>JAWHQI010000152.1:1182500-6281720 GCA_033032865.1 Dactylorhiza incarnata
CTGTAAGAAGTGTTGTTAGTAGAACAGATACTGCATTAACTGCATTATTGTCCAGCAGTTCCACTCCAGAAATCCTGACCACAGACGCCGTTTTTCGTCCCACAACCTTCAAAGGAACATGAGAAGTTTCAGTAATTGCAGGTTAATGATCAAAAGTTCTCTTTTCATGAATATTAATCGCATTCTATTAGCATACGATGAACGCTGATGCTATATTCCCGAAATAAATCTTAAAAATGATTCTTTTTCCAAAGGTTCTCATGGTCATCTGAGTCTATATATATATATATATATATATATATATATATATATATATATATATATATATATATATCTTTATTATATAAGTGAATATAGCATTCTCCGTGCTCTTATCGTGTTTTCATTTTACACCGTTGGATCTTTCACATGTTTTATCCAAAACATCTTTAATATAAAAAAATAAAAATAAACTTTCACGACAAACAAGTGAAATGTCTTGTTTTCATTTTACACCGTTGGATCTTTCACATGTTTTATCCAAAACATCTTTAATATAAAAAAATAAAAATAAACTTTCACGACAAACAAGTGAAATGTCTTCCACATATTTTACGGCGGAGAGGAAAAAAGAGAGGGAAAAAATAATCTTTTAAGTATATACGTATATTTTTTACAAAATAAATATTGTAATATTGATGTATATTTTTTACGGTCATTTCGAGTACTCATATGTATATGTTGTGGGCGCAGCACGCAGACGCATCGAGCATAAGCGAAGCCCGTGCTGAGGCGGGCAAAGCCCGCCTGGATGCGGCCGAAGGCCGCCCAAGAGCATCGCGTCGGGGGCGGGCGAAGCCCGCCGTCGCCAGCCGGGTACTGTCGCGCTTGGCCGTAGGGACGGAGCCCCGTGCCGGGCACTCGTATATATGTCGGGTGATGTAGGGTAGGTTGTGGGGTGAGTTCCTAAATGCACACTAGTGGATGATGGAGGTGGACTCGCAATATTTTAATGACTAAATGCAACAACACTTGTAGTTAGGCGCGTGAATTAATATTAGCAAATAAATAACATAAGACGACAAGTTTCAGTCAAATAAGCGAAAACAACAATTTTCTTTTAAGCTTAAGGCGTGGCTTCCCTCCGCACGGAGGGCCAGAGAAAGCGCGCGGCGATTCAATCCGTCATGCAGTTAGAGATCTCACGAGACAAATAATAATAAGCTTTAATTCCAATCAAGCACTAAATAACCACAACATGCCAAAGTTTTAACACCTTTAACCAATACAAAACACAATATAAATCTGAAAATAAACTAGGGCTGCAGCAAATCTGAACTTCGGAGAAGAGCGGAGGGTTTCCGGGCAGTGGATGACTAGATCGGGTAAGGGAAAGGTGGCTCCACGGAAGGGGGTGTATTGGTGGCAAATATGGAAGGTTAGGGGTTGGGTATGAGTGATGCGGGGCGGGATCTGGACTGTTCTGTCCAGATCTGGACAGATCTGAGATCTGGGGGTGAAGGGGGCTGTTGGAGGGTGGATCCACGTGGAAAGGGGGGGGGGGGGTCTGATGGCAGCAGGGAACTGGGGCGTACGGGGCTGGGGTAGTAGGGGGGAGTTAGGGCTGATGGTGGCCGGCGGATTGGGGGCGGACGGCAGCAGGGAGGGGGTTGTCGGGTGGCTGTTTGGTGTACAGGGGGGCGCGGCGACTGCTGAGAGTATTGGAGGGCGCGGCTGCAGGGAAGGTTGCGTAGGGGCGGCTGTAGTGGCTGGGAGAAGGGAAAACAAGGAGGGAAAAGATACTTACCCAAAGAGTCGTCACCAAAGGGGCTCCACGGAGTCGGCACCGCGGAGAGGATCACCAAAAATGAAGAAGACAAGCCTCCAAATTTCAGCAATGAGAAATTATGCAGCCCTAGTGTTCTATTTATAAGAAAACAGGGTTAGGGCAACCGGAATCGACGGCTATGATTGACCGGCGGTTCCGATGTCAGAACTGCAAGAAATAAAACTCGAAATAAAACTTGAATTGTGTTTTGATCCGGAAATCGAGCGTACCTTGCGGCGACGTCTCCGATTTAGTGATCAACCAATAATTCGAGAAGAGTCAATCGAAGAGACTAACGAAGGTATAATAGAAGATCCCGACCATAATGAGGCCCCGCTACGGATCATGTCCTATTATGCGAGACCAAATTGGGAGGGGACACAATCTAGTATTATTCGGCCGGCGGTGGCGAATAATAATTTTGAAATTAAAACGAGTATCATTCAGACGATACAGCAAACCGTCGTTTTCGATGGCTTACCGGATGAAGATCCTAATTTACATTTGTTAAATTTTTTGGAAATTTGCGATACTTTTAAAATCAATGGCGTCACCGATGACGTCATTCGTTTGCGTTTATTTCCTTTTTCTTTGCGGACTAAGGCCAAGCAGTGGTTGGGATCTCTTCCTAGAGGTTCCATTACAACGTGGGCCGAAATGACGGAGAAATTTTTAACAAAATATTTTCCTCCGACAAAGCCCGCTAAATTACGTACAGACATTCTCTCTTTCACGCAAATAGATTCGGAGTCTCTCTACGACACATGGGAGCGCGTCAAGGAATTATTGCGGAGGTGTCCTCATCATGCCCTTCCTTTGTGGCAACAAGTTCAAACTTTTTACAATGGTTTGAATCTCCAAACAAGGCAAATGATTGATGCGGCAGCAGGGGGAACTCTTAATAACAAAACCCCCGAGGCCGCTCAAGAGCTTTTTGAAGAGATGACCATGAACGCATATCAGTGGAATGCTCAACGGACGCGCCCTAACAAGCCGGCCGGACTCTATGAAGTCGAGGCAGCCACTAAATTAGCGTTACAAGTAGAGAGATTAACTAAGCAAGTGGCGGAGATGTCTGCTTCCTCCGCCACCAGTTGGGTTAATAATAATAATAACGATAATAATAATAATAATTTCATTCAAGAGCACGTAGATTATATGGGGAACTCTCATCGTCCTCCTTATAACCCGAATAATAACATTCCGTTTAATAATTCTTATAATCCAGGTTTAAGGAACCACCCTAATTTTTCATAGAGCAACCCCAATAATGCTCAGCGTCCACAACAAGTGAATCCTCCTGGATTCGCTCCGCCGCCACCACACAAGCCCTCTTCACTTGAAGAGGTCTTCACCAAATACGTTGCCTCCAACGAGTCCAACATCCGGAACTTATCCGGATCTATTAAAAGCCTAGAAAATCAAATTGGACAGCTCGCCAAAATGATCTCCGAACGCCAGCAAGGATCTCTTCCGGGCAATACTGAGCCCAATTCACGGGAGAGCGTCAACGCAATTACCCTCCGTAGCGGAAAAGAGGTAACTTCCACAAATTTGGTCGAGCCCGAGGTAAACGTTTCATCTTCTCCTCCGCAAGTTGATTCTACTTTAGCTCCGCGCATATTTAAAAATCCTTCTCTTCCTTATCCTTCGAGATTTAAAGATGAGCGCAACGATGAGCAGTATAAAAAATTCATTGATATTTTAAAACAAATCAAAATTAATATTCTTTTTGCGAGGCGGTTTCTCAAATGCCTAAGTACGCAAAATTTTTAAAAGATTTGTTAACCAATAAAAAGAAGCTTGAAAATGTTTTATGCGCAGAAAGCTCGGAAGTTGTTTTAAACAAACTGCCAGAAAAATTAAATGATCCAGGACGATTCTCGATCCCGTGTCTTTTCTGAAATTATCTAACTGCGCATGCCTTGGCCGATTTAGGGGCTAGTATAAATTTGATGTCATTTTCTCTATTTAAAAAGCTTGGGTTGGGCACCCCAACCCCAACTAAAGTAAGCATCCAACTGGCAGGCGGGTCAATAAAGTACCCAATGGGAGTTGTAGAGGATGTATTAGTTAAAATAGATAAGTTTATCTTCCTGGTAGACTTTACCATTCTAGACAGTGAGGAAGAGGCTGAAGTACGCTTTATACTCGGTCGTCCCTTCCTTGCCACCTCTAGGGCTATAATAGACGTAAGTAACGGGAAGCTTCTCCTTCGAGTGAGGGACGAAGAAGCTACTTTTAGTATCGACTCCCCAATAAAAAACTCTTTTCCTAATAACGACTCAAGTTATATTTTAGAAACAAATTTTGAAAGAGAGTCGTCCCATTTTTCTAAGAAAATTTCTCCTACTTTCGAAGATACGGAGTTAAAAACTCTTTTTTTTTTAAAATAACTCGGCCGCCGAATTTTGAACACGTAAATTTAAATAATCAACAAATTAAAATATATTTTGAAGAGCCACCAAATTTAAAATCAAAACAACTTCCGGATCATATAAATTATAATTTTTTAGGGGAAAGTTCAACATTACCTGTGATTATTTATGATTCGAAAATTTCCGAATTTAAAAAAAATTTAATAATCACCACTATACAATTGCATGGAAAAACGCAAATATTCAGGGGATTAACCCCTCGTTTTGATTAGTCAAGCTACGCGACGGTAAACAGAACACTTTTGGGAGGCACCCCAACGTTATCATTTTTTTTTTTGGTTTTTGCTCTGTTTTTTTTTTCTAACTTCTTTTTCAGGTTTTTAATCTGGCAACCCAATCTATCAACCAGGGAAGCCTTCTTCTCCCCTCTTTTCATTTACTGCATTTTTATATATAATCTTGATAATACTTCATACTTAGTTTTAAACATTGAGGACAATGATTAACTTTAAGTATGGGGGTGTAGTGTAGTTTTCTAGATTTTCGTCTCAATTTATAAAAAGAAAAAAAAATATAAAATTCATAAAAATCTAATTCCTTGGAAAGGGAGGTTTGAGCTTGAACTCCCATCGCACCTTCTAGTACCTTGCGAACCCTTCACCGGGTAGCCCTCGGGAAGTCCAAGTACTAATAAAAAATTAATAAAAAAAAAACTAATAATAATAAATACGCCTAGTCTTGTGTTTTATCTTTCTAGAAATCTAGTTTGAGGTTTGATCAAAGTAATCCTACATTTTTAATTTAACTAATATTTTGTTTCATCAGAATTCGTTAGACTTAAATTTGAAGTAATTTATTTTTAAGAAATATTTTATGTTTTTAATTTAATTAGCGAATTTATTTAGCACCACTTCTCTTTTTAATTTTAAATGGCTTCAATTTGTGGTAAATTGGCTAAACTTTTTTAGATTTTTGTTATATTCTCTACTAACTTTAAGATTTTAGGAGATTTCACTCCACTAAGAAAGTTGCTCTCAAAATAGTTTAATTTATAAACTGAAAGTATTTCCTTACCCTCACCCTTTATTGGCAAATAAAAAAAATATATAGTAAAAGATCATATGTCATGGGAATAAGAGGATAAAACTCACTATTTCTTAAACATATGCACCCAAAATCATTTAAAAGACTATATGTCATGATGTAAGAGGATAAAATTCATTACATCTAAACATATACATTTTGGGTTTTTGATTGAAAAACATTGTTAAAAGATTATATGAGATGGAAAATGAGAAGATAAAATTCATCATTTTTCTAAACATATACAAATATGAATTTTTGAGTGAGGTTTTCACCACCTCCAATCAAAGAACTCTTCATTTTGTCATTTCTACAAAACCAATCCCTAGTCATTTCTATTGATTCTAGTCATAAATAAAATTATTTAGAGAACAATATTTTGGTAGGTGTCTTCTCCTTAAAGTTTCTCTTATGTTAGAGTGTCTATAATTTCAATTTATTCTTGTTTGAAAATTTCTATAATTTCGTTTGCTAAATAGTTATCTTGAGAAGTACTTAGCTAAACATTTTTCTCTTTTTAAATTATCACCATAACTTATAACTTAATTGATGGGGATCGGCTTTTGTCCCGCGTCATTAATTCTTGAATTTCTAGAATTTAATTTTAACTTACTTTTGATCAAATAAAATTTTGGTTAATTAAAAATAATATCGATTTCTTATAATTCTTACCTCATTCTTTTGCTCTGGAATAGCAAAAGCTCAAGTATGGGGGTGTTTGATGAGTAGTTTTTATACTCATCCTTTAGTATAGTTTTAATATATTTTCAATATCAAATTATATAAATTATATAAATTATATCATATAAATCATTCCATTTTTTATTTCATGAACTAACTTAAGTTTTTTCAGTATTTTTCAGGTTTTCTGGGCACTTTGATCAAAATTGTCAAGTACACGCCCAAGGTCACGGGTGTGACCAAGGGGCGTGATAGCCTAGATGTGTTCCAGACCCGATTCCGCCACCCCTGGCGAATTCCTTGAAAATTCGCCAAGTACACGCCCCAGGTCACGGGCGTGACCCAATGTCACGGTCGCGACCCGCCACCAGCAGCAGAAGCGCAATGCCACGTCAATTAAAATTACACGCCCTCGGTCACCGGCGTGACGCGCACGCCCGCAATTACTCCAGAAGGCGCCCTCTCCGCTGTTGCTTCGATCACGCCCCTTACACGCCCTTGGTCACGGGCGTTACCAAGGGCGTGTAATACCAAATTTTCAGCTATTTAAAGGGACCTTCTCCAGATGACTAGGGACGAATTTTTGGAGGTTTAGTTTTAGTTTGTGCACTGTTTTCTCATTTTCAAGCCCTTGTACTTTTCTTTCTAGTGCAATTGTAAGTTTCAATTCATGTACATTTCTTTTCTAAGTGTAACTTTCATTTCAATAGCTTGTAATCTTAATTTCTTAGTTTGTAATTTTCATTTTCAATATCAATAAAAATAGTTTTATTAACTTCTTATTACCCTCTTATTTTATCATGTTCTCTTTTATTTTAGTTAATTTCTTAATCTCGATGGGTAACTAAACTTCTATTAGTACTCAATCAAGATGATCCAAGGAAAGATATTCGCAATGAAATAATTAGATCTCCTTCTCTTCTTTGAATTACTTTAAGATTTATCCTTAATTTTATTGAAGTGGGATTATATTTTCGATATATAATTCTCATTCATGTTTTCGTAATTTAGTAGTCGAGAGACTCATAATTCGAATTGATCACTTAAGGATAAAGAGAGTTGATTGCAACCCTTGAGAAAGGATGACATAAATCTCCCGGATTGGAGTCAAATCCAATAGAGGGGTTCATTACGATAAAGTGAGTTTTAGGGGTTTTGATTCTAGAGCGAAAGTTCGATTGATCAACCTAAACTCAGTTGAGCGTATCCTCGAGAGAGGTATGTTTATAATTCGGGAACCTCCACGGTCAAGTAATTTCTTTAAGAGAATTAGAAGTTTTATTTCTTGTATTTATTTTCCGAGGTGATTCAAAGATCGAGTGCTTGCTTTTAACCATCAATTTAATTCTATTAGTCCTTCTAGTTTTTACTATTTGCAAACCAACTCCAAATTTCTAATTGATAAAATAATAGAGATTTTCCGAAGTAAAAGTATTCAACCGCCCCGAGTCTAATACGACCTTGGTTTTATAACCTATACTACTTTCGATACGGTACACTTGTCGTTGTCGTTTGCGGATATAGTTTTGCGCATCAGATACCCCACTAGATAACATTTATCCGATTTGGGTTCCAGCTTGTCAGGCATTTGACGTCGTACATATGCCTCACAGCCCCAAATCTTAATGAACGACATACTAGGACGTTTCTTAGTCCATATCTCATATGCTGTCTTTTTAAAACCGTTTTCATAGGAACTCGATTTAGTGTGAAAGCAGCAGTCTCTAGAGCAAAACCCCAAAAAGAAACGGGCAGACCTGCATGACTCATCATCGATCGCACTATGTCTTACAAGGTACGATTCCTCCTCTCAAAAACACCATTATGTTGTGGTGTTCCGGGCGGAGTGAGTTGTGATACAATACCACACTCTTTGAGATGATCACGAAACTCAAGACTCAGATATTCGTCACCTCGATCAGATCGGAGTGCTTTTATCCTTTTTCCCAGTTGCTTCTCTACTTCATTCTTAAACACCTTGAACTTTTCAAAGGTTTCGGATTTGTTCTTCATAAGAAACACGTATCTGTATCTACTGAAATCATCAGTAAATGTAACGAAGTAGTAGAACCCACCTCTAGTCATAGAACTCATGGGTCCGCATACATCACTATGTATTATACCCAAGAGATCATCAGCCCTCTCACTACAACTAATGAAAGGAGCTTTCGTCATCTTGCCTAATAAACATGACTCGCATCTCTCAAATGATTCATAATCAAATGAGTCCAGTAGTCCATCTCTATGGAGCTTGAATATACGTTTCTCATTTATATGGCCTAAACGAAAATGTTAAAGGTACGTAGGATTCGAGTCATTTATTTTTTAATCTTTTAGTATTTTCTACATTATAGATCGGACGGTCTAAGTTCAAAACATATAAACCATTAAACAATTGGGCTACACCATAACAAACATCATTCATAAAAATCAAACAACAATTGTTCTTAATTATAAACGAAAAACATTTCATGTCAAGACATGAAATAGATATAATGTTTCTAGTTATGGCTGGAACAAAATAACAGTTATCTAATTCTATTACAAGCCTAGTGGGCAAAGAAAGACAATAGACACCAACAGCAACGGCAGCAACTCTTGCTCTATTTTCGACGCGCAGGTCTACCTCCCCTTTACCCAGCATTCTTCTCCTTCTCGGTTCCTGCACATTTGTACAAATGTGAGAACCGCACCCGGTATCCAACACCCAAGATGAAGGAGAAGAAATGTTTATCTCTATAACGTAAATACCTGAAGTGGAAGTCACACTTCCTTTCCTCTTTTGCAGATCCTCAATGTAGAGGGGACAGTTCCGCCTCCAATGCCCTGTTTTGCCACAGTGGTGGCACTTTCCTTCCTTCGCCAGACCTTTCCTTTTCAGTGCAGAAGATTTGGGATGAAAATGAGACTTAGATCCTATCTTCGTCTTCTTGGATCCTATGCCTTGCTCTTGCCTTTATGCACCATCAGTATGGGGCTAGCAGGCGGGACCTTCTTCATATTATTTTCGGCAGTTCTCAACATGCCTAGGAGTTCGGGCAGTGTCTTGTCTATTTCATTCATGTTATAATTCAAGACGAACTGCTGATAACTGTCCGACAACGATTGCAGGATCAGATCTGTGGTCAACTCTTGGCCCAAGGGAAAACCCAGTCTTTCAAAGTTCTCTGTATACCCAATCATCTTGAGTACGTGAGTCCCTACTGAGTCTCGAGCTCCCATCTTGCACTGAAATAATGTCTTGGATATGTCAAACCTCTCTTGCCGAGCTTGCCCCTCGAACATTTTCTTGAGGTGCTCGATTATCTCATAACCACACATGCTCTCGTGTTGCTTCTGAAGCTCAGAGGACATGGTAGCAAGCATGAGGCATTCCACATTCAAGGTATCATCCTGATACTTCTTGTAAGCATCTTTGTCTGCTCGCGGAGCATTCCCGGTCGGCTCTGTAGGGGCTTCCCCTTCCAAGACATAGAGCTTGCGCTCCTGCCTAAGAACAATTCTCGGGTTTCTGTACCAGTCAAGGAAGTTCGTCCAGTTGAGTTTGTCCTTCTCAAGGATGGCTCTCAGGGACAAGGTGGAGTGTGGTGTGCTTGCTATGGAAATTCTACAATAAATTTGCAAAACTTTTAGTACTGTATTTCAAAATACATTTTATATTAATAAGGACTTTTATTAAAAGCTTCCACTATTTTAATCAAATCGACAACCCTTAATTTCGATTCGGAGAGTTTGTGCGAGCTTCTCTCTTAGTGGGTAAGATTCGTATTTCACCAACACAACGAGTCCGCTTTGGCGTTCCTCTCATAATGCGGTTATTTAGATAGACAACACTTGTATGATTGGTGAATAATTCTTTATTCGCATCCATCATATGGAGAATGCCAACTCTATGCCTTTAGGCACTCAACCTTTGAGGTCACCTAGTTAAGATAGACCCGATGTCGACAGTGGGATATCACAATTATCCGCTCGCACCCTTACCAAGATAGATTAATGCACCTTGTTTTGGCAAACTCACACTTCATCGATCAAGGCAGGAAGAGTGTCATCCATCGGAAGGCATCCGTATACTTAATATTGGATAAGGGATTTTATTATTCAATCGATGAACATTTCATCGTGATTAACACTTAATCACAGTGCACATTCACAAAATAGAAATACAACAACATTCATAATCCAAATACATTCCAGTGCACAAAAAGAATCAGCAACACTTTGATGAAAAGGGCTAAATCTGAACATTCAGAACTCTTCTAAATATCCAGATTTACATGCATTGGACCAATGAACAACAACTCCACTTATGCAGTAGACAAGCTCGTCTCTCAATGTCAGATTCAAAATCCAAGACATTTGGTTTCACAAACCATTTTGAGGGATGGTTACTGCAAAGGAGAAACAATCTCTGAAACATGAAAAATGCAACGCAATCACAGGCGTTCCTGGCGGGGTTCCAAGGGGCAGCGCCCTGGCGGTGGTAGGGGCAGAGCCCTTGCGGGGTGCGGGGCAGAGCCCCGACCAATTTTTGAAATATCACCACCAGAAACCACACAAAAACACATCAAAAATGATGTTCCAAGAAGAAATCTTGGCATTTAGAACGCTTCTAAATTTCCTGATTTACACGCACTTGACCGCTAACCTCCCTCTGATACCACTGTTGGGTTTTCTATATACCATTCATAATGATAACAGCATATCAAATATGCGTAGCGGAAGAAACAACAAGAACAACCCAAAGAGTAAGGAACTTGCGGATTTTATGAATCTAGAGATTAGGAAAGCAAAATGGGATATACCTTTGTGGGATTGAGTCAATACTCAACCAAGGTGCTCCAAGAATAATCTGGAATGAACCTTGAGTTCCAGGCACAGAAATGGCTTCCGTCTCTTAAGTCGCCAAAAGGATCAATATCTTTGAAGACCTAATCGCGCCATTTTTATACGCAAGGCATAAAAACAGGTTATCTGCAGACCAGAGTAAACAGAACAATTCCTTCAGGTTTTTATACATTCGTCGAATAGTATATTTCGTCTAAACACTTTCGACGATAATTTCGTCGAAACACTTTCAACGATTTCGTCGATACAATTTCGTCGAAATAATTTCAGCGAATTTGTATCTTCATCGAAACAATTTCGACGAACTCGTCTAAACACTTTCGACGAATAGACACATCTCGTCGAAACACTTTCAACGATTGTCTTATATAAATCCATTCGTCGAAACACTTTCGACGAATTTGCAAAGTCCTATAGAATTCGTTGAAACCATTTCGACGATTCTTCAAGAGTACTTATTTCCCTTTGAGACATTCTCAATTTAATTCCGAGCAGTCATAGGATTGGTCCTCCACTCATATCCAATATGAGTAAGGCCAACACAATCTTTTCTTCAACTTCTCCAAACACTTTTATGTGCGACCCTATAAGCTCATATTGCGTTGGCAGTAAAACTAACTGATTGATTGCTTCGAGATCACCTCGGAAACTCCAACACTTCTGACACTCGCGAATGACCCTTATGAACCTCGACCTTGAGAACAAGGTCATTTTTTTGGGAGGGGAGTGTTGATATGGATACAACCTCAATGACATGCGCTGCATATCCCGCTACTTATGTAGCCCTAAAGGCATTATAGTAATTTGTATGTGCCACTCCCCTATATAAGGGAGTAGTAGTGTCTCTTATTTTGCATCTTTGAAAGACATTATGAGTGTTAGGCTCTCCTAAGTGAGAGAGGCGGTTCGGGGGAACCAACCCTCAAGAGTTTGGGTCGAGCTTGTCTCGACAATTGTGATGTGTGTGTTCAATCATTTAATTTCATCTCTTGATAGCGTGCAACTATCAAAGCATGCATGGGACGTGGCTATAAGTGACTGGGGTCGAGGTTGTTGCACAAAGGCGCCAAGGAACTGGTCGATTGATGCCAACCACAAGGAAACAGGGATCCAGTCGATGGCGACTACAGGTAGGATGAGTTGATGCGGTAGAAGGAGGTGGTTGGCAGCTATAGTCAGCCATTCGGTTGTTGGGAGGGAGGGGAAGGGCGAGGACAAGAATTAAAAAAAGCCTTAGGATTTTACACCTAGGGATTCACGGCTTTGGCGTCGTGAATGATCGAGCGACTCCAGGAAAATCTCCAAAACTTTTGGTGGCTCCTAATAATCCCTCAGGTGCATATATCAATAGATAATAAACTAAGGCAACTATTATGAACGATCTTAATCATCCGATCATAATGGTTGCAAAAACTACTCAAATAAAAATACAAAAGTAATTATAAATATGTCATTGGGTCGAGCTTGTCTCGACAATTGTGATGTGTGTTCAATCATTTAATTTCATCTCTTGATAGCGTGCAACTATCAAAGCATGCATGGGAGGTGGCTATAAGCGATTGGGGTCGAGGTTGTTGCACAAAGGCACAAAGGAACTGGTTGATTGATACCAACCACAAGGAAACAGGGATCCAGTCGATGGCGACTACAGGTAGGATGAGTTGATGCGGTAGAAGGAGGTGGTTAGCGGCTATAGTCAGCCATTCGGTTGTTGGGACAGAGGGGAAGGGCGACGACAAGAATTAAAAAAAATCCGTAGGATTTTACACCTAGGGATTCACGGCTTTGGCGTCGTGAATGATCGAGCGACTCCAGGAAAAATCTCCAAAACTTTCAGTGGCTCCTAATAATACCTCAGGTGCATATATCTATAGATAATAAACTAAGGCAACTATTATGAACGATCTTAATCGTCCGATCATAATGGTTGCAAAAACTACTCAAATAAAAATACAAAAGTAATTATAAATATGTCATTGTCAATACAGATGCGTTTGCATGATCATCCAGAAAACAATCCTAACTATGTCTCATGCGAGTCTAGACCCCTGTCTCGGTGAACAATAATTGGCTCCAGTAACGTGATCCCCATCATAAACAAGGGAAGGACAAAAAGTTTGTTAAAAAAACTAGCCTGAGGAAAGAGTTGGACTTCTGATAGCTGAAAAAGAGCAGGTCTGATTTTAACTCTCTATAGCTACAAATGCATAGATGTTGTGAGTAATGATAGGTAGGTTAATATTTATGTTTAGTGCATTGACTAAATATTATTGAGAGTAAAAGCTATATATTACTATATCTATATTTAATACAAATAAATAAATAATAAATATTATCATAAAAATGAAGAATAAATGATATATATATACACACGAGTGCCCGACACGGGGCTCCGCCCCTACGGCAAGCGCTACAGTACCGGGCCGGCAACGGCGGACTTCGCCCGCCCCCCGCTGCGATGCTGTCGTGCGGCCTTCATCCGCGTTCGGGCGGGCTTCGCTCGCCTACGCACGGGCTTCGCCCGCCTCCGCACGGGCTTCGCCCGTACTCGATGCGTTTGCGAGCTGCCCCCGCAAAATATACGTATGAGTACTCGAAATGACCGTAAAAAAATATACTTTAATATTACAATATTTTTTTTGTAAAAAAATATAAAGTATATAATTAAAAAATTATTTTATCTCTCTCCCTCTTCCTCTCTCTCTCTCCCCACTCTCTCTCTCCCTCTCCCTCTCGCCGCACTCTCTCCCCCCTCTCACCTCTCTTTCTTTGTCTCTCTCTCTCTCCTCTCTCCTCTCTCTCTCTCTCTAGTTTTAGCCATGAGCCCATCGGGATTTTAGTGAGAGAGAGTGAAAAGAATTTTTCTTGAATTGTTATTTGCAGTCCAACATCATGATTAAATCTTTAGATCGAATGGACAGAATTTATTTGATGGCTTTTAAATTCATGGTTTTAAAAAGCCAACCCATATTTCTTTTTAGAATAGTAAAGATATATAATTGGTTTAGAAAAAGATGACTGATGAGCGCATAGTTACCTTCTTCCGTAGACTGCAATATCCGCTGAACTGAAATGTTGCACCCAATACAGAATCAATGAGGCTTCCGCATAGCCCAGCAAATGTCGCAATTGGAACAACAAGCAACTCTCTCCGAGTAACATCAGCAGGACATGAAACTGTAAGCCAGCCTACTATCACAAAAGCTAATCCTATAACAAAGCCACCCGCCGCAGCAGCTAGAAGGCCTTCTAAAGAAACTGCTCCATTGGTTCCCTTTCGAACTTTCTGATCATATGAAAAGGTATAAAATGATTACTGATCTTTCTTCTTATAATCATTTCACTATTTACAAAAATAAAAAGTGTAATACTGGAACATAAACAGTTTGCCCGATGACATCTGGAAAATTCCACAGCAATTCAGAAAAGATTAGATCAAAGATACCTTGCCCAACAGTAGTAAAAATAATGCATATACTTGACTTAAACACAGTATAGCACTATATAACAACCAATGGAGGATAAATAATCTGAAAAATTGGGGAACATGAGCAATTGATGGAGATTTATGATTTTTTACACCTATGCTTCGTATTTTCATGTGATATACGAAGTTACAAAGTTAAGGTTTAATATGAAAACTAATGCAATTAAACAGCATGTATTTTAAAAACAACATATTGCATAATTCTGTAGATTAATATTCTACAATGATATGTAAATAATCTTAATACCAAAAAGGTACCAAAATAAGCCCGCAGAAATCATGACCACGTTATTTAGCATGATAATTATTTTACAATAATTATTATGTAATAGGAAGTACAACAAATAAGACTAAATCCTTTGAATTGACGATATATCTCCCAGGTTAACTAAAGTTAACCACAAGGATATGAGATAGCATTTAAGAGTAAGAAAAAAAGACTTCATGCATAAAATGAGAATTCAGACGTGCGTAGAAAAGATTGTTGTTAGATTACAGGTATTTTAGATTGTATATATTTTCTTCGATATTTTATGGCTCGAATCTTTAGTATTCTCGTATTTATTACTTGTCTCTACTATTTAGGCAGAATGTCGTCGCCTGTTGTCACTAAGAAAATAGATGGCGAGTGTCTGACCGAATTGATCAGGTCGTATAGGAACAAAGTTCAAATCTCTCGGTCTGTTAGGATGCCTCGACTGCACACATCACTGCACTTCCACTTGACACTTATCATAATGTTAAGCGGCTCGTCTCACCGTGACCTTATCTTGAATTCTCAATACTTAATCTAAATATAGCCCCAAAGGGAGGTAACAATAGAGCAAAACATGATTTCCAACACGATATTGTAAGTCTTTTCTAGAACACCCTACCTCTCGTCATCGCAGTGGAGGCCTAGTACCTTGTTCCTTTGCGAGCTCCGAAATCCCTTGTCAGTTGTAACCGCCTCCTAGCACCAACTCTCACTTTGCTGACTCGGACCTGCTATGCCATCAAGATCTGTCATGTTGTTGAGATTTTCTCTGTTCGTGATCCATCTCTCCCAACCTAGTCCTCAAGAATCTCCAATCATGAGCCTCCGCCGACCGTCGAAGCTTCTTCCACCGTCAATAATTTTGTTGCTGCCTCCTCCCTCACGCGATTGTTGCTGCCTCCTCCCTCACGCGATGAGTCTTGTTCTCTTCATCGAGGACAATCAACTACCCAATGCACTTCGTCGAAGCTATATCTCCCCCCCCCCCCCCACACACCCCACACCCTCTTGCCCTCTCTCGCTCGAGCTCACTCAATAGTTTAATTCAAGTCAATTAATTGGACTATTGATATTCATGAAACTTTATTGTCATTATTTGATAAGGCCATGGAGTCCCTTCACAACTCTTCAAATACCACAACATATTCATTATACATTGAATCTCTCTCCTTCACATGCTAAAAACATCGGCCTTCCATCTCTCTATTTCTGACCCTTTGGCTCCCTTATTCAAGCCTATAAATATGAATCTTCTATTTTTACTGGGTAGGTTAATGATGCATGAAAAATTGGCTTCAACATTTTAATATCTTGTGTATTCTATTTGTTCATCTTTCCACCCAAAAAAGAGTTATTGATTGTGATTGACGTTGATACGCCTTCTTGGAGGATCTCCTCTTGTATTGTTAGGCTCTACTCTATATGAACATAATTTTTGCATTGTACAAAATTGTGTGACTTTACTGAACCAACATCATATTCGATATTTTGTTGTGCACCATATTTAAAGTAAAGCTCTTAAAAATACTTAGTTAAATTATATTTCTATTGCATGGCATGTACTCATCTCCCCTGCATCCTTGTAGGCATTCTCTTCCTGCATCAGATTAGTATCAAAAAAGTTTCTCTTATGGAATACTTGTAATGTGCTGATTTTTAGTTTCTTATTTTCTACTTTCATAGCTTACTATTACAATTTTATTTTATCGGTACAAAAAATCATACATTTTAGGTCACTATATTTTAGCTCCTGTATGCAGTCATGAGCAGATAAATTATGTGGGACCCTATAGAGATATAAAATCTTCTCATTTCTAAAACAAAAAGGAAAAATCTTTCCTATATATACAGGGAGACTCGATACAAAATGATGAATAAAAAAATGATATTTTATTAAATAGCAGTCTACCCTCACCCACCTCATCCCGCAAGCTGGAGCATACATGTCATATGAACAAAGCTTGGACACAAACTAAAGGTCAAGAGGATGAGGTAGAGGTTTGATGAGGACTCAAAATACTTGATGCTAGGTTTGAGAATCTCTGTAGGGCCCTCGGTAGCCATGGTGGTGGCATCTACGTCAAATATGTCGGTGCCAGCGCTCTCTCTCATATACTCGCTGCTACGCAGCATGTGCAGCGGCCTGGATGAACTTGTGCCAGTGGAGGGTGTAGCCTTCACCTTGGATTTCTCCTTGGGTCGGGTTGTTGTCAATGTAATCTTACGACCCTTGTCGTAGAATACGTACGTGTTCGAGTGGGCGAAGTACGTGGCATCATGGTCAAAGAGTCAAGGCCTCCCTAATCAAACGTGGGCGACATCCAAGGGGATAACGTTGCACCATACACAATCCTCAAATAAGGCGAGAGATATCGGAACCTAACACCTCTGAGTAACATGTATGGCCATCTTATCGACCCACATCACTCGATATGGATAGGGATGAGGCTCAGGAGTCACATGCATCTGCTCTTAGGCCTTTTGGGTCATAATATTCACACAAGTTCCGCTATCAATGGCTAGCTTGTAGTGACCATCTGCGCCGGAAAAGTAAGTATAGAAGATCGTCATACAAAGTCAATCCTCATCAGTATGCGGGGTGTAAAAGAGACGTCATATAACACCTAACTCTAGAGAGCGCTCAGCATCGCTCTCCCAACAATCCTCGACGGTGGCAACAATCTCCTCAATAGTGTTGCCTCAACATCAGTGTTGGGCTCGCCTTCCTCAACAAACAGATTCCTGGTGGGCCACTGGACTGCCATATGGCCTATGCCAGAGCAACGATAACATTGAACGTTCCACGACCGTGTGTTCACAGGAGGTCCGATAGCGACAGCCATGCCCTTCGTGTCACGGGAGCACGAGAGGTCATGCAGGAGTGTTAGTGTTTGGAGGTGGACACCTAAATGTTGGCCAGTCCTATCTGGGGGGAGCATGACGAGCACCTGCTAGACGTAGGTACTGCTTGTACTCAAGAGCCATCTGATAAACCTGCTCTACCGTCTACATCCGATGGGGGTAAGCTCCTTACGTAACTCTAATCTCAATCCTGAACGAAATCAGGAAGCGGTCGCACTAGTCTCATATCGTAGATCACTCCTCATTGATAGCTTATCAAATCGTGACATGTACTCTGCTACAGATAGTGTGTCCTGGCATAACGCATAAAGTTGATCCAGCAACTGATCCCGATAGGAGGAGGGAAGGTATTTATCCTTCAATCGGTGCTTCGTGTCCTCCCAACGGATAATAGGACGGTATCCATCTCCATGTAGAGACCCCTCTAGGCTGGTCCAGAAAATGGCTGGATCAACCAACTTCATCCTTGCAAATCTAACGCGGCGTTCGTCGGTCATGTTGTACCACTCGAAATAATGGTCGATCTCCTAAAGCCAATCATAAAGGCCTTCCGGTCGAGGTGACCGTCGAAGGTGGGAGCGTCAATGTCGTCCTCCGTGCGTGGTGCTCTACGTGGCTCAGGATATTCATCAAAGTAATCATCCCGTCCGTAGTCAAAACGGCCCTGAACTCGATCATGAGGGGTTGGATGTCATGGTGGATTGGATGTCATGGTGGATAGTCCTCCTGAGGGTGGAGAGGTCTATCTGGTGCAAGTCGGCGGTCGTGAACATGATCGAGGGGTTGCCTCCGATGTGGTGCGGGCTCTCGCGGTGTGGTGGGCTCTCGTGGTGGTTGATTCCTCGCACATTTTGTGGTGGGAGGGCAGCTTGTTCTTCCTCAAAGGGAACGTTGGGTGGACTGGGTGAGTCTTCCCTGCTTTGGGAAGTAGCATGCTCTCAATGATCCTCAAGGATATCGATGTGGGTACGTAGATTGCCATATTGGGCAGTCAACTGATCGAATCGATCTGCCATCAACCGTTGAAATTCTGCAGGTGTCATTTCGGAGTTAAAGTTGGTGGTTCTCTCGTCGGTAAGGTTCGGGTTGGACATGGACTGACAATGATAAGGCCTACCACTATGTAACATGCAGGTGGCCCTAACACGGCTCTTATACCAATTTGACGTAAGGTAGGTCGTGTGACGTGGGTGTGCCGACGCTAATGCAAACCTATATGGTTGTGTGGGAAGGGCTCAAAAAATCCAAATTCAAATGATGTGTATATGATTTCCATTAATCCAAAAATAAAATGTTAGCAATAAAATTATAGTACTTTTGGCAAGACAGCACAACGTGAACAATTATTTTCAGGCGCACAAGCAAAATCACGCTCGCTTCACACAAGATGCTTTATACTACAATTGGACACGAATAAGCTTTATAGAATAACAGAAAATAGAAACCAATTCCACAAATAGATTAAACTTTCTAAGCAAATATGCGATGTTTTCCAATATTTAATAAAGAAAATAAACACAAAGATAGTAATACTCACGAGCAAGGGGATACAGTAGTAGACAGTTAATGGCAGACTGCTGTTGTGTAGAGACGAATTCGGCTGCCAAAAATAGAGAGGGAGAAGGAGTTGCATTGATCAGGGCTGGGATTTGTAGCAGGAAAATAGAGGTTGGCAGGAGGATGGTGAAGCACAGGAAAAAAGGAATAGCATGCGGCTAACAGAGAAAGTGTGCCTTAAGAAATTACAGAATGGGGAGTTAGGGCTTGTGGCTTTACTTAGACGGGAAGGGGAGAGACGCTGGCAATGGAGGGAAGAAGAGGTTGTCTAGGGGGTTTGGTGGTGGTTGCGAGCAAAATGTAGTAGCGTATGTGGGGCAGTGAAGAGAGCGGGTGTGGCTAAAGGATGGGCGACGACGGAGGGATGTATGGCTAGCGGCAAGGAATTACAGGAAACGGGTTCTGCTGGATCGGGAGAGGACAAGCGGTCTGGAACTGAGGGTGCCCTGCAACGTAGATGAAGGAGAAGATCCAAAGAAGCCCAGCGACACGGCGACGGGGAGAGGAGCAGCCTTGCAAGTAGTGGGAGTGTAATCGTGCAGCTGGGAGGGGGATTTTGCGATGAAAGCGAGTAGAGAGCGGTTGTGATTTATGGGAATGGTCGTGCGGTTACAGAGGGGAAGAAAAGGACGTGGGAAACAAGGGGGGATTCACAGAAGACAGAAAACAAGGAAAACAAAAATTTCAGGAAAATAAACTGGGACGTCGCACCCCGGGGTCTCATGGCGTCGCATTACGATTAGATTGCAGGTTCAGGAATCTTCACAAAACAAACAATGACTGAAAATGAAATCCCCCGCCCCTATTTATAACGAGAGGGGAGGTTGGGCACCTGGCGTGAACGACTATGATCGGCTGTTACGCCCGGTGTCCTAATACTGCTAAATAATGTCCAAAAAAATAAATCAAATACATATAAATAGTAAAGCGATGCTCCGGACGCGCTCGCGGTCTCAGGTCGCCGATCCGATCAACGTATCCTATGCAAGTATGCAAATGCGGGTCTCGTCGAGTGGTGCCTCGATCTCCTCTGTTGATCACGATCGAGCTGCTGATCCCCATCAGTTAGTGTATATCCTCTAGCCACCAGTCTAATATTGTATCTTTCAACAATTTCTTGGGAATTTTACTTGACAGAAAACACTCATTTACACCCAACAGTTTTCTTCCCCTAAGGAAGATGTACAAAATCTCATGCGCAGTTTTTTTTTCCAATGCTTGTATGTCCTTAAGCATCGCTCCTTGCCACTTAAGATTACCAAGTGCATCCTGCCCAGATGAATGGATAGAAATGGGAAGTTAAAGAGAAAATAAAAGTTTTATGTGAACCAGTGAAAGAATTATATGAAACATATGGAATAGATGATGTTGAATAGATGATTGAATATCATTATAGAGGACAATAGGAAGATCAATAGGCTTTGAAGATAGATTGTGAGCCAGCTCTGGTATCATGGGATGAGCCTGTGTATTTATACCTTTATTTCTACGAATGTAAACCTGCAAAGGGTGTTGAGTAGTTTTCTCTTGACCAATGGGTTCAAAAGGAGAGGTGATAGAAAGGATAGAAGGTTCATATGGTGGAGGAATAGATGGGGAACTCACTTTCAGAGCGGATAAGGACTCCCCCTGAAGTGGGGACACATACAAAGCTTCAAATTCACAAAAAGTGGCATACATCGTTACAAAGGTCTTTTGGTCAGATGATAGAAGTATTTGTAACCCTTTTGAGTGGGAGAATACCGTAACACATTTCAGAGCCCTGGAATCAAGTGTAGTTATGTGAAGTACATGAACAAGTACACACACCTAAAGACTCGGGGATGTAGCAAAGTGGGCGTCACCCAAACAGTACTGAGTGCTGTTTTGTTCCCAAGCATACGGGTAGGCACAAGGTTAATGAGATAAGTTGCAGTAAGAGCAACATATCCCTAGTAATATTTAGGAAGATGCTTCGTGAGCAAGAGACATCATATGACTTTAAGAAGTTCACATTCTTAAGCTCAGCAACCCCATCCTAGTTGGAGAGCAGACACATGAGACTTGTTGTATAATTCCAAGGTCACTAAGATACGTTGCGAACTGAGAATCTATATACTCACGACCATTGTCACTATGTAGGATTTTAGTATTAGTATTGAGCTGAGTGGATATCATCTTCTGTAATTGTTAAGAATATGAAACACCTCACTTTTGTTTTTCATTAAGTAAACTCAAGTAGTTCGAGAAAAAGATAATTTATGAAAGTAACAAACCAAACACATCAAGAAATGTAAGATATGGGGCAAGTACCCATACATCAATATAAATAATAGTAAAATCAGTAGAGCTAAGTAACGACACATGAGTAAACACAGTACGACGATGTTTACTAAGTTCACATGTATCACAGATAAATATTTCAAAAGTAAGAGCAGACACAGTAAAGAATAAATGTTTCATAGTATAGATAGAAGGATGTCCTAGGCAACAGTGTCGGGAGTCCATAAACGAAGACCGAGTTGCATGTAAGGTTTCTGCAAGTGGAACAAAACTGGAAGAGTCAACCATGTAGAGATCATCGCACAATCTACCAAAGTCAATCACCTTCCATGTCTTTAGGCCCTGCAACATGATGAGGGAAAAAAGTCACAGCAATTTATTGAATTGGTTAAGTGACTAATGGAAAAAAGGTTATGGGAAAATATAGTGACATGGAGGACAAATGATAGAGAAAGTGAGGAAGAAGGGATGGATCCCTTTCCTGCAATAGAGGAAAAAGACTCATCAGCAATGCTCACTTTGTCTCTACCAGACATAGTAAGACACAAAACCTGAGGCAAAGCTAACCATGTGGTCAGTGGCTCCGGAGTCTATAATCCAATGAAGATTGGGTGGACACAGAATGAGCACATGGTATTCCCGTGTGGGCATAGGAAGACAACGATGAGGCAGTCGGCTCAATATGGTGACCATGCATCAAAAGTGGAAATGTTTGTACCTCTTCAACAGAGAAAATCCTGAAGGACAGAAAGGGTCAGAGCAAATAACGTTGGGAGATGTATCCTCAGAGGCATCAATAATGAGAGCGGAACGAGAAGGAGTTTGGCCCTGAGATCGGCCATACCCACGGCAACCCCGTGGTGCGAATTCCCTTCGCTGTGGTGAAAATTCATGGAGCCAGAAGCATGTATCCCGAGTGTTGCGTTCCTTGCCACAATAATCACAAACCAGGTGGTTCCTATCAGTAGACTTCGGTTTGAAATCGTGGATTATACGACTTCCTGAACTATGCTGAGTAGCGGCAAGAGCAGAACATTCTGGAATAGAGTTTGGGAGCCAAGTATGTCATTGATTAAACTCTTGTTGCACAAGGATATAAAATCTGACATAGATGGTATAAGAGAGCCTCCGAATATCTGAACACCGATCTGATCAAGGTCATGATGAGGTCCTTGTAAGAACTCAAACACCTTGTGGAGTTCTTCCCCATCTTTGACCATAACTTCGTCCTCGGGTGCACGAGAATGACATAATCAAAGTGATTGTACTCCTAATAGAGTTGAGTAAACTATAAGTAGTAAACTGAAGAAGAACTATCACCCTACCGTAGCAGGAATATCTTTCGCTTGAGTTGGAATATTTGGTTGGCATTTCCACGGTGGGAGTAGGTACCCCGTCTCTCTTCCATATATCAACCGTCATACCCAAATACCGATAATTGCGAGCAATGGATTCATGCATAGAGTTCGTGAGATAGGACATGAATAAGGAGTTCTCTGACTCCCATTGCAACCAATCCAGTGAAGCAGTCGTGGGTTCTGTGGTGGCATCGCTAACTTATCCAAACAATCGCCGGATTTTCAGAGCAAGGGTCATAGAGCAAGAGCAGGTAGTTGAAACCATCCAATCGTATAGTAGTAATCTGAGGGGTGTTATCACAATGACTAGCCCGGATAAATCCCACGAGAGTCAAGGTGGGAGGGGAGGCACCAACTCTACACGATGTAACGGGAAAATCAACAATACGTGGCATGATTATTCGAGAATAGAAATCAAGAAACCATCACACGAAGATTAACAACAAAGAAAACAGGAAACTGGGGGTTTCTCATACAAACAGGGAGACCCCAAACCTAACAAAACTCAGGATCCAACCAAGGGATCCTAAAAAAATCAATATATGTGATAGAGGAGAGGAAGAAGAATTGTCTCCTCAAATATGGTGAACATTGGGCGCCAGAGTGTAGTTAAACACTCATCCCGAAGGATCCGGCGCCCGGCTGCGCCAATCGGCACAAGACCGAGCAAGGTGCGAGTCGAGAGAGGTGGATCAGATGGAAGGGAGTAGATTAGGCGAGTTAGGATCTTGAGAGGGGTGACGGAAAGATCAGGACAATTTGCGTCGGTTCAAGAGCAGACGGAAGCGTAGCAACGGGAGTCGGCTTCAAGATATTTTTCACTCTAATACCATGTTGAATGAAAGACTCATTGTTAACTAATCAATAGTAAACTAATAATACTAAGTTTTCTCCTACTTCCACCTATGTGATGGAGAGTGTAGAAGAATTGCCTTAGCCCATGTAAAGGCCAGATGTTGGCATGTTTAGTTAGTGTCACACCTTGGTTTAGAGTTGTGTTTTCACTTCTCCTTCCTATATACGTGTGTACAAATCCTTGTATTTAATGTTGTAGAAATCATAAATAATTTTTTTCTCTTTTGCATTCTCACTTTCAACATGGTATCAGAGACACGCAATCCAAATCGGTGCACTCTCAACGATTGAATTCTCCTAATTTTTAAGTACTTGCCCATGTTGCTGGGTACTCGCCCGTTCCTTGCTCTTCGTGGAATCCACAAATAAGCCAGCCCGCCTGCCTTTTGATAGGCAATCCGCATACAAGTTTCTCGCATCCTCTGCCTATAAGACTCGCAGCTCCATTGTAGCTCGTCGTACTCACCGCCTCAGCTTACAAACGATCACCCAGTACACGCTGCCAAGCGCTCACCGCTTCTTCCTGCGACGGCTTGGGTTCGCTTGCCACTGGACCCGGTGTATATGCCCTGCACTCGCCGACGCTCACGACCGTGAGCTCGCATCACCTGTTTCGACCTCATTCGTCCTCCTTGACGACTTCCTCCTCGTTGACTTCCTCCTGCGACTGTAAGCTCATATCACCTGTTGTGACCATCGTTCGGCCTCCTCGATGACTTCCTCCAGCGACCTTCGTTCGGCCTCCATTTCGGCTGCTAGCGGGTTCCCTTTTCCTGCACTCGCAGGAACTCGCAGAAACTCGCAAACCGCCTTCTTCTTGGTTGTTTTCTCCTGAGCTCGCAGTAGCACCTTCAGAACTCGCTCCCTCCACGCTTTCGGGACTCGCTCCGCTCTCTCTGTCTGGCGTTCGGGGCGAACTCCGCACTACAACAATTTCACTCACCGGGAAAAAAAACTTTGTTAAGTGGGTAAACTTTGTACCGTCCCGTCCTACAGACCAAAGGTCTTCTTCATCATGTCACTCACGATACCCTTGTTGAGCCTACTGAGCAATGGCTCTGGGATGATGGACGCGTACAGTCATGGATCCTCAACTCCATGAACAGTGAGCCATATCGCATGGCTAAGCACCGCGAGACCGCAAAAGTCATGTGGGATGAACGGAAGACCTTATACTCTAGGCATGACAGCCTTCATCATCTTTTCGATATCTTTCGGGATCTCCAGACCGTTGAACCTGGTTCAGACAGTGACCTGACATCCTTTATGGCCCAATACAAGACACTCATCGAGGTCTGGGTTCAGCAGCAGCTTCTGACGTTGGATCTTGCTAACCAACGTGCTCAGAAGAAAGCTATCGACATAGCTCTAATGATGGCACGGCTGCCATCTCATCTCCATAGTGTCCGTGCAACCATCTTATCCTCTCCCACTATTTCGTCTCTCTCAGATGTGTGCTCTATAATCTTGAAGGTGACTTCGCCCATCGATGTCTCGATCCCTCCCTCTCATGCCTTACTCCAACATTCTGCTGATGCTCGTCCTCCACATCTTGGGCATCGTCGAGGTCTCCATGGATCTCGGGGCGGTGGGCGCGATGGGGCAAATCACTCATCTGTGTACCCATTGTGGCCGTACGAATCATACAGAGGCCACCTGTTATCACAAACATGGGTTTCCGCCACATCCCTCCATCTCTCAGAACCACGCTTCTCTTGCGGTGGATGTTAATACCACCTTTCACTCCGACATTGACACCTTGCGAGAAGAACTTCAGCATATTCGGGGGCTGGTTACACGGGCTTCCAGCTTTGTCGCTTCTATCTCCAATGAAGGTATATAGTGTTTTTCCCATAGTCCCTCTTGGATAGTGAACTCACGGGAGACTAATCATATTATCGCGCAGAAGCCTTCTCGATATACGGATTCTGCTTTTCCTAAGTTTATCATGGTGTCCAATGGAGACACCACCCAAGTCCGCGGCTCTAGAGATGTGCCTCTCACTCCATCCACTTTGTGTTTCATGTTCCTGGCTCTCAATTCAATCTCTTCTCTGTTAGTCGACTTACTAATGATCATGACTGTTTCATCACATTTTTCTCTTCTTTCTTTGTGGTGCGGGGTCGACGGACACGGAATATCATTGGTAGAAGGTGGCTGTCAAATGGGCTCTACACTCTGGACTTTCCCACCTTAGTTCTCTCCTTTGTTAGCTCTGTGGATTGGCATTGGCGTCTTGGCCATGCTCTTTTTATTCTACAGAAAGATCTTCCTAACTTTTCTTTTTCTGAATTTACATGTGAATCTTGTATCTATGGGAAACAACATCGCTCTACCTTCTCCCCCCATGTACTTGGAGCTCTACTCTTTTTGATTTAGTGCACTCAGATATTTGAGGCCCCTATAAAATTGTTAGTTTATCTGGATATCGTTATTTTCTTACATTTATTGATGATCATTCTCGCATGACATGGTTGTATTTGTTGCGTGATGGCTCTGAACTACTACATGTCTTTCGCTCTTTTATCGCTGAGACTTGTACTCAATTCTCGCGCTATATTAAAATCCTTCGAACCGATAATGCGTGTAAATATACAAGTCACAACTTTCAGGAAACGTGCGGTACCATTGGTATTATCCACCAAACATCATGCGCCTACACACCGCAACAAAATGGTGTGGCTGAGTGAAAGAACCGTCACCTCCTAGAGGTTGCTCGATCCCTTATGTTTCAAATGCATGTCCCAAAAATCTATTAGCACTTCGCAATTTCCACCGCATACTATCTGATTAATCGCATGCCCTCCTCTATGCTCAACTTTGCGACACCATTCTCCATCCTCTTTCCTTCGCAACCCCTCTTCCCTTTGACTCATCGTGTCTTCGGCAGTGTTTGATTTGTCCATAATCTAGGCTCGTCCATGGACAAATTGGCCCTACGCGGTACCAAATATATGTTTGTGGGGTACTCTCACACCCAGAAGGGCTATTTGTGTTATTCCCCACTACTCGAAAACTCATTACATCTGCAGATGTTACCTTCCTTGAGGATCAACCCTTCTACTCCTCGACTCCTAGTGATACCTTCTTACATGTTATCCCGCGCCTTAACGTCCCTCTCAACAACAACACACCTCCTCTACTTCCAACACCACCTCCTCTGCTTCCAACACCACCTCATGTGCTTTCAACGTCGTCTCCTCCTCCTCTTCGTGTCTACACTCACCATCGTCCCTCACCTGATGCCCTGCGACAGCTGTCCCCTACTGATGACACTCCACGGCCAGCAGATCCGCCTACGACGTCTACCGCTGACCCTCTCTCCCACCATGTCTCCTTACACCGCTTGTATCCTGACCTTGACAGATTTGCGACTTCTTTGTCTTCTATTTCCACCCCCTCTTCTGTGCAAGAGGCTCTTCAGCATCCGGGGTGGTGGGTCGCGATGGATGAAGAAATGGCTTCCCTCTGGGCCAATCAAACCTGGGACCTTGTCCCCCTTCCTCCTGGCCAATCCCGTGTGGGTTGTAAATGAGTCTCCATTGTAAAGCAGCATCCTGATGGGATCGTTGAAAGCTCATCTTATGGCTCACGGGTTCACTCAACAATATTCCCTCGACTATAAAGAGACATTCTCCTTTGTCGCTAAGTTGAATATTGTTCGGATCTTGATCTCCTTGGTCGTCCATCGTCATTGGCCGTTGCATCAACTCGACATCAAAAATTTCTTTCTTAATGGTGATCTCGCAAAGACTACCTACATGTAGTAGAAGCCTCCTGGTTATTAAACCACGAGGGAGTCCCTTGTCCGCCAACTCAAGAAATCTCTCTATGGCCTCAATCAGTCTCATCGGGCTTGGTTTGATAGATTCAGTCAAGTCGTTAGGGATTTTGGCTTCACTCGGAGTTCGGCAGACTTCTCTCTGTTTACTCGTCGCCGCCCGACAGGAACAGTGATACTTCTGGTATATGTTGATGATATTCTCATCATGGGAGATGATCTAACCAGTCTCTCTATGATGAAGAAGTATCTGGCCTCACATTTTCAAACCAAAGATTTGGGCAACCTCCGATATTTCTTGGGCCTCGAGATAGCTCGTCGACCCGAAGGACTCGTCCTGTTTCAAAAAAAGTACTGTCTGGATCTTCTTCACAATGCAGGCTAATCTGGATATAAACCTGCTAACACACCAATATATGTCAACCACAAGCTATGCGCTCATACATCCGACTCCGATTCATTTCTCCCTAATCCGGAGTACAATCGTCGCCTGGTTGGCAAGCTTATCTATTTAACTGTCACACGGCCCTATATATCCTTTGTTATTGGGGTGGTCAACCGGTTCATGCATGTTCCTCGGATGTCCCACATCCAGTCTGTCGAGCGAATTCTTCGGTATCTGAAGAATGCTCCAGGACAAGGGTTGGTGTATAAGCCCTCATCTTCTTTATCCTGAGTTGTCTACTTTGATGCAGACTATGTTGATTCTCTTGATGATCGTCGGTCTACGAGCGGCTACTGCACATACTTTGGAGGACACCTGGTCACCTGGTGAAGCAAGAAGTAAATGGTGGTGGCATGTTCGTCTGTAGAGATGAATATCGTTCAATGGCATCTGTTGTTTCTGAACTCACGTAGTTGGAATGTCTTCTTACTAATCTTGGTGTGAAACTCCCATTTATGACAGTTCTAAACTGTGATAATCAAACTGCTATCCATATCGCCGAGAATCCCATTTTTCATGAACGTATAAAACATATTGAAGTTGATTGTCATTTCATCCGGAAAAAAGTTCAGCTACGCAAACTTGATTTAGTACCTGCTGCCGAGTAAATTCCAGATGTTCTCACCAAGGCCTTACCACGCCCACTATACCGGCAGTTCATTTCCAAGCTTGGCACGTACAATCTATATGCTCTAAGCTTGCACGGGAGAGCAGAAGAATTGTCTTAGCCCATGTACCCATGTAAAGGCCTGGTATTGGCATGTTTAGTTTAGTCTCACACCTTGGTTTGGAGTTGAGCTTTCACTCCCCCTTTCTATATATGTGTATGCAAATCCTTGTATTTAATGTTAGAGTAATGATAAATAATGTTTTTTCTCTTTTGTATTTTAACTTTCTACAGAGAGCAATAATATATTACTTGATTTTAATCCTGGATAGCAAACCTGTGTCCAATCGTCATAAACACAAACAAATTCTCCACACCAATAGATTTTACAGCCCTAATAGCCATAGTCTAGTTGTCTTACACTCGACAAAATATGTAACTCCCATAGAGATCATGTTTTGGTGGTCCAACACCGGACTGAAGTTCAATATACTAAACGCAACCCCATGGTCGTCCTACACTAGATGCATGTGAACCTCCCAAGATACCTTAATATATCGTCCAACATTAGTCATATGTGGCAACTCTAGATAACACGATCTAGTCGTCCTACACCGAACAATTTACAACACTGCTTTAGAATAAAGTAAAAAATGAAATTAAAGCACAAAAATAAATGAATGATAATAAGGAAACTTACTTATGATGGGTTCTTCTTTGGAACAAGTTTTGCGATTGGAGAATCCTTGTATGTGTTGGATTAGGATTCTGAATTTCCTACATTTCTTCTTTTTTTTCTCATTTGTTCTTCTTCTTCTTTCCTCTTCATTCTCCTGCTTTCTCATTCTTTCTCAATTTTTCTCATTCTTTTTTGAATGAAATGTAATGAGTTCCTTCAGAAAGCTCCAACTCTTTATCTAACAATGTAGTTTTGGGGATTCTTCTTCAAAAGAATGGGTGGAAGAGAATGGAGAGGGGTGTTAATGGTCTCCTTGATGGATGTCCTCTCTACCTCAAGAAGATGGCAGCAAATACCTTTTGATAAGTACGGGTGGTGCATGGGGATACTTGGAGGAGTTAGATCACTAATGCCTCCTGGATTAAGCCTCTATCCTACAAAAAACTGTGATGAATATAGGATCCCTTATTCAACAAAACAAAGGCCCAATTTATCCAATTGCACTGCACATTTACATCACTGGAACGAATCAGAGACCTAATCGCAAATTGGAGGTAATATTCGTCCAGAACACATTGGAGGTCATATTCACGAAGTAGAGGTCATATTTGTCCAAAACAAGTCAGAGATTCTAGGCACGAATTAGAGCTCCTATTTGTCCAAGATATAAATTTCAATTTTTGTCATAAATCAAAGGCCCGGTTACATGAATCATTGGTCTGATTGCTTCGGAATTAGAGTGACATTTTTGGAAAGAATCGGAGACCCGATTACTTGAATTGCCTAGTCTGATTCCCTCTGGATCGTATAGAAGACTCGATTGCTCGAATCGCCTGGTATCATTCCCTCTGGGTTGTATTGAATGTCTGCCTAGATCTTCCTAGATTTTGTCAACGGATATGTCGACCGATAATTGGGATCTCGATAAATAGAATTGGCGACCCGATATCATCATGAATTGAATTCTTCAACTTGGAATTTACACAGATAAAACAGCATACACATAATGAAAATCATCATCATTTGTTATTCATCAAATATCCTGGAGGCATGATTGATGTCTTAACATCATCATCCATGGTCGCACGCCACGCAAGATGTGATAGTGCCTTAACAATAGAAGAGGGAATGGTGGTGGTAGAGAGAGAAGTAAAATTGTATAATGGAGGAGCCAAGTGGTGAAATGAAATCAAATTTGGTAAGGGATGAAAGGTACAAAAACACTTATCTTTGTGAAGGGCAACAGGAAGATCCTCGGGCACTGAAGTAGGAGGGGACAGAGAGTGAATGGTGAGCTCTTTGACATATGAAGTATTTTAAAAGTAGGGTGGCGGGGAGGCGAGGACACGACAGTAGTACATAGTACAGGAGTTGGCGAAGGAGAAGTAATTAGCTCGGTGGAAGGTGGGATAGGAAAGGACCAAGAGAGAACGGTAGATGTGGAAGAGGGGGGAAAGTTGATCCCTGAGGAATGTCACATCCATAGAAACTGAGTTTTTGAATAGACGGAGGGTAGCAGAAATATCTTTTTTGAGTGCAAGACTATCTAACAAACAATAATTTATCCACTCAAGGTACAAGTTTATCATTAGGAAAGTCTAAGTGATGGACATCACAAAAACACTCAAATACCTGAGGTGTGAAAGGGAATATAAGTGTAGAAGAAAAGAGGAGGGAAACAGGAGAAGTGAAACTTGAAATAGAGGAAGGTAGTTGATTGATGAGGTAGCACGCAATCATGACTGTAAAGTGCCAATAACGACTAGGAACATGTATCTGAAGCATTATGGATAGGAAACCTCAAGGAGATGATAATTTTTTGTGGTAAGAACATTATTTTATTGTGGTTTGTCAGAACAAGAAATTTGATGAAGAATGTTAAGTGTGATACAATTGTCTTTAAAATTATGATTAAGGTACTCTCGGGCATTACCGTTGCAAATGATTTTAACATTGATGGAGAACTGAGTACAGATTTCATTAATAAAAGATAGAAAAACACGAAGAATCTCAAGACGGTCGTGCACAAAATATAAATGATCATCAATAAACATGATATAATATTTAAAGTCAAATACATGGGTGTTTTGTAGTGACCCAAACCATCCGAATGCACTAAAGAAAGGAACATCACTCCTAGAGAGGATTTTGAGATAATTGAAAAGGTCGACCCTTGTGAATAGGAACTTCGACGGAGAAGAGTTGCGTCTCAGGACCTCGTCGACGAAAAAAGATTGTTTGAAGAAGGAAGAAGAGGAACTTAGCAAGAGAAGAATTGCGGCTCGGAACCTTGACCAAGAAGGAAGAACCGCTCGAAGAAGACAAAGTAAGGGAGTCGTGGAATGCACGGGAATGAAACGGTTGTGTGCTCCGGGTTGAGATTGGGTGTTAGGGTGGACAAGGGAGAAGTCCCTCAAGGGATTTGAGTCCCCCTTCTTGGATCCCGGTGGAGTTATGGTGGTGGAGGAGCTTGATCGAGGAAGGGGGCGACGGGAGGCGGTCGGCACTCACAATGGTAGCGGGCTAGAGGCATAACCTGCAAAAAAAGTTTGGAAAAGAGGGGGGAGATGGGAAAAGAGAAGAGAGAGAGGGAGAGAAAAGAGAAGAGAGAGAAAGGGAGATTTAGAATAATAATTTGGCTGCTGCACAAGGAGTCCAAAGACCCCCCCCCCCCCCCCCCCCACATCCCATGTAAGGGTTCGACATAGTTCAAGAGCCTCATCACTTCGGTCACACGACAAGTGATATAAAAATATAAACGTACAACAAAAAAACATAAATATGATAAAACATGCGAGGTAAAATATGATCACTCCTTGGTGGACTAAGCTCGACGCTAATAGGTTCGTCCCCAACATGGATCCATAACATCTCCTTCCCCGTCGAGAGGCAGCTTGTCCTCAAGTGGCGGCGGCAAGTGAATCAATGGCTCGGTCAAAGGTGTACCCATGAATGGCTTCAGTTGGGACACATGAAAGACGTCACGTATGTGAGCCTCTGGTGGAAGCTGGAGATGATAGGTCACCTCGCCAATGCACTGGAATATCTGAAATGGGTCGTAGTATTTGGATCCTAATTTGTTGGAGGAAGGGGCGGAGGCCGAGGTCTGGCGGTAAGAGCGGCGTTTCAGCCAAACCCAATCACTGATGGCGAAGGAAAGCTCACGGTGACCTTGGTTAGGTGCAACTTCCATGCGGTGTTGAGCTTGGAATAGGCGCAACCATGTTGTGGCCAAGAACTGATCTCGGACAAGGAACTACCGATTGACGGTATCCAGCAAGGCAGTGCTGCCCCTATAGGATAACGAGCGGGGAGGATCCCTCCCATAAATCAGTTAGAAATGCATAGTCTGCAGCGGAGTGTGGTACGAGGTATGTAGCAGTATTCGACCCAAGCTAATCGACTGACCCAGTGCTTGGGTCAGTCCCTCGTGATGCAGCACAGATACTTTTCCACAGGGCGATTAACCACCTCGTTCTGTCGTCGGACTGCGGATGGTAGGTGGTGGAGAGAGTCAATTTGGGCCTCTTAGAGTGAAAAGTTCCTTCTAAAACCGGCTAGTAAAAAACTTGTCGCGGTCGGATACAATGCTCTTCGGCATCCCATGCAGACAGAACACCCTTTCGAAGAAAATCCGCACAACAACAACGAAAAATAAGGAGTCGGGTCAAGGCAATGAAATGCGTCGTTTAGAGAACTGGTCGACAACGACCATAAGAACGTTCTTGCCCTTGGAGGTGGGTAGGCCCTCCACGAAATCCATGGAAACGTCCACCCAGATCTAAGTCAAAATCGTTAATGGTGCAATAGGCCCGCAGGAAGGAGGTGGTCTGTCTTGTTCTTCTGGCAAACAGGGTAGGTCGCGATGAAGTCTTGCACCCTTCGGCGTAGGCCTTTCCAAAAGAACTCCGTGCGGATGTCTTATAAGGTTTTGTGAACCCCTTCGTGTCCTCGGCCATGGGTGTCCTCCAAAATGGTGGAAACAAGGGAGGAAGTGGAATCCAAGTATAACCAGTCCTTGTAGAAGATGGGGAACGCACGAGCGGTCCAGCTAGGGGGCAGTAGGTCCTCGTCAATGCGGTGGTGGAGCTCGGATAAAGCCGGGGAGGTTTGGATTTCGCGACGTAAAGCGGAGAGGAGCATGGCTATGGGGCAGGCAAAGAGAGTGCCTTCGGTAAAATGCTCCCAGCGGAATAGAGCATGAGTTGCACGGTATAAGGCCCCCATCTTGTATTCCACGCAAAAATCGAATCCAAGAAATTTATTGACCCAACATTGTTGTGGTACGGCAGTGAGGTGTTGCTCAAGGAGATACTTCATGCTGAAATGGTCAGTGCAGATCACAAAAATGCGCCCCCGAAGCTAGGGCTGCCAGTGCTGGACTGCTTTGGTGAGGCCTATCAACTCTTGTTCATACATCGGTAACTTCTTATGGTGGAGGGCTTTGTTTCGACTGAAATAGGAAATGTGGTGTCCCTGTTGCTGCAATACGACCACAAGCCCTGGCCCGGGCCGTCGCACTCCACGTGAAACTCCTGGGAACAGTTCGGAAGACGCAAGACCGATGAGGAAACCAAGGCTTGTTAGAGCTCCCTACAAGTTGTTGTGGTGGTGTCACCCCAAACAAAAGCATTCTTCCGCAAGAGAGCCACCAGCGGTTCGGTAATGGCATTGTAGCCCCGAATGAAGCGGCGATAGTAACCTGTGAGGCCAAGAAAGCCGCGGAGCTCGCGAGATGTTTGTGGTGTGGGCCAAGCGTTCACGCCTTGGTTTTTCCCTGGGTCGGCCGAGACCCCCTAAGCATGCACCAAGTAGGTCACGCTACCCGTGTCGAAAGAACACTTTGTGGCCTTGAGAACAAGCAGTGGCGGTGAATCAGCTGGAGAACTATGCGGAGGTGTTGCAAATGCTCGGCCCAGGACTTACTGTGCACCAAAATTTCGTCAAAAAACACAAGCACGGACTTATGCAATAGGGGTTGAAATACCTCATTCATCAAGGCTTGGAAAGTGGAGGGGGCATTCTTGATACCGAATGACATAACCAAGAATTCGAATTGTCCATGATCGGTCCTGAAGGTTGTCTTCTCCACATCGGCGGCCGCCATGAGCACCTGAGGATAGCCCGAGTACAAGTCCAACTTCGAGAAGAAGCAGACGCCATGCAACTCATCCAGAAATTCCTTAACGACCGGAATGGGAAATTTATCCTTGACTGTTTTGGCATTCAGCTCTATATAGTCAACACAAAAGCACCATGTGTCGTCCTTTTTGTGCACTAAAAGGACCGGAAAAAAGAACGGAGAGACGATGCGTTGAATGATCCCCTGCTGAAGCATAGCGGTGCACTGGTGCTCAATCTCATCCTTCTGGAGGAAGGGATAACGATATGGTCGGACGACTACGGGCAGCGTGCCCAGTAGAAGACAGATGCGGTGGTCCTAGATGCGAACAAGTGGGCAGACAGTTGGTGGTTTGAAGGTGTCACCAAAATCCTGTAGGAGTTGGTAGAAGCCAGCTGGTGGTGTACCAAGAAGGAAGAGATCTTTGTCATCGGGGAGTGCCCCAGCCACTCAATCAACTGAGAGACCTAGTGCAGCACATTGTGAGGCGGTTGAAATCCCACGTCAGGGGTCCCAAAGTCCGTAGTCAGACACCATGAACCACCTTAAACCCCTGAAGGCCCACGACGAGGGAGTAATGGTCCTCCACCATGATAAGGACCCGACGGCAGATCCCTGGACACTCGATCTGGTGGTCATTGTCCACAGACACGTGAAAACAGCTGCGAGGTGTGACTGGAAGGTATAGGAGGGTGGCGGTGGTCTGGCTAATAAAGATGTGAGTACTGCTGGATAATAAACCTGTGGGTGCTGCCAGAATCCATGAGCGCAAGGAGGGTCTATCCCCCGAGTGTGACGGGCATCTGGATCGTATAACCCTCTTGAGGCTCGGAGATGGCGTGAAGGGAAATCTTTGGAACTCCGGTGTCTGCATCCTCGTCATCATCATCAGAAGGGTCATCCACTTCCACCCAGAAGAGACGTTAACATCGGTGGCCCGGCCCGAAAGGTTCATCGCAATTGAAACAGAGGCCTTTGGAGCGGCGGTCAACTATCTTGGCGATGGAGAGGCGGCGATGAAAGGGAGGGCAGCTCGAATTGGCCCCCTTAGAAGAGTCAGGAGGCGGTTGCCCTGTGGTGCTGCTACCTCTGAAGGGTAACGTCGTATCACTGCGGCCGCCCTGCGGACGGTCTAAGAGTAGACGTTTCTCAGGGACCCGTGGGAGACTCATCGCAGTCGTGAGGTTTTCGGGGGCCTGAAACTCCACGTCGAGACAGAGGCGCTTAAGAATGTTGGAATATGCTTTCCACATCACTTGGTTTGAGAATTACAAATCTCATTATATTTGATCATACTTGTCATGTGTTTATAGTGTGCAGGAACTTCAGCTTTTAAGCCCCTATATGTACAGAAAAGAAAGTCAACGAATTCCTTATCAGGTCAAAACCTTGATGCTAGCGCTGAGCGCCAATGCTACAGCTGGTGGTAGCTTCTGCATATTTAGAAACATCGTCGAGAAGGAAATATTGGTCAAGAAAGGAATGTCGTCGGGAATGAATATAGTAACTCTTACCGCGGCGCGTTAAGGCTAACGCCCGGCGGTAACTTATGGAAGTCCCGTGATCATGATGTTGATTGAGGAGCAAAAAAGGAAGGAGATCTGACGGCTGGGAAAGATATAACGCTAATGCGGCACGCTAACCTTACCGCGACGCGGTAGGAGGGGATGCCAAATTTGGAGCCACAATGTTGCCAAAGATGACTCGATCCGCGTTTCAGCTTGTTGCCTAAAGAAGCTACCGCCCGGCGGTAGCACTACCACTGGCGCTAGGATCCGGGGCTATTTAAATAGCAGTCCGCCTCCGTTTTGACGAGTTGATTTTGATGACGCATCTAAGTCACAGCTCATGTATTCGTGAGAGACTCCTCTTTGCAGCCAAGAGAACTCCAACAACGTTCATGAACGCTAAGGACTTGAAGAAAGATCAATCACGCAGACTTCATCTCCAAGTTTAACCTTTGAGGGAGTTTCTTTTATGTTTTTAGTTTTTGTTATTTGTAACTCTTTTTATCATCAGTAGAGAATTCGCCGCGTGGTTGGCAACAAGGGCCTTGCAAGGACTAGGGAGAATTTGTTATGTGGGTGTGGCGACTAGGTCTTGGGATTAGATCTAGGGGGTGCTCGAGGCCTGTCTGGGGATAGAGAGGCTAGAGCGGCTTGAGCCCGTATCTGGTGATAGATCGGCTAAAGCCAACCGGTTCTTAGGGAGAAGAGTCGGTATAGAAAACCAAAAAGGATTTTACGCATTCGCCTCAATCCCAAGCGTCATTGGGATAAGATTTTGTAATCATTTCTAAAGCAATAATACGATCTGTTTTCCTCTAATATTGTCTTGCTATCTTTGATCGTTAAAATCTAAACGAAAAGGCATTCTCTGTCACTAACGCCGAGCGGTAACGCTCTCGCTGGCGTTAGCAACAGAGTGGTCATCTTTCGTGCCTAGTGCAACTCAGTTTCATAAAAAGCTTACTGCAGTATCTTAACTGAGATATTTTTATAAATACTACCAACTTAATTGAAAAAACTCAATTAAGTCTTAAATATTTTAAAACCCTTATTCACCCCCCCCCCCCCCCCCCCTCTCTCTCTCTAAGGGCGCATACCGATCCAACAAGTGTTATCAAAGCTAGGTCATTCCAAAATGGCTTCACAACGAGAATAATGGCGCTTCATGATTTCGCATCCAATAGAGGGGATGATTTTTTAATAAATGAAAAATCTTTAGCACCACCTTTATTTATAGGCAAAAATCATAAAGTGTGAAAAATATTAATGGAAAATTTTCTTAAGCCTTTAGATGAAAAAGTTTAGAATATTACTATTGAAAAGTCATCAAGCATATTAAATAGAAACAAAATGGTTCTAAATGTGAAATCTATAAATAGTCTATTTTATGCGTTAGATCAAAATATTTTCAAACTTATTTATACTTTACCTACTGCTTATGAGATTTGGAACTGTCTTGTGTTCATCCGGAAGATCGCGGCTTCAAATTATCTTAAGGAGACCGCGCTGTCTAGCATGTGAGACCGATTCAATTAGACCGCGCGGCCTGGTTATAAGATCGTCCCATGAATCTCGTCATTCCGGTCCAGCAATCAGTCCTAAGCTCGCACGGTCTGATTTCTCTTTTTCGCATAACAGGTAATCCTCTCACCTCTGTCTAGCTTCTCATAAATTCCGGGCAGCCCGTATTTTCAATAGCTACCCTTCTGGGCAGCCCCCACGTCTATAAATAGGGGGTAGGGCTCCCTAGAAAAGGACTTTTGGAAGGGGGGGCAAGAGGAAAAAGAGGGCGATCGTTGAAACCAGGCGGTCTCAATTTTCAGCTCGCTCTATCCCACTTAATTTCGGTATGTTCCAAACCTCTTTTTTAGTCACTAACCATTTCTTTTGCAAGAACATTTTTCACAGCCAAGGACCGAGTAACTGGCAATCCACAGTCCCATTCTCGTTTTCAAAGCACGAGTCGCGGAGAAGGCAATTTTTGCATCAACAGAACGAAACACGCGACCTTCAGATTTGGATTTGCCGGTGAAGTATAGCGGTCTAAATATGTCAGACCGAGAGTTGAGAAACCAGACCGATGCAGGTCGCGCGACATCAGATGATTTGGAAATACGTTTTGAGCGAGCCCTCGAGCAAACCCGTCAAGAGTTCGCTCGAGTACAGCTCCAGACCGCCCAGCAGATGGAAGCGATGGGGAAAGCTCTCGAGCTAATCTCTCAACGATTGGCTCCTCAAGTTGTTGGGGCCGCAACACCTGCAGTCATTCAACCAACTGGCGGACAGGTTTTTGACCGCACAGTTCTCGAACCTGTCGCGCCCCTGCGATCGCAAGGAGTCGAGCTTGCTTCTTGACAGGAATTTTTTCAGACCGCTGCCCGGGGAAGTCCTGCCCGGGCCTTGAATTTTCAAGAAAATGTCGCTCCTCGCTCTGTCGACTTACTGGAAGAACCATCTCCGTTCGTAGAACAAGTTAGGTGGGAACCTGTTCCGATAGGTTTCAGAGAGCCCAGGCTTCCAGTATACACCGGAAGGGATGATCCAATCTCTCATCTGCAGGCTTTCGAAGCTGCAGTATCAATGAGGACCTTGTCTGAGGCTCTTCGCTGTAAGTTGTTTGTAACCTCTCTCGGAGGTGAGGCTAGAGAATGGTTCTTTAACCTCCCTGCCAGGACTGTTGCCACTTTGCGGATCTAAGGAGAGAATCTCTTAAGATTCGCCACCTCGAGAAAACGGAAGAGTGGACCCGCGGCTCTTTTCAAAATCAAACAAGGAGAAACTGAGACAATAACTCATTTCGCCGCTCGATTTCAAGAAGAAATCTTAAGTATCCATGATATTGGCCCCGTCCTCCATCAAGTCGCATTCATTAATGCTTTACGAGAAGGCCCTTTGAAGTTAAAAGTCACCACCAAGGAGCCGAATTCTTACCAAGAATTAATTTCAACTGTGAATAGGTTTATTGAGGGTGAAATCTGCAACCTAGAATACGTCTCGTACCTCTCCAGTATGTTTTACCAGGGGGGAAACAACTCTTCTTCTTCGAACCCTCAACAACATCAAAAGACAACCCGCCAAGAGTATTAACCTCATGTCTCCCGAGGCAGGAATTTTCGTCATCATCGCCCGAGCAACAACCATCAACAACTCACCCAATGGCAGCAACCAGCTCAGGCTCAGCCGTTAGCCTGTCTTCCTCTCCTACCCCTTCCCACTAATCAACCTAGACAACTTTTTAACAATTCGCAAGAATGTTTTGCAGATCTACCTCTTCCAATTTCAGAGATTTTGGAAATTATTGAAAGACAACCCTTCTTCAAAAGACCAGCCCCCATGAAGACCGACATCAAATTTCGAAATCAAAACCTCTATTGCGAGTTTCATAAAGAGAGAGGGCACCAGACTGAAAATTGTAGGGCGCTCAGATTCTTGATTGAAAAACTCCTCAAGGAAGGGAAACTCCAAGATTTAATCAACAAAAAAGTTGAAGATCAGTCGAAGAAGGCGAAAACCGTTGCTGAGGTCGGTTGGGAGTGCCAGGAGGTAGAAGATGCCGGTCTTTTTGGCAGTCTCCATATCGGTTGTGAATGTGTGGAGGCAGACAATGAAGGGGAAAATGGTCTGCTCTTCTGCATCCATGGAGGTGCTGGACTTGAATCTTCTAAAAAGTCTAGCATAACAAGAATCTTCAGGGATGAAGTCTCTGTTGCCTCTGCCTCCGCTCCAACCCCAGAAGTGGTCATCTTCAGCAAGGAAGATCTTCCACCCCACGGGAATCTATTTAACGATGCAGTTGTCATCAAGGTTGTGATAGAGAACTTCACAGTCGAGAGGGTTCTAGTGGATACTGGGAGCTCCGTGAACTTATTGTTCAAACCTACCTTCGAAGCTCTGAAAACTGGGAAGCAGATGCTTCCTACTGAAGGCCCTCTTTATGGCTTCTCAGGAGAAAAAAAGGAGGTCGAAGGAAGAGTTTCACTAACTGTGATGATGGGGGGGATCATCAAACAAGCTGAGTTCGTTGTAGTAGATGCACCTAGCAGCTACTACGCCATTTTTGGCAGACCTATCCTTAATCAGTATAGGGCAATAGTTTCAACTTTTCACCTCGCACTAAAATTCTCTGCCCAGGGAAAGCAGTTCAGGGTTAGGAGTGATCCTAAGCTAGCCCGAGAATGCTATGTCAGGACAGCTAGCTTCATTGACATAGGTCCTCAGCTGGGAGTCAAAGAGAAAGTGTTGGTGCCATTATGTTCTGAATAAGGGGATCGCAGTTCTCAATTTTGAGTTTGTTTGTTAACTAACAATAATTCTCTTTTGTTCTCAACCAATAAACCCCCTTAAGCATTTTCGGAACTAAAGTTTGTAAATAAATATGTGTCAAATAAAATACGTCTGTCTTCATCCCTTTTTATCTGTCATTACCTCATTCAGCTTAAATTGATTCCAAGTCAATTATTTCTTGTCTTATCATCTATTCTAAAAAACGCTGGTTGTCTATTCTCTGATACACTCAGGTCAGAAATGGAAATTTCAGAAGAATTCATCTTAGAAGATCATGAAGTTAAAGATAAAAATAAAGCTGAGGGAACTCATTTAGAACCAGCCCAAAGTATCCAGCCTATTCGAATAAAAGGAGATGAGAACAAAACACTCTCAATTAACGCCGAACTTTCCGAAAATGAAAAAGAAGAGTTGACAACTTGCTTATTCAGAAATCTAGATATATTCGCTTGGTCCGCAAATGACATGCCAGGAATGGATCCCGATATAGCCTGTCATCATTTAAACATAGATCCAACTTTTAAACCGGTTCAGCAGAAGAAACGAGCAGTAGCAGATACTCTAGCCGAACCAATTGGAGAAGAAGTCCAAAAGCTTCTCAAAGCTGGTTTCATCCAGGAAGTACAATACCCTGACTGGGTCTCAAACGTAGTTATGGTAAAAAAGCCCGGCGGCAAGTGGAGAATGTGTGTAGACTTCACCAAGCTCAATAAAGCCTGTCCAAAGGATTGTTATCCTTTACCCCGCAAAGATTCTCTGGTTGATTCAGCAGTTGGATTTCACTACATGAGCTTCTTAGATGCATTCTCGGGTTATCATCAGATCAGAATGCATAAACCAGATATTCCTCACACCTCTTTTATAACAAACAATGGATGTTTTTGTTATAAAGTAATGTTTTTTGGTTTAAACAATGCAGGAGCAACCTATCAGAGAATGATGGATTTCGTATTCAAGAAATAGAAAGGCAGAAATCTCGAAGTATATGTGGATGACCTTCTTATCAAAAGTAAACAGTTTTCAGTTCACTTAGAAGACCTTGAAGAAACCTTCTCAACACTCTGAGTGTTCAATATGAGGCTAAACCCGCTGAAATGTGTTTTTGGCGCTAACAAGGGTAAGTTCTTAGGACATCTTTTGACTCCAGATGGCCTTGAACCTAATCCAGATAAGGTTAAGGCAATTCTTGAAATGGCACCGCCAAGGTCGCCAAAAGAGGTTCAGCAGTTGGGAGGAAGAATGGCAGGGTTAAGCCGATTTATATCTCGATCAGGAGATAAAAGTGCTCCCTTCTTCAGAATTCTCAGGAAAGCCTCCAAGTTCGAATGGACAGAAGAATGTGATTCAGCATTCACCCAGCTGAAGAAACAACTAACATCGATCCCTCTCCTCCAAAGCCCCCATGAGGGTGAAAATTTATTTTTGTATTTAGGTGTTGGAGCCATTCTTGTCATGGCGTCGCCTAAACGTCCAGGCGCCAGACTAGATCCAAGGCGACTGGCGCCTTTTTTTATTCATAAAACGAAGAATAGACTGCGGTTTATATGAAAATCGCAGTTTATAGGGGGAATAGACTGCGGTTGTCGTATAACCGCAGTGTATTCCTTCCTGGCTTAAAATGTTAGGGTTAGAATAGACTGCGGTTTATACAAAAACCGCAGTCTATTCACCCTTTAGACTGCGATTTTTGTATAAACCGCAGTCTATGCCAGTTTTATTACCCGTCTGAGCCGAAATCTTACATTTTACCTCTACTTTTTACAGTCGCTGCTCCTAAGCGAAAACCCTCGGCCGATTGACGAAACCTTCTGCCTTCTCCCTTCGATTTGGTGATTTCGCCGACCATCTTCCTCAAATCAGCTATTCAACATCTCAACTCCTCTGATCCTTCTCTCATTTAGGTATATGACTTATTAGTTATGAATTTTTGATCCTTCTCTCATTCATGTGCTTATGAGTTGTTAGTTTTTAATCATGTGTTTAGTGCTTACAACTTATTACCTATTGGTTATGACTTATGAATTATGATCCTTCTTTCATTTATGTGCTTAGTGCATTTTACAATTATAACAAAAGTTACCCAAATTCTTTTTATGAATCTTGTTTGGGGTTTTTGTATGGTTTAGGTTTTTTTTTAGGGTTTTTCTATTACAGATTTACAGGATAATGGCCGATAAAGGATATTCATCAAAATCAACAAGAGGCACCACTAAAATGTCTGAATTGAATAAGCTTAGGCTAGAAGGGAAGAAGCTTATTGTTTCTGTGAGGGATGATGGTGGCATTATTCCCGGGCCTAACACAAATAAATTGATGAGTTTTATGGGTTTTCTTGTGAAATTTCATGTGTCAATTACATATGCTAAATGGAAGGAAGTTGATAAACAGCTTAAAGATCATTTATGGGAAGAATTAAATATACGTAACTTTGTTATTAGTATTACTTATTAGTTATTACTTATTACATAATTGCGTATCATACTATCATTAGTTAATTATTAATTAATATTTTCTATTATTTTCAGCTTTATTTTGATAATATTGATGGTCTTCGCAATGAATTAATGAAAAACATAGGTGAAAGTTGGAGGACTTGAAAATCCAAACTTTTTGTCACTTATGTAAAGAATGTTGGTTTGGAGCATCGATACAATGTACCTGTGAAGTATAACTTTATTACTCCTGAAGATTGGAGAGTATTTGTCGACCATCGCACCACTCCAGAATATATGGTTATGTTCTTATTAAATTTAATATTTTATATCATTTATTAATTTTATAAGCAATTTAAGCATTAACAAATATTTATTTGTGCAGGCGACAAGTAATATTAATACAGAAAGAGCGAAAGCACAGAAGACTTTCCATACTACTTCCAGAATGGGTTATTCTGGATTAGAAAAAAAAATGGTATTAGTTCTCTCTTGTATTTTTTATTTTAAAAAGTGGTTTTCTCAATAATTTAAATGTTAATTTATTTTCATTATTTTGTCAAGATTGAACAAGGTGCAAATGCACCAATTTCACGTATGGAGTTGTGGAAAGCTGGTCATAAAAGAAAGTCTGGTGAATACATTAATGAAGATGCAGCTGATTTGACATCTAAAATGGCAAGTGTAAACTATTTATTGCTTTTGTTGATTTGGCATCTCTTCAGTTTAAAAAATATTTATTGTTTTTGCTTAGGATGAGTTGTCGAGCCAAGAGTCCCAGAGTGCTGAAAATCTGTATAAGGGAAGAGATGACATTCTTGCATCTGTTTTAGGCCAAGAACATCCGGGCAGTGTTAGAGCTGGTGGGAAGTTTTCTACCATTAAAAGTTTTTTCAAAAATGATAGGCGGGGCGAGAGGAAATCAATAGCTCGTATTGAAGATGTGGAAGCTATAGTCCAAGAAAGATTGAGCCATCAACAAGAATTATGGCACCAAGAACAACAAGAACTATTTCACCAACAACAACAAGCGCATGAAACAGAGATGAGTACTATGAAGAATCAAATTGAACAACTTATGCGCATGTTTGGTGCTGGAAGTGGAACTGGGAACGTTATGTCCACAAGTGTTGCACTTGCACAAGACATCTCAGGTATTAGTACGTTTAATTATTTATAATTTTATGAAATGTCATGCTCTTTTTATGTTTGACTGTTAAGCAAGTTGTTGGAAAAAGCCCATATCAAAGGCCCATAGTTAGGTCCATTATTGCATTTATTATGTATTTATTTCTCTCTCTCTCATTTAGTCCCACATTGTGTATAGGATTTTCTCTCTTCTCTTCTCACCTATAAATATGTATTCTCCCCTTGTATTTGTCTACACAAGTAATACATACAAGCTCCAGCTTTTCCTACATGGTATCAGAGGTCCCGATCCGAAATCTGCGGTCTCTCCTTTTCTGACCGCCTGCGAGCCTCCTGGTCTATCCTCCCAGACCGCCAGCTCGCTCGCGAGCTCTACTAGTCTAACCGCGCGGCTTGTCCCCCCTTCTGTCCGACTTATACCTGCGGTCTCTTTTTTTTTGTCCGCTTCCCTCTCTCGTGGCTTCCACCTTCCCTCAAAGCACCCCCCCCCTCCTTTTATAGGCTCTCCAGTCTGACGGGTGTGGGGCCCGCTCCTCTCCCTGCCCGCGCGACCTCCGCGGTCACTGGCTCTTCCTGCTGCGATCACTCGCGCGCTCGTTCTCTCCTTCTCGCAGCGACCTTCTCCTAGTCGCACTTCTGCTTCTCGCCGTGTTCGCTATCCGCGGACCTTTCTGTTCTCGCGATCTCTCCTGCTCGCGGCGATTACCTTGTAGTCGCGGTTTCCCTTCTCGCAGCGGCTTCTATCTCTAACCGATGCGGTCTTCCGTTATCTCTACTCACCCTTCTCGCAGCGACCTCCATCTCTAACCGCTGCGGTCTCTGCGCTGCTTCTCCTATCCGCGGCAGCCTTCTCTCTTGACCGCTCCGGTCTTCTTGAGTCTCTTCTCGCTGCGGTATCTCTCCTATTCGCGGCGGCTTCCTCTCCTGACCGTGCGATCTTCTCTCCTCAGATCGCCGACTCGCGTATTCTCCTCGGTTGTCCGGTCTTTGCGGTCTCTGCCCTTGGTCGTAGCCTTGCTGGCTGCTGGTATACTTACCGTGACCGGGCGGACTGCTCTCCTCAGACCGCCAGCCCCCCTTCTTCTTCTCGCGCGTCCTGTTCTTACCTGCACGCCAGACCGCCGTTAATCTGCAACAATGGGCTCGTCTGCGAATTCCTCGTCCTTGCCTACTGAGACCGTCCATCCTACTGAGACCGTCCACCAGCACCCTCCTAGTGAGCTCCGTGATGAGTTGCGGATTACCACTCTCTCCCTCTCCGGGAAGAAAAACTTCATTCTGTGGGGTCACTCAATCCGCCGGGTCCTCCAGGCCAAGGGACTTCTGGCTCATCTGACCGATGACCCCCCGACTCCTACTCCTCCTGAGTGGCTCAAGCATGATGGACGGGTCCAGACCTGGATCCTTAACTCTTTGGAGGGCGAACCATATGAAATGATCATGTACCTGCCCACGGCCAAAGGGATGTGGGACGAGCTCCACTCCTTATATTCAGGCAAGGACAGCCTTCAAAGTCTCTTCGACATCATCTCTGACCTTCAGGCTCTGGACACAAGTGGACCTTCCATTACCTCTGTTGTCGCTCGGGTCAAGTCTCTCTCTGAAGCATGGCTTCAACACCAGCCACCCACCTCTGATCTTGCCACTCAGCGCGCGCAAAGGGAGGCCGTCTGCATTGCTCTGCTAATGGCCCGTGTTCCACCACACCTTCTGAGTATTCGGGCACAAGTATTGGCCTCGACTCCAACTCCCTCCTTATCGGTTGTCTGCTCCATGCTACTCAAAGTATCACAACCTCCGGAGGCTCTTACCTCTTCCTCACCGGCTCTTCTACAGAATGTCCCAGCTCCTTCCTTTCCTCCTCCTTCTAGCCGAGGAGGTCGGTCGGCCTACCGTGGAAGGGGCCGTGGTGGACGAGGACGGCTGAAATGCTCGTTCTGTGGTCGTGATGGCCATTATGAGTCCACTTGTTTTCGGAAAACTGGCAATCCTCCTCCTCCACGACCGACTGCTGCAGTTGTTGAAGATAGCTCCTCGGCCTCACGTGCCGATCTTGAGGCTCTCCGCCTACAGTTTCAGCAACTCCAAGGGATGATGACTCCACCTGCCTCGGTCGCCTCCGTCTCCAGCCCAGGTATCGTTTGTATCTCCACTAGTCCTCGATGGATAGTGGATTCAGGTGCCACTCATCATATCACCTCTCTTCAGCCACCAACGTATTCGGATGCTCCTCATCCGAAGTGTATCACTGTGGCTAATGGAGCGACTGTCTCTGTGTCCGGCTCCGCTGACCTATCTCTCAGCCCATCCATTTCTCTCCGCTCAGCACTCCATGTTCCAGGCTCCCCATTTAACTTACTCTCTGTTAGCCGTCTCACTACAAATTTGGATTGCTCCGTAACTTTTTTACGATCTTCTTTTCTGATACAGGATCGACGGACGGGGACTACCATTGGTAAAGGGCAGCTGCGCAACGGGCTCTACCTTCTCGACGATTCACCCACCATCCTCGCTTCTGTCTCTTCTGCTGACTGGCATCAGCGCCTTGGCCATGCTCCCCTCCCTATCCTCAAGAAGGCACTCCCCGATGTTTCTTTTCCTGCTTTTCAATGTGAAACATGTATTTTCGGCAAGCAGCCGCGTTCATCCTTTCCTGCGAATTGTACTCGAAGCTCCGCTCCTTTTGATCTTATTCACTCTGATATTTGGGGTCCCTATAAAATGAGTAGTATCTCTGGATTCCGTTATTACATTACTTTTATAGATGATTACTCACGCACAACATGGTTATACTTACTTCGCGAACGCTCTGAATTACCTCGTGTGTTTAAAGCATTTATCCTTGAAACCCGCACTCAATTCTCCACCACCATCAAAACGCTACGCACCGATAACGCTCGCGAATACACTGGCCATGAGTTTTCAAGTATATGCTCTGAATTCGGGATTATTCATCAAACCTCTTGTCCCTACACACCCCAACAAAACGGTGTGGCCGAACGAAAAAACCGCCATCTTCTTGATATGACCCGCTCAATCATGATTCACATGAACGTTCCTAAGATCTATTGGCACTTTGCGGTCTCTACCGCCTGCTTCCTTATCAATCGTCTTCCCTCCTCCGTACTCAACAATGCCAGTCCATTCAGTCTTCTTTTCCCTTCTACTCCTGCCTTCCCTCTCACACCTCGAATCTTCGGGTGTACGTGCTACGTTCACTCCATGGGACCATCCACCGATAAACTAGATCCCAGAGCAACTAAGCAAATGTTTGTTGGCTACTCCCATACACAGAAAGGCTACGTCTGTTATTCTCCTCTCACTCGGAAAATTTCGGTGTCCGCTGACGTCACCTTCCGAGAAGACCTGCCATTTTTTCCAGCCCCAGCAACACATTCTCCATCACCTACTCTCCCACAACCTATCATGCGACCCATCCTCCCGGTCAACACACCTCTTCCAACACCTCTACCACACCCACTCCCTACTCCGCCTCCGTGCCGGCCACCTCTTATCCAGGTCTATTCCCGTCGCAACTCCCGCCCCGTTGCCCCTGCGCAGTCATCCTCGTCCGCTGGTGCTCCAAGTCCTGCTAATCCAGTAACAGAGTCCACTGCTCATCCAATGGCGAGCTACGTATCCCTGCATCGTCTCTCTCCTCCACTTCAAACTCTTGCTACTTCTTTGTCTACTGTGGCTATTCCTAACTGAGTGCAGGAAGCTCTCCAACACCCTGGCTGGCGCGCTGCCATGGAAGAAGAAATGACAGCTCTCTGGGCAAACAAAACCTGGACTCTGGTACCCCGCCCTCAGGGTCAGAAACCGGTTGGCTGTAAGTGGGTCTTCGTTATCAAACATGCTCCCAATGGCACTATTGATCGGTTGAAAGCTCGCTTGGTCGCTCGAGGATATACTCAACAGCATGGCATTGACTATGAGGAAACCTTCTCTCCAGTGGCGAAACTGAACACCGTTCGCGTGCTCATCTCGGTTGCTGTACATAGACGATGGCCACTCTATCAATTGGACATCAAAAATGCGTTCCTCAACGGCGATCTACAAGAGACGGTGTACATGGAACAACCTCCCGGGTTTGAGACCACGGGGGAGTCATTGGTCTGCCTACTGTTGCAATCTCTGTATGGTCTCAAACAATCCCCGCGAAACTGGTTCAACAAGTTCAGTAAGGAACTTCGGGTACTTGGTTTCAAACAGAGCTCGGCAAATTCCTCTCTTTTCATTCGCCATCAGCCAACTGGAACAGTCATTCTGCTAGTCTATGTGGATGACATCGTCATTTCTGGAGATGACGTCACAGGGATACAGAAGGTCAAACAACATCTCAGCACTGCCTTTCAGACAAAAGATCTAGGAAATCTCAACTATTTCCTGGGTTTAGAAGTCGCCAGACGATCTGATGGTCTCGTCCTCTCCCAGCGGAAATATTGCCTCGACCTTCTCCACGATGCGGGTTACTCTGGATGCAAGCCAGTCAACACTCCAATGGATGTCAATCACAGGATATCTGCTAAGGCATCTGACACTGACCATCTGCTGCAAAATCCAGAGTATTATCGCCGTCTGGTCGGAAAATTAATCTACCTCACCGTGACAAGACCAGATATATCATTTGTTGTAGGTATTGTCAGTCGATACATGCATGCTCCTCGGAGTTCTCACTTACAGGCTGTTGAACGAATTCTCTGATACCTTAAGACAGCTCCTCGTCAAGGCCTTGTGTACAAAACCTCATCTTCAACTCCAAATCTAATCGCATATTCAGATGCTGACTATGCTGGTTCCATAGATGATCGACGATCAACAAGTGGTTTTTGCACTTACTTTGGAGGACACTTGATCACCTGGCGGAGCAAGAAACAGGCAGTGGTTGCAAGATCTTCAGCTGAAGCAGAATATCGGGCAATGGCATCGGTAGTATCAGAACTAACGTGGCTTGAAAGCCTTCTCACGGATCTTGGTATGAAGCTTACCTCACCTGCTCTCCTTCTCTGTGACAGTCAAACTGCAATACACATAGCCAAGAATCCCGTCTTTCATGAGAGAACAAAACATATTGAGGTAGACTGCCACTTCATTCGAGAGAAAGTCCAGATGAAGAAGATTGTATTGAAGCATGTTCCGGGTACTGAACAAGTTGTGGATGTCCTCACAAAGGCACTGTCCAGTACTCTCTATCATCAGTGTTTATCCAAGCTTGGCGCCTACGATTTGTACGCTCCAGCTTGCGGGGGAGTGTTGGAAAAAGCCCATATCAAAGGCCCATAGTTAGGCCCATTATTGCATTTATTATGTATTTATTTCTCTCTCTCTCCTTTAGTCCCACATTGTGTATAGGATTTTCTCTCTTCTCTTCTCACCTATAAATATGTATTCTCCCCTTGTATTTGTCTACACAAGTAATACATACAAGCTCCAGCTTTTCCTACACAAGTAATTAATAATTTTTTGGGGGATTTTTGGTTTGTCAGCCGACACAGTTATATACATCATCATCACCACAAGAAGCGCATGAATCATCACATGAGCGTTTACCTTCTCCGGTATTATAAATTATAATTAATATTTTTGACTTTTATGTAATCAATATTGATGTCCAAAATACTATTTTTTTTTATTTCCACAGAATACAAATGAATCCATTATCATGTTACCCAGTTTCATTACTATGATGGTGAAAGAGAATAAAATAATATCTCTGGAATTAGATCCACTAGTATTTGGTACAGTTGAATCAACAAGTACATTCTTTGAAAGTTCAGAGTTGTACGATTTTATTAATATAGAAAAAGTTGGAGTTAACATCATATTTGCATGTACTGGGTGAGTATCAAATTGTTACCGACTTACGGGAGGCGGATCCACCATGGCGGGTGTACGCACGGCGAGCTCGTGGGGCGGGAGACACAGGAGCAGCACGGGAGCCGGTATCGCCAGGCGACAACACCGGCGACAGCGGGATAGCCGACAGCATGGGGCTACCGCCCGGCGACAGCGGGCGCGACAGCGGGACCGGTTCTGGCTTGGGCGAAGAGCAGATTTAGAAGTTTTATTAAGTTGAGCATGGGGTATTTTGGGTATTGTAATGTGGGAGGCCTCATAGTATAAGAGGTCCTCCTAATGACCTAATGTATTATCTTTTTTGATCAAGCAATTTATGTGGGGGCTGATCCCTCTTCTTCCTCCTCCCAACCCTAACTTCTTCTCTCAATCTCCTCTCCCCTCTTCCTCTCTTGCTCTTCGGAACCCGTAGTGGTATCATTTGGTCCGACCTGCCGTTCCGCCCGCCTCCTTTTGGTCGCCGGATACCGACATGGCTCGCGGATCGACCTCACGCCCCGCCGATACCGGCTCTGCCACAGACGACCTCGCCGATCGTGTCGCTGCCCAAGACGCCCACCTCGCCGCGCTCCAGACCGCCGTCGCCGCCCTCACCGCCGGCCAGGACACGCTCGAGTCCGGCCAGGCCTCGTTCGCGGCCGGCCAGGTGGAACTCCTCGCCCGCATTGCCGCCTGGGCGCCGGAACGGGCGAGCCAGGCAAATGGCAGCCCCGTTCCGCCCCTCCTCCCGGAGCCCATCCGGCCGGATCCTCTCCTCCGGCCGCCTGCCGCGGCCGGCATCACCTTCGGCCGTGTTCCCCCGCCCCCGTTTCCAGCTCCGACCCCGGCGTACTCTCCGGAAACCGTCTCCGTCCTCGGCATGCCCCCACCGGCCGGTTTCACCGCCGACCGCTCCGCCCTCGCACTCGACATCCTTCCTTCTCGGGCACGGACCCCCTCGGATGGATTGCTCGTGCGGAGCAATTTTTCGATCTCCACGGGACGTCGCCAGCGGACAAAGTTAGCACGGCCGTGGTCGGCCTCGAAGGCTCGGCCCTCCATTGGGCCCGTTGGCTTCGGCAAATCCAACCCGCCATTTCGTGGACGGAGTTCAAACACGAAATGGTGAGCCGCTACGACGCTCGTTACGCCGGCTCCGCCATCGAGCGGCTTTGCACGACCCGTCAGTCCACCACGGTGGATGCCTACATCGAGGAGTTCGTCGCGCTGGTCACTCAAGTACCGGGCCTCCCTCCCGACCATTACCTCGGATTCTTCCTCCAAGGCCTCCGTCCCAACATCCGCTCCCGTCTTCGCACGCATCACCCGCGCACGGTGTCCGAGGCCCTCGACCTTGCTCGGGCCGTCGAGGCGGACCTCGGGCCTCGGCAGGCCGCTCCTTTCACTTTTCGGCCACCGCCGCAGGCGGCCCCCGCTCAGCGCTTCCCGCCTCCGGGTGCCGGCCGGCCTCCCCGACCAGAAGGCCCGCAACGCGTCGACTACAACGACCTCCGCCGACGCGGGCTTTGCTTCCGTTGCCGCCAGCCCTACACCCCGCACCACGTCTGTTCCGTTAAGGAGTTTCATGCTCTTTTCGTGGACGGCGACAGCCCTGACGGACTCGAGGACCCCCCGTTGGAGGAGGCGCCGCCGGATCCTTTTGACGGAGAACCAGAGCCTGCACCGCTCAACGTCCTGGAGCTTCCCTTTTACTCAGTGGGGGGCCTTACGGGGCCACGTACGATGAAGCTGTCCGGGGTGCTCCACGACCGACCCATCATTGTGATGATTGACAGTGGGGCGAGCCACAATTTCATGTCGGCCCCCCTCGCACGCCGCCTGGGGTTACCTGCCGATCCTTCCCCCGACTTTTCCGTCTGTCTAGGGGACGGCCGCCGCCGCCCCACCTTAGGCCAGTGCTCGGGAGTCACCCTGTCCCTGGGCCCGTGCACGGTCACCGCGGACTTCTACCTCTTCGAGCTGGGGGGCCTTGACGCCATCCTGGGGGTCGCAAGGTTGCAAACTCTGGGCGACGTCCGCGTCAACTGGGCGTCTATGACCATGTCCTTTCTTCACCAGGGCCAACCCTGCCGCTTGGTGGGCGATTCGACGCTCCTCCGCTCGCCCATTTCCTTCCGCGCCATGAACCGTGTCACCGACATCGACTTCTCGGCGTGGTTGTGGACGATGCAACCCTCACCTCCCTCGTCGAGCGACAGCCTTCCGGCCAACATGACGGTGCTTCTTGATGATTTTCCGGCGCTCTTTGAGCCGCTACCCGGCCTTCCCCCCGCGCGGCCGACCGACCATGCCATCGTACTGCAGCCCGGCGTCGCGGCGGTTTCTGCCCGTCCTTACCGATACGGGCACACGCAGAAGGACGAGATCGAGCGGTTGGTTCGAGAGATGTTGTTGGGAGGCCTGATTCGGCCCAGTGCGAGCCCCTTCTCCAGCCCGGTGCTTCTTGTCCGCAAGAAGGACGGCAGCTGGCGTTTCTGCGTGGATTACAGGGAGCTGAACAAGGCGACGGTACCGGACAAGTACCCGATTCCGGTCATTCAGGAGCTGCTGGACGAGTTACACGGCGCCGTGTTTTTCACCAAACTCGACCTCCGCGCCGGCTATCACCAGATCCGGGTCCGACCGGAAGACGTTCCGAAGACGGCTTTTCGGACGCACGACGGGCACTTCAAGTTTTTGGTGATGTCGTTCGGGCTCACCAACGCTCCTGCTACCTTCCAGGCTTCCATGAATGACGTCTTCCGCCCGGTCCTGCGTAAGCACGTTTTGGTTTTCTTTGATGACATTCTTGTTTTCAGTACTTCCTGGCAAGACCACCTCCACCATGTTCGGGAGACTTTTACTACTCTGCGCCGTCATCACTTCACCCTCAACCGGAAGAAGTGTACCTTTGTGGCCACGACAGTGAGCTATCTGGGCCACACGATCTCCGCCCAGGGTGTGGCTATGGATGCGGACAAGATTGAGGCCGTGACCCGGTGGCCGACTCCCACTTCTGTTCGCGAGGTACGGGCTTTTCTCGGCCTGACCGGCTACTACCGGCGCTTTATCCGGGATTACGGGGTGGTGGCCCGCCCTCTCACTCAGCTGCTGAAGGCCCCAGCCGATGGTCCTTTCTCGTGGCCGCCAGCCGCCATGGCCGCTTTCGCCACCTTGCAGTCCGCCTTGATCCGTGGATCGGTTTTGGCCATGCCGGATTTTCGACAGCCGTTCATCGTGGAATGCGACGCCTCCGGCTCCGGCGTCGGAGCTGTCCTGATGCAGGCCGACCGCCCGATAGCTTATTTTAGCCGCGCCTTCTCGACAGTCGTCCGCAGCCGCTCGGCTTACGAGAACGAGTTGATGGACTTGGTATTGGCCGTGCAGCATTGGAGGCCGTACCTATTGGGCCGACCCTTCATCGTCCGCACTGATCATCACAGCCTCTGGTATCTGCTGCAGCAGAAGATCGCCACGCCGACACAGCAGCTGTGGGTTGCCAAGCTTCTGGGATATGATTTTTCGATCGAGTTCCGGTCAGGGAAGACCAACCGCGCGGCGGACGCGCTGTCTCGTCACCCTCAGGCTTCGGAGTTAGCCGCCATTTCCCGACCGGTTTGGGACGACGCCACCATTTTGCAGCAGGAGGCGGAGGCCGACCCCCACTTGCCTGCGATCCGCACGGCCTTGCTCGCCGACCCCGCGGCACGGCCACCGTACTCGTTGATCGGGGGACGGCTATTTCATCGGGGCCGCCTTGTTCTATCTGCTTCCTCGACCCGCATCCCGCTCCTTCTCGCAGAGTTTCATTCAACGCCTTCGGGCGGTCACGCCGACGCATTCCGGACCTACCGGCGGCTGGCCGCCTCCTTGTACTGGTCACACATGCTACGCTAGGTGAAGGCCTACGTGGCGGCCTGCCTTCCTTGCCAGAAGGCCAAGTACAAGACACTGTTTCCGAGCGGCCTGCTACAGCCTCTGCCGATTCCCGAGCGTGTCTGGGAGGACATAGCGATGGACTTTATCACACGGCTGCCGCGGTCGAACGGGTTTGACTGCATTCTCGTGGTTGTTGACCGGTTGACGAAGTATAGCCATTTCATTCCGTTGCGCCACCCCTAATACAACAGCAACCGTTGCCGATAGTTTCATTTCCGAGATCGTCCGCCTTCACGGTTTTCCCCGCTCCATTGTGAGTGACCGGGACCCGCTCTTCCTTAGCAGTTTCTGGACGTCCCTTTTCCGTCTTCAGGGCACCCGGCTCCGGATGAGCACCGCATACCACCCGCAGTCGGACGGGCAGTCCGAAGTGCTCAACCGCTGTCTGGAGACTTACCTCAGATGCTTCATCGGTGAGAGCCAGGCTCATGGGCGAAGTGGCTCTGCTGGGCGAAGTGGCTCTGCTGGGCGGAGTATTCCTACAACACCTCCTACCACCATTCGGCCAACACCTCGCCGTTCGAAACAGTTTATGGCCGGCCTCCTCCCTCGATCCTACGACATCTTCCAGGCGAATGCCCCGTGGCCAGCTTGGCCGACCACCTTCATGATCGAGATACCATTTTGGATAGCCTGAAGCACCACCTCCGCCGGGCTCAGGCCTCTTGTGCCAACCGGAAGCGCCGGGACCTTTCCTTCCAGGTGGGCGAATGAGTTTTCATCAAGCTCCACCCCTACCGCCAGCTGACTGTCGCCCGCCGCACCTGCCCCAAGCTGGCCCCACGTTTTTTTGGTCCCTTTGAGATTATCAGCCGCATCGGTGCCGTGGCCTATCGCCTGCGCCTACCAGATCAGAGCCGGATCCATCCGGTTTTCCACGTTTCTCAGCTCCGCCAAGTCATCGGCGACCACCCTGTTACCGATCACATCCCAGCGGACATCGAGCACTCCGACTCCCCACCGCTGTACCCGGCCTCGATCGTGGATCGGCGCCATCATACCCCAGGGGATCCTCTTCCAGACGAGATTCGAGTCGCATGGCGCGACCGACCACTCAGCTCCGCAACTTGGCTTCTGCGGGACGACTTCCGGCGCCAGTTTCGGGATTATTGCCTTGAGGACAAGGCAAATTTTCCAGACGGGGGTATTGTTACCGACTTACGGGAGGCGGATCCACCATGGCGGGTGTACGCACGGCGAGCTCGTGGGGCGGGAGACACAGGAGCAGCACGGGAGCCGGTATCGCCAGGCGACAACACCGGCGACAGCAGGATAACCGACAGCATGGGGCTACCGCCCGGCGACAGCGGGCGCGACAGCGGGACCGGTTCTGGCTTGGGCGAAGAGCAGATTTAGAAGTTTTATTAAGTTGAGCATGGGGTATTTTGGGTATTGTAATGTGGGAGGCCTCATAGTATAAGAGGTCCTCCTAATGACCTAATGTATTATCTTTTTTGATCAAGCAATTTATGTGGGGGCTGATCCCTCTTCTTCCTCCTCCCAACCCTAACTTCTCTCAATCTCCTCTCCCCTCTTCCTCTCTTGCTCTTCGGAACCCGTAGTGGTATCACAAATATTACAAACTTAATATTTTTATTAATATATGAATTGATTATGAATTTTCATGTTTTTTACAGGTACATAGATTCACAACTAAAGAAATTTACATACAAAAGAAATGTATCTTTTCATAATCCGACAGCCATTTGTTCTTTTGATGATAAGTATGCCAGGGAAAATGTAAAATCACGAGCTGAAGATCTAAAGATCAGGCTTACTCAACTCCAACCGGATTCTTTATTATTTATGCCCTATCATAGATTGTAAGTATCAATGATTATTGCTATTTATTATTCTAATTAAATTATTAATTATTTCATTTGTTTCACAGAGAACATTAGATGTTGTGTATTATTGAATACAGTAAAAATACAGTTTATTGGCTAGATCCCTTAACTCATGATATTCGTGATGATATTAAGAATGTCATCACAAGGTGAGTTTATTAATTAGTTTTTTTTCCTATTTGGAATTCAGATTTGACTATAAACTAAAATAATTTATATTTTATAAAGTGCATTTAAGGATTTGGCAACGGATCAACATAGAAAGTTTGTAAATCCAAAGGTTTTAAGGTGGAAGCCGGTAAGCTATAAGCCTATAATATATATGTGTATGTGTTGTAGTTTTTTTTAATATTTATAATTTTGAAATTAAAATGTTAACTAATTGTTTATTTTTGTAGATCCTAAAACAACCAGATAATATTCAATGTGGGTATTATATCATGTGCTACATGATTGACATTATTGATGCTCTTAGGACTACGACAATGCCATCATTGGTAAGTTAAATGCATAAGTGCATATAGATTGATAAATGATAATAATTATGTTGAAATGATTTTAACAAATAGTTTTTTTATTGCAGATCTATGATGGAGTGCCGAAATTTACGCAGGAGAAAATTGATAATATTCAAAATAAGATTTGTGATTATATAATCACTACATGCAAATAGAAGTATAGAACAATAACAGTCTATTGTGTAGACTGTAGAAGTAGAACATATGAACAAGTTCATTGTGTAGAATAATTGTAGTTCATTTGAATATTCACTTTGTCATGTGATGATTTATTTGTGTATAATCAGTTAATCACTTTGTCATGTGATGATTTATTTGTGTATAATCACTTTGTCATGTGAATTGTGATGATTTCTTTTTGTATAATCATTAATCACTTTGTCATGTGATGATTTAATGTGGGTATACAATTATTTACTATCTTGCTCCATCTGTTGATAGGTCTTGTTCTTGAAAGATGGAAGACCAAAACAATAACAGTCTTGCTCTATCCATTGATAGCAATGATCTTGATCCAAAAACATATCCTAAAAGAAAAGCAAGGTCAAATGATCCTAGATGGAAGTATGGACATTGGCCCGACATAAAAGATAAAAATACAGTTAAATGTAATTTGTATAATAGATTGATTAAAGGTGGAATCAAAAGGTTGAAGCAACACTTATGTGGCGGGTATGGAGATGTAGCAAAGTGTTTTAAGACCACTTCTGAAATATCAGCTGAGATGTATTCAGCTTTAAATGATAAAAAGAAGGACAAGGTGGATTTGACTGTTGATGATAATAATGAGAGTGAACAAGAAATAGAGCGAACATGTTCACAGAATGTATCCCCAGCATTATCTACAGCTAAATCTTCATTTATCCCAAGTTCTGGGACAAGTGCCAAAAAGAGAAAAGCAATCCACTTACCACAAGTGAGAGGCCCTATGGATGCTCATGTGAGACGTGCTCCTGAAGATGTAGTTGATGATAGGCGTGCTAAAGGTGCTGCACAAACTACTATTGAGAGGTGTTTTAGATCTCCTGAAGAGAAGAAGAGGGTTGATAGTTATGTTGCTGATTGGTTCTATGAATGTGGAATTCCATTCAATGTTGCAAAGGCACGAAGTTTTGAAGTAATGCTTGAAGCAGTTGGACAGTATGGGTCTGGTTATAAAGGCCCTAGTTATCATGATTTACGAGTCCCTTTGTTATTGAATACAAAAGATAAAGTTAAGGAGATGAAGACAAAGTATCAAGCGTACTGGAGGAGATATGGTTGCACTCTTATGTCAGATGGTTGGATAGACAGGAGAGGGAGACATTTGATCAATTTCCTAGTCAACTGTCCGGAAGGAACTTATTTTATGGGTTCCGTAGATGCATCCAGCCATATTCAAGATGTTACAATGCTATCAGAGTTGCTTGATAGTAAGATTAGAGAGATAGGAGCAGAGTGCGTTGTTCAGGTAAATTTTTTTGTTATACTAAATCTAATATTTCACATTTAATGGTATACAAGACTACAACGATAGATATATACAATGTTATGTTGTATGCAGGTGGTGACTGATAATGCTTCCAATTACAAGGCAGCTAGTAGAATTTTAATGGAGAAAAGGCCCACATTATTCTGGACTCCTTGTGCAGCTCATTGTATTGATCTCATGCTAGAAGATATTGGCAAGCTACCACAAAACAAATTGGTGATAAAAAAGGCAAGGATGATTACAAATTTCATCTACAGGCACACTCGTTTACTTGATGCGGTAAGGACTACTATAGGTGGCGATCTAGTGAGACATTCAGTGACTAGATTTGCAACATCATTCCTTACTCTACAAAGTGTGCTTAAGCATGAGGAGAAGTTGAAATTATTCTTTGTGTCACCTTCATGGAATGCTGCAAATTTAGCAAAAACTGAAGCCGGCAAACAAATTGTTGAAATAATACTTTCAACTACTTTTTGGAATGGAGTAAGAGATTGCCTAAAAGGAGGAAAGCCACTGATTGCCATTTTGCGATTAGTAGATGGAGATGAAAGGCCAGCTATGCCTGAAGTATATGTGGCAATGGAAGAAGCTAAACAAAAGATCAAAGAACACTTTGATAATAAAGAAAGATTATTTAAAAAGATTATTGAAATTGTTGAAAAAAGGTGGACAAATCAAATGAAGCAAAAATTATATAGGGCGGCTTTGTTCTTAAATCCAAGCAAATATTTTGAATATGAGAAAAAACATATTGATGATGCTTGGAAATTTCAAGATGCTTTCAATGATGTTATTGCAAGACTAGTGCCCGATCAACAATTGCAAGACAAGATTGCAGAGCAAGGTACTAACTACAAAGCATCTCGAGATAGTTTTGGAAAGCCTATGGCTATTAGGCAACGAACCACCTTAAATCCAAGTAAGTATTGATTATGTTTTATTTTTTTTCTTTAATTATTTAAATGTTAAATAATTTATATTTGTCTTAACTCTTAAATAAATAGTGGATTGGTGGAGTGCACATGGAGGAGCAAATGTTGACCTTACAAAGGTAGCATTGCGCATACTTGGCTTATATTGTTCTTCTTCTGGTTGTGAGCGCAACTGGAGTACTTTTGAGTTTGTAAGTATACAAATATTTAATATAAAATTTGATATTTTTATATCAACTAACAAGTTAATAATTATCTTGATTCAGATTCACACGAAAAAAAGAAATAGATTGGAGCATCAAAGGCTCAATGATCTTGTATACATCCAATATAATCGTCGTCTACAAGCACGATTCCAAGAAAGACGTGAAAAGGGAAGGAATTACAACCCTTTAGTGCTTGATGAGCTAGATTGGAGTGATGAGTGGATGATGAACAAACCAGATGATGGCCTAGTTTTTGATAATGATGATCTCACATGGGAAGCTGTAGAAAGAGCTATTGGGACTGGAGCTCGAAATTTAAGAAGTGGAGCTGAAACTCTTCAACTAATAGTTGAAGGGGATGAAGATTTAGATCATTTGGGATTTGCCAATGACGATCAAGATATTGATAATAATTATGGGCAAATGACAAGTACCTCAAACCAACCGAGCACAAGCAATGTCAATGATGACTTACTAGATGATGATTCTATTTGAACATTTTATGATTGCTTAAACATTAAAATTTTTTGTTAATATTATTATTATTCATGTTGGTTCACTTTATTGATGTTTTATGTTCTTCATGTTGGTAAACTTTAAAAATTAATAATGTTTCATGTTGGTAAACTTTAAAAATTAACGATGTTTCATGTTATAATGTTATAAACTTATAATTGCAATGTCAATGTTGAGTTATATCTCTTATTTGTATCATGTTATATACTCATATTCTGTACTGGACTACTGGTCGACTGGGTGTCTGGGACTTGAGTTTAAAAATGTAAAAAAAAACAGAATAGACAGCGGTTTATATTAAAAACCGCTGTCTATTTTTCAAACTGGGACTATACACTGCGGTTTTATCAAAAAACCGCAGTGTATAGTCTTCATAATGGGGTATAGACTGCGGTTTTGGATAAAACCGCAGTCTATACATACTATACACTGCGGTTTTATCCAAAACCGCAGTGTATAGTCTATTTTTGGGTATACACTGCGGTTTTGGATAAAAGTGTATAGTCCCAGATAATTTAAAAAAAAAAACAAGTCGTTAGGTAACGACTAGCTCGCTTTGTTGTCGTCTTGGCGTCCGCCTTATCGCCTAGGCGTCAAGGCGCCCGGCGCTCGCCTTGGTTCGCCTTGATGCCGTGACAAGAATGGTTGGAGCCGATGCAATCAGCTCAGTTTTAGTAAGGGAAGAAAAGAAGAAACAATTCCCAGTTCACTACGTCAGTAGAATCCTGAAAAATGCAGAAACCAGGTATCCGATATTAGAAAAGCTTGCTTTAGCACTTATCATTTCAGCTAGGAAACTCAGACCTTATTTTCAAGCCCATTCAATTCAAGTAGTAACAGATCTACCCCTGAAGAATGTGCTAGAAAAGCCAGAACACTCAGGCAGGTTGGCTAAATGGGCTATCGAGTTAAGTGAATTCAATATCTCGTATGTTCCTCGAACAGCCATAAAAGCACAAGTATTAGCTGATTTCTTAATTGATACAGCGAATAATGAATCTGAGGATGATATCGGAAAACATATACCTTGGATAATTTATGTTGATGGGGCGTCGGGAAAAAATTCTTCAGGAGCAGGGGTAATCTTGGTTAACCCGAATGGAGTTAGAATAAATCAAGTTTTGAAGTTTCATTATTCAGTCACCAATAACCAGGCAGAATATGAAGCCCTCTTAGCAGGACTTCGTTTCGCCAAAGAATTAGGTATCGAAGATATCGAGGTCAAAACAGATTCATTAGTTATGGCGTCTCAAGTAAACAGCACCTATGAAACTAGAGAATCAATCTTGAAGAAATATCAGAAGATGGTAAAGCAAGAGATCGGAAAGTTCAAGAGTTTCACTATCCAACATATCCCTCGATCAGAAAATTCAGATGCAGATCACTTAGCTAAATTCGGGTTATCATCAGGAGGAACCACATCAGATCTCTTCCATCCAGCAATTGAGGAAGAGTCAGTAATGCAGATCGATCATAAAAGTTCCTGGATGGATCCCTTTATGCTATATCTTTCATCAGGAGAATTCCACACTAGTGTAAAAGATAAAAAAATGTTCAGATTAAAAGCGGCTTATTATTATCTGATCTCAGGTATCTTATATCGAAAAAACTTTTTTAGCTCCTTTATCTAGGTGCATCTCAAAAGAAGTTCTAATTGTTCTCAGAGAAGTACACTCAGATGAGTGTGGTAGTCATTCAGGTGCACGGACTCTAGAAAAAATAATTTTGAGGCAGGGATATTTTTGGCCCAAGATAAGGAAAGATGCAGCTAACTACGCTAAGAAGTGCATTCAATGTCAGAAATTTGCTCCGCTCCAGCATCAGCCTGCCCAGCAGTTGAAGTCCATCATGACTCCCTGGCCGTTCGCAGTATGGAGAATGGATCTTCTAGGACCTTTTCCCACTGCAAGTGGACAAAGGCGTTTTATTCTGGTTATGATAGATTACTTCAGCAAATGGATTGAAGCAAAAGCTTTAGCTAAAACAACTACCCAGATAGTAAAAAAATTTATCTGGGAGAAATTATCTGCAGGCATGGAATTCCCATGGCCATAATAACAGACAACGGGCCTCAGTTTAACAATTCAGAAATGATTCTATTGTGATGAAATAGGAATTGAGCTTCGATTTGCATCAGTCCATCATCCAAGGAGCAATGGGCAGGTAGAAGCAGCTAATAAATGTATTCTGAATCTTCTCAAGAAAAAGGTAGAAAATATCAGGGGCAATTGGGCAGAACAACTCCCGGCAGTTCTCTGGACTCTTAGAACTACCCCAACAAGTGCGACTGGTGAAACCCCCTTCAAATTATCTCAGGGTTCGGAAGCTTTAATTCCAATCGAGCTTGAAGTAAAAAGTCCCAGGGTCTTATTGGCTCAGCAAAACAAGGATGCTTGGATAGGAGATAATAATGAAGATCTCAAACATAGCCTCGACTTAATTGAAGAATTAAGAGATAAAGCTATACTAAGGCAAGAAGAGATATTTCGATAAAAATATAAGAATCAAAGAATTCACTATTGGAGACCTGGTTTTAAAGAAGGTAGATGCAGCAGCTAGATCCAGCTCAGTCGGAAAGTTAAACCCAAATTGGGCAGGTCCTTATATCATAAAAGAAGTATTGAAAAATGGGGTTTATCGCCTCAGCACTTATGACGGAAATGAGATAGCAAATACCTGGAGTGGAGATGATTTGAAACGTTTTTTCTCTTAAAACAGGCTTCTCATTATTTTCTCTCTACCTCTCTTAGCAATGTATTCATCTCAACAGTTACTAGACGAAAGTTATTGACTTTCCTAGTTTTTTCCATGTATATTTTTATATGGGATCGAAATGAATCAAAACAAATAAACTTAAAGACATGCCAAAGCAGATATCGCCGGATCATACATGAACCCCCATGGATTGACGTTGAGCGTAACACCTACATTGACCACGGATTGCGGGGAGATTTCGCTTCCGTGCAGCAGTAGCTCACCAATCCCATTTGAGAGGGTTCTATATGATATCCCGGATCTTGGACGATATGTGAGCACACCACTGCATCAAGGGAGGTCTTGGTGAATGTCACCTATGTCGTGCCTTCAGATAGTGGCAACAGGCCATCACAGCCTGCTACACTCGAATACTATTTGGTTGTCCTTTCTTAAAAATAATCATTAAAAGACAATATAGATGACACTCTCCTTAACCCCGGCCAAAAGGTCACTTCATATATTTCATACCCTATGATCATATTAAGATCACCTCGTCTGTTCCATTTATTTTGAAGCCATAAAGTCATCTCATCCCCCCTCCCTCTGTTATCTTCTCAACCCCCAGGGTCATTTACCAAAAGCACCATAACTTTAAATAAAATTACAGGTGGTCATGGTTTTAAGCTATGGTTTCTTTCTCAAAACAAGGTCGAGCGATCTCTAGATTCAGACCGCTCCAGAAGAATCTTGACATAATTCAGAAGTATCTCAAAAAAAAGTCTCAGAACTCTCCAGGCCCAGGTATCCAGAACAATTGTTATCTAAAAATATGGAGTCAAAGTGCGATCTGCAGTACGAAGATCGCTACATTTTACTCGGTATTCAGTAAAGCTCTTCGATAAAAATGATTGAAACAGTATTAAGACCGATCGATCATAATTCGAGTTTCGACTAATCATTGAAAAGATAACTTGCAAAATTATTACCATCTTTATAGCAGAAGGTGGGAAAAGAAAATATACAAAGACAGATGCTGCAATCAGATAAAGGTATGCAAGGAGAAAATGCTATTCTATTTTACTATTTCTTCATTTAAAAGTTTTCATTACAGAAAAAACGAACTAGAATTTAAATCGCCATATCAGCAGCCGAACACATTAAAGAAACAAAATATTTTTTTTCCTACTTCTTTTTCTTGGAGGATGGGTCTTCATCTTCAGATGAATCGGAGTCAGCGCTGAGTTCGCTCGAACTAGAGGATACTCCCAAAGAGCCAATATCAGATTTTGCCGCCGAACTCAGCTCTTCATCTGGATTGAACTGACTCCCACTCAGCTCATCTTCGCCTTTAATCAATGGCTGGCTGAAATCAGCATTAAGGAAATCTTCCAGACCATCAAGGTCGAGGTCATCAGATACAACATGCGTGACCGCTCGGTCTTCCAGAGAATTATCTTTTCTCCCTTCATATTTTTCTCCAGGTTCATCCTTGCCTTCTTCTCTTCCTTCTCCCTCTACCTCTTTTCCCCCATCCAGAGCCTCCTCTCCTTCATCTCTCTCTTCCCCTCCTTCCTCATCAAGAAGTTCTTTTCTTTCCTTCTCCTCCACCCCTTTTTCCTCGTCAAACATTTCTTCTTCTTCTACTATATCCTCTTTTTCTGCCTGAAGAACAGTGGCCTCAGGAAATAAAGATAAGAAACTGGTATCCTCAGGAATCTGAACATCATTATCTCGCAACTTAGAAATAGTCATTTCAACTGCCTCATTTATTTCTTCTAGCATCGCTTTCCGGTAAGCATGATTATTTTCGTCATACATCTCTTTATTTGTTTTCTACAAAGGAAAAGATCATAGGTCAATATCACCCAAAACAAAGCAAACAAGAAGAAAGAAATCAGATCGCACGATCTCAAATTACCTCCAACTCAGCCTTAACAGCCTTATTCTCCGACATATATCTCTGAAGCAGCCTGCCAATATGATGACAGAAGACCTGATGCCTAAGACCGGTCTGCGAACACATATCTGGGATAAGGGTATCTTCCCAACTATAAACTTCCTTGAAATTTTCTTCGCCATATAAAGCAGCTGAGACCGCCCCAGCATGACGAGAAAGTTCACCGCCCCAGTTTGGGAGGGACGTGGAAACCCCCACACGTTTTCCTATAGGATCCCAATTCATGAGCGGTCTCCCTTGAAGATCAGTCATGGATTTCCTATAACCATATAAACCGAATGATTTATCGGAGTAATTTGAAGGGCCAGCGGTCTGAGAAAGGTATCGGTCTCGATTTTTCTTCAATCTTTTTTCCCTCTGAGTAAGCTCGCCCTCTGGAGCATAAGGTAAAGAAGAGGGAACTTGCAAGATCGCTACAAGAAAGAAATTCAAGTTCAAAAACTCATGATAAGCGGTCAAAGCATAAAGATCGCTCGAACTCACTATCCTTTCGTCTGATGGAAGAAATCTCAGCCCAAAGCACCAGGTAATGATCCAAATCAGCCCTTTTTTCTTTAAGCATATCTTTTATCTGCTTTTCAATAACAGACAGACTTTTCGGTTTTCGGAAGACCGATTCATCTCGAAGTTTTGGCCGTATCCGGAGACCGCCTAACCTCCCCTGAAAAATCAAATACCTCTCCGCCCAATTCGGGACCTTGTTAGGGAGATTAATGACTTTTAGACCGCTGCAAGTAAAATATAATAGGCCTTTGAAATCTTCCTTTCTCGAGCCCTCCTTCAAAATCTTCAGGGTGAAAAGAGATCTAAATAGATTCAGAGTAAATCTAACGTTGACCGATCGCAAATAGCTTATGTAGGTAAAAATTAATGCAATAGAGTTTGGAGGGAGCTGCCCAGGTACAAGACCGTAGTATCTGAAAATTTGTTTCATTTCCCACGGCAGAGGAAGACGGAAACCATGGTAAAAGTGGTCAATAGGAACTGCGATCTCATTCTCTCCGCACAAATTAAGGCGCTCACCTGCAGCGGGCAGGCGAATCACTATCTGCGAGCTCATAGGATAATCCCTCAGAAAATTCAAATACTCGACTTGAGAAAGGCGGCAAGGGCGCTGCTCGATCTCAAGAAAAATTTTACAAGCACCAGCTCGCGCGGACAACATTCTTCAAAGAAAATCTAGACCGCTTAGGTATAAAGTCCCAGGAGAGCGTATTTAATAAGGCCACCGACCAAATATTTATAGTCACGAAGGCAATCAAGTTATAATCATTACAAAAATTCTGACCCATTAAGGACGCAAATTCAGACCATATAAGACAAGCAAAAAATGTTACATGATAAAGTTTCAGACCGAGCGATCTTAATATTTTTTCTCATAACTATAAGAAAAATTTATAAGAGTCATGAGATAGATAAAAAACTGACCAAATCCACAACATAAATGCACATCACAGCAATCTGATCAAGTCCCTCAAATATACAAACCATAAAAATAGGTAAAAACTATTTTGGAAGATCCTTTTTCTTTCCGAGGAAAGCTACCCTGTTCTGGAGCTTATTAACCGTTGTAAGCGTCATACAAATACCTGTGTTAGCATCAACAGCATATCGCTGAAGATCGCCAGCATCTCGCTTCAACTCTTCCCAATTGACGACTTCTTCCTGGTCCGCACGATCATCAGGAGCAGCGTTGGACGATCCCGCGAGCAGAGGAGCAGGAAAACCTGATCTTAATTGAGAAAATGCAGTATGAAGAGCATCAGTTTTTCCTCTAAAGAAAATTGTTTCCTCCTTAGATTCACGGAGCCTTCTCCGAAGATCGATTTCCTCCTCCAGCTTTTTCTTACCATCCTTTTCTCGCTGTTCGAGCGACCTCCGCTGCTCATTTAATTTTTGCTCATTTTTAGCCAAGGCCGCACGAAGTGTCTTAATGGTGTCTTCTTCAGCTAGCAATATCTCATGTTTTTCTCGCAACTTTTTCTCAAGATCTTTTTCCTGAGCCTGGAAAGCTTGAATCACCTGCATAAGGGGAGATGCAAGCAGTGGAGGGGGAAGTAGATCGGTCTGAGGAGCGATCAACCCACTCTTTTCCAGCAGGTTCTATGCCTCCATATCTTCTCCTGCGGCCAGAAAGCGGTTTTCAATCAACTACAAACCCAAAGAGGAAGTTTAACAAACATAATACCCATACTTGGAGAAATGGAAACGGGATGAATAGAAAAATCATCTCGAGCGACCTCGGAGACCACAGGTGCAGGATCTAAAATCAGACGAAGGGGACGCTTTCGGCGTTCAAGATCTATCTTTTCTAACTGTCTTTTTTGCAACTGATTCCCTTCTTTTCTTCGTCGTTTTAGCTCCGAAGAGCTAAGGAGAATATCGTCGGTCTCAATAATGAGCTCACGTCGCCGAGCTGGAGATTGTGGCCTAATGTAGATTGGCAGAGAAATATCAAGTGGAGCGGTCAAGAAAGGCTTACCAGCCCGGATTGAAAAAATAGCGGTCGCGCGGTCTTCGGCCTGTCTCGTCGCTATAGTATCATCCTCAAAAGATAAAAGTTTCTCGGCAGTAAGACTTTCTTTTTCCTTAAGCATCTGAGCTTCGAAGGTAAGCCGGTTTTCCTCCCCTTTTTCTTGACTTCCTTCTCTCTCTCCATCATTTTTCTTCAAGACAGTACCCAAGACCGTTTCGGTCTCCTTTGAGACTGCATCAACCTTCTCAGGATCACCTTTTCTCTTTTTTCTCCTCCTTTTCTCAGACCAACTTCCCTTGGTTTTCTTCTCTTCTCTTCCTCTCTTCTTATTCTTTTTCTTTCTTTCCTCTTCCTTTTCTTCTCCTTCTTCTTTCTCTTCTTCTACTTTTTCTTCTTCTTCTTCTCCTTCTTCTTTCTTCTCCTCTCCTCCATCTCCATCTTCTAAATCAGGGATATGGTCGAGGTATCGCGCGGTCTCAGGATCAGGTGTCTCAACCGTGCTTTCAGGCGCTGCAACTCCCTCTTTAGAAGCCCCAAGCTCCTTTCCGGAGTTTTCCCCTAAATTCACTTCTAAATCTTTTTCTTTTACCTTCTCCTCCTTTTCTTTCTTTCCCTCCTCATTCTTCTCTTCATCTTCTTTTCTTTTCTTTTCTTTTCTTTCTCCTCTTTTTGTCGCTGTATCTCAGAATCTAAGGAGGCCCTATGTTGTTTTGATACCAGCTCCATCCGCTGTTTCTCTAGAGCGGCCTGACCTAGATGTTTCTCAGTCTTGACAACAGCAAGAACATCTGGTGTATAGCTTCCAGGATCTTGTAAAGCTCGAAACCGCTCGTTCTCAAAAGAGTCGAGCGACTACAAAAGGTAAAAAAAAGGAATGTTAATGAAATATGCCAGAAAAGAGCCTTGAGACCGCAGCTACCTGTAGAGGAGCGATCTCAAGCGGTTCAACAAAACAAGCATCGGCGGATTTGATTGCAAGGGTCTCGGCAAGAAGTTTCAATTTGTCCTTTTTTATCTCAACCCCCCGATCTATGATTTGTTGTCTCATCTTTTTAGCTAAAGATACCTTTTCCATGATGCTGGCTGAGATATCTTTAGAAGACATTCCAGCAGGAGGCAAGTTTCCTGTCCGATTGGTCTCTTTAGTTCTTGAAGATGAATCTGTAAGGTCCAAAAAATGTGAAGTCGCCGAAGCAGAAGGTTTATTCAGCATTTTTTCAGATGAGTCTTTTAAAGGTGATACGGTCATCTTTCCCTTTTTGAAGGGAGGTTTTCTTGAAGACACCGAAGGAATGACTCATTTCTCAGCTATCACACTTTTTAACAAACCCATGATCGATCGAGATTGAGGTAAGTTCAAATTCCAGACCGCCCGAAAGATTTCTACCTCCAGGATTCAGTATTGGCAAAAATTCAAGGAACCCCGGGGTCTATTTATAGCCTGAAGAAAAAGATTAAAATATTCCAAACTTTCGCGATCTCCACGGCCTGGAGTCAACATTTTCGAAGCACCTCGGAGCTTGAAAATATGCGGGGATTATGTTCATCCGGAAGATCGCGGCTTCAAATTATCTTAAGGAGACCGCGCGGTCTAGCATGTGAGACCGATTCAATTAGACCGCGCGGCCTGGTTATAAGATCGTCCCATGAATCTCGTCATTCCGGTCCGGCAATCAGTCCTAAGCTCGCACGATCTGATTTCTCTTTTTCGCATAACAAGTAATCCTCTCACCTCTGTCTAGCTTCTCATAAATTCCGGGCAACCCGTATTTTCAATAGCTACCCTTCTGGGCAGCCCCCACGTCTATAAATAGGGGGGTAGGGCTCCCTAGAAAAGGACTTTTGGAAGGGGGACAAGAGGAAAAAGAGGGCGATCGTTGAAACCAGGCGGTCTCAATTTTCAGCTCGCTCTATCCCACTTAATTTCGGTCTGTTCCAAACCTCTTTTTTAGTCACTAACCATTTCTTTTGCAAGAACATTTTTCACAGCCAAGGACCGAGTAACTGGCAATCCACAGTCCCATTCTCGTTTTCAAAGCACGAGTCGCGGAGAAGGCAATTTTTGCATCAACATCTTGAAAGAACTTATGATTCTCCTTCTATAGGTGTGGAACAATCGCGAGAACCGGAGAATATGCAAGCTTGCATAAGTAGTAAAGAATGCTCCTCTCCTAATGAATCCACAGAATGCACATAAGGGGAAGGGAAGATGACAAATCATTAATGGAAGAGGAAGATGATGATGTCAAAGGAACTTTATGTTCAAATCTTGCCTCATCCAAAAGCGTTGTAAGGAAATCAAATTCTATTCTTGTTTGTAATTATATTTCTACATTACAATTGCTACAAATTGTTAAGCATAAATTTAACAAATTGAAAAAAATGCAAATTGCAAATTGCGTTTAGAAAGTAAAAATTTAAAAGCAAAAGTTAACGTAGAATCAAATTTTGATGTACCTAGTTTTCCTCATGACACTTTAGTTAAAATATTACATCGTGTATAGAATTTAATGAATTAAAAGAAAATACAAGGAACTTGAAAAGGAACTTATTTTTGTAAAAGAACATAATGATAAATTGTTTTTAGAATATTCATCTTGAAAAACTAATTGTGCTATGTGTAAAAATTATAAAATTAAAATTAAAGAGATGGATGAAACGTTTGAAGAATTAAGAGATAATTATAAAACTCATATTGATTTTATTGTTATCACTCTTAAAAATAGCGCAATCGCTTACAATAAAGTTAGACAGAATCTCAAAATTAAGAATAATAAATTAGAAATTAAAGTTAACTTGCTTAAGAAAATTATAAAAAAAAAATCTCAAAATATACATGCACAATATCAAGCAAAATCTTAAAGCAAGTTGAATATAAATATCGTGACTGAGCCAAATTTTGGGAGTAAAATACACAGTATTTGTAAATCAAAATCCTAATCACTATCAATTACAAAATCATTTTTCTCCTAACTTAAACTTAGATTTGCACAAATTTCTTATGAAAAATATTTTCAATTATAATCCTCAAGATAAAAATAAACACAACGGAAATTTGATGCATAAAAATAATATTAAACTAAGGTTTGAATGGAGGCTTAAAGTTAAAAATGAAACACTAACTCCACTCGAAATGGTTCTCATCCTTATCTCCACAAAAGCCAATACGATGTATTTGGGTACCAAAAGGAACCATCCCACTTGGTCCTCATTGGATACCTAAATCTTTTAATTATTAGTATCCGAAATTTGCATGAAGTAAAAATAATTAAAAATGAAATATTAATTTTCTACTTCATGATATGCTTAATTTCCTTTTTGTTTTCTTTTGTTTTTTTTGTTTTTTTTTCTTTTTTGAGCCAACATGTTATGGTCACTTTATATAAATTGTGATATGACTCTCATACTTTAAGCTTAAATTCTTTAATAAATCAAATCAAATAAAATTGAAAAAAAAAATTATATCATTTTTCTAAGTGACTTATCAATACTTTTTGCTCTCATCCTTCTTAAATCCATTACTTATAAATGATTTATAACATGAATATTAAACTTGTTATGTTATATTATCCAAACTAATATTTTCCAAAATTGGATTTAAATAGGTTATTTAGGCTTTGTTGGGCGGAGCGTTTAGGGAGTGGGGTGCCGCAGATTTTGGCACCGCCCCGCCAAACGAGTTTTTTGGGATGGCAGTTGGAATCATCGTTGCTCCAGAATCACGAGATAATAGCGTTTCTGGAGTTGCGAAAATTTATCGCGACTCAAAATCACGCTTCACCCCCCCCCCCCCCCCGGCTCATTCCCGCCAACAGCGAGCAAAATCGCATGTCGCCCTAGCGAAACATTTGCGATCACGCAGTCGACCTTCCCTCTCCGGCGATCGGCCACCGCAGACCATCCCTCTCCGGTTGCCGTCCTCCCTTCACACGCCGGTGAGTCTTCTCCTCCACTGCAGGTACAGATCGAACCCTTTTCCCGATTTCTTATCTTCCTCATTTCTTCTTCTTCCCGTTTTCTTTCCAAATAAATTATGAGATCAATTTTTTTTCTTTTTGTGCTCTCCCAGCCATTAACCTCTAGCAACAAGTATTCTGGTTGATTTTTTTCTCTCGATTTTTGCTCTCCCCTTCTCCACATTAGATAGATTAGGTCAACAAATTGTCTTTGTTCTCCGAAATATATGAGCAATTTTCCTTCCATTTCTTAAGGCGCAGAGTTGAGCACAAAAAACAGATAGAGGAAATATCAATGTTAATAATGTGGTGTTAACCTTTCATTGTGAAGTACAGAATATATTTGATAGAGGAAATATCAATGTTAGAAACAGATAGATGAAATAGTTTTAGCAAATAGATCATTTCTGATATAGGAAATATCAATGTTAAAAACAGATAGACCATTGCAATAGTTTCAGCAAATAAAATGTTCATAAGTAAGAACAAAAGTTCCTATAATATATCTGATATGTGAAGTACATACAAGATGAGATCAATGATGATTACCAATCACAATATATATTTTGGGTCACAATGAAACATTCAGGAAAGCAAGTGAACGATTCCAACATTCTACGGAGACTATAAGTCGGTTATTCATGATAGGACTTCGTGCTCTGACTAATCTTTCCATGAACATCATAGCTCCTACTGATCCTCAGTTTCGTGCTATTCCTTCACACATCAAAAATAATGAAAGATATATGTCATTTTTTAAAGATTGTGTTAGAGCGATTGATGGCACACATGTTGATGCACACATACCTGTTGAAAATCAAGTGTCGTACATTGGTCGTCACGGAAGCCCAACTCAAAATGTGATGGCGGTATGTGACTTTAATATGTGTTTTACTTACGTTGTTCCTGGTTGGGAGGGTTCTGCACATGACACCCGCATATACCATCGTGCAGTAAGGGATCCGATGAGTAAATTTCTATTTCCACCTGAAGGTACAGATTCTCTGTTTTACATATATTGTTTTATTTTTTCTATGTGAATACTGTCTAATCTTTTCCAATATTTAAGGTAAATATTATCTTGTGGATGTTGGTTATCCATTAGAAAAAGGGCTTCTGAAACCTTTTCTGAAAACTAGATATCACTTGCCGGACTTTGTTCGGGGTAATCGGCCAATAGAAGGACGTAGGGAGATATTTAATAAAGCACACTCCTCGCTTCGTAGGGTGATAGAAATGAGCTTTAGTGTCTGGAAGAAAAAGTGGGGCATACTTAGCAAAACGCCTCTGTTTGATTTTTCAAAGCAGTGTATCGTTGTGATTGCTACAATGGCGCTTCATAACTTCATTAGAAGACATCCATCGCGTTCAGATCCCTAGTTTGATGTACGTGATAGAAACAAAGTTATGTCCATGTAGAGGCATACGTGATGCGACCACGCAATCGTCCAAGAACTATCGATCCAAATCCGAATATCGCATCTAGTACATTTGAAGGAACGGGAGCTACTGAAATGTCAAATATCAGAGACTTTATAGCGGATCAACTGATGGAATATCACAGGTAAAATATTTTGAGGTGTTTAATATTGTAAGCTATACTACTATAAAATTATAAAATTGATTAATTACATTGCTCTTACTATGTAATTGACGTTCGATGATCGAAAGCGTTGGTGCATGTTCGAGGCGGATCACACTTACAAGTTTTGTTTAGAAAAACCTATTAATTAGTGTATTTTATTTTATAATAGAATATCAGTGTGCTTAATATGTACACTAAGTTAATTTATTTTAATTAATTGTTGTTTATATCTAATTTTTAAAAAAATGATATTCAAAACGCACAGCTGTTTTGCCAAACAGCTTAACAGCTTCTCCATTTGAAACAGCACTGCAACAGCTGTTCTTCCAAACAGATTCACAGATTCTACCACCACTCTGCAAAACAGCTGATTATTCCACCATTGCTTTCCACCACTGCTTCTCCAGTCGTTGCAGCCGCACCAAACAGAGTCTTAGGGGTCTTATGCTAAAATTTAAAATGTGCAATTTTTTTATTATTGTCCTAATTTCATTGTTGCATGTGATAGCCCCTATAATGTGAAATCATAATCAAGAGAAATTGAAATTGAAAAATCACAAAAACCATGTCTTTTAGATGAAAAATACCGCCTGGCGCTAACTCTATCGCCGGCGGTATCTATAATTTCTGAAAAAGTCCTGATTTTCTCAAATTTACTTATTTCTGAAAATTATATTACTGCTTTAATTATCATTCTCTTCTACTTCAGAAAATCTTGTATATGTTTTGGTTATGTTCACAAAAAATCAAAAACAAAGAAAAATTGCAAAAATCATTCTAAATGACCAATAACATATTCACAATTAGACCTTCACTATAAATAATTAAAATAAATATGAATAGTTTATCATATGTTGATGTAAAAGATAATTTATTTATCCCGTGTTTAAATTTTTAAATCATCATAAGAATTAATTATCTTTAAAAATTCTCATAATAAATACAATTGGAATAGATTCCATTATTTTCAAAGCTTGCTTTACATATGAATTATGTCTTGTCTTTGCATATATCTCATTCTTGTCTAGACCTTAGAATCAACCTTATACTTACTGAAAATAACTCACAAAGCTTAATCACATCATTCTAAGTCTATGAACATTTAGGTTGAAACTGCATGTTGGATACATGCAAATTAATTATATATTTGTAAACTTTACATAACATTGCACATTGTTACCATAACTCGTTATTCTAGCAGCATCTCGTACTATAAGTAGAAATCAATATTCATGCTAGTTATATCGTGCTATGTTATGTTAAAGTAAAATAAAATAATGAATTTTGAAAGTCATGAAAATTATTTTGGCTTAAATCAACTATGCTCGTTCCAAAAATTCCTAAAAATAAAATCACAGTCTATAAATAGGTATTTAAGACTAAACGCTTAATATGTCCATGATCATTAACCCACATTATATATCCACTGTTTTAAATATCGGCCGACATGTCTGACATGTCCTGTTTGAACCAAAAACGACTTGCATAATGAAAAATTAAAGGTTATGGCGTTTTTCATTATGTCGGACGACATAACCGATTAAATCCGATATATCGGCAGCCACCAACATTTCTAAATGTCGCCGACATTTCTAAATATCGCACGATCAGAGATTTCTTTCCGCTTATTCTCCGTCATCACCGCTGGAAGGGTTTTTTGCTAGGTTTTTTCCCATTTTATTGATTGCACATTTCCGACCACATGGATTATACTTGATTTTCACTTGTCTCCTTCCAATGCTTTCTTCTTGCATGTTTTATGTATGGAGTATCAATTGTGTATTTGATTGCTGAAATTTATTCCATCAAGTTTTGTCATCAAGCCTGCCACATTTATTCTTAGTATGTATAGTTAATTTGCATGTTTATATGGAAGTAAAAAAAACTATTATTTAATGCAAGTTGATATCTAAATAGTGTTTGTCATTTCCGTTTCCAACAATGAGGAAGAATGATAAAATAATTTTCAACATTTAAGTGCTTAAAAATGAAAATAATAAATGGAGATATACATACAATGAAAATAGATACATGGTTAAAAGATAGGGTATGGTGATTGAAGATAGATTTAAGTATTTTGAAAATAATACAACTAAGTAGAAAATGTATGCATTGAGTAGAACAAATTAATGTAGTTTATAGAGCTAAGATAATAAGGTATAACTTATAATATAAATATTTTTAGGAATCCGACATATTAAAATGTCCCCGACATGTCTCCGACATCCGACATCTTAAAACCTAATCTGACATGTCTCCGACATCTGACATTTAAAATCTTGTATATATCTCACAATAGCGGGGACGTAAGATTGTGTGCATTAGAGACTTAACCTCTAAGTCATGTCTTGTCCTTAACCGGGGAGGGTTCTAGTGGGACCTTGCGAGGCACTGGGGAGAAAGAGTGCTATGTTGAGCGTCGTCTTTTGTATGCATATGAGATTAACACCCCCAACCTATGGCATGTGTGCAGCTCCTCATACCCATCTGTCACTTAGTACGAGGCTAAAGTGTAGACATGCTGTTAGGGTATCTTGATTTTAAACATACTCATATTATATACATTGCACGAATATTATTTCACTCTTTATGATCATTTCACTCATGCATATTTTGTTCAAACATGTAATTTTATGTTTTTCATACTATATACTCATTGGATTTTCTTATTTTTAAAAAACATAAGTATTTTGAAAGAGTATTTTGACACCTTAAGTCAAAAATATTTTATCCGCATCTTTCACACTATTATTCAAAACTACGTGCGGTACTTAGTGTCTCTTATCTTAGAAAACAAGAATCAAGAAACTTTATAACGAAAAATTATCAAAAATCATGTTTTCTAAGCAAAATACCAAATCTCTATTGCTAGCGCCACGCGATAGAACTAATGTTGGCGGTAGCATAAAATCGATATTTTTCCTTTTTTCTTTGCAGTTTCGCTGTCATAGAATATCATTTACTAGGCTTGATAAAGACTTCTATGTTTTCCAGAAAAATATTTAAATTTGAATATTTAAAAAATCAAACACAAAATTACAAAACAATTTTCAAAGAACAAACATATATTTTTCTTATTGTTTCTTTATGTGTGTTTATTATAAAAAATCAAAAATTATAAAAATTGGTTTCTATTCATTGAAATGTTTCAAGGATGATTAGGTTTATCTTTTCAAGATTAAAATAAAATGTAAATTCTCTATTTCAAAGATCTTAAAACATTGTTTTTGTGTCATGCCTTGAACATTATCTTGTAATGTGCAATGAAATTGATTATAGAAATCATGTATAGAAGTGTTTAACATGCCTCTAATAAGTATGAGTAATGTTTTATATTTGATAATGATTTACTCACTCACCTCTTTGATAATCAACATATAATTTTAATCTTACTATTGCATGATTGTGTAGTGTAACAACTTAACATTATTGGATGTGTGTTTACAAATCTTTTTCATGCACCTATATTTGAAGAAGTGTTTTTCAATCAAAAACTATATGTTTGCAAAAACAAGTGAATTGGAGACATTTGTCATTAAGCCAAAATTCAAATAAATAATTGACAGATAACTCCACCAAGCATTACTCACCATCTGGATAAGTCTTAATAAGCATTGTGAGGTTGAGCACATTTGAGAGAATTGTAAAGTGTCTTGTGCAAACTCTTTTATACACTACTTTTTGTACACCGGATCACAAATAAATAATAGAAAAGATACAATATATGTGATCCTCCAAGCACTATTTTGCACCCTGATAAGTCTTAATGAGCATTGTGTGTAGAGCACCTTGAGAGTTGTACTACATTTATGTGCATTGAAATCAAATATAGCTTTGTGGGTGGAAGTAACTCTAAAACGCATTTCAATAATGTTGTGTTTATTCCATTATACATGTCATGTGTTTTGATTAAATCATGTGTATACTCTTATCAAAAGCACTACTTGTACACATCATTATCTCTTATAAACCTTCTACTCATGAGTATTGGACTTTGATGCATATTTATGTCTTTTCTACAATTTTTAGTAGATGCATTAGATAGCTTTGCATGATCTCTACAATGTATAAGTCTACTTGAATTGTGAATTTAGCACTGATGTTTACTTTATGAATGCTTATTATAGTTGAACTTATCTTTCGATGCGCCTTGTTTACTCAAACTTGCTTATTTACTTTCGAAACAAGTGCTTTTATATTTTGACACAAATGATATTGTGATCTTAGTCTTCAATTGCTAAAACATCTATTTTCTATTAAAACAAAACTCTTACTCATTTACTATGCTTCAAACTCGAATAAAGATGTTAATTTATCTTGAAACATGTTTTCCACTATCCTTACTAATTGTACGCTCGATCATTAATATTTTCTTAACCAACAAGTGGTTTAGATACTTAACTAATGATACTTTATTCTTACTTTAAACTTCCTACAAAAGGGGGAGAATAACTAAGTAATTCAAACTTCATCAATTACTCACTCACCATGTAGTATCACTAAATCATAAATCTTTGTCATGCTCATTCCTCTTCTTTCCACCCTCTTTTGATAATACCAAAAGGGGGAGAATAACTTTAACAGAAATTCACACTTAAGGAGAGTAAAATACATAGGATACTATGATGTAGGGGGAGCACTCATATAGAGGGAGCATCTATATAGGGGGAGCATATTCTTACTATCACGCCTATCATTTACTATAAACATATTTCTTATTGTTGAATGTTTTTCTTTCTAAGAGGATTTGTTATTATCAAAAATGGGAGTTTGTCTGAACATGCTTTCCTCGTCTCTTAGTTTGAGAATAACAAATCTCATTGTATTTGATCATACTTGTCATGTGTTTATAGTGTGTAGGAACTTCAGCTTTTAAGCCCCTATAAGTACGGAAAAGAAAGTCGATGAATACCCTATCAGGTCAAAACTCTGATGCTAGCGCGGCGCGCTAACGCTACCGCTGGCGGTAACTTCTGCATATTTAGAAACATCGTTGAGAATGAAATATTCGTCGAGAAAGGAATGTCGTCGGGACTGAATATAGCAACTCTTACCGCGGCGCGTTAAGGCTAACGTCCGCCAATAACTTATGGAAGTCTCGCGATCATGATGCTGATTGAGGAGCAAAAAAGGAAAAAGATCTGACGGCTGGGAAAGAAATAACGCTACCGCGGCGCGCTAACATTATCGCGGCGCGGTAGGAGGGGATGCCAAATTTGGAGCCAGACTGTTGCCAAAGATGACTCGATCCGCGTGTCAGCTTGTTGCCTAAAGAGGCTACCGCCCGGCGGTAGCACTACTGCTGGTGCTAGGATCAGGGTCTATTTAAAGAGCAGTCCGCCTCCGTTTTGACGAGCTGATTTTGACGACGCATCTAACCCACAACTCCTATATTCGTGAGAGACTCCTCTTTGCAGCCAAAAGAACTCCGTCAACGTTCGTGAATGCTAAGGACTTGAAAAGAGATCAATCACGCAGACTTCATCTTCAAGTTCAACCTTTGAGGGTGTTTCTTTGATATTTTTAGTTTTTGTTATTCGTAACTCTTTTTATCATCAGTAGAGAATTCGCCGCGTGATTGGCGACTAGGGACTTGCGAGGACTAGGGAGAATTCGCTGTGTGGATGTGGCGACTAGGTTTTGGGATTAGATTTAGGGGGTGCTCGAGGCCTGTCTGGGGATAGAGAGGCTAGAGCGGCTTGAGGTCGTATCTGGAGATAGATCGGCTAAAGTCAACTGGTTCTTAGGGAGAAGAGTCGGTATAGAAAACCAAAAAGGATTTTACGCATTTGCATCAATCTCAAGCGTCATTGGGATAAAATTTTGCAATTATTTCTAAAGCAATAATGCTATTTGTTTTTCGCTAATATTGTCTTGATATCTTTGATCGTTAAAATCTAAACGAAAAGGCATTCTCTGTCACTAACGCTGAGCGGTAACGCTACCGCTGGCGTTAGCAACAGAGTGCTCATCTCTCATGCCTAGTACAACCCAATTTCATAAAAAGCTTACTGCAGTATCTTAACTGAGATATTTTTATAAATACTACCAACTTAATTGAAAAAACTCAATTAAGTCTTAAATGTTTTAAAACCCTTATTCACCCCCCCCCCCCCCCCTCTAAGGGCGTCTATGGATCCAACAAAGAAGGCCCGCAGTAAAGATGGGGACCTGCTGGGAGAGGCCCACTGACCTGGAACTTCTCCAAGTATTCGTCTATGGGGCCCATTTGCTTTAGGACAATGAGGTCGTTGAGAGGGTTTCTGCGTAAGGCCTAAAGTGGAGCATGCAAGAGTACATGCATTCCTCCCAGGTGAGCTGGTGACGCTCCCGTTGAAGTTGAGTGAACCAAAGTAGAGTTGGACTCATGAGGTGGAAGGAGACAATGCCAAGGCGGAGCTCCCATGGTGTCCGTTGGTTGGTGAAGAAAAACTCGCAGCGGGTGAGCTACGCAAGGGGGTCTTCGCGACCTTCAAAGATGGGAAAATCCAATTTTAATATAACGGGGAATGTCACTCCACTCAGATCCACGGTTGGCTTACTCTGAGTGGTGGGTGCTGGGAGGCGCGTCATTGGAGGAGCCGGATGCGAGCAATGGGGACAAGATAGAATCGATCCGTGCGTGGAGGGATGCCAAAATCGACTGGAACATTTCCATCAGCTGGTTCATGGTCACGCCACCTTCCTCCATGGGTACATGCGGCAGCGGTGGAGGGCGAGGTAGAGGCAAGAGGCCGGAATCGCAAGTGGTGAAAGCATTGGGAGAGGTCGTGAGGTAATCGGGAGAAGATCTCGGGGAGAGGTGCACAGGAGCGCAGAATGTCGTGCGGAGTGTCGCACGGGATGTAGTGCAGCGCAGATTGGTGTGTGGCCGTCGTTGGGTTGCTGAGCGAGGCACGCACGCCCAGCGGTCGGCAGAGGGGGAAACACACTGTCGGAGTCGTCAGCGGTGAGGAGTGGCTCTGATACCAAATTGTTGTATGCTCTGTCTTGAAATTGGATGTTAGGGCGAACAAGGGAGAAGTCCCTCAAGGGATTTGAGTTCCCCTTCTTGGATCCCGATGGAGCTATAGTAGCGGAGGAACTTGATGGAGGAAGGGGGCAACAAAAGGCGGTCGGTACTCACGATGGTAGCGGGCTAGAGGCATAACCTGCATGAAAAGTTAGGAAAAGAGGGGGGAGACGGGAGAAGAGAAGAGAGAGATGGAGAGAAAAAGAATAATAATTTGGCAGCTTCCCAAGGAGTCCACCCCCCCTTAGGAATTCAACATAGTTCAAGAGACCCTTCACTTGGGTCATACAAGTTAGATAAAAATATAAACATGCAACGAATAACATAAAATACGATAAAACATGCAAGGTAAATGTACAACCCCGATGTTCGCCAGGAAGGGTCCCTGGTTCGCACAACCTAGGGAGCGAGCTAAGGAGCGGTTCGGCAGGCGAGCCGTAGAGGCAGGCGAGCCAGTCAGTCGGGGAAGTTCGCTAGGTGGCTTTGGCGAGCCTGCCGGTCGGAGGAACTCGCTAGGCAGGTCCGGGACCTTGGGGTACAAATAGCCATTTCTGGGGTACAGTTAGCCATTTTGGCGAGCTCGGCCCGCTAAGGAGCGGTTCGGCAGGCGAGCCGTAGAGGCAGGCGAGCCAGTCGGTCGGAGGAGTTCGCTACGTGGCTTTGGCGAGCCTGCCGGTCGGAGGAGCTCGCTAGGCAGGTCCGGGACCTTGGGGTACAAATAGCCATTTCTGGGGTACAGTTAGCCATTTTGGCGAGCTCGGCCCGCTAAGGAGCGGTTCGGCAGGCGAGCCGTAGAGGCAGGCGAGCCAGCCGGTCGGAGGAGTTCGCTAGGCGGCTTTGGCGAGCCAGCCAGATCTTTTTGGCGAGGCAGCTCGGAGGGCGGTAAGTGGCGTCATCCCGCTGGAGGGGGGTGAAGTGGAGATTGCCGAAGGGCCCCTTCACCAGGAGGAACTTCTGGGTCCAGTAGTGACTCTTGTTCACCGTCTCGCAGACGGTGACGTGCTGACTCGCGAAGTAGGTGGTCCCATCTCGGAAGGCGCGGAAGGAAAACACTTTGCGGAAGACGAGGAGACTGAACTCGATCCTCTCCTCCCGCAGGTAACTAGCGAACGCGACAATGTCCGCGATCGCATTCGGGGTCAACTGGCTCGGCAACACCCCATAATACCGCAGCACCTACAAAGAACAGTGAGAAGGTTGCGATAGCGGACAGGGAGCGGCGAGAAGGCTAAGCGAAGTACCTGACGAATTTCAGGCCATAAAGGGAGTCGCAACCCATTCTCGAAGTGCGCAATGGGGATCGCGAGCTCGTCAGCCTCGGTCTCGTTTAATGTAGATCTCTCGCTCGGACAGCGAGCCGAGTAACCCTCCGGGAGATAACGATCCACGGCATGTTTGTACTCCTCTGCCGTGATGTTCGCGCAGTAGAATTCATGGGCTTGAAACGCTGAGGCGCATCTTGACCGCCCCTCGCTCTCGCCATCCACCCCCACTAACTGATTTGTTCGCATCGAGTCAGGAAGAGGCAGCCTGCAAGCAGCGAACGCGAGCACGAACTTGTGAGAACAGAGATGAGCGTAAACGCGAGAGGACTTGAGAAATAAATGCGACGGATGGAAAAGTGAATCCGAACTATTTATAGGAAAATCGGATGGGCACGGGAATCGAAGCGTCGGGAGTGCGGATAGCGAAAATAAAGTAGATTTCTACTCGGTAGGACTGCAGTCTTGCGAGCCCAGGCTCGCCGCTGCGCGGTAATTAAACCCCGCCCAAGGCCGGCCCGCGAGGAAAGGGGGTTTGGGCACAACGTCGCACAGAAGCTCGCGAGCGCTCCACGAGGGCGATCGTATCAAACACAGCGAACGAACTAAATGAACCACAGGCACACCACAGAAATGAAGGAAAAAATAAAAAACGATAAGAGGCGAGTCACGATGGACTCGCGAATATTACCACACCAGATATTGTTCAACAGAAGCGTCATGAAAGAAATAAAAGCAAGGGGATAGTAGAATTAAAAAACCGCGGCAGTCTCAGGGGTAAGGAAGCCATTTCCAGCGACCCCAACCCCGCTTCCCCGCACGCGGCGGCACTCTCGGATAGTGGTATTCGCGAAGTGCTTTAAACTCGCGCAGGATTAGGTGTGCTTGATCCTCGCCCCGCGAGATGTGCACGCCGGGCGAGGTGACATCTGCGCGAGTCACCGGCTCCGCCTCGGCGATCAAGCGCGCATTCGCGTCTTCCATCGCGGCGAATCTCTCGTCGAAGACAGCCCGGTCCGCGTCATATAGCTCCTCCAGCTCGCGTAGCATCATACCATGCTTCTGAAGCACCTCTGACACCCGTCTCTTCATTCGCTCGGGGTCGCCCGGGTCGCCCAAGAAGTCTTCCATCTGGCCCGGCGAGGGCGGCGGTGACATCTCCACCCTCCCATGCTCTGACTCAGGCGTGGCTTCCGAAATGTCTGCGAAGGACGAACTAGTAGGATCAGGGGGCGAGCGAAAAGGCGAGCCCGGACAAATGTACTAACCTTGGGAGGAGGACTCGCGACGTTGCTTGTGAGAAGACTCCGGTCGACCCTGGAAGTTTCCGCGGAACCCCGGGACATGGGGTTTCCCCAGACCAGGGGGTACACCACTCTCTCTGCGACCTGGGCACCATCGAGAAGCGAGCCGCCTGGACTTCGCCTGCCCACCAAACCGAAGCCGGGGGTCTCCAAGTTGACCTTAGGCGAAATCGGCGAAATCGGCGAGCGCGCCGGTGTGGAGCCTTTCTTCTTGGGGCTCGGCGGTGGGGTATCTGCATAGGCCACAAACGCATGGATATCGCATGGACTCAAGCGGAGATAAAGGAGGATACGTATGACTTACGGGGTTGCGAGAGAGGCGCCTGTTGGGTCGAAGTCCCGGCCCCAGCGTCTAGCGATCCCAGCTTCGCGGGGGACGGAGCATGAGAAGAGGTCAGCGTGAGGCCCGCCATGCGTTCCTCAGGCGGAGGGTTCTGCGAGAAGAGAAGGAGTAAGTGGGTAGTCGGTATAAAAAGCCTAGACGAAGAATACCTGTTGGGCGAGCCCGGTATCTGGCGGCGGAGGCGAGGCAGGAGGTGACGACACGTCCTCCCCCTGCGACCTCCGAACCGTCTTGGCCTTTTTAGGCTGGGGGGAAGGGGGTGTGGCGGGGTTGAACATCCAGGCGTTGCGCTCGGCGGCCTGGGCCTTCGCCATCTCTCTGGAAGCTTTCAGTCGATCTCGCGCGCTCGGCTTGGAGGACATTCTGAGAGGTTGTTTTCTGCGAGGAAGAAGGGGAAGGAAAAGATTGATCACTAGCCACGGTGGGCGGTATTTATAGTTTTGGGCGCGGGGCCCACCACAAGATTCCTGCCACGTCAGCCGAATCGGCGAACACCAGGGGTTGGACGTTTCTTCGCGAGCTCGAAGCAACCTCGCGAAGAGCGGGGATTGTGTACAACCCCGATGTTCGCCAGGAAGGGTCCCTGGTTCGCACAACCTAGGGAGCGAGCTAAGGAGCGGTTCGGCAGGCGAGCCGTAGAGGCAGGCGAGCCAGCCGGTTGGAGGAGTTCGCTAGGCGGCTTTGGCGAGCCTGCCGGTCGGAGGAGCTCGCTAGGCAGGTCCGGGACCTTGGGGTACAAATAGCCATTTCTGGGGTACAGTTAGCCATTTTGGCGAGCTCGGCCCGCTAAGGAGCGGTTCGGCAGGCGAGCCGTAGAGCAGGCGAGCCAGCCGGTCGGAGGAGTTCGCTAGGTGGCTTTGGCGAGCCTGCCGGTCGGAGGAGCTCGCTAGACAGGTCCGGGACCTTGGGGTACAAATAGCCATTTTTGGGGTACAGTTAGCCATTTTGGCGAGCTCGGCCCGCTAAGGAGCGGTTCGGCAGGCGAGCCGTAGAGGCAGGCGAGCCAGCCGGTCAGAGGAGTTCGCTAGGCGGCTTTGGCGAGCCAGCCAGATCTTTCGGCGAGCCCCGTGTTCGCTGAACAGGTCAGGGGTCTCTGGTTCGCCGGCGCCTGGGGTGGTCCTTTACCAAAAAACCCCTGGTGGTCTGCGGGTAGCCCCTCCGAACAGCGGAGTTTGGCTGTTAGCAGACCAATTTGGGGTGCGGATAGTAAGAAGGGACAGCGGGAGTTGGCTATTGACAGACCACAAAATCAAAATCTATAAATAGACCTTAAGGGGCACCTTGGAAGAAGACCGGTTTCAGAATCCTTGAGCCTTCTTCTCTCCATAGGTCGCTTTGGTTTGGGCTCTCTAGCTCTCCAAGGTGCCCGAGTCTTAGCTTTGGCTTGGGAGGGGAAGCGCTCAACGATCTTCCGGGTTAATTGAGGGACCTCCTTGCTGAGACCAGGGTCTTTGTTCTTTGTCCGGGTTATCTGCCTATCTCTTCCGAGGGACCGGTAAGGGCTAGTCGCCCCTCAATTCGTTGAGGGCCCCGAGCTCCACAAGAGACCGAGAAATCGGTTTCAACAGTAAAATATGATCACTCCTTGGTGAACTGAGCTCAATGTTGATAGGTTCGCCCCCAGCGTGGATCCATTATAGAAACATGCTTAGATATCATGTAGGAAAGGATGAGTTGATATTGGTATGCTATAATGGCATTATATAGGAATACAATTATATGAGGTACAAATATATGAGAGGTTATACAGAAAGCACTAGTATAAGAGATATTACAACAATAATAATTATTTCTCCATTACCATGTTATACATCTATCATTATGATTTAAATCAAATTTTTATTATTAGAATTACAAGACAGACTGGTTTAGAGTCAAACAGGAAGAACCCTCATCTTCCACGTTAACCCATCATGTGAAAGTTACCCCGTTAGAGTGAGTGCTAAGCACCCCACTCCTTCGACTGATTGTTTGGATCTCGGGGTTTAGATTATTAATGTTCCTATTATCTAGAATGCTGATATAAAAAATAAGAGCTGTCAAAGAATCATAAAGTTCTATACCTTGAAGGTTGTAATGAGTCTAGGTTGGGCATTACTAAGCATTCCAATTTCCGAAGACCAGGTGTCTCCATTGCAACAAGCATAGTGTCCAATTAGACCACCAATTAAGCCGGTTAGAAGAGTAGAATCCTTTGTGTCCAAGCACCTGTCCTGACCACCAGTATTCATTGCAACTATCATAGCCAAAATGCTCGCAAGGGCACTATTAGCCAAAACTTGTATCCTGCAAGTCAGCATGACGCAAAACCATCATGGTGAAAGAAAACATAGAAGTCAATTTGAAAAACCATCATATATTGTGTTTCTTCCTGTTCGGATGCTGATTAATCAGCAATGTTGATCAAATAGTTAGCAATTCTTAATAAAAAGTCGCAATTTCAAAATGAAAAGGGAATACCCTAACCTGAACATCATTGCAGAAAGAAGAAGAGGATCAAGAATCTCACCAGTTTCTCTGCCCGCCTTCCTTGAAATCCTCATCGACGCTCCTCTTCTTCTCCTCGCCGAACTTGGTGAGCATAGAAGAAGTGAAGAAAAAAACGAGGAGAAGAGCTCCAAATCTTCGGACAGAAGCAGATCAATGATAACCGGAACTCAGAAAAGCCGTCTAGAGCAAGGAAGAGGGAGCGAGCAGAACAGAGGGACCGACCTGCAACTGCAGGCAATGTGAATTGCCATCACTAAGAACCCTGCCAAAGCTCCCGACCGATTGAGCGACTTCCGGCTGAATGCAGCCCCGGCAATCACCGATGCGAGTAACAAGGCCATGGCTGATCGGATCAAGAGACGTAACATGGGAACTTCCATCTGATTTTTCTCCTTCTCTCGTTAACACGATCTCGCTTTCGTCTAAAAACAGACACGGTCGAAAAGAAAGTGGCTCAAATGTAGCTAGGAGGAATAGATTCGCCGCAGAGCCGACAATTCCGATAATAAAAAGAATCACAAGTGCCGGTTTTTTCCCGATAAAATATCGCGTTAAGTGTACGGTGAGGGTGAGGTGTAATGATAAGATATGTTTTTTGTCATCATTAAAAATATGATTAAAATTTGATATTAAATTTAAAAGAAAAATGTCTTCCGTGAAAATTCAAAAAATTTAAATATAGGCATTATTTTAATTTATTTAACATATATTATAATCTATTTTAAAGAAAATTAAAACACAATATCAATTAAAATAATTATATCATATTCCCAGATTAAAAAGTAATCATGGAAATTCATAAATTCGAAAAAGTTTTTAGTAATGTCAGCGGTGCGAGTGTACCTAAGGGCGAGTGCACCTGAGTTAGAGCGAGTGTAGCTCCCTGTGAAATACAGCACTCGCTCGGGTGCTGAGACTAAGGTGATCGCCGGTCCTAGGAGAGGAGACAGGAACTATACATCGTTATGAGATTATTTAGCCCCTAGCAATAAGGGTAACCGGGGGCGAGTGCCCAGCTCTGTAGGAGCGTTCAGCCCCTCGGGCGAGTGCACCCAGGAAAAGCACTCTCCAAATACTTTTAGTGGTCTGCCTCTAGTAATTTCAAATAGCAGATTTATGCTATCCGCTGATCATTTGGAGCTGCGGTTAGGAGAAACCAAAAGGCGGAGGCCGATATCCGCAAGCCATTTTTAAAATCCTATAAATAGACCCTCATATGCACCTTAGAAAATGATCTGATTCCTTGTTCCTAGAGAGAGTTTCTTCTTCTACTCTCTCGATTTCTGAGGTGTCGAGCTCAGTCTTGATTTGGGAGGGAAATATCCTTAGATCTTTCGGGTTTGTGGCGGGACCTCCTCGTTGCTGCTCACAGGTCTGTTTGGAGGATTTAGTTGTCTTGCGAGTGTCCTAAGTTCTGAGTGTCCAATCGTCAGTTCCCGCTCGGTAGAAGTAAGTGTGAGCAGCACCCTTTTTGGGGTCCGAACTCCGTGAATCGAATTCTCGGTTCCAATATTTTATGGTGCGGTGAGCGTGGACAGCAACTTGCTCGGAAACTACTAGGCGAGAGCTATGACTGGAAGTGAAGACCTGCAGAACTCGCCCCCTCCCGACGACTACGTGAGAAAGAGCGACTTCGACGAGTTCAAGAAGTCAATCCTAGAGACCCTGTGCTTCGCGCTCACCCACGGCGGGCGAGTGCTCGACCCCATCGGTGTCTCTTTTAGCCTCGCCTTCTCTGGGCGAGGCGGCACCAGCTGGGCAACCCGACAAGGAAGTGCATATGGAAGATGATCGACCCTTTCATGTGTGGGTGATGTTTCCCAACCCGGTGAGTGCTCTGCATCTTGGCGAGGAGGGCAGGCGAGTGTTGCCGACTCGCCATGTAGGAAGGGGGAGCCCTTTCGGCGAGCTGATCCTGTCTGCCCCTATTCCGAAAGGGTTCGAGGATGTCATGTATATCAGGTAGATGACTGACGCCTTCAAGTGCAAGCTATTTGTCATCTCCTTTAGGGGGAAGGCGAGGGACTCGTTTCATCAGCTCCCATCGAGATCCATCTATAGCTTCGAAGATTTTAGGCGAAGCTTTCTGCTAAGGTTCTCTACGTCGAAGAGGAGGAGGAAAGGAGCAGAGGTCTTTTTCGAGATCAAGCAAGGAGCCGAGGAGTCAATGGGAAATTATGTGGATCGGTTCCAAGAAGAGGTTCTTCTCGTCAACGAGGTGCCCGGGCACACCTTGCAGCTTGCGCTTACCATCAGGCTGTGACAAGGGTTGTTTTGAATGGAGTTAGCCAGGGACCCTCCTCTGTCTTTCAAGGAGTTGATGGAGCGAGCAGGGCGAGAGATCGAGTGCGAGGCGACGAATCAGGAATTCGTGACCAAGCTGACCAAATGGACAGAAGGCGGGGGGAAGTCGATAGAAGCCCAACAGCCGGAGTTGAAGAAGAGGGAGGAGCCAAGAAGACAAGGTTTCCAAGGACCTCCTGGGGGGCAGGAGCCAGGGTGGAGATTCCAACCACCGGCCAACCGTCCGATCTGGAGGCCAGTAGGAGGGCTCCCTCAGGGCCAAGGAAGAGGCTATTTTCAGGGAGGAGGAAACTTCCATGGAGTGTAAGGGCGTTTCAACCCTCCAAGATGGCATCCGGGCCCGAGGCCGACGCAGCCTCAGCATGCGATGGCAGTTGGCCAAGGAAGGAGAGGGAGAAGGAACCATGTTGGTGGTGGCGGTGGTGGAGAAAGAAGGGACAGAATGGTGTTGCCCTTTTGTGACTTCCATCAGGTGGAAGGTCACACGACAGCCACCTGCCCCGAATTCTTGGAAGTTAAGGAAGGAAGAAGGGCCCCTACAGGGGGATAGCAGATGCTACTAGGAGATGGAAGAGAAGGAAGAGGAGATGAAGGAGAGGAGGAAGATCGATGCGAGGACCGGGTAGACTCGGGGGCACTGGGAAGGATTGGGGTGATCCATGGAGGGGTGGGGAACGAGGCCACACACAAGGGGAGCCTCCAGCCATCTTCCGTCGAAGCTTTGCTTTGACCTCCCGAACCTCACCGCTAGGGGAGAAGATCACATTCTCGTCAAAGGTTATGTCAGCGCACAAAGATCCCTTCTGCGACGCGCTTGTGATTGATGTCGCGGTTGAGAATATCATGGTCTCCCAAATCTAGGTAGATAACAGGAGTTCGGTGAACGTGGTTTCCAATAAGGCCTTCGATGAAATGAAGGTGGAAACAAGGACGGTGGTTACGTCAGACGAGCCGCTCTTCAGCTTTTCGGGAGAAAGGAAGGAAGTTGAAGGAGGAGTCGAGCTCCTAATCACCTTAGGGGGGACGTAGAAGAACTGCAGGTTCATCATCGTGGATACACTAAGCAGCGCGATCTTCGGATTCTCCCTCATTAGCGCCTTCAAGTGTGTGCCCTCCTCCTACCATCAATGCTTGAAATACAGCATGGGAGGATTGCAATTCTGGCTCCGTGGAGACCCCAAGGTGGCCCGCCAATGCTATGTCACGACGGTCAATACTATCTCTTGGAAGGAGTAAGCAGAGGAGGTGGATAAGGTGATAGAGAGCCTGACCATGCTAGAGGTGGCATAAGAGGTGGAGATGAAGGAAGTCATCAACAGCGGGGGGAGGCAAGAGAAGGTGTGGATCAGCGGGGAGTTGAGCAAGGAAGATCAGGAGGAGGTTGTTATTCTATAGAGATGACTATGATCACACTTAGTGTAAGACCCCATTTTTTTCTTCAAAGCCCGGGTCTTATGCCCAGAACCGCCGTTTTGCGTTGACACCCTCGCTCGGGAAGGTCGCCACTACAAAGTGTCGGTCCTACCGGCCATATCGATCACAAAGAAGTATAGTTTACACAATTTTATAAAAGCCAAGTCCACATCACATAGAAAAGTAAAACCATCATAAAGAGATGTCCACATCAAAACTTGAATAAAAGTACGATAATAATAAAAGGGCTCCTGCCCGATACATCAATTCCTCACTACATTTTCCCTCGCAGAAGCATGATCTACTAAAGCTACTAAGACACTCACAGATCCTGTCATCGGTGCTCCCGTGCTAGACTGCCAAAAAGACTAAGCCAATCCCCCACCCCTCCCCCGGTGACTCCTAGGCACCGAGCGGGAGGAATGAAGCGGAGGACAACAAGGGGTGTGAACAATAACAGATGACGGGGATATAATCTATAGGTAATGTCTACCGCTACGCAATATATATCATAACCGAAGCAGTAAGTACAGTAGAGTAAGAACAAGTAAAGTAAACAAGTAGAGCAAATATACAAAGATAAGTAAGGAAAAGTAACCGTTGATTTATAGGAATGCTCACACAAACCTATAGACCAAGGGGTCGTTTAGCAAGGCCTATCGTATAAGGAGTCCCATAACCAACTTATACGATAGGGGTATGGGTTGACATGCAATGTTATGCCATGCCATGCAAAGTATGTAGTTTAATGTTACGTTCATACAAGTGCAACTCACACACCACGACTTTATGCGCACAGACCTTTAGTTCCCCCTTTTTGGAGCTAGCAAAACTCCCATGATACTCCCGTAGTGGCAAACGGAAGCGGTGGGTTGGGCCTCGCCCACCTCTAGGTTGGTATTTTCACTACCTAACTTAGACCTAACGTACGCCTCAATGCTAACAACACAACAACGGAGTCCCTGTGTACTCTTGCTGGTTAGACCACCAGACTTGTCTTGGTAAAGGGTTATCCACACTTACTGAGCCCAAGTATTAATGTCGATGCAACGACCATCAACACTAAGGACCCACCACCTTATGCACATGCAAACATGTTTACCATCTATCTCCGAGCCATAAGCTCCTCGGGCTAACCCGCCCGTCACAATAAACAATTATGAGTCACAAGCTCACCAGACTAATTAGTCTACTGCTACAACCACCAGGCCTACCGCTCGTAAGACCAATCTGACTAACGTACCCGTGACAACGAGGTGTGAGTGAGTGTATTACTAAGTTGATCTTGTACAACAACTTATCCCTACAATTTATGGTTAGCCTTGGACTTCTCGAGGATTACCCTGTAAGGGGCTCGCTACGGTACTAGGAACTATACTGGGATGACACCCCAAGGCTTCCTTTCTCAAGGCACTTAATGTTGTTGGTGTCTACCCATAAAAGTGCCCCTTTTAATCTTTTCACTTGAGGTAACCCTAAGTGCTTTATGACACTCCAGGGGAAAGACGATATTTCATCAATCCCGAGTACAACCTTACCCTGGACTAATCAAGCACACTTACCACATGACCTCCTTTTTGGTGACCTCAACCTCTTCAACCTGACCATGTACTCCAACTAAACCCCATTTCCTTTTAGTAGGCCACTAGTTACCATAATTTTACCTTTTACTATACGCAGACCAAATGAACTATATGAACCACATAAGTAGAAGTACTCCAAATACTCATCCACATGACACAAGATTATTACTGGAGGACTATCATGACATTATAAGACTAAATCCAGAGATTCATATTTTTCCTTAACATTCTAGCATTTATTTTAATTTCTCCAATATTTGCCAAGTATGAATATGAACATGAAGTGTAAGGTATTCTTATGATATGGCTCCCATAAATTAAGATAAAACTATCATGCCAAAATAACAGTAAATTCAGAATGTCATAATTTTACAATCAGGAATTGTCCTCTAATTATAATATTTAGCATTTATCCAAAGTTGGAGGTTAATGAAGGAACCATCAAAAAATACTTATCCAAAAATTATGGAAAAATTACCAGACCTCTATAGTGTTCAGTACGGCTTACTGACCAAGTTTCACAATTTATGGGCATCATTTTCTCACCTAAATAAATATTCCAAATAAATTCTAATATGAACATGTTGTGAAGTAGCCTACTTATAACAATCTCCAAAAATTATATAAAAATTTACAGAGCTTCCTAGTGCCCTGAAATGTCCTATCACCAAGTTGAAAATTTTTCCAGAGAGTATTGGACCCTCAATTATTTTTCTTCAGACTAAGACAGAATAAGTGCCTTGTGAATGAAGTACTGGTTAAATCATTTAATTAATCACACAAAAATTATCAGAGATCCATCATATTATTATAAAGGCACTACCAAGGTTTCATCACCATCCAAGACCATTTGAATATGTAAATCTCTGTAATAATGAAAAGCCCTAAAGGGGTTATAACCTAATTTAGGGGGGATAAGGGTTCCTAAAATTCTTCTAAAATTTCCTAGGGTATTATTACACCCTTTGAACTTGTACACCCAATTCCATGACCATTCCATAACATTTGACCCCATGTCCTGCACAAAGCTCAAAATGCAACCCTAAGGGTAAAGCTAGGGTTTTGGGGGCAAATCCACCCCCACATCACCCCAAATCACTCATGGAGGTGTTTTAGGTGATCCTAAACCAGTGGCCAAGGCTTCACTTCATGTTGATGAGTTTTGACCACAATACCCCAAGATGAACACCATACCCTAATTTTGACCTAGTTGACCAAACTTGGGTTAACAAATTACCCAACTAGATCAGTCCCAATTGGGCTGAAATTTTTACCAGGGTCATATAATAACCTTAAGGAGCACCCACCAAAATTTGGAGGGATGGAGGTCATTAGACACATTAATTAATTAACATTTGAATTATGAAATGATTGCAAAAAACTTAGAAAAATATTCTCCTAAAATTCCCATCTTTTGATATGATAAGGGGGTTGATATAAGTAGCCTAGGTTTCAATTTTTATGCCCATAACATTTCTCTATCAAAAGTTATTCAAGGAAAGGTGACTGCCCAACCCTAGGGACCAGTCCTACCAAAATGACTTTACAGGGGGCTACAGTGCCCCTATTGAGCTGAAACAAATTTTCAATTAAACTACACACCATAGGATACAACTTTGATGTTGGTCACTTTTTCATCAGAGGGTAGTATGTATTTTTAATAATTAAAACAAAATACCGCAGGAAGTGTGACAAAAATAAAATGTTCATATAGCATAACTATTTAAATCTGCGGATAGCAGATTGCGACAGATCCGACGGCTCACCGTCATCGTCCCCAAGTAATGGACGGCTCGCGACAGCCCATCTTGGGCGCCTTTGCGGGATGATTTCCCGGCCACCCTCACCTTTCCCCGGCCGGCAAGTGCCACCACCACCTCCGTTGAGGTGGTGGCTGGTGATGAGTCCCATTTATATACACATTTATGGGCTCATCTGGGCCGATTATCTAGTATACGCACTACACTTTAGGCATGTTTTCATTCATATTCGTCATTCCATGCTAAGTGCACTCTTAGGCCCGTTTTGGTGTGCATTTGCGCTCCTTATCATTGGGGGTAAGCACATGGTGCTCCCCAATCCTTTTTCTGTGTTTGATTGGTGCTGGAGGTGTAATCCCAGCTGGTTTGTTGTGCTTACAGGTGTTTGGATCATCTCCTTTTGCCCAGAATTCATGAGTGTGCATATCGCACGGCCGTGTATTTTCTTGATGCACGGACGGCTGCGGTTGTGCGCTTTCATCTGGGGAGAAAACCGGTGATCTGAATTTGATTGTGCGTTTTACGCACGGGCGGATTCGCCCGTGCGCGAAGGAATCGCATGGTCACCCTGTTTAGCCTTGTTTTTAGCGAATCTGAATTTGTCCGTGCGTCTTTACGCATGGGCGGGTTTGCCCATGCGTGAGTAAAATGCACGGGCGCTGCTGCTTCTTCCTCAAGCCATTTTAATCGTTAAATAACGCACGGGAAGCGCACAGTCGTGCGTTCACCCGTGCGTGACTAAAATTCTGCCTGTTTAGTATTTAAAGCAGGAAATCCGCTTCTTTGAGAAGAACGGTCGGGGAGGACGTTTCCCCTCACGGGAAAAGCCAGAGAAGCCCTCCATTTTCACTCCTTCCACCCTAGGATACCACATCCAGTGATCTCCTCCACCATACTTCCATCCCGGATCGTTTGCAAGCTTTCTCCACCACGAGTTCAAGCATTCTTCATCTTGGAGACCATAGAAGTGTTGTAGATCGCTGGAGAAGTGACAACCTCCTTCGAGTCTGCACACCATCTGAGGGCCGAGCACGGAGAGAGCCCGACAACCTCTCATTCCGGCCGAGAACCCAGGATATGGTGGCATCTTCTTTTGGGTCCTTTCTAAACCTTGAGCTTGTGCTTCTCTTAGTGTTGTTGTAATGAACTCTTGTTAGATTTATGTTATAGATCCTTGTTTGATGTTCATGTGCAATGATGATATGGTTGTGAGAATCGCTTTGCTTTTCGTTGTGATATTCTGAGTTGTTTGTGTGTGAAGCCATCAAGCAATTGCTAGTGGTGATGTTGGCGAAGAGGTGAATACGACCCTCACAAAACCCCACTCTGTGGCCATTTCTCCTGCTTACCGAAGCGCGGCATCACGACTGCTGCACTCACCCCCACTTTGCTAAGTGGTGCTTTCGACCCGCATCTCTCTTATTTCTGCAATAGCTTAGGACACCAATCACAATTCCCTTTACTCTTACTTTTTTAGCTCGCGTAACAATTGACTCATAGCGCAATTCATTCACCATATCCTGCATTCCTCAAGAGATCGACATTCGGGGAAACTATTCCCATGATTATTACTTGACAGTGACCGGTGCACTTGCCGAACACGCATCAATTTTTTGGCGTCGTTGCCCGGGAATGCAGGCGTGATGAGATTTTGGTTGTGAATCGATTATTTTCGATCGAGTCTTTTATTCTTGTTAATTTATTCTTTATCATGCTATTTTCTTCTTCTGTATCATGTGGGCACATTTGAATATCCGATGTCGTTGGTGTGGGGACACATCCCACGCTAGTGATAGGTGTTCCAAAGAGTATGGTGTTGTTCAGATACCGTACGGAGCCCATAAATCTTTTGGCTCCTCTACTGCGCCTCTATTATCGCACTTTTACGCGGTTGCCGCACCTTTGGCGCCGACAAAGTCAGTAAAGCAGTGTTTATTTTGCAAAAGTAGAGAGCATGCCTTGAAGGACTGTGCGGATTATCTTCGCCAATTGGCAGATGACGATGAGTCGGATATCCGGATCGTCCCATCCTCGAATTCTGCGAACACAGCTCCTTCCTCTGGTTATGTGTCCCTTCCAACTTCACTTCTTGAAGTCTCTGGAATCGGCACGTGCATCAGGGCCCCTCATGACTCTGTTTCTGATGCGACCCCCCATACCTCTTCGGTTCATGTACCACTTTGCGTGGATTTGTGCCCTTGTGTGGAGAGTGAGCCCGAACTCTTAAGAAGCACGTCTTCTCCCACTACACACGAACCTACATCTATTTCTGATGTTATCTTTGAGGTCAATTTGCAGGATGTTGCAGACCTGCGCAGTGTCGTGCCCACTCTCATGGAGGAGGACAATCTCGATTGTGCTGAAGCAACCGTTTCGGTCAAGTGCGAGGAAGTCCAAGTTATAGAGGAGGCCATTGTGCGCGCTGTCGAGTCTAGTGAAATATTCGATGATATCATCAGTTTGTCATTGCCGCACCCTATGAGGGATGAAGCCGGGATTATCCCCTCAGATGAGATTTCTTTTAGTTTTTCCTCAAAATTATTTCCTGACCCCCTTTCTTTATATACAAGGATGCAGGATGCCCCTCCTCCGGTTGATCAGACCTTATGCATGGAGGAGCCGAAAGCCTGGCGGGATGAGGAAGGTACAGTGAAGGAACATCATGTTTCCTCATCATCGTTGGTGCTTCCCCTTGAGGATTGGTTACAAGGGGGCAAGCGGTTTTTCTTTGAAGACATAATACTGGAGGAGAAGAAGAGAGCGAAAAAGGAGGAGATTTGGGGTTGGAGGCTGAGCATCCTACTTAATTTCCACCCATACTACCAGGTCCCCGGACCTTTTTCTTTCATCAGTTGTTACTACTTCAAATCAGCTTATAGCTGATTTGTTTTGAGCCTGTAATAATTAGGATTTATTGACTTTTACTTATTCCTAGACGTTATAAACTGCTTTAACACAGGTATTTGGTCCACCTTTAAGGACGTTATACAAAAGGGCTCTTGGGAGACAACCCATTGGGGACCACCCGGTTCCGTTTGCTTATTTAATCCCTATTATGTTTTGTTCGTTTGTTTTTATGCTAATAATGCAGGTGTGAACTCGCTTGGAGGAAGAGGAAGGAGAACCCTAAAGATGGATTTGACCGCACTTCTGGCATGCTCATTCATGAGCATATGTCCACTCTACCCTTACTTTCTTTATTCTTGAATTCTCTATTTTATTTGGTTTTGATCATGTCTGGGGGAGAGTTCGAGTTATGCACATGCACGCACTTTGCATAGCATGTTAGAATGTGCTGAGTTAGGATTTTTAATTTTGTTGCACACATTGCATACACTTGCACCTAGTTCACGCGTACTTGATGACACACACTTATTGGGTATTGCTGCGAGGTTCCCCGCTCGTAAGAATTGGATTGTTAGTGAAGGAGTGAAGGGTGGAGAAAAAAATGTCGACTCGAGTAGTGCTCTAGTCGAGTGCTCCCGTCACGCGTAGAAATTCAATTAGAGTAGAATAAAATTCAATGTTATAATTTAATTATTTCTATTATAGTAGCTGTAATTTATTTTACTCTAGCGGTGAATCCAACGGTAGCATAGGGTCGAGTGTAGCTAGATTAGTAGTAGCTTATTACTAGGGTCAGAAGGAAGGATAACCTTTCTCGGTGGCTAGAACTTGCACTAGGCGACTCTTGAACCGATTGCGTTGAATAGCTCGTTATAAAGCGTGATATAGGCCGTCTCTTGATCCGTTTGTGCTTTTGAAATCCTAACCATTTTAATCACCTTTGCAAGCCACTTGAGCCTACCTATCCTTCTTGCTTAGCTCCACTTAAATTTCACCAAAGCCATACGGCCAAACCTATATTCGCACCAACATATGTGTTTGAATGAAATTTATATTTCTATCACGTTTGGTGTTATCTTTGATGTGTATGGTAGCTTTGAGAATGCTAAAAGAGAAGTTTATAATGTGCTTATAAAAGATTTTTTTTGTCGAGAAGTGAAAAAGAAAAAAAAAGAGAAGAAAAAGAAAAAAATGGTTACAAAAAGAACTTTCAAATGCAATCTCTCGACAAAACAATGTTTGATCGGCTTAGCACACACCTAGTGTCCAGTTGAAGTCTGGGGGTGATGTGTAGTTCTTTAATTTGTTGTTTTGGTGATTTTACACTCGTGAGTGTTCAGGCTATGTTGCGTGCGATGCCCGTCGTTCTTCTACTTATCTAACCTGAACTCAACCTAAGCCAAATCATAACCTATAAGTCTTATTGATTTTAGATATGAGTCATCTCATGCAGTAGAGAGAGTGAGAATGTGCAAGCCTATGGACACCGACTTTGATGGATTTCTTAGGAGATTGTCCCGAGCTTTGATTCGAGTAATACTCTACTCATTAGTCACGCTATTTTCCCTTGTGCGCGACCGAAAGATTCACCGGGATTCAACATCCGAGTAAACTAGATTTCGAATTACTATTCTAGAAATAGTTAAATAAAATCTTGAGTTAAATTCTATTCTAACGTATTTCCACGCACGTGAGCATGCGACTTCGCATGGTTCTCTACCGCTCAAACTCACTCTAACACCCAATTGTTCTGACGGGAGAGCTGAGTAGTTTGCCCGAGACGTGCAAATGGTTAAGTCTGGGGGTGTGATGAGTCCCATTTATATACACATTTATGGGCTCATATGGGCCGATTATCTAGTCTACGCACTACACTTTAGGCATGTTTTCATTCATATTCGTCATTCCATGCTAAGTGCACTCTTAGATCCGTTTTGGTGTGTATTTGCGCTCCTTGTCATTGGGGGTAAGCACATGGTGCTCCCCAATCCATTTTCTGTGTTTGATTGGTGCTGGAGGTGTATTGGGTTTTCTATACCCCTAACGGGATGACATATCGAATATGCGCAGCGAAAATAAAGACAAGAACAACCCAAAAGAAGCTAACGGATCTTGCGGTTTTCATGATTCAAGAGAATAATCAAATCGAAATACAAAGTACCTTTGCGGGATTGAGTCAACACTCAACCAAGGTGCTCCAAAGAGAAATCCAAAATCTGTCTTTGAGTTCTTCAAGAATCGAAATGGATCGATCCCTCTATAGAAGTCCACATAAGCGAAGGAGAACCCTAACTTCTTGTCGTACAAGAACTAGGTCGGAGAAGGAAGCTCTCAACGTCCCCACAAACTGCTAGATCCAATCCAGGGGAGGCGGCGACCACGGCGGCGACTAGCGGCGGCGGAAGATGATCGGCGGACGGGAAGAACGAGATGCCCTCGCGCGGAACTGTTCTGGTCGGTCGTTCTCGTCTAAATCGCGAAGAAGATTAAGTTTATGTAAACCTAGAATTGCTTGCCCTTTTATACTAAAACGCATAAATCAGGCTATCCGCAGACCAGAACATTTCTGTCCAGATTTACATTCGCCGAATTCGACTAATCAGTATAACCGAATTCGACTCAGATTCGGCGAAACCATTTCGACGAATTCGTCTATACAAATTCAGCTATATCATTTCGTCGAAACCCTTTCGTCGAACTGACATGATTCAGCTAAACCCTTTAGTCGAATCTATTATAATTTCGGTTAATCATATTAGCCGAATTTCATTAGTCGAATCAAGCTAATTCGGTTAAACCATTTAACCGAATTTGACGCAGTTCGGTTAAACCCTTTAGCCGAATTTGTCAAGTAAATACTCATTCGTTTAAACCCTTTAAACGATTTCCCGTTGAGACATTCTCAACTTAATTCCAAGCACCCACAGGATTGGTCCTCCACTCATATCCAATATGAGTAAGGCCAACACAATCCTTTCTCCAACTTCTCCAAACGCTTTTATGTACGACCCTATAGGCCCATATTGCGTTGGCAGTAAGACTAATTGTTGATTGCTTTGAGATCACCTCAAAAACTCCAACAGTGTCCCACTTGATCACAAAGTATCAACAAAAGTCTCACAAACAATGAGCGGCATCTAGCAATACATCATTGCTACCCAAGCAATAAGAGTTCATAACTCAACAAGCCTGTCATGACCAATGTATCAGTGTTGTCATGTCCCTTTGTCCTTTACATCCGGATAGAACTAGATGCATGGACCGTGTCACCCTCATAATTGTTCAATCCCAATTTCCTGGTCTAGAATAGACTGTCTGAAATTGGTGAGATCAATATCATATATTGACTCAACCAAGCATGGCCATGCATTTCTCAGTCTCATTCCATCAAGGGGCCCATGGATGTAACTCCTGTCATAAAGGAGGACAAATCTCATTTCTGCTCATACACAAACATCCAAATGATTCGTAACATACCCAACAACCACCCTTATCGTCAACCTTTCTCAAGAGAAGACTTTAAATGGCATCAAAGTATGCTCTTCCTCATCTGATGAATGCTATGACTTCAGGTCAAAGGACCACAAACACCATTGTCACTTGAGACCTACTTGTGACACGATCATTTAACAATCCACAAAGTAATCTCAAGGTGGGTCTGTCCAGTACAACTTGTTCATTAACAAGTACCCATGTGATGACTTGATATCACAATATCATGACCTATGAGAACCGGTCATCAGTCAACGCACATGCTAGTCTCAATGTATCATCATCGCCCTTAGCTTATAAGATGATACTCTGACCAGGTACCATTTAAGAATGAAGCTCTTTATAAACATAGGCTCTCACATTCAAGTCATGTACTTGAATTCCTATGGAAGCAAACATTCTAAGGGCATTTATTATGCTAATTAATCTTATCAGACAGATATAAATGACATAATAAAAGAACTTGCCATAAATATAAAATGAAATACATAGTACATTTTACAATTCATCCAATGAACAAACAACCAACAAATATGCAATCCACAAGGCTCCCACTAAAGATAATCATTCAGGTATCTAATGCCCATTGATCTAACATGACCATCATGCTTCTTTTGCGCAAGAGGCTTTGTCAGTGGATCCGCTATATTTTCTTCAGTTGGTACTCTGCATATGCTCACATCTCCTCGATAGACAATCTCTCGAATAAGATGGAAGCGCCGAAGTATGTGCTTGGAGCGCTGATGAGATCTAGGTTCCTTAGCTTGTGCAATTGCACCGTTGTTGTCACAGTAGAGAACTACGGGATCAACAATGCTAGGAACTACATCAAGCTCGCTGATGAATTTTCTAATCCACACAGCCTCCTTCGCCGCATTCGCTGCAGCGTATACTCAGCCTCAGTCGTAGAATCAGCAACTGTCTCTTGCTTGGAACTCTTCCAGCTTACAGCTCCTCCATTAAGGCAAAACACAAAACCTGACTGTGACTTTGAGTCATCTCTGTCAGTCTGGAAGCTTGCATCCGTGTAACCCTTTACAACGAGCTCTTCCTCTCCACCAAACACCAAGAATGTATCCTTAGTCCTTCTCAAGTACTTTAGGATATTCTTGACTGCTATCCAGTGACCATCACCCGGAGCAGACTGATACCTGCTAGTCATGCTTAAAGCATATGAGACATCGGGTCGAGTACATAACATTGCATACATGATTGATCCAATTACCGAAGCATATGGAATCAACTTCATGCGGTCCTTATCTTCCAAAGATTTTGGACATTGGTCCTTAGAGAGACTCACACCATGAGACATGGGTAAGAATTCCTTCTTGGACTCAAGCATGTTGAACCGTTTCAACACCTTGTCAATGTATGTACTCTGGGTCAAACCCAACAACTTCTTCGATCTATCTCTATAGATCTTAATGCCAAGTATGTAAGTCGCTTCAGCCAAGTCTTTCATAGAAAAGCAGTTCCCTAGGTTATTCTTAACAACTTGCAGGGTCGGAATGTCATTCCCGATCAGCAGTATGTCATCTACATATAATATCAGGAAGACAACAATGCTCCCACTAATCTTCTTGTAAACACAAGGCTCATCTTCGTTCTTGATGAAACCAAACTCTTTGATCTTCTCATCAAAACGCAGATTCCAACTTCGAGAAGCTTGTTTCAATCCATAAATGGATCGATTCAACTTGCATATTTTAGTGGCTTCACTTGGAGATACAAAACCCTCGGGTTGTGTCATATACACTTCCTCAAGGAGGTTTCCATTAAGGAAAGCCGTTTTGACGTCCATTTGCCAGATCTCGTAGTCATAATACGCAGCAATAGCAAGTAGAATTATGATGGACTTGACCATTGCTACAGGGGAAAAGGTTTCATCATAGTCAACACCATGAATTTGCCTAAAACCTTTAGCCACCAGCCGGCCTTTGAAAGTCTGTACATTCCCATCCATGTCGGTCTTCTTCTTGAAGACCCATTTGCACCCTATGGGTCGTACCCCTTCAGGTGGTTCCACCAAGGTCCAAACTTGGTTTGTGTACATGGAGTCCATTTCAGATTTCATGGCCTCAAGCCACTTCTTGGAGTCTGGTCCATTTATAGCCTCTTGGTAGGTTGCAGGCTTATCATCATGATCCACAAGCAACACATTACCTATTTGAGTCATGAGAAATCCATATCTCTCAGGCTCAAACCTTGGTCTACCAGATCTACGTAGGACTTGTGTTTCTTGAGCAGGCTCTCCAGCTACAACTTCTTGTAGTCCTTGCTCAGGTTCCAATTCTGGTTCGTTCATTGTTTGTGGCTCTTGAACTTCTTCAAGTTCTACCTTTGCAGTCTTTCTGGATAAGAACTCTTTCTCCAAAAAGACACCAGTCCTTGCGACAAACACTTTTCCCTCAGACGGTAAGTAGAAGTAGTATCCTTTGGTTTCCCTAGGATACCCCACGAGATAACATTTATCCGGTTTGGGTTCCAACTTGTCAGGCATTTGACGTTGCACGTATGCCTCACATCCCCAAATCTTAATGAACGACATACTAGGATGCTTCCCAGTCCATATCTCATATGGTGTCTTTAGAACCGTTTTCGTTGGAACTCGATTTAGTGTGAAAGCAGCAGTCTCTAAAGCAAAACCCCAAAAGGAAACGAGCAAATCTGCATGACTCATCATCGATCGCACCATGTCTAACAAGGTACGATTCCTCCTCTCAGAAACACCATTATGTTGAGGTGTTCCGGGCGGAGTGAGCTATGATACAATACCACACTCTTTCAGATGATCACGAAATTCATGACTCAGATATTCGCCACCTCGATCAGATCGGAGTGCTTTTATCCTTTTTCCCAGTTGGTTCTCCACTTCATTTTTAAACACTTTGAACTTTTCAAAGGTCTCGGATTTGTTCTTCATAAGAAACACGTATCCGTATCTACTGAAATCATCAGTAAATGTAACGAAGTAGTAGAACCCACCTCTGGCCATAGAACTCATGGGTCCGCATACATCACTATGTATTATACCCAAAAGATCATTAGCCCTCTCATTACAACTAGTGAAAGGAGCTTTCGTCATCTTACCTAATAAACATGACTCGCATCTCTCAAATGATTCATAATCAAATGAGTCCAGTAGTCCATCTTTATGGAGCTTGGATATGCGTTTCTCGTTTATATGGCCTAAACGACAATGCCAAAGGTACGTAAGATTCGAATCATTTGTTTTTAGTATTTTCTATGTTATAGATCGGATGGTCTAAGTTCAAAACATATAAACCATTAAACATTAGGGCAACGCCATAACAAACATCATTCTTATAAATAGAACAACAATTGTTCTTAATTACGAAAGAAAAACCAATCATGTCCAAACATGAAATAGAAATAATGTTTCTAGTTATGGCCGGAACATAATAACAATTATCTAGTTCTATTACAAGCCCTGTGGGCTAAGAAAGACGATACAATCCTACGGCAACGGCAGCAACTCTTGCTCCATTTCCAACGCGCAGGTCTACCTCTCCTTTACCCAACATTCTTCTCCTTGTCAGTTCCTGCACAATTATACAAATGTGAGAAGCACATCCGGTATCCAATACCCAGGATGAAGGAGCATAAAGGTTTATTTCTATAACGAAAATACCTGAAGTGGAAGTCATACTTCCCTTCTTCTTCTGCAGATCTTCTAGATACTGAGGACAGTTCCTCCTCCAGTGCCCTGCCTTACCACAATGGTGGCACTTCCCTTCCTTAGCCAAACTATTGAAACCGATTTCTCGGTCTCTTGTGGAGCTCAGGGCCCTCACCGAAATGAGGGGCAGCTAGCCCTTACTGATCCCTCGGAGAAGATGGACAGAAGACTAGAAAAGAGATTAAGACCTTAGTCACAGCGAGGAGGTCCGTCCACTAACCCGGAAGATCGTTGAGCGCTTCCCCTCCCAAGCCAAAGCCGAGACTCGGGCACCTTGGAGAGCTCTAGAAAAGCTGACCAAAGAAAGCCTGAGGAGAGAGAAGCTGAAGTGAGATCCCCTCCAAAGGTGCCCTTAAGGTCCTATTTATAGATTTTCTGAAATAGACTGCAAATAGCAGGATCCCGCCTTTTGATTTTACTATCCGCACCCCAAATGGGTCTGCTAACAGCCAAACTCCGCTGTTTGGAGAGGCTAAAGGCAGACCACCAAGGGTAAAAGGGTAATTTGACCCTATTGGCTTATGGGCAGGGGGCTGCGAGGACCTTCCTGCGAGATGCTCTCGCGGGCCTCCTCGCGAGCCCTTCTCGCAATACCTCTCTTAGGCATTCCCATGCGAGGACCTCACCGACCACTTCTGGTGGTGCCTGCCGAGGTCCGGTCTCGCGAACCTTCCTGCGAGACCGCCTCTGGACTTCGCCGATTTTGGACTAGGTCGACGGATGCCGAATCGTTAAGTTGTTCGCTGTCCGCTGGGGTGGGGGGGGGGGGGGGGGGGGGGGGGGGGTTCGCCGACCGCTGCTTCCCCGCTGTAATTTGCCGAGGTCTGGATCTTGCGGCTCCCCTTGCGAGACCATCCCTTTGACTTTAATGAATCGTAGAACATTTTGTCGACGGCTGATGACTTCACCGAACAGGGGCAAGCTTGACGACCATAGGCGGGCTCGACGAACCAGGGAGAGTTCGTCGAACGCGTCACTCCTATCGAACTCTGGGAACTTCTTTAAGTCGCCTGCGGGTAGTTCATCTCGCCTATGCTTCTCGCTCGCCACTCCGCGAGCCCTCCGAGAGAGATTTCTCTCCGATCACTCTCACGAGGTCTTCGGCCCCAAGGCCTCTCTCTTACCACTTCACCCTGTTGCCTTCTTAAACCGCCTCCTCGCCTGGCGAATATCGGGGTTGTACACAATCCCCGCTCTTCGCGAGGATATTTATGCTCGCGGAGAAACATCCAACTCCCGGCATTCGCCAGCTCCTTGTTGATCTGTTAGGAATCTTTGGTGGGACCCACCCGTGGGATATAAATATCATCTCGAGTCTCCAATGGCGTGTGCTGCTACTTCCCTTCCTATCCATTTGCCTGATACTGTAGCTGCCTGGAGATGCCTCTTTCCGAAGAAGTCGAGGCTCGCCTGAGGGCGATGAGAGCCGGCGGGCTACCCTCCACGACCAGGGTCCCCGCTTGGATGAACCGGCCGCCGCCTGCTCAGTCACCGAAAGTCAAGAAGGCGAAGGCGGTTTGTCACACCGGGGACGATTCCGTGTTGCTGGACTCCTCCCCGGACGATCGCCACCCTAAGAAGGTACGAGCTACTCCAGTTCATGTCAGTAAATCTGCTTCATTCATTTCTACTCGCAGGATGCTTTGCCGAGCGAGAACGCTGGAGAACTCGCTGAGGGGTCTCACAAAAGTTCGCAGGCGGATATGAATCCCGCTGGGAAAACGTCACCGGTATGATCTTAATCTCGCGTGCCTTAATGTTTTTTTGTCTGACCATATATGACCTCCGTTCCTTACTTCTCACAGTTTTGCCCCTGAAGTCCCCGGCCCGCTAGACGTCGCGGCCTCCGTCTCCGCCTCCGCCTCCTGACAAAATCATAGATAAGCCCGGATTCCGGCTCTTGACGAGCGAGGAGACCGATGGGTCTGTGGCGCCAAAGATTCCCCCGACCAACAGCACAGCCTACCCTGCCAGCCTGGGCAAATCTCTCTACCCTCACTATGGCAACATGTTCCAGGGCCGTCCTTCGACTTCTCTCCCCCCGCTGGGTAAGCATTCTGACCTCGCCGCAACCCTACGCGAGCTCACGCGCACCATCTAACTTCGTAATATTTTGCAGAAGATACCGAAAACCCGCACACCGATTCCGAGTTGGGTGACGACGAGATGTCCCCCCTTCCTGACCAGGTGGAGGAATTCTTAGGGGATCCGCGAGATCCCGAGATGATGAAACAACGAGATGCGGAATTGCTGAGGAAACATGGGCGAATGCTGATGGACCTCAATATGCAGGCGAGACAGGATAGAGAAGCCGCCGAGGACAGGCACGCGGTCCTGATGGAAGAGTGCGCGAGGCTCCGGCAGGCGAGACAGCGTGACCAGGATGAGAATGCCACGACGCCGGAGGTTCATATAGCTAGGATGAAAGATTACGCCTACCTTATGGACAGGGAGGGCCGCTTGGCCGAGGACTATTATAATACTAGGGTTCCGCCGAGATCCGGGTCGCGGGGTGGGGGCAGGTGGAAATGGTTACCCCATGATTCTCGCTAACTGCTGTGTTGTGAACATATTTGTAATGGGTGTCGTTATTTTTAGGCAATCTCGCTACGACTCGTAACTCGCATATTCGCCACTTATGTTGGCTTTTATTTCTTTTGACAATAAGTATCAGTAGCTCTTTGTTATTTCCAGCTCGCCGCCAATAAATCTGTCTTATCTTTATGTTATACTGCGCTCGCGAGGATCTTCTGTTCTCGCTAAATATATCCCGCGAAAATGTTGTTTGTACTAACTCCGCAGGTCCCTCTCGCCCACATCCGTGATGTGATGTTTTTGCTGCTACCCGCGCCCGCCGGCGCTTGGACTTCTTCCCGCCATTTGGCTTTGGCTATAAATAGGCGGCCATAACTGAGTCAACCACTGCATTTATTTTCGACCTTCTTCCTCCTCTATTTTAGAGCTCTCGCTCCTCCCCGTTCTCGCTTTTCTTCTTTCCTTGCAGGTTACTAAAATGGGTGGCGACGCTAATGAGTCGGAGGGTCGGCGGAAGATCACTAAAGCTTTTGCCGAGCATAGCTTCTTCCACTGCAATCTGACCGATGAGGAGTACTTCAGCGCGGTCACCGACTATATCACCCCCCCCCCCATTCGAAGCACGTCGTCCTAGCGAGAACGACGTGATCAATGCCCCACTGGTAGACGAGCTGGCCATCTCCACCGCCCATTTCGCGGTCGGCCTGCGCCTTCCCCTATGGCCGGAAGTTCGCCAGGTAATAGTCTCTCTCGCTCGCTTCTTATTCTCTGTAGTCCAAGTCTCCTTCATCATGTGGACTAATACCGTTCTCGCTACTCGCCAGGTGCTCAAGCACTATGGCGTTGTTCCGGGCCAGCTTACCCCCAATGCTATGGCAGTGGTCATCACCTTCGCCTGCTACCTTCGCGAGGAACGCATCGAGTTCAGCCTCCCGGCCTTCCGGAAGCTGTTCTCGTTTCGCGCCTACAAGGATGGGACGACCTACTTCGTGGGCTCGGGTCCTAAGGTCGTCGAGACCGTCAACAAGGCCCACTTCTGGGACCAGAAGTTCCTCGTTGTCAAGGGGAACTTCGGCAATATCCCCCTCTCGCCAGTTCAACACAGCGAGACCACGTACCGGCCTACCGCCCTTGGCGGCCATGACGCCCTCCTCTATCAGTTCTTCTGTAAGAAGAACTTTGAGGTCGTTTATCTCCGCCACAACCTCGATTCACTGCCTCCTGTTCTCGCCGGGGAAGGTAAAGATCTCGCTTAACAACTACAATTTTGTTCTCTGCCATTCCGTACTTACTGAAATTAATGCTTATTTCTTAGGCGAGTGGGATCTTCCCCTACATCCCCCTTACGCGAGCAATCAGAAAACCGACGCTACCCTGGCTCTCGCAACCATGGGGGCGGAAGCTTGCCGAGGCGCCATCACTCCGGGTGAGCCCTCTTCTCGCAAGAGACCGGGGGCTTCTGGTAGTCATGCCGCTCCCTCGAAATCTCCGCCAAAGAAGAAGAGCAAGAAGAGCGGGGTCTCGCTCGCCTCCTCGAAAGGAAAGGAGCTCCGCGAGGTTGCCTTCGATGAGTTCAACCTCACCGGCCTCTCCACAGGGGGTGAGGACGATGAGCCTTGCCAGGAGGCTCCTAGAACCTCCATCCTGCCCATCCCTGTCAACCACTACAACTTCTGCCTCGGGCAGAGGCGCCGGGATGAGACTGGCGAGCTCCTGGTCAACTGGAAACCGGAGACCAACAGGGGGGACATCTCTACCATCCTTCCCTCCTGGGTGGAGAAGGAGACCGTCAGCGGTCACTCCTTCGAGCTCGCGTTCGCTCTTTATGGTCGTGAGGACGCGGGGTCTTATAAAGATAAGACTGCGAGAACCCTCGCTTTCGAGAGCGCGAGGTCGCAGTTGCGTTCCGCCGAGCTCACCCATATGATGGGGAGGCGTTGCTTGCAGTTGGAGCTTCAGAACGTGGAACTCGCGAGGGCCTATAAGGGGCTCCTTACCGAGATCACGCAGCTGAAGGAGAAGCTGCTCTCCGCAGAGGGCAGTGTGGTGAGTTAGACTTCCTCATCTTCCTTTCCTTTGGCTGTTTCGCCTTTTTAATTGAACTTAATTGCAGGATGTCGAGGCCGCCCGGAGAGCTGACGCTCGCATCAAGGATTTGGAGGGCGAGGTGGCTGGGCTGAAGGCCCTGAACTGCGACCTCGCCCGTGCTGTCGTCCCCCCTTCCCCCCGCCGTCTGAAGGAAGAGCGGCGAGCGCGAGACGAAGAGGTCCGATTGGAGTCCACTGAGTCGGCTCGCTACATCTTGCAGATGATGAAGGCGGCTGGCCTCCTAGCCACCGACGCGGCCGACATGCACCTGGAGGATATCGTCCCTGAGCTCTTCCACCCGCTTCCGCCGGTGAAGAGCAGCGAGGACGAGGAGGGGTCCGCGAGCGACTCCTGAAGCCCACTGCCATTCCCCCCCCCTCTTTTTTGTAACTTTTGATCGGCGAGATCGCCATAGATTGTAATCAAACTTTGAAATGTAAATGCAAATTCCACTTCGTTCATTGTGCTTTCCCCTTTCCTATTTCGTTATCTACGTGTGTTGAATGTCTCGTTCTCGCTTATCTCGATATCCGCCTTCGCGGAGATTATTCTTGCGATGGTTGTTCTCGCCCCTCACGTTATTGAATATATAGGCATAGGACACTTTGACCGCTCGCGCCTTTCGCCATTTGCCTTAGGATTATTACCCTCTTCGGCATGCGCTTTTCTCTAGGTTTCGCAGGGTACCTTCCCCCTCGGCCAGAGCTCGCCTCTTCTCCTGTGACGGCGACCTTTCTGCCGAGCACCAGGAGCCCTGGAGTGCTTAGGGTTGATTTTTGTCACTCGCATACTATCGTGCAAAATCTCTCTTCGCCGAGCGAGCCGGCCCGCTGAGCGAGAAAGATCGGGTCAGCTCCGAGGTCTCGCCAACCTGATGTCTCATCTTGGCCCTATGGAGAATTCATCTTCTTGCCCGGGAGCGGAATCGATCTAGGTCAGTCTAGCACAAACTTATCACCTTGCCAGCCTCTCTAGAGATCAACCTGAACCCCCCGTCTGGTGAGAGCCCGGGAGCAGAATCGATCTGGAGCATTCCAGCACAAACTTATCACCTTGCCAGCCTCTCCAGAGATCAACCTGAACCCCCCGTCTAGTGAGAGCCCAGGAGCGGAATCGATCTGGGGCATTCCAGCACAAACTTATCACCTTGCCAGCCTCTCAAGAGATCAACCTGAACCCCCCATCTAGTGAGAGTCCGGGAACGGAATCGATCTGGGGCATTCCAGCACAAACTTATCACCTTGCCAGCCTCTCCAGAGATCAACCTGAACCCCCCGTCTAGTGAGAGCCCGGGAGCGGAATCGATCTGGGGCATTCCAGCACAAACTTATCACCTTGTCAGCCTCTCCAGAGATCATCCTGAACCCCCCGTCTAGTGAGAGCCCGGGAGTGGAATCGATCTGGGGCATTCCAGCACAAAATTATCACCTTGCCAGCCTCTCCAGAGATCAACCTGAACCCCCCGTCTAGTGAGAGCCCGGGAGCAGAATCGATCTGGGGCATTCCAGCACAAACTTATCACCTTGCCATCCTCTCCAGAGATCAACCTGAACCCCCCGTCTGGTGAGAGCCCGGGAGCGGGATTGATCTGGGGCATTCGAGCACAAACTTATCACCTTGCCAGCCTCTCCAGAGATCAACCTGAACCCCCCGTCTAGTGAGAGCCCGGGAGCGGAATCGATCTAGGGCATTCCAACACAAACTTATCACCTTGCCAGCCTCTCTAGAGATCAACCTGAACCCCCCGTCTGGTGAGAGCCCGGGAGCGGAATTGATCTGGGGCATTCCAACACAAACTTATCACCTTGTCAGCCTCTCCAGAGATCAACCTGAACCCCCCGTCTAGTGAGAGCCCGGGAGCGGAATCGATCTGGGGCATTTCAGCACAAACTTATCACCTTACCAGCCTCTCCAGAGATCAACCTGAACCCCCCGTCTAGTGATAGCCCGGGAGCGGAATCGATCTGGGGAATTCCAGCACAAATTTATCACCTTGCCAGCCTCTCCAGAGATCAACCTGAACCCCCCGTCTAGTGAGAGCCCGGGAGCGGAATCGATCTGGAGCATTCCAGCACAAACTTATCACCTTGCCAGCCTCTCCAGAGATCAACCTGAACCCCCCGTCTAGTGAGAGTCCGGGAGCGGAATCGATCTGGGGCATTCCAACATAAACTTATCACCTTGCCAGCCTCTCGAGAGATCAACATGAACCCCCTGTCTAGTGAGAGCCCTGGAGCGGAATCGATCTGGGGAATTCCAGCACAAACTTATCACCTTGCCAGCCTCTCCAGAGATCAACCTGAACCCCCCATCTAGTGAGAGTCCGGGAGCGGAATCGATCTGGGGCTTTCCAGCATAAACTTATCACCTTGCCAGACTCTCCAGAGATCAACCTGAACCCCCCGTCTAGTGAGAGCCCGGGAGCGGAATCAATCTGGGGAATTCCAGCACAAACTTATCACCTTGCCAGCCTCTCCAGAGATCAACCTGAACCCCCGTCTAGTGAGAGCCCAGGACGGAATCGATCTGGGGCATTCCAGCACAAACTTATCACCTTGCCAGCCTCTTCAGTGATCAACATGAACCCCCTGTCTAGTGAGATCCCGGGAGCGGAATCGATCTGGGGCATTCCGGCACAAACTTATCACCTTGCCAGCCTCTCCAGAGATCAACCTAAACCCCCCGTCTGGTGAGAGCCCGGGAGCAGAATCGATTTGGGGCCTTCCAGCACAAACTATTTGGGACGTGCCAAAGAATTGCTCCAAAATGCATATATTGAGTAGGAAATATGAAAAGTCATTTACAACAAATGGCTAAGGATAAAACCTTTTTAAATCATCCCCACTCCTAGCTCGGCCAAGAGGTATCCCTTCCACATCCTGGAGGTGGTATCCTCCTGACCTGAGCACTTCACTTACAATGTAAGGTCCTTCCCAATTGGCTCTAGCTTGCCAACCGTGGCTCCTCTCCCGGCCGCGTCAACCTTCTTCAGCACAAGGTCTCCTCTCTGAAAGTGTTTTATTCGGATGTGCTTGTCGAAGTATCGGGCCATTCGTCGCTTGACTTCCTCCTGCCTAATGGTGGCCTGGTCCCAGAGTTCCTCCACCAGGTCCAAGGATAGCCTTTGTTCTTCATCGTTGGCCACCAGCCACTCTTCGTCCCCTTCACCTGCGGCGATCACCCTGGGGGTCTTTACTTCTAACTCAATGGGAAGGACTGCTTCGGATCCATGGGAAAGTTTGAACGGGGTCTCCCCGGTGGCGGTGTTAGGGGTAGTCCTCAGGGCCCAGAGAACGGATGGTAGTTGCTCTACCTAATTCCCTCGGAGGTTATCCACCTTCTTCTTCAGTAGGTTGACGATTACTTTGTTTGCTGCTTCTACCTGGCCGTTGCTTCTTGGGTGGTGGACCGATGTGAACCTGAGGTCGACGCCAAGTTGAGTGCAGAAGCTAACGAACTCTTCGCTGGCGAATTGCGGCCCATTGTCCGTCACTATAGCCAGGGGGAGGCCATGCCTGCAAATTATTTCTCCCCATACAAAATTCCTCACAACTTGAGATGTTACCTTGGCGAGCGCCTTCACTTCTACCCATTTGGAGAAGTAATCGATCATGACTAGTAAGAACCTTCTTTGGCCGCTAGCTGGAGGGAAAGGGCCAACTAGGTCCAACCCCCATATGGTGAAGGGCCAGGGGGCAGTGATGGTTCGGAGTCTCTGAGCTGGGAGGAGTTGGAGCGGAGCATAGAGTTGGCATTTTGAACACATCCTTGCGAACTCCGCCACATCCTTGCTGAGGATGGGCCAGAAGTAGCCTTGTCTCAACACCCTTCCTTCCAGAGTTCGGCTCCCGGAGTGACTCCCACACTCCCCGGAGTGAATTTCTTCTAGGACTCTCAGGACCTCCTCCTTTGAAACACAACGGGCTAGGAGTCCCGAGAGAGTCTTCCTGTACAGCCCTCCTGCATGCAAAGAATAATAAGCTGACTTATACCTGAAGCGTCGCCTGTCTATGTCTCCTTCAGGGAACTTCCCCGATGTTAAGAAAGAGATGAAGGGATCCATCCACGAGACCCGTTGATCCACTTCCATCAGTTCTCCTTCCTCGATTGAGGGCCGAAAGAGTTCTAAAACCGTTCCTCCTGTTCGTGGGCCGAACCTGGCCAGGAGGTCCGCGGGGGTGCTTTCTTCCCTCGGCACGTGTTTGATAGATAAAGTGTGGAATTGCCCGATGACTCCCTTGACCTTATCCAAGTATCGCAGAAGAGTCGGGTCTTTTGCCTCGAATTCTCCCTTGACTTGGCATGCTACCACCATGGAGTCCGTCGAGACCACTACATCTTGCACCCCCCAGCTCTCGAGCTAACCTCAGGCCTGCTATCACTGCCTCATACTCTACTTGGTTGTTGGTGATTGGGAAATGGATGTTCAGGGCTTGCTCGATTTTTGTCCCTTGGGGACTTACTAGGATGATTCCCCCCCCCCCCCCCCCCCCCCCCCGTAAGAGTGCTTTCCCGACGCACCATCCACCAACATCCTCCATGCCACTGGGGTAGGCGGTTCATGTTCCCCCACCTCGGCCGTGTAGTCGGCCATGAAGTCTGCCACTGCTTGGGCCTTGATTGATGTCCTGGGTATGAACATAATATCGAACTCGCTCAGCTCCACAGACCATTTTGCCAATCTCCCCGATTGTTCCACCCCTTCCATGATTTTGCGAAGCGGGTGGTCCGTCACTAATTTGATGGAGTGTGCTTGAAAATAGGGTCGGAGCCTCCGCGCCGCCACTACTAATGCGAAAGCCAACTTCTCTAAGATTGGATATCGGAGCTCCGCCTTCTTCAGCACTTGGCTGACATAGTAGACAGGGAATTGTTTTCTCCCCTCCTCCCGGACCAATACAGCACTCACTGCCTCCGACCCTACTCCCAGGTATAGGGATAGGTCTTCTCCTGATCTCAGCCCTTGGAGTAAGGGGGTTTGGGTGAGCTGTTCTTTCAAGGCTTGGAAGGCTCCCTCGCATTCCGAAGTCCATTCGAACTTTTTGTTGCCCCTTAGTGCCTTAAAGAAGGGCGCACACTTCTCCCCCGCCTTGGAGAGGAACCTGCTGAGTCCGACCAGCTTCCCTGTGAGGCTCTGAACCTCCTCCGGGTTCCTTGGCGATCCCAACTCCATTATTGCCTTGAGCTTGTCAGGGTTGGGTTCCACTCCTGCCGGGGTTAGCAAGTGGCCTAGGAACTTCCCCTGACTAGCCCCGAAGACACACTTCAAGGGGTTGAGCTTCATTTTATACTTCCGCAGGGTCCCAAACGTCTCTTCGAGGTCTCGGAGGTGAGACCCAAGGTCCCTACTCTTCACCCTGAGGTCATCAACATAGACTTCTAAATTTCTTCCTTTCTGCTCGCGGAAGACCCTATCCATCATCCTTTGGTACGTAGCGTCTGCATTCTTGAGCCCGAAGGGCATCATCTTATAGCAGTAACATCCATCCCCCGTGATGAACGAAACATCTTTGATGTCCGGGGGGTGCATGCGGATTTGATGATAACCTGAAAAAGCATCTAAGAAAGACATCACAGAGAAACCAACGACTGAGTCAACCAGCGCGTCGATTCTAGGCAGGGGGTAGCAATCTTTCGGGCATGATTTATTAAGAAGTGAAAAATCAATACACATGTGCCACTTACCTCCCCCCTTTTTTACCATGACTACATTGGAGACCCAGCCTGGATACTGGATCTCCGACACAAAACCTGCTTGTATGAGCTTTTTCACCTCCTCGCGGATTGGTCCCTCCAGCTTGTCCGCCGTGGCCCTCTTCTTTTTTTGCGGATGGGGCGGGTACCGGGGTCGAGGTTGAGGCAGTGGAAAGCCACATCCGCATCGATCCCGGGCATCTCCGCGGCGCTCCAAGCGAAGACATCCACATTCTTTTGTACGCAGGATAGGATCTCAGCCCGCTCCTCCGAATTGAGCTCTTCGCTGACCCGGACCTTTTCCACCACCCCGAGCCGGGTGGTGACTTCAAGCTCCACGACCTCTTCTACGGCCTCCAGCCTGGATTTCTCTCCCCAAGCACATTCCTTCTCTCCGCTGCAAGCGAGCGCTTGGGCTCCTTCCTCCGTCTCTTCCTCCCCTACCATCATCAGCTCCTCCGCCCCTCCTTCTCGGGCACCCTTCCCTTTCCCCTCTTCTTCTCCTCTCTCCTCCCTGGACCTCTCAACGACCCCTTCCCGGGAACGAACTTCCTCTTCCTCCATCCTCTCCTCGACTGCATTCTCTCTTCCAGCTCCTGCCGCTTCCTCCATTACTTTATCGAACTCTTCTGCTTCTCCCATCCAGGTGATGGTGTTGACAGCCGTCACATAGCACTGTCTTGCAATCTTGGGGCCTCCCCGGACCCGGACCTAGATTCCTCCCGCGTTGAACTTGAGGCATTGGTGGAAGGTGGAGGGGATGCACCGAAACGCACTGATGAGAGGCCGTCCAAAGATGGCGCTATAGCTGCTTGGGGCGTCCACTATCACGAAATGGCAGTTCCTGGACTGCCCTCCGAGGGTCACATGGAGCCCCACTCCACCCTCCACCTCCTTCCTTTCTCCTGAAAAGCCGAATAGGGGGCCATCCGAGGCCAACACCCTCTTGGACTCTACCTTCATCTCATCAAACGCCTTCTTGAAGACGACGTTGACCGAGCTACCGTTGTCGACTAGAATCCGCGAGACGGTGAAGTTCTCGATGGCGGTCTGGATGACCAGCGCATCGCAGAACGGGTCTTCATAGCTTGGCATGTCCTTCTGAGAGAAAGTAATTCTCTCCGCCAGGGGTGGAGCAGTGGATGTTGAGGCCACGCTCCGCCGATAGATGGTATGAAGGCTAGCCTTGCGGGTTGCCTCCACCCCTACCCCCCCCCCCCCCCCCCCCCCCCCCCCATGGATCACCTCGATCCCCCCTCTACTCCCCACATCAACTCTGTCTTCACACCTTTCTTCCTCCTCCCCTCGAGGCTCGACCTCCTTAATTCTCACATGTTTCCTTGGCGCGGGGGCTCAACCTCTTTTGGTTTCCAGGAACTCTGGGTAGGTGGCCGTCGCGTGACCTTCCTCATCGTGGAAGTCACAATATGGCAACGCCACCTCCCCTGCTTCGCCTTCCGCCACCCTATTCCTCCTCCTTCTTGCTCCCGCTTCTTCTCTCACCTTTTCTCTCCTTCCCCTTCCTCTTCCCCTCCTGATCGCCATAGCTTGCTGAGGCGGGGGAGGCAATGGCCTTGGACCCTGCCTCCATCCCAGCTGATGGGGTCTTCCTTGACCCCCATAAAAGTTACCCCTTCCCGGGCCGTAACCTCTTCCCTGACCTTGTATTCCTTCGGCACGCTGCCTCCACTCCCCCTCCGGGGCCCTGGGCTCTTCCCTTCTCCTTACCTCTTGCTGCCTGACCTCCGACTCACTGAGCCTTGCTAACCTCTTGGTGAGTTCCGGATTGGCCTCCTCACTCTCAATCTCCTCCGCCACCCTCTCCAACAACTCCTCGTAGGATACGGGGGCTTTCCTCTTCAAAGCCATCTTAAAGAAACTTTCCTTCAGCCCGACCGTGAAGGAGAGCTGGAGTGCAAACCCGGGCATCTCCTAGGTGAGTAGCACTTTCTCCTGGAACCGATCCGCGTAGCGAGCCAACGACTCTTTCGGCTCCTGCTTCACTTTGAAGAGGGACTCGACGTCCTTCTTCCTCTTCTTTGCAGTTGAGAATCGCAACAAGAAGCTCCTGCGCAAATCCTTGAAGGCGTAGATCGACCTTGTGGGGAGTTGATAGAACCAGTCCCTGGCCTTTTCCTTAAGGGTGACGGCGAAGAGCCGACACTTGAAAGCATCCGACATCGGCCTGATGGAGACCGAGTCCTCAAAATACTGGAGATGCTGGACAGGGTCATCCCTGCCGTTGTAGTACACCCAGTCCCACTCTCCGAACCCCGCCGGGACAGGTGCTGAAAGTACCAACTCACAAAAGGGGCTTCCCCCTTCTACCACCCTTTCTCGCTCCGCTCGCCCCCCAAGCTCTCTCGCCAGACTCAAGCTCGTGGGGACTGCGCTTGCGAGAACAGCATTCGTCTGGACCACTCCCAAGGTCACTGCATCCTCTGGGCGCTCGCTTCCCCGCGCCGCGCTCGGCGGTGCAGAACTCGTCGGCACAGAGCTCGTCGGCACAGGGCTCGCCGGCACAGAGCCCGCCGAGCTGGCGAACAGCACTCGCGCTTCCATGTCTTGAACTGAACTTCCTGCGACTTTCTTTCCGATCCTCCCTCCCGGGGCGTTCTCGCCAACCGCCGCTGGGGGAAGGATGGCCTGAGGTGCCGGGGTCGCGAACTCGCTCAGCAGCACCGCGACCGTGAGCCCGAAGGTTTCAAGCACCTCCCTTCTGAAGTCCGCAAACATCCTTGGTGTCACCACCTGCGGTGGCTCGCTGAACCCCTCGCCTTGATCCTCGCCTCCTGTCATGTCTGCTCCTTGGAACTTTCTTGGACCAGCCACGCTCCACGCTCACCGCACTAAAATGTTGAAACTGATTTCTCGGTCTCTTGTGGAGCTCGGGGCCCTCACCGAAATGAGGGGCAGCTAGCCCTTACTGATCCCTCGGAGAAGATGGACATAAGACTAAAAAGGAGACTAAGACCTTAGTCACAGCGAGGAGGTCCCTCCACTAACCCGGAAGATCGTTGAGCGCTTCCCCTCCCAAGCCAAAGACGAGACTCGGGCACCTTGGAGAGCTCTAGAAAAGCTGACCAAAGAAAGCCTGAGGAGAGAGAAGCTGAAGTGAGATCCCCTCCAAATGTGCCCTTAAGGTCCTATTTATAGATTTTCTGAAATGGCCTGCAAATAGCAGGATTCCGCCTTTTGATTTTACCTTCCGCACCCCAAATGGGTCTGCTAACAGCCAAACTCCGCTGTTTGGAGAGGCTAAAGGCAGACCACCAAGGGTAAAAGGGTAATTTGACCCTATTGGCTTATGGGCAGGGGGCTGCGAGGACCTTCCTGCGAGATGCTCTCGCGGGCCTCCTCGCGAGCCCTTCTCGCAATACCTCTCTTAGGCATTCACATGCGAGGACCTCACCAACCACTTATGGTGGTGCCTGCCGAGGTCCGGTCTCGCGAACCTTCCTGCGAGACCGCCTCTGGACTTCGCCGATTTCGGACTAGGTCGACGGATGCTGAATTGTTAAGTTGTTCGCTGTCTGCTGGGGTGGGGGGGGGGGGGGGGGGGGGGGGGGGGGGTTCGTCGGCCGCTGCTTCCCCGCTGTAATTTGCCGAGGTCTGGATCTTGCGGCTCCCCTTGCGAGACCATCCCTTTGACTTTAATGAATCGTAGAACGTTTTGTCGACGACTGATGACTTCGCCGAACAGGGGCAAGCTTGACGACCATAGGCGAGCTCGACGAACCAGGGAGAGTTCGTCGAACGCGTCACTCCTATCAAACTCTGGGAACTTCTTTAAGTCGCCTGCGGGTAGTTCATCTCGCCTATGCTTCTCGCTCGCCACTCCGCGAGCCCTCCGAGAGAGATTTCTCTCCGATCACTCTCGCGAGGTCTTCGGCCCCAAGGCCTCTCTCTTACCACTTCACCCTGTTGCCTTCTTAAACTGCCTCCTCGCCTGGCGAATATCGGGGTTGTACACAAACCTTTCCTTTTCCGTGCAGAAGACTTGGGATCAAGAGGAGATTTAGATCCAATCTTCGTCTTCTTAGATCCCTTGGCCTTGCCCTTGCTCTTATGCACCATCAATATGGGGCTGGCAGGCTTGACCTTCTTCATGTTATTCTCGACAGTTCTCAACATGCCAAGGAGCTCGGGCAATGTCTTTTCTATTTCATTCATGTTATAGTTTAAGACGAACTGCTTATAACTGTCCGGCAACGATTGCAGGATCAGATCCATGGCCAACTCTTGGCCCATGGGAAAGCCCAGTTTTTCAAGGTTCTCTATATACCCAATCATCTTGAGTACGTGAGTCCCTACTGAGTCTCGAGCTCCCATTTTGCACTGAAATAATGCCTTGGATATGTCAAACCTCTCTTGTCGGGCTTGCCCCTCGAACATTTTCTTGAGGTGCCCGATTATCTCATAACCACACATGCTCTTGTGTTGCTTCTGAAGCTCAGAGGACATGGTATCAAGCATGAGGCATTCCACATCCAAGGTATCATCCTGATACTTCTTGTAAGCATCTCTATCTACTCTCGAAGCATTTTCGGTCGGCTCTGCAGGGGCTTCCCCTTCCAAGACATAGAGCTTGCACTCTTACCTGAGAACAATTCTCAGGTTTCTGTACCAGTCAAGGAAGTTCATCCCGTTTAGCTTGTCCTTCTCAAGAATAGCTCTCAGGGACAGGGTGGAGTGAGATCCACTTGCCATGGACATTCTACAAGGAATTTTGCAAAGTGAAATTTTAGTACTATATTTCAAAATACATTTTATATATTTTTAATAAGGACTTTTATTAAAGAGCTCCCACTATTTTAATCAAATCAATAACTCTTGATATCGATTCAGAGAGTTTATGTGAGCTGCTCTCTTAGTGGACAAGATCCATATTTCACCAACACCACGAGTCCGCTTTGGCGTTCCTCTCATAATGCGGTTATTTAGGTAGACAACATTTGTCAATTGCATCACTATGCAACTCTTGTATGGTTGGTGAATAAATCTTTATTCGCATCCATCATATGGAGCATGCCAACCCTATGCCTCTAAGCACTCAACCTTTGAGGTCACTTAGTTAAGTTGGACCCGATGTCGACAGTGGGATATCACAATTATCCGCTCGCACCCTTACCAAGATAGATTAATGCACCTTGCTTTGGCAAGCCCACACTTCATCGATCGAGGCAGGAAGAGTGTCATCCATCGGAAGGCATCCATATACTTAATATTGGATAAGGGATTTTACTTTTTCAATAGATGAACATTTCATCGTGATTAACATTTAATCACCATGCACATACACAAAACAAATGCATCCCCTATGTGCACATAAAAGGATTATCAACATTTTGATAAAAGGGGGTTAAATCCGAATACTTAGAACACTTCTAAATCTTCAGATTTACATGCATTGAACACAAGCAAAGCAACTCCATAAGTGCAGTAGACAAGCTCATCTCTCATGTCAGATTCGACAATCTAAACATTTGGTTTCATAAACCATATTGAGGGACAGTTACTGCAAAGGAGAAATAATCTCTGAAACATAAAAATCGCAACGCAATCACATGTGTTCCTGGCGGGGTTCCAAGGGGCCGCGCCCCTGGCGGGGTCTTAGGGGCAGAGCCCCTAACGGGGTCCAAGGGGCAGTGCCACTGGCAGAGCCCTTGCGGGGTGCGGGGCAGAGCCCCGACCAAAATTTTGAAATCCTACCACCAGAAACCACACAAAATCACATCAAATGTGATATTCCATGAAGATATTAGGGCATTTAGAACGCTTCTACATGTCCCAATTTACACGCACTTGACCGCAACCTCGCTCTGATACCACTGTTGGGTTTTCTATACCCCTAACGGGATGACATATCGAATATGCGCAGCGGAAATAAAGACAAGAACAACCCAAAAGAAGCTAACGGATCTTGCGGTTTTCATGATTCAAGAGAATAATCAAATCGAAATACAAAGTACCTTTGCGGGATTGAGTCAACACTCAACCAAGGTGCTCCAAAGAGAAATCCAAAATCTGCCTTTGAGTTCTTCAAGAATCAAAATGGATCGATCCCTCTATAGAAGTCCACACAAGCGAAGGAGAACCCTAGCTTCTTGTCGTACAAGAACTAGGTCGGAGAAGGAAGCTCTCAACGTCCCCATGGACTGCTAGATACGATCCAGGGGAGGCAGCGACCATGACGACGACTAGCGGCGGCGGAAGACGATCGGCGGATGGGAAGAACGAGATGCCCTCGCGCAGAACTGTTCCGGTTGGCCGTTCTCGTCTAAATTGCGAAGAAGATTAAGTCTCTGTAAACCTAGAATCGCTTGCCCTTTTATACTAAAACACATAAATCAGGCTATCCGCAGACCAGAACATTTCTGTCCAGATTTACATTTGCCGAATTCGACTAATCAGTATAACCGAATTCGACTCAGATTCGGCGAAACAATTTCGACGAATTCGTCTATACAAATTCGGCTATATCATTTCGTCGAAACCCTTTCGTCGAACAGACGTGATTCGGCTAAACCCTTTAGTCGAATCTGTTATAATTTCGGTTAATCATATTAGCTGAATTTCATTAGTCGAATCAAGCTAATTCGGTTAAACCATTTAACCGAATTTGACGCAGTTCGGTTAAACCCTTTAGCCGAATTTGTCAAGTAAATACTCATTCGTTTAAACCCTTTAAACGATTTCCCGTTGAGACATTCTCAACTTAATTCCAAGCAGTCACAGGATTGGTCCTCCACTCATATCCAATATGAGTAAGGCCAACACAATCCTTTCTCCAACTTCTCCAAACGCTTTTATGTGCGACCCTATAGGCTCATATTGCGTTGGCAGTAAGACTAACTGTTGATTGCTTTGAGATCACCTCAGAAACTCCAACAGTGTAATCCCAGCTAGTTTGCTGTGCATACAGGTGTTTGGATCATCTCCTTTTGCCCAGAATTCATGAGTGTGCATATCGCACAGTCATTTTCTTGACGCACGGATGGCTGCGGTCGTGCGCTTTCATCTAGGGAGAAAACCGGTGATCTGAATTTGATCGTGCATTTTACGCACGGGCGGATTCACCCGTGCGCGAAGGAATCGCACGATCACCCTGTTTAGCCTTGTTTTTTGCCAATCTGAATTTGTCCGTGTGTCTTTACGCATGGGCGTGTTTGCCCGTGTGTGAGTAAAATGCACGGGCGTTGCTGCTTCTTCCTCAAGCCATTTTAATCGTTAAATAATGCACGGGAAACGCACGATCGTGCGTTCGCCCGTGCGTGACTAAAATTCTGCCTGCTTGGTATTTAAAGCAGGAAATCTGCTTCTTTGAGAAGAACGACCGGGAGGACGATTCCCCTCGCGGGAAAAGCCAGAGAAGCCCACCATTTTCACTCCTTCCACCCTAGGAGAACACATCCAGTGATCTCCTCCACCATACTTCCATCCCGGATCGTTTGCAAGCTTTCTCCACCACGAGTTCAAGCATTCTTCATCTTGGAGACCATAGAAGTGCTGTAGATCGCTAGAGAAGTGACAGCCTCCTTCGAGTCCGCACACCATCTGAGGGCCGAGCACAGAGAGAGCCCGACAACCTCTCATTCCGGCCGAGAACCCAGGATACGGTGGCATCTTCTGTTGGGTCCTTTCTAAACCTTGAGCTTGTGCTTCTCTTATTGTTGTTGTAATGAACTCTTGTTAGATTTATGTTATAGATCCTTGTTTGATGTTCATGTGCAATGATGCTATGGTTGTGAGAATCGCTTTGCTATTTGTTGTGATATTCTGAGTTGTTTGCGTGTGAAGCCATCTAGCAATTGCTAGTGGTGATGTTGGTGAAGAGGTGAATACGACCATCACAAAACCCCGCTTTGTGGCCATTTCTCCCGCTTACCGAAGCGCGGCATCGCGGCCGCTGCACTCACCCCCACTTTGCGAAGCGGTGCTTTCGACCCGCATCTCTCTTATTTCTGCAATAGCTTAGGACACCAATCACAACGCCCTTTACTCTTACTTTCTTCGCTCGCGTAACAATTGACTCACAACGCAATTTATTCACCATATCCTGCATTCCTCAAGATATCGACATTCGGGGAAACTATTCCCATAATTATTACTTGACAGCAACCGGTGCACTTGCCGAACACGCATCAGCTGGCGATAGGAGGTCCCTTGCTGGCCGGTGGTGGCCGGAGAAGGGGTTTTGGGGAGGGGAAAGAGGGCTCGAAACGAGCCCTTTCGGAAGCGCGATCTGAGCCCAATTGTGCTCAGATCAAGCCCTGAATCATTAGAGGATCTAACACTAGAGGAGAGGAAGCGGATCAGACCTTTGTGGGGCCCTGGTGGCGCGTATTCTGGCGAGTCGCCATTGTCGGTGGTGGAGATTTTGGTTCCATGCCGATCTAGGCCTCCTCTGCACGATTCTCACTGGAAGGTTGGGGGTTTTCTTTCTCTCTGATTACTGAAGGTAATGGGGGTTTCAATTCGAGCTTGGGTGGCTTTATTCCTGAAAGCCATTAATGGACATTAACTAGGATTTCGGTTACACTTGAGGGGGGATGAATTGGCAATCAATTAGGCCGGGAAGAGTCTGAAAACTTCTCCTCTCCCCAAGGGGAGATGAATGGTGCCATCAATTGCTCAGATTGGGGGTTTCTTCTTCCTCCCCATTAACTCCCCTTTCTTTCTCTCTATTTCAAATTGGGCTTTCTCTCTCCTGGTCGATTCTCTTCTAATTGGATGGCCCAACCAGTATCACCCAACCCCATTAGGTGGTGGACTACATCAATTGGGTCTAGCTCAAGTGGATTGGGTTCAATTTGGCCAACATAGGCCATTTTGACCTAATTTTGAGGTAGAGTTGACTTTGGTAAAATTGGCCAAATTGGAGGTCCCATGATGGAGCTTTTTGGTCCATTAGGTCCCTAGTGTCCTTATAAGGGTAGGGGCAGGGTCAATTTGGCATGGTGGAGGCCAATTGACCCTAATTGAGTTAGTTTGACCAATTTAGGGTTAGAGTTGACTTTAGTCAATTTGGCCACTTTGGTAGTCCCCAGTGGGTCCTTGGTGCTCCAAGGAGACCCCTAATGGGTTAGGGATACTATGGTGGGGTCAAGGTTCAAGGTGGGGCCCTAAAGTCCAACCCTAGGCTAGGTATCTAAAAACCGCTATATGCAGACCACTTGGGTTTTCTCCTTTTCACCCAAGCTCACATGATATTAAGCTCTTCCAATGTTTGTGTCATGACCTAGTCATGACAAAAAACAACTTGGGGGTCTAGTTGTTTGGGGGATGTTACACCTAGAAGGGGTGAATGGTGTGATGAGTGATTTATGATATGTTTTTCTAAATTAAAAGCACATAACAAGCAATCACAGAAAAACACACAAAAGACACAAAGATTTATAGTGGTTCCCTAAGAGTTGGGTACATCCACTTTCCCCACACCTTTAAGCAGTGTGCTTGACAAGGCAAAACTCCTCCAAAACTCAGAACTCACACATAGTTCCTACCTCAGTCTTGTATAACACAAGAGTTACACTCAGATCTACAAATAGATCCTACCTCAAATCACAAAGATCTTACTCTCAGATTCACACATGAATCCTACACTCAGATCACAAAGATCTTACTCTCAAATTCACACAGGAATCCTACACTCAGATCACAAAGATCTTACTCTCAGATTCACACATAAATCCTACACTCAAATCATAAAGATCTTACAATAACGGTTTATAAGACTACAGTTTGTTACAACAATAGACTCAAAGAGAATTAGGACTTGGATCTTGAGTCTTCAATAGAAAGCCTAACAATAGGCTTCTTCTTCCTTGATAGATGATGATGTGTATTTTGTTGAGTAGATTTGTATCAAGGAAAAAGAGCAGTAGTGATCCTTTCTTTCTTTGTAGATTGTTTGAAATCTTCTTCAGAATTATGGTCAATAACACTTTTGAGAATTGAGAAAGATCTTGCTCTTGATGGCAGAATAAATTACTTGAGAAATCTTACTGTCGAAATTTAATATTCTGCATATCATTAGCTATGACAGGAGGAGTCCATCTCCTTTTAAAATGGTGCATTTCTCAAAAGGAAATGTAGGAGATTAGGGGATGTGATAACTATCACTAAATTTGAATATTCAAATTTGATCAGAAAAGGGAATATACAAATTTGGCTTTATTTAGAATATTCCTTATATAGTAATAATGATCAAAGAGGGAATGCATAATTCTGGCTTATTTTGGAATGGTCCACCAATAACATTAATTGAGAAATCTATTCCATAATCATTTCTCCAATGAATTTAATCCATTAAAGACTTCCATAGGAGTGCCCTTGAATTGCGCTTGATTTGCGTGAAGAGATTACAGAAATAATAATGACGCACGCTTTGTAAATACTTAGTGTATATCTGTATAAACGTTAGTCTGTCTCGTCGACATGAAGACCGGCCCGTCGATCTACATTAATCCAGCCGATTCCCTGTCCAGTCAATTTGCATAATAGATGAACTGTCTAGATGATTTTTCCTTGTAAGAAAGTAGATAGATAGTCTGTCAAGTCGATCTATTCTGTCGACATATCTTCTCGTCGATATTTTGAGTTCAATCGACAGACAGTCCCGTCAATTTTTACTTAACAATATTCTTACTTCTCTGCTTTCTGAATTCAGTAATCTTTCTTGATTTTTCCAAGTAGTATCTTCAAGATAGATGTGAGCAATATTTATATATATTAATCTTCCATAGATTATAAGTGTCTGTCTCAAACATAAACACAGATTCATCAAATACATTAGGTTTATTATTATGTTAATGTTCTTCTTCAAATCAAGAATCTTAGGGACCAAATTCCCAACAATCTTCCCCTTATTTGAAGAAGTCAGAACCTCACATAATAATAACCTTTATAAATAGAAGTGAAAGTAAAGAGATATAAAGTGAGCATTCTAATAGATATTTAAATGCTAGAGTTCATAGGCTTAATATAGAGTTATACCAATAATCACAAGGTCCACATTTGCTCTCCCAGATTTGATCATTATCACCAACAACTTTCCTTTTCTGCCTGGAGAAGTAGTTCCTTGGCTTGGGTATATATCTAGGAGGAGCTGGATCTTGAGGCATGTTTTTCTAATGAATTCTTCTTTTGGTCTCCTGATCTTGGTGCTTCTTTAGTTCAGCTGAATTGTATAATCTGTTCATATGAACTCCTTTACTGCCTGTTGAAGAACAACAGTCTCACCTCAGTGGTTTCCTCAGTCTCAGGGCATCAGCGGTCTCCGCGGTCTCTAGCTCCACCATCTCAGGCTCACCAATCTCCACATCTGTTGAAGAACAGCGGTCTTATCTCAGCGGTCTCATCTCAGCGGTCTCATCTCATCGGTCATCGTGGTATCAGAATATCAGCAGTCTCCGCGGTCTCCAGCTACACCATCTCAGTCTCAACAGTCTCTAGATTGTCAATTGGCGGTATCTGTCACAAAACCTTCTACATCCTGTTGTGTAACCGCATATCAGCTCTCCAGACCGCACCGATCTCAGCGGTCTCAATCTTCCTGAGCGCTCAGACCGCTCAGCTCTCTTGTATAAATGTTTGTAGTTGTATTGGTACTTAGTCTCACATTGTAGATTTGTATTTTCCTCTTTCTCTCCTAGTCTATATAAAGGAGGCAATACTCAGATTTTATGGAAATAAAAATTCTATTATTTTCAATTTCTCATATGGTATCAGAGGCAACAACGATCTTTGTGTTGTGAGCTCCTATCTTCTCTCCTGTTTGGTTTTTTGGTTTTGGTGACCACCAAACCTCTCTTCAGATTCTGTCCTGTCTCTCTCCCGTGAGACCGTGCGATCTCCCTTGCCACCTGATTTTGTTCGTTTCTTCTCATGGGAACTCCCTCGTCTGAGACCATTCCGATCTCCACTCCTCCGGCCACTCCGACCTCTACTCCTTGCAATCTTGGATCCTCCTCCAAACTCATTGGACCTAACTACCTGATCGGAGTGTCTCACTCACCTTCCTTTTACGCTCTCAGCGCAAATTCCACCACCTCACAAATGATCCTCCACCCAATGGGTCTGCCACCATTGATGATTGGGATGCTAGCGATGCTCTGGTTCTCCTGGCTAGCTAACAGCCTTTCTGATGACTGTCTTTCTATCATCCATCACAATGAGATAGTCAAAGCTGCTTTCACCCATCTTGCTACCCTTTACTCCAAAGGTGCCAAAACCTCCCGCCTCTACACCTTATATGTAGATCTCTTTGCCCGCCCCACCATGAATCCCACCACATCATATCAAAAGGTTCAGGCCATTGGAGCAGAACTTCTTCAGCATCGTCCCTTCTCTGCTGACCTCACTGAGCAGCATAAACACTTCCAGGAGCTCCTGGTTGCGTGCTACCTTCTCCGTCTTCCTAACTCATATGATATGATTTGTCAACAGATTCTTGGGAAGCTGACTCTCCTACCCTTGATGACCCCGCTGCTCGGGTCTCTGCTGTTACCTCCCTCCTCCAAAGGCCCTCGTTAACCTCTCCTCCTCCTCCAGAGAGTTTTGCTCAACCGGATGAACGTGGTCACCCCAGTGGTCGTGGTGGTTATCTTGGTGGCAGAGGACCTTCCAGGTACCTATATTCTCATTGTGGTCGGAAGGGTTACACCATTGATCGCTGATATCTCATGCATCCTCACCTTCATCCTCTGGCAGCGACACCTCATTCTTATACTCCACACCCATCTACTTCCGTTGCTACCTCCTCAGGTAGAGTCCATCTTGTTACTGAAGGCAAGTGTCTTATTGACTCCGGCGCAACAAATCAAATGACAGGAAACCCTCTACTTTTTCAAAGTTACAATAACATGCATAAAAACTCACCACCAGTCCCGACAGCCGATGGTTCTCCCTCTAAATTGTATGGGACTAGTGTGGTGCAAATCACTCTGACTATCTCACTTGAGGGCACTCTTTACGTGCCTATGTTTCCTTGCAACTTATTATCTGTTAAGGCTCTTTCTCGCCAGTTACAATATTCTATTGTGTTTACCCCTACTAACTATTATTTTCAGGATCTTCACACGGAGACAGTTGCTACTGGGACTGAGAGTGGAGGCCTCCACTTCCTTGACGTTCTTGCTACACATTCTACTTCCGCAACCTCTGAATCTCTCTATCAATGGCACCTCCATCTTGGTCATCCCCCACCTCGGCTGCTCTATCAACTTCTACCTCACCTCTGCAAAGATACCTCTCATCTCAACTGTGAAGCTTGTCAACTGGGAAAGCATCATCGAGCTTCCTACCCTGCCAAGCATGGTCGTAGCTCGACACACCCCTTTGATATTGTCCACTCCAATGTCTGGGTTCCCTCTTTTACCAAGACCATTGGTAGGGGTAGTTTGTATTTTGTCACCTTCATAGATGACTTTTCTCGATGTACTTGGGTGTATCTTTTAAAAGAATGCTCTGAACTTTTCACTGTATTCTCTACCTTCTATAATGAAATTTTCACTCAGTTTGGAGTGTCTATCAAAGCTATTAGAACTGATAATGCCAAAGAATATGTTTCTCATCAATTTTCTGAGTTTTGTATGAATCATGATCTTATACATCAAACTAGTTGTCCATATACCTCTCAACAAAATGAGATAGCTGAACGTAAGAATCGTCACCTCCTCGACATGGCTCACACCTTACTATTCCAAATGAATACGCCTAAAACCTATTGGGGTCATGCCATCCTAATCTCATGCTACCTCATTAACCGCATTCCCTCCACCATACTTAATGGAAGCACCCCCCTTTTCTCTCTTATATCCAATAGCGAAACCTTTCTCTCTACCTCCCAGGGTGTTCGGTTGTACTACTTTTATCTATACTCCTTCACCCGGTAGGGACAAACTCTCCCCTCGCGCAGTAAAGTGTATCTTTGTTGGTTACTCTCCAACTTAGAAAGGTTACATGTGCTATGTTCCTCTACTTCGCAAACAATATGTCTCAGCTAATGTCACCTTCTTTGAGACTATACCATATTTCTCTACAACCTCCACCTCTTTGCCTCCTGGCACTCCTACTTCCTCTCCTATCATTTCTTCCCCGCCTCCTCCACCCCAAACCTATACTGCACCTCTCCTTCCAACACCACCCCCTCTTCGTTTACCTACACCTCCTACAGAGTCTCCTACCACCTGTCCTACTACTCTGAGGACTCCTCTCCCACCTCTTGGGCCAACTCTCTTTTCTTCAGATGATGACTCTCCTGCAGATGTAGACACCACTGATGATATCCCTGTTTCTCTTCTAAAGAGAGTTCGCTCTTGTACGCAATATTCTATTCATGATGTTGTCACCTATACTCAACTCACTCCTTCTGCTCGAGCTTTTGCTATTGCTATTTCAGATACTATCACACCAACTACTTATCAGGAAGTTCTTACTATACCACAGTGGAAGGCTGCCGTGGATGAAGAAATTTCAACACTTCAGGAATGTTGACCCTTGTTCCTCCTCCTCTTGGAGTAGATATTGTTGAGTGTAGATGGGTGTTTGTGATCAAATATCATGTGGATGGCTCTGTGAACCGTTATGTTGGGGAAATGATTTATCTTAACCCCTAGAATTGAGTAGAATATAAATTCTAAGTATAAAAAATTAGGCTAAGTAAATATGCGTCGAATCATATTCGACGCAACGTCGAAATGTAGTCGATGTTTCTCTCAGAATGAGTCGAAGTAACTCTAAGAAGAATTCGACGTAATCTTTGTCAACGTACCTCTGACTTCTAGTCGACGCATTTAATAAAGTCGACGCACCTTAGTCGACACACCTTCCTTATTCTCCACTTGACGCTCAGCCAGGATGAAATCGACGTTCACGTCGAATAGTAATCGACCCACGTCGATTTCTATAAGAAATTCAAAAACACGCCAGATCTCTTTCCTTCTTTCTGAAGATCTGATTTTGATGGAATGATATTATTCTTTTATAGTCGTTCTGAATCATTCTTTCCTTCTATTTGATTCTTGGCTAATTTGATTAAGTTTATTATGGATATTATTTGAAATAAAAAGATCTCTTTCCTTCTACAGAAATATTGATTATGGAAACTTTTATCTCTTTCTAATTCTCTGTCTGCTAATTGATTATTCTCCTTTTAGCAATATCTTTTTAAACAGAGCTATAAATAAGAAGGAGGTCGGCAGAGAATAAACAACCAGTGATCCACCATATACATTTGAAAAAGAGGAAGAGCTCCCAAGTGAAGAGTGAGAAAGCTGAGAAAAGAGATAGTGTGCTGCAGCAAAGAAAAAGCCTTCATCTTCTCCTCCTTCTGAAGCCATTCTGCTGCAAATTCTGAAAGCTCTCACAAAAGAGAGAAAAGCTTACAATCTCCTTCTCACTATAGAAGAGAGATTACATTCACTATTCTTGTGCTTCTAATCTTCTTGCTAGGAAGAAGATTCTTTCTTGTTTTTAATTGTTTCTTCTAATTCTCCTTCTCATTCTTATTTCAACTTCAATTGTGTAAAAGAGTTTTTAGAATCTCTCTTAAAAAAATTCAGTTGTACTGGTTCTAAGAGTCTCCTTATCAAAAGACTCAGGCTGGTTCTAAGAGTCTCCTTATCAAAAGACTCAGGCTGGTTCTAAGAGTCTCCTTATCAAAAGACTCAGTGCAAGATAGTGAATTCCTACCAAGGGGGTAGAAGAGTGGACTACCCAAAGTTTGGGGAACCACTATATTTCTTTGTGTTGTGCTGTGATTTTCTTCTTGCTATTATCCTTCTTTACTTGCTTAATTCTTGTTGGTGTGTGGGAAGCTTAAATCTGTGATTATTACACACATATATATAATTGCACAAAGTATTTTTAAATCTCTATTCACCCCCCTCTAGAGAATTCTAGTGAGGTTAACTGTGCACTTTCAATTGGTATCAGAGGGAGGTTGATCTAAAAAGGTTAACTCCTTGATCAAAAAGATCCTACCTCTTATATATATATTTCTAAAAACTATTTTTCACATGGCACAAATCAAAGATTATGCTTCCACCAGACCACAAATATGCAATCTTGAAAAGTTTGCAATTTGGAAAACAAGAATTAGGATCTATATGAATTCTATTGATGAAGAATTATTTAATGTTATTTTGACAGGTACTCCCAAGCCTTATAGAAGAGACTCAAGTGGTGAAGTGACTCAAACACTTGTCCCAAGGGCTGAGTGGACAGTTGAAGAGAAGAAGGCAGGAACATGTGATGCAAAAGCTGTGAACATTCTTGTCTCAACCCTCTCAGATGAAATCTTTCAAAAGGTTGTTGACTGTGAATCAGCCAAAGAAATCTGGGAGGCTCTTACCAAGATGGTAGAAGGAAGTGCTGATGAAAGGAAAGATAGAAAGGCTCTATTGATCTCCCAATATGAGAACTTTCAAAAGAAGCATGAAGAAAGCATATCTGAGATGTATGACAGATTCAGCCTGATCATCAATCAATTAAGGAGCCTGGATAGAGATCTCTCTCTCACAGAGATCAATGACAAACTGTTAATGAGTCTCCCAAGTTCATGGGACTCAAGAATATGGGCAATAAGAGATACAAGAGGACAAAAGGAAATCTCAACAGATGCCCTCTTAGGAAAACTCAAATCCTATGAGCAACAGCTGAAAACCAGAGAAGAGAAGGAAAGAAGAGGAAGCACTTCAACCTCCTCAAAATATAAAAACATTGCTTTGAAAGCAACAGAAGAAGAGACCCCTGTCACTGAAGAAGAATTATTCAGCCTCCTGGCCAGAAGATTCAAGAAATGGGTCAGGACAGATGGGTCTAGAAGGAGAGAATCAAATCCAAGGTATGATAAAACTCATACTAAAGAAATCATTTGTTATTCCTGCAGGAAAGCTGGACACATTGCACCAGAATGTCCAGAAAATACTGAGAAAAAGAAAGATCTGAAAAAGAAAGACCTCAAGAAAAAGGGGAAGAAGAAAGAAAGAGGCTTCATTGCAGAAGCTTGGAGTGAAACAGATTCTGAGGACAGCACCTCATCCAAAAGTGACAATGAAGAGTCTAAGCAAGAAGACCTATGCTTAATGGCTCTTGAAAGCTCAAAGGAAGAACATGGTGCTAAATCATGGAGTGAGACAGAATCAGAAGGAAGCATCTCTTCTGAAAATGATAAAGAAAATAGCCTTATTCTCATAGAGAAATCTGAGGATAAGGATGAGGTAAGCATTTTTGATGACATAGATTTTCTGTGTGATGATTTCAAAAATGATTTTAAAGGATTATGTTTAGATCAACTAAAAACTAAACAAGAAATTAAGAATCTAAAAGAACAAATTAATGTCATTAAAAACCAGAGAAATATAGAGGATACATGTTCTAAAAATTATGAGTTAAGGGCTAACATCAGAGAAAAAGAAATAGAGAGGGGTAAAATAGAAAACCAGCTCCTCAAGAATAACGTATCCCAAGCAAAAGCTTTTGAAGAATCAATAAAAATGAGAAGCCAAATACTTAAAGAAATCACAAAAAACAAACAAGAAGACATAAAAATCTTGGGCTAGGAGCTGATCCCTCAGCTAGTCTAATTCCATCCAACAAACCTACTTGGATGAGCCCTGTTAAATTCACTAAACCCACTAAATCAATAAACCAAGAAGAAGGCTCACAAAATAAGGAAGAAGACTCCCTCAATGAGATAAACCACTTTGATGAAACATCATACTATACAGATGAAGACTCTCAAACTATTTCTAAGAAGGCAACTAAACCAAAAGAAACAACTCATAAAGAAATAAAATCAGAAAAAGGGAAAAATAAAATTTGTGAAAACACAATTGCGTTGACTTCATATCGACGCATGAATGATAGTGCGTCGAATTCTACTCGACGCAATCTCTCAGATGCTTCGACCTCAACTCGACGCTTGAATAAAAGTACGTCGACTTCCAATCGACGCAACTTCTTACATGCGACGATTTTAGATCAACACAATCTGGAGAAAGCGCCGAATATAAATCGACGCAACTATCAACATACGTCGAATAGATATCGACGCATAAAAACTCAGAGCAACATAATTACAGGACATGTCTATTCTCCAAAAACTTTCCATCTTAACCCCCATTCAGGACCCATTCATCCTGATCATAATTTCTATCCTAATCAAAACTTCTATCCTAACCAAAATTTCTGTCCTAATCAAAACTTCTATCCTAACCAAAATTTCTATCCTAATCAAAATTTCTATCCCAATCAACATCCATATTCCTCCCTAAACTCAAATTTCCTTAGTCAAAAGAAAATTAGGTGATATATTTGCAATAAAATTGTCCACACTGCCAAACAGTGTTGGCATAATCAATCAAATTGCTCATAAAATTAGTCCTAGGGTAACTTAGAAAACCTTAGGATTAGGAAGAAAGAATCCCTCAAGAAAAACCTGGAATCTTTAGACAAAGTAAAAGTCACGTCGATTTCTTAAATCGACGCATACGTCGATAGGAGACTCTATCTTCTCAACTCAAACTATATCCACGCTTACGTTGAATCGCACTCGACGTAACGTCGACTTCATGAAAAAGAGCGACAACACTAAAATTTTTTCGGTCGCATCTACTAAAGTACCGAATAAGCCTCGAATTGTGTCTCATTTCGACGTTTCACCTGACTTAAATAAACTCTTCCGTTAGAAATCCTCTCGCACTCTGCATCTTTCATCCTTCTTACCTCTCAGTCCAGCCATCTCTTCCTCTCTCTCACTGACCTAAAATGGCTCCCAAGATAAACTCTGGTTTCGACATTGACCTCGAATCCTTCCAGGCCGCCGCCAAAAATTATAAGTGCATCATAGCTCTCTTCACTGAAGCTGGCCTAGATAAGCTCATCTCCACAAGATGCAAGCTCCTGGAGACAGAACTCACAGAGCTAATGGCTCATGTTCAGATATCTGAACAAAGAGAAATCACTGGAACAATATATGAGACACCTGTCGCAATCTCTACTGAACACATTAGGAACACCTTTGATCTTTCATCAGGTACATTTCAATATTATCCTTGTTCAAATCAAAAAGGGAAAGCAAGTTCTTTTCTAAAAGAGTAACTAAATAAATCTCCTTTACCATTCCCTTATCAGGTGATGAACCTATGGAACTCACCCCTGATGAAATCAAGAATTTACTAACCACAATGAAGTTCTCAAAAGATAGACCAATCCATCTAAAGAAAATAGATTTTTCTGATGAGTATAGGCTACTGGCAGACATAGTAGGAAAAGTACTATTATGTAAGATCTCTGCCCATGATGCAGTGCCCAGGCAGCAACTGAATCTCATGGGGCCCTTGTGCTGAAGAAGAAAGTAGACTGGGGCAGCTGCTTACTCAAAATGATAGGCTATAAATATTATCACAAAGAGAATGCCTACATGAGGATTATGAGTCAAGTCCTCTTCCACTCCTTCCCTGACCTATGCAGGTCAAAAGGAATTCCCATCCCTCCTGGCAAAAGGATGTCCATTGCTCTCTTCTCAAAATGGACCAAGCAAATCCCCAAGCCTGGTGCCATTCCTGAAAGGACTCCATCTCCTCCTAACTCTCCTGCTCATCCATCTTCACCTCCTCCTCCTCCTCCTCATACAGACATCTCTTCTGTACCACCATCATCCACACCTTCACAAATACCAACTCAATCACCTGCTCAACCCTCCTCTATTCCTCCACCTCCTCCATCAAATACACCTCATCAAAATGATAGAGTCCCCTCTCCACCTTCATCACATAGACCCTATCCTCCATTAACTCCTCCTCCTCCAACACAACATGAACCATCTCCATCCACTGACAACCTCATCACCCAATGTATCCAGTCAGCAGTCCAAAAATTTCAGGACATGCTGGATGGACACGGCTCTCAAATTCACTCCTCCATCATGCACATGCAAACCCAAATAGATGGGGTCAATGCCTCTGTGCAAAGCCTGAAATCCTCTATCTCTTCATCTAGGGTCACCAAGTCTTTCTTAACCTCCTTGTCTAAGAAGGTCAAGAAGGGGGAGAAGTTAGATGAGGAGCAGCTCTCCAGCCACAAAACTCCCTCTCACAAAACCCCTCATTCTTCAAAATCTGACAGTTCAGCTCTACTCAAGACCATTGAGAGTGAAGTAGTACCAGAGCTACATACTGAAGAGCAGATATCAGATGTACTGATTATAGCAACAGAAGCTGCACAACAAATGGATCTATTGCAAGGGGAGGCAAGTAGAGCAGAGAATGAAGCTGAAGAGGAAGCTGAAGCTCAGGGGGAGCCAGATGCTGTTATACCTGAAACTGGAGATGAAAAAGAAACTGAAGAAGAAGTAGAAGGCTCAAAGGAAGTTCCATCCCAGGGGGAGCAAACTGCTGTGACTCAGGGGGAGCTGAGTGAACCACCTGTTACTGAGAAGGAGCAACTCACCTCTCCAAAAATAGTAGTATTCACTAGGAAAAGAAAAACTCCTCCTACCCCTCCTGAATGATGTGTTGTGAATATTGATACAATCTATATTCTTTCCATGCTTAAATACTTATTATGAAGTCTGTTTATATGATTTCTCCCTTCTTCTGATCACTTAGCATATTTCTTCTCTATATAAATGCTTTGTTGTGTTGATTAAAAGCTGATACAATTTCTCTCTAAATAGGGTTAAGACAAATAGGGGGAGATTGTTGGGGAAATGATTTATCTTAACCCCTAGAATTGAGTAGAATATAAATTCTAAGTATAAAAAATTAAGCTAAGTAAATATGCGTCGAATAGTATTCGACGCAACGTCGAAATGTAGTCGACGTTTCTCTCAGAATGAGTCGAAGTAACTCTAAGAAGAATTCGATGTAATCTTTATCGACGTACCTCTGACTTTTAGTCGACGCATTTAATAAAGTCGATGTACCTTAGTCGACGCACCTTCCTTATTCTCCTCTCGACGCTCAGCCAGGATGAAATCGACGTTCACGTCGAATAGTAATCGACGCACGTCGATTTCTATAAGAAATTCAAAAACACGCCAGATCTCTTTCCTTCTTTCTGAAGATCTGATTTTTATGGAATGATATTATTCTTTTATAGCCATTCTGAATCATTCTTTCCTTCTATTTGATTCTTGGCTAATTTGATTAAGTTTATTATGGATATTATTTGAAATCAAAAAGATCTCTTTCCTTCTACAGAAATATTGATTATGGAAACTTTTATCTCTTTCTAATTCTCTGTCTGCTAATTGATTATTCTCCTTTTAGCTATATCTTTTTAAACAGAGCTATAAATAAGAAGGAGGTCAGCAGAGAATAAACAACCAGTGATCCACCATATACATTTGAAAAAGAGGAAGAGCTCCCAAGTGAAGAGTGAGAAAGCTGAGAAAAGAGATAGTGTGCTGCAGCAAAGAAAAAGCCTTCATCTTCTCCTCCTTCTGAAGCCATTCTGCTGCAAATTCTGAAAGCTCTCACAAAAGAGAGAAAAGCTTACAATCTCCTTCTCACTATAGAAGAGAGATTACATTCACTATTCTTGTGCTTCTAATCTTCTTGCTAGGAAGAAAATTCTTTCTTGTTTTTAATTGTTTCTTCTAATTCTCCTTCTCATTCTTATTTCAACTTCAATTATGTAAAAGAGTTTTTAGAATCTCTCTTCAAAAAATTCAGTTGTACTGGTTCTAAGAGTCTCCTTATCAAAAGACTCAGGCTGGTTCTAAGAGTCTCCTTATCAAAAGACTCAGGCTGGTTCTAAGAGTCTCCTTATCAAAAGACTCAGTGCAAGATAGTGAATTCCTACCAAGGGGGTAGAAGAGTGGACTACCCAAAGTTTGGGGAACCACTATATTTCTTTGTGTTGTGCTGTGATTTTCTTCTTGCTATTATCCTTCTTTACTTGCTTAATTCTTGTTGGTGTGTGGGAAGCTTAAATCTGTGATTATTACATATATATATATATAATTGCACAAAGTATTTTTAAATCTCTATTCATCCCCCCTCTAGAGAATTCTAGTGAGGTTAACTATGCACTTTCACATTATAAAGCTCGTTTGGTTGCCAAAGGTTTTACTCAGACATATGAGGTTGACTTCTATGACACCTTCTCCCATGTTGCTCGTCTTACCACCATCTACGTTCTCTTCTCTGTGGCCATCAACAAAGGTTGGCAAATTTCTCAATTGGATGTGAAGAATGCCTTCCTCTATGGTGATCTTCAAGAGGTTGTTTTCATGGAGCAACCTCCAGGGTATGTTGCTCCGGGGGAGACTCATGTATGTAAGTTAAGGAAGGTCTTCTATGGACTCAAACAAAGTCCTCGCACCTGGTTTGAAAAGTTCAATGAAGTGATTAACAACATTGGATTTGTCCGCAACTATGCAGATCACTCTCTCTTCATACGCAAGACCTCTCATGGAATGGTGGTTCTGGCTGTCTATGCTGATGATAGCCTTCTCACTGGTGATGATATTGAAGGTATCACTCTTACAAAGAAACACCTTCTTCAACATTTTGTGACCAAAGATATGGGACTTCCCAAGTACTTTCTGGGCATTGAGATCTCACGCAAGCATAGTTCCGTTGTCCTCTCACAACGTAATTATGCACTTGACCTTCTGAAGGAAACTAGTCTTCTTGGTACTAAACCTGCTAAGTATCCAATGGCAGTAGGAGACGATAAACTCTGGAATGACAATTCTCCTCCTTTACCTGATTGCACTAGGTATCGACGTCTCGTAGGCAAGCTCATCTACTTAACTGTACCAAGACCTGATATCTGCTTTGCCATTGGGAAGATCAGCCAATTCATGCAATCCCCAAGGGAATGTCATCTTTAAGTTGCTCTAAAGATATTGGAATACATTAAGGGGTCTCCAGGGAAGGGACTTCTATTCCAAAGAAACAACCATCTAAAGATAGAAGCATAATCAGCTGCTAGCTACACTGATGATAAAGGAGATAGGAAATCCACATATGGGTTTTGCACCTTCGTAGGAGGAAATCTTGTTAGCTGTAAGAGCAAGAAATAAGCAGTTGTGTCTAGATCAAGTGCTGAAGCTGAGTACAGAAGCATGACCCAAACTACGTGTGAATTAAAGTGGTTACGAACTCTCTTGCTAGACTTAGGAGAAGTTTACAACCATCCATTACCAATGTTCTGTGACAACAAAGCTGCAATCTACATATCTCAAAACCCAGTCTTTCATGAGAGAATAAAACACATTGAGGTTGACTGTCATTTCATTAGAGAAGAAATCTTGAAGAAACAAATATGCACTCCTTTCGTACTTCAGACCAAGAGCTAGCTGATATCTTCACTAAACCTATATCTTCATCCTTCTCCGACATTTTTCACAAGCTGGGCATGATTGATATATATGCTCCAGCTTGCGGGAGAGTGTTGAAGAACAACGGTCTCACCTCTCTGGTCTTCGCGGTCTCAGAGCATCAGCGGTCTCCGCGGTCTCCAGCTCCAGCATCTCAGGCTCACCAGTCTCCACATCTGTTGAAGAGCAGTGGTCTCATCTCAGCGGTCTCTATGGTCTCCATGGTCTCAGAGCATCAACAGTCTCTGCGGTCTCCAACTCCACCATCTCAATCTCAACAGTCTCTGGATTGTCAATTGGCGGTATGTGTCACACAACCTTCTACCTCCTGTTTTGTAACCACAGATCAGCTCTCCAGACCACACCGATCTCAGCGGTCTCAATCTTCCTGATCGCCCAGACCGCCCAGCTCTCCTGTATAAATGTTTGTAGTTGTATTGGTATTTAGTCCCACATTATAGATTTGTATTTTCCTCTTTCTCTCCTAGTCTATATAAAGGAGGCAATACTCTTGTAATACTCAGATTTTATGGAAATAAAAATTCTATTATTTCCAATTTCTCACATTGCCAAAGTCTCTCCAGGTGGAGAGGATGATTTCCTTGGAGGTAGGGCTCCATTCTTCATACCCTGGCAGCTGCTTGATCTCTTCTCTCCTACTTTGCCTAGCCTGCCAATCATCTTTAGTGATGACTGCTTTACTTTTCTGAGATGGGTCAACTTCCATTCTTGGAGTAGGACTATTGTAATAATGGTCAGGAGGAACATAATTGTCATCATCATCATCATATTGAACCTCATAATTTAATCCTGGTAGATTCATTGCAGCTCTGGCTTCATTTACCACCCAGATTGCTTGATCAGCTCCAGATTTCTTTAGATTTTCCTCCCCCTTTCTAACTTATTCAGATAGGTGGGTGCATACCTTAGTTGTGCAGTTAGATAACTTTCTGTGGAGGTAGTTTACTCCATCTGAGATGTGATTTTTTGTTTCAAAGAGATGAGCATCTAATTGTTGACTTTCTTCAGCAATTGTCTCTTGAAGAATTCTTCTACTTTCTAGAATGTGATTATCAGAAGCCTAAAAGGCATTTTGCAAGTTTTTAGAAGTGATGTATTGATTTCTGATCATATCATCTATTTTTTTGTTGGCCTCTTGTAACTGTGTTGCTGTGTAGTTTACTGCACTAGCTGCTTTGATGAAGAATGTAAAAGACTGAACATTCATGTGATTCACGTCTTTCTATAGATTTGAGTATTTCTTCTGCATTTCTGTTCTCAAGGAATGAATGGATTTATCAACATATGCTTCAATATGTCTTCTTTGGGTTTCAAGTAGGAGGTGGATTTGATTGATGAGAGAGGTGGAACATGACTCAGTAATGTTGCTAGATGGGATGGGTGGTGCTTGTACTGGAGGAGGGCTTGATTTGTAAGTGCCAAAATCTACATCTTCATATAGACAATCAGGAGTTTCTGCCTTTGATTGCCTAGATGGTGATGGCTCTCTTGCCACCAATTTGCCTTTGTAGAGAGTGAGTTCTAGTCCTATTGGAACATATTCCATGTCATTCTCTTGAGGAGGTGCTGGTTCAGGAATTGGTGGAGGTAGATCTTGGGCAGAGTCCTTGAGCTGGGACTCCCCCTCACAATCATCATCATCTTGTGAGACAACTATTTCTGTCACTGCAATGGATTCAACTTTGCTAGTGGATATGGTCTTTTCTTGATCAGTTAACCCTACTTCCTTAGGGTGGACTTTCTCAATTTCAGCAGGAGCAGTTGGGATGGTCACGGTATGTTCACTGGAGTCTCTTATGACCTATGTAGCATCCTGTGCTGAGGTGGCTATCAGAGGTTCTGTTATAGAAAACATATGTGTTGCAGACTCCTCCTCAGGAGAATGGGGAGCTGAGAGAGTCACACTAGTGCTTCCTTTTTCTTTGCAAGGGTTTCTTCTTTCTTTCTGGTGGGGTTGGGGACATGTTGATCTCATCTCTTGATTGTATTGATATCAATCTTTTTCAGATAGTGAATGGGCATCCCCAAGCTGGGAACCATATCTGAGGGCAGACTGATAGATAAATATAAAGATAGGATTCTGCCAAAGTTTGCTCCAATTTGCAAACTTTGCACTAATTTTTCAAAGAGGACTTGGCACTAGTTTATATTCTTGACTAGTTGATCCTTGTCATCAAAGAAAACATATCCTTGGAAATTCTATCAATTAGCCAGGATTGCAGATAAGGGCCTTGCCTACTATATCAGTCAGTAGTTTTCCTTGTGGATTCATTCTCTTTCTATGGAAGGACCCTTTGGTCATTTCTTTATATTCACAAAACTCTAATGTTGATTCTCTATCTTCCTCTAGGATTTCCTCTTCAACTTCACTTTCTTCCAACAGTGGAAGATGAAGATGTCTACCCAGACAACTTGCAGAGATTCTGATTGCCCTGCTTCCCACACTGCTCTTGATTCATGTTCCACTAGAACTTATCTTAGCATGCTGATAGAATTCAATCACTTCCCTGTTAAAGATGAGAGTGGGTTCTGAGAGACGAAATTCCAAACCATAAGCTGCAATGAGCCAAAGAACATCCTGTATATCCTCACTTGCTGAAATGAAGCTATTCCATATCAGTTCACTGCCAATGTTTACTGAGATTTTGTTGGAGAGGTCGAATTTTGGTGCCATTATGGAAGACGAAGAGCATGTTATCGATGAGAGAGAGAGAGAGAGAGATGGTATGGGGTATGCGGCTAGTGATTAAAGTACACACACACACATATATATATTCTTAAGCATTATTAAATCCTAAATTTAATATAAATTAGGCAGCTCAAGAGGCGCATACCTGATTTGACAATATTGCCTAATTTAAAAGATCGATATATGGACTTTTAATTAGATGCTAGAAAAGAATTTTTTTTTGAAAAGTTTGATTTCAATAGGCACCATGCCAAGTTGATTGGACCTAGTTCCCGTCGATTGTCTTTAACAAAAATTTTGTTCTTGCATACTTGAGTAAAATATTAGACGAACATATATGAGTGCCAGATGTTTGGCCTTCACATGATATTAAAGATTAATATAGGTTCAACATTCCAAGTTCAATTTTAAATTGAGTAAATTTCATTTCATCAATAGGCTTTGTGAAAATGTCTATCACTTGCCTATCAATTGGAACAAATTCTAGGTAAATGTCTTCCTTTTCAACATGCTCCCTGATGAAATGGAACCTGATTTCAATATGTTTTGTTCTGTCGTGGGAGACTGGATTCTTTGCTATAGATATAGCACTTGAAGAGTCACAATAGAGAGGTGTCTTCTTAATGTGAACATCATAGTCCTTCAATTGGTGTTGTATCCATATTAGTTGGGTACATAAACTTCCAACAAAGTTATATTCTGATTCTGTAGTAGAGATAACAACACTAGTTTGTTTTTACTACTCCATGAGATTAATCTTCTGCCTAGAAATTGACATGTCCCATAAGTACTTTTTCTATCTTCCTTGCAACCTGCAAAGTCTGCATCTGAAAATCCATATAGCTCAAAATCACTGCTTCTAGGGTACCATAGACCAAGATTGGGTGTACCCTTTAAATATCTCAGAATCCTTTTAGCAGAGGTGTAGTGAGATTCCTTGGGGTTCAATTGATATCTGGCACAGACATATATAGAAAACATAATATCTGGTCTACTAGCAATGAGGTAGAGTAGGGAGCCAATGATACATCTATACATGGTTTCATCAAAAGGTTTCCATTTCTCATCCTTATCCAGTGATACATTTGTTCCCATTAGAGTCCTCATGGAGGTTGCACTCTCCAGGCCAAATTTCTTAATGAGCTCTTTGGTAAACTTTGTCTGAGAAATGAAGATTCTTTCCTAAGATTTCTTAACCAGGAAACCCAAAAAGTACTTTAGTTCTCCCATACTGCTCATTTCAAACTTCCCTTGCATAAGGTTAGCAAACCTTTTATAGAGGTTGTCATCTGTAGAGCCAAAGATTATCATCAACATAGATTTGAACCATCAAAATATCTCCTTTGATTTCCCTAAGAAATATTGTTTTATCTATCTTTCCTCTTGAAAATTTGTTTTCAAGGAGAATGGCAGACAATGTCTCATACCAAGCTCTAGGTTCTTGCTTTAGGCCATAAAGTGCTTTCTAAAGAAAATAAACATGATCAGGGTAAGTTGAGTGATAAAACCTGGAGGTTATTCTACATAAACCTCTTCCTTCAAATCACCATTGAGAAAGGAAGATTTCACATCCATCTGATAGACTTTAAATCCTTTGTGGGTTGCATAAGCAAGGAAGAGCCTGATTGCTTCTAGCCTTGCTAAAGGTGCAAAGGTTTGATCATAATCAATTCCTTCTTCCTGTCTGTATCCCTTAGCAACCAATCTGGCCTTGTTCTTTATAATGACCCATTGCTCATCCAGTTTGTTTCTAAATACCCACTTGGTTCCAATTATGTTGTGTCCATGTGGTTTTGGAACCAGCTTCCAGACTTTGCATCTTTTGAATTGAATTAATTCTTCTTTGTTGGGTACAGTGCCAAGCAGTGTTCCTGATTTGAAGAAGTGCTCAACTCAATGATAAGTGCAAGTTGTATTTAATGTCACATCTAGTTCATACTTGCAGAGATGAGACAATATGTTCAGTACTTCAATAACTTTCCTAAGTATAATATCGTCGAAAAAGGCTGGACATATCGTCGACAAGTACAGGAACATCGTTGAGATGATGGGCAAAGCAAAGAAGAATGATTGTGTCTGTGTCGTCGAAAAGGATCATGCATATCGTCGACAACAGCAGGCCTATCGTTAACAACATGCAGAGCAAGGAAGAATGGTGATATCGTTGTGACATCTACACGACGATATCAGAAAGTCGAAGATGAAGAAGAAGACTCAAAGATGTGGTCGTCAAGAAGCCTTGACATCGATAAGGCTAAGTCAGAATGAATTTTGTTGAAAGGCAAAGGGAAGATCAGTGTCGAAGATATCTGAAAGTGCACAGATAACCTCACTAGAATTCTCTAGAGGGGGGTGAATAGAGATTTAAAATACTTTGTACAATTATATATATATATATATATGTGTGTAATAATCACAGATTTAAGCTTTCCACACACCAACAAGAATTAAGCAAGTAAAGAAGACAAATAATAAGTAGAAAATCACAGCACAACACAAGAAAATATAGTGGTTCCCCAAACTTTGGGTAGTCCACTCTTCTACCCCCTTGGTAGGAATTCACTAACTTGCACTGAGTCTTTTGATAAGGAGACTCTTAGAACCAGACTGAGTCTTTTGATAAGGAGACTCTTAGAACCACTGCAACTGAATTTTTTTGAAGAGTGATTCTAAAAACTCTTTTACACAGTTTGAAAATGAAGTAAGAAAGAGAAGAAGAAGTAGAACAAGTAGAAGAATAGAAGATAATATATGTAAGAAGGAATCTTCTTCCTAGCAAGAAGATTAGAAGCACAAGTATAATGAATATGATCTCTCTTCTATAGTGAGAAGGAGATTTATAAGCTTTTCTCTCTTTTGTGAGAGCTTTCAGAATTTGCAGCAGAATGGCTTCAGAAGGAGGAGAAGATGAAGGCTTTTTCTTTGCTGCAGCACACTATCTCTTTTCTCAGCTTTCTCACTCTTCTCTTGGGAGCTCTTCCTCTTTTTCAAATGTATATGGTGGATCACTTCTTTTTATTCTCTGCCGACCTCCTTCTTATTTATAGCTCTGTTTAAAATATATTGCTAAGAGGGAATAATCAATTAGCAGACACAGAAATAGAAAGAGATAAGAGTTTCCATAATTAATATTTCTGTAGAAGGAAATGAATTCATTCTGATTTCAAATAATATTCATAATAGTCTTAATCAAATTAGCCAAGAATCAAATAGAAGGAAAGGCTGATTCAGAACGGCTATAAAAGAATAATATCATTCCATAAAAAATCAGATCTACAGAAAGAAGGAAAGAGATCTGGCGTGTTTTTGATTTACTTGTAGATATCGACGTGCGTCAATTACTATTCGACGTAAACGTCGATTTCATCCTGGCTGGATGTCGAGAGGAGAATAAGGAAGGTGCGTCGACAAATTTGCGTCGACTTTATCAAATGCGTCGACTAGAAGTCAGAGGTACGTCGACTATGATTACGTCGAATTCTTCTAAGAGTTATTTCGACTCATTCTGAGAAAACGTCAACTCTATTTCGACGTTGCATTGAATACTATTCGACGCATATTTACTTAGCCTAATTTTTCATACTTAGAATTTATATTCTTCTTAATTCTAGGGGTTAAGATAAATCATTTTCCTAACAATCTCCCCCTATTTGTCTTAACCCTATATAGAGAGAAATTGTATCGGCTTTTAATCAACAAAGCAAAACATTTATATAGAGAAGAAATATGCTAAGCAATCAGAATAAAATAGAATAAGAAATTATATAAACAACTTTCATGTTCAATTGAGTAATTAGCATTTAAGCATAGACAATTGTTCAAATAGAGTATATCATCATTGTTCAGGGGTAGGAGGAGTTTTTCTTTTCCTAGTGAATACTTTTGTGAGTTGCTCCTTCTCAGTAGCAGGTGATTTCCTCAGCTCCCCCTGAGTCTCAGCAATTTGCTCCCCCTGAGTCAAAGTAGTTTTCTCCCCCCTGGGATGGAGCTTCCTTTGAGCCTTTTCCTTCTTCTTCAATTTCTCTTTCATCTCCAGCTCCAGTTTTAACTGCATCTGGCTCCTGAGCTCCTACTTCAGCCAGCACAGTCTCAGCTTCATTTTCTTTCTCTCCTTCAGCCCCAGTTTCCTTTTCTGTCCAACATGCCTCCCCTTGTAATAGAATCACATGTTGAGTAGCTTCTCTTGCTATATTGAGTACCTATGTTAGGTGCTCTTCACTATGTAGCTCAGGTACAACTTCATTCCCAATGGTCTTGAGCAGTACAAGACTATCATTTTTTGAAGTAGGAAGAGACTTCTGAGAGAGAGATTTATGACTGGAGAGCTTCTATTCGTCTAACCTCTCCCCCTTCTTGACCTTCTTAGCCAAGGAGGTTAAGAAAGATCTGGTGACCTTAGAGGAAGAGATAGAGGTCTTCAGGCTTTGCACAGAGGCACTGACCCCATCTATTTGGGTCTGCATGTGTAAGATGGAGGTATGAATCTTGGAGCAGTGCCCATCCAGCATTGCTTGGAATCTTTGGGCTGTGGATTGGATACACTGAGTGATGAGGTTGTCAGTTGATGGAGATGGTTCAAAGTGTGTTGGAGGAGGAGGAGTCAATGGAGGAGGAGGTGTTGTATGTGATGAAGGTGAAGAGGGGACTGTATCATTTTGATGAGGTGTATTGGATGGAGATGGTGGAGGAATAAAGGAGGGTTGAGCAGGTGATTGGGTTGGTATTTGTGAAGGTGTGGATGATGGTGGTACAGAAGAGATGTCTGTATGAGGAGGAGGAAGAGGTGAAGATGGATGAGCAGGAGAGTTAGGAGGAGAGCAGATTGAGCAGGGGTTGGCGCCATTGATGCGAAGAGAGAGGTAGAGGACGAAGATTTTGGCGGGTTGGGAGAGTATGAGTTATGAAATAAGAGGTGTTATTTAAAGGAGTTGAAACATCGAAAAGGAAACAGAAATCAAGGTATATTAGTTAACCAATCGTCAAAAGAAGAAGGGAATATTTGTTTCCAGTTTTATTATGAAGTCGACGTTACGTTGAATTGGAATCGACGCATGGTCGATGTGTCGGAGCATCTGTGACGTTGGTCATTGATGTCGACGTATGCGTCAATATGGAGTCGACGCTCCGTCGAAACATTGTCAGCCTAATATCCTATCGACGTGGTCGCAGACTTGCATCGATATTAGATCGACGGTGCGTCGATAAGGGATCGACGTATCTTTGTCTTTAAGAAATCAATGCTACCATCGAGTTCCTCTCGACGGTGCGTCGATAGGTAATCGACGTGTCTGTAAGTACTTGCTTAGTTTTTCTGATCTCTTTTAGATTTCCCCAACAATGATGTTTACAAGCATCCATCAAGCATTCCCAAGGTGTTGATAAAGTAAGTATGCTTAGTTTCATCTAAGGGCTTGGTAAAAATATCTGCTCTTTGAATATCTGTAGGAATATATTCTAAGGTTATCTTACCTTTTTCGACATTGTCTCTAAGAAAGTGATGTCTGATCTCTATATGTTTGGTTCTACTATGAAGGACTGGGTTGGATGCTATGGATATGGCACTAGAGCTATCACAATAAATTTTAGAGTTATTGACTTCCAATTTATAGTCAAGAAGCTGATTTTGCATCCAGAGAATTTGTGAACAACAGCTCCCAGCAGCTATATATTTAGCTTCAGCTGTTGAGGTTGAAACTGAAGTTTGTTTCTTACTGAACCATGATATTAATCTGTCACCTAGGAATTGGCAAGTACCAGATGTGCTTTTTCTATCAACCCTACATCCAGCATAGTCTGCATCTGAGAATCCTCTTAATTCAAAATTTGTTTCTGCTGAGTACCACATACCTTGTTCAGGTGTTCCCTTTAGGTACCTAAGAATCCTTATTACAGAGGTGAGATGAGATTCTTTTGGATCAACCTGAAATCTAGCACATATGCAGGTTGCAAACATAATGTCAGGTCTGCTAGCTGTTAGATAGAGAAGGGATCCTATGATTGCCCTATATGTCTTTTGATCTACTGATTTTCCCTTATCATCTTTTTCTATAATGGCATTAGTTGCCATAGGTGTTTTCATGGTAGAAGCTGATTCCATACCAAACTTTTTGATTAATTCTTTAGTGTATTTAGATTGTGAGATAAAGATTTCCTCACTGCTTTGTTTCACTTGTAGTCCTAAGAAATAAGAGAGTTCTCCCATACTACTCATTTCAAATTTTGATTGCATTAGATTAGCAAATCTTTTACAAAGTTTGGGATGAGTTGAGCTAAAGATGATGTCATCTACATAGATTTGAACAAGAAGGAGTTGATTTTTATGGGTTCTAGTAAAAAGTGTTTTATCTACATTTCCTCTTTCAAAAGAATTTTCTAAAAGAAAGTTGGAGAGAGTTTCATACCAGGCTCTAGGTGCTTGCTTAAGACCATAAAGTGCTTTGTTAAGTCTATAAACAAAGTTAGGAGAGTAGGGATTTACAAAACCTGGTGGTTGCTCCACATATACCTCTTCTTGAAGGTCACCATTCAAAAAGGCACTCTTGACATCCATCTGATAGACTTTCATCTTCATGAAAGCTGCATAGGCAAGAAAGAGCCTGATTGCCTCCAATCTGGCTACTGGAGCAAAGGTTTGGTTGTAGTCTATTCCTTCTTCTTGTCTATATCCTTGTGCTACAAGTCTTGCCTTGTTCCTGACAATTACTCCAGTGGAATCGAGTTTGTTTATGTATACCCACTTTGTACCAATCACTGGGTAGTTTCTTGGTCTTTCAACTAAGTTCCACACTTTGTTTCTCTCAAATTGGCCTAGTTCTTCTTGCATGGCCATAATCTAGTGAGGATCACAATTTGCTTCCTCAAACTTCTTTGGTTCAACTTGTGATAAGAAGCATTGGAGCATCATTCCATTGGAGACTTGGTGTCTTGTTCTTACTCCTGTATTGGGGTCTCCAATTACTTGAGATTGTGGATGATCTTTCAAATTGACCCCTGTCCGGCTTGGGCTTGTCAGATGTTCTTCTTCCTCATTAGCAATGGGATCATTGTCCACCTGTTCTTCCTGAACCATGTTTTCTTGTGGAAGTTGGTTTTGAATGCTCTTTTCTGAATCTTCTTCATGTTCTTGTTCAGATTCCCCTAACTGGTTTTCTTTTCCATTATCTGTGTTCTCTAGAACCAGTTGCTCAAGCTGAGTTTCTATGCTGCTGTTTTCCTGTGGAAAAGAACTGGTGGGAGTTTCCTCCCCCTTAAACAACATGTTAGTTTCATCAAATATAATGTGCATAGATTCTTCAATTTTAAGAGTTCTCCTGTTATAACACCTATAGGCTTTACTAGATGATGAGTATCCCAGAAATATTCCATCATCAGACTTCTTGTCAAATTTGGCAAGCTGATCTTTCCCATTATTTAGAATAAAGTAAGCACATCCAAAATTTTTAAAATATTTAACAATGGGTGTTTTTCCTTTCAGGAGCTCATATGGAGTCTTTGATCTAGTTTTGTGTATGAGGCTTCTATTTAGAACATAGTTGGCAGTGTTGACTGCTTCAGCCCAGAAGGTTTTTGGTAATCCTGATTCTGCAAGTAAGGTCCTTCCTGATTCAATTAAAGTTCTATTCTTTCTTTCAGCAACTCCATTTTGTTGAGGAGTTCTAGGGGCTGAGAAACTTTGTTTAATACCTATATCCTCACAGAAACTACAAATTAACTGATTTTCAAATTCAGTCCCATGATCACTTCTGATAATTGAAACATGAGTGTTAAACTCAGATTGAATCTGTCTTATGAATTTTGAGAGAATTTTATGGGTTTCAGACTTAGCCCTTAGAAAGAATACCCAGCTAAACCTAGAATAGTCATCCACAATGACTAGTGTATAAGATTTTCCACCTAAGCTCTGAGTGGATATGGGACCAAAGAGATCCATATGCAGTAAGTAGAGAATCCTGGGAGAGTCATTCTTACCAATTGGTTTGAAGGATGATTTGGTCTGTTTTCCTAGTTGGCAAGGTCTAGATGGAGAATCCTTAGAGTACCTACCCTTTGGTAGGCCTCTGACTAGGTTATTCTTTGCTAGTTTACTAATGGTTTTGTGGTTTAAGTGACCCAGTCTCCTATGCCATAATTCACTTTTATCAATAATATTGTTAAACAAACAAACTTCTGTGGGTGAGGAGCTAAAATCCACTATATATACTTTCCCTTTTCTAATTCCATTGAGTACTATGACACCAGACTTGAGATCAATAATATGGCAAAGTAGTGTGGTGAAATTTACCTCATACTTACCACTGTCACATATCTGACTTATACTTATCAGATTGTGCTTCAGTCCTTTGACTACTGCCACATTCTTGAAGGTAACTTTTCCTTCTTTAAAATCTCCAAAGCCCCTGGTTTGCCCACAACTAGAGTCTCCAAAGGTCACTGGTGGTCCATGTCTATCCTCAAAATTGGTTAACAGGTTTCTGTACCCTGTCATGTGCATGGAGCATCCACTGTCCAAGTACCACACCAGCCTGGAGATGTGACACATCTGCACATAAGATTTTAAACATTAGTTTGGACCCTGCTGAGCTGGGGTCCCTTCCTCCCAACAGTGAAAGATTTAATGAAAGAATAATTGGGTTTTTCAGAATATCCTTCCTCCTTTAGGGGTATTGGCTTATCATACCAATTTTCTTTGGTAATGTCGCAGAAATAGTGTTCATAATAAAAGGACATGGATTGAGAGGACTGTTTGGAAGAAGAGAAATTTCTGTCAGATTGGCTGCGTCGATATGAATTCGACGTAGGCTTATGGTTGCGTCAATATGAAGTCGACGTATGCTCAAGGTTGCGTCGAGTAGAAGTCGATGCTTCCTTCATTTTGCGTTCACTTTTAGTCGAAGCATGGGAGAAGTTGCGTCGGGTAGAAGTCGACGCACTTTGGTGTAAGTGTCGATTAGAAATCGACGCACGTTGATAAGAATTCAACGCATGTTTATTTATTTTCTGAGGATATTTACCTAGGATTCCTTCATATGTAATGAGATTATTTTTATTAAAGACAGTGGTTGTTTCTGGATTTTCATGTGACCTCTCTCCTATTGGATGATTCTCCCTAGTGAAGTGAATAGGATGTTTCCAGACAGATTTGCTGGATGATTGAGGTTTGGGTTCTTCATTAGTGTTAAACTTTAGTTGTCTAAATCTATTAGTGAGATTCTTAGAAATATTCTTGAGCTTCTGACTTCTCCCATTTAGAGAGTCTTCAAAGGCTTTTGCCTTTGCTAGCTCATTTCTTAGTGTTAGATTTTCTGTATAGATTTTATCTAGTTCCTCCTCTGAGAGTCCCAGACTGAGCTCATAGTTTTTATATTGTGTATTCATTTGTTTGAGATTGTTTAATTCATTTCTTAGTTCTTTTATTTCTTTTTCAGATTTGATTAGATCTAAATAGAATTCTTTGAAATTGTTTTTGAAATCAGTGAAAGAAAAATCTATATCATCAAATATATTTACCATAGATGTATCCTCAGACTTCTCAGTGGACATCAAACAGGTTTCCTCTAGCTTGGCCTCTTCCTGATCATTGTCAGATGAGGTACTTTCTTCAGATTCTGAATCACTCCATGATTGAGCAATGAAACCTTTCTTCTTCTTCTTCTTCTTCTTCTTCTTTAGATCTGTTCTTTTCAGATCTTTCTTTTTGCTGATCTCTTTAGGACATTCAGGTGCAATGTGTCCAGGTTCCCTGCAAGAGTAACATATAATCTCTTTATTAGGAGTTTTGTCATACCTGGTTCTTGAGTCGCTCCTTCTGGATCCTTCTATTTTGATCCACTTCTTGAACCTTCTGGCCAGTAGAATGATCAGCTCTTCATCATTTGTAGAGAGTTCACCTTCAGTAGCCTTCAAAGCAATGTTCTTTTCTTTTGAGAGTGGAGAAGCCTTTTCTTTCTCTTCTTTCTCAGCTCTTGTTTTCAACAGCTGTTCATAAGATCTTAATTTACCCAATAGGACATCTGTTGAGATTTCTTTTTGACTTCTAGAGTCTTTAATTGGCCAGATTCTTGAATCCCAAGATCTAGGGAAGCAAGTTAGCAATTTGTCATTTATCTCAGTGAGAGATATGTCCTTCTCAAGTGTCTTTAGCTCATTTATTATGAGGCTGAATCTGGCATACATGTCAGCAACACTTCATTTTCTTTCTTCTGGAAGTTTTCATATTGAGAGATAAGTAATGCTTTTTTATCCTTCCTCTCATCAGCACTCCCTTCTACCATTTTATTGAGAGCTTCCCATATTTCCTTAGCTGACTCATATTCAGCAATCTTTTGGAAGATTTCATCTGAGAGGGTTGAGACTAAGATATTCATAGCCTTGGCATCACATGCTTGAGCTTTCTTTTCTTCATCTGTCCATTCAGCCTTTGGAGCAAGTGTTTGTGTGACCTTTCCACTTGAGTCCTTCTTGAATGGCTTGAGAGGACCTGTCATAATAACATCAAATAATTCTCCATCAATAGAGTTTAGATAAATTTTAATTCTTGTTTTCCAAAGTGCAAACTTTTCAAGGTTGCAAATTGGTGGTCTAGTGGAAGCATAATCTTTGATTTGTGCCATATGAAAAATAATTTTTAGAAATATATATATATAAGAAGTAGGATTTTTTTGATCAAGGAGTTAACCTTTTTAGATCAACCTAGCTCTGATACCAATTGAAAGTGCACAGTTATCACAAAAAATACCAACTGAATTTTTTGCAATTATATATATATATATATATATGTGTGTGTAATAATCACAGATTTAAGGTTTCCTATCATTTCCACGTATCTATAGAGGTCTTCAGGCTTTGCACAGAGGCATTGACCCCATCTATTTGGGTCTGCATGTGTAAGATGGACGAATGAATCTTGGAGTAGTGCCCATCCAGCATTGCTTGGAATCTTTGGGCTGTGGATTGGATACACTGAGTGTTGAGGTTGTCAGTGGATGGAGATGGTTCAAAGTGTGTTGGAGGAGGAGGAGTCAATGGAGGAGGAGGTGTTGTATGTGATGAAGGTGAAGAGGGGACTGTATCATTTTGATGAGGTGTATTGGATGGAGATGGTGGAGGAATAAATGAGGGTTGAGCAGGTGATTGGGTTGGTATTTGCGAAGGTGTGGATGATGGTGGTACAGAAGAGATGTATGTATGAGGAGGAGGAGGAGGAGGTGAAGATGGATGAGCAGGAGAGTTAGGAGGAGATGGAGTCCTTTTAGGAATGGAACCAGGCTTGGGAATTTGCCTGGTCCATTTAGAGAAGAGGGCTATTGACATCCTTTTTCCTGGAGGGATAGGGATTCCTTTTGACCTACATAGGTCAGGGAAGGAGTGGAAGAGTACTTGACTCATGATTCTCATATAGGCATTCTCTTTGTGAGAGTATTTGTAGCCTATCATTTTGAGCAGGAGGCTGGCCCAGTCTACCTTCTTCTTCAGCACAAGGGCCCCCATGATGTTCAGTTGTTGTTTGGGTACTGCATTATGGGTAGAGATCTTGCATAGTAGAATTTTTCCTACTATATCTGCCAGTAATATATATTCATCAGAAAAGTCAATTTTCTTCAGGGGGATTGGTCTATCTTTTGAAAACTTCATGGTGATTAACAGATTCTTGATTTCATCAGGAGTGAGTTCCACAGGTTCATCACCTGATAAGGGAATGATGAAGGAGACCTGTTTAGTTACTCTTTAGAAACTGATTTTCTTTCCCTATTTGAGTTGAACAAAGATAACATTGGAATGTACCATATGGAAGATCAAAGGTGGTCCTAATGTGTTCTGCAGAGATTGAGATAGGTGTCTCATGGATTATTCCTTGGATTTCTCCTTGTTCAGATATCTGAACATGAGTCATGAGCTCTGTGAGTTCTGTCTCCAGGAGCTTGCATCTTGTGGAGATGAGCTTGTCTAATCCAGCTTCAGTAAACAGAGTTATGATGCTCTTGTAATTTTCTGCGGCGGCTTGGAAAGATTCGAGGTCAATGTCAAAGCCTGAGTTGGTCTTAGGAGCCATTTTAGGTCAGTGAGAGAGAGGAAGAAATGGTTGGACTGAGGAACAAGAAGGATGAAAGATGCAGATGTCGTGAAGGTTTCTAACGGAAGAGTCTATTTAAGTCAGGTGAAACGTCGAAACGAGGCACAATTCGAGGCTTATTCGGTACAACAATGGATGTGACCGAAAATATTTTAGTATTGCTGCTCATTTTAATGAAGTCGACGTTACGTCGAGTGGAATTTGACATGAGTGTCAATATAGTCTGGTTTGGGATGATAGGGTTTCCTATCGACGTATGCGTCAATTGGAGTCGATGCATGCATCGATTTTATTTATTGAACTGAGTTATCGACGGTGCGTCGATTCGAAGTCGACGTGACTTTATTTGACAGATTCTGGATTTTCCTGAGGGATTCTTTCTTCCTAATCCTAAAGTTTTCTAAGTTATCCTAGGACTTGTTTTATGAGCAATTTGATTGATTATGCCAACACTGTTTGTCAGTGTGGCCAATTTTATTGCAAATATAACACCTAATTTTCTTTTGACTAAGAAAATTTGAGTTTAGAGAGGGATAGTGGTGTTGATTAGGATAGAAATTTTGATTAGGATAGAAGCTTTGACTAGGATAGAAATTATGATCAGGATGAATGAGTCCTGAATGGGGGTTAAGATGGAAGGTTTTTGGAGAATGGAAGTGTTCTGTCTTTATGTTGCTCTGAGTTTGTATGCGTCGATATCTATTCGACGTATGTTGATAGTTGAGTCGATTTATATTCAGTGCTTTCTCCAGATTGCGTTGATCTGGAATCGATGCATGGAAGAAGTTGCGTCGATTTGAAGTCGACGTTCTTTTATTCAAGCGTCGAATTGAGGTCGAAGCATCTGAGAGATTGCGTCGAGTATAATTCGACGCACTATCATTCATGCGTCGATATGAAGTCGACGCAGTTGTGTTTTCACAAACTTTATTTTTCCCTTTTTCTGATTTTATTTCTTTCTGAGTTGTTTCTCTTGGACTAGTTACCTTATCAGAAGAAGTTTGAGAGTCATCAGCTGAATATTATGATGTTTCATCAAATTGGTTTATTTCCTTGAAGTCTTCTCCCTTATTTTGTAAGTCTTTTTCTTGGTTTGTTGATTTGATGAGTTTAGTAAATTTAACAGGGCTCATCCAAGCAGGCTTGTTGGATGGAATTAGACTAGCTGAGGGATCAGCTCCTAGTCCAAGATTTTTATGTCTTCTTGTTTGTTTTTCTGTGATTTCTTTGAGTGTTTGACTTCTTATTTTTATTGATTCTTCAAAAGCTTTTGCTTGGGATACCTTATTCTTAAGAAGCTGGTTTTCTATTTTAGCCCTCTCTATTTCTTTTTCTATGATATTAGCCTTTAACTCATGATTTTTAGAACAAGTATCTTCTACATTTCTCTGGTTTTTAATGACATTAATTTGATCTTTTAGATTCTTAATTTCTTCTTTAGCTTTTAGTTGATCTAAACACAACTCTTTAAAATCATTTTTGAAATCATCACACAGAAAATCTATGTCATCAAAAATGCTTACCTCATCCTTATCCTCAGATTCCTCTATGAGAATAAGGCTATTTTCTTTATCATCTTCAGAAGAAATGCTTCCTTCTGATTCTGTCTCACTCCATGATTTGGCATCATGTTCTTCCTTTGAGCTTTCAAGAGCCATTAAGCATAGGTCTTCTTGCTTAAACTCTTCATTGTCACTTTTGGATGAGGTGCTGTCCTCAGAATCTGTTTCACTCCAAGCTTCTGCAAGGAAGCCTCTTTCTTTCTTCTTCCCCTTTTTCTTAAGATCTTTCTTTTTCAGATCTTTCTTTTTCTAAGTATTTTCTGGACATTCTGGTGCTATGTGTCCAGGTTTCCTGCAGGAATAACAAATGATTTCTTTAGTAGGAGTTTTATCATACCTTGATTTTGATTCTCTCCTTCTAGACCCATCTGTCTTGACCCATTTCTTGAATCTTCTGGCCAGGAGGCTGAACAATTCTTCTTCAGTGACATGGGTCTCTTCTTCTGTTGCTTTCAAAGCAATATTTCTATCTTTTGAGGAGGTTGAAGTGCTTCCTCTTCTTTCCTTCTCTTCTCTGGTTTTCAGCAGTTGCTCATAGGATTTGAGTTTTCCTAAGAGGGCATCTATTGAGATTTCCCTTTGTCCTCTTGTATCTTTAATTGCCCATATTCTTGAGTCCCATGAACTTGGGAGACTCATTAACAGTTTGTCATTGATCTCTGTGAGAGAGATCTCTCTATCCAGGCTCCTTAATTGATTGATGATCAGACTGAATCTGTCATACATCTCAGATATGCTTTCCTTATGTTTCTTTTGAAAGTTCTCATATTGAGAGATCAATAGAGCCTTTCTATCTTTCCTTTCATCAGCACTTCCTTCTACCATCTTTGTAAGAGCCTCCCAGATTTCTTTGGCTGATTCACAGTCAACCACCTTTTGAAAGATTTCATCTGAGAGGGTTGAGACAAGAATGTTCACAGCTTTTGCATCACATGTTCCTGCCTTTTTGTCTTCAACTGTCCACTCAGCTTTTGGGACAAGTTTGTGAGTCACTTCACCACTTGAGTCTCTTCTATAAGGCTTGGGAGGACCTGTCAAGATAACATTAAATAATTCTTCATCAATAGAATTCATATAAATCCTAATTCTTGTTTTCCAAATTGCAAACTTTTCAAGATTGCACATTGGTGGTCTGGTGGAAGCATAATCTTTGATTTGTGCCATGTGAAAAGTAATTTTTAGAAATATATATATATATATATATATATATAAGAGGTATGATCTTTGTGATCAAGGAGTTAACCTTTTTAGATCAACCTCCCTCTGATACTAAGAAGGAGGTCGGCAGATAAACGCATCACCAAACCAGACTATGTTGACACTCACGTCGAATTCCACTCGACGTAACGTCGACTTCATGAAAATGAGCGGCAATACAAAAATATTTTCGGTCACATCCACTGTTGTACCGAATAAGCCTTGAATTGTGCCTCGTTTCGACGTTTCACCTGACTTAAATAGACTCTTCAGTTAGAAACCTTCACGACATCTGCATCTTTCATCCTTCTTGTTCCTCAGTCCAACCATTTCTTCCTCTCTCTCACTGACCTAAAATGGCTCCTAAGACCAACTCAGGCTTTGACATTTACCTCGAATCTTTCCAAGCCGCCGCAGAAAATTACAAGAGCATCATAACTCTGTTTACTGAAGCTGGATTAGACAAGTTCATCTCCACAAGATGCAAGCTCCTGAAAACAGAACTCACAGAGCTCATGACTCATGTTCAGATATCTGAACAAGGAGAAATCCAAGGAACAATCCATGAGACACCTATCTCAATCTCTGCAGAACACATTAGGACCACCTTTGATCTTCCATCAGGTACATTCCAATGTTATCTTTGTTCAACTCAAATAGGGAAAGAAAATCAGTTTCTAAAGAGCAACTAAACAGGTCTCCTTCATCATTCCCTTATCAGGTGATGAACCTGTGGAACTCACTCCTGATGAAATCAAGAATCTGTTAATCACCATGAAGTTTTCAAAAGATAGACCAATCCACCTGAAGAAAATTGACTTTTCTGATGAATATAGATTACTGGCAGATATAGTAGGAAAAATTTTACTATGCAAGATCTCTTCCATGATGCATTACCCAAACAACAACTGAACATCACGGGGGCCCTTGTGCTGAAGAAGAAGGTAGACTGGGCCAGCCTCCTGCTCAAAATGATAGGCTACAAATACTCTCATAAAGAGAATGCCTATATGAGAATCATGAGTCAAGTACTCTTCCACTCCTTCCCTGACCTATGTAGGTCAAAAGGAATCCCTATCCCTCCAGGAAAAAGGATGTCAATAGCCCTCTTCTCTAAATGGACCAGGCAAATTCCCAAGCCTGGTTCCATTCCTGAAAGGACTCCATCTCCTCCTAACTCTCCTGCTCATCCATCTTCACCTCCTCCTCCTCCTCATACAGACATCTCTTATGTACCACCATCATCCACACCTTCACAAATACCAACCCAATCACCTGCTCAACCCTCCTTTATTCCTCCACCATCTCCATCCAATACACCTCATCAAAATGATACAGTCCCCTTTTCACCTTCATCACATACAACACCTCCTCCTCCATTGACGTATATATATCAACTTTGTGCAATTATAGGGGTTAAGATATATCCACGTACCTAGAAATGATTTTTCCATAGGGTTTCCTATCAACTTTGTGCAATTATATATATATATAAGTGTAATAATCACAGATTTAAGCTTTCCACACACAGAGGCACTGACCTTCTCCTAGAAATGATTTTTCCATTTACTCCTCCTCCTCCATTGACTCCTCCATTGACTCCTCCTCCTCCTCCATTGACTCCTCCTCCTCCAACACACTTTGAACCATCTCCATCCACTGACAGCCTCATCACTCAGTGTATCCAATCCACAGCCCAAAGATTCCAAGCAATGCTGGATGGGCACTGCTCCAAGATTCATTCCTCCATCTTACACATGCAGACCCAAATAGATAGGGTCAGTGCCTCTGTGCAAAGCCTAAAGACCTCTATCTCTTCCTCTAAGGTCACCAGATCTTTCTTAACCTCCTTGGCTAAGAAGGTCAGAAGGGGGAGAGGTTAGATGAAGAGCAGCTCTCCAGTCATAAATCTCACTCTCACAAGTCTCTTCCTACTTCAAAAAATGATAGTCTTGCACTACTCAAGACCATTGGGAATGAAGTTGTACCTGAGCTACATAGTGAAGAGCACCTAACACAGGTACTCAATATAGCAAGAGAAGCTACTCAACAAGTGATTCTATTACAAGGGGAGGCATGTTGGACAGAAAAGGAAACTGGGGCTGAAGGAGAGAAAGAAAATGAAGCTGAGACTGTGCTGGCTGAAGTAGGAGCTCAGGAGCCAAATGCAGTTAAAACTGGAGCTGGAGATGAAAGAGAAATTGAAGAAGGAAAAGGCTCAAAGGAAGCTCCATCCCAGGGGGAGCAAACTACTTTGACTCAGGGGGAGCAAATTGCTGAGACTCAGGGGGAGCTGAGGAAATCACCTGCTACTGAGAAGGAGCAACTCACAAAAGTATTCATTAGGAAAAGAAAAACTCCTCCTACCCCAGAACAATGATGATATACTCTATTTGAACAATTGTCTATGCTTAAATGCTGATTACTCAACTGAACATAAAAGTTGTTTATATAATTTCTTATTCTATTTTCTTCTGATTGTTTAGCATATTTCTTCTCTATATAAATGCTTTGCTTTGTTGATTAAAAGCTGATACAATTTCTCTCTATATAGGGTTAAGACAAATAGGGGGAGATTGTTGGGAAAATGATTTATCTTAACCCCTAGAATTAAGAAGAATATAAATTCTAAGTATGAAAAATTAGGCTAAGTAAATATGCGTCGAATAGTATTCGACGCAGCGTCGAAATATAGTCGACGTTTCTCTCAGAATGAGTCGAAATAACTCTTAGAAGAATTTGACGTAATCATAGTCGACGTACCTCTGACTTCTAGTCGATGCATTTGATAAAGTCGACGCACATTTGTCGACGTACCTTCCTTATTCTCCTCTCGACGTCCAGCCAGGATGAAATCTACGTTTACGTCGAATAGTAATCGACGCACGTCGGTATCTATAAGTAAATCAAAAACACGCCAGATCTCTTTCCTTCTTTCTGTAGATCTGATTTTTTATGGAATGATATTATTCTTTTATAGCCGTTCTGAATCAGCCTTTCCTTCTATTTGATTCTTGGCTAATTTGATTAAGACTATTATGGATATTATTTAAAATCAGAATGAATTCATTTCCTTCTACAGAAATATTAATTATGGAAACTCTTATCTCTTTCTATTTCTGTATCTGCTAATTGATTATTCTCTCTTAGCAATATATTTTAAACAGAGCTATAAATAAGAAGGAGGTCGGCAGAGAATAAAAAGAAGTGATCCACCATATACATTTGAAAAAGAGGAAGAGCTCCCAAGAGAAGAGTGAGAAAGCTGAGAAAAGAGATAGTGTGCTGCAGCAAAGAAAAAGCCTTCATCTTCTCCTCCTTCTGAAGCCATTCTGCTGCAAATTCTGAAAGCTCTCACAAAAGAGAGAAAAACTTACAAATCTCCTTCTCACTATAGAAGAGAGATCATATTCACTATACTTGTGCTTCTAATCTTCTTGCTAGGAAGAAGATTCCTTCTTACATATATTGTCTTCTATTCTTCTACTTGTTCTACTTCTTCTTCTCTTTCTTACTTCATTTTCAAACTGTGTAAAAGAGTTTTTAGAATCTCTCTTCAAAAAAATTCAGTTGTAGTGGTTCTAAGAGTCTCCTTATCAAAAGACTCAGTCTGGTTCTAAGAGTCTCCTTATCAAAAGACTCAGTGTAAGTTAGTGAATTCCTACCAAGGGGGTAGAAGAGTGGACTACCCAAAGTTTGGGGAACCACTATATTTTCTTGTGTTGTGGTGTGATTTTCTACTTGTTATTTTTCTCCTTTACTTGCTTAATTCTTGTTGGTGTGTGGAAAGCTTAAATCTGTGATTATTACACACATATATATATATATATAATTGCACAAAGTATTTTTAATCTCTATTCACCCCTCTCTAGAGAATTCTAGTGAGGGTAACTGTGCACTTTCAATTGGTATCATATTCTAAATAAGAAGGACGTCGGCAGAGATTAACAAGAAGTGATCCACCATATACATTTGAAAAAGAGGAAGAGCTCCCAAGAGAAGAGTGAGAAAGCTGAGAAAAGAGATAGTGTGCTTCAGCAAAGAAAAAGCCTTCATCTTCTCCTCCTTCTGAAGCCATTCTGCTGCAAATTTTGAAAGCTCTCACAAAAGAGAGAAAAGCTTACAAATCTCCTTCTCACTATAGAAGAGAGATCATATTCACTATACTTGTGCTTCTAATCTTCTTGCTAGGAAGAAGATTCCTTCTTACATATATTGTCTTCTATTCTTCTACTTCTTCTACTTCTTCTTCTCTTTCTTACTTCATTTTCAAACTCTGTAAAAGAGTTTTTAGAATCTCTCTTCAAAAAATTCAGTTGTAGTGGTTCTAAGAGTGTCCTTATCAAAAGACTCAGTCTAGTTCTAAGAGTCTCCTTATCAAAAGACTCAGTGCAAGTTAGTGAATTCCTACCAAGGGGGTAGAACAGTGGACTACCCAAAGTTTGGGGAACCACTATATTTTCTTGTGTTGTGCTGTGATTTTCTACTTGTTATTTTTCTTCTTTACTTGCTTAATTCATCCTGGCTGGACGTCGGGAGGAGAATAAGGAAGGTGCGTCGACAAATGTGCGTCGACTTTATCAAATGCGTCGACTAGAAGTTAGAGGTATGTCGATTATGATTACGTCGAATTCTTCTAAGAGTTATTTCGACTCATTCTGAGAGAAACGTCGACTATATTTCGACGTTGCGTCGAATACTATTCGACGCATATTTACTTAGCCTAATTTTTAATACTTAGAATTTATATTCTTCTTAATTCTAGGGGTTAAGATAAATCATTTTCCCAACAATATCGTTGACAAGAAACTGTATTATCGATAAGGCCAATGAAGAACAGATAGCGTCGAGAAGAAGCCTTGTCATCAAAAAGGCTAAGTGTGATTGATGGCGATGGACATCGTCGTAAAGAAGGCGTGACGTCGAGAAGACTGAAGGAGGTCAGTTGAAGACAAGCAGTTGCTAAAGTATAGTCTGTCGACATGATATCGTTTATGTCGTCAACAAGATAAAGTTGTTACAACGATATCAAGCAGACAAGAAGATCGTGACGACATCAGTTAGATGACTTCGTATCGTCATAAGCTTGAGTACAGAAGACATGTCCAGTATCGTCGAAGATATCACTATCTGATGAAGAATTGAAGAAGAGACTAGTTCAAGGCATCGACAAAGTCCTATCGTCGAGATATTATCCATGTCGTCATAATAATCGAAATATCGTCGAGACAATTTCAAAAGTACCAGGACACGCTGTCAGCATTTAATACCGCCACCTGATTGTCCAATCAGCGCATGCTCTTAGGGATGGGCGTCTAACAGTAAAGGACATCATATGTGACCGTTAAGCGGCTCATCCGTCCTATAAAAGGGAACAATGATGCCCTAGAAAAAGAAGCGAAAAAAAAATGAAAAAGAATCCTGCTTAGCAATACAACAGTACAAGCGACGGTAAAGAAAGAAAGAAGGGAAGAACAAAACGATCATACTGTGTTCTTCAAGTTGCAGTCAAGTCTCATAGACTGCTAAGAATTGTTAAAAAGTAGAAGCCAGTCAACATCAGGCAAGAGGAAGAAAGCTTGAAGAAGATTTGAGCCGTTCAGATTCAAAATCAGAAGCATCTTCTTCAAGGTAAGAAGCCGATCTCCATCAGGCAGAAGAAACAGTTTTCATTAATGTAAATCTTTCATTATAGGGCTTGAGGGCCTGAGTGTCGAGCTTGCGGGCTCGGGTGGAGTGAAGGGGCTTGAGGGCCTAGGATGCAGGGACTTGCCGGTCCGAACGTGTCGAGCTTGCGGGATCGGGTGCAGTGAAGGGGCTTGCGGGCCTAGGCTGCAGGGACTTGCGGGTCCGAGGTGTAAGGCTTGCAGGCCGGAGACATTGGCGGAGTTTGCCGAGCCTAGCACACTGCTTGGTAGGCGCAAAGGGAAAGAGGACTACTCAAGACACCCTGTCTTGAGGAACCTCTATAAGGTCTTGTGTGTTTTCTGTGCTGTGCTTTACTAATCTATAGATCTATTAACCAGAAAACAAGAACACCTAAAGGGGATAATATTATTTGAAAAACCTATTCACCCCCCTCTAGGTGATAAGTTGACACCCAATAACTAACAAGTGGTATCAAAGCTTGGTTGTTTAAAGAAAAGCTTAACAACTTGAACAGATCTGCCCGTGGGTGTCCATTCATCATAGCTATGGAATCAAGCATAACTATCTGTTCTAGAGAGAACTTTTCCATTTGGAAAGTAAGAGCTAAAATATACATGGAGGCAATGGATCCCAGAATGTTTTTAATTGTTCAAGAAGGACCATATACCCCTATGACTATGATAGAAGATGAGATCCTTCTAGCCAGCTTGGACAAAGAAGCCAGAAGCATTCTAGCTAGTGTAGTAGATCTGCCAACACTCCAGAAGCTGACTCATTGCACAACATCAAAGGACATGTGGGACTCCCTAGGATTCCTCATGGAAGGGTCAAAGGAAGTAGAACTAAACCCCTAAGGTCCCTAAAAACTCAAAGTAATAGTGACTCAAGCCACTCAGACTCAGAAGAAGAAGCTGACCTTGGACTGACTGCCTTATCCAAATCAGAGGAAGATTTTCAAGATGAAATCCCTCATGAATAGGTATGCATCAGAGCACCCCTGACTACTTCAGACAGTGAATCAGATGATGAAGAATGCTCTGTATCCAGAGAAAGATTACGAGCACCTTTAACTCTCACAGACGGTGACTCTGAGGATGAGAAGGTCTATGGGTTGATGGCCCTATCAGAAGAAGGAAATCATGATTATCCATATCATGCTCAGGTATCCACTTCTCACACCTCTTCCTCACCTGCCTCATGTGAGAAGACCAAGAATGCATTAGATGATTACTCATCTTCAGAAAATGATGCAGAAGACGGCTCATAATGCAACAATAAGAATCATGCTGATCTAATTGAATAGTTTGGTGATCTCTTGGCTTCTCTGAGAAAGAGCAAGAAGCTTGTTAGGAAGCAAGCTAAGGAGCTAGAATCACTCAGACCCATTAAGGCTGAGATGAATGAGGAAATGGGTATGTCCCATAATGGGGGCACCAATTCCTGTGAGCTCAAGAAGATCATATGCAAGCTTCATGATGAAAGAAACCAAAGAGAAGAACTCATCAGGAAACTTGAGAATGATCTTCTTAAGGAAAGAAGCTTAGTGGCTCAATTCTCTAAGCCCAAGTTCATACTGCCCATCATTAACACATTCTTCCCCTCTGGAAATAAAGGAGGATTGGGTTTTAATGAAAGGACAGTAGAGGTTGGGAATAGAGGAAAGGGCAATGCTAAAGCTGAGCCTCATACCACCTTTCAGAAAGTAGTGCTTCCCTCGAACAGATATGACTAGGACAGTGTCCATGGTCACTGAAAAAATGGGAACTCCAACATATTGTGAAATGAAAGCTCCAACTGTGGGAGGATAAAGGGAATGAGAATGAGTGCATTAAAGGCTCCCCATGAGGAAATCCAAATGGCCCTTCATGGACCATTTGTGTTTGGTGCCCCAGCCCCCACACTCAAGGGTAAGGAAGCAACACCTACCCAATCTCTCCCAGCAAAGAAGCAAGCTGATATCCCCAGTATAATCAATTCTCACTTGATCATATCTGATGCCATCAATAGTATGTTAGCTACCAAGCAGACATCTGTTGCAGACAAACAGATAAAGTCAAGAAGAAGTAATTATACTAGGATAGTTAGTAAGCCCTATGCTGAGAAGAATATGGAGAATGTTGTTGCCCTCTCTACTAAACATAAGCATTGTGATGCTGCATCAACATTAAAAATTGTTCGGAAAAGAAGGTACAACTTCCATGAATGTTGGTGCTGTGGCAAAGTGGGACACTTTGCCATTGACTGTTGGCACAACCCTAGTGTGCCTAGTGCAAAGGAGAGACCTCCTGGAAGGGCTGAGGTGAGTAGAAGAATTTCTTATTATATTAACAAGAACCTAGGACCCAAGTCACCTTGGGTTCCGAAGGGATATTAAATCTGTTTAGCAGGGAAGTCCATTTAGCCAATAAAAAGCAAACAAGGCTAATGGACAATAAGTGCTCCAGGCTCAACTCTGGACTAAGAAAAACCTCACCACATGCCAAGATGCACTGGTCAAGGGGGAGCTACAAGTAAAGATAAGTGGACATCCCATCAAGCGAGAGCTACGAGCCCAAGAAGATATAAAAGCTAAGGTGAAGGTACTATGTTGATGTTCAATACATAACCTCATCCTTATCATTGTGTTAAAGGTAGTTTTTACTTGAGTAAGCAGAAAACACTGTACTGTTCATATAAAAGAGTAAAAAAGAACAATATCGTTTTGGACGCAAAACCATATCGTCGAAATGATGATTGGTATCGTCGGAATGACTCCTCGACATCGAATTTGTGTCACGACAATACCTAATCATCAATGAAATCTTAAATAGACCTGAGCTTAACCAATCATAACAACTTAACTCGAGTTAATCAGACATTTAACAAATGACACTTCATCTTCCAACTCAGAAACTATAAATAAGGCAGATGTCTTAAGGTTGAAACACTTTCTACACTAGCCCTAAAAAGACGCCGTGCTCTCTATGCATTCGAAGAGTGAACGAGTCGACTGAACTAGAATCCTCTCGGATCATGTAAGAAATGGCGCCAAAGAAGGAAGGACTTCTCTATGAAGGAAGCGAAGTAGTACGGGGCGGTTTCTCAAAGGGCCAGAAGAGATTCAGAGCGCCATTAAGCTATTAGACACCGTCGACCTGGAGTTCGCTCTCTTAGAGTCAACCGTAATATTGAAAAGGGAAGTGCTGGAGTTCTACTCTAATGCCAAGGATGGCTCAAAAGGAACGTCTGTGAAAAGCTTGATCAATGTGATAAATGTCAAGGTGAATCCTAAGAGGCTGGCCAGGGCACTTCAGCTGCCGGCCTTTGCCAAGGGGGAGGAAGATGAGAAGGTCACCCAGGAAGACCTCAACAGAGCTCTGGATTGGTGCGGACACTCCAGCAAGACCCATGGGTCCCTAGAAAGGAAGAGTCTTAATCAACAAGGAAAATTTGTGGCTGATATTGTAGGAAAAGACCTCCTCTGTAAAGTAGGGTCGCATGATAGGATATCCAAGCCTATGTTCAAGCTCATGGCGAGGATAATCCTAAGTAAAAAGACCAACTGGGGTCAAATCATCTTCAAAAGAATACAAGAAAGCTTTCTAGTTCCAAATTTGGGAAGAATACTATCACTGTATCTACTGATATCCTACCCTGAAAGCTTCAACAAGAAGCATGGCGTAAAAATCCATCACATGAGAAGGATGAACATCAGGATACTGGAAACATGGGAGAAAACTCTAACCAAGCTTCCCAAGCACCTGAATACTGCAAAGGATATGAAGAGGAAGGGAGAAAGATCATCTGAAGAAAGTGAATCAGACAACAGCTCAGACTCATCTGACTCTGAAGTGCCTGTAGAGAAGAGAAATATTTCCCTCATGACCTCTGCCCTAAGTCTGGAATCCGGAAAAATAGTAACAGCAGGAACTGAGCAAGAGGATGCTGAGTCTGAGGGGGAGAAGAATGGCGATCTCCCTGCTCAAGTGGAAAAAGTGATCAATAAGATCATTGGGGTTGAGGATGTTGTCCATCATGGATCAGTATACCAAGAGGACCCAAGTTGAGATCCCCAAGAAGAGAAGCTAGAGGACTCTTCTGATGAGACTAGAAGAGATCTACCGAGTCCTGAAAAGGTAGAAGGGCCAAACCAATCACCCATCAGAAAACCTCTATCTCCAATACTGGAAGGGAATGAAGAAGAGGAACCAGAAGAAGCTAGTTCACCTCTAGAGAATAGACCAGTGGAGTTCTCACTGTTGTCTCAAATAAAGATGCTCCTAGAAGAGCAAAGATTAAAAATTGAAAGTTATGTTACCTCTGCGGTCAATTAACTGAAAAGGGAACTATCTGTTGAAACAGAAAGCTTGAGAAATGATTTGAAGAATCTACAAGAGTATACTGCCAAAGAGACAACCCTTACTCACAAGGGTCTATCTAATTTAGGGGTCAATCAGACTCTGATTGTCAGCAACATAAAAAAGGCTTACATTGCATCCACCAAGAGGATGGCTGAACACAAAACTGATCTCCAAGAAAGTCTAGATCACCACAATAAAGATCTAGAAAGTCATCTTCTTGAGACCAAGAATCACTTGGAAGCAGGAATCCACATGCTTAAAAACAAGATATTGGTTTCTGAGGAGAATCTTCAGAGTGGGATATCTGAAGAAGTCATAAAGGGGGAGAGATCAATGATAAAGGCCAGTGCTGATCATGCCATCTGGACCACAAACACCATCAGGGAAGCAATGAATCTCCCTCCTCTACATTTTGACCAGTCTGCAGAAGAGTACCCTGCTAAAGAGCAACATGCAGATATCCCTGATACTGCCACTGATAAGGGTAAAGCGAAGGAAGCACTGGAGGATGCAGAAGTAAAAATAAGGAAGAGAAAGTACAGAGAGGAGATGGAGAAAAAGGAGGACTATGAAAGATGGAGTCCTAAATCCAGAACCATCATCCTAAAAACATGGGAGCAAGTGAAAGCTGAAAAGGATCAGGAAGCCAGTGCCAAGAAAGCAAAGGGTGAAGCTGCTATGAGGGCACCAGAGATATAGATGACTAAATCTTTAAGGGGCTGAATGTAGAAATGTCAAAACCTTTTGAAAACATTTGACACTATTTATAAATGAAGTAACACTTGTCAAATTCTGTGTTCACTCAATTATAGCTGCAATGTCATCATTATATGCTTATTTGCTTAAAATGTACTTTATCATTGAGTGGGTTATGACTTCTTCAAATAGGGGGAGATTGTTGGGAACAGTGCCCATCAGTGTTCCTGATTTGAAGAAGTGCTTAATTCAATGATAAGTGCAAGTTGTATTTAATGTCATATCTAGTTCATGCTTGCAGAGATGAGACAATATGTCCAGTACCTGCCTAAGTATAATATCATCGGAAAAGGCTGGACATAACGTCGACAAGTACAGGCACATTGTTGAGATGATGGGCAAAGCAAAGAAGAATGATTGTGTCTATGTCGTTGAAAAGGATCACGCGTATCATCGACAATAGCATGCCTATTGTCAACAACATGCAAAGCAAGGCAGAATGGTGATATCGTTGTGACATCTACACGACGATATAAGAAAGTCGAAGATGAAGAAGAAGACTCAAAGATGTGGTCGTCAAGAAGCCTTGACATCGATAAGGCTAAGTCGGAATGGATGTCGTTGAAAAGGCAAAGGGAAGATCAGTGTCAAAGATATCGTTGACAAGAAACTGTATCGTCGATAAGGCCAAAGAGGAACAGATAGCATCGAGAAGAAGCCTTATCATCGGAAAGGCTAAGTGTGACTGATGGCGATGGACATCATCGTAAAGAAGGCGTGACGTCGAGAAGACTGAAGGAGGTCAGTTGAAGACAAGCAGTTGCTAAAGTATAGTATGTCGACATGATATCATTTCTGTCATCGACAAGATAAAGTTGTTACAACGATACCAAGCAGACAAGAAGATCGCGACGACATCAGTTAGATGACTTCGTGTTGTCATAAGCTCCATTACAGAAGAGATGTCCAGTATCGTGGAAGATATCACTATCTGATGAAGAATTGAAGAAGAGACTAGTTCAAGGCATCGACAAAGTCCTGTCGTCGAGATATTATCCATGTCGTCATAACAATGTAAATATCGTCGAGACAATTTCAAAAGTAGTCGGACACGCTGTCAGCATTTAATACCGCCGCCTGATTGTCCAATCAGCGCATGCTCTTGTGGGATGGGCGTCTGACAGTAAAGGATACCATATGTGACCGTTAAGCGGCTCATCCATCCTATAAAAGGGAACCGTGATGCCCTAGAAAAAGAATCGAAAAAAAAAAACAAAAAAGAATCCTGCCTAGCAATACAACAGTACAAGCGGCGGTAAAGAAAGAAAGAAGGGAAGAACAAAACGATCATACTGTGTTCTTCAAGTTGCAGTCAAGTCTCATTGACTGCTAAGAATCGTTAAAAAGTAGAAGCCAGTCAACATCAGGCAAGAGGAAGAAAGCTTGAAGAAGATTTGTGCCATTCAGATTCAAAATCAGAAGCATCTTCTTCAAGATAAGAAGTCAATCTCCATCAGGCAGAAGAAACAATTTTCATTACTGTAAAGCTTTCATTGTAGGGCTTGAGGGCCTGAGTGTCGAGCTTGCTGGCTCGGGTGCAGTGAAGGGGCTTGAGGGCCTAGGCTGCAGGGACTTGCGGGTCCGAACGTGTCGGGCTTGCGGGCTCGGGTGCAGTGAAGGGGCTTGCGGGCCTAGGCTGCAGGGACTTGCGGGCCCGAGGTGTAAGGCTTGCGGGCCAGAGACATTGGCGGAGTTTGCCGAGCCATGCACACTGCTAGGTAGGCGCAGAGGGAAAGAGGACTACTCAAGACACCCTGTCTTGAGGAACCTCTATAAGTTCTTGTGTTTTTTTGTGTTGTGCTTTACTAATCTATATATCTATTAACCAGAAAACAAGAACACCTAAAGGAGATAAAATAATTTGAAAAACCTATTCACCCCGCCCCTCTAGGAGATAAGTTGACATCCAATAACTAACATTCTTGCATAGCTAAGATCCAGAATGGATCTTTGTTGGCATCTTCAAACTTCTTGGGTTCTTCTTGTGAGACGAAGCTCGGGAATAATGCTTCATTCATTGAGCTGCTTCTAGTTTATACTCCTTTGTTGATATTGCCAATAATCTGATCAGGTGGGTGATCTCTTTGAAACTTGATGGCAGTGGCCAATCTTCTACCTTCTGCTGTAATTTCTTCAACTTGGGGTTCTATTTCTTCAAATGAAGGTTCTATTTCATATACCTCGGTTGGTTGATTGTCTTCATCAGCGGGCCCATTATCTTGATTTTCTACTCCCCCTACGTCTATTTCTATTAAGTGTGAGATGGAGGGTTCCTTTTCTGCTTCTGAGATTGATATTTTCAATTCCTTAAGCTTGGAGTTAGAACCTCTGACAATAATTCTGGAAGTATCTTCAAGTACCATGTTGGATTCATCAAATACTACATTAATGGATTCTTCAATAGTTTTAGAATGAATTAGATATATCCTATAAGCTCTGCTATGATGACTATATCTAACAAAGATGCCTTCAAAGCATTTCTCAACAAACTTTGTTAAGTGATGTGTCTCATTGTTTAGTACATATCACTTACTTCCAAAAATCTTGAAGTAGGCCAAGGTTGGCATCCTGCCTTTCAAGAGTTCATAGGGAGTCTTATTATGATTTTTGTTGATTAATGCTTTATTTTGCACATGACAAGCTGTATTGACTGCCTCAGCCCAGAAATATTCTGGTAGTGAAGAGTCACTCAACATTGATCTGCTTGCCTCAATGAGTGTTCTATTCTTTATCTCAGCAACTCCATTTTGTTGTGGAGTTTTTGGAGAGAAAACTCTTGTGAGATACCTAGACTCTCACACAAATTTGTCATTGCCCCAGATTGAAATTCTATTCCATGTTCACTTCTAATTTTGACCATTGAATAGTTAAGTTCATTCTGAATTTATTTGACAAATGTAGTAAAGACTTCTAGGGTATCTGACTTTTGTTTAAGAAAGAACACTCGTGCAAATCTAGAGTAATCATCCACAATCACAAATGTGTAAAACTCCCCACCATGTTGTGAGATGACATTGGGCCAAACAAGTCCATGTGCAACATGTATAAGCATCTAGTGGAATCCTTCAAACCAATTGACTTGAAGGAGGCCTTTGTTTGCTTCCTCATTTGGCAAGCATGGCAAGGACATTCTTGTGCACAATTTCACTTGGGACCATATCTAACCAAGTTTTCTGATATGAGCTTATTAATGGATTTGTAATTTATATGGGCTAGTCTCTTGTCCATTGAATACAGAGAGATGCCCTACTAGTTGCCATCAGACATATAGGAGAATGTAAGCTTGAACATAGAAAGTTGAGACAATATACATTTCCACTCCTAGTGCTAGTAAGAATAACTTCAGAATTTTCAATATTCTTAATAAGACACATATCCTTGTGGAAGACAACTGCATTGTCAAGATCACAAAGTTGACTGATGTTTATAATATTGTGTTGCAATCCTTCCACATAAGCTACCCTTGAGATGGTAACTATGCCATTAGTAACATTACCATAACCTTTTGTTTTTCCTCTGTCAGATCCCCCAAATATAACTTTAGGACCATCTTTTATAGGAGTGAATTCTTTCAAATGGCTTCTTTTTCCAGTCATGTGCCTGGAACATCCACTGTCCAAATACCAGATGGGAGTTTGATTGGTCTTTGGACATACCTGTAAAAACAAACTATTTCTTCTTAGGTACCATATACTGGTTGGGTCCTAGATATCTGTTAGTCCTGAAAAGCATAGTAGATCTAACTGCTCCAGGATGTGAATAATGAGACTTAACAAGATTGTTTTCTAGCTTGTCATTGGTTTCCCTTGGAACTGTTGGATTGAACCAACAATCAATTGCAAAGTGACCAATCTTGACACAAAACCAATATTCAAACTTGTTATATTTCATTTTCTTGCTTTCAGAAGGAACATGGTTCCATTGTATGTGAGCAGAAGGATATTCAAAGGAGACTGAATTGCAGAACTTGTGATTGTAATATTGATTATTCTCACCCATTGCTTTACCTTTCATGTCAGTCTTCTTTAAAGATGCCTTCCCCTTACCAGATACAGGTGATCCATGTTTCCTCATGATGATCTCTTCATGAGGTTCCTTTGATGCACTGGGCACATCCTTGGTCCACTTGTGGAGCACTCATTCTTGAGGTGTCCATAAATGGATTTCTGATCATACTTGTGGATGGTGATATTACCTTCCTAAAGTTGATCATTTTATCCATAGGCTTGCCTGTTTTACCTCTCTTAAGGTATCCTAGGCGTCTTCTATGAATGGAGCAGAAACCATCAATCAAAAGAAGAACAGTTTTAGGTTTGGAGAAACTAGTTACTAGCTTTCTTTCAATAAGAAGTTTATCTTCCAAATCTTTGATTCTGTTTTCCCTTGATATCAGGGCACTAGACTGATCTCTGATCTTCTTTAAAGATTCAACTTCTCTGGTCAGGAATTTGCACAGCTCCTTGTTGTCTATCAAAGCCTTCAGAGTCTTCCCAAACTTGCTTATTAGTTCAAGATTGAAGTTTGCATTGTAGTCCCTTTTGAGTTGGCAGAATTCTGCATTTTCTAGAGTCAACCTTTCAGCTTTCTCAGAAAGGTCAGAATTTCTTGCTTTAAGAGATGAAATTTCTTCATCTTGCTCTTCGCAGAGCTTCTTGCTTCTCTTAAAAGCTTCAAGCAATTCTCCATATTGATATAATAAGCCACTTTCAGATTCATCTTATGAGGAAAGATTTGCCTCAGAATCAGTATCTGAAATAAATATAGAGGCTTTGATGGGTACCTGTGCAGAGAGAGAATTCTCCTACCCTTCTTCTTCAATTATGGCCATGGCTTCCATATATTCTTCTTTTGATGAGTAGGATCTGCTTTCATCATCCCTCAAGGTTTTGCACTTCTTAGCCAAGAAGGTCTTTTCCATGTTCTTTTCCCTGAAGGCCTTTTTCTCTTCAGGTTTTCTGTTGTCTCTTCTTTTGGAGGGACATTCAACTATCATATGTCCAGATTTCCTACATCCATAGCAAATAGTTTCAGAAGAAGAGTGTTTGTTCTATTTGGAATCATACCTGTCCCCTTTTCCCTTATGTGGATTGTAGTTTTTCCTTGAGCTTGAGGAGGGTGTATATTTTCCCTTCTCTTTTCTCCTTCTTCTAAGAATTTTCATGAAGTTTTTGGAGAATAAAGTGATCTCTCCATCAGATAGTCCTGTGATGGTGGAGCTTATTTCATATTCTTCACTTTCAGATTCCTTGTTCTTTTTGGAAATATCAGCTTTGAGAGCTACTGATCTTTCCTTGGTGTTTGACATGTTGCCATCTTTTCAGCTTTCCTGGTGTTTAGTTGTAGCTCATAAGAGAGAAGTTTCCTAAATTGATTTTGGAGCTCCATGTTGCTCAAATTTCCTACCTCCCTTATGACACAGATTTTAGTGTCCCATTCTTTGTGAAGGGACCTTAGGAATTTATCATTAAGCTCATAGTTTGAGAACACCCTTCCATAGGTTCTCAGACCATTCACAATTCTGAAGAATTTTTCGTAACATTCAGTTATGGAAACCTTCTTATCTTGTCTGAATGCCTCATATTCCTAGTTTAAGAGGGATTTTCTATCATCTTTGACTTCAGTAGTTCCTTCCATGTAGACTAAAAGAGAGTCCCACATTTCTTTGGCAGTTTTACAGCGCACAAGATTTTGGAATGTAGAGTCATCTTTCCCCACACCTTTCAAGCAGTGTGCTTGACATGGCAAAACTCCTCCAAAACTCAGAACTCACACAGAGTTTCTACCTAAGTCTCTTATAACACAAGACTTACACTCAGATCTACAAATAGATCCTACCTCAGATCACAAAGATCTTACTCTCATATTCACGCAGTAATCTTACAATCAGATCACAAAGATCTTACTCTCAGATTCACACAGAAATCATACACTCGGATCACAAAGATCTTACTCTCAGATTCACACAGGAATCCTACACTCAGATCATAAAGATCTTACAAAAAATGTTTATAAGATTATAGTTTGTTACAACAATAGCCTCAAAGAGAATTAGGACTTGGATCTTGAGTCTTCAATAGAAAGCCTAACAGTAGGATTCTTCTTCCTTGATAGACGATGACGTGTATTTTGTTGAGTAGATCTATATCAAGGAAAAAGAGCAGTAGTGATCCTTTCTTTCTTTGTAGATTGTTTGAAATCTTCTTCAGAATTATGGTCAATAACACTTTTGAGAATTAAGAAAGATCTTGCTCTTGATGGCAGAATAAATTATTTGATAAATCTTGCTGTCGAAAATTAATATTCTGCAGATCATTAGATATGACAGGAGGAGTCCATCTCCTTTTATAATGGTGCATTTCTCTAAAGAAAATGGAGGAGATTAGGGGATGTGATAATTATCACTGAATTTGAATATTCAAATTTGATCAGAAAAGGGAATATAAAAATTTGGCTTAATTTGGAATATTCCTTATATAGTAATAATTATCAAGGAAGGAATGCATAATTCTGACTTATTTGGAATGGTCTACCAATAGTATTAATTGAGAAATCTATTCCTTAATCATTTCTCCAACGAATTTAATCCATTAAAGACTTTCATTGAGTGCCCTTGAATTGCGCCTTGATTTACGTGAAGAGATTGGAGAAATAATAATGACACATGTTTTGCAAATACTTAGTCTATATTTGTATAAATGTTAGTATGTCCCGTCGACATGAAGACCGTCCCGTCGATCGACATTAATCTAGTCGATTTGCATAATAGATGAACCGTCTTGACGGTTTTTCCTTATAAGAAAGTAGATAGATAGTCTGTCTAGTCGATCTATTCTGTCGACATATCTTCCTATCGATATTTTGAGTTCATTCGACAGACCGTCCCGCTAATTTTACTTAACAATATTCTTACTTCTTTGCTTTCTGAATTCAGTAATCTTTCTTGATTTTTCCAAGTAGTATCTTCAAGATAGATATGAGTATGTAATAAATTATATACTTGAGATCATTTAACTTGAGTGAGTGCTAGGTCTAAGTGACCCTTAGCAATATTTATATATATTAATCTTCCATAGATTATAAGTGTTTGTCTCAAGCAGAAACAAGGATTCATCAAATACATTAGGTTTATTATTATGTTAATGTTATGCTTCAAATGAGAAATCTTAGGGACCAAATTCCCAATAGAGGTCTCGAGGTGCATCCAGTGAAACGTGGACATCCTCGCCTGGAGTGCTGCGGGAATGCCAGGCATCAATGCAGACGTGGCATGCCACCGCTGTACAACCCAGTGTTCGCCAAGTGGATGAAAAGGGAAATCGTCTATAGGCGGGTCAAGGAGTGCTCGCCGACTCCCAGCTAGCATCCGACCAAGGAGAAGCGAGGCAAATCAGAAAGCCGATCTCGTGAGTAGCACATGGCGAGGTGAGACAGCCTAGCATCGCCCTGGGGTGCATTTAGCCGGAGCGAGTTAAGTAAGGTCTCCCTGTACTAGTCTGGCAAGGCGAGTGGGGGCTCGCCTCCACTCGCAAGAGGAAATCTTGCGAGCCTAGCTCGCAGGGAGAAAGGCGAGTGGCACCTTCACGGGCCACTCACCCAACAAGGGTCTACAGGTGAATTTACCCTAATACCCTTGGTGGGCAGCCAATCGCCCTCCAGAACAATGGAGTTTGGCTGTTAGCAGACCAATTTGGGGTGCGTATAACAAAACCAAAAGGTGGAGTTGCGCTATTAGCAGACCAGTATAGAAAAGCTATAAATAGACCCTGAAGGGCACCTTTGGAGAGCATTCCAGATCTTTTGCTTCTCCTTAGGACACCTTTGGTTAGCTCCTTCAGCTCTCCAAGGCGCCCGAATTTAGTTTTGGCTTAGGAGGGGAAGCGCTCTAAAGATATTCCGGGTGTGTAGTGGGACCTCCACATTGTGGCCAAGGGTCATTTTTTAGCTCTAAGTCTTCGGTCAGGTTCCTCCGTGGGATCAGTAAGTCCTAGCTGCCCCCTTTCAGGGGTCCAAACTCCTCATTGGGCCGATTCTCGGTTCCAACATTTTTGGTGCGGTGAGCGTGGAACACAACTAGTACATGAAATTCCCAAGGAGGTAACATGGTGGGTGTTGAAACCGATTTCTCGGCCTCTAGTGGAGCTCGGGGCCCTCACCGAGATGAGGGGTAGCTAGCCCTTACTGATCCCTCGGAGAAGGCAGATCGAAGACTAGGAAAATGACTAAGACCTTAGCCACAGCGAGGAGGTCCCTCCACTAACCCGGAAGATCGTTGAGCGCTTCCCCTCCCAATCCAAAGCTGAGACTCGGGCACCTTGGAGAGCTCTGGAAATGCTAACCAAGAAGAGCCTGAGGAGAGAGAAGCTGAAGTGAAGTCCTCTCCAAAGGTGCCCTTAAGGTCCTATTTATAGATTTTCTGATCTGGTCTGCAAATAGCAGGATTCTGCCTTTTGATTTTACTATCCGCACCCCAAATGGGTCTGCTAACAGCCAAACTCCGCTGTTTTGAAGAGGCCAAAGGCAGACCACCAAGGGTGAAAGGGTAATTTGACCCTATTGGCTTTTGGGCAAGGGGCTGCGAGAACCTTCCTGCGAGATGCTCTCGCGGGCCTCCTCGGGAGCCCTACTCTCAATTCCTCTCTTATGCGAGCCCCTGCGAGGACCTCACCGGCCACTTCTGGCGGTGTCTGCCGAGGTCCGGTCTTGCGAACCTTCCTGCGAGATCGCCTCTGGACTTCGCTGATTTCAGACGAGGTCGACGGATGTCGAATTGTTAAGTTGTTCGCTGTCCGCTGGGATGGGGGGGTTCGCCGGCCGCTGCTTCCCCGCTGTAATTTGCCGAGGTTTGGATCTTGCGGCTCCCCTTGCGAGACCATCCCTTTGACTTCATTTATCGTAGAACGTTTTATCGACGGCTGATGACTTCGCCGAACAGGGGCAAGCTTGACGACCATAGGCGGGCTCGACGAACTAGTGAGAGTTCGTCGAACGCGTCATTCTTTTTATCGAACTCTGGTAACTTCTTTAAGTCGCCTGCGGGTAGTTCATCTCGCCTACGCTTCTCGCTCGCCACTCCGCGAGCCCTCCAAGAGAGATTTCTCTCCGATCACTCTCGCGAGGTCTTCGGCCCCAAGGACTCTCTCTTACCACTTCACCCCGTTGCCTTCTTAAACCGCCTCCTCGCTTGGCGAATATCGGGATTGTACACAATCCCCGCTCTTCGCGAGGATATTTATGCTCGCGAAGAAACATCCAACCCCCAGCATTCGCCAGCTCCTTGTTGATCTGTCAGGAATCTTTGGTGGTACACAATCCCCGCTCTTCGCGAGGATATTTATGCTCGCGAAGAAACATCCAACCCCCAGTATGAGGGGCAGCTAGCCCTTACTGATCCCTCGGAGAAGGCAAACCGAAGACTAGGAAAATGACTATGACCTTAGCCACAGCGAGGAGGTCCCTCCATTAACCCGGAAGATCGTTGAGCGCTTCCCCTCCCAAGCCAAAGCTGAGACTCGGGCACGTTGGAGAGCTCTGGAAATGCTAACCAAGAAGAGCCAGAGGAGAGAGAAGCTGAAGTGAAGTCCTCTCCAAAGCTTAAGGTCCTATTTATAGATTTTCTGATCTGGCCTGCAAATAGCAGGATTCCGCCTTTTGATTTTACTATCCGCACCCCAAATGGGTCTGCTAACTGCCAAATTCCGCTGTTTTGAAGAGGCCAAAGGCAGACCACCAAGGGTGAAAGGGTAATTTGACCCTATTGGCTTATGGGCAAGGGGCTGCGAGAACCTTCCTGCGAGATGCTCTCGCGGGCCTCCTCGCGAGCCCTACTCGCAATGCCTCTCTTAGGCGAGCCCCTACGAGGACCTCGCCGACCACTTCTGGCGGTGTCTGCCGAGGTCCGGTCTCGCGAACCTTCCTGTGAGATCGCCTCTGGACTTCGCCGATTTCAGACGAGGTCGACGGATGCCAAATGGTTAAGTTGTTCGCTGTCTGCTGGGATGGGGGGGGGGGGGGGGGGTTCGCCGGCCGCTGCTTCCCCACTATAATTTGCCGAGATCTGGATCTTGTGGCTCCCCTTGTGAGACCATCCCTTTGAATTAAATGATCGTAGAACGTTTCGTCGACGGCTGATGACTTCGCCGAACAGGGGCAAGCTTGATGACCATAGGCGGGCTCGACGAACTAGGGAGAGTTCGTCAAACGCGTCATTCCTTTTATCGAACTCTGGGAACTTCTTTAAGTCGCCTGCGGGTAGTTCATCTCGCCTACGCTTCTCTCTCGCTGATGAGTCCCATTTATATATATATTTATGGACTCATCTGGGCCGATTATCTAGTCTTTGCACCACACTTTAGGCACGTTTTCATTCATATTCACTATTCCCTTCTAGGTGCACTATTAGGCCCATTTCGGTGTGCAATTGCGCTCCTTGTTATTGGGGGTAAGCACATGGTGCTCCCCTTCCATTTCTCTATGTTTATCTGGTGCTGGAGGTGTATTCCCAGCTTAATTTTCTTGTGTGCAGGTGGCCGGATTGTCTTGTATCCAGTTTTCTCCCAGATTTCATAACTGTGTGAAACGCACGGTCGTGCGTTTTCCTTGACGCACGGTCTGCTGTGGTCGTGCGCTCTCATCTGGGCAGAAAACTGGCGATCCGAGTTTACTCGTGCGTTTTGACGCACGGTCGGAATCGCCCGTGCGTGAGTAAAACGCACGGTCTCCTGTTTCTACTGTTTTAAGACGTATCTGAATTTGTCCGTGCATTTTGACGCACGAACGGATTTTCCCGTGCGTGAGTAAATCGCACGGGCGGCGTAGCTTCGTCTTCACGCCATTTTTATCATTAATTAACGCACGGTCTGCGCACGGTCGTGCGTTCGACCGTGCGTGACCATTTTTCTGCCTGTTTAGTATTTAAGCAGGAATTGTTGCTGCCATTAGGATGACGGGACAGAGCTCGATCCCCCTCGCGGGAAAGGCTGGGAATCCCGCCATTTTCACCCTTTCCACTGTAGGAGGCAAGAGGAGACCATCTCCGGCGATCTCCTTCATCATCCTTCCATCCGAGAGCATTTGCAAGCTTCCGCCGCTGCTAGCTCAAGAATTCCTCGCCGAGGAGACCATAGAAGCGCTGAAGATCGTTGGAGCGGTGACAGCCTCCTTCGAGTTAGCACGCCATCTGAGGGCCGAGCCCGGAGAGAGCCCGACAACCTCTCATTCCGGCCGTGAACCCAAGACGCGGTGACATCTTCTTTGTGGTCCTCTCTAACCCTTGATGCTTGTACTTGTTTATGTGTTGTATGAATACTTGTTAAGTTAATCTTAAGGATTATTGCTTGTGTTCATGTCCAATGTTGATGCAGTGGCAAGAATAGCCCTTGTTTGTTGTTGTGATAGCCTAGGTTGCTTGTGTGTGAAGCCACTTAGCGATTGCTAGTGGTGATGTTTGCGAAGAGGTGAGTACGACCCTCACGAACCCTGCACTGTGGCCACTCCACCTGCTTACCGAAGCGCGGCATCGCAGCCGCTGCACTCACCCACACGTTGCGAAGCGGTGCTTTTCGACCCGCATTTCTTTTCATTCTGCAATAGCTTAGGAACCCAAATCACAACCCCCCTTTGTTTCTTATTAATCCTTTTAACTGATTTCCTGGTTTGAGCAAATCGTACTACCCAACTTGCGGTCCTTAGAGAACAATATTCGGGGAGTTCCTCCCTATTTTATTACTTGAGCGACCGGTGCACTGCCGTCGTATCGCATTTCGCGCTTGCTAATTAGCATTGCCGAAATAGCGCATCAAGTTTTTGGCGCCGTTGCCGGGGACTGCAAGCGTGTATGATTTGTTCTTCTTGGAAATTCGTTTTAAGGACTTTTTGTTTTTTTTGATTTTTTTTTTGTTGAAGAAGGTGTATGCATAGAAGAGATCCTGGTGAGTGCGCAACATTTGACCCTGAAATAGAGCGTACCCTGCGGGCGCGCCTCCGTGCTGCTGCCACCATGGATGTTAATGGAAATCCGGCTGAACCTGGAGTGGGAAATGTACCGGTCGTGGGTCAAGTAGCTGACGAGAATGAAGTGGTCAGGCCGAGACCTAGGACCATGAGAGTTTACACCACTCCTACAGCTGGGAGTGTGTATCCAGGATTTGGGCCTAACATCATGACCAACCAGTTCGAAATCAAGCCCGCCATCCTGAACATCATTCGTAACAACGCGCAGTTCTCTGGGATGTCCAGTGAAGACCCACATCTTCACTTGGCAGAGTTCACCGACATTTGCGGTACCTTCCGGTATGCTGGAATCACTGACGAAACAGTCAAGTTGATACAGTTTCCATTCTCATTGAGTGACAAAGCCAAGGTATGGCTCCATTCTATCCCTCCAGGAACTGCTGCTACTTGAGATGTGCTCGCGCCCAAATTCCTCGCCAAATTCCACCCGGTGGACAAGATTGTGAGCCTTCGGTGTGAGATCGCCACCTTCCGGCAAGCTGAGCAGGAAACCCTCGCAGAAGCTTGGGAGCGTCTTGGTGACCTCCTGCGCAAATGCCCAAATCACGAGCTCCGGCCGTGGAACATCGTGGAGACCTTCTACTTCTCCATCGAGCCCAACCATCGGGCGATGATTGATGTTGCTGCAGGAGGAACCCTGATGAACCACACGCCCGAGGAAGCTCTCAGAATTCTGCAAGACACCGCATCCCACAGCACATTCTGGACTGCGGGGAGAAATGCGCCTAAAAGCGCTCGGGGACTATTCGTGGTGGATTCACTACCTCCCGTTGCTGCACCCACGTCTAACATTAAATGTGAAGGATGTGGAGGCAGTGGTCACCACTCATACGAGTGCCCAGGTAGCGAGCCATCATGTGACTTCTCTCAGCTTTGTTTAAATGAATCTGTAAATTTCATTGGAAATCAAGCTAGGGGGGCACCCTACGGAAATGCTTATAATCCGGGTGTGAGAAATCACCCCAATTTTTCATGGAACCAAAATGCTGCAGGCCAACGATGGCAACCGGGCCAGCATCAATACGATGCTCAAGCGTCCGGAAGTTAACCAAGGCCGCCTCAGCCGGGTTATAATCAAGGTGCCCAGTCCCTAAGAAAAGTAATCTGGAAGAGTTGATGGAAAAGTTTATGGAAGTCGCCAACACTAATATGGTGAACCAAACCGCATCCATGCGTAACTTGGAGATGCAAGTGGGCCAACTGGCTCAAGTGCTAACCGAGCGTGCGCAAGGGACCCTTCCCAGTAATACCGAAAAAAATCCAATTAACCAAGGGAAGAGTCTCTCCGACGCGGGAGTTGGTGAACTAAGTGAGTTGGTAGTCTCATGCTCCATTAACAATATTGAAACGGCAGACTTATGTGATTCCGGTTCATCTCGCAACGTCCTCGCCTTGCAGGATGTTGCTAAACTGCAACTTAAAATTGTTTCGGATGAACGGAAGTCACTAGTGCTTGCTAATGGGACTGTAGTTAAGGCTGAGGGAGAAGTCAGGAATGTGGAAGTTACAATCGAGGGGACGGTAGTGGTTGCCGACTTCCAAGTTTTGGGACCAAGTCTGAATCAATCAATTCCCATCTTGGGAGTACCGTTCTTAAAAGAGAGCGGTGCCACCTTAGACTTTTCTAAGGGGTGTGTTGTCTTACCCTGTAAGGTGACACCCTCCACTTGCCCAAGATTGTATCTGAAGCAGTAATTCACTCTCCCCTTGTTTTTACTGAGAAACCATCTAGTGATGCAGAAGCCGAGAAAAGAACATAATCGCTAGAAGGAGCAAAGAAAGAAGAGAAGTTGCAAGTTGTGACGGAAGAGGGGAAGAAGGCAGAAGACAGCGGCAACGGAAGTGACCAGAATGACGAGGGAGAAGGCGGAACAAAGTGCCTTATGAAAATGTGTCCGAGTCAAAGTAACAAATGTAAACATTTTAAGCAGGTCCATTGGGTTGATCCGGTTGTCACAGCGGCAACGGAAGTGATGCCACCCACCACCAAGGTGGGAAATTCTGCCAGTCATCAACGTTGGCGCTCTCCAACTGTGGAGAAGCTGAGGCAAGAAAAATTGCTGCGTGAAGCATGCTCTTTTGCCCTCCGGCGCGAGAAGGAAGAGGTTAGGGGCAAGGGGGAGATATCCTCATTGGGCCCTAAATCCTTCACCTCTCTCCCATCTCACGTAGCTGGGTAGAACCACCACAAATCAGCATACAGCTGATGCGTGATTGGGTCTCGGGGTTGTGATTGTGCTGCTTCTTCGGTCTGATTTTGTGCTCTATTTTGTCTCGTTGCTGTGTTGGTCGTTCTTATTTTAGTTTGGAACAATCTCTTTAACTGCTGCTATCGAACTTTAATACAGGTATTTGGTCCACCTTGAAGGACGTTAAACAAAAGGGCTTCTTGGGAGACAACCCATGGGAACCACCCAGTTCCGTCTGCTTTTTAATTCCCTCTATGCACTACTATTTCTATTTTGCTAACATTGTAGGCGGATGCTCTCTTGTGGAGGACGAGGAAAGGATGGAAAATATTAATGTTGGAACTACCGCACTTCTGACATGCTCTTCTATGAGCATAGGTCAACTCTACCCCTCTCTTACTTATTTCTGAATTGGTTATTTTAGTTAGTTTTGATCAAGTCTGGGGGAGAGAGTGATCGGTGCACGTGCACACACTTTGCATGGCATGTTAGAATGTGATGAGTTAGGATTTGTATTTTGTTGCACATATTGCATACACTTGCACCTAGTTCACGCGCACTTGATCACGCGTACTTATTGGGTATCGCTGCGAGGTTCCCCGCTCGTAAGAATTGGATTATTAGCGTATGAGTGAGTAGAGAAAATGTTGACTCGAGTAGTGCTCTAGTCGAGTGCTCCCGTCACGCCTAGAAATTCAATTAGAGTAGAATTAAATTCAGAGTTATAATTTAATTATTTCTATTATAGTAGCTGCAATTTATTTTACTTTAGTGGTGAATCTGGTGAATCCAATAGTAGCATAAGGTCGAGTGTAGCTAGACTAGTAGTAGCTTATTACTAGGGTCGGAAGGAAGGACAACCTTTCTCGGTGGCTAGAACTTGCACTAGGCGACTCTCGAAACGATTGCGTTGAAGTACTCGTCATAAAATGTGATATAGGCCATTTCTTGATCCGGTTGTGCTTTTGAAATCCTTACCTGCATAATCACCGTTGCAAGCCCACTTGAGCCTACCCTTCCTCCTTGTTTAGCCCCACTAAAATTTAACCAAAGCCATACGGCCGAACCAATTTTCACACCACCCTTTGAGCTGAAAGAAATTTCTTTTTCGATCGCATTTGGTGTCATCTTTGTTGTGTATGGCAGTTTTGAATTAGCTAAAGGAGCCGTTTTTTTGTACTTACAAATGTCATTTTGTCAATGAGAGAAAAGAAAAGAAAAGAAAGAAAAGAAAAGAAAAAAAAAGTGGTGCAAAAATAATATTCTCTCTGCAAATTCAATATATATTTGGCTTAGCACGCACCTAGTGTTCAGTTGAAGTCTGGGGGTGTTGTGTAATTCTTGAAAATTTTGTATTGGTGATTGTAATTCTCTTGAGTGCTCAGGTTGTGTTGAATGCGATTCCCATTGTCCTTCTACTTACCTAGCCTATACTCAACCTAAGCCCAATTCTAACCCATAAGTCCTATTGATTTTAGATACGAGTCATCTCATGCAGTAGAGAGAGTGCGAACGTGCAAGCCTATGGACACCGACTTTGATGGATTTCTTAGGAGTTTGTCCCGAGCTTCGATTCGAGTAATACTTTACTCAATAGTCACGCTATTTTCCCTTTTTGCGCGACCGAAAGATTCACCAGGATTCACCATCCAAGTAAAATGAATTTCAAACTACTGTTCTAGAAATATTAGATATAATCTTGAGTTTAATTCTGTTCTAATGTATTTCTATGCATGTGCGCATGCGACTTTGCATTGTTCTCTACCGCTCACACTCACGCTAACATCCAATTGTTCCGACATGAGGGCTGAGTAGTTTGCCCGAGACGTGCAAATGGTTAAGTCTGGGGGTGTGATGAGTCCCATTTATATATATATTTATGGACTCATCTGGGCCGATTATCTAGTCTTTGCACCACACTTTAGGCACATTTTCATTCATATTCACTATTCCCTGCTAGGTGCACTATTAGGCCTGTTTTAGTGTGCAATTGCGCTCCTTGTTATTGGGGGTAAGCACATGGTGCTCCCCTTCCATTTCTCTATGTTTATCTGGTGCTGGAGGTGTATTCCCAGCTTGATTTTCTTGTGTGCAGGTGGCCGGATTGTCTTGTATCCAGTTTTCTCCCAGATTTCATAACTGTGTGAAACCCACGGTCGTGCGTTTTCCTTGACGCATGGTCTACTGCGGTCGTGCGCTCTCATCTGGGCAGAAAACTGGCGATCCGAGTTTACTCGTGCGTTTTGACGCACGGTCGGAATTGCCCGTGCGTTAGTAAAACGCACGGTCTCCTGTTTCTGCTGTTTTAAGACGTATCTGAATTTGTCCGTGCGTTTTGACGCACGGACGGATTTGCCCGTGAGTGAGTAAATCGCACGGGCGGAGTAGCTTCGTCTTCACGCCATTTTTATCATTAATTAACGCACGGTCTGCGCACGGTCGTGCGTTCGACCGTGCGTGACCATTTTTCTGCCGGTTTAGTATTTAAGCAGGAATTGTTGTTGCCATTAGGGTGACGGGACAGAGCTCGATCCCCCTCGCGGGAAAGGCTGGGAATCCCGCCATTTTCACCGTTTCCACTGTAGGAGGCAAGAGGAGACCATCTCCGACGATCTCCTTCATCATCCCTCCATCCGAGAGCGTTTGCAAGCTTCCGTCGCCGCTAGCTCAAGCATTCCTCGCCGAGGAGACCATAGAAGCGTTGAAGATCGTTGGAGCGGTGACAGCCTCCTTCGAGTTAGCACGCCATCTGAGGGCCGAGCCCGGAGAGAGCCCGACAACCTCTCATTCCGGCCGTGAACCCAAGACGCGGTGACATATTCTTTGTGGTCCTCTCTAACCCTTGATGCTTGTACTTGTTTATGTGTTGTATGAATACTTGTTAAGTTAATCTTAAGGATTATTGCTTGTGTTCATGTCCAATGTTGATGCAGTGGCAAGAATAGCCCTTGTTTGTTGTTGTGATAGCCTAGGTTGCTTGTGTGTGAAGCCACTTAGCGATTGCTAGTGGTGATGTTTGCGAAGAGGTGAGTACGACCCTCACGAACCCCGCACTGTGGCCACTCCACCCGCTTACCGAAGCGCGGCATCGCGGTCACTGCACTCACTGACACGTTGCGAAGCGGTGCTTTTCGACCCACATTTCTTTTCATTCTGCAATAGCGTAGGAACCCAAATCACAACCCCCCTTTGTTTCTTATTAATCCTTTTAACTGATTTCCTGGTTTGAGCAAATCGTAATACCCAACTTGCAGTCCTTAGAGAACGATATTCGGGGAGTTCCTCCCTATTTTATTACTTGAGCGACCGGTGCACTGTCGTCGTATCGCATTTCACGCTTGCTAATTAGCATTGCCGAAATAGTGCATCACTCGCCAATCCGCGAGCCCTCCGAGAGAGATTTCTCTCCGATCACTCTCGCGAGGTCTTCGGCCCCAAGGCCTCTCTCTTACCACTTCACCCCATTGCCTTCTTAAACCGCCTCCTCGCTTGGCGAATATCGGGGTTGTACACAATCCCCGCTCTTCGCGAGTATATTTATGCTCGCGAAGAAACATCCAACCCCCAGAATTCGCCAGCTCCTTGTTGATATGTCAGGAATCTTTGGTGGTACACAATCCCCGCTCTTCGCGAGGATATTTATGCTCGCGAAGAAACATCCAACCCCCGACATTCGCCAGCTCCTTGTTGATCTGTCAGGAATCTTTGGTGGGACCCACTCTGTGGGCTATAAATATCGTCCCGAGTCTCCAGTGGCGTGCGCTGCTACTTCCCTTCCTCTCCCTTTGCCTGATACTGTAGCTGCCTAGAGATGCCTCTTTCCGAAGAAGCCGAGGCTTGCCTGAGGGCGATGAGAGCCGGCGGGCTACCCTCCACGACCAGGGTCCCCTCCTGGATGAACCGGCCGCCCCCGCTCAGTCGCCGAAAGTCAAGAATGCGAAGGCGGCTCGTCGCACCGGGGACGACTCCGTGCTGCTGAACTCCTCTCCGGACGATCGCCACCATGAGAAGGTACGAGCTACTCCAGTTCACGTCAATAAATTTGCTTCATTCATTTCTACTCGCAGGATGCTTTGTCGAGTGAGAATGCTGGAGAACTCACTGAGGGGTCTCGCAAAAGTCCACAGGCGGATATGAATCTCGCTGGAAAAAACGTCACCGGTATGATCTTAATCTCGCGTGCCTTAATGTTTTTTGTCAACTATATATGACCTCCGTTCCTTATTTCTTACAGTTTTGCCCCTGAAGTCCCCGGCCCGCCAGACATCGCGGCCTCCTTCTCTGCCTCCGCCTCCTCCTGACAAAATCATAGATAAGCCCGGATTCCATCTCCTGCCGAGCGAGGAGACCGATGGCTCTGTGTCGCCAAAGATCCCCCCGACCAACAGCGCAACCTACCCTGCCGGCCTGGGCAAATCTCTCTACCCTCACTACGACAATGTGTTCTAGGGCTGTCCTTCGACTTCTCGCCCCCCGCTTGGTAAGCATTCTGACCTCGCCGAAACCCTACTCGAACTCACGCGCGCCATCTAACCTCTTCGTAATATTTTGCAGAGAATACCTAAAACCCGCACACTGATTCTGAGCTGGGCGACGACGAGATGTCCCCCCTTACTGACCAGGTGGAGGAATTCTTAGGGGATCCGCGAGATCCCGAGATGATGAAACAGCGAGCCGCGGAGTTGCTGAGGAAACATGGGCGCATGCTGATGGACCTCAACATGCAGGCGAGACGGGACAGAGATGCCACCGAGGACAGGCACACGGTCCTGATGGAAGAGTGCGCGAGGCTCCGTCAGGCAAGACAGCGTAACCAGGATGAGAATGCCACGACGCCGGAGGTTCATATAGCTAGGATGAGAGACAACGCCTACCTCATGGATAGGGAGGGCCGTTTGGCCAAGCATTATTATAACTCTAGGGTACCGCCGAGGTCCGGGTCGCGGGGTGGGGGCAGGTGGAAATGGTTACCCCATGATTCTCTCTAACTGCTGTTTTGTTGTGAACTCTAATTATTTGTAATGGGTGTCGTTGTTTTTTAGACAATCTCGCCATGGCTCGGAACTCGCATATTCGCCACCCATGTTGGCTTTTATTCCTTTTGACAATAAGTATCACCAGCTTTTTATTGTTTCTCGCTCGCTGTCAATAAATCGGTTTTATTTTCATGTTATACTGCGCTCGCGAGGACCTTCTGTCTTCGCTAAATATGTCCCGCGAAAATGTTGTTTGTACTAACCCCGCAGGTCCCTCTCGCCCACGTCCATGATGTGATGTTTTTGCTGCTACCCGCGCCCGCCGGTGCTTGGACTTCTTCCCGCCATTTTGCTTTGGCTATAAATAGGCGGCCATAACTCAGTCAACCACCGCAATTACTTTCGACCTTCTGGTGATTAAAATTCCGCTTGCACGAAATGAAATCCGAACTAGCAATCCGAGAAGGCAAGTATACCTATCGAACTGTAGTATAGGAACACAAGTGTCGTATTAAAATCCGAGAACCGTTGATTACTTATACTCAAACGAATTACTATTATTTTATCTTAATAATTTTTTGGAAGGTTTTGTCTGCTAAGTTGAAATAAAAGCTGGATAAAAGTACGGCTAAACGATGATTAAGAAATAGCACTCGATCTTGACTTACTTCGGCTTAAGTTAATCAAAATTCAAAAGCAAGCTTAAAACTTAATAAAGTAAGGGTAGCTTGACCGTGGGGGTTCCTATAGTTTGAACATGCTTCTCTCGAAGATATGCCCAACTGAGTTTAGGAAAATCCGACCGAACTCTCGTCCCGTATTCGAATACCTAAAACTCGCTTTAAGTGGTGAACCCCGCTATTGGGTTTGACTCCAATCCAGGAGATTTACGTCATTCTCTCTCGAGAAATGTGTGTAACTCTCTTTACTCTTAAGTGCTCACTTCAGACTATCGGCCTCTCGGCTAGCCAAGAATGAAAGCAAAGGTGGAGATTATATATCGATAATATAGCTCCACTAAATTTTAATTAAGAGTGAATCTAAGGCCCAACACTTTAGAAAGTGAAAGAAGACTAAAGGATCATAACTTGATCAACTCATCCTCAGATCATCAAGATCGAGTACTATGAGGATTTAGTTACTCATGGTGGAGGGGTAGGAGAGAGAAATGATGAAGATTTTAAGAGAACAAAAACATACAATTTTTATTAAACAAAAGTTCAACTGAGATTACAATTGCATGGAAAGCCTACTAAGCATTAGTAATACACTATAAAAGGAAATTACAAAGGCATTACAACATTCATATGAAAACTAGAAAAGGAAATGCATTGAAATAAGAGAGAGAGAGAGAGAGAAAGAGAATAAAATGACATGAAAATCACTGAAAATAGAGTAGTAGCACTAGTTCTCTCTCCAAAAACTGAATGGGGAAAGCTTGGAGGTCATTTCAATTTATAGAAATTTTTCTGCCTCGGTCATGCCCTCAGTCACGCCCGTGACTAGGGGCGTGACATTGTTTAATCAATTCTGCGGCTTGGATCAGGTTCGGCGCACGATTCTGACGCGATTTGATGGGTCACGCCCTAGGTCACGCCCGTGACTGAGAGCGTGACCATTTCGGTGGTTAGCTCGGGTCATGGGCGCTGGCGGCGATCATGGGCGCTGCCGGCTGGCTGAAGTGGCAGTCACGGGTGTGACTGGAAGCACGCCCGTGTAATAGTGGCGTGACCAATTTGGTGGTCAGCTGGTCGAATCTGAGCTGTTCACGGGCTGGTCACGGGCGTTGCTTGCGTGTCACGGGCGTGACTTGTGTGTCACGGCCGTGTTCTTTGGGCATGTCTGACCAGATCTTCTGAACTATGTTGGCAGCAGCTTAACTGGAAACAGCAACTTACACGCCCTAGGTCACGGGCGTGACCTAGGGCGTGACTTAGGAAATTTTGCATTTTTGACCTGAAAATTCAGAAAACTTAAGTTAGCACTAAAAATAGGAAAATGAACCAAAAATGCATTTAGGTAAACAACAATAAACAAAAAGTAAGAGTAAATAACCTAAAAAATAACCTAATTAAACTAACTAGATTTAGCATTATCAAATTCCCCCAAGCTTACACTTTGCTTGTCCCCAAGCAAAGAAATATGCTTTAGCTAATAAAACAAAATGACTAATCAAAAAGATGTAATTATGCTAAACACGAGTACCTTACGAAATTCCAAGTAGGGAGAATAGTGAAAAGGAAACCTAAAATAAGTACTTTATTTAAGCTTAATTTTTATACCCTTTACTAACAAAAATTAATCATCCAAAATTTTAACTAAAAAGTTTTAAAATAAAATTGAGCAAAGTAACAAGTGAGATAGTGCATTGAATTGTTACTAAACCCTAAGAGACAAATTATAATTATATCATTCTAAGAACAAGGATCTAAATTCATACCCAAGACTTAACTATTCTACTTTTCTTCTTTACTTAGCTAAAGCAAATTTAGGAGCATGAATCAAGAGGACTTTATTAGGACCGAAATGTTTGGTTTAGGCATATGATTTGGAATGGAAATCGAAGATAAAAGTGATTGCTATAATCACACTAAACCATAAACATGAGTTTTATAAAATTTTCGATATGAATGATAAGAGGCGATCCATCATTATAAGCATATAGCATATTTTCTTTCTTTCTCTTTCATAGCCATTTTTTTTGAAATTTTGGCAAAGATAACTAATACAAATATGCTTAAAATATCTCCTTTTTGAGCAAATTCTTTTCTTTGAAGCTCTCCATGCAATAAACCAATCACACTCTTTTAGAAATTTAAATAAAACTCAAAGTGTTAGTGTGATTCAAATAGGTTTGGAAATTTTGGCTTTGGTGAAAAATTTGATAAGTGGAGGTGACAATAAAACATGGGAAAAGGCTCAAAAGAGGCTAACAAAGGGTTTCTTTTTAAGGGTTGGCATGAAGGCTCAAACTTAAAACAAAAATGGCCTAAATCATTTTCATTGCTCTCTAAATTTATTTAAAGCATGAGTTTTGAAGGATTTCAAAAAGTAAGCCCTAGATATTAAATAAAGACTAATGAACTTATCCTGAAAATAAGAATAATAAGCGTCTAGGATTATTCACATTTACTACACAAATCAAAAGTTAACCTTGCAAAATATATCTAAAAATGAAGAGAAAAATAGTGGATGAAGAATTTTTACGAAAGTAAAGAAGATAAAAGAGAAAACGATAAGGAAAGTACAAGATTTTAGAAAAAACTTTTCAGATTAACATGCTACCTAGAATTAGAACACTACATGAGTCAACAATTTACTTGTGAAACATAATTAAAAGTAGGATTAGAAATTTTGAAATTAACTAAGGCTCTATAAAATATTTTGGGAAAAACAAAACATAAAGCAAGAGGTACTATTGATTTTACCAAAATCTAATTTAGACTACTAAAACAAAAGAAAAGAAGGCATTCTCCCCCAAGCTTACGATAGACATTGTCCTCAATGGAAAAGGAGAGTGAAGGAAGGGGTAACTAAGAAAAGAAATTAAAACTGAAAAACTGAAACAGGCACTTCCCTGGATTTATGGGCTTGAAAGGATGTGTGATGCCGCTCCCCCTTGTTGGCGCTTTGAATCTTCATGAAATATCATCTTGAATTTTTCTTGAAACCAGCAATGTTGAAGCAGGCGATCGCCGAAGTTGAGAGTATCGGAGCCATCCAGGGCCAAAGAAAAATCAAAACAACAAATTTTAAAAACCTTGGGTTGCCTCCCAAGAGCGCCCTCTGTTTAATGTCGTTTGAGCTCGACTAAAAGAATATAGTTCAAAAGTTAATCCAAATTATTACAGTCCAGACAAAAGAAGTTTTTCACTATCCATGTCAACATTGTCACCAGAAAAATAAAGTTTTAGACGATGCCCATTAACCTTGAAATCATCCTTATCTGGGTGTGATATCAAAACAGTTCCATACGGATAAGCTTCCTTTACATTAAAAGGACCTGACCATCTAGATTTTAATTTTCCAGGAAATAAACGTAGACGAGAATTATAAAGTAATACTTGGTCGCCTGGTTTAAATGTTTTCGGGTGCCTTAAATTTTTATCGTGAAAGCATTTCGTTCGTTCCTTATATAATTTATTATTTTCATACGCATTGGAGCGCCACTCATCGAGTTCGTTGAGTTGGAATTTTCGAAGATCGGCGGTGGAGTGGGGATCAAAATTTAAAAATTTAAGGGCCCAGAAAGCACGATGTTCTAATTCGACCGGTAAATGGCACGATTTCCCATATACTAACCGATACGGTGTACAACCGATGGTGGTCTTGTACGCTGTTCGGTAAGCCCATAGAGCATCGTCTAATTTATGTGACCAGTCCTTACGTGAGGTGGAAACAGTTTTTTCTAAAATACATTTGATTTCTCTATTCACTACCTCGACCCGGCCGTTAGTTTGGGGGTGGTAAGCAGGTGAAAGCTTATGTGTAACGCCATATTTTAAAAGTGTTTTTGCAAATTGTGCGTTACAAAAGTGCGAACCCCTATCGCTAACGATGGCCCTAGGAGTACCGAATCGAGAAAATAATTTTTTTAAGAAAATAATAACGACTCGGGAGTCATTGGTAGGAAGAGCTTGGGCCTCTGCCCATCGAGACACGTAGTCTACCGCAACTAAAATGTATTTATTGCCATGGCTAGAAGGAAGAGGACCTACAAAATCAATTCCCCAAAGGTCAAAAACTTCGCACTCGAGGAAATAATTTTGCAACATTTCATTTTTATTTGAGATATTTCCGGTCCGTTGGCAGCTATCGCACCGTCTCACAAAAGATTGGGCATCTTTAAAAAGGCTAGGCCAATAAAAGCCTGCACTTAGCACTTTGTGAGCGGTCCGATTGGCTTGATAGTGCCGACCAGTCGGTCCTTCGTGTAAGTGTTTGAAAATATTTTGTCCTTCTTCGAAAGAAACACATCTCCTTACTACTTGGTCTGCACAAACTCGAAACAGATACGGGTCCTCCCAAAAATAATTCTTCAGGTCAGAGAAGAATATCTTCTTTTGCTGATAGGAAAATTCTTTTGGGAGGACTCGAGCTACTAAGTAGTTGGCGAAGTTTGCAAACCAAGGAGAAGGAGTAGTGTTGATTGATAATAACTTCTCGTCGGGAAAATAATCATTAAAAGTTTGTTCATTTAAATCTTCAATAAATGGGTTATCTAATCATGAAAGATGGTCCGCGGCCAAATTCTCAGCCCCCTTTTTATCTCGGATTTCCAAGTCGAACTCCTGGAGGAGTAAGACCCAGCGAAGTAAGCGTGGTTTGGCATCCGGTTTAGAAAGTAAATATTTGAGGGCCGAGTGGTCCGTAAAAACAGTAATTTTTGAAAGCGTAATATAAGGTCGAAATTTGTCGAATGCAAAAATAACTGCTAATAATTCTTTCTCCGTTGTGGTATAGTTCTCTTGCGCGGATGTAAGTGTTTTACTTGCGTAGAAAATAGGGTGGAAGTTTTTAGATATACGTTGTCCTAAAACGGCTCCCACCGCAAAGCTACTTGCATCGCACATGATTTCGAATGGAAGGTCCCAGATTGGAGCTATCATAATTGGCGCATTTATTAGCTTATTTTTGATTAATTGAAAAGCAAATAAGCATGTATCATCAAAAATAAATGGAGTATCTTTTTCTAAAAGATGAGTGAGTGGTTTGGTAATTTTCGAAAAATCTTTTATAAACCGCCGGTAAAAACCGGCATGTCCTAGAAAGCTTCTTATGGCCTTAACGTTGGTTGGCGGTGGCAGTTTTTCGATCACTTCTATTTTTGCTTCATCGACCTCAATTCCTCTTGCTGATATCTAATGACCTAAAACCAATCCCTCCCGTACCATGAAATGACATTTTTCCCAATTCAGGGCGAGATTGGTCTCCTCACACCGTTCTAACACTTTTTCTAAATTTTCTAAACAAAAATCGAAGGAATCACCAAACACGGAAAAGTCGTCCATAAATACCTCCATAATACTTTCTACGTACTTGTCGAAAATGGCCAACATACACCGTTGAAATGTTGCCGGCGCATTACATAAGCCAAACGGCATTCTTAGATAGGCGAAGGTGCCGAAAGGACAAGTAAACGTCATTTTCTCCTGGTCCTCGGGCGAGATGGGAATTTGGAAGTAGCCCCAGAGACCATCGAGAAAACAATAAAAGCTATGGCCGGATAATCGTTCTAAGATTTGATCGATGAATGGCAAGGGGAAATGGTCCTTGCGGGTGGCGTCGTTCAATTTGCTATAATCAATACACATACGCCACCCAGTCACCGTCCGTGTTGGGATTAAGTCATTATTATCATTTAACACTACCGTGATACCTCCCTTTTTAGGAACTACTTGAACGGGGCTTACCCATTTGCTATCTGAAATTGGATAGATAATTCCTGCGTCTAATAATTTCACAACCTCACCCTTTACTACTTCTTTCATGTTTGGGTTTAATCGGCGTTGAGGTTGAATAGAATTTTGTGAATTATCTTCCATTAGAATTTTGTGCATGCAGAAAGATGGACTTATGCCCTTAATATCAAAAATCTGCCAAGCAATTGCTTGGCGGTGTTTTTGTAAAACTTTTAGCAATTTGGCATTTTCAGATCCACTTAAATGGGCCGACACTATTACTGGTAACTTAGAGTCTTTTTCTAAAAATTCATATTTTAAATGATTGGGTAGTTCTTTAAGTTCTAAAGTGGGAGGTTCCTCGTATGAAGATTTGAAAGACTTTTCTTTTTCAAAAGTAATTTCTTCAAAAATTTTTGATTTAATTTGAAAATTTGAGGGGGCGGGAGCAATGGCCATTTTCATTTCTTGTAATATTTCAGTGGAGGTGTTTGAAGATGAACAAAAAGAAGAAGAACCATTTTCAGAAATACAAAAAGAAGGGTCTTCACTTAACACATCTAAGAAAAAACACGAATCGTCATTTTCTAGGGTATTTTTCATAGAGGGTGTTATGGAGAAGGTTACTTCATCATCTCCAACTTGGAGGAATAGCTTACCATTACTCACATCAATGATAGCACGGGAGGTGGCAAGGAAGGGGCAGCCAAGGATTAGGGGAACCTCGACATCCTCTTCAATGTCCAAAATGACAAAATCCACCGGGAAGATGAATTTGTCTACTTTTACGAGCACGTCCTCCACAATTCCCAGCGGATATTTTATCGTCCTATCTGCTAGTTGTATACTCATACATGTGGGGCTAAGGGTGCCCACTCCTAACTTCTTAAACAAGGAGAATGACATTAAGTTGATGCTTGCTCCTAAGTCGGCCAACGCGTTCTTTACAAATAGATCACCAAAGAGGCACGGGATAGAAAAACTACCCGGATCGTTAGCCTTTTTCGGTAATTTATTTGTTAGGACGGCGGAACACTCAGCATTTAAAGTTACGTGCAATAGATTTTCTAGCTTTTTCTTATTAGTTAGAAGATCCTTCAGGTACTTAGCGTACTTGGGCATTTGTGATATCGCTTCATGGAAGGGCAAATTGATGTGTATTTGCTTAAACATTTCCAGGAAGCGATGATATTGATCATCTAATTTTTCCTTGTTGAGTTGAGATGGATAAGGCGGGGCGGGGTTGTTTTTGAAAATATGAGGTGGAGTGATAAAATCTGTTTGAGTGAGTGGTGTTTTTAAAATAGGGGCGGATCTTGCCTCGGGCTCTTCGTTAACCGGACCGGATACTTGCTTCCCACTCCGAAGAGTTACAGCTTTCGCTTGCTCTTTCGGGTTGGGCTCGGTGTTAGCGGGAAGAGTCCCGGGCGGTCGCTCGGATATTATTTTAGCGAGCTGCCCGATTTGGTTTTCTAGATTTTTAACGGATCCGGCTAAGTTCCGGACGGTTGCTTCGTTCGTACTTATATATTTTGAAAACATCTCCTCCAAAGATGGAGTTTTTTGAAAGTTAACAGGGGGTGGAGGTGGTGTAAATTCATTTTGTAGAGGCGGGCGAGTTGTGTTTGCAGGATTACTCCAAGAAAAGTTCGGGTGATTACGCAGCGCAGGATTATAATTATTCGGTAATTGAAAACCAGGTGCATGAAAATTAGAAGCAGAATAATTATTATAAGCATTTCTATTGCCTACAAAATCAGCTTGTTCGGAGGTGGCTTTTGCGAATTCCCAAACCTGAGGTGCGGAAGGAGCATTCATTTCAGATATCTTTTTGCTAAGCATTTCCACTTGTAGTGCCAGCTGGGAGACGTTATCCACTTCGTACATACCTGCAGGTTTGTTTGGGCGGGATCTTGGCACATTCCACTGATTGGTGTTCATGGCCATATCCTCAAATAGTTCAAGAGCGGCTTCCGGGGTTTTGTTATTTAAGGTACCACCGGAAGCGGCGTCTATCATTTGCTTAGTATGTTGATTTAGCCCGTTATAAAACGTCTGCACTTGTAACCATACAGGCAGAGCGTGATGAGGGCAACATCTTAAGAATTCTTTATACCTTTCCCAGGTATCATATAGCGTTTCAGAATCTATTTGGCAAAAAGAAGAAATATCATTTCTAAGCTTAGCAGTTTTCGCAGGTGGAAAATACTTAGTTAGAAATTTTTCAGTTAACTGGGCCCAAGTGGTGATAGAACCTCTAGGTAGAGTTGACAACCACTGCTTAGCCTTTGTTCTTAAAGAAAATGGGAAGAGTCTTAGCCTAATTGCATCATCCGTAACACCATTTATTTTGAAGGTGTCACAGATTTCAAGGAAGCTAGCAATATGTGCATTCGGATCTTCATCTTGTAATCCGTCGAACTGCACGTATTGCTGCACCATGTGAATTATGCTTGGCTTTAGTTCGAAATTATTATTATTTATGGCAGGGCGGACTATACTAGTTTCCGTCCCTTCCAGGTTAGGCCTTGCATAATGGGACATAGTCCATTCAGGGGCCGCAACCATGTTGGGGACTTCATTTTGGTTAGGTTCGCCCATATTAACAACCGACTCCGAATCCTCAGCCAGTTCTTGGAATGTAGGATCTTGAACTTGCGATTTTCTCCGAAGAGTACGCTCAAGTTCTTGGGCCAAGTCTACAAGTTCTGATGGATTCGCTCGGGTCATAAACAAGAAAGAGAGAAGGGAAAATAAGATTGAGAAATTCAAAAAAGAAAAGGTCTCTCTTTTTTTTTTAATTAATTTTGTTTTTCAAGAAAGAGGAGAGAAAAAAAAGAGGTGATAAAAGTAATAGATTCGTTCTTTCAAAATATCAACAAAATGCGAGTCCCCGGCAACGGCGCCAAAAACTTGGTGATTAAAATTCCGCTTGCACGAAATGAAATCCGAACTAGCAATCCGAGAAGGCAAGTATACCTATCGAACTGTAGTATAGGAACACAAGTGTCGTATTAAAATCCGAGAATCATTGATTACTTATACTCAAACGAATTACTATTATTTTATCTTAATAATTTTTTGGAAGGTTTTGTCTGCTAAGTTGAAATAAAAGCTGGATAAAAGTACGACTAAACGATGATTAAGAAATAGCACTCGATCTTGACTTACTTCGGCTTAAGTTGATCAAAATTCAAAAGCAAACTTAAAACTTAATAAAGTAAGGGTAGCTTGACCGTGGGGGTTCCTATAGTTTGAACATGCTTCTCTCGAAGATATGCCCAACTGAGTTTAGGAAAATCCGACCGAACTCTCGTCCCGTATTCGAATACCTAAAACTCGCTTTAAGTGATGAACCCCGCTATTGGGTTTGACTCCAATCCAGGAGATTTACGTCATTCTCTCTCGAGAAATGTGTGTAACTCTCTTTACTCTTAAGTGCTCACTTCAGACTATCGGCCTCTCGGCTAGCCAAGAATGAAAGCAAAGGTGGAGATTATATATCGATAATATAGCTCCACTAAATTTTAATTAAGAGTGAATCTAAGGCCCAACACTTTAGAAAGTGAAAGAAGACTAAAGGATCATAACTTGATCAACTCATCCTCAGATCATCAAGATCGAGTACTATGAGGATTTAGTTACTCATGGTGGAGGGGTAGGAGAGAGAAATGATGAAGATTTTAAGAGAACAAAAACATACAATTTTTATTAAACAAAAGTTCAACTGAGATTACAATTGCATGGAAAGCCTACTAAGCATTAGTAATACACTATAAAAGGAAATTACAAAGGCATTACAACATTCATATGAAAACTAGAAAAGGAAATGCATTGAAATAAGAGAGAGAGAGAGAGAGAGAGAGAGAAAGAGAATAAAATGACATGAAAATCACTGAAAATAGAGTAGTAGCACTAGTTCTCTCTCCAAAAACTGAATGGGGAAAGCTTGGAGGTCATTTCAATTTATAGAAATTTTTCTGCCTCGGTCACGCCCTCAGTCACGCCCGTGACTAGGGGCGTGACATTGTTTAATCAATTCTGCGGCTTGGATCAGGTTCGGCGCACGATTCTGACGCGATTTGATGGGTCACGCCCTAGGTCACGCCCGTGACTGAGGGCGTGACCATTTCGGTGGTTAGCTCGGGTCATGGGCGCTGGCGGCGATCATGGGCGCTACCGGCTGGCTGACGTGGAAGTCACGGGCGTGACTGGAAGCACGCCCGTGTAACAGTGGCGTGACCAATTCGGTGGTCAGCTGGTCGAATCTGAGCTGTTCACGGGCTGGTCACGGGCGTGGCTTGCGTGTCACGGGCGTGACTTGTGTGTCACGGCCATGTACTTTGGGCGTGTCTGACCAGATCTTCTGAACTATGTTGGCAGCAGCTTAACTGGAAACAGCAACTTACACGCCCTAGGTCACGGGCGTGACCTAGGGCGTGACTTAGGAAATTTTGCATTTTTGACCGGAAAATTCAGAAAACTTAAGTTAGCACTAAAAATAGGAAAATGAACCAAAAATGCATTTAGGTAAACAACAATAAGCAAAAAGTAAGAGTAAATAACCTAAAAAATAACCTAATTAAACTAACTAGATTTAGCATTATCACCTTCTTCCTCCTCTGCTTCAGAGCTCTCGCTCCTTCCCGTTCTCGCTTTTCTTCTTTCTTGCAGGTTACTAAAATGGGTGGCGACGCTAATGAGTCGGAGGGTCGGCGAAAGATCGCTAAAGCTTTCGCTGAGCATATCTTCTTCCACTGCAATCTGACCGATGAGGAGTACTTCATCGCGGTCGCTGACTATGTCACCCCCCGTTCGAGTCACGTCGTCCTAGCGAGAACGACGTGATCAATGCCCCACTGGTAGACGAGCTGGCCATTCCCACCGCCCATTTCGCGGTCGTCCTGCGCCTTCCCCTGTGGCCGGAAGTTCGCCAGGTAATAATCGCTCTCGCTCGCTTCTTATTCTCTGCAGTTCAAGTCTCGCTCATCATGCGACCTAGTACCTTTCTTGCTGCTCGCCAGGTTCTCAAGCACTATGGCGTTGTTCCGGGCCAGCTTACCCCCAATGCTATGGCAGTGGTCACCGCCTTCGCCTGCTACCTTCGCGAGGAGCGCATCGAGTTCAGCCTCCCGGCCTTCCGGAAGCTATTCTCGTTCCGCGCCTACAAGGATGGGACTGCCTACTTCGTGGGCTCGGGTCCTAAGGTCGACGAGACCGTCAACAAGGCCCACTTCTGGGCCCAGAAGTTCCTCGTCGTCAAGGGGAACTTCGGCAATACCCCCTCTCTCCAGTTCAACACAGCGAGACCACGTACCGGCCTACCGCCCTCGGCGACCACGACGCCCTCCTCTATCAGTTCTTCTGTAAGAAGAACTTTGAGGTCGTTTATCTCCACCGCAACCTCGATTCGCTGCCTCCAGTTCTCGCCGGGGAAGGTAAAGATCTCGCTTAGCAACTACAATTTTATTCCCTGCCATTCCGTACTTATTGAAATTTCAATGCTTATTTCTTAGGCGAGCGGGATCTTCCCCTCCATCCCCCCATACGCGAGCAATCGGAAAATCGACGCTACCCTGGCTCTCGCAACCATGGGGGCCGAGGCTTGCCGAGGCGCCGTCACTCCGGGTGAGCCCTCTTCTCGCAAGAGACCGGGGGCTTCTGGTAGTCATGCCGCTCCCTCGAAATCTCTGCCAAAGAAGAAGAGCAGGAAGAGCGGGGTCTCGCTCGCCTCCTCGAAGGGAAAGGAGCCCCGCGAGGTTGCCTTCGATGAGTTCGACCTCACCGGACTCTCCGCAGGGGGTGAGGATGACGAGACTTGCTACGAGGCTCCTTGAACCTCCGTCCTGCCCATCCCTGTCAACCACTACAACTTCGGCCTCGGCCAGAGGCGCCGGGATGAGACTGGCGAGCTCCTGGTCAACTGGAAACCGGAGACCAACAGGGTGGATATCTCCACCATCCTTCCCTCCTGGGTGGAGAAGGAGACCGTCAGCGGTCACGCCTTTGACCTCGTGTTCGCTCTTTATGGTCATGAGGACGTGGGGTCTTATAAAGATGAGACTGCGAGAACCCTCGCTTTCGAGAGCGCGAGCTCGCAGTTGCGTTCTGCCGAGCTCGCCCATATGACGGGGAGGCGTTGCTTACAGCTGGAGCTTCAGAACGTGGAGCTCGCGAGGGCCTATCAGGGGCTCCTTGCCGAGAACACGCAGCTGAAGGAGAAGCTGCTCGCCGCAGAGGGCAGTGTGGTGAGTTAGACTTCCTCATCCTCCTTTACTTTGGCTGTTTCGCCTTTTTAATTGAACTTAATTTCAGGATGTCGAGGCCGCCGGGAGAGCCGACGCTCGCATCAAGGATTTGAAGCGCGAGGTGGCTGGGCTGAAGGCCCTAAACTGCGACCTCACCCGTGCTGTCGTTCCCCCCTCACCTCGCCGTCTGAAGGAAGAGCGGCGAGCGTGAGATGAAGAAGTTCGCTTGGAGTCTACGGATTTGGCTCGCTACATCTTCCAGATGATGAAGGCGGCCGGACTCCTAACCGCCGACGCGGCCGACCTGACTCTGGAAGACATCGTCCCTGAGCTCTTCCTCCCGCTTCCGCCAGTGAAGAGTAGCGACGACGAGGAGGGGTCCGCGAGCGACTCCTGAAGCCCACCGCCATTTCCCCCCCTCTTTTTTTGTAACTTTTGATCGGCGAGATCGCCATAGATTGTAATCAAACTTTGAAATGTAAATGCAAATTCTACTTCGTTCATTGTGCTTTCCCCTTCCTGTTTCGTTATCTTCGTGTGTTGAATATCTCGTTCTTGCTTATCTCAATATCCGCCTTCGCTGAGGTTATTCTTGCGATGGTTGTTCTCGCCCCTCACGTTATCGAACAGATAGGCATAAGACACTTTGACTGCTCGCGCCTTTCGCCATTTGCATTAGGTTTATTACCCACTTAGGCATGCGCTTTTCTCTAGGCTTCGCAGGGTACCTTCCCTCTCGGCCAGAGCTCGCCTCTTCTCCTGTGACGGAGACCTTTCTGCCGAGCACCGGGAACCCTGGAGCGCCTAGGGTTGATTTTTTGTCACTTGCATACTGTCGTGCAAAATCTCTCTTCGCCGAGCGAACCGGCCGGCTGAGCGAGAAAGATCGGGTCAGCTCAGAGGTCTCGCTAACCTGATGTGTCTCATCCTGACCCTATAGAGAACTCATCTTCTTGCCCGGGAGCGGAATCGATCTGGGGCATTCCAGCATAAAAACTTGTCACCTTGCCATCCTCTCCAGAGATTAACCTGAACCCCCCGTCTAGTGAGAGCCCGGGAGCGGAATCGATCTGGGGCATTCCAGCACCAACACTTGTTACCTTGCCAGCCTCTCCAGAGATCAACCTGAACCCCCCGTCTAGTGAGAGCCCGGGAGCGGAATCGATCTGGGGCATTCCAGCATAAAAACTTGTCACCTTGCCAGCCTCTCCAGAGATCAACCTGAACCCCCCGTCTATTGAGAGCCTGGGAGCGGAATCAATCTGGGGCATTCCAGCACAAACTTATCACCTTTCCAGCCTCTCCAGAGATCAACATGAACCCCCCATCTAGTGAGAGCCTGAGAGCGGAATCGATCTGGGGCATTCCAACACAAACTCTTGTTACCTTGCCAGCCTCTCCAGAGATCAACCTGAACCCCCGTCTAGTGAGAGCCCGGGAGCGGAATCGATCTGGGTCATTCCAGCATAAAAACTTGTCACCTTGCCAGCCTCTCCAGAGATCAACCTGAACCCCCCGTCTAGTGAGAGCCCGAGAGCGGAATCGATCTGGGGCATTCCAGCACAAACTCTTGTTACCTTGCCAGCCTCTCTAGAGAACAACCTGAACCCCCCATCTAGTTTGAGCCCGGGAGCGGAATCGATCTGGGGCATTCCAGCATAAAAACTTGTCACCTTGCCAGCCTCTCCAGAGATCAACCTGAACCCCCCAGTCTAGTGAGAGCCCTGGAGCGGAATCGATCTGGGGCATTCCAGCACAAACTCTTGTTACCTTGCCAGCCTCTCCAGAGATCAACCTGAACCCCCCGTCTAGTGAGAGCCCGAGAGTGGAATCGATCTGGGGCATTCTAGCATAAAAACTTGTCACCTTGCCAGCCTCTCCAGAGATCAACCTGAACCCCCCGTCTAGTGAGAGCCCGGGAGCGGAATCGATCTGGGGCATTCCAGCACAAACTTATGTTACCTTGCTAGCCTCTCCAGAGATCAAACTGAACCCCCCGTCTAGTGAGAGCCCAGGAGCGGAATCGATCTGGGGCATTCCAGCGTAAAAACTATTTGGGACCTGCCAAAGGATTGCTCCAAAATGCATATGTTGAGTAGGAAATATGAAAAGTCATTTACAACAAATGGCTAAGGATAAAACCTTTTTAAATCATCCCCACTCCTGGCTCGGCCAAGAGGTACCCCTTCCACATCCTGGAGGTGGTATACTCCTGACCTGAGCACTTCACTTATAATGTAAGGTCCTTCCCAATTGGGCTCTAGCTTGCCAACCGCAGCTCCTCTTCCGACCGAGTCAACCTTCTTCAGCACAAGGTCTCCTTTCTGAAAGTGTTTTATTCAGATGTGCTTGCCAAAGTATCGGGCAATTCGTCGCTTGATTTCCTCCTGCCTGATGGTGGCCTGGTCCCGGAGTTCCTCCACCAGGTCCAAGGATAGCCTTTGTTCTTCATCGTTGGCCACCGGCCACTCTTCATCCCCTTCACCTGTGGCGATCACCCTAGGGGTCTTTACTTTAAACTCAATGGGAAGGACTGCTTCGGATCCATGGGAAAGTTTGAACGGGGTCTCCCCGGTGGCGGTGTTAGGGGTAGTCCTCAGGGCCCAGAGAACGGATGGTAGTTGCTCTACCCAATTCCCTCGGAGGTTCTCCACCTTCTTCTTCAGTAGGTTGACGATTATTTTATTTGCCGCTTCCACCTGGCTGTTGCTTCGTGGGTGGTGAACCGATGCGAACCTTAGGTCGATGCCAAGCTGGGTGCAGAAACTGCCAAACTCTTCGCTAGAAAATTGCGGCCCGTTGTCCGTCACTATAGCCAGGGGGAGGCCGTGCCTGCAGATTATTTCTCCCCATACAAAATTCCTCACAATTTGAGATGTTACCTTGGCGAGCGCTTTCACCTCTACCCATTTGGAGAAATAATCGATCATGACCAGTAAGAACTTTCTTTGGCCGCTAGCTTGGGGGAAAGGGCCAACTAGGTCCAACCCCCATATGGAGAAGGGCCAGGGAGCGGTGATGGTTCAGAGCCTCTAAGCCGGGAGGAGTTGGAGCGGGGCATAGAGTTGGCACTTTGAGTACCTCCTTGCGAATTCCGCCGCATGCTTGCTGAGGGTGGGCCAGAAATAGCCTTGTCTCAACACCCTTCCTTCCAGAGTTCGGCTCCCGGAGTGACTCCCACACTCCCCAGAGTGAATTTCTTCTAGGACTCTCGGAACCTCCTCTTCTGAAACGCAACGGGCCAGGAGTCCCGAGAGGGTCTTCCTGTACAGCCCTCCTGCATGCAAAGAGTAATAAGCTGACTTATACCTGAAGTGTCTCCTGTCTATGTCTCCCTGAGGGAACTTCCCCGATGACAAGAAGGAGATGAAGGGATCCATCCACGAGACCCGCTGATCCACCTCCATCAACTCTCCTTCCTCGATGGTGGGTCGGAAGAGTTCCAAAACCGTCCCTCCTGCTCGGGGACTGAACTTGGATAGGAGGTCCGCGGGGGTGCTCTCTTCCCTGGGCACATGTTTTATGGAAAAAGTGTGGAATTGCCCGATGACTCCCTTGACCTTCTCCAAGTACCGCAGGAGGGTCGGGTCCTTTGCCTCAAACTCTCCCTTGACTTGGCATGCTACCACCATGGAGTCCGTCGAGACCTCCACATCTAGCACTCCCAGTTCTCGAGCTAACTGCAGGCCCTCTATCACCGCCTCGTACTCCGCTTGGTTGTTGGTAATCGGGAAGTGGATGTTTAAAGCTTGCTCGATCTTGGTCCCCTGGGGGCTTACCAGGATGATTCCCCCCATAGGAGTGATTTCCTGACGCACCATCCACCAACATCTTCCATCCCACTGGGGGAGGTAGTTCATGTTCCCCCACTTCGGATGTGTAGTCGGCCATGAAATCCGCCACCGCTTGGGCCTTGATTGATGTCCTGGGTACAAATGTAATATCGAACTCGCTCAGCTCCATGGACCATTTTGCCAATCTTCCCGAGTGCTCCACCCCTTCCATGATTTTGCGAAGCGGGTGATCTGTCACTACTCTGATGGAGTGTGCCTGAAAGTAAGGCCGGAGCCTCCGAGCCGCCACCACCAATGCGAAAGCCAACTTCTCCAAGATTGGGCACCGGAGCTCCGCCTTCTTTAGCACCCGGCTGACACAATAGATTGGGAATTGCTTTCTTCCTTCCTCACGGATCAATACTGAACTTACCGCTTCAAGTCCTACTCCCAAGTATAGGGATAAGTCTTCTCCCGGTCTCGGCCCCTGAAGTAAGGGGGTTTGGGTGAGTTGCTCTTTCAAGGCTTGGAAGGCCCCTCGCATTCCGAAGTCCATTCAAATTTTTTGTTGCTCCTTAGCGCCTTAAAGAAGGGCGCACACTTCTCTCCCGCCTTGGAGAGGAACCTGCTAAGTCCGGCCAACTTCCCCGTGAGGCTTTGGACCTCCTTCGGGCTTCTCGGCGACCCCAACTCCATTATCGCCTTGACATTGTCTGGGTTAGGTTCCACTCCTGCCGGGGTGAGTAAGTGGCCTAGGAACTTCTCCCGGCTAGCCCCGAAGAAACACTTCAAGGGGTTGAGTTTCATCTTATACTTCCGTAGGGTCCCGAACGTCTCTTCAAGGTCTCGGAGGTGAGACCCAAGGTCCCGACTATTTATCATGAGATCATCGACATAGACCTCCAAGTTTCTTCCCCTTTCTTCGCGAAAGACCCGATCCATCATCCTTTGTTAAGTGGCACCTGCATTCTTGAGCCCAAAGGGCATCATCTTATAACAGTAGCATCCGTCCCCCGTGATGAAGGAGACATCCTTGATGTCCGGGGGGTGCATGCGGATTTGGTGATAACCTGAAAAAGCATCTAAGAAAGACATTACAGAGAAACCAACGGCTGAGTCAACCAGCGCGTCGATTCTAGGCAGGGGGTAGCAATCTTTCGGGCATAATTTATTAAGAAGTGAAAAGTCGATACACATGCGCCACTTACCTCCCCCTTTTTTACCATGACTACATTGGAGACCCAGCCTGGATACTGGATCTCCGACACAAAACCTGCTTGTATGAGCTTTTTCACCTCCTCGCGGATTGGTCCCTCCAGCTTGTCCGCCGTGACCCTCTTCTTTTGGCGGATGGGGCGGGTGCCTGGATCGAGGTTGAGGCGGTGGCAAGTCACATCCGCATCAATCCCGGGCATCTCCGCGGCGCTCCAAGCGAAGACGTCCACGTTCTTCTGTACGCAGGCCAGGATCTCGGCCTGTTCCTCTGAATTGAGCTCTCCGTTGACCCGGACCTTTTCCACCACCCTGAGCTGAGTGGTGACTTCAAGCTCTACGACCTCTTCCACGGCCTCCAGCCTGGACTGCTCCCCCCAAGTACTTTCCTTCTCTCCGCCGCAAGCGAGCGCTTGGGCTCCTTCCTCCGTCTCTTCCTCCCCTACCATCATCAACTCCTCCACTCCTCCTCCCTGGGTACCCTTCCATTTCCCCTCTTCTTCTCCTCTATCCACCCTGGGCCTCTCAGCGACCCCTTCCTAGGCATGAACTTCCTCTTCCTCCATCCCCTCCTCCACTCCATTACTGCCTCCGGCCTCCGACGCCTCCTCCATCATTTTATCGAACTCCTCCGCTTCTCCCATCCAGGTGATGGTGTTGACAGCCATCACATAGCACTGTCTCACCATCTTGGGGTCTCATCGGATCCGGACCTGGACTCCACCCGCGTTGAACTTGAGACACTGGTGGAAGGTGGAAGGGACGCATCTGAACGCGCTGATGAGAGGCCGTCCGAAGATGGCGCTGTAGCTGCTTGGGGCGTCCACTATCATGAAGCGGCAGTTCCGGGACTGCCCTCCGAGGGTCACATGGAGCCCCACTCCACCCTCTACCTCCTTCCTTTCTCCCGAAAAGCCGAATAGGGGGCCATCCGAGGCCAACACCCTCTTGGACTCCACCTTCATCTCATCGAACGCCTTCTTGAAGACGACATTGACCGAGCTACCGTTATCGACTAGAATCCGTGAGACGGTGAAGTTCTCGATGGCGGTCTGGATGACCAGCGCATCGCAGAACGGATCCTCATAGCTTGGCATGTCCTTCTGAGAGAAAGTAATTCTCTCCGCCGGGGGTGGAGAAGTGGATGTTGAGGCCACGCTCTGCCGATAGATGGTATGAAGGCTAGCCTTGCGGGTCGCCTCCACCCCTACCCCCCCATGGATCACCCTGATCCCACCTCTATTCCCCACATCAACTCTGTCTTCACACCTTTCTTCCTCCTCCCCTCGAGGCTCGATGTTGGGGAAATGATTTATCTTAACCCCTAAAATTAAGAAGAATATAATTTCTAAGAATGAAAAGTTAGTCTAAGTAAATATTCACCATATACATTTGAAAAAGAGGAAGAGCTCCCATGTGAAGAGTGAGAAAGCTGAGAAAAGAGATAGTGTGCTGCAGCAAAGAAAAAGCCTTCATCTTCTCCTCCTTTTGAAGCCATTCTGCTGCAAATTCTGAAAGCTCTCACAAAAGAGAGAAAAGCTTACAATCTCCTTCTCACTATAGAAGAAAGATCATATTCACTATACTTGTGCTTCTAATCTTCTTGCTAGGAAGAAGATTCTTTCTTACATATATTGTCTTCTGTTCCTCTACTTGTTCTACTTCTTCTTCTCATTCTTATTTCATTTTCAAATTGTGTAAAAGAGTTTTTAGAATCTCTCTTCAAAAAAATTCAGTTGTAGTGGTTCTAAGAGTCTCCTTATCAAAAGACTCAGTCTGGTTCTAAGAGTCTCCTTATCAAAAGACTCAGTCTGGTTCTAAGAGTCTCCTTATCAAAAGACTCAGTGCAAGTTAGTGAATTCCTACCAAAGGGGGTAGAAGAGTGGACTACCCAAAGTTTGGGGAACCACTATATTTCTTTGTGTTGTGCTGTGATTTTCTTCTTGCTATTTTTCTTCTTTACTTGCTTAATTCTTGTTGGTTTGTGGGAAGCTTGAATCTGTGATTATTACACACATATATATATATAATTGCACAAAGTATTTTTAAATCTCTATTCACCCCCCTCTAGAGAATTCTAGTGAGGTTAACTGTGCACTTTCACTCGACCTCCTCAATTCTCACCTGTTGCCTCGGCGCGGGCACTCGGCCCCTTTTTGTTTCCAGGAACTCTAGGCAGGTGGCCGTTGACGCGCAATTTCCACACCGCTAATTAGCGGGCACGAAATACGGTACGACGTCAGTGCACCGGTCGTTGTCAAGCAATAAAAGTAGGGAGTAGCTCCCCGAATGTCGTTCTCAAAGGACCGCAAGTTGGGCAGTACGATTTGCCTGTTAGGAGATTAATTATGAGGGTTTCTAAGTTAAACAAAAACAGGGGAATTTTGATTGGTTTTGTAGAACAGGAATGAGAAAACTAAACAAACTATGCGGGTCGCAATCACCGCGTCGCTTGGTGGATGGATTTAGTGCAGGCCGCGATGCCGTGCTTCGCTTAGCGGATGGCCGGTGAGCAAATGGATGAGGTGAGTGCAAATGCGAGAGTTGAGGGTCGAAGGCACCTCTTCGCTATCGCATCCAGCTTTTGCTAGAGCGAGTGCTAGAACGTGTGCGTGTAAGTGGAGCGGGGGCAGAGCGCATCACAACACAGCATCAAGTAAAGAACAAGATCATAAACAAACTCCCATTCATAGACAAATAGAGGTTCACTTAGTTCATTACAACAATGAAGAGTACATATCAAAAAAGGAGAAGGGGTAGAAGGAACCACGAGATGAGAAGCCTCGCCGTGGATCTTGGTCGGAATGGGGGGTCGTCATGCCTCCTCTGAGCTCAGTCCTTGGTTGCTTCCGGGGCTTAGAGGCTGTCACTACCTCCAACCGTTGCCCGTCTTCTTCTCAGAGCTGGGTCACTTCTGCTTCGCCCAATGGAGATGTCCTCCTCATGGAATGCTGGCTGTAGATGGCGGAGAATGCTTCCGGGATCCTAGATGAACCTTAGGATCAATGGATGAAGCCTTCCCAAAGGGGGGAATGGATGGGAGGAACTTGGAGAGGTGAAACGGTGGACTGGCGCGGAGAAATCGCGCCCCAAAACAGTGCTCAATCCCTAATTTTGCGGAGCGGCGGTTTAAATACGGAGCAGAATAAACACTGCGCACGGTCAGTGGCGCAAGACCAATGGTCGTGCGCGAAGGAATGCCTGTGATCGTGTGCAGTCAACCTGTAACAAAGAAAGAGATGGCAAATAATGCACGGTCAGGGGCGCACGACCAGTGGTCGTGCGCGAAGGAATCCTCTGATCGTGCGCCGTCGCTCTGTCTGGGAAGGGAATTAACGAACGACCACTGGTCGTGCGCTTGATCGTGCGCGAAGGAATGCGCATGATCAGAGGCTTTTTAGGCCAAAAATTGCCCCGCACAATCCCGAACGTTCACGCGATCCCAGGACCTGCAGGAAAAATACATATGACCCCGATCCGTGCACACCACCGGATCCATAACACAGGCATACAGTAATATATAAGAAAAACATGCCACAAAGGGGGAAGGATTGCACAAAAGGCGCAGATACGCCGTGATATCAATATAAGCATATATGAACAGTAATTGAAGTGCAATGACACTAAAACAAACCCAGATGAGGCCGGAAATCACTATATAAACCAGAATCATCAGCCGTCGCGTGACCTTCCTCATCGTGGAAGTCACAATACGGCAACGTCACCTCCCCTGCCTCGCCTTCCGCCACCCCGTTCCTCCTCCATCTTGCTCCCGCTTCTTCTCTCGCCTCTTCTCTCCTTCCTCTTCCTCCTCTTCCCCTCCTGATCGCCATGGCTTGCTGAGGCGGGGGAGGCATGATGCGCTATTTCGGCACTGCTAATTAGCAGACACGAAATACGATACGACGGCAGTGCACCGGTCATTGTCAAGTAATAAAATAGGGAGGAACTCCCCGAATATCGATCTCTCAAGGACCGCAAGTTAGGTAGTACGATTTGCTCTCGCAGGAAATCAGTTCAAAGGATAAAATAGTAACGACGGGGGTTTTGATTGGGTTTCCTATGCTATTGCAGAATGAAGAAAGATGCGGGTCTAAACTCCGCTTCGCACGGCGAGATGGGTGCAACGTCCGCGATGCCGTGCTTCGGAAGGCGCGTGGGCGGAATCTCACTATGACGGTTGAGGATCGCACACACCTCTTCTCAAAACATCACCGCTAGCTTTTGCTAGCGGCTTCAACCACAACGTAACACAGAAAATAGCAAGAAACAAAGGGGCTATTCATGCCACCACAATAACATTGCATATGAAAACAAGCAGTAATCCATAAGATCTACTTAACACGCATTCATAAAGCAACTGCAAACGAGTTCAAGCAACAAGGGTTAGAGAGGACCACAACGAAGAAATCACGTCTTGGGTTCACGGCCGGATGTGAGGTTGTCGGGCTCTCTCCGGACTCGGCCCTCAGATGGTGAGCTTGGCTCGAAGGAGGCTGTCACCGCTCCTACGATCTTCAGCGCTTCCTTGGTCTCCTTGGCGAGGAATTCTTGACCTAATGGTGGATAAAGCTTCCTAGTGCTCCTCGATGGAAGGATGGAGGTGGAAAGTCACCGGAAATGGCCTTGATGGTGGAGGAAATGAAGGAGAAGCCTTCACCCCTCAAGAGCAGCGGGAAGGAAGAGTTTTCCCGCCCTTAGAATCGCTCCCGCTCGTGCCCTCGTCGTCCTCTTCTGATTTCCTCGATTCCTACTTTTTATAGGAAATAGGCTGAAAATTGATCACGCACGGTCGAACGCACGATCGTGCGCAGACCGTGCGATATTAACGGATGAAATATGACTTGCAGAATATGCTGCGCCGCCCATGCGATTTGTTCACGCACGACCAACGTCGCCCGTGCATTCAAACACACGGGTAAAATCCGACGCTTTGAGATCATAATGATACAGGTTGACCGTGCGTTTTACTCACGCACGGGCGAATTCGTCCGTGCGTTAAAACGCACGAGTAAACCCCGACGCTCCATTTTCTTCCCATACACAAACACACGACCGCGCAGACCGTGCGTCAAAGAAACGCACGACCGTGCGATATGCACAGAAATTACATTTGGAGGAAAATGGGACGATCAGGTCACCTGCAGACAAGATATACTAGCTGGGAATACACGTCCAGCACAGGGATACATAAAAGAAGGGAAGGGGAGCACAATGTGCTCACTCCCAACAACGAGGAATGCAATTGCACACCGAAATGGGCTTAATGGTGCACCTAGCATGGAATAGTATATGTAAATGAAAACGTGACTAAAATGTGGTGCAAACACTAGAATATCAGCCCAAATGAGTCCAAAAATATATATATAAATGGGACTCATCACACCCCCAGACTTAACCATTTGCACGTCTCGGGCAAACTACTTAGCTCTCCTGTCGGAATAATTGAATGTTAGCAAAAGTTTGAGCGGTAGAGAATTATGTGAAGTCGCATGCTCTCGTGCGTAGAAATATATTAGAACAGAATTAAACTCAAGGTTGTATCTAATTATTTCTAAAACAGTAGTTTGGAATTTACTTTACTTGGATGGTGAATCCAAGTGAAACTTTCGGTTGCGCAAAAAGGGAAAATAGTGTGACTAATGAGTAGAGTATTACTTGAATCGAAGCTAGGGACAATCTCCTAAGAAATCCATCAAAGTCGGTGTCCATAGGCTTGCACGTCCGCACTCTCTCTACTGCATGAGACAACTCGTATCTAAAATCAATAGGGCTTATAGGCAATTGTTAGGCATAGGTTGAGTATAGGCTAGGTAAGTAGAAGGACGATGAGAATCGCACTCAACACAACCGTCGCACTCAATAGAATGACAATCACCCATACAACATTTTCAGTATTTACACGACACCCCCAGACTTCAACTGAACAATAGGTGCGTGTTGAGCCAGATATACGAAAATTTTGCCGAGAGAGAATTATTATTGCACAACTCTTTTATTTTTCTTTTCTTTTCTTTCTTTTCTTTTCTTTTTTCTTTTTGGCAAAAGAACATTCTTAAGCGCAATGAAACGACTCCTTTAGCTAAATTAAAGCTTCCATACGCAACATAGATGACACCAAATGCGATCGAGAAAGAATTTTCTTTCAGCTCAACGGTTGGTGCGAACATAGGTTCGGCTGTATGGCTTTGGTTACATTATTAGTGGAGCTAAACAAGGAGGAAGAGTAGGCTCAAATGGGCTTGCAATGGTGATTACGTAGGTAAGGATTTCAAAAGCACAAACGGATCAAGAGGTGGCCTATATCACATTTCATGACGAGTACATCAACACAATCGTGTCGAGAGTCGCCTAGTGCAAGTTCTAGCCACCGAGAAAGGTTGTCCTTCCTTTCGACCCTAGTAATAAGCTACTACTAGCCTGCTACACTCGACCTATTGCTACCGTTGGATTCACCGGATTCACCACTAAAGTAAAACAAATTTTATCTACTATAACAGAAATAATTACATTACAACTCTGAATTTTATTCTACCCTAATTGAATCTCTAGGTGTGACGGGAGCACATGACTAGAGCACTACTCGAGTCAACATTTTTCTCTACTCCTCACTCAAATACTAACAATTCAATTCTTATGAGCGGGAAAACCTCGCAGTAATACCCAATAAGCACGTGTGATCAAGTGCGCGTTAACTAGGTGCAAGTGTATGCAACAAAATATAAATCCTAACTCAGCACATTCTAGCATGTCATGCAACGTGGGTGCACGTGCACAGCTCGCTCTCTCCCCCAGACTCGATTGAAAACATCTAAAATAAGCAATTCAAATATAAGTAAGAGAGGGGAAGAGTTGACCTATGCTCACAAAGGAGCATGCCAGAAGTGCGGTAATCCCAATTTCTTTAAAGATAAATCTCCTTCCGCGCGAGAGCATAGCTTCACCTACAATGTTAGCAAAACTGAAATAACAATACGCAAAAGGATTAAAAAGATAGACGGAACCGGGTGGTTCCCATGTGTTGTCTCCCAAGAAGCCCTTTTGTTTAACGTCCTTTAAGGTGGACCAAATACCTGTATTAAGCAGTTTATAGAATTGTTCACGCAGAATTAAAAAGAGGAGAACATCCACGTCTACATAGTATTATTACACAACCATATGGAGAAATCAACTATACATTGATTTAAAATAGTAACTGCAGATAGAAGAAAAAGGTCCGAAGACACTGTAGTAGGGGTGGAAAATAAGTTAGATGCTCAGCCTCCAACCCCAAATCTCCTCCTTTTTCGCTCTCTTCTTCTCCTCCAGTATTATATCTTCAAAGAAAAACCGCTTGCCCCCTTGTAACCAATCCTCAAGGGGAAGCACCAAAGATGATGAGGAAACACGATGTTCCTTCACTGTACCTTCCTCATCCCGCCAGGCTTTCAGATCCTCCATGCATAAGGTCTGATCAACTGGTGGAGGGGCATCCTGCATCCTTATACATAAAGAAAGGGGGTCAGGAAATAAATTGGAAGAAAAACTAAAAGAAATCTCATCTGAGGGGACAATCCCAGCTTCATCCCCCATGGGGTGCGGCAATGACACACTGATGATATCATCGAAGATTTCGCTAGACTCCAAAGCGCACGCAATGACCTCCTCTATAACTTGGACTTCCTCGCACTTGACCGAAGCGGTTGCTTCGGCACAATCGAGGCTGTCCTCCTCCATGAGAGTGGGCACCACATTGCGCAGGTCTGCAACATCCTGCAAAGTGACCTCAATGATAATATCAGAAACAGATGTAGTTTCGTGTGCAGTGGGAGAAGACGTGCTTCTTATGAGTTCGGGCTCTCTCTCCACATAAGGGCACAAATCCATGCAAAGTGGTACATGAATCGAAGAAGTATGAGGTGTCGCATCAGAAACTGAGTCATGAGGGACACTGACGTACGTGTCTATTCCTAAGCCTTTAAAAGGTGAAGGTGGAAGTGACACGTAATCAGAGGAAGAAGCTGTGCTCGCAGAATTTGAAGATGGGACGATCAAGATATCCGGCTCATCGTCATCCGCCAATTCGCGAAGATAAGCAGCACAGTCCTTCAAGGCGTGCTCTCAACTTTTGCAAAATAGGCACTGCGTTGCCGACTTTGCCGGCACAAAAATTGCGGCAGCCGTGTAAAGGTGCGATAACGAAGGTGCAGTAGAGTAGCCAAAAGACTTATGGGCTCCGTACGGTTTCCGAACAACACCATACTCCTTGGGACACCTATCACTAGCGTGGGATGTGTCCCCACACCAACGACATCGGATATTCAAATGCGCCCACATGATATGGAAGAAGAAAATAACATACTGAAGAAAGACACAATACCTTAAAACGAATTTCCAATTAAAAACAAATCAAACACGCTTGCAGTCCCCGGCAACGGCGCCAAAAACTTGATGCGCTATTTCGGCACTGCTAATTAGCAGGCACGAAATGCGATACGACGGCAGTGCACCAGTCGTTGTCAAGTAATAAAATAGGGAGGAACTCCCCGAATATCGATCTCTCAAGGACCGCAAGTTAGGTAGTACGATTTGCTCTCGCAGGAAATCAGTTCAAAGGATAAAATTGTAATGACGGGGGTTTTGATTGGGTTTCCTATGCTATTGCAGAATGAAGAAAGATGCGGGTCTAAACTCCGCTTAGCACGGCGAGATTGTTAAAATTTTGAAAGACCGTTTAGGAGTAAGTAGGAGTTGTATCAACAAGAGTTATAGCCAAACAACCACAATGCCAAACACAGCAACACAAGAAATCTTTATTGAAACAGAACTGCTTTACAATGCGAGGTATACATGGCGAGACATGATTCATCAGAATCACGGAGACGAGAAGAACAAAACACACCAAAAAAGGCAAAGCTGGCGGCTAGACAAGCTCAAACCACACAAGCCGCACTACTCCAGAACTTGCCCGACTTGCCCTGAGATCGCACGAACAGAAACCGGACAGATTGCCAGTACTGCAAGACCGCACCTCAGACCGCACGAACTGGAGCTTATTGGAACAAAGAACTGAAGCTGTCGCCAGACTGCAACTCAGACCGCCTAACCGCTGAAGGTCGCCTGATCACTGAGCTCGCTACGAACAGCATAAGAACACAATAACCCAGTTCGCTGACAGACCGCAGACGAACTGTTTATTTAAGCCACCAGAAATCACCAAGGAAGGAGACCGCACCCTGTTGACCGCAAACCTGCGAACACAACAAAGGTTAACTCGCATCCAAGTCGCACGAACTCAAACTTGAGACCGCAAGAAACAATCCGGGCTCTGGTTCTTACAGTTCTCGTTAGGAATGACGGGCCATGCACCCCTATTTATAGGCGGGTGGACGGATGTCGTCACCGCATAAACCGGGATATAGTCACCACCCATCAGATCGCGAACGGTCTCAAAAGACAGACCGCGCGAACAAACCTCTTGGACGATCACCCGACCAAGACGCAGATCAGCAGACAAGATCGCGCACAGACCGCGCGAACACGAGACCGCGCACAAGCCGTGCGGTCTCAACAACGCTCCTTCCTTAGAACACCAGGAGCAAGCAAGGACCATCTAGACGACTTCAACCAAGTCGCCAGATCACAAATATAGACCGCCCGGGTAGACGGTCATATAGGAACAACCCGCCCAGTTTTCCAATAAAGGGACCAGGCAAACCAGCAGATCTACTCGGGAACAACCCGCAACAGGTCGCCAACGACCAAAAACCAAGAAGCAAGCTGGCGGATCTCACCAGATCGCCAGAACCAAACCGCCAGAGCACCAGCGCAGACCACGCGGTCTCTGCGGTCTCCAGCCTTCAGACCGGCCGGACTCCCTTCCATTTCACTTCAACAATTTCAACACTCCCCCTTGAAGTGGGAAGTGGAAACTAGCCCGAGCAACTCCCTTAACCGTGTAAATGGTCCCTTCGCCAGTGGCTTTGTGAAGATGTCTGCGACATTGTCCGCACTCCGAACATGCTCGACCATAAGAGATCCTCCCAACACCTTTTCACGAATGAAATGGTGCTCAATCTCTATATGTTTGGTCCTCGCGTGACAGACTAGATTGTTAACCAGCTTAAGAGCACTCTCATTGTCCCCGCGTAGCAAGGTGGGACCTCGAACCTCCTGATGAACGTCCTCCACCAGCCTCCTGAGCCAAATGGCTTCTTGAGCTGCCAAGGCTGAAGCCTTGTACTCCGCTTCCGTGGTAGATACAGACACCGAGTCTTGCTTCTTGCTGCACCAAGAGATAGCTGTGGGGCTCGTCATAAAGACATAACCAGACGTTGATCTCCGATCATCCACGTCTCCCCCATAATCAGCATCCATGAAACCATGCAACTCCAAGCTTGACCCTCCCCTATATAGGAGACCCAAATCAGAGGTCGACTTCACATACTTCAAGATGCCTTTTGCCGCCAGGAGATGAGGTTTTCGTGGTTCCGCCATGTACCGACTCACTTTGCCAACTGCATAAGTAATATCAGGCCTCGTGATGGTCAAATAGATCAAGCTCCCAACCAGAGCTCGGAAAACCAACGGTTCAGATAGAACTCTTCCCTCATCCTTCCGAAGCTTATGATGTTGCTCCAGAGGTATAGAACTGCTCTTCCCTTCCTCCATGCCGAATCGCTGAACAATCCGCTCCGCATAGCCAGCCTGAGAAATGAGCACTCCGCTCTCCCGCCTCTGCACCTCGAGTCCAAGGAAATGGTGAAGCTCCCCCAGATCCTTCATCTCGAATCTGATAGCAAGCTCAGCCCCGAGTCTTGCAACAGCTTCCTTCGAGTTTCCGGTGACAATCATGTCATCCACATACAGCAGCACAATCACCCGAAGCACCCCCTCCTTCTTGATGAACAAGCTAGAATCAGAGTCTGAAGCAACGAATCCGCAGAATAAGAGATACTCTGCAATCTTCCCGTACCACGCCCGAGGCGCTTGCTTCAACCCATACAGGGCCTTCTTCAATTTACAAACGTAGTCTGGATACTCCTTCGAGATGAAGCCTTGCGGTTGGATCATGAAGATATCCTTGTCAATCTCGCCGTATAAGAAGGCATTCTTCACATCGAGTTGCCAAATCTCCCAACCACACGAAGCCGCCAAGGCAATAACAAATCGAACCGAAGTCATCTTTGCCACTGGACTAAACGTCTCATCATAATCTTCTCCGTACTGCTGTGAAAACCCGCGAGCTACAAGGTGAGCCTTGTACCGCTCGATGCTGCCGTCAGCTTTCTTCTTCAGCTTGAAAACCCACTTGCAAGTGACAGGAGTGGTGCCCTTGGGCTTGGGCACAAGAGACCAGGTCTCATTCTTCTCGAGAGCTGCCATCTCTTCTTGCATAGCAATGTCCCACTCCTTCACGCCTCTGGCCTTTTCAAAGCTCGACGGCTCCCTTTCATCCAAGGGACCAGCAAAGAAACATGAAACAAAGTTCACCATGTTTCCTCCTGTGTATCGGTCTGGTGGTTGAATAGTCCTCTTCGACCTCCTAAGAGGTTGCCCCTGACTAACCACCTCCTCAGCTGCTTCTTCAGACCTAGCTCCTCTTCCAGGCGAATTTGGAGCATCGCTCCCCCTGCTTCCAGAACCTGAAGCTTCCGCCTCTGAGCTAGACACAGCTGGAGCTCCTGGTGAAACAGGCAACTCCACTTGAAGATTTCTGGCAACTTTTCCTCCTTCATCAACCCTGCTCTCTGGTAGCTCAAATTCTGAACTCCCCTTGTAAGAAGTCACTTCATCGAACACCACATCCCGAGAAACAATTGACCTCCGTGTCTCAGGATCCATGCATCTCCATCCCTTCTTCCGCTCGTCATACCCAACAAAGACTAGCTTCCTTGCTTTTGCATCTAGCTTTGTCCGAAGAGCATCGGGAATGTGCACATAGCAGGTTGATCCAAACACCCGAAGGTGTGCAACGCTCGGCTTCTCCTTGAACATTAGTTCGTGAGGGGTCTTCATGTTGATAGGACTCAGAGGCAATCTGTTGATGACATAAGCTACACAAGACATTCCCTCCGCCCAGAAGGACTTTGGGTTACTCTTGGCATGAAGCCAGCATTTGCAAGTTTCCGTCAGATGACGGATCTTCCTCTCGGCAATGCCATTCTGCTGTGGAGTATGGGCACAAGTGAGCTCTCTCCTGATGCCCTGCTTCCTGCAAAAACTTGAGAACTCACCAGAGGTGAACTCCCCACCATTGTCAGTTCTAAGTTTATTAACCCGCAGGCCAAGCCGGCCTTCAACCAACTCCTTGAACTCCACAAATTTTGCAAAGGCTTCTGACTTCTCTTTCAAGAAATACACCCAAACATATCTGGTGTTGTCGTCAATTAACACTAACATGTATCTGTTGCCTCCAAGGCTTGGGGTGGCAGTCGGTCCCATCAAATCACCGTGGATGCACTCCAACGGCACTTTGCACCTTGTTTGCGATTTGTCAAATGGAAGTCGATGAGAAGTACCAAACTGACATCCTTCGCAGACATGACCGTCTCCATAGGAGGACAAGCTAGGCAAGCCATTGACAAGGCCCCTTACCGCCATAGCCTTCAATTTGCCCATGCCTACATGCCCCAACCTTTCATGCCAGATGGTCGCGCCATCATTGGTCCTCATTTTATCAACATAGGTACTTGTCGATAAAACGAACAAGTCCTTCACCCGCTTGCCGACATGAATAACATCTCCCTTTATCTCCGGTTGAGTTTTGAGAAACTTCACTTCTGTTGGGCCAAACAGAACGTGATAACCGGCATCGACCGCATTGGTCACAGAGAAGAGATTTTTCTTCATACCAGGCACGTGATAAACACTCCTCAACATGAGTGGACCCTTATCACTGCTCAGAGAGACGACTCCTTCGTGCTCTACTGGATGAATAGAATTATCAGCCGTAATGATAACATTGTTACCTGAGTAAGGCGCCAAAGAAGAGAACTTTGATCCATCCCCGGTGAGATGATGCCCACACCCTGAATCAACAATCCAGTCCTCATCATAGTTGATGGAAGCCAAGGCTTTAACGGGCATCGCCGTTATATTAGACGCAAAGGCTCCTCCCCATCCAACTTCACCAGACTTTGGCATCTCCTTCTCCACTGCATGTCCCGGCTGAAGATTCACCCGGCAATCTTTCTTGAAGTGCCCGGTCTTGTTGCATCTAAAGCACCTCGGTCCCTCTCCTTTCTTCTTTCCATCAGACTTAGGAGCATAGCCCCTATCTTGCTGACCTGAAGTGGAGGGTCCATCATGACCCGGCTTCTTCTTCTCCCATTTCTTCTTCTTCTTCCCAGTGAACATCATATCACTTTCTCCCCCGGAGATTGAAACCCCAGCCATCTGTCTTGCTAAACTTTCTTACGAAGCAAGAAGGTTCTCCAGCTCCAACAACGACGGTTGATTTGCCCAACCGTGAACTGAAGTCACAAAAGCAAGATACTCCTTCCGCAACCCGCGGATGATATGCCTCTTCAATTTTGCCTCAGAGATAGGCTCATCAGGGTCCAATGCAGAAATCTTTGCCGTGAGGTTCTTCATCTTGAGGAAGAAGGTAGAAACAGAAAGATCACCTTGAGAGGCCTTCGCCAACTCATTTTCAAGATACTGTAGCCTGGCTACATTCTTCTTATTGAACAATCCATCCAAGGATGTCCAAATCTCAGCAGCAGATTTACATCCGATGATGTGATCAAACAGCTCCGGTGAGATAGCCCTCTTGAGAGTGAACTCTGCCTTAGCATTCGTCCTCCTCCAAAGTCTCACCTCTGCCATATTATCTCCTGCTGGAAACACCTCTTGTGTGTCTTCTCCGCCAACTACCTCCTAAAGATCCTCGCCAAGCAAGTAACTCTCCATACACGACTTCCACTTTTTAAAGTTAGTCGATGTGAGGAGTTCAATACCAAGACCTCTTGCGTATCCACCTTCCATGGCAATCTAGGTGGTCTCTTCTTCACAAAGACGATGGCAACTCTAGTTGATCACTGCTTATCCACTCCAGAAACCTTCCTCTGATACCATGTTAAAATTTTGAAAGACCGTTTAGGAGTAAGCAGGAGTTGTATCAACAAGAGTTATAGCCAAACAACCACAATGCCAAAACAGCAACACAAGAAATCTTTATTGAAACAGAACTGCTTTACAATGCGAGGTATACATGGCGAGACATGATTCATCAGAATCACGGAGACGAGAAGAACAAAACACACCAAAAAGGCAAAGCTGGCGGCTAGACAAGCTCAGACCGCACAAGCCGCACTACTCCAGAACTCGCCCGACTTGCCCTGAGATCGCATGAACAGAAACCGGACAGATTGCCAGTACTGCAAGATCGCACCTCAGACCGCACGAACTGGAGCTTATTGGAACAAAGAACTGAAGCTGTCGCCAGACTGCAACTCAGACCGCCTAACCGCTGAAGGTCGCCTGATTACTGAGCTCGCTACGAACAACATAAGAACACAATAACCCAGTTCGCTGACAGACCGCAGACGAACTGTTTATTTAAGCCACCGGAAATCACCAAGGAAGGAGACCGCACCCTGCTGACCGCAAACCTGCGAACACAATAAAGGTTAACTCGCATCCAAGTCGCACGAACTCAAACTTGAGACCGCAAGAAACAATCCGGGCTCTGGTTCTTACAGTTCTCGTTAGGAATGAAGGGCCATGACCCCTATTTATAGGCGGGTGGACGGATATCGTCACCGCACAAACCGGGATATAGTCACCACCCATCAGATCGCGAACGGTCTCAAAAGACAGACCGCGCGAACAGACCTCTTGGACGATCACCCGACCAAGACGCAGATCAGCAGACAAGATCGCGCACAGACCGCGCGAACACGAGACCGCACACAAGCCGTGCGGTCTCAACAACGCTCCTTCCTTAGAACACCAGGAGCAAGCAAGGACCATCTAGATGACTTCAACCAAGTCGCCAGATCACAAATATAGACCGCCCGGGTAGACGGTCATATAGGAACAACCCGCCCAGTCTTCCAATAAAGGGACCAGGCAAACCAGCAGATCTACTCAGGAACAACCCGCAACAGGTCGCCAACGACCAAAAACCAAGAAGTAAGCTGGCGGATCTCACCAGATCGCCAGAACCAAACCGCCAGAGCACCAGCGCAGACCGCGCGGTCTCTGCGGTCTCCAGCCTTCAGACCGGCCGGACTCCCTTCCACTTCACTTCAACAATTTCAACAGAGATGGGTGCAACGGCCGCGATGCCGTGCTTCGGAAGGCGCGTGGGCAGAATCTCACTATGATGATTGAGGGTCGCACACACCTCTTCTCAAAACATCACCGCTAGATTTTGCTAGCGGCTTCAACCACAACGTAACACAGAAAATAGCAAGAAATAAAGGGGCTATTCATGCCACCACAATAACATTGCATATGAAAATAAGCAGTAATCCATAAGATCTACTTAACACGCATTCATAAAGCAACTGCAAACGAGTTCAAGCAACAAGGGTTAGAGAGGACCACAACGAAGAAATCACATCTTGGGTTCACGGCCGGAATGAGAGGTTGTCGGGCTCTCTCCAGACTCGGCCATCAGATGGTGAACTTGGCTCGAAGGAGGCTCGAATCGCTCCCGCTCGTGCCCTCGTCGTCCTCTTCTGATTGCCTCGATTCCTACTTTTTTATAGGAAACAGGCTGAAAATTGATCACGCACGGTCGAACGCACGATCTTGCGCAGACCGTGCGATATTAACGGATGAAATATGACTTGCAGAATACGCTGTGCCGCCCGTGCGATTTGTTCACGCACGACCAACGCCGCCCGTGCGTTCAAACGCACGGGTAAAATCCGACGCTTTGAGATCATAATGATACAGGTTGACCGTGCATTTTACTCACGCACGGGCGAATTCGCCCGTGCGTTAAAACACACGAGTAAACCCCGACGCTCCATTTTCTTCCCAGACACAAACACACGACCGCGCAGACCGTGCATCAAAGAAACGCACGATCGTGCGATATGCACAGAAATTACATTTTGGGGAAAACGGGACGATCAGGTCACCTGCAAACAAGATATACTAGCTGGGAATACACATCCAGCACAGGGATACATAAAAGAAGGGAAGGGGAGCACAATGTGCTTACCCCCAACAACGAGGAATGCAATTGCACACCGAAATGGGCTTAATGGTGCACCTAGCATGGAATAGTATATGTAAATGAAAACGTAACTAAAATGTGGTGCAAACACTAGAATATCAGCCCAAATGAGTCCAAAAATATATATATAAATGGGACTCATCAAGGCAACGGCCTCGGACCCTGCCTCCATCCCAGCTGGTGGGGTCTTCCTTGACCCCCATAGAAGTTACCCCTTCCCGGGCTGATAGCTAAAATTTAGGATATAAATAATTTTCTCCAAATTCTACGAACTATAGGCAAGAGCACCTATCGTTCATAGCATAGGATATTTAAAACAAATAAATATCAAGTGTCGTATTCCACGGGTTTGTTGACTACTTCTACTCACGCAAATTAATATTATTTTATCGAAATTAATATGAAGTTTTGAAAATCATTAAATAAAGAGAAACATTTGATCGGGAATCCTTCTAAAGTAAAATATTTCATAAATCTAGAATTCGAAAGAAATCAATTTAGACAAACTTGACCGTGGAGGTTCCCAAAATATGATAGAGCCTCTCTCGAGAGAACTACCACCTAACCTTAGGTTGATCGATTAAGACCCCTCGGCCAGTCGAAACCCCTAAGCTTGCTTTATGCGGTGAGCCCCACTATTGGATTTGACTCCAATCCGGAAGAATTTCATCACCCTCTCTCGAGGAGTGCAAACAATTCTTTTTACTGATGAGCGATCTACCGTATTTACGGATCTCTCGATACACTAAAATATGGATCAAACTTGATTTTCATACACTAGAAATATGAAACCAATAATTGCAAATCATCGGTAAATCTTAGTTTCCAAATCCAAACTAAGAATAAAAGATTACGAAATATAAAAACTTAGGAAATCATCCGATCAAATGCTATAAAATTAGTTAAACATGATTTAAAAAGAAGAACAATTTAATTTCTAAGAAAAGGAATAACACATACAAGAAATAAAATTCTAAACTAAGAATTAAGAAGTGCAAGACAAGAAGTAAATTGCATAAAGAAAATACAATAAGAAAATGCTGAAAAAACTAATCTAAAAATGACCCAATCTAAGCTAGGATCCGATTCCCAACACTTTGGCAGCAGCTGGCTTTTATAGGTAGAAAATTGCTGAGTCACGCCCTTGGTCACGTCCGTGACCAAGGGCGTGTAAGCTGCGTAATTGCGTCTTGAAAGCCCGGGAACGTTGGGGAAGAAAAAACCGCCAAAATTAATCATTTCGACGGGTCACGGCCTCGGTCACCCCCGTGACCTAGGGCGTGACTTGACCGAATCTGGAAACGGCGGGAAACGGCGCGATCTGGAGTTATTCTGGCAGTTGCGGGAATGGTCACCCCCTAGGTCATGGCCGTGACATGTAGTCACGCCCGTGACAGAGGGCGTGACATGACCGAGTCTGGAAATGGCGCGATCTGGAGTTATTCTGGCAGTTGCGCGTTGGGTCACCCCCTAGGTCATGGCCGTGACAAGGAGTCATGCCCGTGACCTGGGGCGTGTAGGCTGGAAATGATGTGGCAGCGTGTTCTGGCAGCTGGAAGATGGCTGGGTTGAGTCATGGCCGTGACTTGATGGCACGCCCTTGGTCATGGCCGTGACCGAGGGCGTGTAATACTAAATTAGGCTGGCGGCCTGATCAGGCAGCTGGAAGATGGCTGGGTTGAGTCATGGCCGTGACTTGATGTCACGCCCTTGGTCATGGCCGTGACCGAGGGCGTGTAATACTAAATTGGGCTGGCGGCATGATCAGGCAGCTGGAAGATGGCTGGGTTGAGTCATGGCCGTGACTTGAAGTCACGCCCTTGGTCATGGCCGTGACCGAGGGCGTGTACTGAAGATTTTTGCAGACTTGTCCCATTCTTTCCCCTGAACATGGCTGTGAGCTTGAATTTGCTATTAGCAGCCCCAGATTACCTGAAAACATAAAATAAAGCGAATTAGATATATATTAAACTAAAATTATATAAAAACTAATTAATTACTACTAAAATACTATATAAAATTAACTATAAATAATGCACTATCAAATACCCCCATACTTAAGCTTTTGCTATTCCAGAGCAAAAACTAATTTATAAGTATGAGAAGAATTTATAGGGCATTTCCAAAAAGATTTACTTCTAATTATGCACTTCAAATCTCATAAAACTCATGTCAAAATAAGTTAAGAAATTAAAATTCAGATTTATAAGAAATAATTAATAATTCATAAATTGAAATGAGTAGAATAAATTTTAGTTTTGAAATTCTCTAACTAAATCTTCATAAACAAAATTGCATTGAATTAAGCAAAATATTCCAAGATTAAAATTATAGAAACTTTACAATCATGTGAAACTTTTAGAAAACTACAAAATATTAACTATGCTCTCTCAATAATATCTTGGATAAACAAGTGAACTTGGCTAAATGGGGTAAAATTGGCATTGAAGAAGTTACTTTGTATATGGGAAATGATGAATTTTATCCTCTCATTTCCATCTTTTTTTTAATTTCTTCTTCTTTTTATATCCCAAATGTATATGTTTAGGAGTGATGAATTTTATCCTCTCAACTCCATGCCATATAATCTTTTGCTGATTTGGGTGCATATGTTTAGGAATGATGAATTTTATCCTCTCATTCCATGACATATGATCTTTTCAAAATTTTTTATGCCAAACAATGGGTTTAACAAAAAGGTAGGAAAAAGGCTAAACAAATTCCAAAGATACATTTTAAGAGCATAGAAAATAATTTGAGCAATCTACAAGAAACTATGAGTTCAAGGTAATATAAGTAAAATCTAGAGATATTTAACACAATTACTACAAAATTGAATTATGATATTTTAAAGAGAGAAAGTAAAACTAAGAAATATTCTAAACAAGTCAAAATAATGAAAAACTCATTAAATCAAATTCATCTAAAATTTAAATCTAACATATTTTGAAGAGAAATATATGATTTAAAAATTCATAAAAAGAAAACTCCTTAAAAAGCCTATAAAGACAACTCATAATTAAAATTAATTTTGCATAAATGAAGTTTGGAGAAATTTAATAATACAAAATTTATTTTATTAGATTAATAGTTTAATTTTTTTTTTATTTTTCATATTTTTAAAACAAAATTGAAAAAGAAAACAAAGAAACATTTTTTTATGATTTTTAACATTTTTCGCAATTTTTTTTTTGAATTTTTTTTTTGAATAAAAATAAACAGAAGAGCACACCCCCCCCATACTTAAAGGTAAACATTGTCCCCAATGTTTATAAACAAGGATGAAAAGGCAAAAACAGGAAAAGAAAATGCATAAAATAAAAGAAAAATTGCAAAAATATAAAGATAAGCAAGGGGTGCCTCCCAAGAGCGCTTTGTTTAACGTCTTTTAGCTAGACGTTAAGGATTAGCTAAAAGGATATTCAAATTGAAAATGCACAGGCAACTCCCTTAATTCACGCTGAGGTGAAAATGCCGAAAACTGTTGCCCGTCGACTCCTCCGCTATAATCCTGATTCTTTTGTTCTCCGTTAGCGCGAAATTGTGAAGCCAAATTACCTATACATACCCTAGGTAATTTGGATTGATGGAGATGAGCGGCAAATGGATCGGTGAAGATGTTTGGTTGCAATGACTCATCATCTACAAGAAAATTATTAGTATAAGAAGAATCAAGATTAAGCGAGTCAGAAAAATTTTCACAAGGAGGAGTTTCTTGTGAAAATACATGATTAAGCGCCGGTTGTTTATTTTCAAAAATAAACGAATTATCAGAAAAATCAATACCAAGTGGAGAAAATTCATGAGACACAATTTCTTCATGAATAATAATTTCATGAAAAAGAGAAGACAGGGCAGGCGAAGGAGAAGAAGAAAAATTTTCATTTTCTAATTCGTCCGGTGTCTCCATGACTTTGAGAAATTCTTGGTACAATTGTTCTTCTTGATCTTGAGAATAAACATTTAAAGTGGGAGAAATAACATTCGGAAAAATTTCAAGATCAGAAGAAGAACAAATCTGTGGAAAAGGCGAGGAAAGCAAATTATAATTGAAGGAATTTCTTTCTTCGCACTGAAAACTATCCGGGTACCTTTCCACCATGAATAATCAACATCAGAGTAAGAAGGAGATTCACTCAAAGCATTATTTAAAGAAAAATTATTTTCATCATAAAAATTATAATTTTTATTATAAAAACTATAAATTTCATTAGAAAAATTAATTTGATTTTCATTAGAAAAATGTTGAAATGAAAAATAGCATTCCTCACTTGAATGATGACCCCCACAAAAAGGACAGATAATTTGGCGCATTCGTGCGGCTTCCAAAAGAATGACTTTATTTTGAAGCTCGACAACTTTTGCGGCCAACTGCGATAACATCATATTTTTTGAAAAAGAAAAATAAACAACCGTTACCTAATAAAAGTGAATTTTAAAAGAAAAGGCAAAAAGAGAAATGGGGGTGGAGAAAGAGAATGATAAAAGTAATAAAATTCACGCTTTCAAAATATCAACAAAAAATATTTCCCCGGCAACGGCGCCAAAAACTTGATAGCTAAAATTTAGGATACAAATAATTTTCTCCAAATTCTACGAACTATAGGCAAGAGCACCTATCGTTCATAGCATAGGATATTTAAAACAAATAAATATCAAGTGTCGTATTCCACGGGTTTGTTGACTACTTCTACTCACGCAAATTAATATTATTTTATCGAAATTAATATGAAGTTTTGAAAATCATTAAATAAAGAGAAACATTTGATCGGGAATCCTTCTAAAGTAAAATATTTCATAAATCTAGAATTCGAAAGAAATCGATTTAGACAAACTTGACCGTGGAGGTTCCCAAAATATGATAGAGCCTCTCTCGAGAGAACTACCACCTAACCTTAGGTTGATCGATTAAGACCCCTCGGCCAGTCGAAACCCCTAAGCTTGCTTTATGCGGTGAGCCCCACTATTGGATTTGACTCCAATCCGGAAGAATTTCATCACCCTCTCTCGAGGAGTGCAAACAATTCTTTTTACTGATGAGCGATCTACCGTATTTACGGATCTCTCGATACACTAAAATATGGATCAAACTTGATTTTCATACACTAGAAATATGAAACCAATAATTGCAAATCATCGGTAAATCTTAGTTTCCAAATCCAAACTAAGAATAAAAGATTACGAAATATAAAAACTTAGGAAATCATCCGATCAAATGCTATAAAATTAGTTAAACATGATTTAAAAAGAAGAACAATTTAATTTCTAAGAAAAGGAATAACACATACAAGAAATAAAATTCTAAACTAAGAATTAAGAAGTGCAAGACAAGAAGTAAATTGCATAAAGAAAATACAATAAGAAAATGCTGAAAAAACTAATCTAAAAATGACCCAATCTAAGCTAGGATTCGATTCCCAACACTTTGGCAGCAGCTGGCTTTTATAGGTAGAAAATTGCTGAGTCACGCCCTTGGTCACGCCCGTGACCAAGGGCGTGTAAGCTGCGTAATTGCGTCTTGAAAGCCCAGGAACGTTGGGGAAGAAAAAACCGCCAAAATTAATCATTTCGACGGGTCACGGCCTCGGTCACCCCCGTGACCTAGGGCGTGACTTGACCGAATCTGGAAACGGCGGGAAACGGCGCGATCTGGAGTTATTCTGGCAGTTGCGGGAATGGTCACCCCCTAGGTCATGGCCGTGACATGTAGTCACGCCCGTGACAGAGGGCGTGACATGACCGAGTCTGGAAACGGCGCGATCTGGAGTTATTCTGGCAGTTGCGCGTTGGGTCACCCCCTAGGTCATGGCCGTGACATGGAGTCATGCCCGTGACCTGGGGCGTGTAGGCTGGAAATGATGTGGCGGTGTGTTCTGGCAGCTGGAAGATGGCTGGGTTGAGTCATGGCCGTGACTTGATGGCACGCCCTTGGTCATGGCCGTGACCGAGGGCGTGTAATACTAAATTAGGCTGGCGGCCTGATCAGGCAGCTGGGTTGAGTCATGGCCGTGACTTGATGTCACGCCCTTGGTCATGGCCGTGACCGAGGGCGTGTAATACTAAATTGGGCTGGCGGCATGATCAGGCAGCTGGAAGATGGCTGGGTTGAGTCATGGCCGTGACTTGAAGTCACGCCCTTGGTCATGGCCGTGACCGAGGGCGTGTACTGAAGATTTTTGCAGACTTGTCCCATTCTTTCCCCTGAACATGGCTGTGAGCTTGAATTTGCTATTAGTAGCCCCAGATTACCTGAAAATATAAAATAAAGCGAATTAGATATATATTAAACTAAAATTATATAAAAACTAATTAATTACTACTAAAATACTATATAAAATTAACTATAAATAATGCACTATCACGGGCCGTAACCTCTTCCCTGACCTTGCATTCCTTCGGCACGCTGCCTCCACTCCCCCTCCGGGACCCTGGGCTATTCCCTTCTCCTTACCTCTTGCTGCCTGACCTTCGGCTCACTGAGCTTTGTTAGCCTCTTGGTGAGCTCCGGATTGGCCTCCTCACTCTAAATCTTCTCCGCCACCCTCTCCATCAACTCTTCGTAGGAGACGGGGGATTTCCTCTTCAAAGCCATCTTAAAGAAACTCTCTCTCAGCCCGACCGTGAAGGCAAGCTGGAGTGCAAAGCCAGGCATCTCCTGAGTGAGTAGCACTTCTTCCTGGAACCGATCTGCGTAGCGAGCCAATGACTCCTTTGGCTCCTGCTTTACTTTGAAAAGGGACTCGACGTCCTTCTTCCTCTTCTTCGAAGTGGAGAATCGCAACAAGAAACTCCGACGCAGATACTCAAAGGTGTAGATCGACCCTGTAGGGAGTTGATGGAACCAATCCCTGGCCTTTTCTTTGGGAGTGACGGCGAAGAGCCGACACTTGAAATTATCCGACATCGGCCTGATGGAGACCGAGTACTCAAAAGACTGGAGATGTTGGACAGGGTCATCCCTGGCGTTGTAGTACACCCTGTCCCACTCTTTGAACCCTGCCGGGATAGGTGCAGAGAGTACCAACTCGCAGAAGGGGCTTTCCCCTTCTACCACCCTTTCTCGCTCCGCTCGCCCCCCAAGCTCTCTCGCCAGACTCGAGCCCGCAGGGATTGCGCTCACGAGAACAGCATTCGCCTGGACCGCTCCCACAGTCGCTGCATCCTCTGGGCGCTCGCTTCCCCGCGCCATGCTCGCCGGCGCAGAACTCGTCGGCACAGAGCTCGCCGGCACAGAGCTCGCCGGCACAGAGCTCGCCGGCACAGAGCTCGCCGGCACGGAGCCCACCGGGCTGGCGAACATCACTCGCGCTTCCATGTCTTGAACTGAACTTCCTGCGACTTCCTTTCCGATCCTCCCTCCCGGGGCGTTCTCGCCAACCGCCGCTGGGGGAAGGATCACCTGATGTGCGGGGGTCGCGAACTTGCTCCGCAGCGCCGCGACCGTGAGCCCGAAGGTGTCAAGCACCTCCCTCCTAAAATCCGCAAACATCCTCGGTGTCACCACCTGCGGTGGCTCGCTGAACCCCTCGCCTTGATCCTCGCCTCCTGTCATGTCTGCTCTTTGAAACTTTCTTGGACTAGCCACGCTCCACGATCACCGCACCAAAATGTTGAAACCGATTTCTCGGCCTCTAGTGGAAGCAATGCTGGATGGGCACTGCTCCAAGATTCATTCCTCCATCTTACACATGCAGACCCAAATAGATAGGGTCAGTGCCTCTGTGCAAAGCCTAAAGACCTCTATCTCTTCCTCTAAGGTCACCAGATCTTTCTTAACCTCCTTGGCTAAGAAGGTCAAGAAGGGAGAGTGGTTAGATGAAGAGCAACTCTCCAATCATAAATCTCTCTCTCACAAGTCTCTTCCTACTTCAAAAAATGATAGTATTGCACTGCTCAAGACCATTGGGAATGAAGTTGTACCTGAGCTACATAGTGAAGAGCACCTAACACAGGTACTCAATATAGCAAGAGAAGCTACTCAACAAGTGATTCTATTACAAGGGGAGGCATGTTGGACAGAAAAGGAAACTGGGGCTGAAGGAGAGAAAGAAAATGAAGCTGAGACTGTGCTGGCTAAAGTAGGAGCTCAGGAGCCAGATGCAGTTAAAACTGGAGCTGGAGATGAAAGAGAAATTGAAGAAGAAGGAAAAGGCTCAAAGGAAGCTCCATCCCAGGGGGAGCAAACTACTTTGACTCAGGGGGAGCAAATTGCTGAGACTCAGGGGGAGCTGAGGAAATCACCTGCTACTGAGAAGGAGCAACTCACAAAAGTATTCATTAGGAAAAGAAAAACTCCTCCTACCCCTGAACAATGATGATATACTCTATTTGAACAATTGTCTATGCTTAAATGCTGATTACTCAACTGAACATGAAAGTTGTTTATATAATTTCTTATTCTATTTTCTTCTGATTGCTTAGCATATTTCTTCTCTATATAAATGCTTTGCTTTGTTGATTAAAAGCTGATACAATTTCTCTCTATATAGGGTTAAGACAAATAGAGGGTGATTGTTGGGAAAATGATTTATCTTAACCCCTAGAATTAAGAAGAATATAAATTCTAAGTATGAAAAATTAGGCTAAGTAAATATGCGTCGAATAGTATTCGACGCAACGTCGAAATATAGTCGACATTTCTCTCAGAATGAGTCGAAATAACTCTTAGAAGAATTCGACGTAATCATAGTCGACGTACCTCTGACTTCTAGTCGACGCATTTGATAAAGTCGACGCACATTTGTCGATGCACCTTCCTTATTCTCCTCTCGACGTCCAGCCAGGATGAAATCGATGTTTACGTCGAATAGTAATCGATGCACCTCGATATCTATAAGTAAATCAAAAACACGCCAGATCTCTTTCCTTCTTTCTGTAGATCTGATTTTTTATGGAATGATATTATTCTTTTATAGCCGTTCTGAATCAGCCTTTCCTTCTATTTGATTCTTGGCTAATTTGATTAAGACTATTATGGATATTATTTGAAATCAGAATGAATTCATTTCCTTCTACAGAAATATTAATTATGGAAACTCTTATCTCTTTCTATTTCTGTATCTGCTAATTGATTATTCCCTCTTAGCAATATATTTTAAACAGAGCTATAAATAAGAAGGAGGTCGACAGAGAATAAAAAGAAGTGATCCACCATATACATTTGAAAAAGAGGAAGAGCTCCCAAGAGAAGAGTGAGAAAGCTGAGAAAAGAGATAGTGTGCTGCAGCAAAGAAAAAGCCTTCATCTTCTCCTCCTTTTGAAGCCATTCTGCTGCAAATTCTGAAAGCTCTCACAAAAGAGAGAAAAGCTTACAAATCTCCTTCTCACTATAGAAGAGAGATCATATTCACTATACTTGTGCTTCTAATCTTCTTGCTAGGAAGAAGATTCCTTCTTACATATATTGTCTTCTATTCTTCTACTTGTTCTACTTCTTCTCTTTCTTACTTCATTTTCAAACTGTGTAAAAGAGTTTTTAGAATCTCTCTTCAAAAAAATTCAGTTGTAGTGGTTCTAAGAGTCTCCTTATCAAAAGACTCAGTCTGGTTCTAAGAGTCTCCTTATCAAAAGACTCAGTGTAAGTTAGTGAATTCCTACCAAGGGGGTAGAAGAGTGGACTACCCAAAGTTTGGGGAACCACTATATTTTCTTGTGTTGTGGTGTGATTTTCTACTTGTTATTTTTCTTCTTTACTTGCTTAATTCTTGTTGGTGTGTGGAAAGCTTAAATCTGTGATTATTACACACATATATATATATATAATTGCACAAAGTATTTTTAATCTCTATTCACCCCCCCTCTAGAGAATTCTAGTGAGGATAACTGTGCACTTTCAATTGGTATCATATTCTAAATAAGAAGGAGGTCGGCAGAGATTAACAAGAAATGATCCACCATATACATTTGAAAAAGAGGAAGAGCTCCCAAGAGAAGAGTGAGAAAGCTGAGAAAAGAGATAGTGTGCTTCAGCAAAGAAAAAGCCTTCATCTTCTCCTCCTTCTGAATCCATTCTGCTGCAAATTCTGAAAGCTCTCATAAAAGAGAGAAAAGCTTACAAATCTCCTTCTCACTATAGAAGAGAGATCATATTCACTATACTTGTGCTTCTAATCTTCTTGCTAGGAAGAAGATTCCTTCTTACATATATTGTCTTCTATTCTTCTACTTGTTCTACTTTTTCTCTTTCTTACTTCATTTTCAAACTGTGTAAAAGAGTTTTTAGAATCTCTCTTCAAAAAATTCAGTTGTAGTGGTTCTAAGAGTCTCCTTATCAAAAGGCTCAGTCTAGTTCTAAGAGTCTCCTTATCAAAAGACTCAGTGCAAGTTAGTGAATTCCTACCAAGGGGGTAGAAGAGTGGACTACCCAAAGTTTGGGGAACCACTATATTTTCTTGTGTTGTGCTGTGATTTTCTACTTGTTATTTTTCTTCTTTACTTGCTTAATTCTTGTTGGTGTGTGGAAAGCTTAAATCTGTGATTATTACATATATATATATAATTGCACAAAGTATTTTTAATATCTATTCACCACCCCTCTAGGGAATTCTAGTGAGGATAACTGTGCACTTTCAATAATTATATATTTCTAAAAATTATTTTTCACATGGTACAAATCAATTGTTGGGGAAATGATTTATCTTAACCCCTAGAATTGAGTAGATTATTAATTCTAAGTATGAAAAGTTGGGCTAAGAGGGACCACACACCAACAAGAATCACATCTTCCCCAAAGTCAGAGGTACGTCGAAAAATGATTTATCTTCCCCAAAGTCTGGTTTGAGGAGTCCTAATTGATTTCTTTTGGAATCTAGAAGGAGATCATGCTGTGGATTCAGCATTCAGAATAGATGCCCATATGTTCAGGGGGAGATTGTTGCAGTACAGAATATAGAAGTCCAGGGGGAGGAAGAAACAACTTTTTTTGTTGACCTAAAAGGGCAAGTCTGGATTGAGGCACCCTTGTGTGAGGAAGAATATCAGCATCATTCTCCTGGCTTCTCTGCCAGCTATATCAAACTCAAGACACCCTTACTTGAGGATATTCCTCCAGAGGACATTTTGCCTGCTGTTCCCTCTCCTACAAAAGTCCCTTCTCCACCATCACCTTCTAAAGAGAAAACTACATTTCCACCTCTGCCTCTTCCACCACTTCAACTTCCATCTCTACCTCCTCCACTACCTCTACCTCCACAAAAGCTATCTAAGGAAAAACCAAGAGAACAAATGAAAAGAAGAAGTGAAGCAATCCCTCATTGGCAAAGATTTTCCAAAGAAGAAAGAAAAGAACATGCAAAGGAAAAGAAATGTAGAAAGGCTGTTGAGGAGATAAAGAGGTTTGGAAAAATGCCTAATATCACTCCTAACAGTCCTGTAAAGGACTACCATGATCCTGACATGGAAGAGTTGCATAAAGAAATAAGAGAAAGAGAGCTGTATGAATATGAAGCAGCTATGAAAGAAGTAGAAGATTAGAGGAATGTCTGGTTGGAAAAGATCAAGAAGGGGATGAATAAAGAACAGATTCTTACAGAATCTTCCATCAAACTTCCAAAGAAATTGTTTGATGTTGAAGATTATCAAAAGAAAAATCCTCAGGCAGGGCTCATCCTAGAAAAAGGACAAAAACACAGGAGGGGTGTAGGGTGTGCAGAAGATATCTACATTCCCTATAAGAAGCCCAAAAGACCTGCAAGATTAGACAAATGGCTTGACTCACCCTGGAAAGGGAAAGGAATGATGACTGAGATCCCTGAGAAACAACAATCAGAAAAGAGAAAATATAGGCCAAAGGTTGACAACAAAGGACCACCTGAGCCCAAGCCTACTCAAAAGAAATCTCCCTCTGATACCAATTGAAAGTGCACAGATAACCTCACTAGAATTCTCTAGAGGGGGGGGGGGGGGGTGAATAGAGATTTAAAATACTTTGTGCAATTATATATATATATATGTGTAATAATCACAGATTTAAGCTTTCTACACACCAACAAGAATTAAGCAAGTAAAGAAGACAAATAACAAGTAGAAAATCACAGCACAACACAAGAAAATATAGTGGTTCCCCAAACTTTGGGTAGTCCACTCTTCTACCCCCTTGGTAGGAATTCACTAACTTGCACTGAGTCTTTTGATAAGGAGACTCTTAGAACCAGACTCAGTCTTTTGATAAGGAGACTCTTAGAACCACTACAACTGAATTTTTTTTGAAGAGAGATTCTAAAAACTCTTTTACACAGTTTGAAAATGAAGTAAGAAAGAGAAGAAGTAGAACAAGTAGAAGAATAGAAGACAATATATGTAAGAAGGAATCTTCTTCCTAGCAAGAAGATTAGAAGCACAAGTATAGTGAATATGATCTCTCTTCTATAGTGAGAAGGAGATTTGTAAGCTTTTCTCTCTTTTGTGAGAGCTTTCAGAATTTGCAGCAGAATGGCTTCAGAAGGAGGAGAAGATGAAGGCTTTTTCTTTGCTGCAGCACACTATCTCTTTTCTCAGCTTTCTCACTCTTCTCTTGGGAGCTCTTCCTCTTTTTCAAATGTATATGGTGTATCACTTCTTTTTATTCTATGCCGACCTCCTTCTTATTTATAGCTCTGTTTAAAATATATTGCTAAGAGGGAATAATCAATTAGCAGACACAGAAATAGAAAAGGATAAGAGTTTCCATAATTAATATTTCTGTAGAAGGAAATGAATTCATTCTGATTTCAAATAATATCCATAATAGTCTTAATCAAATTAGCCAAGAATCAAATAGAAGGAAAGGCTGATTCAGAACGGCTATAAAAGAATAATATCATTCCATAAAAAATCAGATCTACAGAAAGAAGGAAAGAGATCTGGCGTATTTTTGAATTACTTATAGATATCGACGTGCATCGATTACTATTCGACGTAAACGTCGATTTCATCCTGGCTGGACGTCGAGAGGAGAATAAGGAAGGTGCGTCGACAAATGTGCGTCGACTTTATCAAATGCGTCGACTAGAAGTTAGAGGTACGTCGACTATGATTACGTCGAATTCTTCTAAGAGTTATTTCGACTCATTCTGAGAGAAACGTCGACTATATTTTGACGTTGCGTCGAATTCTATTCGACGCATATTTACTTAGCCTAATTTTTCATACTTAGAATTTATATTCTTCTTAATTCTAGGGGTTAAGATAAATCATTTTCCCAACAATATCATTGACAAGAAACTGTATCGTCGATAAGGCCAATGAAGAACAGATAGCGTCGAGAAGAAGCCTTGTCATGAGAAAGGCTAAGTGTGATTGATGGCGATGGACATCGTCGTAAAGAAGGCGTGACGACGAGAAGACTGAAGGAGGTCAGTTGAAGACAAGCAGTTGCTAAAGTATAGTCTGTCAACATGATATCGTTTATGTCGTCAACAAGATAAAGTTGTTACAGTGAATCAAGCAGACAAGAAGATCGTGACGACATCAGTTAGATGACTTCATATCGTCATAAGCTTGAGTACAGAAGAGATGTCCAGTATCGTCGAAGATATCACTATCTGATGAAGAATTGAGGAAGAGACTAGTTCAAGGCATCGACAAAGTCCTATCGTCGAGATATTATCCATGTCGTCATAATAATCGAAATATCGTCGAGACAATTTCAAAAGTAGCAGGACACGCTGTCAGCATTTAATACCGCCACCTGATTGTCCAATCAGCGCATGCTCTTAGGGATGGGCGTCTAACAGTAAAGGACATCATATGTGACCGTTAAGCGGCTCATCCGTCCTATAAAAGGGAACAATGATGCCCTAGAAAAAGAAGCGAAAAAAAATGAAAAAGAATCCTGCTTAGCAATACAACAGTACAAGCGACGGTAAAGAAAGAAAGAAGGGAAGAACAAAATGATCATACTGTGTTCTTCAAGTTGCAGTCAAGTCTCATAGACTACTAAGAATCGTTAAAAAGTAGAAGCCAGTCAACATCAGGCAAGAGGAAGAAAGCTTGAAGAAGATTTGAGCCGTTCAGATTCAAAATCAGAAGCATCTTCTTCAAGATAAGAAGCCGATCTCCATCAGGCAGAAGAAACAGTTTTCATTACTATAAATCTTTCATTGTAGGGCTTGAGGGCCTGAGTGTCGAGCTTGCGGGCTCAGGTGGAGTGAAGGGGCTTGAGGGCCTAGGATGCAGGGACTTGCCGGTCCGAACGTGTGGAGCTTGCGGGATCGGGTGCAGTGAAGGGGCTTGCGGGCCTAGGCTGCAGGGACTTGCGGGTCCGAGGTGTAAGGCTTGCAGGCTGGAGACATTGGCGGAGTTTGCCGAGCCTAGCACACTGCTTGGTAGGCTCAAAGGGAAAGAGGACTACTCAAGACACCCTGTCTTGAGGAACCTTTATAAGGTCTTGTGTGTTTTCTGTGCTGTGCTTTACTAATCTATAGATCTATTAACCAGAAAACAAGAACACCTAAAGGGGATAAAATTATTTAAAGAACCTATTCACCCCCCTCTAGTGATAAGTTGACACCCAATAACTAACAAGTGGTATCAAAGCTTGGTTGTTTAAAGAAAAGCTTAACAGCTTGAACAGATCTCCCCGTGGGTGTCCATTCTTCATAGCTATGAAATCAAGCATAACTATTTGTTCTAGAGAGAACTTTTCCATTTGGAAAGTAAGAGCTAAAATATACATGGAGGCAATGGATCCCAGAATGTTTTTAATTGTTCAAGAAGGACCATATACCCCTATGACTATGATAGAAGATGAGATCCTTCTAGCCAGCTTGGACAAAGAAGCCAGAAGTATTCTAGCTAGTGTAGTAGATCTGCCAACACTCCAGAAGCTGACTCATTGCACAACATCAAAGGACATGTGGGACTCCCTAGGATTCCTCATGGAAGGGTCAAAGGAAGTAGAAACTAAACCCCTAAGGTCCCTAAAAACTCAAAGTAATAGTGACTCCAGCCACTCAGACTCAGAAGAAGAAGCTGACCTTGGACTGACTGCCTTATCCAAATCATAGGAAGATTTTCAAGATGAAATCCCTCATGAACAGGTATGCATCAGAGCACCCCTGACTACTTCAGACAGTGAATCAGATGATGAAGAATGCTCTGTATCCAGAGAAAGAATACGAGCACCTTTAACTCTCACAGACGGTGACTCTGAGGATGAGAAGGTCTATGGGTTGATGGCCCTATCAGAAGAAGGAAATCATGATTATCCATATCATGCTCAGGTATCCACTTCTCACACCTCTTCTTCACCTGCCTCATGTGAGAAGACCAAGAATGCATCAGATGATTACTCATCTTCAGAAAATGATGCAGAAGACTGCTCATAATGCAACAATAAGAATCATGCTGATCTAATTGAATAGTTTGGTGATCTCTTGGCTGCTCCGAGAAAGAGCAAGAAGCTTGTTAGGAAGCAAGCTAAGGAGCTAGAATCACTCAGACCCATTAAGGCTGAGATGAATGAGGAAATGGGTATGTCCCATAACGGGGGCACCAATTACTGTGAGCTCAAGAAGATCATAGGCAAGCTTCATGATGAAAGAAACCAAAGAGAAGAACTCATCAGGAAACTTGAGAATGATCTTCTTAAGGAAAGAAGCTTAGTGGCTCAATTCTCTAAGCCCAAGTTCATACTGCCCATCATTAACACATTCTTCCCCTCTGGAAATAAAGGAGGATTGGGTTTTAATGAAAGGACAGTAGAGGTTGGGAATAGAGGAAAGGGCAATGCTAAAGCTGTGCCTCATACCACCTTTCAGAAAGTAGTGCTTCCCTCGAACAGATATGACTAGGACAGTGTCCATGGTCACTGAAAAAATGGGAACTCCAACATATTGGGAAATGAAAGCTCCAACTGTGGGAGGAGAAAGGGAATGGGAATGAGTGCATTAAAGGCTCCCCATGAGAAAATCCAAATGCCCTTCATGGACCATTTATGTTTGGTGCCCCAACCCCCACACTCAAGGGTAAGGAAGCAACACCTACCCAATCTCTCACAGCAAAGAAGCAGGCTGATATCCCCAGTATAATCAATTCTCACTTGATCATATCTGATGCCATCAACAGTATGTTAGCTACCAAGCAGACATCTGTTGCAGACAAACAGATAAAGTCAAGAAGAGGTAATTATACTAGGACAGTTAGTAAGCCCTATGCTGAGAAGAATATGGAGAATGTTGTTGCCCTCTCTACTAAACATAAGCATTGTGATGCTGCATCAACATTAAAAATTGTTCAGAAAAGAAGGTACAACTTCCATGAATGTTGGTGCTGTGGCAAAGTGGGACACTTTGCCATTGACTGTTGGCACAACCCTAGTGTGCCTAGTGCAAAGGAGAGACCTCCTGGAAGGGCTGAGGTGAGTAGAAAAATTTCTTATTATACTAACAAGAACCTAGGACCCAAGTCACCTTGGGTTCCGAAGGGATATTAAATCTGTTTAGCAGGGAAGTCCATTTAGCCAATAAAAAGCAAACAAGGCTAATGGACAATAAGTGCTCCAGGCTCAACTCTGGACTAAGAAAAACCTCACCACATGCCAAGATGCACTGGTCAAGGGGGAGCTAAAAGTAAAGATAAGTGGACATCCCATCAAGGGGGAGCTACGAGCCCAAGAAGATATAAAAGCTAAGGTGAAGGTACTATGTTGATGTTCAATACATAACCTCATCCTTATCATTGTGTTAAAGGTAGTTTTTACTTGAGTACGCAGAAAACACTGTACTGTTCATATAAAAGAGTAAAAAAGAACAATATCATTTTGGACGCAAAACCATATCATCGAAATGATTATTGGTATCGTCGGAATGACTCCTCGACATCGAATTTGTGTCACGACAATACCTAATCATCAATGAAATCTTAAATAGACCTGAGCTTAACCAATCATAACAGCTTAACTCGAGTTAATCAGACATTTAACAAATGACACTTCATCTTCTAACTCAGAAACTATAAATAAGGCAGATGTCTTAAAGTTGAAACACTTTCTACACTAGCCCTAAAAAGATGCCGTGCTCTCTATGCATTCGAAGAGTGAACGAGTCGACTGAACTAGAATCCTCTCGGATCAAGTAAGAAATGGCGCCAAAGAAGGAAGGACTTCTCTATGAAGGAAGCGAAGTAGTACGGGGCAGTTTCTCAAAGGGCCAGAAGAGATTCAGAGCGCCATTAAGCTATTAGACACCGTCGACCTGGAGTTCGCTCTCTTAGAGTCAACCGTAATATTGAAAAGGGAAGTGCTGGAGTTCTACTCTAATGCAAAGGGTGGCTCAAAAGGAACGTCTGTGAAAAGCTTGATCAATGTGATAAATGTCAAGGTGAATCCTAAGAGGCTGGCCAGGGCACTTCAGCTGCCGGCCTTTGCCAAGGGGGAGGAAGATGAGAAGGTCACCCAGGAAGACCTCAACAGAGCTCTGGATTGGTGCGGACACTCCAGCAAGACCCATGGGTCCCTAGAAAGGAAGAGTCTTAATCAACAAGGAAAATTTGTGGCTGATATTGTAGGAAAAGACCTCCTCTGTAAAGTAGGGTCGCATGATAGGATATCCAAGCCTATGTTCAAGCTCATGGCGAGGATAATCCTAAGTAAAAGGACCAACTGGGGTCAAATCATCTTCAAAAGAATACAAGAAAGCTTTCTAGTTCTAAATTTGGGAAGAATACTATCACTGTATCTACTGATATCCTACCCTGAAAGCTTCAACAAGAAGCATGGCTTAAAAATCCATCACATGAGAAGGATGAACATCAGGATACTGGAAACATGGGAGAAAACTCTAACCAAGCCTCCCAAGCACCTGAATACTGCAAAGGATATGAAGAGGAAGGGAGAAAGATCATCTGAAGAAAGTGAATCAGACAACAGCTCGGACTCATCTGACTCTGAAGTGCCTGTAGAGAAGAGAAATATTTCCCTCATGACCTCTGCCCTAAGTCTGGAATCCGGGAAAATAGTAACAGCAGGAACTGAGCAAGAGGATGCTGAGTCTGAGGGGGAGAAGAATGGTGATCTCCTTGCTCAAGTGGAAAAAGTGATCAATAAGATCATTGGGGTTGAGGATGTTGTCCATCATGGATCAGTATACCAAGAGGACCCAAGTAGAGATCCCCAAGAAGAGAAGCTAGAGGACTCTTCTGATGAGACTAGAAGAGATCTACCGAGTCCTGAAAAGGTAGAAGGGCCAAACCAATCACGCATCAGAAAACCTCTATCTCCAATACTGGAAGGGAATGAAGAAGAGGAACCAGAAGAAGCTAGTTCACCTCTAGAGAATAGACCAGTGGAGTTCTCACGGTTGTCTCAAATAAAGATGCTCCTGGAAGAGCAAAGATTAAAAATTGAAAGTTATGTTACCTCTGCGGTCAATTAACTGAAAAGGGAACTATATGTTGAAACAGAAAGCTTGAGAAATGATGTGAAGAATCTACAAGAGTATACTGCCAAAGAGACAACCCTTACTCACAAGGGTCTATCTAATTTAGGGGTCAATCAGACTCTGATTGTCAGCAACATAAAAAAGGCCTACATTGCATCCACCAAGAGGATGGCTGAACACAAAACTGATCTCCAAGAAAGTCTAGATCACCACAATAAAGATCTAGAAAGTCATCTGCTTGAGACCAAGAATCACTTGGAAGAAGGAATCCACATGCTTAAAAACAAGATATTGGTTTCTGAGGAGAATCTCCAGAGTGGGATATCTGAAGAAGTCATAAAGGGGGAGAGATCAATGATAAAGGCCAGTGCTGATCATGCCATCTGGACCACAAACACTATCAGGGAAGCAATGAATCTCCCTCCTCTACATTTTGACCAGTCTGCAGAAGAGTACCCTGCTAAAGAGCAACATGCAGATATCCCTGATACTGCCACTGATAAGGGTAAAGCGAAGGAAGCACTGGAGGATGCAGAATTAAAAATAAGGAAGAGAAAGTACAGAGAAGAGATGGAGAAAAAGGAGGACTATGAAAGATGGAATCCTAAATCCAGAACCATCATCCTAAAAACATGGGAGCAAGTGAAAGCTGAAAAGGAGCAGGAAGCCAGTGCCAAGAAAGCAAAGGGTGAAGCTGCTATGAGGGCACCGGAGATATAGATGACTAAATCTTTAAGGGGCTGAATGTAGAAATGTCAAAACCTTTTGAAAACATTTGACACTATTTATAAATGAAGTAACACTTGCCAAATTCCGTGTTCACTCAATTATAGCTGCAATGTCATCATTATATGCTTATTTGCTTAAAATGTACTTTATCATTGAGTGGGTTATGACTTCTTCAAATAGGGGGAGATTGTTGGGAACAGTGCCCAACAGTGTTCCTGATTTGAAGAAGTGCTTAATTCAATGATAAGTGCAAGTTGTATTTAATGTCACGTCTAGTTCATGCTTGCAGAGATGAGACAATATGTCCAGTACCTGCCTAAGTATAATATCATCGAAAAAGGCTGGACATAACGTCGACAAGTACAGGCACATTGTTGAGATGATGGGCAAAGCAAAGAAGAATGATTGTGTCTATGTCGTTGAAAAGGATCATGCGTATCGTCGACAATAGCAGGCCTATCGTCAACAACATGCAAAGCAAGGCAGAATGGTGATATCGTTGTGACATCAACACGACGATATAAGAAAGTCGAAGATGAAGAAGAAGACTCAAAGATGTGGTCGTCAAGAAGCCTTGACATCGATAAGGCTAAGTCGGAATGGATGTCGTTGAAAAGGCAAAGGGAAGATCAGTTTCGAAGATATCGTTGACAAGAAACTGTATCGTCGATAAGGCCAAAGAAGAACAGATAGCATCGATAAGAAGCCTTATCATCGGAAAGGGTAAGTGTGACTGATGGCGATGGACATCATCGTAAAGAAGGCGTGACGTCGAGAAGACTGAAGGAGGTCAGTTGAAGACAAGCAGTTGCTAAAGTATTGTATGTCGACATGATATCGTTTCTGTCGTCGACAAGATAAAGTTGTTACAACGATACCAAGCAGACAAGAAGATCGCGATGACATCAGTTAGATGACTTCGTGTTGTCATAAGCTCGAGTACAGAAGAGATGTCCAGTATCGTGGAAGATATCACTATCTGATGAAGAATTGAAGAAGAGACTAGTTCAAGGCATCGACAATGTCCTGTCGTCGAGATATTATCCATGTTGTCATAACAATGGAAATATCGTCGAGACAATTTCAAAAGTAGTCGGACACGCTGTCAGCATTTAATACCGCCACCTAATTGTCCAATCAGCGCACGCTCTCGAGGGGTGGGTGTCTGACAGTAAAGGATACCATATGTGACCGTTAAGCGGCTCATCCATCCTATAAAAGGGAACCGTGATGCCCTAGAAAAAGAATCGAAAAAAAACAAAAAAGAATCCTGCCTAGCAATACAACAGTACAAGCGGCGGTAAAGAAAGAAAGAAGGGAAGAACAAAACGATCATACTGTGTTCTTCAAGTTGCAGTCAAGTCTCATCGACTGCTAAGAATCGTTAAAAAGTAGAAGCCAGTCAACATCAGGCAAGAGGAAGAAAGCTTGAAGAAGATTTGTGCCATTCAGATTCAAAATCAGAAGCATCTTCTTCAAGATAAGAAGTCAATCTCCATCAGGCAGAAGAAACAGTTTTCATTACTGTAAAGCTTTCATTGTAGGGCTTGAGGGCCTGAGTGTCGATCTTGCTGGCTCGGGTGCAGTGAAGGGGCTTGAGGGCCTAGGCTGCAGGGAGTTGCGGGTCCGAACGTATTGAGCTTGCGGGCTCGGGTGCAGTGAAGGGGCTTGCGGGCCTAGGCTGCAGGGACTTGCGGGACCGAGGTGTAAGGCTTGCGGGCCAGAGACATTGGCGGAGTTTGCCGAGCCATGCACACTGCTAGGTAGGCACAGAGGGAAAGAGGACTACTCAAGACACCCTGTCTTGAGGAACCTCTATAAGTTCTTGTGTGTTTTTTGTGTTGTGCTTTACTAATCTATAGATCTATTAACCAGAAAACAAGAACACCTAAAGGAGATAAAATAATTTGAAAAACCTATTCACCCCCCGCCCCTCTAGGAGATAAGTTGACACCCAATAACAAACATTCTTGCATAACTAAGATCCAGAATGGATCTTTGTTGGCATCTTCAAACTTCTTGGGTTCCTCTTGTGAGACGAAGCTTGGGAATAATGATTCATTCATTGAGCTGCTTCTAATTTATACTCCTTTGTTGATATTGCCAATAATCTGATCAGGTGGGTTGTCTCTTTGAAACTTGATGGCAGTGGCCAATCTTCTACCTTCTGCTGTAATTTCTTCAACTTGGGGTTCTATTTCTTCAAATGGAGGTTCTATTTCATATACCTCGGTTGGTTGATTGTCTTCATCAGCGGGCCCATTACCTTGATTTTGTACTCTTCCTACGTCTATTTCTATTGAGTGTGAGATGGAGGGTTCCTTTTCTGCTTCTGAGATTGATATTTTCAATTCCTTAAGCTTGGAGTTAGAACCTCTGATAGTAATTCTGGAAGTATCTTCAAGTACCATGTTGGATTCATCAAATACTACATTAATGGATTCTTCAATAGTTTTAGAATGAATTAGATATATCCTATAAGCTCTGCTATGATGACTATATCTAACAAAGATGCCTTCAAAGCATTTCTCAACAAACTTTGTTAAGTGATGTTTCTCATTGTTTAGTACATATCACTTACTTCCAAAAATCTTGAAGTAGGCCAAGGTTGGCATCCTGCCTTTCAAGAGTTCATAGGGAGTCTTATTATGATTTTTGTTGATTACTGCTTTATTTTTCACATGACAAGCTGTATTGACTGCCTCAGCCCAGAAATATTCTGGTAGTGAAGAGTCACTCAACATTGATCTGCTTGCCTCAATGAGTGTTCTATTCTTTCTCTCAGCAACTCCATTTTGTTGTGGAGTTTTTGGAGAGAAAACTCTTGTGAGATACCTAGACTCTCACACAAATTTGTCATTGCCCCAGATTGAAATTCTATTCCATGTTCACTTCTAATTTTGACCATTGAATAGTTAAGTTCATTCTGAATTTATTTGACAAATGTAGTAAAGACTTCTAGGGTATCTGACTTTTGTTTAAGAAAGAACACTCGTGCAAATCTAGAGTAATCATCCACAATCACAAATGTGTAAAACTCCCCACCATGTTGTGAATTGACATTGGGCCAAACAAGTCCATGTGCAACATGTATAAGCATCTAGTGGAATCCTTCAAACCAATTGACTTGAAGGAGGCCTTTGTTTGCTTCCTCATTTGGCAAGCATGGCAAGGACATTCTTGTACACAATTTCACTTGGTACCATATCTAACCAAGTTTTCTGATATGAGCTTATTAATGGATTTGTAATTTATATGGGCTAGTCTCTTGTGCCATTGAATACAGAGAGATGCCCTACTAGTTGCCATCAGACATATAGGAGAATGTAAGCTTGAACATAGAAAGTTGAGACAATATACATTTCCACTCCTAGTGCCAGTAAGAATAACTTCAGAATTTTCAATATTCTTAATAAGACACATATCCTTGTGGAAGACAACTGCATTTTCAAGATCACAAAGTTGACTGATGTTTATAATATTGTGTTGCAATCCTTCCACATAAGCTACCCTTGAGATGGTAACTATGCCATTAGTAACATTACCATAACCTTTTGTTTTTCCTCTGTCAGATCCCCCAAATATAACTTTAGGACCATCTTTTACAGGAGTGAATTCTTTCAAATGGCTTCTTTTTCCAGTCATGTGCCTGGAACATCCACTGTCCAAATACCAGATGGGAGTTTGATTGGTCTTTGGACATACCTGTAAAAACAAACTATTTCTTCTTAGGTACCATATACTGGTTGGGTCCTAGATATCTGTTAATCCTGAAAAGCATACTAGATCTAACTGCTCCAGGATGTGAATAATGAGACTTAACAAGATTGTTTTCTAGCTTGTCATTGGTTTCCCTTGGAACTGTTGGATTGAACCAACAATCAATTGCAAAGTGACCAATCTTGACACAAAACCAATATTCAAACTTGTTATATTTCATTTTCTTGCTTTCAGAAGGAACATGGTTCCATTATATGTGAGCAGAAGGATATTCAAAGGAGACTGAATTGCAGAACTTGTGATTGTAATATTGATTATTCTCACCCATTGCTTTACCTTTCATGCCAGTCTTCTTTAAAGATGCCTTCCCCTTACCAGATACAGGTGATCCATGTTTCCTCATGATGATCTCTTCATGAGGTTCCTTTGATGCACTGGGCACATCCTTGGTCCACTTGTGGAGCACTAATTCTTGAGGTGTCCATAAATGGATTTCTGATCATACTTGTGGATGGTGATATTACCTTCCTAAAGTTGATCATTTTATCCATAGGCTTGCCTGTTTTACCTCTCTTAAGGTATCCTAGGTGTCTTCTATGAATGGAGCAGAAACCATCAATCAAAAGAAGAACAGTCTTAGGTTTGGAGAAACTAGCTACTAGCTTTCTTTCAATAAGAAGTTTATCTTCCAAATCTTTGATTCTGTTTTCCCTTGATATCAGGGCACTAGACTGATCTCCGATCTTCTTTAAAGATTCAACTTCTCTGGTCAGGAATTTGCACAGCTCCTTGTTGTCTATCAAAGCCTTCAGAGTCTTCCCAAACTTGCTTATTAGTTCAAGATTGAAGTTTGCATTGTAGTCCCTTTTGAGTTGGCAGAATTCTGCATTTTCTAGAGTCAACCTTTCAGCTTTCTCAGAAAGGTCAGAATTTCTTGCTTTAAGAGATGAAATCTCTTCATCTTGCTCTTCGCAGAGCTTCTTGCTTCTCTTAAAAGCTTCAAGCAATTCTCCATATTGATATAATAAGCCACTTTTAGATTCATCTTATGAGGAAAGATTTGCCTCAGAATCAGTATCTGAAATAGATATAGAGGCTTTGATGGGTACCTGTGCAGAGAGAGAATTCTCCTACCCTTCTTCTTCAATTATGGCCATGGCTTCCATATATTCTTCTTTTGATGAGTAGGATCTGCTTTCATCATCCCTCAAGGTTTTGCACTTCTTAGCCAAGAAGGTCTTTTCCATGTTCTTTTCCCTGAAGGCCTTTTTCTCTTCAGGTTTTTTGTTGTCTCTTCTTTTGGAGGGACATTCAACTATCATATGTCCAGATTTCCTACATCCATAGCAAATAGTTTCAGAAGAAGAGTGTTTGTTCTATTTGGAATCATACCTGTCCCTTTTTCCCTTATGTGGATTGTAGTTTTTCCTTGAGCTTGAGGAGGGTGTATATTTTCCCTTCTCTTTTCTCCTTCTTCTAAGAATTTTCATGAAGTTTTTGGAGAATAAAGTGATCTCTCCATCAGATAGTCCTGTGATGGTGGAGCTTGTTTCATATTCTTCACTTTCAGATTCCTTGTTCATTTTGGAAATATCAGCTTTGAGAGCTACTGATCTTTCCTTGGTGTTTGACATGTTGCCATCTTTTCAGCTTTCCTGGTGTTTAGTTGTAGCTCATAAGAGAGAAGTTTCCTAAATTGATTTTGGAGTTCCATGTTGCTCAAATTTCCTACCTCCCTTATGACACAGATTTTAGTGTCCCATTCTTTGTGAAGGGACCTTAGGAATTTATCATTAAGCTCATAGTTTGAGAACACCCTTCCATAGGTTCTCAGACCATTCACAATTCTGAAGAATTTTTCGTAACATTCAGTTATGGAAACCTTCTTATCTTGTCTGAATGCCTCATATTCCTAGTTTAAGGGGGATTTTCTGTCATCTTTGACTTCAGTAGTTCCTTCCATGTAGACTACAAGAGAGTCCCACATTTCTTTGGCAGTTTTACAGCGCACAAGATTTTGGAATGTAGAGTCATCTTTCCCCACACCTTTCAAGCAGTGTGCTTGACATGGCAAAACTCCTCCAAAACTCAGAACTCACACAGAGTTTCTACCTAAGTCTCTTATAACACAAGACTTACACTCAGATCTACAAATAGATCCTACCTCAGATCACAAAGATCTTACTCTCATATTCACGCAGTAATCTTACAATCAGATCACAAAGATTTTACTCTCAGATTCACACAGAAATCATACACTCGGATCACAAAGATCTTACTCTCAGATTCACACAGGAATCCTACACTCAGATCATATAGATCTTACAAAAAATGTTTATAAGATTATAGTTTGTTACAACAATAGACTCAAAGAGAATTAGGACTTGGATCTTGAGTCTTCAATAGAAAGCCTAACAGTAGGATTCTTCTTCCTTGATAGACGATGACGTGTATTTTGTTGAGTAGATCAATATCAAGGAAAAAGAGCAGTAGTGATCCTTTCTTTCTTTGTGGATTGTTTGAAATCTTCTTCAGAATTATGGTCAATAACACTTTTGAGAATTAAGAAAGATCTTGCTCTTGATGGCAGAATAAATTATTTGATAAATCTTGCTGTCGAAAATTAATATTCTGCAGATCATTAGATATGACAGGAGGAGTCCATCTCCTTTTATAATGGTGCATTTCTCAAAAGAAAATGGAGGAGATTAGGGGATGTGATAATTATCACTGAATTTGAATATTCAAATTTGATCAGAAAAGGGAATATAAAAATTTGGCTTAATTTGGAATATTCCTTATATAGTAATAATTATCAAAGAAGGAATGCATAATTCTGACTTATTTGGAATGGTCTACCAATAGTATTAATTGAGAAATCTATTCCTTAATCATTTCTCCAACGAATTTAATCCATTAAAGACTTTCATGGAGTGCCCTTGAATTGCGCCTTGATTTACGTGAAGAGATTGGAGAAATAATAATGACACATGCTTTGCAAATACTTAGTCTATATTTGTATAAATGTTAGTATGTCCCGTCGACATGAAGACCGTCCCGTCGATCGACATTAATCTAGTCGATTTGCATAATAGATGAACCGTCTTGATGATTTTTCCTTATAAGAAAGTAGATAGATAGTCTGTCTAGTCGATCTATTCTGTCGACATATCTTCCTGTCGATATTTTGAGTTCAATCGACAGACCGTCCCGCTAATTTTACTTAACAATATTCTTACTTCTTTGCTTTCTGAATTCAGTAATCTTTCTTGATTTTTTCAAGTAGTATCTTCAAGATAGATGTGAGTATGTAATAAATTATATACTTGAGATCATTTAACTTGAGTGAGTGCTAGGTCTAAGTGACCCTTAGCAATATTTATATATATTAATCTTCCATAGATTATAAGTGTTTGTCTCAAGCAGAAACAAGGATTCATCAAATACATTAGGTTTATTATTATGTTAATGTTATGCTTCAAATCAGAAATCTTAGGGACCAAATTCCCAATAGAGGTCTCGAGGTGCATCCAGTGAAACGTGGACATCCTCGCCTGGAGCGCTGCGGGAATGCCAGGCATCAATGCATACGTGGCATGCCACCGCTGTACAAGCCAGTGTTCGCCAAGTGGATGAAAAGGGAAATCGTCTATAGGCGGGTCAAGGAGTGCTCGCCGACTCCCAGCTAGCATCCGTCCAAGGAGAAGCGAGGCAAATCAGAAAGCTGATCTCGCGAGTAGCACATGGCGAGGTGAGACAGCCTAGCATCGCCCTAGGGTGCATTTAGCCGGAGCGAGTTAAGTAAGGTCTCCCTGTACTAGTCTGGCAAGGCGAGTGGGGGCTCGCCTCCACTCGCAAGAGGAAATCATGCGAGCCTAGCTCGCAGGGAGAAAGGCGAGTGGCACCTTCACGGGACACTCACCCAACAAGGGTCTACAGGTGAATTTACCCTAATACCCTTGGTGGGCAGCCAATAGCCCTCCAGAACAATGGAGTTTGGCTGTTAGCAGACCAATTTGGGGTGCGTATAACAAAACCAAAAGGTGGAGTTGCGCTATTAGCAGACCAATATAGAAAAGCTATAAATAGACCCTGAAGGGCACCTTTGGAGAGCATTCCAGATCTTTTGCTTCTCCTTAGGACACCTTTGGTTAGCTCCTTCAGCTCTCCAAGGCGCCCGGATTTAGTTTTGGCTTAGGAGGGGAAGCGCTCTAAAGATATTCCGGGTGTGTAGTGGGACCTCCACATTGTGGCCAAGGGTCATTTTTTAGCTCTAAGTCTTCGGTCAGGTTCCTCCGTGGGATCAGTAAGTCCTAGCTGCCCCCTTTCAGGGGTCCGAACTCCTCGTTGGGCCGATTCTCGGTTCCAACATTTTTGGTGCGATGAGCGTGGAACACAACTAGTACATGAAATTCCCAAGGAGGTAACATGGTGGGTGTTGAAACCGATTTCTCAGCCTCTAGTGGAGCTCGGGGCCCTCACCGAGATGAGGGGCAGCTAGCCCTTACTGATCCCTCGGAGAAGGCAGACCGAAGACTAGGAAAATGACTAAGACCTTAGCCACAGCGAGGAGGTCCCTCCACTAACCCGGAAGATCGTTGAGCGCTTCCCCTCCCAAGCCAAAGCTGAGACTCAGGCACCTTGGAGAGCTCTGGAAATGCTAACCAAGAAGAGCCTGAGGAGAGAGAAGCTGAAGTGAAGTCCTCTCCAAAGGTGCCCTTAAGGTCCTATTTATAGATTTTCTGATCTGGTCTGCAAATAGCAGGATTCCGCCTTTTGATTTTACTATCCGCACCCCAAATGGGCCTGCTAACAGCCAAACTCCGCTGTTTTGAAGAGGCCAAAGGCAGACCACCAAGGGTGAAAGGGTAATTTGACCCTATTGGCTTATGGGCAAGGGGCTGCGAGAACCTTCCTGCGAGATGCTCTCGCGGGCCTCCTCGGGAGCCCTACTCGCAATGCCTCTCTTAGGAGAGCCCCTGCGAGGACCTCACCGGCCACTTCTGGCGGTGTCTGCCGAGGTCCGGTCTCGCGAACCTTCCTGCGAGATCGCCTCTGGACTTCGCCGATTTCAGACGAGGTCGACGGATGTCAAATCGTTAAGTTGTTCGCTGTCCGCTGGGATGGGGGGGGGGGGGGGGGGGTTCGCCGGCCGCTGCTTCCCCGCTGTAATTTGCCAAGGTTTGGATCTTACGGCTCCCCCTGCGAGACCATCCCTTTGACTTCAATGATCGTAGAACGTTTTATCGACGGCTGATGACTTCGCCGAACAGGGGCAAGCTTGACGACCATAGGCGGGCTCGACGAACTAGTGTGAGTTCGTCGAACGCGTCATTCCTTTTATCGAACTCTGGTAACTTCTTTAAGTCGCCCGCGGGTAGTTCATCTCGCCTACGCTTCTCGCTCGCCACTCCGCGAGCCCTCCGAGAGAGATTTCTCTCCGATCACTCTCGCGAGGTCTTCGGCCCCAAGGCCTCTCTCTTACCACCTCACCCCATTGCCTTCTTAAACCGCCTCCTCGCTTGGCGAATATCAGGGTTGTACAGTGGGAGAGGGAGTGGGAGAGGCCAGTTCGGTGGTTCGACACCACCTGGTCCGCCAGTGACAACATGTATGCTGGAAGATCTCCGGAGGGAGGTGCTCGAGACCATCAACCTCGCCTTTGCCGCGGTGCGAAGTGAGTTCGCAACCCCAGCACCTCAGGTCGTCCCGCCGCTGGGGGTAGGCAAAAATGCCCTGGGGCAGAGAGCAGGTAAAGAGGCGGCTGGCGAGGCGCCGGGGTGAGACTTCGTCGGGCAAGAGATTTTTGCAAGCCCAACGAGCGCCAGCCCGACGAGTTCCCTCCCAGCTAGCGCTAGTCCGACGAGTGCCATTCCGGTGAGCCTGGGCCTAGTCAGAGAGCTTGTGGGGTGAGTCGAGTAGGCAAGATCGGCAAGTAGAGGAAGCCCCTTCTACGAGATGGTGCTCTCGGCATCACTCCCGGAAGGGTTCAGGGAGCCGGATATGATGTACTACACCTACAAGGATGACCCCATCCAACACCTACAGTGGTTCGAGGATATGGTCTCCCTCAGGCCCATATTGGACGCCTTCAATTATCGACTCTTTGCAACAACCTTGAAGGAGAAGGCCAGGGACTAGTTTCACCAGCGCCCGAGAGGGTCGATCTATGCATTTGAAGATCTGCGCCGTAGCTTCCTGCTTCGCTTCTCGACCTCAAAGAAGAGGAAGAAGGATGCTGAGGCGCTCTTCAAGATCAGGCAGGGTCCAAGGGAGTCGCTGGCCCCACTATTCGAACCGTTTCCAGGAGGAGGTCCTCCTCATCCAGGAGGTACCCGGATTCACCCTTCAGCTTGCCTTCACGGTGGGGCTGCAGGAGGGGTTCTTCAAGATGAGTCTGAAGCGAAAGGCCCCCTTGTTCTTTGAGGAGTTGATGGAGAGGGCGGCGGAGGAAATTGAGAGCGAGGAAACCAACTCGAAGTTCATAAGAAGGCTGGAAAAGCTAAGTGAGTCGGAGGCCAGACATCAGGAAGTTCGGAGAAGAGAAGAGCCAAGGGTCCCAGAGTTGGGATGGAGACAACAAGGAGGTGGCAACTTCCACATGGGTCAAGGGAGACCTCATCGGTTAGGGTGGAGGCAGGGTATGAGGCCGTTGCCTCCCCCGCCTCAGCAAGCTATGGAGATTGGGAGAGGAAGAGAATGAAGAGGAGGAGCAGGAGCAGGAGTGAGGAGGAGGAACAAGGTCGCGGAGGCTGGAAGAAGGGTGGTGGCATTGCCCTATTGTGACTTCCACCAGGAGGAGGGTCACGCGATGGCCACCTGCCCAAGTTCTTGGAGATGAGAGGGGCAATAGTTCCTGCGCAGCAACAACAACGATCGGTGAGGATCAAGGAAGTGCTACCCATAGGGGGGGGGGGGGGTAGGAGGAAAGGTGCGAAGATCGTAACGACGTGGGAAGTCGGGGAGGGATTAGAGTGATCCACATGGTAGTGGGGATCGAGGCGACCCGAAAGGCAAGCCTCCATACCATTTATCATCGGAGCGTGGCTTCGACTTCTCAAGCTCCACCTCCAGCAGAAAGGATCACCTTCTATCAGAAGGATATGCCGGGTCATGAGGACCCGTTCTGCGATGCGTTGGTCATTCAGACAGCCATTGAGAACTTCACAATCGCCCAGATTCTCGTTGACAACGGGAGCTTGGTCAATATCATTTTCAAGAAGGCATTTGACGAGATAAAGGTGGAGGCAAGGAGATTATTGGCCTAGGATGGCCCTCTGTTCAGATTCTTGGGAGAGAGGAAGGATGTGGAAGGAGGAGTGGGACTTCATGTCAGCTTGGGGGTGTTGGATCGTGTGACGCCCTTAGAGGGGGGGTGAATAAGGGTGTGTTTTAAAAATATAATTTTTACTTAATAATTTTTAGACAAATTTTACTTTACTAAAAAGGTTACTTATAAATAATTTTAAACCAATGTAATTTTTGTATTTAATCCCAACACAAATTTCTAAGATAAAGATTTAAGCAAACAAAATTGCAATTACTGAAAAGAGCATAATTATATTAATCATGAAATTTGCATACAATAAAAATGATCTTAACAATGCTTAAGATCAAGACACAATTATGATAATAAAAATACAATAATTTTGGTTTACCAATCCTTCTCCCAAGGATCGGAAGGCTATCGCTTGTCTCTCCCAAGACCAAGCCCAAGCCTATCCTCTAGATCTTCCCAAGATCTAGACGTAGCACACAAGGCCACGATTTCCCACCAAGCCTCGCAAGGACTTGGACACTCCGCACAAGGAAGCGATTTTCCCCTAAGCCGCGCAAGGACTTAGACGCCGCACGCAAGACGACGATTTCTCTACCAATACAAAATGAAAAAGTATGTGAATGAAAATACAATATGAAAAGAACAACTCCCTAGAAGATCAGATCTCTGAATGGATTGTTGAAGCCTCGAGATGATCGATGATGTAGAAGCACGCCCGATCTCATCTTCAATCTTCAATCCTTCTTTGCACAAATGGGAGTTGAGGAGGTTCTGGAGCTCTCTGGTTCGTATGCACTCAGGAAGGGACTGGAATTCTCAAAAGCTTGGAATGCACGAACCAAAGGAACCAATTTATAGAAATTCACTGTCGCCTGGGCGACAGTGACTGTCGGAATTTTCCGACAGCGCTAAACTGCCGCTGGAGTGCCGTCGTGGGTGGAGTCGTGGGCAGTTGGTGTAACCGTCGAGCTGTCGCCTGGGCGACATCGATGTCGGATTTCCGACAGTGCAAAACTGCCGGTCGTGGGTGGAGACGTGGGTAGTTGTGGTAACCGCCGAGCTGTCGCCTGGGCGACATCGCTGTCGGAATTCCGAAAGCGCAAAATTGTCTTTCGTCGATCTGCCATGGAGGGAAGTAGTTGTAACTTCTCTGCTGTCGCCTGGGCGACAGTGGCTGTCGGAATTTTCCGACAGTGAAATTTTCCCACATTCAATTTTAGCTCCAGCAGCAATGTGAACATCTCATACCTGTTATCTGCACACCATTAATGAAAATAGAATCAAATACAAAAGGGACTTTGTTATTATCAAACCGGAGGAGTGCGAAACGCATGCTCCAACAATCTCCCCCTTTTGATAATAACAAATCTGTATAAAAAGAAATCATGTCTATTTAGATTGTTGATTTTAACCTTTGGTGTGTGCACAAAATTAACATAATATATATTTCTTGAAAATAAATGATCTACCTTTAGATGAAAACTCCCCCTAAATGAAAGCTCCCCCTACATATATGCTCCCCCTAAATATATGCTCCCCCTAAATATATGATGTATTGTGTAGGTGGAATATTTAGGTGTGATAGATTTGTGACCTTTCTTTTTATACTTTAAATTCTCCCCCTTTTGGTATTAGCAAAAATGAATATTAGATAAAAGAGTAGCTTTTAAGGGAAAGGTAATAGAAAATAGAAATGAAGAGTAAGCGGAAGCAAATAGTTGGTAATGATTGAAGTCCATGAAATAATAGGAATATGCCATAGTATGAATAAGCTCATGAAGTGACGGTATAGCCATATGTAGTAATGAAAGAAAGAACTTAAACATGAGTAAGATCATTTGAAAGTATCATAGAAAGACACAATAGTGTATAGAATTATGGAATATTTTCGGTCCAATTCTCATGAGATGAATATTTCTTTAACATAATGATGTGTACATGTGATACTTAGATCAAACATATGAAGCTATTTAATTTACATGATCATTGAAATGTAGAACATAATAAAAGCACATAAAGGCAACTTTGACTTTGAATATATAGCACATGATGAATAGAAAACCATGTTTCTTTTGCACAAGACACTTTACAATTCTGTCCAAGGTGCTTAACCTCACAATGCTCATTAAGACTTATCAGGAGGGTAAGTAGTGCTTGGTGGAGTATCCTTGTCTTTTTTTTTTTTTGATCACAGATGTTGTGATATCTTAATTGTGATATATTGATATATTTTTTTAATTGACCAAGGATCTCTGAATTCACTTGAATCGCAAAAGATGGTGTATTTTTTGTTGTGCTAACAAATCAATGTTGAAAGTTGTATTTAAGAAGTGCTATTTTATTATGTGAAAGCAAATATGATCCATGTATATATTAAATAAAAAGACATACGTATTGATCAAAATAAGTGAACGTGATAGTTCATTATGATAGATAAACAATTTCTTATACTTAGAGGCATGCGAAAACAATTTCCAATGGTCTAAACAACTAAGGAGAAGTGTCAATACGATGATAGCTTGGAAATGGAATCATACAAACATGTAAGTCATTTTTTAAATAAATAGCACATGGTTTGTCATCAAGTCATGAGGTGAAGCATTAATAATGACATATAACTATTGTAGATCATCAAAGGGACGTAAAATTGGAGTTTTGTTAAAATGGGAGCTGTCGGAAATTTCCGACAGTCACTGTCGCCTGGGCGACAGTGAAAAATATAAATAGGGCTGGGGACCGAGTCACACCCTATTGTGCATCATTTCCTGGAGTTAAAAACGAGAGGAAGGCTGTCGGAAGTCGGCGACATCCCTAGATCTAAGGTATGGGTTTTTTATTTTGGTGTTTTTAACTCAAAAATTTTTAGGGATTTGTGATTTTGATAGTAGAGAAGAAGGAAAATGTAGTTTTCATGTTGATTTTTGATGAATGGTGTAGGTTTTAAAATTTTTTGATTTGAAAAAATGTAGATCTAGTTTAAAACAAGTGGATCTTGGTGGATCTTTGCTTAAATTTTTATCTTTGTTAAATTTCTTTTTGATTTGGTGATGAAGGTTTCCATTTGTTCATTTCCCAAAGGATTTTTGTAGATCTAGTTTAGAGAAGAAGGTGGAAGATGATGAATAGTAAAGGATTTATAGAATATGTTGATTTAAAAAAAACATATATATATTTTTTTAAAAACTTGATGTTGAAATAACATTTATTTTGAGTAGATCTGGAAGTATATGTAAAAGTTTTGAGAGAAAATCACTTGGAGGGCTGTCAGATATTTCCGACAGCCACTGTCGCCTGGGCGACAGTGTTCCAGTGCACAATGTGATACCTTGTTTAATCAAAATTTTTGTATGTTATTGCAGAATGACTTCCAGTTCCAAAGCTCGAAAGAGTACTTCGGAAGATGCACATACTTCATATCAAGTTTTTCCGGGGGTGGAGAAGGCTATTGTTGGAATAGCGAAGTATGTGGAATTTGAGTCGCCAAAGCACGATCATATCTATGATCGGCTTGCGAACGCAGGTATAATTTCAATAATCACACCAGAGGGGTTTTCTTCCTTTTTTATTCGTGAATTTTATAACCATTTGGAAGACCCAAATTTCACTGAATTGGATGGCGGAGTGAGATCAAAGATCCAAGGTCAACATGTGGAAATAACACATGTTGATCTATGAGAGGAATTTGGACTAGTGATGAGTGAGAATATGCCTGATATAGTGGAGAATTATCGAAAGGATAGAGATTGGACCCTTGTAAACATGAGTTTACATGGGAATCAAAAGAAGACTCTTACCACTGAAGTTACCTCACTTACTCCGGATGCGTTCTTAGTCCAAGATATATTAAGGAATTCAGTGATGTTGAAGAGTGGAGACACAAGAAGTATTACAGCTCAGTTGACCCTCTTTACATACTATATTATGGAGGATGAGCTTTTTGATATGGCGGACTTCATTCTCTCCCAGATTAGGTATGCTTATAGATTAAAGCATCCAAGGTGGGTGAAGGTTCATACGCTACCAATGGGGGCGGTAATACAGCGTGCACTCTATAAGAAGTATGGATGGATAGTGCAAGATGCTTATTTGGATGATTGTTATCCGGAAATATATTATACGGGTTCAATGAAGGTGAAGAAGCCGCAGAGAAAAGCTCATCCGGGGATTGAGATTAGAGAGCCGACGATTTCTAGGGCAGGATCACTACGAGAGTCCATTGATGATTTGCGTGATTCATTAGAGGATCACAAGAGGGAAGTGAAGAAGGACCGTAGTCGAATGCAGAAATTTATGAAGTTTCTCGTCAAAGGTCTGAAGTTGAAACCAACTCCGGAGGAAGAGGCCGAATGGCAAGTTCCGGACGAAGAACCGCCACGCCAATCGGTGGGCGAACTCGCCGTGGCAAAGCCGTGAGACGAGGACCTCCAGAAGATTGTCCAGAGAGCAGCGGGGCTGGTTATGAAGATTCAGAGTAGTTTTATGTTGCTGCTGCTGCTGGGCGATGTCGGAAAATTCCGACATCCACTGTCGCCTGGGCGACAGTGAACTTCTTTAGATTTCTGTTTTTGTTTAAAGAACTTGATCCTTAAGTTTGTTCTACTGTTTTTATGTGAACAATATTGATGTAATATTAATGATGTTGAATTTTTGTTAAGTCCTTTGAAATTTTATGTTTTGATTTTTAGAATTTTGGCTTTTTGTTTTTACATTGTTTATGTTTTGTGATAATAATTTTTTTTATTTTATAGGCTTTAAATTGTGATATATTCATTGTGAAATGTCTAGAATGCCCAATTCTAGCCTAAGCATAGAAAAACGGGAATCCGGTAACGGCTTAGTGAATATATCCGCTAGTTGATTGTCCGTGCCTATAAAGTTGATTTTTATATTACCCTTCTTAATGTGATCCCTTATAAAATGATGTCGGACGTCTATATGCTTAGATCTAGAATGTAATACGGGATTGTTTGTTAAGTCTATAGCACTTTTATTATCACACTTTAATTCTACACTACTTTGTTTTATGCCAAAATCTTCTAACGTTTGGGACATCCAAAGTGCTTGGGCACAACAACTACCTAGTGCAATATATTCGGCCTCGGTAGTAGAGAGGGCAACAGAATTCTGTTTCCTACTCGACCATGAAATAAGTGAAGGGCCGATAAAGTGACAAGTGCCACTAGTGCTTTTCCTATCTAAAGAACATCCCGCATAATCAGAATCCGAAAAACCATGCAAAATAAAAGAATCATTATGAGGATACCATAATCCTAATTTTGATGTTCCAATGAGATATCTAAAGATACGTTTCACCGCTTTTAAATGTGACTCTTTAGGATTAGCTTGAAATCTAGCACATAAACAAACGGCAAACATAATATCAGGTCTAGATGCGGTTAAATACAATAAAGACCCTATCATACTTCTATAAAGGGTTTGTTCAATTGAAACACCACTTTCATCTTTTCCTAATTTTAGTGAAGTACTCATAGGAGTGTTTGCATGCTTAAGATTTTCAAATCCAAATCTTTTTAACATATCATGAATATACTTGGTTTGACATATAAAGATTCCATCATGTTTTTGTGTAATTTGAAAACCTAGAAAATATGAAAGTTCTCCAACCATACTCATTTCAAATTCATTTTTCATAATTTGAACTACTTCATTACACAACTCTTCATTAGTGGCTCCAAAAATAATATCATCAACATAAATTTGTAAAATGACTAAATCATGATCAATTTGCTTAATGAAGAGTGTAGAATCAACACTTCCTATTTTATAATCGTGCTTTAACAAATATTGAATTAATCGATCATACCAAGCACGAGGCGCTTGTTTTAATCCATAAAGCGCTTTATCTAATTTATAAACATAATTTGGATATTTCTCATTTATAAAGCCAGGGGGTTGTTCTACATAAACTTCTTCTTTTATATACCCGTTTAAAAATGCGGTTATGACATCCATTTGATATAATTTAAATCTTTTAAGACAAGCAAATGCAAGAAATATTCTAACCGCTTCTAATCTTGCTACGGGTGCAAAAGTTTCATCAAAATCTACCCCTTCAATTTGTGCATAACCTTTTGCAACTAATCTGGCTTTATTTCTAACAATTCTAGATTCATTATCCATTTTATTTTTAAAAATCCACTTAACACCAACTACAGGACGATTTTTTGGTCGTTCTACAAGATTCCAAACCTTATTACGTTCAAATTGATTAAGTTCTTCATTCATAGCTAAAAACCAAAATTCATCATTTAAAGCGGTGGAAACATCTTTTGGTTCTATTTCAGAAACAAAACAAAGGTTTGAAAATAAAACATGTAGTGATGAACGAGTACTAACCCCTTTTTGCGGATCCCCAATGATAAGCTCCTTTGGATGATCCTTTGAGAATCTCAAATCACTTGGAGGCACATATCCTTCTCTTTCTTCTTCTTCTCTATCTTCTTCTCCTCTTTCTTCTTCTCTTTCTTCTTCTTTTTCTTCTTCATTTTCTCCAAGTTCTTCTTCATCATTCTCCACCAATGGAAGGGGTTCATCTTCTTTTCCTGTGATTTTCTTTTCTACACATGAAGCAAACTCATCAAACCTAACATGAATCGATTCTTCAACTATTTTTGTTCTTTTATTAAAAATCCTATAAGCTTTACTAGTTGAAGAATAGCCAATAAAAATACCTTCATCACATTTTTCATCAAATTTTCCTAAGGAATCTTTAGAATTTAAAATAAAACATTTACAACCAAAAACTTTGAAATAAGAAACATTTGGTTTTTTACTAAATATTAATTCATAAGGAGTTAATTTTAAAATAGGGCGAAGCATTACTCTATTAATTACATAACATGCCGTGCTAACCGCTTCAGCCCAAAAAGATTTTGGTAATTTAAATTCAGATAACATCGTACGGGCTAACTCTTGAAGAGTTCTATTTTTCCTCTCCACTACACCATTTTGCTGTGGTGTGCGTGGAGCGGAAAATTCATGTTTAATTCCTAACTTCGTACAAAAAGAAATAAACTTTTCATTTTCAAATTCTCCTCCATGATCCGATCGTATGCGTTTAATTTTCAACTCAAATTCATTTTGGATACGCAAACATAATTTTGAAAATTCTGAAAATGCATCGGATTTGGAGGTTAGAAATAAAGTCCAACAAAAACGAGAATAATCATCAATCAAAACAAATGTGTATTTTCTACCTCCTAAGCTAGAAATTCCAATTGGTCCAAATAAGTCCATATGTATTAATTGAAGTGGCCTAGTGGTAGAAATAATGTTTTTACTTTTGAAAGATGATTTTGAAAATTTTCCTTTTTGGCAAGGCACACATAGTGAAGAAGATAAATTTCCATTTAGCAAAGGTAAACCTTTAATTAATTTATCTTTTGAAAGTTTTGAAATTAACTTGGCACTAGCATGTCCAAGTCGCCTATGCCATAAATCTAATTCATCATTTTTTGATAAAAAACATTTTAAAGTAGAATTTGAAAAATCAAGAAATTTAATCATATATACATTATGACATCTAGGTGCGGTAAAAACAATTTCATTTGTTTTGGAATTAATAATTTTGCACAAATTTGTAGAAGATTCAAATAAAACATTTAAACCCTTATCACATAATTGACTAATAGAAATCAAATTATGCTTTAATCCTTCTACAAATAAAACATTTGAAATTGAAAAATTTTCGTTACCCACAACACCGATGCCGATGATTTTTCCTTTTCCATTGTCACCGAATGTAACAACTCCTCCTTTCTTCATCTCCAGGCTAAGGAACTTCTCTTTATTGCCCGTCATGTGCTTTGAACAACCCGAGTCCAAGTACCACACGTCTTCTTTGTCCTTAGCCTGCCAACACACCTAGAAAGAAGAGGTGAGTAAAGATCTGGTTACCCAAGTGGTTCCACCCATAGTATAGGTAGAAGCCTTAGGCACCCAGATTTGTTTGATTTTACTTTTTCCTTCTTTCCAGCAAGAGTCCGTAGTGTGACCAAATCTATTGCATTTGACACAAGTAATGTATTTAGAAGAGTATAACTTTTCTGGACTTTTACTGGATGAGTATGCAGTATTTGATATTTCATTAATTTTAGAATTTTTAAAAGTAAATTTTCTGGACTTTTCACTGTCGCCGGCGACAGTGGTTTTCGCCGGGCGACAGCTTTCAGATGTGTATCCGAGCCCAAACCTTCCAGATCCATGGCGTTGGTATCCTAAGATCATATCCAGTGATCTTCGGCCCATTCCAAATTTTTTCATGGCTAGTGTTAAGTCATGAATCTGGTTTCTCATTTTTGTATTCTCGGATACTAGATTTACGCATCTACGTTCAAAAGATTTCTTTCCCTCATGGACCTTGGAAATTGAAGATTTCAGATCTCTCTCTAAAATCTCATTTTTTTTAGTAAGTACTTTTATTGTAGAATGAGATTTGGAAAGAGATTCTTCAAGTTCATTAATTCTTCCCAAAAAGTGATCACACTCTTGGCAAGAAATATCTCTTTTTCCAATAGTCTTAATTTCATTTAACAATTTTTTGTTTTCTTTAAGTAAAATTCCATTTTCAGATTTTAGAAGATCATTATCTTTTAAACTTTTTTCAAAAAATTTGCAAGTCTTTAAAAATTCAGAGAATAATTCATCATAGGTTGGAGGAGTTACCTCAGTGTCGCTTTGGACACTGCATTCGTCATCAGATATGACGCTCTTTCCCATTAAGCATATGTTGGCCTCCTCTTCTTTACTTGAGTCCGAACTGCTTGCATCCTCAGACGTAGTATCATCCCAGGTTTCCGCCTTCAACACCTTCTTCGACCCTTTGTGTTTCTTTTCTTTAAGTTCTTTCAAGTACTTTGGACACTTGCTTCGAATGTGTCCTAACTTCTTGCAGTGATAGCACTCCGGTGGCGGTCTCTCTTCCTCCTCATCGCCTTCCTTTCCTTTTTTCTTCCTAAAGGTTTCCTTCTTAAAATACTTCTTAAACGAATTCCTTCTCTCCGGATTTTTCATAAATTTTCTAAATTTTTTAACAAATAAACTTTCCTCATCTTCTTCAACCTCCTCAGAATCACTAGTTTCTTCCTTCTTTGATCTTAGAGCCAATCCCTTCTTCCTTGGCTCCATATACTCTTGTTGTTGAATTTTCAATTCAACTTCATGAGTTTTCAAGTTCCCAATGAGGCTCTCCAATTTTAGGGTCTTAAGATCATGTGACTCGGAAATTGCTGTCACTTTAGGATTGAGCTTCGGGGGAAGTGATCTTAAGATTTTCCTTACCAAATCTCCATTTGAAAACACCTTTCCTAGCACCTTTGAGTCATTCACGATTTTTGTAAATCGTGTGTACATCGTATCAATCTCTTCATCTACCTCCATTTTGAACCTTTCAAATTCAGATTCTAGTTGAAATAGCTTTGAATCCTTTACCTGCGAAGTACCTTCATGAGTGATTTCTAATAAATTCCAAATTTCAAATGCAGTATTACAAGCACAAACTCTATTAAATTCAGTGCGATCTAGTGCGCAAAATAAAGCATTCATGGCTTTTGCATTGTTCTTACATTTTAATTTATCGTTGTCATCCCACTTGTCTTTGGGCTTATCCATGGTTACATCTCCTACAACAAATGTTGGAGAAGTGTAACTAGATTCTACCATATTCCAGACTTCTATATCTAGCGCAATTAGAAAACAACGCATACGTGTTTTCCAATAATTGTAGTCTGTGCCCGTAAAAAGTGGTGGCCTACTAATTCCTTGCCCCTCAACGAACGCGTGATCATTGTGCGCCATTACTCCCGGTGGTAAAACCGTTTTGGAGTAACCTCGCTCTGATACCACTTGTTGGATCGTGTGACGCCCTTAGAGGGGGGGTGAATAAGGGTGTGTTTTAAAAATATAATTTTTACTTAATAATTTTTAGACAAATTTTACTTTACTAAAAAGGTTACTTATAAATAATTTTAAACCAATGTAATTTTTGTATTTAATCCAAACACAAATTTCTAAGATAAAGATTTAAGCAAACAAAATTGCAATTACTGAAAAGAGCATAATTATATTAATCATGAAATTTGCATACAATAAAAATGATCTTAACAATGCTTAAGATCAAGGCACAATTATGATAATAAAAATACAATAATTTTGGTTTACCAATCCTTCTCCCAAGGATCGGAAGGCTATCGCTTGTCTCTCCCAAGACCAAGCCCAAGCCTATCCTCTAGATCTTCCCAAGATCTAGACGTAGCACACAAGGCCACGATTTCCCACCAAGCCTCGCAAGGACTTGGACACTCCGCACAAGGAAGCGATTTTCCCCTAAGCCGTGCAAGGACTTAGACGCCGCACGCAAGACGATGATTTCTCTACAAATACAAAATGAAAAAGTATGTGAATGAAAATACAATATGAAAAGAACAACTCCCTAGAAGATCAGATCTCTGAATGGATTGTTGAAGCCTCGAGATGATCGATGATGTAGAAGCACGCCCGATCTCGTCTTCAATCTTCAATCCTTCTTTGCACAAATGGGAGTTGAGGAGGTTCTGGAGCTCTCTGGTTCGTATGCACTCAGGAAGGGACTGGAATTCTCAAAAGCTTGGAATGCACGAACCAAAGGAACCAATTTATAGAAATTCACTGTCGCCTGGGCGACAGTGACTGTCGGAATTTTCCGACAGCGCTAAACTGCCGCTGGAGTGCCGTCGTGGGTGGAGTCGTGGGCAGTTGGTGTAACCGTCGAGCTGTCGCCTGGGCGACATCGATGTCGGATTTCCGACAGTGCAAAACTGCCGGTCGTGGGTGGAGACGTGGGCAGTTGTGGTAACCGCCGAGCTGTCGCCTGGGCGACATCGCTGTCGGAATTCCGACAGCGCAAAACTGTCTTTCGTCGATCTGCCGTGGAGGGAAGTAGTTGTAACTTCTCTGCTGTCGCCTGGGCGACAGTGGCTGTCGGAATTTTCCGACAGTGAAATTTTCCCACATTCAATTTTAGCTCCAGCAGCAATGTGAACATCTCATACCTGTTATCTGCACACCATTAATGAAAATAGAATCAAATACAAAAGGGACTTTGTTATTATCAAACCGGAGGAGTGCGAAACGCATGCTCCAACAGGGGGGACAGTCCTGTAACTGCCATCTCATCATCGTTGATGCTCCGAGCAGCTACAATGTTATCTTCGAGCGGCCCCTCATTAGTGCATTTTGATGCATCCCCTCCTCATTCCACCAATGCTTGAAGTTCAGCGTGGGTGGAATTCAAGTTCGAGTGAGGGGGGACCCAAAGGTGGCAAGGTAGTGCTACGTCACTACGGTTAACGTCGTCACCTGGCAGGCTGAGGTAGAGGAGATAAATCGGGAGCTAGAGAGGCGAAGTGTAGAGGAAGCGGCCGTAAAAGGGCCCGAAGTAGAGGAGATGGGAGAAGAAGGAGAAGAAGGAGGTCAAGCCCAGGAGGAAGGGGTGAGGGAGCCATGGGAAATCCGAGAGGAGAGGATGGAAGAGGAAGAGACCGTAGCTTTCGGCTGTGAAGGAGGGAAGAAAGGCCGTTGGGGGGAATAATCTAGTCTGGAGGCCGTGGAGAGAATCGTGGAGCTGGAAGTAGTCTCCTGGGGGGAGCTGTGGAAATTGTGAAGATCAGTGGGGAACTCAGCCCCGAGGACCAGAGGAGGATCCTAGCATGCATCCAAGAGAATGTGGAGGTCTTCGCTTGGAGTGCGGCAAAAATGTCAGGGATCAATGTGGATGTGGTGTGCCACCATCTCAACCTTGACCTTGACACTCTCCCCATCCGGCAGAAGAAGAGGTCCATCACCGAAAAGCTGGAGGAGCCCATCCGGGAGGAGGTGAACAAGCTCCTCGAGGCAGGTTTTGTATCTGAGATCTAGTATCCAGGCTGGGTCTCCAATGTGGTGATGGTAAAGAAGGTGGATGGCAGGTGGAGGATGTGTGTCGACTTTTCTTTATTGATTAAATCATGCCCCAAGGATTGGTACCCTCTGCCTGGAATCGACACGCTGGTTGACTCTGTCGTCGATTTTTCTCTAATGCATTTTCTAGATGCTTTTTCAGGTTTCGATCAGATTCGCATGCATCTACCCGACATCAAGGATGTTTCATTTATTATAGGGGATGGATGCTACTATCACAGGATGATGCCCTTCGGGTTGAAAAATGCAGGAGCAACATACCAGCGAATGATGGACAGGGTCTTCTGCGAGCAAAAAGGAAGGAATCTTGAGGTGTATGTGAATGACCTCATGATCAAAAGCCGAGATCTTGAGTCCCATCTTCGTGACCTTGAAGAGACCTTTGGAACCCTGAGGAAGTACAAGATGAGGCTCAACCCCCAGAAATGTGTCTTCTGGGTGAGCTGTGGAAAATTCTTAGGCCACTTACTCACCCCTGGCCGGAGTAGAGCCCAACCCCAACAAAGTAAATGCAATCTTGGAGCTGGGATCACCGAGGAATGCAAAGGAGGTCCAACGCCTCACAGGGAAACTGGATGGGCTGAGCAGCTTCCTCTCTAGGCAGGAGATAAGTGCTCACCTTTCTTCACGGTACTCTGAGGGAACCAGAAGATCAAATGGACTCCCGAGTGCAAAGGGGCGTTCTAGACGCTAAAGGAGCAGCTGACCCAGGCCCCGCTTCTCTAGGGACCGAGGCAGGGGGAGGATCTATCCCTATACCTCGGGGTGGGGGCCAAGGTAGTAAGCTATGTGTTGGTTAGGGAGGAAGGTAAAAATCAACTCCCAATCTATTACGTTAGCAAGCTGTTGAGGAAGGCGGAGCTCAGGTACCCCATCTTAGAGAAGCTAGCCTTCGCCCTGGTGGTGTCGGCCCGGAAGCTCCGACCCTACTTCCAGGCACACACCATCAAGGTGGTAACCGACCATACCCTTCGAAACATCATGGACGGGGTGGAGCATTCAGGTAGGTTGGCCATGTAGTCGGTGGAGATGATAAAGTTCGACATCTCATATGTTCCTAGGTTGTCTATCAAGGCGCAAGCGGTGGCAGATTTCTTGGTTGACTACGTGACCGAGGTGGAGGAGCTAGCGCCACCTCCCTCGGTAGCATCGAAGATGTTGGTTGATGGTGCATCAGGAAAATATTCCTTCGGGGGGGGGGGGGGGTAATCCTAATAAGCCCCCATAGAATAAGGATCGAGCAAGCAATTAACATTCATTTCCCTCTCACCAACAACCAGGCTGAGTATGAGGCGGTAATAGTGGGGCTTCATCTCGCCCGGGAGCTGGGTGTGCAGGCCGTGGAGGTCTCGATGGACTCCATGGTGGTGGCATGTAAAATCAAGGGAGAGTTTGAGGCAAAGGAACCAACCCTCCTACGGTACCTGGAAAAGGTCAACGGGATCATCAGACAAATCAACACTTTTTCGATTCAACACATGCCGAGGGAGGAGAGCTTCCTGGCGGATCTCGTGGCCAAGTTCGGTCCCAAGAAAGGTGGGATGGTGTTAGAACTATTTTGACCGTCCATCGAAGAAGGCAAATTGATGGAAGTGGACCGTCGAACCTCGTGGATGGATCCCTTCATCACCTTCTTGGCATCGGGGCAGTTCCCAAAAGGAGGTGAGGAAAAGTGGCAGTTCATGCACAATTCAACATATTATTCTTTGAATGCAGGAGTTTTGTACCAGAAGACCGTCTCGGGGCTCCTATCCCGCTGCGTGTCAGAAGAGGAGACCCCAAGGGTCCTAGAGGAGATCCTCTCCGGAGAGTGTAGCAGTCAATTTGGAAGCAGGACCCTAGAGGGAAGGGTATTGAGGCAGGGATATTTCTGGCGCACCCTCAATAAGGATGTGATGGAGTTTGCAAAGAAGTGCTCCAAGTGTCAGTTGTTCGCCCCCCTCCAACTACTCCCAGCTCAGAGGCTTCGGACCATCATGACCCCGTGGCCGTTCGCAATATAGGGATTGGACTTGGTGGGTCCATTTCCTCGGTCTAGTGGTCAAAGTAAGTTCATGTTGGTGATGATAGATTACTTATACAAGTGGCTGGAGGTGAAGGCGCTGGCTAAGGTAACTTCTCAGGTGGTAAGAAATTATGTGTGTGGGGAAATAATTTGCCGACATGGGCTTCCGTTAGCCATCGTCACAGACAATGGGCCACAGTTTGCCAGCGATGAGTTTGTCAGTTTCTACAGTCAGCTGGGTATCAACCTTCACTTCGCGTCGATCCACCATCCACGAAGCAATGGGCAAGTGGAGGCCGTGAACAAGGTGATCGTGAACTTGCTAAAAAAGAAGGTCGAGAATCTGAGAGGCATCTGGGTGGAACAGCTACCCTTGATCCTATGGGCCCTAAGAATAATGCCAAATACCGCCACATAGGAGACCCCTTTTAATATCTCCATGGGTCCGAGGTCGTGCTTCCCATAGAGTTCGAGGTAAGAACACCTAGGGTGGTCATCAAGGGTGAAGGAGACGAGTAATGGAGAGTGGAAAATGAAGAGGAACAAAGGCTGTCTTTGGACTTGGTGGAAGAGCTCCGAGACCTGACAGCCATTTGGCAAGAGGAGGTCAAGCGGAGGATGGACCGATACTTCAACAAGCATATCCGGATAAAGCAGTTCAAAAAGGGGACTTGGTCCTGAAAAAGGTTGATGCTGCCGGAAGGGGAGCCGCGGTTGGAAAGCACAATCCCAACTGGGAAGGTCCTTACATTGTGAAGGAGGCATTCAAGTTGGGAGGGTATCACCTCCAGGATATGGACGAGGTACCCCTCAGTCGAACTTGGAGCGGTGATGATTTGAAACGTTTCTACCCCTGAATTTATATGTTGATTTGCTAAATTGAAAATTATGGTCTTTCCTGATGTTTGGACCGAACAATGTTTCTTGAGGTGCTGGAGTGCCCCAGATCGATTCCGCTGTCAGGCTCTCACTAGCCGGTGGGTTCAGGTTGATCTCTGGAGAGGCTGGTGAGGTTTCTTGAGGTGCTGGAGTGCCCAAGATTGATTTTCCTGCCGGGCTCTCACTAGCCGGTGGGTTCAGGTTGATCTCTAGAGAGGCTGGCGAGGTTTCTTGTGGTGCTAGAGTGCCCCAGAATGATTCCACTGTCGGGCTCTCACTAGCCGGTGGGTTCAGGTTGATCTCTAGAGAGGCTGACAAATTTTCTTGAGGTGCTGGAGTGCTCCAGATCGATTCTGATGCCAGACTCTCACTAGCCGGTGGGTTTAGGTTGATCTATGGAGAGGCTAGCAAGGTTTCTTGAGGTACTGGAGTGCCCCAGATCAATTCCGCTGTCGAGCTCTCACTAGCCGGTGGGTTCAGGTTGATCTCTGGAGAGACTGGCAAGGTTTCTTGAGGTGCTGGAGTTCCCCAGATCGATTCTGCTGCCGGGCTCTCACTAGCTAGTGGGTTCTGGTTGATCTTTAGAGAGGCTGTTAAGGTTTCTTAAGGTGCTAGAGTCCCCCAGATTGATTTTGCTGCCGGGCTCTCACTAGCCAGTGGGTTCAGGTTGATCTCTGGAGAGTCTGTTAAGGTTTTTGGTGCTGGAGTGCCCCAAATCGATTCCGCTGTCGGGCTCTCACTAATCCGTGGGTTTGGGTTGATCTCTGGAGAGGCTGCCAAGATTTCTTGAGGTGCTAGAGTGCCCCAGATCGATTCTGCTGCAAGGCTCTCACTAGCCGGTGGGTTCAGGTTGATCTTTAGAGAGGCTGACAAGGTTTCTTGAGGTGCTCGACTTCCCCAGGTTGATTCCGCTACCGAGCTCTCACTAACAGGTGGGTCAGGTTGATTCCTGAAAGGGGGAGGCAGGTGAAAGTATATGAGTTGGATAGTCTCAAACGGGTCCCTCGACTAGGCTCTCACCTAGCTGGTAGGGTCGTAAGCTATCTCGGTGGCAAGAAAGGAAATATTCAAGAAGTGGCTCTAACGGTTAGGGTTTGCGAGTGGGCCTACCAAAATAGGCACTCGCTCGGTGAGAGCACCCATGAGAGAACCTATAGAAAAGAATGCAGCAAAAATCGACAACGCTCTCGGTCAGCATATGTGAGTGGGCCTACCAAAATAGGCATTCGCTCGGCATGAGCACCCAGACGAGAACCTATCGGAAAGGATGCAAGAAACAATTCGGGCAAGTATCTTGGCTGATGCCTGCGAGTAGGGTGAAAAGGCATTAGCCATTTCCCAAGACTTAACGCCAAGGCTATACGCCCAGAAGAGGCGCGAGCACACGAGTCCTCATTCGCATGAGTGTGCGAGTACACGAGCATGTGGATACGCGAGTGCTCGAGCAAAGCGCAGATGCACGTGTGATGCATTTCATCAAGGCGCAAGCGCGTGAGCGAGTGCATAAGAACACGGAGGCGCGAGTGGCAACAAGAAAAGCAAAAGTAAAAGAAAGGAAACAAAAGTAAAAGAAAGAAAAGCAAAAGTAAAATAAGGGAAAAACATCTTTCATTATATTCTCAAAAAGGTTTACACAAAAGGGGTGATTCTCGCCCTACAGAAATTTTGAATTGAAAAAAAGAGAGGTTTACATCTAAGAATCGCCAGCAGACTGCTTGCTCTCACTGTCTTCGCTTAGAGGGATCAGCTTGAACAGATCCGGAACCACCTCCTCGATGGTGAGCTGTGCCGTGTCATCGGAAAGAAGCCCGACCCCCTTTAGAGTGGTGAAGATGTGCCTCGCCGCCCCAATCGCGTTGTCCCACATCGCCTCCTCCTCTGCGCGATTCTCGATCCTCTGGGTCCTGGGGCTTCGAGGAGGCGGAGGGAGGGAGGCCCAGACCAGCTCTTGGCTCTGGGCCTTCAGCATCGCGACCTCTGTCTCTAACTCCGTCTTGCGGGCGAGCAACTGGTTCACGGTCTCAGGGTCCTACAAAAAGCGAATGGGTTAAGAAGACATATTGCGGAAAGTAGTAAGCAAGTTCTTAACAAACTTACCATCCCTTCCTTGAAACTAGCGAGGAGGCCATCGTAGAGCACTTGCTTCTCCTTTAGGTTGGTGAGCTCCTCGGTCGCCGCCTCCAGCTCGCGCTTCAGCTCCTCAGAATTCCTCTCTGTCTGAAGGTAGTGGCGACCAAACATGTGAGCGAGCTCCAGAGCGCGAAGCTGGGCTCGCGCGCTCTCATACGCAAGCACATGGGAGGTGAGGGCGTCAAAGTTGACAGCATCCTTCTGGCCATAGAGACGAAAGGACATGGCAAAAACTAGTACTCCGACGGTCTCCTGCTCCACCACGAGGGGAGAAGGGTGGAGACCGAAACCCTGTTGAACTCCAAGTCCCAATCCAATAATAACAATAATAAGATAATTTCTTTGAATTTGTTTTGTTTTTTTGTTATATAGTTATATAAAACCTGTTTTTTTAAGAACATGAACAAGAATATACAAAACCTATTTTTAAAACAAGAATATTTATAAAACCTGTTATATATATATATATATATATATATATATATATATATATATATATATATGTTTTTCTTAAAACATGGGTTGCCTCCGAAGAGCGCTTTGGTTACTGTCGTTGAGCTCGACCATGGTGGCGTGCCAGATTAGGTGCTAGGAAGGAGAATTTCCTCCCGGTGCTCAGAAAAATTATCGCCGGAGAAATATAGTTTCAACCGGTGCCATTCACTTTAAATTCACCCTTTTCTGGATGCGATATTAAAACGGTCCCGTAGGGCCAAACCTCTTTGACAACAAAGAGGCCAGACCAATGGGACTTAAGTTTTCCCAGAAAAAGACGTAAACGCGAGTTATAGAGGAGAACTTAGTCTCCTGGCCGGAAAACCTTAGGGTGCCTAAGTTTATATTTCATGATAGAATTTAGTGCGCTCCTTATACAATTTATTACTTTCATAGGCAAAGGAGCGCCACTCATCGAGCTCGTTAAGTTGAAACTTGCGTAGCTCGGAGGATATACTTTTATCAAGATTCAGAAATTTATGAGCTCAAAAGGCGCGATGCTCAAGCTCGACCGGTAAATGACATGCTTTCCCATAGACCAATTGATATGGCGTGCAACCTATAACGGTGTTGTACGCAGTCCGATAGGCCCATAAAGCATCATCGAGTTTATTCGACCAATCTTTTCTATTAGTAGAAACCTTTTTTTATAAAATTCATTTTAATTCACGGTTTACCACTTCTACTTGGCCACTTGTTTGTGGGTGATAGGGAGTGGCTATCCTATTTGTAACGCCATATTTAGATAAAACTTTAGTGAAATGGGCATTCCAAAAATGAGTTCCCCTATCGCTAACTATTGCCCGCGGTGCTCCAAATCGTGAAAAGAGCTTTTTGATAAATTGAGTCATGACGCAGACATCATTGGTGGTAAGGGCTTGCGCCTCCGCCCACCTTCATACATAATCGACCGCTACCAAAAAATAACGATTTCCAAAAGAAACTGGTAGCAGGCTGACAAAATCGATCCCCCATAAATCAAAAACCTTAATTTCTAAAAATGATTTTAAAGGCATCTCATCAAGGCGGGAAATATTACCTGAGCGTTGACATTATTCATAATGACTTACATGTGCGTGAGCATCTTTGAAGATGCTCGGCCAATAGAAGCCTGCTTCAAGTACCTTCTGTACCGTTCGATTTGCTTTATAATGCCCACCGGTGGGGCCCTCATGGCAATGCTTTAAAATTTGAGCGCCCTCCTCATGAGATACACACCCCCGCACCACTTGATTCACACAAACTCAAAAAAGAAACGGATCCTCCCAAAAATATTTTTTCGAATCGGAGAAGAATTTCTTCTTTTCTTGATAAGAAAAATCTTTTGGGAGAAAACTCGTGACAAGATAGTTTACGAAATCGGCAAACCAAGGGATGGGGAGAGCTATTACCTTATGAATAACGAGGAGGCTGTTGGCACCAAAAAATGTACCAACTCCACACTCGCTCAAACTGAAGGACAGGGGTGAGACTGTTGGGTGGCCGGTTACTCTGAGCTGAAGGAAAGGCAATTTTATTGATATGAAGCTTATATTACAGCTGCGATTACTATAGAAAAGTATGAAAGAAAAACATAAGATTTGGAGAAAAGAGCTAGCAACGGGGTCTCCTGAAGCGAGACGGGAAGGTCTCTGAGGTCTCAAAAAACTGAGACCGCTCAAGTCACCGGCTGGAACAGGAAACTCTCCTAAAAGTCCTCCAACTGGTACCCCTACCCCTCTATTTATAGATACGGGGCCTGCCCGAACGGGCAGATCTGAAAGGTAACGGACTGCCCAGAACTGCTGAGATCGCCTGAGACCGTTGCTGAGACCGCTGAGATCGTCGAGACCTGCTGAGATCGTCTGGACCTGCTGAGATCGTCTGGACCTGCTGAGATCGTCTGGACCTGCTAAGATCGTCTTGACCTGCTGAGATCGTCTGGACCTACTGAGATTGTATGGACCTGCTGAGATTGTCGAGACCTGCTGAGATCGTCGAGACCTGCTGAGATCGTCTGGACCTACTAAGATCGTCGGGACCTGCTGAGATCGTATGGACCAGCTGAGATCGTCTCGACCTGCTGAGATCGTCTGGACCTGCTGAGATCGTCGAGACTTGCTGAGATTGTCTAGACCTGCTGAGATCGTCTGGACCTGCTGAGATCGTCAAGACGGAAATCACCTGAAAAGAGATCACATAAAAAAGAGTCAGCATAGGGCCGAATCCTGCCTCTTTTTGAGATCGCCCAGGAGGGGCGATCTACTCTCTGCGAGGTCGCCTGGGAGGGGCGACCTACTCCTTGGGAGATCGCCCAGGAGGGGTGATCTCCTCCCTGCGATGTCGCCCAGGAGGGGCGACCTCCCCTTTTGCGAGGTCGCCCGGAAGGGGCGACCTCCCTCTACGAGGCCGCCCAGGAGGGGCAACCTCCCTCTGCTCGAGGTCGCCCGGAAGGGGCGACTTCCCCTTGTGAGGTTGCCCAGGAGGGGAGACCTCCCTTTGCGAGGTCGCCTAGGAGGGGTGAACTCCCTCTGATCGAGGTCGCCCGGAAGGGGCGACCTCCCCTTGCGAGGTCACCCAGGAGGGGCAACCTCCCTCTGCGAGGTCGCCCAGGAGGGGCGACCTTTCTCTGCCGAGGTCGCCCGGAAGGGGTGACCTCCCTCCTGCGCGAGGTCGCCCGGATGGGGCGACCTCCTCCTGCGTGAGGTCGCCCAGAAGGGGCGACCTCCTCCTTTGCGAGACCGCCCGGGCTCGACGATACCGCCGCCCCGGAGGAGCGAGATCGGCCCGGATCTTTGAAAATACCGTAGTACCTGAAAATGTTAGCTCGGAGAGAATCGCCGATTTCTGGGTAAACATAATCCCCGCATTTTTTTTAAGTTTTGAAAAAACTTCACAAAAATAAAACATACCCATGAGAATCGCGATCTACCTTTATTGTCATAATAGGGCATGTGTGGTGAAAAAAGTGGAAGTACCTGTGCAAATTTCCTATCGCCAGGCGTGCTTGTGGATATTTTCTCTCTTCTTAAGAAGACTTGCAAGCACCTGCCTATCTCTGTGAAAGAACGGTCAGAGCAAGTATAGGAAAAACATATATTACACGAGTACCTGAAGAGAACCAGTGAACACCTGTTTCCATATACGAAAAGGTATGTTGGACAGGTATATGAAAAAGTTAAGACATGTTAGGTACCTGAGATAACTTGTTGCCGATCAATCGAACTGAAACTGATGAGATACTTATTTTGTTCATATTTGAACTTCAATTGATAATTTAGAATGACGATCTTTTGGTTGTCAAAAATGCCTTTTAAGAAGATATTAAGTTCGGCTACTAGAAGATGCTTTGTTATGAAATAATTCCGATGTCAAATGGCGATCTTCAATATTCGAGATGTTTTGTAGAGGGATCAGATCATGATAATCCATAAATGATGTTTTTGAACTCTGTTATATACTTTGAATACCCTTTAAGAGATAAATGAAGGTGTCAAAAAATTCAAACTGCTCCTTCCGCGGGTGACAAATGGATCTTGAGAAACTTTGGACATTTGAGATAAATAATTGGCGATCTCAGCTTTTCTGACTACTACCTAGCGGAAGAATAAAAGTGGGATCTCATGTATGTTTTCATATGCTTCAGATCGCTTGATGAAAAGATAAATATCCAAGTTGTGGTCTCATTTTCCCCAGACCGCCCATAACAAGAATAAATGTGAGAAGTTCTTAGATGATGATCACAAATGTCCCGAATCCCTTCAGAGCTTTTCGGAGGAGACCCAGTTATCAGTCTCCAATACTTCAGATTGCCAAAATCTCTTCTCAAAATAAAACTTTGGAGATCCCACCCACAATCTCAAACATCCAAGTCCTGGAGTTGATCCAAACGGAGGTTTCAAAAATATTTAGACCTCTGAAAACCCCTGAAGAAATGGAGAACTCAACCAGCAATCTCAAACATCCAACTCCTGGAGGAGATCAAACTGGTAGTCTCAACATATTTATATCTCTGAAAACCACTGAAGAAATGGAGAACTCAACCAGCAATCTCAAACATCCAAGTCCTGAAGGAGAACAAACTGGTGGTCTCAACATATGTAGATCTCTGAAAACCACTGAAGAAATGGAGAACACAACCAACAATCTCAAACATCCAAGTCCTAGAGGTGATCAAACTGGTGGTCTCAACATATTAAGATATCTGAAAACCACTGAAGAAATGGAGAACACAACCAACAATCTCAAACATCCAAGTCCTGAGGAGATCAAACTGGTGGTCTCAATATATTAACATCTCTAAAAACCACTTTCTTTTAATCTCAACCAGATGTCTCGGCTATTAATGGTAATCATCACATAGAAAGAGGTTGGGAGCGAAAGAGGTTGGAGGAGAAAGGGGGGTTGGGTTACCACGACACATCTGCGTTTACTTCTAGCGAGATGTGTACTTGGTGGTTTTACGACCCAGAGAAGAAGAGATAATTAGAGATGTTATTCCCACACTTTATATCAAAACAACAGAGATGGTATTTCTACCTTCCATATCCACGTATTTCTAGAAATATTAATATAAACAGGAAAAAGTAAAGTAATGAAAAAGCTTTAGACGTACTTGGGTGAATGTCCACAGTGAATATGGGTTTGAAGTTTGATATAGCTGACTACTGAAAAAATCCACGCGATGATAGCTGCTTGTAGAACACAGATTACTGCCACACTTATTACAAGTAAACTTAGAAAATAAAAGATGCAGAAACTCCACACAAATGGGAGACATACAAAACAAAAATGACACTCTATCTCATCTCTAATTCATGCATTTTTTTATTGAATGAGAGAATCTCTGTTTTGTAAAGTTGTCTTTGCTGGAAAGGAAAAAAAAATCATCTTCATATTATTAAGCAACATAATCTTGTAATTTTCCTGCCTTCAATAATTGGTCTACCAATTTTTGGAGAGCACGACAGTCTTCTGTATCATGACCAATAGCTGAATGGTATATGCAGTAGAGTTCCTGATTGCGATTTCCAACTTTAGACTTTATTGGACGGGGTCTTCTATACTCTGGCATATTCTGAATAATTGGAAGAACCTCTTCCATAGAGAGATTCAAATGATCAGATTCTTCTGAGTAAGTTTCATATTCAAATGTTGTAGGATCATAGGACTGTATGGGAGAGACATCCAAGTATGGAGATGGCATATCCTGTTGAGGTGGTGTGGACATATTCAGAGGAGGTGAATAAGACTTGAACTGCTCATCTTGCGGAGGGATTTGTGATGAAGATGAATGATGATGATATAAATTCCCCCGATGCTGCTGATTCTGCTGGTTCTGAGAATTCATATAGTTGGGATTCATCGCCTCACCCTCAATAAACCGATTTGCTATTTCGAAGAGGTTCTTATAAGACTTGGGCTCATTTATGCTAACTTCAAATTTGAGAGGGCCTTCTTTGAGTCCGTTGATTACAGCAATTTGATACAGTTCCTGATCTACATTAACAATTTCAAGAAGTTCTCTCTGGAATCTATCGACGAAGTGAGCGAGAGTTTCATTAACTCCTTGCTTGATTTGAAAAAGGAATTCTTGACCTCTTTTTCGCTTTCTGGAGGTAGCAAATCTTAAGAGAAATATTCTCCGCAAATCCATAAAGCAAGCAATTGATCGAGATGGCAAGTTATAGAACCATTCTCTAGCATGACTATCAAAGGTCATAACAAGGAGCTTGCACTTGACGCCATCCGTTATCGCTCTTGATGAAATAGCTGACTCAAAGGCTCGAAGGTGGGAAATTGGGTCTTCTCCCTCTGTGAAGGTTGGTAGATGAGGTTCTCTAAAACCATCGGGATCAGTCACCCAACGAACTCTGTATGTAAAGGGGGAGGCTCTTCCACTTCAACAATATCTGGAGGAGATGAAGGACAAGCCGCGTCAGCTGGGGCCGGAAAATAAGCACACTTCTCATGAGAGTTAGACATTTCTACGGGACCTCCCCGGGCAACTGGTCTGAAATAGTCACGATGAGTAGCGGTGAACTCTTCATATTTGGATGGTAGAGGAACAGCTGGACGTGCAAATCTTGTAGGAGGAAGAGGAGCTACGACTTGAGGAGGAAAAAGATCCACAACTCGAGGAGGAGCTGTTACTCGAGGAGGAAAAAGATCTGCGACTCGAGGAGGAGCAGTTACTCGAGGAGGAAAAAGATCCGCGACTCGAGGAGGGGGATGAGCTTTCTCAACAGGAGCATGAACCTCTGGCATCTCCATTGCTACTCAAAAAACAGGAATTGCCGAAATAGAAAAACTACGATAACTTCTAAACGGAGTCAAATTTTTGAAAATTAAGGGCTGAAAAGTGCCTATACGGGGAACCCTGTTCAATTTTTGGATAGTTCAGGTCGAGCCGGTTCAAATAAGCTTTGAATTTCTGAATTCCGATACCCGGATCAAAAGTTATGGCCTTTTGAAGTTTTGGTATATTTTAGGTCAATTCCCGCAACTTCCTTGTAACTGATGTTCACCAACCACTCAAAATCTGAAGGTCGCGTGTTGTTCTATTGGCACCAAAAAATGTACCAACTCCACACTCGCTCGAACTGAAGGATGGGGGTGAGACTGTTGGGTGGCCGGTTACTCTGAGCTGAAGGAAAGGCAATTTTATTGATATGAAGCTTGTATTACAGCTGAGATTACAATAGAAAAGTATGAAAGAAAAACATAAGATTTGGAGAAAAGAGCTAGCAACGTGGTCTCCTGAAGCGAGACGGGAAGGTCTCTGAGGTCTCAAAAAACTGAGACCGCTCAAGTCACCAGCTGGAACTGGAAACTCTCCAAAAGTCCTCCAACTGGTACCCATACCCCTCTATTTATAGACGCGGGGCCTGCTCGAACGGGCACATCTGAAAGGTAACGGGCTGCCCAGAACTGCTGAGATTGCCTGAGACCGCTGTTGAGACCGCTGAGATCATCGAGACCTGCTGAGATCGTCTGAACCTGATGAGATCGTCCGGACCTGCTGAGATCGTCTGGACCTGCTGAGATCGTCTGGACCTGCTGAGATCGCCTGGACCTGCTGAGATCATCGAGACTTGCTGAGATTGTTGAGACCTGTTGAGATCGTCTGGACCTGCTGAGATCGTCGGGACCTACTGAGATCGTCTGGACCTGTCGAGATCGTATGGACCTGCTGAGATCGTCTGGACCTCCTGAGATCGTCTGGACCTGCTAAGATCGTCGAGACTTGCGGAGATCGTCTGGACCTGCTGATATCGTCTGGACCTGGTGAGATCGTCGAGACAGAAATCACCTGAAAAGAGATCACATAAAAAAGAGTCAGCACAGGGCCGAATCCTGCCTCTTTTTGAGATCGCCCAGGAGGGGCGATCTCCTCCCTACGAGGTTGCCCGGGAGGGGCAGCCTACTCCTTGGGAGATCTCCCAGGAGGGGCGATCTCCTCCCTGCGAGGTCGCCCGGGAGGGGCGACCTCCCCTTTTGCGAGGTCGCCCGGAAGGGGCGACCTCCCTCTACGTGGCCGCCAAGGAGGGGAGACCTCCCTCTGCTCGAGGTTGCCCGGAAGGGGCGACCTCCCCTTGCGAGGTTGCCCAGGAGGGGCGACCTCCCTCTGCCCGAGGTCGCCCGGAAGGGGCGACCTCCCCTTGTGAGGTCGCCCAGGAGGGGCGACCTCCCTCTGCTCGAGCTCTTCCGGAAGGGGCGACCTCCCTCCTATGCGAGGTCGCCCGGAAGGGGCGACCTTCTCCTGCGTGAGGTGGACCGGAAGGGGCGACCGCCTCCTTTGCGAGACCGCCCGGGCTCGACGAGACTGCCCCCCGGAGGAGCGAGATCGTCCCGGATCTCCGAAAATACCGTAGTACCTGAAAATGTTAGCTCGGAGAGAATCACTGATTTCTGGGTAAACAGAGGGGTTCCTAGGGAAAATTATCATTAATTTCCTCCTCTAGGAGTTCCTTCGAATTGGGATTCTCCAACCGAGAAAGATGATCCGCCGCCAAATTTTCCGTTCCCCTTTTGTCATAGATCTCCAAAACAAATTCCTATAGGAGTAAGATCCACCTAATCAACCTTGGCTTGGCATCAGTTTTTGTTAGCAAATAACGTAATGCCGAATGATCAGCAAAAACAATTACTTTAGATAAAGTAAGTTAGGAACAAAATTTCTCAAAAGCGAAAATCACGGCTAAAAGCTCCTTCTCGGTTGTTGTGTAATTTTCTTGTGCGTCGATTAATGTCTTGCTCACATAATATATTTGATAAAAATTTTTATTGATGCGTTGTCCTAAGACTGCACCAACAACAAAACTACTAGCGTCACATATTATCTCAAAAGGAAGATCCCAATTGGGAGCTATGGGTGCGTTTATTAATTTTTCTTTTATAATAGAAAAAGAATGCAAACAATTTTCATCAAAAATAAATGACGCATCTTTTTCTAATAAGTGAGTGAGGGGCTTGGTTATGTTAGAGAATTATTTTATAAACCGGTGATAAAATCCGACATGCCCAAGAAAACTACGTACGGACTTAACATTTGAAGGGGGAGGTAATTTTTCTATAGTTTCTATTTTAGCTTTATCTACCTCTATGCCCTTACTAGATATTTTATGGCCTAAAACCAAACCTTCTCGTACCATTAATTGGCACTTCTCCCAATTTAACACTAAATTTGTGTCCTCACATCTTTGGAGAACACGAGAAAGGTTCAACAAACACAAATCAAATGAATCTTTGAAAATGGAGAAATAATCCATAAAAATTTCCATAATATCCTCCACTAGTCCATCAAAAATTGCTAGCATATACCTTTGGAATGTAGCTGGCGCATTGCATAACCCAAATGACATCCTACGATAGGCGAAGGTGCCAAACGGACAAGTGAAGGTTGTTTTCTCTTGATCTTCGGGCACAATTGGGATTTGGAAATATCCCAAAAGACTGTATATAAAATAATAAAATGAATACCCGGATAGTCGTTCAAGGATTTGATCGATGAACGACAAAGGAAATGCTCCTTAAGCAAAAACTTGCACATTTTATACATTTAGCCAAGACACCTAATATTCCTTTTAAATCCATTTTTGAGAATTATTTCATTTATCTTGATAATATATAACAAATTTAGTTTTCAATTTATAGTGGTAATATAAGATACTTATAGGATTTAGAAGGATAAAAAGGATAGATAGTGAAAGGGAGGTTAGTTCTTAAATTAAAACTTTTTGGGTTATTTCAAAATAGTGATATATAAAAATGTGTATAACACAGAGTGAGTTATTTAACTATAATATTTATCACAGATATCACAGCACAACAATAAAAAAATAAAACATAAGCCAAGCATCACAGACGACACAAATAAATATAGTAGTTCCCCAATCAACCTGGGTACATCTACTCTTCTACCACACTTGGTAGGAATCCACTACAGGTTGTTGATCAGGTGCCCTGCCACCAGGGGAGTTTTGATCAGGTGTCCACACACCAAGTGAGCTTTTGATCAGGTGCTCTAACCCAACTACATGTTTTTGATCAGGTGCCCGGCCACCAATGACTGTAACGTTTGAAGGAAATTATAACCCTTTATACAGGTAAAAAGAAAATAGAAAATATATTGTTCTTCTCTTTCTAAGAAGACTCTAGAGATCCTGATGGGTTATTGAGAATGGATCTTGATGATGTTGAAGAAGAGCTCCCCCTGACTTGATTAGTGTTGAGGAAGCTTCTTCACTTGATTGCAATAACTCTTTTTCTTCTTCTGCAGTTTTGATCCTGAGCAAGTGATCTTGATTGGTGTCTCAGGATGAAGATGTTCTGCTGAGAAGAGTTAGCAAAAAGAAGATAAATAATATATGTTGTTCTTATTAAGAACTCTGTAGATCTGCTTCTTCTTTTTGCTTCTCTGTTATTTCTGTTTCTCTCTTCCTGTATATGTATAATCCTTCTCTTCTTCTCTTTTCTGCTCTTCTTTCTGTATATATAATATGGAGAAGACTTTCAGGCTATTTTGAATTCTTGCCTGACAAAGGAAAGAGACAATGTCTCTTTAATTTGCTCGAGAAGATAAATTGCCGTCTTTAGCTTTTCTGCAACGGCTATAATATTTGATGCTTCTACAACAACTATAATATTTATTGCGCTGCAACGGCTATAATATTTAGTGCTACAGAAGTGCAACAATATATAATTTAATCAAAATATTGCTTAATCAAATATAATAATATTAGCCGAGCTGAGAAATGAGATATTATAATAGCAGATAATATTTCGTCGATCTGAGATTGAAGATCGTCGATTTGATCATTTAATTCGTCGACCTGAGCTTCTGTTGAAGATTCGTCGAACGTAGCTTTTTCGTCGACCGCTGAGACAGGCTGGATCGTCGATCGCTGAGATATTGAGTTGTTCGTCGAACGCAGATTGCAAGCCGTTCGTCGAACCCAGGAAGGCGTTCGTCAAACCCAGGAAGGCGTTCATCGAACCCAGGAAGGTGTTCGTCGAACCCAGAGAACTTGTATAGTTTTCTCCTGTCTCCTGTCTTAATGGGATTTCATCGATCACAGAATAAATATAAAGATGGATCACAACTCAAATCAAAAACTAAGGTTCCAACAATCTCCCCCTATTTGAGTTGGGATCCTAATCCAAATCAAGACTAGGTTCTAACAGATAGGTCACTTGAGAAATGATATGACTTATATTCAATTTCATTCAATTTGATTCATTTATGAATTTATGGCTTAATGTGTGAAAGTCATATCACATGTTATACAAAGTGACAATAACATGATGGTTAAAAAAAGAAAAAAAAATAAGCAAAAAGGAGGTTAAGCATATCATGAAGTAGAATAATAATATTTCATTTTTAATTGTTTCTACTTCATGCAAATAATTAGACACTAATGAGTATGAAATTTAGGTATCCAAAGGGGACCACGTGGGATGGTTCCTTTGGGTACCCAAATACATTGTGTTTGCTTTTGGGGAGATAGAATTGAAATGGCCATTTTGATTTGAGTTTGTGTTTTATCTTTAACTTTGGGTCTCCATTCAAACCTTGGTTTAGTATTGTTTTTATGCTCAAATTTCCATTATGATTATCTTTATCTTTAAGATTATAATTGTAATGATTCTTGAGAATATTTTTCTTAGGAAATTTGCGCAATTCTAATTTTTAGTTGGGAGAAACATGATTTTGTAAATAATAGTGGTTAGGATTTTTATTTACAAATGCTTTGTATTCCTTACTCCCATTTTTAGGCTTAGTCAAGATATTCATATTCAACTTGCTTTTAGATACTGCTTGATATTGTGAATTTATGTGTTGTGAATTTTTATTCATAATTTTCATAAGCAGGTTGATTTTTTATTTTAATTCATCATTCTTGATCTTAAGATTATGTCTAGCTTTATTATAAGCTATTATGCTATTTTTAAGAGTGGAAATAATAGAGTCAATATGATTTTTATAATTATTTTTAATTCTTCAAATGTTTCATCCATCTCTTTAATTTCAATTTTATAGTTTTTACACATAGCACAATTACTTTTCAAAGAAGAGTTTTCTAAACATAATCTTTCATTTTGTTCTTTTACGAAAATAAACTCTTTTTCAAGTTCCTCGTAATCATCTTTTAATTCGTTATATGAGTTATAAGGTGAAACACGATTAATTAAAGAGCAAGAATGAGAGTCATCAAGCAAATCAATTTTTATTTCTACATTAGGTATAATTTTTAATCTTTTATTTTCTAAACGTAGTTTTGAATTAATATTTTTCAAGTTCTTTATTTTACGTTTAGTAGTTTGTAGTAATTGTAATGTAGAAATAGAATTACAAAAGATGGGATTTGATTCCTTACAGTGCTTTCAGATGAGGCGAGATTTGAACATAGAGTTCTTTTGTCATCTTTATCTTCCTCTTCCATAGATGTGTTGTCATCATCCCTTCTGCTTGATGTGCATTCCATGGATCCCTTAAGAGAGGAGCATTCTTGAATATTTATGCAATCTTGCATATTCTCCTATTCTTGCGAATGTTCCATACCTATATGAGGAAGACTATAAATCTCTTCAAGAAATTTCCAAATTTTGTTCGCATTAGAAACATAATAAACTAATTTGAAAATATCTTGTGACATTGCGCAAAATAAACTATTCATAGCCTTCACATTTAAATTCATTTCATTTTTATTTAGAACACTTGGGGGTTCTTTAATAGTAATATTCCAAAAATCTATGCCTACGGACTTGAGAAATTATTCCATTAGATTTTTCCACCATTTATAATTTTTCCCTTCAAACAAAGGTGGAGCTAGTGATTTTTCATTTTTATAAAATTTCTCCCCACTCGTAGAAGCGAGATCATGATCAAGAAGCGCCATTATTCCCAGTGGTGAAACCGTTTTGGAATAACCTCGCTCTGATACCACTTGTTGGATCATGAGACGCCCTTAGAGGGGCAGGGGGGTGTAACATCCCCCAAACAGCTAGACCCTACGATGGTTTTGTCATGACTAGGGTATGACAAAACCATAGGAAGCACAAAGGGAGCATAAAAGCTTACGAAGGAAGGGGAAACCACCTTGGTTTGCAAATGGCAATTTCTAGTTACCAAGCTTAGGGTTGGACTTAAGGGCCCCACCTTGACCCTTTGACCCCACCATAGTATACCTAACCCTTTAGGGGTTCCCTTAGAGCACCAGGGACCCATTGGGGTCAACCAAAGAGGCCAAATTGACCAAAGTCAACCCTAACCCCAAATTGGTCAAAGTAGCCTAATTAGGGTCAATTGGCCTCCACCTTGCCAAATTGACCCTACCTAGACCTTCCTAGCCCTTAAGGGAGTCCAATGGGTCATTAACCACTCATTGGGGTCAACCCAAATGGTCAAAATGACCAAAGTCAACTCAACCATAATTTAGGTCAAATTACCCTAATTTGGCCTAATCAAGCCCAATCCACTTGGGCTAGGCTCAAGTGAGGTGATCCATTAGTCATAAGGCTGAAACATTTCATGGAATGCCACTAATTTTCTGAAAATGGTAACTTGGAAAGAGAATCCTCATTTCCCCCAAAAATGGAGGAGAGAGAAAGAGAGAGGAAGGTGGCCATTCATGGCCAAAGGAGACCAAGGGTCACCCATTTCTCTCCCAATTGAGTGGAACATATCCCCTCTTCAGTTTGGAGTAGATAGACAGTAATTCCAGGCCATATGGGTGCTGAATTTTGTGGTTTTTCATGGTGGCCGAAAATGTGCTTGATGACCATTAATGGTGGCAATCAAGGAGAGACACTTCCTCTCCTCAAATTGCTCCATTTAAAAGCTTTACCGGGCAGAGGGGAGGGTTTTCCCCCACTTACCTGAAGGAACCAGCCATCTTGGTGTAGAAGTTCCATGGCATCCAAGAGCTTCATGTGGCCATGGTGGATAGGAGATCGACAAGGCAAATCCCCTCCGTTCAGGTCCTCCCCTCATCCTCTCTTCCTTTGGGTAGATCTACATCTATTTTCCGCAAGGTTTTAAGCCAAATGGCCTTAGATTGGGTTTGGCTAGAGCTTGGATTTTCAAACTTTAAATCCCACCCTAAAACCCTACGTTCCGGCCACCACCGGATGGCCAACACCCCCAATCGCCGACCACCACCTCTACGGAGGTGTTGGTGGCATTGGCCGGCCGGGGCGGCGCTCAGGTGGCCGAGAAAATGCCTCCAAACATCACCCAGACACGACAAATCTGGGTCGTTGGCTCCCTAGAAAAGATGAAGGGATGCCCTTCGTGGTGCTTTAAGATCTGTGCGCAGATCCTATTTTAATATAAATGATATTGGGATTTTCTGTCACACATTCTGCTGTACATAGATTAATTTATCATAAATACTTAGGCATATTTAAAGAAAAAGTGGTCAACATCAAAGTTGTAGCCCTTAGAGTCTACATTATTTTACAATTTGTTTCAGACCAAAAGGATTTCTGTAGCTCCCTGTAGGTCCATTTTGGTGGGACTGGTCCCTAGTGTAGGACACCCACCATTTCTTGAATAACTTTTGATTGAGTTATGGGATTGACTTGAAATATGAAACCTTGGCTATTTGTACCTACAATGGAAATTTTAGGAGAACATTTTTCTATGGTTTTTGTAATAATTTCATAAATCAAATGTTAATTAATTAATGGGTCTAATGACCCCCAATGCCCTCCAAGTTTTGGTGGGTACTTCTTAGGGTTATCACCTGACCCTGGTAAAAATCTCAGCCCAATTGGGGCTGATTTGGTTGGGTAATTTGTCAACCCAAGTTAGGTCAAATTGGGTCAAAGTTAGGGCATGATGTTTATCTTGGTGTATGGTGGTCAGAACTCATCACCATGAGTCGAAACCTTGGCCACTAGTTTAGGATCACCTAAAACACCTTCATGAGTATGATGGGGTGGTGTAAATGTGGATATGCCCTAGGACCCTAGTTTTACCCCTTGGGGTGCATATAGAGCTTTGTGAAGGACATGTGGTCAAAAGCTATAGAATGGCCATGGAACTTAGGAGATATGTTCATGGGGTGTAATTCTGCTCTAGGGAATTTTGAGAAGATTTTAGGAGTACATATTTCCCCTAAATTAGGTCATAACTCCTTTAGGTAAATTTCTTTTAAGAGATATTTACATGCACAAATGATCTTGGATGAAGATGAAACCTTGGTGGTGCCTTTATAATCTTATTGTTGACCCATGTTAATTTTTGTGTAATTTATTAAATGATTTAACTAGTACTTCATTCTCAAGGCACCTATTTTGTCTTAATCTTAAGAAAAATAATTAAGGGTCTAAAACTCTCTAGAAAAATGTGCAACTTGGTGATAAAACATTTCAGAGCACTAGGAAGCTTTGCGAATTTTTATTGAATTTTTGAAAATTGTTATCAGTAGGCTACTTCACAACATGTGCAAATTAGGAATTATATGGATTAATTATTTCAGTGAGGAAATGATTCCCATAAATTGTGAAACTCTGTAATTAAGCTTTTCTGGACACAATAGAGGTTTGGTAATTTTCCCTAATTTTGGCATAAGTATTTTTGGTAGATCCTTCATAAATATTCAAGTTTGGATAAATGTTAAATATTAAAAGTAGAGGACAGTTCCTTATTGTAAAATTGTGATATTCAGTATTTACTGTTGTTCTAGCAAGATAGATTTATCTTCATTTTATGGGAGCCATATCATATGAATACCTTACACTTCATGCTCATATTCATACTTGGCAAACATTGGAGAAATTTAAATAAATGCTAAAATGTTGAGGAAAAATATGAGTCTTTGGATTTAGTCTTATAATGCCAGGATAGACCTCCAGTAAATATCTTGAGTCCGTTGGATGAATATTTGGAGTACCTCTACTTACAAGCTTCATATAGTTAGTTTGGTCTGCGTATAATAAAAATGTGAAATTTGGATATTTAGGGGCCTACCAAGTGTAAGTGGCATGTAGTTGGTGTACATGGTCAGGTTGAAGAGATTGAAGGTCACCAAAAGGAGTTTAGGTGATGAGGGTGTGCTTGGTAAGTTAAGGGTAAAATTGTGCTCGGGATTGACGAAGGATCGTCTTTCCCCTAGCGGGTCATAAAATACTTAGGGTAATCCAAGTGTAATAACAAGGAGGGTGTTCTTATGGGTAGATACCAACAACACTAAGTGTCTTGATAAAGGGGGCTTTGGGGTGTCATCCCATTATAGTTCCTAGTACCGTAGTGAGCCCCTTACAGGGTAATCCTCGGGAAGTCCAAGATTAACCATAAACTGTAGGAGTAATAAGTTGTACAAGATTAATTTAACAATACACACACCACACCCCATAGTTACAGGAGATTAGTTGGTTTGGTTGTACGAGCGGTAGGCTCAGTGGTTGAAGCAGCGGACTAGTTAGTCCGGTGAGCTTGTGACACAGTAATGCTTATTAGTACGGACGGGTTGGTCCGGCGAGCCGTTGGCCCAGAAGGTTGTTGTGATGGGCAGGTTAGCCCGGGGAGTTTAGGGCTCGAGATATAGTAGAACATGTTTGCATGTGCATGAAGGTGGTGGGTCTTCGGTATTGGATGGTCGTTCACAAGACATCATTATGTTGACTCGGCAAGTGTGGAATTTGCACTTAGCCATGAAAGTCTGGTGGTCCAGCCAGTAAGAGTACCCCGATGCTCCGCGGTTTTGCGTTGAGGCGTACGATAGGTCTAGGTTAGGTAGTGTGAATACCAACCTTGAGGTGGGCGAGGCCCAACCCACCGCTTCCATTTTCCACTACGGGAGTATCCTGGGAGTCTTGCTAGCTCCAAAAAGGGGGAACTAAAGGTCTGTGCGCATAGAGTCGATGTGTGTGAGTTGCACTTGTATGATCATAGCATAAACTGCTTAACTCCGCATGTCATGGCATAAACATTGCATTCCAACCCCTACCCCTATCGTATAAATTGGTTATGGGACTGTTTATACGATGCGCCTTGCTAAACGACCCATTGGTCTATAGGTTTGTATGTGCATTTCTATAAATCAATGGTTACTTTTCTATTATATACATGTCTTTACTTACTGCACTTTGCTTATTCTTTACCTGCTCTTACTATGCTCTTTTACTGCTTCAATTATATATATACACATGTGTAATGTAGAAACATTTCCTGTACCCATGTTACCTGCTCTTTTTTATACCCCTTGTTGTCCTCCGCTTCATCCTCCCATACGGTGCCTAGGAGCCATTGGGGATGGGGTGGGGAACATAAGGCTTAGTCTTTTTGACTAACGGTCAGTGGACCATATCATTTTAGGGGATCGAGGAGACGCAGCAGCACTAGAGGCAGTGCAGGTGGAGGCGTGCCAGTCTATTACAGGAGCACCAGATTCAGGAACAGTGAGTGATTAGTAGTTAGCTTCCGCGAGTGATCTTGTAGTGAGGACATGATGTACAGGGCATGAGCCCTTTATTATTGTAACCCTTGTTATTTCAGTTATATCATGTGGACATTTATTATATATATAGCATGTGATTTGTGGACTTGAACTTCTATTTGTTCGTCATATTCTTTTCTTCTTTTGTGATCGATATGGCTGACAAGATCGGTGTTTTGTAGTGGCGACCTTCCCGAGTGAGGGTGTCACCGCAAAGCGGCGGTTTTGGGCATAAGACCCGGGTATTCAAAAGAAAAAAAATGGGGTCTTACAAAGTGGTATCAAAGCAAACCTCGATCTAAAAAAAGAAGTTCACAAACCCTGGGCCACCCCACGCGAGTTTAGTTTGAGGACAAACTAAGCAGCGGAAGCAGTGGTGTGCCCTTATGGGGAAATCACATGAAAAAGTCCACTTTTAACTGAATCTTTTTAGCCAAATCTCCTTACGAGTGGCAAGTTTTCTTTTGTAGCCTGTGGCGAACCCTGCCCCCTGCAGGGAATACCTCCGGGTAAAAAGATTTCTTTAGATAGTCCTTTAGTCAACGAGTTAGATTTAAACTCCACTAGGACACGTGACTTACTATGATAATTTATATCATGCCCTAGTCTGAAATAGACCATAGGTATAACTTTGGTGAAGGCACGAGGATACCCCAAAGAGGCTAGAGAAAGAGAGATTGCCACATAAACAGAATGGTAGGGGACTCGTAGATCTAACCCTCGTACCGGTGACATGTTTATATAGAGACAACCACCATCAGATAAGAATTGATGTTCAGAAGATACCCATTCGGGATTGGGTCATATGTTGACCCTGATAAGGTTGTCATAGAAGGTACCTGGATGAGTCTAAGGTGTGGAGTATACCAATGAGCCTCAAGATAGAACCCCAAGTCTATGGTTGTGTGCCCTAAGAATTGTTGCAAACTTGGGACGAATATAACTTGGTGATATTGAAGATACTCAGCCCAAAATAGATAGTGGCTTATCTTTTGTTTATTGGGGCTGACCTTTTGTTTATTGGGCAAATTAGTTACTGACTTGGGTTTCCTTTGGATTTAATCTAGAAGATGTTGCGCCGTAAACATAGTGATTTTGAGGTCGATCTAATTCAACGTTACGCAAGAAAAGATGAGATGGTGTAACAGTAGGTCTGGAATGATGATCTGAAGTATTACCAGGACAATGAAAGGACATCGTAGATCGAGCAACGACTTGACCTTGGTTGAATCATTGGAAATGTAAAGTCTCCAGGATTAATCATTTAGGGGTGCCGATGTCCCATTCTAGAAGTTGAGGATGGAAATTAGATCTTACAAGTATAGCTATATCCGGAAGTTCTTGTGGTTTGGGGCATTTAGAAGCAATTAACTTATGAATTGTTCAAAATCAGGCCCTGCCATGGTAGAAAATTTTAACTACAATAATAACCCTTATACCTTAGGAGTTTTGATGATGAATAACCAGAGATCTTAGACGATGATTTATTGGATTTAGAATCTAGTGTTTGAGGTTACTATGATATGAACGATCTAAGTTAATGTTACGTTGGACCATCCGAAAGTGATCAAGACTAGCATATGTGGAAGCGATAGGATTTTGTGAAATAAACGTGATGATAATTCCACGATGAAATTGACTTGTGAAAATCTTAGGGTTTCAAAAGATTTTACCCATATACCTTATGAATCAAACTCCATATAAAAAATGATTGTGAGCCATCTTACAAACATGAATACTAATAAAGATTGGTTAACATATACTCATAAGATTCACAAGTGCAACCCCTAAAATTTTGAGGATGATTGGAATGCTTGATGATCTGATCAGTTCCACCAATGGTAAGAACTGGATAAGTTGTAGAGTGGAGATGATTGATCACTCGGACGTACTTGAAAGAATAAGAACCTAAACATGCGGTGAAAACATTATAGAAGCGTTGTCTACCCATATTAACAAGAGCTTTAGTCACCGGGAAAATGGTGTATTCCGGAACACGTATGTCCTCAGAATGAAGAAAGACGTCATAAGTTTTGTGATGCACGGTGAAGGCCAAGTGCAAAAGTCTTTGGAGAACTACCACAGTCACTGCCTGTGTTAGAGTGGAGTTCGAGGACATAATTATGGATTTCATACACAGGTTACCACATCCCCACTCTGGGCACGAGTTCGTTTGGAACATCGAGGATAAACTGACCAAGGTAGCTAGGGTCACCCCGGGCTGGAAGGACGCTCCCATTGGTGTTTGGTGGGATTTGTTGAGCAGTTTGTCCGTTATCGTAGTGTGACCAGGATGATCCTGTCGAATTAGGATGGACGGTGTACGTCCAAAAAAAGTGAAGATCAGTCCAGGATTATCTGGGCTCTTGGTTGACGTCAGCACAGCTTTCCACCCTCAGAGGGACAGAGGCGCAGGACTCCACTATCTTGGATCCAGGATGAGGATCCCAATGCACTCGGCTCGGAACTAATGGAGGACATAGATACCATGGTGCGACTAATTCGAGTTAAAGGCCCAGAGCAGCCAAGTCAGGTATTACGATGCGTGGTATCGTCAAGTAGAGTTCCAGGTTGGAGACCGGGTGTTCCGGAAGATACGTCCGATGCAAGGAGTCTTGCAGGTTTGCATGCGGAAGAAGCTCAGTCTGAGATAGTTGGGGCTCTACAGGATCCTGGAGTGGATCAGCCCGTTGGCTTATAAAATGGAGTTGCCACCGGAGTTAGCGGGATTGCACGAACATCTTCCATGTCTCCTCCTTTAGGAGAGCTCTACTACGACCGGAGCAGCAAATTTCTACTATAGATGGCCCGGTAGCCTCCGATCGATTGATTCACCTGAGAGCCACTAGAACTGTTGTGGAAGATATAGTCGTTGCTCTTCGAGTCAGAAATAACTTCCATTCTTAAGGGATGTTACAGTCAAGCACTTGTGGTTGAAGCCCCGCATACCTAACCTGAATTTTGGGGACAAAATTATTATTTTTCTTTATTGGGATTTGTAACATCCCCCAAATAACTAGACCCCAAGGATGGTTTTGTCATTACTAGGGTATGACAAAACCATAGGAAGCACAAAGGGAGCACAAAAGCTTAGGATGGAAGGGGGAAACCACCTTGGTCTGCAAATAACAATTTCTAGTTACCAAGCTTAGGGCTGGACTTAAGGGCCCCACCTTGACCCTGTGACCCCATCATAGCATACATAACCCTTTAGGGGTTCCCTTAGAGCACCAGGGACCCATTGGTGTCAACCAAAGAGGCCAAATTGACCAAAGTCAACCATAACCCCAAATTGGTCAAAGTAGCCTGATTAGGGTCAATTGGCCTCCACCTTGCCAAATTGACCCTACCTAGACCTTCCTAGCCCTTAAGGGAGGCCAATGGGTCATTAACCACCCATTGGGGTCAACCCAAATGGTCAAAATGACCAAAGTTAACTCAACCATAATTTAGGTCAAATTACCCTAATTTGGCCTAATCATGCCCAATCCACTTGGGCTAGGCCCCAGTGAGGTGATCCATTAGTTATAAGGCTGAAATATTTCATGGAATGCCACTAATTTTCTGAAAATGGTGACTAGGAAAGAGAATCCTCATTTCCCCAAAAAATGGAGGAGAGAGAAAGAGAGAGGAAGGTGGTCATTCATGGCCAAAGGAAACCAAGGGCCACCCATTTCTCTCCCAATTGAGTGGTACATCTCCCCTCTTCAGTTTGGAGTAGATAGACAGTCATTCCAGGCCATATGGGGGCTGAATTTCGTGGTTTTTCATGGTGGCTGAAAATGTGCTTGATGGCCATTAATGGTGGCAATCAAGGAGAGACACTTCCTCTCCTCAAATTGCTCCATTTAAAAGCTTTACCGGGTAGAGGGGAGGGTTTTCCCCCACTTACCCAAAGGAACCAGCCATCTTGGTGTAGAAGTTCCATGGCATCCAAGAGCTTCATGTGGCCATGGTGGATAGGAGATCGGCAAGGCAAATCCCCTCCGTTCAGGTCCTCCCCTCCTCCTCTCTTCCTTTGGGTAGATCTACATCTATTTACCGCAAGGTTTGAGGCCAAATGGACTTGGATCGGGTTTGGCCAGAGCTTGGATTTTCAAGCTTTCAATCCCACTGATGCGATATTTCGGCAAGTGCACCGGTCGCGCAAGTAATAATAATGGGGAAGATCCCCGAGTGTCGGTCTCTCAAGGAACACAGTGAGGTGGAGTTAGGTATCGAGGAAGGACTTGAGATCGAAGTCCTTGGTCGGGGTTACAATGGATGGTTGGTTTGGTTTGCGAATAATGAGATAAAATATTACAACTACTCCTATGCAGTGCCGCTATGCAATGCTTCGCTTGGCGGGATGGAAAACTACGTAGGCCTTGAACGCACTACTTCGTGGGGCGGATGGATGAGTAGGCTAGCGGAATGAGGGTCGCAAGCACCTCTTCGACAAGCACGCCACTAGCAATTGCTAGTGCGGCACCGAACACGATGGCGGAATGGAAATTAGATGGGGGCGCACCTCAATAAGCACATATGAACTAAATGATTCCAAATAAATGAAATTAACATTAAGCAATATTGTTCATAGCACACATCATCAAAAATATAGAGATTACAAACATTACATCACACAAAGAGAGAAAAAGGCAAGAGATACGACCGAATCTGGAGGCTCATTGTAGATTCACAGTAGGAAGCATCGGGTTGTTAATCCGCGTCCTAGCTCGGTCCCAACGATCGTCCGGGGTAGAGAAGGCTGTCATTAACTTCCAATGGACCCATCTTCTCCAGCATTTTACAATCCGGCCACGTCCGATGCGAAGATCTCCTTCCTTGGCGCTGAAGATGAGTGTATAATCTCCTCCTTGGAGCTCTTGGATGATGGAGGATGCTTAGGGGGCGAAAAACCTGTGGAAGGGGCAAAAACGGAGGACTGGACGGAGTTCCAATCAATCTCCTCGCCCTAATTCGCGAGCAGGTTAATATATAGGCGCTGGAATAAACAGTGCGCACGATCAGTGGCGCACGACCAGTGGTCGTGCGCACTGGAGTTCTGTGATCGTGCGCCTGCCTGTATGGAGCCTGCAATGTAAGAAATTTATAAAATACCATGTTCGCACGACCAGTGGTGCACGACCGGTGGTCGTGCGCACTATCGTAGGTGGTCGTGCGCACTGGTCGAAACAGAACTCATAAAATTGATGTTAAGTGCGCATGAACAGTAGCGCACTACCGGTGGTCGTGCGCACTATCGTAGGTGATCGTGCGCACTGTCCGAAACAGAACTCATAAAATTGGTGTTAAGTGCGCACGAACAGCGGCGCACGACCAGTGGTCGTGCGCAATAGAACCAGCGATCGTGCGCAGTGTTCCTGTACAGAATTGCACCGGGAACACCTGCACGACTCCTGTTCCAGCACAACCACGAATCCAGCCACTGAAAGTGGCACGTAACAAAGCATAAAAACTACTTAAAATGAAGAACATGAAATAACACCAAAAACGGGCCTAGAGGTGCACTTAGCATGGAGTATCAAATATGAGCTGAAACAGGGCTAAAGTGCAGTGGAATGACTCGAAAAGCGGCCCAGATGAGTCCATAAATGTGTATATGATCAGGACTCATCACACCCCCAGACTTACCTGTTTGCTCGTCCCGAGCAAACGAATTCGGCGGAGTGTGAAAATGGCAGTTAACAAAGGAAATTACACAAAGGAGTACGGTGCGAAGTAACAAAAGCATGCTAATGGAAATTTAGTAAAAAGAGATTCTAACTATGCTAACTAACTTACAAAAGTATTATATCGTAAATAAAGATTTATCAATGCTCAGTTGGTGAATTGTGAAGAACTTGAACGATCGTGCCCGATGTGAAAGTAGCAAGCCACTAAGGAGGGTGTTGCACAAGATCGGGGTTCAGGAATAACTCCGCTGAAATCCATCAACGTCGAGAACCATAAGCTTGCCCGGTCACACTCTCTCCACGGCGCAAGCAAACTCATGAGATAAATCAATAGGACTTTAGGATTATTTTGGGGCTTAGGTTGCAGTATGATATTCAAGGATAAACACGAAGGCTACGCAACCAAATTGAGTCAACGGAACGTTGCACCCAACAAAGCCAAGAACAAAGCTCGTGTGACACACCCCCAGACTTATCATAAAAACTAGGTGTGCACACGGACTACTTCACAAATACCAACAGATTTTCTATTACAATCGGGAGAATTTCTTTTCAATACAATTTTTTTTAGAATTTCATTTCAATAACCTATTTTTCTTCTTTTTCTTATCCTCCGGTTGGTTCATAATCAGCAAATAAAAATTATTTTTCCTTCACATCACATAGATTCCAAACATCACACCAATAGAACAAGAGTACAGTTAAACAGCTATTTGGTTGCGAAAGTAGGATGAGCTTCAGGATTTGGTGAATGGAGGAGGAGCTGAAACAAAGAAGTGGTAGGCGCAAATGTTGGCTTGCAAAGGTGAGCGAATAGGACAGGGAAAGACAAGGCTCAAACTAGCCAAAAGGTGGCCTACATCACATTTAACTCGAAGAATCGCTCGCACCCATGCTTCAAGAGTCATTTGGGGCAAGTTCTTAGCCCACGAGAAAGGTAAACCTTCCTCCCGACTCAAGCAACACACAACTAGTGCTCGTATACACACAACACCGGGTTATCACCAATTTCGTTCACATTCACCATTTGAGTATAACAAATCTAAAACTACGCAAAAATACTAATCATAAGTTAAACGCATAGAGATAATCTAATTTTACTCAAATTCTACTGTAGCATGCGGATGCGACTAGAACACTACGCGAGTCAACATCGCACTCCCAATAGTAATTCCTAAGCTAACACCCTAATTCACATTCCAAACCAAAATAATTTATTCAGAAACGTAACAATCATGTAAGCGCGCGCTTATGTGGGTGAAGTGGTGTATGAAGCATGGAATAATGGCGATGGCAACGAAAAATTTAAAACAATCTTCTAGCATGCGGTGCAACTCGTGCGCAAAGTGGGTAACAACGTGCTCTCCCCCAGACTTAATCTAAACATTGTATCACAAAAACTGAAAGCTAGGGGGAAGAAGTGTTACCCAATGCTCAGAGTTGAGCATACCAGACGATTGGCGTTAATTTCATGAACAATCTGCAACTTCCGCCATCACAAGGAACAAAGCACACCTGCAGGCAACACACTAAAAGCAGCAAAATATAAAAACTGAATTAAAACATGTGAGAGAAATAAAAATTAGGAAATCTGGGTTGTCACCCATGGAGGTGAACCTATTCCTGCGAATAAGATTAAGCACACGCACACATAACAAAAGGGACGAAAAAAGATAAATTCTCAAAACGATGCCCAGAAGAGCATCCAGAATCAAAGTGTTATTATTACAACAAAATAAAATAAGTTCATGCGACTCGAAGAAACATAAAAAAAAACAGCAGCAAGAAAAAGATAAAACTGAGATTGGCCTACACAAGGGGTGGAAAATCACTCAACGTCGCTGTCGCTATCTAAAACAACAACGGACGGCGGAGGTCTGGATGATGATGCGGCCCGGCCAGGAGGTGGGGGAATATTCAGTCCTCCCCGCAAGGCTTGCTGATACACAAAGTCCGTCAGCCAATACTGATTTGCCTCCAAGTCGGAGAGGCGTTGGTTGAAGCTTGGGACCTCCGGTGCTCGTGAAGAACTACCCTCCTCCTTGGGTTTCCGCTACTGCTTGGATGACTGACGCCGCGGCTACGAGAGTGCTATCTCACGGTGAGTAGTCGGCGGCTCAGCCGGCTCTCCATGCTCCTCATCATCATGCCTCTCCCTAGGCGCATCACCCGGCATCACGACCATAAGATGCCTGCTACTCTTCTTCCCCACGACCCGAAGTAGATGAAAGCTCACCATGGTGGCCCTGGTGATGAAGTAGGGCGCAGTCACCTGCACCATCGGAGGCAACTGACTCCAAACCCCCAATCCCTTTGCAATGCGTGTGATATAATAGGCACCGCCAATGGCACCCGTGAGACCGTAGGTGGCCTCGTGATGGAAGAAGAAAGCGAGCATGTAGCCCAGATGCACGGGCTGCCGGAATTCCATACTATATAAGGAGATCAAATATTGCCACCCCACGACGTTCTGACTGAGAGCTCGGGCGACAAGAGAATGACTAAGGACATGCTGCAAGAATCGGAGAGCAGGCGCGACGATCCAGGTGGATTTACTTTTCCTAGCTACATACTCTTCGTCCCGTCCCGTGAGAGCACACCACGCGGCACGCGGGGTGACGCCGTCAGGGAAGGAGACATTCATACTCTGAAAATCAATCGCAGCAGCCTCCGCTTCAGTGTAGAATCCTGCGTGTACAGCAAGCTCCGGCAAAGACAATGTGAAGACACTCCCCATAATTCGGAAAGAGCAAGATGGCGGCCGGCAACCAGAGGGCATCACCTCCCACTCGAACGTCGAAAGGAACTCTAAGGTGAGCTCTTTGTAGCCAAGATCATCGCACTCAAACACCTTACTCCAGTGATCGAACGAGTAGCGGAGGAGGATGGCCTCCCTCAAAACTCCATTGTCTCCGATTGAGCTAAGCTCGTTCCACTCTACCAATCTCTGAGAGAGAAATGGCTTATCCCTTAGCGAGTTGTAGCGCCGGGTGTGCACATCCTTTGAAAATTTACCCATACATGCCAAGATCTGGGCCGGAGATGCAGAGGGCCGACCTGAGCGACGGTATGTCTTGGTGGAGTGATGATCTCCCGCATTCATGGTAGCAATAGGCGGATAAGAAGGGGGAGGAAGCCACGAAACTCACCGGAGAAGAGGCAGCACGCACGATCAATGGAATACTCGAGGAGCGGCGCACGGACAGCAGCGAACGAACAAAGGAAGCGAAAACCTAGAATGTAAGCACAAAGCTCGGGCGAACGGGTGTTTTTATAAAAATCTGGGCCGATCGCACGATCAGTGGTCGTGCGCGATAAGTAGTGCGCATGACCAGTGGTCGTGCGCGAAAGAAATTTTTCGAGCGGCCAAAATTTTAGTAAAAACTCCATCCACCGTGCAGTATGCGTACAACTAGGGTTCAACACATGCAGCGAGACAATCACAGCCTTATCAATAACTAACTAAGCTAGAAGAAATAAAAGTTCAGGAGAAGCAAAGATAACTACTGGGGTTATTGTCATCCCAGCATGACTTATTCAAAAACTAAAGGTTCTAGCTAATGGGCGTATGAAAAAGGAAATGAACAGGTAACTGTTCTAATACGCGTGTCGGTAGCAGGTACCGATATAGCGACAGACCAGTTACTCCTCTACCCAAATAATAATACCTACATAACGCAGGTAGAGGAAACAGAAAGTAAGAAGAGGAGGAGATATCCTCACTCAACTCACCAAACACATCCTTGCCTAGCAAGGTGTCGTCAACAGGGAGGTGGCAGGAGGAAAAGGCAATGAGTGGAGCTTCCTCAACGGAGGGGGAGTCAACCTCCTCACATGAGAGGATGCTCTCATCATTGACTTGAGCATTAAGCTCCAAGTCCTCCTGGGTTACCTATGAAGACTCAACCTGCACAGGCTCGGATGAAGAGGGGAGATCGAGAAATAAACAAGACGAAGAACATAAATAATCAAAAATCGGGGGAGTGGTTCCGGACTCACTCCCGTCAGGCTGGGTAAGTAAAATAATGTTTGCATTGTCCTCAATGCTACAAGGTTCGGCGGGATCAACAGTGGCCATGCCTAAGATTTGGACTTCCTCCACCGGTGTTGAGGAAAACTCCACTTCACCTAGAAGGTTGTCCTTCTCCATAGGAGTAGGTACAATACTAAGATCAACAGCCTCCTCTTGCGACACATCATCGACAATGTCGTCAGAGACGAATGTAATATGCACAACAGGGGGAAGAATAATGCTCGGATAAAAGTCGAGCACCGATTCCTCACAAAGAATCAAATCCACTAGAGGTGGTGGATGCACATGGAGAATAGGCTCAGCAATGTCGGTGCATAGATCAGCCGCACATCCGGTGACCGTGTCCATGCCATACCCTTCAAGATGTGAAGGTGACAAAGACACATAACCGGATGTTGAAGGTGTGCCGCCAGAGTTAGGAGTTGGGACGATCCGGATATCCGGCTCGTCATCCTCGTCCAATTGGCGAAGATACTCGGCACAGTCCTTCAAGACATGATCAGTGCTCCGACAAAACCGGCACTGCCTTGCGGGCTTCTTTAGCACAGCGGGGGCTGAAGCCGAAAAGAAGTATGACGGTAAAGGCTCAGCAGAGTAGCCATAAGACTTACGCGCACCATATGGAGTACCAGACGAAGTCGGTGCTCCATATGCTGGGCTATAAGAATTATGCCTACTATTCTCCGTAGGGCATTCATCACTAGAGTGGGAGGTATCTCTACACCAATGGCAACATATATTGAGATGTGCCCACATAGTGTGGAGATAAAACGATTCAAAATAAAAATGCTATTGTGCAAAATACTACACCTAACAGAAATTACTAAAGCAACCTAATAAAAAAAACAAGAAAAAGGGATAAAAAGAACAGAAATAAAATAAAAGATGCAATTTACAAATGGAAGGGCTTCTCTCTTAGATTCTCCCTCTCAAAAAAATCACACGACTGTGTTCCACGGCAACGGTGCCAAAAACTTGATGCGATATTTCGGCAAGTGCACCGGTCGCGCAAGTAATAATAATGGGGAAGATCCCCGAGTGTCGGTCTCTCAAGGAACACAGTAAGGTGGAGTTAGGTTTCGAGGAAGGACTTGAGATCGAAGTCCTTGGTCGCGGTTACAATGGATGGTTGGTTTGGTTTGTGAATAATAAGATAAAATATTACAACTACTCCTATGCAGTGCCGCTATGCAATGCTTCACTTGGCGGGATGGAAAACTACCTAGGCCTTGAACGCACTACTTCGTGGGGCGGATGGACGAGTAGGCTAGCAGAATGAGGGTCGCAAGCACCTCTTCGACAAGCACGCCACTAGCAATTGCTAGTGCGGCACCGAACACGATGGCGGAATGGAAATTAGATGGGGGCGCACCTCAATAAGCACATATGAACTAAATGATTCCAAATAAATGAAATTAACATTAAGCAATATTGTTCATAGCACACATCATCAAAAATAAAGAGATTACAAACATTACATCACACAAAGAGAGAAAAAGGCAAGAGATACGACCGAATCTGGAGGCTCGTTGTAGATTCATGGTAGGAAGCACCGGGTTGTCAATCCGCGTCCTAGCTCGGTCCCAACTATCGTCCGGGGTAGAGAAGGCTGTCACTACCTTCCAATGGACCCGTCTTCTCCAGCGTTTTACAATCCGGCCACGTCCGATGCGAAGATCTCCTTCCTTGGCACTGAAGATGAGTGTAGAATCTCCTCCTTGGAGCTCTTGGATGATGGAGGATGCCTAGGGGGCGAAAAACCTATGTAAGGGGCGAAAACGGCGGACTGGACGGAGTTCCAATCAATCTCCTCGCCCTAATTCGCAAGCAGGTTAATATATAGGCGCTGGAATAAACAGTGCGCACGATTAGTGGCGCACGACCAGTGGTCGTGCGCACTGGAGTTCTGTGATCGTGCGCCTGCCTGGATGGAGCCTGCAATGTAAGAAATGTATAAAATACCATGTTCGCAGGCGCACGACCGGTGGTCGTGCGCACTATCGTAGGTGGTCGTGCGCACTGGTCGAAATAGAACTCATAAAATTGATGTTAAGTGTGCACGAACAGTAGCGCACGACCGGTGGTCGTGCGCACTATCGTAGGTGGTCATGCGCATTGTCCGAAACAGAACTCATAAAATTGGTGTTAAGTGCGCACGAACGGCGGCGCACGACCAGTGGTCGTGCGCAATAGAACCAGCGATCGTGCGCAGTGTTCCTGTACAGAATTGCACCGGGAACACCTGCACGACTCCTGTTCCAGCACAACCATGAATCCAGCCACTGAAAGTGGCACTTAACAAAGCATGAAAACTACTAAAAATGAAGAACATGAAATAACACCAAAAATGGGCCTAGAGGTGCACTTAGCATGGAGTATCAAATATGAGCTGAAACAGGGCTAAAGTGCAGTGGAATGACTCGAAAAGCGGCCCAGATGAGTCCATAAATGTGTATATGATCAGGACTCATCACCCACCCTAAAACCCTACGTTCCGGCCACCACCGGTCGGACAACACCCCCAATCGCTGGCCACCACCTCAACGGAGGTGTTGGTGGCATTGGCCGGCCGGGGCGGCACTCAGGTGGCCGGGAAAATGCCTCCAACCCAGGCACAGAAAATCTGGGTCGTTGGCTCCATGGAGAAGATCTTGATGCCCTTCGTGGTGCTTTAAGATCTATGCACAGATCCTGTTTTAATATAAATGATATTTGGATTTTCTGTCACACATTCTGCTGTACATAGATTAATTTATTAAAAATACTTAGGCATCTTTATAGAAAAAGTGGTTAACACCAAAGTTGTATCCCTTAGAGTCTACTTTATTTTAAAATTTGTTTCAGCCCAAAAGGAGTTCTGTAGCTCCCTGTAGGTCCATTTTGGTAGGACTGGTCCCTAGTGTATTACAGCCACCATTTCCTGAATAACTGGTTTATGGGATTGACTTGAAAATTGAAACCTAGGCTAATTATACCTACACCCATAACATATCCAAATAGAGGAATTTTAGGAGAAAATTTTGCTATGGTTTTTGTAATAATTTCATAAATCAAATGTTAATTAATTAATGGGTCTAATGACCCCCAATGCCCTCCAAGTTTTGGTGGGTACTTCTTAGGGTTATCACCTGACCCTGGTAAAAATCTCAGCCCAATTGGGACTGATTTGGTTGGGTAATTTGCAAACCCAAGTTAGGTCAAATTGAGTCAAAGTTAGGGCATGGTGTTTATCTTGGGGTATGGTGGTCAGAACTCATCACCATGAGCTCTGTGAATTTTTATAGAGTTTTTAAAAATTGTTATCAGTAGGCTACTTCACAACATGTGCAAATTAGGAATTATTTGGATTAATTATTTTAGTGAGGAAATGACTCTCATAAATTGTGAAACTCTGTAATTAAGCTTTTCTGGACACAGTAAAGGTCTGATAATTTTTCCCTAATTTTGGCATAAGTATTCTTGGCAGTTCCTTCATAAATATTCAAGTTTGGATAAATGTTAAATATTAAAAGTAGAGGACAGTTCCTTATTGTAAAATTGTAATATTCAGTATTTATTGTAGTTTTGACACGATAGATTTATCTTGATTTTATGGGAGCCATATCATATGAATACCTTACACTTCCTGCTCATATTCATACTTGGCAAACATTGGAGAAATTTAAATAAATGCTAAAATGTTGATGAAAAATACGAGTCTTTGGATTTAGTCTTATAATGCCAGGATAGACCTCCAGTAAATATCTTGAGTCAGTTGGATGAATATTTGGAGTACCTCTACTTACAAGCTTCATATAGTTAGTTTTGTCTGCGTATAGTAAAAATGTGAAATTTGGATATTTAGGGGCCTACCAAGTGTAAGTGCATGTAGTTGGTGTACATGGTCAGGTTGAAGAGATTGAAGGTCACCAAAAGGAGTTTAGGTGATGAGGGTGTGCTTGTTGAGTAAGGGTAAAATTGTGCTCGGGATTGACGAAGGATCGTCTTTCCCCTAGCAGGTCATAAAATACTTAGGGTAATCCAAGTGTAATAACAAGGAGGGTGTTCTTATGGGTAGATACCAACAACACTAAGTGTCTTGAGAAAGGGGGCTTTGGGGTGTCATCCCATTATAGTTCCTAGTACTGTAGCGAGCCCATTACAGGGTAATCCTCGGGAAGTCCAAGATTAACCATAAACTGTAGGAGTAGTAAGTTGTACAAGATTAACTTAACAATAGACACACCCACACCCCATAGTTATGAGAGGTTAGTTGGTTTGATTATACGAGCGGTAGGCTTGGTGGTTGAAGCAGTGAACTAGTTAGTCCGGTGAGCTTGTGACTCAGTAATGCTTATTAGTACAGATGGGTTGGTCCGACGAGCCGTTGGCCCGGAAGGTTGTTGTGATGGGCAGGTTAGCCCGGGGAGTTTAGGGCTCGGGATATAGTAGAACATGTTTGCATGTGCATGAAGGTGGTTGGTCTTCGGTATTGGACAGTCGTTCACACCAACGTCAATACGTTGACTCGGCAAGTGTGGAATTTGCACATTGCCATGAAAGTCTGGTGGTCCAGCCAGTAAGAGTATGCAGATGCTCCGCGGCTTTGCGTTGAGGCGTACGATAGGTCTAGGTTAGGTAGTGTGAATACCAACCTAGAGGTGGGCGAGGCCCAACCCACCGCTTCCGTTTGCCACTACGGGAGTATCCCGGGATTCTTGCTAGCTCCAAAAAGGGGGAACTAAAGGTCTGTGCGCATAGAGTCAAAGTGTGTGAGTTGCACTTGTATGAACATAACATAAACTTCATAACTCTGCATGTCATGGCATAAACATTGCATTTCAACCCCTACCCCTATCGTATAAATTGGTTATGGGACTCTTTATGCCTTGATAAACGACCCCTTGGTCTATAGGTTTGTATGTGCATTCCTATAAATCAATGGTTACTTTTCTATTATATACATGTCTTTATTTACTGCACTTTGCTTATTCTTTACCTGCTCTTACTATGCTCTTTTACTGCTTCAATTATATATATACACATGTGTAATGTAGAAACATTTCCTGTACCCCTATTACCTGCTCTTTGTTATACCCCTTGTTGTCCTCCGCTTCATCCTCCCACACGGTGCTTAGGAGCCATTGGGGGTGGGGTGGGGAACATAATGCTTAGTCGTTTTGATTAACGGTCAGTGGACCATATCATTTTAGGGGATCGAGGAGACGCAGCAGCACTAGAGGATAGTGCAGGTGGAGGCGGGCCAGTCTATTGCATGAGCCCTTTATTATTGTATCCCTTGTTATTTCAGTTATATCATGTGGACATTTATTATATATATAACATGTGATTTGTGGACTTGAACTTCTATTTGTTCGTCATATTCGTTTCTTCTTCTGTGATCGATATGGCCGGCAGGATCGGTGTTTTGTAGTGGCGACCTTCCCGAGCGAGGGTGTCACCCCAAAGCGGCAGTTCTGGGCATAAGACCCGGGTTTTCAAAAGAAAAAAAAGGGGTCTTATAGGGGGAGGGGGAGGGTGAATAAGGGTTTTAGAAAACTTTAGGATTTTAAAAAAACTTTTGTGATTTTTTAATAAGTAAATTGAAACAAAAGTAAAGAGCTAGAAATAAGAAATGAAACCAATTTTATTTGACATGAAAAGACATGATTATCATTTATAAAATTTGATTACAAAATATGATTTCTATGACTCTAGAAATCAAGGCAAATATGAAATACTCTTTTGGTTTTCTATACCGACTCTTCTCACTAAGATCCGGTTGGCTTTAACCGATCTTTCCCCAGATACGACCTCAAGACGATCTAGCCTTTCTATCCCCAGAAAGGCCTCGAGCAACCTCTAGATCTACTCCATAGACCTAGTCGTCACAACCGTGGTGAATTCCCTCTAAGCCGCACATAGACCTAGTCGCCAACAACTGCGGTGAATTCACTAAACAATCACAACGAAAGAGGTACACCAAAATTTAAAAGACAAGTAAAAACTCCCTATGAAGAATTCTGGAGACGGCGAAGACCCGCTGAATATCATCAAAGTCGAAGCGCGCGTTCTTCGCATTGGGTGAGCATTGATCCGTTCCTCCTTCGAATTCTTCTCTTGAATTTGTGTGGGAGATGGTGGTCTGAAAATACGGCCCTCACAGAGTTTCTAAAGTGCTGGAATATGGGTCCTTGGAATATCTTATTGAAGAGAACGAATGCCACCTATTTATAGGACTGGATGCTAACGTCGGCGTTAAGGCTAACGCCAGACATTGACTCAGTATAGAAATAACTTGATGGCTCAAAATTGGAAGGAGATTCTGCATCTTTGGAAACATTTATTTTAGGCAACTTTAATGCTGGCGTTAAGGCTAATGCCTGACGTTAAGTCAAATAATTCCCAAAATGCTCCTGAAATCACGATAGCTTCACTCTATGCCATTTTTGTCTTGGTGGGAACGAAAGTCAATGCCGACGTTAAGTCCTAACACCTGGCGTTAGAACACATTCATCATTTCAGCTTGTGAGCAAGTCCAACCAACAATGCAGCATCCTAGTTTGAATTTTGTTCAAACCTGCATGCTAAAAACACAATGACTAACAAGATCAAATACAAGTAGGATTTGTTATTCTCAAATCAAAGGAATGCGGAAAACTGTGTTCCTAAAGTAGAGAGAAAGAAGTCTTCCCAAGTTAGGAGCCATCAGACATTCTTTAATTCTTTGGAAGATCACAATAACCCATGAGCTCTTTTTCTTCATGACCACCCTTGTCATCAACTCAAACATGTATTTTGATATGGTGCCATGAGAACCAGGTTTGCACAGAATAGCATGGCCCACTATGTCAGATAAAATCTTTCCTCTTTGGTTGAAATGCTTCCTCTTTAGTGAGCTTGTTTTGACATTACTATATTCACACCATTTTAAAGTTTTCTCTTTGTCCTTTTCAGAAATATTTTCTTCCTCATCATGAATGCATGAGGGGCAAATATAGGGCTTTCTCCAACTTCCTTGGAGATATCTTAATCTTTACATTTCTAGTCTTGGTCTTCAGAGAAGACTTGGAAGAAGATAGCCTAGCATTGCTGTACAGTTCCAGAACTTTAGTTCCAGAACTTCAATTCTGCGAATCACAGTGGGTTCTGACAGAAGATATTCCAATCCTTACTCTTTCAGGAGTTGAATCACTTGCTTTATCTCAGCTTGAGCATGTTGAAATCCATTCCTTATTATTTCATAGCCTTCCAGGAGATCCTTTGAAATCTTTGGCGCTATTCTTTGATAAGAACGATTCGCTGAGACGGGGGGGGGGGGGGGGGTGGGGTAAGGAAGGGTCGTCTCGACGACTTAGTAGGGTTTTGGGTGTGTATGTGATTTAATCAACATTGCTCTATTTATAGGGGTATTATTTAAGTTTTCCTTTGAGAGAGATGTTGATTTGACTTAATTTTTAGTTGATTTAATTAACCTATTCCGTCCAAGTGGATCTGCTGAGATGGAGAACTAAACCGCTGGGACAAGGTAATGTTAGCCGCTGAGATGAATTAGCTGTCTCAATGGTTCAGCTACAACTTTCTTACCTGAACTCACTGCCTAGCAGTGAACCCTTTCAAGTAGGATTGTTTGTCTCCCTAATCATGTCATTAAGTGATTTTAAGTATCAACATATCCTAACAAAGCTTAAGATACAAAATATCATGCATGATAGATAATATGAGATGACTTAGCCCCAGCCAATGGCTTTGTAAAGATATCAACAACTTGATTGTTAGTGGAGATATGTTCAAGGCGAATATCTTGACTTTCTACATATTCTCTAATAAAATGATACCATATTTCTATATGTTTAGTCCTGCTATGTGATACGGGATTCATAACAATAGAATTGCACTGGATGAGTCACAATACAGTGGAGAATGACTTACCTTGAGGTTGTAGTCCTCAAGTTGATGTTGTATCCACATAATTTGTGCTCAGCACCTCCCTGCAGCAATGTACTCAGACTCAGCTGTGGATATTGCCACACTAGTCTATTTCTTGCTACTCCATGAGATCAATCTCCTGCCTAGGAATTGACAAGTTCCACTAGTACTCTTCTTATCTTCTTTGTATCCTGTAAAATCAGCATCTGAAAATCCAATTAGTTCAAAATCATTGTTCTTGGGGTACTAAAGGCCAAGATGTTGGCTGCCTTTAAGGTATCTCAAAATCCTCTTTGCAGTTGAGTAATGAGATTCCTTAGGGTATGCTTGATACCTGGCAAAAACACATGTTGCATACATAATATCTGGTCTACTAGCAATCAAATATAACAGGGATCCAATGATACACCTGTACATGGATTCATCAAAGTGTTTACCCTTCTCATCTTTGTCCAAGTAAATATTGGATCCCATGGGAGTTTTCATGGTGGAATCAGATTCCATCCCAAACTTCTTGATAAGCTCCCTAGTGTACTTGGTCTGAGAGATAAATATACCTTCATCAGACTGTTTCACTTGGAGGCCTAAAAAGTACTTGAGCTCTCCCATACTGCTCATCTCAAACTCCCCCTACATAAGGTTGGCAAACCTTTTGCAAAAGGTTGTCATCAGTAGACCCAAAAATTATGTTATCAACATTAATTTGGACTAGGAGAAACTTGCCCTTTGTTTCCCTAAGAAACAATGTACTATCTATCTCCCCCCTTAAGAATTTGTTCTTGATGAGAAAGCTAGACAAGATCTCATACCAGACCCTAGGGGCTTGCTTTAGACCATATAAAGCTTTCCTTAGTAAATAAACATGGGAGGTTAGAGTTGGATGGACAAAACCTGATGGTTGTTCCACATATACCTCTTCCTTCAAATTTCCATTTACAAAAGCTGACTTCACATCTATCTGGTATACCTTAAACCCCTTGTGGGCAGCATAGGCAATGAATAATCTTATTGCCTCTAACCTTGCAACTGTGGCAAAGGTTTGGTCAAAGTCTATACCTTTTCTTGCCTATATCCCTTAGCTACTAGTCTTGCTTTGTTCTTGATGATGACACCATTCTCATCCAACTTATTCCTGTAAATCCACTTGGTGCCAATTATGTTGTGTATTTGAGGTTTTGGTACCAACTTCCACACTTTGCAACTTTTGAATTGTTGAAGCTCCTCTTGCATAACTTGAATCTAGAAGGTATCTTGGTTGTCTTCCTCAAACGTTTTGGGCTCTACCTGAGATAGAAAGCTCAGAAATAGAGCTTCATTGTGAGCCCTGCTTATGGTGATCACACCTAGTTCTCATTTCCAATAATTAGGTTCCTTGGGTGATCCCTCAAATGCCTGGTTGCTGTAGGCAATGGGTCAACATTCTGTTGTACTTCATCTGCAGCAGTAGGTTCTTCAGCAACCTGCTCATCTTCATCTTGAAGTGCTTCAATCTCTGAATTGATTCTGCTAGAGCTGGGTGTGTCTTGTATAGACAACTCTTGCATCTTCTTATTATTTCCTATTAAAATAGGAGAACTGGACTAGCCCATATAAATTACGCTAGTCTCATCAAAGACAACATGCATGGATTCCTCAACAACATTTGTCTTCTTGTTGAATACTCTATACGCTCTACTATGTGAGATATATCCAACAAGAATACCAACATTGCATTTTTCAGCAAACTTTGTCAGTTGGAATTTTCCATTATTTAAAATATAGTATTTGCAACCAAAGATTCTAAAATATGAAATTGTTGGTAGTTTTCCTTTCAGAATCTTATAGGGTGTTTTTCCAAAGGCCTTACTGATGGAAGCTCTATTCAGAACATAACAAGCAGTATTGACTGCCTCAGCCCAAAAATATTCTAGGAGAGAACAGTCACTAAGCAATGTTTTGCTAGCTTCTATCAAGGTCTTATTCCTCCTCTCAGCCACACCATTTTGTTGTGGAGTTCTTGGGGAGGAAAACTCATGGGTGATACCAAATTCTTGATAAAACTTTATCATGACCCCAGATTGAAATTCTGTACCATGATTAGTTCTAGTTTTGACCACAGTACATTGTAGTTCATTCTAAATTGCCTCGACATAGTTTATAAAGATATCTAAAGTATCAGATTTCTTCTTAAGGAAGAATACCCATGTATACTTTGAGTGATCATCAATAATCACTAAAGTATACAACTTCCCACCTAGGCTCTAAATGGGTAAAGGACCAAACAAGTCCATATGCAACAGATATAGACATATATCAGTGTCTTTAGAGCCAAAGCTTTTAAAGGTGACCCTAGTTTGCTTACCCATCTGGCATGCATGACAATGACCACTTTTAATACATTTTAAATTTGGACTATTCCTAACATGGTTTGTAGAAAATAATCTATACATTGTCTTGTAGTTAATGTGGGCAAGTCTCTTGTGCCATTGAGCACAAAGAGACTCACTCTCATTAGCTACAAGACATACATGAGATAAAGAACTACTGCAAATAAAGTCTAAGCAATAAACATTTGCACTCCTAGTGCCTGAGAGAATGACTTCTAAGTTAATTGACTTTTTGATCAAACACTTGTCATTGTGGAATTCAATGACATAGCCCATGTCACATAGTTGACTTATGCTTACAAGGTTGTGATGCAACACTTTAACATAAGCTATGCTTGTTATTGAAACTATGCCATTGGTAATCATACCATATCCTTTGGTGACTCCTCTATCAGAACCTCCAAGGCTGGCTTTCTGTCCATTCTTCACAGGAGTGTAATCTTGCAGAAGACTCCTAGTTCCTATCATGTGCTTGAGCACCCACTATCCAAGTAATATATTTCCCTTAGACTGGTACTTGAACTATCCTGCAAAATGTAATTCATTTTCCTTTAGGAGCCCAATTGAGTTTGTGTTCTAGGTTCTTGTTAGCATAAAAAGACACATTGCTACCCATTGCAGCTTTTGTAGGAAAGCTCTTCTTTGCATTATGCACATTAGTGTTGTGTCAACAATCAATGGAAAAGTGTCCTACTTTACCATAACATCAAAATTCATGGATGTTGTTGTAACAACCCAGCCCAACCACCACACCAGAGGCCTACGACCAAGCCCCATCCCTGGTGGGCCGGCTACCGCGGTTGACGGGCCGGCTGGCAACCGGCTCACATGTCGGTCCATCTCCGCTGCTTTTTTACAAGGGCTGCAGCCCATGCAATCCCAACCCATCACTGTGCCTGTTTCTCGGCACAGTAGGTTGTTGATGGCGGGTCTCGATCCCCCGCCACCCTTGATAAGAACCTCTTCAAACAGGTCTCATCACCAACTTAGCTGCAGCTCAGTTGGTGATGAGACCTGTTTGAAGAGGTTCTTATCAAGGGTGGCAGGTGATCGAGACCCGCCATAAACAACCTACTATGCCTAGAAACAGGCACAATGATGGGTTGGGGTTGCATGGGCTGCAACCCTTGTAAAAAGGCGGGCGGAGATGGACCGGCATGTGAGCCGGGTTGCCAGCCAGCCCGTCAACCGCGGCAGCCGGCCCACTAGGGATTAGGCTTGGCCGTAGGCCTCTGGTGTGGTGGTCGGGCCGGGCTGTTACAAAAAAGTGCAACCCGGGCGGCTCTCTCCATATGTATTCTTAATGATAATGTTTTAATTAAGAAGTTGTTGCCTTGTTATGTAAATGTGAGTGGGGCGTCACTTCTTTTTTGAAAGCGTCGTCGTCCGTCGAGTTTTGTAAGTCATATATTTGTTCATTTATAGGTGGTGCAGTAGGTCTCAGCTCATGACAATATATATATATATATATGAATGTTTAAGGCCTATGAATTCTGGTGGCCAGCTGGTTCCACCCTCCTCTTTCAGCAACTTCTGGACATAAGCCCAAAATGTTTATAAAGCTTTTATTATTATTATTATTATTCTTAGTATTCTTATTATTACTCTTAATCCTTGGATATGATACCTGCTGGCATCCATTATAAGTCGCTGCTCCCCTCTCCCTGATATTCCCTTCCCCGATTCTCTGCTATGGAGTGTCGCGCCTAGGGTTTCTTCGGTCGGTGCTGATCCTGTCGCTGGTGCTATCGGAGGAGGTTGGGTCGCCGGAGCTAGGGTCCCGGGCGGCTCTCTCCTTGCGTGGTTGCGGTCCGGCGAGTCGCCGTGTGTAAGCGAGGCAAGAAAACTTCTTCATCCCCCTTCTCCTTCTTCTACTGCCTTCTTACCCCAGCTCATTTCTTCTGTTTCTCCTATGGTAGCTGCTATTATGAGTTATACATTGCAAATAAACTTTGGTGTTTCTCCCCCCTGCTGCCTTATGTTTGCTGCTATGCATGAACTTTGTTGGATTTATTGATTTGGGGGTTTTCTTGTTCTATGCTTGCTGCCATACTTGTGCTTGGGTTTGATTTACAATTTCTTTTATGGGGTTTTCTCTCCCTGCTGCATTACACTTATTGCTATACATGGAAATTTTCTGAACTTGGTATTTATTGGGGCTCTTGTGCCTGCTGCCATCCTTGTGCTGCTATACTTGAGAATCTAGATAAATTTTGGGGTTTTCTTAATTACTTCCTTATTGATTATATGGGGGGCCCTTTTCCTTGTTGAGTTGAGTTGCTGGGGGCTGCACCTATTGCCGTGGTCTGCATGCTGTTGTGCTGCTTGGGTGATGCTACTTGGCTTTAGATAGCATAATTTTCGACCCTTATAAGTTGGGGCTGCCTTTGGATTTCTGTCTTAAGGGGGGGGGGGGGGGGGGGGGGGCTGCTGTTATGCCTTGTTGAATTGGGGGCTGAAACCTGCTGCTATTTTGATTTTACTTTTTGTTGGGGGCTATCCTTGGATTTCTCTCTTAGGGGCTGCTTATATATATTTCTTTATTTAGGGGGCTGCTATGCTGTGATCAGATGGGAGTTTAAATATTTATATGGGGCCTGCTACGCTTGATCAGTTAGGAGCTTCAAAATTTAATCTTGGGGATGCTATATATTGATCTGTTGGGGGTTTATTTTGGGGCTGCTATGTTGGTTCCAGTCGGCCTATGTTGGTTTATTTTGGCTGCTGGACTATTCTTTGTTGGCCTTGGTTGGTATAAAACTCGATTTTTTTCTTTGAGGCTGTCTTATACCCATCCTTGTTGGAATTACATCGGGGTTGGTTTGCTGTTTGTTGGATCGGTCGGCGCCCTTAGAGGGGGGGGGGGGGTGAATAAGGGTTTTCAAAAAACTTTAGATTATATTTAGAAAAACTTCGGAATATCGCAAGATTAATAAAGAGACATCAAGTAAAACAATAATAAAGAGATATGCTTTATTAATATCAAATAATGTTTTACAAAACTTGATTTCTATGACGCTAGAAATCGGAGGCGACTAATAAAAATTCTTTTTCATTTTCTATACCGACTCATATCCCCACGAACCGGTTGGCTTTAGCCGATCTCTCCCCAGATACGGCCTCAAGCCGCTCTAGCCGATCTATCCCCATAAAGGCCTCGACCACCCCCTAGACCTAACCTAGATCTAGTCGCCAACACGAGGCGAATTTCAGCCCTAAGTCCTACCCCAGACCTAGTCGCCAACACGAGGCGATTTCACTACCGTTTACAGAAATGATATGAAATGAAAAGACAATAATATAAAAACTCCCTCTATGTGGATCTCTTGGAGAAGTGGACGAAGGCCCGCAGAGTATGATCGTAGTCGATGCGGCCTTTCGTCACGATGATGACGCGTGTTGAAATCTTCTCCACGGATCTCCTTAAGGCTTTATGGAATTGTGGGAGTATCGCTCTGAATCTTCCTCTCTCTGCTATGGCACGAAGCTCTGGAGTTTGGGATTGGAGGAGGATGAAGAATTCGGAGCCAAAGCATCCAATTTATAGCCTTCACGCTACCGCCGGCGCTAGCGCTACCGCCGGCGCTAGCCCGGATTAGGAATGATCTTGCGCGGCCGAATCTCCCATCTGTGGCAACAATTTGCTCTATGCCTCTTATGCGCCATGCTACCGCCAGCGCTAGTAGCTACCGCCGGGCGCTAGCTCCTTCTAAAAATGCTGCCGGAATCGAGCTAATCAATGCTAGCGCCGGGCGCTATCGCTACCGCCGGCGCTAGTGAGCTTGTTCGAATTTTGGCCTCAATTTTGGGGGCAGACATCATGAGTACTCCTTGAGTCATGTGGACTATGTAAACCTGCACACTTGAACACACAAGATCAAATACACATAGGATTTGTTATTCTCAAACCTAGGAGATGCGGAAGACCGTGTTCCAACAAACTCCCCCTTTTGATAATAACAAATCCATTAATGATAAATCAAAGCATTAATAAATAAGCATGATGAGACTATACTTGTGTGTGTGTGAGAGTGATGACTTTAGGATGATTATTGATTTTAGCATTTAGAATTGCTCCCCCTAAATATATGCTCCCCCTATGTGAATGCTCCCTTAATATGTATAATATCAACTGAATTTGTCATGTTGGGTTTATGATAGCGGGTTACATTTATCATTATTAGTTCTCCCCCCTTTTGCATTTTATCATGTTAGTTCTCCCCCTTTGTTATTAGCAAAAGTGGGTAGGGAAACAAAGCACTAAAAAATGTGTAAATAAAAGAGAAGGCATGATCGAGCTTTTTAAGTAAATGATAAGGAGTTTTAGACTTGTCTTTCATTGAAAATGATCAGAGTTATAACTTATTTTATCCCTTTTGTTTGTAGTTCTCCCCCTTTTATATATCAGAGTTTAAGCAAAAAATAATGATTTCCCCTTTAAATAAGAGTTTTAAGCCTAAAAACAATCATGATTTCCAAGTAACCAATCTACCCAGACAATATGTCAACACCCTAGCCCCGTACTAAGTGACGGATGGGCATGTGGAGCTGCAAACATGCCGTAGGTTGGGGTGTTAATCCCATATGCAAACACTAGATAAAAACTTAACCTAGCACTCTTTTCCCCCAGTGCCTCGCAAGGCCCCACTGGAACCCTCCCCGGTTAAGGACAAGACATGACTAGAGATAAGGTTATCTAATGTCTACAACCCTACGCCCCCGCTATGGTGAGAAATGAAGTCATGGATAACAATTATTGGAAACATTAAGCATTTAAATCTAATGGGAAATATCATAGCATATGGGTTTATATTTTTATTTGAATTTTTGAAATAAAACTCACATAGCTATATTGAAATTCATGAATGAATCAGAGTTTGAGTATTGTGGAAGATTTCGACAAAGAAACATCATAATACTAAATAAGAGTTTAAGTTAAAAAGAGATGTTTTATAAGCAATATTTCACTTGTTGGAGGAGTGTTTAGAATAGAACTAGATCAGAGTTATAAGCAAAAAAAATTCAACCAATATAAAGTTTACCAAGCAAGTCTACCACTTGTTGCAAGAAAGGAATTTGAAGATTCAAGTGATGATGCACACAAGATGAAAGATTTTAAATAAGTATTAAAGTGCAAGGTAAAACAATTATATGGTTATGATGCGGAAGACATATAGAAGTACAAAAAACATCTTATGGTAATCAATGATGGTTCATAAAAAGATATATGAGTTCAATTTCAAAAAGAAGATGTTTTTGTAAATCATTTTGCATTTAAAATTTTTGTTTTGACAATACAGTAACCAAGCATGAAATAATCTTATCAAAAAGAGATTACTACAATGTTACTTTAATTCACAATTTCAAAACATACCAAACATCGTAGAAAGCATGCTAGGTTATCTAATGCATTTCATAAATAAAGAGTAGTATAGAATTAGCATTAGGATCCAATACTCATGAGAAGAAGTGTTATGGAAGATAATGATGTGCATAAAAGTGTATTTTGAATAGAGTAAACAAATGTTTTAATAAAAAATACAAGTAATATGTATAGTAAAGAGCACAATAAAACACAAATAATTTTACTTCCACTCACTTCAATGCACAACGAAAAATTTACAACTACCAAGGTGCTCTGCACACACAATGCTCATCAAGACTTATCAGGGTGCAAAGTAGTGCTTGGGGATCACAGTTTTATTCTTCAAGATTGATTTTTATTGTGATCCGGTGTACTTAAGAATAAGTGGTTTTTATTTTGAAAGAAAGTTATGGTTTGCACAAGATACTTTATTATTCTTTCCAAGGTGCTCAACCTCACAATGCTTATTAAGACTTATCAGGAGGTTCAAGTAGTGCTTGGTGGAGTTATCTTTGTCACTTTATTTTATGATTTTGTTTTGTACAAAGTTCTCCGAATACACTTATTTTGCAAACCAATATAATTTATGAAAAAGATAACCACTTTTCTTAACTTTTAAAAGTGCAAATAAAGGGGTGTAGGTAAGATACTTGTGCAATTTTAATTCATTATACTAATACATAAACATACACAAGCATTCTTAAATTAAACACCTAAGTAGACAATGCCAAAATAAGTGAGTGAATTGCGATCATTATCAAACATAAAACATTACTCATACTTAGAGGCATGCTACGCATAGTTCTACACAACTTTTTCAATATAAATTATGCACATATTAATAGATGTATCAAAGCATGATGAAGGCAATGTTCAAAGTAGTTTGAAAAGATAAATTGCAACATTATAGAAGTTCTAAATAATAGATTAAATCAGGCTTGATTTTCAATGAAGTTCATACAATATTTTTGATATTTTTAAAGAGTAATTTTTATTTAAAGTTTGAACTCATAAAATTGATCTTGGACTTCCCGAGGGCTACCTTGTGAGAGGTTCGCCCGGTACTAGGTGATATGATGGGATGATAGCCCAAACCACCCTTTCGCAAGATACATAGAAAAGTTAAGTTCAGAAGAATAATTTTGATACTTGTTTTTGTTTTATTTTATATTTTTGTAGTTGATTTTTACAAATAAAAGCATATTTTTGTAATTTTTGCTTTTGTAATTTTTATATTTGTTTTTTGCATAAAGATGAACTTTAAATAAAGGAAACAACACAAGCGAAAAACCAAAACATATTTTTTGTAATTTTGGTTTTTGTAGTTTTGTATTTGATTTTTCAAAAAATAAAGAAACACGGAAGTGCAAAACTAAGTAGAAAATATAGATTTATATATTTTAAGGGATTTTTAGAAATTTAAAAATATAGAAAAATGAACCTCGACGCTAGCGCGGGAAACAGTAAGTGATTTTTTAGGGTTTTAAAAATTTTGATGCTTGAACTTGATTAGGTGTCCCATTAGTAGTTTCATGCTGAATTTTCAGATTTTTCGGAGATGTTTAGATAGTGCAAATTGCATGAAACGTTTAGCGATTTTCTTATATGACTAGACTACCTAACCATCACATGAGACATATTTTCTTATATCTTTATTATGATATTTCAAAGGCTTGTGTTTACCAAAATAATGTAAACTAAAAATAGATAGAGAATGTAAACACAAGACATCATGTTTGCATCAGCCAAATAATACATGTTCTAATGATTAATCCATAAACTATGTGATTGATGGAATTTTAGTATTCTATTATGATTTCAAATCACATAGTTGTCATAAAATATGAATAACATCATAAATGTTGTACCTAACATAGATATATAAGCATAGACCAACACGAGATGCTAGGATGATGAGTTTGGATGCAATGTTAAACATAGGATTAATCATGTATTTTGTGAAAAATATTTCTCTTCATTATAAAGGCTATCATAATCAACAAAACAAGATCAATGCATTTCGCATTTTAATTTTTAGCCTAAGCCCTTTAATAAACCATTTAAATCCATTAAAGTAATATCATTAGTCTTGACAATAATTTCAATTTAAAATTTATAATTCAAGACATTTAAAAAGTAATGGATTTAGAAGGTAAAAATAAAAATGATACGTAGATCACTAAAAAATGATATGACTTTTATTCAATTTTATTCAATTTGATTCATTTATGAATTATGGTTTAATTTATGAAAGTCATATTATAAGATATATAAAGTGATCATATCATGATGGTTTTAAGAAAAAAACAAAAGAAAATAAACAAGAAGAAAGTTTAAGCACATCATGAAGTAGGGAAATGATATTTCATTTTAATTGATTTCTACTTCATGCAAATGATGGGATACTAATGAATAAGAGATTTAGGTATCCAAAGAGGACCGGGTGTGACGGTTCCTTTGGGTACCCAAATACATCGTGTTTGCTTTTGGGGAGATGTGATTGAATGGGCCCTTTTGATTTGAGTTTGTGTTTCATCTTTAACTTTTGGCCGCCATTCAAACATTGGTTTAATATTATTCTTATTTATCAAATTTCCATGACGATTTTGCAAAACATTATTTATAGGAAATTTGTTTATCTTTAAATTTATGTTGGTAGAGTGGTTATTTTGTAAATGATAATGATTTGGAATTTTATTTTCAAGCATTTGATATTCTTTATTTCCTTTGTTAGATTTATCAACATTTTGAGAAATTATATTCAACTTGCTTTTAGATATACCTTGAGATTGTGAATGAATGTTTTGAGCATTTTTCTTAATGATTTCCTTAAGCAAGTTGATTTTTGATTTTAGTTCATCATTCTTGATTTTTAAATTATGTCTAGCTTTATTATAATTTATTGTGCTATTTTTGAGAGTGGTAACAATTGAGTCAATATGTTTTTCATATTTATCCCTATACTCATCAAATGTTTCATCCATCTCTTTTATTTCAATTTCATAGTCCTTACACTTAGCACAATTAATTTTTAAAGATGAATTTTCTAAAATAATTTTTCATTTTGTTCTCTCATAAAAATAATTTCTTTTTCAAGTTCCTTAAATTTTTCTTTAATATCATTACAATCAAGACAAGGTTTTGTATTTTCAATTGAAGTGACATGAGTAAAGCTAGATAAATCAGATTTTGATATTACTTTAACTTTTGCTTTTAAATTTTTATTTTCTAAGCGCAATAGTTTATTAGCATTCTTTAATTTCTCAATTTTGCGACTAGTATTTTGTAACAATTGTAATGAAGAGATAGAAGTACAAAAGATAGAATTTGATTTCCTTACATTGCTTTTGGATGAGGGAGGATTTGAACATATTGTTCCTTTGTCTTCTTCTTGGCATTCCTCTTCCAAAAGTAAGATTTCTTCTTCTTTTTCTCTTGGTGTATTGTTCTCCTTTTCTATTTCAATATTCTCCATGGCTTCGCTCTGAGAGAGATCTTCTTGAATGATAATGGATGCTTGTACGTTCTTTTCCTCCTGTGTTTATTCCATACCTGCGAGAGGAAGATCATACATTTCTTCAAGAAATTTCCATACTTTATAAGCACTAGAAAAGCAATACACAAATTTGAAAACTTCATTTGAGAGACCACAAAATAGATAATGTTTAGCTTTTGCATCTAAATGAAGTTCCTTATTATTTGATTCATCCACACGTCTTATAATTGCTAAGTTCCATACTTCGATATCTAAAGTTTTAATAAATTTTTCCATTAAAATTTTCCATCCTTTCTAATTTGTTCCTTCAAACAAAGGTGGTTTATGTGATATTTCATATTCACAGAAATTTTCCCCACTAGTTGAAGCGAGATCATGAGACGCCATTATTCCCGGTTGTTAAGCCGATTGGAATATAACCTCCTCTGATACCACTTGTTGGATCGGTCGGCGCCCTTAGAGGGGGGGGGGGGTGAATAAGGGTTTTCAAAAAACTTTAGATTATATTTAGAAAAACTTCGGAATATTGCAAGATTAATAAAGAGACATCAAGTAAAACAATAATAAAGAGATTTGCTTTATTAATTAATATCAAATAATGTTTTACAAAACTTGATTTCTATGATGCTAGAAATCGGAGGCGACTAATAAAAATTCTTTTTTGTTTTCTATACCGGCTCGTATCCCCACGAACCGGTTGGCTTTAGCCGATCTCTCCCCAGATATGGCCTCAAGCCACTCTAGCCGATCTATCCCCAGAAAGGCCTCGAGCACCCGCTAGACCTAACCTAGATCTAGTCGCCAACACGAGGCGAATTTCAGACCTAAGTCCTACCCCAGACCTAGTCGCCAACATGAGGCGATTTCACTACCGTTTACAGAAAAGATATGAAATAAAAAGACAATAATATAAAAACTCCCTCTATGTGGATCTCTTGGAGAAGTGGACGAAGTCCCGCATAGTATGATCGTAGTCGATGCGGCCTTTCGTCACGATGATGACGCGTGTTGAAATCTTCTCCACGGATCTCCTTAAGGCTTTATGGAATTGTGGGAGTATCGCTCTGAATCTTCCTCTCTCTGCTATGGAACGAAGCTCTGGAGTTTGGGATTGGAGGAGGATGAAGAATTCGGAGCCAAAGCATCCAATTTATAGCCTTCACGCTACCGCCGGCGCTAGCGCTACCGCCGGCGCAAGCCCGAATTAGGAATGATCTTGCGTGGCCGAATCTCCCATCCGTGGCAACAATTTGCTCTATGCCTCTTGTGCGCCATGCTACCGCCAGCGCTAGTAGCTACCGCCGGGCGCTAGCTCCTTCTAAAAATGCCGCAGTAATCAAGCTAATCAATGCTAGCGTCGGGCGCTATTGCTACCGCCGGCGCTAGTGAACTTGTTCGAATTTTGGCCTCAAATTTGGGGGCAGACATCATGAGTACTCCTTGAGTCATGTGGACTATGTTAACCTGCACACTTGAACACACAAGATCAAATACACATAGGATTTGTTATTCTCAAACCTAGGTGATGCGGAAGACCGTGTTCCAACACTGTTATCTTACTTTAGAGGCTGCTATATAACTATCCTGTTTGGTTTATTTTAGGGATGCCTTGCCACATCCTTGTTGGAATTATATTGGGGCTGCTCCTTGGTTGTCTATATGGGGGGCTGCTACTTGAATTTGTTTAATGGGAGCTGTCGGTTTTGTTTTCCTTTCCTGGGGGCTGCTCCTTGAGTTGGGTTATGCTAGTCCCGAATTATGGATACTTATTAAATTCTGCATATTTACTTGGCTAAGTATTGATGGACTTGTTTGCACTGGAATGATGGGTATAGTGAACAATGGGGTCCTCCATCATAGTTCTGTTAATAGTGGTTGGTAGGGCGATGAGACCACCACCACGTCGCCTTTTTATTTGGGGTGAACATCCCCTTTATGTGCGTGGTTAGTGACATTGTTTGGGTCCGCCACCACTGGTTCGTTTTGAACATCCCCTTTATGTGAGTGGTTAGTGACATTGTTTTGGGTCCGCCACCACTGGTCCATTTTTGCATTATATGCCAAGTTTAGTCATGCTCTTGCTTATCGGGCTGGTTCTATGCGGGATCTTCCTAACCTTCTATTACTGAAATCTTTATATAAGCGTATATATATAGTTATATATATGTGTATATGTATATATATATATGTATTTATATACCCCTTTCAGCTTGGATATGTCACTTGTTACTTCTCCTGCTCTTACTTTTACCCATGCTATTTTCTTGCACCCTTTGGGCTGAGGCATTCTTTTCTTATGGATGCCTCAGATTCAGGTTTGTAGCTGCCGCCGGAGATAGAGCGGGGTCGATCAGTTCCCTGTCGAGGCCTTCCTCTCTTGTAGGTAAGGAATCCGTTTCTTTTGTTGTAGCTTTTCTTTTGGGCTGTTGACTCTTTTCCTGCGGGTTCGTGTCAGTTGTTGACACCCGTATGGCTTTTGTTTGGTTTACTTGCTGATGCTGCTGCTAGCTTCCTTTATTGCTAGTTCTTTTTATCCTACTTATTACCTTGTACTCGTACACTCTGGGAAAAGCCTATTTTTGCTGAATATTAATGCAGTTCTTTTAGCAGATAAAAATTTGCTCTTCTAACTGTTTGTCGCATTTATTATTAAGTATCACCTATTTGCAAAGCGTAAAACAGAATATAATGATACTTCTTTATTATATACTAAATTTAGACCGACGATCTCCCTGGAGACGTCTCTGGTCTTCAGCGCCGTTAGGAATAAAATGAACTTATTTTCTTCTGTTGTGTATGCATATTTTGATAGAGAGAGGCTATGTAAACCGTAGGGCCGAGGGGCACGGCTTCCTAACCTAATGAAAATAATCTTAAAGATAAAATACTTTTATTAATTCACATCTTTTCTCATAAAAATGTTCATTTGAGTGCTCGCCTGAACGTCTGTAGTTGTCCCCTACAGGACGTGGCATCATGACGCGTGTTTTCCCCCTTTACTCTGATATTATAAATTATTTCGGGAAAATATGGGTTGTGATAGTTGGTATCAGAGGGAGGTTAGCCGGGTTGTTGGGAATGGTCTGGTTGGCCCGGTTAACCGTCTAGTGAGAATCGTTAGTCATTGCATACACTCACCGATGGGTCATCGGCAGATCTTGGCTGAAGCACGAACACTACACTCATAAGCATGAAAGAAGTATATGGGGCATATTATGTAGTATGGGATGCATAATATGTGTCTGTATATGGATCCTCATAGGTGACAACATACGACTGTTATGTAGTATGGGATGCATAACGTAGGTCGCATGCGTGTCCATTAGATTTTTCTTTTTCATTGCATGCGATAATATGTAGTATGGGATGCATAAGATCGCATGTGTACGCCGCTCATAGCAGGTATTAAGGCCTTTTCTTAGTTTGCATAGCACTGCATGCATAGCATAACATTGCATAAGCACACGTGCCAAGCTAAGAATTTTGAAGTTTATATGCATACGGGAGAGATGCACGAGAGGTAAAGGATGGTATACCATCCTGAGTATGACGTGATATTATGTATTTACTTTTCCCAGAGAAAAAGCAGTAGCAAAAGCAAGTATTTGTATGTCTTCCCTTCCTAGAGGTTTAAGTCCAGTCTTAGCAGGCTGTTTGTATCAGGTTCTTCCTCGTTTTCGTTGTAGTCTAATCTTTCAGTGGTAAATTAGTCGCTATAGCAGCGTTCTATCTTTGCTATGTCATTTGTCTATAATGTTTTGTTAGGCGAGTTTAAGGTTCGAGATGGTTGGGCGCATGTTCTTTTTACTCGGGTGCCACTCACTCCTTCGTGGCTAAGAATTTTGTCGATCGGCATCGCTGGACTTTGGAGCGTGCTGATGAGCCATTTTGTGTCAAATACCCGTCCGGAGATTCAGTGGTGTCAGATCTGTGCGTGAGGCAGTGTCTGATTGTTTAGAATGGATTTTTGGGCTATGCAGACTTGAAGGTAATTGATTTGGAGGATTTTGACATGATTTTGGGCATGGATTGGCTAGCCCGTTCGACGCTGTGATCCAATGTAGGGATAATTGCCTTGATTTCTTGATGGATGAATGTTTATAAAGCTTTTATTATTATTATTATTAGTAGTAGTATTCTTATTATTACTCTTAATCCTTGGATATGATACCTGCTGGCATCCATTATAAGCCGCTGCTCGCCTCTCCCCTATATTCCCTTCCCCGATTCTCTGTTGTGGAGTGTCGCGCCTAGGGTTTCGTCGGTCGGTGCTGATTCCATCGCCGGTGCTATCGGAGGAGGTTGGGTCGCCGGAGCTAGGGTCCCGGGCGGCTCTCTCCTTGCGTGGTTGCGGTTCGGCGAGTCGCCGTGTGTGAGGCAAGAAAACTTCTTCATCCCCCTTCTCCTTCTTCTACTGCCTTCTTACCCCAGCTCATTTCTTCTGTTTCTCCTATGGTAGCTGCTATTATGAGTTATACAATGCAAATAAACTTTGGGGTTTCTCCCCCCTGCTGCCTTATGTTTGCTGCTATGCATGAACTTTGTTGGATTTATTAATTTGGGGGTTTTCTTGTTCTATGCTTGCTGCCATACTTGTGCTTGGGTTTGATTTACAATTTCTTTTATTTGGTTTTCTCTCCCTGCTGCATTACACTTGTTGCTATACATGGAAATTTCTGAATTTGGTATTTATTGGGGCTCTTGTGCCTGCTGCCATCCTTGTGCTGCTATACTTGAGAATCTAGATAAATTTTGGGGTTTTCTTAATTACTTCCTTATTGATTATATAGGGGGACCTTTTCCTTGTTGAGTTGAGTTGCTGGGGGCTGCACCTGTTGCCGTGGTCTGCATGCTGATGTGCTGCTTGGGTGATGCTACTTGGCTTTAGGTAGCATAATTTTTGACCCTTATAAGTTGGGGCTGCCTTTGGATTTCTGTCTTAAGGGGGGCTGCTGTTATGCCTTGTTGAATTGGGGGCTAAAACCTACTGCTGTTTTGATTTTCCTTTTTTGTTGGGGGTTGTCCTTGGATTTCTCTCTTAGGGGCTGCTTATATATATTTCTTTATTTAGGGGGCTGCTATGCTGTGATCAGATGGGAGTTTAAATTTTTATATGGGGGCTGCTATGCTTGATCAGTTAGGAGCCTCAAAATTTAATCTTGGGGCTGCTATATATTGATCTACTGGGGGTTTATTTTGGGGCTGCTATGTTGGTTCCAGTCGGCCTATGTTGGTTTATTTTGGCTGCTGGACTATTCATTATTGGCCTTGGTTGGTATAAAACCCAATTTTTTCCTTTGAGGCTATCTTATACCCATCCTTGTTGGAATTACATCGGGGTTGGTTTGCTGTTATCTTACTTTAGAGGCTGCTATATAACTATCCTGTTTGGTTTATTTTAGGGCTACTTTGCCACATCCTTGTTGGAATTATATTGGGGCTGCTCCTTGGTTGTCTATATGGGGGGCTGCTCCTTGAATTTGTTTAATGGGAGCTGTCGGTTTTGTTTTCCTTTCCTGGGGGCTGCTCCTTGAGTTGGATTATGCTAGTCCCGAATTGTGGTTACTTATTAAATTCTGCATATTTACTTGGCTAAGTATTGATGGACTTGTTTGCACTGGAATGATGGGTATAGGGAACAATGGGGTCCTCCATCATAGTTCTGTTAATAGTGGTTGGTAGGGCGATGAGACCACCACCACGGCGCCTTTTTATTTGGGGTGAACATCCCCTTTATGTGCGTGGTTAGTGACATTGTTTGGGTCCGCCACCACTGGTTCGTTTTGAACATCCCCTTTATGTGAGTGGTTAGTGACATTGTTTTGGGTCCGCCACCACTGGTCCATTTTTGCATTATATGCCAAGTTTAGTCATGCTCTTGCTTATCGGGCTGGTTCTATGCGGGATCTTCCTAACCTTCTATTACTGAAATCGTTATATAAGCGTATATATATAGTTATATTTATGTGTATATGTATATATATATGTATTTATATACCCCTTTCAGCTTGGATATGTCACTTGTTACTTCTCCTGCTCTTACTTTTACCCATGCTGTTTTCTTGCACCCTTTGGGCTGAGGCATTCTTTTCTTATGAATGCCTCAGATTCAGGTTTGTAGCTGCCATCAGAGTTTGAGCGGGGTCGATCAGTTCCCTGTCGAGGCCTTCCTCTCTTGTAGGTAAGGATTCAGTTTCTTTTGTTGTAGCTTTTCTTTTGGGCTGTTGACTCTTTTCCCGCGGGTTCGTGTCAGTTGTTGACACCCGTATGGCTTTTTTTGGTTTACTTGCTGATGCTGCTGCTAGCTTCCTTTATTGCTAGTTCTTTTTGTCCTACTTATTACCTTGTACTCGTACACTCTGGGAAAAGCCTATTTTTGCTGAATATTAATGCAGTTCTTTTAGCAGATAAAAATTTGCTCTTCTAACTGTTTGTCGCATTTACTATTAAGTATCACCTATTTGCAAAGCGTAAAACAGAATATAATGATACTTCTTTATTATATACTAAATTTAGACCAGCGATCACCCTGGAGACGTCTCTGGTCTTCAACGCCGTTAGGAATAAAATGAACTTATTTTCTTCCGTTGTGTATGCATATTTTTGATAGAGAGCGGCTATGTAAACCGCAGGGCTGAGGGGCATGGCTTCCTAACCTAATGAAAATAATCTTAAAGATAAAATACTTTTATTAATTCACATCTTTTCTCGTAAAAATGTTCATTTGAGTGCTCGCCTGAACGTCTGTAGTTGTCCCCTACAGGACGTGGCATCATGACGCGTGTTTTCCCCCTTTACTTTGATATTATAAATTATTTCGGGAAAAAACGGGTTGTGACAGTTGTACCTTCTTTTCTGAACACTTCTAGAGGTGGAAGGAGCATCAGGATGCTTATGTTCAGTGAAGAAGGTAGCAACATTCTTCCTATTCCTGTTAGCAATCACTTGGCTAGTTGAATGTCTAGAACTTGTCTTAGCAGACTTTATCTGATTGACCTCAGCTGGTCTTAGTTTGGCAACTAAGCATGAGTTGATGGCATCAGATACTGTACTGTTAGACATGATTATAGGCCTGACAGCAGCCATGGGTTTTGCTGGATGGGATTTAGAATAGGTAGCTTCCTTACCCTTGAATGTGGGGGCTGAAGTACCAAATACAAATGGTCCATGATCGGCCATTTGAATTTCCTCATGGGGAGCTTTCCAAGCACTCATCCCCTTTCCCTTTTTCCTACTATAGTTAGGATTATTCTCCTTACTATAGGAGCTTCCATTCTTCTAGTGACCATATATGCTGTTCTGGTCATACCTGTTAGAGGGAAGCAACAAATTTTGAAAGGTGGTATGAGGCTTAGAATTAGCCATGCCCTTTAATCCATTCCCCACACCTACTGCCACTTTATTGAAGCCCAGTCCTCTCCTATTGGTTTGGGAGGCGAAGGAGTCAATGATGGGCTGTACTGATTTGGGCTTAGAGAATTGAGCCACCAAACTTTTCTCCTTGAGAAGCTTCTCTTCAAGATCCTTAATGACCTTGTTCTTCTAGCTTATGGTGCTCAGATGGAAGACTGTAATTCCCTTCAGCTGACTAATTTCTCTACTCATCTGAGCCAGCTGGGTAGCTAACTCACTACATTCAGGCTTTGCCTGCTGAAGAGAAGCAATTTATAAAGCTTGCCTCTTGACTAGCTTCTTGATCTTTTCAGAGCTTCCAAGAGGGCACCATACTTTTCAATCAATTGATTTCCATCCACCTCAGATTTTGAACCACTTTCATCATTAGAAGAAACTGTTTCAGATTCAGGAATTGACTCATAATCAGCAGAACAAGTGAGTAGAGTTAATACCTGTTCAGGATAAGAATGATCCTGTCTGTCTTCACCATCTGATATGTCCATTAAACCGTAACATTCTTTGACATCTTCATCCACCTCAAAGTCACTCTCTGAATGTGACAGAGTGGCCCTGATGCCTATCTTAATAGCTGGATAATCTTCATCCTCAGTAGCTGCAAATAGCCCTATATATGCTTCCTCTTCTTCATCAGAATCTGAAGATGAAGATTCAGATTCTCTCCAGCTCCTTTCCTTCTTTGCCAAGAAAGATTTTTCACCTTTCCTTCCCTTATGGTGATGGAGCTTCTTATCACCTTTTTCTTTTCTCTTGACTGGACAGTCAGCTATGACATGTCCAGGCTTGCTGCAGCAATAGTAGAGAACATTGTTTGAAACATGTTTAACATGTTTAGATTCATACCTGTCACCCTTGAGGTGCAACCTCCCTGATTTGATGTATTCCTTCTTCGGATGTGAAGAGGAGGAAGGTTTGTTCTTCAACTGATTTATCTTCATCAACTTCTTGAAGTGCCAGGAGAAGGCAGCAAATTCCTCATTTGTTGAATTACTGTCAGATATGCTGGCCTCAGAGTTTTCTGAGTCAGCAACCTTCTTGGTGGAAAGGGAATTCTCTTTTTGCTCTTCTTAGAGCTCTCAGCTTTTAGAGCCACATATCTCTCCTTTGCATGAGTCCTGGCAGTAGTTTCCTCCTCCTTTCTTGCAGATAGTTGTATCTCATATGAGAGCAGCTTCCCAAATAGTGTGTGGGGAGGAGTCTCACCTAGCTTTGCCCCTTCCCTAATGGCACAGATTTTTGTATCCCAGTCTCTAGTTAGAGATCTGAGGAATTTATCATTCAGCTCATAATTGCTGAAGACCCTCCCATAGGTCCTCAACTCATTGACCACCCTAAAGAATCTTTCATAACAATCAGCTATGCTTTCTAGGCTGTATTGCCTGAAGGCTTCATATTAATTGTTAAGGAGGGATTTCCTATCATCTCTCACTTCATCACTACCTTCCATATACACTATAATTGTATCCTACATCTCCTTTTCTTTCTCACAGTGCACCAAATTCTGGAAGGTGGAATCATCAATTGCATTTACTATAATGTTTGGTCTCTCTTATCCATAGTAGCAAGTGCAATTTCAACCTTGGTCATTTCAGTATAGGTCTTGGAATCTTGCTGGGGTGGATCTGTGGTGGTGGCCTTTAGGAAGACAAAAGGACCTTCCTTTACTGTGACGTAAATCTTAGGGTCAGAGGCTTCGATAAACAGCCTTACCCATTGCTTTCATATGCCAAAGGTCTCCTTTTTGCATATAGGCGGTTTCATGGATCCCATCTCCTTCTGACCTCCAGTGGCAGCCGTTGTCTTCAGAATAAACTACTCCTAGTAGGATCTGGTCAGACGGTTAAGTCCTATTTGACCAACCTCGCTTTCATACCACTTGATAGTTTACTTGGTAGTAGTCTAACTCACCTAGAGGGGGGGGGGGGGGGGGGGGTGAATTGGTTCCTTTAAAATTTTCTACTTACAACAAGTAGTTTTTAAGTGATTAAATGAAGTGATAGCAAACACACAGAAAACACAGCTGTTTATCATGGTTCCCCAAGACAGTGTGTCAATGGGTGGTCAACTTTCCCTCTACACCTTTCTAACAGTGTGTTAGACAAGGCAAGCTCCCCCAAAACTCAGCTCTAAGAGCTTACAACTCAGATCCCTTAGGATCTCTCAAGTTTCCTCCAAAACCCTACCTCGGGCCAGCATCCCTACCACTCAGAGTTCTCTAACTCCTATAACTCAGAAACCCTCCTGGTTTCCTACCTCAGGCCTATCAAGAAGCCATACCTCAGATCTCCTCTGAAATCCTACAGCTCAGGCTGGGAGTACAGCCTTACAGATTCAGGCACAATGCCCTACACTCTCAAGCACAAGCCCTACACACTCAGAACAATGAAGTTCTTACAGAGATTTATATTTTTACATTTACAATAGGAGACAATATAGATTAAACCTTCATCTTAGATCTTCTGTTGTTGAAGCTCAACATATGCTGTCTTGAAATAGGGCTGAATTGCAGCAGCTTCAGGCCCAGTTTCTTCTGATCTTCTTCTTCAGTAGAGGAAAGAAGGTCCACTTATTCTTCTAGAAAGATTAAGAAAGAACAACCTTATCTCTTTGGACGTAATATGCTTGCAGCTTGAATTCCAGGAAGCAGATAGAGATTTATCTCGTGGATGCAGTAAATTTCTTCAATAGAATAGTAGCAGCTATTTCAGTTCTTGTCCACATCTCATCCACTAACCTAGCATCTTCTTTTATACCTCCTCCAATCTGCAATGGCTCTTAGGAGTGCCCTATCACAGTATGGACATAAATAGAAAATATTATCTTTGATTTTTAGGCACTTGCGCCAAAAATGGATCCCGCCAAGCATCATTCAAATATGAATTTGTCTCAACGGTTGGGCTGAGACACGCTCCAGTCTCAGCGGTAGAATAGACTTTGTCTCAGCGGATACGTTGAGACAGATAGTCTTCTCAGCGGTTTTCCTCTATATGCAGCTCAGCTGAGATAGACTCCTTCTCAGCGGCTAAACAACTGCGTCTCAGTGGTTTAGCTGAGACCAAGCTGTTGTCTCAATGATTTTGACAGTATATCCAAGAGAACTATTCCAATGTTTGGAATGACCTAACCCTACACAAGCATGATACAAAAGAGGGCCTATTAAATACAATATATACTTAGCAATGAGTGTGATGAATCTTCAAATCTAGGAAACATTGAGGGGCAATATTCCCAATAGTACTTACCACGATATAGTAGGGAAATAGTCTGCCACATCTACCACAATTGCACAATGTTGGCCATGATTCTCCATGAGCTGATACGCGCGGCGCTATATGTTACCGCCGACAGTAGCTCCCTATTTTATTTAAAGAATCAAATTCTCATTCAATTTTTGTGTGTGAACCAAAAAGCTACAAATCCAATCTTTCGTGAGAGCCTTCATCCCCGAGTTCCAGAGCACTTCCAACTCCATCTTTGAAGATCAAGAGCTTGAGGGAGAATTCTAAGTCATACTAGGTGAAGAAAGAATGTGTTGGGAAAACCCTTGATTTAACTTAACAAATTATATAAAAAGTGATTTTAACTAATATGATTGAATTACCCATTGTATAGTAAGGGTAATCTGGTCATTATATGTCTTAGGATGTCACACTCAACCTAGGGTGTCAAGACTAGATCAAGGGAAGCAAAATTGTGCAAAGATAACATTTACATCGAATAGAATTCGACGCAACATCGAGTCCATATCGACGTTGCTTTGACTAGAAGTCAAAGTGGTTCAATTCTGTCGAAGTAACTCAAGTTAATGTTACATCGAATAGAAGTCGACGTAGAGGTCATGGGTTTGTCGAAGTAACTTGAGAAGTCGACGCAACTTCTACTTCAACTCGACGCAGAAGGGGATTTCTTTCAAAGCCAACTAAAGTCGACGGAACGTCAACTTCATCTCGAAGCAGATGATGAAGTTCAGAGCCATGCAGATCAACTCGACAGTTACGTAGAGTTGAGATAACGACACAACTTCGACTATCAGAGTCAATAAGATCAAGGATGAATTCGAAGCTGCTCCTACAGGAACTCGAAGGTGCGTCGATAAGAGAGGAAGTGAACTCGAAGCTACGTCGAATACAGTCTGAATAGGGAACCTTTTCAGCTGTCATTTTTGACCCTCTCTCATGGCCCACCTCTCTCAAGACCGTTCCCCAACGGCTCCATTAATTACCTTAAATGGAATAAAGAATTAATTGAGGTCAGAGAAAAGCTTTCTTGGAAACAAGCTCAAATGTTGGTGGACGGGTTGGGAATAAAAGAAAGAAGGAAGGATTTATTTCCTAGACAAATATACCCTTCAGGACTTACCTAAAAAGAAACCAATTCAAATTCAATGGAGGGACAATAAAAGACAACAGAAGAAAGAGAAAAGAAAGGCACTCATCACAATCATCCATACTGTTCTATTGGGTCTTCCTTATTTCTTCTCTCTCCCTCTCTCTCTCTCTCTCTCTCTCTCTCTCTCTCTCTCTCTCTCTCTCTCTCTCTCTCTCTCTCTCTCTCTCTCAGGAACCCTAACATAGAAAAGAGAAAAGAAAAGAAAGCTCTGTTGTTCTTCATCTCATAGAACAGAGGATCTAAAAGCCGCTCTTCATCACAATCTCTTAGCAGCCAGATCTGAATCAGCAGAAGTAGAAAGGATCTGCCATACAAAGCACCTGCAATACATCACTATCTAAAGCAGGTGTTAATCAAGAGCAGTTCCTGTGGAACATCTAATAGGCTGTTCCTCATAAAATCTTCTTAAGAATTCTAAGAACAGAATTCCTACAACTTTCTTCCTTCTCCTTCTTTCCCTTCTGTAAAGAGTTTTGTTAATCCCTCTTCAAAGGATTCAGTGATTCAAGATCTCGTTATCAAAAGATCTGGTGGTTCAAGATCTCCTTATTAAAAGATCTGGTGGTTCATGATCTCATTGTCAAAAGATCAGTGGTTCTAAGAGTCTCCTTACCAAAAGACTCAGACACTGTGGTGCATCCCTACCAGGTGGTAGAAGAGGGGAGTACCCACATTTTGGGGAACCTCTATAAAAATCTGTGTGTTGTCTGGTTGAATAATTTTTTGTGCCGTCCCTCATAGCTAGTTTACTTTATTGTTTTCTGCTTTTATTCGAGCACTATTTTATTCTGTCTGAGATCTTGAGTGTGCATAAATCCTTAGATTAGTTTATTGTTTTCATAGTTAGAATAGGAATAATTTTTAAATCACAATTCACCCCCCTTCAGAGGATTCTCAGAGGCACACTGTGCACTTTCAATTGGTATCAGAGGGAGGTTGATCAATAAAGGCTAACACCTTGATCAAAAATACCTCCAATTCTTATTTCTTTTATACAAATATATTTCATAAAGAAAATGAGTACTAAGGATTATGCCTCTACAAGACCACCAGTGTGTAACCTGAATAAGTTCACACTCTGGAAGGCCAGAATAAGACTCTACATGAACTCTATTGATAAAGACATTTATGATGTCCTTCTCACAGGTCCTCCAGCCCCAGTCAGACAAAAGGTAGGAGAATCCTCCACAACAGAGGCTGTCCCAAGAAAGGAATGGACAGAGGCTGAGAAGAAGGTCAAGGCATGTGATGCCATGGCCATGAACATTCTTGTTTTAATAATGTCAGATGACATTTTCCAGAAGGTTGTTGAATGCCAATCAGCAAAAGAGATATGGTATTCCCTCACCACAATGGTTGAAGGAAGTGCTGATGAAAGGAAGGACAGAAAGTCCCTTCTCATATCCAGTATGAGAACTTTCAAAAGAAAGATGAAGAATCTGTTGCTAATATGTATGACAGATTCAGCATTATCATTAATGAGCTCAGAGGCTTGGGCAAGGAGATATCCTTGACTGAAATTAATGATAAAATCCTTATGTGCTTCCCTAGCTCATGGGATTCAAGAATCTAGGCAATCAGAGAATCCAGTGCCATAGAGAGATCTCCACTGAAGCTTTGCTAGGAAATCTTAAGTCCTATGAGATGCTACTGAAGACCTGGGTTGAGCCAGAAGAGAGGGAAACTACTCTAGCTCCTATCCAAAGGAACTTAGCTCTGAAAGCTACTGAAGGAGAGCCCTCTACTCCAGAAGATGAGATGTTCAATCTCCTAACAAGGAGATTCAAGAAGTGGGTCAAGACTGAAGACTCAAGGAGAAGAGAAAGAGACTCAAGGCCCAGGTATGATAAGACTCCAAGGAAGGAGATTATCTGCTTTACCTGCGACAAGCCATGGCACATTACTCCTGAGTACCCTCAAGAGCAAAGGAACATGAGCAACAATAAAGAGGACAAGAAGAAGAAGAAGTCCTTCAGAGGGAAGGACAAGAAGAAAGAAAAGGGTTTCATTGCTGAAACATGGAGTGATTCATAAGTGGAAGAGAGATCATCATCATCTTTAGAGTGATGATGAAGAAGAAGCAGTAGCAGCCTGCATGATAGCTCTTGGAATGTCATCAGATGATGAAAATGACCAGGCATCTGTCTTTGATGAATTTGATTTTACTTCAGAAGATTTTAAATCATGCTTCAAAGATTTCTGCATTGATCATCTTAGGGTAGAAAAAGAAGTAGACACTGCTAGGAATGAATTAGAAAACCTCAAGAAAGATGAAATCTACCTAAGGAATCAGAATCTAACAAATGAAATCAATAATAAAGAGTTAGAACTAATTGAACTTAGGGAAGAGTATATACAATTAAAAGAAGAGCTAGCAAAGGCAAAGGCCTTTGAGGACTCACTCAATGGGAGGAGTCAGAAGCTCAAAGACATCACTGAAAATCTCTCTATGAGATTTAATCACCTAGGATTAGGGGCAGAGCCCTCCACCAGCACAAAACAACTTAGGAAGCCTGCTTGGAAAAATACAGTGTCCTTTGTTAGACCTAGTAATAATCTACCCAGTGAGAAGAGTGCTCCATCTAAGGGTGAGGATCACAACCATTCAGATAGGGTAGGTAAAACTAATAAAGTAAAACCCTCTGGTAAGAACAATATGGGGAAATTAAATAATAATAACCAAAAGGGTAAATCAAGACCTAGGATAATAAAACACTCCTATGATTTATTATATCTAGATACATTTTATACCCATTTCAAATATCAAAACAATAGGTTTGGGAAAACCATTCCTTATCATCCCAAAGGGTATCATGAAAGACCCTCCAATTCTTTCATTGAACCCTATAATGGTAAAAGCAAAGGGCCCAAGGTAACCTGGGTTCCTTCTAATGTTTGAATTACATGTGCAGGGTTAGGTAGGGTCCCACTCAGGAGAAAATTGAGTGGGAAGAAAGATGTAGGTCATGAATAAGGAACGAAAGTCATGAAGGGAGTAATTTCTATCTTGAATCCTCCGTAACATTTATTACATCATATTATGATCTATTTTCAATAAATAAAATTGCTGGGAAAAACAACAAGAATTTTCTAAAGAAATAGATTTGTTTATTAAGAGGGGCGTCGAATAGAAGTCGACGTACCATTGACTTCTACTCGATGCCAGCGTTGAGAAGCACACAGGACAAACAATTCGAATAGAAATTGACGCAGCGTCAAGTTCTTAATAATTGCTTCAAGAAGCAAACTCGACACAGCGTCAAGTTCTTATCGACGCATACATCGACTTAATAATTGCTGATTAAATTCTAAGTCACGTCGATTGGAAATCGACGTAACGTCAACAGGACTACGTCGACTTAGGGTCTCTGAATAGTCACGAAGCTACATCGATTACTAATCGACGCAACATCGATATATCAGCGCGCGCAGAATTGCTTCTAGAAGCAATCTCGACACAGCTTTGCGAGCCAAATAATAAGTAATATCGATGGTGCGTCGACCTAAACCCTAAGTAGCGGCGATTCATCTACTTTTAAGCAATTACTGCGTCAAAACATTTACACTTTCGAATTCTCTTTCTCCTGCTCTCCTGCTCTCTTGCTCTCCAGCTCTCCCGTGCCTCTTTCTCTCTCGTTTTCTTTGTGTTTGCAAGTTTAACCAAATTCAAATGGCTCCACCCAAGATTAACTTAGGATTCGATGTCGACATTGAGTCATTCAGTGCAATGGTAGAAAGTTTCAAGGCCATCCTTGGTCTGTTTCAAAAGGTTGGCCTCTCCAGGCTTATCTCCACAAGATGCAAAATCCTGGATATCGAATTGACTGAATTTAAAGACAATGTTCAGATAGGAGAAGATGGTTCCCTCAAGGGAAGAGTTTGTGACATAGGCATATTGATAATAGAGGAAATATTGAACCAAACATATGATCTTTTTACTGGAAATGAGACAGATGAACTAACAGGGGATGAGGTTAAGAGGGCCCTGGAACTAATGCAGTTCAAGAAGGACAAAACCATCAATATAAAGAAGATTGACCTTGGAGAAGAACACAGGTTTTTGCATGATATAGTAGGAAAGGTACTGTTATGTAAGATTTCTGCAAATGATGCCATTCCCAAGCAACAACTTCAGATAATGGGAGCACTTGTTCTAAAGAAGAAAATCAATTGGGGGAGATGTCTTCTGAAGATGATAGGGCACAAATATGCCCATAAGGAAAATGCTTACATGAGAATGATGAGCTAAGTGCTCTTTCAACATTATCCAAGTATTTGCAAATCCAAAGGAGTCCCTATTCCTCCGGGGAAGAGGATTAATATAGGGATATTTTCCAAGTGGACCAGGCAAATAGTGAAGCCTGGTCAAGCTCCAGTCTCTCCTCCTCCATCTCCTCCTCATCAAGAGCCAGAAAGGCACACACCAGACCCTCCAAGGGATGATATCCCTCCTGCTCACCCTTTACCTCCACTGGACAATGTTCCAGATAACCATCAGGATGATACTACAGCCAACATTCACCTCAATAACAACAACACCAATCCTCCTCAGCACCTGAGCCATCTCCTCAGCCAACCTATCAACTACCATCCACTCTCATTCCAGATCATCACCCTGCTCTACCTCCACCACCATCAATTCACTTCTCCCCTGATGTTTACCATCCTTTCACCCCTATCCAAGAAGAGCTCCCTCCATCAGCTCCTCCATCTACATCTTATCCACCCACATTTGATCTTAAGCATATCATTTCCAAAGCTGTGGCCATTGCCTCCTCCACATTTGCAGATCAAGTGGCCTCTCAGGCTAGAATGTTTGACAGAAAATACTCACAGATGGAGGGTGAGCTATTAAGATTTAAAAGATCCTTCCAGTGCCTCAAAGATTTTATATCTTCCTCTATGGTTTCAAGGGAATTCTTAACCTCCCTGGCCAGCAAGGTCAAGAAAGGGGAGAATATTTAGAGGAAGAAAGACCTCCTCCTGATGTGAGTGAACAAGATCAGGGTAATGCTGATGAGCCTGCTCCTAACAAGGTAATCACCTTTCAGGATGCACTGATTCAGGGAGAGCCTGCAGATCAGGGGAGCCTCCAAAAATGTTGGAACAAGGAATGCTTACAGTTCAGGTGGAGCCTATTCCTGATATTCAAAGGAATCTATATTTGGAAATGGAAGATGTGGGTACAACAGCTGTCCAGGATGAGCCTCCAAAAGAAGACCTACTAAATCAAGTTGCACAGGAAGCTGCCCAGGAGGCTGAGCAGAATGCACAAGCACAGGTGGAGCTTCCTAAGGATAAAACTAATGCTGAAGAACCTGAAGATGATGAAGATGCACCATTGAGAATGGACAAGAAGAATACAATTCCAAAAGTCTTCTCCAGGAAGAGAAGAACTCCTGAGAAGGATTCCTGAACTTCAGGTATCATATGAATTATTGGTTTCTGTGGAATTACATTTGGTGGGAAGAACAATGCTACACAATTTCTTGATATGGAAATCTGCTGTCTATAATTTCAGTTGTTTCCTCTCTGTGTCTATGTTATCTTGCATAAATATTTGATTATGCAAAGAAATGTATAAAATCACTTTACTCAAATCTGTAAAATTTGTTAAGATAAATGGGGGGAGATTGTTGGGAAAACCCTTGATTTAACTTAACAAATTATATAAAAAGTGATTTTAACTACTAGGATTGAATTACCCATTGTATAGTAAGGGTAATCTGGTCATTAGATGTCTTAGGATATCACACTCAACCTAGGGTGTCAAGACTAGATCAAGGGAAGCAAAATTGGGCAAAGTTAACATTTGCGTCGAATAGAATTCGATGCAACATCGAGTCCATATCGACGCTGCTCTAACTAGAAGTCCAAGTGGTTCAACCCTTTTGTCGAAGTAACTCAAGTCGATGTTACGTCGAATAGAAGTCGACGTAGAGGTCATGGGTTTGTCGAAGTAACTTGAGAAGTCGACGCATCTTCTACTTCAACTCGATGCAGAAGGGGATATCTGTCGAAGCCAACTAAAGTCGACGGAACGTCAACTTCATCTCAAAGCAGATGATGAAGTTCAGAGCCATGCAAATCAACTTAATGGTTACGTCGATAAGATAAAGATGCAACGTCGACTAGCAGAGTCAATAAGAGCAAGGATGAATTCGAAGCTGTTCCTATAAGAACTCGAAGGTGCGTCGATAAGAGAGGAAGTAAACTCGATGCTACGTCGAATATAGTTTGAAAAGGGAAAACTTTTCAGCTGTCATTTTTGACCCTCTCTCATGGCCCACCTCTCTCAAGAACGTTCCCCAACGGCTCCATTAATTACCTTAAATGGAATAAAGAATTAACTGAAGTCAGAGAAAAGCTTTCTTGGAAATAAGCATAAATGTTGGTGGACGGGTCGTGAATAAAAGAAGGAAGGAAGAATTTATTGCTTAGACAAATATACCCTTCAGGACTTACCTAAAAGGGAAATAAATTCAAATTCAATGGAGGGACAATAAAGGCAACAGAAGAAAGAGAAAAGAAAGACACTCATCACAATCGGCCATACTGTTCTATTGGGTCTTCCTTCTTTCTTCTCTCTCTATCAGGAACCCTAACATAGAAAAGAGAAATGAAAAGAAAGCTCTGCTATTCTTCATCTAATAGAACAGAGGATCTGAAAGCTTCTCTTCATCACAATCTATTAGCAGCCAGATCTCAATCAGCAGAAGTAGAAAGGATCTGACATACAAAGCACCTGCAATACATCACTATCTAAAGCAGGGGTTAATCAAGAGCAGATACTATGGAACATCTAATAGGCTGTTCTTCATACAGTCTTCTCAAGAATTCTGAGAACAAAATTCCTACAACTTTCTTCCTTCTTCTTCTTTGCCTTCTGTAAAGAGTTTTGTTAATCCCTCTTCAAAGGATTCAGTGGTTCAAGATCTCCTTGTTGGAACATGGTCTTCCGCATCTCCTAAGTTTGAGAATAACAAATCCTATGTATTTGATCTTGTGTGTTTAAGTGTGCAGGATAACAAAGTCCACATGACTCAAGGATTACATAAGAAGGTTGCCCCCAAAGTTGAGCCATCAAATCCAAATCTCCTACTAGCACTGGCGGTAGTACTAGCGCAGGCGCTAGCTATCGTTCGACGAACTCTTAGCGGTGCTCGACGAAATGCCCATAACTGTGTTCGATGAAATTTCAATCGACGAACTCTTAGCTGCGTTCGACAAAATTTTCGATCGACGAAATGTTTGCTTAAGCGCAATTGCCGGGAGAACTTATAGAAGGAGATAGCACCAGGCGGTATCCGATAGCGCAGGCGATAGTGAGGATCACAGTAGGAAAGAGAGAATTGTTTCCTCCGATTGAAGATTCTGCCGCGTAGAATTTGTCCTAATATGGGATAGCGCCGGCGGTAGCACTAGCGCAGGCGCTAGCACTAAGTCTATAAAAAGGACCTCTAGGCTCCATCTTCCCAACCCTCTAAAAATCCAGAATTCCAGAGCTTCGTGCCACAGCATAGAGAGGAAGTTTTAGAGAGATACTCCCACAAATCCATAAAAACTAAAGGAGATCCGTGGAGAAGATTTCAACACGCGTCATCATCGTGACGAAAGACCGCATCAACTATGATCATACTCTGCGTCTTCGTCTACTTCTCCAAGAGATCCACATTGAGGGAGTTTTTATATTATTGTCTTTTTATTTCACATCTTTTCTGTAATTGTTTAGTAAATTTGCCTCGTGTTGGCGACTAGGTCTGGGTAGGACATAGGGCAGAAATTCGCCTCGTGTTGGCGACTAGGTCTCGGGAGTAGGTCTAGGGGGTGCTTGAGGCCATATCCGGGGAAGGGTTGGCTAGAGCGGCTTGAGGCCGTATCCGGGGAAGGATCGGCTAAAGCCAACCAGTTCGTGGGGATACGAGTCAGTATAGAAAACAAAAAGAGTCTTTCTATTCGCTTTGATTTCTAGCTTTGATAAGAGATCAAGTTTTGTAATCATGCTTCTCAAGTTAATAAAATCATGTCTTTACTTTTACTTCACTTGATTTGTCTTGATCTTCTCAAGTTTGATAATCAAAGTTTTTTTTTCAAGTATTACAAAATATATATTATAAGTTTTTAAACCCTTATTCACCCCCCCCCCCTCTAAGGGCGCCTACCGATCCAACAAGTGGTATCATAGCCAGGTTATTCCAAATCGGCTTAACAACCAGGAATAATGGCGTCTTATGATCTCGTTTCTACTAGTGGGGTAAATTTTTATGAAGAAGAAAAATCTCCTAAACCACCTTTATTCGAAGGGAGAAATTATAAAGGGTGGAAATTATTAATGGAAAAATTTATTAAAAGTTTAGATATCAATGCATGGGATATAGCAATAGTTAGACCAGCGGACGAATCAAATAAACAAGAGCGTCACCTAAATGCAAAAGCTATGCATTATATTTTTTGTGCTTTATCTCAAGATATTTTCAAATTAATATATTATTTTTCTAGTGCATACAAAGTATGGAAATTTCTTGAAGAAATGTATGATTCTCCTTCTATAGGTATGGAACAATCATAAGAACCGGAGAATATGCAAGTTTCACAAGTCTTCAAGAATGCTCCTCTCATGATGGATCAATGGAGCACACATCAAATGGAAAAGAAGAAGAAGTACTGTCTTCGGAAGAGGAGTGCCAAAAAGATGTCAAAGAAACAATATGTTCAAATCATGCCTCTCCCGAAAGCAATGTAAGGAAATCAAATTCCATCTTTTGTACTTCTATTTCTACATTACAATTGCTTCAAACTACAAAGCGTAAAATTAAGAAATTAAAGTGTGCTAATAAACATTTGCGCCTAGAAAATAAAAAATTAAAGGCAAAAATTAATGAAGAATCAAATTCTAATTTATCTAGTTCTACCCAAGGCCCCTTAGTTGAAAACATTAAACCTTGTATAGAATTTAATGATTTGAAAGAAAAATGCAAGGAACTTGAAAAGGAACTTCTTTTTATAAAAGAACAAAATAAAAAATTATGTTTAGAAAATTCATCTTTAGAAAATGTTTGTGCTAAGTGTAAAGAATATAAAATTGAAATTAAAGAGATGGATGAAACATTTGATGAATATAGAAACAACTATCAAGATCATATTGATTCAATTGTTTCCACTCTTAAAAATAGCACAATAGCTTATAATAAAGCTAAACATAATCTAAAGATCAAGAATGATGAATTAAAATCAAAAATCAATTTGCTTATGAAAATTATAAATACAAATTCACAATATCAAGAAATATCTAAAAGCAAGTTGAATATAAATATAAACATCTTAACTAAGTCTAATATTGGGAGCAAGAAACACAATGTGTTTGTACATCAAAATCAAAATCATCATTACTTGCAAAATCATGTTTCTCCCAACTCAAAATTAAAATTGCACAAATTTCCTATGAACAATACTTTTAATAATCATTACAATCATAATCATCAATATAAAGATTATCATAATGGAAATTTGACAAATAAAAACAATGGTAAACCAAGATTTGAATGGAGGTCCATAGTTAAAGATGAAACACAAACTCCACTCAAAAGGGCTCATTGACTTCCATCTCCCCAAAAGCCATCTCGCTATATTTGGGTAACCAAAGGAACCATCCCACATGGTCCCCTTTGGATACCTAAAACTCGTATTCATTAGGTATCATCAAATGCATGAAGTAGAAACTATTCAAAATAAGATATACAAATTTCTACTTCATGATGTGCTTTAATGTTCTTTTTTTTTATTTTTCTTGCTGTTTTCCTTTTGAACTATCATGTCATGGTCATCCTATATAGTATTGAAAATATGATCCTATCTCTTAAAAAGCTTAATATGTTTATAAAATCAAATTGATCAAAATTCAAAAGTCATATCTAATTTTGATGACCTATCTATCTCTCTCATATTCATTATCTATAAATATCTTTTATTATTAATATAAATCAAATTCTAAATTTGCTATAAGATATTTTAAAATAAAATCAAGTCATTAGGTGATAAGAAAAAATACTCTTCTTCTTAGGGTTTATGATTTGTGATTATGCGAAGAAGATTGATGATATTTTCCAAAACTATATTCGATGAAGGCAAGTGTACCTTATCGTATATAATATAGGATATTTTATAAAAATACCAAGGTCGTATTAAACTCGGGTTTGTCGAGTACTTCTACTTCGAGAAAGCGGACTATTATTTTATCGGAGAGAGAGCAGAAAAGAGAACTAAATTGCTACTAAATAAAAGAGAACGAAAATAGAGAAAGAAAATAAAACTTGATTAAAACTCGCTTTGAAATGAAATTAAAAGATAAATACTATCATTCAACTCTAAGCCTTGACCGTGGGGATTCCCGAAGCTCGAACATGCCTCTCTCGAGGTTAATGCCCAACTAAGCTTAGGAAAAATCAACCGGACTCTCGTCCTATAATTGATTACCTAAGACTTGCTTTACGATGTGAATCCCACTATAGGATTTGACTCCTATCCAGAAGATTTACGTCATCCTCTCTCGAGGGGTGCGTGCAGCTCTTTTTATTCTCGAGTGATCGATTCGTACGCACATCCTCTCGGCTAGCTAGAATACGAAAACAAATACCGAAATTCATAACCGGAATATGAAACCGATATCGTTATATTTCGAGAATAAATCGAAGGAGAGAAGATACGATAATAAGGAAAGAGATGATTTTTGATTCAAAGCTTGCTAAAAATCAAGACTACAAAATAATTGCTAAAGGAAAAAAAAAATGAAAACAAGAAAGAGAGAGAAAGAGGAAGAAAGAGAGTTTGCGAAAATAAAAGAAAGCTTAAATTTTCATTGCCATAAAAGAAAGAGATTACATGAAATAAAACCTACATTACATTGCATGGAATTGAAACTAAGCTAGCTTGCATGAAATAAAATTACAAGGAATAAAAAAAAAGAAACAACAAAATTACATGAAATTAAAGCTAACCCTAAAACATGAAGAAATAAGGAAAACTGTACAAGAACAACCCAAATGGGCAGGGGGAAGGGAATGGAATGCTGGAGGGGAACCTCTGAATTTATAGGAAAAATTTCCAGGTTACACGCCCTCGGTCACGGGCGTGACCTAGGGCGTGTAATACTTGTTCTGCACGGTTGCGACATCGGCGTGGGTCTTGCGTGACTGTGTCGCGAAAAAGGACATTACACGCCCGTGTAACTTTGGTCACGGGCGTGTACCTGGGCGTGTACTTGGGCGGCTTCATCAATGCGGCGTGGGCTTGAGTGCGGCGCTGCAGCGAAAAGCGATCACGCACGAAAAGTCACGGGCGTGACTCATGGGTCACGGGCGTGACTGGGGTCAATTCCATCAATGCGGCGTGGGCTTGAATTCGGCGCAGCAGGGAGCAGGGATCACGCGGGAAGTCACGGGCGTGACTCTTTGGTCACGGGCGTGACTTGGGTCAACATTGGATTCGGTGGCTGACAGGTCCACGTGGAAAGCTTGAAGTGATCTTTAAATTTACACGCCCTTGGTCACGGGCGTGACTTTGGGTCACGGGTGTGACAGAGGGCGTGACTTGCTGTGGACTAGCTCAAATGCGCGGCAACAACTCCTGGACTGATCTTAATGTTACACGCCCTTGGTCACGGGCGTGACCGAGGGCGTGTACTATGGAATTTGTCCAAAAACACCAGAAAATCTGCAAAACAAAAATACAATTATATTTAGAACTAAAATTATAAAAGAAGTGATTTTAAACTAAAATATAAATAATATTTGCGATTTTAAATTAAAACTAACCTAAAAACTATAATTAAAATAAGCATAAATCCTACTTATCAAATACCCCCATACTTAAGCTTTTGCTATTCCAGAGCAAAAGTATGAGAAATATTTATAAGACATTTAATAAAAATTTTAATTAAGACTAAAAATTTATTGAATCACAAGTAAGCTAAAAAGAAAATTTAAGGATTAACGAATTAAGTCCTAAATTATGAAATTAAAATAATAAGAGGAAAATATTTAGCCAAGAGTTCTCAAAAATATTAACTAGTTAACAAAATTGAGTAATAAGTAAACAAAATTAGATTTAAAAATTATAAAAACCATAATTTTGAAAAATCTAAAGGAAAAATGTAACTTACTAAGTATTGCTCTCTCCATAACATAATTTAAATCTAGATCAAAGATATTGGGTTAGGGGGGGGGGGGGGGGGGGTTCATAAAATTTGGCATAAGAAGAGATCTTTGAATGAAGGTGATGGATTTTCCATTTCACCAAAGTGGTTTTTTTTTTAAGTAAATATTTTTTTTCTCTTCTAACAACAACCCAAAATGTATATGGTTTAGGAGTAATGAATTTTATCCTCTTACTCCATGCCATATAATCTTTTCAAATATTTTGGGTGCATATGTTTTAGGGACTAATGAATTTTATCCTCTTATTCCCATGACATATGATCTTTTAAAATACTTTTTTTTATGCCATCAAAGGGGTAGGGTAGAGAAAAGACTTCTAGCTTATAAATTAAATTATTTTGAGAGCAAATTTTAGTACTTTAAACTTTCCTAAGATTTTAAAAGCTTGAGGTAGAAATAATTAAAATCTAAAGGTATTTAAGCAAGATTACTAAAAATTTGTAACTATTTAAAATAAAAGAGAAGAAGTGCTAAAGAAATATCTCTAATCAAATTAAAATCATAAAATATTTCTTAACACTAAATCACTTAAACAAAAATTAGATTTAGCAAACCATGATAGAATAAATGATTAGCAAATAAAAAAAAGGTATAAATGCTTATAAATAAACTCAAAATGATTTTGGAAATGACAAAAACCAAAGTAAGGGCTTATTATATTTTTGGGATTTTTTCTAAGTTTTATGTAATAATTTTTTGGAAATTTTTTTTTTTTTATATTATCTTTTTTTTTTTTGGAATTTTTTTTAGGATAAGAAGTAAATACTAGAAATGCTAAACATAAACTAAAAAAAACCTAATTTTTTGTTAATTCTTGGATTTCCCGAGGTCTACCCGGTGAAGGGCTCGCAAGGTACTAGAGGCTGTGATGGGAATTCAAGCCCAAGGCGTCCTTTCCGAGAATTTAAATTTTCGATTATCTATTTTTTTTTTTTGAATATTTTTGGGTTTTCTAAATTTTTTTTTTTTTTTTTTTTTGAAAAAGCTAATTTTTCTTTTGTAAAAGACAATAAAAAGGAAATAAACTATTTACAAAACTATGTACACAAATTTTTTTGGAATTTTGTGATTTTCAAATTTTTTTTTTTTTGGAAATTTTCTACGATTTTATAATTTAAAAGAAAGGAAAATACACCCCCATACTTAAAGTTCAACATTGTCCCCAATGTTGAAAGCTAAGTATGGAGAAAAATAAAATAGAAAAAATACAAGAGCATGATTATGAAAGAAAAAGAACAAGGAGAGGAAAAGAAGTACGTCCCTGATGGAGACGGACGACCATCACGATTACCTGCAAAAATTTTCTTTCAAAACCATAAGACAAAACACAAAATCAAAAGAATTAAAACATAAAAGTTACTTATTATTATTATTATTATTATTTTTGATAAAAGTAATAGTGCTTTCTCTTTTCAAAATATCAACAAAATATCCCCGGCAACGGCGCCAAAAACTTGATAAGAAAAAATACTCTTCTTCTTAGGGTTTATGATTTGTGATTATGCGAAGAAGATTGATGATATTTTCCAAAACTATATTCGATGAAGGCAAGTGTACCTTATCGTATATAATATAGGATATTTTATAAAAATACCAAGGTCGTATTAAACTCGGGTTTGTCGAGTACTTCTACTTCGAGAAAGCGGACTATTATTTTATCGGAGAGAGAGCAGAAAAGAGAACTAAATTGCTACTAAATAAAAGAGAACGAAAATAGAGAAAGAAAATAAAACTTGATTAAAACTCGCTTTGAAATGAAATTAAAAGATAAATACTTTCATTCAACTCTAAGCCTTGACCGTGGGGATTCCCGAAGCTCGAACATGCCTCTCTCGAGGTTAATGCCCAACTAAGCTTAGGAAAAATCAACCGGACTCTCGTCCTATAATTGATTACCTAAGACTTGCTTTACGATGTGAATCCCACTATAGGATTTGACTCCTATCCAGAAGATTTACGTCATCCTCTCTCGAGGGGTGCGTGCAACTCTTTTTATTCTCGAGTGATCGATTCGTACGCACGTCCTCTCGGCTAGCTAGAATACGAAAACAAATACCGAAATTCATAACCGGAATATGAAACCGATATCGTTATATTTCGAGAATAAATCGAAGGAGAGAAGATACAATAATAAGGAAAGAGATGATTTTTGATTCAAAGCTTGCTAAAAATCAAGACTACAAAATAATTGCTAAAGGAAAAAAAAAATGAAAACAAGAAAGAGAGAGAAAGAGGAAGAAAGAGAGTTTGCGAAAATAAAAGAAAGCTTAAATTTTCATTGCCATAAAAGAAAGAGATTACATGAAATAAAACCTACATTACATTGCATGGAATTGAAACTAAGCTAGCTTGCATGAAATAAAATTACAAGGAATAAAAAAAAAGAAACAACAAAATTACATGAAATTAAAGCTAACCCTAAAACATGAAGAAATAAGGAAAACTGTACAAGAACAGCCCAAATGGGCAGGGGGAAGGGAATGGAATGCTGGAGGAGAACCTCTGAATTTATAGGAAAAATTTCCAGGTTACACGCCCTCGGTCACGGGCGTGACCTAGGGCGTGTAATACTTGTTCTGCACGGTTGCGACATCGGCGTGGGTCTTGCGTGACTGTGTCGTGAAAAAGGACATTACACGCCCGTGTAACTTTGGTCACGGGCGTGTAACTGGGCGTGTACTTGGGCGGCTTCATCAATGCGGCGTGGGCTTGAGTGCGGCGCTGCAGCGAAAAGCGATCACGCACGAAAAGTCACGGGCGTGACTCATGGGTCACGGGCGTGACTGGGGTCAATTCCATCAATGCGGCGTGGGCTTGAATTCGGCGCAGCAGGGAGCAGGGATCACGCGGGAAGTCACGGGCGTGACTCTTTGGTCACGGGCGTGACTTGGGTCAACATTGGATTCGGTGGCTGACAGGTCCACGTGGAAAGCTTGAAGTGATCTTTAAATTTACACGCCCTTGGTCACGGGCGTGACTTTGGGTCACGGGTGTGACAGAGGGCGTGACTTGCTGTGGACTAGCTCAAATGCGCGGCAACAACTCCTGGACTGATCTTAATGTTACACGCCCTTGGTCACGGGCGTGACCGAGGGCGTGTACTATGGAATTTGTCCAAAAACACCAGAAAATCTGCAAAACAAAAATACAATTATATTTAGAACTAAAATTATAAAAGAAGTGATTTTAAACTAAAATATAAATAATATTTGCGATTTTAAATTGAAACTAACCTAAAAACTATAATTAAAATAAGCATAAATCCTACTTATCATTAGGCTATTAAGCTTTTTAGCCTTCACCAACAAGTGGTTTAGTGAAATAACATGATCTAAATAAAAGCCCAACTTTCAATATGGTTGTCTTTGTTCACAACAAAAATTATATTGTGTTCACTCCTTGATGTCAAACATGATCTAAACCATCACTAGTGTTCACCTATCAAAAATCACATATATATTCAAAATTCTAAATTAAAAGAAAATCACTAAAATGCATTGAAAGATTTTACCATCATAATGAATATTGAATTCACAAGCACCACCATGATCTATTGATATCCTTTTCTGAAATTCTCTAACATCACATATCATAAGTCATAATAAAAGTCTTCTAAAAACAATTATTTCTATCACAATTATGTGAATTATAATTGATATATTAATTGATGACAATTGATATTATAATTACATACCATGGTTGGTGTATTATGTGTGTATTGTGATTTATTTCAAGTTTAGACCTTTGAATCATCTTGATATCAAATCAAATAAATCATCACTTCATTATAGGTCTCTAAGTTGAAACACTATCAAACCTTGGTATAATATTAATCTCAAACTTATCATTCTAACATTACCACCTAAAGAATATTCGTGTCTATGTTAGGCTATATGTGTTTACCAAGATATACAGGCTGGGTATTCTCATCTAGGGCTTATCCAAGATATTCTTATGCATGAACATTATTTTTAATCACTAAAATCATGCATATTTGATTTGTTCATTCATGTCATCTCATGCAAAGTTTAGTTGGAAAAGTCATATACAAAATCGCTAATGTTTCATGAAATTTGCACTATTTAGACATTTCCTAAAAATCTGAAATTTCAGCATGAAACTACTGTTTGGACACTTAATCAAGATCAACAAACAAAAATTTGAAAATCATCAAAAATCGTGTACTGTTTCCCGCGCTAGTGCTAATGCCGGCGCTAGCGCACCAATGTGTTTTTCTGTATTTTAAAATTTTTGAAAAATCCTTAAGAATATATTAATCTATGTGTACTATTCATTTCTGCACTTTTGCTTTTATTACATTTTTGAAAAATCAAATACAAAAATACAAAAGCCAAATTACAAAAAATATGTTTTTCCTTTTTGTTTTTTTGTCATTTGTTTAAATTCTATTTCTAAAAGCAAAAATCAATTACAAAAATATAAAACAAAAAAATAAAAGTATCAAAAATTATTATTTTGAACTTAACTTTTCTATTTACATGTATCTTGCGAAAGGGTGATTTGGGCTATCATCCCATCATATCACCTAGTACCGGGCGAACCTCTCACAAGGTAGTCCTCGGGAAGTCTAAGATCAATCTTATGAGTTCAAACCTTAAATTATCACAAATACTGTATGGACATCATTGAGAAAATCAAGCATGATTTAATCTATTATTTAGAACTTCTATAATGTTGCAATTTATCTTTTCAAACTACTTTGAACATTGCTTTCATCATGCTTTGATATATCTATTAATATGTGCATCAATTATATTGAAAAAGTTGTGTAGAACTATGAGTAGCATGCCTCTAAGTATGAGTAAATGTTTTATGTTTGATAATGATCTTTATTCACTCACTTATTTTGGCATTGTCTACATATGTGTTTAATCTAAGAATGCTTGTGTATGTTTTGTAATAGTACAATGAATTAAAATTGCATAAGTATCTTACCTACACAACCTTTGTTTGCACTTTAAAAGTTAAGAAAAGTGGTTATGTTTTTTTATAAATTATATTGGTTTGCAAAACAAGTGTATTCGGAGAACTTTGTACAAAACAAAAATCATAAAACAAAGTGACAAAGATAACTCCACCAAGCACTACTTGAACCTCCTGATAAGTCTTAATAAGCATTGTGAGGTTGAGCACCTTGTGCAAACCATAACTTTCTTTCAAAATAAAAAACCAGTTATTCTTAAGTACACTGGATCACTGGTCTCAACATTAAAAATAAAATATGTGATCCCCCAAGCACTACTTTGCACCCTGATAAGTCTTAATGAGCATTGTGTGTGCAAAGCACCTTGTTAGTTGTACATTTTTTGTGTGCATTGAAGTGTGTGGAAGTAAAATTATTTGTGTTTTATTGTGCTCTTTACTTTACATATTACTTGTATTTTTGATTAAAACATTTGTTTACTCTACTCAAAAATACACTTATGTGCACATCATTATCTTCCATAACACTTCTTCTCATATGAATTGGATCCTAATGCTAATTCTATACTACTCGTTACTTATGAAATGCACTAGATAACCTAGCATGCTTTCTACAATGTTTGGTATGTTTTGAAATTATGAATTAAAATAACATTGTAGTAATCTCTTTTTGATAACATTATTTCATGCTTGGTTACATTATTGTTAAACTTAAAGATTTTAATTGAACAATGATTTACAAAAACATCTTCTTTATGAAATTTAACTCATATATCTTTTTATGGATAATCATTGATTACAATAAGATGTTTTTTGTATTTCTATAAGTCTTCCGCATCATCACCATATAATTGTTTTACCTTGCGCTTTCATGCTTATTTAAAGTCTTTCATTTTGTGTGCATCATCACTTGAATCTTCAAATTCCTTTCTTGCAACAAGTGGTAGACTTGCTTGGTAAACTTTATATTGGTTGCTTTTAACATGGTTTTTTTTTGCTATAAAACTCTGATTTATTTCTATGAAAATATTATTACGCTAAAAACTCTGATTTATTAATGGACTTCAAAATAGCTATGTGAGTGTTTTCATAAATTCAAATAAAAATAAAAATCCATAGGCCATGTCATTAGATTTAAAATGCTTAAATGTTTCCAATAATTATTATCCATGACTTCATATCTCACCATAGCGGGGGCGTAGGGTTGTAGACATTAGATAACCTTATCTCTAGTCATGTCTTGTCCTTAACCGGGGAGGGTTCAAGTGGGGCCTTGCGAGGCACAGGGGGGAAAGAGTGCTAGGTTGAGTTGTGCCTAGTGTTTGCATATGAGACTAACACCCCAACCTACAGCATGTATGCAGCTCCTCATGCCCATCCGTCACTTAGTACGGGGCTAGGGTGTAGACATATTGTCTGGGTAGTTTAGTTACTCGGAAATCACTTACCTTGTATTTGTTTATGCTACAAACTCTGATTTATGAAAATGTTGTAATAACTCAAACTCTGATCTATTTCAATGAAAAATATTCTAATACTCCTTATCACTTCCTTCTCTACAAGCTCGATCATGCTTTTATCTTATTATCAACTTTTAAGTGGTGTCTCCTTACCTGCTTTTACTAATAACAAAAGGGGGAGAACTACGTGATAAATATAATCTGCTATCAAAATAGAAAACTAACATGCTTAATTAAGATGATAGCTTACATATTAGGGGAGCATTCACTTAGGGGGAGCTTGTATTTAGGGGGAGCAATTCTAAATGCTAAAATCATTAATTATCCTAAGTCATCACTCTCACACACTCACAAGTATGTTTCTTCATGCTTATATATTAATGCTCTGATTTATCATTAATGGATTTGTTATTATCAAAAGGGGGAGTTTGTTGGAACATGGTCTTCCGCATCTCTTAGGTTTGAGAATAACAAATCCTATGTATTTGATCTTGTGTGTTTAAGTGTGCAGGATAACAAAGTCCACATGACTCAATGATTACATAAGAAGGTTGCCCCGAAAGTTGAGCCATCAAATCCAAATCTCCTACTAGCGTTGGCGGTAGTACTAGCGCAGGCGCTAGCTGTCGTTGATAGTGCTAAATCTAGTTAGTTTAATTAGGTTATTTTTAGATTATCTACTCTTAATTTTTGCTTATTATTGTTTCTCTAAATGCAATTTTTTGTCATTTTCCTATTTTTAGTGCTAACTTAAGTTTTCTGAATTTTTAGGTCAAAAATGCAGATTTTCCTAGGTCACGCCCTAGGTCACGCCCGTGACCTGGGGATCACGCCCGTGACCTAGGGTGTGTAAGTTGGTGTTAACAATTAAGTTGATGCCGCCATAATTTAGAAATTTTGGTCAGACACGCCCAAAGTTACACGGGCGTGCTTCCAGTCACGCCCGTGACTGCCACGTCAGCCAGCCGCCAGCTCCCATGATCGCGTGCCAGCGCCCATGCCTAGCTTGACCACCGAATCAGACATGCCCAAAGTTACACGGGCGTGCTTCCAGTCACGCCCGTGATTGCCACGTCGGCCAGCCGTCAGCGCCCATGATCGCGTGCCAGCGTCCATGCCTAGCTTGAACACCGATTTGGTCATGCCCCCAGGTCACGGGCATGACCTGGGGCGTGACCCATCAAATCGCGTCAAAATCGAGCGCCGAACCTGATCCAAGCCGCAGAATTGATTAAACAAGTCACGCCCCCAATCACGGGCGTGACTTAGGGCGTGACCGAGGCAGAAAAATTTCTATAAATTGGGATGACCTCCAAGCTTTCCCCATGGAGTTTTTGCAGAGAGAAAGGGTGCTACTGCTTTATTTTCAGTGATTTTCATGTTATTTTTGTATTCTCTTTCTCTCTCTCTCTCTCTTATTTCAATTTACTTCTTTTTCTAGTTTTCTTATGAATGTTGTAATGCCCTTGTAACTTCCTTTCATAATGTATTGCTAATGCTTAGTAGGCTTTCCATGCAAATGTATCTTCAGTTGAACTCTATTTTAATAAAAATCATATGTTTTTGTTCTCTTAATATCTTCCTCATTTCTCTCTCCTACCCCTCCAACATGAGTAACTAAATCCTCATAGTACTTGATCTTGATGATCTGAGGATGAGTTGATTAAGTTATGATCCTTTAACCCTCTTTTACTTTCTAGTCTTGGGCCTTAGATTTACTCTTAATCAAAATTTAGTGGAGCTATAATATCGATAAATCGTCCCCACCTTTGCTTTCATTCTTGGCTAGCCGAGAGGCCGATAGTCTGAAGTTAGCACTTAAGAGTAAAGAGAGTTGCATGCATTTCTCGAGAGAGAATGACGTAAATCTCCTGGATTGGAGTCAAATCCAATAGCAGGGTTCACCACTTAAAGCGAGTTTTAGGTATTCGAATACGGGACGAGAGTTCGGTCGGATTTTCCTAAACTCAGTTGGGCATATCTTCGAGAGAAGCATGTTCAAACCATAGGAACCCCCACGGTCAAGCTACCCTTACTTTATTATGTTTTAAGTTTGCAAGTTGAATTTTGATCAACTTAAGCCGAAGTAAGTCAAGATCGAGTGCTATTTCTTAATCATCGTTTAGCCGTACTTTTATCCAGCTTTTATTTCAATTTAGCAAACAAAACCTTCCAAAAAATTATTAAGATAAAATAATAGTAATTCGTTTGAGTATAAGTAATCAACGGTTCCCGGATTTTAATACGACACTTGTGTTCCTATACTACAGTTTGATAGGTATACTTGCCTTCTCGGATTGCTAGTTTGGATTTTATTTCGTGCAAGCGGAATTATAATCACCAAGTTTTTGGCGCCGTTGCCGGGGACTCGCTTTTTATTGATATTTTGAAAGAACGAATCTATTACTTTTATCACCTCTTTTTATCTCCTCTTTCTTGAAAAAAAATTAATTCAAAAAAAAGAGAGACCTTTTCTTTTTCGAATTTCTCAATCTTATTTTCCCTTCTCTCTTTCTAGTTTATGACCCGAGCGAATCCGTCAAAACTTGTAGACTTGGACCAAGAACTTGAGCGTACTCTTCGGAGAAAATCGCGAGTTCAAGATCCTACATTCCAAGAACTGGCTGAGGGTTCGGAGTCGGTTGTTAATATGGGCGAACCTAACCAAAATGAAGTCCCCAACATGGTTGCGGCCCCTGAATGGACTATGTCCCATTATGCAAGGCCTAACCTGGAAGGGACGAAAACCAGTATAGTCCGCCCTGCCGTAGCTAATAATAATTTCGAACTAAAGCCCAACATAATTCACATGGTGCAGCAATACGTGCAGTTCGACGGATTACAAGATGACTATTCGAACGCACATATTGCTAGCTTCCTTGAAATCTGTGACACCTTCAAAATAAATGGTGTTACAGATGATGCAATTAGGCTAAGACTCTTTCCATTTTATTTAAGAACAAAGGCTAAGCAGTGGTTGCCGACTCTACCTAGAGGTTCTATCACCACTTGGGCCCAGTTAACTGAAAAATTTCTAACTAAGTATTTTCCACCTGCGAAAACTGCTAAGCTTAGAAATGATATTTCTTCTTTTTGCCAAATAGATTCTGAAACGCTATATGATACCTGGGAAATGTATAAAGAATTCTTAAGACGTTGCCCTCATCACGCTCTGCCTGTATGGTTACAAGTGCAGACATTTTATAACGGGCTAAATCAACATACTAAGCAAATGATAGACGCCGCTTCCGGTGGTACCTTAAATAACAAAACCCCGGAAGCCGCTTTTGAGCTATTTGAGGATATGGCCATGAACACCTATCAGTGGAATATGCCAAGATCCCGCCCAAACAAACCTGCAGGTATGTACGAGGTGGATAACGTCTCCCAGCTGGCACTACAAGTGGAAATGCTTAACAAAAAGATATCGGAAATGAATGCTCCTTCCGCACCTCAGGTTTGGGAATTTGCAAAAGCCACCTCCAAACAAGCTGATTACGTAGGCAATAGAAATGCTTGTAATAATCATTCTGCTGCTTCTAATTTTCATGCACCTGGTTTTCAATTACCGACTAATTATAATCCTGCGCTACGTAATCACCCGAACTTTTCTTGGAGTAATCCTGCAAACACAACTCGCCCGCCTCTACAAAATGAATTTTCACCACCTCCACCCCCTGTTAACTTTCAAAAACCTCCATCTTTGGAGGAGATGTTTTCAAAATATATAAGTACGAACAAAGCGACTGTCCGGAACTTAGCCGGATCCGTTAAAAATCTAGAAAACCAAATCGGGCAGCTCGCCAAAATAATATCCGAGCGACCGCCCGGGACTCTTCCCACTAACACCGAGCCCAACCCGAGAGAGCAAGCGAAAGCTGTAACTCTTCGGAGTGGGAAGCAAATATCCGGTCCGGTTAGTGAAGAGCCCGAGGCAAGATCCGCCCCTATTTTAAAAACACCACTCACTCAAACAGATTTTATCACTCCACCTCCTGTTTTCAAAAATGACCCCGCCCCGCCTTATCCTTCTCAACTCAGCAAAGAAAAATTAGATGATCAATATCATCGCTTCCTGGAAATGTTTAAGCAAATACACATCAATTTGTCCTTCCATGAAGCGATATCAAAAATGCCCAAGTACGCTAAGTACTTGAAGGATCTTATAACTAATAAGAAAAAGCTAGAAAATCTATCGCACGTAACTTTAAACGCTAAGTGTTCCTCCGTCCTAACAAATAAATTACCGAAAAAGGCTAACGATCCGGGTAGTTTTTCTATCCCGTGCCTCTTTGGTGATTTATTTGTAAAGAACGCGTTGGCCGACTTAGGTGCAAGAATCAACTTGATGCCATTCACCTTATTTAAGAAGTTAGGAGTGGGCACCCTTAGCCCCACACATATGAGTATACAACTAGCAGATAGGATGATAAAATATCCGCTGGGAATTGTGGAGGACGTGCTCGTAAAGGTAGACAAATTCATCTTCCCGGTGAATTTTGTCATTTTGGACATTGAAGAGGATGTCGAGGTTCCCCCAATCCTTGGCCGCCCCTTCCTTGCCACCTCCCGTGCTATCATCGATGTGAGTAATGGTAAGCTCTTCCTCCGAGTTGGAGATGATGAAGTGACCTTCTCCATAACATCCTCTATGAAAAATACCCTAGAAAATGACGAGTCATGTTTTTTCTTAGATGTGTTAAGAGAAGACCCTTCTTTTTGTATTTCTGAAAATTCTTCTTCTTTTTGTTCATCTTCAAGCACCTCAACTGAAATATTACAAGAAATGGAAATGGCCATTGCTCCCACCCCCTCAAATTTTCAAAATAAATCAAAATTTTTTGAAGAGATTACTTTTGAAAAAGAAAAATCTTTCAAATCTTCGTACGAGGAACCTCCCACATTAGAACTTAAAGAACTACCCAATCATTTAAGATATGAGTTTTTAGAAAAAGACTCTAAGTTACCAGTAATTGTGTCATCCCATCTAAGTGAATCTGAAAATGCCAAATTGCTAAAAGTTTTACAAAAGCACCGCCAAGCAATTGCTTGGCAGATTTCTGATATTAAGGGCATAAGTCCGTCTTTCTGCATGCACAAAATTCTAATGGAAGATAATTCACATAATTCTATTCAACCTCAAAGCCGATTAAACCCAAACATGAAAGAAGTAGTAAAGGGTGAGGTCGTGAAATTATTAGACGCAGGAATTATCTATCCAATTTCAGATAGCAAATGGGTGAGCCTAGTCCAAGTAGTTCCTAAAAAGGGAGGGATCACGGTAGTGTTAAACGACAATAATGACTTATGCCCAACACAGACGGTGACTGGGTGGCGTATGTGTATTGATTATCGCAAATTGAATGACGCCACCCGCAAGGACCATTTCCCCTTGCCATTCATCGATCAAATCTTAGAACGATTATCCGGCCATAGCTTTTTTTGTTTCCTCAATGGTCTCTCGGGCTACTTCCAAATTCCCATCTCGCCTGAGGACCAGGAGGAAAACGACGTTTACTTGTCCTTTCGGCACCTTCGCCTATCAAAGAATGTCGTTTGGCTTATGTAATGCGCCGCCAACATTTCAACGGTGTATTTTGGCCATTTTTGACAAGTACGTTAAAAGTATTATGGAGGTCTTTATGTACGACTTCTCCGTGTTTGGTGATTCCTTCGATTTTTGTTTACAGAATTTAGAAAAAGTGTTAGAACGATGTGAGGAGACCAATCTCGCCCTGAACTGGGAAAAATGCCATTTCATGGTGCGGGAGGGATTGGTTTTAGGTCATAAGATATCAGCAAGAGGAATTGAGGTCGATGAAGCAAAAATAGAAGTGATTGAAAAACTGCCACCGCCAACCAACGTTAAGGCCATAAGAAGCTTTCTAGGACATGCCGGTTTTTACCGGTGATTTATAAAAGATTTTTTGAAAATTACCAAACCCCTCACTCATCTTTTAGAAAAAGACACTCCATTTATTTTTGATGATACCTGCTTATCTGCTTTTCAATTAATCAAAAACAAGCTATTAAATGCGCCAATTATGATAGCTCCAGCCTGGGACCTTCCATTCGAAATCATGTGCGATGCAAGTAGCTTTGCGGTGGGAGCCGTTTTAGGACAACGTATATCTAAAAACTTCCACCCTATTTTCTACGCAAGTAAAACGCTTACATCCGCACAAGAGAACTATACCACAACAGAGAAAGAATTATTAGCAGTTATTTTTGCGTTCGACAAATTTCGATCTTATATTACGCTTTCAAAAATTATCGTTTTTACGGACCACTCAGCCCTCAAATATTTACTTTCTAAACCAGATGCCAAACCACGCTTACTTCGATGGATCTTACTCCTCCAGGAGTTTGACTTGGAAATCCGAGATAAAAAGGGAGCTGAAAATTTGGCCGCGGACCATCTTTCACGATTAGATAACCCGTTTATTGAAAATTTAAATGAACAAACTTTTAATGATTATTTTCCCGACGAGAAGTTATTTTCAATCAACACTACTCCTTCTCCTTAGTTTGCAAACTTCGCCAACTACTTAGTAGCTCGAGTCCTCCGAAAAGAATTCTCCTATCAGCAAAAGAAGAAATTCTTTTCTGACCTGAAGAATTATTTTTGGGAGGACCCATATCTGTTTCGAGTTTGTGCAGACCAAGTAGTAAGGAGATGTGTTTCTTTCGAAGAAGGACAATATTTTAAAACACTTACATGAAGGACCGACCGGTGGGCACTATCAAGCCAATCAGACCACTCACAAAGTACTAAGTGCAGGCTTTTATTGGCCTAGCCTTTTTAAAGATGCCCAATCTTTTGTGAGTCGGTGCGATAGCTGGCAACGGTCCGGCAATATCTCTAATAAAAATGAAATGTTGCAAAATTATTTCCTCGAGTGCGAAGTTTTCGACCTATGGGGAATTGATTTTGTAGGTCCTCTTCCTTCTAGCCATGGGAATAAATACATCTTAGTTGCGGTAGATTACGTATCTCGATGGGCAGAGGCCCAAGCTCTTCCTACCAATGACTCCCGAGTCGTTATTATTTTCTTAAAAAAATTATTTTCTCGATTCGGTACTCCTAGGGCCATCGTTAGCGATAGGGATTCACACTTTTGTAACGCACAACTTGCAAAATCACTTTTTAAGTATGGCGTTACACATAAGCTTTCAACTGCATACCACCCCCAAACTAACAGCTAGGTCGAGGTAGTGAATAGAGAAATCAAATGTATTTTAGAAAAGATTGTTTCCACCTCATGTAAGGACTGGTCATATAAATTAGATGATGCTTCATGGGCTTACCGAACAACATACAAGACCGCCATCGGTTGTACACCGTATCGGTTAGTATATGGGAAATCATGCCATTTACCGGTCGAATTAGAACATCGTGCTATCTGGGCCCTTAAATTTTTAAATTTTGATCCCCACTCCACCGCCGATCTTCGAAAATTCCAACTCAACGAACTCGACGAGTGGCGCTCCAATGCATATGAAAATAATAAATTATATAAGGAACAAATGAAATTCTTTCACGATAAAAATTGAAGGCACCCGAAAAAATTTAAACCAGGCGACCAAGTATTGCTTTATAATTCTCGTCTACGTTTATTTCCTGGAAAGTTAAAATCTAGATGGTCAGGTCCTTTTAATATAAAGGAAGCTTATCCGTATGGAACTGTTTTGATATCACACTCAGATAAGGGTGATTTCAAGGTTAATGGGCAGCGTCTAAAACTTTATTTTTCTGGTGACAATGTTGACATGGACAGTGAAAAACTTCTTTTGTCTGGACTGTAATAATTTGGACTTACTTTTGAACTATATTCTTTTAGTCGAGCTCAAACGACATTAAACAGAGGGCGCTCTTGGGAGGCAACCCAAGGTTTTTAAAATTTGTTGTTTTAATTTTTCTTTGGCCCTGGGCGGCTCCGATACTCTCAACTTCGGCGATCGGCTGCTCCAACGTTGCTGATTTCAAGAAAAATTCAAGATGATATTTCATGAAGATCCAAAGCGCCAACAAGGGGGAGCGGCATCACACATCATTTCAAGCCCATAAATCCAGGGAAGTGCCTGTTTCAGTTTTTCAGTTTTAGTTTCTTTTCTTAGTTGCCCCTTCCTTCAGTCTCCTTTTCCATTGAGGACAATGTTTATCGTAAGCTTGGGGGAGAATGTCTTCTTTTCTTTTGTTTTAGTAGTCTAAATTAGATTTTGGTAAAATCAATAGTACCCCTTGCTTTATGTTTTGTTTTTCCCAAAATATTTTATATAGCCTTAGTTAATTTCAAAATTTCTAATCCAACTTTTTAATTATGTTTCACAAGTAAATAGTTGATTCATGTAGTGTTCTAATTCCAGGTAGCATGTTAATGTGAAAAGTTTTTCTAAAATCTTGTACTTTCCTTATCGTTTTCTCTTTTATCTTCTTAACTTTCTTACAAAATTCTTCATCCACTATTTTCCTCTTCATTTTTAGATAAATTTTGCAAGGTTAACTTTTGATTAGTGTACTAAATGTGAATAATCCTAGACGCTTATTATTCTTATTTTCAGGATAAGTTCATTACTCTTTATTTAATATCTAGGGCTTACTTTTTGAAATCCTTTAAAACTCATGCTTTAAATAAATTTAGGAGCAATGAAAATGATTTAGGCCATTTTTTTGTTTAAGTTTGAGCCTTCATGCCAACCCTTAAAAAGAAACCCTTTGTTAGCCTCTTCTGAGCCTTTTCCCATGTTTTATTGTCACCTCCACTTATCAAATTTTTCACCAAAGCCAAAATTTCCAAACCTATTTAAATCACACTAACACTTTGAGTTTTATTTAAATCTTTAAATAGTGTGATTGGTTTATTGCATGGAGAGCTTCAAAGAAAAGAATTTGCTCAAAAAGTAGATATTTTAAGCATATTTGTATTAGTTATCTTTGCCAAAATTTCAAAAAAAAAAGGCTATGAAAGAGAAAGAAAGAAAATATGCTATATGCTTATAATGAAGGATTGCCTCTTATCATTCATATCGAAATTTTTATAAAACTCATGTTTATGGTTTAGTGTGACTATAGCCACCACTTTTATCTTCGATTTCCATTCCAAATCATATGCCTAAACCAAACATTTCGGTCCTAATAAAGTCCTCTTGATTCATGCTCCTAAATTTGCTTTAGCTAAGTAAAGAAGAAAAGTAGAATAGTTAAGTTTTGGGTATGAATTTAGATCCTTGTTCTTAGAATGATATAATTATAATTTGTCTCTTAGGGTTTAGTAACAATTCAATGCACTCTCTCACTTGTTACTTTGCTTAATTTTATTTAAAAACTGAGCAATTAAAATTTTGGATGATTAATTTTTGTTAGTAAAGGGTATAAAAAATAAGCTTAAATAAAGTACTTATTTTAGGTTTCCTTTTCACTATTCTCCCTACTTAGAATTTCGCAAGGTACTCGTGTTTAGCATAATTAAATCTTTTTGATTAGTCACCTTTTTATTAGCTAATGCATATTTCTTTGCTGGGGACAAGCAAAGTGTAAGCTTGGGGGAATTTGATAATGCTAAATCTAGTTAGTTTAATTAGGTTATTTTTAGGTTATCTACTCTTAATTTTTGCTTATTATTGTTTCTCTAAATGCAATTTTTGGTCATTTTCCTATTTCTTAGTGCTAACTTAAGTTTTCTGAATTTTTAGGTCAAAAATGCAGATTTTCCTAGGTCACGCCCTAGGTCACGCCCGTGACCTGGGGATCACGCCCGTGACCTAGTGTAACACCCTGCCAGTACGATTAGTATAACAGTAAGTCCGGCCGGGACCCCACGCCATACAAACCACACTAGCTAGGAGTTAAAAGATGATAAACAGAAGAACCACAACAGAGTATACTAAACACTAGCGGAAGCATAATGATTTAACATTTCCATTAGAATTATCCACTATCATAGGAATGAAACCATGAGATAGAGTTATGGCCTTAAGGCCTTACATTTAACAAATGTACTAAAACTCCAAAACATACATCGGCACGCAGGCCGGCAATACATGAGAAAGCTAAGAAAAGAGGTTGGCCTTCAAGGGCCAACTCAGCAAAGGGGCCACCGCCCGCTATTTCCCACTAGGCTCACCTGCACCTGCATAAGAACATTCCACCAAGTGGTGGCAAACAAGGTAACGGTCAGCACAGCTGGCCAAATTATAACGACCCCACCCCTTTACCGGGGTGGCGGAGCTTCTACCCTGCAAGCAAGCCATACTAGCACAAGTACTAATATAAAGAAGGTGCAACTACACAAGGTGAGGTTTCAAGCACATTCAATCTTCTAGGTTGAGCATCAAAAAGGAGGGAACCTAGGTATGCACATGATGTTGGTTGGGTTCACCCGATGGTTCCCCACAACTGCCTAAACAACCGCATGAGGCTAACAACATCAATTCCACAAAACACTCCACCGTAAGGGCCATCGCCTTAGGTGGGAAAAAGAGCTTTTGGTCGGTCTAGGTAAATCACCTTCCACGACCTCTCCCATGATCACACGGCTTACATGAGGTAGGGACCTCTTACCGATCTGCATGGAAACGGGTTCGGTTTAGCTTTGCCCGTGCTCTAATCGTCGCGATCTATCGCACGACGCGGGTATGGCTTCACCTCGGCCCGTAAGAGTTTAGCACTTTCACGTGCTACACAAAATATAAGCTACGCACCTAACCCCTTCGCAGGGATCTAGGCTTCCCAAATATTCAACAAAGGAGGTACAATACACTCCGCATCAATTTCGTGGTGAAGGTTTGCCTTCATCCAATCTCAAAGCATGGGGCTTTCGTTAGGATCTTCACAAGACGCCTACAATTTAAATCCCGCAATACTAAAGATGATTTCACGGAGTCATTCTCCGGCACGCATTCTAGGCTTAACCTAAATGCAACATCGCAAACCAAGCATCACCGATTCGGGCTCACGACCACGAATATGCTTCACACAAAATGCCTAAATCTGCACGACTACCGGATTTTCTACATGCAATATGCCGGGCACGGACACAATCGACCCGGAGTTCCAAAGAACTTGAGGAAAATCCTACACTTCACCCATTTGGTGAAAGGGATTCCTCATGCAAGCATAGAGAAATGAAGGAGAGGACAAATGACAAGTCCAAAGAATCGAGAGGAAGAATCGTTACCCTAGGAGCGTTCTTCTTCGCCATGGATCCGAGATTTTAGACGGAGGGAAACGACCGCACCGGGCTGCACTCTCCAGATCTAGAAACGGCTCGCGAAACGGAGCTCTGGAGCTCCGTCAATGGCGGGATCTCTCCTTCTTCTTCCTTACCTCCTTCTTCTTCCTCTAGCCTAGGAGAGAGAAACACCTCAAAAGAATGAGGATTAATCTCCTCTCACAAGCCCTAAGACCCTCCAGCATTTAATCCTAGCCATTGGATCGGATTCCAAAAGATTTGGACGGCCGGATCGTCTTCTCCGCTCAAAATCACGGAGCAGAATAAACAGGGCGCACGATCACAGGCGCACGATCACTGGTCGTGCGCGAAGAGGAGAATGGTCGTGCGATAAGCCGAGACAGAACTCCGATTCCTTGCAAATGAACGCACGATCATTGGCGCACGATCACTGGTCGTGCGCGAAGAGGACAATGGTCGTGCGCAGAGAACTGTTGTGGAATTTTTAGCCTATCCCGAGCGCAACACTACCACTCCACCTACTTCGCTGAACTAAGAATTTTGGGGTGTTACAACTCCACCTCCCTTAAAAGAATTTCGTCCCGAAATTTCGAAAACAGTAATAGCAGGAATTACAGTTATAAATTACCTGCGAGGAATAGCTCAGGGTACTCCGCAAGCATCGCTTGCTCTCTCTCCCAAGATAGCTCCTCTCGGCCGCAATTATCCCACCGGACTTTCACCATCCGAATGGACTTGTTCCGCAACTGCTTTACTTCGGTATCTTCGATGCGTAAGGGCTTGACTTTCGTCGACAACCCACTATCAACCGACACTTTGCCAACTGCAACGATGTGAGTAGGCTCTTGCACCGCCTTTCTCAAAACTGAAATGTGAAACACGTCATGTAGACCGCTCAGCTCTGCAGATAGTGCAAGCCGATAAGCCGCATCACCAACACGCTCCACGATCTCAAACGGTCCTAAGTACCTTGGGCTGAGCTTTTTCAAGCGTCGGATCCTTGATACCCCTTTGAACGGTTTGATCTTCAAGTAAACCCGGTCACCGATGGCGAACTCTAGGTTCCTATGCTTGGCGTTGAAATATTTTGCTTGCCTATCCTGGGCAATCAATAGCCTTTCACGTATAGTTCGGATCGTCGAAGTTGCTTCCTCAACATCCTTTCGCTTTAATAGCTTAGTATCGCCCGTTTCTGCCCAAGACAACGGCGTGCGACACTTCTTACCATAGAGGGCCTCGAAAGGAGCCATCTTTATACTGGCTTGGTAGCTATTATTGTAGGCGAACTCGATCATATAGAGATGATCTTCTCACTTCTTTCCAAAATCTAGAGCGCACATTCGGAGCATATCCTCCATAGTCCTGTTGGTCCTCTCGGTCTGTCCATCCGTTTGCGGGTGGAAGGCCGTGCTGAACTTCAATTTAGTGCCCAACAGTTCATGGATAAGACTCCAATCTTTCGATGTGAAACGCCCGTCACGATCGCTGATGATGCTACGAGGGACACCGTGCAGCCTCACAATACTATCGACATAGAGCTTCGCTAGCTTTTCTACAGAATCATCCTTCCGGTTCGGAATAAAATGCGATACCTTCGTCAATCGGTCCACGATCACCCAGATGGCGTCATTTCCCTGTTGCGATCTCGGTAATCCGTGCACGAAATCCATCGAAATATCGTCAAACTTCCATTCCAGAATCGGCAAGGACTTCAAAAATCCACTGGGACGTTGACATTCCACCTTCACCAACGCGCAAGTGTTACACTTGGCCACGTAGAGGGCAATGTCTTTCTTCATACCCGGCCACCAGAAAAGTTTCTTCATGTCCATGTACATTTTCGTGCTCCAAGGGTGGATCGAGTACTTGGTATGATGAGCCTCGTACATCAACTCCGCTCGTAGAGTACCAACGTTTGGGACGCACAATCTACCATTCTTCCACATAAGGCCATCTTCGAAAGAGAAATCAGCGTTTAACCCGTCAACGGTTTCCGCTTTATAGCGTTTCATGCTCTCGTCCAGCTCCAATGCCTGTCGAACTCGGTCGGCAAGGTGGTATTGAACCTCCGTCCAGTTCAAGCATGCTGAAGTATACGCTCTTCGATCAACGCAAATGATCTCCATTTCTTCCAGCTCGCGGATTAGACGCTCATCGTGCATCAAAACCCAATTTGCCTGAGCGGGAGCCCGACGACTCAACGCGTCCGCAACTACATTCCCCTTTCCAGGAGTATACTTGATGTCAAAGGTGTAGTCCCCAAGGAACTCCATCCACCTCCTTTGACGCATATTCAACTCCCTTTGATCCAGCAGGTACTTGAGGCTCTTGTGGTCGGTAAAGATGTCGATCTTCACGCTATACAAATAATGCCTCCACAGCTTAAGAGCAAATACCACAGCCGCTAGCTCCAAATCATGGACCGGGTAATTCCTCTCATGAACCTTCAGTTGTCGGGAGCCGTAGGCAATTACCTTTCTGAACTGCACTAGGACACAACCCAAACCACTCCCCGAGGCGTCGCTATAAATTTCGTAGCCTTCCGTACCACATGGCGAGCATAGAATGGGCGCCGTGGTTAGACGGCTCTTCAGCTCTTCAAAAGCTCGTGCGCACTCGGGCGACCAAACGAACTTATGATCTTTCCTAGTCAGTTTAGTGAGAGGGACTGCAATCCTCGAGAAGTTTTCCACAAAGCGCCTATAATAGCCGGCAAGTCCTAAGAAACTTCGGACTTCCGCTACGTTTTTCAACAAAGGCCACGCTCGGACCGCTTCTATCTTCGACGGATCAACTGCAATTCCTTCTCCACTAACAACATGACCAAGGAATGCTACTGACAACAGCCAAAACTCGCACTTGGAGAACTTGGCATATAGCTGACTCCTCCTCAAGGTGCTCAGAACTGCGTGCAGATGCCCTACATGCTCCTCTTTCGACTGAGAGTATACCAAAATGTCATCGATGAAGACGATCACAAATTGATCCAAATACTCTCGAAACGTCCTGTTCATTAAGTCCATGAATACCGACGGTGCATTAGACAGACCGAACGGCATCACCGTGAACTCATAGTGCCCAAAACGGGTACTGAACGCTGTTTTTGGAATGTCACATTCCCTTATTCGCAGTTGATAGTAGCCGGACCTTAGGTCCAGCTTGGAGTAAACCGTCGACCCAACCAGTTGGTCGAATAAATCATCGATTCTTGGAATCGGATATCGGTTCTTCTCGGTCAACTTGTTTAGCTCTCGATAATCAATACATAGACGCAATCTCCCGTCCTTCTTTTTCACAAAGAGGACCGGTGCACTCCAAGGCGATGAACTTGGACGTACGTAGCCTTGCTCTAGCAGCTCTTGAAATTGGACCTTCAGCTCTGCCAGTTCCTTTGGCGCTATCCGGTACGGTGAGCGGGCCACAGGTTTGGCACCTGGCACCAACTCGATACATAAATCAATCTCCCGATGAGGCGGAGCCCCAGGGAGTTCGTTAGGAAACACGTCGGCGTACTCCGCTATAACTGGGACATGACATAACCTGGGCTTTGGCTCCGAAGCCTCCAACAAAGTGAAGAACAACTCGGCGCCTTTTCTCACCGCTTTAACCACTTGGAGAGCAGACATCAGCGTCTTGCTCGCTCCTCGCATACCGACGAATGTGGTTTCTCCTTCGGTGTTCTTTCCCAGAGTGATCTCCTTTGAATTGCAATCTATGCATGCTCGCTGCTCCGAGAGCCAGTCCATGCCGAAGATCACATCGAATTCAGCTAACGGTAATAACGATGCTTCCAAATCGAAATCCTGATTTCCGATCCGCACCTTCACACGGCTCTTCCTATCCGCACTCATTCGAGATCCATTGGGTAGCACTACTTCCAATCTATCCTCTACAAAGGTAGACGGCACTCCGATTCGCACCACGAAGTCCTCAGACAGAAAAGAGTGCGATGCACCCGTATCAAATAGAGCTCTCGCCGGATAGTTGAAAATTAGGACGAAACCTAATTGTACACAAAAAAGCATATAGTCGTACAATAGTATGAATTATATATATAGCTGTAAAAGCTAACTTCTAATTCGTACCTGTGACGACATCAGTTTGTCGTATAGCTTCTTGCTGGCCAAGCGAATAGACTCTCGGCTGAGTCGGAATAATGTGCTGGGAAGCCGAAGATTCCGCAGCTTTACCCTTTTCCGCAGCACGAGCATGGTCCAACGCTCGGTTCTCTGCCTTTGGGGGACCACTTCGACACACTGCGGCCTTGTGTCCTACCTTCCCGCAGGTGAAACACGTGATAGGACCCCGCACAGTCATTGCTCCCAAAACATTTGAGCAGGTTTGCTCCGCCGGTTTGAACTTCCTTTTGTTCTTTCTGAACTCTGACTTGGACTGAGAGGCCGGCCCATGAAACTCAGGTTTCTTTGCCACGGTTTTTGCTTGTACCCTCTTCATGTCCAACTCTAGGGATCTGGCAGTTTGGACCATCACCTGGAAGCCAAACGTCATGGGGCCTACGAGGAGCAGCCTCAATTCGTCCCGAAGCCCTTCATAGAACTTATTTGTCTTTGTCTCCTCATCCTCCACCAAGGACCCCGCATAGCGACTTAGTCTAGTAAACTCATGCAAGTAATCGTCAACGGAGCGATCACCTTGTGTCAACCTCAAGAACTGGTTTTGTAACGCAATGCGCTGGGCAGAGGGGATAAACCTCTGGAGGAACGACTTTGAAAACTCAGCCATTGTGATTTCAGTAATATCTCTACCGCAGAACTTATGCAGCTCCTGCTCTTCCCACCACAGCACAGCCTCTCCATCAAGAAGGAAAGTGGCTAAGGTGACCATCATGGCTTCGTCCGTCGCTGTCGCCCTCAGAGTTCTTCTAACTCTTGACAACCAGTCTTCTGCCTCCGTTGGGGACTCAGATCGCGAGAAGGTAGGAGGATTAAAGCTCAAGAAGTGCTTTAATTGCTGGTCACGCGCTCGCCCCACAGCTACTTGCGCGACTTGACGTTCCACCCTTGGCGCTACCGCAGGTTCCACTGCAGCTACTGGCACAGGGGCCTCAACCCTCGGTTCCACCGCAGGTTCCACTGCAGGTTTGATCATTGGGGCCGCAGCTGTAGTAGGCGTAGCAAGCTGTGCAAGCCTTTGCGGTTGAGCATTGATCATCGCGAAGACCACTTCTGCGACCATTCTGATCATCTCAGCCGAAGGAGTGGTCGCTGGCACTTCAGCCGACCCACTACTTTCAGCGGCGTTACGGGGTCGAGACTGCCCCGCAGCACTTTTAGTCACCTATAATCATGCAAGGCACAATTTAGTGACCCACAACATATCAAACATCAATCATGGAACGCTCAGGTTCAGCAAACAAGTATGTTTTTTTTTTCATTCCTAAGTGGACATTCTTATTAGTTTTTATCGTTTTAGGTGAATGCACAACCCGTGCGCACCACCCCTTAAAAGAAATTTGTCCCAAATTCGCTAAACTACGGATCGACGCCTTAAGTCTGATACCAAATTGTAACACCCTGCCAGTATGATTAGTATAACAGTAAGTCCGGCCGGGACCCCACGCCATACAAACCACACTAGCTAGGAGTTAAAAGGTGATAAACAGAAAGAACCACAACAGAGTATACTAAACACTAGCGGAAGCATAATGATTTAACATTTCCATTAGAATTGTCCACTATCATAGGAATGAAACCATGAGATAGAGTTATGGCCTTAAGGCCTTACATTTAACAAATGTACTAAAACTCCAAAACATGCATCGGCACGCAGGCCGGCAATACATGAGAAAGCTAAAAAAAGAGGTTGGCCTTCAAGGGCCAACTCAGCAAAGGGGCCACCGCCTGCTATTTCCCACTAGGCTCACCTGCACCTACATAAGAACATTCCACCAAGTGGTGGCAAACAAGGTAACGGTCAGCACAGCTGACCAAATTATAACGACCCCACCACTTTACCGGGGTGGCGGAGCTTCTACCCTGCAAGCAAGCCATACTAGCACAAGTACTAATATAAAGAAGGTGCAACTACACAAGGTGAGGTTTCAAGCACATTCAATCTTCTAGGTTGAGCATCAAAAAGGAGGGAACCTAGGTATGCACATGATGTTGGTTGGGTTCACCCGAAGGTTCCCCACAACCGCCTAAACAACTGCATGAGGCTAACAACATCAATTCCACAAAACACTCCACCGTAAGGGCCATCGCCTTAGGTGGGAAAAAGAGCTTTTGGTCGGTCTAGGTAAATCACCTTCCACGACCTCTCCCATGATCACACAGCTTACATGAGGTAGGGACCTCTTACCGATCTGCATGGAAACGGGTTCGGTTTAGCTTTACCCGTGCTCTGATCATCGCGATCTATCGCACGACGCGGGTACGGCTTCACCTCGACCCGTAAGAGTTTAGCACTTTCACGTGCTACACAAAATATAAGCTACGCACCTAACCCCTTCGCAGGGATCTAGGCTTCCCAAATATTCAACAAAGGAGGTACAATACACTCCGCATCACTTTCGTGGTGAAGGTTTGCCTTCATCCAATCTCAAAGCATGGGGCTTTCGTTAGGATCTTCACAAGACGCCTACAATTTAAATCCCGCAATATTAAAGATGATTTCACGGAGTCATTCTCCGACACGCATTCTAGGCTTAACCTAAATGCAACATCGCAAACCAAGCATCACCGATTCGGGCTCACGACCACGAATATGCTTCACACAAAATGCCTAAATCTGCACGACTACCGGATTTTCTACATGCAATATGCCGGGGACGGACACAATCGACCCGGAGTTCCGAAGAACTTGAGGAAAATCCTACACTTCACCCATTTGGTGAAAGGGATTCCTCATGCAAGCATAGAGAAATGAAGGAGAGGACAAATGACAAGTCCAAAGAATCGAGAGGAAGAATCGTTACCCTAGGAGCGTTCTTCTTCGCCATGGATCCGAGATTTTAGACGGAGGGAAACGACCGCACCGGGCTGCACTCTCCAGATCTGGAAACGGCTCGCGAAACGGAGCTCCGGAGCTCCGTCAATGGCGGGATCTCTCCTTCTTCTTCCTTACCTCCTTCTTCTTCCTCTAGCCTAGGAGAGAGAAACACCTCAAAAGAATGAGGATTAATCTCCTCTCACAAGCCCTAAGACCCTCCAGCATTTAATCCTAGCCATTGGATCGGATTCCAAAAGATTTGGACGGCCGGATCGTCTTCTCCGCTCAAAATCGCGGAGCATAATAAACAGGGCGCACGATCACAGGCGCATGATCACTGGTCGTGCGCGAAGAGGAGAATGGTCGTGCGATAAGCTGAGACAGAACTCCGATTCCTTGCGAATGAACGCACGATCATTGGCGCACGATCACTGGTCGTGCGCAAAGAGGACAATGGTCGTGCGCAGAGAACTGTTGTAGAATTTTTAGCCTATCCCGAGCGCAACACTACCACTCCACCTACTTCGCTGAACTAAGAATTTTGGGGTGTTACACCTAGGGCGTGTAAATTGTTGTTAACATTTAAGTTGATGCCGCCATAATTCAGAAATTTTGGTCAGACACGCCCAAAGTTACACGGGCGTGATTCCAGTCACGCCCGTGACTGCCACGTCAGCCAGCCGCCAGCGCCCATGATCGCGTGCCAGTGCCCATGCCTAGCTTGACCACCGAATCAGACACACCCAAAGTTACATGAGAGTGCTTCCAGTCACGCCCGTGACTGCCACATCAACCAGCCGCCAGCGCGCATGATCGCGTGCCAGCGCCCATGCCTAGCTTGACCACCGAATTGGTCACGCCCCCAGGTCACGAGCGTGAACTGGGGCGTGACCCATCAAATCACATCAGAATCGAGCGCCGAACCTGATCCAAGCTGCATAATTGATTAAACAAGTCACGCCCCCAGTCACGGGCGTGACTTAGGGCGTGACCGAGGCAGAAAAATTTCTATAAATTGGGATGACCTCCAAGCTTTCCCCATGGACTTTTTGCAGAGAGAAAGGGTGCTACTGCTTTATTTTCAGTGATTTTCATGTTATTTTTTGTATTCTCTTTCTCTCTCTCTCTTATTTCAATGCACTTCTTTTTCTAGTTTTCTTATGAATGTTGTAATGCCCTTGTAACTTCCTTTCATAATGTATTGTTAATGCTTAGTAGGCTTTCCATGCAAATGTATCTTCAGTTGAACTCTATTTTAATAAAAATCGTATGTTTTTGTTCTCTTAATATCTTCCTCATTTCTCTCTCCTACCCCTCCAACATGAGTAACTAAATCCTCATAGTACTTGATCTTCATGATCTGAGGATGAGTTGATTAAGTTATGATCCTTTAGCCCTCTTTTACTTTTTAAAGTCTTGGGCCTTAGATTTACTCTTAATCAAAATTTAGTGGAGCTATAATATCGATATATAGTCCCCACCTTTGCTTTCATTCTTGGCTAGCCGAGAGGCCGATAGTCTGAAGTGAGCGCTTAAGAGTAAAGAGAGTTGCATGCATTTCTCGAGAGAGAATGACGTAAATCTCCTGGATTGGAGTCAAATCCAATAGCGGGGTTCAGCACTTAAAGCGAGTTTTAGGTATTCGAATACGGGACGAGAGTTCGGTCAGATTTTCCTAAACTCAGTTGGGAATATCTTCGAGAGAAGCATGTTCAAACTATAGGAACCCACACGGTCAAGCTACCCTTACTTTATTAAGTTTTAATTTGCAAGTTGAATTTTTATCAACTTAAGCCGAAGTAAGTCAATATCGAGTGCTATTTCTTAATCATCGTTTAGCCGTACTTTATCCAGCTTTTATTTCAATTTAGCAAACAAAACCTTCCAAAAAATTATTAAGATAAAATAATAGTAATTCGTTTGAGTATAAGTAATCAATGGTTCCCGGATTTTAATACGACACTTGTGTTCCTATACTACAGTTCGATAGGTATACTTGCCTTCTCGGATTGCTAGTTCGGATTTTATTTCGTGCAAGCGGAATTTTAATCACCAGCCGTTCAACGAACTCTTAGCGGCGTTCGATGAAATGCCCATAACTGCGTTCGACGAAATTTCGATCGACGAACTCTTAGCTGCGTTCGACGAAATTTTCGATCGACGAAATGTTTGCTTAAGCGCAATTGCCAGGAGAACTTATAGAAGGAGATAACGCTAGGCGGTATCCGATAGCGCAGGCGATATCGAGGAGCACAGTAGGCAAGAGAGAATTGTTTCCTCGGATTGAAGATTCTGCCACGTAGAATTTGTCCTAATATGGGATAGCGCCGGCGGTAGCACTAGCGTAGGCGCTAGCACTAAGTCTATTAAAAGGACCTCTTGGCTCCGTCTTCCCAACCCTCTAAAAATCCAGAATTCCAGAGCTTCGTGCCACAACATAGAGAGGAAATTTCAGAGAGATACTCCAACAAATCCATAAAGACTAAAGGAGATCCGTGGAGAAGATTTCAACACGCATCATCATCGTGACGAAAGACCGCATCAACTACGATCATACTCTGCGTCTTTGTCTACTTCTCCAAGAGATCCACATTGAGGGAGTTGTTATATTATTATATTTTTATTTCACATCTTTTCTGTAATTGTATAGTAAATTCGCCTCGTGTTGGCGACTAGGTCTGGGTAGGACTTAGGGAAGAAATTCGCCTCGTGTTGGCGACTAGGTCTTGGGAGTAGGTCTAGGGGGTGCTCGAGGCCATATCCGGGGAAGGGTTGGCTAGAGCGGCTTGAGGCCGTATCCAGGGAAGGATCGGCTAAAGCCAACCGGTTCGTGGGGATACGAGTCGGTATAGAAAACAAAAAGAGTCTTTCTATTCGCTTTGATTTCTTGCTTCGATAAGAGATCAAGTTTTGTAATCATGCTTCTCAAGTTAATAAAATCATGTCTTTACCTTTACTTCACTTGATTTGTCTTGATCTTCTCTAGTTTAATAATCAAAGTTTTTTTCCAAGTATTACAAAATATATATTATAAGTTTTTAAACCCTTATTCACCCCCCCCCCCCTCTAAGGGCGCATACCGATCCAACACTCCTTATCAAAAGATCTGGTGGTTCAATACCTCCTTATCAAAAGATCTGGTGGTTCATGATCTCCTTGTCAAAAGATCAGTGGTTCTAAGAGTCTCCTTACCAAAATACTCAAGCACTGTAGTGCATCCCTACCAGGTGGTAGAAGAGGGGAGTACCCACATTTTGGGGAACCTCTATAAAAATTTGTGTGCCGTCTAGTTGAATAATTTTCTGTGCTATCCCTCATAGCTAGTTTACTATATTGTTTTCTGCTTTATATTCCAACACTATTTTATTCTGTCTGAGATCTTGAGTGTGCATAAATCCTTAGATTAGTTTATTGTTTTCACAGTTAGAATAGGAATAATTTTTAAATCTCTATTCACCCCCCTTTAGAGGATTCACAGAGGCACACTGTGCACTTTCAGAATGCATCAACTCCAATGATTTCTTTGGAGGTTCTTCATCATCTTCTTCAGAGTTCTTTATTATAGGGAGTCTTTATTTATGAATTATCATTGTATTTCTCTATTACTTTTTAATCCATTTGTGTCGGTAAGAAATTCGTCGTGGTTGTTGGCGACTAGGTCTTGCAAGGCTTAGGGGGACTTTACCGCGGGTGTTGGCGACTAGATCTAGGGGAGGCTAGAGGCCTTATCTGGGGTAAGATATGATATAGCCAACCGGTCCTTAGGATAAGGTCAGTATTGAAAACCAAAAGGATTTTTCTTTAAGCCTCGATTTCAAGCGTCATTGGAATCAAAATTTTGTATTTATCTTTTTGATAAAAAATCTTATTTTCTCCTTTGCCTTATTATTAAGATTTTATTACCTTCAATTGAATCAAAGAAAAATCTGTTTAGCATAATTTTTGAGAAGGTTCAATCTCTGGGCGTTAACGCCGCGCGGTAGCACCTATCGCTAACGGTAGTTAATAGAAATCTTAGTTCTTCCTTGATCATCATATGAAAAGGAATCTTCTATATTATCATCTCTGAAAGCCAAAGTTAAATTTTCTAAACAATATTTTTGAAAACATTTTTGTATTTAATTGCTAAAGAAATAAAATCATGTCTCTCTTTATCATATTATCTTGATTTTATTTTCATGCTATAAAATGTTTTAAATAATTATTTCTTAAAGCTTTAAATGAAAAATATATTGCGAATTTATTTTGTGTTCAATAACTTTTAGGATTCAATTTCTGTGAGCTAGCGCTAGGCGGTAGCATCTTTCGTCGGCGATAGTGAATATAAATTGAACTCCGCATTTTTTTTCTAAAAAGAAATCTTTAATATTAGCTTTTTTGAAATATTAAAATAAAATTTTCTATAAAATATTTCGAAACCTTTTTTTATTAACAATATTGAAAGTACACAGTTAACCTCACTAGAATTCTCTAGGGGGGGGTGAATAGAGATTAAAAATATTTTGTGCAAAGTTAATATATATATATATGTGTATAATCACAGATTAGAACTTCCCACACACCAACAAGAATTAAGCAAGAAAATAAAGTAAATGCAAGAAAATAAATCACAGCACAACACAAGAAAATATAGTGGTTCCCCAAACTTTGGGTAGTCCACTCTTCTACCCCCTTGGTAGGAATTCACTATCTTGTACTGAGTCTTTTGATAAGGAGACTCTTAGAACCACCCTGAGTCTTTTGACAAGGAGACTCTTAGAACCAACTGAGTCTTTTGACAAGGAGACTCTTAGAACCAGTACACTGAATTTTTTGAAGAGAGATTCTAAAAACTCTTTTACAATGTTAGATGTAAGAAAGAAAGCAGGAAAGATATAAGGACAAGAATGAATCTTCTTCCTAGCAAGAAGATTGGAAGCACAAGAAGTGAATTGAATCTTTCTTTTATAGAGAGAAGAAGATTTGCAGACTTTCTCTCTTTGTGAGAGCTATCAGATTTTGCAGCAGTGTGATTTCAGAAGCAGAAGAAGAAGAAGTGGTTGAATGTTGCTGCAGAGCTTTTTCTCAATTTCTCTCTTTTCTCTTGGGAGCTTTTCCTCTATTTCAAAATGTATGTGGTGGATCACTCAACTATCATTTTCTGCCGACCTCCTCTTTATTTATAGCTCTGTGTATTCAAAATAATGCTATAGGAGGATAATTAATTAGCAGTCAGAAAAATAGAAAGATGAAAATGTTTCCATAATATTTATTTCTGTAGAAGGAAAGAACCAATTCAGATTTCAAATAATATCCAAATAAGTTAAATCAAATTAGCCAAGAATCAGATATAAGGAAAGAATGATTCAGAACGGCTATAAAATATTGACACTTATTCCATATAAATCAGATCTATTGAAAGAAGGAAAGAGATCTGGCGCATATTTAAAATCTGTCATGGAAATCGACGTGCGTCGATTACCATTCGACGCAAGCGTCGAGAGCATCCTTTCTGGACGTCGAGAGAAAAATAAGGAAGGTGCGTCGACTTCATTAGATGCGTCGACTAGAAATCAGAGTGGCGTCGACTAGACTTACGTCAAAATCTTCCTAGAGTTACTTCGACTCAACCTGAAGGAAACGTCGAATACTATTCAACGCATATTTACTTAGCCTTGTTTTTTTCATTCTTAGAATTCATTACTAGGGGTTAAGAGAAATCATTTTCCCAACAATCTCCCCCTATTTGTCTTAACCCTATTTAGAGGGAAATTGTACTAGCATATAATTAACCCAGCACAGCATTTGTAAAGATAAGAAATATATTGAGTAGAAGGAAAGAGATTAGGAAAAGAAAGCACATGTCAAGTATTTGTCTTTCACAAGAATTAAACTAGAAACTTCTTTTTGTACATGAAGTTGACAAAAGCAGAATAAAGTTTCCTAGATAAGTCATGAATGGCATCAAAAATGTATTCCCTGGCTCTATCAGGTCTTTCCTGAACATTCCTGATGATTGTATGCAGTTTTTTCAAGAGTTTATCACCATCAGGAATAATGTCATTTATGGATTAGCCTTTGCTGATGATGATTGCTGCCTTTTCATCAATCATCTCAATGGTAATGTTGTGAGATTCTTTTTGTGCAGGCTTGGTCTCAGGAGGTCCTTTGTTATCAACCTTTGGCCTAAACTTTGTTTTCTTCTCTGATTCCTGTTTCATAGGACTCTCAGTCATTTTTCCTTTCCCTTTCCAGGAATCTAACTTTGCAGGTCTTGATGGCTTTTTATAGGGAATGTATGTATCTTCTGTACATCCTATACCCTTCTTGTCCTTTTGACCCTTATCCAGGATAGTCCCTGCCTGAGGATTTTTCTTTTGATAAGCTTCAATATCAAACAACTTATTTAGAATTTTGATAGAAGATTCAGCAAGGATTTGTTCCTTAGTCATTCCCTTGTTAATCTTTTCCATCCAAGCTTTCCTTTTATCTTCCACTTCTTTTCTAGCTGCTTTATATTCATACAGTTCTCTTTCTCTTATCTCTTCATGCCTCTTTTCCATGTCAGGATCATGGTACTCCTTGACAGGACTGTTAGGACAGAAACTAGGCATCTTTTCAAATCTTTTTATTTGCTCACATGCTTTTCTATACTTCTTTTCTTTTGCAAACTCCTTCCTTTCTTCTTTAGAAAAATTTTGCCAGTGGGGAGTGACTTCCCTTTTTCTCTTTATCTGTCCTCCTAGACTTTGCCTAGATATGATCTGTTTAGGGAGTCTTGCTGCTTGTGGAGGTAGAGGTAGCAGAGGAGGTAGAGAAGAAGGAGGAGTTTTCTCTTTGGGTGGAGAGGGAGCTATTTTAAGAAGAGTTCTTAGATGTTCTGTAGTAGAGGGAGGAAAGATTTCTGGTAGAGTGTTTTCTGTGAAGGGATGATTGTCTTCTCCAAGCTCTGTTGCAGGGATGTCCTCAAGCAAAGGTGTCTTTAGCTTGATGTAACTGGCAGAGAAGCCAGGAGAATGATGTTGTTGTTCCTCATCACAGGAGGGTGCATTAATCCATACCTGGCCATTCCAATCATCTGAGGTGGCTGCTTCTTCCTCCCCCTGGATTACTGGGTCCTTTACTACAGGAATCTCCCCTGGTTATAAGGATCATCAGTTCTGAATGCTGAATCCACAGCATGCTCCCCTTCAGTGTTGTAAGAGGAGGATTCACCAAAATGTTTGATGAAAGTGTAGTCAGAGTGATTTGAGAGGAGTGGAGCCTATAAAAGAGTTAGAGGGAATACTTAGTGTTGGAGAGAAGAGATTTAAACCTGAGCTTTTAGTTGAGATCAAAAACCTGGCAAGAGGGGTTTCTGGAGCAACTCTCCCCCTGGTTTATATCCTTTAGGAAGGATGTAAACCTTTGTGGCGACAGAGGTTCTTCTCGAATAAGGGTATGAAGCTCAGGAAGGGATGCAGATAGGGTGGCCAATTTGGCTTCACAGGTGGTGATCATATTGGCACATTCATTGGAGAAGTTTTGTAGACGTGTCTGGAAGTCGTTGAGGAGATTTTCCAGAGCATCGTTCATTGCTTTGATAAGGTCAGTTTGAACAGGAATAGGCGCCATTGATGCAGGAAGAGAGAGAGGTAGAAGACGCAGTTTTGGCGGGTCCAGAGAGGTATTTGTTATGAAATACGAAGTACTATTTAAAGGAGATGAAACGTCGAGAAAGGAAACAGAAATCAAGGTAATCCAATCGTCAAAAGAGGAAGTAAGGATTCGATTCTAATTTTGTCTTGAAGTCGATGTTACGTTGAATGAATGTCGATGTTTGCGTGGAGAGTGGCCAGCCTGGTGTTCAATCGACGTGTTCATAGTCTTGCGTCGATATGAACTCGACGGTACGTCGATAAAGGATCGACGTAGCATTATCTGGTGGAAGTCGGTGTCAACGTCGATTTTGTCTCGACGGAGCGTCGATATGTATTCGACGTATCTTCAAGACATTTTCTTAGATTGTCTGATTTCTTTAGAGTTCCCTATCAGTGGTGTTTACAAGCTTCCATCAAGCATTCCTAAGGTGTTTATGAAATAGTTATGCTTAGTTTCATCTAAGGGTTTTGTGAAGATGTCTGCTCTTTGATTGTCTGTGGAAATATATTCTAAAGTTATTTTACCCTTCTCAACATTGTCTCTAAGGAAGTGATGTCTAATCTCTATATGTTTGGTCCTTAAGGACTGGGTTGGATGCTATGGATATAGCACTAGAGCTATCACAATATATCTTAGAGTTATGTATTTCCAATTTGTAGTCAAGTAGCTGATTTTGCATCCACAGGATTTGTGAACAACAGCTCCCAGCAGCTATGTATTCAGCTTCAGCTGTTGAGCTTGAGACTGAGGTTTGTTTCTTACTAAACCATGAGATCAATCTGTCTCCTAGGAATTGGCAGGTACCAGATGTGCTTTTTCTATCAACCCTACAACCAGCATAATCTGCATCTGAGAAACCTATTAATTCAAAGTTAGTTTCTGCTGAGTACCATAGTCCTAGGTCAGGGGTTCCCTTTAGGTATCTAAGAATCCTTTTTACAGAGGTGAGATGGGATTCCTTTGGATCAACCTGAAATCTAGCACATATGCAAGTTGCAAACATGATGTCAGGTCTGCTAGCTGTTAGATATAGAAGGGATCCTATGATGGCCCTATAAGTCTTTTGATCTACTGATTTTCCTTTATCATCTTTTTCTATAATGGCATTGGTTGTCATGGGTGTTTTCATGGTAGATGTTGATTCCATACCAAACTTTTTGATTAGCTCTTTAGTATATTTTGATTGTGAGATAAAGATTCCTTCACTACTTTGTTTTACTTGTAGTCCTAGGAAGTAGGAGAGTTCACCCATACTACTCATCTCAAATTTAGATTGCATAAGATTAACAAATCTTTTACATAGTTTAGGATGGGTTGAGCTAAAGATGATGTCATCTACATATATTTGAACAAGAAGGAGTTGGTTTTTATGTGTTCTAGTAAATAGTGTCTTGTCTACTTTTCCTCTTTCAAATGAATTTTCTAAAAGAAAATTTGATAAAGTTTCATACCAAGCTCTAGGTGCTTGCTTAAGACCATATAATGCTTTGTTAAGTCTATAAACAAAGTTAGGAGAAGAAGGATTAACAAAACCTGGTGGTTGCTCCACATATACCTCTTCTTGCAGATCTCCATTTAGAAAAGCACTCTTGACATCCATTTGGTAGACTTTCATCTTCATGAAGGCTGCATAGGCAAGAAAGAGCCTGATTGCCTCTAATCTGGCTACTAGAGCAAAGGTCTGGTTGTAGTCTATCCCTTCTTCTTGTCTATATCCATGTGCTACAAGTCTTGCCTTGTTTCTCACAATTACTCCAGTGGAATCTAGTTTGTTCCTGTATACCCATTTTGTACCAATTACAGGGTAGTTTCTTGGTCTTTCAACTAGGTTCCATACTTTGTTTCTCTCAAATTGGCCTAGTTCTTCTTGCATGGCCATAATCCAGTGAGGATCACAATTTGCTTCCTCAAACTTCTTTGGTTCAACTTGTGATAGGAAGCATTGAAGCATCATCCCATTGGAGACTTGGTGTCTTGTTCTTACTCCTGCATTGGGATCTCCAATCACTTGAGCTTGTGGATGATCTTTCAAATTGATTCCTGTTGTGCCTGAATTTGTTAGTTGTACTTCATTCTCAATGGGATCATTGTTCAATTGTTCTTCCTGAACCATGTCCTCTTGTGGAGGAGGGTCTTGAGTGCTCTTTTCTGAGGTTTCTTGTTCAGACTCCTCACTTGGTTCCTCTAACTAGTTTTCCTTTCCATTTTCTGTGTTCTCTAGAGCTAGTTGCTCAAGCTGGGTTTCTATGCTGTTGTTTTCCTGTGGAACAGAACTGGTGGGAGTTCCCCCCCCCCCCTTAAGCAGCATGTTAGTTTCATCAAATACAATGTGCATGGATTCTTCTATCTTAAGAGTTCTTCTATTGTAGCACCTATAGGCTTTGCTAGATGATGACTATCCCAGAAATATTCCATCATCAGACTTCTTGTCAAATTTGGCAAGATGATCTTTCCCATTGTTTAGAATAAAGCAATAGAATAAAGCAAGTACATCCAAAAATTTTAAAATATTTAACAGTGGGTGTTTTATTTTTTAGGAGCTCATATGGAGTCTTTGATTTAGTTTTGTGTATGAGGCTTCTATTTAGAACATAGTTTGCAGTGTTGACTGCTTCAACCCAAAATGTTTTTGGTAATCATGACTCTGCAAGCAAGGTTCTACCTGATTCTATTAAGGTTCTATTCTTCCTCTCAGCAACTCCATTTTGTTGGGGAGTTCTAGGTGTTGAGAAGCTTTGTTTAATACCTTCTTCCTCACAGAAACTACAAATCATCTGATTCTCAAATTCAGTCCCATGGTCACTTCTTATAATTGAAACATTTGTGTTGAACTCAGATTGAATCTGTCTTATGAATTTTGAGAGAATTTTATGGGTTTCAGATTTAACTCCTAGAAAGAATACCCAGCTAAACCTAAAATAATCATCAACAATGACCAAGGTATAGGATTTTCCACCTAAGCTTTGAGTGGATATGGGACCAAAGAGATCCATGTGTAGTAAGTATAAAGACCTGGGAGAGTCATCCTTACCAATGGGTTTGAAGGATGATTTGGTTTGCTTTCCTAGTTAGCAAGGTCTGCATGGAGAATCCTTAGAGTACCTACCCTTTGGTAAGCCTCTGACTAGGTTATTTTTAGCTAGTTTACTGATTGTTTTGTAGTTTAGATGACCTAGTCTCCTATGCCATAATTCATTTTTATCAATAATATTGTTGAATAAGCAAACTTCTGTGGGTGAAGAGCTAAAGTCCACTACATATACTTTCCCTTTTCTAATTCCATTTAGTACTGTAGCACCAGTCTTGATATCTATAATATGGCAGAATAGTGTAGTAAATTTTACCTCATACTTACCATTCTCACATATCTGACTTATACTAATCAGATTGTGTTTTAGTCCTTTGACTACTGCCACATTCTTGAAGGTGACTTTCCCTTCTTTGAAATCTCCAAATCTCTTGGTTTGGCCACAGCTAGAGTCTCCAAAGGTTACTGATGGTCCAAGTCTATCCTCAAAGTTGATTAATAGGTTTTTGCAACCTGTCATGTGCATGGAGCATCCACTGTCCAAGTACCACACCATCCTGGAGATGTGATACATCTGCACATAAAAGTTTAAACATTGGTTTAGACCCTGCTGAGCTGGGGTCCCTCTCTTTTATTAGTAAAAGATTTAATAAAGGAATAAGTGGGTTTTTCAGGATATCCTTCCTTCTTATGGGGTACTGGCTTATCATACCAATCTTCTTGGATGATATCACAGAAATAATGTTCATAATAGAAGGACATGGATTGAGAGATCTATTTGGAAACAGAAGATTTTCTGTCTGATTCATTGCGTCGATAGGGATTAGACGTATACTTATGGTTGCGTCGATATAAATTCGACGTAGGTTTCTGGTTGCGTCGATATGAAGTCGACGCTTTCTTCATTCTGAGTCTATTCTCAGTCGAAGTATGAGAGAGGTTGTGTTGAGTATAAGTCGACGCATTTTGGTGTAAGCGTCGATTAGAACTCGACGCACGTCGAATAGTATTCGACGCATGTTCAAATTCTTTGTGAGGATATTTTCCTAAGATTCCTTTATTTGTAATGGGATTTGGTTTATTAAAAACAGTGGTTATTTCTGGACTTACTTGTGATCTTACTCCTGTTAGATGATTCTCCCTAGTGGAGTGAATGGGATGTTTCCAGACAGGTTTGCTGGATGATTGAGATTTAGATGCTTCATTAGTATTCAGTTTTAGTTGTCTAAATCTATCAGTGAGATTTTCAAAAATATTCTTGAGCTTCTGGCCTCTTCCATTTAGAGAGTCCTCAAAGGCTTTAGCCTTTGCTAGCTCTTTTCTTAGTGTTAGATTGTCCGAATAGATTTTGTTTAATTTCTCTTCTGAGAGTTCTAGATTGAGCTTATAATTTTTATGGTTTGTATTTACCTGTTTTAGATTTCCTAATTCAATTCTTAATCCTTTTAATTCTTTTTCAGATTTGATTATATCTAAACATAGTTCTTTGAAATTTTGTTTGAAATCAGTAGAGGAAAAATCATTAAGTATATTTACCATAGATGTAGCATCAAGCTTCTCAGTGGCCATCAGACATGTTTCCTTTTGCTTGACCTCTTCCTGATCATTATCTGATGAGGTGCTTCCTTCAGATTCTGAATCACTCCAGGTTTGAGCAATGAATCCTTTTTCTTTCTTTTTCTTCTTTAGATCTGTTCTTTTCAGATCTTTCTTGCAGTTGTTCTCCTTAGGACATTCAGGGGCAATGTGTCCTGGTTTCCTGCAAGTGTAACAGATAATCTCTTCAGTAGGAGTTTTATTATACCTGGTTTTTGAGTCTCTTCCTCTGGATCCTTCTATTTTGATCCACCTCTTGAACTTCCTAGCCAGCAAGCTGATTAGCTCCTCTTCATCAGTAGATGATTCACCTTCAACAGCCTTCAATGCAATACTCTTTTCTTTTGAGAGTGGAGATGCCTTTTCTTTCTCAGCTCTGGTTTTCAACAGTTGTTCATAGGATTTTTAGTTACCCAAGAGAACATCTGTTGATATTTCTTTTTGACTTCTGGAGTCTTTGATTGGCCAGATTCTTGAATCTCAAGAGCTGGGAAAGCAAGTCAGCAATTTATCATTTATCTCAGTGAGAGATATGTCCTTCTCAAGTGTTCTCAATTCATTGACTATGAGGCTGAATCTTGAATACATGTCAGCAACACTTTCACTTTCTTTCTTTTGGAAGTTTTCATATTGGGAGATCAGTAGTGCCTTTCTATCCTTTTTCTCATCAGCACTTCCCTCTACCATTTTGGTGAGAGCTTCCCATACTTCCTTAGCTGACTCACAATCAGCAATCTTTTGGAAAATTTCATCTGAGAGGGTTGAGACTAGGATATTCATAGCCTTGGCATCATGTCCTTGGGCTTTCTTCTCATCTTCAGTCCATTCAGCTCTTGGAACAAGTGTTTCAGTCACTTTTCCACTTGAATCCTTCCTGAATGGCTTGGGGGGACCTGTCAAGATCACATTAAACAATTCATTATCAATAGAGTTTAAATAAATTCTAATTCTTGTTTTCCAAAGTGCAAACTTTTCCAGGTTGCAAATTGGTGGTCTGGTGGAAGCATAATCTTTGATTTGTGCCATATGATAAAATAGTTTTGAAAAATATATATATATATATGAGAGGTAAGATCTTTTTGATCAAGGAGTTATCGTTTTTAGATCAACCTAGCTCTGATACCAATTGAAAGCGCACAGTTAACCTCACTAGAATTCTCTAGAGGGGGGGGGGGGTGAATAGAGATTAAAAATATTTTGTGCAAAGTTAATATATATATATATGTGTATAATCACAGATTAGAACTTCCCACACACCAACAAGAATTAAGCAAGAAAATAAAGTAAATGCAAGAAAATAAATCACAGCACAACACAAGAAAATATAGTGGTTCCCCAAACTTTGGGTAGTCCTCTCTTCTACCCCCTTGGTAGGAATTCACTATCTTGTACTGAGTCTTTTGATAAGGAGACTCTTAGAACCACCCTGAGTCTTTTGACAAGGAGACTCTTAGAACCAACTGAGTCTTTTGACAAGGAGCTCTTAGAACCAGTACACTGAATTTTTTGAAGAGAGATTCTAAAAACTCTTTTACAATGTTAGATGTAAGAAAGAAAGCAGGAAAGATATAAGGACAAGAATGAATCTTCTTCCTAGCAAGAAGATTAGAAGCACAAGAAGTGAATTGAATCTTTCTTCTATAGAGAGAAGAAGATTTGCAGACTTTCTCTCTTTGTGAGAGCTATCAGATTTTGCAGCAGTGTGATTTCAGAAGCAGAAGAAGAAGAAGTGGTTGAATGTTGCTGCAGAGCTTTTTCTCAATTTCTCTCTTTTCTCTTGGGAGCTTTTCCTCTATTTCAAAATGTATGTGGTGGATCACTCAACTATCATTTTCTGCCAACCTTCTCTTTATTTATAGCTCTGTGTATTCAAAATAATGCTATAGGAGGATAATTAATTAGCAGTCAGAAAAATAGAAAGATGAAAATGTTTCCATAATATTTATTTCTGTAGAAGGAAAGAACCAATTCAGATTTCAAATAATATCCAAATAAGTTAAATCAAATTAGCCAAGAATCAGATATAAGGAAAGAATGATTCAGACCGGCTATAAAATATTGACACTTATTCCATATAAATCAGATCTATTGAAAGAAGGAAAGAGATCTGGCGCATATTTAAAATCTGTCATGGAAATCGACGTGCGTCGATTACCATTCGACGCAAGCGTCGAGAGCATCCTTTCTGGACGTCGAGAGAAAAATAAGGAAGGTGCGTCGACTGAGGTGCGTCGACTGAGGTGCGTCGACTTCATTAGATGCGTCGACTAGAAATCAGAGTGGCGTCGACTAGACTTACGTCGAAATCTTCCTAGAGATACTTCGACTCAACCTGAAGGAAACGTCGAATACTATTCGACGCATATTTACTTAGCCTTGTTTTTTTCATTCTTAGAATTCATTTCTAGGGGTTAAGAGAAATCATTTTCCCAACAAATATTTTTATTTAAGACTAAAATTTATAAAACCCTTATTCACCCCCTCTTAAGGTGCCTATTGATCCAACACTTGGTATCAGAGCGAGGTTATTCCAAAATGGTTTTACAACCGAGAATAATGACACATCATGATCTCGCTTTTTATGAGGGGCAAGAGATTAGTAGACCTCCTTTAGTTACCGGACCAGACAATAATAATTGGAGAACTAGGATGCGAGATTTCTTAATGACTTTAGATATAGAAGTCTGGGCTATATTGAACATCATTACACTCCTCCTATAATTTTAGTTGAAGATATTGTTGGATTTGTAGGCGCCCTTAGAGGGGGGGGGGGGTGAATAAGAGTTTTACACTTTTATTATACTTTAAATGACTTGAAAACTAAGTAGATCAAAATAGTGTTTTTGAATAAAGATCTAAATTGTTTTATAATGAAAGAGAGGATAATAAACAATTTAGAGAAATAAAGAATAAATCAATTTTATTACACAAAGAGAGACATGATTACTAATAATAAGAATGGTTACAAAAATAGATTTCTATAATGCTAGAAATCGGAGGCAACTAGTAAGAATCTTGGGTTTTCTATCCCGACTCGTATCCCCACTAACCGGTGGATTTAGCCTATCCTCCCCTAGATCCAGCCTCAAGCCGCTCTATCCAATCCTCCCCTGGATATGGCCTCGAGCACTCCCTAGATCTAAACCCTAGACCTAGTCGCCAACACGAGGCGAATTTCTGCCCTAAGTCCTACCCAGACCTAGTCGCCAACACGAAGCAAATTCACTAAACGAGTACAAAAGAGTAAAGAAATGAAACAACAACATGTTAAAAACTCCATATGTGGATCTCTTGAAGAAGTAGACGAAGACCCGCAGAGTATGATCGTAGTCGATGCAGTGTTTCATCACAATGATGAAGCATGTTGAAATCTTCTCCACTGATCAACTTAAGCCTTCATGGATTTGTGGGAGTATCTCTTTAAAACTTCCTCTATATATTGTGCCACGAAGCTCTAGAATTTAGGGTTGTTAGAGGATGATGAAGACAGAGCCAAGGGGTCCTTTTTATAGAGTTTGAGCTACCGCCGACACTATCATTACCGCTGATGCTATCTCAGATTAGGAAATATTCTGCATGTAAGAATCTTCATTCCAAGGAAAGTTGGCCGAGATTCCTTTTGCGCATCGAGCTACCGCCTGCGCTATCTACTTCTATAACTGCTTCCTGGAATTTCTCTATTCAAGGCTAGCGCCTGCGCTAGTGACTACCGCCAGCGCAAGTGGCCATGCTGGAATTTTGGCTTCAAACTTTGGCGCAACCTTCTTATGTTATCCTTAAGTCATATGCTACACACTTAAGCACACATGATCAATTACACATAGGATTTGTTATTCTCAAACCTAGGAGATGCGAAAGACCATGTTCCAACAAACTCCCCCCTTTTGATAATAAAAAATCCATTAATGATAAATAAGAGCATTAATACATAAATCATGATGAACCCTACTTGTGTGTGTGTGTGATGACTTGGGATAACTGTCGATTTTGGTATTTAGAAGTGCTCCCCCTAAATGCATGCTCCCCCTATGTGATTTCTCCTCTTATATGTAGGGTATCTTCTTAAGAATTAATCATGTTAGTTCTCCCCCATTTGATAGCGATTATAATTTATCATGTTAGTCCCCCCTTTTGTTATTAGCAAAAGTGGGTTAAGAAAGCAAGAGACATAGAAAGAAGCTTTTGATTAAAATGCAAGGCATGATCGAGCTTTTATTAGAAATGTAATGATAAGGAGTTTTTAGCATGAAAATAAAAAATATGCATGTTAGAACAACCAATATAAACTTTACCAAGCAAGTCCATCACTTGTTGAAGAAAAAGAATTTTGAAATTCAAGTGATGATTCACTCCAAAAGAAAAGACTTTAAAAAAGCATGAAAGTGCAAGAAACAAAATTTATATTGTAATATTGCGGGAGACTTATAGAAATTTAAGAAACATCTTTTTTGTGAGCATGAAAATCATAAGAGTAAATATGAGTTTAAGTCCAAACATAAGAAGATGTTTTGGAGTTCAAAATTTTTAAGAGTTGTAGCATACTTTTTGAGAGATTTCAAACAAGATAAATTAGAGTTTTATCACAAACAGAAAGACTATAAAATTGGTTATCCAAAGTGTTGGGAACAGTGCCCTGCAATGTTCCTGATTTGAAGAAGTGCTCAGCTAAATGATAAATGCAAGTTGTATTTGACATTCCATCTAGTTCATGCTTGCAGGAATCGACAACATGTCATGTACTCTAGTTATTTTACTAAGTACTATATCATCGAGAAATTAAAGTGATGTCGTCGACAAAGAATGCTTATCGTCGTAATGATGGATAGAGCAGCAGCCACTGAGAAGCAAAGTGTTCGTCGACCGCTGAGACATGGCGAGATCGGCAAACGCAGAATGCTATTCGTCGCACGCAGAGAATACACATGACATCATCATGTGGAACACATGTCGTCGAGAGAACATATGATTACGACGACATGATGCAAGAAGAAAGCTCACGATGACACTGTCAGAGAAAGAAGATCGTCGTATATACAAAATCGCCAGGATATCCTGTATCATCGAGAGAACATATGATTACAACGACATGAGGCAGAAGGAAGATCGCGACGACAAAGTCAGAGGCAGTTTGCCATCGTAATGATGCAAATATCTTGAAGACAGAATTCAAATCTTGCGGACGTGATTTCAGCAATTAATGCCGCCGCCTGATTGTCCAATCAGCGCGTGCTCTTATGGAATGGGCGTCTGACATGAAAGGACAACAAATGTTACCGTTATGCGGCTTATCTGTCCTTTAAAAGGGAACAGTATTGCCCTAGAACAAAAAGAGGTTTGCGGTGCAAGAAAAGAAAGTGAAAAAGAATCCCGCCGCTCTTTAATAGAACAATATTCTTCAGCGGAGAAGAAAGAGAACAAGATTCAAGAGTTCTCATAAGAATCAGTCATCTCCATTGACTGAGAAGTCGCCGTTCAACATCAGGCTAAAGAAGAAGATTGAAGAAGGAGCTGAGCCATAAAGATCAAATCTAAAGCGTCCTCTTCAACCGTAAGAACCCAATCTTCATCAGGCTAAGTTGCCGATCACCATCTGGCAGAAGAAGCAGTTTTATTTACTGTAATTTCTTGTAAGGCTTGCGGGCCAAATTGTCTAGCTTGAGGGCTGGAGAGCTGTGAGGCTTGAGGGCCAGGGCAGTGCACTTGCGGGTGCGTCTTATCGAGCTTGCGGGCTCGGGGGCAGTAGGGGCTTGCATGCCTAGGATGTTGGGACTTGCGGGTCCGTGTGGTAGGGCTTGAGGGCCTGAGTGTCGAGCTTGCGGGCTCGGGGGAAGTAGGGGCTTGAGAGCCTAGGCTATTGGGACTTGCGGGTCCGTGTTGTAAGGCTTGAGGGACTGAAGATTTTGGCGGAGTTTGTCGAGTCCAGCACACTGCTGGGTAGGCGGAGAGGGAGAGAGGACTACTCAAGACACCCGGTCTTGAGGAACCTCTATAGATCGATGTGTGCTTTCTGTGGTTTGTTCTATACTTCTTAAATCTATTAACCAGAAAGAAGAAAAACCTAAAGGGGGATTTTATAAAAAGAAAAACCTATTCACCCCCCTCTAGGTGATTAAATAGATACCCCATAAACAACAAGTGGTATCAAAGCTAGGTTGTTCAAAGAAAAGCTTAACAGCTTGAACAGATCTGCCAGCGGGTGTCTAAGCATCATTAGTATGGAGTCAAGAATTGCCAGGTGCTGTAGAGAAAACTTTCCCCTGTGGAAAGTTAGATCCAGAATATTTATGGAAGCTTTGGATCCCAGGATGTTTCAAGTTACTCAAGAAGGGCCATATGCTCCCAAGACCACATCCAAGACAATGACTGAGGATGATATGATTCTGGTTAACTTAGACAAAAGAGTCAGAGACATCATAGTTACTGCATTTGATACTTTTGTACTCCAGAAATTGATCCACTGCACAACAGCTAAAGAAATGTGGGACTCTATGACAGTTCTCATGGAAGGATTCCCAGAAATTGGAGATATTACAGATGAGAGGAATAATAAGACCCGGAGTGATAGTGAATCAAGCAACTCAGATGCAGAGGAGGAAGCTCAGTTTGGACTAACTGTCCTATCTGAACCAGAGGAAGAAATACAGGATGAGACAACACCAGAACAGGTAGGAATAAGGGCTCCATTATCTAATACTGATTCAGATTCCGAAATATGTCTCTCCGAAAATTATGAGGGTCTTCTAGAAGAACTCAGAAGGAGCAAGGAACTCTACAGGAAACAAGTCGATGAGATCTCAATTCTCCAAACCAGAAACTCTGATCTTTTGGAAAAGGCTGATAGGCTGACTTTGGAGAACGCGGATTTCTGTCAGCTCAAAAGAGATTATAATGCTAGCTCAAACATGGACTTGATAACCAAGTTTGGGAATACCATGAAAGCTCTGGTTGACAGCAGAGAACTATGCTACTCTCTAAAAAAAGAAATTGTGCTTCTAAAGAAAGACAGGAATCTTGATGGACCGGCGAAATTCAGAGTCAATCAAGTCAGTGGGGTGAACGATAAATCCTCCACAAAAAGGAGAAAGATGTTACCTGTCACCTCCAAAGTAAGTCACGAAAAAGGAATCACAAGGGAACAGGAGCTCAGTTGGTCCAAGAGAACGAAGGGACCTTTGCAAAGGACTGACTTTCACAAAAGAAGCTGCAGTGGGAAAAATCACACCTCTGATCAATGCAATTCTACTTCCTACAGGCACTCCTTCCGCCCACAGAAGAGTCATACACTAACCGACAGCAAGAGGATAGGGCACGACAGATTTAACTGTTGGTGCTGCGGTAAGACGGGGCACTTTACAAGCAATTGTTGGCACAATCCAGTTGCTCCAAGGGTAACAAATGCTAAACCTATAAATAATTTATTTCACAATCATTATGTATATCCGAGGGCAGTGAAATCCAGCATACCCTTCAGAACTAATAATTTCCCAGGACCTAAGTTCGCTTGGGTTCCTAAGGGCTTGTAACCATATTTTGCAGGGAGTCCTAGTGCCCACCAGAAGCAAATCTGGGCCCTGGACATAGTAGTTGTTCTGACTCATTGTCAGAACAGCAAAGTTTTTTTTTAATTAGTGCAGATTATTTTGAAAAACAAGGAGCCCAACATGTGGATTGATCCAGATATCTAGAATCTTCGATTATCACGACGATATGATATGTGCTAAGACATAAAAAAAAATCGATACGAGAAAATGCATATCCAAGGAACATATCGACGACGTACGCGCTTTAAGATAATTAAGCCATTTGTCTCGGGATTAGATGGGTCCATCGGAGCCATCTGATCGCCTTTGAAAGGTACGCGCCTCTTCACATACCGACACTATAAATAGAGTGAATGTTCAAAAATAAAAATTACGCTATCATTTGCCCTAAGCCACTCCATCGACAAACCCTCGCCTCTGTTGACGTGCTGCCTTCTCATTCACTATGAATCAATGGCTCCAAAGAAAGAAGAGGTGATCTCAGGATGTGAACTTCAGCTCGAAGGATTCAATGCCTGCTCCGAGGAAATTAGGTCAGTAATAGGACTGCTGGAGGCATCGGGACTGGAATATGCTCTATGTGAACCTTTTGTTCTTCTCCACCGAGAATTTGGCAAACTCTTTGCCAATGCAAAAGTCAATCACAATGAATCACGGATAAAGTCCTTGGTGGGAGGCAAGAAAGTTAAGATATCTGCGATTAGCCTCGGTAAATCTCTGAATCTGCCAAGAATCGAAGGGGGAGAGGAAAAAGATGAACTGACCTCCGAAGAAATGTCTGCTAGCTACAAATGGTGTGGGCACACAGGGAAGACCTACGGGTCTATCAAAAGAGATGAATTCAATCAGAAGGGGAAGCTGCTGGCCAACATTGTTGGCAAAGTGTTATTATGCAATCCTGGTTCCCACGACCGCATATCCAAAGACATATTTGCTGTCATGGCCCGAATCATTCACTCTAAGAAAATCGACTGGAGTGAGTTCCTCTTCCAGAGAGTAAAGAACTCCCTGAAGACCCCCTCCTATGGGAGAATATTGTCCCTTTTCTTTCTAAACATCCAGGGTGATGTGTTGCAAAAGAGAATGGGAGTACCTCTTCACTACTCCAAGAAATTAGATGCAAAGATGCTAGACCGATGGGACAGGTCCATCCCCAAACCATCCTCTGATGTACAGCCAGCTCCAAAGAAGCAGAAGAAACCTGCAGCCCAAAGAAACCCCTCCTCCGAAGAAGAGTCATCAAGCAGCTCTGATGACATCCCACCACACCCACACCATTCAACTCAATCCGGAAGTGAACCATCCACTGGTATCAAAGAACATATCCCTGTCTCAACTCATGAACCTGCTTCCACAGAGATTGGTGAAAATACGCATGGAGGAAATGAGCCCGTTGAGGGGGAGCCTCAAATCGGGGGCTCAGCCCAAAATGATGACATGATCCCCAAGAATGCTAGAGTTGAGGGGGAGATCGATCTGGAGCACTCTGGCCCAGAAGATCGAAATACAATACCTGAGCCAACAGAAGACATCACTCTCTCCGATTGCCGAGAGTTAGATGTTGCGAGCAAAATTGTGCTCATAGCTCCAAGTGAGCCCCTGCCAGAAGTCCCTAAATGGATGGCCAAAGTTACAGCGCATATCAGTGAAGAATCATCTGAAGATGTCAGTAAAGTAGACTCGCAGGGACGAGGAGATCAGGAGGGACAAACTGCTGAGCCATCTTCGGCTCAGACAGGTTCACTATTCCACATGATATTAGCTTTACTTAATGCTCAACGACAACATATAGAGCAATTTATAGTAAAAACCGTGAATAGTTTAAGAGAGGAAGTGAAGGGAGAAATTAAGAAGGTACAAAGCGACATACACGACCTGAACACTCAATGCGCTCAATTCTATTCTATGGCAGCTCCTGCTATAGATAAGATGAATGAGGAGGTTAATAAAGAGGGACATCAAACCGATAAAATTTTGACCAGTCAAGAAACCTTCTCGAATAATGTATATTATTGTTTTGAGCAGATGGAGACAGGTGCTGCAAATAACAGAGATCAAATTCTGACCAGGGTGAATGAGAATGCTCACACCCTAGATGCTCATCTGCTTGAAGTAAGCAATAATCTGGATGTAACTGAGCAGACCCTGGTTGAACAGCTTAATCTAGTCAAAGACAACCTGGAAGAGCACATATTTGAACAAGCCATAAAGGGGGAGAATAAAAATAATAAATGCCAGTTCACATCAAGCGATGTGGATCACAAATCAGATAAAGCAGACAATGAATCAACCTCCATCAGTATATGTAACTGCCACTCCTTCTGCAAGCACTGACTCTGATGAGTATGGGATAGAATTTGAAGAATCAGCCACCTCCAGAAAAAGAAGGAGAATTCACAGCAACCAGTATAGGGAAAAGAGACTGAGGAAATTGAGCTGGATCCCCAATCTGGAAGTTGGAGTCCAGTATCAAGAGAAATAATAACAGACTCGTGGATTTAATTTGGACACCCACAGGAGGATTATCAGAGAGTATACCACTCGGTTGACTGGGATAGACATTTAAAGCAGCTGGAAAGGAGGAAGAACCACAAGCTAGCATTCCCACAAGGTCCTCCTCCTTCTCCTAAGAAGATTCCGCTACCCATCAACTACCATCAAAGGCGGAGGCAGAAAGCCAAAGGAGCAAGCGGCAGCAGCAGACGCTGATGAGCAACAAACTAAAATCCTAAATTATCTTGTTAGGGCAAAATGAATGCGCATGATTATTCTTGAACATTTAATCTATTTTGAAGAACCCTTAACCTATTTATATGATTGTTGCTATATGTGTGATTTCCTTATCTGAAATGTTATATCTTTTCATAGATGGCATTTATCATTGAGTGGGTTATGACTTCTTCAAATAGGGGGAAATTGTTGGGAACAGTGCCCTGCAATGTTCCTAATTTGAAGAAGTGCTCAGCTCAATGATAAATTCAAGTTGTATTTGACATTCCATCTAGTTCATGCTTGCAGGAATCGACAACATGTCATGTACTCTAGTTATTTTACTAAGTACTATATCGTCGAGAAATTAAAGTGATGTCGTCGACAAAGAATGCTTATCATCGTAATGACAGATAGAGCAGCAGCCGCTGAGAAGCAAAGTGTTCGTCGACCGCTGAGACATGGCGAGATCGGCAAATGCAGAATGATGTTCGTCGAACGCAGAGAATACACAGGACATCATCATGTGGAACACATGTCGTCGAGAGAACATATGATTATGACGACATGATGCAAGAAGAAAGCTCATGATGACACTGTCAGAGAAAGAAGATCGTCGTATATACAGAATCGCCAGGATATCCTGTATCATCGAGAGAACATATGATTACGATGACATGAGGCAGAAGGAAGATCATGACGACAAAGTCAGAGACAGTTTGCCGTCGTAATGATGCAAATATCCTGAAGACAGAATTCAAATCTTGCGGACGTGATGTCAGCAATTAATGCCACCGCCTGATTGTCCAATCAGCGCGTGCTCTTATGGAATGGGCGTCTAACATTAAAGGACAACAGATGTTACCGTTATGCAGCTTATCTGTCCTTTAAAAGGGAACAGTATTGCCCTAGAACAAAAAGAGGCTTGCGGTGCAAGAAAAGAAAGTGAAAAAGAATCCCGCCGCTCTTCAATAGAACAGTATTCTTCAGCGGAGAAGAAAGAGAACAAGATTCAAGAGTTCTCATAAGAATCAGTCATCTCCATTGACTGAGAAGTCGCCGTTCAACATCAGGCTAAAGAAGAAGATTGAAGAAGGAGCTGAGCCATAAAGATCAAATCTAAAGCGTCCTCTTCAACCGTAAGAACCCAATCTTCATCAGGCTAAGTTGTCGATCACCATCCGGCAGAAGAAGTAGTTTTATTTACTGTAATTTCTTGTAAGGCTTGCGGGCCAAATTGTTTAGCTTGAGGGCTGGAGAGCTGTGAGGCTTGAGGGCCAGGGCAGTGCACTTGCGGGTGCGTCTTGTCGAGCTTGCGGGCTCAGGGGCAGTAGGGGCTTGCGGGCCTAGGCTGTTGGGACTTGTGGGTCCGTTTTGTAAGGCTTGAGGGCCTGAAGCTTTTGGCGGAGTTTGCCGAGTCCAGCACACTGCTGGGTAGGCGCAGAGGGAGAGAGGACTACTCAAGACACCCGGTCTTGAGGAACCTCTATAGATCGCTGTGTGCTTTCTGTGGTTTGTTCTTTACTTCTTAAATCTATTAACCAGAAAGAAGAAAAACCTAAAGGGGGATTTTATAAAAAAAAAACCTATTCACCCTCCCCCCCCCCCTCTAGGAGATTAAGTAGATACACCATAAACAACACAAAGAAAACATCTTTTTGAAAGTTCAAAGATCATAATAGAAATAAGAGATGTTATGCAATAAAAGTGACGTTATTTGGATAAAACCAACCTTATATAAACATCCAAGTTTAAGATAATATTTTTAAGAAATATTTTTCGTATGCAAGTAAGGTTTCAATAAAATTTTCATGACAATAGGCAAGGAGTTCTATTTTTCAAAAACTACTAAGGCAAGCACGATTACACATATTCTAGAAGATAATAACTACAATGTTATTAATTTGCATTTCAAGTTATGAAAATATTATAGAGATCTTGCATTGCAATCTAGTGCTTTTACTAAAACTTTCTAGAGAATTTATGTAAAGAAGCATTAGAGTCCAATTCTCATGAGTAGAAGCTTTATGAGAGATAATAATGTGTATAAAAGGTGTTTTGATAAAAGTATACACGTGATATAATCCAAAACACATGATTTATACAGTGAAGTAGAAATATTATTAAGCATGTCATCTTTTTAACTACTTCTACACATCAATTTTAGATTTGATACAAAGCACATAAAAAGTACAACTGCTAAGGTGCTTCACCCACACAATGCTCATGAAGACTTATCAGGGAGCGGAGTAGTACTTGGGGAATCACATATTTTATTTTCAATAAGAGTTTTTCTGATCCGGTGTACAAAATAGGAGTGTATCAAAGTAATTTGCACAAGACACTTTACTATTCTTTCCAAGGTGCTCAACCTCACAATGCTTATGAAGACTTATCAGGAGGTTCAAGTAGTGCTTGGTGAAGTTATCTTTGTCATTTTATTTTTGATTTTTTGAGTAAGACAAAGTTCTCTGAATTCACTTGTTTTTGCAAACACTTATAATTTTGAAATTTCACTTCTATATGTGCAACATAATTCTGAATAATGTGTAGGTAATAGAAATAGACATCTTAATTTTGTAAGCTACTATACTGCACATTCATGTTGGGTTAAGAATTATTGGCACATGTAGTCTACCAAAAAGTGTGAGTGTAAAGAGATCATTATCTAACATAACACATTACTCATACTTAGAGGCATACTAAAGCAATCCTACACAATTCACCATAGGATTTTTTATTGCACATAAAAAGATTAAAATCTAAGCATGACAAGCCAAAACAATGTTTAGAAAACTTGAGATTTTAAATTAAACATTTCTAGCCAAATCTAAAAGAACATGCTTTGTCATTTTTGCCAAAGTAGTGAAACATAGAAATCTTGTTATTTTAATAAAGATTTGTAGAAACAAATAAAAATAAGCAAAACATATTCTTGTATTTTGGAATTTTATATTTTGATTTTTCATAAAATAAAGAAATAGACAAACAAAAATGCCACAAACACAGAAATAAGTAGAAAAATTATAAGATCTTATTTTTATAAATTTTTTAGAAATTTGAAGCACTGAGTTTTGAATCATTGAGCTAGCGCCGGCGGTAGGTCCTAACGCCTGCGTTAGCTCACAGAGAGTGCTTATTATAATCGTACATCCCCGATTTTCTTCGATTTCACTTCCAATTTTGCTCAAATATGTTTGTGCAAAGTAAGATCTGTCTAATGAAGTGAAAAGACGAGAAGAAAACGCAAAAAGTTGCGGAAGTTAAAATTTTAGACCAAGAGCTCCATCAAAAAACTTTAATTCTAATTTTTTAAACAACTTGAGTTTTCACACTCATTTAAGCTTAATTGATAGGATTTGCAAACAAAGAAGACATGATTGGACAAATCAAATATGCATGATTTTAGTGATTATATAAAAATAATGTTCATGCATAAAATAAAGATAGGTATGCCCTAGATAAAAATACCCAGACTATATGTTTATACCCTAGCCCTGTACTTAGTGACGAGTGAGCATGTGGAGCTGCACACATGCCGTAGGTTGGGGTGTTACTCTCATATGCATACACTAGAGAACTCTCAACCTAACACTCTTTACCCCTAGTTCCTCGCAAGGCCCCACTGGAACCCTCCCTGGTTAAGGATGTTAGTTATTGGGTGTCTACTTATCACCTAGAAGGGGGAGGGGGGGTGAATAGGTTTTTCATATTATTTTACTTCCCTCTTTAGGTGTTCTTGTTTTCTGGATAATAGATTTAGCGTTTGGTAGAGCATAACACAGAAAGCACACAAAGACTTATAGAGGTTCCTCAAGACAGGGTGTCTTGAGTAGTCTTCTTTCCCTCTGTGCCTACCTAGCAGTGTGCTATGCTCAGCAAACTCCTCCAATGTCTCCGGCCCACAAGCCTTACAACTCGGACCCTCAAGACCCTGCTGCCTAGGACCTCAAGCCCCTTCACTACAACCGAGCCCGCAAGCTCGACCCTCAGGCCCTCAAGCCCTACAACTCGGACCCGCAAGTCCCTGTAGCCTAGGCCCTCAAGCTCCTTCACTGCACTCGAGCCCGCAAGCTCGACACTCTAGCCCTCAAGCCCTACACAGCACGGACCCGCAAGTCTTGCCTGCAGCCTAGGCCCGCAAGCCCCTTCACTACACCCGAGCCTGCAAGCCCGACAAGTTTGGACCCGCAAGTCCCTATGCCCTAGCCCTCAAGCATCACAGATCTCAAGCCCTCAAGCTTGACACTCAGATCTGAAAACAGATCCCACAACTTTGGCCCGCAAGCCTTACAAAGATTGATTTACAATATTGAACTTCTGCCTGATGGAAATCAGCTTCTTTACTTGAAGAAGATGCTTTTGATGTGAACCTTGATAGTGCAAATTTTCTTCAAGCTTCTTGCTCTGCCGAATGTTGACTGGTTATCTTCCTTGAATAGTTCTTAACAGTTGATGAGAATTGACTGCAACTTGAAGAACACAAAATGATCATTTTGTTCTTCCTGTCTTTCTTTCTTCACCGCCGCTTGTACTGTTGTATTGCTAGGCGGGATTCTTTTTCATTCCTTTATCTATCTCTTCTAGGGCATCACTGTTCCCCTTTATAGGACGAATGAGCCTCTTAACTGTCACATGTGATGTCCTTTACTGACAGATGCCCATCCCTCAAGAGCATGCGCTGATTGGACAATCAGGCGGAGACATTAAATGTTGACAGCGCATCCGGCTACTTTTGAATCTGTCTCGACGATATTTCCATTGTTACGATGATATGGACAATTTCTCGACGACAAGGCTTGTCGATGTCTTGAACTGGTTTTTTCTTCAATTCTTCATCAGATAGTGATATCTTGACGATACGGGACATCACTTCTGCCCTCGAGCTTAAGATGACACGAGGTCGTCAAACTGATATCAACGAGAACTCCTTGTCTGCTAGATATCGCTGAAACCACATTATCTTGTCGACGACATAATTGATATCATGTCGACAGAGTATACTTCAGCAACTGCCTGTCTTCATACGACCTTCTTTAGTCTTCTCGACGTCACACCTTATTTACGATGATGTCATTGGCATCAGTCTTACTTATTCTTTCCGATGACAAGGCTTCTTGTCGACAACATATGTTCTTCCTTAGCCTTATCGACGTTAAGGCTTCACATCGACGACATTTGTTCTTCCTTAGCCTTATCAACGTCAAGGCTTCTTATTGACGATATCGTCGACATCTTTGAGTCTTCTTCTTCATCTCGGCTTTCTGATATCGTCGTGTATGTGTCACAGTGATATCACCATTTTGCCTTGCTCTGCATGTTGTTGACGATATGCCTGCTGTTGTCGACGATACGCTTGATCCTTTTCGACGACATCAGACACAATCATTTTTTTTGCTTTGCCCATCATTTCAATGATGTTCTTATACTTGTCGACGATATGTACAGCCTTTTTTGACGATATTATACTTAGGCAGGTTATTGAAGTACTGGACATATTGTCTTATCTCTACAAGCATGAACTAGATATAACATTAGATACAATTTGTACTTATCATTGAGCTGAGCACTTCTTCAAATCAGGAACACTGCTGGGCACTGTTCCCAACAATCTCCCCCTATTTGAAGAAGTCATAACCCACTCAATGATAAAGTACATCTTAAGCAAATAAGCATATAATGATGACATTGCAGCTATGTTTGAGTGAAGACAGAATTTGACAAATATTACTTCATTTATAAATAGTGCCAAATGTTTTTAAAGGATTTTGACATTTCTACATTTACCCCCTAAAGATTTATCCATTTATATCTCTGGTGCCCTCATAGCAGCATCACCCTTTGCTTTCTTGGCACTGGCTTCCTGCTCCTTTTTAGCTTGTCTGATGAAGTATTCAAACGGTTTGGGATGATACTTGAGAGGTTCAAGAGCATTAGTTGAGATTCTACCTGCTTGCTTGTCCCTTCTGTGTCTCCTTCTCGATTCTTCTTGATCTTCATATTTAGCCCATTCTTGAGGACTGTATACATTGTATCGTTCACCATTATTAGCTTTCACTTGCTCCCATGCTTTTAGAATAATGGATCTAGATTTGGGACTCCATCTTTCATAGTCATCCTTTTCTCCATTTCCTCCCTGTACTTTCTCTTCCTCATTTTTACTTCTTCATCCTCCAGTACTTCCTTCTCTTTACCCTTATCAGTGTCAGTATCAGGAATGTCTACATGGTCAACATGTTGCTCTTCAGCAGGGTACTCTCCTGCAGGAATGTCAAAAGGTGGAGGAGGGAGATTCATTGCTTCCCTGATGGTATTTGTGGTCCAGATGGCATGCTCACCACTGGCCTTTATCATTGATCTCTCCCTCTTTATGACTTCTTCAGATATCCCCCTCTGGAGATTCTTCTCAGAAACCAATATCTTGTTTTTAAGCATGCGGATTCCTGCTTCTAAGTGATTCTTGGTCTCAAGCAGATGACAGTCTAGATCCTTATTATGGTGATCTAGACTTTCTTGGAGATTAGTTTTGTGTTCAGCCTTCCTCTTGGTGGATGCAATGTAGGCCTTTTCTATGTTGCTGACAATCAATATCTGATAGACCCTAAATTAGATAGACCCTTGTGAGTAAGTGCTGTCTCTTTGGCAGTATACTCTTGTAGATTCTTCACATCATTTCTCAGGCTCTCAGTTTCAGCAGATAGTTCCCTTTTCAGTTCATCGACCGCAGAGGTAACATAACTTTCAATTTTTAATCTTTGCTCTTCAAGGAGCATCTTTATCCGAGACAATAGTGAGGACTCCACTGGCCTATTCTCTGGAGGTGAACTAGCTTGTCCTTGTTCCTCTTCTTTATTCCCCTCAACCATTGGAGATGGAGATTTTCTGATGGGTGAATGTTTTGGCTCTTTTTCCTTTTCAGGACTTAGCAGATCTCTGCTAGTCTCATCAGCAGAATTCTCTAGCTTCTCTTCTTGGTGATCTTTACTTGGGTCCTCTTGGTCTACTGATCCACGATGGACATCATCCTCATCCCCAATGATCTTATTGATCACTTCTTCCACTTGAGCATGGAGTTCACCATTCTTCTCCCCCTTAGTCTCAGCATCCCCTTGCTCAGCTCCTGCTGTTACCATTGTCCCAGATCCCAGACTTAGGGAAGAGGTCTGGAGGGCGACATTTCTTTTCTCTACAGGCACTTCAGAGTCAGACGAGTCTGAGCTGTTGCCTTATTCACTTTCTTCAGATGATCTTTCTGTGAAATTTTCCGTAGATCTAGGAGTGAGCAGGAATAGAATAACTAAAAGTTCAAGTCAAACAACTAGAAGCACATGAAGCAAACGCAATCTTTATTGATAAGCAAAAATCTTCATTACAGAGCGAGGTATACATGACGAGACATGATTTCGCTAGTACACAAAAAATAGAAGAGAAAACAGCTGAAAAGGAAAACCATCGGTCGGACTTCTCGAGACCGCCTAACCGCCCGACATGACAGTCCGCCCGACTAGAAAACCATATCACCCGAACTGCCTGCCTGCGATTTGAACAACACCAACCGAGAACCACGCGAACTCCCGGACTCCATTGATCCTCCCGAACTCCAGCAACCCGCACTGCAAGCCGCGAGACCACCCGAACACCTTCAGAAGAGGAGGTGACCGCTGCTACCTGCACAATCCGCAGAAGCTGCACAAAACAAGTTCGATCAGCTAACCGGCCGGTCACAAAAAGAGACCGTAAGAACAGATCGCGAGCTCAGCTTACACTTGGTGCTATATTTTTGCTGCTACATTGACTCCTGTTTATAGGCGGGCGACCTGAGCCAGTCACCGCCCTATGAGATAGAATCACCACCCATGACCGCGCGACCAGACCGGTCAACCCGCGCAATCAGCAAAAGATCCTCCTGCTTAGTGAGCTCGCCGACTTCAACATAAGCCGCGCGATCATGACAACTCGCCCGGTCATGACGCTCACCACCTGTGTTCGCCACCCGACCTCCTCCAGAGACCGCGAATACACCAGACCGACTAGGGCAACAGCCCGCCAAGTCGATCAACCACCTGTGACCGCATATGCCAGTTGATTGCCGAAGGACCAACCATGCGAACACAACCCGGAGACCGCGCGACTAAGAAAACCTTAGTCCGCGCGCATGATGACTAGTATTTTAGTCATTATTTTAGGCTAATATCTTATTAGATATTTAATTAAATTATCGCATTTGTTTGTTATTTTGATAAAAATTACGTAAAAATAATATTTTATGTTCTAACTCATATATTTTCTATTTTGTAGAAATGCGGCTGAGGTGAAGTTATGTGCAATATCCCGCCGTCGCATCCATAATTTTAATTCAAGTCAGATTCGTCAGCGTGTAGTTCGGCTCCACCACCTTCGCATGCATATGCATGGTGTGCTCGACCACTTCCGCCTCCTCCAAAACCGCGAAAGCGCAACGTCATCGCTGCCACCTTTGAATACAACCACTCTCGTCCAAATAATTTCATGTTGCTGCCGCACCCGTTCGAGCCCCTCACGCAGGGGCGGACCCATGTTAAGACACGGTCGGGCACTTGCCCGACCGTGTTTTTCGCGAAATGCCGCTAGGCGCTAGGGCAAGACTCGGCATTTCGCAGAGGGGCGGCACTCGGCAGCGATTTCTACAGTTCGATGGGCGACGACGTTCGCTTCTGCACAGGTATGCTCCTCCTTCTCCTCCTCCTCCTCCTCCTCCTCCTCTTCTTCTTCTTCTTCTTCTTTTTCTTCTTCTTCTGTTGATGTGTTCTTCCTGTTTCCCCTCCTCCTCCTTCTTCTTCTGTTCTTTTACTCTAAACTAATTTTCTTCTTCTTCCATGATTCCATCTCCGGTTCTTATTTCTATCTTACATGATTCCATTTCCATCTTCCATGATTCCGATTTCCATCTTCCATGATTCCGATTTCCAAAGCCAAGCCTAAGAAATTTCTTGTATTTATAAAGAACACACCAAGGTTTTGCAATTTTTGTGTTAAACCTAGTTCCTTTTTTTTTGCTTTTTTCTTATTTTTTCCCTTTTTTATTTCAGGTTATGCTCGAGTTTGCATCCTTTTGGACATCCTAGATTTTTGGGCTGTTGAAACATGGCTTTGGTGGAAGCTTTTGAAATTGGGTACACCCATTCCCTTCTTCCCCCATCTCTATTCTATAGTATTTTGCATTGAGAAAATGCTGATTTTAAGTTTGGGGGTATGGGTGCTTGTGTTTTGTTAATTCTATGGTTGTTTATGAATCATGTTTTTGCATTGTTTTAAGTGTTTCTATTCTGAAAATGCAAGTTATTTTATTATCTTTTCACACCATTTATTGCACCCATTTTTTTATTTTAGCTCAATCATGGAGATGCATTATTTAAGTTTGTAGAAACTGTTATCCTGTAGTAGTAGTAGTAGTAGTAGTAGTAGTAGATCCCTTATTCACATTTTGGTTTTGTTGAAAGTTTAGTAAGTTATGTTTAATCAATTTAGGCGTGAAATACCACTTTTTATGCAAGATTTCTAATACTTTTTTCCATTCATTGCAAGATATTGCTATCTATAGCTTGTGTATTGGTGTGTTTATTTGTTGTAGAGAAGGATTCTTAATTACTTAATAGCTAGAATCTAGAGGATTCTTAAATCAACCATTGTATTGGTTGTTTAACTTAATAGCTAGAACCTTCCCCGATGCGATCTTTGAAGCATTTGCAAAGATTTCCTATGTTTTGGGCCTTTTCTTAGATCATTTGAACCATTGCACCACTCTTGGATCAATTCACCATTGCATACTCACATTGAGCTTATACCACTTCCTTTTGATTAGCACCACCACTCACAATCACCAAAGCCAAATAGCTTTCCTAACTTCATAATTAATCTCTCTCTCTCTCTCTCTCTCTCTCTCTATATATATATATATATATATATATATATATATATGTAATGGTCAAAGTTCAATAGATCCCTGCAAAAAAAATTTCGGGGGCGCTGACCCCGAACCCCCGCTCAGGGGGCCCTGCCCCCCGAACCCCCCGATCGACAATAGTTACATTGTGCCCGTGCGACTTCAAAATCCTAGTTCCGCCACTGCCCTCACGTGAAATCTATACATGGCCTTTGTTCAAATTTTTATATATATACGTATATATTTATTTATATATGCATATATATTTATTTTATACATATATATTTAGTTATATATACATATATGTATATATATATATATATGCGTATGAAAGAACAGCCACTCCACCTAGCTGGAGCAGCCCGCCGGCCACCTCCTCCACCATGCAAGATTCCGGCCACCTCCTCCATGCAAGCTTCCAAGACCATGAAGATGCTCCGGCCACCTCCATGCATGCGCAGTTACTCCACATGCAGCCACCATGTATGCAGGCCAACCACTTCAACAGCGCCACCACCCTTGCATGAAGCTGTCGAACTCCTCCCAGCAGCTCTCCTGAGCTCCTCCACGTTAGCGATCCGCCCAAGTTCCTCCATGCGCGCCTCCTCCGCCCAAGCCCTGGCGTTTCACAAGGATGTCGCCTCCAGCCCGAGCTCCTCGATGTGCGCCTCCTCCACATATCCCGCCCGACATTATGCCTCCTCAGGAATGCCAGCACAACCGCACCTGCCAAAGATTATATTTTATTAACAGCTATAAATAGGTCTCCTCGGGAAGGAGGAAGGGGGCATTGGCAGAAGAGAAATTTAAGAGCTGATAAGGAAAAGATAAGGAATAGTTCTTTTTATGAGATTTTGGATTTTAGAAAAAAAAATAGAAATTCATTTCTATTTATGTATTATGGTTGTTTTTCGACGCTCTAATTTAATGTGTACTTCTCCTCTTTCAATTTATAATTTTCGTGTGTCCTTGCACTTTTATTTCTTGTAATCTCTCTTTCTACTAGCAATAAAAATATTATTTTGATTATTTCTATTTCTATTTTGTTATAATCAGTCTATCGTCACTTTCTCCCTATTTCATCATGTCGTATAATAATGAATCCTCCACCTCCATGAGTAACTAATTCCTATAGTGCTCGATCGCGACGATCCGAGGATGAGATAATTTTGCTATGATTTTTAGATTTGTTTTTCTCTAATTATTGAACGCTTACGATTTACCTTGGATATAACAAATTATTATGAGGCTATATCATTAATATATAGTCTTCATATTGTTTTCGTTCTTTAGTTAGCCGAGAGGCTCATAAGTCGAATAGATCACTCATTGGTAAAAGGAGTAGAACGCAACCCTCGGGAGAGGATGACGTAACTCTTCCGGATTGGAGTAAAATCCAATAGCGAGGTTCACTTCCTAAAGCAAGTCTTAGGCGATGCGATTTGAGAACGAAAGTTCGGTCTATACACCTAAACTTAGTTGAACTTAATCCTTGAAAGAGGAGTGTTCATGCTGCGGGAACCTTCACGGTCAAAGCCTCTTCAACAAGAGAATTGCATTGCTACTTTCATTTCGTAATTTTATAAATCCGAGGTGACTTAAAGATCGGGTATCAGTTTTAAACCATCGATTAATTTCTTTTAGTTTCGGCTATTTGCAAACATACCAACCCAACTTTCTATTGATAAAATAATAGCGATTTTCAAAGTAGAATTACTCAACCACCCGAGTCTAATACGACCTTGGTTTTATAAACCTATACTACTCTCGATACGGTACACTTGCCCTTGTCGTTAGTAGATATAGTTTTGCGCATCAAGTTTTTGGCGCCGCATTTCTACAAAATAGAAAATATATGAGTTAGAACATAAAATATTATTTTTACGTAATTTTTATGAAAATAACAAACAAATGCGATAATTTAATTAAATATCTAATAAGATATTAGCCTAAAATAATGACTAAAATACTAGTCATCAGCGCACCACAAAGAAACCGGACAGCCACCAGACCAGGCTGCCCACACCACGCGGTCACAAGCACCAGACCGCGCAATTACTCCAGCTCGCCACGCGGTCATATGACCAGACCGCGCGGCCTCACCTCGGCACCCTTGGACAGAAGAATAGCGGTCATGCCGAGAAGCCCGCAGCTAGACCAAAGTGGTCAGACCGCCAGAGGAGACCGCAAGACCGTGCGGTTAGACCAGACCGCGCGGTCACCCCCCAGACCGCCAACTTCACAAACTTCCACTTCAACATTTTCAACACTCCCCCTTGAGCTGGGAAGTTGAAAACAGCCCCAGTAAACTCCTTAGCGGAGTAAACGGCCCCTTCGCCAGCACCTTTGTGAAGATGTCAGCAATGTTGTCCTGACTCCGAACATGCTCGACCGAAAGAGACCCCTCCAGCACCTTCTCATGAATGAAATGATGCTCGATCTCGATATGCTTGGTCCTCGTGTGACAAACTGGATTAGTAACCAGTTTGAGAGCACTCTCGTTGTCGCCGCGGAGCAAAGTCAGACCCTGAAACTCCTTATGGACGTCTCCAACCAACCTCCTAAGCCAGATGGCTTCTTGAGCTGCCAAGGCCGAAGCCTTGTATTCCGCTTCCGTGGTTGAGACAGACACGGAATCCTGCTTCTTACTGCACCATGATATAGCCATGGGCCCGCCACGAAGACGTATCCAGACGTCAACTTCCGATCATCCGAATCTCCCACGTAATCGGCGTCTATGTACCCATGCACCTCGAAGCCCGCATCTCTCCTATAAAGGAGACCCATATTCGAAGTCGCCTTGACATACTTCAATATACTCTTGGCCGCTAGAGGATGAGGCGACCGTGGTTCCGCCATATATCGACTCACCCTGCCAACTGCATACGCAATATCCGGCCTGGTATTCGTCAGATAGATCAAGCTCCCAAGCAGAGCCCGGAACACCAACGGATCTTCCAGAATCCTCCCCTCATCCTTGCGAAGTTTCATGGCCTTCTCCAGAGGTGTGGAGATGCACTTCCCTTCCTTCATGCCGAACTGCTCCATGATTCGCTCCGCATATCCAGCCTGGGACACCAGCACTCCACTCTCCTTCCTCTGCACCTCGAGTCCAAGGAAATGGTGAAGCTCACCCAGATCCTTCATCACAAATCTAATAGATAGCTCAGCCCAAAGCCTTGCTACCTCCTCCTATGAATTCCCGTCATGATCATATCATCCACGTAAAGCAGTACGATGACTTGAAGCTCCCCGCTCTTCTTGACGAACAAGCTTGAGTCTGAGTCTGAAGCACCAAACCCGCAGAATAAGAGATACTCTGCTATCTTTCCATACCACGCCCTTAGCGCTTGCTTCAACCCATACAGGGCCTTCTTCAACTTGGAGACATGCTCCGGAAAATCTTCAGATACGAAGCCTGGCGGCTGGACCATGAAGATGTCTTTGTCAATCTCGCCGTACAAGAAAGCATTCTTTACGTCGAGCTGCCAAATCTGCCACCCCCAACATGCCACCAAGGCAATCACAACCCAAACTGAAGTCATTTTTGCCACAGGACTGAATGTCTCTTCATAGTCTTCACTGTATTGCTACGAGAACCCCCGAGCCACAAGGCGAGCCATGTATCGCTCGATACTGCCGTCATCCTTCTTCTTGAGCTTATAGACCCACTTACATGTCACAGGGGTGATACCCTTGGGCCTGGGCACCAGAGACCAAGTCTCATTCTTCTCAAGAGCACTCATCTCTTCCTGCATAGCTGAATCCCACTGTTCCATGCGTTTGGCCTTTTCAAAGCTCGACGGCTCCCTCTCATCCAAGGGACTAGCAAAGAAACACGAGATAAAGCTCACCATGTTTCCTCCTTTATAGCGATCAGGGGCAATGATTGTTCGCTTCGATCTCCTCAATGCCTTCCCCTGATTCGCAGTATCCTCAGCTACTTCTTCCCTAGCTCCCCTTCCAAACGTACTCGGAGCATCGCTCCCCTGCTTCCTGATCCAGAAGCCTCCGCCTCAGAACTAGATATTGATGGACCACCTGGTGACACAGGCAGCACCACCTGAAGATTTTCCACAGCTTTCTCCGGCTCCTCCACCCTGCTTTCCGGTAGCTCAATACCAGAACTTCCCTTGTAAGACGTCACCTCATTGAATACGACGTCGCGAGATACAACGAATCTCCGCGTCTCCAGGTCCATTCACTTCCAGCCCTTCTTTCGATCATCATAACCCATGAAGACTAGCTTCCTTGCCTTCACATCTAGCTTCGTCCGAAGCGCATCTGGAACGAGCACATAGCAGGTGGAACCAAACACCCAAAGGTGTGCCACACTTGGCTTTTCCTTGAACATCAATTCATGCGGGGTCTTCATATTGATGGGACTTAAAGGCATCCTGTTGATGACGTAGGCAGCACAAGACATTCTCTCCGCCCAGAAGGACTTTGGGATACTCTTGGCATGCATCCAACACTTGCAGGTCTCCGTCAGATGACAGATCTTCCGCTCTGCCACTCTGTTTTGCTGTGGAGTATGTGCACAAGTAAGCTCCCTCTGGATGCCTGCCTTCCTGCAAAAAGTAGAGAACTCACCAGAGGTGAACTCCCCTCCGTTGTCAGTCCTCAGCTTCTTAACACGCAGACCAAGCCAACCGTCCACAAGCTCCTTGAACTCCATGAACTTGGCAAACGCCTCCACTTTCTCCTTCAAGAAATATACCCAGAAATATCTGGTGTAATCATCGATCAGCACCAGCATATATTTGCTGCCTCCGAGGCTTGGGGTAGCAGTTGGTCACATCAAGTCACCGTGGATGCACTCCAACGACACACTACTCCTTGTCTGCGACTTGTTAAACGGTAATTGATGAGACTTGCCGAACTGACATCCTGCGCACACATGACCGTCTCTGTAGGAAGATAGACTAGGCAGGCCCTTGACCAGACCTTTCACCGCCATAGCTTTCAGCTTATCCATTCCTACGTGCCCCAACCTCTCGTGCCATATGATATCACTATCATTCGTCCGCATCTTGTCAACATAAGAACTTGTCGATAAAATGAACAAGTCTTTTGCTCTCCTCCCCACATGAACGACCTCCGCCTTCACTGCTTTAACATTCCAAAGAAACCTCACTTCTGTTAGGCCAAACAGAACGTGATACCCAGCGTCTACAGCATTGGTCACAGAGAAGAGGTTTTTCCTCATTCCAGGCACATGATAGACACTCTTCAATGTAAGAGGCCCCCTATCACTGCCCAAGGAAATAACCCCCACCTTCTCTATAGCATGCACGGTATTATCAACAGTAATAATGGCATCATTACCTGAATAAGGCTGCGCTGAAGTAAGCTTCGACTCGTCTCCGGTGAGGTGATGACCACACCCCGAGTCCACGATCCAGTCCTCCTGATAGTTGATAGGAACCGCAGCTATAATAGAAGCCGAGAAGGCTCCTCCCCATCTTCCATCAATCTGCCTGGCTTCAGCTTCCTCTTTCCTGCAGCAGTATGCCCCGACTGAAGATTCACCCGGCAATCCTTCCTGATGTGACCAACCTTTCTGCACCTAAAGCACTTGGGACCTTCTCCCTTCTTCTTCCCTTCAGCCTTTGAAGCATAGCCCCTCTCCTGCTGTCTAGAAGTTGAAGGCCCATAGCCTCCTCCAGCGCTCTTCTTCTTATCCCACTTCTTCTTCTTCCCTATGAAGAGAACTTCGCCATCTCCCCCAGACACTGACACCCCCGCCATCTGCCTTGCCAGACTCTCCTACGAAGCAAGCAGATTTTCCAGCTCCAGCAGAGACGACTGATTTGCCCAACCCTGCACCGACGTCACAAAGACAACATATTCCTTCCGTAAGCCACGGATGATGTGCCTCTTCAGCTTCGTCTCAGAAATTGGCTCATCAGGATCCAGTGCTGAAATCTCGGCGCACAAGTTCTTCATCTTCAAGAAGAACGTAGAGATATAAAGGTCACCTTGAGCCGATCAGGTCAGCTCATTCTCTAGGAATTGAAGTCTTGCCACATTCTTTTTGTTAAACAGCCCATCCAGGGCTCTCCAGATCTCTGCAGCTGATGCACACCCCAAGATGTGATCAAACAGGTCAGGTGATATTGCCCACTTCAGGGCGAACTCTGCTTTGGCATTGATCCGCCTCTAGTTCCTCACCTGATGATGGTTATCTCCAACCAGAAAAACTTCCTCCATGCTCTCTCCTCCAACCACCTCCCAGAGGTCCTCACCCAGAAGATAACTTTAAATACACGACTTCCACTTCTTGAAGTTAGTCGATATAAGCATCTCAATTCCAAGACCCCTCGCTTCCATGGCTCTACCACTGGTTCCTTCTTCAGAAGGGCGGTGGCAACTTTAGTTATTCACTGCTCAATCCACTCCAACCTTGCTTTGATACCATGTGAAATTTTCCATAGATCTAGGAGTGAGCAGGAATAGAATAACTAAAAGTTCAAGCCAAACAACCAGAAGCACATGAAGCAAACGCAATCTTTATTGATAAGCAGAAATCTTCATTACAGGGCGAGGTATACATGGCAAGACATGATTTCGCCAGTACACAAACAACAGAAGAGAAAACAGCTAAAAAGGAAAACCAGTGGTCTGACTTCTCGAGATCGCCTAACTGCCCGACCTGACAGTCCACCCGACTAGAAAACCAGATCACCCGAACTGCCTGCCTGCGATTTGAACAACACCAATTGAGAACCATGCGAACTCCCAGACTCCACTGATCCTCCCGAACTCCAACAACCCGCACTGCAAGCCGCGAGACCGCCCGAACACCTTCAGAAGAGGAGGTGACCGCTGCTACCTGCACAATCCGCAGAAGCTGCACAAAACCAGTTCGATCAGCTAACCGGCCGGTCACAAAAAGAGACCGCAAGAATAGGTCGCGAGCTCAGCTTACACTTCGTGCTATATTTTTGCTGCTACAGTGACTCTTATTTATAGGCAGGAGACCTGATCCAGTCACCGCCCTATGAGATAGAGTCACCACCTTTGACCGCGGGACCAGACCAGTCAACCCGTGCAATCAGCAAAAGATCCTCCTGCTTAGTAAGCTCGCCGACTTCAACATAAGCTGCGCAATCATGACAACTCGCCCGGTCATGACGCTCACCACCTATGTTCACCACCCGACCTCCTCCAGAGACCGTGAACAAACCAGACCGACTAGGGCAACAGCCCGCCAAGTCGATCAACTACCTGTGACCCCATATGCCAGCTGATCGCCGAAGGACCAACCATGCGAACACAACCCAGAGACCGCGCGACTAAGAAGACCTTAGTCCGCGCGCACCACAAAGAAACCGGACAGCCACCAGACCGGGTTGCCCGCACCACGCGGTCATAAGCACCAGACCGCGCAGTTACTCCAGCTCGCCACGCGGTCACATGACCAGACCGCGCGGCCTCACCTCGGCACCCTTAGACAGAAGAACGATGGTCATGCCGAGAAGCCCGCGGCTAGACCAAAGAGGTCAGACCGCCAGAGGAGACCGCAAGGCCGTGCGGTCAGACCAGACCGCTCGGTCTCCCCCCAGACCGCCAACTTCACAAACTTCCACTTCAACATTTTCAACACTTTCTCCCTTCCTCTTCACATCCTCTGCAGTATTCAGCTTCTTGGGAGACTTAGACAGAGTCTTCTCCCATCTTTCCAGTATCCTGATGTCCATCCTTCTCATGTTATGGATTTTTATGCCATACTTCTTGTTGAAGCTTTCATTGTAGGATAACAGTAGATATAATGATAGTATTCTTCCCAAATTTGGAACTTGAAAGCTGTCTTGAATCCTCTTGAAAACAATCTGACCCCAGTTTGTCTTCTTACTTAGGATTATCCTTTCCATTATCTCGAACATGGTCTTGGATATCCTGTCATGCGACCCTACCTTGCAGAGGAGGGCTTTTCCTACAATGTCACCTATGAGTTTCACTTGTTGATTGAAATTCTTTCTTTCCAAAGACCCATAGGTCTTGCTGGATTGACCGCACCATTCCAGAGCCCTATTAAGGTCTTCCTGGGTGAACTTTTCATCTTTCTCCCACTTGGCGAAGGTCGGCAGCTGAAGAACCCTGGCCAACCTCTTGGGATTCACCTTGACCTTTATCCCATTGAACAAGCTTTTCACAGATGTTCCTTTTGAACCACCCTTGGCATTCGAGTAGAACTCCAACACTTCTCTTTTTAATATTACTGTTGACTCTGAGAGAGTGAACTCCAGGCCGACGGTGTCTAATAGCTTAATGTCGCTCTGAATCTCTTCTGACCCTTCGGAGAAACAACCCCTCACTACTTCGCTTCCTTCATAGAGAAATTCTTCCTTCTTTAGCGCCATTTCTTACTTGATCGGAGAGGATTCTAGTTTAGTCGACTCGTTCACTCTTCGAAGGCGTAGAGAGCACGGCGTCCTTTTAGGGCTAATGTAGAAAGTGTTTTAACCTTAAGACATCTGACCTTATTTACAGTTTCCGAGTTGGAAGACGAAGTGTCATTTGTTAAATGTCTAATTAACTCGAGTTAAGCTGTTATGATTGGTTAAGCTCAGGTCTATTTAAGAGTCCATTGATGATTAGGTATCATCATGACGCAAATTCGTTGTCGAGGAATCATTCCGATGATACCAATCATCATTTCGACGATATAGTTTTACGTTCAAAATGATATTGTTCTTTTTCACTCTTTTGTATGATCAGTGCAATGCTTTAGCAGTGCCATACATATGTGCTCCTTGAGTGACAACTTTTGCTTACTCAAGTAAAAATTACCTTTAACAAAATGATAAAGATGAGGTTATGTTTTGAACATCAATATAGTTACCTTCACCTTAGCTTTTATATCTTCTTGAGATAGTAGTTCCCCCTTGATGTGATGTTTCTCTTATCTTTATTTTTAGCTCCCCTTTGACCAGTGCATCTTGGCATGTGGTGAGGTTTTTCTTAGTCCAGAGTTAAGCCTGGATCACTTATTGTCCATTAGCCTTGTTTGCTTTTAATTGGCTAAATGGACTTCCCTGCAAGATAGATTTAATATCACTTAGAAACCCAAGGTGACTTGGGTCCTAGGTTCTTGTTAGCATAATAAGGAATTCTTCTACTCACCTCAGCCTTTCCAGGAGGTCTCTCCTTTGCACTAGGCACACTAAGGTTGTGCTAACAGTTAATGGCAAAGTGTTCCACTTTGCCTCAACACCAACATTCATGGATGTTGTACCTTATTTTCTGAACAATTTTTGCGGTGGGTGGAGAATCATTATGTTCAGTAGAGAAGGCAGCAACATTCTTCCTATCTCGCTCAGCCAAGGGCTGACTAGCTGCTCTAGTATAATTATTTCTTCTTGACTTTATCTGTTGGTCAACAATAGATGTTAGCTTGGTAGCTGACATGGTGTTGATGGCATCAGATATGATCAAGTGAGAGTTGATTATACTGGTGCTACCAGCCTTCTTCTTATCTAGAAGAGATTGGGAGGGTGTTGCTCCTTTACCCTTGAAGGTGGGGGCTGAGGCACCAAACATAAATGGTCCATGATGGGCCATTTGGATTTCCTCATGGGGAGCCTTCAATGCATTCATCCCCATATGCCCTTTCTCCTCTCATAGTTAGGAGCATTTCCCAAGCTATTGAAGCTTCCATTCATCCAAAGACCATAGACACTGTTCTGGTCATATATGTTAGAGGGAAGCACTACCTTCTGAAAGGTGGTATGAGGTTCAGCTTCAGTTTTGCCCTTTTTTTCATTCCCAGCATCTATTGCCCCTTCATTGAAACCCAATCCCCTCCTATTTCTATTGGAGGAGAAGGTGTCAATGATGGGCAATATAGTTTTGGGCATAGAGAAATGAGCCACTAAGCTTCTTTCCTTAAGAAGATCATTCTCAGGTTTCTTAATGAGTTCTTCCCTTTAGTTTATTTCATCGTGAAGCTCGCCTATGATCTTCTTGAGCTTACAGGAATTGGTGCCCCCATTGTGGGACATACCCATTTCCTCATTCATATCAGCCTTAATGGGTCTGAGTGATTCTAACTCCTTAGCTTGCTTCTTAACAAGCATCTTGCTCTTTCTCAGAGCAGCCAAGAGATCACCAAACTGATCTATTAGATCAGCATGGTTCTTATTGTTGCTTGATGAGCAGTATTCTTCATCATTTTCAGAAGATGAGCAATCATATGATGCACTCTTGGTCTTCTTAATTGAAGCAGTGGGTAAAGTTGTGTGAGTGATGCATACCTCATCATAATGTGATTCATCATGATTTTTTTCATCTGATAGAGCCATCAATCCACAGACCTCCTCATCCTCAGAGTCACAGTCTGTTAGAGTCATGTGTGCTCTTATTCTTCTTCTGACCACAGTGCATTCTTCATCTTCAGATTCACTGTCTGAAATAGTCAGGGGTGCTCTGATCCCTATGGCACTGATCCCTATACTTCTTTCTTCTTTGATATGAGAAGAGCCCCAGCTACTTTCACTTAAGGATCTGAACTACCTGATGTTAGATCCTTTGTCTTTCTCCATAGAGTTAGGATATGATAATCAGTAGATTTGATACACCCAAGAGCAGATCTGTTAAAGCTTTTAAGCTTTTCTTTGAACAACCTCCCTCTGATACCACTTGTTAGTTATTGGGTGTCGACTTATCACCTAGAGGGGGGGGGGGGGGGGGTGAATAGGTTTTTCAAATTATTTTACTTCCCTCTTTAGGTGTTCTTGTTTTCTGGTTAATAGATTTAGCGTTTGGTAGAGCATAACACAGAAAACACACAAAGACTTATATAGGTTCCTCAAGATAGGGTGTCTTGAGTAGTCCTCTTTCCCTCTGCGCCTACCTAGAAGTGGGCTAGGCTCAGCAAACTCCTCCAATGTCTCTGGCCCACAAGCCTTACAACTCGGACCCTCAAGTGTCTGCAGCCTAGGCCCTCAAGCCCCTTCACTGCACCCGAGCCCATAAGCTCGACATTCAGGCCCTAAAGCCCTACAACTCAAACCCGCAAGTCGCTGCAGCCTAGGTCCTCAAGCCCCTTCACTGCACCCGAGCCCGCAAGCTTGACACTCAGTCCCTCAAGCCCTACACAGCACAGACCCTCAAGTCTTACCTGCAGCCTAGGCCTGCAAGCCCCTTCACTGCACCCGAGACCGCAAGCCCAATTAGTTTGGACCCGCATGTCCCTCTGCCCTAGCCCTCAAGCCTCATAGATCTCAAGCACTCAAAATTGACACTCAGTTATGAAAACAGATCCCACAACTTTGGCCCGCAAGCTTTACAAAGATTGATTTACAATATTGAACTTCTGCCTGATGGATATCAGCTTCTTTACTTGAAGAAGATGCTTTTGATGTGAACCTTGATAGTGCAAATCTTCTTCAAGCTTGTTGCTCTGCCGGATGTTGATTGGCTATCTTCCTTGAACAGTTCTTAACAGTCGATGAGACTTGACTGCAACTTGAAGAACACAGAATGATTATTTTGTTCTTCCTTTCTTTCTTTCTTCACCGCCGCTTGTACTATTGTATTGCTAGGCGGGATTCTTTCTCATTCCTTTCTCTCTCTCTTCTAGGGCATCACTGTTCCCTTTTATAGGACGGATGAGCCGCTTAACGGTCACGTGTGATGTCCTTTACTTACAGACGCCCATCCCTCAAGAGCATGCGCTGATTGGACAATCAGGCAGCGACATTAAATGCTGACAGCGCGTCCGACTACTTTTGAATCTGTCTCGATGGTATTTCCATTGTTACGACGATATGGACAATATCTCAACGATAGGGCTTGTCGATGTCTTGAACTAGTTTCTTCTTCAATTCTTCATCAGATAGTGATATCTTGATGATACGGGACATCACTTCTGCACTCGAGCTTAAGACGACACAAGGTCATCAAACTGATATCGGCGAGAACTCCTTGTCTGCTAGATATCGCTGAAACCACATTATCTTGACGACGACATAATTGATATCATGTTGACAGACTATACTTCAGCAATTGCCTGTCTTCATATGACCTTCTTTAGTCTTCTCAATGTCACACCTTCTTTATGATGATGTCATCAACATCAGTCTTACTTAGCCTTTCCGGCGACAAGGCTTCTTGTCGATGACATCTGTTCTTCCTTAGCCTTATCGACGTTAAGGCTTCACATCGACGACATTTATTCTTCATTAGCCTTATCGACGTCAAGTCTTCTTGTCGACGATATCGTCGACATCTTTGAGTCTTCTTCTTCATCTCGACTTTCTGATATCATCGTGTAGATGTCACAATGATATCACCATTTTTCCTTACTCTACATGTTGTTGACGATATGCCTGCTGTTGTCGACGATACGCTTGATCCTTTTCGACGACATCAGACACAATCATTCTTCTTTGCTTTGCCCATCATTTCAATGATGTGCCTATACTTGTCGATGATATGTCCAGCCATTTTCGACGATATTATACTTAGGCAGGTTATTGAAGTACCAGACATAATTTCTTATCTCTGCAAGCTTGAACTAGATATGACATTAAATACAATTTGTACTTATCATTGAGCTGAGCACTTCTTCAAATCAGGAACACTGCTGGGCACTGTTCCCAACAAAGGACAATACATGACTTAGAGGTTAGGTCATCTAATGCATGCAACCCTACTCCCCTGCTATTGTGAGACATATGGTATTGGTATATGATGATGGACATACAAAATGATTAGGTTTAAGAATGATTTATAAACTACGAGTTTGTTTGAATTTTAGAATGATAATATAAAACCTCATAGTTATCATAAATTCTATGTTCCAAATTTTCTATTTTTATATCTTTGCAATCATATGATAACTAACATAGCATGAGATTTGCATGATAACTTATAATATTCATTAGGTGACAATGTTAGTATGATGAGTTAATATTATGCCATATGAATAATGCATGTTTCATAAATTGATAGAGATTCAATTTGTAGACCTAGAATTAAGTGATGATTTGATTTGATGTTATTGATATCAAGGTGATTCAAGGTCTAGATATAATAAGATACATGCAAAAATAGTGAACCATATTTCGCACATAATACACCTACCATGGAATGAAGTCATTATTCCAATAGTCAACATATAAATCAAAATTCCTAAGTAGGATAAAAGTAGTTGATTTAAGATAATTCTCGATAGATCATGAATTATGATATATGATTATATAGAATTTTAGCATTGGAAATCAGAAGAACATGGCGGCATGTGTGACTTCAATATTCATTCTGTTGAGTTATGACAATTAATTCTTTCAATATGTCTTTTGTGATTTTCTTTTTAATTACAAATTTTGAATATATATAATTTTCTGAAAGTACAAGATAATGATAGTTTTCTTTTTCAATTATTGCAAGGGTATGCATGAGTCTATAATTAATTTGATCTTTGCTAGACTTTAGTTGGACTTAGCAATTTATAGTGGATCTTGGACTTCCCGAGGTGTACCTTGTGAAGGGTTTTCATCGGTACTGGGAGATGTGATGGGGTGACATCCCAAATCTCCCTTTGTCAACATATTTAAGTGTTATTGGTTGCTACCCATACTTAATATTTAAAATTTATAGACTCAAAATTTTTCGATAGAGAAAAATTGAAGTTCATGATTCCATTAATCTAGATAAATATCTCATAACAAATTTAGAATTAGATTTATATGGATAATACAAGATATTTATAGGTAATGAATTTAAGAAAGATAGAATGATCACCAAATTAAAATATGACTTTGAATTTTGATCAATTTGATTTATAAACTCATTAAGCTTTAAGAGATAAAATCATATTTCCAATAATATATAAGATGACCATGACATGATAGCTTAAAACATAAGAACAAAAAGAAAAACAAAAAGACATTAAAGCATATCATGAATTAGAAATTTGTATATTTCATTATATAAAAATTTTACTTCATGTATTTGATGATACCTAATGAATAAGAGATTTATGTATCCAAAGGGAACCAAGTGTAACGATTCCTTTGGGTACCCAAATATAGTGAGATGACTTTTGGGAGATGAGAACGAAAGGACCCTTTCAAGTGGAATTAATTTTTCATCTTTAATTTTGGGTCTCCACTTATACTTAGGTTTAGTGTTATAATTATGCATCAAATTTCCAAATTCATTAAACTTAGGCTTAAAATAATAATGACTTTTGAAATTATTTTTCATGGGAAATTTTTGCATATTTGAATTTAATTTGGGAGATACATAATGAGGGTTAAAATTCATTATGCTTGTATGATTAAACATTCTACTAAGTGCATGTTTAAAATAGTTTAAAATACTAGTAGAAGTTTTTTACATGATTGATGATAAACTAGAAATAAAAGATTTTTTATTACTTGTAAATTTTTGCACAAATAGTTTTAATGATTCTAGTTTATTAGATAAAATATTATTTTCATTTACCAATTTTTCATTATGCTCTTTTGAAATTAAAAGTTCTTTTTCAAAATCCTTGAATTTTTCTTTAATATCATTACAATCAAAATAAGGCTTTGAAATTTCAATTAAAGAGCAAGATGGAGAAGCTACATCACAATTAGATTCTACATTAACATTAGCTTTTAACCTTTTATTTTCTAAACATAATTTCTCATTAACAGTTTTTAATTTCTTAATTTTACGTTTAGCAATTGTAGCATATGTAATGTGAAAATGGAATTTGTCACAAAAAGAGAAGAATTTGATTTCCTTACATTGCTATCAGAAGAGGCAAGATTTGAACATATAGTTCCTTTGACATCTTTTTGGCACTCCTCTTCCAAAGATAAGATTTCCTCTTCTATTCCACTTGATGTGCACTCCATTGATCCATCATGAGAGGAGCTTTCTTGAACATCTGTGCAAGCTTGTATGTTCTCCAATTCTTCCATGTGTTTGTTCCATACCTGTAGATGGAGAATCATAAGTTATCTTAAGAAAATTCCACATCTCATATGCAGTAGGAAAAGTATAAATGAGTTTGGAAATATTAGGATTAAGTGCACAAAATAAACAGTTCATTGATTTAGCATTTAAGACACACTCTTCCCTACTCAACTCATTTGGTGGCTTCCTAATGGTAATATTCCATATTTTAATATCTAATGACTTAAGAAATTTTTCCATTAATATTTTCCACCATTTAAATTTTTTTCCTTCAAATAAAGGTGGTGCCAAAGATTTTCCCTCTATAAAAATATTTCTCTCACTAGTAGAAGCGATATCATGACTACAAAGCGCCATTATTCCTGGGTGTTAAGCCAATTTGGAATAACCTTCCTCTGATACCACTTGTTGGATCTGTAGGCGACCTTAGAGAGGGGGGGGGGGTGAATAAGGTTTTTAAACTTTTTATTATATTTTAAATGACTTGAAAACTAAGTAGATCAAAATAGTGATTTTGAATAAAGATCTAGATTATTTTATATGAAAGAGAAGATAATAAACAATTTAGAGAAATGAAGAACAAAACAATTTTATTACACAAAGAAAGACATGATTACTAATAATAAAAATGACTACAAAAACATATTTCTATAATGCTAGAAATCGAAGGCGACTAGTAAGACTCTTGGGTTTTCTATCCCGACTCGTATCCCCACAAACTAGTGGCTTTAGCCTATTCTCCCATGGATCTGGCCTCAAGCCGCTCTAGCCAATCTTCCCCCAGATACAGCCTCGAGCACTCCCTAGATCTACACCCTAGACCTAGTCGCCAACACATGGCAAATTTCTTCCCTAAGTCCTACCTAGACCTAGTCGCCAACACGAGGCGAATTCACTGCACGAGTACAAAAGAGTAAAGAAATGAAACAAAAATAATGTAAAAACTCCCTATGTGGATCTCTGGAAGAAGAAGACGAAGAACCGCATAGTATGATCGTAGTCGATGCGGTCTTTCATCATGATGATGAAGAGTGTTGAAATATTCACCGCTGATCTCCTTAATCCTTCATGGATTTGTGGGAGTATCTCTCTGAAACATACTTTATATGTTGTGGCACGAAGCTATGGAATTTAATTATGTTAGAGTATGATGAAGACGGAGCCAAGGGGTCTTGTTTATAGAGTTGGAGCTACCGTCGACACTATCTCAATTTAAGCAATATTCTGCGTGTGAGAATCTTCATTTCAAGGAAAGCAGACTGAGATTCCTTTTGCGCATCGAACTACCGTCTGCGCTAGCTGCTACCGCCTGCGTTATCTCCTTCTATAAATGCTTCCTAGAATTGCCATATTCAAGGCTAGCTCCTGCGCTGGTGACTACCGCCGACGCTAGTGGCCATGCTAGAGTTTTGGCTTCAAACTTGGGCGCAACCTTCTTATGTTATCCTTAAGTCATATAACATTATTTCTAGCACACTTAAACACACATGATCAAATACACATAGGATTTGTTATTCTCAAACCTAGGAGATGTGGAAGACCATGTTCCAACAAACTCCCCCTTTTGATAATAACAAATCTATTAATAATAAATTAGAGCATTAATACATAAAACATGACGAATCTTACTTGCGTGTTTGTGAGTGATGACTTAGGATAATTGTTGATTTTGGTATTTAGAAGTGCCCCCCCCCCCCCCTAAATGCATGCTCCCCCTATGTGAATGCTCCCCTTATATATAGGTTATCTTCTTAAGAATTGATCATGTTAGTTCTCCCCCATTTGATAGCGATTATTATTTATCATGTTAGATCTCCCCCTTATGTTATTAGCAAAAGTGGGTTAAGGAAGCAAGAGACGAAAGAAGCTTTTGATTAAAAGGTAAGGCATGATCGAGCTTTTATTAGAAATGTATTGATAAGGAGTTTTTAGCATGAAAATAAAAAATATGCATGTTAGAACAACTAATATAAACTTTACCAAGCAAGTCCATCACTTGTTGAAGAAAAAGAATTTTGAGATTCAAGTGATGATTCACTCCAAAAGAAAAGACTTTAAATAAGCATGAAAGTGCAAGAAACAAAATTTATATTGTAATATTGCGGGAGACTTTTAGAAATTTAAGAAACATCTTTTTTGTGAGCATGAAAATCATAAGAGTAAATATGAGTTTAAGTCCAAACATAAGAAGATGTTTTGGAGTTCAAAATTCTTAAGAGTTGTAGCATAATTTTTGAGAGATTTCAAACAAGATAAATTAGAGTTTTATCACAGGCAGAAAGACTATAAAATTGTTTATCCAAAGAAAACATCTTTTTGAAAGTTCAAAGATCATAATAGAAATAAGAGATGTTATGCAATAAAAGTGACGTTATTTGGATAAAACCAACCTTATATAAACATCCAAGTTTAAGATAATATTTTTAAGAAATATTTTTCGTATGCAAGTAAGGTTTCAATAAAGTTTTCATGACAATAGGCAAGGAGTTCTATTTTTCAAAAACTACTAAGGCAAGCATTATTACACATATTCTAGAAGATAATAACTACAATGTTATTAATTTGCATTTCAAGTTATGAAAACATTATAGAGATCATGCATTGCAATCTAGTGCTTTTACTAAAACTTTCTAGAGAATTTATGTAAAGAAGCATTAGAGTCCAATTCTCATGAGTAATAGCTTTATGAGAGATAATAATGTGTATACAAGGTGTTTTGATAAAAGTATACAAGTGATATAATCCAAAACACATGATTTATACGGTGAAGTAGAAATATTATTAAGCATGTCATCTTTTTAACTACTTCTACACATCAATTTTAGATTTGATACAAAGCACATAAAAAGTACAACTGCCAAGGTGCTTCACCCACACAATGCTCATGAAGACTTATCAGAAAGTGAAGTAGTGCTTGGGGGATCAAATATTTTATTTTCAATAAGAGCTTTTTGTGATTCGGTGTACAAAATAGAAGTGTATCAAAGTAATTTGCACAAGATACTTTACAATTCTTTCCAAGGTGCTCAACCACACAGTTCTTATGAAGACTTATCAGGAGGTTCAAGTAGTGCTTGGTGGAGTTATCTTTGACATTTTATTTTTGATTTTTGGAGTAAGACAAAGTTCTCCGAATTCACTTGTTTTTGTAAACCCTTATAATTTTGAAATTTCACTTCTATATGTGCAACATAATTTTGAATAATGTGTAGGTAATAGAAATAGACATCTTAATATTGTAAGCTACTACATTACACACTCATGTTGGGTTAAGAATTATAGGCACATGTAGTCTACCAAAATGTGTGAGTGTAAAGAGATCATTATCTAACATAACACATTACTCATACTTAGAGGCATACTAAAGCAATCCGACACAATTCACCATAAACTTTTTCATTGCACATAACAAGATTAAAATCAAAGCATGACAAGCCAAAACAATGTTTAGAAAACTAGAGATTTTAAATTAAACATTTTTAGCCAAATCTAAAAGAACATGCTTTGTCATTTTTGCCAAAGTAATGAAACATAGAAATCTTATTATTTTAATAAAGCTTTGCAAAAACCAATAAAAATAACCAAAACATATTTTTGTATTTTGGAATTTTATATTTTGATTTTCAATAAAACAAAGAAATACACAAGCAAAAAGGCCAAAAACAAAAAAATAAGTAGAAAAATTATAAGATCATATTTTTATAAATTTTTTAGAAATTTGAAGCACTGAGTTTTGAATCATGGAGCTAGCGCCGACGGTAGGTCCTAGCGCCAGCGTTAGCTCACATAGAGTGCTTATTATTATTATATATCCCAGATTTTCTTTGATTTCACTTCAGATTTGGTCAAATATGTTTGTGCAAAGTAAGACCTGTCCAATGAAGTGAAAAGACGCGAAGAAATTGCAAACAGTTGCGAAAGTTAAAATTTTAGACCATGAGCTCCAACAAAAAACTTTAATTCGAATTTTTTAAATAACTTGAGTTTTGCATAATCGTTTAAGCTTAATATGATTGGATATGCAAACAAAGAAGATATGATTAAACAAATCAAATATGCATGATTTTAGTGATTATATAAAAATAATGTTCATGCATAAAATAAAAATAGTTATGCCCTAGATAAAAATACCCAGACTACGTGTCTACACCTGAGCCCCGTACTAAGTGACAGATGGGCATGAGGAGTTGCACACATGCCGTAGGTTGGGTTGTTACTCCCATATGCATAAACTAAAAAACTCTCAGCCTAGCACTCTCCCCCCCCCCCCCCCCCCCCAATATCGCGCAAGGCCCCACTGGAACCTTCCCCGATTAAGGACAATACATGACTTAAAGGTTAGGTCATCTAATGCATGCAACCCTACACCCCCGCTATTGTGAGACATACAATATTGGTATATGATCATGGACATACAAAACGATTAGGTTTAAAATAATTTATAAACAATGAGTTTGTTTGAATTTTAGAATGATAATATAAAACCTCATAGTTATCATGAATTCTAAGTTCCAAATTTTCTATTTTTATATCTTTGCAATCATATGAAAAATAACAATGCATGAGATTAACAAGATAACTAATAATATTCATTAGGTGACAATGTTAGTATGATGAGTTAATATTATGCCATATGAATAATGCATGTTTCTTAAATGGAGAGATTCAATTTGTAGACATAGAATTAAGTGATGATTTGATTTGATGTTATTGATATCAAGGTGATTCTAAGGCCTAAATATAGTAAGATACATGCAAAAATAGTGAACCATATTTCACACATAATACACCTACCATGGTATGAAGTTATAATACCAATAGCCAACATATAAATCATAATTCCTAAGTATGATAAAAGTAGTTGATTTAAGATAATTCTTGATAGATAATGAATTAGGATATATGATTATAGAGATTTATAGCATAGGATATCACAAGATCATGGTGGCGTGTGTGACTTCAATATTCATTCTATTGAGTTATGATAATTAATTCTTTCAATATGTCTTTTGTGATTTTCTTTGTAATTACAAATTTTGAATATATAATTTTCTGAAAGTACAAGATAATGATAGTTTTCTTTTTCAATTATTGCAAGAGTACGCATGAGTCTAAAATTAATTTGATCTTTGCTAGACTTTAGTTGGACTTAACAATTTAGAGTTGATCTTGGACTTTCCAAGGTCTACCCTGTGAAGGGTTCACACCGGTACTAGGAGATGTGATGGGGGTGATATCCCAAATCTCCCTTTCTCAAGATATTTAAGTGTTATTGGTTTCTACCCATACTTAATATTTAAAATTTATAGACTCAAAGTTTTCCGAAAGAGGAAAAAATTGAAGTTTATGATTTCATTAATCCAGATAAATATCTCATAACAAATTTAGAATTAAATTTATTTGGATAATATAAGATATTTATAGGCAATGAATTTAAGAAAGATAGATTGGTCACCAAAATAAAATATGACTTTGAATTTTGATCAATTGGATTTATAAACTCATTAAGCTTTAAGAGATAAAATCATATTTCCAATAATATATATGATGACCATGACATGATAGCTTAAAATATAAGAAAATAAAAAGAAAAACAAAAAGACATTAAAGCATATCATGAAGTTGAAATTTGTATATTTCATTTTGAATAGATTCTACTTCATGCATTTGATGATACCTAATGAATAAGAGATTTAGGCATCCAAGGGAACCAAGTGTAACGATTCCTCTGGGTACCAAAATATTGTAAGATGACTTTTGGGGAGATGAGAATGAAAGGACCCTTTCTAGTGGAGTTAATGTTTCATCTTTAATTTTGGGTCTCCACTCATACTTAGGTTTATTGTTACAATTTTGCATCAAATTTCCATATTCATTAAACTTAGTCTTAAAATAATAATGACTTTTGAAATTATTTTTTATAGGAAATTTTTGCCTATTTGAATTTAATTTGGGAGATACATAATGCGGGTTAGAATTCATTATGTTTGTATGATTAAACATTCTACTAAGTGCACATTTAATATAATTTAAAATACTAGTAGAAGTTTTATACATGATTGATGATAAACTAGAAATAAAAGATTTTTTATTACTTGTAAATTTTTGCACAAATAGTTTTAATGATTCAAATTTATTAGATAAAATATTATTTTCCTTTACCAGTTTTTCATTATGCTCTTTTGATATTAAAAGTTCTATTTCAAAATCCATGAATTTTTCTTTAATATCATTACAAACAAAACAAGGCTTTGAAATTTCAATTAAAGAGCAAGATGGAGAAGCCACATCACAACTGGATTCTACATTAACATTAGCTTTTAACCTTTTATTTTCTAAACATAATTTCTCATTAGCAATTTTCAATTTCTTAATTTTACGTTTAGCAATTTGTAGCTTATGCAATGTGAAAATGGAATTTGTCACAAAAAGAGAAGAATTTGATTTCCTTACATTGCTATCAGAAGAGGCAAAATTTGAACATATAGTTCCTTTTACATCTTTTTGGCACTCCTCTTCTAAAGATAAGAGTTCTTCTTCTCTTCCACTTGATGTGCACAACATTGATCCATCATGAGAGGAGCTTTCTTGAACATCTGTGCAAGCTTATATGTTCTCCAATTCTTGCGCTTGTTCCATACCTATAGATGGAGAATCATAAGTTATCTCAAGAAAATTCCACATCTCATATGCAGTAGGAAAAGTATAAATGAGTTTGGGAATATTTTGATAAAGTGCACAAACTAGACAATTCATTGATTTAGCATTTAAGACACACTCTTCCCTACTCAACTCATTTAGTGGCTTCCTAATTGTAATATTCCATATTTTAATATCTAATGACTTAAGAAATTCTTCCATTAATATTTTCCACCCTTTAAAATTTTTTCCTTCAAATAAAGGTGCTGCCAAAGAATTTCCCTCTATATAAATATTTCTCTCACTAGTAGAAGCGAGATCATGACTACAGAGCGCCATTATTCCTGGGTGTTAAGATGATTTAGAATAACCTTCCTCTGATACCACTTGCTGGATCTGTAGGCATCCTTAGAGGGTGGGGGGACTGAATAAGGGTTTTAAACTTTTAATTATATTTTAAATGACCTGCATACTAAGTAGATCAAAATAGTGATTTTGAATAAAGATCTAAATTGTTTCATAATGAAAGAGAGGATAATAAACAATTTAGAGAAATGAAGAACAAATCAATTTTATTACAGAAATAGAGACATGATTACTAATAATAAAAATGATTACAAAAATAGATTTCTATAATGCAAGAAATCGGAGGCGATTAGTAAGACTCTTGGGTTTTCTATCCCGACTCGTATCCCCACGAACCAGTGGCTTTAGCCTATCCTCCCCTGGATCAAGCCTCAAGCCTCTCTAGCCAATCCTCCCCCGGATATGGCCTTGAGCACTCCCTAGATCTACACCCTAGACCTAGTCGTCAACACAAGGCAAATTTCTGCCCTAAGTCCTACACAGACCTAGTTGCCAACATGAGGCGAATTCATTGCACGAGTACAAAAGAGTAAAGAAATGAAACAACAACAATGTAAAAAACTCCATATGTGGATCTCTTGAAGAAGTAGATGAAGACCCACAAAGTATGATCATAGTCGATGTTGTGTTTCATCACGATGATGAAGTGTGTTGAAAGCTTCTCCACTGATCTCCTTAAGCCTTCATGGATTTGTGGGAGTATCTCTCTGAAGCTTCCTCTATATGATGTGGCATGAAGCTCTGGAATTTATGGTTGTTAGAGGATGATGAAGACGGAGCTAAGGGGTCCTTTTTATAGAGTTGGAGCTACCTCCGGCGCTATCGCTATCACCGATGCTATCTCGTTTTAGGCAATATTCTGCGTGTGAGAATCCTCATTCCAAGGAAAGCTGGCCGAGAATCCTTTTGCGCATCGAGCTACCACCTGTGTTATCTCCTTCTATAATTGCTTCTCAGAATTGCTCTATTCAAGGTTAGCGCCTTTGCTAGTGACTACCGCTGGCGCTAGTGGCCATGCTGAAGTTTTGGCTTCAAACTTGGGTGCAACCTTCTTATGTTATCCTTAAGTCATATGACATTGTTTCATGCACACTTAAACACATATGATCAAATACACATAGGATTTGTTATTCTCAAACCTAGGAGATGCAGAAGACCATGTTCCAACAAATATAACTATTGAAAAAAGTAAAGATAAATGGGATGACAGTGATAAGACTAGATGTTAGAATAATGCTAAAATCATGAATGCTTTATTTTGTGCCTTAGATCTTGTGCTTGCGAAAATTCTTATGATATTTGGAATCTGTTGAAAATAACTCATGAAGGTACTTCGCAGGTCAAGGATTCGAAGCTTTTCTAACTGGAATCCGAATACGTGAAATTCCGGATGGACACCGATGAAGACAAAGATTCCAAGTACTCAAGGTTCACCATGATCATCAACGAATCTAAAGTACTTGGAAGGTCGTTCTCCAAAGGCAACTTGGTGAGGAAAATCCTTAGGTCACTTCCTCCAAAGTTCAACCCAAAAGTGACGGCCATCTCATAGTCACATGATCTAAAGAAGCTCCAAATTGAGAGCCTCATTGAGAATCTCAAAACCCATGAGGTAGAACTAAAAAATCAACAAGAGCACAACATAGAACCAAAGAAGAAGGCATTGACACTAAAACCTAAGAAGGAGGCAGATGATGATGATGAGGAGGAGGATGAGGAAAGTCTCTTTGTAAATAAATTTAAAATATTCATGAAGAATTCAGAAAGGAGACACCTTCTAGAAATATTTCATAAAGAAGGGCTCATCATCGAAGAAAGGAAACGCTAGCGATGACGAAGATAAAGAGCGGCTAACACCAGAGTGCTACTACTGCAGAAGGACCGGACACATTCGGAGCCAGTGCCCATTATATCTGAAAGAGCAAAAAGAGAAGCGACACAAGGGGAAGGAGAAAAATAAGGTGCTAAAGGAGGCTATATAAGATGACTCCTCATCTGAGGATTCAAGTGGCTCTACCTCAAGCGATGATGAAGAGGCAACCATGTGCCTCATGTGAAAAAACAACATGCCTTCAGATGACGAAATTAGTGTCCAAAGAGAAATTGAGGTACCTCCTCCCACTTATGATGATTTGTATAATGAATATTTATAAATGTGCAAGTTTTTTGACAAAAGTTTAAAAGATCTTGATATCTTAAAATCTGAAAAAAAAAACTTTTATTAAAAGAAAATAAGAAATCATCTAAAGATCTAAAACAATAGGAAAACAGAAGCTAAGGTTCCTTTCCAAGAGTGCCATCACTCCTTGTCAAGGGTTAAAGAACTTGAAGAAGCTCTTTCTAAGGCCCACTCTAATATTGAATCTCTTACAAATGAAAAGGGGGACATAGAAATAAAATTAAAAACCACTATTTCTCAAATTGAAACTGGACTAAACCCTGAACCCTAAAAACCCTAAACCCTAAAAGGCATTTCGAAAACATGAACGATAAAATTCAACACCATCGCATCAAGATTGAATCGTTACTCAACGTCTAGGACCTACGTTGAACTTGACCCATATGGGGGACCCACCTCAGGGTTGACTTTGGTCCAAGAATCTTTAAAAGATGAATTTTCATATATTTTAAACCATATACTAATGTTTCACCAAACAAAAAGCCACCCAATATGTGCATCAATCCCAGTGCTATCCCCTGATTGGATGTCAGCTGATCCAAGGCAAACCTGGTTCTAGGTTTAACACAACCCAAACTTAACCCTCTATTAGCCCTAACCTTAAGCTAACCCATCAACCCAACAATAACACCATGTTTAACTCTAACCTCTGAAAAATCTAACCCCGCTAAGTACACTCCCCCATTCCTCACCGACCAGTTGTCCCCCTCCACCAAACCTGGGATACCAATAAGCTTAACCCATCCACCACTCTGGTAGAGGAGAGAAAGGGGGAGGGGGTCTAGTCTTGGCTATATAAATCCACCCTTGGTCTTAGTGGGAGAGCATCACCACCTGACCAATTTCAAAATGATCCTCGCCACCTTGAACCCTTGCTGGTGTCGAAAGAGGATAACCTGCCACCCAAGTCAGCCTCCTACCCTCGACCATGTATGGAGGACTCCCCAGGGCCCCATGGACCTTTACGGAGCCACACCTCGCTGGAGAGGGTGCGATGAATCTCTCTGGGAGAAGCTAAGGAGATGACACCATCGTGGAGCTGAGCTCCGGTGGTGCTCAATTATTGTTTCTCTGTAAGGGATCCTTCCGGCGGCCGCCGGACCATCGGTGGAAGGTGCACATGCCTCCGACAAGCTGGCCAGAGGTGGTGGTATGACTGATCGGTGGCCAGTCGGTGGTTGCAGAGGCCCAAAACTTCTTTGCCACTATAGGCGTACATCTGCCATCTGATCTCGTGATCGTGATTGGACGACCCCGATATTCTTAAATAAATTGAGCTAATAATTGCCCCATATTGGATCCACGCCTGATCCGCTATGGTTCCACTCCTTCCTTTCCATCTGGCTCGATCTCAGCCAGACAACAACATCAAGATGTGTGCTAAGCCCTTATTGAACAAAAATCTTCAATGAATTATTAGAGGGTCTTAATGACCTCTATTGTAGGTGCCCCATATATGAAATTTGGGTAGATTTTCAACAACTATTTTAATGTAATTTTTATAAAAATATCTGTTATTTATTATGGGCAAAATAGTGGAATCTAGTTCATTTAATATAGGGTTCAATCTTTAAATAATTCTAAAAATTACTTGGTGCATAATTTTTCCCTTGGCCCTCAAAGTAAAAAATGTTTAGAATTTCATAATGGGTCTATATAAATTATTAGAAAAATATCGGGCTCCAATTGCAAAACTTGAACTATTCGGGGCGCCGAAAACTCATATTTCTCCCCTGAAATAACTCGTATTGAATCTTGCCCAGTTAAATTCTATTTACTCTCACAAACATTATATAATACAATTTCATATGATCACTAAATAAATTATCTGGTTTGAGCAACGTAAAAGCCGACGAACCCCAAAATTCAAAATAATTGTAAAAAAACATCTACAAACATAGTGAAATTGAATGCCTCTTAAGAACAGAGATAAGAACCTTGCCTCCTAAGAACGGAGATGAGAACTGTGAAAGCCTCCTAAGAACAGAGATGAGAACCATAAATGCCTCCTAAGAACGGAGATGAAAACTATGAATGGCTCCTAAGAACAGAGATGAGAACCATGAATGCCTCTTAAGAGTGGAGATGAGAACTACGAATGCCTCCTAAGAACGGAGATTAAAACTTGAACTCGAAGAACTTAAAGAACCTTGGTTCAGAGCTCAAATCGAAATGCCTTTCAATTCATTATTTATTGCTCTATGCTTATTACACTTTATTTACTGCACCTTTATTTACTATTGACTTTAAGTTCTATTTTGCAATACTGCCTTTGTATTAGCACTATTTAGAGTTAACCTGGAGACGAGATATTCTTCCAAGATTAACCCTAAATAATGCTCGAACTCGATCAACTCTCTTATTAGTTGAGGAGTGAAGTCGAGTTCGATGTCTGAATTGCTTGTCCAAATTATTTAAATGTCGAGTAGGGCAAGTGATCGATTTGAAATGCAAAAGGGCTTGCAAAACTTCATAACATAACATGTTTAGAATGTCTTTTGTTTTTTTTTTCATTTAATATTCTTATTTACCTTATGTGCTTTTTATTTACTTCTTGGTTACAACGTATTGTTATATGTTGTATTATTCCTTTTATACTAGCCCTATTTATTATTATCCTAGAGATGAGACATTCCTCCAAGGTTAACCCTAAATAATACCAGAACTCGATCAACTCTCTTGTTAGTAGAGCAGTGTGAACGAGCTCGATGGCCAATTATTATATATGGTCAATTGTTATAATTTGCTTTATTTCCTTCATTGTATCCTTATTTAGAGTTAACTTGGAGACATGCCATTCCTCCGAGGTAAATTCTAAAAAATACCTGAACTTGGGCGACTCTCTTGTCTGTAGAGCAGTGCGATCGAGCTCGGTGGCCTATTATTTTATATGGTCTATTATTATACATTGCATTACTCCTTTTATACTATCCCTATTTAGAGTTAACCTGGAGACCAAAGATTCCTCTGAGGCTAACCCTAAATAATGTCCGAACTCGATCAACTCTCTTTTTAGTAGAGCAGTGCAGTCAAGTTTGATGTCTTGGCCTATCATTTTATTTTTCGTTTCTGCTTGGTTTTAGCCATATTTAGAGTTAACCTGGAGATGAGACATTCTCCTGAGGTTAACCCTAAATAATGCCCAGACTCAATTAGCTCTCTTTTAGTATAGTAGTGCAATCAGGTTCGATGTCTTCGTCTCTTGCCAAAATTATTTAAATATCAGGTTACTTGTGATCGATATGAAAAGCAAGACTTGCGTTCTTTGTATAAAATACTTATGATTTGGAATGTGATTATTGTGGCTGATATTATGAACAAAGTGGTTCATAACCTAAGAGGCTATGACGCTTATCAAATTGAGCTAAGGATTAGGGCTTACCGAAGTCATAATGTTTTGAATGAGGTTTACATGCTTGAATGATTAGTGGGATAAGGCTTCAGCCTTTGACTCAATTTTTGGATTATATATTATGGATTTTTATGTTTAAATAATGATTTTACAAAGTAATCTTAATTCCATCATTTTAAATCGATGCTTGTGATGATGATAGAAATTATTTTTCCTTGATGGGAAATATTCCTTCTGGAATAAAATATGGCTTCGAGAAATATTTCTTCAGGAATAATATGTGTCTTCGAGAAATATTCCTTCGAGAATAAAATGTGCCTTCGATAAATAATTCATACAAGAATTAAATGTGAATTCATGAAATGTGCCTTCGAGAAATGTGCCTTGAAAGGTGTACAACCCTATATTTGTCGAGTGGACCAACATAGAGTACGCAAAAGACGACGTTCGGGAAGAGGGGCGAGCCAAGAATACCCCACCCTGATAGCTTGCACTCACCCCCAATTAAGGGTGAGTCGCGAGAACCCCATGCATGCCGGGTGCTCCCCCAGTTAGCCTTCTAGCCGATATTGGCCTCGCTTCTAGACAATATTGGCCTCGCTTCTAGCCAATATTGGCCTTGCTTCTATCCAATATTGGTCTCATTCCTAGCAATCTTGAGTACCCAACATCGCTGGGTACTCACCGCCCCTATGTGAACATGCCCCGGGTGGGGTGTGCTCTCCCCTAAGAGGAATCCTTTTTCCAGGATATTTTGTGTTGGCCTATAGTTAGCCTTTCCAAACAGCTATTGGCAGACCAATTTGGGCTGCTTTTAGTGAAACCAAAAGGCGGGATTCATCTATCCGCAGAACATTTTGAGAAAACTATAAGTAGACCACCAAGGGCACCTTTGGAGAGGACCTCTTCTTAGCTTTCTCTCTCCTTAGGCTATTTCTGAGAACTTCAGAACTCTGTCTGCCGTGGCTTCCAGGTTGACCATCTTATTTTTTCTAGTACCATCTAGGGTGCCCAACTTAGCATTGGTTTAGGAGGGGAAGTTCTTTTTGATCTTTCGGGTTTGTGGCGGGACCTCCTCACTGCAGCTCGCTGGGCTTGCTTCTAGTTTTCCACTTTCTTGAGTGAGGTTCTTTGCTCTGAGTGCTTGGCCCTGTGATTTAACTCAGGAGAAGTAAAAGCAAGCTACACTGGTCCAAACTCCTCTCGAATCATGGTTTCCAGGTTTAGAGTTTGAGCCATGGTTCCCGGGTTCAAGATTTTGTTGCGGTGAGCGTGGACCATAGCTTGTTCGAAATTTTTTGAGTAAAGTACCATTTCAAAAAGCGATGGGCAAGGAGGCAACCTTGGGAGTTCGCCCCCCCTCAGACAAGTACGTCAGGAAGAGCGACTTCAATGAGTTCAAGAAGTCAATTTTAGAGACTCTGTGCATAGCCCTCTATTTTCCGGGTGAGTGCTAAACGCCCGTGGTTCCAGTGCTCACATCACAAGCCTTAGACGAGGAGGCACTAGGTAGGCGACCTGGGAAGGAGGTGCAGGTGGGGGAGGACGAGCGATCCCTCCATATGCGGGTGTTGTTCCACAGCACGTCAAATTCATACTACCCATGCAAGGAAGTCAGGCGAGCACCATCAGCTCGCCAGGTGGGATCAGAAAGCCCGTTCTGCGAGTTGATCCTCTTAGCTCCAATTCCAAAAGGATTTGGGGAGCCCGTTTTGTCCTGCTATATGGGCATGGATGATCCCCTCTAGAATCTTCAATGGTTTGAGGATGCCATCTCCATCAGACAGATGACATATGCCTTCAAGTGCAAGTTGTTTGCCATCTCTTTTAAGGGGAAGGCGAGGGATTGGTTCCATCAGCTCCCCTCACGGACCATCTATAGCTTTAAAGATCTGCGCTTTTGTTTCCTACTGTAGTTGCCACATCCAAAAAGAGGAAGAAGGGCACCGAAGCTCTTTTCCTAGTCCAGTAGAGGACTGAGGAATCATTAGGAAGCTACATGGATAGATTCCAGGAAGTGGTTCTTCTAGTACATGAGGTGTTGGGGCACACCTTGCAACTTGCCTTCACCCTTGGATTGTGGTAAGGGCTATTCAAGTTAGGGCTTGCCTGAGACCCCCCTCTGTCCTATAAGGATTTAATCAAGCGAGCAGGAAGGGAGATCGAAGGAGAGGCCACTAATAATGCTTTCATGGAAAAGTTGGCCAAGTGGACTGGAGGAGAAGAGAAGGGGGGAGGAGAACCCCAGCAATATGAGATGAGAAGAAGGGAAGAGTCTAGGAGACAGGTGCTCCAGTGACCCCGGGGGGGGGGGGGGGGGGGGGTGGGGGGGCAGGAAATAGGAGGGAAGTTCCAGCCACCTGTCAATCGACCAGTCTGGAGGCCGCCGGGAGGGAATCACCAGGGTCAGGGAAGAGGGTTTGCCCAGGGTGGGGGACCCTTCCAAGGAGGAGGGGGAAACTTTTAGGGAGGGCAGGGATGGTTCAACCCTCCGGGGTGGCGACTGGGTACGAGCACATTCCAATCACCACCCTAGCAAGCCATGACAATAGGTCGAAGAGGAAGAAGAGTAAGAAAGAATCGCCTAGGAGGGGCAGAGAGGGGTAGGGTGGAATTGCCATATTGTGACTTCCACCAGAAGTAAGGTCACGTAATGGCTACCTGCCCTGAGTTCTTAAAAGTCAAAGAAGGGAGTAGACCCCCGTCGAGGAAGCACCAACTTCAGGTGTTCATAAGAGGAGAAGTAGCAGAGGCGTAGGACTGGTGCGAAGACCGGGTCGATGCGGGAACCCGAGGAGGAATCAGGGTGACCCATAGGGGATTAGGGGTTGAGGCCACCCGAAAGGGGAGCCTCCATGCCATCTACCGTCAGAGTGTTTATTTGACCTCCATAATACCACCCCCCCCCCCCCCCCCCCCCCCCCCGAAGAGAAGATCACCTTCTCCGCAAAGGACATGCCAAAGCATGAATGCCCATTCTGCAATGTGTTGGTAATTGATAGTGAAATTTTGGATTTTAAGTTATGTGAAGGGTTAATGATGTTTTCCAAAACTATATTCGATGAAGGCAAGTGTACCTTATCGTCTATAGTATAGAATATTTAGAAATACTAAGGTCTTATTCCATGGGGCGCCTTGATTACTTCTACTTGGCCGCTCGTTTGTGGGTGATAAGGAGTGGATAGTTTGTGCGTGACACCATATTTTGCTAAAAATTTATGAATTGGCTATTGCAAAAATGGGTGCCTCGATCACTAACTATAGCGCGCAACATTCCAAATCGAGTGAATATTTTTTTAAGAAGTTAATGACGACTCGTGCATCATTGGTGGGGAGAGCTTGTGCTTTTGCCCACCTCGATATGTAGTCGACCGCAACTAGAATATACTTGTTTGAATAAGAGGGAGGGAGAGGACCAACGAAATCAATACCCCAAAGATCAAAAATTTCGCATTCTAAGAAAATATTTTGGGGCATCTCATCCCGGAGGGATATGTTCCCCGACCGCTGGCAGCTGTCGCAAGTACTCACAAGGGTGTGAGCATCTTTGAAGAGTGTGGACAAATAGAAGCCCGCCTCCAGCGCCTTCCTCGCGGTTCGGTTCGCTTGATAATGACCACCGGTTGGTCCCTCATGACAATGCCACAAATGATTTAGACCTTCCTCACTCTAAATGCATCTTCTCACTACCTGCTGTGCACAAACGCGGAATAAAAAGGGGTCCTTCCAAAAATTATTCTTTAAATCAGAAAAGAATTTCTTCTTTTGCTGACTCGAGAATTCTTTTGGTAGGACTCGGGCTACTAGATAATTAGCCAAATCCATAAAACAGGGGGAGTAAGATGTATTTAAATTTTCAAGAGCAAGGAGGCGCTCTTCTGGGAATTTATCATTAATGTCGGCTTCTATTAATGCTTCTGAGGCAGGGTTTTCTAAACGGGAAAGATGATCGGCCGCCAAGTTTTCGGCTCCCCTTTTGTCCCGGATCTCTAAATCAATCTCCTTCAAGAGGAGGATGAATCGCAAAAGACAGGGCTTGCTGTCCGATTTACTTAAAAGATATCTAAGCGCAGAGTGATTTGTGAAGACGATAACTTTGGAGAGCGTGATGTACGACCTAAACTTATCAAAAGCAAAAACAATGGCTAGAAGCTCCTTCTCGGTAGTGGTGTAGTTCGCTTGTGCCGACGTGAGTGTATTGCTCGCATAATAAATTGGGTGGAAATACTTACTCACACGTTGACCTAATACGGCGCCTATCGCAATATCACTCGCGACACACATAATTTCGAAGGGTAGCGACCAATCCGGGGCGACTAAAATTGGAGAATTTATAAGTTTTTTAATAAGTTTAAAGTCCAAATGACATTCATCATTAAAAAGGAAAGAGGATTTTTTTCGAGAAGATGGGTTAATGGCTAGTGATTTTGGAAAAATTTTGTATAAAACGCCGATAAAACCCTGCATGTCCTAGGAAACTTCTAATAGTTTTTACATTCATTGGAGGGGGGAGTTTTTTGATTACTTCGATCTTGGCCTTATCGACCTTGATCCTTTTGACCGATATTTTATGGCCAAGGACTAATCCTTCTTTGACCATAAAATGACATTTCTCCCAATTAAGAGCTAAATTTGTGTCCTCACAACGTTGTATCACGCTCTCGAGATTTTTTAGACAATTTTTGAAAGAGTTTCCGAAAACGGAAAAGTCATCCATGAAAACCTCCATCCCTTCCTCTACTAACTCGTCGAATATTGCCATCATACATCTTTGGAATATAGTCGGCGCGTTACAAAGAACAAATGGCATCCTTCGATAAGAGAAGGTGCCAAAGGGACAAGTGAATGTTGTTTTCTCTAGGTCGTCGGGCGAAATAGGGATTTGAAAATATCCCGACAAACCATCGAGAAAACAATAGTAGAAGTGACCTAAAAGGTGCTCTAAGATTTGATCGATAAAAGGTAACGGGAAGTGATCCTTACGGGTGGAATCATTTAGTTTTTGATAATCGATGCACATCCGCCAACCCGTAATGGTACGGGATGGGATTAATTCATTATTTTCCTTTGCTACTACCATTACACCGCCTTTTTTCGGCATGACTTGTACTGTGCTAAACCAAGTACTATCCGATATCGGGTAGATGATTCCCGCATCTAATAGTTTGATAACTTCAGCCTTAACGACTTCTTTCATATTCAGGTTTATTCGTCGTTGAGCCTGGACTGCGTTGCGGGAATTATCTTCGAGGAAGATTTTGTGACTGTAGAAGGAAGGGTTAATACCCTTGATATCCAAGATTTGCCACGTAATTGTGTGGCGGTGCTAGCTTAAAACTATAGTCAATTCAGAAATTTCTAAATCGCTAAGTTTGGATGAAACGATAACTGGTAGCTTAGACTCTTTTTCTAAAAATAGAAATATTATAGGTGAGGAGGGAGTTGTTTCAATTCTAAAACGGGTGGCTCCTCATAAAAAGTTTTGGTTTTTAATTTTTCTGAAAATAGTGCTTCGAGTGGTGTGGAGCGAGAGACTTCTTCTTCTAGACAAAAGAGCTCGGCGAGCTCGAAATCGTGACTCGATGTGGAGACTAACACGGGAATTGAATATAATTCGTTCTCAAAACATTCTTCTAAATAGAAGCATGAATTGTCATTCTCTAAGGTATTTCGCATCGAGGGATTTATATTAAAAGTAAATTCATCGTCTCCAACCCAAAGGAGGAGCTTTCTGTTACTTACGTCGATAATTGCGTGCGAGGTGGCAAGGAAGGAGCGGCCGAGCATGAGGGGTACTTCGGCATCCTCTTCTAAATCAAGAATGAAAAAGTCCACCGGGAAGATGAACTTGTCAACCTTAACGAGCACATCCTCCACTATCCCTACCAGATATTTTAATGAATGATCCGCTAATTGAATACTCATTCGAGTGGGGCTAGGATTTCCTAGACCTAACTTTTTGAATAATGAAAAAGGCATGAGGTTAATGCTTGCTCCAAGATCCGCTAAGGCGTGTTTTACTAACGAATTGCCAAATAGACACGGGATGGAGAACCGTCCCGGGTCATTTGCTTTTTGAGGGAATTTGTTGAGTACAACCGCGGAGCATTTTGCGTTTAAGGAAATATGCGAAATATCTTCTAATTTCTTCTTATTGGAGAGCAACTCCTTAAGATATTTCACAATCATCGGCATTTGAGAGATAGCCTCGCAGAAGGGTACATTAATATGAATTTGTTTTAAAATTTCTAAATTTTTTTGTAATTTTTCTCTGCACACTCGCTCCTAAGGTTAGATGGATACATAATATTTGAATTAGAAGCGTGTAGAGCTAGCATAGTGGGCAAATTTGATGATAAAATAGGAGTAGGAGGAGGAGGAGAGGAAATTAACCTAGGTTCGTCCTGTTTTGAAACCACCTCCTCCCCGCTTCGTAGTGTAATCACGTTCGCGCTCTCCCTTGGATTTGGCTTCGTATTTCCCGGTAATGCTCCTTGCTGATGCTCGGAGAACATTTTTGCTAGCTGCCCCACTTGATTCTCTAAATTTTTGATCGATATGGTAAGGTTCTGGATGTTCGGTTCATTTGTAGCAACATATTTTGCAAAGACCTCTTCAAGTGGAGAGGGATTTTTTTGTTGCGACGGAAAACTGGGTGCATTAAAGTTTAGAGGGGGAGTTAAATTATGAAGTTGATTAGGTTGATTCATATTTAAAGGACACTGAGCATTTCCTTACTTGGGTAGTGGACAAGGAATGTTATTACGAATGGCACAACCTTACGGACCCTCAAAAGGTCCAAGATGCCAGGATGAAGTTAACGGGAAGTGCAAAGACTTTTTGGCTGAATGAGGAGCGAAGATTAGGAGCCGGGCAGGGAGACCCACTTATAGGTTGGCCAGTGATGAAGAATTTGCTAACCGATCAGTACATCCCTCCATACCACCGAACACAGATGTTCGATGAGCTTGCCACACTGCGGCAGGGGTCAAACTCGATAGCTGAATATATGGGAGAACTAAAGGATCGTATGGTGTAGTGTGATCTTAGGGAGATTTCTAAGGTCACCTTATCTCAATTTTGTAAGGGGCTTCAACCCGATATTCAGAGAAAGCTCCTGCGCTATGGTCATACAGACCTGAACATGACTTTCAATGCCGCCCTTGACATTGAAAAACATCTAGCCTCGAAGGCCCACTCCCGTTATTTATACACGAAGAACAAGTCCATCGTTGGAGTGTCTTCCTCCACATACCCGGATAAGGGGAAGTTTAGGTCCACCGAGTCGAAGTCTGTCGTGATCACTGCTAGGAACGCTAGGAATCCCGCGAGTGAGCGTATCCCCATAGGGAAGGTTAGCAAGGCCAATACTACATGTTACTCTTGCGGCATTCAAGGTCACTATGCCTTTCAGTTCCCAATGAAGACTAAGGCCATGGCCCTTTTAGATTCGACTACTGATCCCACTGATTACGTATACGAGGCTGCAGAGGAGAGTGACCCAGAAGGGGTCCCAAGTTATTTAGAGGATGATCACCACCTTATGGTGATGCTGACCACTCCTCGTCCGTTAGATGATTGGAAGAGGATGAGCATATTTTCTCTGATTTTTAAGAGTGGTGAGAAACTCTGCAAGCTGATTATTGACAGTGGTAGCTATGTGAATGTCATTTCTGAGAACGCCATCACACGTATGACCTTGACCACAGAACCACACCCGACCCCATATCAGGTAGCTTGGATCAGCAAGGTCACCGTCCCAGTTACCAATCGATGTCAGGTCCCCCTCTCATTCAAATCTTATACTGATGAGGTTTGGTGTGATGTCCTACCGATGGATGCTTGTCACGTGTTGCTAGGCCGCCCTTGGCTCTATGACCGTGATGTGACGCATTTTGGTAGAGCCAACACATATGAATTTAAATTCAATGGCAAAACCATTACCTTGAGGCCGACCCTTCCGAAGGAGCCAGTAGTTTTGGCTAAGGACACCACTGTCCCAATGGAGAGGAAGGCATTGAGTCTAGTTGGTAGGAAGGAGTTTATGAAGGATCCATTTCTTTATGGGATGATGTACACACTAGTCCTTATGAGTACGAAGACTGATTCGGGAGTGTTGGATGACTTACCTAGAGAGCTACGGGCGTTGTTGGAAGAATATATGGACGTTTACCCAGATGAGCTGCCTTCGACATTACCACCGCTTAGGGATATACAACATGTGATAGATCTTATCCCCGGTTCATCCCTACCCAACTAGCCCCATTATAGACTTCATCCAGCTGCCCATAAGGAGTTACAGACCCAGATTGAGGAATTGTTGATGAAGGGCTTCATTAGGACTAGTATGAGTCCATGTGCTGTTCCAGCCCTTCTTTCCCCCAAGAAGGATGGGGTGAAAGGAGAGTCTAGTTCTTATTATATCTGTTAAAACTCTTGTTTAAGTTTTACTTCCAAAATAAATGATATATATAAATTTATATAGATGAGTTTGCTGAGTAATAAACACAAATAGTAGAAGTGCATAGAAATAAACACAACACATGAAATAAAACAAAAAAACAAGAAGCAATCCAGATGACACAGAGAAATATAGTAGTTCCCCAAAAATAATCTGGGTACATCTACTCTTCTACCCACTGGTAGGAATCCACTAGGAGGTTGTTGATAAGGTGCCCTCACACCAAGGTGATTTTGATAAGGTGTCCACACACCAGGTGAGCTGTTGATAAGGTGCTCTAACCAAGATGCAGGTTTTTGCTAAGGTGCCCTGTCACCGGGAGTTAACTTTTGAAGGGAGTTATAACCCTGTACAAGAGGTGGAAAGGAATAAAAGGAAAAACAGAAAGGTTTGTTGTTCTTCTCTGTATGAGACGACTCTTGAAGATCCTGATTTGAAGTTGAATGGATCTTGATGAAGATGTTGAAGAGCTCCCCCTATCTGATGTAAATTGATGACAGTTCTGGAGTCCTCTTCTCTTGATTGTACACACACTCCTTTCTTCTTATGCAGTGATGATCCTGAGCAAAGGGTTGTGATTGGTGTCTCAGGATATATGTGATCTGCAAGAAGATGTTAGCAAAAAGAAGATATACAAAGATAGATCTGCTTCTTTTTGTATCTGTGTGTTCTCTATCAATATTCATATTTCTCTCTGTCTGCATCTCTATAATTTCTGCTCTTCTCTTAATATATATAATCCGGAGAAGGCTTTTTGAATTCTTGCTGGGAATAAGGAAAGAGATAAAATCTCTTTAATTTCCTTGGGAAGTGGAGTTTCCGTCTTTGACTCTTCTGCAAACGGCTATAAAGTTTATTGCCTGCAACAGCTATATCAGAAAAGCATGCATATAATAATGTTAGTCCAGCTGTATAATAAGAATATTCCTGACAACATTTTTTGTCGAGCGCTGTTCCGAAGGAGATTTGTCGACCGCTGGCTGGCTTGAATTTGTCGAGCGCCGTTCAGAGAATGCCTGGCCGCTGAGATTATTCTGACTGAATTCATCGAGCGCTGTTCTGATAGAAATTTGTGGAGCGCGGGCTGGCTTGAATTTGTCGAGCGCCGTTCGACATTCGTCGAACGTAGAGAGCTTATATTATTTTCTTATATTTTCTCCGATTCGATCGCATTATATTTAATTGATGTTTTCTTAGTTTTCTTACTTAAGGAAATTGATCTAAGTTATGATGTTTTTAAGATGTAAACTTAAATCTTAAATATGAATCCTAACTCAAATCAAAAGCTAAGGTTCCAACAATCTCCCCCTATTTGAGTTGGTATCCTAATCCAAATTAACTAGGTTCTAACATGGGGCATGGCGGACGTGTGTTGATAGTCGTATTATCAACAAGATTACTATCAAGTATAGTGTCATAACCCGCATTTTCTCCAAATTTAGGAATATCAGAGTAAGAGAAATTACGCATCATGATGCCACGTCATGCAGGAGACAACTGCAGACGCTCAGGCGAGAACCTATTACTTATTTAATCAAAACATGTTTACATGTTAGGTCATCATTTGAAATCATTTATTAGGTTTTGGGGTAAGAACTGTGTCTCTCAGTTCGTGGATCAACTAGTCCACCGAGAAAATATATGTAATTGCAGCGGAAAATACTTGATTTAGTTCACTTAAGGTCCTAAATGCACGTGATGACAGGACATAAAGTAAATGATATGCACATATCTAGGCGTAGTATAAGTATAGAAAATACTGTTGGAACATGGTCTTCCGCATCTCCTAGGTTTGAGAATAACAAATCCTATGTGTATTTGATCTTGTGTGTTTAAGTGTGCAGGAAAACAAAGTCCATATGACTCAAGGATTACATAAAAGGTTGCCCCCAAATTTGAGCAATCAAATCCAACACTCCCACTAGCGCCGGCGGTATTACCTAGCTCCCGGTGCTATCAATGATAAGCGCAATTCCGGGAGCACATATAGAAGGAGATAGCGCATGGCGGTAGCCGATAGCGGGAATAATGGCGTCTCATGATCTCGCTTCTACTATTGGGGTAAATTTCTGTGAAGAAGAAATATCTCTTAAACCACCTTTATTTGAAGGAAAAAATTATAAAGGATGGAAAATTTTAATTGAAAAATTTATTAAGACTTTAGATATCGAAGTATGGAATTTAGCCATTGTAAGACCTGCGGATGAATCAAATAAAAAGGAACGTCATCTAAATGAAAAAGCCAAACATTATTTATTTTGTGCTCTATTAAATGAAGTTTTCAAATTAATATATTGTTTTTCTAGTGCATACAAAGTATGGCAATTTATTGAAGAAATGTATGATCTTCCTCTCGCAGGTATGGAACAAACACAGGAGGAGATGGACATACAAGCATCCACTATTATTCAATAAGATCTCTCTCGTTGCAAAGCCATGGAGATAATGGAAATTAACTTAGAAAAGGAGAGCAATACATCAAGAGAAAAAGAAGATGAAAATTCAACTATGATGGAGGAAGGCCTAAAAGATGACGAAGGAACTTCATGTTCACATTTTCCCTCTTCCAATAGCGCTGTAAGAAATTCTAAATCTTCTTCTTGTGTGATAACTTCTATCTCTAGTTTCAATATACTAAAAACGGCTAAACGTAAGATCAAGAAATTGAAAATTACTAATAAAAATTTACGTTTAGAAAATAAGAGGTTAAAAGCTAATGTTAATTTAGAATCTAATTGTGATGTGGTTTCTCCATCTTGTTCTTCAATTGAAAACACAAAACCTTGTTTTGATTTTAATAATATTAAGGAAAAATTCAAGGAACTTGAAAAAGAGTTTACTTTCGTAAAAGAACAAAATGAAAAATTATGTTTAGAAAATTCATCTTTGAAAAATGATTGTGCTAAGTGTGAAGACTATAAAATTTAAATTAATGAGATGGATGAAACATTTGATGAATATAGTAATAACTATCAAAATCATATTGATTCAATTGTTTCTACTCTTAAAAATAGCACAATTACTTATAATAAAGCTAGACATAATTTGAAACTTAAGAACAATGAATTAGAAACTAAAATTAACTTACTTAAGGAAATCATAAAGAAAATTCTCAATATCAAGCAAACTCCAAAAGCAAGTTGAATATGATTTCTCAAAATTTGAATGAACCAAACAATTGAAATAAAAAACTTCAAAAGAATGAAAATGAGATTCCAAAATACTATCATCATTATCGCTTACAACATCAATCTCCTCCCAACATAAAATTAAATGTTCACAACTTTCCTATGAAAAATACTTTCAATAATCATCAATATAAAGATTATCACAATGGAAATTTCACATATAAGAATAACACTAAACCAAAGTTTGAATGGAGGCCCAAAACTAAAACTGAAACATTAACTTCACATGAAAGTACCCATTCATCAATATCTACCCACAAACCTACACGTTATTTTTGGTTACCCAAAGGAACCACTACACTTGGTCCCCTTTGGATACCTAAATCTCTTATTCATTAGGTATCACCAAATGCATGAAGTAGAATATTCTCAAAAATGAAATATACAAATTTTTTCTACTTCATGATATGCTTTAATGTTTTTTTTTTATTTTTTAAGCTATCATGTTATGGTCATCTTATATATTATAGGAAATATGATCTTATATCTTAAAACTTAATGAGTTTATAAATCAAATTAATCAAAATTCAAAATCATATTTTATTTTGGTGACCTATCTATTATTCTTACATTCATTACATATATATATACATCATTTATCAACAATTGAAGTCAAAATTTTATATGTGCTATTAAAATCTCTAACCATAGGATTTCAAAATATACTACATATGATCTTAAAATTGCCTAAACATCACCACTTCATGACTTCAAAATTTATAAATAAAACATAAAACAAAACCTTAAAAAACTACCAAAGAAGTATCAGATAAAAACAGTCAAACATCCAAAAACAACAAAATTAAATATTGCAGATAGCACTAGCGCTAGCTGGTAATGCCTGCGCTAGCAAAACAGCATCCAGGAACATGTATTCAAATTCCTGTATTATTACAAAACTGAAAACTTGTTCCCCTCAGGACCTTCCTACTCCACTAATCTTCCTCATCTACCTCCTCCACACTTGGACTTGGTGACTATCGTCTGCGTGTTCGCAGAACAGAATGTCTTGGAGGATCCTCTACTTGGCTATCCCATTCCCTCCTTTCTGACGATGACGGTGTCAACTTTAAGGCCTTGATCATAAATTTCAACATTTTTTTCATGCCGAACACACCCTTCTTTACCTCAGATATTTCATCCTCCACCCGTGTCATCCGTTCTCCCATATCTTCTCAGAATTGATCATATGAACCATCTCGTGTCTCTCGGGCTAACACTCCTCGCCGGAGTGGTGGTCGAGTAGACGTTGATGGGTCATCCGGGAGGGATATTGCTCGCAAGTGTGAGGTACTATAGATTGGAGGAAAGCAATCTATCAAGTAGAAACCTATTTCATCAGAAGGGTACATCACCTGCATAACCCGTTGTATGATGCCACCTAGGGGTAAGTTGTTATATCTTTGACGGGAAGGTTGCCGCAACTTGTATGAATAGCGAATCAAGGAAAGTAACAAATCTGCCACATCAAATTTATCCTCCTCTAAAATGAAATAGGTAACATAACTAAGTTGTGCTGTGACTTTTGCTGTATCACCCAACTTCAGCACAATTGTGTGGCGTAATACGTCCTGAACGACTAGAGCATCTACTGTGAGTGATGACACAGAGGAGATCAGACTCCTGCATTCCCTATTATGCAGCACCATGTTCACTTGAGTCCAATCTCTATCTACCCTAAACTTCTCAACAATTTCCAAACGATTTGGATGCTGGGTCAATCCAAACACGTCCCTCAGTTGGTCATGGGTAATTGTCACCACTTATCCTTGCACCAGAGACTGCACTCCTCCATCCAGCTCTGTCTGCGATGGGTCTTCCAAGTGCGTATACAAATCTCGTACTAACTCTGAAGAAAATCCATCAGAAATAAATAAATTCAACACCTCAGAGGTTGCAAATAGCTGCATGATAGGGTGGTGTCGAGGCATGTCAAACTCTATGATATATGGAATACCTACTACTGCAGCCTCCACGGCCAGCTCTACACTTTTTTTCCTTTTGATCCAGGAGCCATCTGCCACATTATCAGAGGAATTAAAATTAAGCAACAATCACTAGCACCAGCGCTATCACTAGCGCCCAACACTATCAGTAGCGCCTACTGTAGCGCTGGCACTAGTCCTCTGATCTGAAATGGTAAGATCTCTTTAAAATAAAAGATTTTCAAATCCTAATTTGCTAGATCCAAGAAACCCACATAATCTAAACCAAAATCAAAACTAAAATCCTCACAAAAAATGTAAAACAAAAATCTTGAAGATTTTTTTTTAAATCAATAGTTTTTCTTTAAAAAGGTCACAAATCTTCATCAAAATCAACTATTTAGAACAAGAATCATAAAAAATAAGGAAGATTTGTTTTAGTTCCTCTCTTCAAAAATAAAAGAATCAAGCATTGCAAATCTAGTTTCTAAAACCACCTAATAACTTCAAATATCTTCATCTCTAACATCAAAATCAAAGTTTAAAACAAAAATCATAAGAAAAGATGAACTTTTACCTCAGATCTATGCGGGGGCTGGGTCGTCTTCTAGGGTTTTTTGGGAGAGCTTGAGAGTCAATGGCCGGAATGGCAAAAAGAAAATGGGATTATATAAAGTGGAACTACCGTCAGCGCTATTGATATCGCGAGCATTATCGCTTGGTTCTATTTTTTTGTATTTCTTAAATTTTATATGATACCTAAATTTATTCTCTATTATATGTACTACATAGTTTTTGTAGTTATGTTTTGAATTGATATTCGAAAAGTTAAAAAATTGAGTATTATAACAACCAAAATTACAAACCTATTTGTTTTTCTGTATTTGTATAATTTTGAAAAATTCTTAATAATATATTAATCTATATGTACTATTTATTTGTGCACTTCTGATTTTATTTCATTTTTGAAAAATCAAATACAAAAATACAAAAGCCAAATTACAAAAAATATGTTTTGCCTTTTTGTTTTTGTCATTTGTTTAAAGTCTATTTTTTTAATGCAAAAATTCAATACAAAAATATAAAACATGGAAACTATTAAAAAAAAATTGTATGGACTCTGTGAAAATCAAGCATGATTTAATCTATTATTTAGAACTTCTATAATGTTATAATTTATCTTTTCAAACTACTTTGAACATTGTTTTCCTCATGCTTTGATATATCTATTTATATGTGCATCAATTATATTGTAAAAGTTGTGTAGAACCAAGCTTAGCATGCCTCTAAGTATGAGTAACTATTTTATGTTTGATAATGATATTTATTCACTCACTCATTTTGGCATTGTCTACATATGTGTTTAATCTAAGAATGCTTGTGTATGTTTTGTATTAGTACAATGAATTAAAATTGCACAAGTATCTTACCTACACTACCTTTATTTGCACTTTTAAAAGTTAAGAAAAGTGGTTATGTTTTCATAAATTATATTAGTTTGCAAAACAAGTGTATTCGGAGAACTTTGTACAAGCACAAAAATCATAAAATAAAGTGACAAAGATAACTCCACCAAGCACTACTTGAACCTCCTGATAAGTCTTAATAAGCGTTGTGAGGTTGAGCATCTTTGAAAGAATAGTAAAGTATCTTGTGCAAACCACATCTTTCTTTCAAAATAAAAACCACTTACTCTTAAGTACACCAGATCACTAGTCTCCACATTAAAATAAAATATGTGATCCCAAGCACTACTTTGCACCTTGATAAGTCTTAATGAGCATTGTGTGTGCAAAGCACCTTGGTAGTTGTACATTTTGTTTGTGCATTGAAGTGTGTGGAAGTAAAATTATTTGTGTTTTATTGTGCTCTTACTTTACATATATCTTGTATTTTTGATTAAATCATTTACTTACTCTACTAAAAAATACACTTATGTGCACATCATTATCTTCCATAACACTTCTTCTCATGAGTATTGGATCCTGATGCTAATTCTATACTAATCTTTATTTATGAAATGCACTAGATAACCTAGCATGCTTTCTACAATGTTTGCTATGTTTTTGAAATTGTGAATTAAAATAACATTGTAGTAATCTCTTTTTGATAACATTATTTCATGCTTGGTTAGTTTATTGTTAAACTTAAAGATTTTAATTGAAAAATAATTTACAAAAACATCTTGTTTCATTTTATGAATCATCTTGTCTTACAAAAGATGTTTGATTGTAGTTTTTATATAAGTCTTCCGCAACTTTACATTTACCTTGTATTCTTTTTATGCTTAAAACTCTTATATATCGGAGAGAACTAACAAGATAATATTAATTACTTGGCAAATGTTATAGTATTCTTTATGCTCAACACTCTGATCTATTTCAATAAAAAGTATTCTAAAACTCCTTATCATTTCCTTCTCTCTAAAAGCTCGATCATGCCTTTATCTTCTAATCAAAACTTTTCTGTGTTTTGTTTCCTTACCCACTTTTGCTAATAACAAAAGGGGGAGAACTAACATGATAAATATAATCCGCTATCAAAATAGAAAACTAACATGATTAATTAAGATGATAGCTTACATATTAGGGGAGCATTCACTTAGGGAGAGCGTGTATTTAGGAGGAGCAATTCTAAATGCTAAAATTGATAATTATCCTAAGTCATCACTCTCAAACACACACAAGTAAGTTTCATCATGCTTATATATTAATGCTCTGATTTATCATTAATGGATTTGTTATTATCAAAAGGGGGAGTTTGTTGGAACATGGTCTTCCGCATCTCCTAGGTTTGAGAATAACAAATCCTATGTGTATTTGAACTTGTGTGTTTATGTGTGCAGGAAAACAAAGTCCATATGACTCAAGGATTACATAAGAAGGTTGCCCCCAAATTTGAGCCATCAAATCCAACACTCCCACTAGCGTCGGCGGTAGTACCTAGCGCCCGGCGCTAGCGATGATAAGCGCAATTCCGGGAGCACATATTGAAGGAGATAGTGCCTGGCGGTAGTCGATAGCGCAGGCGGTAGCGCGGAGCACAAAAGGCAAGAGGGAAATGTTTCCTCGGATTGAAGATTCTGCCGCGCAGAATATGTCCTAATATGGGATAGCGTCGACGATAGCACTAGCGCAGGCGCTAGCGCTGAGGTTATAAATAGGACCCCTCTTCTCTCGCTCCAAACAGACATCATAGAGGGAGATTGAGTGCTAGAATTCCAGAGGCTGCCTTGGCCGAAAGTTGATGTCCTACCAAAGTTCTGCAAACTTCTGAAGGAGAATCTCTTCACGCCAGATCCAAATGACGTCCGCTTCTACAACGCTTATTCTACAGCGGATCTTCGTCTCCAACTTCAGAAGTTCTTCAAGAGGGAGTTTTAATTATTTTCATTTCATATTTCTTGTAAACGGTTAGAGAAATCGCCTCGTGTTGGCGACTAGGTCTGGGTAGGACTTAGGGCGGAAAACCAAATCGTGTTGGCGACTAGATCTAGGTTAGGTCTAGGGGGTGCTCAAGGCCATATCAGGGGAAGGATTGGCTAGAGCGACTTGAGGCCGATTTCGGGAAGGATAAGCTAGGGCCACCGGTTCGTGGGTATGCGAGTCGGGATAGAAAACAAATAGAGTTTACTATTATTCGCCATGGATTTCTAGCGTTATAGAAATCAACTTTTGTAAACCCTTATTTCATATTAATAAAACATGTCTCTACTTTATTTTAATTGTTTTACTTGATTTCTTATCTTCTTAATCACGCATTATTTAAAAGACTTTCAACATATAACATAAGTTTTTGAAAACCCTTATTCACCCCCCCCCCCTCTAAGGGGGCCTACCGATCCAACAAATACCTTTAGGCGACTTTAAAGATAAGGACTTCAGTAAAAAAAATGCAATGAAGATGAAGGAAAAGCCATTTAATAACTATAATGCACCTAAACATAAATCATTCCCAGAGAGCAAGATACACAAGATTTAAAAGTAGTGGCCTTTAACTAGCAAGTAAACTATAAAGTATCAAAAAGAAGCACAACGGGCGTCAACAACCTGACTATAACCCAATGGCTCCAAACTAGCATGTCTGAACACAAGAAGGAAACTAACAACAACTACCTCGCAGCAGCGGGGTAAAACAACAACTAAAACTCCCGAAGACTCCGGGCTACACTACTAGCCGCTACGACTCAGAACCCGAGGCATTCAATAAAACAAAGAACGCCTCAACAAGGAATTTTCAAGTGGCAGAAAACCAAGTAGTAAAGTAAATAAGGCATAAGGGGTACCTGTGAAATTTTTCGAATCTTTATGAAGTGAGCAGGAGTTAGTCAACTTAGAGTTACAAGCCAAACAACCAGAAGCAAATGGAGGCAAACAACTGATCTTTATTGAAAGCAACTTCAAATTACAAGGCAAGGCATGCTTGGCGAGACATGATTTCGCCAGCACAAACACCAAAGAGAAAAATACAAAGTTGAAGATAACACGAGACCGCGCGGTCTCCCCTTGCGACCTCAGCAACTCGCCAACCCGCAGACCGCAGCCGACCTCAGAACAACACCAGACCGCTGATCAGTCCGCACCCTTCCTTTTGAACTTCTGATTCTCCTGAACTCCAGCACCACAACTCCAAGCCGCAGACCGCCCGAACACATTCAGAGGAAGAGGTGATCGCTGCTGCCCGCACTATCCGCAGAAGCTGCACAAGAAGAGTTCAATCAGCAGACCGCCCGGTCAGATAATCTCAGACCGCAGGAAAGAAGAAAGTTCAGCTTACACTTGGTGTGTGTTAATTATTGTTGTCGATGGGTCCTATTTATAGGCGTGAGACCTGATCCAGTCACCACCCTATGAGATAGGATCACCACCCTCCAGACCGCGCGACCTGGCCGGTCACACCTCGCGATCAGCAACAGTACTCCTGCTTCATTCTTGGTGAACCCGCCAGCTTCAACATCGACTATGAGAGACCGCCACTCTCACAGCAGATCGCGACTCCAAAGAAGATCGCCAGACCGCCCGAAGCTGTTCACCTCCTGTGTTCGTCCGAGACCACGAACACAGCCAGTTCGCTAATAGACCGCGAACTCCTGTCCGCATGCCGGTCTCCTCCTGAGACCGCGAACAGCGACCAGCTCGCATACCAGTCTCCTCCTGAGACCGCGAACTGAGACCGCGCAACTAAGACCCTTAGTCCGCGAATACCACCAGAAAGCCCGGTCAGCCACCAGACCGCATTTTGGAGAAAACCTGGATCAAGCTATGCGGTCACACCAGACCGCCACAGCCTTGAAGAGGATAGCACGCCACGCGATCAAACACAGATCGCGCACACCTGAAGACGAACAGCCCGCCACGCGATCAGAGATAGACCGCGCGGCCTTCACCTTAAGCCGCCTTGGACCCAAACCAGCGATCAAGCCAGGAGACAGCAGCTAGGCTAAGACCAGCCAGACCGTAGCGGCAGACCGCCAGGTCGTGCGGTCACACCAGACCGCCCGTCCTCCTCCCAGACCACCCAGGTCCAAAGGCCCTCCAAACTTCCACTTCAATAATTTCAACACTCCCCCTTGAAGTGGGAAGTTGAAACTAGCCCCAGTCCGCACTCCGCACATGCCCGACCGAAAGAGATCCCTCCAGCACCTTCTCCCGTATGAAGTGGTGCTCGATCTCGATATGCTTGGTCCTCGCGTGACAAACTGGATTGGTTACCAGTTTGAGAGCACTCTCATTGTCACCGCGTAGCAAAGTCGGCTCCCGAACCTCCTTGTGGACATCTACCACCAACCTCCTAAGCCAGATGGCTTCCTGAGCAGCCAAGGCCGAAGCCTTGTATTCTGCTTCCGTGGTGGAGACCGACACGGAATCCTGCTTCTTGCTGCACCATGATATAGCTGTAGGGCCCGCCATGAAGACGAATCCAGACGTCGACTTCCGATCATCCGAATCTCCCCCGTAATCAGCATCCATGAACCCGTGCACGTCGAAGCCCGCATCCCTCCTGTACAGGAGACCCATGTCCGAGGTCGCCTTGACATACTTCAAAATGTTCTTGGCCGCTAGCAGATGAGGTACCCGTGGCTCCGCCATATATCGACTCACTCTACCAACTGCAAATGCAATATCCGGCCTCGTGATCGTCAGATAGATCAAGCTCCCAACCAGAGCTCGGAACACCAACGGATCTTGCATAATCCTCCCCTCATCCTTCTGAAGCTTCATAGCCTTCTCCAGCGGTGTGGAGGTGCACTTCCCTTCCTTCATCCCGAATCGCTCTACGATCCGCTCCGCATAACCGGCCTGGGTCACCAACACTCCACCTTCCTTCCTCTGACCTCGAGTCCAAGGAAGTGGTGAAGCTCACCTAAGTCCTTCATCTCGAACCTGATAGACAGCTCGGCCCGAAGCTGCGCTACCTCCTCCTTTGAGTTCCCCGTCATGATCATATCGTCGACGTATAGCAGCACGATGACTTGAAGCTCCCCGCTCTTCTTGACGAACAAGCTTGAGTTTGAGTCTGAAGCAACAAATCCACAAAATATGAGATATTCTGCGATCTTCCCGTACCACGCCCTCGGCGCTTGCTTCAACCCATACAGGGCCTTCTTCAGCTTGTAGACATGCTCCGGAAAATCTTCAGACACAAAGCCTGGTGGTTGGACCATGAAGATGTCCTTGTCAATCTCGCCGTACAAGAAAGCATTCTTGACGTCGAGCAGCCAAATCTCCCATCCACTGAAAGCCGCCAAGGCAATGATGAATCGAACTGAAGTCATTTTTGCCACCGGACTGAAAGTCTCCTCGTAGTCTTCACCGTACTGCTGCGAGAACCCCCGAGCTACAAGGCGAGCCTTGTACCACTCGATGCTGCCGTCAGCCTTCTTCTTAAGCTTGTAGACCCATTTGCATGTAACAGGAGTGGTGCCCTTGGGCTTGGGCACAAGAGACCAGGTCTCATTCTTCTCAAGAGCTGCCATCTCTTCTTGCATTGCAACGTCCCACTCCTTCACGCCTCTGGCCTTCTCAAAGCTCGACGGCTGCCTCTCATCCAAGGGACCAGCGAAGAAAAATGAGACGAAGCTCACTGCGTTTCCTCCTGTATAGCGATCAGGGGCGACGATCGCTCGCTTCGACCTCCTCAGCTCCTTCCCCTGAACCGCATTATCTCCAGCTGCTTCTTCTCTAGCTCCTCTTCCAGACGTGCTAGGAGCATCGCTCCCCCTGCTCCCTGAATTAGAAGCCCCCGTCTCGGAACTAGAAGGAGATGGTCCACCTGGTGACAAAGGTAGCTCCACCTGAAGATCCTCCACAGCTTTCTCTGGCACTTCCATCCTGCTTTCTGGTAGCTCCACATTAGAAGACCCCTTGTAAGATGTCACCTCATCGAACACGATGTCGCGAGATACAACAAACCTCCGCGTCTCCGGGTCCATGCACTTCCATCCTTTCTTTCGCTCATCGTATCCCACAAAGACTAGCTTCCTTGCTTTCGCATCTAGCTTCGTCCGAAGAGCATCGGGAACATGCACGTAGCAGGTGGATCCAAACACCCTAAGATGTGCCACGCTTGGCTTCTCTTTGAACATCATCTCATGCGGAGTCAACATGTTGATGGGACTCAGAGGCATCCTGTTGATGACGTAGGCGACACAAGACATTCCCTCCGCCCAGAAGGACTTTGGGATACTCTTGGCATGCAGCCAACACTTGCAGGTCTCCGTTAGATGACGGATCTTCATCTCTGCAACCCCGTTCTGCTGTGGAGTATGTGCACAAGTGAGCTCCCTCCGGATGCCCGCCTTCCTGCAAAAAGTAGAGAACTCACTGGAGGTGAACTCCCCTCCGTTGTCAGTCCTCAGATTCTTCACCTGCAGTCTTAGCCGACCCTCCACGAGCTCCTTGAACTCCACAAACTTGGCAAATGCCTCCGCCTTCTCCTTTAGGAAATAAACCCAGACATATCTGGTGTAATCATCGATTAACACTAGCATATATATGTTGCCTCCGAGGCTTGGGGTAGCAGTTGGTCCCATCAAGTCACCGTGGATGCACTCCAACGGCACACTACTCCTTGTCTGCGACTTGTCAAATGGTAGCCGATGAGACTTACCGAACTGACATCCCACGCAAACATGACCTTCACCGTAGGAAGATAGACTTGGCAGGCCCTTGACCAGACCTCTCACCGCCATAGCTTTCAGCTTGTCCATCCCTACGTGCCCCAACCTCTCATGCCATATAACGGCACCATCATTCGTCTTCATCTTGTCGATGTAGGAACTTGTTGATAAAACAAACAAGTCCTTTGCCCGTCTCCCGACATGGACGACCTCGGCCTTTACAGCCTCAAAATTGCGTAGAAACTTTACTTCTATTGGGCCGAACAGAACGTGATACCCAGCGTCTACAGTGTTGGTCACGGAGAAGAGGTTTTTCCTCATACCAGGCACGTGATAGACACTCTTCAAAGTAAGTGGCCCTCTATCACTTCCCAAGGAAACAACCCCCACCTTCTCTACTGGATGCACAGTATTATCAGCAGTAATGATTGCATTGTTACTTGTATAGGGCTGTGCAGAAGAAAGCTTGGTCTCGTCTCCGGTAAGGTGATGACCACACCCCGAGTCCACGATCCAGTCTTCCAGATAGTTGATAGGAGCAGAAGCTCCAACAGAAGCCGAGAAGGCTCCTCCCCAACCTCCTTCAAAGTGTCTGGCCTCAGCTTCCTCCTTCTCCGCAGTATGCCCAGCTTGGGTGACCATCTTGCAATCCTTCTTGATGTGGCCATACTTGCCACACTTGAAGCATTTCGGACCTTCCCCCTTCTTCTTCCCGTCAGCCTTGGGAGCATACCCCCTTTCCTGCTGCCCAGAAGTTGAAGGCCCATAGCCTCCTCCAGCGGTCTTCTTCTTCTTATCCCACTTCTTCTTCTTCCCTGAGAAGAGCACTTCGCCATCTCCCCTATCCACCGACATCCCCGCCATCTGCCTTGGCAAACTTTCTTGCGATGCAAGAAAGTTCTCCAGCTCCAACAGAGACGGCTGATTTGCCCACCCCCTGCACCGACGTCACAAAGGCAACATATTCCTTCCGCAAGCCGCGGATGATGTGCCTCTTCATCTTCGCCTCAGAGATAGGCTCATCAGGATCTAATGCTGAGATTTCAGCGCACAAGTTCTTCATCTTCAGAAAGAAAGTGGAGATAGAAAGATCTCCCTGAGCCGACCTTGCCAGCTCATTCTCCAAGAACTGTAGCCTTGCTACATTCTTCTTGTTAAACAGCCCATCCAGGGCTCTCCAGATCTCTGCAGCCGATCCACATCCCAGAATGTGATCAAACAGATCAGGTGAGATTGCCCTCTTCAGAGAGAACTCTGCACATTCGTCCTCCTCCAAGTTCTCACCTCAGCCCCATTATCTCCTTCCGGGACAACTTCCTGCGTCTGATCTCCTGCAACTACCTCCCAAAGGTCCTCACCTAGAAGATAGCTCTGCATACACGACTTCCACTTCTTGAAGTTTGTCGATGTAAGCATTTCAATTCCAAGACCCCTCGCTTCCATTGCTCTACCACTGGTTCCTTCTTCACAAAGGCGATGGCTACTCTAAGTCACTCACTGCTCAACCACTCCAACCTCCCTCTGATACCATGTGAAATTTTTCGAATCTTTATGAAGTGAACAGGAGTTAGTCAACTTAGAGTTACAAGCCAAACAACCAGAATCAAATGGAGGCAAACAACTGATCTTTATTGAAAGCAACTTCAAATTACAGGGCAAGGCATGCTTGGCGAGACATGATTTCGCCAGCACAAACACCAAAGAGAAAAATACAAATTTGAAGATAACACGAGACCGCGCGGTCTCCCCTTGCGACCTCAGCAACTCGCGAACCCGCAGACCGCAGCCGACCTCAGAACAACACCAGACCGCTGATCAGTCCGCACCCTTCCTTTCGAACTCCTGATTCTCCCGAACTCCAGCACCACAACTCCAAGCCGCAGACCGCCCGAACACTTTCAGAGGAAGAGGTGATCGCTGCTGCCCGCACTATCCGCAGAAGCTGCACAAGAAGAGTTCAATCAGCAGACCGCCCGGTCAGATAATCTCAGACCGCAGGAAAGAAGAAAGTTCATCTTACACTTGGTGTGTGTTAATTATTGCTGCCGATGGGTCCTATTTATAGGCGTGAGACCTGATCCAGTCACCACCCTATGAGATAGGATCACCACCTTCCAGACTGCGCGACCTGGCCGGTCACACCTCGCGATTAGCAACAGTACTCCTGCTTCATTCTTGGTGAACCCGCCAGCTTCAACATCGACTATGAGAGACCGCCACTCTCACAGCAGATCGCGACTCCAAAGAAGATCACCAGACCGCCCGAAGCTGTTCACCTCCTGTGTTCGTCCGAGACCACGAACACAGCCAGTTCGCTAACAGACCATGAACTCCTGTCCGCATGCCGGTCTCCTCCTGGGACCGCGAACAGCGACCAGCTCGCATACCAGTCTCCTCCTGAGACCGCGAACTGAGACCGCGCGACTAAGACCCTTAGTCCGCGAATACCACCAGAAAGCCCGGTCAGCCACCACACCGCATTCTGGAGAAAAACTGGATCAAGCTATGCGGTCACACCAGACCGCCACAGCCTTGAAGAGGACAGCACGCCACGCGATCAAACACAGATCGCGCACACCTGAAGACGAATAGCCCGCCATGCGATCAGAGACAGACCGCGCGGCCTTCACCTTCAGCCTCCTTGGACCCAAACCAGCGATCAAGCCAGGAGACCGCATCTAGGCTAAGACCAGCCAGACCGCAGCGGCAGACCGCCAGGTCGTGCGGTCACACCAGACCTCCCGACCTCCTCCCAGACCGCCCAAGTCCAAAGGCCCTCCAAACTTCCACTTCAACAATTTCAACAGTACCAACCCAAGCCCAACACTTACAGGAAAGGAAGCTCCAAGCACAAAACTAAACAATGCACCAAGTGCACCAAACACAAAAAATAGATACAAGTAAAGTCCATTTATCTAGTTAAATTTAATTAAGGAGACTGATCAGCTCAAATTAAGCGGGGGCGGTCCTTTATCCTCTGCCACCCAAAGCCAAAAATGGGTGGGGGTTTCACTATCCCCAACCACGCAAACACGGCCCATGGGACCACATTACAAGCCTGCAGTTCACCACTAAAATGGCCACCCATGCAAGGCTACAACAATTCCCCACTGCCCCCCCCAAAACACGACCCACCGTGTAAGGACAAAGGCAATGGTTCTTATTAATTAATTTCTTTAATTATGGCACGGAACAAAGCCCGAGAAAACAATCACCAGGATACCCTAAGGATTGGGTCACAAATGAAGTAAACAATGCATAAGACGATTCATAAGAGAAGACATAAGTTATTTAACCACAACGGGTACGAGATTTCGAAGAGGAGAAGTAATCGGAGGCATAACTCAAGTACTAAGAAGTAGAGGGCATTTCTCGAGAATCTAAAGGATAAAAACATAGTTCTCGAGAAATCAAGGAGTGGGGTCATAAAGTTCTAGGGAAACCAAGGGCAAGGACAAACACTACTCGAGAAATCCCAAACTGGGACTATGATTTCTTGAGAAATTTGATGCAGGGATCAAGCTGCTTCTCAAGAAATTAAAGGCAGGGACAATGCTGTTCTCGAGAGATTAAGGGCAGGGACAATGATTTTCTCGAGAAATCAAGGGTCGGGATCAGATTTCTCGAAAAAAGAAAGGGCAGGAATCAAAGTCAGGTCGTTCGTCGAACGCAAGGCTATTCGTCGAATGCACAGTTGGATGAACGCAAGGCCGTTCGTTGAACGCCAGGCCGTGCGTCAGGAAAAGAAGAGTTCGACGAACATCAGGAAAAGAAGAGTTCGACGAACGTCGGGAAGGAAGAGTTCGACGAACGTCAGGCCATTCATCGAATGCGCCTTTCGACGAACGTCCGGCCGTTCGTCGAACACGCCGTTCGACGAACATCAGTAATCGACTGATTTCTCGCAAAATCGAAGGCTGCCGGCAAAAAGAAACCAGGGCAAATGATTTCCTGAGAAATCCAAGGCTGCAGGCAAAAAGAAACCAAGGCTGCAGGCAAAAGAAACCAGGGCAACCGTAGGTTGTCCAGGGAAAACTCCAGATATGCAGACTATCATACATGCGCTCAAGGTACGAGCTAAAAACACAGCCATAACTCAAGGAAAAGAAGAGTGCTTGAACAAACAAGAAGGAATGAGGAAAAATAGCCACTTGCCTTAAACCTTGCTAAACTCGAAGACCTCCGCTCCAAAAGCTATGGATCGGCAAGAACTCACTCAAGCACAATGACCCGAAACTTTTCAGATCAAAAAGGAGGAGTTAGGTCACTACCTTAACTCCAAAAATTCCACGAAACGGGAAAAGCTTACCACTAGAACGAAGATCTCGCCGAGAGCTTTCCGAATCCACTCTCCAAACACGATTCCGACTACTACAGCCTTCGAATCGACGGCCGAAAGCTCCACGACACTTCTCTCTCTCTCGCTCGACAACTGGTTTAGATCGACGAAGGAAGAAGAAGGATAGGGAGAGAATTTTAGGTTTTATAATAAACCCTAATTTAATATTTAATTAATTAAATAATTCTCCTCTTTTACTTGAACTGCGTGGGCGACCAAAACACCTCGGAGTTTCATGAAAATCGTACCCAAACTGAAAATCGGCGCTACGAATCAAACTGCGAAGTCAGACTTCAATTCCGACGAGCCAAACTCGGGATAAAGCCTCCCAAAGCTAAGATCTTAATAACTACACAAAATCTTCTCTATAGCTCAAAATGACGTGAAATCTCGCACGCTCGATATAAATTACATACTTTAACTAAGCTAAGGCCCAAAACTAAACTTGACGAGCTGACGTAAAGCCCTTACGCCAAAATTATGTCTCAGCGGCCACGTAAATAATTAACAAAAATCAGGAGCATTACAATGCAATGTAATGTATGTTGTGCTATGCATTCTAATAAAGGCCTTAATGCATGTTATGAGCGTCGTACACATGAAATATTATGCATCTCATACTACATAATATCGCATGTAACAAAAAGAAAACGTGCTAATGGGCATCCATGTGATGATGGTTATGCATCCCATACTACATAACCGTCACATGTTGCCACCTATGGTGGATCCATATACATACACATATTATGCATCCCATACTACATAATATGCCATGTATACTTCTTATCATGCTATGAGTGTAGTGTTCATGCTTCGACCAAGACGTACTGAAGACACATCGGTGTGTGTATACAATGAAACCAAAACAACTACTATATCAGAATTTGTTGCCCGACCGACTTGTCGAACAACCTCCCTCTGATACCAACTGTCACAACCCGCATTTTCTCCAAATTTAGGCATATCAGAGTAAAATAAAATACGTGTCATGATGCCACGTCATGCAGGAGACAACTGTAGATGCTCAGGCGGGAACCTATTACTTATTTAATCAAAACATGTTTACATGATAGGTCATCATTTGAAATCATTTATTAGGTTTTGGGGTAAGAACTGTATCTCTCAGTTTGTGGATCAACTAGTCCACCGAGAAAATATATTTAATTGCAGCGGAAAATACTTGATTTAGTTTACTTAAGGTCCTAAATGCACGTGATGACAGGACATAAAGTAAATGATATGCACATATCTAGGCGTAGTATAAGTGTAGAAAATACCTTTAGGCGACTTTAAAGATAAGGATTTCAGTTAAAAACAATGCAATGAAGATGAAGGAAAAGCCATTTAATAACTATAATGCACGTAGACATAAATCATTCCCAGAGAGAAAGATACACAAGATCTAAAAGTAGTGGCATTTAACTGGCAAGTAAACTATAAAGTATCAAAAAGAAGCACAACGGGCGTCAACAACCTGACACTAACCCAATGGCTCTAAACTAGCATGTCTGAACACAAGAAGGAAACTAGCAACAACTACCTCGCATCAGCGGGGAGACATCGGGCTACACTGCTAGCCACTACGGCTCAGAACCTGAGGCATTCAATAAAACAAAGAACGCCTCAGCAAGGAATTTACAAGTGGCAGAAACCAAGTTGTAAAGTAAATAAGGCATAAGGGGTACCAACCCAAGCCCAACACTTACAGGAAAGGAAGCTCCAAGCACAGAACTAAACAATGCACCAAGTGCACTAATTACCAAAAATAGATACATGTAAAGTCCATTTATCTAGTTAAATTTATTTAAATAGACTGGTCAGCTCAAATTAAGCGGGGGCGGTCATTTATCCTCTGCCACCCAAAGCCAAAAATGGGTGGGGGTTTCACTATCCCCAACCACGCAAACATGGCCCACGGGACCACAGGCTAAGCCTGCGGTTCACCACTAAAATGGCCACCGTGCAAGGCTACAACAATTCCCCACCGCCCACCAAAACACGACACATCGTGTAAGGACAAAGACAATGGTTCTTATTAATTAATTTCTTTAATTATGGCACGGGGCGAAGCCCGAGAAAACAATCACCAGGATACCCTAAGGATAGGGTCACAAATGAAGTAAACAATGCATAAGACGATTCATAAGAGAAGACATAAGTTATTTAACCACAACGGGTACGAGATTTCAAAGAGGAGAAGTAATCGGAGGCATAACTCAAGTACTAAGAAGTAGAGGGTATTTCTCAAGAATCTAAAGGATAAAAACATAGTTCTCGAGAAATCAAGGAGTGGGGTCATAAAGTTCTAGGGAAACCAAGGGCAAGGACAAACACTACTCGAGAAATCCCGAACAGGGACTATGATTTCTTGAGAAATTTGATGCAGGGATCAAGCTGCTTCTCGAGAAATTAAAGGCAGGGACAATGCTGTTCTTGAGATATTAAAGGCAGGTACAATGCTGTTCTCAAGAAATCAAGGCAGGGGTAAAGCTGCTCTCGAGAAATCAAGGGCTGGGATCAGCTTTCTCGAAAAAAGAAAGGGCAGGATGTTGGATCTTACGGCGCCCTTAGAGGGGGGTGAATAAGGGAATAAAAATTCTTTTTATAATTTTAAGATAATTAATAAATTGTTTTATAATATGTGAAGGTAAAATAACAATTTAGCTAAATGAATAGAAAAATTATGATTTGCAATTTTAGAAACAAGTACTAAATTGTTTTATGATGAAAGAGATTGAAATAAACAATTTAGATTTAGAATTGAAAACTTAGAACACAATATAATAGAGATTGCGCCAAATGAGAGAAATCAAGTAAACACAAATAGAGACATGATTATATTATATGAAAAGTTGTTTACAAAAATTGATTTCAATATCGCTTGAAATCAGAGGCAACAAATATGTAAATAATTTTTCCTTTTCTATACCGACTCGTATCCCCACGAACCGGATGGATTTAGCCTATCCTTCCTCGGATAAGGCCTCAAGCCGCTCTAGACAATCCTTCCCCAGATAAGGCCTCAAGCCCCCCTAGATCTAATCACCTAGAACTAGTCGCCAACACAAGGCGAATTTCCCCATAAGTCCTACCCAGACCTAGTCGCCAACACAAGGCAAATTCTCTAAACGGTTACAAAAAGTATGGAATGGAAATAATGAAAACAATAATAAAACTCCCTATATGGGATCTCTGGAGTTGAGGATGAAGAATCGTTGTAGTATAAGCGAGGTTGAAGCGATCGTCCTTCGGATGTAGTGTGGCGTTGTCCTCCTCCAGAATTCTCCTTTAAGCTTTTTGTGGGAGATCCATCTAAGGCAGCATAACAGCACTGGAATTGTGGCACAAGCAACCTCTCTGGAAGTTCTCACCCAAAACGAGAGAGAACACATCATTTTATAATTATTGGAGCTAGCGCCTGCGGTAGCGTTCGTGTGGAGCGGTTGCGAAACTGTCGGCGGCGTGGCGCTGTGCACGATCTTGAGCTAGCGCCTGCGGTATTGCTAGCGCTGGCAGTAGTGTTATGGAACTACTGAAACGAAACTGCTGAGACAAAACCGCTGAGATGATCTTGAGCTAGCGTTTGGCGTTAGTGCTAGCGCTGGCGGTAGCGCTAGCGCCTGCGTTAACCTCTAGCGCTGGCGGTAGTGCTCCATTCAGAAAGTTTGATTCCATGTTGCCTTCTACCTGTGGAGTATTGCACCTATAGTTCCTGCACACTATAAACACACTACAAGCAATATCAAATACAATATGGGATTTGTTATTCTCAAACAAAGGGATGTGACACACATGTCCAACAATCTCCTCCTTTTGATAATAACAAATCCTCTAAGCAAGAAATCAACAATAGTGTTTATAGATAAGATAAACAAGATAAAAGTGCAACTATAGTAAATGATATGCATGATAATGTGCATACTGCCCCTATCTTAATGCTCCCCGTACATAAATGCAATTTATGTGTTACTCCCCCTAAATGATAGATTTCATGATTTTATGTGTTACTCCCCTTATTTATCTATATTTCTCCTATATAGATTTCTTCAATTAATCTCCCCCTTTTGGTATTATCAAAAGAAGGTGGGGTAAGGGTAGTAAGGAGGCATTTTAAAAAGATAAAGCATGATCGAGCTTTTGTAATATAGACAAAGATAAAGTATTTAAGTATAGTATTGAAGAGATTTCAAATAAATAGATAAGAGTTTTAGCATAGCGGAAGATTATAAGAAACATCTTTTTGTTAGCATGAAAAGCATAAGTAAAAATATGAGTTTTAGTTCAAAATTGAAAGATGTTTTAACCTTTTGAAATCTCTAAGTTTTTCATAAAGATACCAAACATGAAATGAAAATATCAAAGAGAGATTATACTACAATGTTACTTAATTGTAAATTCAAGAAATACCAAAACATTGTAGAGATCATACTAGGTTATCTAGTGCATTTCTTATATAAAGAGTAGTATAAATAAAGCATTAGAATCCAATACTCATCAGAAGAAGTGTTATGAAAGATAATGATGTGCACATAAGTGTATTTTGGGCAATGTTAACAATGGATTTAAATCATCAAAATACAAGACATATGTAAAGTAAAGTGCGCAATAAAACACAAGTAAATTACTTTCACACACTTTTAATGCACATAATTTTTAACAAAGTGGTGTAATAATCAAAGTTTGCACAAGACACTTTACTATTCTTTCCAAGGTGCTCAACCTCACAATGCTTATGAAGACTTATCAGGAGGTTCAAGTAGTGCTTGGTGGAGTTATATTTGTCTACATATATAATTTTTTGTTCATATTTGTGAGACAACATTCTCCGAATACACTTGTTTTGCAAACCAAAATTTTTAACTTAACAACTTTTCTAAATTTCATAAGTGCAATTCAAATGTAGTGTAGGCAATAAACTTATGCAAGTTTTAATTCATTGTACAAATACAATACACAAGCAAGCATTTTTAGATTTAGACACACATGTTGATTACCAAAATAAGTAAGTGAAATGTATCATTATCAATCATAAAACATTTACTCATACTTAGAGGCATGCTAAGCTTGGTTCTATACATTTTTCAATACAATTGATGCACTTTAAATAGATATATCAGATCATGATAAGCAATACAATGTTCATAGTAATTTGAAAGAATAAGTTTTAACATTGTAAATAATTCAAAATAATAGAATTCATACATGCTTGATATTGGCAATAAAGATCATACAGTTTTTTTTGTTTTATCATTTTTAAATCAAATAAAAACAGAAAATCACAAAAACATATTTTTGTAATTTTTGAATTTTGAATTGTTGTAGTAGATTTTTCATAATATGAATAAAACACAAATAACAAAAACATATTTTTGTATTTTTTTGAATTTTGAACTTTTGTAGTTGATTTTTCATAATATGAATAAAATACAAATAACAAAAAAAATTTTGTAATTTTGAATTTTGAATTTTTCTAGTTGATTTTTCATAATATGAATAAAACAAAAATAATAAATGTTAGAAATACAAAAACAAAGTAGTACATATAGACTGAAATATTTTTAGTGATTTTTAGAAATTTTGAAAATCAAAAAATTCACACACCCACGCTAGCGCCGGCGCTAGTGATAGCGCGGCAAACAGTACGTGATTTTTTGAGAATTTTAAATTTTTTATTTTTGATTTTGATTAAGTGTCCTTAGAGTAGTTCCATGCTGAAATTTCAGAATTTTTGGAGATCTCTAGGTGGATCAAATTTGCATGAAACTTTGGCTTTTTCAAATTCTTGTGTTTTACAAAACCATTTAATTATGAAAAGATAAGTTATGAAGACACAAGAGGACATTTTTTATTAAGCAACCCAAAATATGCATTATTTAAGTGATAAGTAAATAAAATGATCATGCAATGAGTAATATAAGTATGTCCTAAGATTAAAGACTACCCCGACCAAATGTTTACACCCTAGCCCCATACTAAGTGACAGATGGGCATGAGGAGCTGCACACATGCCGTAGGTTGGGGTGTTAATCCCATATGCACACACTAGAGATTGCTCAACCAAGCACTCTTTCCCCCCAGTGCCTCACAAGGCCCCACTAGAACCCTCCTCGGTTAAGGACAAGACATGACTTAGAGGTTAGGTCTCTAATGTATACAACCCTACGCCCCCGCTATTGTGAGATATGAAGTCATAGGTGAAATAATCTTTTGGACAACCTATGCTTTTAAATCTAAGGGTTGGTATATAAACTATGGGTTTTGTTTAATGTGATGAGTTATAAAGCCGCATAGTTTTTCTTTTTACTTTTATGAGATGACGATGTGTGATAACTAGCATAATTACTAATATTCAATAAGTGACAATGCTAGTATGATTAGTTTTGGGTTTAATGTCATGTCATTAGATTTATATTGAAATTGCATGTATTCCAAAATAGAATTTCAGATTATAGATCTAGAATAGAGTGATGATTAAGTTTGATATATCTTTATTATTCCTAAGTTGATTCTAGAATCTATATATTTGTGAGATGCATGCAATCAATATCAAAGCATATCCATACACCAACTAATGTAAAGAAAACAATATTCATATTTTTATCATAAGATTCATAATTCCTAGGTGGTATTATTGTTTTGAGATTTTTCTTGATAGAGCATGAATTATGATTTATGATTATAGAAAATTTTAGCATATGATATTAATAGATCATGGTGGTGATTATATAGTTCATATTCATCCCTTTTAATATGTAGTGACTGCTTGTAAAGTGAATATTATACTACATATATATAAAGGACAAAAAATGTTTTGGCTATTTTGAATTGTTTTGTAAATTTTTCTTTTTGATCTTAATACAAGATATCTGAAAGAAAAGGATAACGATACTTAACATAATTTTTCAGAAAATAATAATTAGAGAAATCGGAAATTTTTTATAAAAATAAGCTATCGCCGGCGTTAGTGATAACGCCTGGCGTTAGCAACTCATGGTTTTTTATTTACAAATTTGAGTTACAATTTTTGATTTAAAAACACATGGTTTCTTTTATATCATTTGATTCTGATATTTCTTGATTATGATTATTCAAAATAGGGGCTATCATATGCAACAAAGAAATTAGACAAGAATCAAAAACGTTGCGCATTTTAAATTTCTAGCTTAAGCCCTTTAATAAACCATTTAAATCCATTTTTTAAAAATAATTTCATTAGTCTTGAAAATAAATTCTATATTCAAATTATAATGTTAGTTCAAGACATAGATGGGTAAAGGATTTATAAGGATATATATATAAGCAATTTTAAAAGATGAAAGGTAGGTCACTTTTAAGATCATATGACTTTATGTTCAATTTTAATTCAATTTGATTTGATAAACATTTGGCTTAAGAGGTAAAAGTCATATTTCATAATATATCTAAGTGACCTTAACGTGTTGGCTCAAAAATAAAAAATAAACAAAAGAAAAAGCAATTAAGCATATCATGAAGTAGAGTACTGATATTCATTTTTAATTTATTTCTACTTCATGCAATACAATGATTCTTAGTGAATGAGAGATTTAGGTATCCAAAGGGGACCAAGTGTGATGGTTCCTTTGGGTACCCAAATACATCGTGTAGGCTTTTGGAGAGATAGTGATGAATGGGCCTTTACAAGTGGAGTTAGTGTTTCGTTTTTAATTTTGGGCCTCCATTCATACTTTGGTTGTTTTTCTTTTAAATTCATATTATGATTATTTGAAATCTTTTTGGAATGATAGTTGTTTGAAAAATAATTCATTTGGGATTTATGTTTATTCAAATTATTTTTCAAAATAGATTGATGTTGATAATCATAATGAATTTTATTATAACGATTCTTTGAAAGTTTATAAGAGTGATTGTCTTTCTTAAGAAGTGATTGTTGAAAGAGTGGGTTACAAAATGTTGTAAATAATTGATTCTTATTTTGATAATTTTCATTTCCACTCTTTCTTATAGACATACTCTTATAATATGAAGGATAATATTTTATAGTTTGATTTTCATGAAAAGGAGTTTTTAAATTTGAGTCATGATTGAAAATATATTGAGCCTTATAATAATGACTCTTAAGAATTTTGTGAGGATCATAATTCATTTTGAAACTAAACTCCTTTTGATTTAATGTGTGAAAATGGTTCTTCTTAGAAATGATTTTGTAAGTTAATTTATCATTGATATTCAAAATCTTATGATGAAATTCATTACATGACATTTGAAATTTTTCAACAAAAGATTTTAATTGTATTAACTTGCAAGTTAAAGCATCATTTTCAACTATCAATTTTTCATTATGTTCTTTAGAAACTAAGATTCCTTTTTCAATATCCTTGAATTTTTCTTTTAATAGATTGCAATCTAAACAAGGAATAGGAATTTTACCTAAAGAGCATGAAAGAGAATTTAACACATTAATATTAGATTCTACTTTAGCGTTTGCTTTTAAAGTTTTATTTTCTAAACGCAATTTGGAATTAGCATGTTTCAACTTTGAAATTTTACGTTTAGCAAATTTAAGCACACGAAATGTAGAAATAAAATTTGTTACAAAAAGAGAAGATTTAGATTTTCTTACCTTGCTATAATTTCCATCTTCTCTTTTGCTTGATGTTTGGTCATCAAATGAGTCCAACATTGTGACGTTGTATTTTTCTTCCTCCAAGCATGAGTCCTCATCGATTTCTTCTCTTGGATCCATAAGGAATTCCTCATCGATTTCACTCTTAGATTTATCATCCTCCAAGAGTGAGTCCTTGTCGATTTCTTCTCTTGGATCCATAAGGAATTCCTCTTCTTCATCATCTGTGGAAGGAAGACTATAAGTATTCTCAAGAAATTTCCAAACTTCATAAGCAGTAGGAAGTGTATAAATAAGTTTGAAAATATTTTGATCTAATGCACAATATAGACTATTCATAGATTTGGAATTTAAAAACATTTCATTTTTATTTAAAATACTTGGGGGCATTTTAATTGTAATATTCCATACTTCAATATCCAAAGATTTAAGAAATTTTTCCATAAGAAATTTCCACCCATTATAATTTTTGCCTTCAAACAAAGGTGGTGCTAAAGATTTTTCATTTATAAGAAAGTTTTCCCCATTAATAGAAGCGAGATCATGAGACGCCATTATTCCCGGTTGTTAAACCGATTTGGAATAACCTAGCTTTGATACCACTTGTTGGATTTTACGGCGCCCTTAGAGGGGGGGGGGGGGGGGGGGTGAATAAGGGAATAAAATTTTTTTTTATAATTTTAAGATAATTACTAAATTGTTTTATAATATGTGAAGGTAAAATAACAATTTAGCTAAATGAATAGAAAAATTATGATTTGCAATTTTAGAAACAAGTACTAAATTGTTTTATGATGAAAGAGATTGAAATAAACAATTTAGATTTAGAATTGAAAACTTAGAACACAATATAATAGAGATTGCGCCAAATGAGAGAAATCAAGTAAACACAAATAGAGACATGATTATATTATATGAAAAGTTGTTTACAAAAATTGATTTCAATACCGCTTGAAATCGGAGGCGACAAATATGTAAATAATTTTTCCTTTGCTATACCGACTCGTATCCCCACGAATCGATTGGCTTTAGCCTATCCTTCCCCGGATAAGGCCTCAAGCCGCTCTAGCCAATCCTTCCCCGGATAAGGCCTCAAGCCCCCTAGATCTAATCACCTAGAACTAGTCGCCAACACAAGGCAAATTTCCCCCTAAGTCCTACCCAGACCTAGTCGCCAACACAAGGCGAATTCTCTAAACGGTTAAAAAAGTATGGAATGGAAATAATGAAAACAATAATAAAACTACCTATATGAGATCTCTGGAGTTGAGGATGAAGGATCGCTGTAGTATAAGCGAGGTTGAAGCGATCGTCCTTCGGATGTAGCGTGACGTTGTCCTCCTCCAGAATTCTCCTTTAAGCTTTTTGTGGGAGATCCATCTTCGGCAGCATAACAGCACTGGAATTATGGCACAAGCAACCTCTCTGGAAGTTCTCACCCAAAATGAGAGAGAACACATCATTTTATAATTCTTGGAGCTAGCGCCTGTGGTAGCTGATAGCACCTGCGGTAGCGATCGTGTGGAGCAGTTGCAAAACCGTCGGCGGCGTGGTGCTGTGCACGATCTTGAGCCAGCGCCTGCGGTATCGCTAGCGCTGGCGGTAGCGTTATGGAACCACTGAAACGGAACCGCTGAGACAAAACCGCTGAGATGATCTTGAGCTAGCGCCTGGCATTAGCGCTAGCGCTGGCGATAGCGCTAGCGCCTGAGTTAACCTCTAGCGCTGGCGGTAGTGCTCCATTCAGAAAGTTTGATTCCATGCTGCCTTCTACCTGTGGAGTATTGCACCTATAGTTCCTGCACACTATAAACACACTACAAGCAATATCAAATACAATATGGGATTTGTTATTTTCAAACAAAGGGAAGTGACACACATGTCCAACACAGGAATCAAAGCCAGGCCATTTGTCGAATGCAAGGCCATTTGTCGAATGCAAGGCCATTCGTCGAACGCGGCGTTCGACGTACGCAAGGCTGTTCGTCGAACGCAAGGCTGTTCGTCGAACGCAAGGCTGTTCGTCGAACGCAAGGCTGTTCGTCGAACGCAAGGCCATTCGACGAATGCCAGGCCATGTGTCAGGAAAAGAAGAGTTCGACAAACGTCAGGAAAAGAAGAGTTCGACGAACGTCGGGAAGGAAGAGTTCGATGAACGTCAGGAAAGAATAGTTCGACGAACGTCGAGCCGTTCATCGAACGCGCCGTTCGACGAACGTCAGGCCGTTCGTCGAATGCGCCGTTCGACGAATGTCGGGAATCGACTGATTTCTCACGAAATCGAAGGTTGCAGGCAAAAAGAAACCAGGGCAAATGATTTCCCGAGAAATCCAAGGCTGCCAACAAAAAGAAACCAAGGATGTATGCAAAAAAACTAGGGAAACCGTAGGTTGTCCAGGGAAAACTCCAGATATGCAGACTATCATACATGCGCTCAAGGTACGAGCTAAAAACACAGCCATAACTCAAGGAAAAGAAGAGTGCTTCAACAAACAAGAAGGAAGGAGGAAAAATAGCCACTTGCCTTAAAGCTTGCTAAACTCGAAGACCTCTGCTCCAAAAGCTAAGGATCGGCAAGAACTCACTCAAGCACAATGATCTGAATCTTTTTGGAACAAAAAGGAGGAGTTAGGTCACTACCTTAACTCCAAAAATTCCACGAAACGGGAAAAGCTTACCACTAGAACGAAGATCTCGCCGAGAGCTTTCCGGATCCACTCTCCAAACACGATTCCGACTACTACAGCCTTCGAATCGTCAGCCAAAAGCTCCACGACACTTCCCTCGCGCTCTCTCGCTCGACGGCTGGTTTGGATCGACGAAGGAAGAAGGATAGGGAGAGAATTTTAGGTTTTATAATAAACCCTAATTTAATATTTATTTAATTAAATAATTCTCCCCTTTTACTTAAACTGCGAGGGCGACCAAAACACCTCAGATTTTCATGAAAATCGCACCCAAACTGAAAATCGGCGCTACGAATCCAATGGCAAAGTCAGAATTCAATTCCGACGAGTCAAACTTGGGATAAAGCCTCCTGAAGCTAAGATCTTAATAACTACACAAAATCTTCTCTATAGCTCAAAACGACGTGATATCTCGCACGCTCGATCTAAATTGCATACTTTAACTAAGCTAAGGCCCAAAACTAAACCTGATGAGCTGACGTAATGCCCTTATGCCAAAATTACGTCACAGCGGCCACGTAAATAATTAACGAAAATCAGGGGCGTTACATATAGGTTTTATATTCCTCGATTAGATGACCTCTTAGATGTCTTATCTAGCGCCACTATCTTTTCGAAGTTAGATCTACGAAATGGCTATCACCAGATTAGGATCCGTGAGGGAGATGAGTGGAAGACTACGTTTAAGTCTAAGGATGGGTTATACAAGTGGCTTTTGATACCCTTTGGGTTATCCAACACCCCCAGCACCTTCTCCCGGATGATGACACATGTCTTTCAACCTTACATGGGGAAGTTTGTGGTAGTTTATTTCGATGACATCTTAGTCTACAGCACCACCACTGTCGAAAACATCTCCCACATGAGAGTGATTCTTTCCACCCTGAGGAAGGAGACATTATTTCTAAACCTCAAGAAATGCACTTTCTATGTCCCAGAGGTAGAGTTCTTAGGTTATATAGTCGTGTCTGAGGGCATACGAGTTGACCCCGAAAAGGTTCAGGTGATAAGGGACTGGCCCGAGCCGACTAGCCTACGAGAGGTGCGTAGTTTCCATGGATTAGCTACTTTCTATCACCGTTTCATACGAGAATTTAGTAGCATTATGGCACCCATTAGTGATTGCATGATGAAGGGTGAGTTCACATGGACGAAGTCCGCCACCTTTGCATTCCAACATATTAAGAAGCTTATGACCGAGGCACCGGTGTTACGTCTACCTAACTTCAACAAGGTCTTTGAGCTTACCTGTGATGCATCTGGGGTGGGAATAGAAGGTGTCTTGAGTCAAGAAGGTCACCCGGTCAGTAACTTTAGTGAGAAATTAGCTGGCTCCAAGCTGAATTATTCAAATTACGATAGGGAGTTCTATGTTGTTGTTAGGTGTTTACATCATTGGAGACACTATCTCCTCTCCAAGGAGTTAGTGATCCTTTTAGACCATGACGCCTTGCGATTCATAAATGGTCAGCACAAAATCAGCCAGCGTCACGCTAAGTGGGTAGCTTTCTTGCAAGGATACACGTTTAACCTCAAGCAACTTAAGGGTTCCGATAATAGAGTTGCCGACGCACTTAGCCGCCTCACCCTATTGCTATCCACCTTGCAAGTCCACGTTGTAGGGTTCGAGGGCATTAAGGATGAATACGCCACTTGCCCAGATTTTCAAGAGTCGTATTTATCCACCCAGGACAGCTCTCCCACGACTATTTTGGCCTTTACTCTTTGGGACGGGTATCTCTTTAAGCACGGGAAGCTGTGTATTCCACGATCCTCTTTACGGCTCCACATTATTTGGGAGTTACATAGCGGAGGCTTAAGTGGACACTTTGGGTGGGATAAAACCATTACACTCGTTGAGGAGAAATTTTACTGGCCTAAACTTAAGACGATGGTTGGGAGAGTAGTGAGTAGTTGTTGTACGAGTCAAGTCTCGAAGTGCACTAAATCTAATGTGGGATTATATACCCCTCTACCTATCCCATCCATACCTTGGGAAGACGTGAGCATGGATTTCGTTTTAGGCCTTCCCCCACCCTTCGACGTCACGATTCTATTCTCGTAGTTGTGGATAGCTTTTCTAAAATGGCATACTATATCCCGTGTAGCAAGACCAACAACACATCTCACATAGCGAAATTATATTTTAAAGTGGTCGTTAGCCATCGTGGAGTGCCTAAGACAATTGTCTCGGATAAGGATGTGAAATTCACTAGCTATTTTCGGAAGACCTTATCGATTTTAATGGGAACGAAATTATTATTCTCCGTTGCTTATCACCTGCAAACCGATGGGCAGACGGAATTGGTCAATCGGAGTTTGGGGAACCTTCTTCGGTGTCTTGTGAGCGATCACAAGGGCACGTGGGATCTACTTCTTCCTCATGCCTAATTGGCGTACAATAACTCTAATAATAGGTCCACGGGTATGTCCCCTAATGAGATTGTTCATGGGTATAAGGCTCTGGTGCCCCTTGACTTGGTTCCATTACCACCTACATATAAAACAAGTCAATTTGCACAATCCTTCGCCCAACATATTCATGATTTGCATGCACATATCCGAGCAACCTTGACCTCCCAATATGAATCCTATCAAACACATGCTAATCAACATAGGAGAGTGTCACACTTTAAGATTGGCGATCTAGTTTTAGTCCGGTTAGATCCCGAACGACTCCCATCTGGCACCGTTAAAAATTTAGCACCAAAGCGCACCGGCCCTTTTCGGATTATAAAAAAGCTAGGTGACAATGCTTTCATTTTGGATTTGCCTGCTGAGTGGGGTATCTCCCCCATTTTTAATGTCTCGGATTTGACGCTGTTTGTTTCGCCTCCACAAGAGTTGAATTCTTTGTCGTCTTCTCCTCCCACTGAAATTTCTAATGGGTTGGGGAGTGGTAGTTTGGATGATCTCTCTCTTACCGAACCCACAGGTATATCTTTGAATGGTGAGTTGCATTCCTTTATTCCTACTGCTAACATGTTCCCCGGGTTTCCAAAGACATTTCTTACTCCAGATAGGATACTTGTTGCTGAGCCACTTGTTATTACTGATGGTCATACCTACCGCTTCCTCATCCCTTGGCGTAACAGCCCCCCTCGGATGACTCTTGGGTACTCGAGGCGGAGCTTAGATGCTTGGATACCACTCTCCTCCACCGCTATCTCTTGTACCACGCATCGGAGATATGTGATTTTGAGTGGGGGAGGATTGATGTTGCGGCCTCTCCACCGCTACTTGATGATGATCCGGTCGCCGAGACGCTACTGCATAAAGATTTTAGGCGCTATGATGATGCTAACATAAATCAATGTTACAACCTCCATCCGCAGACTGCTAAGCCCTTTGAAGACTAATTTATTTAAATATCATGCTCTTAGTTATTTTTATTTGAGAATATAAAATTATTCCATGCTTGGTTAATAATTTTATATTCACATGAGGACCTTTACTATTTATTTCCTGCATTTCAAAACATTTTGGTGTGTATTTAACCGCCCGGATGGATAAGATTTCATCTCCATCTTGGACGATTAGATGTGTGTTTGTAACTCCTATATAAGGAGCCTTCTTTATGAGAAATGACAAGAAGAAAAAAACAACCAACCCTAGCCTCCTTGTGAGTTTCGGCCAAGAGGGAGCCCCCTCCTTACCGCCGCCCAGGTGGTGTGAAGCCGCACCTTGCTCTCTCCGTTCCTCTTCGGTGCGACGCCGGCGTGGATTCTTTCGATGTGACGCCTCGGAAGAAGGTTGCAGCCCCATTCGGTGTGACGCTGGTGGATCCGTGGAGAGATTGATTCTCCCACCTAATCTTGTGTGCTTGTTGATTCCGGGTTGGGTAACATCTCCTCCCTCATCTTTGTGATTCTTGATTTAGTATTTGTGGAGGTTGAGCAACCATTATTTCCGTGATTTTTGAAACACTTTGCTTGCAATTTCTGAATCGATTTCATCGTTAACGACCATTTTAAATCTGGATCGGGTAGGTCCCATTTGCTTGAGCAGATCTTGGCCTATAGCCTTGGTTTTGCTCCCTAAAAGGATTGGCAACCTTTATGTTGATTTGGGGAATAATCCGACTCATCTTTGATCGTTATTTTAGAGTCGATCATTCCTCCCTTGTGGTTTACGTGCTGCATTTGGGTCGATCCGTATTGTGATGATAGATGCTTGTGTAGGTGCGGTCGATCAAGAGTGCGTTGTTAGGCGGGATAGAGTTGTCTCGTGTATATCTCTGTAGCGACATACGCTGCATCAGTTCTCCAATGGCTCATTGTTGCCAAGAAAGGAATGAAGCATTCTAGAAGGGCAAAATCAATCTTGGAATGTTTTTCAAATATGATGGACAGGTCGGGAACAAAAGAAGAAAGAAGAATTATTGTACTCAATCAGAATTTCTTCTCAGGTCTGTCAAAAATTTGAAAGAAATTCAAAACTCAATGATGGATAATATGTAAGCAGAGAAGAGAAGAAAATCATAGAGCATTCATTACAAAAATCTATGTTGTCGATTAGCGCAGCTTCTTCTTCTTCCTCCTTCAACCCTAAGAGACATATACAGAAATCAAGTGCTCTCCCTGCATAGGAAATATACAGGGCTGCTTCTTCTTCTCAATCTCACAGCAGTCAGATTACAAGAAGCTTTCAGAGAAAAAGATATGAGAAACATTACCCTTGCAAATCATCACAATCATTAGCAAGGGTTCCTTATCAGCAGATCTAGTGAAAGAAAACAGAAGCAAAACTTGAGAAAATCTTCTAAAGAATTCTGAGAACAGAATTTTTAATCTTCTACTTCCTTCTTTCTTCTTACTCTATTCTACTACTATAATAGAGTTTTAAAAATATCTCTTCCAAGGAATTCAGTGGTTCAAGATCTCCTTAACAAAAGATCTGAGTGGTTCAAGATCTCCTTATCAAAAGATCTGAGTGGTTCAAGATCTCCTTATCAAAAGATCTTTGGTTCTAAGAGTCTCCTTATCAAAAGACTCAAGCACAGGTTATGCAATCCTACCAGGGAGGTAGAAGAGAGGACTACCCATATTTTGGGGAACCTCTATAAAAATCTTGTGTCTTCTGTGTTGTGCATTTTCTGTGATGTCCCCTTTATAGCTTGATGTTTTTGTGCTTTGAATTTATAACATTTATTTATTATGTGTTGGTTTTGTTCAGTGCATAATATCTTAGTATTTTATTTTATGCATAGTTAGGGTAAAAACATTTAAATCTCTATTCACCCCCTCTAGAGAATTCTCAGAGGCACACTGTGCACTTTCAATTGGTATCAGAGGGAGGTTGATCATTAAAAGGTTAACACCTTGATCAAAAGATCTCCAACTCTCATTTATTCATTTTTAAATTAATTAAAACTATTTTTAAATAAAATGAGTTCTAAGGATTATGCATCAATAAGACCTCCATGTGTAGTCTGAATAAGTTTACACTCTGGAAGCCCAGAATAAAACTCTATATGAACTCTATTGATGAAGAAATTTTCAATGTCATCCTTAAAGGTCCTCCAGTCCCAATAAGGAAAGATGCAAGTGGAAAAGTTACACAAACAATAGTCCCTAGAGCAGAGTGGACTGATGTTGAGAAGAAGGTCAAGGCATGTGATGCCAAGGCCATGAACATCCTGGTCTCAACTATGTCAGATGACATATTCCAAGAAGTTTCTGATTGCAACTCTACCAAAGAAATCTGGGAATTTCTCTCCAGATTGGTTGAGGACAGCTCTGATGAAAGAAAAGACAATAAGTCACTTCTCATATCCTAATATGAGAACTTCAAGAAAAAGGTTAATGAAAGCATAACAGAAATATATGTTAGATTCAGCCTCATCATAAATGAGCTGAGACGGATTGACAAAGAAATTTCTCTGACAAAAATTAATGACAAGCTCCTCATGTGCTTCCCAAGCACATGGGACTCTAGAATCTGGGCCATTAGAGATTCTAGATGCCTCAGAGAGATAACAAATGATGCTCTGCTAGGGAAGCTCAAGTCCTATGAGCTTCTACTGAAAAGTAGGGCTGAGTCAGAAGCTCAGGAAAGAATAATAACTCCCAAGGAAAGGACTTTTGCATTAAAGACTGTTGAAGCGGAGTCCTCCAACACTGAAGAAGAGATGTCCAATCTCTTGGCTAAAAGATTCTAGAAATGGGTCAGGACAGGGGACTCCAGAAGGAAAGAGAGGAGTTCAAGCAAGCCAAGGTATGACAAAACTCCTAAGCAGGAGATTATATATTTTCCTTACAGAAAACCAGGACACTTTTCCACTGAATGTCCAGAGGAAGAAATGAATAAGAGCAACAAGCAGAGTAAGGAGCACAAGAAGAAATCCTTTATGAGGAAGGACAAGAAAGGAGGGAAAGGTTTCATGGCTGAAACCTTGAGTGATTCAGACTCTGAGTCAAGCTCCTCCTCATCTGATGATGATGAAGAGTGTGGACCAGAAGAAGCCTGCTTAATGGTTCTGGAAGACTCCACTGCTGAGAATGAGGTAAAAATCTTTGATGACTTTGACTTCTCCTCTATAGATTTTAAAGAATGCTTTAAAGAATTCTGTCAAGACTATATTAACAACAAAAAGGAACCTAAAATAATCAGAACAGAACTAGAAAACCTTAGGAAAAATAATCTGTACTCAGTTAACTATGATCTGAGAGATAAATTATATAAGAAAGAAAAAGAATTACATATATTAGATAATGAAAATTTTGATCTAAAGAAAGAAGTCACAAAGGTAAAAGCCTTTGAGGGCTCCCTCAATGGAAGGAGTCAAAAGCTTAAAGATATCTCACAAAATCTCTCCAAGAGATTTGATCATCTTGATCTAGAATCACTACCATCCACTAGCACACCAATCCCGAGCAAACATGCTTGGGAAAATCCTATAGCATTATTTAGGTCTAGACCTAATAATATTTCAGAATCATGTGCAGATCATAATAATAATAACCCTAATAAACTCACCATATTTAATAGGGCAAACATTGGTAATCAACCAGGGATTTTAGGCAAACACCACTTGGAAAAATCAAATAATAAAAATAAAAATTTTAATAAAAAGAATCATACGTCGAATAAAACTCGACGCAATTTTAGAGAAGCGCCGACTGCAACTCGACGGAGTTCAACATATGCTTTGACATCAATTTGAAGCAAGTATGAGGGTGCGTTGAATTATATTCGACGTAACTAATATTCTGCATCAAATTATTATCGATGGAACTATGCAGACATGTCGAATTACATTCGATGCAACTCTAAAGATGTGTCGATTTCTTCTTAACGCATGTTTCCTGCAAAGATTTATCAAACATTTAAACCACTCTCTACCTTTATTCCTAGATGTTTCTGCTATTCTAAACTTGGACATATAGCCAAACATTGTTGGCATAATAATGCAACACTTCCTCACCTTAAGGAGTATATTGAAAGACCTTCTCACTATTTCATAACTCCATATGATGATAGAAGAAAGAGACCCCGGCATGTGAGGGTATATACTAATGGTTGATTTCATATGCAGAAGGGATACTGTTAAACCACAAACCAACAATGGTATCTGGACAGTGGATGCTCCATGCATATGACTGGAGCAAAAGAACTGCTGGAGAACTTCAAGGCCAAGGAAGGGACTAAGGTAATTTTTGGGAATTACCACTCTGGTCAAACCAAAGGATATGGTTTGCTCAGGATTGAGGAAGTCTCTTTTTCTAAGGTAGCTTATGTTGAAGGACTTCAACATAACCTAATCAGTATTAGCCAGCTATGTGATGGTGAATACAAAGTTGTATTCACTAAGTCTTTGTGTCATATAGTTAGCTCTAGGACTGACCAAATAGTATTGACTTGTCTTAGGAAAGGTAAGGTCTATGTTGTAGACTTTGAGTACACAAAGTCTGAGAACTGCTTATTCAACTCCCAGTTAGAAAACATTGAGCTGTGGCATAGGAGACCTAGTCACCTTAACTTTAAAACCATTGCCAAACTCTCCAAGTCAACCTAGTAAGGGGCTTACCAACTGGTAAGTTCAATAAAGACCATCCATGTAGTGCCTTCCAACTAGGAAAGCAGATCAAAGCATCATTCAAACAAATTGGTATGAATGATTCCCCCAGAATCCTATTCCAGTTGCACATTGACCTATTTGGTCCCATCTCCACTCAAAGCTTAGCAGGTAAGTCCTATACTTTAGTCATTGTTGATGACTTTTCTAGGTTCAGCTGGATGTTCTTTCTAAAAACTAAGTCAGACACCTTCAAGATCCTCTCAAGATTCATTAGACAGATTCAATCTGAATTCAATACTCAGGTTGTTGTGATCAGAAGTGATCATGGTATTGAGTTTGAAAATCAATTAATGTGTAGATTCTATGGGGATGAAGGGATAAGACGAATCTTTTCAACTCCTAGAACCCCCTAACAAAATGGTGTGGCTGAAAGGAAAAATAGAACCCTAATTGAATCAGGAAGGACATTATTGGCTGAATCCAACATGCCAAAGTTCTTTTGGGCTGAGGCAGTAAATACTGCCAACTATGTTCTAAATAGAAGTCTCATCCACAAGACTAAGTTGAAGACTCCCTATGAGTTATGGAAGGGAAAGACACTTATAGTCACTTACTTTAGGATTTTTGGGTGTACTTGCTTTATCCTCAACAATGGGAAAAGTCATTTTGCCAAATTTGACAAGAAGACTGATGATGGGATATTCTTGGGATATTCCTTATCAAGCAAGGCATATAGGTGCTATAATAAAACCTCTCTCAAAATTGAGGAGTCTGTCCATGTAGTTTTCGATGAAGCTAACATGTTTTATAAGGGGAAGGAAACTTCCACCAGCACTGTTTTGTAGGAAGAATATTCAGCTAGAAGAACAAGTTGAAAGGCAAAGCGTAATGGACCATCCATCAGTGTGTCAAGGCAAAGGGAAACAAAAGATTGACATTGATTCAGATGAAGTGGAAATCACAGCACCTGAGTTGCCAACAACAGAGATCATTCCAATGAATGAGGATGGAGCCCCCACTGTCACTGAGCAAGTGGTTCCTCGGGAAGAAGAGAATCTGCTAGATAACTCAACAAGATCTAGGATGACCCTAAAGGATCATCCTTCAACACAAGTTATAGGAGACTTGACAGTTGGAGTCAAGACAAGGAAACAGCTCACAAGTGAAACAATGCTACAATGCTTCCTCTCTCAGTACGAACCCAAGAAGTTTGAAGAAGCAGACAGTGAACCTCACTGGATATCTGCTATGCAAGTAGAGCTAACATAGTTTGAGAGGAGCAGGGTTTGGACGTTGGTTGAAAGACCAAAGAATTACCAGTCATTGGCACCAAATGGGTATTCAAAAACAAAATGGATTCAACAGGAGTGATAATCAGGAATAAGGCCAAACTTGTGGCCCAGGGATACAAACAAGAAGAGGTGATTGACTTTAACCAGACATTTGCTTCAGTAGCAAGACTCGAGGCCATCAGAATGTTTCTGGCATCTGTAGCTCACATGAAGATCAAAGTTTATCGGATGGATGTGAAGTGTGCTTTCCTAAATGGAACTCTTCAAGAAGAAGTGAATGTGGAGTAGCCCCCAGGTTTCGTGAATCCAATTTTTCCCTCTTTTGTGTATAGGTTAGATAAAGCACTGTATGGTCTCAAGCAAGCTCCAAGAGCTTGGTATGAGACCCTATCCACTTTCCTTCTGGAACACTCCTTTGAAAGAGGGAAAGTGGATAAAAACTCTTCACCAGAGCACATAAGAATCAGCTATTGCTAGTACAAATATATGCAGATGACATTATATTTGGATCAACAGATCAATCTCTCTGCGAAAGGTTTGCTTACCAAATGCAGTCAAGATTTGAAATCAGTAGCATGGGGGAATTATCCTATTTCCTTGGTCTTCAAGTAAGACAAAATGCAGATGGCGTTTTCATATATCAATACAAGTATACCATAGAACTCATCAAGAGTTTTGTGATGGAAAATGCCTCTGTTATGAAAACCCCCATGGCTACTAATGTTGTTTTGGATAGAGATGAAAAGGGTAAGTCCTTTGATCAGAAGTCTTACAGAGCAGCCATTGACTCTCTTCTCTACTTGACAGCTAGCAGACCTAATATAATGTTTGCTACCTGTATATGTGCTAGGTTTCAGGTTGACCCAAAGGAATCCCACATGAGTTTTGTAAAAAAAATACTCAAATATCTAAAGGGTACACCTGAACTTGTCCTGTGGTATCCAGCTGAATCTGGATTTGAATTAGTGGGCTATTCAGATGCAGACTATGCTGGATGCAGGCTGGACAGAAAAAGCACCTCAGGAATATGTCAGTTCCTGGGTGCTAGACTGATTTCATGGTTTAGCTAGATGCAAACAACAATCTCCACTTCTATAGTTGTAGCGGAGTATATAGCTGCAGGAAGCTACTGCTCACAAATATTGTGGATGCAAAATCAGTTGTTGGATTACAACTTTTCACTCTACAATTCCATAATATATTGTGACAGCTCTAGTGCTATTTCAATAGCTTCCAATCCTGTTCTCCACAGCAGAACTAAGCACATAGAGATAAGGCACCACTTTCTCAGGAATAATGTAGAGAAGGGTAATATCAACCTTCAATACATATCCACTGACATTCAAAGGGCTGACATCTTCACTAAGCCACTTGATGAAAGTAAGCACAAGTTCTTCATCAATGCACTGGGTATGCTTGATTCGGCATTGTAGGTCACACTTATTATGTATAATGATCTATTTTTTATAGAAAGTTAATGCTGGGAAAAATAGTAAGAATTTTGAAAAAGAACATACCTATTTATTCAAAGCTGCGTCGAATTCAAATCGACGTACCGTCGAATTCCACTCGATGTCAGCTTTGAGAGCATCCTGGGACAGCTTATTCGAATAGCACTCGATGTACCGTTGAATACATATCGACACTTACGTCGACATCATAGTTGATGATTATATTTCAGAACCACGTCGACTTCAACTCGAGGTTCCGTTGACTTGTCAAAATACGCGCATTGACATGTTTTGGCGCGCTGAATTCAGCTCTTTTCGACGTTGCTCCGAATATAACCCTTGGTTGTGACGATTCATCTACTCAAAGTAAATTAAGCATTTGATTCTATTGTGCTTTTTGAATTTTCTCCCTCTTGCTCTCCTCCACTTTCCTTTCTTCATCTCTCTTTCTATTTCAGTGCAGGTACTAGCAGGACATCAATGGCGTCTCCTCCTAGTTAACAAGACATTGTCAGAGCAATTTATCAAGCCCTAGAGACCTTGCTCTCTCACTTCAGCTCCCTCTATCTTGATTTTTTAAAAGACTGTTATAGAAAAATTAGTGCTTAACATAGAAAGTTATAACACCTAACTGCTCAAATCAAAGAACTTGATGAAAAAGTAAGGTCCGTGAATTTGCCGGCTGATGCTTTTATATCTTTGTTCAACGATATACAGCAGGGGAGAAGTTTGTCAGCATGCCTACTCAAGATTTAGTGTACAAACCTCCTCAAGACTCAATGTACACCACAACAATCCCACTCTCCTTTATATCTTAAGGGGAGCCATCCATTACCTCTAAGCTGCAGCTTGAAGATTCAGTAACTCAGGGGGAGCCAACTCCTCCAAGGATCCTGCCTTCAACACAGGGGGAGTCATCGATTCAGGGGGAGATTCCTCTAATCTCAGATGATCAAACCTACCTATAGAGTTTGCAAGAGTTCCATGAAGACACTGAGCCATCCATTCCTGATGCACTAGCATTCAGGGTTTCTTCTGAAGAATCCAAAATAACACCTTCTCTAGTCAGGGTGTCTGATCAGGACCTTGTAACTACTTCATATGATCCAGCTCCAGCTCATTTCTCACCTCTAGCTTAGCCTCCACCTGATCCTGTTCCAGCAGCTAAGTCAATTCTCCCAACACCTCCATACAGAGGAAGACCTCCATACAAAGGTAGAGGAAGAGTAAGAGGGGGCAAAGGAAAGCTGCCAATCTGGGAAATGTATACAAAAGAACAAAGGAAGCAATTCAAAAAGGACAAGTCCTATCATAATTCATATGAGAGGATTGAAATCCCTGAGAACAGAATGGAAACATATACGGATCCAGAACTTAACAAATCTTTAGAGGAGATTGGAGAAAGAGATATGTATGAGTATGAAGCCTCTCAAAGAAAGATTGAAGAAAAGATAAAATTGTTTATTGAAAGGCTAAAGAAGGGCAAGGATATTGTAGAGAAAGAACAACTCAAGGAAGCAATCAAAATTCCAAGCACACTTTTTGACCCTACAAAGTATACTGCAAGAAATCCTCAAGCCAAAATGTTGGAAGGAATAGGGCAACTTCATAGAGGAGGTATTGGATGTGATCCAGAGGAAGCAGAGCAGCCACCCCAAAAGAAATAGAAAGCAGAACAGCTACCTGTAATGAAAAAGAAGATAATATTCAAGACAGCTTCAGCTTCTGGAAAACCACAATCAATTTTTATTGTACCAAATCCCGATGCATATCCTGGGTCTGACTTAGATTTGGAAGACTTAAACGTGATGAGTGCTAAAGTTCTTGGTCTGGGCTTCAAACTTAAAGATGTTCATCCTGAAACTGAAGTTGATCTAGAAAAGTTGTTCAAGGGACATGAGAGAATACAGAAGAACCCAGAGAAAGCCGCACCAATAAATTTTAATTATGTGGAGAGGAAATTCAGAAAGGTCTATGAGACCTTATCTACTTTTCTTAAGGGAAGAAAGTAGACTATTCCTTGGGTAATCCCGATAAACACTTGCTTATATTAATTAGAAGCTCTATTATTTACCAGTCCATTCATTTATTCCTTTTATTGTCTATGTTGTCTTGTATGTATTTCTGTTTATATAAAAGAATGTGTAAAATCACTTTAAAACAATATGTAAAATTTGTTAAGATAAATAGGGCGAGATTGTTGGCAAAAAATCCTTGTGATTTAACTTAACAAATTACTTATAAGTGATTTTACCTCCTAGGTTTATTACCCACATTGTATAGTAGGGGTAAACTTGTCATTAGATGTCTTAGGATGTCACACTCAACTTAGAGTGTCAGGGCTAAGTCAAAACAATCATAAAACAAGTTGAGTTAAGACTTGCGTCGAATAAAAGTCCACGCAACTTTGATTGGATATCGACGTAACTCTGACTAGAAGTCGGAGCAACTTATTCAGTCTATCGAAGTATAAAGTCAAGTTGACGCAATGTCAAAAGGATCTCAACGTGGGAGGAAGAGCCAGTCGAAGCTATCTGAGAAGTCGACGCAACGTCGACTACAATTCGACACATAAGTTAAGAGATCAAGTCCAAGGCTTCAACTCGATGGGTACATCGATAAGTAATCGACATAACGTCGACATCTGAGTTCAGCCAAAGCTAAGAAGAAATTTGAAGCTACGTCGATAAGAACTCAGAGGTGCGTCGACATGAAGATTGATGAAGTCGACGTAGCGTCGAATACAGTCTGAAAAAGAAAGTCTTTCCAGATGTCTCTCTAACACCTTTTCAGAAGCACCACCATATTGAAGATAGTTCTCCAACGGCTCATTTGTTGACAAGAAAAGAATGAAGTATTCCAGAAGGGCAAAAACTTTCTTAGAATGTTTTTCTAATATGATGGACTGGTCGGGAACAAAACAAGAAAGAAGGATTAATGTACTCAATCAGAATTCCTTCTCTGGTCTGTGCAAAATTAAAAAGAAATTCAAAACTCAATGATGAACAATAAGTAAGCAGAGAAGAGAAGAAAACCATAGAACATTCATTACAAAAATCTGGGCCGTCAATTAGGGTTATTTCTTCTTCTTCCTCCTTCAACCCTAAGAGAGATAGACAGAAATCATGTGCTCTCTCTACACAGGAAATATACAGGGCTGCTTCTTCTTCTTCTACATCTCACAACAGTCAGATTACAAGAAGCTTTCAGAGAAAAAGATCTGAGAAACATAACCCTTGCAAATCATCACAATCATAAGCAAGGGTTCATCATCAGCAGATCCAGTGAAAGAAAACATAAGCTGAACTTGAGAAAAGCTTCTAAAGAATTTTGAGAACAGAATTCTTTATCTTCTAACTCCTTCTTTCTTCTTACTCTATTCCACTACTGTAACAGAGTTTTAAGAATCCCTCTTCCAAATGATTTAGTGGTTCAAGATCTTCTTATCAAAAGATCTGAGTGGTTCAAGATCTCCTTATCAAAAGATCTTTGGTTCTAAGAGTCTCCTTATCATAAGACTCAGGCACGGGTTGTGCAATCCTACCAGGGAGGTAGAAGAGAGGACTACCCACATTTTGGGGAACCTCTATAAAAATCTTGTGTCTTCTGCGTTGTGCATTTTCTGTGTTGTCCCTTTTATAGCTTGCTGTTTTTCTGCTTTATATTTACAACATTTATTTATTCTGTTTTGGTTTTGTTCATTGCATAATACTTAGTATTTTTATTATATGCATAGTTAGGGTAAAAACATTTAAATCTCTATTCACCCCCCTCTAGAGAATTCTCAGAGGAACGTTGTGCATTTTCAATTGGTATCAGAAAAATTGTCATGGAAATATAGGGCCCCTCTTCAACACCCAAGTAGACTCTAGGGTCTGAGGCTTCCAAGTATAGTTTGACTTCTTACTTCCAAATAGGAAAATTTTCTTTGGTGCAGATGGACATCTTCATTGAACTCAATTCCTTGTGATGCTCACCAACCATAGTTTGTTAATAACCCAATATAGTTTAGGGATTTGTTATAAGTTGTTAGGCCTTTGAACTTAACACCCCACTAATACCAATTGAAAGATTTGGGTTTGAATAAAATACACCTAGAGGGGGTGATTAGGTATTTTAAAAGTTATTTAGTCCTTTAAAATATTTAGCAGAGCACGCAAGCAAACCAGAATACACAACGAGATTTATTGTGGTTCCTTTCAAGACAATATGTCAAGAGGTAGTCCACTATCCCTCCAACCTATCTAACAATGTGCTAGAATAGGCAACTTCTCCAAAAACTCAGATCTCTTTTATAATACAGCAGATCTTACAATTCAGATCACAAAGGATCTTACCTCAGCCCTCACACAAAAAGCTTACACTCAGGTTACAAAAACCTACCAATAACTCAGACTTGACAAGTCCTACCAAATACCCAGATCTTCACCAATGTTGAATCTGAAAATGCACCTCCGAAGGAAATTGGAGGCTGCGGGCTGTCGGTTACTTTTTAGTTAGAAAGAGTGAGACCGCTAGCAGCGGTCAAGGCCAGACTTCACCCATCACGGTGAATGCCACTCCTATGACGGGCTTTCCTTTGATTCAAATAAAGCGGTTACAGCGGGCTGCAAGAGCAGAGAAGAAGAAGCCGGCCGGTTGGACAAGTCGCAAGACAGGAAACTCGAGACCGCAGCTCTAACAAGCGAGCTCCAGGATTCGAGTGTGCGTATCTTGGGAACGTCGCCGCCCCCTATTTATAGGCTCGGGGGCCTGCCCGAACGGGTAGGGATAAAATAACCGCCTGCCCGGATACAGCAGAATCAGGAAGGCGGTGGCGGGATACAGAAAGGAGATAAGAAAGAAGTCGCGCGGCTTGGCGGCTTGCGCTTCTGATCTGCCCTGGCTAGAGAATCAAGATGCTACGATCAAGGTAATGATTCAACCCGTGCGGTCTCCGTCTTGTGACCACAGCTTGCCTTCTGGACTTGAGCCTTGATAGTCTTCATAGTGCAACCCGGGCGGTCTCCATCTTGATACCGCGGCTTGCCTTCTGGACTTGAGCCTTGATAGTCTTCATAGTGCGACCCGGGCGGTCTCCGTATTGAGACTGCGGCTTGCCTTCTGGACTTGAGCCTTGATAGTCTTCATAGTGCAACCCGGGCGGTATCCGTATTGAGACCGCGGCTTGCCTTCTGGACTTGAGCCTTGAGTCTTCAATCCTTGGAGGCGATCCGAATCCTATCAGACCGCCCAGTCTGTGTTGGTTGGTGCTGATGGACCCTGTTGAATCTGAACCGGGCGACTTGCATCTTCAGACCGCCTGGGCTGTGAGAAAGGAATACTCGGAGGCGGTCTTCTGGGTAAACATAATCCCTGCATATTTTCAAATTCTGAAGAGATTTCGAAAATATTAGTTCTAGCCGGAGACCGCGCCGATCATGCCTTGTGGGTTATAAATGTTCTGGAAGCTTCTTTTTCCGCATAATTGAAGTATTATCACGGGTCACTACTCGCCACTTGCGGTTAGAACCTTCCGGGTAGATAACGTAATTAGAATGGTGAACCTCATGGCCGAGTTGGAAGGCCGCCAGAAGTCGATCAAAGACCGCGGGGGAGACCGCCCGAAGGATAAAAAGAAGAAGAGGAAGAAGACTCCTCAAGCCGAAAAAGTTGACCAAACAGTAACCATTGCTTCTACAGGCAAGCCGACCGACCTACCCCCTGCGGTGACAGTCGATTTGTCGACTAAAAATGAAGCGGGTTGTTCGAACCCGCCCCCAGCTGATCCGCCTGCCCCTTCTAATAAGGCAACCGATTCGGCCCCCCTCCAGATAAGACGAACTCTGAAGTCATCATCCCGAAGGCCGACGGGGCCGATTCCTTCAACATAGAGATTACTCCCTCTGGACTATATCATTTGAAGATAAGTGATGAAGGAGGAGAAGCGGTTGACTCTCCTAAGCCGACCGGTCAGCAGACCCTGGTAGTGAACATTGAGGACAGTCCGATCTCCTCGCAAAAAGTCGGCCAGGAGTCGGCTAAGAAGAGGAAGAGGGCTAATACAATAGCTGATAGGCTCCTGAGGAAGGCCAAGAGCCTAAAAGCCAAGAATAGAGCAGCTTCTAGGAAACCGGGAGCGGGTAGCCTGCAAAGCAAGGCACGTGATAGAGAAGTTTCAGAGGGACTGAAAACCCCTTTGCCCAACCCGGGCGACCAGGTTTTTGCTGATGCTCACAGCATGACTATGAGCGATATTATCATGGAATTTGATTCCCTCAAGAAGCAGGACAAACTACTGGGAACTTCTGTCGACCTGAATGCAGCTGACCTCCCTGGAGAGGATGCGTCCAGAATTATGAAGGCCGCCCCGGCTAAGGATGCGACCAGAATTGAGAAGGCCGCCCCGGCTCCCGAGGATTCTGTGATGACCGGGCTGCGGCTTATAAAGGCGAAGGCAGAGAAAGTGAGAGATCAACTGGACAAGCCGCCTCCACCACCGCTTAATCTTCTTATGCAAGGTAAGGAGTTGCGGGTTACCGCCCAGTCCATTTTTTCCAAACGCGGTCTCGAAAAAAGTTAGGCGTCTTGATACTAAACCCGCCGCCGAGCCTCTTTCCCTCCGCTGCTCAATTCTCGGCTGCTAAGCGTAGGTAGAATGATAGGTCGTGGAGAGAGCAGCGCCGAAGGATGGATCCGGAGCAGGCTAAGCGACCTGTTCATTCGAGCCTTAATCCCACCGTTGCGGCTTGTAAGCGAGAAGAGTTCGAAACGAGCGGTCTAGTTATGTCCCTTTTTTAAGATTATGTTCCCTCGACCTTTCTAATCATGTCTTTCTTGTCTGCAGACGATCCGGAGTCCATTACGAAGCTGGGCGAACTGGTGACTTACCTTCCTCCACTGACTTCATCCCTTCCGAGTTCCTCAATGAACCCGGACACCCGGATGGAGGAGGAGATGCCGCTCTCCAAGAAAATTTTGAAATCCTCAAGAAGCAGTTGAAGGCCCTCGAAGAGCGGGAGAAAGCCACCCAGGATGAAAAAGCTGCGATGCAGTCTGCGATGGAGGCCGAGCGGAAAGAAAGTCGAGCTGCATTGGAGGCCAATCGAAAAGAACAACGGGAGAGGGAGAAGGCGCAGCAGGACCAGGTCACTACACTGACCACGTCGGCTTGACAGAGGAAAGAAAGAGATCCGCAAACTTGAGGATGATTGTGCGTACTATAGAGATAAGTACCTACATATGACAAGGGAAGTCGGCGGAAGCCGGCGACCTTTTAATGTAACTGAAGAAGGGCGCCGCGGATCAAACCACCCAGCTGTTGGGACGAGTTCAGCTCTTCCAGCGGTCGGGATAGCTGATCCCGTTATTAATGCAAGTGAAACCGCAGCGGCCTTGCCTACTCGCATGATTCCAGCTGCGCGAGTAGAGCGGGATGCTGCGCGGCTTCATAACATTATTAACCACATCCATCATAGCATTAATCAGATGCACGGTACTGTTCTTTAAGTCGGTGACCATGTCGCCCAACTTCATCGAGAAGATGCTCCAAACGATACCCGCTAGTAGTGAGCGGTTACAAACAATGATTGTAATATTATTCTATTCGGTCCTTTGGACAAACTTGAATGCTTGGATTTAATTTTATGATATCTGGTTTTCTCTTCAGACCGTGCGGTCTTGTTATTTGAATATTTTTATTTCCTTAGAATATTGATGGATGTCTGTGAATTTGCTTTGCAAATCGAGCGGCTTGTTTCTGCTGTTCTTTAAACCGTTTGCTTTGATTTTACTTCTTATGGTTTACTGCTAATGAACTGGCTTCATGTACAAAAATCTGCCCATGCGGATTGATTAGGCTAGCCGTGATTTGACCTTTGCTAAATGCAGATCACTTACTCTATAAGTAGCAACCCTTTCGGAGACTCTTTCAATAGAATTTCAAGATGGGAGCAAAGCGCCAGCCGAAGCGACCTGAGAAGGCGTCCGCTACCCGATCTGAAGTGGCTTTAGCGTTCCACTCGGCCGACCATGAAGAATGTCGCCTGACCAAAGCAGAACTGGATGAGTTCGTAGAGAAGCATATGGTAGGGAGTCCGCTGCTCGCGCGGCTTCCACTCCGCGATGAGCAGATAAATTCTTCCGCCCCAAATCAAATCGCCATCCCAATCGATCACTTCGATTGCGGCTTCAAGATCCCAATCTCCATCGAACTCGCCATGGTTTTTGACCACTACGGAGTTGTTCTCGGACAACTCTCCCCCAATTCGATAGCCGGCATATGCAGCTTCATCTCTTATCTGCGATCTGAGAGAGTCCGCTTCTCAGTGGACCTCTTTAGAAAAATCTTCTCGGTGCGGGCTATCCCGGATTCCGAGTCGAATGTGTTTAAGGGCCACCTGTACTTCGACTGACGGGGGTTGAAGATGGTCAACCTCGCGAACAAGGTCACGGCCTAGTCAGAGAGGTATCTGATATTTGAAGGCCGACTCGGCCTGTTGAATCCTAACCCGCGGGTGCGGCCAGAGGAGGCCTTTCAAAAAATCGCCGCCAATAAGATCGAAATGGAAACCTTCAAGCTGCTTGAACATGAGCGGCTTAACTAATTCACTACATTCCGCTGCTCGCTGAACTGGAGAATGTCCGGCCTGAGGACAGTAAGCCTTTTTTCAACTCGCTTCATGCTCTGATATTGACCGCGCGATCTTCTGTTCTGATACCTTTCCTTTTTACAGCTGAGGCCATTGTTCCCCAGAACAAGCCGGTTAGTCCGACCGGTTTGGTACTAACTCAGAGTGAGAAGAGGCAGAGGCAGGGGAAAAACAAGCCGCTGATGTCTGACGGCAAGGATTCGGCCTCCTCTGGCGACTTCTCTTCCCTTCGTTCCTTCAGCAATGTGAATTATTTAATAGGTCGCACGGTCTTGTCCTGGCAGCCGGACGGCGATGGCGTCCAAGTCTCCACTGTACTCCCCCACTGGGCAAATGAAAAATTTGGCTGGCACTTTGAAGCTGCCGGCATTGCCATGTATGGCAAGCGAAACTTCAGGCGGTTAAGGAGGATCCCTGAAGAAGAGCTCGCTCGGCAGGCCACGAGGGTTGGTGCTGAAAGCTTCATCACTAATCACTTCATGGGCATGACCTTCAAGAAATTGATCAGGGCAAATGATCATCTGGAGAAGGTAAATGCCGAATTGAAGAAAGAAGTCGAGCGGCAAAAGGAGGCGGAGTTGTTAAGTTATCACCTGGTTAGCCGATTTTCTCATTTATCAAACCGTGCGGTCTCACCTTTATTCCCTTTTGCAGAAAAAATATGATGAGACCGATCCGGTCTACCAGGAAGAACTCTTCCCTCATGTTGCTGAGGGAATTGACAATGCCTTTGACCGCCTAAGAGAACTCGGAGGATTTGCGCCCGGCTTCGAGAATTTCACCTTCTCGGACGCTTACCCGATCTTTCAAAAGAAACTAGATAAGATTAGGAGAAGAGCTAAAGGAAAGAATAAGGTCGATGGGACCAATTCGGAGGAGGAGAGTGACGACGAGGATGAAGAAGGAGCCGAGGAGCCCGCTGCGGCTAAAGAGAAGGATGAGAGCGGCTCAGGTTCAGAATCCAGTGATTCCGGAGAAGAAGTTGAACGTAGATCGGGCGAACTGAGCAGCTCATCCTCGTCTGGTAGCGAAGGATATTCTCCCGATGTTACAATTGAAGGTAGCGAGGACTCAAGCACTCCTGCATCAAAAAGGCTCAAGCCGGACGAGTAGTCCTAGTTGTAATTTTTGCACTTTGCTTTTTATTGTATAACCGGCGGCTTGTTTTTATTAACCGGCCGGTTACCAAATGATGTCAAGATATTTTGATAATGAAATGGAAAGTTTTTACCTGTTTAACTGTTCGTTTTCTGCGACTTACTTGTGATGGTTGCGGTCTCCTTCTCTTTTAACCAGGTCGTGCGGTTTGAGAACAACCCAGTCGGTCAAAGCATTGAACTTTAGAATTTCAATTAGATAGTCATTTGAACACTATAAAGTTTGTTCGGGCGGCCTGTCTCTTTGACATCCTAACTCGGTGAATTCAATATAACCTGACAAATTTCAATTATGAAATTCAAGCTTTGCCTTATCTTGTTATGAATGCCCCGAGATAACCAGAAAACCAAACATAACTTCAAGGCTGTGAAGAATCCTGATTATGCGATTTGAATGTGTTCTATGTGATTAGATGACTCCACATGTTTTATATCAAGCCGCGCGATCATTATCCGGCTTTATATAATTGCTTCGCAAGATAAAAATACCAAGTCACAAGAAAACAATCAACAGGTCGCGCGGTTAGTATTTAATTCGAACGACTTATAACTCAGATTTCTGTAAGTCCCATCCTTGTGAATATAAACATTAACTGATAACTCGCGCGGTTTATACATAATTCGGGTGGTTAGTGACTTGACACTTGTAATGATTTTCATCCCTTAAGAATCATAATTACTTCCCTGTGAAGAACTCATTTTAACCATGCGGATAGAACTGGACACATAAGGATGATAGAATTACAGATCGAGATGAAGAGACCGACCGGTCATGGTTATACTTGATATCCTGATACCTGCCTTATGGCATTTTATGATAGCCCAATATAAAGCTAACCGGCTTTAAGCCGCCCGATATGATTGAACCGATTGGTTAAAGATTCAAAGCCGCGTGGTATATTATGTTGTACCTGCTTATTTTAAGCCGATCGGTTTAACAATCAAACTGCCTGTTAATTATGATACCTACTTATTTCAAACCGTCCTGTTTAAAAATCAAATCGCCTGGTAATGATGTACCCGCTTATTTCAAACCGACCGGTTTAACAATCAAACCGCTCGGTCTGTTAGGTACTTATTGAAATCCTATTCTTCTCCCCAAATGGTCCAAAAAGACCATATGAGATGAGACAGCCTCCTGTAAAATAAGCAATAGCTACAGACTCAGATCACCAAGTGGGCAGGTGGGCCTAGGCGGCGAACATTGCTTTCCCCAAGTGGTCATAAGAGCTGTAGAAATAAAGAAAAAGATAAGTATAAACGCAGATAACCAAGTGGGCAGGTGGGCCTAGGCGGCGAACATTACTTTCCTCAAGTGGTCATAAGGTCTGTAAGCGACTCAACTGCTCTTTTGCCTAGGGTTACAAGCCGAGTTGATTAATTGGGCAGGTGGGCCTAGGCGGTGAACATTGCTTTCCTCAGAGAGATCAACTCAGTTGTGGGTCCCGCTTAGGCATCACTTGAGAGTATGAAAGTGCACAGTTAACCTCACTAGAATTCTCTAGAGGGGGGTGAATAGAGATTTAAAAATACTTTGTGCAATTATATATATATATATATAAATGTGTAATAATCACAGATTTAAGTTTCCCACACACAAACAAGAATTAAGCAAGTAAAGAAGAAAATCACAGCACAACACAAAGAAATATAGTGGTTCCCCAAACTTTGGGTAGTCCACTCTTCTACCCCCTTGGTAGGAATTCACTATCTTACACTGAGTCTTTTGATAAGGAGACTCTTAGAACCAGCCTGAGTCTTTTGATAAGGAGACTCTTAGAACCAGTCTGAGTCTTTTGATAAGGAGACTCTTAGAACCAGTACAACTGAATTTTTTGAAGAGAGATTCTAAAAACTCTTTTACACAGTTTAAAAGTGAAATAAAGATAAGGAGAAGAAGTAGAAGAAGTAATTTAAACAAGAAGGAATCTTCTTCCTAGCAAGAAGATTAGAAGCACAAGAATAGTGAATGTAATCTCTCTTCTATAGTGAGAAGGAGATTGTAAGCTTTTCTCTCTTTTGTGAGAGCTATCAGAATTTGCAGCAGAATGGCCTCAGGAGGAGAAGATGAAGGCTTTTTCTTTTGTTGCAGCACACTATCTCTTTTCTCAGCTTTCTCACTCTTCACTTGGGAGCTCTTCCTCTTTTTCAAATGTATATGGTGGATCACTGGTTTTTATTCTCTGTCGACTTGCTTCTTATTTATAGCTCTGTTTGAAAAGATATTGCTAAAGAAGAATAATCAATTAGCAGTCAGAGAATTAGAAAGAGATAAAAGTTTCCATATTAATTTTATCTGTAGAAGGAAAGAGTTAATTCTGATTTCAAATAATATCCAAATAAACATTAATCAAATTAGCCAAGAATCAATTAGAAGGAAAGACAGATTCAGAACGGCTATAAAAGAATAAAATCATTCCATAAAATTCAGATCTTTAGAAAGAAGGAAAGAGATCTGGCGTGAATTTGAATTTGACATAGAAATCGACGTGCGTCGATTACTATTAGACGTAAGCGTCGAGTTTATCCTGGCTGGACGTCGAGAGGAGAATAAGGAAGGTGTGCTGACTAAGGTGCGTCGACTTTATTAAATGCGTCGACTAGAAGTCAGAGTTACGTCGACAAAGATTACGTCGAATTCTTCTTAGAGTTACTTCGACTCATTCTGAGAGAAACGTCGACTACATTTCGACGTTGCGTCGAATACTATTCGACGCATATTTACTTAGCCTAACTTTTCATTCTTAGAATTTATATTCTTCTCAAATCTAGGGGTTAAGATAAATCATTTCCCCAACAATCTCCCCCTATTTGTCTTAACCCTATTTAGAGAGAAATTGTATCAGCTTTTAATCAACACAGCAAAGCATTGTATATAGAGAAGAAATATGCTAAGTAATCAGAAGAAGTCATATAACAAGTAATTGTCTTTCATAAGATTTAAACTAGAAACTTCTTGTTATACATGAAATTGACAAAGGCAGAATAAAGCTTTCTAGATAAATTTTCAATAACATCAAAAATATAGCCCATGGCTCTATCAGGATGCTCCTGGATATTCCTGATAATTGTGTGCAGTTTTTCCAGGATCTTGTCAGCATCAGGGAGAGTGTCATTTATAGAATAGCCCTTGCTGATGATAATTGCTGCCTTTTTATCAATCATCTCAATTGTAATGTTTTGAGGTTTCTTTTGTGTAGGCTTGAGCTCAGGTGGTCCTTTGTTGTCAACTTTTGGCCTATATATTCTCTTCTCTGATTCCTGTTTCTCAGGGATTTCAGACAGTTTTCCTTTCCCTTTCCAGGGTGAGTCATGCCATTTGTCTAATCTTGCAGGTCTGTTAGACTTCTTATAGGGAATATAAATATCTTCTGCACACCCTACACCCCTCTAGTGCTTTTGTCCTTTTTCTAGGATGAGCCCTGCCTGAGGATTTTTCTTTTGATAAGTTTCAACATCAAACAATTTCTTTGGAAGTTTGATGGAAGATTCAGCAAGAATCTGTTCTTTAGTCATCCCCTTCTTGATCTTTTCCAACCAGATATTCCTCTTATCTTCTACTTCTTTTCTAGCTGCTTCATATTCATACAGCTCTCTTTCTCTTATTTATTCATGCCTCTTTTCCATGTCAGGATCATGGTATTCCTTTACAGGACTGTTAGGAGTGATATTAGGCATTCTTTCAGACCTTTTTATCTCCTCAACAGCCTTTCTATATTTCTTTTCCTTTGCATAGTCTTTTCTTTCTTCTTTGGAGAATTTTTGCCAATGAGGAATGGCTTCTCTTCTTCTCTTCATTTGTCCTCTTGGTTTTTCCCTAGATAGCATTTGTGGAGGTAAAGGTAGTAGAGGAGGTAGAGATGGAGGTTGAAGTGGTGGAAGAGGCAGAGGTGGAGATGTAGTTTTCTCTTTAGAAGGAGAAGGTGGAGAAGGAACTTTTGTAGGAGAGGGAATTGGTTCTGTAACAGGAGGCAAGATGTCCTCTGGAGGAATATCCTCAAGTAAGGTTGTCTTGAGTTTGATATAGCTAGCAGAGAAGCCAGGGGAGTGATGCTGATATTCTTCCACACACAAGGGTGCCTCAATCCAGACTTGCCCTTTTAGGTCATCAGAAAAAGCTGTTTCTTCCTCCCCCTGGACTTCTATATTTTGTACTGCAACAATCTCCCCCTGAACATATGGGGCATCTACTCTAAATGCTGAATCCACAGCATGGTCTCCTTCTGTATGGTAGGAGGAGGATTCACCAAAGTGTTTGTTGAAGGTGTAATCAGAGTGATTGTAGAAGATTTGAGCCTATGGTAAAAGAAAGAATGAAGTTGGTTTAATACTTAGAGATAGTATTTAGAGATTGGAGAAGAGTTAGCCCTGAGCTTTAAGAAAATATAGAACCTGAATAGGTGGGTTTCTGGAGCAACTCTCCCCCTAGTTTATATCCTTCAGAAAGGATGTAAACCCTTTTGGCGACAGAGGCTGTTCTTGAAGAAGAACATGAAGCTCAGGAAGAGAAGTAGAGAGGTTGGCCAATTTGGCTTCACAAGTGGTGAGCATGTCGGCACACTCATTTGAGAAGTTGGTCAGACGTGTCTGTAAATCATTTAGAAGTTGTTCCAGAGCATCGTTGATTGTTTTGATGAGAGCAGATTGAGCAGGGGTTGGCGCCATTGATATAGAGAGAGAGGTAGAAGACGAAGATTTTGGCGGTTTGGGAGAGTATGAGTTATGGAATAAGAGGTATTATTTAAAGGAGGTGAAACGTCAAAAAGGAAACAGAAATCAAGGCTTATTAGGTAACCAATCGTCAAAAGAAAGAAAAAGGGAATATTTGTTTCCAGTTTTATTATGAAGTCGACGTTATGACGAATTGGAGTCGACGCATGGTCGATGTGTCGGAGCATCTGTGATGTTGGTCATTGATGTCGACGTATGCGTCAATATGGAGTCGACGCTCCGTCGAAATATTGTCAGCCTAATGTCCTGCCGATGTGGTCGCAGACTTGAGTCGAGATTAGATCGACGGTGCGTCGATAAGTGGTCGACGTATCTTTGTCTTTAAGAAATCAATGCTAGCGTCGAGTTCCTCTCGACGGTGCATCGATAGGTAATCGACGTGTCTTTAAGCACTTGCTTAGCTTTTCTGATCTCTTTTAGATTTCCCCAACAATGGTGTTTACAAGCTTCCATCAAGCATTCCCAAGGTGTTGATAAAGTAAGTATGCTTAGTTTCATCTAAGGGTTTGGTAAAAATGTCTGCTCTTTGACTATCTGTAGGAATAAATTCTAAGGTTATCTTACCTTTTTCCACATTGTCTCTAAGAAAGTGATGTCTGATCTCTATATGTTTGGTTCTACTATGAAGGACTGGGTTGGATGCTATGGATATAGCACTAGAGCTATCACAATAAATTTTAGAGTTATTGACTTCCAATTTATAGTCAAGTAGCTGATTTAGCATCCAGGGGATTTGTGAACAACAGCTCCCAGCAGCTATATATTCAGCTTCAGCTGTTGAGGTTGAGACTGAAGTTTGTTTCTTACTGAACCATGATATTAATCTGTCATCTAGGAATTGGCAAGTACCAGATGTGCTTTTTCTATCAACCCTACATCCAGCATGGTCTGCATCTGAGAATCCTATTAATTCAAAATTTGTTTCTGCTGAGTACCACAGACCTAGTTCAGGTGTTCCCTTTAGGTATCTGAGAATCCTTTTTACAGAGGTGAGATGGGATTCTTTTGGATCAACCTGAAATCTAGCACATATGCAGGTTGCAAATATAATGTCAGGTCTGCTAGCTGTTAGATAGAGAAGGGATCCTATGATTTCCCTATATGTCTTTTGATTTACTGATTTTCCCTTATCATCCTTTTCTATAATGGCATTAGTTGCCATAGGTGTTTTCATGGTAGAGGCTGATTCCATACCAAATTTTTTGATTAATTCTTTAGTGTATTTAGATTGTGAGATAAAGATACCCTCACTGCTTTGTTTCACTTGTAGCCCTAAGAAATAAGAGAGTTCTCCCATACTACCCATTTCAAATTTTGATTGCATTAGATTAGCAAATCTTTTACAAAGTTTGGGATGAGTTGAGCTAAAGATGATGTCATCTACATAGATTTGAACAAGAAGGAGTTGATTTTTATGGGTTCTAGTAAAAAGTGTTTTATCTACTTTTCCTCTTTCAAAAGAATTTTCTAAAAGGAAGTTGGAGAGAGTTTCATACCAGGCTCTAGGGGCTTGCTTAAGACCATAAAGTGCTTTGTTAAGTCTATACACAAAGTTAGGTGAGGAAGGATTGACAAAACCTGGTGGTTGCTCTACATACACCTCTTCTTGAAGGTCACCATTCAGAAAAGCACTCTTGACATCCATCTGGTAGACTTTCATCTTCATGAAGGCTGCATAGGCAAGAAAGAGTCTGATTTCTTCCAATCTGGCTACTGGAGCAAAGGTTTGATTGTAGTCTATTCCTTCTTCTTGTCTGTATCCTTGTGTTACAAGTCTTGCCTTGTTCCGGACAATTACTCCAGTGGAATCTAGCTTGTTTCTGTATACCCACTTTGTACCAATAACTGGGTAGTTTCTTGGTCTCTCAACTAGGTTCCACACTTTGTTTCTCTCAAATTGGCTTAGTTCTTCTTGCATGGCTATAATCCAGTGAGGATCACAATTTGCTTCCTCAAAATTCCTTGGTTCAACTTGAGATAAGAAGCATTGGAGCATCATCCCATTGGAGACTTGGTGTCTTGTTCTTACTCCAGTATTGGGGTCTCCAATTACTTGGGATTGTGGATGATTTTTCATATTGATCCTTGTCCTGCTTGGATTTGTCATATGCTCTTCTCCCTCATTAACAATGGGATCATTGCCCAACTGTTCTTCCTGAACCATGTTCTCTTGTGGGAGTTGGTTTTGATTGCTCTTCTCTGAACCTTCTTCATGTTCTTCTTCAGACTCCTCACTTGGTTCCTGTAGCTGGTTTTCTTTCCCAGTGTCTCTGTTCTCTAGAGTCAGTTGTTCAAGCTGAGTCTCTATGCTGCTATCTTCCTGTGGAAAAGTATTGGTGGAAGTTTCCTCCCCCTTAAACAGCATGTTAGTTTCATCAAATATAATGTGCATAGATTCTTCAATTCTGAGAGTTCTCCTATTATAACATCTATATGCTTTACTAGATGATGAGTACCCCAGAAATATTCCATCATCAGACTTCTTGTCAAACTTGGCAAGATGATCTTTCCCATTATTTAGAATAAAGCAAGCACATCCAAAAAATTTAAAGTATTTAACAATTGGTGTTTTTCCCTTCAGAAGCTCATATGAAGTTTTTGCCTTAGTTTTGTGAATGAGACTTCTATTTAGAACATAGTTTGTATTGTTGACTGCTTCAGCCCAGAAGGTTTTTGGTAATCCTGATTCTGCAAGTAAGGTCCTTCCTGATTCAATTAAAGTTCTATTCTTTCTTTCAGCAACTCCATTTTGTTGAGGAGTTCTAGGGTCTGAAAAACTTTGTTTAATACCTATATCCTCACAGAAACTACAAATTGACTGATTTTCAAATTCAGTTCCATGATCACTCCTGATAATTGAAACATGAGTATTGAACTCAGATTGAATCTATCTTATGAATCTTGAGAGAATCTTATGGGTTTCAGACTTGGCCCTTAGAAAGAATACCCATCTAAACCTAAAATAGTCATCTACAATGACTAAGGTATAAGACTTTCCACCTAAGCTCTGAGTGGATATGGGACCAAAGAGATCCATGTGCAGTAAGTATAGGATCCTAGGGGAGTCATCCTTACCAATTGGTTTGAAGGATGACTTGGTCTGTTTTCCTAGTTGGCAAGGTCTACATGGAGAGTCCTTAGAGAATCTACCCTTTGGTAGGCCTCTGACTAGGTTATTCTTTGATAGTTTACTAATGGTTTTGTAGTTTAGATGGCCCAGTCTCCTATGCCATAATTCACTTTTATTAATAATATTGTTGAACAAACAAACTTCTGTGGGTGAGGAGCTAAAGTCTACTATATGTACCTTCCCTTTTCTAATTCCATTGAGTACTATGGCACCAGTCTTGATATCAACAATATGGAAAAATAGTTAGGTGAATTTTACCTCATACTTACCACTATCACATATCTGACTTATACTTATCAGATTGTGCTTCAGTCCTTTGACTACTGCCACATTCCTGAAGGTAACTTTCCCTTCTTTGAAATCTCCAAAGCCTCTGGTTTGGCCACAGCTAGAGTCTCCAAAAGTCACTGATGGTCCAAGTCTATCCTCAAAATTGATTAATAGGTTTTTGTACCCTGTTATGTGCATGGAGCATCCACTATCCAAGTACCACACCAGCCTGGAGATGTGATACATCTGCACATAAAATTTCAAACATTAGTTTGGACCCTCCCAAGCTGGGGTCCCTTCCTCCCAACATTGAAAGGTTTAATGAAAGAATAAGTGGGTTTTTCAAAATATCCTTTCTCCTTTAAGGGTATTGGCCTATTATACCAATTGTCTTTGGTAATATTGCAGAAATAGTGTTCATAATAAAAGGAGATGGATTGAGAAGACTTTTTGGAAAAGGTGACATTTCTATTAGATTGGTTGCGTCGATATGAATTCAACGTATGTTTATAGTTGCGTCGAGTGGAAGTCCACGCTTCATTCATTCTGTGGTTACTTTTAGTCAAAGCATAGGAGAGATTGCGTCGATTGGGAGTCGACGTATTTTGGTGTCTGCGTTGATTAGAAATCGATGCATTAGTTGAGTTGCGTTGAGTAGAATTCGACGCACGTTGATAATGATTCGACGCAGATTTGTTTCTTTTCTGAGGATATTTACCTAGGATTAATTCATGCATAGTGAGATTATTTTTATTAAAAACAGTGGTTGTTTCTGGATTTTCTTGTGATCTTTCTCCTGTCAAATGATTCTCCCTAGTGAAGTGAATAGGATGTCTCCAGACATATTTGCTGGGTGACTGAGGTTTGGGTTCTAATTATAGTTGTCTAAATCTCTCAGTGAGATTGTTAGAGATATTCTTGAGCTTCTGACTTCTGCCATTTAGAGAATCTTCAAAGGCTTTTGCCTTTGCTAGCTCATTTCTTAGTGCTTGATTTTCAGTATTGATTTTATCTAGTTGCTCCTCTGAGAGTCCTAGACTAAGCTCATATTTTTTATGTTGTGTATTTATTTGTTTGAGATTGTTTAGTTCATTTCTTAGTTCCTTTACTTCTTTCTCAGATTTGACTAGATCTAAACAGAATTTTTTAAACTATTTTTGAAATCAGTGGAAGAGAAATCTATATCATCAAATATATTTACCAGAGATGTATCTTCAGGCTTTTCAGTAGCCATCAAACAGGTTTCCTCTTGCTTAGCCTTTTCCTGATCATCTTCAGATGAGTTACTTCCTTCAGATTCTGAATCACTCCATGATTGAGAAATGAACCCTTTCTCTTTCTTCTTCTTCTTCTTTAGATCTGTTCTTTTCAGATCTTTCTTATTGCTGATCTCTTTAGGACATTCAGGTGCAATGTGTCCAAGTTTCCTGCAAGAGTAACATATAATCTCTTTATTAGGAGTTTTGTCATACCTGGTTGTTGAGTCTCTCCTTCAGGATTCGTCTGTTTTGATCCACTTCTTGAACCTTCTGGCTAGTAGACTAATCAGCTCTTCATCATTTGTAGAGGGTTCACCTTCAGTAGCCTTCAAAGCAAAGCTCTTTTCTTTTGAGAGTGGAGGAGCCTTTTCTTTCTCTTCTTTCTCAGCTCTTGTTTTCAGCAACTGTTCATAAGATCTTAATTTACCCAACAGGACATCTGTTGAGATTTCTTTTTGACTTCTGGAGTCTTTAATTGGCCAGATTCTTGAATCCCAAGAGCTAGGGAAGCAAGTTAGCAATTTGTCATTTATCTCAGTGAGAGATATGTCCTTCTCAAGTGTTCTTAACTCATTTACTATGAGGCTGAATCTGGCATACATGTCTGCAACACTTTCACTTCTTTCTTCTGGAAGTTTTCATATTGAGAGATGAGTAATGCCTTTCTATCCTTCCTCTCATCAGCACTCCCTTCTACCATTTTATTGAGAGCTTCCCATATTTCCTTAGCTGACTCATATTCAGCAATCTTTTGGAAGATTTCATCTGAGAGGGTTGAGACTAAGATATTCATGGCCTTGGCATCACATGCTTGGGCTTTCTTTTCTTCAACTGTCCATTCAGCCTTTGGAATAGGTGTTTGTGTGACCTTTCCACTTGAGTCCTTTCTGAGTGGCTTGGGAGGACCTGTCATAATAACATCAAATAATTCCCCATCAATAGAGTTTAGATAAATTTTAATCCTTGTTTTCCAAAGTGCAAACTTTTCAAGGTTGCAAATTGGTGGTCTGGTGGAAGCATAATCTTTGATTTGTGCCATGTGAAAAATAGTTTTTAGAAATATATATATATATAAGAGGTATGATCTTTTTGATCAAGGAGTTAACCTTTTTAGATCAACCTCCCTCTGATACCAATTGAAAGTGCATAGTTAACCTCACTAGAATTCTCTAGAGCGGGGGGGGGGGGGGGGGGGGGTGAATAGAGATTTAAAAATACTTTGTGCAATTATATATATATATATATGTGTGTGTGTAATAATCACATATTTAAGCTTCCCACACACCAACAAGAATTAAGCAAGTAAAGAAGAAAAACAGCAAGAAGAAAATTACAGCACAACACAAAGAAATATAGTGGTTCCCCAAACTTTGGGTAGTCCACTCTTCTACCCCCTTGGTAGGAATTCACTATCTTGCACTGAGTCTTTTGATAAATAGACTCTTAGAACCAGCCTGAGTCTTTTGATAAGGAGACTCTTAGAACCAGTCTGAGTCTTTTGATAAGGAGACTCTTAGAACCAGTACAACTGAATTTTTTGAAGAGAGATTCTAAAAACTCTTTTACACAGTTTAAAAGTGAAATAAAGATAAGGAGGAGAAGTAGAAGAAGTAATTTAAAGAAGAAGGAATCTTCTTCCTAGCAAGAAGATTAGAAGCACAAGAATAGTGAATGTAATATCTCTTCTATAGTGAAAAGGAGATTGTAAGCTTTTCTCTCTTTTGTGAGAGCTATCAGAATTTGCAGCAGAATGGCCTCAGGAGGAGAAGATGAAGGCTTTTTCTTTTGCTGCAACACACTATCTCTTTTCTCAGTTTTCTCACTCTTCACTTGGGAGCTCTTCCTCTTTTTCAAATGTATATGGTGGATCACTGGTTTTAATTCTCTATCGACTTGCTTCTTATTTATAGCTCTGTTTGAAAAGATATTGCTAAAGAAGAATAATCATTTAGCAGTCAGAGAATTAGAAAGAGATAAAAGTTTCCATATTAAGGAAAGAGTTAATTCTGATTTCAAATAATATCCAAATAAACATTAATCAAATTAGCCAAGAATCAATTAGAAGGAAAGACATATTCAGAACGGCTATAAAAGAATAAAATCATTCCATAAAATTCAGATCTTTAGAAAGAAGGAAAGAGATCTGGCGTGAATTTGAATTTGACATAGAAATCGACGTGCGTCGATTACTATTAGACGTTAGCGTCGAGTTCATCCTGGCTGGACGTCGAGAGGAGAATAAGGAAGGTGCGTCGACTAAGGTGCGTCAACTTTATTAAACGCGTCGACTCAAGTGAGGAGGTTTATTCCCCCTCCATTGAGGAAGCTCCACTCATTGCCTTTTCCTCCTGCTGCCTCCCTGTTGACGATACCTTGCTAGGCAAGGATGTGTTTTGTGAGATGAGTGAGGACCAGGCCTCCTCCTTTTCTTACATTCTCTACCCTCTACCTGTGAGGAGCAGGTATCTATATTTAGGTAGAGGGGTGACTGTTCTATCACCGTATCGGTACCCGCTACCGACACGGATATTAGGCCAGTTACCTGTCCACTTCTCCTTCCATAGGCCCATTAGCTAGAACTCTTAAAGTTTGAATAAGTCGTGCTGGGAGGACAATAACCCCAGTAGTTATCTTTCTTTTCTGCATTTTTATTTCATCTAATCATGTTTAGTTAGTAGTATTTTCTTTTCAGTTTTCTTTTGTCTTTTGTTTTTGCGAAGCTGACCCCTGCAGGTACTTATTCTGGATGGCGGATGCTGCAGCTCATTTTAGCTTACACGCCAATCTTCTGGTATGCTCACTTGCTGAGCATTGGGTACTCTCTTCCCATAGCCTTTGCTGATTTTCATGTCATATATTATGCGGATTGTTTAGTTTAAGTCTGGGGGAGAGTAGTTTTGTTTACCCGCTCACGTGCACTATTGCACTGCATGCTAGAAGATTTCATTTAAAATGTTTTGTTTATTTTCATTACACACCACATCACCCACTTGAGCGCGTACTCATCTGTTTGCTTGCTCTATTGTGAATTTAATTCTTCTGCTTATTTGGGAAAGTCTAGGTGATGGCTTAGGACTATGTAGCAGAGTAAAATGTTGACTCTAGTAGTGCTCCTAGTCGAGTACTCGGTTGCATAGAAATTTGTGTAGAGTAGACTTCTCTTTATACTTATGGTTTTATATTTTTCTTATTAGTGTAAATGTTGTTTACTCTACTCAAATGGTGAATTCGGTGGAATCAAACGGTAGCATAGGGATGTGTGTAAACGATCGCTAGATTCGTATTGCTTGAGTCGGGAGAAAGGAGAATCTTTCTCGGTGGCTAGAACTTGCCCCAAGCGATTCTTGAAGCATGGGTATACGGTTAGTCAATTGCGTGAATGTGATATAGGCCATCATTTTGGCCCGGTTGAGCCTTTGTGCCTATCCATACTGCTATATCCTCGCTAGCCCAGTTGTGCCTACCCGTTCTTTGATTCAGCCCCACTTTTATTTCACCAAAGCCCAAAAGCCAATCCTAGTCGCACACCCAAATCTGAGCTTTAGCTGTTTATTATTTTCACGAGTTGGGTTGTTGATGTGGTAATATGTTTGTGAAGTTGTGGATGTGTCCTTTTGTTTATTTGCTGAAAATGATAAGAAAAGAAAAAAAAATGAGAAAAAGAAAAGAAGTTAAAAAGAAAGGAAAGAGAAGGAGTGTTTAATTGAAAATCTTTATGTTTAGATTTATGTTTGGGAGTAGGCGGTGCACGCACCCATGCTGTTAAGTCCAAGTCTGGGGGTGTTGTGTACCCGCGTGTTTGTGTGGTGAATGAGGATAGTTTCCTGCATTAGCTCATTTGGGTTTAGTTTTTGAACCATCATCTTTATCATTGTATACCTCACCTAAACCCAAGCCCCATTTAAAACCTAAAGTCCTATTGATTCACGCATTTGAGTCAAACCAGTGCCGTGGAGAGAATGTGACCGAGCAAGCTTATGGTCACCGACACTGATGGATTTCAGTGGAGTTTTTCCCGCATCCCGATCTTGAGCAATGCTCATCTCAGCGTTTAGTTTACTTTCTCCGTATGCATGACCGAATGATTCACCGTTGTTCACCATTTTGAGTAGTTGTAATATGCTTTTACTCTTTTAGAAATATATAAACTGTTTATATAATCAGAAATCTTCTCTACTATTCTTCTTATGCACGTGAGCATGCGACTTCGCATGGTACTCTGTATTGTAGTTTTAAGCCATCTACTTTTCTTTCTCTGTTCGCTTAGAATTTGTCAACTCGGGACGCGCAAACAGGTAAGTCTGGGGGTGTGATGAGTCCTGATCATATACACTTTTATGGACCCATCTGGGCCGTTTTTCTAGTCATTCCACTGCACTTTAGCCTGTTTTAGCTTATATTTGTTATTCCTTGCTATGTGCACTTCTAGGCCCGTTTTGGTGTTATTTCTTGTTTATCTTCATCATGAGCTTTCATGCATTGTTAAGTGCCACCTTCAGTGGCTAGATTGGTGGTTGTGCTGGAATAGGAGTCGTGCAGGTGTTCCCGGTACAATTCTGTACAGGAACACTGCGCACGATCACCGGTTCTATTGCGCACGACCACTGGTCGTGCGCCACTGATCGTGTGCACTTAACCCTTTTTTCATGAGTTCTGTTTGGTGCAGTGCGCATGACCATCTACGATAGTGCGCACAACCACCGGTCGTGCGCCACTGTTTGTGCGCACTTTTCATCAATTTCATGAGTTCTGTTTCAACCAGTGCGCACGACCACCTACGATAGTGCGCACGACCACCGGTCGTGCGCCACTGGTCGTGCGAACATGTTATTTTATAATTTCTGTCTTTGCAGGCTCCGTCCAGGCAGAGCGCACGATCACAGGATTCTAGTGCGCACGGCCACTGGTCGTGCGCCAATGACCATGCGCACTGTTTAATTCTAGCGCCTATAAATTCCGCTGCTCGCGATTTAGGTCGGAGGGCTCGCTGTTTTCCGCCGTTTCTGCTCCAGTTTCGTCCGACTTCGCCCCTCCACCGCGGTTCGATTCCGCTTGCCTACTCGTCCATCCGCCCTTTCGACGCAGCGCGCTCAAGGCCTGCCTAGTCTCCATCCCGCCAAGCAAAGCATTGCATAGCGGCATTGCATAGGAGTAGTTGATAGCTTTTATTTTATTTTCCAAAAGCCAACCCAACTCCCCCGCATTCCATCCGATTTAAGGACTTCAATCTCAAGTCCTTCCTCGAAACCTAACTCCACCTTACTGTGTTCCTCAAGAGACCGACACTCGGGGATTTTCCCCATTATTATTACTTGCGCGATCGGTGCACTTGCCGAATCATCGCATCAGTCAGTATGGGGCTTTTTATTGAATATCCAAAAAATGCAAGAAATGAAGAAGACATTTTAAGGATAGAACCGTTTAAGGTCGTCACCGCTCCAGGTGCGTGAGATGTCCTCTCCTTCGCTTGTCTGGAGGCGATAAGCCCCACTCTTCAGTACTTCTTTGACAATGAAAGGCCCTGCCCAGTTGGGATTTAGTTTTTCGACATTCCCTGTCCTGGCTGCGGCATCAACTTTCTTTAACACAAAATCACCAACTGCGAAATGTTTAATCCTGACATTTCTATCAAAGTATTTGGCCATTCTCCTTTTTTACTTCCTCCTGCCTGATTTTTGCTTCATCCTGAAGCTCTTCGATCAATTCCAGACTGTATTTGATGGCTTCATCATTATCCTCTATCCAAGCTTCTCCTCCCCCCTTTTCATATACAACCCTGGGGGTGACCACTTCAAATTCTATTGGAGCGACTGCCTCTGAGCCATGAGATAATTTGAAAGGTGTCTCCCATGTTGCTGACGATGGAGTAGTACGGAGAGTCCAAAGGATTGAAGGGAGTTGTTCTGCCCAATTGCCTCTTTGATTCAAGACTCTCTTCATCAAAAGCTGCTGGATTTGTCTATTTGCTGCTTCCCCTGACCATTCGTCCTGGGATGATGTACCAAGGAGAACCGAAGATCAATCCCAACCTGATCACAAATGTTTATCATTTATGAATTGTTGAATTGTGGGCCATTGTCAGTGATGATTGCTAGCGGGATTCCATGCCGACAAACTATTTCTCCCCAAATGAAGTTTTTGATGACCTGCGTTGTAGTCTTTGCCAGTGCTTTCGCCTCAATCCATTTTCTGAAGTAATCAATCATCACGATGATAAAACGATGTTGAATGCTAGCCATTGGAAAGGGTCCAATGAGATCCATCCCCCAAACTGCGAAGGGCCAGGGTGCAGTTATTGACCTAAGTAATTGAGCGGGCAGATGTTGAAGAGGAGCAAACTTTTGACACTGAACACATCGCTGGGCAAATGTTTCGGCATCTTTTCTCATGGTTGGCCAGAAGTATCCCTGCCTTAAGATTCTTTTTTCCAAAGTCTTCGCCCCTGAATGACTACCACATTCCCCGGAATGAACCTCCTGAAGTATGGTTGGAATTTCTTCCTCAGAAACACACCGCGCTGAGGGAGAAATCAAGGTTTTCCTGTACAAAACTCCTTCTATCAAGTAATAATAAGCTGTCTTTCTTCTGAATCTCTTTCTATCTTTGATTGATTGATGGAACTCTACTTTGGATAAGAATAGCTCGTAAGGATCCTTCCAGGAAGGATTCTGATCGATCTGCATAAGTTCTCCTTCTTCTGTTGACGGATGAAAAAGTTCAGAGGTCACTCCCCCTAATGGAAGACCGAACTTCGACAATTTATCTGCTTCTTTGTTTTGTGTCCTGGGAATATGCTCGATGATAAATGACTTGAATCTTCCGATCTCCTTCTTGGCTAGCAGCAGATACTTCCTCGGAATTGGTTCCCTTGTCTCATAATTCCCCAAAACCTGAGAAGCCATTACTAGCGAATCAGTTTTCACATGCACGTGTTCTATGCCCAGTTCCTTTGCAAGTCTCAAACCAGCCATAAGCGCTTTGTACTCTACCTGGTTATTTGTAACTAGAAAGAAGAACTTGATATCCTGCTCAAGTTTGATGATGTTTGGGCTAACTAAAACTACTCCGGCTCCCACAGAGTTTTTACCAGAAGCCTCATCCACATAGACAACCCAAGCCAAAGGGGATTTCACCACTTGTTCAGGACTGGATTCTGTTGTATCAACCAAGAAATCTGCCAAGACCTACGCTTTGATTGCCGTTCTGGGAATATAAGATATTTCAAACTCGCTTAATTCAATAGCCCATTTGGCCAGCCTCCCTGAATGATCTGGCTTTTCAAGAATACTTCTCAAAGGATGATCTGTGATTACTTAGATAGGATGAGCCTGAAAATAAGGACGAAGCCTTCGTGACGACATAACCAAATCCAAAGCTAGCTTTTCCAAGATCGAATATCTGGTTTCTGCATCCTTGAGGATATGGCTGACATAGTAGATCGGAAAATGTTTCTTCTTTTCCTCCCGGACGAGGACAGAACTTACTGCATCTGGGCCGACCCCCAAGTATAAGAACAATATTTCCCCTTCACGAGGACTTTGAAGTAGAGGGGTCGAGGTCAACTGCATCTTTAACTGTTCAAAAGCCTTGTCACACTCTTCGCTCCATTCAAACTTTGATCCTCCTCGGAGTGTCTTAAAGAATGGAGCACTTTTATCTCCTGATTTGGAAATAAACGTGCTTAGGCCCGCCAACCTTCCTCCAAGTTGCTAACCTCCTTGGTATTACGAGGAGGAATCATATCGAGGATGGCCTTCACCTTATCTAGGTTCGGTGCAAGCCCATCGGGAGTGAGGAGATGCCCGAGAAACTTCCCCTTGTTTGCTCCGAACACACATTTAAATGGGTTCAATTTTAATTTGAACCTCCATAGAGTAGCGAACGTCTCTACGAGGTCTTTCAAATGTATTGAGAATGTTTTACTTTTCAGGAGGAGATCATCAACATAAACTTCAAGATTTCTGCCTTTTTGATGTTTAAAAACTGTATCCATCATTCTCTGGTATGTTGCACCTGCATTATTAAGTCCGAAGGGCATTACGAGATAATAATAACACCCATCGTTCGTGATGAAAGAAGTGTGCGGGATATTGGATTTGTGCATTTTGATTTGGTGGTACCCCGAAAATGCATCGAGAAAGCTCATAAAATTATACCCAACTGCGGAATCTACTAAAACATCTATCTGAGGCAAAGGGTAGCAATCTTTGGGGCACGCTTTATTAAGTTTAGTAAAATCCACACACATGCGCCACTTCCCACCGGATTTTTTTAACCATTACAACATTTGACATCCATGTGGGGTATTGTATTTCAGAAATAAGTTCGCTTTCAGGAGTTTGGCAACCTCCTCTCTAATGGGCACCGCCAGCTTGGTTTCCACTTCTCTTTTCTTCTGCTGGACTGGCTTGAACTCAGGGGATATGTTCAGATGATGGCAAGCCACGTCCGGATCCACTCCTGGCATATCCTCCGCTGACCAGGCGAAGATATCCAGGTTCTCCAGAAGACAGGAGATCAGCTGCACTTTCTCCTCTTCCAGCAACTCCGCATTGATGATCAGCTTCTTGTCTTCCCCTTCTGTAATAGAGACCTCTTGGGTCTCCTGGGCAGGTTCCAGGTGAGCCCCTTCTGGATCCTTCCTCTCCTCAGCAGCCTTTGAATATTCAGCAATTTCAAGCACTTCAGTCGTGGCCTCGAGAAGTGGAATGCCGGTGATCATGTTGACGGTTCGCACATTGCACTCCCGAGCCACCTTTGGATTGCTTCTGATCTGATACTGCCTTCCCTCGGCAGCAAACTTAAGAGCAAGGTGGAAAGTGGACACTACTGCCCTGTAGGCATTAAGAATGGGCCTTCCGAAGATGGCGCAATAATTGCTTGGGGCATCCACCACCACAAAGTTGATCAGCTTTATCACTCCCCCCAGAGAAACTAGGAGCTTTACAAAACCTTCCACTTCTTTCTTCTCCCCAGAAAAGCCATAGAGGGGCTCATCGGTAGAAAGAAGAGGATTCCCAGTCTTCAGGGCTTCAAAGGTTGGACGGAAGAGGAGGTTAACAGAACTACCCGTGTCGATTAGGATCTTATGAACAGTATAATTCTCAATAACGACTTTAAAGACCACGACGTCTTCAAAGGGATTGGCGTTTGGAGGAAGGCCATCTTGACCAAAAGTTACGATGGTGCTTTCAGGGGGAGAAGTTGTGGTTGCCGCCACTTCTTGTTTCAGAACTCTCGCAATGCTGGATTTACGAGACAACTCTGCTCCATCCCCTCCATGAATGAAATAAATGTCCCCCAGGGGGCCCACATCGTTGACCTCTATGCATTCAGTCGAAGGGTGAATATCTCCATAGCAGCCGGCGTCTTCAACGTCGGCGCATTCCCAGGTTACCTCCATTGTTTCTTTCTTTTTCTTAGCCGTTGGCTCAACAACCACTTCCTTTCGAACTAGGCCTCAGAGTTTTCCCTCTCCCAAGAGCCTTTCTATCAACAAGCGGAGGGCCCGACAATCTTTGGTCAGATGCCCTCCCTCCTTGTGATATTCACAGTATAGATTCGGATTTCGGTTACGAACATCCAATTTCAGAGGAGCATGCCTTTTAAATTTCGGTCTTTTCTAGAGGATTTGGACGACTTCGTCCATGGTAACATTCAGAGGAGTAAATGACTCTTGCGATTCATCATATTGGGTGGATGGAATGGCTGCAGATGGCTGCACAACATATTGTGGCAGGTATACTGGCATTATTTGTGCCAGAGGAACGGATGGAGCGGGTGCGATGGCCAGCGGCGGTTTCTGATCCTGAAACCGTTGATGGCCGATGAAGGGTTGCTTGTGTTTGTAATTCCTTCCCCTCTGGGAATGGGGCTCAAAGTGGGGTTGATTTGCTAGTGGATGATTAATGGATGGATTAGATTGCTCCTTGTTGCTCACCAATTTCGCGACATAGCCAAGATTGCTTTTTTCTCCTCTGATGAACATGTTGGCCAAACTTATCATTTCTTGATAAGTTCTTGGCTCCCTTATGTTTGCCTCAAATTTCAAGGGGCCTTCCCTCAAGCCATGAATAAGGGACCCTGTATAGTTCCGGATCTACATTCTGAACTTCCATGATTTCCTTCTGGAAACGGTCCACGAAACGAGCCCATGTTTCGTCTTCTCGCTGTCTTATATCAAAAAGGGTCGCCGGGCCACTTTTCCTCTTTCTCGAAGTAGAAAACCTGAGCAGGAATTCCCTGCGCAGCTCAGCAAAGCAACTAATCGACCTGGGGTACAACCCATAAAACCACTCCCTTGCTTGTCCTTCGAAGGATGTCACAAGGAGTTTACACTTGGTTGCATCCGAGAGGGTCCTCAGAGCAATGGCCAACTCGAACGCCTGTAGATGAACAGTGGGATCAGTTTCTCCATTGTAGGTTGGCAGACGGGGCTCCCAGAAATTGTTTGGGGCTGGCTCCCCTTGGACTTCATCCACGAAGGGAGAGTTGTCTTCAGCGTCTTCATACAGAAGAGGAGTAGAGTAGTAAGCGCCTGAGTTGCGGCTACTCGCGGACAAGCCGCCTGGTAGGAGGAGCGGACAACAGCTTCTGGCGGGTAGGAATGATGAGCAGCGACCTCAGGTGGGTAGGAAAGACGGGCCACTACTTCTTGCGGGTAGGAAAGGCGGGCAGCATGAGAAGCCGCCCCCTGGAAATCAAGAACTCGGGCCGGCATGTTGTGCGCGGCCTCTTGGTAGAAGTTTTTCCTGGCCGCAAAAGCTTCTTGTAGCAGCTGGAAGTTGGCGACTTGTGGTAGCGGGTAAGGAGGAGGTGGAGGAGGTACTGGAGTCACCGCCTGGTTAACCGCGGTTTGTTGTGGAACTAACCGCTCGGTTAATAGTGTTAAAGCCTGACTGATTGCGTCCAAACGCTGATCAGTCGCTTTCTGAGCCCGCTCGGCTTCTCTTTTCGATTGCTCCAAAGCCTCTCACAGGGAATATTCATTGTGGTCGGAGCGGTCTCCAAGAGGGAATTGGCGGTCTGACATTTTGACAAAGGTTTCGCCGACAATCCGCGATCTGAAGGTCGCGTATTTCTGTTGAATCCAAAAATGCACCTCCGAAGGAAATCGGAGGTTGCGGGCTATCAGTTACTTTTTAGATAGAGAGAGTTAGACCACTAGCAGCGGTCGAGGCCAGACTTTGCCCATCACGGCGATTACCACTCCTGTGACGGGTTTTCCTTTGATTCAAATAAAGCGGTTACAGCGGGTTGCAAGATTAGAGAAGAAGAAGTCAGCCGGTTGGACAAGTCGCAAGACAAGAAACTCGGGACCGCAGCTCTAACAAGCGAGCTCCATGATTTGAGTGTGCGTATCTTGGGAATGTCGTCGCCCCCTATTTATAGGCTCGAGGGCCTGCCCGAATGGGTAGGGATAAAATTACCGCCTGCCCGGATACAGGAGAATCGGGCAGGCGGTGACGGGATACAGAAAGGAGAAAAGAAAGAAGCCGCGCGGCTTGTCTGCTTGCGCTTCCGATCTGCCCTGGCCAGTGAATGAAGATGCTATGATCAAGGCAATGATGCAACCCGGGTGGTCTCCGTCTTGAGACCGCGGCTTGCCTTCTGGACTTGAGCCTTGATAGTCTTCATAGTGCAACCCGGGAGGTCTTCGTCTTGAGATCGCGGCATGCCTTCTGGACTTGAGCCTTGATATTCTTCATAGTGCGACCCGGGCGGTCTCCGTATTGAGACGGCGGCTTACCTTCTGGACTTGAGCCTTGATAGTCTTCATAGTGCAACCCGGGAGGTCTCTGTATTGAGACCGCGGCTTGCCTTCTGGACTTGAGCCTTGAGTCTTCAATCCTTGGAGGCGATCCAAATCCTATCAGACCGCCCGGTTTGTGTTGGCTGGTGCTGATGGACCCTGTTGAATCTGAACCGGGCAACTTGCATCTTCAGACCGCCCGGGCTATGAGAAAGGAATACTCGGAGGCGGCTTTTAGGTAAACAACCAAGATCCTACCAAACACTCAGATCTTCACCAAGATCCTACCGAACTCAGGGTCACATAGAACCCTACAAAGTGAGAAGGTTGCTTTGCTGTTTTAGAAGAGATGGCTTCAAAGATAGAGCTTTTCACTGAATGAACTTCTTCTTCTTCTAGCAGATATAGCCTCAGAGATCTTTTGGATCACCAAAGATTTCTTGAGAATCTTCTTCTGAAAATATTAGATTGTCTTTTCTAACCAAGTAAGATGATTCTTTGTTTGATCTTCGCAGCACAACAATGAAGACTTCTTGTTCAACACTTTTCTCCTTTCTGAATGTAAGTGTGAGAGTAAGAGAATAAGAGCAAAAGAACGGTATATAGATTTCGAAATTCTCTCTATTTATATTTATCTGCACTTTTGCATAAAGTCCCTCAATAATTTATTTCATAATTAATTGGGTCATTCAAGAATATAGACTAAAATGGCATAATAATATGCCATAAATGCTTTGCCATTTTTGGAACTTGTATAATATATAAGTATTTGATATTCTTCTTTAATTGATGTATAACGGCTAGATCTGCAGAGAATATATATCATTAATTATTTCTTCATTAGTGAACAAGATAGGCGGCGTGTAAATTCCCTGTATATTAATTTCCAAGAAAGATCAGTGCATTAAATGCAGCTCTGTAACTGTCAAGACGACAAACTTCCTTCAAAACAATATCGCCTTGATCATCAAGACGATATATGTTCTTCACGATGATGTCATCGACATACTTCTGTCTTCACAACTTATTAAGACATATAAATGATATACTTCCTTCTAGACGATATCATCTTGATGTTTCAGTCTACATGATGTATATTTAATCTTCAAGATGATATGACTACATCAAGACGATATCGTCTAGACCTTTGTCTGCGTGATCTTTACTTAACCATTTCAATGCTAAAGCTTCTTCAAGACGATATACTTCTGTCTCAACGATGTAATGACTCAGCATCAATACATTTTTAACTTAGATGATTTTCACTTCTATTATATTCTTAATACATGAGAATGTAGCTTTGATACATCTGTCACATCATAAACTAAAACATAATATCAAAAACAACTTTGCTTATCTATACTTGTGTTCCTTCTTCAAATCTTGGAACATTGAGGGCTTACTTCCCAATGTTGGAACATGGTCTTCCGCATCTCCTACGTTTGAGAATAACAAATCCTATGTGTATTTGATCTTGTGTGTTCAAGTGTGCAGGTTTTTATAGTCCATATGACTCAAGGAGTACTCATAATGACTACCACCAAAATTGAGGCCAAAATTTGAAAAGGCTCACTAGCGCCGGCGGTAGCAATAGCGCCCGGTGCTAGCGATGATTAGCGTGATTCCGGCAGTGTTTTTAGAAAGAGCTAGCGCCCGGCGGTAGCTACTAGCGCTGGTGGTAGCATGGCGCACAAGAGGCATAGAGCAAAATGTTGCCACGGATTGAAGATCCTGCCACGCAAAACGTTTCCTAATCTGGGCTAGCGCCGGCGGTAGCGCTTGGGCTATAAAAGGACCCCCTCTCCTCTTGTTTTCGACACACCTATTGCATACACCTCAGAGAGAGAGAGTACTAGAATTCCAGAGGTTTGCCTTAGCCGAAATTTGAGGTCCCAGCAAAGCTCTGCCAATTTCTGAAGGAGAATTCCATCACGCCGAATCCAGACGAAGTCCGCTTCAACAAACGCTGATTCTATAGCGGATCTTCGTCTCATACTTCAGAAGTTCATCTTAAGGGAGGTTTTGTTATTTTATTTCTCTTTTATCATTGTAAACGGTAGTGAAATCGCCTCGTGTTGGCGACTAGGTCTGGGGTAGACTTAGGGCTGAAATTCGCCTCGTGTTGGCGACTAGATCTAGGCTAGTTCTAGGGGGTGCTCGAGGCCACATCCGGGGAAGGATTGGCTAGAGCGGCTTGAGGCCGAATCCGGGGAGGATAAGGCTAGGGCCACCGGTTCGTGCGGAAGCGAGTCGGGATAGAAAACAAAAAGAGCTTTTTTATTATTCGCCTCCGATCTCTAGCGTCATCAAGATCAAGTTTTGTAAAACTTATTTATCATTAATAAAGCTTGTCTCTTTTTGTTTTACTTCACTTATTTCATGTCTTTAATCTTGCAATAATTCAAAGTTTTTAAATATAATCTAATGTTTTTGAAAACCCTTATTCACCCCCCCCCCCCCTCTAAGGGCGCCGACCGATCCAACAAGTGGTATCAGAGGCAGGTTTTGTTCCAATCGGCTTAACAACCGGGAACAATGGCGTCTCATGATCTCGCTTTTCCTGAGGGTCAAGGGGTTAGTCGACCACCTCTCTTTACTGGGTCAGATTTTAACTACTGGAAAAATCGAATGATGTGTTTTCTTATGACCATGGATGTAGAAGTATGGAACATGGTAGAAGTACGGTACTCTCCGCCTACAACTGTAGTAGGAGAGGCGACATTAGCAAAACCCAAAGATAAATGGGATGACAACGATAAACTAAGGTGTAAAAATAATGCTAAAGCAATGAACGCTTTATATTGCGCTTTAAATAGGACTGAGTTTAATAGAATTTCTGCATGCACAACTGCTTATGATATTTGGAATCAATTGGAAGTTACTCACGAAGGTACATCGCAGGTGAAAGATGCCAAGCAGTTTCAACTGGAATCTGAATACGAAAAATTCAGGATGGACACAGAAGAGGACATCAACTCAATGTACACTCGCTTCACAAAGATTGTCAACACATCAAAGGCGCTTGTAAAGACCTACTCCGACGGGGACTTGGTGAGGAAAATTCTTCGTTCCTTACCTCCAAGGTTCAATCCGAAGGTGACAGCCATCTCGGAGTCGCACAACTTAAGAACGCTCCAGATCGAGAATCTCATTGGGAATCTCAAAACCCATGAGGTAGAACTACAAATTCAACATGACAAATACAACAAGGAGCCGAAGAAAAAGGCGTTGGCGCTGTCATCAAAGAAGGAGTGCATCGAAGAGGATGATGATGATGAAGAAGGACTCCTGGTGAAGAATTTCAAGAAGTTCATCAGAAATCCAGAGAGAAGGAACACATTCCGAAAATTCTTCCAAAAAGATACTCGACGAAAGGGATCCTCCTCTTCATCGAAGAAAGAAAAAGGAAGCAATGACGAAGAAGAAAGGCCGCCTCCAGAATGCTATCACTGCAGAAAAACTGGGCACATTCGGAGCCAGTGCCCAAAATACCAAAAGGAACGGAAAGAACAAAAGAAAGCAAAAGAAAAGAAGAAAGTGCTGAAGGCCGGTACTTGGGATGACTCTTCCTCTGAAGAATCAAACAGTTCTGAGTCAAGTAGCGAGGAGGAAGCAAACTTGTGCTTAATGGCCAAAAGCGACGATGACGACACCAGTGTTCTTAGCGACACTGAGGTATCTCCTCCTACCTTTGAAGAACTTTATGATAAATTTGTTTTATTAAATCATGAAAATGAATCTATTATAAAAGAAAATCGTAAGCTCACAAAAAAATTAGTCTCTCTTGAAAAAAGAAAAGTTTCATGTCAAGAATGTGAGCACTCTTTATTTATGATAAAAGAACTTGAAGTTTCTCTCTCTAATGCCCTTTCACAAAACAAAATCATTGCAAAAGAAAAAGGGGACTTAGAGAGAAAATTGAAAACTTATATATTACAAATTGAAAAGAACAAAAAAGGATTTGAAAACAAATGTGTTATGATTGTTCAAGAAAATACATCTCTTAAAAAACAAAATCAAAATCTCAATTTAGCCATAACCAAATTCGGGATTGGTCAAAAATCCCTGGATATGCTTCTGGGTAATCAATGCTTTGGGTCTGGAAAAATCGGACTCGGATATAAAAGTGAACACTACCGCCCGGCGCTAGCTACTAACGTCGGCGGTAGCTCTAAAGTTAAAAATTCTTCTAGTTTTTCTAATGTACAAACATCATCCAGCAAGGGCAACATAGAAACTCAGAAAAGGGTCTCAACCCCCTTTATTTCGTGTGCTAATTGTCTTAAATTTGGACACACGTCTGGCTCTTGCAGGAATATAATAAATCAACGATCATTAAAACAAATCTGGGTACCTAAGAAATCCACTTACTCTATGGGTGGTACCTCTTGGGTATCTGGATCTTTACTCTCATCCTCTTTCTAGATTTGCAGGAAGGCTAAGGAAACAGAAGACGTGTGGTATTTGGACTCAGGCTGCTCCAAACAAATGACGGGCAATAAAGCAAAATTCCTTAGCCTAGAAAAGAAGAAAGGAGGAATAGTAATGTTTGGCGATAACGGTAAAGGAAGGATCATGGGAGTTGGTACAGTGGGTAACGCATCTTTTCTTATATCAAATGTGCTTTATGTGAAAGGATTAAAACATAACCTAATATCTATAAGTCAACTGTGTGATAAAGGTTTAGACGTACTTTTTGAATCTTCCACTAACCTTTGCAAGATTGTTAATCCTAAAACAAAAGATGTGTTATTAACTGCACCTAGAATTCATAATGTTTACATAGTTTCATTTCATGATCTTTCTAAATCTTCTATAAAATGTTTTATAATGAAAAATGATGAATTAGAATTATGGCATAGACGCTTAGGCCACACTAGTACAAAGCTCATCTTAAAACTAGCAAAAAGAGAATTGATTAGAGTATTGCCTAAGTTAAATGGAAATTTATCTTCATTATGCTCTCCATGCCAAAAAGGCAAATTTACTAAGTCATCTTTTAAAAGCAAAAACGAAATTTCTACATCAAAACCTCTGCAATTAATTCATATGGATCTTTTTGGTCCCGTTAACACTGCGAGTCTTGGTGGTAGATTATACACTTATGTTCTCATAGATGACTATTTTAGATATTGTTGGACTTTATTTCTCTCCTCCAAATCTGATGCGTTTTGCGAATTTTCAAAATTATGTACTCGTACTCAAAATGAATTAGATTTAAAAATAAAATGCATTCGCTCAGATCATGGAGGTGAATTTGAAAATGAAAATTTTAAATCTTTTTGTGACATGTTAGGTATTAAGCATGAGTTCTCTACTCCACGCACACCTCAACAAAACGGTGTTGTAGAACGGAAAAATAGGACAATACAAGAACTTGCACGCACAATGCTATCTGAATACAAATTACCTAAGTATTTTTGGGCAGAAGCTGTAAGCACTGCATGCTATGTAATGAATAGAGTTATGCTTCGCCCATCATTAACTCTCACACCATATGAACTCTACTATCAAAAGAAACCTAACGTATCGTATTTTAGAGTATTTGGATGTAAATGCTTCATTCTTAATACAAAAGATTCTTTAGGAAAATTTGACGAAAAATGCGATGAAGGAATATTTCTTGGTTATTCTTCAACTAGTAAAGCATATAGAATATTTAATAAAAGATCAAGCAAGATTAAAGAGTCAATTAATGTCAGATTTGATGAGTTTGTTCCATGTGCAGAAAAGCTCCCTACAGGTACCGATGATGAACCTTTGCCATCCTTGGAGCACGACGAAGAAGAACCGTCCAAAGAAGAGGAGGAGAAGTCAAAAGAAGATGAATATGTACCTCCAAGCATTCTAAACTTCTCCAAAAATCATCCAAAGGGGCTAGTCATTGGGGAACCTTCTACTGGGGTAAGAACTCGGTCCTCTCTTCATGAAACATTTTCAAATATTTGCTTTGTCTCTGAAATTGAACCTAAAAACGTTTCCACCGCTTTAAATGACGAATTTTGGTTTTTGGCAATGAATGAAGAGTTAGGACTATATGAAAGAAATAAAGTTTGGAATTTAGTAGAAAGACCATCTAATCATCCAATTATTGGCGTAAAATGGATTTTTAAAAATAAGCTAGATGGTGAATCTAGGATTGTAAGAAATAAAGCACGCTTAGTTGCTCAAGGCTATTCACAAATCGAGGGGGTAGATTTTGAAGAAACTTTTGCACCCGTAGCTCGCTTAGAATCTATACGAATATTTTTGGCATTTGCGAGTTATAAAAGAATAAAATTATTTCAAATGGATGTTAAAAGTGCTTTTTTAAACGGGTTTATTAAAGAAGAAGTTTATGTAGAACAACCCCGCGGTTTCATAAATGAAAGATTTCCAAATCATGTTTACAAATTAGAAAACGCGCTTTATGGTTTAAAACAAGCGCCCCGTGCCTGGTATGATCGTCTTACATCATTTTTGTTAAAGCACGGTTATGTTATGGGAAGTGCAGACAACACACTCTTCATTAAGCATAAAAATAACGAATTAATTATTCTACAAATATATGTTGATGACATCATTTTTGGAGCCACTAATGAAGAGTTGTGTAATGAAGTAGTCTTAATAATGAAAAATGAATTTGAAATGAGTCTTGTAGGAGAACTATCATATTTTCTTGGTTTTCAAATTTCACAAAGAACTGATGGTATTTTTCTGTGTCAATCAAAATATGTTCACGATATGCTTAAACGATTTGGATTTGAAAATCTTAAACAAGCTTCTACTCCTATGAGTGCTTCTTTAAAACTAGGAAAAGATGAATCTGGAATTTCTATTGATCAAACGCTATATAGAGGAATGATAGGTTATCTTCATTATTTAAGTGCATCTAGACCAGATATAATGGTTGTCGTATGTTTATGTGCTCGCTTTCAAGCCAATCCAAAAGAATCTCATTTAAAAGCGGTAAAACGTATTTTTTGTTATCTAATAGGGTCATCTAAACTAGGATTATGGTACCCACATAATGACTCTTTCACACTCCACAGCTATTCCGATTTGGACTACGCCGGGTGCTCACTAGATAGAAAAAGCACTAGCGGTACGTGTCACTTTTTAGGACCCTCTTTAGTTGCTTGGTCTAGCAGAAAACAATCTTCGGTTGCACTCTCCACCACGGAGGCCGAATATATCGCACTTGGTAGTTGTTGTGCACAAGCGTTATGGATGAGCCAAACACTAGAGGACTTTGGATTTCATCTCAAAAACATAGATCTTAAATGTGACAACAAAAGTGCAATAGACCTCACATATAATCTTGTACACCATTCTAGATCCAAACACATCGACGTTCGTCATCATTTCATTAGGGATCACATTAAGAAAGAAAATGTAAAAGTAAGCTTCATTGGGACAGACTCTCAACTCGCTGACATATTCACTAAACCTCTTCCCGATGCACGATTTCATTTATTATGACTTGAGTTAGGTGTGCTAGATCTTACAAGTTAAAACATGCTCACAAATACAAGCTTCTTCACTTTTAACCATCAAAAACATCTCCTAAAAATCTGCACTTTCAGCAAGAAACTACTATTGGGACACCTAATCAAGACCACCAATCAAAATTTCCAAAATCCTAAAAAATCATTCACTGTCTCCCGCGCTACCGCTACCGCAGGCGCTAGCGTCCATGTTCATTTTTTTGTATTTTTTAAATTTCTAAAAATCCCTTAAAATATATAAATCTATATTTTCTGCTTAATTTTGCACTTCTGTGTTTCTTTATTTTTTGAAAAATCAAATACAAAACTACAAAAACCAAATTACAAAAAAAATATGCTTTTCTTTTTTCGCTTGTGTTGTTTCCTTCGTTTAAAGTTCATCTTTATGCAAAAAATCAAATATAAAATTTACAAAAGCAAAAATTACAAAAATATGCTTTTATTTGCTAAAATTAAATACAAAAATATAAAACTTTAAAACTATAAAAAAAAACTCTATGATTTTTTTTTGTGAAAAATTAAGCATGATTTAATCTACCATTTAGAAATTCTACAATGTTACAATTTTTCTCTTCAAACTACTTTGGACATTGTCTTTCTTCATGCTTTGATATATCTATTCAAATGTGCATCAATTATAGTTTAAAAGTTGTGTAGGATCAAGCTTAGCATGCCTCTAAGTATGAGAAATGCTTTATGTTTGATAATTATATTTATTCACTCACCTTTTTTGGCATTGTCTACATATGTATTTAATCTAAGAATGCTTGTGTATGTTTTGTAGTAGTACAAATAAATTAAAATTGCACAAGTATCTTACCTACACTCCTTATTTTGCACTCTTAAAAATTAAGAAAAGTGGTTATGTTTCTCATAAAATGTATTGATTTGCAAAACAAGTGTATTCGGAGAACTTTGTCCAAAACAAAATTATAAAATAAATGACAAAGATAACTCCACCAAGCACTACTTGAACCTCCTGATAAGTCTTAATGAGCATTGTGAGGTTGAGCACCTTGGAAAGAATAATAAAGTGTTTTGTGCAAATAAAATCTTTCTTTCAAAAATAAGAAAAACCACTTTCTCTTAAGTACACCGGATCACTAGTCTCAAAATTCAAAATAAAATATGTGATCCCCCAAGCACTACTTTGCACCCTGATAAGTCTTGATGAGCATTGTGTGTGCAAAGCACCTTGGTAGTTGTACATTTTTTTTGTGCATTAAAGTGTGTGGAAGTAATCTTATTTGTGTTTTATTGTGCTTCTTACTTTACATATTACTTGTCTTTTTGATTAAAACATTTGTTTACTCTTCTCAAAATTACACTTCTGTGCACATCATTATCTTCCATAACACTTCTTCTCATGAGTATTGGATCCTAATGCTAATTCTATATTACTTTTTATTTCTGAAATGCACTAGATAACCTAGCATGTGTTCTACAATGTTTTGTATGTTTTTGAAATTAAGAATTAAAGTAACATTGTGGTCATCTCTTTTTGATAAACATTATTTCATGCTTGGTTATTATAAAATTTAAAACTGCAAAATGATTTCCAAAAACATCATTTTTTGTGATCTTTAACTCATATTTTTTGGATTATCATTACTATTTGTTGTTTTTGTATTGCTATAAGTCTTCCGCATCTTAACCATATTAGTGTTTTACCTTGCGCTTTCCTTGCTTACTTAATATCTTGTATTCTTTGCATCATCACTTATTCTTAAAAATTCCTATCTTTCATTAAGTGATAGATTTCCTTGGAACACTTTTTTATTGGTTACTTCAAACATAAAAATCTTTTATGCTAAAAACTCTGAATATTTTGTAATGCTTATAACTCTGATCTATTTCAATGAAAAACAATTCTAAACCTCCTTATCATTTACTTAAAAAGCTCGATCATGCCTTCTCTTCTACTTACAAATTCTTTGGTGCTTTGTTTCCCTACCCTCTTTTGCTAATAACAAAGGGGGAGAACTAACATGATAAATATAACTCGCTATCATAAACCCAACATGACAAATTCAGATGATAGCTTACATATTAGGGGAGCACTCACTTAGGGGGAGCATGTATTTAGGGGGAGCAATTCTAAATGCTAAAATTAATAATTATCCTAAGTCATCACTCGCACACACACACAAGTAGAGTTTCCTCATGCTTATTTATTAATGCTTTGATTTATCATTAATGGATTTGTTATTATCAAAAGGGGGAGTTTGTTGGAACATGGTCTTCCGCATATCCTAGGTTTGAGAATAACAAATCCTATGTGTATTTGATCTCGTGTGTTCAAATGTGCAGGTTTTCATAGTCCATATGACTCAAGGAGTACTCATAATGACTACCACCAAAATTGAGGCCAAAATTCGAAAAGGCTCACTAGCGTCGGCAGTAGCAATAGCGCCCGGTGGTAGCAATAGCGCCCGGCGCTAGCGATGATTAGCGCAATTCCAGCAGTGTTTTTAGAAAGAGCTAGCGCCCGGCGGTAGACACTAGCACTGGCGGTAGCATGGCGCACAAGAGGCATAGAGTAAAATGTTGTCACGGATTGAAGATCCTGCCGCGCAAAATGTTTCCTAATCCGGGCTAGCGCCGGCGGTAGCGCTAGCACCAACGGTAGCGCTTGGGCTATAAAAGGATCCCCTCTCCTCTTGTTTTTGACACACCTATTGCATTCACCTCAGAGAGAGAGTACTAGAATTCCAGAGGCTTGCCTTAGCCGAAATTTGAGGTCCCAGCGAAGCTCTGCCAATTTCTGAAGGAGAATTCCATCACGCCGATTCCAGACGAAGTCCGCTTCAACAAACGCTGATTCTACAGCGGATCTTCGTCTCCTACTTCAGAAGTTCATCTTAAGGGAGGTTTTGTTATTTTATTTCTCTTTTATCATTGTAAATGGTAGTGAAATCGCCTCGTGTTGGCGACTAGGTCTGGGGTAGACTTAGGGCTGAAATTCGCCTCGTGTTGGCGACTAGATCTAGGCTAGTTCTAGGGGGTGCTCGAGGCCACATCCGGGGAAGGATTGGCTAGAGCGGCTTGAGGCCGAATCTGGGGAGGATAAGGCTAGGGCCACCGGTTCGTGGGGAAGCGAGTCGGGATAGAAAACAAAAAGAGCTTTTTTATTATTCGCCTCTGATCTCTAGCGTCATCGAGATCAAGTTTTGTAAAACTTATTTATCATTAATAAATCTTGTCTCTTTTTGTTTTACTTCACTTATTTCATGTCTTTAATCTTGCAATAATTCAAACTTTTTAAATATAATCTAAAGTTTTTGAAAACCCTTATTCACCCCCCCCCCCTCTAAGGGCGCCGACCGATCCAACACCCAACAGATGTGTTGAGGAGTAAGTATATAGGGATGTGTAACTAGATTGAAGCACACAACGAGCATCTATCTCAGGACTTTTAAGTGTAGATATTACTTGTGTTATGAAAGGTGACTTTAGCATAGCGTGTTTGAGTTGGATCGAACTACAATGTGATATAGCAGAAAAATTCGGGAGACAACCAGTGTAGATGAAGAGTTATACCCATTTGTGTTGGAAGCCCAGGAGGGCATGAGTGGTGATTTGGAGATAGTTGGAGGGTTGCTGAAGAGGAAAGGGAGAATTTGTATTATGAGCTTCAACAATCTCTGTGAAGAATTGATATTTGAAACGCAATTCACAAAGTACTTCATTCATCAACTAAGTTTGATGATGTTCATGGATTTACAGAAGTCCATTTGGGGGCCTGGGATGAAGTGATACATAGCTATGTTTCTGAGTAGGTTTCAAACATGTGATTTTGTGAAAGCAAAATGCTAAAGACCAAGCATATTTTTACAACCTCTTTCGATCCGAGAGTAGAAGTTCGATGATATTTCCATGGATTTTGTACATGGTCTACCAGGATCCCATCAGGATAAGATGTAATTTGGGTGATTGTGGATCGTGTATCCAAGGCGTCACTTCATTCCAAATAGGAAGGATGTTAGTGTTGAGAAACTGGTGGAGTTTTATGTTCGCAACATTGTACGATTGCAAGGAATTCCAAAGAGTATAATCATTGATAGAGACGATGTTTCACATCCAAGAACTTGAGGTTGGCTCACAATAGTTTGGAGATGAAGCTCAAATTCAATACGTCATTTCATCCGCAGACCGGTGTTCAAATGGAGAGAACATATCATATGATGGAGGACATTCTTAGGACGCATGCACTCAACTTTGGGAAGAGGTGGGAGGACCACCTATTTATGATAGAGTTTTCTTATAACAATAGTTTCTAGTCAAGTATCAAGATGGTAGCATATGAAGCTCTGTATGGGATACGGTGTCAGACATTGATGTCTCTGGCAGAGGCAGGGGACCCCAAACTCTTTGGGAGAAGATGTGGTGGATGATGTTGGTGAATTAGTGGAAATGATTCATGAGCGCATGAGGGACGCTCAGGATCGACAAGCCAAGAATTTTAACACGCACCATAGAAATGTGGAATTTTTAGTTAGCGATATGGTTTATCTGAAAATAAAGCCATTCAAGGGAATATCGAGAATTTGAAGATTGGAAAAGCTGAGTCCAAGGTATTTGGTACCATTCTAACTTATTGAGCACATAGATGAAGTGGCTTGTCGACTTGAGTTGTAGGCAGAGTTGACTGGATTTCAAGATGTCTTCCACATTCTAGTTTTAAGAAAGGCCTTGGTGGAATCGAATAATGCGATTTATCCTTTGGCAGTGTCAGTGAATGGGAATTTGGTGACAATATTGCATCCATTTTGTATAGAGGATACATAGGTCTGGAGTTTGCGGAACAAGGAGGAAATTCTCTTGAAAGTGCAATGGAACATAACAATTATGGGCGAGATGAGTTCTCTTGGAAGCGAGAACAAGCAATGCATGAAGAGTATCTGGAGATCTTCGTATCAGGTATGTTTTGTTTACTGAAATTCCAATTTTGAGGATGAAATCCCCTTTTAAGGGGTAGGAGAGTTCTAACACCCCAAAAATCTATGTTCGACTCTCCTAGAATCATTTGTGTTTGAGGGCAGGAGAGCCCTACAGAGCCTACATAATTTCCAAAGAGTTTGGGGACTGTTCAACGGAGTTTCGGAAGCCTAGTGGCAATATGTCATGCGATTTTAGTCACGTACGGTCATGCATGGACAAAATACATGAGCATTTATGAGACTTCATTTTGAGATGTTTTAACACGTGCATGGTCGTACGTGTGTAATGTCATATAGTCGTGCAAAATGACCGCTTATAAAAATTAAGAGCGCACGGTCTTGTGAAACTAGAACAAACGATCATCTTCAGGACATCTGCTTAGGATGCATTTGGTCGCGCACGGCCGTGCGAGGGAAAAGCATGATCATGCATATGGGGATGTAAATTGATTTAAACCAAAAATTTGAGTCATTCGATGGGGGGGGCGTTTGTTGGATCGGTAGGCGCCCTTAGAGGGGGGGTGAATAAGGGTTTTAAAACCTTATATTATATTTTGAAATACTTGCTTATGATTAGAGATCAAAATAGTGATTATAAATAAAGATCTAAATTGTTTTATAATAAAGGAGAGGATAATAAACAATTTAGATAAATGAAGAACAAATCAATTTTATTACAAAGAGAGACATGATTATTACTAATAAAATTAATAACAAAATTTTGATTTCAACGACGCTAAAAATCAAAGCGAAATATGAAAGACTCTTTTTGTTTTCTATACCGACTCGTATCCCCACGAACCGGTTGGCTTTAGTCGTTCCTTCCCCGGATACGGCCTCAAGCCGCTCTAGCCAACCCCTCCCCGGATATGGCCTCAAGCACCCCCTAGACCTACACCCGAGACCTAGTCGCCAACACGAGGCGAATTTCAGCCCTAAGTCCTACCCAGACCTAGTCGCCAACACGAGGCGAATTTACTACACGATTTAAAAGAGAAGATGTGAAATAAAAAGACAATAATATAAAACTCCCTCTATGTGGATTTCTTGGAAAAGTAGACGAAGACCCATAGAGTATGATCGTAGTCGATGCGGTCTTTCGTCACGATGATGACGCGTTTTGAAATCTTCTCCACGGATCTCCTTAAGCCTTCATGGATTTGTGGGAGTATCTCTCTGAACCTTCCTCTCTATGCTATGGCACGAAGCTCTGGAATTTTGGATCTCAAGAGGATTAGGAAGCCGGAGCCAAGGAGTCCTTTTTATAGTCTCAGCGCTAGCGCATGTGCTAGTGCAACCGCCGGCGCTATCCCATTTTAGGACATATTCTGCGCGGCAGAATCTTCAATCTGATGAAACATTTCTCCCTTTCCTTCTGTGATCCATGCTATTGCTTGCGCTATCGGATACCGCCTGGCGCTATCTCCTTCTATAAGTACTCCCGGCATTTGCACTTAAGCAAACATTTCATCGAACACAGCTAACATTTCGTCGAGCAAATTTTCGTCAAACGCAGTGATGAGAATTTCGTCGAGCGCCGCATACATTTCGTCGAATGAAATCTAGCGCCTGCGCTAGTACTACCGCCAGCGCCAGTAGGAGGGTTGGATTTGATGGCTCAACATTGGGGGCAACCTTCTTATGTAATCCTTGAGTCATGTGGACTTTGTTATCCTGCACACTTAAACACACAAGATCAAATACACATAGGATTTGTTATTCTCAAACCTAGGAGATGCAGAAGACCATGTTCCAACAAACTCCCCCTTTTGATAATAACAAATCCATTAATGATAAATCAGAGCATTAATATATAAGCATGATGAAACTTATTTGTGTGTGTGAGAGAGTGATGACTTAGGATAATTATCGATTTTAGCATTTAGAATTGCTCCCCCTAAATACATGCTCCCCATAAGTGAATGCTCCCCTAATATGTAAACTATCATCTTAATTAAGCATGTTAGTTTTATATTTTGATAGCATATTATATTTATCATTTTAGTTCTCCCCCCTTTTGTTATTAGCAAAAGTGGGTAAGGAGACACACTTAAAAGTTGATAATAAGATAAAGGCATGATCGATCTTTTAGAGAGAATGAAATGATAAGGAGTTTTAGAATAATTTTTATAGAGATAGATCAGAGTTTTTAGCTTAAAGATGAACAATATAACATTTGCCAAGTAATCATATTATAATGTTAGTTTTCTCCTTTATATAAGAGTTTTAAGCATATAAAGGTAATGATTTCCAAGTAACCAATCTACCCAGACAATATGTCTACACCCTAGCCCCGTACTAAGTGACGGATGGGCATGAGGAGCTGCAAACAGGTCGTAGGTTGGGGTGTTAGTCTCATATGCAAACACTAGATAAAAACTTAACCTAACACTCTTTCCCCCTATTGCCTCGCAAGGCCCCACTAGAACCCTTCCCGGTTAAGGACAAGACATGACTTAGAGGTTAGGTTATCTAATGTCTACAACCCAACTCCCCCGCTATGGTGAGATATGTAATCATGGATAATACTTATTGGAACCATTAAGCATTTAAATTTAGTGATAAGTTCATAACCTATGGGTTTATATTTTTATTTGAATTTATGAAAAACACTCACATAGCTATTTTGCAATCCATTAATGTGTCAATATTTTCATTGAAATATATCAGAGTTTTGAAAAAGAGTATTCTTTATATAAAGCAACCACTATAAAGTTTACCAAGCAAGTCTACCACTTGTTGAAAGAAAGAAATGTTAAGATTCAAGTGAGGATGCACACAAAATAAAAGACTTTATATAAGCATGAAAGTGCAAGGTAAAACAATTAAATGGTTATGATGCGGAAGACTTATCGAAATAAAAGAAACATCTTATTGTAAGACATGATGATTCATAACAGATATATGAGTTCAATTTCATAAAGAAGATGTTTTGTAAATAATTGTTCAAGTAAAATCTTTAAATTCAATAGTAACGTAACCAAACATGAAATAATGTTACCAAAAGGAGAGTACTACAATGTTATGTTAATTCACAAATTCAAAACATACCAAACATTGTAGAAAGCATGCTAGGTTATCTAGTGCATTTCACAAATAAAGAGTAGTATAGAATTAGCATTAGGATCCAATACTCATGAGAAGAAGTGTTATGGAAGATAATGATGTGCTCATAAGTGTATTTTTGAATAGAGTAAACAAATGTTTTAATCAAAAATACAAGAAATATGTCAAGTAAAGATCACAAGAAAACACAAATAATTTTACTTCCACATACTTTAATGCACAAACAAAATGTACAACTACTAAGGTGCTTTGCACACACAATGCTCGTTAAGACTTATCAGGGTGTAAGGTAGTGCTTGGCGGATCACATATTTTAGTTTTAATGTTGAGACTAGTGATCCAGTGTACTTAAGAGTAAGTGGTTTTTATTTTGAAAGAAAGAGATGGTTTGCACAAGATACTTTACTATTCTTTCCAAGGTGCTCAACCTCACAACGCTTATTAAGATTTATCAGGAGGTTCAAGAAGTGCTTCGTGGAGTTATCTTTGTCACTTTATTTTATGATTTTTGTTTTGTACAAAGTTTAGTCAATATCACGCACTTTAGCCTTATTATAGTTTATAATTGATAACCCATGCTAGGTGCACATTTTGGCCCACTTTGGTGTGTTTTCGTGTTTATTTCCTTTCATAGTACTCATATGTTGTTAAGTGCCACTTTCGGTGGCTAGTTCTGTGTTTGTGCTGGAATAGGAGGCGTGCAAGTGTTTCCGGTGCAATTCTGCACAGGAACACTGCGCACGATCACTTGTTCTAGTGCGCACGACCACTGGTCGTGCGCCACTGATCGTGCGCACTTAGCCCCTTTTTACGAGTTCTGTCTGGTGCAGTGCGCACGCCCATCAACTCCAGTGCGCACGACCACCGGTCGTGCGCCACTGTCCGTGCGCACTTAATAGTAATTTTATGAGTTCTGTCTCACCTATTGCGCACGACCACCGACGCTAGTGCGCACGATCAACGGTCGTGCGCCACTGGTCGTGCGAGCATTTTATTTTATAATTTCATCTCTTGCAGGTTCTGTCCAGGCAGTGCGCACGATCGCAGGATTCCAGTGCGCACGACCACTGGTCGTGCGCCAATGATCGTGCGCAGTGTTTAATCCAGCGCCTATTTAAGCGCCTGTTGCGATTTTAGGGCGGATTATTCATTCTGGGAGCGGGATTTCTGTTCCGTACGCCGCCGACCGCCCCCTTGGATCGCCCCTACTTCATCTCCTACGCAAGGGGAAGCTTCCTCGGTCCATTCCTAGACATCCTCCATCGCCCGTGAGTGTTCTCCATCATCCGCAAGCCTCCAAGCAATCATTTTCGCTTTCCGCCCGGTGAGAAGAAGAAGAGACCTTGAGTCGAAGACGACGGAGCACGTAGGGAGATTGTGACAGCCCTCTACGCCGGAAGCATCGTCCGCCCGAGTCCGGAGGTAGCCCGACAACCTACCATTCCGGCCGTGAACGGCCGCTAGTCTTCACCGCCGGTTATCTCCTTCCTCTTTCCTTGATTGTACCCCTTTGAATCTTTTACTAAATGAATATTGTGATATTCACTTGATGAGAATGAATGTTTCTGTGTTCTTATTCATGGGTTGGTTGTGATTCACCACGTTCAAGCGCACTCACTCACACACGCACGCAAGGCGTTTGCTCCGTGTTGGCAAGAGCTAATGACGGTTGTGAAGAGGTGTTTGCGACCCTCACTCTCTCGCGCCTGAGTCCACTTCATTCGCCTCACGAAGCACGGCATCGCGGCCGTTGCATCCACCTCACGTTGCGAAGCGGTGTTCTCGACCCGCATCTCTTTTATTGTTGTTAAAATTAGGAAAACCACCAAAAACCCCTTGTTGTGTTTGTGAAACGCTTGTGTAACAATATTCACTGCACGATTCGATCACCCATCCTGCATTCCTCAAGAGACCGACATCCGGGGAATTTATTCTCCACAATTATTACTTGACAGCGACCGGTGCACTTGCCGACGCGCATCAAGTTTTTGGCGCCGTTGCCGGGGAACGCAGGCGTGTATCGTCTTGTGTCGTGACTCTCGTTACACGAGCAGTTGTTTTTGATCTTTTCATTTTCTTCTTGTTGTTGACAGTGCATGCAGAGGCAGATTGCAGGTGAACTTGCACCTTTTGACCCAGAAATCGAACGAACCGCTCGCGCGCGAAGGCGTGCTGCGGCTCTGCAAGCAGCCATGGGTGATCATGTGAACCCGAATGATGCTGATGCGCGAGTGCACGATGAGGGGCAAAATCCGGCCACTGATGAACAGGAGGCGGAGAGACCTCGGCCTCGTACTATGAGAGATTATACCACCCCCACTGCTGGAAGCGTGTATCCGGGCTTTGGGCCCAATATCATGAACAATCAGTTTGAGATAAAGCCGGCGATCTTAAACATTATCCGAAACCATGCTCAGTTTTCGGGGATGGCTAGCGAAGACCCGCATCTGCATCTGGCAGAATTCTCTGATATTTGCGGAACTTTCCGCTATGCGGGCATTGCTGATGACACAGTCAAACTGAGACTGTTCCCCTTCTCCCTCCGTGATAAAGCAAAAGTATGGCTTCATTCCATCCCGCCCGGGACTGCTGCAACATGGGATGCCCTTGCATCCAAATTCCTGGCTAAATTCCACCCGGTGGATAAGATTGTAAGCTTGCGGCGTGAAATCGCCACATTTCGGCAGTTGGATCAAGAGACTCTTGCGGAAGCTTGGGAGCGCCTCAATGAACTCCTTCGCCGTTGCCCTGGCCACGAGCTCCAGCCATGGAACGTGGTTGAATTGTTCTACTTCGCGATCGAGCCCAATTATAGGGCAATGATCGATGCTGCGGCCGGTGGTACCTTGATGAACCACACCCCTGAAGATGCCCTGCGGATTTTGCGTGACACTGCCTCCCACAGTACCTTCTGGACTGCAGGGAGAAACGCTCCAAGAAGCAGCCGAGGACTCTTCATGGTTGATTCTCTTCCTTCTCCGTCTCCATCTGCTGCCATCATTACTTGTGAAGGATGTGGAGGTGGAGGCCACCATGCTTACGAATGCTCGGGGAACCAAGTGGTAGGTGATTTCGTGCACTTATCTTTAAATGAATCTGTGAATTATGTTGGAAATCAGTCCAAGGGGGCGCCGTATAATAACACTTATAATCCGGGAGCGAGAAGTCATCCGAACTTCTCGTGGAATCCCAACACGCCCGGCCAACGATGGTCACCGGGGCAGCATCAAAATGATGTTTACGCCTCCGGGAGCCAACCGAGGCCGCCGCACCCGGATTACAACCAAGCACCCCCTACTCAAAAGAAGAGTAATTTAGAAGAAATGATGGAAAAATTCATGCTTGTAGCTAACTCGAATATGGCAAACCAAACTGCATCTATGCGAAACTTGGAGACGCATTTGGGCCAATTGGCCCAAGCGCTAACTGAGCGTTCGCAGGGGTCCCTTCCCAGTAATACGGAAAAGAATCCCATTGATCAAGGGAAAAGTCTGGGGGATGTGGTGGATGCCAATCCGAGTGAGCTGACAATCTCGTGTTCCATCAATCAGGTTGAAACAAAGGCTCTATGCGATTCCGGTTCCTCTCGCAATGTTATTGCGCTGCAAGATGTTGCGAAACTTCAATTGGAGATTAACACAGAGGAAAAGAAATCGCTGATTCTCGCTAACGGCACCATTATTCAATCCGAGGGAGAGGTGAGAAACGTGGAAGTAATAGTTGAGGGGACAACTGTGGTCGCGGACTTTCAGGTGTTGGGCCCCCGGGAAAATCAATCCATCCCTATCTTGGGGGTGCCGTTCTTGAAAGAGAGCGGCGCCACCCTTGACTTTGCCACGGGGTGTGTCATCTTACCTAACACGGCGCTGCAGCCCATTCATCTCGAAGCTAGAGCCGACACATCCACTCCTCCCCCTCTTGTTATTTCTGATGAACTTCTGAGTTGTGCAGGGAAGACGCATTTCCAAGAAACAGGTGAAGGGGAAATGGAGGAGCTCAAATCTGATGAGGAGGAAGTGATTGACTTTCGGAAAGAATTCGACGCCGAGAAGGAGGATGACGGCTGTCCGGGAAATGATGATGTGGATTTAGTCAAGAATGCTGATTATTTTTCTTCTTGTGATGAATCGTGTAATAAACTGTTTAAGCGTTCCGTCTCTTGGGCCGATCCGGTGGTCACAGTGACACCGGAAGTGACGCCACCTGATTCTAAGGAGGAAAAATCTGAGAGTTCACAACGGTGGCAATCTCCAACTGTCACCAAACTGAAAAAAGAAAAACTTCTGCGTGACGCTCGTGCTGCCGCTCTTCGTAGCAAGATGGCGGAGGTTAGGGGAGCATTGGGTAATACCAGTGCTGGCCCTAAAGCCTTCACCTCCCGCCTACATGCTACAGGAGATGCGCACCACAAGAGCGCTTTTAGTTGATGCGTGTTTTTAATTGCTGTAATGAACTATTTTTGAGTATGTCTTCTTAATTCCTGCACTCTTTATAAACAATGCTAATACAGGTATTTGGTCCAGCTTAAGGACGTTAAATGAAAGCGCTACTGGGAGACAACCCAGATTTCCGGTTTTTTTTATATTTCCTTTTATCTAACCTTTCCTAGTTCAGTTTTTGTTTTTGCTTTTGTTGTTTTGAGTTTTGCTTGCAGGTTTTGTGTTCGATGGTGGATGCTGCGGATTGTCTTGATTTTAAACGCCATTCTTCTGGTATGCTCACGTGCTGAGCATTGGGTAACTTCTTCCCTAGCTTTCAATTTTGATTTTCACCGTCATATCATTATGTTGTATGGTTTTGATTAAGTCTGGGGGAGAGCCGTTTCTTTGTCACCCACTGCACATGCTCATCTCATTTGCATACTAGAAGTATTTTAATTTCAGTTATTTAGTATCGTTCATCTTCACACACCACTTCACCCACTTGAGTGTGTGCTTATCTTGTTGTGTTGTTCCGTTTAAACTAGTCTGGTCGGAAGGTGAAATAGGCTATTAACACAGGAATTATTATTTGGAGCGCAGTGTCGACTCATGTAGTGTTCTAGTCGCTTCGCATGCTATAGTAGAATTTGCGTAGAATTAGATTTTCTTTATGCATTTAATTTATGTGCAGTATCTCTGTGTAAATTTAGATTTAATGTACTCAAGTGGTGAATTCGAATGAAATTGATGATAACCCGGTGTTGTGTGTGTGCGGTCGCTAAACGTGTGTTGCTCGAGTCGGGAGGAAGGTTTATCTTTCTCGTGGGCTAAGAACTTGCCCCAGGCGACTCTTGAAGCATGGGTGAGAGCTACTTGTTGAGTCAAGCATGATGTAGGCCACCATTTGGCTAGTTTGAGCTTTGTTATTCCATGCCCCTTTCATTCACCTTTGCAAGCCAAATTTGTGCCTACCATTTTTATGTTCAGCACCTCCTCATCCACCAAAGCCTGAAGCCTATCCTACGCCCGCAACCAAAAAAATGTTTTAACTGTGCTCATAATTTCCAACTTGTGTGTGTGGTGTCATTGTGTTTTGAAGAGAAAATAATGTCTATCCGCTGATTTTGAACCAACTGGAGGTTGCTTGAAAGAAGAAAAATATATAAAAAAAAAAAAAGAAGAGTATCCTGAAAATAATCCTCCCAAGCTAAAGAGAAAAATCTGTTGGTATTTGTAAAGTAGGCTGTGTGCACACCTGGTTTTCATGATAAGTCTGGGGGTGTGTCACACGAGCATAGTTGTTTGGTTTTGTAAGGTGCAGTGTGCCGTTGGCTCATTTGGGTTGCGTAGCCGTCATGTTTATCTTTGCATATCATTCCGTAACCTAAGCCCCGTTTTAATCCTATAAGTCCTACTGATTTGATTTGCGAGTTTGCTAGCGCCGTGGAGAGAGTGTGACCGGGCAAGCGTATGGTTCACGACGTTGATGGATTTCAGCGGAGTTATTCCTAAGCCCCGATCTTTTGCAACACCCGCCTCAGCGTCTCGTCACTTCCATACCGGGCATGATCGTCAAATTCTTCATAATTCACCCACTGAGTACAATTAAATCTTTGAGTACGCTTTAGTACTTACGTAAATTAGTTAGCATAGCTAGAATCTTCTTCTACTAGAATTCCTACTCGCATGCGTATGTTACTTCGCACTGTACTCCCCTGCGTAATTCGCTATTTTAATTATCTTTTTCAACTTCCGCCGGATTCGTTTGCTCGGGACGCGCAAACAGTTAAGTCTGGGGGTGTGATGAGTCCTGATTATATACACCTTCATGGACTCATCCGGGCCATTATTTAGTCAATATCACGCACTTTAGCCTTATTATAGTTTATAATTGATAACCCATGCTAGGTGCACATTTTGGCCCACTTTGGTGTGTTTTCGTGTTTATTTCCTTTCATAGTACTCATATGTTGTTAAGTGGCACTTTCGGTGGCTAGTTCTGTGTTTGTGCTGGAATAGGAGGCGTGCAAGTGTTTCCGGTGCAATTCTGCACAGGAACACTGCGCACGATCACTTGTTCTAGTGCGCACGACCACTGGTCGTGCGCCACTGATCGTGCGCACTTAGCCCCTTTTTACGAGTTCTGTCTGGTGCAGTGCGCACGCCCATCAACTCCAGTGCGCACGACTACCGGTCGTGCGCCACTGTCCGTGCGCACTTAATAGTAATTTTATGAGTTCTGTCTCACCTATTGCGCACGACCACCGACGCTAGTGCGCACGATCAACGGTCGTGCGCCACTGGTCGTGCGAGCATTTTATTTTATAATTTCATCTCTTGCAGGTTCTGTCCAGGCAGTGCGCACGATCGCAGGATTCCAGTGCGCACGACCACTGGTCGTGCGCCAATGATCGTGCGCAGTGTTTAATCCAGCGCCTATTTAAGCGCCTGTTGCGATTTTAGGGCGGATTATTCATTCCGGGAGCGGGATTTCTGTTCCGTACGCCGCCGACCGCCCCCTTGGATCGCCCCTACTTCATCTCCTACGCAAGGGGAAGCTTCCTCGGTCCATTCCTAGACATCCTCCATCGCCCGTGAGTGTTCTCCATCATCCGCAAGCCTCCAAGCAATCATTTTCGCTTTCCGCCCGGTGAGAAGAAGAAGAGACCTTGAGTCGAAGACGACGGAGCACGTAGGGAGATTGTGACAGCCCTCTACGCCGGAAGCATCGTCCGCCCGAGTCCGGAGGTAGCCCGACAACCTACCATTCCGGCCGTGAACGGCCGCTAGTCTTCACCGCCGGTTATCTCCTTCCTCTTTCCTTGATTGTACCCCTTTGAATCTTTTACTAAATGAATATTGTGATATTCACTTGATGAGAATGAATGTTTCTGTGTTCTTATTCATGGGTTGGTTGTGATTCACCACGTTCAAGCGCACTCACTCACACACGCACGCAAGGCGTTTGCTCCGTGTTGGCAAGAGCTAATGACGGTTGTGAAGAGGTGTTTGCGACCCTCACTCTCTCGCGCCTGAGTCCACTTCATTCGCCTCACGAAGCACGGCATCGCGGCCGTTGCATCCACCTCACGTTGCGAAGCGGTGTTCTCGACCCGCATCTCTTTTATTGTTGTTAAAATTAGGAAAACCAACCAAAAACCCCTTGTTGTGTTTGTGAAACGCTTGTGTAATAATATTCACTGCACGATTCGATCACCCATCCTGCATTCCTCAAGAGACCGACATCCGGGGAATTTATTCTCCACAATTATTACTTGACAGCGACCGGTGCACTTGCCGACGCGCATCAGATCACATATTTTAGTTTTAATGTTGAGACTAGTGATCCAGTGTACTTAAGAGTAAGTGGTTTTTATTTTGAAAGAAAGAGATGGTTTGCACAAGATACTTTACTATTCTTTCCAAGGTGCTCAACCTCACAACGCTTATTAAGATTTATCAGGAGGTTCAAGAAGTGCTTCGTGGAGTTATCTTTGTCACTTTATTTTATGATTTTTGTTTTGTACAAAGTTCTCTGAATACACTTGTTTTGCAAACCAATAGAATTTATGAAAATATAACCACTTTTCTTTACTTTTAAAAGTGCAAATAAAAGTAGTGTAGGTAAGATACTTGTGCAATTTTAATTCATTATACTGATACAAAATATGCACAAGCATTCTTAGATTAAGCACATATGTAGACAATGCCAAAATAAGTGAGTGAATAAAGATCATTATCAAACATAAAACATTTACTCATACTTAGAGGCATGCTAAGCGTAGTTCTACACAACTTTTACAGTATAATTGACGCACATATTAACAGATATATCTAAGCATGATATAAACAATGTTCAAAGTAGGTTGAAAAGATAAATTGCAACATTATATAAGTTCTAAATAATAGATTAAATCATGCTTGATTTTCAATGAAGTCCATATAGTATTTTTGATATTTTGAAGAATTATTTTGATTTAAAGTTTGAACTCATAAGATTGATCTTGGACTTCCCGAGGACTACCTTGTGAGGGGTTCGCCCGGTACTAGGAGATGTGATGGGATGATAGCCCAAATCCCCATTTCGCAAGATATATGTAAATAGAAAAGTTAAGTTCAAAATAATAATTTTGTATACTTGTTTTTTTTAATATTTTTGTATTTGATTTTTGCTTTTAGAAATAGAATTTAAACAAATGATAAAAAACCAAAAAGGCAAAACATATTTTTTTTGTAATTTGGCTTTTGTATTTTTGTATTTGATTTTACAAAAATGAAATAAAAGCAGAAGTGCAAAAATAAATAGTACACATAGATTAATATATTTTTAAAAAAAATTCAATTTTAAAAATACAGAAAAATAATTAGGTGTGCTAGCGCCGGCGTTAGCGCTAGCGCGGGAAATAGTACACGATTTTTGATGATTTTGAAATTTTTAATTGTTGATCTTGATTAAGTGTCCTAATAGTAGTTTCATGCTGAAATTTTAGATTTTTAGGAGATGTCTAGATAGTGCAAATTTCATGAAACATTAGCTATTTTGTATATGACTTTACCAAATAAATTTGCAAGCCATATAATTTATTATATCTCAATTTTAATTTTTCTAAGGCTTATATTTATCAATCTAATGTAGTTTGGAAATGATAGGAAATGTAAGCACGAGAAGACATGAATGAACAAATCTAATATGCATGATTTTAGTGATTAAAAATAATGTTCATGTATGAGAATATCATGGATAAGCCCTAAATGAGAATACCCAGCCTGTATATCTTGGTAAACATATAAAGCCTAACATAGACACAAGTATTCTTTAGGTGGCAATGTTAGAATGATAAGTTTGAGATCAATGTTATACCAAAGTTTGATTGTGTTTCAACTTAGAGACCTAGAATGAAGTGATGATTTATTTGATTTGATATCAAGATGATTCAAAGGTCTAAACTTGAAATAAATCTCAATACACACATAATACACCAACCATGGTATATAATTATAATATCAATTGTCATCAATTAATATATCAATTATAATTCACATAATTGTGATAGAAATAATTGTTTTTAGAAGACTTTTGATATGACTTATGATCTATGATGTTAGAGAATTTTAGCAAAGGACATCAATAGATCATGGTGATGCTTGTGAATTCAATATTCATTATGACGGTAAATTCTTTCAATACATTTTAGTGATTTTCTTTTGATTAAGAATTTTGAATATATATTTGATTTTTGATAGGTGAACACTAGTGATGGTTTAGATCATGTTTGGCATCAAGGAGTGAACACAATATAATTTTTTTGTTGTGAACAAAGACAACCATATTGAAAGTTGAGCTTTTATTTAGATCTTAAACTTTCTTTTAGATCATGTTATTTCTCTAAACCACTTGTTGGTGAAGTCTAAAAAGCTTAATAGCCAAATAACTGGATTTAATTTGAAATATCTTATAGAAAATTTATAGTTCAATTTATATGAATACTATATGATATTTATGGGTAATGATTTTAATAGTAATAGATTGGTCATTTAAAAAAAATACTTGACTTTTACTTTTGATTTACTTTGATTTGCACACTTCATTTAGGCTTTATGGGACAAGACAAAATTTCAACTATTATATTAGATGACCATGACATGATGGCTTAAAAAGAAAACAAAGAGAAAAAATAGAAAAGACATTAAAGCACATCATGAAGTAGAAATTTGTATATCTTATTTTGAAAAGTTTCTACTTCATGCATTTGATGATACCTAATGAATAAGAGTTTTAGGTATCCAAAGGGGACCATGTGGGATGGTTCCTTTGGGTACCCAAATATTGCGAGATGGCTTTTGGGGAGACAAGGATGGATGGACCCTTTCTTTTGACATTAGTGCGTCATTCTTAAGTATGGTTCTCCATTCATACCTTGGACACATACTATTTTTATTTTAAAAAATTTCCATAGTCATTTTCTTGTATGTTTGGATAAAAATGACTTTTGAATTTATTATTTAAAGAAAATTTGTTTGCGTTTAATTTTAAGTTGGGAGAAGATTGATCTTGTAAATGATGATGATGATAGTGTTTTGGAACTTCATTTACAATCTTTTGATGTTTTTTATTTCCATAGTTTAGCTTATTCACGTTTTGAGAAATCATATTCAACTTGCTTTTGGATTTTGCATTATATTGAGAATGTATGTTTTGAGAATTTTTCTTTATGATTTCCTTAAGCAAGTTGATTTTAGTTTTTAATTCATTATTTTTAATCTTTAAATTATGTCTAGCTTTATTATAAGCGATTGTGATATTTTTAAGAGTGGAAACAATTGAATCTATATGATCTTGATATTTATTTCTATATTCATCAAATGTTTCATCCATCTCTTTAATTTCAATTTTATAGTCTTTGCACTTAGCATAATCATTTATCAAAGATGAATTTTCTAAACATAATTTTTCATTTTGTTCTTTCACTAAAATAAAATCCTTTTCACGTTTCTTGTGCTTTTCTTTTAATTCATTATATTCTACACAAGTTGTGGTGTTTTCAACTAAGGAGCGATGTGTAGAACTAGATAAATTAGAATTTGATTCTTCATTAATTTTTTCCTTTAAATTTTTATTTTCTAAGCGCAAATGTTTATTAGCATTTTTTAATTTCTTAATTTTGCGTTTTGTAGTTTGAAGCATTTGTAATGTAGTAATAGAAGTACAAAAAATGGGATTTGATTTCCTTACAGTGCTTTTGGATGCTGTGAGATTTGAGCACGAATTTTCTTTGTTGTTTTCATCTATTTGGCATTTCTCTTCCAAAGATGGGATTTCTTCTTTTCCATTTGATGTGCAATCTTGTATGTTCTCCACTTCTTGCATTTGTTCCATACCTGTAGATGGAGAGTCATACATTTCTTCAAGAAATTTCCATACTTTGTATGCACTATAAAAATAATATATTAATTTTGAAATTTCGTGAGATAAACCACAGAAAATACTATTTAAAGCTTTTACATTTAGATGACGTTCCAATTTATTTGATTCATCCGCTGGTTTAACTATTGCTATATCCCATGCATTGATATCTAAATTTTTAATAAACTTTTCCATTAAAAATTTCCACCCTTTATAATTTCTCCCTTCGAATAAAGGTGGTTTAAGAGATTTTTCTTCTTCATAAAAATTTACCCCATTAATAGAAGCGAGATCATGAGACGTCATTATTCCTGGTTGTTAAGCCGATTGGAATAAAACCACTCTGATACCACTTGTTGGATCGGTAGGCGCCCTTAGAGGGGGGTGAATAAGGGTTTTAAAACCTTATATTATATTTTGAAATACTTGCTTATGATTAGAGATCAAAATAGTGATTATAAATAAAGATCAAAATTGTTTTATAATAAAGGAGAGGATAATAAACAATTTAGAGAAATGAAGAACAAATCAATTTTATTACAAAGAGAGACATGATTATTATTAATAAAATTGATTACAAAATTTTGATTTCAATGACGCTAGAAATCAATGCGAAATATGAAAGACTTTTAGTTTTCTATACCGACTCGTATCCCCACGAACCGATTGGCTTTAGACGTTCCTTCCCCGGATACGGCCTCAAGCTGCTCTAGCCAACCCCTCCCCGGATATGGCCTCGAGTACCCCCTAGGCCTACACCCGAGACCTAGTCGCCAACACCAGGCGAATTTCTCTAAGTCCTACCCAGACCTAGTCGCCAACACGAGGCAAATTTACTACACGATTTAAAAGAGAAGATGTGAAATAAAAAGACAATAATATAAAACTCCCTCTATGTGGATTTCTTGGAGAAGTATACGAAGACCCACAGAGTATGATCGTAGTCGATGCGGTCTTTCGTCACGATGATGACGCGTGTTGAAATCTTCTCCACGGATCTCCCTAAGCCTTCATGGATTTGTGGGAGTATCTCTCTGAACCTTCCTCTCTATGTTGTGGCACGAACCTCTGGAATTTTGGATCTCAAGAGGATTAGGAAGACGGAGCCAAGGGGTCCTTTTTATAGTCTCAGCGCTAGCGCCTGCGCTAGTGCAACCGCCGGCGCTATCCCATTTTAGGACATATTCTGCGCGGTAGAATCTTCAATCTAAGGAAACATTTCTCCCTTGCCTTCTGTGCTCTGCGCTATCGCCTGCGCTATCGGATACCGCCTGGAGCTATCTCCTTCTATAAGTACTCCCGGCATTTGCACTTAAGCAAACATTTCGTCGAATGAAATTTCGTCGAACTCAGCTAACATTTCGTCGAGCGAATTTTCGTCGAATGCAGTGATGAGAATTTCGTCGAGCGCCTCTTACAGTTCGTCAAACAAAAGCTATCGCCTGTGCTAGTACTACCGCCAGCGCTAGTAGGAGTGTTGGATTTGATGGCTCAACTTTGGGGGCAACCTTCTTATGTAATCCTTGAGTCATGTGGACTTTGTTATCCTGCACACTTAAACACACAAGATCAAATACACATAGGATTGTTGTTATTCTCAAACCTAGGAGATGCGGAAGTCCATGTTCCAACAGGGTTGAGTTTGGATGACTGGATTATTCCTTAGAGCCTTTAGGTTGTCTTTGGGCCGAATTTACTCCTCGTTTCAGTTTTCATACTCTCTCTCTCTCTTAGGTTAGAGAGGAAGGAGGAAGTAGAATGCGATTTCCACCATTGGAGGTGCTTCAGAGCTCCGATCAATGAGCTAAGACCAGATATGCAGAGTAGATTCGAGGTCGCTCTTCTTCATCCGTGCTTTTTAATGATTCCATGGTGGGGAGGAAATCCAAGAAGGTAATGAAATTTCTTCTCCTGGTTATAGGATGCATTATTTACATTCCTTGATTTTCATGCTTTGATTTCGTGAATATGGTAGCCGGTACCTCTAATTAGAAAGCTTGGAGTAACCATGGTTCATTGTGAACCACTAGGGCATGAGATTGTGTGCCTTACATCATTGCATTAGAAATCTGAAATCAATTAATGGATTAGTCATTGTGGGAGAAGCCAAAATCATGGCCCAAGATCTGATTTGGTGATGTTTGTTTCACGTTGCATCTAGGGTTGTGGTAGACGTGCCAATGCGTCCTTAGTGCCATTATAACACCCATTTTTTGTGAGAATAGAGGATACTTATATTAGGGCAAGGAGAGCGCGAGAGAGCCCTAAAAATTGAATGTGACTTCGACATAGCGTATGTAGTAACTAGATAGTTGGATATGTCGCGATCTTGATAGCGCGGCGTGATGCCGTCATAGAGATCGGTGTTTGGAAATTCATGCTTTAAGCTTTTGATATTATATTGAGAAAGTAATGGTGAGGTGGAAATTATGAGTAATGTGTTGTGTAGGCTAGGATGCTCTACTCATAATGCCACCGTAATACGTATGTGCAATTGGATGAGATCCATAGTCCAGGAGACTTTATGTGTAGATGACTCCAAGAAGGCCAGGAGACTTTGCACATGTTGTCGCCGCACACTATTTTGGTTAATAACATATATGTAGAATTCTTGGGTACTGGCGCCATAGAGACAAGGCATTTTACCATTGATACCTACGCATTTTCTTATATAGCACGATAGAGAGTTGGTGGTCATGGGACGATATTGGGATAGATTTCTGCCACACTCTTGTCATGATATGTGATGTAAATGAGTTATGATGATCTATTAAATGCATTCACATGATAGGGTGCACGTCATGGGTAATACCCGGTTGCATATATGTTGCATTGTTATGCCTCTTTATTTGATGCTCAATGTAGAGAGAGGATTGATGTTTATGATATGTAGACTAGAGCTTGTTATGCTTGTTTATATGTTTATTTTCATATGCATATAAAGTTCTGACTTGCAGGGTGATGTAGTTCCCTGAGGTCCGCTAGGACGATCGAGAGGAGGGGTATTGTAACGTTGTTATTGTCATCTCATAGATGACCTCGTGTACTGTTTTTATTTATTTGGTTGTTGGGCAACAAGATCTAATGCTGGCGCGCGCTAGCTGGCTATAAAAGCCAGAATCATGAAGTTTTCCTTTCACCCTTCTCTCGTGTAGTTATACATTTCCTTTTCTCTTTTTGTCGACCTGCAAGCTGAGGTAGCATAGGAATTTTTGATACATTTTGATGTATTGGATTTGTTTGATGAAATGATTGTAAGGCTATAAGGCTGCTTACTCTTTGATAATCGTAAATGTGGGAAATGCTCTTAGTCTCTCAAAGATATTATTAATGGGTTATATTGAGCTACATGATCATCTGACACATACTATATGCTCATTGAGGTGGAGGTTTTATAGGTTGGGTCCTCAAGATTCCATGGCAGGTGGGTAGGGTGTGTCAAGGCTGATGTAGATATATTAAACCCATTTGTGTTAGTATAAGCTAGGGTTGACATGGTCAACCATGTGGGGGTTGGAACCACATAATCCAAAACCCATATCTGGGTCACTCATGATTGTACAACCCCAGGTCTGTTGAGTGTACCCAGCAAGGTTAGAAGGCAAAAGGGGCAAGACTCACCTACCGCCATTGTTATAGTTACTGCAAGGCATTAAGCTCAGGCAAGTTGACTCGCCTCTTGATGATCATCTAGATGTTTAGCCGATAAGCGAGTTGACTCACCTCTAGACGATTTGTTAGTGCAAGCTCGGTATCTAGTGTCAGTCTCCGATTCGGGGAGAGCGGCAAGCACCCAGTCTCATCAGGTACTCACCAGCTCCAAGCGAGCATGCCTCAAGCGGCATGGACTCGCCACTAGGGTGTTCCCCTTTTTTCCAGGAAATCTCATTGTGGCATGCAATTAGCCCTTGTAAACATCAGGATTCCACTATTGGCAGACCAATTTGGGTTTTGTTTAGTAAAACCAAATGGCGGGATTCCGCTATCCGCAGACCATTTTCAGAAAACAATAAATAGACCCCCCAAGAGCACCTTTGGAGAGGACGAGTCTATTTGGCCTTCTCCCTCCTTAGGTTGTTTCTGGTTGGGAGAGCTCTATCCCTCTGTTTGTCATGGTTTCTAGGCCGACAGTCTGGTGCTTTCCAGTGCCCTCCAAGGTGCTCAGCTCCGTATTAGCTTGGGAGGGGAAGTTCTCTTTTTTGATATTCGGAGTTAGTGGCGGGACCTCCATGCTGCAGCTTGCAGGGTCTATTTATAGATTTCCACATTCGTGAGCGAGGCTCTTTGCTCTGATTACCTGACCTAGTGCTTTAACTCAAGAGAACTAAAAGCAAGCGACATCAGTTTGAACTCCTCTTGAACCGTGGTTTCCAGGTTCAACATTTTTAGTCGGTCAGTGTGGACCGTAGCTTGTTCAAAAAATTCTGAGTATGTGCCATGGATGGAAGCGAAGGGCAAGGGGCTGACCCGGATGGCTCGTCCCCCTCTAGTGAGTACATCAAGAAGGCAATTTTGATGAGTTCAAGAAGTCAATCCTAGAGACCCTGCGCCTCAACCTCACTCCACTGGGCAAATGCTCGACCCCCGCGTTCCCAATACTCGCCTCACAAGCATTGGGTGAGGAGGTATCTGGAAGGCGAGCAGGGAAGGAAGTAGTGGTGGAGGAGGACAAGCGGGTCCTCCATAGGCGAGTGATCTACCCCAGCCCGTCGGGTACTCGCTACCACGACGAGGAGACTACGCGAGTTTCTCTGACTCGCCAGGCTAGGTTAGGGAGCCCTTTCTGTGAATTGGTCCTTTTGGCCCCGGTGCCAGAGGGGTTTAGGGAGCTTGTCATGTCATACTACACGGGCAAGGATGATCCCGTACATCATCTACAATGGTTCAAGTACACTATCTCGATCAGGAAAGTGACAGATGCCTTCGAGTGTTGGTTGTTAGCCATTTCATTCAATGGGAAGGTGAGGGACTGGTTCCACAATCTTCCCTCAGGTACCATCTACAACTTCGAAGACCTACGATGGAGTTTTATGCTGCATTTCTCCACATCAGAGAAAAGAAAGATGGGGGCAGAGGCCCTTTTCCTGATCAAGCAAGGAGTCATTGGGGATCTACGTGGATCGCTTCTCGGAAGAGATACTCCTAGTTCATGAGGTGCCCGGGCACACCTTGCAGCTAGCCTTCACTCTGAGGTTGCAGCAAGGATTATTCAGGATGGAGCTTGCCCGGACCCCCTCTATCCTTCGAGGAGCTAATCGACCGAGCAGGGAGGGAGATCAAGTGTGAGGCCACCAACCGCACATTTATGATGAAGTTGGCCAAGTTGGGAGAGAGAGAGATGAAGGTACCAGGATGATTCCAGTAGAAGTAGGGGACAAGAAGAGAAGAGCCGAGGAGGCAGGGATTCCAAGGACTCCCAGGAGGGCAAGAGCCAGGGGAGGTTTCATCTACCAGCTAACCACCCAATCTGGAGGCCGATAGGAGGACCCCCATAGGGTCACAGAAGAGGATTTGTTCAGTGCGTAGGGCCCTTCTAAGGAGGGGGAACTTCTAGGCAGGGCAGGGATAGTTCAACCCTCTGACGTGGTGATCGGGTCCTAGGACATTCCATCCCCCTCCCCATCAAGCCCTGGAGATAGGTCGAGGATGAAGAAGGAAAGAAGGAATCACCCAGGAGGGGCAGGAAGGGGGAGGGAGGCATTTCTATACTGTGACTTCCTCTAGGAGAAAAGTCATGCAACTGCCACCTGCCCAGAATTCTTGGAGTTAAGAGGAGGAGTGAGAACCCTCAGGGAGCAGCAGCCACAACTACGGATCAAGGGAGCATGTGGAAAAGGGGGAGGAGAGGCAGAAGATAGGTGTGAAGTCTGGTCGACATGGGTACCCGGGGAGGGATCAGAGTGATCCATGGATGGGTAAGGATCGAGGTCACCCGAAAGGGGAGCCTCCATGCCATCTACCATCAGATTGTCACTTCGATCTCCAAAACTACACCCCTAGAGGAGAAATTCACCTTCTAAATGAAGGATAAGTCGGAGCATGAAGACCCGTTCTACTATGCGCTAGTGATCTAGACAGTGATCGAGAACTTCACGATTTCAAGAATCCTGGTGGACAACAGGAGTTCTGTTAACATGATTTTCTAGAATGCCTTTAATGAGATGAAGGTGGAGGCAAAGAGGGTACTTTCCTCGGATGGTCCACTCTTTGAGTTCTCCTGAGAGAGGAAGGAAGTGGAGGGAGGAGCCTAGCTCCCCATAACTTTGGGAGGAACATCAAAGAATTTTTGGTTCATCATCATGGATGCCCCAAGCAGCTACAAAACCATCTTTGTACATCCTCTCTTCAGCTCCTTCCAGAGCGTGCCATACTCCTACCACCAGTTCTTGAAGTGAAGCATCGGAGGAGTCCAGTTCCGGGTCAGAGGATACCCCAAGGTGGCTAGACAGTGCTATGTCACGGCTGTCAACACCACCTCTTGAAAGGAGGAAGCGGAGGAGGTCGATAAGAAGATGGAGGACCGGGCTTGGCTGGAGGTGATGGAGGAGGTAGAGATGAAGGAAGTCATCATTCATGGAGAGAGACCGGATAAGGTGCAGGTCAGCGAAGGACTGAGCGAGGAGGACTAGGAGAGGGTCTGTGGGTGCATCCATGAGAATTTGGATGTCTTTGCTTGGAGCACTGCGGACATGCCAGACATTGATGCGGATATGGCATTTTACCGCCTCAAACTTGACACAAGCCGCCGCCCCATCCACTAGAAGAAGAGGGTTGTGGACACTACCCTGGATGGGGCCATCAAAGAGGAAGTGAGTAAGTTGCTAGAGGCAGGCTTTGTGTTAGAGATCCAGTATCCAGGCTGAGTCTCCATTATTGTAATGGTCAAAAAGAGTGATGGGAGGTGGAGGATGTGTGTGGATTTTCCCTTTTGGATAACGCATGCCCAAATGATTGTTATCCCCTGCCTCAAATCGATGCGCTGGTAGATTCAGCCATTGGTTTCCCTATAATGAGTTTCTTTGATGCTTTTTTAGGTTATCATCAGATCTGAATGCACCCAGAAGATGTCAAGGATGTTTATTTCATCACAGACGATGGATGTTATTATTATAAAATGATGCCCTTTGGGTTGAGGAAGGCTGGAGCGACCTACCAAAATATGATGGACCGGGTCTTCAAGGAGCAAAACGGGAGGAATTTGGAGGTCTATGTTGATGACCTGTTGGTGAAGAGAAAGGATTGTCGGGTCTCATCTCTAGGACTTGGAGGAGACTTTTGCCACCCTGAGAAAGTTTAAGATGAGGCTAAACCCCTTTAAGTGTGCCTTCAGAGTAGGTAGGAGAAAGTTTCTGGGCCATCTCCTCACCCCGGTGGGGGTAGTGTCCAACCCCGATAAGGTGAAAGTGATCTTGGATTTGGAGTCGCCTAGGAATGCCAAGGAGGTCTAGAGTCTGACGGGGAAGCTGGCAGGGTTGAGCAGGTTCCTCTTCCGGGTAGGGCAAATGTGCTCACCCTTCTTCAAAGTATTGCGGGGGAATCAAAAGTTTGAGTGGTCTCCAGAGTGTGAGGAGGCTTTCTAAGCATTGAAGAAGCTGCTCACACAGGCCCTGCTACTCCAAGGGCTGAGAGAAGGAGAGAATTTGGCTTTATACCTCAGAGTTGGAGCTGAGGAGATAAACTCGGTCCTAGTTCGGGAGGAAGAAAAGAAGCAGCTACCTATCTACTACGTCAGCAGGGTCCTGAAGAAGGCAGAGATCAGGTATCCTATTCTTGAGAAGTTGGCGTTTGACCTAATTATCTAGGCAAGGAAGCTCCAGCCATATTTTCAGGTGCACTCGATCAAGGTAGTGACTGAACACCCCCTTCGCAACATCATGGAAGGGGTGGAGCATTCAGGAAGGCTAGCAAAGTGGTCAGTCGAGCTGAGCGAGTTCGAGATCTCCTTCATACCTCGACTGTCAATGAAGGCGTAGGCGGTGGCAGACTTCCTGACGGAGTATGCAGTCGGGGTTGAGGAGCCTAATTCTCTCGAGCATATGGCTTGGGAGATGATTGTTGATGGGGGAATCAAGAAGATACTCCCCTGAATGGGGAGTATCCTTGGTAAGTTCGCAGGGGATAAAGATTGAGCAAGCAATCTATATCCACTTCCTTCTCACCAACAACCAAGCCATGTACGAGGTGATAATAGTAGGGCTCCGCTTGGAAAGGGAGCTAGGTGTCCAAGATGTGAAGGTTTCAACAGACTTGATGGTCGTGTCATCATAGGTCAAGAGGGAGTTCGAGAAGAAAGAGCCACCTCTCCAACGGTACCTAACAAAGGTCAAGGTTCTCATTGGTTTGCTCCATACTTTCTCCATCTAGCATGTGTTAAGGGAAGAGAACACTCAGGCAGACCATTTGGTGAAGTATGGCCCTCACACGGGAGGAACATTGATGGAATTGTTTTGGCCATCCATTGAAGAGGGAGAGTTGATGGTGATCAATCGGAGACCCTCGTGGATGTACCCTTTCATTGTTTTCTTGACCTCAAGCAAATTTCTAGAGGAGGTTCCGATCAAGAGGTGATTCAGGTACAAGTCTGCCTACTATCTGCTTCATTAAGGGACCTGTACCGGAAAACCCTGTCAGGGCACCTGACAGGATGTGTCTCTGAGGAAGAGGTCCCCAGGGTTCTAGAAGAGATTCACTCTGGGGAGTGTGATAATCATTCCGGGAGTCGAACCCTGGAGAAGAGGGTGTTGTGGCAAGGGTAATTCTGGCCCACGATCGGCAAAAATGTGATAGAGTGTGTGAGCAAGTTCCAGAAGTGCCAGATCTTCGCCCTGCTTCAGCTCCTACCAGCATAGAGGCTCAGGACAATCACGACGATGTGGCCTTTTGCAATCTGTGGGATGGACCTGGTAGGCCCTTTCCTTAGGCCAGTGGGTAGAGGAGGTTACTCCTGGTCATGATTGATTACTTCTCCAAGTGGCTGGAGGTCAAGGCGCTGGCAAAGACGACCTCCCAGGTAATAAAGAACATCATTTGGGGGGAGATAATATGTTGGTATGGGCTTCCTCTAGCCATCGTCACAGATAATGGGCCACATTTTTCTAGTAACAAGCTCACCAGCTTCTGCAACCAATTGAGCATTGACCTCCACTTTGCGTCCGTCCACCACCCAAGGAGCAATGGTAGGTGGAGACCTTTATCAAGATCATTGTAAACTTATTAAAGAATATGGTGGAGAACTTGAAGGGGAACTGGGTGGTACAAATCCCCTCAGTCCTCTGGGCTTTGCGGACCACACCCAATACGGCCACTAGGGAGACCCCGTTTAATCTCTCTTATGGCTCGGAGGCCGTATTGCTGGTGAAGTTTGAGATAAGATCCCCGCGATTCATCGCCCCGGGGGAAGGAGATGATGGGTGGAGAGTGAAGAATGAGGAAGAGCAGTGACTCTCACTTGACCTTGTGGAAGATCTCCGCGACCTGACAATGGTTCGCTAGGAGGAAATCAAGTGCAGGATGGCAAAGTACTTCGACAAACACATTCGAATTAAGCAATTTATAAAGGAAAAACTAGTTCTCAAAAAGTTCGACGTTGTGGGGAGATCAGCGACAGTTCAAAAACTCCACCCCAATTGGGAGGTTCCTTATGTAATTTTGGAGGCATTGAAATCAGGGGGGTATCGCATCTAGAATGCGGATGGTGTCTCCCTTAGCAACACTTAGAGCGGAGACAACCTGAAGCGCTTTTATCCCTAACTTATAATAAAAAAATTAATCTTGGTACACTTGTTTTTTGTGATATAGGGACTTCTATCCAGCCCAGGAAGGGTACCATAAACTGAAAGTTTCATGCTAGTTGAAAATTAGAAGTTGTGTTGGAAAGTCCCTGAGAAGGTTCCGCTAACTGGGCTCTCACAATCTGGCAGGGCAGGTTAATCACTCAGGAGGAAGGTAAAGAAATTAAAAGCCCCTGAGAAGGTTCCGATGATCGGGCTTTCACAAGCCGGCAGGGAAGGTTGATCACTCAGGAAGCGGGTAAATAAATTATTTTGGAAAGCCCCTAAAAAGGTTCTGTTGACTGGGCACTCACAAGCCAGTTGGGCATGTTGATCACTTAGGAGGCGGGTAAAGATATTATTTTGTAATGCGCTGAGAAGGTTTCGCTTACCAAGCTCTTACAAGTCGGCATGTCAGGTTAATCACTCAGGAGGCAGGTAAAGAAGTTATTTTGGAAAGCCCCTTAGAAGGTTCCACTGACCGGGCTTTCACAAGCCGATAGGGTAGGTTGATCACTCAAGAGGCAGGAAAAGAAATTATTTTGGAAAGCCCCTGAGAAGGTTCCACTGACCGGGCTCCACAAGTCAGTAGGGCAGGTTGACCACTCAGGAGGCAGGTAAAGAAATTATTGTGGAAAGCCCTGAGAAGGTTCCGCTGATCGGGATCTCACGAGCCGGCGGGGCAGGTTGATCACTCAGGATGTAGATAAATAAATTATTTTGGAAAGCCACTAAGAAGGTTACTGTTGGGTACACTGCCCCAAATGTTCTATATTTTGAGAAGTCCCTCATTAATGATAAGTACATTATGTATTTAATATCTATCTAATATGACATAAGCAGAATGGGACATCAGTCATCCTATTTATGCTTAGAGATCAAGTATAATTTCTCTAAGTACAATATCATTGTGTGTATGACACAGACACAATGATATCATTGTGATCACTCACATAGGAGAGCAGAAAGAGTCAATCAACTATCGGCATGATAATAAGAAGAACATGGCGATATCGTCATGTCAACAAGCTTCACATGACGATATCTTTGTAAGAGCTCAAGGAAAGTCTGCTAAGTCATTTATCTACGTGTCTACAAGCTTCACACGACGATATCGTTGTAAAAGCTCAAGGAAAGTTTACTAAGTCATTTATCGTCGTGTCAACAAACTTTACACAATGATATCATTGCAAGAGCTCAAGAAAAATTTGCTAAGTCATTTATCATTGTGTCAACTATCTTCACACAACGATATCATCTTGTCAAGCTCAGAAGACGTGATTTCAAATTGATTGGTACAACAAAAGAAGATGTCAAATCAATCACTTCTAAAAAGTGCTTTGAGGCAAACCTTTTAAGGACTCGACCATTTGAAGTGTCAGAGCTATAAAAAGGATAAGAGAGGGTCTACAAACCATAACCTTTGATCTTGATCATTTTGTAAAATCAGAAAGAAAAAGCTTGTTGGACGCAAAAGCAATGGAACAGAAAAAGCAAGCTTTCTCAAGAAGAAGAAGAAGCCAAGCTTCAAGAAAAAGAAAGCTCTCACTCTAGAGAGCAATAAGTCTTCTATTCTCAAGGAAGCTCGGCACTGATCCTAGAACAAAAGCACATCCATTGATTGATCCAGTGCTGCTGCTAAAGAAGGCTTTCTACTCAGAAATACCTAAGAAGACTCAAGCTACAACAACAATATTTTCTAGAGTCTAAATATTGTAAACCAACTTGTTTATTTCTTCTGTTGTAAGATTTATCTGAGATCTGAAGTAGGGTTGTGCTGTCAGCTTGAGTGTAGGGCTTTATTGTTAGCCCGAGGTAGTGTCTTGTGAAGACCTGAGGTAGGATTCATGGGTGAATCTGAGCTGTAAGAGTGTTATCACTCTGCGGTAGGGCTACTGCTTGCACCTGAGGTAGGATCCAAGAAGTGGATCTCAGGTAGGGGACTTGTTAAGCTCCTGAGTTGAAGGAGTCAAGGACTCTGAGGAGTAAGATCTTTGATCTGAGATATTGGAGGAGTTGGCCTAGTCTAGCACACTGCTAGATATGTGGAGGGACAATGGAGTACCCATAATCTAGGGAACCACTATAAATCATTGTGTGCTATTTTGTGATGTGTGTGTTTTTCTTTGTCTAAATTAAAAACATTCCACATAGTTTAAAGAGACTAGAATATCTTAAACATATATTCCCCCCTCTATGTGATTAGACTACTCATTAATCTTTCAAGTGGTATCAGAGGTAGGTTGTTCAAACAAGAATTAACAGTATGAACAAGATCCTCAAGGAAATCTTAATCTATTCACCATGACTTCTGGTGAAAGTTATGAAGAGCTCAATTCAATGAAGTTACCTATCTCCATAAAAGAGAACTTCAGCATCTGGAAGCAAAGGGTTAAGCTATATATGGAGGCCTCTGACACTAGAATCTTCATCACTGTTGAAGAAGGACTTCATCCCCATGAAGGTCTCAACCATAGATGCAAATCTGCATGTCCCAAAGAAGCTCACAGAAATGACCAAATATGAGGTTGTTCTAGCCACAATGGACAAAAGGGCCAAGGCAATATTTTTCAGTGCTATAGACGACTCCACTTTCCAAAATTTAATTCACTGCCAAACTACTAAGGAAATATGGGATACACTGATTGTGTACATGAAAGGCACTGTTGAGGTATGTAATGATAGAAAATCCTTACTAAACCATGACTATGAAGCATTCAAGCAAGTGAAAAAGGACTCCATTGCTGAATGCTATGAAAGATTCTTCAAAATTGAGAATGGGCCTGAGGAATTATGGCAGAACCTTCAAAAACTATGATCAAAATGACAAATTCCTGAGATCCATCAACATTGAATGGGACATGAAGATCTATGCCAAAAGGGAGATGGGAAATTTGGACAACATCCAGTCCTAGAATCTGTTTGGGAAGTTGCTTTCCCATTAGCTACAACTAAACCCCCGGAGAGCTGAGGAGGAAGGCAACAATGTAAACATCAGGAAAAATTATGTGGCCTTCAAAGCTGAAAGCTCCAAAAGGCGCAGAGAGAAGACTCCCTCGCCTCCAAGGAGAAATGGTGGCACAGAAAGCTCAGATCCCAGAACTTCAAAAGATGAGCTAACTGATGGAGAACTTAGCCTGTTCTCCAAACAGTTAAAGAAGATGTTGAGCAGGAGGAGACAATAGAAGAGTAAATCTTCCTCTACCTCCAGCTCAAAGAAGACCCACAACAACTCTGATAGATCAAGAAGAGACCCCAAGGGTGACAGGTATGGTTCTAAATAGAACAAACATTCTAGTGCTGACATTATCTACTACTGTTGCATTAGGCCTGGGCATGTTATTGATGATTGTCCAGTCAAAAGAAAAGAAAGAAAAGAAGTAGATGGGAAGAAGCACTACAAGGCCAAGAAGTCTGAGTAGAGCCTCATGGCAAAGAAGAAGAAGAGTTGGAGTGACAGTGACTCAGACTCTTCTGAGTCAGAAGATGAAGAAGCCCTTATTGCTCTAACAGAAGAAGAAGACTACATGTTGCCAGGATGGGCATCAGGGCTCCTCTATCATTGTCTTATAGTGACAAAGAAGATGAAGACAATTGTGGTCTTATGGCCATGACAGATGAGGAAGAACAGGAAATCACTCATCCTGATGAGGTAATTACTAAAGATCCCTTTTCTTTATCAGATTCTGAATATGAAACTGGTGTTTATTCAGATGTAGCCTCATCATCTGATGATGAGGATGGATCTAAATCTGAAAATGAATTCAATGATATGGTTAACCAATATGAGGCTCTCTTGGAAGCACTAAAGAAGTGCAAAAAGCTTGCTAAGAAGCACGATGAGGAAGTTGATTTCCTGAAACTTGCTCAATCTAAATGTGTTGAGACCGCTGAAAGGCTGACTCAAGTGAACAAAGAGATTAGCAAGTTGAGAGGGATGTAAATCATCCAAATTGGCACCATAAGTTATAAGAACAAGATCATTATGGATCTTGAGAAGAAGCTCCTCAATAAGAGGATGCTAGTGGCTAAGTTTTCTAAGCCACAAACTGTATTGTCAATCATTGATAGCTTTTTTGTCCAGTATAGAAGTGGTTTAGGTTATAACAAAAGGGCTGGGCAAAGAAAAGCAATGATGGAAAACATAAAGTACAACAAACCATTTTCCAAAAGGTACTTCTGGCATCCAACAATTATGACCATGACAGCATGTATCATCACTTGAAAAATGGATGTTCCTCCAGTGGGGCTAGCAATGCTCCTCACTGGAAAGGAAGGAGGAACCTTGGGTCTAGTGTACTAAAAGCTCCACATGAAGAAATAAAAATGAAACATCATGGGTCATTTGTATTTGGTTCAACATCACCAACATCATCAGCTAAAGGCATGGGAAAGGCCATTCTGCAAAGCCTGACCCTAAGAAGAATCATGTGGTTGTGCAGTCTATTCCACATCAAGCACACAGCCACAAGATCCTTTAGATAAATGAAAAGAATGTTAATGCCAACTCTCCTGAACATGGGCATGCATATCAAATACCCAAAGATGTTCATAAGAGAAAGTATAATAAGTATGAGTGTTGGTGTTGTGGTAAGGTAGACCACTTTGCCTTGGACTATTGGTATAATCCTACTGTGCCACGGGCAAAGAAAGTCAATTCTATTAGTGCATTTTTCAATAAAAGATTTGCTCTAAAAGCTAACAAGAACCAATGACCCAAGGTTGATTGGGTTCCTAAGGTAAATTAGTTCTTTCTTGCAGGTATGTCCAAAGGCCAATCACATGCCTATATGGTACTTGGACAAAGGATATTCCAGACACATGACTGGAACAAGAAGCCTTCTGAAGAAATATGCCCCGGTGAGAAATGGAACAAAAGTCATCTTTGGAGGTTCAGACAGAGGGGTTACTAAAGGCTATGGTATGATATCCAATGACATAGTCTCTTTCACAAAAGTAGCATATGTAGAGGGGTTGCAACACAACCTCATAAGCATAAGTCAATTATGTGACTTAGGCTATTTCATTGAATTCTACAAGGATAAGTGCCTTATCAAAAAGTTAATTGACTTGGAGACAATCCTCATAGGCAGTAGGTGTGGAAAGGTCAATTGTTTGTATTTTATTTATTCTAATTCTTCCATGCCAATCTATCTTGTAGCTAATGAGAAGGAATCTCTATGTACAATGGCACAAGAGATTAGCTCATCTTAATTATAAGACAATTAGTAAGCTATTCTATGAAAACTTAGTTAGAGATGGACCAAATCTAAAATGCATTAAAGATAGTCCATGTCATGCTTTTCAAATGGGCAACTAGGACAACCTTTAAGAATATTGCTCATAAGGATTCTATTAGGTATTTGTATTTATTGCACATGGATCTTTTTGGTCCAATGCCAATTCTCAATTTATGAGGGAAGTTATACACTCTTGTGATAGTTGATGATTACTCTAGATTCACATCAGTGTTCTTCCTTAAAAAGAAGTCAGATACTCTTGACATCTTCATGACATTTGTCAAGTCTATCCAGAAAGAAATGGACTGTTCTATGACCAAAATAAGAAGTGATCATGGAAAAGAATTCCAGTCTGGTTCTATGATAGATTTCTGTCAAGAACAAGGTATCTCCCAAGAATTCTCTTCTCCCAGGACCCCATAACAAAATGGGGTGCTGAGAAAAATAATAGGACCCTTATTGAGGCTGGTAGAACAATGCTAAGTGACTCCTCTTTGCCATAATATTTTTGGACTGAGGCTGTCCAAACAACATGTCGTGTGCTGAATAGGGCATCTATCACCAGAGATCATAAGAAAACTCCCTATGAACTATTGAAGGGCAGAAAACCTACAATATCCTACTTTAGAATCATTGGAAGCAAGTGTTTCATTTTAAATAATGGAGAATCTTATCTAATAAAGTTTGCAGAGAAAAGAAACGAGGGTATTCTTGTTGGATACATATCCCATAGCAGAGCATATAGGGGGTTAAACAAGAAAACTGAAGTTGTAGAAGAGTCAATTCATGTCATATTTGATGAGACTAGCCTGATATATAAGGGCTTGTCTAGTTCCTCTAATGTTGCAGGTACTAAACTAAAAATGAGAGAGCTGTCTATAGATGACAGGCTTGCTTCCAGTGAGATCACCTCACCTGATGCAATAGTTAGATAACAAGGATACACATCAGGTGAAACACAAGTTGCTGGTGAAGAAATACAGCAGGAAATACAGCATGTTGGAAATGATGTTGGAGCTGATGCACATGATACTCTAGAAAGGCTGCCACTTGCTATCAGATACCTGAGAGTTCATCCTAGAAATCTGATCATTGGAGATGCAAGCCAGGGAGTCACAACCAGGAGAAAAATTCACAATGAAGCAATATTCTTGAGCTTCCTCTCCCAAGTAGAACCAAATAAATTTGAAGAAGCAAATGGAGATCCATTCTGGATAATGGCCATGCAGGAAGAACTGAATCAGTCTAAGAGGTGCAAGGTGTGGAAGTTGGTACCAAGACCCCAAGGACAGAACATTATTGGAACAAAATGGGTCTACATGAACAAGATGGATGAGAATGGATTTATTATGAAAAATAATGCAAGGCTTGTAGCAAAAGGCTACAGACAAGAAGAAGTTATTTACTTTGACCAGACTTTTGCACTAGGGCAAGGCTATAAGCCATCAGACTATTCCTTGCATATGCTGCCCATAAAGGATTCAAGGTCGACCAAATGGATGTGAAGTCAGCCTTCCTGAATGGTGACTTAAAGGAAGAAGTATATGTAGAACAACCATCAGGTTTTGTCAATCCTACCTGATGTAGGCTACAACCCACGATCGCGTTCGCTACGGCTAAAATAGCTAGTCCACCCAACGAACCACGAATACCATACACGTAAAAGGGAAACGCAGCAAACTACCTGCAATTTTATTAATTTTATTACGCCAGCAACGGATAGCTAACACGCAATAGATTGAATAGGGGCTATAGGCCACTATTCGCTCAAGCTAAAGGGACCCACACGATCCGACCGAGTGATGCGTTGTGCTAAAGGGAAACCCTCCGAAACAAATCGATTCGGAAAAGGTTGATTTCCCCCAGTGAGAACAAACAAAGGATCGACAAACCTCACAGATCGAAAACAAATAAAGATAGACGCAAGATTCTAAGAAGAACTCAAGAAATCAAATGATTCAAGAAATCACGCAAAATATTCCACCACAAGAACTAATCTAAGAAAAGAAATCTCTTTGAGTGGAAAGAAATCGTTACCCACACTCGTGAGTTCCTCAATCCCTCGTTGAAATCTGAACGCCTTCTCCTTGAAATCGCACCGAAGATTAACCAAAGAAGCCAAACACGTTCGCCTTCGTCGTTTCATGCCACCAACGGTTACCACGAACACTCTTTACTTTAGAGTATGGAGGAGGTCAGATTCTTGAAAGGGGAAAGAGAAGAGTACAGGGGCCGACCTAGGTGAGAGGGTGGCCGAACTAGTGAGGAATAGGAGAGGAAGAGGGAGGAGGGTTGGCCTTGGTGGTGGCCGGATTTTGCAAGGGAGAGAAAGAGAGAGAGGGGTTCGGCCAAACTAGAGAGGACGAGGGGAGGGCGGCTTCTCGGCTGAACCTGGGAAGAGGGGGAAGTGAGAGAGAGGAGGGGGGCCGAGTCTTTAGAAGAGAGGGGGGTGGCCGTCGACTGGAGAGGGAGGAGAATCAGAGGGGGTGGCGGTTTTGGGTGGTGGCCGAACTCCAAGAGGGGGAGCGGGAGAGGGGCGACTGCTAGGTGAAGAGAAAGAATGAGAGGGAGAGGTTTTAGGGCTTAACAATTTCTCTTCATTCCAAATTAAAAAACTTAAAATTATTACATGAAGGCCTCTTATAGGCTACACCACTCCATCACCACCATTCATCCAACCCAAAATTAAGATGGCTAAATGCAGTCCATCAAAATAAAACAAAAAAAGCTGAAATTCAAAGTCCCAAATTAAAAGCAATGCTGAAAATAAAATGCGTAAATAAAAATATATAATTATAAATATTATCCCAAGAGTTGGAAAATAATTTATAATCATATATTTGCATGTATCCCAAGAAGTGGAGATGTCGGTGCGACGTCGACGGTTGTCGCGGCAACGTCCGAATCCTCAAGTTGGCAGCAGCGCCCATCACAATCATCAAACTCCAAGTGGCGGACAGCTTCCGCATCATCAGCAACGTCATCACGAACAAGTGGCGGGACCGCATCACCATCAATCGAATGGGCTCGAGCAACACGAGCAAATGGCGGGACATCATCGCCATCAATCCTCCCACTGATCGTCATGCGGGCAACACTCATCAAGGAAAACCTGTCAGGCATAACAATAGCAGCAACCTGAAGAGACACCCCCGGGGCAGAGAGCCAAGAGTCCTCTGAAGGGGGGTGATCACGCCATCGAAATAAGACCCGAAGCATGTCGCCAAGTAGAGGACGGGACACGCCAACCTGGATAAACCTGTCATGGAAAAGGGGTTTCTTGGGGAACCTCGGAGAAGCGTTAAACAAAGAAGGAAAACATGTAATAACTTTCATAGGCAACATACCTCCAGTAAAGACCAAGGGATAAAGCAATCCAGATTCAAACTCACCCCCAGACCCGTTAGAAAACTTTGTGGAATGAAACGGAAGGGAAGACTGTTCAAGTGGTGGGGAGATAAAATGCGTGAAATCCAAAACATAAGACGTAGGGGGCTTACCCCAATCATTGAGTAACTCCAAGGAACATGCATTTTCTCCTAAATGTTCTAAAATCCGCGAAGTTCCTACTCTCCGATTCGTTAAGTTCTCTAAAGTGCCCAAAGGCAACCCTTTAGGGGTGAAACGCACCAAAGCCAAATCGACATTATTAAAATGGATAGCCCTTTTAGGAGGGTTAGCATAACAATGATAAGAGTAATGTTGCGTGGCTAATGACACTTGCTTAGGAATGCCTAGACTAACAGGGACAACCTCTAATTTATCTGCTATACTTAAAGTCGTCTGCTCCGCAGGACTTGTTGTGTCCTTGGGAGGGATCGTAGGCATCACAGCTATCTCCGTTATTGTTTCTGGTTCAGTAGGGATAACAATGTCCATAGTGAGGACCGTGGGCCTTTTAGATAGAGAAGGCTTAAGGATAATAATTTGTCCCTTATATTTAATTTCGTACAAGTTATCCCGCTCTAGGTGGGTGGCCTCGTGGTCAGCAATCCATGGGCGTCCTAACAAAACATGACAGCCATTCATAGGAATGACGTCGCACCAGATTTGTTCAGAATAGGCCTTGATGGTGAGGGGTACCAAACAACGCCTAAACACCATGAGTGTAGTCTTATTAGGCCATTCAAGCTGATATGGGAGAGGATGAGGCTCGGTGGTCACCATCATCCTAGTCACTGCGTTCTCAGAAATAGCATTTATGAGGCAGGTGCTATCGACAACTAGCTTACACCATTTCTCACCGTGTTTAAAATTTAATGAAAATTTATTCGTCAGGTCTCGATTATGCTTTAACACCCTTACAACGTCCTTCTGTTTAGTACTAAACTTTCTTTGTTCAGAATAAAAGGTAGCAGTACAAGCATGCGCTCCTCCACGCATAAGGGGAGTAGGATTTCGGTGGGCCAGTTGATGGTCCCTAAATGCGTGGAGCGTATTCTTAATCTCGTGCAACTGATCTTTGACCTCCTGGCGGAAGTCATAAATGGAAGTCAGATCAGGACACTTGGGCCGTGCTGCAACTATGTGAGACAAGGCAGGGGTATACCCCGTGCCCAACCTAGTGCTCATGTGCTAGGAAAAACAATTCTAACCAGGTAATTTTATAATAACCAATTTATTTCCTGCTGAATCTAACATATGAAGATAGTAATTTTTTTATAAACACTTGCTGGAAATAATGTCAAGATATTGCAGAAATTTTTATTTTATTTCTTGATAAAAACTACAGATTTTAGGCCGCTATTCGTAGACCATATTTTTAGAAATTTCAGGTTTTAGACTATGGAACTTGCACAAACCAGTGGGGGTCGATATCCTACGACAAGAGAAGGAAAGGATGGTGTCAAGTGAGTAATTGACACAACCTCGCTTTGATACCAAATTGATGTAGGCTACAACCCACGATCGCGTTCGCTACGGCTAAAATAGCTAGTCCACCTAACGAACCACGAATACCATACACGTAAAAGGGAAACGCAGCAAACTACCTGCAATTTTATCAATTTTATTACGCCAACGATAGATAGCTAACCCGCAAGAGATTGAATAGGGGCTATAGGCCACTATTCGCTCAAGCTAAAGGGACCCACACGATCCGACCGAGCGATGCATTGTGCTAAAGGGAAACCCACTGAAACAAATCAATTCGGAAAAGGTTGATTTCCCCCAACGAGAACAAACAAAGGTTCGCCAAACCTCACGGATCGAAAACAAATAAAGATAGACGCAAGATTCTAAGAAGAACTTAAGAAATCAAACGATTCGAGAAATCAAGCAAAATCTTCCACCACAAGAACTAATCTAAGAAAAGAAATCTCTTTGAGTGGAAAGAAATCGTTACCCACACTCGTTGTGAGTGCCTCAATCCCTCGTTGAAATCTGAACGCCTTCTCCTTGAAATCCCACCGGAGATGAACCAAAGAAGCCAAACACGTTTGCCTTCGTCGTTTCATGCCACCAACGGTTACCACGAACACTCTTTACTTTAGAGGATGGAGGAGGCCGGATTCTTGAAAGGGGGAAAGAGAAGAGGAAAGGGGTCGGCCTAGGTGAGAGGGTGGCCGAACTAGTGAGGAATAGGAGAGGAAGAGGGAGGAGGTTCGGCCTTGGTGGTGGCCGGATTTTGCAAGGGAGAGAAAGAGAGAGAGGGGTTCAGCCAAACTAGAGAGGACGAGGGGAGGGCGGCTTCTCGGCCAAACCTGGGAAGAGGGGGAAGTGAGAGAGAGGAGGGGGGCCTAGTCTTTAGAAGAGAGGGGGGTGGCCATCGACTAGAGAGGGAGGAGAATCAAAGGGGGCGGCGGTTTTGGGTGGTGGACGAACTCCAAGAGGGGGAGCGGGAGAGGGGCGGCTGCTAGGGGAAGAGAAAGAATGAGAGGGAGAGGTTTTAGGGCTTAACAATTTCTCTTCATTCCAAATTAAAAAACTTAAAATTATTACATGAAGACCTCTTATAGGCTACACCACTCCATCACCACCATTCATCCAACCCAAAATTGAGATGGCTAAATGCAGTCCATCAAAATAAAACAAAAAAGCTGAAATTCAAAGTCCCAAATTAAAAGCAATGCTGAAAATAAAATGCGTAAATAAAAATATATAATTATAAATATTATCCAAAGAGTTGGAAAATAATTTATAATCATATATTTGCATGTATCACAAGAAGTGGAGATGCCGGCGGGACTTCGACGGTGGTTGTCGCGGCAACGTCCGAATCCTCAAGTTGGCGGCAGCGCCCATCACAATCATCAAACTCAAAGTGGCGGACAGCTTCCGCATTATCAACAACATCATCACGAACAAGTGGAGCGACTGCATCACCATCAATCGAACGGGCTCGAGCAACACGAGCAAATGGCGGGACATCATCACCATCACAACCTTTCCTGATTATGTATATTACCTTAGAAAAACTCTATATGGCTTAAAACAAGCTCCAAGAGCTTGGTATGAATTTTTTTGTACTTTCCTTATTAAGAATAAATTCTCAAGGGGGGATAGACAAAATATTGTTCCTAAGGAAAGTAAAGGACAAGAGTTTCTTAGTCCAAATATATGTTGATGACATCATATTTAGGTCTACAAATGATAACCTTTGCAAGAGGTCTGCTAACCTGATGCAATGGCAATTTGAAATGAGCAGTATGGGAGAGCTTAAGTATTTCTTAGGCCTCCAGGTGAAACAATCTAAAGATGGAATATTCATTTCACAGACTAAGCACCAAGGAGTTAGTTAAGAAATTTGGAATGGAGAGTGCCTCCACCATGAAAACTTATATGGGATCAAATATATCCCTTGACAAGGATGAGAAAGGGAAACCTTTTGATGAGACCTTGTACATGCGCATAATTGGCCTCTACTTAACTGCCATTAGACCTAATATCATGTATGCTACATGTGTATGTGCTAAGTACCAGGCTTTCCCTAAGTAATCTCATTACTCAACTGCAAAGAGAATTCTAAGATACCTTAAGTGCACACCATATCTTGGCCCATGGTACCCTAGGAATAATGATTTTGAACTGACATGTTACTCAGATGTAGATTTTACAGGCTGTAAAGAGGACACGAAAAGTACCTTAGGGACATGCCAATTCCTTGGGAGAAGACTGATTTCCTGGAGTAACAAGAAGCAAACCCGTGTTGCTATTTCAATAGCAGAGTCAAAATACATATCAGCTGGGAGTTGATGTGCACAATTGTTGTGGATCCAACATCAACTATAGTACTACAATCTGCAGCTAAGTAACACTCCAATGTTCTGTGACTCATCATGTGCAATTTCAATTGCTAAGAATCCTGTGTCACACAACAGGACTAAGCATATTGAAATTAGGTATCACTTCATCAGAGAACATATTGAAACGTATGTTGGCATTACTAGTTGTGATCTAAGAAGAGATCTGTCTAGTGAAACTGCAGGTCTGAGGTTAGAAATGAACTTTTTTAAAGAACACACTTTCAATTTCTTTATGAGAGCAGCCCCTGCAGTTGATCACACTGCACAGCAGTTAGAGTTGGCACAGAAATATCTAACAGATATAATCACAAATCAATATGCAATTGCTGATAATCTGGAGGATGCCTTTACTGCTTCAACAAGGAACATGGTTGAACATAGAAAGACCACTCTAGAGAGAATGAACTTCTGCAGTCAAGAGCTGGACAACCATCTTCTAGAAACAAAGAATCACCTAGCTGGTGGAATCAACATGCAGAAGGATAAAATCCTCAATCTTCAAGCCAATCTGTAGAAGGAAATATCTGAAGAAGACCTAAAGGTGGAGAGATCAATGATAAAGGCCATCGGTGTGCATGTCATCTAGACCTCAAATTCTATAAGGGAAGCACTGGAACTACCCTATCAATTATGATGAACCTGCTGAAGTGCATGCTGCTTCTCCGGCAACATCTGAAGTGCATGTTGCTGCTGAACATGGCAAAGGGAAGGAGATTGCATCTGAGGAGGATGAAATCAAATTAAGAAAGAAAAGATATGGGAAGGAAAGGAAAGAAAATATGATTATGAGCAGTGGAGCCCAAGTCAAGGGAAATAATTTTAACTGCATGGGAACATATCCAGAAAAAGAAAACTGACAGAGCTAAACCTTACAGTACTCAATAGTGGACCAAGCATGAGAATCAAGAAAAAATAAGAAGGATCTACAAAAGAGATAAGCCGGCAGGAAAGCTTTCAGGGGATGCAGTAGAACCTTCAAGATATCATCCAAAGTCTTATGGATATTTCACAAGAAAGGATGAAAAGAAAAAATAGGTTGCTGTCAAGAAGGCAAGGGGTGGAATAGTCATCAGAGAACATGAAGAATAGTTGGATTATATTTAATGGGCAAATGTAGAACTGTTTTAAATTTCAAAACATTTTAACACTTAAAATATGTGATATGCTGGTGATATTTTTTTTGTTGTTCATTACTATGTTCAGCATATTTTTGTTTTCTGTTCTTATTTCCTGTTATTATTCATTATTGTGCTTTATCATTGACTGAGTTATGACTTCTTCAAATAGCAGGAGATTGTTGGGAACACTGCCCAAATATTATAGATTTGGAGAAGTCCCTCAGTTAAGTATATAATGTATTTGATATATATCTCATGTGACATAAGCAGAATGGGACATCATTCATCTTATGTATGTTTGGAGATCAAGTACAATATCTCTATGTACAATATCATTGTGTGTGTGACACTCACACAACGATATCGTTGTGATCACTCACAGAGAGGAGCAGAAAGAATCAGTCAACTAATGGCATGATGATAAGAAGAACACGACGATATCGTCATGTCAATAAGCTTCACACGATAGTATTGTTGTAAGAGCTCAAGGAAAGTCTGCTAAATTAATTATCATTGTGTCTACAAGCTTCACACGACGATATCATTGTAAAATCTCAAGGAAAGTTTACTAAGTCACTTATCGCCGTGCCAACAAGCTCCACACGACGATATCATTGCAAGATCTCAAGAAAAATCTACTAAGTCATTTATCATTGTGTTAACTATCACACAATGATATCGTATTGTCAAGCTCAGAAGACGTGATTTTGAATTGACAGAAACGACAAAATCAGATGTCAAATCAATCACTTCTGAAAAAGTGCTATGAGACAAACCTTTTTAGGTCTCAACCAATTGAAGTGTTAGGTCTATAAAAGGATAAGAGATGGTTAGAAAACCCTAATATTTGATCTTGATCATTTTGTGAAATCAGAAAGAAAAAGCTTGTCGGCCGCAAAAGAATAGAACAGAAAAAGAAAGCTTTCTCAAGAAGAAGAAGAAGCCAAGCTTAAAGAAAAAGAAAGCTCTTACTCTAGAGAGCAGGAAGACTTCTATTCTCAAGGAAGCTCAGCACTGATCCTGGCATAAAAGCACATCCATTGATTGATCCAGTACTGTTACTGAAGAAGGCTTTCTACTCAAAAAGACCTAAGAAGACTCAAGCTACAATGGCAATATTTTCTAGTATAAATCTTGTTAACCAACTTATTTATTTCTTCTGTTGTAAGATCTATTTGAGATCTGAGGTTGGGTTGTGTTGTCAGCCTGAGTGTAGGTCTGGGGAGAATTCCTGAGTGTAAGGCTTTGTTTTTAGCCTAAGGTAGGATCTTGTGAAGACCTGAGGTACGATTTAGGGGTGAATCTGAGCTGTAGGAGTGTTATCACTCTGAGGTAGCGATGCTGCTTGCACCTGAGGTGGGATCCAAGAAGTGGATCTGAGGTAGGGGACTTGTTAAGTTCCTGAGTTGTAGGAGTTAAAGACTCTGAGGAGTAAGATCTTTGATCTGAGATATTGGAGGAGTTGTCCTAGTCTAGCACATTACTAGATAGATGGAGGGGGCAGTGGAGTACCCATAATCTAGAGAACCACTATAAATCTCTGTGTGCTATTTTGTGATGTGTGTGTTTTTCTTTATCTAAATTAAAAACAACCCACATAGTTTAAAGAGACTGGAATAGCTTAAGCACTTATTCACCCCCATTAGGTGATTAGACTACTCGATAATCTTTCAGTTCCGCTAATCAGGCTCTCACAAGCTGGCATGACAGGTAGATAACTCAGGAGGCAGGTAAAGAATTTTTTGGAAAGCCCCTGGATGGTTCCGCTGACCGGGCTCTCACAAGCTGATAGGGCCAATTGATCACTCAGCAGGCAGGTAAAGAAGTTGAGTTTCAAAGCCCTGAAATGGTTCCGTTGATTGGTCTCTCACTAGCCGGTAGGGTAGATTGATCACTCGGGAGGCAGGTAAAGAAATTATTTTGGAAATCCCCTGAGAAGGTTCCGCTGACCGGGATTTCACTAGTCGGCAGGGCAGCTTGATCGCTCAGGAGGAAGGTAAATAAATTGTTTTGGAAATTCCTTGAGAAGGTTCTGCTGATTGGGCTCTCACACGTCATCTGGGTAGGTTAATCACTCAAATGGCAGGTGCGAAGGAAACACTTTTGAAGGAAACCCCTAAAAATGCTGGATTCAATGGGAAAAGGGATAGGTGATGGAGAGGCCCTCGAAGAGGACCGATATCGCAACCATGGATGCACGAACAAGAGAAAATGGCAAATAAAGGGCATCATGAAAATGTGAGTCAGAATAGGTATAGGGTGTGAGATGGATTGGTCTCGCCTCGGCCATCCTCACACTTCAATCGCCATTTGAGTCGCAATGGTCTCACGAAGTACGCGGCCCATGGAGTGGGCAAGCAGGAAAGAATACTCCCTCCCCATGCGAGAGAGCACCAATATTCAGGCTCAAGTACTCGCCAGATTGAGGGGTGCTACTAGTGTTGAAGTGTTCGTCGCGCTAACACTCCGTGAACGGGGAGAGTACGTGTGTTGGGAAAAACTCCTTGTGATTTAACTTAACAAATTGTTTATAAGTGATTTTACTTCCTAGGAGTATTACCCTCATTGTATAGAAAGGGTAAAATGGTCTCTAGATGTCCTAGGATGTCATAATCATCTTTGAGTGTCAAGGTCATGTCAAGATAATTACAAAGTCAGTCAAGTTAAGACTCGCGTCGAATGAAAGTCGATGCAACTTCGACTTGATGTCGACGCAACTCTGACTAGAATTCCAAGCAACTTAATCTGCCTATTGAAGTATAAGTCAAGTCGACGCAATGTCGAATGAGACTTGACGTAGAAGGAAGAGCTTGTCCAAGCCATTAGTGAAGTCGATGCAACTTGTATTTTAACTCGGCGTAGAAGATGAAGTCCAAGTGCAAGCTTCTAACTCGACGGATACGTCGAATGGTATTCGTCGTAACGTTGACATATGAGTTCATTCAGAGATGAGAACTATTTCAAAGCCACTTCAAAAAGAACTCAAAGGTGTGTCGATAAAGAAGGTAGTCAATTCGACGTTGCGTCAACATCTGAGTTCGGCCACAACTAAGAAGGAATTTGAAGCCTACTCTGATAAGAACTCAGAGGTGCGTCAATAAGAAAGAAATTTAATTCGACGCTACATCAAATACAGTCTAAAAAGGAAGCTTTATCTGCTGCCTTTATAACACCATTTCAGAAGGACCACCAAGCTAAAGACAGTTTTCCAATGGCTCAATTATTTCCAAGAATGGAATGGAGTACTCCACGACACATCAAAAACATTCTTGAAAGGTATTCATAGCTGACGGATGGGTCGGGATCAAAAGAGGAAAGGAAAACCAAAGGTCCAATAAAATTTCTTTTTCAGGATAATCTAAATGGAGAAAGAAATTCAAATACTAATCATACACAATAAGTATGAAGGAGAAGAGAAGAAAGACAGAGCATTCATAACATTATTCTTACTGTCGAATAGGGCCTCTTCTTCTCTCCCTTCTCTAACCCTAAGATAGAAATACAAGTGCTTTCTCAGCACATAAAAGATAGACAGTTGCTCCTTCATCATAATCATACAGCAGCTAGAGTACAAGAAGTACTCAGAGAAAAAGGATTTAAAAATAACCCTTATAAATCATCACAATCATAAGCAAGGGTTCATCATCAACAAATCCAGTGAAAGAAAAACAGAAGTTGAAGTTCTTGAGACATTGCTTCTAAAGAATTCTGAGAACAGAATTCTTATCTCCATCTTCTTTCTTTCTTCTTCCTTATTCATCACACTGTAAAAGAGTTTTATTAATCCCTCTTTCAAAGGATTCAGTGGTTCTAAGAGTCTCCTTATCAAAAGACTCTGTGGTTCTTAGAGTCTCCTTGTCAAACGATTTAGTGGTTCAAAGAGTCTCATTATCAAAAGACTCTGACACGGATTGTGCAATCCTACCAGGGAGGTAGAAGAGAGGAGTACCCACATTTTAGGGAACCTCTATAAAAATTCTTATGTCATCTGTGTGTTGATTTTCTGTGTTGTCCCTTCTTTCAATTTTCTATGTTTATTTCCTTTCAGCAATCTGTGTTTACTTTATTCTGTCTTTGGATTGCTAAGTGCATAATACTTAGTATTTTTATTGTGTGTGCATTATCAGGATAGAAAATCTTTAAATCTCTATTCACCCCCCCTAGAGAATACTCAGAGGCACAATGTGCACTTTCAATTGGTATCAAAGCGAGGTTAATCATTAAAAGGTTAACACCTTGATCAAAACATCTCCTCACTCTCATTTCTTTATTTTTTAAATTAACCAAAACTATTTTCTAAAGAAAATGAGTTCTAAGTATTATGCATCAACAAGACCACCAGTGTGTAACCTAAATAGGTTTACACTCTAGAATGCTAGAATAAAGTTGTACATGAACTAAATTGATGAAGACATCTTTGATGTTATACTTTCAGGTCCCCCAGCTTCAGTCAGGCAAGATGCCAGTGGATCTTCAGCACTGGAAGTTGTCCCAAGAAATGAGTGGACAGAGGCTGAGAAGAAGCAGAAGGCATGTGATGTCATGGCTATGAACATTCTAGTTTCCACAATGTCAGATTGCATTTTCCAGAAAGTAGCTGTCTGCCAATCAGCAAAAGAGATCTAGGAATCTCTTACCAGAATAGTAGAAGGGAGTTCTGATGAAAGAAAGGATAGAAGTTCCTTCTCATATCCCAATATAAGAACTTTCAAAAGAAAGCTGATGAAAGTGTTGCTGAAATGTATGACAGATTCAGCATCATTATCAATGAGCTAAGGAGTCTGGACAAGGAAATATCCTTGACAGAGATCAATGATAAGATCCTCATGTGCTTCCCAAGCTCATGAGACTCAAGGATCTGGGCCATCAGAGAGTCCAGATATCATAGAGAAATCTCTACTGATGCTTTGTTAGGAAAGCTTGAATCATATGAGATGCTACTGAAAAGTAGAGCTGAAACAGAGGTAAAGGAGACAAATCCAACTCCTATCCAAAGGAGCCTTGCTCTGAAAGCTGCTGAAGGAGAGCCCTCCACTCCTGAAGATGAAATGTTCAGTCTCCTAGCAAGGAGATTCAGAAAGGGGTCAAGACAGAAGACTCAAGGAGAAGAGAGAGGAGCTTAAAGCTGAGATATGATAAACCTCCAAAGAAGGAGGTGATTTGCTTCTCCTCCAACAAGCCAAGGCATATAGTGACTGCCCATAGGAATAAAGGGATGGGAGCAGCAATAAAGATGAGCAGAAGAAGAAGTCTTTTAGGAGGAAAGACAAGAAGAAAGTCAAAGGTTTCATTACTGAAACCTGGAATGACTCTGAAGCAGAGTCAAGCTCTTCTTCATCAGAGAGTGATGAAGAAAAAGATGTTAAAGCAGCATGCATGATGGCATTCGGGATATCTTCAGATGATATATCTCTATTGGATGATTTTGATTTCAATTCTGATGATTTTAAATATTGCTTTAAAGAATTTTCCATTGATTTCCTCAATATACAAAAAGAATTAGAAACAAATAGGGAAGAATTAGAAAATTTTAAGAAAGATGAATTATATTCACTAAATAATGATCTGAGAAAAGAAATTCAGGAAAAAGAAACAGAATTGAGGGAAATAAGAAATGAAAATCTAAAATTAAAAGAAGAGCTAACAAAGGCAAAAGCCTTTGAGGATTCTCTCAATGGGAGGAGTCAAAAGCTCAAAGATATTACACAAAATCTCTCCATGAGATTTAAACACCTGGGTCTAGGAGCTGACCCTTGCACTAGCACTGAAGTCGTGGAAAAATCCAGTTAGATTTATTAGACCTAGTGAATATCAATTAAGTGAGAATAGAGCAATATTTAAGGATCAGAAAATTAATAATCCAAATAAAATAACCGTGCCTAACAAAGTAATTCTAAACAATGAAAAGAAACCTCTAGGCAAGAGTAATGCAGAGAAATTAAACAATAACAATCAAAAGGCTAAAGCCAAAAGTAGAATAACTAAGCACTTTGCTGATTTATTATATGTAGATACATTTTATACACATTTCAAGTACCAACATAATAAATCAAGGTTTAATAAACTCCTTCTCTTCCATCCAAAATGATATCATGAAAGACCCTTCTACTCTTTCATTGAACCTTACAATGGTAAAAGTAAAGGGCCCAAGGTAACCTAGGTTCCTTCTAATGTTTGAGCTACTTGTGCAGGATTAGGAAGGATCCTTGCTAGTAGATAATGGAAGGGGAAGGAAGAACTATGACCTAATATAGAATTAAATTCAGCAAGGGAGTGATTTATTCTCTGAATCCTCTTGTTATCTTCTTTAGTTCATAAAAAATAATAGTATAAATACTATTTTCAATAAAAATCGTTATTGGGAAAAACAGCAAGAACTTTCTAAGAAAACAGATTTATATATTCATAGCTACGTGGAATAGAATTCGACGTATCGTTTAATTCTACTCGATGTATCGTTTAATTCTACTCGACGCCTCAGCAACGTCGACATAACAAGCGCGTGCAGTTTTACTTCTAGAAGCTGCTTCGACATATTTTGGCGCGCTAATTAATAATCTTTGTCGACGGTGCTTCAAATAAAACCCTAAGGTGCGACGAATCATCTTCTTTTAAGCATCATTGGCGTCGAATTCATTACGCTTTCAAATTCTCTCTTTCCTGCTCTCGTGCTCTTCTTCTCCCCAACTCTCCTACATCTTTCCCTCATCTCTTTATCTCTCTCTCTTGTCTCTTTTTGTAGGGACATCAGAATCAAATGGAACCTCCCAAGATAAACTCTGGTTTTGATGTGGATGTTGACTCATTTAATGCTGCTGGCGAAAGCTTCAAAGCCATTCTAGACTTATTCCATACAACTGGGCTAACAAAGTTGATCTCCACAAGATGCAAAATTCTTTATGTAGAGTTGACAGAGTTCAAGGACAATGTGCAAATAGGAGATGATGGCTCCCTCAATAGGAAAGTTTCTGAGACAGATGTATATATAACAGAGGAATTACGCAATCAAACATTTGCTCTCACAACTGGCTGTGATTCAGATGAACTGTCAGGGGAAGAGATCAAAAAGGTTCTAGAGATCATGTAGTTCAAGAAAGATAAGTCCATCAATCTGAAGAAGATTGATCTTGCAGAAGAATATAGATTCCTTGCTGATATAGTGGGGAAGGTGCTCTTATGTAAAATCTCAGCTCAAGATGCTATCCCCAAGCAGTAGCTGCAGATCATGGGTCAGGTGCTCTTCCACCATTATCCAATGGTGTGCAAGTCAAAAGGAGTTCCCATTCCTCCAGGAAAAAGGATGAATATAGGGATATTCTCCAAGTGGACCATGCAGATTCTGAAGCCCGGTCAATTTGCACCTTCACCTCCTCCTTCTCCACCTCCACCAGACACAGAGCCAAATCTACTAGATCCTCCAAGGGATAATCCTCCTCTACAGGACACTCCAACAAATCAACAAGATAATCAACCAGATGCTGGTCCAGATGTTGATCCAGCCCAGACAACCAAGCCAGTCCATCCATTCCTCCCACAGAACCTGCACCTCAGGTTCCTCTCCATCCTCAGCAACAACCATCCACCATATTCACAGACAATCAGTCCACTTCCCTACCACCATATTATATCTCCCCAAAAATGTATCAATGTTACTCCCCTATCAATCAAGATCCTCCAGGTCTCAATGAGAACTCCACTCCAATCCGTCCAACAATCCTATCCACACCTCCACCTGTCTCTACCTCCCATTCTACTCCCCCATTTGATGTTGAGCAAGAAATTGCAAAAGCAGTAGGACTGGCTACTGGCACCTTTGATGACCTACTGGCCACTCAAGACAAAAGGTTCAATAAAAAGTACTCTCAGATGGAGAGTGAAGTGCTTGATTAAAGAGGGTCCCTCCTGGCTCTCAAAGAATTAGTGTCCTCCTCCTTAGTAAGAAAAGATTTTTTAAGCTCCCTTGTCAGTAAGGTTCAAAAAGGGGAGAAAATTCAGGAGGAGGAAAGTCCTAATCTAGAAAAGAGTGGCCAGGAAAAGGACAAAGTTAATGAAGTTCCTGATAAATTTTCTGTATTCCAAACAGTAAGACCAGTCATTCCAGATGCAAATGTCCAGGGGGAGCCTCTTACAAGCCCTCAAGAGAATCATATACAAAATTAGGGGGAGCCTCTTCAAATTGCTCAGGAACCAGCTGAAGAATTTCCTGCAGTATACCAGGGGGAGCTTCCATCAACTCAGGGGGAGCTTCTAAAAGATGATCTACTTTTAAATGAAGTATCAAAGATTGCTAAAGATGCTACTCTGGCTGCTGAAATGAATACACAATCTCAAGGGGAGCCTCGGAAATAAGATCACATTCATTAAGAGGCTGAAGAAGAAAATGAACCTCTTGCATTTGCTCCAAAAAAGGTGATACCAAAAGTATTCTCAAGAAAGAGGAAATCTACAGACAAAGAACAATGAAGTCCAGTTATTCTGTAAATATGAACACTCTGCATTATAATATCTGGAGCACACATCTGTGTTGAACAATATAACTACTTGACAATATATGGTATGGTCTGTGATCCCATTCATTTTTGTTTTTATTGTCTAGTATATCTTGTTAGTATTTGAATTGATGTCAAAGTATGAGTAAAATCACTTTAAACAATCTGTAAAATTAGTTAAGATAAATAGGGTGAGATTGTTGGGAAAAACTCCATGTGATTTAACTTAATAAATTATTTATAGGTGATTTTACTTCCTAGGAGTATTACCCTCATTGTATATAAAGGGTAAAATGGTCATTAGATGTCCTAGGATGTCACACTCATCTTTGACTGTCAAGGCCAAGTCAAGATAATCACAAAGTCAGTCAAGTTAAGAATTGCGTCGAATGAAAGTCGACGCAACTTCGACTTAATGTTGACGCAACTCTGACTAGAAGTCCAAGAAACTTAATCTGCCTATCGAAGTATAAGTCAAGTCGACGCAACGTCGAATGAGACTCGACGTAGAAGGAAGAGCTTGTCGAAGCCATCAGTGAAGTCGATGCAACTTCTATTTTAACTCGACGCAGAAGATGAAGTCCAAGTTCAAGTTTCCAACTCGACATATACATCGAATGGTATTCGACATAACGTTGACATCTGAGTTCATTCAGAGTTGAGAACCATTTTGAAGCCACTTCAATAAGAACTCAGAGGTGCGTCGATAAAGAAGGAAGTCAATTCGATGCTACGTTGACATCTGAGTTCAGACAGAGCTAAGAAGGAATTCGAAGCCTACTCCGATAAGAACTCAAAGGTGCGTCGATAAGAAAGAAATTTAATTCGACGCTACGTCGAATACAGTCTTAAAAAGAAAGATTTCTCTGTTGTCCTTATAACACCTTTTCTGAAGGACCACCAAGCTAAAGACAGTTCTCCAACGGCTCGATTATTTCCAAGAATGGAATGGAGTACTCCAAGACACAGCAAAAACATTCTTGGAAGGTATTCATAGCTGATGGACGGGTTGGGATCAAAAGAGGAAAGGAAAATCAAATGTCCAATAAGAATTCCTTTTCAGGACAATCTAAATGGAGAAAGAAATTCAAATACTAATCATACACAATAAGTATGCAGGAGAAGAGAATAAAGACAGAGCATTCATAACATTATTCATACTGTCGAATAGGGCCTTTTCGTCTCTCCCTTCTCTAAACCTAAGACAGAACTACAAGTGCTCTCTCTACACAGGAAAGATAGACAGATGCACCTTCATCATCATTGTACAACAGCTAGATTACAAGAAGTACTCAGAGAAAAAGGATCTGAAAATAACCCTTGCAAATCATCATAATCATAAGCAAGGGTTCATCATCAACAGATCCAGTGAAAGAAAAATAGAAGTTGAAGTTCTTGAGAAATTGCTTCTGAAGAATTTTGAGAACATAATTTTTATCTCCATCTTCTTTCTTTCTTCTTCCTAATTCTTCACACTGTAAAAGAGTTTTATTAATCCCTCTTTTAATAGATTCAATGGTTCTAAGAGTCTCCTTATCAAAAGACTCAGTGGTTCTAAGAGTCTCCTAATCAAAAGACTCAGTGGTTTTAAGAGTCTGCTTATCAAAAGACTCAGGCACAGGTTGTGCAATCCCACCAGGGAGGTAGAAGAGAGGAGTACCCATATTTTGGAGAACCTCTATAAAAACCCTTGTGTCATTTGTGTGTTGATTTTCTGTGCTGTCCCTTTCAATTTTCTGTGTTTATTTCTTTCAGCAATCTATGTTTACTTTATTCTGTCTTTGGATTGCTGAGTGCATAATACTTATTATTTTTTATTGTGTGCATTATCAGGTTAGAAAATCTTTAAATCTTTCAACGTGGGTACCGTCGACATCTCGCAGACTAAATGACAAGCACAGTCCCGGACTCCTAAATGTTGAGCTAGCTCTAAGCATGGTCATTTTGTTAAGTGGTGCGGGCTCGTTGGGATTGCCAGTCCTAGTTCTCGCAAGTGAAGGCGGGATGATTCAGGCATCTCGGCAAAGAATTGGTCCCTAGGGCAAGTACTCAGTGAGTTCAGGAAGTAAGGCGAGTTGCCAAGAGAAACATATAAAAAAAGGGGGAGGGGATGGAAACAAAAAAGACAATTTTCAATGATGAATCATTATGGTTACAAGTTCGGGGGCCTCGCCCTTACATGAAAAAAATAAATTGTTAAATAATAAATCCCTAGATTAAGAGGCTGGTGGGTCCGTATGGGATAGACCTTGCCCGCCTTCTTCATCTTCAGCATGCGAGTAGGTATGCGAGTAGGAAGGCAAGCTCTTCGGGGGATCGGGAAGGAAGAGTGTCGGGATCAGCATCTCTGCGGAGACGTCCTCCCACCCCACCTGCAAAGCATCGAGGTTACGCAGCACCACGAGTGTGTTCTTGGTGGTCTAGATAACCAGGACATAGCCTCGACCTCGTGCGGCATGAGCTGCAAGAACTTTGCACCTTTGGAGGTGGACTCATCGCGCTCCTCAACTAGAAACTTAGCAGGGGCACTGGCGGGTTGCATGCCTCTAGTTCGCCGATGCGTCGCGATTCGGGCCGCCGTCTCGGCATCCTGCGATAACATCACATGAGATGGGTGAACGAAAAGAAATGAAAAATTCATCAAAGGAAATAGAACTCACCACACCATTGGAGGCCTTCATGATGAGCCTCTCAACGACTCTAAGTTGCATCTCCAGGTCTTGGGTTTGCTCCTCTACCAGTTTCCTCTTGGCCTTAGCAGCAAAGTATGTTTTGCTGAAGCATAAGCAGCGATGCGGCGCCCTACAAGAGAGCTCAGTGGCGTGCAGTTAGGCCCACGAGCTCTCATACACGAGATCACACAGAGTTTCCTTCTCATAGGCGGAGACGGCCTCCCTCTCGTACAACCCATAGGTAAAGGCATAGGCGCCCTCGCCGGCATGGACGCGCTGAACCCTGGAGGGAAGGCAACGTCCTCTCCTTCTTATCGGTCGCATCTGACCACACAAGCAGAGAGCCTCCTGCGCTATCCTAAGGTCTCTGCCCTTAACCAAAATTTGGGTGCAAGTCAGGCATCTCCACCCCACTCGCCCCTACAACATCCCAGGTTGAGGGCTCCTGGCCTCTTGGCGTGGTGGCCTTCTTCTTCTCCACGGTCTTCTTTAGTCTCTTACGCGAGTTTTCAGGAGGGGAGGGGGTCAAGGTCTACCATGGCCCTATTCCCCTTGCTGTTGCTGGGAGCGGCCTTGCCCAGATCGGTGGCGCAGGCTTCCGCAATAGCCTTCACGAAGTCTAGTGAGGAGTTCAGCCTTGTCCCACCTGCATGCGGCGGGTTCACAGGTATGTGGACCTCACCTGTAGCAAGGATAAAAACAAGCCCTTAGATGGAGCGAGTTAAATGAATAGCGAGGTTTGCAAGTAGAAGCATACCTTCTCCCGACAATATAGGGGGGAGCGAGTCGAGGCGATGCCGCAGGTAAGCGACCTCAAAGTTCTCTCCGTGGAAAAACTTGTAATACTTTGTTGCCACACCGTCCACGTGAGGGGAACGATATACCGACAAGTATAGGATGTTGTCGAAGTCCCCCTTGACAAAGAGAGACCTGTCATCCCAGTAGTGGACTTTATTGGAGTTTTTGTAGACTTTGAGTTACGAGTCGGTCAGATAGGTGACTCCATTTGGGGTCGTCCGGTAGATGAATAATTTGCGGAAGACAGTGAGGTTGAACTCGATCCTCTTCTCACGCAAATAGCATGAGAACGCGAATAGTATGGTTATTGCATTCGTGTTGATCTACGCGGGCACCACCCCAAAGTATTTGAGGAAATGCTTTACCTCTAGCTACAAGGGGAGGCGGAGCCCTACATCGAATTGGGAGAGGGGCAAGGCGAACTCGTTTGGAAGAAATGTGTTGATGGCCTCGCCTTCCCTGGCGCAGCAAACAGAATAGCCCTCCGTCAGGAGGGCGGCCTCGAAGGCGAGACGATCCTCCTCCAACACCTTCCATTTGGAGAAGTACTGGTCAACAAAGTTGGCAACACAGTTCCCTCGCCCATCAGCAGACTCTGTTGGAACCTTAGGTTTGATTTGAGTTAGGATCCACCTTTAATGTCTAAAGTTTATATCATAATATATCTTATAACTTAGATTAAATCAGATTAAGTTAATAGGCTGAAAAGAAATATACAGCTAATATAAATAATATATATATAAATAATATACTAAGAAAAATATATATAATAATAATAGGCTGAAGAAAATAAGAGAAAATAATATAAGAGAAAATAATATAAGAGAAAATATTATAAGAGAAAATAATATAAGAGAAAATAATATAAGTTAAAATCAAAATAATATTAGTCAAACTGCGTTCGACGAACGGCCATCGGCATTCGTCGGACTGCGCTTTGCGAATTACATTATAGCTGCGTTCGACGAAATATCAGGAAAGCAGCGGTCGACGAATTCCAACCAGAACAGCGGTCGACAATATCCAGCCATCTCAACGGTCGAAGAACAGCGGCTCAGCGGTCGACGAAATCATCCCGTCTCAGCGGTCGACGAAAAGTTTCGTTCGACGAACTCAAGGCTGTGTTCAACGAAATCCAAAGATCTCAGCGGTCGACAAACAACAATACAACAGCGGTCGACGAACAGAATTCTCAGGTCGACGAAAGTGAAGCTGAGCTCGACGAAATTGTTAACAGCAATTATATTCCTTCTATCTCAGTTCGACTAATATTCTAAGCAATATTTTAAGTAACTTCTATTTATATATTGTTATATATTGTCTTTCTTTATGAATATAAAATATAGCCGTTGTAGGAATTAAATGCTATAGCTGTTGGCAGCAGAATTAATAAATGTTGTAGCCGTTGCAGCAAGCAAAAGAAGAAAATAGGACAGCTCGAGGATCTGCTAAATTAAAGAAATATTATTTCTTTCCTTTTTGGTCAGCAAGGATTCAAATTAGACGAAAGAAGACAACAACTCTTTTACACGACAGCAGGAGTCAACTTATTATACGGCAGAATATATTACAGCAGATTTTATATGAGATATATACAGCTGCTTTCTGTCTCGACAGATTACATACATATATATATTGTTGTACAGATTTCATATTAGAGACAGAACATATTAATATTATTGTACAAGAATAAGAGAAGAAGAAGAAGAAGAGAAAATGAAGAACAGGAGCAAAAAGAAGAAGCAGATCATATATACATATATCTTCTTTTTGCCTAACTATTTCTTGCAGATCATATACATCCTGAGACACCAATCACTATCAATTGCTCAGGATCAAAACTGTAAGAAGAAGAAAAGAGTTATTTGCTTTCTAGAGAAGAAGCTCCATCCATAAAGCTGTCATCAAACTGAATCAAACAGGGGGAGCTTTCTTCAACAACATCTTCATCAAGTGTCTTCTCAGCAAAGAGAAGAACAGCATAATCTTTTCTGTTTTCTTTTATTCCTCCCATCTTGTAAAGGGTTAAAACTCCCTTCAAAAGTTTAATCCCGGTGACAGGCCACCTTAGCAAAAACCTGCAGCTTGGTTTATAAGCACCTTATCAAAAGCTTATAGGTGAATTGGGCACCTGATCAAACCTCCATTGTTGTGTGGGCACCTAATCAAAAACACATTGGTGTGAGGGCACCTTATCAACAACCTCCTAGTGGATTCCTACCAATGGGTAGAAGAGTAGATGTACCCAGGTTTTGGGGAACTACTATATTTCCTTGTGTCATCTGGATTGTGCTAGTTTGTTTGTTTTATGTTTTTATTTATGCTGTGATTTTTATATGCATTCTCACTATTTGTATTTATTATTCATACAGCAATCAACAAACACACATATATTATATATATATATATCATTATTTTGAAAGCAAACTTAAACAAGAGCTTCAATATATATAAGAACTAAACTCTCCTTTCAATTGGTATCAAAGTAGGTTGATTTTATCAATCACCCTCATTAGAGCATATCAATTGTCCCTTTCAATTGGTATCAGAGGAAGTTGATTTTTCACACAGGCTAACACCTGAAATCACAAAGATCACTTAGTTCTTATTTTGTTTTAAAAGGATTTTTCCAAATGGCACAAGCAGATTTCTTATTTTCAGATCCACCTTTATGTATTTTGGATAGATTTGAGTTATGGCAAGTTAGAATTAAGTTATATATGAATGTCATAGATGAAAATATTTATAAATCTATTTTGACAGGAATTTCATCATCAACCTCTTCATCTGATGATCAAGAAATGTTGAAAAGTGATGATGCCATGGCCATGGAGATATTGGCTAAATCAATGTCCAAAGACATTTTTCTTAAAGTGGCTGATTGCACTTCAGCAAAGGGCATTTGGAACTCCCTCTCTAGGATGGTAAATGAATCCATTCCTACTTCTTTCACTAACTACATTTTTGATGCAGAACCATCACTTACTCTTAGTGAAGAAGAAAAAAAAGAAGAACAAAAGGCCAGAAAATTCTGTATGATGGCCATATATGGTTCAGATTACATATCAGATGCAGAATCTGAACAAGAAAAGGTAAAAGAGGTAACAACATTTCCTATTTTTACCTCTGAAAATTTCAGATCTGTTTTCAATTCACCTTGTGCAGGTTTAAAAATTTCTGAAAATAGAATCAGTAAAAAGCTAATAATAAACAAATTAATTTCTGATAAAATTAAAGAAGATTTTAAAATAATAGAAAAACAAATTATCTGTTTAGAAAATAAGTTCATTAAGGCTGAAAACTTTAAACAATTAATAAAAGCTAAAGAAAAAAGAAATTTCTTATGATCAGCAAAATAAAAATAAGTTTACAAAGTTATACTTTAATGAAATAAAAAGGCCAAAATATCTATCTATCAGACAAATCTTTAAACTTTTTAATATTTTAACTCAGATTATAATTAAACAGCAGTTTTAAGATTTTTGAATTTTTTATCTTAACAACAAGTCAGATAACTTCACATTCTTCCAGATTTTCTCCTAAAATCATGTTGAGCATTCTACTGTAGTTGCATTGATCAGAAATGATCATGGCACTGAGTGTGAGTCTCTTCTAATTAAAGGGGATTCTATAGAAAGAAGCTCTCAGACTTTGTATTTATGATTTTCAAATTCTTAGAATCTATAACAGCTAGCAATTCACATATTAAAATTCCTATTTAAAATCAAGATTTAGAAAATTAGAAATTGCTTAGTTTTAAAGAAGAAATTTAAGAAAATAATCTCTATCCCTTAAGCCTTAAGTTAATTCAAGACTTTTTATGCTTAGGAATCCTAAACCAAATAGGGGAGATTGTTAGAACCTAGTTAATTTGGATTAGGATCCCAACTCAAATAGGGGGAGATTGTTGGAACCTTAGGTTTGATTTGAGTTAGGATCCACCTTTAATGTCTAAAGTTTATATCATAATATATCTTATAACTTAGATTAAATCAGATTAAGTTAATAGGCTGAAAAGAAATATACAGCTAATATAAATAATATATATATAAATAATATACTAAGAAAAATATATATATAATAATAGGCTGAAGAAAATAAGAGAAAATAATATAAGAGAAATAATATAAGAGAAAATAATATAAGTTAAAATCAAAATAATATTAGTCAAACTGCGTTCGACGAACGGCCATCGGCATTCGTCGGACTGCGCTCTACGAATTACATTATAGCTGCGTTCGACAAAATATCAAGAAAGCAGCAGTCGACGAATTCCAACCAGAACAGCGGTCGACGAAATCCAGCCATCTCAGCGGTCGAAGAACAGCGGCTCAGCGGTCGACGAAATCATCCCGTCTCAGCGGTCGACGAAAAGTTCCGTTCGACGAACTCAAGGCTGCGTTCGACAAAATCCAAAGATCTCAGCGGGCGACGAACAACAATACAACAGCGGTCGACGAACAGAATTCTCAGGTCGACGAAAGTGAAGCTGAGCTCGACGAAATTGTTAACAACAATTATATTCCTTATATCTCAGCTCGACAAATATTCTAAGCAATATTTTAAGTAACTTCTATTTATATATTGCTATATATTGTCTTTCTTTATGAATATATAATATAGCCGTTGCAGGCATTAAATGCTATAGCCGTTGGCAGCAGAAATAATAAATGTTGTAGCCGTTGCAGTAAGCAAAAGAAGGAAAGAGGACATCTCGAGGATCTGCTAAATAAAAGAAATATTATTTCTTTCCTTTTTGGTCAGCAAGGATTCAAATTAGACGAAAGAAGACAACAACTCTTTTACACGACAACAGGAGTCAACTTATTATACAGCAGATTTTATATGAGATATATACAGCTGCTTTCTCTCTCGACAGATTACATACATATATATATATTGCTGTACAGATTTCATATTAGAGACAGAACATATTAATATTGCTGTACAGGAATAAGAGAAGAAGAATAAGAAGAGAAAATGAAGAACAGAAGCAAAAAGAAGAAGCAGATCATATATACTTATATCTTCTTTTTGCCTAACTCTTTCTTGCAGATCATATACATCCTGAGACACCAATCACTATCAATTGCTCGGGATCAAAACTGCAAGAAGAAGAAAAGAGTTATTTGCTTTCTAGAGAAGAAGCTCCATCCATAAAGCTGTCATCAAACTGAATCAGACAGGGGGAGCTTTCTTCAACAACATCTTCATCAAGTGTCTTCTCAGCAAAGAGAAGAACAACATAATCTTTTCTGTTTTCTTTTATTCCTCCCATCTTGTAAAGGGTTAAAACTCCCTTCAAAAGTTTAAAACCCGGTGACATGCCACCTTAGCAAAGACCTGCAGCTTGGTTTATAAGCACCTTATCAAAAGCTTATAGGTGAATTGGGCACCTGATCAAACCTCCATTAGTGTGTGGGCACCTTATCAAAAATACCTTGGTGTGAGGGCACCTTATCAACAACCTCCTAGTGGATTCCTACCAGTGGGTAGAAGAGTAGATGTACCCAAGTTTTGGGGAACTACTATATTTCCTTGTGTCATCTGGATTGTGCTTGTTTGTTTGTTTTATGTTTTTATTTATGCTGTGATTTTTATATGCATTCTCACTGTTTGTATTTATTATTCATACAACAATCAGCAAACACACATATATATTATATATATATATCATTATTTTGGAAGCAAACTTAAACAAGAGCTTCAATATATATAAGAACTAAACTCTCCTTTCAGACTCAGCATTGCCGACCATCACGAATAGGGTTAGCGAGTGGAAGAGGCGAGTAAAAGAAAAGAGAGAAACGACAGGGGGTGCAGTTAATGTGTTAGTTAGAAAGGAATGGGGGGGTATTTATAGAAAACATGGGAGGGGGGTCACGACCGTTGACGCGACCCACTCACTCCCAACCCACTCACCCCTACCTATAAGCGAAGTCTCATTTGCTCGCCCCTAAAAGGTGAGCGAGAACACCCCTACCGCTCGACTAGACATCAAAATCAAGAACAATAAAACACAACATGCGAGCCATATCAGAGGAAAGAATAAATCCCCGCAAGGTGAGGTCAAGAGCAGCAGGAAATGATTGTACTTTTTTATGCGAGAAACTAGAAGAAAATAATAACATTTTCAAGGAAAAAGGAAAAATGTGAGCGGGATCACAGGGGGTGCCACCTCCAAAAACCCCGACCTCACGTTCGCACCCCTGGGCCTCTCCTGGCACGGGCGAAAGTGTGGACTGCCGTGATTTCTTGATGCATTGACCACGTGAATTATTCGAGTTGCTTGAGGTGACTCTCCATTAGTGTCGTGTCACCCTCCCCCCCCCCCCCCCCCCCCCCCCGCGTTCTACTGCATATCTTCCACGAGCAAGAAACAGTACCCGTCCAAGGCGTCCATTCACCGCTCTAGGACAAGGATGCGAGGAAAGGGGTCGTTCTCGGCCGAAGCCCTTTCCTCCTAGAGCACGCGAAGCATGTACTCATATTTCTGCAGCACCACCATCATTTGTTTTTTCATCTTGGTAGCATTAGAGGGGTCGCCCAAGTACTCACCAATCATAGAAGTGGAAGGAGGCCCCGAGTAGTTTCCCGCATCATCCGACTCGTCAGCAATCGAGATGTCAGGATTTGAGAGTGGAGGCGAAATGTTAGAAAGAAATTAGAAGCAAAGAAAGGAAGGGGCGAATACATTCCCTTACCGTTCGACGTCCCGATACCCTTCTCCTCGCAATGGGTAAAGGGCTCGCCTCGATTGCTCGGGGGCATCCTCGACATTCCGCCAAAGGAGTAGAAGGTGAGGAGTACTTGGGACTTTCTCGAACCCACTTGCGAAAGAGGCTCGGTAGGGTCCTACACTGCGGTGATCACGACGGGGCCAGGAGTATTGCTCGTTGTGGCGATGAAGGTGTTGGCGAGTTCCTCGGCCAGGTCGCGAGCAACGACCTCAACCGGGGGGGTCAGGGCAAGATCGATATAGGTGGGCACTGCAAAAGTGAACATGTGGTTAGTTATTCATAATGTGCGTGTCTAGTACAGGGAGAGATGTGTCATACCAGGAATCTGAAGGTGGGTATCAAGGTTTGATTGAGTGCTCGTTCCCTCCTACTCGCCGTCTCCTCGTCCCCTCGCATCGTGCACGGCAGTGAGGTGGGACTGCGAGGTCTGAGGTTTTGAAACAAACGTTATAAGAAGGTTTGTAAGCAAGTACAAGGAGGGGGAATCACACCTAATTGGATGCTTCGAAGCCCAGGCTGATCCCTGGTTACTGTTGCAGTCCTGAAAGAGTTGTCATCCCTCCTAAAGACTCGTGTCGCACCTTCTTGATGAACCTTTTTCCTACTCGTTTTGGTGACGTGCCCGAGGATTGGTTAGTGATGATGTCTAGCAGCCAAGAAGAAGCCGTCTCGTTCTTTTCCTTGAGGGCTGCACGACGAGCTAGGATGTCCTTGGAAGGAGGAATGATGGCGACTAGTAGACGAGAAGTGAGGGGAGGAGGTGGAGGCGGAATTATGGCCTCTCCCCTGGGTATATATAACTCACAGTGGGTCCCACTGAAAGATTCTCTCTGAAATCAAGGCACTCGCCAACCGCTCGAGGTTGAACTATCTTTTCGAGAATAAGGCAAACTCGCAAAGAGCGGGGATTGTGTACAACCCTGGGTCTGCCGAGTGGACCTAGTAAGGTCAGTAGGAAAAATGGGCAAGACTCACCTACCTCCAGTGTTATAGTTACCACGAGGCGTTATACTCAGGCAAGTCAACTAGCCTCTATTCGATCGGCTAGTCGTCTAGCCGATAAGCGAGTCGACTCGCCTCTAGCCGATATGCGAGTGCAAGCGCGATAGCTAGTGCAAGCTCGGTAGCTAGTGCTAGTCTTTGGTTCGGGGAGAGCGGTGAGCACCCAGTCACATCGGGTACTCGCCACCTCCAGGCGAGCATGCCTCGAGTGGTGAGGGCTCTCCACTAGGGGGTCCCCCTTTTTTCCAGGAAATCTCATTCTGGCCTAAAATTAGCAATTCCAAACAGCGGGATTCCGTTGTTGGCAGACCAATTTGGGTTGTATTTAGTAAAACCAAAAGGCGTTATTCAGCTATCCGCATACCATTTTCAGAAAACTATAAATAGACCACCAAGGGCGTCATTGGAGAGAACAAGTCTTCTTGGCCTTCTCTCTCCATAGATTGTTTCTGGTCGGGAGAGCTCTAACCCTCTGTTTTCTGTGGTTTCTTGGCCGACAGTCTGGTGCTCTCTAGTGCCCTCGAGGGTGTGCAGCTCAGCATTGGCTTGGGAGAGGAAGTTCTCTTTTTTGATCTTTTGGGTTAGTGGCGGGACCTCCTCGCTGCAGCTCGCGGGGTCTGTTTCTAGTTTTCCACCTTCGTGAGTGAGGTTCTTTGCTCTGAGTGTCTGTCCTAGTGATCTAACTAAGGAGAGGTAAAAGCTAGCTACATCAGTCTGAACTCCTCTTGAACCGTGGTTTCCGGGTTCAACAATGATGATATTAGGTCAATATTAACATAATTGGACCATGGAAGGTCCATTAGCTTCAATTGGGCCAATTCGGTCAAACATGACCCAATTGGAACAAGGGTCACATCTTCGGTCCAATGATGTCATAAGAGGCTCATTAGGTTATTCATGACCCATTTGGGTCTAGGGAGTTACCTTGGGCCCAATAGGATGATATTTGATTCAAGGCCAAAGGATGTGGTCCACTAGTTTCTAGGGTACCTTAGCAAGGGTATGTTAACTTTAATTGGGTCAACTAGGGTCCTAGTGACCCAATTAATGAGGAGGGGTGGGGTTGTTACAAGCTGAGAGGCGACCATGCATATGATATCCCTCTTAGACACATTTTTTGGGAATGGTGTTCTCCGGAAGTTTCTTTGTTGTCGGAGCTCTATTCTTTAGTGGTTCTTTACTGGTGGTAGGAGGAGGCAGCAAGGGTAGCACGTCAACTCCACTCCAGAGCTTAGAGGAAGAGAGGAGCGTGGAGATGAGAGGGAGGAAATGGTGGGGAGGTGTAAACGGCTAGGGTGAGAAGTGTGCTTAGTTTAGGGTTTGTCAAGGGATAGCTTATATAGGTCAACCCTGAACCTAAGACCACTTAGGCAAGTTAAGGGAAGGATTAGGATAGAACCAAAATCCATTAATGAACTAACATGTGATGCAATGGCAAACTCCTCAACTCTTTCTAAGAACCTATCCTCCACATGTCTTTTGAGTTCATATTAATTGTTGAAACTAATGCAACAGACTTGAGTCAATTCTGAGATAGTTCACTTGAAATTGCATTTACAAGTAGCTGCATAGCTCGCCGTGAATTATTTCGATCAAATTCCACAATGATCATCGGATTGAGATGAGATAAACATCATTGTGTTCATATTGGTCATAGTGTTCAATACAACCGACCGAAGTCAATTTCAAAATGGTCAATTTTGATCAACTTCCTAAATACCCATTGAAATGAAGCGCAACTAGTGTCATTGTGCTCATAATGACCTTACGAGTGCAATCCCACTGATCAGGATCAATTCTGAATCCATCTGCTCAAAAAATCATGTCAAGCCCATAACGAAGCTCAATACAATCCATTTTGGCTAACTTTCTAAATATGCAACGTAGTGAGGTGCCATTAATTTCGTTGAGTTTGTGTTGACCTTACTGTTGCAATGTCACAGACCGAGATCAATTCCAAATTCATTTGCACGTTGGAGTGTCACATAGCTCAATATCGCACATTTGGTTCAATGTTCTCAATATGTACCGTAATGTGGCACAACCGATGTTGTGGAGTTCCTTTTGACCCGAGGAGTGTATGTCACTTACCGAGATCAATTATGTGTTTGTTTGCTCCAAAAATACTATTCTAAGTAATCGTAGTGCAACTTGATTTATATGAAGTTGTAGTCATGTCACTAGTTTAATAAGTCATCCCGACCCGTCTAAGCTCTTCAAAGAGGTCAATTGAACTAACTAGACCCATATGTGGTGAAATTGACGAGGTCAAAATTTGGGATGTTACAAACTTGACCCAATTGACCTTTTTAGTTAACTTGATGAACGTAGAATCAGAACATCTAAAGTGCCTACAAACCCCATTATGAGTTACTGTGGCAATATGGGCCCTCAAGGTCACATTGACTAATTTTGACCTTGTTGGCTAGCAGTTTTGACCAACGGCTAACAATGATGTTTTTGGACATAACAATCACCGTGAGGCCTCATGCAATATAATTAGGCACTTTCCATCGGTAGTGTGTACCATTGAATTTGATGGTCATACTAATTATGGAGGGTTCTGACCAAGAGATTGAGAGGTCATGATATTTGAAGTGTGAGAAATTTTGAAGTTTCATCAGATTACGCAGATGCAAGAGGTATTTGTGTAAGATAGAAGGAAAAAGAGTGCTCAAGTGTTGGTCAATGACCCTAAGACATTGCGGATTTATGGATCCAGTGGCCACCGATGAAAGATCTGATGGAATGATTATATAGTGGATGATAGGTAAGACAGTGAGGATGGCTTGTTAGAATAGTGTGCTATAGTGGATAGGGACAATTGTCATAGGCTTGTGTAAGTTAGGTAAATGTTTGAGCAATAACAAGATTTTTGGTGGGCTTGTAGGAGAAAAGGAGATAATCCGATGTCTATGAAAACAAGTAAAGAAGGGTATATGACGGTGGATATGAGTCGAAGCGCGGAATGGGAAATGATCGCTATGACTATGAGGGGATAATATGAAGGGAAGAGGCGGCTACATTTAGAGTAAACCTATTTAATATCATGCAAGTTGGGTCTTTTACCTGTTATTCTAGTCAAAGAGGAAACTAAAGTACCAGGTGTAAGACTCAAGTTTTTTTTTTCTTATCATTTTAATGCCTCATAAATCTTCTTATTTATTAGCACTATAATGAAGTGTTTAAATTAACTTGCTTAATAATACTTCTATTATTTCCTTACTTTGTTCAATTCTCAAAAGGCTTCTACTAACAAAAAACAATCGCTCGCCACAAAGCAAGGGTAAATCATTCGTTATCAAATGACTGACTGTCTACAAATTTAACTCTAACATCAAAAATCGCTACGTATCGAATTAACTTTTGACTCAATATAAGTCAATGACCCAATATACGAGTAATAGGTCATATCATTTAGCTTGATATTGGAAGGTCTATATTCATGTATAAATAATTGTATAGATAAATGTATAAACACTTGAATTTTATGCATGTACTAGTGCATTAATCACTTAACTTTTGGAAATTAAAAATCAATCAAAAAGGACAAAGTTTGGGCGCATTGAGCCAACCTATAACAAGGTATTTGACTTGAGATCATTGAATGACTTTGTTCTGATCTTGAGTAAAATTGTACCTTGATATAAAGCAAAAGGCAACCTTACAATTTATGGTGGATAAGATTCTCTTCACTGCTCATAGAATTCTACTCTCCTTTTGTAGTAAAATGTGAAGTGTTAGTATAAACAAGGCATCAATAACTTAGTGAACACAATAGAAATTGCTTATTGCAATAACAAAATGCTTCCTAACCTTTAAGTAGTGGAAGCCAAGTATCATGCCATGCACAAATAACCTATGCCATTATATTACGCCCGCATAACATTTCTACTCTGTCATATTTCTCTTTTTATTAGAGCCTATGCATTCATCTTAAATTCAATTAGTTATAGGGAAAGAAGCTCATTGTTACGTTACTTTTTGGATGTGGGACTACATTCTCAACATTCTCCCTCAGATGTGGGTTTTTTGGTTCTAACATGCTTGCTTCTCTTCCTAATTGGATGACGTGAGTAGGTTGTTGGGCCTATCATGCATGATACTATGTTATAACCTAAGCGTCCAAACTGAACTCAATTGGTTATAGTAGGAGGGGCTCGGGATCTAAGTGCACAAAGCTGCGTAAATTTTTTGAAATGAAACTATATGTTCTCAACACATTTTGATAGAATTCAAACATCACTTCAGAACCTCGAGGAGTTAATCTTCTTTCTTCAAAGCATCACATCCACATAATGATATCAATAAAAATGTCATAATTGGAAGGCTGGTTCTTGAATGAGAAAGCTCACATGAGCATATCTTGTATATTCTATTCAGGTGCTCTGAAAGGAAAGTTATTAGCAAAATGCCATAAAATTAATATAGCAGTTCTGGTGTAATTGGCTTCACCAAATTCAATATAAAAAAAAACATTTATTCATACAGGAATTAACTTGACTCTACTTTGGGAGCCAAATACTCGTGTATTCCTTCTTGTAAATGTAGCGGAGAACTTCCTCTCCTCCCTTAAATCCTCTTAAAAAATACTCCAGCTGTGTTCCTTTTCGGTACGAAGAATGCTCTGGCGACTCTATTGGCGTCAACGAAGAGATGTCTAGGCGGCGATTTGTTCCACTAGAGGTCTAGCAGAAGACATGCTGAGCTCAAGATCAAGAACAGGAGGTGATTCTGGACTCAGAAAATGATGGGGAGCATGTGTTGTTCCTGGTTCTGGAAAATTCAGATCTATTGAGACTCCTGAGATTGTGTTCAAATCAAGTCTTGGGACAGGAGTATTCCTTATGAAAGAAGGATCCTTGACCTTGTAGGAATCTTTGGCATCAACTAGCCTTTGACTGCCTTTAACCTTCATATACATATTGAAGATTATCACATATGAAAGAATTTTTTTAGCTAAAGATGCAGTATATAGTTAGATGCAAGTAACTTCTTTCTGTGATGTTAGGCCAATGCAACCCTCCAAATTCAATCTTTTTTTAGCTCTGTTTGAGAGAGTGGTGGTATTGCAGCAAGTCTAAAACTTTCTATTTGTGATCAAAACCCTAGATGATGCGGTGGCGTTTTGGCAGGAAACACGTTTTTTGAAGAAATGATGTTCAAGAATACGTGCATAAAGTTTTCAGCATTAGGTTCACAATTGCCACCGCTCTCTCACTGCTCCCCGAACAGAGCCTTGCTATTTATAGTACAAATTTTCTGTGTCCGGAGTGAAAAAAGAAGAAGAGTTTTTGGTAGATAGTTACCAGATCAAACAGGCTTGATCGGCGCTGCTTCTTGTCGAAGCTGCTCTTTCTTAGAAAATACTTCTGGGCATGGCTGGCAACTTGAGTTGGTGTTCTCGAATTGACGAAATTGCTCGAGATGCCGCGCCAATCGCCTTTGCCAAGCTTCTCCAACCCAGCTAGGAAAGCCCTGTGCTCTTCCTCAGACCATGGAACTCCTAATGACCAATTCACAAATAACTTAAAACCGCTAGTACTTACCAAATAACTAGAATATTTACAGATTTACAAAAACCAAATTGTTGGCCTTTTAATAACAAAAGAGAATTAAGGATGATAGATCTGGCTGTATGAAGATTGGTAATTTTATTTTAGAAAAATTCTCCGGTGGAATTTTAAAGAACAAATATCAGCTTGCAGAATCATCCATCCAACAGTCAAAATCTTTATCCAAAGCCTTATTTCAACAATTCCATGTATGGATGGTTAAACTCTACAGAAAGATGATTGATATTTGTACATTAAAATCAAATAACAGATTTTGGATCTGTCGATTGAATCTGATAATGAAATAGAATCTAGATACAGAATGAAGAAAAAGTACTAGCCTTTCTTCCTTTCTTGAGCTCCTTCGATTAAACCATCAGAGAGATAGCCGCTAGAGAATTTCTCGGCGGTTTCATTGATACAGATAAGAGAGGATGAGGACGAAGACGAGGAAGGAGAGGCTGAAGCGCTGTAACATGCAGTAGAGAAGCAGTCGAAGCTAAAACTCTTCTTCATGGGTAAAGATGAAGTTATTTGAAGCTGAACCCCAAACAGCCTCAGCCCCCGTCCACCCGCCATGGCTCTTGAGCTCCTGCAAGTTCTTGAGTTATGCCCATTGTTTCCACAATGAGAGCACCTTCTTCCCATCTGGCGAGAAAAAGATGAGAGGAAGAACTTGATCAGACGATTCTGTTGGTTGATGTTTGATTCTACGATATTGTTCAAGAAGGGCTCCGCAATAAGGAAAAAAGTTGAACGGCTGGGAGAGGATTTATAGGAAATACCTTTGAATTCTTATTGAGATAAAGAATGGGCTACAACTCATTTAGTAATTCATAATATTGAGATTTGTGCTTCTGTATATCTCTATCGTTGATAGAGATTTATATATATATATATATAAATATATACATATATAAAGAGAGAGAGAGAGAGAGAGAGTTTATAAAAAATTGTTTTTGACTAATTATTTCCACAGTATTATTTCCGTACTGGAAGGATTACTGATTTTCTGGATTTGTTAAAAAATTGTAATATTCAAAAAACTTACCAGGGATATAAATAGGATGAAATTTACCTACTCAAAACCATGATATTATGTTACATGTGGCAAGATCTCTCCATGACTCCACTATAGGTAAATGGTTTTAGCAATATACAAATGCGACCCGTTACCCAGCAAGGACCCCTGGACCCCCACTATATCCGAAAGATGTTGTTGAGAATATTTTACTCGTGTTTAGATAAGAGTATATTTGATATAATATCTTGTTTATATTTTGATAAGATATATGTTTGATAAGCTTAAAATATTATTTGTATGTAGTTGGTTATATCAACAACTATCTCATTTATTATTGTATTACTATTCTTTTGTTAAAGATATTAATGAAAGTAGAAACTCTACCCTATTGATGGGTCGATATTAATTATCCCCCCACCCCCCTAAAATTCCTCTTCTTTCTCATCATTTGGCCAGACTAGTATCTTTCTCTAAAAGACCTCATATTGTGATTTCTATGACATCTATCCCTAGATGGTAGAGGGTATGCGGTTCAAAAATAATCAACAAGGCAAGGGTGCAACTCAGACCAGTTCGGTTCCACTCAGAACCAAGAATCGACCCGTATACGTTTGGTTCCAAATTTTTGGAACCGGAACCGACCCACGGTTCTATAATGTAGAATCAAAACCGAACCGAAAATATTGGTTCGGCTCCGTTTCGATTCTCTTAAATTCTGTAACATGAACAATAAATTGTCTTCAAAAACTATGAACAAGAAAAACTTAACTAATAAAACTATGATATAACAACTAGGAATCCAAAAATCACAGAAACTAATAATGTCCACTTCATTACATAATGTGAGACAAAATTAAAAGTTATTAGGGCACATAAAGAGAGTTTTAGACACAAATTAAGAGTTATTCATCTATTGAGTAACCCACAAGAAAAAACTTGAAAAAGAAACTCAAGGTTAGAATAGCCGGCTATCATAAGACAGAGAAAAATATTTGACTCTACTTCCATTCCACTAATCACAAAAAAGTAACAGTCGGCTATCACATGATGGGAGAAAAAATCCCCCCAAATCCATTCAACTAAATCACTAATCACAAAAACCCGCTATCACAGATTCACATGATAGAAGAAAAAATAGAGAGAAGTGGGAAGAAGGCTTACAGTGCAACTACGCAAGTAGAGGCCGCAGCAAAACAGTCATGCAAGCCCCCAAATCAGAGTCGGAGGTCGGAACCTAGGGCACAGCCGGCGGAGTAGGAGCAACATATGATCATAATCGACGTCGGCGGGAGGAGACGGGGCCGGGAACTCTAGCAGTGCTAGCTAAGCGCCACAGGTGATTGTAATCGATGCCGGCGGTACTAGGCTGCTAGCTTAGAGCCTTCGGCCTTCCGGCCCTTCCTGTTCGCTAGGGAGATGGGGATGGGAACTCTAGCGACACTAGGGTTGGATCTTGGACGGGTGACAGGAGATTGAGAGAATAAAAAGTTAAAAACTTTTTAACTTTTTAAGGAAGCCTTAATAAGTTAATTATTAATATATGGCAGCCTTAATTTATGATACGAATTGATAGGCTGATATGGTGATGCCCAATAAAAAAATAAGTATTTAAATATACGGTTCGGGTCGGTTCTCGGGTACCCGACCATGTGACCCGAGAACCGAACCGAACCGTCGGGTTTTTTTCAACCGTAACCAAACTGACCAATGTGGGAACCGACCCGAACCGTCCGGTTCGTGTCATTTTCGGGCCGGTTTTCGGTTCTTTAGATACTTTTGCACATGCCTAAACAAGGCCATTGTAAGAACCTTTTTTTGCTTCGCTACCTGGTCTTATGCCCAGAACCGCCGCTTTGCGGTGACACCATCATTCGGAAGGTCGTCACTACAAAACGCCAATCCTGCAGGTCATATCGTTCACAAAGGAAGAAAGGTATATATATTGGAACATATAGAATTCAAGTCCATATCACATGAAATATAAAACTCAGAATAAAAGAGGTCCACATATAGTAACTGAATAAAAAGATAACAATAATAAGGGCTCCTGCCCAATACATCAAATCCTCACTACAAGTTCTCTCGCGGAAGCAAAACTAGTAGTAATACTCACGGATCCTGAGACTGGTGCTCCTGTGCTAGACTGTCCCGCCTCCATCTGCACCGGCCTCTGGTGCTGTTGCGCCTCCTCGGTCCTTTAAAATGATAAGGTCCACCGACCGTTAGTCAAAAAACTAAGTCAATCCCCCACCCCTCCCCTGGTGACTCCTAGGCACCGAGCGGGAGGAATGAAGCGGAGGACAGCAAGGGGTACAAACAAGCAGATGGTGAATCTAATCTACAGGAAATGTCTACCACTACGCAGTATATATTACGGTGAGTAATACAGTAATAAGTAAAGCAGTAATGAGTAAAACAGTAATAAGTAAAACAGTAATAAAGAAGAGTAACCTTGATTTATAGGAAAGTTCATACAAACCTATAGACCAAGGGGTCGTTTTGCAGGGCCTATCGTATAAAAAGTCTCATACTGATTTATACGAAATGGGTAGGGGTTGGAATGCAATGCTTATATCATGACATGCAGAGTTATGCAGTTTAATGCTATGTTCACACAAGTGCAACTCACACACTTCGACTCTATGCGCATAGACCTTTAGTTCCCCCTTTTTGGAGCAGCAAAACTTCGAGGATACTCCCGTAGTAGCAAGAAGAAGCGGTGGGTTAGGCCTCGCTCACCTCTAGGTTGGTATCTGCACTACCTAACCTAGACCTACCGTACGCCTCAACGCTAAGAACACAGCAGCGGAGCTCCTGCGTACTCTTGCTGGCCAGTCCACCATACTTTTTCTTGGTGAAGTGTTAACCACACCTACCGAGCTAAATTATCGACGTTAGTGCGACGGTCGTCATACTAAAGAACCACCACCTTATGCACATACATTTATGAATACTATTTATATCTCCGAGCCATAAGCTCCCCGGCCTAACCTGCTTGTCCAAGAACCATTTCCGTGTCACAAGCTCACCGAACTAATTAGTCCGCTCCTACAACCACCGAGCCTACCGCTCGTAAGACCAAACCAACTAACCTCCCGTGACCACGGGGTGTGGGTGTGTGAATTATTAAGACAATCTTGCATAACAGTTTATTCCTGCAGTTTAGGATTAATCTTGGACTTCCCGAGGTCTACCCTGTTAAGGGCTCGCTGCGGTACTAGGAGGTACGATGGGATGATAGCCCAAACCTCCCTTTCTTAAGACACTTAATGTTATTGGTAACTACCCATAAGAATACCTCTCTTATCATTACACTTAGATTAACCCCAAGTATTTTATGACTCTCTAAGGGGAAAAACGATCTTTTGTCGATCCCGAGCACAATCTTGCCCCTTAGCTTATCGAGCACACTCAATATATAGACTCATGTTGGTGAACTCAAATCTCCTCAACCAAACTAAGTACATCGTCTACCTCCCATTCCTACCTAATGGTCTACAAGTTACTCAAGTTTTGCAGTTTTACTATACGCAGACCAAATGAGCTATATGAGATGTATGAGAGGAGGTACTCCAAACATTCATCAAAATGACTCAAAATTATTATTGGGGATGAGTTATGTCATTATAACACCATCTCCAGAAGTTTATAATTTTTCTACATAATTTCGTATTTATTATAATTTCTCCAAAATCAGGGAACCTGTGATTTTGTACATCAAATATGATTTTCTGACATGGTATGGCTTCTGTACAACCCCGATATTCGCCAGGAGTTGGGCATAGATTTGAGAAGTCAGTAGGCGGAGGAGGTAACAAGGAAGGCGAGCCAGAGTCTCAGAGTATGCCCGCAAGAAGGCGGGCGAGCCGGGCACTCGCCGACCGCTCGAAGGAAGGCAAGCGAGCCAGATCAGCGTGGTCCACTCGCAGCAGTCTTCTGGAGGAGCCGAATTCTTTCCAAGTTTCTGTGTTCGGCTAACTCCAATCTGTGTTCGCCGAAATCCGTTTGGTGTTCGGCGAGCCTCGCGCTCCAGTTCGACGATATCGCATTTAGCTCGACGAGCTCATTCTCCGAGCCAGTTCAGCAAATCTCCATAAGGCTAAGGGAAGCTCGCAGGAAGGCACGCGAGTCATGTCCCTGCGAGCCTGAGTCTCAAAGTCCGCTCGCAAGAAGGCGAGCCAGAGTGGCAAACTCGCCGACCATAGTCTCCAGGCAAAAGTGGCAAGGAAGGCGAGCCAGATTCTCAGAGTTCGCTCGCAAGAAGGGGGGCAAGCCGGGCACTCGCCGACCGCTCGAAGGAAGGCGGGCGAGCCAGATCTTCCCGATCGACGAACTCCAAGCCGCGTTCGGCGAACTCCAATCTGCATCCGACGAACTTCAATTTGAGCTCGACGCAATCCGTTGTTCTGAGTTCGACGAACTCCAGCTTGAGGTGGGGGTCTCAGCTCTGCGTTCGACGTATGAGTAACAAGATGTTCAATCTGACAGAATTACTTCTCAGCTCAACGAGTTCAGTCGTCCAGCCAGCTTAGTAGATTTTTGTAGGGCCGAGTGGAGCTCGCATGGGTAAATGTGAGACCCGACCTCGGCGAACGTCGCCGGAAGGAGGGCGAGCGGGGCCTTCGCAGAGCGCTCGCCAAAGAGGGGTCTCGCGAGGCGTACTCGCAAGGAGACTCGCGAGAGCTCTCGCGAGTAGCCTTCTCGCAGGCCATTTATCCATAGGCTAAGGAGGCAAAATTACCCCTCTGCCCCTGGTGGTCTGCCGTTAACCTTTCCAAACAGTGGAGTTTGGTTGTTAGCAGGCCAAACTGGGGTGCGTTTAGTAAAACCAAAAGGCGAAATTCCGCTATTGACAGACCACGAGCAAAAAACTATAAATAGACCTTAAAGGGCACCTTGGGAGAGGATTCCAATCTCAGTTCTCTGAGCTTCTTTCTCCCTTGGCTACTTTGGTTTAGCTCTCTAGCTCTCCAAGGTGCCCAAATCTCAGCTTTCTCTTGGGAGGGGAAGCGCTCAACGATCTTCCGGGTTTGTGGTGGGACCTCCTCGCTGTGACTAAGGTCTTAGTCTGTTTCTGAGTCCCCAGTCTGCTCCTTTCGAGGGACTCGTAAGGGCCAGCTGCCCCACAACTCATTGAGGGACCGAGCTTCACAAGAGACTGAGAAATCGATTTCAACATTTTGGTGCGGTGAGCGTGGAGTGTGGTTAGTCCAAGAAGATTCCAAGAAAGGGACATGGCAGGAGATGAAGAGTAGGGCGAGGAGTTCTGCGGGTCACCCCCGGCGGTGATGCAAAGAATGTTCTCGGACATTAGGAGGGAAGTCCTCGACACCATCGGGTTCGCGGTCACAGCGTTGCGTAGCGAGTTCGCAACCCCAGCGGTTCAGGTGTCCCATCCTCAGGTAGCGGTTGGCAAGGATGCCCCGGGAGGAAGGGCTGGAAAGGAGGTGTTCTGAGGGTCAGTGCAGGACCTGGAGGGGCGAGTGTTGTTCGCCAGTCCGGCCAGTTCGGTGCCAGCGAGCATAGGGCAGGCGAGCACGGCGCAGGCGGGTGCGGCGCAGGAGGGTGCGGCGCAGGCGAGCGTGATCCTGGCCGGCACGACGCCCGTAGTAGCGGCTCCGGCGAGGGTGGCTCTCGCGAGCAGTGCCCCAGCGAGCTCAAGTCAGGTGAGGGAGATCGGGGGGCGAGTGGAGTAGGAAAGGACATCAGGTAGAGGAAGCCCCTTCTGCGAGCTGGTGCTTTCTGCACCCGTCCCAGAAGGGTTCGGGGAGTGGGACATGGTCTACTACCACGACCGGGACGACACCTGCAGTCGTTCGAGGACTCAGTCTCTATCAGACCGATGTCGGACGCCTTCAAGTGTCGGCTCTTCGCCGTTACCCTAAAGGAGAAGGCCCGGGAGTGGTTCCACCAACTCCCTGTCGGATCAATCTACGCATTTGAGGATTTGCGTAGAAGTTTCTTGTTGCGGTTTTCAACTTCGAAGAAGAGGAAGAAAGACGCCGAGTCCCTCTTCAAGGTGAAGTAAGAGCCCAAGGAGTCATTGGCTCATTAAGCGGATTGGTTTCAGGAAGAAGTATTGCTCACCCAGGAGATGCCCGGGTTTGCCCTTCAGCTCGCCTTCACGTTGGGGATGAAGGAGAGTTTCTTCAAGATGGACCTAAAGAGGAAAGCCCCCTGTCTCCTACGAGGAGTTGATGGAGAGGGTGGCGGAGGAGGTCGAGAGTGAGGAGGCCAATCCGGAGCTCACCAAGAGGCTAGCAAAGCTCAGTGAGCCGGAGGTCAAGCAGCAGGTGGGGCGGAGAAGGGAAGAGCCTCGAGCCCCAGAAGGGGGATGGAGGCAGCATGGAGGGGGGATGCATGGTCAAGGAAGAGGTTATGCCCCTAGAGGGGGTAACTTCTTTGGGGGGGGGGGGGGGGGGAAAGGAAGACCCCAACAGTTGGGATGGAGGCAAGGTCCAAGGCCGATGCCTCCCCCGCCTCAGCAGGCCATGACGATCAGGCGAGGAAGGGGAGGAAGAGGAAGGAGAGAAGGAGCGGAAGCAGGAGCAAGAAGGAGGAGGGGAAATAGGGCGGCAGAGGCCGGGAGGGGGGAGGTGGCGTTGTCATACCGTGACTTCCATGATGAGGAAGGTCACGCAACGGCCACCTGCCCAGAATTCTTAGAGACAAAGAGGGCTAGAATGTCGGCGTCGCAGCAGTAGCAGCAGGTGAGGATCGAGGAGGTCCTGCCTTGGGAGGACGAGGAGGAGAGGTGTGAGGACTGGGTCGATGTGGGGACCCGGGGAGGGATCGGAGTGATCCACGGGGGAGTGGGGGTGGAGGCAACCCGCAAGGCGAGCCTCCATACCATCTACCGCCGAAGCGTGGCTTCGACATCCATGGCCCCACCCCCAGCAGAAAAAATCACTTTTTCTCAAAGGGACATGCTGGGTCATGAGGACCCTTTCTGCGACGCATTGGTCATCCAGACCGCCATAGATAACTTCACGGTGTCCCGGATTCTCATGGACAACGGACGCTCCTTCAACGTCATCTTCAAGAAGGCATTCAATGAGATGAAGGTGGAAGCCAAGAGGGTGTTGGCCTTGGATGGCCCGTTGTTCGGGTTCTCCGGAGAAAGGAAGGAGGTCGAGGGAGGAGTGGGGCTCCATGTGGTCCTGGGCGGGCAATCTTGGAATTGCCGCTTCATCATAGTGGATGCCTCCAGCATCTATAACGCCATCTTCGGACGGACAGTAATCAGTGCCTTCCACTGCGTCCCCTCCACTTTCCACCAATGCCTCAAGTTCAGCTCAAGGGGAGTCCAGATTCGGGTAAGAGGGGATCCGAAGGTAGCAAGGCAGTGCTACGTGACGGTGGTCAACACCATCTCCTAGATGACCACAACAACAACAACAACAACACTCAAGCCTTTATCCCACCATAGTGGGGTCGGCTATATGGATCCTCTGTCGCCATTGCGCCCTATCTTTAAGCATAGTCTCATTAATGCCTAAGTACATCAAGTCTTTCTTTATAGTTTCATTCCAAGTCTTTTTTGGTCTACCCCTCCCCCGTTTAACATGTCTAGTGACTAAACTCTCACAACGCCTAACAGGTGCCTCTAATGGTCTCCTATGTACATGTCCAAACCATCTTAAACGAGCTTCTCGCATCTTCTCTACAATTGGCGCCACTCCTATCTTATCCCTGATACATTCATTCCTAATTTTATCCAGTCTCGTGTGACCACACATCCACCTAAGCATTCTCATCTCCACTCCTATCTTATCTCCTAGATGACCGAGGCGGAAAAATGGGATCAGGAGGTGGGATAGCCGGCGGGTCTCGGAAAGGCAGAGGAGGAGATGTTGGGTTTTCTATACCCCTCGATAGGGATGATATATCAAATATGCGCAGCGGAAATAACAAGAACAACCCAAAAGAAGCTAACGGATCTTTCGGTTTTCATGATTCAAGAGAATAAGCAAATCGAAATACAAGGTACCTTTGCGGGATTGAGTCAACACTCAACCAAGGTGCTCCCAAGAGAAATCTGAATTTCTGTCTTTGAGTTCTTCAAGAATCGAAATGGATCGATCCCTCTACAGAAGTCCACACAAGCAAAGGAGAACCCTAGCTTCTTGTCGCACAAGAACTAGGTCGGAGAAGGATGCTCTCAACGTCCTCACGGACTACTAGGTCCGGTCCATAGGAGGCGGCGACCGACGGCGGCGACTAGCGGTGGCAGACGGATCGAGAGCGATCAGAACACTTCCGTCTTTGGCTCTCCAGAAATCGCGAAAAGGCTCGATCTAAAACCGTCTCTTTCCGAAGCCCTAATCACGTTTCTTTTATACGCAAGGCATAAAATAGGCTATCCGCAGACCATAGGAAAAACAGAACATTTCTGTTTAGATTTCCATTCGCCGAATTCGACTAATCGATATAACTGAATTCGACTCAGATTCGGCGAAACCATTTCGACGAATTCGTCTATATAAATTCGGCTATATAAATTCGGCGAAACCCTTTCGTCGAACTGACCTGATTCGGCTAAACCTTTTAGTCGAATCTGTTACAATTCGGTTAATCACATTAGCCGAATCTCATTAGTCGAAAACAACATTTATTCGGTTAATCACATTAGCCGAATTTGACACAATTCGGTTAAACCCTTAGGCGAATTTGTCAAGTATAAACCCATTCGTTTAAACCCTTTAAACGATTTCCCGTTGAGACATTCTCAACTTAATTCCAAGTAGTCACAAGATTGGTCCTCTACTCATATCCAATATGAATAAGGCCAACACAATCCTTTCTCCAACTTCTCCAAACGCTTTTATGTGCGACCCTATAGGCTCATATTGCGTTGGCAGCAAGACGAACTATTGATTGTTGTGAGATCACCTCAGAAACTCCAACAGGAGAAAGGGGAGGAGGGGTCCGCGGAGCTGGTGGATGAGGAGAAGGAAGAGGTAGAGAGTCGGGCCCAGGAGGAAGGGGCAGAAGAAGCGATGAAGGTCCAGGAAGGAGAAGAAGAGGAGAAGGAAGAAGGTTGGGGAGAACAGTCCCGGCTGGAGGCCGTGGATGAAGTCATAGAGCTCGAGGTCACCACCTGAGCTGGGGTGGTGGAGAAGATCCGCATCAGCGGGGAGCTCAACCTCGAGGAGCAGAAGCAGATCCTAGCTTGCGTCCAGGAAAACGTGGATGTCTTCGCTTGGAGTGTCACGGAGATGCCCGGGATCGATGCAAATGTGGCTTGCCACCGCCTCAACCTCGACCCAGGCACCCTCCCCATCAGTCAAAAGAAAAGGGCCACATCAGACAAGTTGGAGGGACACATCCGAGAGGAGGTGGGTAGGCTCTTACAGGCGGATTTTGTATCGGAGATCCAGTATCCAGGCTGGGTCTCCAACGTGGTGATGGTAAAAAAGGGAGAAGGTAAGTGGAGGATGTGTATCGATTTTTCCTTGCTTATTAAATCGTGCCCCAAGGATTGTTATCCCTTGCCTAGAATCGACGCGCTGGTTGATTCAGCCGTCGGTTTTCCTGTAATGTCTTTTCTAGATGCTTTTTCAGGTTACCATCAGAACCGAATGCACCCCCCCCCCCCCCCGACATCAAAGATGACTCCTTCATCACAGGGGATGGATGCTATTGCTATAAAATGATGCCCTTTGGGCTCAAGAATGCAGGGGCTACGTACCAACGGATGATGGACAGGGTCTTCCAAGAGCAGAAGGGAAGGAACCTGGAGGTCTATGTTGATGACCTCATGATAAAGAGCCGGGACCTCAAGTCTCACCTCCAAGACCTTAAAGAGACTTTTGGGACCTTGCGAAAGTACAAGATGAAACTCAATCCCCTGAAGTGTGTCTTCGGGGCTAGCAGGGGAAAGTTCCTGGGTCACTTGCTCACCCCGGCAGGGGTGGGGCCTAACCCCGATAAGGTTAAGGCCATCTTGGAGTTGGGGGCGCCAAGGAATGCAAAGGAGGTTCAGCGCCTCAAGGGAAAGTTGGCTGGACTCAGCAGTTTCCACTCCAAGGCGGGTGAGACGTGTGCACCTTTCTTCAAGGTGTTACGAGGAAATAAAAAGTTTGAGTGGACCTCGGAATGCGTGGAAACTTTTCAAGCTTTGAAGGGGCAGCTCACCCGGGCTCCCCTACTCCAGGGACCAAGGCAAGGGGAGGACCTATCCCTATACTTAGGGGTAGGATCGGAGGCAGTAAGTTCGGTGTTGGTCCGGGAAGAAGGGAAGAGGCAGTTCCCCATCTACTACGTCAACCGAGTGCTGAGGAAGGCAGAGCTCTGATACCCAATTTTGGAGAAGTTGGCTTTCGCTTTGGTTGTATCGACCCGGAAGCTCAGGCCATACGTCCAAGCACACTCAATCAAAGTGGTGACCGACCATCTGCTTCGTAATGTCATGGAAGGAGCGGAGCATTCGGGGAGGCTAGCCAAATGGTCCGTAGAGCTAAATGAGTTCGATATCGCATTTGTGCCTAGGACGTCAATCAAGGCACAAGCGGTGGTGAATTTCATGGCGGACTACGCAACTGAAGTGGGGGAAGATGAATCACCTTCCCCGGTGGCATGGAAGTTGCTAGTGGATGGCGGGTCAGGGAAGCACTCCTATGGAGGAGGAATCGTCCTGATAAGTGATGCGATATTTCGGCAAGTGCACCGGTCGCGCAAGTAATAAAGTTTGGGAATAGGATCCCCGAGTGTCGGTCTCTTGAGGAATGCAGGTTGGGTAAACGAATCGCGTTGTGTGACTATTGTTACACAAGCGTAAACAAACACACAAAAAGGGGGGTTTTGGTTGGGTTTTCCTACTCTTAACAACAATGAAGGAAATGCGGGTAGAAAGCACCGCTTCGCAAGGCGAGATGGAAGCAACGACCGCGATGTCGTGCTTCGTGAGGCGAATGGAGCGTGCTCTAGTGCGGGAAGGCGAGGGTCGCAAACACCTCTTCACAAACGCCGTTAGCTCTTGCTAACGCGGATCGAACACCTTGAGTGCGTGAGTGAGTGAGTGGATGAGTGGAGGCAAAGCGATTCACAAGCAAGTAATGATGAAAAGAGAAGAAACATTCATTTCATTTAAACCAAACATCATGATATTCAAGTTTACAAGATTCAAAGATTACAACGAAGGAGAGAGGAAAGAGATAACCAAAGGATGAAGACTAGCGGCCGTTCACGGCCGGAATGGTAGTTTGTCAAGCTACCTCCGGACTCGGGCGGACTGTGCTTCCGGTGTAGAGAGACTGTCACGATCTCTCTACGTGGTTTCGTCGTCTTCTACCTCAGGATTCCTCTTCTTCTCACCAGACTGGAGTGGAAAACAGCTGCTTGAGGGCTTGCGGATGGTGGAGAATGCTCCCGGACAATGGAGAAATGCTTGGAATGGTTGGAGAGGACTTCCCCTTGCGTAGGAGATGAAGTGGAGGTGTCCAGGAATGGAAATCGCCGGCGTACGGACTGCCACTCGCACTCCCGGCGGCTCGATCCCCCCCCTAAAAGCGGAACAGGCATATATATAGGCGCTGGACTGAATACTGCGCACGGTCATTGGCTCACGACCAGTGGTCGTGCACACTGGAGTTCTGCGATCGTGCGCGCTGCCTGGGCGGAGCCTGAAATGAAAGAAATTTATAAAATACATGTTCGCACGACTAGTGGCGCACGACCAGTGGTCGTGCGCACTATCGTAAGTGGTCGTGCGATAAGCAAAACAGAACTCATAAAATGGGCGTTAAGTGCGCACGATCAGTGGCGCACGACCAGTGGTCGTGCGTGATAGAGCCAGTGATCGTGCGCAGTGTTCCTGTACAGAATTGTACCGGGAACACCTGCACGACTCCTGTTCCAGCATACAACACCATTTTAGCCACTGAAGGTGGCACTTAACACTGCATGAAAACTAGTAACGAAGATGAACAAGAAATAACACCAAAACGGGCCTAGAAGTGCACTTAGCATGGAATATTAAATAGGAATGAAAACATGTCTAAAGTGAAGTGCAAAGACTAGAAAATCGGCCCAGATGAGTCCATAAATGTGTATATAATTGGGACTCATCACACCCCCAGACTTACCTGTTTGCGCGTCCCGAGCAAACGAATTCGGCGGAGTGTGAAAATGGTAGTTAACAAAGAAAATTACACAAAGGAGTACAATGCGAAGTAACAAAAACATGCAAATAGAAATTTAGTAATAAGAGATTCTAACTATGCTAACTAATTTACGAAAGTATTAGAGCGTAAGTAGAGATTTAGTTATACTCAGTTGGTGAATTATGAAGAATTCGAACGATCATGCCCGGTGTGAAAGTAACAAGACACTAAGGCGGGTGTTGCACAAGGTCGGGGTTTAGGGATAACTCCGCTGAAATCCATCAACGTCGTGAACCATACGCTCTCCCGGTCACACTCTCTCCACGGCGTTAGCAAACTCACAAGTCAAATCAATAGGGCTTTTAGGATTATATTGGGGCTTAGGTTGCGGTATGATATTCAAATTTAAACACGATGGCTACGCAACCCAAGTGAGCTAACGGAACGCTGCACCACACAAAACCAAAAAAAATGCTCGTGTGACACACCCCCAGACTTATCATGAAAACTAGGTGTGCACACGGCCTACTTCACAATTACCAACAGATTTTCTATTTAGCTCGGAAGGATTTCTTTACGAGATATTTCTTTTTCAGATTTTTTTCCTTTTAACAACATACTTTTCTTCTTTCACTTATCCTCCGGTTGGTTCAAATTCAGCAAAATAAAACGTGTTTTTCTTCACAACGCACAAGTTCCAAACATCACACAAATTGAGAATTATGAGCGCAGTTAAACAGCAATTTGGTTGCGGGCGTAGGATAAGCTTCGGGATTTGGTGGATGAAGAGGAGCTGAACAAAAGAGTGGTAGGCACAATTTTGGCTTGCAAGGGTGAGCGAAAAGGACATGGAACGACAAGGCTCAAACTAGCCAAAAGGTGGCCTACATCACGTTTAACTCGACGAGTCGCTCTCGCCCATGCTTCGAGAGTCGCTTGGGGCAAGTTCTTAGACCACGAGAAAGGTAAACCTTCCTCCCGACTCGAGCAACACACGACTAGTGCTCGTACACACACAACACCGTGTTATCGTCAATTTCGTTACATTCACCATTTGAGTATAACAAATCTAAATTTACGCAAAAATATAAACATAAATTAGATGCATAGAGACAATCTGGTTCTACTCAAATTCTACCATAGCATGCGAAGTGACTAGAACACTACACGAGTCATCATCGCGCTCCTAATAGTAATTCCTAAGTTAACGTCCTATTTCACATTCCTAACCAAAATTGTTTATTTAGAAACAACACAAATAGGAAAGCGCGTGCTCATGTGGGTGAAGTGGTGCATGAAGCGTGGAATAATGATGATGGCAATGAAAAATATAAGCAAACTTCTAGCATGCGGTGCAACTCGTACGCATAGTGGATAACACATGCTCTCCCCCAGACTTAATCTACACATTACCGGAAGATTGGCGTTAATTTCATGCACGATCCGCAGCATCCGCCACACGAAGTACAAAGCACACCTGCAAACGGTACAACTAAAAGCAGCAAAAATAGATAAAAACTGAATTGAAACAGGTTAGAAAAACAAAAACAGCAAATCTGGGTTGTCTCCCAGCAGCGCTTTTATTTTATGTCCTTAAGCTGGACCAAATACCTGTATTATAAATGTTTAAAGAGTGCAGAAATTAAATAAGAGTGCATAAGAGAAAGTTTCACAAAATAAGAGAAATACAGAACATCAACTGTATGCACTTTTATGGTGCTCGTCTCCCAATGTCACCAACTGACACTCCTTGTTTATAATTGTGCCATCGTATAACTTCAGTCGATGCCCATTGACCTTAAATTTGTCTCCCTTATCCCCTGATATTTCGATGGAACCAAAGGGAGTGACGTCGGTCACTGAGAAAGGACCGCTCCACCTCGATTTTAACTTCCCTGGAAAGAGGCGGAGACGGGAGTTGTAAAGCAGAACTTGGTCCCCAATTTTGAACTCCTTAGGGATGATGTGTCGATCATGCCATTTTTTGTTTTCTCTTTGTAGATGCGAGCGTTTTCATAAGCGAAATGCCGGAGCTCTTCCAATTCGTTGAGTTGTGAACGACGCACCTTGGTCGCGGCTCCAATGTCCATGTTCAACAGTTTGGTTGCCCATAATGCTTTATGCTCCAGCTCCACAGGAAGGTGGCATGCCTTGCCATAGACTAATTGAAATGGAGTCATGCCGATAGGTGTTTTGAAAGCGGTCCGGTAAGCCCATAATGCGTCGTCGACCTTTTTAGACCACTCCTTCCTATTTGAATGTATTGATTTCTCGATTATTCGCTTGAGCTCGCGGTTGGATACTTCTACTTGTCCACATGATTGGGGGTGGTACGCTAAGGAAATTTTATGATGGACCCCAAACTTTTTCATGAGCTGCACAAACTGCTTATTACAAAAATGACTACCGTCGTCGCTGATAATAGTTCTCGGCGTCCCAAACCTGGAGAAGATATTCTTGTGGATAAAATGTAGCACCGTGCTGGCATCATTCGTGGCAACCGCCTCGGCCTCCACCCATTTTGAGACATAATCAACTGCCACAATGATATAATGCTTACCATGAGACATTGGGAAAGGACCCATAAAGTCTATCCCCCAGACATCAAATGGTTCGCAGACCAGCATGTTATTGAGGGGCATCTCGTTACGCCGGGAGATATTTCCGGTCCTTTGGCATTCGTCACACTTGGTGACATAAGCATGGGCGTCCCTGAAGAGGGTTGGCCAAAATAATCCGCATTGCAAGATTTTTCGCGCTGTTCGAACGGCCCCGAAGTGCCCGCCAGCTTCTCTGTCATGGCAGTGCTGCAGTATAGACTGAAACTCGGCTTCAGGAATGCAGTGTCTGATAATTCCATCACTGCATGTATGGAATAAGAGCGGGTCTTCCCAAAAATAGTATTTTGAATCAGAGGCAAGCTTTCGTCTTTGCTGAGGGGACAGATTCGGAGAAAGGGTTTTACAAGCCAAGTAGTTAGCAATATCAGCGTACCATGGGGCTGTTGGATGAGGCGTAGTGATTGCGAATAACTTTTCATCCGGGAAATAATCGTTCGTTTCCTCCACAAAGCTGTTGGGGATGTCGGCCGTCATGTCGTACTCCAACCGCGAAAGATGATCAGCTATCACGTTCTCCACCCCTTTCTTGTCTTTGATTTCAAAATTGTATTCTTGCAAAAGTAAAATCCAACGAATCAGACGCGATTTGGATTCTTTTTTGCTGAAAAGATACCTGAGTGCAGCATGGTCCGTGTACACGATTACTTCGGAAAGTACCAAGTATGAGTGAAATTTTTCAAAGGCGAAGACCACGGCTAGCATTTCTTTCTCCGTGGTGGTATAGTTTGCTTGCGCGCTGTTGAGAGTTCTACTGGCATACGCAATGGTGTGAAAAGTCTTATCTTTCTTTTGACCGAGTACAGCACCTACGGCCACATCACTTGCGTCACACATGATAATAAAGGGTAAATTCCAGTCGGGTGCCATCAAAATTGGAGCCGAGATGAGTTGTCCCCGTAAAGTTTCAAAGGCCTGCATGCATGCATCGTCGAAGTGGAAGGGGACATCCTTAACGAGTAAGTGAGATAAAGGCTTCGAAATGGATGAAAAGTCCTTAATAAACCTTCGATAAAATCCCACATGACCAAGAAAACTTCGGATACCTTTCACTGACGTAGGCGGAGGGAGGTTTCTAATAACACTTACCTTCGCTTGATCCACCTCGAGGCCTTGGCAGGAAACCTTATGCCCCAACAAAATTCCTTCGCGCACCATAAAATGGCATTTCTCCCAGTTCAAGACAAGATTGGTGTCCTCACACCGCTTCAAAGTCTTGGCCAAATTCGCGAGGCAAGAATCGAAGCTGCTGCCAAAGAGAGTAAAGTCATCCATGAAAACTTCGAGGAAGTCTCCCACCATGTCAGCGAAAATAGCGAGCATACATCGTTGGAAGGTTGCGGGGGCATTACACAGTCCGAATGGCATTCTTTTAAATGCAAAGGTACCTGAGGGACATGTAAATATTGTTTTGTCTTGATCAGACGGGTCTATTAAGATTTGATTGTAACCTGAGTACCCATCCAAGAAATAGTAGTTGTCCTGCCCCGCTAAATTTTCTAACATCTGATCAATGAAGGGGAGTGGGAAATGGTCCTTACGTGTAGCATCATTTAGCTTGCGGTAATCGATGCAGACTCTCCATCCGGTGATCATTCGGGCAGGTAGCAACTCATTCTTTTAATTGGCAACAACGATGATCCCTCCCTTTTTCGGTACCACCTGAACTGGGCTGACCCATTTGCTGTCGCTGATTGGGTAAATGATGACAGCGTCTAAGAGCTTTATCACTTCTGCCTTCACTACCTCTTGCATTTTTGGGTTCAAACGCCTTTGGGGCTGTGCTGAGGGTTTGTACTGATCTTCAAGAAGGATCTTATGCATGCAGACCGTGGGGCTGATTCCCTTAATGTCTGCAAGAGAGCGTCCGAAGACTTTATGGTACTTTCTCAGCACACCCACTAATGTGGTTTCGTTGGCGGCGGAAAGAGCTGCGGAAACAATCACTGGATGCGTGGCATTTTCTCCAAGAAAAATGTACTTTAGAGAATCCGGTAGTTGTTTGAGAGCCGGGTAAATGTTTGGATCAGCAGAATCACTGGATGGCCCTCCGATTGAATGTGGACTATCGGGCTGGTTCGAATGAGCACCGTCATTTCCCAAGTCCTCGCGCCGCCAACACATCTCGCAGTCATCCAAATCCACATCGATCTGGTCATCGAATTCTTCAAGCAGCTCAGTCGGTTCGCATTCTGTGATTTGGAAGAGTTGCGACGGGTTGTGGACGTTAAAGGATATAGCGTCCTCCCCCAATCTGAGCGTGAGCTCCCCCTGCTCCACATTAATGATAGCACGAGCTATAGCGAGAAAGGGCCGCCCCAAGATAATGGGCACCATCGTATCAACCTTCATGTCGAGGATGACAAAATCGGCTGGAAATGCGAGGACGTTTACTACTATTGTGAGGTCCTCGATAATTCCAGATGGTTTTTTGATCGACCGATCAGCTAGCTGTAGCATTACCTGTGTCGGCTTCAAGGTCCCTGCACCTAGTTCACGAAAGATAGAGAGCGGCATCAAGTTGATTGATGCTCCCAAATCACAGAGCGCCTGGCTGAAACGGTGATGACCGATCCTGCACGGAATAGTGAAGCTGCCCGGATCTTTGCACTTTGTGGGCATATTGGAGATGATGGCGGAGCACTCCTCAGTGAGGTCGATAGTCTTGAGATCCTCCAACAGTCTCCGCTTTGAAATCAAGTCTTTCAAGAACTTGGAGTAGCCCGGCATTTGAGAAATGGCTTCAATCAGAGGGATGCTCACTTGCACTCCTTTCATTATTTCCAGGAATTTGCGGAACTGCTTCTCGGATTTCTCGTTTCGCAACCTGTGGGGGAATGGGGGGTGAACAACACTTCCCGAGGGTCGTGCCTCGCTCACGAGGTCTGGCTCAACATGAATCTGAGTCTGCTTCTCGGCCATGTCTGAATTACACTTGTCAGTGGGCCTCACAAGTGGTTCCTGTCGAGGAGGATTGTCAACACCTCTACCGCTTCTCAATCGCATGGTATTCACAGACTCCGGATGCTGACTTGCAGGCCCAGAAACAACATTGGTAAGAATCCCTATAGTGGAGTGAAACTGTTGAATTGCGGAAGATTGGTCATTCATTTTATCCAGCATCCCGACCACCAAAGCTGCTAACGGCTCTGTTTGCCCTGACGACACGTGACCCGCTGCTCCGTGGAATGTTACTGCATTCATTTCAGCAGTACTGGGGGAAAGAATGACATGACTCCAGTGCTGGCTGGTGTGAACAATATTCACGACCACTTCCCACGCGTCCTTCCCCGATTTATTAAACAGGGCCCCTCCGGCTGCCACATCGAACAACAGACGGAATTTGTCCAACACGCCGAAATAGAAAATCTGAATTAGAAAGACTTCTGATAGATCTTCACGGTAGCATCCCCGATGCAGGGATTGAAAACGCTCCCAAGCATCAACTAGCGTCTCCTCCTTTCCCTGACCGAAGGTTATGAGTTCCCTGTACTTGTCCAACACTCGAGTACGGTGTTGAAACTCATGCAAAAATCTCCCCTCGAGCTGCTTCCATGAGGTCGCCTCTCTTTTCCGGAAATCCCAGTACCAGCTTTTGGCTTTATTATGTAGGGAAAATGAAAATGCTAGGATCTTTTGCGGGTCGTTTTCAACTCCACTGAATATACATGTATAGTAAATTTCTAAGAAGTCCTGCACGTGTTGTACCGCATCTTCATGTTTATCCCCACTAAACTTGCAGTTCCCAGTCATATACTCAATGATGTCGGAGGAAATCCCGAAGTCATGATCGTTCCTTTGTGCTTGAACCTTTAGATCATTTAAACTTCCTTGATAGATGTATTCCTGAATGGAGGTCATTCTAGGAATACTTAAAACCCAAAAGATTAGCGCACGATGGAAAGAACGAAGGTAAAGAAATGTGCGTATCAAAAATAAGCAAAGACAACAGAGGTAAACAAAGAGAAATAATAAAAGAGAAAAGTTCCTCGTGCAACGATTTTTCACGCAGACGAATTCATCACGTCTGCATTCCCCGGCAACGACGCCAAAAACTTGATGCGATATTTCGGCAAGTGCACCAGTCACGCAAGTAATAAAGTTTGGGAATAGGATCCCCGAGTGTCGGTCTCTTGAGGAATGCAGGTTGGGTAAACGAATCGTGTTGTGTGACTATTGTTACACAAGCGTAAACAAACACACAAAAAAGGGGGGTTTTGGTTGGGTTTTCCTACTCTTAACAACAATGAAGGAAATGCGGGTCGAAAGCACCGCTTCGCAAGGCGAGATGGATGCAACGACCGCGATGCCGTGTTTCGTGAGGCGGATGGAGCGTGCTCTAGTGCGGGAAGGCGAGGGTCGCAAACACCTCTTCACAAACTCCGTTAGCTCTTGCTAACGCGGATCGAACACCTTGAGTGCGTGAGTGGATGAGTGGAGGCAAAGCGATTCACAAGCAAGTAATGATGAAAAGAGAAGAAACATTCATTTCATTTAAACCAAACATCATGATATTCAAGTTTAAAAGATTCAAAGATTACAACGAAGGAGAAAGGAAAGAGATAACCAATGGATGAAGACTAGCGGCCGTTCACGGCCGGAATGGTAGTTTGTCAAGCTACCTCCGGACTCGGGCGGACTGTGCTTCCGGTGTAGAGAGACTGTCACGATCTCTCTACGTGGTTCCGTCGTCTTCTACCTCAGGATTCCTCTTCTTCTCACCGGACTGGAGTGGAAAAACAGCTGCTTGAGGGCTTGCGGATGGTGGAGAATGCTCCCGGACAATGGAGAAATGCTTGGAATGGTTGGAGAGGACTTCCCCTTGCGTAGGAGATGAAGTGGAGGTGTCCAGGAATGGAAATCGCCGGCGTACGGACTGCCACTCGCGCTCCCGGCGGCTCGATCCCCCCCTAAAAGCGGAACAGGCATATATATAGGCGCTGGACTGAATACTGCGCACGGTCATTGGCGCACGACCAGTGGTCATGCGCACTGGAGTTCTGCGATCGTGCGCGCTGCCTGGGCGGAGACTGAAATGAAAGAAATTTATAAAATACATGTTCGCACGACCAGTGGCGCACGACCAGTGGTCGTGCGCACTATCGTAAGTGGTCGTGCGATAAGCAAAACAGAACTCATAAAATGGGCGTTAAGTGCGCACAATCAGTGGCGCACGACCAGTGATCGTGCGCGATAGAGCCAGTGATCGTGCACAGTGTTCTTGTACAGAATTGTACCGGGAACACCTGCACGACTCCTGTTCTAGCATACAACACCAGTCTAGCCACTGAAGGTGGCACTTAACACTGCATGAAAACTAGTAACGAAGATGAACAAGAAATAACACCAAAACGGGCCTAGAAGTGCACTTAGCATGAAATATTAAATAGGAATGAAAACATGTCTAAAGTGAAGTGCAAAGACTAGAAAATTGGCCCAGATGAGTCCATAAATGTGTATATAATTGGGACTCATCAATAAGCCCCCAAGGAACAAAGATCGAGCAGGCCCTGAGCATCCATTTCCCTATTACCAACAACCAGGCCGAGTACGAGGCGGTGATAGCGGGCCTGCGGCTGGCCAGGGAGCTGGGAGTGCAGGACGTGGAGGTCTCAACGGACTCCATGGTGATAGCATGCCAAATCAGGGGAGAATTTGAAGCTATGGAGCCGACCCTCCAACGCTACTTGGAGAAGGTCAAGGGGGTCATCGACCAATTTTGCACTTTTTCTATCACACATGTGCCGAGGGAGAGGAGCACCCCGGCGGACCTACTAGCCAAGTTTGGCCCCCGAGCTGGAGGGACAGTACCAGAACTCTTCTGACCTTCCATCGAAGAAGGGGAGCTGATGGAGGTGGATCAACGAGCATCGTGGATGGATCCCTTCGTCACCTTCCTAGCATCGGGAAAGTTCCCTGAAGGGGACTTGGATAGACGGTGCTTCAGGTACAAGTCGGCCTATTATTCCTTACATGTAGAAGGACTATATAGAAAGACACTCTCGGGGATCCTAGCCCGTTGTGTATCGGAGGAGGAGGTCCCGAGAGTCCTCGAAGAAATCCACTCGGGGGAATGTGGTAGTCACTCCGGGAGCCGAACTCTGGAGGGAAGAGTGTTGAGGCAAAGCTATTTTGGCCTACCCTCAACAAGGATGCGACAGAATTTGCAAGAAAGTGTTCACAGTGTCAGCTCTATGCTCCACTCCAACTCCTCCCAGCTCAAAGGCTCCGGATCATTACAGCTCCGTGGCCCTTCGCTATATAGGGCTTGGACCTGGTAGGTCCCTTCCCGCAAGCTAGTGGCCAAAGGAGGTTCCTATTGGTAAAGATTGACTATTTCTCCAAGTGGGTAGAAGTGAAAGCGCTGGCCAAGGTAACCTCCCAGGTGGTGAGAAATTTTGTATGGGGCGAGATTATTTGCAGGCACGGGCTGTCGTTGGCCATAGTGACGGACAACGGACCCAAATTTGCCAACGAAGAGTTTGTTAGTTTTTACACCCAACTCGGCATAGACCTCAGGTTCGCGTCGGTCCACCACCCAAGGAGCAACGGTCATGTGGAGGCGGCGAACAAGATAATTGTCAACCTGCTGAAGAAGAAGGTGGAGAATCTCAGAGGCAATTGGGTAGAGCAGCTACCCTCAGTCCTATGGGCCTTGAGGACTACTCCAAACACGGCCACATGAGAGCCTCCCTTCAAACTGTCTCATGGGTTCGAGGCCGTCCTCCAGATAGAATTTGAAGTCAAAACCCCCAGGGTGATCACTGTGGGCGTAGGAGATGAAGAATGGCTAATAGAAAATGAGGCAGAGCAAAGGTTGTCCCTGGACCTGGTAGAAGAGCTCCGGGACCTCGCCATTGTCCGATAGGAGGAAGTAAAGAGGCGGATGGCCCGGTACTTTGATCAACATATCAGGATAAAACAATTCGAGAAAGGAGATTTGGTCCTGAATAAGGTAGATGTGGCAGGGAGATGAGCCGTTGTGGGTAAGTTAGAGCCCAATTGGGAAGGGCCTTACATTGTAAGCGAAGTGCTCAAGTCGGGGGGGGGGGGTACCTGTAACATCCCATTTCCTACTAGACCCCCTAACTCCAATTTAGGGTGAGACAAGTGGTGAGTGTGATGAGTTTGAGCTAGAATGCAGCCTTAGGACACATAGGGTTAGGTGAACTCACATGTGGTCTACTATAAGGCTCAAGTCAACCTAGGTCAAACTAGCTCAACATGAACTCACACTTGCAAATTGACTCCTCCAATAGATGATAAACTCTATAAGGAATGCAATAGACCCAAAAGCAACATCAGGGGGTCACCAATTGACCCAATTTGACCAAAGTCAAACTTGGGTCAACATAGGTCAAATCCTCCCCAATAAGTTCAATTGAACCCCAAAGCATGAAATTGACTTCACCCCTAGTCTTAGAACATCATGGGGGACCTAATTGACTCAAAAGCCCCATCTTGGAGTCTTCAAATTTACCAAATTGACCAAAGTCAACATTCCCCCAACTTTGGTCAAAATCACAATTATTGGTCAAATTAGCCAACCTAGGTCCTCACCATGACTCAACCAACCTTGGGTGGTGTCAATAGATCCAAAACCATCACATTGGACCAGTCAACACACCCAATTGACCAAGTCAACCCAAAAGTCAACATAGGGTCAATTTTGCCTAAATTGGAATTATTTGGAATTAATCCAAATTCCAATGGATTAAGGCCCTCACCCAAAGCCCACTCTGAAGCCCATAGGTCTAATGACCAGCCTTGCCCCCTATTTCCAACATGCAAAGACATGCATGGGGGAAAAAGTGGAATTTTTCCCCTCCTCCATTAAGGACAAAGAGGATTTTGAGGAGAGCTTGCCATGTGGCCCTCCTCTCCTCTGCCCAATACCAAATCTGACCTCTTCCATAACTCCTCAGCCAAATTTGGGCTGAAATGGTGCCACTTGGTGGCTGGGAGGAGCATCCAAGGAGGAGGCCGAAAATCACCAGTTCAAAACCTTATGTACAGCCCATATCAGCCACTTTAGACCCTTCCAATAGCTTCAGAACATTGAGAGGAGTGGAGCTAGTGTCCTGGAGTGAAGCAAACCGTGGAGATTCAAGGAATTGGGGAGGATCGCTGGAGCTTGCCGCCACCATGCCGCACCACCACAACACGCGTCGCCAAGCACCAAATCAGGCACGATTTCTCCCCCTCTCCCTCTGTGCTAGTTATCTAAGGTCTTAGCAAGGGCAGCCGAGCTCAATTGAGCCGTCAGCCATGGTTTTTCCCCTTCCATTTTTCCAATTGGGCTTCCTCCAGGGATCGCCGGGAACCACCACCTCCGGCCACCATTCCACCGCCAATCGACGGCCAACCCCTCAACAGAGGTGGTGGCGGCGGCAGATGGCCGGGGAGGGTGGTGGTTGGCCGGGATCAGGGGCCGTTTCCTCTGGGCCGTCGGCTAGAGGAAGGAGACGAAATCACAGCCGTTGATTTCGTCTCCTTGATCTCTATTGGCAGACCATTATAATTCTGCCTAGAATTATTCAGAGGATTGCATGCAATATATGAAGGTCTTAGATGCCATTTTTGCAAAAATGGGCAGAGATAACTTTTGTAGCCCTATGAGTCTACTTTCATTTGCCACTTGAATCAACTGATTTGGTGCAGTGTGGACACTAGGGCACTCATTTTTCTAGGACTGCTCCTTGCGTCTATTGGTAGACCATAATAATTCTTCCTGGAATTATTCAGTGGTTTGCATGCAATATTTGAAGGTCTTAGATGCCGTTTCTGCAAAAATAGGCATAGATAACTTTTGTAGCCCTATGAGTCTACTTTCATTTGCCACTTGAATCAACTAATTTGGTGCAATATGGACACCAAAGCACTCATTTTTCTAGGACTGCTCCTTGTGTAGGGCAGAAATTAAAAATGCTATAACTTGTAAATGGCTTAACCAAATCCCTTGAAATTTCTTCCATGCATGCATGGTATGAGGATACACCTAGGGTTTCAATTTGAGAATTTATGGAGGTATATTCATTGAGATATTTCAGTTATTAGCAATAGTAAATAATTGGTATTTATGGGGTTGTATAACTCCAATCACCCCCAAATTTGGGTGGTAAACTCTTTATATATATATCTAGACCACTGGTAGAAATTTGAAACCATTTGGCCTTGTGCATGTGGAGTTATGAGCCATGCAAGAGCTAGGCTAAAGACATTAAGGGTGTGCCTTTAGCAAATTTTGGGGTGGAGGGAGCCCCAAGCCTTGGGGGTTGACCCAATGGTTTTAGATGCTAGACATGGGTCCATGACAGTAATGTGACTGCCCAAAAGTCATTTGGGGATTTTTGGATACAAAAATCCCAAGATATGGATATTACTAAATTACCCCTAATTTAGTTTATAAGATGAAAGGGGGGTCGTATGATTTCAGATTGAAGTGAAACTTAGGTTTTAGTCTCTGATTTCATTATGGTGGAAGCATGAATTTTCTGAGAATTTATGGGAAACATTTCATGTTATAAATAGTCAAAATTACAAATATACCCCTTATGAGTCTTGTGCAAATTCTGAGTTTTTATTGGTCTGATAAATTTGAGATAAATCACAGTAGGTCATGATGCTAGTATAAGCCTTTGGTAATTTTATCAGAATTTATGAGTGATTACTTCTTTATTTCTTTTGTAATTTCATAAATATGTGCATTCAAAGATAAATAGAAATTGTGGGTTTAAAATGATTGGAAAATTGTGATCTTCTGGAAATAGTGTTTATATGTCAATATGCAGCTACTGTAAGTTTTCCAGAATTTTAGGAGGTCTAATTTTAGTATTTGTAGTGTAAAGCCATTTTGTCTCTCCTTTACAGATAAATAAAAATTGTGGGTTTAAAATGATTGGAAAATTGTGATCTTCTGGAAATAGTGTTTATATGTCAATATGAAGCTACTGTAATTTTTCCAAAATTTAAGAAGTCTAATATCAATACTTGTAGTGCAAAGCCATGTTTTCTCTCCTTTAAAGATAAATAGAAATTGCGGGTTTAAAATATTTGAAAAATTATGATCATCTGGAAATAGTGTTTTTATGTCCATATAAAGCTACTGTAATTTTTCCAGAATTTTAGGAAGTAAAAATCTTGTACTTGATGTGTAAAATTATTTTTTCCATTCATTTATTGAAAATTAGGGATCATGGTTATTTAATTGCTGGAAAAATAAGAAATATTGGAAATCTTGTTGTCATGTCACATTTCATCTCTGGAAGGAAATTTAACAAGTTTGAATTCACTAGCATGATACCTCCTTCACATATTAGATTCAGATTAGTAATTAATGAATTTTTATAGAGGCCAAAATTATATGAAACATGCTTGGATTTTGATCATCCCTTATTTTATCCACTACGAACCTATGATTAAAATTAGAAGTCATTTGGAAGTAATTTGACCAAGGTTCCATCATAGGAATCTAAGTTTATATATGTCGTGGTCTGCGGATAGTAAAAACTCATTATGATTAGGTCAATAGAATCACAAAGGAAATCAGTGAGAATTGGATTATAACAAGAGATGAGTGTAGACCACTTAGAGGACTAAGAATTATTAGAGTTGAACCCAAAAGAACGATTGCTTAGGAGCGGGATGAAACATAAGGCGTGAAAACACTTAAGTTATAAAGAGTAATGAGAAGGTGAAATGATAAGAGGGTAACCTTATGGGTAGATACCAATAATACTAAGTGTCTTGAGAAAGGGAACTTTGGGGTATCATCCCATTGCAGTTCCTAGTACCGTAGCGAGCCCCTTACAGGGTAATCCTCGGGGAGTCCGAGATTAACCGTAAACCATAGGAAAAGATGTTGTACAAGAATAATTTACTAACACACTCACCCACACCCCGTGGTTACGGGAGCTTAGTCGGTTTGGTGCTACGAGCTGTAAGCTCCGTGTTAGTATGAGCGGATTATTAAGTCGGGTGAGCTTGCGACTAAGTAGTGTTTGTTGGTACGGACGGGTTGGTCCGGCGAGCCGGTGGCTCGAAAGGTTATTAATGACGGGCAGGTTAGCCCGGGGAGCTTATGGCTCGGAGATAGATAGTAGAACATGATGCATGTGCACGAAGGTGGTGGGTCTTCAGTATTGGACGGACGTTCATACCGACGTCAATACGTTGACTCGGCAAGTGTGGTATTTACACTTAGCCTTGAAAGTCTGGCGGTCCAGTCAGCAAGAGTACGCAGACGCTCCGCGGTTTTGCATTAAGGCGTACGATAGGTCTAGGTTAGGTAGTGTGAATACCAACCTAGAGGTGGGCGAGTCCCAACCCACTGCTTCCGTTTGCCACTACGGGAGTATCCTGGGAGTCTTGCTAGCTCCAAAAAGGGGGAACTAAAGGTCTATGCGCATAGAGTCGTAGTGAGTGAGTTGCACTTGTATGAACATAGCATAACAACATAACTTGCATGTCATAGCATTAAAATTGCATTTCAACCCCTTCCCCTATCGTATAAATTGGTTTGGGACTTTTTTTACGATAGGCGCTGCTAAACGACCCCCTTGTCTATAGGTTTGTATGGGCATTCCTATAAATCAATGGTTACTTTTAAATTACTTTACTTGCGTCGCATTGCTTCTCTTGCTTACCTCTTTTACTGCTGCGATATTACTTTACTGCACTTATTACTGTTTACTTGCTCATACTGCTAGCATATAATTTATATGGATATACTCTTGTTAGCGTAGAATGTTTGTCACCTGCTACCTTCTTGATTACTCCACTTTGTTGTCCTCCGCTTCTTCCTCCCGCACGGTGCCTAGGAGTCACGGGGGGAGGCGGGGACAAAATTGGCTTAGTCTTTGTGACTAACGGTCGGTTGTGACCGTAGGTGTTCGAGGAGCTGGAGCACCGGCACGACCAGTCAAGACATGATGGCAGGATCTGAGGAGCAGAAGCCATGCAATACTTCTACAAGACAGGTGTTTGAAGATTTGAGAGTTGTTAGCTTCCGCATAGATGTAGAGTGAGAGAGTGAGCTTTTGTTCTATCTTGGACATGTACTGGGCATAAGCCCCTTTTACTCTTTCATTTATGGTACTCATGATGGACAATTTACTTTTGGATATATATATATATACAGATGCGTGTGATTGTGGACTTTTGTACTAGTTTTTTTCTTCTTATCTCTTGTTGGCGTGGTTGATCGTTCTTGCCGGCAGGATTGGCGTCTTGCGGAGGTGGCTAACTTGTGTGCTAGCATCTCCGTAAGGCGGCGGTTCTGGGCATAAGATCCAGGAACTCTCCTGGTGCGGGAGAGGGATCTTACAAATGGTATCAGAGGGCAAACGATCCAACGAGAAAGAAGTCCACAAAAAACTGGGACACCCCCGCTCGAGTTAGTTTGAGGACAAATTAGCAGCGGAAGCAGTGATGTGCCCATGAGTAAAAATCACACAAAATAGTCCATTAACCAACGAGTTAGGCCAACCCAGCTAGGACATCTTTCTAGCTTGACGCACCAAGACGATTTTATAGCATACACTAATCCAAACCGACCTCGGGTATAAACTAATTAAGGCATGATGACACCCAAAGTGACTAGGAGGAGAACCTTGTGGGGAAATAGTTGCTTAAAGCTTTAAATTTGATGTCCCTAATTCTCCTACCAAGTGATATTATTACTTCTCACCCAAAGGATAGGACCGCCTTAAGAGATCCAGTGCACAAAAACCATTAGTGGATAGTAGGAGACTCGTAAACTTAATATCTAAACCAATAACTAGGTTGCACCGAAATGATCATCGTGACAAATATCAGAGGTCGGATAAGGATTCGAGTTCATAAAATGGCCCGTTTGTAGATTGCCCAAAGATTAAGAAGGTGGTGGTAATTGGTAACTTTGGGGGCCTAAAGTAGGTAGAATATCAATAGGTCTCAGATTGGAACTTCAAGTCTAGAGTTGTGCGCCCTAAGGATTGATTACGTGTCTGGGACGAATATATCATAAGGAAATCAAAGAAATTTAGCCCAAAATATATGGGGCTTATCCTTTCGTTTATTGGGCCAACTTAGTATTGACTTGAGTTTCCCTAGACCTTATTTAGAAGATGAATCTCAAACATATAGACCTTGAGGTTTGTTTTTTTTCAATATTTACTTGGGCAAAGATGAGGTTTTGTATGTGTAGACAAGTAAATAAGAGAATAGCAAAATAACCATTGGGGATATGCATAGAGGTTGTCAAGTTATACGTGTATACATGACTTCTGAAATCAAGGAAGTCAGTACGAGACTTTAGGATATGGATTGGATAGGAATAGAACCTGGCTATAGGCCCTTGTGATCTTAAGAAATGAATAAATAACCCAATGCGAAGGATGATATCATAGATTCACCTCCTCAAGCCTGAGACGATGATCTATAATAGAATCGGGACGAATAGTAAGTTGACTGGTTTTTAGTCAAGTTATTAGAAGCATAAAGTTGCCAAGTTAGCTGCTTGGAATAATTTATCGCGTCTTGAAGCTGGTGGATTGGAATGAGATTCCTGCACGATAGAACTATAATTGGAAATTCTTGAATTTCTGGGCATTCGAAGATAATGTACATACAATTATTGAAAAATGAAGCCCTTGTTGTTTTCGAACAATTACATCGTAACCGATATTCATATACCTTGGAAGATATTTGACACCTAACCGGAGATCGTTGAAATTATACCTATGGATTAAGTAAATAAGAGAGTACTTATGACCTTTAGATTCATGGATTGATAAGCCTGGGAATTGAAAGACAAATGTCATTATAACCCCCAAGAATGTTGTATGTTTTGGAGAGTAATATGTGATATTGGGAAATACAACACCTTATTAAATCATAACTTTAGAGGTTGGATTATGGGTTATACATAATAGTGATGATCTCACGAGTATAATGAACTTGGTAATTTATTAACTCATACATATTGGTCGATACTGAACTGCATGAAAGGATTCAGGAAAGATTACCACATGTGCACATAAGTTGAATTCTCACCGTAAATAAGTTCATGCTTATAGCTATATTATGGAGGTATGTGTCGACTAAAATGTAGGAATTTATACCATGAAATATAGTTACTGGATTGCCATAGAAATGTGCACATGAGTTTTCATATCAGTAGGAAGCTCGGAGGATTTTGGTAGAGTTAATCCTTGAATAAATAACAGGCTTCCTTCACGAGTACAATTGAGACTACAACTTGAGAAATTAATTCACTGAATTGTTGACATGAAATGTCATGGGCTTGATATATGATTTCTCGTGATAGTATTAAGCTATGGAAAATTTATTGGAAATATTCATTGAATAAAGGACATACCTCTTCACAAAGTGCAATGTGAGATTACAATTTGAGGAATTTTTTTTTCTAAGTTAGGGATGATGAAATATCATGAACTTTTGATATACGACCTATTATAAGTGGCAAACTCTGGGGATTTTTATTAGATTCAATCTCGGAGTAAACTTCATACTTCATTCACATGAAGGGTTGGGAGTGTTAATATAGAATAGCCATACCAAGGATTGTAATTCGAGAAGTAGATGCGTTGAAATGTTAATACGGAAATGTTTTAGAAATCTGTAGATAGAATTTTGATGTCAATATAGAACCCTGGAAATAATGTCGGGTTTAATGACTGAACAACCCTCCTAATACCTTCACAAGTGAAACCCCGTAGACCCGAACTTAAATTTCGGGGACGAAATTGTTCTTTTGTTTATTGGGATTTGTAACATCCTATTTCCTACTAGACCCCCTAACTCACATTTAGGGTGAGACAAGTGGTGAGTGTGGTGAGTTTGAGCTAGATTGTAGCCTTAGGACACATAGGGTTAGGTGAACTCACATGTGGTTTACTATAAGGCTCAAGTCAACCCAGGTCAAACTAGCTCAACATGAACTCATACTTGTAAATTGACTCCTCCAATAGATGATAAACTCTCCAAGGAATGCAATAGACCCAAAAGCCCCGTCATGGGGTCACCAATTGACCCAATTTGACCAAAGTCAAACTTGGGTCAACATAGGTTAAATCCTCCCCAATAAGTTCAATTGAACCCCAAAGCATGAAATTGACTTCACCCGTAGTCTTAGAACATCATGGGGGACCTAATTGACTCAAAAGCCCCATCTTGGAGTCTTCAATTTGACCAAATTGACCAAAGTCAACATTCCCCAAACTTTGGTCAAAATCACAATTATTGGTCAAATTAGCCAACCTAGGTCCTCACCATGACTCAACAAACCTTGGGTGGTGTCAATAGATCCAAAACCATCACATTGGACCAGTCAACACACCCAATTGACCAAGTCAACCCAAAAGTCAACATAGGGTCAATTTTGCCTAAATTGGAATTAATAAAAATTCCAATGGATTAAGGCCCTCACCCAAAGCCCACTCTGAAGCCCATAGGTCTAATGACCATCCTTGCCCCCTATTTCCAACATGCAAAGACATGCATGGGGGCAAAAGTGGAATTTTTCCCCTCCTCCATTAAGGACAAAGAGGATTTTGAGGAGAGCTTGCCATGTGGCCCTCCTCTCCTCTGCCCAAGACCAAATCTGACCTCTTCCATAACTCCTCAGCCGAATTTGGGCTGAAATGGTGCCACTTGGTGGCTGGGAGGAGCATCCAAGGAGGAAGCCAAAAATCACCAGCTCAAAACCTTATGTACAACCCATATCAGCCACTTTAGACCCTTCCAATAGCTTCAGAACGTTGAGAGGAGTGGAGCTAGTGTCCTGGAGTGAAGCAAACCATGGAGAATCAAGGAATGGGGGAGGATTGCCGAAGCTTGCCGCCACCATGCCGCCCCACCACAACACGCGTCGCCAAGCACGAAATCAGGCACGATTTCTCCCCCTCTCCCTCTGTGCTAGTTATCTAAGGTCTTAGCAAGGGCAGCCGAGCTCAATTGAGTTGTCAGCCATGGTTTTTCCCCTTTCATTTTTCCGATTGGGCTTCCTCCAGGGATCGCCGGGAACCACCACCTCCGGCCACCATTCCACCGCCAATCGACGGCCAACCCCTCAACAGAGGTGGTGGCAACGGCAGATGGCCGGGGAGGGTGGTGGTTGGCCGGGATTAGGGGCCGTTTCCTCTGGGCCGTCGGCTAGAGGAAGGAGACGAAATCACAGCCGTTGATTTCGTCTCCTTGATCTCTATTGGCAGACCATAATAATTCTGCCTAGAATTATTCAGAGGATTGCATGCAATATATGAAGGTCTTAGATGCTATTTGCAAAAATGGGCAGAGATAACTTTTGTAGCCCTATGAGTCTACTTTCATTTGCCACTTGAATCAACTGATTTGGTGCAGTGTGGACACCAGGGCACTCATTTTTCTAGGACTGCTCCTTGTGTCTATTGGTAGACCATAATAATTCTTCCTGGAATTATTCAGTGGTTTGCATGCAATATTTGAAGGTCTTAGATGCCGTTTCTGCAAAAAGAGGCAGAGATAACTTTTGTATCCCTATGAGTCTACTTTCATTTGCCACTTGAATCAACTAATTTGGTGCAATATGGACACCAAACCACTCATTTTTCTAGGACTGCTCCTTGTGTAGGGCAGAAATTAAAAATGCTATAACTTGTAAATGGCTTAACCAAATCCTTTGAAATTTCTTCCATGCATGCATGGTATGAGGATACACCTAGGGTTTCAATTTGAGAATTTATGGAGGTATATTCATTGAGATATTTCAGTTATTAGCAATAGTAAATAATTGGTATTTATGGGGTTGTATAACTCCAATCACCCCCAAATTTGGGTGGTAAACTCTTTATATATATATCTAGACCACTGGTAGAAATTTGAAACCATTTGGCCTTGTGCATGTGGAGTTATGAGCCATGCAAGAGCTAGGCTAAAGACATTAAGGGTGTGCCTTTAGCAAATTTTGGGGTGGAGGGAGCCCCAAGCCTTGGGGGTTTACCCAATGGTTTTAGATGCTAGACATGGGTCCATGGCAGTAATGTGACTGCCCAAAAGTCATTTGGGGATTTTTGGATACAAAAATCCCAAGATATGGATATTACTAAATTACCCCTAATTTAGTTTATAAGATGAAAGGGGGGTCGTATGATTTCAGATTGAAGTGAAACTTAGGGTTTAGTCTCTGATTTCATTATGGTGGAAGCATGAATTTTCTGAGAATTTATGGGAAACATTTCATGTTATAAATAGTCAAAATTACAAATATACCCCTTATGAGTCTTGTGCAAATTCTGAGTTTTTATTGGTCTGATAAATTTGAGATAAATCACAGTAGGTCATGATGCTAGTATAAGCCTATGGTAATTTTATCAGAATTTATGAGTGATTACTTCTTTATTTCTTTTGTAATTTCACAAATATGTGCATTCAAAGATAAATAGAAATTGTGGGTTTAAAATGATTAGAAAATTGTGATCTTCTGGAAATAGTGTTTATATGTCAATATGCAGCTACTGTAAGTTTTCCAGAATTTTAGGAAGTCTAATTTTAGTATTTGTAGTGTAAAGCCATTTTGTCTCTCCTTTACAGATAAATAAAAATTGTGGGTTTAAAATGATTGGAAAATTGTGATCTTCTGGAAATAGTGTTTATATGTCAATATGAAGCTACTGTAATTTTTCCAAAATTTTAGAAAGTCTAATATCAATACTTGTAGTGCAAAGCCATGTTTTCTCTCCTTTAAAGATAAATAGAAATTGCGGGTTTAAAATATTTGAAAAATTATGATCATCTGGAAATAGTGTTTTTATGTCCATATAAAGCTACTGTAATTTTTCCAGAATTTTAGGAAGTAAAAATCTTGTACTTGATGTGTAAAATTATTTTTTCCATTCATTTATTGAAAATTAGGGATCATGGTTATTTAATTGCTGGAAAAATAAGAAATATTGGAAATCTTGTTGTCATGTCACATTTCATCTCTGGAAGGAAATTTAACAAGTTTGAATTCACTAGCATGATAACTCCTTCACATATTAGATTCAGATTAGTAATTAATGAATTTTTATAGAGGCCAAAATTATATGAAACATGCTTGGATTTTGATCATCCCTTATTTTATCCACTACGAACCTATGATTAAAATTAGAAGTCATTTGGAAGTAATTTGACCAAGGTTCCATCATAGGAATCTAAGTTTATATATGTCGTGGTCTGCGGATAGTAAAAACTCATTATGATTAGGTCAATAGAATCACAAAGGAAATCAGTGAGAATTGGATTATAACAAGAGATGAGTGTAGACCACTTAGAGGACTAAGAATTATTAGAGTTGAACCCAAAAGAATGATTGCTTAGGAGCGGGATGAAACATAAGGCGTGAAAACACTTAAGTTATAAAGAGTAATGAGAAGGTGAAATGATAAGAGGGTAACCTTATGGGTAGATACCAATAATACTAAGTGTCTTGAGAAAGGGAACTTTGGGGTATCATCCCATTGCAGTTCCTAGTACCGTAGCGAGCCCCTTACAGGGTAATCCTCGGGGAGTCCGAGATTAACCGTAAACCATAGGAAAAGATGTTGTACAAGAATAATTTACTAACACACTCACCCACACCCCGTGGTTACGGGAGCTTAGTCGGTTTGGTGCTACGAGCTGTAAGCTCCGTGTTAGTATGAGCGGATTATTAAGTCGGGTGAGCTTGCGACTAAGTAGTGTTTGTTGGTACGGACGGGTTGGTCCGGCGAGCCGGTGGCTCGAAAGGTTATTAATGACGGGCAGGTTAGCCCGGGGAGCTTATGGCTCGGAGATAGATAGTAGAACATGATGCATGTGCATGAAGGTGGTGGGTCTTCAGTATTGGACGGACGTTCATACCGACGTCAATACGTTGACTCGGCAAGTGTGGTATTTACACTTAGTCTTGAAAGTCTGGCGGTCCAGTCAGCAAGAGTACGCAGACGCTCCGCGGTTTTGCATTGAGGCGTACGATAGGTCTAGGTTAGGTAGTGTGAATACCAACCTAGAGGTGGGCGAGTCCCAACCCACTGCTTCCGTTTGCCACTACGGGAGTATCCTGGGAGTCTTGCTAGCTCCAAAAAGGGGGAACTAAAGGTCTATGCGCATAGATTCGTAGTGAGTGAGTTGCACTTGTATGAACATAGCATAACAACATAACTTGCATGTCATAACATTAAAATTGCATTTCAACCCCTTCCCCTATCGTATAAATTGGTATGAGACTTTTTATACGATAGGCCCTGCTAAACGACCCCTTGGTCTATAGGTTTGTATAGGCATTCCTATAAATCAATGGTTACTTTTAAATTACTTTACTTGCGTCACACTGCTTCTCTTGCTTACCTCTTTTACTGCTGCGATATTACTTTACTACACTTATTATTGTTTACTTGCTCATACTACTAGCATAGAATTTATATGGATATACTCTTGTTAGCGTAGAATGTTTGTCACCTGCTACCTTCTTGATTACTCCACTTTGTTGTCCTCCGCTTCTTCCTCCCGCACGGTGCCTAGGAGTCGCGGGGGGAGGCGGGGACAAAATTGGCTTAGTCTTTGTGACTAACGGTCGGTTGTGACCGTAGGTGTTCATGAAGATGGAGCACCGGCACGACCAGTCAAGACATGATGGCAGGATCTGAGGAGCAGAAGCCATGCAATACTTCTTCAAGACAGGTGTTTGAAGATTTGAGAGTTGTTAGCTTCCGCATAGATATAGAGTGAGAGAGTGAGCTTTTGTTCTATCTCGGACATGTACTGGGCATAAGCCCCTTTTACTCTTTCATTTATGGTACTCATGATGGACAGTTTACTTTTGGATATATATATATATATATATTAAGATGCGTGTGATTGTGGACTTTTGCACTAGTTTTTTTTCTTATCTCTTGTTGGCCTGGTTGATCGTTCTTGCCGGCAGGATCGGCGTCTTGCGGAGGTGGCTAACTTGTGTGCTAGCATCTCCGTAAGGCGGCGGTTCTGGGCATAAGATCCAGGAACTCTCCTGGTGCGGGAGAGGGATCTTACAAATGGTATCAGAGGGCAAACGATCCAACGAGAAAGAAGTCCACAAAAAACTGGGACACCCCCGCTCGAGTTAGTTTGAGGACAAACTGGCAGCGGAAGCAGTGGTGTGCCCATGAGTAAAAATCACACAAAATAGTCCATTAACCAACGAGTTAGGCCAACCCAGCTAGGACATCTTTCTAGCTTGACGCACCAAGACAATTTTATAGCATACACTAATCCAAACCGACCTCGGGTATAAACCAATTAAGGCATGATGACACCCAAAGTGACTAGGAGGAGAACCTTGTGGGGAAATAGTTGCTTAAGGCTTTAAATTTGATTTCCCTAATTCTCCTACCAAGTGATATTATCACTTCTCACCCAAAGGATAGGACCGCCTTAAGAGATCTAGTGCACAAAAACCATTAGTGGATAGTAGGAGACTCGTAAACTTAATATCTAAACCAATAACTAGGTTGCACCGAAATGATCATCGTGACAAATATCAGAGGTCGGATAAGGATTCGAGTTCATAAAATGGCCCGTTTGTAGATTGCCCAAAGATTAAGAAGGTGGTGGTAAATGGTAACTTTGGGGGCCTAAAGTAGGTAGAATATCAATAGGTCTCAGATTGGAACTCCAAGTCTAGAGTTGTGCGCCCTAAGGATTGATTACGTGTCTGGGACGAATATATCATAAGGAAATCAAAGAAATTTAGCCCAAAATATATGGGGGCTTATCCTTTTGTTTATTGGGCCAACTTAGTACTGACTTGAGTTTCCCTAGACCTTATTTAGAAGATGAATCTCAAACATATAGACCTTGAGGTTTGGTTTTTTTTTAATATTTACTTGGGCAAAGATGAGATCGATTTTGTGTGTGTAGACAAGTAAATAAGAGAATAGCAAACTAACCATTGGGGATATGCATAGAGGTTGTCAAGTTATACGTGTATACATGACTTCTGAAATCAAGGAAGTCAGTACGAGACTTTAGGATATGGATTGGATAGGAATAGAACCTGGCTATAGGCCCTTGTGATCTTAAGAAATGAATAAATAACCCAATGCGAAGGATGATATCATAGATTCACCTCCTCAAGCCTGAGACGATGATCTATAATAGAATCAGGACGAATAGTAAGTTGACTGGTTTTTAGTCAAGTTATTAGAAGCATAAAGTTGCCAAGTTAGCTGCTTGGAACAATTTATCGCGTCTTGAAGCTGGTGGATTGGAATGAGATTCCTGCATGATAGAACTATAATTGGAAATTCTTGAATTTCTGGGCATTCGAAGATAATGTACCTACAATTATTGAAAAATCAAGCCCTTGTTGTTTTCGAACAATTACATCGTAACCGATATTCATATACCTTGGAAGATAGTTGACACCTAACCGGAGATCGTTGAAATTATACCTATGGATTAAGTAAATAAGAGAGTACTTATGACCTTTAGATTCATGGCTTGATGAGCCTGGGAATTGAAAGACAAATGTCATTATAACCCCCAAGAATGTTGTATGTTTTGGAGAGTAATATGTGATATTGGGAAATACAACACCTCATTAAATCATAACTTTAGAGGTTGGATTATGGGTTATACATAATAGTGATGATCTCACGAGTATAATGAACTTGGTAATTTATTAACTCATACATATTGGTCGATACTGAACTGCATGAAAGGATTCAGGAAAGATTACCACATGTGCACATAAGTTGAATTCTCACCATAAATAAGTTCATGCTTATAGCTATATTATGGAGGTATGTGTCGACTAAAATGTAGGAATTTATACCATGAAATTTAGTTACTGGATTGCCATATGTGCACATGAGTTTTCATTTCAGTAGGAAGCTCGGAGGATTTTGGTAGAGTTAATCCTTGAATAAATAACAGGCTTCCTTCACGAGTACAATTGAGACTACAACTTGAGAAATTAATTCACTGAATTGTTGACATGAAATGTCATGGGCTTGATATATGATCTCTCGTGATAGTATTAAGCTATGGAAAATTTATTGGAAATATTCAGTGAATAAAGGACATACCTCTTCACAAAGTGCAATGTGAGATTACAATTTGAGGAATTTTTTTTTCTAAGTTAGGGATGATGAAATATCATGAACTTTTGATATACGACCTATTATAAGTGGCAAACTCTGGGGATTTTTATTAGATTCAATCTCGGAGTAAACTTCATACTTCATTCACATGAAGGGTTGGGAGTGTTAATATAGAATAGCCATACCATGGATTGTAATTCGAGAAGTAGATGCCTTGAAATGTTAATACGGAAATGTTTTAGAAATCTGTAGACAGACTTTTGATGTCAATATAGAACCCTGGAAATAATGTCGGGTTTAATGACTGAACAACCCTCCTACTACCTTCACAAATGAAACCCCGTAGACCCGGACTTAAATTTTGGGGACGAAATTGTTCTTTTGTTTATTGGGATTTGTTACATCCCATTTCCAACTAGACCCCATAACTCCAATTTAGGGTGAGACAAGTGGTGAGTGTGGTGAGTTTGAGCTAGATTGTAGCCTTATGACACATAGGGTTAGGTGAACTCACATGTGGTCTACTATAAGGCTCAAGTCAACCTAGGTCAAACTAGCTCAACATGAACTCACACTTGCAAATTGACTCCTCCAATAGATGATAAACTCTCCAAGGAATGCAATAGACCCAAAAGCCCATCATGGGATCACCAATTGACCCAATTTGACCAATGTCAAACTTGGGTCAACATAGGTCAAATCCTCCCCAATAAGTTCAATTGAACCCCAAAGCATGAAATTGACTTCACCCCTAGTCTTAGAACATCATGGGGGACCTAATTGACTCAAAAGCCCCATCTTGGAGTCTTCAATTTGACCAAATTGACCAAAGTCAACATTCCCCCAACTTTGGTCAAAATCACAATTATTGGTCAAATTAGCCAACCTAGGTCCTCACCATGACTCAACCAACCTTGGGTGGTGTCAATAGATCCAAAACCATCACATTGGACCAGTCAACACAACCAATTGACCAAGTCAACCCAAAAGTCAACATAGGGTCAATTTTGCCTAAATTGGAATTATTTGGAATTAATAAAAATTCCAATGGATTAAGGCCCTCACCCAAAGCCCACTCTGAAGCCCATAGGTCTAATGACCAGCCTTGACCCCTATTTCCAACATGCGAAGACATGCATGGGGGCAAAAGTGGAATTTTTCCCCTCCTCCATTAAGGACAAAGAGGATTTTGAGGAGAGATTGCCATGTGGCCCTCCTCTCCTCTGCCCAAGACCAAATCTGACCTCTTCCATAACTCCTCAGCCGAATTTGGGCTGAAATGGTGCCACTTGGTGGGTGGGAGGAGCATCCAAGGAGGATGCCGAAAATCACCAGCAAAAAAACCTTATGTACAGCCCATATCAGCCACTTTAGACGCTTCCAATAGCTTCAGAACGTTGAGAGGAGTGGAGCTAGTGTCCTGGAGTGAAGCAAACCGTGGAGAATCAAGGAATCGGGGAGAATCGCCGGAGCTTGCCGCCACCATGCCGCACCACCACAACACGCGTCGCCAAGCATGAAATCAGGCATGATTTCTCCCCCTCTCCCTCTGTGCTAGTTATCTAAGGTCTTAGCAAGGGCAGCCGAGCTCAATTGAGCCGTCAGCCATGGTTTTTCCCCTTCCATTTTTCCGATTGGGCTTCCTCCGGGGATCGCCGGGAACCACCACCTCCGACCACCATTCCACCGCCAATCGACAGCCAACCACTCAACAGAGGTGGTGGCGGAGGCAGATGGCCGGGGAGGGTGGTGGTTGGCCGGGATCAGGGGCCGTTTCCTTTGGGCCGTCGGCTAGAGGAAGGAGACGAAATCACAGTCGTTGATTTCGTCTCCTTGATGTCTATTGGCAGACCATAATAATTCTGCCTAGAATTATTCAGTGGTTTGCATGCAATATTTGAAGGTCTTAGATGCCGTTTTTGCAAAACGGTGCAGAGATAACCTTTGTAGCCCTATGAGTATACTTTCATTTGCCACTTGAATCAACTGATTTGGTGTACTGTGGACACCAGGGCACTTATTTTCCTAGGACTGCTCCTTGTGTAGGGCAGAAATTAAAAATGCTATAACTTGTAAATGGCTTAACCAAATCCCTTGAAATTTCTACCATGCATGCATGGTATGAGGATACACCTAGGGTTTAAATTTGAGAATTTATGGAGGTATATTCATTGAGATATTTCAGTTATTAGCAATAGTAAATAATTGGTATTTATGGGGTTGTATAACTCCAATAACCCCCAAATTTGGGTGGTAAACTCTTTATATATATCTAGACCACTGGTAGAAATTTGAAAACATTTGGCCTTGTGATGTGGAGTTATGAGCCATGCAAGAGCTAGGCTAAAGACATTAAGGGTGTGCCTTTAGCAAATTTTGGGGTGGAGGGAGCCCCAAGCCTTGGGGGTTGACCCAATGGTTTTAGATGCTATACATGGGTCCATGGCAGTAATATGACTGCCCAAAAGTCATTTGGGGATTTTTGGATACAAAAATCCCAAGATGTGGATATTACTAAATTACCCCTAATTTAAGTTATAAGATGAAAGGGGGGACATATGATTTCAGATTGAAGTGAAACTTAGGGTTTAGTCTCTGATTTCATTATGGTGGAAGCATGAATTTTCTGAGAATTTATGGGAAACATTTCATGTTATAAATAGTCAAAATTACAAATATACCCCTTATGAGTCTTGTGCAAATTCTGAGTTTTATTGGTCTAATAAATTTGAGATAAATCACAGTAGGTCATGATGCTAGTATAAGCCTATGGTAATTTTATCAGAATTTATGAGTGATTACTTCTTTATTTCTTTTGTAATTTCATAAATATGTGCATTCAAAGATAAATAGAAATTGTGGGTTTAAAATGATTGGAAAATTGTGATCTTCTGGAAATAGTGTTTATATGTCCATATGCAGCTACTGTAATGTTTCTAGAATTTTAGGAAGTCTAATTTCAGTATTTGTAGTGTAAAGCCATTTTGTCTCTCCTTTAAAGATAAATAGAAATTGTGGGTTTAAAATGATTGAGAAATTGTGATTTTTTGGAAATAGTGTTTATATGTCAATATGAAGCTACTGTAATTTTTCCAGAATTGTAGGAAGTTTAATTTCTGTACTTGTAGTGCAAAGCCATGTTGTCTCTCCTTTAAAGATAAATAGAAATTGTGGGTTTAAAATGTTTGAAAAATTATGATCTTCTGGAAATAGTATTTTTATGTCCATATGGAGCTACTGTAATTTTTCCAGAATTTTAGGAAGTCAAAATCTTGTCCTCGATGTGTAAAATTATTTTTTCCATTCATTCATTGAAAATTAGGGATCATGGTTATTTAATTGCTGGAAAAATAAGAAATATTGGAAATCTTGTTGTCATGTCACATTTCATCTCTGGATAGAAATTTAACAAGTTTGAATTCACTAGCATGATACCTCCTTCACATATTAGATTCAGATTAGTAATTAATAAATTTTTATAGAGGCCAAAATTATATGAAACATGCTTGGAGTTTGATCATCCCTTATTTTATCCACTATGAACCTATGATAAAAATTAGAAGTCATTTGGAAGTAATTTGACCAAGGTTCCATCATAGGAATCTAAGTTTATATATGTCGTGGTCTGCGGATAGTAAAAACTCATTATGATGATTAGGTCAATAGAATCACAAAGGAAATCAGTGAGAATTGGATTATAACAAGAGATGAGTGTAGACCACTTAGAGGACTAAGAATTATTAGAGTTGAACCCAAAAGAATGATTGCTTAGGAGCGGGATGAAATATAAGGCGTGAAAACACTTAAGTTATAAAGAGTAATGAGAAGGTGAAATGATAAGAGGGTAACCATATGGGTAGATACCAATAATACTAAGTGTCTTGAGAAAGGGAATTTTGGGGTATCATCCCATTGCAGTTCCTAGTACCATAGCGAGCCCCTTACAGGGTAATCCTCGGGGAGTCCGAGATTAACCGTAAACCGTAGGAAAAGATGTTATACAAGAATAATTTAATAACACACTCACCCACACCCCATGGTTACGGGAGCTTAGTCGGTTTGGTGCTAGGAGCTGTAAGCTCCGTGTTAGTATGAGTGGATTGTTAAGTCAGGTGAGCTTGCGACTCAGTAGTGTTTGTTGGTACGGACGGATTGGTCCCGCGAGCCGGTGGCTCGGAAGGTTATTAATGACGGGCAGGTTAGCCCGGGGAGCTTATGGCTCGGAGATAGATAGTAGAACATGATGCATGTGCACGAAGGTGGTGGGTCTTCAGTATTGGACGGACGTTCACACCGACGTCAATACGTTGACTCGGCAAGTGTGATATTTACACTTAGCCTTGAAAGTCTGGCGGTCCAGTCAGCAAGAGTACGCAGATGCTCCGCGGTTTTGCGTTGTGGCGTACGATAGGTCTAGGTTAGGTAGTGTGAATACCAACCTAGAGGTGGGCGAGGCCCAACCCACCGCTTCCGTTTGCCACTACGGGAGTATCCTGGGAGTCTTGCTAGCTCCAAAAAGGGGGAACTAAAGGTCTATGCGCATAGAGTCATAGTGAGTGAGTTGCACTTGTATGAACATAGCATAACAACATACCTTGCATGTCATAGCATGAACATTGCATTTCAACCCCTACCCCTATCGTATAAATTGGTATGGGACTTTTTATACGATAGGCCGTGCTAAACGACCCCTTGGTCTATAGGTTTGTATGGGCATTCCTATAAATCAATGGTTACTTTTAAATTACTTTACTTGCGTCGCACTGCTTCTCTTGCTTACCTCTTTTACTGCTGCGATATTACTTTACTGCACTTATTACTGTTTACTTGCTCATACTTCTAGCATAGAATTTATATGGATATACTCTTGTTAGCGTAGAATGTTTGTCACCTGCTACCTTCTTGATTACTCCACTTTGTTGTCCTCCGCTTCTTCCTCCCGCACGGTGCCTAGGAGTCGCGGGGGGAGGCGGGGACAAAATCGGCTTTGTCTTTGTGACTAACGGTCGGTTATGATCGTAGGTGTTCGAGGAGCTGGAGCACCGGCACGACCAGTCAAGACATGATGGTAGGATCTGAGGAGCAGAAGCCATGCAATACTCATGATGGACAGTTTACTTTTGGATATATATATATATATACAGATGCGTGTGATTGTGGACTTTTGTACTAGTTTTTTTCTTCTTATCTCTTGTTGGCCTGGTTGATCGTTCTTGCCGGCAGGATCGGCATCTTGCGGAGGTGGCTAACTTGTGTGCTAGCATCTCCGTAAGGCGGCGGTTCTGGGCATAAGATCCAGGAACTCTCCTGGTGCGGGAGAGGGATCTTACAGTATCACCTTCAGGATGTGGAAGGGGTATCTCTCGGCCGAGCCAGGAGTAGGTCTGATTTGAAGAGATTTTATCCTTAGCAATTTTTGTAACTGACTTTTGTATGTTTCCTCCTCAATACATATATTTTGAAGTAGTTCTTGGGCAGGCTAAGAGTCCATGGGTGCTGGAATGCCCTAGATCGATTCCGCTGCCGGGCTCTCATAGACGGTGGGTTAGGTTGATCTCTGGAGAGGCTGGCAAGGTTACAAGTCCTTTGGTGCTGGAATGCCCCAGATCGATTCCGCTGTCGGGCTCTCATAGACGGTGGGTCAGGTTGATCTCTGGAGAGGCTGGCAAGGTTACATGTCCTTTGGTGCTGGAATGCCCCAGAGCGATTCCGCTGCCGGGCTCTCATAAAGGGTGGGTCAGGTTGATCTCTCGAGAGGCTGGCAAGGTTACAAGTCCTTTGGTGCTGGAATACCCCAGATCGATTCCGCTGCCGGGCTCTCATAGACGGTGGGTCAGGTTGATCTCTGGAGAGGATGGCAAGGTTACAAGTCCTTTGGTGCTAGAATGCCCCAGATCGATTCCGCTGTCGGGCTCTCATAGACGATGGGTCAGGTTGATCTCTGGAGAGGCTGGCAAGGTTACAAGTCCATGGGTGCTGGAATGCCCCAGATTGATTCCGCTACCGGACTCTCATAGACGGTGGGTCAGGTTGATCTCTGGAGAGGCTTGCAAGGTTATAAGTCCTTTGGTGCTGGAATGCCCCAGATCGATTCCACTGTCGGGCTCTCATAGACGGTGGGTCAGGTTGATCTCTGGAGAGGCCGGCAAGGTTACAAGTCCTTTGGTGCTAGAATGCCCCAGATCGATTCTGCTGCCGGGCTCTCATAGACGGTGGGTCAAGTTGATCTTTGGAGAGGCTGGCAAGGTTACAAGTCCTTTGGTGCTGGAATGCCCCAGGTCGATTCCGCTGCCGGGCTCTCATAGACGGTGGGTCAGGTTGATCTCTGGAGAGACTGGCGAGGTTACAAGTCCATGGGTGTTGGAATGCCCCAGATCAATTCCGTTGTCAGGCTCTCATAGACAGTGGGTCAGGTTGATCTCTGGAGAGGCTGGCATGGTTATAAGCCCTTTGGTGCTGGAATGCCCCAGATCGATTCCGCTGCCGGGATCTCATAGACGGTAGGTCAGGTTGATCTCTGGAGAGGCTGGCAAGGTTACAAGTCCTTTGGTGCTGGAATGCCCAGATCGATTCCACTGTCGGGCTCTCATAGACGGTGGGTCAGGTTGATCTCTGGAGAGGCTGGCAAGGTTACAAGTCCTTTGGTGCTGGAATGCCCCTGGTCGATTCCGCTGCCGGGCTCTCATAGACGGTGGGTCGGGTTGATCTCTAAAGAGGCTGGCAAGGTTACAAAATCCATGGGTGCTGGAATGCCCCAGATCGATTCCGCTGCCGGGCTCTCATAGACGGTGGGTCAGGTTGATCTCTGGAGAGGCTGGCAAGGTTACAAGTCCTTTGGTGCTGGAATGCCCCAGATCGATTCTGCTGCCGGGCTCTCATAGACGGTGGGTCAGGTTGATCTCTGGAGAGGCTGGCAAGGTTACAAGTCCTTTGGCGCTCAAATGCCCCATATCGATTCCGCTGACAGGCTCTCATGAACAGTGGGTCAGAATGATCTCGGGAGGGGCTGGAAGTAGGTTGCTCCTAGTATGGGACCTGGCTCGCAAGCAACCTCAAGGCCCAGGCGAGGCGAGACCAGGAATCCGTTCGCGTAAGAGAACAGGTCGCGACAGAGCGACTGAGCCTGTTGTTCGCGAGGCGCGCTAAGCCCGACCCGAGTTCGCAAATTTACTAGTAAATTTTGGTGGCGTGAGTAAAAATTGCAAATCAGGGAGGGATCGTCGTCGCGGCAGCCCATGAGCAACAAGGGAAGTTTCCGAGAAGCGAGAGCGAGCGGGGCGAGGTAATATTGACCCGCTCGAAATGTTTCCCTGTGAGGTATAGTCTAAGCAAGGATGGTGTCCTACATCGCGATAGCTTTATCATCGCCGCGGAAGAGAAAGGCACGGGAGCGACCTAGATACAACACCGATACAGAGGAATTATTAAGCAAGGAGATGCGAACGCGAGTGCCAAATGAAAACATTAAGATGCGAGCACAAGGAAAGTAAAAGTATAGAACGTTGGAATCATGCGAGCATAAATAAATGTGCGGGCGCGAGTAAAAGATGAAAATGAAGTTACGCTTAAAAGATAGACAAAATATTTCCTTCACTTACTCAAAGACGTTATACAACCAACCGCGAACTCACCGGTCAAAAGCAAAAGTTTTTTAGACTTGGCAAAAAAAAAATAATAAAAACAGCAAAGCCACCCGCTGAGGAATCCTTTACTCGCCCTCACGATCCTCCACCTCTGAGATCGGCGCGAATAGGTCGGGAACGACATCTTCCGCGGTGAACTCCATGGCGTTAGGAATGATCAGGTCCTCCCCTTTAAGGGTGTTGAGGACAAGTTCGGCGATCCCTATCGAGTTTCTATGGGCGGCCTCCTTTTCATCTCGCGACTAGCCGCGAGCCCTAGCTCGCGAAGGAGGTAGGGGGAGCACCCTCAGGGTTAGGTCGTGAATCTGAGCCTTGAGGGAAGAATTCTCCATCTCTAGGCCAGTGATCCTTGCAGTGAGTTTATCCGCGGACTCAACATCCTGCGGAAAGGAAGTTAGAGAAAGACGAGGGGTAGCGAGATGAAAAAAGAGTCTTTACAAGCATTACTTACCAGGCTTCCTTGAAGGCTGGCGAGGAGGCCCTCAGACAAGGCCTCCTTTCCCTTAAGCTCCGCGATCTCATCCGCGGACTTCCGGAGCTGGCGTTGAGCTCTCTGATTTCCCTATCCGCGGTGAAGTACCGGCAGCCCACCATGTGGGTAAGCTTCGTTTCCCGGAACTGGGCTCGCATGGACTCATATACGAGCCCTTTCGGCGTGAAGGTCGTGAAGAGGGAGGCGTCCTCGCGGCCGTAGAGCCCAAAGGCAAGGGCGAACGCTTTGCCTCCAATTTTGTCACTGTCCACCCAGGACGGGAGGAGGGAGGAGCAGCCGATCTTATTCTGCTCGGGGTCCCACGCGAGCAACGGCTCGCCAACTGCGTCCGGGAGCTTCGCGCCAAGCCCAAATTTCTTGTAGCTCGTCGACTTAGGCTTGCCGGTCGCTTCTTCTGGCTTGCCACCCTCGTAGGCGGGTTCCGGATTGTGAAATTTTCCTGACCTTGTGAGAGTAAGCAGGAATAACAACTAGAGATGCAAGCCAAACAACCAGAGACAATCTTAGGCGAACAAAACGATCTTTATTGATAGCAACACTTCAATTACAGGGCAAGACATGCTCGACGAGACATGATTTCGTCAGCACAAAACTTCAAAGAGAAAGAACAGAAACTGAAGATAACTGAGACCGCACGGTCTCTTGCCGAACTCAGCAGCTCGCCAGACCGCTGCTGCCAGACCGCAACCGCTCCCGATCTCGAAACACCACCAGACCGCTGCACCAGACCGCTCCTTTGCCGATCTCCTGATTCCCGAACTCCAGCACCACAACTCCAAGCCGCAAACCGCCCGAACACTTTCAGAGGAAGAGGTGATCGCTGCTGCCTGCACTATCCGCAGAAGCTGCACAAGGAAGAATTCAATCAGAGACCGCTCGGTCAGAAACACAGACCGCAGGAACTAGGCAAACTCGGCTTACACTTGGTGTGTTCTTCTTTTGCTGCAACAGTGGCTCCCTATTTATAGGCGTGAGACCTGATCCAGTCACCACCCCATGAGATAGAGTCACCACCCATCAGACCGCGCGACCTTACCGGTCAACCCGCGCAATCACTGCAACCCTCCTGCTTCATTTTGGTGAGCGCCGACTTCACTCCAGACCGCGGGAGATCGCTACTCCCTTGGTCTGAACACGACTCCACACGGAGATCGCCAGACCGCCTAGAAGTCACCCACCACCTGTGTTCGCTCGAGACCGCGAACACAGCCAGTCCGCCATCAACCCGCGAACTCCTGTCCGTATGCCGATCTCCTCCTGAGACCGCGAACAGCAACCAGCCCGCATACCAGTCTCCTCCTGAGACCGCGAACTGAGACCGCGCGACTAAGAATGACTTAGTCCGCGAACTCCTTCAGAACCCTCTGGAAAGCCACCAGACTGGATTCAAGAGCCAACCCGTGCGGTCACGCCAGACCGGCACGTCCTTGAAGAGAACAACTTGTCACGCGGTCAAAGACAGACCGTGCGACCCTGAGGATGATCAGCCGTCATGCGGTCACAGCCAGACCACACGACCTCCTCCTCCAGCAGCCCTTGGACCAGACCAGCGGTCAACCCTGGAAGCCGCAGCTGACCAATAGAACAGATCGCCATTGTCAGACCGCCAGACCGTGCGGTCACGCCAGACCGCCCGGTCTCCTCCCAGACCGCCCAGATCCAAAAGCCTCCTCCACTTCCACTTCAATAATTTCAACACTCCCCCTTGAAGTGGGAAGTGGAAACTAGCCCAAGTAGTTCCCTTAGCCGTGTGAACGGCCCCTTTGCCAGCGCCTTTGTGAAGATGTCTGCGACATTGTCCGCACTCCGCACATGCTCGACCGAAAGAGATCCCTCCAGCACCTTCTCCCGTATGAAGTGATGCTCGATCTCAATATGCTTGGTCCTCGCGTGACAAACTGGATTGGTTACCAGTTTGAGAGGACTCTCGTTGTCACCGCGTAGCAGAGTCGGCTCCCGAACCTCCTTGTGGACGTCTCCAACCAACCTCCTAAGCCAGATGGCTTCCTGAGCTGCCAAGGCCGAAGCCTTGTATTCCGCTTCCGTGGTAGAGACCGATACAGAATCCTGCTTCTTGCTGCACCATGATATAGCCGTAGGGCCCGCCATGAAGACGAATCCAAATGTCGACTTCCGATCATCCGAATCTCCCCCGTAATCAGCATCCATGTATCCATGCACTTCGAAGCCCGCATCCCTCCTGTATAGGAGACCCATGTCCGAGGTCGCCTTGACATACTTCAGAATGTTCTTGGCCGCTAGCAGATGAGGTACTCGTGGTTCCGCCATAAACCGACTCACCCTGCCCACTGCATATGCAATGTCCGGCCTCGTGATCGTCAGATAAATTAAGCTCCCAACCAGAGCTCGGAACACCAACGGATCTTGCATGATCCTCCCCCCATCCTTCCGAAGCTTCATAGCCTTCTCCAGAGGTGTGGAAGTGCACTTCCCTTCCTTCATGCCGAATCGTTCCACGATCCGCTCCGCATATCCGGCTTGGGTCACCAGCAATCCACCTTCCTTCCTCTGCACCTCAAGTCCAAGAAAATGGTGAAGCTCACCAAGATCCTTCATCTCGAACCTGATAGCCAGCTCGGCCCGAAGTTGCGCTACCTCCTCCTTCGAGTTCCCCGTCATGATCATATCGTCAACGTATAGCAGCACGATGACCTGAAGCTCCCCGCTCTTCTTGACGAACAAGCTCGAGTCTGAGTCTGAAGCAACAAATCCACAAAATAGGAGATATTCTGCGATCTTCCCGTACCACGCCCTCGGCGCTTGCTTCAACCCATACAGGGCCTTCTTCAGCTTGCAGACATGCTTCGGAAAATCTTCAGACACAAAACCTGGTGGCTGGACCATGAAGATGTCCTTGTCAATCTCGCCGTACAAGAAAGCGTTCTTGACGTCGAGCTGCCAAATCTCCCATCCACTGAACGCCGCCAAGGCAATGATGAACCGAACTGAAGTCATTTTTGCCACCGGACTGAATGTCTCATCATAGTCTTCACCGTATTGCTGCAAGAACCCCCGAGCTACAAGACGAGCCTTGTAACGCTCGATACTGCCGTCAGCTTTCTTCTTCAGCTTGTAGACCCACTTGCATGTCACAGGAGCGATGCCCTTAGGCTTGGGCACAAGAGACCAGGTCTCATTCTTCTCAAGAGCTGCCATCTCTTCTTGCATTGCAACGTCCCACTCCTTCACACCTTGGGCCTTCTCAAAGCTCGACGGCTCCCTCTCATCCAAGGGACCAGCAAAGAAACATGAGACAAAGCTCAATGCGTTTCCTCCTGTATAGCGATCAGGGGCAATGATAGATCGCTTCGATCTCCTCAGCTCCTTCCCCTGAACCGCTTCATCTCCAGCTGCTTCTTCCCTAGCTCCCCTTCCAGACGTGCTAGGAGCATTGCTCCCCCTGCTCCCTGAACCAGAAGCCCCCGTCTCGGAACTAGAAGGAGATGGACCTCCTGGTGACACAGGTAGCTCCACCTGAAGATTCTCCACAGCTTTCTCTGGCATCTCCACCCTGCTCTCTGGTAGCTCCACATCAGAAGACCCCTTGTAAGATGTCACCTCATCGAACACGACGTCGCGAGATACAACAAATCTCCGCGTCTCCGGGTCCATGCACTTCCACCCTTTCTTCCGCTCATCGTATCCCACGAAGACTAGCTTCCTTGCTTTCGCATCTAGCTTCGTCCGAAGAGCATCTGGAATATGCACGTAGCAGGTGGAACCAAACACCCTAAGGTGTGCCACACTTGGCTTCTCCTTGAACATCAACTCATGCGGAGTTAACATGTTGATGGGGCTCAGAGGCATCCTGTTGATGACGTAGGCAGCACAAGACATTCCCTCCGCCCAGAAGGACTTTGGGATACTCTTGGCATGCAGCCAACACTTGCAGGTCTCCGTCAGATGACGGATCTTCCGTTCTGCAACTCCGTTCTGTTGTGGAGTATGAGTGATATTTCTTTTCGCGGTTTTGAAATTTTAGTGAAGGGTTGAGATTTTCTCCAAAACTATATCTGATAAAGGCAAGTGTACCTTATCGTCTATAGTATAGGATATTAAGAAATACCAAGGTCGTATTCCACGGGGCGCGTTGAATACTTCTACTTTGAGGAAAGTCACTATTATCTTATCTAATGATATTTTGGGGTTTTGGTTCTTAGCTAAAAAAGAGAAATTGCAAGCTAAATTAAGGGTTTAGATGATGATAAAAGAGGCTAGTACTCAATCAAAAGTCACCTTGGAGTGAGAAAAGACAAGTAAAAAGAAATTAAATCTAATTCCGTTTAAATTGAACTACTTGACCGTGGAGGTTCCCGAAGCTCGAACATGCCTCTCTCGAGGTTAATGCCCAACTAAGATTAGGAAAAATCAACCGGACTCTCGTCCTATAATCGATTACCTAAAACTTGCTTTACGAGGTGAACCCCACTATTGGATTTGACTCCAATCCGGGAGATTTACGTTATCCTCTCTCGAGGGGTGCGTGCAACTCTCTTTACCCTTGAGTGATCGATTCATACTTTGAGCCTCTCGGCTAACTAAATATGAAAACTTAAGCGAAAACCATATATCGAAAGTATGGCCTCACTAATTAAAAATCAAGGATAATTCAAGTGTTTATAAAAACGGAAAAAGAAAACTTTAGAAAATCATAACTTGTCTAACTCATCCTCGGATCATTTTGATCGAGTACTAATGAGGATTAGTTAATCATGGTGGAGGGGGAAGAGGAAGAAAAATAAAAATGCATATTAAGAAATTTTAGCTAAGGAGGAGACAAAATAAAGAGAACAAACTATTTTTTATTTAAATGAAAAACTATTACAAGACTTAAGAAAGGAAATTGCAAGCTAGGAAAAATAAGATTACAAGCTTAAACTAGACTATTGCACTAAAGGAAAGCTAATACATTGCATTAGAAAAGGAAGAGAGCATGAAAATAAAGAGACATGAACATAAACATGAAAAAGGAAAACTACTCAAGATTGGCTCCAGCAGCACCTTCCCCACTCCAAAATTCTGAACTTTGAACTCAAGGAGAGCCTCTGAATTTATAGGCAAAAATTTCATGTTACACGCCCTCGGTCACGGGCGTGACCTAGGGCGTGTAATCTCTGCAGCATCGGATCCGGCAGCGGCGTGGGCTTGGCGTGACGGCGGGAGAAAATCGGACATGTCACGGGCGTGACAATTGGGTCACGGGCGTGACTCAGGAAGGCTTCATTTAATGCGGCATGGGCTAGCCAGACGCCGCGGCGGCGTGCTTGGATCACGCGGGAAGGTCACGGGCGTGACTTTGGGTCACGGGCGTGACTCAAGTTGACTTCTCAACGGCAGCTTCTCGTCTCGACGGCGGCTCCACGCGGCAGATGCTGAAATTACACGCCCCCGGTCACGGGCGTGACTTTGGGTCACGGGCGTGACCTGGGGCGTGACTAGGTGTGGACTAGCTCAACAGCACGGCTGCGACTCTGGACTGATCTTCAGGTTACACGCCCTTGGTCACGAGCGTGACCGAGGGCGTGACATGTGATTTTTCCCGATTTGTCCCAGAAATCTGCAAATATTAAAATTAGGCTAAGTTAGAATCAAAATTACAAAAAGAACTACTTATAACCTAAAATTGACATAAAAAGGAAAATTCAAATTAAATAATTACAAAATTTTCTATTAAAAACTTATATAAAAACTACTTTATCAATGAGCACAAGTGAGCTCTCTCCGGATGCCCGCCTTCCTGCAAAAAGTAGAGAACTCACTGGAGGTGAACTCCCCTCCGTTGTCCGTCCTCAGCTTCTTGATCCGCAGATTCAGCCGACCCTCCACGAGCTCCTTGAACTCCACAAACTTGGCAAACGCCTCCGCCTTCTCCTTCAGGAAATATACCCAGACATATCTGGTGTAATCATCGATCAATACCAGCATATATCTGCTGCCTCCGAGGCTTGGGGTAGCAGTAGGTCCCATCAAGTCACCGTGGATGCACTCCAACGGCACACAACTCCTTGTCTGCGACTTGTCAAACGGTAGTCGATGAGACTTGCCGAACTGACATCCCGCGCAAACATGACCTTCTCCGTAGGAAGATAGACTTGGCAGGCCCTTGACCAGACCTCTCACCGCCATAGCTTTCAGCTTGTCCATACCTACGTGCCCCAACCTCTCATGCCATATAACGACACCATCATTCGTCTTCATCTTGTCAACGTAGGAACTTGTCGACAAAACGAACAAGTCCTTCGCCCTTCTCCCGACATGGACGACCTCGGCCTTCACGGCCTCTACATTACGTAGAAATTTGACTTCTGTCGGGCCGAACAGAACGTGATACCCGGCGTCAACAGCGTTGGTCACGGAGAAGAGGTTTTTCTTCATTCCGGGCACATGATAGACACTCTTCAATGTAAGTGGCCCTCTATCACTGCCCAAAGAAACAACCCCCACCTTCTCGACTGCATGCACAGTATTATCTGCAGTGATAATAGCATTGTTACCTGTGTACGGCTCTGCTGAAGAAAGCTTCGACTCGTCCCCGGTGAGGTGATGACCACACCCCGAGTCCACGATCCAGTCCTCCTGATAGTTGATAGGAGCCGAGGCTCCAATAGAAGCCGAGAAGGCTCCTCCCCATCCTCCATCAAAGTGCCTGGCTGGTGCTTCCTCCTTCTCAACAGCATGCCCTGGCTGAGTATTCAGCCTGCAGTCCTTCTTAAAGTGCCCAACCTTTCCGCACTTGAAACATTTGAGACCTTCCTTCTTCTTCTTCCCGTCAGCCTTGGGAGCATACCCCCTTTCCTGCTGCCCAGAAGTTGAAGGCCCATGGCCTTCCGTGGTCTTCTTCTTCTTCTCCCACTTCTTCTTCCCTGAGAAGAGAACCTCGCCATCTCCCCCAGTCACTAACACCCCCGCCATCTGCCTTGCCAGACTTTCCTGCGAAGCTAGCAGATTCTCCAGCTCTAGCAGAGACGGCTGATTTGCCCATCCCTGTACCGACATCACAAAGGCCACATATTCCTTCCGCAAGCCGCGGATGATGTGCCTCTTCAGCTTCGCCTCAGAAATTGGCTCATCAGGATCCAGTGCTGATATCTCAGCGCAGAGATTCTTCATCTTCAAAAAGAAGTTCGAGATAGAAAGATCACCTTGAGCTGACCTCGCCAACTCATTCTCTAAGAACTGTAGCCTTGCTATATTCTTTTTGTTAAACAGCCCATCCAGGGCTCTCCAGATCTCAGCAGCTGATCCACACCCCAAGATGTGATCAAAGAGATCAGGTGAAATGGCACGCTTTAAGGTGAACTCGGCCTTGGCGTTGGTCTTCCTCCATGCCCTCACGGCCGGTCCATTATCACCTCCTTCTACTGCCTTCACCTCTTCTGTTTCATCTCCTCCTACCACCTCCCAGAGGTCCTCACCCAGAAGATAGCTCTGCATACACGACTTCCACTTCTTGAAGTTAGTCGATGTAAGCATCTCAATACCAAGACCTCTTGCAAAACCACCTTCCATTGCTCTTCCTCTGGTTCCTTCTTCACAAAGGCGATGGCTACTCTAAGTTATTCACTGCTCTTTCAACTCCAACCTGGCTCTGATACCATGTGAAATTTTCCGGACCTTGTGAGAGTAAGCAGGAATAACAACTAGAGATGCAAGCCAAACAACCAGAGACAATCTTAGGCGAACAAAACGATCTTTATTGATAGCAACACTTCAATTACAGGGCAAGACATGCTCGACGAGACATGATTTCTTCAGCACAAAACTTCAAAGAGAAAGAACAGAAACTGAAGATAACTGAGACCGCACGGTCTCTTGCCGAACTCAGCAGCTCGCCAGACCGCTGCTGCCAGACCGCAACCGCTCCCGATCTCGAAACACCACCAGACCGCTGCACCAGACCGCTCCTTTGCCGATCTCCTGATTCCCGAACTCCAGCACCACAACTCCAAGCCGCAAACCGCCCGAACACTTTCAGAGGAAGAGGTGATCGCTGCTGCCTGCACTATCCGCAGAAGCTGCACAAGGAAGAATTCAATCAGAGACCGCTCGGTCAGAAACACAGACCGCAGGAACTAGGCAAACTCGGCTTACACTTGGTGTGTTCTTCTTTTGCTGCAACAGTGGCTCCCTATTTATAGGCGTGAGACCTGATCCAGTCACCACCCCATGAGATAGAGTCACCACCCATCAGACCGCGCGACCTTACCGGTCAACCCGCGCAATCACTGCAACCCTCCTGCTTCATTTTGGTGAGCGCCGACTTCACTCCAGACCGCGGGAGATCGCTACTCCCTTGGTCTGAACATGACTCCACACGGAGATCGCCAGACCGCCTAGAAGTCACCCACCACCTGTGTTCGCTCGAGACCGCGAACACAGCCAGTCCGCCATCAACCCGCGAACTCCTGTCCGTATGCCGATCTCCTCCTGAGACCGCGAACAGCAACCAGCCCGCATACCAGTCTCCTCCTGAGACCGCGAACTGAGACCGCGCGACTAAGAATGACTTAGTCCGCGAACTCCTTCAGAACCCTCTGGAAAGCCACCAGACTGGATTCAAGAGCCAACCCGTGCGGTCACGCCAGACCGGCACGTCCTTGAAGAGAACAACTTGTCACGCGGTCAAAGACAGACCGCGCGACCCTGAGGATGATCAGCCGTCATGCGGTCACAGCCAGACCGCACGACCTCCTCCTCCAGCAGCCCTTGGACCAGACCAGCGGTCAACCCTGGAAGCCGCAGCTGACCAATAGAACAGATCGCCATTGTCAGACCGCCAGACCGTGCGGTCATGCCAGACCGCCCGGTCTCCTCCCAGACCGCCCAGATCCAAAAGCCTCCTCCACTTCCACTTCAATAATTTCAACACGGATTCGCCAACTGGGTAAAAGGGGGCTCAGATCCGGACAGATCAACAATGTTTATCCCCTTAGTAGCAAAGGGGGCCTTCTTGGTCTTCTTCGCCTGTCCCTGCGAGGCAGGCCATCTTGGAGGATGAGGACGCTTCTTTCCCAACGAAGAGCTCGGGAGGTCGCGGAACGCCTCGGCGGCCACGCTCGCGAGCGGGCCAGTGGCGAGGGAGGAAGAAGACGCGTGCGGGGGGTTGAGCGGGAGATCGCGCTCTCCTGCAAAGGTGACTAAGAACGTTAGCTAACAAAAAGGGGAGAGGGAGAGTAGGGTAATTTGCGAGCGCGAGTCAGACCTTCCCCCTGGGGGATAGGCATCAGCGAGTCCACCCAATGCCGGAGGAAGACGACCTCGAAGTTCTTCCCATGGAGGTATTGGTACAGCTTCGCGTCATCGCCCCCTAACGTTGCGGGAGGGCGGAAGGTGGCCTCGTCTCGCTGGAGGAGTGTAAAGATGTTGTCGAAGGGACCCTTCACCAGGATGTACTTCAGCGTCCAGTAGTGGCACTTGTTGACGGTTTCGCAGAGGGTGACGTGTTGGCTCGCGAAGTGAGCCGTCCCATCCCTGTATGTGCGGAACGAAAACACCTTGCGGAAGACGAGTATACTAAACTCAATCTTCTCGGCTCGCAAGTAGCTGGCGAACGCGACCATGACGGCGATCGCATTCGGCGTCAGTTGGCTGAGTAGTATACCAAAATACTTGAGTACCTGGAAGAGCTCTTAAGGGTTAAAACGCTGCTCGCAAGGTGAGCCAAAAAATACTAAGAATATTCTTCGCTAGGCAAGCTAGAAAGGTGTACCTGGCGCACTTCGGGCCATATCGGGAGTCGCAACCCATTCTCAAAGTGAGCAATGGGGATGGCGAGCTCGTCGGTGAGGGGATCATTGACGAGCAATGGGGATGGCGGGCCACGAACCCAGAATGCAAGTATCTGTCCACTGTGGCTAAGTATTCCTCTTTATTGAGGTTGGCGAAGAAGAAGGGGCCCTCGTGAAAGGCTCCAACACACTTGGCTCGCCCCTCTGTCTGCACATCTGCGACCATGGCGTTGAAGGTCTGCAAGTCAGAGAATTCGCGAGAGCGAGCTAGGGTTTGCGAGAGAGTTAGAAGAAGAGAAACGCGAAGGAAGAACAGTAAATGCGGTGGTTAGAAAGTAAAGAGGCAGGCTATTTATAGAAATGAAAATAGCGGGAAGAATTCGAAGCACCGGTGGCTGCGGATAGCGGATGCGCGCGGTATTTTTCCACCTCCAGGGGCTCTATCCACTCCTAGCTAGCTGGCGTCACGCCAAAATCCCTCCCGCTAGTCATCGGAGAGCTAGGGCCAGATAAAGAAATAAAGCGAAACGCGAGAGAAGGTCATGACAACGAGCGAAAAAAGTATAATAATCGGCAGTAGTAATCAATGAGCAAGCGAACCAGACATAGCGAAGGAAAAGATAAATAAAAATGGAAAGTATGGGCTCACAGGCGAGTCAAAGTACCATTATTACAGACCGTTAAATTGTTGTGACCCCTCCCTACGAAGGGGAGGGAAAGAAAAATAAAAAGCAAACTGCGAAGAGAGGCTCCTTAATAGCGCAACCACTTCCAGCGACCGCGACCTCGCACACCAGAGCGAGGGGGAACTCGCGGGTAGTGGTACTCGCTAACCGACCGGGCCGCGTGAGTTATCAGCCGTGTGTAATCCTCAATCCGAGCAACGTACACCCCAGGGGAAGTCGCCTCGCCATGATCGACTGACCGTACCTCGGCGAGGACGCGCGCGTTCGCGTCCTCCATCGCAGCAAATCTTTCCTCAAACGCGAGCCGATCCTGCTGATTTTGTTCGTGTATATCTCGCAGCAGGGAAGTATGCTTCTGAAATATCTCAGTGACCCGCCTCTTCATTTTCTCTGGATTACCGGGGTCTCCCAGAATATCCGCGACCTGACTCGGCGAGGGGGGTGGCGACATTTCCAACGCTCCAGGCTCCGACTCGGTGGGCGGGGTCAAGGGATCACCTGCGAGGTAAAAATCAGCAAGGAGGTGGAAAATGACACTCCGCAGAGACGGTCTAACCTAATGGAGAAATTTGGGTACTAGGCCGCTGGCGAGAGGTGCCCGGCCGGCCATGGAACGCTTCGACGAAGGCAGGGGTGACGACCTTCCCTAGTCCGGGAGGGAACGCGGTTTTTGCAGCAAGTCCTGGCTTGGAAAGTAATGTCCCTCCGGGGATCCTTAGTCCCAGAAGGCCGAATCCGGGAGTGATGATAGTCTGATTCGACGGGGCACCTCTCACCAGTCCGGGAGGGAACGCGGTTTCGGTCGGCGGGTCCGAGGGAGGAGGAATCCGGTCCTCCAGATTCGCGACATCAGACACTGCATAAGAAGAGAAAACTTAGCGAGTAAGAAAATATGTTACATAAGAAGGCGAGGAGTACTCACCCCATGGAGAAGGCGGGTCCCACAGGTCGGCGACCCCTACATCTGCGAGAAGAGTACCAGCCCCGCCAGGGGTGGGAACGTTGGTCTCCATAATTATTTTCCCCAGGGTATTCTCCCCCGGGGAAGCGTTCTGCGAGTGAAGAAGCAATGTCAGAAGGGAAAGGAATTAAATCTGTGAACTTCACAGTAGTACCTGCGAGGCGAGCTCGTCAGAAGAGGATGGAGACAAAAAAGAGGACCTATCTTCGCTAGGCGGGCTGCGGACGGTCTTGGCCGATTTGACGGGGGGCGGATGCGGCGCACACAGTGGAGAGGCCCAGGAAGCGAGTGCAGCGGCTTTCCCTTTTTGCGCTGCCTTCGAGGCCTTCAGGCGAGCCAACATCTCCTCCTTTTTGGACATCGCGTTGGGGATCGCGGCGACTAAGAAAAGGGAGAGAGGGAGAAAAAGTTTGGACACCATCCGGGTGGGGTGATATTTATAGTGGTGGGCATGGGCCCCTCCAAAAGATTCACGCCACGTTGTCGAAAGACCGGCGAATATCCGAGGTTGGATGATTCTTCGCGAGCCGAGGTAGCCTCGCGAAGAGCGGGGATTGTGTACAACCCCGATATTTGCCAGGAGTTGGGCATAGATTTGAGAAGTCAGCAGGCGGAGGAGGTAGCAAGGTAGGCGAGCCAGAGTCTCAGAGTTCGCTCGTAAGAAGGCGGACGAGCCGGGAACTCGCTGGCCGCTCAATGGAAGGCAAGCGAGCCAGATCAACGCGGTCCACTCGCAGCAGTCTTCTGGACGAGCCAGATTCTTTCCAAGTTTCCGTATTCGACGAACTCCAATCTGCGTTCGCCAAAATCCATTTGGCGTTCGGCGAGCCTCGCACTCCAGTTCGACGATATCGCTTTTAACTCGACGAGCTCATTCTCCCAGCCAGTTCAGCAGATCTCCACAAGGCTAAGGGAAGCTAGCAGGAAGGCACGCGAGTCATGTCCCTGCGAGCCTGAGTCTCAAAGTATACTCGCAAGAAGGCGAGCAAGAGTGGCAAACTCGCCGACCAGAGTCTCCAGGAAAAAGTGGTAAGGACGGCAAGCCAGAGTCTCAGAGTTCGCTCGCAAGAAGGGGGGAAAGCCGGGCACTCGCCGACCACTCAAAGGAAGGCGGGCAAGCCAGATCTTCCCGATCGACGAACTCCAAGCCGCGTTCGGTGAACTCCAATCTGCGTCCGACGAATTTCAATCTGCGCTCGACGCAATCCATTATTCTGAGTTCAACGAACTCCAGCTTGAGGTCGGCGATCTCAGCTCTATGTTCGACATATGTGTAACACCCCAAATCTGGTAGTTCCGCGAAGTAGGCGGAGTGGTAGTGCGGCACGTGAAGTAGGCTAGAATTTTCCCTGTCTGCTCTTAGCGCATGATCAGTGGCCTCATCGCGCACGACCAGTGATCGTGTGCCAGCGATCGTGCGTTAATTCAGAAGAGAATCGAGTTCTGTCTCGGACAGTGCGCACGACCATTTCCCTCTTCGCGCACGACCAGTGATCGTGCGCCAGCGATCGTGCGCTTATTCGCAAGAATTCAGAGTTCTGTCCCGGATAGTGCGCACGACCATTGCCCTCGTCGCGCACGACCACTGACCGTGCGCCTGTGATCGTGCGCCCTGTTTATTCTGTTCCGCGATTTTGAGCGGAGAAGAGGATCCGACCGATCAAATTTCTTGGAATTCGATCCAACGGCTGGGATTTGATGCTGGGGGGTCTTAGGGCTTTGGAGAGGGGTTAAACCCTCATTATTTCATAGTGTTTCTCTCTCCTAGGCTAGAGGAAGAAGAAGGGGGCAAGGAAGAAGAAGAGGAGATTTCGCCATTGACGGAGCTCCGGAGCTCCGTTTCGCGAGCCGTTTCCAGATCCGGAGAGTGCAGCCCGGTGCGGTTCTTTCCCTCCGCGTAGAATCTCGGATCCATGGCGAAGAGGAACACGTCTAGGGTAACGATTCTTCCTCCCGAACTTTGGACTTGTATTTGTCCATTTATTCCTCTTTCTTTGCTTGCATGAGGTATCTCTTTCACCAAATGGGTGAAGTGTAGGATTTCCTCAAGTCCTTCGGGACTCCGGGTAGATTGTGTCCGTCCCCGGCATATTGCATGTAGAAAATCCGGTAGTCGTGCGGATTTAGGCATTTTGTGTGAAGCCTATTCGTGGCCGTGAGCCCGAATCGGTGATGCTTGATTTGCGACGTTGCATTTAGGTTAGACCTAGAATGCGTGCCGGAGAATGACTCCGTGAACTCACCTATAGTATTGCGGGAGTTAAGTGTAGGCGTCTTGTGAAGATCCCTATGAAAGCCCCATGCTTTGAGTTTTGGATGAAGGCAAACCTTCACCACGTTATTGATGCGGAGCGTATGTACCTCCCTTGTTGAGAATTCGCGAAGCCTAGATCCTTGTGAAGGGGTTAGGTGCGTAGCGTATATTTTTGTGTAGCACTTGAAAGTGCTAAACCCTTACGGGCCGAGGTGAAGCCGTACCCGCGTCGTGCGATAGATCGCGACGATTAGAGCACGGGCAAAGCTGAACCGAACCCGTTTCCATGCAGATCGGCGAGAGGTCCCTTCCTCATGAAGGCCGTGTGATCATGGGAGAGGTCGTGGAAGGTGTCATACCTAGACCGACCAAAAGCTCTTGTTTCCCACCTAAGGTTGTGACCCTTAGGGTGGAGTGTTGTGAATTTGATGTTATGTTTAGCCTCATGCGATTTGCTTAGGCGGTTGTGGGAAACCTTCGGGTGAACCCAACCAACATCACGTGCATACCTAGGTTCCCTTCTTTTTGATGCTCAACCTAGAAGATTGATTGTGCTTGAAACCTCACCTTGTGTAGTTGCACTCTCTTTAGATTAGTACTTGTGCTAGTATGGCTTACTTGCAGGGTAGAATCTCCGCCACCCCGGGAAAGGGGTGGGGTCGTTATAATTTGGTCAGCTGTGCTGACCGTTGCTTTGTTTACCACCGCTTGGTGGAATGTTCTTATGCAGGTGCAGGTGAGCCTAGCGGGAAATAGCGGGCGTTGGTCCTCTTGCTGTCCTTTTGCTGAGTTGGCCCTCGAAGGCCAGCCTTTTTCCTGTTTTCTCATGTATTGCCGGCCTGCGTGCCGATGTATGCTTTTTAGAGTTTTGTACATTGATTTGATGTAAGGCCCTAAGGCCGTAACTCTTATTTCTGGATTCATTCCTATGATAGTGGACATGTCTATTTGAATGGTTTAATTAATGCTTCCGCTTACGTTTTGTACTCTCGTTAGTTGTTACTTTTCTGGTTATCACCTTTTAACTCCTAGCTAGTGTGGTTTGTATGGCGTGGGGTCCCGGCCGGACCTGCTGTTATACTTTTTGTACTGGCAGGGTGTTACAATTTGGTATCGGACTTAAGGCGTCGATCCGTAGTTTAGCGAATTCGGGACGAATTCCTTTTAAGGGGTGGTGCGCACGGGCTGTGCATTCACCTAGAACGACAAAAACTAATAAGAATGTCCACTTAGGAATGAAAAAAAAAAAAACATACTTGTTTGCGGAACCTGAGCGTTCCATGATTGATGTTTGATACGTTTAGGGTCACTAAATTGTGCCTTGCATGATTATAGGTAACTAGAAGTGCTGCGGGGCGGTCTCAACCCCGTAACACCGCTGAAAGTAGTGGGTCGGCTGAGGTGCCAGCGACCACTCCTTCAGCTGAGATGATCAGAATGGTCGCAGAAGCAGTCTTCGCGATGATCAATGCTCAACCGCAAAGACTTGCACAGCCTGCTACGCCTACTACTGATGCAGCCCCGGTAGTTGAACCTGCAGTGGAACCTGCGGTAGCACCGAGGGTTGATGCCCCTGTGCCAGTAGCTGCAGTGGAACCGGCGTTAGCACCGAGGGTGGAGCGTCAAGTTGCGCAAGTAGTTGCGGGGCGAGCGCGTGACCAACAATTAAAGCACTTCTTGAGCTTTAATCCTCCTACCTTCTCGGGATCTGAGTCCCCAACGGAGGCAGAAGACTGGTTGTCAAGAGTTAGAAGAACTCTGAGGGCGACGGCGACGGACGAAGCCATGATGGTCACCTTAGCCACTTTCCTTCTTGACGGAGAGGCTGTGCTGTGGTGGGAAGAGCAGGAACTGCACAAGTTCGGCGATAGAGACATTACTGAAATAACAATGGCTGAGTTTTCAAAGTCGTTCCTCCAGCGGTTTATCCCCTCTGCCCAACGCATTGCGTTACAAAACCAGTTCCTGAGGTTAACTCAAGGTGATCTCTCCGTTGACGATTACTTACATGAGTTTACCAGACTGAGTCGCTATGCGGGGGCATTGGTGGAGGATGAGGAGACGAAGACGAATAAATTCTATGAAGGGCTTCGGGACGAGTTGAGGCTGCTCCTTGCAGGCCCTATGACGTTTGGCTTCCAAGTGATGGTGCAAACCGCCAGATCTTTGGAGTTGGACATGAAGAGGGTACAAGCAAAGAGTGTTGTAAAGAAACCCGAGTTTCATGCGCCGGCCTCTCAGTCCAAGCCGGCCTTCAGAAGGAACAAGCGGAAGTTCAAGCAGGCGGAACCAGCTTCTTCGAATGTTTCGGGAGCCACGACCGCGCGGACTCCTATTACGTGTTTCACCTCCGGGAAGGTGGGACACAAAGCTGCGGTGTGTCGAAGTGGTCCCCCAAAGGCGGCAAATCGAGCGGCGGATTATGCTCGGGCTGCGGAAAAGGGCAAAGCGGCAGAGTCTTCGGCCTCCCAACACATTCCGACTCAGCCGAGAGTCTATTCGCTTGGCCAACAAGAAGCTATACGACAAACCGATGTCGTCACAGGTACGAATTAGAAGTTAGCTTTTACAGCTATGTATATGATTCTTACTGTTGTACGACTATATGTGTTATTTGTGTACAATTAGGTTTCGTCCTAATTTTCAACTATCCGGCGAGAGCTCTATTCAATACGGGTGCATCGCACTCTTTTCTGTCTGAGGACTTCGTGGTGCGAATCGGAGTGCCGTCTACCTTTGTAGAGGATAGATTGGAAGTAGTGCTACCCAATGGATCTCGAATGAGTGCGGATAGGAAGAGCCGTGTGAAGGTGCGGATCGGAAGTCAAGATTTCGACTTGGAAGCGTCGTTACTACCGTTAGCTGAATTCGATGTGATCTTCGGCATGGACTGGCTCTCGGAGCAGCGAGCATGCATAGATTGCAATACAAAGGAGATCACTCTGGGAACGAACACCGACGATGAAACCACATTCGCCGGTATGCGAGGAGCGAGCAAGACGCTGATGTCTGCTCTCCAGGTGGTTAAGGCGGTGAGAAAAGGCGCCGAGTTGTCCTTCACCTTGTTGGAGGCTTCGGAGCCAAAGCCCAGGTTGTGTGATGTCCCAGTTGTAGCGGAATACGCCGATGTGTTTCCTAACGAACTCCCTGGGGCTCCGCCTCATCGGGAGATTGATTTCTGTATCGAGTTGGTGCCAGGTGCCAAACCTGTGGCCCGCTCACCATACCGAATAGCGCCAAAGGAATTGGCAGAGTTGAAGGTCCAATTGCAAGAGCTGCTAGAGCAAGGCTACGTACGTCCAAGTTCTTCGCCTTGGAGTGCACCGGTCCTCTTTGTGAAAAAGAAGGATGGGAGCTTGCGTCTATGTATTGATTATAGAGAGCTAAACAAGTTGACCGAGAAAAACCGATATCCGATTCCTAGAATCGATGATCTATTCGACCAACTGATGGGGTCGACGGTTTACTCCAAGCTAGACCTAAGGTCCGGCTACTATCAACTGCGAATAAGGGAATGCGACATCCCAAAGACAGCGTTCAGTACCCGCTTTGGGCACTTTGAGTTCACGGTAATGCCGTTCGGTCTATCCAACGCACCGTCGGTATTCATGGACTTGATGAATAGGACATTCCGAGAGTATTTAGATCAATTTGTGATCGTCTTCATCGACGACATTTTGGTATACTCTCAGTCGGAAGAGGAGCATGTAGGGCATCTGCACGCAGTCCTGAGCACCTTGAGGAGGAGTCAGCTATATGCCAAGTTCTCCAAGTGCGAGTTTTGGCTACCGTCAGTGGCATTCCTTGGTCATGTTGTTAGTGGCGAAGGAATTGCAGTTGATCCGTCGAAGATAGAAGCGATCCAAGCGTGGCCTTTGTTGAAAAACGTAGCGGAAGTCCGAAGTTTCTTAGGACTTGCCGGCTATTATAGGCGCTTTGTGGAAAACTTCTCGAGGATCGCACTTCCTCTCACAAAACTGACTAGGAAGGATCATAAGTTCGTTTGGTCGCCCGAGTGCGCACGAGCTTTTGAAGAGCTAAAGAGCCGTCTGACCAAGGCGCCCATTCTATGCTCGCCACAAGGTACGGAAGGCTACGAAATATATAGCGACGCCTCAGGAAGTGGTTTGGGTTGTGTCCTAGTGCAGTTCGGGAAGGTAATTGCCTACGGCTCCCGGCAACTGAAGGTTCACGAGAGGAATTACCCGGTCCATGATTTGGAGCTAGCGGCCGTGGTTTTTGCCCTCAAACTTTGGAGACACTATCTATATGGCGTGAAGATCGATATCTTTACCGACCATAAGAGCCTCAAGTACTTACTAGACCAAAAGGAGTTGAACATGCGCCAAAGGAGGTGGATGGAGTTCCTTGGGGACTATACCTTCGATATCAAGTATACTCCTGGTAAAGGAAACGTAGTTGCAGACGCGTTGAGTCGTCGGGCTCCCGCACAAGCAAATTGGATTTTGATGCACGATGAGCGTCTAATCCGTGAGCTAGAAGAAATGGAGATCATATGCATTGATAGGAGAACGTCTACTTCAGCATGCTTGAACTGGACGGAAGTTCACTACGACCTTGCCGACCGAGTTCGACAAGCATTGGAGTTGGACGAGAGCTTGAAACGATACAAAGCGGAAACCGTTGAAGGGTTAAACGCTGATTTCTCCTTCGAAGACGACCTTATGTGGAAGCAGGAAAGGTTATGCATCCCAAACGTTGGTACTCTACGGGCGGAATTGATGTACGAGGCTCATCATACCAAGTACTCGATCCACCCGGGGAGCACTAAAATGTTTATGGATATGAAGAAACTGTTCTGGTGGCCGGGCATGAAGAAAGACATTGCCCTTTACGTAGCCAAGTGTCATACTTGCGCGTTGGTGAAAGCGGAATGTCAACGTCCCAGTGGGTTTCTGAAGTCCTTGCCGATTCCGGAATGGAAGTTTGATGATATTTCGATGGATTTCGTGCACGGATTGCCGAGATCGCAACATGGAAACGACGCCATATGGGTGATCGTGGACCGTTTGACAAAGGTATCACACTTCATTCCGAACCGGAAGGATGATTCCGTAGAGAAGCTAGCAAAGCTCTATGTGGATAGTATCGTGAGACTGCACGGTGTCCCTCGTAGCATCGTCAGCGATCGTGACGGGCGTTTCACATCGAAAGATTGGAGGCTTATCCATGAATTGTTGGGCACAAAATTGAAGTTCAGCACGGCCTTCCACCCGCAAACGGATGGACAGACCGAGAGAACCAACAGGACTATGGAGGATATGCTCCGAATGTGCGCTCTAGACTTTGGAAAGAGGTGGGAGGATCACCTCTATATGATCGAATTCGCCTACAATAATAGCTACCAAGCCAGCATAAAGATGGCTCCTTTCGAGGCCCTCTATGGTAAGAAGTGTCGTACGCCGTTGTCTTGGGCGGAAACGGGCGATACTAAGCTATTGAAGCGAAAGGATGTTGAAGAAGCAACTTCGACGATCCGGGCTATACGCGAAAGGCTATTGGTTGCCCAGGATAGGCAAGCAAAGTATTTCAACGCCAAGCATAGGAACTTAGAGTTTGCCGTCGGTGACCGGGTTTACTTGAAGATCAAACCGTTCAAAGGGGTATCAAGGATTCGACGCTTGAAAAAGCTCAGTCCGAGGTACTTAGGACCGTTCGAGATCGTGGAGCGTGTTGGTGATGCGGCTTATCGGCTTGCACTATCTGCAGAGCTGAGCGGTCTGCACGACGTGTTCCACATTTCAGTGTTGAGGAAGGCAGTGCAAGAGCCTACTCATATCGTTGCGGTCGGCAAAGTTCCGGTCGATAGTGGGTTGTCGACGAAAGTCAAGCCTTTACGCATCGAAGATACCGAAGTAAAGCAGCTGCGGAACAAGTCCATTCGGATGGTAAAAGTCCGGTGGGATAACTGCGGCCGAGAGGAGCTCTCTTGGGAGAGAGAGCAAACGATGCTTGCTGAGTATCCCGAGCTATTTCCCTCAGGTAAAGTATAACTGTAATTTATGCTATTACTGTTTCCTGGATTTCGGGACGAAATTCTTTTAAGGAGGGTGGAGTTGTAACACCCCAAATCTGGTAGTTCCGCGAAGTAGGCGGAGTGGTAGTGCGGCACGTGAAGCAGGCTAGAATTTTCCCTGTCTGCTCTTAGCGCACGATCAGTGGCCTCATCGCGCACGACCAGTGATCGTGTGCCAGCGATCGTGCGTTAATTCAGAAGAGAATCGAGTTCTGTCTCGGACAGTGCGCACGACCATTTCCCTCTTCGCGCACGACCAGTGATCGTGCGCCAGCGATCGTGCGCTTATTCGCAAGAATTCAGAGTTTTGTCCCGGATAGTACGCACGACCATTGCCCTCGTCGCGCACGACCACTGACCGTGCGCCTGTGATCGTGCGCCCTGTTTATTCTGTTCCGCGATTTTGAGCGGAGAAGAGGATCCGACCGATCAAATTTCTTAGAATTCGATCCAACGGCTGGGATTTGATGCTGGGGGTCTTAGGGCTTTGGAGAGGGGTTAAACCCTCATTATTTCATAGTGTTTCTCTCTCCTAGGCTAGAGGAAGAAGAAGGGGGCAAGGAAGAAGAAGAGGAGATTTCGCCATTGACGGAGCTCCGGAGCTCCGTTTCGCGAGCCGTTTCCAGATCCGGAGAGTGCAGCCCGGTGCGGTTCTTTCCCTCCGCGTAGAATCTCGGATCCATGGCGAAGAGGAACACGTCTAGGGTAACGATTCTTCCTCCCGAACTTTGGACTTGTATTTGTCCATTTATTCCTCTTTCTTTGCTTGCATGAGGTATCTCTTTCACCAAATGGGTGAAGTGTAGGATTTCCTCAAGTCCTTTGGGACTCCGGGTAGATTGTGTCCGTCCCCGGCATATTGCATGTAGAAAATCCGGTAGTCGTGCGGATTTAGGCATTTTGTGTGAAGCCTATTCGTGGCCGTGAGCCCGAATCGGTGATGCTTGATTTGCGACGTTGCATTTAGGTTAGACCTAGAATGCGTGCCGGAGAATGACTCCGTGAACTCACCTATAGTATTGCGGGAGTTAAGTGTAGGCGTCTTGTGAAGATCCCTACGAAAGCCCCATGCTTTGAGTTTTGGATGAAGGCAAACCTTCACCACGTTATTGATGCGGAGCGTATGTACCTCCCTTGTTGAGAATTCACGAAGCCTAGATCCTTGTGAAGGGGTTAGGTGCGTAGCGTATATTTTTGTGTAGCACTTGAAAGTGCTAAACCCTTACGGGCCGAGGTGAAGCCGTACCCGCGTCGTGCGATAGATCGCGACGATTAGAGCACGGGCAAAGCTGAACCGAACCCGTTTCCATGCAGATCGGCGAGAGGTCCCTTCCTCATGAAGGCCGTGTGATCATGGGAGAGGTCGTGGAAGGTGTCATACCTAGACCGACCAAAAGCTCTTGTTTCCCACCTAAGGTTGTGACCCTTAGGGTGGAGTGTTGTGAATTTGATGTTATGTTTAGCCTCATGCGATTTGCTTAGGCGGTTGTGGGAAACCTTCGGGTGAACCCAACCAACATCACGTGCATACCTAGGTTCCCTTCTTTTTGATGCTCAACCTAGAAGATTGATTGTGCTTGAAACCTCACCTTGTGTAGTTGCACTCTCTTTAGATTAGTACTTGTGCTAGTATGGCTTACTTGCAGGGTAGAATCTCCGCCACCCCGGGAAAGGGGTGGGGTCGTTATAATTTGGTCAGCTGTGCTGACCGTTGCTTTGTTTACCACCGCTTGGTGGAATGTTCTTATGCAGGTGCAGGTGAGCCTAGCGGGAAATAGCGGGCGTTGGTCCTCTTGCTGTCCTTTTGCTGAGTTGGCCCTCGAAGGCCAGCCTTTTTCCTGTTTTCTCATGTATTGCCGGCCTGCGTGCCGATGTATGCTTTTTAGAGTTTTGTACATTGATTTGATGTAAGGCCCTAAGGCCGTAACTCTTATTTCTGGATTCATTCCTATGATAGTGGACATGTCTATTTGAATGGTTTAATTAATGCTTCCGCTTACGTTTTGTACTCTCGTTAGTTGTTACTTTTCTGGTTATCACCTTTTAACTCCTAGCTAGTGTGGTTTGTATGGCGTGGGGTCCCGGCCGGACCTGCTGTTATACTTTTTGTACTGGCAGGGTGTTACAATATGAGTAACAAGATGTTCAATCCGACTGAACTACTTCTCAGCTCAACGAGTTCAGTCGTCCAGCCAGCTTAGTCGATTTTTGTAAGGCCGAGTGGAGCTCGCAGGGGTAAATGTGAGACCCGGCCTCGGCGAACGTCATCGGAAGGAGGGCGAGCGGGGCCTTCGCAGAGCGCTCGCCTAAGAGGGGTCTCGCGAGCCGTACTCGCAAGGAGACTCGCGAGAGCTCTCGCGAGTAGCCTTTATAAGATCTCTTTTTCCAAAACCTGTTCGGGTACTTGAAAACTCGTACCTCTCCCGTATCGCACGGTTGAGGTGGACCTTCGCCCAGAATCGCTGTCTTGCGGTGTCACCAACACTCGGGTTGACTAACACCGCTCAGCACCAACCCTGCTGGCTATACGATCATAAGTAAAATATGCCAAAAAAGTAAGTACATAAAAGAAGGCGTGTCCACAATCACAGCATCATAAATATATATAATGAAAACAGAAAGTCCATAAGAGAAGTACAACTAAAGGGGCTTAAACCCGATACATATACAAAGTAATGTACTATCTCTCTCTCTCTACAACATGCGGAAGTCTACAACAAAAGCTCTCAAAAAGCGGAAGTCTAACTATCTAATCATCAACCTGTGGCATCGTGGTAGTGCGCTGCATCTGCTGCTCAGGTCCTGCCATCTCGTCCTGCTGCGCGCGGGACAACTCTGTCTCCTCAGGCTCCTGTGGTCACACCGACCGTTAGTCATAAAGACTAAGCCGTTTTGTCCTCGCCTCCCTCCACGACTCCTAGGCACCGAGCGGGAGGAAGAAGCGGAGGACAAACAAGGGGTAAACAAGAAGGTGGTGACATGGCACTACTCTAGCAGGTTTAAGTAAAGCAGTAAGATCTAGCTAGCAGTATAGTGCTGGTATAAGGCAGTAAAGTAGAGCAATGAGGTAAGCTATAAATAGAAAGGAAATGCAGTGCAGTAAGTAAATCTAAACTACCATCACAGGTTCGTACATTAACTTATATGAACGCCCATACGACATATAAGTTAAGATGTCCAGGTAACCCATCATATAAAAGAGCCCATACTAATTTATATGATGGGGGTATGCTAATGTGTACGTTATGCTATGCTATGGTTATGATGTTTTAATGAGATTATGAAATGTGACTCACCCACACGACTCTATGCGCACAGACCTTTATAGTTCCCAATTTGTTTGAAAGAAAGCCAACCTTTCGGGTACCGACCATCGTGGCTCACGGTGGTAGTGGATCAGGCACTCCACATCCTAGGCGGGTATAGTCACTACCAAGCCCAGACCTCATGTACGCCTCAACGCTAAGAACACAATAGCGGAGCTCCTGCGTACTCTTGCTGGAATCCACCAGACTTTAAGGTCGGGGTGGGTTATTAGAGATTGTCCTCCAGACCGCGGTACTCAAACTTACCGGCCCTCTAAACCTCACCCTCACCTGAGTCAACGTACTACCGTCGGTGACACGACTAGCCTAGTACCGAAGACTTGCCACTATTTGAATAAGTAACAGGTATTAACAATGTCCTCCCGAGCTTCCGCCTCAGGGACCATCACACAAGCTGACCCAACCCATCTCCTTCCCGGAGGAGATCCATACCAGTTTGCATCCCTACTTAGGCTACTCTTGCCTACAATTTAGTTAGTGTTATATATTTAGGGTGAATTTTGGACTTCCCGCGCTGTACTCCGTAAGGGGCACCTAACGGTACTACAGATCAATGGGCTCAACCCCACAATCCTCTTCAAGACAATTACTTTAGTTGGTCATTAATGTTTGGTTCACCCTTCATCATTTCATATAGATAAAGTGACTTAGCTCATCTCCCGTCCCACCCAATCGGGTCGGACGTACCTCCATTACTTCTACATTAACTCTAGCACAACCTCACAACTAACCCTAGGATTGACCCTCCTTGAATCATGGTGTGCTATACTCGTTTACTGATTGGATAAAACTCCTAAACACTACTTAGGGGTATGAATTGTCTAAAACTCAAAATTCTATTTTTTACTAAACGCAGACCACAAATTTGAACTATCCATCAACCCCATAAGGGAAACCATCTAAAACTTCATCACCAGGGTCTGGTATAATTATCCTAGGCTCCTAGTGACCTTAATAAGGTATGGTCCAAGTTCCATAATTTTCCATATTAATTTGGTATTTATTTTAATTTAAAGTAGTTAAGGCCTTAAGTCACATTACACATGAACTACCCTCAAAATGATTCTTCATGCTACATGAGAATTATCAGTAAGACAATATTCCATATCATGGTGGTTCACTGAGTATCATGACCCTAGGATGTCATTTGGCCTACTATATCATCATAATTGTATAATTACCAAAATGCCACTTTAATTAGGAAAAATCGTATTTTACTTCTGAAAATTCTCCAAAAATTTCCAAGTGTCCAACTGGGGACTTAGAGTCCTCTTCCAAATTATTGTGTCATTACCATGTGATTTGATATTTTACAATTATTAAACATTCAAAGGTAGCAATTACCAATTTCTACATGAGGTACTTGAATTATAAATCTACAAGCTTCCAAACTGTTGTCATGGGCATATATTAACCTAAAACTACATATAACCAAGTATCACATCATTGCCCCATGATTTGATATTTTAAAAAGATTAAATACTCAAGTGGTGTAAATTCCAATTTCTACACGAGGTACATGAAATATAATTCAACAAGCTTCTAAACAATTCTCATGGGCATATATTAACCTAAAACTACAGATAACCAAGTATCACATCATTGCCCCATGATTTCATATTTTAAAAAGATTAAATACTCAAGTGGTGTAAATTCCAATTTCTACACGAGGTACAAGAAATATAATTCAACAAGCCTCTAAATAATTATCATGGGCTTATAATAGCATTAAATGACAGATAACCAAGTTTCACAATTTATCCCCATGATTTGGCATTTATCAAAATTAATTTCACTTAAGCTATCAAGTACTTAGAATTTCCTACACAAGGAATAATACTTCAATAAATCATAACAAAATTACTATAGTCCATTTTCATCCCTAAGACACTGATGGAGTTTCAACACCATACAAGGTCCTATGACCATGCATTTCATTTTATTAAGGAAAGGGTGGCTATTTCATTTACTAGGGAGAAAATACTTAAATACCTCTAAAAATTCTCAATAAATTAACTAAGTCATTTTATGCTCCTACAAACATATCTCCAAAGTTCTGAGCCAAGGCAAGAACATTTGCTCCCATGCCCTTCACAAGTCTCACTTTGCACCCTTAAGGGTTTACCCTTAGGGTTTAGGGTCACACCACCCTAATGGCTCCAAATGGACCACTAGGGTGTGACACATGCCTTTGTATATCCATACCTATATAACCATCATGATGGGAGGATGCTAACACACTCAACTCCTCAAAATGACCTAAACCCTAATTTGACCCTTAAAGGCCCTCATTAGGGTTTCCAATTTTCCATACCAAATCAACTCCAAATGGAGTGAAATTTTAGGTAGGCACTACTCATGCACCAGAGAGTATGCCACCAAAGTTTGGTGTCATTTGGACATCATATGCTCCAAAAATCAACTTAATTTAAATATTCTAACTACCACAAAAACCCTAGGTAACATTGTCCACCAAGGGCTTCCCCTTTGGCAGGGGGTGCCCCTAGGGTATACAAAACCATGGTTAAAAGCACAGCTCCAAAGCTTGAAGGGTTTGACCTAGGTAATTTTTCTCATGGACTGACCTAGTGTAGGACCAGTCCTAGTAAAACAGCTCCCTAGGGAGCTGTAGGTCACCAAATGACCTAAACTCAAGGCCAAATGAAAGTTAAGACCAAGGCCTACAACTTTCATGTTGGGTACGTTTTCTAAATCGGCCATTAAAAGGCCTTAATTAAATGTTGAAGAGGACTGATTATTATAAATAGAATAGCTAATATGAGGAATTAATTAAATACAGAATAAATAGAGTTGCATAGATCTTGAAGCACATCCAACCCTCCTCCTTCATCTTCTTCCTTCAGCCGACGGCTGGGATTGAACCTTCCTGGGCTGACTTCCTCCCCCATTTCCCGGCCACCTGGTGGCCACCACGGCCGGCCACCACCGCCACCACCTTCGTGGTGGTCGGGGCTACAACTTTCGGCGACATGGCGGCCGGAGGGGGGGTTTTCCGGAGAACCTGGGTGGCTTGATTTGAGCCGATTTCCATGAAATTGACGAGTGGATTCGGGCTCAATTGAGCCCGATCCTTCAATCTCTTGTGATGAGAAGCTAGCATGAGGGGAGGGGAGGAGAAACGAACCGAGATTGGGGCGTGGCGGCGGCTCCGGCGGCGGTTCACCATGGAAATGTCTTGCTCCGGCGATCCTGCTCACAGCCGCGATTCTCCACCAAAAGCTCTGCTCCAAGTGTTGTTTCCGTCTTCTCTCTACCTCCTGAAGCAAATGGTGAGGTCGGATTGGGGTGGGGAGGCCTCTATAGGCTGATTTCAAAATAAGCTTCATCGGTTTTGCCCCTTGCTGCCACCCTCCTTCACTCCTTCCCCTTGCTGGCACTCTTATCTCCTCCAGCTGCTTTGTAATCAAGGTGGGGTGCCCCAAACTAATTGGAGGTGGAGTGTAGAGGTGGAAAATTCTTTATGCTTTAAACTTTATTCTTTTTGATACACCTTTTGGTCCCCCCTCCATTTGATTAATCAAGTCATGATTGGGTTCAGTCATAGGTCTGATTAGGCATGTCTTAGGTCCATGAATAAGGTTTAATTGATTGGTGTTAGGATTACATTCAATTTAAGCTTGGAATTCCCTTTAAAGGGCAAGGTTGACCGTGGTTGACTTTGGTCAACCAAGGTGAGGGGATTGACCCCACTTGGGGGTCACGGGTCCCTTATCATCACCCAACATTGGTTGGTCCATGGTGGGGCTCCAATTGGTTCAATTTAATCAAAGGATGTAGGTTTGACCAAAATTGGGTAAAGTTTGACTTCGGTCAATTGGGGTCAATTGGTCCCACCATGATGGGGATTTTTGGTCCATCGGGTTCCTTAAGGTGTTTAGAGTGTGGTGGTAAGGTCAATTTGAACATTTGAGGGTCAATTGAACCATAACTGACTTAGTTTGGTTAAAGTTGACCTATTGTTGACTTTGGTCAATTTCATGCAATTGGGTCCCACCCAAGTGCAATTCTCAAGGTAATGGTCTTCCTTAGTGGTTAGAGTGGTATGGGGGAGGTCAATTTGGTGAATTGAGGGTCAATTGGCCTAAGGGAGTGGTATTGGGCTATGTTGATTTTGTGCCCTTGGTGTGCACTTAGCACACTCCACTTGGCCCAAGGGCCTTAGTGGCCACTCTGCACACCACCCATGCCCTAACACCATCTAGGGGTCTAGAAGGATTAGGGATGTTACAAATCCCAATAAACAAAAGAAATATTTCGTCCTCGAAATTTAGATTTGGGTCTACGGGTGGCAAGTACTTATAAGAGTAAAGGATTTCAAAGACGATTAATTTGCACCTGAGGTGAAGAGTTCCGGGAAACATTATTGCATGAAGTCCAAGGGCACCCAGCTATGCTCCTCTTGCCCATGATTGAACTATAATAATCGGACATCAGAATCTCCTTCCACGGAAGAACTCGGATCTCTACTATATGAGAACTCAAACCGGAGCAACATTCTTTACCAAAATTTCTCATTGCACTTCTACTAATACTTACTAAGATTGTCAGCAATATTCCCACTAGGGGTTAATTGAAGGTTTAACCCGCCGCTCAGACCATCATGCCATTAATCACAATGCGGGTTCTACTTGCTCCATCCCGGTAATAAATAGGAAATAGACACTTCAAAGAAATCAAAACAAGCTAACCAGGCGCGGGTGTTATCAAAATCACTACACTCCCCGAAGGAGGATCTACCTGAAATACATAAGAACTTACCGAGTTAATTCATATTATCATGCCGCGCTAGATGGCACCAAAAACCTTCGAGTTCAATTTAACTTCATAAGGTTACATTCACGAACCATGCTTACTTAACACTGCTCATAAATCGATTAGCCAGGACGTGATCATTTAGCCAACCGTCATTGTCTATTATGATTCTTCACTATACGACTCTCTTACACGTAGGTGTTCAGCACCACCTACACCAAGAGACCTTATCCCTTAACATTTGAGGTCTCGGCTGATAAACCGTTTCCGACTCCGCGGATACAAGGTCAGGTTTATCAGCTATAAAACAATAACATAAACCTTGATTACACTTGGACCAGAGTCTCTTATGTCCTACGAATGTTACACGAGGTTAACGCTTCTACACGTTAAATAAATGATATCTTCCAAGCTTTTCTTGAGGAACATACGTCTGTTGTTTAATATGATGTTCGCGAAATGACTCCCATCTACTTTCCATATCCATTGGTTCATAACTCAGGAGGGTAAAACCCCTTTTTATCATGACAAGTTTTGGCACAAAAAGATTTCAACAAGAAGGGTGACTCATTAAAACCCATTAATCCTCGAGAAATTCCACCATTTATATCTGAAAATCAAACTTGTCTCCCTTATTCCTGAATCTTCCTAACTGAGGTTATAAATTTTGGAGAAATCGTAAATTTTTTGTTCTTAAGATCGGAGGATTGTATGTAGATTATATATCTTTAATATATCATTCGACAAATTTCACTTTAGATTTCCAATAACGGGTGGGCTAAACTTTCAAAGACAAGAGGTCTCTTCTCACTTATGCTATAAATTATGAATTAAAGATTTCATCATAACGACCCTTCTCATAGTTATGTCATCCAAAAATTACGTCGCTACGTATCATCAAGTAAAGTTAACAATCTGAAGCGGGAGTTGATAGTAACGGCACTAATCAATCATTTTAACTCCCCATTCCTCAATATTTCAACACATGACGGTCGTTGTCATCTTTTCCGAGATCCGAACATAGTAAGATTCTCCATCTTAGCCCTAATAGATTATACCATCGTATTACAAGATCCAAAGAGTCACCTTCCTAAGCTCTCTGGCGGTGCATAAACCAACTCTAAGAGTAAAATGATCTTAACTAAATTTTCACCACGGAGAGGGCTTGAATTTTAATTAAAAATACTATCCGAAAATTACCATTGAAAGTCCTGGAGTGCAAGAAACTCTAGTTGTAATCTTTACTTGCGAAAACTTGACTCCAAACTTCAAAATTCCATGATGTGACACATTTATCCCAAGCTACTAAACCTGGCATTCCTTCTTGTTTTCAATACTTGACTAAATTGAGACATTTGTTCGGACGTCAATGATTATTAATAGTTTGGATAACTCTACAACTCGATGACTCGAGGTTAAGAAGGTGTATTTACAACAATACACTAGCGAGTTTGTTACGATAAACTGATTATTTCATATGGTGATGCAGACTTATAGCCCAGTCTTACTTCTATCCATTCTAAATTCTACTTGGTCTTGCACTGAATCCGCCGTTTATGACGTTCTTCCCTTGTGACCGGTAAGAGCTTGATGACCAAACGTCCTTATAAAAGACAAGACCACATTGCTTGGATCAGGAAGTTGGTGAAATTCCCTAAATTCTTAACCTGACTTTCTTGATTCCGAGAGTCTTATGCCCATACACTGGACAATCCTTTACGTATAATCAATTGATTAGCAAGTTGATCACTTTTGCCGACTTAGAATCATCCTTGGAGCAATAAGATGAATATACGCTCACTCTTGAAGTGTATCATTCACTTAACTTGTCAATGAAACTATAGCGATCCCAACTTGGTATAAACAATCCCTGCTTTTTAAGGTGAAGTAATTCTCCAAGGGTCTCAAACTTCTAAGGAGGGTTGGTCCATAACTCAATAGTGTATGAATAAGATCTCGTCATCACCTGAGTATCATTGAATACTTCCAAGCCTCGAGATTACTATGAAAAAGTCATAACCTTTTCTAAACAAAGTCTAGGGGGTAATCCAAGTCGGTATTTTATTGGCCCAATAAACAAAAGGATAAGCCCCTACCGATTTGGGCTAAGTCTCTTCAATACCTCTACGGTATATTCATCTTACATACGTGCAAAAACTTTAGGGCATATAATCTCTGACTTGGTGTTCCCCCCTGAGACATATTGTTATGATAAGACTCAGGCTCCCAATATTATAAATTATGCTAACTTTTCCGAGTTCCCTATATGATTAACTAGGAAAGGGGCCTTTTCAAAAAAAAAATATTCAAATTCCAATTCGACCTCTGGTATTTTATGGTGGCTGTCTCAATGTACTGTGATGGGAAGTATCAAGTTATGGTAAGGGGGGTTATGCTTATGGGTCTTTTATTAATCTAAAGAAGACCACAGACACCCGATCTCCTCGAGATGGTCCTACCACTTGATAATAAAGCGTAACCTTTAGTGTGAAAGTCTCAACGTCAAGACTTATACTAACTTCTTCCCTTAGCTACGTTGGGTATCCTTAACCTTCAGCCAAATCTAGACCCGTGGTCGCTCTTTGGGCTAGGGTGCGTCACTAAATTGACTAAGTAAGTCAAAAATTTGACCTAACTTGCTGCTTAATGGACTGTTTTATGTGATTTCATAGATGGGCACACCACAGCTTCCGCTGCATAGTTTGTCCGCAAACTACACTCGAGCGGGGTGACCCAGTATGTTGTGGACTGTTCTCTTATGATCGTTCGTTCAGTGATACCATTTGTAAGATCTCTTTTTCCAAAACCCGTTCGGGTACTTGAAAACTCGAACCTCTCCCGTATCACACGATTGAGGTGGACCTTCGCCCATAATCGCTGCCTTGCGGTGTCACCAACACTCGGGTTGACTAAAACCGTTCAGCACCAACCCTGCCGGCTATACGATCATAAGTAAAATATGCCAAAAAAGTAAGTACATAAAAGAAGGCGTGTCCACAAAGACAGCATCATAAATATATATAATGAAAACAGAAAGTCCATAAGAGAAGTACAACTAAAGGGGCTTAAACCCGATACATATGCAAAGTAATGTACTATCTCTCTCTCTCTACAACATGCGGAAGTCTACAACAAAAGCTCTCAAAAAGCGGAAGTCTAACTATCTAATCATCGACCTGTGACGTCGTGGTAGTGCGCTGCATCTGCTGCTCAGGTCCTGCCATCTCGTCCTGCTGCGCGCGGGACAACTCCGTCTCCTCGGACTCCTGCGATCACACCGACCGTTAGTCATAAAGACTAAGCCATTTTGTCCTCGCCTCCCTCCACGACTCCTAGGCACCGAGCGGGAGGAAGAAGCGGAGGACAAATAAGGGGTAAACAAGAAGGTGGTGACATGGCACTACTCTAGCAGGTTTAAGTAAAGCAATAAGATCTAGCTAGCAGTATAGTGCTGGTATAAGGCAGTAAAGTAGAGCAATGAGGTAAGCTATAAATAGAAAGGAAATGCAGTGCAGTAAGTAAATCTAAACTACCATCACAGATTCGTACCTTAACTTTTATGAACGCCCATACGACATATAAGTTAAGATGTCCAGGTAACCCATCATATAAAAGAGCCCATACTAATTTATATGATGGGGGTATGCTAATGTGTATGTTATGCTATGCTATGGTTATGATGTTTTAATGAGTTTATGAAATGTGACTCACCCACACGATTCTATGCGCACAGACCTTTATTGTTCCCAATTTGTTTGAAAGGAAGCCAACCTTTCGACTACCAACCGTCGTGGCTCACGGTGGTAGTGGATCGGGCACTCCACATCCTAGGCGGGTATAGTCACTACCAAGCCTAGACCTCATGTACGCCTCAACGCTAAGAACACAACAACGGAGCTCCTGCGTACTCTTGCTGGAATCCACCAGACTTTAAGGTCGGGGTGGGTTATTAGGGATTGTCCTCCAGACCGCGGTACTCAAACTTACCGGCCCTCTAAACCTCACCCTCACCTGAGTCAACGTACTACCGTCGGTGACACGACTAGCCTAGTACCGAAGACTCGCCACTATTTGAATAAGTAACAGGTATTAACAATGTCCACCCGAGCTTCCGGCTCAGGGACCATCACACAAGCTGACCCAACCCATCTCCTTCCCGGAGGAGATACATACCAGTTTGCATCCATACTTAGGCTACTCTTGCCTACAATTTAGTTAGTGTTATATATTTAGCGTGAATTTTGGACTTCCCGCGGTGTACTCCGTAAGGGGCCCCTAACGGTACTACAGATCAATGGGCTCAACCCCACAATCCTCTTCAAGACAATTACTTTAGTTGGTGATTAATGTTTGGTTCACCCTTCATCATTTCATATAGATAAAGTGACTTAGCTCATCTCCCGTCCCACCCAATCGGGTCGGACGTACCTCCATTCCTTCTACATTAACTCTAGCGCAACCTCACAACTAACCCTAGGATTGACCCTCCTTGAATCATGGTGTGCTATACTCATTTACTGATTGGATAAAACTCCTAAACACTACTTAGGGGTCTGAATTGTCTAAAACTCAAAATTCTATTTTTTACTAAACGCAGACCACAAATTTGAACTATCCTAGGCTTCTACTGACCTTAATAAGGTATGGTCCAAGTTCCATAATTTTCCATATTAATTTGGTATTTATTTTAATTTAAAGTAGTTAAGGCCTTAAGTCACATTACACATGAACTACCCTCAAAATGATTCTTCATGCTACATGAGAATTATCAATAAGACAATATTCCATATCATGGTGGTTCACTGAGTATCATGACCCTAGAATGTCATTTGGCCTACTATGTCATCATAATTGTATAATTACCAAAATACCACTTTAATTAGGAAAAATAGTATTTCACTTCTGAAAATTCTCCAAAAATTACCAAGTGTCCAAATGGTGACCTAGAGTCCTCTTACAAATTATTGTGTCATTACCATGTGATTTGATATTTTACAATGATTAAACATTCAAAGGTAGCAATTACCAATTTCTACATGAGGTACTTGAATTATAAATCTACAAGCTTCCAAACTGTTGTCATGGGCATATATTAACCTAAAACTATATATAACCAAGTATCACATCATTGACCCATGATTTGATATTTTAAAAAGATTAAATACTCAAGTGGTGTAAATTCCAATTTCTACATGAGGTATAAGAAATATAATTCAACAAGCTTCCAAACAGATATCATGGGCATATATTAACCTAAAACTACAGATAACCAAGTATCACATCATTGCCCCATGATTTGATATTTTAAAAAGATTAAATACTCAAGTGGTGTAAATTCCAATTTCTACATGAGGTACAAGAAATATAATTCAACAAGCTTCCAAACAATTATCATGGGCATATATTAACTAAAACTACAGATAACCAAGTATCACATCATTGCCCCATGATTGGATATTTTCAAAAGATTAAATACTCAAGTGGTGTAAATTCCAATTTCTACATGAGGTACAAGAAATATAATTCAACAAGCCTCCAAATAATTATCATGGACTTATAATAGAATTAAATGACAGATAACCAAGTTTCACAATTTATCCCCATGATTTGGCATTTATCAAAATTAATTTCCCTTAAGCTAGCAAGTACTTAGAATTTCCTACACAAGGAATAATACTTCAATAAATCATAACAAAATTACTATAGTCCATTTTCATCCCTAATCAGCCACTGATAGAGTTTCAACACCATACAAAGTCCTATGACCATGCATTTCATTTTATTAAGGAAAGGGTGGCTATTTCATTTACTAGGGAGAAAATACTTAAATACCTCTAAAAATTCTCAATAAATTAACTAAGTCATTTTATGCTCCTACAAACATATCTCCAAAGTTCTGAGCCAAGGCAAGAAAATTTGCTCCCATGCCATTCACAAGTCTCACTTTGCACCCTTAAGGGTTTACCCTTAGGGTTTAGGGTCACACCACCCTAATGGCTCCAAATGGACCACTAGGGTGTGTCACATGCCTTTGTATATCCATACGTACATAACCATCATGATGGGAGGAGGCTAACACACTCAACTCCACAAAATGACCTAAACCCTAATTTGACCCTTAAATGCTTTATGCTTTAAACTTTATGCTTTTTGATCAACCTTTTGGTCCCCCCTCCATTTGATTAATCAAGTCATGATTGGGTTCAGTCATAGGGCTGATTGGGCATGTCTTAGGTCCATGAATAAGGTTTAATTGATTGGTGTTAGGGTTACATTCAATTTAAGCTTGGAATTCACTTTAAAGGGCAAGGTTGACCATGGTTGACTTTGGTCAACCAAGGTGAGGGGGTTGACCCCACTTGGGGGTCATGGGTCCCTTATCATCACCCAACATTGGTTGGTCCATGGTGGGGCTCCAATTGGTTTAATTTAATCAAAGGGTGTAGGTTTGACCAAAATTGGGTAAAGTTTGACTTTGGTCAATTGGGGTCAATTAGTCCCAGCATGATGGGGATTTTTGGTCCATTGGGTTCCTTAAGATGTTTAGAGTGTGGTGGTAAGGTCAATTTGAACATTTGAGGGTCAATTGAACCCTAACTGACTTAGTTTGGTTAATGTTGACCTATTGTTGACTTTGGTCAATTTCATGCAATTGGGTCCCACCCAAGTGCAATTCTCAAGGTAATGGTCTTCCTTAGTGGTTAGGGTGGTATGGGGGAGGTCAATTTGGTGAATTGAGGGTCTATTGGCCTAAGGGAGTGGTATTGTGCTATGTTGATTTTGTGCCCTTGGTGTGCACTTAGCACACTCCACTTGGCCCAAGGGCCTTAGTGGCCACTCTGCACACCACCCATGCCCTAACACCATCTAGGGGTCTAGAAGGATTGGGGATGTTACAGCCTTCTCGCAGGCCATTTATGCATAGGCTAAGGAGGCGAAATTACCCCTCTGCCCCTGGTAGTCTGCCATTAGCCTTTCCAAATTGTGGAGTTTGGCTATTAGCAGGCCAAACTGGGGTGCGTTTAGTAAAACCAAAAGGCGGAATTCCGCTATTGACAGACCACGAGCAAAAAACTATAAATAGACCTTAAAGGGCACCTTGGGAGAGGATTCCAATCTCAATTCTCTGAGCTTCTTTCTCCCTTGGCTACTTTGGTTTAACTCTTTAGCTCTCCAAGGTGCCCAAGTCTCAGCTTTGGCTTGGGAGGGGAAGCGCTCAACGATCTTCCAAGTTTGTGGTGGGACCTCCTCGCTGTGACTAAGGTCTTAGTCTGTTTCGGAGTCCCCAGTCTACTCCTTTCGAGGGACTAGTAAGAGCCAGCTGCCCCTCAACTCGTTGAGGGCCCGAGCTTCACAAGAGGCCGAGAAATCGTTTTCAACAGCTTCACTAAAATTTGTACAACTAAATAACTGCCAAACCTGAATTTCACAATTTTCCAGAAAGGTTTTGACCTCAAATTAAAATATTAACTAATTAATCAAGATCAATGATTAACAAAGAAGCTAGTAGAAATTCTTATTCAACAATTACAAGAAAATTAGCTGGTGTCCAAAATGGTCAAAAAAGTTCACTGGTGGAGTTCCATAATTTTCTAAATCCATGTGACCATATAACTCCATTAATTAAATAAACATGTCCAAGGTCACCTTGTGAAGAGAACCATATATAAATAACTCCAAAAATTATTCTAAAATTAATAGATCATGTGTTTGGCCTAACAAGTCCTCTGACCAATTTCCATAATTTTTCAATGAGTATTAAACCCATAATTAATTTTTATACGACTAGGACAAAGATTGAGGGTTATGAATGAAATACCATAAATAACATTTCAAAATTCTTGGCAAATTATCAGAGTACAATAGCATCATTATAAACCTATTGACAAAGTTTCATAATCATCCTAGGTTATATGAACATGTAATTCCTTCTTGTAAGGAAGAGCCCTAAATGATTCTTAATTAAATCAGAGAGAATATAAGTCTCCAAAAATTCCAAGTAAATTACCTAGGGCTTGACACCACCCTATAAACCTCTTTACAAAATTTCAAGCCAATCCAAGGACATATGTGTCTATGTCCTTCAATGGGTTCAATATATAACCCTAAGGTTTGAATTAGGGTTCTAGGGCACAACTACTCCAAATCACCCCAAATCTTGGGTGGAGATGTTTTATGTGATATTAAATTAGTGGCCAAGGTTTCATCACTTTTGGATGAGATTTGACCACTCAACTCAACAAGTGCACTTTTGACCTTCCAACCCTTAAGTTGAAAAATGTTGGGTTAGTTAAATACCCAACCAACTCAATGCCAAATGGTATGGAATTTTACCAGAGTCATATAATGACCCAAAGGACCACCCACCAAAATTTGGAAGGGTTTGGAGGTCATTAGACCATATAATTAATTATTACATGGATTATTAAATGTTTGCAAAAACCTTAGAAAATTATCCTCCAAAAATTTTCATTTTTGGATATGTTAAAGGTGCGGGTATAAAGAGCCAATGTTTCAAATTTCAAGTCATTTGGATGAATGGATTGATGGGGGCACACAAGTCAATCTCTGGTCAAACCTTTGTACATGTTGCACCATTTTGAGTGCTGAGGTCAAACCACTGACCCAAATGGTGTGAAACAAATTTTAAAATAAAGTATACCCCAAGGGCTACAAGTTTGATGTTGAAGACTTTTCCATCAGGAGGCCTAAGTATTTTTAATATTTATTTCTAACAACTGCCTTAAGTGTGACAAAAAATAAAAAATACATATAACTTATATAATACAATCACAACACGGATCTTGAAGCAAGATGAGCGGCCCCTGCTCATCTTCTTCCTCCAGCCGACGGCTGAGAACAGCCCATCCTGGAGCATTTTGGGAGAGGATATTTTGACCACATGTGCCCGTTCTCGGCCGGCCAATGCCACCACTACCACCTCCGTTGAGGTGGTGGCCGGCGATAGGCGGTGGTTGGCCGGCCGGAGGTGGTCAGAATCGGGATTTCGGGGATGGTCAAAAGCTCGAAAATGCTCCTCTTTTGGCAACTTGATTCGAGCGCGATTTGGCTCGAATCAAGCCCCAAGTTGACAGAGATCTAGCACTAAAGGAGGAGGAGGGGATCAGACCTTTGATTGGGCATTAGCCCTGGTGTTTCTTGGGTTGGACATGGGAGGGAAAGTGCGCCTTGGATCCATGCCGATTCTTCACTCAGAGGGCTCAAATTCTCAAGAGGAGTGGGGGTTTTCCTCCTTGGCATGCTCTAAGGGTGTTAAAGAGGTCAATTGAGGCAAAGGGGGGAAGTTTCTCGAAATGCCATTAATGGCCATTAAGGGAGGATTTCGCTTTTGATTGAGTGAGGTGAATATAGCCCTAATTTGGTCGGGAGGAGGCTGGAAATAGCTCATATCCCCAAGAGGAGATGAATGGGGCCATTAATAGGGGAGATTGAAGGTTTCTTCTTCCTCCCCATTAATCCTCCCCCTTTCTTTCAAATTGGGGCTTTCTTTCTCCTGGCCGAATTTCCTAAAAATGAATGGTCAATTCAGTAGCCCCCAATTCCATTAGCTAGTGGACCACCTCAATTGGGTCTAGCCCAAGTGGATTGGGCTTGATTAGGTCAAAATAGGTCATTTTGACCTAAATTTAGGGTGGAGTTTACTTTGGTCAATTTGACCATTTGGGTTGACCCCAATGGGTGGCTAGTGACCCATTGGCCTCCCTTAAGGGTTAGGAAGGTCTAGGTATGGTCAATTTGGCAAAGTGAGGTCCAATTGACCCTTAATAGGCAAGGAGGCTTAAATAAGGCTATTGTTGGCTTGACCAAAATAGGGCAAGGTCAGGAGACTATTGACCAAAATAGGGCTATAATTGACTTAGGTTAAATTGGCCAATTGGTGGCCCCATGATGGCGCTTTTTGGTCTATTGCGTTCCTAATATCCTTATAATGGTAGGGGAAAGGTCAATTTGGCATGGTGAAGGTCAATTGACCATAATTAGGCTACTTTGACCATTTTAGGGTTAGGGTTGACTTTGGTCAACTTGGCAACTTTGGTTGACCCCAAGGGGTCCTTGGTGCTCTAAGGGACCCCTTAATGCGTTAGGGATGTCATGGTGGGGTCAAAGGGTCAAGGCGAGGCCCTAAAGTCCAACACTAGGCTTGGTAACTGGAAATTGCTATTTGCAGACCACTGTGGTTTTCCTCCTTGTCTAAGTTCACATGGTCTTTTGTGCTTCCTATGGTTTTGTCATGACCTAGTCATGAAAAAACCATCTTAGGGATCTAGTTGTTTGAGGGATGTTACAACCCTCACTTTCCTCAGCAAACCACTACATCACATGTCGTCGCCATTGCCCACCTCTCTGCAATATATGTTAAATTAATCACCATTATCATCTCTCTTCACTACAAGATCAAGCAAAGATTAGGTGGACCTCTAGCCATAAGTACAAGACCCAGATGATTTATTCAGAAAAGTGCAATCGTTAAATACTCATGGACAAACCTAGTTGTAACACATGAAGTTGGACTTATTGAGATTCACATGACATGCTCGAGTGGATCTTTATGCCCAAATAATTATTTTTCCAAGTGAACTAGGACCTTCCTTTTCATTCCTCCCCATCTTCAGCATTTCGAGCCTTCTTGCAAACCTACACTTTGAGGTACAAGCATTTAAACTTGCAACATTTCATTGCCCATGAAGCATACCAAACATTGTGAATAAAATTGGTTTAAAGTCATCAATTTGCATATTTCCTATCACCATTCACAAAACCCAAGCCATTATTGTATGTAAACTCCTGCACCCACCAACTCTCCATCATCATTGAAAACAACCACCACATTTCCCATTAGGAGATTCTCTCCAATCAAGATGTAGTCACGTTGAGAAAATATCTTGTGTTCTTCACTACAATAACAACACTGAGGACATGACAAACCACAATTCACTTCAGACAAATGTCCATCCAAATTCAAATTCTTCACCCCCTAACATAGAGATCTTAAACAAACCATTTGAGCTTAACACTTCAGTAGGTCAATCATCACCCTGAATGCCCACATCATCTTCCTTGAGAACTCTCACTATCCATCCTAATAGATGGGGCAATACTCATAATAAGCAACTACTTCGTGTAATAATACCTAGTATCAAGAAAAATTAAAGCATTTAGTTCAAATTAAGTTAAACCCTAAAATTCTATTGCTAAATTATAAACAGATATTTTGATGCTAAAATGAGGAAAAGAAGGGCAGTTGTAGCCACATTTACCTTTTCCATAAGATAATTAGCAAGAGTTGTAGCATCCAGATGCCCGACTGGTAGAGCCTTCTCTATTTTTGCATGACTAAAAGTAATATTCTGTGCAAACTCAACAAAAACTTCTAACACGCCTAGAATTGTGTTGACACTGTCAAACAAAGGTTCCTTGACTTCCTGCATCAATGGATAGAGGCCAATACACATTAGTACCAATAAGCAATAAAACATCAACACTTGTTTAGCAAAAACAAATATGAAATAGAAGTTTAATTGAGGACATACTTGTAAGTCATGGTTGTAGACTTGTGGGAGCCCTTTGCACAAAACCAGTAGAGTTGCAGGGCTTGCTATAAACCAACTCAATTTTGGGGTGACAAGCTCCATTGGATCTGGATTTTTCTTCTGAGGCATGATACTGCTATCGGAGGAAACAAAGTCAATAGGAGTTAAGAATCCAAACTCTTTTGATTCCCACAAAACCCATTTTTCTTCGAGCCTTAAAAGATGTATAGCAATGATGGAATTCGCCAAAATGAATTTCAAAACAAAATCTCTGTCTAACAAAGTGTTAATGCTGCATAGTATGGCCGAACAGTGATGCGCTATTTCGGCACTGCTAATTAGCAGGCACGAAATGCGATACGACGGCAGTGCACCGGTCACTCAAGTAATAAAATAGGGAGGGACTCCCCGAATATCGTTCTCAAAGGACCGCAAGTTGGGTAGTACGAAATCAGTTAAAAGGATTAATAAGTAACAACAGGGGGGGGGGGGTTGATTTGGTTTCCTACGCTATTGCAGAATGAAGAAAGATGCGGGTCAAAACTCCGCTTCGCACGGCGAGATGGGTGCAACGACTGCTATGCCGTGCTTCGGAAGTCGCGTGGACGGGAAATCACTATGATGGTTGAGGGTCGCACACACCTCTTCTCAAAACATCACCACTAGCAATTGCTAGTGGCTTCACCCACAACGTAACTCAGAAAATCACTAGGAACAAAGGGGCTATTCATGCCACCACAACATCAGTGCAAATGAACGAAAGTAATAATCCTTAAGATTAACTTAACAAGTATTCATACAACACAAAAACGAAGTATAAGCATTCAAGCTTAGAGAGGACCATAAAGAAGAAGTCACGCCTTGGGTTCACGACCGAAATGAGAGGTTGTCGGGCTCTCTCCGGACTCGACCCTCAGATGGTGAGCTTGGCTCGAAGGAGGCTGTCACCGCTCCTACGATCTTCAGCGCTTCCTTGGTCTCCTTGGCGAGGAATGCTTGAGATAATGGTGGATGAAGCTTCCTAATGCTCCCGGATGGAAGGATGGAGGTGGAAATCACCGGAAATGGCCTTGATGGTGGAGGAGATGAAGGGGAAGCCTTCAGCCCTCAAGAGCAGCGGGAAGGAAGAGATTTCCAGCTCTCTGAATCGCTCCCGGTCGTCCTCTATCGCCCCTCCTTTGTTGACTGCCACGATTCCTGCTTTTTATAGCAAACAGGCTGAAAAATGGTCACGCACGGTCGAACACACGATCGTGCGCAGACCGTGCGATATTAACGGATAAAATATGGCTTGGAGAAGACGCTGCGCCGCCCGTGCGATTTTTTTACGCACGACCAACGCCGCCCGTGTGTTCAAACGCACGGGTAAAATCCGACGCTCTGAAATCACAAAGATACAGGTCGACCGTACGTTTTACTCACGCACGGGCAAATTCGCCCGTGCGTTAAAACGCACAAGTAAACTCCGACGCTCCATTTTCTTCCCAGACACAAACACACGACCGCACAGACCGTGCGTCAAGGAAACGAACGACCGTGCGATATGCACAGAAATTACTTTTCGGGTAAAATGGGACGATCAGGTCACCTGCAAACAAGATATACCAGCTGGGAATACACGTCCAGCACAGAAATACATAAAAGAAGGGAAGGGGAGCACAATGTGCTTACCCCCAACAACAAGGAATGCAATTGCACACCGAAATGTGCTTAATAGTGCACCTAGCATGGAATAGTACATATAAATGAAAACGTGCCTAAAATGTGGTGCAAACACTAAAATATCAGCCCAAATGAGTCCAAAAATATATATATATATATATATATATATGGGACTCATCACACCCCCAGACTTAACCATTTGCACATCTCGGGCAAACTACTCAGCTCTCCTGTCGGAACAATTGAATGTTAGCATGAGTTTGAGCGGTAGAGAATTATGCGAAGTCGCATGCTCTCTTGCGTAGAAATACAATAGAACAGAATTAAACTCAAGGTTATATCTAATTATTTCTAAAACAGTAGTTTGGAATTTACTTTACTTGGATGGTGAATCCTGGTGAATTTTTTGGTCGCGCAAAAAGGGAAAATAGTGTGACTAATGAGTAAAGTATTACTCAAATCGAAGCTAGGGACAATCTCCTAAGAAATCCATCAAAGTCGGTGTCCATAGGCTTGCACGTTCGCACTCTCTCTACTGCATGAGACGACTCGTATCTAAAATCAATAGGACTTATAGGCAATTATTGGGCTTAGGTTGAGTATAGGCTAGGTAAGTAGAAGGACGGTGGGAATCGCACTCAACACAACCGTCGCACTCAAGAGAATGACAATCACCAATACAACATTTTCAGTACTTACACGACACCCCCAGACTTCAACTGAACATTAGGTGCGCGTTGAGCCAGATATACAAAAATTTTGCCGAGAGAAAATTATTATTGCACAACTCTTTTATTTTTCTTTTCTTTTCTTTCTTTTCTTTTTTCGGCAACAGAACATTTTTAAGCGCAATAAAACGACTCCTTTAGCTAAATTAAAGCTGCCATACACAACATATATGACACCAAATGCGATTGAGAAAGAAATTTCTTTCAGCTCAACGGTTGGTGCGAACATAGGTTCGGTTGTATGGCTTTGGTTACATTATTAGTGGAGCTAAACAAGGAGGAAGAGTAGGCTCAAATGGGCTTGCAATGGTGATTACGTAGGTAAGGATTTCAAAAGCACAAACTGATCAAGAGATGGCCTATATCACATTTCATGACGAGTACCTCAACACAATCGTGTCGAGAGTCGCCTAGTGCAAGTTCTAGCCACCGAGAAAGGTTGTCCTTCCTTTAGAACCTAGTAATAAGCTACTACTAGTCTGCTACACTCGACCTATTGCTACCGTTGGATTCACCGGATTCGCCACTAAAGTAAAATAAATTTCATCTACTATAACAGAAATAATTACATTACAACTCTGAATTTTATTCTACCCAAATTGAATTTCTAGGTGTGATGGGAGCACATGACTAGAGCACTACTCGAGTCAACATTTTTCTCTACTCCTCACTCAAACACTAACAATTCAATTCTTATGAGCGGGAAAACCTCGCAGCGATACCCAATAAGCACACGTGATCAAGTGCGCGTGAACTAGGTGCAAGTGTATGCAACAAAATATAAATCCTAACTCAGCACATTCTAGCATGTCATGCAACGTGCGTGCACGTGCACATTTCGCTCTCTCCCCCAGACTTGATTGAGAACATCTAAAATAAGCAATTCAAACATAAGTAAGAGAGGGGAAGAGTTGACCTATGCTCACAAAGGAGCATGCCAGAAGTGCGGTAATCCCAATTTCTGTAAAAATAAATCTCCTTCCACGCGAGAGCATAGCTTCACCTACAATGTTAGCAAAACTCAAATAACAATACGCAAAAGGATTAAAAAGATAGATGGAACCGGGTGGTTCCCATGGGTTGTCTCCCAAGAAGCCCTTTTGTTTAACATCCTTTAAGGTGGACCAAATACCTGTATTAATCATTGTTCAAATAGCAGAGAATCTAGAGAAAAGTTTCACAGAAACAGATCACAACATAAGAAAAAGGAACTCAGCTATACGCGCTTTTGTAGTGCACGTTCCCAGTGGCTTGTAGGCAGGAGGTGAAAGCTTTAGGGCCAAAATTGGTATTACCCAATTTTCCCCTAGCCTCTGCCAACTTGCCACTGGAAGCAGTGGAGCGAGCACTACGCTCTCTTCTTTCAAGTTTCAGTTTCTCCACGGTAGGAGAGCGCCAGCGTTGGTAGTCGTCAGATTTTCCCACCTTAGTGGTGGGCGGCGTCACTCCCGTTACCGTAGTGGCAACTGGGTCGGCCCAAGAGACCGTCTGTTTAAAAAGTTTATTACAAAATTTATTGTTAGATAAGAATGGGACATTGTCCCGAGTTAAGTTCAGCTGAATGGGTTCAGACACCAGATCTTCCTTCCTTTCCGGGTCACATTCCTTTCTCAAATCTATTTCTTCTTCTTTTCCGCATGATTGTTTCTCCTCCTTTTTTTCGTCCAACAATACTATTTCAACATTGATTCCTGCATCACTAAGAGATTTATCAGAAATACTTTGGGAAAAGCAAGGCAATGTTTCAGTCACAATTTTGGGGCAAGTAGGGATGATAACTTTCCCAGCGGAAAAATCCAAAGTGGCACCGCTCTCTTTCAAGAACGGCACTCCCAAGATGGGGATAGAGTTATTCTCCTGGGGTCCCAACACTTGGAAGTCAGTGACCACCACCGTCCCCTCAACCATGATTTCAACATTCTTCACTTCTCCCTCCGACTGAATAATGGTCCCATTAGCGAGCACCAAAGACTTCCGATCATCCGGGTTCATCTCGAGTTGCAGTTTAGCCACGTCTTGCAATGCAAGGACGTTGCGGGATGATCCGGAGTCACATAAGGCAGCAGTTTGGAAATTATTAATAGAACAATTGATTACTAATTCATTTGGGTCAACCACATCCGTGTCGGTGAGACTCTTCCCTTGATTTATAGTATTTTTTCTGTGTTGCTAGGAATGGTCCCTTGCGACCGCTCGGTTAACAATTGAGCCAATTGGCCCAATTGCGTCTCCAAGTTGCGCATGGACGCGGTTTGGTTAACCATGTTAGAGTTCGCGGCATGCATAAACCTTTCCATCATTTCTTCAAGGTTGCTCTTCTTTAGAGTTGGGGCACCTTGATTATAACTCGGTTGAGGCGGCCGTGGTTGGCTACCGGAGGCTTGAGCATCGTATTGATGCGAGCCTCCTTGCCATCGTTGGCCTGGAACATTTTGTTTCCAAGAGAAGTTCGCATGACTTCTCACGCCCGAGTTATAAGTGTTATTGAACGGTGCTCCTTGAGTTTGATCATTAATATAATTAACAATTTCATCAAAAGAAACTTCAGTAGGTTGCTGATGCGATATTCGGCAAGTGCATAGGTCGCGCAAGTAATAATAATGGGGAAGATCCCCGAGTGTCGGTCTCTCAAGGAACACAGTAAGGTGGAGTTAGGTTTCGAGGAAGGACTTCAGATCGAAGTCCAGCGATAGGTGGAGTGCGGACGGAAGGGATTTGGTTTGTGAATAATAAAATAAAATATTACAACTACTCCTATGCAATGCCGCTATGCAAAGCTTCGCTCGGCGGGATGGAAGACTACGTAGGCCTTGAACGCACTACTTCGTTGGGCGGATGGGCGAGCAGGCTAGCGAAATCGAACTATACAGGCCTTGAGCACGCTGCTTCGTTAGGCAAATGGAATACGGGTCGCGATGCCACGCTTCGGTAGGCGGATGGACGAGTAGGCAAACAGAGTGAGGGTCGTAAGCACCTCTTCGACAAGCACGCCACTAGCAATTGCTAGTGCGGCACCGAACACGATGGTGGAATGGAAATTAGATGGGGGCGCACCTCAATAAGCACATATGGACTAAATGATTCCAAATAAATGAAATAAACATTAAGCAATAATGTTCATAGCGCACATCATCAATAATATAGAGGAAACTAGCTTATACAATCAACAACATAAGGAAGAAGAATAGAGTGAAGGAATCGACCACATCCGAAGCCTCATCGAAGATTCACGGTTGGAATCGCAGGGTTGTCAATCCGCGTCCAAGCTCGGTCTTCAACTGCGTCCGGGGTAGAGAAGGCTGTCACTACCTTCCAATGGACCCGTCTTCTTTGTGTCACGATCTGATCTCCTCCGATACGCGATCTCCTTGCTTGATGTTGGCGATCTTTGGGCTAGAAACCTCTCCTTGGGGCTCAAGGATGATGGAGGAGGCCTAGGGGGGCGGAGAACCTGCGGAAGGGGCGAAAACAACGGACTGGATGGAAGAAATGTGGAGCGTCCGACCTAATTTGCGAGCAGGAATATTTATAGGCGCTGGAATAAACAGTGCGCACGGTCATTGGCGCACGACCAGTGGTCGCGCGCGCTAGAATCCTGTGATAGTGTGCCTGCCTGGGCGGAGCCTGCAATGTAAGAAATTTATAAAATAACATGTTCGCACGACCGGTGGCGCACGACCAGTGGTCGTGCGCATTATCGTAAGTGGTTGTGCACATTGGTCGAGACAGAACTCATAAAATGGGGTTAAGTGCGCACGATCAGCGGCGCATGACCAGTGGTCATGCGCAATAGAACCAGTGATCGTGCGCAGTGTTCCTGTACAGAATTGTACCGGGAACACCTTCACGACTCCTGTTCCTACAGAAATGCTAATCAGGCCATTGAAAGTGGCACTCAACAAAACGATAAGACTATCAAAAGAGAATAAACATAAAAACACACCAAATCAGGCCAAGAAGTGCACCTAGCATAGAATATCAAATATGAATGAAAACATGCCTAAAGTGTCGTGCATAGACTAGAAAATCAGCCCAGATGAGTCCATAAATGTGTATATAATTGGGACTCATCACACCCGCAGACTTACCTGTTTGCGCGTCCCGAGCAAACAAATTCTAAGCGAACAGGGAAAGAAAAGTAGATGGCTTAAAATTACAATACAGAGTACCATGCGAAGTCGCATGCTCATGTGCATGAGAAAAATAGTAGAGAAGATTTTTGATTATATAAACAGTTTATATATTTCTAAGAGAGTAAAAGCATATTACAACTACAGAAAATGGTGAACAACGGTGAATCATTCGGTCATGCATACGAAGAAAGTAAACTAAGCGCTGAGACGAGCATTGCTCAAGATCGGGATGCGGGACAAACTCCACTGAAATCCATCAGTGTTGGTGACCATAAGCTTGCCCGGTCACATTCTCCCCACGACACTAGATCGGTTCAAGGCGTGAGTCAGTAGGACTTTCAGGTTTTAATTGAGGCTTGGGTTACGGTGAGTGACGAGTAATTTATTTACTCATCTTTTAGTTTAGGTTTATTATGTTTTTCATATAAAATTATGTTATTTTTAGGAATTTATCATATAAATCCTTCCATTGTTATTTCATAAGCTAACTTAAGTTTATTTTGTGTTTTCAGGTTTTCTGGGCTGTTTCGAGCAAAAAGTTAAAATTACACGCCCTAGGTCACGGGCGTGACCATGGGCGTGTAACCTACGAAATACTCCAGACCTGCTTCTGCCACTCCAGGGACGCTCCGTGAAGTTTTTGCCAAGTACACGCCCCAGGTCACGGGCGTGACCAAGGGCGTGACCCAATGTCACGGCCACGACCCGCCACAAGCATCCGGAGCACGCCGCCATGTCAATTAAAATTACATGCCCTCGGTCATGGGCGTGACCAAGGGCGTGACATCCAACACACGAGCGTGACTTTTCCCGCGCCAATTTCCCGCCGAAGCTTCCCGCCAGCAGCACTTAATTGAGATTACACGCCCTAGGTCACGGGCTTGACCTAGGGCGTAACACGTCCGTAACGCCTGCATTGAAGCCAGACGGCGCCCTTCCCGCACCCAGCCGATCGCGCCCCTTACACGCCCTTGGTCACGGGCGTGACCAAGGGCATGTAACACCAAAATTTCAGCCATTTAAAGGGAGCTTTTCCAGATGTTTGGGGACGAATTTTGGGAGTTCTAAGTTTATTTTCTATCACTGTTTTTGTCATTCTTAAGCTTGTAATCTTCCTTCTTAGCTTGCACTTTCATTTCAGGTTTGTAACTTCTTGTTTCCTAGTTGTAATTTCTTTTCAATTAATAAAATAATACTTTTTCTCTTATTCTACTCTCAATCTTCATTATGCACTTCTTGTATTTCATCAATTCCTCCATCTCCACGAGTAGCTAAATTTCATTAGTACTCGACTGAGATGATCCAAGGAAAATATAATTCATAATTTAGTTTAGAACTTCTTTTTCTCTTATTTAGATCGCTTAAGATTTATCCTTGAATTTATATTGATTGAGATTATATTATCGATATATAATCTCATTCTTGTTTACGTAGTCTAATAATCGAGAGGTTTTGAGTTCGAATCGATCATTTCAAGGATAAAGAGATTTGAATGCACTCCTCGAGAGAGGACGACATAAATCTCCCGGATTGGAGTTATATCCAATAGAGGGGTTCACTTCGATAAAGCGAGTTTTAGGGGTTTCGATTCTAGAACGAGAGTTCGATTGATCAACCTAAACTCAGTTAGGCGTATCCTTGAGAGAGGTACGTTTATAAATCGGGAACCTCCACGGTCAAGCATTTCTCTTAAAGAGAATTAGAAGTTTTATTTCTTTATTTATTTATTTTTTCCAAGGTGATTCAAGGTTGAGTGCTAATCCTTCTTATCATAGTTTTAACAATTTATTTCTCTTTCTTGCAACCAACCAACCCAAGTTTCTTTCAATAAAATAATAGAGATTTTCCGAAGTAAGAGTACTCAACCACCCCGAGTCTAATACGACCTTGTTTTAACAACCTATACTACATTCGATACGGTACACTTGCCGTTATTGTTTGCAAGAATAATTTTGCGCACCAAGTTTTTGGCGCCGTTGCCGGGGAAAATGGTTGATATTTCGAAAACCGAAATATCTATTAATTTTATCTTTTTTCCCTTTTTCTTAATTTTAAGGTGCAACTAAATTCCTGGAAAGGACGCTTTGGGTTTGAATTCCCATCATAGCCTATAGTACCTTGCAAACCCTTCACCGGGTAGATCTTGGGAAGTCCAGGACTAATTTTAATTCACCTAATAATAATAAAAAAATAAAAATCTAAAAAATATAATAAAAAAAAATAAATTTATTTATCTAAAAAACTTATTTTTCCCTTTTTCTTTTTCCGCTTCTTTTCTTTTCTTTTGGTTTATGACCCGAGGAAACTCTTCAATTGATTTTGAATTTGGTTTTGATCCGGAAATCGAGCGCACCTTGCAGCGACGTCTCCGATTTAGTGATCTACCAATAATTCGCGAAGAGTCAGTCGGAGAGACTAACGAAGATATAATGGGTGACCCCGACCATAATGAGGCTCCGTTACGGACTATGTCCTATTATGCGAGGCCAAATTGGGAGGGAACACAATCAAGTATTATTCGCCCGACGGTGGCAAATAATAATTTTGAAATCAAAACGAGTATCATTCAAATGGTACAGCAAACCGTCATCTTTGACGGGTTACCAGATGAAGATCCAAATTTACATTTATTGAATTTTTTGGAAATTTGCAATACGTTTAAAATTAATGGCGTCACCGATGACGCCATTCGCTTGCGTTTATTTCCATTTTCTTTGCGGACTAAGGCCAAGCAATGGTTGGGATCTCTCGCTAGAGGTTTCATCACTACATGGGCCGAGATGACGGAGAAATTTATAACTAAATATTTTCCTCCGGCGAAGTCCGCTAAATTACGTACGAACATTCTCTCGTTTACACAAATAGATTCGGAGTCTCTCTATGACACATGGGAGCGCTTCAAGGAATTATTGCGGAGATGTCCTCACCACGCCCTTCCTTTATGGCAACAAGTTCAAACATTCTACAATGGTTTGAATCTCCAAACGAGGCAGATGATTGATGCAGCAGCTGGGGGAACTCTAAATAACAAAACCCCAGATGCCGCTCAAGAGCTTTTTGAGGAGATGGCCATGAATGCTTATCAGTGGAATGCGCCACGGTCGCGTCCTAACAAACCGACCGGACTCTTTGAAGTCGAGGCCACCCCGAATTTAGCATATCAAGTAGAATGGCTTACTAAGCAAATGGCGGAGATGTCTGCTTCCTCCGTCATTAACGGGGCTAATAATTATAATAATAATAATAATAATTATTATAATAATAATTATAATCAAGAACAAGTTGATTATATGGGGAACTCCTATCGTCCTCCTTATAACCCAAATAATAATCTTCCTAATAGTTATAATCCGGGTTTAAGGAACCACCCGAATTTTTCATGGAGCAACCCCAATAATGCTCAACGCCCCCCACAAGTGAATCCTCCCGGATTCGCTCCACCACAACCACCAAAGGCCCCTTCACTTGAAGAGGTCTTCACCAAATACGTCGCTTCTACTGATGCCAATATCCGGAACCTTTCTGGATCTATTAAAAGCCTAGAAAATCAGATTGGACAACTGACCAAGATGTTCTCTGAACGCCAGCAGGGAGCTCTACCGGGCAATACTGAGCCCAATCCACGGGAGAGCGCCAACGCTATAACCCTCCGCAGCGGAAAGGAGGTAAAAAGTTCAAATTTGGCCGAGCCTAAGGTAAATGTTTCAACTCCAACTCCGCATTTAAACTCTTCTGATTTAGCTCCGCGCATTATTCAAACGCCTTCTATTCCGTATCCTTCTAAATTACAAAATGAGCGCAACGAGGAGCAGTATAAAAAATTTATAAATATTTTAAAACAAATACAAATTAATGTACCATTTTGCGAGGCACTCTCTAAAATGCCTAAATACGCGAAATATCTCAAGGATTTATTATCAAATAAACAGAAACTTGAAGATATTTCGCGTATTTCTCTTAATGCAGAATGTTCGGCGATAGTTCTTAATAAATTACCGGAAAAATTAAATGATCCGGGACGGTTTTCCATCCCGTGTTTGTTCGGAAATTTACTAATTAAAAACGCCTTGGTCGATCTAGGGGCGAGCATAAATCTTATGCCGTTCTCCTTATTTAAGAAGCTTGGTTTGGGCACCCCAAGCCCAACCAATATAAGCATCCAACTAGCGGATCGGTCCGTAAAGTATCCAATCAGGATCATTGAGAATGTGCTAGTGAAGGTTGACAAGTTTATCTTTCCGGTAGACTTTGTCATCCTCGATATCGAAGAGGACGCTGAAGTACCACTCATACTTGGCCGGCCCTTCCTAGCCACCGCTCGGGCTATAGTTGACGCAAGTAACGGAAACCTTCTCCTACGAGTTAGGGAGGAAGAAGTTATTTTTAATATAAATCAATCGATGAGAAATGCGTTTCCAAACGACGACTCTTGTTTTACCCTAGAAATAAATTTTGAAGAGGAAATAACGTTGTTTTCTGAAATAATTTCGCCTTCATTTGAAAATCCGGAAATTGCAAATTTATTTTGTTTAGAAGAAAAAACTCGGCCAACCAAATTTGAAGAAGTAAACTTAAATATTTCTAAAATAAAAACATCTTACGAGGAGCCACCGAGTTTAGAACTAAAACAATTGCCGGAACATTTAAAATACATATTTTTAGAAAAAAATTCAAAACTGCCCGTAATAATATCTTCCGCACTTAACAATTCGAAAACTTCCGAATTAATTAAAATTTTAAATAAACACCGCCATGCAATTGCATGGCAAATTTCGGATATAAAGGGGATTAGCCCCTCATTTTGCACGCACAAAATAAGTTTAGAAAATAATTCTCGCGGCGCTATTCAGCCCCAACGACGCCTTAACCCAAACATGAAGGATGTCGTTAAGACCGAAATTATAAAATTAATAGACGCGGGAATTATTTATCCAATTTCTGATAGCACTTGGGTTAGCCCAGTGCAAGTCGTGCCTAAAAAGGGAGGAATAACGGTAATCACCAACGAAAATAATGAGTTGATTCCGACCCGTACTGTTATGGGTTGGCGTGTATGCATCGATTACAGAAAATTAAATGATGCTACCCGCAAGGATCACTTTCCGTTACCATTTATTGACCAAATTTTAGAACGCTTATCCGGTCATTTGCACTATTGTTTTCTCGATGGTCTTTCGGGATATTTTCAAATCCCAATTGCCCCCGAAGATCAAGAGAAAACCACCTTCACTTGTCCGTTCGGCACCTTCGCATATCGAAGAATGCCGTTTGGACTTTGCAACGCGCCGACTACATTCCAAAGATGTATGTTGGCAATTTTTAATGAACTTATCGAAGACGTCATGGAAGTATTCATGGGTGATTTTTCTGTTTTTGGCGATTCTTTCACTAATTGTCTAAATAATCTTGATCGTGTTCTTCAACGCTGCGAAGACACGAATTTGGCACTCAACTAGGAGAAGTGCCACTTTATGGTCCAAGAGGGATTAGTCCTTGGGCATAAAATTTCTAATAAGGGGATCGAGGTCGATCGTGCCAAGATCGATGTCATAGAAAAACTTCCCCCTCCTACCAATATAAAATCTATTAGAAGTTTTCTAGGACATGCGAGTTTTTATAGACGGTTTATAAAAGATTTCTCAAAAATTTCGAAACCGCTAACTCATCTTTTGGAAAAAGAATTCGCGTTTAATTTTGATGATGAGTGTTTGAAAGCGTTTAACAAAATCAAAAATGAACTAATAAATTCCCATATTTTAATCGCGCCAAATTGGTCTCTTCCGTTTGAAATCATGTGCGATGCGAGCGATTTTGCTGTAGGTGCAGTTTTAGGCCAACGGGTGAATAAACATTTTCACCCAATCTATTACGCAAGCAAAACGCTAACATCCGCACAAGCAAATTATACAACAACGGAGAAAGAATTTTTGGCAATAATTTTTGCGTTTGACAAATTTCGATCATATTTAACGCTTTCAAAAGTTATTGTTTTTACAGATCACTCCGCTCTCCGGTATTTACTACAAAAAGGAGATGCAAAGCCTCAACTGCTAAGGTGGATCCTCCTACTACAAGAATTCGATTTGGAGATCCAAGACAAAAGGGGAGCGGAGAATGTTGCGGCCGACCACCTCTCACGGTTGGAGAATTCGGCTGCAGGAGCACTAGTGGAAGCCGAAATTGATGACAAATTCCCCGAAGAGCGCCTCCTTGCCATAAAAAAGGTAACGACTTCTTCCACACCTTGGTACGCAGATTTGGCCAACTATTTAGTGGCCCGGGTCCTACCAAAAGATTTTTCAAGTCAACAAAAGAAGAAATTCTTTTCAGATTTGAAAAATTATTTTTGGGAGGACCCCTTTTTATTTCGTGTCTGCGCGGACCAAGTGGTAAGAAGGTGTATTTCGGGCGAGGAAGGCGCCCAAATTCTGCGGCACTGCCACGAAGGGCCAACCGGTGGCCATTACCAAGCGAACCGGACCGCAAGAAAGGCACTAGAGTCGGGCTTATATTGGCCCACCTTATTTAAAGATGCTCGCAATTTCGTGAGTAATTGTGATCGGTGCCAACGGTCAGGTAACATTTCTAACCGGGACGAAATGCCCCAAAATATTTTTTTAGAATGCGAAATTTTTGATCTTTCGGGAATAGATTTCGTAGGCCCTTTACCCTCCTCTTTTAATAATAAATATATCCTTGTTGCGGTCGATTACATGTCAAGGTGGGCGGAAGCACAAGCTTTTCCCACTAACGACGCGAGAGTCATCGTAAATTTTTTAAAAAAATTATTTTCACGATTTGGCACACCCCGAGCACTAATTAGTGATCGGGGCACACATTTTTGTAACAACCAACTTGCTAAAATTTTAGCAAAGTATGGAGTTACCCACAAGCTATCTACCGCCTACCACCCACAAGCAAATGGCCAAGTGGAGGTGGTGAACCGTGAACTTAAAAGAATTTTAGAAAAAAACTGTGTCCGTTAATAGGAAGGATTGGTCGCTAAAATTAGACGACGCTCTATGGGCATATCAGACAGCGTACAAAACTGCCATCGGATGTACACCGTACCAATTAGTCTATGGAAAAGCTTGTCATCTACCAGTGGAATTAGAACATCGCGTCTTTTGGGAGCTAAAATTTTTAAATTTGGATTTAAACTTAGCCTCCGAGCACAGAGAACTACAATTAAATGAATTAGACGAGTGGCGCGCAAACGCTTACGAAAACAATAAGATTTATAAGGAGCGCACAAAATTTTATCATGATAAAAAATTCAAAAATCCAAAAACTTTTTCATCGGGAGACTTAGTCCTATTATTTAATTCAAGACTTAGGCTTTTTCCGGGTAAATTAAAATCACGATGGTCCGGTCCCTTCATAGTTAAAGAAGTTTGGCCATACGGAACGGTGCTAATAGAGCACCCGGAAAAAGGCTCTTTCAAAGTCAACGGGCAACGCTTAAAATTATATCACCCGGGCGACCCAGCGCCCGGAAAAATCGAAACCATTCACTTCCAAAATCTTTAAAATTACCACTTAGTCAAGCTACGCGATGGTAAAAAAAGCGCTCTTGGGAGGCAACCCAATGTTAACCTCTTTATTTTTGTCTTTCTTTTCTTGTTTGTTTTTTCTAATTTAACTCTGCAGGTGTTCGACCGGCAACCCCGACTACCATTCAGGGAAGCCCTCTTTACACTTTAGTAATTTCTCTTGATTTTTCTTTATTGTCATTTTTTTTAAGTTTTATCTTTCATACTTAGTTTTAAACATTGGGGACAATGTTTAATTTTAAGTATGGGGGTGTAGCATAGCTTTCTTTGTAGTTTTACTTGAAAAATAAAAACAAAAAAAAATTATAAAAAAAATGCAATTAAATTTCTTGGAAAGGACGCTTTGGGCTTGAATTCCCATCATAGCCTCTAGTACCTTGCAAACCCTTCATCGGGCAGATCTTGGGAAGTCCAAGAACAAAAAAAATCTATTAGAAAATGTTCTTTTTATTCATCAAAACTCCCACTTGCTAAATTGTAAGTTCTAAGTAGACTGTTTTTCATATGGACTAAAAAATAATTTTGTGCTAGAATAGTTTTTGAAACTTTTGAGTAAAATTGTTGACTCATGTAGTGCTCCTAGTCATATGCTTGTCTTTGAGTAGTTTTGGTGTAAAATTAAATTCTTGGCATAGATCTAGAATTATGTTTTATTAATTTGCATAGTAATAATTTATTTTACTTTTAAATTCGAATCCGGTCTTATCCAAAAGTTGTTTAGGTGAGTGTGTAGAAGATTGTTAGAAAGCTATTACTCGAATTGAACAAAAGGGTGTCCTTTCTCGATGTCTAGAACTTGCCCCAAGCTATTTTCGAAGCATGTGCGCTTTAGACAAATTAACTTTACGGAAATGATTTAGGCCTTTCTTTGGATAGTTTGAGCCTTTGCACCCAACCTAGATTTACCACCATTGTTCACACAAATTTGAGCCTTACACCTTTATTTGATCCACCCTCATCATTTCGGCACCAAAGCTAAAAAGCCCAAAACCCAAATGAACACTTTGAAATTTTGAGCTAAATTGAAAAAAAAAAATATTTGGGTACGATTCTATGAAAAAAATTATGGGTATCAATTCAAAAAAATGTTTAAATCTCAAAAAGCAATAATCTCATAATGATATGCGGCTTAGGTATGTACATGCATACTTGGAATGATCCCAATTATGAAGATTCATGATTTAAATAAAAGAGTATGAGAGTGTTTCCCCTTTGAAAAAAATGCGAGTATGGGGGTAAAGCTTCATTATTTTGTGTTGGCAATCATTTTCTTTTAGCTCAAAAATTTTGTTTAAGTGGAATGCGCTTTCATGTTTATCATTGTTACCTCACCCTTAAACCCAAGCCTTAAAATGTGCCCTATTTAAGTCCTAAAGATCCATATAGTCGATTTAGTTCGAAGTGTAGTGGAGAAAGTGCAAACGGGCAAGCCTATGGCCGTCGACATTGATGGATTTCTTTGGAGGCCACCCCGAACGTCTACATCTAGTAATTTAAATCTCAGCAATCACACTATTTTCTCCCTTCACATAACTTTTTGATTGACCGTCGACTCATTTTTAAAGTAAAGATAAATAATTATAACGCATTTTTGAAGTATTTCATAAATTAGCATTTATGCCTAGAACATCTTTTTACTAAAATATCTACACATGCCAGCATAATACTTCGCATTTTACTCTCTAGTCTTCATAATTCTATCTTGCATTAATTTTTCTTACCCTTGTGAAAAATGGATTGCTCGGGACGAGCAATGAGCAAGTATGGGGGTATTTGATGAGTAATTTATTTACTCATCTTTTAGTTTAGGTTTATTATGTTTTTCATATAAAATTATGTTATTTTTAGGAATTTTATCATATAAATCCTTCCATTGTTATTTCATAAGCTAACTTAAGTTTATTTTGTGTTTTCAAGTTTTCTGGGCTGTTTCGAGCAAAAAGTTAAAATTATACGCCCCAGGTCACGGGCGTGACCATGGGCGTGTAACCTACGAAATACTCCAGACCTACTTCTGCCACTCCAGGGACGCTCCGTGAAGTTTTCGCCAAGTACACGCCCTAGGTCACGGGCGTGCCAAGGGCGTGACCCAATGTCACTGCCACGACCCGCCACAAGCATCCGGAGCACGCCACCATGTCAATTAAAATTACACGCCCTCGGTCACGGGCGTGACCAAGGGCGTGACATCCAGCACACGAGCGTGACTTTTCCCGCGCCAATTTCCCACCGAAGCTTCCCGCAAGCAGCACTTAATTGAGATTACACGCCCTAGGTCACGGGCGTGACCTAGGGCGTGACACGTCCGTAATGCCTGCATTGAAGCCAGACGGCGCCCTTCCCGCACCCACCCGATCGCGCCCCTTACACGCCCTTGGTCACGGGCGTGACCAAGGGCGTGTAACACCAAAAATTCAGCTATTTAAAGGGAGCTTTTCCAGATGTTTGGGGACAAATTTTGGGAGTTCTAAGTTTATTTTCTTGCACTGTTTTTGTCATTCTTAAGCTTGTAATCTTCCTTCTTAGCATGCACTTTCATTTCAGGTTTGTAACTTCTTGTTTCCTAGTTGTAATTTCTTTTCAATTAATAAAATAGTACTTTTTCTCTTATTCTACTCTCAATCTTCATTATGCACTTCTTGTATTTCATCAATTCCTCCATCTCCATGAGTAGCTAAATTTCATTAGTACTCGGCCGAGATGATCCAAGGAAAATATAATTCATAATTTAGTTTAGAACTTCTTTTTCTCTTATTTAGATCGCTTAAGATTTATCCTTGAATTTATATTGATTGAGATTATATTATCGATATATAATCTCATTCTTGTTTTCGTAGTCTAATAATCGAGAGGTTTTGAGTTCGAATCAATCATTTCAAGGATAAATAGATTTGAATGCACTCCTCGAGAGAGGATGACATAAATCTCCCGGATTGGAGTTATATTTAATAGAGGGGTTCACTTCGATAAAGCGAGTTTTAGGGGTTTCGATTCTAGAACGAGAGTTCGATTGATCAACCTAAACTCAGTTAGGCGTATCCTTGAGAGAGGTACGTTTATAAATCGGGAACCTCCACGGTCAAGCATTTCTCTTAAAGAGAATTAGAAGTTTTATTTCTTTATTTATTTATTTTTTCCAAGGTGATTCAAGGTTGAGTGCTAATCCTTCTTATCATAGTTTTAACAATTTATTTCTCTTTCTTGCAACCAACCAACCCAAGTTTCTTTCGATAAAATAATAGAGATTTTCCGAAGTAAGAGTACTCAACCGCCCCGAGTCTAATACGACCTTGTTTTAACAACCTATACTACATTCGATACGGTACACTTGCCGTTATTGTTTGCAAGCATAGTTTTGCGCAACAGTGAGGTAAACAATGATAAACAAAATGGCTTAACACAAAACCCAATTGAGCTTTTAAAATAACTACCCGCCACCAAAATCAAATGCAAGTGCACCACACCCCCAGACTTGGACTTTTGCAACATAGGTGTGTGCACCGCCTACTCCCAATACATAATTTTCTCTAGAAGATTTTTAATAAAACTCATTTTTTTCATTTTTTTTTCATTTTTCTTGCTATCTTTCTTTTTCTTGTCTTTTTTTTCTTTCAGCAAAATTTTCAAATGAGCATATCCACAGATTCACATAATAAACACCACAATCAACACCCCCCACAATGTAAATAAAACTACAACTAATGCTCAGATTTGGGTGTGCGACTAGGTTAGGCGTTTAGGCTTTGGTGAGATATATGTGGAGCTGAATCAAGAAAAGGGTAGGCACGAAGGGGCTAGCAAGGGTAGACGATAGGCATGAAATAAAAAGTTCAACCGGGCCAAAATAATGGCCTACGTCATTCTCACATACTAGAACTTATCCTATGCCAATGCTTCAAGAATTGCTTGGGGCAAGTTCTAGCCACCGAGAAAGATTCTCCTTTCTCCCGACTCAAGCAATACGAGTCTAGCGATCATTTACACACATCCCTATGCTGCCGTTTGATTCACACCGGATTCACCAGTTGAGTAGAGTAAACAACATTTACACTAATAGAAAAAATATAAAACCATAAGTATAAAGAGAAGTCTAGTCTACACAAATTTCTATGCAACCGAGCACTCGACTAGGAGCACTACTGGAGTCAACATTTTACTCTGCTACATAGTCCTAAGCCATCACCTAGACTTTCCCACATAAGCAGAAGAATTAAATTCACTACAGAGCACGCATACAGACGAGTACGCGCACAAGTGGGTGCTGTGGTGTGCAATGAAAATGAACAACAATTTCCAATAAGCTAAAATAAAAGTACTTCTAGCATGCTATGCAAGAGTGCACGTGAGTGGGTACAAAAACTGCTCTCCCCCAGACTTAAACTAAACAATCCACAAAATATATGACATGAAAATCAGAAAAGGCTGGGGAAAGAGAGTACCCAGTGCTCAGAAATGAGCACACCAGAAGATTGGCGTGTAAGCTAAAATGAGCCGCAACATCCGCCATCCAGAAAAGATACCTGCAGGGGTCAGCTCCGCAAAAACAAAAGAAGAAGATAAACTAAAATAAACTACAGCTAACTAAGCAGGATTGAATAAAATGAAATGCATGAGAAAGTAAGATAACTACTGGGTTATTGTCATCCCAGCACGACTTATTCAAAAACTAAAGGTTCTAGCTAATGGGCGTATGGAAGGAGAAGTGGACAGGTAACTGACCTAATATCCATGTCGGTAGCGGGTACCGATACGGTGATAGGACAGTCACTCCCCTACCTAAATAAAAATACCTGCTCTTCACAGGTAGAGGAAGCAGAAAGTAAGAAGTGGAGGAGGAGTCCTCCTCACTATTCTCACCAAAAACATCCTTGCCTAGCAAGGTATCGTCAACAGGGAGGTGGCAGGAGGAAAAGGCAATGAGTGGAGCTTCCTCTACGGAGGGGGAATCAACCTCCTCACATAAGAGGATGTTCTCATCATTGACTTGGGCAATATGCACCAAATCCTCCTGGGGTACCTGTGAAGACTCAACCTGCACAGGCTCAGATGAGGAGGGGGGATCGAGAAATAAACAAGACGAAGAACATAAATAATCAAAAATTGGGGGAGTGGTCCCGGTCTCACTCCATTAGGTTGGGTAAGTAAAATAATGTTTGCATTGTCATCAATGCTACAAGGTTCGGCGAGATCAACAGTGGTCATGCCTAAGATTTGGACTTCCTCCACCGGTGCTGAGGAAAATTCCTCTTCACCTAGAAGGTTGTCCTACTCCATAGGAGTAGGCACAATACTAAGATCAACCGCCTCCTCTTGTGACACATCATCGACAATGTCGTCAGAGACGAATGTAGTATGCACAACAGGGGGAAGAATAGTGCTCGGATAAAAGTCGAGCACCGATTCCTCACAAAGAATCGAATCTACTAGGGGTGGTGGATGCACCGGGAGAATAGGCTCAGCAATGTCGGTGCCCAGATCAACCACACATCTGGTGACTTTGTCAACGCTATACCCTTCAATATGTGAAGGTGGCAAAGACACATAACCGGAAGTTGAAGGTGTGCCGCCAGAGTTAGGATTCGGGACGATCCGGATATCTGGCTCGTCATCCTCATCCAATTGGCGAAGATAAGCAGTACAATCCTTCAGGATATGATCTGTGCTCCGAGAAAACTGGCACTGCCTAGCAGGCTTCTTTGGCACAGCGGGTGCTGAAGCCGAAAAGAAGTATGACGGTAAAGGCTCGGTAGAGTAGCCATAAGACTTACGCGCACCATATGGAGTATCAGACGAAGTCGGCGCTCTATATGCTGGGCGAGAAGAATTATGCTCAACATTCTCCGTAGGGCATTCTTCACTAGAGTGGGAGGTAGCTCTACACCAACGGCAATGGATATTAAGATGTGCCCACATAGTGTGAAGATAAAACGATTCAAAAAGAAAAACACTATTGTGCGAAATACCACACCTAACAAAAATTACTAACGCAACCTAATTAAAAACAGGAAACAGAATACAAGGAAATACAACAAAGGAATGCGATTTACAAATAGAAGGGCTTCTCTCTCAGGTTCTCCCTCTCCAAAAAACTCACACGACTGTGTTCCCCGGCAACGGCGCCAAAAACTTGATGCGATGTTCGGCAAGTGCACCGGTCGCGCAAGTAATAATAATGGGGAAGATCCCCGAGTGTCGGTCTCTCAAGGAACACAGTAAGGTGGAGTTAGGTTTTGAGGAAGGACTTGAGATCGAAGTCTAGCGATAGGTGGAGTGCGGACGGAAGGGATTTGGTTTGTGAATAATAAAATAAAATATTACAACTACTCCTATGCAATGCCGCTATGCAAAGCTTCGCTCGGCGGGATGGAAGACTACGTAGGCCTTGAACGCACTACTTCGTTGGGCGGATAGGCGAGCAGGCTAGCGGAATCGAACTATACAGGCCTTGAGCGCGCTGCTTCGTTAGGCGAATGGAATACGGCCCGCGATGCCACGCTTCGGTAGGCAGATGGACGAGTAGGCAAATGGAATGAGGGCCGTAAGCACCTCTTCGACAAGCACGCCACTAGAAATTGCTAGTGCGGCACCGAACACGATGGTGGAATGGAAATTAGATGGGGGCGCACCTCAATAAGTGATGGCACAAATCTTAGCACACCGCTATAGGCGGTAGTAAGACTGCGGCACGAAACGGCAGTGTATCGATCGTTCAAGTAATATAAAATGGGAATGAATCCCCAATTATCGATCTCAAAGGAACACAGTAAGGTGGAGTTTATTATCTAGGAAGGACTTGAGATTGAAGTCCTTTCGAGCGGATGGATGCGGAAATGGGGGATTTGGTTTGTGGAAAATAAAAGAAAACAACTTAAACTACTCCTATGCAATGCCGCTATGCAAAGCTTCGCTCGGCCGGATGGAAGACTACGTAGGCCTTGAGCGCACTACTTCGTTGGGCGGATGGGCGATTAGGCAAGCAGAATCAAACTATGCAGGCCTTGAGCGCGCTGCTTCGTAGGGCGAGTGGATTACATGGGCCGCTATGCCACGCTTCGCTAGGCGGATGAACGAGTAGTCTTACGGAATGCGGGTCGCAAGCACCTCTTCGACAAGCACGCCACTAACAATTGCTAGTGCGACACCGAACACGAAGGCGGAATGGAAATTAGATGGGGGCGCACCTCATAAACACATATGAATAATATAATCTCAAATAAATGAAATAGACATTACATAACAAGATTCATTGTGCACATCATCAAAATATAGAAGAGTCTAACCTAAAATATCATCAACATAAAGAAGGAAAAAGAGGGTAAAGGAGTCGACCACATCCGAAGCCTTGCCGAAGATTCACGGTTGGAATCGCTGGGTTGTCAATCCGCGTCCAAGCTCGGTCTTCAACTGCGTCTGAGGTAGAGGAGGGCCGTCACTTCCTCCCAATGGCTCGTCTTCTTCGTGTCACGATCCAATCTACTCCGATACACGATCTCCTTGCTCGACGTTGGCTATCTTTGGGCTAGAAACCTCTCCTTGAAGCTCTTGGATGATGGAGGAGGCCTAGGGGGGCGGAGAACCTGCGGAAGGGGCGAAAACGGCGGAGCTGGGCGGAAGAAATGCGCGATCCCGACCTAATTCGCGAGCAGGTCAATTTATAGGCGCTGGAATAAACAGTGTGCACGATCAGTGGTGCACGACTAGTGGTCATGCGCACTAGAATCCTGTGATCGTGCGCCTGCCTGGGCGGAGCCTGCAATGTAAGAAATTTATAAAATAACATATTCGCACAACCAGTGGCGCACGACCAGTGGTTGTGCGCACTATCGTAAGTGGTCGTGCGTTCGGTCAAGATAGAACTCATAAAATGGGGTTAAGTGCGCACGATCAGCAGCGCACGACTAGTGGTCATGCGCAATAGAACCAGTGATCACGCGCAGTGGTCTTGTACAGAATTGTACCGGGAACACCTGCACGACTCCTGTTCCAGCATACAACACCAATCTAGCCACTGAAGGTGGCACTTAACAATGCATGAAAACTAATAGCTAAGATAAACAAGAAATAACACCAAAACGGGCCTAGAAGTGCACATAGCATGGAATAACAAATATGAGCTAAAACAAGGCTAAAGTGCAGTGCATAGACTAGAAAATCGGCCCAGATGAGTCCATATATGTGTATATAATTGGGACTCATCACACCCCCAGACTTACCTGTTTGCGCGTCCCGAGCAAACAAATTCCTCAAGCGGCTGAGAAAAATACGTAGCTGGCATAGAAATTGTAAAGCGGAGTATCATGCGAAGTCGCATGCTCATGCACGTAGAAATACAGTAGACAAAATTTCTAATTGTACATATTAGTTTATACCTTTCTAGGGGCGTATTTATATATTACATTTACTCAAAAAGTGAATCACGGTGAATCATAAGGTCGTACATAGGAAGAACGTAAACTGAACGCTGAGGCGAGCATTGCCTAAGATCGGGGCTCGAGACAACCTCCATTGAAATCCATCAATGTCGGTGACCATAAGCTTGCCCGTTCTCACTCTCTCCACGACACTGGTTTGACTCAAATGCGTGAATCAATAGGACTTAAGGTTTTAGATGAGGCTTGGGTTTAGGTGAGGTAAACAAATATAAGCATGAAGGCTTAGAACACAAAAACCCAAATGAGCAAATGCATAACACTATCCAAGTAGCCAAAAAACACGCGGATGCACCACACCCCCAGACTTAGACTTAGATGCATGGGTGTGTGCACCGCCTATTCCCAAATATAAATCTCAAACAGATTTTTTCAATTAAACTTTTCATTCTTCTTTTTCTTTTCAAATCTTTTTCTTCTTTTCTTTTTCTTTCTTTAGCAATTTCAGCAAATTTTCAAAGATGCACATCCACATTTTCACTTTGTACTTCCACAATCAACACCACCAATTTAAAATTTGAATAAAATGCTTGCATTTTGGGTGTGCGACTAGGATTGGAGTTTAGGCTTTGGTGAACAATAGTGGAGCTGAACCAAAAGAATGGGGTAGGCACAACTGGCTAGCGAGGAAATGATGATAGGAATGGCACAAAGGCTCAACCGGGCCAAAATGATGGCCTATATCACATTCACGCAATTGACTAACCATATACCCATGCTTCAAGAATCGCTTGGGGCAAGTTCTTAGCCACCGAGAAAGATAATCCTTTCTCCCGACTCGGGCAATACGAGGCTAACGAACGTCTACACACATCCCTATGCTACCGTTTGATTCACACCGAATTCACCAATTTTTGAGTGTAGTAAACAATATTTACGCTAATAGAAAAACATAATCTAAAAGCCTAAAAAGAAATTGAATCTACACGAATTTCTAAGCGAGACATGAGCACTCGACTAGGAGCACTACAGGAGTCAACATTTTACTCCGCCTCATAATCCTAAGCCAGCACAATAATTTTCCAAATCACACAAAAAGAAATGAGTTCGGCTCAAGACGTGCCAACAGCTAAGTGCGCGCTCATGTGGGTGCTGTGGTGTGCAATGAAACTGAAAAACAATTTCAAAAAGCTAAAATACAAGTACTTCTAGCATGCTATGCAAGAGTGCACGTGAGTGGGCACAAAAACAGCTCTCCCCCAGACATAAACTAAACAATCCACAAAATATATGACATGAAAATCAGCAAAGGCTAGGGAAAGAGAGTACCCAGTGCTCAGAAATGAGCATACCAGAAGATTGGCGTGTAAGCTAAAATGAGCCGCAACATCCGCCATCCAGAAAAGATACCTGCAGGGAACACACTAAAAGCAGCAAAAATATATAAAAGCTGAATTAAAACAAGTGATAAAAATAAAAAATTAAGAAATCTGGGTTGTCACCCATGGAGGTGAACCTGTTCCTGCGAATAAGATCAAGCACACGCACACATAACAAGAAGGACGATATATGATAAATTCTCAAAACGATGCCCAGATGAGCATCCAGAATCATAATGTTATTATTATAGCAAACTAAAATAAGTTCATGCTACCCCAAGAAACATAAAATAAAAAAAATCAGCAACAGGAAAAAGACAAGACTGTGATTGGCTAGAAAGTAGAAACCTATAATGTGCGCAGATAGCTCGGGCGAATCGGGTTTTATAATTATCTGGGCCGATCGCACGACCAGTGGTCGTGCGCGATAAGTAATGCGCATGACCAATGGTCGTGCACAAAGCGAATTTTCGGGCAGCCAAATTTGTAGTGAAAACCCAATCCACCGTGCAGTATGTGTACAAATATGGTTCAGCGCATGCAGCGAGACAATCACAGCCTTATGAACAACTTAATTAAGCTAGAAGAAAAAAAAAATTCAGGAAAAGGAAAGATAACTGCTGGGGTTAATGTCATCCCAGCACGACTTATTCAAATTTAAAACAGTTCTAGCTAATGGGTCTATGAAAAGAAAAGTGCACCGGTAATTGTTCTAATATACGCGTAGGTAGCGGGTACCTATACGGAGAAAGAACAGTCACGCCTCTACCTGAATAAAGATAAAACCTGCCCATCACAGGTAGAGGGAAAAGAAAGTAAGAAGAGGAGGAGGAGATATCCTCGCTCAACTCACCAAAAACATCTTTGCCCAGCAAGGTACGGTCTTCAGGGAGGCGGCAGGAGGAGAAGGCAAGGAATGAGGCTTCCTCTATGGAGGAGGGATCAACCTCCTCACATGAAAGGATACACTCATCATTGACTTGAGCAAAATGCTCCAAGTCCTCCTGGGGTACCTGTGAAGACTCAACCTGCACAAGCTCAGATGGAGAAAGGGGATCAAGAAATAAACAAGAAGAATGACTTAAATAAAAATCAAGCGGGGGAGTTGTAACGCCCCTGATTTTCGTTAACTATTTTACGTACCCTCTGTGACGTAATTTTGGCGTAAGGGCGTTATGTCAGCTCGTCTGGTAGTGTTTCGAGTTTTAGCTTAGTTAAAGCTTGTGATTTAGGTCAAGCGTGCGAGATTTTGCGTCATTTCGAGTTAAAGTGAAGATTTTGAGTGGATATCAAGATTTTAGCTTCGGAAGGCTTTATCCGGAGTTTGGCTCGTCGGAATTGAATTCTGACTCCGCCATTGGATTCGTAGCGCCGTTTTCCAGTTAAGGCGCGAATTTTGTGGGAATCCGAGTTGTTCTGGTCGCCCTCGCAGTTTAAGTAATAAGGGAATTAATTAATTAATTAAATATTAAATTAGGTTTTCACATAAATACCTAAAACATCTCCTCCTATTCTTCATCTTCTCCCTCGCTCAAAAGTAGCCGCCGAGCGAGAGAGGCGAGTGCGGAGTGTCGGATAGCTTCCAGCCGGCGGTTTCTAGGGCTGTAGTGGTCGGAATCGTGATTGGATTGAAGATTTGGAAAGCTCTCGGCGAGATCTTCGTTCTAGCGGTAAGCTTTTTCTCATTTCGAGGGGTTTTGGGGGATTTGGCGGTGACCTAACTCTTCCTTTTGGTCCGAATCGTTCCAGGATTTCGTGCTTGAGTGTTTCCTTAGCCTTCGGAGCGGAGGATCTTGAGTTTTGCAAGGTTAAGGCAAGTGGTTTCTTCCTCTTTCTCACTTGATTCTTTTGACGATTGGTTTGCTCGTTTTGAGCTCTTGTCATGCTGATTAGCAAGAGTTTTGTGTGTTTGGTGTAGTAACTTATGATCTAGAACCTCCCCTTGATTTTCTCCTCTTCAATCTTACCCTAGTATCTAGTTTTCCTTGGAGAAAGCCGTGAGCTGAATAAATTCCATTCTTCTTGCTGATTCTAGCTTACTCGGGAAATTGCCTGTCTTGTCTCGAGAAATCCTTTCCATGTCTCGAGAAATTGCCTGTCTTGTCTCGAGAAATCCTTTCCATGTCTCGAGAAATTGCCTGTCTTGTCTCGAGAAATCCTTTCCATGTCCCGAGAAATTGCCTGTCTTGTCTCGAGAAGTCCTTTCCATGTCTCGAGAAATCCCTTGCTTTGTCTCGACAAATCCCTTGCTTTGTCTCGAGAATTCCTTTGATGTCTCGAGAAATCACCTTTCGTATCTCGAGAGACTGCCTTTTTCTCGAGATTTCAACCTTCTATTTCTCGAGAAGTCCTCAATTTGAGGTGGTTTTTTTGGCGTGGTTTCCGGTGGTGGGATTTCAAAATTTGGACCACCGGAAACCACGCAAGGGGCGCTGCCCCTTGGACCCTGTTAGGGGCTCTGCCCCTAAGACCCCGCCAGGGGCGCGGCCCCTTAGAACCCCGCCAGGTGCGCATGTGATTTCGTTGAGTTTTTATGTTTGAATCTCGTGTCCCCTCGGGTGCACTTGGATGGTGGCCAGTGACCTCTCGGTGCTCCTGATCTCGAATCCCTCTCGTTTGAACCTTTTTTTTTCTACTCGTTGTGGTCTGTTGACATTTGAGTTACTCTTATGATTCATATTGATCGATGTGTACTTCGCCTTGGCCCTATTTCTTAGGGCCTTCCAGTGATTATCCTTCGGGCTGCGCCCTGTGTTTAATTAAAATTTAAGTAATAAGAACTACTGTCTTTAGCCCTTCACAGTAGTTGTGTTTGGGGGGACAGTGGGGGAAAATGTTATAGCCTTGCACGGTAGTCGTGTCTGGGTGGTTGGGTCTAGTGGTACCCCCACCTGGTTTTGGGCTTTGGGTAGTGGAGGTAGTTAACCGCTCCCGTATAATTTGAGCTGATCAGTCTCTTTAATTGATGAAACTAAATAAATGAGCATGTTTGTTCCTCTTTTGGTATTTAGTGCACTTGATGCTTGTTGGTTCTTTGTTTGGAGCTCTCCTTCGGTAAATTTGGCTTGGGTTGGTACCCCTTATGCCTTGCTTGTTTTTCTGCTAGTTTTCTGCCACTTGTAATTCCTTGCTGAGGCATTCTTTGTTTTATTGAATGCCTCAGGTTCAGAGCCGTAGCGGCTAGTGGTGTAGCCTGAAGTTCAGAGTTTCAGTAGCTGTTCACCCCGCTGCTGCGAGGTAGTTGTTTTAGTTACTTCTTGTGCTCAGACATACTAGTTGGTGCCAATGGGTTAGTGTCATGTTGTTGACGCCCATTATGCCCCTTTTTATACTTTATAGATTATTTGCCAGATTATGCCACTACTTTTAGATCTTGTGTATCTTACCCTCTGGGAATGATTTATGCTAGGTGCACTATAGTTATAAAATGTTTTTTCTTCATCCTCATTGCATTCTTTCTAACTGAAACCCTTACTTTAAAGTCGCCTAAAGGTATTTTCTACTCTTACAGTACGCCTAGTTATGTGCATATCATTTACCTCATGCTCCGTCGTTTGCATACATGTAGGACTTTAAGTAAATTAAATCAAGTACTTTCCGCTGCAATTATATATACTTTCTCGATGGACTAGTTGATCCACGAACTGAGAGACACAGTTCTTATCTCAAAACCCCTGATAAATGATTTCAAATGATGACTTATCATAAAATCAAGTTTGTTTAGTTAAGTAATAGGTTCCCGCCTGAGCGTCTACAGTTGTCTCCTGTATGATGTGGCATCATGACGTGTATTTTCTCTTACTCTGATATTCTTAAATTCGGAGAAAATGCGGGTTGTGACAGGAGTGGTCCCGGTCTCACTCCCATCAGATTGGGAAAGTAAAATAATGTTGGCATCGTGATCAATGCCGCAAGGTTCAGCGAGATCGACAGTGGCCATGCCCAAGATTTGGACTTCCTCCACCGGTGTTGAGGAAAGCTCCTCTTCACCTAGAAGGTTGTCCTCCTCCATAGGAGCAGGCATAACACATAAATCGCCAGCCTCATCCTGCGACACATCCTCAACAATGTCGTCAGAGATGAATGTAGCATGCACAACAGGGGGAAGAATAGTGCTCGGATAAAGGTCGAGCATCGATTCCTCACAAAGAATCGAATCCACTAGGGGTGGTGGATGCACCGGGAGAATAGGCTCAGCAATGTCGGTGCCCAGATCAGCCACACATCTGGTGACTGTGTCAGCGCCATACTCTTTAAGATGTGAAGGTGGCAAAGACACAAAACCGGATGTTGAAGGTGTGCCGCCAGAGTTAGGATTCGGGATGATCCGGATATCTGGCTCATCATCCTCATCCAATTGGCGAAGATACTCGGCACAGTCCTTCAAGACATGATCAGTGCTCCGACAAAACTGGCACTGCCTTGTGGGCTTCTTTGGCACAGCGGGTGCTGAAGCCGAAAAGAAGTAAGACGGTAAAGGCTTGGCAGAGTAGCCATAAGTCTTACGCGCACCATATGGAGTATCAGACGAAGTCGATGCTCCATATGCTGGGCGAGAAGAATTATGCCCACCATTCTCCGTAGGGCATTCATCACTAGAGTGGGAGGTAGCTCTACACCAACGGCAACGGATATTAAGATGTGCCCACATAGTGCAAAGATAATACGATTCAAAAAGAAAAACACTATTGTGCGAAATACCACACCTAACAAAAATTACTAACGCAACCTAATTAAAAACAGGAAACAGAATACGAGGAAATAAAACAAAGGAATGCAATTTACAAATGGAAGGGCTTCTCTCTCAGGTTCTCCCTCTCCAGAAAACTCACACGACTGTGCTCCCCGGCAACGGCGCCAAAAACTTGATGGCGCAAATCTTAGCACACCGCTATAGGCGGTAGTAAGACTGCGACACGAAACGGCAGTGTACCGATCGTTCAAGTAATATAAAATGGGAATGAATCCCCAAGTATCGATCTCATAGGAACACAGTAAGGTGGAGTTTATTATCGAGGAAGGACTTGAGATTGAAGTCCTTTCGAGCAGATGGATGCGGAAATGGGGGATTTGGTTTGTGGAAAATAAAAGAAAACAACTTAAACTACTCCTATGCAATGCCGCTATGCAAAGCTTCGCTCGGCGGGATGGAAGACTACGTAGGCCTTGAGCACACTACTTCGTTGGGCGGATGGGCGAGTAGGCAAGCGGAATCGAACTATGCAGGCCTTGAGCGCGCTGCTTCGTAGGGCGAGTGGATTACACGGGCCGCTATGCCACGCTTCGCTAGGCGGATGGACGAGTAGTCTTACGGAATGAGGGTCGCAAGCACCTCTTCGACAAGCACGCCACTAACAATTGCTAGTGCGGCACCGAACACGAAGGCGGAATGGAAATTAGATGGGGGCGCACCTCATAAACACATATGAATAATATAATCTCAAATAAATGAAATAGACATTACATAACAAGATTCATTGTGCACATCATCAAAATATAGAAGAGTCTAACCTAAACAATCATCAACATAAAGAAGGAAAAATAGGGTAAAGGAGTCGACCACATCCGAAGCCTTGCCGAAGATTCACGGTTGGAATCGCTGGGTTGTTAATCCGCGTCCAAGCTCGGTCTTCAACTGCGTCCAAGGTAGAGGAGGGCTATCACTTCCTCCCAATGGCTCGTCTTCTTCGTGTCACAATCAAATCTACTCTGATACACGATCTCCTTGCTCGACGTTGGCGATCTTTGGGCTAGAAACCTCTCCTTGAAGCTCTTGGATGATGGAGGAGGCCTAGGGGGGCGGAGAACCTGCGGAAGGGGCGAAAACGGCGGAGCTGGGCGGAAGAAATGCGCGATCCCGACCTAATTCGCGAGCAGGTCAATTTATAGGTGCTGGAATAAACAGTGCGCACGATCAGTGGCGCACGACCAGTGGTCGTGCGCACTAGAATCCTGTGATCGTGCGCCTATCTGGGCGGAGCCTGCAATGTAAGAAATTTATAAAATAACATGTTTGCACGACCAGTGGTCGTGCGCACTATCGTAAGTGATCGTGCGTTCGATCAAGACAGAACTCATAAAATGGGGTTAAGTGCGCACGATCAGCGGCGCACGACTAGTGGTCGTGCGCAATAGAACCAGTGATCGTGCGCAGTGTTCTTGTACAGAATTGTACCGGGAACACCTGCACGACTCCTGTTCCAGCATACAACTCCAATCTAGCCACTGAAGGTGGCACTTAACAATGCATGAAAACTAATAGCTAAGATAAACAAGAAATAACACCAAAACGGGCCTAAAAGTGCACATAGCATGGAATAACAAATATGAGCTAAAACAAGGCTAAAGTGCAGTGCATAGACTAGAAAATCGGCCCAGATGAGTCCATATATGTGTATATAATTGGGACTCATCAATAAGCACATATGAACTAAATGATTCCAAATAAATGAAATAAACATTAAGCAATACTGTTCATAGCGCACATCATCAATAATATAGAGGAAACTAGCTTATACAATCAACAACATAAGGAAGAAGAATAGAGTGAAGGAATCGACCACATCCGAAGCCTCATCGAAGATTCACGGTTGGAATCGCAGGGTTGTCAATCCGCGTCCAAGCTCGGTCTTCAACTGCGTCCGGGGTAGAGAAGGCTGTCACTACCTTCCAATGGACCCGTCTTCTTTGTGTCACGATCTGATCTCCTCCGATACGCGATCTCCTTGCTTGATGTTGGCGATCTTTGGGCTAGAAACCTCTCCTTGGGGCTCAAGGATGATGGAGGAGGCCTAGGGGGGCGGAGAACCTGCGGAAGGGGCGAAAACAGCGGACTGGACGGAAGAAATGCGGAGCGTCCGACCTAATTTGCGAGCAGGAATATTTATAGGCGCTGGAATAAACAGTGCGCACGGTCATTGGCGCACGACCAGTGGTCGTGCGCGCTAGAATCCTGTGATAGTGTGCCTGCCTGGGCGGAGCCTGCAATGTAAGAAATTTATAAAATAACATGTTCGCACGACCGGTGATGCACGACCAGTGGTCGTGCGCATTATCGTAAGTGGTCGTGCACATTGGTCGAGACAGAACTCATAAAATGGGGTTAAGTGCGCACGATCAGCGGCGCACGACCAGTGGTCGTGCGCAATAGAACCAGTGATCGTGCGCAGTGTTCCTGTACAGAATTGTACCGGGAACACCTGCACGACTCCTGTTCCTACAGAAATGCTAATCAGGCCACTGAAAGTGGCACTCAACAAAACGATAAGGCTATCAAAAGAGAATAAACATAAAAACACACCAAATTAGGCCAAGAAGTGCACCTAGCATAGAATATCAAATATGAACGAAAACATGCCTAAAGTGTAGTGCATAGACTAGAAAATCGGCCCAGATGAGTCCATAAATGTGTATATAATTGGGACTCATCAGTTGCTCACCTGTGGGGCACTCATATGCATGATGCCCTGGGTTTCCACAACCTTGACATGAGATCATCATCACTGAGGCAGAAGGGAGGGTAGGCCTCTTAAGTAGCATGGTACTTTCGGCAGGTGCACCAGACGTGTTCACCTCAAAAAGACCGCGAGTGTTCCTTGGAGCATTTCTTCCAGCAGTCCAAAAGGAACTATGAATGGCAGAGTCTTGGACGATCCGTAATGCTTCTTCAGGGGTGTGGTTCATCAAAGTTCCGCCTGCAGCAGCATCAATCATGGCCCTATAGTTAGGTTCAATAACAAAATAAAAATTTTCTACTATGGCCCATGGTTGCAGCTCATGCTAGGGGCATTTCCGGAGAAGGTTCATGAACCTCTCCCATGCTTCTGAGAGAGCCTCCTGATCAAGCTGTTGGAAGGTTGCTATTTCCCTCCGCAAGTTCACAACTTTGTCAACAGGGTGAAACTTCGCCAAGAATTGTTCTTGCAGGGCGTCCCAAGTGGTAGCTGTACCGACAGGGATCGTGTGGAGCCACGCCTTTGCCTTGTCACGTAGAGAGAAAGGGAATAGCCTGAGCTTCACCGTCTCGTCAGCCAGTCCTGCATAACGAAATGTTCCACAAATTTCTGCGAATTCTATTAAGTGAAGATGGGGGTCTTCACTTGCTAATCCAGAGAACTGGGCTTGATTGTGGATCATGTTCAGGATGGCCGGCTTTATCTCAAAGTTGTTGTTGGTGATAGATGGGCCAAATCCAGGGTACATACTCCCAACAATGGGTGTAGTGTAGTCTCTCATAGTCCTAGGTCGTGGCCTAGCCACTTCATTCTCGTCAGCAGCCTGAGCCACGGCCGGTGCATTTCCCACTCCGGGATTAGCCTGATTTCCATTAACATCCATGGTGGCAGCAGCACGTAGACGCGCCCGCAGAGTACGCTCTATCTCAGGGTCAAATGCTGCACACTCACCGGGATCTCTTCTATGCATGCACTTCTTCAACACGAAAGCAGATAATCAAAAAAACAAAAAAAAAAAACAAAAAGACCTTAAAACGGATCTCCAAAGAAAAACAAATCACACACGCTTGCTGTCCCCGACAACGACGCCAAAAACTTGATGCGCTATTTCGGCACTGCTAATTAGCAGGCACGAAATGCGATACGACAGCAGTGCACCGGTCGCTCAAGTAATAAAATAGGGAGGGACTCCCCGAATATTGTTCTCAAAGGACCGCAAGTTGGGTAGTACGACTTGCTCTAAATAGGAAATCAGTTAAAAGGATTAATAAGTAACAACGGGGGGGGGGGGGGGGGGGTGATTTGGTTTCCTACGCTATTGCAGAATGAAGAAAGATGTGGGTCAAAACTCCGCTTCGCACGGCGAGATGGGTGCAACGGCCGCGATGCCGTGCTTCGGAAGTCGCATGGACGGGAAATCACTATGACGGTTGAGGGTCGCACACACCTCTTCTCAAAACATCACCACTAGTAATTGCTAGTGGCTTCACCCACAATGTAACTCAGAAAATCACTAGGAACAAAGGGGCTATTCATGCCACCACAACATCAGTGCAAAAGAACGAAAGCAATAATCCTTAAGATTAACTTAACAAGTATTCATACAACACAAAAACGAAGTATAAGCATTCAAGGTTAGAGAGGACCACAAAGAAGAAGTCACGTCTTGGGTTCACGGCCAGAATGAGAGGTTGTCGGGCTCTCTCCGGACTCGGCCCTCAGATGGTGAGGTTGGCTCGAAGGAGGCTGTCACCGCTCCTACGATCTTCAGCGCTTCCTTGGTCCCCTTGGCGAGGAATGCTTGAGATAATGGTCGATGAAGCTTCCTAATGCTCCCAGATGGAAGGATGGAGGTGGAAATCACCGGAAATGGCCTTGATGGTGGAGGAGATGAAGGGGAAGCCTTCAGCCCTCAAGAGCAGCGGGAAGGAAGAGATTTCCCGCTCTCTGAATCGCTCCTGGTCATCCTCTATCGCCCCTCCTTTGTTGACAGTCACGATTCCTGCTTTTTATAGCAAACAGGCTGAAAAATGGTCATGCACGGTCGAACGCACGATCGTGCGCAGACCGTGCGATATTAGCAGATAAAATATGGCTTGGAGAAGACGCTGCGCCGCCCGTGCGATTTGTTCATGCACGACCAATGCCTCCCGTGCGTTCAAACGCACGGGTAAAATCCGACGCTCTGAAATCCCAAAGATACAGGTCGACCGTGCGTTTTACTCACGCACGGGCGAATTCGCCCGTGCGTTAAAACGCACGAGTAAACTCCGACGCTCCAGTTTCTTCCCAGACACAAACGCACGACAGCATAGACCGTGCGTCAAGGAAACACGCGACCGTGCGATATGCACAAAAATTACTTTTGGGGGAAAACGGGACAATCAGGTCACCTGCAAACAAGATATACCAGCTGGGAATACACGTCCAGCACAAAAATACATAAAAGAAGGGAAGGGGAGCACAATGTGCTTACCCCCAACAACAAAGAATGCAATTGCACACCGAAATGGGCTTAATAGTGCACCTAGCATGGAATAGTACATAAAAATGAATGCGTACCTAAAATGTGGTGCAAACACTAGAATATCAGCCCAAATGAGTCCAAAAATATATATATAAATGAGACTCATCAAACATTTAGAGGACCAATCCATACCTTGTTTGACACTAGATCCGCACACTCCTTCATGTCGGAAGACTTCATCCAGAATCTTGAGGGTGTGGAGAACTTTAGGGGGTTAACTCTACGAGTCCATATCCCAAATGGGTCATAGATGTTATCCTCGAATAAGTGCACCTTCATGGTGTATATGAGGGGTGATATGTACGAGGTCACGACCATAGTGCTAGATATTTTGGGCTTCAACCTAATTCTAGGGATGGAGTGGTTGGAGCGGCATAAAGCAAAGATTGACTATGTGACCAAAGAGATCACTTTGAGATCCCCAACATACAAGAGCATGAATTTCTGAGGCACATCTTCTGCTTCCAAGATTTTGCTGACATCAGTTCAGGCCGCTAAGGTGATTGCACAAGGGGATAAGGCATATATGGTCTATTTCGAGATGGCAGAGAAATAATTCGAGATCCCTGATGTGTTATGGGTCTAGAACTTTATGAATGTCTTCTCATAGAAGTTTTTAGGGCTACCTACGCATTGGAGGATAGACTTCCAGATCAATCTCATTATATAAGCATGACCATTATTCCATACTTTGTATCAAAAGGCCCCTAAAGTGCTGGTAGAATTCTTGGTAGAACTATATGAACTTGTGGAGCTATGGTCTTGTTTGTCAAGAAGAAGAACGACTCCATCAAATTTTGTATTGACTACCAAAATCTCAATAAGATAAAGATATGAAACAATTATCCGCTCCCCCACATAGACGAACTCTTTGACCAGTTGTAGGTGATACGTGTATTTTCTATAGTGATTTTACCTCGCATTTTGCATGATTTTTGCTGCCATTTATCATGTGTTGGAAAAACATCCTCTGGATTTATCTTAAAAATTATGTAAAAGTGATTTCATCATCTAGGATTCATTACTCATGTGATATAGTGAGGGTAATATAGTCATTAGATGTCCTAAGTTGTCACACTCATATTAGGGTGTCAAATACCAGTCCAAAAGAATGCAAAAATTTAGTTGAGTTAATTCTGCGTCGACTAGAAGTCGAAGTAGCTTTGACTTCAAGTCGAAGTAACTTCGAATAGAAGTAAGGATAACTCAGACTAGTCGTCGATGTATCAGTTGTAGTCAACACAATGTCAAAATGTATTTGACGCAGAAGGCAGTGTCAGTCAAAGCAACATTTGAAGTCGAAGCAACTTCGAATTACATTCGACACAGAAGTTTTAACTCAAAGTCTAGGTATTCATTTCGACGGATACATCGATAAGGACTCGACGCAACATCAATTTCAGAGTTCAAAGATGAGGGTGATTTCGAAGCAGCTTCTATTAGAACTCAGAGGTGCGTTGATTAGAAGGCAAAGGTATTCGACACAACGTCGAATACATACACAGAATTGGAATACTTCATCGATTCAATTATGAAGCTTATTTAAAAGTTATAAATGGAAGTTATTTGAATTCTAACGGGTCGTCCATAGTCAAGAATGGAAAGAAGAACTCTAGAGATACAATGAAGATATAGTTGGAAGTATTTCAAAAAGGTTTTAGATGGGCTGTCAACAGAAATGGAAAGAGAACAATACTACCTCTTGGACATTCTTATTAGGGAAATAACAGAAGAGGAAAGTAATTTTTAATTATTCGACAGAAGAATAAGTATATTGAAGAAGATAGACAACAATAATCTACACGCAACTATTCTGTCTTCTTCTTCTTTAGCTCTCTGGTTTTACAGAAAAGATAGAATAGATCTCTATACTGGGCAAATAATATGGCTTCTTCTTCTTTCTCTCACAACAAGAAGCATTCAGATATACAGAGATCATCTTCAGGATCTAGAATTTTCACAATCCTTATATATATCTCTCTCTCAAGAAAGGATTCATCTACTGAACAGAGGTCAACACAAACACTAAGTGCTTGAATCCTTAGTGACTGCTGCAGGAGGATTCAATCAGAAGAATCATCTTTTCTTCTTCTTCTTTACTCTTTCTTTCACTTTCGTAAAACTTAGTAAAGAGTCCTTAGAATCTCTCATCAAAGGTTTCAGTGGTTCAAGATCTCTGTTGGGTATTGTATCCATAATAACCTTGATTTGTGGGAAGTCATCCTTGAACCAAGATTGAATTACTAGTGTATTTGAAGTCTTTTTAGTATTATTCTTGCAGGTACACATTGCTAAGTGTAGACCAATGTCAGGTCACAGTGGGTTAATAAGCACAGTTTCATACAATGCAATCCTTCATTGTGTGGAACGTGGTGTTGACTCATGTGTGATCTCTCTATTGGGATACACTTTATTTTCAAGACTATTGAAGCCCATGGTTTGGAGGTGCAGCTGTTGTCCAAGAGAAGAGAAATAATTTTTTTTCTAAGTATTTTTTCGTTCAACGAAATTTGATGAGTTCGTCGAGCTCCGTTCGACGATCTGAAGTGTTTTCGTCAAGCGTCGTTCGATGGACAGTTTTACCAAAGTTCTGAGTTCAGCTTTCGTCGAGCTCCGTTCGACGAACTGAAGTATTTTCGTCGACCGCTGTTTTGCTGATGTTAAAGTGATTTCGTTAATCGTCTTTCATCGATCGTCGTTCGACGAACTCTTATGATTTCGTCGATCACTATTTTTCTGAAGTTTGAAGTTGTTTCGTTAATCATTGTTCGTAGATCGCCGCTCGGAGAACTGAAGTGATTTTTTCGAGCTCAGTTCGACAAAATTTCCTTGGCCGATGAATTGTCTCTGCACTGTTTTGTTTCTCGATTTCATTTCTCGAGAAATCCTTTTCTTTCCTTTATTTCAAGCTTCGAAAGGTTTCTCGGCAACACTTGAGTTTCTCGAGAAATCAACTTAGTTCTCGAGAAATTAATTCTCCCTCGGAAAGTTTCCTCCTGGTTTGTCAGTAACATTTTTCCAAGTCTGTTTTCTCGGAAGCCTGTCTATTTCTCGTGAAGTTCTTCCATCTCTCGAGAAATCCATTAATGTCTCAAAAAATCAGTTCCATTCCTTAAATCGTTTTTAAATCCTTTTGTCGGGATGTTAATTCTTTCTGTCTGTTGTGACGGCTCATTTGATTTCGTTTAAGGTTAATCTTACCTTAATTGATGTCGTTAAGCCTAAGGTTATTTAAGGATCTCTTTTGGGTTATTCCATATTAATCATTCATTCTGATCTTAACCCTAATTCTCTATTTGTTCCAAGAAGAACGAGAAAGTGCCGCCTCATGTCGCCTATGTTGGAGATCAATCCATCTCTCTGAATCAATCATCTCCAGTGGAAGAAAAAGTTCGATCGATCACTGCTCCCTCCTCTGCTATATCCTTTGGATCTGTTCAAATTGAAGAAAGTCAGATCTGAGTTCTTATTGATCGTCCTCATCATCAACTAGTCAAAGTCATTCAAGAAGGAAGAAGATACTTGTGGATTTCAGATCTAGTATTGTGTTGATAAGTTTATATCAAACCTTAATTATATTGATTGTAGGATAAGGCATTCTCAGAGTAGTAAGAGTTATTTTTCTCTCCGAGTTGTAAGAGAGGTATTCTCTGAGTTGTAAGAGAGGTATTCTCTGAGTTGTAGGAGATTTGTCTCCGAGTTGTAGGAGTGTTGACTCCGAGATTGTAGGATCATTCTTGATCCGAGTTATAGTGAAGTAGTCAAGTCTAGCTGTGGTGCTAGATTGGTGAGGCCGGCAAGTGGAGTACCCAAGAACGGGGAACCACTATAAATTCCTTGTGTTATCTGTGTTTGTGAATTGCTTTCTGTGCGTTCTATTTCATCAATTTTTTAATTCCGCAAAAGACACAGTTATCACCTATTCACCCCCTCTAGGTGATTAAGGTTGGCAACTAGATACTTCAATCTCCTTATCAAAAGATCTAGCTCGGTTCAAAGAGTCTCCTTAACAAAAGACTCAGACCTTGGTTCAAGATTGAAAGTGCACAGTAATACCTCTGAGAATTCTTTAGAGGGGGTGAATAGAGTTTTAAAAACTTTTCTATAATCTTATGCACACACAATAAAAATACTTCTAATTCCTATGCATTCAGCTGATCAACCTTTAATAAAATAATCACAGAGTGCAGAAATAAAACAATTAGACAGCACAGAAAATTCATAGCACAAAGACAAGAGCTATAGTGGTTCCCCACAACTTGTGGGTAGCCCACTCTTCTACCACCTTGGTAGGAATACACTATCAAGTGCCTGAGTCTTTTGATAAGGAGACTCTTAGAACCACTGAGTCTTTTGATAAGGAGACTCTTAGATCCAACTATTGAGTCTTTTGACAAGGAGACTCTTAGAACCACACTAGATATTTTGGTAAGAAGATCTTGAACCAACTACTAAAATTTTTGACAAGGAGACTCTTAGAACCACACTAGATCTTTTGGTAAGGAGATCTTGAACCAACTGAATCCTTTGTAGAGGGATTCTTAGGACTCTTTACTCATTTTACAATAAGAAAAAAACATAGTAAGAAAGAGAGGAAGAAGTATTAAAAGTTCTTCTAAATGAATCCTCCTTCAGCAATCACTGAGGATTCAAGAGTCTTAGTGTTCTATAGGTGGATCTCTATAGCAGTAGATGAGTCCTTGCTAGAAAGAAGAGTTTGGGCGAGTATCTCGCGAGTACGGGCGAGTTGCCCTTGTAACTCGCGAGCAGGCAGTATACTCGCCTGTCCCCCCTAGTATTTCTCTATAAATAGACCCCCAGGGGTACTAGAAATGGAACTTTTAGGAAGTGGTCAAGGTCCCCACAAGCTGGATACTCGCCAAGTCCATGCCCGTCTAGTACCTCGCCCAGCTTTTGGTTGCGGAGGGGAAGTTTCTCCCAAACTTCCCGGTATATGGTGGGACCTCCCTACTGGAGCACCTGGGGTGTGTTTAGTCATTTTCTCTCTCCTATTTTAGCTATCTGAGCCGTGGAGTTGGACCGCAAGATCAGTAACCTCGGGCTGTATTGATCCGAATTTTGGAGCCAGGATTTTCCTGGCTTCAACACTCAGATCACCAAGATCCTACCTCAAATTCTCACAGGAATCCTACACTCAAATCACAAAGATCTTACATTCAGGTCACAATGACCCTACACTCAGATCACAAAGATCTTACACACTGTTTATAGATTTATAGTGGTTTATATAATGATAGACTCAGTAAATAATAAGAATTAGATCTTGAGTCTTCCATAGAAGTCTAGCAGTAGGCTTCTTCTCCCTTGATAGATGATAGAGTATAAGTTGTCAGTTTAGATCTATATAACGGAGACTGGCAGCAGCAGCAGAAATCCTTTTCTTGTGTTCAGTAATTTCTTTCTTCTGAATTTGGATCTAGCAGAATTCTTGAAAACTTAGAAGGATTCTGCACTTGATAGTAGGATGACTTAAAGAATTATTGCTGTTGAATTTTCTTGTGTGCTTCAAATCATTTAGATCATTAGTATCAATAGGTTAAGATGTTCTCCTTTTATAATGTTGCTCCTACTAAAGAGGAATTAGAGGAGTATATGGGAAGACATAATTGTCTCTGAATTTGAGTCTTCAAATTTGATCAAAAAAGGGAATATTTCAAATTTGACTCAATTAAGAATATTCCACATATGGAAATTAAGGATTAGAATGGAATGCAAAAAATCTGCCTGATATTCCAATCATAATAATTGATAATATTATTCCATAACCAATTCTTCAACGAATTAATCCTTTAAGGTCTTCCATAGATGTACCACTGTAATACGCCGTGATTGGCATGAAAAGATTGGAGAATGAATGTTGTTACGCGCTATTCAAGTACTTAGAATAATTCTGAATGAATTGGAGTCTATCCCGTCGATATTGAGATCATCTCGTCGATCGACATTGATCCAGTTGATCCAGTACTTAGAATAATTCTGAGTGAATTGGAGTCTGTCCCGTCGATGTTGAGATCATCCCGTCGATTGATTCTGTCAACTTATCTTCCAGTCAATGTTTTGAATTCGATCGACAGGCCGTCCCGTCGATTTTTACTTGAACTATTTTTTGACTTTCACAGCCTTCTGAATTCATTAATTTTCTTTGTACTTTTTCAGGTAGAGTCTTCATGAAGGATTTTAATATGCTTTCAAATAAATACTTGAGGTCATATAATACAAATAAATGTTTGGTCTTAGTGAACTTAAGTAATATTCAGATAATTACTAAGTGTACCTGTCTCAAGAATCAACAAGATTTCATCAAGCACAATAAGTTTATTATTATGTAGATGCTCTTCTTCAAATCAGGAATCTTGGGTATCAAATTCCCAACAATCTCTCCCTATTTGAAGAATTCAGAACCTCACATAATAATAAGCTTTTATAAGTGAAACATAAAGCAATTAGAGATAAGGTGAGCTTTATAATATATAGTAAATACTAGAGTTCATGGGCTTAAGAAAAAGTTATACCAATAATCATAATGTTCACATATTAAAATTTTCAGATTCAATCACTTTCACCATTGCCCTTCCTCGTCTGCCTTGAGAAGTAATTCCTGGGCTTTGGGATATACCTTGGAGGCACTGGTCCCTCAGTCTTGTTCTTCCAATGGAGTCTCCTTTTAGTTTCTGGATCTTCATGCTTTTTCAACTCAGATGAGTTATAGAATCCTTCCTTGTTTAGTCCTTTACTTCCAAAATCTCTCCATGTTGAGGAAATGATTTCTTTTGAGATGGGACTCCACTCTTCATAGACAGGCATATGTTTGATTTCTTCTCTCCTTCTTTGCTTGTACTGCCTAGAGTCATCTTCATTACTGGGAGCCTTTCTTTTGTGAGATGGACCTGCTTCCATCCTTGTGGGGCTTGTATAATATTGTTCAGGTGGAACATAGTTTTCTTCTTCATAATCATCATATTGAATCTCATAATTTAATCTTCGTAGATTCATTGTATCTCTTGCCTCATTTGCTATCCAGACAGCTTGATCTACCCCTGATTTTCTCAGATTCTCCTCCCCCTTTCTGACTTCTTCTGATAGGGTATTGTAGATTTCTATTGTGCTGACTGTTATTTGTCTTTGTAGGTAGTTGATTCCAGTTCTAATGTGATTTTTTGTTTCCAAGAGATGATTATCCAACATCTGAGTGTCTGTATCTATACTTTCCTGTATGATTCTTCTATTTTCCTGGATGTGATGTTCAGAATCTGCAAAGGCATTCCTCAGGTTTTCATTAGTGGTATACTGGTTTCTGATGATGTCATCTATGCCTTTGTTGGCATCCTTCAGCAATTTGGCTGTGTAATCAACTGGTCCTGATGCTTTGTCAAAGAACTGATAAGACTGCATGATCATCCTTTCTACATTCTTCATTAAGTTTGAGTAATTATGATTCATTTCTACCCTCAGGGTTTGAACAGATTTGTCAACATATGATTCTATGTGCTTTTTCTGGATCTCAAGTAGAGCTGGAATCTGATTTAGAAGGAGGGTGGAAGATGTTTTAAGCATGTTGCTGGAGGGGATGGGTGTTTGTTTTACAATTGGAGGGGGACTTGTTATGTTTGTGCCAAAGTCCATTTCCTCATAGAGACAGTCTGGAGTGTTTGGTTTTGCTTGCTTGGGTGGTGAAGATTCTTCTGCAATTGATTTTCCTTTGTAAAGAACTACTTCCTATCCTGTCAGGTTATCTTCTATGTTATCCTGTTCAGGGGTCATATGAGGAAGGTTTTGGACAGAGTCTTTCAACTGAGACTCCCCCTCAAAGTCATCATCATTGTGAGAGACAACTACCTCTATTTCAGCAATGGAGTTGGATTTCTCAGGTGGTGTTAGTTGTTCTAAATTAGTATCTCTTGCTTCCTTAGGGTTTATTTGTTCTAATTCAGTAATGATTGTATCTATTTGAAGATATGTCTCAAGATCATCTTCAATGGGAGAGAGGATTGTCACAGTTTGCTCACTGGACTCACCCATTACTTCAGTGAGATCTTAGGCGGATGTGGTTGGTAGTTGGATTGTTGTAGAAATCAGTGGTGCTATGGACTCTTCCTCAGGGTAATGAGGAGTTCAGAGAAGAGGTTGGGCTTTCTTTTGCTTTTTAGGTGTTGATTCCTTGCTTCTTCCAGGGTGAGGAACATGCTAATCCCATCTTTTAATGGTGTTGAGATCAATTTTCTTCAGGTAATGGATTGGTGTCCCCAAACTAGGATCCATTTTAGTAGGTATACAGAGACTGAGGTAGAGAGATAATATCCTCCCAAAATTTGGGTTTTCCAAGCTTTGCACTATCTTTTCAAACAAAATTTTGCTCCAGTCAGTATTCTTGACTAGGATTATTCTTATCATTAAAGAGAACATGTCCTTGGAAATTCTATCAAATGAGCCTAATTTGCAGATAAGAGACTTTCCAACAATATCAGTTAACAATTTCCCCTGAGTATTTATCTTCATCCTGTGAAGGGACCCCTTAGTCTCCTCAACATACTCACAAAATTTTAGGGCAGATTCCCTGTATTCTTCATTCAGTGACTCTTCCACTTCCTTCTCTTCTAGTCGAGGAAGCTGGAGATGACGACCAAGGTTGCTTGCAGATATCCGAACTGCTCGACTTCCTATGCTGCTTTTTATCCTTGTGCCACTGGGATTCAACTTAGCATTCTGGTAAAAATCAAGTACTTCTTGATTAAAGATGAGAATGGGTTCAGAAAATAGGAATTCAAGACCTGATGCTGCTATAAGCCATATGACATTCTGTATTTCTTTACTAGCAGAAACAAAGCTATTGTGAACTAACTCACTTCTGATATTGACTGAGCTCTTATGGGGGAGATCAGATTTTGGAGCCATTGGAGAAGATGAAGAGTCCAGGATTGACGAGAGGAAGTTTCGTGGGTGTGTGGGTTATGATTAAGGTATATATGTATATATATATCTTTTTCTTAAGCCTGATTCAAACCCTAGATTTCGTATAAATTAGGTAGCTCAAGAGGCTTGTACCTGTTTTGACATTATTGCCTAATTTAAAAGAGCCAATATTTGGACTTTTGAATAGTAATTAAGGAAAGAAGTCCTTTTCGAGATAATTAATTTCAATAGGCACACAGTCCAGTAAATTTAGACTTTATTATCGTCGAGTATTTCTTTAAAGATAGGTTTTGATCCTGCATGCGTAAAACAAATATTAAATCATCAAGTGTAAATGCCAAAAGTTTGACCTTCACATTAAAATTGAAATTAATTTAAATTTAACATTCCTAGTTCAATTTTGAATTGAGTAAATTTCATTGCTTCAAGGGGATTTGTGAAAATGTCTGCCACTTGTCTATCAGCTGGAACAAATTCCAGACAAATGTCTTCCTTTTCAACATGCTCCATGATGAAATGGTACCTGATCTCAATGTGTTTTGCTCTACTATGGGAGACTGGATTCCTTGCTATAGATATAGCACTTATAGAGTCATAATAGAGAGGTGTCTTCTTGTAATGAATATCATAATCTTTCACTTGATATTGAATCCATAATAGTTGCGCACAACAATTTCTAGCTGAGATGTATTCTGATTCTGCAGTGGAAATAACAACACTTGTTTGCTTCTTACTACTCCATGAGATTAACCTTTTGCCTAGAAATTGACATGTTCCAGATGTGCTTTTTCTGTCCTCTTTGCAACCAGCAAAATCTGCATCTGAAAATCCTGTTAGCTCAAAATCACTGCTTCGAGGGTACCATAGACCAAGATTAGGTGTACCCTTTAGATATCTCAAAATTCTTTTGGCAGAGGTGTAATGAGATTCTTTGTGGTTCACTTGATATCTGGCACAAACACATGTAGAAAATATGATGTCTGGTCTACTGACAGTAAGATAGAGTAGGGAGCGAATAATACATCTATACATGGTCTCATCAAAAGGTTTCCCTTTCTCATCCTTGTCTAGAGATACATTTGTTCCCGTTGGAGTCCTCATTAATGTTGCACTCTCCATGCCAAATTTCTTAATGAATTCTTTGGTAAACTTGTTTTAAGAAATGAAGATTCCTTCCTCAGATTGATTAACCTGGAGACCCAAAAAGTACTTTAGCTCTCCCATACTACTCATTTCAAACTTCCCTTGCATAAGGTTAGTAAACCTTTTACAGAGGTTGTTATTTGTAGATCCAAATATGATGTCATCAACATAAATTTGTACCAGCAGGATCTTGCCTTTGATTTCCCTAAGAAATATTGTTTTATCTATCTTTCCTCTTGAAAATTTGTTCTCAAGGAGAAAGGAAGATAAGGTCTCATACCAAGCTCTAGGTGTTTGCTTTAGACCATAAAGTGCTTTCCTAAGAAAATAAACATGATCAGGATGAGTTGGGTTGATAAAACTTGGAGGTTGTTCTACATTGACCTATTCTTCTAAATCTCCATTTAGAAATGCTAATTTCACATCCATCCAGTAGACTTTAAATCCTTTGCGGGCTGCATAGGCAAGGAAGAGTCTGATTGTCTCTAGCCTTACCACAGGTGCAAAGGTTTGATCATAATCAATTCCTTCTTCCTATCTATATCCTTTAGCAACTAATCTGGCTTTGTTCTTGATAATGAATCCTTGCTCATCCAGTTTGTTTCTGAACGCCCATTTGGTTCCAATTATATTGTGACCATGAGGTTTTGTAACTAGTTTCCAGACCTTGCATCTTATGAATTGGTTCAATTCCTCTTCCATAGCCAAAATCTAGAATGGATCTTTGTTGGCATCTTCAAACTTCTTTGGTTCTTCTTGTGAGAGGAAGCTTAGAAATATTACTTCATTCATTGAGCTGCTTCTTGTTTGTACTCTCTGATTGATGTCCCCAATGATCAAATCAGGTGGGTGATTTCATTGAAACCTGATGACATTGGCCAGATTTCTGTTTTCTGCTTGGATCTCTTAAATTAGGGGTGTTGCTTCTTGTATTTCAGCTTGTTGATTGTCTTTATCTGTTGAATTATCAACTTGGTCTTCTGCTCCCCCTACATATATTCCCATTGTATAAGAGGGAGAGAGTTCTTTTTCTTCTTCTGAGATTGATGTCTTCAGTTCCTTGAGCTTGGGACTTGAGCCTGTCATATAAATTCTACAGGCTCTTCAAGTATCATGCTAGATTCATCAAATACTACATTAATAGATTGTACTATAGTTTTGGAATGTATTATATATATCCTATAAGCTCTGTTGTGATGACTGTGTCCAACAAAGATGCCTTCAAAGCATTTTTCAGCAAACTTTGTCAAGAGATGCCTCTCATTGTTTAGGACATAGAACTTGCTTCCAAAATCTTGAAGTAGGCCAAGGTTGGCTTCCTGCATTTCAAGAGTTCATATGGTGTCTTGTTGTGAATTCTATTTATTAGTGCTCTATTTTGCACATGGCAAGATGTATTGACTGCCTACTCCCAGAAGTATTATGGAAGAGAGGAGTCACTCAACATAAATCTGCTTGCCTCAATGAGTGTCCTATTCTTCCTTTCAGCTACTCCATTTTATTGTGGAGTTCTTGGAGATGAAAACTCCTGTGAGATATCAAGGCTTTTACAAAATTTTGTGATTGCTCCAGATTGAAATTCAGTTCCATGATCACTTCTGATTTTGACCGCTGAACAGTTTAGTTCATTCTGAATTTGTTTAACAAATGCAGTGAAGACTTCTAGGGTATCAGACTTGTGTTTAAGAAAGAACGCCCATGCAAACCTAGATTTGAAAGTGGTTCAATTGAGTATCAGGTGCTAGAAAATGAAGTAATAAAATCAGCACCTCTGATACCAATTGAAAGTGGAGGTTTAGTTCTTATTTATCTTATTAAAAGATCTTGCTTAATTTTTTTTTTAATTTCAAAGTGAGTGATATATATATATATATATTTATATATATGAGTTTGCTGATTTCTGTATGAGTAATAAAATCAAATAGTTAGAGTGCATATAAATAAACACAGCACAGGAAAATAAAAACATAAAACAAATAAGCAATCCACAGATGACACAAGATGTATAGTAGTTCCCCTCAACTGGGTACATCTACTCTTCTACCCACTGGTAGGAATCCACTAGGAGGTTATTGATAAGGTGCCCTCACACCAAGGTGATTTTGATAAGGTGTCCACACACCAGGTGAGCTGTTGATAAGGTGCTTTAACCAAGATGCAGGTTTTTGCTAAGGTGCCCTGTCACCGGGAGTTAACTTTTGAAGGGAGTTATAACCCTGTACAAGGTGGAGTTAAGGAATAAAAGAAAACAAAAATATGTTGTTCTTCTCTGTATAAGAAGACTCTTGAAGATCCTGATTTGAAGTTGAATATGGATCTCGATTGTGATGATGAAGAAGGCTCCCCCTGTCTGGTTTAGGTTGATAACAGCTTGTGGATAGAGCTTCTTCTCTAGATTGTACAAAGACTTCTTTTTCTTCTGCAGTGATGATCCTGAGCAACTGGTAGTGATTGATGTCTCAGGATGTATGTGATCTGCAAGAAGAAATTAGCAAGAATGAAGAATAGATGTGCTCTGTATTTCTGTTGTGTCTTCTATATGTACATCTCTTCTTTTCCCTGCTCTTCTCTCTATATGTAATTTTGGAGAGAGATCCTTTTGAATTCTTGCCCGGGAAAAAGGAAAGAGATAAAGGATCTTTAATTCTGATTCCTTGGGAATATAATATGCCGTCTTTGACTCTTCTGCAATGGCTAAATTCTTTATTGCCTGCAACGGCTATATCAGAAAACTTTGAATAATAATCATGTTAGTCGAGCCATGTGATATAATGTTGCTGACAACAATTTTGTCGAGCGCTGTTCTGAAAAGATTTGTCGACCGCTGGCTTGAGTTTGTCGAGCGCCGTTCAGAGAATGCTTGGCCGCTGAGGTTATTCTGACTTAATTCGTCGAGCTCTATTCTGATAGAAATTTGTCGAGCGTTGGCTGGCTTGAATTTGTCGAGCGCTGGCTGGCTGACTTGAATTTGTCGAGCGCTGTTCGATATTCGTCGAACGCAGAGAGCTTATATTATTTTCTTTATGTATATTCTCCGATTCGATCGCATCATATTTAATTTATGTTTTCTTAGTTTTCTTGCTTAATGAAATTGATCTAAGTTATTAGATGAATTATTGACAAAAGGGGTGGATCCTAACTCAAATCAAAAGCTAAGGTTCCAATAATCTCCCCCTATTTGAGTTGGGATCCTAAATCAAATTAAAACTAGTGGCCTGGTGGTCTCCCCCAATTTGGTTTTGGGATGCCGACAGTTTTAATTTTTATATTCTCCTTTTCTCTCTCACTTGGCTTTAATAATTTTCATCCTTTTAAAATTATTTGAGCAACTCATCTTTCCTAGATTTTGATTTCTTAAGTTCTGAATTAAAATTTTTAATTGCAGCAACCTTTAATGAATTTTAAGGAATAAGGATTTTGTCTGATACCTTCCTTCTTTAAGAATCCCCTTATCAGAAGAGACTCACACTCAGTGCTTCTGATTATTTCTAATCAATGCAACTACAGTAGAATGCTCAACATAATTTGGAGAAGATCTGTAAGAACATTGAAGTTATCTGACATTTTTACATTCAAATGAATTTTATGTTTGCTTATTTAATTAGGAATGGAGTTTAATGGTGAAAATTTTTTTGATACCATTTAGAAAGTTCTTTTGGAAATATATGTTTTAAGAACCTTAAAATTTGATTTTTGATACTTATTGAAAGTTTTCTTTTGTAGTCATTAAAATATATGTTTGATATTATTTTAAATTTTTCTTAATAATCATTATGCAATTTAGACTTAATTGATGTATTTTGTGCTTTTGAATTTTCTTTAGATTTATTATTTACAGAAGTTGAATAGTTTATGTTTGTTAACTTCTTTTTAATTTCTTTGTTTGATTTTATTGAATCTGTAAATGTTATCTTAAAGACAGATATATAATTTGTAGAGGTAGGTTTGTGAATTGAAATTACCTCATTTACCTTTTCTGTTTCAGCTTTTACATCTGGATTTTGGTATGAACCATATATGGCCATCATGCAGAAAGCTCTGGCTCTGTGTTCTTTTTCTGTTTCTTCTTCACTTACTTTGGTTGATGGTTCTGCATCATAAATACAGTTAGTGAAGGAAGAAGTAGGAATGGATTTATTTACCATCCTAGAGAGGGAGTTCCAGATGGCCTTTGCTGAAGTGCAATCAGCCACTTTAAGAGAAATGTCTTTTGACATTGATTTAGCCAATATCTCCATGGCTATGGCATCAACACTTTTCAGCCTTTCCTGATCATCAGATGAAGAAATTGATGATGTAGTTCCTGTCAAAATAGATTTATATATATCTTCATCTATGGCATTCATAAATAGTTTAATTCTAACTTGCCACAAATCAAAACTATCCAAATTACAAAAAGGTGGATCTGAAAAATAGAAATCTGAGTGTGTCATTTGGAAAAGCCTTTTTACAACAAAACAAAATAAGAACTAAGGTGATCTTTGTGATTTCAGGTGTTAGCCTGTGTGCAAAATCAACACCCTCTGATACCAATTGAAAGTGGTTCAATTGAGTATCAGGTGCTAGAAAATGAAGTAATAAAATCAGCACCTCTGATACCAATTAAAAGTGGAGGTTTAGTTTTTATTTATCTTATTAAAAGATCTTGCTTAATTTTTTTTTAATTTCAAAGTGAGTGATATATATTTATATATATGAGTTTGCTGATTTCTGTATGAGTAATAAAATCAAATAGTTAGAGTGCATATAAATAATCACAACACAGGAAAATAAAAACATAAAACAAACAAGCAATCCATAGATGACACAAGATGTATAGTAGTTCCCCTCAACTCGGTACATCTACTCTTCTACCCACTGGTAGGAATCCACTAGGAGGTTGTTGATAAGGTGCCCTCACACCAAGGTGATTTTGATAAGTGTCCACACACCAGGTGAGCTGTTGATAAGGTGCTCTAACCAAGATGCAGGTTTTTGCTAAGGTGCCCTGTCACCGGGAGTTAACTTTTGAAGGGAGTTATAACCCTGTACAAGGTGGAGTTAAGGAATAAAAGAAAACAAAAATATGTTGTTCTTCTCTGTATAAGAAGACTCTTGAAGATCCTGATTTGAAGTTGAATATGGATCTCGATTGTGATGATGAAGAAGGCTCCCCTTGTCTGGTTTAGGTTGATGAAAGCTTGTGGATAGAGGTTCTTCTCTAGATTGTACAAAGACTTCTTTTTCTTCTGCAGTGATGATCCTAAGCAAATGGTAGTGATTGATGTCTCAGGATGTATGTGATATGCAAGAAGAAATTAGCAAGAATGAAGAATAAATGTGCTCTGTATTTCTATTGTGTCTTCTATATGTACATCTCTTCTTTTCCCTGCTCTTCTCTATATATAATTTTGGAGAGTGATCCTTTCGAATTCTTGCCCGGGAAAAAGGAAAGAGATAAAGGCTCTTTAATTCTGATTCCTTGGGAATATAATATATCATCTTTGACTCTTCTGCAACGGCTAAATTCTTTATTGCCTGCAACAGCTATATCAGAAAACTTTGAATAATAATGATGTTAGTCGAGCTATGTGATATAATGTTGCTGACAAAATTTTTGTCGAGCGCTATTCTGAAAAAGATTTGTCGACCGCTGGCTTGAGTTTGTCGAGCGCCGTTCAGAGAATGCTTGGCCGCTGAGGTTATTCTGACTTAATTCGTCGAGCGTTGTTTTGATAGAAATTTGTCGAGCGCTGGCTGGCTTGAATTTGTCGAGCGCTGGCTGGCTGGCTTGAATTTGTCGAGCGATGTTCGACGCAGAGAGCTTATATTATTTTATTTATGTATATTCTCCGATTCGATCGCATCATATTTAATTTATGTTTTCTTAGTTTTCTTACTTAATGAAATTGATCTAAGTTATTAGATGAATTAATGACAAAAGGGGTGGATCCTAACTCAAATCAAAAGCTAAGGTTCCAACAAGATTAATCATCTACAATTACAAATGTATAAGACTTTCCCACTAAACTTTGAATTGACATTGGGCCAAATAGGTCCATGTGCAACATGTATAAACATCTGGTGGAATTTTTCAATCCAATTGACTTGAAGGAGGCCTTTGTTTGCTTCCCCATTTGTCAAGCATGGCAAGGACCTTCTTGTGCACAATTCCACTTGTGACCATCTCTGACCAAGTTTTCTGATAGGAGCTTATTGATGGATTTATAATTTATATGAGCTAGTCTCTTGTGTCATTGTCTGCAAAGAGATCCCTACTATTGGCCATTAAGCAGATACGAGCATCTAAATTAGAGCAAAGAAAATTGAGACAATATATATTCTGAAAGTGCACAGTGTACTTCTGAGTATTCTCTAGAGGGGGTGAATAGAGATTTAAAATCTTTAAAACCCTAAATATATATACACAATAAAACTACTAAGTAGTACGCAATCAACGCTACCAAAATAGAATGAAGTAAATGCAGGAAATATAAATACAGAAAACAGTAAAATGGATAACACTGAAAATCAATCCAGAAGACACGGGATTTTTATAGTGGCTCCCCAAAATGTGGGTAGTCCACTCTTCTACTTCCCTGGTAGGATTGCACTAACTGTGCATGAGTCTTTTGATAAGGAGACTCTCAGAACCACTGAGTCTTTTGAGAAGTAGACTCTTAGAACCACCGAATCTTTTGATAAGGAGACTCTTAGAACCACTGAATCCGTTGAAAGAGGGATTAATAAAACTCTGTTACAGTTGGTGAATAAAGAAGAAGATAGAAAAAAGAGAATAGAATTCTGTTTCCAGAATTCTTCAGAAGCTATTTCTTGAATGTTGTAGCTTCTATTTATCACAGGATCTGAATATGATGAACCCTTACTTATGATTGTGATGATTGCAAGGGTTATGAGCTTGATCCTGATTCTATGAGCACTCTTGTAAACTTGTTGCTATGTGATGATGAAGAAGGATCAGTTGTGTTGTTTTCCTGTGTAGAGAGAAATATTCTTATTTTTTGTCTAGGGTTGAAGGAGGAAGAAGAAGAAACCCTATTTCGACAGCCAGAAAATATATGATCAAATGCTTGTGCTTTTCTTCTCCTCTCAGCATACTTATTCTCTATCATTTGAATTTCTTTCTTCTTCTAGGTATGTCCATTGGACAATTGATGTTTCCTTCTATTTTTGTTCCCGACTCGTCCATCTGATTTTAGTTTACTTCCAAGAATGCTTTTGCTGCATTACTGGAATACTTCATTGCATTCTTGCTAATAAATAAGCTGTTGGAGAATAGTCTTCAACTTTGTAGACCTTCTGAAAAGTTATTAGAAAGGACAACAACGAAACTTCTATTTCTGTCTGTATTCAACGTTGCGTCGACTTCATCATTCGTCATATCGACGCATCTCTGAGTTCTTATAAAAGTAGCTTCGAATTCCTTCTTAGATCTTGCTTAACTCATATGTCAACATTGCATCGAGTCCTTATCGACATATCCATCGAGTTGAAGACTTGGACTTGAACTTTATCTTCTGCGTCGAGTTGAAGTCGAAGTTACGTCGACTTCTCAGATGGCTTCGGCATGCTATTTCTTCTGCGTTGAGTTCCTTTCAATGTTGCATCAACTTGACTTGATACTTTGACAAACAGATTGAATTGCTCCGACTTCAAGTCAGAGTTGTGTCGACATCAAGTCGAAGTTGCGTCGACTTCCATTCGACGCAAGTCTTAACTTAACTGATTTTGTGATTATCTTGGCCTAGTCTTGACACTCTAAGGTGAGTGTGACAACCTAGGACATATAATGACCATTTTACCCTTTATATACAATGTGGGTAATATAACCTAATGGACGAAATCACTTTAAGTAATTTGTTAGATAAATCACAAGGATTTTTCCCAACAATCTCCCCATATTTATCTCAACAAATTTTACAAAATAAAATGAGTGATTTCTAACATGCTTTGACACAATCTCAAATATAAACAACTATACATAGAACAATAATAACATAATAATGACATTATAAACACACAGACTTTCAAGGAATCATATTGTTCTTCATAATCAAGATAAAGTATCCACCAGATGATATAAAATAATTTTTCTACCTGTACAGTACTATTCTTTTTTCTGAAGCGTTCCTCTTCCTTGAAAACACTTGTGGTGTTACACTTCTTGGTGCAAATCTCAGTGGCTCATCTTTTTCTTCTTCAACAGCCATTCCAGCATCTTGATGTGTTTCATTTTCTTTGGGAGGCTCCCCCTGAGAATGTGTATCTTTTTCAATAGTCAGAGCGGCCTCCTTGGCAATATGTGCAACCTTATCCAAGATCAGATCATCTTCTGGGAGCTCCCCCTGAGTCGATGCAATCATCTCCCCCTGGTTTACTGCAGAAGGCTCCTCTTGGACTTCTCCTGTTTGAAAAATAGTGAGTTTGTCTGGGTCATGGACCTCGGATGTTGGGGCATTTGGGACAATATCTTCTTGTGCACTCTTGTCCTTCTCCTGGTCACTCACATTTCCTTAAATAAGCCTCTCCTCTTCTAGATCTTCTCCCCCTTCTGAACCTTACTTTCAAGGGAGGTTAAGAAATCTGTAGTTATCATGGAGGAGGATACAATTGATTTGAGTGACAGGAGGGACTCTTCTGATTCTTGAAGCTCTGTCTCCATCTGGGAGTACTTCTTATTGAGCTTTCTGGCTTGAATGGCCAGTAGGTCAGTAAAGGTGCTTGTGGCCAATCCTACTGCTTTGGAGATTGCTTGCTCAACATTAAAAGAAGGAGTAGATGTGTGATAGAGATAAGGGATGTGGTAAGAGTAGGTGTGGATAAGACAACTGGAGGGATTGCGATAACTCCAATTTTATCTTAGTTTTTATTTAGTTTTAAGTTTAATAATCAATCAATATATGTTTAAATTCTTAAAATAATCTCCCTAATTTACTTATTTTTCTTTTTCAAACAAATATGGGCTGCTGATAGCATTTTTGGGCTCACTGTATTATTCAGGAGAAAAAAATGTGTCTATTTTGGGAAATTGTCAAGAACACGCCCCCATGTCACGGGCGTGACCTGGGGCGTGACCTTAGCCATGGGGCGTGACCTTAGCCATGGGGTGTGCCTGATAGCAGCGTTGAAAGTCAAGTCCACGTCAGATTATTATTACATGCCCCCCAGTCACGGGCGTGACTTATGTTACGGGTCGTGACTCTCCTGCCGTGCTGGGACCTTTGCCACATCGGATTATTATTACATGCCCCACAGTCACGGGCATGACTAAGGGGCGTGACATCTTCTTAACCGCCAGCTTAACTCCAGCTCAAGCCGTTTCCCGCCGTTTGCAGATCAAGCCAAGACACGCCTAGGTCACGGGCGTGACCTAGGGGTGTGACCAACAGATTTATGAAGTTTGGCGGTTTTTCTCTCGAACGATCCCGGGTATTCAAGACACTGTTGCCGCACATTACACGCCCCAGAATCACGGGCGTGACCTAGGGGCGTGTCTCCCCAACTTTTTCAACTATAAATTGTTGCCATGTTCAGATGCCAAGGAGGAGGATTTTGGAGTTCAATTTCTATAATTCTGCACTGTTTTATTGTAATTCTCATTTCTAGTAGTTGCTTTTGAATTTTGTTTCAAGTTATAGTTATCGTTCAAGTATTTTTAATTCAAGTACTTTTATTTTACCAATCATGTCTCTCTCATTTGCCATATGTATTTTCCCCATCATGATGAGTAGCTAAATTCCAATTAGCACTTGATCATGATGAACTTTGGAATAAAATAAACTTTGCTTTGTTCTTAAAAAAATTAGCATGCTCTTTACATTATTTCGCAGCGATTTATCTTTGATTCTAATTGCTTCGAATTCATATGTCGCGAATATGTTTCTCGATCTAAGATCTGTATGCTAGTGATCGAGAGATCCATGCGAACGAGGAGATCACTCAAAGATAAAAAGAGTTTCATGCACTCCTCGAGAGAGGGTGATATAATTCTTCCGGACTGGAATCAAATCCAGTAGAGGGGTTCAACGCCTAAAGCAAGCTTAGGGGTTTCGACTGGCCGAGGGGTCTTAATCGATCAGCCTAAGGTTAGTTGATAGTTCTCTCGAGAGAGGTTCTATCATACTTTGGGAACCTCCACGGTTGAAGTAAATAATTTAAAACTTTGCAGTTTAGTCTTTTAAGAAGTTTATTTTAGTCCAAGGGATTCTAGATGAAGTGCTTGCTCTCTAATCATCAATTTTCTCTTTAGCCCAAGTCGTCTATTTACTTCACTTTTCAAACCAAAAATTTCCGTTAGATAAAATTACAGCTCTACTTTGTGAGTACAAGTGCTCGACAACCCCGAGTCTAAATATGACACTTGATCCTATACATTAAAATGAAAGGTATACTTGCCTTATCAGTTTATTGTTGGAAATGTGCTTCAGCAAAACAATAAAGAAAATTATCCATCAAGTTTTTGGTGCCGTTGCCGGGGATTATTCTATTTCGATATTTTGAAAGAAAAGTCCTGTTAATTTTATCAATTTTTTATTATTTTATTGCTTAAAATTTTCCTTTAAATTTTTATAATTAAAATTTCTTGCGAAAGGGACGTGCTGGGTTCTTATCCCACAAGACCGCCTAGTACCTTGCGAACCCGTCATTGGGTAGTTCTTGGGAAATCCGGGAAATTTTATTTTATAAATTTTTAATTATAAATTTTTTAAGCTTTTTCTCTTTCTTTTTGGTGTATGACCCGAACGAATCCGTTAGATCTTCTTGAATTGGATCCGGAAATCGAGCAAACCATTCGACGACGCTTAAGATTCCAAAGACCAAATTCTCAAGATCCGATTGAGGAATCCGTCGGCGACACTTCCTTTCCAAATACTTCTTCTTCTTCTCCCTCCTCTTCTACTTCTTCTAATATGGGTGATCCAAATTAGGCTGCGGCTGCAGAACGGACTATGTCCTATTATGCCCGACCTAACCTGGACGATGCCCCTTCTAGTATTGTTCGACCTGCTATAGCGAACAATAATTTTGAATTGAAGCCGAGCATCATTCAGATGGTACAACAATATGTACAATTTCATGGGCTTCAAGATGAGGATCCCAACACACATATTTTTAGTTTTCTAGAAATATGCGATACTTTCAAAATTAACGGGGTATCCGATCACGCAATAAGGATTCGACTTTTTCCATTCACCTTGCGCAATAAGGCTAAGCAGTGGCTCAATTCTCTTCCAAGAGGATCTATCACCACATGGGCTCAAATGACGGAACAATTTCTTACGAAATATTTTTCGCCAGCTAAATCGGCCCAATTGCGTAAGGATATCATTTCTTTCTCCCAAGTTGAATCAGAAACGCTTTATGATACTTGGGAGCATTTTAAGAAATATTTGCGCCGATGCCCCCATCATGCAATCCCAGATTGGTTGCAAATTCAGACATTCTATAAAGACCTAAATCCCCAAACGCATCAAATAATTGACGTCGCCGCCAGTGGTACCTTGAATAATAAAACATCGGCAGGCGCGCAAGAGATTTTAGAGGGTATGTCCATGAATACGTATCAATGGAGTACACCTCGGTCGCGCCCAAATAAACCGGCCGGGATATATGAAGTTGATATGATTTCAAATTTATCTGTACAGGTTGAGCTTTTAAATAGAAAAATAGAAGAGATGACTGCTTCCTCTTCTACACCTACCTGGGGATCCCCCTCCACCATTGCCGAACATGTGGATTACATGGGTAATCCGAATCGGCCAACCTTTAATTTGGGTAACACTTATTATGGTAATACATATCACCCGGGTTTTAGTAACCACCCAAATTTCTCTTGGAGTAATCCAGGGAATGCGGCACAACCACCTAACACAATTCCACCTGGCTTTCCTCCACCACTAGCTCCAAAAGCTCCCTCTATTGAGGAAGTGTTCACCAAATATGCAGCAAGTAACGACGCAAATATCCGGAATCTTACCGGATCTGTTTGCAATTTGGAGAATCAAATTGGGCAAATTGCAAAGATGCTCTCCGATCGACAACAGGGAGCCCTACCGGGCAATACTGAGCCCAACCAAAAGGAGCAAGCAAAGGTTATCACGTTACGGAATGGGAAGGAGGTAACTACCCCTTCAAAATTGGTTGAACCGGAGGTAACAATTTCTCCATCTCCTCCTCCTCAAATTCTAACGCAAAATAAAATTAAGGAATTTCAACCACCACTTCCCTATCCGTCAAAATTAAAAAAAGATCGAATGGATGAGCACTACGGAAAATTTTTAGACATGCTTAAACAGATTCATATTAATCTACCATTTTGCGAAGCTATCGCACAAATGCCGAAGTATGCTAAATACCTCAAGGATCTTTTATCCAGTAAAAAGAAACTTGAGGATATTTTTACCGTTCAATTGAACGCGGAATGCTCGGCAGTTTTACTTAATAAATTGCCTAAGAAATTAACCAATCCGGGTAGTTTCACAATTCCATGTTTATTTGGCGATTTCTTGATAAAACATGCGTTGGCCGATCTAGGCGCCTCTATAAATTTGATGCCTTATTCTCTTTTCCAAAAATTGGGTTTAGGAGAACCTAATCCCATGAGAATGAGCATCCAATTGGCCGATCGTTCCATAAAATACCCAATGGGTATTATCGCGGATGTGCTTGTCAAGGTTGATAAATTTATCTTCCCGATAGATTTTGTCATCCTTGACATCGAAGAGGACACCGAGGTACCACTCATTCTCGGTCGCCCTTTCCTTGCCACCTCGCGCGCCATAATTGATGTTAGTAACTGTAAACTTCTCCTTAGAGTCGGAGATGAAGAAGTTACCTTTACTATCAATTCTTCTATGAAAAATACGCTCTCAAATGATGACTCTTGTTTTTTCTTGGAGGCTTCACCTGATGAAGACTACGTTTTATTTTCTGAATATATTTCACCGTCGTCTTTTTATGATGAAGACTTTGAAAATCTCGATCTTATTTCTCATGAAAATATTGACGGCACGATCACTCACGCACCTATTTTTGAAATTTAGAATTAGGTAGTGATCGATTAAAAACTTCTTATGAAGAACCTCCCTTGCTATAATTAAAACAATTGCCTGATCAATTAGAATATTTATTTCTAGTGGAGGATTCTAAGCTTCCCGTAATTGTGTCGGCATTTCTGTCCGATGAAGAAAATTAAATTTATTAAATGTTTTAAAACTTCATCGCTGCGCAATTGTGTGGAAAATTTTGGATTTAAAAGGGATTAATCCCTCCTTTTGTACGCATAAAATTTTATTAGAAGAAAATTCACATAAATCTATTCAACCTCAACGCCGCCTAAATCCTAATATGAAGGAGGTGGTTAAGACGGAGGTAATCAAATTATTAGATGCGGGCATCATCTATCCAATTTCGGATAGCTCTTGGGTCAGTCCGGTCCAAGCGATGCCAAAGAAAGGAGGATTAACGGTAGTGCCAAAAGATAAAAATGAATTAATCCCTACTCGAACCGTTACCAGATGGCGGGTTTGTATTGACTATCAAAAACTAAATGATGCGACCCGTAAGGATCATTTTCCTTTACCGTTCTTCGACCAAATCCTTGCACGACTATCCGGACACTCATTTTATTGTTTTCATGACGGTCTCTCGGGGTATTTCCAAATCCCAATTGCGCCCGAAGACCAAGAGAAAACAACCTTCACTTGTCCGTTTGGCACCTTCGCCTATCGTAGGATGCCATTTGGGTTATGCAATGCGCCGGCTACATTCCAAATATGCATGCTAGCAATTTTTGACGAACTAGTGGATGTATTATGAATGTTTTTATGGTTGATTTCTCCGTTTTCAGAGATTCATTTGATTTGTGTTTGACTAACCTTTCCTGCGTTCTCTAAAGATGTGAGGACAAAAATTTAGTGTTAAATTGGGAGAAGTGTCATTTTATGGTACGGGAAGGTTTGGTTTTAGGCCATAAAATATCTAGTAAGGGTATAGAGGTGGATAAAGCTAAAATTGAAACAATAGAAAAATTACCTCCCCCTTTAAAGGTTAAGGCCGTACGAAGTTTTCTTGGGCATGCCGAGTTCTATCTCCGGTTTATAAAAGATTTCTCTAAAATAACCAAGCCCCTCACCCATTTATTAGAAAAAGATGCACCGTTTATTTTTGATGAAAATTGTTTGCATTCATTTTCTATTATTAAAGAAAAATTAATAAATGCACCCAATATGATAGCTCCCAATTGGGATATTCCTTTTGAGATAATGTGCGACGCTAGTAGTTTTGTCGTCGGTGCAGTCTTAGGACAATGCATCAATAAAAATTTTCATCCTATTTATTATGCGAGCAAGACACTTATCGACGCACAAGAAAATTACACAACAACCGAGAAGGAGCTCTTAGCCGTGATTTTCACTTTTGATAAATTCCGCTCATATCTTACTTTATCTAAAGTAATTGTTTTATTGATCACTCGACTTTACGTTATTTGCTAACAAAAACTGATGCCAAGCCAAGGTTGATTAGGTGGATTTTACTCTTATAAGAATTTGATTTGGAGATCCGGGACAAAAGGGGAGCGGAAAATTTGGCGGTGGATCATCTTTCTCGGTTGGAGAATCAGAATTCGGAGGAGCTCATAGAGGAAGAAATTAATGATACTTTCCCCGAGGAACGCCTCCTCATTATTCATAAGGTAATAGATCTCTCCACCCCTTGGTTCGCCGATTTCGCAAACTACCTTGTTGCAAGATTTCTCCCAAAAGATTTCTCCTATCAAGAAAAGAAGAAATTCTTTTCCGATTTGAAAAATTATTTTTGGGAAGATCCATTCCTTTTTCGAGTTTGTGCGGACCAAGTGGTGCGGAGGTGTGTATCTCATGAGGAGGGCACTCAAATTCTGAAGAATTGCCACGAGGGACCCGCCGGTGGGCATTATAAAGCAAATCGGACGGCACGGAAGGTACTTGAAGCGAGCTTCTATTGGTCGAGCATCTTCAAAGACGCTCACGCGCATGTAAGTCATTATGAAAAATGCCAACGCTCAGGTAATATCTCCCGCCTTGATGAAATGCCTTTAAAATCTATTTTAGAAATTGAGGTTTTGATTTATGGGGGATCGATTTTGTCGGCCCGCTACCAGTTTCTTTTGGAAATCGATATATTTCGGTAGCGGTCGATTATGTGTCTAGGTGGGCGAAGGCGCAAGCCCTTCCCACCAATGATGCCCGAGTCGTGACCAAATTCCTCAAAAAACTCTTTTCACAATTTGGAGCACCGAGGGCGATAATTAGCGATAGGGGAACTCATTTTTGTAACGCCCAATTCACTAAAGTTTTATCCAAATATGGCGTTACACAAAGGATGGCCACCCTCTATCACCCTCAAACAAGTGGCCAAGTAGAAGTGGTTAACCGTGAATTAAAACAAATTTTAGAAAAAACGGTTTCCACCAATAGGAAGGATTGGTCGCTTAAACTCGATGATGCTTTATGGGCCTATCGGACCGCGTACAAGACTGCCATCAGTTGTATGCCGTATCGATTGGTTTATGGGAAAGCATGTCATTTACTGGTCGAGCTTGAGCATCGCGCCTTTTGGGTGCTTAAATTTCTTAATCTAGATAACAATATTTCTTCCGAGCTCCGCAAGTTCCAACTTAATGAGCTCGATGAGTGGAGCTCCTTTGCCTACGAAAGTAATAAATTATACAAGGAGCGCACTAAATTTTATCATGATAAGAAACTTAGGCATCCTAAAGTTTTTCAACCAGGAGACCAAGTTCTCCTCTATAACTCGCGTTTACGTCTTTTTTCGGGAAAACTTAAGTCCCGTTGGTCCGACCCTTTTATCGTCAAAGAGGTGTGGCCCTACGAGACCGTTTCAATAAAGCATCCCAAAAAAGGTGAATTTAAAGTGAATGGGCACCGGTTAAAATTATTTTTCTCAGGCGATAATCTTCATGAGCATCGAGAGGAGATTCTCCTTCCAAACACCTAAACCGACGTGCCACCATGGTCGAGCTCAACGACCGTAACCAAAGCGCTCTTGGGAGGCAACCCATGTTTTTATTTTTCTTTCGTTTAAATTTTTTTTTTCTAAAAATTTCTTTAATTTAAGTTTTTTTTGTTCTTAAAAAAACATATAAAAATGAAAAAAAAACATAATCAAAAATAAGAAAATGTGTTATTATTTTTATTATTCTATTTTGAGGTTTTTGCAGGTTTGGAGGAGATTTGCGAAATAACGGACGCTCACATGTACAGAAACTCCGCACTGCAAGTCGGTATTTTATGTTTTTATTTTTACTACCGTGTTTTTATGTTTTGTTTTACAAAAAAAAAGTATAAAAAAATAATACAACAAAAAATCACTTACACGCCCCTAATGTCACGGGCGTGACCTAAGGGTCACGGGCGTGTCTAGGTGGCGTGGCCTGTCTGGATGTCGGTTTCGGCTAATGGGCCCTTCTTGTGAATGAGGCGGGTCTGTCTCCCGCCCTTGTCACGGGCATGACAATTCCCCTGTCACGGGCGTGACCGGGACAGAACTCCTCCAGCTCGATTCGGTTGTACATTTCTGAGTAACGCCTATGACTTGCTGTTACATGCCCCAAAAACACAGGCGTGGCTTTTTGGCGGGTCCCATTCTAGAAGAGAAGAGGACCTCAGATTCCTTCCAGTTACACGCCCCAGAGTCATGGGCGTGACCCTAGGCCGTGTTACTTTTTTTTATCTCCCGACAGTTAATCTCATGGGCCTGCACTTTTTTTGTTTTTTTTATTACACACCCCCTAGTCACGGGCGTGACAGGGGGCGTGCCATTTTTTTCCTATTTAAAGGTTTGTTCTTTTTTTTCTACACCACTCCTTCTTTCTATTGTCTATTTCCTTTCTCCCCTTGAGCCAAAATTCACACAATGCCTTGCCAACACTCTCGTTCCACCGCCTCCTCATCAGAGCACCCCGCGGATCCTGCCGCGGCGGAGGCTATGCTTATTTTTGATAACCCCACCCAACAAGAATGAAGCAACAGTTTGGCCGCCAAACCATTTGGCGTCTTCCGTATTCTGGACTGGGGCATCCTTGCAGCCTTTGGCGCTGCAGATTTGGTGAGAAACTTTCTATCCACCCCCGGATGGACTGCTCTTTTCTCCATCTCCGAGGCCACTTACTTCGAACTCACTATTGAGTTCTTAGCCTCTTTTGAGTTTCGGTGGGTTGGGAATGATGATGTCATCGCCTTTCGAATGGGCATTGTTTCGCATTAACTTTCAATCCGCCAACTAAATATTCTTATGGGTTTTTGCGACGAGGCATTTTCTCTTTCTCCTGCGTACGCTGATCTTTGTGTTGATTTCCCCACCGATTTTAATCTACTACAATTCTGGTTGGAAATCAACAACGATATTTCTCCTTACACCCCCTAAAGATCCAAAGGTAGCCACCTCATCTCTCCTGCCTTTCGTATTCTCCACAACCTCCTTACTTCACTCTCACCGGCCGCGACGACATCCATGGTGTGGTTGCCAGGCTGGACTTACTATGTCTATATAGTATGCACCATCAGGTACCTCTTAACCTCGGCTAGTTGCTCGCTATCTTCTTTCGACATCAGGCTGAAAATGCGAGGTTGGGAGCTGTCCACAGTGGGCACTTCATCACCCATCTCGCCAAGCAGCTGGGGGTCTGGGACACTCTTCCATGGATGCGCTCCGTTCAGACGCCTATTTCCATTCAATTTCAGAATATCCAAGCCCTAGGCTTAGCATGACGACGTGATGGTGAGTTCGAGGCTGTGACACCGGAGGTTGGCGGCGGAGCATTTGATCTCGATGCTGATCTCCCTAGTTCTACTCATTCTCCACCCCCACTGCCGCTGCACCTTTCCCCGGCTCCTGGTCCTTCGACTTATTGGGATCGTCAGTTCGGGTCTCTCCGTACTCAGCTTGAGTAGATGGAGACCCATTTTGATGCTCGGTTTGCATATTTTGATAGACAATTTACCGCACTTGAGCAGCGTCAGGATTCTTCGATGGATCGCATTTTGAGGGAGTTTGGGGTTTTGCGGACTCACTATCCACCCAGCAGGGATGGCAGTGATGAGGATTAGGCCTCTTTTGTTTTATCTTATTGTGTATGTATCTGTCTTTATATTTTTCCTGCTTTCATGTCTCTTTATCTTTTTATAAAAAAAAAGTATAAAAATTTGTGTGTTTTGCTTCATCAGGACTACTTAGTGCGGATTTGGCCTCCACTCAGGGAAGTTTCTTCTCTCTTTACTTACTTGTTTTTCCTAGATTTACAACATTGGGGACACTGTTTTCTTTTAAGTATGGGGGGAGGGTTTTTCACACCAAGTTTACTGCTGGGCAACACCCGAAAAAATAATTTTAAAGAAAATATTAAAAAATAGTTTTTATTTTGGGAATCAATATCTCTATATTTACTCATATGCAAAATCTTTAGTAGATTTGCTTTTGCATAGTGTTGTAGGAAATTTTTATACTTCAATCGATTTTGAATTTTGGAGTAAAATTGTTGACTCATGTAGTGTTCCTAGTTAAGCGCACACGTTTGTAGGATCTCATGTCGAATTAACTATTCAACATACAATTAGATTTATGTTTTTCTAACTGCGTGAAAATAATTTTTGTTTTACTTTTACCTTGAAACCGGTAGAATCCAAAAATAATTTAAGTGAGTATGTAGAAGCTTACTAGAGAATTATTACGCAATTTGAACGGAAGGGTATTCTTTCTCGATGTCTAGAAATTGCCCTCTAGCGACTCTCAAAACATTTGCATAAGTTAAATTCATTAGTATGAATATGATATAGGCATTTCATTGGCCCGTTTGAGCTTTTCCAACCGCACCTAACATTTTATCTTTGTTAAGCCCCTTTGAGCCTTTTACATTACTTTTTGTTTCAGCTCCACCAAGCTCTTCACCAAGGCCCAAAAAGCAACCTAATCACACACCTAAGTCATGCTCGAAATTAGTTATTTGAAAAGATTTTGTGAGTGTTGGTTGTCTTTTATTATTTTGGTGGACATTTTTTTTATGAAAGGAAAAAAATGATGATATAAAAAAATCAAATGAAAAAAAAGAAGAAAAAAAAGAAAGAAAAAAAGATTGGGAATTGGCTATATTCTTACAATGTTATGACTGCTTACATTATTTTGTATGAGCTCACTTTAGGTTTGGGTGTGACTAGCCATCATGTTTATCTTGTTTATCCTCACCAAAAATAACCTAAGCCCACGTTTCAACCTAATTAAGTCCTATTGATTCATACTTATGAGTTAAACTAGTGTCGTGGCGAGAGTGTGAAAGGGCAAGCCTATGGCCATTGTCATTGATGGATTTCTTTGGAGGCTATCCCGAAATTTGATGTTGTGTAATATTGATCTTAGTAAACACGCTACCCGCTCCCTAAATAACATTTTAGGATTTACCGGATTTTCAATTTAAAAGTAAAAACAATATGTTGTAACACATTTTTGAAAAATTATAAGCTAATCTTTATGCTGAATAAGTTTTTCTACTAGGATTTCTACACGCTTAGGCGCAAGGCTTCGCATTTTTACTCCTTAGGTTCAAATTTCTTTTCTAGTATTTAAATTTTTCTACTCCTACGAAAAGTTGTTTGCTCGGGACTAGCAAATGGGTAAGTATGAGGGTATTTGATAACTCCAATTTTATCTTAGTTTTTATTTAGTTTTTAGTTTAATAATCAATCAATATATGTTTAAATTCTTAAAATAATCTCCCTAATTTACTTATTTTCTTTTTCAGGCAAATATGGGCCGCTGATAGCATTTTTGGGCTCACTGTATTAATCAGGAGAAAAAATATGTCTGTTTTGGGAAATTGTCAAGAACATGCACCCATGTCACGGGCGTCACCTGGGTGCATGACCTTAGCCACGAGGCGTGCCAGATAGCAGCATTGAAAGTCAAGTCCACGTTAGATTATTATTACACGCCCCCAAGTCATGGGCGTGACCTGGGGGCATGACTTATGTCACAGACCATGACTCTCCTGTCGTGCTGGGACCTTTGCCACGTCGGATTATTATTACATGCCCCACAGTCATGAGCGTGACTAAGTGGCGTGACATCTTCTTAACTGCCAACTTAACACTAGCTCAAGCCATTTCCCGCCGTTTGCATATCAAGCCAAGACACGCCTAGGTCACGGGCGTGACCTAGGGGCGTGACCAACAGATTTATGAAGTTTGGCGGTTTTTCTCCTGAACGTTCATGGGTATTCAAGACACCGTTGCCACACATTTCATGCCCCAGAGTCACGGGCGTGACCTAAGGGCGTGTCTCCCTAACTTTTTCAACTATAAATTGTTGCCATATTCAGATGCCAAGGAGGAGGGTTTTGGAGTCCAATTTCTGTAATTCTGCACTATTTTATTGTAATTCTCATTTCTAGTAGTTGCTTTTGAATTTCGTTTCAAGTTATAGTTATCGTTCAAGTATTTTTAATTCAAGTACTTTTCTTTTACCAATCATGTCTCTCTCATTTGCCATATGTATTTTCCCCATCATGATGAATAGCTAAATTCCAATTAGCACTTGATCATGATGAACTTTGGAATAAAATAAACTTTGCTTTGTTCTTAAAAAAATTAGCAAGATCTTTACAATATTTCGCTTCGATTTATCTTTGATTCTAATTGCTTCGAATTCATATGCCGCGAATATGTTTCTCGGTCTAAGATCTGTATGCTAGTGAACGAGAGATCCATGCCAACAAGGAGATCACTCAAAGATAAAAAGAGTTTCATGCACTCCTCGAGAGAGGGTGATATAATTCTTCCAGACTGGAATCAAATCCAGTAGAGGGGTTCACCTCCTAAAGCAAGCTTAGGGGTTTCGACTGGCCGAGGGGTCTTAATCGATCAACCTAAGGTTAATTGATAGTTCTCTCGAGAGAGGTTCTATCATACTTTGGGAACCTCCACGGTCGAAGTAAATAATTTAAAAGTTTGTAGTTTAGTCTTTTAAGATATTTATTTTAGTCCAAAGGGATTCTAGATCAAGTGCTAGCTCTCTAATCATCAATTTTCTCTTTAGCCCAAGTCGTCTATTTACTTCACTTTTCAAACCAAAAATTTCCGTTAGATAAAATAACAGCTCTACTTTGTGAGTACAAGTACTCGACAGCCCTGAGTCTAAATATGATACTTGATCCTATACTTTAAAATGAAAGGTATACTTGCCTTATCGGTTTATTGTTGGAAATGCCCTTCAGCAAAACAATAAAGAAAATTATCCATCAGATTGTTGTGAAGTTCTCATTGAAGTCTGGAAGATCTTGGTGGATAGGGAGAGTGATTGATTATCTTCTGGAGTGTCTTCAGCATAAATATTGCTGGATGTTTGTTACTATGGTTGGAGATGAATCTGAGGTGTAGGCTCTGGGGCTGTAGTAGATGGGATGGGCTGGAGATTTTGGGCAGTAGTATCATCTAGGATGGTATCTTATTGGGCTGCTGCAGGGACCTGTGCTAGATTATCTCTTGGTGGATCTGGTAGTATTAACTCATTATCCTGAGGGGTTGGAGAAGGAGGAGGTGTAGGTGCAACTTGACCAAGCTTTATGATATGCCTGGTCTACTTGGAGAAGATTCTAATATTTATTCTCTTCCCAGGTGGAATTGGCACTCCTTTTGATTTGCATATCATGGGGTAATGATGAAGCAGCACCTGACTCATCATTCTCATATATGCATTTTCTTTATGTGCATATTTAAGACCTATCATTTAAGAAGGCACCTCCCCCAGTTTATCTTCTTGTTCAGAACCAGGACTCCCATTACTTGTAGTTGTTGTTTGGGAATTGCATCATGAGCAGAGATTTTACATAGTAGAACTTTGCCTACAATATCTTCCAGGAACCTATATTCTTCAGCTAGATCAATCTTCTTCAGATTGATGGCCTTCTCTTTCCTGAACTGCATGATTTTTAAAACCTTCTTGATCTATTCCCCTGTTAGTTCATTTGATCACTATCACTTGTAAGATCAAACATTTGATTGAACAATTCCTCTGTTATATTTATATCAGTCTCAGAAATTCTCCCATTGAGGGGTCTTTGAACTCTGTCAGTTCAGCATCAAGGATCTTGCACCTTGTAGAAATTAGCTTTGTCAGGCCGGCATCATGAAATAAGCCGAGGACGGCTTTGAAGTTATCAGAAGCTGTATTAAATGATTCCACATCCACATTGAAGCCAGAGTTGATCTTTGGAGGAGCCATTGAATCTTAGATGAAGTACCTGCAAAGAGAGGAGAGAGAGAGAGAGAAAGCACGAGAGCTGGGGAGAAAGAAAGCACGGGAGCAAGAAGAAGAGAATTCAAAAGCGTGATGAATTTGATGTCTATGTTGCTTAAAAGAAGATGATTCATCACAACTTAGGGTTTTATTCAAAGCGCCGTCGATAAAAATTAATAGTCAGCACGACAAAATGTGTCAAAGCATCTTCTAAAAGTGAAATTGCACGCGCTTGTCATGTCAACATTGTGCCAATTAGAGATCGACGCACCTTCGAATTTGATGGGCAAGTAACTCGATGGATGCGTCGATATGAAATTGACGTTGCGTCAAATGCTATTCAAAGTATCTATTGCAGATTGCTCTCAGAGCTGACGTCGAGTAGAATTCGATGGTACGTCGAATTCTATTTGACGCAACTCTGAATAAACAGATTTATTTTCTTAGAAAGTTCTTGTTGTTTTTCCAGCAATGATTTTTATTGAAAATAGTATTTATACCATAATTTTATTAACCAAAGAAAATAACAAGGGGATTCAGAGAATAAATCACTCCCATTGTTGGATTTAGTTATTTATTAAGGCCTTAGTTCTTCCTTCCCTGTACATTATCTCTTAGGAAGGATCCTACCTTATCTTGCACAAGTAGCTCAAACATTAGAGAGTACCCAGGTTACCTTGGGCCCTTTGCTTTTACCATTATATGGTTCTATGAAAGAATAGAAGGGTCTTTCATGATATCCTATTGGATGACAGAGAATGAGTTTATCAAATCTAGGTACATTATTTTGGTACTTGTAGTGTGTATAAAATGTATCCAAATGTACTAAATCTGCAGAATGTCTAATTATTTTACTTTTGACTTTATCCTTTTGAGTGTTGTTGGTTAACTTCTCTGAATTACTCTTGCCTAGAGATTTCTTTTCCTTGTTTGAATTTGCTCTATTAAATACAGTTATTTTATCTGGATTATTAATATCCAGATCCTTAATTATTGCCCTCCTCTCACTTATTTGATAGTCACTAGGTCTAATAAATCTAATTGGATTTTTCCAGGCTGGTCTACTAGTGACTTCAGTGCTAGTGCATGGGTCTGCTCCTAGACCTAGGTGCTTAAATATCACAGAGAGATTTTGTGTAATATCTTTGAGCTTTTGACTCCTCCCATTGAGAGAGTCCTTAAAGGCTTTTGCCTTTGTTAGCTCTTCTTTTAATTTTAGATTTTCATTTCTTATCTCAATCAATTCTATTTCTTTATCCTGAATATCATTTCTCAAATGATTATTTATTGAATATAATTCATCTTTCTTGAAGTTTTCTAATTCTTCCCTATCTGTTTCTAATTCTTTTTGTATTTTGAGGTAATCATTGCAAATTTCATTAAAGCAATTTTTAAAGTCTTTTGAGTCAAAATCTAAATTATCAAACAGTGATACCAGTTCTTCTTCATCACATGAGGATATCCCTAATGCCATCATGCAGGCAGCTTCAGCAACTTCTTCATCACTTTCTGATGAAGAGGATCTTAACTCTGCTTCTGAGTCACTCGAGGTTACAAAAATGAAACATTTAGCTTTCTTCTTGTCTTTCCTCCTGAAAGATTTCTTCTTGTGCTCATCTTTGCTGTTGTACCTGTCCTTTTGTTCTTGTGGACACTCAGGGGCTATGTGCCCTGGCTTATTGCAGGAGAAGCAATCACTTCCTTCTTTGGAGTCTTATCAAATCTGGTTTTTGAGCTCCTCTATTTTCTTCTTGAATCTTCTGTCTTGACCCACTTTTTGAATCTCCTTGCTAAGAGACTGAACATCTCATCTTTATGAGTGGAGGGATCTCCTTCAACAACCTTCAAGGCAAAACTCCTTTGGATGAGAGTTGAGGTTATCTCCTTAGCCTCTATTTCAGCCATTCTCTTCAGTAGCATCTCATAAGATTTGAGCTTTCCTAGCAAAGCATAAGTAGAGATCTCTCTATGGCATCTGGACTCTCTGATGGCCTAGATACTTGAGTCCCATGAGCTTGGGAAGCACATGAGGATCTTATCATTGATCTCTGTCAAGGATATTTCCTTGTCCAGACTTTTTAGCTCTTTAATAATTATGCTGAATCTGTCATACATTTCAGCAACACTTTCCTCAGCTTTGTTTTGAAAGTTCTTATATTGGGATATGAGAAGAGACTTCCTGTCCTTTCTTTCATCAAAACTCTCTTCCACAATTCTGGAAAGAGATTCCCAGATCTCTTTTGCTGATTGGCAGTCAGCAACATTCTGGAAAATATCATATTACATTGTAGAAACCAGAATGTTCATAGCCTTGGCATCACATGCCTTCTACTTCTTCTCAGCATCTGTCCACTCATTCCTTGGGACAGCTTCCTATGTTGAAGATACACTAGCATCTTGTCTGACTGGAGCTAGGGGACCTGAAATGATAACCTCAAAGATGCTTTCCAGAGTGCAAACTTGTTCGAGTTACACACTGGTGGTCTTGTTGATACATAATCCTTAGAACTTTTTTCTTTAGAAAATAGTTTTGGTTAATTTAAAATACAAAAATGAGAGTGAGGAGATCTTTTGATAAAGGTGTTAACCTTTTAATGATAAACATCCCTCTGATACCAAATGAAAGTGCATAGTGTGTCTCTGAGTATTCTCTAGAGGGGGTAAATAGAGATTTAAAATCTTGTATACCATAAATGTACACACACAATAAAACTACTAAGTAGTATACAATCAACACTACCAAAACAAAATGAAGTAAATGCAGTGTTCGATTCAAAAGTGCGCCTTCGAAGGAAATCGAGGGTTGCGGATTATCAGATACTATTTGGTTAGAGAATTTAGACCGCTAGCTGCGGTCGAGGCCAGATTTCTCCCGCCGCGGCAAATGCAACTCCTGCGACGGGCTTTCCTTTGATTAAAGAGAAGCTGTTACAGCGGGTTACAAGTGCAGTAAAGAAGAAGCCGGCTGGCCAGACTAGTCGCAAGACCGGGAACTCGAGGCCGCAGCTCAAACAAGCGAGCTTTCGGATTCGAGTCTGCGTATCTTTTGAACAGTGTTGCCCTCTATTTATAGGCTCAGGGGCCTGCCCGAATGGGCAGGGATAAAATAACTGCCTGCCCGGGTACAGGAGAAACGGGCAGGCGGTGACGGGATACACAAAGAAGAAAAGAAAGAAGCCGCGCGGCTTGGCGGCTTGCCCTTCCGACCCGTCTGACCAGAGGCTGAAGATGCCGTGATCAAGGCGATGATGCAAAATGAGCGGCCTTCGGCTTGAAACAGCGGCCTGCCTTCTGGCCGTGACTTTGGCTGACCTTCACGATGCAACCCGGGTGGTCTCCGATCTGAGAGCGCGGCTTGTCCCGCGGGCTTGAGCCTTGAATCTCTATGACACAACCCGGGCGGTCTCCTACTTGAGACCGCGGGTCGCCTTCTTGACTTGGCTTTTGGCAATCTTCAATCTTGGGGGTGGTCCGAAATGACAACAGACCACCCAGCTTGGTTTACCCTGGACTGAGAGCCGCTGACCCTGGAACCCAGCGGCTTGATCTAGCAGTTCGCCCGGTTCGAGAATGATTCAAATCGAGAAGCGGTTTTCTGGGTAAACATAATCCCCGCATATTTTCAAATCTCAAGGAAATTTCGAAAATATTAGCTTTAGCCGGGAGACCGCATCCGACTTGTCCTGAATTCTATAAGAGAGCCAGAGAATTCATTCTGCAGAATTTTTTCTGAAATCACGGGATATTACTCGCCAGTTGCGGTTAGAGTTTTTAAGACCGGTAATTCACCAATAATGGACTTCTTAGCAACCGTGTTAGACCGCGTGGTTCCTGCTGGAGATAAGAAGAAGGAGGAGGAAAGCGAGCAGTTTATCATTTGATGGAATTTTTAAGAAAATGGATGAGTTGGAGAGCCGAGACAAGCTTCTCAATAGCCCGGTGACTTCAAAGCAAACTGTCCCTCCTATAGATAACACAGCCCGGCCTGAGGAACTCGCTCAGAAGGAGGTCGAAGAGCGAGAAGCTGTTACTCGGGCCGCCCTGGAGGTCGAGCAGAGAGCGAAGGAACTCGAGGAGTTGCTGAAAGCGCGGGAGGAGGTTTCCCCGGCGATTACCGGGAAAGAGATAATGATGGCGAAGGAGGAGGAGGAGAGACGGGTTTTAAACAAGCCGCTGCGGCCTGATCCCTTTACGCCAGGTAAGCGCCCCGCGGGTTATAAAGCTGTCCGTTTCTTCATTCCGCGGCCTCGTCAAAATAAATTACTGAACCCGCCGCCGAGCTTTTTCCCTTTAGCGGCCTGGTCCTCTTCCGCTAGGCAGAGTAAAGAGAGACTCTGGCATGAACAACGACGGAGGATGGACCCGGAACGGTCCAAGCGGCCTGTGCGCCCAGGCATTGATCTTATATTTATGTACATTTTTATATATATAGCGCTGCATGCCCTTGCTTTACATAACCGTGCGCCTTCTTGCAGATAGCGGATATCAAACTATGAAGCCGGGCGACCTCGAAGCTAGCCTACCTCCATTAGTCCCCCCGGTGTTGACCTATGCAGCGGCTTCGCAAGAAGGACAGCCGTTGTTTGATCATCTCGAGGAAGACTTAGCAAACTTGAGGGTCCGCTTGAAGGAGGTGGAAGACCGGGAAGCCGCCACTCGGACCGCTCTGGAGGCCGAGCAAAAGGCAAGGAAGAAGGCTGAAGAGGCGCTGAGGGCACAGATAGAGACCGATAGGAGATCCAGGACATAGAGAGAGAAGGCTCTGGAAGTGCAGCTTGAGGCCGCGCGAGCTGCAGTGGAGACTGAGAAGAAGGCCAAGGTTGCACAAGTCGCTACTCTGACCGCTCAGTTCGAGAGGGAGAAGAGAATATCTGCCAAGCTTGAGGATGACTCCAAATATTATCAGGATAAGTTTTTGCGGCTAACTAGAGAAGTCGCGGCAGGCCGGTGAAGTACGAATGATGCGATGCTGGTTTCTAGCCGCCCGGCTGTTGGGGCGGGCTCGAATCCTCCCCCGGTTAGGGCGGCTGACCCAATGATCGATGAGGCCACCGGAACCCCCCGCATGATTACTGCTTCGCGGGTTGAAAGGGATGTCGGGCGGCTTCATAGCACGATCAACCACATCCATTATCATACCAGCCAGATTTACTCTCTTCTGAACACTACCAGTGATCAGGACGCGCGGCTTCATAGATAGGATATCTCCCCCGAACACCGCCAGCCGTGAACGGCTTTTTTAGAACAATTTGTATTATGAGTGCGGCTTGTTGATTTGACCTCTGTTGGACAATGCTTCTTTCTGCTTTATGTCCTTTATTTGAATAACCCGTGCGGGTTCTTATTTTAATCGCTGTTCCTTGTGTTTTGTTTAGATCTTCTATGTTTTATCCGAACTGATTACAGGTCGCGCGATCTGTGATGTATGCTTGCACCTGATTTCCTGAATGCCTTTGGTTTTTTTGTTTTTCTGGTAAATCTGATCATGCAGGCTGTTAACCGCGCGGTTAGAATGTGTAGCCGCGGTATAATTTTGCTATTCGCAGATCGTCAAAATCTATAAGTAGGGACCTTTCGAAGTCATTCTTCCGATTTCAAATGGCGCGATTGATGCGTGTCGGCAAGTGCACCGGTCGCTGTCAAGTAATAATTGTGGAGAATAAATTCCCCGGATGTCGGTCTCTTGAGGAATGCAGGATGGGTGAACGAATCGCGCAGTGATGATTGTTACACAAGCGTTCAACAAACACAAAGAGGGGTTTTAGGTTGGTTTTCCTAATCTTAGCAATAACAAAAGAAATGCGGGTCGAAAACACCGCTTCGCAAAGTGAGGTGGATGCAACGGCCGCGATGCCGTGCTTCGTGAGGCGGATGAAGTGAGCTCGAATGCGAGAGGGTGAGGGTCGCAAACACCTCTTCACAACCGCCGTTAGCTCTTGCTAACGCTGGTCAAACACCTTGCGTGCGAGCGCGAGTGAGTGAATGAGAACGGAGTGAATCACAACCAAACCATGAAGAATAACAAAGAGACATTCATTTAAACAAATAACATCTCAATATTCGAGTTTTACATGGTTCAAAGAGTACAACGAGGAAAGAGGAAAGGAATAACCGATGGTGAAGACTAGCGGCCGTTCACGGCCGGAATGGTAGGTTGTCGGGCTACCTCCGGACTCGGACGGACAATGCTTCCGGCGTAGAGAGCTGTCACGATCTCCCTACGTGCTCCGTCGTCTTCGACTTTAGGTTTCTTCTTCTTCTCACCGAGCGGAATGAAGGAATGCTTGCTTGGAGGCTTACGGACGATGGAGAACACTCACGGACAATGGAGGAAGTATTAGAATGGATGGAGGAGGCTTCCCTTTGCGTAGGAGATGAAGTGGAGGCTTCCCACGGTGGAAATCGGCGGCGTACGGAACAGGAATCCCGCTCCCGGCATGAACGATCCGCCCTAAAATCGCAACAGGCGTTTAAATAGGCGCTGGATTAAATACTGCGCACGATCATTGGCGCACGATCAGTGGTCGTGCGCACTGGAATTCGGCGATCGTGCGCACTGCCTGGGTGGAACCTGCAAGATACGAAATTATAAAATAGAATGTTCGCACGACCAGTGGCGCACGACCGGTGGTCGTGCGCACTGGAGTTGATGGTCGTGCGCACTGGAGCAAACAGAACTCGGAAATTAAATGGTAAGTGCGCACGAGCAGTGGCGCACGACCGGTGGTCGTGCGCACTGTCGTTGATGGTCGTGCGCACTGCACCAAACAGAACTCGTGAAAAAGGGTTAAGTGCACACGATCAGTGGCGCACGACCAGTGGTCGTGCGCAATAGAACCGGTGATCGTGCGCAGTGTTCCTGTGCAGAATTGCACCGGGAACACTTGCACGACTCCTATTCCCGCACAACCACAGATCTAGCCACTGAAAGTGGCACTTATCAGCACAAGAATATACTAAAGACAATAAACACGAAAATCACACCAAAGTGGGCCAAGATGTGCACCTAGCATGGATTATCAAATATAAACTATAACAAGGCTATAGTGCGTAGAATTTACTAAATAACGGCCCGGATGAGTCCAAAAAATGTGTATATGATCAGGACTCATCACACCCCCAGACTTAACTGTTTGCGCGTCCCGAGCAAACGAATCCGGCGGAGCGCGAAAACGATAGTTAACATAGAGAATTACACAAGGGAGTACGGTGCGAAGTAACGTACGCATGCGAATAGAAATTCTAGTAGAAGCTAATTATGCTAACTAATTTACTTAAGTATTAAAGCGTAAGTAAAGATTTAGTCCTACTCTGTTGGTGAATTATGAAGAATTTGACGATCATGCCCAGTATGAAAGTGACGAGACACTGAGGCGGGTGTTGCAACAGATCGGGGCTTAGGAATAACTCCGCTGAAATCCATCAACGTCGTGAACCATACGCTCGCCTGGTCACACTCTCTCCACGGCGCTAGCAAACTCGCAAATCAAATCAGTAGGACTTATAGGATTAAAACGAGGCTTAGGTTACGGTATGATATTCAAAGTTAAACACGGTGGCTGCGCAACCCAAGTGAGCTAACGGAACGCTGCACCATACAAGACCAACGAACAATGCTCATATGACACACCCCCAGACTTATCATGAAAACTAGGTGTGCACACGGCCTACTTCACAAATACCAACAGATTTTCTGTTTTTAGCTCGGGAGGAATTTTTTTTTCAAAATACTCTTTTTTTTCTTTTACATATTTCACTTCTTTTGTGTAACCCCCGGTTGGTTCAAAATCAGCGGATGGACATTATTTTCCCATCATAACACAACGATTCCACACTCCACACAAGTTTAGAATTATGAGCGCAGTTAAAAACGTTTTGGTTGCGGGAGTAGGATAGGCTCCAGGCTTTGGTGGATGAAGAGGAGCTGAACAAAGGATTGGTAGGCACAAAATTGGCTTGCAAAGGTGAATGAAATGGACATGGAATAACAAAGCTCAAACTAGCCAAAGGGTGGCCTACATCATGCTTGACTCAACGAGTAGCTCTCACCCATGCTTCGAGAGTCGCTTAGGGCAAGTTCTTAGCCCACGAGAAAGATAAACCTTCCTCCCGACTCGAGCAACACACGACTAGCAATCGCACACACACAACACCGGGTTATCGTCAATTCCATACAAATTCACCACTTGAGTATATTAAATCTAAATTTACGCAGAAATACTAAACATAAATTAGATGCATAAAGAAAATCTAGTTCTACTCAAATTCTACCATAGCATGCGAAGTGACTAGAACACTACATGAGTCAACATCGCACTCCAAATAATAATTCCTACGTTAACAACCTATTTCATACTCCAACCAAGATAGTTTACAACGGAACAACAACAAAAGATAAGCGCGCACTCAAGTGGGTGAAATGGTGTGTGAAACATGGAAAACAACGATAATGATAAGATAAAAAGAATCAACCTTCTAGTATGCGGTGCACTCGTGCACAGTGGATAACAACAACCGCTCCCCCAGACTTAAACTAAGCGATATATCTAGAAATTGAAGCAAAAAGAGGGGAGGAAGTGTTACCCAATGCTCAGAAATGAGCATACCAGACGATTGGCGTTTACGATCAAGACTAGTCCGCAGCATCCGCTCCATCGAACACAAAACCCTGCAAGCACAAACTCAAAGCAACAAAAGCAGATACAAAAGCTGAACTAAAAGAAGTTAGATAAAAAGAAATACTAAAACAGGAAATCTGGGTTGTCTCCCAGTAGCGCTTTCATTTAACGTCCTTAAGCTGGACCAAATACCTGTATTAGCAGTGTTTATAAAGTGCAGGAATTAAAAAGAAATCTCAAAAATAGTTCACCACAGCAAATAAAACACACATCAACTAAAAGCGCTCTTATGGTGTGCTTCTCCTGTAGCACGTAGGCGGGAGGTGAAGGCTTTAGGGCCAGCACTGGTATTACCCAATGCTCCCCTAACCTCCGCCACCTTGCCACGGAGAGCGGCAGCACGAGCGTCGCGCAAAAGTTTTTCCTTTTTAAGTTTGGTGACAGTCGGAGACTGCCACCGTTGAGAGTTCTCAGATTTTTCCTCCTTAGAATCAGGTGGCGTCACTTCCGGCATCGTGGTGACTACCGGATCGGCCCAGGAGATGGAGCGCTTAGATAGTTTATTACATGATTCACCATAAGAAGATAAATAATCAGCAACCCTAACTACATTCACGTCAACGTTTCCCGAACTGCCGTCTTCCTCCTTCTCGGCGTCGAATTCTTTCCGGAGGTCGACCTCTTCTTCCTCATCCGATTGGAGCTCCTCCATTCCTCCTTCACCTGTTTCTCGAACATGTATCTTTCCTGTACAGCTTAGAAATTCATCAGAAATAACGAGAGGGGGCGGAGTGAATGTTTCAGTTGTGGCTTCGGGACAAGTGGGCTGCTGCAACATATTGGTTAGGGAAATGCACCCCGTAGCAAAGTCAAGGGTAGCACCGCTCTCTTTCAAGAACGGTACGCCCAAGATAGGAATGGACTGGTTTTCCCGCGGGCCCAAAACCAAAAAATCAGCAACTACAGTTGTCCCCTCAACCGTCACCTCCACATTCTTTACTTCCCCCTCGGATTGAACAACAGTACCATTGGCAAGCACAAGGGATTTCCTTTCTTCCGTGTTCAAATCCAATTGTAATTTGGCTACATCTTGCAACCCAATAACGTTGCGGGAGGAACCAGAATCACATAGAGCTTTTGTTTCAACCTTATTGATGGAACAAGAGATTACCAGCTCACTCGGATTGGCATCTACCACATCCCCCAGACTCTTCCCTTGATCAATGGGGTTCTTCTCCGTGTTGCTGGGAAGGGTCCCATGCGAACGCTCGGTTAGCGCTTGGGCCAATTGGCCCAACTGCGTCTCCAAGTTTCGCATAGATGCAGTTTGATTTACCATATTTGAATTAGCTGCTAGCATGAATTTCTCCATCATTTCTTCTAAATTACTCTTCTTTTGGGTAGGGGGTGCTTGGTTATAATCCGGGTGCGGCGGCCTCGGTTGGCTCCCGGAGGCGTAAGCATCGTTTTGATGCTGCCCCGGTGCCCATCGTTGGCCAGGTGTGTTTGGATTCCACGAGAAGTTCGGGTGACTTCTCGCTCCCGGATTATAAGCATTATTGAAAGGCGCCCCCCCTAGGCTGATTTCCTACATAATTAACAGATTCGTTCAAGTTCAAGTGTGCGAAGTCACCTGCCACGTTGTTCCCCGCACACTCATACGCGTGGTGGCCTCCGCCTCCACATCCCTCGCAGGTAATGACAGCAGCAGTAGCGGATGGTGAGGGGAGAGAGTCGACCATGAAAAGACCTCGGCCGCTTCTTGAAGCATTTCTCCCTGCAGTCCAGAATGTACTGTGGGAGGCAGTGTCGCGCAGAATTCGAAGGGCTTCTTCAGGAGTGTGGTTCATCAAGGTGCCACCCGCCGCAGCATCGATCATTGCCCTGTAGTTGGGCTCGATCGCGAAGTAGAACAATTCAACCACATTCCATGGTTGGAGATCGTGGCCAGGGCAACGGCGAAGGAGATCATTGAGGCGCTCCCATGCTTCAGCAAGGGTCTGTTGGTCAAGTTGGCGAAATGTGGCGATCTCCCGCCGCAAGCTTACAATCTTATCCACAGGGTGGAATTTAGCAAGGAACTTGGATGCGAGGGCATCCCAAGTTGCAGCAGTCCCGGGCGGAATGGAGTGGAGCCACACCTTTGCTTTGTCGCGGAGTGAAAAGGGAAACAGTCTGAGCTTGACCGTGTCGTCCGCAATCCCTGCGTAGCGGAAGGTTCCGCAAATATCAGAAAATTCCGCCAGATGCAGATGCGGATCTTCGCTGGCCAACCCCGAGAACTGAGCGTTGTTCCGGATTATGTTTAAGATCGCTGGCTTGATCTCAAACTGATTATTCATAATGTTTGGCCCGAACCCCGGATACACACTCCCAGCAGTTGGAGTGGTGTAGTCCCTCATCGTGCGGGGTCGAGGCCTGACTGCCTCCTGCTCAATCCCAGGCTGATGTTCCCCCACGCCGGGCATTCTCGGATCAACATCATTTGGGTCTACCTGATCACCCATGGCCGCTTGTACAGCCGCAGCGCGCCTTCGCGCGCGAGCAGTTCGTTCGATTTCTGGATCAAAAGGTGCGAGTTCACCTGCGACCTGCCTCTGCATGAACTGTCAAAAACAAAAAGAAAAACAAAGAAAATAAAAAAAACAACTGCTCGTATAACGAAAGTCACAACACAAAACGAAACACGCCTGCATTCCCCGGCAACGGCGCCAAAAACTTGATGCGTGTCGGCAAGTGCACCGGTCGCTGTCAAGTAATAATTGTGGAGAATAAATTCCCCGGATGTCGGTCTCTTGAGGAATGCAGGATGGGTGAACGAATCGCGCAGTGATGATTGTTACACAAGCGTTCAACAAACACAAAGAGGGGTTTTAGGTTGGTTTTCCTAATCTTAGCAATAACAAAAGAAATGCGGGTCGAAAACACCGCTTCGCAAAGTGAGGTGGATGCAACGGCCGCGATGCCGTGCTTCGTGAGGCGGATGAAGTGAGCTCGAATGCGAGAGGGTGAGGGTCGCAAACACCTCTTCACAACCGCCGTTAGCTCTTGCTAACGCGGGTCAAACACCTTGCGTGCGGGCGCGAGTGAGTGAATGAGAACGGAGTGAATCACAACCAAACCATGAAGAATAACAAAGAGACATTCATTTAAACAAATAACATCTCAATATTCGAGTTTTACACGGTTCAAAGAGTACAACGAGGAAAGAGGAAAGGAATAACCGATGGTGAAGACTAGCGGCCGTTCACGGCCGGAATGGTAGGTTGTCGGGCTACCTCCGGACTCGGACGGACAATGCTTCCGGCGTAGAGAGCTGTCACGATCTCCCTACGTGCTCCGTCGTCTTCGACTTTAGGTTTCTTCTTCTTCTCACCGAGCGGAATGAAGGAATGCTTGCTTGGAGGCTTACGGACGATGGAGAACACTCACGGACAATGGAGGAAGTCTTAGAATGGATGGAGGAGGCTTCCCTTTGCGTAGGAGATGAAGTGGAGGCTTCCCACGGTGGAAATCGGCGGCGTACGGAACAGGAATCCCGCTCCCGGCATGAACGATCCGCCCTAAAATCGCAACAGGCGTTTAAATAGGCGCTGGATTAAATACTGCGCACGATCATTGGCGCACGATCAGTGGTCGTGCGCACTGGAATTCGGCGATCGTGCGCACTGCCTGGGTGGAACCTGCAAGATACGAAATTATAAAATAGAATGTTCGCACGACCAGTGGCGCACGACCGGTGGTCGTGCGCACTGGAGTTGATGGTCGTGCGCACTGGAGCAAACAGAACTCGGAAATTAAATGGTAAGTGCGCACGAGCAGTGGCGCACGACCGGTGGTCGTGCGCACTGTCGTTGATGGTCGTGCGCACTGCACCAAACAGAACTCGTGAAAAAGGGTTAAGTGCACACGATCAGTGGCGCACGACCAGTGGTCGTGCGCAATAGAACCGGTGATTGTGCGCAGTGTTCCTGTGCAGAATTGCACCGGGAACACTTGCACGACTCCTATTCCCGCACAACCACAGATCTAGCCACTGAAAGTGGCACTTATCAGCACAAGAATATACTAAAGACAATAAACACGAAAATCACACCAAAGTGGGACAAGATGTGCACCTAGCATGGATTATCAAATATAAACTATAACAAGGCTATTGTGCGTAGAATTGACTACATAACGGCCCGGATGAGTCCTTGTGTTTTGTTTAGATCTTCTATGTTTTATCCGAACTGATTACAGGTCGCGCGATCTGTGATGTATGCTTGCACCTGATTTCCTGAATGCCTTTGGTTTTTTTGTTTTTCTGGTAAATCTGATCATGCAGGCTGTTAACCACGCGGTTAGAATGTGTAGCCGCGGTATAATTTTGCTATTCGCAGATCGTCAAAATCTATAAGTAGGGACCTTTCGAAGTCATTCTTACGATTTCAAATGGCGCGATCTAAGAACAAGTCGCAGCGGCCTGTCAAGGTTAAAGCCGTTCGAGCAGATGCGGCCTTGGCCTTTCACTCAGCGGACCACCAGGAGTGTCGTCTTACCCAGAGCGAACTAGACGAATTCATTGCGAAACACATGGCAGGGAGTAATCTGCTCGCGCGGCTTCCTTTGCGCGACGAGAGGATTCTTCCAACCCGCATCAGATAGTCGTTCCCGTCGACCATTTTGAATATGGCTTCAAATTTCTGCTGCCACTTGAAGTCATCGCCATTTTTGACCACTATGGGGTTGTACCCGGCCAGCTTCCACCGAACTCCATAGCATCCATATACAGTTTTATTTCATATCTGCGGTTCGAGCGGACCAGATTTTCCATTGATTTGTTTAGGAAATTCTTTTCGGTGCGGGCTGTCTCCGACGTGGGGACTTCAACTTTCAGGGGGCCCCTTTACTTTGGCTGTCATGGACTGAAGATCATCAATTTGGCGAACAAGGTCTCGGACTGGTCGGCGCGGTTTGTAATGTTCGAAGGCGACTTCGGACTATTGCAGACCAACCCGCAAGTTCGGGGGGAGGAGGCTTTCCAAATCCCTCAAGTCGGAAAGATCGAGCTGGACACCTTCGTGTTTCTTGAGAATGAGCGATTAGATATCAATCACTACATTCCGCTATTCTCAGAGCTGGAGGACGTCAACCCCGAACATATTAAGTTCCTCTAGACCGCCTGTACATGACCGCGCGGGCTGTTTTATTTAAACTTGTGACTTCACCTTGCAGCTGCCCACATTGTCCTTGCAAACAAGCCGGTCACGCCGGCCGGCCCGATTTTAACCCAGAGGGAAAGGAGGCAGCGGCGAAACAGGTCGCCATCGTCGGAGGAAGAGAGCCCAACTTCTTCTGATGAATTCGAGCTTCTTCGTTCCTGTGGAAACCCGCCCAACCTGCAGGGCAACCCAACTGTCCTCTGGCACAGGGACGGAAGCCGCATCCGGGTATCCACTGCAATTCCTTTATGGGGAAGTGAAAAGATTTGCTGCCATGCGCTAGCCGCCGGGGCCGCTATTTATGGTCGAAAGACCTTAAAGAAGCTGAAGAAAATTCCTGAAGAAGAGCTTCCCCGGCTAGCGGCACAAGCCGTTGTATGGGGGTTTGCGGCCAATCATTTCATGGCCTTGTCGTACAGGCGGCTGGTTTCCGTTCAGAAACGCCTAGAAAAGAAGTGCGAGGAGCAGGTCGCGGAGAACGCGCGGCTTCAAGAAGTCGTGGCGGTGAGTTTGTCAAATGATGACGCGGTTTTATTTTGTTCAGCCCGAGCAACCTGATTTATTTTTCCCTTTTTGCAGAAACAATATGAGGTGACCAACCCAGCCTTCCAGGATGAGGTGTTGCCTCATGTGGCCCAAGGAATCGATAAAGCTTTGGGCATTATGGAAAACCGGGGCGGTTTGTGCGAAGGTTTTGAGGGCACTACTTTCTCCGACCTCTTCCCCGCCCTAAAGGACCAGCTTGATGAGATTAGCCGCAGGTAGAAAGGAAAAGCTAAGGTGGGTGAAGAGGCTGAAGCCGACGCGGGCAGGGAGATTGCAATTCATCGAGGAGTCGATGAAAGTGGTGGAGCCGCCGAGGAGGCCGATGCGGATGACGATGCTGACGATGATGATGAGGATGATGAGGACAGTTTGTCCTCTGGAACAACCGGCTCCGCCAGTAAGACCGGGCGGTCTAGTGACAGCGATTCATCGGGTTCTTCCTCGTCAAGTGAAGGCTATTCGCCCGAAGTTGACATTGATGGTGCAGACTCGAGTTCCCCTGCCAAGAAGAAGAAAAAGAAGTCGACAGACTAGTGCCTTTGTTTTAATTTTATTTTTGTGTAATCGCCGGTCTTTTTTTGTTAGTCGGGCGGTTAATATTTTGTTAACACATATTCTGAAAAATGAATGGAAATTTTACCTATCTAATTGTCCATCTATTGTTACTTACTTGTGGTTGCTATCTTGTCTTTCTTTTTTTCTTCTTTACCTTTTGTTCTTTATGATTGAGCCGTGCGGTTGTCCTGATCCGAGTATAAGTAATAACTGATGATCTCGGACAGCCTATATACAACCCGTGCGATTACTCACTTAAATCTCGGGATGTCCGATTTTGATAATATAAATGATAAAGGATAGACTCGTGCGATTATAATTTAAACTGGGCGGCCTCTTATCATTCAGAGATATCTCATCCTCGCTGATACAAGTAGTGAATTATAATTTTGCGCGGTTTGAATACAATCCTGGCGAGTATTCCATTGCATCCAGGGATAACTTTTTGCTAAGAAATAGATCAACCCGATCGGTTAGAACATAACCCGGGCGAACATATATTTAAATCCAGAAATATCCAGACTTGGTTAATATGAGAGACAGATAGATCCGCTCTGCTATAATGCAACCCAGGCAATCATACATTTAGATCCAGAGATATCCAACTTAATTGATATAAAAGATAGATAAGACCGCCCGGTTAGAATGCAACTCGGGCAATCATACGTTTAGATCCAGAAATATCCAACTTAATTGATATAAAAGATAGATAAGCCTGCCCGGTTAGAATGCATCTCGGGCAATCATATATTTAGATCCAGAAATATCCAACTTAATTGATATAAAAGATAGATAAGCCCTCCTGGTTAGAATGTAACTCGGGCAATCATATGTTTAGATCCAGAAATATCCAAACTTATACTCAATCAGACCGTGCGGTTTCAAAATGCAGACCGCCCGGTCTTAATATCACAACCCTCTATTAGGGTAGAAGAACTCCTGCACCTGTTCCAATAATATCTTTCTCGAATGGTTTATATAAGAAACCATAAGAGATGAATGCCTTCCTGTAGGGAAGAGGAATAATCTACAGGCTCAGATGACCAAGTGGGCAGGTGGGCCTCGGCGGCAAACATTGCTTTCCTCAAATGGTCATAAGAGCTGTAGAGAAAGAAAAAGAAAAAGCATGTACAGACTCAGATGACCATGTGGGCAGGTGGGCCTCGGCGGCGAACATTGCTTTCCTCAAATGGTCATAAGAGCTGTAAGCGACTCATCTGCTCTCTTGCCTAGGGTTACAAGCCGAGTTGATCAATTGGGCAGGTGGGCCTCGACGGCGAACATTGCTTTCCTCAGAGAGATCAACTCAGTTGTGGACCCAACTAGGCACCGCTTCGAGAGTACCTAAGAGTATTCGACGGTCACAGGCTATGATGATCAGTTGGGCAGGTGGGACTCGGCGGCGAACATTGCTTTCCTTAGAAAGATCATCAAAGCTGTAACTATATCCCTTTCGGGGCATGATAGAGCTGACAATCACCTAGACCTCCCTTGATGCAGGGGTGTGTCAGATATCGGCCGGGATATAAAATTCTGAAGACCACCGCAGCGGAATTGGCAAGCTACCACTACACGTGTGCGAAAACTCCCCGCATCACATGATCTTGGTGGGTTTTAAGCTATGACTACAATCCGAGGGGGTTCGAGCAGAATTTGGCGATATCTCAGAGGTTCAGGGAGTGAGATATATATATATATGTATTCATAATGCAGAGAACCATCAGACAAGGAGAAGTGTTAGTATAGGGCTTCTCATTTAATACCAAAAAACGTAAAAAATGAAAGAGATAGTTTAAGGATAAAATCGTTTAAGATCGTCACCGCTCCAGGTGCGCGAGATGTCTTCTCCTTCGCTGGTATGGAGACGATAGGCCCCATTCTTTAATACCTCTTTGATAATAAAAGGTCCTGCCCAGTTGGGATTCAGCTTTCCAACATTGCCAGACCTGGCCGCAGCATCTACCTTCTTTAGTACCAAATCCCCAACTGTAAATTGTTTCACTCTGACATTCTTGTCAAAGTATTTTTCCATTCTCCTTTTAACTTCTTCCTGTCTGATTGTTGCCTCATCCTGAAGTTCTTCGATCAGATCTAGACTATACTTGATAGCCTCATCATTGTCTTCTATCCATGCTTCCCCTCCCTCTTTTGCATACACAACTATTGGAGTGACTACCTCAAACTCTACAGGAACAACAGCTTCCGAGCCATGAGATAATTTGAACGGTGTCTCCCCAGTGGCTGAAGATGGGGTAGTACGAAGAGTCCAAAGGATGGAAGGAAGTTGGTCCGCCCAATTTCCTCTTTGATTCAAGACTCTTTTCATCAAGAGTTGCTGGATTCGCCTGTTTGCTGCTTCTACCTGACCATTGGTCCTTGGATGATGTACCGAGGCAAACCGAAGATCAATTCCGACCTGATCACAAAAGCTTATCATCTCAGGATTATTGAACTGTGGGCCATTATCAGTGACGATTGCCAGCGGAATTCCATGCCGGCAGACTATTTCCCCCCAGATGAAGTTTCTGATAATTTGGGTATTAGTTTTTGCTAATGCTTTTGCCTCAATCCACTTACTGAAATAGTCGATCATCACAATGATAAAACGACGTTGACCGCTGGCTATTGGGAAAGGTCCGATAAGATCCATTCCCCATACGGCAAAAGGCCACGGCGCAGTTATTGATCTGAGTGACTGAGCAGGCAAATGCTGAAGGGGAGCAAACTTTTGACGCTGAACACACTGCTTGGCGAATGTTTCAGCATCCTTTCTCATGGTTGGCCAGAAATATCCTTACCGCAGGATCCTTTTCTCTAAGGTTTTTGCCCCTGAATGGCTACCGCATTCCCCAGAATGAACTTCCTGAAGTATGATCGGGATCTCTTCTTCTGAAACACACCGTGCTGAGGGAGAAATCAAAGTTTTCCTATACAAGACTCCTGCTATTAAGTAGTAGTAGGCCGCCTTTCTTCTGAATCTATTTCTGTCCTTGATTGATTTTGAAACTCTCCTTTAGACAGAAATAATTCATAAGGGTCTTTCCAGGAAGGATTCTGATCGATCTGCATGAGCTCCTCTTTCTCTATGGCCGGATGAAAAAGTTCCGAGGTCACCCCTCCTGATGGAAGACCAAACTTTGATAACTCGTCTGCCTCTTCATTTTGTGTCCTTGGAATGTGCTCGATGATGAAGGATCTTAATCTCCCGATCTCTTCCTTAGCTAGCAATAGATACTTTCTCAGCATCGGTTCTCTTGTTTCGTTGTTCCCTAGAACTTGTGAAGCCATCACAAGAGAATCAGTTTTCACATGAACATTCTCTATCCCAAGCTCTTTTGCGAGTCTTAGGCCGGCCAAGAGTGCTTCGTATTCAGCCTGGTTGTTCATCACTGGGAAGAAGAATTTGATTGCTTGCTCAAGTTTGATGTCGTTTGGACTGATAAGAACTGCTCCGTCTCCCACGGAGTTTCTCCCTGAAGCTCCATCTACATAAATGATCCAGGCAAAAGGAGATTCCTCCACCCGTTCTAGATTAGACTCCATCGTGTCCACCAAGAAGTCTTCCAGTACTTGTGCCTTAATTGCCGTTCTGGGAATGCATAATATTTCAAACTCGCTTAGCTCGATTGCCCATTTAGCCAATCTTCCTGAATGATCTGGCTTTTCCAGGATACTTCTTAGTGGATGATCCAAAACCACCTGGATAGGATGAGCCTGAAAATAGGGGCGGAGCCTTCGTGACGACATAACTAAAGCCAAGGCTAATTTTTCCAGAATTGAATATCTAGTTTCCGCATCTTTGAGGATGTGGCTGACATAATATATTGGAAATTGCTTCTTTTTCTCCTCCCGGACAAGGACAGAGCTTAATGCATATGGACCCACCCCCAAGTATAAGAATAATGTTTCCCCTTCGCGAGGGCTTTGAAGAAGAGGGGTTGAGGTTAACTGCTTTTTCAACTGTTCGAAAGCATTATCGCACTCTTTATTCCGTTCAAACTTAGATCCTCCCCTGAGAGTTTTGAAGAATGGAGCGCTCTTATCTCCTGACTTGGAAATGAATCGGCTTAGTCCTGCCAACCTCCCCCCAAGTTGTTGCACCTCTTTCTGATTACGAGGAGGGGTCATATCTAGGATGGCCTTTACTTTATCTGGATTTGGCACGAGGCCATCAGGAGTGAGAAGATGTCCAAGAAATTTCCCTTTGTTTGCCCCAAACACGCATTTCAGTGGATTTAGTTTTAATTTGAACCTCCGCAGAGTAGCAAACGTCTCTACGAGGTCTTTCAAATGAATTGAAAAAGTTTTTCTTTTTAGAAGAAGATCATCAACGTATACTTCAAGATTTCTCCCTTTTTGATGTTTGAAAACCGTGTCCATCATTCTTTGATATGTCGCACCCGCATTTTTGAGTCCAAAAGGCATGACAAGATAACAATAACACCCGTCATTGGTGATGAATGATGTATGCGGGATATCAGGTTTATGCATTTTAATCTGGTGGTAACCAGAAAATGCATCTAAAAAGCTCATGAAATTATATCCCGCCGCGGAATCTACTAAAACATCTATCCGAGGCAAGGGATAACAATCTTTGGGGCACGCTTTATTGAGTTTTGTGAAATCCACACACATGCGCCATTTTCCCCCAGATTTTTTCACCATTACAACATTTGACATCCAAGTGGGGTATTGGAGTTCAGAAATGAAATTGGCTTTAAGAAGTTTTGCAACTTCTTCTTTGATGGGTACCGCCAGCTTGGTTGCTACCTCCCTCTTCTTTTGTTGGATCGGCTTAAATTCAGGGGAGACACTGAGGTGATGGCATGCAACATCCGGATCTACTCCAGGCATATCTTCGTCGACCAAGCGAAGATGTCCAGGTTCTTCAACAGACAGGAGATCAAGTGAGTCTTCTCCTCTTCGGATAGCTCGACGTTGATGATCAGCTTCTTTCCTTCCCCTTCAGCAATGGGGATCTCTTGGGTCTCCTGGGCAGGTTCCAGGTGAGTCCCTTCTCGCTCTGCGCTTTCCCCAGTTTCCTCAGGGAGCTTGGAAACTTCATGAACGTCGTTCTGAAATTCGGGAAATGGTGCCTCGGTGATCACATTAACTGTTTTTACATAGCATTCCCGAGCAACTTTTGGATCGCTTCGGATCCGATATTGACGTCCCTCGGCAGCGAACTTTAAAGCCAAGTGGAAAGTGGACACTATCGCCTTGTAAGCATTCAGGATTGGCCTTCCGAAGATTGCACAGTAGCTGCTTGGGGCTTCCACCACTACGAAATTTATCAGCTTTGTTATGCCTCCCAATGACACCAAAAGCTTTACCCACCCCTCTACTTCTTTCTTTTCTCCTGAGAAGCAGTAGAGGGGCCCTTCCGTGGAGAGCAGAGGCTTTCCAGTCTTAAGGGCCTCAAATGTTTGACGGAAAATGAGATTAACTGAACTACCGGTATCAATCAGAATTTTGTGTACAGTGTAGTTCTCGATGATTGCCTTTATAACTACAACATCATCGAAAGGGTTTGCATTTGGGGGAAGATCTTCTTGGCCGAAAGTAACGACCGACCTTTCTGGAGCAGAATTGGAGGCGGCTGCCACTTCCTGCTTGGAGACTCTCCCGATGCTGGATTTCCGAGAGGATTCTGGCCCTGCTCCACCATGGATACAATAGATGTTGCCAAGGGGGCCAACATCATTTACTTCTATGCATTCGGTGGCAGGATGTATATCCCCATAACAACCTGCCTCTTCCACGTCAGCACATTCCCAGGTCACTTCGACCGCTTCCTTCTTCCTTTCGGGCCGTGATTCAAATGGGGTTTCCTGCCGGATCAACCCTCGGAGTTTCCCTTCTTTCAGGAGTTTTTCTATTAACCACCGGAGGGCCCGAAAATCCTCAGTCTGATGCCCCTCCTCTTTGTGATACTCACAATAGAAGTTCGGATTTTGATTGCGAACTTCCGATTTCAAAGGTGCGGGCTTCTTGAAGTCAGGCCTCTTTTGAAGAATTTGAACAACCTCGTTCATGCTGACGTTAAGAGGGGTGAATGACTCCTGCGATTCATCATATCGGATGGACGAAATAGTTGGGGATGGCTGTGCGATGTATTGCGGCAGATATACTGGCATTATTTGCGGGACCACCAAGGGTTGAGTGGGTGCGATGGCCAACGGCGGTTTCTGATCCTGAAACCGTTGATGGCCAAGAAATGGTTGCTTAGGCTTAAGATTTCTTCCCCTCTGAGCACGAGGTTCGAAGTCAGGCCTAGATGGATGATTGTAACATTGCTGATGGATCGGTGCGGAATTAAACTGGTCATTGTCGCTGAGCAACTTGGCAACATAACCAGGATTAGTCTTTTCTCCCCTGATAAACTTGTTAGCTAGGCTAATCATATCTTGATAGGTCTTCGGTTCCCTGATTTGAGCTTCAAATTTCAACGGCCCCTCCCTAAGACCATGCATTAAAGCGACCCTGTATAATTCTGGATCGACATTTTGCACCTCCATTATCTCTCTTTGGAAACGGTCGACGAAGCGGGCCCACGTTTCGTTTTCTTGCTGCCGTATTTCAAATAGGGCTGCTGGACCATTCTTACTCTTTTTCGAGGTAGAGAATCGGAGCAGGAATTCTCTACGCAATTCCGCAAAACATCTAATGGATTGAGGGTGCAATCCGTAAAACCATTCTCTGGCTTGCCCATCAAAGGATGCTACCAGAAGCTTACACTTGGTTGCGTCGGTGATGGTCCTCAGAGCAACGGCCGATTCGAATACTTGGTGATGAATCGCCGGATCGGATTCCCCATTATATGTCGACAGGCGTGGTTCTCGGAAGTTATTCGGGGCTGGCTCTCCTCGGATCTCGTCCGTGAAGGGAGAACTTTCCTCGGTATCTTTGTACAGAGGGAAAGCGGGGTGGTAAGCTATCTCAACTGCGGTCATTTGCGGAGAGGCCGCTTGATAGGAGCGGACAGGGACTCCAGCCGGGTAGGAGTGGTAAGCAGCGGCCTCGGGCGGGTAGGAAAGGTGGGCAGCCTGAGAAGCCGCCCCTTGGAAGTCGAGAACCCGAGCCGGCATACAATGCGCGGCTTCTTGTTAGAAGTTCTGCCGAGCCGCAGAACCTTCTTGTGGTGGCTGGAAATGAGCGACTTGTGGTAGTGGGTATGGAGGTGGAGGAGGTAGAACAGGAGTTACTGCCGGGTTAACCGCAGCCTGTTGGGGGGCTAGCCGCTCGGTCAACAGAGTTAAAGCCTGACTGATTGCGTCCAGACGCTGATCAGTTGCTTTTTGGGCCTGTTCGGCTTCTCTCTTTTTTTGCTCCAGAGCTTCCCACAAAGAGTCTTCGCTATGGTCGGAGCGGTCTCATGGAGGGAACTGGCGGTCTGACATTGTGAACCAAAGATTTCACTGACAGTCCGCGATCTGAAGGTCGCGTGTTTCTGTTCGATTCAAAAGTGCGCCTCCGAAGGAAATCGAGGGTTGCGGATTATCGGTTACTATTTGGTTAGAGAATTTAGACCGCTAGCTGCGGTCGAGGCCAGATTTCGCCCGCTGCGGCAAATGCCACTCCTGCGATGGGCTTTCCTTTGATTAATGAGAAGCTGTTACAGCGGGTTACAAGTGCAGTAAAGAAGAAGTCGGCCGGCTAGACTAGTCGCAAGACCGGGAACTCGAGGCCGCAGCTCAAACAAGCGAGCTTTCGGATTCGAGTCTGCGTTTCTTGTGAACAGTGCCGCCCCCTATTTATAGGCTTGGGGGCCTGCCCGAATGGGCAGGGATAAAATAACCGCCTGCCTGGGTACAGGAGAAACGGGCAGGCGGTGACGGGATACACAAAGAAGAAAAGAAAGAAGCCGCGCGGCTTGGCGGCTTGCCCTTCCGACCCGTCTGACCAGAGGCTGAAGATGCCGTGATCAAGGCGATGATGCAAAATGAGCGGCCTTCGGCTTGAAACCGCGGTCTGCCTTCTGGCCATGACTTTGGCTGACCTTCACGATGCAACCCGGGTGGTCTCCGATCTGAGACCGCGGCTTGTACCGCGGGCTTGAGCCTTGAATCTCTATGACACAACCCGGGAGGTCTCCTACTTGAGACCGCGGGTCGCCTTCTTGCCTTGGCTTTTGGCAATCTTCAATCTTGGGGGTGGTCCGAAATGACAACAGACCACCCGGCTTGGTTTACCCTGGACTGAGAGCCGCTGACCCTGGAACCCAGCGGCTTGATCTAGCAGTTCACCCGGTTCGAGAATGATTCAAACCCAGAAGCGGTTTTCCGGGTAAATGCTTGTGTTTTTCTTTTCCTCTCAGTGTACTTATTCTCTATCATTTGAGTTTGAATTTCTTTCTTCTTCTAGGCTGTCCTTAGAAGGAATGCCCGTTGGACAATTGATGTTTCCTTCTATTTTTGTTCCCGACCCGTCCATCTGATTTGAATAAACTTCCAAGAATGTATTTGATGCATTATTGGAATACTCCATTCCATTCATGGAATTAAACGAGCTGTTGGAGAACATTCATCAGCTTTGTAGACCTTCTAAAAAGGTATTAGAAAGGACATCAGAGAAACTTCTATTTCTATCTGTATTCGACGCTGCGTCGACTTCATCATTCATCATATCGACGCACCTCTGAGTTCTTATCGAAGTAGCTTTGAATTATTTCTTAGCTCTGGATGAACTCAGATGTCGATGTTGCGTCGAGTTCTTATCGACGCATCTGTCGAGTTGAAGACTTGGACTTAAACTTTATCTTCTGTGTTAAGTGGAAGTCAAAGTTGTGTCGACTTCTCAGATGGCTTCAACATGCTCTTCCTTCTGCGTCGAGTTCCTTTCGACGTTGCGTCGACTAGACTTGATACTTTGGCATACAGATTGAATTGCTTCGACTTCAAGTCAGAGTTGCATCAACATCAAGTCAAAGTTACATCAACTTCCATTCGACGCAAGTCTTAACTTATATGATTTTGTGATTATCTTGACATGGTCTTGACACTCTAAGGTGAGTGTGACATCCTAGGACATATAATGACCATTTTACCTTTTTTATATAATGTGGGTAATATAACCTAACTGATGAAATCACTTTAAGTAATTTGTTAGATAAATTACAAGGGTTTTTCCCCACACATTCCCACTCCTAGTGACAATAAGAATAACTTCAGAGTTTTCAGTCTTCTTAATGAAGCACTTATCCTTGTGGAAACTACCACATAGTTAAGGTCACAAAGTTGACTTATGCTTATCAAATTGTGTAGCAATCCTTCCACAAAAGCTACTCTTGAGATGGTAACTATGTCATTAGCAACTTTACCATAACCTTTAGTTTTTTCCTCTATCAGATCCCCCAAATATCACTTTAGGACCATCTTGTACAGGAGTGAATTCTATCAAAAGGCTTCTTGTTCCAATCATGTGTCGGGAACATCCACTGTCCAAATACCAGATTGGAGTTTGAATGGTCTTTGGACATACCTACAAAAATGAACTATTTCTTCTTAGGTACCCTAGACTGGTTGGGTCCTAAATTTATGTTAGTCATAAAGAACACACTAGATCTGACTGCTCTAGGATGTGCAGAATGGATCTTAACAAGATTGTTTGTCAGCTTGGCATTGGTTACCTTTGGAACTATTGGATTGAACCAACAATCAATTGCAAAGTGGCCAATCTTGCCACAACACCAACATTCAAACTTGTTATATCTCCTTTTATTGCTGTCAAAAGGAACATGATTCCTTTGTGTGTGAGCAGAAGGATATTTAAGGGAGATTGAATTGCACTGCTTATGATTGTGGTGTTGGATATTCCCACTCATAGCTATGCCTCTGAGGTCAGTCTTCCTTAAAGATGTCTTCCTCTTCCCAGACACAAGTGATTCATGTTTCCTCATGATGATCCCTTCATGAGGTTCCTTTGAAGCACTGGGCACATCCTTGAATCCACTTGTGGAGCACTCATTCTTGAGGTGTCCATGAATAGATTCCTGATAATACTTGTTGGAGGGTGATATTACCTTCCTAAAGTTGATCTTTTTCTCAATAGATTCATCTGATTTACCTTCTTTAAGGTATCCTAGGCCTCTTCTATGAGTGGAGCAAAAGCTATCAATCAAGGGAAGAATGGTCTTAGATTTGGAGAAACTTGCTACAAGCTTTCTTTCAATAAGAAGTTTGTCATCAAAATCTTTGATTTTCTTGTCCTAAGATTTCAGAACATCAGATTGATCTTTACCCTTCTTTAGAAGTACAATCTCTTTGGATAGGGCTTGGCACGGCTCCTTGCTGTCTATTAATGCCTTCAAAGTTTTCCCAAACTTGCTTATTAGATCATGATTGGAGCTTTCATTGTAGTCCTTAAGTTGGTAGAATTCTGCATTCTCCAGAGTTAGTCTTTCAGCTTTTTCTGAGAGATCAGAGTTCCTTGCTTGAAGAGATGAGATCTCTCTAGCTTGCTCTTTGCAAAGCTTCTTACTTCTCTTAAGTGCTTCAAGCAATTCTCCATATTGATCTAATAAGTCCCCTTTAGATTCATCTTCTGAGGAAAGAATTGCCTCAGAATCAGTATCTGGTATAGATAAGGAAGCTTTGATTGGTACCTATGCAAAGAAAGAAATTTCTTGCTCTTCTTCTTCACTAATGGCCATGACATCCATATGTTCTTCTTCTGATGAGATGGATGAGATTCTCTCATCATCACTCAGAGTTTTAAATTTCTTAGCCAGAAAACTCTTTTCTCTGTGGTTTTCCTTGAAAGCTTTCTTATCTTCAGATTTTTTGTTGTCTCTTCTTTTGGAAGGACAATCAGCTATCATGTGTCCAAATTTCCTGCATCCATAGTAAATAGTTTCAGTGGAAGAGTGTTTGTTATGTTTGGATTCATACCTGTACCCTTTTTCTTTGTGGGGATTGTGGCTTTTTCTTGAGTTTGAGAAAGATGAGTGTCTTCCTTTTTCTTTCCTCCTTTTTCTGAGAATCTTAATGAAGTTTTTGGAGAATAGAGTGAGTTCACAATCAGATTGTCCTGTGCTGGTGGAGCTTGTTTCAGATTCTTCAGCTTCATATTTCTTATTCTTCTTAGAGCTCTCAGCCATGAGGTCTACTGATTTTTCTTTGTAATTTGGTCTGCAACTATCTTCTTCAGCTTTCCTAGTATTTAATTATAGTTCATAGTAGAGAAGTTTCCCAAACAGGTTTTGGGGTTCCATATTGCTCAGATTTCCTACTTCTCTTATGGCACAGATTTTAGTGCCCCATTCTTTATGAAGGGATCTCAAGAATTTGTCATTAATCTCATAGTTAGATAACACCCTTCCATAGGTTCTCAGACCATTCACAATGCTAAAAAAAATTTCAGAGCACTGGGAGATGGAATCCCTCTTGTCTTGTCTCAATGCCACATATTCTTGATTCAAAATGGATTTCCTGTCATCCCTTACTTCAGTTGTTCCTTCCATGTAGACTACAAGAGAGTCCAACATTTCTTTGGAGGTTTTGTAATGGACTAGATTCTGGAATGTAGAATCATTAATAGCCTTACCAAAATATTTTTGGCCTTCTTGTCCATGGTGGCAAGCACTATCTAATCTTTACTCATTTCAGCATATTTCATGGGAACTGCAACTTTAGTGCTAGAGGATGGGGTATTCATTGGAATGAATGGGCCATCTTCAATGGTCATAAATATTCTTAGATCAGATGCTTCCATATAAAGTTTCACTATTTCCTTCCAAATAGCCAAGTTCTCCTTTCTGCAAATGGGCAATTTCATAGAACTAAGTTCTTTGTAATTTTCTCCAGTCATGGTGTGAATCTAGATCAGTCCTTAGTGGATCTTGTTCCTTAGCTGTAAGAATATTTAGAACAGAACCTAGCTCTGATACTAGTTATTATTCTTATGGAATGACAAGGATCACACCTAGAGGTGGGGTGAATAGTGTGATAGTTGATTTGTGATGTCTTTTTGAAATTAAAAGGCACGACAAACAATCACAGCAAAGCACACAGAAATTTATAATGGTTCTCTCTAGACAATGTGTCAAGAGTTAGTCCACTGTCCCAACACCTTTCAAGCAATGTGCTTGATAAGGCCAAAGTCCTCAAAAACTCAGAACCCACACAGGGTTCCTACCTCAGTCTTTTATAACACAAGACTTACTCTCAGATCTACAAGTAGAACCTACACTCAGATCACTCAGATCTTACACTCAGGTCACAAAGACCCTACACTCAGATCACCAAGATCCTAACTCAGATTCTCACAGGAATCCTACACTCAGATCCCAAAGATCTTACACTCAGGTCACAATGACCCTACACTCAGATCACAAAGATCTTACACACTGTTTATAGATTTATAGTGGTTTTTACATTGATAGACTAAGTAAAGAATAAGAATTAGATATTGAGTCTTCAATAAAAGTCTAGCGGTAGGCTTCTTCTCCCTTGACAGATGATAGAGTATAAATTTCTATCCACCCCCGGATGGACTGCTCTTTTCTCCATCTCCGAGGCCACTTACTTCGAACTCACTATTGAGTTCTTAGCCTCTTTTGAGTTTCGGTGGGTTGGGAATGATGACATCATCGCCTTTCGAATGGGCGTTGTTTCGCATTAACTTTCAATCCGCCAACTAAATATTCTTATGGGTTTTTGCGACGAGGCATTTTCTCTTTCTCCTGCCTACGCCGATCTTTGTGTTGATTTCCCCACCGATTTTAATCTTCTACAATTCTGGTTGGAAATCAGCAACGATATTTCTCCTTACAACCCCTAAAGATCCAAAGGTAGCCACCTCATCTCTCCTGCCTTTCGTATTCTCCACAACCTCCTTACCTTCACTCTCACCGGCCGCGACGACATCCATGGTGTGGTTACCAGGCGGGACTTACTATGTCTATATAGTATGCACCATCAGGTACCTCTTAAACTCGGCTAGTTGCTCGCTATCTTCTTTCGACATCAGGCTGAAAATGCGAGGTTGGGAGCTGTCCACAGCGGGTACTTCATCACCCATCTCGCCAAGCAGCTGGGGGTCTGGGACACTCTTCCATGGATGCGCTCCGTTCAGACGCCGATTTCCATTCAATTTCAGAATATCCAAGCCCTAGGCTTAGCACGACGACGTGATGGTGAGTTCGAGGCTGTGACACCGGAGGTTGGCGGCGGAGCATTTGATCTCGATGCTGATCTCCCTAGTTCTACTCATTCTCCACCCTCACTGCCGCTGCACCATTCCCCAGCTCCTGGTCCTTCGACTTATTGGGATCGTCAGTTCGGGTCTCTCCGTACTCAGCTTGAGCAGATGGAGACCCATTTTGATGCTCGGTTTGCATATTTTGATAGTCAATTTACCGCACTTGAGCAGCGTCAGGATTCTTCGATGGATCGCATTTTGAGGGAGTTTGGGGTTTTGCGGACTCACTATCCACCCAGCAGGGATGACAGTGATGAGGATTAGGCCTCTTTTGTTTTATCTTATCGTGTATGTATCTGTCTTTATATTTTTCCTGCTTTCATGTCTCTTTATCTTTTTATAAAAAAAGTATAAAAATTTGTGTGTTTTGCTTCATCAGCACTACTTGGTGCGGATTTGGCCTCCACTCAGGGAAGTTTCTTCTCTCTTTACTTACTTGTTTTTCCTAGATTTACAACATTGGGGACACTATTTTCTTTTAAGTATGGGGGGAGGGTTTTTCACACCAAGTTTACTGCTGGGCAACACCCGAAAAAATAATTTTAAAGAAAATATTAAAACAAAAGAAAATATTAAAAAATAGTTTTTTATTTTGGGAATCAATATCTCAATATTTACTCATATGCAAAATCTTTAGTAGATTTGCTTTTGCATAGTGTTGTAGGGAATTTTTATACTTCATTCGATTTTGAATTTTGGAGTAAAATTGTTGACTCATGTAGTGTTCCTAGTTAAGCGCACGCGTTTGTAGGATCTCATTTCAAATTAACTATTCAACATACAATTAGATTTATGTTTTTCTAACTGCGTGAAAATAATTTTTATTTTACTTTTACCTTGAAACAGGTAGAATCCAAAAATAATTTAAGTGAGTATGTAGAAGCTTACTAGAGAATTATTACGCAATTTGAACAGAACGGTATTCTTTCTCGATGTCTAGAACTTGCCCTCTAGCGACTCTCAAAACATTTGCATAAGTTAAATTCATTAGTATGAATATGATATAGGCATTTCATTGGCCCGTTTGAGCTTTTCCACCCGCACCTAACATTTTATCTTTGTTAAGCCCCTTTGAGCCTTTTACATTACTTTTTGTTTCAGCTCCACCAAGCTCTTCACCAAGGCCCAAAAAGCAACCTAATCACACACCTAAGTCTATGCTCGAAATTAGTTATTTGAAAAGATTTTGTGAGTGTTGGTTGTCTTTTATTATTTTGGTGGACATTTTTTTTATGAAAGAAAAAAATGATGATATAAAAAAATCAAATGTAAAAAAAGAAGAAAAAAAAGAAAGAAAAAAAGATTGGGAATTGGCTATATTCTTATAATGTTATGACTGCTTACATTATTTTGTATGAGCTCACTTTAGGTTTGGGTGTGACTAGCCATCATGTTTATCTTGTTTATCCTCACCAAAAATAACCTAAGCCCACATTTCAACCTAATTAAGTCCTATTGATTCATACTTATGAGTTAAACTAGTGTCGTGGCGAGAGTATGAAAGGGCAAGCCTATGGCCATTGTCATTGATGGATTTCTTTGGAGGCTATCCCGAAATTTGATGTTGTGTACTCTTGATCTTAGTAAACACGCTACCCGCTCCCTAAATAACATTTTAGGATTTACCGGATTTTCAATTTAAAAGTAAAAACAATATGTTGTAACACATTTTTGAAAAATTATAAGCTAATCTTTATGCTGAATAAGTTTTTCTACTAGGATTTCTACACGCTTAGGCGCAAGACTTCGCATTTTTACTCCTTAGGTTCAAATTTCTTTTCTAGTGTTTAAATTTTTCTACTCCTACGAAAAGTTGTTTGCTCGGGACTAGCAAATGGGTAAGTATGAGGGTATTTGATAAATCCAATTTTATCTTAGTTTTTATTTAGTTTTTAGTTTAATAATCAATCAATATATGTTCAAATTCTTTAAATAATCTCCCTAATTTACTAATTTTCTTTTTCAGGCAAATATGGGCCGCTGATAGCATTTTTGGGCTCACTGTATTAATCAGGAGAAAAAATGTGTCTGTTTTGGGAAATTGTCAAGAACATGCCCCCATGTCACGGGCGTCACCTGGGGGCATGACCTTAGCCACGAGGCGTGCCTGATAGAAGCATTGAAAGTCAATTCCACGCCAGATTATTATTACACGCCCCCAAGTCATGGGCGTGACCCGGGGGCTTGACTTATGTCACGGGCCATGACTCTCTTGTCGTGCTGGGACCTTTGCCACGTCAGATTATTATTACACGCCCCACAGTCACGAGCGTGACTAAGGGGCGTGACATCTTCTTAACTGCCAACTTAACACCAGCTCAAGCCATTTCCCGCCGTTTGCAGATCAAGCCAAGACACACCTAGGTCACGGGCGTGACCTAGGGGCGTGACCAACAGATTTATGAAGTTTGGCGGTTTTTCTCCTGAACGTTCATGGGTATTCAAGACACCGTTGCCACACATTACATGCCCCAGAGTCACGGGCGTGACCTAAGGGCGTGTCTCCCTAACTTTTTCAACTATAAATTGTTGCTATGTTCAGATGCCAAGGAGGAGGGTTTTGGAGTCCAATTTCTCTAATTCTGCACTATTTTATTGTAATTCTCATTTCTAGTAGTTGCTTTTGAATTTCGTTTCAAGTTATAGTTATCGTTCAAGTATTTTTTATTCAAGTACTTTTCTTTTACCAATCATGTCTCTCTCATTTGCCATATGTATTTTCCCCATCATGATGAATAGCTAAATTCCAATTAGCACTTGATCATGATGAACTTTGGAATAAAATAAACTTTGCTTTGTTCTTAAAAAAATTAGCAATCTCTTTACATTATTTCGCTTCGATTTATATTTGATTCTAATTGCTTCGAATTCATATGTCGCGAATATGTTTCTCGGTCTAAGATCTGTATGCTAGTGATCGAGAGATCCATGCCAACAAGGAGATCACTCAAAGATAAAAAGAGTTTCATGCACTCCTCGAGAGAGGGTGATATAATTCTTCCGAAATGGAATCAAATCCAGTATAGGGGTTCGCCTCCTAAAGCAAGCTTAGGGGTTTCGACTGGCCGAGGGGTCTTAATCGATCAACCTAAGGTTAGTTGATAGTTCTCTCGAGAGAGGTTCTATCATACTTTGGGAACCTCCACGGTCGAAGTAAATAATTTAAAAGTTTGTAGTTTAGTCTTTTAAGAAGTTTATTTTAGTCCAAAGGGATTCTAGATCAAGTGCCAGCTCTCTAATCATCAATTTTCTCTTTAGCCCAAGTCGTCTATTTACTTCATTTTCAAACCAAAAATTTCCGTTAGATAAAATAACAGCTCTACTTTGTGAGTACAAGTACTCGACAGCCCTGAGTCTAAATATGATACTTGATCCTATACTTTAAAACGAAAGGTATACTTGCCTTATCGGTTTATTGTTGGAAATGCGCTTCAGCAAAACAATAAAGAAAATTATCCATCAGATTGTTGTGAAGTTCTCATTGAAGTCTGGAAGATCTTGGTGGATAGGGAGAGTGATTGATTATCTTCTGGAGTGTCTTCAGCATAAATATTGCTGGATGTTTGTTACTGTGGTTGGAGATGAATCTGAGGTGTAGGCTCTGGGGCTGTAGTAGATGGGATGGACTGGAGATTTTGGGCAGTAGTATCATCTAGGATGGTATCTTATTGGGCTGCTGCAGGGACCAGTGCTAGATTATCTCTTGGTGGATCTGGTAGTATTAACTCATTATCCTGAGGGGTTGGAGAAGGAGGAGGTGTAGGTGCAACTTGACCAAGCTTTAAGATCTGCCTGGTCTACTTGGAGAAGATTCCAATATTTATTCTCTTCCCAGGTGGAATTGTCACTCCTTTTGATTTGCATATCATGGGGTAATGATGAAGCAGCACCTGACTCATCATTCTCATATATGCATTTTCTTTATGTGCATATTTAAGACCTATCATTTTTAGAAGGCACCTCCCCCAGTTTATCTTCTTGTTCAGAACCAGGACTCCCATTACTTGTAGTTGTTGTTTGGGAATTGCATCATGAGCTGAGATTTTACATAGTAGAACTTTGCCTACAATATCTTCCAGGAACCTATATTCTTCAGCTAGATCAATCTTCTTCAGATTGATGGCCTTCTCTTTCCTGAACTGCATGATTTTTAAAACCTTCTTGATCTATTCCCCTGTTAGTTCATTTGATCACTATCACTTGTAAGATCAAACATTTGATTGAACAATTTCTCTGTTATATTTATATCAGTTTCAGAAATTCTCCCATTGAGGGGTCTTTGAACTCTGTCAGTTCAGCATCAAGGATCTTGCACCTTGTAGAAATTAGCTTTGTCAGGCCGGCATCATGAAATAAGCCGAGGACGTCTTTGAAGTTATCAGAAGCTGTACTAAATGATTCCACATCCACATTGAAGCCAGAGTTGATCTTTGGAGGAGCCATTGAATCTTAGATGAAGTACCTGCAAAGAGAGGAGAGAGAGAGAGAGAAAGCACGAGAGCTGGGGAGAAAGAAAGCACGGGAGCAAGAAGAAGAGAATTCAAAAGAGTGATGAATTCGTTGTCTATGTTGCTTAAAAGAAGATGATTCATCACAACTTAGGGTTTTATTCAAAGCGCCGTCGATAAAAATTAATAGTCAGCGCGACAAAATGTGTCAAAGCATCTTCTAAAAGTGAAATTGCACGCACTTGTCATGTCAACATTGCGTCGATTAGAGATCGACGCACCTTCGAATTTGATGGGCAAGTAACTCGATGGATGTGTCGATATGAAATTGACGTTGCGTCAAATGCTATTCAAAGTATCTATTGCAGATTGCTCTCAGAGCTGACGTCGAGTAGAATTTGATGGTATGTCGAATTCTATTTGATGCAACTCTGAATAAACAGATTTATTTTCTTAGAAAGTTCTTGTTGTTTTTCCAGCAATGATTTTTATTGAAAATAGTATTTATACCATAATTTTATGAACCAAAGAAAATAACAAGGGGATTCGGAGAAGAAATCACTCCCATTGTTGGATTTAGTTATTTATTAAGGCCTTAGTTCTTCCTTCCCTGTCCATTATCTCTTAGGAAGGATCCTACCTTATCTTGCACAAGTAGCTCAAACATTAGAGAGTACCCAGGTTACCTTGGGCCCTTTGCTTTTACCATTATATGGTTCTATGAAAGAATAGAAGGGTCTTTCATGATATCCTATTGGATGACAGAGAATGAGTTTATCAAATCTAGGTACATTATTTTGCTACTTGTAGTGTGTATAAAATGTATCCAAATGTACTAAATCTGCAGAATGTCTAATTATTTTACTTTTGACTTTATCCTTTTGAGTGTTGTTGGTTAACTTCTCTGAATTACTCTTGCCTAGAGATTTCTTTTCCTTGTTTGAATTTGCTCTATTAAATACAGTTATTTTATCTGGATTTTTAATATCTAGATCCTTAGTTATTGCCCTCCTCTCACTTATTTGATAGTCACTAGGTCTAATAAATCTAACTGGATTTTTCCAGGCTGGTCTACTAGTGACTTCAGTGCTAGTGCATGGGTCTGCTCCTAGACCTAGGTGCTTAAATATCATAGAGAGATTTTGTGTAATATCTTTGAGCTTTTGACCCCTCCCATTGAGAGAGTCCTTAAAGGCTTTTGCCTTTGTTAGCTCTTCTTTTAATTTTAGATTTTCATTTCTTATCTCAATCAATTCTATTTCTTTATCCTGAATATCATTTCTCAAATGATTATTTATTGAATATAATTCATCTTTCTTGAATTTTTCTAATTCTTCCCTATCTGTTTCTAATTCTTTTTGTATTTTGAGTTAATCATTGCAAATTTCATTAAAGCAATTTTTAAAGTCTTTTGAGTCAAAATCAAAATTATCAAACAGTGATACCAGTTCTTCTTCATCACATGAGGATATACCTAATGCCATCATGCAGCAAGCTTCAGCAACTTCTTCATGACTTTCTGATGAAGAGGATCTTAACTCCGCTTCCGAGTCACTCCAGGTTTCAAAAATGAAACATTTAGCTTTCTTCTTGTCTTTCCTCCTGAAAGATTTCTTCTTGTGCTCATCTTTGCTGTTGTACCTGTCCTTTTGTTCTTGTGGACACTCAGGGGCTATGTGCACTGGCTTATTGCAGGAGAAGCAATCACTTCCTTCTTTGGAGTCTTATCAAATCTGGTTTTTGAGCTCCTCTCTTTTCTTCTTGAATCTTCTGTCTTGACCCACTTTTTGAATCTCCTTGCTAAGAGACTGAACATCTCATCTTTATGAGTGAAGGGCTCTCCTTCAACAACCTTCAAGGCAAAACTCCTTTGGATGGGAGTTGAGGTTATCTCCTTAGCCTCTATTTCAGCCATTCTCTTCAGTTGCATCTCATAAGATTTGAGCTTTCCTAGCAAAGCATCAGTAGAGATCTCTCTATGGCATCTGGACTCTCTGATGGCCTAGATCCTTGAGTCCCATGAGCTTGGGAAGCACATGAGGATCTTATCATTGATCTCTGTCAAGGATATTTCCTTGTCCAGACTTTTTAGCTTTTTAATAATTATGCTGAATCTGTCATACATTTCTGCAACACTTTCCTCAGCTTTGTTTTGAAAGTTCTTATATTGGGATATGAGAAGAGACTTCCTGTCCTTTCTTTCATCAGAACTCTCTTCCACAATTCTGGAAAGAGATTCCCAGATCTCTTTTGCTGATTGGCAGTCAGCAACATTCTGGAAAATATCATATTACATTGTAGAAACCAGAATGTTCATAGCCTTGGCATCACATGCCTTCTACTTCTTCTCAGCATCTGTCCACTCATTCCTTGGGACAGCTTCCTGTGTTGAAGATACACTAGCATCTTGTCTGACTGGAGCTAGGGGACCTGAAATGATAACCTCAAAGATGCTTTCCAGAGTGCAAACTTGTTCGAGTTACACACTGGTGGTCTTGTTGATACATAATCCTTAGAACTTTTTTTCTTTAAAAAATAGTTTTGGTTAATTTAAAATAAAGAAATGAGAGTGAGGAGATCTTTTGATAAAGGTGTTAACCTTTTAATAATCAACATCCCTCTGATACCAAATGAAAGTGCATAGTGTGTCTCTGAGTATTCTCTAGAGGGGGTAAATAGAGATTTAAAATCTTTTATACCATAAATGTACACACACAATAAAACTACTATGTAGTATACAATCAACACTACCAAAACAAAATGAAGTAAATGCAGGAAATATAAATACAGAAAATAGTAAAATGGAAAGCACAAAAAATCAATCCAGAAGACACGGGATTTTTATAGTGGTTTCCCAAAATGTGGGTAGTCAAGTCTTCTACCTCCCTAGTAGGATTGCACTAACTGTGCCTGAGTCTTTTGATAAGGAGACTCTCAGAACCACTAGGTCTTTTGATAAGGAGACTCTTAGAACCACTGAGTCTTTTGATAAAGAGACTCTTAGAACCACTGAATCCTTTGAAAGAGGGATTAATAAAACTCTTTTACAATTGGTGAATAAAGAAAAAGAAAGAAAAAAGAGAATAGAATTCAATTTTCAGAATTCTTTAAAAGTTGTTTCTTGAATGTTGTAGATTCTATTTATCATAGAATCTGAATATGATGAACCCTTGCTTATGATTGTGATGATTGCAAGGGTTATGAACTTGATCCTAATTCTCTGAGCACTCTTGTAAACTTGATGTTGTGTGATGATGAAGAAGGAGCAGCTATTTTGTTTTCCTGTGCAGAGAGAAATGTTCTTATTTTTTGTCTAGGGTTGAAGGTGGAAGAAGAAGAAACCCTATTTCGACAACCAGAAAATATATGATCAAATGCTTGTGTTTTTCTTTTCCTCTCAGTGTACTTATTCTCTATCATTTGAGTTTGAATTTCTTTCTTCTTCTAGGCTGTCCTTAGAAGGAATGCCCATTGGACAATTGATGTTTCCTTCTATTTTTGTTCCCGACCCGTCCATCTGATTTGAATTAACTTCCAAGAATGTATTTGATGCATTATTGGAATACTCCATTCCATTCATGGAATTAAACGAGCTGTTGGAGAACATTCATCAGCTTTGTAGACCTTCTAAAAAGGTATTAGAAAGGACATCAGAGAAACTTCTATTTCTATTTGTATTCGACGCTGCGTCGACTTCATCATTCATCATATCGACGCACCTCTGAGTTCTTATTGAAGTAGCTTTGAATTATTTCTTAGCTCTGGATGAACTCAGATGTCGATGTTGCGTCGAGTTCTTATCGACGCATCCGTCGAGTTGAAGACTTGGACTTGAACTTTATCTTCTGCGTTAAGTGGAAATCAAAGTTGTGTCGACTTCTCAGATGGCTTCAACATGCTCTTCCTTCTGCGTCGAGTTCCTTTCGACGTTACGTCGACTTGACTTGATACTTTGGCATACAGATTGAATTGCTTCGACTTCAAGTCAGAGTTGCATCAACATCAAGTCAAAGTTACATCAACTTCCATTCGACGCAAGTCTTAACTTATATGATTTTGTGATTATCTTGACATGGTCTTGACACTCTAAGGTGAGTGTGACATCCTAGGACATATAATGACCATTTTACCTTTTTTATATAATGTGGGTAATATAACCTAACTGATGAAATCACTTTAAGTAATTTGTTAGATAAATTACAAGGGTTTTTCCCCACACATTCCCACTCCTAGTGACAATAAGAATAACTTCAGAGTTTTCAGTCTTCTTAATGAAGCACTTATCCTTGTGGAAACTACCACATAGTTAAGATCACAAAGTTGACTTATGCTTATCAAATTGTGTAGCAATCCTTCCACATAAGCTACTCTTGAGATGGTAACTATGTCATTAGCAACTTTACCAAAACCTTTAGTTTTTCCTCTATCAGATCCCCCAAATATCACTTTAGGACCATCTTGTACAGGAGTGAATTCTTTCAAAAGGCTTCTTGTTCCAATCATGTGTCGGGAACATTCACTGTCCAAATACCAGATTGGAGTTTGAATGGTCTTTGGACATACCTACAAAAATGAACTATTTCTTCTTAGGTACCCTAGACTGGTTGGGTCCTAAATTTATGTTAGTCATAAAGAACACACTAGATCTGACTGCTCTAGGATGTGCAGAATGGATCTTAACAAGATTGTTTGTCAGCTTGGCATTGGTTACCTTTGGAACTATTGGATTGAACCAACAATCAATTGCAAAGTGGCCAATCTTGCCACAACACCAACATTCAAACTTGTTATATCTCCTTTTCTTGCTGTCAAAAGGAACATGATTCCTTTGTGTGTGAGCAGAAGGATATTTAAGGGAGATTGAATTGCACTGCTTATGATTGTGGTGTTGGATATTCCCACTCACAGCTTTGCCTCTGAGGCCAGTCTTCCTTAAAGATGTCTTCCTCTTCCTAGACACAAGTGATTAATGTTTCCTCATGATGATCCCTTCATGAGGTTCCTTTGAAGCACAAGGCACATCCTTGAATCCACTTGTGGAGCACTCATTCTTGAGGTGTCCATGAATAAATTCCCGATAATACTTGTTGGAGGGTGATATTACCTTCCTAAAGTTGATCTTTTTCTCAATAGATTCATCTGATTTACCTTCTTTAAGGTATCCTAGGCCTCTTCTATGAGTGGAGCAAAAGCTATCAATCAAGGGAAGAATGGTCTTAGGTTTGGAGAAACTTGCTACAAGCTTTCTTTCAATAAGAAGTTTGTCATCAAAATCTTTGATTTTCTTGTCCTAAGATTTCAGAACATCAGATTGATCTTTACCCTTCTTTAGAAGTACAATCTCTCTGGATTGGGCTTGGCACGGCTCCTTGCTGTCTATTAATGCCTTCAGAGTTTTCCCAAACTTGCTTATTAGATCATGATTGGAGCTTGCATTGTAGTCCTTAAGTTGGTAGAATTCTGCATTCTCCAGAGTTAGTCTTTCAGCTTTTTCTGAGAGATCAGAGTTCCTTGCTTGAAGAGATGAGATCTCTCTAGCTTGCTCTTTGCAAATCTTCTTACTTCTCTTAAGTGCTTCAAGCAATTCTCCATATTGATCTAATAAGTCCCCTTTAGATTCATCTTCTGAGGAACGAATTGCCTCAGATTCAGTATCTGGTATAGATAAGGAAGCTTTGATTGGTACCTATGCCAAAAAAGGAATTTCCTGCTCTTCTTCTTCACTAATGGCCATGACAGCCATATGTTCTTCTTCTGATGAGATGGATGAGATTTCTCATCATCACTCAGAGTTTTAAATTTCTTAGCCAGAAAACTCTTTTCTCTGTGGTTTTCCTTGAAAGCTTTCTTATCTTCAGATTTTTTATTGTCTCTTCTTTTGAAAGGACAATCAGCTATCATGTGTCCAAATTTCCTGCATCCATAGTAAATAGTTTCAGTGGAAGAGTGTTTGTTATGTTTGGATTCATACCTGTACCCTTTTTCTTTGTGGGGATTGTGGCTTTTTCTTGAGTTTGAGAAAGATGAGTGTCTTCCTTTTTCTTTCCTCCTTTTTCTAAGAATCTTCATGAAGTTTTTGGAGAATAGAGTGAGTTCCCGATCAGATAGTCCTGTGCTGGTGGAGCTTGTTTCAGATTCTTCAGCTTCATATTTCTTATTCTTCTTAGAGCTCTCAGCCATGAGGTCTACTGATTTTTCTTTGTAATTTGGTCTGCAACTATCTTCTTCAGCTTTCCTAGTATTTAATTGTAGTTCATAGGAGAGAAGTTTCCCAAACAGGTTTTGGTGTTCCATATTGCTCAGATTTCCTACTTCTCTTATGACACAGATTTTAGTGCCCCATTCTTTATGAAGGGATCTCAAGAATTTGTCATTAATCTCATAGTTAAATAACACCCTTCCATAGGTTCTCAGACCATTCACAATGCTAAAAAATTTTCATAGCACTGGGAGATGGAATCCCTCTTATCTTGTCTCAATGCCACATATTCTTGATTCAAAATGGATTTCCTGTCATCCCTTACTTCAGTTGTTCCTTCCATGTAGACTACAAGAGAGTCCAACATTTCTTTGGAGGTTTTCCAATGGACTAGATTCTGGAATGTAGAATCATTAATAGCCTTACCAAAATATTTTTGGCCCTCTTGTCCATGGTGGCAAGCACTATCTCATCTTTACTCATTTCAGCATATTTCATGGGAACTGCAACTTCAGTGGTAGATGATGGGGTATTCATTGGAATGAATGGGCCATCTTCAATGGTCATAAATATTCTTAGATCAGATGCTTCCATATAAAGTTTCACCATTTCCTTCCAAATAGCAAAGTTCTCCTTTCTGCAAATGGGCAATTTCATAGAACTAAGTTCTTTGTAATTTTCTCAAGTCATGGTGTGAATCTAGATCAGTCCTTAGTGGATCTTGTTCCTTAGTTGTAAGAATATTTAGAACAGAACCTAGCTCTGATACTAGTTATTATTCTTATGGAATGACAAGGATCACACCTAGAGGTGGGGTGAATAGTGTGATAGTTTATTTGTGATGTCTTTTTGAAATTAAAAGGCACGACAAACAATCACAGCAAAGCACACGGAAATTTATAATGGTTCTCTCTAGACAATGTGTCAAGAGTTAGTCCACTGTCCCAAAACCTTTCAAGCAATGTGCTTGATAAGGCCAAACTTCTCAAAAACTCAGAACCCACACAGGGTTCCTACCTCAGTCTTTTATAACACAAGACTTACTCTCAGATCTACAAGTAGAACCTACACTCAGATCACTCAGATCTTACACTCAGGTCACAAAGACCCTACACTCAGATCACCAAGATCCTACCTCAGATTCTCACAGGAATCCTACACTCAGATCCCAAAGATCTTACACTCAGGTCACAATGACCCTACACTCAGATCACAAAGATCTTACACACTGTTTATAGATTTATAGTGGTTTTTACATTGATAGACTAAGTAAAGAATAAGAATTAGATATTGAGTCTTCAATAGAAGTCTAGCAGTTGGCTTCTTCTCCCTTGACAGATGATAGAGTATAACTTGTCAGTTCCGTTCAATATCATGGAGACTGGCAGCAGTAGTAGAAATCTTTTTTCTTGTATTCAGTAATTTCTTTCTTCTGAATCTGGTTCTAGCAGAATTCTTGAAAACTTAGAAGGATTCTGCTCTTGATAGCAGGATGACTTAAAGAATGTTTGCTGTCAAATTTTCTTGTATGCTTCAATCATTCAGATCATTAGTATCAATAGGTAAAGATGTTCTCCTTTTATAATGTTGCTTCTACTGAAGAGGAATTGGAGGAGTATATGGGAAGACATAATTGTCTCTGAATTTGAATCTTTAAATTTGATTAGAAAAGGGAATATTTCAAATTTGACTCAGTTAGGAATATTCCACATATGGTAATTAAGGATTAGAATGGAATGCATAAATCTGCTTGATATTCCAGTCATAATAATTGATAATATTATTCCATAATCAATTCTTCAACGAATTAATCCTTTAAGGTCTTCCATAGATGTCACAACCCGCATTTTCTCCAAATTTAAGAATATCAGAGTAAGAGAAAATACATGTCATGATGCCACGTCATACAGGAGACAACTGCAAACGCTCAGGCGGGAACCTAATACTTAACCAAACAAAACATGATTATATGATAAGTCAACATTTGAAATCGTTTATTAGAGGTTTTGAGGTAAGAACTGTGTCTCTCAGTTCGTGGATCAACTAGTCCACCGAGAAAGTATATATAATTGCAGCGGAAAGTACTTGATTTAGTTTACTTAAAGTCCTAAATCTATGCAAACGATGGAGCATAAGGTAAATGATATGCACATAACTAGGCTTATTGTAAGAGTAGAAAATACCTTTAAGCGACTTTAAGGTTAAGGGCTTCAGTTAGAAAGAATGCAGTGAGGATGAAGAAAAACCATTTTATAACTATAGAGCACCTAACATAAATCATTCCCAGAGAGTAAGATACACAAGATCTAAAAGTAATGGCATTCAACTAGCAAGTAAACTAAAAAGCACAAAAAGGGCACAACGGGCGTCAACAACATGACACTAACCCATTGGCACCTTCTAGTATGTCTGAGCACAAGAAGAAACTAAAAACAACTACCTCGCAGCAGCGGGGTGAACAACTACCAAAACTCTGAACTTTAGGCTACACCACTAGCCGCTACGGCTCTGAACCTGAGGCATTCAATAAAACAAAGAACGCCTCAGCAAGGAATTACAAGTGGCAGAAAACAAGCAGAAAAGTACGCAAGGCATAAGGGGTACCAACCCAAGCCAGATTTACCGAAAGAGAAGCTTTAAACAAAGAACTAACAAGCACCGAGTGCACTAAAAACCATAAGAGGAACAAGTAAGTTCATTTATCTTGATAAGTATATTTAAAGAGACTGATCAGCTCAATTAAACGGGAGCGGTTGTCTACCTCCGCCACCCAAAGCCCAAAAACCGGGTGGGGGTGCTCTAGACCCAACCACCCAAACACGACTACCGTGCAAGGAAATAACATTTCCCCCATTGTCCCCCAAACACAACTACTGTGTAAGGCTAAAGACAACGGTTCTTATTAATTAAATTTCAATTAAACACGGGATGCTGCCCGAAAGGATAATCACAAGGATGCCCTAAAAGTCAGGGTCACAACAAAGTAAACATTTTCCAATACTAAACATAAGAGGACTCATAAGTTGCTTTAACCACAACGAGTACGAGGTTTTGAAGTGGAGAAGTAAACGGTGGCATAACTCAAGAACTAACAACATTGAAGGCTTTTCTCAAGGGGGTTTAGGGTTACGAAACAACCATGAGATCAAGGCTAGGATCACAGAGTTTCTCAAGGAACAAGGGTTGGACAAGATAACTTCTCGAGAACTCAATGGGGTCAGGAGAGAATGATTCCCCGAGGGGTTTAAGGCATCTCGTGAGAGACCCGAAAAAATCAAGACACTGGACTTCTCGAGAACAAGGACACTTCTCGAGAACTTAGGATCGGAACACTACACTTTTCGAGAGCAATAACACCTCTCGAGAAAAAATTAAGGATCAGGACACTGGACTTCTCGAGAGCAATAGCACCTCTCGAGAAATTAAGGATCAGGACACTGGACTTCTCGAGAGAAATAACACCTCTCGAGAAATTAAGGTTCAGGACAGAGGATCTCTTGAGAAATTAAGGCATTTCTCGAGAACAAGGCTGAAAACCTCTCGAGAAGGCTGGTCCTTCACGAGAACTAGACTTGACTCTTTTCAAGGAAACTGGTCTTTCTCGAGAGCAAGAAGGGGGGGGGGGGGGGGCAGCTGGGCACTTTTTGAGAAACCTGAGGAGGCCTTCTAGAGAAGCTGCAGAGAATCGTATGAAGGAAAAATAGACATTTAGGGAGATCTCCAAGGGAGACCAGGAGTTAACTTAGCCGAGTAACATTCCAAGATCAAGAGTTAAGATAAAACGATGCGAACTCAAGCAAGAAACAACACTCCAACAACAAAGAGAAGGAGAAAGAAATTGCCACTTGCCTTTAACCTTGCAAACTTGAAGAACACAGCTCCGAAAGCTAAGGATCCGGCCAAGAACACCCCTGAGCACAAAACCTGAAACTTTTCGGGTCGAAAGAAGGGGTTAGGTCACTACCCTAACTCCAAAAACTCCATAAAACTGGAAAAGCTTACCTCGAAGACGAAGATCTCGCCGAGAGCTTTCCAAATCTACCCTCCAAACATGATTCCGACTACTACAGCCCTAGGAATCGACGACCAAACGCTCCTCGAAGCTCCGCTCTCGCTCTTTCGCTCGGCGGCTGATTAGATCGAGGGAGGAAGAAGAAGAAGAGGGGAGGGATCTTTAGGTTTTATACTAAAACCTAATTTAATATTTAAATAATTAAATATTCCCCAATTTACTTAAACTACGAGGGAAACTAGACCACCTCAGATTTCTACGAAATTTGCACCTTAACTGAAACACGACGCTACGAATCCAACGGCGATGTCAGAATTAAATTCCGACGAGCTAAACTCTGGCAAAAGCCTCCCAAAGCTAAAATCTCAATACTACACAAAATCTTCTGTACAAATCAAAACGACGCGAAAACTCGCGTGCTCGATCTAAATTACATACTTTAACTATGCTAAGGCTCAAAACTAAACCTGACAAGCCGACGTAATGCCCTTACGCCAAAACTATATCACAGCGGCCACGTAAATAATTAACGAAAATCAGGGGCGTTACAGTCACTCCCCCTAAAAAGAAGTTTCGTCCCGAAACTTGAAATCTAAAGGTTACCAGACAGAAGAGTTACCCGAAATCTAAGAGAAGAGGCTAGGATGAGTCTCTCTCATGGCAGACTCCAGCTCCCAAGTTGCGCTTTTGACACCCTGATTCTTCCAAAGAACCTTAACCATCGGGATCATCTTCCTCCGCAACACACGCTCTTGGGTCTCCAAGATTCGGACAGGCTCTTCAACATACGAAAGATTGGGCTGCAAAATGGGCATCGAATCAAGAACAAGCCGATCACTACGCAAACACTTCCTCAACTAGCTTATATGAAACACATTGTGCACATCTGGAAAGGAGGCAGGCAAATCTAATCTATAAGCGGACACTCTGATGCGTTCAACAACCTAGAAAGGTCCCACATACCGAGGGTCCAACTTGTGGTTCCTTCCAAATCTCTTAACGCCCGGCATCGGAGAAACTTTCAAGAACACTAAGTCTCCAACAGAAAACTCTAGATCCACTCTCCTCCGATTAGCATACTTCTCCTACCGCTCCTGAGCAACACGAAGCTTCTCGCGGATATGAGTCACAGCAACGCTCATCTCTTCCAAAGCTTCTGGGACTAACAACGGACTCTCACCAACCTCGGCCCAAAACAAGGGAGTTCGGCAACGCCTCCCATACAAAGCCTCAAAGGGGGCCATCTACAGAATTTCCTAATAACTATTATTGTAGGCAAATTCCATCAATCCAAGACGCTTGTCCCAAGCTCCTCCATGATCTAGAATATAACATCTTATCATGTCTTCCAAAATCTGATTCACTCTCTCCGTCTGACCATTTGTCTAGGGGTGGTAAGCGGTAGAGTATCTAAGGTCTGTACCCAAAGCTCCTTGCAGACTCCTCCAAAAATGAGACATATACCTTGAATCTCGGTCCGACAAAATGCTTACGGGCACACCATGCAATCTGATGACTTCATTCAAATAAAGTTCTGCTATCTTTTCCATAGAATATCCAATTTTAAACGGCACAAAGTGAGCACACTTCGTCAGACGGTCAACTATGACCCATACCGAATTGTGACCTCCAGGAGATCTCGGCAAACCGGTAATGAAATCCATTTAAATACTCTCCCACTTCCAGGTTGGAATATCCAAAAGGTTTAATTTACCACCAGGCCTCTTATGATCTGCCTTAACACGCTGACAAGTAAAGCATTCAGAAACATACTTGGCTATATCACTTTTCATACCTGACCACCAAACGATCTGCTTCAGGTCTTTGTACATCTTTGTGGAGCCAGGATAATATGAAACACTAGAATCATGGGCTTCGCTACAGATCTTGGTTCGAATGTCATCAAGTGCGGGAATGCAATATCTACCTCGATACTTCAAAGTATCTTTATCATCGATTGAAAAGTCAGGTAGCTCACCTTTTTCAGTTCTATTCCGGAGATGTTGCAAATCAGGATCTTCCTTCTGGTGCAACCTCGTAAGGGTAATCCAAGAAGGTTCTTCAACTCCTAAGCTCGAAGGCGCGGTACTATTACCGACTGAGATATCCATCAACATAAACTCTTCTACCAAGGACTGCACAGAGAGATTGAAGATATGCGCGGTCTTTCTGCTCAGGGCATCAGCCACCACATTAGCCTTACCCGGATGATATAGGATATCAACTTCATAATCCGCAACATACTCCAACCAACTCCGCTGGCGCAAATTCAGCTCCTTCTGGGTAAAGACATACTTCAGACTCTTGTGGTCCGTGAAAATCTTGCATGACACTCCATAAAGAAGATGTCTCCAAAGCTTTAAAGTATAAATCACTGCAGCAAATTCTAAGTCATGCGTAGGGTAATTCTTTTCATGAACTTTCAGTTGTCTAGACCCATAGACAATCACCTTTCCTTCTTGCATCAAAACACATCCTAAACCAATGTGAGATGCGTACACATAAATGACATACTCTAATCCTTCGATCGGCAAGGCCAACACAGGTGCACTGCACAAACGCCTCTTTAATTCTTGGAAGGCTTCTTCGCATTTATCGCTCCAAATAAAAGCCGTATTCTTCTGGGTAAGCTTAGTCAAAGGTGCCGACAGCACCGAGAACCCTTGAACAAATCTTTTGTAGTACCCAGCCAACCCTAAGAAACTCCTTATCTCCTTAGGTGTTGAAGGCGTCTTCCAACCTAACACAGCAGAAATCTTAGTTGGGTCTACAGTAATTCCATCCTTGTTCACCACATGACCCAGAAAGGACACATGAGGAAGCCAGAACTCGCACTTACTCAGCTTCGCATATAACTTGTGCTCCCTAAGAGTAGACAATACTAAGCGCAAATGCGTAGCATGCTCCTCAGCACTCTTAGAATAAACTAGCACATCATCTATGAATACCACAACAAAATGGTCCAGAAAATCCTTGAACACGTGGTTCATCATGTCCATAAATGCAGAGGGTGCATTTGTCAAACCAAACTACATGACTAGAAACTCAAAATGGCCATAACGACAACGAAAGGCAGTCCAGGGTACATCCGACTCACGGATCCTCAATTGATGGTAGCCTGATCGAAGGTCAATCTTCGAAACAGATCATCTATACTTGGCAACGGATACCTGTTCTTGATGGTCACTTTGTTTAATTCTCTATAATCTATGCACAACCTCATAGAACCGTCCTTCTTTTTCACAAACAAAACTAGAGCACCCCAGGGTGAAGAACTTGGCCTAATGAAACCACACCGCAACAATTCATCTAACTGAGTTCGCAACTCTTCCAACTCGCGCGGTGCCATACGGTACGGTGCCTTAGCAATAGGACGAGTACCAGGCTCAAGATCAATGACGAACTCTACATCTCTATCAGGTGGGAGTCCAGGAAGACTGACAGGAAAAACATCAGGAAACTCTCGCACCACCGGAACACTCTCAATACACGGCGGTCCAGGAACAGTTTCTACTACAGAAACAAGGTAAGCCCAGCAACCGGAAATTAATAGTTTCTGAGCACATACCGCAGAAATTATCGAAGAACTCTGGTACGGAGAACCAAAGACGCTAATGGGATGACCGTTGTACATCACAAAGTCCAGACACTTTTCCTTGCATCGGATGACCGCATCATAACTAGACAACCAATCCATACCCAATATTACGTCAAAGTCTTCTAAGTCCAACACTTTGAGATCAGCAACAGCCAAGAAATCTCCTAAGAGAATGGGGCAACTTCGGACGCACTGATTCGAGGACACCAAAACACCAGAAGGGAACTTAACGAGGAACGAATCGTTTCCCAGCTCAGGGGTCAAACGGTGACGCTCGACGAAAGCCCTTGCTACGAACGAATGGGTAGCACCCGAATTGAACAGAACACGTGCCCAACGATTCTTTACCTTAAATCTCCCTATAAGCGCGAACAAAAACTAGTCTAATAAAGCGAAACAAAAAAAAAGAGTCAAGGCTAACCAGTTGGCTTAAGATCTAACCTGCGATCAATTGGGTCGAAGCCTGCGCTTGCTCCTGGGTTAACACGTTCAGCTTTCCTCTTCCTTTATCCTAATGCTGCGGCAGCGGCAAGGCTCGAAGCGGAACAGGCTGCAACGGGGGTTGAACTAGTGGGCATTGGAACTTCATGTACCCTTTCTGCTTGCACTGGAAGCAGACCTTCTCCTTAGTCCAACACTGGGCCACATCATGCCCTTTCTGTTTGCACAACTGGCAGAGCACCTCACCCTTCAGAGCACCCTGAATTGCTAGCACTCGCTGCTGCTTCTGAGCTCCCTTCCTCTGGAAACATTTCTCAACTGGATGGCCAGGGCGGCCACAGAAGCTACACACTTCACCACTCCTTTTCTTTGGAGTTGGGCTAGCTACCTTGGGAGTCTCCCCCTCTTCGACTTTCCTCTTGTCCTTTTTTCATTAATGCACCTCTATTCTTGGCATTGTCGATACCTCGACCTTCAGCGCTGCTTTTACCACTTCAGCATAACTTTCAGATCTATAAGCGCTCGCCAACTGCTGAATATTGCTACGAAGTCCCCCGAGAAAATGCTTCACTCTTCCTGCCTCAGAAGCCACTAAATCTGGAGCAAATCTGCTCAACTTACTGAACTCGATCTCATACTCACTAACCGTGAGCTTTCTTTGCTTCAAGTGTAGAAAATTATTCATTAAACGGTCTTGCTCGACCGACGGCAGAAACTTCTTTAACACCATCGCCTTGAACGACTCCCACGAACATCCTCCTACGAGATTTTCCCTCTCCCTAATCCACCAGCTTTTAGCAAGTCCTTTCAGCTGGTAAGCATCGACCATCACCTTTTGGTCTGCAGAGATTCCCGAGTACGAAAACATCTCCTCAATGGCAACAAACCAGTCATCTAATGCCATGAAATCAGCTCTTCCGTCAAATGTAGGAGGTCCTAGTCGCTGGAAATGCGAAATGAAGTTCATCTCTGGTGGCAGCAAAACTGGAGGCACCAAAGGAGCGGGAGGAACAGGTACAGTCTGACCAACTACAGGGTCCTGCAACAGGCTGCTGCCCAACGGCGGTAGTCAACAACGTCTGGATCTGCGATTGCATCGCAACTAACTGCCTGGACAGAGCCTCATTACTTTGTCGCAGACTTTCGATCATGGTCTCACTCTGCGCACCCGAAGATTCACCCTCCGATTGGGGGTCAACCTCATCATAACACGCCTTCGAGACATCTCTGCTAATGCATAAACCTATAATTAAAACTTAACCTTACACTAGAACTACACTGCTTGCTTCAGAACATACATGTATAGTTACTTGCCATTTCCACTACCTTTCTCTGGGATATTTTTCATGATGATATGCTAAATTTGGGAACGATACTACATCGTCCCTCTTGTCTCGTGTGCAAGGGCATGAATGCATGAATTTTTCATTCTATTCGTTTTGAAATCACGTGTGTACATGTGTCATCATATAAGTCTTTAACTTCGCATGTGTGCTATGCAATGCCATATAAGGTATGTTGTGATATGCATTCTAATAAAGGCCTTAGTGCATGTTATGAGCAGCGTACACATGTAATATTATGCATCCCATACTACATAATATTTCATGTAACGAAAGAGAAAATGTGCTAATGGGCATCCATGTGATGAGGGTTATGCATCCCATACTACATAGCCATCATATGTTGCCACCTATGGTGGATCCATATACAAACACATATTATGCATCCCATACTACATAATATGCCCCGTATACTTCTTATCATGCTATGAGTGTAGTGTTCATGCTTCGTCCAAGACGTACTGATGACCGTATGCAATGAAACCAAAACAACTACTATATTAGAATTTGTTTCCTGACCAACATGTCGAACAACCTGGCTCTGATACCAACTGTCACAACCCGCATTTTCTCTGAATTTAAGAATATTAGAGTAAGAGAAAATACACATCATGATGCCACGTCATACAGGAGACAACTGCAGATGCTCAGGTGGGAACCTAATACTTAACCAAACAAAACATGATTATATGATAAGTCAACATTTGAAATTGTTTATTAGGGATTTTGAGGTATGAACTGTGTCTCTCAGTTCGTGGATCAACTAGTCCACCGAGAAAGTATATATAATTGCAGCGAAAAGTACTTGATTAAGTTTACTTAAAGTCCTAAATGTATGCAAACGACGGAGCATAAGGTAAATGATATGCACATAACTAGGCGTATTGTAAGAGTAAAAAAAACCTTTAAGCGACTTTAAGGTTAAGGGCTTCAGTTAGAAAGAATGCAGTGAGGATGAAGAAAAACCATTTTATAACTATAGAGCACCTAACATAAATCATTCCCAGAGAGTAAGATACACAAGATCTAAAAGTTGTGGCATTCAACTGGCAAGTAAACTAAAAAGCACAAAAAGGGCACAACGGGCGTCAACAACATGACACTAACCCATTGGCACCTTCTAGTATGTCTGAGCACAAGAAGAAACTAAAAACAACTACCTCGCAGCAGCGGGGTGAACAACTACCTCGCAGCAGCGGGGTGAACAACTACCAAAACTTTGAACTTCAGGCTACACCACTAGCCGCTACGGCTCTGAACCTGAGGCATTCAATAAAACAAAGAACTCCTCAGCAAGGAATTACAACTGGCAGAAAACAAGCAGAAAAGTACGCAAGGCATAAGGGGTACCAACCCAAGCCAGATTTACCGAAAGAGAAGCTCTAAACAAAGAACTAACAAGCACCGAGTGCACTAAAAACCAGAAGAGGAACAAGTAAGTTCATTTATCTTGATAAGTATATTTAAAGAGACTGATCAGCTCAATTAAACGGGAGCGGTTGTCTACCTCCGCCACCCAAAGCCCAAAAACTGGGTGGGGTGCTCTAGACCCAACCACCCAAACACAACTACCGTGCAAGGCTATAACATTTCCCCCACTGTCCCCCAAACACAACTACTGTGTAAGGCTAAAGACAACGGTTCTTATTAATTAAATTTCAATTAAACATGGGATGCTGCCCGAAAGGATAATCACTAGGATGCCCTAAGAGACAGGGTCACAACAAAGTAAACATTTTCCAATAGTAAACATAAGAGGACTCATAAGTTGCTTTAACCACAACGAGTACGAGGTTTCGAAGAGGAGAAGTAAACGGTGGCATAACTCAAGCACTAACAACATAGAAGGCTTTTCTCAAGGGGGTTTAGGGTTACGAACAACCATGAGATCAAGGCTAGGATCACGGAGTTTCTCAAGGAACTAGGGTTGGACAAGATAAATTCTCGAGAACTCAAAGGGGTCACAAGAGAATGATTCCCCAAGGGGTTTAAGGCATCTCGCGAGAGACCCGAAAAAATCAAGACACAGGACTTCTCGAGAACAAGGACACTTCTCGAGAAATTAGGATCAGAACACTGGACTTTTCGAGAGCAATAGCACCTCTCGAGAAAAAATTAAGGATCAGGACACTGGACTTCTCAGAGCAATAACACCTCTCGAGAAATTAAGGATCAGGATACTGGACTTCTCGAGATTAATAGCACCTCTCGAGAAATTAAGGTTCAGGACAGAGGATCTCTCGAGAAATTAAGGCATTTCTCGAGAACAAGGCTGAAAACCTCTCGAGAAGGCTGGTCCTTCACGAGAACTAGACTTGACTCTTTTCGAGGAAACTGGTCTTTCTCGAGAGCAAGAAGGGGGGGGGGGCAGCTGGGCACTTTTCGAGAAACCTGAGGAGGCCTTCTAGAGAAGCTGCAGAGAATCGTATGAAGGAAAAAATAGACATTTAGGGAGATCTCCAAGGGAGACTAGGAGTTAACTTAGCCGAGTAACATTCAAAGATCAAGAGTTAAGATAAAATGATGTGAACTCAAGCAAGAAACAACACTCCAACAACAAAGAGAAGGAGAAAGAAATTGCCACTTGCCTTTAACCTTGCAAACTCGAAGAACACAGCTCCGAAAGCTAAGGATCCGGCCAAGAACACCACTGAGCACAAAACTTGAAACTTTTCGGGTCGAAAGAAGGGGTTAGGTCACTACCCTAACTCCAAAAACTCCACAAAATGGGAAAAGCTTACCTTGAAGACGAAGATCTCGCCGAGAGCTTTCCAAATCTACCCTCCATACACGATTCCGACTACTACAGCCCTAGGAATCGACGACCGAACGCTCCTCGAAGCTCCGCTCTCGCTCTTTCGCTCGGCGGCTGATTAGATCGAGGGAGGAAGAAGAAGAAGAGGGGAGGGATCTTTAGGTTTTATACTAAAACCTAATTTAATATTTAAATAATTAAATATTCCCCAATTTACTTAAACTACGAGGGAAACTAGACCACCTCGGATTTCTACGAAATTCGCACCTTTACGGAAACACGGCGCTACGAATCCAACGGTGAAGTCAGAATTAAATTCCCACGAGCCAAACTCGGGCAAAAGCCTCCCGAAGCTAAAATCTCAATACTACACAAAATCTTCTCTACAATCAAAACCACGCGAAAACTCACGCGCTCGATCTAAATTAAATACTTTAACTATGCTAAGGCTCAAAACTAAACCTGACAAGCTGACATAACGCCCTTATGCCAAAACAACGTCACAGCGGCCACGTAAATAATTAATGAAAATCAGGGGCGTTATAATAGATGTACCACTGTAATACTCCTTGATTAGCGTGAAAAGATTAGAGAATTAATGTTGTCACACGCTATTCAAGTACTTAGAATAATTCTGAATGAATTGGAGTCTGTCCCATCGATATTGAGATCATTCCGTCGATTGACATTGATCCAGTCAATCCAGTACTTAGAATAATTCTGAGTGAATTGGAGTCTGTCCCGTCGATGTTGAGATCATCCCGTCGATCGACATTGATGTAGTCGATATTTTGTCCAGTAGACTTTTCAGAATAGTTAGTTTGTCCCGTAGATTGATTCTGTCGACTTGTCTTCCCATCGATGTTTTGAGTTCGATCGACAGGTCATCCCATCAATTTTTTACTTGAACTATTTTATGACTTTCATAGCCTTCCGAATTCAGTAATTTTCTTACAACTTTTTAGGTAAAGTCTTTAAGATAGATGTTATTATGGCTTCAAATAAATACTTGAAGTCATATAACATAAACAAATATGAGTGCTTATTCCTGGCATGAACTGAATTGAGCTTCTTGACTTCCTTGAGCTTTTCTTTAATTCTTTTGATGCTTCACTTGAATAGGTGACAAGACTAATATGGTCTAGGACTTTGTCAGCATGATGTTATGACAATGAAGGATTACATTGTCATAACTATGCTTGGTGACAATTAGCCTATACATAAGTCATTCTTGCACTTGGCTTTCACTGAAATGATAAACTAGATGTGTAATAAAATATAAAGTGAAGTTCTCTTGAATTGGTGACTTCTTCAAATCAGGAATCATGAGGGTCGGATTCCCAACAATCTCCCCCTATTTGTAGAACTCAGTACCCCAATTCAAAATTACTTTCACTTAACAATAAATGTAAACTTAAGCATCAATAATAAAACTTCTAGGTCATATGCATACAAGAGACTTAATGAAGTCAATGGATTTACATGTTGTACATAGACTCTTGTTGATCTCTTGAGTTATAGCTTTTGCATCATCTAAAGCTTTTAAGCTCCCCCTTGATTAAATATCTCCTTTCTGTAGAGGAATTCTCTTTGAACTACTTTTCTTTATCTTCCCCTATATTTGACAATTCATTGTCTTCTTTTCACTTTAGGCTTTTCTATTTCAATATTGATTCTCCCTTTCTGATTCTTTAGGCTCTCTATCCCCTTTCTTACACCACTCTCCCCCAACTGGCTTTTAATCACTTTTCAGACTATAATTCATTATCCCTCCCCCTTTTAGACTTCTTCAATAAAGTTTTATCAGAGGGTGGGCACAATAGTGATTAGGAATTTAAAATTTTCCCCCTACATCAATGTCTCCAATATATGATAGGGACCAATCATAATTCGCTATGGGGAATTAATTTATAATTTAGATGTTCTTGAGAGTGCACAATCAGATTGGACTTCTATGGCAAATGAAAATTCAAAATTTGTTTATTGTGCTTCATGTAAGAATTGATAGACATCATGTAATTTCTAGTATGTATATGAACTAGATTACCTGATTATATAGCATAAATCTGATTTGCTGTTAAAATCTGATCACATAGCTAGACAGTTTTCTGCAAAAGTTTGTCTGTCTTCATTGTGCGGCAGTTAAGTGATACCAAATGAAATATATCAATTAAGAATTTGATGCTGCTGAACTCTTGCACACTTTTCCAGGATAGAATCTGCCTTTAAGCTGTTAGAAAAATAATCCTGCATACTTAAATCAAATATTAAATCATCAAGTGTGAATGCCAAAAGTTTGACCTTCATATTATAGTTGAAATTAATCTAAATTTAACATTCCTAGTTCAATTTTGAATTGAGTAAATTTCATTTCATCAAGGGGCTTTGTGAAAATGTCTGCCACTTGTCTATCAGTTGGATCAAATTCCAGACAAATGTCTTTCTTTTTAACATGCTCCCTGATGAAATGGTACCTTATCAGAATGTGTTTTGTTCTACTGTGGGAGACGGGATTTTTTCTTATTGAAATAACACTTGAAGAGTCACAATAGAGAGGTGTCTTCTTGTTGTGAATGTCATAATCTTTCAATTGATGTTGAATCCATAGTAGTTGTGCACAACAATTTCTTGCTGAGATGTATTCTGATTCTGTAGTAGAAATAACAACACTTGTTTGCTTCTTACTTCTCCAAGAGATTAACCTTTTGCCTATAAATTGACATGTTCTAGATGTGCTTTTTCTATCTTCTTTGCAACCTGCAAAATGTGCATCTGAAAATCCTGTTAGCTCAAAATCATCACTTCTAGGGTACCATAGACCAAGAATAGGTGTACCCTTTAGATATCTCAAAATTCTTTTGGCAGAGGTGTAATGAGATTCTTTGGGGTTCACTTGATATCTGGCACAAACACATGTAGAAAACATGATGTCTGGTCTACTGGCAATAAGATAGAGTAGGGAGCCAATAATACATCTATACATTGTCTCATCAAAAGGTTTCCCTTTCTCATCCTTGTCTAGAGATACATTTGTTCCCATTGGAGTCCTCATTGAGATTGCACTCTCCATGCCAAATTTCTTAATGAGTTATTTGGTAAACTTGGTCTGAGAAATGAAGATTCCTTCCTTAGATTGCTTAATCTGGAGACCCAAAAAGTACTTTAGCTCTCCCATACTACTTATTTCAAACTTCCCTTGCATAAGGTTAGCAAACCTTTTACAGAGGATGTCATCTGTAGATCCAAAGATGATGTCATCAACATAGATTTGCACCAGCAAGATCTTGCCTTTGATTTCTGATATAGAAATTTAGGATTTTAAGTTAAGTAAGAGGTTAAAGATGTTTTCCAAAACTATATTCGATGAAGGCAAGTGTTCCTTATCGTCTATAGTATAGAATATTTAGAAATACCAAGGTCTTATTCAACGGGGCGCGTTGATTACTTCTACTTCAAGGAAAATCATTATTATCTTATCTAATAGATTTTTGAGGTTTTGTTTTACTTAGCTAAAAGAGAAAATTTGCAAACTAAAAGTAGGGTTTCTGTTGGAACAACCCTATTACTGTTTTGGGCTAGGATCACTATGTTTTAACTAAGGATCAAGTTGACCCCACTGTATAGCTTAAGGGTCAAGTCTTTAGGCTGATTGATTAGCTAGAACTTAAGGAATATTTAAGTTCCCAGCATTCGACAAATGGCTAGTGGCGTTCGACGAATGTCTAGCTTCGTTCGACAGATTCTTCTCAGCAGACTGAAGAATTATAGCCAGTTCCAGCGCTCGACATTCTCTGAGCAGCGTTTCGATAAATGGCAAGCAGCGTTCGACGAATTCCAGCCAGAGCTCGACAAATTCTATATTAAAGCTCAGTTCGACAAATACACGTCCAGATTATTTATATCAGTTATTTTGTCAACTCTCTGAACACAGATCGACGACCTTAACGGATCTATTCAAGTACTTTTGGACGTATTCAGTCAGTTTAGTAAGGATATCTTATTCATTTATTATATTCTTTTATTCCTTCTATTCCAAGACAAGAATAGCCGTTGACATTTAATGCTACGGCATCTTTCACGACAAAGGAATCAAAAAGGACCTGCCAAAATCGTTTTGGTGGCTGTTACAGTTCCAAGAAGGATTTAAGCCATAATAATATATTCCTTACAAACAGATGATTTGAATTTCAAAAGGCAGCATCTTCATCTCTCTGAGAACAACATTCATTCTCTCAGATCTGCTGCATGTTCAAATCTTCCAAAGAGAAAAAACAATCAGAAGATTTACTTCTTCCAGATTAATCTGATACAAAAGATTTTTGTTATAGTGAAAGATTCATCCTCAAGCTGTCAACAACTCCAAACAGACAGTGGGAGCTTTCATCCTCAACATCCTTTGTCTTCTCTCAGAAATATTGACAGAGAAGAACACTCTAAACCGTCTTACCTTATCATGTACAGGGTTAATTCTCCCTCCAAAAGTTTACACAGTGGTGGCAAGACACCTTATCAAAAAATCCTTGTGTGGTTTTTAAGCACCTTATCAAAAGCTTATTGGTGTGTGGACACCTTATCAAAAAACCCCTGGTCTTGAGCACCTTATCAAAATCTCTGTGGTGTGTGGACACCTTATCATAAACTCCTAGTGGATATCCTACCAGCTGTGGTAGAAGAGTAGACGTACCCAGATTTATTGTGGAACTACTATAATTCCTTATGTCCCCTGTGCTTGTGATTTTTCTATATTGTTTTTGTGCTGTTTGCTTTTCTGTATTGTTTATATGCTGTGTACTTTTCTTTATTCAAATTATATAACACACTTTGCATTACACATATATATATATATACATCAGTATTTTAATTCCGCTTTAAAACTAATAAAAGTTTTAATACTCTATTCACCCCCCCCCCCCCCTTCTAGAGTAACTTAAGATCTAACCTCCACTTTCAATTGGTATCAGAGGTAGGTTGATTCTTTACAGGCTAACACCTGAATCACAAAGATCAATTAGATCTTAAATTTATCTAGAGTTTTTGTTTATCTTTTTTTTTGTTAAAAACTCATGGCACAAAACAAGGAACACTCAAGCACAAGACCTCCAATGTGCAACCTTAGCAAGTTTGCACTTTGAAAAGCAAGGATTAGGCTTTATATGAACTCCATTGATGAAGAGATTTTTAATGTTATTCTGATAGGGCCTCCAGCACCTACAACATCAACCAGCACTGAAGCTACAGGAGATAATCATGCTGTCCCACCTCCTGAGTGGATAGAAACTCAAAAGAAGCAAAGAAATGCAGATGCTAAGGCCATGAACATATTGGCTCAGACTATGTCCGATGACGTATTTCAAAAAGTGGTTGAATGTACTTCAGCCAGAGAGATTTGGATCACACTAAATAACATGGTTGCAGGTTCTGCAGATGAGAGAAAAGACAGAAGATCACACTTGATCTCTCTGTATGAAAACTTTAAGAAAGGAGACACAGAGACAGTGGCTGACATGTACAACAGATTCAGTCTCATAATAAATGAGCTGAAGACCTTGGACAAAGTGATTTCTATCACTGAAATAAATGACAAGATCTTAATGTGCTTCCCCAGCACATGGGACTCAAGAATCTGGCCAATCAAGGATGCTAGGAGTCTCAATGAGATTACCACAGAAGCACTGTTGGGCAAGCTCAAATCTTATGAGCAGCTCATCAAGTCCAGGGAAGCAGAATCATCCACTACATCTCTAGCAACAAGGAAAGAAAAGAGCATAGCTTTCAAAGCAGCTGATGCAGAAGAAGGAAAAACTCCTGACATTGAGGAGATCATGAGTCTGATAGCCAAAAGATTTTACAAGATGGCTAAGAAAGACATCAAGAAAAAGTTATCCAGAAGCTATGACAAGCCAAGGTATGACAAAAATCATGCAAATGAAATTATATGTTTTGGTTGCAGGAAACCAGGACACATTGCACCTGATTATCCAGAAAATCAAAACAAGAAGGACAAGAAGGAAAAATGAAAAGAAAAGGAAGAAAAGAGAAACTCCAGCAAATCATCCTCCCACAATCACAAAAAGAAGGGAAGAGGATTTGTAGCAAAATTCTGGAGTGAAACAGAAACTGAATCAGAATCTTCATCCTGCTCTTCTGATGATAAAGAAACAAAAGAAAATGACCAATGCTTAATGGCCATTTATGACTCAGACAGTGAGTCAGGATATGCTTCTTCATCCAGCTCCAATGATGATGAAGACGAGAAATTTCTGCATGATGGCAAACAATGCCTCAGCCAACAATTCTGATGAAGAAAAATCAAAATCAGAAGCAGAAGATGATGTTGATCAGGTAATAGCTAACTTTGATTTTACTTCCATTGAATTCAAGGATGAATTCAAAGTTCTTTGCCTAGACTTAATTAAATCTGAGAAGGAAATAATCTCACTCAGACTTAAGCTAGCTGAAATGAATAACTTAAGTGAAGAAAATGCTACTCTTAAGAAAGAGTTGGCAGCCTCCAGAGAACATACTATTCTCATTGAGAATAAATTATCTGAGGCCAAGAGATTTGAAGAATCCCTAAATGGGAGAAGTATCAAACTGATGAACATCAAGATCACTGTCAATGCTAGACTCAATAGCAAACTAGGCTTGGGTGCTTCATCAAGTGATCCACCTCTAATTAAGAAAAACATCCTCTCTACACCAATAAAATTCGTCTCTGCTAAAGGCAAAGAGGCTACTGAAGCAAATAAAGATGTTTCAAGCAAGAATATTAAGAATAAAAAAGAATTCAGAAGAATTCGTCGAACGGAGTTTGACAAAAAGACTTCAATGTGTCGAACGGAGATCGACGAAAACTGAGAACAGACTTTCAGTATAGTTATCATATGGACGGCGCTCGACAAAATCATGCACATTCGTCGAACGATGGTCGACGAATTTACCCAAATTTGTCGAACAGATATTATACAGAAAGTTCTAGGATTTCTAATTCTAAATATGCTAAAAATCCTTTTACTGAGTGGGTAATACCTCCAAGGATATTCCACCCACATGGCTATAAGGATCAGCCTGAAATATCCTTTATTTCTGAATTTTGTGGTAAGACAAAAGGACCCAAGGTAGTCTGGGTAAAAAACAACTAGTTTATTTTTCTATCATTGCAGGTACACAGCTATCCAAGAATAAATGAAAAGTGGTATCTGGATAGTGGCTGTTCAAAGCATATGACAGGAAACAAGGCCAACCTGAACAACTACAAGGCAAAGCTTGGACCAAAGGTTGTATTTGGAGACTCCAACTGTGGACAGACCAAAGGCTATGGAAAAGTCAAGGTTGGAGAAGTCACCTTCAAAGAGGTAGCTTATGTCAAGGGACTGAAGCACAACCTCATCAACATAAGTCAATTATGTGATGAAGGGTATCAGGTAACTTTTAATAAATTGAATTGCCTTATTAAATCTACTGATAATACTACTGTTCTATCAGGTATTAGGCAAGGTAATATATATTTAGTGAATTTCAATTCATCTACTTCAGAAGTTTGTTTATTTAGTGATGGAAGCAAATCTAGTGAACTTTTGCATAAGTGATTAGGACATGTAAACCTTAGGACCATTGCTAAACTATCTAAGGACAATCTTGTTAGAGGATTACCCTCAGGTTCATACAAGAAAGAAGGTCTTTGTAGGGCATGTCAACTAGGTAAGCAAACTAAAAATAGTTTTAAATCATTATCTAAAAGTGATTCGCCTAGAATCTTATATTTGCTACATATGGACCTTTTTGGACCTATAGCAACAAAGAGTTTAGGGGGGAAGTCTTACACTCTAGTTATTTGATGAGTAATTTATTTACTCATCTTTTAGTTTAGGTTTATTATGTTTTTCATATAAAATTATGTTATTTTTAGGAATTTTATCATATAAATCCTTCCATTGTTATTTTATAAGCTAACTTAAGGTTATTTTGTGTTTTCAGGTTTTCTGGGCTGTTTCGAGCAAAAAGTTAAAATTACACGCCCCAGGTCACGGGCGTGACCATGGGCGTGTAACCTACGAAATACTCCAGACCTGCTTCTGCCACTCCAGGGACGCTCCGTGAAGTTTTCGCCAAGTACACGCCCCAGGTCACGGGCGTGACCAAGGGCGTGACCCAATGTCACGGCCACGACCCGCCACAAGCATCCGGAGCACGCCGCCACGACAATTAAAATTACACGCCCTCGGTCACGGGCGTGACCCAGGGCGTGACATCCAGCACACGGGCGTGACTTTTCCCATGCCAATTTCCCACCGAAGCTTCCCGCCAGCAGCCAGATTTCAGGATTACACGCCCCAGGTCACGGGCGTGACCTAGGGCGTGACACGGCCGAAACGCTCGCAATTACTCCATAAGGCGCCCTCTCCACTGCCGCTTCGATCACGCCCCTTACACGCCCTTGGTCACGGGCGTGACCAAGGGCGTGTAACACCAAAATTCAGCTATTTAAAGGGAGCTTTTCCAGATGTTTGGGGATGAATTTTGGGAGTTCTAAGTTTATTTTCTTGTACTGCTTTTGTTATTCTTAAGCTTGTAATCTTCTTTCTTAGCTTGCACTTTCATTTCAGGTTGGTAATTTCTTGTTTCCTAGTTGTAATTTCCCTTTCGATTAATAAAATAGCACTTTTACTCTTATTCTACTCTCAATCTTCATTATGCACTTCTTGTATTTCATCAATTCCTCCATCTCCATGAGTAGCTAAATTTCATTAGTACTCGGCCGAGATGATCCAAGGAAAATATAATTCATAATTCAGTTTAGAACTTCTTTTTCTCTTATTTAGATCGCTTAAGATTTATCCTTGAATTTATATTGATTGAGATTATATTATCGATATATAATCTCATTCTTGCTTTCATAGTCAATTAATCGAGAGGTTTTGAATTCGAATCGATCACTTTAAGGATAAAGAGATTTGAATGCACTCCTCGAGAGAGGATGGCGTAAATCTCCCGGATTGGAGTTATATCCAATAGAGGGGTTCACTTCGATAAAGCGAGCTTTAGGGGTTTCAATTCTAGAACGAGAGTTCGATTGATCAACCTAAACTCAGTTAGGCGTATCCTCGAGAGAGGTATGTTCATAAATCAGGAACCTCCACGGTCAAGCATTTCTTTTAAAGAGGATTAGAAGTTTTATTTCTTTATTTATTTATTTTTTTCAAGGTGATTCAAGGTTGAGTACTAACTTTTTCATTAATTTAAATAAGCTATTTCTCTTTTTTTTCGCAACCAACCAACCACAATTTCTATTCGATAAAATAATAGATATTTTCCGAAGTAAGAGTATTCAACCACCCGAGTCTAATACGACCTTGTTTCAATAACTTATACTACATTCGATACGGTACACTTGCCGTTATCGTTTGCAAGCATAGTTTTGCGCATCAAGTTTTTGGCGCCGTTGCCGGGGACTCGGTTGATATTTCGAAAACCGAAATATCTATTAATTTTATTTTTTTTCTTTTTCTTAATTTTAAGGTGCAACTAAATTCCTGGAAAGGACGCTTTGGGTTTGAATTCCCATCATAGCCTCTAGTACCTTGCAAACCCTTCACCGGGTAGATCTTGGGAAGTCCAGGACTAATTTTAATTCACCTAATAATAATAATAATAATAATAAAATCTAAAAAATATATATAAAATATAATTAAATAAAAATTAATTTATTTATCTAAAATCTTATTTTCCCTTTTTTCTTTTCCCGCTTCTTTTCTTTTGTTTTGGTTTATGACCCGAGGAAACTCTTCAATTGATTTTGAATTTGGTTTTGATCCGGAAATCGAGCGCACCTTGCGGCGACGTCTCCGATTTAGTGATCTACCAGTAATTCGCGAAGAGTCAGTCGGAGAAACTAACGAAGATATAATGGGTGACCCCGACCATAATGAGGCTCCGCTACAGACTATGTCCTATTATGCGAGGCCAAATTGGGAGGGAGCACAATCAAGTATTATTCGCCCGGCGGTGGCAAATAATAATTTTGAAATCAAAACTAGCATCATTCAAATGGTACAGCAAATCGTCATCTTTGACGGGTTACCAGATGAAGATCCAAATTTACATTTATTGAATTTTTTGGAAATTTGCGACACGTTTAAAATTAATGGCGTCACCGATGACGCCATTCGTTTGCGTTTATTGCCATTTTCCTTGCGGACTAAGGCCAAGCAGTGGTTGGGATCTCTTCCTAGAGGTTCCATCACTACATGGGCCGAGATGACGGAGAAATTCTTAATGAAATATTTTCCTCCAGCAAAGTCCGCTAAATTACGTACGGACATTCTCTCATTTATGCAAATAGAATCGGAGTCTCTCTACGACACATGGGAGCGCTTCAAGGAACTTTTGCGGAGATGTCCTCACCATGCCTTGCCCGTATGGCAACAAGTTCAGACATTCTACAATGGTTTGAATCTCCAAACAAGGCAGATGATTGATGCAGCCGCGGGGGGGACGCTTAATAACAAAACCCCCGAAGCTGCTCAAGAGCTTTTTGAGGAGATGGCCATGAATGCTTATCAGTGGAATGCGCCACGGTCACGTCCTAACAAACCGACCGGACTCTTTGAAGTCGAGGCCACCCCGAATTTAGCACATCAAGTAGAATGGCTTACTAAGCAAATGGCGGAGATGTCTGCTTCCTCCGCCATTAACGGGGCTAATAATCATAATAATAATAGTTATTATAATAATAATAATAATAATTATAATCAAGAACAAGTTGATTATATGAGGAACTCCTATCGTCCTCTTTATAACCCAAATAATAATAATCTTCCTAATAATTATAATCCGGGTTTAAGGAACCACCCGAATTTTTCATGGAGCAACCCCAATAATGCTCAACGCCCCCCACAAGTGAATCCTCCTGGATTCACTCCACCACAACCACCAAAGGCCCCTTCACTTGAAGAGGTCTTCACCAAATACGTCGCTTCTACTGATGCCAATATCCGGAACCTTTCCAGATCTATTAAAAGCCTAGAAAATCAGATTGGACAACTCGCCAAGATGTTCTCCGAACGCCAGCAGGGAGCTCTACCGGGCAATACTGAGCCCAATCCACGGGAGAGCGCCAACGCTATAACCCTCCGCAGCGGAAAGGAGGTAAAAAGTTCAAATTTGGCCAAGCCTAAGGTAAACGTTTCAACTCCAACTCCGCATTTAAATTCTTCTGATTTAGCTCCGCGCATTATTCAAACGCCTTCTATACCGTATCCTTCTAAATTACAAAATGAGCGGAACGAGGAGCAGTATAAAAAATTTATAAATATTTTAAAACAAATACAAATTAATGTACCATTTTGTGAGGCACTCTCTCAAATGCCTAAATACGCGAAATATCTCAAGGATTTATTATCAAATAAAAAGAAACTTGAAGATATTTCGCGTATTTCTCTTAATGCAGAATGTTCGGCGATAGTTCTTAATAAATTACCGGAAAAATTAAATGATCCGGGACGGTTTTCCATCCCGTGTTTGTTCGGAAATTTATTAATTAAAAACGCCTTGGCCGATCTAGGGGCGAGCATAAATCTTATGCCATTCTCCTTATTTAAGAAGCTTGGTTTGGGCACACCAAGCCCAACCAATATAAGCATCCAACTAGCGGATCGGTCCGTAAACTATCCAATCGGGATCATTGAGGATGTTCTAGTGAAGGTTGACAAGTTTATCTTTCCGGTAGACTTTGTCATCCTCGATATCGAAGAGGATGCCGAAGTACCACTCATACTCGGCCGGCCCTTCCTAGCCACCGCTCGGGCTATAATTGATGTAAGTAACGGAAACCTTCTCCTACGAGTTGGGGAGGAAGAAGTTATTTTTAATATAAATCAATCAATGAGAAATGCATTTCCAAACGACGACTCTTGTTTTAGCCTAGAAACAAATTTTGAAGAGGAAATAACGTCGTTTTCTGAAATAATTTCGCCTTTATTTGAAAATCCGAAAATTGCAAAATTATTTTGTTTAGAAGAAAAAACTCGGCCAACCAAATTTGAAGAAGTAAACCTAAATATTTCTAAAATAAAAACATCTTACGAGGAGCCACCGAGTTTAGAACTAAAACAATTGCCGGAACATTTAAAATATATATTTTTAGAAAAAAATTCAAAACTGCCCGTAATAATATCTTCTGCGCTTAACGATTCGGAAATTTCCGAATTAATAAAAATATTAAATAATCACCGCCATTCAATTGCATGGCAAATTTCTGACATCAAAGGGATTAACCCCTCTTTTTGCATGCACAAAATTAATTTAGAAAATAATTCTTGCAGTACTATTCAGCCTCAACGACGGCTTAATCCAAATATGAAGGACGTCGTTAAGGCCGAAATAATAAAATTATTAGATGCGGGAATTATTTACCCAATCTCTGATAGCACTTGGGTTAGCCCAGTGCAAGTCGTGCCTAAAAAGGGAAGAATAACGGTAATCACCAACGAAAATAATGAGTTGATTCCAACCCGTACTGTTACGGGTTGGCGTGTATGCATCGATTACAGAAAATTAAATGATGCTACGCGCAAGGATCACTTTCCGTTACCCTTTATTGACCAAATTTTAGAACGCTTATCCGGTCACTCACACTACTGTTTTCTCGATGGTCTTTCGGGATATTTTCAAATCCCAATTGCACCCGAAGACCAAGAGAAAACCACATTCACTTGTCCGTTCGGCACCTTCACATATCGAAGAATGCCGTTTGGACTTTGCAACGCGCCGGCTACATTCCAAAGATGTATGTTGATAATTTTTAATGAACTTATCGAAGACATCATGGAAGTATTCATGGATGATTTTTCTGTTTTTGGCGATTCTTTCACTAATTGTCTAAATAATCTTGATCGTGTTCTTCAACGCTGCGAAGACACGAATTTGGCACTCAACTGGGAGAAGTGCCACTTTATGGTCCGAGAGGGGTTAGTCCTCGGACATAAAGTTTCTAGTAAGGGGATTGAGGTCGATAGGGCCAAGATCGAGGTCATAGAAAAACTTCCCCCTCCTACCAATATAAAATCTATTTGAAGTTTTTTAGGACATGCGAGTTTTTATAGGCGGTTTATAAAGGATTTCTCAAAAATTACGAAACCCCTAACTCATCTCCTAGAAAAAGAATCCGCGTTTAATTTTGATGAGGAATGTTTAAAAGCATTTAATAAAATCAAAAATGAACTAATCAAATCCCCGATTTTAATCGCGCCAATATGGTCTCTTCTGTTTGAAATCATGTGCGACGCTAGCGATTTTGCTGTAGGTGCAGTTTTAGGCCAACGAGTGAATAAACATTTTCACCCAATCTATTACGCAAGCAAAACGCTAACATCCGCACAAGCAAATTATACAACAACGGAGAAAGAATTTTTGGCCATAATTTTTGCGTTTGATAAATTTCGATCATATTTAACGCTTTCAAAAGCTATTGTTTTTACAGATCACTCCGCTCTCCGGTATTTACTACAAAAAGGAGATGCAAAGCCTCGACTGCTAAGGTGGATCCTCCTACTACAAGAATTTGATTTGGAGATCCAAGACAAAAGGGGAGCGGAGAATGTTGCGGCCGACCACCTCTCACGGTTGGAGAATCCGGCTACAGGAACACTAGTGGAAGCCGAAATTAACGACAAATTCCCTGAAGAGCGCCTCCTTGCCATCGAAAAGGTAACGACTTCTCCCACCCCTTGGTACACGGATTTGGCAAACTATTTAGTGGCCCGGGTCCTACAAAAAGATTTTTCAAGTCATCAAAAGAAGAAATTCTTTTTAGATTTGAAAAATTATTTTTGGGAGGACCCCTTTTTATTTCGTGTCTGCGCGGACCAAGTGGTAAGAAGGTGTATTTCGGGCGAGGAAGGCGCCCAAATTCTGCGGCACTGCCACGAAGGGCCAACCGGTGGCCATTATCAAGCGAACCGGACCGCAAGAAAGGCGCTAGAGTCGGGCTTCTATTGGCCCACCTTATTCAAAGATGCTCACAAGTTCGTGAGTAATTGTGATCGGTGCCAACGGTCAGGTAACATTTCTAACCGGGACGAAATGCCCCAAAATATTTTTTTAGAATGCGAAATTTTTGATCTTTGGGGAATAGATTTCGTAGGTCCTTTACCCTCCTCTTTTAATAATAAATATATCCTTGTTGCGGTCGATTACGTGTCAAGGTGGGCGGAAGCACAAGCTTTTCCCACCAACGACGCGAGAGTCGTCGTAAATTTTTTAAAAAAATTATTTTCATGATTTGGCACACCCCGAGCACTAATTAGTGATCGGGGCACACATTTTTGTAACAACCAACTTGCTAAAATTTTAGCAAAGTATGGAGTTACCCACAAGCTATCTACCCCTACCACCCACAAGCAAATGGCCAAGTGGAGGTGGTGAACCGTGAACTTAAAAGAATTTTAGAAAAAACTGTGTCCGTTAATAGGAAGGATTGGTCGCTAAAATTAGACGACGCTCTATGGGCATATCGGACAGCGTACAAAACTGCCATCGGATGTACACCGTACCGATTAGTCTATGGAAAATCTTGTCATCTACCGGTGGAATTAGAACATCGCGCCTTTTGGGCGCTAAAATTTTTAAATTTGGATTTAAACTTAGCCTCCGAGCACAGAAAACTACAATTAAATGAATTAGACGAGTGGCGCGCAAACGCTTACGAAAATAATAAGATTTATAAGGAGCGCACAAAATTTTTTCATGATAAAAAAATCAAAAATCCAAAAACTTTTTCACCAGGAGACTTAGTCATATTATTTAATTCAAGACTCAGGCTTTTTCCGGGTAAATTAAAATCACGATGGTCCGGTCCCTTCATAGTTAAAGAAGTTTGGCCATACCGAACGGTGCTAATAGAGCACCCGGAAAAAGGCTCTTTCAAAGTCAACGGACAACGCCTAAAATTATATCACCCAGGCGACCCAGCGCCCGGAAACATCGAAACCATTCACACCCAATGTTAACCTCTTTATTTTTATCTTTCCTTTCTTGTTTGTTTTTCTAATTTAACTATGCAGGTGTTAAACCAGCAACCCCGACTACCATTCAGGGAAGCCCTCTTTACACCTTAGTAATTTATCTTGATTTTTTCTTTAATGTCATGTTTTTTCTTTAGTTCTATCTTTCATACTTAGTTTTAAACATTGGGGACAATGTTTAATTTTAAGTATGGGGGTGTAGCATAGCTTTATTTATAGTTTTACTTAAAAAATAAAAACAAAAAAAAATTTATAAAAATTAAATTTCTTGGAAAGGACGCTTTGGGCTTGAATTCCCATCATAGCCTCTAGTACCTTGCAAACCCTTCACCGGGCAGATCTTGGGAAGTCCAAGAACAAAAAAATCTATTAAAAAATGTTCTTTTTATTCATCAAAACTTCCACTTGCTAAATTGTAAGTTCTAAGTAGACTGTTTTTCATATGGACTAAAAATAATTTTGTGCTAGAATAGTTTTTGAAACTTTAGAGTAAAATTGTTGACTCATGTAGTGCTCCTAGTCATATGCTTGTCTTTGAGTAGTTTTGGTGTAAAATTAAATTCTTGGCATAGATCTAGAATTATGTTTTATTAATTTGCGTAGTAATAATTTATTTTACTTTTAAATTCGAATCCGGTCTTATCCAAAAGTTGTTTAGGTGAGTGTGTAGAAGATTGTTAGAAAGCTATTACTCGAATTGAACAAAAGGGTGTCCTTTCTCGATGTCTAGAACTTGCCCCAAGCTATTTTCGAAGCATGTGCGCTTTAGACAAATTAACTTTACGGAAATGATTTAGGCCTTTCTTTGGATAGTTTGAGCCTTTGCACCCAACCTAGATTTACCACCATTGTTCACACAAATTTGAGCCTTACACCTTTATTTGATCCACCCTCATCATTTCGGCACCAAAGCTAAGAAGCCCAAAACCCAAATGAACACTTTGAAATTTTGAGCTAAATTGAAAAAAAAAATATTTGGGTACTATTCTATGAAAAAAATTATGGGTATCAATTCAAAAAAATGTTTAAATCTCAAAAAGCAATAATCTCATAATGATATGCGGCCTAGGTATGTACATGCATACTTGGAATGATCCCAATTATGAAGATTCATGATTTAAATAAAAGAGTATGAGAGTGTTTCCCCTTTGAAAAAAATGCGAGTATGGGGGTAAAGCTTCATTATTTTGTGGTGGCAATCATTTTCTTTTAGCTCAAAAATTTTGTTTAAGTGGAATGTGCCTTCATGTTTATCATTATTACCTCACCCTTAAACCCAAGCCTTAAAATGTACCCTATTTAAGTCCTAAAGATCCATAGAGTCGATTTAGTTCGAAGTGTACTGGAGAAAGTGCAAACGGGCAAGCCTATGGCCGTCGACATTGATGGATTTCTTTGGAGGCCACCTCGAACGTCTACATCTAGTAATTTAAATCTCAGCAATCACGCTATTTTCTCCCTTCACATAACTTTTTGATTGCCGTCGACTCATTTTTAAAGTAATGATAAATAATTATAACGCATTTTTGAAGTATTTCATAAATTAGCATTTATGCCAAGAACATCTTTTTACTAAAATATCTACACATGCCAGCATAATACTTCGCATTTTACTCTCTAGTCTTCATAATTCTATCTTGCATTAATTTTTCTTACCCTTGTAAAAAATGGATTGCTCGGGACGAGCAATGAGCAAGTATGGGGGCATTTGATGAGTAATTTATTTACTCATCTTTTAGTTTAGGTTTATTATGTTTTTCATATAAAATTATGTTATTTTTAGGAATTTTATCATATAAATCCTTCCATTGTTATTTTATAAGCTAACTTAAGGTTATTTTGTGTTTTCAGGTTTTCTGGGCTGTTTCGAGCAAAAAGTTAAAATTACACGCCCCAGGTCACGGGCGTGACCATGGGCGTGTAACCTACGAAATACTCCAGACCTACTTCTGCCACTCCAGGGACGCTCCGTGAAGTTTTCGCCAAGTACACGCCCCAGGTCACGGGCGTGACCAAGGGCGTGACCCAATGTCACGGCCACGACCCGCCACAAGCATCTGGAGCACGCCGCCACGACAATTAAAATTACACGCCCTCGGTCACGGGCGTGACCAAGGGCGTGACATCCAGCACACGGGTGTGACTTTTCCCACGCCAATTTCCCGCCGAAGCTTCCCGCCAGCAGCCAGATTTCAGGATTACACGCCCCAGGTCACGGGCGTGACCTAGGGCGTGACACGGCCGAAACACTCGCAATTACTCCAGAAGGCGCCCTCTCCGCTGCCGCTTCGATCACGCCCTTTACACACCCTTGGTCACGGGCGTGACCAAGGGCGTGTAACACCAAAAATTCAGCTATTTAAAGGGAGCTTTTCCAAATGTTTGGGGACGAATTTTGGGAGTTCTAAGTTTATTTTCTTGTACTGCTTTTGATATTCTTAAGCTTGTAATCTTCTTTCTTAGCTTGCACTTTCAATTCAGGTTGGTAATTTCTTGTTTCCTAGTTGTAATTTCCCTTTCGATTAATAAAATAGCACTTTTACTCTTATTCTACTCTCAATCTTCATTATGCACTTCTTGTATTTCATCAATTCCTCCATCTCCATGAGTAGCTAAATTTCATTAGTACTCGGCTGAGATTATCCAAGGAAAATATAATTCATAATTCAGTTTAGAACTTTTTTTTCTCTTATTTAGATCGCTTAAGATTTATCCTTGAATTTATATTGATTGAGATTATATTATCGATATATAATCTCATTCTTGTTTTCGTAGTCAATTAATCGAGAGGTTTTGAATTCGAATCGATCACTTTAAGGATAAAGAGATTTGAATGCACTCCTCGAGAGAGGACGGCGTAAATCTCCCGGATTGGAGTTATATCCAATAGAGGGGTTCACTTCGATAAAGCGAGCTTTAGGGGTTTCAATTCTAGAACGAGAGTTCGATTGATCAACCTAAACTCAGTTAGGCGTATCCTCGAGAGAGGTATGTTCATAAATCAGGAACCTCCACGGTCAAGCATTTCTTTTAAAGAGGATTAGAAGTTTTATTTCTTTATTTATTTATTTTTTTCAAGGTGATTCAAGGTTGAGTACTAACTTTTTCATTAATTTAAATAAGCTATTTCTCTTTTTTTTCGCAACCAACCAACCACAATTTCTATTCGATAAAATAATAGAGATTTTCCGAAGTAAGAGTATTCAACCACCCGAGTCTAATACGACCTTGTTTCAATAACTTATACTACATTCGATACGATACACTTGCCGTTATCGTTTGCAAGCATAGTTTTGCGCATCATTATTGTAGATGACTTCTCTAGATTCACTTGGGTGTTCTTTTTGAGAGAAAAGTTAGATAACTTTAAAGTTCTTACAGACTTTCTTAAGAGCATACAGATTGAGTACTCTACTGTAGTTGCATTGTCAGAAGTGATCATGGTACTGAGTTTGAGTCTCTTCTTATGCAAGAATTTTGTGAGAAGGAAGGTATCAGGCATTGTTTCTCAGCTCCTAGAACTCCTCAACAAAATGGGGTAGTTGAAAGGAAAAATAGAACTCTAATTGAATCAGCAAGAACATTGCTTGCAGATGCTAATCTGTCCCTATCCTTTTGGGCAGAGGCTGTTAGCACAGCAAATTATGTTCTGAATACAAGTTTGATACACAAACTCAAGGGAAAGACTCCTTATGAATTACTTAAAGGGAAGAAACCTAAAGTTAACTATTTTAGAACATTTGGCTGTAGATGTTATATTCACAATAATGATAAGAAATACCTTAAGAAATTTGAAACAAAATCAGATGAAGGAATTTTCTTAGGTTATTCTCAAATCAGTAAGGCATATAGGATTTATAATAAATCCACTCTTAAAATAGAAGAATCTATGCATGTCTCTTTTGATGAAACTAACATGTTTTTCAAGGAGAAGATTCCTTCTACCATAGAAAATCTGCAGGTACCTATATTATGTGAGCAGCTCGATCAATTAGCTCTACATAAGGAAGGAATTCTGAATCTTGAACAGCAGAATGATGAAGAGAGTGAAGAAGATAATTTCCCAGTTTTTGCTGAAAATTCAGAACAGACAACAGCAGATCACTCTTCACAAGATATAGCAGCTGAACAAATTCCCCAAGTGGATACAATTGCTGAACCAACTCTTACTGTTGACCCCATCACAGTTAGAGATCATCCAATTTCACAAGTGCTTGGAGATATTTCAGCAGGTGTTCAAACAAGGCATCAACTACACCAAAATCAGATGCATACTTATTTCCTATCACAAGTTGAACCTCAAACCATAAAAGATGCAGAACAAGATCCAAATTGGATTCTTGCAATGCAAGAGGAGCTCAACCCATTTGAAAGGAGCAAGGTTTGGGATTTGGTTCCAAGACCAAAGAACTATCCAGTGATTGGAACCAAATGGGTCTACAGGAACAAGCTTGATGCAGAGGGAAATATTGTGAGAAACAAAGCTAGGCTAGTAGCTCAAGGATACTCACAGGAAGAAGGGATAGACTATGATCAGACATTTGACCCAGTTGCAAGGCTAGAAGCAATCATGATCTTCCTTGCATTTGCTGCATACAAAAGATTCAAAGTCTATCAAATGGATGTAAAGAGTGCATTCCTAAATGGAGAAATCAAAGAAGAAGTTTATGTGGAACAACCACCAGGTTTCATCTCTCCAACTCAACCCTCCTTTGTATTTAAGCTTAAGAAAGCTCTCTATGGTCTCAAAAAAGCTCCTAGAGCATGGTATGAAACTTTAGCTAGTTTTCTTTTGGAAAACAATTTCGGTAGAGGCATAGTAGACAAAACCTTATTTTACAAAGTACATAAAAATCAAACTTTGCTAGTTCAAATATATGTAGATGACATTATCTTTGGTTCTACTGATTCAAATTTGTGCAAAAGATTTTCCAATCTAATGCAATCAAGATTTGAAATGAGTAGTATGGGTGAGTTATCATACTTCCTTGGTCTTCAAGTGAAGCAAACTCCAAATGGAATCTTCATATCCCAATCAAAGTATGCTAAGGAATTAGTGAAAAGATTTGATATGTCTGATTCCTCCACCATGAAAACACCCATGCCCTCAAATGTTGTTGTTGTTAATGATGAATCAGGGAAACCTGTTGATTCAAAAGTATACAGAGCAATTGTTGGCTCACTACTTTATCTAACAGCTAGTAGACCTGACATAATGTTTGCTACTTGTATTTGTGCTAGATATATAAAGGGTTGCCCTAATCTAGGACTTTGGTATCCAACAACATCTGAATTTGAATTAACTGGATTCTCAGATTCAGATTATGCTGGATGCAGAGTAGACAGGAAAAGCACATCAGGAACTTGTCAGTTTCTTGGTGATATGCTTGTGTCTTGGTTTTGTAAAAAACAGACATCTGTGTCTACATCAACATCTGAAGCTGAATACATGGCTGCTGGCAGTTGCTGCTCACAGATGTTGTGGATACAAAATCAACTTCTAGACTATGGTATCAACTTAATTAAATCAACTATATTTTGTGACAATACAAGTGGAATATCTATAGCACAAAATCCAATTCTCCATAGTACGACTAAACACATAGAAATTAGGCACCACTTCCTTAGAGATAATGTGGATAAAAATAAAATCTGCCTACAGTTAATTTCTACTGATTTACAAAGAGCTGACATTTTCACCAAGCCCTTGGATGAAAAGAAGCACATCTTCTTTAAAATCAACTAGGAGTGATAGATGGAGATTCAATATGTTAAAAACTAATATTTCTATTTATCCCCTAAATTCGTCGAACAGAGGACGACGAATTTGAACAATTTGTCGAACGGCGGTCGACAAACCTGTTGACTTCAGAATCAATAAAGACAATTTCATTTGTCGAACGGTGGTCGACGAAAAGGATATTTTTGTCGAACGCTGTCTGACGGAGACCTAAAGTCTTTTCGACTTCTGTTTTTATTAGGTTTTTTTGCCGAACCCCGCTCCTCAAATGCGCCTCCTTCTCCGGTCTATATAATATCTTTTTCTATTTCGTAATAGATTGCGCCTACAGAAATCGTTTCCCTCCAGTTCCTCTCTGCACTTGATCTTTCTCTCTTGCAGGTACAAATGGCGATCTCTCAAGCCGCGCTATATTCGATGAAGTTCGATGCCGGGTTTGACATCAACATGGAATCGTTCACTCAATCTGACCAAATCTTCAAGGATATTCTTCAACTGTTTGAAGAGCAGCAGTTAAAGTAGTTAATGAGCATGAGGATAAAGTTGCACACAACAGAAATCAAGGAATGGTGTTTTACTGCTAAGCAGGAAGATGAAAGTCTGACAGGAACTATCTCAGGACACCAGGTCTCTCTTACCCCTACCATTTTAACTAAGGTTTTTGGTTTTGTTAATGGTGATGATGAAATAGATCTCAGCTCTGTTGAAACTGGTGAAGCACTGATTAAAATGGGTCATTCCACTGGAAACCCTAATCACCTGCTCAAGAAGAACTTATCTATGGAATATAAGTTTCTTTCTGATATAGTTGGCAAAGTGTTGTTAGGGAAAACAACAGGACATGATTATATTAATAGGCACCAATTTATGTTGATGGTGGCCATAATGGAAAAGAAGAAAGTGAACTGGGGATCCATTCTCTTTGGATTGATTAAGAAGAAGATTTCAAAGGAAAATGTATATTTTGGAAGAATTATAGGAATTGTTTTGCAGGAAAGACACCAAGACCTTATGGTCTCTCCCAAGGTGACCATTAATGCTAGCAAGAAGCTGACCTCAGCTCTCTTTGCTAAATGGGACATGGTGTTTATCAAGAAGAACACAGGAGCAGTTACAAAGCAGAAAACTTCTGAAGGCACAAGGACTGATCCAGTCACTCCCTCACCCCTTTGAGAAGCTTCTTCTCCTCCTCCTATTGTTTTTTCTCCTCCTCTCCCATCTCCACCTCAAAATATTTCCCCTGCACAATCTCCACCTCCAAACTCTCCCACACTCATTGATGACATTCCATCCTCATCTACCCTTCTAACCACTCATACTTCTCCACCTCCATCTCCAATGCATGATGATTATCATTCACCCATCCATCACTCTTTCCCCCATTCATTCTGACATCCCTCAACAACATGCAAATGTTGCAAACATTTTTGTACCAACCCCCTTTCCATCCACTTCTCAACCATCTTAATCTCAACAACCTGAAATGCTATTTTTACATTTTCAATCTGTTGCAGATCAAATTCTTGACTATATTCTTCCCAAAATTGATCAAATCCTGGATGCAAAACTTGCTCCAGTCTATAACATTCTTTCTACTCTTGACTCCACATTGGATGCAAAAATTGCTCCAATTCTTCAAGCAATCTCTGAACTATCTTCTACTATATCTTCAATTCATTCCTCTATCTCTGTCCCTTCTTCTAGGGGCCTAGATTCAGGTCTCCCTGAAGCTAGGCAGGGGGAGATGCCTCATGAAGAAGTTCCAAAAGCTCAAATTTCAGAGGATACAGTTTTTGATACAGATACAGTTTTTGCTGAAGAGGATACTGAAGAAACAGTTCAAACTTCTGATAGATATATTTGAAGAAGCTCCAGAAGTACCAATCATAGAAAAGTTAAATAATATCAATATACATCCCTCCCTATATATTATTTCCTTATTGTCTAAGTTCAATCCTATTTACTCTAATCTGCCAAAACTTTATAATTATTCTAGAGCAATTGTTCCTTATACTGCTCCAATTGACAAAGTTTTGTTGAAAAAGATCATTAGCAGTTTTGCAGTTCAAAGAGCAGTTCCAGCTCTTGTTCCAGTTCCAGTTCAAGTTCAAGATCCAGCAGAAGTATCAGTTATTATTCCAGAAGAAAGTTTCAAAGGCTTTGCTGTTCCAACTTTTGTCTTTGATGAATCACCTATTCCAGACTTTGATGAAATCTGGAAAGCAGAGGATGAAGCTTATGAAGCTGAAGAGCAAAGAATCAAAGCTCTTAAAATGATCAATGATTTATATGATAATCCAATTCCTTCTTCTGACTCTAATGAAGAAGATAATGATAGTGATTCCGATGACACATTATCAAGGAAAAGAAGGAAAAGAAAAGCAAAGTCAAAGGCTGTTCCCAAGCCTCCAAATCCTTAGAATGACATCCCTTATTATGTTCTTCATAACATTACTCTTGACAAAGATACACCAAATTGGATGAAATTCTCAAGGAATGAGAATAAAAGAAGAAAGAAGATGAGGAAGACTGGTTACTATTCTGACAAGCCTGTCAAATATAACCATCCTCCTCCTCCTCCTCCAGCAGGATCAGCAGGCTCAGCAAGACCTTCTTCTACTTCTCATACGCCCAGCTCTCAGCACTCAAGGAAATCTGGTAGTTCCAGTGGATCTCAAGTATCAGGATCAGCCAGTAATCCTCCTTCTAAGAAATCAGCAGTTACTTCATAAGAAAGTCCAGTCATTGTTTCACCTCAAATATCTTCAGAATACGTGCTTCACATTTCTGATGGATCTTTTCACAAGATCAAAAATTCTCAAAGTGATCTTCAAGATCAAGTTGACATTTCAGAATATGTTCCCTATCTTCCAGATCCTGAAGAGGAAAGATTATCTCAAATGGCAAGACTCAAAGAAACAATTGCTTATGCCCAGATTAACAAAGCAAAATCAGAAGGTAAAGATTTTACAAACATTTCTACCATGTCTGATTACAGAAGGAAAGAGCTTGACAAGTACAATTTCAAAGAGTTATTCAATGCTGAAGAATATCTTGAGAAGCACCCAGAAGCTTTTGTCCCTCATGTCAAATCTCAAACTATACTGGGAGCTCAAGATCTCTACATAAGCAATAAGAAGTCTGAAGATCCAAACAGGATAATCATCTTCAAACCTCCATCAGCAAAGAAGTAAAAGAGGTTCAGACTTATTTTTTTTGTTATTGTTAAACATTTTGATTGTAATGAACTCAGAGCACTATCTTTATTCAATCTGCTGAAATGAATTTTCATTCTGTCAGATACATATATTTTATGCTCTGCTGTTTATGTTTTCTATTGTATTTATTTGATTAATTGTCAAATAGTATCATAACCCAAATAGGCGGAGATTGTTGGAACAACCCTATTACTGTTTTGGGCTAGGATCACTATGTTTTAACTAAGGATCAAGTTGACCCCACTGTATAGCTTAAGGGTTAAGTCTTTAGGCTGATTGATTAGCTAGAACTTAAGGAATATTTAAGTTCCCAGCATTCAACAAATGGCGAGTGGCGTTCGACGAATGTCTAGCTTCGTTCGTCAAATTCTTCTCAGCAGACTGAAGAATTATAGCCAGTTCCAGCGCTCGACATTCTCTGAGCAGCGTTCAACAAATGGCAAGCAGCGTTCAACGAATTCCATCCAGAGCTCGACAAATTCTATATTAAAGCTCAGTTCGACAAATACACATCCAGATTATTTATATCAGTTATTTTGTCAACTCTCTGAACACAGATCGACGACCTTAACAGATCTATTCAAGTACTTTTGGACGTATTCCGTCATTTTAGTAAGGATATCTTATTCATTTATTATATTCTTTTATTCCTTCTATTCCAAGACAAGAATAGCCGTTGACATTTAATGCTACGACATCTTTCACGACAAAGGAATCAAAAAGGACCTGCCAAAATCATTTTGGTGGTTGTTACAGTTCCAAGAAGGATTTAAGCCAGAATAATATATTCCTTACAAACAGATGATTTGAATTTCAAATCAGAAAGCTATCAAAGAAGGAAGGATATACAAAAATAGTTGTACTCCTTTAGAGATATATAGAATTCACATTTCTTTTTCCAAGTCTCTCAGAAATATAGTTCCTTCAGAACAACAAGAATACAGAAGGATTAGAAAAAGCAGAAGAAGAAAACACATACAGAGAACATATACTTTCAGTCTTCTTCTTCCAAAAGGCAGCATCTTCATCTCTTTGAGAACAACATTCATTCTCTCAGATCTGCTGCAAGTTCAAATCTTCCAAAGAGCAACAACAATCTGAAGATTTACTTCTTCCAGATTAATCTACTACAGAAGATTTCTGTTTTAGTAAAAGATTCATCCTCAAGTTGTCAACAACTCCAAACAGACAGGGGGAGCTTTCATCCTCAACATCCTTTGTCTTCTCTCAGAAATATTGACAGAGAAGAACACTCTAAACATTCTTACCTTATCTTGTACAGGGTTAATTCTCCCTCCAAAAGTTTACACAGTGGTGGCAAGAAACCTTATCAAAAAATCCTTGTGTGGTTTTTAAGCACCTTATCAAAAGCTTATTGGTGTGTTGACACCTTATCAAAAAACCCCTGGTCTTGAGCACCTTATCAAAAGCTCTGTGGTGTGTGGACACCTTATCAAAAACTATTAGTGGATATCCTACTAGCTGTGGTAGAAGAGTAGACGTACCCAGATTTATTGGGGAACTACTATAATTCCTTGTGTCCCCTGTGCTTATGATTTTTCTGTATTGTTTCTGTGCTGTGTGCTTTTCTGTATTGTTTCTGTGCCGTGTGCTTTTCTTTATTCAAATTATATAACACACTTTGCATTACACATATATATACATCAGTATTTTAATTCCGCTTTAAAAACTAATAAAAAGTTTTAATACTCTATTCACCCCCCCCCCCCCTTCTAGAGTAACTTAAGATCTAACCTCCACTTTCAGTTTCAATGATGGTAAAAAGATTAGTGCTCAATCAAAAGTCACCTTGGAGTGAGAATAATCAAGCAAAAGAAAAATAAGTCTAGTTTCGTTTAATTAAACTACTTAACCATGGAGGTTCCCGAAGCTTGAACATGCCCCTCTCAAGGTTAATGCCCAACAAAGTTTAGGAAAAATCAACAAAACTCTCATCCTATAATTGATTATCTAAAACTTGCTTTACGTTGTGAACCCCACTATTAGATTTTACTCCAATCCAGGAGATTTACGTCATCCTCTCTCGAGGGGTGTGTGCAAATCTCTTTAACTTTGAGTGATCAATTCATACTTTGAGCCTCTCGGCTAAATAAGTATGAAAATCCAAGCGAAAGCCATACATCAAAAATATGGTCTCACTAATTAAAAATCAAGGGTAATTCAAGTGTTTACAAAAACGAAAAAAGAGAGCTTAGAAAGTCATAACTTGATTATCTTAGCCTCGGATCATTTAGATCGAGCACTAATGAGAATTAGTTAATCATGGTGGAGGGGAGAGAGAAAGAAAAGTAAAATTGCATGAAGGACAAATTACTAAGTAGAAAGAGAGAACGAAGAAAAACTAAACTAATTTTTAATGAAATTAAAAACTATTGCATGCCTCTAACCAGATTACAATGCTAGAAATGTAAGGATTACAAGCTTAAGAAACTATTGCATTAAAAGAAAACTAGAACATTGCATGAAAGGGAAAGAGAGAGAACATGAAATAGAAATACATGAACAAAAGCATGAAAAAGCTCACTAACAATTCTAGCAGCACCTCCCCCTCTCCAAAATTCTGAACCCTGGACTCAAGGAGATCCTCTGAATTTATAGAAAAAAAAATCAAGTTACACTCCCTCGGTCATGGGCATGACCAAGGGCGTGTTACCACTGTTCAGTTTAGCTCCGACAAGGCGTGGGCAATTGTGTGACGGCACGGCGAAAAGGGACAAGTCACGACCATGACATTTGGGTCATGGGCATGACCTATGACAGCTTCATTTAATGCTATGTGGGCTTGACTGTGGCGCGGTGGCGAGCAGGGATCACGCGGGAATGTCACGACCATGACATATGGGTCATGGGTGTGACAATAGTTGACTTCTCGATGGCATCTCCACGTCTCGACGACATCTCCAGGAGCAATTCTTTAAGTTTACATGCCCTTGGTCACGGGCGTGACTTTGGGTCACGGGTGTGACCAAGGGCATGACTTGATGTGGACTAGCTCAATCAGCGCGGCATCCGGACTGATCTTCAGATTACACGCGCTTGGTCACGGTCGTGACCGAGGGTGTGACTTGTAAATTTCTCCAATTTGTCCCAAAATTCTACAAAAATTGATAAATAGCTAGGTTAGAATCAAAATTACAAAAGAACTACTTATAACCTAAAATTGACATGAAAAAGAAAAATTCATATTAAATTACAAAAATTTTGATTAAAAAGTTATATAAATACTACTTATCAAATACTCCCATACTTGAGGTTTTGCTATTCCAGAGCAAAAGTATGAGACATAATTTATAAGACATCCATAAAATTTTTAATTATAAACTAAAATTTCATTTAACCAAAAGTTAGGTTAAAAATAGATTCTAGGAGGAATTAAGTCCTAAGTTATGATAATGATTTGAAAAGAGAGGAAGTGTTTAGGCAAGGACTTCCCGAAATAACTAACTAGCAAACAAAATTGTAGAAATTATAAAACTAAATTAGATTAAAATTATTAGAACTCTATCTTAAAAGAAACTTAAGGAAAAGTAACTTACTAAATATTGCTCTCTCCATAACTTAAATTAAATCTAGATCAAAGATATTGGCTATGGGGAGGGGGGTTCACAAACTTTGGCATAAGAAGAGATCTTTGAAACTCAAACTTTATTTTCTAAATTGTATATGTTTAGGAGTAATGAATTTTATCCTCTTACTCCATGCCATATAATCTTTTATAATTCTCTTCTAATAAAAACCCAAAATGTATATGTTTAGGAGTAATGAACTTTATCCTCTTACTCCATGCCATAAAATCTTTTAAATGATTTTGAGTGCATATGTTTAGGGAATAATGAATTTTATCCTCTTACTCCCTTGACATATAATCTTTTAAAACACTTTTTATGCCATCAAAATGGGTGGGTAGGAAAAATTTCTAGCTTATAAATTTAATTATGTTGAGAGCAAATTCTAGTAAATTTAAATTTCCTAAGATCTAAAAAGCTAGAAGAAAATATAATAGAAATCTAAAGAGGTTTAGCAAATTTACTACAAAATGAAGCAAGATAAAAGAGAAGGAAGAAGAAGGAAAAAGGGCTTCCCTGATTTTGAGGATGCGGGGGAAGCGTCGGTTACCTACAAAACACGTTAAAGAAGAAACAAAAACAAGAGAAAACAATAAAAAGATAACGTTGGGGTGCCTCCCAAAAGCGCTTTGTTTAAGGTCGCGTAGCATGACCCAATTGGCGCTCACGATATTGGTGGAAGAATTATTGAATTACTCTTTTCGTTCGGCAGATCTCCTGGAAGATATAACTTAAGACGATGCCCGTTAACTTTGAAGGAACCTTTTTCCGGGTGGGAACTTAAAATTGTCCCATAGGACCAAACCTCTTTAACAATAAAGGATTGAAGACCATCGAGATTTTAGCTTTCCGGGAAAAAGGCAAAGAAGAGAATTATAAAAAAGGACGAGATCGCCCGGCGAAATATTTTTTGGAAATTTTATATGTTTATCGTGATAAAACTTTGTTCGCTCCTTATATAATTTGTTACTTTCGTATGCATTCGCTCGCCACTCATCTAATTCGTTCATTTGGAATTATCTTTGCTCAGCCGCTAACATAGAATCGAGGTTTAAACATTTAAGCGCCCAAAAAGTGTGGTGTTCTAGTTCGACCGGAAGGTGGCAAGCCTTGCCATAAACCAATCGATACAGTGTACAACCGATAACGGTCTTGTACGTCGTTCGATAGGCCCATAGCGCATCATCGAGCTTAGGCGCCCAATCCTTCTGATTTATAGAAACAGTTTTTTCTAATATTCGCTTTAATTCTCAGTTTATGGCTTCGACTTGGCCGCTCATTTGTGGGTGATAAGCAGTGGAGAGTTTGTGCGTGACACCATATTTTGCTAAAAATTTTGTGAATTGGCTATTACAAAAATGGGTGCCCCGATCACTAACTATAGCGTGCGGCGTGCCAAATCGAGAAAATAATTTTTTAAAGAAGTTAACGATAACTCGCTCATCATTGGTGGGGAGAGCTTGCACTTCCTCCCACCTCGACACGTAGTCAACCGCAACTAGAATATACTTGTTTGAATAAGAGGGAGGGAGAGGACCAACGAAATCAATACCCCAAAGATAAAAAAAATCACATTCTAAGAAAATATTTTGGGGCATCTCATCCCGACGGGAGATGTTCCTCGACCACTGGCAGCTGTCTCAAGTACTCACAACGGTGTGAGCATCTTTGAATAGTGTGGGCCAATAGAAGCCCTCCTCCAGTGCCTTCCTCGCGGTTATGTTCGCTTGATAATGACCACCGGTTGGTCCCTCGTGAAAATGCCGCAAAATTTTTAGACCTTCCTCACTCAAAATGCAACTTCTCACTACCTGGTATGCACAAACACAGAATACAAAGGGGTCCTCCCAAAAATAATTCTTTAAATCAGACAAGAATTTCTTCCTTTGCTGACTCGAGAATTCTTTTAGGAGGACCCAGGCTACTAGATAATTAGCCAAATCCGCAAACAAGGTGGTGGAAGATGTATTTAAATTTTTGAGAGTGAGGAGGCACTCTTCAGGGAATTTATCATTAATGTCGGCTTCTATTAACACTTCCATAGTGGGATTTTCTAAACGGGAAAGATGATCGGCCGCCAAGTTTTTGGCTCCCCTTTTGTCCCTGATCTCTAAATCAAACTCCTGCAAGAGGAGGATCCATCGCAAAAGACGGGGCTTGGCGTCCGATTTACTTAAAAGATATCTAAGAGCGGAGTGATCTGTTAAGACGATAACTTTTGAGAGAGTGATGTACGACCTAAACTTATCAAATGCACAAACGATTGCTAGAAGCTCCTTCTCGGTAGTGCTGTAATTTGCTTGTGTCGACATGAGTGTTTTGCTTGCATAATAAATCAGGTGGAAATACTTACTCAATCATTGGCCTAATACGACACCTACTACAATATCACTCGCGTCGCACATAATTTTAAAGGGTAGCGATCAATCCGGGGCGACTAAAATCGAAGAATTTATAAGTTTTTCTTTGATAAGTTTAAAGGCCAAATGGAATTCATCATTAAAAAGGAAAGAGGATTCATTTTCAAGAAGATGGGTTAACGGTTTCGAGACTTTGGAAAAATTTTGTATAAAATGCCGATAAAACCCTACGTGTCCTAGGAAACTTCTAATAGCTTTTACATTCGTTGGAGGGGGAGTTTTTCGATTACTTCGATCTTGGCCCTATCGACCTCAAGCCATTTGCCCGATATTTTATGGCCAAGGACTAATCCTTCTTTGACCATAAAATGACATTTCTCCTAATTAAGAGCTAAATTTGTTTCCCCACAACATTGTAGCACACGCTTGAGATTTTTTAAACAATTTTTGAAAGAGTTTCCGAAAACGAAAAAGTCATCCATGAAAACCTCCATCACTTCCTCTACTAACTCGTCGAATATCGTCAGCATACATCTTTGGAATGTAGTTGGCGCGTTACAAAGACCAAATGGCATCCGTCGATAAGCGAAGGTGCCAAAGGGACAAGTGAATACTGTTTTCTCTTGGTCGTCGGGCGAAATAGAGATTTGAAAATATCCCAACAAATCATTGAGAAAACAATAGTAGGAGTGACCTGAAAGGCGCTCTAATATTTGATCGATAAAAGGTAATGGGAAGTGATCCTTATGGATGGCATAATTTAGTTTTCGATAATCGATGCACATCCGCCAATCCGTAACGGTACGGGTTGGGATCAATTTGTTATTTTCATTTGCTACTACCGTTTCGCCGCCTTTTATCGGCACGACTTGTACTGGGCAAACCCAAGTACTATCTGATATCGGGTATATGATTCCCGCAGCTAACAGTTTGATAACTTTTGCCTTAACACCTTCTTTCATATTGGAGTTTAGCCGTCGTTGAGGCTTGACCGTGTTGCGAGAATTATCTTCGAGGAATATTTTGTGAGTGCAGGAGAAATGGTTAATACCCTTGATATCCGATATTTGCCACACAATTGCATGGCAGTGATTGCTTAAGACTATAGTCAATTCAGAAATATCTGAATCGCTAAGTTCATATGATACAATAATGGATCGTCTTTTTCTAAAAATAGATACTTTAGTTGAGGAGGGAGTTGTTTCAATTCTAAAACGGGTGGCTCTTCACAAGAAGTTTTTATTTTTAATTTTTCTAAAAATAGTGGTTCGGGTGGTGTGGAGCGAAAGACTTCTTCTTAAAGACAAAAGAGCTTGGTGAGCTCAGAATCGTTACTTGATGTGGAGACTAACTTGGGAAGTGAATAAAACTCGTTCTTAAAACATTCTTCTAAGAAGTAGCACGAATCGTCATTTTTTAAGGTGTTCCGCTTCGAGGGATTTATACTAAAGTAACTTCATCATCTCTAACCCGAAGGAGGAGCTTTCCGCTACTTACGTCGATAATTACGCGTGAGGTTGCAAGGAGGGGGTGGCCGAGTATGAGGGGTACTTCGACATCCTCTTCGATATCAAGAATGACAAAGTTCACCGGGAAGATGAACTTGTCAACCTTAACGAGCACATCCTCCATTATCCCTACCGGATATTTTAATGAACGATCCCCTAATTGAATACTCATTCGAATGGGGCTAGGATTTCCTAGACCTAAATTTTTGAATAACAAAAAAGGCATGAGGTTGATGCTTTCTCCAAGATCCGCTAAAGCGTGTTTTACTAACGAATTGCCAAATAGACATGGTATGGAGAACCGTCCTGGGTCATTTGCTTTTTTAGGCAATTTGTTGAGTACAACTGCGGAGCATTCTGCATTTAAGGAAATATGCAAAATATCTTCTAATTTCTTCTTATTGGAGAGCAACTCCTTAAGATATTTTGCATATTTCGGCATTTGAGAGATAGCCTCGCAGAAGGGTACATAAATATGAATTTGTTTTAAATTTTCTATAAAAAATTTGTAATTTTTCTCGGCGCACTCGCTCCTAAGCTTAGATGGATAAAAAAAATTTTGAACTAGAAGCGTGCGGAGCTAGCGTAGCGGGCAAATTTGACGATAAAATAGGAGTAGGAGGATGAGGAGAAGAAGTTACCTTGGGTTCGTCCTATTTTGAAACCACCTCCTTCCCACTTCGGAGTGTAATCACGTTCGCGGTCTCCCTTGGATTTGGCTTCGTATTTCCCGGTAGTGCTCCTTGCTGATGCTCGGAGAATATTTTTGCTAGCTGCCCCACTTGATTCTCTAAATTTTTGATCGATCAGGTGAGGTTCCGGATTTTCGTTTTATTTGTAGCAACATATTTTGCAAAGACCTCTTCAAGAAAAGAGGGCTTTTGCAGTTGCGGTGGAAAACCGGGTGGATTAATGTTTAGAGGGGGAGTTAAATTAAGAAGTTGATTAGGAGGTTTATTCATATTTAAAGGACACTGAGCATTTCCTTGGTTGCTCCATGAGAAATTCGGTTGGTTCCTATAACCTGCATTGTAGGTGTGGTTGTACGGAGCGGAGTTCGGGTTATAGGAAGGCCGAGGTGGATTTGCCATGTAGTCAACCTGCTCTTCAATTAAAATATTATTAGCCCAAGGTGGATTGGCAGAGGAAGCGGACATCTCCGCCACTTGCTTTGTTAAGTACTCAACTTGTAAAGCCAAATTAGAAATAGCGTCTATTTCAAAAATTCAAGCTGGCTTATTAGGCCGCGCTCGGGGCAAGTTCCATTGATAAGAATTCATGACCATTTCCTCAAAAAGCTCTTGAGCGGCCTCCAGGGTCTTTTTATTTAATGTACCCCCGACGGCCGCATCAATCATTTGCCTAATTTGGAAATTCAAGCCATTATAAAAGATTTGCACTTGTTGTCATGTGGGAAGTGCGTGGTGAGGGCATCTACGCAAAAGCTCCTTGAAGCACTCTCATGTATCATTGAGAGTCTCTGAGTCGATTTTCATAAATGACGCAATATCTATTCGCAATTTGGCAGTTTTTGCAGGCGGGAAATATTTAGTGAGAAATTTTTTTGCCATATCGGCCCATGTAGTGATGGACTCCCTAGGAAGTAAGCCCAACCACTGCTTGGCCCTAGACCACAAAGAAAAAGGAAAAATACATAATCGAATGGCGTCATCGGTGACGCCATTGATTTTAATGTGTCACAGATTTCGAGAAAATTAGAAATATGACAGTTTGGATCTTCGTCTGGCTGGCCATCGAAAGTCATTGATTAAGGCACCATTTGTATGATGCTGGACTTGATCTCAAAGTTATTGTCCGCCATAGCGGGGTGAATAATACTTGACTGTGTGCCTTCCAAATTCGACCGCGCATAATAGGACATGGTCTGTTGCGCGGCCTCATTAGGGTTTGGCGCATTAGGATTTGGAAGATTAAGATTGGGATCCATATTTGTTGTGTTAGTTTCCCTAATCGACTCTTCGAATAATAGTTGTATTTCCTGATCACGAGAACGGCGGCACCGCGAAAGGGTTCGCTTAATCTCTAGATCAAAATGAATATTCGAAGTGCTACCTTGGGTCATACACTAAAAAGGAAAAAGGGAAAGAAGAAAGAGAAAAAGGGAAAAGAGAGAATAATAAAACTAAAAATAAAGAAAGAGGAAAACTTGATTATTAGTAATAGTTTTTTCCTTTTAGGCGGATTAAGTTAGTCTTGGATTTCTCTAGGTATGCCTTGTGAGGAGTTCTCTCCGGTACTAGGAGGTGCGATGGGATGATAGCCCAAACATCCCTTTCCAAGATTTAAATTACACCCTTAAGATTTTCAAAATTAGAAAAAGTAAAATAAAATAACATGATAAAATTATTAACTATCCTCTTTTCAAAATATCTACGCAAAATCCCCGGCAACGATGCCAAAAACTTGATATAGAAATTTAGGATTTTAAGTTAAGTGAAAGGTTAAAGATGTTTTCCAAAACTATATTCGATGAAGGCAAGTGTACCTTATCGTCTATAGTATAGGATATTTATAAATACCAAGGTCGTATTCCACGAGGCGCGTTGATTACTTCCACTTCGAGGAAAATCACTATTATCTTATGTAATAGATTTTTGAGGTTTTGTTAAACTTAGGTAAAAGAGGAAATTTGCAAACTAAAAGTAGGGTTTGAACGATGGTAAAAAGATTAGTGCTCAATCAAAAGTCACCTTGGAGTGAGAATAATCAAGCGAAGGAAAAATAAATCTAATTCTGTTTAATTAAACTACTTGACCGTGGAGGTTCCCGAAGCTTGAACATGCCCCTCTCGAGGTTAATGCCCAACTAAGTTTAGGAAAAATCAACCGAACTCTCATCCTATAATTGATTATCTAAAACTTGCTTTACGTTGTGAACCCCACGATTGGATTTGACTCCTATCTGGGAGATTTACGTCATCCTCTCTCGAGGGATGCGTGCAACTCTCTTTACCCTTGAGTGATCGATTCATACTTTGATCCTCTCGACTAACTAAGTATGGTCTCACTAATTAAAAATCAAGGGTAATTCAAGTGTTTACAAAAATGGAGAAAGAGAGCTTAGAAAGTCATAACTTGATTATCTCATCCTCGGATCATTTCGATCAAGCACTAATGAGAATTAGTTAATCATGGTGGAGGGGAGAGAGAAAGAAAAGTAAAATTGCATGAAGGAAAAATTACTAAGTAGAAAGAGAGAACGAAGAAAAACTAAACTAATTTTTATTGAAATTAAAAAACTATTACAAGCCTTAAACAAGATTACAATGCTAGAAATGTCAGGAATATAAGCTTAAGAAACTATTGCATCAAAAGAAAACTAGAACATTGCATGAAAGGGAAAGAGAGAGAACATGAAATGGAAATAAATAAACAAAAGCAGAAAAAGCTGACTAACAGCTCTAGCAGCACCTCCCCCTCTCCATAATTTTGAACCCTGGACTCACGGAGAACCTCTGAATTTATAGAAACAATTTTCAAGTTACACGCCCTAGGTCATGGGCATGACCAAGGGCATGTAACCACTGTTTATCTCAGCTCTGACAAGGCGTGGGCGATTGCGTGATGATGCGGCAAAAAGGGACAAGTCACGGTCGTGATATTTGGGTCACGGGCGTGACCTGTGATGGCTTCATTTAATGCTATGTAGTATTAACTGCGGCGCGGCGGCGAGCGGGGATCATGCGGGAATGTCACGGCCGTGAAATATGGTTCGTGGGCGTGACTTTAGTTGACTTCTCGATGGCATCTCCACGTCACGACGACATCTCCAAAAGCAATTCTTTAAGTTTACATGCCCTTGGTCACGAGCGTGACTTTGGATCATGACTTTGGATCATGGGCGTGACCAAGGGTGTGACTTGCTATGGACTAGCTCGATCAGTGCGACATCGATTCTGGACTGATCTTGAGATTACACACCCTTGGTCATGGGCACTTGTAAATTTCTCCAATTTGTCCTAAAATTCTGCAAAAAATGAAATTAAGCTAAGTTAGAATCAAAATTACAAAAGAACTACTTATAACCTAAAATTGACATGAAAATGAAAAATTCATATTAAATAATTACAAAAAATTTAATTAAAAAGTTATATATATACTACTTATCAATTTCCCTAAGAAATAGTGTTTTATCTATCTTTCCTCGTGAAAATTTGTTCTCAAGGAGAAAGAAAGATAAGGTCTCATACCAAGCTCTAGGTGCTTGCTTTAGACCATAAAGTGCTTTCATAAGAAAATAAACATGATCCGGATGAGTTGGGTTGATAAAACTTGGAGGATCTTCTACATAGACCTCTTCTTTTAAATCTCCATTTAAAAATACTGATTTCACATCCATCTGGTAAACTCTAAATCCTTTGTGGGTTGCATAGGCAAGGAAGAGTCTGATTGCATTTAGCCTTGCCATAGGTGCAAAGGTTTGATCATAATCAATTCCTTCTTCCTGTATATATCCTTTAACAACTAATCTGACTTTGTTCTTGATAATGACTCCTTGCTCATCTAGTTTATTTCTGAACACCCACTTGGTTCCAATTATATTGTGACCATGAGGTCTTGGAAGTAGTTTACAAACCTTGCATCTTTTGAATTGGTTCAGTTCCTCTTGCATAGCCAAAATCCAGAATGGATCTTTGTTAGCATCTTCAAACTTCTTTGGTTCTTCTTATGAGAGGAAGCTTAGAAATAGTGCTTCATTCATTAGGTTGCTTCTTGTTTGTACTCCCTGATTGATGTCCCCAATGATCAAATCAGGTAGGTGATTTCTTTGAAACTTGATGACATTGGCCAAATTTCTGTTCTTTGCTTGGATCTTTTCAATTGGGGGTGCTGCTTCTTGTATTCAGCTGGTTGATTGTCTTTATCTTTTGAATTATCAACTTTGTCTTCTACTCCCCTTACATCTATTCCCATTGTATGAGATGAAGAGAGTTCTTTTTGTTCTTCTGAGATTGATGTCTTCAGTTCTTTGAGCTTGGGTCTTGATCCTTTAGTTTTTCCTCTGTTAGATCTCCAAAATATCACTTTAGGACCATCTTGCACAGGAGTGAATTCTTTCAAAAGACTCCTTGTTCCAGTCATGTGCCTGGAACATCTACTGTCCAAATACCAGATTGGAGTTTGATTGGTCTTTGGACATACCTGCAAAAGTAAGCTATTTCTTCTTAGGTACCCAAGAATGGTTGGGTCCTAGATTCCTGTTAGTCATAGAGAATACAGTAGGTCCGACTGCTCCAGTATGTGTAGAATGGATCTCAATAAGATTGCTTGTCATCTTGACATGGATAACCCTTGAAACTGTTGGATTGAACCAACAATCAATTGCAAAGTGGTCAATCTTGCCACAACACCAACATTCAAACTTGTTATATCTCCTTTTCTTGCTGTCAGAAGGAGCATGATTCCTTTGTGTGTGAGCAGAAGGATATTTAAGGGAGATTGAATTGCATTGCTTATGATTGTGGTGTTGGATATTCCCACTCACAGATTTGCCTCTGAGGCCAGTCTTCCTTAAAGATGTCTTCCTCTTCCTAGACGCAAGAGATTCATGTTTCCTCATGATGATCCCTTCATGAGGTTCCTTTGAAGCACTGGGCACATCCTTGAATCCACTTGTGGAGCACTCATTCTTAAGGTGTCCATGAATAGATTCCTGATCATACTTGTTGGAGGGTGATATTACGTTCCTAAAGTTGATATTTTTCTCAATAGATTCGCCTAATTTACCTTCCTTAAGGTATCCTAGGCCTCTTATATGTGTGGATCAAAATCCATCAATCAAGGGAAGAATGGTCTTAGGTTTGGAGAAACTTGTTACAAGCTTTCTTTCAATAAGAAGTTTGTCCTCCAAATCTTTGATTTTCTTGTCCTTAGATTTTAGGACATTAGATTGATCTTTACCCTTCTTTAGAAGTACAATCTCTCTGGATAGGGCTTGGTACAGCTCCTTGCTGTCCATTAATGCCTTCAGAGTTTTCCCAAACTTGCTTATTAGATCAAGATTGGAGCTTGCATTGTAGTCCATCTTGAGTTGGCAGAATTCTGCATTCTCTAGAGTTAGCCTTTCAGCTTTTTCTGAGAGATCAGAGTTCCTTGCTTGAAGAGATGAGATCTCTCCAGTTTGTTCTTTGCAAATCTTCTTACTTCTCTTAAGTGCTTCAAGCAATTCTCCATATTAATCTAATAAGTCCCCTTCTGATTCATCTTCTGAGGAAAGAATTGCTTTATAATCAGTATCTGGCATAGATAAGGAAACTTTGATTGGTACCTGTGCAGAGAAAGAATTTTCCTACTCTTCTTCACTAATGGCCATGGCAGTCATATGTTCTTCTTCTTCTTCTGATGAGGAGGAGGAGCGACTCTTATCATCACTCAGAGTTTTGCATTTCTTAGCCAGGAAACTCTTTTCTCTGTGTTTTTCCTTGAAAGCTTTCTTTTATTCAGATTTTCTGCTATCTCTTCTTTTGGAAGGACAATCAGCTATCATGTGTCCAGATTTCCTGCATCCATAGCAAATAGTTTCAGTAGAAGTGTGTTTGTTATGTTTGGATTCACACATGTCCCCTTTTTCATTGTTGGGATTGTGGCTTTTTCTTGAGTTTGAGGAAGATGATTGTCTTCCTTTTTCTTTCCTCCTTTTTCTGAGAATCTTCATAAAGTTTTTGGAGAATAGAGTGAGTTCTCCCCATGAGATAATCCTGTGCTGGTGGAGCTTGTTTCAGATTCTTCAGCTTCAGATTCCTTATTCTTCTTAGAGCTATCAGCCTTGAGGGTACTGACTTTTCTTTGTGATTTGGTTTGCAGCTATTTTCTTCAGCTTTCCTGGTATTTAATTGTAGCTCATAGGAGAGAAGTTTCCCAAACAGATTTTGGGGTTCTGTATTGCTCAGATTTCCTACTTCTCTTATGACACAGATTTTAGTGTCCCATTCTTTATGAAGGGATCTTAAGAATTTGTCATTAAGCTCATAGTTGGAGAACACCCTTCCATAGGCTCTCAGACCATTCACAATTCTAAGAAAAATTCATAGCACTGGGAAATGGAATCCCTCTTGTCTTGTTTGACTGCCTCATATTCTTGATTCAGAAAAATATTTCCTGTCATCCCTTACTTCAGTTGTTCCTTCCATGTAGACTACAAGAGAGTCCCACATTTCTTTGGAGGTTCTGCAATGGACTAGATTCTAGAATGTAGAATCATTAATAGCACTTACCAAAATATTTTTGGACCTCTTATCCATGGTGGCAAGAACTATCTCATCTTTACTCATTTCAGCGTATTTCTTGGGAACTGCAGCTTCAGTGTTGGAGGATGGGGTATTCATTGGAATGAATGGACCATATTTAATGGTCATAAAGATTCTTGGATCAGATGCTTCCATATAAAGTTTCACCCTTTCCTTCCATATAGCAAAGTTCTCATTTCTGCAGATGGGCAATTTCATAGAACAAAGTTCTTTGTAATTTTCTCTAGTCATGGTGTGAATCTTGATCAGTCCTTAGGGGATCTTGTTCCTTAGCTGTAAGACTATTTAGAACAGAACCTAGCTCTGATACCAATTATTATTCTTAAGGAATGACAAGGATCACACCTAGAGGAGGGGGGGGGGGTGAATAGTGTGATAGGTGATTTGTGATGTCTTTTTAAAATTAAAGGGCACATCAAATAATCACAGTAAAGCACACAAAGATTTATAGTGGTTTCACTAGACAATGTGTCAAGAGGTAGTCCACTGTCCCAACACCTTTCAAGCAATGTGCTTGATAAGGCCAAACTCCTCCAAAACTCAAAACTCATGCAGAGATCCTACCTCAATATTTTATAACACAAGACTTACTCTCATATCTACAAGTAGATCCTACACTCAGATCACTCAGATCTTACACTCAGGTCACAAAGACCCTGCACTCAGATCACCAAGATCCGACCTCAAATTCTCACAGGAATTCTACAGTCAGATCACAAAGATCTTACACTCAGGTCACAATGACCCTACACTCAGATCACAAAGATCTAACACAGTGTTTATAGATTTACAGTGGTTTTTACAATAATAGACTCAGTAAAGAATAGGAATTAGATCTTGAGTCTTCAATAAAAGTCTAAAAGTAGGCTTCTTCTCCCTTGACAGATGATAAAGTATAACTTGTCAGTTCAGATCTATGTCAAGGAGACTGGCAGCAGCAGCAGAAATCCTTTTTCTTGTATTCAGTATTCACAAAGATCTTACAATCATTTAGATCATTTTTATATCATTATTAACAACAGGCAAAGATGTTCTCCTTTTATAATGTTGCTTCTACTGAAAAGGAGTTGGAGGAGTATATGGGAAGACATAATTGTCTCTGAATTTGAATTTTCAAATTTGATCAGAAAATGGAATATTTCAAATTTGACTCAATTAGGAATATTTCACATATGGTAATTAAGGATTAGAATGGAATGCATAAATCTGCCTGATATTCCAGTCATATTAATTGATAATATTATTCCATAACTAATTCTTCAATGAATTAATCCTTTAAGGTCTTCCATAGATGTACCACTGTAATACGCCTTGATTGGCGTGAAAAGATTAGAGAATTAATGTTGTCACGCGCTATTCAAGTACTTAGAATAATTCTGAATGAATTGGAGTCTATCCGGTCGATATTGAGATCATCCCGTTGATCGACATTGATCCAGTCAATCCAGTACTTAGAATAATTCTGAGTGAATTGGAGTCTGTCCCGTCGATGTTGAGATCATCTCATCGATCGACATTGATCCAGTCGATCCTTTGTCCAGTAAACTTTTCATAATAGTTAGTTTGTCCCGTCGATAGATTCTGTCGACTTATCTTCCTGTCGATGTTATGAGTTCGATCGACAGGCCATCCCGCCGATTTTTACTTGAACTATTTTCCGACTTTCACAGCCTTCTGAATTTAGTAATTTTCTTTGAACTTTTCAGGTAAAGTCTTCAAGATAGATGTTATTATGACTTCAAATAAATACTTGAAGTCATATAACATAAACAAATATGAGTGCTTATTCATGGCATGAACTGAATTGAGCGTCTTGACTTCCTTGAGATTTTCATCAATTGTTTTGATGCTTCACTTGAATAAGGGACAAGACTAACATGGTCTAGGACTTTATCAGCATGATGTTATGACAATGAAGGATTACATTGTCATAACTAGCTTGGTGACAATAAGCCTATACACAAGTCATTCTTGTTGGACATGTGTGTCACATCCTTTTGTTTGAAAATAACAAATCCCATATTGTATTTGATCTTGCTTGTCGTGTGTTTATAGTGTACAGGAACTATAAGTGCAATATTCCACAGGTAGAAAGTAGCTTGGAATAAAATTCTCTGAATGGAGCACTACTGCCAGTGCTAGTCGATACCACAAGCGTTAGAGCTACTGCAGGCACTAGTGCTACTGCAGGCGCTAGCGCTACCGCCTGGCGCTTGCTCCAACTCGTGCCACAATGCCACGCCGCGACGATTAAGGAACTGCCTCTACACGACCGCTACCACATGCTATAGGAGCTACCGCAGGCGCTAAATCCAAGTTCTATAAAATGAAGCATTCTCTCTCGTTTTGGTATCACATCCTAGAGAGAATTCCTGTGCCAAATTTCAGGAGTTGTTACTCTGCCGAAAAGTCATCTCCCACTCAAAGCTAAAGAAGATTTCAGGAGAAGGAAGCCATCACGGTGCATCCGAAGAACGATCGCATCAACCTCACTTATGTCACTACGATCCTTCATCGCCAACTTCATAAAATCTCATAGAGGGAGTTTTCACTTGTGTTATTTCATTATTTTGAATCTTTGTAGTTAAATCGCCTTGTGTTGGCGACTAAGTCTTTGCGCGGCTTAGGGGGAATTTGTCGCGTGTGTTGGCGACTAGGTCTAGGTGATTAGATCTATGGGGTGCTCAAGACCATATCCGGGAAAGGATTAGCTAGAGCGGCTTGAGGCCATATCCGGGGAAGGATAGGCTAAAGCCACCGATTCGTGGGGATACGAGTCGGTATAGAAAAGGAAAAAGTAATTGTATTTGTACGCCATTGATTTCTAGCGATATTGAAATCAAATGCATGTAAACATTTTTTTTATCTAATACAATCATGTCTCTATTTATGTTTACTTGATTTCCTTCTTTTGGCTAAAATTCTAAAATTGCAAATTACATTATTTTCTTATTTTACCTAAATTGTTATTTCACTCTCGTTTACTTGATAATAATTTAGAAAATTGCTTAATCTTATAAAAAGAATTTTATTCCCTCATTCACCCCCCCCCCCCCCTCTAAGGGCGCCTTTTGATCCAACAAGTGGTATCAGAGAAGGTTATTCCAAATTGGTTTAAAACCCAGGAATAATGGCGTCTTATGATCTCGCTTTTTCAGAGGGTCGGGGAATTAGTAGACCTCCACTATTTACTGGGTCATATTATAATTATTGGAAAAATAAGATGCGATATTTTCTTATGATCCTAGATATTGAGGTATGGAATATGGTAGAAGAGGAATACTCTCCTCCTACAATTGTAGTTGGAGAGATAACATTAGAAAAACCAAAAGATAAATGGGATGATAGGGATAAACTTAAATACAAAAATAATGCCAAGGCCATGAATGCTTTATTTTTTTGCGTTAGATAGAAATGAATTTAATAGAATTTCCGCATATACTACTGCTTATGATATTTGGAATCATTTGGAAATTACTAATGAAGGTACATCGCAGGTTAAGGATTCAAAACTTTTCCAACTAGAGTTAGAATATGAAAAGTTTCGGATGGATGAAAGCAAAGATATTGATGCAATGCACACATGCTTCACCAAGATCGTCAATGCCTCCAAAGCTCTTGGAAAGACCTTCTCCAACGACGACTTAGTCCGAAAGATTCTTCGATCTCTTCATCCAAAATTCAATCCGAAGATGACGGCTATCTCGGAGTCATACAATCTAAGAACGCTCAAGGTTGAGAGCCTCATTGGGAATCTCAAAACACATAAGGTAGAACTCAAGATCCAATATGATGAATATAACAAGGAGCCAAAGAAGAAGGCGTTGGCACTAAAATCAAAGAAGGAGTGCCAAGAGGATGAGGATGAAGATGAAGAAAGTCTTTTGGTAATGAACTTCTGGAAGTTCATGAGAAATCTGGAAAGGAGAAACACCTTCCGGAAATATTTCCAAAAGGATGGAAGATGGAAAGGGTCATCTTCAAAGAAGGAAAAGGAGAGCAACGATGAATAAGAAAGATCTCCTCCAGAATGCTATCATTGTAGGAAGACCGGGCATATTCGGAGTCAGTGCCCAAAGTTTTTGAAGGATAAAAAGGAAAAGCGGCACAAAGGGAAGGAAAAGAGGAAGATGCTAAAAGCTAAAACACGGGATGACTCCACCTCCTCCGAAGAATCAAGCGGGTCTTCATCAAGCGAAGATGAGGAAGCAAACATGTGCCTCATGGGACATGGAAATGACGACGACGATATCAGTGTTCTTAGCAACACTGAGGTAACTCTTCCCACATATGATGAACTTTTTAATGAATTTCTTGAAACTTGCAAAGCTTTTGATAAAAATATGAATGATAGTATTTTATTGAATCGTGAAAATGAATCTCTATTTAAAGAAAATCAAAAGCTTTCCAAAAAATTAATTGTTTTAGAAAAAAGAAAGGTTTCTTGCCAAGAGTGTGATCACTCCATTAAATGGCAAAAGATATTGAAGATTCTCTTTCTAAAGTCCTCTCCCATGCCAAAACTCTTACAAAAGAGAAGGGGGAATTCGAAAGGAAATTAGAAGCCTCTCTTTTACAAATTAAGAATAATAAAAAGGGTTTTGAGAATAGGCGTGTCATGCTTGTGAAAGAAAATTCATCACTTAAAGCACAAGTTCATGATCTCACCATGGCCAATAAAAAATTTGGAATAGGCCAAAAATCACTGGATATGATTTTAGGGAACCAGTGCTACGGTTCTGGAAAATTTGGGCTTGGATATCGAGGTGAGGGCTACCTCCCAGTGCTAGCCACTAACGCTGGCGCTAGAACCTCATACAAGAACTCAACATTTTTGTTTGCAAAATCTTTTCTTCTGTAAAAATGATTCCTTTCAGCAAGAATAACACAAAATTTCAGAAAAGGGTCTCAACCCCCTTTATTTTGTGTGCAAACTATTATAGGTTAGGTCACACATCTAGTTCTTGCAGGAAAGTAAAACAAAATACTTTAAAGAAAATCTGGGTACCTAAGGCTTCCACTTATTCTATGGGTGGTAGCGCTTAGGTATCCAAATCTTTACTCTCATCTTCTTTCTAGATGTGCAGGAAGGCTAAGGAAAATAAAGACGTGTGGTACTTTGATTCTGGATGCTCCAAGCACATGACGGGCAAGAAAGCAAATTTCCTTAGCCTAGAAAAGAAGAAGGGAGGGATCGTGATGTTCGGCGATAACACAAAAGGAAGGATCATGGGAATTGGTACAGTTGGTAATGAATCCTTTACGATATCTAATGTTCTTTATGTAAAAGGGCTAAAACACAATCTAATTTCTATTAGCCAATTATGCGATAAAGGATTAGATGTTTTATTTGAATATTCCACTAATTTATGCAAAATATCCAATCCTACTACAAAAGATATTTTACTAACTGCACCAAGAATACATAATGTTTATATAGTTTCTTTTGATGATCTTTCTAAATCATCTATAAAATGTTTTATCACTAAAAATAATGAATTGGAACTTTGGCATAGACGGCTAGGACATGCTAACACAGAGCTTATTGTAAAACTTGCCAAAAGTGATTTAATTAGAGGATTGCCTAGGTTAAATGGAACTTTACCTTTACTTTGTTCATCATGTCAAATGGGTAAATTTACTAGATCCTCTTTCAAAAGTAAAAATTTCATTTCTACTATAAGACCCTTGCAATTAATTCATATGGATATTTTTGGTCTCGTTAACAACACAAGTCTTGGTGGTAGATCATATACATATGTTTTAATAGATGATTTTTCAAGATATTATTGGACACTATTTCTCTCATCCAAATCTGATGCGTTTTGCGAATTTGCAAAATTATGTACTCGTATTCAAAATGAAAGTGATTTAAAAATTAAAAGCATTCTCTCGGATCATGGGGGAGAATTTAAAAATGAAAAGTTTACATCTTTTTGTGATATGTTAGGCATTAAACATGAGTTCTCCACACCACGCACACTACAACAAAATGGTGTTGTAGAAAGAAAGAATAGGACACTTCAAGAACTAGCACGCACTATGCTATGTGAATATAAATTATCTAAGTCCTTTTGGGCCGAAGCCGTAAATACCTCATGTTATGTTATGAATAGAATCATGCTTCGCCCATCTCTTAATCACACCCCATTTGAACTTTATTTTCAAAAGAAGCCTAGCGTATCCTACTTCAAAGTTTTTGGCTGTAAATGTTTTATTTTGAGCCTGGGAAAGTTTGATGAAAAATGCGATGAAGGAACTTTTCTTGGATACTCTTCAACTAATAAAGCTTATAGAATTTTTAATAAAAGAACTAGTAAAGTTGAATAGTCGATTAATGTGAAATTTGATGAGCTTGTTCCTTGTGTAGAAAGACTTTCCGCAGGCAAAGAGGATGATCCCTTACTGTTGGAACATCGTCTTCCGCATCTCCTAGGTTTGAGAATAACAAATCCTATGTGTATTTGATCTTATATGTTTAAGTGTGCAGGAAAACAAGTCCGCATAACTCGAGGATAACATAAGAAGGTTGTGCCCAAATTTAAAGCCAAAATTCCAACATGCCATTAGCGCCGGCGGTAGCACCTAGCGCAGGCGCTAGCTCTGATTAAAACAATTTTGGGAAGCAATTATAGAAAGTGTTAGTGCCAGACGATAACATCTAATGCAGGCGATAACACCTAGCGTGGGCGGTATCGGGTAGCGCAGGTGGTAGCGCAAAGCAATAGGGGAAGGTGGATGGCTTGCTTAAAATGAAGGATTCTCACACGAAGAATATTTCCTAAACCGGGATAGCGTCGGCGGTAGCGATAGGGCAGGCGCTAGCTCTAAAGCTATAAAAAGGACCCCTTGGATCCATCTTCTTCACCATCTTATGATCCTAAAATCCAGAGCTTCGTGCCACAATATATAGAGGAATATTCAGATAGAGACTCCCACAAATCCATGAAGGCTTAAGGAGATCATTAGAGAAGATTTCAACACGCCTCATCACCGTGATGAAAGACCGCATCGACTACGATCATACTCTGCGGTTCTTCGTCTTCTTCTCCAAGCGATCCATATAAGGAGCTTTATATTATTATTATTATTTATTGCACATCTTTTCTTGTAACTGTTTAGTGAATTTGCGTTGTGTTGGCAACTAGGTCTGGGTAGGACTTAGGGCTGAAATTTGCCTCGTGTTGGCGACTAGATCTAGGTTAGGTCTAAGGGGTGCTTGAGGTCATATCCGAGCAATGATTGGCTAGAGCGGCTTGAGGCCGTATCCGGGGAAGGATAGTCTAAAGCCACCGGTTCGTGTGGATACGAGTCAGGATAGAATACAAAAAGGATTTTATTATTCGCTTTCGATTTCTAGTGTCATAGAAATCTAGTTTTGTAATCAATTTTATTCATAGTAATCATGTCTCTCTTTGGGTAATAAAATTGATTTGTTTTTCATTTTTCTAAATTGATAATTATTTTCTCTTTCATTATAAATCAATTTAGATCTTCATTCTAAATCTCTATTTCAATCTCTTAGTTTTTCAACTATATCAAAATATAACATAAGTTTTTAAAACCTTTATTCACCCACTCCCCCTAAGGGTTCCTACCGATCCAACAAGTGGTATCAGAGGAAGGTTATTCCAAATTGGCTTAACAGCAGGGAATAATGGCGTCTCCTGATCTCGCTTCTATTAGTGGGGTAAATTGTTATGAAGAAGAAAAATCTCTTAAACCACCTTTATTTGAAGGAAGAAATTATAAAGGATAGAAAATATTAATGCAAAATTTTCTTAAAGGTTTAGATGAAAAAGTTTGGAATATTACTATTGAAAAACCACCTAGCGTATTAAATAGAAATGAAATGGTTTTAAATGCAAATTCTATGAATAGTTTATTTTGTGTATTAGATCAAAATATTTCCAAACTCATTTATAATTTTCCTACTGCATACGAGATGTGGAATTTTCTTCACATAACTTATGATTCTCCATCTGTAGATATCGAACAATCACAAGAACTGGAGAATATGCATGCCTACACAAGTATTCAAGAAAGCTCCTCACATGATGAATCTATAGAATGCACATCTAACATAAGGGAAGATGAAAACTCATCCATGGTAGAGGAATGCAATAATGATAAAAAGGAACTTCTTATTCAAACCAGTCCTCATCCACAAGCGCTGTAAGGAAATCAAAATCCCTTATTGTTTGTAATTCAATTTCTACGCTACAATTGATATAATCTACTAAACGTAAAATTAAGAGATTAAAAAAGGTTAATTCAAAATTACGTTTAGAAAATAAAAGGTTAAATGCTAATGTAGAATTTAGTTGTGATGTGGTTTCTCCATCTTGCTCTTTAATTGATATTTCAAAGCCTTGTTTTGATTGCAATGATATTAAAGAAAAATTCAAGGATTTTGAAAAAGAACTTTTACTTTCAAAAGAGCATAATGAAAAATTGATAAATGAAAATAATATTTTATCTAATAAACTAGAATCATTAAAACTATTTATGCAAAAAATTTCAAGCAATAAAAAATCTTTTATTTCTAATTTATCATCAAACATGTGTAAGACTTCTACTAGTATTTTAAGATCTATTAAACATACACCTAGTAGAATGTTTAAAAATAAAAGCATAATGAATTCTAACCCTCACTATATATCTCTCATGTTAAATTCAAATGTGGATAAATTTCCTATGAAAAATAATTTCAAAAGTGATTATTATTTCAAGCCTAAGTTTAATGAATATGGAAATTTGATGCATAATTATAACGCTAAACCTAAGTATGAGTGGAGACCCAAAATTAAAGATGAAACGTTCACTCCACTTGAAAGGGTTCTTTCTTTCTCATCTCTCCAAAAGTCATCTCGTTATATTTGGGTACCCAAAGGAACCACCACACTTGGTCTCCTTTGGATACCTAAATCTCTTATTCTTTAGGTATCACCAAATTCATGAAGTATAATATTTTCAAAATAAAATATACAAATTTTTACCTCACGATATACTTTAATGTCTTTTTTAATTTTTCTTTTTATTTTCTTATTTTTTTAAGCTACCATGTTATGTTTATCTTATATATTAATGGAAATATGATTTTATCTCTTAAAACATAATGAGTTTATAAATCAAATTGATCAAAATTCAAAATCATATTTTTATTTTTGATGACCTATCAATCTTTCTTATATTTATTTCCTATAAATATCTTATATTATCCATATAAATCAAACTCTAAATTTGTTATAAGATATTTATCTAAATTAATAAAATCATGAACTTCATTTTTTCTCCTTTAAAAATTTTGAGGGATGACCATAGTTCATAAATCATTCTTAAACCTATTTTTATGCATGAACATCATTTCACAGTAAAATCATTTAAATCAAGCTTATTTGGATTATTCAAACATGATGTCTTGTGTCTTAATTTCCTATCTTTTGCAAGTTATACTATTTTGATAAACGCAAGCCTTTAGAAAAGTCAAAATGAAGGTATAATAAAATATATCTCATGCAATGTTTATTTGGTAAAGTCATATACAAAATTGCTAATGTTTCATGCAATTTGTACTATCTACACATCTCCAAAAATTCTGAAATTTCTGCATGAAACTACTCTTGGGACACTTAATCAAGATCAATAATCAGAATTTCCAAAATCTTGAAAAATTGTGTACTGTTTGCCACGCTAGCGCCGACGCTAGCTCGAGTGTCTGATTTTTTTTATTTTTAAAATTCTAAAAAATCCCTAAAAATATGCTCTATCATATGTACTACTTATTTTTGCAGTTCTGTCTTTAATTGATTTTTGAAAAATTAAAATACAAAATTACAAAAGACAAATTACAAAATATATTTCTCTTACTTCCTTTCTTTGGTTATTTGTTTGAGTTTTATTTCTATATGCAAAAATCAAATACAAAAATATAAAGCATCAAAATTTATTTTTTGAACTTCACTTTGTTATTTACATTTATCTTGCGAAAGGGAGATTTGGGATGTCACCGCATCACATCTCCTAGTACCGGTGCGAACCCCTCACATGGTAGACCTCGAGAAGTCCAAGATCAATTTTAAGAGTTCAAACTCTAAATCAAAATTATTTTTCAAAATATCAAAAATATTGTATGGACTTTATTGTGAAAATCAAGCATGATTTAATCCATCATTTAGACCTTCTACAATATTACAATTCATCTTTTCAAACTAATTTGAATATTGTTTTTATCATGCTTTGATATATCTACTCATATGTGCACCAATTGTAATGAAAAGGTTATGTAGAACCAAGCTTAGCATGCCTCTAAGTATGAGTAAATGTTTTATGGTTGATAATGATTTATTCACTCACTTATTTTGGCAGAGTCTACATGTGCTTTTAATCTAAGAATGCTTGCTTGTGTATTGTAACTGTACAATGAATTAAACTTTGCACAAATATCTTACCTACACCATATTTATTTGCACTCTTAATATTTAAGAAAAGTGGTTGTGCTTTCAAAATTACATTGGTTTGCAAAACAAGTGTATTCAGAGAACTTTGTACAATAAATAATCAAGAAATAAATTGACAAAGATAACTCCACCAAGCACTACTTGAACCTCCTGATAAGTCTTAATTAGCGTTGTGAGGTTGAGCACCATGGAAAGAATAGTAAAGTGTCTTGTGCAAACCTTAATTTTCACACCACTTATTCTTAAGTACACCGGATCACAAAAAATTTATATATTGAAAAATAAAGTTTGTGATCGCCTAAGCCCTACTTTGCACCCTGATAAGTCTTAATGAGCATTGTGTGTGCAAAGCACCTTGGTAGTTGTACATTTTCTATGTGCATTTAAGTGTGTGGAAGTAAAATTATTTGTGTTTTATTGTGCACTTTACTCTACATATGTCTTGTATTTTTGATTAAATCATTTGTTTACTCTATTCAAAATACACTTATGTGCACATCATTATCTTTCATAAAACTTCTTCTCATGAGTATTGGATCCTAATATTAAATTCTATACTCCTCTTTATGTTTAAATGCACTAGATAACCTAGCATGCTTTCTTCAATGTTTGGTATGTTTTGAAGTCGTGAATTAAAATAACAATGTAGTAATCTCTTTTTAATAACATTATTTCATGCTTGGTTACTTTATTATCAAACTGAAAGAATTTAAATGAAAAATGATTTGCAAAAACATCTTTCTTTTTGGAATTTAACTCATATATCTTCTTATGCATCATCATTACAAAAAGATGTTTCTTGTATTTCTATAAGTCTTCCGCATCATCACCATATATTTTTTACCTTGTGCTTTCATGCTTATATCAAAGTCTTAAATCTCAAAATTCCTTTTTTTCAACAAGTGGTAGACTTGCTTGGTAGAATTTATATTAGTTGTTCTAACACGAATATCATTCTTATGCTAAAAACTTTGATTCATTAATGGATTTCAAAATAGCTATGTGAGTTTTTTTTAAATTCAAATAAAAATATAAACCCATAGGCTATGAACTTATCATTAGATTCAACCGCCAAATGTTTCCAATGATTATTATCCCATGATTACATATATCACCATAGCGAGGGCGTAGGTTTGTAGACATTAGATAACCTAACATCTAAGTCATTTCTTGTCGTTAACCAGGGAGGGTTCTAGTGGGAACTTGCGAGGCACTTGGGGGAAAGAGTGTTAGGTTGAGTATTTTCTAGTGTTTGCATATGCTAACACCCCAACCTACGACATGTATGCAGCTCCTCATGACCATCCATCACTTCGTACGGGGCTAGGGTCTAGACATATTGTCTGGGTAGATTGGTTACTTGGAAATCATTACCTTATTATGCTTAAAACTTCTTATCATTTCATTTCCTCTAAAAAGCTCGATCATGCCTTATCTTTTTTATAAAAAATCTTCTTTTTTATGTCTATTGCTTCCTTGCCCACTTTTGCTAATAACAAAAGGGGGAGAACTAACATGATAAATATTAATCGTTATCAAATATGAAAACTAACATGACTAATGATTAAGATGATAGCTTACAAATTAGGGGAGCATTCACATAGGGGGCATGTATTTAGGGGGGGGCAATTCTAAATACCAAAATCAACAATTATCCTAAGTCATCTCTCTCACACACACAAGTAGGTTTCATCATGCTTAGATATTAATGCTCTGATTTATCATTGATGGATTTGTTATTATCAAAAGGGGGAGTTTTTTGGAACATCGTCTTCCGCATCTCCTAGGTTTGAGAATAATAAATCCTATGTGTACTTGAACTTGTGTGTTTAAGTGTGCAGGAAAATAAGTCCACATGACTCAATGATAACATAAGAAGGTTGCGCCCAAATTTGAAGCCAAAATTCCAACATGCCCACTAGCACCGGCGGTAGCACCTTGCGCAGACGCTAGCTATGATTAGAGCAATTTCGGGAAGCAATTATAGAAAGTACTAGTGTCAGGCAATAACATCTAACGCAGGCAATAACACCTAGCGCAGGCAGTATCGGGCAGTGCAGGCGGTAGCGCAAAGCAATAGAGGAAGGCACTCGGCTTGCTTAAAGTGAAGGATTCTCACGCGGAGAATATTTCCTAAATCGGGATAGCACCGGCGATAGCAATAGCGTAGGCGCTAGCTCTAAGGCTATAAAAAGGACCCCTTGGATCTGTCTTCTTCACCATCTTATGATCCTAAAATCCAGAGCATTGGGCCGCAGCATATAGAGGAAGATTCAGAGAGAGACTCCCACAAATCCATGAAGGCTTAAGGAGATCATTGGAGAAGATTTCAACACGCTTCATCACCATGATGAAAGACCGTATCGACTATGATCATACTCTGCGGGTCTTAGTCTACTTCTTCAAGTGATCCATATAGGGAGTTTTATATTATTGTTATTTATTGCACATCTTTTCTTGTAATCGTTTAGTGAATTCGCCTCGTGTTGGCGATTAGGTCTGGGTAGGACTTAGGGCTGAAATTTGCCTCGTGTTGGCGACTAGATCTAGGTTAAGTCTAGGGAGTGCTCGAGGCCATATCTGTGGAAGATTTGGCTAGAGAGGATTGAGGCCGTATCCGGGGAAGGATAGGCTAAATCCACCGGTTCGTGGGGATACGAGTCGGGATAGAAAACAAAAAAGATTTTATTATTCGCTTTCGATTTCCAGTGTCATTGAAATGTAGTTTTGTAATCAATTTTATTAATAGTAATTATGTCTCTCTTTGGGTAATAAAATTGATTTGTTTTTCATTTCTCTAAATTGATAATTATTTTCTCTTTCATTATAAATCAATTTAGATCTTCATTCTAAATCTATATTTCAATCTCTTAGTTTTTTCAAGTATATCAAAATATAACATAAGTTTTTAAAACCCTTATTCACCCTCCTCTAAGGGCGCCTACCGATCCAACACTTACCACCTTTGGAGCATGGTGATGAGGAACCTTCCAAAGAAGAGGAAGAGGAGGTCAAGGAAGATGATTATGTACCTCCAAGCGCCTTGAAATTTGCAAAGGATCATCCACGAGAACTAATAATTGGTGAACCATCCATTGGGGTTAGAACTTGCTCTTCTCTTCATGAATCTTATTCAAATATTTGTTTTTATTTTTTCTAAATTTGAACCAAAAACCATTTCAAGCGCTTTAAATGGTGAATTTTGTTTTTTGGCTATGAATGAAGAGTCAGAACAATTTGAGCGACATAATGTTTGGAAATTAGTAGAAAGATCATCTAATCACCCAATTGTAGGTGTAAAATGGATTTTTAAAAATAAATTCGATGGTGATTCTAGAATCACTAGAAAGAAAACATGCTTATTAGCACAAGGATATTCACAAATCGAGGGGATGGATTTTGATGAAAATTTTGCACCTGTTGCTAGATTGGAATCTATAAAAAATTTTCTAGCATTTGCAAGCTTTAAAAGAATAAAATTATTTCAAATGGATGTAAAAAGTGCTTTTCTAAATGGATTTGTAGAAGAAGAAGTTTATGTTGAACAACCCCCAGTTTTATTAGTGAAAAATTTCTCAATCATGTTTATAAACTAGAAAAAGTGCTTTATGGTGTAAAACAAGCGCATCGTGCATTGTATGAAAGACTTGCATCATTTTTATTAAAGCACGATTATATTATGGGAAGTGCCGATAATACTCTCTTCATTAAGCACAATAATGATAATATGATTATTTTGCAAATATATGTTGATGATATAATCTGTGGATCTACTAATGAAGAGTTCTATAATGAAGTTATTTTAGTGATGAAAAATGAATTTGAACTAGGTCTAGTAGGAGAACTTTCTTATTTTCTTGGTTTTCAAATATCACAAAGAAATGATGGTATTTTTATATGTCAATCTAAATATGTCCATGATATGCTTAAATGCTTTGGATTTGAAAACCTTAAACATGCTTCTACACCAATGAGTGCATCATTAAAATTAGGAAAAGATGAATCGGGAATTTCAATAGATCAAACTTTATATATAGTTATGATTGGATCTCTACTTTATCTAAGTGCAACTAGACCCGATATTATGTTTGCCATTTGCTTATGTGCTCAATTTCAAGCCAATCCAAAAGAATCTCATTTAAAAGCGATAAAAAAAAATTAGATATCTAATTGGGTCATCTAGATTAGGATTATGGTACCCGCACAATAATTCATTTACACTTCACGGCTATTCCGATTCGGACTACGCTGGATGCTCACTTGATAGAAAAAGCACTAGCGGTACTTGCCATTTTCTAGGACCTTTATTAGTTGCATGGTCTAGTAGTAAACAAAATTGGGTTACACTCTCCACCACAGAGGCCGAATACATTGCACTAGGGAGTTGTTGTGCACAAGCACTATGGATGAGCCAAACTCTAGAGGACTTTGATTTTCATCTAAAACATATTGAATTAAAATGTGACAACAAAAGTGTCATTGATCTTACAAATAATCTGGTACGCCATTCTAGATCCAAACATATAGATGTACGACATCATTTCATAAGGGATCACATTAAAAAGGAAAATGTTAGAATAAGTTTCATTGGCACGGACTCTCAACTTGCTGATACTTTCACTAAATCTCTTCTCGATGCAACGTTTCAAATGTTAAGGTTGGAATTAGGAGTCTTAGACATCTTAGGATGAGTTATATGAAAAATGCTAAAGTTTTATGCAATTTGAGCAATCAAGATATCTCTAAAAATTACAAAATTTCTGCGTAAGACTACTCTTAAGACTCTTAATAAATATCAAAAAATAGATTTTTAAAATTCTCAAGATTTCTCTTACTGTTTGTCGCTTTAGTGTGGGTGTTCGATTTTTTTGTTTTTTAAAATTTCTAAAAATTATTAAAATTATGTAAGTTATATGTACTACTTAGTTTTGTATTTCTGACATTTGTTATTTTGTTTTATTTATATTATGGAAAATCAACTACAAAATTTCAAATTTCAAAAATACAAAAATATGTTTTTGGTTTTCTTTTTTTTTTCTTTCATTAAAAATTTCAAAATAACAAAAAAACTGTATGATCTTTATTGTTAATATCAAGCATGTATGAATTCTATTATTTAGAATTATTTACAATGTTAAAATTTATTACTATAAACATTGTGTTGTTTATCATGCTTTGATATATCTAATTAAGTGCATCAATTGTATTGAAAAATATGTGTAGAACCAAGCTTATCATGCCTCTAAGTATGAGTAAATATTTTGTGATGGATAATGATATTATTGTTTCACTCACTTACTTTGGTAATCTACATGTGTGTTTAAATCTAAAAATGCTTGCTTGTGTATTGTGCTTGTACAATAAATTAAAACTTGCATAAGTTTATTATCTACACTATATTTGTATTGCACTTAAGAAATTAAGAAAAGTGGTTGAGTTTAAAAATTATGTTGGGTTTTCAAACAAGTGTATTCGGAGAATGTTGTCTCACAAAAGTGAACAAAAAAATTATAGACAAATATAACTCCACCAAGTACACTTTAGAAAGAATAGTAAAGTGTCTTGTGCAAACCTTAGTTATTACACCACTTCTTTCTATAATATGTGCATTAAAGTATGTGAAAGTTAATGTTGAAACCAAGACTTGAGAACAAGACTTAGTCTCTGTGGAGTTCGGGCCCTCAACAAGTTGAGGGGTGACCTCACAATTACTCCTCCCAAGGGAGAGCTCTAGGCTAGAGGCTAAGAAACTAGGAACAAGGCCAAGGGCTTAGCGAGGAGGTCCCACCACACACCCGGAAGATCTTAGAGCGCTTCCCCTCCCAAGCCAATGCTAAGCTTGGGCACCATTGGAGGCTCTCTCCACCCAACAAAGGAACTAAGGGGGAGAGAAGGCCAAGAGAGAGATCTAAAGAGAAGTCTTTCCAAATGGTGCCCCCTTGGTCCTATTTATAGGATTTTGAACTTGGTCTGCAAATAGCCAGAAACTGGCCTGCGAGATTAACAAAATACCCTCGGATTTGGCCTGCGAACAGCCAAATCCCACTGTTCCGAGGCGCTAAATGCAGACCATCCCCTAAATGCAGGCCATCCTGCTTATTGGAGCTGGGGAGAGAGGGGGGCTGGTCGCCCCTCCTCCTCTCGCCCCCCTTTGCTGGGGGCGGGGGCGAGAGGAGCTCGCCCCCTACTTGGGGGCGGGGAGAGAGGAGCACCCCCCCCCCATGCTGGAGATCTCGCCCCCCTTGCTAGGGCCGGGGGCGAGAGGAGCTCGCACCCTGCTTAGGGGCGGCGGTGAGAGGAGGTCGCCCCCCCCCCCCCCCCATGATGGAGATCTCGCCCCCCTTGCTGGGGGCGGGGGGGGAGAGGAGCTCGCCCCCCTGCTTGGGGGCGGGGGAGAGAGGAGCTCGCCCCCCCCCCCCCCCCCCCCCCCGTGCTAGAGATCTCGCCCCCCCCCCCCCCCTTGCTGGGGGCGGGGGGGGGGAGAGGAGCTCGCCCCCCTGCTTGGGGGTGGGGGCGAGAGGAGCTCGCCGCCCCCCCCCCCCCCCCTGCTGGAGATCTCGCCCCCCTTGCTGGGGGCGGGGGGGCGAGGGGAGCTCGCCCCCCTGCTTGGGGGCGTGGGCGAGAGGAGCACCCCCCCTGCTGGAGATCTCGCCCCCCTTGCTAGGGCCGGAGGGGCGAGAGGAGCTCACCCCCCTGCTTGGGGGCGGGGGCGAGAGGAGCTCGCCCCCCCCCCCCCCCCCCCCCACCTGCTGGAGATCTTGCCCCCCTTGCTGGGGGCAGGGGCGAGAGGAGCTCGCCCCCCACCCCCCCCCCCCCTGCTGGAGATCTCTCCCCCTTCTCTAGGGACGGGGGGGGGGGGGGGGGGGGGGGGGGCGGGGGGCGAGAGGAGCTCGCCCCCTTGCTTGGGGGCGGGGGCGGGAGGAGCTCGCCCCCCATGCTGGAGATCTCGCCCCCCTCTCTACTGGTTGGGCGAGCGGGAAGCTCCCGCTTCCACCGCTCGCCCGCCTCTCTTCCTGTCTTGGAACTTGCTGAAAAACGGTGTCAAAAATACCTCATGGTTCCCGGGGGCCCACTCGGCGAATGCAGGGTTGTACACGAATCCCTGCTCTTTTTGAGTGAGGTACACGCTCGAAAAGAAACGTCCAACCCTGCATATTCAATGAGTGGCGCTGAAAATCCGGCTAATGGAGCTACCTCAGAAAAAATATATAGCCTCCCCGAGTTGTCCTCCCACCCTGCTGGCTAGCGAGACCTCCACGGGGGAAAAACATTTAGCTTCCATAGGAGGTCAACCTGCCCTGCCAGCTAGTGAGAGCCCGGTCAGCGGAACCATCCGAAGGGAAAAAAACATTTAGAGAACTTCCATCCACCGAGCGGTTCCAGGCCCTGCCAGCTAGATGGGAGCCTGGTCAGCGGGTCAGCATCGGGACTAAGTACCATGAGATCTTTCTGCCACCGAGCGGTTCCCGGCCCTGTCAGCTAGATGGGAGCCTGGTCAGCGGGCCAGCATCGGGTCTAAGTACCTTGAGATCTTTCTGCCACCAAGCGGTTCCCGGCCCTGCCAGCTAGATGGGAGCCTGGTCAGCGGGCCAGCATCGGGGCTGAGTACCTTGAGATCTTTTTGCCACCGAGCGGTTCCCGTCCCTGCCAGCTAGGTGGGAGCCTGGTTAGCGGGCCAACATCGGGGCTAAGTACCTTGAGATCTTTCTGCCACCGAGCAGTTCTCGGCCCTGCCAGCTAGATGGGAGCCTGGTAAGCGGGCCAGCATCGGGGATGAGTACCTTGAGATCTTTCTGCCACCGAGTAGTTCCCGGCCCTACCAGATAGATGGGAGCCTGGTCAGCGGGCCAGCATCGGGGCTAAGTACCTTGAGATCTTTCTGCCACCGAGCGGTTCCCGGCCCTGCCAGCTAAATGGGAGCCTGGTCAGCGGTCCAGCATCGGGGCTGAGTTCCTTGAGATCTTTCTACCACCGAGCGGTTCCCGGCCCTGCCATCTAGATGGGAGCCTGGTCAGCGGGCCAGCATCGGGACTAAGTACCTCGAGATCTTTCTGCCACCGAGCGGTTCCCGGCCCTGCCAGCAGGATGGGAGCCTAGTCGGCGGGCCAGCATCGGGGCTAAGTACCTTGAGATCTTTCTGCCACCGAGCGGTTCCCGGCCCTGCCAGCTAGATTGGAGCCTGGTCAGCGGGCCAGCATCGGGGCTAAGTACCTTGAGATCTTTCTGCCATCAAGCGGTTCCCAGCCCTGCCAGCTAGATGGGAACTTGGTCAGCGGGCAAGCATCGGGGTTACGTACCTTGAGATCTTTCTGCCACCGAGCGGTTCCCGGCCCTGCCAGCTAGATGGGAGCCTGGTCTTCCTCGACCTACTCCGATTGTTGTCGTTGCTGCCTAGGACCCCTCGCCTCCCTCATTTCCAAGAACTCAGGGCAGGCGGACGTCGCGTGACCTTCCTCCTCGTGGAAGTCACAGTAGGGTAACTCAACCCTATCCCATCTTTTTCCTCTACTTTCTGCTTTCCTGGCTCTCCTCCTTTTCCCCCAACCAATTGTCATGGTTTGCTGAGGTGGTGGAGAGGGTGCCTTCAATCCCTGCCTCCACCCTGGGGGGTTGGGCCTCTCTCCCTGGAAGTTTCCCTCTTCTCGGTTGAACGTCCTCTTGGGAGCCTCTACCCTCCCACCCTGCTGCCTTACCTCTGGTTCACTCAGCTTGGCCAACCTTCTTGCGAACTCTGGGTTGGCCTCTTCACTCTCAATTTCTTCCGCCACCCATTCCATCAGCTCTTCGAAAGATAGGGGGGGACTTTTGCTTCAAGCTCATCTTGAAGAACCCCTCCTGCAGCCCCACTATGAAGGCGAGCTGGAGGGTGAACCTTGGAACCTCTTGGGTAAGTAAAACCTCTTCCTGGAACCTATCAACATAACGAGCCATCGACTCCCTTGGCTCTTGCCTGATTTTGAAGAGTGCTTTAGCATCCTTCTTCCTCTTCCTTGACGTCGAGAATCGTAGCAGGGAACCTCGACGCAAGTCTCCAAAGGCATAGATAGATCCCGCAGGGAGCTGGTGGAACCAATCCCCTGCCTTCTCCTTAAAAGTTGTCGCGAAGAGTCGTCACATGAAAGCATCCGAGATGGGCTTGATGGAGACCATGTCCTCAAACCACTGTAGGTGCCGAGAGGAGCAGCTCACAAAAAGGACTTCTCTCGCTCGCCCCCCTATTGGGCTGGGTGAATGGGGGTAAGATACCTCCCCACTCGCCCACTTGGGGCTGGGCGAGTGGGGGCCTGACATCTCCCCACTCGCCCCCTTGGGGCCGGGCAAGTGGGAGTCTGGCACCTCCCCACTCCCCCCCTCCTAGGGGACCGGGCGAGTGGGGGCAGGATGCCTCCCCACTCCCCCCCACTAGTACCTCCTTCCTAGGCTGTTGGCCAGGAGGGCTCTCGCCCACCTGCTGAGACGGGACCTCCGGACCATTTCCTCTCCTACCTTCGCCTATCGCGGCAAAGGTTAGTTGCAAGGTCTGCAGGACCTCCTGCCTGAAATTTTCAAACATCTCCAACATTGCTCCAGCCAATGGGGGCTGCGAGTGGCCTGGGTCGGATCCTCCACCCCCAGCCATGGAGCTCAGCTTGAGACTTTCTTGAGTTGGTCACTCTCCACGCTCACCGCACCATAAATGTTGAAACCAAGAGTTGAGAACAAGACAGTCTCTGTAGACTTCGGACCCTCAACAAGTTGAGGGTGACCTCACACTTACTCCTCCCAAGGGAGAGCTATAGGCTAGAGGCTAAGGAACTAGGAACAAGGCCAAGGGCTTAGCGAGAAGGTCCCACCACACACCCGGAAGATCTTAGAGTGCTTCCCCTCCCAAGCCAATGCTAAGATTGGGAACCATTGGAGGCTCTCTCCACCCAACAAAGGAACTAAGGGGGAGAGAAGTCCAAGAGAGAGATCTAAAGAGAGGCCTTTCAAAATGGTGCCCCCTTGGTCCTATTTATAGGATTTTGAACTTGGTCTGCAAATAGCCAGAAACTGGCCCGCAAGATTACCAAAATACCCTCGGATTTGGCCTGCGAACAGCCAAATCCCACTATTCTGAGGCATGAAACGCAGACCATCCTGCTTACTGGAGCTGGGGCGAGAGGGGGCTGGTCTCCCCTCCTCCTCTCGCCCCCCTTTGCTGGGGGCGTGGGCGAGAGGAGATCGCCCCCTACTTGGGAGCAGGGTCGAGAGGAGCTCGCTCCCCTGTGCTGGATATCTCGCACCCCTTGCTGGGGGCGGGGGGTGAGAGGAGCTCGCCCCCCTGTTTGGGGGCGGGGGCGAGAAGAGCTCGCCCCCCCCCCCCCCCCCTACTGGAGATCTCGCCCCCCTTGCTGGGGGCGGGGGGGAGGAGCTCGCCCCCCTGCTTGGGGGCGGGGGCGAGAGGAGCTCGCCCCCTCTGCTGGAGATCTCGCCCCCCTTGCTGGGGGCGGGGGGTGAGAGGAGCTCGCCCCCTGCTTGGGGGCGGGGGTGAGAGGAGCTCGCCCCCCCCCCCCCCTACTGGAGATCTCGCCCCCCTTGCTGGGGGTGGGGGGCGAGGGGAGCTCGCCCCCCTTCTTGGGGGCGGGGGCGAGAGGAGCTCCCCCCCCCCTGCTGGAGATCTCGCCCCCCTTGCTGGGGGTGGGGGCGAGGGGAGCTCGCCCCCCTTCTTGGGGGCGGGGGCGAGAGGAGCTCCCCCCCTGCTAGAGATCTTGCCCCCCCCCCCTGTTGGGGGCGGGGGGCGAGAGGAGCTCGCCCCCTTGCTTGGGGGCGGGGGCGAGAGGATCTTGCCCCCCCCCCCTACTGGAGATCTCGCCCCCCTTGCTGGGGGAGGGGGCGAGAGGAGCTCGCCCCCCCTGCTGGAGATCTCGCCCCCCTCTTTGGGGACAGGGGGCGAGAGGAGCTCGCCCCCTTGCTTGGGGGCGGGGGCGAGAGGAGCTCGCCCCCCCCCCCCCCCCCCACTCTACTGGTTGAGCGAGCGGGAAGCTCCCGCCTCCACCGCTCGCCCGCCTCTCTTCCTGTCCTGGAACTTGCTGGAAAACGGTGTCAAAAATACCTCATGGGTCCCGGGGGCCACTCAGCGAATACAGGGTTGTACAGTTATATACTTGTATTTTATTGTGCACTTTGCTCTACATATTTCTTTTATTTTGTGATTTAAATCACTTGTTAACATTGCTCAAAATACACTTATGTGCACATCATTATCTTTCATAACACTTCTTCTCATGAGTATTGGATTCTAATTCTTTATCTATAATACTCTTTGTATAAGAAATGCACTAGATAACCTAGTATGATCTCTACAATATTTGGTATCTTTTAAACTTGAAATTAAGTAAAATTGTAGTATATTCTCTTTTTGATATGTTCATTTCATGCTTAGTAACTTTATGAAAAACTATGAGATTTCAAAAAGGTTAAACATCTTTACACTTTGAACTTAAACTCTTATTTATACTAGTAATTTTCATGCTTACAAAAAGATGTTTCTTATAAACTTTCGCTTGCTTAAAACTCTTATTTATTTATTTGAAATTTCTTATATACTATGCTTAAACACTTTATCATTACCTATATTACAAAAGCTCGATCATGATTTATAATTCCTAAAGAATGCCTCTTTACTTCTCTTACCCCACCTTCTTTTGATAATACCAAAAGAGGGAGATTAATTGAAGAAATCTAGAGGAGAAATCTAGATGATTAAGGGGAGAATAATTCATGCAATCTATCATTTAGGGGGAGTGAAATATATATTGCATTTATGTAGGGGAGCATTAAGATAGGGGGAGTATGCACAATTCTCATGCTTATTATATACTATAGTATGCACAATTGTCTCGCATATCATATACTATAAACACCATTGTTGATTTCTTGCTAAGAAGATTTGTTATTATCAAAAGAGGGAGATTGTTGGACAAGTGTGTCGTATCCCTTTGTTTGAGAATAACAAATCCCATATTGTATTTGATCTTGCTTGTCGTGTGTTTATAGTGTGCAGGAACTATAGGTGCAATAGTCTACAGGTAGAAAGCAGCTTGGAATCAAATTCTATGAATGGAGCACTACCACCAGCGATAGTCGATACCGCAGGCATTAGATCTACCGCAGGCACTAGGGCTGCTGCCTGGCGCTAGCTCCAGCTCGTGCCACAACGCCATGCCACGATGGTTAAGGAACCGCCTCTACACGACCACTACCGCAGGCGCTAACTCCATGTTCTATAAAATGAAGCATTCTCTCTCATTTTGGTATCAAATCCTAGAGAGAATTTTTGTGCCAAATTTCAAGAGCCGTTACTCTGCCGAAAACTCATCTCCCACTCAAAGCTAATGAAAATTTCTGGAGAAGGAAGCCATCACGGTGCATTCGAAGAACGATCGCATCAACCTCGCTTATGCTACAGTGATCCTTCATCGCCAACTTCATAAAATCTCATAGAGGGAGTTTCCACTTGTGTTATTTCATTATTTTGAATCTTTGTAGTTAAATCACCTTGTGATGGCGACTAGGTCCTTGCGGGGTTTAGGGGGAATTCGCCACATGTGTTGGAGACTAGGTCTAGGTGATTAGATCTAGGGGGTGCTCGAGGCCATATCCGGGGAAGGATTGGCAAGAGCGGCTTGAGGTCATATTCGGGGAAGGATAGGCTAAAGCCACCGGTTCGTGGGGATATGAGTCGGTATAGAAAAAGGAAAAAGTAATTGTATTTGTACGCCTCCGATTTCTAGCGATATTGAAATCTAATGTATGTAAACATTTTTTTTATCTAATGTCTCTATTTGTATTTACTTGATTTCCTTCTTTTGGCTAAAATTCTAAAATTGTAAATTACATTATTTTCTTCTTTTACCTAAATTGTTATTTCACTCTCATTTAATTTAAAACAATTTAGAAAATTGCTTAATCTTATAAAAAGAATTTTATTCCCTTATTCACCCCCCCCCCCCCCCTCTAAGGGCGCCTATCGATCCAACAATTCTTGCACTTAGCTTTCATTGAAATGATAAACTAGATGTGTAATCAAATACAAAGTGAAGTTCTCTTGAATTGGTGACTTCTTCAAATCTAGAATCATGAGGGCCAGATTCCGAACACATTTTTCTTTGGATTGTTGGTTTAATCCAACTATTCTAAGGTACACCAACATAAGAACCAGAAAACCAGCAATTAATTTCTCTAATAGATTTGTTTCTAACAAGCACCTAGGACCCAAAAAGGCATTGGTTCATAAGAAAGTGTAGTTATTTTGCAGGTATGTCCAAATACCACCAAGAATCCTGTGTGGTACTTGGACAGTGGGTGTTCCAGACATATGACTGGAACTTGAAGCCTCTTGAAGGAGTTTGCACCTGTAAAAGATGGACCCAATGTCAAGTTTGGTGGATCTGACAGAGGTGTAATCAAGGGCTATGGTAAGATCACAAATGGTAGCATCACTATCACAAGGGTAGCTTATGTTGAAGGGTTAGAATATAATCTCATAAGAATAAGTCAACTATGTGACTTGGGATATACTATTGCCTTCCACAAGGATAAGTGTCTGATTACGAATTCCAAGAATGCCGAATCAATTCTGACAGACACTAAGTGTGAAAATATTTATTATTTAAATTTCATTTGCATTAGAAGGAATGAACTTGTATGTCTTGTAGCTCATGATGGAATGTCTGCTTGTGTAAATTGGCACAAGAGACTAGCCCACATTAACTACAAGTCTCTCAAGAAATTAATCTCAAAAAATTTGGTAACAGGTGGACCAATGATGGATTATCTAGAGATGGTTCCTTTCCATGCATGCCAAATGGGAAAGCGAACCAGGATTTCATTCAAAAGCATACAGGATAAACAATCCACTAGATGTCTATACCTACTGTATATGGACCTATGGTAGTGCACAACTTAGGAGGGATAGCATATACTTTAGTTATTATTGATGATCACTCTAGGTTTGCATGGGTGTTCTTTTTGAAACATAAGTCTGATACCCTAGACACATTCATGAACTTTGTCAGACAAATTCAAAATGAAATAAATAGTTCAGTGGTCAAAATCAGAAGTGATCATGGAACTAAATTTCAATATAGTTCAATGACCAAGTTCTATGAAGAGCAAGGTATCTTGCAAGAGTTCTCATCACCTAGAACTCCACAGCAAAACGGGGTTGCTGAGAGGAAAAATAAAACACTTATAGAAGCTGGCAGGACTATGCTCAGTGACTCCTCACTTCTAGAATATCTCTGGTCTGATGCAGCCAATACTGCCTGCCATGTGCAAAATAGAGCACTCATCAATAAGAAACATAACATGACTCCTTATGAGCTGATTAAAGGGAAAAACCAACACTAGTCTACTTCAGAATCTTTGGAAGTAAATGTTATGTGTTGAAAAATAATAAGCATTATATTACCAAACTCTCTGAAAGGAGATATGAAGGTGTCTTTGTAGGATATAGCAAATGGAACAAAGCCTACAGAGTCTTTACTAAGAATGATCTTACAATTTAAGAATCAATTCATATAGTTTTTGATGAGAGCAGCATGTTGCATAACCCCTTATCTAGTTTATGTGGTGCAAGAATTGAAGCTGGAATGGATTCACTAAAGATTATGGATGTTGAGGAAAAGAAATACTCCTCTCAGAATTTTGTCCCAGAAGAAGCAGAAGAATCCATTGAAGAATCTTGTACAACCCTGGTGTCTGCCAGGGGGTGAGTAGAGATAAAGAAACGATCATGCGAAAGGAGTAACGAGGCTAGCGAGCCAGGTTCTCGCCGTCACTCGTGGGAAGGCGAGCGGGCTAAGCCCTCGTCGATTGTTCGCATGGAGGTGAGCGAGCCGAGCCACTAGGTTCGCGAGAGAAACTCTTGTGGGTGGATCACCCAGGAAGAGTTTGTGATCATTTTTACTTGAAAACCCCTGGTGGTCTGCAGTTAGCCCCTCCGAACAACGGAGTTTGGCTATTGGCAGACCATTTTTGGCTGCGTATAGAAAAAGAGTAAGGCAGAATCCGGCTATTAGCAGACCAGACTTGAAAAACTATAAATAGACCTTGAAGGGCACCTTGGGAGAGGACTCCAATCTCAGTTCTCTGAGCTTCTTCCTTCTAGGTGATCTTGGCTTAGCTCTCAGGCTCTCCAAGGTGCCCAGTCTCAGCTTTGGCTTTGGAGGGGAAGCGCTCAAAGATCTTCCGGGGGTGCGGTGGGACCTCCTCACTACGACCAAGGGTCTGTGTGTACTTTCGAGTCTCCGGTCGGTTCCTTCCAAGGAATCAGTAAGTGCTAGCTGCCCCTCAACTCGTTGAGGGCCCGAGCTCCACAAAGAAGCCATGTCCTGGCTTAAACATTTTTGGTGCAGTGAGCGTGGAGTGCAGTTAGTTCAAGAAAGCTCTAAGGAAGAGATGGTAGGAGATGATGAGCGAGAGGCAGACTTTGGTGGCTCGCCACCGCCTGGCGCGCCAGCAATAGTGGATATGCTCGCCGACCTGAAGAGAGAGCTGATCGGTGCTTTTCAATGCGCCCTCGCCTCAGCACTTGGAGGGCTCGCAACTCCTGCTCCCCAAGTGGCCCCTCCAGCTTGAGTAGGCGAGTGCACACCTGGTTAGAGGCCAGGGAAGGAGGCAATGTCCTAAGTGCCGGAGGGATATCTAGCGGGGCGGGAGCTCTTCCCCAGCCCAGCGAGGGCAAGTGGGGTTCATGCGAGCGCCGTCTCGGGAGGAGGGATCCCAGCCAGTGGGATCCAAGTGAGTGGTCTCTTGGCAAGTGCGAGAACGGTAGGAGCCAGTTCGCCCGGGGAGCTCGCGGTGCAGGTAGAGCAGGTCAGGAGTGCGAAGGGGGGAGTCCTTTCTGCGAGTTGGTTTTCTCGGCACCACTCCCCGAGGGGTTCAGTGAGCCATCCATGACTCAATATACCGGCAAGGATGACCCCACTCAACCCCTGTAGTAGTTCGAAGACATGGTCTCTATAAGACCTATGTCGGATGCTTTCAAGTGCCGAATCTTCGCCACCCCCTAAAGGAGAAAGCGAGGGACTGGTTCCACCAGTTGCCCTCCGGGTCGATATATGCGTTCGAGGATTTGCGTCACGTCTTTCTGCTGCATTTCTCAACCTCGAAGAAGAGGAAGAAGGACACTGAGGCCCTCTTCAACATCAAACAGAGGCAGGGGGAGTCACTAGCTCATTATATGGATCGGTTCTAGGAGGAGGTCCTCCTCATCCAGGAGGTGCCAGGATACACTCTCCAGCTCGCATTCATAGTGGGGCTGTGAGAGGGGTTCTTCAAGATGGACCTCAAGCGGAGGGCCCCTTTGTCCTTCGAGGAGCTGATGTAGAGAGCGGCAGAGGAGATCGAGGGGGAGGCAGAAACACCGAGTTCACAAAGAGGTTGGCACTGTTGAGCGAGCTGGAGGTCAAACAGCCAGAACCAAGGAGAAGAGAAGAGGCAAGAGTCCCGGAGGTGGGTTTGAGGCAGCAGGAAGGGGGGAGGCAAGGCCCAGGAAGGGGTTTCCACCAGGGAGGGGCAATTTCCAAGGTGGCCAAGGAAGACCCCACCAGCTAGGGTGGAGGCAGGGCCCAAGGCCACCTCATCCCCACCCGCCCCAGCAGGTAATAGCGGTCGGTCGAGGGAGACCAGGCAGGGGAAGAGGAGCCAGAGCTGGAGGAGCCGCTCCTTGGAGGAGGAATAGGGCGGTGGAGGCCGAGAGGAGGGAGGCGGCGTTGCTCTATTGTGACTTCTACGGGGAGGAAGGTCACGCAACGGCCACCTGCCCGGAGTTCCTAGAGGTGAAGGAAGCCAGAACGCTGGCGCCGTGGGAGCCGCGGGCGGTGAGGATTGAGGAGGTCCTATCTCAGGATGAGGAGGATGAGAGGTGTGAAGACCGGGTTGATGTGGGGACCCGAGGGAGGATCGGGGCGATCCATGGGGGGGAGGGGGGTAGGGATTATGGCGACCCGGAAGGCGAGCCTCCACACCATTTACCATCATAGCGTGGCTTCGACGTCCCTAGCCTCGCCCCCAGTGGAGAAGATCTTGTTCACTCAGAAGGACATACTGGGTCACGAAGATCCTTTCTACGACGCACTGATCATTCAGACAGCGATCGAGAATTTCACCATCTCCCGGATCCTCGTGGATAATGGTAGCTCGGTCAACGTCATCTTTAAGAAGGTGTTTGATGACATGAAGGTGGAGAGCAGGAGGGTGTTCACCTCGGATGGCCCACTGTTTGGGTTCTCCAGCGAAAGGAAGGAGGTGGAAGGGGGAGTGGGACTCCATGTAGTATTGAGGGGCAGTCCAGGAATTGTCGTTTTGTCATAGTGGATGCCCCCAGCAGCTACAACGCCATCTTTGGACGGCCACTAATCAGTGTGTTCCGCTGCGTCCCCTCCACTTTCCATCAATGCCTCAAATTTAGGGTGGGAGGAGTTCATGTCCGGATAAGGGGAGATCCGATGGTAGCCCAACAGTCCTATGTGACTACCGTGAACCATCTCCTGAATGGCCGAGGCAGAAGAGTGGGATCGGGAGATGGGGGCCGGCGAGGCTCAAAGAGGAGGAGAAGGAGAAGGAAGAAGAGGAAGGGAAGGCCCAGGCGGAAGGGGTGGAAGATCTGATGGAGGTTCGGGAAGAGAGGAAGAAGGAGGAGTCCGAAGTGTTGGCTCACGGCGAGGAGAAAGAAGGGGATTGGGGGGAGCAGTCCTTGCTAGAGGCTGTGGATGAGGTCGTGGAGCTCAAATTCACCACTCGAGCAAGGGTGTGGAAAAAGTCAAAATCAGCGGAGAGCTCAGCCCGGAGGAACAGAAGCAGATCCTAGCCTACGTCTAGGAGGATGTGGACGTCTTCACATGGAGTGCCGCGGAGATGCCCGGGATTGATGCGGATGTGGCTTGCCATCGCCTCAACCTCGATCTTGGCACTGCCCCATCCGTCAAAAGAAGAGGGCCATAGCTGACAAGATGGAAGGGCCCATCCGAGAGGAGGTGGGAAAGCTCCTCCAAGTAGGGTTTGTATGGGGATACAGTACTCAGGCTGGGTCTCCAATGTGGTTATGGTGAAGAAGGGGGGAGGTAAGTGAAGAATGTGTGTTGACTTTTCTTTGCTTAATAAATCATGCCCCAAGGATTGCTACCACTTGCCTAAAATCGACGCGCTGGTCGACTCGGCCGTCAGTTTTTCTGTGATGTCTTTTTAGATGCTTTTTCAGGTTATCACCAAATCTGCATGCACCCCCCCCCCCCCCCCCCCCCCGACATCAATGATGTCTCTTTCATCATGGGGCACAGATGTTATTGCTATAAAATGAAACCCTTTGGGCTCAAGAACGTAGGAGCCACTTACAAGCGGATGATGGACAGGGTCTTCCGAGAGCAAAGGAGTAAAAACCTGGAGGTCTATGTAGATGACCTCATGGTGAAAAGTCGAGACCTTGGGTCTGAAAGGAGAGTTTAGTTCTTATTTATCTGTTAAAACTCTTGTTTAACTTTGTTTCAAAATAAATGATATATATAAATATATAGATGAGTTTGCTGAGTAATAAAACCAAACAGTAGAAGTGCATAGAAATAAACACAGCATTGGAAATAAAACAAACAAACAAGAAGCAATCCAGATGACACAGAGAAATATAGTAGTTTCCCTCAATTGGGTACATCTACTCTTCTACCCACTGGTAGGAATCCACTAGGAGAGTTGATTAGGTGCCCTCACACCAAGGTGTTTTTGATCAGGTGTCCACACACCAATGGAGGTTTGATCAGGTGCCCAATTCACCTATAAGCTTTTGACCAGGTGCTTATAAACCAACTAGATTTTTGTTCAGGTATCTTGCCACCAACAGGTAAACTTTTGGAGGGAGTTTTAACCTTGTACAGGATGGGGAAGGAGAAAGGGAAAAGATTAATTGTTCTTCACTTTGTGCTGAGAAGACTCTTGATGATCCTGATTGGATGTTGTGTTTGGATCTTGATGATGATGTTGAAGAGCTCCCCCTGTCTGATATAATTGTTGACAGTTTGTGGAGGTCTCTTCTCTTGATTGTACAAACTCCTTTCTTCTTATGCAGTAATGATCCTGATCAAGTGATTGTGATTGGTGTCTCAGGATATATGATCTGCAAGAAAAAGGGTTAGCAAAAAGAAGATAATATATTCTGATATGTTCTTCTTTTTGCTCCTCTGATTTTCTCTTCTTCTTTTTCTTCTTTCTTCCTGTACAGCAATATAACAATGTTCTGTTCTATTCTTCCTAGCTGTTTTGTCGAGAGATAACAGCTATATATATATCCTGATATATATTATCTGTTGTTGTATATTCTGTTTAAATCCTTGCCGACCAAAGCGAAATATAATAAATATATCTTTCATTTCCCAGATCCTTGAGCAGATAACTTGTCGTGTTTGACTTGCTGCAACGGCTATATTAATTAATGTTTTTGCCAAACGGCTACAGCATTAAATGCTTGCACGCTGTAATATTAAATCAGCAATATATATATATATATATATAAATATTACTTTAATAAAGTCTGACAACAAATTTAGAATAAGAGATATAATATTTAGTCGAGCAAATATATATGAAATAAATGCTGCAGAAATTCGTCGACCCCAGCTCGTCATTCGTCGGGCTGAGCTCGGCAAATGGTATTCTGAACATTTGACAAAATTCGTCGAGCGCCGCTGGGATTTCATCGACCGCCGTTTGGAGTTCGTTGACCGCTGCTTCCCTGCTGAAATCTATCGACTGCTGCTATAGAAAATATTCCATTCGTCGATCGCCGTTCGACGAATGTCGAGCGTCGTTCGACGTTTGTCGAACGCAGCTAGTATATGAAATATATTTCTTCTCTTATATTATCTTATATTAATTTCTCTTATAATATTTTCTCTTATAATATTTTCTCTTATATTATTTTCTCTTATATTAATTAGCACATTATTATATATATATTTTTCTTAGTATATTATTTATATATATATTATTTTCAGTCTTTTAACTTAATAGGATATTTAATCTAAGTTGTAATATATACTATGATATATACTTAGATACTTAAGGTGGATCCTAACTCAAATCAAACCTAAGGTTCCAACAATCTCCCCCTATTTGAGTTGGGATCCTAATCCAAATTAACTAGGTTCTAACAATCTCCCCATATTTGGTTTAGGATTCCTAAGCATAAAAAGTCTTGATCTGCTTAAGGGTTAGAGATTATTTTTAAATTTCTTTTATAACGGAGCAATTTCTGATTTCCTAAATTTTGATTTAAATAGGAATTTAATGAAATGAATTGCTAGTTGTTAACAGATTCTAAGAATTTTAATATCATAAATACAAAGTCTCAGAGCTTCTTTCTATAGAATCCCCTTAATCAAAAGAGACTCACACTCAGAGCTCTGATCATTTCTGATCTATGCTGCTACAGTAGAATGCTCAACATGATTTTAGGAGAGAAAAAAAATCTGTAAGAAAGTGAAGTCTATCTGACTTGTTTTTAAGATAGAAAATTCAAAGAAACTTAAAACTGATGTTTAATTTAATTTAAGTAAAAATATTACAAGATTAAAAATTTGCCTTATAGATAAATATTTTGGCCTTTTTATTTCATTAAAGTATAACTTTGTAAATTTTCTTTTATGTTGCTGAACAACATAGTTTCTTTTTCTTTAAAAGTTTGTTTAAACTTATCAGGCTTAATTAACTTATTTTCTAAATAAATAAATTGTTCTGTTGTTATATTAAAATCTTCTTTAATTTTAATAGAAATTAATTTGTTTATTAATTGCTTTTTACTAATTCTGTTTTCAGAGATTTTTATACCTGCACAAGGTGATGTGAAAACAGATTTGAATGGATCATAGGTAAAGTTAGGAATAGAATTTACCTCAGTTACCTTTTCTGTTTCAGATTCAGCATCTGATTCAGATTCTGATATGTAATCTGAACCATATATGACCATCATACAGAATTTTCTGGCATTTTGTTCTTCTTTGTTTTCTTCTTCAGTTAGAGTAACTGATGGTTCTGCATCAAAAGTAAAGTTAGTGGAAGAAGTAGGAATGGATTTATTTACCATCCTAAAGAGGGAGTGCCAGATGCTCTTTGCTGAAGTGCAATCAGCCACTTTAAGAAGAATGTCATCAGACATTGATTTAGCCAATATTTCCATGGTTATGGCATCAGCACTTTTCAGCCTTTCCTGATCATTAGATGAAGAATTTGAAGATGTAGTTCCTGTCAAAACAGATTTATATATATCTTCATCTATGGCATTCATAAATAATTTAATTCTAATTTGACATAAATCAAAACTATCCAAATTATAAAGGTGGATCTGAAATAGAAAAATCTGCTAGTGCCATTTGGAAAAACTCTTTTTTACAAAAAATAAGAACTAAGGTGATTTTTGTGATTTCAGGTGTTAGCCTGTGTGAAAATTCAACTTCCTCTGATACCAATTGAAAGGGATTCAATTGAGTATCAGGTGCAAGAAATTGAAAAAATAAAATCAACCTCCTCTAATACCAATTGAAAGGGACAATTGATATCCTCTGATGAGGGTGATTGATAAAATCAACCTGCTTTGATACCAATTGAAAGGAGAATTTAGTTCTTATTTATCTGTTAAAACTCTTGTTTAACTTTGTTTCAAAATAAATGATATATATAAATATATAGATGAGTTTGCTGTGTAATAAAACCAAACAGTAGAAGTGCATAGAAATAAACACAGCACAGGAAATAAAACAAACAAACAAGAAGCAATCCAGATGACACAGAGAAATATAGTAGTTCCCCTCAACTGGCTACATCTACTCTTCTACCCACTGGTAGGAATCCACTAGGAGAGTTGATCAGGTGCCCTCACACCAAGGTGTTTTTGATCAGGTGTCCACACACCAATGGAGGTTTGATCAGGTTCCCAATTCACCTATAAGCTTTTGACCAGGTGCTTATAAACCAACTAGATTTTTTGTTCACGTGTCTTGCCACCAACAGGTAAACTTTTGAAGGGAATTTTAACCTTGTACAAGATGGGGAAGGAGAAAGGGAAAAGATTAATTGTTCTTCTCTTTGTGCTGAGAAGACTCTTGATGATCCTGATTGGATGTTGTGTTTGGATCTTGATGATGATGTTGAAGAGCTCCCCCTGTCTGATTGAAGTATTTGACAGATGATGGAGAAGCTTTCTTTTGAAGACACAAATCTTCTGTAGCAGATTGATCTGGAAGAAAAGTTTCTTAAGATTCCTTGTTGCTCTTTTAGAAGAGTTGAACTTGCAGCAGATGTCTGAGAGATTGAACTTTGAAGATGTTCTCAGAGAAGTAGAGATTGCTGCTTGAGGAGGAAGAAGAAGACTGAGAATATTTTTGCTGAGTGTTCTTCTTCTTCTTTTCACTAAGTTCTTGTTGTTGTCTCTCTGTATTCTGTAAGAGTATAATTGAATTCTGTCGAGAGCTGAGACAATAAAGTCTGTATATGATATATTCTATTTTTGGAATAGAATAATCAGTCTTTAAATCTTTCTTGGAATAATAATAATAACCAAACGACTTTTGCAGGTCCTTTAATTCCTTAGCCGTGTAATATTCCTTTGCATTAATTGTCAACGGCTATTTCTGTCTTGGAATAAGGAAAGAAAGAATATATTCAAAGAATATAATATCCTTACTTGAATATGTCCAAATGTACTGAATATATCCGTTAGAGTCGTCGATCTGTATTCAAAGAACTGATATTTAAGGTATTAATTGATCTGGAATCAATATTTGTGGATCTGAGCTTCAATAAGAAATTTGTCGAGCGCTGGCTGGAATTCATCGAGCGCTGCTCAGAGAATGTCGAACACTGGCTGGAAAACAGTCGAGCGCTGGCTGGAGAACTGTCGAGCGCTGGCTGGAAAACTGTCGAGCACTGGCAAGAATTTGTCAAGCGCTGGCAGCCATCTGTCGAGCGCCGCTAGCCATTTGTCGAACGCTGGGAACTTAACTTTTTCCTTAAGTTCTAGATAATCTATCAGCCTAAATACTTGACCCTTAAACTATTCAATGGGGTCAACTTGATCCTAGTTCGACACATAGTGATCCTAGACCAAATCAGTAATAGGGTTGTTCCAACAATCTCCCCCTATTTGGGTTAGGACACTATTTTACAATCAATCAAAATAATAAACAACAAGAGAATAAACAGCAGAGCATAAATTATATATCTGACAGAATTTAAATCCATTTCAGCAGATAGAATTAATCATAGTGCTCTGAGTTTAGAAATGTTACAACAAAAATGTTAAAAAGACACAATAAAGTTTGAACCTTTTCATTGATTTTCCGAGGGAGGCTTGAAAATGATTTTTCTGTTAGGATCTTCAGATTTCTTCTTACTTAAGTAGAGATCCTGAGCTCCCAGAATGGTTTGAGATTTGCTTTGAATGACAACTGCTTGTGGGTGCTGGATCAAGAATTCTTCAGCATTGAAAAGATTCTTTGATTTATACTTTTCAAATTCCTTTCTTCTATATTCTGACATAGTTGAATACTGAGAATAATCCTTTCCTTCAGCTTTAGCTTTATTTATCTGAGCCGTAGCAATATTTTCCCTGAATCTAGCCATTTGTGATATTTCTTCAGCTTCTGTATCAATTGGGAAATAAGGCATTTCATCAAGATCAGTGTCCTGTACTGAAGGTTTGTCAAAAGGAATATTTCTTTTCTTATGCATGGATCCATCAGATATATGATATATGTATTTTGTGGAAACATTTCGGGAAGAATCTGAAAGGAGTCCTGAAGACCAATAACTCTGATAACCACTTGTGCTAGCTGGTCTCCTTGATTGCTGAGGTGTGGATTTCTGAGAGGAGGAAAATGGTGCTGCTGAGCCTGCTGCTGGAGGAGGAGGAGGATGGTTATATTTGACAGGCTTGTCAGAATAATAACCATTCTTCTTCATCTTCTTTCTTCTTTTGTTCTCATTCCTTGAGAATTTCATCCATAGTGGTGTATCTTTATCAAGAGTGATGTTATGAAGAACATAATATGGAATATCACTCTCAGGGTTTGGAGGCTTGGGGACAGCCTTTGACTTTGCTTTCCTTTTCTTTCTCTTCTTTGATAAAGTATTATCAGAATCACTCTCACTATCCTCTGATACCAATTGAAAGTGGAGGTTAGATCTTAAGTTACTCTAGGGGGGGGGGGGGGGGGGTGAATAGAGTGTTAAAAACTTTTCCTTAGTTTTTATAGCGGAATTAAAATAGTGTTATATATATGTGTAAGCAGTGTGAGATAAATATATAAGCAGAAAAACTGAATAAATAAAAGCACACAGCACAACACAAAGAAATAAACACACACAGAGGACACAAGGAATTTATAGTGGTTCCCTAATAAATCTGGGTAGTTCTCTCTTCTACCACCCTTGGTAGGAATCCACTAGGAGAGTTGATCAGGTGCCCTCACACCAAGGTGTTTTTGATCAGGTGTCCACACACCAATTGAGGTTTGATCAGGTGCTCAATTCACCTATAAGCTTTTGACCAGGTGCTTATAAACCAACTAGATTTTTTGTTCAGGTGTCTTGCCACCAACAGGTAAACTTTTGAAGGGAGTTTTAACCCTGTACAATATGGGGAAGGAGAAAGGGAAAAGATTAATTGTTCTTCTCTTTGTGCTGAGAAGACTCTTGATGATCCTGATTGGATGTTATGTTTGGATCTTGATGATGATGTTGAAGAGCTCCCCCTGTCTGATATAATTGTTGACAGTTTGTGGAGGCCTCTTCTCTTGATTGTACAAACTCCTTTCTTCTTATGCAGTAATGATCCCGAGCAAGTGATTGTGATTGGTGTCTCAGGATATATGATCTGCAAGAAAAAGGGTTAGCAAAAAGAAGATAATATATTCTGATATGTTCTTCTTTTTGCTCCTCTGATTTTCTCTTCTTCTTTTTCTTCTTTCTTCCTGTACAGCAATATAACAATGTTCTGTTCTATTCTTCCTAGCTGTTCTGTCGAGAGATAACAGCTATATATATATCCTGATATATATTATCTGTTGTTGTATATTCTGTTTAAACCCTTGCCGACCAAAGAGGTAAATATATCTTTCATTTCCCAGATCCTTGAGCAGATAACTTGCCGTGTTTGACTTGTTGCAACGGCTATATTAATTAATGCTTTTGCCAAACAGTTACAGCATTAAATGTTTGCACGCTGTAATATTAAATCAGCAATATATATAGAGGAATATATAAATATTACTTTAATAAAGTCTGACAGCAAATTTAGAATAAGAGATATAATATTTAGTCGAGCAAATATATATGAAATAAATGCTGCAGAAATTCGTCGACCCCAGCTCATCATTCGTCGGGCTGAGCTCGACAAATGGTATTCTGAACATTTGACGAAATTCGTTGAGCGCCGCTGGGATTTCGTCGACCGCCGTTCGGAGTTCGTCGACCGCAGCTTCCCTGCTGAAATCTGTCAAGCGCTGCTATAGAAAATATTCCATTTGTCGATCGTCGTTCGACGAATGCCGAGCGCCGTTCGACGTTTATCGAAAGCAGCTAGTATATGAAATATATTTCTTCTCTTATATTATCTTATATTAATTTCACTTATAATATTTTCTCTTATAATATTTTCTCTTATATTATTTACTCTTATATTAATTAGCCTATTGTTATATATGTATTTTTCTTAGTATATTATTTATATATATATTATTTTCAGTCTTTTAACTTAATAGGATATTAATCTAAGTTGTAATACATATTATTATATATACTTAGATACTTAAGGTGGATCCTAACTCAAATCAAACCTAAGGTTCCAACAGGGTCTCACCTCCATGACCTTCAAGAAACTTTCGGGACGCTTAGGAAATTCAAGATGAAGCTCAACCCCTAGAAGTGTGTCTTCGGGGCTAGTCGGGGAAAGTTTCTAGGCCACTTCCTCACTCCGGCGGGAGTGGAGCCTAATCCAGACAAAGTTAAGGCTATCATGGAGTTGGGGTCAACAAGGAATGCGAATGATGTAGGGGTGCCATGGGTTGGAGATCGACACGAACAAGAAGACTCACAACGCCTTTCACACCTAGATCTACCGCACCTACACAAGCATCTATCATCGCAACACGTTCGCATCTAACGGAGCACATACACCACAAGGGAGGAATGATCGACTCTAAAATAACGATCGGAAGAGAGTCGGATTATTCCCCAAATTAACACAAAGGTTGCCAATCCTTTTGGAGAGCAAAACCAAAGCTATAGGCCGAGATCCGCTCAAGCAAATTGGACCTACCCGTTCCGGAATAAAGAGGTTCGATAACAACGAAATCAATTTCAGAAATTTGCAAGCGGAGTATTTAAAAATCGCGGATAAAACAGTTGCTCAACCTCCACAAATCTAAAGAAAGAAAACACAAGATGGAGGGGAAGAAGTTACCCAACCTGGTTCCAACAAACACACAATATTGGTGGGAGAATCACTCTCTCCACGAATCCACTTGCGTCACACTGAATGGGGCTGCAACCTTTTCCTTGGAGTTGCACCGAAGGAATCCACGCCGGAGTCGCACCGATGAGGCGTGGAGGGAGCAAAGGGTGGCTTCACACCACAAGGGGGAGGCGGCAAGGAGGAGTCCTCTTTGGCCGAAATTTTCAAGAGGGATTAGGGTAAAATCTTTTCTAATTAATCCTCATCAAAGCCTCCTTATATAGGAGTTACAAGTGACACACAACCGTCCAAGATGGGGATGTAATCTCAACTATCCGGGCAGTTAAATACACACCAAATATTAAAAGTGCAGGAAATAAAGAGTTCAAATGCTTATATGAATATAAAATTATTACCCAAACATGGAATAATTTTATATTCACCAATATAAAATAAAAGAACTTAATAATTAAGAAAATTATTCTTCAAGTGGGCTTAGCACGCCACGAGCGGAGGTTGTAATGTTGCCTTCTATTAGCGTCATCATGGTGCCTAAAATCCTTATGACGTTGTGCCTCGACAACCGGATCATCATCAAGTAATGGTGGAGGGGCCGCGCCATCAATCCTCCCCGCTCAAAATCACGTATCACCGATGCGTGGTCCGAGAGATAGCGGTGGAGAAGGTCGGCATCCAAGCGTCAAAGCTCCATCTCGAGTACCCATGAGTTGTCCGAAGGGGGCGGTCACGCCAACGGATGAGTAAGCGGTAGGTATCACCATCAGCAGTAGCAAGTGGCTCAGCAGCAAGTATCGTATCTGGAGTGAGAAATGTCTTGGGAAACCTGGTAAACATGTCAGCAGTAGGAATAAAAGAATGCAACTCACCATCTGATGATACACCTATAGGGACCGAAAGAGAGATATCATCCGAACTACCACTCACCAACCCATTAGAATTTTTAGTGGAGGGAGAAGACGAAAAAGAATTCAACTCTTGTGGAGGCAAAATAAACGGCGTTAAATCTGAGACATTAAAAATGGGGGAGATACCCCAATCAGCAGGCAAATCCAAAACGAAAGCATTGTCACCTAGCTTCTTTATAATCCAAAAAGGGCCGACGCGCTTTGGTGCTAACTTTTTAACGGTGCCAGATGGCAATCGTTCGGGAACTAACCGGACTAAAACCAGATCGCCAACTTTAAAGTGTGACAATCTCTGATGTAGATTAGCGTGCGCTTGATAGGACTCGTATTGAGAAGTCAAGGTAGCCCGTATACGTGCATGTAGATCATGAATGTGTTGGGCAAAGGATTGTGAAAATTGACTTGTTTTATATGTTGGTGGTAAAGGGACCAAGTCAAGGGGCACCGGGGCCTTATACCGGTGAACAATCTCATTAGAAGACAAACCCGTGGACCTATTCTTAGAGTTATTGTATGCCAATTGGGCATGGGGAAGAAGTAGATCCCACGTGCCTTTATGATCACTCACAAGACACCGAAGAAGGTTCCTCAAACTCCGATTGACCACCTCCGTTTGCCCATCGGTTTGCGGGTGATAAGCAGCGGAGAATAGTAACATCGTTCCCATTAAAATCCATAAAGTCTTCCAAAGATAGCTAGTGAACTTTGCATCCCTATCCGAGACAATTGTCTTCGGCACTCCGCGGTGGCTAACGACCTCTTTAAAATATAACTTTGCTACGTGTGAAGCATCGTTGGTACTAGTGCACGGAATAAAATATGCCATTTTTGAGAACCTATCCACAACTACTAAAGTAGAATCGTGACGGCGTAAAGTGGTGGGTAGGCCTAAAACAAAGTCCATACTCATTTCTTCCCATGGTGTGGAAGGGATAGGCAAGGGTGTATATAATCCTACATTTGTTTTGGTGCCCTTAGATACCTGACAGGTACGACAACTACTCACTACCCTTCCCACCATCGCCTTAAGTTTTGGCCAATATAATTTTTCCTCAACTAGCATAACGGTCTTATCCCTACCGAAATGGCCACTCAACCCTCGGCTATGCAGCTCCCAGATGATATGGAGATGCAAAGATGACTGCGGGATACACAACTTCCCATACCTAAATAGATAGCCATCCTTAATAACAAACGCAGATATAGTCGTGGGGGAACTATCCTGGGCAGATAAATATAGATCCTGGAAATCTGGGCAGGTAGCGTACTCATCCTTAATGCTCTCAAATCCTACAACATTAACCTCCATAGTGGATAGTAAAAGAGTAAGACGACTAAGAGCGTCTGCGACTCAGTTGTCAGCTCCCTTAAGGTGCTTAATATTAAACGTGTAACCTTGTAGGAAAGCTACCCACTTAGCGTGACGCGGGCTGATTTTATGCTGGCCATTGATGAACCACAATGCTTCGTGATCGGAGAGGATCACAAATTCCTTGGAGAGGAGATAGTGCCTCCAACGGTGCAAACACTGTACAACCGCATAAAACTCCCTGTCGTAGTTCGAGTAATTTAACTTAGCACCAAATAACTTCTCACTAAAGTAACTCACGGGGTGCCCTTCCTGACTCAAAACCCCTCCTAATCCCACACCAGAAGCGTCACAAGTAAGCTCAAAGACTTTGGTGAAGTCAGGTAGCGTAAGATAGGTGCCTCTGTCATAAGCTTCTTAATGCGTTGGAAAGCATAGGTGGCAGACTTCATCCAGGTGAACTCTCCCTTCTTCATGCAATCAGTAATGGGGGCCATGAGCTACTGAAGTCCCGTATAAAACAGCGGTAAAATGTAGCTAACCCGTGGAAACTACGCACCTCTCTTAACGTGGTCGGCTTGGGCCAGTCCTTAATGACTTGGACCTTGCTAGGGTCAACTCTAATGCCCTCTGATCCAACTATGTATCCTAAAAACTCAACTTCAGGGATATAGAAAGTGCATTTCTTAAGGTTAAGAAATAATGTGTCCTTCCGCAGGGTGGAAAGAATTGCTCTTATGTGGGAGGTGTGCTCGGCAGTTGTGGTGCTATAAATCAATATGTCGTCAAAGTAGACTACCACAAACCTACCCTTGAACGGCCGAAAGACGTGGGTCATCATCCGCGAAAAGGTGCGGGGGCATTGGATAGCCCAAAGGGCATCACAAGCCACTCGTACAACCCATCCTTAGACTTAAACGCAGTCTTCCATTCATCTCCCTCGCGAATCCTAATCTGGTGATAGCCACTCCGTAAATCTAACTTCGAAAAGATGGTGGCGCCACATAAGACATCTAAGAGGTCATCTAACCGTGGAATAGGAAACCTATACTTGATGGTAATCATTCATGATAGCACGGCTATCAACACACATCCGCCATGTATCATCCTTCTTGGGGGCAAGCAAGGCTGGTACCGCGCATGGACTCATGCTAGTCCTAATGAACCCCTTCTTCAACAGGTCCTCAATTTAGGCATGTAACTCCTTGTGGGAAGCAGGATGGAGTCGATAATGGGGCTGGTTGGGCAAAGAGGAGCTCGGGACCAGATCTATCGCATGCTAAATATCCCTAAGCGGGGGTAAAGACGACGGCAACTCCTCCGGGTACACGTCCCTATACTCTTCCAACATTACCCGTAACTCTCTGGGCAAATCATCCAAAACACTAGAATCGGGCTTCGCACTCATAAGTACCAGTGCATACATCACTCCATCAAGAAACGGATCCTTCACAAACTCCTTCCTACCAACTAGACTCAACGCTTTCCTCTCCATTGGGACGGTGGTGTCCTTAGCCAAAACTATTGGGTCCTTAGGGATGGTCAGCCTCAATGTGATGGTTTTTTCATTGAATTTAAATTCATATGTGTTGGCTCTACCAAAATGCGTCACATCACGACCATAGAGCCAAGGGCGGCCTAGTAACACGTGGCAAGCATCCATCGATAGGACATCACACCAAACCTCATCAGTATAAGATTTGAACGAGAGGGGAACCAGGCACCGCTTGGTAACCGGTACGGTGACCTTGCTGATCCAGGCTACTTGATAGGGGGTCGGGTGTGGTTCTGGTGCGCAAAACTATGCTTGCAAATGACAACGGCAAGTGTACCGTATCGAATGTAGTATAGGTTATAAAAACCAAGGTCGTATTAGACTCGGGGCGGTTGAGTACTCTTACTTCAAGAAAGTCTCTATTATTTTATCAAATAGAACTTTGGAGTTGGTATCAAAAGAAATAAAAAAATTCATGAAGGAGAAAGAAGAGAATGAGAAAACAAAAGAGCTATTTTATTAAGTGAAAAGAAATTACAACTACTGAATTGAAAGTACAATTGCAAGAAATAAAGGAGGAGCATAAGAACTACTAAAACATGAAAATAAAGACATGAAATGAAAGGTCTAAACCTAAAAATTCGTCTCCAAACTTCCTCCCAAACATCTGCTGGAGCTGGCTTTTTATAGCTGCAAAATTGAGGTTACACGCCCTTGGTCACGCCCGTGACCAAGGGCATGTAAGGGGCGTGATTGGCACTGGCAGAGAGGGCGCATTCTGGCTTCAATGCAGGCGTTTCGGATGCGTCATGCCCTAGGTCACGCCCGTGACCTGGGGCGTGTAATCTTTAAATGTGCTGCCGGCGGGAAGGCGCGGAGGGCGAGTTACGCCCGTGACTGGATGTCACGCCCCATGGTCACGCCCGTGACCTGGGGCGTGTAACTTTAAATGATGTGGCAGGCGTGCTGGCAGCTGGTAGCGAGGTCCCGGCCGTGACTTGGATGTCACGCCCTTGGTCACGCCCGTGACCTGGGGCATGTACTTTACAATTTGAACATTCGTCGAACTCTCGCCTGTTCATCGATCTCCTGAGTTTTCGTCGAACGCAGCAGTCAGGGTCACGCCCTTGGTCACGCCTATGACCTGGGGCGTGTACTTGGCGAATTCTTCACGGAACGACTCCGGGGTAATAGAAGCAGGTCTGGAACACATCTTCGGCTGTTACGCCCTTGGTCACGCCCGTGACCTTGGGCGTGTACTTGACATTTTTACTCAAAGTGCCCAGAAAACCTGCAAAACATAAACTAAGCTTAAATTAGTTGAAGAAATTAAAAAGGAACAGATTAAATAAGAAAATACATATAAATTATATAAATTCAATTAAAAACAATATTAAAATTAAACTAAAAGATGAGTACAAAAAGTACTCATCAAACACCCCCATACTTGACCTTTTGCTATTCCAGAGCAAAAGAGTGAGGAAAGAATTACAAGACATCGATATTATTTTTAATTAACTGAAATTTTATTAAACCAAGAATAAGTTAAAAGCAAATTTTAGGAATTCAAGAATTAAGTCATAAATTATGTTGATAATTTAAAAAGAGATATTTGTTTAGCTAACTACTTCTCAAGATAACTATTTAGCAATCGAAATTATAGAAATTTTCAAACAAAATTAGATTGAAATTATAAACATTCTAACATAAAAGAAACTTAAGGAAAAGACACCTACCAAAATATTGCTCTCTTAATAATTTAGTTTAGGACTAGAAACAATGAAATCAGCTAGGGATGGGTTTGAACGAAATGGCAAATGAAGAGTTTTTGAATAGAGGTGATGAATTTTATCCTCTCACCTTATTTGAATACGAATTTGTATATGTGTAGGAAAATAAAGAATTTTTCCATGCCACATAATCTTTTAAAAATTCTCTTCAATTAAAAACCCAAAATGTATATGTTTAAAAGTAATGAATTTTATCCTCTTACTTTATGACATATAATCTTTTAAATGATTTTGGGTGCATATGTTTAGGGGATAATGAATTTTATCCTCTTATTCCCATGACATATGATCTTTTCTACAATTTTTTTTATTTGCCAACAAAGGGTGAGGGGGAAGAAATACTTCTAGTTTATAAATTAAACTATTTTGAGAGCAACATTTTAGTGGAATAAAATTTCCTAAGATCTTAAAGTTAAAAGAGCATACAATAGGAATCTAGAGATGTTTAGCCAATTTACCACAAAGTGAAGCTATTTAAAATTAAACGGAGAAGTAGTGCTAAATTAATTCTCTAATCAAATTAAAAACATAAAGTGTTTCTTAAAACTAAATTACTTTAAATTTAAATTTAACAAATTCTGATAAAAAAAATTAGCTAAATTAAAAATGTAAGAATACTTATAATCAAACCTCAAACTAAATTTCTAGAACAATAAAAACAACAAGGCTAGGCATATTTATTATTATTAAATTTTTTTTTAATATTTCTTGGACTTCCTGAGGGCTACCCGGTGAAGGATTCGCAAGGTACTAGGAGCTGTGATGGGAGTTCAAGCCCAAAGCGCCCTTTCCAAGAAATTAGATTTTTATAATTTTTTATAATTTTTTTTTCTTTTTCAAATAAAAAACTATGAATGCTAAGCTACACCCCATACTTAAAATTAAACATTTTCCCCAATGTTTAAAACTGAGTATGAAGAACACTTGAAAAATAAACTTTTAAAAGAAAAATACATAAAATTAAAGATAAGCAAGGGGTGCCTCCCAAGAGCGCTTTCTTTTTCCCGTCTTTAAGCTAGACGGTTAGTGTTAGCTAAACGGATATATAAATTTAAAATGTACTCGCAACTCCCTTAATTCACGCGTAGGTGAATGTGTCGTCATCCATTGCCCGGCGACCCCTCCGTTTATCTTGTGATTCTCCTTTTGTCCTTGAAATTGAATATGTAAATCCAAATCACCCACTACTAGAAAATTGACTTTTAGCCACGCTCGTATTGCCCACAGCCATTTGTCGTGGCAAACAGTCAAATTATTGTGGCTAAAAGTCTAAAATCGTGGATAAAAGTCATAGAAATAGGGTATTTGCCACAGAAAGAGCATGGAAAATACTTTTTTAACACGCTCGTATTGCCCACGCCCATTTGCCATGGCAGTCTGTGGCTAAAAGTCTTTTGCCACGATTTTGGAGTTTTAGCCACGGTAATTTGCCCTGGCTAAAAGTCAATTTTCTAGTAGTGACCTATATATACCTGAGGTGATTTGGAAAAATAAAGATGAGCGGCATATGGATAATTGATTATTTGGGGTGGCAACGGCTCATCCTTAACCTGAAAATTATTATAATAAAGAGAATCATAAGTAAACGAGTCAGAAAATTTTTCGTGAGGAGTTTCTTGCGAAAATATATGATTTAGCTCCGGTTGTTCCTTTTCTAAAATAAAATTTTCCTTAGAAAAATCTAGTGCACTACCAAGCGGAATAAGATTTTCGGACACTAAAATTTCATGAATTTCGGGTTGAATTAAAATAGAAAAGATTTGCGAAAATTCATGATAAAGAAAAGAAGATCCGGGTGAAGTGGGGGAAGAAACTTGTTCTTCTTCTAGTTCATCCGGGGTTCCCAAAACATTAAGAATTTCTTGGTAAGAGAATTTTTCTTCATCTTTGGAAAAAGAAATTATGGGAGTACATAAACAATCATGTTCCTCCATAACTAAATTTTCCAAAGACAAGGAAAAAGCACTAGGAGAAATAAAATTTTCATCTAAATTCTGGGGTGGAGTATCAAATTGAAAAAGCGGACATTCCCCAAAATTAGAGTACGAAAATTGCTGCGTAAAAGAAGATAAACAAGAATTCGGATCGAAAGATTTATCTTCATCGCTCCGAGAGCTATCCGGGTGACCTGGCCACCAAGAATAATCTACTTCGGGGCTAGAAGAAAAATTATTAGAAGCCGAAAAATTATTCTCGTGAAAATTAGAAAAAATATTTTCCTCTAAATTTTGGGTGGCAGTATCTATTTGAATTGGCAGAATTTCCCCAAAATTAGAGAACAAAAATTGCGGTGTATAAGATGAATAAAAATTCGGATCTAAAGATTTATCTTCATTGTTCTGAGCGTTATCCGGGTGAGCTTGCCACCAAGAAGAATCTACTTTGGAGCTAGAAGAATAATTATTAAATGCCGAAAAATGATTCTCATTAAAATTAGAAAAATTATTTTCATCAAAGTTTGAAAAATTATTTTCCTTAAAAGATGAAAAATTATGATCGTAATTATTATCAAAATTATTTGCATAATATTGAGGAAAATTATTTTCATAATAATTATTTTATAATAAGAATGTAAATAACATTCCTCACTTTGATGAGGCGCACCACAATAATAACAACTAAACTGGCGCCTTCGTGCGGCTTGTAAGAGTTCAATTTGGTTTCGAAGCATGGTAATTTTATTGACCGCTTCTACTAATTTCATAATAAGAATAAAAAAAAGGAAACAACTTTCACTTAAATGAATGGAATTTTAAAAATATTTTTATTATATATATATTTTTTCAAAAAGCGGGTTAAATTAGTCCCGGACTTCCCAAGGTCAACCCGGTGAAGGGCTCGCAAGGTACTAGAGGCTGTGATGGGAATTCAAGCCCAAAGCGTCCTTTCCGAGAATTTAGATTACGCTTTTTAATTTTTTTAAATTTTTTAAGAGAAGGGGGAGAAGAAATAGAACGATAAAATTAATAGATATTTCTTTTTTCGAAATATCAACCGTGTCCCTGGCAATGGCGCCAAAACTTGGTGCGCAAAACTATGCTTGCAAACGACAACAGCAAGTGTATCGTATCGAATGTAGTATATGATATAAAAATCAAGGCCGTATTAGACTCGGGGCGGTTGAGTACACTTACTTCAAGAAAGTCTCTATTATTTTATCAAATAGAACTTTGGAGTTGGTATCAAAAGAAATAAAAAAATTCATGAAGTAGAAAGAGGAGAATGAGAAAACAAAAGAGTTATTTTATTAAGTGAAAAGAAATTGCAACTATTGAATTGAAAGTACAATTGCAAGAAATAAAGGAGGAGCATAAGAACTACTAAAACATGAAAATAAAGACATGAAATGAAAGTTCTAAACCTAAAAATTCGTCTCCAAACTTCCTCCCAAACATCTGTTGGAGCAGGCTTTTTATAGCTGCAAAATTGAGGTTACACGCCCTTGGTCACGGCCGTGACCAAGGGCGTGTAAGGGGTGTGATCGACGCTGGCAGAGAGGGCGCATTTTAGCTTCAATGCAGGCGTTTCGGACGCGTCACGTCCTAGGTCACGCCCGTGACCTGGGGCGTGTAATCATTAAATGTGCTGCTGGCGGGAAATCTTTGGTGGGAAGGCGCGCGGGGCGAGTCACGCCCGTGACTGGATGTCACGCCCCATGGTCACGCCCGTGACCTAGGGCGTGTAACTTTAAATGATGTGGCAGGCGTGCTGGCAGCTGGTGGCAAGGTCCCAGCCATGACTTGGATGTCACGCCCTTGGTCACGCCCGTGAACTGTGGCATGTACTTGACAATTTAAACATTCGTCGAACTCTCTCCTGTTCGTCGATCTCCTGAGTTTTTGTCGAACGCAATAGTCAGGGTCACGCCCTTGGTCACGCCCATGACCTTGGGCGTGTACTTGACATTTTTACTCAAAGTGCCCAGAAAACCTGCAAAACATAAACTAAGCTTAAATTAGTTGAAGAAATTAAAAAGGAACAGATTAAATAAGAAAATACATATAAATTATATAAATTCAATTTAAAACAATATTAAAATTAAACTAAAAGATGAGTACAAAAAGTACTCATCAGGTTCCGCGGTCAGGGACATACGTGTGACGGCACTCTCAGAAATGACGTGTAAGATCCCTCTCCCTCACCAGGAGAGTTCCTGGATCTTATGCCCAGAACCGCCGCCTTACGGAGATGCTAGCACACAAGTTAGCCACCTCCGCAAGACGCCGATCCTGCCGGCAAGAACGATCAACCAGGCCAACAAGAGATAAGAAGAAAAAAACTAGTACAAAAGTCCACAATCACACGCATCTGTATATATATATATATATCCAAAAGTAAACTGTCCATCATGAGTACCATAAATGAAAGAGTAAAAGGGGCTTATGCCCAGTGCATGTCCAAGATAGAACAAAAGCTCACTCTCTCACTCTACATCTATACGGAAGCTAACAACTCTCAAATCTTCAAACACCTGTCTTGTAGAAGTATTGCATGGCTTCTGCTCCTCAGATCCTGCCATCATGTCTTGACTGGTCATGCCGGTGCTCCAGCTCCTCGAACACCTATGGTCACAACCGGCCGTTAGTCACAAAGACTAAGCTGATTGTGTCTCCGCCTCCCCCTGCGACTCCTAGGCACCGTGCGGGAGGAAGAAGTGGAGGACAACAAAGTGGAGTAATCAAGAAGGTAGCAGGTGACAAACATTCTACGCTAACAAGAGTATATCCATATAAATTCTATGCTAGCAGTATGAGCAAGTAAACAGTAATAAGTGCAGTAAAGTAATATCGCAGCAGTAAAAGAGGTAAGCAAGAGAAGCAGTGTGACGCAAGTAAAGTAATTTAAAAGTAACCATTGATTTATTGGAATGCCCATACAAACCTATGGACCAAGGGGTCGTTTAGCAGGGCCTATCGTATAAAAAGTCCCATACCAATTTATACGATAGGGGTAGGGGTTGAAATGCAATGTTCATGCTATGACATGCAAGGTATGTTGTTATGCTATGTTCATACAAGTGCAACTCACTCACTACGACTCTATGCGCATAGACCTTTAGTTCCCCCTTTTTGGAGCTAGCAAGACTCCCAGGATACTCCCGTAGTGGCAAACAGAAGCGGTGGGTTGGGCCTCGCCCACCTCTAGGTTGGTATTCACACTACCTAACCTAGACCTATCGTACGCCTCAACGCAAAACCGCGGAGCGTCTGCGTACTCTTGCTGACTAGACCGCCAGACTTTCAAGGCTAAGTGTAAATACCACACTTGCTGAGTCAACGTATTGACGTCGGTGTGAACGTCCGTCTAATACTGAAGACCCACCACCTTCGTGCACATGCATCATGTTCTACTATCTATCTCCGAGCCATAAGCTCACCGGGCTAACCTGCCCGTCATTAATAACCTTCCGAGCCACCGGCTCGCCGGACCAACCCGTCCGTACCAACAAACACTACTGAGTCACAAGCTCACCTGACTTAACAATCCGCTCATACTAACACGGAGCTTACAGCTCGTAGCACCAAACCGACTAAGCTCCCGTAACCACGGGGTGTGGGTGAGTGTGTTATTAAATTATTCTCGTATAACATCTTTTCCTACGGTTTACGGTTAATCTCGGACTCCCCGAGGATTACCCTGTAAGGGGCTCGCTACGGTACTAGGAAATGCAATGGGATGATACCCCAAAGTTCCCTTTCTCAAGACACATAGTATTATTGGTATCTACCCATAAGGTTACCCTCTTATCATTTCACCTTCTCATTACTCTTTATAACTTAAGTGTTTTCACGCCTTATGTTTCATCCCGCTCCTAAGCAATCGTTCTTTTGGGTTCAACTCTAATAATTCTTAGTCCTCTAAGTGGTCTACACTCATCTCTTGTTATAATCCAATTCTCACTGATTTCCTTTGTGATTCTATTGACCTAATCATCATAATGAGTTTTTACTATCCGCAGACCACGACATATATAAACTTAGATTCCTATGATGGAACCTTGGTCAAATTACTTCCAAATGACTTCTAATTTTTATCATAGGTTCATAGTGGATAAAATAAGGGATGATCAAAATCCAAGCATGTTTCATATAATTTTGGCCTCTATAAAAATTCATTAATTACTAATCTGAATCTAATATGTGAAGGAGGTATCATGCTAGTGAATTCAAACTTGTTAAATTTCCTTCCGGAGATGAAATGTGACATGACAACAAGATTTCCAATATTTCTTATTTTTCCAGCAATTAAATAACCATGATCCCTAATTTTCAATGAATGAATGGAAAAAATAATTTTACACATCAAGTACAAGATTTTGACTTCCTAAAATTCTGGAAAAATTACAGTAGCTTTATATGGACATAAAAACACTATTTCCAGAAGATCATAATTTTTCAAACATTTTAAACCCACAATTTCTATTTATATTTATAGGAGAGACAACATGGCTTTGCACTACAAGTACTGAAATTAGACTTCCTAAAATTCTGGAAAAATTACAGTAGCTTCATATTGACATATAAAGACTATTTCCAGAAGGTCACAATTTCCCAATCAATTTAAACCCACAATTTCTATTTATCTTCAAAGGAGAGACAAAATGGCTTTACACTACAAATACTGAAATTAGACTTCCTAAAATTCTGGGAAAATTACAGTAGCTGCATATTGACATATAAACACTATTTCCAGAAGATCACAATTTTCCAATCATTTTAAACCCACAATTTCTATTTATCTTTGAATGCACATATTTATGAAATTTCAAAAGAAATAAAGAAGTATTCACTCATAAATTTTGATAAAATTACCATAGGCTTATACTAGCGTCATGACCTACTGTGATTTATCTCAAATTTATCAGACCAATAAAAACTCAGAATTTGCACAAGACTCACAAGGGGTATATTTGTAATTTTGACTATTTATAACATGAAATGTTTCCCATAAATTCTCAGAAAATTCATGCTTCCACCATAATGAAATCAGAGACTAAACCCTAAGTTTCACTTCAATCTGAAATCATATGACCCCCCTTTCATCTTATAACCTAAATTTGGGGTAATTTAGTAATATCCACATCTTGGGATTTTTGTATCCAAAAATCCCCAAATGACTTTTGGGCAGTCATATTACTGCCACGGACCCATGTCTAGCATCTAAAACCATTGGGTCAACCCCCAAGGCTTGGGGCTCCCTCCACCCCAAAATTTGCTAAAGGCACACCCTTAATGTCTTTAGCCTAGCTCTTGCATGGCTCATAACTCCACATGCACTAGGCCAAATGGTTTCAAATTTCTACCAGTGGTCTAGATATATATAAGGAGTTTACCACCCAAATTTGGGGGTGATTGGAGTTATACAACTCCATAAATACCAATTATTTACTATTGCTAATAACTGAAATTTCTCAATGAATATACCTCCATAAATTCTCAAATTTAAACCCTAGGTGTATCCTCATACCATGCATGCATGGTAGAAATTTCAAGGGATGTGGTTAAGCCATTTACAAGTAATAGCATTTTTAATTTCTGCCCTACACAAGGAGCAATCCTAGAAAAATGAGTGCCCTGGTGTCCACATTGCACCAAATTTGTTGATTCAAGTGGCAAATGAAAGTAGACTCATAGGTCTACAAAAGTTATCTCTGACCCTTTTTGCGAAAACGGCATCTACGACCATCAAATATTGCATGCAAACCACTGAATAATTCTAGGCAGAATTATTACGGTCTGCCAATAGACACAAGGAGCAGTCCTAGGAAAATGAGTGCCCTGGTGTCCACAGTGCACCAAATCAGTTGATTCAAGTGGAAAATGAAATTAGACTCATAGGGATACAAAAGTTATCTCTGCCCATTTTTGCAAAAATGGCCTCTAAGACCTTCAAATATTGCATGCAAACCTCTGAATAATTCTAGGCAGAATTATGATGGTCTGCCAATAGAGATCAAGGAGACGAATTCAACGGCTGTGATTTCGTCTCCTTCCTCTAGCCGACGGCCCAGAGGAAACGGCCCCTGATCCCGGCCAACCACCACCCTCCCCGGCCATCTGCCGCCGCCACCACCTCTGTTGAGGGATTGGCCGTCGATTGGCAGTGGAATGGTGGCCGGAGGTGGTGGTTCCCAGCGATCCCTGGAGGAAGCCCAATCAGAAAAACGGAAGGGGAAAAACCATGGCTGACGGCTCAATTGAGCTCGGCTGCCCATGCTAAGACCTTAGATAACTAGCACAGAGGGAGAGGGGGAGAAATCGTGCCTGATTTCGTGCTTGGCGACGCGTGTTGTGGTGGTGCGGAATGGTGGCGACAAGCTCCGGCGATCCTCCCCGATTCCTTGATTCTCCACGGTTTGCTTCACTCCAGGACACTAGCTCCACTACTCTCAACGTTCTGAAGCTATTGGAAGGGTCTAAAGTGGTTGATATGGGCTGTACATAAGGTTTTGAGCTGGTGATTTTCGGCCTCCTCCTTGGATGCTCCTCCCAGCCACCAAGTGGCACCATTTCAGCCCAAATTCGGCTGAGGAGTTATGGAAGAGGTCAGATTTGGTCTTGGGCAGAGGAGAGGAGGGCCACATGGCAAGCTCTCCTCAAAATCCTCTTTGTCCATAATGGAGGAGGGGAAAAATTCCACTTTTGCCCCCATGCATGTCTTTGCATGTTGGAAATAGGGGGCAAGGCTGGTCATTAGACCTATGGGCTTCAGAGTGGGCTTTGGGTGAGGGCCTTAATCCATTGGAATTTGGATTAATTCCAAATAATTCCAATTTAGGTAAAATTGACCCTATGTTGACTTTTGGATTGACTTGGTCAATTGGGTGTGTTGACTGGTCCAATGTGATGCTTTTGGATCTATTGACACCACCCAAGGTTGGTTGAGTCATGGTGAGGACCTAGGTTGGCTAATTTGACCAATAATTGTGATTTTGACCAAAGTTGGGGGAATGTTGACTTTGGTCAATTTGGTCAAATTGAAGACTCCAAGATGGGGCTTTTGAGTCAATTAGGTCCCCCATGATGTTCTAAGACTAGGGGTGAAGTCAATTTCATGCTTTGGGGTTCAATTGAACTTATTGGGGAGGATTTGACCTATGTTGACCCAAGTTTGACTTTGGTCAAATTGGGTCAATTGGTGACCCCATGATGGGTCTTTTGGGTCTATTGCATTCCTTGGAGAGTTTATCATCTATTGGAGGAGTCAATTTGCAAGTGTGAGTTCATGTTGAGCTAGTTTGACCTAGGTTGACTTGAGCCTCATAGTAGACCACATGTGAGTTCACCTAACCCTATGTGTCCTAAGGCTGCAATCTAGCTCAAACTCACCACACTCACCACTTGTCTCACCCTAAATTGGAGTTAGGGGGTCTAGTAGGAAATGGGATGTTACAAATCCCAATAAACAAAAGGACAATTTTGTCCCCGAAATTTTAGTTCGGGTCTACGGGGTTTCACTTGTAAAGGTAGTAGGAGGGTTGTTCAGTCATTAAACCCGACATTATTTCCAGGGTTCTATATTGACATCAAAAGTCTGTCTACAGATTTCTAAAACATTTCCGTATTAACATTTCAAGGCATCTACTTCTCGAATTACAATCCATGGTATGGCTATTCTATATTAACACTCCCAACCCTTCATGTGAATGAAGTATGAAGTTTCCTCCGAGATTGAATCTAATAAAAATCCCCAGAGTTTGCCACTTATAATAGGTCGTATATCAAAAGTTCATGATATTTCATCATCCCTAACTTAGAAAAAAAATCCTCAAATTGTAATCTCACATTGCACTTTGTGAAGAGGTATGTCCTTTATTCAATGAATATTTCCAATAAATTTTCCATAGCTTAATACTATCACGAGAGATCATATATCAAGCCCATGACATTTCATGTCAACAATTCAGTGAATTAATTTCTCAAGTTGTAGTCTCAATTGTACTCGTGAAGGAAACCTGTTATTTATTCAAGGATTAACTCTACCAAAATCCTCCGAGCTTCCTACTGATATGAAAACTCATGTGCACATTTCTATGGCAATCCGATAACTATATTTCATGGTATAAATTCCTACATTTTAGTCGACACATACCTCCATAATATAACTATAAGCATGAACTTATTTACGGTGAGAATTCAACTTATGTGCACATGTGGTAATCTTTCCTGAATCCTTTCATGCAGTTCAGTATCGACCAATATGTATGAGTTAATAAATTGTCAAGCTCATTATACTCGTGAGATCATCACTATTATGTATAACCCATAATCCAACCTCTAAAGTTATGATTTAATGAGGTGTTGTATTTCCCAATATCACATATTACTCTCCAAAACATACAACATTCTTGGGGGTTATAATGACATTTGTCTTTCAATTCCCAGGCTCATTAAGCCATGAATCTAAAGGTCATAAGTACTGTCTTATTTACTTAATCCATAGGTATAATTTCAACGATCTCCGGTTAGGTGTCAACTATCTTCCAAGGTATATGAATATCGGTTACGATGTAATTGTTCGAAAACAACAAGGGCTTGATTTTTCAATAATTGTATGTACATTATCTTCGAATGCCCAGAAATACAAGAATTTCCAATTATAGTTCTATCGTGCAGGAATCTCATTCTAATCCACCAGCTTCAAGACGCGATAAATTGTTCCAAGCAGCTAACTTGGCAACTTTATGCTTCTAATAACTTGACTAAAAACCAGTCAACTTACTATTCGTCCTGATTATATTATAGATCATCGTCTCAGGCTTGAGGAGGTGAATCTATGATATCATCCTTCGCATTGGGTTATTTATTCATTTCTTAAGATCACAAGGGCCTATAGCCAGGTTCTATTCCTATCCAATCCATATCCTAAAGTCTCGTACTGACTTCCTTGATTTCAGAAGTCATGTATACATGTATAACTTGACAACCTCTATGCATATCCCTAATGGTTATTTTGCTATTCTCTTATTTACTTGTCTACACATACAAAACCTCATCTTTGCCCAAGTAAATATTGATAAAAACCAAACCTCAAGGTCTATATGTTTGAGATTCATCTTCTAAATAAGGTCTAGGGAAACTCAAGTCAGTACTAAGTTGGCCCAATAAACAAAAGGATAAGCCCCCATATATTTTGGGCTAAATTTCTTTGATTTCCTTATGATATATTCGTCCCAGACACGTAATCAATCCTTAGGGCGCACAACTCTAGACTTGGAGTTCCAATCTGAGACCTATTGATATTCTACCTACTTTAGGCCCCCAAAGTTACCAATTACCACCACCTTCTTAATCTTTGGGCAATCTACAAACGGGCCATTTTATGAACTCGAATCCTTATCCGACCTCTGATATTTGTCACGATGATCATTTCGGTGAAACCTAGTTATTGGTTTAGATACTAAGTTTACGAGTCTCCTACTATCCACTAATGGTTTTGGTGCACTGGATCTCTTAAGGCGGTCCTATCCTTTGGGTGAGAAGTGATAATATCACTTGGTAGGAGAATTAGGGACATCAAATTTAAAGCCTTAAGCAACTATTTCCCCCACAAGGTTCTCCTCCTAGTCACTTTGGGTGTCATCATGCCTTAATTGGTTTATACCCGAGGTCGGTTTGGATTAGTGTATGCTAGAAAATCATCTTGGTGCGTCAAGCTAGAAAGATGTCCTAGCTGGGTTGGCCTAACTCGTTGGTTAATTGACTATTTTGTGTGATTTTTACTCATGGGCACACCACTGCTTCCGCCGCTAGTTTGTCCTCAAACTAACTCGAGCGGGGGTGTCCCAATTTTTTGTGGTCTTCTTTCTCGTTGGATCGTTTGTGCTCATTTGTAAGATCCCTCTCCCACACCAGGAGAGTTCCTGGATCTTATGCCCAGAACCGACGCCTTATGGAGATGCTAGCACACAAGTTAGCCACCTCCGCCAGACGCCGATCCTGCCGGCAAGAACGATCAAACAGGCCAACAAGAGATAAGAAGAAAAAAACTAGTACAAAAGTCCACAATCACACGCATCTGTATATATATATATATATATATATATCCAAAAGTAAACTGTCCATCATGAGTACCATAAATGAAAGAGTAAAAGGGGCTTATGCCCAGTACATGTCCAAGATAGAACAAAAGCTCACTCTCTCACTCTACATCTGTGGAAGCTAACAACTCTCAAATCTTCAAACACCTGTCTTGTAGAAGTATTGCATGGCTTCTGCTCCTCAGATCCTGCCATCATGTCTTGACTGGTCGTGCCGGTGCTCCAGCTCCTCGAACACCTACGGTCACAACCAACCGTTAGTCACAAAGACTAAGCCGATTTTGTCCCCGCCTCCCCCCGCGACTCCTAGGCACCGTGCGGGAGGAAGAAGCGGAGGACAACAAAGTGGAGTAATCAAGAAGGTAGCAGGTGACAAACATTCTACGCTAACAAGAGTATATCCATATAAATTCTATGCTAGCAGTATGAGCAAGTAAACAGTAATAAGTGCAGTAAAGTAATATCGTAGCAGTAAAAGAGGTAAGCAAGAGAAGCAATGCGACGCAAGTAAAGTAATTTAAAAGTAACCATTGATTTATAGCCATACAAACCTATAGACCAAGGGGTCGTTTAGCAGGGCCTATCGAATGAAAAGTCCCATACCAATTTATACGATATGGGTAGGGGTTGAAATGCAATGTTCATGCTATGACATGCAAGGTATGTTGTTATGCTATGTTTATAAAAGTGCAACTCACTCACTACGACTCTATGCGCATAGACCTTTAGTTCTCCCTTTTTGGAGCTAGCAAGAATCCCAGGATACTCCCATAGTGGCAAACGGAAGCGGTGGGTTGGGCCTCACCCACCTCTAGGTTTGTATTCACACTACCTAACCTAGACCTATCGTACGCCTCAACGCAAAACCGCGGAGCATCTGCGTACACTTACTGACTGGACCGCCAGACTTTCAAGGCTAAGTGTAAATACCACACTTGCCGAGTCAACGTATTGACGTCGGTGTGAATGTCCGTCCAATACTGAAGACCCACCACCTTCGTGCACATGCATCATGTTCTACTATCTATCTCCGAGCCATAAGCTCCCCGGGCTAACCTGCCCGTAATTAATAACCTTCCGAGCCACCGGCTCGCCGGACCAACCCGTCCGTACCAACAAACACTACTGAGTCGCAAGCTCACCTGACTTAATAATCCGCTCATACTAACACGCAGCTTACAACTCGTAGCACCAAACCGACTAAGCTCCTGTAACCACGGGGTGTGGGTGAGTGTGTTATTAAATTATTCTTGTATAACATCTTTTCCTACGGTTTACGGTTAATCTCGAACTCCCTGAGGATTACCGTGTAAGGGGCTTGCTACGGTACTAGGAACTGCAATGGGATGATACCGCAAAGTTCCCTTTCTCAAGACACTTAGTATTATTGGTATCTACCCATAAAGTTACCCTCTTATCATTTCACATTCTCATTACTCTTTATAACTTAAGTGTTTTCACGCCTTATGTTTCATCCCGCTCCTAAGCAATCGTTCTTTTGGGTTCAACTCTAATAATTCTTTGTCCTATAAGTGGTCTACACTCATCTCTTATTATAATCCAATTCTCACTGATTTGCTTTGTGATTCTATTGACCTAATCATCATAATGAGTTTTTACTATCCGCAGACCACGACATATATAAACTTAGATTCCTATGATGGAACCTTGGTCAAATTACTTCCCAATGACTTCTAATTTTTATCATAGGTTCATAGTGGATAAAATAAGGGATGATCAAAATCCAAGCATGTTTCATACAATTTTGGCCTCTATAAAAATTCATTAATTACTAATCTGAATCTAATATGTGAAGGAGGTATCATGCTAGTGAATTCAAACTTGTTAAATTTCCTTCCAGAGATGAAAAGTGACATGACAACAAGATTTCCAATATTTCTTATTTTTCCAGCAATTAAATAACCATGATCCCTAATTTTCAATGAATGAATGGAAAAAATAATTTTACACATCAAGTACAAGATTTTGACTTCCTAAAATTCTGGAAAAATTACAGTAGCTTCATATGGACATAAAAACACTATTTCCAGAAGATCATAATTTTTCAAACATTTTAAACCCACAATTTCTATTTATCTTTACAGGAGAGACAACATGGCTTTGCACTACAAGTACTGAAATTAAACTTCTTAAAATTCTGGAAAAATTTCAGTAGCTTCATATTGACATATAAACACTATTTCCAGAAGATCACAATTTCCCAATCATTTTAAACCCATAATTTCTATTTATCTTTAAAGGAGAGACAAAATGGCTTTACACTACAAATACTGAAAGTAGACTACCTAAAATTCTGGAAAAATTACAGTAGCTGCATATTGACATATAAACACTATTTCCAGAAGATCACAATTTTCCAATCATTTTACACCCACAATTTCTATTAATCTTTGAATGCACATATTTATGAAATTACAAAAGAAATAAAGAAGTAATCACTCATAAATTCTGATAAAATTACCATAGGCTTATACTAGCATCATGACCTACTGTGATTTATCTCAAATTTATCAGACCAATAAAAACTCAGAATTTACACAAGACTCATAAGGGGTATATTTGTAATTTTGACTATTTATAACATGAAATGTTTCCCATAAATTCTCAGAAAATTCATGCTTCCACCATAATGAAATCAGAGACAAAACCTTAAGTTTCACTTCAATCTGAAATCATATGACCCCCCTTTCATCTTATAACCTAAATTAGGGGTAATTTAGTAATATCCACATCTTGGGATTTTTGTATCCAAAAATCCCCAAATGACTTTTGGGCAGTCATATTACTGCCATGGACCCATGTCTAGCATCTAAAACCATTGGGTCAACCCCCAAGGCTTGGGGCTCACTCCACCCAAAAATTTGCTAAAGGCACACCCTTAATGTCTTTAGCCTAGCTCTTGCATGGCTCATAACTCCACATGCACAAAGGCAAATGGTTTCAAATTTCGACCAGTGGTCTAGATATATATAAAAAGTTTAACACCCAAATTTGGTGGTGATTGGAGTTATACAAACCCATAAATACCAATTATTTACTATTGCTAATAACTGAAATATCTCAATGAATATACCTCCATAAATTCTCAAATTTACACCCTAGGTGTATCCTCATACCATGCATGCATGGTAGAAATTTCAAGGGATTTGGTTAAGCCATTTACAAGTTATAGCATTTTTAATTTCTGCCCTACACAAGGAGCAGTCCTAGGAAAATGAGTGCCCTGGTGTCCACATTGCACCAAATCAGTTGATTCAAGTGGCAAATGAAAGTAGACTCATAGGGATACAAAAGTTATCTCTGCCCATTTTTGCAAAAATGGCCTCTAAGACCTTCAAATATTGCATGCAAACCTCTGAATAATTCTAGGCAGAATTATTATGGTCTGCCAATAGAGATCAAGGAGACGAAATCAACGGCTGTGATTTCGTCTCCTTCCTCTAGCCGACGGCCCAGAGGAAACGGCCCCTGATCCCGGCCAACCACCACCCTCCCCAGCCATCTGCCGCCGCCACCACCTCTGTTGAAGGGTTGGCCGTCGATTAGCGGTGGAATGGTGGCCGGAGGTGATGGTTCCCGGCGATCCCTGGAGGAAGCCCAATCGGAAAAACGAAAGGGGAAAAACCATGGCTGACGACTCAATTGAGCTCGGCTGCCCTTGCTAAGACCTTAGATAACTAGCACAGAGGGAGAGGGGGAGAAATCGTGCCTGATTTCGTGTTTGGCGACGCGTGTTGTGGTGGTGCGGCATGGTGGCGGCAAGCTCCGGCGATCCTCCCCAATTCCTTGATTCTCCACGGTTTGCTTCACTCCAGGACACTAGCTCCACTCCTCTCAACGTTCTGAAGCTATTGGAAGGGTCTAAAGTGGCTGATATGGGCTGTACATATGGTTTTGAGCTGGTGATTTTCGGCCTCCTCCTTGGATGCTCCTCCCAGCCACCAAGTGGCACCATTTCAGCCCAAATTCGGCTGAGGAGTTATGGAAGAGGTCAGATTTGGTCTTGGGCAGAGGAGAGGAGGGCCACATGGCAAGCTCTCCTCAAAATCCTCTTTGTCCCTAATGGAGGAGGGGAAAAATTCCACTTTTGTCCCCATGCATGTCTTTGCATGTTGGAAATAGGGGGCAAGGCTGGTCATTAGACCTATGGGCTTCAGAGTAGGCTTTGGGTGAGGGCCTTAATCCATTGGAATTAGGATTAATTCCAAATCATTCCAATTTAGGCGAAATTGACCCTATGTTGACTTTTGGGTTGACTTGGTCAATTGGGTGTGTTGACTGGTCCAATGTGATGGTTTTGGATCTATTGACACCACCCAAGGTTGGTTGAGTCATGGTGAGGACCTAGGTTGGCTAATTTGACCAATACTTGTGATTTTGACCAAAGTTGGGGGAATGTTGACTTTGGTCAATTTGGTCAAATTGAAGACTCCAAGATGGGGCTTTTGAGTCAATTAGGTCCCCCATGATGTTCTAAGACTAGGGGTGAAGTCAATATCATGCTTTGGGGTTCAATTGAACTTATTTGGGAGGATTTGACCTATGTTGACCCAAGTTTGACTTTGGTCAAATTGGGTCAATTGGTGACCCCATGATGGGGCTTTTGGGTCTATTGCATTCCTTGGAGAGTTTATCATCTATTGGAGGAGTCAATTTGCAAGTGTGAGTTCATGTTGAGCTAGTTTGACCTAGGTTGACTTGAGCCTTATAGTAGACCACATGTGAGTTCACCTAACCCTATGTGTCCTAAGGCTGCAATCTAGCTCAAACTCACCAAACTCACCACTTGTCTCACCCTAAATTGGAGTTAGGGGGTCTAGTAGGAAATGGGATGTTTCATGACGTTCACACAGCTACCACTATCAATAATCAACTTGCAAAGCTTCTCAACACTCTTAAAGATCAGAGAAAATATGCTCGTCCTCTTCCAATCATCTAATGGACGAGGAGTGGTCAAGATACAATGCATCACCATAAGGTGGTGATCGTCCTCTAAATCACTTGGGACCCCATCTGGGTCGCTCTCCTCTTCAGCCTTATATACGTAATCAGCGGGGTCGGTGGTCGAATCAAAAAGGGCTATGGCCTTAGTCTTCGTTAGGCATTCGAAGGCATAGTGACCTTGAATGCCGCAAGAATAACATTTAGTATTGGCCTTGCTAACCTTCCCTATGGGGACATGGTCACTCGTGGGATTCCTATTATTTCTAGCAGTGATCACTACAGACTTCGACTCGGTGGACCTAAACTTTCCCTTATCCGGATACGTGGAGGAAGACGCTCCAACGTTGGACTTGTTCTTCATGTGGGAATAACGAGAGTGGGCCTTCAAGGCTAGATGCTTTTCTATGTCAAGGGCGGCATTGAAAGTTGTGTTCAGGTCCGTATGACCATAGCGCAGGAGCTTCCTTTGAATATTGGGTTGAAGCCCCTTACGAAATCTAGAGAGGGTGACCTCCGGAATTTCCCTAAGATCACAATGTACCATACGGTCCTTCAGCTCTCCCATATATTCAGCTACCGAATTTGAGCCCTGCCGCGGGGTGGCAAGCTCATCGAACATCTGTGTTCGGTGGTACGATGGGACGTACTGATCGGTTAGTAAGTTCTTCATAACCGGCCAACCTATAAGTGGCACTCCTTGCCTGGCTCCTAATCTTCGCTCCTCATTCAGCCAATAAGTCTTCGCCCGACCCGTCAGCTTCATCCTGGCAACTTGGACCTTTTGGGGGTCCGTAAGGTTTTGTCATTCGTAGTAGCATTCCATATCCACTACCCAAGTAAGGAAGACTTGGGGATCTCCCAAACCATCGTAAGTGGGGGCATCAATCTTAACTGCCCTAGTAATATCGAAGCCACGCTCGTGGCGGTGTTCTCGAGGGGGCACTCGGGGAGAGTTCCCATCAGAATCTGAATCATGGACCTGTTGGTGCCGGTTGGGCTGCCCAACATTAACGGGTGGTGGTGGCGGCCCTCCTTGATTCAGAAGAATTTGGGCTAATATGGTCCTAAGTTCAGTCATCTCGTTACGTAGCCCCTCTATGGCATCAGCAGTACGATCCATGTGCTCATTCGCAGCCATCCTAGATGATGAAGGTGTGTTATACTCCGTTCCTAGTCTAGTGCGCATGTAGTTTTGGACAAAATAATAAGGAGTGAATTTTTGTAGTGCAAATTAAAAATCAATGTTTTGGTGGAAAAATATTTTCGGGATGTGATTAACAGTAAGAACTTACAGAATTTTTTTTTTTGACGAAAAATAAAGATTTTAGCCCGCTATTCGTAGACAACCGATATTTTTTTTATTAGTTTGCGCCAAAGAAATGAGTATCGAGGCTGTATCAATTGAGAAATTGATACGACCGCCTCTGAAACCAAATTGATGTAGGGGTGTCGTGGGTTGGAGATCGACACGAACAAGAAGACTCACAACACCTTTCACACCTAGATCTACTGCACCTACACAAGCATCTATCATCGCAACACGTTCGCATCTAACGCAACACATACACCACAAGGGAGGAATGATCGACTCTAAAATAACGATCAGAAGAGAGCCGGATTATTCCCCAAATTAACACAAAGGTTGCCAATCCTTTTGGAGAGCAAAACCAAGGCTATAGGCCGAGATCCGCTCAAGCAAATTGGACCTACCCGATCCGGAATAAAGAGGTTCGATAACAACGAAATCAATTTCAGAAATTTGCATGCGAAGTATTTAAAAATCGCGGATAAAACAGTTGCTCAACCTCCACAAATCTAAGAAAGAAAACACAAGATGGAGGGGAAGAAGTTACCCAACCCGGTTCCAACAAACACACAAGATAGGTGGGAGAATCACTCTCTCCACGGATCCACCGGCATCACACTGAATGGGGCTGCAACCTTTTCCTTGGAGTCGCCTTGAAGGAAACCAAGTCGGAGTTGCACCGATGAGGGGTGGAGGGAGCAAAGGGTGGCTTCACACCACAAGGGGGCGGCGGCAAAGAGGAGTCCTCTTTGGCCGAAATTTTCAAGAGGGATTAGGGTTAAAATCTTTTCTAATTAATCCTCATCAAAGCCTCCTTATATAGGAGTTATAAGCGACACATAACCGTCCAAGGTGGGGATGTAATCTCAACCATCCGGGCGGTTAAATACACACCAAATATTAAAAGTACGGGAAATAATGATTTCAAATGCTTATATGAATATAAAATTATTACCCAACATGGAATAATTTTATATTCACCAATATAAAATAAAAGAACATAATAATTAAGAAAATTATTCTTCAAGTGGGCTTAGCACGCCGCGGGCGGAGGTTGTAATGCTGCCTTCCATTAGCGTCATCATGGCGCCTATAATCCTTATGACGTTGTGCCTCGGCAACCGGATCATCATAGAGTAGTGGTGGAGGGGCCGCGCCATCAGCGAAGGAGGTTCAGCGTCTCACGGGGAAGTTGGTCGGGCTCAATAGGTTCCTCTCCAGGGAGGGAGAAAAGTGTGCACCCTTCTTCAAAGTGCTGCGGGGAAACCAAAAGTTTGAGTGGACCCCCGAGTGTGAAAGGGCCTTCCAAGCACTGAAAGAACAATTGACCCAAACTCCTTTGCTGCAAGGGCCGAGACAAGGAGAGGACTTATCCCTATACCTGGGGGTAGGACATGAAGCAGTAAGTGCTGTGCTGGTCTGGGAAGAAGGCAGAAGGCAACTGTTAGTTATGGAACGTTCACGTAGAGGGGGGTGTTAGGTGATTTGGATTCTTTTTAAATTATTTGGGCGAGTTCCGAATATATAAGCACAGCACAGCAAATATCACACAGATAAACACAGATAAGGCACACCAGACGACACAAGATCTATAGAGATTCCTCAAGACAGGGTGTCTTGAGTAGTCCTTTGTCCCTCTGCGCCTACCCAGCAGTGTGCAAGAATCAGCAAACTCCGCCAAAAACTTTAGGCCCTCAAGCCTTACAACACGGACCAGCAAGTCCAACAGCCTAGGCCCGCAAGCCCCTACTGCCCCCGAGCCTGCAAGCTCGACACTCACGCCCTTAAGCCCTACACAATATAGACCCACAAGTCCTGTGCCTACAGCCTAGGCCCGCAAGCCCCTACTGCGCCCGAGCCCTCAAGCTCGACAAGATTGGACCCGCAAGTCCACTGCCCTGGCCCTCAAGCCTCACAACTCTCCATCCCACAAGCTAGACGGTGTCGGACCCGTAAGTCCACTGCCCTGGCCCTCAAGCCTCACAGCTCTCTAGCCCTCAAGCTAGACAAATAGGCCCGCAAGCCTTTACAAGAGATTACAGTAGAAATAACTGTTACTTCTGTCGGATGAAGATTGGCAACTTTAGCCTGATGAAGATTGGCTTCTTAGGGTTGAGGAAGATGCTTCTTGATCTGGAGATTCAACACTGGATCTTCTTCAGCCTTCACTTCTTTTGCCTGGTGTTGAACGGCTACTTTTTAGTCGATGATGATGACTGATTCCTTAGAGAGCACTTGATGCTTGCTCTCTACTTGATCTTCTTCTTCTCCGCCGAGAATACTGTTCTATTGAAGTGTAGCGGCGGGATACTTTCTCGTTCTTTTTCTCTTTCTTTCAAGATTGTTTTCTAGGGCATCACTGTTCCCTTTTATAGGACAGATGAGCCACATAACGGTAACATGTGATGTCCTTTAATGTCAGACGCCCATTCCATAAGAGCACACGCTGATTGGACAATCAGGCGGCGGCATTAAATGCTGACAGCACGTCTACAACATTTGAATCTGTCTCGATGATATTTCCATCGTTACGACGTCATGGACAATATCTCGACGACATAACTTTATTGAAGCCTTGAACTTAGACACACTTTCAATTCTTCTAGCTTCAGCTTCTGATGCTGGTATCTCGACGATACGAGACATTCTGCATATACGACGATATGCTATCTCTGACTGTGTCGTCGTGATCTTCCTTCTTGTGGTTTGTCATCGTATTAATGTTGTTCTCTCGACGACATAAGTGATACTATGTCGACAGATCATACTTCACTAATTGGTAGCCTTCAACTGTCCTTCTTCAGTCTTCTTCGATGACATGCCTTCTTTACGCCGATGTTCAACGCCATCAGTCATACTTAGCCTTTTCAGCGACAAGGCTTCTTCACGACAATGTTTGTTCTTTCTCGACGACAAGGTCACTTTGATGAAGTCGACGATATTGCGTCTTCTCTGCGTTTGACGATCTTGCTTCTGCGTTCGACGAACATGCCAAATCTCAGCGGTCATCGATCTTCCTTCTGAGTTCGACGAACTCCATTCTTCGTTCGACGAACTTCCTTCTGCGTTCGACGAATCTTGTTCTACTAATTTCCTGAGATTTATAAGCTAGAGAAGCCATCAAATACAAAGTGAAGTGGTCTTGACTTGGTGACTTCTTCAAATCAGGAATCATGTGGGCAAGATTCCCAACAGCAACCCCCAATCAACTATGTTAGCCAAGTCCTAAGGAAAGCGGAACTTTGGTACCCCATCCTGGAGAAGTTGGCCTTCGCCTTGGTTGTAACATCCCAGTGCACGCTAGGCCCCTCATGAGTGAGTTGTGTCACGGGAGGTTGACTCAGACTTGGTAGAAGCCCTAGGACCTCGAGGTGATCAGGTTTGAGTCACGGTCAGCAAGTGATGATTAATTTACTTACCCTAATTGAAGCTTATTCTGGTGTTCTGGAGCTGAGTTTGAGCTCGGGTAGGATGTTGGGGTAGTTTAGAAGAATTTGGTAAACTTCAAGACAATATCGACCTCTTATCTCGTCGATGGGCAGCAGCAGCAGAGTAAGCTGCTTTCTTTTACTTATGTTCGACGAACGTCGAAAGGGCAGCGTTCAACGAAAGTCGAAGGGGCAGCGTTCGACGAAAGTCGAAGGGGCAGCGTTCGACGAAGGAAAATCATCGATCGTACGGTTGGAACAAGGCTCCGTTCGACAAAATGGAAATCATCGATCGGGAGGATCAGAATGAATGAAGGAAGAGAAATCCGCTCGACGAAATCGTCGAGTGGAAAGGAAGATCTGCTCAACGAAATTTGTGAGCAAGGGAGGATTCCATTCGACAAAGGGAAATCGTCGATCGAACGGTCGGAACAAGGCTCCGTTCGACGAAATGGAAATCGTCGATCGGTAGGATCGAAACAAACGAAGGAAGACAAATCCGCTCGATGAAATCGTCGAGCGGAAAGGAAGGTCCGTCCTACGAATTGTTCCCTGTCGCCGAATTCGGCTGTAATTTCGGTAGACCCAGACTTTATTATAAGCGTCTGGATTTTCGGAAAAAGGACGTGATTTTGCCATACGTTTAATAATTAACCTTTAGTAATGGAAATTTCTAAAGTACCCTTAACCCTAATTAGGGTTAGGTCTATATAAAGCATTAGCAGATGCAGGTATTACAGTTCTAAGAATTAATTTCCGAGGAAGGAGGTCGACCACTACGATGTCGCGATGGAGAATGAGATCCACGGCCCTTAAGGTGACTTCCTCCCCTCTCCTTTGGTGCTAGCATCTTAGATCACAATAGGAGAGATGAAGGCTCAAGAGAGCTTCTCGTGTGAGCTTTAATGGAGTTTCCTTAGGAAGACCAAGTCGGAACCTCAAGTTTAGGGCACCGATCGCCGCGAGGTTCTTGGAATCATTTCCTCTTCAAGAGGAAGAGATGGGATTTGATTTGGGGCAAACCCAAGGTCATTGAGGGAGAGTGAGGGGAGTAATATTTATGGATTTTAAAGGTGAATGTTGGAGGAAGAGGACAACCAGCCACCGTCGGATTTACTTTAGGATCCATATAATTTTATAGATACAGAAATCTATTTTCTGAGCGTAGCTGAGTTCAAGTCCAGTTTTGGACATGTTCCTGCAGGATTCATGCTTCGGGCTCAACACGGAAGTTGTAGCTCTCGGAAAATACTTTGGAATGAGTGGCTGGAAGTTTTCTGGGGAGCAATGTAGCACCCTAGGTGGCCCTCGAAAAGGGGTTGTGTTGTTGGCTCATGACTTTAGGTTAGTTAGTTGCTATCCTGTTTCATACAGCTAGCTTTATGGCCGTAATTGAAGAGGATACACTTGGAGTTGGACCTCGGACTCAACATAAAAGTTGTAGCCCTTGGTGTTACCTTTCACAAATGGCATGGCACGTAATTTGGGGTGGAATAGAACTCCCAGAATTTCAGTTTTGATAATCAGCGTCATTGTAGTTTGAATTGCGAAAATTCCGGGATATCTTTTATAATACTTGTCTGATGATCTTAAAAAAATTGGTAGAAATCAAATTGATGATATTGTGCTGACCCTTGTTGGATTTCATGAGTTTTGGGAGGATACTTGTTGTGATTTTGCCAATCATAGTTCATTCTCGCATTGCACCGTAAATAATAATTGGGAATGCCGATGGGGCTAATATTTGGTGAGAATGGCCATAACAAGCTAGCGGAACTACGGTAGAAGTTTCAGCAAGGCTCGATTTGATATGGGTTCTTAATTAAATATATTGTCAAAAAATATTATACTGATTGTGAAACACTAGGATGCTAGTGAAGAAAGAAATATGGAGTCATACTTTATGGTAAAATTCCTGTGCACTTTTGGCAGAGGTATTCACGTGATAATTATGTCTTGATGTAGCAAGTTTAATGTTCGGTTTTGGTAATGTAATTCCACTAGTATATTTGCTACAAATAGACGTGCTGACCTAGATATGACAATGATATTAATAACAGAAGGTTGCATATTTAGAATCACACTCATGTTGTAGTGTATTAATGTTATTGAAAGTATATAATTGAATAAAAATGCATCCCTGAACTTGTGGTGAAATTAGCCCGAGGATGAGAAAGGTCAGGAAACATATTGGGTATCCCTTCTAGTGATCTGATACGCCACAAGTAGTCCTTGGGATCACATAGAGTGTAATCCCATGACTTATACATTCCACTGCGTTAGAGTTGTGACAACTCCGTATGTGAAGCAGTGATGGTTGGTGAGGCTTCTAGGGTATCGTTTTATCCTGAGAGGTGAAGAACACGGTTGGTAGGTCCTTGGATGCTAATTAGCATCGGCAGCGGTTGTATGAGGAGAAATGGATTAAGGCTCCTGACGCGAGTCCTTGGGTAATTGATAGCACGGGTGGTGCATGGGAATTTCATGAATGTGCATGGTTTACACATGGTGGTGTGATGATCCTGGTTGGAGGATTACTTGTCTCGGGTCTACGGGCTTGCTGGTCGTGACACCGACAGAAGCCGACAGTTAGACTCTAGACCGGTTGGGTTGGACTCTTGGTGCTTACCTACCCAAGTCCCCTTCTGTGTCCTTGAAGGCTCAGCATGTTGCGAGCAGTAGGCAGGGGCTCCGCTGTGTGTTCTTAGCGTCGAGGCGTACAGAGGCCTGGGACCGGTAGTGTTCTTACCCTCTTAGTAGTGGAGGAGCTCGTTCCACTGTCTCCGTCTGGCCACGACGGGAGATACCTGGGGGGTTAGCTACCTCTCAAAAAGCGAGAACTAAAGGTCTATGTCGACATAGCAATAAGCATGGGTGAGCCATCATATCATAATCATTGCATTGCATTCAACATTCATAATCATAACATTGCACCGCATCGGGTCCATCATATAAATTAGTATGGGCTCTTTTATATGATGGGTTCCAAATTGGAAACCTTAACTTATAAGTTTGTATGGGTATTCATATAAGTTAAGGTACGTTTTGATGCTGCTTACTCCTGTTTATATATATTGCTTACTTCTGTACTGATACACTGCTAGTATAGTGCTTTTACATACATGTTGATAGCTCTTGCGGTTACCAGCCTTCATGTTGTACTATTGATATGTTAACTGCTAGATTAAGAACTTCATCATATCACCTGCTTGTTATATTACTGTTTATATTACAGCTCCTCTTCGTTCCCTTCCGCCCGGTGCCTTGGAGTCGCCGGGGGAGAGGAAGTGAAGCCACTTAGTCTTTACGACTAACGGTTGTTGCACCCCTCTTTTTAGGAGCGCACCCTGGGGCAGCAGCGCACGGTGCTGGAGGAGGATAGTCAGGTCAGGATGACAGGGCCGGTGACTGCGATACCTTCGCTATCGTCTGTGACAGATGTGAGCACAGTTTGAGATGTAGCCCTTGGGGCATTTAGCTTGATACTCCGATACTCTGATACTTTTGCAGGAGCTCTCGGAGCTTCTTATCTTTTGTACTTATTTGGACTCTTACTTATGTGAATATCTTTATATGGCTTCTTGCTTTTACATTATTGATGGGTTGGCGCTGTTCAGTTGGTTTGGTCGGCAGGATAGGCGTCTTGTGGGGGAGGCTAGCTTGTGTGCTGGCGCTCCCGCAAGGAGGCTGTCCTGGGCATAGGACTCCCCTCGGCCGTGTCTTGTGTTCCAGGAGGGGGGTCTTACAAATGGTATCAACTTGCAACGATCCTGAGATAAAAAAGTCCATTAAACCACTAGGCCACCCCTGCTAGCTAAATTAGTTTGAGGACAAACTGATGCAACGGAAGCTGTGGTGTGCCCATGTGTGATTCACATTAAGTATGTCCACTTTTTCCTTTAGAAAGTACCAACCTAAACCAAACTCGTACCCTTACGTATAGATGCTGGCTCATTTTGAGACAGTAATTAGTATTCCCATTCCAACAACTAGAGTTGGTTTGGCATAGGATTGATGCCAACCTAACTAGGATACCACTTTGGTTGACTTAGCAGGATATGTCATGACATACCCTTACCTTATACCGATCTCAGGGATGATGTGGCCAAGCAAAAAGTGACCTCAAGTGACTAAGGGAAGAGTTTAACATGAGTGTAGATGCTAGAGGCTCACACCCTGAGATTTCTATCTCAGATATGGAGTAATATTATCACCTTACCCAAAATATTAGGGCAATCTCAATGAGATTGGTGCTTGTAGTCTATTATCAGCTTAGTAAGAGACCACCAAGCATGTCTTTTATACTGTATGTGTATACCTCTCACTTCTATTTATGTAGAAGGTTTCATATGGAGAAGATATGATAAGAATTTGGATCCAGAGAAGGCTCATTTTGGGATAAATGTGTTATATTGGTAGTAGAAGAAACTCAATCGAAGAGATACGGTGGCTTATCTCTTCGTTTATTTGGCTAGTTATGTACCGTCTTGGGTTCATTGAGGATTTAAAATCGTTATAATTTTTGACATTGGAGGTGGAGACCCTTGAAGAGTTAATTCACCTTAAGCAAGGCAGACTGCTAAGGCCATGTTTGGGTTGATAGGAATTTTATTAGTGGAATAAGAGAGGAAAGCATTTTGAAGATGATAATTTTCTCTATATTGTTCTAAGATTATGTGGATAAGTAACGAGGAGAGTAGTAAATTTACGCTTTGGGGATATGCAACTATGTTGTAATAACATTATAGCCGGGAAGTTAATGAACCTCTGTGCATGCATTGCTGGTATGATGATAAACTACCCCTGAGTTTGGAAATTCTTGGTGAACGTTCTCTTTAATGTTGTAATTACTTGACATTGGGAAATTAATAAGTGTTAGGCGGTGGAGTCAACAAGATTAATATGACTTGATTGATGATCTAAAATCCTAAAAGTTTTTATAAAATAAACATGCCATGGATGATCGTTGGCAGGGATGGTAGGGCGCTTGGAATGGATTTGATTTAGTTTATCATATTATAAAGTATGCCCTACTTTTGGTAGTCTGCATAACCCATGTCGAAGGGAAGTCATCCCGAGCCTTGCACCTTGGTTCATGTTAAGTTCAAACATATTTAAATGTGTCGGGTGATTGGATGTTATGTGTACATGCTCTCATTACAATGAGATGCAGCTTTGTCGTCGCTGTAAAAAAAATTTGAATTTCTACATCACGGCTAATATATAAGTGCATCGATACGGGGATCTATAGGGTAAGAACTCTAAGTCAAGGAAGATATGCCCTTAAGGTTTGTGCCCATACGTGAGATGAATGTACCATATGGGCGGTGGAAGAAATTTAGTCCAAAAATGTACGGGGCTTGTCCCTTCATTTATTGGTCTATTTACGTACCGACTTCGTTTTCCCTTAGATCCTGTTTATTTAAATAGTACGTGAACGATGATGATTAGATTCGTGATAACCTCTCAATATGGGTGATAGCGTCAAGGGTGTTTAAACACACCATGAATTGAACACGTGAATTGGATATTGATGATAAGTTGCACTTATTTAGTGAGATATGAATATGTCTCTATACGAACAAGTAAGAGTACGTGTAGCATTTTACCTCGACAAGGAAGATTTCTAAAGGCTCTGTACCGAAACCCAATCGTTGGATAAGGTTTATGTTCACGGTTTAGGAGCCCTTAAATGAAATGATTTAATTCATGGGATAAAAGTGGCGCCAATTTTTGAATCTGGTGCAAATCAAAGTAGAACCGGGAGTAGACAAAAGTAACACTTGACTCGAGGTCATGTGTTATCAGAAGGTAATGATGTGATTATCACCCATGCGAGGTGTAGAGTCATGGATTCACCTTACTTTGAGCCTCGATAACGATTCATAATATCACCAGAACCAAATGATAAGCATTATCAGATGATCACGTGCGGAATTTGGAAACTTTTTGGAAACATAAACGCTTCCTGAGCTTAAACCCTTGAGGTAGTAGCAACATTTTTGGTAGTTGATGGATTGAAAGGGCATAATGTCATGGCAAGTACGGTGGGGTGATTGCAGGACTTGACTATTATATGGATTTCAAGCCAAGTGGTAAACACCCATGATGTTTGACCATTGTAATTATCTTGCCATAACTTGATACTGGTCTTGGTTGGTGGATTTTGCATGAATGCCCTTGCACATGAATTATTATAAGGTGATCATAACGATTGTTGAAACTAAATATCAAGTGGATGTCGTGCTAAGTGTAAAAGATGCGTGTTGTATGAATGATTACCTCGGACGAGATGACATTGATGGAAGCGATTGATAATGATATGGATAGTGATGGTTGTACTAGAATATGAGATTGATGCTTGCTTCTACATTTTTAATACATAAGAGAGACGATCTTGCGCGTACAATAACTATTTGGGTATTTGAGGTTTGACCCAAGGATATGACGTCGTGAATTTTATGGTTGACCCCTCGTTTGACTTCGAGGCCATCCTCATTTAATGCTAAAATCTTGGATTCGCTGAAGTGATGATGTTGAAAGCGCTACACATTATTTGGATAACGATGCTTGGGATTGGAAGAATCAATTTATTTTTGCAAATCTAAAGCACATGACTTCCTTGGAGGATCATTCTAAATTTTATCCGGAGGCACGAGTAGTAACCTCATATGTATTGGGGTCACCGATCTTAAGGGTGTTTAGATCAAAGGTACAATGGAAGTTGGTTTATTAAGGTGAGGGAACAAGGGAGTATGGGTTTCAATTGTTTCCAACCTGACCGTAGAGTGGGCCTGGCTGTAAACCCAACTATGTCTTATCAACACAATATTTATGTTTGCATCAAGATGAGAGACACTTAAGATTTCTTTGTGCATAATTTGGATTATAAGTGTCATGAAGTATAACAGAAGTACACACGGGAGAAATTGAAAGTGAGGTGATGTGAATGAGTTGTGACCCTCACTAGTGGTGCGTGGGATTTAAAGTGTACTCCAGATGACTTTTGGTGATCTGAACTTAAACCCCATAACCTCAACTTAAATTTCGGGGACGAAATTGTTTCTTCGTTTATTGGATTTGTAACATCCCAGTGCGCGCTAGGCCCCTCATGAGTGTGTTGTGTCACCGGAGGTTGGCTCAGACTTGGTAGAAGCCCTAGGACCCCGAGGTGATCAGGTTTGAGTCACGGTCAGCAAGTGATGATTAATTTACTTACCCTAATTGAAGCTTATTCTGGTGTTCTGGAGCTGAGTTTGAGCTCGGGTAGGATATTGGGGTAGTTTAGAAGAATTTGGTAAAATTCAAGACAATATCGACCTCTCATCCCGTCGATGGGCAGCAGCAGCAGAGTAAGCTGCTTTCTTTTACTTACGTTCGACGAACGTTGAAAGAGCAGCGTTCGACGAAAGTGAAAGGGGCAGCGTTCGACGAAAGTCGAAGGGGCAGCGTTCGACGAAAGTCGAAGGGGCAGCGTTCGACGATGGGAAATCATCGATCGGACGGTCGGAACAAGGCTTCGTTCGACAAAATGGAAATCGTCGATCGGGAGGATCGGAACGAACGAAGGAAGAGAAATCCGCTCGACGAAATCGTCAAGCGGAAAGGAAGATCCGCTCAACGAAATCCGTGAGCAGGGGAGGATTTCGTTCGACGAAGGGAAATCGTCGATCGAACGGTCGGAACAAGGCTCCGTTCGACGAAATGGAAATCGTCGATTGGGAGGATCGGAACGAACGAAGGAAGAGAAATCCGCTCGATGAAATCGTCGAGCGGAAAGGAAGGTCCGTTCTACGAATTGTTCCCTGGCGCCGAATTCAGCTGTAATTTCGGTGGGCCCAGACTTTATTATAAGCGTCGGGATTTTCGGAAAAAGGACGTGATTTTTCTATACGTTTAATAATTAACCTTTATTAATGGAAATTCCTAAAGTACCCTTAACCCTAATTAGGGTTAGGTCTATATAAAGCATTAGCAGATGCAGGTTTTACAGTTCGAAGAATTAATTTCCGAAGAAGGAGGCCGACCACTATGATGTCGCGACGGAGAACGAGATCCACGGCCCTTGAGGTGACTTCCTCCCCTCTCCTTTGGTGCTAGCGTCTTAGATCACAATTGGAGAGATGAAGGCTCAAGAGAGCTTCTCGTGTGAGCTTTAATGGAGTTTCCTTAGGAAGACCAAGTCGGAACCTCAAGTTTAGGGCACCGTTCGCCGCGAGGTTCTTGGAATCATTTCTTCTCTTCAAGAGGAAGAGATGGGATTTGATTTGGGGGAAAACCCACGGTCGTTGAGGGAGAGTGAGGGGAGTGATATTTAGGGATTTTAAAGGTGAATGCTGGAGGAAGAAGACAACTAGCCACAGTCGAATTTACTTTAGGATCCGTATAATTTTATAGATATAGAAATCTATTTTTTGCGCGTAGCTGAGTTCAAGTCCAGTTTTGGACATGTTCCAGCAGGATTCATGCTTCGGGCTCAACACGGAAGTTGTAGCTCTCGTAAAATACTTCGGGATGAGTGGCTGGACGTTTTCTGGGGAGCCATGTAGCTCCCCAGGTGGCCCTCGAAAAGGGCTTGTGTTGTTGGCTCATGACTTTAGGTTAGTTAGTTAGTTGCTATCCTGTTTCATACAACTAGCTTTATGGTCGTAATTGAAGAGGATACACTTGGAGTTAGACCTCGGACTCAACATAAAAGTTGTAGAACTTGGTGTTACCTTTCCCGAATGGGGTGGCACATAATTTGGGGTGGAATAGAACTCCCAGAATTTCAGTTTTGATATTCAGCGTCATTGTAGTTTGAATTGCGAAAATTCTGGGATATCTTTTATAATACTTGTCTGATGCTCTTAAAAAATTGGTAGAAATCAAATTGATGATATTGTGCTGACCCTTGTTGGATTTCATGAGTTTTGGGAGGATACTTGTTGTGATTTTGCCAATCATAGTTAATTCTCGCATTGCACCGTAAATAATAATTGGGAATGCCGATGGGGCTAATATTTGGTGAGAATGGCCATAACAAGCTAGCGGAACTACGATAGAAGTTTCAGCAAGGCTCGATTTGATATGGGTTCTTAATTAAATATATTATCGTAAAATATTATGCTGATTGTGAAACACTAGGATGCTAGTGAAGAAAGAAATATGGAGTCATACTTTATGGTAAAATTCCTGTGCACTTTTGGTAGAGGTATTCATGTGATAATTATGTCTTGATGTAGCAAGTTCGATGTTCGGTTTTGGTAATGTTATTCCACTAGTATATTTGCTACAAATAGATGTGCTGACCTAGATACGACAATGATTTTAATAACAGAAGGTTGCATATTTGGAATCATACTCATGTTGTAGTGTATTGATGTTATTGAAAGAATACAATTGAATAAAAATGCATCCCTGAACTTGTGGTGAAATTAGCCCGAGGATGAGAAAGGTCAGGAAACATATTGGATAACCCTTCTAGTGATCTGATGCGCCACAAGTAGTCCTTAGGATCACATAGAGTGTAATCCAATGACTTATACCTTCCACTGCGTTAGAGTTGTGACAACTCCGTATGTGAAGCAGTGATGGTTGGTGAGGCTTCTAGGGTATGGTTTTATCCTAAGAGGTGAAGGACCCGGTTGGTAGGTCCATGGATGCTAATTAGCATTGGCAGCGGTTGTATAAGGAGAAATGGAATAAGGCTCCTTACGCGAGTCCTTGGGCACTTGATAGCACGGGTGGTGCATGGGAATTTCATGAATGTGCATGGTTTACACATGGTGGTGTGATGATCCTGGTTGGAGGATTACTTGTGGCGGGTCTACGGGCTTGCTGGTCATGACACTGACAGAAGCAGACAGTTAGACTCTAGACCGGTTGGGTTGGACTCTTGGTGCTTACCTACCCAAGTCCCCATCTATGTCCTTGAAGGCTCAGCATATTGCGAGCAGTACGCAGGGTCTTCGCTGTGTGTTCTTAGCGTCGAGGCGTAAAGAGGCCTAGTACTGGTAGTGTTCATACCCTCCTAGTAGTTGAGGAGCTCGTTCGACTGTCTCCGTCTGGCCACAATGGGAGATGCCTGAGGGGTTAGCTACCTCTCAAAAAGCGAGAACTAAAGGTCTATGTCGACATAGAAAATATACATGGGTGAGTCATCATATCATAATCATTGCATTGCATTCATCATTCATAATCATAACATTGCACCACATCGGGTCCATCATATAAATTAGTATGGGCTCTTTTATATGATGGGTTCCAAATTAGAAACCTTAACTTATAAGTTTGTATGGGCATTCATATAAGTTAAGGTACATTTTGATGTTGCTTACTCATGTTTATATATACTGCTTACTTCTGTACTGATACACTACTAGTATATATGTGCTTTTACATACATGTTGATACCTCTTGCGGTTACCAGCCTTTTTGTTGTACTGTTGATATGTTAACTGCTAGATTAAGAACTTCATCATATCACATGCTTGTTATATTACTGTTTATATTGCAGCTCCTCTTCGTTCCCTTCCGCCCGGTGCCTTGGAGTCGCCGAGGGAGAGGAAGTGAAGCCACTTAGTCTTTATGACTAACGGTTGTTGCACCCCTCTTTTTAGGAGCGCACCCTGGGGCGGCAGCGCACGGTGCTGGAGGAGGATAGTCAGGTCAGGACGACAGGGCCGGTGACTGCGATACCTTCGCTACCGTCGGTGACAGATGTGAGCATAGTTTGAGATGTAGCCCTTGGGGCATTTAGCTCGATACTCTGATACTCTGATACTTTTGCAGGAGCTCTCGGAGCTTCTTGCCTTTTGTACTTATTTGGACTCTTACTTATGTGAATATCTTTATATGGCTTCTTGCTTTTACATTATTGATGGGTTGGCGCTGTTCAGTTGGTTTGGTCGGCAGGATAGGCGTCTTGTGGGGGAGGCTAGCTCATGTGCTGGCGCTCCTGCAAGGCGGCTGTCCTGGGCATTGGACTCCCCTCGGCCGTGTCTTGTGTTCCGGGAGGGGGTCTTACATTGGTGGTGTCGGCCCGGAAGCTCCGGTCCTATTTACAAGCGCATCTGTTCAAAATAGTGACCGACCACCCCCTTTGCAACATCATGGAAGGGGTAGAGCACTAGGGGAGGTTGGCTAAGTGGTCGGTGGAGCTAAGTGAGTTTGATATTTCGTATGTGCCCAGGCTGTCCATAAAGGCCCAAGCGGTGACGGACTTCTTGGCGGACTATATGGCCGAGGTGGAGGAATCTGATCTACCCAACCTGGTGGCCTGGAGGATATTGGTCGACGGAGCTTCACTAAAGCATTCCTTTGGGGGAGGGGTGGTTTTGGTAAGCCCCCAAGGGATGAGGATCGAGCAGGCAATCAACGTTCACTTCCCCCTCACAAACAATAAGGCCGAGTACGAGGCCGTGATAGCAGGGCTCCGCCTAGCCCGAGAATTGGGAGTGCAAGATGTGGAGGTCTCGACGGACTCCATGGTGGTAGATTGTCAAGTCAGGGGGAGTTTGAGGTAAAGGAGCTGACTCTTCAGCGGTACTTGGAAAAGGTCAAGGGGCTCATAGGGCAGTTCCGAAACTTCCCAATCCATCAAGTGCCAAGGGAGGAGAGTGTCGCGGCGGACCTCCTGGCTAGGTTTGGTCCCAGGGCAGGGGGACGGTGTCGGACCTCTTTCGGCCATCCATCGAGGAGGGTGAGCTGATGGAAGTGGACCAGCGGGCGTCATGGACGGATCCCTTCATCACAATACTGACATCGGGGAAGTTCCCCGAAGGGGATGTGAATAAGCGACGCTTCAGGTATAAATCAATATATTATTCCTTACATGCACGAGGACTATACGGGAAAACACTCTTGGGGCTCCAAGCCCGTTGTGTATCAGAGGAGGAGGTCCCAAGGGTCCTGGAGGAAATTCACTCGGGGGAGTGTGGCAGCCACTTAGGGAGCCGAACCTTGGAGGGGAAAGTGTTGAGGCAGGGCTACCTTTGGCCTACCCTCAGCAAGGATGCGGCAGAGTTCGCAAGGAAATGTTCAAAGTCCCAATTGTTCGCTCCTCTCCAGCTCCTGCCAGCCCAAAATATTTGATCCAACACAGCACCCTGGCCCTTTGCCATATGGGGCCTGGACCTGGTAGGTCCTTTCCTGCAAGTGAGTGGCCAAAGAAGGTTCTTGTTGGTAATGATCGATTATTTCTCCAAGTGATTGGAGGTAAAGGCGCTGGCCAAGGTAACATCTTAAGTCGTTAGAAATTTCATATGGGGTGAGATAATATGCAGGCATGGGCTCCCACTAGCCATAGTTATAGACAATGGACCGCAGTTTGCCAGCGACGAGTTCGTCAACTTCTGCACCCAGCTTGGCATGGACCTTCGGTTTGCGTAAGTCCACTACCCGAGGAGCAATGGGCGGGTGGAGGCGGCAAATAAAATTATCATGAACTTGCTGAAGAATAAGGTCGAGGACCTCAGGGGGAATTGGGTAGAGCAGTTACCCTCGGTCCTCTCGACACTGAGGACCACCCCAAACATGGCCACGGGGGAGACTCCGTTCAAGCTCTCCCATGGGTCTGAGGTCGTCCTCCCAATAGAGTTCGAAGTTAAATCCCCCAGGGTGGTCGTCGCGGGCGAGGGGGATGAAGAATGGCTAGTGGGGAATGGGGAAGAGAAAATGCTATCTTTGGACCTGGTGGAAGAGCTCCGGGACTTAGCCACCATCCGGCAAGAAGAGGTCAAGCAGCGGATGGCTCGGTACTTCGACAAGCATATTCGAGTGAAATAGTTTGAGAAAGGAGACCTGGTGCTGAAAAAGGTTGATGCGGCCGGGAGAGGAGCCGCAGTGGGAAAGCTCAAGCCTAACTGGGAGGGGGCATATGTTATGGATGAAGCACTCAAGTCAGGAGGGTACCACCTCCGACATGTGGATGGGGTACACCTCGGCCTGGCCAGGAGCAGGGATGACCTGAAGCGATTCTATTTGTGAAGCTTCTTGTAATTAACTTGTTGTACGTTCTAATCTCAATATATTTTGTTTGGAAGTTTTTTATAAGTAGGAGTCCCCAAGTTTTGGTGTTGGAGTGCCCAAAATCGATTCCGCTGTCGGTCTCTCATAGACGGTGGGTCAGGTTGATCTCTGGAGAGGCTGGCAAGGTGGAAAGTTTTGGTGTTGGAGTGCTCCAGATCGATTCCGCTGCCGGGCTCTAATAGAAGGTGGGTTAGGTTGATCTCAGGAGAGGTTGGCAAGGTGGAAAGTTTTGGTGCTGGAGTGCCCCAGATCGATTCCGTTGTCAGGATCTCATAGACGGTGGGTCAGGTTGATATCTGGAGAGGCTGGCAAGGTGGAAAGTTTTGATGCTGGAGTGTCACAGATCGATTACGCTGTCGGGCTCTCATAAACGGTGGGTCAGGTTGATCTCTGGAGAGGCTGGCAAGGTGTAAAGTCTTGGTGCTGGAGTGCCCCAGATCGATTCCGCTGCCGGACTCTCATAGACGGTGGGTCAGGTTGATCTCTAGAGAGACTAGCAAGGTGAAAAGTTTTGGTGCTAGAGTGCCCCAGATCGATTCCGTTGTTTGGCTCTCATAGACGGTGGGTCAGGTTGATCTCTGGAGAGGCTGGCAAGGTGGAATGTTTTGGTGTTGGAGTGCCCCAGATCGATTCTGCTGTCGGGCTCTCATAGACGGTGGGTCAGGTTGATCTTTGGAGAGGCTGTCAAGGTGGAAAGTTTTGGTGTTGGAGTGCCCTAGATCAATTCCGCTGCCCGGCTCTCATAGACGGTGGGTCAGGATGATCTCTAAAGAGGCTGGCAAGGTGGACAATTTTGGTGCTGGAGTGCCCCAGATCGATTCCGCTGTCGAGCTCTCATAGACGGTGGGCCAGGTTGATCTATGGAGTGGCTGGCAAGGTGAAAAGTTTTGGTGCTGGAGTGCCCCAGATCGATTCTGCTGCCGGGATCTCATAGACGGTGGTTCAGGCTGATCTCTAGAGATGCTGGAAAGTAAGTTATTCATGTTAGGGGCCTCAGTTCGCCAAATCTCTCAAGGCCTGACAGGGCGAGCCCTGGGGGTCACTCACAAGAAATGAAAGACATCAATTAATGAAATGCGCCATGTCCAAGGTTAATGGCAAGGCGGCTGAATACGGTGGTCGCACGGCTCGCGGGGGCGAGCCCTAGCTCACGAGAAACACATGGAGAATTCATAAGCGATGCCTGAAACTAGCGAATTGGGGAGGTCCTCCGGCGCGGTGGTTAACAAGCAATGCTGGTCGCACGCAGGAGGCGGGTGAGCAAGGCAAGATAATGTCAATCCCTCTCGGAAGGGCCCACTCTTGGCGAGCCAGATGCGGGAAGCAGACCGCACTTTATGCAAGAGCAAACAGGTGAATCATCTAGCGAAGCTCCTAAGAGAGATCATCGCCAATAAGGGATGTACGAATGCGAGCATAAATAACAGCGTGGAAACGCGAGCGTATGAGCACAAGTAAAACAAAATACATACGTGCGAGCGGAGAAGAGAATACTGGCGCGAGCAAGATGAAAAAAGCAACCAAAAGATAGAAGAATGTTCTAAGTTTCTTTTCTCAAAATGTGTTACAAAATAACGGTGAACTCACTGGATAAAAACAAAATTTTTACATGGGAAAGTAAAAATCTAGGGACGGTCGCCGGACAGTTCCTCCTCGCTCCCGCTATCTTCAGGATTCGGGATCGGCGTGAACAGGTCCGCGATGACGTCCTCGATGCCGATCTCCAGTGCATCGGGGGAAAAGCAGACCCACCCCTTTGAGTGTCTCGATGACAAGGTTGGCAACAACCATGGAACTCTTGCGGGCCGCCTGCTGTTCATCTTGGGAATTCTTGTGAGTCCCAGCACGCGGAGGGGGCGGAGGGATCACCGCTCGGGTCAGCTCGCAGACCTGCGCCTTCAGGAATGCGACCTCCTTCTCCATATCAGCGTTCCGCGAGAGGATCCGACTCCCCGTTTCGGCATCCTGTAAAAAAAGAGGTTGAGTTAGATAAAGGAAAACATGGTGAGCGAGGTAGAAGTTGTACGAATGGCTTACCATTCCACCCTGAAGGCTGGCGAGGAGGCCTTCCGAGATGGCCTCTTTTCCCTTGAGGCTCGCGATCTCGCATGAGGCCTCCTTGAGCTCGCGATGTAGCTCCTTAGAATCCCTCTCCGCGGTGAGGTAACGTCGAGCCACCATGTGGCTGAGCTCCATGGACCGAAAGTGGGCTCGCATGGCCTCATTGACGAGCAGCCGGGACCGTAGGGCGCTGAAGCCGGTGGCATCCTCGCGACCATACAGACTGAAGGCGAGGGCGAACGCCTCGCCCCCGGCCTTGTCTCCCTCAACCTAGGAGGGAAGGAGCGAGGAGCAGGAAATCCTGTTATGGTCAGGATCCCACGCGAGCAGTGGCTTACCGAGCGAGTCAGGAAGGCTCACTCCGAGGCCAAAGTTCTTGTGGCTCGACGGCTTTGGCTCGCCAGAAATATCCATGGCCCCGCTTCTCTCATTGACAGCTTTTTGACTTGGGGGCGGAACCTCCGCCTCGCTGAGGTCCACGACCTCTTTCGCCTTGGAGGTGGAAGGGGCGTACTTGTTTTTTTCCTTGGCGGGTGGTTTCGCACAGTGTTGGATCGCGGGAGGTGGCTGTTTCTTGCCAGAGGATGACACGAGGGGGTCTCGGCGGCCGTGATGGCGAGAGAGCTAGAGGAGAGGGCCGCGCTCCTCGCATGCGGGGGATGGACGGGAAGATCCCGCTCACCTGCAAAGGCAATGAAAGAGTTAGTAGTTAAAATGAAGAAACATATAGGAGCTTGCGAGTGAGAGCCAAACCTTCCCCTTGCGGGACCGGCAGCTGCGAGCCCACCCTCTTCCTGAGGTATATGACCTCGAAGTTCTTACTGTCCAGGTATTGGTAGAGCCTCGCATCGTCGTCACCGAGCGAGGCGGGAGGGAGGTAGGTTGCGTCATCCCATTGGAGGGGGGAGAAAGGAATGTTGCCGAACGGTCCTTTTACTAGGACAAATTTCTGGTGCCAGTAGTGTGCTTTATTCACCGTCTCGCAGACGGTGACATGCTGGCTCGCGAAGCGGGTGGCCCCGTCATTGTACATGCGGAAGGAGAAGACTTTGCGGAAGACGAGAAGGCTGAACTCGATCTTCTCCTCCCGCAGGTAGCAAGCGAACGCGACCACCACGGCGATCGCGTTCGGCATCAGCTGGCTCAGCAGAACGCCGTAGTATTTGAGAACCTGAAAAATTCACCAAGGTATGGTTAGCATGCTCCCTGTGACGTGAGTAATAATGGTGAAGATTGAATAAATTACCTGGCGAACTTCTGGCCAGAGTGGGAGTCGCAACCCATTCTCAAAATGAGCAATGGGGATGGCGAGCTCGTCGGTGGACGGATCGTTGAGGGTGGCGGTGCTCGGCGGGCGGCGAGCAGTATACCCCAAGGGAATGTACCTGTCCACGGTGGCAAGGAACTCGTCACCGGTGAGCGAGGCGCAGAAGAAACTGTGGTCACGAAAAGCCCTGGCGCACCTGGCTCACCCTTCGGATTCGCCCTCGACAACCATGATTGTAGTATCTGCGAGCTGGGAAAAGAAGCGAGTGCGATCCTAAACTTGCGAGAGGTCCTGGGAGAGAAAAGAGAGGCGAACAACTCACCTGGTCGCGAAGGCGAGTCCCGCAGGGCGGTGGTCCTCACATCCGGGAGTGGATCGATCCTTCCTGGGGATGCGGGGAGAGATCCCATGGGAGATGGCCTAATAAGGTTTTTCTCCGCGGGAGGATCCTGCGAGCAAGAAAATGGAGTTAAGCGAATACTATTTGGGGTATCGAGTCCATTTTTAGCAGAACCTACGAGGCGAGCTCATGGCGGGGAGAGGGAGACAGCGAAGATGACTCATCCTCCCTGGACAGCCGTCAGATGGTCTTAGCCCTCTTAACCTGAGGCGGGGGCAGGGTTGGTTGCGGAGAGATCCAGGGGCGAGCTCGGTAGCTTTGGCCTTCTGGACCGCCTGCGAGGCCTTGAGGCGAGCGAGTATCTCCTCCTTCTTGGACATCTCGCAGGGAGCAGTGGCGAGCGGGAAGAGAAGTGAGAAGGAAGGAAAAGTTCATGCACCGGCCAGAAGGAAGGGTATTTATAGCAGCTGGCATGGGTCCCACCAAAAGATTCTCACCACGTCACCAAGGGATTAGCGAACACCAGGGGTTGGATGTTTCTTCGCGAGCCTAAAGTAGCCTCACGAAGAGTGGGGATTGTGTACAACCCCGGTGACCGCCAGGGGGTGAGCAGAGGCAAAGAAACCATCAGGCGAAAGGAGTAACGAGGCTAGCGATACGGGGATCCAGGCTCTCGTCGTCGCTCACGGGAAGGCAAGCGGGCTTAGCCCTCGTCGGTTGTTCGCATGGAGGCGAGCGAGCCAAGCCACTAGGTTCGCAAGAGAAACTCTTGTGGGTGGTTCGCCCAGGAAGAGTTTGTGATCGTTTTTACCTAAAAACCCCTGGTGGTCTGCAGTTAGCCCCTCCAAACAGCGGAGTTTGGTTGTTGGCAGACCATTTTGGGTTGTGTATAGCAAAAGAGTAAGGCAGAATCCCGCTATTAGCAGACCAGACTTGAAAAACTATAAATAGAGCTTGAAGGGCACCTTGGGAGAGGACTCCAATATCAGTTCTCTGAGCTTCTTCCTCCCTAGGTGATCTTGGCTTAGCTCTCAGGCTCTCTAAGGTGCCCAGTCTCAGCTTTGGCTTAGGAGGGGAAGTGCTCAAAGATCTTCCGGGTGTGTGGTGGGACCTCCTCGCTGCGACCAAGGGTCTGTGTGTAGTTCCGAGTCTCCGGTCAATTCCTTCCAAGGAATCAGTAAGTGCTAGCTGCCCCTCAACTCGTTGAGGGCCCGAGCTCTACAAAGAAGCCAAGTCCCGGTTTCAACAAATATATTGAAGAACCAAATTCTCAGAATCTGAATGTTGATGTAGCTGCTGAAGAAATAATAGAAGAAGAAGAACCTCAAAGAGTGCTACCTACGACTATAAGACATCGAAGAGATCATCCTACAGATCAAATTATTGGTGAGCTTAATCAAGGAGTAAGAACTATAAGGAATGCCTTAAATGAAAGCATGTACCTCAGTTTTCTGTCATAAATGGAACCTAAGAAGTTTGAGGAGGCCAACCAAGACCAATCCTGGGTGATATCCATGCAAGAAGAGCTCAACCAGTTTAAGAGGTGTATGGTCTGGAAACTTGTTCCAAGACCTCAAGGGCACAATGTCATTGGGACCAAGTGGGTCTATAGAACAAGATGGATGAAGCTGGAGTCACCATAAAGAATAAGGCAAGATTGGTAGCCCAAGGATATAGGCAGGAGGAAGGAATAGACTTTGACCAAACTTTTGCTGATGTGGCTAGATTGGAGGACATCAAACTCTTTCTAGCCTATGCAGCATTCAAAGGTTTCAAAGTCTACCAAATGGATGTCAAATCAGCCTTTCTGAATGGAGGCTTGAAGGAGGAGGTATTTGTAGGACAGCCACCAGGTTTTATCTCGCCTACCCATCAGGAACATGCTTATTTTCTTAATAAAGCCTTGTATGGTTTGAAGCAGACACCAAGAGCCTGGTATGAGACACTATCAACCTTTCTTCTTTAAAACAAGTTCTTAAGAGGGAAAATAGGTAAGACTCTATTTTTTGAGAGAATTAAAGTGACAGATTCTTTTGGTCCAAATATATGTTGATGACATCATATTTGGATCAACCGATGGGAATCTTTGCAAGAAATTTGCCAAGCTCATGCAAAGTAAATTTGAGATGAGCAGTATGGGAGAGCTAAAAAATTTCTTAGGTCTCCAAGTAAAGCAATCTGAGGAAGGAATCTTTATTTCTTAGACCAAATTTACCTTAGACATCATAAAGAAATTTGAATGGAGAACTCTACCCTTATGAGAACTCCTATGGGATCAAATGTCTCTCTAGATAAGGACGAAAAGGGAAAATCATATAATGAGGCCATGTACAGAAGTATAATTGGCTCTTTGCTCTACCTTACTGCTAGTAGGTCAGACATCATGTTTGTCACATATGTCTGTGCTAGGTATCAAGTTAACCCAAAAGAAACTCATCACTCAGCAGTTAAGAGAATTTTGAGATATCTAAAGGGTACTCCCAATCTAGGACTCTGGTATCCTAAATCAAATGATTTTGAACTTTGTGTATATTCTGATGCTGGCTTTGCTGGGTGCAAAGAGGATAGAAAAAGCGCATCAGGAACTTGTCAGTTCTTTGGGAGAAGGCTTGGGTCCTGGAGTAGCAAAAAGCATAATAACATTGCTATCTCCACATCTAAATCAGAGTACATTTTTGTTGGTAGTTGTTGTGCTCAACTTTTATGGATTCAACACCAATTAGAGAATTACAATTTACAAATTAGGAGAACATCTCTATTTTCTGATTCATCTAGTGCTATATCTATTACAAAAAATCATGTGGCACATAGTAGAACTAAGCACATTAAAATTATGTATCCTTTCATCAGGGAGCCTGTAGAAAAGGAATACATCTCTGCCTTGAGTATGTTAGTACAGACAGGCAGATAATATATATTTTCACCAAGCCCCTTGATGAGTCTAAATTCAATTAATTCAAAATTGAATTGAGAATGTTGAGTTCTTGAATTGGGAATGTTGAACTCTATATGTTATATGCTGGAGGAATTAAATTATATTGTTAAGGGGTTGAATCTCTCACATGTTCCACCCTAAAGTGGTCTAACATTTTCTCTGTAGACAGAATTTCAAGTAAACTTATTATTTAGCAAAGTAAAGTTGAAGTCGGCTTGACTTCAGAACATTGGTGAGGACAACTGAAATTTAGCCATGGTTGAGAAAAAAAATCATCTGGAGAAAATCGTTGTCACAGACAAATATCGTTTTGATGATTACGATGATCATTTTGGGTTGTGTATAGCAAAAGAGTAAGGCAGAGTGGTGATATTTCATTTTTATTTGTTTCTACTTCATGCAAATGAATGGATATTAATGAATGAGAGATTTAGGTATCCAAAGGGGACCATATGGGATGGTTCCTTTGGGTACCCAAATACATCGTGGTGGCTTTTGGGAAGATAATGATGAATGGGCTTTTTTAATTAAAGATGATATGTCATTTTTCTTTATGGGTCTCCATTCATACATTGGTTGTTTATCTTTTATATTCATGTTATGATTATGTGACATATTTATATGATTATATTTGTTTAAAAAATAATTCATTTGTGATTTATGCTTATTCAAATTATTTTTCAAAATAGATTGATGTTGATAATCATAATGAATTTTATTACATGGATTCTTTGAAAGTTTATAAGAGTGATTGTCTTTCTTTAGAAGTGATTGTTGAAAGAGTGGGTTACAATATATTTTAAAAGATTGATTATTATTTTGATGATTTTCATTTCCACTCTTTCTTATAGACATACTCTTATAATATGAAGGAAAAGATTTTGTAGTTTGATTTTTCATGAAAAGGAGGTTTTAAATTTGAGTCATGATTGAAAATATATTGAGACTTATAATAGTGACTCTTAAGAATTTTATGAGGATCATAATTCTTTTTGAAACTAAACTCCTTTTGATTTAATGTGTGAAAATGGTCCTTTTTAGAAATGATTTTGTAAGTTAATTTATCCTTGTTATTCAAAATCTTATGATGAAATTCATTATATGACATTTGAAATTTTCAACAAAAGATTTTAATTGTATTAACTTACAAGATAAATCATCATTTTCAATTATCAATTTTTCATTATGCCTTTTAGAAATTAAGAGCCCTTTTTCATTATCCTTGAATTTTTCTTTTAATAGATTGCAATCTAAACAAGGAATAGGAATTTTAACTAAAGAGCATGAAAGAGAATTTAACACATCAATATTTGATTCTACATTTTCGTTTGCTTTTAAAGATTTATTTTCTAAACGTAATTTGGAATTAGCAATTTTTAACTTTAAAATTTTACATTTAGCAATTTTAAGCATACGAGATGTAGAAATAGAATTTGTTACAAAAGGAGAAGTTTTTGATTTTCCTACATTGCTATGGGATGAGGCAAGATTTGAACCAAGGGTTCCTTTGACATCTTCTTCGCCTTCCTCTTCCATAGTTGAATTTTCGTCTTCTCTTTTGCTTGATGTGTTGCCAACAAATGAGTCCAATATGTTGGATCTTACGGCGCCCTTAGAGGGGGGGGGGGTGAATAAGGGAATAAAATTCTTTTTATAATTTTTAAGATAATTACTAAGTTGTTTTTGATTAATAGGAAATAAGATGACAATTTAGTAATAACAATTTTGCAATAATGAAATTTTACGCCAATTGAGAGAAATCAAATAAACACAAATACAATCATGATTGCATTATATAAAAAGGGTGTTTACAAAATTTGATTTCAATATCGCTAGAAATTGGAGGCGTACAAAAGTGAATTTCTTTTCCTTTTCTATCCCGACTTGTATCCCCACAAACCAGTTGGCTTTAGCCTATCCTTCCCCGGATAAAGCCTCAAGCCGCTCTAGCCAACCCAAACTCGGATATGGCCTCGAGCACCCCCTAGATCTAATCCCCTAGACCTAGTCGCCAACTCACACGGCGAATTCCCCCTAAGCCGCGCAAGGACCTAGTCGCCAAACACAAGGCAATTTCACTACAAGATACAAATAAAGAAGTGAAGTAAATAACAAGCAAACTCCCTCTTGAGATTTATGGGCATGAGGATGAAGGATCGCTGAAGCACAAGCGAGGTCAAAGCGATCGTTCTTCGGATGCAGCGTGATGGCTTCGTTCTCCAGAATTTCTTCTTTGGCTGTGAGTGGGAGATGATGTTTCGGCAGAGTAGCGGCACGAGAGTTTGGGCACAAGTAATGTCTCTAGAAGTTCCGACACAAAACAAGAGAGAACACATCGTTTTATAAATCTTGGAGCTAGCGCCTGCGGTAGCTGATAGCGCCTGCGGTAGCATTCGTGTGGAGCAGTTGCAAAACCGTCGGCGGCGTGGTGCTGTGCAAGATCTTGAGCTAGCGCCTGCGGTATCGCTAGCGCTGGCGGTAGCGTTAAGGAACCGCTGAGATGGAACCGCTGAGACAAAACCGCTGAGATGATCTTGAGCTAGCGCCTGGCGTTAGCGCTAGCGCTGGCGGTAGCGCTAGCGCCTGCGTTAACCTCTAGCGTTGGCGGTAGTGCTCCATTCAGAAAGTTTGATTCCATGCTGCCTTCTACCTGTGGAGTGTTGCACCTATAGTTCCTGCACATTATAAACACACTACAAACAATATCAAATACAATATGGGATTGGTTATTCTCAAACAAAAGGATATGACACACATGTCCAACAATCTCCCGCTTTTGATAATAACAAATCCTCTAAGCAAGAAATCAACAATAGTGTTTATAGATAAGTTAAGCAAGATAAAAGTGCAACTATAGTAAATGATATGCATGATAATATGCATACTCCCCCTATCTTAATGCTCCCCCTACATAAATGCAATTTATGTGTTACTCCCCCTAAATGATAGATTTCATGAATTTATGTTTTACTCCCCTTATTTATCTATATTTCTCTGATATAGATTTCTTCAATTAATCTCCCCCTTTTGGTATTATCAAAAGAAGGTGGGGTGAGGGTAGTAAGGGGCATTTTTAAAAAAATAAAGCATGATCGAGCTTTTGTAATATAGACAAAGATAAAGAATTTAAGTATAGTATTGAAGAGATTTCAAATAAATAGATAAGAGTTTTAGCATAGCGGAAGATTATAAGAAACATCTTTTTCTAAGCATGAAAAGCATAAGTAAAAATATGAGTTTTTAGTTCAAAATTGAAAGATGTTTTAACCTTTTGAAATCTCAAATTTTTGTATAAAGATATCAAGCATGAAATGAACATATCAAAGAGAGATTATACTACAATGTTACTTAATTGTAAATTCAAGACATACCAAAACATTGTAGAGATCATGCTAGGTTATCTAGTGCATTTCTTATATAAAAGTAGTATAAATAAAGCATTAGAATCCAATACTCATGAGAAGAAGTGTTATGAAAGATAATGATGTGCACATAAGTGTATTTTGGGCAATGTTAATAATGGATTTAAAACATAAAAATACAAGACATATGTAAAGTAAAGTGCACAATAAAACACAAGTAAATTACTTTCACACACTTTTAATGCACATAATTTTTTAACAAAGTGGTGTAATAATCAAAGTTTGCACAAGACACTTTACTATTCTTTCCAAGGTGCTCAACCTCACAATGCTTATGAAGACTTATCAGGAGGTTCAAGTAGTGCTTGGTGGAGTTATATTTGTCTACATATATAATTTTTTGTTCATATTTGTGAGACAACATTCTCCGAATACACTTGTTTTGCAAACCAAAATTTTTAACTTAACCACTTTTCTAAATTTCATAAGTGCAATACAAATGTAGTGTAGGCAATAAACTTATACAAGTTTTAATTCATTGTACAAATACAATACACAAGCAAGCATTTTTAGATTTAGACACACATGTTGATTACCAAAATAAGTGAGTGAAATGTATCATTATCAATCATAAAATATTTACTCATACTTAGAGGCATGCTAAGCTTGGTTCTACACAATTTTCAATACAATTGAAGCACTTTAAATAGATATATCAAAGCATGATAAGCAAAACAATGTTCATAGTAATAAGTTTTAACATTGTAAATAATTCTAAATAATAGAATTTATATATGCTTGATATTGACAATAAAGATCATACAGTTTTTTTGTTTTATCATTTTTAAATCAAATAAAAACAGAAAACCACAAAAACATATTTTATAATTTTTGAATTGTTGTATTAGATTTTTCATAATATGAATAAAACACAAAAATAACAAAAACATATTTTTGTATTTTTTGAATTTTGAACTTTTGTAGTTGATTTTTCATAATATGAATAAAATACAAATAACAAAAAAATATATTTTTGTAATTTTGAATTTTTGTAGTTGATTTTTCATAATATGAATAAAACAAAAATAACAAATGTCAGAAATACAAAAACAAAGTAGTACATATAGACTGAAATATTTTTAGTGATTTTTAGAAATTTTGAAAATCAAAAAATTCCAACACCCACGCTAGCGCCGGCGCTAGTGATAGCGCGGCAAACAGTACACGATTTTTTAGGAATTTTAAATTTTTGATATTGATTAGGGGTCTTAAGTGTACTCTTATGCAGAAATTGTATAATATTCAGAGATGTTTTGATTGCTCAAATTGCATAAAACATTAGCATTTTACATGTTATTCATCCTAAGATGTCTAAGACTCCTAATTCTAATCTTAACATTTGAAACCTTGCATCGGGAAGAGGTTTAGTAAACATGTCAGCAAGTTGAGAGTCCGTGCCAATGAAACTAATCCTTACATTTTCCTTTTTAATGTGATCCCTTATGAAATGATGACGCACATCTATATGTTTGGATCTAGAGTGGTGTACCGGATTATTTGTGAGATCAATGGCACTTTTGTTGTCACATTTTAGTTCAATATTTTTTAGATGAAAACCAAAGTCCTCTAAAGTTTGGCTCATCCATAGTTCTTGTGCACAACAACTCCCTAATGCAATGTATTCGGCCTCCGTGGTGGAGAGTGCAACCGAATTTTGTTTTCTACTAGACCATGCAACTAATGAGGGTCTTAGAAAATGACAAGTACCACTAGTGCTTTTTCTATCAAGTGAACAACCGGCATAATCCGAATCGGAATAGCCATGCAATGTAAATGAATCATTATGTGGGTACCATAATCCTAATCTAGATGACCCAATGAGATATCTAAAAATTTGTTTTACCGCTTTAAAATGAGATTCTTTTGGATTGGCTTGAAATCGAGCACATAAGCATACGTCAAACATAATATCGGGTCTAGTTGCACTAAGATAAAGTAGGGATCCTATCATACCTCTATATAAGGTTTGATCAATTGAAATTCCCGATTCATCTTTTCCTAATTTAAGTGACGCACTCATTGGTGTAGAAGCATGTTTAAGGTTTTCAAATCCAAAATGTTTAATCATGTCATGGACATATTTAGTTTGACATACAAAAATACCATCAATTCTTTGTGATATTTGAAAACCAAGGAAATAAGAAAGTTCTCCTACTAGACTCATTTCAAATTCATTTTTCATCACTAAAATAACTTCTTTACACATCTCTTCATTAGTAGATCCAAAAATAATATCATCAACATATATTTGTAAAATAATTATATCATCATTGTTGTGCTTAATGAAGAGAGTATTATCCGCATTTCTCATAATATAACTGTGCTTCAATAAAAATGATGTAAGTCTTTCATACCATGCACGGGGCGCTTGTTTTAAACCATAAAGCGCTTTTTCTAGTTTATAAACATGATTTGGAAATTTTTCATTAATAAAACCGGGGGGGTTGTTCAACATAAACTTCTTCTTTTACAAACCCGTTTAGAAAGCACTTTTCACATCCATTTGAAATTGTTTTATTCTTTTAAAGCTTGCAAATGCTAGAAAAATTGTTATAGACTCCAATCTAGCAATGGGTGCAAAAGATTCATCAAAATCTATCCCCTCGATTTGTGAATATCCTTGTGCTACTAAGCGTGCTTTATTTCTAGATATTCTAGACTCACCATCTAATTTATTTTTGAAAATCCATTTTATGCCTACAACCGAGTGATTAGATGGTCTTTCTACTAATTTCTAAATATTATGTCGCTCAAATTGTTCTAACTCTTCATTCATAGCCAAAAACCAAAATTCATCGTTTAAAGCAGTAGAAACATTTTTTGGTTCTATTTCGGAAACAAAGCAAACATTTGAATAAGATTCATGAAGAGAAGAGCGAGTTCTTACCCCGATGGATGGTTCACCAATTATAAGTTCCCGTGGATGATCCTTTGTGAATTTTAAGACGCTTGGAGGTACATATTCATCTTTCTTGACCTCCCCTTCTTCTTCTTTGGAAGGTTCTTCATCACCATGCTCCAAAGGAGGTAATAGATCATCCTCTTTGCCTGTGGAAAGTCTTTCTATACAAGGAACAAGCTCATCAAATTTCACATTAATTGACTCTTCAACTTTGCTAGTTCTTTTATTAAAAACTCTATAAGCTTTGCTAGTTGAAGAGTATCCAAGAAATTTTCCTTCATCACATTTTTCATCAAACTTTCCCAATCTATCTTTTGTATTTAAAATAAAGCATTTACAACCGAAAACTTTGAAGTAAGATACATTAGGCTTCTTTTGAAAATAAAGTTCATATGGTGTGAGATTTAAAGATGGGCGAAGCATGATTCTATTTATAACATAACATGATGTGTTTATGGCTTCGGCCCAAAAGGACTTAGGTAATTTATATTCACATAACAAAGTGCGTGCTAGCTCTTGAAGTGTCCTATTCTTTCTTTCTACAGCACCATTTTATTGTGGTGTGCGTGGTGCGTAGAACACATGTTTTATGCCTAACATATCACAATAAGATGTCAATTTTTCATTTTCAAATTCTCCTCCATGATCCGAGCGAATGCATTTAATTTTTAAATCACTTTCATTCTGAATACGAGTACATAATTTTGAAAATTCACAATACGCTTCGGATTTGGATGAGAGAAATATTGTCCAACAATATCTAGAAAAATCATCTATTAAAACATATGTATATAATCTACCACCAAGACTTGCAGTGCTAACGGGACCAAAAAGATCCATATGAATTAATTGCAAAGGTCTTGTAGTAGAAAAAACATTTTTACTTTTGAAAGAGGATCTAGTAATTTTACCTTTTTGACATGGTGAACAAAGTGAAGGTAAATTTCCATTTAATCTAGGCAATCCTCTAATTAAATCTCTTTTGGCAAGTTTTACAATAAGCTTTGTGCTAGCATGTCCTAGCCTTATATGCCAAAGTTCAAGTTCATCATTTTTGGTAATAAAACATTTTAAAGATGATTTTGAAAGATCATGAAATGAAACTATATAAACATTGTGTATTCTTGGTGCAGTTAGTAAAATATTGTTTGTAATAGGATTAGATATTTTGCATAGATTAGTAGAAGATTCAAATAAAACATCTAATCCTTTATCACATAATTGGCTAATTGAAATAAGATTATGTTTTAGCCCTCTTACATAAAGAACATTTGATATAGTGACGGATTCGTTATCAACTGTACCAATTCCCATGATCCTTCCTTTTCCGTTGTCACCAAACGTCACGATCCCTCCCTTCTTATTTTCTAGGCTAAGGAACTTAGCCTTATTGCCCGTCATGTGCTTGGAGCATCCTAAATCCAAGTACCACACATCTTCATTGTCCTTAGCATGCCTGCACATCTAGAAAGAAGATGAGAGTAAAGATCCGTATACCCAAGTAGAACCTCCTATAGAATAAGTGGAAGCCTTAGGTACCCAGATTTGCTTTAAAGTATTTTGTTTTATTTTCCTGCAAGAACTAGTTGTGTGACCCAACCTATAACAGTTTGCACACGAAATAAAGGGGGTTGAGACCCTTTTCTGGAAAATTTTCTTGCTGGAATAAATTTGATTTACAGAAGGAAAGCATTTTGAAAAAGAAATTTCAGGTTTCTGGTATGAGGTGCTAGCGCCGGCGTTAGTGGCTAGCGCCGGGCGGTAGCCCTCACCTCGATATCCGAGCCCAAACTTTCCAGAACCATGGCACTGGTTCCCTAAAATCATGTCCAGTGATTTTTGGCATATTCCAAATTTTTTAATGGCCATGGTGAGATCATGAAGTTGTGCTTTAAGTAAAGAATTTTCTTTCACAAGCATGACACACCTATTTTCAAAACCTTTTTTATAATTTTTTATTTGCAAAAGAGAGGCTTCTAATTTCCTTTCTAATTCCCCCTTCTCTTTTGTAAGAGTTTTTGCATGAGAGAGGGCTTTGGAAAGTGACTCTTCTATATCTTTTGCCAATTTAGTGGAGTGATCACATTCTTGGCAAGAAGCCTTTCTCTTTTCTAAACCAATTACCTTTTTGGAAAGCTTTTGATTTTCTTTAATAAGAGATTCATTTTCACGATTTAATAAAATACTATCTTTCATATTTTATCAAAAGCTTTGCAAGTTTCAAGAAATTCATTAAACAATTCATCATAAGTGGGAGGAGTTACCTCAGTGTCACTAGGAACACTGGTGTCGTCGCCGTCATTTCTACGTCCCATGAGGCACATGTTTGCTTCTTCATCTTCGCTTGATGAAGACCCGCTTGATTCTTCAGAGAAGGAGGAAGAGGAGTCATCCCATGTCTTTGCCTTTAGCACCTTCCTCTTTTCTTTCCCTTTGTGCTGTTTCTCCTTTTTCTCCTTCAAGAATTTTGGGCATTGGCTCCTTATGTGCCCCGTCTTCCTACAATGATAGCATTCCGGTGGAGGTCTCTCTTCTTCATTGTCGCTCTCTTTTTCCTTCTTTGAAGATGACCCTTTCCATCTTTCACCTTTTTGGACAAATTTCCGGAAAGTGTTTCGCCTTTCCGGATTTCGCATGAACTTTCGGAAGTTCTTCACCAAAAGACTTTCTTCATCTTCATCCTCATCCTCTTGGCACTCCTTCTTTGATTCCAATGCCAACGCCTTCTTCTTTGGCTCCTTGTTGTATTCATCATGTTGGATTTTGAGTTCTACCTCATGGGTTTTGAGATTCCCAATGAGGCTCTCAACTTGGAGCGTCCTTAAGTTGTGCAACTCCGAAATAGCCGTCACCTTCGGGTTGAATTTTGGAGGAAGATAACGAAGGATCTTACGGACCAAGTCGCCATTTGAGAAAGTCTTTCCAAGAGCTTTTGAGGCATTGACGATCTTGGTAAAGCGCGTGTGCATACCATCAACATCTTCGCTTTCATCCATTCGGAATTTTTCATATTCCGACTCCAGTTGAAAAAGCTTGGAATCTTTAACCTGCGATGTACCTTCATGAGTAACTTCCAAATGATTCCAAATTTCATAAGCAGTAGTACATGCAGAAATTCTATTAAATTCATTTCTATCTAACGCACAAAATAGAGCATTCATGGCTTTTGCGTTATTTTTACATTTGAGTTTATCTCGATCATCCCATTTATCATTGGGTTTTTCTAACATAACCTCTCCAACTACAAATGTAGGAAGAGTGTATTCTTCTTCTACCATATTCCAAACCTCAATATCTAGGGTCATTAGAAAACAACGCATCCTATTTTTCCAATAATTATAATCTGACCCAGTAAATAGTGGAGGTCTACTAATTCCCTGACCCTCGGAAAAAGCGAGATCATAAGATGCCATTATTCCTGGTTTTTAAACCGTTTGGAATAACCTCCCTCTGATACCACTTGTTGGATCTTACGGCGCCCTAAGAGGGGGGGGGGTGAATAAGGGAATAAAATTCTTTTTATAATTTTTAAGATAATTACTAAGTTGTTTTTGATTAATAGGAAATAAGATGACAATTTAGTAATAACAATTTTGCAATAATAAAATTTTACGCCAATTGAGAGAAATCAAATAAACACAAATATAATCATGATTGCATTATATAAAAAAGAGTGTTTACAAAATTTGATTTCAATATCGCTAGAAATCGGAGGTGTACAAAAGTGAATTTCTTTTCCTTTTCTATACCGACTTGTATCCCCACAAACCAGTTGGCTTTAGCCTATCCTTCCCCAGATAAAGCCTCAAGCCGCTCTAGCCAACCCAAACTTGGATATGGCCTCGAGCACCCCCTAGATCTAATCCCCTAGACCTAGTCGCCAACTCATGCAGCAAATTCCTCCTAAGCCGCGCAATGACCTAGTCGCCAAACACAAGGCGATTTCACTACAAGATACAAATAAAGAAGTGAAGTAAATAACAAGCAAACTCCCTCTTGAGATTTCTGGGGATGAGGATGAAGGATCGCTGAAGCACAAGCGAGGTCGAAGAGATCGTTCTTCGGATGCAGCGTGATGGCTTCCTTCTCCAGAATTTCTTCATTGGCTTTGAGTGGGAGATGATGTTTCGGCAGAGTAGCAGCACGAGAGTTTGGGCACAAGTAATGTCTCTGGAAGTTCTGACACAAAACGAGAGAGAACACATCGTTTTATAAATCTTGGAGCTAGCACCTGCGGTAGCTGATAGCGCCTGCGGTAGCGTTCGTGTGGAGCGGTTGCGAAACCGTTGGCGGCGTGGTGCTGTGCACGATCTTGAGCTAGCGCCTGCGGTATTGCTAGCGCTGGCGGTAGCGTTAAGGAACCGCTGAGACGGAACCGCTGAGACAAAACCGCTGAGATTATCTTAAGCTAGCGCCTGGCGTTAGCGCTAGCGCTGGCGGTAGCGCTAGCGCCTGTGTTAACCTCTAGCGCTGGCGGTAGTGCTCCATTCAGAAAGTTTGATTCCATGCTGCCTTCTACTTGTAGAGTATTGCACCTATAGTTCCTGCACACTATAAACACACTACAAGCAATATCAAATACAATATGGGATTTGTTATTCTCAAACAAAGGGATGTGACACACATGTCCAACACAATATTGTGATGTTGTATTCTTCGTCCTCCAAGCATGAGTCCTCATCGATTTCTTCTCTTGGATCCATAAGGAATTTCTCGTCGAGTTCTCTCTTAGATTTATCTTCCTCCAAGAATGAGCCCTTGTCGATTTCTTCTCTTGGATCCATAAGGAATTCCTCTTGTTCATCATCCGTGGAAGGAAGACTATAAGAATTTTCAAGAAATTTCCAAACTTCATAAGCAGTAGGAAATGTATAAATAAGTTTGAAAATATTTTGATCTAATGCACAATATAGACCATTCATTGATTTGGCATTTAAAAACATTTCATTTTATTAAGAATACTTGGGGGCATTTTAATTGTAATATTCCATACTTCAATATCCAAAGATTTAAGAAATTTTTCCATAAGAAATTTCCACCCATTATAATTTTTGCCTTCAAATAAAGGTGGTGCCAAAGATTTTTCATTTATAAGAAAATTTCCCCCACTAGTAGAGGCGAGATCATGAGACACCATTATTCCTGGTTTTTAAATCGTTTGGAATAACCTCGCTTTGATACCACTTGTTGGATCATATGGCGCCCTTAGAGGGGGGTGAATAAGGGAATAAAAATTATTTTTAAATATGTTATGAAAATTACTAAATTATTTTATAATAGGAGAAAGGCAAAATAACAATTTAGCTAAATTAAGAGAATATCATAATTTTCAAGTTTAGAAATAAGTACTAAATTGTTTTATGATTAAAGAGATTGAAATGAACAATTTAGATAAAGTAATTAGAATTGAAAACTTTGTAACCAATATTTAGAGATTATGCCAAATGAGAGAAATCAAGTAAACACAAATAGAGACATGATTGTATTTAGAAAAAAGGTGTTTACATAAATTTGATTTCAATATCGCTAGAAATCGGAGGCGTACAAATGTAAATATCTTTTCATTTTCTATACCGACTTGTATCCCAACAAACCGGTTGGCTTTAGCCTATCCTTCCCCGGATAAGGCCTCAAGCCGCTCTAGCCAATCCTTCCCCGGATATGGCCTCAAGCACCCCCTAGATCTAATCACCTAGAACTAGTCGCCAACACAAGGCGAATTCCTCCCTAAGTCCTACCGAGACCTAGTCGCCAACACAAGGCGAATTACTCCCTAAGTCCTACCCAGACCTAGTCGCCAACACAAGGCGAATTCTCTAAACGGTTACAAAAAGTATGGAATGAAAATAATGATAACAATAATAAAACTCCCTATATGAGATCTTCTGAAGTCAGAGATGAAGGATCGATGTAGTATAAGCGAGGTCGAAGCGATCGTCCTTCGGATGTAGAGTGATGTAGTCTTCCTCCAGAATTCTCCTTAAGCTTTTTGTGGGAGATCCATCTTCGGCAGCATAACAACAATAGAATTGTGGCACTTGCAACCTCTCTGGGATGGATTAGCCAAAACGAGAAAGACCCATCAATTTATAAAACTTGAAGATAGCGCATGCGGTAGCTCCTAGCGCCTGCGGTAACGTTCGTGTGGAGCGGTTGCAAAACCGTCGGCGGTGTGGCATTGTGCACGAACTTGAGATAGCGCCAGGCGGTAGCGCTAGCGCTGGCGGTAGTGCTAGCGCTGGCGGTAGCGTTCGTGTGGAGCGGACTTTCGTCGAACGGAACAATTTCGTCGAACAGAGCATCAAGTTTGTCGAACGGAATTTTCGTCGAATGGAGGTTTCGTCGAACGAAATTTTCGTCGAACGGAGCTTCAAGTTCGTCGAACGCGGGCAAATTCGTCGAACGGAACCTGAGCTAGCGCCTGGCGGTAGCTCTAACGCTGGCGGTAGTGCATTCTTCCAGATGTTTGAATTTTCTACCTGTGGATTATTGCACCTATAGTTCCTGCACACTATAAACACACGACAAGCAAGATCAAATACAATTTGGGATTTATTATTCTCAAAAAAGGGATGTGACACACATGTCCAACAGATACATCTAACAGATTGTGTCTAGACCCTGGTGTGGATGTCACCATGGAAGAGGTTCTGACCATTGCTAAGGAGGCAAAACTAAATATTGAAGGAGATAAATCTGGGAAAAGCCCCAATAATGGACAAGAGGTTTTTGAAGAGCCTGAAAATTCTGAAAGATCGTTGGAAGAGACCATAGACATTGATGAACATACCAGTACTCATTTACAGTGGAGATGAGCAGCCCTCTATTCTAATGACTGCACCCATGCAGGGGGAGTCATTTGCTCAAGACATTCTGCAGTCCACACCACCAAGCACTAGAAATGAGGAATTCTCTCCTAGACCTCCAACCCCCATTGCTCAAGATATACTTCTTCAATTGGAAGTTCTATTTGAAAGGCAAAGAGCAAAGTTTGAGGGATATGTGAATAGAGTTGTTAAGGATTAATGTAAAGACAGCTTATCTAACAGAATTGATAGCTTACAAGAAGAAATTCATCATGTGAATTTTCAAATTGCAAATGTACATAATACTGCAGCAAATGTTGTGTCGGACACAGGTGCACAAATTGCACATATAAATGAGTCTATAATGTTGAATGGCCAGCAGTTAAATAAAATTCTGGAAAGAATGGATGTAGCAAATCATAATCCATAATCAAGATGTGACATTTTTAGATCTAGAAGATGCAATTAACACTGCACTTCAAAGAATATCTGGCAATGCTCATGTCTCTCAAGAGCTTGTCAACAACACTGGTGAGACCCTGCAACATCAACTTCATGTAACTCAGGAACAACTCTTTTCTCTACTGAATCAGTCAGCAAGAACCTCTCAAGGAACACTCATGGGTGCAATTAGAAATCTAAATGCCCTTCTTTCTAAGCAACTGAAGCACACACAAATTACAATTTCTAAACAGTTATTTGCAGAATCCAAAAAGGGGGATATGTTATCAAGTCATCATGCCATGTGGTTGTCATATAAAGTCAGATTATATATGGGACTTGACACTATATGTTATGGGGTACCATATCAACATCCTCTCCTTGAGAGACATGTGATACCTGAAGGACCCACATATATGCAATAAGAAGAGGAATTTCCAGAACAGTATGACCAACCTGAAAACTATCAAACCTATTTTGTTGATGAGTCCTCCAGTGGACAAGGCAGGAAGAGAAAGAGGAAACTTGTTGATAATGATGAGCAAAAAGCTAAAAGAAGAAAAAAGGAGGAGTTAAAGAAGAACCCCAACTTTGAAGAATGGAGTCCCTGTTCAAGGGAAATTATACTGAAAATCTGAGCACTTTATCAGCAAGGTAAGATTGACAGAAGTAAATTTTATAGCTCTGAAGAATGGAAAAAATATGAGTTAACTGAAGCAAGCAAAAGAGATTACTGGCTAAAAATCAAAATGGGAGATCCATCAGTTAAGGATATTACACATGCTCCTCTCAGATACTATCCAAAGCCATACAACTACTTTGAAAGACAAAAGAAAAAGCAAGTTGAGGGTGATAAATCTGGGAAGGCAGGAACATCTGGCAAAGGCAAAACTATCCAAGAAGAATGACGAAGAACACGGAATTTAGAAACACACATGCACAACTCTATGTTTTTCAATTGTTTCTGATTTATTATCATGTTTTGGACAATTTTTATGGAAGTGTCAATTGCCCTAATTTTATATATTGATCATTATTGAGTACGTTTATTTGTCAAGCTTATCAATAATTGTGAGTTCTGACTTCTTCAAATAGGGGAAGATTGTTGAAAATTTTTCCTTCTATATTTCTAGATTTGAAGAAGGATCACCACTATATTTATAGTGGTTGTCTAACAAATTTGGGTAGTGCACTCTTCCACAATCTTTGTAGGATAGCACTGCTTATGAAAGGCTAGTAGAGTCTTCTCCGCACTGAGACCCAAGAATCCAATCAAAGTCCTTTACACTAGGAACGCAAGGACCACCCTGAATCTTTTTGTGGGAGTTTCAATATCTTTCACAGCAACGGTTTGAAATTGGCATTTCCATAATAAAAGAACTCCACATGTGAAGTTAGCTTTACATTCAACTCAATGTGAATTCAGACTTCAGAGTATTACCTTCTATCCCCAATTAAAAAGATGGTTCCATGTGTCTTTGAGTGAGAGATGAGACAAGAATTTCAGGATGCAAAATAAGGGCAAAATTAGTGAGGATCTGTTGGAGAACATGCCACGGGTAGCAAGGAGGTCATCATCGAAGAAGGCTGGTGAGCTACAAGTGCGAGCCAGTCCAACGTGATGGGTAGGAGATGGATCGGGTTACAGAGGGATCAACCAATCGCTTGTTGTTCCCAGAAAATTATAGTTGGGAGACACCACATCAATCCAATCAATTATTATGATTAATAATATTTTGTTACTAACAAATTTTTTTTGTCAGGAGTTAACTATTGCAATGTCTTTAAGTAGCTCTATTATTTATTAGCTTCTATCACCAATTAAAAATTGGTGTCGCCGGCCCGCCACAACACATTTTACTTTTTCTTTTAGGGCATTGTTAAAGGCAAACCAAAAACAGCTATCCGCACATCAACTTACTTAAAATTCTCATTTTAAATTAGTTCCGATTTTTTTACAAGCAAATCAAAAAATTTGTTATCCGCACACCAACATAACTTAAAATTCTTATCTAAAATTAGTTCATAAATTTTTTACATGCAAATCATAAGTCGCACACCAGCGCTGAAAACCTACCCCGATTCCCTCTCGCGCTCATTTGAAACCTTCTCGTATTATATAATGATTTGTTTATTCAATATGTGCATGCACAATAAATATTAATCGACAAACAAGTGCAATAAGATGTATATAATCATCTTCTTATCTTTCAGAAATTTTCAAAGGGTAATATAACATAACAAAAGGCTTTTGAGACTACAGTGTCAGAAAATAAAAATAATAATTGTGCAGAAAATTTAATGATCACATTTTACTCATACATAAATTGAGATTGTCAGTTAAATTCTGTGGTTAAAACATGAATGCTGAAATCAGAATTCTTATTCCTTCCTGGATCAGACCTTGGTTACTCAAAAAGCTAAACTAGGGTGAACAATCTTTTGTCTTTATAGACAAAAAACTCACCATTTACTTTCTTTTTTTTCTTTGGGTCACTTTGATTAGCAAATATCCTCAGAATCTCTCAATTGTTGGAAAATAATGACAAATTTTCGAATTTTAGATTTGATTTGCTGTTAACAATATTGGTTTGTCGTTAACAGATTTGTTTGCACCAAGTAATTTCCAAAAAATATGATTTGTCGTTAATGGTGTGCGAATATTGGTTTCTATTTTTTTTTAAGCCGGCATAACGCGTTGAATAAATCCCCATCACAAAATTGTATTAATGAATTTGATGCACGGAGTGTGTGATGCTCACAAATGTATACCCTACATCACTACATGCTAGCGTATCTCAAATTTGGTACTTTAAAAAAATTACGAGAATTCTATATAATTATTGAAATAGTTTTTAGAAAAAATTGCACATTCTAGTCAGAGTAATATTTTTGTAAGAACTAACTAATAAATGTAATAAAAAATTATGATTAAAGTTGCAAATACGAATTTATATAACTTTAGTAATTTAAATAAATAAATAAATATAAGGCATTCAGCCTCTTCAACGACCCGAAAAACAATTTTTATTTGATTTTTGAACAATAATCACTTCATTCAATTTGATGGACGACGATTGTCCACTGCAACTAGTAATATCTGTGGATGAGATGTCATGCTTCAGTTGTAGAAGAGTAAGTCTTACTTACATATCAAAAATTAAAGTTGTCAAATGACAAAGAACAAAAGGACTAAATAATTAATTTGATAGGTCCTTGAAATTAATGATGTTTACTTATTTTTCTATTATTAGTTATACACACAGTAGTTAATGTGACCATTAATTTCATATTAATGTTTCTCATGCAGATAGGTGAAGTCTCAAGTTTATAGCATGATCAAAATGTCACAAAAATTATGCAGGTAGAAGAGATCGGAAAGAAATTATGTTTTGAAAATATTAATGAAATCTTTCATTAATAGGAGATTTATAGAAAAAAAAAAGCAGTTTTGAGACAACTACAAAATCGTTTTTTAAATTAACTTATTCTTTGTAATAGACTATTAAGCTGACATATTAATTTGCTGACTAATGATTTTTTATTTTAAGTTTAGTTGATGTTGATCTCTTCAAATTCTATAGGAACAGTATTCATTATTTGTTTTGCCGGCCCGACCGGTCAGATAGTGAGTAGGTCTACAAGCCTTTTTGGTCCCACCTAAAATTGGCCTTCCATCGAAACCGGAATCAACCCTTGGGACTGCCCGGTCTGCCCGTGAAACTGTGCACCGAAGTAGGTTTAGTAGAGCCGAGTGGGTCTTGTGCGTGGCTAAGCCTAGCTTTCTCTCAGCATAATTATTTTAAAATAATTACCAATGGCCTCCTGGAATCGAACCTGAATTATCCATGAGAATACAAGAGACCCATTCGCCTGTCGGGGGCGGGCGAAGCCCACCAATTGCTCTCACGTAGGGTCGGAGGTCCGTGCCGTTCGACTTGTGTGTGTGTGTGTGTGTGTGTGTGTGTGTGTGTGTCTGTGTGTGTGTGTGTGTGTCTGTGTGTGTGTATAGACCTCATATGCGGGCATCCTTAGGTGCTGGCGTACGGGCATGGAGTTTTGGGTGCAAGATTGTATCAAATCGAAAAGTAATCAACATGAAAGTTGTAGATCTCGTCGAAATATACAACTTTTATGTTGACCATTTTTTGATATGTAGCTGATTTGACTCTCAAATCCGAGCCCGGAAATTGGATTTTCGTAGTTCTACTGTAGCGGTCTCGCCGCCCCAGATTTCGAACCCCAAATCGAGGGTGAAAACAACTCCAAATCAAAAGATGATCAGCATTAAAGTTGTTCGTCTCGACGAGATCTACAATTTTCATGTTGATCACTTATCGATTTGAAGCTGTTTTGACCATTGCTCGTACGCCCGTACACGATCAATCCCATATATATGTATATATATGTATATTTATATATATATTTATATGTATATTTATATATATATTTATATGTATATATATATATATATGTATATGTATATATATATGTATATGTATATATATATACATATACATATATATATATACATATACATATATATATACATATACATATATATATACATATACATATATATACATATACATATATATATATATACACATACATATATATTAAAGAAGTATAATTTTTAAGGATTTTTGAATTTTTTTAATTTTCGTGTAATGTTGGCATACCACTCAAGCAATCTCAGCCGTCCGATCTGTTTTCATCACAACATCTTAGCCGTTCGATCAATCTGGAACGTTGATTCAATCTCGACCGTCCATTTTTTTTTTCCTAGGTCTCCTAAACCTACCTTGATAGGGTGTCTTAAATCTATAAATTTTATAGGACACCTACCTTACAAAGTGAAATTACTATCTTACCCCCACTATTTTGAAAAAAACAGGTTGCGGGCGGAGCAGTTTTACCCCTACAAGGGGTAAAAATAGGGATGTGGGGCGGGGTCAAGCGGGGCAGCGAGCTGGGTCAGGCGGGACAGGGGTTTTGGGTGCAAGATTGTATCAAATCGAAAAGTAATCAACATGAAAGTTGTAGATCTCGTCGAAATATACAACTTTTATGTTGACCATTTTTTGATATGTAGCTGATTTGACTCTCAAATCCGAGCCCGGAAATTGGATTTTCGTAGTTCTACTGTAGCGGTCTCGCCGCCCCAGATTTCGAACCCCAAATCGAGGGTGAAAACAACTCCAAATCAAAAGATGATCAGCATTAAAGTTGTTCGTCTCGACGAGATCTACAATTTTCATGTTGATCACTTATCGATTTGAAGCTGTTTTGACCATTGCTCGTACGCCCGTACACGATCAATCCCATATATATGTATATATATGTATATTTATATATATATTTATATGTATATTTATATATATATTTATATGTATATATATATATATGTATATGTATATATATATGTATATGTATATATATATACATATACATATATATATATACATATACATATATATATACATATACATATATATATACATATACATATATATACATATACATATATATATATATACACATACATATATATTAAAGAAGTATAATTTTTAAGGATTTTTGAATTTTTTTAATTTTCGTGTAATGTTGGCATACCACTCAAGCAATCTCAGCCGTCCGATCTGTTTTCATCACAACATCTTAGCCGTTCGATCAATCTGGAACGTTGATTCAATCTCGACCGTCCATTTTTTTTTTCCTAGGTCTCCTAAACCTACCTTGATAGGGTGTCTTAAATCTATAAATTTTATAGGACACCTACCTTACAAAGTGAAATTACTATCTTACCCCCACTATTTTGAAAAAAACAGGTTGCGGGCGGAGCAGTTTTACCCCTACAAGGGGTAAAAATAGGGATGTGGGGCGGGGTCAAGCGGGGCAGCGAGCTGGGTCAGGCGGGACAGGGGCTGGGTCAGGTCCAACAGAGGGCGGGGCAGGGGATGGGTTAGGCGGGGCAAGAGGCGGGCCTCACGGTGATGCCCGCTGGTTATTTCGAATCAAGAAGCAGGCTTCCTCCTTATTAACAGCGGAAGCCCATTTTTACGGGCGATGTGGGACTAATCAAGTCCCACATCGCCAATTTTGAATGGATATATATATGAGCGGGGCCCGCCTGTGGGCCCCGCTTATTACAGCGGGTGAACAGTGGCGTGAGCCACTGTTCATCTGCTGCAGTTATATTTTTTAAATATATATTATTTAAGATATAATATATTATTATATATATAATATATATTATAATTAACAGTGGAAGTCCACTGTTCATCCGCTTATTCATAATATAATATATATTATTATATATAATATAATTTAATATAATTTAAGATATAAAATATAATTTAATATATATACATATATAATATATATTATAATTTAAGATATATAATATAAATTTTTTTTTGATATATAATATAATTTAATATTCAGACAACTAATTTATCCAATTTTTTTTTGATATATATTACAGAATTTTTAATTGTTTTAAATTTAAGATATATATTACAGAATTTTTAATTTAAGATATATATAAATGTATGCGGGGCGGGCGAAGCCTGTCGGAGGCGTGCAGGGTACTGTCGCGCGGGGCACGAGAGGCAGGCGAAGCCCGCCGAAGGGCACGAGAGGCAGGCGAAGCCCGCCGAAGGCGGGCAGGATAAAAATGGAGTGTCGGGCACGGGGGGCCGGGTGCGGGCGAAGCCCGCCGGGTGCGGGCGAAGCCCGCCGGTGTGCGTAGAGTACTGTCGCGCGGGGCATGGGGGGCCCCCCGTGCACTGTCACTCGTATACATATATATATATATATATATACATCTATATATATACATATATATATATATACATATATATACATATATACATATATATACATATATATATATATACATATATATATATTACATATATATACATATATATACATATACATATATAGATACATATTGTTGCGGGTTGCACACGGCTCTTCCGCGGTCCGGTCTAAATCGACCGCCTTAGCTCGGGAGTCTAGCCGGTGCGCGCAAACAGTCAATGTAGACGGCAATGGACAAGGAGACTTTTTACCGTGGAAAACCCCAAGGCGGGGTGAAAAACCACGTTGTCGGGACGGTGCTGACCGAACTTCACTATCTTCCCGGGAGGTTACAGCTTTCGGAGAAGGAGAGGGCGACAGGCCGCGCCTCTTTACAATTTTGAGTGAGAGAGATGCTCGGAGGGTAACAAGCCACCTCTCACGATGCTGAGTGACTCGGGAAAATATTCTAAGTGTTGGACCCTTCGGTTGTAGAATTGTGCTTTTGGATGATGACCGCTTCGCTGATGCTCCGAGCTTTGCCTTGTTCAGGGGTCCCACTGCACGTTGGGAGAGCGTGTGTGCTGGAGTCAAGTGCGTTCGTCGGAGGCGAACGGACAACGCTCGCTTTAGCGGAACGGACGGCGCTCACTTCCGCGGAACGGACGACGCTCACTTCGGCGGAACGATCGGAGTCCGTTGGAGAATTTTTCCGGAGGCAGAGTTCCTTCAGAGAGAGAGAAATCTGATCCCCAAATGAAGACCCCTTGGGTCCTATTTATAGGATTCGGAGGTGGTTATGGTAGTTATGGTGTGCGGTTAGTGTTTTTAAATAAATAAGTAATTAAATAAATAGAAAAAGAGGATGATCGGACGGCCCATACGCGATCCTTCCATGATCGGGCGGTTTGGTAACCGCCGGGCGGCGATCTCGCCGGAGCGGCGACGCCGGCCACCGCCGGAATCCCAAAAATGGGCGGCGGTGGCGGCGGCCTTCTTCCTCGCGAGGAAGGAGGGCCGGCCGCCGCCCTCCCTCAAGGAGGGAGGGGCGGCCGTACTCCTCCCTCGAAGAGGGAGGGGCGGCCGGCCCTTCCCAAGGAAGGGGCGGCCGGCCCCTTCCAAGGAAAGGGGCGCCCGTCCCTTCCCAAGGAAGGGGCGGCCGGCCCCTTCCAAGGAGAGGGGCGGCCGGCCCCCTCCAAGGAAAGGGGCGGCCGGAGCCGGCCCCCTCAAGGAGGGAGCGGTCGCCCCCCCCCCCCCCCCCCCCCCCCCCCCCCCCCCCCCCCCCCCCCCCCCCCCCCCCCCCCCCCCCCCCCCCCCCCCCTCAAGGGAGGGGGCGGCCAAGGCCGGCCCCCTCAAGTTGAGGCCAGCCGGGCCGACCCCCCCCAAGGAGGGGGCGGCTGGCCCCCTCGAGGGAGGGGGCGGCCGGCCCCCTCCAAGGGGACGGCCGAGGCCGGCCCCCTCAATGAGGGGGCGGCCGGCCCCTCGAAGGAGGGGCGTGTTGGAGTTACCATTGTGATCTAGAAGTGGTCAAACATGTAATCTCACTGCCAACGCGATATGAGCCTGCATGGTCGCACATAAGAGCATGTGGAGAAGTTGGAAGATTGACTGTGTTAGTAAAGGTTACCAATCACCATATAGAATCGGGGAGGTAAAGCAAATGTTGCTGTCGGAATTCGTCGGATATGATTCGTCGGATTCGTCGGAATTCGTCTGATCGTTCCGTGGAAACTCGACGAATTGTTACAGAGATCATTAACTCGGCAAATGTTGCCGTCTAATATGATTCGTCGGATTCGTCGGATTGTTCCGTGGAAACTCGACGAATTGTTACAGAGATCATTAACTCGGCAAATGTTGCCGTCTGATATGATTCGTCGGATTCGTCGGATTGTTCCGTGCAAACTCGACGAATGCTGACAGAAACCTCAAGTTCTTCTGTATGGACTGCGGATAGCGATTTGTATAGGTCTTTTTATACTTCGGGTATAAATAGGATCTGTTTTAAGGGTTCAAGATGCTCTTCTTACGCCTCCTGGAAGAAGACCCGACGGAAGAGTTCCGCCTCACGAACCCTAGCCGACGGAAGTGTTCCGCCGTTTCGCTCGTCTACGCAGACCTCCTTCCGGCGATCGTCGCCGTAATTGTTCTTCCTGGAGCGAACCTAGCAGTTCGTGGAAGTGCAAGGTGCAGTCGTTCTTCTCCCGGCTCGTGTGGATCACTGTAGAGACGTAGACATCATTCTACGTGAGGACTCTCGAATAGCCGTTGACAGGATTCATCTTCTTGGAGCACCTAGGTTGGATTCGATCCAACTCCACTAAGGTAATTTATGCCTAGTAGTTTTCATTACTTTCTTGATTCAATGTTCATGGCCGATCCGAATCTTTTTGGGTTGTTTCTCTTTATTTCCGCTGCGCCTACATACGATGTATGGTTGTAGAAAAACCCAACAGTGGTATCAGAGCTAGGTTCCGGTCATGAATGTTGTTTCAGAAGTTAGGTTATTCTAGTACGTGCAAATCTAGGTATTTGGAAGCGTTCTAAATGTCAAGATTTCTTCCTTGAACATCAAAAGTTGATGATTTTTCCAAGGAAATTCGGTGGTGATTTTGAAAAAAAATTTGGACGGGACTCTGCCCCGCACCCCGCAGGGGCTCTGCCCCTAAGACCCCGCCAGGGGCGCGGCCCCTTGGAACCCCGCCAGGAACGTCTGGGATTTCGTGGTAATTTCTAATTGTTAGAAATTGTTGTCTCCTTAGCAGTAACCGTCCCTCAAGTGGTTAACGAACCCTTGTATTTTTTTGGATTTTGAATTCAACAATGAGAGACGAGCTTGTCTACTGCTTTAAGTCGAGTTGTCTTTGCCTTTGTCCAATGCATGTAAATCTGAAGATTTGGAAGTGTTCTAAATTTCCAGATTTAGCCCTTTCGTCTATCAAAGGTTGATAGTCTTATGTTGTGCACATAAGGGATGCATGTGGATTTTAGAAAGCTTGTTTTTCTGTGGATGTACACTTTGATCAAATGTTGATCATGGTTAACTGTTAACCTATTATTAAAAATTAAAATCCCTTCATCAAATATTAAATGTTCGGATGCCTTCCGATGGATGACACTCTTCCTGCCTCGATCGATGAAGTGTGGGCTTGCCAAAGCAAGGTGCATTAATCTATCTTAGTAAGGGTGCGAGCGGATAATTGTGATATCCCACTGTCGACATCGGGTCTAACTTAACTAGGTGACCTCAAAGGTTGAGTGCCTAGAGGTATAGGGTTGGCATGCACCATATGATGGATGCGAATAAGGAGTTATTCACCAGCCATACAAGAGTTGCATGAGGATGCAATTGGCAAGCGTTGCCTACCTAAATAACCGCATTATGAGAGGAACGCCAAAGCGGACGCGTGGTGTTGGTGAAATACGAATCTTGTCCACTAAGAGAGTAGCTCGCATGGACTTTCCGAATTGATAGTGAGGGCTATCAATTTGAATAAAATAGTGGGAGTATTTAATTGAAGTCCAAATTAAAATAAATTGTATTTTGAAATTAAGGTACTGATTAAATTCTGCATGAATTCTTGTAGAATTCCATGGCAAGTGGTTCACATTCCACCTTGTCCCTGAGAGCTATCCTTGAGAAGGAAAAGCTAAGTGGGACGAATTACATGGACTGGTATAGGAACCTGAGAATTGTTCTCATGCAAGAGCGAAAGCTCTACGTCTTGGAAGAAGAAGCCCCCGAGGTGCCGACCGGGAACTCGTCCCGTGTTGATAAAGATGCTTATAAGAAGTATACCGGTCCAAAATATGCGGACGTATCACATATATATACATATATATATATACATATATATATACATATACATCTATATACATATATGTTGGAACCGGGATTCGGCCCAACGAGGAGTTCGGACCTCAAAGATGGGTGCAACTCGCGCTTACTGATCCCTCGGAGCAACCTGTCCGGAAACTTAGAACTGAGACCCTTGGCGACAGTGTGGAGGTCCCACCACACACCCGAAAGATCGTAGAGCGCTTCCTCTTCTAAGCCAAGAACTGAAGCCGGGCACCTTGGAGAGCTTTTGAGAATGCTAACCAAAGATGACCTAAGGAGAGAGAAGCAAAAAGGAAGTCCCGCCAAAGGTTCCCTTAGGGTCTTATTTATAGTTTTCCAGAACTGGTCTGCTGATAGCGGGATTCTGTAATTTGGTTTTACTAAACGCACCCCAAATTGGTCTGTTAACAGCCAAACTCCGCTATTCTGAAGGGTTATTAGCAGCCCACCAGGGGCAGAAGGGTAATCTCACCTCCTTAGCCCCTGGTTAAGTGGCCTGCGGGAGTTCCACTCCTAGCACTTCTCACGAGTCTCCTCGCGAGTATCGCTCGCGACCTCTCCCTAGGCGAGCGGCCCGTGAAGGCCCTGCTCGCCTTCCTTCTGGCGACAACCAACCAAGCCAGGCCTCACGTTCTCCCCTGTGAGATCACTCTGGCTCGCCTTGCCTGGCTCTCGCGACTCCCTAGCGGCGAGATGACCACTTCCAGCCCAATTCACACATCTTCGGGCCCGCGCCGTTTCAGGCGAACACGAGGTTGTACACAATCCCCGCTCTTTGCGAGATTACTCTAAGCTCGTAAAGAATCATCCAACCCCAGGTGTTCACCGGCGACTGTTGATCTGTCGGGAATCTTTCTGTGGGCCCTACCTCACAGCTATAAATACCACCCAAGCCGGGGTGACGCGCGCCATTATTCTCTTTTCCTCTTTTTTCACCTCCTTCTACTGTAGTTTCCGGAAAATGCCTCTTTCCGAAGAACTTCAAGTTCGCTTGAGGGCGTCCAAAGCGGACGAGCTCTCCATCATGGCCAACACTGCCTCGTTGATGACCCGCCAGACCATTCCTCCACGACCCAAGATGAAGAAGGTGAAGCCAATCCGCTACCCCCCAGGGGGAGATGAGGCTGTACTGCTGGACTCCTCTCTTGATAACAGGTCCACCGGAGTGGTAAAAGCTATCATTCTCGCTTAACTGCTCGCTTGATTTCACTAAACCTCGCCTGGCCGTAGGACCCCCCCTCCTACTGATAAGGGCGCAGGTGAAGACTTAACCGAGTCTCTCCCCGATCCTTCAGCGAATACTGACCTCGCTAATGGGAAAGCTGCTGGTAAGTTACACGCTCTTACCTGTCAAGATTAACTTCCTAACTGATTACTTTTCGTTTTACTTCTTACAGCCTCCCCCCATGTGACCCCTGATCGCCAAATCTCGTGACCCCAGTCGCCGATCCTCCCGGACACAACCCTTAAGACCCTGAGGTTCAATCTCTTGAGGGGGGAGGGTTCTGGTGGCTCGCGACCGGCCATAACCACTCTTGTCGACGACGTGACGCGTCACGTTGGTCTAGGGAAGTCCGTCTCGCTTCCCTTCGACAATCTTTTTCAAGGTCGACCCAACACTTCTTGCCCGCCTCCTGGTAAGGATTCTACCGCTTCTGAGAGATCACTCCCTGCGACAATAAGAGAAGTCTTCGCTAACTGCTAACGCTGCTCAAATTTGCTCGCAGGTGATTCTGAGACCCTCCCCACCGATTCTGACTTTGGGGAGGAAGAGAAGTCGCCCCATCCTTTGCCGGAGCAGATGGATGATTTCCTGGGTGACCCGCGAGACACCGAGGCCATGAAGAGGCGAACTTCAGAGTTGTTTCAGAAGCAAGGGAGAATGTTGCAGGACCTTCACCTCCAAGCAAAGAGGTACAGAGAGGCCGTCGAGGAGCGGCACGCCGCTTTACTGGATGAGTGTGTTCGGCTCCGCACCGAGATGACGCAAGATCTTAGCGAGATGGCCACCTCCCCAGGAACGCACCTCACGCGAGTGGAAGATTACACTCACTTGATTCAACGTGAGGCTCGCGCCATCAACGCATATCACTACCCTAGGGTCCCGCCGCGGTCAGGAGTGCGAGGTCGTGGGAGGTGGAAATGGATACATTATTAAATCCTCGCTCGCACTCACCCTCTGCCAGGCAAATCCCCCTCCCCCCGACGATGCATGAATTTTGTTTAAACTCGCTGGACAATCTCGCAACTATTTACTTTGTTCTTAATTATTTCTCGCCCGCTACCGGGGCTATCACACGCTTATTATTTGTTTATGCGAAATACTTTCTAGTGATGCTCGCTTTATATTTTATTTTCGCTATTTCTTGTTATTCTCGTATGAAAAGGTGGTTTATACTGAACTCTCAAGCCGGTCTCGCTCGCTAATATATCTGGGGCTACCTTACGTTCTTGCATGCGATCATCACACGGGGTTTTACCTAACCGCACCCCTCGTTGCTTCGACTTCTTTCCCGCGCTTTTCATTTCCTATAAATAGGTCACAGTGCTGAACTTACCTATCGCATTTAACGCTAGCCCTTCTTCTTCCTCTGCCTGCGAGATCTCGCGTTCTCTCCTTCGCGCCTCTTGCTCTTTTTCTTCGCAGGTTTCAACAATGGTGGGTGATGCTAGCGAGGCGGAGGGCCGGCTGAAGTGCGCCTGGGCCTTTACCGACCACACCTTCTTCAACAACAACCTGACTGAGGCAGAATACCTCCCCGCCGTCGTCGACTTCATACCGACGGGGTTCTCTGCTCGCTGCCCTAGCGAGAACGACATGATCAACGTCCCCATACATGATGAGCTCGCCATCCCTCCCGCCCACTTTGGGGTCGGCCTGCGCCTGCCTCTATGGTCGGAGGTTCGCCAGGCACTTACTGATCTCGCTTACTTTTGAATCTTGCCACAATTTAAACTCTCGCTCGCCTCTTTAGCATCTCGCTTTTTGCTCGCCAGGTGCTCAAACATTTCAGCGTGATACTGGGTCAGCTGACCCCCAATGCCATGGTCGTCATCGTTGCGTTCGCGTGCTACATGCGAGAAGAACGCATCGAGTTCAGCTTACCGGTCTTCCGGAAGAGGATGGCACCGCCTACTTCATGGGCTCGGGGCTCAAGGTCGTCGAGACCGTCAACAAGAGCCACTATTGGGCGCAGAAGTTCCTCTTCGTCAAAGTGAACTTTGACAACGTTCCCTTCTTGCCAATCCAACACGGCGAGAGCACCTACCGCCCTCCGCCTCTTGGAGGCCATGATGACGCCCTGTTCCAGTTCTTCAACTAGAAGAACTTCGAGGTGGTCCATCTCCGCCGAAACCTCGACTCGCTGCCTCCGGTGCTCCCTGGGGAGGGTATGTATCGTGCTCGTTTGCTTATTTCTTCTTAAGGCTTTCGCCGAATACTTCTAATTATGATATCATTACAGGTGAGCAAAACCTCCCCATACATCCTCCATACGCGAGCAGCCGTCCAGCTCCTGCAGTCCTTGCTCTCACAAAAATGGGAGCGAATGCCTTCCGCAAGACTCCCCGCCCTACGACCCCACCTACCAGGAAGAGGGCTGAGTCTTCTGGCCGCATGGATCCCCCTCGCAGCCCTCTTAGAAGAAGAACTAAAAGAATCCCCTCCCCTATGAAAAGGGAAAGGGGCATGCAGAGGCCTCTCCGAGCGAGGTCTCCCTGACTAACCTTCACGAGGAGAGGGAGGCCAGTGAGTCGGTCGAAGAGGTCGCCAGGACCTCTTCCCTGCCAGTGCCAATTAACCATTGGAACTTTGGTCTTGGCCAAAGGCACAAGGATGAGGCCGGCGAGTACCTGCTATACTGGAACCCTGAGGTCAACAGGGCCTCCATCTCCACCCTCCTTCCCTCTTGGGTGGTGCAGGCGATAGTGAATGGGTAGGCGTTCTCGATCTCCTTCGGGCTTTATGGCCACTAGGACGCCTCGGTTTACAAGGCTGAGACTGCGAGGACCCTGGCGTATGAGAGCGTGCGAGCCCAGCTCCGTTCCTTGGAGCTCGCCCATATGACGGGCCGACGATGTCTTCAGCTAGAGCGCCATAACTAGGAGCTCGTTGTCGCCTACAAAAATGCTGCTGCCGAGATCATGAGCCTAAAGGAGAGGCTACTTGTCTTCGACGAGCCTCTCTCCGGCCATCAGGATGGAGTGGTAAGTCTTCGAGCTCTCGCTTCCCTCCTTTTCTAGCAACGCTTTCCTAGCTTAACTACCTTCTTCTTTACAGGATGCCGAGACCGCCAGGGAGCTTCGCGCTCGCATCTCCAGCCTGGAAAACGAGGTCGCCAGGTTGAAAGCTTACAACCATGAGTTGATCTGTGCCGCCATCCCCCCCGTCCCCTCGCCGCCTGAAGAATGATTAGCGAGCCAGGGAGGAAGAATGCCGCAAAGCCTCCGTCACTGCAGTGCGGTACATCTTTCGGGCCATGCAGGGAGACGACTTACTTTCTACCGAGGCGGCCGACCTGACGATCGAGGATGTGGTCCCGAAGCTGTTTATGCCAGCCCCGCCACCCGCAGGCAGCGAGGACAATCCATCCGCTAGCGAACATTAGATAAAATTGTATTTAATTTTTTTGTATTTTTGGCTGGAGAGATCGCCGCAACACCTGTAACTGACTAGTGAAATGAAATGGAAATTTTTGCCTACTTGTTCATTGTGTTCTCGTTTTCTATGTTTTGTTATTTTCCCGCGCTTATAACGCATTTTCTATAGCGTTCATCGTGCCCGCGCCTGCCCTTTTCGCCTACTTTAGGATTGCAGGTTCCAGGGTCAACCTTTTGAGTCTCCATATCGCGGGGAGTGAGCCTTCACCCCGTTGTCTTCGGAGAGCAAGACCCCTATACGGCCTCTTGTACCATCTTCGGGGACTTGAGTGATCCCTTTTACACACCTCTTACGTTAGCCATTGTTCGACCTGCCTGTCTGGGATGGTCACTGCTCTTCCCTTTCTATGTTTTTGCGAGGGCTATGTCTCGCGGGAGGCCTTCCGCCCCTAGCGCGTTGGGCGAGCTCTCTCTTCCTTTGCTGTGCGAGGACATCCTTTCTCACCGAGTGGGACAACCCTTTTCTGGTAACCCTGCCAACCTCTCTAGAGATCAACCTGACCCACCGCCTATGAGAGCCCGACAGCGGAATTGATCTGGGGCATTCCAGCACCAAAGAACATGTTACCCTGCCAGCCTCTCCAGAGATCCACCTGACCCACCGTCTATGAGAGCCCGACTGCGAAATCGATATGGGGCATTCCAACACCAAAGAACTTGTCACCCTGCCAGCCTCTCCAGAGATCAACCTGACCCACCGACTATGAGAGCCCGACAGCGGAATCGATCTGGGGTATTCCATCACCAAAGAACTTGTCACCCTACCAGCCTCTCCAGAGATCAACCTGACCCACCGTCTATAAGGGCCCGACAGCGGAATTGATCTGGGGAATTCCAGCACCAAAGAACTTGTTACCCTGCCAGCCTTTCCAGAGATCAACCTGACCCACCGTCTATGAGAGCCCGGCAGCGGAATCGATCTGGGGCATTCCAGCACCAAAGAACTTGTCACCCTGCCAGACTCTCCAGAGATCAACCTGACCCACCGTCTATGAGAGCCCGGCTGCGGAATCGATCTGGGGCATTCCAACACCAAAGAACTTATCACCCTGCCAGCCTATCTAGAGATCAACCTGACCCACCGTCTATGAGAGCACAACAGCGGAATCTATCTGGGTCATTCCAGCACCAAAGAACTTTTCACCCTGCCAGTCTCTCCAGAGATCAACCTGACCCACCATCTATGAGAGCCAGCAGGGAAATCGATCTGGGGCATTCCAGCATGAAGCACTTGAGGACTCCTGCTTAGAAAAACTTCAAAACCAATATATGGAAAGTAAAACATACACCAAGTCAATTACTAAAACTTTTTAAGGATAGAATCTCTTCAAATCATCCCCACTCTTGGCTCGGCCGAGAGGCACCCTGATGGCGTAAATCTCACACACCGCTATAGGCGGTAGCTTGACTGCGACACGAAACGGCAGTGTACTGATCGTTCAAGTAATATATAATGGGAATGAATCCCCAAGTATCGATCTCAAAGGAACACAGTAAGGTGGAGTTTATTATCGAGGAAGGACTTGAGGTTGAAGTCCTTTCGAGCGGATGGAATGCGGAAACGGGGTGATTTGGCTTTTGGAAAATAAAAGAAAACAACTATAACTACTCCTATGCAATGCCGCTATGCAATGCTTCGCTTGGCGGAATGGAGACTAGGCAGGCCTTGAACGCGCTGCGTCGCAAGGGCGGATGGACGAGTAGGCTAACGGATCGAACTATGCAGGCCTTGAGCGCGCTGCTTCGTTAGGCGGGATGGAATACACGGGCCGCTATGCCACGCTTCGGTAGGCGGATGGGCGAGTAGGCTAACAGAATGAGGGTCGCCGGCACCTCTTCGACAAGCACGCCACTAGCAATTGCTAGTGCGGCACCGGACACGGTGGTGGAGTGGAAAATGGATGGCGGCGCACCTCATTCACACATATGAATAATATGATTCCATAAACATGAAATAAACATTAATAAACAAGATTCATAGTGTCATCATCTAAATATAGTGATTACAAACAAATACAACCACACAAGTAGAAGAAAGAGGCAAGAGATACGACCGAATCCGGAGTCTCGTTGTAGATTCACGGTAGGAATCGTCGGGTTGTCAATCCACGTCCTAGCTCGGTCCCTACTGCATCCAGGGTAGAGGAGGGCTGTCACACCTCCCAATGGACCCGTCTTCTCCAGCGTTTTACAATCCGGCCACGTCCGATGCGAGGAACTCCTTCCTTGGCGATGAAGATGAGTGTAGAATCTCTTCCTTGAAGCCCTTGGATGATGGAGGAGGCCTAGGGGGCGAAAACCTGTGGAAATGGGCGGAACGGCGGAGCTGGGCGGAAAAACGGCGAGGATCCTGACCTAAATCGTGAGCAGGGCACATTATAGGCGCTGGAATAAACAGTGCGCACGATCGTTGGAGCACGACCGGTGGTCGTGCGCACAATCATCCTGTGATCGTGCGCCTGCCTGGACGGAGCCTGCAAGGGAAAGAGAATTATAAAATACAATGTTCGCACGACCAGTGGCGCACGACCAGTGGTCGTGCGCGTTATCGTAAGTGGTCGTGCGATAAGGGGAAACATAACTTAGTTTTCAGGGGTTAAGTGCACACGATCAGTCGCGCACGACCAGTGGTCGTGCGCAGTAGAACCAGTGATCGTGCGCAGTGTTCCTGTACAGATTTGTACCGGGAAAACCTGCACGACTCCTGCTCCAGCATACAACACTAATCAATCCACTGAAAGTGACACTTAACCATGCATGAAAACTAATAATGAAGATAAACAAGAAAAAAATACACCAAAACGGGCCTAAAGGTGCACTTAGCATGGAGAATCAAATATAAGTGAAAACATGTCTAAAGTGAAGTACATAGACTAGAAAATCGGCCCAGATGAGTCCATAAATGTGTATATATTTGGGACTTATCACACCCCCAGACTTACCTGTTTGCGCGTCCCGAGCAAACAAATTCCTCAAGTGGCTGAGAAAAAATACATAGCTGGCATAGAAATTGTGAAGCGGAGTATCATGCGAAGTCGCATGCTCATGCGCGTAGAAATACAGTAGACAAAATTTCTAATTGTACATATTAGTTTATACTTTTCTAGCGGCGTATTTATATATTACATTTACTCAAAAAGTGAATCACGGTGAATCATAAGGTCCTACATAGGAAGAAAGTAAACTGAACGCTGAGGCGAGCATTGCCAAAGATCGGGGCTCGAGACAACCTCCATTGAAATCCATCAATGTCGGTGACCATAAGCTTGCCCGTTCGCACTCTCTCCACGGCACTGGTTTGACTCAAATGCGTGAATCAATAGGACTTAAGGTTTTAGATGAGGCTTGGGTTTAGGTGAGGATAAACAAATATAAACATGAAGGCTTAAAACACAAAAACCCAAATGAGCTAATGCAGAAATTCTCCTCATTCACCACACAAATACACGGGTACACCACACCCCCGGACTTGGATTTGACTAAATGGGTGTGTGCACCGCCTACTCCCAAACATACATTCATACACAGATTTTTTCAATAAAGCTCATATCTTCTTCTTTTCTTCTCACTTCTCTTCTTTTTCTTATTTTCTTTTTCTTTTCACATATTTTCAGCAATCTAAACAATGATGCATATCCACATTTTCACAAACATAACACTACATCAACAACCCAATCATGAAAGTAATATACTAGACTTCAAATTTGGGTGTGCGACTAGGATTGGCGTTTAGGCTTTGGTGAGACAACAGTGGGGCTGAATCAAAGAAAGGGTAGGCACAACTGGGCTAACGAGGATAAAGTGATAGGAGTGGGCACAAAGGCTCAACCGGGCCAAAATGATGGCCTATATCACATTCACGCAATTGACTAACCGTATACCCATGCTTCAAGAATCGCTCGGGGCAAGTTCTAGCCACCGAGAAAGATAATCCTTTCTCCCGACTCGGGCAATACGAGGCTAACGAGCATCTACACACATTCCTATGCTACCATTTGATTCACACCGGATTCACCAATTGAGTATAGTAAACAATATTTACGCTAATAGAAAAAAAATATAAACTAAAAGCATAAAAAGAAATTGAATCTACACGATTTTCTAAACGAGACATGAGCACTCGACTAGGAGCACTACCGGAGTCAACATTTTACTCCGCCTCATAATCCTAAGCCAGCACAGTGATTTTCCAAATCACACGAAAAGAAATGAGTTCGGCTCAAGACGTGCCAACAGCTAAGTGCACGCTCGAGTGGGTGTAGTGGTGTGCAATGCAATTGAACATAACTAAATAATTGAAATAGAAATACTTCTAGCATGCAATGCAATAGTGCACGTGCGTGGGCACACAGAACTACTCTCCCCCAGACTTAAACTAAACAACCCACATAATATATGACATGAAAATCAAAATAGGGCTAGGGAAAGAAAGTACCCAATGCTCAGAAATGAGCATACCAGAAGATTGGCGTGTAAGCTAAAATGAACCGCGGCATCCGCCATCCAGAAAAGATACCTGCAGGGGTCAGCTCCGCAAAAACAAAAGAAAAAGAAAAGGAAAAACTACAATAAACTACAGTTAACTAAACAGGATTGAATGAAATAAAATGCATGGAAAGAAAGATAAATACTGGGGTTATTGTCATCCCAGCACGACTCATTCGGATTTTATATAGTTCTAGCTTATAGGCCTATGAAAAAGAAAATGCACAGGTAACTGTTCTAATATGCACATCGGTAGCGGATACCGATACGGAGACAGAGCAGTCACCCCTCTACCTAAATATAGATACCTGCTCCTCACAGGTAGAGGGTAGAGAATGTAAGAAAAGGAGGAGGCCTGGTCCTCACTCATCTCACAAAAAAAATCCTTGCCGAGCAAGGTATCGTCCACAACAGGTCCGCGGGAGGAGAAGGCAACGAATGAGGCTTCCTTAATGGAGGAGGAATCAACCTCCTCGCATAAAAGGACACACTCATCATTGACTTGAGCACAAAGCTCCAAGTCCTCCTGAAGTATCTGTGAAGATTCAGCCTGCACATGCTCGGGTGAAGAAGGGGGGTCAAGAAATAAAAGAGAAGAAGGACAAAAATAATCAGAAATCGGGGGAGTGATCCCGGTCTCACTCCCATCAGGTTGGGGAAGTAAAATAATGTTGGCATTGTCATCAATGCCGCAAGGTTCAGCGGGATCGACAGTGGCCATGCCCAAGATTTGGACTTCCTCCACCGGTGTTGAGGAAAGCTCCTCTTCACCTAGAAGGTTGTCCTCCTTCATAGGAATAGGCACAACACATAGATCGCCAGCCTCATCCTACGACACATCCTCAACAATGTCGTCGGAGACGAGTATAGTATGCACAACAGGGGGAGGAGTAGTGCTCGGATAAAAGTCGAGCACCGATTCCTCACAAAGAATCGAATCCACAAGGGGTGGTGGATGCACATGGAGAATAGGCTCAGCAATGTCGGTGCATAGATCAGCCGCACATCCGGTGATCGTATCCATGCCATTCCCTTCAAGATGTGAAGGTGACAAAGACACATAACCGGATGTAGAAGGTATGCCGCCAGAGTTAGGAGTTGGGACGATCCGGATAGCCGGCTCGTCATCCTCATCCAATTGGCGAAGATAAGCAGTACAATCCTTCAGGGCATGATCTGTGCTCCGACAAAACTGGCACTGCCTAGCAGGCTTCTTTGGCACAGTGGGTGCTGAAGCTGAAAAGAAGTAAGACGGTAAAGGCTCAGCAGAGTAGCCATAAGACTTACGCGCACCATATGGAGTATCAGACGAAGTCGGTGCTCCATATGCTGGGCTATAAGAATTATGCCTACTATTCTCCGTAGGGCATTCATCACTAGAGTGGGAGGTAGCTCCACACCAACGGCAATGGAAATTAAGATGTGCCCACATAGTGCGAAGATAAAATGATTCAAAAATAAAAATGCTATTGTGCAAAATACTACACCTAACAAAAATTACTAAAGCAACCTAATTAAAACAGGAAAATGGAATAAAAAGAAATAAAACAAAGAAATGCAATGTACAAATGGAAGGGCTTCTCTCTCAGGTTCTCCCTCTCTAGAAAACTCACAAGACTGTGTTCCCCGGCAACGGCGCCAAAAACTTGATGGCGCAAATCTCACACACCGCTATAGGCGGTAGCTCGACTGCGATACGAAACGGCAGTGTACCGATCGTTCAAGTAATATAAAATGGGAATGAATCCCCAAGTATCGATCTCAAAGGAACACAGTAAGGTGGAGTTTATTATCGAGGAAGGACTTGAGGTTGAAGTCCTTTCGAGCGGATGGAATGCGGAAACGGGGTGATTTGGCTTTTGGAAAATAAAAGAAAACAACTATAACTACTCCTATGCAATGCCGCTATGCAATGCTTCGCTTGGCGGAATGGAGACTAGGCAGGCCTTGAACGCGCTGCGTCGCAAGGGCGGATGGACGAGTAGGCTAACGGATCGAACTATGCAGGCCTTGAGCGCGCTGCTTCGTTAGGCGGGATGGAATACACGGGCCGCTATGCCACGCTTCGGTAGGCGGATGGGCGAGTAGGCTAACGGAATGAGGGTCGCCGGCACCTCTTCGACAAGCACGCCACTAGCAATTGCTAGTGCGGCACCGAACACAGTGGTGGAGTGGAAAATGGATGGCGGCGCACCTCATTCACACATATGAATAATATGATTCCATAAACATGAAATAAACATTAATAAACAAGATTCATAGTGTCATCATCTAAATATAGAGATTACAAACAAATACAACCACACAAGTAGAAGAAAGATGCAAGAGATACGACCGAATACAGAGTCTCGTTGTAGATTCACGGTAGGAATCGTCGGGTTGTCAATCCACGTCCTAGCTCGGTCCCAACTGCGTCCGGGATAGAGGAGGGCTGTCACACCTCCCAATGGACCCGTCTTCTCCAGCGTTTTACAATCCGGCCACGTCCGATGCGAGGAACTCCTTCCTTGGCGATGAAGATGAGTGTAGAATCTCTTCCTTGAAGCCCTTGGATGATGGAGGAGGCCTAGGGGGCGAAAACCTGCGGAAATGGGCGGAACGGCGGAGCTGGGCGGAAAAACGGCGAGGATCCTGACCTAAATCGGGAGCAGGGCACTTTATAGGCGCTGGAATAAACGGTGCGCACGATCGTTGGCGCACGACCAGTGGTCGTGCGCACTATCATCCTATGATCGTGCGCCTGCCTGGACGGAGCCTGCAAGGGAAAGAGAATTATAAAATACAATGTTCGCACGACCAATGGCGCACGACCAGTGGTCGTGCGCGTTATCGTAAGTGGTCGTGCGATAAGGGGAAACAGAACTCAGTTTTCAGGGGTTAAGTGCACACGATCAGTCGCGCACGACCAGTGGTCGTGCGCAGTAGAACCAGTGATCGTGCGTAGTGTTCCTGTACAGATTTGTACCGGGAACACCTGCACGACTCCTGCTCCAGCATACAACACTAATCAAGCCACTGAAAGTGACACTTAACCATGCATGAAAACTAATAATGAAGATAAACAAGAAAAAAAACACCAAAACGGGCCTAAAGGTGCACTTAGCATGGAGAATCAAATATAAGTGAAAACATGTCTAAAGTGAAGTGCATAGACTAGAAAATCAGCCCAGATGAGTCCATAAATGTGTATATATTTGGGACTCATCACACACCTTCCACATCTTGGAGGTGGTACCCTCCCGACCTGAGCACTTCTCTTACAATTTAAGGCCACTCCAAATTGGGGTCAAGTTTACCTACCGCGGCTCCTCTCCCTGCTGCATAGACCTTCTTCAGGACCAAGTCCCCTCTCTTGAATTGTTTTATTCTGATATGTTGGTCAAAGTATCTGGCCATCTGCCTCTTGACCTCCTCTTGCCGAATGGTGGCGAGATCCCGAAGTTCCTCCACCATGTCCAAGGATAACCTTTGCTCCTCTTCATTCTCCACCCGCCACTCGTCATCACCTTTCCCCGCGGCGACTACCCGGGGAGACTTCACCTCGAATTCTATAGGAAGCACGACCACGGACCCATGAGAAATTTTGAAAGGGGTCTCTTCGCTGGCCGTGGTCGGAGTAGTTCTCAAGGCCCAGAGGCCGAGGGCAGTTGATCTACCCAGTTCCCCCTGAGGTTCTTGACCTTCTTTTTGAGAAAATTCACAATTATCTTATTTGCCGCCACCACCTACCCATTGCTCCTCGGGTGGTGGACCGACGCAAACCGAAGATTTATGCCAAGCTAGATGCAGAAGCTGACGAACTCATCGCTGACAAACTGTGGCCCGTTGTCTATCACTATGGCCAGTGGGAGCCCGTGGCTGTAAATTATTTCACCCCATACAAAATTTCTCACTACTTGGGATGTTACCTTGGCCAGCGCCTTCACCTCCAGCCACTTGGAGAAGTAGTCTATCATTACCAGCAGGAACCTTCTCTGACCACTCGCCTGGGGGGAAGGGACCAACCAAATCTAACCCCCATATCGCGAAGGGCCACAGAGCTGTGATGGTCCGGAGCCTTTGAGCCGGAAGAAGATGAAGTGGAGCATTGAGCTGACACTTGGAGCACTTCTTTGCAAACTCCGCCACATCCTTGCTGAGGGTAGGCCATAAATAACCTTGCCTCAACACCCTTCCTTCCAATGTCCTACTCCCCGAGTGGCTCCCACACTCCCCCGAGTGGATCTCCTCCAAGACCCTTTTGACCTCTCCCTCTACTACATAACGGGCGAGAAGTCCCGAGAGGGTCTTTCGGTATAGCCCACCTGCATGCATGGACTAATAGACGGATTTGTACCTGAGTCATCGCTTATCCATCTACCCTTTGGATAACTTCCCCGATGCTAGGAAAGTGACGATGGGATTCATCCACGACTCTTGCTGGTCTATCAATATCAGCTCTCCCTCCTCGATGGATGGTAGGAAGAGCTCTGACACCGTCCCCCCTGCCCGGGGACCGAACTTGGCTAGAAGGTCTATCGGGTGCTCTCCTCCCTTGGCACATGCTTGATGGAGAAAGTGCGGAACTGCCCGATGACCCCCTTGACCTTCTCTAGGTAGCACTGGAGAGTTGGCTCCTTTGCCTCGAACTCCCCCCTGATCTGGCACGCCACAACCATGGAGTCCGTCGAGACATCCAAGTCTTGCACACCCAACTCCCGAGCCAGACGCAGGCCTGCTATCACTACCTCGTACTCAGCCTGGTTGTTGGTGATTGGGAAGTGAATGTTGATGGCCTGCTCAATCCATGTACCTTAGGGGCTCATCAGGATAACTCCTCCTCCAAAAGATTGCTTCCATAATGCCCCATCTACTAACATCTTCCAAGCTACCGAGTGGGGGGCCTCTTGCTCCTCCACCTCGATTACGCAATCTGCCAAGAAATCCGCCACCGCCTGTGCCTTTATTGATAGCCTTGGTACAAATGAGATATAAACTCGCTCAGTTCCACAGACCACTTGGCCAACCTTCCCGAGTGCTCTACCCCTTCCATGACGTTGCGAAGGGGGTGGTCGGTCACCACCTTGATTGAATGTGCCTGGAAATAAGGCCGGAGCTTCCGGGCCGACACCACCAAGGCGAAGGCCAACTTCTCTAGGATGGGGTACCGAAGCTTCGCCTTCCTCAGCACTCGGCTGATGTAGTAGATTGGAAGTTGCATTATGCCTTCTTCCTGGAATAGTACTGAACTTACTGCCTCGGACCCTACCCCCAAGTATAAGGATAGGTATTCTCCTTGCCTCGGCCCCTAGAGCAGAGGAGCCTGAGTGAGCTGCCCCTTCAATGCTTGGAAAACCTCCTCACACTCCGAGGTCCATTCGAATTTTTGATTCCCTCTCAGCACCTTGAAGAAGGGTGCATATTTTTCTCCTGCCTGGGAGAGGAATCTACTGAGACCGACCAACTTCCCCGTGAGGCGCTGAACCTCCTTGGCATTCCTTGGCGATCCCAGTTCCATGATGGCCTTGACCTTATCTGGATTAGGCTCCACCCCGTCTGGGGTGAGCAAGTGACCTATGAACTTCCCCCGGCTAGCCCCGAAGACACACTTCTGGGATTGCGTTTCATTTTGTACTTTCACAATGTCCCAAAAGTCTCTTCGAGGTCTCAGAGGTGAGATTTGAGGTCTCGGGTTTTGATCATGAGATCATCTACATAGACCTCCAGGTTCCTTCCTTTCTGTTCTCGGAAGACCCTATCCATCATCCGTTGATAAGTTGCCACGACATTTTTTAGCCCAAAGGGCATCATTTTATAGCAATAGCACCCATCTCCTGTGATGAAGGAGACATCCTTGATGTCGGGGGGGGGGGGGTGGGGTTGGAACAACCTTATTACTAATTTGGGCTAGGATCACTATCTGTTGACTAGGATCAAGTTGACCCCAATGTATAGTCAATGGGTCAAGAGTTTAAGTTGTTAGAAGTCAAGAAATCATTCAAGTTTTGCGTTCGACGAACTCCATACTGTGTTCGACGAACGTCCTGCTCTCTGCGTTCGATGAACGACATGCTCTCTGCGTTCGACGAACAGCCTGCTCCTGCATTCGATGAACTCGCTATCTCAACGGCTCAGCACCTCAGCTCAGCGGTCGACGAATGGATTATATCTCAGCATCTCAGCGGATCAGTTCAGAGGTCGACGAATTTATCCAGGCTCAGCGGTCGATGAAATATTCAGTTCGATGAACTCCAGTCTGCGTTCGACGAATCTTTATCAGATGTTCAGATCGACGAAAGATCTTCTCAGCTCAACTATTCAACTCTTTCAGAGCAAAGTTAAATTGAGGTCGACGAACTCAACATTGTGTTCGATGAAAATCTTGAGATCGACGAAATTGTTGAGATCGACGAAAATGCTTGAGATCGACGAAATTTGTTATTTCAGTTCAGAATGTCAGAAAGATTATATTATTCATTCTCTAAACTCAGATCGTCTACATCAACGGATCTATATTCCAGATAAGATAAGATTTCTGCCTTACTTATTATATTCCTTTCCTTTCTCTTCCCGAGAGAAAATAGTCGTTGACATTTAATGGAAAAGGAACATTTCACGAAAAAGGAAAAGGATATATGGCGTATCAGATTTACAGTTCCCAGAATATTTATTACAGATTATTATATTCCTTTCTCAGATGATTTGAATTTCAAATCATAGATATTTTATGAAAAAGGAATAAGGAAGCATATACAACAATATAGCAGTAGTTTTCACGACAGCATAAGTACAGAATATATCAAGAATAACTGTACAGAGAAAAAGAAAGAAGAAGGTTACAGGAAGAGAAGAAACATAAGAAAGCATTCACAGATCTTCTTCTTCCTTAAGCAGCACCTACTCAATCTCACTGAGAGCATCATCAACTCTACTCTCTCAGTCATCTACTGCAAGATCAGATCTTCAAAAGAGCAACAAAAATCTGAAAAACTTATTCTTCCAGATTAATCAGCTACATGAAGATTATTTGTTTCAAGAGAAAGCTCTAACCAATCAACTGTCAAACAATTTCATATCAGACAGAGGAGCTTTACACTATCAACATCCACTAAAGTCTTCTCTCAGTATATTGACAGAGAAGAACTTCATAACCCTTCTATCCCCCCTTGTACAGGGTTATAACTCCCTTCAAAAGTTAACCCATTGGTGGCATGGCACTTGATCAAAAACCTGTGGTTTGGTTAGAGCACCTGATCAACAGCTCACTTGGTGTGTGGACACCTGAACAAAAACCCCTTGGTGATAGGGCACCTGATAAAAAACCTAGTGGATCCTACCAAGTGTGGTAGAAGAGTAGATGTACCCAGGTTTATTGGGGAACTACTATAAAAATCCTTGTGTCTATGTGTTTGTGATTTTCTGTGTTGTTGTGATGTGCTGATTTCTTTATTTAGTTTTTATAAATCACTCTATACACATATATATATCACTATTTTAATTCCGCTTTAAAATTAAGGGAAAAGTTTTTAATACTCTATTCACCCCCCTCTAGAGTAAATATAAGATCTAACCTCTCCTTCAATTGGTATCAAAGCAAGGTTGATTATATTAATCACTTTCAACTGATACTCAATTTTACTTTCAATTGGTATCAGAGGGTAGTTGATTTTATATACAGACTAACACCTGAATCATAACGATCAATTAGATCTTAATTTATTTTAGAGTTTTATTTTCTTAAAAACTCATGGAACAGAACAAAGAATATTCTAGCACAAGACCTCCTATGTGCAATCTCAGTAAGTTTGCACTATGGAAGGCAAGGATTAGGTTGTACATGAATTCTATTGATGAGGAAATTTTTAATGTTATTTTGACAGGGCCTCCAACACCTACAGCAGCAACAAGTGCTGAAACTACAACTTACAACAATGATGTTCCACCTCCTGAGTGGACTGAAGCCCAGAAAAAGCAAAGAAGTGCAGATGCCAAAGCTATGAACATTCTGGCACAAACAATGTCTGATGACATTTTTCAGAAAGTGGTGGAATGCACCTCAGCAAGAGAAATCCGGATCTCTCTCAACAATATGGTTGAAGGATCGGCTGATGAAAGAAAGGACAGAAGATCCCACCTTATTTCTCAATATGAGAATTTCAAAAAGGGAGAATTTGAGACAGTGGCTGATATGTATAACAGGCTCAGCCTCATAATCAATGAGCTGAAGACCTGGGACAAAGTGATCTCCATCACTGATATCAATGATAAGATCCTTATGTGCTTCCCTAGCACATGGGACTCTAGGATCTGGCCAATCAAGGAAGCCAGAAGCCTTAATGAGATCTCAACTGAGAGCTTGTTAGGCAAACTCAAATCCTATGAGCAGCTTATCAAGTCTAGAGAAGCTGAACAATCAACTTCATCTTCAGCATCCAAGAAGGAGAAGAATATAGCTTTCCAAGCTACTAAAGAAGAAGAAAAGGCTCCAGGAGATATGGAGTTCATGAGCCTTTTAGCCAAAAGGTTCTACAAGATGGCTAAGAAGGACTTCAGAAAGAAGGACTCCAGATCAAGGGAAAAGCCAAGGTATGACAAGTCAAATTCTAAAGAAATTATTTGTTATGGCTACAGGAAATCTGGACACATTCTGCCAGACTGTCCAGAGAATCAGAAGAAGGAGAAGAGAAAAGAAAAGGAAGACAAAAGACACTCCAGCAAGTCTTCCTCCCACAGGCACAAGCATAAGGGAAGAGGATTTGTAGCTGAAACCTAGAGTGAAACTGAGTCAGAATCTTCATCCAGTTCTTCTGATGATGAAGAAGAATCAAAGGAGAATGACCAATGCCTGATGGCCATTTATGACTCAAGCCGTGAGTCAGTAAGTGCATCTTCATAGAGCTCTTCTGATGATGAAGATGATGAAGAAGAGAAGAATTTCTGCATGATGGCTATCAATGCCTCAGCAAACAACTCAGATGAAGAGGAATCAGAATCAAAAGCTGACAATGATGCTGATCAGGTAATCTCAAATTTTGATTTCAATTCAGTTGAATTCTAAGATGAATTCAAAGTTCTTTGCTTAGACTTAATAAAATCCGAGAAGGAAATAATCACTCTCAGAAATAAGTTAGCTGAAATGAACAAATTAAGTGAAGAAAATGCTAATCTTAAGAAAGATCTAGCTGCCTCTAGAAAACAAATTATTCTCATTGAGAATAAACTTTCTGAGGCTAAGAAATTTGAAGAATCCCTAAATGAGAGAAGCTCAAACTGATGGACATTACAAGCACAGTAAATACCAGATTAAGTGGCAAACTAGGCTTGGGTGCATCATCAAGTGAGCCACCTCTGATTAAGAAAAACAAACTATCTACACCTATAAAATTCATTTCTGCTAAGAGCAAAGAGGTTTTAGATGCAAATAAAAACATTTCAAGTAAGGCTGTTAAGAATGAAGGAATTCAGCAGAATTCGTCGAACGGAGCTCGACGAAATGAATTCACTTCGTCGAACGGAGCTCGACTAACTCTGAAGACAGATTCTTGTATAGTCATTATTCGAACGACGCTAGATGAAAGCATGTCCATTCGTCGAACGGCGATCGACAAACTCAGCCCAATTCGTCGAACAGAAAATATACAGAAAATTTACAGAATTCTTATTCTTCACATACTTTCAGTCCTTTCACTGAATGGATAATACTTCCAAGGATATATCATCCACAAGGTTATAAGGACCAACCTGAAATGTCTTTTATTTCAGAGTTTTGTGGTAATACAAAAAGACCCAAGGTAGTCTGGGTCAAAAACAACTAGATTGTTTTTTTGTTTTACAGGTACACAGCTATCCAAACAAGAATGAACAATGGTATTTGGATAGTGGCTGTTCAAAACACATGACAGGAAACAAGACCAACCTGAACAACTACAAGGAAAAGCTTGGACCCAAGGTGATATTTGGAGACTCCAACTGTGGACAAACCAAAGGCTATGCACAGATCAAAGTTGGAGCAGTGACCTTCAAAGAAGCAGCCTATGTCAAGGGTCTGAAGCACAAACTCATCAGCATAAGCCAGTTATGTGATGAAGGTTATCAGGTAACTTTCAATCATTCCTTATGTCTTATTACCAATAATAAAAATATTACTGTATTATCTGGTATTAGACATGTAAATATTTATTTAGTCAACTTTGACTCTGCCAATACTGATATTTGCTTATTCAATTCTATAAGTAAAACAAATGAATTATGGCATAAAAGGCTTGGACATATTAACCTTAGAACTATCTCTAAGCTTTCTAAGGACAATCTTGTTAGAGGATTACCTTCTGGTTCATACAAGAAGGAAAGACTCTGCAGGGCTTGTCAATTAGGTAAGCAAACTAGAAGTAGTTTTAAATCTTTATCAAAGAGTGATTCACCTAGGATTTTATATTTGCTGCATTTGGACCTTTTTGGACCTACTGCAATACAAAGCCTAGGAGGGAAGCATTACTCTCTAGTGATTGTAGATGACTTCTCAAGATTCACTTGGGTGTTCTTTCTTAGGAACAAGTCTGACACCTTCAATGTTCTGACAGACTTTCTCAGGTCCATCAAGATTGAGTACTCTACAGTAGTTGCATTGATCAGAAGTGATCATGGCATTGAGTTTGAGTATCTTCTAATGAGAGAATTCTGTGGAAAAGAAGGGATCAAGTAGTGTTTCTTTGCTCCTAGAAGTCCTCAACAAAATAGGGTAGCTGAAAGGAAAAATAGAACCCTTATTGAATCAGCAACTACATTGCTTGCTGATGCAAACTTGCCACTCTCTTTTTGGGCAGAGGTAGTGAGCACAACAAATTATGTGTTGAATAGAAGCCTGATACATAAGCTTAAGGGTAAAACTCACTATGAATTACTTAAGAATAAAATGCCTAAGGTTAACTATTTTAAGATATTTGGGTGTAAATGCTTTGTGCATAACAATGACAAGAAATATCTAAGGAAGTTTGAAGCAAAAGCTGCTGAAGGCATATTCCTTGGATATTCACTTTCTAGTAAGGCATATAGAGTTTACAACAAATCTACTCTTAAGATAGAAGAGTCCATGCATGTATCTTTTGATGTGACTAACATGTTACTTGAGTAGAGGAACACCACTTCTACCAAACATACTATGCAGGTACCAACTCTATGTGAAGAGCTCAATGGATTAGATCTACAAAAAGAAGAATCACCACTTCCATCAACACAAAATCTTGAAGACAGTGAAGAAGAAGATCATCCAGATCTTGCTGCCAGTTATAATCAAGTGACAGCTTAACAAATTCCCCAAGTGGATATCATTGCTGAACCAACTCCAACTATTGACCACATCACAGTTAGAGATCATCCAACATCACAAGTGATTGGTGATATTTCAGCAGGTGTTCAAACAAGGCATCAACTACATAAAAATCAAATGCACACTTGTTTTCTATCACAAGTTGAACCTCAAACCATAAAAGATGCATAACAAGATCCAAACTGGATTCCTGCAATGCAAGAGGAGCTTAACCAATTTGAAAGGAACAAGGTTTGGGATTTGGTTCCAAGACCAAAAGGCCATCCAGTTATTGGCACCAAGTGGGTCTTCAGGAACAAGCTTGAAGATCAAGGCAACATAGTAAGAAATAAAGCAAGATTGGTAGCTCAAGGATATTCACAGGAAGAAAGAATTGACTATGATCAGACCTTTGCTCCTGTTGCAAGACTTGAAGCTATAAAGATCTTTCTAGCCTTTGCTGCATACAAATGGATGTGAAGAGTGCATTTCTGAATGGAGACATCAAAGAAGAAGTCTATATGGAACAACCACCAGGTTTCATCTCTCCAACTCAATCCTCTTATGTATTTAAGCTTAATAAAGCTCTCTATGGTCTCAAACAAGCTCCCAGAGCATGGTATGAGACCTTAGCTAGTTTTCTTTTGGAGAATAATTTCTGTAGAGGCATAGTAGATAAAACCTTATTTTCTTGGATACATAAAAATCAAACTCTACTAGTTCAAATATATGTAGATGATATTATTTTTGGCTCTACTGATTCAAATTTATGCAAAAGATTTTCTAACATGATGCAATCTAAATTTGAAATGAGTAGTATGGGTGAACTATCATACTTCCTTGGTCTTCAAGTGAAGCAAACTCCAAATGGCATATTCATATCACATTCCAAGTTTGCTAAGGAATTAGTGAAAAGGTTTGGTACGTCTGATGCTTCCACCATGAAAACACCCATGCCCTCAAATGATGTTGTTGATGCTAATGAATCAGGGAAACCTGTTGATCATAAAGTATATATAGCAATTGTTGGCTCACTACTTTATTTAACACCAAGTTAGCCTGATATAATATTTGCTACTTATATTTGTGCTAGGTTCCATGTTAACCCCAAAGAATCTCACCTAATTTTATTAAAAAGAATTTTGAGATATATAAAGGGTTGTCCTAATCTAGGACTTTGGTATCCAACAGCATCAGAATTTGAATTAACTGGATTCTCAGATTCTGATTATGCTTGATGCAGAGTAGACAGGAAAAGCACATCAGGAACTTGCCAGTTTCTAGGTGATAGGCTTGTGTCTTGGTTCTATAAGAAACAAACATCTGTGTCTACATCAATAGCTGAAGCTGAATACATAGCTGCAGGCAGTTGCTGCTCACAGATATTGTGGATACAAAATCAGCTCCTAGACTATGGTGTCAACTTAAATAATTCAATTATATTTTGTGACAATACTAGTACAATATCTATAGCACAAAATCCAGTCCTCCATAGTAGGACTAAACACATAGAAATTAGGCACCACTTTATTAGAGATAATGTGGATAAAAATAAAATTTGCCTACAGTTCATTTCTACTGATTTGCAAAGAGCTGACATTTTCACCAAGCCCTTGGATGAAAAGAAACACATTTTCTTTATAAATTAGCTAGGAATGATAGATGTAGATTCAATCTGCTAAAAATTAAGTTTTCTACTTATCCCATTCTTCATCTAACTGAGATCGATGAAATAAAGTTTTTCGTCGAACGGAGATCGACGAAGTCATCAAGTTCGTCGAACCGAGATCGACGAAAACTCATCTTTCGTCGAACCAGTTTTGATGAAGCTTTTATTTCTAATCTGTCATCATAATCAAATCTTTTTATTTTAACTAAATGCCTATAGAAATTGCTTCTCTTTCCAGTTCCTTTGCACTTGATCTCTATTTTATTTTGCAGGAATAGTAGCAATATAAAGATGGCATCCTTCCCTACCTCCTCAAAAGTCCCTTCTTCTAGGGGCCTAGCTCCAGGTCTTCCTGAAACTAGGCAGCGGGAGATGTATTAAAGAAGCTCTTTTTTGTTACGGGGAGATACTTTCCTTTTTGACAGGGGGAATTGCTTTCTGAAGATGCTCAAGCTTCAAGCGGAAATGCTGATGAAGAAGCATGTTTTCAGTTCTATGAAGAAGCTCCATATGATGCAGTTTTGGCTCAGGGGGAGATGTTCTATGAACTAGGCAAGGGGAGAAAGCTGAAGAAGCTCCAGTCTCAGGGGGAGATGCTCTCAGGCTAACATATTTTATGAACAAGCTTCATACATTGCAAATTCAGAATACAACTTTTGATATAGAAGAAGAAACAAATTCAGATTCAGATTTTGAAAGATTTAGAAGAAGATGTTATGACAAGATTCAAATTCTGATTGGTAGCAAAGCAGATTAAGAAATAATTCCAGTTAAAGCAGATATCAAATTCAGATTATAAAGATTCAGTTCAGATCAACAATTCAGAAAGCTGAAATATAGCTGTTGAAACCGATTTCTCAGTCTCTATGGAGTTTGGGGCCCCCAACAAGTTGAGGGGTGGCCAACTCTTACTCCCCCCCAAGGGAGAGCTCCAGGTTGAATGTGTTGGAACTATGAACAGGACTAAGGACTCGACGAGGAGGTCCCACCACATACCCGGAAGATCATCAGAGCGCTTCCCCTCCCAAGCCAATGTCGGGCTTGGGCACCACTGGAGGCTCTCCTCACCCTGCTAGAGAGAAAGTTGGGGAGGGAGAGAGAGAGGGAGAGAGCTAGCCTAGAACCAGCTTGCCTCCAAATGGTGCCCCCTTGGTCCTATTTATAGGATTCCTGAACTTGGGTTGCAAATAACCAAACTATGGCCTATCAGATTACCTAAATACCATCGGATTTGGCTGCGGAGAGCCAAATCCTGCTATTCTGCAGCACTAAACGCATGCCAAACCCTCCCCCCGGAACTGGGCGAGAGGGGGTACCACGCGGGGCTCGGCGAGCCCACTAACTGGGGTGGGGCGAGACCCGGGGGTCGGCCCCCTGCTGGGGCGGGGGCGAGAGGAGCTCGCACCCCTGGGTTGGGGCAGGGCGAGAGGAGCTCGCCCCCCTGGGTTGCGGCGGGGTGAGAGGAGCTCGCCCCCCTGGGTTCTCGCCCCCTGCTGTTGGGGGCGCGGGGGCGAGTGGAGCTCGCCCCCCTGGCTTGGGGCGGGACGAGAGGAGCTCGCCCCCTGGGTTGGGGCGGGGAGAGAGGAGCTCGCCCCCCTGAGTTGGGGCGGGGAGAGAGGAGCTCTCCCCCCTGGGTTGTAACACCCCAGTTTTGGCAGTTTTCTTAAAATGCACGATAGTGCATTTTCTTGACGCACGATCGATCCACTCGTGCATTCTCTTCGGCTGGCAAATTGGCGTTCTGAATTTAATCGTGTGTTTTTTGTACGGTTGTGCGTTCGACCGTGCGATCAGCACCAGATCCGCAAGTGGCGAAATCTGGGCGTCCGTTTGGTTTAATTTCGATCGGACGACTGTGAGGGGTTTGTGGGAGAACCCTAAGTAGGGCTGAGAAGCTCTCCCTCCTCATCTTCTCTTCAGTTGGGTTCTTAAGGGTTATAGAGAGAGGAAGGGTTGGAGGAGTAAGAGATCTAGTTCCCGCCATTGTTGGAGCTTCGGAGCTCCGTTCGCCGATCCGAGACCGGCAGCGCGTAGGGGACGTCGAGGCGCTTCTTCTCCTCCATTCTTTGCAAAGTTTCCCATGACTAGGAGGAGATCTCAAAAGGTAACGAAATTTCTCCTCCCGGTCTTTAGGATGCGTGCTCGGCATCCCATAATTTTCTGCATTTTGGCATCGGATCCGTCGAGTGAGAGGGATCCGGGTCGCCTTGGTTCAAGAGGAACCATCGGGTTGATTGTGTCCGTCCCTGACATGATTTGCACTAGAGATCCGCTCCGTTAGCGGATTAGGCATTGTGGGTGAAGCCGGTTTCGCGACCGTTGGTCCGATTCGGTGATGTTGTTTGACGCGCATTTTAGGGGTTTTGCTAGAAATCCGAATACGACGAATTCGTCGTCGTGATGCCCTTGTAGTTTCATATGGGAACGAACGTTGGTTTGTGGGCGAGAAATTAATGTGTGGATTGTGAGGCTTGTGACGCCTATTGTTGTGCAAGGTGTGATTTGGTCTTTGTGGTCGGCTGGCTATCGTGTGAATGCTGGAATTCATGTGGGGAGAGTGTCCCGGCAGGACAAGTCCCTTCGGTGTTAACTGACGAGAACGGCTGTGCTAACGAACGAGCCCGGAATGGTCGCCAAGCGAGGCAGTCGACGGACATTGTCCCGATGGTAAGACCAGGGCCTTGGGACGTTTGCTCGGAGTCTAAGACAAGGTTCTTAGCATCGGTTGTGTGGTTTGTGGCAAGAACGTGTGAGCTATTTGACAAGCCTGATGGCATGGAGAGCCAGGCGAGGTGGGTCTCGGCGTGAGTTCTTGGCCTTTGGCGACGATGCCCTTTGGGGGAAGTTTTGAGTACCCCGTGATTGTGCTGATAATGTATGATGATGTGTTAGAATCATACGCTTTAGGGCGCCTTGGGTGAAACACGGGTTTGCATTCATATCGCATTTGTAGGCCCCTTTATTACTGCTCAACATAGAAATGTGGATGTTGTTTGTGACACTCATGCCTGTTGTTTTATGTTGCTTCTTTCCGTATATACATGTGCAAACGAAGTGCTGACTTGCAGGGTGATGTAGTTCCCCGGGGTCCGCTAGGATGGCCGGGAGGAGGGGTGTTGTTACACCGTTTGTGGCCAGCCATAGCTGACCTCGTTTACCGCTCTTTGTGATTTGGATGCAGGCCAAGGATAGCAGGCTGGAACAAGCTCGCAGGCCAAAAAGGTCTAAAGCCTCATGAAGTGTTTACTCTGTATTTCCTGCATTTTTGTACTCATCTTTTGATGTTCCGGCTTGCATGCCGAGGTAGCTTAGGGAAGCTAGTTCTGTAACACCCTGCCAGTATTAATAGTATAACAGTAGGTCCGGCCGGGACCCCACGCCATACAAACCACACTAGCTAGGAGTTAAAAGGTGATAAACAGAAAGAACTACAACAGAGTATACTAAACACTAGCGGAAGCATAATGATTTAACATTTCCATTAGAATTGTCCACTATCATAGGAATGAAACCATGAAATAGAGTTATGGCCTTAAGGCCTTACATTTAACAAATGTACTAAAACTCCAAAACAAACATCGGCACGCATGCCGGCAATACATGAGAAAGCTAAAAAAAGAGGTTGGCCTTCAAGGGCCAACTCAGCAAAGGGGCCACCGCCAGCTATTTCCCACAAGGCTCACCTGCACCTGCATAAGAACATTCCACCAAGTGGTGGCAAACAAAGTAACGGTCAGCACAGCTGACCAAATTATAACGAACCCACCCCTTTACTGGGGTGGCGGAGCTTCTACCCTACAAGCAAGCCATACTAGCACAAGTACTAATATCAAGAAGGTGCAACTACACAAGGTGAGGTTTCAAGCACATTCAATCTTCTAGGTTGAGCATCAAAAAGGAGGGAACCTAGGTATGCACATGATGTTGGTTGGGTTCACCCGAAGGTTCCCCACAACCGCCTAAACAACCGCATGAGGCTAACAACATCAATTCCACAAAACACTCCACCGTAAGGGCCATCGCCTTAGGTGGGAAAAAGAGTTTTTGGTCGGTCTAGGTAAATCACCTTCCACGACCTCTCCCATGATCACACGGCTTACATGAGGTAGGGACCTCTTACCGATCTGCATGGAAACGGGTTCGGTTTAGCTTTGCCCGTGCTCTAATCGTCGCGATCTATCGCACGACGCGGGTACGGCTTCACCTCGGCCCGTAACAGTTTAGCACTTTCACGTGCTACACAAAATATAAGCTACGCACCTAACCCCTTCGCAGGGATCTAGGCTTCACAAATATTCAACAAAGGAGGTACAATACACTCCGCATCAATTTCGTGGTGAAGGTTTGCCTTCATCCAATCTCAAAGCATGGGGCTTTCGTTAGGATCTTCACAAGACGCCTACAATTTAAATCCCGCAATACTAAAGATGATTTCACGGAGTCATTCTCCGGCACGCATTCTAGGCTTAACCTAAATGCAACGTCGCAAACCAAGCATCACCGATTCGGGCTCACGACCGCGAATAGGCTTCACACAAAATGCCTAAATCCGCACGACTACCGGATTTTCTACATGCAATATGCCGGGGACGGACACAATCGACCCGGAGTTCCGAAGAACTTGAGGGAAATCCTACACTTCACCCATTTGGTGAAAGGGATTCCTCATGCAAGCATAGAGAAATGAAGGAGAGGACAAATGACAAGTCCAAAGAATCGAGAGGAAGAATCATTACCCTAGGAGCGTTCTTCTTCGCCATGGATCCGTGATTTTAGACGGAGGGAAACGACCGCACCGGGCTGCACTCTCCAGATCTGGAAACGGCTCGCGAAACGGAGCTCCGGAGCTCCGTCAATGGCGGGATCTCTCCTTCTTCTTCCTTACCTCCTTCTTCTTCCTCTAGCCTAGGAGAGAGAAACACCTCAAAAGAATGAGGATTAATCTCCTCTCACAAGCCCTAAGACCCTCCAACATTTAATCCTAGCCATTGGATCGGATTCCAAAAGATTTGGACGGCCGGATCGTCTTCTCCGCTCAAAATCGCGGAGCAGAATAAACAGGGCGCACGATCACAGGCGCACGATCACTGGTCGTGCGCGAAGAGGAGAATGGTCGTGCGATAAGCCGAGACAGAACTCCGATTCCTTGCGAATGAACGCACGATCATTGGCGCACGATCACTGGTCGTGCGCGAAGAGGACAATGGTCGTGCGCAGAGAACTGTTGTGGAATTTTTAGCCTATCCCGAGCGCAACACTACCACTCCGCCTACTTCGCTGAACTAAGAATTTTGGGGTGTTACAACTCCACCTCCCTTAAAAGAATTTCATCCCGAAACTTTGAAAACAGTAATAGCAGGAATTACAGTTATAAATTACCTGAGAGGAATAGCTCGGGGTACTCCGCAAGCATCGCTTGCTCTCTCTCCCAAGATAGCTCCTCTCGGCCGCAATTATCCCACCGGACTTTCACCATCCGAATGGACTTGTTCCGCAACTGCTTTACTTCGGTATCTTCGATGCGTAAGGGCTTGACTTTCGTCGACAACCCACTATCAACCGGCACTTTGCCAACTGCAACGATGTGAGTAGGCTCTTGCACCGCCTTTCTCAAAACTAAAATGTGAAACACGTCGTGTAGACCGCTCAGCTCTGCAGATAGTGCAAGCCGATAAGCCGCATCACCAACACGCTCCACGATCTCAAACGGTCCTAAGTACCTTGGGCTGAGCTTTTTCAAGCGTCGGATCCTTGATACCCCTTTGAACGGTTTGATCTTCAAGTAAACCCGGTCACCGACGACGAACTCTAGGTTCCTATGCTTGGCGTTGAAATATTTTGCTTGCCTATCCTGGGCAATCAATAGCCTTTTACGTATAGTTCGGATCGTCGAAGTTGCTTCCTCAACATCCTTTCGCTTTAATAGCTTAGTATCGCCCGTTTCTGCCCAAGACAACGGCGTGCGACACTTCTTACCATAGAGGGCCTCGAAAGGAGCCATCTTTATACTGGCTTGGTAGCTATTATTGTAGGCGAACTCGATCATATAGAGATGATCTTCCCACTTCTTTCCAAAATCTAGAGCGCACATTCAGAGCATATCCTCCATAGTCCTGTTGGTCCTCTCGGTCTGTCCATCCGTTTGCGGGTGGAAGGCCGTGCTGAACTTCAATTTAGTGCCCAACAGTTCATGGATAAGCCTCCAATCTTTCGATGTGAAACGCCCGTCACGATCGCTGACGATGCTACGAGGGACACCGTGCAGCCTCACAATACTATCGACATAGAGCTTCGCTAGCTTTTCTACAGAATCATCCTTCCGGTTCGGAATAAAATGCGATACCTTCATCAATCGGTCCACGATCACCCAGATGGCGTCGTTTCCCTGTTGCGATCTCGGTAATCCGTGCACGAAATCCATCAAAATATCGTCAAACTTCCATTCCGGAATCGGCAAGGACTTCAAAAATCCACCGGGACGTTGACATTCCACCTTCACCAACGCGCAAGTGTTACACTTGGCCACGTAGAGGGCAATGTCTTTCTTCATACCCGGCCACCAGAAAAGTTTCTTCATGTCCATGTACATTTTCGTGCTCCCAGGGTGGATCGAGTACTTGGTATGATGAGCCTCGTACATCAACTCCGCCCGTAGAGTACCAACGTTTGGGACGCACAATCTACCATTCTTCCACATAAGGCCATCTTCGAAAGAGAAATCAGCGTTTAACCCGTCAACGGTTTCCGCTTTATAGCGTTTCATGCTCTCGTCCAGCTCCAATGCCTGTCGAACTCGGTCGGCAAGGTGGTATTGAACCTCCGTCCAGTTCAAGCATGCTGAAGTAGACGCTCTTCAATCAACGCAAATGATCTCCATTTCTTCCAGCTCGCGGATTAGACGCTCATCGTGCATCAAAATCCAATTTGCCTGAGCGGGAGCCCGACGACTCAACGCGTCCGCAACTACATTCCACTTTCCAGGAGTATACTTGATGTCGAGGGTGTAGTCCCCAAGGAACTCCATCCACCTCCTTTGACGCATATTCAACTCCCTTTGATCCAGCAGGTACTTGAGGCTCTTGTGGTCGGTAAAGATGTCGATCTTCACGCCATACAAATAATGCCTCCACAGCTTAAGAGCAAATACCACGGCCGCTAGCTCCAAATCATGGACTGGGTAATTCCTCTCATGAACCTTCAGTTGCCGGGAGCCGTAGTCAATTACCTTTCCGAACTGCACTAGGACACAACCCAAACCACTCTCCGAGGCGTCGCTATAAATTTCATAGCCTTCCGTACCACATGGCGAGCATAGAATGGGCGCCGTGGTCAGACGACTCTTCAGCTCTTCAAAAGCTCGTGCGCACTCGGGCGACCAAACGAACTTATGATCTTTCCTAGTCTGTTTAGTGAGAGGGAGTGCAATCCTCGAGAAGTTTTCCACAAAGCGCCTATAATAGCCGGCAAGTCCTAAGAAACTTCGGACTTCCGCTACATTTTTCAATAAAGGCCACGCTCGGACCGCTTCTATCTTCGACGGATCAACTGCAATTCCTTCTCCACTAACAACATGACCAAGGCATGCTACTGACGATAGCCAAAACTCGCACTTGGAGAACTTGGCATATAGCTGACTCCTCCTCAAGGTGATCAGAACTGCGTGCAGATGCCCTACATGCTCCTCTTTCGACTGAGAGTATACAAAAATGTCGTCGATGAAGACGATCACAAATTGATCCAAATACTCTCGAAACGTCCTGTTCATTAAGTCCATGAATACCGACGGTGCATTAGACAGACCGAACGGCATCACCGTGAACTCATAGTGCCCAAAACGGGTACTGAACGCTGTTTTTGGAATGTCACATTCCCTTATTCGCAGTTGATAGTAGCCGGACCTTAGGTCCAGCTTGGAGTAAACCGTCGACCCAACCAGTTGGTCGAATAAATCATCGATTCTTGGAATCGGATATCGGTTCTTCTCGGTCAACTTGTTTAGCTCTCGATAATCAATACATAGACGCAAGCTCCCGTCCTTCTTTTTCATAAAGAGGACCGGTGCACTCCAAGGCGATGAACTTGGACGTACGTAGCCTTGCTCTAGCAGCTCTTGCAATTGGACCTTCAGCTCTGCCAGTTCCTTTGGCGCTATCCGGTACGGTGAGCGGGCCACAGGTTTGGCACCTGGCACCAACTCGATACAGAAATCAATCTCCCGATGAGGCGGAGCCCCAGGGAGTTCGTTAGGAAACACGTCGGCGTACTCCGCTACAACTGGGACATCACATGACCTGGGCTTTGGCTCCGAAGCCTCCAACAAAGTGAAGAACAACTCGGCGCCTTTTCTCACCGCTTTAACCACTTGGAGAGCAGACATCAGCGTCTTGCTCGCTCCTCGCATACCGGCGAATGTGGTTTCTCCTTCGGTGTTCTTTCCCAGAGTGATCTCCTTTGAATTGCAATCTATGCATGCTCGCTGCTCCGAGAGCCAGTCCATGCCGAAGATCACATCGAATTCAGCTAACGGTAATAACAATGCTTCCAAATCGAAATCCTGATTTCCGATCCGCACCTTCACACGGCTCTTCCTATCCGCACTCATTCGAGATCCATTGGGTAGAACTACTTCCAATCTATCCTCTACAAAGGTAGACGGCACTCCGATTCGCACCACGAAGTCCTCAGACAGAAAAGAGTGCGATGCACCCATATCAAATAGAGCTCTCGCCGGATAGTTGAAAATTAGGACGAAACCTAATTGTACACAAATAAAGCAAATAGTCGTACAATAGTATGAATTATATATATATAGCTGTAAAAGCTAACTTCTAATTCGTACCTGTGACGACATCAGTTTGTCGTATAGCTTCTTGCTGGCCAATCGAATAGACTCTCGGCTGAGTCGGAATAATGTGCTGGGAAGCCGAAGATTCCGCAGCTTTACCCTTTTCCGCAGCACGAGCATGGTCCAACGCTCGGTTCTCTGCCTTCGGGGGACCACTTCGACACACTGCGGCCTTGTGTCCTACCTTCCCGCAGGTGAAACACGTGATAGGACCCCGCACAGTCGTTGCTCCCGAAACATTTGAGCGGGTTTGCTCCGCCGGTTTGAACTTCCTTTTGTTCTTTCTGAACTCTGACTTGGACTGAGAGGCCGGCGCATGAAACTCAGGTTTCTTTGCCACGGTTTTTGCTTGTACCCTCTTCATGTCCAACTCTAGGGATCTGGCAGTTTGGACCATCACCTGGAAGCCAAACGTCATGGGGACTGCGAGGAGCAGCCTCAACTCGTCCCGAAGCCCTTCATAGAACTTATTTGTCTTTGTCTCCTCATCCTCCACTAAGGACCCCGCATAGTGACTTAGTCTAGTAAACTCATGCAAGTAATCGTCAACGGAGCGATCACCTTGTGTCAACCTCAAGAACTGGTTTTGTAACGCAATGCGCTGGGCAGAGGGGATAAACCTCTGGAGGAACGACTTTGAAAACTCAGCCATTGTGATTTCAGTAATATCTCTACCGCAGAACTTATGCAGCTCCTGCTCTTCCCACCACAGCACAGCCTCTCCATCAAGAAGGAAAGTGGCTATGGTGACCATCATGGCTTCGTCCGTCACTGTCGCCCTCAGAGTTCTTCTAACTCTTGACAACCAGTCTTCTGCCTCCGTTGGGGACTCAGATCCTGAGAAGGTAGGAGGATTAAAGCTCAAGAAGTGCTTTAATTGCTGGTCACGCGCTCGCCCCACAGCTACTTGCGCAACTTGACGTTCCACCCTTGGCGCTACCGCAGGTTCCACTGCAGCTACTGGCACAGGGGCCTCAACCCTCGGTTCCAGCGCAGGTTCCACTGCAGGTTCGATCACCGAGGCCGCAGCTGTAGTAGGCGTAGCAAGCTGCGCAAGCCTTTGCGGTTGAGCATTGATCATCGCGAAGACCGCTTCTGCGACCATTCTGATCATCTCAGCCGAAGGAGTGGTCGCTGGCACTTCAGCCGACCCACTACTTTCAGCGGTGTTACGGGGTCGAGACTGCCCCGCAGCACTTCTAGTCACCTATAATCATGCAAGGCACAATTTAGTGACCCACAACATATCAAACATCAATCATGGAACGCTCAGGTTCCGCAAACAAGTATGTTTTTTTTCTCATTCCTAAGTGGACATTCTTATTAGTTTTTATCGTTTTAGGTGAATGCACAACCCGTGCGCACCACCCCTTAAAAGGAATTCGTCCCGAATTCGCTAAACTACGGATCGACGCCTTAAGTCTGATACCAAATTGTAACACCCTGCCAGTCTTAATAGTATAACAGTAGGTCCGGCCGGGACCCCACGCCATACAAACCACACTAGCTAGGAGTTAAAAGGTGATAAACAGAAAGAACTACAATAGAGTATACTAAACACTAGCGGAAGCATAATGATTTAACATTTCCATTAGAATTGTCCACTATCATAGGAATGAAACCATGAAATAGAGTTATGGCCTTAAGGCCTTACATTTAACAAATGTACTAAAACTCCAAAACATACATCGGCATGCATGCCGACAATACATGAGAAAGCTAAAAAAAGAGGTTGGCCTTCAAGGGCCAACTCAGCAAAGGGGCCACCGCCTGCTATTTCCCACTAGGCTCACCTGCACCTGCATAAGAACATTCCACCAAGTGGTGGCAAACAAAGTAACGGTCAGCACAGCTGACCAAATTATAACGACCCCACCCCTTTACCGGGGTGGCGGAGCTTCTACCCTGCAAGCAAGCCATACTAGCACAAGTACTAATATCAAGAAGGTGCAACTACACAAGGTGAGGTTTCAAGCACATTCAATCTTCTAGGTTGAGCATCAAAAAGGAGGGAACCTAGGTATGCACATGATGTTGGTTGGGTTCACCCGAAGGTTCCCCACAACCGCCTAAACAACCGCATGAGGCTAACAACATCAATTCCACAAAACACTCCACCGTAAGGGCCATCGCCTTAGGTGGGAAAAACAGCTTTTGGTCGGTCTAGGTAAATCACCTTCCACGACCTCTCCCATGATCACACGGCTTACATGAGGTAGGGACCTCTTACCGATCTGCATGGAAACGGGTTCGGTTTAGCTTTGCCCGTGCTCTAATCGTCGCGATCTATCGCACAACGCGGGTACGGCTTCACCTCGGCCCGTAACAGTTTAGCACTTTCACGTGCTACACAAAATATAAGCTACGCACCTAACCCCTTCGCAGGGATCTAGGCTTCACAAATATTCAACAAAGGAGGTACAATACACTCCGCATCAATTTCGTGGTGAAGGTTTGCCTTCATCCAATCTCAAAGCATGGGGCTTTCGTTAGGATCTTCACAAGACGCCTACAATTTAAATCCCGCAATACTAAAGATGATTTCACGGAGTCATTCTCCGGCACGCATTCTAGGCTTAACCTAAATGCAATGTCGCAAACCAAGCATCACCGATTCGGGCTCACGACCACGAATAGGCTTCACACAAAATGCCTAAATCCGCACGACTATCGGATTTTCTACATGCAATATGCCGGGGATGGACACAATCGACCCGGAGTTCCGAAGAACTTGAGGGAAATCCTACACTTCACCCATTTGGTGAAAGGGATTCCTCATGAAAGCATAGAGAAATGAAGGAGAGGATAAATGACAAGTCCAAAGAATCGAGAGGAAGAATCGTTACCCTAGGAGCGTTCTTCTTCGCCATGGATCCGAGATTTTAGATGGAGGGAAACGACCGCACCGGGCTGCACTCTCCAGATCTGGAAACGGCTCGCGAAACGGAGCTCCGGAGCTCCGTCAATGGCGGGATCTCTCCTTCTTCTTCCTTACCTCCTTCTTCTTCCTCTAGCCTAGGAGAGAGAAACACCTCAAAAGAATGAGGATTAATCTCCTCTCACAAGCCCTAAGACCCTCCAGCATTTAATCCTAGCAATTGGATCGGATTCCAAAAGATTTGGACGGCCGGATCGTCTTCTCCGCTCAAAATCGCGGAGCAGAATAAACAGGGCGCACGATCACAGGCGCACGATCACTGGTCGTGCGCGAAGAGGAGAATGGTCGTGCGATAAGCCGAGACAGAACTCCGATTCCTTGCGAATGAACGCACGATCATTGGCGCATGATCACTGGTCGTGCGCGAAGAGGACAATGGTCCTGTGCAGAGAACTGTTGTGGAATTTTTAGCCTATCCCGAGCGCAACACTACCACTCCGCCTACTTCGCTGAACTAAGAATTTTGGGGTGTTACAAGTTCCCCCCTCTTTTGGGAGTTTATGTTGGTGATGTATGATTGATTTTCCTTGGACTTTTGGTTGCGTATGGCCTTAAGGCCGGTTTCTTTCCTACGTATTTTATTGTGGACAATCTCTTTGGCTTTTAGTTTTGTTTCCGCTGTGTTGTCTGAGTTTTGAGCTGAGTAGTTTATATCATCTTTTAATGTTGGAACTGTGGTGGTTATATGATGTGGGGTCCCGGCCGGACCCATGTTATATGGTCATTACAGGGGAGGTGTTACAATTTGGTATCAGAGGGAGGTTTAGTATTCTTGCAAGGTCTAGTGTATTCGGATCGCGTAGAGAGGTTGTCCATATAGGAGTATTGTGCGGGATCATGAGTATCCCTGTGTTCGAGTCTTGCGATTAGAGCTTGATGAGTTTGTTTCCTTGCTTATGCTAGGATGTTGGCGACGATGCGGGGACGTCGAGAAGGCAAGAGGAGCCTTCGGGAAGCAGTGCTACTGCTCCAGGCCTCATGAGTATGGGCATGCCCCCCCGGCTGATTTCTGTCGCATTCTAGCCGAAGCAATGGTAGCGGCTCAAGATGTAGCGATGCCACGGGTTCTGACGCCCGTTGTGCAAGTTGCGACTCCTGTCACTCCGACGGCTATACCAGCCACACTGGAGGTTGAAGTGAGGCAGGCAGAGCCATTAGCGGAGAGAGCTATTGTGATGGGCGATCGATTTATGAAGTACTTCTTGAGTTTCCATCCTCCGACATTCAAGGGAGTTGGCACTCCAACGGATGCCGAAGATTGGTTTTCAAGGATCCAGGAACTCTTGAAGGCAGCAGTGACCCCAGCGGAGAAGCAGTCCCAATTCGCGAGTTTTATGTTAGAGGGCGATGCGAAGCTGTGGTGGGTGAATCACAGTGGTCGCCATTTTCTTGGGCGTGTTCCATCCATGGAGGAGTTTGGGAACGCCTTCCTCAAGCATTATATTCCGTCTTCGACAAGGTTAGCATTGCAGCGACAGTTCTCGCATTTGGTGCAGCGTGAGAAGACAGTGGACTAATATCTACAAGAGTTCACTCGGTTGGGTCGTTATGCGGGAACGACTATGGAAGACGATGAAGAGAGGGACAATCTCTTCTATCAAGGCCTGATGGAGAATTTGAGGCAGCAATTGATAGCCTTGAAGAGCGCAGGATTTAACGAGTTGGTCGAAGCCACTCACACTTTGGAGAGCGACGTGGAGCGAACCCAGCAGCGAAATGGTTTTGCGGCAAAGCAGGGAGAAGGGAAGCCTTCTCATTCTCAGTCTCAGTGGAGGTCCGAGGGAAACCGATGGAAGAAGAAGCCCCGTCCGAGCAATAGTAGGCCTGGGGAGAGAAGTGGCTCACCTTTGGGAGATTTCCGCTCCAAAGGTCCGTTGACTTGTTTCAAGTGTGGCAAGGTGGGTCACATAAGTCTGTTTTGTACCGGAGGCGGAGCTGAGCCAGAGCCGAGGCAGGAACAATCAGTGCGTTCCGGCCCTAGTGTTGGGGAAAGAGGGAAGGCGGCAGAGTCTAGTGCTTCGCGGTTCCCTCCAGTGCAGCCTAGAGCGTATAATCTTGGGCAGCAAGAAGCAATTCGTCAACCCGACGTGGTGACATGTACGAAAAGTTTAAGTTTTGTTCATTACTGTAATGTAGTTTGCGGCCTTTTATGTTTGTTGTGCATGTGGTTAGGTTTCGTGCTAGTTTCGGGCTACCCCTCTTGAGTGTTGTTCGACACGGGAGCATCACACTCTTTTCTCACAGAAAGCTTTATCCGGAGGATTGGCGCTGAGTCCGTCGAGGCAGAGGTGGAGCTGAGCGTGCGCATGCCAAATGGGTCTTTCATGACCACCGTGAGGAAAGGACGCATGGTGTTGCAAATCTGCGATTGTGATTTTGAGTTGGTAGCAGCGATTCTGCCACTAGCCAAATTTGACGTTATCTTGAGGATGGACTGGCTTGCAGAGCAGCGAGCTAGTATCGACTGCCAGTTGAAGGTGGTAACCCTGAGAGGAAAAGGTAGAGCAGAGGTCAAGTTTGAAGGCCTAAGCGGAGTGGGTTGCTCCCTGATTTCCGCTATGCAAATGAGGCGTGCAGTAAACCAAGGAGGCGAGGCGTTTATAGCTTTGTTGGAGACTCACTCCACAAGGTTGGCTATTGGGGATGTTCCGGTGGTGGAAGGGTTTGAGGATGTATTCCCCGAGGAGCTTCCGGGAGCACCTCCTCAGCGCGAAATCAATTTCTCGATAGAGTTGTGAAAGTGCACAGTTTACCTCACTAGAATTCTCTAGAGGGGGGGGGGGGGGTGAATAGAGATTAAAAATTATTTTGTGCAAAGTTAATATATATATGTGTATGATCACAGATTATAACTTCCCACACACCAACAAGAATTAAACAAGTAAAGAAAGTAAATGCAAGAAAAGAAATCACAGCACAACATAAGCAAATATAGTGGTTCCCCAAACTTTGGGTAGTCCACTCTTCTACCCCCTTGGTAGGAATTCACTATCTTGCACTGAGTCTTTTGATAAGGAGACTCTTAGAACCACCCTGAGTCTTTTGACAAGGAGACTCTTAGAACCACCCTGAGTCTTTTGACAAGGAGACTCTTAGAACCAGTACACTGAATTTTTTGAAGAGAGATTCTAAAAACTCTTTTACAATATTTAAGTAAGAATAAGAAAGAAGAAAGAAATAAGAACAAGAATGAATCTTCTTCCTAGCAAGAAGATTGGAAGCACAAGTAGTGAATTAAATCTTTCTTCTATAGAGAGAAGAAGATTTGTAGCTTTTCTCTCTTTGTGAGAGCTATCAGAACTTGCAGCAGAATGACTTCAGAAGCAGGAGAAGAAGAAGTGCTTGAATATTGCTGCAGAATAATTTCTAATTTTCTCTCTATACTTGGGAGCTCTTCCTCTTTTTCAAATGTAAAATGGTGAATCACTTGTGCTACTTTTCTGCCGACCTCCTCTTTATTTATAGCTCTGTTGATTCAAAATAATACTATAGGAGGATAATCAATTAGCAGTCAGAGAAATAGAAAGATGAAAATGTTTCCATAATATTTATTTCTGTAGAAGGAAAGAACTAATTCTGATTTCAAATAATGTCCAAATAAGTTTAATCAAATTAGCCAAGAATCAGATATAAGGAAAGAATGATTCAGAACGACTATAAAATATTAACATTTATTCCATACAAATATGATCTACTGAAAGAAGGAAAGAGATCTGGCGCATATTTAAATCTGTCATATAAATCAACGTGCGTCGATTACCACTCGACGTAAACGTCGAGTTCTTCTTGGCTGGACGTCGAGAGGAGAATAAGGAAGGTGCGTCGACTAAGGTGCGTCGACTTCTCCATATGCGTCGACTAGAAATCAGAGTAGCGTCGACAACACATACGTCGAAATCTTCCTAAAGTTACTTCGACTCAATCTGAAGGAAACGTCGACTTCATTTCGACGTTGCGTCGAATACTATTCGACGCATATTTACTTAACCTTGTCTTTCTTTCTTAGAATTCATATTCAACTTATTTCTAGGGGTTAAGAGAAATCATTTCCCCAACAATCTCCCCCTATTTGTCTTAACCCCACTTAGAGAGAAATTGTATTAGCATATAATTATTATAGCAAAGCATTTGTAAAGATACTGAAGATTTCACACAATCAGAAGAGATCATGTATAAATAAGCAGTTGTCTTTCACAGGATTAAACTAAAAACTTTTTGTTATACATAAAGTTGACAAATGCAGAATAGAGCTTCCTAGACAAGTCTTCAATAACATCAAACATATAGCCTCTGGCTTTGTCAGGATGCTTCTGGATATTGGCAATGATTGTGTGCAGTTTGTTCAGTGTCCTGCTACCATCTAGAAGAGTATCATCTATGGAATAGCCCTTGCTGATTATTATTGCAGCTTTTTCATCAATCATCTCAATTGTGATGTCTTGAGTTTTCTTTTGATTGGACTTGATCTCAGATGGTCCCTTGTTATCAACTTTGGGCCTAAACTTTGTTTTCTTTTCTGATTCCTGTGGCATAGGAATTTCAGACATCTTTCCTTTCTATTTCCAAGAAGAACCATGCCATGAGTCTAACTTTGCAGGTTTGTTGGGCTTCTTGTAAGGAATGTAAGTATCTTCTGTACACCCTATACCTTTCTTGTCCTTTTGACCCTTTTCTAAGATAATCCCTGCCTGAGGATTTTTCTTTTGATAAGCTTCAACATCAAATAACTTCTTTGGAATTTTAATGACTGACTCAGCAAGAATCTCTTCCTTGGTCTTCCCTTTCTTGATCTTTTCAATCCAGACTTTCCTTTTATCTTCCACTTCTTTCCTAGCTGCTTCATATTCATATAGTTCTCTTTCTCTTATCTCTTCATGCCTCTTTTCCATGTCAGGATCATGGTACTCCTTCACAGGGCTGTTAGGACAGATAATAGGCATCTTTTCACATCTTTTTATTTCCAGTAGGGAATGGATTCCCTTTTTCTTTTTATTTGTCCTCCTGGACTTTGCCTAGGTATGATCTGTTTAGGGATTCTTGCTGCTTGTGGAGGTAGAGGTAGCAGAGGAGGTAGAGAAGAAGGTTGAAGTGGAGGTGGAGGTAGAGGTGAAGGAGAATGAGTTTTCTCTTTGAGTGGAGAGGGAACTGTATCAAGAGTAGGAGTCTGTTCTGCAATAGAAGGCACAATGACTTCAGGTAGAATGTTCTCTGCTGAGGGATGATTGTCTCCTCCAGGTTCTTTTGTAGGGATGTCCTCAAGTGGAGGTGTCTTCAACTTGATGTAACTGGCAGAGAAGCCAGAGGAGTGATGTTGAAGTTCTTCCTCACATAAGGGGGCATCAATCCACATCTGCCCATTCCAATCATCAGAGGTGGCTGCTTCTTCCTCACCCTGGATTTCTGGGTTCTTTACTACGGGAATCTCCCCCTGGTTATATGGGTCATCAACTCTGAATGTTGAATCCACAGCATGCTCCCCTTCAGTGTTGTAAGAGGAGGATTCACCAAAATGTTTGATGAAGGTGTAGTCAGAGTGATTTGAGAGGAGTGGAGCCTATAATGGAATTGGAGTAATAATTAGAGAGAATATTTAGAGTTTGAAGAGAGGAGAGTTAAACTTGAGCTTTTAGTGAGATCAAAGACCTGGCAAGAGGGGTTTCTGGAGCAACTCTCCCCCTGGTTTATATCTTTCAGGAAGGATGTAAACCTTTGTGGCGACAGAGGTTCCTCTCGAAGAAGAGGATGAAGCTCAGGAAGAGAGGCAGATAGGGTGGCCAATTTGGCTTCACAGGAGGTGATCATATTGGCACATTCATTGGAGAAGTTGGTTAGGCGTGTTTGGAAGTCGTTGAGAAGATTTTCCAGAGCATCGTTCATCGCTTTGATAAGGGCAGTTTGAACAGGAGTAGGCGCCATTGATGCAGAAAGAGAGAGAGGTAGAAGACAAAGTTTTGGCGGGTTCATAAAGGTATATGTTATGAAATAAGAAGCTTTATTTAAAGAAGGTGAAACTTCGAGAAAGGAAGCAGAAATCAAGGTAATCCAATCGTCAAAAGAGGAAGTAAGGATTTGATTCTAATTTTAACTGGAAGTCGACGTTGCGTCGAATGGATGTCGACGTTTGCGTGGAGATTGGCCGGCCTGGTGTTTTATCGACGTGATCATAGTATTGCGTCGATATGAATTCGACGGTATGTCGATAAAGGATCGACGTAGCATTGTCTGATGGAAATCGATGTCAGCATCGAGTTTGTCTCGACGGAGCGTCGACATGTATTCAACGTATCTTCAAGAAATTTTCTTAGATTGTCTGATTTCATTAGAGTTCCCTAACAATGGGGTTTACAAGCTTCCATCAAGCATTCCTAAGGTGTTTATGAAATAGTTATGCTTAGTTTCATCTAAAGGTTTTGTGAAGATGTCTGCTCTTTGATTGTCTGTGGGAATATATTCTAAGGTTATTTTACCCTTCTCAACATTGTCTCTAAGGAAGTGATGTCTGATCTCTATATGTTTGGTCCTACTATGAAGGACTAGGTTGGATGTTATGGATATAGCACTAGAGCTATCACAATAGATCTTAGAGTTATGTATTTCCAATTTGTAGTCAAGAAGCTGATTTTGCATCCACAGGATTTGTGAACAACAGCTCCCAGCAGCTATGTATTCAGCTTCAGCTGTTGAGGTTGAGACTGAGGTTTGTTTCTTACTAAACCATGAGATCAATCTGTCACCTAGGAATTGGCAGGTACCAGTGGTGCTTTTTCTATCAACCCTACATCCAGCATAATCTGCATCTGAGAAACCTATTAATTCAAAGTTGGTTTCTGCTGAGTACCATAGCCCTAGTTCAGGGGTTCCCTTTAGGAATCAAAGAATCCATTTTACAGAGGTGAGATGGGATTCCTTTGGGTTAACCTGAAATATAGCACATATGCAAGTGGCAAACATGATATCAGGTCTGCTAGCTGTAAGATATAGAAGGGATCCTATGATGGCCCTATAAGTCTTTTGATCTACTGATTTTCCTTTATCATCTTTTTCTATAATGGCATTGGTTGCCATGGGTGTTTTCATGGTAGATGTTGATTCCATACCAAACTTTTTGATTAGCTCTTTAGTAAATTTTGATTGTGAGATAAAGATTTCTTCACTACTTTGTTTTACTTGTAGCCCTAGGAAGTATGAGAGTTCTCCCATACTACTCATTTCAAATTTAGATTGCATTAGATTAGCAAATCTTTTACACAGTTTAGGATGAGTTGAGCTAAAGATAATGTCATCTACATATATTTGAACAAGGAGGAGTTGGTTTTTATGGGTTCTAGTAAAGAGTGTCTTGTCTACTTTTCCTCTTTCAAAGGAATTTTCTAGAAGAAAATTTGAGAGAGTTTCATACCAAGCTCTAGGTGCTTGCTTAAGACCATATAGAGCTTTGTTAAGTCTATAAACAAAGTTAGGAGAAGAGGGATTAACAAAACCTGGTGGTTTCTCCACATATACTTCTTCTTGAAGATCACCATTTAGAAAAGCACTCTTGACATCCATTTGGTAGACTTTCATCTTCATGAAGGCTGCATAGGCAAGAAAGAGCCTGATTGCCTCTAATCTGGCTACTGGAGCAAAGGTCTGGTTGTAGTCTATCCCTTCTTCTTGTCCATATCCTTGTGCTACAAGTCTTGCCTTGTTCCTCACAATTACTCCAGTGGAATCTAGTTTGTTCCTGTATACCCATTTTGTACCAATTACAGGGTAGTTTCTTGGTCTTTCAACTAGGTTCCATACTTTGTTTCTCTCAAATTGGCCTAGTTCTTCTTGCATGGCCATAATCCAGTGAGGATCACAATTTGCTTCCTCAAACTTCTTTGGTTCAACTTGTGAGAGGAAGCATTGGAGCATCATCCCATTGGAGACTTGGTGTCTTGTTCTTACTCCTGTATTGGGGTCTCCAATTACTTGAGTTAGTGGATGATCTTTCAAATTGATCCCTGTTATGCTTGAATTTGTCAGCTGTTCTTCTTCTTCATTCTCAATGAGAGCATTGTTCAATTGTTCTTCCTGAACCATGCTCTCTTGTGGAAATGGGTCTTGAATGCTCTTTTCTGAGGTTTCTTGCTCAGACTCCCCACTTGGTTCCTCTAACTGGTTTTCCTTTCCATTATCTGTATTCTCTAGAGCTAGTTGCTCAACCTGGGTTTCTATGCTGTTGTTTTCCTGTGGAAAAGAACTGGTGGGAGTCTCCTCCCCCTTAAGCAACATGTTAGTTTCATCAAATACAATATGCATGGATTCTTCAATTTTAAGAGTTCTTCTATTGTAGCACCTATAGGCTTTACTAGATGATGAGTATCCTAGAAATATTCCATCATCAGACTTCTTGTCAAATTTGGCAAGGTGATCTTTCCCATTATTTAGAATAAAGCAAGCACATCCAAAAATTTTAAAATATTTAACAGTGGGTGTTTTATTTTTCAGGAGCTCATATGGAGTCTTTGATTTAGTTTTGTGTATGAGGCTTCTATTTAGAACATAGTTTGCAGTGTTGACTGCTTCAGCCCAAAAGGTTTTTGGTAATCCTGATTCTGCAAGCAGGGTCCTTCCTGATTCTATTAAGGTTCTATTCTTCCTCTCAGCAACTCCATTTTGTTGAGGAGTTCTAGGTGCTGAGAAGCTTTGTTTAATACCTTTTTCCTCACAGAAACTACAAATCAGCTGATTCTCAAATTCAGTCCCATGATCACTTCTTATAATTGAAACATTGGAGTTGAACTCAGATTGAATTTGTTTTATGAATTTTGAGAGAATTTTATGGGTTTCAGATTTAACCCTTAGAAAGAATACCCAGCTAAACCTAGAATAATCATCAACAATGACCAAAGTATAGGATTTTCCACCTAAGCTCTGAGTGGATATAGGACCAAAGAGATCCATGTGTAGTAAGTATAGGGTCCTGGGAGAATCATCCTTACCAATGGGTTTGAAAGATGATTTGGTCTGTTTTCCCAGTTGGCAAGGTCTGCATGGAGAATCCTTAGAGTATCTACCCTTTGGTAAGCCTCTGACTTGGTTATTCCTTGCTAGTTTACTAATGGTTTTGTAGTTTAGATGACCTAGTATCCTGTGCCATAGTTCATTATTATCTATGATATTGTTGAATAGACAAACTTCTGTGGGTGAGGAGCTAAAGTCCACTACATATACTTTTCCTTTTCTAATTCCATTTAGTACTGTGGCACCAGTCTTGATATCAATAATATGGCAAAATAGAGTGGTGAACTTTACCTCATACTTACCATTGTCACATATCTGACTTATACTTATCAGATTGTGCTTCAGTCCCTTGACTACTGCCACATTCTTGAAGGTGACTTTCCCTTCTTTGAAATCTCCAAAGCCCTTGGTTTGGCCACAACTAGAATCTCCAAAGGTTACTGATGGTCCAAGTCTATCCTCAAAGTTGATTAATAGGTTTTTGCATCCTGTCATGTGCATGGAGCATCCATTGTCCAAGTACCACACCATCCTGGAGATGTGATACATCTGCACATAAGATTTTAAACATTAGTTTGGGCCCTGCTGAGCTGGGGTCCCTTCCTCTCATTAGTAAAAGATTTAATAAAAGAATAAGTGGGTTTTTCAGGATATCCTTCCTTCTTATGGGGTACTGGCTTATCATACCAATCTTCTTGGATGATATCACAGAAATAATGTTCATAATAAAATGACATGGATCGAGAGTCCTGTTTGGAAACAGAAGATTTTCTGTCTGATTGATTGCGTCGATAGGGATTCAATGTAGACTTATGGTTGCGTCGATATGGATTCGACGTAGGTTTCTAGTTGCGTCGATATGAGGTCGACGCTTTCTTCATTCTGAGTCTATTTTCAATCGAAGCATGAGAGAGGTTGCGTTGAGTAGAAGTCGACGCATTTTGGTGTAAGCGTCGATTAGAACTCGACGCACGTTGATAAGAATTCGACGCATGTTCAAATTTTTTGTGAGGATACTTTCCTAAGATTCCTTTGTCTGTAATGGGATTAGGTTTATTAAAAATAGTGGTTATTTCTGGAGTTACTTGTGATCTTACTCCTGCTAGATGATTCTCCCTAGTGAAGTGAATGGGATGTTTCCAGACAGGTTTGCTGGATGATTGAGATTTAGATGCTTCATTGGTATTCAGCTTTAGTTGTGTAAATCTATCAGTGAGATTCTCAGAAATATTCTTGAGCTTCTAACCTCTTCCATTTAGAGAGTCCTCAAAGGCTTTAGCCTTTGCTAGCTCTTTTCTTAATGTTAGATTTTCTGAATAGATTTTGTTTAATTTCTCTTCTGAGAGTTCTAGATTGAGCTTATAATGTTTATGGTGTGTATTTACCTGTTTGAGAGTTTTTAATTCAATTCTTAATTCTTTTACTTCTTTTTCAGATTTGATTAGATCTAAACAGAATTCTTTGAAATTTTGTTTGAAATCAGTAGAGGAGAAATCTATATCATCAAGTATATTTACCATAGATGTATCATCAAGCTTCTCAGTGGCCATCAGACAGGTTTCCTCTTGCTTGACCTCTTCCTGATCATTATTTGATGAGGTACTTCCTTCAGATTCTGAATCACTCCAGGATTGAGCAATGAATCCTCTTTCTTTCTTTTTCTTCTTTAGATCTGTTCTTTTCAGATCTTTCTTATTACTGTTCTCCTTAGGACATTCAGGTGCAATGTGTCCAGGTTTCCTGCAAGAGTAACGGATAATCTCTTTAGTAGGTGTTTTATTATACCTGGTTTTTGAGTCTCTTCCTCTGGATCCTTCTGTTTTGATCCACCTCTTGAACTTCCTAGCCAGCAAGCTGATTAGCTCCTCATCACTAGTAGATGGTTCACCTTCAACAACTTTCAATGCAATACTTTTTTTCTTTTGAGAGTGGAGAGGCCTTTTCTTTCTCAGCTCTGGTTTACAACAGTTGTTCATAGGATTTTAATTTACCCAATAGAACATCTGTTGATATTTCTTTTTGACTTCTGGAGTCTTTGATTGGCCAGATTCTTGAATCCCAAGAGCTAGGAAAGCAAGTCAGCAGTTTATCATTTATCTCAGTGAGAGATATGTCCTTCTCAAGTGTTCTTAATTCATTGACTATGAGGCTGAATCTTGAATACATGTCAGCAACACTTTCACTTTCTTTCTTTTGGAAGTTTTCATATTGGGAGATGAGTAGTGCCTTTCTATCCTTTTTCTCATCAGCACTTCCCTCTACCATTTTGGTGAGAGCTTCCCATACTTCCTTAGCTGACTCACAATCAACAATCTATTGGAAGATTTCATCTGAGAGGGTTGAGACTAGGATATTCATAGCTTTGGCATCATGTCCTTGGGCTTTCTTTTCATCCTCTGTCCACTCAGCTTTTGGAGCAAGTGTTTCAGTCACTTTTCCACTTGAGTCCTTCCTGAATGGCTTGGGGGGACCTGTCAAGATAATATTAAACAATTCATCATCAATAGAGTTTAAATAAATTCTAATTCTTGTTTTCCAAAGTGCAAACTTTTCAAGGTTGCAAATTGGTGGTCTGGTGGAAGCATAATCTTTGATTTGTGCCATGAAAATAATTTTGTAGAAAATATATATATATGTAAGAGGTAGGATCTTTTTGATCAAGGAGTTATCCTTTTTAGATCAACCTCCCTCTGATACCAATTGAAAGTGCACAGTTTACCTCACTAGAATTCTCTAGAGGGGGGGGGGGGGGGTGAATAGAGATTAAAAATTATTTTGTGCAAAGTTAATATATATGTGTATGTTCACAGATTATAGCTTCCCACACACCAACAAGAATTAAACAAGTAAAGAAAGTAAATGCAAGAAAAGAAATCACAGCACAACACAAGCAAATATAGTGGTTCCCCAAACTTTGGGTAGTCCACTCTTCTACCCCCTTGGTAGGAATTCACTATCTTGCACTGAGTCTTTTGATAAGGAGACTCTTAGAACCACCCTAAGTCTTTTGACAAGGAGACTCTTAGAACCACCCTGAGTCTTTTGACAAGGAGACTCTTAGAACCAGTACACTGAATTTTTTGAAGAGAGATTCTAAAAACTCTTTTACAATATTTAAGTAAGAATAAGAAAGAAGAAAGAAATAAGAACAAGAATGAATCTTCTTCCTAGCAAGAAGATTGGAAGCACAAGTAGTGAATTAAATCTTTCTTCTATAGAGAGAAGAAGATTTGTAGCTTTTCTCTCTTTGTGAGAGCTATCAGAACTTGCAGCAGAATGACTTCAGAAGCAGGAGAAGAAGAATTGCTTGAATATTGCTGCAGAACAATTTCTCAATTTTCTCTCTATAATTGAGAGCTCTTCCTCTTTTTCAAATGTAAAATGGTGAATCACTTGTGCTACTTTTTCTGCCGACCTCCTCTTTATTTATAGCTCTGTTGATTCAAAATAATACTATAGGAGGATAATCAATTAGCAGTCAGAGAAATAGAAAGATGAAAATGTTTCCATAATATTTATTTCTGTAGAAGGAAAGAACTAATTCTGATTTCAAATAATGTCCAAATAAGTTTAATCAAATTAGCCAAGAATCAGATATATGGAAAGAATGATTCAGAACGACTATAAAATATTGACATTTATTCCATACAAATCAGATCTACTGAAAGAAGGAAAGAGATCTGGCGCATATTTAAATCTGTCATATAAATCGACGTGCGTCGATTACCACTCGACGTAAACGTCGAGTTCTTCTTGGCTGGACGTCGAGAGGAGAATAAGGAAGGTGCGTCGACTAAGGTGCGTCGACTTCTCCATATGCGTCGACTAGAAATCAGAGTAGCGTCGACAACACATACGTCGAAATCTTCCTAAAGTTACTTCGACTCAATCTGAAGGAAACGTCGACTTCATTTCGACGTTGCGTCGAATACTATTCGACGCATATTTACTTAACCTTGTTTTTCTTTCTTAGAAATCATATTCAACTTATTTATAGGGGTTAAGAGAAATCATTTCCCCAACAAGTTGGTACCGGGTGCGAGGCCGGTGTCGCGTCCTCCGTTTAGGATGGCACCGAAGGAACTGGCTGAGCTTAAGGTTCAGTTGCATGAATTGTTAGAGCAAGGATACATTAGGCCCAACTCTTCGCCGTGGAGTGCGCCAGTATTGTTCGTGAAGAAAAAGGACGGAAGTATGTGGTTGTGCATTGACTACCGCGAGCTAAATAAGTTGACCGTCAAGAATAAATATCCGATTCCCCGAATCGATGATTTGTTCGACCAGTTAGTGGGGTCGGTGGGGTACTCCAAGTTGGATTTGAAATCAGGGTACTACCAGTTGAAGATTCGAGAAGAGGACATTGCCAAGACAGCGTTTGGGACTCGGTATGGCCACTATGAGTTTTCGGTGATGCCGTTCGGACTGACGAACGCGCCATCTGTATTCATGGATTTGATGAACAGGGTTTTTTGACCATTTTTAGATTCGTTCGTGGTGGTGTTCATAGATGATATTCTGCTTTATTCGAAATCAGAAGCGGAGCATGAGTCTCACTTGAGGGTAGTATTGCAGACTCTAAGGGAGAAGCAGCTTTATGCTAAGTTCTCGAAGTGCAAGTTTTGGATCGAGAAGGTGGCCTTTTTGGGTCACGTAATCAGTGGAGATGGGGTGGCGGTAGATCCGACGAAGATTGAAGCCATTAGAGATTGGCCTGTATTGAGAACCGTGGCGGAAGTCCGGAGCTTCCTTGGACTAGCCGGTTATTACAGAAGGTTTGTGGAGAACTTTTCGAGGATGGCTTTGCCCCTCACCACTCTTACTCGCAAGGACCAGAAGTTCGTGTGGACGCCGGAGTGCGCCCGTGCTTTTGAGAATTTGAAGGAAAGGTTGATGTCTGCTCCGATCCTTAGTCTTCCTAGTGGGACAAAAGGTTTTCAGATTTTTCAGTGATGCGTCAGGTTGCGGTTTGGGTTGCGTGCTGGTGCAGCACGACAAGGTGATAGCATATGGGTCAAGGCAGTAAAAGACTCATGAGAGAAATTACCCCGTCCATGATCTGGAGTTGGCTGCGGTAATCTTTGCGTTAAAATTATGGCGGCACTACGTGTATGGTGCAAAAGTGGAGATCTTCACGGATCACAAAAGCCTGAGGTATCTCCTAGACCAAAAGGATCTGAATATGCGGCAGCGTAGGTGGGTCGAGTTCCTTGGGGACTACGACATGGTGATTCAGTATACGCCAGGTAAAGCCAACGTGGTGGCGGATGCCTTGAGTAGGAAGTACTCTGGGCAAAGTAATTAGATTGAGGCGCATGACGAGCGTTTGGTGCGAGACTTGGAGTCTCTTGACATTGCTTGTGTGGCTAGAGGTGAGTCTAGCGTGGCTCAGTTGAATTGGATTGAAGTGCAGTGTGATCTAACGGATCGAATCCGAGAGGCGACTAGTGCAGACGAAGAGTGCCAACGGTTGGTGTTGGAAGCTCAGCAAAGCGAAGACAGTGCTTGGGAGATGGTCGGTGGGATTTTGAAGAGAAACGGAAGGGTGTGTGTTCCGCATTTTGGCAAGCTCCGTGAGGAGTTAATGTTTGAGCACACTTTACGAAGTACTCCATTCATCCAGGTAGTACAAAGATGTACTCAGATATGAAGAAATCCTTTTGGTGGCCTGGGATGAAGCGGGATGTAGCTGATTATGTAAGCCAGTGTAAGACGTGTGCCTTAGTAAAGGTTGAATGCCAAAGGCCGGGCGGATTCTTGAAGCCCCTTCCTATCCCCGAGTGGAAATTTGACGATATCTCCATGGACTTTGTTCATGGTTTGCCTCAATCGCAGCAGGGTAACGATGCAATTTGGGTGATAGTGGATCGCCTGACCAAGGTGGCTCACTTCATTCTGAATCAGAAGGGCGATGGTGTAGAGAAGCTCGTGGAGCTTTATGTTCGAAATGTTGTGCGGTTGCACGGGATTCCTAAGAGCATTGTTAGTGATCGCGACGGGCGGTTCACGTCGAAGGACTGGAGGTTAGTGCAGAAAAGTTTAGGCACCAAACTCAAGTTTAGTACCGCGTTCCATCCGCAGACCGACGGTCATACGGAGCGAACGAACCATACATTGGAGGATATGTTGAGGATGTGTGCTCTTGACTTTGGTAAGAGTTGGGAAGACCACCTTTTCATGGTGGAGTTCGCTTATAATAATAGCTTCCAGGCAAGTATCAAGATGGCGCCATACGAATCGTTGTATGGAAGGAGGTGTCGAACGCCAATGTCGTGGGCAGTCGCGGGAGACACTAAGCTTTTGGGAAAGTAAGTGGTGGCAGATGCTTGCGAAATGGTGCGGATGATCCAGGAGCGCATGAAGGTTGCTCAGGACCGGCAAGCGAAGTATTTTAACGCGTGCAATAGAAAAGTGGAGTTTGCAGTGGGCGACATGGTCTACTTGAAGATCAAGCTGTTCAAGGGTGTTTCACGTGTGCGGCGACCAAGAAGTTGAGTCCAAGATATTTAGGACCGTTCTAGGTTAAACAGCGTATAGGCGAAGCAGCCTATCGTTTGGCATTGTCCGCTGAGCTGAGTGGATTACATGAAGTTTTCCACGTCTCTGTGCTGAGGAATGCTTTGGTAGAGCCAAGCGTCGTGGTTGAAGCGGCGGCGGTGCCGGTGACAGAGGATTTCAGGACGAGGGTTCGTCCAGTTTGCGTGGAGGACTCGGAAGTCCGGCAGTTGCGTAACAAGGAAGTTAGGCTCGTGAAGTGCGATGGGACAATTGCGGGCGAGACGAATTCTCTTGGGAGAGTGAGCAAGAGATGCGGGAGGACTTCCCGGAACATTTTGCATCTGGTATGCATCACAGTTTTCTGTTTCAGTTTTGAAATTTTGAGGACGAAATTCTTGTAAGGGGAGTGGAGTTGTAACAACCCAGTTTTGGCAGTTTTCTTAAAACGCACGATCGTGTGTTTTCTTGACGCGCGATCGATCCACCCGTGCGTTCTCTTCGGCTGGAAAATTGGCGTTCTGATTTTAATCGTGCATTTTTCGCACGGTCGTGCGTTCGACCGTGCGATCGGCACCAGATCCACAAGTGGCGAAATATGGGCGTCCGTTTGGTTTAATTTTGATCGGACGGCTGTGAGGGGTTCGTGGGAGAACCCTAAGTAGGGCTGCGAAGCTCTCCCTCCTCATTTTCTCTTCAGTTGTGTTCTTAAGGGTTTGAGAGAGAGGAAGGGTTGGAGGAGGAAGATATCTAGTTCCCGCCATTGTTGGAGCTTTGGAGCTCCGTTCGCTGATCCGAGACTGGCAGCGCGTAGGGGACATCGAGGCGCTTCTTCTCCTGCATTCTCTGCAAAGTTTCCCATGACTAGGAGGAGATCTCAAAAGGTAACGACATTTCTCCTCCCGGTCTTTAGGATGCGTGCTTGGCATCCCTTTATTTTCTGCATTTTAGCACCGGATCCATCGAGTGAGAGGGATCTGGGTCGCCTTGGTTCAAGAGGAACCATCGGGTTGATTGTGTCTGTCCCCGACATGATTTGCACTAGAGATCCGCTCCGTTAGCGGATTAGGCATTTTGGGTGAAGCCGGTTTCTCGACCGTTGGTCCGATTCGGTGATGTTGTTTGACGCGCATTTTAGGGGTTTTTCCAGAAATCCGAATACGACGAATACATCGTCGTGATGCCCTTTTAGTTTCGTATGGGAACGAACGTTGGTTTGTGGGCGAGAAATTAATTTGTGGATTGTGAGGCTTGTGACGCATATTGTTGTGCAAGGTGTGATTTGGTCTTTGTGGTCGGCTGGCTATCCCGTGAATGCTGGAATTCATGTGGGGAAAGTGTCCCAGCACGACAAGTCCCTTCGGTGTTAACTGACGAGAATGGCTGTGCTAACGGACGAGCCCGGAACGGTCGCCAGGCGAGGCAGTCGGTGGACGTTGTCCCGACGGTAAGACCAGGGCCATGGGACGTTTGCTCGGAGTCTAAGGCAGGGTTCTTAGCATCGGTTGTGTGGTTTGTGGCAAGAACGTGTGAGCTGTTTGACAAGCCCGATGGCATGGAGAGCCAGGCGAGGTGGGTCTCGGCGTGAGTTCTTGGACTTTGGCTACGATGCCCTTTGGGGGAAGTGTTGAGTACCCCGTGATTGTGCTGATAATGTATGATGATATGTTAGACTCATACGCTTTAGGGCACCTTGGGTGATACCCGGGTTTGCATTCATATCGCATTTGTAGGCCCCTTTATTACTTGCTCAACATAGAAATGTGGATGTTGTTTGTGACACTCATGCCTGTTGTTTTATGTTGCTTCTTTCCGTATATACATGTGCATACGAAGTGCTGACTTGCAGGGTGATGTAGTTCCCCGGGGTCCGCTAGGATGGCCGGGAGGAGGGATGTTGTTACACTGTTTGTGGTCAGCCATAGCTGACCCTCGTTTACCGCTCTTTGTGATTTGGATGCAGGCCAAGGATCGCAGGCTGCAACGAGCTCGCAGGCCAAAAAGGTCTAAAGCCTCATTAAGTGTTTACTCTATTTTTCCTGCATCTTTGTACTCATCTTTTGATGTTCCGGCTTGCATGCCGAGGTAGCTTAGGGAAGCTAGTTCCCACCTCTTCTGGGAGTTTATGTTTGTGATGTATGATTGATTTTCCTTGGACTTTTGGTTGTGTAAGGCCTTAAGGCCGGTTTCTTTCCTACGTATTTTATTGTGGACAATCTCTGTGGCTTTTAGTTTTATTTCCGCTGTGTTGTCTGAGTTTTGAGCTGAGTAGTTTATATTATCTTTTAATGCTGGAACTGTGGCGGTTATATGCTATGGGGTCCCGGACGGACCAATGTTATATGGTCATTACAGGGGAGGTGTTAAATGGGTTCTCGCCCCCCTGCTGCTACGGGCACATGTGCGAGTGGAGCTCGCCCCCCTGGGTTGGGGCGGGGCGAGAGGAGCTCGCCCCCTGGGTTCTCGTCGCCCCTACTGTTGGGGGCGCGGGGGCGAGTGGAGCTTGCCCACCTGACTTGGGGCGGGGCGAGAGGAGCTCGCCCCCCTGGGTTCTCGTCCCATCTCTCCCTACCTAGGATCATAATGAGAAATGGTGTTCCGAAGTACTTCTTGTCTTGAGAACCTACTCGACGAATACAGGGTTGTACACAATCCCCTCTCTTTTCGAGCGAGGTACACGCTCGAAAAGAAACGTCCAACCCTGCATATTCGACGAGTGTCGCTGGGAATCCGGCTAATAGTGCTATCTCAGAAAAAACATATAGCCTCCCCGAGAGTTCCTCCAACCCTGCCGGCTAGCGAGACCATCTCGGGGGAAAAGGACTTTGCCTCCCTAGGAGGTCAACCTGCACCTGCGGGCTACTGAGAGCCCGGTCAGCGGAACCTTCCGAGGGGTGAAGAACATAGCCTCCCTGGGAGGTCAACCTGCACCTGCCGGCTAGTGAGAGCCCGGTCAGCGGAACCATCCGAGGGGGTGAAGAACATAGCCTCCCTGGGAGGTCAACCTGCACCTGCCTGCTAGTGAGAGCCCGGTCAGCAGAACCATCCGAGGGGTGAAGAACATAGCCTCCCTGGGAGGTCAACCTGCAACTGTCGGCTAGTCAGATCCCGGTCAGCAGAACCATCCGAGGGATGAAGAACATAGCCTCCCTGGGAGGTCAACCTGCACCTGCCGGCTAGTGAGAGCCCTGTCAGCGAAACCATCCGAGGGGTGAAGAACATAGCCTCCCTGGGAGGTCAACCTGCACCTGCCGGCTAGTCAGAGCCCGGTCAGCGGAACCATCTGAGGGGTGAAGAACATAGCCTCCCTGGGAGGTCAACCTGCACCTGCCGGCTAGTCAGAGCCCGGTTAGCGGAACCATCCGAGGGGTGAAGAACATAGCCTCCCTTGGAGGTCAACCTGCACCTGCCGGCTAGTGAGAGCCCGGTCAGCGGAATCATCCGAGGGGTGCAGAACATAGCCTCCCTGGGAGGTCAACCTGCACCTGCCGGCTAGTCAGAGCCCGGTCAGCGGAACCATCCGAGGGGTGAAGAACATAGCATCCCTGGGAGGTCAACCTGAACCTCCCGGCTAGTGAGAGCCCGGTCAGCGGAACCATCCGAGGGGTGAAGAACATAGCCTCCTTGGGAGGTCAACCTGCACCTGCCGGCTAGTCAGAGCCCGGTCAGCGGAACCATCCGAGGGGTGAAGAACATAGCCTCCCTGTGAGGTCAACCTGCACCTGCCGGCTAGTGAGAGCCCGGTCAGCGGAACCATCTGAGGGGTGTAGAACATAGCCTCCCTGGGAGGTCAACCTGCACCTGTCGGCTAGTCAGAGCCCGGTCAGCGGAACCATCTGAGGAGTGAAGAACATAGCCTCCATGGGAGGTCAACCTGCACCTGCCGGCTATTGAGAGCCCAGTCAGCGGAACCATCCGAGGGGTGAAGAACATTGCCTCCCTGGGAGGTCAACCTGCAACTGCCGGCTAGTCAGAGCCCGGTCAGCGGAACCATCAGAGGGGTGAAGAACGTAGCCTCCCTCGGAGGTCAACCTGCACCTGCCGGCTTGTCAGAGCTCGGTCAGCGGAACCATCCGAGGGGTGAAGAACATAGCCTCCCTGGGAGGTCAACCTACACCTGCAGGCTAGTGAGAGACCGGTCAGTGGAACCAGCCGAGGGGTGAAGAACATAGCCTCCCTGGGAGGTCAACCTGCACCTGCCGGCTAGTGAGAGCCCGGTTAGCGGAACCATCCGAGGGGTGAAGAACATAGCCTCCCTGGGAGGTCAACCTGCACCTGCCGGCTAGTCAGAGCGCGGTCAGCAGAACCATCCGAGGGGTGAAGAACATAGCGTCCCTGGGAGGTCAACCTGCACCTGCCAGCTAGTGAGAGCCCGGTCAGCGGAACCATCTGAGGGGTGAAGAACATAGCCTCCCTGGGTGGTCAACCTGCACCTGCCGGCTAGTCAGAGCCCGGTCAGCGGAACCATTCGAGGGGTGAAGAACATAGCCACCCTGGGAGGTCAACCTGGAACTGCCGGCTAGTGAGAGCCTGGTCAGCGGAACCATCCGAGGGGTGAAGAACATAGCCTCCCTGGGAGGTCAACCTGCACCTGCCGGCTAGTTAGAGCCCGGTCAGCGGAACCATCCGAGGGGTGAAGAACATAGCCTCCCTGGGAGGTCAACCTGCACCTCCCGGCTAGTAAGAGCCCAGTGAGAGGAACCATCCGAGGGGTGAAGAACATAGCCTCCCTGAGAGGTCAACCTGCACCTGCCGGCTAGTGAGAGCCCGATCAGCGGAACCATTCGAGGGGTGAAGAACATAGCCTCCCTGGGCGGTCAACCTGCACCTGCCGGCTAGTGAGAGCCCGATCAGCGGAACCATCCGAGGGGTGAAGAACATAGCCTCCCTAGGAGGTCAACCTGCACCTGCCGGCTAGTCAGAGCCCGGTCAGCGGAACCATCCGATGGGTGAAGAACATAGCCTCCCTGGGAGGTCAACCTGCACCTGCCGGCTAGTCAGAGCCCGGTTAGTAGAACCATCCGAGGGGTGAAGAACATAGCCTCCCTGGGAGGTCAACCTGCACCTGTCGGCTAGTGAGAGCCCGGTCAGAGGAACCGTCCGAGGGGTGAAGAACATAGCCTCCCTAGGAGGTCAACCTGCACGTGCCGGCTAGTGAGAGCCCGGTCAGCATAACCATCCGAGGGGTGAAGAACATAGCCTCCCTAGGAGGTCAACCTGCACGTGCCGGCTAGTGAGAGCCCGGTCAGCGGAACCATCCGAGGGGTGAAGAACATAGCCTCCCTGGGAGGTCAACCTGCACCTGTCGGCTAGTCAGAGCCCGGTCAGCGGAACCATCCGAGGGGTGAAGAACATAGCCTCCCTGGGAGGTCAACCTGCACCTACCGGCTAGTGAGAGCCCAGTCAGCGAAACCATCCGAGGGGTGAAGAACATAGCCTCCCTGGGAGGTCAACCGGCACCTGCCGGCTAGTCAGAGCCGGACAGCGGAACCATCCGATGGGTAAAGAACATAGCCTCCCTGGGAGGTCAACCTGCACCTGCCGGCTAGTCAGAGCCCGGTCAGCGGAACCATCCGAGGGGTGAAGAACATAGCCTCCCTGGGAGGTCAACCTGCACCTGCCGGCTAGTGAGAGCCCGGTCAGCGGAACCATCCGAGGGGTGAAGAACATAGCCTCCCTGGGAGGTCAACCTGCACCTGCCGGCTAGTGAGAGCCCCGTCAGCGGAACCATCCGAGGGGTGAAGAACATAGCCTCCCTGGGAGGTCAACATGCACCTGCCGGCTAGTCAGAGCCCGGTCAGCGGAACCATCCGAGGGGTGAAGAACATAGCCTCCATGGGAGGTCAACCTGCACTTGCCGGCTAGTGAGAGCCCGGTCAGCGGAACCATCCGAGGGGTGAAGAACATAGCCTCACTGGGAGGTCAACCTGCACCTGCCGGCTAGTCAGAGCCCGGTCAGCGGAACCATCCAAGGGGTGAAGAGCATAACCTCCCTGGGATGTCAACCTGCACCTACCGGCTAGTGAGAGCCCGGTCAGCGGAACCATCCGAGTGGTGAAGAACATAGCCTCCCTGAGAGGTCAACCTGCACCTGCCGGCTAGTGAGAGCCCGGTCAGCGGAACCATCCAAGGGGTGAAGAACATAGCCTCCATGGGAGGTCAACCTGCACCTGCCGGCTAGTCAGAGCCCGGTCAGCGGAACCATCCGAGGGGTGAAGAACATAGCCTCCCTGGGAGGTCAACCTGCACCTGTCGGCTAGTGAGATCCCGGTCAGAGGAACCATCTGAGGGGTGAAGAACATAGCCTCCCTGGGAGGTCAACCTGCACCTGCCGGCTAGTCAGAGCCCGGTCAGCATAACCATCTGAGGGGTGAAGAACATAGCCTCCCTGGGAGGTCAACCTGCACCTGTCGGCTAGTGAGAGCCCGGTCAGAGGAACCGTCCGAGGGGTGAAGAACATAGCCTCCCTGGGAGGTCAACCTGCACCTGCCGGCTAGTCAGAGCCCGGTCAGCATAACCATCCGAGGGGTGAAGAACATAGCCTCCCTAGGAGGTCAACCTGCACGTGCCGGCTAGTGAGATCCCGGTCAGCGGAACCATCCGAGGGGTGAAGAACATAGCCTCCCTGGGAGGTCAACCTGCACCTGTCGGCTAGTCAGAGCCCGGTCAGCGGAACCATCCGAGGGGTGAAGAACATAGCCTCCCTGGGAGGTCAACCTGCACCTGCCGGCTAGTGAGAGCCCAGTCAGCGGAACCATCCGAGGGGTGAAGAACATAGCCTCCCTGGGAGGTCAACCTGCACCTGCCGGCTAGTCAGATCCCGGACAGCGGAACCATCCGATGGGTAAAGAACATAGCCTCCCTGGGAGGTCAACCTGCACCTGCCGGCTAGTCAGAGCCCGGTCAGCGGAACCATCCGAGGGCTGAAGAACATAGCCTCCCTGGGAGGTCAACCTGCACCTGCCGGCTAGTGAGAGCCCGGTCAGCGGAACCATCCGAGGGGTGAAGAACATAGCCTCCCTAGGAGGTCAACCTGCACCTACCGGCTAGTGAGAGCTCGGTCAGCGGAACCATCCGAGGGGTGAAGAACATAGCCTCCCTAGGAGGTCAACCTGCACCTGCCGGCTAGTCAGAGCCCGGTCAGCGGAACCATCCGAGGGGTGAAGAACATAGCCTCCATGGGAGGTCAACCTGCACTTGCCGGCTAGTGAGAGCCCGGTCAGCGGAACCATCCGAGGGGTGAAGAACATAGCCTCCCTGGGAGGTGAACCTGCACCTGCCGGCTAGTCAGAGCCCGGTCAGCAGAACCATCCGAGGGGTGAAGAGCATAACCTCCCTGGGATGTCAACCTGCACCTACCGGCTAGTGAGAGCCCGGTCAGCGGAACCATCCGAGTGGTGAAGAACATAGCCTCCCTGAGAGGTCAACCTGCACCTGCCGGCTAGTGAGAGCCCGGTCAGCGGAACCATCCGAGGGGTGAAGAACATAGCCTCCCTGGGAGGTCAACCTGCACCTGCCGGCTAGTCAGAGCCCGGTCAGCGGAACCATCCGAGGGGTGAAGAACATAGCCTCCCTGGGAGGTCAACCTGCACCTGTCGGCTATTGAGAGCCCGGTCAGAGGAACCATCTGAGGGGTGAAGAACATAGCCTCCCTAGGAGGTCAACCTGCACCTGCCGGCTAGTCAGAGCCCGGTCAGCATAACCATCTGAGGGGTGAAGAACATAGCCTCCCTGGGAGGTCAACCTGCACATGCCGGCTAGTGAAAGCCCGGTCAGTGGAAGCATCCGAGGGGTGAAGAACATAGCCTCCCTGGGAGGTCAACCTGCACCTACCGGCTAGTCAGAGCCCGGTCAGCGGAACCATCCGAGGGGTGAAGAACATAGCCTCCCTGGGAGGTCAACCTGCACCTGCCGGCTAGTGAGAGCCCAGTCAGCGGAACCATCTGAGGGGTGAAGAACATAGCCTCCCTGGGAGGTCAACCTGCACCTGCAGGCTAGTCAGAGCCCGGACAGCGGAACCATCCGATGGGTGAAGAACATAGCCTCCCTGGGAGGTCAACCTGCACCTGCTGGCTAGTCAGAGCCCGGTCAGCGGAACCATCCGAGGGGTGAAGAACATAGCCTCCCTGGGAGGTCAACCTGCACCTGCCGGCTAGTGAGAGCCCGGTCAGCGGAACCATCTGAGGGGTGAAGAACATAGCATCCCTGAGAGGTCAACCTGCACCTACCGTCTAGTGAGAGCTCGGTCAGCGGAACCATCCGAGGGTGAAGAACATAGCCTCCCTGGGTGGTCTACCTGCACCTGCCGGCTAGTCAGAGCCCGATCAGCGGAACCATCCGAGGGGTGAAGAACATAGCCTCCCTAGGAGGTCAACCTGCACCTGCCGGTTAGTCAGAGCCCGGTCAGCAGAACCATCCGAGGGGTGAAGAACATAGCCTCCCTGGGAGGTCAACCTGCACCTGCCAGATACAAGCTCAGCTAATCAGATTTCAGAAAAATCAGTTCAGACAATATCATATTTCAGAATTCAGAATGCAGATTCAGAAAAGACAAAAGGTTATTATTATTTTTGTTTTCATTGAAATGTTTCAGTACTCAGAGTATTATTTATTTTATATCTGATGAACTATTTAAAATATATCAGATATATATATGCTCTATTGTTTTGTTTGTTTTTAATTTTTGTCAAATAGTGTCCTAACCCAAATATGGGGAGATTGTTGGAAAAACCCTATTACTAATTTGGGGTAGGATCACTATCTGTTGACTAGGATCAAGTTGACCCCAATGTATAGTCAATGGGTCAAGAGTTTAAGCTGTTAGAAGTCAAGAAATCATTCAAGTTCTGCGTTCGACGAACTCCATACTGCGTTCGACGAACGTCCTGCTCTCTGCGTTCGACGAACGGCATGCTCTCTGCATTCTACGAACGGCCTGCTGCTGCGTTCGACGAACTCGCTATCTCAGCGGCTCAGCGGCTCAGCGCCTCAGATCAGTGGTCGACGAACGAATTCTATCTCAGCGTCTCAGCAGATCAGTTCAGAGGTCGACAAATTTATCCAGGCTCAGCGGTCGACGAAATATTCAGTTCGACGAACTCTAGTCTGCGTTCGACGAATCTATATCTGATGTTCAGATCGACAAAATATCTTCTCAGCTCAACTATTGAACTCTTCCAGAGCAAAGTTAAATTGAGGTCGATGAACTCAACATTGTGTTCGACGAAAATCTTGAGATCGACGAAAATGTTGAGATCGACGAAAATGCTTGAGATCGACGAAATTTGTTATTTCAGTTCAGAATGTCAGAAGGATTATATTATTCATTCTCTGAACTTAGATCGTCTACAACAACAGATCTATATTCCAGATAAGACAAGATTTCTGCCTTACTTATTATAGTCCTTTCCTTTCTCTTCCCGAGAGAAAATAGCCGTTGACATTTAATGGAAAAGGAACATTTCACGGAAAAGGAAAAGGATATATGGCGCATCCAATTTATAGTTCCCAGAATATTTATTACAGATTATTATATTTCTTTCTCAGATGATTTGAATTTCAAATGATAGATATTTTATCAAAAAGGAATAAGGAAGCATATACAACACTATAGTAGTAGTTTTCACGACAACATCAATACAGAATATATCATGAATAACTGTACAGAGAAAAAGAAAGAAGAAGGTTACAGGAAGAGAAGAAACATAAGAAAGCATTCACAGATCTTCTTCTTCCTCAAGCAGCACCTACTCAATCTCACTGAGAACATCATCAACTCTACTCTCTCAGTCATCTGCTGCAAGATCAGATCTTCAAAAGAGCAACAAAAATCTGAAGAACTTATTCTTCCAGATTAATCAGCTACAGGAAGATTATTTGTTTCAAGAGAAAGCTCCAGCCAATCAACTGTCAAACAATTTCATATCAGATAGAGGAGCTTTACACTATCAACATCCACTAGAGTCTTCTCTCAGCATATTGACAGAGAAGAACTTCATAACCCGTCTATCCCCTCTTGTACAAGGTTATAACTCCCTTCAAAACTTAACCCATTGGTGGCAGGGCACCTGATCAAAAACCTGTGGTTTGGTTAGAGCACCTGATCAAAAGCTCACTTGGTGTGTGGACACCTGAACAAAAACACCTTGGTGATAGGGCACTGATCAAAAACCTAGTGGATCCTACCAAGCGTGGTAGAAGAGTAGACGTACCCAGGTTTATTAGGGAACTACTATAAAAATCCTTGTATCTCCGTGCTTGTGATTTTTTGTGTTGTTGTGCTGTGCTGATTTCTTTATTTAGTTTTTATAAATCACTCTATACACACATATATATTTCACTATTTTAATTCCGCTATAAAATTAAGGGAAAAGTTTTTAATACTCTATTCACCCCCCTCTAGAGTAAATCTAAGATCTAACCTCTCCTTCAGTGTGCATACGGATCTGATGATAACCTAAAAAAGCATCTAAAAAAGACATCATAGAGAAACCGACGGCTGAGTCAACCAGCGCGTCGATTCTAGGCAAGGGGTAGCAATCCTTGGGGCACAATTTATTAAGCAAGGAAAAATCAACACACATTCTCCACTTACCTCCCCCCTTTTTTTACCATAACTACATTAGAGACCCAGCTAGGATACTGGATCTCCGTTACAAAACCGGCTTGGAGGAGCTTGCCCACCTCCTCTCGGATGGGCGCTTCCATCTTGTCAGCTATGGCCCTCTTCTTTTGACAGATGGGGCGGGTGCCAGGATCGAGGTTGAGGCGATGACAAGCCATATCAGCATCAACCCCGGGCATCTTCGCGGCACTCCATGCGAAGACGTCCACATTCTCCTAGACGCAGGCCAGGATTTGCTTCTGCTCCTCCAGGCTGAGCTCGCCACTGACCTTGATCTTTTCTACCACCCCTGGCCGGGTGGTGACTTCAATATCCATGACCTCATCCATGGCCTCCATTCTGGACAGTTCCCCCCAAACACTCTCTTTCTCCTCGTCGCAAGATGGCGCTTCGACCTCCTCTCTTCTTACTTCCTGAAACTCCATCATCTCTTCCGCCCCTTCCTCCTGGGCCTCCCCTTCTTCTTCTTTTTTCCTCTTTTCCTCCTCCATCGGCTCCTCCGACCCTTCCTACACTCTCCCCTCCTCTCCTTCTCTGAGCCTCGCTGGATCCCCCATCTCTCGATCCCACTCTTCCGCCTCGGTTATCCAGGAGATGGTGTTCACGACAGTCGCATAACACTGACGGGCCACCTTCGGATCTCCCCTTATCTGGACTTGAACTCCTCCTTCCCTGAACTTAAGACACTGGTGGAAGGTGGAGGGGACGTAGCGGAATGCACTGATCAGCGACCATCCAAAGATGGCACTGTAGCTACTGTGGGCATCCACTATGATGAAACGACAATTCCTGGGCTGCCCCCAAGACCACATAGAGTCCCACTCCCCCTTCCACCTCCTTCCTCTCGCCGAAGAATCCAAATAGCGGGCCATCCGAGACCAACACCCTCATGTTCTTCACCTCCATCTCATCAAACGCCTTCTTGAAGATGACGTTGACCGAGCTCCCATTATCCACAAGGATCCGGGAGACGGTGAAGTTCTCGATCGCCGTTTGAATGACCAGCTCATCGCAGAAAGGGTCTTCGTGACTTGGCATGTCCTTATGAGTGAACGAGATCTTCTTCGCTGGGGGTGGAGCTAGGGACGTCGAAGCCACGCTACGACGGTAGATGGTATGGAGGCTTGCCTTCCGGGTTGCCTCAATCCCTACCCCCCATGGATCGCCCGGATCCCCCCTCGGGTCCCCACATCAAACCCGGTCTTCACACCTCTCATCCTCCTCATCCTGAGGCAGGACCTCCTCAATCCTCACCGCCCGCTGCTCTCGCGGCGCCGGTGACCTGACCTCTCTTACCTCTAGGAACTCAAGGCAGGTAACTGTTGCGTCCTTCCTCCAAATGGATGTCACAATATGGCAATGCCACCCCCTCTCTCGGCCTCAACTCCCCTATTCCTCCTTCTCATTCCTGCTGCTGCTCCGTCTCTCCTTCCTCTTCCTCCTCTTCCTCGCCTGATTGACATGGCCTGCTGAGGAGGGGGAGGCATCTTCCTCGGACCCTACCTCCACCCTAACTGATGGGGTCTTTCCTAACCCCCATGGAAAATACCACCTCCCGGGGCGTAGCCCCTCCCTTGAACCTGCGCTCCTCCGCCTTGATGCCTCCACCCCACCTCCGGGTCCCTGGGCTCTTCTCTTCTCCGCATTTCCTGCTGCTTGACTTCTGGCTCACTGAGCTTTGCTATCCTCTTAGTGAGCTCCGTATTAGCCTCCTCTCCATCAATTTCCTCCGCCACCCTCTCCATTAATTCCTCATAGGAGACCGGGGCCTTCCTCTTCAAGCTCATCTTGAAAAAACTCTCCCTTAGCCCTACCGTGAAGGCGAGCTGGAGGGCAAATCCTGGCATCTCCTGGGTATGCAAAACCTCCTCCTGGAACTGGTCCGCATAGCGGGCCAACGACTCCCCTGATTCTTGTTTGACCTTGAAGAGCGACTCGGCATCCCTCTTCCTCTTCTTCAAAGTTGAGAATCGCAACAAGAAGCCTCAATGCAAGTCCTCAAACTGGTAGATCGACCTGGCTGGGAGTTGATGGAACCAGTCCCTAGCCTTCTCCTTTAGAGTGATGGCGAAGAGCCAACTCTTGAAAGCATCTAACATCGGCAGGATGGAGACCGAGTCCTCGAACGACTGCAAGTGCTGGACAGGGTCATCCTTGCCGCAGTAGTAGACCCTGTCCCACTCCCTGAACCCTTCTGGGACAGGTGCTGAAAGCACCAACTCGCAAAAAGGGCTGCTCCCACACGCTGTCCTTTCCTGCTCGGCTCATCCTGCGACTTCTCTCGCAAGACTCGAGCTCACCAGAGCCACGCTCGCAAGGACTGCACTCGCCGGAGCAGCGCTCGCCGGAACTACACTCATTGGGGCAGTGCTCGCCGGGGTGGCAAAAAGCTCTCCCCCGAAGAGATCACGACCCGCTTCTGCCACCTCCTTCCCTTCCCTTCCCCGCGGGGTGCATTCGCCGACCCCCAGAGGAGGGGAGGGGGGGGGGGGGGGAGGGAGCACCTGAGGTGCTGGGGTTACGAACTCACTTCGTACCGCAGCGAAGGCGAGACCGATGCTCTCGAGGACCTCTCTCCTGAAGTCTGCGAACATCCCCAGCGTCACTGTCGACTGCGAGCCGCCAAACTCATCGCCTTGCTCTTCATCTCCTGCCATGCTGCTTCCTTGAAACTTTCTTGCACCAGTTGCTATCCACGCTCACCGCACCAAAAATGTTGGAACTGGGATTCGTCCCAACGAGGAGTTTGGAATCCAAAGATGTGTGCAACTCGCACTTATTGATCCCTCAGAGCAACCTGAACGAAAACTTAGAACTGAGACCCTTGGCGACAGTGTGGAGGTCCCACCACACACCTGAAAGATCATAGAGGGATTCCCTTCCTAACCCAAGAACTGAAGTCGGGCACCTTGGAGAGCTTTTGAGAATGCTAACCAAAGATGACCTGAGGAGAGAGAAGCAAAAAGGAAGTCCCTCCAAAGGTGCCCAAAGGGACTTATTTATAGTTTTCCTCAATTGGTCTGCTGATAGTGGGATTCTGCCTTTTGGTTTGACTAAACGCACCCCAAATTGGCATGCTAACAGCCAAACTCTGCTGTTCTGAAGGGCTATTAGCAGCCTACACGGGGCAGAAGGGTAATCTCACCTCCTTAACCCCTGGTAAAGTGGCCTGCGAGAGTGCCACTCCTGACACTTCTCGTGAGTCTCCTCGCGAGTATCGCTCACGACCTCCACCTAGGCGAGCGGCCCGCGAATGCCCTGCTCGCCTTCCTTCTTGCAACAACCAACCAAGCCAGGCCTCGCATTCACCCCTGCGAGATCGCTCTGGCTCGCCTTGCCTGGCTCTCGCGACTTCCTAGTGGCGAGATGACCACTTCCAGCCCAATTCACACATCTTCGGGCTCGCACCATCTCAGGCGAACACGGGGTTGTACAATATACATATACATATATATATATATATATATATATATACATATACATATATATATATATATATACACATATACATATATAAATACATATATATATACATATACATATATATACATATTATTGGAACCCGGATACCGGTCCAACTGTTCGAGACTTGGGGGTGACCAAAAGCTATTCGTTTAGTGATCGACCCACGTGAGACAAGGAGATAAGAAGCTAGAGAGCATACAAAACCACTCCAACATGCCTATAAACAAGACTCATGTGCTGCAACGAGGAGGTCCCGCCACATACCCGGAAGTCTATAGGAACTTCCCCTCCTAAAGACAATGTTGAGCTTGGCACAAGAGAGGCAGTCAAGGTACTCACCCACAATAGGGGGGTGAAGGTGCCTTCTACTTGTACCTTGGGGTCCTATTTATAAGCAAATCCAAAAGGACTGCGAATAGCTGCTCCCCCCTTCTGAAATGGGTTGTAGATAGCCTCTCCCGCATGTTGACAGGGTGAAAATCTGTACTCGCCCCAGGCGAGCGAGGTCTTCTGTACTCGCCCAGGAGGGGGAGGTCTGCTGTACTCGCCCAGGTTGGGGAAGTCTGCTGTACTCGCTCAGGTGGGGGAGGTCTCCTGTACTCGCCCAGGTGGGGGAGGTCTCCTGTACTCGCCCAGGTGGGACAGGTCTGCTGTACTCGCTCAGGTGGGGGGAGGTCTTCTGTACTCTCCCAGGTGGGGGAGGTCTGCTGTACTAGCCCAGGTGGAGGAGGTCTCCTATACTTGCCCAGGTGGGGGAGGTCTTCTGTACTCGCCCAGGTGGGGGAGGTCTTCTGTACTCGCCCAGGTGGGGGAGGTCTGCTATACTCACCCAGGTGGGGGAGGTCTTCTGTACTCGCCCAGGTGGGGGAGGTCTCTTGTACTCGCCAAGGTGGGGGAGGTCTTCTGTACTCGCCCAGGTGGGGGAGGTCTCCTGTACTTGCCCAGGTGGGGGAGGTCTTCTGTACTTGCCCTGGTGGGGGAGGTCTCCTGCGTTGTCCTCATGCATTTCTGATCTCGACGATTACGGGTTATACACAATCCCCGCTTTTTTTGGCCTCGATACGAGCTCGGAAAAATAATGCAGGACCGGTGGTTTGGAGAGATGAGCATTAGATGACATGCCACTCAGTATCCCACTCAAGCCCTTCGCTAGCTGATCAAGTTCAACGGAAAGAGATGGAGAAGAGTCGATACCCTCCAGGAGTGAGGCTCAACTGGAGGGTGGAGAAGAGACGACACCGTCCAAGAGCAAGGCTCAACTGGAGGTGGAGAAGAGTCGGCACCTTCCAGGAGCGAGGCTCAGCTGGAGGTGGAGAAGAGTCGACACCATCCAGGAGCGAGGCTTAACTGGAGGTCGAGAAGAGTCGACCCCCTCCAGGAGCGAGGCTCAACAGGAGGTGGAGAAGATTCGACACCTTATAGGCCATTCGCTAGACAAGCGAGCTCAACTAGAGGTGGAGAAGAGTCGACACCCTCCAGGAGCGAGGCTCAACTGGAGGTGGAGAAGATTCGACACCCTGCAGAAGAGAGGCTCAACTGGAGGTGGAGAAGATTAGAAACCCTCCAGGAGCGAGGCTCAACTGGAGGTGGAGAAGATTCGACATCCTCCAGGCCATTCTCTAGACAAGCGAGCTCAACTGGAGGTAGAGAAGAGTCTACACCCTACAGGAGCGAGGCTCAACTGGAGGTAGAGAAGAGTCGACACCATCAAGGAGCGAGGCTCAACTGGAGGTCGAGAAGAGTCGACACCCTCCAGGAGCGAGGATCAACTGGAGGTGGAGAAGAGTCGACACCCTCCAGGAGCGAGTCTCAATTGGAGGTGGAGAAGATTCGACACCTTCCAGGCCATTTGCTAGACGAGCGAGCTCAACTTGAGGTGGAGAAGAGTCGACACCCTCTAGGAGCGAGGCTCAACTGGAGGTGAAGAAGAGTCGACACCCTCCAGGAGCGAGGCTTAACTGGAAGTGGGGAAGAGTCGACACCCTCTAGGACATTCGCTAGACGAGATAGCTCAACTAGAGGTGGAGAGGAGTCGACACCCTCTAGGAGCGAGGCTCAACTGGAGGTGGAGTAGAGTCGACACCCTCCAGGAGCGAGGCTCAACTGGAGGTGGAGAAGTGTCGACACACTCCAGGAGCGAGGCTCAATTGGAGGTGGGGAAGAGTCGACACCCTCCAGGAGTGAGGCTCAACTGGAGGTGGAGAAGATTCGAAACCTTCAAGGCTATTTGCTAGATGAGCGAGCTCAACTGGAAGTGGAGAAGATTCGACACCTTCCAGGCCATTCGCTAGACGAGCGAGCTCAACTGGAGGTGTAGAAGAGTCGACACACTCCAGGAGTGAGGCTCAACTGGAGGTGGAGAAGAGTCAACACCCTGCAGGAGCGAGGCTCAACTGGAGGTGGGGAAGAGTCGACACCCTCCAGGAGCAAGGCTCAACTAGAGGTGGAGAAGATTGGACACCTTTCAGGCCATTCGGTAGACGAGCGAGCTCAACTGGAGGTGGAGAAGATTCGACAACTTCCAGGCCATTCGCTAGACGAACGAGCTCAAATGGAGGTGGAGAAGAGTCGACACCCTCCAGGAGCGAGGCTCAACTAGAGGTAGAGAAGAGTCGATAACCTGCAGGAGCGAGGCTCAACTGGAGGTGGAGAAGAGTAGAAACTCTCTAGGAGTGAGGCTCAACTGGAGGTGGAGAAGATTCGACAACTTCCAGGCCATTCGCTAAACGAGTGAGCTCAACTGGAGGTGGAGAAGAGTCGACACCCTCCAGGAGCATGGCTCAACTGGAGGTGAAAAAGAGTCGACACCATAAAGGAGAGAGGCTCAACTAAAGGTGGAGAAGAGTCGACACCCTCCAGGAGCGAGGCTCAACTAGAGGTGGATAAGAGTCGAAACCCTCCAGGAGAGAGGCTCTTCTGGAGATGGAGAAGATTCGACACCTTCCAGGCACGAGGCTCAACTGGAGGTAGAGAAGAGTCGACACCCTCCAGGAGTGAGGCTTAACTGGAGGTGTAGAAAATTCGACACCTTCCAGGCCATTCGCTAGACGAGCGAGCTCAACTGGAGGTGGAGAAGAGTCGACACCCTCCAGGAGCGAGGCTCAACTGTAGGTGGGGAAGAGTCGACACCCTTCAGGAGCGAGGCTCAACTGGAGGTGGAGAAGAGTTGACACCCTCTAGGAGCGAGGCTCAACTGGAGGTGGAGAAGAGTCGACACCCTCCAGGAGCGAGGCTCAACTCGAGGTGGAGAAGATTCGTCGCCTTCCAGGCCATTTGTTAGACGAGCGAGCTCAACTAGAGGTGTACAAGAGTCGACACCATCCAGGAGCAAGGCTCAACTGGAGGTGGGGAAGAGTCGACAACATCCAGGAGCGAGGCACAACTGGAGGTGGAGAAGAGTCTAAACCCTCCAGTTGCGAGGCTCAATTGGAGGTGGAGAAGATTCGACACCTTCCAGGACATTCGCTAGACGAGTGAGCTCAATTGGAGGTGGAGAAGAGTCGACACCCTCCAGGAGTGAGGCTCAACTGGAGGTGAAGAAGAGTCAATACCCTGTAGGAGCGAGGCTCAACTGGAGGTGGAGAAGATTCGACATCTTCCAGGCCATTCGGTAGACGAGCGAGCTCAACTGGAGGTGGAGAAGAGTCGACACACTCCAGGAGCGAGGCTCAACTGGAGGTGGAGAAGAGTCAACACCCTGCAATAGCGAGGCTCAACTAGAGGTGGTGAAGATTAGACACCCTCCAAGTCCGAGGCTCAACTGGAGGTGGAGAAGATTCGACACCCTCCAGGCCATTCACTAAACGAGCGAGCTAAACTGGAGGTGGAGAAGAGTCAAGACCCTCTAGGAGAGAGGCTCAACTGGAGGTGGGGAAGAGTCGATACCCTCCAGGAGCGAGGCTCAACTAGAGGGGGAGAAGATTCGACACCTTCCAAGCCATTCGCTAGACGAGAGAGCACAACTGGAGGTGGAGAAGAGTCGACACCCTCAAGGAGCGAGGCTCAACTAGAGGTGGAGAAGAGTCGACACCCTCCAGGAGCGAGGCTCAACTAGAGGTGGGGAAGAGTTGCACCCTCTAGGATTGAGGCTCAACTGCAGGTGGAGAAGATTCGACACCTTACAGGCCATTCGCTAGACGAGAGAGCTCAACTGGAGATAGAGAAGAGTCGACGCCCTCCAGGAGCGAGGCTCAACTGGAGGTGGAGAAGATTCGACACCCTCTAGGAGCGAGGCTCAACTGGAGGTAGGGAAGAGTCGATACCCTCCAGGAGCGAGGCTCAACTGGAGGTGGAGAAGATTTGACACCTTCCAGACCATTCGCTAGACGAGCGATCTCAACTGGAGGTAGAGAAGAGTCGACACCCTCTAGGAGCGAGGCTCAACTGGAGGTTGGGAAAGTCGACACCCTCCAGGAGTGAGGCTCAACTAGAGGTGGACAAGAGTCGACACCCTCCAGGAGCGAGGCTCAACTAGAGGTGGGGAAGAGTCGACACCCTCCAGGAGCGAGGCTCAACTGGAGGTAAAGAAGATCTGACACCTTCCATGACATTCGCTAAATGAGCTAGCTCAACTGGAGGTGGAGAAGAGTCGACACCATCCAGGAGAGAGGCTCAACTGGAGGTAGAGAAGAGTCGACACCCTCCAGGGGCGAGGCTCAACTAGAGTTGGAGAAGAGTCGACACCCTCCAGGAGTGAGGCTCAACTGGAGGTGGAGAAGATTCGACACCTTCCAGGCCATTCGCTAGACGAGCGAGCTTAACTAGAGGTGGAGAAGAGTCGACACCCTCCAGGAGCAAGGCTCATCTGGAGGTGAAGAAGAGTCGACACCCTTCAGGAGCGAGGCTCAATTGGAGATGGGGAAGAGTCGACACCCTCCAGGCCATTCGCTAGATGAGCGAGCTCAACTGGAGGTGGAGAAGAATCGACACCCTCCAGGACCGAGGCTCAACAGGAGGTGGAGAAGTGTCGACACCCTCCAGGAGAGAGGCTCAACTAGAGGTGGGGAAGAGTCGACACCCTCCAGGAGCGAGGCTCAACTGGAGGTGGAGAAGATTCGACACCTTCCAAGCCATTCGCTAGATGAGCGAGCTCAACTAGAGGTGGAGAAGAGTCGACACCCTCTAGGAGCGAGGCTCAACTGGGGGTGGAGAAGAGTCGACACCCTCCAGGAGCGAGCCTCAACTGGAGGTGAAGAAGAGTCGACACCCTCCAGGAGCGAGTCTCAACTAGAGGTGGGAAAGAGTCGACACCCTCCAGGCCATTCGCTAGATGGGCGAGCTCAACTGGAGGTGGAGAAGAGACGATACCCTCCAGGATTGAGGCTCAACTGGAGGTGGAGAAGAGTCAACACCCTCCAGGAGCGAGGTTCAACTGGAGGTGGGGAAGAGTAGACACCCTCCAGGAGCGAGGCTCAACTAGAGGTGGAGAAGATTCGACACCTTCCAGGCCATTCGCTAGACGAGCGAGCTCAACTAGAGGTAGAGAAGAGTCGACACCCTCCAGGAGCAAGGCTCAACTGGTGGTGGAGAAGAGTCGACACTCTCCAGTAGCGAAGCTCAACTGGAGGTGGGGAAGAGTCCACACCCTCCAAGAGAGAGGCTCAATTAGAGGTGGAGAAGAGTCGACACCATCCAGGAGCGAGGCTGAGATGGAGGTGGAGAATATTCGACACCTTCCAAGCCATTCACTAGACAAGCAAGCTCAATTGGAGGTGGAGAAGATTCGACACCTTCCACGCCATTCACTAGACAAGCAAGATCAACTTGAGGAGGTGCCAAACATTTTAGGCTCCTAGCGTCGACTAGGTGGCAACTCTCTACTCGAGGACTTATAACTCACTTGAGGGGGCAAGTAGCCAGTATGCAGGAGAGGAGCTCTTGATGTGTCCTAGTCTACAACAACACTCTGATCGAGGACATCAACTCGCTCGAGGAGGCAAGTAGCCGGTGTGCAGGAGAGGAGCTCGTGTAGTGACCTGGTCTACGATAACACTCTGTTCAAGGACATCAACTCGCTCGAGTGGGCAAGTAGCCAGTGTACAGGAGAGGAGCTCGTGCAGTGACCTTGTCTACGACAACACTCTGCTCGAGGACATCAACTCACTCGAGGGGGCAAGTAGCCGGTGTGCAGGAGAGGAGCTCGTGTAGTGACTTGGTCTACGACAATACCCTGCTCAAGGATTTCAACTCGATCGAGGGGGCAAGTAGCCGGTGTGCAGGAGAGGAGATCGTGCAGTGACCTGGTCTATGGCAACACTCTACTCGAGGACATCAACTCACTCGAGGGGGCAAGTAGCCGGTGTGCAGGAGAGGAGCTCGTGTAGTGACCTTGTCTACAGCAACACTCTGCTCAAGTATTTCAACTCACTTGAGGGGGAAGTAGCTGGTATGCAGGAGAGGAGCTCGTGGAGTGACCTGGTCTATGACAACACTCTGCTTGAGGACATCCTCTCGCTCAAGGGGGCAAGTAGCCGGTATGCAGGAGAGGAGCTTGCGCAGTGACTGGTATATGACAAGACTCTGCTCGAGGACATCAACTCACTCGAGGGGGAAGTAGTCGGTGTGCAGGAGAGGAGCTCGTGTAGTGACCTTGTCTACGACAACACTCTGCTTGAGGATTTCAATTCACTCAAGGGTGCAAGTCGTCGGTAAGCAGGGGAGGAGCTCGTGCAGTGACCTGATCTACGACAACACTCTGCTCGAGTGCATCAACTCGCTCGAGGGAGCATCTAGCCATTGTGCAGGAGAGGATCTCGTGCAGTGACCTGGTCTACGACAACACTCTGCTCGAGGACATCAACTCGCTTGAGGGGGCAAGTAGCCGGTGTGCAAGAGAGGAGCTCGTGCAGTGACCTGGTCTATGACAACACTCTGCTCGAGGACATCAACTTGCTCGAGGGGGCAAATAGCCGATGTGCAGGAGAGGAGCTCATGCAGTGACCTAGTCTATGGCAACACTCTACTCGAGGACATTAACTCACTCGAGGGGGCAAGTAGCCGGTGTGCGGGAGAGGAGCTCGTGCAGTAACCTTGTCTAGGGCAACACTCTGCTCGAGGATTTCAACTCACTCGAGGGGGCAAATAGCCGGTATGCAGGAGAGAAGCTCGTGCAGTGACCTGTTCTACGATAACACTCTGCTCGAGGACATCAACTTGCTCGATGGGGCATGTAGCCGGTGTGCAAGAGAGGAGCTTGTGCAGTGACCTGGTCTACGGAAACACTCTGTTCGAGGACATCAACTCGCTCGAGGGGGCAAGTAGCCAGTATGCAGGAGAGGAGCTCGTGCAGTGATCTGGTCTATGGAAACACTCTGCTCGAGGACATCAAATTGCTCGAGGGGGCAAGTAGCCGATGTGCAGGAGAGGAGTTCGTGTAGTGACCTGGTCTACGACAACACTCTGCTCGAGGACATCAACTTGCTCGAGGGGGCAAGTAGCCAGTGTGCAGGAGAGGAGCTCGTGCAGTGACCTGGTCTACGACAGCGCTCTGCTTGAGGATTTCAACTCGCTCAAGGGGCAAGTAGTCGGTGTGCAGGAGAAGAGCTCGTGTAGTGACCTGGTCCACGATAACAATCTGCTCGAGGATTTGAACTCGCTCGAGGGGGAAAGTAGTCGGTGTGCAGGAGAGTAGCTCGTGTAGTGACCTGGTGTACGACAATACTCTGCTCGAGGATTTCAACTCATTAGAGAACCTCAAAATGTAATTTCATTCTCTCCCCTAGTAACTAGTGCCCGGGCAAAGAGAGACGGCACTCGAGGGGCAGATCGGCCAACATGCAAGGGGGGAGCTGATCTCGGACGGCAATGCATAGGCTTGGACTTAGGATGGTGCATTGAACCCGAGATGTCATCTCGTTGCTCGACCAGAAGTTCCAAGGGGAGAAGTGAGATCACACATCCTAAATCACCCCTGAAGACATCATACTACTTTGAGAGAACGTTCGATTCAGCTGATGGAGCAATGACCTCGCGAGTTGAACTCGCGAAATTAAGGAGAATCCTTTACGAGTATGGACTTGCGTAATATGCAGCAGTAATGGCTGGAGAATGTCACAAAAATGGAGAAAAAAACATAACAAAAATGGAAAACGAACGTTGAAGGAAAGGGTAAATGGCGTACTCGTGTCGTGATTGGAGTCCCTATTCACTGAGCGTCGAACATAAATTAGTTCTCATTGATATAGCACACTAATCTAGCAAAAAGATAATTTTGAAGTTAGAATATGGGTTGATTGCAAAATAAGGAACCGAGATTTTTCGATTGCAATATTAGCCCAAAACGACATGGAACTTAGACAATGCCAAATAAATAGACATAAAATATATATTTTGCACAACAATTTTTGACACCACGAGCTTTAAATTTTTTTAAGCCTAATAGGGGCAGCCTCGAGCTAAAACGAGAATTAACAAATGGATAGCTTGAGTTGACATGCAGTTACCTAAATAGTAATAATGCTCAAGGGAAAGAAGCTTCTCGAGCAAAATTGGTGACTCCATGGTCGCCAACTTACCAAATTCTCTAATGGAAATTTCCTTGGTGTCCCATTCTTTCATAAGGGATCCCAAGAACTTGTCATTTAGTATGTCGTTAGTGAATTGGCAATCATAGTTCCTTAGATCGTTGCCGATCTTGAAGAACTTTTCATAGGTGTCAAAAATACTATCCCTTGGATCTTGCTTGAATGCCTCGTACTCCTGATTGAGCAGAGATCTTAGATCATCCCTTACTTCCTCAGTTCCTTCTCTTGGGAAAAACACCCTTGTGATTTTTCTTACAAATTATCATAAAGTGATTTCATAATCTAGGATGTATTACCCATATTATATAGGAAGGGTAATTTGGTCATTAGATGTCCTAGGATATCACACTCACACTAGAGTCTCAAGACCAATCCAAATTAAGCACAAAATTTAGTTGAGTTAATATTGTGTCGAATAGAAGTCGACGCAACTTCGACTAAAAGTCGAAGCAACTTTGAATACAAGTAGAAGTAACTCAGACTTAAGTCGAAGTGTAGTAGAAGTCGACGCAACGTCGAGATGTACCCGGCGCAAAATACAGAACTTGTCAAAGCTATATCAGAAGTTGACGCAACTTCGATAAGAATCTGACATAGAAGATGAAGTTCAAAGTCCAAGTATTCAACTCAAAGGATACGTCGATAAGGCCTCGATGCAACGTCGATATCTGAGTTTATTCAATACTAAGAAGAAGTTTGAAGCAACTTCTATTACAACTCAGAGGTGCGTCGATTAGAAGGAAGATGGAGTATACACTACGTCGAATACAGACATAAATAGAATATTTTTTATTGTCTTTTCTGAGGCTTTTCCATAAGGTATCCAAGGATAAAATTCAAATTCTAACGGCTCATTTATTACCAAGAATGAAATGAAGTACTCCAGAGAGAGAACAAAGACATTCTTGAAAGTTATTCAAATTAGATTGATGGGTCATGAATAGAAATAGAAAGAGATCTTTATTATCCAAAGGATATTCCTTCTAGGTATAGAACTGAAGGGGAACGAATTAAAACACTATTCAATGATGAATAAAGATCACAGAGAAAGAAAAACAACAGATGAATTCAAGCTATTCAATCATCATCTTCCTCAAGCTCTCTCTCTCTCTCTCTCTCTCGCTCTCTCTCAGAAAAGAACAAGGAGAATATCTTTGTACAAGAATATACAAAGGCTCTTCTTCTTCTTCTTCTTCTTCATCAACAACAGGAAGCCATCAAGAGTATAGAGAGATAATCAGGATCACAAGCATACAACCCTTGCATTCTTCTCTACCTTAAGTAAGGGTTCATTCAAAATAGATCGTCAATAATACCAACAGAAGAAACTACAACTGCTTCTTCTTCTTCTTTCTTTCTTTCCTGTCTTATTATGTAATTGTGCAAGAGTCTTAAGAATCCCTCTCCAAAGGATTCAGTTGTTCTAAGAGTCTCCTTATCAAAAGACTGAGTAGTTGGTTCGAAGTGTCTCCTTATCAAAAGACTCAGATAGTGGTTCTAAGAGTCTTCTTATCAAAGGACTCAGTGAGTGGTTCTAAGAGTCTCCTTATCAAAAGACTCAAGAACTAGATAGTGCATTCCAACCAAGGTGGTAAAAGAGTGGAGTATCCACATTTTGGGGAACCAATATAAAACTTGTCTCTTTTGTCTCTTGCTTTTCTGTGTTGTCCCTTTTACTATTATTGCAATCAGTGATTAATTTATTATGTGTTGGTTTTTCTGATAGCATAGTCATTAGAAGTTTTGTATTATGTGTGCACATTTTATATAAAAAGTTTTAATCTCTATTCACCCCCCTCTAAAGAATACTCAGATGTTACACTATGTACTTTCAATTAGTATCAGAGGTAGGTTGATCATAAAAAGGCTAACACCTTGATCAATAGATCTCCTTACTCATATTTTAATATTGTAAAATTATTTTTATAAAATGAGTTTTAAGGACTATGCATCAACAAGACCACCAATGTGCAACCGTAACAAGTTTACACTTTGGAAGGCCAGAATAAAGTTATACATGAACTCTATTAATGATGAAATTTTTAAAGTTATTGCCTCAGGTCCCCCACTCCCATTCCGAAAAGATGCAAGTGGGATGGTGACTCAAGAACTAGTCCCTAAAGCAAAGTGGACTGATGCCAAGAAAAAGCTGAAGGCATGTGATGCCAAGGAAATGAATATCCTGGTATCCACCATGTCAGACGATATCTTCTAAGAAGTGGCTGACTGCAACTCAGCAAAATAGATCTGGGAATCTCTGTCGAAATTGGTAGAAGGCAGCTCTGATGAAAGAAAGGACAAAAAGTCCCTTCTCATATACCAATATGAGAACTTTTAAAAGAATATTGAAGAGAATGAAGCTGAGATGTATGATAGGTTCAGCCTGATCATAAATGAGCTCAAGGGATTGGAAAAAGAGATATCATTGACAGAAATCATTGACAAACTCCTTATGTGATTGCCAAGCACTTGGGATTCAAGGATCTGTTCCATTAGAGAGGCCAGATGCCATAGAGAAACCTCTACTGATGCTCTACTAGAAAAGCTCAAGTCCTATGAGCTTCTATTGAAGTGCAGGGCTATGACTGAAGCCAAAGAAATGGTCTCAACCTCTAAGGAAAGAACAATTGCTCTGAAGGCTGCTGATGATGGCCCTTCCACCTCTAAAGAGGAAATGTTCAACCTCTTTGCCAGAAGATTCAGAAAGTGGGTCAAGACTGAAGACTCCAAATGGAAGGAATGGAGCTCTAGCAAGCCAAGATTTGGTAAGACTCCAAAGTAGGAAGTGATCTACTTTGCCTGCAGAAAACCAGGACACATAGCTCCTGAATGCCCTGAAGAGCAAAAGGATAGGAGCAGCAATAACAAGGAGCACAAAAAGAAGAAGTCCTTACAGAATAAGGATAAGAAGAAGGGAAAGCGTTTCATTGCTGAAACCTAGAGTGACACAGAATCTGACTCAAGATCTTCTTCATCGGAGAGTGTTGAAGAAATAGCTGCTGAAGCTGCCTACCTGATGGCCTTGGAGGTCCACTCGGGTAATGAAGAAGATCTGGAAAGTCTTTTTGATGACTTTGATTTTGATTCAGTAGAAATTAAAAATGGTTTTAAGGAATATTGTATTGATTACCTTAAAGTTCAAAAAGAAATAGAAACAGTGAGGAAAGAGTTAGAAGACTTTAAGAAAGATAATTTATATTCAGTGAATTATGATTTGAGAAATCAAATTTATAAAAAGGGAACATTAATAACTAATCTAACCAATGAAAACTCAAAACTAAAAGAAAAGCTTACAAAGGCAAAAGCCTTTGAACACTCACTCAATGGGAGGAGACAAAAGTTCAAGGACATTACACAAAATCTCTCTATGAGATTTAAGCACCTTGGTTCAGGAGTTGATCCATCTACCAGTTCAGAAGTCCCTAGTAGACCTACCTGGAAAAATCCAGTCACCTTTCTTAGACCTAGTGATTTTCAAATAACTGAGGCCAGGCCATTAATTGAAATTCTAGACAACAATAACCCTGAAAAACTCACGGTATTTAATAAAGTAAATCCTAAGCATGAGAAGAGAACTCTAAGGAAAAATAATTCAGAGAAACCAATAAATGACAATCAAAAGGCTAAGGTCAAAAGTAAAATTATTAGACATTCCACAGACTTATTACATTTAGATACACTCTATGCACATTACCAGTACCAAGGTAATTAGTATAGGTTTAATAAACCTATTCTATGCCATCCAAAAGGATAACATGAAGACTATTTTATTCCTTTATATCATCCTACAATGGTAAAAGCAAAGGGCCCAAGGTAACTTGGGTACTGATGATTTAAGTTGGACTTCTTCTTTTTGTTTTATAAATAAAAGATAACCTTTATATTAAGAGTTTAGAATTGACGGATGTTTTCGAAGATTCTCGCAAGTACTCCTACTTTGAGAAATTAACCGTTATCCTATCGAATGTTAGAAGTAACGGTCTTTTTCTTCTTTCGGAATATTGACAATTACGCCTCGGCTACAACGCCGAATTCTATTGAATTGAGAAGTAGAAAAGGAGAGTTTTGCACTAAATGAGTTTGGAAAGTTGTGTTTGAATTTTTAGTCCAAATTAATCATTTGATAAAGGCAAGTATACCTTATCGCAAGTAATACAGGATATTTTGTTTAAGAAAATATCGGGATCGTATATTTCCGCGGGTCGTGTTGATTATACTACTTCGAGGAACGAACTATTATTTTATCGGAATAATATTTTAAGTTGATTTAAATGATAATAAGCGATTAACTAGAGTTCTAAGCGATGAGAAAGATAGCGCGCGACGTCGAATTACCATGAGACGAAAATAGATTTTTCGTAGAATTAAAAGTGATGACCTTTCAAAATATTAAAACAACTTGGCCGTGGAGGTTCCATAATTATGAACGCTCCTCTCTCGAGGGTACGTCCACCTGAGATTATGAATATTCGACCGAACTCTCGTTCTACAATCGAATCTTCTTAATACTCGCTTTATGTTGTGAACCCCGCTATTGGGTTTTTATTTCCAATTCAGGAGAATTACCTCATTCTCTCTCGAGGGTAGAGCGCACTTCTCTTTACCCGTGAGTGATCAGTCCATACGCACGAGCCTCTCGGCTAACTAGGTACAAAAACGGAAATGAAAACCACACATCGATTATGTGGCTCCACTCAACGTTATTCTCGGGTAAATCTTAAGCACGTTAATTATTTTTAGAAAAGAGATGTTTTAATTTTATAGAAAACTATTTTTGTGTCCCAATGCTCTTCGACGTCGTATGCTAAAGGTAATTAGTCACTCATCGGATTGGAGACGGCATTATCGGTTGGAAAATACATGTTTAATAATTAAAGCGGATATAAGCGGATAAAAAGGAAATAAAAAGACTTATATAAAAACAGTAATAGTATCCGTCCCAACCGCCTTAAACAAGCGCTAAAAAGTTCTTAGCCTCTTATTCAAGAAGGGGGTGGTATAGAAATGAAAAGACTTATAAAGGTGCAGAAATAATATCCGTCCCAACCGACTTAAATAAATGCTAAAGTAAATTAGCCTCTTATTCAAGATGGGGGTGGTATATAGCAGTTATATAAAGACTGAAATAAAACTAAGTTACAAAAAAGAAAAATACTATCTCATAAACTCACGCACTCTACTTGTAATAAAAGACTGAATCGAAAGAAAGCGTTTAAAAGAAAGCGATAAAGAAAGCGATAAAGAAAGCGATAAACTACTTTTATGAAAGCAATAAACTAAGTTATGAAAGCAATAAAACTATTCTCATACACACACACACTAACATAAATGAAAAGGAAGATGATCCAAATGAGAAAAACAACATTTTATTTCTAAAAGGCGAAAATTACAAACGAACATAACTTAATTGCATAAAGAAAACTCGCATTCACTCAAAGAACTCAGAAAAACATTACAAAGCACTCAAAATTTGGATGGGAAATGCTTCAGCCGAGCCCCTCTATTTATAGGCAAAATTTTATATTTACACGCCCTAGGTCACGGGCGTGACTTGGTTGTCACGGCCGTGACTTAGGGCGTGACATTTGCTCGGCTGTATTCGCCGCCTTCTGGAAGGTCTGGACGTCAAACATGGCTGCACACGGGCGTGACTTGGTATGTCATGGGCGTGACTTGTAGAGTCACGGGCATTACTATAGGTGGCAGATGTCGGCAGCATGGGTGTGACTTTGGGTCGTGACGCGCTGGCGGCTCACGGGCGTGACTCTGTTGGAACACGGGCGTGACTTATAGAGTCTCGGGCGTGACTTGGTCAACTGGAGTGAGCAGGAAAGGAATTCATCGGGCACAGAGCTTTAAATTTACAGGCCCTTGGTCACGGGCGTGACCGAGGGCGTGACTTGCCGTTCTGTCGGACTCAGCTCGCCTTTCGTCGACCTCAGCTCGGGATTCGATGAATTTTGAACTTTAAATTTACACGCCCTTGGTCACGGGCGTGACCGAGGGCGTGACCTGGGAAAATTTTGTCAAAATCTGAAAAAAAAGAAATAAAGCTAAGTTAGTAACAGAAATAATAAAACAAGTAATTATTCATTAATTTACATATAAAATTTATAATATTAATTAAAATTTTACTAATAATTATACTAAAAATACGTATATTTTATTACTTATCAAATACCCCCATACTTAAGCTTTTGCTATTCCAGAGCAAAAGTAAGAGAGATCTATACGGGATTAACATAAGTTCTAATTTTTGACTATCGCTTTATTTTAATCATAAGAGACTGAAAAATAAAAATTTGGAGTAATAAGAGTTAAGTCCTAAATTATGCAAATGATTTAAGTAGAAAGAAATGTCCTAGCCAAAAGACTTCTTAATTAACCAAATAGCAAACAAAATTGCAATCATTAGTAAACGAGATTAGATCGAAATTATAATAACCTTTGTTTAAAGAAACATGAAGGAAAAATATAAGTTACTAATTATGCTCTAAAATGATATTTTGAATTAAAACTAGAAACAATAATTTGGCTAAGGGAAAAGGGGGTAAAAAGACTTGGCAAATAGAAGAGTAATTAAATTAGGGATGATGAATTTTATCCTCTCACCCCTCTTATATTGTTTCCTTTGACTCCCATCGTTGGTGTATGAGGGAAAATTGACCTTTTTAATTAACCCAATGCCTGTGTTTACGGAATTTTTAATTCCCATTGACATAGGATCTCTCTTAACAAATGTTGGGTGCCTATGTTTACGGATTTTTTTTTATTCCCATTGACATAAGATCTTTTTTTTGCCATGCTAAATTGGTGTATACAAGGGGTTTTCAAGAGAAATTCTAGAATAATAAAAAAAATTTTGAGAGCAACCTTAGTAATTTGAATATTCCTAGATTCCTGAAGACATAAAGTAGGGATAATTGTAGTCTAAAGTTGTTTTGTCAACATAATACACGTCTCTATTTTAGCTAGTAGAAGTAGTGCTTGATAACAAAGCCTCTATTTAAATTAAAAACACAAGATATTCTTTAAAACTTAACCCCGAACGTTTAAATCTATCGATCTTAGATAAACAAACAAATAGTAAAACTAGCGATTATGAAAATCCACAAACATATACTCTCGAAACTAAATGCTTTAAGAATAAAAGTAAAGTAGGGTTTTATTATTATTATTTTTGTTTTTTTTCAACTACTATATAGTTATATATATATTTTTTGAAATGTTTTGTGGTTTTGCAATTTTCTTGGGATTTTTGTTTTGTTTGTTTTGTTTTTGGATTTTTGAAATTTTTTGTTTAAGCTTATAATTACAAAAGTAATTAAAATGCAGAAGAAAACAGGAAAAAAAACTAAAAAAAACTTTTTTTTTATAGTTTTATTTGTTTTGAAAGTTTTTGTTTAAATAAAGATAGTAAAACACCCCCATACTTAAAACCCAACATTGTCCCCAATGTTGTAATGTAAGTATGAAGAAGAGAAAATAAAAGTGCAATATATACAAAAGGAAAGAGGGAGCAAAAAAGGCTTCCCTGAAATAAAGCTAGCGGTGTCGTTAGAAACCCTGCAAAAGAAAAAAAAGCATAATAAAAGGTTAGATAAATATAGGGTGCCTCCCATAAGTGCTTTGTTTACCGTCACGTAGCTTGACGCATTTGGCATGGTGAGATTATAAGTTGGGGAGGGTTAAGGATTCTACATTTTCGTCTACTGGATCACCCGCAAGATAAAGTTTTAAACGATGCCCGTTAACTTTAAATTCGCCTCGTTCGGGGTGAGAGATAAGAACGGTCCCATACGGCCAAACCTCTTTAACCTTAAAGGGGCCGGACCATCGGGATTTTAACTTACCCAGAAAAAGACGAAGGCGTGAATTATAAAGAAGGACAAGATCGCCCGGCGCAAATGTTTTGGGAAATTTTATTTTCCAATCATGGTAGAACTTAGAACGCTCCTTATAAAATTTATTACTCTCATAAGTGTTCGCACGCCATTCATCGAGTTCATTTAGTTGGAATTTCCTATTCTCGGAGGCTAAGTTCGAATCGAGATTTAAAAATTTTAAGGCCCCAAAAGCGCGGTGCTCTAACTCTACCGGTAAATGACATGCTTTGCCGTAGACTAATCGATAGGGCATACAACCGATAGCGGTCTTGTATGCCGTACGATATGCCCACAATGCATCGTCGAGTTTGACGGACCAATCTTTCCTATTTAAAGAAACGGTTTTCTCCAAAATGTGTTTAATCTCGCGATTTACTACCTCTACTTGGCCGCTAGTTTTGGGGTGATAGGCGGTGGCGAGCTTATGCGTGACGCCGTATTTAGACAAAAATTTTGAAAACTGGGCATTGCAGAAGTGCTTACCCCTATCACTTACTATTGCACGGGGCGTGCCAAAGCGAGAAAATAATTTTTTTAGAAAATGTATGACGACTCGCGCGTCATTGGTGGGCAGAGCTTGCGCTTCCGCCCACCTAGATACGTAGTCAACCGCCACTAAAATATAACAATTATTAAAAGAAGAAGGTAGGGGGCCTACAAAATCGATGCCCCACAGATCGAAGATTTCGCACTCAAGAAAAAGGTTTTGGGGCATCTCGTCACGACGAGAGATGTTACCCGACCGCTGGAAGCTATCACATTTACTAACAAAAGTGTGAGCATCCTTAAAGAGAGTGGGCCAATAAAATCCCGACACTAATGCTTTCCGCGCGGTCCGGTTGGCTTGATAATGCCCTCCAGCAGGCCCCTCGTGGCAGTGTCGCAAAATTTGCGTACCCTCCTCGCTTAAAACACATCTTCGCACCACTTGGTCTGCGCATACTCGAAAGAGAAAGGGGTCCTCCCAAAAGTAGTTTTTCAAATCAGAAAAGAATTTCTTCTTTTGCTGAGTCGAACAATATTTTGGAAGGACCCGCGCGACTAGATAGTTCGCATAATCTGCGAACCAAGGGGTGGAAGAAGTTTTTATGTTATTTAAAATTAAAAGGCGCTATTCAAGAAATCGATCGTCTATTTCGGGTTCGACGAGCGCTTCTGCGAAGGGTTGTTCTAAACGTGAGAGGTGGTCGGCTGCTAAATTTTCAACCCCCTTCTTATCTCGGATCTCTAAGTCGAATTCCTGTAAAAGGAGGATCCATCGAAGCAAGCGAGGCTTGGCGTCTATTTTGGCCAAAAGATATTTTAGGGCGGAGTGATCAGTGAAAACGATTACATGTGAAAGCGTTACGTAGGGTCGGAATTTATCAAAAGCAAAGATTACGGCGAGAAGTTCCTTTTCCGTCGTGGTGTAGTTAGCCTGTGCGGCTGTGAGTGTGCGAGAAGCGTAATATATTGGATGAAAATATTTATTTACGCATTGGCCTAAGATGGCTCCTACCGCGATATCGCTCGCGTCGCACATAATCACAAACGGAAGAGACCAATCTGGCGCCACCAGAATTGGAGAATTGATAAGTTGCTTTTTAATAAAATTAAACGCCTCTACGCAGGCTTTATCAAAAATAAATGGGGAATCATTTTCCAGGAGGTGAGTTAGCGGTTTGGTTATTTTTGAAAAATCTTGAATAAACCGCCGATAAAAACCTGCGTGGCCGAGAAAACTTCGAATTGATTTTACCGTCGAAGGAACAGGAAGTTGTTCAATTATAGCGACTTTGGCCTTATCGACCTCCATCCCCTTAGAAGAAATTTTATCGACGAGGACTAAACCCTCTCGGACCATGAAGTTGCATTTCTCCCAGTTCAAGACTAAGTTCGTCTCTACGCACCGTTGGAGGACTCTATCTAAATTTTTTAGACAATTTTTAAAAGAGTCTCCAAAGACGGAGAAGTCATCCATGAAGACTTCCATTATGTCTTCTACTAGCTCGCCAAATATTGCCAGCATACATCTTTGGAATGTAGCTGGCGCGTTACAGAGGCCAAACGATATCCTTCGATATGCGAAGGTGCCGAAAGGGCAAGTAAAAGTCATTTTTTCTTGGTCCTCGGGTGAAATAGGGACTTGGAAAAATCCCGAGAGACCATCAAGGAAGCAATAAAAAGGATGACCGGAGAGACGCTCTAGGATTTTATCGATAAACGGCAACGGGAAGTGGTCTTTTCTGGTGGCATCATTTAATTTTCTGTAATCGATGCACACCCTCCAACCCGTAACAGTACGAGTTGGGATTAATTCGTTATTCGTGTTTGCCACGACCGTTATACCGCCTTGTTTAGGGACGACTTGTACGGGGCTTACCCACGTACTGTCAGAAATAGGATAGATAATCCCCACGTCGAGGAGTTTAATAATTTCAGTCTTAACCACTTCCCGCATGTTCGGGTTAAGTCGTCGTTGAGGCTGAATAGTTTTGCGGGGGTTTTCTTCGAGAAAAAATTTTGTGGGAGCAGAATGAGGGGTTAATTCCCCTGATATCGGAAATTTGCCATGCAATCGCACGACGATGTTTAGATAAAACTTCAACCAATTCGGATGTTTTCGAATCGGTTAAAGTAGATGATATTATAACCGGAAGTCTTAAGTTCGCGACTAGAAAAGCATATTTTAAATGGTCGAGGAGTTGCTTAAGCTCCAAGACCGGAGGTTCTTCATATGAAGTGGAGATTTTTCGTACCTAGTTAGCCGAGAGGCTCGTGCGTATGGACTGATCACTCACGGGTAAAGAGAAGTGCGCCTTACCCTCGAGAGAGGACGAGGTAATTCTCCCGAATTGGAAATTTTTAAATCTTTCGAATCGAAAGGCTCGAAAGGCGAATCTGGCTGTAATTCTTCTAAAGGAGGTTGATTTGCCAGATCTGAATCGTCTATCATTAAAGATAGCAATTCCGAAAGAGAAGAACACTCGTCCACAAATGCGGATTCCAAATTGAAACAGGAATCATCATTCGATAGTGAGTTCCGCATGGATGGGTTGATATGTAAAGTAACTTCATCGTCTCCAACTCGAAGGAGGAGGCGACCGTTACTGACATCGATTAACGCGCGGGAGGTTGCGAGGAAGGGGCGACCGAGGATGATGGGTACCTCGACGTCCTCCTCTATGTCCAGGATGACAAAGTCTACCGGGAAGATAAACTTGTCGACCTTGACCAGAACATCCTCCGCTACCCCTATTGGGTACTTTACCGAGCGATCCGCGAGTTGGATGCTCATTTTTGTCGGACTCGGGATGCCTAAATCGAGTTTTTTGAAAAGAGAAAAAGGCATCAAATTGATGCTGGCGCCTAAGTCCGCAAGAGCGTACTTTATTAACATATTGTCAAAGAGACATGGGATGGAGAACCGTCCCGGGTCGTTCAGTTTTGGCGGCAATTTGTTAAGGAGAACAGCCGAACATTCCCCGTTAAGGGAAACACGCGAAACATCCTCGAGTCGCTTTTTATTAGAAAGCAATTCCTTAAGATATTTCGCATATTTCGGTATTTGGAAGAGTGCCTCGCAGAAGGGGACGTTTATTTGAATTTGTTTTAAAATACGCAAAATTTTTGATAATTTTCGTCCTCCTTCTCTTTATTAATTTTAGACGGGTAAGGAATTCGAGGACTCGAAACATTCGGCGCAACCGGAGAATCTGGAGCAATTAGATTCGAAGAAGAGGGTGGAGGGGTTGGAGGTGAAATGCATACCTTAGGCTCAACCCGCAATGGGGAGACGACCTCCTTGCCGCTTCGAAGGGTTATAGCGTTGGCATTTTCCCTGGGGTTCGGCTCCGTATTCTCTGGTAGAGCTCCGTATGGACGCTCGGAGACCATCTTTGCAAGTTGTCCAACCTGGTTTTCCAAGTTTTTAATCGATCCGGTAAGATTCCGGATATTTGAATCGTTGGACGCGATGTATTTAGACAAAACATCTTCGAGCGGCAAAGGTTTTGGAGGAGGAGGCTGGAATCCCTGCGGAAATCCTTGCAGAAATCCTTGGGGATTCATATTTGGGGGCCTCTAAGCATTGTTAGGATTGCTCCAGGAGAAATTAGGGTGGGTCCTCCAACCCGGATTATAATTATTACTATACGGGTTGTTATTAGGGTTGAAGGGGGGCCTAACCGGATTACCGAGGTAATCCACCGATTCTTCGATTACGTTATTATTATTATTATTATTATTATTATTATTATTATTATTATTATTATTCCGAGCGGGAGTGGAGGAGGAAACAGTCATCTCCGCCACCTGCTTACTTAGCCGCTCTACCTGTGAGGCTAAGAAAGTAGTGGCGTCCACTTCAAAAAGACCTACCGATTTATTAGGATGCGACCTTGGCACATTCCAGCGGTATGCGTTCATGGCCATTTCGTCGATCAGAGCTTGAGCGGTCTCCGGGGTTTTGTTGTTTAACGTTCCCCCGGAGGCCGCATCGATCATCTGTCGCGTAGAAAAATTTAAACCATTATAAAACGTCTGGACCTGTAGCCAAGTTGGTAGCGCGTGATGAGGACACCTACGCAAATAATCTTTAAAACGCTCCCAAGTCTCATAAAGAGACTCGGAATAGAATTGTATAAAGGATATGATATCCGTGCGTAGTTTTGCGGTTTTTGACGGAGGAAAATACTTAGTTAAGAAAAATTCCGTCAATTGGGCCCACGTGGTTATGGACCCTCTCGGAAGAGAAGTCAACCACGATTTGGCTTTTAACCGTAGCGAAAATGGAAATAAGCGTAAACGAATGGCGTCATCAGTGACGCCATTAATTTTAAAGGTGTCGCATATTTCTAAAAAGTTTGAAAGGTGCTGATTTGGGTCCTCATCTGGCAAACCGTCGAATTGAATCGACTGTTGTAACATTTGGATTATGCTGGATTTTGTTTCGAAATTATTATTATTAACTGCCGGGCGAGTAATACTTGATCCTGTATCTTCCAAATTCGGCCGGGCATAATATGCCATGGTCCGGGCCGGGGCCGCATTTGGAATTGGATCGCCCATATTTGCAGTATCTCCGATTGACTCTTCGGGGGTTTCGACTAAGTTTTGATCACGAGATCGGATACGCTCACGAAGAGTGCGCTCGATTTCGGGGTCAAAAGGAATAGTCGAATCGTCCGACGAGCTTCCTCGGGTCATATACTAAAAACAATATTTTTGGATTTTTTGTTTTATTATTATTATTATTTTTTTAAATATAATTTTTTATATATATTTTTTATATTACTTTTTTGTATTTTTTGGTTTTTTTTTTAGTAAAAATATATAGGTAAGGAATAAAATTAATAACAGCTCCTACTTTCAAATAACAACATGAAGGTTCCCCGGCAACGGAGCCAAAAACTTGATGATTTAAGTTGGACTTCTTCTTTTTGTTTTATAAATAAAAGATAACCTTTATATTAAGAGTTTAGAATTGGCGGATGTTTTCGAAGAGTCTCGCAAGTACTCCTACTTTGAGAAATTAACCTTTATCCTATCGAATGATAGAAGTAACGGTCTTTTTCTTCTTTCGGAATAATGACAATTACGCCTCGGCTACAACGCCGAATTATATTGAATTGAGAAGTAGAAAAGGAAAGTTTTGCACTAAATGAGTTTGGAAAGCTGTGTTTGAATTTTTAGTCCAAATTAATCATTTGATAAAGGCATGTATACCTTATCACAAGTAATACAGGATATTTTGTTTTAGAAAATATCGGGATCGTATATTTCCGCGGGTCGTGTTGATTATACTACTTCGAGGAACGAACTATTATTTTATCGGAATAATATTTTAAGTTGATTTAAATGATAATAAGCGATTAACTAGAGTTCTAAGCGATGAGAAAGATAGCGCGCGACGTTGAATTACCTTGAGACGAAAATAGATTTTTCATAGAATTAAAAGTGATGACCTTTTAAAATATTAAAACAACTTGGCCGTGGAGGTTCCATAATTATGAACGCTCCTCTCTCGAGGGTACGCCCACCTGAGATTATGAATATTCGACCGAACTCTCATTCTACAATCGAATCTTCTAAATACTCGCTTTATGTTGTGAACCCCGCTATTGGGTTTTTATTTCCAATTCGGGAGAATTAACTCGTCCTCTCTCAAGGGTAGAGCGCAATTCTCTTTACCCGTGAGTGATCAGTCCGTACGCACGAGCCTCTCGGCTAACTAGGTACGAAAACGGAAATGAAAACCACACATCGATTATGTGGCTCCACTCAACGTTATTCTCGGGTAAATCTTAAGCACGTTAATTATTTTTAGAAAAGAGATGTTTCAATTTTATAGAAAACTATTTTTGTGTCCCAATGCTCTTCGACGTCGTATGCTAAAGAAAATTAGCCACTCATCAGAATGGAGACGGCATTATCGGTTGGAAAATACATGTTTAATAATTAAAGCGGATATAAGCGGATAAAAAGGAAATAAAAAGACTTATATAAAAACAGTAATAGTATCCGTCCCAACCGCCTTAAACAAGCGCTAAAAAGTTCTTAGCCTCTTATTCAAGAAGGGGGTGGTATAGAAATGAAAAGACTTATAAAGGTGCAGAAATAATATCCGTCCCAACCGACTTAAATAAATGCTAAAGTAAATTAGCCTCTTATTCAAGATGGGGGTGGTATATAGCAGTTATATAAAGACTGAAATAAAACTAAGTTACAAAAAAGAAAAATACTATCTCATAAACTCACGCACTCTACTTGTAATAAAAGACTGAATCGAAAGAAAGCGTTTAAAAGAAAGCGATAAAGAAAGCGATAAAGAAAGCGATAAACTACTTTTATGAAAGCAATAAACTAAGTTATGAAAGCAATAAAACTATTCTCATACACACACACACACACTAACATAAATGAAAAGGAAGATGATCCAAATGAGAAAAACAATATTTTATTTCTAAAAGGCGAAAATTACAAACGAACATAACTTAATTGCATAAAGAAAACTCGCATTCACTCAAAGAACTCAGAAAAACATTACAAAGAACTCAAAATTTGTATAGGAAATACTTCAGCCGAGCCCCTCTATTTATAGGCAAAATTTTATTTTTACACGCCCTAGGTCATGGGCGTGACTTGGATGTCACGGCCGTGACTTAGGGCGTGACATTTGCTTGGATATATTCGCCGCCTTCTGGAAGGTCTGGCCGTCAAACATGGCTGCACACGGGCGTGACTTGGTATGTCACGGGCGTGACTTGTAGAGTCACGAGCGTGACTATGGGTGGCAGATGTCGGTAGCATGGGTGCGACTTTGGGTCGTGACGCGCTGGCGGCTCATGGGCGTGACTCTGTTGGAACATGGGCGTGACTTGTAGAGTCACGGGCGTGACTTGGTCAACTGGAGTGAGCTGGAAAGGAATTCGTCGGTCGCAGAGCTTTAAATTTACACGCCCTTGGTCACAGGCGTGACCGAGGGCGTGACTTGCCGTTCGTCGGACTCAGCTCGCCTTTCGTCGACCTCAGCTCGGGATTCGATGAATTTTGAACTTTAAATTTACACGCCCTAGGTCACGGGCGTGACCTGGGAAAATTTTGTCAAAAATCTGAAAAAAAGAAATAAACCTAAGTTAGTAACAAAAATAATAAAATAAGCAATTATTCATTAATTTACATATAAAATTTATAAAATTAATTAAAATTTTACTAATAATTATACTAAAAATACGTATATTTTATTACTTATCAGGTACCTTCTAATATTTGTATTACTTGTGCAGGAAAATGTAGGGTTCTTCCCTTAGAAACAATGAAGGGAAAGGAAGAATTAAATCTTCAATAAAGAACTACAAATATTCAAAGGGAGTGATCTCATCTCTAAAACCCTGTGATGTGTTTATAGTTCATAAAAATAATTCTATAAGTGTCAATTTCAATAAATACTATTGCTGGGAAAAACAACAGAAATTTTCTAAAAGAAATGCAACTGCATATATAGAGTTGCGTCGAATAGATTTCAATGCACCGTCGAGTTCTACTCGACGCCAGCTTAGAGACCCACTTGGAAAAGATAATTCGAATAGAATTTGATGCAATGTCGAATTCATATCAACACATGCATTGATTTAATAATTGCTATACAAAATCAAAGTCACGTTGATTACAAATCAACACAACATTGACATGTCAAGCGCGCACATTTTGCTTCTAGAAGTTGCTTCGACATGTTTTGGCATGCTGAATATTAATCCTTGTCGACATTACTTCGAATACAACCCTATGTTGCGACGAATCATCTTCTTTTAAGCAAATTAGGCGTTGAATTAATATGCTTTCGAATTTTCTCTCTCATGCTCTCATGCTTTCTTGCTCTTTTCTCTCTCTCTCTCTCTCTCTCTCTCTCTCTCTCTCTCTCTCTCTCTCTCTCTCTCTCTCTCTCTCTCTCTCTCTCTCTCTCTTTCTCTCTTATTTTCTCTGCAGGTAAGTTTTAATGGCACCCACTAAAGTCAAATCTACATTCGATGTGGATATCGAATCCTTCAATGTGGCAGCTAAAAGTTTCAAGGACATTCTCGGGCTCTTTCAAACTACTGGGTTGACAAAGTTGAATTCAACAAGGTGCAAGATCAATGATGTCGAGTTGATAGAGCTTAACGATAATATTCACATTATGAACATCACGGAAGAGATGCTATCTCAAACTTTTGATCTACCAGCAGGTAGTGATTCAGATGAACTTTCAGTTGAAGAGACAACCAGTGCTTTAAAGATAATGAAATTCAGTGAGAAGAAGCCCATCAATCTGAAGATAAATGACGTGTCTAAAGAATATAGGTTCTTGGCAGACATTATGGGGAAAGTGTTGTTATGAAAATCTCAGCACATGATGCTATCCCCAAGCAGCAGCTGCAGATTATGGGAATCCTAGTACTTAATAAGAAAATAAATTAGGGGAGATGCCTCCTGAAGCTGATTGGCCACAAGTACTCGTATAAGGAGAATTCCTATATAAGAATAAGCCAAGTATTGTGTCATCATTATCCAATAGTATGCAAGTCAAAAGGAATGTCTATTCCTACTGGTAAAAGAATGAACATAGGCATTTTCTCTAAATGGAGCATGTTTGCCCGAAAATCCATGACCTCTCCTTTCCAATCAGAATGGTCAGTTCCAGTGGTCTCAATTATGGGAGACTAACCAGACCGCCTACCTCCTTTCTGGCATTCCTCCTAAGTCTCATGTGGTCAGATTCTAGGTAGATCGCCAGACCGTGCAGTTTGGGCCTCTTATTCTTTTTTGTTATTTGCACCCCTATTCTCTGCCCCGGCTCTCCTGTATCCCAGGAAGCTCCTAATTTTTGGATCTGCTCATTTGGTCAGCCTCCGCGTATATAAATAGAGGGGTAGGGGTACTAGAAAAAGGACCTTTGCTTCGAGCCTCTAGCTTACAAACTGTGTAAGTGGTCTTAAATTTAGTCACTTTTCTACCTTTTACTCTAACCTATTTTAGACCCCTTCATGTAACCTATTTTGAGATTAATCGAAGCAATTTTTCTCTCAGAGGTCTCCCCTCTGGCATTCTATGTCTTAAGTAGCCTAAACTCCGCAGTCTCCCCCATCTATTTCTAGTGTGAGTTTTGGAGGTATAATTTTTGTACCAATAGAACGATCACATGACCTTCAGATCGGGGTGTCCAGTTGAAGTCAACAGATAATCAAGACGTCAGACTGCGATGGTCAGCCCGGTCAGTTCATCGGTGGTCTCCCTTCTTCAGGGAGTATGACTTCCTCGGAAGCCCTTGAGTTTCGAATGGAGCTTCACCTCGCACAAGCCCGTCGGGAGGCCACTTAAGCTCGCCAGGAGACCACTCGGCAGTTTGAGTCCATGAATCAGATGCTGTCCGAGCTCTCCTAGAGTATGAGGCCTCAAGCCGATCAAGCCGCGATCCCTGAACGGCTAGCTGTCGGTCACGCGCGTGACCCCTCATCCCACTACTCCCATGCGGTCTCAAGGGGAAGAGTTCATTGCCCTTCAAGCTTTCTTCAGGGGAGTAACCAAGGGATCTCCAGATCGAGCTTGATATTCCAAGAGGATTATGTTTATCCTCAAGCTCCCTCTACTTCCCCTCTTGCTCCTTCTGGTGTGTTTGAGGTTGAGGAGCCCTCCACTTTTTCTGATAGAATCCATTGGGAGCCAACTCCCCACGGTTTTAGAGAGCCAAGAATGCTCATGTTTATTGGAGAGAGCGATGCCAGCTCTCATCTTTAAGCTTTTGAATCCACAGTCGCTTTGAGGAATCTCTCAGATGCGATGAGGTGCTTGTTGTTAATCACCTCTCTAGATGGGAAGGCAAGGGATAATCTACCTCCCCAGTCCATCTACTACTTCACTGTCCTAAGATAGGAGCTTCTTTTGAGGTTTGTCAGCTCAAAGAAGAGGAAGATTAGTCATGTGGACGTCTTCAAGATTAAGCAGAATGAAGGCAAGACTACAACTCACATTATTGATTGCTTCCAGAGGGAGATTTTGAGAATAAGGGATGTAGATCCCTCGTTGTATATGGTAGCCTTGATAAATGGTCTGCAGAAGGGAGCTCTCATGTTTGAGGTCACAACCAGAGAGCAAAGCTCTTATCAAGAGCTGGTCAGCATCGCAAATAGATTCATAGAAGGGCAAGTCAACAACCCCGTCTATCTTTCCAATCTAATATTCAAAGCCGTCCAAAAAGGCTCCGCAGGTTTTCCTCCGGCCACTCCATCATCAAAGCAGCCGCGTCAAGAGTTCTAACCTCCAGCTCAAAGAGGGAGGAATTTCCATCATCATCGTCCACACCAGGGGCACCAACAGTTTCAACCTCAAGTGCCTATACTTCCAGCTCCAGTCACCCCAGCTCCCTAGCAAATACAAGTACATCAAATTCATTTTGTTCAGCCACCTCTACCGCTTCCTCAGCCATCCTATAATGATTCTCAAGAGTCATTTACCGAACTCAACGTCCCGATGAGCAAGGTTGTCCAGGTCCTCCAGAAGCAGCCTTTTTACAAAAGGTCAGCCCCCACGCAATCTGACCAAAAATCCAGAAATCCCTCTCTCAACTGTGAGCATCACAGGGAGAGAGGCCACCTGACAAAAAATTCTAGGGCTCTCCAAATGTTGGTGGAGAAGCTCGTGAAGCAGGGACAACTAAAGGGCTAGTGCAGAAAGCTGAACCCTCCAAAGCCTCCACCTCCAAGAGCAAGGATGTGGCAGAGATTCACTAGGAATGTCAAGAGGTTGGCAACATTGGCCTCCTTGGCAACGTTGGTTATCCTAGAGAATGCATGGATGCGAATGATGCGGGAGCTTTATGTTATCTATTTTGCATCCACGGAGGAGCAGGCCTAGAATCCTCAAAGAAAGCTATCCTGGCAAGAGTTTTCAGATCAGAGGTTGCCGCTACCTCATCCTCTACTCCAGTTCGAGGGACATTTACCTTCGGGAAGGAGGATCTTCCTCCAACCGCCAACCATTTCAACGATGCAGTCATTATTAAGGCGTTTATAAAAAATTATACAGTTGAAAACATCTTGATCGATACTGGGAGTTCTGTTAACCTCCTCTTCAAGCTGGACTTCACAGCCCTTAAGATTGGAAAGACTGTCCTTTCCACTAAAAGCCCTCTCTATGGATTTTTTGGAGAAAGAAAGGAGGTGGAAGGAACTGTCACCCTCTCGGTGACTCTGGGAGCATAACCAAGCTTGTCAAATTCATGGTCGTTGAAGCTCCAAGTAGCTACAACGCTATTTTTGGAAGGCTGATTCTAAATGAGTATCAACCAGTGGTTTCTACCTACCACCTCGCCGTGAAGTTTGCCTAGAATGGTAAACAGTACTGAATTAGGAGCGATCTGAAGAAAGCTCGGGAATGTTATGTCAAGTCGGTTAATGTAACTGAGTATTTTCTCCCTCAGGTGGTTGAAACCTCTTCAGCCTCTCAAGCCTCCAATCCTAGAGAAGTCATAAAAGTAGTCATAGAAGAAACAAGAGATGGAGTTCGTTTGGTACCTGCCTAAGCAATTCAATTTGTGCCCATCAACAATGAAGATTAGAGCATAAAGCTCTCAATCAATGTTGAATTGCCTGAAGCTAAAAAAATTTAGCCCATCTCCTGCCTTCTGCAGAATCTGGATGAATTCGCTTGGTCAGTGGATGACATGTCGAGGGTTTATTCGGACGTTTCTTGCCACCACCTCAACATTGATCAAAATTTCACTCCTGTCAAGCAATAGAAAAGAGCAGTGGCAATGAACTTAGCTCAACCCATCTAGGAGGAGGTTGAAATGATTTTGTAGGCCACGTTTGTTCAAAAAATTCAATATTCAGAGTGGGTGTCAAATGTGGTCATGGTTAAAAAATCTAGGGGAAAGTGGAGAATGTGTGTTGATTTCACAAAACTTAATAAAGCTTGTTCAAAATATTGCTACCCCTTGCCTCAGATAGATTCATTAGTTGATTCGTCGGTAGGGTATTCTTGCATGAGTTTTTTAGATGCATTCTCTGGTTATCACCAAATAAGAATGCATAAGCACAACATCCCTCACACATCATTCATCACGAATGATGGTTGTTTCTGCTACCTCATAATGCCTTTCGGTCTAAAGAATGTTTGTGCTACCTATCAAAAAATGACGGATACCATTTTCAAAACTCAAAAGTGAAGAAATCTAGAGGTCTACGTCGATGACCTTCTAATAAAAAATAAGCTTTTCGAAACTTACCTTAATGACCTGAATGAAATATTCGCAACCCTCCGGACCTTCAATATGAGGTTGAACCCATTGAAGTGTGTTTTTACAGCTAGCAAAGGATTGTTTCTCGGCATCTCCTCACTCCAGAAGGGTTGGAGCCGAATCCTGATAAGGTGAAGGCTATCTTAGAAATGTCACCTCCTAAGACCCCCAAGGGAGTTCACTAGCTAGGTGGGAGGATGGCATGCTTAAGCCATTTTATCTCCAGCTTAGGAGATAGAAGTGCTCCTTACTTCAAAACTCTTCGTGGAAGAGCTAAGTTTGAATGGACAAAGGAATGTGATGATGCCTTTGACCAGCTCAAAAAGAAGCTTACATCTACCCCTTTACTCCAAAGCCCGAGAGAGGGAGAAGATCTCTTCTTGTATCTTGGAGTTGGCTCTGATGCTATCAGCTCCGTTCTGGTAAGTGAAGAAAAGAAGAAACAATTTTTGGATTACTATGTGAGCAAAATCTTAAAGGATGCGGATGCTCGGTACCCGATCCTTGAGAAGTTGGCCTTGATGCTTGTGATCTCAGCACAATGGCTAAGACCTTATTTCCAAGGTCATTCTATTCAGGTTGCCACTGATCTCCCGTTAAAGAGTGTGTTGGAAAAGCCAGAACACTCGGGTAGATTAGCAAAGTGGGCGATATAGCTCAGTGAGTTCGATATCTCCTATATTCCTAGAGTGGAGATCAAATCCCAGGTGCTAGCAGATTTCATGATCGATGCAAAGGAATTTAGCTCAAAAAGGAGGTTGGGACACCTTTAGCATGGACAATCTAAGTCGATGGAGCCTCCGGAAGAAATTCATCGGGAGCTAGAGTTGTGTTGATTAACCCAAATGGGGTTAGATTAGATCAAACTCTTAAGTTGTACTTCCCAATAATGAACAATTAGGCGGAATATTAAGCCTTGCTCGTTGGTCTTAGATTCTCTGGTGATGTCATCTCAAGTGAATGGAACCTTCAAAACATTAGATCATATTTTGAAGCAATACCAAGCTCCAGTGAAGATTGAGATTGGAAAGTTCAAGAGCTTCGCTATTCAACACATTCTAAGAGAAGAGAACTCAGAGGCTGACGATTTGGCCAAATTTGGTCTCCTTTTAGGAGGAACTACTTTGGAATTATTTCATCCGCCATTGAAGAAGGAGACATTATGCCGATTGATCAACGTCCATCCTGGATGGATCCTTTTGTTCCCTACCTCTTAAATGGATAATTACACCTGGCGGTAAAGGATAAGAAGTGATTTAAATTTAAAGCAGCTTATTATTCCTTGTTGTAGGAATTCTTTATTGAAAGACTTTTCTCTCGCCTTTGGCAAGATGTGTCTCTGAAGAAGAAATTCCAGTTATTCTTCGAGAAGTTCATTCAGGAGAGTGTGGCAGTCATTCAGGAGCTAGAACTCTAGAAAAGAGAATTCTAAGACAAGGTTACTTCTGGCCTCAAATGAGGAAGTTACAGAGAAGTTTGCGAAGAAGTGTGTTCAATGTCAGAAATTTGCGCCTCTTCAACATCAATCGGCTCAGTAGCTCAAGTCAATAACAACCCCATGACCATTTGCAATTTGGGAATGGATTTAATCGGGCATTTTCCTTTGGCTAGTGGACAACGCATGTTTTTTGTGGTAAAGATCAATTACTTTAGTAAGTGGATCGAGGCAAAGGCGATGGCTAAAACCACTACTCAGGTTGTAAGGAATTTTATCTGGGGAGAGATCATATGCAGACATGGAATTCCTATGGCGATTAACACTAGTAATGACCATCAATTCAACAACTCTAGCCTTATAAATTTTTGTGATCAAATTGGCACTAAGCTGCATTTTGCCTCTCTACATCATCCTAAAAGCAATGACCAGGTAGAAGTTGCCAATAAGCTAATAATAAACCATTTAAAGAAGAAAGTAGAGAACCTCAGAGGTAACTGGGTGGACCAGTTACCTTCAGTATTATGGGCGCTGAGAATAACTTCAACCTCAGCTACTAGAGAAACCCTCTTCAAACTATCTCATGGCTCGGAAGATCTCATTCCAGTTGAGTTTGAAGTAAGGAGCCCAAGGGTATTATTATCTCAACATCATTAAGATAGCTGGATGGAAGGAAATGATGAATATTTGAAATGCAGCCTGATGAGTCCCATTTTTTACACTTTTATGGACTCATCCGGGCTAGTTTTCACTCTTGTGCACATCCTATTCGAGCTATTATTGCTTGTATTTATCTTATAATCACTTTCGCGCTATGTGCACTATTTAGGCCCGTTTTGGTTTGCTTTTGTGCTTCTTATTGTTGGGGATAAGCACATGGTGCTCCCTAATCTTTTATTGGGTTTTTGTATTGAGATGGAAGGGTATTCCCAACTTTGTTGATTATGCAGGTGGAGGGATCATCCTATTTTACCCATTTTCATGTCTTCATATATTGCACGGTCGTGCGTTTTCCTTGACGCAAGGACGGTTGCGGTCGTGCTCCCTCATCTGGGGTAGAAAATGATGTTCTGTCGTTGATCGTTCATTTTTACGCACGGGCAGTTGCCAGTGCGCGAAGAAAATGCATGATCGCCTGTTAAGCCTAGTTTTTGGCTATCTAGAATTGGTCGTGTGTTTTTACGCACGGGTGGCTTCAACTGTGCGTGAGTAAAAGGCATGGGCTCTGCTGCTTCTTCCTCAAGGCACTACTTCTTCGTTAATATTGCACGGTCTACGCACGGTCGTGCGTTCGACCGTGCGTGACTTAATTTCTGTTGTTTTTGTTTATAAGCCAGGAAATCTGCCGGCTTGAAGAGAGGGGAGAACGGACTTCCATTCCCCGATTTTAAGCTCCGCCCAATGCACTTTTTGCTCCTCCTCCATCTCCACTCATCTCCTTCATCCGGGAACCATTCTCCGGTGAAACCATAGCGGATTCCAAGAGTTTGGAAGCATTCCTGGCCGTCAACAACACCATTGCCGAGTTGTGCAACCTCAATTTTTGGAAGAAGAAGAAGAAAACCATACGAATGAAGACGATGGAGCAAGATCGGAGATAGTGACAGTCTCTTGGTCCCAGAAGCATACATCGACCTAGCCCGAAAGTGGTTTGACAACCCACTATTCCGGCCGAGATCGACGGCTAGTCTTTCTTTATTGGTTTATTCTTCCCTCTTGCCTTTTGTGGATGTATTAGTTTGTAATGAACATGATTACTCTCATTTGTCTATGAATGAAAGTGCTTCTTATTTTTCTTAACCTTGGATATTGTATTGTGTTGCGCTTCATCACCACTCACCCGCATCCACTCCATTCACTCACTTGAGACTTACGTTAGCAAAGGCTAATGGTGATTAACGAAGAGGTGATTGCGACCCTAACATTCCACACTTGCTTTCTGTCCACTCGCCTAAAGAAGCCCGATATAGTGGCCAACACACTCATTTCGCCAAGCGAAGCATTGACTTCGACCTGCATCTTTATTTTCTTATTAGTTAGTTTAGACCAACCAACTAAAGCCTCCATATTTTACTTATTTCGCTCATTGTAATAATCATTTCATGACACGAATCACTTCATCACAACCTGCATTCCTCAAGAGATCGACATTCGGGGAAGCTATTCCCATTATTACTTTGTTGGAACAACCCTATTACTGATTTGGGCTAGGATCACTATATGTTGATTAGGATCTTTATTGACCCCTTTGTAAAGTCTTAGGGTCAATGTTTTAGGCTGTTAGATTAGTCAGAGCTTAGGAAAATTCAAGTTCTCAGCGCTCGACGAATGGCTAGCGGCGTTCGACGAATTGTCTGTCAGCGTTCGACGAATGGCATGCAGTGGTCGACGAATTCCAGGCAGTGCTCGACGAACTTCAGCCAACGCTCAACAAATTGTTTTCTGAAGATCAGAATAATATTTCCAGTTGGATATCAGTTCTCTGAACACAAATTGACAGAATAACGGATATATTTATTTCTCCTTGGACGTATTCAGTCAGCCATGTAAGGATATCTTTCTTATTTATTATATCCTTATATTCTTTCTGTTCCAAGAAAAAGAATAGCCGTTGACATTTAATGCCAAGGAATCTTTCTCGACAAAAGGAATTGAAAGGACTTGTCAAAATCGTTTTAGTGGCTGTATAGTTCCAAGAAGGATTTAAGTCAGAAAAATATATTCCTTAAGAAGCAGAATATTTGAATTTGAATATATACAAGTTATCAGAGAAGAAAAAGAAGAAGAATCGTGACAGTCGATTTTCATATAGAGAACAGAGAAAAACTTCACCATCTCTCAGTCTCTCTGTTATCACAGAACAAGGAGAACAGAAGAAGTATTAGAGAAAGAAGAAGAAGAGAATATACTATTCTTTCCAGTTTTCTTCCTCATCAAGGCAGCATCCTCATCATTCTGAGAACAAGATTCAATTTCTCAGATCTGCTGCAAGATAAAGTCTTTCAAAGGGCAACAATAATCTGACGATTAATTTCTTCCAGATAATCTGCTACAAAGACTTCTGGTTGAGAAAGCTCTGTCCACAAACTGTCATCAACTCTCATCAGACAGGGGGAGCTTTCTGCTTCAACACCATTTGTCTTCTCTCAGATCATTGACAGAGAAGAACATTCTAAACCTTTTATCTCATCTTGTACAGGGTTAATTCTCCCTCCAAAAGTTTACCCAGTGGTGGCAAGACACATTATCAAAAAATCCTTGTGTGGTTTGTAGGCACCTTATCAAAAGCTTATTGGTGTGTGGACACCTTATCAAAAACCCCTTGGTGCCTGGGCACCTGATCAACCCTCCTAGTGGATTCCTACCAAGGGTGGTAGAAGAGTAGACGTACCCATATTTATTGGGGAACTACTATAGCTCCTTGTGTCTTCTGTGCTTGCTTATTTCTGTGTGCTTGTGCTGTGTGCTTTTTACTATTTCTGTCTTCATCTTTAACTCTCACTGATTACACATATACTTAAACAGTATTTTAAATTCCGCTATAAAACTAAATAAAAAGTTTCAATACTCTATTCACCCCCCCTCTAGAGTAATTTAAGATCTGACCTCCACTTTCAATTGGTATCTGATGAGTCCTGATTATATACACTTTTATGGACTCATCTGGGCCGTTTAGTTAGTCATTTCACTGCACTTTAGCCCTGTTTTAGTTCATATTTGTTAACCCATGCTAGGTGCACCTTTTGGCCCATTTTGGTGTGATTTCATGTTGATTTTCATTAGTAGTTTTCATGCATTGTTCGGTGCCACTTTTAGTGGCCGGATTGGTGGTTGTACGCTAGAACAGGAGTCGTGCAGGTGTTTCCGGTGCAATTCTGCACAGGAACACTGCGCACGATCACTGGTTCTATTGCGCACGACCACTGGTCGTGCGCCACTGATCGTGTGCACTTAACGCTTTTTTCATAAGTTCTGTTTGGTGTAATGCGCACGATCATCAACTCCAGCGCGCACGACCACCGGTCGTGCGCCACTGCTCGTGCGCACTGACCATTAATCTTTAAGTTCTGTTTCATCTATTGCGCACGACCACTGACGCTAGTGCGCACGACCATCGGTCGTGCGCCACTGGTCGTGCGAACATGTTATTTTGTAATTTCTGTCTTTGCAGGTTCTGTCCAGGCAGAGCGCACGATCATAGGATTCCAGTGCGCACGACCACTGGTCGTGCGCCACTGACCGTGCGCACTGTTTAATTCCAGCGCCTATAAAAGCCCTGCTCGCGATTTAGGTCGGATCTCTCGCTTCCAGCCGCCGTTTTCCGCCCGATTCCGCCCGATTTCGCCCCTCCACCGTCGCCCACCATATAGAGGTGCTCCGGGCTTGCTCTTCACGCCTATCTTGAGCCGGAGTTTCCTCTCGGCCTCCTCCTTCATCCAAGAGCTCCAAAGGAAGACCTAGCCACTATCTCCATCGAGCAAGAGGAAGTTGGCAACCTCCACCGGATCGTGACACGAAGAAGACGGGTCCATTGGAGAGTCGTGACAGCTCTCTCTACCCCGGACGTAGTTGTGGACCGAGCTTGGACGCGGATTGACAACCCGGCGATTCCAACCGTGAATCTTCAACGAGCCTTCGGATTCGGTCGATTTCTTGCCTTGTTCTCCTTTTATTGATGTATTTGTAACTAGATCTAACATTATGATGAAGTGTATTTTGATTAAATAGCATTTTTACTTGATTATGTCTGTGTGATTGAGTATTTTTGTTTATATTATTGAGGTGCGCCTTGTGGTGTGGTTTGTTGGTTGTCCGGTGCCGCACTAGCAATTGCTAGTGGCGTGCTTGGTGAAGAGGTGCTTGCGACCCTTAATCCGTAAGCCTACTCGCCCATCCGCCTACCGAAGCGTGGCATCGCGGCCCGTATTCCATCCCGCCTTACGAAGCAGCACGCTCAAGGCCTGCATTGTTCAATTCCGCTTGCCTTCTCGCCCATCCGCCCTTGCGACGCAGCGCGCTCAAGGCCTGCCTAGTTTCCATCCCGCCAAGCGAAGCTTTGCATAGCGGCATTGCATAGGAGTAGTTGTTAGCTTCTATTTTGTTTTCCAAAAGCCAACCCAACTCCCCCGCAATCCATCCGATTTAAGGACTTCGATCTCAAGTCCTGCCTCAATAGTAAACTCCACCTTATTGTGTTCCTCAAGAGACCGACACTCGGGGATTTATTCCCAACATTTATTACTTGAACGATCGGTACACTGCTGTTTCGTGTCGCAGTCAAGCTACCGCCTATAGCGGTGTGTGAGATTTGCGCCATCAAGTTTTTGGCGCCGTTGCCGGGGAGCACAGTCGTGTGAGTTTTCTGGAGAGGGAGAACCTGAGAGAAAAGCCCTTCCATTTGTAAATTGCATTTTCTGTTATTTTATTTCTGTTCTTTTTATTCCATTTTCTTTTTTTATAGTAGGTTGCTTTAGTAAATTTTTGTTAGGTGTAGTATTTCGCACAATAGTGTTTGTCTTTTTGAATCATTTTATCTTCACACTATGTGGGCACATCTAAATTTCCGTTGCCGTTGGTGTGGAGCTACTTCCCACTCTAGTGTTGAATGCCCTACGGAGAATAGTAGGCATAATTCCTCTCGCCCAGCATATAGAGCATCGACTCCGTCTGATACTCCATATGGTGCGCGTAAGTCTTATGGCTACTCTGCTGAGCCATTACCGTCATACTTCTTTTCGGCTCCAGCCCCCGCTGTGCCAAAGAAGCCTGCTAGGCAGTGCCAGTTTTGTCGGGGCACAGATCATGCCCTGAAGGATTGTGTTGCTTATCTTCGCCAATTGGATGAGGATGACGAGCCGGATATTCGGATCGTCCCATCTCCTAGCTCTGGCGGCACACCTTCAACATCCGGCTATGTGTCTTTGTCACCTTCACATTTTGAAGGGTATGGCATGGATACGGTCACCGGATGTGCGGCTGATCTATGCACCGACATTGCTGAGCCCATTCTCCCAGTGCATCCACCACCTCTAGTGGATTCGATTCTTTGTGAGGAATCGGTGCTCGACTTTTATCCGAGCACTATTCCTCTCCCTGTTGTGCATACTACACTCGTCTCAGACGACATTGTTGATGATGTGTCGCTGGAGGAGGCGGTTGATCTGAGTGTTGTGCCTATTCCTATGGAGGAGGACAACCTTCTAGGTGAAGAGGAATTTTCCTCAGCACCGGTGGAGGAAGTCCAAATCCTAAGCCTGGCCACCGTTGATCCCGCCGAATCTTGTAGCATTGATGACAATGCAAACATTATTTTACTTCCCCAACCTAATGGGAGTGAGACCGGGACCACTCCCCCGATTGTTGATTATTTATGTCATTCTTCCTTTTTATTTCCTGACCCCCCTTCTTCATCTGAGCCTGTGCAGGTTGAGTCTTCACAGGTACATCAGGAGGACTTGGAGCATGATGCTCAAGTCAATGATGAGAGCATCCTCTCATGTGAGGAGGTTGATCCTCCCTCCGTAGAGGAAGCCCCACTCATTGCCTTTGCCTCATGCTGCCCCCCTGTTGACGATACCTTGCTAGGCAAGGAGGTGTTTTGTGAGATGAGTGAGGACCAGGCCTCCTCCTCTTCTTACTTTCTTTTCCCTCTACCTGTGTCAAGCAGGTATTATTTATATTCGGGTAGAGGCGTGACTGTTCTTTCGCCGTATCGGTACCCGCTACCGACACGCATATTAGAACAGTTACCTGTCCACTTTTCTTTTCATAGGCCCATTAGCTAGAACTGTACAAATGCCAAATAAGTCGTGCTGGGATGACAATAACCCCAGTAGTTATCTTCCTTTTCTGCAATTTTTATTTTTATCTAATCATGTTTAGTCAGTAGTATTTTCTTTTCAGTTTCCTACTTTCTTCTGTTTTTGCGGAGCTGACCCCCTGCAGGTATCTCTTCTGGATGACGGACGCTGCAGCTTAGTCCAGGTTTACACGCCAATCTTCTGGTGTGCTCATTTCTGAGCACTGGGTACTCTCTTTCCCTAGCATTATTCTGAATTTTATAGCTGCATTTCGCGCATATTGTTTAGTTTAAGTCTGGGGGGGGGGGGGGGGAGTGTACCGAGTGTTCACTACACGTGTACACGTTTTTGCATATCAGAAGTATATTTTTATCATTACACACCACTTCACCCACTTGAGCGCGCACTCATCTGTTTGCTTGCTCTGTTGTGAATTTAATTCTTTTGCTTATTTGGGAAAATCTAGGTGATGGCTTAGGATTATGTAGCAGAGTAAAATGTTGACTCTAGTAGTGCTCCTAGTCGAGTGCTCGGTTGCATAGAATTTTGTGTAGAGTAGATTTCTTTTTATGCTATGGTTTTATATTTTTCTTATTAGTGTAAATGTTGTTTACTCTACTCAAATGGTGAATCCGGTGTGAATCAAACGGTAGCATAGGGATGTGTGTAAACGATCGTTAGACTCGTATTGCTTGAGTCGTGAGAAAGGAGAATCTTTCTCGGTGGTGGCGCCGTTGCCGGGGAACTTTTTATTTCATGCCTATCGTCTACCCTTGCTAGCCCCTTTGTGCCTACCCTTTCCTTGATTCAGCTCCACATGTTTCTCACCAAAGCCTAAAAGCCTAACCTAGTCGCACACCCAAATCTGAGCTTTAGTTGTAATTTCATTTACATTTTGGGGGGTGTTGATTGTGGTGTTTACTATGAGAACCTGTGGTTATGCTCCTTTGAAAATTTGCTGAAAGAAAACGACAAGGAAAAGAAGATTTAAAGAAAAAGAAAAAAAAATTGAAAAGGAAAAAAGAGAAAAAGAAAGGCGAGTTTTATTGAAAATCATGTAGAAGAATTGTGTATTGGGAGTAGGCGGTGCACACACCTATGTTGCAAATGTCCAAGTCTGGGGGTGTGATGCACTTGCATTCGATTTTGGTGCGTGGGTAGTTATTTTTAAAGCTCATTTGGGTTATGTGTTTGAGCCATTTTGTGTATCCTTGTTTACCTCACCGTAACCCAAGCCCCATCTCTAACCTAAAGTCCTACCGACTCACGCTATGAACCAATCTAGTGTCGTGGAGAGAATGTGACCGGGCAAGCCTATGGTCACCGACACTGATGGATTTCAGTGGAGTTTTTCCCGCATCCCGATCTTGGGCAATGCTCATCTCAGCGTTTAGTTTACTTTCTCCGTGTGCAAGACTAAATGATTCACCGTTGTTCACCATTTTGAGTAGTTGTAATATGCTTTTACTCTTTTAGAAATTTATAAACTGTTTGTATAATCAGTAGTCTTTTCTACTAATTTTCTTATGCACATGAGCATGCGACTTCGCATGGTACTCTGCATTGTAGTCTTAAGCCATCTACTTTTCTTTCCCCGTTCGCTTAGAATTTGTTTGCTCGGGACGCGCAAACAGTTAAGTCTGGGGGTGTGATGAGTCCTGATCATATACACTTTTATGGACTCATCTGGGCCGTTTAGTTAGTCATTTCACTGCACTTTAGCCCTGTTTTAGTTCATATTTGTTAACCCATGCTAGGTGCACCTTTTGGCCCATTTTGGTGTGATTTCATGTTGATTTTTCATTAGTAGTTTTCATGCATTGTTCGGTGCCACTTTTAGTGGCCGGATTGGTGGTTGTACGCTAGAACAGGAGTCGTGCAGGTGTTTCCGGTGCAATTCTGCACAGGAACACTGCGCACGATCACTGGTTCTATTGCGCACGACCACTGGTCGTGCGCCACTGATCGTGTGCACTTAACGCTTTTTTCATAAGTTCTGTTTGGTGTAATGCGCACGATCATCAACTCCAGCGCGCACGACCACCGGTCGTGCGCCACTGCTCGTGCGCACTGACCATTAATCTTTAAGTTCTGTTTCATCTATTGCGCACGACCACTGACGCTAGTGCGCACGACCATCGGTCGTGCGCCACTGGTCGTGCGAACATGTTATTTTGTAATTTCTGTCTTTGCAGGTTCTGTCCAGGCAGAGCGCACGATCATAGGATTCCAGTGCGCACGACCACTGGTCGTGCGCCACTGACCGTGCGCACTGTTTAATTCCAGCGCCTATAAAAGCCCTGCTCGCGATTTAGGTCGGATCTCTCGCTTCCAGCCGCCGTTTTCCGCCCGATTCCGCCCGATTTCGCCCCTCCACCGTCGCCCACCATATAGAGGTGCTCCGGGCTTGCTCTTCACGCCTATCTTGAGCCGGAGTTTCCTCTCGGCCTCCTCCTTCATCCAAGAGCTCCAAAGGAAGACCTAGCCGCTATCTCCATCGAGCAAGAGGAAGTTGGCAACCTCCACCGGATCGTGACACGAAGAAGACGGGTCCATTGGAGAGTCGTGACAGCTCTCTCTACCCCGGACGTAGTTGTGGACCGAGCTTGGACGCGGATTGACAACCCGGCGATTCCAACCGTGAATCTTCAACGAGCCTTCGGATTCGGTCGATTTCTTGCCTTGTTCTCCTTTTATTGATGTATTTGTAACTAGATCTAACATTATGATGAAGTGTATTTTGATTAAATAGCATTTTTACTTGATTATGTCTGTGTGATTGAGTATTTTTGTTTATATTATTGAGGTGCGCCTTGTGGTGTGGTTTGTTGGTTGTCCGGTGCCGCACTAGCAATTGCTAGTGGCGTGCTTGGTGAAGAGGTGCTTGCGACCCTTAATCCGTAAGCCTACTCGCCCATCCGCCTACCGAAGCGTGGCATCGCGGCCCGTATTCCATCCCGCCTTACGAAGCAGCGCGCTCAAGGCCTGCATTGTTCAATTCCGCTTGCCTTCTCGCCCATCCGCCCTTGCGACGCAGCGCGCTCAAGGCCTGCCTAGTTTCCATCCCGCCAAGCGAAGCTTTGCATAGCGGCATTGCATAGGAGTAGTTGTTAGCTTCTATTTTGTTTTCCAAAAGCCAACCCAACTCCCCCGCAATCCATCCGATTTAAGGACTTCGATCTCAAGTCCTGCCTCAATAGTAAACTCCACCTTATTGTGTTCCTCAAGAGACCGACACTCGGGGATTTATTCCCAACATTTATTACTTGAACGATCGGTACACTGCCGTTTCGTGTCGCAGTCAAGCTACCGCCTATAGCGGTGTGTGAGATTTGCGCCATCAGTATCAGAGGGGTGTTGATTCTTTACAGGCTAACACCTGAATCACAAAGATCAACCAGATCTTAATTTTTCTAAGAGCTTCTTTCTCTCTACTTTTATCTTACTTAAAACTCATGGCACAATACAAGGAATATTCCAGCACAAGACCTCCTATGTGCAATCTCAATAAGTTTGCACTATGGAAAGCAAGGATTAGGCTCTATATGAACTCCATTGATGAAGAGATTTTTAAGGTTATTCTAACAGGGCCTCCAGCACCTACATCATCAACTAGCACTGGAGCAATAAGAGACAATACTGCTGTTCCACCTCCTGAGTGGACTGAAGCTCAGAAGAAGTAGAGAAATGCAGATGCAAAGGCCATGAACATTCTGAATCTAACTATGTCAGATGACATATTCCATAAGGTTGTTGAGTGCACCTCAGCAAGAGAAATTTGGGAATCTCTCAACAACATGGTGGCAGGCTCAACTGATGAAAGAAAAGATAGAAGATCTCACCTGATTTCTCAATATGAGAACTTCAAGAAGGAAGAATCAGAAAATGTTGCTGATATGTACAATAGGCTCAGCCTCATAATAAATGAGTTGAAGTCTCTGGACAAAGTGATCTCACTCACAGAGATTAATGACAAAATTCTTATGTGCTTCCCCAACACATGGGACTCCAGAATCTGGCCAATCAAAGAAGCCAGAAGTCTCAATGAGATCACCACTGAAGCTTTGTTGGGCAAGCTCAAGTCTTATGAGCAGCTTATCAAAGCTAGGGAAGCTGAAGAATCTACTTCATCTCCAGCACCCAAGAAGGAAAGAAGCATAGACTTCAAGGCTGCAGAAGAAGAGGGAAAAACTCCTGACAATGAGGAGTTTATGAGTTTAATAGCCAAAAGATTCTACAAAATGGCTAGAAAAGATTTCAGGAGGAAGTCATCCAGAAGCCATGACCAGCCAAGGTATGACAAAAATTACTCTAATGAAATTATATGTTTTGGTTGCAGGAAACCAGGACACATTGCTCCTGAATGTCCAGAAATTCAACACAAGAAGGATAAGAAGGAAAGAAGAAAAGAAATGGAAGAAAAGAAGGGCTCCAGCAAATCTTCCTCCCACTCTCACAAAAAGAAGGGAAGAGGATTTGTAGCAACATCCTGGAGTGAAACAGAATCTGAATCAGAATCTTCATCTTGTTCTTCTGATGAAGAAGAAACAAAAGAAAACAGCCAATGCCTAATGGCTATTTATGACTCAGACAGTGAGTCACAATCAGCATCATCATCCTGCTCCAGTGATGATGAAGAAGAAAGAAACTTCTGCATGATGGCAATCAATGCCTCAGCCAACAATTCTGACAAAGAGGAATCAGAATCAAAAGAAGAAGATGAAGTTGACGAGGTACTATCTAACCTTGATTTTCATTCTGCTGAATTCAAGGATGATTTCAAAATTCTTTGCTCAGACTTAATAAAATCTGAGAAGGAAATAATCTCTCTCAGAAGTAAATTAGCAGAAATGAACAATATAAGTGAAGAGAATGCAAATCTTAAGAAAGATTTGGCTGCCTCCAGAGAACACATTACTCTTCTTGAGAATAAGTTATCTGAAGCCAAAAAGTTTGAAGAATCCCTCAATGGGAGAAGTATCAAACTGATGGACATCACAAGCATTGTCAATGCTAGACTCAACAATAGCAAACTGGGCTTGGGTGCCTCATCAAGTGAGCCATCTCTGATTAAGAGAAACATCCTCTCGACACCCATAAAATTCATCTCTGCTAAGAGCAAAGAGGCAGTAGAGAAGGGTAAAAATATTTCAAGCAAGTCTGTTAAGGATAAGAGAATTCAGAAGAATTCGTCGAACTGAGCTCGACAAAAAGATGTGAATCTGTCAAACGGAGATCGACGAACTCTGAAAACAGATTTTCAGTACAGTTATTATATGAACGGCGATCGACGAAAGCACATCCCTTCGTCGAACGGCGATCGACGAACTCAACCCATTTCGTCGAACACAAAACATACTGAAAATTTAAAGAATTCCTTTTCTTAACATACTAAAAATCCTTTCACTAAGTTGATAATACCTCCAAGGAGATATCATCCACAAGGCTATAAGGATCAGCCTGAAATATCTTTTATCTCTGAATTTTGTAGTAACATAAAAGGACCCAAGGTAGTCTGGGTCAAAAATAACTAGTTTATGTTTTTGTGGTTGCAGGTACACAACTATCCAAGAACAAATCAAAAATGGTATTTGGATAGTGGCTGCTCAAAGCACATGACAGGAAACAAGGCCAACCTGAACAACTACAAGGCAAAGCTTGGACCCAAGGTGATCTTTGGAGGCTCCAACCGTGGACAAACCAAAGGCTATGGCCAAATTAAAGTTGGAGCAGTGACATTCAAGGAAGTAACCTATGTCAAGGGTCTGAAGCACAACCTCATCAGCATAAGTCAATTATGTGATGAAGGTTATCAGGTAACATTTAATAAATCAGAATGCATTATTAAATCTTCTGATAATATTATTGTTTTATAAGGTATTAGTCAAGGCAATATATATTTGGTAAATTTCAATTCATTAAAATCAGAAATTTGTCTATTTAATGAGTTAAGCAAACCTAGTGAATTATGGCATAAAAGATTAGGATATGTAAACCTTAGGACCATTGCCAAACTATCTAAGGACATTCTTGTTAGAGGTCTACCATCAGGATCATATAAGAAAGAAGGTCTTTGTAGGGCATGTCAATTAGGTAAGCAAACCAAAAATAGCTTTAAATCATTTTCTAAAAGTGATTCACCTAGAATCTTATACTTGCTTCATATGGACATTTTTGGACCTATAGCAATAAAGAGCTTAGGGGGGAAGTCTTACAGTCTAGTTATTGTATATGACTTCTCTCGATTCACTTGGGTGTTCTTCTTGAGAGAAAAGTCAGATAACTTTAAAGTTCTTACAGATTTTCTTAAGAGCATACAGATTGATTACTCTACTGTAGTTGCATTGATCAGAAGTGATCATGGCACTGAGTTTGAGTCTCTTCTCATGCAAGAATTCTGTGAGATGGAAGGTATCAGGCATTGCTTCTCAGCTCCTAGAACTCCTCAACAAAATGGGGTAGTTGAAAGGAAAAATAGAACTCTAATTGAATCAGCAAGAACATTGCTTGCAGATGCTAACTTGGCCCTATCTTTTTGGGCAGAGGCTGTCAGCACAGCAAACTATGTTCTGAATAGAAGTTTGATACACAAACTTAAGGGTAAAACTCCCTATGAATTGCTTAAAGGGAAGAAACCTAAAGTTGATTATTTTAGAACTTTTGGATGTAGATGTTTTGTTCATAACAATGATAAAAAGTACCTTAGAAAATTTGAACCAAAATCTAAAGAAGGAATCTTCTTAGGATATTCAATAGTTAGCAAAGCATATAGGGTATTTAACAATTCCTCTCTTAAAATAGAAGAGTCTATGCATGTTTCCTTTGATGAAACTAACATGTTTTACAAGGAGAAGAATTCTTCTACCAAAAACAATCTACAGGTACCAGCTCTATGTGAAGAGCTTGATGGATTAAATCTACAGACAGAAGATTCACTGCATCCATCACCTCAAATTCTTGAAGATAGTGAAGAGGAAGATCATCCAGATCTTGCTGTTAACCCAAATCAAGTAACAACAGAACATCCTCCACGGGACATAACAGCTGAACAAATTCCCAATGTGGATACTGCTGCTGAACCAACTCCAACTATTGACCACATCACAGTTAGAGATCATCCAATTTCACAAGTGATTGGTGATATTTCAACAAGTGTTCAAACAAGGCATCAATTACACCAAAATCATATGCATACTTGTTTTCTATCACAAGTTGAACCTCAAACCATAAAAGATGCAGAACAAGATCCAAATTAGATTCTTGCAATGCAAGAGGAACTCAACCAGTTTGAAAGAAACAAGGTTTGGGATTTGGTTCCAAGACCAAAAGGCCATCCAGTTATTGGCACCAAGTGGGTCTTCAGGAACAAGCTTGATGATCAAGGCAATATTGTGAGAAACAAAGCAAGATTGGTAGCTCAAGGATATTCACAGGAAGAAGGCATAGATTATGATCAGACATTTGCCCCTGTTGCAAGGCTTGAAGCTATAAGGATTTTCTTGGCCTTTGCTGCATTCAAAAAGTTCAAGGTGTATCAAATGGATGTGAAGAGCGCTTTTCTCAATGGAGACATCAAAGAAGAAGTCTATATGGAACAACCACCAGGTTTCTTCTCTCCAACTCATTCCTCCTATGTATTTAAGCTTAATAAAGCTCTTTATGGTCTCAAACAAGCTCCCAGAGCATGGTATGAGACTTTAGCTAATTTTCTGTTGGAAAACAAGTTCTGTAGAGGCATAGTAGATAAAACTCTATTTTCCAGGATACATAAAAATCAAACCTTACTAGTTCAAATATATGTAGATGACATTATTTTTGGCTCTACTGACTCAAATTTATGCAAAATGTTTTCTAAACTAATGCAATCTAAATTTGAAATGAGCAGCATGGGTGAGTTATCATACTTCCTTGGTCTTCAAGTGAAGCAAACCCCATCAGGAATCTTCATTTCCCAATCTAAGTATGCTAAGGAATTAGTGAAAAGATTTGGAATGTCTGATTCTTCTACTATGAAAACACCCATGGCCTCTAATGCTGTTATTAATACTGATGAATCAGGGAAACCTGTTGATCAGAAAGTGTATAGGGCAATTGTTGGCTCTCTACTCTACTTAACAGCTAGTAGGCCAGATATAATGTTTGCTACATGTATTTGTGCTAGGTTTTAAGTTAACCCTAAAGAATCTCATCTTATTTTACTAAAGAGGATTTTAAGATATATAAAGGGTTGCCCTAATCTAGGTCTCTGGTATCCAACAACATTTGAATTTGAATTAACTGGATTCTCAGATTCAGATTATGCTGGATGCAGAGCAGACAGGAAAAGCACTTCAGGAACTTATCAGTTTCTTGGTGATAGGCTTGTGTCTTGGTTTTGTAAGAAACAAACATCTGTGTCTATATCAACAGCTGAAGCTGAATACATAGCTGCTGGCAGTTGCTGCTCCAGATATTGTGGATACAAAATCAGCTCCTAGACTACGGTGTCAACTTAAATAATTCAATTATATTTTGTGACAACACTAGTGCAATATCTATAGCACAAAATCCAGTTCTCCATAGTAGGACTAAACACATAGAAATCAGGCAGCACTTCCTTAGGGATAATGTGGATAAAAACAAAATTTGCCTACAATTCATTTCTACTGATTTGCAAAGAGCTGATATTTTCACCAAGCCATTGGATGAAAAGAAGCACATCTTCTTTATAAATCAACTAGGAATGATAGATGGAGACTCAATCTGTTAAAAATTAAAATTTCTATCTATCCCACAAATTCGTCGAACGGAGAACGACGAATTTGAATCATTTGTCGAACGGTGGTCGATGAAACCTCTTAACCGCAGAATCAGTTAAGGCAATCTTATTTGTCGAACGATGGTCGACGAAAAAGATGTTCTCGTCGAACGCATTCAGACAAAGAAATAAAGCCTTTTCGACTTCTAATTTTATTAGGTTTTGACGAACATCGGTTTAAGAATGCGCCCTCATTCTTCGACCCTTCTATATAAGCTTTATTTTATCTTATTCTAAGTTTGCGCCTACAGAAATCGTCTCTCCCTCCAGTTCCTCTCTGCACTTGATCTCTCTTCTTTGCAGGAACAATGGCGATCTCTCAGGCAACTCTAAACTCAATAAAGATCGATGCAGGTTTCGATATTGACATGGACTCTTTTGCACAGTCTGACCAAATCTGCAAAGATATTCTTCAAATGCTGGAAGAACAACATCTAAGGATGTTTCTAAGCACCATGCAAAAGATAGCTATTGCAGAGATTAAAGAATGGGTTTACACTACAAAACCAGTAGATGAAAGCTTGTCTGGAACAATCTCAGGTAATCAAGTCTCTCTCTCTCTCCCACCATTCTTTCTGAAATTTTTGGTTTTGAGAATGGTGATGATGACTTAGAAATAAGCTCAAATGAATTTGATGAAGCTTTAGTCAAAATGAGTCATTTAACTGGAAACCCTAACCACCTTCTGAAAAAGAACTTGTCTCAGGACTACAAGTTCTTAGCAGACATTGTTGGAAAAGTCTTGCTGGGCAAGACTTCTGGGCATGACTATATCAACATGCACCAATTTCTGTTGATGGTGGCCTTGATGGAGAAGAAGAAAATCAACTGGGGATCAATTCTTTTTGAATTGATTAAAAAGAAAAATTCTAAAGATAGTGTAAGTTTTAGAAGAGTTATAGGTATTTTCCTGCAGGAAAGGCATCCAGACCTTCTGGTGTCACCAAAGGTGACCATAAATGCCAGCAAGAGGCTGACCTCAACACTCTTTGCTAAGTGGGATAGGGTAATCCCCAAGAAGAATACAGGAGCTGATGCCTCTAGGAAAAGGAAAACTTCTGAGGACACAAGGACTGACCAAGTCAAACTCCCTCTAGCCTTCCAGATGTTCCTCCCTCAGTTCCTTCTCCTTCTCATATCCCATCTCCACCTGCTCAACAGTCTCCTGCACATTCTCATTCTTCACCACCTCCTTCAACTGACATATCACCTATCAATGATATTCCACCTCTATCTCCAGAACCACTACCTACCACACCTCCATCTCCAATACATGATGAACATCAGTCACCAATTCATCCCCCTAGTCCAATCCATCCAGATATTCACACACATACTACCAAAATCAGCAATATCTCTCCAATTCCTCCAATCTCATCTCCATCCACTTCACAACCATCCTCTACTCATCCACCCGATTATCTATCTCTCAACATTACCTCTATTGCTGATCAGATTTTTGATCATATCCTTCCTAGAATAAGCCAACTCCTGGATGCAAAATTTGCTCCAGTTCTTCAGGCAATTTCTGCTCTATCTTCTAAGATATCTTCTCTTCCTTCCTCTCTTGCTGTCCCTTCTTCTAGGGGCCTAGATTCAGGCTGTCCTGAAGCTAGGCGGGGGGGACATGTCCTGTGAAGAAGCTCCAGAAATAGAAGCTACTCCAGAAGATACAGAAGTTACAGTTTTTGATTTAGATAATTCTGATATAGTACAAAATAAAGAAGATTCAATTTCAGTTTTTGATACAGATATGGTTGATTCTTGTATAGTATCAGATACACAAGTTATAGAAGAAATAAATAGTATATGCATTCATCCATCTTGTGACCTATATAGTTTATTATCAAAATTTGATGTCAAATATACTTCAAGGGTATCACCAAAAGTGTACATAGAGGATTTATCAAAGGCTCTGATATGCCTTCCTCAGAAGACTCATTCTGATATCATACAAAGTTGCATCTCCTCTATTCCTTCAATCACTGATCAAGACATTCAGATGAAGGATCTTTCTGCAGAATATGAAGATGATCTTGCAGAATTCGTTGATGATATAGAAGATCACCCTACTCCACCAAATACAACAGTTTCAAGAATTGTTTCCTCACCTCCAATTCTTTTATGGAATGAAGAACCAATGCCAAGTTTTGATGAAATCTGGAAAGAGACAGATGCAGAGTTTGACAAAGCTGAAGAAGAAAGATTAAAAGCTCTTGAAGCAATCAAAAGAATTGATGATTTATATAATAAGCCAATTTCTTCTTCTGACTCTGAAGATGATGATGATGATAACAGTGATTCTGATGACACATTATCAAGGAAAAGAAAGAAAAGAACAGGTAAGTCAAAGGCTGTTCCCAAGCATCCAAATCCTGAGAATGATATTCCATATTATGTTCTTCATAATATTACTCTTGACAAAAGTACACCTCATTGGATGAAATTCTCAAGGAATGAGAACAAAAGAAGGCAGATGATGAAGAAAACTGATTATTATTCTGACAAACCTGTCAAATATAACCATCCTCCTCCTCCTCCTCTAGCAGCAGGCTCAGCAGCACCATCATCCTTTTCTCAGAAGCCCAACTCTCAACAATCAGGGAGACCTGGTAGTTCTAGTGGTTCTCAAGCATTTGGATCAGCCAGTGCTCCTCCTTCTAAGAAATCAGCACTTGCCTTACAAGAAAGTCAAGCCATTATTTCACCTCAAATATCTTCAGAATACAAACTTCATATTTCTGATGGATCTTCTCATAAGATCAAAAATACTCAAAGTGATCCTCAAGATCAAGATGATACTTCAGAATATGTTCCTTATCTTCTAGATCCAGAGGAAGAAAGATTATTTCAAATGGCAAGACTGAAAGAAACAATTGTAGCTGCACAAATTAACAAGGTAAAAGCAGAAGGCAGAGATTTCTCAAATATCTTAACTATGTCAGAATACAGAAGGAAAGAACTTGAAAAGTACAAGCCATATAAAGCATTCAATGCTGGGGAATATATTGATATGCACCCAGAAGCGTTTGTTCCTCATGTCAGAGAACAGATAATCATTGGAGCTCAAGATCTGTTTATCAGCAAAAAGCAATCAGAAGATCCTAACAGGAAGATCATATTCAGGCCATCTTCTCAGGACAAAAAATCTTAAATCATTGCTTGTTTATGACTGTAAAGTTTCTAAACTCAGAGCATCTTACTTTTATCTTATCTGGTGATCTATTTAATTCTGTCAGATATATTTCATTTTATCTTGCTCTGTTGATTATACTCTCTGTTGTATTTATTCAATTATTTGTCAAATAGTATCCTAACCCAAATAGGGGGAGATTGTTGGAACAACCCTATTACTGATTTGGTCTAGGATCACTATTTGTTGATTAGGATCTTTATTGACCCCTTTGTATAGTCTTAGGGTCAATGTTTTAGGCTGTTAGATTAGTTAGAGCTTAGGAAAATTCAAGTTCTCAGAGCTCGACGAATGGCTAGCGGCGTTCGACGAATTGTCTGTCAGCGTTCGACGAATGGCATGCAGTGGTCGACGAATTCCAGGCAGTGCTCGACGAACTTCAGCTAGCGCTCGACAAATTGTTTTCTGAAGATCAGAATAATATTTCCAGTTGGATATCAGTTCTCTGAACACAAATCGACAGAATAACGGAAATATTTATTTCTCCTTGGACGTATTCAGTCAACCATGTAAGAATATCTTTCTTATTTATTATATCCTTATATTCTTTCTGTTCTAAGAAAAAGAATAAACGTTGACATTTAATACCAAGGCATCTTTCTCGACAAAAGGAATTGAAAGGACTTGCCAAAATCGTTTTAGTGCCTGTATAGTTCCAAGAAGGATTTAAGTCAGAAAAATATATTCCTTAAAAAGCAGAATATTTGAATTTGAATATATACAAGTTATCAGAGAAGAAAAAGAAGAAGAATCGTGACAGTCGATTTTCATACAGAGAACAGAGAAAAACTTCACCATCTCTCAGTCTCTCTGTTATCACAGAACAAGGAGAACATAAGAAGTATTAGAGAAAGAAGAAGAAGAGAATATACTATTCTTTCCAGTTTTCTTCCTCATCAAGGCAGCATCCTCATCATTCTGAGAACAAGATTCAATTTCTCAGATCTGCTGCAAGATAAAGTCTTTCAAAGAGCAACAACAATCTGAAGATTAATTTCTTCCAGATAATCTGCTACAAAGACTTCTGGTTGAGAAAGCTCTGTCCACAAACTGTCATCAACTCACATCAGACAGGGGGAGCTTTCTGCTTCAACACCATTTGTCTTCTCTCAGATCATTGACAGAGAAGAACATTCTAAACCTTTTATCTCATCTTGTACAGGGTTAATTCTCCCTCCAAAAGTTTACCCAGTGGTGGCAAGACACCTTATCAAAAAAATCCTTGTGTGGTTTTTAAGCACCTTATCAAAAGCTTATTGGTGTGTGGACACCTTATCAAAAACCCCTTGGTGCCTGGGCACCTGATCAACCCTCCTAGTGGATTCCTACCAAGGGTGGTAGAAGAGTAGACGTACCCAGATTTATTGGGGAACTACTATAGCTCCTTGTGTCTTCTGTGCTTGCTTATTTCTGTGTGCTTGTGCTGTGTGCTTTTTACTGTTTCTGTCTTCATCTTTAACTCTCACTGATTACACATATACTTAAATAGTATTTTAAATTCCGCTATAAAACTAAATAAAAAGTTTCAATACTCTATTCACCCCCCCTATAGAGTAATTTAAGATCTGACCTCCACTTTCAATTGGGACAGCGACCGATGCACTTGCAGAAACCACATCAAGTTTGCTGAAATTTGCGGAATGTCTAGTGAAGACCCACATCTTCACCTGGCAGAGTTTGCTGAAATTTGCGGAATGTTCCACTACGCGGGAATCCCGGATGAAACAATCAAACTGAGACTGTTTCCATTCTCATTGCGCGATAAATCCATGGTCTGGCTCCATACAATCCCTCCAGGTATAGCCGCAACATGGGATGCCCTCACGTCCAAGTTCCTCGCAAACTTCCATCCGGTGGACAAGATTATGAGCCTTCAGCGGGATATTGCAACTTTCCGTCAGGAGGATCAGGAGACTCTTGCTGAGGCTTGGAAGCACTTCAATGAACTTCTCCGCAAGTGCCCAAGCCACGGGCACCAACCGTGGGAGCCAGTGGAGAACTTCTACTTCGCGATAGAGCCCAACTATCGAGCAATGGTTGATGCCACTGCTGGATGCATCTTAATGAAGCACACCCGGAGGAAGCCTTTAGAATATTGCAAGACACTGCTTCACACAACACTTTCTGGACAGCTTGGAGGAACGCACCCAGGGGCGGTCAGGATCTTTTCGTGGTAGACTCTATACCTTCTGCTGTTGCGCCCTCTACGACTATCGCTTGCGAAGGATGTGGAGGTGGTGGTCTACCATGCTTACGAATGCCTAGGAGGTGGGATGTCAGGTGAATTCACCCAGTTTAACTTAAATGAGTCTGTTAATTATGTAGGGAATCAAACTAGGGGGTACCCTATGGAAATACTTATAATCCAGGAGTGAGAAATCATCCCAATTTCTCATGGAACCAAAATGCGGCTGGCCAACGATGGCAACTGGGGCAGCATCAAAATGATGCTTATGCCTCCGGAAGTCATCCGAGGCCCCCTCTACAGGGTTACAATCAAGGTGCTCCGGCCCCCAAGAAAAGCAATTTAGAAAAAATGATGGAAAGGTTTATGGAGGTTGCCCGCTCCAACATGGCAAGCCAAACTACTTCCATGCGGAACTTGGAAACGCAATTGGGCCAATTGGCTCAAGTGCTTACCAAGCTTTCGCAAGGGACTCTCCCCGGCAACACAGAAAAAAATCCCATAGATCAGGGGAAGAGTCTTGCTGAAGTGGTAGTGAGCAGCCCAAATGAGTTGGTAGTCACCTGCTTTATCAAAAACATTCAGACGACTGCCTTATGCGACTCCGGATCATCCCGCAACGTTCTTGCATTGCAAGACGTTGCTAAAATGCAACTTAAAATAAATACGGATGATCGGAAGTCTTTCGTGCTCGCTAACGGGACGATTATTCAAGCAGAGGGAGGAGTGGAAAATGTCGAAGTTATAATCGAGGGGACAATGGTGGTAGCTGACTTCCAAGTGTTGGGACCCCACGAAAATCTATCCATTCCTATCTTGGGAGTACCATTCTTGAAGGAGAGTGGTGCTACACTAGATTTTTCTACTGGATATGTTATTTTACCTAGTAATGTGACACCTCCTAGTTGCCCCGAGGTTATGTCCAAAACATCTAATTGCTCTCCCACTTTTATTATTGATGAGTTATTTAATGATGCAGAATACAGTAAAGAAGAAGAACCATTTGGTGAGGAAAAGAAAGAGGATCGGTTGACTGGAGAAGAGGAAGAGGAAGATGTCTGAAAAGAGAACGACTCTGAGAGGGAGAAGAACTTCACTTCTGAATTTGTTGAGCAGGACTCAACCCGGGACAGTGGCCCATTCTTATTTTGCAAAAATCTATGTAATAACTCTATTAAACACACTATTTCTTGGGTTGATTCAGTCGCCACTGTGGTGACGGAAATGAAGCCACTCACCACAAAGGTGAGAAATTCTAAAAACTATGAACGTTGGCACTCTCCAACGGTGGAGAAGCTAAAATAGGAGAGGCTCTTACATGGTGCACACTCTGCTGCTCTCCGTGGAGAGAAGGCGGAGGCTAGGGGAAAATTGGGTAACACCAATTTTGGCCCTAAAGCTTTCACCTTCGGTCTGCAAGCCACTGGAGAAGTGCACTACAAGAGTGCGTATAGCTGAGCTTTATTTTTTCTTGAACTGTGAATGTGTGTTGGTGAACTTGTTTTTGAACTCTATAAACTGCTTTAATACAAGTATTTGGTCCAACTTAAGGACGGTAAACAAAAGGTCTCTTGGGAGACAACCCAATGGGGGACCCTTCGGTTCCCATATTTTGCTAATCTGCTTATGCTCCTGTTTTCTTTCAATTTTTGTCTTTTGTTTGCTTTATTCGTAGGAGCAGTGCTTTTTTGGGCGGCGAACCCAGTGATTTCCAAGGACTAACGCCAATCTTCTGGTATGCTCATATCTGAGCATAGGTACCCTCTTCCCTAGCTTTCTCTTATTTTCATTGTGAAAAATTTATGTGATTGTCCAATTCAAGTCTGGGGGAGAGTGTACCTAGTATTCACTACACGTGTACATGTTTTAGCATACCAGAAGTATATTTTTATTTATGTCATATTATAGCATACACCAGTTCACCTGCACAAGCGCGCACTCACTTGTTTGTGTGCTTCCGTACACGCTATCTTGGTTTGGAATGTGAAATAGGATGTTGGCTTAGGAATTGCAAATCGGAGTGCGATGTTGACTCTTGTAGTGCTATAGTCGTATCTGCATGCTCCCATAGAAATTTGAGTAAAATTAGATTATCTCAATGCTTTTATTTTACAATTAGTGTTTTTGCGTAGCTTTAGATTTATTTTACTCATTTGGTGAATGTGACTGAAATTTGTAGTAGCATTGTTGTGTGTAGGCGAGCGCTAGTTGTGATTTGCTCGAGTCGGAAGGAAGGTTTATCTTTCTTGTGGGCTAAGAACTTGCCCCAAGCGACTCTTGAAGCATGGGTGAAAGCGACTCAATAAGTTGAGCGTGACGTAGGCCATCTAGTTGGCTAGTTTGAGCTTTGATTTCCATGACCTACGTGCTTACCTTTGCAAGCCAATTTGTGCCTACCCATCCTTTGTTTCAGCTCTTCTGTCAATCACAAAAGCCTGAAGCTTATCCCACTTTCGCAACAAAGTATTTGAGCTAACCAAGAGTATAATTATCGTTGGGTGTGATGTTTGTAAATTTCATGATGATGAGAAACTATTATGCTGAATATATTGGTAAATCAAATGGGGATTCAAATAAAAAGAAAGCGGAAAGAAAATGATAAGAAAAATCTGAGGAAGGAATAGAAATGAAAAGAATTCCCCTTGTCCGTAATTGAGAAAATCAGTTGGAGTAGGCTGTGTGCACACCCAGTTTTCAAGCTAAGTCTTGGGGTGTGTGACACTAGCGTTATTGTGGGCACGTTCCGGGTAAGCATATTGATGTTGCTCATTTGGGTTGCGTAGACTTCAAGTTTATCTTTGAATATCATTCGGTAACCTAAGCCTCATAAAAACTCGAAAGCCTGATGCGCTATTTCGGCACTGCTAATTAGCAGGCACGAAATGCGATACGACGGCAGTGCACCGGTCATTTTCAAGTAATACAATAGGGAGGAACTCCCCGAATATCGATCTCTCAAGGACCGCAAGTTGGGTAGTACGATTTGCTCTCGCAGGAAATCAGTTCAAAGGATAAAATAGTAACGACGGGGGTTTTGATTTGGTTTCCTATGCTATTGCAGAATGAAGAAAGATGCGGGTCTAAACTCCGCTTCGCACGGCGAGATGGGTGCAACGGCCGCGATGCCGTGATTCGGAAGGCACGTGAGTGGAATATCACTATGATGGTTGAGGGTCGCACACACCTCTTCTCAAAACATCACCGCTAGCTTTTGCTAGCGGCTTCAACAACAACGTAACACAAAAAATAGCAAGAAACAAAGGGCTATTCATGCCACCACAATAACATTGCATATGAAAACAAGCAGTAATCCATAAGATCTACTTAACACGCATTCATAAAGCAACTGCAAACGAGTTCAATCAACAAAGGTTAGAGAGGACCACAACGAAGAAATCACGTCTTGGGTTCACGGCCGGAATGAGAGGTTGTCGGGCTCTCTCCGGACTCGGCCCTTAGATGGTGAGCTTGGCTCGAAGGAGGCTGTCACCGCTCCTACGATCTTCAGCGCTTCCTTGGTCTCCTTGGCGAGGAATGCTTGAGCTAATGGTGGATGAAGCTCCCTAATGCTCCCGGATGGAAGGATGGAGGTGGAAATCACCGGAAATGGCCTTGATGGTGGAGGAGATGAAGGGGAAGCCTTCAACCCTCAAGAGCAGCGGGAAGGAAGAGATTTCCCGCTCTCTGAATCGCTCCCAGTTGTCCTCTCCCGTCCTCTTTTCTGATTGCCTCGATTCCTGCTTTTTATAGGAAACAGGCTGAAAATTGGTCACGCATGGTCGAACGCACGATCGTGCGCAGACCGTGCGATATTAACGGATGAAATATGGCTTGTAGAATACGCTGCGTCGCCCGTGAGATTTGTTCACGCATGACCAACGCCGCCCGTGCGTTCAAACGCACGGGTAAAATCCGACGCTCAAAGATCACAAAGATATAGGTCGACCGTGCGTTTTACTCACGCACGGGCGGATTCGCCCGTGCGTTAAAACACACGAGTAAACCCCGACGCTCCATTTTCTTCCCAGACACAAACGCACGACCGCGCAGACCGTGCGTCAAGGAAACGCACGACCGTGCGATATGCACAGAAATTACATTTGGGTGAAAACGGAACGATCAGGTCACCTGCAAACAAGATATACTAGCTGGGAATACACGTCCAGCACAGGGATACATAAAAGAAGGGAAGGGGAGCACAATGTGCTTACCCCCAACAACGAGGAATGCAATTGCACACCGAAATGGGCTTAATGGTGCACCTAGCATGGAATAGTATATGTAAATGAAAACGTGACTAAAATGTGGTGCAAACACTAGAATATCAGCCCAAATGAGTCCAAAATATATATATATAAATGGGACTCATCACTCCCCCAGACTTACTCGTTTGCACGTCTCGGGCAAACTACTCAGCTCTCCTATCGGAACAATTGAATGTTAGCCTTAGTTTGAGCGATAGAGAATTATGCGAAGTCGCATGCTCTCGTACGTAGAAATACATTAGAACAGAATTAAACTCAGGGTTATATCTAATTATTTCTAAAACAGCAGTTTGGAATTTACTTTACTTGGATGGTGAATCCTGGTGAATCTTTCGGTCGTGCAAAAAGGGAAAATAGTGTGACTAATGAGTAAAGTATTACTCAAATCAAAGCTAGGGACAATCTCCTAAGAAATCCATCAAAGTCGGTGTCCATAGGCTTGCACGTTCGCACTCTCTCTACTGCATGAGATGACTCATATCTAAAATCAATAGGACTTATAGGCAATTATTGGGCTTGGGTTGAGTAATGGCTAGGTAAGTAGAAGGACGATGGGAATCGCACTCAACACAACCGTCGCACTCAAGAGAATGACAATCACCAATACAACATTTTCAGTACTTACACAACACCCCCGGACTTCAACTGAACATTAGGTGCGCGTTGAGCCAAATATACGAAAATTTTGCTGAGAGAAAATTATTATTGCACAACTCTTTTATTTTTCTTTTCTTTTCTTTCTTTTCTTTTCTTTTCTCTTTTCGGCAAAAGAACATTAATAAGCGCAATAAAACGACTCCTTCAGCTAAATTAAAGCTGTCATACACAACATAGATGACACCAAATGCGATCGAGAAAGAAATTTCTTTCAGCTCAATGGTTGGTGCGAACATAGGTTCGGCTGTATGGCTTTGGTTACATTATTAGTGGAGCTAAACAAGGAGGAAGAGTAGGCTCAAATGGGCTTGCAATGGTGATTACGTAGGTATGGATTTCAAAAGCACAAACGGATCAAGAGATGGCCTATATCACATTTCATGACGAGTACATCAACACAATCGTGTCAAGAGTCGCCTAGTGCAAGTTCTAGCCACCGAGAAAGGTTGTCCTTCCTTTCGATCCTAGTAATAAGCTACTACTAGTCTGCTACACTCGACCTATTGCTACCGTTGGATTCACCGGATTCACCACTAAAGTAAAATAAATTTCATCTACTATAACAGAAATAATTACATTACAACTCTGAATTTTATTCTACCCTAATTGAATTTCTAGGTGTGACAGGAGCACATGACTAGAGCACTACTCGAGTCAACATTTTTCTCTACTCCTCACTCAAACACTAACAATTCAATTCTTCGGGAAAACCTCGCAGTGATACCTAATAAGCACGCGTGATCAAGTGCGCGTGAACTAGGTGCAAGTGTATGCAACCAAATATAAATCCTAACTCAGCACATTCTAGCATGTCATGCAATGTGCGTGCACGTCCACAGCTCGCTCTCTCCCCAGACTTGATTGAGAACATCTAAAATAAGCAAATCAAACATAAGTAAGAGAGGGGAAGAGTTGACCTATGCTCACAAAGGAGCATGCCAGATGTGCGGTAATCCCAATTTCTTTAAAAATAAATCTCCTTCCACGTGAGAGCATAGCTTCACCTACAATGTCAACAAAACTGAAATAACAATACGCAAAAGGATTAAAAAGATAGACGGAACCGGGTGGTTCCCATGGGTTGTCTCCCAAGAAGCCCTTTTGTTTAGCGTCCTTAAAGGTGGACCAAATACCTGTATTAAAGCAGTTTATAAAGTCTAGGAATGAGCAAAGGTCGATAATCCTAATTATTATTACAAGCTCAAAACAAATCAGCTATAAGCTGATTTGAAGTAGTAACAGCTGATGAAAGAAAAAGGTCCGGGGACCTGGTAGTAGGGGTGGAAAATAAGTAAGATGCTCAGCCTCCAACCCCAAATCTCCTCCTTTTTCGCTCTCTTTTTCTCCTCCAGTATTATATCTTCAAAGAAAAACAGCTTGCCCCCTTGTAACCAATCCTCAAGGGGAAGCACCAACGAAGATGAGGAAACAAGATGTTCCTTCACTGTATCTTCCTCATTCCGCCAGGCATTCAGCTCCTCCATGCATAAGGTCTGATCAATCGGAGGAGGGGCATCCTGCATCCTTGTACATAAGGAAAGGGGGTCATGAAATAAATTGGAAGAAAAACTAAAAGAAATCTCATCTGAGGGGATAATCCCGGCTTCATCCCCCATGGGGTGCGGCAATGACAAACTGATGATATCATCGAAGATTTCGCTAGACTCCACAGCGCACACAATGGCCTCCTCTATAACTTGGACTTCCTCGCACTGGACCGAAGCGGTTCCTTCAGCACAGTCAGGGTGTCCTCCTCCATGAGAGTGGGCACGACACTGCGCAGGTCTGCAACATCCTGCAGATTAACTTCAATGACAATATCAGAAATAGATGTAGCTTCGTGTGTAGTGGGAGAAGACGTGCTTCTTAAGAGTTCGGGCTCACTCTCCACACAAGGGCACAAATTCACGCAAAGTGGTACATGAACCGAAGAAGTATGGGGTGTTGCATCAGAAACGGAGTCATGAGGGACACTGACGTACGTGTCTATTCCAAAGCCTTCAAAAGGTGAAGGTGGAAGTGACACATAATCAGAGGAAGAAGCTGTGCTCACAGAATTTGAAGATGGGACGATCCGGATATCCGGCTCATCGTCATCCGCCAATTTGCGAAGATAAGCAGCACAGTCCTTCAAGGCGTGCTCTCTACTTTTGCAAAATAGGCACTGCTTTGCCGGCTTTGCCGTCACAAAAGGTGCGGCAGCCGTGTAAAGGTGTGATAACGAAGGTGCAGTAGAGTAGCCAAAAGACTTATGGGCTCCGTACGGTTTCTGAACAACACCATACTCCTTGGGACACCTATCACTAGCGTGGGATGTGTCCCCACACCAATGACATCGGATGTTCAAATGTGCCCACATGATATAGAAGAAGAAAATAACATACTGAAGAAAAACACAATACCTTAAAACAAATTTCCCAATAAAAACAAATCAAACACGCTTGCAGTCCCCAACAACGGCGCCAAAAACTTGATGCGCTATTTCGGCACTGCTAATTAGCAGGCACGAAATGTGATACGACGGCAGTGCACCGGTCGTTGTCAAGTAATAAAATTGGGAGGAACTCCCCGAATATCGATCTCTCAAGGACCGCAAGTTGGGTAGTACGATTTGCTCTCGTAGGAAATCAGTTCAAAGGATAAAATAGTAACGACGGGGGTTTTGATTTGGTTTCCTATGCTATTGCACAATGAAGAAAGATGCGGGTCTAAACTCCGCTTCACACGGCGAGATGGGTGCAACGGCCGCGATGCCATGCTTCAGAAGGCGCGTGGGTGGAATATCACTATGACGGTTGAGGGTCGCACACACCTCTTCTCAAAACATCACCGCTAGCTTTTGCTAGCGGCTTCAACCACAATGTAACAAAGAAAATAGCAAGAAACAAAGGGGCTATTCATGCCACCACAATAACATTGCATATGAAAACAAGCAGTAATCCATAAGATCAACTTAACACGCATTCATAAAGCAACTGCAAACGAGTTCAAGAAACAAAGGTTAGAGAGGACCACAACGAAGAAATCACGTCTTGGGTTCACGACCGGAATGAGAGGTTGTCGGGCTCTCTCCGGACTCAGCCCTTAGATGGTGAGCTTGGCTCGAAGGAGGCTGTCACCGTTCCTACGATATTCAGCGCTTCCTTGGTCTCCATGGCGAGGAATGCTTCAGCTAATGGTGGATGAAGCTCCCTAATGCTCCCGGATGGAAGGATGGAGGTGGAAATCACCAGAAATGGCCTTGATGGTGGAGGAGATGAAGGGGAAGCCTTCAATTCTCAAGAGCAGCGGGAAGGAAGAGATTTCCCGCTCTCTGAATCGCTCCCGTTCGTCCTCTCCCGATCCTCTTTTCTGATTGCCTCGATTCCTGCTTTTTATAGGAAACAGGCTGAAAATTGGTCACGCACGGTCGAACGCACGATCGTGCGCAGACCGTGCGATATTAATGGATGAAATATGGCTTGTAGAATATGCTGAGCCGCCCGTGCGATTTGTTCACGCACGACCAATGCCGCCCGTGCGTTCAAACGCACGGGTAAAATCCGATGCTCAAAGATCACAAAGATACAGGTTGACCGTGCGTTTTACTCATGCACGGGCGGATTCGCCCGTGCGTTAAAATGCACGAGTAAACCCCGACGCTCCATTTTCTTCCCAGACACAAACGCACGACCGCGCAGACTGTGCGTCAAGGAAACGCACGACCGTGCGATATGCACAGAAATTACATTTGGGGGAAAACTGAACGATCAGGTCACCTGCAAACAAGATATACTAGCTGGGAATACACATCCAGCACAGGGATACATAAAAGAAGGGAAGGGGAGCACAATGTGCTTACCCCTAACAACAAGGAATGCAATTGCACACCGAAATGGGCTTAATGGTGCACCTAGCATGGAATAGTATATGTAAATGAAAACGTGACTAAAATGTGGTGCAAACACTAGAATATCATCCCAAATGAGTCCAAATATATATATATAAATGGGACTCATCAAAGCCCTACTGATTCACCTTAAGAGTTTGCTAGCACCGTGGAGAGAGTGTGACCGGGCAAGCTTATGACTCACGACGTTGATGGATTTCAGCGGAGTTACCCCTGAATTTTGGTCTTTGGCAATTCCCTCCTTAGTGGCTTGTTTACATTCACACTAGTGCACGACTGAAAAATTTACCATGATTCACCTTCTGAGTGAACTTAAATTTCTACTTACGCATTTATACTATTGTAAATTAGTTAGTATGGTTAGAATTTTCTTTTACTGAATTTCTATTTGCATGAGTATGATACTTCACATCTTACTCTTTCTTTGCAATTCTCTACGCTAACTACCATTTTCATTTCCATCCGGATTTATTTGCTCGGGACGCGCAAATAGGTAAGTCTGGGGGTGTGATGAGTCCCATTTATATACACTTTTATGGACTCATCCGAGCTAGTTTTCACTCTTGTGCATGTCCTATTCGAGTTATTATTGCTTGTATTTCTCTTATAATCACTTCCGCGCTATGTGCACTATTTAGGCTCGTTTTAGTTTGCTTTTGTGCTTCTTGTTGTTGGGGGAAAGCACATGGTGCTCCCTAATCTTTTATTGTGTTTTTGTATTGAGCTGGAAGGGTATTCTCAGCTGTATTGATTATGCAGGTGGATGGATCATCCTATTTTACCAAATTTTCGTTCGACCGTGCGTGACTTAATTTCTGATGTTTTTGTGTATAAGCCAGGAAATCTGTCGGCTTGAAGAGAGGGGAGAACGGGCTTCTATTATGCAATTTTAAGCTCCGCCCAGCACTGTTTTCTCTCCTCCTCCATCTCCACTCTTCTCCTTCATCCGGGAACCATTCTCCGGTGAAACACTAGCCGATTCCAATAGTTTGGAAGCGTTCCCGGCTGTCAACAACACCATTGCCGAGTTGTGAAACCTGAGTTTGGAAGAAGAAGAAGAAAACCTGACGAACGAAGACGACAGAGCAAGATTGGAGATAGTGACAGTCTCTTGGTCCCGGAAGCATACATCGACCGAGCCCGGAAGTGGTTTGACAACCCATTATTCCGGCCGAGATCGATGACTAGTCTTCTCTATTGGTTTATTCTCCCCTTTTGCCTTTTGTGGATGTATTAGTTTGTAATGAACATGATTTCTCTCAATTGTCTAGTAATGAAAGTGCATCTTGTTTTTATTAACCTTGGATATTGTGTTGTGTTGCGCTTCATCACCACTCACCCGCATCCACTCCATTCACTCACTTGAGACTCACGTTAGCAAAGGCTAACAATGATTAGCGAAGAGGTGATTGCGATCCTCACATTCCACACTTGCTTTCCATCCACTCGCCAAACGAAGCCCGACATACCGTCCGACGCACTCATCTCGCCAAGCGAAGTGGTGACTTCGATCAGCATCTTTAATTTCTTTTTAGTTAGTTTAGACCCACCAACCAAAGCCCCCTTGTTTTACTTATTTCGCTCATTGTAACAATCAGTTCACGACACGAATCACTTCATCACAACCTGCATTCCTCAAGAGATCGACATTCGAGGAAGCTATTCCCATTATTACTTGACAGCGATCGGTGCACTTGTTGGAACCACATCACAGCCTTGACCTCATTAAAGAGCTGAGGGATACATCAACTATTAGGCAAGAAGAGGTTAAGAGGAGAATGGTCAAATTGTTGGACAAAAATGTTAGAGTTAAAGAGTTTGTTGTTGGTAATATTGTCCTTAAGAAAGTGGACGCAGCAGCAAGTTCTAGCTCAGTTGGGAAACTCAATCCAAATTGGACAGGGTCATTCATTATCAAAGAAGTACTCAGGAATGGAGCGTATCATCTCCAAACTTATGAAGGGGAAGATCTATCCCACACTTGGAATGAGGATGATCTCAAGCGTTTCTTTTCTTAAAAGCTTGTATTTTTTCATTTCTTTCTTTCCTTTTTATTTGCAAACATTATGATGACGTGATTGTAACCTCTTGCATTACAAATATCGGAAAGGAAGCAACGAGATATATTGGATGATTATCAAAGGCTAAAAATCCTACCAAGCGGGAGATCGACGAATCCTACTTGCTACTCCCTCGACTTGCAGTTTGAGATGTAAATCTACAACGACAACAGGTAGCAGAGAGATTTCGCACTTGTGTAGTAGTGGCACGCCAAGCTCGTGCAGAGGAACTTTAGGTTATCGGGTCCTTGCTGACATCTGACGAACTTTGGTATCAAGGGAGGTCTGGGTGAATGTTCATCTCTGTCATGCATTTCAGAACATCGTTAAAGTCTTGATGATCGCTAGAGGGAAGCAATGCTGGTATATCCTCCACGACATAACCGCACCTGCCCTACTGATCATCATGCCATGTAACCCTCGAATACTCATTGGGGTTAAGGATAGCCAAGAAGTGGTCGGTGGAATCCATGACCATCGTATGAGCCCTTGAGTGGCTAGGGTGTTGCAACCTTAATGATCTCTTGAAGAAAGCAAAGATGGTATATCCTCCGTGACATAACTACACCTGCCCTTTTGATCATTTAAAGTTATTCACCTCTCTTCTCTCCCGCTCTATTTAGGGTGTTACAACCTTAATGAACTCTTAAGGAAAGCAATGTCGGTATAGCCTCCGTGCCATAACCGCACCTACCATTTTGATCATTTATAATTGTTCACCTCTCTTTTTCTCAATTTCTAAAAAGTGTTACGATTGTGATGATCTCTTGAGAAAAGCAATTTTGGTGTAGTTTTGGAGCAAGACCGCACCTGCCCTTTTGATCATTTCAGATTGTACACCTATCAAGCTGTCTTTTCTTTGAATAAGCAGTCTGAGGTTTTCGGAGACCGCCAGTTCTAAGGCACGACTATATTGGAAATGGGGCGGTCTGGAACATTTGAGACTGCTGCCTTGGTTCTTCGGAGCTTTATAATAATCAAAGGCGGTCTGAAACACTTAAAACTACTGTATTATTATGGCTCTGATCTATTGAGGCGCGGTCTGGAAAATTTGAGACTGCCACCTAGGTTTTTCTATGTGTTCATCAGTTAAAAATTGTCTTGAAATATCTGGGATCATTAACTACAACTTTTCAAATATCTATTCTCATAACGGTCGGTCTGGAAAAATGGAGACCGTTGATTCAGTATATCTCACTTCTCTTTCTGAAAATATATGAGTGTATTCATAAGGCTTAGTTATTCAAGCATCAATGAGTCTAGAGCAAATGAGATTATCGCCAAAATCTCATCCCTAACATCTATTCAAATAGCGATCTGAAAAATATGAGACCGCTAGTTATCTGCCTCGAAAGGGGCAAAGTTCTTCGATCTAATTATCGTCTTTGGAAGGAGAGGTCTGAATTATTGAAGATCGCACCTTTTACTCTTGCCTAAGGTCATTCGGGAATCCTCATTTATGAACTATTATGATTTGTTATCTCTGTAGAAGATCTTAAAGGCTGTAGATCTCCATTTGACAAGCAATTTACGCAGTTATTTTACAATGAAACCATCTCATATTTTTAAAATCTCTCATGATGATTTAGGCGGTCTGGCTAGTACGAGACCGCTAGTATTGGTTATCACGTTCTCTAACTGTTGTTGTATAGCATTTACTCTTATACAGTTGCCTATTCGAGCTCGACAACATCTAAGGCATTGAGATAGAATGCCAATTTTATCACTAAAAATGAGAGTTATAACGAGATCAAAAATATCAAGATTGATGCAACGATAGAAGCAGGAAAAAAATATTCATTCCACAAATGAGGCAAAGATATGACCAAAAATTTGTATTCATTTGTTGAAAGTGCACAGTGTGGCTTTGAGTATTCTCTAGAGGGGGGGGGGGGGGGAATAGAGTTTTAAACTTTTTCTATAATTATGCACACAAAATAAAATAACTATGTACTATACAATCAGTAATCCCAATAACAAAATAAAGTAAACACATATTGTAGGAATTATAAAAATAGAAAACTGTAAACAAGGACAGCATAGAAAGGCAAACACAGAAGATGAAGGATTTTTATAGTGGTTCCCCAAAATGTGGGTAGTCCACTCTTCTACCTCCCTGGTAGGATTACACTAACTGTGCCTGAGTCTTTTGATAAGGAGACTCTCAGAACAACTGAATCTTTTGATTAGGAGACTCTTAGAACCACTGAGTCTTTTGATAAGGAGACTCTTAGAACCACTGAATCCTTTGAGAGAGGGATTAATAAAACTCTTTTATAGTTGGTGAATAAAGAAGAAGAAAGAGAGAAAGAATAGAATTTTGCTTTTATAATTCTTTAGAAGCTATTTCTTTGAACAACTGCTTCTATTTATTACATGATATGTATATAATGAACCCTTGCTTATGATTGTGATGATTGCAAGGGTTATTGGCTTGATCTTGATTCTCTGCGCACTTCTTGTAAACTTGCTGATGTGTGAAGAAGTGGAAGAAGAAGCTATGATGTTTTTTAGTGCAGAGAGATATATTTTTTTCTGTCTTAGGGTTAAAGGAGGAAGAAGAGAAAAGCCCTATTCGACAGATTGAAAATATTTGATAAATCCTTATGTTTACTTCTCCTCTCAGCAAACTTATTCTCCATGATTAGAATTTGAATTTCTTTCTTCTTTTGGGATGTCCTCAAATGGAATTCCTATTGGACAGTTGATTTCCCTTTCTTCTTTTGTTCCCAACCCGTCCATCAGATTTGAATACATTCCAAGAGTGTTTTTGTTGTATCCAGGAATACTCCATTCCCTTTTTGGCAATAAACGAGCCATTGGAGAACTATCTTCAGCTTTGTGGACCTTCTAAAAAGGTATTAAAAGGACAGTAGAAAAGCTTTAATTTCAGACTGTATTCGATGCTGCGTTGACTTCATCATTCTTCATATCGACGCACATCAGAGTTCTTATAGGAGTAGCTTCAAATTCCTTCTTTGCTCTAGCTTAACTCAGATGTCAACGCTGCGTCGATTACTTATCGACGTATCCGTCGAGTTGAAGGCTTGGACTTAAACTTTATCTTCTGCATCAAATTGAAGTCGAAGTTGCGTCGACTTCTAAGATGGCTTTGACAGGCTCTTCCTTCTGCGTCGAGTTCCTTTCGACATTGCATCGACTTGACTTATATTTTGACAGGCTGATTGAGTTGCTTCAACTATTAGTCAGAGTTACGTCGACATTTAATCGAAGTTTCATCGACTTTTATTCGATGAAAGTTCTAACTCAACTAAATTTGTGCTTATCTTGACCTAGTCTTGACACTCTAAGGTGAGAGTGACAACCTAAGACATCTAATGACAAATTTACCCTTTTTATACAATGTAGGTAATATAACCTAACTGAAGAAATCACTTTAAGTAATTTGTTAGATAAATCACAAGGGTTTTTCCCAACATTTGTCTAATTACATTAACTCGCACAGTCTCACAGCCGACGGTCTTAATTTGAAAGACAAAAGATTAAAATGTAGAGCAGTTTTTAATCGTTCTTGGATTTCTTCGGAGACCGCTCATCAGATGATGATGTTCCGGTCCCTTCAAAAGATTTTTCTGAGATTTTTGGGATTCTCGATCCTAAGCTTGAGCCCGCGGCAAAGCTGAGATCATCACCTTCAACATATCGACTCCCACTCTCTCCATCTGTGTCCCCATCGATCTTAACATCTTCTTCGCCCCCGACCTCATTTTTAGTAATTGATTGTTCATCTATTAACCTTGCCACATCAGAAAAGAGATCGACGAAAGTTATCCCTTTGGAGTCTTCAGTGAGACAGCCACGATCACGAAGTTTTGTGATCGTCATTTCAGATGTCTCTTTCACATGCTGCATCATGGCATTTTGAAATTCTATATTATCTGCATGATAAGCTTCTTTCTTTAAGCGCTGCAAAGAAGAAGATAATTAGGTCGCGCGGTCATAGAAGGAGAAAAAGGAAGATCACAGGTGAGGTAAACTTACATGCAATTCTTCTTGTAGCTGTTCATTTTCTTTCAGGTCTCTTCAGAGAGACCGCCCCATGTGATGATTCAAGACCGTGCTCCCGGCGGTCACCTGTGCATAGATATCAGAGAGCATATCGGTCTCCAAATCATATGCCTCCATAGCATTATATTTTCTGTATAGAGCGGAGGTTATCGCTAAAGCGTGTCGTGTCAAATTCCCACCCCACAAAGGGAGGTCGGTAGACACCTTCACACTCTTTCCTTTGGCACCCCACTTGAGGAGGGGCTTGCGCTTGGTGTCCTTCAACTTCTTCCCAAAGCCGGTCAAAGAAAAGGGAATGTTGGCGGTCTCCGACTCAGGCTCTGCGGTCTCTCTTTCGCGGGCTCTCTTCTTCCTCATTTCTCTCTGAGTGAGTACCTCCTTGGCTGGTGCCACTGGATCAATCTCCGGGGCTGAGAAGGTCGCTAAAAAGGAAAGTGTTAGAACATCAAGAAAAAATTAAATAGACCGCAAGAGACCGCCAGAAGCAGTTTACTTTCTTCAGGAGAAATCTCAGCGACCTCTGGCCAGATCGTCAGGTAGTGGATGAGGTCGGACCATTTGTCCGCCAGGAAAGCAAGAATTTTAATCTCCTCCCGCAAAAGAATTTTGTGGTTGCGGAAGACCCCTTCAGCTCGGCGGGATGGCATTGACTTGAGACCGCCAACATCACCTTCGAACACCAAGAACCATTCCATCTAGAAAGGGATCTTGTTCGAAAGTTTGAGGACCTTAATCCCATTGCATGAAAAATAAAGGAGTCCCTTGAATTACTCCTTCTTCCTCCCCTCCTTCAGTGACTATACAGAGAAGGCCGCGTGGAACATATCGATGGTAAATTTAACTCTCACCGATCTAAGATTGTTGAAAAAAATAGTCATGAGACCGATGGAGTTTGGCGGCAACTGAGTGAGCACCAAGCCATAATTCTTCATCACTTCCAAGAACACCCAAGGGAGAGGTAGCGTCAAGCCCCAATCGATGTGATCGATTGGGATGATAAACTTATTATCCTCTCCAAAATTTAAGTCATCTTCTTTCGTTGGTGGTCTCACGATAATTTGATTCTGGATCAAATGTTTCTCATGAAAGCCCAAGTACTCTTCCTTAGAAAGGAAGCTGGGCTTATGATCGACAGTGAGGAAGATTTCAGTAGCTAAAGCACGGGCAGTCACCATTTTATGAGATCGCTGAGATTGGTTCCTTGGTCGCACTCAAAAAAGTATGAAATGCATACTCTAAGGCTAGCTATTTATAGAAGCACGGGGATGATTTCATATTGATTATTTTTTGAGAGACTACCTAGTAATCTATGCAGACCGCTGAACCTGCACAAGATGAGAAAGATAGCAAGCCATTTGGTCAGTCTCAATAAAGAGAGGCCGCACCATCATTCCAAGCAGCAGCACAGAATTAAGTAAAGGAAAAAGAGACCATCATCACATCAAAATAAGACATCGCATAGCAGGAGAAAACATATTGACACAATATATTACAAGTTCAAATCATCCAGATATAAATATTTTCAGACCGCATAAACCTAACAACTAAAATTTCATCTCCTCGGTGGATGCTTCCTCCCAACAAAAGCCGTAATATCTGGCATTTCATTTACAGCGGTCAGGATGGATGCAAGGTTATGATAAGCTGACATTGCAAATCGATGAATCTTTGTCATCTCCTTGTCGACCTGCTCAATGGGAATGACCACGGGGACTTTTGGCGATCTCTCTTCTAGGAGACTGCCATAAGTCCCAGGCTTCATTGTCATTGGAGCAGAACCGGCCCTGAGTGTAGCAACCTCAGCGGACAGCGTAGCGAATTTTCTTTATAATATTATGCATCCTTCTCCGCCCTCCAAAGCACCCTGGTGAGATCGGCAATCTTTAGATCGCCCTCCTCGCGGACTCGCTTTTCTTTAGCACACAGTTTCTCCTCAAAATCAGCTGTCAAGGTTCGGAGGTGGTCGTCGTGTGCCCGCTCCTGATCTCGTATTGTTTTGACATCATCAAATATAGGCTTAAGGACATCAATGAGCTGAGGAGGAATCATTAGTTGTTGCTGCTGGATTTCCCCTTCTTTAGAATTTACATCGACCTCATCAGTATCTGCGATTAGAAGCAAAGAACAGTTAGCTAAGCTACAAATAACTCAAAAATGAAAGAGCTCGTGCAAACAGAATACTCGGAAAGAAATCAAGACCGATGTCGTGCAATGCATTCTTAACATCTTTTGAGACCGCATTGTCAGTAGTCATCAAAAGGCGGTCTGAACCTCTATAGCGCTCCAGGTTCATTCTTTCCAACTTCCTTTTTTGCGATCTCTCTCCTTCTTTTCTTCTCCTTTTAATTCCGCATTAGTGACGAGGATGTCGTCTGTTTCACTAATTACGATCTCACACCGCTCTTTTGGAGACCTGGGTCAAAGATCAGGCAAAGGTAGGAATTCAAGCAGTCACACGGCTGGTTTTGCCTTACCATCCCGCAGGGCAATGTCCGCTGTCACGTAGTCTATTACTGCCTTATCTAGCTGGGCTTCCTGGTCAGTAGAGATGTTTTTGAGACCGCCGAATAGCGCGGTCTTTTCCTTTTTGATCTATCGAATTTTTTCTATTCTCTCCTCTTCTTCCTCCTCGGTGGTTTTCCTCTTTTCTTCTTATCCTTTTTCTCACCCTTAGCAGCGATCAGCGCTGCCTTCTCCTTTTCCTTTCCTACAACGACCCGTATTGCCTTCTCTTCCTCTTCTTTTTCTTCTCAGCAGCGATCAATATGGCCTTCTCTTCCTTCTCCTTCCTGTCTTTCTCTGCAGTGATCCGCGCTGCTTTCGCCTCCTCTTCCTTCTTCTTTTCGACAGCGATCTGCATCACTTTCTCCTCTATCCTTTTTTCTCGGCAATGACCCGCGCTGCCTTCTCCTCCTTTTCCTTCATCTCCTTTTCTTCCTTCTCTTTCTTCTCCACCTCAGTCTTTTTTCTGATCGCCTCTTCCGCGGTCTTCCTTTTCCACTCCTCGACGGCCTCCCGAAGGATTAAAGTTTCGAAAGGGTCGATCACCTACAAGATCAGACGAACAAGACCATTAGAAGAATCACCGTCAAGATTATCAATCAACTCTGGGTCTGCTCCTTTGGAAGAAAGAGAGACCGCGGAAGGAAAAGGAAGGTCGATTTGTCCACTTACATTCTCAGGAGCCATTGTAGGAATAAGTTGCAGATCCCCACCATCAGGGAGTGCGACCGCCTCTTTAGCGGTCATCGCTTCACTTTCTCCACTCTTTCTTTTCTTGATAACTTGAATGCAAAGACATGTACCTTTTCTCTTTATTCCCATCACAGCTTCATGCTTATCCGCGATCTGCTCGCCCCCACCTAGGAACAAGACTACACTTTCCTGCTGAAGTCGCCTTCTCTTGCATTTGAGTTTTGGTAGCTTCAGCAGAATCTGTCTCTCCGGTATATCCAGCAACCTGCCTGAGAGCTTCCTCTGATTTATGGCAATCAAAGGTAATAGAAAAACTTGGAAGTTCAAGCACAGGAGGCCCTGAGGAAGTGTCCGACAAGTACACAATGCTTAAGACCGTCAAGACCATGTCCCCCGACAATTCAGTTAGTTGTCCTTCAGGAGATCTGATGACCTCCTTCGCCGCATCCATCTTTGCAACATCCTTAGAAGATTTGACCGCCAACATCTTTTTAGAGATAGCAGTCCCCTTCTCTTTTCCTTTTCCCTATGGGGAAGCCATCTTGGATAGCCCCTAGTCCTGTGCTCGCTTAGACAGACTTATCAATATGGTCGCCATTCTGAAGTCGTTGCGGTCTGAGAAGCTGTGATTGCTGATAACTCAAGCTCGCAGTCCTTTCTCGAAGGTTCCAGAATCAGATACCTTGATGTCGTATTTATTATTTCTCTCGCATTTACGACAGTCGCGGTCTCAGCAGTCAAAGCGGACATTTCCGAAGTTCTAGCAAAACTTGAAAATGTGCAGGGATCATGTTTGCCTGAAAATCCGTGACCTCTCCTTTGCTGTTAGAATGGTCAGTTCCAACATTCTCAATTATGGGAGACCGCCCAGACCATCTGCCTCCTTTCTAGCATTCCTCCTAAGGCACATGCGGTCAGATTCCAGGGAGATTGCCAGACCGTGCGGTTTGGGCCTCTTCTTCTTTTTTGTTATTTGCGACCCAATTCTCTGCCCCGGCTCTCCTGTATCTCGGGAAGCTCATAATTTTTGGATCTGTCCATTTGGGCAGCCTCCGCGTCTATAAATAAAGGGGTACGGGTACCATAATAAGGACTTTTGCTTCGAGCCTCCAGCTTACAACCTGTGTAAGCGGTCTCAAATTCTGTCACTTTTCTACCTCTTACTCTAACCTATTCTAGATCCCCTCCTGTAACCTCTTTTGAGATTAATCGTGGCAGTTTTTCTCTCAGAGGTCTCCCCTTTGGCATTCTCCATCTCAAGTAGCCTGCATTCAACAGTCTCCCCCTATCTCTTTCTAGTGTGAGTTTTGGAGGTACAATTTTTGTACCAACAGACCAGGCAAATTCTGAAGCCTGGTCATGCATCACCCTCTCCTCCTCTTTCTCCTGCTCCTCAAGTTAATGAGACATTTCTAATAGGACTCCCAGGAGATGTTCCTGCTTAAGACCCCCGGTTCACTCTACCTAATACAACACCAGCGCCTGCACCTCAGATTCTCACCCCACAACAACAACAACCATCAATCACTCCATCTGCTGTAGATCTCCAAGTCATCCATGAAGATAATCAAAGGAATTCCCCTATCTACCACAATCTTACAGACATAAATGTTGATTCAACTGAAATTCCTCCAGTCAGTATATCCACACCTCCTACTTCTACCCCCCATTCTATACATCTATTTGATGTTGATCAGATATTCTCTAAATCAGTAGGGCTGGCCATTGGTACCTTTGTTGATCTACTGCTGATCTAAGCAAGGAAATTCAATAGGAAATATTCTAAGATGGAGATTGAATTTCAAGAATCAAAGGAGTCATTTCTGGCACTCAAAACCTTTGTGTCCTCCTCAATGGTAAGAAAATCTTTCTTAACCTTCCTTGTAAGTAAGGTTCAGAAGTGGGAGAATATCCATGAGGAGGAAATGCCTGATCGAGAAAATGAGTGTGGCCAGGAGCAAGACAATAATGTTGAAATCCCTACTTCAGAAGAGGAAGTTGCTGACCCTAACAAGATAACTATATTCCAAAAAGTAATTCCAGAGGGAGGTCCAGTTCCTATCTCAGTTCCTGTTCTAAATGCACAAATCCAGGGGGAGCTTCCTGCACTAACTCAGGGGGGAGCTTCTTACAGCTCCTTAGGAATATCTTGCAGTAAGCAAGGAATAGCCCCTTATCAATGAACATATCTTACCAGATGAACAGATTTTAGAAGATGTCACCAAAATAGCTAAAGAGGCTGCCCAGTTAGCTGAAGAGAAGCATAAATTCAAGGGGAGCCTCACAAATAAGATGTCACTCATCAAGAAGCCAATAGGGATGCTGAAGAGGAGGATGAGCCTCTGGTGTTTGCATCAATAAAAGTAACACAAAAGTTTTTCTCAAGGAAGAAAAAAACTCCTCCAAAGGAGTATTACAATACAGGTAACTAGCTAATTTACAATTTCCATGATAATATCTTACTAAACATATTTGAGGATATGGTGATGGAAGACAATTTGATGAAATTGGAAGTTTATCATAAAGGTTTATGTTGTTGTACAATGAAGTCATTTTGTGTCTTTATATATTTGTTTGTACTCTGTTTATTTAACAGCATGTTTGAAATCACTAAAAATATTTGTAAAATTTGTTAAGATAAATAGGGGGAGATTGTTGGGAAAACACCCTTGTGATTTATCTTACAAATTATCTTAAAGTGATTTCATAATCTAGGATGTATTACCCATGTTGTATAGGAAGGGTAATTTGGTCATTAGATGTCCTAGTATATCACACTCACACTAGAGTGTCAAGACCAGTCCAAATTAAGCACAAAATACAGTTGAGTTAAAATTACATCAAATAGAAGTCGACGCAACTTTGACTGAAAGTCGAAGCAACTTCGAATACATGTAGAAGTAACTCAAACTGAAGTTGAAGTGTAGTTGAAGTCGACGCAACGTCGAGATGTACTCGACATTGCAGACAGAGCTTGTTAAAGCAATATCAGACGTCGATGCAACTTCGACAAGAATTCAACGCAGAAGATGAAGTTCAAAGTATAAGTCTTCAACTCAATGGATATGTCAATAAGGACTCGACACAATGTCGATATTTGAGTTTATTCAATATTGAGTAGGAATTCAAAGCAGTTTCTATTACAACTCAAAGGTGCATCGATTAGAAGGACGATGAAGTGACACAATGATGAATACAGACAGAAATTGCATATTTTCTGATGTCTTTTATGATGTTTTCCAGAAGGTATGCAAGGATATAATTCAAATTCTAACGGCTTGTTTATTACCAAGAATGGAATGAAGTACTCCATAGAGACAACAAAGATATTCTTGAAAGTTATTCAAATTAGATTGAAATGTCATGAACAGAAATAGAAATAGATCTTTATTATACAATCGATATTCATTTTAGGTATAAAACAAAATAGGAAAAAATTAAAAGACTATTCAACAGTGAATAAAGATCATAGAGGAAGAAAGACAACATAGGAATTCAAGCTATTCAATCATCTTCTTCCTCAAGCTCTCTCTCTCTCTAAAAAAAACAATGAGAATATCTTTGTACAGGAATATACAAAGGCTCTGCTTCTACTTCTTCAACAGTAGGAAGCCATCAAGAGTACAGAGAGATAATCAAAATCACAAGCTTACAACACTTGCATTCTTCTCTACCTTAAGCAATGGTTCATTCAAAATTGATCCTGAAGAAACTACAACAACATCTTCTTCTTTCTTTCTTTCATGTCTTATTTTGTAACTGTGAAAGAGTCCTAAGAATCCCTCTCCAAAGGATTCAGTGGTTCTAAGAGTCTTCTTATCAAAAGAGTTAGTGGTTCGTTCTAAGAGTCTCCTTATCAAAAGACTCAGTTAGTGGTTCTAAGAGTCTTCTTATCAAAAGAGTCAGTGAGTAGTTCTAAGAGTCTCCTTACCAAAATACTTAAGCACTAGATAGTGCATTCCTACCATGGTGGTAGAAGAGTGGAGTACCCACATGTTGGGGAACCACTATAAAACTTATCTCTTCCTTGTCTTGCTTTATGTGTTCTCCCTTTTACTATTACTGTAATCTGTTATTAATTTATTCTGTGTTGGTTTTTTTAATAGCATAGTCATTAGAAGTTTTGTATTGTGTGTGCACATTTTGTATAAAAGTTTTAATCTCTATTCAACCCCCCCCCCCCCCCCCCTCTATAGAATACCCAGAGGTTACACTGTGCACTTTCAATTGGTATCACAGGTAGGTTGATAAGCCTTACACCTGGATCAAAAGATCTCCTCACTTATATTTTAATATTGTAAAATTATTTTTAGAAAATGAGTTCTAAAAACTATGCATCAACAAGACCACCAGTGTGCAACCTTAACAGGTTTGCACTCTGGAAAGCCAGAATAAAGTTATTCATAAACTCTATTGATGATTTTTAAAGTTATATCCCCAGGTCCCCAACTCCCATTCAGAAAAGATATAAGTGGGATTGTGACTCAAGAACTAGTCCCTAGAGCAGAGTGGACTGATGCTGAGAAAAAGTTGAAGGCATGTGATGCCAAGGTAATGAACATCCTGGTATCCACCATGTTAAATGATATCTTCCAAAAAGTTGTTGACTACAACTCAGCAAAAGAGATCTGGGAATCTCTGTCCTGAATGGTAGAAGGAAACTCTGATAAAAGAAAGGACAAGATGTCCCTTCTCATATCCCAATATAAGAACTTTCAAAAGAAGACTGAAGAGAATATAGCTGAGATGTATGATAGGTTTAGCTTGATCATAAATGTGCTCAAGGGATTGGACAAAGAGATATAATTGACAGAAATCAATTTCAAACTCCTTATGTGTTTCCCAAGCTAAAGAATAATGTTCAAATGCCACAGAGAAGTCGAAGCAGAAGATGAAGTTCAAAGTCTAAGTCTTCAACTCGACGGATACGTTGATAAGGACTTGATGCAACGTCAATATCTGAGTTTATTCAATACTGAGAAGGAATTCAATGTAGCTTATATTACAACTTAGAGGTGCGTCGATTAGAAGGAAGATGAAGTCGATGCTACGTCGAATACATATAGAAATAGAATATTTTCTGTTGTCTTTTTTGATGCTTTTCTAGAAGGTATCTAGGGATATAATTCAAATTCTAACGACTTATTTATTACTGAGAATGGAATGAAGTACCCCAGAGAGACAACAAAGACATTTTTTAAAGTTATTCAAATTAGATTAACGGGTCATGAATAAAAATAGAAAGAGATTTTTATTGTCCAATAGATATTTCTTCTAGGTACACAACAGAAGAGGAAAGAATTAAAACACTATTTGATAGTGAATAAAGATCACAGAGGAAGTAAGACAACAGAGGAATTCAAGCTATTCAATCATCTTCTTCCTCAAGCTCTCCCTCTCTCAGGAAAGAATAAGGAGAATATCTCTGTACAGGAATATACAAAGGCTATGCTTCTTCTTCTTCATCATCAACAACTGGAAGCCATCAAGAGTATAGAGAGATAATAAAAATCACAAGCTTACAACCCTTGCATTCTTCTCTACCATAAGCTAGGGTTCATTCTAAACAGATCCTAAAGAATACCAACAGAAGAAACTACAACTACTTCTTCATCTTTCTTTCTTTCATGTCTTATTCTGTAACTGTGAAAGAGTACTAAGAATCCCACTCCAAAGGATTCAGTGGTTCTATGTGTCTCCTTATGAAAACACTCAATAGTTGGTTTTAAGAGTCTCCTTATCAAAAGACTCAGTGAGTGGTTCTAAGAGTCTCCTTATCAAAAGACTCAGGCACTAGATAGTGCATTCCTACCAAGGTGGTAGAAGAGTGGAGTACCCACATTTTGGGAACCACTATAAAACTTGTCACTTCTGTGTCTTTCTTTTTTGTGATGTCCCTTTTACTATTACTGCAATCTGTGATTAATTTATTCTATGTTGGATTTTCTGATAGTATAGTTATTAGAAGTTTGTATTGTGTGTGCACATTTTCTATAAAAGTTTTAATATCTATTCACCCCCTCTCTCTAGAGAATACTCAGAGGTTACACTGTGCACTTTCACTCCATCAGAACAATGAGAGAATACCACATCTCCTTGGCGGACTTGCAGTGAAATAAGTTTATAGCATTGAATCGTCCACTACACTGGCAATTATATTCTTCACTTTCTTATCCAAGGAGACGAGAGCAATTTCATCCTTGGTTAGATCCAACAAATTCTTGGGAACCTGTATATTTGCATTTACAGTTGAGGCAGTCGTAGGAATGTAGAGGCCTTCTTAAACTATCTAAAAAATTATGGGATCGACGGCTTGCATATAGAACCTAACTCTTTCCTTCCACATAGGGAAGTTTTATTTTGTGCAGACGGGCAACTTCATGGAGGACACATCCTTGCTTCCATCCATTCCAGACATGTTGTCTCTTAACAACTAGATATAGATCTTATTCAAGGTGTTAACCTTTAATGAACAATCTACCTCTGATATCAATTGAAAGTATCTAGTTGCTACGTAAATCACCTAGAGGGGGGTAAATAGGTGAGTTCTATGGCTTTAAGCGGAATTAAAAATTTATAAACAAAAGCACGCAGCACAGACACAAGATTTATAATGGTTCCCCGTATTGGGTACGTCCACTTTCTCGCCTCACCTATCTAGCACTTCAGGCTAGACTCTACTACTTTACCAATACTCAGAATTAAATAAATCTTACAACTCGGAGTCTCCCACTCCTACAAACTCAGAGAAGAACCTCTCCTACACTCGATCCTTTCAACATGGATCTACAAAACTCAGAAGTGAACATTTCCTACAATATATAAAGGATTTTTACAACAAATATAGATTGTAAACAATCTTCTAAAATCTCAAAGAGATTTGACTTCAAATCTGAGAGAGAATCTTCTTCTTCCTTGCTTGAGAAATAGATTTGAACTTGAAAGAGGAAGGAGAAGGAAGATTGAAGCTTTTAAGCACTTGATCAGAAACTTAGGAGTCGACTTGATCTTGAAAGAACTTTGAAAGAATCTGTAAGTGGAGATCTAGTCAAATCTTCTCTCTGAGCAAAATAGAGTTGTCAACGACGAGATTGTTCTTTGCGAGTAAACTGAATGACCACAGATGGAATGTACGATTTCTATTTCTATTCTCAATTAGGGTTAAAAGAAAATTAACCCTTAACTTATATAGTGAATCCAATTCTAACGGCTAGAATGAGATTTCTGGACAAACCTCCATGTGTACTATACATGACCAGTGCCCTAAAGGTAAGCCATCAATTATTTGAAAAAAAGAAAAGAAAACCTTCTAAATCCATTCGCCTAGTCTTCTCGTGAAGTCCCTAGACTACTTGACGATTTATCTTTAATGTCTCGACGAATTCTTCTTGACTTCTCGATGAAATACACTTAGCTGAAAACTGAACCTGAAAGAGTCTTCAAAAGCAAAACCACAAGACCTCTTGAGACCACTCGATGAATTTATTGAGTGTTCACAAAAGATCAACAAATCACTCGATGAAAATACGATCTGATGATAACAGAAGCATCTCGATTAAACTCGACGAATTGCTTAAATCTTCATGTGATATCTTGACGAATGAGATGAATCTTCACATGAGTACTCGACGAATTCTACTCAGAGAAATTTTCTTCAATCCAAAAAATAGCCACAACTCCTACTTGATTTTTCCTGAGCACCTGAATATGAAGTACACCCTAATAAGAGATTTCACACGAGTCAACACCATGTTCTGCACAATGAGGAATTACATTGCATAGCCCTATGTTTTATGACCCATTGAAATCTGACATTGGTTTGTACTTAGCAATTAAGGTCCTGCAATATCATTGCTAGAATACAACATCAAATATGAATTCAATTCATCTTAGTTCAAGGGGGACTTCTTTAAATCAAGGATATTGTAGCTACAATACCCAACATATATATATATAAATATATATATATTTATATATATATATATATATGAATATATGTATGTATAGATAATTAGATACATATATATATACATATATCTATAGATATTGAAAGTATCTAGTTGCTACCTAAATCACCTAGAGGGGGGTGAATAGGTGAATTCAATGGCTTTTAAGCGTAATTAAAAAGTGAAACAAAAGTGCACAAAAATAATGAGCACACACACAAACACAAGGATTTATAGTGGTTCCCCGAACTGGCTACATCCACTTTCCCGCCTCACCTATCTAGCACTCCCGACTAGACTACGCTACTTCACTAATCTCAGAATTAATCAATTCTTACAACTCGAAGTATACAACTCCTACAAACTCGGAGAATAATTTCTCCTACACTCGATCCTCTATACTTGGATCTACAAACTCAGAAGTAAAACACTTCGTAAAAAATATGTAAAAGGGTTTTTACAAGATACAAATAGATTGACAACAATCTTCTTAGATCTCTAGGATATCTTTCTTCAGATCTGAAAGTAGTCTTCTTCTTCCTTGCCTGAGTGAAGGCTTTGTGTTGGAACATGCTTTCCGCATCTCTTGGTTTGACAATAACAAATCCTATTGTATTTGATCATACTTGTTTTGTGTTTATAGTATGCAGGATTCAGTGCTTTCAAATCTCCATGAAAATGTGTTTTGTTGTTGCTACCGCATATCATCAGTACTACCGACGGCGCTAGTGTTCGTTCGACAAAATGAAAGCGGCATTCGACGAAATGGAGGTCGTCGAAATGAAAGCGGTATTCGACAAAGATGTGCCCGATGAAGTGCTCTACCGCGGTGCGTTAGAACTACCACTCGCGCTAGTATTTGTTCGACGAAATGAAGGCTGCGCTCGACGAAATGCTTATCACTGCGTTCGACGAATTTGCGATCGACGAAAGTTGAATCCCGTTCGATAAAAATTTGGTCGACGAAATATGAGGCCACTTTGACGAAAATGCGCCAGAAGAAAAGAGATGTGCTCTACCACGGAGCGTTAGCACTACCGCTGGCGCTAGTATAAATGGAAACAATTGCAAGAAGGAAACAGTGGAGAAAAAGGAATGTCGACGGGACGCTATTTTGGCAAGTACTATCGCGGCGCGTTAAGTCTAATGCCCAGCAGTAGCTTTTTGAAACTTCCCGACTGGAGTTGATTGAAGAGAAGATTTGGAAGAAGATTGTGGCTGAAGGAAGGATATCTCGTTAACGCGTGGCATTAGCGTTACCGCGGCGCGCTAGTGTTTGGCGCTCAAAATGTTGCCTAAACTACCACGATCTGTGTGCTTCATTGCCTAATGTGGCTACCGCAGGGAGGTAGTACTACCGCAGGTGGTAGTGGCTGATTCTACAAAAAGACGCGCACCTCCTCTATTGTCACTTGCTGTTACAGAAGGAATTGAAGCCATATTTTCAGAGCGCTCGTAAGAGCCTTCTCCAAGCAGTCCGAAGAACTCCGTCAATGTTCGTGTACACAAAGAACTTGAAGACCAATACGAACGCATCTACATCGACATCAAGTTCTACTTTTGAGGGAGTCTGTAGTTTGAGTCTTGTTTTATTTTCTAATTGCAACCTTTGTATTTTTTGTTCGGTAGAGAAATTCGCCACACGACGACTAGGGACTTGCGGGGACTAGGGGGAATATGCCACACGGCGACTAGGTCTGGGTAGAACTTAGGGAGTAATTCGCCTGTGTTGGCAACTAGGTCTAGGGAGTAGAACTAGGGGGTGCTCGAGGCCTTTTCTGGGGATATGAAGGCTAGAGCTGCTTGAGGTCATATCTGGGGAGAGATTGGCTAAAGCCAACCGGTTCGTGGGGATATGAGTCGGTATAGAAAACAAAAAGGGTTTTCATATTACTCGCTTCGATTTCTAGCGTCATTGAAATTAGATTTTGTAATCAATTTTTATAAATGATAATCATGTCTTTTCATGTTTAATAAAATTGATTTCATTTCTAATTTCATTATCTCTTTATTTTTGTTTTAACTGCAACCAAAATATCAAAAGTTTTCTATTAAATTTTAAAGTATTTAAAACCCTTATTCCCCCCCCCCCTCCTCTAAGGGCGCCTACAGATCCAACAAGTGGTATCAGAGCCAAGTTATTCCAAAATGGCTTCACAACCGGGAATAATGGCGTCTCTTGATCATGATCTCGCTTCTACTAGTGGGGAAAATTTTAATATAAATGAAAAAGTATTATCACCACCTTTATTTATGAGTAAAAAATATAAAGGGTGGAAAATATGAATGAAAATTTTTCTTAAGGCCTTAGATGAAAAAGTTTGGAATATTACAATTGAAAAGCCACCTAGCGTACTAACTAGAAACAAAATTGTTTTAAATGCAAAATCTATGAATAGTATATTTTGTGCGTTAGACCAAAATATTTTCAAACTTATTTATACTTTACCTACCGCATATGAAATTTGGAATTTTCTTGAAAAAACTTATGATTCTCCTTTTGCAGGTGTGGAACAAACGCAAGACTTGGAGAACATACAAGCTTGCACAAAAGTTCAAGAAAGCTCCTCACGGGATGGATCAATGGAGCACACATCAAATGGAAGAGAAGTAGAAATACTATCTTCGGAAGAGGAGTGCCAAAAAGATGTCAAAGAAACTATATGTTCAAATCGTGCCTCTCCCGAAAGCAATGTAAGGAAATCAAATCCCATTTTCTGTACTTCTTTTTCTACATTACAATTGCTTCAAACATCAAAGCGCAAAATCAAAATCACCATTATTTACAAAATCATTCTTATCCCAACCTAAAATTTAATGCAAACAAATTTCCTCCAAATTATAAATTCAAAAATCATTTTGATTGAAATATTCAAGTAAATAATTATGGAAATTTGAAAACTAAAAAGAATATTAAACCAAGGTTTGAATGGAGACCTAAAGTTAAAGATGAAACACAAACTCCACTCAAAAGGGCCCATTCAATCATATCTCCGCAAAAGCAACCACGTTGTATTTGGGTACCCAAAGGAACCGTCACACCCGATTCTCTTTGGATACCTAAATCTCTCATTCATTAGTATCCAATCATTTGCATGAAGCAGAAATCAACTAAAAATGAAATATCATTATTCTACTTCATAATATGCCTAACCTTTTTTTTGTTTGTTTATTTTCCTTTTTGTTGAACCATCATGATATGATCACTTTATATAAGTTGTGATATGACTCTCACATATTAAACCAAAATTCATAAATAAATCAAATTGAATAAAGTTGAATAAAAAGTCATATCATTTCTCAAGTGATCTACTTATCCTTTTTATTTCTATCATTCTAAATCCATTTCCTAAAAGTCTTATAAAATTTAAAAACTAAATTTGTCATATGATATTTTTAAGACTGAATGAAATAATTGTCAAAATGGATTTAAAAGGTATTTTAGGGGTATTAGGCTAAATTTATAAAATGCGCAAGTTTTTCTTAGGTATTTAATATATTTGCGCCATTTTTGATTAACCCTAGTATGTTTAATCATAATCTTGTCAAATCGAAATTGAAAATTGCAAAAATCACTAGTGTTTAAATAAAGAATATAAACTCTCTTGCTAGCACCTGGCGTTAGGTTCTAACGCTGGTGGTAGCATAATTTTCCTAAATTTTAATTTATCTAAAATATTATTTTCTGAAAAATTATTGTATTAACTTTATTATCACTATGCTTCATAAAACTATATATATGTGATTTATTTAAGATTTCAAAAATCAAAGAGAAAATTTACAAAACCTTTCTAAATAACCAAAAATACTTTTCTCTTTATATTTATCTTAAGTTTTCACCTTACAATATTTCTCTCTAATAATTCAAAAATGATGAATATGAATGTTCTTTAATAATATCTCATTTATATCACCATGAACAATTAATTATGAGTATATAATTCCTATGTGTTAAAATTCATGATCATGTAAAATAATCTTGCCAATTCAATAGATCTTTTTAATTCAAATATTAAAAATCTACAAAAGATCCTATTGATTCCATCAAATAGTTTGTGATGACCATTATATGAATCAATTATGTTTTGCATGTATCTCATTTATATGAAGATCACAGAATCATCTTTATATCTAAGAGAATAAACTAACTAAAATCATCACATCATTCTATGTCCGAAATTTTAATGACTAGGTTTGAATACATGCAACATTAATGAAATAAATCTTACGCCATAAAATTGTGATCAAACTCTTCTTTCTAGCATTATCAACTAATCAATACTATCTTTCATGCTAGTGATCTAATGATGCCATAATAAATCAATTTTAAAGAAAAACAATTGAAAGTTAAAATTCATAATAACTATGTTGCTTTAAAATCAAATCTAATAAGAAATTAATCTCGCATAAAAGCCATAGTTTAAAAATTGGTTCAATAAGATTAAGTGCTTAGTATGCCCATGATCATTCAACCACATTATGTGTCTCACTATAGCGAGGGCGTTGGATTGTGTGCATTAGAAACCTAACCACTATGTCATGTCTTGTCCTTAATCGGGAAGGGTTCCAGTGGGGCCTTGCGAGGCACTGGGGGGAAAGAGTGCTAGGGTGAGCATTATTTTTTGTATGCATGTGGGATTAACACCCCAACCTACGGCATGCATGCAGCTCCTCATGCCCATCCGTCACTTAGTATGGGGCTAGAGTGTAGACATGTTATTAGGGTATCTTGATCTTAGACATACATATGTTGTATACATTGCATGAATATTATTTACGATCATTTCACTCATGCATATTTGTGCTCAAATATGTTATCTTATGTTTTTCATATTATCTATTTCTGAACTCTCATGCATGTGAAAAACACAAGTATTTTGAAAGTGTATTGTGACACCTTAGGTTAGAATTTGGGGTTTTGGACATATTAGCTTAAACTTGGAAAATCCACATTTTTGTTTATGCATATGTCTGATTTCATTGCTGAACTTCATTGTCACAAATCTGCAAAAATATTATTAAAAGCAAAATTCTGAAAAATTTCACATTTTCCCCAAAATTTTGGTTCTATCACTACCGACAGGCGATAGATGGGTACCGCTGGCATTAGTAGATAATTTCTGAATTTCCAGTTTTTCTCTCTCATTTTTTATTTTTCAGTCCCTGTTATTTTCTATTAAAAATTCTAAACAAAAAAAAAGCTGTAAAACAAATCAAAATTCAACCACAAAAACATGCTTTGTATTTTTTTATATCAAAACCAACTAAAATTTTGAAAAACCAATTAAAACAACAACAACATGCTTTTTATTTGTTTTATTTTTTGAAAAACTTAAAATTTATAAAAACTGATGTAATTTTCTATGTTTCGAGGATGATATGGTTTATCTTGCCAAGTTTTGTATACATTGTTTCATTCTCTATTTCAAGTATCTTAATAACATTGTTTTTTTGTACCATGCCTTGATCATTATCCTTTGTGTGCTTTAAAATTGATTATAGAAATCATGTGTAGTATTGCATAGCATGCCTCTATGTATGAGTAAATGACTTATATTTGCAAATGATTTTTTCACTCACACCTTTTGATATACTACATATGAATTTAATCTTCTCCTTCTTGATTATGTAGTGTAACAACTTAATATTATTGTTAGGCATGCTTAGTTTTACCTACACCACATGTTAAAATCTTTTTCATGCACCTATTTTTTGAAGAAGTATGTCTTTCCAAAATCTTTTGTTTGCACATACAAGTGAATTCGGAGACCTTTGTCGTTAAGCAAAAAAAAAACATTCAACTGAATAATTGACAAAGATAACTCCACCAAGCACTACTCACCCTCCTGATAAGTCTTAATGAGCATTGTGAGGTTGAGCACCTTGGAAAGAATTGTAAAGTGCCTTGTTGCAAATATTTTCCTTTTACACTACTTCTTCTTGTACACCGAATCACAAAAAAGGGCTAAAATTCAAAATAATAACTGTGATTCCCCAAACAGTACTTTGCACCCTGATAAGTCTTAATAAGCATTGTGTGTGCAGAGCACCTTGGTTGTTGTACTATTTTTTTTATTTGCATTAAAAATTTTATATAGCTTTGTGGGACGAGGTAACTCTAAAAACGCTTGTTCAATAATATTGTGTTTATTCCATTATACATGTCATGTGTTTTTGATTAACTCATATGTATACTTTTATCAAAACACTATTTTGTACACATCATTTTCACGTGTAAGCCTTCTACTCATGAGAACTGGAGTCTATTGCATATCTACATGTATTCTCGAAATTCTTAAGTACATGCACTAGATAGCCTTGCATGATCAATACAATGTATAAGTGTACTTGTTTTTCTCAATTTAGAACATTGTATTCTTCCATCTTGACTTGATATCTTGTATCCTGCTTACATTTTTTCCGCTACGCCATGAGTACTCTGTATTGCATATCTTTCAAAATTAGTGTATGGCTATGTTCCAACTGAAATTATTTTGTGTACTTAAAATGCTACAACATCTATTTTGTTATGTCTAATATTCTTAATCATCTACTATGCTTCACAATTCCTATATAGATGTTCACTTCAAAAAGTATTTCGTCATGCTTTCCACCTCTTTACTACTTGTACGCTCGATCATGAATACGTCTTCCCAACAAGTGGTCTCTTTATGACTAGTTCTTCACATTATTTTTTCTCTCCTATCTATTGTATTTTTCCTAAGCGTTTTCACTCTTTATCATGATCATTCCCTCTCTACACAGTTATTGCACACTTTTTGTTGGACTACCTCTCCACCCTCTTTTGATAATACCAAAAGTGGGAGAATAAATTTGAAAGAAATTAACATGTTTTGGGGAGTCAAGTTCATAGGAAGTTTTGTTGTAGGGGGGGCATTCTCTTAGGGGGAGAATTCATTTAGGGGGAGCATTTGAACATTCCTAATTTTCATACTAGTTCTCTATTATAAACACAAATTCCTATAAATTGAATTATTTCTTTCTAAGGGGATTTGTTATTATCAAAAGGGGGAGTTTGTTGGAACATGCTTTCCGCATCTCTTGGTTTGACAATAAAAAATCCTATTGTATTTGATCATACTTGTTTTGTGTTTATAGTATTCAGGATTCAGTGCTTTCAAATCTCCATGAAAATGTGTTTTGTTGTTGCTACCACGTAGCGTTAGTACTACCGACGGCGCTAGTGTTCGTTCGACAAAATGAAAGCAGCGTTCGACGAAATGGAGGTCGACGAAATGAAAGCGGCGTTCGATGAAGATGCGCCCGACAAAGTGTTGTACCGCAGTGTGTTAGAACTACCGATGGCGCTAGTATTTGTTCGACAAAATGAAGGCAGCGCTCGACGAAATGCTTATCACTACGTTCGATGAATTTGCGATCAACAAAAGTTGAATCCCGTTCGATGAAAATTCGATCGACGAAATATGAGGCCAGTTTGACAAAAATTCACCAGATGAAAAGAGATGTGCTCTACCGCGGAGCGTTAGCACTACCGTTGGCGCTACTATAAATGGAAACAATTGCAAGAAGGAAATAGTGGAGAAAAAGGAATGTCGACGAGACGCTATTTTAGCAAGTACTATCGGGGTGCGTTAAGTCTAACGCCCAGCGGTAGCTTTTGGAAACTTCCCGAATGGAGTTGATTGAAGAGCAGATTTGGAAGAAGATTGTGGCTGAAGGAAGGATATCTCGCTAACACGGGGCGTTAGCGTTATCGTGGCGCGCTAGTGTTTGGCGCTCAAAATGCTGTGTTGGGAAAATGATTTACCTTAACCCATAAAATGAGAAGAATATAAATTCTAAGTATGAAAAATTAGGATAAGAAAATATGCGTCGAATAGTATTCGACGCAACGTCGAAATGAAGTCGACGTCTCTCTCTGAATGAGTCAAAGTACCTCCAAATAGAATTCAACGCATTCTTTGTCGACGTTACTCTTACTTCTAGTCGACGCATCTAGTGAAGTCGACGCACCATAGTCGACGCTCCTTCCTTATTCTCCTCTCGACGTTCAGCCAGGATGAATTCGACGCTTACGTTGAATAGTAATCGATGCACGTCCATATCTATAAGAAATTCAAAATCACGCTAGATCTCTTTCCTTCTTTCTGTAGATCTGATTTTTATGGAATGACATTATTCTTTTATAGCCGTTCTGAATCAGCCTTTCCTTCTATTTGATTCTTGGCTAATTTGATTAAGATTGATATGGATATTATTTGAAATCAGAATGAATTCCTTTCCTTCTACAGAAATATTCATTATGGAAACTCTTATCTCTTTCTATCTCTCTGTCTGCTAATTGATTATTTTCCTTTAGCAATATATTTTAAACAGAGCTATAAATAAGGAGGAGGTCGGCAGAGAATGAAAAGAAGTGATACACCATATTCATTTTGAAAAAGAGGAAGATCTCCCAAGTGAAAAGAGAGACAATTGAGAAATAGTACTGCAGCAAAGATCAAGCTTTCTTCTCCTCTTTCTAAAGCCATACTGCTGCAAACTCTGATAGCTCTTACTAAAAAAGAGAAAAGGCCTACAATCTCCTTCTCACTATAGAAGAGAGATTTCATTCACTATTTCTTGTGCTTCTAATCTTCTTGCTAGGAATAAGATTCTTTCTTGTTTCAAATACTTCTTCTTCTCTTTCTAATTTCATTCTCAAATATTGTAAAAGAGTTTTTAGAATCTCTCTTCAAAAAATTCAGTTGTACTGGTTCTAAGAGTCTCCTTTTCAAAAGACTCAGGCTGGTTCTAAGAGTCTCCTTATCAAAAGACTCAGGCTGGTTCTAATAGTCTCCTTGTCAAAAGACTCAGTGCAAGATAGTGAATTCCTACCAAAGGGGGTAGAAGAGTGGACTACCCAAAGTTTGGGGAACCACTATATTTCTTTGTGTTGTGCTGTGATTTTCTTCTTGCTATTTTTCTTCTTTTCTTGCTTAATTCTTGTTGGTGTGTGGGAAGCTTAAATCTGTGATCATTACACACATATATATATATATATAATTATTAACTTTGCACAAAAATATTTTTAAATCTCTATTCACCCCCCTCTAGAGAATTCTAGTGAGGTTAACTGTGCACTTTCAATTGGTATCAGAGGGAGGTTGATCTAAAAAGGTTAACTCCTTGATCAAAAAGATCCTACCTCTTATATATATATATATATTTCTGAAAATTATTTTTCACATGACACAAATCAAAGATTATGCTTCCACCAGACCACCAATTTGCAATCTTGAAAAGTTTGCACTTTGGAAAACAAGAATTAAAATTTATCTAAACTCTATTGATGGAGAATTATTTGATGTTATTATGATAGGTCCTCCCAAGCCATACAAGAAGGACTCAAGTGGAAAGGTCACACAAACACTTGCTCCTTAGGTTGAATGGACAGATGAAGAAAAGAAAGCTCAAGCATGTGATGCCAAGGCTATGAATATCTTATTCTCAACCTTCTCAGATGAAATCTTCCAAAAGATTGCTGAATGTGAGTCAGCTAAGGAAGTATGGGAAGCTCTCACCAAAATGGTAGAGGGAAGTGCTGGTGAGAAAAAGGATAGAAAGGCACTACTCATCTCTCAATATGAAAACTTCCAGAAGAAAGAATGTGAAAATGTTGCTGACATGTATGCGAGATTCAGCCTCATAGTAAATGAGTTGAGAACTCTTGAGAAGGACATATCTCTCACTGAGATAAATGACAAATTGTTAACTTGCTTCCCTAGCTCTTGGGATTCAAGAATCTGGCTAATTAGAGACTCCAGAAGTCAAAGAGAAATCTCAACAGATGTTCTGTTGGGTAAATTAAAATCTTATGAACAACTGTTGAAAACAAGAGCTGAGAAAGAAGAGAAAGAAAAGGCTCCTTCACTCTCAAAAGAAAAGAGTATTGCATTGAAGGTTGTTGAAGGTGAACCCTCTACAAGTGATGAGGAGCTGATCAGTCTACTGGCCAGAAGGTTCAAGAAGTGGATCAAAATAGAAGGATCTAGAAGAAGAGACTCAAAAACCAGGTATAATTAAACACCTACTAAAGAGATTATATGTTACTCTTACAGGAAACCTGGACACATTGCACCTGAATGTCCTAAAGAGATCAGCAAAAAGAAAGATATGAAAAGAACAGATATAAAGAAGAAGAACAAGAAAGAGAAAGGTTTCATTGCTCAATCATGGAGTGATTCAGAATCTGAAGAAAGTACCTCATCTGGCAATGATCAGGAAGAGTCCAAGCTAGAGGAGACCTGTTTGATGGCCACTGAGAAGCCTGAGGATACATCTATGGTAAACATACTTGATGATATAGATTTTTCTTCCACTGATTTCAAAAACAATTTCAAAGAATTCTGTTTAGATCTAATCAAATCTGAAAAAGAAATAAAAGAACTAAGAAATGAATTAAACAATCTCAAACAAATGAATACACAATATAAAAACTATGAGCTCAGTCTGGGACTCTCAGAGGAGAAACTAGATAAAATCTATACAGAAAATCTAACACTAAGAAATGAGCTAGCAAAGGCAAAAGCCTTTGAAGACTCTCTAAATGGGAGAAGTCAGAAGCTCAAGAATATTTCTGAGAATCTCACTAATAGATTTAGACAACTAAAGTTTAACACTAATGAAGAACCCAAACCTCAATCATCCAGTAAATCTGTCTGGAAACATCTTATTCACTTCACTAGGGAGAATCATCCAACAGGAGAGAGGTCACATGAAAATCCAAAAACAACCACTGTCTTTAATAAAAACAATCCCATTACATATGAAGGAATACTAGGAAAATATCCTCAGAAAAGAAATAAACATGCTTCAAATTCTTATCAACGTGCGTCGATTTCTAATCGACGCTTACACCAAAGTGCGTCGACTTCTACCCGACGCAACTTCTCCCATGCTTCGACTAAAAGTGAACGCAGAATGAAGGAAACATCGACTTCTACTTGACGCATATTTACTTATCGACGCAACCATAAGCCTACGTCGAATTCATATCGACGCAACCAATCTGACAAAAATTTCTCCTCTTCCAAACAGTCCTCTCAATCCATGTCCTTTTATTATGAACACTCTTTCTGCGACATTACCAAAGAAAATTGGTATGATAAGCCAATACCCCTAAAGGAGGAAGGATATTCTGAAAAACCCACTTATTCTTTCATTAAATCTTTCACTATTGGGAGGAAGGGACCCCAGCTCAACAGGGTCCAAACTAATGTTTAAAATCTTATGTGCAGATGTATCACATCTCTAGGCTGGTGTGGTACTTGGACAGTGGATGCTCCATGCACATGACAGGGTACAGAAATCTGTTAGCCAATTTTGAGGATAGACATGGACCACCAGTGACCTTTGGAGACTCTAGCCGTGGGCAAACCAGGGGCTTTGGAGATTTTAATGAAGGAAAAGTTACCTTCAAGAATGTGGCAGTAGTCAAAGGACTGAAGCACAATCTGATAAGTATAAGTCAGATATGTGACAGTGGTAAGTATGAGGTAAAATTCACCACACTACTTTGCCATATTATTGATGTCAAGTCTGGTGCCATAGTACTAAATGGAATTAGAAAAGGGAAAGTATATATAGTGGATTTTAGCTCCTCACCCACAGAAGTTTGTTTGTTTAACAATATTATTGATAAAAGTGAATTATGGCATAGGAGACTGGGTCACTTAAACCACAAAACCATTAGTAAACTAGCAAAGAATAACCTAGTCAGAGGCCTACCAAAGGGTAGGTACTCTAAGGATTCTCCATGTAGACCTTGCCAATTAGGAAAGCAGAACCAAATAGATGGGGTCAGTGCCTCTGTGCAAAGCCTGAAGACCTCTATCTCTTCCTCTAAAGGTACCAGATCTTTCTTAACCTCCTTGGCTAAGAAGGTCAAGAAGGGGGAGAATTTAGATGAAGAGCAGCTCTCCAGCCACAAAACTCCCTCTCACAAAACCCCTCATTCTTCAAAATCTGACAGTTTAGCTCCACTCAAGATCATTGGGAATGAAGTAGTACCAGAGCTACATACTGAAGAGCAGATATCAAATGTACTGATTATAGCAAGATAAGCTGCACAACAAGTGGATCTATTGCAAGGGGAGGCAAGTAGAGAGAGAATGAAGCTGAAAAGGAAGCTGAAGCTCAGGGGGAGCCAGATGCTGCTATACCTGAAAGTGGAGATAAGAAAGAAACTAAAAAAGAAGTAGAAGGCTCAAAAGAAGTTCCATCCCAGGGGGAGCAACCTGCTGTAACTCAGGGGGAGTTGAGTGAACTACCTGCTACTGAGAAGGGGCAACCCACCTCTCCAAAGACAGTAGTATTCACTAGGAAAAGAAAAACTCCTCCTACCCCTCCTGAATAATGTGTTGAACAATATTGATACAATCTATGCTTAAATTATGAAGTCTGTTTATATGATTTCTTCCTTCTTCCGATAACTTAGCATATTTCTTCTCTATATACATGCTTTGCTGTAAAAGCTGATACAATTTCTCTCTAAATAGGGTTAAGACAAATAGGGGGAGATTGTTGGGAAAATGATTTATCTTAACCCCTAAAATGAGAAGAATATAAATTCTAAGTATGAAAAATTAGGATAAGAAAATATGCGTCGAATAATATTCGACGCAACGTCGAAATGAAGTCGACGTCTCTCTCTGAATGAGTCGAAGTACCTCCAAACAGAATTCAACGCATTCTATGTCGACGTTACTCTGACTTCTAGTCGACGCATCTAGTGAAGTCGACGCACCTTAGTCGACGCTCCTTCCTTATTCTCCTCTCGACGTTCAGCCAGGATGAATTCGACGCTTACGTCGAATAGTAATCGACGCACGTCGATATCTATAAGAAATTCAAAATCACGCCAGATCTCTTTCCTTCTTTCTGTAGATCTGATTTTATGGAATGACATTATTCTTTTATAGCCATTCTGAATCAGCCTTTCCTTCTATTTGATTCTTGGCTAATTTGATTAAGATTGTTATGGATATTATTTGAAATTAGAATGAATTCCTTTCCTTCTACAGAAATATTCATTATGAAAACTCTTATCTCTTTCTATCTCTCTGTCTGCTAATTGATTATTTTCCTTTAGCAATATATTTTAAACAGAGCTATAAATAAGGAGGAGGTTGGCAGAGAATGAAAAGAAGTGATCCACCATATTCATTTTGAAAAAGAGGAAGAGCTCCCAAGTGAAAAGAGAGACAATTGAGAAATAGTGTTGCAGCAAAGATCAAGCTTTCTTCTCCTCTTTCTGAAGCCATACTGCTGCAAACTCTGATAGCTCTTACTAAAAGAGAGAAAAGGCCTACAATCTCCTTCTCACTATAGACGAGAGATTTCATTCACTATTTCTTGTGCTTCTAATCTTCTTGCTAGGAAGAAGATTCTTTCTTATTTCAAATACTTCTTCTTCTCTTTCTAATTTCATTCTCAAATATTGTAAAATAGTTTTTAGAATCTCTCTTCAAAAAACTCAGTTGTACTGGTTCTAAGAGTCTCCTTTTCAAGAGACTCAGGCTGGTTCTAAGAGTCTCCTTATCAAAAGACTCAGGCTGGTTCTAAGAGTCTCCTTATCAAAAGACTCAGTGCAAGATAGTGAATTCCTATCAAAGGGGGTAGAAGAGTGGACTACCCAAAGTTTGGGGAACCACTATATTTCTTTGTGTTGTGCTGTGATTTTCTTCTTGTTATTTTTCTTCTTTACTTGCTTAATTCTTGTTGGTGTGTGGGAAGCTTAAATCTGTGATCATTACACATATATATATATATATAATTATTAACTTTGCACAAAAATATTTTTAAATCTCTATTCACCCCCCCCCCCCTCTAGAGAATTCTAGTGAGGTTAACTGTTCACTTTCATGCTGCGTAAACTACCACGATCCGTGTGCTTCATTGCCTAATGTGGCTACCGCAGTGTGGTTGTACTACCGTAGGCGGTAGTGGCTGATTATACAATAAGACGCGTGCCTCCTCCAATGTCCCTTGCTGTTACAGAAGGAATTGAAGCCATATTTTCAGAGCACTCGTAAGAGCCTTCTCCAAGCAGCCCGAAGAACTCCGTCAATGTTCGTGAATGCAAAGAACTTGAAGACCAATACGATCGCATCTACATTGGCATCAAGTTCTACTTTTGAGGGAGTCTTTAGTTTGAGTCTTGTTTTATTTTCTAATTGCAACATTTGTATTTTTTGTTCGGTAGAGAAATTCGCCACACGGCAACTAGGGCCTTGCGGGGACTAGGGGGAATTCGCCACACGGCGACTAGGTATGGGTAGGACTTAGGGAGTAATTCATCTCGTGTTGGCGACTAGGTCTAGGGAGTAGAACTAGGGGGTGCTCGAGGCCTTTTCTGGGGATAGGAAGGCTAGAGCGGCTCGAGGCCGTATCTGGGGAGATATCGGCTAATGCCAACCGGTTCGCGGGGATACGAGTCGGTATAGAAAACAAAAAGTGTTTCATATTATTCGCTTCGATTTCTAGCGTCATTGAAATCAGATTTTGTAATCAATTTTTATAAATGATAATCATGTCTTTTCATGTTTAATAAAATTGATTTCATTTCTAATTTCATTATCTCTTTATTTTTGTTTTAACTGCAACAAAAATATCAAAAGTTTTCTATTAAAGTTTAAAGTTTTTAAAACCCTTATCCCCCCCTCTAAGGGTGCCTACAAATCCAACACTTTGATCTTGAAAGAGGAAGGAAGAGAAAAAACTCTATCTTTTGAAAACTAGATCTGAGATCTTTGGAGTCGAATGATCTTAAATAATCTTGAGTGAATTTGAATAAAGAGATCTACTCGACTCTGAACTTGGAGAAGAATCTTGGGAAAATCTTTGTCGGCCATAAAATTGTTCTGTTCAAGAATGAAGAATGCTGACTGTAGTGAATGGCGATTTTGCGATTTTTCTTCTCTATTTTCCATTAAGGTTTAATAAAGAATTACCCTTAAGTATTTATAAGATTCTTCTCTAACGGCTAGAAATGAGATTTAAGGGTTAAGCTCCACGTGTACTGTACATGGATGAAGACCTAAATACAAGCCATCTGAAATTTGAAAATGAAAAACAGATAAAATAATTCATCGAATGCACTCGTCAAATGATTTGATCACTCGACAAATTTAACTTAACGTTTCAACAAATTCGTCTTAAAGACTCGACGAATTCCACTTGACGATTTTTACTTAGCTGAAAATTATACTGGCGGGAACTTCCACGACTACTCAAGAGCACTCGACAAATTTATGGAGTATTCACGAGAGGTCACTGATCACTTGACGAAAGGAGTTAAGAATTTAACTGAGACCTTTCAAGTGATCTCGAAGAATTCATCTAGTCCACTAGAGATGTCTCGACGAATGAATTGAGTCTTCCCGAGTGTACTCGATTAATTGACTTGGGCAAACTTATCTTCCATCCAGAAAAATAGCTACAACTCCTCCTTGTCTTTTCTACCCCCTTGCATATGAAGTACATCCCAATAGAGAGATTTCACATGAGTCAACACCTTGGTCTATACAATGAGGGATTACATTGCATAGGCCTGTGTTTATAAATCATTGAAACCTGACATTGGTTTATACTTACAATTTAAGATCCTACAATAACACAACTAGAATACCATATCAAATACAGAATCAGTTCATCTTAGCTTAAGGGGAAATTCTTCAAATCTAGGCTATTGTGGCTACAATACCCAACAATCTCCCCCTATTTGAAAAAGTCAGAACCTTATCTACTAAGGTGAATTGCACTAATAATAAATGAAATCACAGACATAGAGAATGATAAATAACTAAAATAGAAATATGAATTCCTTTGGCTTGGGATAATATCTTGGAGGTGGAGCAGGTGCTTGAGGGTTGTTATTGCCATAAGTTTTGAAATGAATTTTCCTTCTCAACCTAGCTGCGTTGAACTTGTTGATCTCTTCCTGGCTATAATAATCTTGAGGTAAGTTATTAGAAATGTCCATCAGATTGAATGTATCCAAAATGATGGCTTTAGACATTGGACTCCAGACTTGAACATCTGCTTTCCTTACCTGAACAGGTTCTCTTCTCTCTTCAGCAGCCTCCCTTCTGTCTTTAGTAGCTTCTACTCTTTCACTAGGATCAGATCTACTAGTTGAAGGACCCTCACCATATTTTCTCTTTCTGGTTGGAGACTAACCCCAAGTAAGAATTCAGTTGTACTGGTTATATAGGCCACCCAAGGGGTTTCCCTCCAAAAGATGGAAGAATCTAGAATTCTCTACCTTTTTCTTGTATCTACATCTTTCAAGAATCTTCTAGACTAATCTTTAGAATTCTATGTACAAGAATATTCTCCAAGATCCTAGATTTCTCTAGAAGTCTCCAGAGACTAACCCCAAGTCGTGACATCCTCCCCCACCTATCCTGGCGATGCCCTCGTCGCCTCGTACTGCTGGATGATGTCCTTGAACTGCCAGAGATCTTCTATGGATTCCCATGTTGCTTCGGACTCTGGCCTTCCCTTCCACTTGATCAAATATTGTGTGCTAGGCTGCACCCCTCTTCTCCGCACTGTCCTCTTGGTGAGCACCTCATCCACCTCTCGATCAAAAGACTTGGTCATCACGGGTGGTGATCTATGTGATGTACTCCTTTGAAGGTCTTCATGGTCTTCATGATATGGCTTCAACATGCTGACATGAAAGACTGGATGAATCTTCAAAGAGTTGGGTAGGTCAAGGCGATAGGATACCTTACCCACCCTTGCAATCACCAGAAATAGGCCTTCATATCTATGAACCAAGCCCTTGTGCAAGCTGCGCAAAGCCTTGAACTGTTGAGGGAGAAGTTTTACCATCACCTTATCCCCAACTGTGTATTCCACTATTCTTCGCTTTGAATCAGCCCATTTCTTCATCCGCTTGCGTGCTTTCTCTAAGCACACTCTGGCTATGTCTGTTTGCTCTTCCCAAGACTTGGCCATCCTCCAAGCTCCTGGGCTTCTTCCGTCATCTGCCGTAGTCGCCAATGTATGAGGAGTGAGTGGTTGCCTCCCCGTGGCAAGCTCAAATGGACTCCGACCTGTCGCCTCGCTCCGCTGCAAGTTGTACGAGAATTGCGCCACATCCATCAGTTTGGCCCAGTCCCGCTGATTGGCGCTCACAAAGTGCCGTAAATAACATTCCAATAAGGAATTCACCCTCTCCGTCTGCCCATCGGTTTGAGGGTGGAAGCTGGTGGAGAAGTTTAGTTCTGAACCGAGCAAAGTGAACAACACCCTCCACAACTTCCCTGTAAATCTGGGGTCTCGATCACTAATGATAGACTTTGGCAACCCCCAGTACTTCACCACATTCTTGAAGAACAGGCGTGCCGTCTCCTCCGCGCTAGTATCCCTTGTGCTAGGGATGAACGTGTCGTACTTGCAGAAATGATCGACTACCACCAAGATCGATCCGAACCCCTCCGATTTTGGTAATGCGTTGATGAAGTCAAGCATCACCGACTCCCAAGGGTGCTCTGCTACCGGCAGTGGTTCCAACAATCCCGCGGGCTGCTTGTTGTCCACCTTGTCTTGTTGGCAAACAAGACAAGTCTTCACGTATAACTCCACTTGATCCCTCATCCGTGGCCAGAAATATGACTCCTCCATTAAAGCCAAAGTGCGGTTCTGTCCCGGATGTCCAACCCACTTTGTATCATGGCACTCCTTGATGAGATCCCTCCGCAGGTTTTCCCACTTTGGGATGTATAATCGCCTTCCTTTGGTGTAGAGTAGTTCCTCCTCTACCCAAAATCTTCTAGCTTGGCCATCCTTGGCCAACTCCATGAGTTGCATGGTAAGAGGATCCTCCTTCAACCCTTGCCTGATTTTGTTCAACAACTCCCCACTAGCTGTGGACATTGCGGCTAGCTCAGCTTTGCGGCTTAGTGCATCAACCACAACGTTGGTCTTCCCCGCCTTATGCTCTAACACAAAGTCGAACTCCGCCAAGAAATCCTGCCATCTTGCTTGCTTAGCGGTCAACTTCTTCTGCGTCTGGAAGTAAGTTGTTGCCAAATTATCCGTCTTGATGGTGAACTGCGCCCCAAGTAGATAATGCCTCCACACTTGCAAACAATGGATGATGGCTGTCATCTCCTTCTCTTGAACGGTGTATCTCCGTTCCGCCTCGTTGAGTTTCCGACTTTCGAAAGCTAAGGGTGACCATCTTGCATTAGCACTCCTCCAATCGCAAAGTCTGATGCATCGGTATGCAACTCGAACCTCTTGCTAAAGTCCGGTAAGGCAAGCACCGGTTCCGTACAAACCGCTGCCTTCAAGTCTTCAAAAGCGTTTTGGCATTCCTCCGTCCAAAGCCAAGCCTTGCTTTTCTTCAACAGGTCCGTCAATGGCACTGCTCTCCTCGAGTAATCCTTGATGAACCTGCGATTGTAGTTCACCAAGCCAAAAAATGATCGTAAGTCTGGTACCTTCGTTGGCGGTTCCCATTCATCAATTGCCTTGATCTTTGCCATGTCCATCCGCAAGCTCCCATGCCCGATGACATGACCAAGAAAGTGTATCTCTTCTTGTCCAAATGAGCATTTGGACCTCTTCACATATAGCTCATTCTCCCGCAACACTTGGAAGACTCGACTAAGATGCTCCACATGCTCCTCGATAGTGTTGCTATATACCACTATGTCATCCAAGTATACCACCACAAACTTGTCCAAGTAGGGGCGGAATATTTGGTTCATCAACGTGCAGAAAGTAGCTGGTGCGTTAGTTAAGCCAAAAGGCATCACTAACCATTCGAATGCTCCATACCTCGTGACACATGTGGTCTTTGGCTCATCTCCTTCCGCAATCCGCACTTAATGATATCCCTTTTGCAAATCCATCTTGGAGTAGATCCTTGCACTTCCAAGCATGTCAAAAAGATCAGCAATGAGAGGAATAGGATACTTGTTCTTTACAGTCACCTTATTTAGTGCCCGGTAGTCTGTGCACAACCGCAACGATCCATCCTTCCTCTTTTGAAATAGCACTGGGGCACCAAATGGCGCCTTAGACGGCCTGATCATTCCTGATTCCAGCAAAACTTGGAGTTGCTTCCTCAACTCCTCTATTTCAGGGGGAGCCATCCGGTATGGTGCTTTAGCTGGGGGCTTCGTCCCTGGCTCCAACTCAATTTTGTGATCCACCTCCCGTCGAGGTGGTAGCTTCAGTGGCAACTCTGCAGGCATGATGTCTTCATTTCTTGCCAACATGTCCGCAAGGATAGGAGGCACCTCCTCCATTGTGTCACCGTCTTCCTCCTTTACGGTGGCCAAGTACATCGGTTCACCCTTCTTGAACCCTTTTGCCAACTGCATGGCTAATTGCTGTTTTGGCCCCTACTTTGCTGGTCCTTGCACCGTGGGAACCATGCAAGCATTTCCTTCCTCCAAGATGGAAACAGAGCGATGCGCCGACATGACGATGGCTTGCATCTTCTCCAAGATGTCCATTCCAAGAACGACCTTGAAGTCATCCATGGGTGCGATTGAGAAGTCCACCCGGCCCTTCCAGGTGCCCATGCATAGCTCTACATGACGTGCGACTCTTCAAGTGGTTTTGCCTGACCGTTCACGGTCTTGATCCAACCTCCGCCCTTCACAACCTGCAAGCCCAACCTCTTGGCTTCTCCTTCGGTCATAAAGTTGTGTGAAGCTCCTGTGTCGATCAACGCTCTTGTAGCCTTCCCCTTGATGACCACTTCCACACACATCAGCCCCTTGCTTAATGCGACTTTCGTTGGCTGCACGTTCAAAGCATTAAGTAATTGCAATGAACTCATTTGAGAAGTACCTTCTTCGGGTGGAGTAGTATTCTCCGCCATAGCTGCCAATGACCCGATCTTTGGACAGCAGCTCATAGGATGTGGCCCCTTGCACACATAACATCCGCCTTTGGGTGCGAAGTTCTTCTTCCTTTCCTCGAATTCCTTCCTTGGATCGGGCAAAGTCTTTGATCCTCCTTTGAAGTGCGCCGACTTGTTGTCTCGCCGGTCTCCCCAACCTTTTCCATAGCCCACCTTGTCCTTCTTCTCCTTGATAGGATTTGGTTGACGCTGGAACTCAATAAGAGACTCGGTGATGGTAATAGCATCTCGGGTGGTCCTTGGGTCCTTCCTCTTGACCTCTTGTTTCACCCAATTTTGTAGCCCATCGATGAAGTTGAAGAGAAGGATATGTTCGGGGACATCGAATACCTGGAGTGATAAAGCGGTGAACTCCTTGACATAGTCTCTGATACTTCCCTTTTGCCTCAACTCCCTAAGCTTCCGCAAGTTTTCATCCTTCACATTCTCGGGGATGAAGTTCCTTCTTAACTCTTGCTTGAAGTCCTCCCAAGTATCGATCCGGTAGAGTCCCTTTGTAATATCTGCCTGGATTTTCCTCCACCACAAGGAAGCAAGGTCCTCCAAGTAATAACCAGCATGGCGTACCTTTAGTGCCTCGTCTGTGATGTCATATCCTTCCAAGTATTTCTCCATGTGCCAAAGGAAGTTCTCCACCTCCAACGCATCTCGCTTTCCTGCGAACTTCTTAGGTTTGGGCACATCAAGCTTTGCATTTGCCATGGATGCACCAATTCCAGCATTTCCAGCATTTCCACCATTTCCACCAACTCGCCCACGTACGTCATTCACTTCCGTTTCGAGATTGGTGAGGCGATCTTCCAAGTCGCTTATGATAGTATCAAAAGCGCCTTCCGACTTGCCCATAGTTTGCTCCTTGAGAAGGTCAATATCTGCCTGCAACTTCTCTTGTTCAACATGAAAAGTGTCAAAGTACTTACATATTTGATCAACTTTCCGATGAAGAGTAAGATGCGCCTCTTGTAAAGCTTCAAATTCCGCTGGGTCAACCATGTTCTGCTCCCTGCTAGAACCATCACGACCCTTGCTTTGGTCCCTCTTATTCCTCCTATCTCTTTTCTCCTCGGCTGCCCTGCCGCGCTCATCTATAACGCTTGAGTTGTTGTTCCCTTCCAAAGCCATCTTACTCCTTGCACGAACCACGAACTCGAGTCGAACCTGGCTCTGATACCAACTGTCACGGACTTGTCCCCTTGACAATGTCGGGTGCGGCCTTAGCTCCTTTCCGCGCCCTTCACAGTTAGCTAAGTCAGCCTTCTCCAACACTAATCGTGGCGAGATGAAGATGAGTAAGTGAGCACTTGAAAGAGAGAGCAAGAGAGAAAGAGTGAAGAAAGTAAGAATGCTTAGATTGTTTGAATTCTTGGATGATTTATAAATGAGGGGATCTCCCCCTTGTATAGGCCCCCCAAGGGGTTTCCCTCCAAAAGATGGAAGAATCTAGAATTCTCTACCTTTTTCTTGTATCTACATCTTTCAAGAATCTTCTAGACTAATCTTTAGAATTCTATTTACAAGAATATTCTCCAAGATCCTAGATTTCTCTAGAAGTCTCCAGAGACTAACCCCAAGTCGTGACAAGGAGGTGCAGATTGCACATCCTCTCCTTCTTCCTTATCAAGCAAAAATTTTGTTACTTGGGCTTGATCTTCTTTCAAATTCTCCCCCTCGGACATTGCAGGAGAGATCTCAACAATAGGAGGAACAAAAAGTTCAATAAGAACTCCATTAGGCGTGGATTCTTTCTCATTAACCACTTCTTCTTCTTCACTAGACTAGTGAGCACTAGAAATAACCTTCTCAGCAACACAACTTACTTGAACTAGTTTATTCTCAGGGCCATCACCACCATCATTATCATCATCATTATCACCATCATCATCAACACCATCACCATCTTTCTCATCATCAACATCAGAAACCTTTTCTTGCTCCCCCTCAGAAGAATCAGCTTTCTTTTCTGGAGAGTAACTAGGAATCAGACTGATTCTCTTTTTTATATTGAAGATGATCTGATCAAGCTTCCTTTGTATACTTGAGGGGTCCATCTGCTCTTCCTCATGACTTCTCAAATCAGCAGGTAGATTCTGATCTTCAACATTACCTTGAGGAGATGGAATAAGAGGCAAAGGGGACTGAGCTGCAGAGATCTCTTTTTGAAAAACTAATCTTGTTGCTTGAGAGTCCCCCCCCCCCCCCCCCCCCCCCCCTGAAAGGTTGCAGCTAGAGATTTGGTATAAACATATGGAGGTGAGGTAGAAACTGTAGGGTCATCCTCCCATTCTTCTTCAACATGCAACTCAGATTTCTCTACACCAGGCCTAGAAATCTTCCTTTCCCATCTGCTAAAGATAGAAGAATCTATCTTCTTTAGGTGATGAACTACTATTCCTGAAGCATGTTGAATTGATTTCCATCAACCTGATTCAAGTAGAGAGTAATAATCCTTCAAAAATTTAAAGAAGACAAGGTGGCCTTATTTTTTCCAAACACTATCAAACCCCAATCTAATCTCTTTCTGCACACCATAGCTTTCAGAAGCTTAAACATATCACTGGATAGATAATCATGAGAACCAACTTTGCACAATAAGATTTTCCTATAATATCTGAAAGCAATTTTCCTTCACCATTCATAAGCTTTCGACGAATTGAAGTTGAATTCTTAGGCAAACCACAGAAAGACAAGGTTCTTCTAAAATCCTTTTCATCTAGCAGATCTTCTTCAGAAACTGACAGCAGCTGCAAATACAAGGCTTCATTCTGACCATTGTATCCCCAATTCAACTTTTGATGGAAGTTCCTTGTCGTCTAAGATGAGCATTATCGAAGAACTCTAAAACTTCTCTGTCCAGAACTCTGCAAGGGTGCTCTAACACAAATGATAGTCCTGCTACTTTAAGCATCAAGACAGCATTTCGAAAGTCATCCGATGCACTACTGAAGCCCGTTCTAACAAGCTCTCCCCCTGTCTGCAAGTTCCCTGAGCTTTTGCATTCCGTGGAGAGTTTAATACGAGTCGACGAACGGTTGAAGATGGAGAATCGTCGAAAGGGGAAGAAGATGAATTGTCGCAAGGTTCGGAAGGACTCGATGAATGGCGTGTGTGAACTCATGAACCCTTATAATATTTATTTATTATTAATATTTTGAGTAAAGAAATAGGCGCATACCTGTAAAGTAAAATGACTCTTCAGATCCAATAATTTGAGAAATTCGGGTTAAAATCCTGTAAGAGAGACATTCGTCGAAAGGAATTCAAGATTCATCAAAATGACTCGAGTAATTTCTCCAATTCGTAGAAAGGACTCGACGAAATAAACTTTTCATCGAAACCATTCGTGAAGACTCGACGAATTCATCGAATTTACTCGTGTAAATTCCTTAAGTTCTTTGAAAGAGCATATTTTTTTGATTTTGTCTGATTTCTTTGACTTTTCATCAAGAATCCTTGTTCAACATACCAAGTTCCAATTTGAATTAGTTGAACTTGGCCTCATCTAGCGGATTCGTGAAAATATCTGCAACTTACTTATCCATCGGGACATAACTGAGGTTGATGACCTTGTTCTCCACATACTCCCAGATGAAGTGATAATGTATCTCTATATGCTTTGTCCGGCTGTAAGAGATTGGATTATTTACAATTGTTATGGCACTTGATGAGTCACAGAACATAGGAATCTCCTTTAACTTCAGGTTGTAATCTTCTAACTGATTCCTGATCCATAGAAGTTGTGCACAACAACTACCTGCGGAGATATACTCTGATTCAGCAATTGAAATTGCTACACAATTCTGCTTCTTGATACTCTAAGAGATAAGCCTCCTTCTAAGGAATTGGCAAGTCCCGGAAGTGTTTTTTCGGCCATCCCTGCTACCTGCAAAATCAGCATCTAAAATGCGGATTAGCTTGAAGTCATAACTTCTTGGGTACCATAAGCCAAGATTCGGTGTGCCTTTAAGGTATCTAAAATCCTCTTTGTAGAGGCATAATGAGATTCCTTAGAGTTCACCTGAAATCTAGCACAAACACATGTTCAAAACATTATGTCCAGTCTACTGGCAATAAGGTATAGCAAGGATGCAATTATGCTTATGTACTTGGTTTCATCAAAAAAATTCCCATTCTCATCCTTGTCCAGAGTCATAGATGAACTCATTGGAGTCCTAATTGAGGTTGCATTCTCTATTCTAAATTTCTTAATTAAGTCGTTGGTGAACTTCGTCTGAGAGATTAAAATTCTATCTCCAGATTGTTTCACCTGAAGTCCAAAGAAATACTTCAGCTCACCCATACTGTTCATTTCAAATTTCCCTTGCATCAAGTTAGAAAACATTTTGCAAAGGTGGTCGTATGTAGATCCAAAGATAATGACATCGACATAGATTTGCAGTAGCAAAATTTTGCCTTTTACTTCCATAAGAAATAATGTCTTATCTATCTCCTCTCTTGTGAATTGGTTCTCAAGAAGAATGCTAGAAAGGATCTCATTCCAAGCTCGGGGTGCTTGTTTTAGACCATATAAAGCTTTGCGTAAGAAATAAACATAATCAGGGAGGGAAGAATCAACAAAGCCTAGGGGTTGTTCTCCGTATACTTCTTCCTTTAAATTACCATTAAGGAAGGCTGACTTCACTTCCTTTTGATAGACCTTAAATCCCTTGTGAGCAGCATACGCTAGAAATAACCTGATCGCTTCAAGTCTTGCCACTATAGCAAAAGTTTGATCGAAGTCGATCCCTTCTTCTTGTAGGTAACCTTGGGAAACAAATCTGGCATTGTTCTTGATGATCACATTATTTTCATCGAGCTTGTTTCTGAAAACCCATTTCTTCCTGATAACGTTCTGACCTTTGGGTCTTGGTACCAGCTTCCAAACTTTGCATCTTTTGAATTGATTGAGCTCCTCTTGTATTGCAATAATCCATGAGGCATCCACTTTTGCCTCATCAAATTCCTTTGGCTCAATCTGCGAAAGAAAACTCAAGTGCAAAACTTTATTAGTTGTACCTCTTCTAGTCCTTATTCCGACATTAGTATCTCTGATTATTTTATTTACTGGGTGATCTCTCTGATGTATGATCACCAAATTCCTTGCATCTTCCCTAATACCGGGTTCTTCTACTTCTGGTGCATCTTCTATCTCTTAAGCTTCTTCTTCTTCTACAGGTGTTGTAGGAATATACATTGAGACTGTCCTTGGAGCATCTTCTTTAATGACTTATTCCATGCTTAGTTCTTTCAGTTTTAAACCTGCACCTGCATCATCAATAAAAAACACTAGAAGAGCTGTTGTGAAGCAAACTCATCTCATTAAATACAACATTTATGGATTCTTCTACAACCAGAGTTTTCTTGTTAAAGATCTTATATGCCTTACTATGGCTACTATAGCCTGCAAAAAACCTTCAGAACACTTTTCACTAAACTTAGTTTTGTAATACTTACCGTTGCTAAGTACGAAGCATTTACTACCAAAAATTCTAAAATAAGATACAGTTGGTTTCCTGCCCTTTAGAAGTTCATAAGGTGTCTTACGATGATTCTTGTTGATTAATGCTCTGTTTTGCACTTGACAAGCAGTGTTGACGGCTTCTGCCCAAAAATATTCCGAAAGAGAAGAATCATTTAACATTATTCTGCTTGCCTCTATGAGTGTTCTTTTCTTTCTCTCAGCAACTCTATTTTGTTGTGGACTATGAGGAGATGAAAACTCATGAAAGATACCTAAGCTTTCACAAAACTCTGTCATAGCCCCAAACTTGAATTTTGTTTCGTGGTCACTTCCGATTTTATCTACGGAGTAGTTTATTTCATTCTGGATTTGCCTAACAAAATTGGTGAAAGATTCAAAAGTATCTGACTTGTGTTTCAAAAAGAATACCCAAGCAAAGCGTGAGTAGTAATCAACAATTACCAAGGTGTAAGCTTTACCTCCTAAACTCCTAACTGGCATGGGACCAAATAGATCCATATACAACAAATATAAACATCTGGTAGAATCTTTGCCAATGATGCTCTTAAAGCTAGCCCGAGTCTGCTTGCCCATTTGGCATGCCTGACAAGGTTTCTCTTTAATGCACTTAACATCAGGTGCATCACGCAATAAGTTGTGAGAAAATAGCATACATATAGTTTTGAAATTAATATGTGTTAGTCTCTTTTGTCAATGATCACAAAGAGATGCACTATCTTTTGCTAAAAAGCACACTGGTGTAGAAGAATCTAAACAAAGAAAATTTAAGCAAAAGATATTTCTACTCCGAGTGCCTGTTAAAATAGTTTCTGACGTGTCAGATGACTTTATCAAGCACTTGTCCGTGTAGAACTCAACCATATAGCCTTTGTAACATAGTTGAATTATGCTAATAAAATTATGGTGCAATCCTTTAACATAAGCTACTCTATGAAAGAGACTATACGGTTGGTAATCATACCGTAGACTTTTGTGATTCCCCGATCAGATCCACCGAAGATAACCTTTGGACATCCTTGATCGGGGTGAAATTTTGCAATAGGCTTCTTGTTCCAGTCATGTGCCGCGAACATCCACTATCTAAATACCAGATAGGTGTGTTGTTAGCCTTTGGACATACCTGCAATCAATAATCAATTTCCCTTAGGAACCCAAACAGATTTGGGTCTTAGGCTTCTTGTTAGACGACTTCCACTTCGAATGTTAATATTGCGAGTGGTCGTCCTTGCATTATTAACTAGCGGAGTCCTAAAATTCATAGGATTAAACCAACAATATTTAATGTCCTAAGGCCCCAGACTTACCATTGGGACAACGTCCACCGACAGCCTCGCCCGGCGACCGGTACCACCGACTCTATGGGAGGAACCTAAGGTTTGACCCGGCGTTACACAATCTATGGTGAAGTGACCAACTTTGCCACAACACCAATAGTCGAATCTGTTATACCTTCTTTTCCTCTCCTGCTTAACTCTTTGAATGGGGGGTCTAGCAGGAGCTACCGACTTGGAGGTAGAATCCTCGTGATTGCAACAAACAGATGGCTCCTTCTCAAGTGGTTTCGTAGTAACAGGTTTGACTTTCGGTGCTTTCTTAGCTGACGATCCATGCACGAATGAACCATAGTCCTTGAGGACTATCTCTTCGTAAGGAACTTTGAGAGCAGTTGTTTTGAAGTTTCGGGGACAGCTCCATCCTTAGTTATCTTTATTTGACCCGCCGTGAGTTGGTCTCATAAAGTGACCATAAGATGTTTCAAATTCATTGGTGTTTGTCGGAAAAACTACCTTCTTGAAGGAAGGTTGACTTTGATCAGCCTTGCCCTTACCCTTGATGGCTCTTCTCTTAGCAGCTTTACTTTTCTCGGTATTGTGACCGATACCGCTACCCTTCGCAGGATTTGAAAAACTATTAATAAGAGGAAGAATGGTTTTTGGTTTGGAGAAGCTTTCTACTAGCTTCCTTTCAACCAGTAGCTTTCCTTCCAAGTTATTTATGGATTTCTCCTTCAGCTTTACCATTTTAGTAGAGCTTTTCAATTCGTCTTTCAGGATTTGGACTACATATCTGAAGGGAATTAATTTTTCAATTTCTTCCCACAGATCCAATTCCACGGCCTTGAGAGACTCAATCTCTTTTGCCTGAGATTTGACTACCTTGCGACACTTTTCAATCCCTTCAGTAGGGCTCTATACTGAACTAGTATAGTTGAGTCTTCCACCGAGGAATAGCCTTAATCTGCAATGGAATCCGTCTCAGATTCAGAAAGAGGAGTAGGTGAGTTTAGCTTCCCCTCGTAAGGGGTATCGTAATCTTCCTCATCGGTCTGAGCCATGAGCCTAAAGTAGGCTTCCTCATCTTATCTTGACTCATCAGAACCATTGTCGCTCAGAGTCTTGGACTTCTTATCCAAGAAGCACTTTTCCACCTTCTTATTTTTGAAGGATTTCTTTTCCTCCTTCCTTGATCCTTCTTTCTTCTTGTACGGGCATTCAATGATCATATGCCCTGGCTTATTGCAGCAATAACAAATAATATCAGTCAAAATATGTTTATTCGGTTTGGATTTATACCTGTCATTGTTGTATTCTTTCTTGTGATGTTCACCATCACGTCTTGATCTTCTATGATCGGATGAGGAGGATTTATTTCTTCTCTGCTTCCTTTTGTTGAGCAATCTCTTGAATTGCTTGGAGAGCAATGAGAAATCTCCATCGGACATGTCTGAGCTTGAGGAGAAAGCCACTGACACATCATCTTCGTCTGATGATTATGTCCTTATTGGTGACACAATTTTACCATTCCTTGACCCTTCAGCCTTCAGTGCTACAGACTTCTCCCTTCCAAAAGTCTTGATGCCCTCTTCCTCAGCTTTCCTGATGTTGAGCTTCAGTTCATGGGAAGGAAGCTTCCCAAATAGAATCTGAGGCTCCATCATAGCCAGCTTGCCAAATTCCCTTATAGCAATTGCCTTGGTATCCCTTTCTTTCATCAGGGATCTCAAGAACATGTCGTTTAGTTCTCCAGTAGTGAATTCTTGATCACAATTTCTTATACTGATGACAGTTTTGAAGAACTTCTCATAGGTATCTGATATGATATCTCTTGGGACTTGCTTGAAGGCTTCATACTCTTGATTCAGTAGAGATCTACGATCGTCATTGACTTCTTCGGTACCTTTCATCTAAACAACAAGAGAATCCCACATCTCTTTGGCAGACTTGCAGTGAAAAGATTTTGCAACATGGAGTCATCCACTTCACTGGAAATGATGTTCTTTGCCTTCATGTCCAAGGAGACAATAACAATATTGTCCTTTGTTAGATCCAACATCTTTTTAGGAACTTGTACCTTAGGATTGATTGTAGATGTTGTCATTGGAATATGTGGACCTTCTTCAACAATATGAAAAATTCTTGGTTCGGCAGCTTCCATGTAGAACCTTACTCTTTCCTTCCACATAGGAAAGTTCTCTTTAGTGCTCACCGGCAACTTCACGGAAGAATCCTTGTTTTTATCCTTTCTATACATGGTGTCTTTAAATAACTAAATAGATGACTTTGTTCATGGTGTTAACTCTTAACGAACAACCTACCTCTGATACCAATTAAAAGTATCTAGTTGCTACCTAAATCACCTAGATGGGGTGAATAGGTGAATTCTATGGATTTTAAGCGGAATTAGAAACTTGAAACAAAAGTCACAGAAATAAAGATCACCCACAAAAACACAAGAATTTATAGTGGTTCACTGAAATGGGTATGTCCACTTTCCCGCCTAACCTATCTAGCACTCCCGGCTATACTGGGCTACTTCACCAATCTCAGACTTAAACAAATTTTACAACTCGGAGTATACAACTCCTACAAACTCGGAGAACAATTTCTCCTACACTCGATCCTCTAAACTAGGATCTACAAACTCAGAAGTAAAACACATCCTACAAAATATGTAAAAGGGTTTGTACAAGATACAAATAGATTGACAACAATCTTCTTAGATCTCTAGGAGATCTTTCTTCAGATCTGAAAATAGTCTTCTTCTTCCTTGCCTGAGTGAAGGCTTTGATCTTGAAAAAGGAAGGAAGAGAAAAACTCTATCTTTTGAAAACTAGATCTGAGATCTTTGGAGTTGACTAATCTTGAATAATCTTGAGTGAATCTGAAAGTAGAGATCTGCTCGAATCTGAACTTGGAGAAGAATCTTGAGAAAATCATTGTCGGCCACAAAATTGTTCTGTTTGAGAATGAAGAATGCCGACTATCGTGAATGAGGATTTTGCAATTTTTCTTGTATGTTTTCAATTAGGGTTTAGTAAATAATAACCCTAAAGTATTTATAAGATTCTTCTCAAACGGCTAGAAATGATATTTAAGGGTTAAGCTCCACGTGTACTGTACATGGATGATGCCCTAAATAGAAGCCATCTGAAATTTGAAAACAAAAAACAAATAAGGCAATTCGTTGAATGCACTCGTGAAATGATTTGATCACTCGGCAAATTTCACTTAACGTTTCAACGAATTCACCTTAAAGACTCGACGAATTCCAATTGATGAATTTTACTTAACTGAAAATTATACTGGCGGGAACTTCCACTGACTACTCGAGAACACTCGACGAATTCGTCGAGTGTTCACGAGAGGTCACTGATCACTCGACAAAAGGAGTTAAGAATTTAACCGAGACCTTTCAAGTGATCTCGACGATTTCATCTAGTCCACTCGAGATGTCTCAACGAATAAACCGAGTCTTCTCAAGTGTACTCAACGAATTGGTTTGGGCAAACTTATCTTCCATCCAAAAAAATAGCTACAGCTCCTATTTTTCTTTTCTACCCCTTTGCATATGAAGTACATCCCAATAGAGCAATTTCACATGATTTAACACATTATTCTACACAATGAGGGATTATATTGCATCAGCCTGTGTTTATGACTCATTAAAACCTCACATTGGTTTGTACTTAGAATTTAAGATCCTGCAATAACACAACTAGAATACCATATCAAATACATAATCAATTCATCTTAGTTTAAGGGGGACTTCAAATTTAGGCTATTGTGGCAACAATACCCAACATATATATAAATATATATAAAGAGAGAGAGAGAGAGAGAGAGAGAGAGAGATGTTTATATACACATATGAAAGTATCTAGTTGCAACCAAAATCACCTAGAGTGGGTGAATAGGTGAATTATATGGCTTTTAAACAGAATTAAAAACTTGAAAGAAAAGCACACGGAAATAAAGAGCACACACACAAACATACGGATTTATAGTGGTTCCCCAAAATGGGTATGTCCACTTTCCCGCCTCACCTATCTAGCACCCCCGACAAGAGTAGGCTACCTCACTAATCTCAGATTTAAACAATCTTACAACTCGGAGTTAGCAACTCCTATGATCTCGGAGAACAATCTCTCCTACAAAAACTAGGAGAACAACCTCTCCTACACTCGATCGTCTAAACTAAGATCTAAAAAAACTCGGAAGAGAAACTTCCTACAAAAATATTTTAAAGGGGTTTTTACAACTCTTTAGATTGAAAGACAATCTACTAAAATCTTTATTATATTTAACTTCTTCAGATCTGAAATAAAGGATCTTCTTCTTCCTTGACTGAAATGAAAACCTTGATCTTGAAAGGAGAAGAAGATGTCTTCTCTTGGGAAATTTTTGATCTACAAAACTTGGGAGACAACAAGATCTGAAAAGAACTTGAAAGAATCTGAATCAGAGATCTTTCTGAATCTTATCTTTGAGAAGGATCGTGCAAGAAGCTTTGTCGGCAGCAAGAATGTTGATTTATGAGAGAAAAGATAGCCGACAGACGATTTGTGGTCTTTTAAAATAAGGCACAATTAGGGTTAAGGATATAACCATTAAGTATATATAGCACATCCTCTCTAATGGCTAAAAACGAAACTAATGAAAGATCTCCACGTGTAGTGTACATGGTGAAGACCTAAAAGGAAATCCATCTGCACATTTGAAAAGAAAGCGATCTGTCTTCATTCGTCGAGTGAACTCATGAAGTCATTGACTACTCAATGAATTCACTTAGTGACTCGACGAAAACTACATGAAGACGCGACAAAAATAACTTAGCAGAAAGATGAGATAGGAAGAAACTATTACTGAGATCTCTCGAGAACTTTTCAAGAGAACTTGATGAATTCATCGAGTGTTCACGAGAAACCAGCAGACCACTCGACGAATTCGTCGAGTATTCTCGAGTGAACACTTTATTACTCGACAAAAATACTTAAGACATTACTCAAGACCTATCAATTGATCTTGATGAATTCGTCTAGTCCACTCAAGATGTCTCGATGAATTCGTCGAGTCTTCTCGAGTGTACTCGACGGATTGACTTGAATAAATTTTCTTCTAATCCTGAACACAGCAACTACTTCATCTTGACTCCTCCATAGTGTTTGAATATGAAGTATACCCCAATAGAGAGATTTCACAAGAGTCAACACCTTGGTCTACATAATGTGGGATTACATTGCATAGTCCTGTGTTTATTACTCATTAAAACCTGACATTGGATTGTACTTAGCAATTAATATCCTGCAAACACACAACTAAAATACCAAATCAAATATAATATCAATTCATCTTAGTTCAAGGGGGGCTTCTTCAAATCAAGGCTATTGTGGTTACAATACCCAACAATCTCCCCCAATTTGAATAAGTCAGAACCCTATCTACTAAGGTGAATTGTACAGATAATAACTAAAATCACAGACATAAAGAATGAACTTAAAGAAAATATAAGCATGAAATGCACCAACAAAACATTAGTATATATATATGATTATAAGGGTGGGACAATGTTCACACATCATTCATCACAGATCATTCTTTCTTTCCTTTTTCCTTATGGGTCTTCTCAAACTGCCTGTCAAAATAAGCCTTAGGCTTGGGATAATATATTGGGTGGAGCAGGAGCTTGAGGGTTGTTATTGCCATATTTTCTGAAATGGATTTTTCTACTTAGCCTGGCAGCCTTGAACTTGTTGATTTCTTCCTGGCGAAAATAATTTTGAGGTAAATCATTTGAATTATCCATTATATTGAAGGTATCCAAAATGATAGCTTTTGACACTAGGCTCCAAACTTCTACATCTGCTATCCTAACAAGATCTCTCCTTTCTCCAGCAACCTCCCTTCTATCTTCAGAAGCTTCTCCTCTTTCACTAGGGTCAGATCTTCTAAATGAAGGACCCTCACCATATCTTCTCTTTCTTGGAGGAGGCCTAGAAGGTTCTTCAACATCCTTTTGATCAGACCAATAATACTGATTAGGCAGCTCATACATCTGAGGATGATCATACTGAGGTGCTTCTGGAGGGACTTCTGGAAAATTCTAATTAGGATTCAGCTCTGCTACTCTCCCTGAAAGCTCAGCATGAAGCCACTGAAAGCTTTGATGATTGAAAACATTGGCTTCATGAAGTCTTCTTTCAACTTCACTACTTAGATCATGCAATTTACTTAAGACATTCTCCTCCCCCTTTCTGACTTCTTCATTAAGGGTTTGGAAAATTTCTTCTTTGATGCTTGTCAACTTATCAATCGCTGTATTTCTGTTGCTTTCTCCTTGCATATATATCTTGCCTTGATCTTCTAGAAGAGTCTTTTAATTATCATAAATATACTTCAGTCCTTCATTTGTGCAGCTCACAGCTTTAACACCATTGTTGAAATAATTATCTAACTCATCTTTCATATTAGATAGATTGTGCTTTACCTCAGCTGGGTCATTGTTCAGATCAGACTCAAATTCTTTTACTTTGTCAAAAACTTGCTTCAAGGAGAATTCAAAATGTTCTTTTAGAGTCATCAGCAATGCTTCAATAGATTTCAAAAGAGATGAGTCAGACTGAGATGTAGGAGCATGTTGAGGAGTAGGAACTCCAAATTTTACATCATGGAATAGAATCTCATCTTACTTTACTCCCCTTGCAGAAGACACATTTTGAAACACCACATCTCTTGAACAGGAGTTTCAGACTGCACATCCTCTCCTTCATCATCAACCAAAACCTTTATTGCTTGGGCTTGATCTTCTTTAAGATTCTCCCCCCTCAGACATTGCAAGATTAATATCATCTATTGGAGGAACGACAACAACAATAAGAACTCCACCGGTGTGGATTCTTTTTCTTTCACAACTACTTCTTTATCACCAGACTGGTGATAACTTTGAACTGCCTTCTCAACAACACCACTTATTTGAACTGCTTCATTTTTAGGACCATCATCACCATCATCATCATCCTCATCATCATCCTTATCATCATTCTCATCAGATAGCTGTTCTGGCTCCCCCTTAGATGGATCAGCTCTCTTTTCTGGAGAGTGACCAGGGATAAGACTTATTCTCTTTTCTAGATTCAAGATGATCCGATCCAGCTTTCTCTGCAGGTAGATTTTGATCTTCAATTTGAACTGGAGGAAGCAAAGGGGACTTAGTTGGAGAGGGCTCTCTCTGAAGAACAGATTCTGGAGCTTGAGAGATCTCCCCCTGGAATGTTACCACTGGAGACATTACAGAAGTGTGTGGAGGTGAGGTAGGGATTGTAGGCTCATCTTCCATTTCTTCTTCAATATTCAGCCCTGACTTCTCTGCACCTGGCCTTGAGATCTTCATTCCCCATCTGCTGAAGATAGAAGAATCTATCTTCTTTAAGTGATGAACAACTATTCATGTGGACGTATTGAACTGGTTTCCATCTATCTGATTCAAGTATAAGGTAATAATTCTACCAAAATTTGGTGAAGACATTGTGGCCTTAATCTTCTCAAACAATATCAAGCCCCAATCCACTCTCTTTCTGCATACTACAGCTGTCAGAAGTTTAAAAATGTCACTGGAGAGAGAATCATGTGATCCAACCTTGCATAATAAGACTTTTCCTATTGTATATGAGAGCAATTTTCCTTCTTCATTCATGAGCTTTTGACGAATGGAGGTTGAATTCTTAGGTAATCCATAGAAAGATAAAGTTCTTTTGAAATCCTTATCATCCAGATGATCTTCTTCTGTAACTGTCGGCAACTGTAAGTATTTTTTGACTACTGAGGGCTTCATTCTAACCTTTACATCTCCAATTTTACTTTTAATCGACTTCCCTTATTGTCTAAGATGTCCATTCTGGAAGAATTCTAGTACTTCCCCATCCAAGACTCGGCAAGGGTGCTCATGCACAAACAACAAACCCGCGACTTTCAAAATTAAGACGACATTCCTGAAGTCCTCAGAAGCACTGCTGAACCCAGTTCTGACAAGTTCTCCCTTGTCTGCAAGTTCCCTGAACTTTTGAGAGCCATGGAGGCTTGGAGATGAATCGACGAATGACTGAAGAAGAAGTGTCATCGAAAAAGGAAGGAGACAAATCGTCACAAGGGTCAGGAGGTCTCGATCAATGTGTGTGAGAACTTTTGTACCCTTATTGTTGAAACCGAGACTTGCGAACAAGACTTAGTCTCTGTGGAGTTCGGGGCCCTCAGCTAGCCGAGGGGCGACCAATCCTTACTCCTCCCAAGGGAGAGCTCTAGGTTGAAGGTGTTGGAACTACGAACTGGACCAAGGGCTTAGCGGGGAGGTCCCGCCACATACCCGGAAGCCCCTTAGGAACTTCCCCTCCCAAGCCACTACTAATCTTGGGCACCACTTGAGGCTCTCCTCACCCACTAGAGAGAGAAAGTGGGGGGAGAGAGAGAGAGAGAGAGAGCTAGCCTAGAATGAACCTCTCTCCAAATGGTGCCCCCTTGGTCCTATTTATAGGATTTCTGGATTTGGGCTGCAAATAGCCAAAAACTGGCCCGCGGAATTACCAAAATACCCTCAGATTGGGCTGCAGATAGCCAAATCCCGTTGTTCTGGAACGCAAAACGCAGACCGACCCCTCCCCCCGGAACTGGGCGAGAGGTGGTACCTCGCGGGTCTCGGCGAGCACCCTGCTGGTCCCCGCGAGCCCCCTAACTGGGGTACCTCGCGGGTCTCGGCGAGCACCCTGCTGGTCTCGGCGAGCCCCCTAACTGGGGTACCTCGATGGTCTCGGCGAGCACCCTGCTGGTCTCAGCGAGCCCCCTAACTGGGGTACCTCGCGGGTCTCGGCGAGCACCCTGCTGGTCTCGGCGAGCCCCCTAACTGGGGTAGCTCGCGGGTCTCGGCGAGCACCCTGCTGGTCTCGGCGATCCCCCTAACTGGGGTAGCTCGCGGGTCTCGGCGAGCACCCTGCTTGTCTCGGCGAGCCCCCTAACTGGGGTACCTCGTGGGTCTCGGCGAGCACCCTGCTGGTCTCGGCGAGCCCCCTAACTGGGGTACCTCGCGGGTCTCGGCGAGCACCCTGCTGGTCTCGGCGAGCCCCCTAACTGGGGTACCTCGCGGGTCTCGGCGAGCACCCTGCTGGTCTCGGCGAGCACCCTGCTGGTCTCGGAGAGCCCCCTAACTGGGGTACCTCGAGGGTCTCGGCGAGCACCCTGCTGGTCTCGGCGAGCCCCCTAACTGGGTACCTCGCGGGTCTCGGCGAGCACCCTGCTGGTCTCGGCGAGCCCCCTAACTGGGGTACCTCGCGGGTCTCGACGAGCACCCAGCTGGTCTCGGCAAGCCCCCTAACTGGGGTACCTCGCGGGTCTCGGCGAGCACCCTGCTGGTCTCGGCGAGCCCCCTAACTGGGGTAGCTCGCGGGTCTCGGCGAGCACCCTGCTGGTCTCGGCGATCCCCCTAACTGGGGTACCTCGCGGGTCTCGGCGAGCACCCTGCTGGTCTCGGCGAGCCCCCTAACTGGGGTACCTCGCGGGTCTCGGCGAGCACCCTGCTGGTCTCGGCGAGCCCCCTAACTGGGGTACCTCGCGGGTCTCGGCGAGCATCCTGCTGGTCTCGGCGAGCCCCCTAACTGGGGTACCTCGTGGTCTCGGCGAGCACCCTGCTGGTCTCGGCGAGCCCCCTTACTGGGGTACCTCGCGGAGAAATGATACTCTAAAATGCCTCTTCGCTCAAGAACCTACTCGGCGAATACATGGTTGTACACAATCCCCGCTCTTTTCGAGAGAGGTACACGCTCGGAAAGAAACGTCCAACCCTGCATATTCGACGAGTTTCGCTGGGAATCCGGCTAACAGTGCTACTTTGAGAGAAAACATAAAGCATCCTCGAGAGGTCTTCCAGCTCTGCCGGCTAGTGAGAGCCCGGCTAGCGAGACTACTTTGGGGGAATATACATAGCCTCCCCGAGAGGTCTTCCAACCCTGCCGGCTAGTGAGAGCCCGGCTAGAGAGACCACTTCGGGGGAAAATACATAGCGTCCCCGAGAGGTCTTCCACCCATGCCGGCTAGTGAGAGCCCGGCTAGCGAGACCACTTTGGGGGAAAATACATAGCCTCCCCGAGAGGTCTTCCAGCTCTGCCGGCTAGTGAGAGCCCGGCTAGCGAGACTACTTTGGGGGAAAATACATAGCCTCCCCGAGAGGTCTTCCAACCCTGCCGGCTAGTGAGAGCCCGGATAGCGAGACCACTTCGGGGGAAAATACATAGCCTCCCCGAGAGGTCTTCCAGCTCTGCCGGCTAGTGAGAGCCCGGCTAGCGAGACTACTTTGGGGGAAAATACATAGCCTCCCCGAGAGGTCTTCCAACCCTGCCGGCTAGTGAGAGCCCGGCTAGCGAGACCACTTCGGGGGAAAATACATAGCCTCCCCGAGAGGTCTTCCAACATTGCCGGCTAGTGAGAGCCCGGCTAGCGAGACCACTTTGGGGGAAAAACACATTGCCTCCCCGAGAGGTCTTCCAACCTTGCCGGCTAGTGAGAGCCCGGCTTGTGAGAGCCCGGCTAGTGAGAGCCCGGCTAGCGAGACCACTTCGGGGGAAAAATACATAGCCTCCCCGAGAGGTCTTCCAACTCTGCCGGCTAGTGAGAGCCCGGCTAGCGAGAAAACTTCGGGGGAAAATACATAGCCTCCCCGAGCGGTCTTCCAACTCTGCCGGCTAGTGAGAGTCCGGCTAGCGAGACCACTTCGGGGGAAAATACATAGCCTCCCCGAGAGGTCTTCCAACTCTGCCGGCTAGTGAGAGCCCGGCTAGAGAGACCACATCGGGGGAAAAATACATAGCCTCCCCGAGAGGTCTTCCAACTCTGCCGGCTAGTGAGAGCCCGGCTAGCGAGACCACATCGGGGGAAAAATACATAGCCTCCCCGAGAGGTCTTCCAACCCTGCCGGCTAGTGGGAGCCCGACTAGCGAGACCACTTCGGGGGAAAAATACATAGCCTCCCCGAGAGGTCTTCCAACCATGCCGGCTAGTGAGAGCCCGGCTAGCGAGACCACTTCGGGGGAAAATACATAGCCTCCCCGAGAGGTCTTCCAACTCTGCCGGCTAGTGAGAGCCCGGCTAGCGAGACCACTTCGGGGGAAAATACATAGCCTCCCCGAGAGGTCTTCCAACTCTGCCGGCTAGTGAGAGCCCGGCTAGCGAGACCACTTCGGGGGAAAAATACATAGCCTCCCCGAGAGGTCTTCCAACTATGCCGGCTAGTGAGAGCCCGGCTAGCGAGACCACTTCGGGTGAAAAATACAGCCTCCCCGAGAGGTCTTCCAACCCTGCCGGCTATTGAGAGCCCGACTAGTGAGACCACTTCGGGGGAAAAACTCTTAGCCAACATGAATCTCCTGCCTCACCAAGTGAATCTCCTGTCCTGCCAGTTGGATGAGAGCCTGGTCCGCGGTCTTTGCTCGGGGCCTTAACCAATATGAATCACCTGCCTCACCGAGTGAATCTCCTGTCCTGCCAGCTGGATGGGAGCCTGGTCAGCGGTCTCTGCTCGGGGCCTTAACCAATATGAATCACTTGCCTCACCGAGTGAATCTCCTGTCCTGCCAGCTGGATGGGAGCCTGGTCAGCGGTCTCTGCTCGAGGCCTTAACCAATATGAATCACCTGCCTCACCGAGTGAATCTCCTGTCCTGCCAGCTAGATGGGAGCCTGGTCAGCGGTCTCTACTCGGGGCCTTAACCAATATGAATCACCTGCCTCACCGAGTGAATCTCCTGTCCTGCCAGCTGGATGGGAGCCTGGTCAGCGGTCTCTGCTCGGGGCCTTAACCAATATTAATCACCTGCCTCACCGAGTGAATCTCCTGTCCTGCCAGCTAGATGGGAGCCTGGTCAGCGGTCTCTGCTCGGGGCCTTAACCAATGTGAACCTCCTGCCTCACCGAGTGAATCTCCTATCCTGCCAGCTAGATGGGAGCCTGGTCAGCGGTCTCTGCTCGGGGCCTTAACCAATATGAATCACTTGCCTCACCGAGTGAATCTCCTGTCCTGCCAGCTAGATGGGAGCCTGGTCAGCGGTCTCTGCTCGGGGCCTTAACCAATGTGAACCTCCTGCCTCACCGAGTGAATCTCCTATCCTACCAGCTAGATGGGAGCCTGGTCAGTGGTCTCTGCTCGGGGCCTTAACCAATATGAATCACTTGTGTCACCGAGTGAATATCTTATCCTGCCAGTTAGATGGGAGCCTGGTCAGCGGTCTCTGCTCGGGGCCTTAACCAATGTGAACCTCCTGCCTCACTGAGTGAATCTCCTGTCCTGCCAGCTAGATGGGAGCCTGGTCAGCGGTCTCTGCTCGGGGTCTTAGTCGCTTACCCTCCCTGGGAGGTCAACCTGCCCTGCCGGCTAGGGAGAGCCCGGCTAGCGGAACCATCCGAGGGAAAAATATTTACCCTTCCTGGGAGGTCAACCTGCCCTGCCGGCTAGAGAGAGCCCGCCTAGCGGAACCATCCGAGGGGAAAAATATTTACCCTCCCTGGGAGGTCAACCTGCCCTGCCGGCTAGAGAGCGCCCGGCTAGCGGAACCATCCGAGGGGAATAATATTTACCCTCCCTGGGAGGTCAACCTGCCCTGCCGGCTAGAGAGAGCCCGGCTAGCGGAACCATCCGAGGGGAAAAATATTTACCCTCCCTGGGAGGTCAACCTGCCCTGCCGGCTAGAGAGAACCTGGCTAGCGGAACCATCCGAGGGGAAAAATATTTACCCTCCCTGGGAGGTCAACCTGCCCTGCCGGCTAGAGAGAGCCCGGCTAGCGGAACCATCCGAGGGGAAAAATATTTACCCTCTCTGGGAGGTCAACCTGCCCTACCGGCTAGAGAGAGTCCGGCTAGCGGAACCATCCGAGGGGAAAAATATTTACCCTCCCTGGGAGGTCAACCTGCCCTGCCGGCTAGAGAGAGCCCGGCTAGCGGAACCATCCGAGGGGAAAAATATTTACCCTCCCTGGGAGGTCAACCTGCCCTGCCGGCTAGAGAGAGCCCGGCTAGCGGAACCATCCGAGGGGAAAAATATTTACCCTCCCTGGGAGGTCAACCTGCCCTGCCGGCTAGAGAGAGCCCGTCTAGCGGAACCATCCGAGGGGAAAAATATTTACCCTCCCTGGGAGGTCAACCTGCCCTGCCGGCTAGAGAGAGCCCGGCTAGCGAAACCATTCGAGGGGAAAAATATTTTGAAAAACAAAACTTTTATTACATTAGTCAGCTGGTTAGATGCAAGAAAACCAAGTACGGAAATGCTTCATCCTACTACATGGACTCAAAGAAACAAAACTAAGCACGGGGACCGGGACTCGGGCTTCTACTCCCAGGCACGGTCCTCCTCGACCTCCTCTGGTTGTTGATGCTGCGGCTTCTGCCCCCTTGCCCCCTTCGTCTCCAAGAACTCGGGGCAGGTGGATGTCACGTGACCCTCCTCCTGATGGAAGTCACAGTAAGGCAACTCTGCAAGGATGCCCCTTCTTTCTCCCGAGCGGTTCATTCTTCTACCTTGGCCGATCGCCCGAGCCTGCCGGGGCAGTGGGGGAGGTGTCCTCTCCCCCTGTATCCACCTCGGGCGGTTGGATCTTTTCCTTTTGAAGCCTCCCCCTCCTTGCTCTCGCGGAGTCGAGATGGTAACCCCTGTGCTCGTCGGGTTATTGGGTAGCCGCTCCCCCGGGTGGCCTCGTCCACCAACGTTTTGACTCCTTTTGGGGTGGGGCGAGTGGGGGCCGAATGCCTCCCCGCTCATCCCCCTTTGGGGCTGGGCTAGAAGAGCCGGGGCGAGCTGGGAGGGCATCCCCCTCCGGAACTCGCCCCCTTGAAGGGGCGGGGCGAGCTGGGAGGGCGCCCCCTTCCTGAGCTCGCCCCCTTGAAGGGGCGGGGCGAGCTAGGAGGGCGCCCCCCTCCTGAGCTCGCCCCCTTAAAGGGGCGGGGCGATCTGGGAGGGCGCCCCCTCCTGAGCTCGCCCCCTTGAGGATGGGCGAGTGGGGGTATGGCACCCCCCCCACTCCCCCCTCACCGGTACTTCCTTCCTGGACTGTTGGCCGAGAGTTCCTGCGTCCACCTGCTCGGGTGGGACCTCCGGACCATCTCCTCTTCTTCCTCCGACTATCATGGCGAAGGCAACCTCAAAGGTCTGCAGGACCTCTCGCTTGAAGTTTTTGAACATCTCTAACGTCACCCCAGTCACTGGGGGCTGCGAGTGACCCGGGTCAGAGCTTCCTCCACCTCCGTCCATGGAGCTCATCTTGAGAGTTTCTTGAATCGGTCACACTCCACGCTCACCGCACCATGTGTTGAAACCGAGACTTGCGAACAAGACTTAGTCTCTGTGGAGTTCGGGGCCCTCAGCTAGCCGAGGGGCGACCAATCCTTACTCCTCCCAAGGGAGAGCTCTAGGTTGAAGGTGTTGAAACTAGGAACTGGACCAAGGGCTTAGCGGGGAGGTCCCGCCACATACCCGGAAGCCCCTTAGGAACTTCCCCTCCCAAGCCACTACTAAGCTTGGGCACCACTTTAGGCTCTCCTCACCCACTAGAGAGAGAAAGTGGGGGGGGGGGGGGAGAGAGAGAGAGAGAGAGAGAGAGAGAGAGAGAGAGAGAGAGAGCCTAGAATGAACCTCTCTCCAAATGGTGCCCCCTTGGTCCTATTTATAGGATTTCTGGATTTGGGCTGCAAATAGCCAAAAACTGGCCCGCGGAATTACCAAAATACCCTCGGATTGGGCTGCAGATAGCCAAATCCCGTTGTTCTGGAACGCTAAACGCAGACCGACCCCTCCCCCCGGAACTGGGCGAGAGGGGGTACCTCGCGGGTCTCGGCGAGCACCCTGCTGGTCCCCGCGAGCCCCCTAACTGGGGTACCTCGCGGGTCTCGGCGAGCACCCTGCTGGTCTCGGGGAGCCCCCTAACTGGGGTACCTCGCGGGTCTCGGCGAGCACCCTACTGGTCTCGGCGAGCCCCCTAACTGGGGTACCTCGCGGGTCTCGGCGAGCACCCTGCTGGTCTCGGCGAGCCCCCTAACTGGGTACCTCGCGGGTCTCGGCGAGCACCCTGCTGGTCTCGGCGAGCCCCCTAACTAGGGTAGCTCGCGGGTCTCGGCGAGCACCCTGCTGGTCTCGGCGATCCCCCTAACTGGGGTACCTCGCGGGTCTCGGCGAGCACCCTGCTGGTCTCGGCGAGCACCCTGCTGGTCTCGGCGAGCCCCCTAACTGGGGTACCTCGCGGGTCTCGGCGAGCACCCTGCTGGTCTCGGCGAGCCCCCTAACTGGGGTACCTCGCGGGTCTTGGCGAGCACCCTGCTGGTCTCGGCGAGCACCCTGCTGGTCTCGGCGAGCACCCTGCTGGTCTCGGCGAGCACCCTGCTGGTCTCGGCGAGCACCCTGCTGGTCTCGGCGAGCCCCCTAACTGGGGTACCTCGCGGGTCTCGGCGAGCACCCTGCTGGTCTCGGCGAGCCCCCTAACTGGGTACCTCGCGGGTCTCGGCGAGCACCCTGCTGGTCTCGGCGATCCCCCTAACTGGGGTACCTCGCGGGTCTCGGCGAGCACCCAGCTGGTCTCGGCAAGCCCCCTAACTGGGGTACCTCGCGGGTCTCGGCGAGCACCCTGCTGGTCTCGGCGAGCACCCTAACTGGGGTAGCTCGCGGGTCTCGGCGAGCACCCTGCTGGTCTCGGCGATCCCCCTAACTGGGGTACCTCGCGGGTCTCGGCGAGCACCCTGCTGGTCTCAGCGAGCCCCCTAACTGGGGTACCTCGCGGGTCTCGGCGAGCACCCTGCTGGTCTCGGCGAGCCCCCTAACTAGGGTACCTCGCGGGTCTCGGCGAGCACCCTGCTGGTCTCGGCGAGCCCCCTAACTGGGGTACCTCGCGGTCTCGGCGAGCACCCCGCTGGTCTCGGCGAGCCCCCTAACTGGGGTACCTCGCGGAGAAATGATATTCTGAAATGCCTCTTGGCTCAAGAACCTACTCGGCGAATACATGGTTGTACACTTATAATATTTATATATAATTAATATTTTGACTAAAGAAAATAGGCTCGTACCTTTTAGAATAAAATGACTCTTCAGATCCAGTAATTAGAGAAATTTGGTTTAAATTCTATGAGAGAAGCTTTCATCGAAAGGACTTCAAAATTCATCGAAATGACTCGAGTAGATTCTCCAATTCGTCTAAAGGACTCAACGAAATAAAATTTTTGTCAAAACCATTTGTGAGGACTCGACGAATTCATCGAATTGACTCGTGTAATATCCTTGACTTCTTTGAAAGAACAGATTTTCTGATTTTATCTGATTCCTTTGACTTTTCTTCAAGAGTCCTTGTTCAACATACCATGTTCCAGCTTGAATTAGTTGAACATGGCCTCATCTATCGGCTTCGTGAATATATCTGCAATTTGCTTGTCTGTCGGGAGATAACTGAGGTTGATGTCCTTGTTCTCCACATGATCCCCGATGAAGTGATAATGTATCTCTATATGCATTGTCCGGCTGTAAGAGATTGAATTATTTACAATTGCTATGGCACTTGATGAGTCACAGAACATAGGAATCTCCTTCAACTACAGGTTGTAGTCTTCTAGTTGATTCCTGATCCATAGAAATTTTGCATAACAACTGCCTGTGGATATATTCTCTGATTCAGCAGTTGAAATTGCTACACAATTTTGCTTCTTGCTACTCCAAGAAATAAGCCTCCTTCCTAGGAATTGGCATGTTCCGGAAGTGCTTTTTCTGTCATCTCTACTACCTGCAAAATCAGCATCTGAAGAGCCGGTTAGCTCAAAGTCATTACTTCTTGGGACCATAAGCCAAGATTCGGTGTGCCTTTAAGGTATCTCAAAATCCTCTTTGCAGCGGCATAATGAGATTACTTAGAGTTCACCTGAAATCTAGCACAAACACATATTGAAAATATTATGTCCGGTATACTGGCAGTAAGGTAGAGCAAGGATCCAATTATGCTTCTGTACTTGGTTCAAAAGGTTTCCCTTTCTCATCCTTGTCCAGAGTCATAGTTGAACCCATTGGAGTCTGTATTGTGGTTGCATTCTCCATTCTGAATTTCTTAATTAACTCTTTGGTGAACTTCGTGTGAGAGATGAAAATTTTATCTTCAGATTGTTTCACATAAAGTCCTAAGAAATACTTCAGCTCACCCATACTACTTATTTCAAATTTCCCTTGCATCAAGTTAGAGAACTTTTTGCAAAAGTGATCATCCATAGATCCAAAGATAATATCATCGACATATATTTGCACTAGCAAAATCTTGCCTTTTACTTCCTTAAGAAATAATGTCTTATCTATCTTTCCTCTTGTGAATTTGTTCTCAAGAAAAAAGCTAAAGAGGGTCTCATACCAAGCTCGGGTGCTTGTTTTAGACCATATAAAGCTTTTCATAAGAAACAAACATAATCAGGGAGGGAGGAATCAACAAAACCTAGAGGTTGTAATACGTATACTTATTACTTTAGATTACCATTAAGGAAGGTTGGCTTCACGTCCATTTGATAGACCTTAAATCCCTTGTGAGCAGCATACGTTAGAAACAACCTGATCGCTTCGAGTCTTGCCACTGGGGCATAGGTTTGATCAAAGTCGATACCTTCTTCTTGTCTGTACCCTTGGGCAACAAGTCTGGCCTTGTTCTTGATTATAACACCGTTTTCATCCAACTCATTTCTAAAAAGCCATTTTGTTCCGATAACATTTTGACATTTGGGTCTTGGCACTGTTGAAATTATTGAAGTGAAGTGGAGGTGACATGGCGCTCTATTTTTGGGTGACCGCAGAGACCGCGCGGTCTGTGCTTGTTCTCTACCGGTTTGTTTTACCGGTCTGGTACTAGCGGTCTGCTGTTTGACCAGTTTGTTCCTGGTTGTTGCGGTCTCATCCCGGGCTGCTCTACTTGGTCTGTTTATCTTCTTTGTAGAAGACCGGGCGGTCTGTTCGTATGTGATCACTGAGACCGGGCGGTTTGTGCTTGGCGATCTGGCGACTTGTTCGAAGTCGGCCATATGGTTCTTGGTTTGCTCCTGGTGTTCTAAGGAAGGAGAGTTCGTGTGCCCGCGCGGTTTGTGCACGGTCTCGTGTTCAGGCGACTTGTGTGTGGTCTGTCTGCTGATCTGCGGTCTTGGATGGAAGGTTGTCCAAGTTGTGTGATCGCGTGGTCTGCCCATATGAGACCGCTCGCGATTTGATGGGTGGTGATTGTATCTCTCGTGTGCGGTGACGACATCCGTCTACCCGCCTATAAATAGAGGTGCAGGGCCCGTCATTGATAACGAGAACTATAAGAACTAGAGCCTGGGTTAATTCGTGCGGTCTCAACTTTGAGGTCGGGCGGTCTCGGAAGTGAGTTGACTGTTTGTTGTGTTCACAGGTTTGCGGTCAGCAGGTTGCGGTATCCTTCCTTGGTAATTCCCAGCGGCTTGGATAACAGTTCGGCAGTGGCTTGTCTGCGAACTGGTTCTTGTGCTGTTCGCAGCGAACTCGACGATCAGGCGACCTTCAGCGGTTAGGCGATCTGAGTTGTGGTCTGGCGACAGCTTCAGTTCTTTGTTCATTGCAATAAGCTTCAGTTCGTGCGGTCTGAGGTTGCGGTCTTGCAGTGCAGGTGACCTATCTATTTTCTGTTCGAGCGGTCTCAAGTCAAGCTGGGCGATCTCTGAAGTCGAGCGGTCTATGCGGTCTCTGCTTGTCAGACCGCCAGTTTTGTTTTTGGTGTGTTTGTTCTTCTCTCCTTCGTGATTCTTATGAATCATGTCTCGCCATGTATGTCTCTCACTGTAAATGAAGTTTGTGATTCAATAAAGTCTCTTGTGTTGCTGTGTGGCATTGTGGTTGTTTGGCTATAACTCAGTTGATGCAACTCCTGCTTACTCCTAAATGATTCAAATCAAAAATTTTAACATGGTATCAGAGCTAGGTTTTTGGAGTGGATAAGCAGTGATCAACTTGAGTTGCCATCGTCTTTGTGAAGAAGAGACCACATAGATTGCCATGGAAGGTGGATACGCAAGAGGGCTTGGTATTGAACTCCTCACATCGACTAACTACAAGAAATGGAGGTCGTGTATGGAGAGCTACTTACTTGGTGAGGATCTATGGGAGATAGTTGGAGGAGAAGACACACAAGAAATATTTCTAGCAGGAGATAATATGGCAGAGATGAGACTTTGGAGGAGGACTAATGCTAAGGCAGAGTTCACTCTCAAGAGGGCTATCTCACCAGAGCTGTTTGATCACATTATTGGATGTAAATCTGCTGCTGAGATTTGGACGTCTTTGGACGGGTTGTTTAATAAGAAGAATGTATCTCGACTACAATTTCTTGAAAATGAGTTGGCAAGGGCCTCTCAAGGTGATCTTTCTATTTCTAACTTCTTTCTCAAGATGAAGAACCTCACAGCAGAGATTTCTGCATTGGACCCTGATGAGCCCATCTCGGAAGCAAAACTGAAGAGGCATATTATCCGCAGGTTGCGGAAGGAGTATCTTGCCTTTATGACTTCAGTTCAAGGTTGGGTAAATCAACCATCTTTGTTGGAGCTGGAGAACTTACTTGCTTCGCAAGAAAGTTTGGCAAGGCAGATGGCGGGGACTTCTATCTCTGGGGGAGATAGTGATGTGTTATTTTCTTGGAAGAAGAAGAAGAAATGGGAGAAGAATAAGCCGGGTCATGATGGACCCTCTACTTCAGGTCAGCAGGATAGGGGTTATGCTCCTAAGTCTGATGGGAAGAAGAAGGGAGAGGGACCAAGGTGCTTCAGGTGCAATAAGACCGGGCACTTCAAGAAAGATTGCCGGGTTAATCTTCAGCCAGGACATGCAGCGGAGAAGGAGAAGCCAAAGTATGATGAAGCTGGATGGGAAGGAGCCTTTGCGGCTAATATGACGGCTATGCCCGTTAAGGCCTTCGCTGCCATCAACTTTGAAGAGGATTGGATTGTTGATTCAGGGTGTGGACATCATCTCACCGGGGATGAATCAAAGTTCTCTTCTTTGGCGCCTTACTCAGGTAACGATGCTATCATAACGGCTGATAATTCTGTTCATGCAGTAGAACAAGAAGGAGTTGTCTCTTTGAGCAGTGATAAGGGTCCACTCACCTTGAGGAGTGTTTATCACGTGCCGGGTATGAAGAAGAATCTCTTTTCTGTGACCAATGTGGTCGATGCCGGTTATCACGTTCAGTTTGGCCCAACAGAAGTGAAGTTTCTTAAAACTCAACAGGAGATAAAAGGAGACGTTATCCATGTTGGAAAGAGGGTGAAGGACTTGTTTGTGTTATCGACAAGTACCTAAGTTGATAAGATGAAGACCAATGATAGCGCGGCTATCTGACATGAAAGGTTGGGGCATGTAGGCATGGACAAATTGAAGGTTATGGCGGTAAGGGGCCTTGTCAAGGGCTTGCCTAGCTTATCCTCCTATGGAGACGGTCATGTTTGTGCGGGATGTCAGTTTGGTAAGTCTCATCGACTTCCATTTGATAAATCGCAAACTAGATGCAAAGCGCCATTGGAGTGCATTCACGGTGATTTGATGGGACCGACTGCTACCCCAAGCCTTGGAGGCAACAGATATATGTTGGTGTTGATTGACGATTACACCAGATATTTCTGGATGTATTTTTTGAAAGAGAAGTCAGAAGCTTTTGTGAGTTTCGTGGAGTTCAAGGAGCTGGTTGAAGGTCGGTTAGGCCTGCGGGTGAAAAAATTGAGAACTGACAATGGTGGGGAGTTCACCTCTGGTGAGTTCTCAAGTTTTTGCAGGAAACACGGCGTTCGGAGAGAGCTCACTCGTGCCCATACTCCACAACAAAATGGCATTGCAGAACGGAAGATCCGACATCTGACGGAAACTTGCAAATGCTGGCTTGATGCCAAGAGTATCCCAAAGTCCTTCTGGGCGGAGGGAATGTCTTGTGCAGCTTACGTCATCAACAGGATGCCTCTAAGTCCTATCAACATGAAGATGTTGGGTTTTCTACAACCATACATCATATGTAGGCGCAGCGGAAATAACGAGAACAACCCAAAAGAGTTTCGGATCGGGCCATGAAAATGAATCAAGAAGTAATCAAAACTACTAGGTATGAAAATTACCTTTGCGCGATTGGATCAAATCCAACCTAGATGCTCCATGAGTTGAGTTCTGTCGGCAAGAGAGTCCTCACATAGAATAATGTCTACGTCTCTACAGCAGTCCACACGAGCCGGGAGAAGAAGACTGCACCTTGCGCTTCCACGAACTGCTAGATTCGTTCCAGGAAGAGCAATCGCGGCGACGATCGCCAGAAGGGAGGTCTGCGGAGGCGAACGGGGCGGCGGAACTCTTCCATCTAGGGTTCGGGAGGAACTCTTCCATCGGCCGAACCTTTTGTTTGCGTAAGAATATAGAACCCTTAAAACAAGTTCTATTTATACCCGAAGCATAAACAGACCTAGAAGAATCGCTATCCGCAGTCCATATAGAAAATTGGGGTTTCTGTAACAATTCGTCGGGATTTCACGAATCAGCATTCGTCGAGTTTCCACGGAACAATTCAACGAATTCCGACGAATCATATCCAACGAATTCCGATGAATCATATCCGACGAATTCCGACGAATCATATCCGACCAATTCCGACGAATTATATCCGACGAATTCCGACAGCAACATTTGCTTTACCTCCCCGATTCTATATGGTGATTGGTAACCTTTACCAACACAGTCAATCTTCCAACTTCTCCACATGCTCTTATGTGCGACCCTGCAGACTCATATCGCGTTCGCAGTGAGACTACATGTTTGACCACTTTCTAGATCACAATGGTAACTCCAACAGTCTCCCACTTGATCTTGAAAGTTTCAAACAAAAACCTCACAAACAATGAGCGGCATCTAGCAATGCATCATTGCTCCCCAAGAAATAAGAGTTCATAACTCATAAGCCTTTATGACCAATGTTCCAGCGTTGTCTTCGTCCCTTTGTCCCTTACATCCAGAAAGAACTAGAGGCATGGACCGTGTCACCCTCATAATAGCTCAATCCAAGTTTCTTGATCCAGAACGGACTTCCAAAGAATGGTGAGCTCAATATCACATATTGACTCAACCAAGCATGGCCATGCATTTCTCAGTCCAATTCCATCAAGGGGCCCATGGATGCAACTCCTGTTATATAGGAGGACAAATCCCATATCTGCTCACACCCAAACACCCAAATGATTCGTAACGTACCCAACGACCACCTTTATCATCAACCTTATTCAAGGAAGACTTTAGATGACATCAAAGCACGCTCTTCCTCACTCGATGAATGCTGTGACTTCAGGTCAAAGGACCACAACACCATAGTCAAATAAGACCTACTTGTGACACATTTAAGTAACAATCCACAAAGTAATCTCAGATTGGGTCTATCCAGTACAACTTGTTCACTAACAAGTACCCACGTGATGACTTGATATCACAATATCATGACCTATGAGAACGGGTCATCAGTCAACACACATGCTAGTCTTAATGTATCATCATCACCCTTAGCTTCTACGATGATACCCTGACCAGGGACCTTTTAAGAATGAAGCTTCGAAATCATAGGCTCTCACATTCAAGTCACGTACTTGATGTCCTATGGAAGCGAACATTCTAAGGGTATTTATCACGAATTTTATTCTATCATATAGAAACAGTATATCATAATAAAAGAACTTGCCATTAATTGTAAAAAGAAATAATTGGTACACAATTCATCATATGAATAAATAATAAACAGCCAACAGAATATATATTTTACATGCAACCCACAAGACTCCCACTAGAGTTGATCACTCAGGTATCGTATACCCATTGATCTAGTATGACCATCATGCTTTCTCTGCGCGAGAGGCTTTGTCAGTGGATCTGCAATATTCTCCTCAGTCGGCACTCTGCAAATGTTCACATCTCCTCGTTCGACAATCTCACGAATAAGATGGAACCGCCGAAGTATGTGCTTGGAGCGCTGATGGGATCTAGGTTCCTTAGATTGTGCAATTGCACCATTGTTATCACAGGAGATAACTACGGGACCAACAATGCTAGGAACTACATCTAGCTCGCCGATGAATTTCCTAATCCATACAGCCTCCTTCGCTACATTATCCGCAGCGATATACTCGGCCTCAGTTGTAGAATCAGCAACTGTCTCATGCTTGGAACTCTTCCAGCTCACAGCTCCTCCATTCAGGCAAAACACAAACCCTGACTGAGACTTCGAATCATCCCTATCAGTTTGGAAGCTGGCATCCGTGTAACCACTTACAACGAGCTCTTCCTCTCCACCATACACCAAGAATACATCCTTAGTCCTTCTCAAATACTTCAGGATATTCTTTACGGCTATCCAGTGGCATTCACCGGGATCAGACTGATACCTGCTAGTCATGCTCAAACCAAAAGAGACATCGGGTCGAGTACATAACATTGCATACATGATTGACCCAATTGCCGAAGCATATGGAATCAACTTCATGCGGTCCTTATCTTCACAAGATTTTGGACACTGGTCCTTAGAGAGATTCACACCATGAGACATGGGCAAAAATCCTTTCTTGGACTCAAGCATGTTGAACCGCTTCAACACCTTCTCAATGTACGTACTCTGGGTCAAACCCAGCAACTTCTTCGATCTATCTCTATAGATCTTAATACCGAGTATGTAAGTTTCTTCACCCAAGTCCTTCATAGAAAAGCAGTTCCGTAGGTTGTTCTTAACAACTTTCAGGGTAGGTATGTCATTCCCGATCAGCAGTATGTCATCTACATACAATATCAGGAAGACAACAATGCTCCCACTGATTCGCTTGTAAACACACGGTTCATCTTCATTCTTGACAAAACCAAACTCTTTGATCTTCTCATCAAAAAAAAGATTCCAACTTCTAGAGACCTGTTTCAATCCATAGATGGACCTATTCAGCTTGCATATTTTAGTGGCTTCATTTGGGGATACAAAACCCTCGGGTTGTGTCATGTACACATCCTCAAGGAGGTTTCCATTTAGGAAAACCGTTTATACATCCATCTGCCAGATCTCGTAGTCATAATACGCAGCAATAGCAAGCAATATCCTAATGGACTTTACCATGACAACAGGGGAAAAAGTCTCATCATAGTCAACACCATGAATTTGCTTGAAACCCTTAGCCACCAGTCGCCCTTTGAATGTCTGTACATTCCCATCCATGTCGGTCTTCTTCTTGATGACCCACTTGCACCCTATGGGTCGTACCCCTTCAGGTGGTTCCACCAAGTTCCAAACTTGGTTTGTATACATGCAGTCCATTTCGGATTTCATAGCCTCAAGCCATTTGTCGGAGTCCGGTCCATTCATAGCCTCTTGGTAGGTCGCTGGTTCATCATCATGATCCATAAGCAACACATTACCTATTTGAGACATGAGAAATACATATCTCTCAGGCTCAAATCTTGGTCTACCAGATCTGTATAGGACTTGTGTCTCTTGAGCAGGTTCTCTAGCTACAACCTCTTGTAGTCCTGGCTCAGAATCCAATTCTGGTTCATTCACTACTTGTGGTTCTTGAACTTCTTCAAGTTCTACCTTTTGCGTCTTTCTTGATAAGAACTCTTTCTCCAAGAAGACACCCATCCTTGCGACAAACACTTTGCCCTCAGACAGTAGGTAAAAGTAATATCCTTTCGTTTCCTTAGGATATCCCACCAGATAACACTTATCTGATTTGGGTTCCATCTTGTCAGGCATTTGACGTCGTACGTATGCCTCACAGCCCTAATTTTAATGAATGACATACTAGGACGCTTCCCAGTCCATATCTCATATGGTGTCTTTAGAACTGTTTTCGTCGGAGCGCGATTCAGTCTCATTGCAGCAGACTCTAAAGCAAAACCCCAAAAGGAAACAGGCAAGTCTGCATGAATCATCATCGACCGTACCATGTCTAACAGAGTACGATTTCTCCTCTCAGACACACCATTATGCTGCGGTGTCCTAGGTGGAGTGAGCTGTGATACAATACCACACTCTTTTAGATGATCACGGAACTCATGACTCAGGTATTCGCCACCTCGATCAGATCGGAGTGCTTTAACCCTTTTACCCAATTGGTTCTCCACTTCATTCTTAAACTCTTTGAACTTTTCAAAAGTTTCGGATTTGCACTTCATAAGATACACGTATCCGTATCTACTGAAATCATCAGTAAATGTAACGACGTAGAAATACCCACCCCTAGCCATAGAACTCATGGGCCCGCATACATCACTATGTACAACACCCAAGAGATCCTCAGCCCTCTCAGTATAACCAGTGAAAGGGGCTTTACTCATCTTGCCTAATAAACAAGACTCGCATCGCTCAAATGATTCATAATCAAATGAATCCAATAGTCCATCTTTATGGAGCTTGGATATGCGCTTCTCGTTTATATGGCCCAAACGACAATGCCAAAGATATGTAGGATTTGAGTCATTTGTTCTTAGTCTTTTATTATTATCTACATTATAGATCGGATGGTCCAGGTTCAAAACATAAAGACCATTAAACAATTGAGCTACAACATAACAAACATCATTCTTAAATATAGAACAACAATTGTTCTTAATTATAAAAGAAAATCCAATCATGTCTAAGCATGAAATGGATATAATGTTTCTAATTATGGTCGGAACAAAATAACAATTATTAAGTTCTATTACAAGTCCACTGGGCAAAGAAAGACGGTAAACCCCTACGGCTACAGCAGCAACTCTTGCTCCATTGCCGACGCGCAGGTCCACCTCTCCTTTACTCAGCAATCTCCTCCTTCCCAGTTCCTGCACATTTGTACAAATGTGAGAACCACATCCGGTATCCAATACCCAAGATGAAGGAGCAGAAATGTTTATCTCTGTAACTTAAATATTCGAAGCGGAAGTCATACCTCCCTTCATTTTCCGCAGACCCTCAATGTACGAAGGAAAATTCCTCCTCCAATGACCAGCCTTGCCACAGTGGTGGCATTTCCCTTCCTTTACGGTGTTCTTCTTTTTCAGCGCAGAAGATATGGGCTCAAGATGTGACTTAGGTCCCACCTTCGTCTTTTCGAAGCCCTTTGCCTTACCCTTGCCTTTATGTACCATCAATATGGGACTAGCAAGCTTGTCCTTCTTCATGTTTATCTTGGCAGTTCGCAACATGCCTAGGAGCTCGGGCAGTGTCTTGTCTATTTCATTCATGTTGTAGTTCAAGATGAACTGCTCATAACTATCCGGCAACGATTGCAGGATAAGATCTGTGGCCAACTCTTGACCCAGAGGAAAACCCAGTCTCTCCAGGTTCTCTATATACCCAATCATCTTGAGTACGTGAGTACCAACCGAGTCTCGAGTTCCCATTTTGCACTGAAATAATGCCTTCGTGACATCGAACCTCTCTTGACGAGCTTGCCCTTGAAACATTTTCTTTAGGTGCTCGTCAATCTCCTTGCACCCCATGTTCTCGTGTTGCTTATGAAGCTCAGAGTTCATGGTGGCAAGCATAAAGCACTCGACGTCTAAGGCGTCATCGGTACACTTCTTATAAGCATCCTTATCAACGCGGGACGAGTTCCCGGTCGGCACCTCGGGGGCTTCTTCTTCCAAGACGTAGAGCTTTCGCTCTTGCCTGAGAACAATTCTCAGGTTCCTGTACCAGTCCATGTAGTTCGTCCCACTTAGCTTGTCCTTCTCAAGGATAGCTCTCAGGGACAAGGTGGAATGTGAACCTCTTGCCATGGGATTCTACAAGAATTCATGCAGAATTTAATCAGTACCAAAATTTCAAAATACAATTTATTTTAATTTGGACTTCAATTAAATACTCCCACTATTTTATTCAAATTGATAGCCCTCACTATCAATCCGGAGAGTCCATGCGAGCTACTCTCTTAGTGGACAAGACCCATATTTCACCAACACAATGAGTCAGCTTTGGCTTTTCTCTCACTATGTAGTTATTTAGGTAGGCAACGCTTGCCAATTGCATCCTCATGCAACTCTTGTATGGTTGGTGAATAACTCCTTATTCGCATCCATCATATGTTGCATGCCAACCCTATGCCTCTAGGCACTCAACCTTTGAGGTCACCTAGTTAAGTTAGACCCGATGTCGACAGTGGGATATCATAATTATCCGCTCGCACCCTTACCAAGATAGATTAATGCACCTTGCTTTGGCAAGCCCACACTTCATCGATCGAGGCAGGAAGAGTGTCATCCATCGGAAGGCATCAGAACACTTAATATTTGATGAAGGGATTTTTAATAATAGGTTAACACTTAACCATGATCAATATTTGATCAAAGTGCACATCCACAGAAAAACAAGCTTTCTAAAAAAAAATCCACATGCATCCCTTATGTGCACAACATAAGACTATCAACCTTTGATAGACGAAAGGGCTAAATCTGGACATTTAGAACTCTTCCAAATCTTCATATTTACATGCATTGGACAAAGGCAAAGTCAACTCAACTTAAAGCAGTAGATAAGCTCGTCTCTCATTGTTGGATTCAAAATCCAAAACAATACAAGGGTTCATTAACCACTTGAGGGACGGTTACTGCTAAGGAGACAACAATTTCTTACAATTAGAAATTACCACAAGATCCCAGACGTTCCTGGTGGGGTTCCAAGGGGCCGCGCCCCTGGCGGGGTCTTAGGGGCAGAGCCCCTAACGGGGTCCAAGGGGCCGCGCCCCTGGCGGGGTCTTAGGGGCAGAGCCCCTAATGGTGTCCTAGGGGAAGCCCCGTCCAAATTTTTCAAAATCACCACCGATTTCCCTTGGAAAAATCATCAACTTTTGATGTTCCAGGAAGAAATCTTGACATTTAGAACGCTTTCAAATACCTAGATTTGCACGTACTGGAATAACCTAACTTCTGAAACAACATTCATGGCCGCAACCTGCCTCTGATACCACTATTGGGTTTTCTACAACCATACATCATATGTAGGCGCAGCGGAAATAATGAGAACAACCCAAAAGAGTTTCGGATCGGGCCATGAAAATGAATCAAGAAGTAATCAAAACTACTAGGTATGAAAATTACCTTTGCGGGATTGGATCAAATCCAACCTAGATGCTCCACGAGTTGAGTTCTGTCGGCAAGAGAGTCCTTACGTAGAATAATGTCTACGTCTCTACAGCAGTCCGCACGAGCCGGGAGAAGAAGACTGCACCTTGCGCTTCCACGAACTGCTAGATTCGTTCCAGGAAGAGCAATCGCGGCGACGATCGCCGGAAGGGAGGTCTGCGGAGGTGAACGGGGCGGCGGAACTCTTCCGTCTAGGGTTCGGGAGGAACTCTTCCGTCGGCCAAACCTTTTGTTTGCGTAAGAATATAGAACCCTTAAATCAAGTTCTATTTATACCCGAAGCATAAACAGACCTAGAAGAATTGCTATCCGCAGTCCATACAGAAAATTGGGGTTTCTGTAACAATTTGTCTGGATTTCACGAATCAGCATTCGTCGAGTTTCCACGGAACAATTCGACGAATTCCGACGAATCATATCCGACGAATTCCGACGAATCATATCCGACGAATCATATCCGACCAATTCCGACGAATCATATCCGACGAATTCCGACGAATTCCGACAGCAACATTTGCTTTACCTCCCCGATTCTATATGGTGATTGGTAACCTTTACCAACACAGTCAATCTTCGAACTTCTCCACATGCTCTTATGTGCGACCATGCAGACTCATATCGCGTTGGCAGTGAGACTACATGTTTGACCACTTCTAGATCACAATGGTAACTCCAACAGAAGACCCTCACGAACTGATGTTCATGGAGAAACCAAGTGTTGCACACTTTCGGGTGTTCGGGTCAACCTGTTATGTGCATATTCGTGATGCTCTTCGGACAAAGCTAGATGCGAAAGCAAGGAAGCTAGTCTTTGTTGGATATGATGAGCGGAAGAAGGGATGGAGATGCATGGATCCTGAGACTCGAAGATCTTTTGTATCTCAGGATGTGGTGTTCGATGAGGTAACTTCCTACAAGGGGAGTTCAGGAGTTAAACTACCAGAGAACAGGGTTGATGAAGAAGGGAAGGCTGCAGAAAATCTTCAAGTGGAGTTGCCTGTTTCACCAGGAGCTCCTATTGTGTCAAGCTCAGAGATGGAGGCTTCAGGTTCTGGAAGCAGGGGGAGCGATGCTCCAAGTTCATCTGGAAGAGGAGCTAGCACAAAAGAAGCAGCTGAGGAGGTGGCTAGTCAAGTGCAACCTCTTAGGAGGTCGAAGAGGACTATTAAACCACCAGATCGATACACAGGAGGAAACATGGTAAGCTTTGTCTCATGTTTCTTTGCTGGTCCCTTGGATGAGAGGGAGCCGTCGAGCTTTGAGAAGGCCAAAGGTGTGAAGCAGTGGGATATTTCTATGCAAGAGGGGATGGATGCTCTCAAGAAGAATGAGACTTGGTCTCTAGTGCCCAGGCCCAAGGGCATTACCTCTGTGACATGCAAATGGGTCTACAAACTCAAGAAGAAGGCTGACGGTATGATCGAGCGATACAAGGCTCGCCTTGTAGCTCGCGGGTTCTCACAGCAGTATGGTGAAGATTATGATGAGACGTTTAGTCCAGTGGCAAAGATGACTTCGGTCCGATTTGTTATTGCTTTGGCGGCTTCAAGTGGATGGGAGATTTGGCAGCTCAACGTTAAGAATGCCTTCTTATACGGCGAGATCAACAAGGATATCTTTATGATCCAACCGTCGGGCTTCATTTCGGAGGAGTGTCCGGACTACGTCTGCAAACTGAAGAAAGCCCTGTATGGTTTGAAGCAAGCGCCTTAGGCGTGGTATGGAAAGATCGCGGAGTATCTTCTATTCTACGGGTTCTTTGCTTCAGACTCTGATTCTAGCTTGTTCGTCAAGAAGGAGGGGCACTTCGGGTCATTGTCTTGCTGTATGTGGATGACATGATTGTCACCGGGAACTCGAAGGAGGCAGTAGCAAGGCTGAGAGCCGAGCTTGCTATCAGATTTGAGATGAAGGATCTGGGTGAGCTTCACCATTTCCTTGGACTCGAGGTTCAGAGGCGGGAGAGCGGAGTGCTCATTTCTCAGGCCGGATATGCAGAGCGGATCGTTCAATGATTTGGCATGGAGGAAGGGAAGAGCAGCTCTATACCATTGGAACAACATCATAAACTTCGGAAGGATGAGGGGAGAGTTCTATCTGATCTGTTGGTGTTCCGAGCTCTGGTTGGGAGCTTGATCTACTTGACCATCACGAGGCCTGATATTGCTAATGCAGTTGGCAAAGTGAGTCGGTACATGGCGGAGCCACGAACACCTCATCTTTTGGCGGCAAAAGGAATTTTGAAATATATGAAGTCGACCTCTGATTTGGGTCGCCTATATAGGAGAGGGTCAAGCTTGGAGTTGCTTGGATACATGGATGCTGATTACGGGGGAGACGTGGATGATCGGAGATCAACGTCGGGTTTTGTCTTTATGACGGGCCCCACAGTTATTTCATGGTGCAGCAAAAAGCAGGACTCGGTGTCTGTATCTACCACAGAAGCGGAATACAAGGCTTCGTCCTTGGCAGCTCAGGAAGCTGTTTGGCTCAGGAGGTTGGTAGGGGACGTTCATGAGGAGGTTCGAGGTCCCACTATGCTACGCGGGGACAATGAGAGTGCTCTCAAGATGTTTAATAATCCAGTCTGTCACGCGAGGACCAAGCATATTGAGAGTGAACACCATTTCATTCGTGAAAAGGTGTTGGGAGGATCTCTTATGGTCGAGCATGTTCGGAGTGCGTACAATGTTGTAGACATCTTCACAAAGCCGCTGACAAAAGGACTGTTTACCGGGTTACGGAGTTTACTCGGGCTAGTTTGCACTTCCCACTTCAAGGGGGAGTGTTGAAATTATTGAAGTGAAGTGGAGGTGACCGGGCGGTCTTTTTTTGGGTGACCGCAGAGACCGCGTGGTCTGCACTTGTTCTCTGCCGGTCTGTTCTGCCGGTCTGGTTCTGGCGGTCTGCTGGTTGACCAGTTTGTTCCTGGTTATTGCGGTCTCGTCCCGGGATGCTCTACTTGGTCTGTTTATCTTCTTTGTAGAAGACCGGGCGGTCTGTTTGTATGTGATCGCTGAGACCGGGCGGTTTGTGCTTGGCGATCAGGCGACTTGTTCGAAGTCGGCCAGATGTTTCTTGGTTTGCTCCTAGTGTTCTAAGGAAGGAGAGTTCGTGTGCCCGCGCAGTTTGTGCACGGTCTCGTATTCGCGTGACTTGTGCGCGATCTGTCTGCTGATCTGCTGTCTTGGACAGAAGGTTGTCCAAGTTGTGTGATCGCGCGGTCTGCCCTTGTGCGACCGCTCGTGATCTGACAGGTGGTGATTGTATCTCTCGTGTGCGGTGATGACATCCGTGTACCCGCCTATAAATAGAGGTGCAGGGCCCGTCATTGATAACGAGAACTGTAAGAACTAGAGCCTGGGTTAATTCGTGCGGTCTCAACTTTGAGGTCGAGCGGTCTCGGAAGCGAGTTGACTATTTGTTGTGTTCGCGGATTTGCGGTCAGCAGGTTGCGGTCTCCTTCCTTGGTAATTCCCAGCGGCTTGGATAACAGTTCGGCAGTGGCTTGTCTGCGAACTGGTTCTTGTGCTGTTCGCAGCGAACTCGACGATCAGGCGACCTTCAGCGGTTAGGAGATCTGAGTTGCGGTCTGGCGACAGCTTTAGTTCTTTGTTCAGTGCAATAAGCTTCAGTTCGTGCGGTTTGAGGTTGCGGTCTTGTAGTGCAGGCGACCTGTTTGTTTTCTGTTCGAGCGGTCTCAGGTCAAGCCGGGCAATCTCTGAAGTCGAGCTGTCTATGCGGTCTCTGCTTGTCAGACCGCCAGTTTTGTTTTTGGTGTGTTTGTTCTTCTATCCTTCGTGATTCTTATGAATCATGTCTCGCCATGTATGTCTCACACTGTAAATGAATTATGTGATTCAATAAAGTCTCTTGTGTTGATGTGTGGCATTGTGATTGTTTGGCTATAACTCAGTTGATGCAACTCCTGCTTACTCCTAAACGATTCAAATCAAAAATTTTAACAGGCACCAGCTTCCAAACTTTTCATCTTTTGAATTGATTGAGCTCCTCTTGTATTGCAATAATCCATGAGGCATCCTCTTTTGCCTCTTCAAATTTCTTTGGCTCAATCTGCGAAAGAAAACTTAAATGTAAAACTTCGTTAGTTGTACCTCTTCTTATCCATATTCCGACTCTGGTATCTCCGATGATTTGATTTACTGGATGATCCCTCTGATTTCTGATCACCAGGTTCCTTGCATCTTCTCTAATACCATATTCTTCTACTTCTGGTCCGTCTTTTATCTCTTGATGTTCTTCTTCTTCGGGTGTAGTTGGAATATTCACTAAAACAGTCCTTGGAGCATCTTCTTTAATGACTTCTTCCAAGTTGAGTTCTTTCAGTTTCAAACCTGCACCTCCACCTTCAATAAAAACACTAGAAGAGCTGTTGTGAAGCATACTCGTCTCATCAAATACAACATTTATGAATTCTTCTACAACCAGAGTTTTCTTGTTGAAAATCTTATATGCCTTACTATGGCCACTATAACCTACAAAAATACCTTCAAAACATTGTTCACTAAACTTAGTTTTGTAATACTTCCCGTTGTTAAGTACGAAGCACTTACTACCAAAAATTCTAAAATAAGATATAGTTAGTTTCCTTCCCTTTAGAAGTTCATAAGGTGTGAAAGTGAGGTTAGATCTTAAAGTTACTTTAGAGGGGGGTGAATAGAGTATTAAAAAGTTTTCACTTAATTTTATAGCGGAATTAAAATAGTGATATATATATGTGTATAGCAGAGTGATTTATAAAAACTAAATAAAGAAAACAAAGCACACAGCATAGTACACAGAAAATCACAACACAGATGACACAAGGATTTTATAGTAGTTCCCCAATAAATCTTGGTACGTCTACTCTTCTACCACACTTGGTAGGATCCAATAGGTTTTTGATCAGGTGCCCTATCACCAAGGGGTTTTTGATCAGGTGTCCACACACCAAGGAGCTTTTGATCAGGTGCTCTAACCAAACCATAGGTTTTTGTTCAGGTGCCCTGCCACCAAGAGGTTAACTTTTGAAGGGAGTTAGAACCCTGTACAAGATGGAATAAAGGGTTTAAGAAGTTCTTCTCTGTCAACAATCTGAGAGAAGACTCTAGTGGATTGATGGTATAAAGCTCCCCCTATCTGATTGAAATTCTTGACAGCTTGAGGATGGATCTTTCTCTTGAATAAAGATATCTTCCATGATAAGCTGATGAATCTGAGAGACAGAAGTTCCTCAGATTATTGTTGCTCTATTGAAGATTTGAAACTTGCAGCAGAAAACTGAGAGATTGATCTTGAAGAAGTTCTCAGAGAATGAGATGAGCTGCTTGCGGAAGATGATCTTTCTTTTCTTTCTGAAATATTTTCTCTCTCGACTGATGCTCTGATATTTTCTATCTCTATTACAGTTCTCTTTCTTACTGGTATCCTCTTTTCTTAGAGAGAAGATAACTGATTTGAAATTCAAATCTCTGAATAGGAATAGAATAATCTGCATTAATTATTTCCTTGGAACTTCAACTGATTCAGCAAATCTTAATTCCTTTCCTTTTCAACAATAAATGATATCCTTTTCCAATAAGCCAAACAGCTATTTTTCTCGAGAGAAGGAAATGGAAAGGGAAAAAAATAAAGGAAGGATAAAACTTGTCTTATCTGCAAAAATAACTCCAAATTAAGAGTAAAACTGAATCTGATAGTTGAACTGAGTTCAGAGAAATGGAATAACTGATCTAAATTGACTGAGAGAAAATTCGTTGAGCTGAGATAAGAATTCATCGACCTGAAGTAAGAATTCATCGAACTGAACATCTGATAAGGATTCGTCGAACACAGGCTGGATTTCATCGATCTAAAGTTAGAGTTCGTCGAACTGAAGAATTCGTCGACCACTAAGTCGCTGAGCCGCTGAGCCACTGAGTATTGAAGATCGTCGACCGTAGAGACTGAAACAAGCTATTCATCGAACGCAGAGAGCAAGCCGTTCGTCAAACGCAGAGAGCAAGCAGTTCGTCGAACGCAGAGAGCAAGCAGTTCGTCGAACGCAGGAACTTAGAGAAATCCTAAGTTCTAGCTATCTTATCAGCCTAAAACTATGACCCTTAGACTATACATTGGGGGTCAACTTAATCCTAGTCAACACATACTGATCCTAGCATAAATTAGTAATAGGGTTGTTCCAACAAACTCCCCCTATTTGCGTTAGGATACTATTTGATAATTTTCAACAGAAAAACAGCAGAGCATATATATATCTGACAGAATGTAAAACCATTTCAGCAGATAAAATAAGTATAGTGCTCTGAGTTTAGCAATATTACAATGAAACAGAAATATAACAAAAACAAATAGGTCTAAACCTTTTACTTAGAAGGAGGCTTGAATATTATATGTCTGTTGGGATTTTCTGATTCTTTCTTGCTCATATAAAGATCCTGAGCTCCCAGAATAGTTTGAGATTTGACTTGAGGAACTACTGCTTCTGGGTGCATCTCTAAATACTCTTCAGCATTGAACACATTCTTTGATTTGTATTTTTCAAATTCTTTTCTTCTGAATTCTGACATGGTAGAGTATTGAGAGAAATCTCTGCCTTCAGCTTTTGCTTTATTAATCTGAGCTACTGCAATAGATTCTCTAAATCTTGCCATTTGAGATATCCTCTCCTCTTCTGGTTTGGGAGAAGTAGGCCTATCATCAATTTCATTGGCCTCATAGGATGGCTGAGCAGGAGAATTTCTTTGCCTATGCAATGATCCATCAGATACTTGATACTTGTATCCTGAAGAACTGGATCTGGAAGAACTGGATGGAGGTCTGGAAGACCTAGAGCTTTGAGATCCACTGGAACTGATTGGTGGTCTCTTGGAATGCTGAGAATAAGATCTTTGAGAGGAGGAAGAAACATTTGCTGATCCAGCTGCACCTGCTGCTAGAGGAGGAGGAGGAGGAGGTGGTGGATTGAATTTAACTGGCTTATCAGGATAATAACCAGTCTTCCTCATTTTCTTCCTTCTATTTGCTTCATTTCTTGAAATTCTCATCCAGGCAGGAAAATCCCTGGTGAGTGTGATATTATGCAAGATGTAGTGGGGAATATCATTGTTAGGATTTGGAGGCTTAGGAGCAGCCTTTGACATATACTTAGCCTTTCTTTTCTTTGATGACTTATAATCAAAATCATCATCATCACTATCATCATCATCACTATCATCAGATGATTGAGGATTATCATAAAGATCATCAATAAGCTTCAGGGCTTCAGAAATATCTTTCTCATTATTAACATTTAGATCTTGAACTGGGCTGGACTTTCTTCAATAACTGGAACTGGTTCTTCAAAACTTTTGAGAAATTCTTTCAATATAGCTTTATTTATAGGAGCAGTGTAAGGAATAATTGCTTTTGAACAAACTTGATACTCTGGCAAATTTTTGAAAACTGCATTGAACTTAGAAAGCAAATAAATAATATCTATAGATGGATGAATATAAATATTATTTATTTCTTCTATAAAAGGAATAACTGAATCTGTCATCTCTGAATCACTAATTACAACAGAATCTGCTTGAACTAAAATTTCTTCAATCACAACTGCATTTGTACTGAAAAATGTAAGAACTGGAGCTTCTTCATTGGACATCTCCCCCTGCCTAGTTTCAGGAAAACCGGAAGCTAGGCCCCTTGAAGAAGGGACAGAATAAGAGGGTGAAGGGAAGGAAGCTATTTTAGCAGATAGATCAGCTAGGGCTTGAAGAACTGGAGCAAGTTTTGCATCCAGTAGATCATTCAGCCTTGGAGCAATATGTTGATAGATCTGATCAGCAGCAGATGAGAAATCAATATATACAAGATCTTGGTCAGGGTGAGAAGATGATGGGATGGAGTATGGGAAAGAGATGTTAGTAACATGTGCTATGGGTGGATGAATAGGGAAATGAGGGTGGATAGGTGAGTGTGGATGAATAGGTGATTGAGGGATAATCGGTGACTGAGGTGGAGAGATATCTTGAGGGATAGGAGCTGGGGAAGGGTAGGTGATTGAGGTTGAGATGAGATGTTTAATGATGGAGAATGTTGGATGGGTGACAAAGGTTCATATGAATGAAGTGGAATGTATGGGGGAAGAGTATTGTCATATGGAGTAAATGAAGATGGAATTTCTGATGAGTCATTTACTTGAGGAGGTGGAGGAGAAGGCATGGAGGTAGGTGTGTCAGTGTGAGAGGTGGAAAGATGAACTTCTTCAGAGATGGTTGTCTTTAGAGTGACTGTGTTAGTCCTGGTGCACTCAGAAGCTGTAATTGATGGTTCTGCCCTTGGAGTCCTCTTTGGGATAACCCTATCCCACTTTCCAAATAGAGCTGAAGTCACCTCTTACTAGCATTGATAAAAACTTTAGGAGAGACCAAAAGGTCTGGATGCCTTTCCTGAAGAAAGATTCCCAATATTCTACCATAACCAACATTTATCTTACTGATTTTCTTCCTTATTGATTCAAAAATGATCAGACCCCAGTTGACTTTCTTCTTCTCTACCAAGGCCAACATCACAAGAAATTGATGCCTTGTTATGTAGTCATGGGCTGAGGTTTTCCCTAGCAAGACCCTGCCCACTACATCAGCTAAAAACTTATATTCCACAGATAAGTTTTCTTTAAGAGGTGGTTAGGGTTTCCACTGGAATGACCCATTTTAACCAAAGCATTATCGAACTCAGAAGAAGATATATCCAAATCATCATTTCCATTCACTAAACCAAAAACTTCAGATAGTGTTACCAGGGTTAGAAGAACCTGATTTCCTGATATGCTTCCTGATAAATGTATTATTCTCTGCCTTTGCCGTATAAGCCCATTCTTTAGTTTCTGCAACTGGTAATTTGATTCTTCTTGTCATAATCTTCTTAAGCTGTTGTTATTCAAATAGATGAAGAATGTCCTGGAATACTTGATCGTATTGCACAAATGACTCGATGTCAATGTCAAACCCGGCGTCAAACTTTATTGAGGAAAGAACTGCTTGAGAAATCGCCATTGTTACATGCAAAAGAGAGAACGATCAAGTGCAAAGGGGAACTTGAGGGAAAAGCAAGTTCTGTAGGCGCAAAGATAAAATAAGATGAAAGATTTGATTATATAGAGAGGTCGGAGAAGGACGCACACTTTCGTAGAATAGGGTTCGGCTAAACCTAATAGAATCAGAAGTCGAAAAGAATTAGGGCTTCGTCTGACTGCGTTCGACGAAAAAATAATTTTCGTCGATCTCCGTTCGACAATCGCGCTTGTCTTTGTCGATCCTGACCTATTAAGCATCGTCGATCTCCGTTCGACGAATGATAGCATTTCGTCGTTCTCCGTTCAACGAAATGAGGGGATAAATAGAAAATTTAATTTTTATCAGATTGAATCTCCATCTATCATTCCTAGCTGATTTATAAAGAAAATATGTTTCTTTTCATCCAAGGGTTTGGTGAAAGTATCATCTCTTTGCAAATCAGTAGAGGTGAATTGTAGGCAAATTTTATTTTTATCCACATTATCTCTGATAAAGTGGTGCCTAATTTCTATGTGTTTAGTCCTACTATGGAGAACTGGATTTTGTGCTATAGATATTGCACTAGTATTGTCACAAAATATAATTGAATTATTTAGATTGACACCATAGTCTAGGAGCTGATTTTGTATCCACAATATCTGTGAGCAGCAACTGCCTACAACTATGTATTCAGCTTCAGCTGTTGATGTAGACACAGATGTTTGTTTCTTACAAAACCAAGACACAAGCCTATCACCAAGAAACTGGCAAGTTCCTGATGTGCTTTTCCAGTCTACTCTACATCCAGCATAATCAGAATCTGAGAATCCAGTTAATTAAAATTCTGATGCTGTTAGATACCAGAGTCCTAGATTAGGACAACCCTTTATATATCTCAAAATTCTTTTTAATAAAATTAGATGAGATTCTTTGGGGTTAACTTAAAACCTAGCACAAATACAAGTAGCAAACATTATATAAGGCCTACTTGCTGTTAAATAAAGTAAAGAGCCAATAATTGCTCTATATACTTTCTAATCAACAGGTTTCCCTGATTCATCAGTATCAACAATAACATTTGAGGGCATGGGTGTTTTCATGGTGGAAGCATCAGACATACCAAACCTTTTCACTAATTCCTTAGCATACTTGGATTGTGATATGAATATGCCATTAGGAGTTTGCTTCACTTGTAGACCAAGGAAGTATGATAATTCACCCATACTACTCATTTCAAATTTGGATTGCATTAGGTTAGAGAACCTTTTGCATAAATTAGAATCAGTAGAGCCAAAAATAATATCATCTACATATATTTGAACTAGTAGAGTTTGATTTTTATGTATTCTGAAAAATAGGGTTTTATCAACTATGCCTCTACAGAACTTGTTTTCCAAAACAAAATTAGCTAAGGTCTCATACCATGCTCTGGGAGCTTGTTTGAGACCATAGAGATCTTTATTAAGCTTAAATACATAAGAGGAGTGAGTTGGAGAGATGAAACCTGGTGGTTGTTCCACATAGACTTCTTCTTTGATGTCTCCATTAAGAAATGCACTCTTCACATCCATTTGATATACCTTGAATTTCTTGAATACAGCAAAGGCCAGAAAGATCCCGATAGCTTCAAGTCTTGCAACATGAGCAAAGGTCTGATCATAGTCAATTCCTTCTTCCTGTGAATATCCTAGGGCTACCAATCTTGCTTTGTTTCTGATTATGTTGCCTTAATCATCTAGCTTGTTCCTGAAGACCCACTTGGTGCCAATAACTGGATGGCCTTTTGGTCTTGGAACCAAATCCCATACTGTGTTTCTTTCAAATTGATTGAGCTCCTCTTGCATTGCAAGAATCCAATTTGGATCTTGTTCTATATTTTTTATGGTTTGAGGTTCAACTTGTGATAGGAAACAAGTGTGCATCTGATTTTGGTGTAGTTGATGCCTTGTTTGAACACCTGCTGAAATATCTCCAATCACTTGTGATATTGGATGATCTCTAACTGTGACGTGGTCAACAGTTGGAGTTGGTTCAGCAATGATATCCACTTGGGGAGTTTGTTTAGCTGTCATTTGATTTGAACTGTCAGCAAGATCTGGATGATCTTCTTCTTCACTGTCTTCAAGATTTTGTATTGATGGAAGTGTAGAATTTTCTTTCTGTATATTTAATCCACTTAGCTGTTCACATAGAGCTGGTTCCTCCAAAGTATCTTTGGTGGAGGTGGTGTTCCTCTCCTCAATTAACATGTTAGTCTCATCAAAAGATACATGCATGGACTCTTCTATCTTAAGAGTAGATTTGTTGTAAACTCTGTATGCCTTACTAGAAAGAGAATATCCAAGGAATATGCCTTCAGCATCTTTTGCTTCAAACTTCCTAAGATACTTCTTATTATTGTTGTGCACATAGCATTTACAGCCAAATATCTTAAAATAGTTAACCTTAGGTTTTTTATTCTTAAGTAATTCATAGGGAGTTTTGCCCTTAAGTTTATGTATCGGGCTTCTGTTCAATACATAATTTGCTGTGTTCACCGCCTCTGCCCAAAAAGAGAGTGGAAAGTTTGCATCAACAAGTAATGTAGTTGCTGATTCAATTAGGGTTCTATTTTTCCTTTCAGCTACCCCCATTTTGTTGAGGAGTTCTAGGAGCAGAGAAACATTGTCTGATCCCTTCTTTTCCACAGAATTCTCTCATCAGAAGAAATTCAAACTCAGTGCCATGATCACTTCTGAAGGTGTCAGACTATGATCATCTTGGATAAGCCATGCAGAGTCCTTCCTTCATGTATGAACCAGAAGGCAATACTCTAACAAGATTGTCCTTAGAAAGCTTAGATATAGTTCAAAGGTTAATAAGTCCAAGCCTTTCATGCCATAATTCATTTGGTTTACTTATAGAATTGAGTAAGCAAATATCAGAATTGGCAGAGTCAAAATTGACTAAATAAATATTTCCATGTCTAATACCAGATAACACATTAATGTTTTTATTATTGGTAATAAGACATAAGGAATGATTGAAAGTTACCTGATAACCTTCATCACATAACTGGCTTATGCTGATGAGGTTGTGCTTCAGACCCTTGACATAAGCTACCTCCTTGAAGGTAACTGCTCCAACTTTGATCTGTCCATAGCCTTTGGTTTGTCCACAGTTGGAGTCTCCAAATATCACTTTGGGTCCAAGCTTTGCCTTCTAGTTGCTCAGGTTGGCCTTATTTCCTGTCATGTGTTTTGAACAGCCACTATCCAAATACCATTGTTCATTCTTGCTTGGATAGTTGTGTACCTGCAAAACATAAAACATTCTAGTTGTTTTTGACCCAGACTACCTTGGGTCCTTTTGTATTACCACAAAACTCTGAAATGTAAGACATTTCAGGCTGATCCTTGTAGACTTGTGGATGATATTTCCTAGGAGGAATTATCCACTCAGTGAAAGGATTCTTAGTATATTTAGAATAAGAATTCTTCAGATTTTCTGTATAATTTCCGTTAGACGAACTGGGCTGAGTTCGTCGATCGTCGTTTGACGAAGTGATGTGCTTTCGTCGAGCGCCATTCAACGGAAATATATACTGAATCTATGAGTTCCGCTTTCATCGATTTGAGCTCGACGAATTCAAGTGATTTCGTCAATCTTCGTTCGATGAATTCTGCTGAATTCCTTTATTCTTAATATTCTTGCTTGAATTGTTCTTACTGGCATCTACAACCTCTTTGCTCTTAGCAGGAATGAATTTTATAGGTGTAGAAAGTATGTTCGTCTTAATAAGAGGTGGCTCACTTGATGATGCACCCAAGCCTAGTTTGTCATTTAATCTGGCATTTTTTGTGCTTGTGATGTCCATCAATTTGATACTTCTCCCATTTAGGGATTCTTCAAATTTCTTAGCCTCAGATAGTTTATTCTCAATGAGAATAATATATTCTCTAGAGGCAGCCAAATCTTTCTTAAGATTAGCATTTTCTTCACTTAATTTGTTCATTTCAGCTAGCTTATTTCTGAGAACGATTATCTCCTTCTCAGATTTTATTAAGTCTAAGCAGAGAACTTTGAATTCATCTTTGAATTCAACTGAATTGAAATCAAAATTTGATATTACCTGATCAGTGTCATTGTCAGCTTCTGATTCTGATTCTTCTTCATCTGAGTTGTTTGCTGAGGCATTGATATCCATCATACAGAAGTTTCTTTCTTCTTCATTATCTTCATCATCAGAAGAGATGGATGAAGATGCAAGATCTCACTCACTGCTTGATTCATAAATGGCCATCAAGCATTGATCATTCTCATTTGATATATCTTCATCTTTAGAAGAGCTGGATGAAGATTCAGAATCTGTTTCACTCCAGGTTTTTGCTACAAATCCTTTTCCCTTGTGTTTGTGTTTGTGGGAGGAAGACTTGCTGGAGTTCCTCTTGTCTTCTTTGTCCTTTCTCTTTTCTTTCTTCTGATTCTCTGGACATTCTCGAAGAATATGTCCAGGTTTCCTACAGCCAAAACAAATAATTTCTTTAGAATTTGATTTGTCATACCTTGGCTTTTCTCTGGATCTGGAGTCCTTCTTTCTGAAGTCCTTCTTTCTGAAGTCCTTCTTAGCCATCTTGTAGAACCTTTTGGCTAGAAGGCTCATGAACTCCTCATCTCTTGGAGCTTTTTCTTCTTCTTCAGTAGCTTGGAAAGCTATATTCTTCTCCTTCTTGGATGTTGAAGATGAAGTTGATTGTTCAGCTTCTCTGGTTTTGATAAGCTGCTCATAGGATTTGAGTTTGCCTAATAAGCTCTCAGTGGAGATCTCATTAAGGCTTCTGGATTCCTTGATTGGCCAGAACCTAGAGTCCCATGTGCTGGGGAAGCACATTAGGATCTTATCATTGATCTCAGTGATGGAGATCACTTTTGTTGGGTATATTGCCCTCAATATTACCTTGATTTGAAGAGGCATCACTCTCAATGCTAAGAACATATTGAATTTAACAAAGCTATACTTGTGTAGGATATACAGGCACAGGTGATTCAAAAGGAAGTGCCAAACATACCCTTAGATAAGAAGAAATCATCTACAAGGAGATGAAGATGTGTCTCAGCAAAACCGCTGAGACGAAGGGTCAAAACCGCTGAGACGAGGAGCCGTCTCAGCGGATCCACTGAGAAGGAGACTGGAGCAAACCGCTGAGACTAAAAGCTATCTCAGCCCAACCGCTGAGACAGATTCAAATGCGCTGACGGGATCTGCTTTTGGCGCAAGCAAAAATAAAAAGGAAAAAGCATCTCCAATCTGCCCCATACTGTGTCAGGAGGATCGAAATAGCCGTTGAAGCCTTCTGGAGGTATAAAAGCAAAAGCTAGGGCACAACAACAAGCACTGTTCTATTGAAAAGCTTTTGCTGTAAGCCGCAATCGAGCATTCACGTCTCAGCCAGTTAAAGTTGTTCTCTGAAGCTGAAGTTAATCTTCTGAAGGAGATTAGTTAGCTCTTCCTGTACCAACTCAAGAAGGGCAAGTTGATCTTCTGCTTTGCTGAAGGAGAAGATCAAGGTGATTCAAATCTGAAGCTGCTGTCCTTCAGATCTGAAGAAAGGAAACAGAAGACCTAAGAGTAATCTTTTATCTTCTATATTTAGTATAAACACTCTTATAAAGTTGTAAGGCATTGTTGCCTGAGTGAAAGGCTGTTGAGCCTGTATGTAAAGCTGTGTTGACAGCTTGGGTGGTAGGACTTCTTGATAGGTCTGAGGTAGGAGATCTGTGTGATTTCTGAGTGGTAGGAGTTACATAACTCTGAGGTGTAGGGCTGCTGAGCCTGAGTGTAGGGCTGCTGTGCCTGAGGTAGGATCACTCTTGATCTGAAAAGTTCTGAGGAACTTGTGGTGTAAGCTCAAGGAGCTGAGATTGGAGTTTGTGGCCTTGTCTAACTCAATGTTAGAAAGGTGAAGGGGGAAAGAGGACTACTCAAGACACCCTGTCATGAGAAACCTCTATAAATCCTTGTGTGCTTTCTGTGATTGAGTTTTTTGCAGCTAGATACATTAGGATTATATAAAGAAAATAAGTAAAACCTATTCACCCCCCCCCCCCCCCCCTCTAGGTATTATTGACTACACCTATATAAACTATCAAGTGGTATCAAAGCGAGGTTGATCAAAAGGACTTAACAGTCTGATCAGATCCTATACAGGAGTAGTCAAATCTGAAATCAAATGGCCAATAGTGGAATGAAGAAGGAGTTGGGGTCAATGAAGTTGCCCATATGCTCCAAAGAAAACTTTGGTATATGGAAGCAAAGGGTAAGGCTATTCATGGAAGCCTCAGACCCAAGGATCTTTTTGACTGTCAAAAATGGTCCTTATACCTTTGAGAAAGTCTCCACTATTGACCCTACTAGAAAAGTACTTAAGGTATTTTCTGAGCTGACCAATGATGAGATAGCACTGTACACTATGGACAAGAGAGCCCAAAACATAATAGTAAATGCCATTGATGATACTATATTTCAGAACTTGGTACACTGCCAAACTGCCAAGGAAATGTAGGACACATTGGTTGTTTATATGGAGGGAACAGCTGAAGTAAGGGATGATAGAAAGTCACTCCTTAATCAGGAGTATGAAGCCTTCAGACAGCTGAGCCAGGAGAATATCTCCATGTGCTATGAAAGGTTCTTTAGGATTGTAAATGAACTAAGAACCTATGGAAGGGTGTTCACAGATTATGAACTTAATGATAAGTTCCTTAGATCTCTAACTAGAGATTGGGACACTAAAATATGTGCAATCAGAGAAGGGGCAAGGCTTGGAGAAACCCCTACCCATACACTGTTTGGGAAACTGCTCTCATATGAGATGCAGCTCTCTACAAGAAAGGAGGAGGACACTTCCTCCAGGGCTCACACAAGGGAGAGATCTGTTGCTCTCAAAGCTGAAAGCTCTAAGAAGAACAAGGTTAGAGTGCAGTCACCTCCAAGAAAGGCTGCTGAATCTGAGAAATCTAAGAGTTGCAAATCAGACAGCTCCTCTTCTGATGAGGAATTTGCTGCCTTCACAAGGCAGTTCAAGAAGATGATCAGGAGGAAACAATGGAAGAACAAACCTTCCTCCTCTTATCATCCCAAGAAGGATCATTACAGATCTGAGAGGCAACATTCCAAAGGGGACAGGTATGACTCTAAATCTAGTAAACATGTTTCAACTAACATAATTTGCTATTGCTGTAGTAAGCCTGGACATGTCATTGCTGACTATCCAGTCAAAAGAAAGGAAAGAGGTGGCAAGGAGCCTCATCACCAGAAGGAGAGGAAGGGAGAAAAATCCTTCCTAGCTAAGAAAGGCAAGAGCTGGAGTGAATCTGAATCTTCATCTTCAGAATCAGATGGTGAGGAGGAAGCCTACTTGAGTTTGTTTGCTGACCAGGAGGAAGAAGTCTATCCTGCTACCAGGATAGGAATCAGGGCCCCTCTATCACATTCTGATAGTGATGAAGAGGAGGATGAGGTCACTCTTGATGACCATGGGCTGATGGCTATAACTGAAGATGAGGACAGCCACAGCAATTCAGAACATGAGCAAGTATTGATACACTGCATTTCTTCTTCTTCTGATTATGAAACAGGTCCAGAATCGGAATCTCCTCCATCTAAAGTTGGAGGTGAATCAGATTCTGAGCAGGATGTCAATCAATTGATTGATAAGTATGGTGCACTCCTGGAAGCTCTGAAAAAGAGCAAAATGCTAGCCAAGAGGCAAGCCCAAGAAATCACTTCCCTAAAGTAATAAAAATCTGAGTGCATTGAGCATGCTACCCAGCTAGCTCTAATGAGCAAGGAGATTGGCAAGCTAAGGGGAATGTCAATCATCCATGTGGGTACCATAAGCCACAAGAACAAGATCATTAAAGATCTTGAAGAAAAGCTCCTCAAGGAGAGGATGCTAGTGGCTAAGTTCTCCAAGCCCAAGACAGTGCTGCCTATTATTGACACCTTCAACTCCCATGGCATGAGAGGTGTTGGTTTCAACAAGGAGGCAGCTACTAGCAACACTAAGGGAAAGGTCAAGGACTCAAAAGAATCTAAGACCTCCTTTGTGAAAGTCTTGATGCCCTCAAACAAGTATGATCAAGAAAGTGTTCATGGTCACTTATTAAATGGAAGTTCCTATAACTTGAGCAAGAATGCTCACAGCTATGGAAATAGAAAGGAGTTAGGATTGAGTGCCTTCAAGGCTCTACATGAGGAAATTCAAATGGCCCATCATGGACCCTTTATTTTTGGAATCTCAGCCCCCTCACTCAAGATAACTAAGGCTGTCTATTCTAAACATTGTTCAGCAAAGTCCATGGCTGTTGACTGTCCTGTAACCAAGCCAAAAAGCCCAGTTTCTGCTGCCATCCACACATGTTTAGCTACCAAGCTAAAGGGTGTTGATGTCAAACAAAAACAGGCTGCCTTGACTGATTATAGGAAGGTAAAAATCCATGCCTTTACTGATAAGAAAAAGAAAACAGCAGTTGCATCCCCTACTGAACAGAAACAGGAAGCTTCATCTTCTAGGACTGTTCAGAAGAGGAGATATAATATATATGAGTGTTGGTGCTGTGGAAAAGTGGGACACTTTGCAATTGATTGTTGGCACAACCCCAATGTGCCAAAGGCAAGGATTGAACCTCAAGCCAAACCAGCCCTTTCTAGGAATATGCCCTATGGTGTTAACCTGAACCTAGGACCCAAAATCAGTTGGGGTCCTAAGGTACATTAAATTCTATGTTGCAGGTTAGTTCAAGTACCAGTCTCAACCAAATATGGTACTTGTACAGTGGGTGCTCAAGGCACATGACAGGAACTAAGGATCTTCTAAAGGATTACCATCCACTGAAGAATGGACCCAAAGTTATCTTTGGTGGATCTGAAAAGGGAGTCACCAAAGGATATGGTATGATCTCAAATGGCATAGTCTCGATCACAAGGGTAGCTTATGTTGAAGGGTTGCAACACAACCTTGTAAGCATAAGCCAGATATGTGACTTAGGCTATGTCATTGAATTCCACAATGACAAGTGCTTGATCAAAAAGTCTAATAACTTGGAGACCATTCTCTCAGGCACTAGGAGTGGAAATGTTTATTGCTTAGACTTCATTTGCAATTATTCTATCCCTTATGTGTGTCTTGTAGCTAATGAAAGTGAGTCTCTTTGTGTCCAATGGCACAAGAGACTTGCCCACATTAACTATAAGACAATGTATAGATTATTTTCTAAAAACCTTGTTAGAAATAGTCCTAAACTAAAATGTGTTAAAAGTGGTCCCTGTCATGCTTGCCAAATGGGTAAGCAAACTTGGACCACCTTTAAAAGTATTGGCTCCAAGGATACTGAGAGGTGTTTATACCTATTGCACATGGACTTGTTTGGTCCTTTGCCAATTCAGAGCCTAGGTGGGAAGTTGTATACCTTGGTAATTGTAGATGATCATTCAAAGTATACATGGGTATTCTTCCTTAAGAAGAAGACATATACCTTACATGTCTTTATAAATTATGTCAAGGCTATTCAGAATGATCTACTATGTACTGTGGTCAGGACTAGAACTGACCATGGCACAGAATTTCAATCTGAAGCCATGACAAATTTTGTCAAGAATTTGGTATCACCCAAGAGTTCTCCTCCCCAAGGACTCCACAACAAAATGGTGTGGCTGAGAGGAGGAATAGGACCTTGATAGAAGCTGGGAGAACATTGCTTAGTGACTCCTCACTCCCAGAATACTTTTGGGCTGAGGCAGTTAATACAACCTGTTAAGTTCTCAATAGAGCCTCCATCAATAAGGCCCTTGGGAAAACCCCTTATGAGATTTTGAAAGGAAAACAACCTACAATTTCTTACTTTAGAATCTTTGGTTGCAAATGCTACATTCTAAATAATGGAAAATCTCAATTAACAAAGTTTGCAGAAAAATGCAATGTGGGGGTTCTTGTTGGGTATAGCTCACATAGTAGAGCTTATAGAGTTTATAACAAGAAAACCCATATTGTAGAAGAATCTATGCATGTTGTGTTTGATGAGACCAGCCTTCTCTACAAAGAATGGTCTAGTTCTTCTATTTTGACAGGAAATGAAGAAGGGATGCATGAGCTGACTGTCCAAGACAAGCCCAGCAGCAGCAAAACACAAACAGCTGTTGAAATTCCTGAAGAGGAAGAGGTACAAGATGGTGAAGTCATAGCTGAACCAGTGGAACAAACACAGCAACCAGAGGACCCTCTTCCTGCTGCTGCATGGCACCTTAGAGATCATCCAAGAGATCTAATAATTGGATATTATACCCAAGGCATATTGACAAGAAGCAGAGCTCATAATGAAGCACTATTCTTGAGCTTCCTTTCTCAAATGGAGCCCAAGAAATTTGAAGAGGCCAATCAAGACACCTTCTGGATTGAAGCCATGCAAGAAGAGCTCCTACAATTGCAGATATGCAAAGTATGGAAGCTGGTGCTAAGACCTCAGGGACACAATGTGATTGGCACCAAATGGGTATACAGGAACAATCTTGATGAGAATGGTACAATCATCAAGAACAAGGCCAGATTAGTAGCCAAGGGATACATGCAAGAGGAAGGTATAGACTTTGATCAAACCTTTGCACCAGTTGCAAGGTTGGAAGCAATTAGGCTATTCCTTGCCTATGCTGCACACAAGGGGTTCAAATTATACCAGATGGATGTCAAATCAGCCTTCCTCAATGGAGACTTGAAGGAAGAGGTATATGTTGAACAACCTTCAAGTTTTGTGCATCCAACCCTAACTTCTCATGTTTACTTTATTAGGAAAGCATTATATGGTCTCAAGCAAGCTCCAAGATCTTGTTATGAGACTTTGTCCAACTTTCTCCTTAAGAACAAGTTCATGAGGGGAAAGATTGATAGCACATTGTTTCTTAGGGAAACAAGGGGCAAATGTCTCTTAGTCCAAATTTATGTTGATGACATAATCTTTGGGTCTACTGATGACAACCTCTACAAGAGATTTGCAAATCTAATGCAGGGGGAGTTTGAAATGAGCAATATGGGTGAGCTCAAATATTTCCTTGGGCTCCAAGTGAAACAGTCTGATGATGGAATTTTCATCTCCCAGATCAAGTACACTAAGGAGCTCATCAAGAAATTTGGGATGGAATCAGCCTCCACCATGAAAACACCCATGGGGTCTAATGTATCATTAGACAAGGATGAAAAGGGAAAGGCCTTTGATGAGTCCATGTACAGATGTATCATTGGATCCCTATTGTACTTGACTGCTAGTAGGCCAGACATTATGTATTCTACATGTGTTTGTGCTAGGTATCAAGCCTGTCCTAAGGAATCTCACTACACCTCTGTGAAGAGGATTTTGAGATACCTTAAGGGCAGCTTGCATCTTGGCATGTGGTACCCTAAGAACAATGACTTTGAACTAACAGGCTTTTCAGATGCAGATTTTGCAGGTTGCAAAGAAGACAGGAAGAGTACAAGTGGTACTTGTCAATTCCTAGGGAGAAGATTGATATCTTGGAGCAGCAAGAAACAAACCAGTGTGGCAATATCCACAGCTGAGTCTGAATACATTGCTGCAGGTAGCTGTTGTGCACAACTCCTTTGGACACAGCATCAGTTGGAGGATTACAACCTTAAGGTAAGGGAATCTCCTTTATATTATGATTCATCCAGTGCAATCTCTATTGCTAAAAATCCTTTCTCTCATAGCAGGACTAAGCATAAAAAGATAGATATCATTTCATTAGAGAACAGGTAGAATGTAAAGATATATGTCTTGAATTTGTCCCCACTGACAAACAAGTAGCTGATATCTTTACAAAGCCACTGGATGAATCTAAATTTAATGCTTTCAAAATTGATCTTGGCATGCTTAGTATGGAATAGTCCTAAATGTATGAATAATAGCTGTCACTATTGTTGATTCTGAATTGTGAATTATAAAACTTTACATTATTATACATTACAACTTAGTTACATGACTAGGACATTGACTCAGCCAAAATATCTACATTAGGTCTAAACCTTATAATCAGCTAAACTGCAGAAGCATGTTCAGCTGAATCAGCTGGGAAAAATCCCAGCTGAACCGCTGAGATGAGCAATCTGTCCCAGTGGTTGATAGTTCACTGTCCCAGCGGCCTAGGTCTCCGTCTCAGCTGAACCGCTGAGACGGGTTATGTTCAAAATAAAATCTTATAATCAATCCTTAATTAACCCAAAATTCCTTAACACAATAAGGTAATTAAGTCTAAAAACCTATGGTTAATAAAAACGAAACTGAAACCCTATAAATAGATACATTGTGACTTAAAAACACACCACAAAGTCAAACCCTTAGCAGAAATCTAATTCATCCTCAAAATCAGATGGGTCTGACCTTAGATCTGCCAGCAGCCCAATGAATATAGATAATGAAGATGTTCCCAGGACAAGAAGGGAGGAGGAGCCCCAAGGAAGAGTTGAACCCAATCCTGAGCCAACTCAGAAGAATACTGATCCAGTTGTTCCTCAAGCTGAAGATGAAGTTCCCAATTCACCTATCCATGGTAAATTAAGATTTCAGTTAGACCTCTCCTCTCTATCAATAATATAGTTTAGGTGTTTAACTCATCAATCATTTTTCAGGTGACCTTAGACAAAATTCTCCACCTATGGATGCCCCAAGTGAGGGGGAGCATATCCATGCCTATGAAGGTGGAGGTGGGTATGCTAGTAGGGAGGAACATCAACAGGAACCAACACCCCCAAATCTTCAAGGTACACCTAATGCCCCATCTGAGGAGGAGCAGATCCCTAATGATGGAAGGGATATTGCTCATAGTAGAGCTGAAGAGGTGGTTGAAAAGGAATTGGTCCAGGAAAAGCCAGTTGCTGCTCTGGACACATCTGACCTGCTAAACTCAATACAAACAATGATTGAGGGTCAGATGTTGTTTATGAAAGAGATTGTTGCTGAAAAGGTCCATGATGTCTCTGCTCAGATAACGGATGAGCTGTATGCAACAAGAGCTTCATTGACTCAGGAAATCCAGGCCAGTGAGCAAAGAATGGAGTCAAGAGTGGTTACAGTGAAAACTGAGCTGAATGCCCAGGTTAATGATGTCAAAACTGCATCAGATCATATCCTCTTGCAAATGACAAGATGGTTTGAAATGGCCAAACGCACAGTTGCTGCTCAGCACACTGTACTGAAGCAAATTGCTGATCATCAAGGGGACTCCACCAAAGACATCACATATGTAAATAATCATCTTTACAAAAACCAAAATGTCTGGGAGAATGCAGTTGCAAGGATGGCACAAGTGGCTAACACATCTAGCAGCCATGTCATGACCCACATTGACAAGGTCAAGGAAAGTATTTTGGATGATGTGGATAGCACTCTTCAAACTCTCTCCCAATCCATAATACATCAACACTCTAAAATAGAGAAGAAGATAGTGGAAGATAGCAAAGAAGGGGAGGAGAAGATTACCAATCTGCATGCTAAGTTGAAAGGATCTCACATACAGCTGTATAACAACATGGAGTTTGCCCACAAACTGATACTCTCCAATCAAGCAGAAGCCAGCAAGCAAGTGATGGAAGTGGTCAACAATTCTTCCAGTGCTATTCAAGAAAATATCCTTACCATGGTCAGAAAGGTTACTGATAATCAGTGGGACTCAAGCTTAAAAGTGCTGCAAGGAATAAGAATTGGTTTGAATCTTCCAATCTTGAACCCTAGCAGAAATGAAGACTTTGACTTCCAAAGTCAATTAAATCTGATTGCTGATGAAAGAGCAGCAAAGAGGAGAAGGGTAGAGGGCATTCAAACTGCTGAAGAATATATGGCCCAGAAAAGAATGAAAAGATTAGAGGATCCTCTCCATGAAGATGATAATCTGGAGTTTGACACAATTGTTGTCAATACTTGGGTGAGCCATGGAAATCAAATGAAGGACATTGACCATGTCTACTCAGCTGCTGAATGGATTAAGCACCTTGAGAGGGAATCCTTAAGGGAAAGGATTCTCAAAGAAAACTTGGTGAGAAGGGAAACTCCTATAAGGATTCCCCCTAGATATCTTCCCAAGCCTCTTCTATACTTCAAAGTAAAGGAGAAGATCAAGGCTGCTGCTGAAGCTAGGAAGAGGAAGTCCAAAGATGAAGAATGCTCTTCCCAGGGTCCATCTAAGAAGACCATGCCTTGAAATTATTTTTTCTTCTCATCAGTTGTATTGTTTGAAATATCTGTACTGAACATTTAAATTGAAATGATATTTCATCTTTTGATCATAATGTTGTGCTTATTACTATTGTTATATGTACTCTGTACCTTTATCTTTAGTATTCAGGAGCTAGAATGAGATGTTCAATTTGAACAGGTTCAGTTATTACAGAAATTGCTCACCAATTTAGGGGGAGCAATCTCCCTGCTCAGGTTGAGGGGGAGATGGCAAATGCCAAGATTGTGTAGGTTGACCTATAAGTTAATCCAAAGGGATCTATAGATATTGCCTCCCAAACCCTAATGGGATAATTAGTTGAAGAATCTAGAAAGGGGGAGAAAGAGTCATTGCTAAGCAAGAACCTATGCTTAGGATATTAGCAAAAGGGTGATAGATCCTATGCTTCACAGATCATTTTTCTATAAGATCATTTTTCTGTGATATGATTTTTATTGTTAATGGACCTTAGCATTGGGGATGTTCTGCCTTCTTCAAATAGGGGGAGATTGTTGGGTATATTGCCCTAAATATTACCTTGATTTAAAGAGGCATCACTCTCAATGCTAAGGACATATTGTATTTAATAAAGCTATACTTGTGTAGCATATACAGGCACAGGTGATTCAAAAGGAAGGGCCAAACATACCCTTAGATAAGAAGAAATCATCTACAAGGAGATGAAGATGTGTCTCAGAAGAATCGCTGAGACAGATGAAGAAATCACTCTCAATGCTAAGGACATATTGTATTTAATAAAGCTATACTTGTGTAGGATATACAGGCACAGGTGATTCAAAAGGAAGGGCCAAACATACCCTTAGATAAGAAGAAATCATCTACAAGGAGATGAAGATGTGTCTCAGCAGAACCGCTGAGACGAAGGGTCAAAACCGCTGAGACGAGGAGCCATCTCAGCGGATCCACTGAGAAGGAGACTGGAGCATACTGTTGAGACTGGAAGCTGTCTTAGCCCAACCGCTGAGACAGATTCAAATGCGCTGATGGGATCTGCTTTTGGCGCAAGCGAAAATAAAAAGGGAAAAGCATCTCCAATCTGCCCCATACTGTGTCAGGAGGATCGAAATAGCCGTTGAAGCCTTCTGGAGGTATAAAAGCAAAAGCTAGGGCACAATAATAAGCACTGTTCTATTGAAAAGCTTTTGTTGTAAGCCGCAATCGAGCATTCACATCTCAGCCAGTTAAAGTTGTTCTCTGAAGCTGAAGTTAATCTTCTGAAGGAGATTAGTTAGCTCTTCCTGTACCAACTCAAGAAGGGCAAGTTGATCTTCTGCTTTGCTGAAGGAGAAGATCAAGGTGATTCAAATCTGAAGCTGCTGTCCTTCAGATCTGAAGAAAGGAAATAGAAGACCTGAGAGTAATCTTTTATCTTCTGTATTTAGTACAAACACTCTTAAAACCTTGTAAGGCATTTGTTGCCTGAGTGAAAGGTTGTTGAGCCTGTGTGTAAAGCTGTGTTGACAGCTTGGGTGGTAGGACTTCTTGATAGGTCTGAGGTAGGATATCTGTGTGATTTCTGAGTGGTAGGAGTTACATAACTCTGAGGTGTAGGGCTGCTGAGCCTGAGTGTAGGGATGCTCTGCCTGAGGTGTAGGGCTGCTGAGCCTGAGTGTAGGGCTGTTGTGCCTGAGGTAGGATCACTCTTGATCTGAGAAGTTTAGAGGAACTTGTGGTGTAAGCTCAAGGAGCTGAGATTGGAGTTTGTGGCCTTGTCTAACTCACTGTTAGAAAGGTGAAGGGGGAAAGAGGACTACTCAAGACACCCTGTCTTGAGGAACCTCTATAAATCCTTGTGTGCTTTCTGTGATTGAGTTTTCTACAGCTAGATACATTAGGATTATATAAAGAAAATAAGTAAAACCTATCATCCCCCCCCCTCTAGGTATTATTGACTACACCTATATAAACTATCAACTTTGTCCAAGGTCTTCAACTCATTGATTATGGGGCTGAGCCTGTTGTACATATCAGCTACACTTTCATTTTCTCCCTTCTTGAAGTTCTCATATTGAGAGATAAGGTGAGATCTTCTGTCCTTTCTTTCATCTACTGATCCTTCAACCATGTTGTTGAGTGAGATCCAGATTTCCCTGGCTGAAGTGCATTCCACCACTTTCTGGAAAATGTCATCAGACATTGTTTGTGCCAATATATTCATAGCTTTGGCATTTGCACTTCTTTGCTTCTTCTGGGCCTCTGTCCACTCAGGTGGTGGAACAACATTGTTGTTTACTGGTGCTTCAGCACTTGTTGTTGTTGTAGGTGTTGGAGGTCCTGTAAAAATTACATTAAAGATATCCTCATCAATAGAATTCATGTACAATCTAATCCTTGCCTTCTATAGTGCAAACTTACTAATATTGCACATAGGAGGTCTTGTGCTTGAATATTCTTTGTTTTGTGCCATGATTTTTTAGAAAAAGAAACTCTTAAATAAATTTAAGATCTAATTGATCTTTATGATTCAGGTGTTAGCATGTAAATAATCAACCTCCCTCAGATACCAATTGAAAGTGAGGTTAGATCTTAAAGTTACTCTAGAGGGGGGTGAATAGAGTATTAAAAAGTTTTCACTTAATTTTATAGCAGAATTAAAATAGTGATATATATATATGTATAGCAGAGTGATTTAGAAAAACTAAATAAAAAAAAACAAAGCACACAGCACAGTACACAGAAAATCACAACACAAAGGACACAAGAATTTTATAGTAGTTTCCCAATAAATCTGGGTACGTCTACTCTTCTACCACACTTGGTAGGATCCACTAGGTTTTTTATCAGGTGCCCTATCACCAAGGGGTTTTTGATCAGGTGTCCACACACCAAGGAGATTTTGATCAGGTGCTCTAACCAAAAGACAGGTTTTTGTTTAGGTGCCCTGCCACCAAGAGGTTAACTTTTGAAGGGAGTTAGAACCCTGTACAAGATGGAATAAAGGGTGTAAGAAGTTCTTCTCTGTCGACAATCTGAGAGAAGACTCTAGTGGATTGATGGTGTAAAGCTCCCCATGTCTGATTGAAATTCTTGACAGCTTGAGGATGGGACTTTCTCTTGAATGAAGATATCTTCCTTGATAAGCTGATGAATCTGAGAGAAAGAAGTTCCTCAGATTATTGTTGCTCTATTGAAGATTTGAAACTTGCAGCAGAAAACGGAGAGATTGATCTTGATGAAGTTCTCAGAGAATGAGATGAGCTGCTTGAGGAAGATAATCTTTCTTTTCTTTCTGAAATATTTTCTCTCTCGACTGATGCTCTGATATTTTCTATCTCTGTTACAGTTCTCTTTCTTACTGGTATCCTCTTTTCTTAGAGAGAAGATAACTGATTTGAAATTCAAATCTCTGAATAGGAATAGAATAATCTGCATTAATTATTTCCTTGGAACTTCAACTGATTCAGCAAATCTTAATTCCTTTCCTTTTCAACAATAAATGATATCCTTTTCCAATAAGCCAAATGACTATTTTTCTCGAGAGAAGGAAATGGAAAGGGAATAAAATAAAGGAAGGATAAAACTTGTCTTATCTAGAAGAATAACTCCAAATTAAGAATAGAACTGAATCTGATAGTTGAACTGAGTTCAGAGAAATAGAATAACTGATCTAAATAGACTGAGAGAAAATTCGTCGAGCTGAGATAAGAATTCGTCGACCTGAAGGATGAATTCATCGAACTGAACATCTGATAAGGATTCGTCGAACACAGGCTGGAGTTCGTCAATCTCAAGTTAGTGTTCGTCAAACTGAAGAATTCGTCGACCACTGATCTGCTAAGCCGCTAAGTATTGAAGATCGTTGACCGCAGAGACTGAAGCAAGTCGTTCGTCGAACGCAGAGAGCAAGCCGTTCGTCGAACGCAGAGAGCAAGCCGTTCATCGAACGCAGAGAGCAAGCCGTTCATCGAACGCAGAGAGCAAGCAGTTCGTCGAACGAAGGAACTTAGAGAAATCCATAGTTCTAGCTATCTTATCAGCCTAAAACTATGACCCTTAGACTATACATTGGGGGTCAACTTAATCCTAGTCAACACATAGTAATCCTAGCCCAAATCAGTAATATGGTTGTTCCAACAAGGTGTCTTATGATGGTTCTTGTTGATTAGTGCTCTGTTTTGCACGTGACAAGCAGTGTAGACAGCTTCTGCCCAGAAATATTTTGAAAGAGAAGAATCATTCAACGTTGTTCTGCTTGCCTCTATGAGTGTTCTATTATTTCTCTCGGCAAATCCATTTTGATGTGGAGTACGAGGAGAGGAAAACTCATGAAAGATACTTAAGCTTTCACAAAACTCTATTATAAACCCAGACATGAATTCTGTTCTGTGGTCACTTCTAATTTTGACTACGGAGCAGTTTAGTCATTCTGGATTTGCCTAAGAAAATTAGTTCATTCTGACTTGTGTTTCAGAAAGAATACATAAGCAAAATATGAGTAGTTATCAATAATAACCAGGGTGTAATCTTTACCTCCTAAACTCCTAACTGGCATGGGACCAAAAAGATCCATATGGAGCAGATATAAACATCTGGTAGAATCTTTGCCAATGATGCTTTAAAGTTAGCCTGAGTATGCTTGCCCGTTTGGCATGCCTGACAAGGTCTCTCTTTAATGCACTTAACATCAGGTGCGTCATGCACTAACTTGTGAGAAAATAGCATACTTATAGTTTTGAAATTAATATGTGCTAGTCTCATGTGCCATTGGTCACAAAGAGATGCACTATCATTTGCTAAAAAGCACACTGGTGTAGAAGAATCTAAACAATGAAAATTTAGGCAGAAAATATTTCTACTCTGAGTGCCTGTTAAAATAGTTTCTGACGTATCAGATGACATTATCAAGCATTTATCCTTGTAGAACTCAACCATATAGCCTTTGTCACATAATTGACTTATGCTAATAAGATTATGTTGTAATCTCTTAACATAAGCTACGCCTGTGAAGAGACTATACTGTTGGTAATCATACCGTAGCATTTTGTGACTCCACGATCAGATCTTAAAGTGCATAGTGTGCCTCTGAGTATACTCTAGAGGGGGAAATAGAGATTTACAAATATTTTCTATCTTATTTATGCACACACAATAAAAACACTAATTGTTATGCTTCAACAATACCAAATGCAGAATAAAATAAATGTTGTTAAAGAAAACCAGAAAGTTGTAAGCTATATGGGACAACATAGAAAATTAACACACACAGAAGACACAAGATTTTTATAGAGGTTCCCCAAAATGTGGGTAGTCCTCTCTTCAACCACCTAGTAGGAATGCACAACCCGTGCCTGAATCTTTTGGTAAGGAGACTCTTAGAACCAAAGATCTTTTGATAAGGAGAACTTGAACCACTCAGATCTTTTGATATGGAGATCTTGAACCACTCAGATCTTTTGATAAGGAGATCTTAAACAACTGAATCCTTTGGAAGAGGGATACTTACAACTATGTACAGGAGAAAAATAAAGTAAGTGGAAAGAAGGAAGTAGAAGATGAAGAAGTCTGTTCTCAGAAATCTTTAGAAACTTTTATCAAGTTCAGCTTCTGTTTTCTTTCACTATATCTGCTGAAGATGAACCCTTGCTTATGATTGTGATGATTTGCAAGGGTTATGTTTGTCAGATCCCTTTCTCTGAAAGATTCTTGTACTCTGGCTGCTGTAAGATGTAGAAGAGGAATCAGCCCTGTATCTTTCCTGTGCAGAGAGAGAACTAGATTTCTATCTGTGTCTCTTAGGGTTGAAGGAGGAAGAAAAAGAAGCAACCCAAATCTACAGAGAGAGGAATAATGTAATGAATGCTCTGTGTTTTCTTCTCTTCTCAGCCTATTTATTGTCCATGATTGAATTTGAATTTCTTTCTTATTTTGGACAGACCTGAGAAGGTATTCTTATTGGATACTTGATTTCTTTTCTTCTTTTATTCACGACCCATCTATCACATTCAATTTCATTCCAAGAATGTTTTTCCTCTTCTGGAATACTCCTTTCCTTTATTGGCAACAAATTAGTCGTTGGACAACTGTCTTCAATATGGCGGACCTTCTATAAAAGTATTAGAAAGACATTTGGAAAGAATTCCATTTTCTGACTGTATTCGATGCTGCGTCGACTTCATCTTCCTTCATGTCGACACACCTCTGAGTTCTTATCGACGTAGCATTTGTTGAAACCAATACTTGGTATCTTGTGGAGTTCGGGTCCACAAAAGAGGGGATGACCTCACACCTACTTCTTTCAAGGGAGAGCGATAGGCCAAAGACTTAAGGAACTAGGAACAAGACCGAGGGCTCAACGAGGAGGTCCCACCACACACCCGGAAGATCTTAGAGCACTTCCCCTCCCAAGCCAATGCTGAGCTTGGCGCACATTTGGAGGATCTCTTCCCCCACCAAAGAAACCTAAGGGGAGAGTAGCCTAAAGAGAGTGATCTCTTCAAAGGTGCCCCATTGGTCCTATTTATAGATTTCTGGAGTTGGTCTACCAATAGCCAGGTTCTGGCATAAGAGATTACAAAAATGCCCCCAGGTTTGGCCTGCTAACAGCCAAATCCCGTTGTTCTGAGATGCTATACGCAAACCATAAGGTCCGCCTCCCCACTTTTGAACTGGGCGATTGGAGGAAGCCCGCCTCCCCTTTCGCCCCCTTGGAGCTGGGTGAGTGGGGGGCAAGCCGCCTCCCCACTCGCACCTATGGAGTTGGGCGAGTGAGGGCAGACCGCCTCCCAACTCGCCCCCTAGGAGCTGAGCGAGTGGGGGCAGGCCGCCCCTCCACTTGCCCCCTTGGAGCTGGGCGAGTGGGGGCAGGCTGCCCCTCCACTCGCCCCCTTGGAGATGGGCGAGTAGGGGCAGGCCGTCTCCCCACTCGCCCCCTTGGAGATGGGCGAGTGGTGGCAGGCCACCCCTCCACTCGCCCCCATGGAGCTGGGTTAGTGGGGGCAGGCCGCCCATCCACTGGCCCCCTTATCGGGGCCAGGTAAGTAGGGGGCAGGCCGCCTACCTCGCTTGCCCCCTAATTGGGACTGGGCGAGCAGGGGGCAGGCTGCCTCCCTCGCTCACCCCCTTACTGGGGCTGGGCGAGCAGGGGGTAGGCCACCTCCCTCGCTCGGCCCCTTATTGGGGCTGGGCGAGCAGGGGGCAGGCCACCTCCCTCGCTCGCCCCCTTACTGGGGCTGGGCGAGCAGGGGGCAGGCTGCCTACCTCACTCGCCCCCTTACCAGGGCCAGGCAAGCAGGGGGTAGGCCACCTCCCTCGCTTGCCCCCTTTTGGGGCAGGGCGAGCAAGGGGCAGGCCGCCTCCCTCACTTTCCCCCTTACTAGGGCTGAGCGAGCAGGGGGCAGGCCGCCTCCCTCGCTCGCCCCCTTACTGGTGCGAGGCAAGCAGGGGGAAGGCCGCCTCCCTCGCTATCCACCATTTGGGGTCAGGGTGAGGGGGGCCGGATGCCTCCCCGCTCGCCCCCTTGCCTGGGGTAGTGCTAAAAAATACTAGGCCTAGAGACATCTTGGGCCCCGGGGACCCATTCAGCGAATACAGGGTTGTACACAATCCCCGCTCTTTTCGAGCGGGTCACATGCTCGGAAAGAAAAGTCCAACCCTGCATATTCGGCGAGTGGCGCTGAGTGAAGTTAGGAAGACTCCACCCCGTCCCGGGAAAAATTTACTTAGCCTCCCAATGAGGAAAATCCTGCCCTGCCGGCTAGTGAGAGCCCGGTTAGCGGAACCATCTTGGGACAAAAACCACATAACCTCCCCGAGAGGTCAACCTGCCCTTCCGGCTAATGAGAGACCGGACAGCGGAACCATCTCGGGACAAAAATAACTTAGCTTCCCTGAGAGGTCAACCTGCCCTGTCGGCTAGTGATAGCCGGTCAGCGGAACCATTTGAGGACAAAAATAACTTAGCTCCCCCGAGAGTTCAACCTGCCCTGCCGGCTAGTGAGAGCCCGGTCAGCGGAACCATCCTGAGGCTAAGTACTTTGAAAACCTCCTGCCACCGAGTGATCCTCAGCCCTGCCAGCATGGTGGGAGCCTGGTCAGCGGTCCAGCATCGGGGCTAAGTACTTTGAAAACCTCCTGCCTCCGAGCAATCCTCAGCCCTGCCAGCTTGGTGGGAGCCTAGTCAGCGGGCCAGCATCGGGGCTAAGTACTTTGAAAACCTCCTGCCACCGAGCGATCATCGACCCTGCCAGCATGGTGGGAGCCTAGTCAGCGGGTCAGCATCGGGGCTAAGTACTTTGAAAACCTCCTGCCACCGAGCATTCCTCAGCCCTACCATCTTGGTGGGAGCCTGGTCAGCGGGCCAGCATTGGGGCTAAGTACTTTGAATACCTCCTGCCTCCGAGCGATCCTCGGCCCTGCCAGCTTGGTGGGAGCCTAGTCAGCGGGCCAGCATCGGGGCTAAGTACTTTGAATATCTCCTGCCTCTGAACGATCCTCGGTCCTGCCAGCTTGGTGGGAGCGTGGTCAGCAGGCCAGCATCGGGGCTATGTACTTTGAAAACCTCCTACCACTGAGCGATCCTTGGCCCTGCCAGCTTGGTGTGAGCCTGGCCAGTGGGCCAGCATCAGGGCTAAGTACTTTGAAAACCTCATGCCTCTGAGCGATCCTCGGCTCTACCAGCTTGGAGGGAGCCTGATCAGCGAGCCAACTTCGGGGCTAAGTACTTTGAAAACCTCCTGCCTTCAAGCGATCCTCGATCCTGCCAACTTGGTAGGAGCCCAGTCAGCGGGCCAGCATCGGGGCTAAGTACTTTAAAAACCTTCTGCCTCCGAGCGATCCTCGGCCCTGCTAGCTTGGTGGGAGCCTGGTCAGCGGGCCAGCATCGGGGCTAAGTACTTTGAAAACCTCCTGCCTCCGAGTGATCCTCGGCCCTGCGAGCTTGGTGGGAGCCCGGTCAATGGGCCAGCATCGGGGCTATGTACTTTGAAAACCTCCTGACACCGAGCAATCCTTGGCCCTGCCATCTTGGTGGGAGCCTGGTCTGCGGGCCAGCATCGGGGCTAAGTACTTTGAAAACCTCTTGCCACCGAGCAATCCTCAACACTGCCAACTTGGTCTAACCCTGGTCAGCGGGCCAGCATCGGGGCTAAGTACTTTGAAAACCTCCAGCATCCGAGCGATCCTCAGCCATGCCAGCTTGGTGGGAGCCTGGTCAGCGGGCCAGCATCGTGGCTAAGTACTTTGAAAATCTCCTGCCACCAAGCAATCCTCGGCCCTGCCAGCTTGGTGGGAGCCTGGTCAGTGGACCAGCATCGGGGCTAAGTACTTTGAAAATCTCCTGCCTCCGAGCAATCCTAGGCCCTGCCAGCTTGATGGGAGTCGGGTCAGCGGGCCAGCATCGGGGCTAAGTACTTTGGAAAACTCCTGCAACTGAGCGATCCTCGGCCCTGCCAGCTTGGTGGAAGCCTGGTCAGTGGGCCAACATCGGGGCTAAGTACTTTGAAAATCTCTTACCTCCGAGCGATCCTCGGCCCAACCAGCTTGGTGGGAGCCTGGTCAGCGGGCCAGCATCAGGGCTAAGTACTTTGAAAACCTCCTGCCTCCTAGCGATCCTAGGCCCTGCCAGCTTGGTGGAAGCCTATTCAGCGGGCCAGTATCGGGGCTAAGTACTTTGAAAACCTCCTGCCACCGAGCAATCCTCAGCCCTGCCAGCTTGGTGGGAACCTAGTTAGTGGGCCAGCATCGGGGCTAAGTACTTTGAAAACCTCCTGCGTCTGAGCGATTCTCGGCCCTGCCAGCTTGGTGGGAGCCTGGTCAGCGAGCCAGCATCGGGGCTAAGTTCTTTGAAAACCTCCTGCCTCCAAGCGATCCTCGACCCTGCCAGCTTGGTAGGAGCCCGGTCAGTGGGCCAGCATCGGGGCAAAGTACTTTGAAAACCTCCTGCCTCCGAGTGATCCTCGGCACTGCCAGCTTGGTGGGAGCCTGGTCAATGGGCCAGCATCGGGGCCAAGTACTTTGAAAATATCCTGCCTCCGAGCGATCCTCGGCCCTGCCAGCTTGGTGGGAGCCTGGTCAGAGGGCCAGCATCGTGGCTAAGTACTTTGAAAACCTCCTGCCACCGAGCAATCCTAAGCCCTGCCATCTTGGTGGGAGCCTGGTCAGTGGGCCAGCATCAGTGCTAAGTACTTTGAAAACATCGTTCCTCTAAGCGATCCTCAGCCCTGCCAGCTTGGTAGGAGCCTGGTTAGCGGGCCAGTATCGGGGTTAAGTAGTTTGAAAAAATTCCGGCCACCGAGCGATCTTCGGCCCTGTCAGCTTGGTTGGAGCCTGGTTAGCAGGCCAGCATCGGGGCTAAGTACTTTCAAAACCTCCTGCCACTGAGCGATCCTCGACCCTACCAACTTGGTGGGTGCATGGTCAGCGGGCCAGCATCGAGGCTAAGTACTTTGAAAACCACCTACCTCCGAGCGATCCTCGTCCCTGCAAGCTTGGTGGGAGCCTGGTCAGTGGGCAAGCATCAGGGCTAAGTACTTTGAAAACCTCCTTCCACCGAGTGATCCTCGGCCATGCCAGCTTGGTGGGAGCCTGGTCATTGGGCCAGCATCGGGGCTAAGTACATTAAAAATCTCCTGCCTCCAAACGATCCTCGGCCCTGCCAGCTTGGTGGGATCCTGGTCAGTGGACCAGCATCGGGGCTAAGTACTTTGAAAACCTCCTGCCACCGAGTGATCCTCGGCCATGCCAGCTTGGTGGGAGCCTGGTCAGTGGGCCAGCATCGAGGCTAAGTACATTGAAAATCTCCTGCCTCCAAGCGATCCTCGGCCCTGCCAGCTTGGTGGGATCCTGGTCAGTGGACCAGCATCGGGGCTAAGTACTTTGAAAATCTCCTCCACCGAGTGATCCTCGGCCCTGCCAGCTTGGTGTGAGCCTGGTCAGCGGGCCAGCATCGGGGCTAAATACTTTGAAAACCTCCTCCCTCCGAGCGATCTTCGGCCCTGCCATCTTGGTGGGATCCTGGTCAGCGGGCCAGCATCGGGGATAAGTACTTTGAAAACCTCCTGCCTCCGAGCGATCCTCAGCCATGCCAGCTTGGTGGGTGCCTTCTCAGTGGGCCATCATCAGGGCTAAGTATTTTGAAAACCTCCTACCAGCGAGCGATCCTCGGCCCTGCCAGCTTGGTGAGAGCCTGGTCAGCGGGCCAGCATCGGGGCTAAGTACTTTGAAAACCTCCTACCTCCGAGTTATCCTCAGCCTTACTAGCTTGGTGGGAGCCTGGTCAGCAGGCCAGCATCAGGACTAAGTACTGTAAAAACCTCCTGCCTCCAAGCGATCCTCGACCCTGCCAGCTTGGTAGGAGCCTGGTCAGCGGGTCAGCATCGGAGTTAAGTTCTTTGAAAACCTCCTGCCTCCGAGCGATCCTCGGCCCTGCCAGCTTGGTGGGAGCCTAGTCCGCGGGCCAGCATCAGGGCAAAGTACTTTGAAAACCTCCTGCCTCTGAGCGATCCTCGGCCCTGCCAGCTTGGTGGGAGCCTAGTCAGCGGGCCAGCATCGGGGCTAAGTACATTGAAAACCTCCTGCCACCGAGCGATCCTCGGCCCTGCCAGCTTGGTGGGAGCCTGGTCAGCGGGCCAGCATCGGGGCAAAGTACATTGAGAACCTCCTGCCTTCGAGTGATCCTCGGCCCTGCCAGCTTGGTAGGAGCCTGGTCAGCGGGGCAGCATCGGGGCTAAGTAGTTTGAAAAACTTCTGTCCACCGAGCGATCCTCAGCCCTGCCATCTTGGTTGGAGCCTGTTCAGCGGGCCAGCATAGGGGCTAGTACATTGAAAACCCCTACCACCGAGCAATCCTCAGCCCTGCCAACTTGGTTGTAGCCTGGTCAGCGGACCAGCATTGGGGTTAAGTACTTTGAAAACCTCCTGCCACCGAGCAATCCTCGGCCTTGCCAGCTTGGTGGGAGCTTGGTCAGTGAGCCAGCATCGGGGCTAAGTACATTGAAAACTTCCTGCCACCGAGCGATCCTCAGCCCTGCCAGCTTGGTGGGAGCCTGGTCAGCGGGCCAGCATCGGGGCTAAGTACTTTGAAAACCTCCTCCCTCCGAGCGATCCTCGGCCCTACCAGCTTGGTGGGAGCCTGGTCAGCGGGCCAGCATCGGGGCTAAGTACTTTGAAAACCTCCTGCCACCGAGTGATCCTCGGCCCTACCAGCTTGGTGGGAGCCTGGTCAGCGGGCCAGCATCGAGTCTAAGTACTTTGAAAACCTCCTGCTTCCGAGCGATCCTCGGCCCTGCCAGTATGGTGGGAGCCTGGTCAGCGGTCTAGCATCGGGGCTAAGTACTTTGAAAAACTTTCAGCCACCGAGCGGTCCTCAGCCCTGCCAGCTTGGTGGGAGCCTGGTCAGCGGGCCAGCATCGTGGCTAAGTACTTTGAAAACTATCATTATATTAGTCCTCATATTACATGCAAGAACAAAACTAAGTATGGAAGTAAACCATCGTACTACATGAGCTTATGTGTAGAAAACACTAAGTATGGAAACCTGAACTTGGTCTCCTACTCCTAGGCATGGTCCTCCTCGGTCCCCTGCGGTTGTTGCGGTTGCTGCATCGGACCCCTTGTCCCCCTCATTTCCAAAAACTCAGGGCAGGTGGACGTCGCGTGACCTTCCTCCGGTTGGAAGTCACACTAGGGTAACGCCACCATATCCCCTCCTCTTCCTCTTCTTTCTGCTTTCCTGGCTCTCTTCCTTCTTCCCCATCCAATCGCCATGGTTTTCTGGGGCGGTGGAGGGGGTGCCTGATGAGTCTGGTTTATACAGTGATTTCCGGCCTCATCTGGGTTTGTTTTAGTGTCATTACACTTCAATTGCTGTTCATATATGCTTATATTGATATCACGGCGTATCTGCGCCTTTTGTGCAATCCTTCCCCCTTTGTGGCGTGTTACTGTATGCCCGTGTTATGGATCCGGTAGTGTGCACGGATCTGGGTCATATGTATTTTTTCTGCAGGTCCTGGGATCGCGTGAACGTTCGGGATGGTGCGGGGCAATTTTTGGCCTAGAAAGCCTCTGATCGTGCGCATTCCTTTGCGCACGATCAGGTGCACGACCAGTGGTCGTGCGTTAATTCCCTTCCCAGACAGAGCGTCTGCGCATGATCAGAGGATTCCTTCGCGCACGACCATTGGTCGTGCGCCCCTGACCGTGCGTTATTTGCCATCTTTTTCTTTGCTACAGGTTGACTGCGCACGATCACAGGCATTCCTTCGTGCACGACCATTGGTCATGCGCCACTGACCGTGCGCAGTGTTTATTATGCTCCGTATTTAAACCGCTGCTCCGCGAAATTAGGTATTCAGCACTGTTTTGGGGCGCGATTTCTCCGCGCCAGTCCGCCGTTTCACCTCCCCAAGTTCCTCCCATCCATTCCCCCCTTTGGGAAGGCTTCATCCATTGATCCTAAGTTCCATCTAAGATCCTGGAAGCATTCTCCGCCATCTACAGCCAGCATTCCATGAGGAGGACGTCTCCATTGGGCGAAGCAGAAGTGACCCAGCTCTGAGAAGAAGACGGGCAACGGTTGGAGGCAGTGACAGCCTCTAAGCCCCGGAAGCAACCAAGGACTGAGCTCGGAGGAGGCGTGACGACCACCCATTCCGACCAAGATCCACGGCGAGGCTTCTCATCTCGTGGTTCCTTCTACCCCTTCTCCTTTTTGATATGTACTCTTCATTGTTGTAATGAACTAAGTGAACCTCTATTTGTCTATGAATGGGAGTTTGTTTATGATCTTGTTCTTTACTTGATGCGGTGTTGTGATGCGATCCACCCCCGCTCCACTTACACACACACACGTTCTAACACTCGCTCTAGCAAAAGCTGGAAGCGATAGCGAAGAGGTGCCTTCGACCCTCAACTCTCGCATTTGCACTCACCTCATCCATTTGCTCACCGGTCATCCGCTAAGCGAAGCACGGCATCGCGGCCTGCATTAAATCCATCCACCAAGCGACGCGGTGATTGCGACCCGCATAGTTTGTTTAGTTTCTCATTCCTGTTCTATAAAACCAATCAAAACCCCCTGTTTTTGTTTAACTTAAAACCCTCATAATTAATCTCCTAACAAGCAAATCGTACTACCCAAATTGCGGTCCTTTGAGAACGATATTCGGGGAGCTACTCCCTACTTTTATTGCTTGACAACGACCGGTGCACTGCCGTCGTACCGCATTTCGTGCCCGCTAATTAGCGGTGTGGAAATAGCGCGTCAAGTTTTTGGCGTTGTTGCCGGGGACTGCAAGCGTGTATGATTTGTCTTTCTTGGGAAATTAGTTTAAGGGTATTTTTGTTTTTGATATTTCTTTTTTTGGTATAGTGTGCGCATGCGTAGACAACATCCTGGTGAATTTGCAGTATTTGATCCTGAAATAGAGCGTACCCTACGGGCGCGTCTCCGTGCTGCCGCCACCATGGATGTCAATGGGGACCCGATCAATCCCGGGATGGGAGATGCACCAGGCGTTGGTCAGGCGGCCGACGAGAATGAAGTGGTTAGGTCGAGGCCGAGGACCATGAGAGATTACACTACGCCTACTGTGGGGAGTGTGTACCCCGGATTTGGCCCGGCTATTACTAACAGCAATTTTGAGATAAAGCTGGCCATTCTGAATATGATCCGCAATAATGCCCAATTCTCCGGGTTAACCAGTGAAGACACCCATCTTCACCTAGCTGAATTTGCAGAGATTTGCGGTACATTTTGGTACGCAGGAATTGCTGATGAGACGGTGAAACTCAGGTTGTTTCCATTCTTCCTCCGCGACAAGGCGAAGGCTTGGCTTCACACAATACCACCCGGGGCAGCTACCACTTGGGACTCTCTGCAGACAAAGTTTTTGGCAAAATTCCACCTGGTAGACAAGGTTGTAAACTTGCGGAGAGAAATCGCAACCTTCCGACAACACGATCAGGAGACCCTTGCGGAAGCATGGGATAGGTTCACGGACCTCCTCCGGAAGTGCCCTCCTCATGAGCTACAACCTTGGAGCTTAGTGGAAAATTTCTATTTTGCAATCGAGCCCAATTATAGAGCCTTGATTGATGCTGCTGCAGGCGGGACCCTGATGAACCATACTCCCGAGGACGCACTGAGGAAGAAATGCTCCAAGGAATGCTCGTGGACTCTTTGAGTTGAGCACGTCGGCCGCATCTGCCGAGGTGGCGTCGGCGCCTTATGACAACGTCGTGCTACTTAAGAGGTATGCCCTCCCTCCTGCCCCAGTAATGGCCATTTCGTGTCAAGGATGTGGAAACCCCGGGCATCATGCATATGAGTGCCCTCAGGTGAGCAACCTGCTGAATTAACTTTTGATGAAAGTGTAAATTATATGAATGATCAAAATCGGGGAGTACCATTTAACAACACTTATAACCCGGCCGTGAGGAGTCACCCGAACTTCTCAGGGAAACAAAACATTCCTAGCCAATGATGGCAAGGAGGCTTGCATCAATTTGATGCGCAAGCCTCCGGTAGCCAACCGAGGCCACCATAACCGGGGTTTGCTCAAAATGCACCACCGCAAAGGAAGAGCGCATTGGAAGAAATGATGGAAAAGTTTGTTGATCTGGCTCAAACAAATATGGCCAATCAAACTGCTTCAATGCGAAACTTGGAGACACAGCTAGGCCAATTGGCCCAGGTGCTCTCCGAGCGTGCGCAAGGTGCTATTCCAAGCAATACTGAAAAGAACCCATGGGAGCAAGGTAAAAGCATTGCTGACGCGGATGGTGGTCAAGTGAGCCCTTGCGTTGTTGAATGTACTATCAATAATATTGAGGTTTCCGCTCTTTGCGACTCTGGGGCATCTCGCAACATTCTTGCTCTACAAGATGTTGAGAGATTGCACCTAACAATGAACTCTGAGGATCGGAAGTCGCTGGTGTTGGCTAATGGAGTGACTGTCGAAACAGAGGGTGAGATTCGTGAGGTCATAGTAAACCTTAACGGGAAGGCTGTAGTCACCGACTTTCAGATTCTAGGCCCCATGGAAAATGATTCCATGCCAATCCTAGGGGTTCCTTTTCTAAAAGAGAGTGGCACAACCCTCCACATCGCCACGGGTTGCGTCACCCTACCTTCCAATGCGACAAACCTATCAGGATCATCTTACCTTCCTAACCTCTCTGTGAGTAAAAGTAAGTGCAGGTCCAATGAAGAAAAATCAGACTTTGATGTGAAGGATCCTAGAGGGGAGGAAAGTATCACTCTGATGGAAGAAAAAGCAAAGCACCTCACAAATAAAGAGTTGGAGATAGAGAGGAAAATCAGTAAGACCAAGGAGTGGGAAGACATGGGAGAAGGCGGAGCGATGAGCCTTACAAACAATGTTTTTATTCAAAACAAGAAATGTAAACAATCTAAACAGGTTCATTGGGCCGATCTACCCCCTTTTGAGGGTGCAGAAATGAAGCCCCCGGCTGATCCCAATCCGACAAACACTATCACCCCTCCCGCACATGGTGCTCGGTGGCACTCTCCTTCAGTGGAAAAACTGAAGCGGGAAAGAATCCTACACGCAGCGCGCTTTGCAGCCCTCCAGCGCGAGAAGGAGGAGGTTAGGGGAAAGGGAGAGACATCTTCCTTGGGCCCTAAAGCTTTCACCTCCTGCCCATCTCGCGTGACTGGGGAGAACCACCATAAATCAGCATATAGCTGATGCGTGCCGGGATCTCCGGGCTGTGCTGTGTGCCATCTGTTATGTTTCTGAGCTTCTCTGTTTCAAGTTATTTGCTGCGTCGTACTGTCTCTTTAGTTTTTTTTTATTATAAGACTATTACTATCAAACTCTAATACAGGTATTTGGTCCACCTTCAAGGACGTTAAACAAAAGGGCTCTTGGGAGACAACCCATTAGGGACCATTTGGTTCCGTTCTTTCTTGTTATCTTTTTTGCTATATTTTTGTTGTGCTTGGGATCTCTTTAATCGCAGGTCCGCATCTATTGGAGCACGGCGGAATCACCGCATTCTGAACAAAACGCCATATCTTCTGGTATGCTCATTTCTGAGCATGGGGTAATCTCTCATCCTAGTCCTCTTAAGCTTATGCCGCTATCAAACATGCTTTTTGCTTAGTGTAAGTCTAGGGGAGTGAGAGTTATCGTTACCACGTGCACATGCACAGTGCATAGCATACTAGGATTTACAATCTGTGTTATATTGTAGCATTGTTCATCTCATGGCACACCACGACACCCACGTGAGCGCACTTAACTGTAGGCGCGCGACGAGTCTAACTCATCTCGGTTGTGTGAATGGGAAATCACGGTGCTGGGTTAGGATTGCGAGACGAAGTACTTTGTTGACTCGTGTAGTGCTCTAGTCATTTATTCATGTCTCGCATAGAAATTGGTGTAGATTCAACTTTTCTTTATGCTTTTAGTTTTACATTTTATTCTGTCAGCGTAATTCTAGTTTATTCTACTCAAAAGCGGTGAATCCGGTGCGAATCAATCGGTAGTGTAGGTATGTGTGTAGAGGGGTGCTAGGCTCGTATTGCTCGAGTCGGGAGGAAGAATCATCTTTCTCGGTGACTAAGAACTTGCCCCAAGTGACTCTCGAAGCATGGGTATGAGTTAGTTCAGTGCGTGAGCGTGACGTAGGCCATCATGTTGGACAGTTTGAGCTTTGTATTCCGGTCCTAACATCTTATCCTTGCTAGCCCCTTGTGCCTACCCAATCCCGTTGATTCAGCTCCACCTTCAATTCACCAAAGCCAAAATGACTATCCTAATCGCACACCAAATTCTGAGCTCAAGCAATTTGTGCATTTAAAAAAATTGGGTGTTGATGCGGTGTATATTTTTGATTGTGGTGGAAATGCGTTATTGAAGATATAGTTGTTTTGTATCTAATTGTGCAAAGTTATGAAATTTGAAAAAAATGAGAAAAGAAAAGAAAGTAAAAAAAATAGAGAAAAATGTATAAAGAGATATATTTGGGAATAAGTGGTGTACACATTTTTATTATTGCTGGGATAGTGTTTCTTTTGTAAGCTCATTTGGGTTATGTGTGCTAAGCCCCCGCATTTATCATTGTTTACCGCACCGTAGCCTAAGCCTAAATCATAACCTAAAGTCCTATTGATTTGCGCATCGAATCGTACGAATGCCGTGGAGAGAGTGCGAACGGGTGAGCTTATGGTCATCGACACTGATGGATTTCAGTGGAGGTTGTTCCGAACTCCGGTGTTGAGTAATGTTCGCCTCAGGAGCCTTTCTACTTTCTTCCTACGCATGACCGAGTGATTCCCTATGATTCAACTTATGAGTAGAAATAATATATAGTTATGTTGTTAGAATTATGTAAACTACTTTGCATAACTAAAAATTCTTTTTACTAGATTTCTATGCACATGTGTATGAGCCTTCGCATATTACTCCGTCCTTGCAATTTCTAACCCAGCTATGTCTTTTCTCGCTCCGCCGGATTTGTTTGCTCGGGTCGCGCAAACAGGTAAGTCTGGGGTGTGATGAGTCTGGTTTATACAGGGATTTCCGGCCTCATCTGGGTTTGTTTTAGTGTCATTGCACTTCAATTGCTGTTCATATATGCTTATATTGATATCACGGCGTATCTGCGCCTTTTGTGCAATCCTTCCCCCTTTGTGGCGTGTTTTTCTTATATATTATTGTATGTCTGTGTTATGGATCCGGTGGTGTGCACGGATCGGGGTCATATGTATTTTTTCTGCAGGTCCTGGGATCGCGTGAACGTTCGGGATGGTGCGGGGCAATTTTTGGCCTAGAAAGCCTCTGATCGTGCGCATTCCTTCGCGCATGATCAGGCGCACGACCAGTGGTCGTGCGTTAATTCCCTTCCCAGACAGAGCGTCTGCGCACGATCAGAGGATTCCTTCACGCAAGACCATTGGTCGTGCGCCCCTGACCGTGCGTTATTTGTTGTCTTTTTCTTTGCTACAGGTTGACTGCACATGATCACAGGCATTCCTTCGCGCACGACCATTGGTCGTGCACCACTGACCGTGCACAGTGTTTATTCTGCTCCGTATTTAAACCGCTGCTCCGCGAAATTAGGTATTCAGCACTGTTTTGGGGGGCGATTTCTCCGCGCCAGTCCACCGTTTCACCTCCCCAAGTTCCTCCCATCCATTCCCCCCTTTGGGAAGGCTTCATCCATTGATCCTAAGGTCCATCTAGGAACCCAGAAGCATTCTCCGCCATCTACAACTAGCATTCCATGAGGAGGACATCTCCATTGGGTGAAGCAGAAGTGACCCAGCTTTGAGAAGAAGACGGGCAACGGTTGGAGGTAGTGACAGCCTCTAAGCCCCGGAAGCAACCAAGGACTGAGCTCGGAGGAGGCGTGACGACCCCCCATTCCGACCAAGATCCACGGCGAGGCTTCTCATCTCGTGGTTCCTTCTACCCCTTCTCCTTTTTGATATGTACTCTTCATTGTTGTAATGAACTAAGTGAACCTCTATTTGTCTATGAATGGGAGTTTGTTTATGATCTTGTTCTTTACTTGATGCGGTGTTGTGATGCGCTCTGCCCCCGCTCCACTTACACACACACACGTTCTAACACTCGCTCTAGCAAAAGCTGGAAGCGATAGCGAAGAGGTGCCTTCGACCCTCAACTCTCGCATTTGCACTCACCTCATCCATTTGCTCACCGGTCATCCGCTAAGCGAAGCACGGCATCGCGGCCTACATTAAATCCATCCACCAAGCGACGCGGTGATTGTGACCTGCATAGTTTGTTTAGTTTCTCATTCCTGTTCTATAAAACCAATCAAAAACCCCTATTTTTGTTTAACTTAGAAACCCTCATAATTAATCTCCTAACAAGCAAATCGTACTACCCAACTTGCGGTCCTTTGAGAACGATATTCGGGGAGCTACTCCCTACTTTTATTGCTTGACAACGACCGGTGCACTGCCATCGTACCGCATTTCGTGCCCGCTAATTAGCGGTGTGGAAATAGCGCATCAGTGCCCTCGGTCCCTGCCTCCACCTTGGGGGGGCGGGTCTCTCCCCTTGGAAGTTGTTGGAACCCTAGTTTTGATTTGAGTTAGGATCCATCTTTATGGTCTAAGTTTCTACCATTACACATCTTGTATAAACCTATATCAAATCTCATTAAGACAGAAGACACAGAAAATAATATAAGTTAATTGCGTTCGACGAAAGGCTATCCGTGCTCGATGAAATATCAAGGAAGCTGCGATCGACGAAAAGCTAACTGCGATTGACGAAAGTTCTCTTCAACTGCGTTCGACAAATTCCATGCAGCGCTCAAAGAAAGGACTCTGAAGCTGCGTTCGATGAAATCCAAGCAACGCTCGATGAAAGTTCTCCAGCAGTTAATCAATGATCAGATCGACAAACGTCGAGCTCAGCCCGACGAACTTGAAGCTGAGATCGACGAATTATTATCAGCTTTATATATTCTCATTTCTCAGCTCGACTAAAATTCTAGAACTGATATAGCAATATTTTGAATAGTTTTTACTTAAATATTGCGGCCCTTCTTTTGTTTGAATTATCACTACCTCACATTAATGATATAGCCGTTGCAGAACACATTAATGATATAGCCGTTGCAGAACATTAATGATGTAGTCGTTGCAGAACAACTTAAATTAAAGATGGCAGTTTATTTTCTCGAGGAGTCTAGCAAATAAAGAGAGACTTTATCTCTTCCCTATCAAGACAGAGAGAAGGAATGAAGTAAAAATTCAAAATAAGAGAGAAGCTCTCCAGATTACATTTAGACAGAGCAAGCACAAAGAAGAAAGACAGAGAACAACATATTATTATCTATCTTGTTTGCTAACTCTTCTCTGTAGATCATCTTCATCTTGAGACACTCACTTTAGATCATTTGCTCAGGATCTCAACTGCAGAAGAAGAAAGGAGTACTACATTCTAGAGAAGAAGCTTCCTCACCTGATCATTCAAACCCTAATCAAATCAGGGGGAGCTCTTCAACATCATCAAGGATTTACTAGAGTCTTCTTAGAAAGAGAAGAACAATATATTTATTGTTTTCTTTTACCTGCATAAAGGGTTATAACTCCTTTCAAAAGTTACAGCCATTGCTAGCAGGGCACCTGATCAAAACCTGTAGTTTGGTTAGAGCACCTGATCAAAAGCTCAGTTGGTGTGTGGACAACTGATCAAAACTCCCTTGGTGGCAGGGCACCTGATCAAAAACCTGTATTGGAATCCTACCAAGTGTGGTAGAAGAGTAGACGTACCCAGGTTTAGTGGGGAACTACTATAAAATTCTTGTGTCGTCTGTGTTGTGCTTATTTTGTTTTGTTGTGTGCTGTATTTCTTTATTTTATTTTATAACCCACTCTGTATTACACATATAAGTATCACTACTTTAATTCCGCTATAAAATTAAGTGAAAAAGCTTTTTAACACTCTATTCACCCCCCTCTAGAGTAAATCTAAGATCTAACCTCACCTTCAAAAGTTGCCCTCTCCTTGGTCCAACCTTCTTTCGGGAACTCCCATGCCCTCTCTCTGCTACCTTGCCTCCGGCTCACTCAGCTTGGCCAACCTTTTTGTGAACACCGAGTTTGCCTCCTCACCCTCAATTTCTTCTGCCGCCCTTTCCATCAATTCCTCGAAGGATAAGGGGGTCTTCCACTTTAAGCTCGTCTTGAAGAACCCCTCCCGCAGCTCCACTATGAAGGTGAGCTGGAGGGTGAACCCGGGAACTTCCTGGGTGAGTAGGACCTCTTCCTGGAACCTGTCAACGCAGCGAGCCAGCGACTCCCTTGGCTCTTACTTAATCTTGAAGAGTGCTTCGACAACATTCTTCCTCTTCTTTGATGTTGAGAAGCGCTACAGAAAACCTCGACGCAGATCCTTGAAGGCACAGATAGACCCCACGGGGAGCTGGTGGAACCAGCCCCTCACCTTCTCCTTTAGGGTGGTGACAAAGAGCCGACACTGAAATACATCTAACATAGGTCTGATAGAGACCATGTCCTCAAACCACTGTAGGTGTAGGACTGGGTCATCCTTGCCGGAGTAGTAAGACATCTCCGGCGCCCTGAACCCCTCTGGAACTGGGGTCGAGAGGACCAACTCGCAAAAGGGACTTTCCCTCCCGGCTTGGCGGGTGGCTTGCTCTCGCGTATTAAGCTCATGTGCCTCTGTGCTCATCGGGCTACTCGATAGCCGCCGCCCGGGGGGGTCTCGTCCACCCACCTCTGCTCTACCCCCTTTGGGGAGAGGCGAGTGGGTGCAGGATGCCTCCCCGCTCGACCCCCTTTGGGGCTGGACGAGTGGGGGCCTGATGCCTCCCCACTCGCCCCCTTGGGGATGGGCGAGTGGGGGCAGGTCGCCTCCCCACTTGCCCCCTTGGGGCTGGGCGAGTGGGGGTAGGTCGCCTGCCCACTCGCCCCCCTTGGGGCTGGGCGAGTGGGGGATGGCCGCCTCCCCACTCGCCCCCTTAGGGCTGGGCGAGTGGGGGCAGGCAGCCTCCCCACTCGCCTTCTTGGGGATGGGCGCGTGGGGGCAGGCCACCTCCCCACTATCCCCTTGGGGCTGGGCGAGTGGGGGCAGGCCGCTTCCCCACTCCCGCCCCCCCCCCCCCCCCCCCCCCTTTTGGAGGCTGGGCGAGTGTGGGCCAGATGCCTCCCCACTCGCCTCCACCAAACCTCCTTCCCAGATTGCTTGTCGGGAGTGCTCTTGCCCATATGCCGGGAGGGACCTCCAGACCCCCTCCTCTCTCGTATTCGCCTATAGTGGCAAAAGCGAGCTGCTGCAAGGTCTGCAGGACCTCCCGCTTGAAGTTTTTGAACATCTCCATCATCACCACAGCCGCCACCGGCTGCGAGTGGCCTGGGTCGGGTCCATCTCCTCCATCTCTAGCCATAGAGCTCAGCTTGAGATTTTTTGTGCTGGTCACTCTCCACGCTAACCGCACCATAAATCTTGAAACCAATACATGGTCTCTTGTGGAGTTCAGGGTCCCCAAAAGAGGGGGTGACCTCACACCTACTTCTCTCAAGGGAGAGCACTAGGCCGAAGACTTAAGGAACTAGGAACAGTACTGAGGGCTCAGCGAGGAGGTCCCACCACACACCCGGAAGATCTTAGAGCGCTTCCACTCCCAAGCCAATGCTGATCTTGGGGCACCTTTGGAGGCTCTCTTCCCCCACCAAAGAAACCTAGGGGAGAGTAGCCCAAAGAGAGTGATCTCTTAAAAGGTGCCCCCTTGGTCCTATTTATAGATTTCTGGACTTGATCTGCCAATAACCAGATTCTGGCCTAAGAGATTACAAAAATGCCCCCAGGTTTGGCCTGCTAACAGCCAAATCCCGCTATTCTGAGATGTTATACGCAGACCTTCAGGTCCGCCTCCCAACTTTGGAACTAGGCGAGTGGGGGCAGGATGCCTCCCCTCTCGCCCCCTTGGAGCTATGCGGGTAGGGGACAGGCCGCCTCCCCACTCGTCCCCTTGGAGCTGGGCAAGTGGGGGCAGGATGCCTCCCCACTCGCGACCTTAGAGCTAGGCGAGTGGGGGTAGGCTTCCCCTGCACTCGCCCCCTTGGAGCTAGGCGAGTTGGGACAGGCCGCCCCTGCACTCGCCCCCTTGGAGCTGGGCGAGTAGGGGCAGGCCGCCTCCCCACTTACCCCCTTGGAGTTGGGCGAGTGGGGGCAAGACGCCCCTCCAGTTGCCCCCTTGGAGCTGGGCGAGTGGGGGCAGGCCGCCCCTCCACTCGCCCCAATATCGTGGCCGGGCGAGCAGGTGGCAGGCTGCCTCCCTCACTTGCCCCCTTACTGGGGCTGGGCGAGCAGGGGGCAAGCCGCCTCCCTCGCTCGCCCCCTTACTGGGGCTGGGCGAGCAAGGGGCAGGTAGCCTCCCTCGCTCACCCCGTTACTGGGGCTGGGCGAGCAGGGGGCAGGCCGCTTCCCTCGCTCGCCCACTTACTGGGTTGGGCGAGCATGGGGCAGGCCGCCTCCCTCACTCACCCCCTTACCACGGCCGGGAGAACAGGGGGCAGGCCGCCTCCCTCGCTCGCCCCCTATTGGGGTTGGGCGGGTAGAGGGCCGACCGCCTCCCTCGCTCGCACCCTTACTGAGGCTGGGCTAGTAGGGGAAGGCCACCTCCCTCGCTCGCCTCCTTACTGGGGTCGGGTGTGCATGGGGCAGGCTGCCTCCCTCGCTCCCCCTTACCGGGGCCGGGCGAGCAGGGGGCAGGCCGCCTCCCTCACTCGCCCCCTTCTGCGGTCGGGGAGAGTGGGGGTCGGTCCCCCTCCCCCCCCCCCCCCCCCCCCCCCCCCCCGCTCGCCCCCTTACCTGGGGCAGTGCTAAAAAATACTGGGCCTAGAGACATCTTGGGCCCCGAGAACCCACTCGACGAGTACAGGGTTGTACAGCATTGAATTGCTCCTTAGCTCTGGTTGAACTCAGATGTCGACGTTGCATCGATTACTTATCGACGTAACCGTCGATTTGAAGACTTGGAATTGACCTTCATCTTCTACGTCGAGTTCCTTTCAATATTGCGTCTACTTATTATACTTCGACAAAGAGGTTGAGTTGCTTGGACTTCTAGTCTGAGTTGCGTCGACATCAAGTTGAAGTTGCGTCGACATCAAGTCGAAGTTCCATCGACTTATATTCGACGCAAGTATTAATTTAACTTAGACTGTGTTTGTCCTGACCTGGTCTTGACACTCTAAGGTGACTGAGACATCCTAAGACATCTAATGAACAAATTACCCTGACTATACATTGGGTAATAAACCTAGAAGGTAAAATCACTTATAGTTAATTTGTTAAGTTAAATCAAATGAGTTTTTCCCAACAATCTCTCATATTTATCATAACAAACTTTACAGATTGATTTAAAGTTATTTTACACATTCTTTTTCATAATGCTTAAAAGAAGCAACTTATACATAAGATACTTAAAAAGACACATAAATATATGCACTGGTAAACAGAGAAGCATCTGAATAATATAAACAAATGTTTATCAGAGTTACCGAAGGAATAATCTACTTTCTTCCCTTAAGAATAGTATATAAGTCCTCATAGACCTTTCTGAATATCCTCTCCACATATTTGAAATTTGCTTGTGTGGCTTTCTTTGAATTCTTCTGAATCCTCCCATGTCCCTTGAACAACTTTTCCAGATCAGTTTCAGTTTCAGGATGAACAACTTTTAAATTGAAGCCCAGATCAAAAACTTTAGCTGTCATCAAGTTTATGACTTCCAAATCTAAATCATCTGACTCAGGGTCTGCATCAAGATTTGGTACAACAAAGGTTGATTGTGGTTTGCCAGATATTGAAGCTGTCTTGAACATAATCATCTTCTTCTTCACAGGTAGTTGTTCTCGTTTCTTTTCTTCTGAGGTGCCTGCACTGCATCCTCTGGATTACATTCAATACCCCCTCTGTGAAGTTTCCTTATTCCCTCCAACATTTTTCCTTGAGGATTTCTTGCAGTATACTTAGTGGGTCAAACAAGGTGGTTTTGATTGGGATTGCTTTTGTGAACTCCTCTTGTTCAACAACCTCTTTTCCTCTCTTCAAAATATCAATGAATCTGTTTCTCTTTTATTCAATCTCTTTTTGCGCTGTCTCATATTCATATCTATCTCTATCTCCAATCTCCTCTAACGCTTTGTAGAGCTTTGGATCAGTGTAAGTTTCCATTGCATTCTCTGGGAATTCAATCCTCTCATATTTTTTGTGATAGGATTTGTCTTTCTTGAACTGCTTCCTTTGAACTTTTGAATACATTTCCCAAATTGGCAGCTTTCCTCTGCCCCCCTTTTCCTCTTCCTCTACCTTTATATAAAGTTCTTCCTCTGAAGACAGGTGTTAGGAGAATTAGTTTAGCTGCTTGAATTGGAGCAGGTGGAGGTGAAAGCTGAGCTGGAGATGGATCAGATGGAGCATGATCCTGATTAGCAACCTTGACTAGAGAAGGTGCGGTTGTAGAGTGTTCAGAAGAAAATCTGAATGTTAGTGCATCAGGAATGGATGGATCAGTGTCCACATGTAACTCTTGCAGAGTCTTTAGGTAGACCTGATCATCTAAGATTAGGGGAATCTCCCCTTGAATTGAGGTCTCCCCTTGTTTTGAAGGCAGGATCCTTGGACGAGTTGGATCCCCCTGAGTTGCTGAACCGTCAAGCTGCAGCTTAGATGTAATGGCTGGCTCCCCTTCAGAGATAAGGGAGAGTGGGATTGTTGTGGCGTACACAGAGTCTTGAAGAGGTTTGTACACAAAATCTTGAGGAGACCTACTGACAGACTTCTCCCCTGCTGTATATCGTTGAAGAAGGATATAAAAACATCAGCAGGGAGACTCACCGACCTTACTTTTTCATCTAGATATTTGATCTGAGAAGTAAGGTACTGTAGCTTTCTATGTTTAGCACTAATCTTTCTATAACAGTCTTTTGAAAAATCGAGATAGAGGGAGCTGAAATGAGAGAGTAAGGTCTCTAGGGGTTGATCAATCGCTTCAACAATATCTTGAGGAGACGCCATTGATGTCCTACGAGTACCTGCAATGAAACAGAGAGAAAGATGAAGAAAGGAACGAGGAGTAGAGTAATAGGGACAGAAATTCGAAAAGCACAATAGAATTAAATGCCTAAGTTTCTTTGAGTTGATGAATCGTCGCAACTTAGGGTTATATTCGAAGCAACGTCGAAAAGAGCTGAACTCAGTGCGCCAAAATATGTCAATTTCACCGTTGGGCGCGCATTTTGACAAGTCGACGGAAAATCGAGTTGAAGTCGACGTTACTCCGAAATATAATCATTAATTATGATGTCGACGTAAGAGTCGATAGGTATTCAACGTTACGTCGAGTGCTATTCGACTGAGCTGTCCCAAGATGCTCTAGGAGTTGACGTCGAGTTCAAGTCGATGGTACGTCGAGTTGAATTCGACGTAGCTCTGATTAAACAGTTATGTTTTTCTTCACAATTTTTGCTCTTGCCTATAATTCGTAGAATTTGGAGAATATTTATATTCTAAATTTTACATATCATGTTTTTGGCATCATTGCCGGGGATCGAACCCGGGTCACCCGCATGGCAGGCGGGAAATTCTGGAACAAATCTGCAAAAATTCTCAGTACACGCCCCAGGTTACGAGCGTGACCTGGGGGCGTGACCTGTGTCATGGTCATGCCAAGCTTTCAACTTCCTAAAGCCCCTGCCACATCAGATAAATATTACACGCCCCAGGTCACTGGCGTGACCTGGGGGCTTGATCTTCAGGTCACGGGCGAGACTCGCCCGATAAACATTCAATGTAAGCAGTTTCTGTCACAATGCATTTCAAGCTTACACGCCTTCAGTCACGAGCGTGACCCAGGGGCGTGAATTCTCCCGCAACTGCCAAAATTACTCCCGCTCCCGCCATTTTTAGTCGTTCTCTTACTCGGTCAAGACACGCCCCTGGTCACGAGCGTGAACAGGGGGCGTGTAATGCAAATTGATGATTTTTTGGCGGTTTTTCTCCCCAATGTTCCCGGGATTTCACGACGCGCGTTCCGCACCTTACACGCCATAGGTCACGGGTGTGACCTAGGGGCGTGACTTCTGAAATTTCTTCATATAAATTCCCAGTTGCTGCCATTGTCAAGGGAATCCGGTCCATGCTTAGATTGGGTCAATTTTAGAGTAGTTTTTCCTGCATTTTCTTATTGTATTTCCTTTTTGCAAATTTACTTTATGTTTTGCAATTTCAATTCATAGTTTAGAATTTCCATTTCTCGCTATTGTAATTCTCTTTTCATAGTTATAAAATTATCTTTCCTTCAATTATGTTTAACTAATTTTATAGCATTTGATCGGATGATTTCCTAAGCTTTTGTATTTCATAATCTCTTATTCATAGTTTGGATTTGGAAAACTAAGATTTACCGTTGATTGACAATTATTGGTTTCATATTTCTAGGGTATGATAATCAAGCTTTGATTCATATTTTAGTTGATCGAGAGATCCGTGAATACGTGTAGATCGCTCATCGGTAGAAGGTGTTGCATGCACTCCTCGAGAGAGGATGACACAAATCTTCCAGATTGGAGTCAATTTCAATAGTGGGGTTCACCGCATAAAGCAAGTTTAGGGGTTTCGATTGGCCGAGGGGTCTTAATCGATCAACCTAAGGTTAGGTGGTAGTTCTCTCGATAGTGGCTCTATCATATTTTGGGAATCTCCATGGTCAAGTAAGTCTAAATCAATTTCTTATGAATTCTAGATTTATGAAATATTTTACTTAAGAAGGATTCTCGATCAAATGTTTCTTTTCTTTTTATTATTCCTTTCATTAATCCATTTTATTATATCCGATAAAATAATAATAATTTCCGTGAGTAGAAGTAATCAATAGACCCGTGGAATACGACACTTGATATTTATTTGTAAATATCCTATACGATGAATGATAGGTGCTCTTGCCTATAATTCGTTGAATTTGGAGAATATTTATATTCTAAATTTTACCTATCAACTACCTTCTTGAAGGAAGGTTGACTTTGATTCGCCTTAGCCTTACCCTTATCGGCCCTTCTCTTAGTAGCCTTACTTTTCTCGATCTCATGACCGATACCGCTACACTTCGTAGGAGCTGAAAAACCATCAATAAGAGGAAGGATGGTCTTTGGTTTGGAGAAGCGTTCTACTAGCTATCTCTCAATGTAACACCCTGCCAGTACAAATAATATAACAGTAGGTCCGGCCGGGACCCCACGCTATACTAACCACACTAGCTAGGCGTTAAAAGGAGATATACAGAAAAGAACTACACCAGAGTATACTAAACATAAGCGGAAGCATAAAGATTTAACATTTCTTTTATAATAGTCCATTATCACAGGAATGAAACAATAAAGTGTAGAGTTACGGCCTTAAGGCCTTACATTCCAAAACGTACAAAACTCATAAAACATACTTCGGCACGCAGGGCAGTAATACATGAAAAGCAGAAAAGAGGCTGGCCTTCGAGGGCCGATACAGCAAAAGGGCCACCGCCCGCTATTTCCTGCTAGGCCCACCTGCACCTGCATAAGAAGATTCCACCAAGAGGTGGCAAACAAAGCAACGGTCAGCACAACTGGCCAAATTATAACGACCCCACCCCTTACATGGGGTGGCGGAGCTTCTTCTCTGCGTACAAACCGTACTAGCAACATGTACTAGTATAAGGAAGGTGCAAACTACACAAGGTGAGGTTTCAAAAACAATCAATCTTCTAGGTGTAGCATCAAATAAAGTTGATCCTAGGAATGCACATGATGTTGGTTGGGTTCACCCGGAGGTTCCCCACAACCACCTAAGCAACCGCATGAGGCTAATAAATCATCATTTCAAAACATCACAAACGTGGGTACTCACGACCACACGCTCCATGCTCACTTGACATGAATCCATGGTACTCTTTCGAGAGCACCAACTCCACTCTAAGTTCGGAAATCTTAGGTGGTTAAAGAGCTTCTGGCCCGTCTAGGTGAACACCTTCCGCGGCCTCTCCCATGGTCGTACGACGTCCAAGAGGTGCTACCTCGCGCCGATTAGCATGGAAACAGGGTTCGGCTCTGCTTTGCATGTGCTCTCGTCGTCGTGTCGCTCGCACGACGCGGGTACGGCTTCGCCTAATCCCGTAAGGTTTTAGCACATGCAAGTGCTACACAAAACATAAGTTACGCACCTAATCCATTCATGAGGACCTAGGCTTCACAAATAACAATCGGGAAGGAGGCACAAGACCACTCCTCATCGAAATCTAGTGGTGAAGGTTTGCATTCAACAACTCTCAAGCATGGGGCTTTTGTTAGGAGCTCCAACAGCCGTCTAATCTTAGGTCTCACAATACGATAGTAAATCACACGGAGACATTCTCCGGCATGCATTCTAGGCTTAACCTAAATGCAACGTCGCAATCCAAGCATCACCGATCCGGGCTCACGGCCACGAATAGGCTTCACACACAATGCCTAAATCTGTTCGACTATCGAATTTCTACATGGAAATATGCCGGGGACGGACACAATCAACCCGGAGTTCCGAAGAACTAGAGGAAATCCTACACTTCACCCATTTGGTGAAAGGCAGTCCTCATGCAAGCATAGAAAAAGGAATGAGAGGACAAAGAACACGTCCTAAGACCGGGAGGGAGAATTGTTACCCTTGGAAGCCTTGGCGCCATCAATCCGAGATTCCAATCGGAGGGAAAGAACCGCACCGGGCTGCACTTTCCAGATCTGGAAACATCTCGCGAATCGGAGCTCCGGAGCTCCGTCAAAGGCAGATTCTCCTTCTTCTTCCTCCTTGCCCCTTCTTCTTTCTCAAGCTTAGGAGAGAGAAAGGCCTAGAAATTATGAGGGAATAACCCATCTCCAAAGCCCTAAAACCCTCCAGCAAACCCTCTCAGCCGTTGGATCGATTTCCAAAACTTTTGATCGGCCGGATCGTCTTTTCCGCTTTTCTTTACAGAGCAGAATAAACAGGGCGCACGATCACTGGAGCACGACCAGTGGTCGTGCGCGAAGAGGAGAAATGGTCGTGCGCACTGCTTTGGACAGCGAGCGTTCCGACAGCTCTCTTTGCCTCGACAAGAGCGCACGATCACTGGCTCACGACCAGTGGTCGTGCGCGAAGAGGAAATATGGTCGTGCACACTACTTTGACTGAGAAATTTCAGCCTACTCCAAGCGCAGCACTACCACTCCGCCTACCTCGTTGAACTACGATTTTTGGGATGTTACAACTCCACCTCCCTTAAAAGAATTTCGTCCCGAAATTTTGAAAACAGTATTAGCAGAAATTACAGTTATAATTACCTGAGAGAAATAGCTCGGGGTACTCCGCAAGCATCGACTGCTCTCTTTCCCAATAGAGTTCCTCTCGCCCGTAATTATTCCAATGGACTTTCACCATCCGAATGGACTTGTTTCGCAACTGCTTCACTTCAGTGTCTTCAATGCAAATGGGTTTGACTTTCGTCACTAGCCCACCATCTACCGACACTTCGCTGACCGCAACAACAAGATTTGGCTCCATTACAGCCTTCCGCAACACAGAGATATGGAATACATCATGCAACCCGCTCAGCTCCGAAGATAGAGCAATCCAGTAGGCAGCTTCACCAATGCGCTCCAAGATCTCGAACGGTCCTAAGTACCTCGAACTTAGCTTTTTCAAGCATCGGATCCTCGATTCTCCTTTGAACGGTTTGATCATGAGATAAACCCAGTCGCCAACGGCGAACTCGACATTCCGATGATTTGCATTGTAGTATTTTGCCTGCTGATCTTGGGCAATGTGCAATCTCTCCCGAATAGCCCGAATCGATGTATTTGCCTCCTCCACATCCTTGCGTTTCAACAACTTAGTGTCGCCCGTTTCAGCCCAAGATACCGGTGTGCGACATTTCCTACCATAAAGAGCCTCGAAAGGAGCCATATTTATACTTGCTTGGTAGCTATTGTTGTAAGCAAACTCAATCATATAGAGATGGTCCTCCCATCTATTTCCGAAGTCCAGTCCAGGGCGCACATCCTCAGCATGTCCTCCATCGTCCTATTGGTCCTTTCGGTCTGTCCATCCGTTTGAGGGTGGAAGGTCGTGCTAAACTTTAGCTTGGTACCTAATAATTGATGAATCAGCCTCCAATCATTTGATGTGAACCGCCCATCGCGATCACTGACGATGCTACGGGGAATCCCGTGCAACCGTACGATGTTATCGACGTACAACTTTGCCAACTTCTCCACAGAATCATCCTTCCAATTCGGAATAAAGTGTGATACCTTCGTCAATCGGTCCACGATCACCCAGATGGCGTCGTTTCCATGTTGCGATCTCGGCAATCCGTGCACGAAATCCATCGAAATATCATCGAACTTCCATTCCGGAATCAGCAATGACTTCAAAAACCCACCGGGACGTTGACATTCCGCCTTCACCAACGCGCAAGTATGACACTTGGCCACGTAGAGGGCAATGTCTTTCTTCATACCCGGCCACCAGAAGAGTTTCTTCATAACCATGCACATTTTCGTGCTCCCAGGGTGGATCGAGTAATTGGTATGATGAGCCTCGTACATCAACTCCGCCCGTAATGTACCAACATTTGGGACGCACAATCTGTCATTCTTACACATAAGGCCATCTTCGAAAGAGAAATCAGCGTTTGACCCATCAACGGTCTCCGCTTTATAGCGTTTCATGCTCTCATCCAGCTCCAATGCTTGTCGAACTCGGTCGGCGAGGTCGTATTGAACCTCCAACCAGTTCAAGCATGCTGAAGGAGACGCTCTTCTATCGACGCAAATGATCTCTATAACTTCTAGCTCGCGGATTAGACGCTCATCGTGCATCAAAATCCAATTTGCTTGAGAAGGAGCCCAACGACTCAACGCGTCCGCAACTACATTTCCCTTACTAGGAGTACATTTGATGTCGAAGGTGTAGTCCCCAAGGAATTTCATCCACCTCCTCTGACGCATATTCAACTCCCTTTGATCCAGCAGGTACTTGAGGCTCTTGTGGTCAGTAAAGATATCGATCTTCACGCCATACAAGTAATGCCTCCAAAGCTTGGGGGCGAAAACCACGGCCGCTAGCTCCAAATCATGGACCGGGTAGTTCCTTTCATGAACCTTCAGTTGCCGGGAGCCGTAGGCAATTACCTTTCCGAGCTGCACTAGGACACAACCCAAACCACTCCCCGAGGCATCACTATAAATTTCGTAGCCTTCCTTACCACATGGCGAGCATAGAATGGGCGTCGTGGTCAGACAGCTCTTCAGTTCTTCAAAAGCTCGAGCGCACTCGGGTGACCAGTCGAACTTGTGATCTTTTCTAGTCAGTTTAGTGAGAGGGAGTGCGACCCTTATGAAGTTATCCACAAAGCGCCTATAATAGCCGACAAGTCCTAAGAAACTTCGGACTTCCGCTATGTTTTTCAACACAGGCCACGCTCGGATCGCTTCTATTTTCGACGGATCAACCGCGATTCCATCCCCACTAACAACACGACCCAGGAATGCTACTGACAGTAGCCAAAACTCGCACTTGGAGAACCTGACATATAATTGACTCCTCCTCAGGGTGCTCAAAACTGCGTGCAGATGCTCTACATGCTCCTCCTCCGACTGAGAGTATACCAAAATGTCGTCGATGAAGACGATCACAAATTGATCAAAATACTCTTGGAACGTTCTATTCATTAAGTCCATAAATACCGACGGTGCATTAGGTAGACCGAACGGCATAACGGTGAACTCATAGTGCCCAAAGCGGGTACTGAACGCTGTCTTTGGAATATCACATTCCCTTACGAAGCTGATAATAGCCGGACCTTAAGTCAAGCTTAGAGTATACCGTCGACCCAACCGGTTTGTCGAATAAGTTGTCGATTCTCGGAATCGGATAATGGTTCTTCTCGGTCAGCTTGGTCCGCAACTACTAGGACAAAACCAAAGATGGGCTTAGGCCCCGAATCCTTCAACAAGGTGAAGAACATCTTCGCGCCTTTTCACAGCTTCTCCTATCCGTGCTCATTCAAGATCTATTGGGCAGCATTACCTCCAATCTATCCTTGACTAAGGTAAACGACACTCCGATTCATAACATGAAGTCCTTAGACAGATAAGAGAGCGATGCTCCCGCACCAACAGAGCTCTTGTCGAATAGTCGATAATTAGGACAAAGCCTAATTGCACATAAATGCAAGACATAAAATTTCGCTGTCATCGGATACGGTGGCCACACTCCTATCTCTATCCGCACACGGGGTAGAAATCATATTAAAAGATGATCACCCATACCTGTGGCAACATCGCATTGTTGAATGACCTCTTGCTGGCCATAGGAGTAGACTCTCGGTTGGGTTAGAGAATGCTGGGAAGTCGAAGACTCCACCGACTTGCCTTTTTCCATAAAAGCTGAACCCATCACACGAGCATAGTCCACTTCTCGGCTTTTTGCCTTTGGGGGACCACTTCGACACACTCGGGCTTTGTGTCCCACCTTTCCGCAAGTGAAACAAATTAAGGAACACCGTGCAGTACTAGCTTCCACAGAGTTAAACTTTCTCTTAACTCTTCTGAACTCAGACTTGGACTGAGAGACCGGCGCATGAAACTCTAAATTCTTTACATTGAAGTCTTTCGCGCACTGTATACTCTTCATATCCATTTCCAGAGATTTTGCTGCTTTCACTAAGACGTTGAAGCGATGTATCATTGGACCCACAAGCATTAGTCTTAGGTCATCTCGCAGACCATTGTAGAACTTGTTGACCTTGGTCTCCTCATCTTCCCACGTAGACCTCTCATAGCGGTCCAGACTGATGAACTCATTCAGGTACTCATCCACTGAGTGCGCTCCCTGCTCCGGGTGTAAACACTGGTTCTGTAGTGCCAAATGCTCTGTTGAGAGCATGTACCTCAGAAGGAATGACTCATGGAAGTTTTCCCAAGAGATTTCGGTAAGTTGTCTCCCACCAAACTTGTGCACCAACTCTTCTTCCCACCAAAGTCTTGCTTCTCTTATAAGTAGGAAGGTGGCTAAGGCTACCAACCTCTCTTTGCTTATAAGCATTGACATTAAAGTTCTTTTTATTTCTGACAACCACTCCGCCGCTCTCTTTGGGGATTCAGTTCCCGAGAATGTTGGAGGGTTAAAGCTCAGGAAGTGCTTTAATTGCTGGTCACGTGCTCGTCCCACAACTACTTGCTCAACTCGACGTTCCACCCTCGGCTCTACCGCAGGTTCCACTGCAGCAACAATTGCAGGGGCCACATCCGGAGTCGGAGTAGTAGGCTGTGCAAGCCGCCCAGACTGGGTGTTGATCATCGCGAAGACCGCTTCAGTGACTAACCTGATCATCTCAGCAGAAGGAGTGATCACTGGTACCTCAACAAACGCACTACTTTCAGCAGTGTTACGGGGTTGAAACTGCCCCGCACCACTCTTAGTCACCAATAATCGTGGAAGACACAATTTAGTGACTGAAAACAAGGTGAACAACAATCATGGTACGCTCAGGTTCCGCAAACAAGTATGTTTTTCCATTCCTAAGTGGACATTCTTATTAGTTTTTAATGTTTTGGGGGAGCGCACATCCCGTGCACACCACCCCTTAAAAGGAATTCGTCCCGAATTCGCTAAACTATGGATCGACGCCCTAAGTCTGATACCAAATTGTAACACCCTGCCAGTGCAAATAATATAACAGTAGGTGCGGCCAGGACCCCACGCTATACTAACCACACTAGCTAGGCGTTAAAAGGAGATATACAGAAAAGAACTACACCAGAGTATACTAAATATAAGCGAAAGCATAAAGATTTAACATTTCTTTTAGAATAGTCCACTATCACAGGAATGAAACAATAAAGTGTAGAGTTACGGCCTTAAGGCCTTACATTCCAAAATGTACAAAACTCCCTAAACATACTTCGGCACGCAGGCCGGCAATACATGAAAAGCAGAAAAGAGGCTGGCCTTCGAGGGCCAACACAGCAAAAGGGCCACAGCCCGCTATTTCCTGCTAGGCCCACCTGCACTTGCATAAGAAGATTCCACCAAGAGGTGGCAAACAAAGCAACGGTCAGCACAGCTGACCAAATTATAACGACCCCACCCCTTACTCGGGGTGGCGGAGCTTCCTCCCTGCGTACAAGCTGTACATGCAACATGTACTAGTATACGTAAGGTGCAAACTACACAAGGTGAGGTTTCAAACACAATCAATCTTCTAGGTGTTGCATCAAATAAAGTTGATCCTAGGAATGCACATGATGTTGGTTGGGTTCACCCGGAGGTTCCCCACAACCGCCTAAGCAACCGCATGAGGCTAGCACAACATCATTTCAAAACATCACAAACGTGGGTACTCACGACCACACGCTCCATGCTCACATGGCATGAATCCAAGGTACTCTTTCGAGAGCACCAACTCCACTCTAAGTTCGAAAACCTTAGGTGGTTAAAGAGCTTCTGGCCCGTCTAGGTGAACACCTTCCGCGACCTCTCCCATGGTCGTACGACGTCCAAGAGGTGCTACCTCGCACCGATTAGCATGGAAATAGGGTTCGGCTCAGCTTTGCCCGTGCTCTCGCCGTCGTGTCGCTCGCACTACATGGGTACGGCTTCGCCTAATCCCGTAAGGTTTTAGCACATCCAAGTGCTACACAAAACATAAGTTACACACCTAATCCATTCATGAGGACCTAGGCTTCACAAATAACAATCGGGAAGGAGGTACAAGACCACTCCTCATCGAAATCTAGTGGTGAAGGTTTGCATTCAACAACTCTCAAGCATGGGGCTTTTGTTAGGAGCTCCAACAGCCGTCTAATCTCAGGTCCCGCAATACGATATCAAATCACACTGAGACATTCTCCGGCACGCATTGTAGGCTTAACCTAAATGCAACGTCGCAATCTAGTGGTGATGCGCAAATCTTGCACACCGCTATAGGCGGTAGCCAGACTTCGGCACGAAACGGCAGTGTACCGATCGTTCAAGTAATATAAAACGAGGAGCAAATCCCCGAGTATCGAATCTCTAAGGAACACAGTAAGGTGGAGTTAACTATTGAGGAAGGACTTGAGATCGAAGTCCTTTAGGTCGGATGGATGCGAAAGGGGTGATTTGGTTTGTGGAAAATAAAGTAAAAGAGCTAAATCAACTACTCCTATGCAGGCCCTGAGCGCACTGCTTCACTAGGCGGGATGGAAACTACGTAGGCCTTGAACGCACTACTTCGCAAGGGCGGATGGTCGAGTAGGCAAGCGGATGGAGTGGTAAGTGCGGAATCAAACTGTGTAGGCCTTGAGCGCACTGCTTTGTGAGGCGAATGGATTACACGGGCCGCTATGCCACGCTTTGCTAGGCGGATGGAAGAGTAGACACACGGATGGAGTGAGTCGCACCGGCGGAGTGAGGGTCGCAAGAACCTCATCAATAAGCACGCCACTAGCAATTGCTAGCGCGTCACACAAACATAGTGGATGGAGTAGTGGATGAAGTGGTGGCGCATCTCATATACACAAATAACCAAATGGTTTCATAGAAATATGAAGTAAACATTGCAATTGAAGATCATTGTGCATATCATCCAAAATACAGGAGTCTACCCTACAATATCATTACAAGTTCAAAGAGAGTAAGAAATCGACGAAATGAAAAATATGCCGTCACACGGAGACATTCTCCGGCACGCATTCTTGGATTAACCTAAATGCAACGTCGCAATCCAAGCATCACTGAATAGGCTTCACACACAATGCCTAAATCTGTTCGACTACCGGATTTCTACATGCAAATATGTCGGGGATGGACATAATCAACCCGGAGTACCGAAGAACTAGAGGAAATCCTACACTTCACCCATTTGGTGAAAGGGAGTCCTCATGCAAGCATAAAAAAAGGAATGAGAGGACAAAGAACACGTCCTAAGACCGGGAGGGAGAATCGTTACCCTTGGAAGCCTTGGTGCCATCAATCAGAGATTTCAATCGGAGGGAAAGAACCGCACGGGGATGCACTTTCCAGATCTGGAAATGTCTCGCGAATCGGAGCTCCGGAGCTCCGTCAATGGCGGAATCTCCTTCTTCTTCCTCCTTGCCCCTTCTTCTTTCTCAAGCTTAGGAGAGAGAAAGGCCTAGAAATTATGAGGGAATAACCCCTCTCCAAAGCCCTAAAACCCTCCAGCAAACCCTCTCAGCCGTTGGATCAATTTCCAAAACTTTTGATCGGCCGGATCGTCTTTTCCGCTCTTCTTTACGGAGCAGAATAAATAGGGCGCACGATCACTGGTGCACGACCAGTGGTCGTGCGCAAAGAGGAGAAATGGTCGTGCGCACTGCTTTGGACAATGAGCATTCCGACAGCTCTCTTTGCCTCGACAAGAGCGCACAATCACTGGCTCACGACCAGTGGTCGTGCGCGAAGAGGAAATATGGTCGTGTGCACTGCTTTGACTGAGAAATTTCAGCCTACTCCGAGCGCAGCACTACCACTCCGCCTACCTCACTGAACTACAATTTTTGGGGTGGTACACTCAACCACTAACTTCCCTTCCAAATCATTTATGGATTTCTCCGTCAGCTTTTTTAGTTCAATAGAGTTTTTCATTTCGTCTTTCAAGAGTTGGACTTCATCTCTGAAAGGAATTAATTTTTCAATTTCTTCCCTCAGATCTGATTCCATGGTCTTGAGATACGCAAACTCTTTGGCTTGATATTTAACCGCCTTGCGACATCTGTTAAATAACTTTAACAAATCTTGATGCTAAGCCATTAATTCATATTCCTCCTCAGAACTATAGCCTTCATCCGCATTGGACTCAACTTCACACTCAGTTAAAGGAGTGTGAGTGTTTACCTTCCCCTCATAAGGGGTGTTGTAGTTTTCCTCATCTGTTTGTGCCATGAGCCCGAAGTACGCTTCTTCGTTTGAGCTTGACTCATCTGAGTCGCTGTCACTCAGAGTTTTAGACTTCTTTGCCAAGAAGCTCTTTTCCTCCTTATTTTTGAAGGATTTCTTGTCTTCCTTACTTGATCATTCTTTCTTCTAGTACGGGCATTCTGTGATCATGTGCCCTGGCTTATTGCAGCAATAACAAATAATATCAGTTGAAATGTGTTTATTCGGTTTAGATTTATACATGTCATTATTGTATCCTTTCTTGTGATGTTCACCATCACGTCTTGATCTTCTATGATCGGATGAGTAGGATTGACTTCTCCTCTGCTTCCTTTTGTTTAGCAATCTCTTGAATTGCATGGAGAGTAAGGAGAACTCTTCATCGGTCATGTCTGAGCTTAAGGGACAAGCCACGGACTCATCATCTTCATCTGATGATTGTGTCCTTATCGGTGACACCACTTTATCTTTCCTTGACCCTTCAGCCTTCAGTGCTATAGACTTATCCCTTCCAGAAGTCTTGCTGCCCTCTTCCTCGGCTTTCCTGATGCTGAGCTTCAATTCATGGGAAAGAAACTTCCCAAACAAGATCTGAGGCTCCTTTATAGCCAGCTTGCCAAAATCCCTTATAGCGATTGCCTATGTATCCCATTCTTTCGGTAGGGATCTCAAGAACTTGTCGTTTAGTTCTCCAATGGTGAATTCTTGGTCATAATTTCTTAGACCCTTGATAATTTTGAAGAATTTTTCATAGGTATCTGATATGTTATCTCTTGGGTCTTGCTTGAAGACCTCGTACTCTTGATTCAACAGAGATCTACGATCATCTCTAACTTCTTATGTACCTTCCATCAAGACAGTAAGAGAATCCCACATCTCTTTGGCAGATTTGTAGTGAAAAAGATTTTGCAACATGGAGTCATCCACTGCACTGGCAATGATGTTCTTTGCCTTCTTGTCCAAGGTGACAATAGCAATCTCATCCTTTGTTAAATCCAACATCTTTTTAGGAACTTGTACATTCGGGTTGATTGTAGATATTGTCATGGGAATGTGAGGACCTTCTTCAACAATCTGAAAGATTCATGGCTCAGCAGCTTCCACGTAGAACCTTACTCTTTCCTTCCACGTAGGAAAGATCTCTTTAGTGCACATCGGCAAATTCATAGAAGAATCCTTGTTTTTGTCCATTCCATAAATGGTGTCTTTGAACAACTAGATAGAGGACTTTGCTCAAAGTGTTAACCTCTTAACGAACAACCTCTCTCTAATACAAATTGAAAATATCTAGTTGCTACCCAAATCACCTAGATGGGGTGAATAGGTGAATTCAATGGCTTTTAAGCGGAATTAAAAACTTGAAAGAAAAGCACAAAGAAATAAAGAGCACATACACAAACACAAGGATTTATAGTGGTTCCCCGGAATGGGCATGTCCGCTTTCCCGCCTCTCCTATCTAGCACTATCGGCTAAATTATGCACTTCACTAATCTCAGATTTAAACAATCTTACAACTCGGAGTTAGCAACTCCTACAAACTCAGAAAATAGTCTCTCCTACAAAACTCGGGAAATAACCTCTCCTACACTCGATCCTCTAAACTAGGATATACAAAAACTCAGAAGAGAAACTTCCTACAAAAATATTGTAAAAGGGTTTTTACAACTCTTTATATTGAAAGAAAGTCTTCTAAAATCTCTATGAGATTTAACTTCTTCAGATCTGAAATAAAAGATCTTCTTCTTACTTGACTGAAATGAAAACCTTGATCTTAAAAGGAGAAGAAGAAATCTTCTCTTGAGAAATTTGGATCAGAAAAACTTGAGAGAGAACAAGATCTGAAAAGAACTTGAAAGAATCTGGAATCAGAGATCTTATTGAATCTCGTTGAGAAGGATCGTGCAAGAAGCTTTGTCGGGAGCAAGAATGTCGATTTGCGAGAGAGAAGATAGACGACAGACGATTTGCCATCTTTTAAAATAAGGCATGATTAGGGTTAAGGAAATAACCCTTAAGTACATATATAGCACATCCTCTCTAATGGCTAAAAACGAAACTAAGGAAAGATCTCCACGTGTACTATACATGGTGGACCTAAAAGGAAATCAATCTGCACATTTGAAAAGAAAGCACTATGTCTTCATTCGTTGAGTGAACTCGTGAAGTCATTGACTACTCGACGAATTCACTTAGTGACTCGACGAAAACTACATGAAGACACGACAAAAATAACTTAGCAGAAAGCTGAGACGGGAAGAAACTATAACTGAGATCACTCGAGAACTTCTCAAGAGCACTTGACGAATTCGCCGAGTGTTCAAGAGAAACCAGCAGTCCACTCGACGAATTAGTCTAGTGTTCTCAAGTGAACACTTATTACTCGACAAAAATACTTAATACATTGCTCGAGATCTATCAAGTGATCTCGACGAATTCGTCTAGTCCACTCAAGATGTCTCGATGAATTCATCGAGTCTTCTCGAGTGTACTCGATGAATTGACATGAATAAATTTTCTTCCAGTCCTGAACACAACAACTACTTCATCATGACTCCTCCAGAGTGTTTGAATATGAAGTACACCCCAATTGAGAGATTTCACATGAGTCAACACCTTGGTCTACACAATGAGAGATTACATTGCATAGGCCTGTGTTTATGACTCATTGAAACCTGACATTGGTTTGTACTTAGCAATTAATATCCTGCAAACACAAAACTAAAATAGCAAATCAAATACAATATCAATTCATCTTAGTTCAAGGGGGACTTCTTCAAATCAAGTCTATTATGGCTACAATACCCAACAACGTATATATTTATATATATACTTATATATATATACGTATGTATTTATATGTATATATGTATGTATCTCTCTCTCTCCCTCTCTATATATACATGTGTGTGTATATAAATATATATATATACATATATATATTGAAAGTATCTAGTTGCTACCTAAATCACCTAGAGGGGGTGAATAGGTGAATTCTATGGCTTTATGTGGAATTAAAAACTTGAAATGAAAAGCACACAGAAACAAAGTGCACACATAAACACAAGGATTTATAGTGGTTCCCCATAATGGGTACGTCCACTTTCCCGTGTGACCTATCTAGCATGCCCGGCTAGACTAGGCTACTTCACTAATCTCAGATTAAAATAATCTTACAACTCAGAGTATACAACTCCTATAAACTCGGAGAACAAACTCTCCTACACAATCTCGGAGTACAAACTCCCGTACTCTAGATCCTCTAAACTAGGATCTACAAGAACTCGGAAGAGAAACATCCTACAAGATATGTAAAAGGATTTTACAATATCTTTAAATTGAAAATCAATCACTTAGAATCTCAAAGAGATTCAACTTGTTCTGATCTGAAAAAGGAGATCTTCTTCTTCCTTGATTGAGAAGAAGGCTTCATCTTGAAAAGGGAAGAAGAAATCTTGACTTGAACGAACTCGATCTGAAACCTTATCGAGACAACAAGATCTGTAAAGGCACTTGATGGATCTTAAATTTGTGATCTTGTTGAATCTAAACTTGGAGAAGAAATGTGCAGAAGACTTGTCGGCGGCAGAAAGGTTCTTTGCGAGAATGAGAATAGCCGACGACGATTTGTGATCTTTCTAAAATGAGTGTGATTAGGGTTAAACGAAATAACATTTTAAGTATTTATAGATCCTTCTCAAATGGCTATAAATGAAGCTTAAGGAGGGACCTCCATGTGTACTGTACATGGAGGAGGCCCTAAATAGGAAAGCAATCTGCGATTTTGAACAGAACACACACTATCAGCATTCGTCAAGTGAACTTGTGAAATCAAGGATTACTCGACAAATTCACTTAATGACACGATGAAATGGACTTAGCAAAAATCTCTGAGATGGGAAGAAAGAATACATAGACCACTCAACAACTTCTCGAGAGCACTCGATGAATTCGTCGAGTTTTCACGAGAAATCAGCAGATCACTTGACGAATTTGTCGAGTGTTCTTGAGTGAACACAACTTTACTCGATGAAAATACTTAACAATTTTCTCTGAGACCTTTCGAGCAAACTCAACAAATTAACTAAGTCTTCACGATATTTCTCGACGAATTCGACGAGAATTCTTGAGTGTACTCGACGAAAATGACTTAGACGAATTTTCTTCCAATTCTGAAAACAACAATTACATCCTCTTGACTTCTCCTCAGTGTTTGAATATGAAGTACACCCCAATAGAGAGATTCCACATGAGTCAACACCTTGGTCTACACAATGAGGTATTACGTTGCATAGTCCTGTGTTTATGACTCATTGAAACCTGATATTAGTTTGTACTTAGCAATTAATGTCCTGCAAACACACAACTAAGATGCCACATAAAATACAATATCAATTCATCTTAGTTCATGAGACATTTCTTCAAATTAAGGTTATTGTGGAGATAATTGTAATACCTCCCCTGCAATGACTATATAATATAGGTCCGGCCAGGACACCACAGCATATAATCGCCACAGCTTTTGTATTAAAAAGTGATATAGATCTAACCATCTCAAAACTCAGAACTAACACAGCGGAAACATTAAATAAACCACATAAATTGTCCACATCTACATAAGAGTACCATGGCCTCAAGGCCTTACAAAACTCATACTCTAGACAAACAAACAGGGCATATAAAATGTCCAACAGATCATCACAATCCTAAGCTACCTCGGCATACAAGCCAGAACAAGTAAAGACATCATAGTCAAACATGAAAATGGGAAAAGTGCACTTCAAGAAGCTTAGGCCTTTTTGACCGGCGAGCTAGGTCCAGCATGCGATCCTTGCCCTGCATCCAAATCACAAAGAGTGGTATAACGAGGGTCAGCTTTGGCTGACCAACAACGGTGTAACAACACCCCTCCTCCCAGCCATCCTAGCGGACCCTGGGGAACTACATCACCCTGCAAGTCAGCACTTCGTAAGCAAATGTATTAAATAGTAATAACATACAAATGACAGGCATGAGTGTCACAATCATCATCCACATTTCTATGTTGAGCAGTAAAAGTAAGGGGATCTAGCAATGCAACATGTATGCAAACCTGGGTTTCATCCGAGGTACACAATGGCGTGTATGCTTCTAACATAACAACACACATCATCATTTCAGAGCAAACCACGGGTACTTATCATTCCCCCATGGGCGTGCAAGCCCAAGGCCAAGAACTCCACTAATACCTCACCCCTTACATGGCTCATCTTGCCAACGGGCGCATCAGAATACTTGTTCTCGCCACAAACACTAAGCCAAAAGCCAAGAACTCCACTAAGACCTCACCCTTTACATGGCTCATCTCGCCAATGGGCGCATCAGCATACTTGTTCTCGTCAGTTAGCCCCAAAAGGGGGCTTGTCATGCTGGGACACTCTCCCCACATGAATCCAAGCATTCACGGGCTAGCCAGCCTACCACAAAAACAAAGCCACACCTTCACATACAAGCGGCTTCACAAGCCATTCATCATACATACAAGTTACCCTTTCCAAACCACTGTTCGTTCTCACACGAAACATAAAGGCAACACCTACGACATTTTCGCCGTCATCGGATTTCTAGCAAAATCCCTAAAATGCACGTTAAGCAACATCACCGAATCGGACAACCGGTCACGATTTCGGCTTCACCCACAATGCCTAATCCACTAACAGAGCGGATCTCTAGTGCAAAATCATGTCGAGGACATACTCAATCAACCTGTGGTTCTTCTTGAACCAAGGTGACCCTAACCCCTCTCATTTGAGAGATCCGGTGCCATAAATTTCAGAAAAGAGAAGGTAAAAGCAAAGATGCCATGGATGCATCCTAAAACCGGGAGGAGAGATGTCGTTACCCTAAGAGTTCTCTTCCTCTCCATGGATTGGTTGAAAGGCACAGATAGAAAGAAGCGCCTTCTAGTCCTCTCCACGGATCTGGTCTTGGATCGGCGAACGGAGCTCCGGTGCTCCAACAATGGCAGATCTAACCTTCTTCCTCCTCCAAACCCTCCTCCTTTCATTAGCCTCCAAAAGCACCCAAAAGATTTCAAGGAATGGAAAGGAACTCCTCTGCCCTATTTAGGACCTTAGGACGAACTTATCTGAGCCATTGGATCAAAGTTTAAGAAGATCGGATGCCCATAAAATCGCAACTTATGAACACTACTAGAAAAGTGACTTTTAGCCACACTTTTTTTTGCCACGGGTCAAAAATCGTGGCTAATAATGAAGTATTAGCCACGACCCCTAATTCGTGGCTAATGAGCAAGTATTAGCCACGGATGTCAAATTCGTGGCAAAAAAAGAAAGCATTAGCCACGGTTTACCAAATTCGTGGCTAAAAATATACTATTAGCCACGGTTTTCTAATTCGTGGCTAATATTTTAGCCATAATTCTTAATTCGTGGCAAATACAAAAGTATTTGCCACGGTTTTTGGTCGTGGCAAAAAATTAGTATGCGATAATTTACTAAATTTAGTTTTTTTATTCATAGCATATGCGTAAATATATTAATATTAATTTAAACAATAATTCTCATATTCTTAATTAATTTGTGTCACATACAATTCAATCACACCACATTCTATAAAGAGATCAATAACACTTAAAATAAGATCAGAACTATTATTGAACCACAACAGTCGATATCTACTGATGAATGATCCAAAGTGAAGTCACTATAGAACAAGGATCAACATTGGCCTCTAATAGCCCATTCTTTGACGATTTTCATAAGCTCGAGATAAAGTGCCTTATTCGCTGTGTAACGATTATTATATAAGTTATATATACCAATTATGATTGTTATCCTTTTTATAAAAGTAATAAGAACCTAATAATTAAGAGGATTGATATTAGTAGTCCATAAATGGCTATTCGCAGTCCATTGTTATTCGCAATCCAAAATTATATTCGTAGTCCATTGTTCATCATGCTCAACATTGGTTGGGAGAATGGGTATCCTGAGTCTTGCAGTATTCGGCTGTTTCAATTCCGATGATCACCGATTTTAAATCCTGTAAATTTCTATCCTGCCAAGTTGGTCGATGCATTATAGCACTTGATCCAACTGCTTGGAAGACTAAAAAAAGTCTTCCCCAACAATGGCCACACATATGTTCTCAATTTACCTTGCACAAATTCCGAAGCATCACCGGAAATTTCTCGGTCTGCCAACGAAGCATCGGGCGCTGGAAGGAAAGAGACGGAGATGATTTCATACAATTTTTTGGACTGCGAATATAATGAAAATTTTTACCATTTTGGACTGCAAATAGCGAGAATGAGACTGCTAATATCAACCCTCATAATTAATCTACAAACCATATATCGATAGGAGCAGATCACTTTAATAATAAAATAATGAAATCTTTATTTTTTTTGGAACTCTAAACCTAATACGTGCAAACCAAGTAAACTCCCCCCTCTTGCGCTTCTCCCGCATCGCTCCTAAAATCGCAAAACCTAAGTCCTGCCGATCCTCGTTCTGTCGTCTCGCTCTTCCCTCCCATCAACGAAGAAGAAGCCTGCCTCACTCGTCCCTCTCGTCGAGGAAGAAGCCTATCTTCGCTCTTCCCGCCGCCGATGACAAACACGTAAAAGCCCTATTCTCACGTCAGCCTCCAGGTTTGCCCACCTCCATTCCAGAAGAAGCCTAGTTTTTTCTGATTTTTGTTAGGTTTTCAGTACCTTCACTCCTCCATTTTCCCCCCTTGCTCCAGGTTTTCAGTCGGCCTCTATTTATTTAGCTTTTTGTTGGCACTAATCCATATACAGTCGCCTCTAGGTATTCAGAAGAAGTCTACTTTTTTCTTTCTGTAATCCACTTTGAAATTAATGTTTAGCATTAGTCCGTTGTTTTCTCCAGGTTTAATCAATTGTTTACCATAAATCCATACAGAAATTCTTATCGGAGTTTTTGCAGATCTTCAGGTTAAGGAAATCCATAGTCATCACTACTGAACTTGCCTCCAATCTGATTGAAGTTATTTTTAGATTAAAGAAAGAGGTATTAGATTCTTTTTAGTTACTATTATGTTGTACTTATGTTCAAATTCATGATAGTAGATTCAAGTTATAAGGTATTGTATGAATGTGTAGATTGAATGTGTTTAGAGGATAGTATATCCCATATTTTTCATTCTAGTGAAATAGTGTTATCGTGACTCTAAGTTGGCTTAAGTTGATCAAACCTGAGACTTCATTATGGTGGGCCAACCATAGGTAAAATGATCATTTATCTTAGTTGATCGATCAGATTGCGTAAGAACTATTTCACCAAGCCTATCATCCTTGCTGTTAATAAGTGTGAATCTCCACGAAAGGGTCTAAAGCAAGCATCAGAGTTTTGGTCCTTCGGGTCAGTCATGTACTTTTATTTTCTTAAGGATTTTATTATTGCTCGTGTTGTTCTCTTCTTCTTCCTTAGGGTCTTATTTCATGTATTTGCAGGTTACACATTGCTTATATTTATCAATATTCTTACTTGGGTTTGCCCTGAAAACTTCATGCTGGCAGTAATTAGATTTATTTCAAAGGCAATGTAGGGTATTTCCAAAACAAAACACTACATTATTGGTAGTACTATCATTGTTTTTTACACTAGATGCAATGTGATGCTTTTCTGAAAGTGTTACATTTTGTTTTATCAACTAATCCCAAATTATTTTTCTTCTACTTTGAGAATCTAATACTTATCAATTGTTTTACAAGGTGCCTCATTTGGTGTATGCAGGTATTGATTCCCATTCCCTGCTGCGGTGAACTTGCAAGAGCATCTTCATGACGATCTCACGCTCCAACCCGCAGCGGTTTGCTGCAGAAAACCGCTGCATAGTCGCAGCGGTTTTGCCGCAGAAAACTGCTGCATATCGCAACGGTTTGCTACAGCAAAAACCCGGGCAAACAAGCAGCAGATTGATACAGAAAATGGTAACAAAGCCGCTGCGTGGTCATGGAGCAAAGCCGAATTCAGTTCTAAAAAATTCTTATGCCTTTACTTAAAGTTTGTTCAATATTCACTTTTGCAAAGCCGAATTTTGTTGCTCTTTGGTCTGGGCTGCAAATATGCATGAAATTTTCTGACTTTCTTTAATTGACGCAACTTATAGTGATTCTAGAAATAGCATGATGAGGCAAGAACTTGTTGATTTCTTGGAACTATTGCCCAAAGTGGAACTGCAAAGTTTCTCAAGGCGTTTAAGGTTGTAAATAAAAAAAGGCATAGTTCTATATTCCTAAGATGATCATTTGCACTTGAATTACTTCAAATGTGCTTTTAACATCTTTACCTCTTCTCTTACAGGATAATAAGGAATCTGGTGCTGACAACAATTTAATTGGCCAATTTAGGGTGGGGTTTTATTCAGCATTTCTTGTTTATGACAAGCTATGCTTTACTTAGACATATCTTCTTATAAGGGTATTTAAATGCTAGTCATATTTTCCAAGGAAAATGCAACCCAACAAAAACCGCTCAGGCGCTGCACATTGCCCTCTCCAAGCATACTGAGAATGATTTTGTCTATTCTAGAAATTAGATCTATTTTGATGGATTTAATAAATATGATGTCACGTAGATGATAGTTTAAAGGAATATTGTTATACTGCAGAAACTTAAATGAATGTGAAAATTAGGTGCCTTAGTTGGTGATCGGAGCTATTTCCCTCTTAACATTGTCCTTTATTGCATATCATACATTAATGTGAACTAGTATGTTTCCTTTTGGTTTTATTAATTAATCATCTCTTTTTTAAACTTCCCTGTTGTGTTTGGTGCAAATTGGGTATCTTTGAGAGTTAGTTGGCACTATGATACTTTGACTGAACTGAAAAAATATTAAGTAGATGTTGAGTGTTTCGTAGTTGCCATTTGGATGAATGTAGTTAGAAATAAACATAAGTTTTTAAAACACCTTACATGCTATGGAGAAATAGTGGCAATTTTTTTTTAATAAATCTGTCAAGAATTTGGCACGGTTTTAAACCGTGGCAAATATTTTTTTTTATTAAATCTGCTAAGTATTTGCCACGGTTTTAAACCGTGGCAAATATTTTTTTTATTAAATCTGCCAAGTATTTGCCACGGCTAAATACCGTGGCTAATAATGGACGTTTAGCCACGGCATGAAAATCGTGGCTAATAACTGCTGAAATCAAGATTTTTAGCCACGGGATAAAACCGTGGTTAAAAGTCGTGGTAAAAAAGTATTCGCCACGGAATGAGCGTGGCAAATACTTTTTGCCACGCTCGCATTGCCCACGCTCATTTGCCGTGGGCAGACCGTGGCTAAAAGTCTTTTGCCACGGTTTTTGACTTTTAGCCACGGCAATTTGCCCTGGCTAAAAGTCTATTTTCTGGTAGTGGAATTTGGTTCCGTGGGCTAGCGTCGGCGCTAGCGCTACCACCCGCGCTAGCCACTCGACGAAAAACCCCTCGATGAAGAACAACAACATCTCGATGGAACTTCATTACCCGACGAAACGCTATCTCCTGGTGCTAGCGCTACCGCCTGCGCTAGCTCTTCGATGAATTCCCTTCGACGAATCCACCTCGATGAATTCAACTTGAAGAATACCGTCAAAATAAGAGCCTTACTCGACGGGATATCTAACACCTGCGCTAGCTCTAGCGCCGGCGCTAGCTCCCAGCTATGAATGCTTTGCCCTCCTACTTGGGCAAGCCAGCTTCCGCGCTTAGCAAAAATTAGGGTGTTACAACTCCACCCCACTTAAAAGAATTTCGTCTTCGAAATTTTCAACTTTACCTAAAGCACAAATAACACACATACCTAAAACGAACAGTTCCGGATAGTCATCCCGCATCACTTGCTCGCGCTCCCACGAGAACTCATCTCATCCGCAATTATCCCAACGCACTTTCACCAGCTTGACCTCTTTGTTCCGCAACCGCCGGACTTCAGAATCCTCCACGCAAACCGGACGAACTATCATCCTCAGATCTTCGGTTACAGGAACTGTCGAAGACTCAACAACATCTTCCGGCCCCACCAACGCTTTCCTCAGCACCGAAACATGAAATACATCACGTAATCTGCTTAGTTCTACGGACAACGCCAACCGATAGGTCGCTTTGCCTATGCGCTCCGCATCCTCAAATGGACCCAAGCATCTCGGACTCAACTTCTTGAGTCATCAAATCCGTGAAATGCCTTTGAATGGCTTGATCTTCAAGTAGACCATGTCGCCCACCGCAAACTCCACATTTCTGTGGCGCACATTAAAATACTTTGCCTGCTGATCCTGACCAACCTTCATGCGCTCCTGGATTGTTCGCACCAACTCACAAGCGTCTGCCACCAATTCTTTTCCTAACAGCTGGGTGTCTCCTACTTCTATCCAAGACATCGGCGTTCGACACCACCTTCCATACACAGCCTCGTATGGTGCCATTTTGATGCTCGCCTGGAAACTATTATTGTAGGCAAACTCCACCATGAAGAGGTGTTCTTCCCAACTCTTACCGAAATCGAGAGCACACATTCTCAACATGTCCTCCAACGTACGATTCGTTCTCTCTGTTTGACCATAGGTCTGCGGATGAAACGTGGTACTAAAATTCAATTTTGTGCCCAAACATATCTGCACTAACCTCTAGTCCTTGGACGTGAACCGTCCATCGCGATCACTAACGATGCTCTTTGGAATTCCGTGCAACCACACAATGTTACGAATATAAAGATCCACGAGCTTCTCTACGCTATCGACCTTCCAATTTGGAATGAAGTGGGCTACCTTGGTCAGGGGATCCACAATCACCCAAATCGCATCGTTACCTTACCGCGATCGAGGAAAACCATGCACAAAATCCATGGAGATGTCAACAAATTTCCACTCGGGGATAGGAAGAGGTTTCAAGAATCCTCCCAGCCTTTGGCATTCAGCCTTCACTAAGGCGCATGTCTGACACCGGCTTACAAACAAAGCTACATCCCACTTCATCCCAGGCCACCAAAAGGATTTCTTCAAATCCAAGTACATCTTCATACTTCCTGGATGAATGGAGTACTTCGTGAAGTGAGCCTCAAACATCAACTCCTCATGGAGCTTGCCAAAGCGAGGGACACACACCCTTCCATTTCTCTTTAAAAGTCCACCGACCATCTCCAAAGCACTGCCTTCGCTTTGCTGAGCTTCCAACGCCAATCGTTGACACTCCTCGTCTGCTCTGGTTCCCTCTCGAACTCTATCTGCTAGATCACAATGCGTCTCGATGCAGTTCAGCCGAGCCGCGCTGGACTCACCCTTAGCCACATACACAATGCCAAGAGACTCAAACTCTCGCACCAAATGCTTGTCATGTGCTTTAATCCAATTTCCCTGCCCGGAATACTTCCTACTCAAGGCGTCATCCACCACATTGTCTTTGCCTAGCGTATACTGAATCCCTACATCATAGTCCCCAAGGAACTCGACCCACCTACACTGCCTCATATTAAGATCCTTCTGATCTAAAAGATGCCTAAAGCTTTTGTGGTCCATGAAGATTTCAACCCTCGCACCATACACGTAGTGCCGCCACAACTTCGACGCAAAAATCACCACCGCCAACTCCATATCGTGGATGGGGTAATTTCTCTCATGAGGCTTTAGCTGCCTCGACCCATAATCTATCACGTTGCCATGTTGCAACAGCACGCAACCCAAACCAGAACCTAACGCGTCACTGAAAATCTGAAATCCTTCGGTCCCACTAGGAAGACATAGGATTGGAGCAGACATCAATATTTCCTTCAAGGTCATGAATGCACGGGCACACTCTGGCGTCCACACAAACTTCTGGTCCTTCCGGGTAAGAGTGGCGAGGGGCAAAGCCATCCGCGAAAAGTTCACAACAAACCTTCTGTAATAACCGGCTAGTCCAAGGAAACTCCGGACTTCCGCCACGGTTCTCCGTACAGGCCAATCTCTAATGGCTTCCACCTTCACAGGATCCACTGCCACCCCATCTCTTCTAATCACGTGACCTATGAATGCCACTTTCCCGATCCAAAACTCGCACTTTGAGAACTTAGCATAAAATTGGCTCTCCCTCAAAGTCTGCAACACTATTCTCAGATGAGACTCATGCTCTGCCTTTGAATTTGAATACACTAAGATGTCGTCGATGAACACCACCACAAGAACATCCAGTTATTGTCGAAACACTCGGTTCATTAAATCCATGAACACTGATGGCGTGTTCGTCAAACCGAACGACATCACTGAGAACTCAAAATGATCATACCTCGTCCCAAACACCGTCTTGGGAATATCCTCTTCTCGAATCCTTAACTGATAGTAACCCGACTTCAAGTCCAAATCATCGATTCTTGGAATCGGGTACTTATTCTTGATGGTCAACTTATTCAACTTGCGATAGTCTATGCACAGCCGCATACTACCATCCTTTTTCTTAACAAACAACACCGGCACATTCCACGGTGAGGAGCTGGGCCTAATGTACCCCTGCTCGAGCAAGCCTTACAACTGCACCTTTAGCTCAGCCAGTTCCTTTGGTGCCATCCTAAATGGAGGACGCGACACCGACCTCGCACCCGGCACCAACTCGATTGAAAAGTCAATTTCACGCTGAGGAGGCGCTATCGGAAGCACTTCAAGGAACACATCCTCGAATTCCTACACCACTAGCACTTCTCTGATTGCCAACTTTGTGGAGTGAGTCTACAACAAAGCGACAAATGCCTCACCCTCTTGATTCACCACACGCACCCTTTGCATAGTAGAAATCAGGGAGCAAGCCACTACGCATAGGCCCTAGAACTTGACTTCCACTCTTCCTTCACTCCTTAAGGTCACCACCTTCAACAGGAAGGCAATACTAGCTCGCTGCTCTGCGAGCCAGTCCATCTCCAGGATGATGTCAAATCTGGCTAGTGGTAGGATCGTTGCTACCAACTCGAAATCACACTCGCAAATCCTCAGCACAATGCGTCTTTTCCTTCCAGTGGTCATGAAAAACCCATTCGGCATGTGCACACTAAGCTCCGCCTCTGCTTCGACAGTCTCAACACCGATCCTCCGAATAAAGCTTTCCGCAAGAAAAGAGTGTGACGCTTCTGTGTCGAACAACACTCGTATAATGAATATGAAAGGTCGCAAATAGTTTAAAGCTATTAAACGAAACTCTGAACTTTCGTACATGTCACCACGTCAGGTTAACGAATCACTTCCTGCTTCCCGAGCTTGTACGCTATATGCTACACAGGAGGGAAACGAGAAGCACTAGACTCCGCCGCCTTCCCTTTCTCCCCAACACTAGGACCGGAACGCACCGACTGCTCTTGCCTCTGCTCTGGCTCAACTCCTCCCTCAAAACAGAACTGAGCTATGTGGCCCACTTTCCCACACTTGTAGCACATTACTAGTCCCTTGGAACGGAACTCCCCAGAAGCCACACCACTCCTCTCGCCAGACTTAAAAAGATGGGGCTTTTTCTTTCACCAACATTTCTCAGACTTCCCCTTAGACTGAGATGGCTTACTTTCTCCCTGCTTTGCCACCAAGCCCTTGTGGTGCTGGGTTCGCTCCATATTGTTCTCCAAAGTTCGAGTAGCTTCAACTAACTCATTGAACCCCACATTCTTTAAGGCTATCATAGGTTGCCATAAATTCTCTCTCAGATCCTGATAGAAGAGATTACCCCTCTCCTCATCGTCTACCATGGTCTTTCTCGTGTAACAACCCAACCGAGTAAACTCCTGCAAGTACTCATCTACCAACCTCTCGTGCTGCACCAAGTGCAAGAACTGTTGCTGAAGGGATAACCTCGTCGAAGAGGGGATATGGCGCTTCAGGAAGGCATTCCCAAACTCTTCCATGGACGGGGCACGTCCAGGGAAATTACGACCGCTATGATTCACCCACCGCATCTTGGCGTCGCCTTCTAACATAAACGCTGCGAACTGGGATTGCTTATCCTCTGGGGTCTCTGCCGCTTTTAGGAGTTCCTGAATTCTCGCCAACCAATCCTCAGCGTACATCGGAGTGCCAACTCCTTTGAATGTCGGAGGATGGAAACTCAGATTATACTTCATCTGACGATCTCCTTGCCCAACCGCTCTCTGGGCTAACGGATCTACCTGCCTTACACCCACCTCCGGTGTCTAAGTACCCAGAGTAATAGGAGTCGCAGACTGCACAACAGGCATCGCAATCTAAGGCATTGTCGCAGCTTGAGCCGCCACCACGCCTCTGCTAGCATACGACAGAAGTCTGTCGGGGACACCCATATTCACAAGGGTTGGGACCGTTGCACTGATTGATGATGGCTCCTCATGACGCCTCGATGTCCCCGCATAGTCGACACCATCCTAGCATAAGCAAGGAAACACAAATCAAACTCTATTCACAAGACTCGAAAGCAAGGACACTCATGGTCCCGCAAGGTACTCCTATGTGGACAACTCTTTAACGCGATCTGAACACGTTAAACCTCAACAAGAATGCTAACCTACCTATGATACCAAATTGTAACACCTCTCCTGCAATGACTATATAATATAGGTCTGCCCGGGACCCCACAGCATATAATCGCCACAGCTTTAGTATTTAAAAGTGATGTTGATCTAACCATCTCAAAACTCAGAACCAACACAGCGGAAATAATAAATAAACCACAGAAATTGTCCACATCTACATAAGAGTACCATGGCCTCTAGGCCTTACAAAACTTATACTCTAGACAAACAAACATGGCATATAAAATGTCCAACAAATCATCACAATCCTAAGCTACCTCGGCATGCAAGCTGGAACAAGTAAAGACATCATAGTTAAATAAGAAAATAGGAAAAGTGAACTTCAAGAAGCTTAGGCCATTTTGGCTGGCGAGCTAGGTCTAGCATGCGATGCTTGCCCTGCATCCAAATCACAAAGAGTGGTATAACGAGGGTCAGCTTTGGCTGACCAACAATGGTGTAAAAACACCCCCTCCTCCCAGCCGTCCTAGCGGACCCCGGAGAACTACATCACCCTGCAAGTCAACACTTCGTATTCAAATGTAAAAAATAGTAATAACATAAAAAACGGCAGGCATGAGTGTCACAATCATCAACCACGTTTCTATGTTGAGCAATAAAAGTAAGGGGATCTAGCAATGCAGCATGTATGCAAACCTGGGTTTCACCTGAGGCACCCTATGGCGTGTATGCTTCTAACATAACAACACACATCATCATTTCAGAGCAAACCACGGGTACTTATCGTTCCCCCACGGGCGTGCAAGCCAAAGGACAAGAACTCCACTGAGACCTCACCCCTTACATGGCTCATCTTGCCAATGGGCGAATCAACATACTTGTTCTCTCCACAAACACTAAGCAGAAAGCCAAGAACTCTACTGAGACCTCACCCCTTACATGGCTCATCTCGCCAATGGGCGCATCAGCATAATTATTCTCGTCAGTTAGCCCCAAAAGGGGGCTTGTCTTGCCGGGACAATCTCCCCACATGAATCCAAGCATTCACAGGCTAGCTAGCCGACCACAAAAACAAAGCCACAACTACCCATACAAACGCCTTCACAAGCCATTCATCACACATACAAGTTACCCTTTCCAAACCATCGTTTGTTCTCACACAATACATAAAGGCAACACCTACGACATTTTCGCCGTCATCAGATTTCTAGCAAAATCCCTAAAATGTACGTTAAGCAACATCACCGAATGGGACAACCGGTCACAATTTTGGCTTTACCCACAATGCCTAATCCACTAACGGAGCGGTTCTCTAGTGAAAAATCATGTCGGGGATGGACTCAATCTACCTGATGGTTCTTCTTGAACCAAGGTGACCCAAAACCCTCTCATTTAAGAGATCTGGTGCCATAAATTTCAGAAAAGAGAAAGTAAAAAAGAAAAGATGCCATGCACGCATCCTAAAAGCGGGAGGAGAGATGTCGTTACCCTAAGAGTTCTCTTCCTCTCCCTGGATCGGTTGAAAGGCATGGATAGAAAGAAGCGCCTTCTAGTCCTCTCCACGAATCCGGTCTCGGATCGGCGGACGGAGCTTCGGTCCTCCAACAATGGCGGATCTAACCTTCTTCCTCCTCCAAACCCTCCTCCTTTCCATAGCCTCCAAATGCACCCAAAAGATTTCAAGGAATGGAAAGGAACTCCTCTGCCCTATTTAGGACCTTAGTGCGAACTTATCTGAGCCATTGGATCAAAGTTTAAGAAGATCGGACGCCCAAAAAATTGCCACTTACAGATCTGGTTTTGTGGGCTAGCGTCGGTGCTAGCGCTATCGCCCGCGCTAGACACTCGACGAAAAACCCCTCGACGAAGAACAACAACGTCCCGATGGAACTTCATTACCTAACAAAATGCTATCACCTGGCGCTAGCGCTACCGCCTGCGCTAGCTCTTCGACAAATTCCCTTCGATGAATCCACCTCGACGAATTCAACTTGACGAATACCATCGAAATAAGAGCCTTACATGACGGGACAACTAACGCATGCGCTAGCGCCGGCGCTAGCTCCCAGCTGCGAATACCTTGCCCTCCTCCTTGGGCAAGCCAGCTTCCTCTCTTAGCAAAAACTTGGGTGTTACAATAATTCCCAACACTCTCCCCCTATTTGAAGAAGTCAGACCCTATCTACTAAAGGGAATTGCATAGATAATAAATATAATCACAATTAAAGAACATGACATAAAGAAATTAACAATATGAACTGAAACATTAAAACATTAATATATATAAATGTTTTAAGTGTTTGTCACAGGTCACACATAAGTTTAGGGCATCTTGGTCTTCTCCTTTCTGCTTTTCTCCAATTGTCTATCAAAATATTCCTTTGGCTTTGGGTAGTACTTTGGAGGTGGGGGTTTTTCTGGATTGTTATAGCCATGAATTCTGAAGTGAATTTTTCTTTTCAGCAAGGAAGCTTTATACTTGTTATATTTTTTTAATTGTAATAATCATGATGATTTATATTTGAGATGTTAAGAAGCTTATAGGTATCCAAGATAATGGCATTGGAGATTAGACTCCAAACTTCCTGGCCAGCTCTTCTATCTGCAACAAGTTTTCTGATCACTATCCCAGCATCTCTTCTTACTGAAGGATCTATTCTTCTTGCCAAAGGATATTCCCCATACTTCCTTTTCTTTGTTGCAGGCTCTGATGGTTCAGCAACATCTTCATGATCAGACCATATCTCATTATATTGAACTGGAGGGATAGGAGGTACATCCTCATAAAATTGCTCATGGAGGATTTGATCTTGAGTTCTTCCCATCAACCCTTCATACATCCACTGGAAGCTTTGATGGTTGTAGACATTTGCTTCATGGAATTAGCTTTCAACTTCTATACTTAAATCATGCATTTGACATAGAATCTTCTCCTCCCCCTTTCTGACTTCTTCATTCAGGGATTGGAGAATTTCTTCCTTGAAGCTTGTTAAATCAGCGATGACTTGATCTCTGCTGCTTTCTCCTTGCTAATATATCTTGTCTTGACCTTCTAGAAGAGTTGTTAAATTTTCATAAACAAACTTCAGTCCTTCATTAGTGTAGCTCGCAGCTTTAACACCTTTGGAGAAGTAATTATCTAACTCATTTTTCATGTTAGATAGATTATGTTTGACCTCAGCTAGACCATTGTTTAGCTCAGCTTTCACTTCTCTTACCATGTTAAAGACTTGCTTTATGGAGAAATCAAAATGCTCTGCCTGAGATTTGAGCAAGGCTTCAATTGTTTATAGCAGCTCATGATTTGAGGTGGAAATAACAGGAGCATGAATACTATGATTAGAAGGTGTGCTAGAGCTCTCATCATTGAACATAAACTCATTTGACTGAACTCCCCCTTGAGAAGGCACTTTCTAAAGCAATGCCTTCTCTTGAGCAGGAGGTGCAGACTGCACATCCTCTTCTTTTGTTTCATCAGGCAAAATCTTGGTTGTTTAAGCTTGATCTTCCTCCAGATTCTCCCCCTCAGAGTTTGCAGGGGTTTCCTTTTCTTGGACAACCAATTCCTTATCAGGAACTAAATCTTCAGGTTGAGTACCTGTTTGAACACTTTTAGGATTTGGGGCATCATCAACATCATTATCATCATCATCACCATCATCATTACCATTATCTTTTTTAGTTTCAACATTCTCAACATCACCAACAGACAACTTCTATGCGTGCCTTGTAGAAAGAGCATGTATCTTTTCTGGGTAATGCCCAGGAACCAGATTGAATCTCTTCTCAAGATTGAATACAAATGCATCATATTGACTTTGCAAACTTGGAGGGGCCAGCAGAGCTGGAGAGGGCTCTCTCTGAACAAGTGATTTTGGAGCTTGAGAGCTCTCCCCATGGACTGATGAAACATTTAACTGAGAAACAACCCTTGATGGAGAGGGTTGATGCCTTTCCTCTTCTTCATTAACTTCTTCCTCATCTTCAGGCTTCTTCAGACCAGGCCTCACAATCTTCCTTTCCCATCTAGAAAAGATTGAAGAATCAATCTTTTTTAAATGATGAATGGTGCTTCCATAGGACATATCAAATTGGCTCCCATGCAGTTGATTGAGATAAAGTGAGATGATCCTTCCAAAATAAGGAACCATCAAACTTGCCTTGATCTTCTCAAATAATATTATACCCAGTTCAACTTCTTTCTGCAGATAATACCTACTACTAGCTTGAACATATCATTTGAAAGTTAGTCGTGTGAGCCTACCTTACACAAAAAAACTTTTCCCAGAATGTCCGAGGGAAGTTTTCCTTCACCATTCATATTCTTTCTTCTGACAACAGTTGTTCCTCTAGGCAAACCACAAAATAACAGGGCTCTGTTATGATTTTCTTTATAAAGACAATCCTCTTCTTCCACGGCTGGCAACCTCAAAAGTCTAGACAATCTAGATGGCTCCATCCTGATAACTCTGTCACTTACTGTTGATTTGATAACATCTCCATGATGATGAATCTTGGCATTCTTAAAGAAATCCAATACATCCATGTCTAGAATGCGACAAGGGTGTTCTAAAATGAAGGAAAGACTAGCTTCTTTTAGACAGAGAATATCATTCCTGAACACATCGATGGCACTTGAGAATCCATTGCGAACTAGCTCTCTCCCTACCCGAAGCAGTCTGGCGCACTTGCGAGACATTGCGACTTGAATCGTCAGAGGGTTTTGGCGAGAGGGAGATGAATCGATGGAAGATTTCAAGAAATAGGTGTGTGTGACTCGTGAAACCCTTAAAACCTGTATATATATATAGTAGACTTTTGAGGTGAGAGGAGGTGCGTACCTTGTAAAGGAAATAACTCTTTGGATCCAATATTTAGAGAAATGAGGTTTAAATTCTGGGAGAAAATCATTTTGTACAGCCCCCATATTTGATGAGCTGTTGTGACTCGATGTGGGTGAGATTGCAATAATGAGGGTGGTCATGATCAGTAAGCCGACCCGTTGGAGGCGTCCGAATCCATCCAAGGAAAAAGGAGGGCCAAGGGGAGTGGGGGGAGCTCCCCCACTTGCCCCCACCCCTTTTGCGGGCGAGTGGGGGCAGCTCCCCCACTCGCCCCTCCTTGCGAGCGAGTGGGGGTAGCGGCCCCCACGTGCCCCCCCCCCCCCCCCCCTTGAGGTTGAGTTGGGGAAGTACCCCCCACTCGCCCCTCCTAGCGGGCGAGTGGGGGCAGCGCCCCCCCCCCCCCCCCCCCCCCCCACACTCGCCCCTCCTTGCGGGCATGTGAGGGAAGTTCCCCCCCCCCCCCTCCTCTCACCTCTTGCTGGTAAGTGGGGGATGGCCCCCACTCGCCCCCTTCCACTTCTTGTAAGTGAGTGGAGGTAACATCCCCACTCACCCCCTATTCTGGTTTTGAGGGGTGCGAGTAGTATTTTAAAGAGGCTAACTGCGACCCATCTTTACGAAGTCTATGAATAGACCTCCATGGGCACCTTGGGAAGGGGTACCTCTTCTTCTCCTCTCCCTCATGAGTGACTTGTGAGCAAGCACTCCATCCCTCTGTCAGCTAGGGTTGATAGTGAGGTCTTCTTAGTGCTCTCCAGGGTGGCCAGGCTCAGCATTGGCTTGGGAGGGGAAGCTCTCTTTGATCTTCCAGGCTTGTGGTGGGACCTCCACGCTGCTGCTTAAGGGGTCTGTTCAGGTCTTCAGGTCTTCAGATCTTTGTAGGTGCAAGGTCCTTCAGCTCTTAGCGATCGGTCATGTGTTCTAGCTCAGGTGAAGTAAGAGTTAGCTGCATACCCATTGCGAACGTCGAGACGGGTTCTCTTGTTTCAACATTCTAGTGCGGTGAGCGTGGAAGCAGCTAGTTCAGAAAAATCTGATCAAGTTCCATGACTGGAAGCGATGAGCTGGGGAACTCGTTGATAGTTTGTTTAGGATGTAGTCTTAGTCACCTAGAGGGTGGTGAATAGGTTTCTTTTTCTTTGGGCTATAAACTAGCTGTTTTCTGATTTTATGTTAGTTATTATCAAGCATCCAGAAAACACACAGAGATTTATAGAGGTTCCTCAAGATAGGGTGTCTTGAGTAGTGATGAGTCCTAATTATATACACATTTATGGACTCATCTGGGCCGATTATCCACTCTATGCACTACACTTTAGGATGTTTTCGTTCATATTTGATATTCCATGATATGTGCACTTCTAGGCCCATCTTGGTGTATTTTCATATTTATCTTCTTTATTAGCTTTCATGCATTGTTAAGTGCCACTTTCAGTGGTTTGATTGGTGTTTATGCTGGAACAGGAGTCGTGCAGGTGTTCCTGGTACAAATAGTGCGCACGATCACTGATCGTGCGCCACTGATCGTGCACTTTATTATATTCTGTAAAGTTTTGCCTTGCAGGTTTTTGGGCACAGTGCGCACGACCACCAACTTCTAGTGCGCACGAGCACTGGTCGTGCGCCACTGATCGTGTGCCCTATTTTCTATAAATACACAGACCGCGAAATTAGGTCGGATGACACTTCCGCTCCACCGTTTTCCACCATTATCGCAGGTTTCCGCCCCTTTTGGCCTCCTCCATCATCCTCAAGCTCCGGGGAGAGGGATCTAGCCCTACATCCACCATTATCCAAGGAGAAGGAAGCTTGGTCGTGCGGCCGGATCGTGATGTAACACCCTCCCTGTTACATAGCTTATAACAGTAGGTCCGGCCGGGACCCCACGCCATATGAAATGAACAGAAGAGCGCGTTACTAAAATTAGCATTAAACAGTTAAAGACATAACTATCTCAGCACCAGAGTCGCATAACGGAAGCATATATATTTTCATTTAAAACCAGTGTACAACAAGTCCACATCTCTACTAGGAATGAAATACATAAACAGTCATTTACATTGTTTGATTACATCATAAAGGTGGCTTCCAGACATCGGCACGCAGGCCGGACACACATGAACAAAAAGGTAAACAAAAGATATGGCCTTCAAGGGCCAGCACAGCACAGCAGCAGGGGCTTCAGCCCGCTATCTCCCGCTAGTCTCACCGGGACCTATATAATCAAATCCTCCAAGTGGTGGGAAAATAAGTAACCGGTCAGCTTTAGCTGAACAAGATTTATAACGACCCCACCCCAAACTCGGGGCGGCGGTGCTCCTTCCCTGCAAGTAAGAGTCAACAACATATATATATATCCACAAACAACACCAACGGAGGCATACAAAGCCACCCGCTTCATGCTCTGAAGGCACACTTTGGCATACTCCCTGAGTTACGCCCTCACGCTAAGTCCTATTTCAACTTAGACAAGCAATTTGAGCTAGTCCGTACACACGAAGTTGCGGCACTCTTCCATAGCCCGGTGCACCGAGGGGCGACCTCTTCACCACCAATACGGGAGGGTTCGGATCAGCTAGGCCCGTGCTCAAATACCGCGATTCAACTATGCACGATACGGGTAAGCTTCACCTAATACCCATCACTTAAAGCTAGGCATTGCAAATTCCACAGCTTCTCAAGCTACATATCCAGTCCCCAGGACTTTAGGTAGCACGGAAACACACAATCTTTGTGCTGGGCGCTACCGCCGGCGCTAACGCTAGCGCCCGGCGCTAGCAACAGAACCCAGTTCTACCCAACACTGGTAACAGAAGTCAGTTCTGCTACCTCTGGGAAAACACCTCCAGATAACAACACTAGTAGCTCACCTGGAGCTACCGCCGGCGCTATCGCTAGCGCCCAGCACTAGTAACAGAACTTAGTTCTGCTACGAAACTTTGGGTACTGCCTAGGAAACACTTCCAAGTCCTTTTGCTGTACAACACAGTACACAAGACCCGAACCACAGCAGGTACACAGACTTTTCTCCGGCACTTTACACGCAATAAAACATCACCAATCCGGCTCGACTTGTCCAGATGGGCTTCACACAGCATGCCTATGCCCGTACTACCGTTCCGGACTCTATATGCAATTTGTGGGGGAATAACTTCATCCCACCGGAAGATCCAATCTACTAATTAGTAGAAGTCTCCCTAAATTCATGCAAATCAAAGGACGCGCATGTCCAAAGACTAGGGAGGAGAATCGTTACCCTAGTTGGTCGTTTTGGCGCCATAGAACTGAGAGGGAAATGGATGGAATCCGCGGTGGCACAGCACGCAGACGCTTCTTCACAAATCCCTCCTAGCATGATGAAAACTCAACTCCAACGGATCTCCTTCCCTGCTCCCAGCTCTCTGCCCTCAGAACTGCAAAGGCTCTCAGAGAAAATGAGCTGAAGAGTCTAATTTTGAGGTATATAAGAATTTCCCGCTACCGTCGGCGCTAGTGGCTAGCGCTGGCGCTAGCGACAAAGTCGGTACCGCTTAGGGACACTACCACCGGTGCTAGCACTAGCGCCTGGCGCTAGCTCCATGACTTCAACTCACTTTGATTTTGTGTGCACATGAAATTTGGGGTCTTACAATTCTTCCCCACTTAAAAGAATTTCGTCCCGAAATCCTAATAGTGCAAATAATCAAAAAGATACAAAATACGACTTGTACCTTAACGGAACAGCTCGGGGAACTCCTCACACATAGTTTGTTCGCGCTCCCATGTAAGTTCCTCACGGCCGCAGTTGTTCCAGCGGACTTTGACCATTTTGATCAATTTATTCCGCAGCTGTTTGACATCAGTGTCTTCGATGCAAATAGGCGTGACCAGCATCTTCAACCCATCATCGACCGGCACCTGACTAGCTACAAGCACTTGGCTAGGCTCTGGTACAGCTTTCCTTAACACCGATATGTGGAACACATCGTGCAGACCACTCAACTCTGTTGAAAGTGCGAGTCGATAGGCAGCTTCGCCAACACGTTCCAGTATCTCGAACGGTCCAAGGTATCTTGGACTCAGCTTTTTCAAGCGCCAAATCCGGGACACACCCTTGAAAGGTTTGATCTTGAGATAAACCCAGTCGCCCACGGCGAACTCGACGTTTCTATGCTTGGCATTGTAGTACTTTTCCTGCCTATCTTGAGCAATCAACAACCTCTCTCGGATTGTTTGTAAAGCCGAATTTGCATCTTCGACTTCTTTTCGCTTAAACAGCTTTGTCTCGCCTGTCTCTGCCCAAGCTAAGGGAGTGCGACAAGCTCTACCATAGAGGGCCTCGAAGGGTGCCATCTTTATACTTGCCTGATAGCTGTTATTATAAGCGAACTTGATCATGTAGAGATGATTGATGCACAAATCTTAGCACACCGCTAAAGGCGGTAGTAAGACTGCGACACGAAATGGCAGTGTACCGATCGTTCAAGTAATATAAAATGGGAATGAATCCCCAAGTATCGATCTCAAAGGAACACAGTAAGGTGGAGTTAACTTTCAAGGAAGGACTTGAGATCGAAGTCCTAAAGGTCGGATGGAATGCGGGAGAGTTGGTTTGGCTTTTGGAAAATAAAAGAAAACAACTACAACTACTCCTATGCAATGCCGATATGCAATGCTTCGCTTGGCGGGATGGAGACTAGGCAGGCCTTGAGCGCGCTGCGTCGCAAGGGCGGATGGACTAGTAGGCAAGCGGAGTCGAACTGTGCAGGCCTTGAGCGCATTGCTTCGTTGGGCGAATGGATTACACGGGCCGCTATGCCACGCTTCGCTAGGCGGATGGAAGAGTAGGCAAGCGGATGGAATGGTTCGCACCGGCGGAGTCGGAATGGATTACACGGGTCGCTATGCCACGCTTCGCTAGGCGGATGGAAGAGTAGGCATACGGATGAGGGTCGCAAGCACCTCGTCGACAAGCACGCCACTAGCAATTGCTAGTGCGGCACACGAACGTGACGGTGGGATGGAGGATGGAATGGGGCGCTCCTCACTTGCATAAACCACTCATATCAATTTTACATTAACATGAAATACAAAAATAACATGATAAGGTTTAAGCAAACATTGTTCATACACCCAAACTATAAAGGAAAACGATACTACAGTATAAATGGGGTTTAGATTACAACCAAAGCACGGAGACTCATCGGAGGTTCATGGCCGGAATCTAGGGTTGTCAATCCTTCTCCGGGCTCGGGCTCCAACTGTCGTCCGGGGTCCGGAAGAGCTGTCACCTTCTTCTATTATACCCGTCTTCTCCGTCAATCTTCTCTGGCCACGATCTCACCGGAGAACTTCATATATGCATCAGGAAATCCCTTGAAATGGAGCTTTGGAGATGCACGATCAATGGAGGAGGCCTAGAGGATGCTCCGGCTTGATATTTGCCAGAGAATGGCGGCCAGAGCTCCTCCCGAAGGTGGGCGGTGATGGAGAGGCGAGATGGGCGCTCTGGAGCAGGAAACGGCGCTGAAATAGACCTAAAATACGGATTAGCACGAAAGGATTCGTGAAAACGCGTATTTATAGAAAGCAGAATTTTCAGCGCGCACGATCAGTGGCGCACGACCAGTGACCGTGCGTGAAGGAATGCCTGTGATAGTGCGCGAAGAAAATGTAGGATAGTCCCGGACTGCAAAATGGCGCACGATAAGTGGCGCACGACCAGTGGTCGTGCGCACTATATCCAGTGGTCGTGCGAAGTGCCGGACAGGCCCATTTTAAGTGAGAATTAGTGCACGGTCAGTGGCGCACGACCAGTGGTCGTGCGCACTATGTCCAGTGCTCGTGCGCAGTGTTCCTATGCAGTTTTTGTGCACCGGAACACTCGCACAACCCCCGTATCAACATGAAAGATCGTCGGGCCACGCAAATGGGCATTCCACACATTCTCAAATATAGAAATTAAATTGCAACATAAAGCATGAGCAAGATAATCATAAAAATACACCGAAACGGGCCTAAAAGTGCACATAACATGGAATATCAAATATGAATGGAAACATGCCTAAAATGTAGTGCAAAGACTAGATAATCAGCCCAGATGAGTCCATAAATATGTATATAAATGGGACTCATCACACCCCCAGACTTACCTGTTTGCGCGTCCCGAGCAAAATATCTCCCATGTGGACTAGAAAAATCATAAGCTGGCGTAGTAATTGAATATGCGTAGTACCATGCGAAGTCGCTTACTCGCACTTGTAGAAATTTTAGTAGAAATATCTTTTAAACATGCAAAGTAGATTAACATTTTCTAAATTGCGTATCTACTTATTATTATTACTCGTAATTTGAATCGCGGTGAATCCTTTGGTCACGCATAGGTGGAAAGTAGCTTGATCACTAAGTGGAATATTACTAAAGATCGAAGATCAGGACAACCTCCAAAGAAATCCATCAATGACGATGGCCATAAGCTTGCCCGTTCACACTCTCTCCACGACACTGGTTACGTTCAAAGTGCAAATCAATAGGACTTTAGGTTATGATTTAGGCTTAGGCTATGGTGTGGTAAACAATGATAAATGTGGGGGCTTAGCACACATAATCCAAATGAGCTCACAATAAAAACACTATCCCAGCAATAATAAAAATGTGTACACCACACCCCCAAACTTAAACATGAACTTATGGGGGGTATACACCGCCTATTTACATCTCTTTGCACATTTTTTTTTACTTTCATTTCTTTTCACATTTTTTTCTTTTCAACTTTATAACTTTGCACAATTAATAACAAAGACAGCTAATATCTTCAATAACGCATTTCCACCACAATCTCAAATATACACCGCATCAACACCCAACCCTTTTTTAAATGCAAAAATTGCTTGAGCTCATAATTTGGTGTGCGATTAGGATAGTCATTTTGGCTTTGGCGAATTGAAGGTGGAGCTGAATCAAGAGGTGGCGGTTAGGAACAAAATGGCTAAGCAAGGATAGAGCGTGTAGGAATGGTGCAAAGGCTCAACCGGGCCAACGAATGGCCTATATCACACTTGCACAAATGAACTAACCTATACCCATGCTTCAAGAGTCGCTAGGGGCAAGTTCTTAGCCACCGAGAAAGAATATCCTTCCTCCCGACTCGAGCAATACATCACTAGTGATCGCATACGCACTCACCTACACTACCATCGGATTCTACTGGATTCACAAATTACGAGTAGAATAAACAGTAGTCACGCAATTAGAAAATTATAAAACTAAATGCACGAGAAAAAGCTAATTCTACACGAATTCTACACGTAACACGAGCACTCGACTAGGAGCACTACAAGAGTCGACATGTTACTTCACAACTCAATCCTATGCCAGCACAAAAAAAACTTTCCAATCGAACATGAAAAATTGGGTTTGACCCAAGACGCTCAAAACAAGTGAGTACGCGCTCAAGTGGGTGTAGTGATGTGCATGGAAAAAGCTGAAAATTATTAAATTTTGAAAAGTTAAAATGAAATTTGCTTTTGGAATGCAGATGAAGTGGTGCACGGGCATGTGGGTAATAAAGTTCGTTACACTCTCCCCCAGACTTATGACATACTATGCGTGGAAATAATATAACATTACAATCTAAAGCAAGAAGAGGGGAAGAGGTTACCCAATGCTCAGTAAATGAGCATACCAGAAGATTGGCGTTAAACTCTGAAAATTTAGCTCCAAGAGTCTACCACCAAGGAAAATGCCGCGCACCTACAGGCAAAAGACTCCACGCAAAAATATATAAAACTAAACTATGAGCATATTAGGGAAAAATAAAAGCAACACAAACTTGGGTTGTCTCCCAGCAGCGCTTTTGTTTACCGTCCTTAAGCTGGACTAATACCTGTATTATGCAGTTTAAAAGATTGTCTAATCATAAAAGCAAAAGTTAATAAAGTCTACTACTTATTATTACACAACTAGCAGAGAATCAACTATATGTTGATTTAAAGTGATAACTAGAAATGAAAGAAATGGATCTGAAGACCCACCAGTAGGAGCAGAAGGACGGATTTATCCTCCATCCCCAAATCTCTTTCTTTTTCGCCTTCTTCTTCTCTTCAGACATTAGTTCAGGATATGAATATCTTTTGCCTCCCTGGAGCCAATCCTTCAAGGGAAACACCATCACAGCACTGTATTTCCCCTGCAAGTATTGGTTTTCATCATTACCCAAAAATGGGTCAACATACTCAAAATCCTGCATGGATGGAAAAGAATAAGCATTAAGAATATCAGGAAGAGGAGGTAGAGGTGGATCAGCAGTGGAGGGCATTTCAGGTTCAGCTTCCCAAAGATTTACCACTGCTGAATCCCCCTGCACGTGTTCAAGTAAAGAAGGATGGTCAGGAAACAAAATAGAAGAAAGACATAAATAATCTGTAATTATTGGAGTGATCCCAGTTTCACTCCCAGCAGGATCCAAGGATAGATCACTATCATCATCGTAAATATCATAGCAAGGGGAACTTTAGAACTCAGGGGCCTTAGTGGTGGTTTGGACCTCCTCGTCCCATGAAGAAGTGCAAACCTCCTCATCAGAGAGAGTATCCTCCTCATCCCACCGAGGTGCACCATCGTGTTCAAAGTATTCATTCTCCCCTTCAGGGAAATTGACATCCTCATCCCACTTTGGAGCACCCTCCAAGTCAGAAGCATCAACCCACTCCTTTACTTCGATAGGATCATAAAAAATGTGTGTAGAAAAATCATGCAAAGAAACTGGAGGAATATCAGAATCAGAAAGTAAAATATCAGGTTCCTCCGCAAAAAGATCTGCTAATGCCTCCCCGATGGAAAGAATACTATCCTCATCCCACTCAGGTGCATCTAGGAGCTCCAATTCCTCTCCTTGTTGGCCAACGGATGAGTGATCATCATCACTAGGAGTGAAGCCATACACAGGGAGTGAGGAGTCCATGCACGAAATAAGATCGGGGGTAGAGGGAACGATTGCCTCCATGGGTAAAGAATGAGTGATAGGGACAATGTTGTCATGAGTGGAGGAGCGGCGGTCAGGATTGAAAAGACTAGGACAGTCCTTCAATTCATGACCCTCTCCTCGACACAATAAGCAAACAACGTTCCTACACTGCCTAGCATTTATCTCATTCATTTGGTCTATATAATAGACCATCATGTCGTAAGTGCCAGGAGAAATATCCCATGAAGACATTTTCAACAATAAAAGCAGATAAAACGAAACTGAAATTCTTTGCAAGGAAATCTACACAAACTAATAAAACTCCTTGGATTAAACTTGCTTACAACTTTAAAATAGGAGAGAAGAAATAATAACAAACAATATAAATTTAAAAAGCAAACAAAAATAATAAGGCGGCTATAAACACTGGAAGAACTACTCTCTCTCGGCTCTCCCTCTCAAGAAAACTCACACGTCTGTGTTCCCCGGCAACGGCGCCAAAAACTTGATGCACAAATCTTAGCACACCGCTAAAGGCGGTAGTAAGACTGCGACACGAAATGGCAGTGTACCGATCGTTCAAGTAATATAAAATGGGAATGAATCCCCAAGTATCGATCTCAAAGGAACACAGTAAGGTGGAGTTAACTTTCAAGGAAGGACTAGAGATCGAAGTCCTAAAGGTCGGATGGAATGCGGGAGAGTTGGTTTGGCTTTTGGAAAATAAAAGAAAACAACTACAACTACTCCTATGCAATGCCGATATGCAATACTTCGCTTGGCGGGATGGAGACTAGGCAGGCCTTGAGCGCGCTGCGTCGCAAGGGCGGATGGACGAGTAGGCAAGCGAAGTCGAACTGTGCAGGCCTTGAGCGCACTGCTTCGTTGGGCGAATGGATTACATGGGCCGCTATGCCACGCTTCGCTAGGCGGATGGAAGAGTAGGCAAGCGGATGGAATGGTTCGCACCGGCGGAGTCGGAATGGAGTACACGGGCCGCTATGCCACGCTTCGCTAGGCGGATGGAAGAGTAGGCATACGGATGAGGGTCGCAAGCACCTGATGATTTCGTTTGGACTGCTTCTTTTGTTTTATAAATAAAAGATAACCTTTGTATTAAGAGTTTAGAATTGGCGGATGTTTTCGAAGAGTCTTGCAAGTACTCCTACTTTGAGAAATTAACCGTTATCCTATTGAAGGATAGAAGTAACGGTCTTTTTCTTCTTTCGGAATATTGACAATTACGCCTCGGCTACAACGCCGATTTCTATTGAATTGAAAAGTAGAAAAGGAGAGTTTTGCACTAAATGGGTTTGGAAAGCTGTATTTGAATTCTTAGTCCAAATTAATCATTTGATAAAGGCAAGTATACCTTATCGCAAGTAATACAGGATATTTTTTTTGAAAATATCGGGATCGTATATTTCCGCGGGTCGTGTTGATTATGCTACTTTGAGGAACGAACTATTATTTTAGAATACAACTACTTTGATTATGCTACTTCGCGGATCGTACAACTGCTTCTTTTGTTTTATAAATAAAAGATAACCTTTGTATTAAGAGTTTAGAATTGGCGGATGTTTTCGAAGAGTCTTGCAAGTACTCCTACTTTGAGAAATTAACCGTTATCCTATTGAAGGATAGAAGTAACGGTCTTTTTCTTCTTTCGGAATATTGACAATTACGCCTCGGCTACAACGCCGATTTCTATTGAATTGAAAAGTAGAAAAGGAGAGTTTTGCACTAAATGGGTTTGGAAAGCTGTATTTGAATTCTTAGTCCAAATTAATCATTTGATAAAGGCAAGTATACCTTATCGCAAGTAATACAGGATATTTTTTTGAAAATATCGGGATCGTATATTTCCGCGGGTCGTGTTGATTATGCTACTTCGAGGAACGAACTATTATTTTATTGGAATAATATTTTTAGTTGGTTTAACAAAAATTCTAAGTGATAAAATGCGAAAGACGATAATAAGCGATTAACTAGAGTTCTAAGCGATGAGAAATATAGCGCGCGACGTCGAATTACCTTGAGACGAAAATAGATTTTTTTCGTAGAATTAAAAGTGATGATTTTTCAAAATATTAAGATGACTTGACCGTGGAGGTTCCATAATTATGAACGCTCCTCTCTCGAGGGTACGCCCACCTGAGATTATGAATATTCGACCGAACTCTCGTTCTACAATCGAATGTTCTTAATACTCGCTTTATGTTGTGAACCCCGCTATTGGGTTTTTATTTCCAATTCGGGAGAATTACCTCGTCCTCTCTCGAGGGTAGAGCGCACTTCTCTTTACCCGTGAGCGATCAATCCGTACGCACGAGCCTCTCGGCTAACTAGGTACGAAAACAGAAATGAAAACCACACATCGATTATGTGGCTCCACTCAATGTGATTCTCGGGTAAACCTTAAGCGTTAATTATTTTAGAAAGAGATGTTTTAATTTTATAGAAAAACTATTTTTGTGTCCCAATGCTCTTCGACGTCGAGTGCTAAAGGAAATTAGCCACTCATCGGAATGGAGACGGCATTGTCGGTTGAAAAATACATTTTTAATGATTAAAGCAGATATAAGCGGATAAAAAGGAAATGAAAAGACTTATATAAAAAACAGTAATAGTATCCGTCCCAACCACCTTAAACAAGCGCTAAAAAGTTCTTAGCCTCTTATTCAAGAAGGGGGTGGTATAGAAATGAAAAGACTTATAAAGGTGCAGAAATAATATCCGTCCCAACCACCTTAAACAAGCGCTAAAAAGTTCTTAGCCTCTTATTCAAGAAGGGGGTGGTATAGAAATGAAAAGACTTATAAAGGTGCAGAAATAATATCCGTCCCAACCGACTTAAATAAATGCTAAAGTTAATTAGCCTCTTATTCAAGATGGGGGGTGGTATATAGCAGTTATATGAAAACTGAAATAAAACTAAGTTACAAAAAAAGAAAAATGTAATCTCATACACGCACACACTCAAAAAAAAACTGAAAAGAAAGCGTTTAAAATGAAAGTGATAACATAAAGCGAAAAAGAAAACGATAAAACTATTTTATGAAAGCTCGTAAATCTAAGCTATGAAAACAGTAAACCTAGATTATGAAAGCAATAAACCTAACTATAAAAGCAATAAAACTAAATTATGAAAGCAATAAAGCTAAACTCATACACGCACACACGCTAACATTAATAAAAAGGAAGATGATCCAAATGAGAAAAACAACATTTTATTTCTAAAAGGCGAAAATTACAAACGAACATAACTTAATTGCATAAAGAAAACTCGCATTCACTCAAAGAACTCAGAAAAACATTACAAAGCACTCAAAATTTGGATGAAAAATACTTCAGCCGAGCCCCTCTATTTATAGGGAAAATTTGAGTTTTACACGCCCTAGGTCACGGGCGTGACTTGAATGTCACGGTCGTGACTTAGGGCGTGACATTTGCTCGGCTGTATTCGCCGTCTTCTGGAAGGTCCGGCCGTCAAACATGGCTGCACACGGGCGTGACTTGGTATGTCACGGGCGTGACTTTGTGAGTCACGGGCGTGACTATGGGTGGCTGATGTCGGTAGCATGGGCACGGCTTCGAGACGTGATGCGCTGGCGGCTCACGGGCGTGACTCTGCTGGAATACGGGCGTGACTTGTAGAGTCATGGGCGTGACTTGGTCAACTGGAGTGAGCTGAAGAGAAATTCGTCGGGCGCAGAGCTTTAAATTTACACGCCATTGGTCACGGGCGTGACCGAGGGCGTGACTTGAGCGATTTGTCGGGATTTGATCTGAATCGAGCCGTCCCGTTGATATTTGATCTTTAAAAATTACACGCCCTTGGTCACGGGCGTGACTGAGGGCGTGACCTGGGAAAATTTTCCAAAAAAATGCAAAAACAAAAATAAAACTAAGTTAGAAACCAGAAATAATAAAGAAGCAATTTATTCATTAATTTACATAGAAAATTCACAATATTAATTAAAACTATACTAATAATTATACTAAAAATACATATATTTTAATACTTATCAAAGACCCCCATACTTAAGCTTTTGCTATTCCAGAGCAAAAGTAAGAGAGATCTATATGGGGTTAACATAAGTTCTAATTTTTGGCAATCGTTTTATTTTAATCATAAGAGACTGAAAAATAAAAATTCGGAGTAATAAGAGTTAAGTCCTAAATTATGCAAATGATTTAAGTAGAAAGAAATGTCCTGGCCAAAAGACTTCTTAATTAACCAAATAGCAAACAAAATTGCAATCATTAGTAAACGAGATTAGATCGAAATTATAATAACCTTTGTTTAAAGAAACATGAAGGAAAAAATATAAGTTACTAATTATGCTCTCAAATGATTTTTTGAATTAAAACTAGAAACAATAATTTGGTTAAGGGAAAAGGTGGGAAAAAAGCCTTGGCAAATAGAAGAGTACTTGAATTAGGGGTGATGAATTGTATCATCTCACCCCTCTTATATAGTTTCCTTTGACTCCCATCGTTGGTGTACGAGGGAGAATTGACCTTTTAATTAACCCAATGCCTGTGTTTACGGAATTTCCAATTCCCATTGACATAGGATCTCTTTTAACAAATATTGGGTGCCTATGTTTACGGAATTTTTGTATTCCCATTGACATAAGATCTTTTTTTTTCTTCCTTTGTTTGTTTTTGCCATGCTAAATTGGTGTATACAAGGGGTTTTCAAGAGAAATTCTAGAATAATAAAAAAAAATTTGAGAGCAACCTTAGTAAGTTGAATATTCCTAGATTCCTGAAGACATAAAGTAGGGATAATTGCAGTCTAAAGTTGTTTTGTCAACATAATACACATGTCTCTATTTTAGCTAGTAGAAGTAGTGCTTGATAACAAAGCCTTTATTTAAATTAAAAACACAAGATATTCTTTAAAACTTAACCCCGAACGTTTAAATCTATCGATCTTAGATAAACAAACAAATAGTAAAACTAGCGATTAGGAAAATCCACAAACATATACTCTCGAAACTAAATGCTTTAAGAATAAAAGTAAAGTAGGGTTTTTATTTTTGAATATTATTTTTGTTTTTTCAACTATATATAGTTATATATATTTTTTTTTGTATTTTGTAAGTTGTAAATTTTTTTTTTTGTTTTTTATTTTGACAAAGAAAAAAACAAAAGTTTTTGTAGAGCTTTTTCTTGTTGTGACAAAGTAAAACAAGTACCTAAAGTTTTTTTTTTTTTTTTTTATGAGAACGGTAAAACACCCCCATACTTAAAACCCAACATTGTCCCCAATGTTGTAATGTAAGTATGAAGAAGAAAAAAAACATTGCAATATATACAAAAGGAAAGAGGAAGCAAAAAGGCTTCCCTGAATGAAAGCTGGCGGGGTCGTAAGAAACCCTACAAAAAGAGATAAAAATAAAGCATAATACAAATATTAGATAAATATGAGGTGCCTCCCACAAGCACTTTGTTTACCGTCGCGTAGCTTGACGCATTTGGCGTGGTGAGATTATAAATTGGGGAGGGTTAAAGATTCCGTATGTCCGTCTACCGGATCACCCGCAAGATATAGTTTTAAACGGTGGTCATTGACTTTAAAGTCGCCTTTTTCAGGGTGCGAGATAAGAACGGTCCCATACGGCCAAACCTCTTTGACTTCAAAGGGGCCAGTCCAGCCGGATTTGAGCTTACCCGGAAAAAGACGAAGACGTGAATTATAAAGAAGGACAAGATCGACCGGCGCAAAAGTTTTTGGAAATTTAATTTTTCGATCGTGGTAGAACTTAGAACGCTCCTTATAAAATTTATTACTCTCATAAGCGTTCGCACGCCATTCATCGAGTTCATTTAGCTGGAATTTCCTATTCTCGGAGGCTAAGTTCGAATCGAGATTTAAAAATTTTAAGGCCCAAAAAGCGCGGTGTTCTAACTCCACCGGTAAATGGCACGCTTTGCCGTAGACTAATCGATAGGGCGTACAACCGATAGCGGTCTTGTATGCCGTACGATACGCCCACAACGCGTCGTCGAGTTTTGAGGACCAATCCTTCCTATTTAAAGAGACGGTTTTTTCCAAAATGCGTTTTATCTCGCGATTCACTACATCTACTTGGCCGCTCGTTTGGGGGTGATAGGCGGTGGCGAGCTTATGCGTGACGCCGTACTTAGATAAAATTTTTGAAAACTGGGCGTTGCAGAAGTGCGTGCCCCTATCACTAACTATTGCACGGGGCGTGCCGAAGCGAGAAAATAATTTTTTTAGAAAATGGACGACGACTCGCGCATCATTGGTGGGCAGAGCTTGCGCTTCCGCCCACCTAGATACGTAGTCGACCGCCACTAAAATATAGCGATTATTAAAAGAAGGAGGTAGGGGGCCTACAAAGTCTATGCCCCACAAATCGAAGATTTCACATTCTAAATAAAAGTTTTGGGGCATCTCGTCACGACGAGAGATGTTACCCGACCGCTGACAGCTATCACATATACTCACAAAAGTGTGAGCATCCTTAAAGAGAGTGGGCCAATAAAAGCCTGACTCTAACGCTTTCTGCGCGGTCCGGTTGGCTTGATAATGCCCTCCAGCCGGCCCCTCATGGCAGTGTCGCAATATTTGCGCACCCTCCTCGCTTGAAACACATCTTCGTATCACTTGGTCTGCGCAGATGCGAAAGAGAAAGGGGTCCTCCCAAAAGTAGTTTTTCAAGTCAGAGAAGAATTTCTTCTTCTGCTGAGTCGAAAAATCTTTTGGAAGGACCCGCGCGACTAAATAGTTCGCGTAATATGCGAACCAAGGGGTAGAAGAAGTTTTTGTATTATTTATGATTAAAAGGCGCTCCTCAGGAAATCGATCGTCTATTTCTGGTTCGACGAGCGCTTCTGTGATGGGGTGTTCTAAACGTGAGAGGTGGTCGGCTGCTAAATTTTCAGCCCCCTTCTTATCCCGGATCTCTAAGTCAAATTCCTGTAAAAGGAGGATCCATCGAAGTAAGCGAGGCTTGGCATCAACTTTGGCCAAAAGATATTTTAGGGCGGAGTGATCGGTGAAAACGATCACGTGTGAAAGTGTTACGTAAGGCCTGAATTTATTAAAAGCAAAGATGACGGCAAGAAGTTCCTTTTCCGTCGTTGTATAGTTAGCCTGTGCGGCATTGAGTGTGCGAGAAGCGTAATATATTGGATGAAAATATTTATTTACGCGTTGGCCTAAGACAGCTCCTACCGCGATATCACTCGCGTCGCACATAATCTCGAACGGAAGGGACCAATCTGGCGCCACCAGAATTGGAGAATTGATAAGTTGCTTTTTTATAAAATCAAATGCCTCTACGCAGGCCGTGTCAAAAATGAATGGGGAATCCTTTTCCAGGAGGTGAGTTAGCGGTTTGGTTATTCTTGAAAAATCTTGAATAAACCGCCGATAAAAATCTGCGTGGCCAAGAAAACTTCTAATTGATTTGACGTTCGAAGGAACAGGAAGTTGTTCAATTATAGCTACTTTGGCCCTATCGACCTCCATCCCCTTGGAAGAAATTTTATGGCCGAGGACTAAGCCCTCTCGGACCATGAAGTTGCATTTCTCCCAGTTCAAGACTAAGTTCGTCTCCTCGCACCGTTGGAGGACTCTATCTAAATTTTTTAGACAATTTTTAAAAGAGTCTCCAAAGACGGAGAAGTCATCCATGAAGACTTCCATTATGTCTTCTACTAGCTCGCCAAATATTGCCAGCATACATCTTTGGAATGTAGCTGGCGCGTTACAGAGGCCAAACGGCATCCTTCGATATGCAAAGGTGCCGAAAGGGCAAGTAAAAGTCGTTTTTTCTTGGTCCTCGGGTGAAATAGGAATTTGGAAAAATCCCGAGAGACCATCAAGGAAGCAATAAAAAGGATGACCGGAGAGACGCTCTAAGATTTGATCAATAAATGGTAACGGAAAGTGGTCTTTTCTGGTGGCATCATTTAGTTTTCTGTAGTCGATGCACACCCTCCAACCCGTAACAGTGCGAGTTGTGATTAATTCATTATTCGTGTTTGCCACGACCGTTATACTGCCCTTTTTTGGGACGACTTGTACGGGGCTTACCCACGTGCTGTCGGAAATAGGATAGATAATCCCCGCGTCAAGGAGTTTAATAATTTCAGTCTTAACGACTTCCCGCATGTTCGGGTTAAGTCGTCGTTGAGGCTGAATTGTTTTGCGGGGGTTTTCTTCGAGAAAAATTTTGTGGGAGCAGAATGAGAGGTTAATTCCCCTGATATCGGAAATTTGCCATGCAATTGCACGGCGATGTTTAGATAAAACTTCAACCAATTCGGATGTTTCCGAATCGGTTAAAGTAGACGATATTATAACAGGAAGTTTTAAGTTCGCGGCTAGAAAAGCATATTTTAAATGGTCGGGGAGTTGCTTAAGCTCCAAGACCGGAGGCTCTTCATAGGAAGTGGAGATTTTTAAAGCTTTCGAATCAAAAGGCTCGAAAGGCGAATTTGGTGGTAATTCGTCTAAAGGAGGTTGATTCGCCAGATCCGAATCGTCTATCATTAAAGATAGCAATTCCGAAAGAGAAGAACACTCGTCCACAAACGCGGATTCCAAATTGAAACAGGAATCATCATTCGATAGTGAGTTCCGCATGGAGGGGTTGATATGTAAAGTAATTTCGTCGTCTCCAACTCGAAGGAGGAGGCGACCGTTACTGACATCGATTAACGCGCGGGAGGTTGCGAGAAAGGGGCGACCGAGGATGATGGGTACCTCGACGTCCTCCTCTATGTCCAGGATGACAAAGTCTACCGGGAAGATAAACTTGTCGACCTTGACCAGAACATCCTCCGCTACACCTATTGGGTACTTTACCGAGCGATCCGCGAGTTGGATACTCATTTTTGTTGGACTTGGGATGCCTAAATCGAGTTTTTTGAAAAGAGAAAAAAGCATCAAATTGATGCTGGCGCCTAAATCCGCAAGAGCGTACTTTATTAACATATTGCCAAAGAGACACGGGATGGAGAACCGTCCCGGGTCGTTCAGTTTTGGCGGCAATTTGTTAAGGAGAACAGCCGAACATTCCGCGTTAAGGGAAACACGCGAAACATCCTCGAGTCGCTTTTTATTAGAAAGCAACTCCTTAAGATATTTCGCGTATTTCGGCATTTGGGAGAGTGCCTCGCAGAAGGGGACGTTTATTTGAATTTGTTTTAAAATACGCAGAAATTTTTGATAATTTTCGTCCTCCTTCTCTTTATTAATTTTAGACGGGTAAGGAATTCGAGGACTCGAAACATTCGGCGCAACCGGAGAATCCGGAACAATTAGAATCGAGGAAGAGGGTGGAGGGGTCGGAGGCGAAATGCATACCTTAGGCTCAACCCGCAATGGGGAGACGACCTCCTTCCCGCTTCGAAGGGTTATAGCGTTGGCATTTTCCCTGGGGTTCGGCTCCGTATTCCCTGGTAGAGCTCCGTATGGCCGCTCGGAGACCATCTTTGCAAGTTGTCCAACCTGGTTTTCCAAGTTTTTAATCGATCCGGTAAGATTCCGGATATTTGAATCGTTGGACGCGATGTATTTAGACAAAACATCTTCGAGCGGCGAAGGTTTTGGAGGAGGAGGCTGGAATCCCTGCGGAAATCCTTGAGGATTCATATTTGGGGGCCTCTGAGCATTGTTAGGATTGCTCCAGGAGAAATTAGGGTGGGTCCTCCAACCTGGATTATAATTATTACTATACGGGTTGTTATTAGGGTTGAAGGGGGGCCTAACCGGATTACCGAGGTAATCCACCGATTCTTCGATTACATTATTATTATTATTATTCCAAGCGGGAGTGGAGGAGGAAACAGTCATCTCCGCCACCTGCTTACTTAGCCGCTCTACCTGTGAGGCTAAGAAAGTAGTGGCGTCCACTTCAAAAAGACCAGCTGGTTTATTAGGACGCGACCTTGGCACGTTCCATTGGTACGCGTTCATGGCCATTTCGTCGATCAGAGCTTGAGCCGTCTCCGGGGTTTTGTTGTTTAACGTTCCCCTGGAGGCCGCATCAATCATCTGCCGCGTAGAAAAATTTAAACCATTATAAAACGTTTGAACCTGTAGCCAAGTTGGTAGCGCGTGATGAGGACACCTGCGCAAATATTCTTTAAAACGCTCCCAAGTCTCATAAAGAGACTCGGAATCGAATTGCACAAAGGATGTGATATCCGTGCGTAGTTTTGCGGTTTTTGACGGAGGAAAATACTTAGTTAAGAAAAATTCCGTCAATTGGGCCCACGTGGTTATGGACCCTCTCGGAAGGGAAGTCAACCACGATTTGGCCTTTGACCGTAGCGAAAATGGAAATAAGCGTAAACGAATGGCGTCATCAGTGACGCCGTTAATTTTAAAGGTGTCGCATATTTCTAAAAAGTTTGAAAGGTGCTGATTTGGGTCCTCATCTGGCAAACCGTCGAATTGAATTGACTGTTGTACCATTTGAATTATGCTGGATTTTATTTCGAAATTATTATTATTAACTGTTGGGCGAGTAATACTTGATCCTGTATCGTCCAAATTCGGCCGGGCGTAATATGCCATGGTCCGGGCCGGGGCCGCATTTGGAATTGGATCGCCCATATTTGCAGTATCTCCGATTGACTCTTCGGGGGTTTCGAGTAAGTTTTGATCACGAGATCGGATGCGCTCACGAAGAGTGCGCTCGATTTCGGGGTCAAAAGGAATAGTCGAATCGTCCGACGAGTTTCCTCGGGTCATATACTAAAAACAAATTATTATTTTTTGAGAATTTTTTGTTTTCTTATTATTATTAATTTTTTAAATATAAGTTATATATATATATTTTTTATATTACTTTTTGTATTTTTTTTTTTTTAGTAAAAATATATAGATAAGGAATAAAATTAATAGCAGTTCCTACTTTCAAATAACAACACAAAGTTCCCCGGCAACGGCGCCAAAAACTTGATGATTTCGTTTGGACTGCTTCTTTTGTTTTATAAATAAAAGATAACCTTTGTATTAAGAGTTTAGAATTGGCGGATGTTTTCGAAGAGTCTTGCAAGTACTCCTACTTTGAGAAATTAACCGTTATCCTATTGAAGGATAGAAGTAACGGTCTTTTTCTTCTTTCGGAATATTGACAATTACGCCTCGGCTACAATGCCGATTTCTATTGAATTGAAAAGTAGAAAAGGAGAGTTTTGCACTAAATGGGTTTGGAAAGCTGTATTTGAATTCTTAGTCCAAATTAATCATTTGATAAAGGCAAGTATACCTTATCGCAAGTAATACAGGATATTTTTTTTGAAAATATCGGGATCGTATATTTCCGCGGGTCGTGTTGATTATGCTACTTCGAGGAACGAACTATTATTTTATTGGAATAATATTTTTAGTTGGTTTAACAAAAATTCTAAGTGATAAAATGCGAAAGACGATAATAAGCGATTAACTAGAGTTCTAAGCGATGAGAAATATAGCGCGCGACGTCGAATTACCTTGAGACGAAAATAGATTTTTTTCGTAGAATTAAAAGTGATGATTTTTCAAAATATTAAGATGACTTGACCGTGGAGGTTCCATAATTATGAACGCTCCTCTCTCGAGGGTACGCCCACCTGAGATTATGAATATTCGACCGAACTCTCGTTCTACAATCGAATGTTCTTAATACTCGCTTTATGTTGTGAACCCCGCTATTGGGTTTTTATTTCCAATTCGGGAGAATTACCTCGTCCTCTCTCGAGGGTAGAGCGCACTTCTCTTTACCCGTGAGCGATCAATCCGTACGCACGAGCCTCTCGGCTAACTAGGTACGAAAACGGAAATGAAAACCACACATCGATTATGTGGCTCCACTCAACGTGATTCTCGGGTAAACCTTAAGCGTTAATTATTTTAGAAAGAGATGTTTTAATTTTATAGAAAAACTATTTTTGTGTCCCAATGCTCTTCGACGTCGTGTGCTAAAGGAAATTAGCCACTCATCGGAATGGAGACGGCATTGTCGGTTGAAAAATACATTTTTAATGATTAAAGCAGATATAAGCGGATAAAAAGGAAATGAAAAGACTTATATAAAAAACAGTAATAGTATCCGTCCCAACCACCTTAAACAAGCGCTAAAAAGTTCTTAGCCTCTTATTCAAGAAGGGGGTTGTATAGAAATGAAAAGACTTATAAAGGTGCAGAAATAATATCCGTCCCAACCACCTTAAACAAGCGCTAAAAAGTTCTTAGCCTCTTATTCAAGAAGGGGGTGGTATAGAAATGTAAAGACTTATAAAGGTGCAGAAATAATATCCGTCCCAACCGACTTAAATAAATGCTAAAGTTAATTAGCCTCTTATTCAAGATGGGGGTGGTATATAGCAGTTATATGAAAACTGAAATAAAACTAAGTTACAAAAAAAGAAAAATGTAATCTCATACACGCACACACTCAAAAAAAAACTGAAAAGAAAGCGTTTAAAATGAAAGTGATAACATAAAGCGAAAAAGAAAATGATAAAACTATTTTATGAAAGCTCGTAAATCTAAGCTATGAAAACAGTAAACCTAGATTATGAAAGCAATAAACCTAACTATAAAAGCAATAAAACTAAATTATGAAAGCAATAAAGCTAAACTCATACACGCACACACGCTAACATTAATAAAAAGGAAGATGATCCAAATGAGAAAAACAACATTTTATTTCTAAAAGGCGAAAATTACAAACGAACATAACTTAATTGCATAAAGAAAACTCGCATTCACTCAAAGAACTCAGAAAAACATTACAAAGCACTCAAAATTTGGATGAAAAATACTTCAGCCGAGCCCCTCTATTTATAGGGAAAATTTGAGTTTTACACGCCCTAGGTCACGGGCGTGACTTGAATGTCACGGCCGTGACTTAGGGCGTGACATTTGCTCGACTGTATTCGCCGTCTTCTGGAAGGTCCGGCCGTCAAACATGGCTGCACACGGGCGTGACTTGGTATGTCACGGGCGTGACTTTGTGAGTCACGGGCGTGACTATGGGTGGCTGATGTCGGTAGCATGGGCGCGGCTTCGAGACGTAACGCGCTGGCGGCTCACGGGCGTGACTCTGCTGGAACACGGGCGTGACTTGTAGAGTCACGGGCGTGACTTGGTCAACTGGAGTGAGCTGAAGAGAAATTCGTCGGGCGCAGAGCTTTAAATTTACACGCCCTTGGTCACGGGCGTGACCGAGGGCGTGACTTGAGCGATTTGTCGGGATTTGATCTGAATCGAGCCGTCCCGTTGATATTTGATCTTTAAAAATTACACGCCCTTGGTCACAGGCGTGACTGCGGGCGTGACCTGGGAAAATTTTGCAAAAAAATGCAAAAACAAAAATAAAACTAAGTTAGAAACCAGAAATAATAAAGAAGCAATTTATTCATTAATTTACATAGAAAATTCACAATATTAATTAAAACTATACTAATAATTATACTAAAAATACATATATTTTATTACTTATCAGCACCTCGTCGACAAGCACGCCACTAGCAATTGCTAGTGCGACACACGAACGTGACGGCGGGATGGAGGATGGAATGGGGCGCTCCTCACTTGCATAAACCACTCATATCAATTTTACATTAACATGAAATACAAAAATAACATGATAAGGTTTAAGCAAACATTGTTCATACACCCAAACTATAAAGGAAAACGATACTACAGTATAAAGGGGGTTTAGATTACAACCAAAGCACAGAGACTCATCGGAGGTTCACGACCGGAATCTAGGGTTGTCAATCCTTGTCCGGGCTCGGGCTCCAACTGCCGTCCGGGGTCCGGAAGAGCTGTCACCTTCTTCTATTATACCCGTCTTCTCCGTCAATCTTCTCTGGCCACGATCTCACCGGAGAACTTCATATATGCAGCAGGAAATCCCTTGAAATGGAGCTTTGGAGATGCACGATCAATGGAGGAGGCCTAGAGGATGCTCCGGCTTGAGATTTGCAAGAGAATGGCGGTCGGAGCTCCTCCCGAAGATGGGCGGTGATGGAGAGGCGAGATGGGCGCTCTGGAGCAGGAAACGGTGCTGAAGTAGACCTAAAATACGGATTAGCGTGAAAGGATTCGTGAAAATGCGTATTTATAGAAAGCAAAATTTTGAGCGCGCACGGTCAGTGGCGCACGACCAGTGACCGTGCGTGAAGGAATGCCTGTGATAGTGCGCGAAGAAACTGTAGGATAGTCCTGAACTGCAAAATGGCGCACGATAAGTGGCGCACGACCAGTGGTCGTGCGAAGTGCCGGACAGGCCCATTTTAAGTGAGAATTAATGCACGGTCAGTGGCGCACGACCAGTGGTCGTGCGCACTATGTCCAGTGCTCATGCGCAGTGTTCCTATGCAGTTTTTGCGCACCGGAACACTCGCACAACCCCCGTATCAACATGAAAGATCATCGGGCCACGCAAATGGGCATTCCACACATTCTCAAATATAGAAATTAAATTGCAACATAAAGCATGAGCAAGATAATAATAAAAATACACCGAAATGTGCCTAAAAGTGCACATAACATGGAATATCAAATATGAATGGAAACATGCCTAAAATGTAGTGCAAAGACTAGATAATCGGCCCAGATGAGTCCATAAATATGTATATAAATGGGACTCATCAATGATCTTCCCACTTTTTACCGAAATCCAGGATGCACATTCGGAGCATATCCTCCAGAGTTCTGTTCGTACGTTCAGTCTGTCCATCCGTCTGAGGGTGGAAGGCAGTGCTAAACTTCAGCTTTGTACCTAACAACTGGTGGATTATCCTCCAATCCTTGGAAGTAAAGCGCCCATCTCGGTCACTAATGATGCTACGGGGCACACCGTGCAATCGGACAATGTTATCTACATAAAGTTTTGCCAACTTTTCTCATCCTTCCGGTTTGGAATAAAGTGGGCTACCTTCGTCAAGCGATCCACGATCACCCATACTCCATCATTCCCACTCTGTGATCTCGGCAAACCGTGCACGAAATCCATCGAAATGTCATCAAATTTCCATTCCGGTATAGGCAACGACTTCAGGAAACCTCCACGTTTATGACATTCCGCCGTCACTAGTGCGTAAGTTTTGCATTTTGCCACGTATAAGGTGATGTCTTTCTTCAATCCTGGCCACCAAAATAGTTTTTTCATATCTTGGTACATCTTTGTGCTCCCTGGGTGAATTGAGTACTTGGTAAAGTGTGCTTCGTACGCAATTCCTCCCGCAACTTACCAACATTTGCGACGCACAACCGACCATCTTTCCACATCAGATCGTCGTCCAACACAAACTCTGCAGCAGTCCCATCCCTAGACTATGCCAAATAGCGTTGCATGCTCGAATCAAGCTCCAAGGCCTGTCGTATTCTGTCCGCGAGGTCATATTGCACCTCCGTCCAGTTCAAACACGCACTTGCACTAGAAGTCCTCTCCACACAGGAGATCTCCAAGGCTTCCAAGTCCCTGATCAGACGTGGATCATACATCTGAATCCAGTTGGCCTGTGCAAAAGCCCTTCGGCTCAAAGCATCTGCGACTACATTTCCCTTCCCGGGAGTATAGTGTATGTCAAAAGTGTAGTCCCCCAGGAACTCCATCCACCTTCGTTGTCGCATATTGAGCTCCTTCTAATTTAGAAGATACTTAAGGCTCTTATGGTCTGTAAAGATGTCAACCTTCACACCATATAAGTAGTGCCGCCACAGCTTTAGAGCAAAGATCACGGCCGCCAACTCCAAATCGTGGACCAGATAGTTCCGCTCATGCACTTTCAACTGTCGAGAGCCATAAGCTATCACTTGACCATGATGAAGAAGTACGCAGCCTAAGCCGATCCCTGACGCATCACTGTAAATTTCATAACCCTTTGCACCAGATGGTAAACACAGAATTGGTGCTGTTGTCAGACACCTTTTCAGTTCCTCGAAAGCCCGTGCACACTCCGGTGACCAAACGAACTTCTGATCCTTCCTCGTCAAGGTGGTGAGAGGTAGAGCGATCCGCGAAAAGTTCTCCACGAAGCGCCGATAGTAGCCGGCAAGTCCAAGGAAACTCCTGACTTCCGCTACTGTCGCCAAAACGGGCCACTTCTGGATTGCATCAATCTTTGCCGGGTCCACTGCGATACCCTCGCCACTAACAACATGACCAAGGAACGCCACTGAGGCTAGCCAGAACTCGCACTTAGAGAACTTGGCATATAGTTGACTACGTCGCATGGTTTCCAAAATTTTGCGCAAATGTATCGCGTGCTCTTCTTCAGACTGAGAGTACACCAAGATATCGTCAATGAAGACAATGACAAACCGATTAAGGTACTCTCGAAAGGTCCTATTCATCAGATCCATAAATACTGACGGCGCATTCATGAATCCAAACGGCATCACTGTAAACTCAAAGTGTCTGTAGCGGGTACTGAATGTTGTCTTGGGGATATCACAATCCCGAATTCGCAACTGGTAATAGCCGGACTTGAGATCCAACTTTGAATACACAATTGACCCCACTAGCTGATCAAACAAGTCATCGATTCGAGGAATCGGATACTTGTTCTTCTCGGTCATCTTGTTCAATTCTCGGTAGTCAATGCATAGATGCAGGCTTCCGTCCTTCTTCTTCACAAAAAGGACCGGAGCACCCCAAGGGGATGTACTTGGACGTATATAACCCTGCTCTAGCAACTCCTGTAATTGAACTTTCAATTCTGCCATCTTCTTTGGCGCAATTCGGTACGGAGAGCGTGAAACAGGCTTGGCACCTGACACCAGCTCTATAGTGAAGTTAATCTCTCGCTGAGGTGGCGCCCCAGGAAGATCTTTCTGAAACACATCTGGATACTCTGAAATCACAGGAACATCACTCAAACTGGGTTGAGACTTTGCAGCCCCCACTAGCACAACACATAACTCTGCGCCTTGCCGAACCACCTTGATCACTTGGACAGCAGACATCAGTGTCTTGCTCGATCCACGGAAACCAGCAAACGTAGTCGCACATTCGGTATTCCGCCCCAGTGTGACCTCCTTAGACGTGCAATCAATGTAGGCCTGCTGCGCTGACAGCCAGTCCATACCAAAGATTACATTGAACTCCGAAAGCGGGAGTATCAGTGCTTCCAAATCAAAGTCTTGACTCCCTATTCGTACCTTTACCACACATCCTCGATCCGCGCGCATCGAACACCCATTGGGTAGCATCACATCTAATCGTTCCTGTCTAAACGATGAAGACACTCCAAGTTGCTGTATGAAGGCCTCCGATAGAAAGGAATGTGAAGCACCCGTGTCAAATAGTGCTCTCGCCGGATAGTTAAAGATCAGGACAAAGCCTAGGACATCAATGGTTAACAAGCAATGCATAAGGTATGAAGTATAAAAAGCAACAAAAGCTATATACTATCGCATACCTGTCACCACATCGCTCTGTTTGATGGCCTCCTGTTGGCCAAGGTTGTACACTCTAGACTGGGCTGGAGCGGCGTGGGATGCGGTTGACTCTGCCGCCTTCCCTTTCTCTGCCGCATAGGCCGCAACTATCTTCTTCCCACTATGACAGTCACGAGCAATATGTCCCGGCTTGCCGCAGTTGTAACAGATGATTGGGCGATGCCCAGTCACTCCCGATGCTGAAGATTGAGCTGACCCAGACGGTCGCGCTCCTTTCTTCCACCTGCCTCGTCCCGACTTTGCCGAGCTCGATTCTTTGAACTCTGGCTTGACTACTGCTAGCTCCTTCCTGCTTTGGGACCGTTTCATATCTTTCTCTAAAGAATGAGTTGTGTTGACCAGGGTCATATACCCCTGCGTCATTGGCCCCGTTAGTAGGAACCGCAACTCTTCTCGCAAGCCTTCGTAAAACCGATTTGTCTTACGCGCTTCATCCGCAAATGTCACGCCTGCATAGCGACCCAACCGTGTAAACTCATGCAGATAGTCGTCGATAGTACGATCACCCTGAGTCAGACGGTTGAACTGATTTTCAATCTCTATCTGTTGGGCCGGTGGTAGATATCGCGCCAAGAACAGTCTGGAAAACTCATCAAAGGAGATATCTGTCAGCTGCCTTCCTGCTAGATGATGTAACTCCATCTCATCCCACCACAGCTGCGCCTCCCCATCTAGTAGGAAGGTTGCCAATGTAACTTTTTGCTCTTCCCCTGTATCTGTGGCCTTCAAGGTTTTGCGCACCCTTGACAGCCAATCCTCCGCTTGCGTCGGGGTTCCTGCCCCCGTGAAAGTAAGAGGGTGGAAACTCAAAAAGAATTGCAGCTGTTGATCTGGAGCTCTTCGTGCCCTCAACGGCACTAGCCTTTCCACCGCAGGTTCGGCTGTTGGAGCCGGCACTGGAGCCGCTCCAGGAATAGGAGGCTATCCAGGGACATGCCCTCCTGGTTGCGCCGTGAACATCGCAAATACTGCCTCAGCGACCATCCTTACAGTTTCAGCCGAAGGAGGAGTCGGCACCGGAGTTGGTGCACTACTTGCAGTCGAACGAGGGGGTCGAGAAGGCCCCGCTCCACTCCCAGCCGCCTATATATGTACCCAAAACATAATTAGCGACTAAGAGATAGCATGAAGCAATAAAGGAACACAGAAGTTCCATCAGAATGCTACACGTATACATATAATTCATTCCTAAAGTGGATAATTACTAGTTATTTACATGATTTAAAGGCGACGCACACCCGTGCTCACCAATTTGTAACACCAATTTGTAATACCAATTTGTAACACCCTCCCTGTTACATAGCATATAACAGTAGGTCCGGCCGGGACCCCACGCCATATGAAATGAACAGAAGAGCGCATTACTAAAATTAGCATTAAACAGTTAAAGACATAACTATCTCAGCACCAGAGTCGCATAACGGAAGCATATATATTTTCATTTAAAACCAGTGTACAACATGTCCACATCTCTACTAGGAATGAAATACATAAACAGTTATTTACATTGTTTGATTACATCATAAAGGTGGCTTCGAGACATCGGCACGCAGGCTGGCCACACATGAACAAAAAGGTAAACAAAAGTTATGGCCTTCAAGGGCCAGCACAGCACAGTAGCAGGGGCTTCAGCCCGCTATCCAAGTGGTGGTAAAATAAGTAACCGGTCAGCTTTAGCTAACCAAGATTTATAACGACCCCACCCCAAACTCAGGGCGGCGGTGCTCCTTCCCTGCAAGTAAGCGTCAGCAGCATATATATATCCGCAAACAACACCAACTGAGGCATACCAAGCCACCCGCTTCGTGCTCTCAAGGCACACTTTGGCATACTCCCTGAGTTACGCCCTCATGCTAAGTCCTATTTCAACTTAGACAAGCAATTTGAGCTAGTCCGTACACACGAAGTTATGACACTCTTCCATAGCCCAGTGCACAGAGGGGCGACCTCTTCACCACCACTATGGGAGAGTTCGGATCAGCTAGGCCTGTGCTCAAATACCGCGATTCAACTATGCACGATATGGGTAAGCTTGACCTAATACCCATCACTTAAAGCTGGGCTTTGCAAATTCCACAGCTTCTCCTGCTACATATCCAGTCCCCAGGACTTTAGGTAGCACGAAAACACACAATTTATGTACTGGGCGCTACCGCCAGCGCTAACGCTAGCGCCCGGCGCTAGCAACAGAACCCAGTTCTGCCCAGCACTGGTAACAGAAGTCAGTTCTGCTACCTCTGGGAAAACACCTCTAGATAACAACACTAGTAGCTCACCTGGAGCCACCGCCGGCACTATCGCTAGCGCCCAGCGCTAGTAACAGAACTTAGTTCTGCAACGAAACTTCGGGTACTGCCTGGGAAACACTTCCAGGTCCTTTTGCTGTACAACACAGTACACAAGACCCGAATCACAGCAGGTACACAGACTTTTCTCCGGCACTTTACACGCAATAAAACATCACCAATCTGGCTCGACTTGTCCAGATGGGCTTCACACAGCATGCCTATGCCCGTACTACCGTTCCGGACTTTATATGCAATTTTTGGGGGAATAACTTCATCCAACCGGAATATCCAATCTACTAACTAGTAGAAGTCTTCCTAAATTCATGCAAATCAAAGGACGCGCATGTCCAAAGACTAGGGAGGAGAATCGTTACCCTAGTTGGTCATTTTGGCGCCATAGAACTGAGAGGGAAATGGCTGGAATCCGCGGTGGCACACGCACGCAGACGCTTCTTCACAAATCCCTCCTAGCACGACGAAAACTCAACTCCAACGGATCTCCTTCCCTGCTCCCAGCTCTCTGCCCTCAGAACTGCAAAGGCTCTCAGAGAAAATGAGCTGAAGAGTCGGATTTTGAGGTATATAAGAATTTCCCGCTACCGCCGGCGCTAGTGGCTAGCGCTGGCGCTAGCGACAAAGTTGGTACCGCTTAAGGACGCTACCGCCGGTGCTAGCACTAGCGCCTGGCGCTAGCTACATGACTTCAACTCACTTTGATTTTGTGTGCACATGAAATTTGGGGTCTTACACGTGACACGAAGAAGACCGGCCATTGGAAGGTAGTGATAGCCTTCTCTACCCCGGACGCAGTTGAGGACCGAGCTTGGACGCGGATTGACAACCCTGCGATTCCAACCGTGAATCTTCGACAAGGCTTCAGATTAGGTCAATTCCTTGATATCTCTCTCTTTGTATTGGTAGTTGTAAATATTAGATCTCTTATCTGTTGATGATGTGCACTATGAACCATGCTTTATAATGTTTATTTCATTGTTAAGAAATTATATTGTTCATATTTGTGTATGAAGTGCGCCCCCATCCATTTTCCATCCACCACTTCATCCACCACTCCATTTAGCTAGCCTACTCACCCATTCTGTGTGCCTACTCTTCCATCCGCCAAGCTAAGCGGTGCTAACGGCCCGTGTAATCCACCTCAACTCCGCCGGTGCGACTCACTCCATCTGCAAGCCTACTCGTCCATCCGCCTAGTGAAGCGTGGCATAGCGGCCCATGTAATCCATTCGCCTCATGAAGTAGTGCGCTCAAGGCCTGCATAGTTCAATTCCGCACTTATCCACCTCATCCGCTTGCCTACACTTCCATCCACCTAGCGAAGTAGTGCGTTCAAGGCCTACGTAGTTTTCCATCCCTCCTGGCGAAGCATTGCATAGCGGCATTGCATAGGAGTAGTTGTAGTTATTTTCTTTTATTTTCCATAAACCAAAACCCCCTTTTCCGCAATCCATCCGCTCGAAAGTACTTCAATCTCTAGTCCTTCCTTAAAAGTAAACTCCACCTTACTGTGTTCCTTTGAGATCGATACTTGGGGATTTACTCCCACATTTTATATTACTTGAACGATCGATACACTGCCGTTTCGTGCCGCAGTCTCGCTACCGCCTATAGCGGTGTGCTAGATTTTCGCATCAAGTTTTTGGCGCCGTTGCCGGGGAACACAGTCGTGTGAGTTTTCTGGAGAGGGAGAATCTGAGAGAGAAGCCCTTCCATTTGTAAATTGCATCCTTTTGTTTTATTTCTTTGTATTATGTTTTACTGTTTTATATTAGGTTGCTTTAGTAATTATTGTAGGGTGTAGTGTTTTGCATAATAGTGTTCTTCTTTTTAAATCGAGTTATCTTCACGCAATGTGGGCTTCACTTAATATTCGTTGTCGTTGGTGTGGAGATGTCTCTCATGCTAGTGATAGATGTCCAAAGGGAGATAATAGCCCTAGCACTCAAGGCTCAGTATATGGAGCACCGACTTCGTCTGGTACCCCATATGGTGTGAGTAAGTCCTATGGCTATTCTTCTGAGCCTTTACCGGCATACTTCTTTTCGGCTTCAGCTCCTGCTGTGCCAAAGAAGCCCGCAAGGCAGTGCTTGTTTTGTCAGAGCACAGATCATGCTTTGAAGGATTGTGTTGCTTACCTTCGCCAATTGGACGAGGATGACGAGCCGGATATCTGAATCGTCCCGACTCCTAACTCTGGCGGCATACCTTCAACATCTGGTTATGTGTCCGTGTCACCTTCACATTTTGAAGGGTATGGCATGGACACAGTCACCAGATGTGTGGCTAATCTAGGCACTGACATTACTGAGCCTATCCCCCCATGTGCATCCATCACCGTGCTTGGAGTCGATTCTTTGTGAGTATTCGGTGCTTGACCTTTATCCGAGCACTATTCCTCCCCCTGTTGTGCATACTACAGTTGTCTCTGACAACATTGTTGATGATGTGTCGTAAGATGAGGCCAGCGATCTAAGTATTATGCATGTTCCTATGGAGGAGGACAACCTTCTAGGTGAAGAGGAGTTTTCCTCAGCACTGGTGGAGGAAGTCCAAATCTTAAGCCTGGCCACTGTTGATCCCACCGAACCTTGTAGCATTGATGACAATGCTGACATTATTTTACTTTCCCAACCTGATGGGAGTGAGACCGGAACCATGATGAGTCCCATTTATATATACATTTTTGGACTCATCTGGGCCGTATTTCTAGTCGATGCACTACACTTTAGGCATGTTTTTAATTATATTTGTTATTCCTTGCTAGGTGCACTCTTAGGCCCATTTCGGTGTGCATTTGCGCTCCTTGTTATTGGGGGTAAGCACATGGTGCTCCCCATCCCTTTCTCTATGTTTATCTAGTGCTGGAGGTGTTTTCCCAGCTGTTTTATCTTGTATACAGCTGGTCGGATCATCCAGTTTCCCCTCAGAATTCATTATTATGTGCAACGCACGGTCATGCATTTCCTTGACGCACGGATGGTTGTGGTCATGCGTTCTCATCTGGGCAGAAAATGGGAGATCTGAGTTTGGTCATGCGTTTTGACGCACGAGCGGAATTGCCTGTGCGTGAGTCAAACGCATGGACGCCTGTTTCTTCCTGTTTTTAGCTTTTCTGAATTTACCCGTGCATTTTGATGCACGGGCGGATTTGCCCGTGCGTGAGTAAATCGCACGGGCGGCGCAGCTTCGTCTTCAAGCCAATTTTTATCATTAATTATCGTACGGGCAGCGCACAATTGTGCGTTCGGCCGTGCGTGACCAAAGTTCTGCCTGTTTAGTATTTAAAGTAGGAAATGCCGCTACCAAAAGAGCCTGATTCCCCTCGCGGGAAAAACCAGGAACCCCGCCATTTTCGCCCTTTCCACCAGAGGAGACAAGAGGAGACCATTTCCAGCGATCTCCTTCGCCGTTCCTCCATCCGGGAGCATTTGTAAGCATTCTCCGCCACTAGTTCAAGCATTCTTCGCCGAGGAGACCATAGAAGTGCTGAAGATCGTTGGAGCGGTGACAGCCTCCTTCGAGTCCGCACACCATCTGAGGGCCGAGCCCGGAGAGAGCCCGACAACCTCTCACTCCGGCCGAGAACCCAAGACGCGGTGACATCTTCTATGTGGTCCTTTCTTAAATTTGATGCTTGTGCTTTCTCTTTGTGTTGTTGTACGAACGCTTGTTAGGTTAATGTTATGTATCCTTGCTTGTGTTCATGTGCAATGATGATGTGGTGGTGAGAATAGCTTTCGTTGTTGTTGTGATAGCCTAGGTTGTTTGTGTGTGAAGCCATCTAGCAATTGCTAGTGGTGATGTTGGCGAAGAGGTGAATATGACCTTCACAAAACATCGCACTGTGGCCACTCCATCCGCTTACCGAAGCGCGGCATCGCGGCCGCTGTATTCACCACACCTTGCGAAGCGGTGCTTTTAGACCCGCATTTCACTTATTTCCGCAATAGCTTAGAAATCCAATCACAACACCCCCGTTTCACATTATTCGCTTGTGTAACAATCGAATCACCACAAGTTTCGTTCACCAGAACCTGCATTCCTTTGAGATTGACATTCGGAGAGTTCCTCCCTATTTTATTACATGAGCGACCGGTGCACTGCCGTCGTATCGCATTTCGTGCTTGTTAATTAGTGTTGCTGAAATCGCGCACCAAACCACTCCCCCGATTATTGATTATTTAAGTCATTATTCCCTTTTATTTCCTGACCCCCCCCCCTCCTCTTCTTCATCTGAGCCTATGCGGGTTGAGTCTTCACAGGTACCCCAGGAGGACTTGGAGAATGATGCTCAAGTCAATGATGAGAGCATCCTCTTATGTGAGGAGGTTGATTCCCCCTCCGTAGAGGAAGCTCCACTCATTCCCTTCTCCTCCTGCTGCCTTCCTGGAGATGACACCTTGCTAGGCAAGGATTTATTTTGTGGTGAGATGAGTGAGGACCAGCCTTCCTCCTCTTCTTACTTCCTATTTCATCTACCTGTGTTAAGCAGGTATTATTATTTAGGTAGGGGAGTAACTGTTCTGCCGCCGTATCGGTACCCGCTACTGACACGCATATTAGAACAGTTACCTATTCATTTCCTTTTTCATACGCCCATTTGCTAGAAATGTTATGTTTTTAAATAAGTCATGCTGGGAGGACAATAACCCCAGTAGTTATCTTACTTTTCCTGCATTTCTTATTTCATCTCGTTTAGTTTAGCTAGTTGTATTTCACTTTAGTTTGTCTATTTTCTTTTGTTTTTGCGGAGCTCACCCCTGCAGGTCCTTCTTCTGGATGGCAGACGCTACAACTTTGTCTTGATTCACACGCCAATCTTCTGGTATGCTCACTTGCTGAGCATTGGGTACTCTCTTTCCGTAGACTTCATTTTGAATTTCATGGTTATATCTTTTGTTGGATTGTTTAGATTAAGTTTGGGGAGAGCTTCTGTGTTTGTTACCCACTGCACGCACTCAATGTCAATGCATGCTAGAAGTATTTCTATTTCATTTATTTAGTATTGTTCATTTCTTTGCACACGACAGCACCCACATGAGCGCGCGCTTAGCCGTTGGCACATTGCGAGTCGAATTTGTCTCTTTTGTGTTATTTGAAAAATCATTGTGCTGGCTTAGGATTATGAGGCGGAGTAAAATGTTGACTCCTGTAGTGCTCCTAGTTGAGTGCTCATGTCTCGCATAGAAATTAGTGTAGATTCAATTTCTTTTTATGCTTTTAGATTATATTTTTCTATTAGCGTAGATATTTTTTACTTTACTCATAAATTGGTGAATCCGTTGTAAATCAAACGGTAGCATAGAAATGTGTGTAGACATTTGTTAGCCTTGTATTGCCCGAGTCGGGAGAAAGGATTATCTTTCTCGATGGCTAAGAACTTGCCCCAAGCGACTCTTGAAGCATGGGTATATGGTTAGTCAATCGTGTGAATGTGATATAGGCCATCATTTTGGCCCGGTTGAGCCTTTGTGCCCATTCCTATCGCTCTATCCTCGTTAGCCCAGTTGTGCCTACCCGTTCTTTGATTCAGCCCCACTTTTATCTCACCAAAGCCTAAAAGCCAATCCTAGTCGCACACCCAAATTTGAGCTATAGTTTTTTAGTATTTTCATGATTGGGGTGTTGATGTTGTGATAGTTTTGTGAAAATGTGGATGCGCTTCATTGCTCATCTTGCTAAAAATGTTTTGAAAAGAAAAGAAAAGAAAAAACATGAGAAAAAGAAAAGAAGTAAAAAGAAACGAAAAAGAAGAAGTGTTTAATTGAATATTTTTATAGATTTATGATTGGAAGTAGGCGGTGCACACACCCATATAGTCAAGTTCAAGTCTGGGGGTGTGGTGTACCCGCGTGTCTTTTTGTGGTGCTTGAGGATAGTTTTCTATGCTAGCTCATTTGGGTTTAGTGCTTGAGCCGTCATTTTTATAATTTTTTAACGCACCTAAACCCAAGCCTCATCTAAAACCTAAAGTCCTATTGATTCACGCATTTGAGTCAAACATGTGCCGTGGAGAGAGTGTGAACGGGCAAGCTTATGGTCACCGACATTGATGGATTTCAATGGAGGTTGTCTCGAGCCCCGATCTTTGGTAATGCTTGCCTCAGCGTTCAGTTTACTTTCTTCCTATGCACGACCTTATGATTCATCGTGATTCACTTTTTGAGTAACTGTAATATATAAATACGCCCCTAGAAAAGTACAAACTAATATGTATAATTAGAAATTTTGTCTACTGTATTTCTACTTGCATGAGCATGCGACTTCGCATGGTACTCCGCCTTTCAATTTCTATGTCAGCTTATGTTTTTCTTGTCCGCGTAAGAGATGGTTTGCTCGGGACGCGTGATACGTAAAATTTAGGATATAAAATTTCTCCAAATTCTACGAAATATAGGCAAGAGCACCTATCATTCATAGTATAGGATTTTTAGAAATAAATATCAAGTGTCGTATTCCACGGGGTTGTTGAGTACTTCTACTCATGCAAATTATAATTATTTTATCGGAAAAATAGTTAAAAGGTTTTATAAAAGAAATAATAAAAGAAATGAAACATTTGATCGAGAATTCTTCTTAAAATATTTCGTAAAAATCATAAATTGATTTGGACAAACTTGACCGTGGAGGTTCCCAAAATATGGTAGAGCCTCTCTCGAGAGAACTACCACCTAACCTTAGGTTGATCGATTAAGACCCCTCGGCCAGTCGAAACCCCTAAGCTTGGTTTATGTGATGAGCCCCACTATTGGATTTGACTCCAATCTGGAAGATTTGTGTCACCCTCTCTCGAGGAATGCATGCAACTCTTTCTACCGATGAGCGATCTAAACGTATTCACAGATCTCTCGATCAACTAAAATACGGATCCAACTTGATTATCATAACCTAGAAATATGAAATCAATAATTGCAAATCAATGATAAATCTTTGTTCAAAATCCAAACTATGAATAAAAGATTACGAAATACAAAAGCTTAGGAATTCATCAGATCCAATGCTATAAAATTAGTTAAACATGATTTAAAAAGAAGAACAATTTAAATTTCTAAGGAAAGAAATAACACTTACAAGAAATAAAATTCTAATCTAGGAATTAAAAAGTGCAAGACAAAAAGTAAACTGCATAAATAAAATTACACTAATAAAATGCAGGAAAACTAAGCTAAGAATGATCCAATCGAAGCATGGACTGGATGTCCATCACTTTGGCAGCAGCTGGCTTTTATAGGCAGAAAATTGGTGAGTCACGCCCTTGGTCACTCCCGTGACCAAGGGCGTGTAAGCTGCGTAACTGCGTCATGAAAGCCGGGAACATTGGGGGAGAAAAACTGCCAAAATTAATCATCTCGATGGGTCACGGCCTAGGTCACGCCCGTGACCTAGGGCGTGTCTTGACCGAGTAAGGAAACGGTGGGAAACGACACGATCTGGAGTTAATCTGGCAGTTGTGGGAGAGGTCACACCCCTTGGTAACGCCCGTGACCAAGGGCGTGTAAGCTGGAACGGCTCGGCGGCGGAAACTGCTTGTATTGAATGCTTGTTGGGCGAGTCACGCCTGTGACCTGAAGGTCACGCACCAGGTCACGCCCATGAGCTGGGGTGTGTAATCATAAACCTACGTGGCACTGTCATCCGGGAGCTGAATGCGGAGCACGATCGTGACCATGGTCACGCCCCTAGGTCACGCCCGTGACCTGGGGCGTGTACTGAGGATTTTTGCAGATTTGTTCTGGAATTTCCCCTGAACACGGCTGTGGGCTTGAATTTGCTATTAGCAACCCCAGATTACCTGAAAACACAAAATAAAGTAAATTAGATATATATTAAACTAAAATTATATAAAAACTAATTAATTACTACTAAAATATTATATAAAAATAACTATAAATAATGCACTATCAAATACCGCCATACTTAAGCTTTTGCTATTCTAGAGCAAAACCAATTCATAAGTATGAGAATAAAATTTATATGACATTTCAAAAAAATAAAAGAATTTACTTCTAATAATGCATTTAAAATTATACATGACTCATACATAAATGAGTTTTGAAATAAAATTTAGATTCATAAGAAATAAATCAAGATTCATAAGTTGACATGAGTAGAATTAAAATTAGTTTCAAAAATTCTCTATTTAAATTTTCATAAACAAAATTGTATTGAATTAAGCAAAATAATCTAAGATTAGAATTATAGAAACTTTTATTATCATTCGAAACTTTATAGAAAACCTAAAATATTAACTAAGCTCTCTCATAAATATCTTGAATATGAAATGATATTGGTTAAGTTTGGGTAAAATTGGAATAGAAGAGATTTTTAATTGGGAAATGATGAATTTTATCCTCTCATTTCCATTTTTTTAGATACTCTTCTTTTTTAATACCCCAAATGTATATGTTTAGGAGTGATGAATTTTATCCTCTCAGCTCCATGCCATATAATCTTTTACAAATTTTGGTGCATATGTTTAGGAATGATGAATTTTATCCTCTCATTCCATGACATATGATCTTTTATATTTTTTTATTTGCCAATAAAAAGGGTAAAGTAAAAGGAGGGGCTAGGGTTTAAAGGCTATAAAATTTTCAAGATAACTATTTTGAGAGCATAGAAAATAAATTAAGAAATCTTTAAGAATCTATGAGTTAAAGTTAATATAATAAAAATCTAAAGATCTTAAGCACAATTGCTACAAAATTAATTCATGATATTTTAAGGAGAGAAAACAAAACTAAGAAATATTCTAATCAAATCAAAATAATGAAAAATTCTTTAAATCAAATTTATCTAAAAATTAAATCTAACAAATTATGACGAGACACATAAAATAGAAAACACATAAAAAGAAAACTTTTGTTTTTTTAAAAGTCATATAAATTAAAGCTCATAATTAAAATTGGTTGGACTCAAATAAAAAGTAAGGAAGCATCTAATAATACTAAATTTATAAATCAATTTTGTTTTATATTTTTATATTTGCTTGAACAAGAAAAATAAAACAGAAATAATTTTTTTTGTTCTTGGACTTCCCAAGGGCTACCCAATGACAGGCTCGCAAGGTACTAGGCGGTTTTGTGGGATGAAAGCCCAACACGGTGATGAGTCCTGATCATATACACATTTATGGACTCATCCGGGCCGTTATTTAGTCATTTCTCCGCACTTTAGCCTTGTTATAGTTTATATTTGATAATCCATGCTAGGTGCACATCTTGGCCCACTTTGGTGTGATTTTCGTGCTTTTTGTCTTTAGTAGTATTCTTGTGCTGTTAAGTGCCACTTTCAGTGGCTAGATCTGTGGTTGTGCGGGAACAGGAGTCGTGCAGGTGCTTCCGGTGCAATTCTGCACAGGAACACTGCGCACGATCACCGGTTCTATTGCGCACGACCACTGGTCGTGCGCCACTGATCGTGTGCACTTAACCCTTTTTCACGAGTTCTGTTTGGTGTAGTGCGCACGACCACCAACGCCAGTGCGCACGACCACCGGTCGTGCGCCCCTGCTCGTGCGCACTTACCATTTAATTTCCGAGTTCTGTTTGCTCCAGTGCGCACGACCATCAACGATAGTGCGCACGACCACCGGTCGTGCGTCACTGGTCGTGCGAACATTTTATTTTATAATTTCGTATCTTGCAGGTTCCACCCAGGCAGTGCGCACGATCGCAGAATTCCTGTGCGCACGACCACTGGTCGTGCGCCAATGACCGTGCGCAGTATTCAATCCAGCGCCTATTTAAACGCCTGTTGCGATTTTAGGGCGGTCGTTCACTTCGGGAGCGGGATTCCTGTTCCGTACGCCGCCGATTTCCACCGTGGGACGCCTCCACTTCATCTCCTACGCAAGGGGAAGCCTCCTCCATCCATTCCAAGACTTCCTCCATTGTCCGTGAGTGTTCTCCATCGTCCGCAAGCCTCCAAGCAACCATTCTCGCATTCCGCCCGGTGAGAAGAAGAAGGAACCTGAAGTCGAAGACGACGGAGCTACGTAGGGAGATCGTGACAGCTCTCTACGCCGGAAGCATAGTCCGCCCGAGTCCGGAGGTAGCCCGACAACCTACCATTCCGGCCGTGAACGGCCGCTAGTTTTCACCATCGGTTATTTCTTTCCTCTTTCCTCCATTGTACTCTTTGAACCGTGCAATACTCGAATATTGTGATGTTTATTTTGATGGAAATGAATGTCTCTTTGTTATTCTTCATGGTTTGGTTGTGATTCACTCCGTTCTCATTCACTCACTCGCGCCCGCACGCAAGGTGTTTGACCCGCGTTAGCAAGAGCTAACGGCGGTTGTGAAGAGGTGTTTGCGACCCTCACCCTCTCGCACTTGAGTTCACTTCATCCGCCTCACGAAGCACGACATCGCGTCCGTTGCATCCACCTCACTTTGCGAAGCGGTGTTTTCGACCCGCATTTCTTTTGTTATTGCTAAGATTAGGAAAACCAACCAAAAACCCCTCTTTGTGTTTGTTGAACGCTTGTGTAACAATCATCACTGCGCGATTCGTTCACCCATCCTGCATTCCTCAAGAGACCGACATCCGGGGAATTTATTCTCCACAATTATTACTTGACAGCGACCGGTGCACTTGCCGAAAATATCGCATCAAGTTTTTGGCGCCGTTGCCGGGGAATTGCAGGCGTGTTTCGTCTTGTGTTGTGACTGTCGTTATACGAGCAGTTGTTTTTTATTTTCTTTGTTTTTCTTTTTGTTTTTGACAGTTCATGCAGAGACAGGTCGCAGGTGAACTCGCACCTTTTGATCCAGAAATCGAACGAACTGCTCGCGCGCGAAGGCGCGCTGCGGCTGTACAAGCGGCCATGGGTGATCAGGTAGACCCAAATGATGTTGATCCGAGAATGCCCGGCGTGGGGGAACATCAGCCTGGGATTGAGCAGGAGGCAGCTAGGCCTCGACCCCGCACGATGAGGGACTACACTACTCCAAGTGCTGGGAGTGTGTATCCGGGGTTCGGGCCCAATATTTTGAATAATCAGTTTGAGATCAAGCCAGCGATCTTAAACATCATCCGGAACAATGCTCAGTTCTCGGGGTTGGCCAGCGAAGATCCGCATCTGCATCTGGCGGAGTTTTCTGATATTTGCGGAACCTTCCGCTACGCAGGGATTGCTGACGACACGGTCAAGCTTAGACTGTTTCCCTTTTCACTCCGCGACAAAGCAAAGGTGTGGCTCCACTCCATTCCGCCCGGGACTGCTGCAACTTGGGATGCCCTCGCATCCAAGTTCCTTGCTAAATTCCACCCTGTGGATAAGATTGTAAGCTTGCGGCGGGAGATCGCCACATTTCGCCAACTTGACCAAGAGACCCTTGCTGAAGCATGGGAGCGCCTCAACGATCTCCTTCGCCGTTGCCCTGGCCACGAGCTCCAACCATGGAATGTGGTTGAATTGTTCTACTTCGCGATCGAGCCCAACTACAGGGCAATGATCGATGCTGCGGCGGGTGGTACCTTGATGAACCACACTCCTGAAGAAGCCCTTCGAATTCTGCGCGACACTGCCTCCCACAGTACATTCTGGACTGCAGGGAGAAATGCTCCAAGAAGCGGTCGAGGTCTTTTCATGGTCGACTCTCTCCCCTCACCATCCGCGACTGCTGCTGTCATAACCTGCGAGGGATGTGGAGGCGGAGGCCACCACGCGTATGAGTGTTCGGGGAACAACGTGGCAGGTGACTTCGCACACTTGAACTTGAACGAATCTATTAATTATGTAGGAAATCAGCCCAGGGGGGCGCCTTTCAATAATGCTTATAATCCGGGAGCGAGAAGTCACCCGAACTTCTCGTGGAATCCAAACACACCTGGCCAACGATGGGCACCGGGGCAGCATCAAAATGATGCTTACGCCTCCGGGAGCCAACCGAGGCCACCACACCCGGACTATAATCAAGCACCCCCTACTCAAAAAAAGAGTAATCTAGAAGAGATGATGGAGAAATTCATGCAAGTAGCTAATTCGAATATGGTAAGTCAAACTGCATCCATGCGAAACCTGGAGACGCAGTTGGGCCAATTGGCCCAAGTGCTAACCGAGCGATCGCAGGGGACCCTTCCCAGCAACACGGAGAAGAACCCAATTGATCAAGGGAAGAGTCTTGGGGATGTGGTAGAGGTTGAACCGAGTGAGCTGGTAATTTCTTGTGCCATCAATAAGGTTGAAACAAAAGCTTTATGCGATTCCGGTTCCTCCCGCAACGTCATTGCACTGCAAGATGTTGCGAAATTACAACTTGAGATGAACACGGAGGAAAGGAAATCGTTTATTCTCGCTAACGGCACTATTGTCCAATCTGAGGGGGAAGTGAGAAATGTGGAAGTAATAGTTGAGGGGACGACTGTGGTCGCGGACTTTCAGGTGTTGGGCCCCCAGGAAAATCAATCCATTCCTATCCTGGGCGTGCCGTTCTTGAAAGAGAACGGCGCCACCCTTGACTTCGCTACGGGGTGTGTTCTCCTACCTAACAAGGCGCTGCAGCCCACTCGCCTCGTAGCTACAGCTGACACATCCACTCCTCCCCCTCTCGTCATTTCTGATGAATTTCTAAGATGTGCAGGAAAGATACATGATCAAGAAACAGGTGAAGGAGGAATGGAGGAGCTCCAATCGGATGAGGAAGAAGAGGTCGACTTCCGGAAAGAATTCGACTCCGAGAAGGAGGAAGACGGCAGTTCGGGAAACATTGACGTGAATGTAGTTAGGGTTGCTGATTATTTATCTTCTTATGGTGAATCATGTAATAAACTATCTAAGCGCTCCATCTCCTGGGCCGATCCGGTAGTCACCACGAGCCGGAAGTGACGCCACCTGATTCTAAGGAGGAAAAATCTGAGAACTCTCAACGGTGGCAGTCTCCGACTGTCACCAAACTGAAAAAGGAAAAACTTCTGCGCGACGCTCGTGCTGCCGCTCTCTGTGGCAAGGTGGCGGAGGTTAGGGGAGCATTGGGTAATACCAGTGCTGGCCCTAAAGCCTTCACCTCCCGCCTACGTGCTACGGGAGAAGCACACCATAAGAGCGCTTTTAGTTGATGTGTGTTTTATTTGCTGTGGTGAACTATTTTTGAGATTTCTTTTTAATTCCTGAACTTTATAAACAATGCTAATACAGGTATTTGGTCCAGCTTAAGGACGTTAAATGAAAGCGCTCCTGGGAGACAACCCAGATTTCCTGTTTTCGTACTACCTTTTTTCTAACTTCTTTTAGTTCAGCTTTTGTATTTGCTTTTGTTGCTTTGAGTTTGTGCTTGCAGGTTTTGTGTTCGATGGTGCGGATGCTGCGGACTATTCGTGATCATAAACGCCAATCGTCTGGTATGCTCATTTCTGAGCATGGGGTAACGCTTCCTCCCTTCTTTTAGCTTCAAATTTCTAGATATATCGTTTAGCTTTAGTCTGGGGGAGCGGTTGTTGTTATCCACTGTGCACGAGTTGCACCGCATACTAGAAGGTTGTATCTTTATTTATCCTAGTCATTATTTTTGTTTTTCATGCTTCACACACCACTTCACCCACTTGAGTGCGTATTTATCTTTTTGTCGTTGTTCCGTTTAAACTATTTTGGTCGGAATGTGAAATAGATTGTTAACGTAGGAATTATTATTTTGAGTGCGATGTTGACTCATGTAGTGTTCTAGTCACTTCGCATGCTATGGTAGAATTTGAGTAGAACTAGATTTTCTTTATGCATCTAATTTATGTTTAGTATTTCTGCGTAAATTTAGATTTAATATACTCAAGTGGTGAATTTGTATGGAATTGACGATAACCCGGTGTTGTGTGTGTGCGATTGCTAGTCGTGTGTTGCTCGAGTCGGGAGGAAGGTTTATCTTTCTCGTGGGCTAAGAACTTGCCCCAAGCGACTCTCGAAGCATGGGTGAGAGCTACTCGTTGAGTCAAGCATGATGTAGGCCACCCTTTGGCTAGTTTGAGCTTTGTTATTCCATGTCCATTTCATTCACCGTTGCAAGCCCATTTTGTGCCTACCATTCCTTTGTACAGCCCCTCTTCATCCACCAAAGCCTGAAGCCTATCCTACTCCCGCAACCAAAATGTTTTTAACTGCGCTCATAAGTCTCAACTTGTGTGGTGCGTGGAATCTTTGTGTTTTGAAGAGAAAATAAAGTCCATCTGCTGATTTTGAACCAACCGGGGGTTCAATAAAAGAAGTAAAATATGTAAAAGAAAAAAAAAAGAGTATTTTGAAAAAAAAATCCTCCCGAGCTAAAAACAGAAAATCTGTTGGTATTTGTGAAGTAGGCCGTGTGCACACCTGGTTTTCAGGATAAGTCTGGGGGTGTGTCACACGAGCATAGTTTGTTGGTCTTGTGTGGTGCAGCGTTCCGTTAGCTCACTTGGGTTGCGTAGCCACCGCGTTTAACTTTGAATATCATACTGTAACCTAAGCCCCGTTCTAATCCTATAAGTCCTACTGATTTGATTTGCGAGTTTGCTAGTGTCGTGGAGAGAGTGTGACCGGGCAAGCGTATGGTTCACGATGGTGATGGATTTCAGCGGAGTTATTCCTAAGCCCCGATCTTTTGCAACACCCGCCTCAGTGTCTCGTCACTTTCATACCGGGCATGATCGTCAAATTCTTCATAATTCACCAATTGAGTACATCTAAATCTTTAATAACGCTTTAATACTCTTGTAAATTATTTAGCATATTTAGAATCTCCTTCTACTAAATTCTCTACTTGCATGCGTATGTTACTTCGCACCGTACTCCTTTGTGTAATTCTCTATGTTAATTATCGTTTTCACGCTCCGCCGGATTCGTTTGCTCGGGACGCGCAAACAGTTAAGTCTGGGGGTGTGATGAGTCCTGATCATATACACATTTATGGACTCATCCGGGCCGTTATTTAGTCATTTCTCCGCACTTTAGCCTTGTTATAGTTTATATTTGATAATCCATGCTAGGTGCACATCTTGGCCCACTTTGGTGTGATTTTCGTGCTTTTTGTCTTTAGTAGTATTCTTGTGTTGTTAAGTGCCACTTTCAGTGGCTAGATCTGTGGTTGTGCGGGAACAGGAGTCGTGCAGGTGCTTCCGGTGCAATTCTGCACAGGAACACTGCGCACGATCACCGGTTCTATTGCGCACGACCACTGGTCGCGCGCCACTGATCGTGTGCACTTAACCCTTTTTCACGAGTTCTGTTTGGTGCAGTGCGCACGACCACCAACGCCAGTGCGCACGACCACCGGTCGTGCGCCCCTGCTCGTGCGCACTTACCATTTAATTTCCGAGTTCTGTTTGCTCCAGTGCGCACGACCATCAACGATAGTGCGCACGACCACCGGTCGTGCGTCACTGGTGATGCGAACATTTTATTTTATAATTTCGTATCTTGCAGGTTCCACCCAGGCAGTGCGCACGATCGCAGAATTCCTGTGCGCACGACCACTGGTCGTGCGCCAATGACCGTGCGCAGTATTCAATCCAGCGCCTATTTAAACGCCTGTTGCGATTTTAGGGCGGTCGTTCACTTCGGGAGCGGGATTCCTGTTCCGTACGCCGCCGATTTCCACCGTGGGACGCCTCCACTTCATCTCCTACGCAAGGGGAAGCCTCCTCCATCCATTCCAAGACTTCCTCCATTGTCCGTGAGTGTTCTCCATCGTCCGCAAGCCTCCAAGCAACCATTCTCGCATTCCGCCCGGTGAGAAGAAGAAGGAACCTGAAGTCGAAGACGACGGAGCTACGTAGGGAGATCGTGACAGCTCTCTACGCCGGAAGCATAGTCCGCCCGAGTCCGGAGGTAGCCCGACAACCTACCATTCTGGCCGTGAACGGCCGCTAGTCTTCACCATCGGTTATTTCTTTCCTCTTTCCTCCATTGTACTCTTTGAACCGTGCAATACTCGAATATTGTGATGTTTATTTTGATGGAAATGAATGTCTCTTTGTTATTCTTCATGGTTTGGTTGTGATTCACTCCGTTCTCATTCACTCACTCGCGCCCGCACGCAAGGTGTTTGACCCGCGTTAGCAAGAGCTAACGGCGGTTGTGAAGAGGTGTTTGCGACCCTCACCCTCTCGCACTTGAGTTCACTTCATCCGCCTCACGAAGCACGGCATCGCGGCCGTTGCATCCACCTCACTTTGCGAAGCGGTGTTTTCGACCCGCATTTCTTTTGTTATTGCTAAGATTAGGAAAACCAACCAAAAACCCCTCTTTGTGTTTGTTGAACGCTTGTGTAACAATCATCACTGCGCGATTCGTTCACCCATCCTGCATTCCTCAAGAGACCGACATTCGGGGAATTTATTCTCCACAATTATTACTTGACAGCGACCGGTGCACTTGCCGAAAATATCGCATCACACGGCCATTTCGCAAGAAATAATTTTTAATTGTTTTTAATTTTTTTTGTAATTTCCATAATTTAAAAACAAAATTGAAAAAGAAGATAAAAGAAGATTTTTTTATGATTCTTAAATATTTTTGAGTTTTTTTTGTATTAAAGGTGTTTTTCTAAAAATTTTTTAATTTTTGAAAAAAAACAAACATTAGAGAACACCCCCCCCCCCCCCCCCCCATACATAAAAATAAACATTGTCCCCAATGTTTATAAACAAGGATGAAGAGGGAAAAACTTGAAAAGAAAAGGGAGATAAAGAAAAGAAAAATTGCAAAAAGGATAAGCAAGGGGTGCCTCCTAAGAGAGCTTTCTTTTTCCTGTCTTTAAGCTAGACGGTTATTGTTAGGAAAAAGGAAAATAAAAATAAAGGTACACAGGCAACTCCCTTAATTCATGCTCAGGTGAGCATGCCGAAATCCATTGCTCGGCGACTCCTCCGCTATAGTCTTGATTCTTGTGTTGTTCGTTAACTTGAAATTGAGAATCCAAATTACCCTTACATACCTCAGGTAATTTGGATTGTTGGAGATGAGCGGCAAATGGAACGGTGAAGACGTTTGGTTACAACGGCTCATCCTCTACATGAAAATTATTAGTATCAAAAGAATCAAGATTAAGCGAGTCAGAAAATTTTTCACAAGGAGGAGTTTCTTGTGAAAATTCATAATTAAGCAGCGGTTGTTCATTTTCTAAAATAAAATTTTTATCAGAAAAATCAATACCAAGGGGAGTAAATTCATGGGACACAATATTTTCATGAATTTCACTTTCAAAGTGAATATTTGGTGAGAAAGAAAATTCATGGAAAATAGGAGGATATTCGGGCGGAGGAGAAGAAGAAACATGTTCTTCGTCTATTACGTCTGGTGTCTCCATGACTCTTTTAAACTCGTGGTAAAGAAGTTCTTCTTGAGCTTGGGAATAAATATTTAAATTTGGACAAATAAAATCTGGAGAATTCCCAAGAGTAGAAGAAAAAGAATTTTGTGGGGTAAAAGAGGAGGAATGAAAATCTTGATTGACTGAATTTCCTTCATCGCACCGAAAACTATCGGGGTGATCTTGCCACCATGAATAATTAATATCGGAGCAAGAAGAAAATTCAAATGAATTATCTTTCATAGAAAAACTATTTTGATAATAAAATGAACATTCCTCACTAAAATGATTTGCACCACAAACAAACAAATAAGTTGGCGCTTTCGTGCGGCTTCCAAAATGTTTACCTTATGTTGAAGCTCGGCAACTTTTGCGGCCAACTGAGATAACATCATAATTTTTTTGGAAAAAGAAAATTAAACAACCGTTACCTAATAGAATGGAATTTAAAAAAAACAAAAAGAGAAATGGGGGCGGAGAAAGAGAATGATAAAAGTAATAAAATTCACGTTTTCAAAATATCAACAAAATAATCCCCGGCAATGGCGCCAAAAACTTGATACGTAAAATTTAGGATATAAAATTTCTCCAAATTCTACGAACTATAGGCAAGAGCACCTATCATTCATAGTATAGGATATTTAGAAATAAATATCAAGTGTCGTATTCCACGGGGTTGTTGAGTACTTCTACTCACGCAAATTATAATTATTTTATCGGAAAAATAGTTAAAAGGTTTTATAAAAGAAATAATAAAAGAAATGAAACATTTGATCGAGAATTCTTCTTAAGTAAAATATTTCGTAAACATCATAAATTGATTTGGACAAACTTCACCGTGGAGGTTCCCAAAATATGGTGGACCTCTCTCGAGAGAACTACCACCTAACCTTAGGTTGATCGATTAAGACCCCTCGGCTAGTCGAAACCCCTAAGCTTGCTTTATGTGATGAGCCCCACTATTAGATTTGACTCCAATCTAGAAGATTTGTGTCACCCTCTATCGAGGAATGCATGCAACTCTTTCTACCGATGAGCGATCTAAACGTATTCACGGATCCCTCGATCAACTAAAATATGGATCCAACTTGATTATCATAACCTAGAAATATGAAATCAATAATTGCAAATCAACGATAAATCTTAGTTTCCAAATCCAAACTATGAATAAAAGATTACGAAATACAAAAGCTTAGGAATTCAACAAATCCAATGCTATAAAATTAGTTAAACATGATTTAAAAAGAAGAACAATTTTATTTCTAAGGAAAGAAATAACACTTACAAGAAATAAAATTCTAATCTAGGAATTAAAAAGTGCAAGACAAAAAGTAAACTGCATAAATAAAATTACACTAATAAAATGCAGGAAAACTAAGCTAAGAATGATCCAATCGAAGCATGGACTGGATGCCCATCACTTTGGCAGCAGAAGGCTTTAATAGGCAGAAAATTGGTGAGTCACGCCCTTGGTAACGCCTGTGACCAAGGGCATGTAAGCTGCGTAATTGCATCATGAAAGCCCGAGAACGTTGGGGGAGAAAAACTGTCAAAATTGATCATCTCGACGGGTCACGGCCTAGGTCACGCCCGTGACCTAGGGCGTGTCTTGACCGAGTCAGGAAATGGCGGGAAACGGCGCGATCTGGAGTTAATCTGGCAGTTGCGGGAGAGGTCACGCCCCTTGTTCACGCCCGTGACCAAGGGCGTGTAAGCTGGAATGGCTCGGCGGTGGAAACTGCTTGTATTGAATGCTTGTTGGGCGAGTCACGACCGTGACCTGATGGTCATGCCCCAGGTCACGCCCGTGATCTGGGGCGTGTAATCATAAACCTACGTGGCACTGTCATCCGGGAGCTGAATGTGGAGCAAGGCCGTGACCATGGTCACGCCCCCAGGTCACGCTCGTGACCTGGGGCGTGTACTGAAGATTTTTGCAGATTTGTTCTAGAATTTCCCCTGAACACGGCTATGGGCTTGAATTTGCTATTAGCAGCCCCAGATTAGCTGAAAACACAAAATAAAGTAAATTAGATATAGATTAAACCAAAATTATATAAAAACTAATTAATTACTACTAAAATATTATATAAAAATAACTATAAATAATGCACTATCAACGCGCAAACAGGTAAGTCTAGGGGTGTGATGAGTCCCAATTATATACACATTTATGGACTCATCTGGGCCGATTATCTAGTCTATTCACTACACTTTAGGCATGTTTTCGTTCATATTTGATATTCCATGCTATGTGCACTTCTAGGCCCGTCTTGGCATATTTTCATATTTATCTTCTTTATTAGCTTTCATGCATTATTAAGTGCCACTTTCAGTGGTTTGATTGGTGTTTATGCTGGAACAGGAGTTGTGCAGGTGTTCCCGGTATAAATCTGTACAGGTACACTGTGCACGATCACTAGTTCTATTGCGCATGACCACTGGTCGTGCGCCGCTGATCGTGCGCACTTAACCCCTAAAATCTGAGTTCTGTCTACGATAGTGTGCAGGACCACTGATAATAGTGCGCACGATCACTGATCGTGCGCCACTGATCGTGCGCTTTATTATTTTCTGTTAAGTTTTGTCTTGCAGGTTTTCGGGCACATTGCGCACGACCATCAACTTCCAGTGCGCACGACCACTGGTCGTGTGCCACTGATCGTGCGTCCTGTTTTCTATAAATACGCAGTCCGCAAAATTAGGTCGGACGACACTTCCGCTCCGCCGTTTTTCGCCATTTTCGCAGGTTTTCGCCCCTTTTGGCCTCCTCCATCATCCTCAAGCTCCAAGGAGAGGGATCTAGCCCTACATCCACCATTATCCAAGGCGAAGGAAGCTTGTTCGTGCGGCCGGATCGTGACACGAAGAAGACGGGCTATTGGAAGGTAGTGACAACCTTCTCTACCCCGGACGCAGTTGAGGACCGAGTTTGGACGCGGATTGACAACCCTGCGATTCCAACCGTGAATCTTCGACAAAGCTTTGGATTGGGTCGATTCCTTTCTCTCTCTCTCTTTGTATTGGTAGTTGTAAATGTTAGATCTCTTATCTATTGATGATGTGCACTATGAACCATGCTTTATAATGTTTATTTCATTGTTAAGAAATTATATTGTTCATATGTGTGTATGAGGTGCGCCCCCATCCATTTTCCATCCACCACTTCATCCACCACTCCATTATGCTAGCCTACTCGCCCATTCCGTGTGCCTACGCTTCCATCCGCCAAGCTAAGCGGTGATAACGTCCCGTGTAATCCACCTCGACTCCGCCGGTGCTACTCACTCCATCAGCAAGCCTACTCGTCCATCCGCCTAGTGAAGCGTGGCATAGCGGCCCATGTAATCCATTCACCTCACGAAGCAGTGTGCTATAGGCCTGGACAGTTCGATTCCGCACTTATCCACCTCATCCGCTTGCCTACTCATCCATCCGCCTAGCGAAGTAGTGCGTTCAAGGCCTACGTAGTTTTCCATCCTGCCTGGCGAAGCATTGCATAGCGGCATTGCATAGGAGTAGTTGTAGTTGTTTTCTTTTATTTTCCATAAACCAAAACCCCCCTTTTTCTGCAATCCATCTGCAAGGACTTCAATCTCAAGTCCTTCCTTAATAGTAAACTCCACCTTACTGTATTCCTTCGAGATCGATACTTGGGGATTCACTCCCACATTATATATTACTTGAACGATTGGTACACTACCATTTCATGCCACAGTCTCGCTACCGCCTATAGCGGTGTGCTAGATTTACGCCTCAAGTAGTCCTCTTTCATCCTTCACCTTTCTAACAATGAGTTAGATAAGGCCAACACCTCCAAGCTCAGCTCCAAGAGCTTACAACACAGATCCCTTAGGGCCCTACTTCCTCAGGCAAAGATGCCCTACCACTCAGAACTGTTATGTTCCTACAGTAGTAATAATGTATGATTACAAAAGAAGATAGAATAAACATAATCTTCTATTGCAGAACAATTGTTGTGGTAGTCTTGAATCTGGGATGAGTCTAATGGCCTCAACATTGATTCTTCTGATCCTTTTCTTCAGTGAAAGAGTGAGGATTAACTTGTTTTACCTTGAGTTGATCAAGAGGAGCAATCTGTTCTCTCCTTACAGCTTCAGGAAACAGGAAGTGAAAGCTTTCTTGGGTGCCGATAATGGAATAGTAATCTTGTTCTTCTTTTGTGTGTTGGAGAGTTGGAGAGAGTGAGGGTGTGAGAGAGTTCTTCTACAAAGCCCTAATTTTCTCCTTTATACTTCACAGATCTTCAACGGCTATCAGATGTCCTCTGACAAAGCATGGATGAGATTGGAGTACCATATCTTGCTTTTCTGCAGCTTGCGCCAAAAGCAAAACCTTCCAGACCTTTTTAATCTGTCTCAGCGATTAGGCTGAGACAGCTTTGAATACCCTTTCTCTTTTTGTATTTCTCTCTAAATGTTTTATCCATTCTTCAGATAGATAGAGCTTATCAATGTCTTTTCCAATTTGACCATGGCTTAGCCAGGCATTTAGTATTATTTATTTGGAGTCATCACTCCAATACTCATGATTAGGGTCTCTATTTTGCACATCCCTTTGCCTGGCCATGTATTCTTTAGTCAGCAATACATGTTCTCTTTCGCTTCTCTCTTTCAATCTCTCATTCTGGGCAATTGCTTCTTGATGTGGAAAATCCCAATCTTCTGCCCTATTGAAATCTAAGAGAGGAAGATTAAGTGCAATCCTTGTACCTTGTAGAACCTTAAGAGTAAGGTCAGAATTTATAATAGCATTTGTGTCCTCCTCCTTTCTGGCTTCTTCATATACTTGTTGATGGAGGTCTTGCTTAGCTGTTATTATGGTGTCAGATAGGGTTTGGAAAACATTCTCAAAATCTGCTTGAAGTTCATTTTTGAGTTTGACTACCTCAGCATTCAGTTGGGTAGCAGTGACTGTTTCAGCAATGGATTGGAATACATTCGCAATGTCAGTCTTCAGCTCCTCCTTATTTCTGTCAGCTTCTTCATTCAACTGCAATGTTGTTGAGTAGACATAGTCTTGGATGTGATTTGCTGACTTTTCTATCACTTTATCTGTCTGGCTGACAATTTTTTTGACATATGTTATGTCTTGTTTAGATAGCTGGAGGTGTTTGTCCATAGACTTAAGAATGGTATTCTGAGATATTACTATCTTTTTAGCTATGTCATACCATTTGGTCATTTGCTTGTTCAGCATTCCAGTGTTTTCCTTAATTTCCTTGACCTCATCCATTACTTCAGTCTTCACATTCATGATGGACTGATCAATATATGCTTTAACAGCGCTAACTGACTGGTCAATATAAGTCTTCATGGAAGTGATATTATTCTGTAGCATCAGGTTAATTGCATTGAGAATATTCTAATTTGATGAAGTGGAGGTGGAATCTTGTGGATCAGGGATGATTGGGGCTGGGGGCCTTGGTGGACTTGGAGGAGGTACTATGTGAAGTACAATCTGCACTGCAGATTTAGGCATTACTACAGCTGGAGCATCCACCTTTTTAGCAAAGATTGCTATATCATCTGGATGGACTCCATCATTGTCCAAATCATGTATTTCATCATCAGCGTGATCTGGCTCCTCCCCCCCCCCCCCCCACCAGAGAGAGCATCTTTGTCAGATGAGTCTAGAAAGGTTGGGACAGTTATTTGGAGTTAGAGTTTGTGATTTAATAAATCTAAAGTTGAGTTTGTAAGACTTACCAAGAACGTCATCTTTATCTGCATCTGGCTCTTGCTGCTTCTCCCCCTCAGATGGGGCATCAGATGTGCCTAGTTGGGGTAAGTCCCAGAGAGCTGGGGATTCATCAATGTTATTTGTTATTCTTCTTTCAAGATTTAGTATTATTGTATCAAGCTTTCTTTATAAGTCCTTAGGAGAAGGAACTTTGTCCTTGTCAGAGTTATCTCCTCCACTTCCATCTTGATCATTGATACCAGCCATAGGGGACGGCTCTTGTTGATGCTCCCCCTCAGATGGAGCATTCAGCTGGCCTTGGGGAGCTGTGGTCCACATAATTTAAGTGTCATTAGTGAATAACTTAGATGGGTGGGTATGGTAAAATAGTATTAAGAGTAATGTGGAGTTTAAGGATTAATTACCAGGGTTACTATCTAAGTCCTAGTCCTGAGGATGGACATTGTCAGGAGGCAGGTCATCCTTATCAGGAATGCTTACCAGGACATCATCATCCTTACCAGGACTTCTCGCAAAGAGGTTTTCCTTTTCAGTATTATCCTTGTCATGAGGTCAAACATGTACTTTGAGATTGTGTCATGGGACCCTAGTTTGCAAAGAATGGCTTTTCCCACAATATCTGATAAAAGTTTTCCCCTTTGGTTGAAGAATTTCCTCTTTAATGATCCAGTTTTGGCATCATTGTACTCAGCCTATTTCAGAGCCTTTTTCTTGTCTTTCTCAGAGATGTCTTCCTCCTCACTTGGGCTGCAGGATGGAAGATTTAAGGCTTTTTGTAGTTTTGCAGAGGTTATTTTGATTCTATCTTCTCCAATCTTTGACTTGAGGGATGACTTGGAAGTGGATATCTTAGCATTGGCAAACCATTCCAGAACCTCAGTTTTGAGAATGACATAAGGTTCAAATAGAAGAAATTCCAGGCCTTGGTCTTCTAGGAGTTGAATCACTTCCTTAATTTCTTCTGGAGCATGGGCAAACTCATTCCTGACTACTTCATATCCTTCAAGAAGGTCTTTAGAGCTTTTGGTAGCCATTGTTGTTATAGAAGAATGCGCTGGGACGGAAGGGTTTCATCTCTGCGGCCAGGAAAGAAGGGTTGCCTACCTCTTACTAATTAAAGATTGTTTATTTATATGGCCTAAGTCTTTGTTATGATTAACCCTAATAATTAGATTTAATTGCTCTTATAGTTGTAAGTAGAATTGGGTCAATTGGGGTTGCATTTAGACAAAGTATAATGAACCCATCCCGTCTCAGCGGAACCGCTGAGACGACAACCTAAACACTGGGATAGGGCACTATTAGTCGTTGGGATAGTTTTAGCAGTCTCAGCGGTTCCGCTAAGACTTTTCCCAGCTGTCTCAGCGGCTCAGCTGAAATAGTCTTCTGTTTTAGCAGATCTTATTGCCTCATCATTAATCCTTGTGATGTCAGAATGTGCTGAGACCTAACCATGTCACTATGTGTTGATGTGATAAGATTTTGAATTCTAACTTAACAAGCATAATAGCAAAGAAGATTTGCAAGAGGAATTATTCAATATTTAACATTCCTAGTTCAATCTTGAAAGACTTAAACTTGGCTTCATCCAGTGGCTTTGTAAAGATATCAGCAACTTGATTGTCAGTGGGGACAAATTCAAGGCAGATGTCCTTACATTCAACATGTTCCCTTATAAAATGATATCTTATCTTTATGTGCTTAGTCCTGCTATGAGAGATAGGATTCTTAGCAACAGAGATAGCACTGGATGAGTCACAATAGAGAGGAGATTCACTTACGTTGAGGTTGTAGTCCTCTAACTGATGTTGAATCCACAATAGTTGTGCACAACAACTTCCTACAGCAATGTATTCAGACTCGGCAGTGGATATGGCCACACTTGTTTGATTTTTGCTGCTCTAAGATATCAACCTTCTTCCTAGGAATTGACAAGTGCCACTTGTGCTTTTCCTGTCTTCTTTGTAGCCTGCAAAATTTGGATCTGAAAATCCTGTTATTTCAAAATCATTGTTCTTAGGGTACCAAAGGCCAAGATGTAGGTTGCCTTTAAGGTATCTCAAAATCCTCTTTGCAGCTGAGTAGTGAGATTCCTTAGGGCATGCCTGGTACCTAGCACATACACATGTAGCATACATAATGTCTGGTCTACTAGCAGTTAGATACAATAGGGATCCAATAATGCACCTGTACATGGATTCATAAAATGCCTTGCCCTTCTCATCCTTGTCCAGGGAAATGTTGGACTCCATGGGAGTTTTCATGGTGGAAGCTGATTCCATCCCAAACTTCTTGATAAGCTCCCTAGTGTACTTGGTCTGAGAGATGAATATACCCTCATCGGACTGTTTCACTTGGAGGCCTAAAAAGTACTTGAGCTCTCCCATACTGCTCATCTCAAACTCCCCCTGCATTAGTTTGGCAAACCTTTTGCAGAGGTTGTCATCAGTAGACCCAAATATTATGTCATCAACATATATTTGGACTAGAAGACGTTTGCCCCTTGTTTCCCTAAGAAATAATGCAGTATCTATCTTTCCTCTCAATAACTTGTTCTTGATTAGAAAGCTAGACAATGTCTCATACCAAGCCATATGGGCTTGTTTTAGACCATAAAGAGCTTTCCTAAGTAAATATACATGATTAGTGAGGGTTGGATGCACAAAACCTGATGGTTGTTCAACATATACCTCTTCCTTTAAGTCTCCATTGAGGAAGGCTGATTTGACATCCATTTGGTATACCTTGAACCCCTTGTGGGTAGCATAGGCAAGGAATAGCCTAATTGCTTCTAACCTTGTAACAGGGGAAAATGTTTGATCAAAGTCTATTCCCTCTTCTTGTATGTAGCCCTTGGCTAACAATCTTGCCTTGTTCTTGATGATTTTACCATTTTCATCGAACTTGTTCCTGTAAATCCATTTGGTGCCAATAATATTGTGTCCTTGAGGTTTTGGCACCAACTTCCACACCTTGCATCTTTTGAATTGTAGAAGTTCGTCTTACATTGCTTGAATCCAAAAGGTGTCTTGGTTGGCTTCTTCAAACTTCTTGGGCTCCATTTCTGATAAGAAACTCAAGAATAGGGCTTCATTATGAGCCCTGCTTCTGGTCAGTACACCTTGGTTCTGGTCTCCAATAATTTGTTCTCTTAGATTATCCCTTATGTGTCTTACAGCTGCAGGAAATCTGTCCTCAGCTTGTTGTAATACTTCAGCTGGTTCAGCTGTGTCTTCAGCACCTTGGACCTCTTCCTCTTCAGGAATTGCTGCATCTGTATATGCCTTGCTACTGCTGGGTATGTCTTGCACAGACATCTTTTCGATGTCATTCTCATTTCCTATCAAAATAGAAGAGCTAGACCAGCCCTTATAGATTAGGCTGGTCTCATCAAATACTACATGCATAGACTCTTCTACAACCTGAGTTTTCTTATTATACACTATATAGGCTCTATTATGTGAGCTATAGCCAACAAGAACCCCCACAATGCATTTCTCTGCAAACTTTGTTAATTGAGATTTTCCATTGTTTAATATGTAGCATTTTGAACCAAAGATTCTAAAGTATGAAATTGTAGGTTGTTTGCTTTTCAGAATCTCATAGGGAGTTATTCCATGAACCTTATTGATGGAAGCCCTATTAAGAACATAACATGTAGTATTGACTGCCTCAGCCCAGAAGTATTCTGGGAAGAAGGAGTCACTAAGCAATGTTCTTCCAGCTTCTATCAAGGTTCAATTCCTCCTCTCATCCACACCATTTTGTTGTGGAGTCCTTGGGGAGAAGAACTCTTGGGTGATACCATATTCTTGAGAAAACCTTGTCATGGCTTCAGATTGAAATTTTGCACCATGGTCAGTCCTAGTGCTGACCACAACACATTGTAAGTCATTCTGTATAGCCTTGACATGATTTATAAAGAGACCCCTTGATAGAATATGGTACCCCTCCGGCCTCCCTTGATTCAGATTTCTGGCTGTCATACGCCCGTGGAACTCATAGCAATCCCTACCGGCTCACCTGGGATACGTACACCCTGCTGGAGATCCTTTCCCCTGGAACTCTTCTTCGTTTTGCTTTTCTGTCCAAGGCTCTTTCGGAGCGGTCTCAGATCTGTTCTTGAAGAAATTGGCTTTCCTTCATTTTTTAGAATTCCATAGAAGGATTAAGCCGAGTCTAAAGAAGAACAGAAGGAGGAGCAGCAAGCAACACCGAGTAGAAAGAAAGAAGAAGAGGAGCAGCAAGCATAGACATAGAAGCGAAGGATCACCTCCGGCTCCGGGTCGCCCCCTCCTATCACAACAAGGCAGAGCTCGCCCTTCATTCTACTGCAAAGGCCTTCCTATTCTCCAAGCTTAGAGAACATATCGGACTTACTAGAGGAAACATCCAATCTTCTCTACCTGCTTCTCCTCTGCCCCTTGGAAAAGAGCCCGAGGCACCTCTTTACTGAGAAAAAGACTTAGAAGAAGAAAACGATTCCTCGCCTCTCTTTCTATAAGCTCACATCCTTCTCCGAAGCATGCCTGAAATTTCAAGGCTTTCAGGAGCGTAGACTTGGGAGTGTAAGCTAGAGCATAGATCTAGCAACGCATTCTAGACACAAATCATTGGTATTGGATGTATCGTTAGGTTGTGCCGAGTTGGTTAGTGGGGATTCCTTAGAAGTTCAGTATGGTATACCATTCAGACTTGATTCATCTGCTTGAACCTATCAAGGGGGTCATGGCCCTTCTCATTTGGAACTGATTCTCATGGCTAGCTAGAGAGAGGGGCTTTAGCCTACTCCTAACGGTCAAAGCGAGCCGAGCCCTTTCATTCAATTCTTCATGAAAGAATGAAGAATGAATCAAATCTCCCCAAGTAGGATTCAAACCTACGACCAGTCAGTGACATTCAATGTATCTAATTTCTTCTTAAGGAAGCATACCCATGTATATTTTGAGTGATCATCAACAATCACTAAAGTATACAACTTCCCTCCTAGGCTCTGAATTGGTAAAGGACCAAACAAGTCTATGTGCAACAGATATAGACATCTTTCAGTGTCTTTGGAGCCAATACTTTTAAAGGTGGCCCTTATTTGCTTACCCATTTGGCAAGCATGACAGGACCACTTTTAATATATTTTAAATTAGGACTATTCCTAACAAGGTTTGTAGAGAATAGTCTATACATTGTCTTGTAGTTAATGTGGACAAGTCTCTTGTGCCATTGAACACAAAGAGACTCATTTTCATTTGCTACTAGACATACAGATAAAAGAGAATTACTGCATATAAAGTCTAAGCAATAAACATTCCTACTCCTAGTGCCTGAGAGAATGGTCTCTAAATTATTAGATTTTTGATCATTACTTGTCATTGTGGAATTCAATGACATAGCCTAGATCACATAGTTGACTTATGCTCACTAGGTTGTGTTGCAACCCTTCAACATAAGCTACCCTTGTGATTGAAACTATGCCATTGGAGATCGTACCATATCCCTTGGTGATTCCTCTTTCAGATCCACCAAAGATGACTTTAGGTTCATTCTTCACAGCTTTGTTGTCCTGTAGAAGATTCTGGTTCCTGTCATGTGCCTTGAGCACCCACTGTTAAAGTACCATATTTGGTTGAGGCTAGTACTTGAACTAACCTGCAAGAAGGAGTTTAGTTACCCTTAGGAGCCCAAATAATTTTGGGTCCTAGGTCCTTGTTAGCATGATGATATGACCTCTCAGCAGCTGCACTCTTTGCAGGAAGACTTTTCTTTGCACTTGGCACATTGGGATTGTACCAACAATCTATGGCAAAGTGTCCCACTTTACCACAGCACCAACATTCATGAATATTGTATCTCCTCTTCTGAACATTTCTTGATGAAATAACATCACTGTACTTATGTTCAAGAGGGGAGACAGCAGCATTTTTCATATTTCTTTCAGCAATGATCTGGATTAATGTTAACCTCTGTAAAGTATTGGCACCCTTTGTCTTAATGGCATCAACTTGCTTTGCCTTGGAGACCAGGAAATATTTGATGGCATCAGACACTGAGCAAGAGGACTTGTCTACAGGTTTTACAGCAGCCATGTTCATTGCTGGACAGTGCTTGGAAGAACTTGCTTCCATACTCCTAAATGATGAGGGTGTAGTACCAAATACAAATGGTCCGGGTTGGGCCATTTGAATTTCTTCATGGGGAGCCTTCATAACACATTCTCATACCCTTTCTTCCACTATAGAAAGGAGTGTTTTCCTTCCTATAGGAGCTTCCATTCTTCAAGTGACCATAAATTCTTTCATGATCATACCTGTTAGTAGGAAGTAATACCTTCTGAAAGGTGGTTTGAGGCTTAGCCATGTCCTTGCTCTTTTCTCCACACCCTTTTCCTACTTCCATTTTATTGAACCCTAGTCCTCTGCTATTGGTTTGACAGGAAAAGGTGTCAATAATAGGAAGCACGGATTTGGGCTTGGATAATTGAGCCACTGGGCCCTTTTCTTTCACAAGCTTCTCCTCAAGGTCTTTGATGATCTTATTCTTTTGGGATATGGTGCTTAAATGCACAATTGTTATTCCCTTAAGATGGCTTATTTGTCTACTCATCTGAGCCACCATGGAGGGTGACTCAGTGCACTCTTTCATAACCATCTTAAGGGAAGCAATTTCTTAGGCTTGCCTCTTGACCAGCTTCTTGCTCTTTTCAGAGCTTCCAAGATAGCACAATACTTGTCAATCACTTGATTGACATCTTCCTCAGATTCTGATTCACTTACACCAAATGATGAAGGTGTTTCAGATTCTGGGCTTGTCTCATAATCAGAAGAGGAGATGGAGTGAATTAATACCTATTCATTGTCAGAGTTGTTCTGACTGTCCTCCTCATCAGTGATGGCCATGAGGCCTAGCTGAACATTATCCTCTTCATCATCCTCTATATCACTGTGTGAATGTGATAGAGCGGCCCTGATTCCAATTCTGGCAGTAGGACAATCATCTTCCTTTTCTGCTGCAAACAGCAAAATATAGGCTTCTTCTTCAACATCTTAATATGATGATTCTGATTTAGATTCAGTCCAGCTTTTTCCTTTCTTTGCTAGGAAGGATTTTTCACCCTTCCTATCCTTTTGGTGGTGTTTTTTCTTGTCACCCTTTTCCTTCCTTTTGACTGGACAGCCAGCTAGGACATGTCCAGGCTTGCTGCAACAATAGCAAATGATGTTATTTGAAGCATGTTTACTAGATTTAGAATCATACCTGTCACCCTTTGGGTGCTTCCTTTCAGATTTACTGTGGTCTTTCTTGGAGTGTGAGGAGGAGGATGGCTTGTTCTTCCATTGCTTCCTCCTCATCATCTTCTTGAACTGCCTTGAGAAGGCAGTAAACTCTTTATCAGAGGAAGAGCTGTCTGAAGTGTTGTTCTCAGACTTATCTGATTCAGTACTACTTCTTGGAGGAGAAACCATCCTGGCCTTGCTCTTCTTGGAGCTGTCAGCCTTGAGAGACACAGATCTCTCCCTTACATGAGCCCTTGTTGAAGTGTCCTCTTCCTTTCTTGCAGATAACTGCATCTCATAGGAGAGAAGCTTCCCAAATAATGTATGAGTAGGAGTTTCACCAAGCTTGGCCACTTCCCTAATGGCACATATTTTTGTATCCCATTCTATAGTTAGAGATCTTAGTAACTTGTCATTCAGCTCATAGTCAGTGAACACTCTTTCATAGGTTCTTAGTTCATTGACTATCATAAAGAACCTTTCATAGAACATAGAAATTCTTTCCTGGCTCAGCTGCCTGAAAGCTTCATATTCTTGGTTGAGGAGTGATTTTCCATCATCCCTCACTTCAGCTGTCCCTTCTATATACACCACTAGTGTATCCCACATTTCCTTGACAGTTGTGCAGTGTACCAAGTTCTGAAATGTAGAGTCATCAATTGCATTAACAATTATGTTTTGTGCTCTTTTATCCATAGTGAACAGTGCAAGTTCATCCTTGGTCAAGTCATTGAAGGCCTTGGCCACTCTCCTTGTTGGATCTATGGTGGAGGCAGTTTGAAAAGTGAACGGCCCTTGCTTTACTGTGATGTAAATTCTTGGGTCAGATGCTTCCATAAACAATCTAACCCATTGCTTCCATATGCCAAAGTTTTCTTTATTGCATTTGGGCAACTTAATGGATCCCATCTCCTTCTGCAATCCAGTGGAGGCCATCGGATTTAGATAAGACTATTCCTTTATAGGATCTAGTCAAATAGTTATGTCCTTCTTGACTAACCTCCCTCTGATACCACTTGAGAGTTTGTTTAGGATGTAGTCTTAGTTAATTAGAGGGGGGGGTGAATAGGTTTATATTTCTTTAGGTTATAAACTAGCTATTTTCTGATTTTATGTTAGTTATTATCAAGCATCTAGAAAACACACAGAGATTTATAGAGGTTCCTAAAGACAGAGTGTCTTGAGTATCCTTCTTTCCCCCTTCACCTTTCTAACAATGAGTTAGATAAGGCCAATACCTCCAAACTCAGTTCCGAGAGCTTACAACACAGATCCCTCAGGATCTCTCAGGTTTTCACAAACCCTACCTCAGGCTCAACAGCCCTACCACAGGCTCAACAGCCCTACCTCAGATCACACACTGATCCTACTCTCAAGCTGACCTCTCAGCTTTACTTCTCAGGCTAGACAACCCTACTTCCTCAGGCAAAGATGTCCTACCACTCAGAACTGTTAAGTTCCTACAGTAATAATAATGTATGATTACAAAAGAAGATAGAATAAACTTAATCTTCTATTGCAGAACAACAACTGTGGCATTCTTGAATCTGGGATGAGTCCAATGGCCTCAACTTTGATTCTTCTGATCCTTTTCTTCAGTGAAAGAGTGAGGATCAACTTTCTCTACCTTGAGTTGATCAAGAGGAGAAATCTATTCTCTCCTTATAGCTTCAGGAAACAGGAAGTGAAAGCTTTCTTGGCTGCCGACAATGGAACAGTAATCTTGTTCTTCTTTTGTGTGTTGGAGAGTTGGAGAGAGTGAGGGTGTGAGAGAGTGCTTCTACAAAGCCCTAATTTTCTCTTTTATACTTCACAGATCTTCAACGGCTATCAGATGTCCTCTGACACATCATGGAAGAGATTGGAGTACCATATCTTGCTTTACTGCAGCTTGCGCCAAAAGCAAAACCTGCCAGTCCCTTTGAATCTGTCTCAGCGGTTAGGCTGAGACAGGTACCAGTCTCAGCGGCTTCTTCTGTCCTGTCCTAGTGGATCCACAGAGACAGGAAGTTGTCTCACCAATTTTCTTCTATCTGCAGCTCAGCTGGCCCAGTCATCTTTTCAGCGGCCAGATGCGCAAATCTCGCACACCGCTATAGGCGGTAGCTAGACTGCGGCACGAAGCGGCAGTGTACCGATCATTCAAGTAATATAAACGAGGAGTAAATCCACGAGTATCGAATCTCGGAAGGAACACAGTAAGGTGGAGTTAACTATTGAGGAAGGGCTTGAGATCGAAGTCCTTTAGGTCGGATGGATTGCGGGAGGCTTGGTTTGGATTGTGGAAAATAAAGTAAAATAGCTACGACTACTCCTATGCAGGCCTTCAGCGCACTGCTTCGCCGGGCGGATGGAAACTAGGCAGGCCTTGAGCGCGCTGCTTCACTAGCTAGATGGACGAGTAGGCTAGCGGATGAGGTGAATAAGTGCGGAATCGAACTATGCAGGCCTTGAGCGCACTGCTTCGTAAGGCGAATGGATTACACGGGCCGCTATGCCACGCTTTGCTAGGCGGATGGAAGAGTAGGCATACGGATGAGGGTCGCAAGCACCTCGTCGACAAGCACGCCACTAGCAATTGCTAGTGCGGCACACGAACGTGACGGCGGGATGGAGGATGGAATGGGGCGCTCCTCAAATCACATAAACCACAAAGATAACCACAAAACTATGGAAAAATACACTAATAACACTTAGGGTTTATGGACATCATTCGTATAGAAACATACAACCACACATATCAAATAGAATCAGCAAAAATAACAAGGAGGAGGTAAGATTACAACCGAAGCACGAAGACTCGTTGGAGATTCACGGCAGGAATCTAGGGTTGTCAATCCTCGTCCGGGCTCGGTCTTCAACTGCCGTCCGGGGTAGAAGAGGGCTGTCACTACCTCCCAATTGACCCATCTTCTTCGTCAAGAGCCTTCAGCCATGATCTTGCCGGAGAACTCCAAGGATATAGTGCACAATCCGTTGAAATGGAGCTTGGAAGCTTCTGAATGATGGAGGAGGCCGAGAGGATACTCCGGCTCGAGATTGGCGTGGAGAGTATGTCTGGAGCACCTCCAGATGGTGGGCGGCGATGGAGGGGCGAAATGGGAGCTCTGGAGCAGGAAACGGAGCAGCTGGGCGGAATCGGGAGATGGATCCTGACCTAAAATCGCGCATGTCTATTTATAGATGGAGCAGAATTAAACAACGCGCACGATCAGGCGCACTACCAATGGTCGTGCGCGAAGAAATGCCTCTGATCATGCGCGAAGAACCTGTAGCATAACCAGATCTGCACAAAATCGCACGGTCAGTGGCGCACGACCAGTGGTTGTGCGCGAAGAAGGCCAATGATCGTGCGATGTCGCTCAATCAGGGCTCAATCAGGGATGGGAATAAACGCACGATCAATGGTCGTGCGCCTGGTCGTGCGAGAAGGAAAACGCACGACCAGTGGTTTTTTCGGCCGAAAATCCCCCAGAACCCATCCCGAGTGTCGCACAACCCTTGGACCTGCATGAAAATATACTAGACCACAGAAATACATGAAATCACACCAAGATAGGGCATAAATGTGCACTAAGCAATGAGATGGGCAACGTGATCAAATAGAATTGAAAATAGGCCTAAAGTGAAGTGCATGTGCATGAAAACTAGCCCAGATGAGTCCGAAAATATGTATATAATTGGGACTCATCACACCCCCAGACTTACCTATTTGCACGTCCCGAGCAAACAAAATCTAAGCAGACGGAGAAAAACAACTAGCTAACAGAGAAATTGCGACACAGAGTACCATGCGAAGTCGCGTGCTCACACGCATAAAAATATAACAGAGGAAATTTCTAAGTATGCATAACAGTTTGTACTTTTCTAAAATGCGTATCAAAAATTTATTACTACTCAAAAATAGAATCACGGTGAATCATCCGGTCACGCGTAGGGAGAAAATAAACTAATCACTAAGGTGAGCATTGCCAAAGATCGGGGCTCAGGACAACCTCCAAAGGAATCCACCAATGTCGGTGACCATAGGCTTGCCTGTTCGCACTCTCTCCACGGCACTGGTTTGGCTCACTCACGAATCAGTAGGAGTTTAGGTGAAGATGGGGCTTGGGTTTCAGTGAGGTAAACAAGGATAAACATGGAGGCTACACACCAAACCCAAATGAGCTAGCATAAAAAAATAATCTATCCGCTAACCCAAATATATGCGAGTACACCACACCCCCTGACTTTACTTTTTAACAATGAGTGTGTGCACTGCCCACTCCCAAATACAAATCAAAAATTATTTTCAATTAAACTTTTTTTCTTTCTATATCCATTTTTTTCAATTTTCTTTTTCTCTTTTCATTTTTTCACAACAAAATCAGCAGATTAAACATTGAAGCACATCCACATTTTCACAAAAATATTCACCACATCAACACCCTGAATGAAAATATAAAATACTAAAGCTCGACTTTGGTGCGCGACTAGGATCGACTATGAGGCTTTGGTGAAATAATGGTGGAGCTGAATCAAAAGAAGGGGTAGGCACAACGGGGCTAACGAGGATAAGACATTAGGATCGGCACAAAGCTCAACCGGGCCACAATGAGGGCCTACATCACGTTCGTGCACTGAACTAACCTATACCCATGCTTCGAGAATAGCTTGGGGCAAGTTCTTAGCCAACGAAAAAGACTATCCGTCCTCCTGACTCGAGCAATGCAAACCTAATGCCCGGCTACACACATCCCTAAGCTACCATTTGATTCACACCGAATTCACCATTTTTGAGTAGAATAAATAGTATTGACGCAAATAGAAAAATATAAAACTATAAGCATACAGAAAAATTAAATCTACTCAAATTTCTACATGAAACGAGGGCACTCGACTAGGACACTGCAGGAGTCAACATTTTACTCCGTTTCACAATCCTAAGCCAGCACGATGATTTGCTCGAATATTGCTCAAGAAATGAGTTTAACTCGCGGCACGCACACAGCTAAGAACGCGCTCAAGTGGGTGCAAGTGGTGTGTGATGCAATGATCTAAACAAAATAAATCAATAAAAGCTTCTAGTGTGCATATGCAGTGTGCACGTGCATTGGGTAACAAATACTGGCTCTCCCCCAGACTTAACCTAAGAAGTACATCACATGATATTGAAATGAAAATCAGAAAGAGACAGGGAGAGAGGTTACCCCATGCTCAGCTAGTGAGCATACCAGAAGACGCGTGAATGACCGAGGCCGCGCCACCACCATACGAAGAATCACAACCACCGCCTTATAAGATGTGCAATGAATACCTGCAAGGTGGGTGAGCTCCGCAAAACAAAAGCAAAAATATACTAAAAATAAAAACAGAAATTAAGATCGACATGAAAAATAAAATGCAAAAAAGATAAGATAACTACTGGGGTTATTGTCCTCCCAGCACGACTTATTCAACTACTGTGCAGTTCTAGCTAATGGGCCTATGAAAAGAAAAATGAACAGGTAACTGTTCCATCATCTGTTTCGGTAACGGGTACCGATACGGCGATAAAACAGTCTCTCCTCTACCTGAATAATAATACCTGCAACGCACAGGTAGAGGAAACAGAATTTAAGATGAGGAAGAGGAATAAGCCTCACTCATCTCACACAAAAAATCCTTGCCAAGCAAGGTGTCGTCGGGAAGGCGGCAGGAGGAAAAGGCAATGTATGAGGCTTCCCTTATGGAGGAGGGATCAACCTCCTCACATGAAAGGATACACTCATCATTGACTTGAGCACAAAGCTCCAAGTCCTCCATGGGTACCTGTAAGGACTCAACCTGCACAGGCTCAGATGAAGGAGGGGGGGTCAAGAAATAAAAGAGAAGAAGGACAAAAATAATCAGAAATCGGGGGAGTGGTCCCGGTCTCGCTCCCATTAGATTGGGAAAGTAAAATAATGTCAGCATCATCGACAATGCTGCAGGGCTCGGTAGGATCATCAGTGACCTCCTCCACGATTTGGACTTCCTCCACCGGTGCTGAGGTAGAATCCTCGTCACCTTGGAAAATATCCTCCTCCATAGGAATAGGCACAACACATAAATCACCTGCCTTATCCTGCGAAACATCCTCAATAATGTCGTCAGAGACAAATGTAGTAGAATGCACAACAAGGGGAGGAATAGTGCTTGGATAAAAGTCAAGCACTGGTTCCTCACAAAGAATCAAAGCTACGCTAGGAGATGGATGTACAGGGGAGATGGGCTCAGTCATGTCAGTGCCCAGATCAACCACACATCTGGTGACAGTGTCCACATCATTCCCTTCAAAACTCGAAGGTGATATAGGCACATAGCCAGATGTTGAAGGTGTGCTGCCAGAAGTAGGAGTCGGAGCGATCCGGATATCCGGCTCGTCATCCTCGTCCAATTGGCGAAGATACTCGGCACAATCCTTCAGGGCATGATCCATGCACTGACAAAACAAGCACTGCCTAACTGTCCTCATTGGCACAGCAGGTGCTGAAGCCGAAAAGAGGTATGAAGGTAAAGGTGTGGCAGAATATCCATAAGACCTCCGCGCACCATATGGAGTACCAGACGAAGTCGATGCTCCATATGTTGGGCTGGGAGTGCTAGGGCTACTATCTCCCTTTGGACATCTATCACTAGCATGAGAGATATCTCCACAAAAACGGCAATGGATATTGAATGAAGACCACATAGTGTGAAGATACAATGATTCAAAGTAAAAATACTATTGTGCAAAATGCTACACCCAACAATAATTACTAAGCAACCTAATATAGGAGAGGAAAAAGGAATAACAAGAAATCAAATAAAGAAAGGATGCAATACACAAAGGGAAGGGCTTCTCGCTCAGATTCTCCCTCTCCAGAGAACTCACACGTCTGTGTTCCCCGGCAACGGCGCCAAAAACTTGATGCGCAAATCTCGCACACCGCTATAGGCGGTAGCTAGACTGCGGCACGAAACGGCAGTGTACCGATCGTTCAAGTAATATAAACGAGGAGTAAATCCCCGAGTATCGAATCTCGGAAGGAACACAGTAAGGTGGAGTTAACTATTGAGGAAGGGCTTGAGATCAAAGTCGTTTAGGTCGGATGGATTGCGGGAGGCTTGGTTTGGATTGTGGAAAATAAAGTAAAATAGCTACGACTACTCCTATGCAGGCCTTGAGCGCACTGCTTCGCCGGGCGGATGGAAACTAGGCAGGCCTTGAGCGCACTACTTCACTAGGTGGATGGACGAGTAGGCTAGCGGATGAGGTGAATAAGTGCGGAATCGAACTATGCAGGCCTTGAGCGCACTGCTTCGTAAGGCGAATGGATTACACGGGCCGCTATGCCACGCTTCGCTAGGCAGATGGAAGAGTAGGCATACGGATGAGGGTCGCAAGCACCTCGTCGACAAGCACGCCACTAGCAATTGCTAGTGCGGCACACGAACGTGACGACGGGATGGAGGATGGAATGGGGCGCTCCTCAAATCACATAAACCACAAAGATAACCACAAAACTATGGAAAAATACACTAATAACACTTAGGGTTTATGGACATCATTCGTATAGAAACATACAACCACACATATCAAATAGAATCAGCAAAAATAACAAGGAGGAGGTAAGATTACAACCGAAGCACGAAGACTCGTTGGAGATTCACGGCCGGAATCTAGGGTTGTCAATCCTCGTCCGGGCTCGGTCTTCAACTGCCGTCCGGGGTAGAAGAGGGCTGTCACTACCTCCCAATTGACCCGTCTTCTTCGTTAAGAGCCTTCAGCCATGATCTTGCCGGAGAACTCCAAGGATATAGTTCACAATCCGTTGAAATGGAGCTTGGAAGCTTCTGAATGATGGAGGAGGCCGAGAGGATACTCTGGCTCGAGATTGGCGTGGAGAGTATGTCCGGAGCACCTCCAGATGGTGGGCGGCGATGGAGGGGCGAAATGGGAGCTCTGGAGCAGGAAACGGCGTAGCTGGGCGGAATCGGGAGATGGATCCCGACCTAAAATCGCGCATATCTATTTATAGACGGAGCAGAATTAAACAACGCGCACGATCAGGCGCACGACCAATGGTCGTGCGCGAAGAAATGCCTCTGATCGTGCGCGAAGAACCTGTAGCATAACCAGATCTGCACAAAATCGCACGGTCAGTGGCGCACGACCAGTGGTCGTGCGCGAAGAAGGCCAATGATCGTGCGCTGTCGCTCAATCAGGGCTCATTCAGGGATGGGAATAAACGCACGACCAATGGTCGTGCGCCTGGTCGTGCGAGAAGGAAAACGCACGACCAGTGGCTTTTTCGACCGAAAATCCCCCAGAACCCATCCCGAGTGTCGCACAACCCTTGGACCTGCATGAAAATATACTAGACCACAGAAATACATGAAATCACACCAAGATAGGGCATAAATGTGCACTAAGCAATGAGATGGGCAACGTGATCAAATATAATTGAAAATAGGCCTAAAGTGAAGTGCATGTGCATGAAAACTAGCCCAGATGAGTCCGAAAATATGTATATAATTGGGACTCATCACGGCCCTTTGCCTTGTCTCAGCGGTTCAGCTGAGACTGAGAGCTTGTCGCAGCGGTTTTGACAGCAAACCTACTGAACTTACTTCACACCTTGGTATGACCTAACCATGCATGGTCATGAGATAAAGTGGAATTTATCAAATATAACTTGTACTTAGCATTGAGTGTGAACCTTCTTCAAATTAAGGGAACATTGAGGGTCATTTTCCCAACACTTGCCCCCTACCAGCGAGTACGTGAAGAAGAGTGACTTTGAAGAGTTCAGGAATTTGTTCTTGGAACTCTTGCAGGCCGCACTCCCCCTCTGGGCGAGTCCTCGACACCACCAGCACCCGTGCTCGCCTCACCATCTTTGATGGAGATTGATCAAACACGTTGGCATGGGAAGGGGCTAGCCTCGGAGGAAGGCTTGAGTCTCCAAGCGCGAGTGCTCTTCAACAGCTCACCTAGGACCAGCTGCCCCGGTGAGGAGGTAGTGAGAATGCCTTCGTCTCGCCAGGGAGGTTGGTGAAGTCCTTTCTGCGAGCTGATTACCTCAACTCCAATTTCAGACGGGTTCAGTGAACCTGCCTTGTCCTATTACACTGGCAAGGATGACTGTAACGCCCCAGATTCTTCTTTTGATTATTTTAGCAAAGCACGTGAAATTAAGAATAATTATCCGAAATCGAGGTTTTTATTTAGGGCGTTACCTTTCTCAATCGACGTCGTCGTCCGGCGAGTTAGCTCTTGTGGGGGGCGTTATTTCGGTAAAGTGTAAGTATATGTATACATATATATATACGTTACACTATATAAATTAAGGTACCAAGACGTATATAAAGAGCTATATAATATGAATATGATATGTACATGTATATATATACGTATATGCGTAAAGGTTTGGGGTACTTTTAGCCTTATGTTCGTGTGCGGGTGGTCACATGTGGGTTTAACCATATATTGTATGTATACAACTATACATAGCAACTTATGACATATATATATGCACATAAATTATTATTATTATTATTATTATTATTATTATTATTATTATTATTATCATATTCTTATAAATTATTATCATCCTAATACTAAACCCTCCCCCATATATCTCCCTGCTGGCATCATTCCCAACCGATCCCTCCAGCTTTTAATTCTTCTCTCTCCCCGATATCTTTGGCTGTCGTGCGCGACGAGGAAGGCGATATAGGGTTTCGGCGTTGGGATCGCCGGAGGAGGCATTTTGGAGGTCGCCGGAGCTTGGTTCCTTCGTCAGGGTGGTGAATCGGTGAGCCCTCGTCGCCGGGGCTAAGGCTTTGGTCGGCTATCGGCAAGTTGGTCGCGATCCGGCGAGTCGCCGGTTGGATCCGAGGCAAGAAAACCCTTCTTCTCCTCCTACTTTCCCCCTTTCCCGTTACCTTTCTAGTATGGTGCTTGTGTTGGTATTTAGCTTACCCTATTTTGGTGCTTGGGGGAAGTGGTTCTGATGAAATCCTTACCTAATTGATTTTGATCCCCTACTCTAGATTTAAATTTTTTTGTGATAATCTGAGGGGCTGCTGCCCTCTTGGTTTTCTTGATTTGGGGAAGCTGTTTTTTTTTTGTTTTCCCTTGAATTGAGGGGGTGGCTGCTGTTGCTATTTGGTTGGCCTGCTGCTGCTATTTTTGTAGTTGGCCTGCTGCTGCTATTTTTGTAGTTGGCCTGCTGCTGCTATTTTTGTAGTTGGCCTACTGCTGCTGTCTTATTGGGACTGCTGCTGCTGTTTGCACATTATAATTGGGGCTGCCTCTTATGCTCTTTGTTGGGTTAATTTGAGGCTGCTGTTATTTGATTTTTTGCTGCTATATAACCATCCTTGTTGGGTTAATTTTGGGCTGCTGTTATGCTCTTTGTTTGGGGGCTGCCTTATATAATTGCCCATTTTTTTTCCTTCCCTCATTGTTGAGGGGGGCTGCTGCTATATGATTTGATTTGGGGTTGCCTCGTATGTGTTCTAATTTGGGGCTGCTGGTTATCGGGTTGGGGCTGCCTCTTTTGCTCTTCATTTTGGTGCTGCTCCTTGTGGATTTTGGGGTTGTTTCTTATGCTTGTTAATTGGGGGCTGTTTCCTTATGTTAGGGCTGCTGTGAGGATTGCTGTTTTTACTAGAGGGCTGCTCTTATTTCCTTTTGTTTTCTCCTTTTATGGGGCTGCTGCTGTTGGCTTTAGTCGGGCTGCTGCTATGCTTTTCCTAAGGGGCTGCTTTGCTTCACTCTTGTTGGGTTTCATTCCTTGCAAACTAATTCTGCGCGCTTCGATTCAAGTAGCTAGAAATGATCAATATTACGGTGATTCTATTTGCTAACTCCTCGGCAAACTTAATTGGCCCTGTTTTATTATATGCTAGCTGCTATGGTTGGGTGAATCCTTCTATCACTCTTTTATACGCTAGCTGCTATATGTTTAGCTTTGTTCCGATCCTGTGCTAATCCTTGATGGTTAATTCTGGTTGATTTTGTTCCGGATCATGTTTTACTTGGCTACTTCTGCATATTTACTTGGCTAAATAGAGATGGACTTGTTTGCACTGGAAGGATGGGTATAGGGAACACTGGGTTCCCCCATCACATCTGTTGGCACCAAAAATGTACCAACTCCACGATCGCTCAAACTGAAGGATGGGGGGTAAGACTGTTGAATGGCTGGTTACTTTGAGCTGAAGGAAATGCTATTTTATTTATATAAAGCTTGAGTTACAGCTGAGGTTACAATAGAAAAGTATGAAAGAAAGGTATAAGATTTGAAGAAAAGAACTAGCAAAGAGGTCTCCTGAAGTGAGACCGGAAGGTCCCCGCGGTCTCAAAAACTGAGATCGCTCAAGCCACTGGCAGGAACTGGAACTCTCCCAAAGATCCCGAAACTGGTACCCCTACCCCTCTATTTATAGACGCAGGGGCCTGCCCGAACGGGCAGATCTGGAAGGTAACGGGCTGCCCGGAACTGCTGAGATCGCATGAGACCGCTGAGATCGTCTGGACCTGCTGAGATCGTCTGGACCTGCTGAGGTCGTCAGCTGAGACCGCTGAGATCGTCTGAGACCGCTGAGATCGTCTGAGACTGCTGAGATCGTCTGGACCTGCATCACCTAAACAGCACAACAGAATCAGCCTAAGGGCGACCTCACGAGGCGAGATCGCCCAAGGGGCGATCTCCTCTCTTTACGATCTTCCCACGGGGGAGGCCGCCAAGGGGCGACCCCCGGGCTGAGATCGCCTAGGGCTGGGCGATCTCCCCTCGGGGGAGGTCGCCAACGGGCGACCTTCGGGCTGAGATCGCCCAGGGATGGGCGATCTCCCCTCAGGGGAGGTCGCCAACGGGCGACCTCCGGGCTGAGATCGCCCAGGGCTGGGCGATCTCCCCTCGGGGGAGGTCGCCAACGGGCGACCTCCGGGCGAGGACAAGGACGCCCAAAAAGAAGGGCGGCGGCGACCTCCCGGGGGAGGAGTCACGCGAGGCACGAAAGTAAGACCGCCCAGGTGATAGAAGACCACCAGGGCTCGGATAACCAACTCGAGGGGATCGCCGATTTCTGGGTAAAACAACATCTCTTTTAATAGTGGTTGGTAGGATGGGTGCAGGGAACACTGGGTTCCCCCACCACCACCACGACGCCTATTTCTTATTTGGGGTGAATGTCCCCTTTATGTGAGTGGTTAGTGACATTGTTTTGGGTCCGCCACCACTGGTCCATTTTTGCACTATATGCCAAGTTTAGTCATGCTCTTGCTTATCGGGCTGGTTCTATGCGGGATCTTCTTAACCTGTTATTACTGAAATCTTTATATAAGCGTATATATATAGTTATATATATGTGTATATGTATATATATATGTATTTATATACCCCTTTTCAGCTTGGATATGTCACTTGTTACTTCTCCTTCTCTTACTTTTACCCATGCTATTTTCTTGCACCCTTTGGGCTGAGGCATTCTTTTCTTATGGATGCCTCAAATTCAGGTTTGTAGCTGCCGCCGGAGTTTGAGCGGGGTCGATCAGTTCCCTGTCGAGGCCTTCCTCTCTTGTAGGTAAGGATTCAGTTTCTTTTGTTGTAGCTTTTCTTTTGGGATGTTGACTCTTTTCCTGCGGGTTCGTGTCAGTTGTTGACGCCCGTATGGCTTTTGTTTGGTTTACTTGCTGATGCTGCTGCTAGCTTCCTTTACTGCTACTTAGTTATTTTGTATTCGTACACTCTGGGAAACGCCGATTTTGCTGAATATTAATGCAGTTCTTTTGGCATTATAAAAATTTAACCTTTTAACTGTTTGTTGCATTACTATTCAGTATCACCTATTTGCAAATCGTAAAACAGAATATAATGATACTTCTTTATTATATACTAAATGTAGATCGGCGATCACCCTGGAGACGTCTCTGGTCTTCAGCGCCGTTAGGTATAAAGTGAACTTATTTTCTTCCGATGTGTATGCTTGTCTTTTACAAGGTGCGGCTAGTTAAACTGCAGGGCCGAGGGACACGACTTCCTAATCTAATGAAAATAATCTTAAAAGATAATCCTTTGTTTAATTCACATCTTTTATCGTGAAAAAGTTCGTTTGATTGCTCGCCTGAACGTCCGTAGTTGTCCCCTACTGGACGTGGCATCACGACGCGTGTTTTCCCCCTTTACTCTGATATTATAATATATTTCGGGAAAATACGGGTTGTGACAGTTGGTATCAGAGGTAGGTTAGCCGGGTTGCTGGAAATGTTCTGGTTGGCCCGGTTAACCGTCCAGTGAGAATCGTTAATCATTGCATACACTCACCGATGGGTCATCGGTAGATCTCGGCTGAAGCACGAACACTACACTCATAAGCATGAAAGAAGTATACGGGGCATATTATGTAGTATGGGATGCATAATATGTGTTTGTATATGGATCCTCATAGGTGACAACATACGACTGTTATGTAGTATGGGATGCATAACGTAGGTCGCATGCGTGTCCATTAGATTTTCTTTTTCGTTGCATGCGATAATATGTAGTATGGGATGCATAAGATCGCATGTGTACGCCGCTCATAGCATGCATTAAGGCCTTTTCTTAGTTTGCATAGCACTGCATGCATAGCATAACATTGCATAAGCATACGTGCCAAGCTAGAGATCTACACGATGACACATGTACACCCATGATTTCAAAGGTAAGATTTTAAGTTTATGTGCATACGGGAGAGGTGCACGAGAGGTAAAGGATGGTATACCATCCTGAGTATGACGTAATATTATGTATTTACTTTTCCCAGAGAAAAAGCAGTAGAAAAAGCAAGTATTTGTATGTCCTCTCTTCGTAGAGGTTTGAGTCCTGTCTTAGTAGGCTGTTTGTATCAGGTTCTTCCTCGTTCTCATTGTAGTCCAATCTTTCTGTGGTAATTTAGTCGCTATAGCAGCGTTCTATCTTTGTTATGTCATGTGTCTCCTGCTTTGTTAGGCGAGTTTAAGGTTCGAGATTGTTGGGCGCACGTTCTGTTTGACTCTGGTGCCACTCACTCTTTTGTGGCCAAGAAGTTGTTGATCGGTATCGCTGGGCCTTGGAGCGTGTTGGTGATCCGTTTTGTGTCAAGTACCCATCCGGAGATTCGGTGGTGTCATATCTATGCGTGAGGCAGTGTCCGATTATTTTGAATGGATTTTTGGGATATCCAGATCTGAAGCTGATCGACTTGGAGGATTTTGACGTGATTTTGGGCATGGATTGGCTAGCCCGTTCGACGTTGTGATCCAATGTAGGGATAAGCGCTTTGATTTCCTGATGGATGATGACCAGCCCAGGAGTGTGTTCGGTTTCCCGCGTCAGACTTCCTCAGTTATGTCAGTAGTCTGTGCCCAGGCTTTGGCAGAGTTTGATGGCCGTGTCTGTTTTGTTTCTGTCTTGCTCGCGGCTTGTGCATCGTCGCCTTGTGTTGAAGATATTCCTGTGGTGCGGGAGTTTCCGGACGTTTTTCCCGACAACCTTCCTGGTCTCCCTCCTGAGCGAGAGGTAGAGTTTGTGTTAGATTTGGAGCCCGGGACCGCCCTATTGCGAAGGCACCCTATCGTATGGCACCACGGGAGTTGGAAGAGCTGCGCACTCAGCTGGGAGAGTTACTGCAGCTTGGGTTTATTAAGCCGAGTTCGTCGCCTTGGGGTGCGCCGGTTCTGTTCGTGAAGAAGAAGGATGGGGCGATGAGGCTATGCATCGATTGCAGAGAGTTGAACAAGGTCACTATCAAAAAATAGATATCCGTTGCCGCGGATTGATGACTTGTTCGACCAATTGCAGGGTAGCTGCGTGTTCTCGAAGATCGACCTTCGGTCCGGTTACCATCAGTTGAGGATTCGCGACTCAGACGTTCCGCGGACTGCTTTCCGGTCGCGTTACGGACATTTTGAGTTCCTGGTGATGTCCTTTGGGCTGACGAATGCGCCCTCTGCTTTTATGGATCGGATGAACAGGGTATTCCGGGACTATCTGGACCAGTGCGTGGTGGTTTTTATTGATGATGTGCTGATATATTCTTCGAGTGAGGAGGAGCATGCTCGGCATGTGTTGGGTGCTGTCTACCTTGAGGGCGCACAAGCTGTATGCCAAGCTGAGCAAATGCGAGTTCTGGCTTTCACAAGTTTCCTTTTTGGATCACGTCGTGGGCAAGAGTGGCATCTCTGTGGACCCAGCGAATGTCGCTGCTGTTTTGGATTGGAAGAGGCCGGCATCGCCTAAGGAGATCCGAAGTTTCTTGGGTTTAGCAGGCTATTACCGGCAGTTTGTGGAAGGTTTCTCAGGCATTTCCGCGCCTCTGACTAGGTTGACGCGGAAGGAAGCGTCTTTCGATTGGAGCGAGCAGTGCGAGGAGGCCTTTCAGGAGTTAAAGAGAAGGCTGTGTTCCGCTCCGGTTTTGGCTCTCCCGGTTGAGGGAGTGGAGTTCTAGGTCTACGTCGATGCTTCGCTGTTAGGCCTTGGATGCGTCCTCATGCAGGAGGGCAAGGTCATTGCGTATGGGTCGAGGCAGCTAAAGGTGCATGAGCGGAATTATCCGACGCATGATTTGGAGTTTGCTGCGGTGATATATGCCCTGAAGCTGTGGAGGCATCTCTTGTATGGAGTGGAGTGCAAGATCTACTCAGATCACAAGAGCCTAATTTACGTGTTTTCTCAGCGAGAGCTGAACATGCGCCAGCGTCGGTGGATGGAGTACGTGGCTGATTATAATGTGGAAATCCTCTATCACACCGACAAAGCAAATGTAGTGGCGGATGCCCTGAGCAGGAAGTCAGCTTCTGTTTTCGGACTCTCTGTGCAGTCCCTGCTGGAGGAGTTCTTTCTGATGAGCATCGCGGTGAAGCCTAGTGGTGGTCCCTCTCGTTTGGAGGTTGAGGAGCCGTCCTGGATTGTTTTGGCGAGGTTGCACCAAAAGGATGATCGGGATTTGCAGCACCTCTGGAGCAGAGCTGAGAGAGATGCGTTGCCAGATTTCTCGATTGATGCAGAGGGTACGTTGAGGTACCGTGGCAGGCTGTGCATACCCGCGGTGGAGCAGATTCGGGCGAAGATTTGTGAGGAGGCTCACGACTCCAGCCTATCTTATCGTCCTGGTTCTACCAAGATGTATCGCGACCTGAAGCAGTTTGTGTGGTGGCCTGACATGAAGGGCGATATTGCGAGATTCGTGGCGCAGTGCTTCACTTGTCAGCACATCAAGGCGGATCACAGGAGGCCTGGGGGCAAGTTGACGCCGTTGGATATTCCCCGGTGGAAGTGGGAGAGCATCTCCATGGACTTCATTACTGGTTTGCCGAGATCCCCACGGGGTCATGATGCAGTGTGGGTCATCGTTGACAGGTTGACCAAGTGTGCTCACTTCGTGCCATACAAGACTGGTTATTCGATGGAGAAGATTGCATCTATGTATGTGCAGGAGGTCATTAGACTGCATGGGGTTCCAGCGAGCATAGTGTCTGATCGTGATTCCAGGTATACCTCTCATTTTTGGCAGAGTCTGCATGGGGCCTTGGGCACCGTTCTCAGGTATACTACAGCATATCACCCGCAGACGAATGAGCATACAGAGAGGGTTAATCAGATCGTGGAGGATATGATCCGGTGTTACATTCTAGAGCATGGAGGAGCTTGGGATGAACGCCTTGGGCTCATGGAGTTCACGTACAATAATAGCTACCAGGAGAGCTTGCAGATGGCTCCGTTTGAGGCGCTGTATGGGAGGCGATGTCGGACTCCCCTGTTTTGGGCTGAAGTGGGCGAGAAGCCAGTCTTAGGGTCCTGAGGCTTTGGAAGAGATGAGCGTTGCTGTGACGCAGATCCGTGAGAAGCTCCAGGTAGCTCAGGAGCGCTACGAGAAGTACGCCAACCGGCGTAGGGGTGATTTGGAATTTGTAGTAGGGGACTTGGTGTTCCTTAAGGTGTCCCCGATGGCAGGTGTTAAAAGATTTGGGAAGAGCCATAAGCTGGACCCCAGGTTTGTTGGCCCATTTGAGATCGTCGAACACATCGGAGTTTCTGCTTATAGGTTATTGTTACCTGCCTCTTTCCCGGGTATGCATGACGTTTTCCATGTGAGCCAGTTGCGGAAGTGCATCCGCAGCGATCGTCATGTTCTGGATTTCGTGCCAGTGTTGCAGCCCAATTTGTCCTTTGTGGAGCAGCCTGTTCGTATTTTGGAGAGGCAGGATCGGGTGTTGCGAAGGAAGTCCATCCCTATGGTGAAGGTCCTCTGGGACAATCAGGATGTTCGGGGTGCGACCTGGGAGCTTGAGTCAGCGATGAAGGAGTCCTACCCTCACCTTTTCGACTAGTTTCCCCGGTAAGTTTTCGCCTCCTGAGTTTTCTTTCTTTTTCGTGTTTACCTCGTTTCGAATTGTCGCTGCAAAGTTTCGGGTCGAAACTTTTTGTGAGGAGGGGTGACTGTAACGCCCCAGATTCTTCTTTTGATTATTTTAGCAAAGCACGTGAAATTAAGAATAATTATCCGAAATCGAGGTTTTTATTTAGGGCGTTACCTTTCTCAATCGACGTCGTCGTCCGGCGAGTTAGCTCTTGTGGGGGGCGTTATTTCGGTAAAGTGTAAGTATATGTATACATATATATATACGTTACACTATATAAATTAAGGTACCAAGACGTATATAAAAAGCTATATAATATGAATATGATATGTACATGTATATATATACGTATATGCGTAAAGGTTTGGGGTACTTTTAGCCTTATGTTCGTATGCGGGTGGTCACATGTGGGTTTAACCATATATTGTATGTATACAACTATACATAGCAACTTATGGCATATATATATGCACATAAATTATTATTATTATTATTATTATTATTGTCATATTCTTATAAATTATTATCATCCTAATACTAAACCCTCCCCCTTATATCTCCCTGCTGGCATCATTCCCAACCGATCCCTCCAGCTTTTATTTCTTCTCCCTCCCCGATATCTTTGGCTGTCGTGCGCGACGAGGAAGGCGATATAGGGTTTCGGCGTTGGGATCGCCGGAGGAGGCGTTTTGGAGGTCACCGGAGCTTGGTTCCTTCGTCGGGGTGGTGAATCGGTGAGCCCTCGTCGCCGGGGCTAAGGCTTTGGTCGGCTATCGGCAAGTTGGTCGCGATCCGGCGAGTCGCCGGTTGGATCCGAGGCAAGAAAACCCTTCTTCTCCTCCTACTTTCCCCCTTTCCCGTTACCTTTCTAGTATGGTGCTTGTGTTGGTATTTAGCTTACCCTATTTTGGTGCTTGGGGGAAGTGGTTCTGATGAAATCCTTACCTAATTGATTTTGATCCCCTACTCTAGATTTAAATTTTTTTGTGATAATCTGAGGGGCTGCTGCCCTCTTGGTTTTCTTGATTTGGGGAAGCTGTTTTTTTTTTTTGGTTTTCCCTTGAATTGAGGGGGTGGCTGCTGTTGTTATTTGGTTGGCCTGCTGCTGCTATTTTTGTAGTTGGCCTGCTGCTGCTATTTTTGTAGTTGGCCTGCTGCTGCTATTTTTGTAGTTGGCCTACTGCTGCTGTCTTATTGGGACTGCTGCTGCTGTTTGCACATTATAATTGGGGCTGCCTCTTATGCTCTTTGTTGGGTTAATTTGAGGCTGCTGTTATTTGATTTTCTGCTGCTATATAACCATCCTTGTTGGGTTAATTTGGGGCTGCTGTTATGCTCATTGTTTGGGGTCTGCCTTATATAATTGTCCTTTTTTTTCCTTCCCTCATTTTTGAGGGGGGCTGCTGCTATATGATTTGATTTGGGGTTGCCTCGTATGTGTTCTAATTTGGGGCTGCTGGTTATCGGGTTGGGGCTGCCTCTTTTGCTCTTCATTTTGGTGCTGCTCCTTGTTGATTTTGGGGTTGTTTCTTATGCTTGTTAATTGGGGGCTGTTTCCTTATGTTAGGGCTGCTGTGAGGATTGCTGTTTTTACTAGAGGGCTGCTCTTATTTCCTTTTGTTTTCTCCTTTTATGGGGCTGCTGCTGTTGGCTTTAGTCGGGCTGCTGCTATGCTTTTCCTAAGGGGCTGCTTTGCTTCACTCTTGTTGGGTTTCATTCCTTGCAAACTAATTCTGCGCGCTTCGATTCAAGTAGCTAGAAATGATCAATATTACGGTGATTCTATTTGCTAACTCCTCGGCAAACTTAATTGGCCCTGTTTTATTATATGCTAGCTGCTATGGTTGGGTGAATCCTTCTATCCCTCTTTTATACGCTAGCTGCTATATGTTTAGCTTTGTTCTGATCCTGTGCTAATCCTTGATGGTTTATTCTGGTTGATTTTGTTCCGGATCATGTTTTACTTGGCTACTTCTGCATATTCACTTGGCTAAATATAGATGGACTTGTTTGCACTGGAAGGATGGGTACAGGGAACACTGGGTTCCCCCATCACATCTCTTTTAATAGTGGATGGTAGGATGGGTGCAGGGAACACTGGGTTCCCCCACTACCACCACGGCGCCTATTTCTTATTTGGGGTGAATGTCCCCTTTATGTGAGTGGTTAGTGACATTGTTTTGGGTCCGCCACCACTGGTCCATTTTTGCACTATATGCCAAGTTTAGTCATGCTCTTGCTTATCGGGCTGGTTCTATGCGGGATCTTCTTAACCTGTTATTACTGAAATCTTTATATAAGCGTATATATATAGTTATGTATATGTGTATATGTATATATATGTATTTATATACCCCTTTTCAGCTTGGATATGTCACTTGTTACTTCTCCTGCTCTTACTTTTACCCATGCTGTTTTCTTGCACCCTTTGGGCTGAGGCATTCTTTTCTTATGGCTGCCTCATATTCAGGTTTGTAGCTGCCGCCGGAGTTTGAGCGGGGTCGATCAGTTCCCTGTCGAGGCCTTCCTCTCTTGTAGGTAAGGATTCAGTTTCTTTTGTTGTAGCTTTTCTTTTGGGATGTTGACTCTTTTCCTGCGGGTTCGTGCCAGTTGTTAACGCCCGTATGGCTTTTGTTTGGTTTACTTGCTGATGCTGCTGCTAGCTTCCTTTACTGCTACTTAGTTATTTTGTATTCGTACACTCTGGGAAAAGCCGATTTTGCTGAATATTAATGCAGTTCTTTTGGCATTATAAAAAGTTAACCTTTTAACTGTTTGTTGCATTACTATTAAGTATCACCTATTTGCAAATCGTAAAACAGAATATAATGATACTTCTTTATTATATACTAAATGTAGATCGGCGATCACCCTGGAGACGTCTCTGGTCTTCAGCGCCGTTAGGTATAAAGTGAACTTATTTTCTTCTGATGTGTATGCTTGTCTTTTACAAGGTGCGGCTAGTTAAACTGCAGGGCCGAGGGACACAGCTTCCTAATCTAATGAAAATAATCTTAAAAGATAATCCTTTGTTTAATTCACATCTTTTATCGTGAAAAAGTTCGTTTGATTGCTCGCCTGAACGTCCGTAGTTGTCCCCTACTGGACGTGGCATCACGACGCGTGTTTTCCCCCTTTACTCTGATATTATAATATATTTCGGGAAAATACGGGTTGTGACAATGACCCTCTCCAACACCTTCAGTTGTTTGAAGACATGGTCTCAATCAGGCAGATGATGGACTCTTTCTGGAGCAATCTCTTCAAAATCACCTTCAAGGGAAAGGCGAGAGACTGGTTCCACCAGCTCCCATTGGGTACTATCTACAGATTTGAAGACCTCCGCCGAAGTTTCTTGCTAAGGTTCTCCACCTCGAAGAAGAGGAGGAAGGGGTGGAGGCCCTAATCTTGATTTGGCAAAGGCAGGGAGAGATGTTGGGGAACCACGTGGATCGATTTCAGGAAGAAGTCCTCCTCGTCAACGAGGTGCCCGTACACACCCTGTAGTTGGACTTTACCCTCGGACTACAGCAGGGGATGTTCAGGATGAGCCTGACTCGGGACCCCCCCCCCCCCTTCTCTGTCTTTTGAGGAGCTGATGGAGTGAGCCGCTCGAGAAATCGAGTGCGAGGCCACCAACCAGGAGTTCGTGGGAAATTTAGCCAAGTGGACCAAGGAAGAGAAGAAAGTGCAAGAAGGGAGAAGGAGGGAGGAAGTGAGGAGTCAGGGACACCAGGGACCCCCCGTTGGACAGGAGCAAGGTTGGAGGTCTCAATTGTCAGCTGCCCGACCAACCTGGAGGCCACCAGGAGGACCCTCTCAAGGCCAGGGAAGAGGCCATTTCCAAGGGGGAGGAAACTTTTAAGGGAGACAGGGACAGTTCAACCCAGCAGGGTGGCAACTGGACCAAAGGCCATTGCAACACCAATTCCTGCAGGCCATGGAGATTTGACGAAGAAAGGGAGGAAGGAAGAGGAATCATGCAGGAAAGGGAGCAGGTGAGTTGGCGCTACCATATTGTGACTTTCATCAGCAGGAGGGTCACGCGACAACCACCTTCCTGGAGTTTCTGGATGTAAGGGAAGAAGGAAAAGCCCCGGCAGAAGGGATGCAACTCTCCCTGGAAGGGCCAAGGGAAGGAGAAGGAAGAAGGAAAGAAGAAGAAGGCTCATGCGAGGAAAGGTCCGAATCAGGGACCCTGGGCGGGATCAGGGTGATCCACGGAGGAGTGGGCATAAAGGCCACCTGGAAGGGGCGCCTCCACACAATCTACTGTCGAAGTGTCTCTTCGACCTCCCGAGCCCTGCCCCCACACCTTCTCGGCCCAAGAGATGCCGGCCCATGAGGATTCGTTCTACGACGCGCTTGTCATCAAGGTAGCGATCGAGAATATCACGACCTCCCGGATCCTGGTCAACAACAAGAGCTCGATGAACGTGGTCTTCAAGAAGGCCTTCGGTGAGATAAAGGTGAATGCAAAGTGGGTGTTGGCCTCAGATGGACCTCTCTTCGGATTCTCTGGAGAAAGAAAAGAGGTGGAAGGAGAAGTCAAACTCCTCGTCACTCTAGGGGGCACGTCAAAGAACTGCCGATTTGTGATCGTGGATGCACCAAGCAGCTATAACGCCATCTTTGGATGTACTCTTATCAGCGCTTTCAAGTGTGTACGCTCCTCATACCACCAATGCTTGAAATACAACACTGGAGGAGTCCAGATCCAGGTCAGGGGAGACCCTAAGGTGGCGCGTAAGTGCTACGTCACGGCAGTCAAAACGATAGCATAAAAGGAAAAAAGCAGAAGAGGTGGAGAAGATGATGGAAAAGATGGCCGAGATGTATGTGGCCGAGTAAGAGCGGGCTCCCGTATTGTAGTAGGTATGTAATATCTTAATGATGAATGAAAAATGTTCCAAGGTAGCACTTTTGGTAAGGCCCCGACTAGAGACCGTTGACCGGGCTTGGTAATGTCGGCGGCTGGGAGGCTCATCGGGTCGGTTCGTTGCAGTTAAGACTTCAAAAAGATAAACCAATCTGGGGAAGTGTTAAGTTCCTCCGCCTCCAGGTGAGATAAGCTCCTAGGAAGTGTTGAAGTTCTCCACCCCCAGTTAGTCCGGGGAAGTGTTGAGTTCCTCCGCCTTCAGGTGAGCTAAGCCCCTAGGAAGTGTTGAAGTTCTCCACCCCCAGTTAGTTCGGGGAAGTGTTGAGTTCCTTGGCCTCCCGGCGATCTAAGATCCTAGGAAGTGTTGAAGTTCTCCACCCCCAGTTAGTCCAGGGAAGTGTTGAGTTCCTCCGCCTCCAGGTGAGCTAAGCACCTAGGAAGTGATAAAGTTCTCCACTCCCAGTTAGTCCGGGGAAGTGTTGAGATCCTCCGCATCAAGTTGAGCTAAGCTCCTAGAATATGTTGAAGTTCTCCACCCCCAGTTAGTCTGGGGAAGTGGTGAGTTCCTCCGCCTCCAGGTGAGCTAAGCTCCTAGGAAGTGTTGAAATTCTCCACCCCCAGTTACTCCGGGGAAATGTTGAGTTCCGCCGCCTCCATGTGAGCTAAGCTCCTAGGAAGTGTTGAAGTTCTCCACCCCCAGTTAGTCTGGGGAAGTGTTGAGGTTCTCCACCCCAAGTTAGTCCGGTGAAGTGTTGAGTTCCTCCGCCTCCAGGTGAGCTAAGCTCCTAGGAAGTGTTGAAGTTCTCCACCCCTAGTTAGTCTGGGGATGTGCTGAGTTCCTCCTCCTCCAGGTGAGCTAAGCTCCTAGGAAGCATTGAAGTTCTCCACCACCAGTTAGTCCGAGGAAGTGTTGAGGTTCTCCACCCCCGGTTAGTCCGGGGAAGTGTTGAGTTCCTCCGCCTCCAGGTGAACTATGCTCCTAGGAAGTGTTCAAGTTCTCCACCCCTAGTTAGTCAGGGGAAGTATTGAGTTCCTCCGCCTCCATATGAGCTAAGCTCCTAGGAAGTGTTGAAGTTCTCCACCCCCAATTAGTCTGGGGAAGTGTTGAGTTCCTCCGCCTCCAGGTGAGCTAATCTCCTAGGAAGTGTTGAAGTTCTCCACCCCCAGTTAGTATGGGGAAGTGTTGAGTTCCTCCGCTTCCAGATGAGCTAAGCTCCTAGGAAGGGTCAAAGTCCTCCATTTCTAGTTGGTCTAAGCCCTTCAGAGATGGTGAGTTTTCTCCACCTCGGGAAAAGACCTCGGGTTGAGCAATTGCTTCACTCGAATAGTACAAGATTAAAAAGGCTAGAAAAGTCATAGAATAATTTCTTGTTAAGATAAAATAAAGGTTATAGGAGTAATTGCTTCACTCGCATTATCTCATACGTGAGTGAGAGAGGAATATGGGGATGGATCCTACAAAAAAAGAAGAAGGGGGAGTTCCTTGTGACTCCCACAATCAAGGGGAATATTCACCACTGGATGGGGACGAGCTGGGTCGCCCAGGGGAGTGGAAGAACTCCGAAAGGATGTCTTCGGCAGAGACCCCTCTCTAGTCATCCTGAAGAGCATCCTCCTTATGAAGGGAGCTCACCAAGGCCTCGACTGTCTTCGTCACAATCCTCCTCCGAGTATTTTTTGGCCTCGACAAGGGTGGTTGAGACAAACCTCTTTGCTCACATAGATCTACCTCTCTCTCCCTCTCGCAACTGCCTTTGGGCTAAAGCTAATTGATCCCTCAGACTCTGCACCTCTCGCTTCGACTCTTCATATCGCCTTATGAGCTAGTTCGCAGCTTCTGGGCCCTGCATAGATAAAAGGGGGGAGGTTAGAGTTATTCAAGAGAAAGGAAAGAAGGTATGGGAGAAGGAAAGGATCATCATAGAGAAGGCGAACCAGGCCTCCGGATGACTGCTCCAGGAGTCTTTCAACAACCACTAAGCGCGCAGTAAGGCCGGTGGCCCTCTTCTCAGCAACCTGCCTTGACATATCGGCTTGCCTGAGTTTTTTCTAGAAACTAAGACCTCGACGGGCTGTCATATGAGAGAGTTCAGTTGCACGGAGCAGGGCCTGCGAGCTCATGCAAGCAAGATCGCGCGTGGATTTTTTCTTGAGTAAATCCGCATCCTAACGGCCGTATAGGCCAAAGGTAAGGTTGTACACAGCATCCCCGATGGATTCGCCCTCTATCTAAGAAGGCTGCTGGGAGGTGACCGAGACCCAGTTCAACATCTTGTCCCAATGGAGGACGGGATCACCAAGTGGTCAGTGGCATTCACCCCCATCTCAAAGTTAGGATGGTTGGCCAACGCGTTGGGGTCACTTGGTTCCCCCCTCTCCCTAGGTAGCACCCCTGAGTCCCCTCTACGAACAGCCCTTCCTCGCCGCATTGTCTGCCCCTTCTTCGGAGAAGATGGAGAGCCCGTCTCCGCCACCAGGTCCTTCTCCTTCCATAACCTCGGCATAAGAACCTCTGGGGGGAGCACAATTAGAGGCGGCCTCTTGAATGAACCAGCGGGCAGAATAGGAGCTCCCCCTTGCAAAAGGAGGATGTTGACGAAGGGTCCCTTCACCTACACACATCAAAGTAAACTAAACACCCGTAGATAGGGGTAGAGATGAAAAAACGAGATGTTGATAGGGTGAATGTACTTGTTCCCGGCTCCACGTAAGAGAGCCGATCTATGTTTCTACATAAGTACTCGACCTCGAAGCTCATACCCTTGAGGTAGCCATACAGCCCTGCTGCCTCGCCATTTTTACGAGGAGCTTTATAGATCTTCTCGGGCTTTTGAATGGGACTGAAGGGGATATCTTTGAGGTCACCCTGAACAAACACAAACGTATCACTCCAATGATGGACCTTGTTCGAGGTCTAACACACCCTTATGTGCGTGCCTGTCAAAAAGCATACCACATCGGTGGTTGTCTGGAAGATGAATGACTTGCGAAAGATGGTCAAGTCAAACTCAATCATCTCCTCCCATAGGTAACAGGCAAAGGCGGTCAGCATTGAGATCGCATTAGAGTTAAGCTGCGCAGGGACTACGCCAAAGTAGTTAAGGAACTCATGCACTTCGGGCCATAAGGGAAGGCGTAGTCTAGTATCGAAGTGGGCAAGAGTGAATGCGAGCCATTCTTCGTAGAAAGAGTTGATGGCCTCACCCGTCGAGGTACATCTAGTCACCTACCCCTCAGGAAGATAAGACTTCTTGAAGGTATTGAACAATTCCTTAGACATCTTTCCATTAGGGAAGGAGTGTGTGGAGAAATTGGCGGCGGATTGCTCTCGACCATTCCTAATGGTTGAGGTGCAGTTGCGAGCCATTTTGTAGTGCAAGGGTGGAAGGGGTGGAACTAGCTTCGACTAAGGGTAAGGAAGGTGAAGGGCAAGATAGGAGTGAGTGAGGTTGCGAAGGAAGAGGGAGTATTTATAGGAAAAAGAAGAAAAAGGAGGGGGGGTTGACCGTAGGGTCTGCTCGACCACCTTCGGGCGAGTGGGCGAGTGGACCTCATAGTCCACTCGCCTGGTCATAGGTGAGTGGACATCATGGTCCACTCACCCCCACTCGCTCGCCTCCCAATTTTCCATTCCCACCTCCATCCTGAAAACATTCTCTTGAGACCTCTACTCCTCGCCCACGGGATTGTCATCGTGATATCCGATCGTTCATCCCAATGCTTAGCCAACAAATACACAACAATGACAGTGGAGCCTGAATAGTTGATAGCAGCTAAATGCAGGAGCGAAATACAACTTAACGTGGGTTTACGAGAAAGGTTAAAGCATCGCATGAAATTAGTACTTGTTATTACACATCAAATGAAAGATAGATGTAATGTGAAAAATTTTCGTAGACCTTTATGGAGTGAGCAGGAAACGTGCAACTTAGAGATTCAAGCCAAACAACCAGAAGCAAATGGAGGCAAACAAGTAATCTTTATTGATAGCACACAAAACCAAAGAAGAAATTACACAACTTGAAGGAAGATAACTGAGACCGCTCCAGACCGCGTGGTCTCCTTGCCGATCTCTGCAAGCTGCCTAACCGTACAACACTGCCGGTTACAGAACACCACCTCAGACCGCTGAGCAGACCGCACCCTACTTACGAACTCCACTGATTCTCCCGAACTCCAGCAACCCACACTGCAAGCCGCAGACCGCCCGAACACTTTTAGAGGAAGAGGTGATCACTGCAGACCGCACTATCCGCAGAAGCTGCACAAGGAAATTCAATCAGCAGACCGCCCGGTCACAATAATACAGACCACAGGAAAAAGGAAAAACTCAGCTTACACTTGGTGTGTCTAATTTGCTGCTACAGTGGCTCCTATTTATAGGTGTGGGACCTGATCCAGTCACCACCCTAGAGATAGGATCACCACCCCCAGACCGCGCGACCAGACCGGTCAACCCGCGCGATCAGCAACAATTCTTTCTACTTCATTTGATGAGCTCACCGGCTTCACTCCAGACCGTGGGAGATCGCCACTCCCTCAGTCAGATCGCGATTCCAGAAGGAGATCGCCAGACCGCCAAGGAGCCGCCCACCACCAGTGTTTGACCGAGACCGCAAACACTGTCTGTTCGCTACATGACCACGAACACCTATTCGCATGCCGGCCTCCTTCTGAGACCGCGAACAGAGACCGCGTGACTAAGAGCCTTAGTCCGCGAATACCACCAGAAAACCCGGACAGCCACCAGACCGGAATTCTGGAAACGTAGACCAACCAGTGCGGTCACGCCAGACCGGCACAGTTCTGAAGAGGACAGCCTGCCACGCGGTCACAGACAGACTGCGCGACCTCACCTTCAGTCGCCTTAGACAAATACCAGCGGTCATGCCAGGAGACTACGGCTAGGCTAAGACAACCCAGACCGCAGAATAGATCGCCAGGTCATGCGGTCTCACCAGACCGCCCGACCTCCTCCCAGACCGCCCAGATCCAAAAAGTCCACAAACTTCCACTTCAACATTTTCAACACTCCCCCTTGAAGTGGGAAGTTGAAAACAGCCCCAGTAAGCTCCTTAGCCGTGTGAACGGCCCCTTTGCCAGCGCCTTTGTGAAGATGTCAGCAATGCTGTCCTGACTCCGAACATGCTCGACCGAAAGAGACCCCTCCAGCACCTTCTCACGAATGAAATGATGCTCGATCTCGATATGCTTGGTCCTCGCGTGACAAACTGGATTGATCACCAGTTTGAGAGCACTCTCATTGTCACCGCGGAGAAGAGTCGGCTCCTGAACCTCCTTATGGACATCTCCAACCAACCTCCTAAGCCAGATGGCTTCCTGAGCTGCCAAGGCTGAAGCCTTGTATTCTGCTTCCATGGTTGAGACTGACACGGAATCCTGCTTCTTGCTGCACCATGATATAGCCGTAGGGCCCGCCATGAAGACGTATCCAGATGTCGACTTCTGATCATCCGAATCTCCCCCGTAATCAGCATCCATGTATCCATGCACCTCGAAGCCCGCATCCCTCCTGTAAAGGAGACCCATATCCGAGGTCGCCTTGACATACTTCAGAATGTTCTTGGCTACTAGCAGATGAGGCATTCGTGGCTCTGCCATATACTAACTCACTCTGCCAACTGCATATGCAATATCCAGCAAAGTGATCGTCAGATAGATCAAGCTCCCGACCAGAGCTCGGAACACCAATGGATCTTCCAGAATCCTTCCCTCATCCTTCTGAAACTTCATAGCCTTCTCCAGAAGTGTGGAGATGCACTTCCCTTCCTTCATGCCGAACCGCTCCACAATTCGCTCCGCATATCCAGCCTGGGACACCAGCACTCCACTCTCCTTCCTCTGCACCTCGAGTCCAAGGAAATGGTGAAGCTCACCCAGATCCTTCATCTCAAACCTGATAGATAGCTCCGCCCGAAGCTTTGCTACCTCCTCCTTTGAATTCCCCGTCACGATCATATCATCGACGTATAGCAGCACGATGACTTGAAGCTCCCCGCTCTTCTTGACGAACAAGCTTGAGTCTGAGTCTGAAGCACCAAATCCACAGAATAAGAGATATTCTGCGATCTTTTCATACCACGCCCTCGGCGCTTGCTTCAACCCATACAGGGCCTTCTTCAACTTGCAGACATGCTCCAGAAAATCTTCAGATACGAAGCCTGGCGGTTGGACCATAAAGATGTCCTTGTCAATCTCGTCGTACAAGAACGCATTCTGTACGTCGAGCTGTCAAATCTCCCACCCCCAACATGCCGCCAAGGCAATCACAAAACGAACTGAAGTCATTTTAGCCACCGGACTGAATGTCTCCTCATATTCTTCACCGTATTGCTGCGAGAACCCCCGAGCCACAAGGCGAGCCTTGTACTGCTCAATACTGCCGTCAACCTTCTTCTTCAGTTTGTAGACCCACTTACATGCGACAGGAGTGGTGCCCTTGGGCGTGGGCACCAGAGACCAGGTCTCATTCTTCTCGAGAGCTTCCATCTCTTCTTGCATCGCAATGTCCCACTCCTTTATGCCTTTGGCCTTTTCAAAGCTCGACGGCTCCCTCTCATCCAAGGCACCATCAAAGAAACATGAGACAAAGCTCACCATGTTTCCTCTTGTATAGCAATCAGGGGCAATGATAGTTCGCTTCGATCTCCGCAATGCCTTCCCCTGACTCGCAGTATCTTCGGCTGCTTCTTCCCTAGCTCCTCTTCCAAACGTACTCGGAGCATCGCTCCCCTTGCTTCCTGAACCAGAAGCCTCCGCCTCAGAACTAGAAATTGATGGACCACCTGGTGACACAGGTAGCTCCACCTGAAGATTTTCCACAGCTTTCTCTGGCTCCTCCACCCTGCTTTCTGGTAGCTCAACACCAGAGCCCCCCTTGTACGACGTCACCTCGTCGAACACGACGTTGCGAGATACAACAAATCTCCGCGTCTCCGGGTCCATACACTTCCAGCCCTTCTTCCGGTCATCATACCCCATGAAGACTAGCTTCCTTGCTTTCGCATCTAGCTTCGTCTGAAGCGCATCTGGAACGTGCAAATAGCAGGTGGAACCAAACACCCGAAGGTGCGCCACACTTGGCTTTTCCTTGAACATCAGTTTATGCGGGGTCTTCATATTGATGGGACTCAGAGGCATCCTGTTGATGACGTAGGCATCACAAGACATTCCCTCCGCCCAGAAGGACTTTGGGATACTCTTGGCATGCAGCCAACACTTGCAGGACTCCGTCAGATGACGGATCTTCCGCTCTGCAACTCCATTTTGCTGTGGAGAATGCGCATAAGTAAGCTCCCTCCGGATGCCCGCCTTCCTGCAAAAAGTAGAGAACTCTCCAGAGGTGAACACCCTCCGTTGTCAGTCCTCAGCTTCTTAACCCGCAGGCCAAGCCCACCCTCCACAAACTCCTTGAACTCCACAAACTTGGCAAACGCCTCCACCTTCTCCTTCAAGAAATATACACAGACATATCTGGTGTAATCATCGATCAGTACCAGCATATATCTGCTGCCTCCGAGGCTTGGGGTAGTAGTCGGTCCCATCAAGTCACCGTGGATGCACTCCAACAGCACACTACTCCTTGTCTGCGACTTGTCAAATGGTAGTCGATGAGACTTGCCAAACTGACATCCTGCGCACACATGACCATCTTCGTAGGAAGATAGACTAGGAAGGCCCTTGACCAGACCTTTCACCGCCATAGCTTTCAGCTTATCCATTCCTACGTGCCCCAACCTCTCGTGCCATATGACAGCACTATCATTTGTCTGCATCATGTCAACGTAAGAACTTGTCGATAAAACGAACAAGTCTTTAGCTCTCCTCCCCACATGAACGACCTCCGCCTTCACCGCTTCAACATTCCGAAGAAACCTCACTTCTGTTGGGCCAAACATAACGTGATACCCAGCGTCTACAGCGTTGGTCACGGAGAAGAGGTTTTTCCTCATTCCGGGCACATGATAGACACTCTTCAAAGTTAGTGGCCCTCTATCACTGCCCAAGGAAACAACCCCCACCTTCTCTACTGCATGCACGGTATTATCACCAGTAATAATGGCATCATTACCTGAATAAGGCTACGCTGAAGAAAGCTTCGACTCATCCCAGGTGAGGTGATGACCACACCCCGAGTCCACGATCCAGTCCTCCTGATAGTTGATAGGAGCCTCAGCTCCAAGAGAAGCCTAGAAGGCTCCTCCCCATCCTCCATCAACCTACCTGGCTTCAGCTTCCCCCTTTCCTGCAGCAGCATGCCCCGGCTGAAGATTCACCCGGCAATCCTTCCTGATGTGACCAACCTTTCCACACCTGAAGCACTTGGGACCTTCCCCCTTCTTCTTCCCTTCAGCATTAGAGGCATAACCCCTCTCCTGCTGTCCAGAAGTTGAAGGCCCATTGCCTCCTCCAGTGGTCTTCTTCTTGTCCCACTTCTTCTTCATTCCCGTGAAGAGAACTTCGCCATCTCCCCCAGACATTGACACCCCCGCCATCTGCCTTGCTAGACTCTCCTGCGAAGCAAGCAGATTTTCCAGCTCTAGCAGAGATGGCTGATTTGCCCAACCCTGCACCGATGTCACAAAGGCAACATATTCCTTCCGCAAGCCACGGATGATGTGCCTCTTCAGCTTCGCCTCAGAAATTGGCTCATCAGGATCCAGCTCTGAAATCTCGGCACACAAGTTCTTCATCTTCAAGAAGAATGTAGAGATAGAAAGGTCACCTTGAGCCGATCTGGCCGCTCATTCTCCAGGAATTGAAGTCTTGCCACATTCTTTTTGTTAAACAGCCCATCCAGGGCTCTCCAGATCTCTGCAGCTGATGCACACCCCAAGATGTGATCAAACAGATCAGGTGATATTGCTCTCTTCAGAGCGAACTCTGCTTTGGCATTGAGCCGCCTCCAGTTCCTCACCTAATGATGGTTATCTCCAACCAGAAAAACTTCCTCTGTGCTCTCTCCTCCAACCACCTCCCAGAGGTCCTCACCCAGAAGATAGCTTTGCATACACGACTTACACTTCTTGAAGTTAGGTGATGTAAGCATCTCAATTCCAAGACCTCTTGCAAAACCACCTTCCATTGCTCTACCACTGGTTCCTTCTTCACAAAGGCGATGGCAACTCTAAGTTGCTCACTGCTCTATCCACTCCAACCTGCCTCTGATACCATGTGAAAATTTTTCGTAGACCTTTATGGAGTGAGCAGGAAACGTGCAACTTAGAGATTCAAGTCAAACAACCAAAAGCAAATGGAGGCAAACAAGTAATCTTTATTGATAGCATAAACTTCATTACAAGATGAGATATGCTTGGCGAGACATGATTTCGCCAGCACACAAAACCAAAGAGAAAATTACACAACTTGAAGGAAGATAACTGAGACCGCTCTAGACCGCGCGGTCTCCTTGCCAATCTCTGCAAGCTGCCTAACCGCACAACACTGCCGGTTACAGAACACCACCTCAGACCGCTGAGCAGACCACACCCTACTTACGAACTCCATTGATTCTCCCGAACTCCAACAATCCACACGTCAAGCCGCAGACCGCCTGAACACTTTCAGAGGAAGAGGTGATCACTGCAGACCGCACTATCCGCAGAAGCTGCACAAGGAAATTCAATCAGAAGACCGCCCGGTCACAATAATACAGACCGCAGGAAAAAGAAAAACCCAGCTTACAATTGGTGTGTCTAATTTGCTGCTATAGTGGCTCCTATTTATACGTGTGGGACATGATCCAGTCACCACCCTAGAGATAGGATCACCACCCCCAGACCGCACGACCAGACTGGTCAACCCACGCGATCAGGAACAATTCTGTATGCTTCATTTGGTGAGCTCGTCGGCTTCACTCCAGACCGCAGGAGATTGCCACTCCCTCAGTCAGATCGCGACTCCACAAGGAGATCGCCAGACCGCCAAGAAGCCGCCCACCACCAGTGTTGCCCGAGACCACAAACACTGTCTGTTCGCTACACGACCACGAACACCTGTTCGCATGCCGGCCTCCTTCTGAGACCGCGATCAGAGACCGCGCGACTAAGAGCCTTAGTCCGCGAATACCACCAAAAAACTCGGACAGCCACCCAACCGGAATTCTGGAAACCTGGACCAACCTGTGCAGTCACGCCAGACTGGCGCAGTCCTGAAGAGGCCAGCCCGCCACGCGGTCACAGACAGACCGCGCGACCTCACCTTCAGTTGCCTTGGATAGATACCAGCGGTCATGCCAGAAGACTACGGCTAGGCTAAGGCATCCCAGACCGCAGAATAGATCGCCAGGTCGTGCGGTCTCACCAGACTGCCCGACCTCCTCCCAGACCGCCCAGATCCAAAAAGTCCACAAACTTCCACTTCAACATTTTCAACATGTAATGGTTCGATCAGTGCGCCATCCACTTCCAGAAGCCTCAGCCTCGGGCATGAGACGTCGCCCCCTATAGGGACCCGACACACTCCCTCGCCGAGGCAACCTCCTCACTTACGGTAAGCATGGTTGCCTCCACCCAGCGTAGATGGTCTTCTATCGTTGCTACCATGCCCCCAGATGCGAGCCGGACCTCCTCCCTAAGCAGATTAAAGTTGGCTTCCAACCTCTCCATCTGCCACTCCAGTGCGGAGACGCGAATGGGGAGTTCAAGCCCTGCAGATGGCCTCATCTCTTGTAGTTTGCAGAGTTGAATCTCTTGCCTCCGCATTGTGTCAGCAATACGGTGTAGGCATTCGAGAACGTCAGAATGATCTAAAGCAGGCTCTTCAACCGCAGTGGGAGAAGGAAGTGGCGAGAAAGCATCCCTCTGGCTCAACTAGCCCATTGAGCCCTTGTCTCCTCCTGCAAGGATGCAGCATTATGTACCAAAATACTCTACTCATTAAGGACCCTAGTAACAGAACTACCTTGTGAGTTCTCAATCCCTTGACTTCTCAGGAGAGGTCCCCGGGGACTGTGTCTCAAGGCAGGGTCATCTTGAGTATGGGAGTACGCGGCAGGATCCTGAATGTTTGTTGGAAAACACGTTAGAGTCTTTATCAACGTGAAGAAGAAGCGGGGGGGGATCGGCACCATGTCTATCTTCAGGTGCTGGGCAAAGTTGGTCATCCTATTAGAGGAAGACGAAGCCACCTCCCTCGCTGAATCGAGCCGGTGTTTCTTCTCCAGCGATCGCGTAGCCGGCATGCGGGAAGAGAGTGAAGGACCCTGAACCATAGCCCTGAGTTATGTCAGGTCACTTTGACTTTTCCCTGAGAGAGCCTTGAAACGAGCATTGAAATCTTGAGGAGGATCCATCCTGCTTAGGGGAGAGGAGTGGGGAGAGCTCTCAAGGAGGGTACTCCCCTTATGTCCCCCTCTGGGGCTTTTATAGCTAATTGGCGGGACCCTCCCTAGATTCTTGGGAAGCTCCACTTGCCCATCAAATAGGTGGGTTGGGCTTTCTTTCCGAGCTCAAGACGAGATTGAAAAGAGCGGGGATTGTGTACAACCCCCATATTAACCGAGATGGTGTAACTCGACGTGGGTGAGATCGCAATAATGAGGGTGGTCGTGATCAGTAAGCCGACCCGTTGGAGGCGTCTGAATCCATCCATGGAAAAAGGAGGACCAAGGGGAGTGGAGGGAGCTCCCCCACTTGTCCCCCCTTTTTGCAGGCGAGTGGGGGCAGCTCCCCTGTGGGTGAGTGGGGGCAGCTCCCCCACTCTCCCCCCTTGCGAGAGAGTGGGGGAAGCTCCCCCACTCGTCCCCCTTTGCGGGCGAGTGGGGCAACTCCCTCACTCGAACCCCTTGTATGAGAGTGGGGACAGCGCCCCCCACTCGCCCCCCCCCCCCCCCCCCCCCTGCGGGCGAGTGGGGGAAGCGCCCTCCACTCGCCCCCCTTGCGGGCGAGTGGGGGTAGCCCTCCTTGCGGGCAAGTGGGGGCAGCGCTCCCCACTCGCCCCTCCTTGCGAGCAAGTGGAGGAAGTGCACCCCACTCGCCCCTCTCACTGGAAAGTGGGGGAATCCCCCCACTCGCCCCCCCCCCCCCCCCCCCTCCTCTTGCGGGTGAGTGGAGGAAGCATCCCCACTCACCCCCTATTCTTGTTTTGAGGGGTGCGAGTAGTATTTTCAAGTGGCTATCCACAGCCTATTTTCAAGAAGTTTATAAATAGACCCCCATGAGCACCTTGGGAGGGGGTACCTCTTCTTCTCCCCTCCCTCATGTGTGACTTGTGAGCAAGCACTCCATCCCTCTGTCAGCTAGGGTTGATAGTGAAGTCTTCTTAGTGCTCTCCAGGGTGCCCAGTCTCAGCATTGGCTTGGGAGGGGAAGCTCTCTTTGATCTTCTGGGCTTGTGGTGGGACCTCCTCGCTGCAGCTTAAGGGGTCTGTTTAGGTCTTCAGGTATTCAGGTCTTCGTAGTGCAAGGTCCTTCGGCTCTTAGCGATCGTTCACATGTTCTAGCTCAGGAGAAGCAAGGGTTATTTGCATACCCGTTGCGAACGTCGAGACCGATTCTCTAGTTTCAACACATTCGACAAAATAGTCCTGAAGATTCATCGAAATAGCTCGAGTAATTTCTTCAATTCTTCGAAAGGACTCAACGAAATTAATTTTTCGTCGAAGCAACTCTTGAAGACTCGACGAATTCGTCAAATTTACTTATGTAATTTCCTTAAGTTCTTTGAAAGACTAGATTTTTTTATTTTAGTCGGATTCCTTTGACTTTTCTTGAAGAATCCTTGTTCAGCATACCAAGTTCTAATTTGAAATAGTTGAACTTGGTCTAATCAAGCAGCTTCGTGAAAATACGTGCAACTTACTTATCCGTTGGGACATAACTGAGGTTGATGTCCTTGTTCTCCACATGCTCCCAGATGAAGTGATAATGTATGTCTATATGCTTTGTCTGACTGTGAGAGACTGGATTGCTAGCAATTGGTATGGAATTTGATGAGTCCCAGATCATGGGAATCTCCTTCAACTTCAAGTTGTAGTCTTCTAGCTAACTCCTGATACATAGAAGTTGTGCACAATAACTGCCTGCAGAGATATACTTTGATTCAGCAATTGAAATTGCTACACAATTATGCTTCTTGCTACTCCAAGAAATAAGCTTCCTTCCAAGGAATTGACATGTGCCGGAAGTGCTTTTTTGTCATCCGTGCAACCTGCAAAATCAGCATCTGAAAAGCCAGTTAGCTCGAAGTCATTACTTCTTGGGTACCATTATCCAAGATTCGGTGTGCCTTTAAGGTATCTCAAAATTCTATTTATAGTGGCATAATGAGATTCCTTAGAGTTCACCTAAAATCTAGCACAAACAGATGTTAAGAACATTATGTCCAGTCTACTGGCAGTAAGGTAGAGAAAGGATCCAATTATGCTTCTGTACTTGGTTTCATCAAAAGGTTTCCCTTTCTTATTGATGTAGGCCTTGGAAAATTGCACGTTCTAAGATCCCACGAAAAAGCACGCACGCCTTGTTCCTTGACTTTGTGGTGGCAAGAGAAGAAGGTGGTCGAATACCACATAGAGGAGGAAGAAGAAGTTCGGCCCAAAGACAAAGAGAGGAAGAAGAAGGAGAATTTTAGGCAAGGGGGGAAGAGAATTTCGGCCAAAGCCAAGAGGATGAAGGAGAAAGGAAAGAGAGAAGAAATCTTAGGCAAGAGGAGAGGAGGAATTTCGAAATTCCTAGAGAGGGAGAATAGAACACTTTAGGCAAGAGATCCAAGGGAGGGAGAGGGGAGAATATTAGGCAAGAGGAGATTTCTCAATTAAGAGGAATTCAAATTTTATTCATTCATATCATGACTTATTCTATTACATGGGGGGCCTATTTATAGGCTTACAAAATTAAAACATACCAAAATAAATGATAACATACCAAAATAAACGTACAAGGCTACATGCAGCCCAACATAATAAAATAAATACTAGACGCACCATACATGAAATATGGTTCACACAATAACATTAAAACATGACATGATAATATTTAATTAATAATCATAATTGAATAATGATAATTATAATTAAATATTATAGGGATAATATTTAATTAATAATTATTATTAATTAATTATATTTATTAATTAGATTATTATTGTGCTGCGGGCGGAGGTTGTAGCGGCGTTGGCGTTGCTGTTGCTGTCGTCGTCATGTTGAGGGTCATCGTCTCTGATAAAGTAGTTTTTATATAAGTTTTTAATAGAAATTTTTGTAATTATTTAATATAATTTTTCCTTTTTATGTCAATTTTAGGTTATAAGTAGTTCTTTTTGTAATTTTGATTCTAACTTAGCCTAATTTTAATATTTGCTGATTTTTGGACAAATTGGGAAAATATTGCATTACACGCCCTCGGTCACGCCCGTGACCAAGGGCGTGTAACTTGAAGACCAGTCCAGGTCGATATCGTGCTGTTGAGCTAGTCCACACCCAGTCACGCCCCAGGTCACGCCCGTGACCCAAAGTCACGCCCGTGACCATGGGCGTGTAATATTAGAATCTGCCACGTGGAGCTGCCGTCGAGACGAGAAGTTGCCGTTGAGAAGTCAACCAAAGTCACGCCCGTGACCCAAAGTCACGCCCGTGACCTTCCGGCGTGATCCAAGCACGCCGCCGCGCCGTCTGCCTAGCCCATGCCGCATTAAATGAAGTCGTCCTGAGTCACGCCCGTGACCCATATGTCACGCCCGTGACATGTCCGATTTTCTCCCGCCGTCACGCCAAGCCCACGCCGCTGCCGGATCCAATGTTACAGTGATTACACGCCCTTGGTCACGCCCGTGACCGAGGGCGTGTAACTTGAAAATTTCGCCTATAAATACAGAGGCTCTCCTTGAGTCCAGGGTTCAGAATTTTGGAGTGGGGGAGGTGCTGCTAGAGCCATTCTTGAGTATTTTTCTCTTTTCATGTTCATGTTCATGTTCATGTCTCTTTACTTTCATGCTCTCTTCCTTTTCTAATGCAATGTATTATTTTTCCTTCAATGCAATAGTTTAGTTTAAGCTTGTAATCTTGTTCTTCCTAGCTTGCAATTTCCTCTCTTAAGTCTTGTAATAGTTTTCATTTAAATAAAAATAGTTTGTTCTCTTTCTTTTTGTCTCCTCCTTACTTAGTTAAATTTTCTTAATATGCATTTTTATCTTTCTTTCTCTTCCCCCTCCACCATGATTAACTAATCCTCATTAGTACTCGATCAAAATGATCCGAGGATGAGTTAGACAAGTTATGATCTTCTAAAGTTTTCTTTTTTCGTTTTTATAAACACTTGAATTACCCTTGATTTTTAATTGGTGAGGCCATATTTTCGATATATGGTCTTCGCTTAAGTTTTCATATTTAGTTAGCTGAGAGGCTCAAAGTATGAATCGATCACTCAAGGGTAAAGAGAGTTGCACGCACCCCTCGAGAGAGGATGACGTAAATCTCCCGGATTGGAGTCAAATCCAATAGTGGGGTTCACCTCGTAAAGCAAGTTTTAGGTAATCGATTATAGGACGAGAGTCCGGTTGATTTTTCCTAATCTTAGTTGGGCATTAACCTCGAGAGAGGCATGTTCGAGCTTCGGGAACCTCCACGGTCAAGTAGTTCAATTTAAACGGAATTAGATTTAATTTCCTTTTACTTGTCTATTCTCACTCCAAGGTGACTTTTGATTGAGTGCTAGCTTCTTTTATCTTCATCACAACCCTTCAATTAGTTTGCATTTTCCTTTCTTCTAGCTAAGTAATTAAAACTCAAAAATATTGTTAGATAAGATAATGGTGACTTTCCTCAAAGTAGAAGTAATCAACGCGCCCCGTGGAATACGACCTTGATATTTCTTAATATCCTATACTATAGACGATAAGGTACGCTTGCCTTTATCGGATATGGTTTGGAAAAAAATCTTTAACCTTCGCTTAATTTAAAAACCACCGAATTTTTATATCAAGTTTTTGGCGCCGTTGCCGGGGACTTTTGCGTAGATATTTTGAAACGAGGATAGCTATTAATTTTATCATGTTTTTATTTTAGTTTTTCTATTTTTGAAAATCTTAAGGTGAAATTAAAATCTTGGAAAGGGATGTTTGGGGTGTCATCCCATCTCACCTCCTAGTACCTTGCAATCCCTTCACAGGGCAGATCTCGGGAAGTCCAAGACTAACTTAATCCACCTAAAAGAACAAAAAAAAAGGAAGAAGAAGAAATTCAAAAAAAAAAAAAAATTATTATATATATATTATATTTATAATTAATCATTCTCCTCTTTTTGCTTTCATTATTGTTTTTACTAAATTCTCTTTTCTCTCGTAGCTCTTTTCTTCTTCTTTTTCCCTTTTATTCCTTTTTCTTTTTTTTCCAGTGTATGACCCGAGGTAGTTCTTCGAATCTTCCTTTTGATCCAGAGATCGAGCGAACCCTTTCGAGGCGCCGCCGTTCTCATAATCAGGAAAATCAAGTAGAATTCGAAGAGTCGATCGGGGACACTAACACAGCAAATATGGGTGACCCTAATCCGCCAAATCCTAATGAGGCTGTGCAACGGACCATGTCCTATTATGCGCAGCCGAATCTGGACGGCACACAATCAAGTATTGTTCGCCCCCCGGTGGAAAACAATAACTTTGAGATCAAGTCCAGCACTATACAAATGGTGCAACAATCGGTGACCTTCGATGATCACCCGGACGAGGATCCAAACTATCATATTTCTTATTTTCTCGAAATTTGCGACACGTTCAAAATCAATGGCGTCACCGATGACGCCATTCGATTACATCTTTTTCCTTTTTCTTTGCGGGGTAAGGCTAAGCAGTGGTTGGGCTCCCTTCCTAGGGACTCCATCACTACATGGGCCGATATGGCGGGAAAATTTCTTACAAAGTATTTTCCGCCTTCAAAAACCGCTAAGACGCGCACGGATATTGCGTCATTTATGCAAATCGACTCGGAGACTCTCTATGATACATGGGAGCGCTTCAAGGAGCTTTTGCGTAGATGCCCTCACCACGCACTGCCAACTTGGCAACAAGTGCAAATCTTTTATAACGGCTTAAATTTCCAAACTAGGCAAATGATTGATGCGGCCGTTGGGGGCTCTTTAAATAAGAAAACCCCGGAGGCCGCTCAAGAGCTTTTTGAGGAAATGGCCACTAATGCGTATCAATGGAATTTGCCCCGAGCTCGGCCTAGCAAGCCGGCCGGACTTTTTGAAATAGACGCTACTTCAAATTTGGCTTTACAAGTTGAGCGCTTAACAAAGCAAGTGGCGGAGATGTCTGCTTCCTCCGCCACTCCTCCTTGGGCTAATAATGCTTTAATTGAAGAGCAAGTTGATTACATGGGAAATCCGCCTCGGCCTTCCTATAACCCGAACACCGCTCCGTATAATAACACCTACAATGCGGGTTATAGGAATCATCCGAATTTCTCATGGACCAATCAAGGAAATGCTCAGCGTCCCTTAAATTTGAATCAACCTCCAAATCAACTTCTCAATTTAACTCCCCCTCCAAATTTTAATCCACCCGGTTTTCCACCGCAACAGCAAAAACCCTCTCCGCTTGAAGAGATTTTTGCAAAATATGTTGCTACAAATGAAGCGAACATTCGGAACCTCACCGGATCGATCAAAAATTTGGAGAACCAAGTGGGCCAGCTAGCAAAGATAATCTCCGAGCGCCAGCAAGGAGCCCTTCCGGGAAACACGGAGCCAAACCCAAGGGAGAGCGCAAACGCGATTACACTCCGAAGCGGGAAGGAGGTGGTTTCTAAACAGGACGAACCCAAGGTAACTTCCCCTCCACCTCCTCCTTCTCCTATTTTATCTTCGAATTTACCTGCTACGATAGCTCCGCGCGTCTCTACATCTAATATTCCGTATCCGTCTAAGTTTAAGAGCGAGAGCGCCGAAAAGAATTATAAAAAGTTTTTGGATATTTTAAAACAAATTCACATTAATGTACCCTTCTTCGAGGCTATCTCTCAAATGCCTAAATATGCGAAATATCTTAAGGAGTTGCTCTCCAATAAGAAAAAGTTAGAAGATATTTCGCATATTTCTTTGAACGCAGAATGCTCCGCGGTTGTACTCAACAAATTGCCTCGAAAAGTGAATGACCCGGGAAGGTTCTCCATCCCGTGTTTATTTGGCAATTCGTTAGTAAAACACGCTTTAGCGGATTTGGGAGCAAGTATCAATCTCATGCCCTTTTCTCTCTTTAAGAAGCTAGGTCTAGGAAATCCAAGCCCCACTCGAATGAGTATTCAATTAGCGGATCGCTCTTTAAAATATCCGGTAGGAATAGTGGAGTACGTGCTCGTCAAGGTCGACAAGTTCATCTTCCCGGTGGACTTTGTCATTCTTGAAATCGAAGAGGATGCCGAAGTACCCCTCATACTCGGCCGCCCCTTCCTTGCCACCTCCCGCGCCATTATTGACGTAAGTAACGGAAAGCTCCTCCTACGGGTTGGAGACGATGAAGTTTCTTTCGGCATAAATTCCTCGATGCGGAACACATTAGAAAACGACGATTCGTGTTTTTACCTGGAAGAGTGTTGGGAATTCGATTCCCCTCCCGAGTTAGTCTCCACCTCGAGTCACGAGTCCGAGTTCGCCGAGCTCTTTTGTCTGGAAGAAGAAGAAGTCACTCGTTTCACACCACCCGAACCACTATTTTTAGAAAAATTAAAAATCAAAACATCTTATGAAGAGCCACCCATTTTAGAACTAAAGCAACTTCCCCCTCACCTTAAGTATTTATTTTTAGAAAAAGAGTCGAAGCTACCCGTCATCGTTTCATCCGAACTTAGCAACTCGGAAATTTCCGAGTTGGCTATTGTCTTAAGAAAGCACCGCCACGCAATTGCGTGGCAAATTTCGGATATAAAGGGTATAAACCCTTCCTTCTGCACTCATAAAATCTTTCTCAAAGATAATTCCCGAAATTCGGTCCAGCCTCAACGACGGCTAAACCCTAACATGAAAGAAGTCGTTAAGGCCGAAGTGATCAAACTATTGGACGCGGGAATTATCTACCCGATATCGGATAGTACTTGGGTTAGCCCAGTACAAGTCGTACCAAAGAAAGGTGGCATTACGGTAGTAGCTAATGAGAATAACGAGTTGATCCCAACCCGTACTGTTACGGGTTGGCGGATGTGCATCGATTACCGAAAACTAAATGATGCCACCCGTAAGGATCACTTCCCTCTACCATTCATCGATCAAATTTTAGAGCGCCTTTCAGGTCACTCCTACTACTGTTTTCTCGATGGTTTGTCGGGATATTTTCAAATCCCGATTTCGCCCGATGACCAAGAAAAAACCACTTTCACTTGTCCCTTTGGCACCTTCGCTTATCGAAGGATGCCATTTGGTCTTTGTAATGCGCCAGCTACATTTCAAAGATGTATGCTGGCGATATTTGACGAGTTAGTAGAGGAGGTGATGGAAGTGTTTATGGACGACTTTTCCGTGTTCGGAAATTCATTTAAAAATTGTTTAAAAAATCTTGAGCGCGTGTTGCAGCGATGCGAGGAAACGAATTTAGCACTTAATTGGGAAAAATGCCATTTTATGGTCAAGGAAGGATTAGTCCTTGGCCATAAAATTTCGGGCATGGGGATCGAGGTCGATAAGGCCAAGATCGAAGTGATTGAAAAACTTCCCCCTCCAACAAACGTAAAAGCTATTCGTAGTTTCCTAGGCCACGCGGGGTTTTATCGGCGCTTTATACAGAATTTTTCAAAAATCACAAAGCCGTTAACCCACCTTCTTGAAAAAGAATCCTCGTTTATTTTTAGCGATGAATGCCATTTGGCTTTTAAACTCATCAAAGAGAAACTTATAAACTCCCCGATTCTAGTCGCGCCGGATTGGTCGCTCCCTTTTGAAATCATGTGCGACGCGAGTGACATTGCGGTTGGTGCCGTTTTAGGCCAACGGGTGAGTAAGTATTTCCACCCTATTTATTATGCGAGCAAAACACTCACGTCGGCACAAGCGAATTACACCACTACCGAAAAAGAGCTTCTAGCGATCGTTTTTGCCTTCGATAAGTTTAGGTCATATATCACCCTCTCGAAAGTTATCGTCTTCACGGATCACTCCGCACTAAGGTATCTTTTAAGCAAATTGGACGCCAAGCCTCGTCTTTTGCGATGGATCCTCCTCTTGCAGGAGTTTGACTTAGAGATCCGGGACAAAAGAGGAGCCGAAAACTTCGCGGCCGATCACCTTTCTCGTTTAGAAAATCCCTCCTCGGAAGTATTGATAGAATCTGACATCGATGATAAATTTCCCGAAGAGCGCCTCCTCGCTCTCGAAAATATTAATTCATCGTCTACACCCTGGTTTGCAGATCTGGCTAACTATTTAGTAGCCAGGGTCCTGCCGAAAGAATTCTCGAGTCAGCAAAAGAAGAAATTCTTTTCTGATTTAAAGAATTACTTTTGGGAGGACCCCTTTTTATTCCGTGTATGCGCAGACCAAGTGGTGAGACGATGCGTCTCGAGTGAGGAGGGTCTTAAAATTTTACGACATTGTCACGAGGGACCATTCGGTGGTCATTATCATTCGAACCGAACCGCGAGGAAGGCGCTGGAGGCGGGCTTTTATTGGCCCACGCTCTTCAAAGATGCTCACACCCTTGTGAGTACTTGCGACAGTTGCCAGCGGTCGGGGAACATCTCCCGCCGAGATGAGATGCCCCAAAACATTTTCCTAGAATGCGAAATTTTCGATCTTTGGGGCATTGACTTTGTTGATCCTCTCCCTCCTTCGTTTTCAAATAAGTATATTCTAGTGGCGGTCGACTACGTGTCGAGGTGGGCGGAAGTGCAAGCTCTCCCCACCAATGATGCGCGAGTCGTCGTTAACTTTTTAAAAAAATTATTCTCTCGATTTGGCACTCCGCACGCTATTGTGAGTGATCGGGGCACCCATTTTTGCAATACTCAATTCACAAAAACCTTAGCAAAATATGGTGTCACGCACAAACTATCCACTGCATATCACCCACAAACGAGCGGCCAAGTCGAAGTGGTTAATCGAGAATTAAAGCGAATTTTAGAAAAAACGGTTTCTATTAATCGGAAGGATTGGGCAATAAAGCTCGATGACGCGCTATGGGCCTATCGTACGGCGTACAAGACCGCTATCGGTTGTACACCATATCGAATGGTCTATGGCAAGGCTTGCCACCTTCCGGTCGAATTAGAACACCGCGCATTTTGGGCGCTTAAATTTTTAAATCTCGATTCCACTTTAGCGGGCGAACAAAGGAAGTTTCAAATGAACGAGCTAGATGAATGGCGAGCGAATGCATATGAGAGTAATAAATTATATAAGGAGCGAACAAAGTTTAATCACGATAAACATATAAAATTTCCGAAAACTTTTTCGCCGGGCGATCTCGTCCTCCTTTATAATTCTCGCCTTCGCCTTTTTCCGGGAAAATTAAAATCCCGATGGTCCGGACCCTTTATTGTTAAAGAGGTTTGGTCCTATGGGACAATCCTAATTTCCCACCCGGAAAAAGGTTCTTTCAAAGTTAACGGGCACCGCCTTAAATTGTATCTTCCGGGAGACTTACCTAATGAAAAGAGTGATGCAATATTTCTTCATCATATACCATGATCGGCAAGTGGGTCAAGCTACGCGACCTTAAACAAAGCGCTTTTGGGAGGCACCCCAAAGTTATCTTTGTATTATTGTTTCTCTTATTTTTCTTTGTCTTGTTTCTTCTTTAATATCTTTTGTAGGTAATCGCGGCTTCCCCACAAAAGCTTCAAAAAAAAAAATTCAGGGAAGCTCTTTATCCTTCTTTTCTTTCTTTTTCCTTGCATTTCTTTTCTTACTTCATACTTACTTTTAAACATTGGGGACAATGTTTAACTTTAAGTATGGGGGTATAAATAGTCCTTTGTAAATATTTGTAAATAGTTTTAAAAGAAAATTTTCAAAAACAAAAAATTTCTTTTTTCTTTCTTTCCTATGTTTTCTTTTATTTAAGCACTTGTAAAACCAAAAACTCAAACAAAAAAAACAAAAAAAATTATAAAAAAAATCGAAAACTTAAATCTTGGAAAGGGACGTTTGGGATTTTATCCCATCACACCTCCTAGTACCTTGCGAACCCTTCACCGGGTAGCCCTTGGGAAGTCCAAGACTTAACAAAAATCGTTAGTTTTAAAGCTAGTTTCCTTTCTTTGTAAATAGTTTGTAAATAAGAAAAATTCAAAAATTCAAAAAAGATAATATCAAAAATTCAAAAAAAGATAATATCAAAAATTCAAAAAAAAGATAATATCAAAAATTCCAAAAATTCTTATACCCCTCCTACTTGTTGTTTTGTGATTTCTTAGAAATCTAGTTAAAATGTTTATAAGCATCTTTAGTTTTTTTTAATTGGCTAAAATTTTGTTTATCATAGTTTGTTAATTTTAAATTTTAGGTAATCTTGTTTTAAGAACCATCTTATGAGTTGAGTTTGATTAGAGAATCTTTGTTAGCATGACTTCTCTTTTTATCTTTAGATGGCTTCATTTTGTAGTAAATTTGCTAAACCACTTTAGATTTCAATTATATTTTCTTCTAGCTCTTTAGATCTTAGGAAATTTAATTTTACTAGAATTTGCTCTCAACATAATTTAATTTATAAACTAGAATTTTTTCTACCCTACCCTTTTGATGGCATATAAAAAAAAGTGTGTAAAAGATCATATGTCATGGGAATAAGAGGATAAAATTCATTATTCCCTAAACATATGCACCCAAAATCATTTAAAAGATTATATGGCATGGAGTAAGAGGATAAAATTCATTACTCCTAAACATATACATTTTGGGATTTTTTTTAGAAGAGAATTTAAAAAAAAAAATAATATGGCATGGAGTAAAAAAAAAGAATAAATTCATTACTCCTAAACATATACAAAAAGAAAAAAATATATTGAGGTGAGAGGATAAAATTCATCACCTCAAATCAAAGATCTCTTCTTATGCCAAGCTTTGTAAACCCCCTCCCCTTAGCCAATATCTTTGATCTAGGATTAACTTAAGTTATGGAGAGAGCAATATTTAGTAAGTTTCTTTTCCTTAAGTATCTTTTGAAATAGAGTTCTTATAATTCTAATTTAATTTTGTTTTATGATTTCTACAATTTTGGTAAGCTAATTAATTGTCTTGAGAAGTCCTTGCTTAAACAACTTTCTTTCTTTTCAAATCATCATCATAATTTAGAACTTAACTCCTCCTAGAATTTATTCTTAACTTAACTTTTGGTTTAGTAAAATTTTAGTTTGAAATTAAAAATCCTATGGATGTCTTATATATTATGTCTTACACTTTTGCTCTGGAATAGCAAAACCTCAAGTATGGGGGTATTTGATAAAGTAGTTTTTATATAAGTTTTTAATAGAAATTTTTGTAATTATTTAATATGATTTTTCCTTTTTATGTCAATTTTAGGTTATAAGTAGTTCTTTTTGTAATTTTGATTCTAACTTAGCCTAATTTTAATATTTGCAGATTTTTGGACAAATTGGGAAAATATTGCATTACACGCCCTCGGTCACGCCCGTGACCAAGGGCGTGTAACTTGAAGACCAGTCCAGGTCGATGCCGTGCTGTTGAGCTAGTCCACACCCAGTCACGCCCCAGGTCACGCCCGTGACCCAAAGTCACGCCCGTGACCATGGGCGTGTAATATTAGAATCTGCCACGTGGAGCTGCCGTCGAGACGAGAAGTTGTCGTTGAGAAGTCAACCAAAGTCACGCTGGTGACCCAAAGTCACCCCGTGACCTTCCCGCGTGATCCAAGCACGCCGTCGCGCCGTCTGCCTAGCCCATGCCGCATTAAATGAAGCCGTCCTGAGTCACGCCCGTGACCCATATGTCACGCCCGTGACATGTCCGATTTTCTCCCGCCGTCACGCCAAGCCCACGCCGCTGCCGGATCCAATGTTACAGTGATTACACGCCCTTGGTCACGCCAGTGACCGAGGGCGTGTAACTTGAAAATTTCGCCTATAAATACAGAGGCTCTCCTTGAGTCCAGGGTTCAGAATTTTGGAGTGGGGGAGGTGCTGCTAGAGCCATTCTTGAGTATTTTTCTCTTTTCATGTTCATGTTCATGTCTCTTTACTTTCATGCTCTCTTCCTTTTCTAATGCAATGTATTATTTTTCCTTCAATGCAATAGTTTAGTTTAAGCTTGTAATCTTGTTCTTCCTAGCTTGCAATTTCCTCTCTTAAGTCTTGTAATAGTTTTCATTTAAATAAAAATAGTTTGTTCTCTTTCTTTTTGTCTCCTCCTTACTTAGTTAAATTTTCTTAATATGCATTTTTATCTTTCTTTCTCTTCCCCCTCCACCATGATTAACTAATCCTCATTAGTACTCGATCAAAATGATCCGAGGATGAGTTAGACAAGTTATGATCTTCTAAAGTTTTCTTTTTTCGTTTTTATAAACACTTGAATTACCCTTGATTTTTAATTGGTGAGGCCATATTTTCGATATATGGTCTTCGCTTAAGTTTTCATGTTTAGTTAGCCGAGAGACTCAAAGTATGAATCGATCACTCAAGGGTAAAGAGAGTTGCACGCACCCCTCGAGAGAGGATGACGTAAATCTCCCGGATTGGAGTCAAATCCAATAGTGGGGTTCACCTCGTAAAGTAAGTTTTAGGTAATCGATTATAGGACGAGAGTCCGGTTGATTTTTCCTAATCTTAGTTGGGCATTAACCTCGAGAGAGGCATGTTCGAGCTTCGGGAACCTCCACGGTCAAGTAGTTCAATTTAAACGGAATTAGATTTAATTTCCTTTTACTTGTCTATTCTCACTCCAAGGTGACTTTTGATTGAGTGCTAGCTTCTTTTATCTTCATCACAACCCTTCAATTAGTTTGCATTTTCCTTTCTTCTAGCTAAGTAATTAAAACTCAAAAATATTGTTAGATAAGATAATGGTGACTTTCCTCAAAGTAGAAGTAATCAACGCGCCCCGTGGAATACGACCTTGATATTTCTTAATATCTTATACTATAGACGATAAGGTACGCTTGCCTTTATCGGATATGGTTTGGAAAAAAATCTTTAACCTTCGCTTAATTTAAAAACCACCGAATTTTTATATCAGTCTCCATCACTTATCCTTATCCAGAGTCATAGTTGAACCCATTTGAGTCCTTATTGAGGTTGCATTCTCCATTCCGAATTTCTTAATTAACTCTTTGGTGAACTTCGTCTGAGATATGAAAATTCCACCTTCAAATTGTTTCACCTGAAGTCCTAAGAAATACTTCAGCTCCCCCATACTACTCATTTCAAATTTCTCATGCATCAAGTTAGAAAACTTTTTGCAAAGGTGATCATCCATAGATCCAAAAATAATATCATCGGCATAGATTTGCACTAGCAAAATCTTGCCTTTTACTTCCCTAAGAAATAATGTCTTATCTATTTTTCCTCTTATGAATTTATTCTCAAGAAGAAAACCAGAGAGGGTCTCATACCAAGCTCGGGGTGCTTGTTTTAGACCATATAAAGCTTTTCGTAAAAAATAAACATAATTAGGGAGGGAAGAATCAACAAAACTTGGAGGTTATTCTACGTATACTTCTTCCTTTAGATTACCATTAAGGAAGGCCGACTTCACGTCCATTTGATAGATCTTAAATCCCTTGCGAGCTGCATACGCTAGAAATAACTGGATCACTTCGAGTCTTGCCACTGAAGAATAAGTTTGATCGAAGTCGATCCTTTCTTCTTGTCTATAACCTTGGGCAACAAGTCTGGCCTTGTTCATGATGATCACAACATTTTAATCCAGCTTGTTTCTGAAAACCAATTTTGACCTGATAACATTCTGACTTTTGGGCCTTGGTACCATCTTCCAAACATTGCATCTTTTGAATTGATTGAGCTCCTCTTGCATTGCAATAATCCAAGAAGCATCCTCTTTTGCCTCATCAAATTTCTTTGGTTCAATCTGAGAAAGAAAACTCAAATGCAAAACTTCGTTAGTTATACCTCTTTTTGTTCTTATTCCAACATTAGCATCTCCGATGATTTGATTGACTGGTGATCCCTCTGATCTCTGATCACCAGATTCCTTGCATCTTCTAAGATACGAAGTTCTTCTACTTCTGGTGCGACTTCTATTTTTTGAGGTTCTTCTTTAGGCATAGTTGGAATATTCGTGGATGCTGTCCTTGGAGCAACTTCTTTAGTGACTTCTTCCAAGTTGTGTTCTTTATGTTTTAAACCTGCACCTGCATCCTCAATAACAACACTAGAGGAGCTACTGTGAAGCATACTCATCTCATCAAATACAATATTTATGGATTCTTCTACAACCAGAGTTTTCTAGTTAAAGATCTTATATGCCTTACTTAGGCTATTATAGCCTACAAAAATACCTTCAAAACATTTTTCACTAAACTTAGTTTTGTAATACTTCCGGTTGTTAAGTACGAAGCATTACTACCAAAAATTCTAAAATAAGATACAGATGGTTTCCTGCCCTTTAGAAGTTCATAAGGTGTCTTATGATGGTTCTTGTTGATTAGTTCTCTGTTTTGCACGTGACAAACAGTGTTGACAGCTTCTGCCCAGAAATATTCCGGAAGAGAAGAATCATTCAACATTGTCCTGCTTGTCTCTATGAGTGTTCAATTCTTTCTCTCGACAACACCATTTTGTTGTGGAGTACGAGGAGTTGAAAACTCATGAAAGATACCTAAGCTTTCACAAAATTTTGTCATAGCCCCAGACTTGAATTATGTTCCATGGTCACTTCTGATTTGACTACCAAGCAGTATAGTTCATTCTGGATTTGCCTAACAAAATTAGTGAAATAGTCAAAAGTATCTGATTTGTGTTTTAGAAAGAATACTCAAGCAAAATGTGAGTAGTCATCAAAAATTACCAAGGTATAAGCTTTACCTCCAAAACTCGTAACTGGCATGTGACCAAATAGTTCAATATGAAGCATATATAAATATCTGGTAGAATCTTTGACAATTATGCTCTTAAAGTTAGCCCGAGTCTGCTTGCCCATTTGGCATGCATGACAAGGTATCTCTTTAATGCTCTTAACATCAGGTGCATCACACACTAACCTGTGAGAAAATAACATATTTATAGATTTGAAATTAATATGTGTTAGTCTCTCGTGCCATTGGTCACAAAGAGATGCACTATCTTTTGCTAAATAACACACTTGTGTAGAAGAGTCTAAAAAAAGAAAATTTAAGCAGAAAATATTTCTACTCCTAGTGCCTGTTAAAATAGTTTCTGACGAATCAGATGACTTTATCTAGCACTTGTCCTTGTAGAACTCAACCATATAGCCTTTGTCACATAATTAACTTATGTTAATAAGATTATGTTGTAATCCAATAACATAAGCTATGTCTGTGAAAGAGACTATACCGTTGTTGATCATATCGTAGCCTTTTGTGATTCCCCGATAAGAACCACCAAAGATAACCTTTGGACCATCCTTGATTGGTGTGTAATTTTGCAATAGGCTTCTTCTTCCGATCATGTGTCACGAACATCCACTGTCCAAATATCAGATACACGTGTTGTTGTCCTTTGGACATACCTGCAATTAATAATCAATTTCCCTTAGGAACCCAAAAAGATTTGGGTCCTTGGATTCTTGTTAGACGACTTCCACTTGGACTTTTAATATTTTGAGTGGTCATCCTTGCATTATTAAGTAGTGGAGTCCTAGAATTCTTTGGATTAAACCAACAATCTATGGCGAAGTGATCAACTTTGCCACAACACCAACAGTCGAATCGGTTGTACCTTCTTTTGTTCTCCTGCTTAACTCTTTGAACGGGGGGAGGGGGGTCTAGAAGGAGCTACCGACTTGGAGGTGGAAGCCTTATTAAACGACTCAGTTAGTGGTTCTAAGAGTCTCTTTATCAAAAGACTCAGTGAGTGGTTCTAAGAGTCTCCTTATTAAAATACTCAGGCAATAGATAGTGCATTCCTACCAAGGTGGTAGAAGTGTGGAGTACCCACATTTTGGGGAACCACTGTAAAACTTTTCTCTTTTATGTCTTGCTTTTTTCTGCTGTCCCCTTTACTATTTATGCAATCTGTGATTAATTTAATCTGTGATTGGTTTTTGTGTTAGTATAGTCATTAGAAGTTTTGTATTGTGTGTGCATATTTTGTATAAAAGTTTTAATCTCTATTCACCCCACTTCTAGAGAATACTCAGAGGTTACACTGTGCACTTTCAAGTAAGGTTCAGAAGGTGAGACTATTCAAGAAGAGGAAGTCCCTGCCCCAGAAGAAGATAACAACTTAGAATCTGGTGACCCTAATAAGATCATTGCATTCAATTGAGTAATTCCATATGTTTCAGTTCCTATTCCAGGAGTGCTTGCACAACTCCAGGGGGTGTTACCCGCACTGACTCAATGGGAACCTCTTACAGTTGCTTAGGAAGTTGTTCTCAATACTGAACATATGACATTAACCCAGGGGGAGCCCCTCATCCATGAACAACTCTTAGAAGATGAATAACTCTTAGAAGATGTCACAAACATTGCTAAAGAGGCTGCCTAGATAGCTCAAGATGCGACATTAATTCAGGGGGAGCCTCACAAAGAAGATGACAAAAAAGATGATAAGGATGTTGAAGAGGGGGATGGGCCCTGGTGTTTCCACCGAGAAAAGTAACACCACAGGTTTTCTCAAGGAAGAGAAAAAAACCCCTCCAAAAGAATAGTACAATATAGGTAAACAACAAATGAACAATTTCTATTATAACATCTCAGTAAACATATTTGAGGATGTAGTTATGGGAGACAATCTGATCAATTGGAAGTTTATCATGTGGTCTATGCTTTTATACAAAAACGTCATTTTGGTTTATTGTATATTTGTTTGTACTCAATTTTAGCTCTCAGTATGATTGAAATCACGTAAACTATTTGTAAATTTGCCAAGTTTAATAGGGGGAGATAGTTGGGAAACACACCCTTTGATTTACCTTAAAATTATATACAAGTGATTTCATCATCTAGGATTCATTACCCATGTTGTATAGAGAGGGTAATTTGGTCATTAGAGGTCTTAGAATGTCACGCTCTAATTTGGGTGTTAAAGACCAGTCCAAAAGAGTCCAAAATACAGTTGAGTTAAATCTGCGTCGAATTGAAGTCGACGCAGCTTCGACTGCAAGTCGAAGTAACTTCAAATAGAAGTAAGAATAACTCAGACTGAAGTTGATGCATCAGTTGAAGTCGACGCAATGTCAAGATGTACTCGACATAGAAGACAGAGTCAGTCAAAATAGAATTTGAAGTCGACGCAACATGGACTTATATTCGACGCAGAAGGAAGAGCTCTGAGTTCAGGATTTCATCTAGATAGATACGTCGATAAGTATTTGACGCAACGTCGAATGCAGAGTCTAGTTCTAAACTAAGGAGGATATCGATGCAGTTTCTATTAGAAGTCAGAGGTGCGAAAATAAGAAGAAAAATATACTCGATGCTACGTCGAATATAGATAGAATTAGAATATCTTAATTATTCTTTATTAAAGATGATTCAGAGGTTATACAAGGAATTTATTGGATCTCTAACGGGTCGATTATATCCAAGAATGGAAAGGGAGTCTCCAGAGACACAATACAGCTATTTCTGGAAGATATTCAAATAGAGATTGACGGTCAGTCAACAAAATAGAAGGAGGATATTTTTATCCCTTGGACATACCTATTTAGGATACAAAAGAAGTGGAAAGGAATTCAAATTCTATTTCGACAGAAGAATAAGAGGACTCAGGAATATTGACAACCCTAGCATTTCAATTATTCTCTAGTCTTCTTCTTCTTCAATCCCTCTCTCTTAGACAACACAAGAACTCTCTATACAGGAAACACAAAAAGGCTTCTTCTTCATCATCTTCTCTTGCAGCAAGAAGACTATAGGAATACAAAGATTCTATGGATCAAAGCTTGAACAGTCCTTGCATCTCTCTCTCTCATCAAGAACTCATCAACAGAAATAGAGATCCATCAACAACACTAAGTGCCTGAATCCTTAGTGATTGCTGAAGGAGGATTCAACCAGAAGATTTTTTTTCATCATCTTCTTCTCTCTTTTAATCTTTCTGTTCTTTATTTTAATCTGAGTAAAGAGTCCTTAGAATCCCTCTCCAAAGGATTCAGTTGGTTCAAGATCTCCTTACCAAAATATTTAGTTTGGTTTTAAGAGTCTCCTTACCAAAAGACTCAGTGGTTCTAAGATGTTGGATCGATAGGCGCCCTTAGAGGGGGGTGAATAAGGGAATAAAAATTCTTTTTATAAGTTTAGGCAAATTACTAAATTGTTTTGAAATAAACGAAAGCGAAATAACAATTTAGCTAAAGGAAGAGAATATTGTAATTTCCAGTTTTAGAATTTAGAAACAAGTGTTAAATTGTTTTATGATGAAAGAGATTAAAATAAACAATTTAGATAAAGTGATTTGAATTGAAAGCTTAGTAACCAATATAGTAAAATTTATGTCAAATGAAAGAAATCAAGTAAACACAAAAAGAGACATGATTGTATTATATGAAAAAGTGTTTACATAAATTTGATTTCAATATCGCTAGAAATCGGAGGCGTACAAAAGTAAATATCTTTTCCTTTTCTATTCCGACTTGTATCCCCACAAACCGGTTAGCTTTAGCCTATCCTTCCCCGGATATGGCCTCAAGCCGCTCTAGCCAATCCTTCCCCGAATATGGCCTCGAGCACCCCTAGATCTAATCTCTTAGACCTAGTCGCCAACTCATGTGGCAAATTACCCCCTAAGCCGCGCAAGGACCTAGTCGCCAACACAAGGCGAATTATCTATACAATTACAAAATAGAATGAAATAGAAATAATGATAACAACAATAAAAACTCCCTATATGAGATCTTCTGAAGTTAGAGATGAAGGATAGTTGTAGTATGAGCGAGGTCGAAGCGATCATCCTTCGGATGTAGCGTGACGTAGTCCTCCTCCAGAATTCTCCTTAAGCTTTTTGTGGGAGATCCATCTTCGGTAGTATAACAGCAATGGAATTTTGGCACTTTTATGCTCTCAGGGATGGATTACCAAAATGAGAAAGAAATCATCAATTTATAGAACTTGGAGATAGCGCATGCGGTAGCTCCTAGCGTCTGCGGTAGTGTTCGTGTAGAAGCGGTTACGAAACCATCGCGGCGTGGCGTTGTGCACAAACTTGATCTAGCGCCAGGCGGTAGCGCTAGCGCCTGCAGTAGCGATAGTGCCAGGCGGTATCGCTAGCGCTGGCGGTATTGTTCCTTTAGAGAATTTGACTTGAAGTTGCTTTCTACCTGTGGAGTATTGCACATATAGTTCCTGCACACTATAAACACAAGACAAGCAAGATCAAATACATTATGGGATTTGTTATTCTCAAACAAAGGGGTGTGACACACATGTCCAACAATCTCTCCCTTTTGATAATAACAAATCCTCGTAGCAAGAAATCAACAAAGGTATTTATAGTATATGATAAGCGAGATAAAAGTGCAACTATAGTACATGATAAGCATAAGAATTGTGCATACTCCCCCTATCTTAATGCTCCCCCTATATAAATGCAATTTATGTTTTACTCCCCATAAAAAGATAGATTGCATGAATTAGTCTCCCCTTAATCTTCTAGATTTCTCCTCTAAATTTCTTCAATTAATCTCCCCCTTTTGGTATTATAAAAAGAAGGTGGGGTAAGGGAAGTATGGAGACATTCTTTATAAATGAGAATTCATGATCGAGCTTTTGTAATATATGAAATGATAAGGAATTTAAGCATAGTATATATAAGAGATTTCAAATAATAAGATAAGAGTTGTAAGCAAGCGGAAGATTATAAGAAACATCTTTTTGTAAACATGAAAAGCATAAGTATAAATATGAGTTTAAGTTCAAAATTGAAAGATGTTTTAACCTTTTTGAAATCTCAAAGTTTTTCATAAAGATACCAAGCATGAAATGAACATATTAAAAAGAGAACATACTACAATGTGTTGGAGTTGCCATTGTGATCTAGAAGTGGTCAAACATGTAATCTCACTGCCAACGCGATATGAGCCTGCAGGGTCGCACATAAGAGCATGTGGAGAAGTTGGAAGATTGACTGTGTTGGTAAAGGTTACCAATCACCATATATATAGAATGGGGAAGTCCAGCAAATGTTGTTGTCTGAATTCGTCGGATATGATTCGTCGGAATTCGTCGGGTTTACACGGATTGGATTCGTCGGATATGATTGTCGGATTCGTCGGGTTTACACGGATTGGATTCGTCGGATTCGTCGGGATTCGTCGGGTCATTCCGTGGAAACTCGACGAACTGTGACAGAGATCCTCCACTCGACAAAGTGTTGTCGTCTGTCTGGATTCGTCAGAATTCGTCGGGATTCGTCGGGTCATTCCGTGGAATCTCGACGAATTATCACAGAGAGCCTTGACTAGGCAATTGTTGCCGTCTGTTGTGATTCGTCGAATTCGTCGGATTGTCCCGTGAAGACTCGACGAATTGTTACAGAGATCATTCTTGGCAAATGTTGCCGTTTGATCTGATTCGTCGAATTCGTCGGATTGTCCCGTGGAATTCCGACGAATTGTAACAGAAGCCCTTATTCTGATGTGTGGTCTGCGGATAGCGATTCTTCTAGAAGCTGTTTATCCTTTGGGTATAAATAGGACTTCGTTTTAGGGTTCATCATAACTGAAAAGAAAAAAGGCCGACGGAAGTGTTCCGCTCTCGCCCGAACCCTAGACGGAAGGAGTTCCGTCGCTCGTTCGCCTCCGCCGACCTCCTCTCCGTCGATTGTCGCCGGCATTGTTCTTCCTGAAGCGGATCTAGCAATTTGTGGAAGTGCAAGGTGCAGCCTTTCTTCCTTCCGAGTTGCGTGCGACGTGACTTGGCGTTCTCCCGGCTCGTGTGGACTTCTGTAGAGACGTAGACATAATTCTACGTGAGAACTCTTCTTGCCACCGACAGGGATCAACTCTTAGAGCATCTTGGTTGGATTTGATCCAACCCCATTGAGGTAATTTTTACCTAGTATTTTATTAACTTCTTGATTCAACATTCATGGCCGATCCAAGCATTTTTGGGTTGTTTCTGTTTATTTCCGCTGCGCCTACATCTGATGTATGGTTCTAGAACAACACAATGTTACATGATTTCAAGTGTAAGAGATACTAAAACATTGTAGAGATCATGTTAGGTTATCTAGTGTATTTCTTATATAAAGAGTAGTATAGATAAAGCATTAGAATCCAATACTCATGAGAAGAAGTGTTATGAAAGATAATGAAATGCACATAAGTGTATTTTGAGCAATGTTAACAAATGATTTAAATCACAAAATACAACACATGTGTAGAATAAAGTGCACAATCAAACACAAGATTATTAACTTTCACACACTTTAATGCACATAATATTTTTAGAAAAAGTGGTGTACTAACCAAGGTTTGCACAAGACACTTTACTATTCTTTCCAAGGTGCTCAACCTCATAATGCTTATGAAGACTTATCAGGAGGTTCAAGTAGTGCTTGGTGGAGTTATATTTGTCTATTTTTTGTTCACTTTTGTGAGACAACATTCTTCGAATACACTTGTTTTGCAAACCCAACTTAATTAAAAAAAAATAAACCACTTTTCTTAATTTTTAAGTGCAATTCAAATGTAGTGTACATAATAAACTTATGCAAATTTTAATTCATTGTACAATTATAATACACAAGCAAGCATTGTTAGATTTAAGCACACATGTACATTACCGAACATAAGTGAGTGTAAAAGTATCATTATCAATCACAATACATTTACACATACTTAGAGGCATGATAAGCTTGGTTCTACACATATTTTTAAATACAATTGATGCACTTTAAATATATATATCAAAGCATGATAAACAAAACAATGTTCATAGTAATATGAAGAAACAAGTTTTAACATTGTAGATAATTCTAAATAACAGAATTAATACATGCTTTATATTAGTAATAAAGATCATACAATTTTTTTGTTGTTTTGAAAATTTTTTAATGAAAGAAAACACAAAAACATTTTTTTTTTTGAATTTTGAAGTTTTGTAGTTGATTTTTCATAATATAAATAAAACAAAAATAACAAAAGTCAGAAACACAAAAACTTAGTAGTACATATGAACTAACATATTTTTATAGATTTTTAGAAATTTTAAAAAACAGAAAAATCAAACACCCACGCTAGCGCCGACGCTAGTGCTAGCGCGGAAAACATTAAGTGATTTTTTGAGAATTTTAAATTTTCACTTTTTGATCTTGATTAAGTGTCCATATAGTAGTTTTATGCGGAAATTTTATAATTTTTGGAGATCTCTAGGTGGATCAAATTTGCATGAAACTTTGGCTTTTTCAAATACTTGTGTTTTACAAAATTATTTAAGCACAAAAAGATAAATTATCTAAACACAAGACGACACTTTCGTTCAACCCAACTAAGCATGACTTAAGTGATAAGGAAAAATGTTCATGCAATAAGTAATATAAGTATGTTCTAAGATTAAAAACTACCCGGACTAAATGTCTACACCCTACCCCCGTACTAAGTGACAGATGGGCATGAGGAGTTGCACATATGTTGTAGGTTGGGGTGTTAATCTCATATGCACACACTAGAGAACGCTCAACCAAGCACTCTTTCCCCCCAGTGCCTCACAAGGCCCCACTAGAACCCTCCTCGGTTAAGGACAAGACATGACTTAGAGGTTAGGTCTCTAATGCATCCAATCCTACGCCCCCGCTATTATGAGATATGAAGTCATAGGTGAATAATCTTTAGACAACCTATACTATTAAACTATGGGTTAATTTATAAACTATGGTTTTTGTTTAAAGTTAAGAACAATATAAAGCCGCATAGTTTCTCTACTTTTATAAGATGACGATATGAGATAACTAGCACAATTACTAATATTCAATAAGTGATAATTCTAGTATGATGAATTTTGGGTTTAATGCCACATCATAAAATTATCATTAATATTGCATGTATTCCAAAATAGAGTTTCAAATTATACATCTAGAATAAAGTGATGATTTAGTTTGATTTATTCTTATTATTACAAAGTTGATTCTAGATTCTACATATATGTGAGATACATGCAATCAATAAAAAAGCATATCATACACCAAATAATGGAAAGAAAAACATAATTCATATTTTTATCATAAGATTCATAATTCCTAGGTGATAGACATTATTGATTTGAGATATTTCTTGAAAGAACATGAATTATGATTTATGATTATAGAGAATTTTTGTTAGAACCTAGTCTTAATTTGGATTAGGATCCCAACTCAAATAGGGGGAGATTGTTGGAACCTTAGTTTTGATTTGAGTTAGGATCCACCTTTAATGTCTAAGTTTATATCATAACATATCTTATAACTTGGATTAAATATCATTAAGAAAGAAGGCTGAAAAGAGATATATTTAATAGGCTGAAAAATAAGAGAAAGAATAAAATTTACATAAGTTCTCCGAGTTCGACGAACGGCTACCTGCATTCGATGAACAGCATCCTGCGCTCGACGAATGGTATTCATTCTGCGCTCGATGAAATCCAGCGATTCAGCGTTCGACGATCCCGTCTCAGCGGTTCAGCGTTCGACGATCCCGTCTCAGCGGTTCAGCGGTCGACGAACAGATTATCTCAACAGTCGACGAACAGACCCCAGCTCAGCGGTCGACAAAATCCTGCCTTTGACAAACTCAAGTCCGCGTTTGACGAATAGCTCAATATTCAGCGATCGACGATCCAGCCCATCTCAGCGGTCGACAAATCCTTCCGTTCGACGAACTCAAGACTGCGTTCGATGAATATTCAGCAGATGTTCAGAACAGTGAATCAAATGATCAGGTCAACGAATCAAATGATGAGGTTGACGAACTTGAAGCTCAGCTCGACGAAATATCTTCAGTATTATATTTCTTACTCTCAGCTCGATTAATATGTTGTCAGCTTTTTAAAGCAATATTTATTATTTCTATTTATATATTTCTATACATATATTACTGATCTGACATTACAGCCATGCAAGCATTAAATGCTATAGCCATTGGCAGAAATAATAAATGATGTAGCCGTTGCAGCAAGCCAAAGATGGAAAGTTGTTCTGCTCGAGGATCTGTGAAATAAAAGAAATATTATTTCTTTCCTCTTCTGTCGGCAAGGATTCAAATCAGCTGAAAGCTCTCAGATTAAATATACAGAGGAAGATCAAAGAACAGCTAGCAGCAGAATAAGATAGAAGAGCTAGCAGCAAGATATAACAAGATAGCAGCGAGCGGCGAAATAGGAAGAAGAGAAAAAGAAGAACAGGGGCAAAAACAGAGAACAACAGCAATATTATATTGTGTCTCGTTTTTGCTAAACTCTTTCTTGCAGATCTTCTATACAACTTGAGACACCAAATCAAATATCATTTGCTCAGGGATCAAAACTGCAAGAAGAAGAATAAAGGATTTGCAATCTAGAGAAGGAGCTCCATACACAAGCTGTCATCAAACTAAATTAGACAAGGGGAGCTCTCTTCAACATCTTCATCAAGTGTCTTCTCAGCAAAGGGAAGAACAACAAACCTTTTTGTTTTCTTTATTTCTCCCATCTTGTAAATGGTTAAAACTCCCTTCAAAAGTTTACTCTCGGTGACAGGGCACCTTAGCAAAAACCTGCATCTTGGTTTTGAGCACCTGAACAAAAGTTGTATGGTGTGTGGACACCTGATCAAAATCACCTTGGTGTGAGGGCACCTGATCAACAACCTCCTAGTGGATAGGAACTAGTGGGTAGAAGAGTAGATGTACCCAGGTTGAGGGGAACTACTATATATCTTGTGTCATCTGGATGTTTGCTTTTTGTTTTGTTTTATTTCTGTTTTTATGTGCTATGTTTACTTATGCACTCTTACCATTTGTGTTTATTCCTCATACAGCACTCAGCACACTCATCTATATATATATCATTACTTTTGAAGTAAGACTTAAACAAGACCTTTTTAATATACTTAAGAACTATCTCCTTTCAATTGGTATCAGAGGAAGTTGATTTTACACACAGGCTAACACCTGAAATCACAAAGATCACTTAGTTCTTATTTTGTTTTTAAAAGGATTTTTCTCAATGGCACTAGCAGATTTTTCATTTTCAGATCCACCTATATGTAATTTGGATAGATTCTCTTTATGGCAAGTTAGAATCAGATTATATATGAATGCAATATATGAAGATATTTACAACTCCATTTGACAGGACTTCCATCTTCAATCCCTTCATCAGATGATCAAGAAAAAAATGAAAAGTGTTGATGCCATGGCCATGGAGATATTGGCTAAATCAATGTCCAATGACATTCTTCTCAAAGTGACTGACTGCACTTCAGCAAGGAGCATCTGGAACTCCAACTCAAAGATGGTAAATGTATCCACCTTTACTTCTTCCACTAACTGCATTTTTGATGCAGAACCATCATTCAGTCTAACTGAAGAAGAAGAAGAAGAAGAACAAAAAGCTAGAAATTTCTGCATGATGGACATATATGGTTCATATTACATATCAGATGCTGAATCTGAAACAGAAAAGGTAACTGAGGTAACCTCCAACTTTATTTCTACCTCTGATTTTAAATCTATTTTCACATCTTCTGGTACAGATTTAATAAAATCTAAAAATTACCAATCAGATTTTAAGTTAATACATACAGACTTAATAAAATCTGACAAAGAAATAAAAGAGTTAAAAATAACTTCTGAACACACTAAACTTAAAATAGATTTTAAAATATTAGAAAATAAAACTATTTCTTTGAAAAATAATTTTGAACAACCTTTCAAGAAGAAAATTACTTATATTCAGCAAAATCAAAGAAAATTTTCAAATTTATATTTCAATGAAATAAAGAGGCCAATATATCTAATTATAAGGCATTTATTTTTACCCATTTTAAACTTCTATAATTAAACAGCAATTATAAGATTCTTTGGAATTTTTCTATTTTAAAGCAATATCAGATAACTTCACATTCTTACAGATTTTCTCCAAAGTCATGTTGAGTATTCTACTCAAATTGCATAGATCAGAAATGATCAAAGCACTAAGTGTGAGTCTCTTCTGATTAAGGGGATTCTATAGAAAGAAGGTATCAGGCATTGTCATTTTTATTTTAAAATTCCTAGAATCTAATAACAGCTAGCAATTCATCATTAAAATTCCTATTAAATAAAAATTTAGGAAATCAGAATTGCTTAAATGTTTTTCAAAAGAAGAAAATAATCTCTGACCCTTAAGCTTTAAAGACTTTTTATGCTTAGGTATCCTAAACCAAATAGGGGGAGATTGTTAGAACCTAGTCTTAATTTGGATTAGGATCCCAACTCAAATAGGGGGAGATTGTTGGAACCTTAGTTTTGATTTGAGTTAGGATCCACCTTTATTGTCTAAGTTTATATCATAACATATCTTATAACTTAGATTAAATATCATTAAGAAAGAAGGCTGAAAAGAGATATATTTAATAGGCTGACAAATATGAGAAAGAATAAAATTTACATAAGTTCTCTGCGTTCGACGAACAGCTACCTGCGTTCGACGAACGACGTCCTGCGCTCGACAAATGGAATTCATTCTGTGCTCGACAAAATCTAGCGGTTCAGCGTTCGACGATCCTGTCTCAACGGTTCAGCGTTCGACGATCCCATCTCAGCGGTTTAGCGGTCGACGAACAGATTATCTCAGCGGTCGATGAACTGGCCCCAGCTCAGTGGTCTGTTAAAATTTTTGATTTGAATCGTTTAGGAGTAAGCAGGAGTTGCATCAACTGAGTTATAGCCAAACAACCACAATGCCACACAGCAACACAAGAGACTTTATTGAATCACAAACTTCATTTACAGTGCGAGACATACATGGCGAGACATGATTCATAAGAATCACGATGGAGAGAAGAACAAACACACCAAAAACAAAACTGGCGGTCTGACAAGCAGAGACCGCACAGACCGCTCAACTCCAGAGATCGCCCAGCTTGACCTGAGACTGCGCAAACAGAAAACAGACAGACCGCCTACACTGCAAGACCGCCACCTCAGACCGTACGAACTGGAGCTTATTACACTGAACAAATAACTGAAGCTGTCGCCAGACCGCAACTCAGATCGCCTAACCGCTGAAGGTCGCATGATCGCTGAGTTCGCTGCGAACAGCATAAGAACCAGTTTGCAGACAAGCAGCTGTCGAACTGATATCCAAGCCGCTGGGAATTACCAAGGAAGGAGACCGCAACCTGCTGACCGCAAACCTGCGAACACAACAAACAGTCAACTCGCTTCCGAGACCGCCCAACCTCAAAGTTGAGACCGCACGAATTAACCAAGGCTCTAGTTCATACAGTTCTAGTTAGGAATGACGGGCCCTGCACCTCTATTTATAGGCGGGTAGACAGATGTCGTCACCGCTCAAGAGAGATATAATCACCACCTATCAAATCGCCAGCTGATGCGCAAATCTTAGCACACCGCTATAGGCGGTAGTAAGACTGCGGCACGAAACGGTAGTGTACCAATCATTCAAGTAATATACAACGAGGAGCAAATCCCCAAGTATCGATCTCGAAGGAACACAGTAAGGTGGAGTTAACTTTCGAGGAGGGACTTGAGATCGAAGTCCTTTAGGTCGGGTGAAACGTGAACGGGATGGATTGGTTTATGAAAAATTAACAAAAACAACTACTCAACTACTCCTATGCAGGCCTTGGGCGCACTGCTTCGCCGGGCGGGATGGAAACTAGGCAGGCCTTGAGCGCGCTGCTTCATTAGGCGAATGGATTACACGGGCCGCTATGCCACGCTTCGCTAGGCGGATGGACGAGAAGGCTTGCAGATGGAATAGTTCGCACCGGCGGGGTCGAGGTGGATTACACGGGTCGTTAGCACCGCTTAGCTTGGCGGATGGAAGAGTAGGCTCATGGAATGAAATCGATAAAATGAATGACAATAGCGCACCTCATACACATGAATAAATCAAAAGGAATTTCATAAAGATGAAATAAACTTTAAAGATCTAGATTTATCATGCTCTTCATCCACAAAATATAGAGTTTAGCATACAAACATCATTTCGAAAGAGTAAAGAGCAAGAGATTCGACCGACTCCGAAGCCTTGCTGGGATTCACGGTTGGAATCGCTGGGTTGTCAATCCGCATCCAAGCTCGGTCCTCAACTGCGTCCGGGGTAAAGGAGGGCTGTCACTTCCTCCCAATGACCCGTCTTCTTCGTGTCACGACCCGGTGATGTTCAATGCTCTTAAAACCTTCCTTGATGATGGAAGTAAGATCCAATCTCTTCCTTGAAGTCCCTAGATGAAGAGAGGAGGCTTAGAACGAAAAAACGCAAAAAACGGCGCTGGAAAAGACCTAGAAACGAAGAATTTCCGACTGTTTTCGCGGAGCAGCTATTTATAGACAGGTGCAGAATTTGTTCATGCACGACCAAACGCACGACCGTGCGTAAAAACGCACGACCAAAGTCAGAAGGCTGTTTTTGGGCCGCAAATGAACGCACGATCGTAGCCAACCGTGCGTAAAGAAAATGCACGACCGTGCGATTCATGCAGACATGAAAACTGGGCATAATTGATGATCTACCCACCTGCACATCACCAAACATCAATCATACAGCTGGGAATACCCTTCCAGCTCCATCCAAATTCATAAAAAAGGGTTGGGAAGCACCGTGTGCTTACCCCCAACAACATAGCGCGCAATTGCACACCAAAATGGGCCCAAAGAGTGCACCTTGTGAAGAAATGTGTTCAAGTGAAGTTTAAGCGATAATGAACTAAAAGTGATGTGCAAATGCATGAAAGCTAGCCCAGATGAGTCCAAATATGTGTATATAAATGGGACTCATCACACCCCCAGACTTACTTGTTTGCTCGTCCCGAGCAAACTATCTCCCATGTGATGTAGAAAAATCTTAAGCTGGCAAAGTAATTGTATATGCGAAGTCGCTTACACGCGCGCGTTGAAATTTCAGTAGAAAAACCTTTTAAACATGCGAAATAGATTAGAATTTTCTAGATTACGTTTCTACTTATTATTGCTACTCATAATTTGAATCGTGGTGAATCCTTCAATCACGCGTAGGGTGAAAGTAGCGCGATCACTAAGTGGGATCTTGCCAGAGATCAAGGATCGGGACAAACTCCAAAGAAATCCATCAATGACGATGGCCATAAGCTTGCCCGTTCACACTCTCTCCACGACACTAGTTACGCTCAGAGTGCTAATCAATAGGACTTTTAGGTTATGATTTAGGCTTAGGCTATGGTGCGGTAGACAATGATAAATGTGGGGGCTTAGCACACCTAACCCAAATGAGCTCGCAATAAAAACACTATCCGACAATAATGAAAAATGTGTACACCACACCCCCAGACTTAAACATGAAACTATGGGGTGTGTACACCACCTATTCCCAAATACATTGCTTTACACTTTTTTTTCATTTCTTTTCACATTTTTTTTCTTTTCACTCTTTTTTTTTAAATTATAACTTTGCACATATAATAACAAACACAGCTATATTTTCAATAATGCATTCCCACCACAACCACAAATATACACAGCCTCAACACCCAACTTTTAAATGCACAAATTGCTTGAGCTCAGAATTTGGTGTGCGATTAGGATAGTCATTTTGGCTTTGGTGAATTGAAGGTGGAGCTGAATCAAATGGTAGGGATTAGGCACAAAGGGGATAAGCAAGGATAGAGCGTTTAAGAATGGTGCAAAGGCTCAACCGGGTCAAAGAATGGCCTATATCACACTCGCACAAATGAAATAACCTATACCCATGCTTCGAGAGTCGCTAGGGGCAAGTTCTTAGCCACCGAGAAAGAATATCCTTCCTCTCGACTCGAGCAATACATCACTAGCGATCGTCTACACACACACCTACACTATCGTCGGATTCAACTGGATTCACAAAATACGAGTAGAATAAACAGTATTCACGCAATTGGAAAATTATAAAACTAAATGCATGAGAAAAAGCTAATCCTACAAGAATTTCAACACGAGACGCGAGCACTCGACTAGGAGCACTGCTAGAGTCAACATGTTACTCCGCCACTCAATCCTATGCCAGCATCATGATCTTTAAATCACACGGAAAAATAATATTTACCCGAGACGCATAGACAAATAAGTGCGTGCTCAAGTGGGTGTTGTGATGTGCTGTGAAGATGAACAATACAAAATAAATGAGATTAATATACTTCTAGTATGCAAATGATATGTGCACGTGCAGTGGGTAACACATAGCGGCTCTCCCCCAGACTTAATCTAAGCAATTGACACAAATGACGTAACAATGAAAATTAAATAAAAGACTAGGGGAAGAAACGTTACCCATGCTCAGAAATGAGCATACCAGAAGATTGGCGTTAGTACAAAGAATATACTCCCATATCCGCCAAACAAGAAAATCGTCACGCACCTGCAGGCAAAAGACTCCACGCGCAAAGTATATATGTAAAACTAAACTATTAGCATGTTAGAGAAAAATAAAAGCAACAAAAGCTTGGGTTGTCTCCCAGCAGTGCTTTTGTTTACCGTCCTTAAGCTGGACTTAATACCTGTATTATGCAGTTTTAATAAAAGTCTAAGCATAAAGCAAAAGCTAGTAAATCCTAAATACTACATGCCTCAAAATGATCAATTATAAGTTGATTTAAAATAGTAACTGAAAATAAAAGAGATGGGCCCGAAGACCCAAAAGCAGCACATCAGAAGATCAGGAGCTTTCCATCTCCATATTTCATCTTTCTTCATCCTCTTCCTCTCCTCCAATCTGCGGTCATGGATGAAGTAGCGCTTTCCACCCTGCACCCAGTCTTTCAAGGAAAACGCAGGCAATGATGATGATGTGGAATAGGCGATGGATTTCATCATTGCCATTTGATTGTCCTTCCAAGACTGCCACTCATTATCACCCAAGAATGGGTCCACATATTCTTTCACCTACAGGGGGATATATGAAATATCATAAATAGAAGCAGGAGAGGGAGCAGGACGGATGAATTTATCAATATCAACATTATTAGAAGGAGGATTAGGAAATAAAATGGATGAAGGACTAAAAGGTTCACAAAAAGGAGGAGTGGCCCCGGTGGCACTCCTGGAAGGTTCCACAAAAGGCTCATTGTCGGCCGCATTAAGAGCACTGCAGGAAGGATATGAGCAGCTAGGAACTTCGATGATGAGTTGGACCTTCTCCTCCGCTGATGAGGTAGAAACCTCATCACTAAGGAAAATGTCCTCCTCAGTGCAACTCAGCATAGCTTCAGGCTCCATAGGCTTATCCTGCACATCTAAAAACTCGGCAATAAGAGCAGAAGATACATGCATACTGATACAAGAAAATATCTGAGTAGAAATAGGACTCAAGATAGATTCCGATAGGAGTGAAGAAATATCCTCAGATACAGAATCCACAGGAAAGGATGGCACCAAAGAGGAAGAAAACTCCAAAATGTCATCGTAGTGATCAACAGCGACGCTGATCGACGCATTCGTTGTGCTCCCAAGATGACACGGGGGCCTAACGTATGTGTCATCAGCGATGGAAGGAGCGGCGGCATAGGAAGGCAGTGGAATGGTGATAAGTGCTGGCTCATCATCCTCTCCCAATTGCAATTTCCATTGCTCACAGTCCTTCAGCACGTGATCAAGACTCTGACAACACAAGCAGCGCTTCCCGGTTGGTTTTGACTGTAGAGAAGCCAAACCACCCGGTGAAGGCGATGCTCACGATGGGGACGCATACTTATAATACGTAGGTCCATAGTATGAACTACACGAATTATAATTATGGCTTCTTAAATGGCACTCATCACTAGAGTGACTAGACGCTCTACACCACCTACATTGTTGATAAGCAGACATATTGGTGCAAAGAAGGATTCACTAATAATATAAGCTGAAAAATAACTCAGTATGCACGAAGGGAAAAATTAAATCAACAGGAACCTGATTTTTGAAATACTTAAAAAGATAATAAGAGAATTTACAAACACTAAATTAAAACAAATGCTATAAACAAATGCTATAAGACTTTATCTCTTGTCGCTCTCTCTCAAGTAACTCACATGACTGTGTTCCCCGGCAACGGCGCCAAAAACTTGATGGCGCAAATCTCGCACACCGCTATAGGCGGTAGCTCGACTGCGACACCAAATGGCAGTGTACCGATCGTTCAAGTAATATAAAACGAGGAGCAAATCCCCGAGTAGGTTTTGATTGTAGAGAAGCCAAACCACCCGGTGAAGGCGATGCTCGCGATGGGGACGCATACTTATAATACGTAGGTCCATAGTATGAACTACACGGATTATAATTATGGCTTCTTAAATGGCACTCATCACTAGAGTGACTAGACGCTCTACACCACCTACATTGTTGATAAGCAGGCATATTGGTGCAAAGAAGGATTCACTGATAATATAAGCTGAAAAATAACTCAGTATGCACGAAGGTAAAAATTAAATCAACAGGAACCTGATTTTTGAAATACTTAAAAAGATAATAAGAGAATTTACAAACACTAAATTAAAACAAATGCGATAAACAAATGGAAAAGACTTTATCTCTTGTCGCTCTCTCTCAAGTAACTCACACAACTGTGTTCCCCGGCAACGGCGCCAAAAACTTGATGCGCAAATCTTAGCACACCGCTATAGGCGGTAGTAAGACTGCGGCACGAAACGGCAGTGTACCGATCGTTCAAGTAATATAAAACGAGGAGCAAATCGCCGAGTATCGATCTCGAAGGAACATAGTAAGGTGGAGTTAACTTTCGAGGAGGGACTTGAGATCAAAGTCCTTTAGGTCGGGTGAAACATGAACGGGATGGATTGGTTTATGAAAAATAAACAAAAACAACTACTCAACTACTCCTATGCAGGCCTTGGGCGCACTGCTTCGCTGGGTGGGATGGAAACTAGGCAGGCCTTGAGCGCGCTGCTTCGTTAGGCGAATGGATTACACGGGCCGCTATGCCACGCTTCGCTAGGCGGATGGACGAGAAGGCTTGCGGATGGAATGGTTCGCACCGGCGGGGTCGAGGTGGATTACACAGGCCGTTAGCACCGCTTAGCTTGGCGGATGGAAGAGTAGGCTCACGGAATGAAATCGATAAAATGAATGACAATAGTGCACCTCATACACATGAATAAATCAAAAGGAATTTCATAAAGATGAAATAAACTTTAAAGATCTAGATTTATCATGCTCTTCATCCACAAAATATAGAGTTTAGCATACAAACATCATTTCAAAAGAGTAAAGAGTAAGAGATTCGACCGACTCCGAAGCCTTGCTGGGATTCACGGTTGGAATCGCTGGGTTGTCAATCCGCGTCCAAGCTCGGTCCTCAACTGCGTCCGGGGTAAAGGAGGGCTGTCACTTCCTCCCAATGACCCGTCTTCTTCGTGTCACGACTCGGTGATGTTCAATGCTCTTAAAACCTTCCTTGATGATGGAAGTAAGATCCAATCTCTTCCTTGAAGTCCCTAGATGAAGAGAGGGGGATTATAACGAAAAAACGCAAAAAACGGCGCTGGAAAAAACCTAGAAACGAAGAAGTTCCGACTATTTTTGCGGAGCAGCTATTTATAGACAGGTGCAGAGTTTGTTCATGCACGACCAAACGCACGACCGTGCGTAAAAACGCACGACCAAAGTCAGAAGACTGTTTTTGGGCCTCAAATGAACGCACGATCGCAGCCAATCGTGCGTAAAGAAAACGCACGACCGTGCGATTCATGCAGACATGAAAACTGGGCATAATTGATGATCTACCCACCTGCACATCACCAAACATCAATCATACAGCTGGGAATACCCTTCCAACTCAATCCAAATTCATAAAAAAGGGTTGGGGAGCACCATGTGCTTACCCCCAACAACATAATGCGCAATTGCACACCAAAATGGGCCCAAAGAGTGCACCTTGTGAAGAAATGTGTTCAAGTGAAGTTTAAGCGATAATGAAATAAAAGTGAAGTGCAAATGCATGAAAGCTAGCCTAGATGAGTCCAAATATGTGTATATAAATGGGACTCATCACCAGCGGTCTCACAAGGGTAGACCGCGCGATCACACAACTTGGACAACTTTCCGTCCAAGACCGCAGATCAGCAGACAGATCGAGCACAATCCGCGCGGGCACAAGAACGCTCCTTCCTTAGATCACCCGGAGCAAACCAAGAACCATCTGGACGACTTCGAACAAGTCGCTAGATCGCCAAGCACAAACCGCCCGGTCACAGCGATTACAAGAAAATAGACCGCCCGGTCTTCTGCAAAGGAGATAAACAAACCAACCAGAACAACCCGGGACAAGACCGCAACAACCAGGAACAAACCAGTCAACCAGCAGACCGCCAGAACCAGACCGGCAGAACAGACCGGCAGAGCACAAGCGCAGACCGCGCGGTCTCTGCGGTCACCCAAAATCAGACCGCCCGGTCACCTCCAGTTCACTTCAATAATTTCAACACTCCCCCTTGAACTGGGAAGTGGAAACTAGCCCGAGTAAACTCTGCAACCGGGTAAACGGTCCTTTTGCCAGCGTGACAGACTGGATTATTAACTAGCTTGAGAGCACTCTCATTATCCCCGCGTAGCATAGTGGGACCTCGAACCTTCTCATGAACGTCCTCTACCAACCTCCTGAGCCAAACGGCTTCCTGAGCTGCCAAGGCCGAAGCCTTGTATTCCGCTTCTGTGGTAGATACAGACACCGAGTCCTGCTTTTTGTTGCACCATGAAATAGCTGTGGGGCCCATCATAAAGACAAAACCAGACTTTGATCTCCGATCATCCACATCTCCCCTGTAATCAGCATCCAGGTAACCAAGCAACTCGAAGCTTGACCCTCTCCTATATAGGAGACCCAAATCAGAGGTCGACTTCACATATTTCAGAATTCCTTTTGCCGCTAGAAGATGAGGCTTCCGTGGCTCCGCCATGTACCGACTCACTTTGCCAACCGCATAAGCAATATTAGGCCTCGTGATGCTCAAGTAGATCAAGCTCCGAACCAGAGCTCAGAACACCAACGGATCAGATAGAACTCTCCCCTCATCCTTCCGAAGTTTATGATGTTGTTCCAAAGGTATAGAGCTGATCTTCCCTTCCTCCATGCCAAATCGTTGAACGATCCGCTCCGCATATCTGGCCTGAGAAATGAGCACTCCGCTTTCCTGCCTCTGAACCTCGAGTCCAAGAAAATGGTGAAGCTCACCCAGATCCTTCATCTCAAACCTGGTAGCAAGCTCGGCTCTCAGCCTTGCTACTGTCTCCTTCGAGTTCCCAGTGACAATCATGTCATCCACATACAGCAGAACATTAACCCGAAGCACCCCCTCCTTCTTGACGAACAAGCTAGAATCAGAATCTGAAGCAAAGAACCCGCAGAATAGAAGATACTCCGCAATCTTTCCATACCACGCCCTAGGAGCTTGCTTCAAACCATATAGGGCTTTCTTCAGTTTGCAGATGTAGTCCGGACACTCCTCCGAGATGAAGCCCGACGGTTGGATCATAAATATATCCTTGTCAATCTCGTCATATAAGAAGGCATTCTTAACGTCGAGCTGCCAAATCTCCCATCCAATTGAAGCCGCCAAAGCAATAACAAATCGGACCAAAGTCATCTTTGCCACTGTACTAAACGTCTCATCATAATCTTCACCATACTGCTGTGAGAACCCACGAGCTACAAGGCGAGCCTTGTATCGCTCGATCGTACCGTCAGCTTTCTTCTTGAGTTTATAGACCCACTTGCATGTCACAGGGGTAATGCCCTTGGGCCTGGGCACTAGAGACCAAGTCTCATTCTTCTTGAGAGCATCCATCTCCTCTTGCATAGCAATGTCCCACTGCTTCACTCCTTTGGCCTTCTCAAAGCTTGGCGGCTCCCTCTCATCCAAGGGACCAGCAAAGAAACATGAGACGAAGCTCACCATGTTTTCTCCTGTGTATCGATCTGGTGGTTTAATAGTCCTCTTCGACTTCCTAAGAGGTTGCACCTAAATAGCCACCTCCTCAGCTGCTTCTTCTGTGCTAACTCCTCTTTTAGATGAACTTGGAGCATCGCTCCCCCTGCTTCCAGAACCTGAAGCCTCCATTTCTGAGCTTGACACAACAGTAGCTCCTGGTGAAACAGGCAACTCCACTTGAAGATTTTCCGCAGGCTTCCCTTCTTCATCAACCCTGCCCTCTGGTAGTTCAACTCCTGAACTCCCCTTGTAGGAAGTCACCTCATCGAACACCACATCCCGAGATACAAAAGATCTTCTATTCTCAGGATCTATGCATCTCCATCCCTTCTTCCGCTCATCATATCCAACAAAGACTAGCTTCCTTTCTTTCGCATCTAGCTTTGTCCGAAGAGCATCAGGAATATGCACATAACAGGTTGACCCAAACACCCGAAGGTGTGCAACACTTGGTTTCTCCTTGAACATCAGTTCGTGAGGGGTCTTCATGTTGATAGGACTTAGAGGCATCCTGCTGATTACATAAGCCGCACAAGACATTCCCTCTGCCCAGAAGGACTTTAGGATACTCTTGGCATGAAGCCAGCACTTGCAAGTTTCCTTCAGATGATGGATCTTTCGTTCTGCAATGCCATTTTGCTGTGGAATATGGGCACAAGTGAGCTCTCTCCGAACGATATGTTTCCTGCAATACTTGAGAACTCGCCAAAGGTGAACTCCCCACCATTATCAGTTCTCAATTTTTTCACCCGCAGGCCTAACCGACCTTCAACCAGCTCCATGAACTCCACGAACCTCGCAAAAGCTTCCGACTTCTCTTTCAAAAAATACACCCAGACATATCTGGTGTAATCGTCAATCAACACCAACATATATCTGTTGCCTCCAAGGCTTGGGGTGGCACTCGGTCCCATCAAATTGTTGGATCTTACGGCGCCCTTAGAGGGGGGGGTGAATAAGGGAATAAAATTCTTTCTATAATTTTCAAGATAATTACTAAATTGTTTTATAATGAAGGAGATTGAAATAAACAATTTATATTTAGAATTGAAAACTTAGAACACAATATAATAGAAATTACGCCAAATGATACAAATCAAGTAAACACAAAAGAGACATGATTATATATATGAAAAAGTGTTTACATAAATTTGATTTCTATATCGCTAGAAATCGGAGGCGTACAAATGTAAATTTCTTTTTGTTTACCAATCCTTCTCCCAAGGATCGGAAGGCTATCACTTGTCTCTCCCTAGACCAAGCCCAAGCCTATCCTCTAGAACTTCCCAAGATCTAGACGTAGCACACAAGGCCACGATTTCCCACCAAGCCACGCAAGGACTTGGACGCTCCGCACAAGGAAGCGATTTTCCCCTAAGCCACGCAAGGGCTTAGACGCTCCGCACAAGGAAGCGATTTTCCCTACCAATATAAAGTAAAATGTATATAAATGAAAATACAAGATAAAATAAGAACTCCCTAGAAATTCAGATCTCTGAAAGGAAGGTTGAAGCCTCGAGATGATCCTTGATGTAGAAGCGCGTCCGATCTCGTCTTCAACTTCAAACCTTCTCAGCATAAATGGGAGTTCATGAGGTTCTGGAGCTCTCTGGATGGAATGCACTCAGGAAGGGACTTAGAATCTTCAGTGGTTGAAATGCACGAACAGAAGGTGTCAATTTATAGAAAATCGCTGTCAGAATTTCCGACAGTGACTGTCGGAATTTTCCGACAGCGCTAAACTGCCGCTGGAGTGCCGTCGTGGGTGGAGTCGTGGGCAGTTGGTGTAACCGTCGAGCTGTCGCCTGGGCGACATCGATGTCGGATTTCCGACATCTCAAAACTGCTTTTCGTCGTGCTGCCGTGGAGGGAAGTAGTTGTAACTTCTCTGCTGTCGCCTGGGCGACAGTGGCTGTCGGAATTTTCCGACAGTGAAATTTCCCACATTCAAATTTAGCTCCAGCATGTAGATTGAGTCGTTCTCATCTCCGAAATGGGGTGGCACGTTCTGTAACTCTTCCTGGATTGAAAGTTATGGCCATTTTAAGATCAGCACACAAAACTCATCCAACCTGAGACTTGTCGTTCTCGGATCATGCCCATGAACGAGGAATTGTCTCCTCATTGAACCTATACAACCTGGCCACTATAAACACACAAAAGACTAGATCAAATACAACACGGTATTTGTTATTCTCAAACCAAGAGATGCGGAAAGCAAGCTCCAACAATCTCCCCCTTTTGATAATAACAAATACCCATATGAGAAATTAGTGAGTTTATAGATAAGTGCGATAAAAGATATGCATGAATAAAAGGTTTACTGCGTGACATATTTTACTCCCCCTAAATATATATGTCACTAGATTTCTCATTTTATTCTCCCTCTTTTGTTATTACCAAAAGTGGGTTGTCATGATCGAGCAATAGACGCTTTCCATGAAAACTTTTTAATATACTCCCCCTAAATTGTATTCTCCCCCTAAATGTATGCTCCCCCTAAATGTTATAATTAATTGCAATGATGCATTATTTAATTATTCTCCCCTTAATCTTCTAGATTTCTTGAATTAATCTCCCCCTTTTGGTATTATCAAAAGAAGGTGGGGTGAGGGTAGTAAGGAGGCATTTAAATAACAAAGCATGATCGAGCTTTTAAATATATGAAATGATAAAGAGTTGAAGCATAGTATATAAAAGAGATTTCAAATAAAAAGATAAGAGTTGTAAGCAAGCAGAAGATTATAAGAAACATCATTTTTGTAAGCATGAAAAGCATAAGTAAAAATATGAGTTTTAGTTCAAAATTGAAAGATGTTTTAACCTTTTTGAAATCTCAAAGTTTTTCATAAAGATATCAAGCATGAAATGAACATATCAAAGAGAGATTATACTACAATGTTACTTAATTTTAAATTCAAGAAATACCAAAAACATTGTAAAGATCATGCTAGGTTATCTAGTGCATTTTTACATAAAGAGTAGTATAGATAAAGCATTAGAATCCAATACTCATGAGAAGAAGTGTTATGAAAGATAATGATGTGCACATAAGTGTATTTTGGGCAATGTTAACAATTGATTTAAATCATCAAAATACAAGACATATGTAGAGTAAAGTGCACAATAAAACACAAGTAAATTACTTTCACTCACTTTTAATGCACATAATTTTTTAACAAAGTGGTATAATAACTAAGGTTTGCACAAGCCACTTTACTATTCTTTCCAAGGTGCTCAACCTCACAATGCTTATGAAGACTTATCAGGAGGTTCAAGTAGTGCTTGGTGGAGTTATATTTGTCTACATATATAATTTTTTTTGTTCATATTTGTGAGACAACATTCTCCGAATACACTTGTTTTGCAAACCCAATATTTTTTTTTTTTAACTCTTAACCACTTTTCTCAATTTCATAAGTGCAATTCAAATGTTGTGTAGGCAATAAACTTATGCAAGTTTTAATTCATTGTACAAATACAATACACAAGCAAGCATTTTTAGATTTAGGCACACATGTTGATTACCAAAATAAGTGAGTGAAATGTATCATTATCAATCATAAAACATTTACTCATACTTAGAGGCATGCTAAGCTTGGTTCTACACATTTTTCAATACAATTGATGCACTTTAAATAGATATATCAAAGCATGATAAGCAAAACAATGTTCATAGTAATTTGAAAGAATATGTTTCAACATTGTAAATAATTCTAAATGATAGAATTCATACATGCTTGATATTGGCAATAAAGATCATACAATTTTTTTTTGTTTTATAATTTTTTTTTTAAATCAAAAACAGAAAAATCACAAAAAAAACATATTTTTGTAAGTTTTGAATTTTGAATTTTTGTAGTAGATTTTTCATAATATGAAGAAAAACATAAATAACAAAAAAAAATTTTGTATTTTTGAATTTTGATCTTTTGTAGTTGATTTTTCATAATATAAATAAAACTAAAATAATAAAAGTCAGAAACACAACAAATAAGTAGAAAATATGAACCAACATATTTTTATGGATTTTTTTTTTGAAATTTTAAAAATCAGAAAATTCCAACACCCACGCTAGCGCCGGCGCTAGCGCTAGCGCTGGAAACAGTACTCGATTTTTTGAGAATTTTAAAAATCTGATTTTTGATATTTATTAAATGTCCTTAGAGTAGTCTTATGCAGAAATTTTGGAATTTTCACAGATGACTTGATTGCTCAAATTTGCATAAAACTTTAGCTTTTTCAAATACATGTGTTTTACAAAAACATTTAAACTCAAAAAGATAAATTATGCAAACACATGAAGACATTTTTATTAAACAACCCAAAATATGCATGATTTAAGTAATAAGTGAATAAAAATGTTCATGCAGTGAGTAATATAAGTATGTTCTAAGATTAAAGGCTACCCCGACTAAATGTCTACACCCTAGCCCCGTACTAAGTGACGGATGGGCATGAGGAGCTGCACGCATGCCGTAGGTTGGGGTGTTAGTCCCATATGCACACACTAGAGAACACTCAACCTAGCACTCTTTCCCCCCAGTGCCTCGCAAGGCCCCACTGGAACCCTCCCCGGTTAAGGACAAGACATGACTTAGAGGTTAGGTCTCTAATGCATACAACCCTACGCCCTCGCTATTGTGAGATATGAAGTCATAGGTGAATAATCTTTTGGACAACCTATGCTTTTTAAATCTATGGGTTGATATGTAAACTATGGGTTTTTGTGAAGAGTTATAAAGCCGTATAGTTTTTCTACTTATTATGAGATGACGAAATGAGATAACTAGCACAATTACTAATATTCAATAAGTGACAATGCTAGTATAATGAGTTTTGGGTTTAATGTCATGTCATAAGAATTATATTGAAATTACATGTATTCCAAAATAGAGTTTCAAATTATAGATCTAGAATAGAGTGATGATTAAGCTTGATGTATATCTTCATTGCAAAGTGATTCTAGGGTCTACAAATATGAGAGATACATGCAATCAATAGTAAAGCAAATCAATACATCAAATAATGTAAAGAAAACATTATTTAAATTTTTATCATAAGATTCATAATTCTTATTATTGATTTGAGATATTTCTTGATAGAACATGAATTATGATTTATGATTATAGTGAATTTTGCATAAAATATATGTTAGATCATCATGATGTATGATAATTCTAATCCTTCTAGACTTATGATATAGTGATATAGTGATTTTCATTTGAAAGAACATGATTGATTTGTAAGTCTAGAAAAATGATGATCATGTAGTCATATCAATGACAAAGATCAAATATATAATGTTTTGAAATTTTTAATAAAATTTGCATTCATTAATCGAATCTATTGTTCTTTGGTTTTGCATGATAATATATGATTTATGATACATTATTCATATATATTTTAATGATTAAACCATAAACTATGTGTTTGTTGGGATTTTAGTATTCTATTATAATTTCAAATCACATAGTTATCATGATATTTTAATAACATTGTAAATGTTATACCTAGCATATAAATTTGAGCATAAACTAAGAAGTGATGCTAGAATAATGAGTTTGAGTGCAATGTTATTATACATGATTTAATGGAGATAATGTTGCATGTAATATGAGAAGTTTACAAATTAATTTTATTTAGACCTATAATGAAATGATTAAACTTTTGATTTGATCTTAATGATATAAGATGATTCTAAGGTCTAAATTACATGCAAACAATGGTAACACACATCACACATAATATCTAAATTAATATATGAAACAATTATACATAGGATATCATGTGATGAAAAAAAAATCCATAAACACAGAAATTTCCGAATCAAGCGAACTAAGATAGCATTTAAAAACGGAGTTGAAATTGGGCAAATTGACAGAACCAAACAAACTTAAATGGGCAAGTTTAGTTTGCCGATAGATGGAGATTTCTGTGCTCTTTCCGAAAAGATATTAAATGCGAAAATCGGACGAGCAGATCAAAAGATATGGCTTTTTGAAGGATTAAGCATGCGTTTAGATGAATGTTTGTTTTCGATTTTATTTGATAATATTTTTCATTATAAGGGCTATCAAATGCAACAAATAGAAAGGAATAAAAAACGTTGCGCATTTTAATTTTTAGTTTTAAGCCCTTAAATAAACCATTTAAATCCAATCTTTAAAATAGTTTCACTAGTCTTGATAATAATTTCAATATTCAATTTCTAATGATAATTCAAGACAATTAAGGGTAAAGGATTTAAAAGGATATATATAACAATTTAAAAAAAATGATAGGTAGGTCTCTTTTAAAATCATATGACTTTATGTTCAATTTTAATTCAATTTGATTTGATAAACATTAGGCTTAATATGTGAAAGTCATATTTCATAAAATATAGAGGGACCATAAGCATTTTGGATCAATAAATACAAAAACAAACAAAAGAAAAAGAAATAAAGCACATCATGAAGTAGAGTATTGATATTTCATTTTTAATTATTTCTACTTCATGCAAATGAAAGATACTAAATGATAAGAGATTTAGGTATCCAAAGTTGACCATGTGTAATGGTTCCTTTGGGCACCCAAATATGTCGTGATGGCTTTTGAGAAGATAATGATGAATGAGCCTTTTTAATTAATGTTGATATGTCATTTTTCTTTATGGGTCTCCATTCATACATTGGTTGTTTATTACTTAAATCCATATAATGATTATGTGAATTGTTTGAAAAATAATTCATTGGAGGTTTATGTTTATTTAAATTATTTTTCAAAGTAGCTTGATGTTGATAATCATAATGATTTTTATTATATGGATTGTTTAAAATTTTATAAGAGTGATTGTCTTTCTTTAGAAGTGATTGTTGAAAGAGTGGATTACAATATGTTTTAGAAGATTGATCATTATTTTGATGATTTTCATTTCCACTCTTTCTTATAGACATACTCTTATAATATAAAGGATAATATTTTATATTTTGATTTTCATGAAAAGGAGTTTTTAAGTTTGAGTCATGATTGAAAATATATTGAGACTTATAATAGTGACTCTTAAGAATTTTGTGAGGGTCAAAATTCTTTTTGAAACTTAACTCCTTTTGAGTTGATGTATGAAAATGATCCTTTTTAGAAATGATTTTGTAAGTTAATTTATCCTTGTTATTCAAAATCTTATGATGAGATTCATTAGATGACATTTGAAATTTTTCAACAAAAGATTTTAATTGTATTAACTTACAAGATAAAACATCATTTTCAATTAACAATTTTTCATTATGCCTTTTAGAAATTAAGAGCCCTTTTTCAATTTCCTTGAATTTTTCTTTTAATAAATTGCAATTAAGACAAGGAATAGGAATTTCAACTAAAGAGCATGAACAAGAATTTGAAACATCAATATAAGATTCTACTTTAGTGTTTGCTTTTAAAGTTTTATTTTCTAAACGTAATTTGGAATTAGCATGTTTCAACTTTGAAATTTTACGTTTAGCAAATTTAAGCACACGAAATGTAGAAATAGAATTAGTTACTAAAAGAGAAGATTTAGATTTTCTTACCTTGCTATAGTTTCCGTCTTCTCTTTTGCTTGATGTTTTGCCATCAACTGAGTCCAATATTGTGACGTTGTCTTCTTCATCTTCCTCTTCCAAACAAGAGTGTCCATCATCTTTTCCGCTTGATGAGCATTCTATGGATCCATCCTTTGTGTAGCTTTCTTGAATATTTGCATAGGCTTGCATATTCTCCGGTTCTTGTGAATATTTCGTACCTGTAGAAGGAGAATCATAAGTTCTTTCAAGAAAACTCCAAATTTCATATGCGGTAGGTAAAGTATAAATAAGTTTGAAAATATTTTGGTCTAACGCACAAAATATACTATTCATAGATTTTGCATTTAAAATAATTTCGTTTCTAGTTAGTACACTAGATGGCTTTTTAATAGTAATATTCCAAACTTTTTCATCTAAGGCCTTAAGAAAATTTTTCATTAATATTTTCCACCCTTTAAAATTTTTGCCCATAAATAAAGGTGGTGATAATATTTTTTCATTTATATTAAAATTTTCCCCACTAGTAGAAGCGAGATCATGATCAAGAGGCGCCATTATTCCCGGTTGTTAAGCCGATTTGGAATAACCTGGCTCTGATACCACTTGTTGGATCTTACGGCGCCCTTAGAGGGGGGGGGGGTGAATAAGGGAATAAAATTCTTTCTATAATTTTCAAGATAATTACTAAATTGTTTTATAATGAAGGAGATTGAAATAAACAATTTATATTTAGAATTGAAAACTTAGAACACAATATAATAGAAATTACGCCAAATGATACAAATCAAGTAAACACAAAAGAGACATGATTATATATATGAAAAAGTGTTTACATAAATTTGATTTCTATATCGCTAGAAATCGGAGGCGTACAAATGTAAATTTCTTTTTGTTTACCAATCCTTCTCCCAAGGATCGGAAGGCTATCACTTGTCTCTCCCTAGACCAAGCCCAAGCCTATCCTCTAGAACTTCCCAAGATCTAGACGTAGCACACAAGGCCACGATTTCCCACCAAGCCACGCAAGGACTTGGACGCTCCGCACAAGGAAGCGATTTTCCCCTAAGCCACGCAAGGGCTTAGACGCTCCGCACAAGGAAGCGATTTTCCCTACCAATATAAAGTAAAATGTATATAAATGAAAATACAAGATAAAATAAGAACTCCCTAGAAATTCAGATCTCTGAAAGGAAGGTTGAAGCCTCGAGATGATCCTTGATGTAGAAGCGCGTCCGATCTCGTCTTCAACTTCAAACCTTCTCAGCATAAATGGGAGTTCATGAGGTTCTAGAGCTCTCTAGATGGAATGCACTCAGGAAGGGACTTAGAATCTTCAGTGGTTGAAATGCACGAACAGAAGGTGTCAATTTATAGAAAATCGCTGTCGGAATTTCCGACAGTGACTGTCGGAATTTTCCGACAGCGCTAAACTGCCGCTGGAGTGCCGTCGTGGGTGGAGTCGTGGGCAGTTGGTGTAACCGTCGAGCTGTCGCCTGGGCGACATCGATGTCGGATTTCCGACATCTCAAAACTGCTTTTCGTCGTGCTGCCGTGGAGGGAAGTAGTTGTAACTTCTCTGCTGTCGCCTGGGCGACAGTGGCTGTCGGAATTTTTCGACAGTGAAATTTCCCACATTCAAATTTAGCTCCAGCATGTAGATTGAGTCGTTCTCATCTCCGAAATGGGGTGGCACGTTCTGTAACTCTTCCTGGATTGAAAGTTATGGCCATTTTAAGATCAGCACACAAAACTCATCCAACCTGAGACTTGTCGTTCTCGGATCATGCCCATGAACGAGGAATTGTCTCCTCATTGAACCTATACAACCTGGCCACTATAAACACACAAAAGACTAGATCAAATACAACACGGTATTTGTTATTCTCAAACCAAGAGATGCGGAAAGCAAGCTCCAACACAAATCACCGTGAATGCACTCCAACGGCGCTTTGCATCTTATTTGTGATTTATCAAATGGAAGTCGATGAGACTTACCAAACTTACATCCCGCACAAACATGACTGTCTCCATAGGAGGACAAGCTAGGCAAGCCCTTGATAAGGCCCCTTACCACCATAGCCTTCAATTTGTCCATGCCTACATGCCCCAACCTTTCATGTCAGATAGTCGCGCTATCATTGGTATTCATCTTATCAACATAGATACTTGTCGACAAAACGAACAAGTTCTTCACCCGCTTTCCAACATGAATGACGTCTACCTTTATCTCTGGTTGAGTTTTAAGAAACTTCACTTCTATTGGGCCAAACAGAACGTGATAAACGGCATCGACCACATTGGTCACAGAAAAGAGATTCTTCTTCATACCAGGCATGTGATAAACACTCCTCAAGGTGAGTGGACCCATATCACTCCTCAAAAGAGACAACTCCTTGTTCTACTGCATGAACAAAATTATCAGCGGTTATGATAGCATCGTTACCTGAGTAAGGCACCAAAGAAGAGAACTTTGATTCATCCCCGGTGAGATGATGTCCATACCCTGAATTAACAATCCAATCCTCTTCGAAGTTGATGGCAGCCAAGGACTTAATGGGCATAGCCGTCATATTAGCCGCAAAAGCTCCTTCCCATCCAGCTTCATCATACTTTGGCTTCTCTTTCTCCGCTGCATGTCCCGGCTGAAGATTAACCCGGCAATCTTTCTTGAAGTGGCCGGTCTTATTACACCTGAAGCACCTTGGTCCTTCTCCCTTCTTCTTCCCATCAGACTTAGGAGCATAACCCCTATCCTGCTAACCTGAAGTAGAGGGTCCATCATAACCCGGCTTCTTCTTCTCCCACTTCTTCTTCTTCTTCCCAGAGAACAACACATCACTATCTCCCCCAGAGATAGAAGTCCCCGCCATCTATCTTGCCAAACTTTCCTGTGAAGCAAGTAAGTTCTCCAGCTCCAACAGAGATGGTTGATTTGCCCAACCCTGAACTGAAGTCACAAAGGTAAGATACTCCTTCCGCAACCCGCGGATAATATGCCTCTTCAGTTTTGCCTCTGAGATGGGCTCATCAGGGTCCAATGCAGAAATCTCTGCTGTGAGGTTCTTCATCTTGAGAAAGAAGGTAGAAATAGAAAGATCACCTTGAGAGGCCTTCGCCAACTCATTTTCAAGAAATTGTAGCCGAGCAACATTCTTCTTATTAAACAACCCGTCCAAAGACGTCCAAATCTCAGCAGCAGATTTACATCCAATGATGTGATCAAACATCTCTGGTGAGATAGCCCTCTTGAGTGTGAACTCTGCCTTAGCATTAGTCCTCCTCCAAAGTCTCACCTCTGCCATATTATCTCCTGCTAGAAATATTTCTTGTGTGTCTTCTCCTCCAACTATCTCCCATAGATCCTCGCCAAGTAAGTAACTCTCCATACATAACCTCCATTTCTTATAATTAGTCGATGTAAGGAGTTCAATACCAAGCCCTCTTGCGTATCCACCTTCCATGGAAATCAATGTGGTCTCTTCTTCACAAAGACGATGGCAACTCAAGTTGATCACTGCTTATCCACTCCAACAACCTCGCTTTGATACCATGTTAAAATTTTTGATTTGAATCGTTTAGGAGTAAGCAGGAGTTGCATCAACTGAGTTATAGCCAAACAACCACAATGCCACACAGCAACACAAGAGACTTTATTGAATCACAAACTTCATTTACAGTGCGAGACATACATGGCGAGACATGATTCATAAGAATCACGAAGGAGAGAAGAACAAACACACCAAAAACAAAACTGGCGGTCTGACAAACAGAGACCGCACAGACCACTCGACTCCAGAGATCGCCCGGCTTGACCTGAGACCGCGCGAACAGAAAATAGAAAGACCGCCTGCACTGCAAGACCGCCACCTCATACCGTACGAACTGGAGCTTATTGCACTGAACAAAGAACTGAAGCTGTCGCCAGACCGCAACTCAGATCGCCTAACCGCTGAAGGTCGCCTGATCGCCGAGTTCGCTGCGAACAGCACAAGAACCAGTTCATAGACAAGACATTGCCGAACTGATATCCATGCCTCTGGGAATTACCAAGGAAGGAGACCGCAACCTGCTGACTGCAAACCTGCGAACACAACAAACAGTCAACTCGCTTCCGAGACCGCCCGAACTCAAAGTTGAGACCGCACGAATTAACCCAGGCTCTAGTTCTTACAGTTATCGTTAGGAATGACGGGCCCTGCACCTCTATTTATCGGCGGGTAGACGGATGTCATCACTACATAAGAGAGATACAATCACCACCCGTCAGATCGCCAGCGGTCTCACAAGGGCAGACCGCGCGATCACACAACTTGGACAACCATCCTTCTTAGACCGCAGATCAGCAGACAAATCACGCACAAGCCACGAGGGCACAAGTACGCTCCTTCCTTAGATCACCCGGAGCAAACCAAGAACCATCTAGCCGACTTCGAACAAGTCGCCAGATCGCCAAGCACAAACTGCACGGTCACAGCGGTTACAAGAAAACAGACCGCCCGGTCTTCTGCAAAGGAGATAAACAAACTAGGCAGAATAACCCGGGACAAGACCGCAACAACCAGGAACAAACCGATCAACCAGCAGACCGCCAGAACCAGACCGGCAGAACAGACCAGCAGAATACAAGCGCAGACCACACGGTCTCTGCGGTCACCCAAAATCAGACCGCCCAGTCACCTCCACTTCACTTCAACAATTTCAACACGGTCGACGAAATCCTGCATTCGACGAACTCAAGTCTGCGTTCAACGAACAGCTCAATATTCAGCGGTCGACGATCCAGCCCATCACAGCGGTCGACGAATCCTTTCGTTCGACGAACTCAAGTCTGCGTTCGACGAATATACAGCAAATGTTCAGAACAGTGAATCAAATGATCAGGTCGATGAATCAAATGATGAGGTCGACGAACTTGAAGCACAGCTCGACGAAATATCTTCAGTATTATATTTCTTACTCTCAGCTCGACTAATATGCTGTCAGCTTTTTAAAGCAAAATTTATTATTTCTATTTATATATTTCTATACATATATTGTTGATCTAACATTACAGTCGTGCAAGCATTAAATGCTATTGCCATTGGCAGAAATAATAAATGTTGTAGCCGTTGCAGTAAGCCAAAGACGGAAAGTTGTTCTGCTCGAGGATCTGTGAAATAAAAGAAATATTATTTCTTTCCTCTTGTGTCGGCAAGGATTCAAATCAGCTGAAAGCTCTCAGATTAAATATACAGATGAAGATCAAAGAATAGCTAGCAGCAGAATAAGATAGAACAGCTAGCAGCAAGATAGAACAAGATAGATGCGAGCGGCGAAACAGGAAGAAGAGAAAAAGAAGAACAGGGGCAAAAACAGAGAACAACAACAATATTATATTGTGTCTCGTTTTTGTTAAACTCTTTCTTGCAGATCTTCTATACAACCTGAGACACCAAATCAAATATCATTTGCTCAGGGATCAAAACTGAAAGAAGAAGAAAAGAGGATTTGCAATCTAGAGAAGGAGCTCCATCCACAAGCTGTCATCAAACTAAATCAGATAGGGGGAGCTCTCTTCAACATCTTCATCAAGTGTCTTCTCAGCAAAGAGAAGAACAACAAACCTTTTTGTTTTCTTTATTTCTCCCATCTTGTAAAGGGTTAAAACTCCCTTCAAAAGTTTACTCCCGGTGACAGGGCACCTTAGAAAAAACCTGCATCTTGGTTTTGAGCACCTGATCAAAAGCTCTATGTTGTGTGGACACCTGATCAAAATCACCTTGGTGTGAGGTCACCTGATCAAGAACCTCCTAGTGGATTCCTACCAGTGGGTAGAAGAGTAGATGTACCCAGGTTGAGGGGAACTACTATATATCTTGTGTCGTCTAGATGTTTGCTTTTTATTTTATTTTATTTCTATTTTTATGTACTGTATTTACTTATGCACTCTTACTGTTTGTGTTTATTCCTCATACAGCACTCAGCACACTCATCTATATATATCATTACTTTTGAAGTAAAACTTAAACAAGACCTTTTTAATATACTTAAGAACTATCTCCTTTCATTTTTGCATAGAAGATATGTTAGATCATCATCATGTATGTGAATTCAATTCCTTCTAGACTTATGACAATATGATTTGGTGATTTTCTTTTGAATGAGCAAGTTTGATTTGTAAGTCTAGAAAGTGATGATCATGCAATCATATCAAAGACAAAGATCACATATATAACATTTTGAAATTTATATAAAATTGCATTCAATAATAGAATTTATTGATCATTGGTTTTGCATGATAATATATGATTCATGATACAATATATATATTTTAATGATTAATCCATAAACTATGTGTTTGTTGGAATTTTAGTATTCAATTATAATTTCAAATCACATAGTTATCAGAAATTGGAATAACATTGTAGATGTTATACCTAGCATATAAATTTAAGCATAAACTAAGAAGTGATGCTAGGATGAAGAGTTTGAATGCAATGTTATTATATATGATTTAATGGAGATAATGTTGCATGTAATATGAGAAGATTTCAAATTAATTTTCTTTAGACCTAGAAAGGAATTATTAAACTTTTTGATTTGAACTTAATGATACAAGATGATTCTAAGGTCTAAATACATGCAAACAATAGAGATGCATATCACACACAAAACAAGATATGAAACTATAATACCAATAGCCATCACATATTTCATAATTCCTAAGGTTGATAGAATTAGATGATTTAAGATAATTCTTGTTAGATCATGAATTATGATATATGATTATAATAAATTTTAGCATATGATATTAATAGATCATGGTGGTGATTATATAGTTCATATTCATCTTTTTTAATATGTAGTGACTTCTTGTAAAGTGAATATTATACTACATATATATAAAGGACAAAAAAATGTTTTGGTTATTTTGAAATGTTTTGTAAATTTTCATTTTGATTTTAATATAAGGTATCTAAAAGTAGAAGATAACGATACTTAACATAATTTTTCAGAAAATAAAAATTAGAGAAATCGAAATTTTTTAGGAAAATAAGCTACCACCGGCGATAGTGGTAACGCCTGGCGTTAGCAACTCATGTTTTTTATTTACAATTTTGAGTTACAATTTTTTATTTAAAACGCATGGTTTTTTTTATATCATTCTATTCCGATTTTTCTCGATTATGATTTTTCAATATAGGGGCGATCATATGCAATAAAGAAATTAGACAAATATACAATACGTTGTGCATTTAATATTTTTAGCCTAAGACCCCAAATAAGCTATTTAAATCCATTCTTTAACATAATTTCATTAATCTTGATAATCATTTCAATATTCAATTTATAATGAAAATTCAAGACATTTATGGGTATAGGATTTAAAAAGGATAAAAACAAAAAAGATGAGAGATAGGTCACTTTTAAACACCTATGACCTTTTATTCAATTTTACTCAATTTGATTTATACGTTATAAAGCTTTAAATAATAAAGTCATATTTTAAGGGTGGTGTTACGGCACACCAATTTCGGCTATGGACACACCAATTTCTAAAAATTATTATGCGCCTTTTAAAAATACTCCTTACCCATGTATTTTTAAGAAACGCATTCAACATGAAAGTTGTAGACCTCGATGAGATCTACATCTTTCGTGTTGAACACTTTTCCTAAAAATTGACGCACAAGACGTACTTCCAATAATTACGCCCATGTTTCAATCAGGGAGGCAATACATCTTGTGCATGCATTTTTAGGAAAAATGTTCAACACGAAAGTTGTAGATCTCATCGAGGTCTACACCTTTCATGTTGAACACGTTTCCTAAAAATGCATGGGTAAGGAGTATTTTCAAAAGGCGCATAATAACTCTTAGAAATTGGTGTGTCCATAGCCGAAATTGGTGTGCCCGTAACACCACTCTATTTTAAATATTAATGAGGTGACCAGGGCATGTTAGCTTAAATAAAAATAAATAAAAGCAACAAAGAAAAAGAAATTAAGCATATCATGAAGTAGAGAAATGATATTTCATTTTTAATTATTTCTACTTCATGCAAATGATTGGATACTAATGAATGAGAGATTTAGGTATCCAAAGGAGACCAAGTGGGATGGTTCCTTTGGGTACCCAAATACATCGTGTTGGCTTTTGAGGAGACAAGGATGAATGGGCCCTTTCAATTAAAATTGATGTGTCATTTTTCTTTATGGGTCTCCATTCATACCTTGGTTGTTTATCACTCAAATCCATATAATGTTTATGTGACATATTTATATGATTGTAGTAATTTGAAAAATAATACATTTCAGATTTATGTTTATTCAAATTATTTTTCAAAATAGATTGATGTTGATAATCATAATGAATTTTATTATATGGATTCTTTGAAAGTTTATAAGTGTGATTGTCTTTCTTTAGAATTGAATGTTGATAGAGTGGGTTACAATATGTGTTAAATAATTGGTTCTTATTTTGATGATTTTCACTTCCACTCTTTCTTATAGACATACTCTTATAATGTGAAGGAAAATATTTTATAGTTTGATTTTCATGAAAAGGAGTGTTTAAATTTGAGTCATGATTGAAAATATATTGAGAATTATAATAGCGACTCTTAAGAATTTTGTGAGGATCATAATTCCTTTCAAAACTAAACTCCTTTTGAGTTGAGGTGTGAAAATGGTCCTTTTTAGAAATGATTTTGTAAGTTAATTTATCTTTGTTATTCAAAATCTTAGGATGATTGTCATTACTAGAAATTAGAACTTTTTCAACAAAAGATTTTAATTGTCTTAACTTACAAGTTAAAGAATCATTTTCAATTATCAATTTTTCATTATGTCTTTTAGAAACTAAGAGCCTTTTTTCCATATCCTTGAATTTTTATTTTAATAAATTGCAATCTAAACAAGGAGTGGGAATTTTAACTAAAGAGCATGAAATAGAATTTAACACATTAATATTTGATTCTACTTTATCGTTTGCTTTTAAAGATTTCTTTTCTAAACGTAATTTAGAATTAGCAATTTTCAACTTTAAAATTTTAAGTTTAGCAATTATAAGCATACGAGATGTAGAAATAGAATTTGTTACAAAAAGAGAAGTTTTTGAATTTCTTACATTGCTATGGGATGAGGCAAGATTTATACCAAGGGTTCCTTTGACATCTTCTTCGCATTCGTCTTCCATAGTTGAATTTCTGTCTTCTCTTTGGCTTAATGTGTTGCCATCATTTGAGTCCAATATTGTGACGTTGCATTCTTCTTTCTTAGATAGATCTTCCTCCAAACATAAGTCCTCATTGGTTTCTTCTCTTGGATCCATAAGTAATTGCTCTTGTTCATCATTTGTGGAAGGAAGACTATAAGAATTCTCAAGAAATTTCCAAAATTCATAAGCAGTAGGAAGTGTATAAATAAGTTTGAAAATATTTTGATCTAGTGCACAATATTGACTATTCATTGATTTTGCATTTAAAAACATTTCATTTTTATTTAAAATACTTGAGGGAATTTTAATTGTAATATTCCAAACTTCAATATCCAAAGATTTAAGAAATTTTTTCATAAGAATTTTCCACCCATTATAATTTTCACCCATAAATAATGGTGGACATAAGGATTTTTCATTTTCATAAAAACTTCCCCTTCTAGTGGATGCGAGATCATGAAGCGCCATTATTCCTGGTTTTTAAACTGTTTGGAATAACCTGCTCTTATACCACTTGATGGATCGATATGCGCCCTTAGAGGGGGGTGAATAAGGGAATAAAAATTCTTTTTATAAGTTCAGGAAAAATTACTAAATTGTATTGAAATAAATGAGAGCAAAATAACAATTTAGCTAAAGGAAGAGAATATTGTAATTTCCAGTTTTAGAATTTAAAAATAAGTGCTAAATTGTTTTATGATGAAAGAGATTAAAATAAACAATTTAGATAAAGTGATTTGAATTAAAAGCTTAGTAACCAATATAGTAAAATTTATGTCAAATGAAAGAAATCAAGTAAACACAAAAAGAGACATGATTGTATTATATGAAAAAGTGTTTACATAAATTTGATTTCAATATCGCTAGAAATCGGAGGCGTGCAACAGTAAATATCTTTTCCTTTTTTATACCGACTTGTATCCCCACAAACCGGTTGGCTTTAGCCTATCCTTCCCCGGATATGGCCTCGAGCACCCCCTAGATCTAATCTCCTAGACCTAGTCGCCAATTCACGCGGCGAATTACCCCCTATGTCGCGCAAGGACCTAGTCGCCAATACAAGGCGAATTCTCTATACGGTTACAAAATAGAATGAAATAGAAATAATGATAACAACAATAAAATCTCCCTATATGAGATATTCTGAAGTTGGAGATGAAGGATCACTGTAGTATGAGCAAGGTCGAAGAGATCATCTTTCGGATATAGCGTGACGTAGTCCTCCTCCAGAATTCTCCTTAAGCTTTTTGTGGGAGATCCATCTTCAGCAGCATAACAGCAATGGAATTTTGGCACTTGTATGCTCTCAGGGATGGATTACCAAAATGAGAAAGAAATCATCAATTTATTGAACTTAGAGATAGCGCCTGCGGTAGCTCCTAGCGTCTGTGGTAGCTCCTAGTGCCTGCGGTAGTGTTCATGTAGAAGCAGTTACGAAGCCATTCTGGTGTGGCGTTATGCACAAACTTGAGCTAGCGCCAGGCGGTAGCGCTAGCGCCTGCGGTATCACTAGAGCCAGGCAGTATTGCTAGCGCTGGCGGTATCGTTCCTTCAGAGAATTTGACTTGAAACTACTTTCTACCCATGGAGTATTGCACCTATAGTTGTTGCAGACTATAAACACACAATAAGCAAGATCAAATACAATATGGGATTTATTATTCTCAAACAAAGGGATGTGACACATATGTCCAACATAAGAGTCTCCTTGTCAAAAGACTTAGTGGTTGGTTCTAAGAGTCTCCTTACCAAAAGACTCACTAGTTCTAAGAGTCTCCTTATCAAAAACCTCAGGCACTGGATAGTGTATTCCTACCAAGGTCGTAGAAGAGTGGTTGTATCCATATTTTGAGGAACCATTATATCTCTTATCTCATTTGTGCTGTGATTTTCCGTGATGTCCATTTACTTTATTTAATTTCTGCAATCTGTGTTTGTTTTATTCTTTGTTAGAATGCTGAATGCATAGCTGTTAGAACTATTTTATTGTTTTGCATATCTGTTAGTGAAAAAAATTTAAAACTATATTCACCCCCCTCCCCCCCACCCCCCCCCCCCCCTCTCCAGAGAATACTTGGAGGACTCACTATACACTTTCAATTGGTCTCTGAGTAGACCAAAATATCATCAATAAATACTATGATGAACACATTCAGGTACAGTTCAAATACTCTATTCATCAAGCTCATGAATGTGGAGGGAGCATTTGTGAGCCCAAAAGGCGTGACTGCGAACTCATAAATGTCATACCTCGAACTAAAAGTGGTCTTCGGGATGTCTTCCTCTGGGATCCTAAGCTGATAGTATCCCGACCACAAATCTAGCTTCGAGAACCAATGCGCTCCCTCAAGCTGGTCAAAGAGCTCATCTATCCTAGGCAATGGGTACGTATTCTGTACCATCAACTAGTTGAGCTCCTCGTAGTCGATGCACAATCAGAGCGACCATCCTTCTTCTTAACGAATAGTACTGGAGCTCCCCAAGGCGATGAACTGGGACGAACAAACACTGAATCTGCTCATTCCTGTAATTACGTATGGAACTCTGCAAGCTCCTGAGGTGCCATTCTATACGGAGCCCGGGACACGGGCCAGGATCCCGGTATTAACATGATCTAGAAGTCCACCTCCCGATGCGTGGGTAGTCCAGGCAGTTTTCTCGAAAAACATCAGAAAAGACTTGAACTATGGGTATGTCAGAAACACTGGCCTCCATATCCTCTATCTCAAAGCAAATTATATACACCTCATCTCCCTATGTGTGATCCTTGACAACTTGAATGGAAGATAACAGGTTACGCGGAAAGGGTTTAATATCTTCAATGACAACTTTAGTATCATTGTGTCTCAAGGTGATCTGCTTCGCTAAGCAATCAATCTTCGCATAATTCCAATGTAACCATAGCATGCATAGGAAAAGGTCAAAGTCTAGCATTCTTATTACCATGGCTTGTGCCTCGAATATTTTTCCTTCAATGGACACCTTCATGTTGCACTTTGCGGATGATAATATCTCTAAGCCATCTGGAAGACGCACTCTCCTGGTGATTCCCGTGAAGTGTTGTACTCCATCCAGATCCTCCATGAAATCCTCTGAAACAAAATAATGAGATGCACCCATATCAAAAAGAGTGTGGGCGGGCTTACCGTTAACGATCATGGTACCTGGAGTTTAATTTACGCATACTTATGTGTGGGGTTCTCTAAGTAAACTATTAAATACACCTAGTCATGTTAATTATGGTAAAATGAAAATGAAACGTATGGTTACCTATGATGACTTCTTGTGGATTCCTCTCCTGGGTCATGTCCAATGCATACACATGTCCTTGAGCCAGCCTGTGATTTCCTCCATGATGTCCTTGGCCTCGGCCTCGACCTCGACCTCAGCCTCGGCATCTACCTTGCTGTACTGGTGGAGCTATAGGGGGCTGGTATATGACTCTGGGTGTAGTGAGCCTGTCTGTGCCCCGAATAGTTGTACTTATAATAAGTCCCCAGGAAGTGTCCTCTCCCTTCCGGCCTTGGAGGTTCCCGAATGTGTAAAGGCTGAGGGGCTAATACTGCTGGTGTTGGCCACTCAGGTCAATGTTTTGGATGGGTGTGCCCTCCAGCTCTCCGGTGGCCCGTGATTCTGCCCCTTGGGGGACCCCTCCCTTGTGGCCTTCTCCTTCTGCCAGAAGGGCTGCCAGCCTCTTTCCTCTATTCTGGACCATGAGGTGTGTAACATCCCAACTCTAAAATAGGGTCTATTCGGTTCAGTTAAACCCTGTTAGGAGCTTAGGCCGGGTCATAGGAACACCACGACCCGACCTTCACCACATTATGGTGGTCATTTAGAGAAATAACTGTTTTGGGTAGCATTGTGCTTCGCCACAGTGCCAAAGTTGTTTATGGAGCATACATGCTCCGAATCGACCTCCGTCAGTTGCGTTAGACTCGTATGGTCGATATGAGTGCAACAGAATTCGTTTCAGTACAATCGGAGGTCATTTGGTGAAAGTGACCATTTTGAGTACCATGGCGCGCCACGATGACGCAGTTTTAGAATATTGAGCATACATGCTCCGAATAGACTTCTGTCAGTTGCGTTAGACTCGTATGGTCGATACGAGTGCAACAGAGTTCGTTTCGTTCCAATCCAAGGTCATTTGGTGAAAGTGCATATTTCGAGTACCGTAGCGCGTCACGACGACGTAGTTTTAGAATATTGAGCATACGTGCTCCGAATCGACTTCCGTCAGTTGTGTTAGACTCGAATGGTCGATACGAGCACAATAGAATTCGTTTCATTCCAATCCGAGGTCATTTGGTGAAAGTGACCATTTTGAGTACCGTGGCGCGTCTTGACGACGCAGTTTTAGAATATTGAGCATACGTGCTCTGAATTGACTTCCGTCAGTTGCGTTAGACTCGTATGGTCGATATGAGTGCAACAGAATTCGTTTCGTTCCAATACGAGGTCATTTGGTGAAAGTGACCATTTCAAGTACTGTAGCACGTCACGACGACGCGGTTTTAGAATATTGAGCATACATGCTCTGAATTAACTTCCATCAGTTACGTTAGACTCGTATGGTCGATACGAGTGCAACGAAGCTTGTTTCACTCCAATCTGAGGTCGTTTGAAGAAAACCACTATTTGGAGTAACGTCGAGCGCCACAACAACGCCATTTTAAATATTGAGCAAACGGACTCGGAATCTGCTTCGGATGCTTTCATTAGCCTTGTATGGCTGACACAAACACAACGATACCCTCTGTGCATTTTTCCCGCACTTATTTTTGGAATTTTGATTACATGTATATATATATACTTTTATATATATATGTCTATATAGTTAAGCTAATATATCTATATATATAATGATCTGCTGCCAAAAAAATTTGAAAACTAGCCAGTAGATGGGAGGCGAAAACCTTGGGCTAAAAACCATGGGCGGAAAACCATGGGCGGGGGAGGAAGCTCACCGGGGGCAGTGGATCTCACTCCTGGATGAAACATGGGGAAGAACCATCGGTGAGGAGACTCTCCAAGGGAGGTGATACACACCTCCACCATCATTGGAGGCATCAGATTGGTCATCCATGGCTATAAAATGGGTCTGGTCTAATTCTCCAGGGATCACCTCACCTCCTTGTCCCTCAAGCTTTTCACGACAATGGCTCCATTTCCCCCACCTACTTCTTTCCTCCTCCAAATTTCTGGTAAGCTCAACCTTGATCAATTCAGCACTAATATCTGATGGGTTGCGGATGGGAGTTTTGGAGTGTCAATAAGCCCTCCTCTCTCTTACAGGAAAATGGAAAAGTAAAATGGGAAGGATAAGTCAAAATTTAGAACTCTTACTCTCCCTCTCTCTCTTCTTCCTTTCCCCATAAATTCTGAATGTTGGGGAAACCCTAGCAAATTGGTAGTAGCTCTGCAAATTGATCAAGTTGGAGGATCATGAACTGGACACTCCTCGTTCTAATATTAACCCGGCTAATAATAAGGAAACGTTCTATTTATTATTTTAATTATTATGGTGTCTGTTTATTACTAATTTGTCTCTTAATTCAATTATATTGATTGGTTGATATAAGTTCACAGGCAACCCATGGCACTATCAGTGTTTCGAGGAGGGGGCGGGGGTCTTACTATCTGTGCATGTTCTTTTCATAAAGGTTGGTTTAAAAGATGGCCTATGTTTGAGTTTTCACATAAGAATTTAAGGTGTCATGGTATAAGGGTTGAATTATGTGGACTAAATATGGAAAATTTTGTTTGTTAAATTTCCGTCCATGAGAAGCGATGAGGAATGACAACCTTCTCCAAGGTGAAATCCCAAGCCAAGGGTGAGGAATTCATTGAGGAGTTAAAACTATTCTCCCTCCACCACTCCCCCATCTCTCTCTCTCTCTCTCTCTCTCTCTCTCTCTCTCTCTCTCTCTCTCTCTACCTACTTTATCTTCTCCATGAAGAAATTTCTGAAGGTTTGATTTAAGCTGCAAACCGATTTGGTGGGACATATGTTCATATTTGGCTCCTATTGGGTATTATGATTTGGTATCGTAATTTTGATAATATCGACATCTAATAAGCATCTGTTGGTAGAACCATCAGATCTCTTTTGAGATCTCATAGACAACCTTCTTATCCAATGTGAAAGATCTCCCTCAATGGAGAATGTGCTCATTGTCCTTCTGCAATTAATCATTTTCCCCAACTAAACCTTTTCCTAAAATCATAAGCATCACCTCCATATTGAGTGGCTCTGGAATTATCAGAGTTGATTCATATAAACTGCATATGATAAATTGTACGTATTTTTGTAGATGCTTAAATTTGGAGTGAAGGTAAATAACATGAGTCGAGGTCGAGTTTACAACGGACGTGGTTTAAATGTTAGCTATGGTTCAGCATGGAAGGGTACACGATTGATTGTGATATAAATATTGGGGGAATTGTTTCTGTCATTCTCACGGCAAAGACTTCTCGTCCTCATCACCTCCTCCTCCTTATTGGAAGCTCTATCAAAATGGGCGATGCTCTTCAGCTCTTTCTCAGCCCTGGTAATTCTTAACTTAGTTCTGAAAAAATGGGTGCTGCAAAGGAGATTGAATTCCATGCCCATGGTGAGGCTTTCATTGATTGATTGAAATATATTTCCCTCTACCACTCCCTCATTTCTCTCTCCTTTCAGGCTTGTAGCACCAAATCTATTAATTTCCAAGAATTCCCTATAGGCTCTCATTATACACTTTGGTTATATATATATAATCTTATTAAGGGTTTATCATTCCAAGTAAATAGGATTCATGGGCTAATGTTGTGACGTTCTTGGCTAAACACGGAAGTGTCTGGCTTCCACCTATCTTGGTTTATCCAACCTTTTACAAATATGGAAACATTATACTCTCATCCTCGTTAGATAATTTCCTAGAATTTGAGTTCTTTTATACGGCTAAGTCTTCACTGCTGATGAGCCGCGAGCTATGTCGTTCTTATTCTCCAATGTTGGAGCATCTTATATTTACACACCATCGAAGAATTATTGACCGTTCGTACTGGTGCGGGAAGGTTGACGACTCTAGGAGACAGGGAGATGTGCACCCCGGGAGCTCGGTTGTATCTTATATGCCCCACTGGGTCCCTCCACTGGTTGGCCAAATTCAGTTATTGTCGGACGTCTCCTACATCCGAGAGTACATGGGGTTGTACGATAGGGCCTGGGTAGTGCGGTACATCCACACCCAGAAGTGGCAGGACTAGCCACTGTCACCGACGGCCACATCGGTGAGGCCTGCGGGGTTCGCTACCCTGCTGGAAAAGAAGCGGTCAAGCTATGTCAACACAAGGTGCAAAGTGGTAAATTATGGTATGTGATTACTATGGCGGGTCAGTCTTGCCCAAGGACCATTCTTACAGGAATGGGAAGTTGACGACTCATGGAGCACTAGGGAGTGTGTGAACCCCGGGAGGTCATTTACTATTTCCCCGGAGGGTCCCTCCGCTGGATAGCTAAATTTCGTAATTGCAAGATGTTGCTCACATCCAAGAGTACACGGGGGTGTACGTTGGGGCCTGGGCAGTGCGGTACATCCACACCCAAAAGTGGCAGGACCAGCCACTATCACCGATTGCCACATCGGTGAGGCCCGCGGGGGTCGCGACCCTGCAGGAAGAAAAGCGGTCAGACTGTATCAATGTAGGGAGTTGTGATGAGTCGTGAGTAATCATCGTGCATGGCTTGCATACACATCATTTGCATAATAACATACATATTTACATGTACCATTAACATATAACTTTCCTATGGGAGTTGGTTATATGTTCATGGATTTACACTGCTTACTTACATTTCTGTTTATCTGTTCCACTAACATATAACCTTCGTATGGGAGTTGGTTAAATGTTCATGGATTTACACTACTTACTTACATTTCTATTTATCTGTACCATAAACATATAACCTTCGTATGGGAGTTGGTATATGTTCATTGATTTATATTGCTTACTTGCATTTCTTTTTAACTATTCCACTAACACATAACCTCCGTAAGGGAGTTAGTTATATGTTAATGGGTTTTTACTATGTGCCTCTAGGACACAACTCATAAATTTCCGCGTTTCAGATATGCAAACTTTGGTGGTATTGAATTATGCTAGAATTATTTACTCAGAATCACTATCTAAGCTAGTAATTCATTATGCATATAACTTGTCCGCATAAAATACTCCCGCAAATAATATACAGCAGAATTACGGCAGAATGGACATTGCCACGATAAAGCTACCCCTTGTTCCACTTAAGCTACTTATTATATTGCACGATAGAAGCAATCGATGTAGCTCATTAGATAGGGCCAAATCTATAGACACTTAAAATTTTGGGACCGTTCGACACTTATAGTCGTCTACAACACGTTCCATTTAAAATCCCAATGACCCACTCGCATTTTCGGGGACGAAAATTTTCTTTGTTTTATTGGTTTGTAACATCCCAACTCTAAAATAGGGTCTAGCCGGTTCAGTTGAACCCTTATAGGAGCATAGGCTGGGTCATAGGAACACCACGACCTGACCTTCACCACATAATGGTGGTCATTTAGAGAAATAACTATTTTGGGTAGCATTGTGCTTCGCCACAGCGCCAAAGTTGTTAATGGAGCATACGTGCTCCGAATCGACTTCCGTCAGTTGCGTTAGACTCGTATGGTCGATACGAGTGCAACAGAATTTGTTTTGTTCCAATCCAAGGTCATTTGGTGAAAGTGACCGTTTTTAGTACCGTAGCGCGTCACGACGACGCAGTTTTAGAATATTGAGCACACGTGCTTTGAATCAACTTTTGTCAGTTGTGTTAGACTGGTATGGTCGATACGAGTGCAACATAATTTGTTTCATTCTAGTCTGAGGTCATTTGGTGAAGGTGACCGTTTCTTGTACTGTAGCACATCACGACGACGCAGTTTTAGAATATTGAGCATACGTGCTTCGAATCGACTTCCGTCAGTTGCGTTAGACTCGTATGGTCAATACGAGTGCAACAGAATTTATTTCGTTCTGATACGAGGTCATTTGGTGAAAGTGACCATTTTGAGTGCCGTAGTTTTATAATATTGAGCATACATGCTCCGAATTGACTTCCGTCAGTTACATTAAACTCATATGGTCGATACGAGTGCAACGAAGCTCGTTTCGTTCTAATCCGAGGTCGTTTGAATAAAATCACTATTTGGAGTAATGTCGAGCACCACAACAATACCATTTTAAATATTGGGCGAACGAACTCGGAATCAACTTCGGATGCTTTCATTAGCCTTGTATGGCTGCCACAAACACAACGATGCCCTCTGTGCATCTTTCTCGCACTTATTTTGGGAATTATGATTACATGTATATATATATACTTATATATATATATATATATATATCTATATAGTTAAGCTGATATATCTATATATATAATGATCTATTACAAAAAAATTGAAAACCAGCCGGTAGATGGGAGGCGAAAACCTTGGGCTGAAAACCATGGGCGGAAAACCATGGGTAGGAGAAGAAGCTCACCGGGGGCAGCGGATCTCGCTCCTGGGTGAAACTTGGGGAAGAACCATCGGTGAGGAGACTCTCCAAGGGAGGTGAGCCACACCTCCGCCATCGTTGGAGGCATCAGATTGGTCATCCATGGCTATAAAATGGGTCTGGTCTGATTCTCCAGGGATCACCTCACCTCCTCCTCCCTCAAGCTTTTCACGACAATGGTTCCATTTCCCCCACCTACTTCTTTCCTCCTCCAAATTTCTGGTAAGCTCTACCTTGATCAATTCAGCACTAATATCTGTTGTATTGCGGATGGGAGATTTGGAGTGTGGATTAGCCCTCCTCTCTATTACGGGAAAATGGAAAAGTAAAATGGGAAGGATAAGTCAAAATTTAGAACTCTCACTCTCTCTCTCTCTCTCTTCTTCCTTTCCCCATAAATTCTGAATGTTGGGAAAACCCCGGAAAATTGGTAGTAGCTCTGCAAATTGATCAAGTTAGAGGATCTTGAATTGGACACTCATCGTTCTAATATTAACCCGGCTAATAATAAGGAAACGTTCTATTTATTATTTTAATTATTATGGTGTCTGTTTATTACTAATTTGTCTCTTAATTCAATTCTATTGATTGGTTGCTATAAGTTCACAGGCAACCCATGGCACTATCAGTGTTTCGAGGAGGGGGCGGGGGTCTTACTATCTGTGCAAGTTCTTTTCATAAAGGTTGGTTTAAAAGAGGGCCTATGTTTGAGTTTTCACATAAGAATTTAAGGTGTCATGGTATAAGAGTTGAATTATGTGGACTAAATATGGAAAATTTTGTTTGTTAAATTTCCTTCTGATGGATTAAAATTTAGAAGCTTTGCAAAACCTTTATGTGATGAGCTTAGAATTAGGCAGGCATTTTTGAGGAGTCTCTCTAGTACTCCTACTTCTAGAAACTAACCGTTATCCTATCGAATGATAGAAATAGCGGTCTTTTCTTCTTTCAAAATATCGACGATTACGCCCCGGCTACGGCGCCGAATTCTATTGATTTTAAAATAGAAAATGAGAGAGTTTTGCAAGTTTTTGTAATTATTTATCCAAACTAATCTTTCGTTGAAAGCAAGCGCACCTTATCGCGTATAGTATAGGATATTTTAAGAAAATATCAAGGTCGTATTTTTCCAAGGACGTGTTGATTATTTTTTACTTTGAGGATGCGCTATTAATTTACCGAGAATAAAAGATGTGATTTGCGATAATTAAGAAGCGGAAATGACTATAATCGCGGGCTTGGTGTGCGTTTAGCAAAAACAAGAAAAGTGATAGAAAAGAAAAGGATGCACTAAATGAAAAACTCACACACTCTACTGGAATTTAAATGACTGAAATTAAAGAAAGCTTTAAATCTAAATTATGAAAGCGATAAATCTAATTAGGAAAGCAATAAATCTAAGTTATGAAAGCATTAAAATCTAATTATGAAAGCATTAAAATCTAATTATGAAAGCTTTAAAATCTAATTATGAAAGCTTTAAAATCTAATTATGAAAACTTTAAAATTAATCTCATACACACACCCATCATAAAGAAAACAAAAGTAAGAGGAACAAGAAGAACAAGAACAATAAGAAGAACAAGAACTTTCTTATATATAAAAAAATATTACAACATTTTAAAGAAAGTCTAAACTTGGGAAAGCTCAAACAAAACTAAGGAAATACATAAAGAAAAACACACATACACTCACAAGAACACTCAAAAAGAACTCACAAGAACACTCATAAAAAACTCACAAGAAAAACACTTACTTAGGGTTCTACAATTTTGAACCCTTAAAAACAAGAAAAGCCTCCCATATTTATAGACAAAAATGGGGGTGCAAATAGCAAAAAGAGGAGGTTGGAAGGTGCTGGAAGAGCAACTTGAGGTTTGACTTGAGAGGCTGGTGAGTTTGACTTGAGAGATGGTGGGGTGCGGGATAGAAGGCTGGCAGGTTGAGCTGGCGGGCTGGAGTGAGCTTGCAGGTCTAGTCTCAGTGGGCTGACTCATCTCAGCGGTTCGGACTGACTCATCTCAGCAATTCGGGGTGAGTCTCAGCGGTTTGGGCTGTCTCGTCTTAGCGGTTCGGGCTGAGTCTCAGCGGGTTGCTGGATTAATCCAGGAAAAATGCGTTGGCCTGGTTTCGATCCTGGGGTGGCAGCGGGGGCAATTAGAGTCAGGTCCAGTGAGCCATTACATCTGTAATTCAAAGGGGTATATTAAATATATTATGTTAATTTTCGAATTTATTAAATGCAAAAAGGGGTGACGCGCGGCTAGCACAAATTAATACAAATAAATCTGTCAGCGCCAGGTTTCGAGCCCGGGGTGGCAGAGTGGACAGCAAAGACCAGAACCAATGAGCCATGCGGCTCATTCAACATATATTGCGCAGCAAATTTATTTATTATGTTTAGCACATATTTTTTAATTTAATTTTCTTTTAATTTACATATTTATTTATAAGATTATATTTACTATACATACACTATTATTATTTATTATATATTATATAATATTATTAGTTTACATTTATTATACATATATATATATATTTGTTATTATTATATTTTCACATCATATTTACATATAAATATATCATTATTTATTATACTTATTATATTTACATATATATATTTATTTTTACTTATATATTTATATATTATTTTTTTTTATATTTAGTTATTTATATGTACATAGAAATAAATAATTTCAAAATTTTATACTTGGATAAATATATTTACAAATAATTTTTTTACATATTTTTCTATATTCTTTCATACTTAAATAGCTCTCTTTTTCATATATATATATATATATATATATATGAGTGACAGTGTACGGGGGGCCCCCCGTGCCACGCGCGACAGTACCCTGCCTGCCCCTGTGGGCTTCGCTCACCCCCTGCGGGCTTCGCCCGCCCCATGCGGCCTTCGCCCGCCCCCGACACGCACCCAGGTATATTTAATTTTTTCCTTTTTTCCTTTTTTTCATTTTTTTAGAAAATTTATAAATCTAATTTTATGTATTTTATTTTTAAAATATTTGTAATTTATAAACTTATAATATATATATAATATATATTATATTATGTATAATTATATTATATATATAATTCTATATATACATATATATATTTAATATAATAAAAAATTTTACGTTTTTTTTTACGTAACCGCCGTCCCCGCGATTCCCTCCGTCGCCGCCGGCACAGCCACCGACGGCCTGACCGGAGCACACCGACAGGTTCGCCGGACTCCGGTGAACCTGCCGGGGGTATTCCGACGGTGCTCTAGGGGTCCTGCCGAAGCGCCGTCGGAATACCCCCGGTAGGTTCGCCGGAGTCCGGTGAACCTTCCTGTGTGCTCCGGTCAGGACGTCGGCGGCTGTGCCGGTGGCGGCGGAGGGAATCGCGGGGAAGGCACAGTGAGCAATGGCGATGTCGGGTTGGTATCGGGAGTGAGTGAGGGGTATTTTCAGTAATTTTCGTTTTGCAGCCCAGATTTGGCTATTTGGAGCCCAGATCTTAATGATCCAACGACTGAGATTACATCAGTGGTTCTATTTTGGCTTTAATTTTGGCCTGAATATTTTTCTTTATATAATATAGATATATATATATATATATTTACATACATTAGATAAAACAAGTGACTATTTCAATATTTTACATGCAATATGTACAATATTACCCAAAATTATGCTAAAAACTATACTAAAAATATGTATAAATTACTATTCATCACCTTCCATGAGAGGCGATTAGGAATGACAACTAGATATGAAATAAAGATGTAGCTTTTATTCTACCTTGATCAAGGTTGGCTTGAGGGGAAGCTTTCCAGGAAAACTGAGCAATCTTCAATATATTTGTAGTTGGGAGATGAGAGAAGAACTTCTCCGGCTCTTATTTTTCTACCACTTCCTTAGAATTTATCTGAGCCTTTGGGTTTACCTTGTTTATGTCTCTCTTCGATCATCAACCTCAGGCAACCCATGAACTCCTTTCTGTGAGTAGTATAGAGAATTTATGAGTTGGAAGCTCTATCAAATTAGGGGCAACAGTTTCATCTATTTCTCAGTTTGGGTAATTACTAATCTAATTTTGAGTTATGATTTTAACATGGGGAATGAATCCCAAGCCAAGGGTGAGGCTTTCATTGAGGAGTTAAAATTAATCTCCCTCTGCCTCTTCCCCATATCTCTCTCTCTATACCTACTTTATCTTCTCCATGAGGAAATTTTTGAAGGTTTGATTTAAGCTGCAAATCGATTTGGTGGGACATATGTTCATATTTGGATCCTATTGGGTATTATGATTTGGTATCGTAATTTTGATAACATCGACATCTAACAAGCATTAGGTGGTAGAACCATGAGATCTCTTTTGAGATCTCATAGACAACCTTCTTATCCAAGGTGAAAGAGCTCCCTCAATGGAGAATGTGCTCGTTGTCCTTGTTCAATTAATCATTTTCCCCAACTAAACCTTTTCCTAAAATCTTAAGCATCACCTCCATATTGAGCGGCTCTGCAATTATCAGAGCTGATGCATATAAACTGCATATGATAAATTGTACATATTTTTGTAGATGCTTAAATTTGGAGTGAAGGTAAATAACATGAGTCGAGGTCGATTTTACAACGGGCATGGTTTAAATGTTAGCTAGGTTCGGCATGGAAGGGTACACGATTGATTGTGATATAAATGTTGGGGGAATTGTGGTTGTCATTCTCATGGCAAAGACTTCTCGTCCCCATCCCCTCCTCCTCCTTATTGGAAGCTCTATCAAAATGGGGGCTGCTCTTCATCTCTTTCTCAGCCCTGGTAATTCTTAACTTAGTTTTGACTAAATGGGTGCTGCAAAGGGGATTGAATTCCAAACCGATGGTGAGGCTTTCATTGATTGATTGAAATTGATTTCCCTCTACCACTCCCTCATTTCTCTGTCCTTTCAGGCATGTAGCACCAAATCTATTAATTTCCAAGAATTCCCTAGAGGCTCTCATTATACATTTTGGTTATATATATATTATCTTATTAAGCATTTATCATTCCAAGTAGATAGGATTCATAGGCTAATGTTGTGACGTTCTTGGTTAAACACGGAAGTGTCTGGCTTCCACCTATCTTGGTTTATCCAACCTTTTACAAATTTAGAAACATTATACTCTCATCCTCGTTAGATAATTTCTTAGAATTTGAGTTCCTTTATACGGCTAAGTCTTCACTGCTGATGAGCCTTGAGTTATGTCATTCTTATTCTCCAATGTTGGAGCAGCTTATATTTACACACCATCAAAGAATTATTGATGAGTTGCTGCTCCATTGCTAGTTCTTGAATCTCTACTATTTTAGCCTTTGGGTTACTCACTAAGGGGTTAGGAGGATAGTTTGGACTATCCATGGGCCATACATAAAATTTCTATATTTGATTTAAACCATGATGGATGTTGAACGTATAAAGTTGTAATTGGTTGGCTCCTACTCCCAATTACCATTTCTCTTGAGTGGATTGTTCACCTACAATATTTGGATTCGAAATTTAAGAGCCCCCAAACTATATTTCGATTTTACGATTTAAATTGATGGGCTAGCTACAAGTCACCCACTCTCTCCCCCTCATTACATTCTTCACCATGCTTTAACTGAGCTATTCACTGATATTAGAGTTGATGTTGTGGGGATGTAATGCTAATTCTCTTCCCTTGTATATACATGAGAAGCATATGACTGTTTAGGCCAAAACTTGTTGTCTTAGCTCACCCCCAGCTTGAAATTCTAAAGAACTTCTTAAACTTTGATTCTTAAATTATGGTTGATTGATTTTTGATAAAGTTTATGCAATAATAGCCTTGGTAGGGCTCGATCCTGTCGCCAGCAATGACTGTACAATATTTCTAAAATGGTTGCTACCCTTGGTGAGTCGGTTGTTGAAACATGACGTTGATGGGGGAGTTATTATGACACTTGTTTGATGCTTCCTGGGCATGGATATCAATTTCATATGTTCTGTTCGGATCTATAGACATATGGTTTAAGATCAAAAAAGGGATCTTTCTTTATATAGACTGAATATGCTTCTTATTGCCCATTCCCCCTTTTCTTCCCCCTCACTCTCATATATATATATATATATATATATATATATATATATATATATCTTTACCATATATAAAGAAATATCAAACCCATGAATTTTAAAGCAGTTGAAATAATTACGGCCTTTGAATCTAGCATGATATTTTATCATCCGTCGGATCAAACCGCTCCCCCTCTCTCCACTTTTTCATAGGTCTCCTAAACCTACTAGGGGGCGACCTAAAACTATGAAGTGTAGAGTACCCTACAACATGAAATTACGATTTTACCCCTAAATTTATTGAAAAATGAGTGTCATATGACTCATTTTTTAATCTCACAAAATTTTTTAATGTTGAGAATTGAACTCAGGTCTCCACTATGTCAACCAAAGATGACAACCATCACACCATATGGTTTTTGTTGAACAAAATTAAATTAAGTTTTATATATATACTGATATAAATATAGATCGCATTCACAGAAAGTCGCCACCCCGCCGAATGTCGTCACCCCTGCCGAATGTCGCCCCGCCGAATGTCGCCGCACATGCCAAATGTTGACCTGCTGAATGTCGCCGCCCGCGCGGGGGCCCCCGTGCCGAGCTGGGTACTGTCGCACGGGGCACGGGGGCCCCCGTGCTGGGCCGGGTAGTGTTGCACGAGGCATGGGGTGAGGGGGGCACGTGCACTGTCACTCGTATATATATATACATATATCTTCTTCTATTTGGTTAAAAGAGGAATAATAATGGTTGTTCCAAATTCTGAGGATTGGAGTTTGGCAAGAGGTATATATATTCACCTATTCAGATTTTCTTCGCAAGTCTCAGGTTGGGACATGGGGGAACCAAAGGATTACTTTTGAAATCATATGTGAATGGAGAGCCTGGATATAATTATTAAATTGGGCTTTATATCATGTGGGTTGGATGCCATTCTCTCCTTTCATTTTGAATCTTGAATGGAATTACAAGTCGCATTGAAAGTAAATGTTATTCTTAGAAAATGTGCCTTCAGAATATATTGTGCCTACGATAACATATTGTGCCTTAGAGAATAATTCCTACGGGAATACCTTGTGTCTTCGAGAAATATTCCTACGGAAACATATTGTGCCTTCGAGAATAATTCCTACGGGAATACCCTGTGCCTTTGAGAAATATTCCTACGGGAACATATCGTGCCTTCGAGAATAATTCCTACGGGAATACCTTGTGCCTTCGAGAAATATTCCTACGGGAATATATTGTGTCTTCGAGAATAATTCCTATGGGAATACCCTGTGCCTTCGAGAAATATTCCTATGGGAACATATCGTGCCTTCGAGAATAATTCATACGGGAATACATAGTGCCTTCGAGAAATATTCTTACTGGAATATATTGTGCCTTCGAGAATTATTCCTACGGGAATTCATTGTGCCTTCGAGAAATTGTGCCGTGGGGAGAAAATCGGATGGCTGAGGAGTTATACTCTGAGGCAACCCGCACGAAGGATGGTCTGGGAAGACAACCAGTGCGAAACTAATAGAACTACGTGGGTCTAAAACTATATGCAGGATGATACGGAGTACGTAGGCGGCGGTTGCAGGAAGACCGCCACGACCCAATTAGAAGTCCAGATATTTCCTCCCTTATAAATGTTATAGTATGCCTAATGCTAATAGAGATTGGATTTTATTCATGGTTCTAATAACTTGTCTTTAGCACAGGTGACAGGTGCAGATGAGAGATAGCACCCATGTGTGGATGAGGCCATGGAGCAGGCTACGTTAGGTACAAGTCGTTAAGTTGCATCCCCTTTTGTTGTGCCCTATCTCATGATATCTATATATTGGCAATGAAGCCTTGATTGATAGGACTAAATGCGGTGGAGATATTGCAATTGTTCATACGGGTCATGAGTTTGAGGTTTCTGTGATAATTAATCTTTCACTATAATACTACGTCTTCTGCTAAGTGCTATAAAGTGCACTCTTTGATGATGTCTTCCAGTAGAGAACTACTTCGCTACTCTGTTAGTGTGTAGTAACTTTCGCTTAACATCACCCTTAGGCGTGACAACGGAGTGTTCAAGGAAGGGGGTTGGAGAAGCTAGTACCTTCACCCTTCGGGATCGCTTCGGTGTCGTGCTGAAAGGGTGGTATGCGATAAGATCCCCCGGTCGGACCACCGATTTGGAGGGGGGTCTTACAAGGTGGTCCACCTCGAGCTTCTTGGCTATCTCCATGATCTGAGAGAGGCTGGAATCAGCCACAAAGATCAAAGCTTGTCTGAGGGAGTCCCGAAGACCCCTGTAGAATCTCTTGGCATACCATCGGCCATCCAAGTTATGAGCTCCCACAAATCTGGCTAGGTGGGAGAATTCCCATTGATACTCTAAAACTGATCGATTTCCCTGCCTCAAATGCAGGAATCTCTCCTCTAGCTCGTCACAATCGGTAGGAGACATGAAATGTTCCATGAAGGACTCACTGATGTCATCACAAGTGATGTCAGTGTACTCATATCCAGCATAAGTGGAGTTCATGAGGGACTTCCACCATCTCTTAGCATGCAAATCCAATGCTGAAACTGCCAAGTTGACAGCCAAGTTAGCTGGGCATCGGATCCCAGCTAGCATCTCCTGAATAGTGTCTAACCACTCCCCAGTCCGCACTACTAACTTTGTATCATGGTAAATAGGGGGAAAGGACTCAAAATGAACTCAGATAGTTCGACCCCGGGTTTTGTTGCTGCACCGGAGCCTGATGTGACCTGAAGGCCTCCAAGATTGTCATTAGTGTCTGTCCAAGATATGACCTGATGTGACCTGAAGGCCTCTAAGATCTCTTTAGCAGATTTGCAATGGAAGAGATTCTGCAGCATAGAATCATCCACAGCACTGGCAATTATATTCTTCGCCTTCTTGTACAAGGTGACAAGAGCAATCTCATCGTTTGACAAATCAAGCATCTTCTTGGGAACTTGAACAACAGGGTTGATGGTAGATGTCGTCATTGGAACATAAGGACCTTCTTCAACTATCTGAAAGATCCTTGGGTCGGCGGCTTCCATATAAAACTTAACTCTTTCCTTCCACATGGGGAAGTTCTCCTTTGTGCAGACCGACAACTTCATGGAAGAGTCCTTGTTTCTATCCATTCCAGACATGGTGTCTTTGAACAACTAGATGGAGGAGTTTGTTTAAGATGTTAACCTCTTAACGAACAACCTACCTCTGATACCAATTGAAAGTATCTAGTTGCTACCTAAATCACCTAGAGAGGGTGAATAAGTGAGTTCTATGGCTTTTTAAGCGGAATTAAAATCTATAAAGAAAAGCGCACAGAAAACAAGGCACACACAAGCACAAGGATTTTATAGTTAATCCCCGATATGGGTAGTCCATTTTCCCGCCTCACCTATCTAGCACGCCCGGCTACACTAGGCTATTTCACTATTCTCAGATTATGAATAATCTTACAACTCTGAGTAAAACTCCTACAAACTCGGAGAATACTTTCTCCTATGAAAAGCTCGGAGAACAATCTCTCCTACAAACTCGGAGAACAAAATTCTTCTACCAACTCGATCCTCTAAACTAGGATCTACAAGGACTCGGAAGATAAAAATTCCTAAAAAAATATGTAAAAAGATATTACAACAACTTTGGATTGAAAATCCAATCACTAAGAATCTCAAGGACATTCTACTTCTTCAGATCTAAGATAATAGGTCTTCTTCTTCCTTGAAATAGATGAAATCCTTAACTCAAATGGGGAAGAATAAATCCATTGTCTCGAATGCTTTGATCTGAATACTTATCGACACAACAAGATCTAGAGAATAATTGAATCAATATGAGCATTAAGATATTGTTGAATCGAGACTTGCAGAAGAATCGAGCACAAAACTTGTCGGAGGCAAGAGATCATCTTTGCAAGAATGAGAAAGATGGACGACGGAAATCTCGATGTCTTTCTTTTCAAATTGCACGATTATGGTTAATAGAAATGTCCTTTAGGCATTTATAGCACTCCTTCAAATGGATATAAACAACTCTTAAAGAAAGAGATCCACGTGGGATGTACATGGCCGAAAAACCCTAAAAGGAAAAATGCGTCAAATAGAAGAAAGCGCGCACTGTCTGGATTCATCGAATGGACTCATCGAATACAAGATTACTCGACGAATTATTGTTATGACTCGACGAATTGACTAAGAGACAAGAGCTGAGATGGGAAGAAAAGAAACTAAGTCCACTCGAGTATTTCATGAGATCACTCATCGAATTCGTCGAGTGTTCATGAGAAATCGGCAGACCACTCGACGAATTCATTGAATTTTCTCGAGTGAACAACTTTTACTCGACGAAAATCACTTAAAGAATTTTCTGATACATCTCGAGTATAATCGACGAATAGCTAAGTCTTTCACATGTTGTCTCGACGAATTAACTTGGGTTCTTCGAGACCACTCAACGAAAATGACTTAGGCTATTTTCTTCCACTTCTGAATTCATCACCTGCTTCACCTTGTCTTCTCCATAGTGTTTGAATATGAAGTACATCCCAATAGAGAGATTTCACATGAGTCAACACCTTGGTCTACACAATGAGGGATTACATTATATAGGTTTGCATTTATAACTCATTGAAACCTGACATTGGTTTGTGCTTAGCAATTAGAGTCCTGCAAACACACAACTAAGAAACTACATAAAATACAAAATTGATTCATCTTAGTTCAAGGGACACTTCTTCAAATCAAGGTTATTATGGCTACAATACCCAATAAACGGGTGTGAAGAAATCGTTCAGGGAGAAAGTCGGATTCCGGGAAGCATTCCGTGGGAAATTCGCCACAATTGTTGGCTACTCGGCCTTGCGAGGTATAGGGGGAATTCGCCGCCTTGCACGTGGTGACTAGGTCGAGGCTAGATTTAGGGGTGGCTAGAGGCCTTACTTGGGGTAAGATAGACTATAGCTAACTGGTCCTTGGGAGAAGGACCGGTGAATCGCAAAAAGGGTTTTTCATATTCTCGCCTTGATTTCTAGCGTTATAGAAATCAAACATTTGTATAATCAATTTCTTATGAAATAAAATCATGTCCTTTATTGTTTCATTGAATTGATTTTATTTTATTTTCAAAAATGTTTTAAATTATATTTGCGACAAGGTAGTAAAGGAAAATATATTGTTATATTCATTTTGATCATTAACTTTTGGAATTTAACTTCTGTCACTAGCGCTGGCCGTTAGCACTAGTGCTGGCAGTAGTGGAGAAAAATTGAATTCCGTCTTATTTAAAAAGGAATCGTCAATATAATCTAATCTAAGATATTAAAATATATTTTCTTATAAAATATTCCGAAACTTTGGTCGCTAACTATGATAAATTTAAATAAGATTTAAATTCTGTAAAACCCTTATTCTCCCCCCCCCCCCCCCCCCTCTAAGGGCGCCATAAGATCTAAAAATTCATACTTCTTCTTAGAATAGTATATATATATATATATTTATATTTATATTTATATATAACTATATTACAAAAGTAGTTTGAAGTTGTAGAATTAATCTTAGCCATCCAATATGTGAGAAGCTTTTGATCTTAGCCATCCAATGAAGAGAGAGAGAAAGAAAGAGAGAAGAGAGAGGGGGAGAGAAGAGAAAGACAGGGTGAAATTGATTTCTTAGGTAAAAATTTCCATTTTTTACAATATATAAATATGAATATTGATTCATATTTTTTACGATCATTTTAAGTACTCATATGTATATATTTTGAATAAAAGGTAAGTGCTCATATGCGGGCGCAGCCCGCTCGAATGCGGGCGAAGCCCGCTCGAATGCGGGCGAAGCCCGCAAAGAGTAAATGAGCACGGCAAAGCCAAGCCTGTGCGGAGCTGCTCGTATATTTATATATATTTATATATATATATACATATATATATATTCTATAAAAAAGTAGTTCCAGGACAATTTTGAGGCCAAATTAGAACCACTAATTGAATCTCCATCGTCGGATCAAATTGATCAGGTCTGAAAATAACCAAAAACCGAAATCTCTCCTACGTTCATCCCGCTACCAGCCCGGCACCACTGTTCACCCATCGATGTCCTTTCCCACCGCCGTCGGAGCCACCGCCGCCTGACCGGAGCCCACCGAAGTCGGAGCCCGGTGGGCTCCGGTCAGGCCGGCGGTGGCTCCGGCGGCGACAGACGGAAACAGGGGGCGGCGGTTTTAAAAAAAAAATCCAATAAATTTTTTATAGTATATAATATATATATTATATATAAATTATATTATATATAATACATAATCTTTATATATATTAAAATATAGAAATTTTAATATATAATCCCTAAAATCTACCGAAATTTTAAATATTTTAAAAATAAAATACATAATATTTTATTTTTTAAAATTTCTAGAAAGAAATGAAAAAAGGTAAAAAAATTTAAATATAGGTGGTTGTGTATCGGGAGTGGGCGAAGGCCGCCGGGAACGGGCGAAGCCCGCCGGGGGCGGGCAGGGTACTATCACGCGGGGCACTTGGGGCCCCGTGCACTGTCACTCGTGTCTATATATATATATATATATATATATATATATATATATATATATATATATATATATATATATATATATATATACGAGCAGATCCGCACGGGCTTCGGCCATGCTCGCTGACTCTTAGCGGGCTCCGCCCGCATTCGAGGGGGTTACGTATGCATATGAGCGGGCTGCGCCCGCCTATAAGTGGGTTGTGCCCGCATATGAGCACTAACTTTTTATTTAAAAACACATACATATGAGTACTTAAAATGACCGTAAAAACTATAAATCAATATTACTTTTTTTATTTTGTAAGAAAATGTAAATTTTTACCTCAAAATTAATTTCTCTCTCCCTTTCTCTTATGTCCCCCTCTCCCTCCTATCCTTAAATGTAGCTATTCACCCGGCCGGCGATGAAAGTACCCGGCCGGCGACGGCGGGCTTTGCCCGCCCCCAGCAGGATTCGCGTGGGCGGGCTTCGCCCGCCCCCCCCCGCCAAGCGCGATAGTACTCGGCCCGCGATGGCGGGCTACGCCCATGACGCTTCAGGCTACGCCCGCCTCAAGCCAGTTGCGCCCACAACATATACATATGAGTACTCAAAATGACTGCACCAAAAATTTAATTAATATTTTATATTTTTTTTCAAAAACATTTATATTTTAACAAAAAATCATTTTTAAGTAGGTCTAGGTGGTCTAATGATCACCTACCATAGTAGGTGTAGGAGGTACTAAAAACTTTTGGATTTTATGAATTTCCACCATTATTTTTATTATAGGAATACTGTGTAATTACACAAATAGTCATTATATTTTATGAATTTCCATTTTTTCATAATATATATTAAGTCGTTGGAGTAAAAGAATGAGGCCATATTTGACAATTTTGAATGTTGCACCAAAGACAACTTCTTGAATATAGTAATTAAAGATATATATATATCATTTTATTTCATCATAGTAGGTGTATGATGTCTACTAAAAACTTTTGGATTTTATGATCTTTCACCATTATTTTTCTTATAGAGATATTGTGTAATTACACAAATAGCTATTATATTTTATGAATTTTCATTTTTTTTCATAATATATGTTAATTCGTTGGAGTAAAAGAAAGAGGCTATATTTGACAATTTTGAATGTTGCACCAAAGGCAACTTCTTGTATATAGTAATTAAAGAAAGAAATATATATATATATATATATATATATAACTCATATATTATAATTTATATTTAACTAATCTTAGCCATCCAATATGTGACAGCTTTTGATCTAAAGAAAGAGAGAAGAAATAGGTCTAATGATTATCTACCATATTAGTTGTAGGATGTTGGATTAATAGACGCCCTTTGAGGGTGGTGAATAAGGGAATAAAAAATTTTTTTGTAATATTAAGCAATTTACTACATTGTTTTAATGTTAGAGAGAGCAAAACAATAATTTAGCAAAAAGTAAATTTGCAATAATAAAATTTATGTCAAATGAGATAAATCAAGTAAACACAAATAGATACATGATTGTATTATATGAATAAGTGTTTACAAAAATTTGATTTCAATATTGCTATAAATCGGAGGCGTACAAATGTTAATATCTTTTCCTTTTCTATACCGACATGTATCCCCACAAACCGATTGGCTTTAGTCAATCCTTCCCCGGATATGGCCTCAAGCCGCTCTAGCCAATCCTTCCCCGGATATGGCCTCGAGCCTCCTAGATGTAATCTCCTAGACCTAGTCGCCAACTCACGCGGTGAATTACCCCCTAAGCCGCGCAAGGACCTAGTTGCCAATACAAGGTGATTTTACTACAAAAATTTACAATAAAGAAATAAAGTAAATAACAAGAACTCCCTCTATGAGATTTCTGAAGATGAGGATGAAGGATCGTTGTATCATAAGCGAGGTTGAAGCGATCGTTCTTCATATGCAGCGTGGCGGCTTCCTTCTCCAGAAATCTTCTTTGGCTTTGAGTGGGAGATGAACTTTCGGCAGAGTAACAACTCTAGAATTTTGGCACAAGTAATCTCTTTGGAAGCTCTAACCAAAATGAGAGAGAAGCCATCAATTTATTGAACTTGTAGCTAGCGCGTGTGGTACCTACTAATGCCTGCGGTAGCGTTCATGTAAAGGCGGTTACGAAACCGTCGGCGGAGTGGCATTATGCACGAACTTGATCTAGCGCCAGGCGGTAGCGCTAGCGCCTGCGGTAGCGCTAGCGCTAGGCGGTAGCGCTAGCGCCTGCGGTAGCGCTAGCGCTAGGCGGTATCACTAGCGCTGGCGGTAGTGTTTCTTATAGAAAGTTGATTTCAGCTACTTTCTACCTATGAAGTATTGCACATATAGTTCCTGCACACTATAAACACACGACAAGCAAGATCAAATACAATTTAGGATTTGTTATTCTTAAACAAAGGGATGTGGCACATATGTCCAACAATCTCCCCCTTTTGATAACAACAAATCCTCTTAGCAAGGAATCAACAAAGGTGTTTATAGAATATGATAAGCGAAATAAAAGTGCAACTATAGTATATGATAAGCATGAGAATAGTGCATACTCCCCCTATCTTAATGCTCCCCTACATAAATGCAATTTATGTTTTACTCCACCTAAATGATAGATTACCTGAATATTCTCCCCTTAATCTTCTATATTTCTCCTATATATTTCTTCAATTAATCTCCCCATTTTGGTATTATCAAAAGAAGGTGAGGTAAGGGAAGTAAGGAGGCATTCTTTATAAATAATAATTCATGATCGAGCTTTGTTAATATATGAAATGATAAAGAATTTAAGCATAGTATATATAAGAGATTTCAAAAAAAAAGATAAGAGTTGTAAGCAAACAAAAGATTATAAGAAACATCTTTTTGTAAGCATGAAAAGCATAAGTATAAATATGTGTTTAAGTTCAAAATTTAAAGATGTTTTAACCTTTTTGAAATCTCAAAGGTTTTCATAAAGATACCAAGCATGAAATGAACATAATGATACCAAGAGAATATACTACAATGTTACTTAATTTCAAGTGTAAGAGATACCAAAACATTGTAGAGATCATGTTAGGTTATTTAGTGCATTTCTTATATAAAGAGTAGTATATATAAAGCATTAGAATCCAATACTCATGAGAAGAAGTGTTATGAAATATAATGAAGTGCATATAAGTGTATTTTGAGCAATGTTAACAAATGATTTAAATCACAAAATACAAGACATATGTAGAGTAAAGTGCACAATAAAACACAAGTATATTAACTTTCACACACTTTAATGCACATAATATTTTTAGAAAATGTGGTGTACTAACCAAGGTTTGCACAACACACTTAACTATTCTTTCCAAGGTGCTCAACCTCATAATGCTTATGAAGACTTATCAGGAGGTTCAAGTAGTGCTTGGTGGAGTTATATTTGTCTATTTTTTGTTCACTTTTGTGAGGCAACATTCTCCGAATACACTTATTTTGCAAACCCAACATAATTAAAAAAAATTAAACCACATTTCTTAATTTTAAGTGCAATTAAAATGTAGTGTAGATAATAAACTTATGCGATTTTTAATTCATTGTACAATTACAATACACAAGCAAGCATTTTTAGATTTAAACACATATGTACATTACCAAATATAAGTGAGTGTAAAAGTATCATTATCAATCACAATACATTTACTCATACTTAGAGGCATGCTAAGCTTAGTTCTACACATATTTTTAAATACAATTGATGCACTTTAAATAGATATATCAAAGCATGATAAACAAAACAATGTTCATAGTAATATGAAGAAACAAGTTTTAACATTGTAAATAATTCTAAATAATAGAATTCATACATGCTTGATATTAGCAATAAAGATCATACAATTTTTTTGTTGTTTTGAAAATTTTTAATGAAAGAAAAACAGAAAACCACAAAGACATATTTTTGTATTTTTGATTTTTGAAGTTTTGTAGTTGATTTTTCACAATATAAATAAAACAAAAATAACAAAAGTCAGACATACAAAACAAAGTAGTACATATAAACTAACATATTTTTATAGATTTTTAGAAATTTTAAAAAATAGAAAAAATGAACATCCACACTAGCGTCGGCGCTAGTGCTAGCGCGACAAATAGTAATTGATTTTTTGAGAATTTTAAATTTTCTATTTTTGATCTTGATTAAGAGTCCTTAGAGTAGTCTTATGCAGAAATTTTGTAATTTATGGAGATGTCCTGATTGCTCAAATTGCATAAAACTTTAGCATTTTTCAAATAACTTATCCTAAGATGTCTAAGACTCCTAATTCCAACCTTAATATTTGAAACCATGCATCGGGAAGAGGTTTAGTGAATATATCAGCAAGTTGAGAGTCCATGCCAATGAAACTTATCCTAACATTTTCCCTTTTAATGTGATCCCTTATGAAATGATGACGTACATCTATATGTTTAGATCTAGAATGATGTACCAGATTATTTGTAAGATCAATGAAACTTTTGTTGTCACATTTTAATTCAATATGTTTTAGAAGAAAACCAAAGTCCTCTAGTGTTTGGCTCATCCATAATACTTGTGCACAACAACTCCCTAATGCAATGTATTCGGCCTCCATGGTGTAGAGTGCAACCGAATTTTGTTTCCTACTAGACCATGCGACTAATGAAGGTCCTAGAAAATGACAAGTACCACTAGTGCTTTTTCTATCAAGTGAGAATCCGGCGTAGTGCGAATCGGAGTAGCCGTGAACTGTAAATGAATTATTGTGCGAGTACCATAATCCTAATCTAGATGACCCAATAAGATATCTAAAAATTCGTTTTACCACTTTTAAATGAGATTCATTTGGATTGGCTTGAAATCGAGCACATAAGCATATGGCAAACATTATATCAGATCTAGTTGCACTTAGATAAAGTAGTGATCCTATCATACCTCTATATAAAGTTTAATCTATAGAAATTCCCGATTCATCTTTTCCTAATTTTAGTGATGCACACATTGGTGTAGAAGCTTGTTTAAGGTTTTCAAATCCAAAACGTTTAAGCATATCATGGACATATTTAGTTTGACATACAAAGATACCATCAATTCTGTGATAATTGAAAACCAAGGAAATAAGAAAGTTCTCCTACTAGACTCATTTCAAATTCATTTTTCATCACAAAAATAACTTCATTACACAATTCTTCATTAGTAGATCCAAAAATAATATCATCAACATATATTTGTAAAATAATCATATCATCATTATTGTGCTTAATGAAGAGAGTATTATCCGCACTTCCCATAATATAACTGTGATTTAATAAAAATGATGTAAGTCTTTCATACCATGCATGGGGCGCTGGTTTTAAACCATAAAGTGCTTATTCTAGTTTATAAACATGATTTGGAAATTTTTCACTAATAAAACTGGGGGGTTGTTCAACATAAACTTTTTTTTACAAACCCGTTTAAAAATGCACTTTTCACGTCCATTTGAAATAGTTTTATTCTTTTAAAGCTTGCAAATGCTAGAAATATTCTTATAGACTCTAATCTAGCAACGGGTGCAAAAGATTCATTAAAATTTATCTCCTCAATTTGAGAATATCCTTGTGCGCGTGCTTTATTTCTAGATATTCTAGACTCACCGTCTAATTTATTTTTAAAAAAACCATTTTACACCTACAACTGGGTGATTAGATGGTCTTTTTACTAATTTCCAAACATTATGTCGCTCAAATTGTTCTAACTCTTCATTCATAGCCAAAAACCAAAATTATCATTTAAAGCGGTTGAAACATTTTTTGGTTCAATTTCGGAAACAAAACAAATATTTGAATAAGATTCATGAAGAGAAGAGCGAGTTCTTACCCCGATGGATTGTTCACCAATTATTAATACTCGTGGATGATCCTTTGTGAATTTTAAGGCGCTTGGAGGTACATATTCATCTTTCTTGGCCTCCTCTTCTTCTTCTTTGGAAGGTTCCTCGTCACCATACTCTAAAGGTGGTAAGTGATCATCCTCTTTGCCTGCGGAAAGTCTTTCTATACAAGGAACAAGTTCATCAAATTTCACATTAATTGATTCTTCAACTTTTCTAGTTCTTTTATTAAAAATCCTATAAGCTTACTATTTGAAGAATATCCAAGAAAAGCTCATTCATCACATTTTCATCAAAGTTTCCCAAGCTATCTTTAGTATTTAAAATGAAACATTTACAACCAAAAACTTTGAAGTAAGATACGTTAGGCTTCTTTTGAAAATAGAGGTCATATGGTGTGTGATTAAGAGATGGGTGAAGCATGATTCTATTTATAACATAACATGATGTATTTACGACTTCGGCCCAAAAGGACTTAGGCAATTTATATTCACATAACATAGTGCGTGCTAGTTTTTGGAGTGTCCAATTCTTTCTTTCTACAACACTATTTTGTTGTGGTGTGCGTGGTGCGGAGAACTCATGTTTTATGCCTAACATATCACAAAAAGATATGAATTTATCATTTTCAAATTCTCCTCCATGATCCGAGCGAATGCATTTAATTTTTAAATCACTTTCATTTTGAATACGAGTACATAATTTTGAAATTTTGAAAAATGCATCGGATTTGGATGAGAGAAATATTGTCCAATAAAATCTTGAAAAATCATCTATTAAAACATATGTATATAATCTACCACCAAGACTTGTGGTGCTAACGGGACCAAAAAGATCCATATGAATTAATTGCAAGGGTCTTGAAGTAGAAATAATATTTTTACTTTTGAAAGAGGATTTTGTAATTTTACCTTTTTGACAAGGTGAACATAGTGAAGGTAAATTCTCATTTAATCTAGGCAATCCTCTAATTAAATCTCTTTTGGCAAGTTTTACAATAAGTTTTGTGCTATCATGTCCTAGCCTTCTATGCCAAAGTTCTAGTTCATCATTTTTGGTGATAAAACATTTTATAAATGATTTAGAAAGATCGTGAAAAGAAACTATATAAACATTATGAATTCTTGGTGCAGTTAGTAAAATATCTTTTATAGTAGGATTAGATATTTTGCATAGATTAGTGGAAAATTCAAATAAAACATATAATCCTTTATCGCATAATTGACTAATAGAAATAAGATTGTGTTTTAGCCCTTTCACATAAAGAACATTAGATATAGTAAAGGATTCGTTACCAACTATACCAATTCCCATGATCCTTCCTTTTTCGTTATCGCCAAACGTCACGATCCCTCCTTTCTTCCTTTCTAGGTGAAGAAATATTGCTTTATTGCCCGTCATGTGCTTGGAGCATCCAGAATCCAAGTACCACACGTCTTTATTTTCCTTAGCCTGCCTGCACATCTCAGTGTCGCTAAGAACACTGACGTCATCGTCGTCGTTTCCATGTCCCATGAGGCACATGTTTGCTTCCTCATATTCGCTTGATAAAGACCCGCTTGATTCTTCGGAGGTGGAGGAGTCATCCCATATTTTTGCTTTTAGTACCTTCCTCTTTTCCTTCCCTTTGTGTCATTTCTCCTTTTTCTCCTTCAAAAATTTTGGGCAAAATAACAATTTAGCAAAAAGTAATTTGCAATAATAAAATTTACGCCAAATGAGAGAAATCAAGTAAACACAAATAGAGATATGATTGTATTATATGAATAAGTGTTTACAAAAATTTGATTTCAATATCGCTAGAAATCGGAGGCGTGCAAATGTTAATATCTTTTCCTTTTTTATACCGACTTGTATCCCGACAAACTAGTTGGCTTTAGCCAATCCTTCTCCGGATATGGCCTCAAGCCGCTCTAGTCAATCCTTCCACAGATATGGCCTCGATCCCCCTAGATCTAATCTCCTAGACCTAGTCGCCAACTCACGCGGCGAATTACCCCCTAAGCCGGGCAAGGACCTAATCGCCAACACAAGGCAATTTTACTACAAAAATTTACAATAAAGAAATAAAGTAAATAACAAGAACTCCATCTATGAGATTTCTGAAGATGAGGATGAAGGATCGATGTAGCATAAGCGAGGTTGAAGCGATCGTTATTCGGATGCAGCGTGGCGGCTTCCTTCTCCAGAAATCTTCTTTGGCCTTGAGTGGGAGATGAACTTTCGGCAGAGTAACTGTTAAAAAACTTGAGGTCCGGAGTTGAAGTAAAAATGCGGAACACTTCACAAAATTTCCACAAGTATAGCAACACAATGACAATGGGAAGACCAAATAGTGCTATGGTATTAACTATCTTTTTACAATTCGAGGTATACATGGCGAGACATGATTCATAAGAATCACGGAGGAGAGAAGCACAAAACACAAAAGACTATAAGCTGCTGGCGACTTGAGATCGCTAGACCACGCGAACAGTCAAGCCGGATGGATAACCCCTGAGACCGCGCGAACAGAGCACAAGCCGCACCTATCAGACCGCAATCACAGACCGCAATCACAGACCGCTCGACCTGCTGCTTTATTCAACTACTGAAAGACAACCAGTTCGCACTCCTTGATCGCTAGACCGCACGATCTTAAGATCACAGAAGAACCTGCGAACACTTGACAAAGAAACTGCTTCCTGCTGCAGACCGCACAAGATCGCCTGATCACTTATCACTACTACAAACTGCACTTATATTAAGGACCTAAATCGTTACAGTAAGTGCCAAAAATCGTTACAAAAACACTTTGGTAACGAAAAAAACTTTAAGTAACGGTCCTCCTCTAAAGCTCGACACTAAAGGTTCTTGTGACAAATGTATGCATGTCGTTACAAATAAATTAATTATAACAAATGATACTTTCTAACCAAAAAGAGATTCTTCCGCACAATAAATTGGTTACAATAAATATTATTTCGTTACGAATGTTTTTTTCCCTCACAAAAAAATAGTTACGATTAAAACTATTTCGTTACAAATGTTTTATTTTTTCCTCACTAAAAATAAATTAATTTATATATCAAATTTATTAATATTAATTTGTGTTTACAAATAACTTTCTTATAAGAATCATTATTTCATTACAATATAATATCCAATTGCTAAAAAAAGACAATCAATATAAACATTTTCTTTTATTTTTATTAATATACAAAAATAAGGGTGGGAGATGACCCAAACCCCTTAATACAATCCAATGAAACTTTAAGCTCCAATACACATTGTTCATGAAATATATTAAAACTATAATTTTTACAAAATTTGAATATCTCTCAATAATTAAAATGCTTAAAATTTTACAACATGGTATTTAGGAATTCCAACTAAATAAACAAATCAACTTGATGTCATTTTCATCAGGAAGCAGATCAACCTCTTGTCATACTTGCTCACTTTTCCATTTGATTCATTCTCGATACACTAAATATAGTCTGAAAATGTCAACAAAAAACAATAATGTAAAAATATGTTAGCAAATGATATCTTGACACTAGAAGTTGAAGACACATAATATGATAGACTCCTTCCACTAAAAACATAATAAAGTAAAAGCATTTTTTAGAGATCACGACAGAAATCTGTCCAATTTCTCTAAGAAATCTGTCCAGAGAAATTTGGACAGATTTCTCCTAAAATATGTCCAAATTTCTTGGAGAATTCTTTAGGAGAAATATGTCCAAATTTTTCAAGAAATCTGAAGATTTCTGTACAAATGCAAATAAATATTTGCATAAATGGTTTAGAAAAAGTTGTTAGAGTACACATTTAGTCTAATAGAGTAACGATAACTATTTAAAAGAAACTACGATTATGAAATTATATTACATAATGCTAAAATAGCAGAGCAGATTAACCTAGACAAAAAATGGTTAGTTAATCATTGTCATCACAAAGAATGATGCAAATCCAATATTGTTGTATTACCTGCAACTCTGGAGCATTATGAGGCTGGTCATACCATTCTTCATATTCAGTAAGTTTTCGTAACCTAAAATCCTGAAAGTAAATATCTTACAAGTTACAACCATTGGTCAATATGAACAAAGAAAATCAGTAAAGTTCATTGTTGGAGGAAATAGTAGAATGAGTGATGGAATCATACTGCAGACAGATCAATAATCTTTAGCCAGTTAGGTTGACCTTTTATAATCTCCTATAAAATCAATTTTCTTGAGTTAGGTACACCAGAATAGTAATGATGTGATGTAATCTAATAAGATCATATAAGAGCTTTCCAGATCAAAGACACGAAATATGAAAACATTAAAAACCTGAGTAGTTCCATGCGACAAGCAACACAATATAGCATCGACATAAGAAAAATCTGCATCTTTTACAGCAATCATATCAGGAAAATTCTGCAAAACATAAGAGTAATAAGTTTTAGTTTAAAATTCATTATAAGACATGTGAGTATGTGATTAGATTTTTGTTAAGGAATTCTTCCATATTTGCATTATCATTCATTATTGGGTTTATATTGAACCTCAACCTTACCATGGCAGGGAGTTATGAACGGACAATTGTAAGAAGAGAAATAATACATTGGGTAGGTGCCAACACAAATGAATGGAAAAGGAAAATTTCATTTGGAATGCAAGTAAGAACTAGAGAACAATGATTAATAGTATACCTTCCCAGCACCAAGGAACAAGAAAGTATGATCTGTCAATTTACCACCAACCACATTTAGTGCTGCAACAACCCCAGCTAGGACAACCGAAGATGTTCCCTGTTAAAGCATTTGGGTGAAGTCCCATGTTCAGAACATAGATTTGTATAATCTAGACCTTAATATGAGAAAATGCAGGACAAATTGTTTAGGGAAAAGTAAGTTTTTCATTAAAATATTTCCTGAATATCATCATTGAAGACGAGATGTGTCTTGCTGTACTTTTCTAGCAGTCCGAAAGCATTATGGTTGGCAAAATCATCAAACTGTAGAGTGAATGAACACGGTACCAGCTATTAAGAATTTTAGTTCAATTTCCAATTAATTGTTCACCATCAAATGACCAACCTGTATAAGCACTTTCTCTCCATAGTTTTGCTTTACAACACTCATAAATTCTACCAATAGTTCTGCATATTCCTGATCAAGACAAAACGAAACAATTTTTGGATTTTCAAGATAGTAATTGTAACTAACTACATAAAAGCTTAGGACCCCAAGAGTTCAATTATCAAAATACATGAACATTACCTGACCCGTGGTACGCTTCCGCCTCAACCCTATATAAAACTCATCTTTCAGCAACTTCTGATTGTTCGTTCCCACATCATTTGTGATAGGTAAGCACTGCAAATATATATATATACATACATACATAACTCACAAACTGTTGCATTCAAGCCTCCAAATTCTCACAAAAAACCAGTACTTTATTCTAATTTTCATTGCAAAATACAAGAGGGATAAGAAAATTAATGACATTAACAAAAATCAATACCGCTGATGGGCGAATACCACCAAGAGCGGTGTATAAAGAGAGCTTCCCCACAGGAACTCCCATACCCTGCATAAAATTCCAAACACTTATCATACATCAGAATTCAGAATAAATAAAGCCCTAAATTACCTGGCAGCCTAGATCTCCAAGCCCCAAAATATGTTCACCATCAGTAACAATAATAACTTGGATTGATTTCTCAGGCCAGTTCTTCAACAAATAAAAAGTAGACAACAAATAAAAAGTTGACTGCTTGAAAAGGTGAAAAAAACTTTTTTATATATTGAAATATTAAAAGTGAACTTGACAGTTCCAACAAAAAAGGGAATGAGGTATTGCAGATTTTGTGAAGATGAATCAAAAATTTTATTATGCACTCCTCAGTCAATTAAACCTAAAGATTGACAGAAATACTGAATAAAGATACATTGAGAAGAATAGCTAGAATTTTGTAATATAATCATAGGGTTAATTACAGAAACCTCTCCTGGAACTACGAAAATTTCCCCTCTGAGTATACACCATTACAAATCGCCCTCCCCAAATTAACATACATCACAAGTGCACCTCTCCTAGATGGGAGGTTTGTTGTACTAAAACATAACAATGTCAACTCGAAGGTCCTTGTAATTATGAAATGTCCCAATGCAAATTTGGCTAATTGATATCACATACTAAAACTAAGTGGATGATAATGACATGTGTAATGCAGTTTTACAGATCAACAAAATGATAATCATGCTAGTGGAAGCCATTAGAAAACAAACACAGATATTTGAAAAGAGAGAGTGAAAACAATACCCCGTATCTCAATCTTCTTGTTTATAATGCACAAATATATGGTCAAACGTAGTTGAGCTGCTATATATGGTATGCAGCTTATCATATAACATTAAAACTCAAAAGTTCCCGTTGAAAAACCAGCTCCAAATCATCATCTTAGTTAAACGAAAGCCTGAAAACAACTATCAATTAAATACAATCACAGATACAAAAGAGTCCAAACCAGAACCTCTGAAAAATATAAAAATATAATATATAACCCAAATTGCAGCAAGAAAATCAGCAATGACTAAAAAACCCATACAACAACGTCATCATCATTCAAGTGCCAGATCAATAACCCCCAAAAAGTAAACAAAAAACACAAATTACAGAACAAATGAAGCAGCAAAAACCAATCAACAAAGCGAAATGATTAAGGCTTAGAAATTGATAGCAATACCTATCGCGATGAGCACAATAATAGATAGGTTTTTCGCAAGCCGGGGGCCTTTCTCCTGCGATCTCGCACGACCGGACTCCACCTGCTTGCTCCTCAACAAGATTCGGATCCGCAATCGCGGCTCTTTCCCGCCACCCAACTCTGTATACCCCATCGGACAGAGGGACGACCCTCTGCTCTACAATCCCTTCCAGGAAGAAGAGATGACCAAAATATGGGGGCAGAGATCATTCTTCAGGGACGCAAATCGATATCAGGAATATTAGGGCACGCGAATCTGAAAAAGGAATTGACAAGCGCGCCAAAAACTAAAATATGCGCACTCATTCTACCGCCATGTTTATTTCATAAAATGATGCGGAATAAAATTGGCGATTGTTATCCGCACTACAGTTTTGGGTATCCGCACTTTTTTGTATGAGTTATTATGCATCTTTTGGAAATACGTCTTGTACATGTATTTTGAGAAAAATTGTTCAACATGAAAGTTGTAGATCTCGTCGAGATCTACAACTTTCGTGTTGAACACTTTTCCTAAAAATGCATGTACAAGGAGTATTTTTAAAAATTCGCTATAGTTACGCACATGTTTCAATCAGGGCGACAATTCGTCTTGTGCGTACATTTTTAGGAAAAGTGTTCAAGACGAAAGTTGTAGATATCGACGAGATCTACAACTTTCTGTTGGTTGCCTTTCCTAAAAATGTATGTACAAGGCGTATTTCCAAAATGCGCGTAATAACTAATACAAAAAGAGTGCGGATAGCCAAAACTGTAGTGCGGATAACAATCATCATAAAATTTTGTTACCTACGGCAAGGCTTATTCCAAAAACCACAGCAAAAGAAAAAAATTACTTAAAATCTACCGCCACATTTTTTAAAACACCGCAATTAAAACGTTGTTGTAGATGAATTTTCTTGTAGTGTGTATGTGTGTATGTGATTGTATGTGTGTGTGTGTAATTTTGTGTGTGTTTGCGTGTCTATGTCTGTGTGTGTGTGTGTGTGTGTGTGTGTGTGTGTGTGTGTGTGTGTGTGTGTGTGTGTGTGTGTGTGTGTGTGTGTGTGTGTGTGTGTTTGTTGTGTGTGTGTGTGTGTGTGTGTGTGTGTGTGTGTGTGTGTGTGTGTGTGTGTGTGTGTGTGTGTGTGTGTGTGTGTGTCTATGTCTGTCTATGTTTGTGCATCTGTCTGTGTATGTCTATGTTTGTTTATGTGTATGTGTGTGTGTATGTGTATGTATAAGTCAATGTCTGTGTTTGTGTATGTTTGTGTCTATCTTTGTCAGTATGTGTTTGTGTCTGTGTTTGTGTTTGTGTCTATGTCTGTTTGTCTATGTCTATGTGTATGTGTTTATGTGTGTTTGTATGTGTCTGTGTCTGTGTGTAGTGTGGGGATGTGTTTGTGTGTAGTGTGGGGATGTGTCTGTGTCTGTGTATGCACGTGTGTGTGTGTGTATGTGTGTGTGCATGTGTGTGTGTGTGCGTATGTGTGTGATTGTGTATGTGTGCATGTGTGTGTGTCTATTGTGTATGTGTGTGTGATTGTGTATGTGTGACTATGTATGCTTTGTGTGATTGTGCCTGTGTGCGTCTGTGTCTGCGTGTCTATGTGTGTTTGTGCATGTTTGTGTTTGTGTATGTGTTTGTGTGTCTATGTCTGTCTGTATTTGTGTCTGTGTCTATGTCTGTCTGTGTGTCGTTGTCTGTTTGTGTGTCTGTGTCTGTGTGTTTACGTCTGTGTGTGTGTGTGTCGGTGTCTGTGTGTCTGAATGTATGTGTGTGTGTGTCTGTGTCTGTCTGTGTTTGTCTATGTCTGTCTGTGCCTGTGTGTGTGTGTGTCTGTCTAATCTCTAGCTATCTATGTGTGACTGTGCTTGTGTGTATGTTTGTATTTTTGTGTATATGTGTGTTTGTGCATGTGTGTCTGTGTTTGTGTTTGTGTGTCTTTGTTTGTGTGTCTGTGTCAGGAAAATGAGTACCGATGATTCGAAAATACGCTCTCCCAAGCGAAAAATGTAGAATGCGAGCGCAACCGGGTACTGTAGAATGTGAGTGCAGCCCGCTCAAATGCACGCGCAGCCTGCTCGAATGTGGGCGCAGCCCGCTAAGAATCTGCGTGCACGGGCGAAGCCCGTGCGGAGCTGCTCGTAAGGTTTTATATAAATTGAGTTGGGAACATGGGCCTCATGTGCACTGTCAGTTGATCGAGCTCCTGAGAGCGGACAAAATTGAGCGGGGGTAATTCTAATTTAAAAAAAAAACATAAATCTTATTTAAAAAGTAAATTTTATTGAACAACGCGTTGTATTTATGAATTAATTTGACATGTATTTATGAATTTCATTACACATTTATTTTCATTAAAGCACGTGTCATCCATCAATCAATATATATATATATGACATATATTTTCATTAAAATGCTAGCTCCCGAGCAAAAAATGTGTGCGCTGACAAATTTATTTATGCTCCCGAGCAAAAAAGATAGAGCTAGTGTAATGCGCGCGACTGAAAAAAACGTGTGCTCGGGAAATAAAACGCGCATGCATCGGAGTGAAAAGCACGTGCTCGAGCGAAAAATGGGCGCTCGAAGGGTACAATTATTTCACCCCTGCGCACAATGAAAAAATATGTGTGCATGCGGGGCTAGTGCACGATCGTTAATTTTATTCAAAAATTATATTAATATGTTTTAAATTTTTTGATTTGTTTTGTGCAAAATTTTATGGAGTGAAATTTCTCTCCATATATTTCATTAATGTAAGAGGGAAGGAAATAGACAAAACTTAATAAACTAGAGGAAGAGAACGGCGCGCGGCGACGACCAAAAAAGAGAACGACGATGGCGGTGGCCGTGGAAGAGAGAGGCGACGGCGGCGACGACCATCGAAGAGAGGGGCGACAACGGCGGCGGCCGTACGTGAAAGACATTGCTACAGCTCGCAAATGGATGTTTGTGTGTTTGGTTGTCCGTGTTTGTGTGTGTGTGCATGTGTCTGTGTTTGAGCCCCGACACATGCAATATACGCTGGCTCTCAAGCAAAAAATGAAAAACTACACGCACGAGAGTGCATTTGCGTGCGCGCGAGAGTTCATTTGTGTGCGCGCGAGAGTGCATTTGCGTGCGCGCGAGAGTGCATTTGCGTGCGCGCGAGAGTGCATTTGCGTGCGCGCGAGAGTGCATTTGCGTGCGCGAGAGAGTGCATTTGCGTGCGCGCGGGTTCGTGCGTGATTTTATTTTAATTCCAAAATTATATTAAAAATTAATGTCATATTAATTTGCATTCATTTTTACATTTAATATATTTTTAATTTTTTGTTTAGTTTTGTTCAAATTTTTATGGGAGGGAAATTTTCATCCGTATATTTAATTCATTCATTCATGTGAGAGAGAGATAGAGCTGCATGGGAGAGAGGCAGAAAAACTTTTATAAAAAGTTAAAGATTTATAAAAAAACTCGTACGCGCAAAAATACATGTCGCAATAGTACCACATATCTGCGACAGCCGCGCACGGATGTTTGCGAGTTGTAGGAGTATTGTCGCCGCGTTAGAGCACTATCGAGGCGGGGTACTGTCGTGCGCATACAAATGTTTTTTTTTTCAAAAAAAAAATTAATAATTTAAAACTTTGATAATAAAATAGTACAAAAATTGAAAATAAAATATGATATATTTTTTGTAACAAAACTTTAATAATAAAATATTACTATTAGTAAGGACAATGTTTTTGTCACAATAAACTTTCATGATGTGGTTACAATTGATACATATTGTGAGAAAGGTTTTCTATTTGTAACGTAACATTAGTGTTGTTACAAATACTTACAGTTATAGTAACGAATTAATTATTATTGTAACAAACTTTAAAATATTCGTTACACAAAAGTACTTTTTTGTAACAACAAAATAAATTTGTTACTAAATATAACTATTAGTAAGAAACTGTGTTTTAGTTATATTTCAGTCCTTACAACATGTGCAGTTTGTTGTAGTGTATAACCGCCTGATCAACTGAGTCCGCTGCACAGTCCAAGAACACCTAAACACAATCCGCCCGGACTGGTTTATTCAAAGCTGGAAGAAGGGAGAATGTTGACCACAAACTGCTAGTCGCTAACCTGGGAACAAACAAACCGGTCAGACAAAATCTCAGACCGCTCGACCTCAAATTGAGACCAGCACAATCAAGCCAACTGTGGTTCTTACAGTTCTCAGTTATTAATGACGGGCCCTGCAACCCTATTCATAGGCGAGTAGACGGATGTCGTCACCGTACAAACCGGGATACAATAACTGCCCATCAGATCGTGAGCGTTCTAACAAAGACAGACCGCCTGAGCTCAGCTAGGCTAACAGCTCCCTTATTAGACCACCGGTTATATACAAACCGCCCGGTCACCGCGGTCACCAAACAGACCGCCCGGTCTTTATTGCACAAGAAAAGAACTTCTTTAGTAACCCAAACCGACTAGAACAAAACGTCAGACCGCCCGGTCACTGCAAGAAGGCAGACCTACATGAACATCTGGCCTACTTGAACAAGTCTGCAGAACAACCCGCGCAATGCCCTGACACTTAGCGATCTCCTAGATCAGACCGCCCAGAACAGATCGCCTGAGACAAAATTGGCCAGAGCACCAGCGCAGACCGCGCGGTCTCTGCGATCTCCAATGAAAGGGAGGTTTAGTTCTTATTTATCTTATTAAAAGATCTTGATTAAGTTTGGTTTCAAAATAAATGATATGTATATTTATATGTGTTTGCTGTATGAGTAATTAACACAAGCAGTGAGAGTGCACAGCACAAGTAAAAACATAAAACAATGAACAAACCAAAACAATCCAGATGACACAAAGAAATATAGTAGTTCCCCTCAACTGGGTACATCTACTCTTCTACCCACTGGTAGGAATCCACTAGGAGGTTGTTGATAAGGTGCCCTCACACCAAGGGGTTTTTGATAAGGTGTCCACACACCAAGTGAGTTTTTGATAAGGTGCTCTAACCAAGATGCAGGTTTTTGCTAAGGTGCCCTGTCACCAAGATTAACTTTTGAAGGGAGTTATAACCCTGTACAGGATGGGGGTAAGGAAATAAAATAAAACAGAAATTGCAATGTTCTTCTCTGTATAAGAAGACTCTTGAAGATCCAGATGTGGTGTTGAATGGATCTGATATTGAAAAGCTCCCCCTGTCTGATATAGATTATTGACAGTTCTGGAGGTCTCTCCTTTCAAACACTTCTTTCCTCTGATGCAATGATAATCCTGAGCAAGTAGTTGTGATTTGTGTCTCAGGATGTTCTTAATCTGCAGGAAGATGTTAGCAACCAAGAGTGTGCTATATTTTTGTGTGTCGTCTCTGTATCTCTGTATATGTCTGTGTTTCTCTCCTTCTCTTTAGTATTTATAATCTGAGAAGTACTTTTGAAATTTTGCCCGGGAAAATGGAAAGAGATAAAGTCTCTTTAATTTCATTCCTTGGGAAGATAAGTTTGCCGATTTGACATAACAGAAACGGCTATAAACTTTAATGCTGCAACGGCTAGATTAGCAAAAGATATTGCATAATATATAAGAGAGCTGTCAGCATAAATCATATTTTAGTCGAACTGACAGAGGCATATAAAATTTCGTCGAACTCAGCTTTGCTTTCGTCGAGCTGGGCTTATCTTTTGATGTGCTAAGCAATTCTCTGTATATAAAATATACTTGATTTGATCTGAATAGATTTCGTCGATCTTGATTTATCTCGTCGACCTGCTGAGCCTTGATGATTTCGTCGAGCGCTGAGATTTAGAGAAAGCGTCGAGCGCTGAGCGCTGATCGTCGAACGCCGGTAGCAGTTCGTCGAGCGCAGAAGACTTATGATAATTTTATCTTTTCTTCTCCGATTCGATCCCATTATATTTAATTTATGTTTTCTTTAGGATAATGTGATTTAAGTTATCAGATAGATGAACTTTAGAGATTAGATGTTGATCCTAACTCAAATCAAACCTAAGGTTCCAACATCCAATCTGTAGACCGCAACACCATTCCACTTCCACTTCAAAAATTGAACACTCCCCCTTGAAGTGGGAAGTGGAAGTCAGCCCAAGCAAGCTCGGCAACCGACCAAAAGGTCCCTTCGACAGCGGCTTATTTAATATGTCAGCAACATTCTCCTTGCTCTGCACATGCTCCACAGTCAGATATCCCTCCAACGCCTTCTAACGAATGAAATGGTGATGAATCTCTATGTATTTCATACGCGTGTGACAAACTAGATTGTTCACCAGTTTGAGAGCACTCTCATTATCACCACGTAGCAGAGTAGGACCTCGCACCTCCCTATGAATGTCCTCCACAAGCCTCCTAAGCCAGATGGCTTCCTGAGTCGCCAAAGTCGAAGCTTTGTATTCCGCTTCTGTGGTAGAGACAGACACAGAATTCTGCTTCTTGCTGCACCATGATATAGTTGTAGAGCCTGTCATAAAGACATATCCAGACGTCGATCTTCGATCATCTGAATCTCCTCCATAATCAGCATCCATGTACCCGTGCAAGCAAAAGCCCAAATCTCTCCCGTAGAAGAGACCCAAATCCAATGTGGATTTAACATACTTCAAGATACTCCTAGCTGTTACAAGATGAGGTTTCCGAGGCTCTGCCATAAATTGACTCACCCTGCCAACTGCATAAGCAATAACTGGCCTCGTGATCGTCAAGTATATCAGACTTCCAACCAAAACCCGGAACACCAAAGGATTGGTAAGAACCTTCCCTTCATCTCGTCGAAGATGAACTCCAACCTCCAGTGCAGTAGAGATGCTCTTCCCCCCTTCCATGCCGAATCTCTTCATGATTCGATCCACATAGCCTTTTTGGGAAACAAGCATACCGTTCTCTTTCCTCTCCACTTCGAGCCCAAGGAAATGGTGGAGCTCACTCAAATCCTTCATCTCAAATCTGATAGCTAGCTCAGCACGAAGCCTAGCTACCTCCATTTCAGAATTCCCCATGACAATCATATCGTCAACGTACAGCAGCACCAAGACCTGAAGCTCCCCCGTCTTCTTTACGAATAAGCTTGAATCTGAATCTGAAGCAAAGTATCCGCAGAACTGGAGGTATTATGCGATCTTCCTGTTCCACGCCCGAGGCGCTTGCTTCAAGCCGTAAAGAGCCTTCTTGAGCTTGCAAAAATATCTTGGGTGCTCTTCGGATACATAACCAGGTGGCTGATCCATGAAGATATCCTTGTCAATCTCGCAATATAAGAAAGCGTTCTTTATGTCGAGTTGCCAAATCTTCCACCCTCTGCAAGATGCCAATGCGATCACCACCCGGACCGAAGTCATCTTGGCAACGGGGCTAAACGTCTCTTCATAATCCTCCTCATACTTCTGAGAGAAACCTCGAGCTACAAGGCGATCCTTGTACCGCTCAATACTTCCACCACCCTTCTTCTTCAGTTTGAAAACCCACTTGCAAGTCACTGGAGTAACTCCCTCAACCTAAGGCACCAAGTCCCAAGTCTCATTCTTTCCGAGGGCAGCCATCTCTTCATCCATGGCTCCTTCCCACTCCTTGACTCCAACGACATTTTCATAACAAGATGGCTCTCTCTCATCCTGGGGACCTGCAAAGAAACATGAGACGATGCTCACCAAGTTTCCGCCTGTATACCGATCTGGTGGAATAATGGTCCTCTTAGACCTCCTCAGAGCTTGACTCTGAACCACATGTTCCACTGCAGCCTCCGGACTAGCTCTTCTTTCAGGTAGACGTGGAGCATCGCTCCCCCTGCTTCCAGAACCTGAAGCACCTGACCTAGAGCTAGTGATTCCTGGAGCACATGGAGAAACAAGCAACTCCACCAGAACTTCCTTTGTAGCTTCCGATGGTCCACCATCTACCCTGCTTCCTTGTAACTCTACAGAAGAGCTACCTTGGTATGATGTTAGCTCGTCAAATACCACATCCCTAGAGACCATATATCTTCGTGTCTCGGGATCCATGCATCTCTACCCTTTCTTCCGGTCATCGTAACCGACGAAGACTAGTTTCCTTGCCTTTGCATCTAGCTTCGTTCGAAGGGCATACAGAACATGAATGTAGCAGGTAGAACCAAATACTCGAAATTGTTCCACGCTTGGCTTCTCCTTGAACATCAACTCATGAGGGGTCTTCATGTTGATGGGACTGAGAGGCATCCGGTTGATGACATAGGCCGCACAAGACATTCCCTCTGCGGAGAAGGACTTTGGGATACTCTTGGTATGAAGCCAACATTTGCAGGTCTCCGTCAGATGACGGATTTTCAGCTCTGCAACTCCATTCTGTTGTGGAGTGTGAGCACAAGAAAGCTCTCTTTGGATGACATGCTTCCTGCAGAAGTTAAAGAACGCCTTGGAAGTAAACTCCCCTCCATTGTCTGTTCTGAACCTCTTGACCCGCAGGTTGAGCCGACCTTCCACCAGCTCCTTGAACTCCACAAACCTCTCGAACACCTCCGAATTCTCCTTCAGAAAATATACCCAAGTATATCTGGTGAAGTCATCAACCAAAATCAGCATATACCTGCTACCTCCAAGACTGGCAGTGTTGGTAGGTCCAAACGGATCACCATATATACATTCCAATGGTCTTTTACATCTGCTTTGTGATTTGTCAAATGGAAGACGTTGAGCCTTACCAAACTGACAACCTGCACAAACATGACCCTCCCCGAAAGATGATAAACTAGGCAGACCTTTCCCCAGGACTCTTCCCTTCATAGCCTTCAACTTATCCATCTCAACATGCCCAAGTCTTTCGTGCCAGATAGCGGCGCTGTCGTTAGCCCTCATCTTATCAACATAAGAACTTGTTGAAAGAACAAACAAGTCCTTCACCTGTCTCTCTACATGAGTGACCTCAGCTTTCACGGCTGAAACATTTCGGAGAAATTTCACTTCTGTTGGACCGAACAGAACGTGATAGCCAGCATCCACATTATTGGTCACTGAGAAAAGGTTCTTCTTCATCCCCGGAACATGATAGACACTCTTCAACGTAAGAGTACCTCTATCATCGTTCAAAGAAACCACACCCTCCTTCTCTACTGCATGTATAGTATCATCAGCTGTAATGATAGCATTATTACCTATATATGCTTGCAATGAGGAGAACTTCGACTCATCCCCGGTGAGGTGATGACCACACCCAGAGTCTACTATCCAATCATCCTGATAGTTTATGCAAGTTATAGCCCGAACACACGTGCCCGTCATGAATGCACCTCCACCACCCCAACTACCTTCAGAATTGGAACCAGCCTCCTCCTTTCCTGCATCAGGCCCTGGTTGAAGATTGACTTGGCAGTCTCTCTTGAAGTGACCAAGTTTGTTGCACCTGAAGCATCTAGGTCCTTCCTTGTTCTTCCCATCACGCTTAGGAGCATAGCTCCTCTCCTACTGATATGAAGTAGACGGACCATCATCTCCAGATGTCTTCTTCTTCTTGTCCCATCTCTTCTTCTTGCTAGAGAAAAGAACCTCACCTTCTCCCCCAGAGACTAACATTCCTGCCATTTGCTTAGCCAAACTCTCTTGCGAAGCAAGTAAGTTCTCTAGCTCCACCAATGATGGCTGATTGGCCCAGCCTTGAACAGAAGTAACAAAGGCCACACACTCCCTCCACAAGCTGCGAATTATGTGCCTCTTCAGCTTAGCTTCTGAGATAGGCTCATCCGAGTCCAACGCAGATATCTCTGCGCAAAGGTTCTTCATCTTCAAGAAGAACTTTGAGATAGACAAATCTCCCTGAGTTGCTTTCGCCCACTCATTCTCCAAGAACTGTAGCCTAGCTACATTCTTCTTATTGAACAAGTCATCCATGGCTGTCCAAATTTCTGCAGTTGATCTACATCCGATGATATGATCAAATAGCTACGGAATGATAGCTCGCTTGAGAGTGAACTCAGCCTTCGCATTCGTTCTCTTCCTAACCTTCACGAGCTCAGCATTCACTTCAGTAGGAATAACAGCTTGTCTTGCTTCTCCTCCTACTACCTCCCATAAATCCTCGCCAAGAAGATAGCTCTCCATGCAAGACTTCCACTTCTTAAAGTTAGTCTGCGTAAGGAGCTCAATACCAAGACCTCTAGCATATCCTCCTTCCATTGTTATCTCACTGATTTCTAACCAACTTGAGGAACTCGAGAGAAGTATCAGCAACTGCTGCTCAGCAACCTCGCTCTGATACCATGTTAAAAAACTTGAGGTCCGGAGTTGAAGTAAAAATGCGGAACACTTCAAAAACTTTCTACAAGTATAGCAACGCAATGACAATGGGAAGACCGGATAGTGCTATGGTATTAACTATCTCTTTACAATTCAAGGTATACATGACGAGACATGATTCATAAGAATCACAGAGGAGAGAAACACAAAACACAAAAGACTACAAGCTGCTGGCGGCTTGAGATTGCCAGACCGCGCGAACAGTCAAGCCGGACGGATAACCCATGAGACAGCGCGAACAGAGCACAAGCCGCACCTGTCAAACAACAATCACAGACCGCTCGACCTGCTGCTTTATTCAACTACTGAAAGACAACCAGTTCGCACTCCTTGATCGCCCAGACCGCACGGTCTTAAGATCACAGAAGAACCTACGAACACTTGACAAAGAAACTGCATCCTACTGTAGACCGCAACTCAAGATCGCCTGATAACTTAAGACTGCCTGATCAACTGAGTCCGCTGCACAGTCCAAGAACACCTAAACATAATCCGCCCGGACTGGTTTATTCAAAGCTGGAAGAAGGGAGAATGCTGACCGCAAACTGCTAGTCGCTAACCTGCGAACAAACAAACTGGTCAGACAAAATCTCAGACCGCGCGACCTCAAATTGAGACCGACACAATCAAGCCAACTTTGGTTCTTACAGTTCTCAGTTATTAATGACGGGCCCTGCACCCCTATTTATAGGCGAGTAGACGAATGTCGTCACCGCACAAACTGGGATACAATAACTGCCCATCAGATCGCTAGCGGTCTAACAAGACAGACCGCCCGAGCTCAGCAAGGCTAACATCTCCCTTATTAGACCACCGGTTATATACAAACCGCTCGGTCACCACGGTCACCAAACATACCGCCCGGTCTTTATTGCACAAGCAAAGAACTTCTTTAGTAACCCAGACCGACTAGAACAAAACGTCAGACCGCCCGATCACTGCAAGAAGGCAGACCTACATGAACATCTAGCCGACTTGAATAAGTCGCCAGAACAACCCGCGCAAGCCGCCCTGACACTTTGCGGTCTCCCAGATCACACCGCCCAGAACAGATCGCCTGAGACAAAACCGGCCAGAGCACCATCGCAGACCGCGCGATCTCTGCGGTCTCCAATCTGCAGACCGCCCGCCACCATTCCACTTCCACTTCAAAAATTTAAAAGTTACAGCTCTGGAATTTTGGCAGAAGTAATCTCTCTGGAAGCTCTAACCAAAACGAGAGAGAAGCCATCAATTTATTGAACTTGTAGCTAGCGCCTGCGTTAGCTACTAACGCCTGCGGTAGCGTTCATGTGAAGGCGATTACAAAATCGTCGGCGGCGTGGCGTTGTACACGAACTTGAGCTAGCGTCAGGAGGTAGCGCTAGCGCCAGGCGGTATCGCTAGCGCTGGCGGTAGTGTTTCTTAAAGAAAGTTGATTTCAGCTGCTTTCTACCTGTGGAGTATTGCACCTATAGTTCCTGCACACTATAAACACACGACAAGCTAGATCAAATACAATTTGAGGTTTGTTATTCTCAAACAAAGAGATGTGACACCTATGTCCAACATAGGAGGTATACTAAAAACTTTTTGATTTTATGAATTTTCAACATTATTTTTATTATAGGGATATTGTGTAATTACACAAATAACCATTATATTTTATGAACTTTCATTTTTTTTCATAATATATGTTAAATCGTTGGAGTAAAAGAATATGCTATATTTGACAATTTTGAATGTTGCGCCAAAGGCAACTTCTTGTATACTTTAATTAAAGATATATATATATATTTCATCATTTTTTAGTTATATTTGAGTTTAATTTTTTATTTATATTTAAATTATTTTTTTAATTCTTTTTTATTTTCAAGTTAACTTAAAATTATTTTTTATTCAAAATATTATTATATAAACGATGTATGATTTTTATTTTTATTTAACTATATTAAAGAAGTAGTAAATATTATTATTTATATTTAACTAATCTTAACCATCCAATATATGACAGCTTTTGATTTTAGCCATTCAATGAAATGAGAGAGAAAGAGAGAAGAGAGAGAGAGAATAATGTTATATCTATATTTAGGGATAAGAGCGAAGGGGGAGAGAAGTGAAAGAGAGAGAATTTGATTTTTCGATAAATCTTTATATTTTTTTACAAAATAGATATAGAAATATTGGTTCAAATTTTTTTCCAATTATTTTAAGTACTCATATGTATATGTTTTGAATAAAATGTAAGTGAAAAAAAGCGGGCGCAACCCGCTCGAATGCGGCGCAGTCTGCTAAGAGTAAACGAGCACGGCGAAGCCTGTGCGGAGCTGCTCGCGCGCGTGTGTGTATATATATATTATTATTATTTGATTATTTTTTAGTTATATTTGAGTTTAATTTTTTATTTATATTTAAATTATTTTTTGAATTCTATTTTATTTCAAGTTAACTTAAATTTTTTTTTAAAAATATTATTATATAAAGGATGTATCATTTTTATTTATATAAAAATATAATAATGATAAATTAACTCTAACATAAATTTAAATATTTTTATGTGAATATGTGATACAATGTTAATTATTTCTATTTTAAAAACATTGAATAAAATGCATTCAAATTATTTTTAAATATGCCTAAATTTTTAAATATTAGTTATTTATAATTGACGGCGAAGCCGTGAAGCCATTCAACCGGTCTATCTTTCTTTCATAATTCCAAGTCTAGATTCATTTGCATAACCATCTTTCTCTCTACTTTGACCAACCAATCAGACGAACTTATTACACGCAGGCATAATGGCTGTAATGTATTTGCTTTTTAGTTAGAAATTTCGTATGAAAAATGTAACGTCACATAGTGCATATCAATATGACGGATTCTCATGAATAATTTTAATTTAATACAGTATACAAACATATATACATAAAATATATATATAGCACACATCAATATGACGGATTCCTCTGATAATACCGCATAGTATATATCAATATGATAGATTCCAATGAAAATTTAATGCCACAAACAATATACCTTTCTATGATTTATTGATGCAGAGCCGGCGATGAATAGACATGTAGAGGTTAATACGGATAAAGTTTCTTATCCGAGAAATTTTATGCAATCACCCTAAGAATTTACTTCGGCTGCATAATCAATGGTTATTTTAGGATTTATTTGGGGCAGCTGTTGCTGATAAGAAACTGTTGTGTGAATAGAGCTTTCAGAAAAGCGATGATTTGAAAGTTGTGGACTGTTTGGATGCTGATCAAATAGAATTTTCAAATTTAAATAGCTTGATAGAACAGTTAGTAGAAAGCTGTTTTATTTTATTACAAAACATTGCTACATATTTTATAACATAAACATTGTTGTTGGAAAACGGTTGCCCGAGTGAAAGGCGTGCTCAATCAAAAATGCGCATCGGACGAAAAACACACGTCTGGCAAAAAAAATACAAGCGCAGCCGAAAAACACAGACCAGATCGAAAATGCGCTTCCGACCGACGCTCGCCCAGCCGAAAATGTGCGCCCCGATGAAAATGCGTGCCCGGCCGAAAACACACTTTCGGGGGAATTGCGCGCTAGACAAAAAATGTGTGTCTAGCCGAAAACACGAGTCCGGCCGAAAACGTGCGACTGGCCAAAAATGTGCGCCCGGACGAAAACGCATTCCTGGGCGAAACTGCGCGCCCGGGTGAACATGCACGCCCGCGTGCAAAACGCATGCCCTCTTGAGAACTCAAGCTCGAGCGAAAATGCTTGATTCAAAATTGAATTGTAATAATATAAAAAATAGTGAAAATATTAATCCAACATTATTAATTGGTTTGTAGCAAAGCTGAGTTATTAAAAGAGAAAAGCTATATCTTGAAGGTCTTTTGAAAAAGCTCCTCATTCAGGATCTGTTTGGGAGAGCTGCTGCGGATTGAAAATCTACTGTTGAAATAGAGCTGGTTAAACATAGCTCTTTGAGAAGCTGTTTTGAAATCGCTGCATGCAGCTGATTGAATTATTTGTGTATAAGTGCTTTTTCGTTTAAGGCTATTTGGTAGAAATTTTTTAGAGCGGTATATTTCAAAACGTAAATATTGAAATATAGAATTAAAAATATTATAAGATATTTAAACGTAACAATAAAAATCTAAATTATTCCCAAACTTAACATGAAAAAAGTTAGTTTTTTCGGTGCTTTCTTTTCACATCTTCCAATCATTTTTGTTTACCTGCGCCATAAAAAAATTGATATTAATCGTACTTTTCAATATGACGATTTCTAGAGTTTGTTAAAAAGATGTCGAGAAATTTTGCCCGCGGGGGTTGTGCAATTCTTCAACAATACTGTTGCGGAACGCTTAGGGCTCGTGGTAGACCGGTTTACTTGAATCACCTTAGCTCGTGAGCGAACTAAGCGCGCAAACAGTCAATTAGAGATTTGCTGAGTACACAGGGAGTTTCTAACGTGGAAAACCCGGAAAGGGTAAAAATCCACGCGGCCGGAGCTTTGCCGACCAAACTTCACTATCTTCTGGGGGTTACAACTTGGAAACTAGAACTTGAGCGCAACAGGCCGCTGCTCGTTACAATATTTGGAGAGAGAGAGAACGAGCTCCGAGGGCGACAGGCCACCTCTCGGAAAAACTAAGTCTTTTTCTCTTCTGAGAATGCTAGTCGCCTTTCGGAAGTGAGACGACTAGTCGCCTTTTCCTTCTGAGAATGCTAGTCGCCTTTCGGAAGTGAGAAGGCTAGTCGCCTTTTTCTTCTGAGAATGCTAGTCGCCTTTCGGAAGTGAGAAGGCTAGTCGCATTTTCCTTCTGAGAATGCTAGTCGCCTTTTTCTTCTGAGAATGCTAGTTGCCTTTCGGAAGTGAGAAGGCTAGTCGCCTTTCGGGATGATGAAGATCTTCAAGTCCGCGAAGGAGATCTTCAAGCGCCGAAGGAGAATTCCGCAAAAGTCTGCTAGGAGCTCTCCCGGGTCCAGAAGTCAAGGTCCTTTCAAATGAACCCCCAGGCCCCTTTTTATAGCTTTGGCCGGGGGTAGTCTGGTAATTTTGTCGTTGGCAGTTTCCATAAATGCTCGGTGGACGAATCATATTTTCCGGTTTGGGGCACACGGATCGCCATTTTTCGTAAATGACCACCTTGCCCTTCGGGCAGCTTGGGCAGCTTGGGCGGCTCGGGCAGTTCGGGCAGTTCTGTTGGAGGCGAAAAAGGCGACCGACTGTTCCTGAAAAGTGAGAAGCCTGAAAGACAAAAAGTGAGAAGCCGGAAACCCAAAAAGTGAGAAGCCGGAAACCCAAAAAGTGAGAAGCCGGAAAGACAAAAAGTGAGAAAGCTTCCTGATTGCGCTCAGAAACGTTCTGAGCGCGCGCTAGCACCGAAGTGCTCCAAGTGCGCAACGAACCACGGGGATGCCTCGGGCGGACGGCGGACGGGGTGTTGCCCCCCAAAAGGGGGGACCGGGATTCTTTGGCGAGGAGAGGGCGCCGGACCGCACCCCGAGGAGGGGTGGGCGCGGATTGGCCGCACCCCCCAAGGTGGGATGCGGCTTGGCCGCACCCCAAGGGAGGTGCGGCTTGGCCGCACCCCCCAAGGGGCGATGCGGCTTGGCCGCACCCCAAGGGGGTGCGGCTTGGCCGCACCCCAAGGGGGGTGCGGCTTGGCCGCACCCCCCAATGGGTGGCGGCTTTTCCCATTGTCCTCTGTGCAGAGCTTTTCTGATAGGAGCTGATGTCGGAGGGTGTTGGTTTTCCGAGGTCGTTGTGGGCTTGCTGCCCGGCTCTGATATCCGTATGGGCTGAGGGGTTTCTGCAAAATGATAGATTAGCTTGCGCGGTTCTGAGCCCGCGGCTTTTACACAATATTAAATTAGTTTGCGCAAGTCTGTGCTTGCGGCTTTTTTGCATGAGTCTGTGCTCGCGGCTTTTTTGCACGAGTCTGTGCTCGCGGCTTGGCCGGTGAATAGCGGGTGTATTCAAACCGTGGGTGAACGTAAGGGGGGCAGGCCCTTACGCCACCGGGACTCGACGGCGGAGGAGAAGGGCGAACCTTCAATCGACGGCGGTGCAAAGTCCCCGGGGCAGGGCCCCGAAGTGGCCGGTGAATAGCTGGTGTATTCAAACCGAGGGCGAACGTAAGTGGGGCAGGCCCCTACGACGCGGGGACTCGATGGCGGAGGAGAAGGGCGAACCTTCAATCGACGGCGGTGCGAAGCCCCCGAGGCAGGGCCTCGAAGCGGCCGGTGAATAGCTGGTGTATTCAAACCGGGGGCGAACGTAAGGGGGGCAGGCCCCTACGATGCTGGGATTCGACGGCAGAGGAGAAGGGCGAACCTTCAATCGACGGCGGTGCAAATCCCCCGAGGCAGGGCCTCTTTCTAAGGTTTTTTGTTAAGTGAGTGTAAGTATCGAAATATGGTTTTATAGTACGAAATCATTTGGTGCATAGCTTTATGTAAGATAAGATAGGTGCACGAGTCTGGGCTCGCGGCTTTTACATAACATGTAATATAAGATAGATGCACGAGTCCGAGCTCGCGGCTTGTACATAAATTGAAGATAAGTTTGCACGAGCTTGAGCTCGTGGCTTAGTACATAGCAGGGGTCCCTGGATCACTGGTAAAAGCGGCGCAGGTTTTGAGCGTTCCAGGTGCGTGGCAAAGTCTTCCCTTCCGTCGTCCTGAGCCTGTATGTTCCGAGTTTCACGACTATGGTGACTACGTACGGGCCCTCCCAGGCTGGTGAGAGCTTATCTCCTTGGGGGCCTTTACCAGCGGCCTCGATGCTGCGTAAGACGAGATCTCCTACGTTGATTGGTCTGGGCTTCACCCTCCTATCGTAAGTCCGGGCGACACGCATTTGGTAGAGTGCAGCACGGTGAGTAGCGCTGTCTCGAACTTCTGGGATTAGATCGAGGTTTTCTCGGAGCAGTCCATCATTCTTGCTGGGGTCGAAGGTTAGTACTCGAGTACTCGGAACGCCGATGTCGACGGGGATGATAGCTTCGGTTCCGTAACAGAGGTTATAAGGTGTCTCCCCTGTAGGAGTCCTCTCTGTTGTGCGATACGCCCACAACACATTCGGGAGCGCGTCTACCCACTGTCCCCCGGCTTCTTCCAAGCGTGTTTTCAGTCCTTTGAGGATGGTGCGGTTTGTGACTTCTACTTGTCCGTTGGTTTGCGGATGTGCCACGGCCCTGTGACGCAGGTTGATCTTCAGATCCCCGCACATCTTGGTGAAGGACTTCCCAGTGAATTGAGTGTCGTTGTCGGCAATGATCGCAGTCGGGATGCCGAAGCGGCAGACGATGTTCTTCCAGACGAATTGTTTGGCGTTTTCTTCCGTAATTTTGGCCAGGGGCTCCGCCTCCACCCATTTGGTGAAGTAGTCGATGGCTAGGATGATGAACTTCCTCTGCCCGGACGCTAGAGGTAGGGGACCGAGGAGGTCGATCCCCCACTGCGCGAATGGCCACGCACTCTGCAGTGTGGAAAGTGAGACCAGGGGTTGATGAGGCATGTTGGCGTGCAGCTGACAGCTTTTGCACCTCTGGACAAAGTCGGCCGCGTCCTTCCTCATCGTTGGCCAATAGAAGCCTTGACGCAGTATTTTCTGCGCTAATGCCTTCCCGCCTAGGTGCTCTCCGCAGACTCCTCCGTGTATTTCCCTGAGGGCGTAGTCCGCCTCGCCTGCTGGCAGGCATTTTAGATATGGTCCTGAGAATGCCCGTTTGTAAAGCTCCCCGTCTATAATGGTGAACGATGCTGCCCGCATTCGTAGCCTTCGCGCCTCTAGGCGATCTTCGGGAAGGTGCCCTTGCTCGTGGTAAGCTCGCAATGGGGTCATCCAGGATGACTCTTCCTGGTGGATGGCTGCGATTTCCCATGGCCCTTGAATGCTTGGGATCACAACTTCTTCGATTCGGCGTCTTCGAGACTGGTAGCTGGAGGGTGAGGTGGCGAGCTTGGATAGAGCATCCGCCCTGGAATTCTGCTCTCGGGGGATGTGTAGAATCTGATACGATGAGATCTTCTGGAGAAGTGATTTCGCGAATGCGAGGTACTTCGCCATCTGTTTGCTCTTTGCCTCGTAATATCCTTCAACCTGTGAGACCACGAGTTGAGAGTCTGTATAGATCGTTAGGTTCTCGGCTTTGCAGTCGATGTCGAGTCGGAGTCCGGCGATCAGTGCTTCGTATTCCGCGATGTTATTTGTTGCGGGGAACTTTAGCCGGAGTCCGTAATCCAGGGTGATCTCTTCGGGGCTTATGAGGAGCAATCCTGCTCCGGCCCCTTCAGCTCCAGAGGTGCCGTCGACATAGAGGGTCCAACGGGGGCTGGTGGTGTCTTTGACGAGGGTTGTTTCTGGCGGGATGGTGTATTCCACCATGAAGTCGGCGAGAACCTGTGACTTGATGTCGGGCCGAGGCAGGAATTGGATGTCGAACTCGCCGAGTTCTACGGCCCACTTTACAAGTCTCCCCGAGACTTCCGGCTTCTGGAGGATTACCCGCAATGGGAGTTGCGTCAATACCTTGACCGCATGAGCCTGGAAGTAGGGTCTAAGTTTTCTTGCTGAGAAAACAAGAGCCAAGGCTGTCTTGTCTGCTGCCGGATACCTGGTTTCGGTGTCGGTGAGGACTTTGCTGAGGTAGTAGATCGGTCGCTGCACCCCTCCTTCGTCTTTCACGAGCACTGAGCTAAGAGCCGTAGGCGACACGGCCAGGTACAAGAACAGAGTTTCCCCGGGGGTGGGCTTTGACAGGAGCGGTGGCGAAGCCAGGTACTGTTTGAGTAGCTCGAAGGCCACTTGGCACTCGTCCGTCCACTGGAAACCTGAATGGCGCGCTCCCCGGAGGATTTTGAAGAAGGGGAGGTACTTGTCTCCTGTTCGTGATAGGAAACGGGACAAAGCAGCGATTCTCCCGTTTAGGCGTTGTACTTCCTTAATTGAGCGAGGTGGCGACATATCCTCCAACGCCTTGATCTTCTCGGGGTTGGCCTCAATTCCCCGATGGGTTACCATGAAACCTAGAAACTTCCCCGCCGTCACACCAAACGCACACTTGCTAGGATTGAGCCGCATCTGGAAGCGACGGAGAAGCCGGAGGCACTTTTCCAAGTCTTCCAAGTGGTCGCGCCGGTGGACGCTCTTTACTAGCATGTCGTCCACGTAAACCTCCATCGTTTTTCCGATGAGGTCCTTGAAGACCTTGTTCATCAGCCTTTGGTAGGTGGCTCCGGCATTTTTAAGGCCGAAAGGCATCACCTTGTAGCAGTAGACTCCCCGGTCGGTGCGGAAGGCAGTATGTTCTTCGTCTACGGGGTTCATCCTTATCTGGTTGTAACCTGAATAAGCATCCATGAAGCTGAGCAGCTCATGGCCTGCCGTAGCATCGACGAGCTGGTCAATCCTTGGGAGGGGGAAGCTGTCCTTCGGGCATGCTTGGTTCAGATTGCTGTAGTCGACGCACATCCGCCACTTTCCCGAGGCCTTCTTCACCATGACTACGTTGGCGAGCCATGTGGGGTACTCTGCTTCGCGTATGAATCGTGCCTCTAGGAGCTTAGCTACCTCCTCCTCGATCGCCTTTAAACGCTCGGGGGCAAAGTTCCTCTTCTTTTGAATCACAGGTCTGCAGGCGGGGTTGATGTTTAGCGAATGATAGATAACGTTAGGATCTACCCCGGGCATGTCTTCCGGGCTCCAAGCGAAAATGTCCTCGTTCTCCTGCAGGAATGTGGTGAACTCTTCTCGCTCTTTTTGTGTTAAGAGTGACCCGACCTGAACAGTTCGAGTCGGGTCTTGTCGGGAGAGTGGTATTTCTACCAGCCCTTCAACGGGCGCTCCTCGTTGCAAAGTAGCCTCGTCTCGTAGGTCGAAGTTATTGATGTTGAGAGCGGTCGCCCTTGCTGGTTGGGCCTGCTTCAGGTAGCAGGTCCTGGCTGCCTCTTGGTCTCCTCTTACGACTCCTATTCCTGCGGCAGTAGGGAACTTCATAGCTAGGTGTGGAATGGAAGGGATTGCCCCGAAGATCGACTGGAGCGGTCTCCCGAAGATGGCATTATAGGCGGAGGTGGACTCTACCACCATGAACTGGATGTTGTACGTTGACTGTCTTGGAAACTCGCCCAATGTGACTGGGAGAATGATCATGCCTTGCACCGGGACAGGTCTGTTGTCAAAGCCGTAGACGGGCCCGGCTGCAGGACTAAGCTGGTCTTTTGTGAGCTTCATACTTTGCAAAGTGGAAAGAAATAAGACATCGACCGAGCTTCCATTGTCGACCAGTATTCTCTTCACCTTGAAGCAGGGATCCCCGATCCCTGCGCTGATCATGAGTGGATCCTGGTGCGGAAGCCGCAACCCTTGCAAGTCTTCATCTCCGAAAGCTATCGTAATATCTTGCTTGAGTTTTTTGTCTTCGTGGTTTCTTACGGGCTGGGCAATTGAGAGGATCTGTGATGCTGAGACGGGGGGTCCGGCGATCGTCTCGATTTCTCCTACCATCGGCCTTCCTACCCCCGCGCCTCGGGGAGCGGGGGGCTTCTCCCCTGCATCCCTAGGCTGCTGGGGCTGATTGGGAATCTGGCCTTGTAGGAATCTTCCCAGGAGTCCCTGGCGGATGAGGCGCTTGATTTCGTCTTTGAGTCCGGTGCACTCCTCAGTGGTATGCCCGGTTCCCCGATGGAACTCGCAGTGCCTGGACTGGTCGCCCCTTCGATTTGGCGGGGGTATCCTGGGCATGCGGAGCTCGGGGTTGTTCTGTATGGCGTAGAGCACATTCGTCCTGGTGGTGTTCAACGGGGTGTAGGTCCTGGGAGGCTGTGGTCCCAGATCCCTCTGGTGGTTACGCCGACGTTCATTGCCGTGACGCTCCTCGCCGCGACATTCTTCTCGTTCGCGAGGGACTTGATCTGATCCCCTCTTCCTTCCCTGGCTTCCTTCGAATTGCCGACGGTGTGCTTCGATAGCCTCATCTGCAGCTATCTGTGCTTCAACCCGATGAACGAGGTCGGGATAACTTGGCACGGTTTCTCTCATGAGAGCCGAGTAGAAGCCACTTGGGCGGAGTCCTCCCAGGAAAACTCCTCGCAGGAGCTCGGGGTCGACTCCTGGGATCTGTCGAGCCTCGGTAGTGAAGCGTCGGAAGAAATCTTTGAGTGTCTCTCCATCGTTCTGGCGGATTCCTGAGAGGTGGGAGGGATCCCGGACAATTCGGCGGTTGGCAATGAACTGATCCACGAACTGCTGCGCCATTTCTGTGAAGTTGTTGATGGCTCCATTCCGCAGGGAATGGAACCAAGTGCGCGCCTGTCCCTTCAAGGTTGCTGGGAACACTTGGCAGAGGAGCTGATCAGGAGCGCTGTAAATCCTCATGACGGTGGTGAAGTGATTGACGTGCTCCAGTGGATCGTCTGTCCCGTCGAACGTCTCGATGTTGGGAAGCTTGAAGCCATTAGGAATTGGATGGGCTAAGACTTGAGGTGATAGCGGGGAGCCATGATGCGCGGGACGGCAGGTGAGGGCGGCGCGTCATCCCGCTTGGGCATACTCTTCCTCTATCATGTTGCGTATCTCTTCCCGCGTAGCTCTTTCCACTGCTTGCTCAGGGGCAGCTCTTCCGTGGTGGCGGCGGCGGTGATCAGCTTCTGGGCCTCCAGCTGGTGGGCCAAGGTGAGCAGTACTTGCCGCATTGGAGAATTCTTCTAAAGCTTCGTCTTCTTGGACAGCCTCCCCGTTCGGGGCATGATTCAGAGCCGGGGGCGGCGGCGCGTTCAAAGCTGGCGGTTGGATCGAAACTTGGGGAGCCCCAAGATTCCTCACGAGGGCCAACATCTCAGCTTGAAGTTCTTCTATCTGCTGCATGCGCACCTCCAAACCTGCTGCAGGTGCAGGCAGCGCCTCCTCCGCGGGAGGTGCATTGATAAGTGAGTGGGAGGGAGCTGGGTCGACGCGTCCTTCCGGCATCGATCCTTCAGTAGTGCGAGCACTCTTTCTTGCCATAGCAGTTGGCTCTCGAAGAGTTTTTCGGGAAAGTTTCCCACAGACGGCGCCAAACTGTTGCGGAACGCTTAGGGCTCGTGGTAGACCGGTTTACTTGAACCACCTTAGCTCGTGAGCGAACTAAGCGCGCAAACAGTCAATTAGAGATTTGCTGAGTACACAGGGAGTTTTTAACGTGGAAAACCCGGAAAGGGTAAAAAACCACGCGGCCGGAGCTGTGCCGACCAAACTTCACTATCTTCTGGGGGTTACAACTTGGAAACTAGAACTTGAGTGCGACAGGCCGCTGCTCGTTACAATATTTGGAGAGAGAGAGAACGAGCTCCGAGGGCGACAAGCCACCTCTCGGAAAAACTAAGTCTTTTTCTCTTCTGAGAATGCTAGTCGCCTTTCGGAAGTGAGACGGCTAGTCGCCTTTTCCTTCTGAGAATGCTAGTCGCCTTTCGGAAGTGAGAAGGCTAGTCGCCTTTTTCTTCTGAGAATGCTAGTCGCCTTTTGGATGTGAGAAGGCTAGTCGCCTTTTCCTTCTGAGAATGCTAGTCGCCTTTCGGAAGTGAGAAGGCTAGTCGCCTTTTTCTTCTGAGAATGCTAGTTGCCTTTCGGAAGTGAGAATGCTAGTCGCCTTTCGGGATGATGAAGATCTTCAAGTCCGCGAAGGAGATCTTCAAGCGTCGAAGGAGAATTCCGCAAAAGTCTGCAAGGAGCTCTCCCGGGTCCAGAAGTCAAGGTTCTTTCAAATGAACCCCCAGGCCCCTTTTTATAGCTTTGGCCGGGGGTAGTCCGGTAATTTTGTCATTGGCAATTTCCATAAATGCTCGGTGGACGAATCATATTTTCCGGTTTTGGGCACACGGATCGCCATTTTTCGTAAATAACCACCTTGCCCTTCGGGCAGCTTGGGCGGCTCGGGCAGTTCGGGCAGTTCTGTTGGAGGCGAAAAAGGCGACCGACTGTTCCTGAAAAGTGAGAAGCCTGAAAGACAAAAAGTGAGAAGCCGGAAACCCAAAAAGTGAGAAGCCGGAAACCCAAAAAGTGAGAAGCCGGAAAGACAAAAAGTGAGAAAGCTTCCTGATTGCGCTCAGAAACGTTCTGAGCGCGCGCTAGCACCGAAGTGCTCCAAGTGCGCAACGAACCACGAAGATGCCTCGGGTGGACGGCGGACGGGGAGTTGCCCCCCAAAAGGGGGGACCGGGATCCTTTGGCGAGGAGAGGGCGCCGGACCACACCCCGAGGAGGGGTGGGCGCGGATTGGCCGCACCCCCCAAGGGGGTGCGGCTGGCCGCACCCCCCAAGGGGAGATGCGGCTTGGACGCACCCCAAGGGGGGTGCGGCTTGACCGCACCCCCCAAGGGGTGCGGCTTGGCCGCACCCTAAGGGGGGTGCGGCTTGGCCGGCCGCACCCCCAAGGGCGGTGCGGTCGGGGGGTGCAGCCTGCGTGCTACCGCCCTCTTTGACCGTCGACCCCTCCTCTCTTTTCAGGGGCTTTCTTCCGGTGCGTCCTAAGGCCTTTACGGGTGTACAACAAATACTATCTCGTACTGCAGACATATGATCAGTTTCCCCGACATCAAACATATCAGTCTCAATATCATCCTCCGTTGTAGGGTTATCATCCTCTGGGGGGTATGAATGAGTCATCAGCATCGCAAACATTAAATTCTGGGTCCCATCGAGATGGAGGTGTACGAATGAAGTTATGCATTGTCATGGTCGCTAGCACAATTGAACGTTGCTTCTTGAAATTGTACTGATGTATTTTTTGAAAAATGTGTCACTTTTTCTTCCAAATACCAAACGTTCGCTCTATCACACTTCGAAGAAATGAATGTGCCTTAAAATGCCCATGTCTGCCTTGGACGGAACGACTCCCGCATACAAAATCTGCTCAATGATATCTTGTTTCTGGATAGTTTTTAATAGCATGTCTTTAATGGATATCTAGCATCAACTAAATAATATTTACCCGCAATTAGTTGATATGTTAAATATAATAACATGTTAGTAAATAATTATAGCATATATGATCATTTATTCAACAATTTATTATGAGAGGGATGCAAAAAATGTAGCTTATCGACTGTCAATACGCGTGCGAAGATATGACTATACACAAAACACACAGAGCAGCAATCGAAAACATGGACACATATTTCTTATAAATTAATGAAATCAAGCTACCTGAATACAGCTGCCGGAGAGGTATAGAGAATCGCAACCCATCCCCATCAGAGAAGCAATCGGAAAACACAGTCAAACATGAAGAAAATTGGGAAAAAACAGTGAGAGGAGGGTTTCCATTAGATGTCGGCGGCTATATGGCAGGAGAGAGCAAGAATACCTGGATTTCGGTGGCAGGAGGCGAGGAAGGAGCAAGTCGGCTCGATAGGAGAGATCTGTGAGATCAGGAATGTCTTCAGGCGAGGGATTGCGAACACAAAGAGGAAATCTCGTGGAAATCTGAGTTCTGTCGATGGGTTTCGATCAACTTGAAGGAGGAAGGGGGAAGAGGAACCCTAGGATCGGAATCGCCTGGGTCGAAAGGAAGAAGCTCCGAGAAGGAAGAACCACCTGGATCGGAAGAAAGAACCACCTGCATTGGAAGGAAGAAGAGCGTGGATCAGAAGAATGCGCGCATACTATCGGGAAGGTAGGGGGAAGAAGCGCCTCTCCAGATATTGCGAAAAGCTGAGAGGGAAAGTGATTTCACGGGAGTAAAAGCGGGGGCGGGGTAGATTTCCCAAAATCGATAAAACAACGCTAGATTTTCGATCAGCTCTTTACGAGGAGTTGTTCGAAACAATTAAAAAATAGCTCTCGCAGTTGGAATATAGCTTTTTCATCTGCTAGAGATGTCTCAAACAGACACTCAAAAATCATAAAAATAGCTTTTGGGGTTCAAGTAAAACTTTCTGAATAAAAAGAGTTCCCCAGATATAGCCTTAGTCAAACCCAACCACAAAATAAAATGCAAAATATTATATTCTTATTAATACTTTTAAGTTGATAATCAACATAGACAATGATCCATAATGATTTTTTTTTTACTACAGGAATTGCGAGACTCACTACTTTCGTTGGTCGGACATCATTATATGGTCGAACATTGTGCAGCATGAGCGTACCCTACAACTTGAACTTCAGCCATTATCAGTTATCATAAGCTAGAGAGTTCTTTTGAAAGTTCTGTAAGTAAGAGGTGTAAGTTCTTGATGGGGTTCCCAGAAAATAGTTCGGTCGAACAAGAATTTTTGTCGCGACCTTGACCGGCTCGCCGATACAATTCTAGCGAGCATACTCTCGCGCAATTTCAAGTCTGTATGGTCTTCTGAATGGATGTCGGAACACACATGTGCGAGTACACACGAGCCACTCACCCCCAATCATGTGGAAGTGGGTAAACTGCAACCCTCATTATTGGGGTACAGGTAACCGCACTCCCATCATTGATTCATGGGGGTTCGGGTAACCTCCTCCCATGAACTAGGAGGCGGCGGCCGGGCTGCGGTGGCCCTGGCCGCCACGCCGCCGGCCATGCCGCGCTCATCGCCCATCGCCCACCACCGCTCTCATATCCCACCGTCGCGTTGATCGCCCCCACCGCGCTCATCGCTCGTCTAATCTCGACGCCTGTTGTCTCTTTCCCCACCATGAGCATGCGAATAGTAAAATCCCCCACCATGAGAGATGCGAATGATAATATCCCTCACCAAAGGGGTGCGAATAGTAAAATCTTTTATCATGTGGATGCACATAGTAAAATTCCCCACCATAGGGGTGTGAATAGTAAAATCCCCCACCAAAGTGGTGAGGATAGTAAAATCCCCCACCATGGGGATGCGGATAGTAAAATCACAATCATGGGGGTGTGAATAGTAAAATCCCCCATCATGGGGTACGAATAGTAAAATTCCACATCATGGGGTGCGCGTAGTAAAATCCACCATCACTGTGGTGCGCATAGTAAAATCCCAATCATTGGGTGCAGATAGTAAAACCTTATATCATGGTGTGCCGGTTGCCACACCCTCAACGACACAATTACCAAAATGCCCTCTTAGAAGCTATAAAATGGACCTAGAGCCCTTATTTGAGAGAACCTTTCCTTCTGCGCCTGAGAGAGCTCCAGAGTCTTAATTCGAAGATCTCCTCGAGCTTCCTTCGGTGCTTGACGGTCCCTTCGAAGATGTCCTTCGGCGCTCCAATTTTTTTTCGAAGTTCGAAGATTCCTTCAAAGATCTCCTTCGGAGTTCGAAGATCCCTTGAAGATAGCTCGAAGACCTCCTTCATAGTTCGAAGATCAGTTGAAGTTTGCTCAAAGATCTCCCCTGGCCTTTGAAGATTCCTTCGAAGCCTCGAAGATCTCCTTCGCTCCTCAAAGGTCCTCTAGAAAACAGCTCGAAGACCTCATGCAGCTCCGTCCTTCGAGCGCAGAGCCCCGTTGCCGTATTCATCATTCTAGATTGTTTTTGAGCCTGCTCCTCATCACTTCACTCCAAGCGACCTCCGCGGTCTGGAATAATTGTTATAACGAGTGGTTATTTGTCACCCTCGAGAGATAACTTTTGTAACCCTCCAAATAATAGTGGAACTTGGTTGGAACCGATCTGGCCCAGTGTTTTTCCCCTTTCTCGGGGTTTCCACGTAAAAAGCTTCTTTGTCAGCTGCTGGTTTTCTCTATGACTGCTTGCACGCTTGGCTCATTCTCAAGTTGAGATGGTTTATTTCGATCGGTCCATAAGAGCTCCGAGTGACCCACAACAGTATGGCGCCGTTTGTGGGAAGGTCATTGCCCAAAGCTCTCTAAAGATACTCGGAAGACAATACTCACTTTACGGTAGTACTCGTGACTGACAGTCGTGGCCAGAAAAGGAACCCGTACTATTGAGGGATTAATCCCTGGGGGCATGTTATGCCAGCCCCTCCTGCTCGCTTGTCAACATTCCACTCATGGAAGAGGGTATGCTTGCACCGGTTGCTTCACTGAAAGTGCGTGCATTAATTGGAAGAGCACCAGATCGAGATGTTATCTCTCCGAAGAAACATCGGAGCACCACGAGCTCCTAATCCTGCCACTGAACTGTGCAATCCACCTCCGCTGGCTCTGGACTGTGCACCGATCGAACACGCCGCTCGTGAGCATCACATCCCAGAAGAAGAGTTCTCTGATGCGGCTGGGTCAACACGCCCAGTCTACACGGTCAGAGAAGCTGAAGCTCATCATCACAACCACCACCCAGAAGCAACAGGCTTCAGGCATGCAATTGGAAGGCTCACTCGCAAAGAAATTCACAATCTAATTGTCTGAGAAACTCGAGACAAGAAATTTTTCCGTGGCTAGACCGTAAAAAGAACTTTAGCCATGGTTTTAGACCTTTTGCCAGGCAAATTGCCCTGGCCAAAAATCTGCTTTCTTGTAGTGAGTCGAGCGACGAGCCGCTTTTGCACAAACAATTTTAATGAATCTAGTTTGTTAATGAGAGCATTATTTTCATTTAACAATTTTTCATTATACTTTTTTGCAATCTTAAGCTCGTTTTTAATACCTTGAATTTTTCTTTAAGTTCATTGCAATTAATACATGACATACTAGTTTAAAATTTAGAGAATGAGGGAGATTCAACACTAGGAAAATCAATATTAGACTCCCCCTGTGTATGTGCACCCTGTGTCCAACATGTTCAATATCTGTCTCCCCCTGTTTATAAACCTGATCCTACACATGTTTCCCCCCCTTCTTAACCTCATTAGCAAAGGAGGTTAAGAATGACTTATTCACATAGGAGGAGGACATTCTTGAATGTAAGGACTGTACAAAGACAATGTCCTCACCAAGTTGTGTTTGCATGGTTTCAAAGGTTGTTTGAATTTTGAAAAGCATGCTCATTCATAAGAGTTGAGATTGTGCTAGTGACCATCTGTACTACCTGGTTTGGTTAATAGAAGGCTCTGGATAATTTGAGAGGAAAGCTTTAACTTGTGGAAAAGGTGTAGGAGATGGTTCTTTCTGGAATCCAAGCTTTGTTATCTGTCTGTTCCCTTTTGTGACTTTTATTTCTCTGTCAGATAGCTCTGCTTTTGCTTCTCCGGAAGGAATTTCAAAGGCATGCCCTGCATATGTAACTTCTTTAACTAAAATTAATGTCCATTTTATCTATATTACCCTTCCTTTAGTCGGGCTACCCAATTTTATTCATCCTGCACATATAACTCAAACATTAGTAGGATCTCAGATTACCTTGGGCTCATTGCTTCTATCTTGAAATGATGAAATGAAAGTGTAAGCATGCCTTTTGATGATACCCCTTAGGATGGTAGAGTGGTAGTCTGTTAAACCATCAAGTTTTAGCATTGTGTCCACTTTTACAACAATAATAACATTTAGAATTAAAGAGTGTGTTTGTAGGAGAGAATATAGAATTGAAATTTCTTCAAAAGTTTTTTGGAAATATACACAGAGTAGAATTCGACGCATCTGTAGAGTTGCATCGAAAGGAATTCGATGTGCCTGCAAAGATGCATAGATATATAGTCGACACAGGTTGCTGGTTGCATCGAGTATAATTCAACACGCCTTCATACCTACCTCGAATTGAAGTCAAAGCATTTGCAGATATCTGTCGAATTGGATTCGATGTAACTTCAAAGTTACGTCGATTTCTATACGACGCATAGTTCCTTTTGTTAAATAATTGATTATTGTTTATGGATTTTCCTAAAGGATGTTTGCCTAGTATTCCTTGTTGATTATTAATGTTCGCCCTATTGAATAATATAATTTTATCAGGATGATCATGTAATTCTTCACTTATTTCACTATTTTCATTTACTTGATTCTCACTAGATCTAACAAATAATATTGGATTCTCCCATACAGATTTGTAGAAAGATCCATTACTGATTGATGGATCTGCTCGTAATCCAAGATATTTGAATCTCTTAGAGAAATTCTCTGAGATATCTTTTAGCTTTTGACTCCTCTCATTGAGTGAATCTTCAAAGGCTTTTGCCTTTGTATGCTCTTCCTTTATTGTTAGATTTTCAGTATTTATCTTATCTATTTGTTTTTCTAGTTTTCCTACCTCAATGCTAAGTTGATTATCATATTGATGATTTTCATCTAGCCTTTTACTTTTCAGTTCTTCTAACTCTTTCATAAGTATTTTTATTTGATTTTCTGCCTCTAATTGATCTAGGCAGAAATCGTTAAAGCAAGATTTAAATTTTTTGGAAGAGAAATCAAAATAATCAAAATATGCCACCTAATCTTTTTTATCATTTGTGGAAGCCTCCACAGCCATCAGCTAGGCTTCTGCAGCAACAACTTCTTCCTCACTTTCAGATGAGGAACTTGACTCAGATCTTAAGTCACTCCAGGTTTCAGCTATGAAACCTCTTTCTTTCTTCTCGTCCTTCCTTTCATCAGAACTTCCTTCAACTAAACTGGATATGGAATCCCAAATTTCTTTTGCAGACTGGCATTCATCCACTCACTGAAATATGTCATCTAACATAGTTGATGCTAGCATATTCATAGCTTTAGCATCACATGCTTTTACCTTCTTTTCAGCATCAATCCATTCTGCTTTAGGGACATGTTCCTGTGTAACAATCCCACTAGCATCTTTTCTAAATAGTACTGGAGGACCTTATACAATGACATCAAATATGTCTTCATCAATAGAACTCATATAAAGTTTTATTCATGTCTTCAACAGTGTAAAATTATTCAGATTACACACGGGTTGCCTTGTGGATGCATAGTGTAAAATTCCACCTCCCGGTAATTGAGCACGATCGAGGGGAATTTTGTGCCCAGAACAGTCGCCTTGCGGTAGAGCCAACTCATGGGCTGACAATCACCACAAGACGCCTATTTTGCCAGCAATTTCCAAATATCAAAGGCCAACCACAATATTAAAGCAATAAAAACTAAAGTCCTCATCACATTAAATAGAAATAGTAGTCCACAAAATATTAATAACTGTTGGGTATATTGCCCACAATAGTACCTTGATTTGAAGAGGCATCACTCTCAATGCTAAGGACATATTGTATTTGATGAACTCTACTTGTGTAAGATATACAGGTGCAGGTGACTCAAAAGGAAGGGCCAAACATGCCCTTAGATGTGGAGAAATCATCTCCCATAAATGATGTAGTCTCAGCAGAACTGCTGAGACGAGGGGTCAAAACCGCTGAGACGAGGAGCCGTCTCAGCGTATCCGCTGAGTAGAAAGTGCCTCCGCTGATAAGTTCATTACACGTTGAGAATCAGCGTGTTCGTCGAACGCTGAACGTCGTTCGTCGACCGCTGAGACGGGATCAAAGAAGGAGCCGCTGAGAAGACACACAAGGCAAGATCGTCGAATGCTGAACGCCTTTCGACAAACGCTGAGACGAGGAGCCGTCTCAGCGGAGCCGCTGAGAAGACACACAAGGCAAGTTTGTTGAGCGCAGAGCTGGCAAGATCATCGAACACTGAACGCCGTTCGACAAACGCTGAGACGAGGAGCCGTCTCAGCGGAGCCGCTGAGAAGACACACAAGACATGTTTGTCGAGCGCTGAGCTGGCAAGATCGTCGAACGCAGAGGACAGCTGGTTCGTCGAACGTAGAGTGTTCCGCGTTCGTCGAGCGCAGTCCTTCTCTACGGAAAAGTAGGGCGGCGGGACCTGCGGCAAGGAATAGTTACAGAAAAGCTGTGTGGGGTCCACCAGCTTCTCCCATACTTCTCAGCAGATCAGCTAAGAGCCGTTGAAGATCAGAGATGTATAAAAGGAAGAGTTAGGGCACATTTGAAACTCTCTCTCCGTTGTGTGCAATCTAAATCAACCATTACTTTGACGGCTGAAGCTTTCGTCTTCTTCCTCCTGCTCACTGAACAACAAGAAGAAGAAAACAGAGAAAGAAAGTTAGCTCCTTTGCAAAAAGGAGCAAGGTGATCTTCCATCACTCTGTCGAAGAGGAAGATCAAGTTAGTAGCTGACATCGACATCTTCAGCTACAGGAAGCACAAACGGTGCATGATCTACAGGAGAGTACCTCTACTATAGAATATTTCTAAATCATTTTTCTGTAGGGCATTTTGCCTGAGCTGTAAGACCTTTTGGTCTGAGATTGTAGGAACCTGAGGGTTCTGAGCTGTAGGGCTGAAGGCCTGAGTGTAGGATCTAGAGCAGATCTGAGGTAGGGCTTAATAGCTTGAGGTAGGACTAGGAGGTGGTCTGAGCTGTAGGAGGAGGAGTCCTTTGAGTGGTAGGACCTGGAAAAGGTCTGAGCTGTAGGATCTGGAGCAGATCTGAGGTAGGGCTTAACAGCCTGAGTTGTAGGACATTATTGTCTGAGGTGTAGGAGGTATTATCCTCTGAGTTTGTAGGGCAGCTGTGCCTGAGGTAGGAGCTGGAGATAGCTCTGAGTTGTAGGGACTTGTGTCCTGAGGTAGGATCATTCTTGATCTGAGAAGTTCTGAGGAACTTGTGCTGTAAGCTCTTTGAGCCGAGATTGGAGAAGTTGTCCCTGTCTAACACACTATTAGAAGGGTGGAGGGGGAAAGTGGACTACCCATAGACACACTGTCTTTGGGGAACCACTATAAATTATCGTGTGCTTTCTGTGTTTGCTGATTTGCTTGATCTAACTCTGAAAACAGCTAAAGCTAATCAAGTAAAATTTAAAAGACCTATTCACCCCCCTTAGGTGATTTAGACTACAAACCTTATATTCTTTCAAGTGGTATCAGAGGTTGGTCAAGAAGGACTTAACAGTCTGACCAGATCCTAAAAGGTATAGTCAAGTCAACACTTAATGGCCTCCAGTGTAATGCAGAAGGAGATGAGCTCAATGAAACTGCCCATATGTAACAAAGCCAACTTTGGCATATGGAAGCAGAGGGTTAGGATGTACATGGAAGCCTCAGACCCTAGAATCTACATTACTGTTCAGGAAGGCCCCTTCATTATCACAAAACTCTCCTCTGTTGATCCTACCAGGCAAGTAGGCAAACCATACACTGAAATGACCAAGGATGAGATAACATTGGCTACTATGGATAAAAGGGCCCAAAATATCATAGTCAATGCTATTGATGACTCAACTTTTCAAAATTTAGTGCACTGTGGATCTGCTAAGGAGATGTGGGATACACTGATTGTGTACATGGAAGGGACTGAAGATGTAAGGGATGATAGAAAATCACTCCTTAACCAAGAATATGAAGCCTTCAGGCAGCTGGCCCAGGAAAGCATATCCTTGTGCTATGAGAGGTTCTTCAGAATAGTCAATGAGATGAGAACCTATGAGAGGGTATTCACTGATTATGAGCTGAATGACAAGTTCCTTAGAGCTCTAACTAGGGACTGGGTCACAAAGATATGTGCCATCAGGGAAGTGGCCAAGCTAGGTGAGACCCCAACTCACACACTGTTTGGGAAGCTGCTCTCCTATGAGATGCAGCTATCTGCAAGGAAGGAAGAGGACACCTCCTCAAGGGCTCAAGTAAGGGAAAATTCTGTAGCTCTCAAAGCTGATAGCTCCAAGAGAAGCCAGGGCAGGTTGGTGTCTCCTCAAAGGAGAAGTGCTGAATTAGAAACCAGCACCTCTGATAGCTCTTCCTCTGATGAAGAGTTTAATGCCTTTTTGAGGCAATTCAAGAAGATGATGAAGAGGAGGCAATGGAAGAATAAGCCCTCTTCTTCATATCACAACAAGGAAGACAACAAGGAGTCAAAGCATCACTCCAGAAGTGACAGGTATGGCTCTAACTCTAAATATAATTCCTCTAAAGTTGTTTGCTATTGCTGCAGCAAGCCAAGACATGTCATTATTGACTGCCCAGTCAAGAGAAAAGAGAAGGATGAGAAGAAGAGACATCAGCCTAAAGGAAAGAAAGGAGAAAAATCCTTTCTAGCTAAGAAGGAAAGGAGCTGGAGTGAATCAGACTCCAGCTCATCTGAATTTGAAAAGGAAGAAGCCCTCAATGGGCTGGTTGCTGTTGAAGAATGTGCAGCAGAAGAAGATGAAGATTTCCCAGCTGCAAAGGGTGGAATCAGGGCCCCTCTCTCACACTCAGATAGTGATGAAGAGGAGGATGAAGAAGATTGTGTTCAGCTAGGCCTCATGGCCTTCACTGATGAGGAAGATAGTCAGAATTGTTCTGACAAAGATCAGGTATTAATTTCCTCCATTTCTCTCTCCGATCATGTTGCATGTCCAGAATCTGAAACTCCTTCATCAATTAGTGGAAGTGGTTCAGAAACTGAGGAAGATGTCAATCAATTGATTGACAAGTATGGTGTCCTTTTGGAAGCTTTGAAGAAGAGCAAGAAGCTTGCTAAGAGGCAAGCCCAGGAAATTGCCTCCCTTAAGAAGACTGAAGGTGACTACACTAGACCTACCTCCCTGGTGGCCCAGGAGAGTAGACAAATAAGTCATTTAAAGGGTATGACAAGTGTTCAATTGAGCACTATTTCCCTGAAGAATAAGGTCATCAAGGACCTTGAGGAGAAGCTGTTGAAAGAGAAGAGCCTGGTGGCTCAATTCTCCAAGCCCAAATCTGTGCTTCCCCTTATTGACACCTTCTACTCTCAAACAAATAGGAAAGGACTTGGATTCAACAAGATGGGAGTAGGAGAATGGAGTGGAGTAAAGAGCAAGAAGAAGGCTAAGCCTCAAACCATCTTTCAAAAGGTGCTACTTCCATCCAACAAGTATGACCATGAAAGCATTTATGGTCACTGGAACAATGGGAGATCCTATAGGAAGGAAAATACTCCTTCCCATAGTGATAGAAAGGGCATGGGTTTGAGTGTAATGAAAGCTCCCCATGAGGAAATACCAATGACCCAAGCTGGACCATTTGTGTTTGGTGTCTCAGCACCTCCAGTCAAGAACATGAATGCAAGCACTTCCAAATCAGCTTCAGCAAAAAGCAAGACTGCTGTCAAATCTGTTGATAAGGCCTGCTGCCCAGTGTCTGATTCCATCAGATCTTGTATGGCTTCCATGCTAAAGCAAGCTGAGGTTATCAGGACAAAGAGCAGCGAGACTGTCCACAGATTATCCTTCAGTCAGATTGTTGCTGAAAGAAACAGGAAGAATGCTGCAGTCTCTTTTGCTGAACATGTCCATAGTGCTGTACCAATTCAGAAAAATGTTCAGAAAAGGAGATACAATATTCATGATTGTTGGTGTTGTGGCAAGGTGGGACACTTTGCCATAGATTGTTGGTACAATCCCAATGTACCTAATACAAAGGAGAGCTTTACTGCTAGGAGTGTAGCTAGTGTGAGATTATCTCATCAAACTAACAAGAACCAAGGACCCAAGTCATCTTGGGCTCCTAAGGGACATTAAACTCTATTTTGCAGAATAGTTCAAGTACTAGCCCCATCATCATTTGGTACTTGAACAGTGAGTGCCAATGGCACATGAGAGACAGGAGGTTGATATCATAGATTCAACATCAAGTAGAGGACTAAATCCTCAAGGTTCTTCTAGACAGAATTCTTCAAACATGGATGCCCAGAGTGAGGGGGAGTATAGATCTCTCTATGGAGAAGAAGATGAGTGTGTTAGTAAGGGGGAGCACAGCCCAGATGCTGGAAGAGGAAAAGCTCAGAATGGAGAAAGAGGTGGCCACATCTGTTGTGCACAACCATTGTGAACTCAACATTAATTGAGGACTACCTCCTCAAGGTAAGTATCTGTACTCCCATTGATTTTAATGAAAGATGATCAGCTGAATCAGAAAAATCTGGATCAGCTGAGTTTTTGGCTTCCCTTAAATCATAGGATCAATAGATATGCTCCAATTAAGGGGGAGCAAGATCCTACTCAAGTTTAGGGGGAGATGGAAAATGCCAAGAATATATAGGTTGACCTATAAGTTGATCCAAAGGGATCTATAGATGTTGCCTCCCAATCCCTAATGGGATAAATAGTTGAAGAAACCAGAAAGGGGGAGAAAGGGCCAATGCTAAGTAAGAACCTATGCTTAGGATGTTAGAAAGAGGGAGATAGGGCCTATGCTACACAGATCATTTTTGTGATATGGTTTTTATTGTTAATGTACCTTAGCATTGGGGATGTTCTGCCTTCTTCAAATAGGGGGAGATTGTTGAGTATATTGCCCTCAATAGTACCTTGATTTGAAGAGGCATCACTCTCAATGCTAAGGACATAATGTATTTGATGAACTCTACTTGTGTAAGATATACAGGTGCAGGTGACTCAAAAGGAAGGGCCAAACATGCCATTAGATGTGGAGAAATCATCTCCCATAAATGATGTAGTCTCAGCAGAACCGCTGAGACGAGGGGTCAAAACCCTTAAGACGAGGAGCCGTCTCAGCGTATCCGCTGAGAAGAAAGTGACTCCGCTGATAAGTTCAATACACGCTGAGAATCAGCGTGTTCGTCGAACGCTGAGCATCGTTCGTCGATCGCTGAGACGGGATCAAAAAAGGAGCCGCTGAGAAGACACACAAGGCAAGATCGTCGAACGCTGAACGCCGTTCGACAAACGCTGAGACGAGGAGCCGTCTCAGCGGAGCCGCTGAGAAGACACACAAGGCAAGTTTGTCGGGCGCTGAGCTGGCAAGATCGTCGAATGCTGAACGCCATTCGACAAACGCTGAGACGAGGAGCCGTCTCAGCGGAGCCGCTGAGAGGACACGCAAGGCAAGTTTGTCGAGCGCTGAGCTGGCAAGATCTTCGAACACAGGGGACACCTGGTTTGTCGAACGCAGAGTGTTCCGCGTTCGTCGAGCGCAGTCTTTCTCTACGGAAAAGTAGGGCGGTGGGACCTGCGACTAGGACTAGTTGCAGAAAAGCTGTGTGGGGTCCACCAGCTTCTCCCATACTTCTCAGCAGATCAGCTAAGAGCCGTTGAAGATCAGAGATGTATAAAAGGAAGAGTTAGGGCACATTTGAAACTCTCTCTCCGTTGTGTGCAATCTAGATCAACCGTTACTTTGACGTCTGAAGCTCTCGTCTTCTTCCTCCTGCTCACTGAACAAGAAGAAGAAGAAAACAGAGAAAGAAAGTTAGCTCCTTTGCAAAAAGGAGCAAGGTGATCTTCCATCACTCTGTCGAAGAGGAAGATCAAGTTAGTAGCTGGCATCGACATCTTCAGCTACAGGAAGCACAGACGGTGCAGGATCTACAGGAGAGTACCTATACTGTAGAATATTTCTAAATCATTTTTTGTAGGGCATTTTGCCCTAGCTGTAAGACCTTTTGGTCTGAGATTGTAGGAACCTGAGTGTTCTGAGCTGTAGGGCTGAAGGCCTGAGTGTAGTATCTGGAGCAGATCTGAGGTAGGGCTTAACAGCCTGAGGTAGGACCAGGAGGTGGTCTGAGGTGTAGGAGGAGGAGTCCTCTGAGTGGTAGGACCCGGGAAAGGTCTGAGCTGTAGGATCTGGAGCAGATCTGAGGTAGGGCTTAATAGCCTGAGTTGTAGGACATTATTCTCTAAGCTGTAGGAGGTGTTATCCTCTGAGTTTGTAGGGCAGGTGTGCCTGAGGTAGGAGCTGGAGATAGCTCTGAGTTGTAGGGACTTGTGTCCTGAGGTAGGATCATTCTTGATCTGAGAAGTTTTGAGGCACTTGTGCTATAATCTCTTTGAGCCGAGATTGGAGAAGTTGTCCCTGTCTAACACACTGTTAGAAGGGTGGAGGGGGAAAGTGGACTACCCATAGACACACTGTCTTTGGGGAACCACTATAAATTATCGTGTGCTTTCTGTGTTTGTGGATTTGCTTGAACTAACTTTGAAAACAGCTGAAGCTAATCAAGTAAAATTTAAAAGACCTATTCACCCCCCTCTAGGTGATTTAGATTACAAACCTTATATTCTTTCAATAACGATTGATACAGTCTGATACATGTCCAGGATGAAATGTAAACTTTATCAAGTGGAAGATCTCTAATGTCTCACATCTGCTGCGGAAGGGGCGGGTATATGCCGCATCGTCACATCAGGCTCTACCTCCCTGTCCCAGTGGTCCTCCTGCTCGAGGTCCAGCTGCTGCATCGGCATGGTCCCCTAAAATGATGTGGTCCACTGACCATTAGTCAAAAAGACTAAGTGGTTTTGACATCCACTCCCCCGACCACTCCTAGGCACCGGGCGGAAGGATGGAAAAGGAAGGTACATTATAAGCAGTAATAATAACACAAGCAGGTGACATAAGAGATAATGTATTCTATGGTCTCATTCATAACAATATATTAAGTAGTTGTACATGTAGGAATTATAAGTGTGTTATAGTTCTCATTACATGATTATAAATCTATTTTACTTGTTAAACCACAAAATAAACTACCATGTACATTCATATAACAACAAATAATAAATAACTTATAAAAATGCCCGCACAGATTTATAAGTTAAGGGTCGTTATAGCAAGTAAAGTAACTTATCATATAAAAGAGTCCATACTAATTTATATGATGAGGATCATTGGTGAAGGTTTATGATATACATGCATGCTCTTCCATGATATGATGACTCCCATGCAGTTACCCCCACACACAAACTCTATGTCGACATATTCTTTTAGTTCCCACTTTTTGAGGGTATCTAACCTCTAAGGCACCTCCCATCACTACTAGAAAAGTGTTTTTTAGCTACACATTTTTAGCCAGGGTTCAAAAATCATGGCTAATAAATTAGTATTAGCCACGACTGCAAAAATCGTGGCTAAAAGTCATGTTTTATCCAAGGCTGAAAAAGTCATGGCTAATACGTATGTTTTAGCCTTGATAAATTATAACCGTGGCAAAAGAGTGAACTATTCGCGACAATTTATTCATTTTTGTAGCAAATACTTATTTTATTTTTTTCATTTGCCACGACATTCATTTTTCGCCACTCCCATAACCCTATCCCGTCTCCTTTCAGCAATTCGCACCTGCAGACTGCCCTTCCTCGAATCCCTTTCTGCACGACCTGCAATTTTTAGGGATCTAGTGGCTCCCTCTCCTACAATTTCTCGCTGAGATCTGTCGAATCCTCCCTCTCCAGTGAGTGCCTTTTTCTATCGTCTTCTCCTCCAGCGATTAGGGCACGAGCCGCATGACCCGCTGAGATGAGGAAGAGCGGAGCAGCGGGCTGCCATTTTTTCTAGCCGGGCAATGAGTTCAGCCGTCCCGATGGTTCTTCCATGATTGATCCCACAGAATGAGAAGAGGACGTAAAGGTCCAATCCATGTTGTCCATGACCAGAGGTAGCACCGACAGCGATTGGATGATGCCACTCTCTGTGATACTCAAGGCGGAATTGAGGGATGATATTTTTGAGAAGCCCGACATCCTCCATGGTGTCGCCAACCGGAGGAAGGAGGGCGAGGACACAACTCTTCTCAAGACCGAGTGTCAGCGCGTGCCCAAAAATGACGGGACTAACATCTCCATCTTCACGGTATCCACTAATTCTCTCTCCGCTCCCATTTCCTCTCTCTTTAGGTTTAGTGGTTGGTTTGGTATGTTAGAGGGGTTTAGGTTTTGTTAATTTTCTAGTGAGGATTGTACTTGATGTTCACTTGAGTAGATAGATACTGTCTGATAATCCATTTTGATTTTCTCATTTTTCATTATATGGTTCTTTGGATCTAGGATCTGAGATGAAGAAGATGTCCAAAAAATTCAAGAGCATAGGCTTGCTGAGCTGGATTTGTTGGCTCGAAGATTGAGGTTGCTTATTGAACAAAAAAGTAACCAAGAGCAAATATAATGAAGTTCTAGCTACCGGATGCTTGAGTTTGGCTAAACCTTAATCCTTCTTGGCTCTTTATATAACTGTACTTTCTGACATGTACATTAGTTTTAGCATTTCTTCTTTTACGTCTTAGTACAAGGCTTTGTAATTTCTCATGGAAACTCTCTGGTATAGATGGTTCTCCAATTTAATCTTATTTTTGTCCGTAGGGTAAGGTTGTCGAGATCCGCGTCTCCTATTAGATTGCTTCTTAAATATCATTCTCAGACATGATATTTTATGATATACTATCCAATTGAAAAGTATATCACGTGTTTCTTATCTGATTTCAATTATGAATCAATTATTGGCCTCCCCTAACACAAGACATGGTGTGAATCACTTGCAAGCCCACAAGGAAATTGAGAAAATTACTTTTAAATGACCCAGAGTTCGAGGCGACATTGGTTACATAAAGACTTTTACATATAATTAAAGTGATGATTATTGCCTCAACAAGTATAATATCCCTAGACTCTCCACCGCCTTAACCCAATTATTGTAACATACGCTAGAGACTTTATTTTCGGTTAAGGATTTGATTTAATAACCTCAAGAAAAGCATAAGAGAGAACTGACATGAATTATAAACTTAGTGCAGGTTTAAGTCAGATATAGTCTGGAGAAGAATGGAATGGCCAATTGACCCTCGTGATCTAAAGAGATGAACAAATGTAAATAATCTCATCTGAGGTGTGGTTCCTTAGATTTACCTCCTCAATTCAGAGACTATGATCTGTGTTATGTTCGGGAACAAAGGTGCAATACCATTGGTCGAAAAAATATTTGAATTTAGTCGAGTGGATAGGAACATAGGATGGTCGAGCTAGTTGCTTTGGACAAACAAATCGCCTTATGGGATATGTGGATTGGAATCAGGTCCCTGCAAGTTAGAGTTATAGCAGGGATTTATGCATTATTAGGACGTTCAAAGGAGATTCATACATAGTTTACTCGATCAAAAGCCAAACCCTTTCAATTTGAATAATTCATCATGTCGGGATCTTGCAGATTAAAATAAGGTGGAGTAAATGCAGACAACATACTAGAAGACAGATAATGACATTCATGATGTTGAACAACTAAGAGTAATCTGTTATAGCATGACATTAAAAGTGTGATATCCCCAGAGGACTTGAAATTGGCAGGACAATATATCAAGATGTATACACCATATATGATCTTACAACCGGGGCACGTACATTTCAAAAGATAGCGTAATCACCGTTAGAAAGATGCATGACTATGGGGAAACAGATTGTCATTACCAAATGTGTATATGATGAAATTACGTGAGAAGTAATAGGTTTAATGAGATTCTCCCAATGAGGCTCTATATAGGAGGAGGGATAGGACTCCACCATCAAGGATTCAGGGTAAGACCCGAAGGCACTGAGACAGGTTATATAGAAGGCCCAGATGCCCATATGTGACTGATATGGGGTTGGATGTTGGAAGCACAGAGCGGACATGCTAAGTATTATGATGCGCAACATCGTAAGGTAGAATTCCAGGCAGGAGATAGAGTGCTTTGGAAAATACGTCTGACATATGGAGGCTGACGGGTATGGAGACTACGAAGTTCAACCCAAGATGCATGGGGGCCTTATAGGATCTTGGATCAGATCGGCCCTTTGGCTTATGGACTGGAATTGCAGCTGGAATTGGTAGTATTGCACGAGGTTTTTCATGTCTCCTCACTTTGGATAGCTCTCCTTTGACCAGAGCAACAAACCACTACCGCAACAGGATCGATAGCATCCTATCGTACACTCCCCGTGGAATCAATCTGTATCGATGAAACCGCCATCTGAGTCCTATGAAAGAAGAAGGTTCCCTTGGTCAAGGTATTTTGGTCCAATCATGGACGGGAAGAGCACACATCCGAACCGATGGGTTCCATGCAGCAACAATACCCAGGACCCTTCGCCTCAAGTACGATTTAAACCTCTTTGAAGATTCTTCATTTTCATTGTGCATAAAATCCCATGGACCCGAACTTGAATTTCGGGGATGAAATTATTCTTTTGCGTATTGGGATTTATAACATCCCTATTACTTCTAGACCCCTTGGGTGGGTTTAGAGTTGAAATTGTGAGTACCCCTAAAGGGCAGAAGTCAACTTAGACTTAGGAAAGTTGCTATAAGCACCCCTAAAGGGCAGAAGTCAACCTTGCCAAATTTACTTCAAATTGGACTCACCAGATCAAATTGAACTTACCAATAGGTCCTTAACCCTAAGAGAGGCCCAAGTGACCCAAAATCACCATCATAGGGTCACCAATTTTTGCTAATTTGACCAGGTCAACTCTAGGTCAAAATAGGTCAACATAGATCAAGTCATCTCAATTGGGTCAATTAGACTTCATATGATCAAATTGACACCATCACTATATTACAAACCCTAATTGGGGTGCAATGAACCTAAAAGCCTGATCATGTAGTCACCAATTGGCCCAAATTGACCAAAGTACCCTTTAGGATAACTTAGGTCAAACCTTCACCAATAGGTTCAATTGACCACCAAAACATGAAATTGACTTCACTCCTAGTCTCATAACATCATAAGGGACCCAATGGACCCAAAATCTCCATCAAGTGGTCAACAATTGGTCCAATTTGACCAAAGTCGACTTTCTCCCAATTTTGGTCAAAATCACACATAAAGGTTAACCTAATTAAGGCATCACCATGACCCAATCAACATGGGGTGGCGTAAAAGGACTCAAGACTAACACATTGGACCAGTCAACTTATCAGATGACCAAGTCAACCCCAAAAGTCAACATAGGTCAAAATTGGGCTAAAATGGGCATTTGGATCAGTTAAGGTGAGCCCTACGGACGAAAGCCCCAATAGGAGGCCCACCCTACATCCCAATGGTACATGACCATGCATGCCCTCAGATTTGAGAAGGGATTGACATGAAAGGGGGTAAAATTGGGTTTTCCCCCAAATTGGAGAAGAGACAAGGAGGTATTAATGGAATTGATGCCACATGACATGCCTTTCCTCACCCAAAATCCTCCTCTCAGCTTCCCCATGAATTTCCCAGCATTTTAAATGAGGTGGCAGCAGAGTAGAGGGAGGAATTTCATGGGCAAAGAGGAGGCTGACCAACTTTAATTGAAACCCACAAGGTGAGCTGACATTGGACCCAATCCTGTCCCCCTGAGTATGAATTCGAGCTGAGGAGTGAATTCTGGGTGAGCTGGAGCACTGGCAGTGGCTGGAGAGGGAGGTGGCAACATAGCCAAAATCGCCCATTAATGGCAACCAAACTAGTACCCTCCCCCTCTCTCAATTGAGCTCACCATCACCTTCAAAAACTCGAGAGGAGGAGAAGCCCCAAGTTCCTGAGAGGAATTGTGCGCCAATGGAGGAGATCAACAAAGAGCTCAAGCAAGCTTGTCGGCCATGGCACCAAGAGGAACAATCCCCCAAAGCTCCAATCAAGAAATGCTTTCCTTATCTCCTCCCCCTTTGCTAGATATCCCCTCAATCCATTTGCAAATTCGTGGTTAAAATGGTGGATTCACCATTTGCCATTTCTTGTTCCTAACTAAAACAACAGAAATGTCGGGAGAGCTTTTCCGGCCATGATGATTTAATTCAGATTTTTTTCTTTTTTAATATGATTTGCGCAACCTTTATATGATGAGATTAGAATTAGGAGGGTGTTTTCAAAGAGTTTCACAAGTATTCCTACTTTGAGAAACTAACCGTTATCCTATCGAAAGATAGAATTAACAGTCTTTTTCTTCTTTCGAAATATTGACGTTTACACCCTGACTATAATGCCGAATTCTATTGATTTTTAATATAGAAAATGAGAGTTTTGCACTAAATTGGTTTGAAAAGCTTTTGTTTAAATTTTAATCCAAACTAATCATATGATAAAGGCAAGTATACCTTATCGTGAGTAATACATGATATTTTGTTTTAGAAAATATCGGGGTCATATATTTCTGCGGATCGTGTTGATTATACCTACTTTGAGGAACAAACTATTATTTTATTGGAATAAGTTTTTAGTGTGGGTTTTTAAAAGCGAACGATAATAAGCGTATAACTAGAGTTCTAAACGATGATAATAAATAGCGCCCGATGTCGAATTACCTTGAGATGAAAATAGTATTTTTTAGAAATAAAAGAGATAACTTTTCAAAATATTAAACCGGCTTGGCCGTGGAGGTTCCATAATTATGAACGCTCCTCTCTCGAGGGTACGCCCACCTGAGATTATGAATATTCGACCGAACTCTCATTCTATAATCGAATCTTCTTAATACTCGCTTTATGTTGTGAACCCCGCTATTGGGTTTTTACTTCCAATTCGGGAGACTTACCTCATCCCCTTTCGAGGGTAGAGCGCACTTCTCTTTACCCGTGAGAGATCAGTCCGTACACACGAGCCTCTCGGCTAACAAGTGTACGAAAACGGAAATGAAAAACCACACATCGATTATGTAGCTCCACTCAACGTTATTCTCGGGTAAACCTTAAGCTCGTTAATTATTTTAGAAAGAGATGTTTTATTTTTTAGAAAACTATTTATTTGTCTCAATGCTCTTCGACATCGTGTGCTAAAGGAAATTAGCCACTCATCGGAATGGAGATGGCATAAATTATAACAAAAGACCTGTTAATAATTTAAGCGGATATAAGCGTGAAAGAAAGAAATAAAAGACTTATATAAAAAGCTAAAATAGTCTCCTTCCCAACCATTTTAAATAAGTGCTAAAAAAGTTCTTAGCCCCTTATCCAGAACGGGGGTGGTATAAAAATGAAATACTTATAAAGGTGTAGAAATAATATCCGTCCCAACTGTCTTAAACAAGCGCTAAAAAGTTCTTTGCCTCTTATTTGAGATGGGGGTGGTGTATAGTAGTTATATAAAGACTGAAATAAAGCTATGTTATAAAAAAAAGAAAAAAGAAAAATGAAAGAAAGCGTTTAAACGAAAGCGATAAATAAAGCATTGAAAGAAAAGCAATAAACTATTTTTATGAAAGCTTTTAACCTAAATTATGAAAGCAGTAAATCTAAGTTATGAAAGAAATAAATCTAAGTTATGAAAGCAATAAACTATTCTCATACACACACACACACTAACATAAATTCAAAAAGAAGATGATCCAAATGAGAAAACAACATTTTATTTCTAAAACAAGCATTACAACTAGACTAAAAAGGCGAAAATTACAAACGAACTTAAACTTAATTGCATAAACAAAGCTCACATTCATTCAAAAGAACTCAAAAAACACTAACAAACACTCAAAATTTGGATGAAAATTCCTTCAGCCGAGCCCCTCTATTTATAGCCGAAATTTTATTTTTACACTCCCCTGGGTCACGGGCGTGTCTTGTGGTCACAGGCGTGACCCTGGGGCATGACATTTGATCCGTCTTAACGACCGCCTTCTCGAAGAATCTGCCGTCGAAATAAGGCTGTACACGGGCGTGGCTTGGAATGTCACGGGCATGACTCGTGGTCACGGGCGTGACCCTGTGGCGTGACATTGGGCGGCAGACGTCAGCAGCATGGGCGCGAATTTGGGGCGTGACGCGCTGGTGGTACACGGGCGTGACTTTGCTGTATCACGGGCGTGACTTGTAGAGTCACGGGCGTGACTCAGTGAAAATCCGTCGAGATGCTGGGATGGCGCACTTATCCATTGAGAAGAGCAGTTCACTGGCATGACCCGTAATGTCACGGTCATGACTTGGTCGATTCGTCAGAATTTGGTCTGGATTTGGCCGACAACTGGAGACTTGGCGTTTTAAAATTACACGCCCCTGGTCACGGGCATGACTTAGGGGCGTGACTTGACAAAAATTGCCAAAATCTGCAAAAGCAATAATAAAACTAAGTTAGCAACAACAATAATAAAACAAGCAATTTATTTATTAATTTACATAGAAAATTGACAATATTAATTAAAACTATACTAATAACTATACTAAAAATATATATATTTTACTACTCATCAAATAATCCCATACTTAAGCTTTTTCTATTCCAGAGCAAAAGTAAGAGAGATCTATACGGGATTAACATAAGTTCTAATTTTTAGCTATCATTTTATTTTAATCATAAGAGACTGAAAAATTAAAATTCGGAGTAATAAGAGTTAAGTCTTAAATTATGCAAATGATTTAAGTAGAAAGAAATGTCCTTGACAAAAGACTTCTTAATTAACCAAATAGAAAACAAAATTGCAATCATTAGTAAACGAGATTAGATCGAAATTATAATAACCTTTGTTTAAAGAAACGCGAAGGAAAAATATAGGTTACTAATTATGCTCTCAAATGATTTTTTGAATTAAAACTAGAAACAATAATTTGGCTAAGGGGAAAGAGGTAAAAAGCCTTGGCAAAAAGAAGAGTTTTTGAATTAGGGGTGATGATTTTTATTCGTCCACCCCTTCATTTTAGCTTTTTTGGTGTCCCCGTGAGGGAAAACTAATTCAATTATATTAACCCAATGCCTATGTTTACGGAACGAAATCTTATTCCCATTGACAAAAGATCTTTTAAAGTATTTATTGGGTGCCTATGTTTACGGAACACATTCTTATTCCCATTGACATAAGATCTTTTTCTTCTTTTAATTTTTTATTTGCCATGCTAAATTGGTGTATATAAGGGGTTTTCAAGAGAAATCCTAGAATAATAATAAAAAAAAGTTTTGAGAGCAACCTTAGTAATTTAAATATTCCTAAAATCCTAACGACAGAAAGTAGGGATAATTGCAGTCTAAAGTTGTTTTGCCAACATAATACACATGTCTCTATTTTAGCTAGTAGAAGTAGTGCTTGAAAACAAAGCCTCTATTTAAATTAAAAACATAAGAAATTCTTTAAAACTTAACCCCGAACGTTTAAATCTATCGATTTTAGATAAACAAACAAATAGTAAAACTAGCGATCATGAAAAGGCACAAATAGATATTTTCGAAACTAAATGCTTTTAAGAATAAAAGTAAAGTAGGGTTTTATTAGATTTTTGGATTTTTGCATTTTGTACTACGACAAAGTAAAAAAAAGGAAAAACATTTTTTTGAAAATTTTTGTGGTTTTAAACAATTTTTGTTTTTTTGTAGTTTTGTTCAAGCTTATATTTATATAAGTAGGCAAGATGAAATAAACTATTTTTTTTGGTAGTTTTGTTCAAGCTTATATTTATATAAGTAGGCAAGATGAAATAAAACAATAAATTTTTTTGAAAAATTTTTGTTTGTTTAAATAAAACAAATTTTTTTTTGAAAATTTTTTGTTTGTTTAAATGAAAATGGTAAAACACCTCCATACTTAGAACCCAACATTGTCCCCAATGTTGTAATGTAAGTATGAAGAAGAGAAATAAGAAAAGATGTAGTAAGTAAAAAAAAAGATACAGAGAGCAAAAAGCTTCCCTGAACGAAAACTGGCGGGGCCAAACAAAACCCTGCAAAAAAACATGTAAAAGAACAAAACATAATAAAATATTAGATAAATATGGGGTTCCTCCCACGAGCGCTTTGTTTACCGTCGTGTAGCTTGACTAAACTAAAGTACCGGGATCATCGTTTGATAGGGAGTGCTGTAGTGAGGGATTAACGTGCAGAGTAATTTCGTCGTCGCCCACCCGAAGGAGGAGTAGACCATTACTTACATCAATTAGCGCACAGGAGGTGGCGAGGAAGGGGCGACTAAGGATGATTAACATCTTAGCGTCTTCCTCGATGTCGAGGATGACGAAGTCTACCGGGAAGATAAACTTGTCTACCTGGACCAGAACATCCTCCACTACCTATATTGGGTAATTTATCGAGTTATCCATAAGTTGGATACTCATCATTGTCGGGCTTGGGACGCCCAAGTCGAGTTGTTAAAAAAGAGAAAAAGGCATCAAATTGATGATGACGCCCAAGTCTGCTAGAGCATACTTTAATAACATATTGTCGAAGAGGCACGAGATGGAGAACTGTTCCCGGTTGTTTAATTTTGGAGGCAATTTGTTAAGGAAAACAGCCGAGCATTCCGTGTTAAGGGAAACACGCGAAACATCTTCGAGTTTCTTTTTGCCAGAAAGCAACCCTTTAAGATATTTCACGTATTTTGGCATTTAGGAGAGTGCCTCACAGAAAGGAACATTAATGTGGATTTGTTTTCAAATTTGTAAAAAAATTTTATAATGCTCGTCCTTCCGCTCGTTGTTTATTTTTGAGGGATAAGGAAGGGACGGGCTAAAAACGTTCAGCACAGTTGGAATACTTATTGTATTATCTATCGAGAGAGAGGGTGGAGGGGTCGATGTCGAAACATGTACCTTAGGCTCGACCCATTTTGTGGAGGTTACCTCCTTGCCACTGCGAAGATTTATGGCGTTGGTAGTTTCCAGGGGGTTCGACTCCATGTTCACTTGTAGAGCTCCATATGGCCGCTCAAAGACCATCTTTGCCAACTGTCCCACCTGATTTTCCAAGTTTTTAATAGATCCGGTAATATTCCGGATATTTAACTCAGTGGACGCAATGTATTTAGCAAAAGTATCTTCGAGCGGAGAAGGTTTTGGAGGTGGAGGCTGAAATCCATTCGAAATCCATTCGGAAATCCTTGCGGAAATCCTTGTGGATTTACAATTGGGGGCCTCTAAGCATTATTAGGATTGCTCCAGGAAAAATTTGGGTGGTTCCTCCAACCCGGATTATAATTATTACTATACGGATTGTTATTAGGGTTGAAGGGTGGCCTAACTGGGTTGGCTAAGTAATCGACAGTGTCTTCGACAAAATTATTATTATTATTATTATTATTATTATTATTATTAAGCCAAGCGGGAGTGGAGGAGGAAGCAGTCATCTCTGCTACTTGCTTACTTAACCTTTCGACTTGGGAGGCTAAGTGAGAAGTGACATCCACTTCATATATCCCTGTTGGTTTACTAGGGCGTGATCTAGGCGCATTCCATTGATAGGCGTTCATGGCCATTTCCTCGAACAGAGCTTCGGCGGCCTCCAGGGTTTTGTTGTTTAACGTTCTCCTAGTGACTGCATCGATCATCTATCGTGTTGAGAAATTTAAACCATTATAAAACGTCTGGACCTGCATCCAGGACGGCAGCGCGTGATGGGGACACATACGCAAGAACTCCTTAAAATGCTCCCAAGTCTCGTAGAGAGGCTCAGAATCGAATTGAATGAAGGAGGCGATATCTGTGCGTAGTTTAGCGGATTTAGACGGGGGAAAATATTTTGTTAAAATTTTTTCCGTCAATTGTGCCCACGTGGTTATGGATCCTCTGGGGAGAGAACTTAACCACGCCTTGTCTTTCGCCTGCAGTGAAAATGGAAATAAGCATAAGCGAATAGATTCATTAGTAACGCCATTAATTTTAAAGGTATCACATATTTCCAAAAAACTAGAAAGATGTAAATTCGGATCCTCATCTGTCAAACCGTCAAATTGGACTGACTGTTGTACCATTTGAATGATGTTAGATTTTATTTCAAAATTATTATTAGCCACTATTGGGCGTGTAATACTCGATCCGGTATCTTCCAAATTTGGCCTGGAATAATATGCCATGGTCCGTGGCGGGGCCACATCTGGGATTTGATCGGCCATAGGTTCAGTGTAAGTATCTCCGACTGACTCTTTAGGAAATTCGAGTAAGTTTTGATCACGAAGTCGGAGGCGCTCACGAAGGGTGCGCTCGATTTCGGGGTCAAAAGGGATATTCGAATCATCCGAGGAGTTTCCTCGGGTCATATACTAATAATAAAAATTATTATTTTTTTTGGCTTTTTGTATTTTTTTCTATTTTTTTTATACTTTTATTTTGTATTATATATTTTTAATATATATGTTAAAAGTAATAGTAATTCCTTTTTTCAAAATAACAACATTACTATCCCCGGCAATGGCGCCAAAAACTTGATGATTTGATTCGGCTTTTTTTTTTCTTTTTAATATGGTTTGCGCAACCTTTATATGACGAGATTAGAATTAGGCGGGTGTTTTCAAAGAGTTTCACAAGTATTCCTACTTTGAGAAACTAACTGTTATCCTATCGAAAGATAGAAGTAACAGTCTTTTTCTTCTTTCAAAATATTGACGTTTACACCCGGACTACAACGCCGAATTCTATTGATTTTTAAGATAGAAAAGGAGAGTTTTGCACTAAATTGGTTTGAAAAGTTTTTGTTTAAATTTTAATCCAAACTAATCATATGATAAAGGCAAGTATACCTTATCGTGAGTAATACATGATATTTTGTTTAAGAAAATATCGGGGTCGTATATTTCCGCGGATCGTGTTGATTATACCTACTTTGAGGAACGGACTATTATTTTATCGGAATAAGTTTTTAGTGTGGGTTTTTAAAAGCGAACGATAATAAGCGTATAACTAGAGTTCTAAACGATGATAATAAATAGCGCCCGATGTCGAATTACCTTGAGATGAAAATAGTCTTTTTTAGAAATAAAAGAGATGACTTTTCAAAATATTAAACCGGCTTGGCCGTGGAGGTTCCATAATTATGAATGCTCCTCTCTCGAGGGTACGCCCACCTGAGATTATGAATATTCGATCGAACTCTCATTCTATAATCGAATCTTCTTAATACTCGCTTTATGTTGTGAACCCCGCTATTGGGTTTTTACTTCCAATTTGGGAGACTTACCTCATCCTCTCTCGAGGGTAGAGCGCACTTCTCTTTACCCGTGAGCGATCAATCCGTATGCATGAGCCTCTCGGCTAACTAGTGTACGAAAACAGAAATGAAAAACCACATATCGATTATGTGTCTCCACTCAACGTTATTCTCGGGTAAACCTTAAGCTCATTAACTATTTTAGAAAGAGATGTTTTATTTTTTAGAAAACTATTTATTTGTCTCAATGCTCTTCGACATCGTGTTCTAAAGGAAATTAGCCACTCATCGGAATGGAGACGGCATAAATTATAACAAAAGACATGTTAATAATTTAAGCGGATATAAGCGTGAAAGAAAGAAATAAAAGACTTATATAAAAGCTGAAATAGTATCCATCCCAACCGTTTTAAATAAGCGCTAAAAAGTTCTTAGCCTCTTATCCATAACGGGGGTGGTATAAAAATGAAATACTTATAAAGGTGCAGAAAAAATATCCGTCCCAACCGTCTTAAACAAGCGCTAAAATGTTCTTAGCCTCTTATTTGAGATGGGGGTGGTATATAGCAGTTATATAAAGACTGAAATAAAGCTATGTTATAAAAAAAAGAAAAACGAAAAATGAAAGAAAGCGTTTAAACGAAAGCGATAAATAAAGCATTGAAAGAAAAGCAATAAACTATTTTTATGAAAGATTTTAACCTAAATTATGATAGCAGTAAATCTAAGTTATGAAAGCAATAAACCTAAGTTATGAAAGCAATAAACTATTCTCATACACACACACACACACACACACTAACATAAATTGAAAAAGAAGATGATCCAAATGAGAAAACAACATTTTATTTCTAAAACAAGCATTACAACTAAACTAGAAAGGCGAAAATTACAAACGAACTTAAACTTAATTGCATAAACAAAAGTCACATTCACTCAAAAGAACTCAAAAAACACTAACAAACACTCAAAATTTGGATGAAAATTCCTTCAGCCGAGCCCCTCTATTTATAGCCGAAATTTTATTCTTACACGCCCCTTGGTCACGGGCGTGACCCTGGGGCATGACATTTGATCCGGCTTAGCAGCCACCTTCTCGAAGGATCTTCCGTCGAAATAAGGGTGTACACGGGCGTGGCTTGGATTGTCACGGGCGTGACCCTGGGGCGTGACATTGGGCGACAGACGTCAGCAGCATGGGCGCGACTTTGGGGCGTGACACACTGGTGGTACACGGGCGTGACTTTGATGTATCACGTGCATGACTTGTAGAGTCACGGGCGTGACTTGGTGAAAATCCGTCAAGACGCTGGGACATCGCACTTATCCGTTGAGAAGAGCAGTTCACGGGCATGACCCGTAATGTCACGGACATGACTTGGTCGATTCGTTAGAATTTGGTCTAGATTTGGCCGATATCTGGAGACTTGATGTTTTAAAATTACACGCCCCTGGTCACGGGCGTGACTTAGGGGCGTGACTTGACAAAAATTGCCAAAATCTGCAAAAACAAAAATAAAACTAAGTTAGCAACAAAAATAATAAAACAAGTAATTTATTTATTAATTTACATAGAAAATTTACAATATTAGTTAAAACTATACTAATAACTATAATAAAAATACATATATTTTACTACTCATCAGGCCACCTCCAGCCGAACTCTCACCGCCATTCGCTAGCCCTACCTCGGCCGGAGGTGATGGCTTGGGGAATTCTCCGGCAATGGCCGTAGTTCGCCGAAATCTGGAAGCAAAGAGGTTCCAGGACGGGTTAATCCCAGCCCTCGGCTAGCTAGGGAAGATAAAGGAGAACCGTTGGATCTCAACAGATCTGATAGCCGCAGACCATTGATATTGTTAATATAGGAATTAAAATTCTATCACATGTTGAGCAGAATCTTGGGGAATTTATTTGCGGCCCTTAAAGACACCAACAAAAAGTACACCCTGAATGAAATTTGTGGCCTATGACCTTAACAAAATTTAGAAATTTGTTTGAGGTGATTTGGAACACGGTAGCTCTCTGAGCACTCATTTTGGTGAGACATAAACATATGGGCCCCTAGACCTTCAAAAATTAATTTAGAGAGATAAATAACTCTAAATGACTTGAAATTTGGGGCATGCATGAGTCATGCCCTAAAGTACCCTTTTGCCAAAAATTGGGGATTTTTGGAAATAATTTTTATAAGATTTTGTACAACATTTCATTTTTCTTGCATAGCCTGGATCTAGGGTTATAATGGTCCAAATCCACTCAAATTTTCTTTGGATGGTTGATCATGCCAAGTATAGTCCATGGTAGAAAACTCAGGCCATTTGGACCACTGCAAGTTGGGCTAACCAACTTGCTTGTCTTGACTTGGTTAAGGTGTGATGTACATATAGCCCAAATGGGTGTTATGCGATCCTTAGCTCCTTGACTTGGTTTTAGTCTATGAAATGTTAGCCATGCCTTTATGATGATATATTACATCACCTAACCTAAAAAATTAGAATTTTTGGTGCACATTTTTCTAAGGTTTTTGTAGAAATTAAATAAATCATGTATGATGCATATTATAGGTTATTTTGACTCAAACCACTCCAAATCTCTTATAGGAGGTTAGTTATATGTATGTTACTCACTGGTAAATTTTTTGGCTCAGTTGAATCCTGTATATGAGTAGATTCATGCTTTATTGAGCCATAGAAAAACCTCCATGTAGGTCACGCTAAATGTTGATTTTGGCCATAGTGAAATAGACCTTTTGAACTCAAATTTGGAGGCCCTTAGATGCCCTAAAATGAAAGGTATGCAGAGACAACTTTTGTAGGCTTTTGTGTCTACTATCTGTAGGAGGTGAAATCACACCATTTAGTGCCCTATAGCCCGATGTAGGGCAGATTTAGTAAGGCTGGTCCTAGTGAAGGACAGACCTTAAATTGTGAATAACTCTTATATAGTAGATGATATGAGGTTGAAAATTTAACCATGTGTGTATGCAACCTAGATCTACCATGTGCCCCAAAATGATAATTTTTGGGGCACTTTTTTCAAAAGTTTTGGTAGAAATTTAATAAATCATATATGGTGTATGAATGGGTGATTTGGACTCAAATCACACAAAATTTCCTTTGGGATGTTGGCTATATATATAATAGCCTCTGGTTAAAATTTTAGGTCATTTGTACCCCTGCATGTTAGTTTATTTCACATGCAAGTGTTAAATTTTTGGATTTGAACCGTTTAGGAGTAAGCAGGAGTTGCATCAACTGAGTTAAAGCCAAACAACCACAATACCACACAGCAACACAAGAAACTTTATTGAAACACAAATTTCATTTACAGTGCGAGGTATACATGGCGAGACATAATTCATCAGAATCACGGAGACGAGAAGAACAAAACACACCAAAACAAATCTGGCGGTTAGACAAGCTGAGACCGCACAGACCGCTCGACTCCAGAAGTCGCAAGGCTTAATCTGAGACTGCGCGAACAGAAACCGGACAGACCGCCAGCACTGCAAGACCGCACCTCAGACCGCACGAACTGGAGCTTTATTGTAATGAAGAACTAAAGCTGTCGCCAGACCGCAACTCAGATCGCCTAACCGCTGAAGGTCGCCTGATCGCTGAGCTCGCTGCAAACAGCACAAGAATGAACATAAACCAGTTCACAGACAGACCGCTGCCGAACTGTTTATTCAAGCCGCTGGGAATCACCAAGGAAGGAGACCGCAACCTGCTGACCGCAAACCTGCGAACACAATAAACAGTCAACTCGCTTCCGAAACCGCCAGACCTCAAAGTGAGACCGCACGAATTAAACCAGGCTCAGTTCTTACAGTTCTCGTTATGAATGACGGGCCATGCACCCCTATTTATAGATGGGTAGACAGATGTCGTCACCGCACAACCAGGATACAGTCACCACCCGTCAGATCACTAGCGGTCTCATAAGACAGACCGCGCGACCAGACCACTTGGACGATCATCTGACCAAGACCGCAGAACAGCAGGCAGGTCGCGCACAAGTCGCGCGAACACAAGACCGCGCACAAGCCGCACGGACACAAAGGTCGCTCCTCCCTTAGATCACCAGGAGCAAACAAGAACCATCTGGCCGACTTAGAACAAGTCGCCAGATTGCTAAGCACAAACCGCCCGGACAGGCGATCATACAAGAACAACCCGCCCGGTCTTCCAACAAGGAAGCCAGGCAAACCAGCAGACCTACTCGAGAACAAGCCGCAGCTACAAAGAACAGACCGGCAGAACCAGCAGTCCGCCAGAACAGACCGGCAGAGCCAGACCGGCAAGATATAAACACAACCCGCGCGGTCTCGGCGGTCTCCCAAAATAGACCACCCGGTCTCCTCCACTTCACTTCAAAATTTCGACACTCCCCCTTGAAGCGGGAAGTGGAGACTAGCCCGAGTAAACTCCGCAACCGTGTAAATGGTCCCTTCGCCAGCGTCTTTGTGAAGATGTCTGCGACATTGTCCGCACTCCGAACATGCTTGACCATAAGAGATCCTCCCAACACCTTTTCACGAATGAAATGGTGCTCAATCTCAATATGCTTGGTCCTCGCGTGACAGACTAGATTATTAACCAGCTTGAGAGCACTCTCATTGTCCCCGCGTAGCATAGTGGGACCTCGATCCTCCTCATGAACGTCCTCCACCAACCTCCTGAGCCAAACGGCTTCTTGAGCTGCCAAGGCCGAAGCCTTGTATTCCGCTTCTGTGGTAGATACAGACACCGAGTCCTGCTTTTTGCTACACCAAGAGATAGCTGTGGGGCTCATCATAAAGACATAACCAGACGTTGATCTCCGATCATCCACGTCTCCGCCGTAGTCAGCATCCATGTATCCATGCAACTCCAAACATGACCTTCTCCTAAATAGGAGACCCAAATCAGAGGTCGACTTCACATATTTCAGAATCCCTTTTGCCGCCAGAAGATGAGGCTTCCGTGGCTCCGCCATGTACCGACTCACTTTGCCAACTGCATAAGCAATATCAAGCCTCGTGATGGTCAAGTAGATCAAGATCCCAACAAGAGCTCGGAACACCAACAGATCAGATAGAACTCTTCCCTCATCCTTCCGAAGTTTATGATGTTGTTCCAGAGGTATAGAGTTGCTCTTCCCTTCCTCCATGCCGAATCGTTGAACGATCCGCTCCGCATATCCTTCCTGAGAAATGAGCACTCTGCTCTCCCGCCTTTGGACCTCGAGTCCAAGGAAATGGTGAAGCTCCCCCAGATCCTTCATCTCGAACCTGATAGTAAGCTCAGCTCTCAGCCTTGCTACTGCCTCCTTCGAGTTCCCGGTGACAATCATGTCATCCACATACAGCAGCACAATAACCCGAAGCGCCCCCTCCTTCTTGACGAACAAGCTAGAATCAGAGTCTGAAGCAAAGAATCCGCATAATAGAAGATACTCCGCGATCTTTCCATACCACGCCCGAGGCGCTTGCTTCAACCCATATAAGGCCTTCTTCAGTTTGCAGACGTAGTCCGGATGATCCTCCGAGATGAAACCCGGCAGCTAGATCATGAAGATATCCTTGTCAATCTCTCCGTATAAGAAAGCATTCTTAACATCGAGCTGCCAAATCTCCCATCCACAAGATGCCACCAAAGCAATAACAAATCGAACCGAAGTCATCTTTGCCACTGGGCTAAACGTCTCATCATAATCTTCACCATACTGCTGTGAGAACCCGCGAGCTACAAGGAGAGCCTTGTATCGCTCGATCGTGCCATCAGCTTTCTTCTTGAGTTTATAAACCCATTTGCATGTCACAGGGGTAATGCCCTTGGGCCTGGGCACTAGAGACCAAGTCTCATTCTTCTTGAGAGCATCCATCTCCTCTTGCATAGCAATATCCCACTGCTTCACGCCTTTGGCTTTCTCAAAGCTAGACGGCTCCCTTTCATCCAAGGGACTAGCGAAGAAACATGAGACAAAGCTCACCATGTTTCCTCCTGTGTATCGATCTGGTGGCTTAATAGTCCTCTTCGACCTCCTAAGAGGTTGCACCTGACTAGCCACCTCCTCAGCTGCTTCTTCTGTGCAAGCTACTCTTCCAGACGAACTTGGAGCATCGCTCCCCCTGCTTCTAGAACCCGAAGCCTCCATATCAGAGCTTAACATAGCTGGAGCTCCTGGTGAAACAAGCAACTCCACTTGAAGACTTCCTGCAGCTTTCTCTGCTTCATCAACCCTGCTCTCCGGTAGTTCAACTCCTGAACTCCCTTGTAGGAAGTCACTTCATCGAACACCACATCCCGAGATACCACTGACCTCCGCGTCTCAGGATCCATGCATCTCCATCCATTCTTCTGCTCATCATACCCAACAAAGACTAGCTTCCTTGCTTTCACATCTAGCTTTGTCCAAAGAGCATCAGGAATATGCACATAGCAGGTTGACCCGAACTCCCAAAGGTGTGCAACACTCGGTTTCTCCTTGAACATCAGTTCATGAGGGGTCTTCATGTTGATAGGACTTAGAGGCATCCTGTTGATGACGTAAGCTGCACAAGACATTCCCTCCGCCCAAAAGGACTTTGGGATACTCTTGTCATGAAGCCAACATTTGCAGGTTTCCGTCAGATGACCGATCTTCCTCTTAGCAATGCCATTTTGCTGTGGAGTATGGGCACAAGTGAGCTCTCTCCGAACGCCGTGTTTCCTGCAAAAACTTGAGAACTCACCAGAGGTGAACTCCCCACCATTGTCAGTTCTCAATTTTTTCACCCGCAGGCCTAACCGACCTTCCACCAGCTCCTTGAACTCCACAAACTTCGCAAAGGCTTCCAACTTCTCTTTCAGAAAATACACCTAGACATATCTGGTGTAATCGTCAATCAACACCAACATATATCTGTTGCCTCCAAGGCTTGGGGTGGCAGTCGGTCCCATCAAATCACCGTGAATGCACTCAAATGGTGCTTTGCATCTTGTTTGCGATTTATCAAATGGAAGTCGATGAGACTTACCAAACTGACATCCAACACAAACATGACCGTCTCCATAAGAGGACAAGCTAGGCAAGCCCTTGACAAGGCCCCTTACCGCCATAGCCTTCAATTTGTCCATGCCAACATGCCCCAACCTTTCATGCCAGATAGCCGCGCTATCATTGGTCTTCATCTTATCAACATAGGTACTTGTCGATAACACGAACAAGTCCTTCACCCGCTTTCCAACATGGATAATATCCCCCTTTATCTCCGGTTGAGTTTTAAGAAACTTCACTTCTGTTGGGCCAAACAGAACTTGATAACCGGCATCGACCGCATTCGTCACAGAGAAGAGATTCTTCTTCATACCAGGCACGTGATAAACACTCCTCAAGGTGAGTGGACCCTTATCACTGCTCAGGGAGACAACACCTTCTTGTTCAACAACATGAACAGAATTATCAGCCATAATAATAACATCGTTACCTGAGTAAGGCACCAAAGAAGAGAACTTTGATTCATCCCCGGTGAGATGATGTACACACCCTGAATCAACAATCCAATCCTCTTCGAAGTTGATGGCAGCCAAGGCCTTAACGGGCATCACCGTCATATTAGCCGCAAAGGCTCCTCCCCATCCAGCTTCATCAGACTTTGGCTTCTCCCTCTCTGCTACATGTCCCGACTGAAGATTAACCCGACAATCTTTCTTGAAGTGGCCAGTCTTATTGCACCTGAAGCACCTTGGTCCATCTCCCTTCTTCTTCCCATCAGACTTAGGAGCATAACCCCTATCCTGCTGACCTGAAGTAGAGGGTCCATCATAACCCGGCTTCTTCTTCTCCCACTTCTCCTTCTTCTTCTTCCCAGAGAACAACACATCACTATCTCCCCCAGAGATAGAAGTCCCCGCCATCTGTCTTGCCAAACTGTCTTGCGAAGCAAGTAAGTTCTCCAGCTCCAACAGAGATGGATGATTTGCCCAACCTTGAACTGAAGTCACAAAGGCAAGATACTCCTTCCGCAACCCGCAGATGATATGCCTCTTCAGTTTTGCCTCCGAGATGGGCTCATCAGGATCCAATGCAGAAATCTCTGCTGTGAGGTTCTTCATCTTGAGAAAGAAGGTAGAAATAGAAAGATCACCTTGAGAGGCTTTCGCCAACTCATTTTCAAGAAACTGTAGCCGAGCTACATTCTTCTTATTGAACAATCCGTCCAAAGACGTCCAAATTTCAGCAGCAGATTTATATCCAATGATGTGGTCAAATAGCTCCGGTGAGATAGCCCTCTTGAGTGTGAACTCTGCCTTAGCATTAGTCCTCCTCCAAAGTCTCACCTCGGCCATATTATCTCCTGCTAGAAACACTTCTTGTGTGTCTTCTCCTCCAACTATCTCCCAAAGATCCTCGCCAAGTAAATAGCTCTCCATACACGACCTCCATTTCTTATAGTTAGTCGATGTAAGGAGTTCAATACCAAGCCCTCTTGCGTATCCACCTTCCATGGCAATCTATGTGGTCTCTTCTTCACAAAGACGATGGCAACTCAAGTTGATCACTGCTTATCCACTCTAATAACCTGGCTCTGATACCAAGTTAAAAGTTTTGATTTGAACCGTTTAGGAGTAAGCAGGAGTTGCATCAACTGAGTTAAAGCCAAACAACCACAATGCCACATAGCAACACAAGAAACTTTATTGAAACACAAATTTCATTTACAGTGCGAGGTATACATGGCGAGACATGATTCATCAGAATCACGGAGGCGAGAAGAACAAAACACACCAAAACAAATCTGGCGGCTAGACAAGCTGAGACCGCACAGACCGCTCGACTCCAGAAGTTTCCCGGCTTGATCTGAGACTGTGCGAATAGAAACCGGACAGACCGCCAGCACTGTAAGGCCGCACCTCAGACAGCACGAACTGGAGCTTTATTGGAATGAAGAACTGAAGCTGTCGCTAGACCGCAACTCAGATCGCCTAACCGCTGAAGGTCGCCTGATCGCTGAGCTCGCAGCGAACAACACAAGAATGAACATAAACCAGTTGGCAGACAGACCACTGCCGAACTGTTTATTCAAGCCACTGGGAATCACCAAGGAAGGAGACCGCAACCTGCTGACCACAAACCTGCGAACACAACAAACAGTCAACTCGCTTCCGAAACCGCCCGACCTCAAAGTGAGACCACACGAATTAATCCAGGCTTAGTTCTTACAGTTCTCATTATGAATGATGGGCCATGCACCCCTATTTATAGTCGGGTAGACGGATGTCGTCATCGCACAACCAGGATACAGTCACCACCCGTCAGATCGCTAGCGGTCTCATAAGACAGACCGCGCGACCAAACCACTTGGACGATCATCCGACCACGACCGCAGAACAGCAGACAGGTCGCACACAAGTCGCGCGAACACAAGATCGGGCACAAGCCGCGTGGACACAAAGGTCGCTCCTCCCTTAGATCACCAGGAGCAAACAAGAACCATCTGGCCGACTTAGAACAAGTCGCCAGATTGCTAAGCACAACCCGCCCGGACAGGCGGTCATACAAGAACAACCCGCCCGGACAGGCGGTCATACAAGAACAACCCGCCCGGTCTTCCAACAAGGAAGCCAGGTAAACCAGCATACCTACTCGGGAACAAGCCGCAGCTACAAAGAACAGACCGGCAGAACCAGCAGTCCGCCAGAACAGACCAGCAGAGCCAGATCGGCAAGATATAAACACAACCCTCGCGGTCTCGGCGGTCTCCCAAAACAGACCGCCCGGTCTCCTCCACTTCACTTCAAAATTTCAACAGCAAGTGTAAGGAAAATTTGGTGTGCATATAGCATAACCATGTAGTATTAGATTTACATGCATAAATCAACTTAAATGGACCAAAAATTGAGTATCACCTCAAGTAGATCTAATTTAGTCCATGGTAAAATATATGGTCATTTGGACAATTGTATGTTGGTTTATTCCACATGTTAGTGTAAGGGAAATTTTGTGTGTATATAACATTACCATGTAGCATTAAAATTAAATGAGATTTTTAAGGTTTTCCCATGGTCAACCTTCATGAAATTTAAAAAAAGCACTTAAGACCATAGGACAATACTCTATAGTGAAAATCATCAACCTTTGGGTTAATTTCCCTAGGAAACTAGATTTCATGTGATTTGGTCACATAGACCCCAAGTGAGTAATTATAGGGTCAAAGCTTACTGAAATGTTGTGAAATTTGGTATATAAACTTTTCATATCAGAACGAAGCTCTGAGAATTTTTGTTAGAATTTATCATTGAGTAAATTACATGATTCCTTCACAAGTTAATTTGAGTTTATAATTAGAGAAATTCATACCATGAACTGTAGTTTCTGGATTGTTATAGCATTTTGTATATAGACTTTTCATATCAGTAGGAAGCTCTGAGAATCTTGTTGGAATTTATCATTGAGTAAATTACATGCTTCCTTCAGAAAGTACAATTTGAGTTTATAACTTAAGAAATTCATACCATGAAATATAGTTTCTGGATTGTTATAGAATTTTGTATATAGACTTTTCATATCAGTAGGAAGCTCTGGGAATTTTGTTAGAATTTATCATTGAGTAAATTACATGCTTCCTTCATAAAGTACAATTTGAGTTTATAACTTGAGAAATTCATACCATAGAATATAGTTGCTGGATTGTTATAGAATCTTATATATAGACTTTTCTTAACAGTAGGAAGCTCTGGGAATTTTGTTAGAATTTATCATTGAGTAAATTACATGCTTCCTTCACAAAGTACAATTTGAGTTTATAACTTGAGAAATTCATACCATGAAATATAGTTTCTGGATTGTTATAGAATTTTGTATATAGAATTTTATATATCAGTTGGAAGCATTGAGAATTTGGTTAGAATTTATCATTGATTAAATTACATGCTTCCTTCATAAAGTACAATTTGAGTTTATAACTTGAGAAATTCATAACATGGAATATATTTGTTGTATTGTTATAGAATCTTACATATAGACTTTTCATAACAGTAGAAAGCTCTGAGAATTTTGTTAGAATTAATCATTGAGTATATGACATACTTCCTTCATAAAGTAGGAGTTGAGCTTATAACTTGAGAAATTCATACGATGAAATATAGTTGCTGGATTGTTATAGAATTTTGTATATAGACTTTTCATACCAGTATGATGCTCTGAGAATTTTGTTAGAATTAATCATTGAGTAAATGACATACTTCATTCACAATGAAGACTTTGGACTTATATTTTAGAATATCCTTGTCTTGAGTTATTGACACTGGAATATTCTAGGAATTTGAATATAAGCTTGTGATAACATTATGAACCGCTGGTAATTTTCCTGGAATTTATGATTACATATATTTGGTACTTCATTGACAATGTAGATTTTGGATTTATATTTTAGAATATTCATATCTTGAATTATTAACACTAGAATATTCTAGAAACCTGAACATAAGCTTATAACATCATTATGACAATATGGAATTAGAATTGACTAATCCTGATTTAGGATTCGTATAGTCACTCATTTAGGACATGAGAATTCGATTAAAGATCTCCAATCTGTGAATAGTAAAAACTGTAAACTTAGATTTATACCTCTCCCTTATGGTCACCACCCATAGAGTTATTAACTCTCAGATATTTGCATATGCCTAGTTGGGTTGGAAGGTTAATCACCAAGGGCAGTCATCGGAAGTAAAGACTGGGGTGCATTTAGTAAAACTTTCAATTCAAGAATTGACAATGGCTTATTGGGAGAGGTGAGGTGTGACCCAATAGGAGTTCAAGTTGTGATTAAGGTATAACACAAAGAATAGTCGGTCACTAGGAGGGGTAAGGTTTGATGTTCAATCAAACATCGACACTGGTCTGCCCAATTTATATGTACTCTGCCTTAGGTTTTTAGAGTAACTAGACAAGAAACGAGTATAAAGAATGGGTAGCCACCAATAAGAGTAAATATCCTAGAAAGGGAGATTTGGGCTTTATCCACCATCACAACCCCCCAGTACTGTTATGAGCCCCTCACCGGGTAACCCTCGGGAAGTTTGGGATTCACCCTTAACTTCTAGGCATAACTAAAAGGTAGACAAGAGTAGTTTAAATAGGAGCACCGGATAGGACAATCCCCGTCCCAAATTTGGGATGGATTAGTATTGACCAAGTAAGGATGGATTAAGTCTGGCAAGCGGTAGGCTCGGAATAGAAGAAGGACAGGTTAAGTCCTGCGAGCGGTAGGCTCGGTATAGGAGAAGGACAGGTTAAGTCTTGCGAGCGGTAGGCTCGGTATAGTAGAAGGATAGGTTAAGTCCTGCGAGCAGTAGGATCAGTTTAGTAGAAGGACATGTTAAGTCCTGCGAGCGGTAGGCTCGGTATATTAGAAGGACGGGTTAGTCCTGCGAGCGGTAGGCTCAGTGTTTCACTTAGAGGAATTATTGTATCAAGTAGTACACAGATACCCTGTGTGTTCTTAGAGGAGTATGTAAGGTCTAGTCTGGGAGGTTTCATACTAGGCTAGGAGTGGAGGACCCGATCCACTACCCCTATTTGCCTCAACGGTGTGTCCCTGAGTGGAGACTCAAAAAGCGGGATAGAGGTGGTGCTTACTAGATAGTATTCGGATACAATGTGTGTTCTTAGGGGCGTACGTAAGGTCTACGCTGGGAGATGTGTGATATAAGCCTAGAAGTGGACAAGCTCGATCCACTGCCCTATTTTCCTCAATCAGGTACCTGAGTTCACACACTCAAATAGAGGGAACTACAAAAAGGTCTGTACGTACAGATTCGATTGTGTGTGTTGCATCATTGCTTAACATAGCATAACATACATGAATCATAACAAGACCCCATCTTATAAATTAGTATGGGATCTTTTATACGATGGGTTTAGTGTAGTGCCAGATCCCTTGACTTATATGTTTGTATGTGCATCCATATAAGTTAGGGTTACATTCATAGCTACTCTAGTTGTTTCTTTACTTGCTCTAGTTTACTTTATAACTGCTCTGGTTTACTTTTTTAGCTGCTTAGTTCTTTTATAACTTCATGCATATACTCTATTTGATGCTCATTTGTATACATGAGCATCCAGATCATAGGTGGTGCAAGAGAGGGATTCCACAAGTGAAGAGGAGGGTGCCTCTTCAATGGAGGCTGCTTCTTTTTGCGCCTCATCTGATAGAGCAGGGCAATCCTGCAACTAGGTGGTTTCCAGGATAGGCATGGTGGAAGTCAAAATTGTGAGAGGGGCAGCGAAGGATAGTTCGGAGGAGGAACCCAAAGTACTAAAGGTGGGGCATGATGGGGATTCCACAAGTAAAGATGGAGATCCCTCTTCACCATTGGCTGCTTCTTCATGCATGGCCGAAGAGATAACAGAATGTGCTTTCACGTGCAAATCCCACTCAAAGGAACAGCGGTGGGGGATCTCACCTTTTCAGTTTGCTCCACTACATAAGATGTACTCGATGGAGGCACATCGAAATAAATATGATTGAAGCCCAAACTCATGTTCAATCGAGCTGGTTTGTTCATTTGGCACACTGCCGCAATATGCCCTTGCCTCTCGCAATTAGTGCAAATTAGAGGGGGAAAATCCTCATCCGGGTCATACTGCAATTCCAACTCAAGCAATGCATCTACAGATATAAGCTTACCGGAGTTCAAAGAAGGAATAGAATTTATTTTGGGCCTAGCACCCAGATCTATTGTGGTTGATTCACAATGAGGTGAGGGAGTAGGATGAGATGGGCTCACCACAATGTCAATATAATGATCGACGGGTTTCGCTCGTTGAGGTTTCTACTAAACACCCAAGGGGACTTGGGGGTCGAATAGCTACATCGTCGGCGAATGAAGGTGATGCACAAAAAGGAAAAGGAGGGAAAGTCATAAGCACAAGCTTCTCTTACTCTTCCAATTGGGATTTCCAAATTTTTTAATCCTTCACCGCATGATCGGTGCCTTTACAGAATAGACACTGCACACCCAAAGGATTGGACATTGAAGGGGTCCAGACTTTAGATTGTGGTAGTGCCCATTGTGGGGTTCCATTGGTGTATGCAGTATAATTCCCTTTCTCACACACCTCACTCCCATGATAAATACTCCAACACCATTTGCATTTTTGTGGAGTATAATACATGATAAGGAGGGTGAACCACACATTTCTATGAAAATCGGTGAGCAAAAATCTAAAAAATGAAAGCAAAATTGCTCCACACATAAACAAGGAAGAACTGATGATTGAAGAAAGAAAAAGAAATTATAAAAGAAACTGAAACTTAAAAGAACATGATATAAACATATGGAAAAGAATTCAATCTCATGACTTTGTCAAATGAAAAATCACACGTGCCGTGTCCCCAGCAACGACGCCAATAACTTGACGCGCGCGGCCCTAGCACACCTCTATAGGTGGGAGTGAGACTGCACGATCTGAACGGCAGTGAACCGGTCGTTGTAAAGTAATAAATAATATGGGAATAGATCCCCGAGTATCGAATCTCACGTGGAACACGACAGGGTGGATTAATTGTTTGAGGAGAGACTTGAGATTGAAGTCTCTTAAGTCGGAGTTTAACGTGGGTTTTTTGTTTCGAATTACAGTTAATGTGTGAAAAGGAAACTTAAAGTTATGCGGGTGGCCTACGCTGCTTCACACCTCCGTGGGTCGCAAACCTCTGCCTAGCTCATTGCACCTAACAAATGCGTTGGTCAACCTTTCTCTCGACGCTCAACACAAGAACTCAAGTGGAAAATAACACATACAAGAGGTTAGGACTCCTAAGTAACTCAAAGAAACATGGAAAAATATAAATCATAGATATTTGCATATAAAAATAACCATGTCCACAACCATCATCATAAATAGAAGATCACAACCATCCTACTACCAAATGTGTGGAAGATGAAGAGAAAATACAAACAATGCTCGAGACTATTCCGTGGATGCGGAGAAAACTCCGGAGGAACACTCCTTTGATGCTGCGATCGTCGGCTGTCGTCTGGGGTACTTGAAGTTGTCACCCATCTAGCCCATCCTCTCGAAGAGAATGCACCGTCCACATCTCCCCCTCAGGATTTTAGCTTACAGAGAGGAAATGGGATCTAGATCTTCACTTTGATTCTCTTGGATGATGGAGAGAGCTTAGGGGATGATCCCTAACCCTTGGAGGAGGAAAAATCGCCTCTAGGGTGTTGACTGAAAAAGGATTTCAGAGGGAAAATGCGGATCCCATCATTTCCGTCAAATCCTATATTTATAGACAACAGAAATGATGAACGCGCACGATAGACGCACGACCACTGGTCTTGCGCTAAGGAGAGTATAGTACTCGTGCGCTAAGAAACATGTACCAAAAGATGCTAGAAATATAAGAGCGCATGAGTATGCGCACGACCATAGGTCGTGCACTAAGAAATGTCCACTACTCGTGCGCGAAGAAACATTCTTCGAGATGAGCTGGCGGGAGGCAAAAAATGTCGAGATGACTCAAGGAGATTTTTAAAACCCGACCACTGGTCGTGTGCGAAGAAATCCACTATATCGTGTGGGAAGGAGGGCCAGTACTCGTGCGAACCACTAGAATTTTTGACCAAATAGTGCGCACGACCATTGGTCATGTGCGAAGAGTCCACTGGTCATGCGTGAAGAAAAGCGCACGACCAGTGGCCAACAATGCTAAAAAGGGCCGAAACTCTCCGGAAATCCACACAAGTCTGTACTTACATGAAACACAGATAAACCCACCCGAATTCTCAACAATTGACATACTCCATGCAATCAAAATGTATATAGATTCAAGGTAAGGGTAGGTGTTGGGAATTGTATCCACAATTATTTTGATTTGAAGAAGTTCCCTTGCACTAAGATGAATTGAGTTTGTATTTTATTTGGTATTTTAGTTGTGTTTGCAGGATATTAATTGCTAAGTACAAACCAATGTCAGGTTTCAATGAGTCATAAACACAGGCCTATGCAATGTAATCTCTCATTGAGTAGACCAAGGTGTTACCTTATGTGAAATCTCTCTATTGGGGTGTACTTCATATTCAAACACTGTGGAGAAGTCAAGATGAAGTAGTTGCTATGTTCAGGACTAGAAGAAAAATTATTCAAGTCAATTCATCAAGTACACTCGAGAAGACTCAATGAATTTGTCGAGACATCTTGAGTGGACTAAACAAATTCGTCGAGACTACTTGATAGGTCTCATGAAATGTCTTAACTCCTTTCATCGAGTAAAAAAAGTGTTCACTCGAGAACACTCGACGAATTCGTCGAGTGTTCTGTTGTTCACTTGAGAACACTCGACGAATTTGTCGAGTGGTCTGCTAGTAGAAAGCTTCTCAAAGCCAAAGACCATCCTTCCTATTATTGATGGTTTCTAAGCTCCTGCGAAGGGTAGCATTATTGGTCATCAAACCGAGAAAAGTAAGGCTGCTAAGAGAAGAGTCATTAAGGGTAAGGGCAAGGCTAATCAAAGTCAAACTTTCTTCAAGAAGGTGGTTTTTCTGGCAAACACCTATGACTTTGAAACATCTTATGGTCACTTTACGAGACCAACTCACGTTGAGTCGAATAAAAGTAACCAAGGATGGATCCATCACTAAAACTTTGGAATGACTGCTCTCAAAGCTCCTTACGAAGAGATAGTCCTCGAGGACTATGGTTCATTTGTGCATGGACCGTCAGCTAAGAAAGCACCAAATGTCTAACCTGTTGCTACGAAACCACTTTAGAAGGAGCCATGTTCTTGGGGCAATCACGAGGCTTCTGCCTCCAAGTCGGTAGCTCCTGCTAGACCCCCCCCCGTTCAAAGAGTTAAACAAAAGAGGAAAAGAAGGTACAACAGATTCAACTGTTGGTGTTGTGGCAAAGTTGGTCACTACGCCATAGATTGTTGGTTCAATCCCTTGAATTTCAAGACTCCACAAGTTAATAATGTAAGAATGGCCGCTCGCAATATTAACACTCCAAGTGGTAGTCGTCTAACTAGGAACCTAGTAGTTAAATCTGTTTGGGTTCCTGAGAGTAATTAATCTGTGATTGCAGGTATGTCCAAAGGCCAACCAAAACTCTTATTGGGCATTTGGACAGTGGATGTTCGTGGTACATGACCGAAACAAGAAGTCTATAATGAAATTGTTGAAAAGCTCTGGAAATCAGTCCAAGCAATGAAATTCTAAGGTGTTGGGGAAATGATTTCTCTTAACCCCTAGAAATAAGTTGAATATGAATTCTAAGAAAGAAAAATAAGGTTAAGTAAATATGCGTCGAATACTATTCGACGCAACGTCGAAATGAAGTCGACGTTTCCTTCAGATTGAGTCGAAGTAACTTTAGGAAGATTTCGACGTATGTGTTGTCGACGCTACTCTGATTTCTAGTCGACGCACCTTAGTCGACGCACCTTCCTTATTCTCCTCTCGCCGTCCAGCCAAGAAGAACTCGACGTTTACGTCGAGTGGTAATCGACGCACGTCGATTTATATGACAGATTTAAATATGCGCCAGATCTCTTTCCTTCTTTCAGTAGATCTGATTTGTATGGAATAAATGTCAATATTTTATAGCCATTCTGAATCATTCTTTCCTTATATCTGATTCTTGGCTAATTTGATTAAACTTATTTGGACATTATTTGAAATCAGAATTAGTTCTTTCCTTCTACAGAAATAAATATTATGGAAACATTTTCATCTTTCTATTTCTCTGACTGCTTATTGATTATCCTCCTATAGTGTTATTTTGAATCAATAGAGCTATAAATAAAGAGGAGGTCGGCAGAAAAAGTAGAACAAGTGATTCACCATTTTTACATTTGAAAAAGAGGAAGAGCTCCCAAGTATAGAGAGAAAATTGAGAAATTGTCCTGCAGCAATATTCAAGCACTTCTTCTTCTCCTGCTTCTGAAGTCATTCTGCTGCAATTTCTGATAGCTCTCACAAATAGAGAAAAGCTACAAATCTTCTTCTCTCTATAGAAGAAAGATTTAATTCACTTCTTGTGCTTCCAATCTTCTTGCTAGGAAGAAGATTCATTCTTGTTCTTATTTCTTTCTTCTTTCTTATTCTTACTTAAATATTGTAAAAGAGTTTTTAGAATCTCTCTTCAAAAAATTTAGTGTACTGGTTCTAAGAGTCTCCTTGTCAAAAGACTCAGGGTGGTTCTAAGAGTCTCCTTGTCAAAAGACTCAGGGTGGTTCTAAGAGTCTCCTTATCAAAAGACTCAGTGCAAGATAGTGAATTCCTACCAAGGGGGTAGAAGAGTGGACTACCCAAAGTTTGGGGAACCACTATATTTTCTTGTGTTGTGCTGTGATTTCTTTTCTTGCATTTACTTCATTTGTTTAATTCTTGTTGGTGTGTGGGAAGCTCTAATCTGTGATCATACACATATATATATATATTAACTTTGCACAAAATATTTTTAATCTCTATTCACCCCCCTCTAGAGAATTCTATTGAGGTTAACTGTGCACTTTCAATTGGTATCAGAGGCAGGTTGATCTACAAAGGGTTAACTCCTTGATCAAAAAGATCCTACCTCTTGTTTTCATATATATATTTTTCTACAAAATTATTTTCATGGCACAAATCAAAGATTATGCTTCCACCAGACCACCAATTTGCAATCTTGAAAAGTTTGCACTTTGGAAAACAAGAATTAGAATCAATTTAAACTCTATTGATGATGAATTATTTAATGTTGTCATGACAGGTCCCCCCAAGCCATTCAAAAAGGATTCAAGTGGAAAAGCAACTGAAACACCTGCTCCAATGGCTGAATGGACAGAAAAGGAAAAGAAAGCCCAAGCATATGATGCCAAGGCTATGAATATCCTAGTTTCAACTCTCTCAGATGAAATCTTCCAAAAGATTGCTGAGTGTGAGTCAGCTAAGGAAATATGGGAAGCTCTCACTAAAATGGTTGAGGGAAGTGCTGATGAGAAAAAGGACAGAAAGGCACTACTCATCTCCCAATATGAAAACTTCCAAAAGAAAGAGAGTGAAAGTGTTGCTGACATGTATTCAAGATTCAGCCTCATAGTCAATGAATTGAGAACACTTGAGAAGGACATATTTATTACTGAGATAAATGACAAATTGCTGACTTGCTTCCCTAGCTCTTGGGATTCAAGAATCTGGCCAATCAAAGACTCCAGAAGTAAAAAAGAAATCTCAACAGATGTCCTATTGGGTAAATTAAAATCCTATGAACAACTGTTGAAAACAAGGGCTGAGAAAGAAGAAAAAGAAAAGGCTTCTCCACTCCCAAAAGAAAAGAGTATTGCTTTGAAGGCTGTTGAAGGAGTACCCTCTACAAGTGATGAGGAGCTGATCAGTCTACTGGCCAGAAGGTTCAAGAAGTGGATCAAAACAGAAGGATCCAGAGGAAGAGATTCAAAAACCAGGTATAATAAAACACCTACTAAAGAAATTATATGCTACTATTGCAGGAAACCTGGACACATTGCACTGATTGTCCTAAAGAGATCAACAATAAGAAGGATCTAAAAAGAACAGATCTAAAGAAGAAGAAGAAGAAAGAAAAAGGATTCATTGCTCAATCTTGGAGTGATTCAGAATCTGAAGAAAGTACCTCATCAGATGATGATCAGCAAGAGGTCAAGCAAGAGGAAACCTGTCTGATGGCGACTGAGAAGCCTGATGATACATCTATGGTAAATATACTTGATAATATAGATTTCTCTTCTACTGATTTCAAACAAAGTTTCAAAGAATTCTGTTTAGATCTAATCAAATCTGAAAAAGGAGTAAAAGAATTAAGAACTGAATTAAAAAATCTCAAACAGGAAAATACACATCATAAAAATTATAAGCTCAATCTAGAACTCTCAGAAGAGGAATTAGACAAAATCTATTCATAAAATCTAACACTAAGAAAGGAGCTTGCAAAGGCTAAAGTCTTTGAAGACTCTCTAAATGGGAAAGGTTAGAAGCTCAAAAACATTTCTGAGAATCTCACTAATAGATTTAGACAGCTAAATCAGAATACTAATGAAGCATCTAAACCTCAAACCTCCAGCAAATCTGTCTGGAAACATCCAATTCACTTCACTAGGGAGAATTATCTAACAGGAGAAAGATTACAAGAAAGTCCTGAAATAACCACTGTTTTTAATAAACCTAATCCCATTACAGATAAAGGAATCTTAGGAAAATATCCTTAGAAAAAATTTGAACATGCATCGAATTCTTACCAACGTGCGTCGAGTACTAATCGACGCTTATACCAAAATGCGTCGACTTCTACTCAACGCAACCTCTCTCATGCTTCGACTGAAAGTAGACTCAGAATGAAGAAAGCGTCGACTCTATATCGACGCAACCAGAAACCTACGTCGAATTCATATCGACGCAACCATAAGTCTACGTCGAATCCCTATCGACGCAATAATTCAGACAGAAAATTTTCTGTTTCCAAACAGTTCTCTCAATCCATGTCCTTCTATTATGAACATTATTTCTGTGATATCATTCAAGAAGATTTGTATGATAAGCCAGTACCCCATAAGAAGGAAGGATACCCTGAAAAACCCACTTATTCTTTTATTAAATCTTTTACTAATGGGAGGAAGGGACCCCAGCTCAGCAGGGTCCAAACTAATGTTTAAAATTCTATGTGCAGATGTATCACATCTCCAGGATGGTGTGGTACTTGGACAGTGGATGCTCCATGCACATGACAGGATGCAAAAACCTATTAATCAACTTTGAGGATAGAATTGTACCATCAGTAACCTTTGGAGATTCTAGCTGTGGCCAAACCAAGGGCTTTGGAGATTTCAAAGAAGGGAAAGTCACCTTCAAGAATGTGGCAGTAGTCAAAGGGCTAAAGCATAATCTGATAAGTATAAGTCAGATATGTGAAAATGGTAGGTATGAGGTAAAATTCACCACACTATTCTGCCATATTATTGATATCAAGACTGGTGCTACAGTACTAAATGGAACTAGAAAAGGAAAAGTATATGTAGTGGACTTTAGCTCTTCACCCACAGAAGTTTGCTTATTCAACAATATCATAGATAAAAATGAACTATGGCATAGGAGACTAGGTCATCTAAACTACAAAACCATTAGTAAACTAGCAAAGAATAACCTAGTCAGAGGTTTACCAAAGGGTAGGTACTCTAAGGACTCTCCATGCAGACCTCGCCAACTGGGAAAATAGACCAAATCATCTTTCAAAACCATTGGTAAGGATGACTCTCCCAGGGCCCTATACTTACTACACATGGATCTCTTTGGTCCCATATCTACTCAGAGCTTAGGTGGAAAATCCTATACCTTGGTTATTGTTGATGATTATTCTAGGTTTAGCTGGGTATTCTTTCTAAGGGTTAAATCTGAAACCCATAAAATTCTCTCAAAATTCATAAAACAAATTCAATCTGAGTTCAACTCCAATGTTTCAATTATAAGAAGTGATCATGGGACTGAATTTGAGAATCAACTGATTTGTAGTTTCTGTGAGGAAAAAGGTATTAAACATAGCTTCTCAGCACCTAGAACTCCTCAACAAAATGGAGTTGCTGAGAGGAAGAATAGAACCTTAATAGAATCAGGAAGGACCCTGCTTGCAGAATCAGGATTACCAAAAACCTTTTGGGCTGAAGCAGTCAACACTGCAAACTATGTTCTAAATAGAAGCCTCATACACAAAACTAAATCAAAGACTCCATATGAGCTCCTGAAAAATAAAACACCCACTATTAAATATTTTAAAATTTTTGGATGTGCTTGCTATACTCTAAACAGTGGGAAGATCATCTTGCCAAATTTGACAAGAAGTCTGATGATGGAATATTTCTGGGATACTCATCATCTAGTAAAGCCTATAGGTGCTACAATAGAAGAACTCTTGAAATTAAAGAATCTATGCACATTGTATTTGATGAAACTAACATGCTACTTAAGGGGGAGGAGACTCCCACCAGTTCCTTTCCACAGGAAAACAACAGCATAGAAACCCAGCTTGAGCAACTAGCTCTAGAGAACACAGAAAATGGAAAGGAAAACCAGTTAGAGGAACCAAGTGAGGAGTCTGAACAAGAAACCTCAGAAAAGAGCATTCCAGACCCATTTCCACAAGAGAACATGGTTCAGGAAGAACAATTGAACAATGATCTCATTGAGAATGAAGACGAAGAACAACTGACAAGTTCAAGCAGAATAGGGATCAATTTGAAGGATCATCCACAAACTCAAGTAATTGGAGATCCCAATACAGGAGTAAGAACAAGACACCAGGTCTCCACTGGGATGGTGCTCCAATGCTTCCTATCACAAGTTGAACCAAAGAAGTTTGAGGAAGCAAATTGTGATCCTCACTGGATTATGGCCATGCAAGAAGAACTAGGCCAATTTGAGAGAAACAAAGTATGGAACCTAGTTGAAGACCAAGAAACTACCCTGTAATTGGTACAAAATGGGTATACAGGAACAAACTAGATTCCACTGGAGTAATTGTGAGGAACAAGGCAAGACTTGTAGCACAAGGATATGGACAAGAAGAAGGGATAGACTACAACCAGACCTTTGCTCCAGTAGCCAGATTAGAGGCAATCAGGCTCTTTCTTGCCTATGCAGCCTTCATGAAGATGAAAGTCTACCAAATGGATGTCAAGAGTGCTTTTCTAAATGGTGATCTTCAAGAAGAAGTATATGTGGAGAAACCACCAGGTTTTGTTAATCCCTCTTCTCCTAACTTTGTTTATAGACTTAACAAAGCTCTATATGGTCTTAAGCAAGCACCTAGAGCTTGGTATGAAACTCTCTCAAATTTTCTTCTAGAAAATTCCTTTGAAAGAGGAAAAGTAGACAAGACACTCTTTACTAGAACCCATAAAAACCAACTCCTCCTTGTTCAAATATATGTAGATGACATTATCTTTAGCTCAACTCATCCTAAACTGTGTAAAAGATTTGCTAATCTAATGCAATCTAAATTTGAAATGAGTAGTATGGGAGAACTCTCATACTTCCTAGGGCTACAAGTAAAACAAAGTAGTGAAGAAATCTTTATCTCACAATCAAAATTTACTAAAGAGCTAATCAAAAAGTTTGGTATGGAATCAACATCTACCATGAAAACACCCATGGCAACCAATGCCATTATAGAAAAAGATGATAAAGGAAAATCAGTAGATCAAAAGACTTATAGGGCCATCATAGGATCCCTTCTATATCTTACAGCTAGCAGACCTGATATCATGTTTGCCACTTGCATATGTGCTATATTTCAGGTTAACCCAAAGGAATCCCATCTCACCTCTGTAAAATGGATTCTTTGATTCCTAAAGGGAACCCCTGAACTAGGGCTATGGTACTCAGCAGAAACCAACTTTGAATTAATAGGTTTCTCAGATGCAGATTATGCTGGATGTAGGGTTGATAGAAAAAGCACCACTGGTACCTGCCAATTCCTAGGTGACAGATTGATCTCATGGTTTAGTAAGAAACAAACCTCAGTCTCAACCTCAACAGCTGAAGCTGAATACATAGCTGCTGGGAGCTGTTGTTCACAAATCCTGTGGATGCAAAATCAGCTTCTTGACTACAAATTGGAAATACATAACTCTAAGATCTATTGTGATAGCTCTAGTGCTATATCCATAACATCCAACCTAGTCCTTCATAGTAGGACCAAACATATAGAGATCAGACATCACTTCCTTAGAGACAATGTTGAGAAGGGTAAAATAACCTTAGAATATATTCCCACAGACAATCAAAGAGCAGACATCTTCACAAAACCTTTAGATGAAACTAAGCATAACTATTTCATAAACACCTTAGGAATGCTTGATGGAAGCTTGTAAACCCCATTGTTAGGGAACTCTAATGAAATCAGACAATCTAAGAAAATTTCTTGAAGATACGTTGAATACATGTCGACGCTCCGTCGAGACAAACTCGATGCTGACATCGATTTCCATCAGACAATGCTACGTCGATCCTTTATCGACATACCGTCGAATTCATATCGACGCAATACTATGATCACGTCGATAAAACACCAGGCCGGCCAATCTCCACGCAAACGTCGACATCCATTCGACGCAACGTCGACTTCCAGTTAAAATTAGAATCAAATCCTTACTTCCTCTTTTGACGATTGGATTACCTTGATTTCTGCTTCCTTTCTCGAAGTTTCACCTTCTTTAAATAAAGCTTCTTATTTCATAACATATACCTTTATGAACCCGCCAAAACTTTGTCTTCTACCTCTCTCTCTTTCTGCATCAATGGCGCCTACTCCTGTTCAAACTGCCCTTATCAATGCGATGAACGATGCTCTGGAAAATCTTCTCAATGACTTCAAGACACGTCTAACCAACTTCTTCAATGAATGTGCCAATATGATCACCTCCTGTGAAGCCAAATTGGCCACCCTATCTGCCTCTCTTCCTGATCCTCATCCTCTTCTTCGAGAGGAACCTCTGTCGCCACAAAGGTTTACATCCTTCCTGAAAGATATAAACCAGGGGGAGAGTTGCTCCAGAAACCCGTCTTGCCAGGTCTTTGATCTCACTAAAAGCTCAGGTTTAACTCTCTTCTATCCAACTCTAAGTATTCTCTCTAACTATTACTCCAATTCCATTATAGGCTCCACTCCTCTCAAATCACTCTGACTACACCTTCATCAAACACTGTGGTGAATCCTCCTCTTACAACACTGAAGGGGAGCATGCTGTGGATTCAGAATTCAGAATTGATAACCCATATAACCAGGGGGAGATTCCTGTAGTAAAGAACCCAGAAATCCAGGGGGAGGAAGAAGCAGTCACCTCTGATGATTGGAATGGACAGATATGGATTGATGCACCCTTATGTGAGGAGGAACTTCAACATCACTCCCCTGGCTTCTCTACCAGTTACATCAAGCTGAATACATCTCTACTTGAGGACATCCCTACAAAAGAGCTTGGAGGAGACAATCATCCCTCAACAGAGATCATTCTACCTAAAGTCATTCTGCCTTCTATTGCAGAACAGACTCCTCTTCTTGATATTGTTCCCTCTCCACCCAAAGAGAAAACTCACTCTCCTTCATCTCCACCTCTACCTCTACCTCCACTTCAACCTTCTTCTCTACCTCCTCTGCTACCTCTACCTCCACAAGTGGCAAGCTTCTCCAAACAAATCCTACCTAGGCAAAGTTCAGAAGGACAGATGAAAAGGAAAAGAGAAGTCATTCCCTACCGGCAAAACTTCTCCAAAGAAGAAAGGAGAGAGTATGCAAAAGAAAGGAAGTATAGAAAAGCATGTGAGCAAATAAGAAGATTTGAAAAGATGCCTATTATCACTCCTAACAGCCCTGTGAAGGAGTACCATGACCCTGACATGGAAAAGAGGCATGAAGAGATAAGAGAAAGAGAATTGAATAAATATGAAGCAGCTAGAAAAGAAGTGGAAGATAAAAGGATTGCCTAGATGGAAAAGATCAACAAGGGAATGACTAAAGAACAAATTCTTGCTGAATCTTCTATCAGAATTCCAAAGAAATTGTTTGATATTGAAGCTTATCAAAAGAAAAACCCTCAGGCAGGGATCATCCTAGATAAAGGTCAAAAAGACAAGAAGGGTGTAGGGTGTACAGAAAATACTTACATTCCCTACAAGAAGCCCAACAGACCTATAAAATTAGACAAGTGGCATGCCTCACCCTGGAAAGGGAAAGGGAAAATGGCTGACATTCCAGAGAAGCAGCAATCAGAAAAGAGAACAATATATAGGCCCAAGGTTGATAACAAGGGACCACCTGAGATCAAGCCTACTGAAAAGAAAGTTCAAAACATTACAATTGAGATGATTGATGAAAAAGCAGCAATCATCATCAGCAAAGGCTACTCCATAAATGACACAATCCCTGATGGTGATAAACTATTGGAAAAACTGCATACAATCATCAGGAATGTCCAGGAACGACCTGATAGAGTCAGGGGCTACATTCTTGATGCCATTGAAAACTTATCTAGGAAACTTTATTCTGCTTTTGTTAACTTTATGTACAAAAAGAAGTTTCTAGTTTAAACTTTTGTGAAAGACAAATACTTGTCATATGCTTTCTTATTCCACTTTCTCTTCTGATTATTTGACATATTTCTTTTCTATACAAATGATGTGCTGGATTGATTTTATGCTAATACAATTTCTCTCTAAGTAGGGTTAAGACAAATAGGGGGAGATTGTTGGGGAAATGATTTCTCTTAACCCCTAGAAATAAGTTGAATATGAATTCTAAGAAAGAAAAACAAGGTTAAGTAAATATGCGTCGAATACTATTCGACGCAACGTCGAAATGAAGTCGACGTTTCCTTCAGATTGAGTCGAAGTAACTTTAGGAAGATTTCGACGTATGTGTTGTCGACGCTACTCTGATTTCTAGTCGACGCACCTTAGTCGACGCACCTTCCTTATTCTCCTCTCGACGTCCAGCCAAGAAGAACTCGACGTTTACGTCGAGTGGTAATCGACGCACGTCGATTTATATGACAGATTTAAATATGCGCCAGATCTCTTTCCTTCTTTCAGTAGATCTGATTTGTATGGAATAAATGTCAATATTTTATAGCCGTTCTGAATCATTCTTTCCTTATACCTGATTCTTGGCTAATTTGATTAAACTTATTTGGACATTATTTGAAATCAGAATTAGTTCTTTCCTTCTACAGAAATAAATATTATGGAAACATTTTCATCTTTCTATTTCTCTGACTGCTAATTGATTATCCTCCTATAGTATTATTTTGAATCAACAGAGCTATAAATAAAGAGGAGGTCGGCAGAAAAAGTAGAACAAGTGATTCACCATTTTTACATTTGAAAAAGAGGAAGAGCTCCCAAGTATAGAGAGAAAATTGAGAAATTGTCCTGCAGCAATATTCAAGCACTTCTTCTTCTCCTGCTTCTGAAGTCATTCTGCTGCAATTTCTGATAGCTCTCACAAATAGAGAAAAGCTACAAATCTTCTTCTCTCTATAGAAGAAAGATTTAATTCACTTCTTGTGCTTCCAATCTTCTTGCTAGGAAGAAGATTCATTCTTGTTCTTATTTCTTTCTTCTTTCTTATTCTTACTTAAATATTGTAAAAGAGTTTTTAGAATCTCTCTTCAAAAAATTCAGTGTACTGGTTCTAAGAGTCTCCTTGTCAAAAGACTCAGGGTGGTTCTAAGAGTCTCCTTGTCAAAAGACTCAGGGTGGTTCTAAGAGTCTCCTTATCAAAAGACTCAGTGCAAGATAATGAATTCCTACCAAGGGGGTAGAAGAGTGGACTACCCAAAGTTTGGGGAACCATTATATTTTCTTGTGTTGTGTTGTGATTTCTTTTCTTGCATTTACTTCATTTGTTTAATTCTTGTTGGTGTGTGGGAAGCTCTAATCTGTGATCATACACATATATATATATTAACTTTGCACAAAATATTTTTAATCTCTATTCACCCCCCCCCCCCCCCCTCTAGAGAATTCTATTGAGGTTAACTGTGCACTTTCATAAGGGGGAGAGAAGATTGATGGGGAGATGAAACAAGTTTTCAAAGTCTACTTCCAAATAAGGACTCTGATGCAATTGCTGAGCAGGAGAACCCTGTTGAATTGCCATGTTATCACTTCCCTATTTGAAGTAGTCAGAAAGGGGGAGAGAAGGTTGACAGGGGGAGAGAAGGTTGAAAAGCAAAAAGGGGAGATGAAGGTTGAAAGGGGGAGAGAAGGTTGAAAAGCAAAAAGGTTGAAAAGCTAAGTCTTTAACTCTCTATGTCATTTTATGTATTTGATATTATAATTATTCCATGTGCAATTCAACTTAGTACATAGGGTTCCGACTTCTTCAAATAGGGGGAGATTGTTGGGAATTGTATCCACAATTACCTTGATTTGAAGAAGTCCCCTTGCACTAAGATGAAATGAGTTTGTATTTGATTTTGTGTTTTAGTTGTGTGTTTGCAGGATATTAATTGCTAAGTACAAACCAATGCCAGGTTTCAATGAGCCATAAACACATGCCTATGCAATGTAATCTCTCATTGTGTAGACCAAGGTGTTACCTTATGTGAAATCTCTCTATTGGGGTGTACTTCATATTCAAACACTATGGAGAAGTCAAGATGAAGTAGTTGATGTGTTCAGGACTAAAAGAAAAACTATTCAAGGCAATTTGTTGAGTACACTCGAGAAGACTCGATGAATTCGTTGAGACATCTTGAGTGGACTAGATGAATTCGTCGAGACTACTTGATAGGTCTCATGAAATGTCTTAAGTCCTTTCGTCGAGTAAAAAAAGTGTTCACTTGAGAACACTCGACGGATTCGTCGAGTGGTCTGCTGCTCACTCAAGAACACTAGACGAATTTGTCGAGTGGTCTGCTGGTTTCTAGCAAATCGTCTATGTCGGCAATTCTCTTTTTCGCAAAGGGAATTTCTGGTGCCAACAAAGTTTATGCACGATTCTTCTCCAAGTTCAGATTCAACAAGATCACATATTTCAGATTCTCTCAAGTGTTTTTTCAAATCTTGTTGTTTTAATAAGTTTTCAGATCAAGATTCCTCAAGATAAGATTTCTTCTTTCCCTTTCAAGATCAAAGCTTTTATTTCAGTGTAGGAAGAAGAAGAACTATTATTTTCAGATTTGAACAAGTTAAATCTCTTTGAGATTTTAGAAGATTGTTTCTCAATCTATAGTTGTGTAAAAACCCTCTTACAATATTTTGTAGGAAGTTTTACTTATGAGTTTTTGTAGATCCTAGTTAGAGGATCGAGTGTAGGAGAGGTTATTCTCCAAGTTTTTGTAGGAGAGTTTGTTCTCCGAGTTTTTGTAGGAGAGGTTGTTCTCCGAGTTTATATGAGTTACTAACTCTGAGTTGTAAGAATATTTCAATCTGAGATTAGTGAAGTAGCCTAGTCTAGCTGTGAGTGCTAGATAGGTGAGGCAGAAAAGTGGACGTACCCATTCCGGGGAACCACTATAAATCCTTGTGTTTGTGTGCGCTCATTATTTCTGTGATCTTTTCTTTCAAGTTTTTAATTCCACATAAAAGCCATAAAATTCACCTATTCACCCCCTAGGTGATTTAGGTAGCAACTAGATACTTTCAGCAGGAATGCATGAAAAGAAAACACACATGCTCTATTTAGCCTAAAACTCGCTCAAAGATGCAAAGTAAGAATACGAATGATTTTCTACTAGAATCACAAAGAAGAAGAGCGAAAACTAATGAAAACCCAGCTAAAACAGAGCATGAAATATTATATAAAGTACGCTCATTAATCGCTGAACTATATGCCAATGCCCAAGTAAGCAAGATTGGCAAGGCAATTCTATCCACTGTTGCTGGACAACATTTGAGAATCACTTCCACCAGTTTGCCTAAAGCCCTATAATTAACTCTCCTAAATGAAGATGAAATAGAGGAATCTGTTAATAGTGATGACTTATCAGAATGCTTGAAGTGGTGTGGCTATTGATGAGTCTGGTTTATACAGTGATTTCCGGCCTCATCTGGGGTTGTTTTATTGTCATTGCACTTCAATTACTGTTCATATATGCTTATATTGATATCACGACGTATCTGCGCCTTTTGTGCAATCCTTCCCTCTTTGTGGCATGTTTTTCTTATATATTACTGTATGCCTGCGTTATGGATCCGGTGGTGTGCACGGATCGGGGTCATATGCATTTTTCTTGCAGGTCCTGGGATCGCGCGAACGTTCGGGATGGTGCGGGGCAATTTTTGGCCTAGAAAGCCTCTAATCGTGCGCATTCCTTCCCGCACGATCAGGCGCACGATCAGTTGTCGTGCGTTAATTCCCTTCCCAGACAGAGCGACGGTCCACGATCAGAGGATCCCTTCGCGCACGACCATTGGTCGTGTGCCCCTGACCGTGCGTTAATTGCCATCTCTTTCTTTGCTACAGGTTGACTGCGCACGATCACAGGCATTCCTTTGCGCACGACCATTGGCCGTGCGCCACTGACCGTGCGCAGTGTTTGTTCTGCTCCGTATTTAAGTCGCTGCTCCGCAAAATTAGGTATCCAGCGCTGTTTGGAGGCGCGATTTCTCCGCGCCAGTCCGCCGTTTCACCTCTCCAAGTTCCTCCCATCCATTTCCCCCTTTGGGAAGGCTTCATCCATTGATCCAAAGGTCCATCTAGGATCCCGGAAGCATTCTCCGCCATCTACAGCTAGCATTCCATGTGGAGGACATCTCCATTGGGCGAAGCAGAAGTGACCCAGCTCTGAGAAGAAGACGGGCGACGGTTGGAGGTAGTGACAGCCTCTAAGCCCCGGAAGCAACCAAGGACTGAGCTCGGAGGAGGCGTGACGACCCCCCATTCCAACCAAGATCCACGGCGAGGCTCCTCATCTCGTGGTCCCTTCTACCCCTTCTCCTTTTTTAATATGAACTCTTCATTGTTGTAATAAACAAAGTGAACCTCTATTTGTCTATGAATGGGAGTTTGTTTATGATATTGTTCTTTACTTGATGCTGTATTGTGATGCGCTCCGCCCCCGCTCCACTTACACACACACGTTCTAGCACTCTCTCTAGCAAAAGCTGGAAGTGATAGCGAAGAGGTGCCTTCGACCCTCAACTCTCGCATTTGCACTCACCTCATCCATTTGCTCACCGGCCATCCGCTAAGCGAAGCACGGCATCGCGGCCTGCACTAAATCCATCCACCAAGCGACGCGATGATTGCGACCCGCATAGTTTGTTTAGCTTTCTCATTCCGGTTCTACAAAACCAATCAAAACCCCCCTGTTTTGTTTAACTTAGAAACCCTCATAATTAATCTCCTAACAGGCAAATCGTACTACCCAACTTGCGGTCCTTTGAGAACGATATTAGGGGAGCTACTCCCTACTTTTATTACTTGACAACGACCGGTGCATTGTCGTCGTACCGCATTTCGTGCCCACTAATTAGCGGTGTGGAAATAGCGCGTCAAGTTTTTGGCGCCGTTGCCGGGGACTGCAAGCGTGTATGATTTGTCTTTCTTGGGAAAGTAGTTTAAGTGTATTTTGGTTTTTGATATTTCCTTTTTTGGTGTAGTGTGCGCATGCATAGACAACATCCTGGTGAACTTGCAGCATTTGATCCTGAAATAGAGCGTACCCTACGGGCGCGTCTCCGCGATGCCGCCACCATGGATGTCAATGGGGACCCGATCAATCCCGGGATGGGAGATGCACCAGGCGTTGGTCAGGCGGCCGACGAGAATGAAGTGGTTAGGCTGAGGCCGAGGACCATGAGAGATTACACCACGCCCACTGTGGGGAGTGTGTACCCCGGATTTGGCCCGGCTATTACTAACAACAATTTTGAGATAAAGCCGGCCATTCTGAATATGATCTGCAATAATGCCCAATTCTCCGGGTTAACCAGTGAAGACCCCCATCTTCACCTAGCTGAATTTGCAGAGATTTGTGGTACATTTCGGTACGCAGGAATTGCTGATGAGACGGTGAAACTCAGGTTGTTTCCATTCTCCCTCCGCGACAAGGCGAAGGCTTGGCTTCACACAATACCACCCGGCGCAGCTACCACCTGGGACGTTCTGCAGACAAAGTTTTTGGCAAAATTCCACCCAGTAGACAAGGTTGTAAACTTGCGGAGAGAAATCGCAACCTTCCGACAACACAATCAGGATACCCTTGCGGAAGCATGGGATAGGTTCACGGATCTCCTCCGGAAGTGCCCTCAGCATGAGCTACAACCGTGGAGCTTAGTGGAAAATTTCTATTTTGCAATCGTGCCCAATTATAGAGCCAAGATTGATGCTGCTGCAGGCGGGACCCTGATGAACCATACTCCCGAGGACGCACTGAGGATTCTCTGGGACAATGCCATTCATAGTTCGTTCTGGACTGCTGGAAGAAACGTTCCAAGGAATGCTCGTGGACTCTTTGAGGTGACCACGTCGGGCGCATTTGCCGAGGTGGCGTCGTCGCCTTATGACAACGTTGTGCTACTTAAGAGGCCTGCCCTCCCTCCTGCCCCAGTAATGGCCATTTCGTGTCAAGGATGTGGAAACCCCGGACATCATGCATATGAGTGCCCCTCAGGAGAGCAACCTGCTGAATTAACTTTTGATGAAAGTGTAAATTATATGAATGATCAAAATCGGGGAGTACCATTTAACAACGCTTATAACCCGGCCGTGAGGAGTCACCCGAACTTCTCATGGAAACAAAATGCTCCTAGCCAACGTTGGCAAGGAGGCTCGCATCAATTTGATGCGCAAGCCTCCGGTAGCCAACCGAGTCCACCACAACCGGGGTTTGCTCAAAATGCACCACCGCAAAGGAAGAGCGCATTGGAAGAAATGATGGAAAAGTTTGTTGATTTTGCTCAAACAAATATGGCCAATCAAACTGCTTCAATGCGAAACTTGGAGTCATAGCTAGGCCAATTGGCCCAGGTGCTCTCCGAGCGTACGCAAGGTGCTCTTCCAAGCAATATTGAAAAGAACCCGCGGGAGCAAGGTAAAAGCATTGCTGACGCGGATGGTGGTCAAGTGAGCCCTTGCGTTGTTGAATGCACTATCAATAATATTGAGGTTTCCGCGCTTTGCGACTCTGGGGCATCTCGCAACATTCTTGCTCTGCAAGATGTTGAGAGATTGCACCTAACAATGAACTCTGAGGACCGGAAGTTGCTGGTGTTGGCTAATGGTGTGACTGTCGATACCGAGGGTGAGATTCGTGAGGTCGTAGTAAACCTTAATGGGACGGCTGTAGTCACCGACTTTCAGATTCTAGGCCCTATGGAAAATGATTCCATGCCAATCCTGGGGGTTCCTTTTCTAAAGGAGAGTGGCGCAACCCTCCACATCGCCACGGGTTGCGTCACCCTACCTTCCAATGCGACAAACCTGTCTGGATCATCTTATCTTCCTAACCTCTCGGTGAGTAAAAGTAAGTGCAGGTCCAATGAAGAAAAATCAGACTTTGACGTGAAGAATCCTAGAGAGGAGGAAAGTATCACTTTGATGGAATAAAAAGCAAAGCAGCTCACAAATAAAGAGTTGGAGATAGAGAGGAAAAGAAGTAAGACCAAGGAGTGGGAAGACATGGGAGAAGGCGGAGCGATGAGCCTTACAAACAATGTTTTTATTCAAAACAAGAAATGTAAACAATCTAAACAGGTTCATTGGGCCGATCTACCCCCTTTTGAGGGTGCAGAAATGAAGCCCCCGGCTGATCCCAATCCGACAAACACTATCACCCCTCCCGCACATGGTGCTCGGTGGCGCTCTCGTTCAGTGGAAAAACTGAAGCAGGAAAGAATCCTGCACGCAGCGCGCTTTGCAGCCCTCCGGAGCGAGAAGGAGGAGGTTAGGGGCAAGGGAGAGACATCTTCCTTGGGCCCTAAAGCTTTCACCTCCTGCCCATCTCGCGTGACTGGGGAGAACCACCATAAATCCTCATATAGCTGATGCGTGCCGGGATCTCCGGGCTGTGCTGTGTGCCATCTGTTATGTTTCTGTGCTTCTCTGTTCCAAGTTATTTGCTGCGTCGTAATGTCTCTTTAGTTTTTTTTATTATAAGACTATTGCTATCAAACTCTAATACAGGTATTTGGTCCACCTTCAAGGACGTTAAACAAAAGGGCTCTTGGGACAACCCATTGGGGACCATTTGGTTCCGTTCTTTCTTGTTACCTTCTTTGCTATATTTTTGTTGTGTTTGGGATCTCTTTATTCGCAGGTCCGCATCTATTAGAGCACGGCGGAATCACCGCATTCTGAACAAAACGCCATATCTTCTGGTATGCTCATTTCTGAGCATGGGGTAATCTCTCATCCTAGCTCTCTTAAGCTTATGCCGCTATCAAACATGCTTTTTGCTTAGTGTAAGTCTGGGGGAGTGAGAGTTATCGTTACCACGTGCACATGCACAGTGCCCAGCATACTAGGATTTATAATCTGTGTTATATTGTAGCATTATTCATCTCATGGCACACCACGTGTAACACCCCAAATCTGGTAGTTCCGCGAAGTAGGCGGAGTGGTAGTGCGGCACGTGAAGCAGGCTAGAATTTTCCCTGTCTGCTCTTAGCGCACGATCAGTGGCCTCATCGCGCACGACCAGTGATCGTGTGCCAGCGATCGTGCGTTAATTCAGAAGAGAATCGAGTTCTGTCTCGGACAGTGCGCACGACCATTTCCCTCTTCGCGCACGACCAGTGATCGTGCGCCAGCGATCGTGCGCTTATTCGCAAGAATTCAGAGTTCTGTCCCGGATAGTGCGCACGACCATTGCCCTCGTCGCGCACGACCACTGACCGTGCGCCTGTGATCGTGCGCCCTGTTTATTCTGTTCCGCGATTTTGAGCGGAGAAGAAGATCGGGCCGTCCAAATCTTTTGAGATCTGATCCGATGGCCAGGATTAGATGCTGGAGGCTATTAGGGCTTATGAGAGGAGATTAATCCTCATTATTTTGAGGTGTTTCTCTCTCCTAGGCTAGAGGAAGAAGAAGGAGGCAAGGAAGAAGAAGGAAGATCCCGCCATTGACGGAGCTCCGGAGCTCCGTTTCGCGAGCCGTTTCCAGATCCGGAGAGTGCAGCCCGGTGCGGTTCTTTCCCTCCGCGTAGAATCTCGGATCCATGGCGAAGAGGAACACGTCTAGGGTAACGATTCTTCCTCCCGAACTTTGGACTTGTATTTGTCCATTTATTCCTCTTTCTTTGCTTGCATGAGGTATCTCTTTCACCAAATGGGTGAAGTGTAGGATTTCCTCAAGTCCTTCGGGACTCCGGGTAGATTGTGTCCGTCCCTGGCATATTGCATGTAGAAAATCCGGTAGTCGTGCGGATTTAGGCATTTTGTGTGAAGCCTATTCGTGGCCGTGAGCCCGAATCGGTGATGCTTGATTTGCGACGTTGCATTTAGGTTAGACCTAGAATGCGTGCCGGAGAATGACTCCGTGAACTCACCTATAGTATTGCGGGGGTTAAGTGTAGGCGTCTTGTGAAGATCCCTACGAAAGCCCCATGCTTTGAGCTTTGGATGAAGGCAAACCTTCACCACGTTATTGATGCGGAGCGTATGTACCTCCCTTGTTGAGAATTCGCGAAGCCTAGATCCTTATGAAGGGGTTAGGTGCGTAGCGTATATTTTTGAGGAGCACTTGAAAGTGCTAAACCCTTACGGGCCGAGGTGAAGCCGTACCCGCGTCGTGCGATAGATCGCGACGATTAGAGCACGGGCAAAGCTGAACCGAACCCGTTTCCATGCAGATCGGCGAGAGGTCCCTTCCTCATGAAGGCCGTGTGATCATGGGAGAGGTCGTGGAAGGTGTCATACCTAGACCGACCAAAAGCTCTTGTTTCCCACCTAAGGTTGTGACCCTTAGGGTGGAGTGTTGTGAATTTGATGTTATGTTTAGCCTCATGCGATTTGCTTAGGCGGTTGTGGGAAACCTTCGGGTGAACCCAACCAACATCATGTGCATACCTAGGTTCCCTTCTTTTTGATGCTCAACCTAGAAGATTGATTGTGCTTGAAACCTCACCTCGTGTAGTTGCACTTTCTTTAGTTTAGTACTTGTGCTAGTATGGCTTACTTGCAGGGTAGAATCTCCGCCACCCCGGGAAAGGGGTGGGGTCGTTATAATTTGGTCAGCTGTGCTGACCGTTACTTTGTTTGCCACCGCTTGGTGGAATGTTCTTATGCAGGTGCAGGTGAGCCTAGCGGGAAGTAGCGGGCGTTGGCCCCTTTGCTGTGTTGGCCCTCGAAGGCCAGCCTTTTTCCTGCTTTCTCATGTTTTGCCGGCCTGCGTGCCGATGCATGTTTTGTTGGAGTTTTGTACATTGATTTGATGTAAGGCCCTAAGGCCGTAACTCTCATGTCTGGATTCATTCCAATGATAGTGGACATGTCTATTTGAATGGTTTAATTAATGCTTCCGCTTACGTTTTGTACTCTCGTTAGTTGTTACTTTTCTGGTTATCACCTTTTAACTCCTAGCTAGTGTGGTTTGTATGGCGTGGGGTCCCGGCCGGACCTGCTGTTATACTTTTTGTACTGGCAGGGTGTTACAATTTGGTATCGGACTTAAGGCGTCGATCCGTAGTTTAGCGAATTCGGGACGAATTCCTTTTAAGGGGTTGTGCGCACGGGCTGTGCATTCACCTAAAACGACAAAAACTAATAAGAATGTCCACTTAGGAATGAAAAAACATACTTGTTTGCGGAACCTGAGCGTTCCATGATTGATGTTTGATATGTTTAGGGTCACTAAATTGTGCCTTGCATGATTATAGGTGACTAGAAGTGCTGCGGGGCGGTCTCAACCCCGTAACACCGCTGAAAGTAGTGGGTCGGCTGAGGTGCCAGCGACCACTCCTTCGGCTGAGATGATCAGAATGGTCGCAGAAGCAGTCTTCGCGATGATCAATGCTCAACCGCAAAGGCTTGCACAGCCTGCTACGCCTACTACTGATGCAGCCCCGGTAGTTGAACCTGCAGTGGAACCTGCGGTAGCACCAAGGGTTGATGCCCCTGTGCCAGTAGCTGCAGTGGAACCGGCGTTAGCACCGAGGGTGGAGCGTCAAGTTGCGCAAGTAGTTGCGGGGCGAGCGCGTGACCAACAATTAAAGCACTTCTTGAGCTTTAATCCTCCTACCTTCTCGGGATCTGAGTCCCCAACGGAGGCAGAAGACTGGTTGTCAAGAGTTAGAAGAACTCTGAGGGCGACGGCGACGGACGAAGCCATGATGGTCACCTTAGCCACTTTCCTTCTTGACGGAGAGGCTGTGCTGTGGTGGGAAGAGCAGGAACTGCACAAATTCGGCGATAGAGACATTACTGAAATATCAATGGCTGAGTTTTCAAAGTCATTCCTCCAGCGGTTTATCCCCTCTGCCCAACGCATTGCGTTACAAAACCAGTTCCTGAGGTTAACTCAAGGTGATCGCTCCGTTGACGATTACTTACATGAGTTTACCAGACTGAGTCGCTATGCGGGGGCATTGGTGGAGGATGAGGAGACGAAGACGAATAAATTCTATGAAGGGCTTCGGGACGAGTTGAGGCTGCTCCTTGCAGGCCCTATGACGTTTGGCTTCCAAGTGATGGTGCAAACCGCCAGATCTTTGGAGTTGGACATGAAGAGGGTACAAGCAAAGAGTGTTGTAAAGAAACCCGAGTTTCATGCGCCGGCCTCTCAGTCCAAGCCGGACTTCAGAAGGAACAAGCGGAAGTTCAAGCAGGCGGAACCAGCTTCTTCGAATGTTTCGGGAGCCACGACCGCGCGGACTCCTATTACGTGTTTCACCTGCGGGAAGGTGGGACACAAAGCTGCGGTGTGTCGAAGTGGTCCCCCAAAGGCGGCAAATCGAGCGGTGGATTATGCTCGGGCTGCGGAAAAGGGCAAAGCGGCAGAGTCTTCGGCCTCCCAGCACATTCCGACTCAGCCGAGAGTCTATTCGCTTGGCCAACAAGAAGCTATACGACAACCCGATGTCGTCACAGGTACGAATTAGAAGTTAGCTGTTACAGCTATGTTATGATTCTTACTGTGGTACGACTATATGTGTTATTTGTGTACAATTAGGTTTCGTCCTAATTTTCAACTATCCGGCGAGAGCTCTATTCGATACGGGTGCATCGCACTCTTTCCTGTCTGAGGACTTCGTGGTGCGAATCGGAGTGCCGTCTACCTTTGTAGAGGATAGATTGGAAGTAGTGCTACCCAATGGATCTCGAATGAGTGCGGATAGGAAGAGCCGTGTGAAGGTGCGGATCGGAAGTCGAGATTTCGACTTGGAAGCGTCGTTACTACCGTTAGCTGAATTCGATGTGATCTTCGGCATGGACTGGCTCTCGGAGCAGCGAGCATGCATAGATTGCAATACAAAGGAGATCACTCTGGGAACGAACACCGACGATGAAACCACATTCGCCGGTATGCGAGGAGCGAGCAAGACGCTGATGTCTGCTCTCCAGGTGGTTAAGGCGGTGAGAAAAGGCGCCGAGTTGTTCTTCACCTTGTTGGAGGCTTCGGAGCCAAAGCCCAGGTTGTGTGATGTCCCAGTTGTAGCGGAATACGCCGACGTGTTTCCTAACGAACTCCCTGGGGCTCCGCCTCATCGGGAGATTGATTTCTGTATCGAGTTGGTGCCAGGTGCCAAACCTGTGGCCCGCTCACCATACAGAATAGCGCCAAAGGAATTGGCAGAGTTGAAGGTCCAATTGCAAGAGCTGCTAGAGCAAGGCTACGTACGTCCAAGCTCTTCGCCTTTTAGTGCACCGGTCCTCTTTGTGAAAAAGAAGGATGGGAGCTTGCGTCTATGTATTGATTATAGAGAGCTAAACAAGTTGACCGAGAAAAACCGATATCCGATTCCTAGAATCGATGATCTTTTCGACCAACTAATGGGGTCGACGGTTTACTCCAAGCTAGACCTAAGGTCCGGCTACTATCAACTGCGAATAAGGGAATGCGACATCCCAAAGACAGCGTTCAGTACTCGCTTTGGGCACTTTGAGTTCACGGTAATGCCGTTCGGTCTATCCAACGCACCGTCGGTATTCATGGACTTGATGAATAGGACATTCCGTGAGTATTTAGATCAATTTGTGATCGTCTTCATCGACGACATTTTGGTATACTCTCAGTCGGAAGAGGAGCATGTAGGGCATCTGCACGCAGTCCTGAGCACCTTGAGGAGGAGTCAGCTATATGCCAAGTTCTCCAAGTGCGAGTTTTGGCTACCGTCAGTGGCATTCCTTGGTCATGTTGTTAGTGGCGAAGGAATTGCAGTTGATCCGTCGAAGATAGAAGCGATCCAAGCGTGGCCTTTGTTGAAAAACGTAGCGGAAGTCCGAAGTTTCTTAGGACTTGCCGGCTATTATAGGCGCTTTGTGGAAAACTTCTCGAGGATCGCACTTCCTCTCACAAAACTGACTAGAAAGGATAATAAGTTCGTTTGGTCGCCCGAGTGCGCACGAGCTTTTGAAGAGCTAAAGAGCCGTCTGACCACGGCGCCCATTCTATGCTCGCCACAAGGTACGGAAGGCTACGAAATATATAGCGACGCCTCAGGAAGTGGTTTGGGATGTGTCCTAGTGCAGTTCGGGAAGGTAATTGCCTACGGCTCCCGGCAACTGAAGGTTCACGAGAGGAATTACCCGGTCCATGATTTGGAGCTAGCGGCCGTGGTTTTTGCCCTCAAGCTTTGGAGGCACTATCTATATGGCGTGAAGATCGATATCTTTACCGACCATAAGAGCCTCAAGTACTTACTAGATCAAAGGGAGTTGAACATGCGCCAAAGGAGGTGGATGGAGTTCCTTGGGGACTACACCTTCGATATCAAATATACTCCTGGTAAAGGAAACGTAGTTGCAGACGCGTTGAGTCGTCGGGCTCCCGCACGAGCAAATTGGATTTTGATGCACGATGAGCGTCTAATCCGTGAGCTAGAAGATATGGAGATCATATGCATTGATAGGAGAACGTCTACTTCAGCATGCTTGAACTGGACGGAAGTTCACTACGACCTTGCCGACCGAGTTCGACAAGCATTGGAGTTGGACGAGAGCTTGAAACGATACAAAGCGGAAACCGTTGAAGGGTTAAACGCTGATTTCTCCTTCGAAGACGACCTTATGTGGAAGCAGGAAAGATTATGCATCCCAAACGTTGGTACTCTACGGGCGGAATTGATGTACGAGGCTCATCATACCAAGTACTCGATCCACCCGGGGAGCACTAAAATGTTTATGGATATGAAGAAACTGTTCTGGTGGCCGGGCATGAAGAAGGACATTGCCCTTTACGTGGCCAAGTGTCATACTTGCGCGTTGGTGAAAGCGGAATGTCAACGTCCCGGTGGGTTTCTGAAGTCCTTGCCGATTCCGGAATGGAAGTTTGATGATATTTCGATGGATTTCGTGCACGGATTGCCGAGATCGCAACATGGAAACGACGCCATATGGGTGATCGTGGACCGTTTGACAAAGGTATCACACTTCATTCCGAACCGGAAGGATGATTCCGTAGAGAAGCTAGCAAAGCTCTATGTGGATAGTATCGTGAGACTGCACGGTGTCCCTCGTAGCATCGTCAGTGATCGTGACGGGCGTTTCACATCGAAAGATTGGAGGCTTATCCATGAACTGTTGGGCACAAAATTGAAGTTCAGCACGGCCTTCCACCCGCAAACGGATGGACAGACCGAGAGAACCAACAGGACTATGGAGGATATGCTCCGAATGTGCGCTCTAGACTTTGGAAAGAGGTGGGAGGATCACCTCTTTATGATCGAATTCGCCTACAATAATAGCTACCAAGCCAGCATAAAGATGGCTCCTTTCGAGGCCCTCTATGGTAAGAAGTGTCGTACGCCGTTGTCTTGGGCGGAAACGGGCGATACTAAGCTATTGAAGCGAAAGGATGTTGAAGAAGCAACGTCGACGATCCGGACTATACGCGAAAGGCTATTGGTTGCCCAGGATAGGCAAGCAAAGTATTTCAACGCCAAGCATAGGAACTTAGAGTTCGCCGTCGGTGACCGGGTTTACTTGAAGATCAAACCGTTCAAAGGGGTATCAAGGATTCGACGCTTGAAAAAGCTCAGTCCGAGGTACTTAGGACCGTTCGAGATCGTGGAGCGTGTTGGTGATGCGGCTTATCGGCTTGCGCTATCTGCAGAGCTGAGCAGTCTGCACGACGTGTTCCACATTTCAGTGTTGAGGAAGGCAGTGCAAGAGCCTACTCATATCGTTGCGGTCGGCAAAGTTCCGGTCGATAGTGGGTTGTCGACGAAAGTCAAGCCTTTACGCATCGAAGATACCGAAGTAAAGCAGCTGCGGAACAAGTCCATTCGGATGGTAAAAGTCCGGTGGGATAACTGCGGCCGAGAGGAGCTCTCTTGGGAGAGAGAGCAAACGATGCTTGCGGAGTATCCCGAGCTATTTCCCTCAGGTAAAGTAACGGTAATTTATGCTATTACTGTTTCCTGGATTTCGGGACGAAATTCTTTTAAGGAGGGTGGAGTTGTAACACCCCAAATCTGGTAGTTCCGCGAAGTAGGCGGAGTGGTAGTGCGGCACGTGAAGCAGGCTAGAATTTTCCCTGTCTGCTCTTAGCGCACGATCAGTGGCCTCATCGCGCACGACCAGTGATCGTGTGCCAGCGATCGTGCGTTAATTCAGAAGAGAATCGAGTTCTGTCTCGGACAGTGCGCACGACCATTTCCCTCTTCGCGCACGACCAGTGATCGTGCGCCAGCGATCGTGCGCTTATTCGCAAGAATTCAGAGTTCTGTCCCGGATAGTGCGCACGACCATTGCCCTCGTCGCGCACGACCACTGACCGTGCGCCTGTGATCGTGCGCCCTGTTTATTCTGTTCCGCGATTTTGAGCGGAGAAGAAGATCGGGCCGTCCAAATCTTTTGAGATCTGATCCGATGGCCAGGATTAGATGCTGGAGGCTATTAGGGCTTATGAGAGGAGATTAATCCTCATTATTTTGAGGTGTTTCTCTCTCCTAGGCTAGAGGAAGAAGAAGGAGGCAAGGAAGAAGAAGGAAGATCCCGCCATTGACGGAGCTCCGGAGCTCCGTTTCGCGAGCCGTTTCCAGATCCGGAGAGTGCAGCCCGGTGCGGTTCTTTCCCTCCGCGTAGAATCTCGGATCCATGGCGAAGAGGAACACGTCTAGGGTAACGATTCTTCCTCCCGAACTTTGGACTTGTATTTGTCCATTTATTCCTCTTTCTTTGCTTGCATGAGGTATCTCTTTCACCAAATGGGTGAAGTGTAGGATTTCCTCAAGTCCTTCGGGACTCCGGGTAGATTGTGTCCGTCCCCGGCATATTGCATGTAGAAAATCCGGTAGTCGTGCGGATTTAGGCATTTTGTGTGAAGCCTATTCGTGGCCGTGAGCCCGAATCGGTGATGCTTGATTTGCGACGTTGCATTTAGGTTAGACCTAGAATGCGTGCCGGAGAATGACTCCGTGAACTCACCTATAGTATTGCGGGGGTTAAGTGTAGGCGTCTTGTGAAGATCCCTACGAAAGCCCCATGCTTTGAGCTTTGGATGAAGGCAAACCTTCACCACGTTATTGATGCGGAGCGTATGTACCTCCCTTGTTGAGAATTCGCGAAGCCTAGATCCTTATGAAGGGGTTAGGTGCGTAGCGTATATTTTTGAGGAGCACTTGAAAGTGCTAAACCCTTACGGGCCGAGGTGAAGCCGTACCCGCGTCGTGCGATAGATCGCGACGATTAGAGCATGGGCAAAGCTGAACCGAACCCGTTTCCATGCAGATCGGCGAGAGGTCCCTTCCTCATGAAGGCCGTGTGATCATGGGAGAGGTCGTGGAAGGTGTCATACCTAGACCGACCAAAAGCTCTTGTTTCCCACCTAAGGTTGTGACCCTTAGGGTGGAGTGTTGTGAATTTGATGTTATGTTTAGCCTCATGCGATTTGCTTAGGCGGTTGTGGGAAACCTTCGGGTGAACCCAACCAACATCATGTGCATACCTAGGTTCCCTTCTTTTTGATGCTCAACCTAGAAGATTGATTGTGCTTGAAACCTCACCTCGTGTAGTTGCACTTTCTTTAGTTTAGTACTTGTGCTAGTATGGCTTACTTGCAGGGTAGAATCTCCGCCACCCCGGGAAAGGGGTGGGGTCGTTATAATTTGGTCAGCTGTGCTGACCGTTACTTTGTTTGCCACCGCTTGGTGGAATGTTCTTATGCAGGTGCAGGTGAGCCTAGCGGGAAGTAGCGGGCGTTGGCCCCTTTGCTGTGTTGGCCCTCGAAGGCCAGCCTTTTTCCTGCTTTCTCATGTTTTGCCGGCCTGCGTGCCGATGCATGTTTTGTTGGAGTTTTGTACATTGATTTGATGTAAGGCCCTAAGGCCGTAACTCTCATGTCTGGATTCATTCCAATGATAGTGGACATGTCTATTTGAATGGTTTAATTAATGCTTCCGCTTACGTTTTGTACTCTCGTTAGTTGTTACTTTTCTGGTTATCACCTTTTAACTCCTAGCTAGTGTGGTTTGTATGGCGTGGGGTCCCGGCCGGACCTGCTGTTATACTTTTTGTACTGGCAGGGTGTTACACCACGACACCCACGTGAGCGCACTTAACTGTAGGCGCGCGACGAGTCTAACTTGTCTCGGTTATGTGAATGGGAACTCACGGTGCTGGGTTAGGATTGCGAGACGAAGTACTTTGTTGACTCGTGTAGTGCTCTAGTCATTTATTCATGTCTCGCATAGAAATTGGTGTAGATAAAACGTTTCTTTATGCTTTTAGTTTTACATTTTATTCTTTCAGTGTAATTCTAGTTTATTCTACTCAAAAGCGGTGAATCCGGTGCGAATCAATTGGTAGTGTAGGGATGTGTGTAGAGGGGTGCTAGGCTCGTATTGCTCGAGTTGGGAGGAAGAATCATCTTTCTCGGTGACTAAGAACTTGCCCCAAGCGACTCTCGAAGCATGGGTATGAGTTAGTTCAGTGCGTGAGCGTGACGTAGGCCATCATGTTGGCCAGTTTGAGCTTTGTATTCCGGTCCTAACATCTTATCCTTGCTAGCCCCTTGTGCCTACCCAATCCCGTTGATTCAGCTCCACCTTCAATTCACCAAAGCCAAAATGACTATCCTAATCGCACACCAAATTCTGAGCTCAAGCAATTTGTGCATTTAAAAAAAATGGGGTGTTGACGCGGTGTATATTTTTGATTGTAGTGGAAATGCGTTATTGAAGATATAGCTGTTTTGTATCTACTTGTGCAAAGTTATGAAATCTGAAAAAAAATGAGAAAAGAAAAGAAAGAAAAAAGAAAAAATGTATAAAGAGATATTTGGGAATAAGTGGTGTACACATTTTTATTACTGCTGGGATAGTGTTTCTTTTGCAGGCTCATTTGGGTTATGTGCGCTAAGCCCCCGCATCTATCATTGTTTACCGCACTGAAGCCTAAGCCTAAATCATAACCTAAAGTCCTATTGATTTGCGCATCGAATCGTACGACTGCCGTGGAGAGAGTGCGAACGGGTGAGCTTATGGTCATCGACATTGATGGATTTCAGTGGAGGTTATTCCGAACTCCGGTGTTGAGTAATGTTCGCCTCAGCAGCCTTTCTACTTTCTTCCTACGCATGACCGAGTGATTCCCTATGATTCAACTTTTGAGTAGAAATAATATATAGTTACGTTGTTAGAATTATGTAGACTATTTTGCATAACTAAAAATTCTTTTTACTAGATTTCTATGCACATGTGTATGAGACTTCACATATTACTCCATCCTTGCAATTTCTAACCCAGCTATGTCTTTTCTAGCTCCGCCGGATTTGTTTGCTCGGGACGCGCAAACAGGTAAGTCTGGGGGTGTGATGAGTCTGGTTTATACAGTGATTTTCGGCCTCATCTGGGGTTGTTTTAGTGTCATTGCACTTCAATTACTGTTCATATATGCTTATATTGATATCACGGCGTATCTGCGCCTTTTGTGCAATCCTTCCCCCTTTGTGGCATGTTTTTCTTATAAATTACTGTATGCCTGCGTTATGGATCCGGTGGTGTGCACGGATCGGGGTCATATGCATTTTTCCTGCAGGTCCTGGGATCGCGCGAACGTTCGGGATGGTGCGGGGCAATTTTTGGCCTAGAAAGCCTCTAATCGTGCGCATTCCTTCGCGCACGATCAGGCGGACGATCAGTGGTCGTGCGTTAATTCCCTTCCCAGACAGAGCGACGGCGCACGATCAGAGGATCCCTTTGCGCACGACCATTGGTCGTGCGCCCCTGACCGTGCGTTAATTGCCATCTCTTTCTTTGCTACAGGTTGACTGCGCACGATCACAGGCATTCCTTCGCGCACGACCATTGGTCGTGCGCCATTGATCGTGCGTAGTGTTTATTCTGCTCCGTATTTAAGCCGCTGCTCCGCGAAATTAGGTATCCAACACTGTTTGGAGGCGCGATTTCTCCGCGCCAGTCCGCCGTTTCACCTCTCCAAGTTCCTCCCATCCATTTCCCCCTTTGGGAAGGCTTCATCCACTGATCCTAAGGTCCATCTAGGATCCCGGAAGCATTCTCCGCCATCTACAGCTAGCATTCCATGAGGAGGACATCTCCATTGGGCGAAGCAGAAGTGACCCAGCTCTGAGAAGAAGACGGGCGATAGTTGGAGGTAGTGACAGCCTCTAAGCCCAGGAAGCAACCAAGGACTGAGCTCGGAGGAGGCGTGATGACCCCCCATTCCGACCAAGATCCACGGCGAGGCTCCTCATCTCGTGGTCCCTTCTACCCCTTCTCCTTTTTTGATATGAACTCTTCATTGTTGTAATGAACAAAGTGAACCTCTATTTGTCTATGAATGGGAGTTTGTTTATGATATTGTTCTTTACTTGATGCTGTGTTGTGATGCGCTCCGCCCCCGCTCCACTTACACACACACGTTCTAGCACTCGCTCTAGCAAAAGCTGGAAGTGATAGCGAAGAGGTGCCTTCGACCCTCAACTCTCGCATTTGCACTCACCTCATCCATTTGCTCACCGGCCATCCGCTAAGCGAAGCACGACATCGCGGCCTGCACTAAATCCATCCACCAAGCGATACGGTGATTGCGACCCGCATAGTTTGTTTAGCTTTCTCATTCCGGTTCTACAAAACCAATCAAAACCCCCATGTTTTGTTTAACTTAGAAACCCTCATAATTAATCTCCTAACAGGCAAATCGTACTACCCAACTTGCGGTCCTTTGAGAACGATATTCGGGGAGCTACTCCCTACTTTTATTACTTGACAACGACCGGTGCACTGCCTTCGTACTGCATTTCGTGCCCGCTAATTAGCGGTGTGGAAATAGCGTGTCAGCTATGAAGAAAAGCCTTATGGAAGTCTACGAAGGATGAAGATTAATTTGCAGGGCAAACTTCTCACATATATCATTAGGAAAGTGTTGTTGTGTAAAACAGGATCTCATGATAGGATTTCCAAAGGGATGTTTGAGGTAAAGGTAAGAGTTATCCTAGAAAAGAAGACCGATAGGGGCAAAGTATTGTTTGATAAAATCAAGGAATGTCGGAAGGTTCCTAATTTTGGCAGAATCCCCTCACTATACATTAAGCACCGCAATCCTCTCTATCTGAAAGCACTGAAACAACTCCTCTCCACTATCTTAAGAGAATATATATAAAGATTGTGTGCAGATGGGAGAAGAAATTCTCTAAGAAGGAAGTTGGTGAATCTTCCCTTCAAGGTGCTACTGCAATAAGAAATTTTGAGCAAGTGCCACCAGCTATTCAGGCACACCATGTACCTATTGAGGGGGAGACCTTAAGAGATGATGAAGATACATCCAACAGAATGTGTATAGACCCTTGTGTGGATGTCACCATGGAAGAAGTTCTGACCATTGCAAAGGAGACAAATCTGAATATTGAAGGAGATGAATCTGGGAAAAGTCCCAGTAATGGATAAGAGGTTCTTGAAGAGCCAGAAAATTCTGAAAGATCTTTGGAAGAGCAAATAGACATTAATGAACATACCAGAGCTCATAACAATGGAGATGAGAAACCCTCTATTCTCATGACTGCACCCATGCAGGGTGAGTCATTTGCACAAGATATTCTGCAGTCTACACCACCAAGCACTAGAAATGAGGAACTCTCTCTTACACCTCCCACTCCCATTGCTTAAGATACTCTTCTTCAATTGGAAGTTTTATTTGAAAGGCAGTGAGCAAAGTTTGAGGGATATGTGGATAGAGTTATTAAGGACTGTAAAGACAGCCTATCTAACAGAACTAATAACTTACAAAAAGAAATTCATCATGTAAACTTTCAAAATGCAAATGTATATAATACTACAACAAATGTCGCGTCAGACACAAGTGCACATATTACACATATAAATGAGGCCATAATGCTGATTAACCAACAATTAAATACAATCCTGGATAGAATGGATGTCTTAAGAGACAAATAGTAATCCATAATCCATAATCAAGATGCGACATTTTCATATCTAGAAGATGCAATAAACACTGTACTTCTAAGAATTTCTGACAGTGCTCATGTCTCTCAAGAGCTTGTCAATTACACTAGTGAGACCTTGCAACATCAACTTCATGTAACTCAGGAACAACTCTCTTCTCTACTGAATCAGTTAGTAAAAACCTCTCAAGGAACTCTCATGGATGTAATTGGAAATCAGAATGCCCTTCTCTCTAAACAACTGAAGAACACACAAAATACAATTTCTAAACAGTAATTTGTAGAAGACAAAAAGGGGGAGATGTTATCAAGTCATCATGCCATGGGGGTGTCAAATGAAGTCTGATTATCTATGGGACTTGAAACCATAAGTTAAGGGGTACCATATCAACATCCTCTCCCTAAGGGACATTCTATACCTGAAGGACCACCAGATATGCCAGAAGAAGAATTTCCAGAACAATATGAGCAACCTAAAAATTATCAAACCTATTTTGCTGATGAATCCACCAGTGGACAAGGCAAGAAGAGCAAGAAGAAACATGTTGATAATGAAGAGTAGGAAGATAAAAAGAGAAGAATAGAGGAGTTAAGAAAGAATCCTAACTTTGAAGAATGGAGTCACTGCTCAAGGGAAATTATACTGAAAACCTGGGCACTCTATCAAGAAGGTCAGATTGATAAAGGTAAAATCTACAGCTCTAAAGAATGACAAAAATATGAGTTAACTGAAGCAAGAAAAACAGATTACTAGCTAAAATTCAAAATGGGAGATGCCTCAGTTAAGGATATTGCACATGCACCTCTCAGATACTATCCAAAGACATACAACTACATTGAAAGACAAAGGCAAAAGCAGGCTGAGGCTGAGAAATCTGGGAAGGGAGGAACATCTTGCAAAGGTAAAACTATCCAGGAAGAATGATGAAGAACATGGAATTTAGAAACACACACGCACAACTCTATGTTTTCCAATTGTGGCTGATTTATAATCATGTTTTGGACAATTTTTATGGAAGTGTCAATTGCTTTAATTTTATATATTGATCATTCTTGAGTATGTTTATTTGTCAAGATTATCAATAATTGTGAGTTCAGGATTCTTCAAATAGGTGGAGATTATTGGAAAAATTTCCTTCAATATTTCCAGATTTGAAGAAGGACCACAAATATAGATAAACAAATTTGTTTTTTGATATTGTACTTTAGTTCATAATGTGACAGGTGAATCAATTCTATATTATTAGAATCCAGACTGAAAAGAAGTCATAAAATAATCTAAGTAAAATATTGATTTAAGTCCAAGCTAAAAGTCGTATAGACATGAAGCTTATCATCGAGACAGTCTCGATGATATCGTCTTGAAGAAGTTATTCAATTTGGAAGATTAAGTAAAGTCAAGCAGACATGAAGTATATCATCTAGATAGTCTCGATGATATAGAATTGAAGCCATTTGATTTTGAAGACTAAGCTAAGTCAAGTAGACGGGAAGCATATCGTGTAGTCGATCTCGACGATATCGACTTGAAGGAATAATTCATCTTAAAGACTAAGTTAAGTCTTGCATGTTGGAACATGGTCTTCCGCATCTCCTAGGTTTGAGAATAACAAATCCTATGTGTATTTGATCTTGTGTGTTTAAGTGTGCAGGATAACAAAGTCCACATGACTCAAGGATTACATAAGAAGGTTGCCCCCAAATTTGTGCCATCAAATCCAACACTCCCACTAGCGCCGACGGTATCACCTAACGGCTGGCGCTAGCGCTATGGAACCGCTGAGAACGGATACTTGGTTCGACGAAATTGATCTTGCGTTCGACGATCTTGTGGTCGATAAATTTTCGGTCGACGAATGTTGAAGCCCGCTCGATGAACTGCTTACTCTACCACGGCACGCTAGTACTAGCGCTGGCTCTAGCTGTCGCTCAACGAACTATAAGCTGCGTTTGATGAAATGCTCATCACTGCGTTCGACGAAAAATTTGCTCGACGAACTGTAAGCTGCGCTCGACGAAATTTCGATCGACGAAAAGTTTGCTTATGCGCAATTCCAGGAGTACTTATAGAAGGAGATAGCGCCTGGCGGTATCCGATAGCGCAGGTGGTAGCGCGGAGCACAGAAGGCAAGAGAGAATTGTTTCCTCAGATTGAAGATTCTGCCGCGCAGAATATGTCCTAAAATGGGATATCGCCGGTGGTAGCACTAGCGCAGGCGCTAGCGCTGAGACTATAAAAAGGCCCCTTGGCTCCATCTTCCTGATCTTCTTCAGATCCAAAATTCCAGAGCTTCGTGCCATAGCATAGAGAGAAAGTTTCAGAGAGATACTCCCACAAATCCATAAAGGCTTAAGGAGATCCGTGTAGAAGATTTCAACACACGTCATCATTGTGACGAAAGACCACATCGACTACGATCATACTCTGCGTCTTCGTCTACTTCTCCAAGAGATCCACATAGAGGGAGTTTTTATATTATTATCTTTTTATTTCACATCTTTTCTTGTAATCGTGTAGTAAATTTGCCTCGTGTTGGCGACTAGGTCTGGGTAGGACTTAGGGCAGAAATTCGCCTCGTGTTGGCGACTAGGTTTCGGGTGTAGGTCTACAGGGTGCTCGAGGCCATATCCGGGGAAGGGTTGGCTAGAGCGGCTTGAGGCCGTATCCGGGGAAGGATCGACTAAAGCCAACCGGTTCGTGGGGATTCGAGTCGGTATAGAAAACAAAAAGAGTCTTTCATATTTCGCTTTGATTTCTAGCGTCATTGAAATAAAAAATTCGTAATCAATTTTATTAATAATAATCATGTCTCTCTTTGTGTAATAAAATTGATTTGTTCTTCATTTCTCTAAATTGTTTATTATCCTTTTCTTTATTATAAAACAATTTAGATCTTTAAACAAAATCACTATTTTGATTTCTTATCATAAGCAAGTATTTCAAAATATAATATAAGCATTTTATAACTCTTATTCACCCCCCCTCTAAGGGCACCTACCGATCCAACAAGTGGAATCAGAGCCAGGTTATTCCAAATCGGCTTAACAACCGGGAATAATATCGTCTCATGATCTCGCTTCTATTAGTGGGGTAAATTTTTATGAAGAAGAAAAATCTCTTAAACCACCTTTATTCGAAGGGAGAAATTATAAAGGGTGGAAATTTGTAATGGAAAAGTTTATTAAAAATTTGGATATCAACGCTTGGGATATAGAAATAACAAGACCAGCGGACGAATCAAATAAACAAGAGCGTCACCTAAATGCAAAAGCTATGCATTATATTTTTTGTGCTTTATCTCAAGATATTTTCAAATTAATATATTATTTTTCTAGTGCATACAAAGTATGTGTTGTTTATGGGGTGTCTACTTTAATCACCTAGAGGGGGGGGGGGGGGGGGGGGGGGGGGGGGGGGGGGGTGAATAGGTTTTTCTTTTTATAAAATCCCCCTTTAAGTTTTTCTTACTTTCTGGCTAATAGATCTAAGAAATAAGGAACAACCCACAGAAAGCACACAATGATCTATAGAGGTTCCTCAAGACCGGGTGTCTTGAGTAGTCCTCTGTCCCTCTGCGCCTACCCAGCGATCCGCTAGGCTCGGCAAACTCCGCCAAAATCTTTCGGCCCTCAAGCCTTACACCACGGACCCGCAAGTCGCAACAGCCTAAGCCCTCAAGCCCCTACTGCCCCCGAGCCCGCAAGCTCGACACTCAGGCCGTCAAGCCCTACACCACACAGACCCGCAAGTCCTGTGCCCACATCCTAAGCCCGCAAGCCCCTACTGCGCCCGAGCCATCAAGCTCGACAAGTCGCACCCGCGAGTGCACTGCTCTGGCCCTCAAGCCTCACAGCTCTTCAACCCTCAAGCTAGACAATATGGCCCGCAAGCCTTACAAGAGATTACAGAAATAAACTGTTTCTTCTGCCTGATGTTGATTGGCAACCTTAGCCTGATGATGATCGGCTTCTTGAGAATGAAGAGAATGCTTATGAATCAGATCTTGAATGCACGGTCCTTCTTCAATTCTTTCTTAGCCGGATGTGGATTGGCTTCTTAGCAGTCGATGAGGATGACTACTTCTTGAGAACTTCTTCTTCTTCTCCGCAAGAATGTACTGTTCTATTGAGCGGCGGGATACTTTTTGCTAGTTCTTTCTTGCACGCAAAGTCATCTTTTCTAGGGCAATCCTGTTGTCTTTTATAGAGAGGACAAGCCGTATAACGGTCACATTAGCTTTCCTTTCCTGTCAGACGCTCAACCATCATAGCAAGCCCCTGATTGGACAATCAGGCGGCGACATTAATTTCTGACAGCACATCCGCGAGATTTGAATTTGTCTCGACGATATATTCCATCATTACGACGACATGGAATGTATCTCGACGACATCCCTTTGTCGGCTCCTTGTGCTTTGGAACTTCTTCTCAGGTCTCCTTGCTTCTGCTTCTGAAGCTTGTATTTCAATGATACGGGACATGCTGGCGTTCCTGCATATACGATGATATGCTTCCTTTGTCTGTGTCGTTGGAATCTTCTATGTTCATTCTGTCGTTGTAATTGCAGTATTGTCTTGTCGACATGGCCGCTATTTTGATGTCGACGATACTCCATTCTTCTCGACGACATGTCTTTCTTTGACAGTTTCTCTGCGTCTGCTTTGCTTGTCATTACAGTGACAAGCATACTTTGTCGGCCATCCCTCCAGTCCTTCTCGATGATATATACTTGTATACTTGTATTCTCCTGAGATTATGAACTAGATGGAATGTCAAATACAACTTGCATTTATCATTGAGCTGAGCACTTCTTCAAATCAGGAACATTACAGGGCTCTGTTCCCAACAATCTCCCCCTATTTGAAGAAGTCATAACCCACTCAATGATAAGTGCCATTTTCATAACAGATATTAACCTTTAAGCAGATAAGCACGTAATGATGATATTTCAGCAAAATTAAGTAAACACAAAATTTTGACAAATATTTCTTCATTTATAATTAGTGACGAATGTTCAGAAGAGTTTTGACATTTCTATATTTAACCATCTATATATCTGGTGCATTCGTATCAACAGCTCTCTTTGCTTTCTTGGTACCGACTTCCTACTCCTTTTTCTCCATCTCTTCCCTGTACTTTCTCTTTCTAATTTCTTCAGTCTTAATTGTGTCTTTGATAGTGTTCGATGTCCAGATGGCATGATCATAGCTGGCCTTTATCATTGATCTCTCCCCCTTTATGATTTATTCAGATATCCCTTTTTGGAGGTTTTCTTCGGAGGCCAATATCTTGTTTTTGAGCATGTGAATTCCAGCTTCCAAGTGATTCTTGGTTTCCAGCAGATGACTATCTAAATCTTTATTTTGTTGATATAGACTTTCTTTGATGTCAGCTGTGTGTTCATCCATTCTCTTGGTTGATGCAACATATGCCTTTTCTATGCTGCCGATAATCGATGACTGATTGATCTCTAGGTTAATTAGAGCTTTGTGAGAGCGGGTATTGTAATCTTGTAGGCTTTTCGCATCATTTCTTAGGTTTGCTGTTTCAGCAGACAGTTCCTTTCTTAGATCATTGATGGCAGAGGTGACATGTCTTTCTAGTTTTATCCTTTGCTCTTCCAGGAGCATCTTTATTTGAGATAGAAGGGATGGCTCTTCTTGTCTATTCTCTGTAGATGATCCCTCTTCTTCATCCCCTTCCAGTATTGGAGATAGAGATTTTCCTATTGGTGAGTGGCTTGGCTTACTCACCTTTTCAGGACCTTGTTGATCACTGCTAGTTCAATCAGCAGGGATTTCTTGATTGTCCTCTTGCATTGCAGACTCAGAATGTTCAGCATCCTCAGTCCCTATGATCTTTTGGATCACTGTTTCTACTTGAGCAGGGATCTCATTATTTTTCTCCCCCTCAGTTTCAACACTTCTTGGATCTCTGCCTGCAGATATCTTGAGTCCTTGACTTAGATCAGAGGTCTGGAGGGCGACATTCCTTGTTTATGTAGCTGCATCTGAGCCAGATGGTGGAGAGTTGTTCCCTGACTTACTCTCTTCAGATGAGCTTTCTCCCTTCCTCTTTGCATCTTCCGCAGTTTCTGTCTTCGTGGGAGGCTTAGTCAGAGTTTTCTCCCATCTTGCAAGGATTTTGATGTCCATTCTTTTCATGTGATATATTTTGACTCCATACTTTTTGTTGAAGCTTTCAGGGTAGGAAAGCAGAAGATAAAGTGATAGAAATCTTCCAAGATTCGGGGCCTGAAAGCTTTCTTGGATACTCTTAAAAATTTGCTGACCCCAATTGGTCTTCTTACTTAGAATTATCCTTGCCATTATTTCGAACATGGGCTTGGATATTCTATCATGCGACCCAACCTTGCAGAGGTGGGCCTTTCCCACTATGTCCGCCATCAGTTTTCCTTGCTGATTGAAGCTCTTCCTTTCCAGAGACCCATAGGTCTTGCTGGAGTGTCCGCACCATGCCAGAGCCTTGTCAAGGCCTTCCTGGGTGATCTTTTCATCTTCCTCCCTCTTGGCAAAGACCGGCATTCGAAGAGCCGTGTTCAATCTTTTAGGGTTTACCTTGACACTTATCCCGTTGATTACGCTCTTCACTGATGTTCCCTTTGAGCCACCCTTGGCATTCGAGTAGATCTCCAACACTTCTCTTCTTAATATTACTGTGGGCTCAGAGATGGCGTATTCCAGGCCGATGGTCTCGAGCAGCTTAATGGTGCTCTGGATTTCTTCTGAGCCTTCTGAGAATCCATTCTCACCACTTCACATCCTTCGAATAGAAGATCTTCCTTCTTTGGCGCCATATTTTTGACTCCAGAGGATTTTAGATTAGTCGGCTCGTTTACTCTTAGATGGCGTGGGGAACACGACGACTTTTTAGGGCTAATGTAGAGAACGTTTTGACCTTAAGACATTTGACCTTATTTATAGTGTCTGAGTTGGAAGTTGAAGTGTCATTTGTTAAATGTCTGACTAACTCGAGTTTAGCTGTAATGATTGATCTTAGACCTAATTAAGAGTCCGCTGACGATTGGGTATCGTCGTAATGCAGGTCTTTCGACGATACTAATGACCATTCCGACGATATGGTTTTTGAAAGATTACCTTTACAAAATTAGATGAAGATGTGTTTATGTGATAAACATTAACATGGTTACCTTCACCTTGGCCTCAAAGTCTCCTTGAGCCAGTTGCTCCCCTTTGATGGAATGTCCACTTATCATTACTTCCATCTCCCCCTAGATTAGTGCACCTTGGTATGTGGTAAGTTCTTCTTAGTCCTGAACTAAGCTTGGAGCACTTTATTGTCCATTTGCCTTGTTTGTTTTTTAATGGCTAAATGGACTATCCTACAAGACCGATTTAATATCCCTTAGGAACCCAAGGTGACTTGGGTCCTAGGTTCTTGTTAGCATAATAGGAGATCCCTCTACTCACCGCAGCCCTTCCAGAAGGTCTCACCTTTGCATTAAGCACACTAGGGTTGTGCCAACAGTCGATGGCAAAGTGTCCCACTTTGCCACAGCACCAACACTCATGGATGTTGTACCTTCTTTTCTGAGCACTTTTTGAAGTATGTTCAGTAGAGAAGGCAGCATCATTCTTCCAATCTCTCTTAGTCAAGAGCTGACTAGCTGCTCTAGTATCATCGTTTCTTCTTGACTTTATCTGTTTGTCAGCAACAGATGTCAGCTTGGTGGATGACGTGGTGTTGATGGCATCAGATATGTTCAAGTAAGAATTGATTATACTTGGGCTACTAGTCTGCTTCTTATCCAAGGGTGATTGAGAAGATGTTGCTCCTTTATCCTTGAGAGTGGGGGCTGGAACACCAAATGCAAATGGTCCATGATGGGCCATTTGAATTTCCTCATGGGGAGACTTTAATGCACTCAACCCCATGTCCTTTCTCTTTCCATTGTCAGGAGCATTTTTATCACTAGTGGAGCTTCCATTCATCCAGTGACCATGGACACTGTCCTGATCATACCTATTTGAGGGAAGCAGTACCTTCTGAAAGGTGGTGTGAGGCTTTGCTTTAGGTTTGCCCTTTTCTCCATTCTTAGCATCAGTTGCTCCTTCCTTGTAGCCTAACCCCCTCCTATTTTTATAGGATGGGAAGGTGTCAATGATGGGGAGAACAGTTTTGGGCTTAGAGAATTGAGCAACCAAGCTTCTTTCCTTAAGAAGATCACTCTCAAGTTTCTTGATAAGTTCTTCCCTTTAGCTTCTCTCATCATAAAATTTGTCTATGACTTTCTTGAGCTCATGTGGATTGGTGTCCTTACAGTAGGACATACCCAGTTCCCCATCTGACTCAACCCTATGAGGCTTGAGTGATTCTAGCTCCCTAGCTTGTTTCTTAACAAGCCTCTTGCTCTTTCTCAGAGCTTCCAAGAGATCACCAAACTGTTCTAATAGATCAGCATGGTTCTTATTGTTGCATGATGAACAGTCTTCTGCATCATCTTCAGAAGATAAATAATTTTCTGATGCACTCTTGGTTTTCTTAAATGATGCAGGTAGTAAAGATGTGTGAGTGGTGCATACCTGATAATGATGTAATTCATCATGATCTTCTTCATCTGATAGAGACATCAGTCCATGAACCTCTTCATCCTCAGAGTCACAGTCTGTAGGGGACAGGGGTGCTCTTATCCTCTCTTTTGCTCCAGAGCATTCATCATCTTCTGATTCATTGTCTTAAGTAGTTCGTGGTGCTCTAATGCATATCTCTTCATGAGAGGTCTCTTCTTCAAAATCTTCCTTTGACCCTTCCATGAGAACTTTTAAGAAGTCCCACATGTCCTTTGCTGATGAGCAATGACTCAGCTTCTGATGTGTTGCCAGATCTACTACACTAGCTAGAATGCTTCTAGCTTCTTTGTCCAAGCTGGTAAGAAGAGTTTCATCTTTTAACATTGTCATGGAGGGACCATTTTGAACAATCAAAAACATTCTTGGATCCATCGCCTCCATGAATATTCTTGTTCTGACTTTCCAAATGGCAAAGTTCTCTCTGGAGAAGATAGCTATTCTTGATTCCATAGCAAATGATTCTTGGACACCCGCTGGCAGATCTGTTCAAGCTGTTAAGCTTTTCTTTGAACAACCTAGCTCTGATACCATTTGTTGTTTATGGGGTGTCTACTTTAATCACCTAGAGAGGGGGGGGGGGGGGTGAATAGGTTTTTCATTTTATAAAATCCCCCTTTAAGTTTTTCTTACTTTCTGGCTAATAGATCTAAGAAATAAAGAACAACCCACAGAAAGCACACAATGATCTATAGAGGTTCCTCAAGACCGGGTGTCTTGAGTAGTCCTCTGTCCCTCTGCGCCTACCCAGCGATCCGCTAGGCTCAGCAAACTCTGCCAAAACCTTCCAGCCCTCAAGCCTTACACCACGGACCCGCAAGTCCCAACAACCTAGGCCCTCAAGCCCCTACTGCCTCCGAGCCTGCAAGCTCGACACTCAGGCCCTCAAGCCGTACACCACACAGACCCGCAAGTCCTGTGCCCACAGCCTAAGCCCGCAAGCCCCTATTGCGCCCGAGCCCTCAAGCTCTACAAGTCGCACCCGCGAGTGCACTGCCCTGGCCCTCAAGCCTCATAGCTCTCCAGCCCTCAAGCTAGACAATATGGCCCGCAAGCCTTACAAGAGATTACAGAAATAAATAGTTTCTTCTGCCTGATGTTGATCGGCAACCTTAGCCTGATGATGATCGGCTTCTTGAGAATGAAGAGAATGCTTCTGAATCAGATCTTGAATGCACGGCTCTTCTTCAATTCTTTCTTAGCCGGATGTGGATTGGCTTCTTAGCAGTCGATGAGGATGACTGCTTCTTGAGAACTTCTTCTTCTTCTCCGCAAGAATGTACTGTTCTATTGAGCGGCGGGATACTTTTTGCTAGTTCTTTCTTGCATGCGAAGTCATCTTTTCTAGGGCAACCCTGTTGTCTTTTATAAAGAGGACAAGCCGTATAACTATCACATTAGCTTTCCTTTCCTGTCAGATGCCCAGCCATCATAGCAAGCCCCTGATTGGACAATCAGGCGGCGACATTAATTTCTGACAGCACATCCGCGAGATTTGAATTTGTCTCGACGATATGTTCCATCATTATGACGACATGGAATGTATGTCAACGACATCCCTTTGTCGGCTCCTTGTTCTTTGGAACTTCTTCTCAGGTCTCCTTGCTTCTACTTCTGAAGCTTGTATTTCAACGATACGGGACATGCTGGCGATCCTGCATATACGACGATATGCTTCCTTTGTCTGTGTCGTTGGAATCTTCTTTGTTCATTCTGTCGTTGTAATTGTAGTATTGTCTTGTCGACATGGCCGCTATTTTGATGTCGACGATACTCCATTTTGCTCGACGACATGTCTTTCTTTGACAGTTTCTCTACGTCTGCTTTGCTTGTCATTACAACGACAAGCATACTTTGTCGGCCATCCCTCCAGTCCTTCTCGACGATATATACTTGTATACTTGTATTCTCCTGAGATTATGAACTATATGGAATGTCAAATACAACTTGCATTTATCATTGAGCTGGGCACTTATTCAAATCAGGAACATTGCAGGGCTCTGTTCCCAACAGTATGGAAATTTCTTGAAGAAATGTATGATTCTCCTTTTACAGGTATGGAATAATCGCAAGAACCGGAGAATATGAAAGCTTGCACAAGTCTTCAAGAATGCTCCTCTCATGATGGATCCAAGAAGTGCACATCAAGTGAAAGAGAAGAAGAAATACTATCTTCGGAAGAGGAGTGCCAAAAAGTGTCAATGAAACGATATGCTCAAATCGTGCCTCTCCCGAAAGTAATGTAAGGAAATCAAATTCCCTTATTGTTTGTAACTCTATTTCTACTCTACAATTGCTACAAATTACAAAGCGCAAAATTAAGAAATTAAAAAATGCGAATTGCAAATTGCGCTTAGAAAATAAAGATTTAAGAGCAAATGTTTAAGTAGAATCAAGTTCTGATTTATCTATCTTTACCCATGTCACTTCAATTGAAAATACAAAACCTTGTTTTGATTGTAATAATATTAAAGAAAAATATAAGGAACTTGAAAAAGAAATTATTTTTGTAAAAGAAATTAATAAAAAATTATCTTTAGAAAATTCATCTTTGAAAAGTGATTGTGCTACGTGCCAAAATTATAAAATTGAAATCAAGGAGATGGATGAAACATTTGATGAATATAGAAATAACTATCAAGATCATATAGATTCAATTGTTTCCACTCTTAAAAATAACACAATTGCTTATAATAAAGCAAGACATAATCTTAAAGTTAAGAACTATGAATTGGAAACTAAAGTAAACTTGCTTAAGGAAATTATAAAGAAAAATTCTCATCACATAAATCAACAATTTCAAGCAAATTTCAAAAGCAAGTTAAATCTGAATTTTCATAATATGTCCAAGCCTAACAAAGGAAATAAAAAATATCAAATGCCTGAAAATGAAATTTCAAATCATTATTATTTACAAAATCATGTTTCTCCCAACAAAAAATTAAATGTTCACAAATTTCCTATAAACAATATTTAACAAAATCATCATGGAAATTTGACATATAAGAATAATATTAAACCAAGGTTTGAATGGAGACCCAAAGTTAAAGATGAAACACAAACTCCACTCAAAAGGGCTCATTCACTTCCATCTCCCCAAAAGCAAACAATGTATTTGGGTACCCAAAGGAACCGTCACACCCGGTCCTCTTTGGATACCTAAATCTCTCATTTCATTAGTATCTAATTATTTGCATGAAGTAGAAATCAACTCAAAATAAAATATCAATTCTCTACTTCATGATATGCTTAATTTCCTTTTTGTTTTTTATTTTTGTTGAACCATCATGATATGATCACTTTATATAACTTGTGATATGACTTTCTCATATTAAACCAAAATTCATAAATAAATCAAATTGAACTAAGTTGAATAAAAAGTCATGTCATTTTTTTCAAGTGATCTACTTATCCTTTTTCTTTTTATCCTTATAAATCCATTTCATAATAGACTTATAAAAATTTGAAAAACTAAATTTTTCATATGATATTATTAAGACTAAATGAAATAAGTGTCAAAATGGATTTAAAAGGTAGTTTAGGGGTATTAGGCTAAACTTATAAAATGCACAAGTTTTGCTTAGGTATTTAATATATTTGCGTCATTTTAATTACCCCTAATATGTTTAATCATAATCATGCCAAACCGGAATTGAAAAATTGCATGAATATTATTTCACTCATTTATGATCATTTCACTCATGCATATGTTGTGCAATACTCAATAATTAAGGTTTAATGAATATGGAACTTTAATGAATGTGAAACCCATGTACTAAAATTTTAACTTCCGCAACTTTTTGCGATTTCTTCTCGTATCTTCACTTCATTAGACAGGCCTTACATTACACAAACATAATTAAGAAAAATTGGAAGCAAAATCAAAGAAAATCCAGGCTATATGATCAAAATAAGAACTCTCGATGAGCTAACGCAGGCCCTAGTATCTAACGCCAGCGCTAGCTCAAGTCTTCGATTTTCTGAAATTTTAAAATTCTGAAAAATCAATGAAAATATATTATTTTATATGTACTACTCATTTTTGCAATTCTGCCTGTACTTGTTTTTGAAAAATTAAAATACAAAATTACAAAAGCCAAATTACAAAAAGATATTTTGTTTTGTCTTTGGATATTTGTTTGAATTCTATTCCTATATGCAAAAATCAAATATCAAAAATACTGTATTGACTTCATTGAAAATCAAGCATGATTTAATCTATTATTTAGAACTTCTATAATGTTGCAATTTATCTTTTCAAACTACTTTGAACATTGCTTTCATCATGCTTTGATATATCTATTAATATGTGCATCAATTATATTGAAAACGTTGTGTAGAACTAAGCTTAGCATGCCTCTTAGTATGAGTAAATGTTTTATGTTTGATAATGATCGCTATCCACTCACTTATTTTGGCATTGTCTACTTATGTGTTTAATCTAAGAATGCTTGTGTTTGTTTTGTAATAGTACAATGAATTAAAATTGTACAAGTATCTTACCAACACAACCTTTGTTTGCACTTTAAAAGTTAAGAAAAGTGGTTATGTTTTTATAAACTATATTGGTTTGCAAAATAAGTGTATTCGGAGAACTTTGTACAAAACAAAAATCATAAAATAAAGTGACAAAGATAACTCCACCAAGCACTACTTGAACCTCCTGATAAGTCTTAATAAGCGTTGTGAGGTTGAGCACCTTGGAAAGAATAGTAAAGTATCTTGTGCAAACCATAAATTTCTTTCAAAATAAAAAACCACTTATTTTTAAGTACACCGGATCACTAGTTTCAATATTAAAATAAAATAAAATATGTGATCCCCCAAGCACTACTTTGCACCCTGATAAGTCTTAATGAGCATTGTGTATGCAAAGCACCTTGGTAGTTGTACATTTTTTTGTGCATTGAAGTTTGTGGAAGTAAAACTATTTGTGTTTTATTATGCTCTTTACTTTACATATTTCTTGTATTTTTGATTAAAACATTTATTTACTCTATTCAAAATACACTTATGTGCGCATCATTATCTTCCATAACACTTCTTCTCATGAGTATTGGATCCTAATGCTAATTCTATACTACTCTTTATTAATGACATGCACTAGATAACCTAGCATGCTTTCTACAATGTTTGGTATGTTTTGAAAGTATGAATTAAAATAACATTGTAGTAATCTCTTTTTGATTACATTATTTCATGCTTGGTTACATTATTGTTAAACTTAAAGATTTTAATTGAACAATGATTTACAAAAACATCTTCTTTATGAAATTTAACTCATATATCTTTTTATGGATCATCATTGATTACAATAAGATGTTTCTTGTATTTCAATAAGTCTTCCGCATCATAACCATATAATTGTTTTACCTTGCGCTTTCATGCTTATTTAAAGTCTTTTATTTTGTGTGCATCATCACTTGAATCTTCAAATTCTTTTCTTGCAACAAGTGGTAGACTTGCTTGGTAAACTTTATATTGGTTGCTTTTAACATGAATTTTTTTTGCTATAAAACTCTGATTTATTTCTATGAAAATATTATTACGCTAAAAATTCCGATTCATTAATGGATTTTAAAATAGCTATGTGAGTGGTTTCATAAATTCAAATAAAAATATAAATCCATAGGCTATGTCATTAGATTTAAAATGCTTAAATGTTTCCAATAATTATTATCCATGACTTCATATCTCACCATAGCGGGGGCGTAGGGTTGTAGACATTAGATAACCTTATCTCTAGTTATGTCTTGTCCTTAACCGGGGAGGGTTCCAGTAGGGCCTTGCGAGGTACTGGGGGGGAAAGAGTGCTAGGTTGAGTTGTGTCTAGTGTTTGCATATGGGACTAACACCCCAACCTACGGCATGTTTGCAGCTCCTCATGCCCATCCGTCACTTAGTACGGGGCTAATGTGTACACATATTGTCTGGGTAGTTTAGTTACTTGGAAATCATTACCTTTTTATGCTTAAAACTCTTATATAAAGGAGAAAACTAACATTGTTCATCTTTAAGCTAAAAACTCTGATCTATCTCTATAAAAATTATTCTAAAACTCCTTATCATTTCATTCTCTCTAAATGCTCGATCATGCCTTTATCTTCTAAATCAAAACTTTTCTGTGTTTTGCTTCCTTACCCACTTTTGCTAATAACAAAAGGGGGAGAACTAACATGATAAATATAATCTGCTATCAAAATAGAAAACTAACATGCTTAATTAAGATGATAGCTTACAAATTAGGGGAGCATTCACTTAGCGGGAGCATGTATTTAGGGGGAGCAATTCTAAATACTAAAATCGATAATTATCCAAAGTCTTCACTCTCACACACACAAGTAAGTTTCATCATGCTCATATATTAATGCTCTGATTTATCATTAATGGATTTTTTATTATCAAAAGGGGGAGTTTGTTGGAACATGGTCTTCCGCATCTCCTAGGTTTGAGAATAACAAATCATATGTGTATTTGATCTTGTGTGTTTAAGTGTCAGGATAACAAAGTCCACATGACTCAAGGATTACATAAGAAGGTTGCCCCCAAATTTGAGCCATCAAATCCAACACTCCCACTAGCGCCGGCGGTACCACCTAACGCCTGGTGCTAGCGCTATGGAACCACTGAGAATGGATACTGGGTTCGACAAAATTGATCTTGCTTTCGACGATCTTGCGGTCGATGAATTTTTGGTCGACGAATGTTGAAGCCCGCTCAACAAACTGCTTACTCTACCACGACGCGCTAGTACTAGCGCTGGAGCTAGCTGTCGCTCGACGAACTGTAAGCTGTGTTTGATGAAATGCTCATCACTGCGTTCGACGAAAAATTCGCTCGACGAACTGTAAGCTGTGCTCGACGAAAAGTTTGCTTATGTGCAATTCCAGGAGTACTTATAGAAGGAGATAGCGCCTGGCGAAATCCGATAACACAAGCGGTAGCGCAGAGCACAGAATGCAAGAGAGAATTGTTTCCTCAGATTGAAGATTCTGCCGCGCAGGATATGTCCTAAAATGGGATAGCGCCGGCGGTAGCACTAGCGCAGGCGCTAGCGCTGAGACTATAAAAAGGCCCCTTGGCTCTGTCTTCCTGATCCTCTTCAGATCCAAAATTCCAGAGCTTCGTGCCACAACATAGAGTGGAAGGTTCAGAGAGATACTCCCACAAATCCATAAAGGCTTAAGGAGATCCGTGGAGAAGATTTCAACACGCGTCATCATCGTGACGAAAGACCACATCGACTACGATCATACTCTGCGTCTTCGTATACTTTTCCAAGAGATCCACATAGAGGGAATTTTTATATTATTGTCTTTTTATTTCACATCTTTTCTTATAATCGTGTAGTAAATTCGCCTCGTGTTGGCGACTAGGTCTGGGTAGGACTTAGGGCAGAAATTCGTCTCGTGTTGGTGACTAGGTTTCGGGTGTAGGTCTAGGGGGTGCTTGAGGCCATATCCAGGGAAGGGTTGGCTAGAGCGGCTTGAGGCCATATCCGGGGAAGGATTGGCTAAAGCCAACCAGTTCGCGGGGGTACGAGTTGGTATAGAAAATAAAAAGAGTCTTTCATATTTCGCTTTGATTTCTAACGTCATTGAAATCAAAATTTTGTAATCAATTTTATTAATAATAATCATGTCTCTCTTTGTGTAATAAAATTGATTTGTTCTTCATTTCTCTAAATTGTTTATTATCCTTTCCTTTATTATAAAACAATTTAGATCCATAAACAAAATCACTATTTTGATTTCTTATCATAAGCAAGTATTTCAAAATATAATATAAGCTTTTTAAAACCCTTATCCACCCCCTCTAAGGGCGCCTACTGATCCAACATTGCAGACTAGTGTATATTGATGATATCGATAAGAAGATCACATGTCGTCTAGGCGTTCTTGACGATATCGTCGTGAAGGCTGCTAATCATTCTAACGACTAAAAAACTGCATCTATTGCATATACTTTCTTGGAAATTGATAACTAGGGAATATACACCGCCTATTATCTTTCCTTTAAATTAAGGAACATTTATTTTATACTCTCTGGATTTATAGCCATTGGACAACAATAAATAAAGAAGGATGATTACTTCCTAATATCCAAGTCCCAAGATTGATATCTCTTTATAACTTTTACTGCATCGTTTCATATTTAATTCCTTATGGGGCCATCTAAATTTATCAAATTAAATAATTGAAGGCTTCCTTCTGAAGGTGGATAGGAATATAAATATTGAGAAATTTCAAATTCAGAGAGATCCAATAGAAAGAGAGAAAAGTTCTGAAAAAGACATTATTCTTCATCAGGTTCCCTGTAAGGAACAACATGAAAGAATCTTCTTCCTGTGCAAGCAAATTGATATGATATTTTTCAAAGGAAAATTCTTAAGAAGACTCCAGAAATTCAAAAGGTTTCTGGGAATACAATCACTTATAGAAGAAGAATCTACTTAAAGATATAACATTGAAGCTTCTTCCATCTGCTCCAAAGTATTCAACCTCATCTTTTTTGTAGGGTTCAGTTGAACCTGAGTCTGTAGGATCTTGAAGAAGATCTGAGTTTGCAAGGCTTGTGTAAACTGAGCTTTGTGAAGTCTTTGTTTCCTAAGACTATAGGGTACAAGATACCTGAGTGTAAACATTATCTGTGATTGCTGAGGTAGGATCCTTGTGGATCTGAGTTGTAAGATCCTTTATGGATTTGAGTTGTAAGGACACCTTGATTGGATAGTGATAGATGGGAGGGACAGTGGACTACCTCTTGGCATATTGTCTTGAGGAAACCACTATAAATCACTGTGTGCTTTCTGTGATTGTTTGTTCTATATGTGTATCTAGATTTAAAGTACAAATCATTTTTGAAAACACATAATCACACCCTCTAGGTGTTATTATCAATAACCCAATTCTTTAAACTTCTGACGTCTGCATCAAATACTAATCGATGTTGCATCGACTTCATCTTGAAAGCATATATGCACCGACTTCTGCCTTCTGCATTGATATCTAGTCGGCTTGACTTCTAAAGATGCGTTGTAATCCATTCATAGTAACATTGACTTCCAGTTGACGTTACGTCACGTTCTAGTCGATGCATAATTACACTGGATAATTTTCTCCATGATTTCAGTTTGCCTTTCTCATGACTTTGACTCAACACTTCTATGAACAAATTGTTGATACACAAATTGTACCTCCAAAACTCACACTAGAAAGGGATGGGGAGACTGCAGAGTGTAGGTTAGTTGAGACAGAGAATGTCAGAAGAGAAACCTCTGAGAGAAAAACTGCTTCAGTTAATCTCAAGAGAGGTTACAAGATGGAGGTCTAGAATAGGCCAGATGGAGAGGTAGAAAAGCGACAGAATTCGAGACCACTTACACAGGTTGTTAGCTGGAGCCTCGAAGCCAAAAGTCCATTTTCAGGTACCCCTATTCCTCTATTTATAGGCGCAAAGGCCGCCCAATGGGCAGATCCAAAACTTATGGGCTGCCCGGGATATAGGAGAGACGGGGCAGAGATATGGGGGTCTAATAAAAAAAGGAGAAAAAAGACTAGACCGCACAGTCTGGCGATCTGATTAGGTGCTGGCCTCCTGAGCCTTAGGATATTTGTTGGAGAGGAGATGAGCGGTGTGGTCAGTCTCCCAAAACTGAGAATGCTCGAACTGATTCTTTTGACTGGTAGCGAGAGGTCACGGACTTTCGGGCAAACATTATCCCCGCACATTTTCAAGTTTCGCTGGAACTTCAAAAATGTTCACTTTGACCGCTAAGACCACGACTGTCATAAATGCGAGGGAAACTATAAATTCGGCTTAGAGGCTCCAAAGTCCAGAAACTTCTAGAAAGAACTGCGATCTTACTCTTTAAGCGGTCACCACTTTTGAGTCCGGGACAAAATCTGAAATGGAGAGTGTTCTGGATCGAACATCTAAGCGATCACCCAAGGCGGATTCTCCAAAAGGGAAGAAGAAAGAGACCGCTAGATCGAAGAAGGCGCTGGCAGTTAATGATTCCAGACACTTGGCAGTAGCTGATATAGAGAAGAAGACCTCCGACGCTCTCCCGGACATGAAAAAGCCTGACTTGATGGAAGGCAAAGTGGTCTTGCCATCCTTAGACGATATTGATCTGTCGGCCAACTCTTCAGAACCTCATGTGCTAAATCTTCAGGATGTCTCTATCACCTTTAACTGCCATAAGTCAGAGGAAGCCCTCAGCCAGGTCACTACGCAGACTGGTGAGACCGCTTCTACTGAGGCTATCAAGGCTTAGTTTCAAGAGAAGAGGTCGTGGCTAATAAGAATAGACAGCAGATCGCGGTCAAGCATGATGCTGCAAAAGAGACAAAGAGGAAAGGCTCAAGCTCTTATGTTCCTCCTGCCAAGAGAAAGAAGAATGATGAAGATAAAGATGTGACCGCCAAAAGGTGATCACACTCCCTGAAAGTAGCGGTCCCAATCATCCTTCTGGGGCCGCTCCTGAGACATTAAATGACCAAATCTATCTCTCTTTCCTTCCTGCGGGCTCAACTTCTTCAAGAGGAGCGGACTCAGAGTTGATCGCTTATCTTGACGATTCCTCTAATGATTTTGTCCCTTTGATCTCGCAGGTGCTTGACCCTTTCGAAGCTCAGAACCTTCGGGAGACCGCTGAGGAGGAGAAGAAAGAGAAAGAAGAGATGGAAAGGAAGTAAAAGGAGGAGAAAGCGAGGCAGATCGCCGTAGAGCAGAAGAAAGATAAGGAAGCAAAGACATCATAGATCGTGGTTGAACATGGTCTTCCGCATCTCCTGGGTTTAAGAATAACAAATCCTATGTGTATTTGATCTTGTGTGTTTAAGTGTGCAGGAAACAAAGTCCATATAACTCAAGGATAACATTAGAAGGTTGCCCCCAAAATTGGGCCAATAATTCCAACATGCCCACTAGCATCGGCCGTAGCACCTAGCGCCCGGTGCTAGCGAAGAGTAGCGCAATTCCGGGAGCACATATAGAAGGAGCTAGCGCCTAGCGGTAGTGGATAGCGCATGCAGTAGCGTGGAGTACAAGAGGCAAGACACAAATGTTTCCTAAGATTGAAGATTCCCTTGCGCAGAATAATGCCTAGTTCGGGATAGCGCTGGTGGTAACGCTTGCGTAGGCGCTAGCGCTGAGGCTATAAATAGGACCCCTCTTCTCTCGTTTTGCACACACATCAGAGAGAGAGAGAGGTTGAGTGCTAGAATTTCAGAGCCTGATTTGGCCGAAGGTTGATCTCATATCAAACCTCTGTGAATTTCTAAAGGAGAATCTCTTCACGCTGGATCCAAACGACGTCCGCTTCTGCAATGCTTACTCTACAACGGATCTTCGTCTCCAACTTCAGAAGTTATTCACGAGGGAGTTTTTATTATTATCTTTTCATATTACTTGTAAACCATTAGAGAATTCGCGTCGTGTTGGCGACTAGGTCTGGGAAGGGCTTAGGGAGAAATTCGCGTCGTGTTGGCGACTAGATCTAGGTTAGGTCTAGGGGGTTCTCAAGGCCATATCCGGGGTATGATTGGCTAGAGCGGCTTGAGGCCGAATCCGGGGAAGGAAAAGATAGGGCCACCGGTTCGTGGGGATACGAGTCGGTATAGAAAATGAAAAAGAGTTTTTATTATTATTCGCCTCAGATTTCTAGCATTATAGAAATCCAGTTTTTGTAATCAATTTTATTAATAGGAATCATGTTTCTCTTTGTGTAATAAAATTGATTTTGTTCTTCATGTATCTAAATTGTTTATTATCATCTCCTTCATCATAAAACAATTTAGATATTTTTTAAAATTACTATTTTAATCTCTTAATATTTCTAATATATCATAATATAAGAAAAAGTTTTAAAACCCTTATTCACCCCCCCCCCCCCCCCCCCCCTTCTAAGGGCGCCTACCGATCGAACAAGTGGTATCAGAGAAAGGTTTTATTCCAATCGGCTTAACAATCGGGAATAATGACGTCTCATGATCTCGCTTTTCCGGAGGGTCTGGGTGTTAGTCGACCACCTCTCTTTTCTGGGTCAGATTTCAAAAATCAGAAAAATCGAATGTTGTGTTTTCTTATGATCATGGATGTAGAAGTATGGAACATGGTAGAAGTTTGGTACTGTCCTCCTACAATTGTAGTGGGAGAGGCGACATTACTAAAACCTAAGGATAAATGGGAGGATAACGATAAACTAAGGTGCATAAATAATGCTAAGGCGATGAACGCTTTATATTGCGCCTTAAATAGAACTGAGTTTAATAGAATTTCTGCATGCATAACTGCTTATGATATTTGGAATCAATTGGAAGTTACTCATGAAGGTACATCGCAGGTGAAAGATGCAAAGCTATTCCAACTAGAATCTGAATATGAAAAATTCAGGATGGATACCGAAGAGGACATCAACTCGATGTACACTCGCTTCACCAAAATCTTCAACGCTTCAAAAGCACTTAAGATCTACTCAGATAGGTACTTGGTCAGGAAAATTCTTCTCTCTTTATCTCCAAGGTTCAATCCAAAGGTGACAACCATCTCAGAGTCGCATAACCTAAGAATGCTCCAGATCGAGAACCTTATTGGGAATCTCAAAACCCATGAGGTAGAACTCCAGATTCAACACGATGAATACAACAAAGAGCAAAAGAAAAAACGCTGGCACTAAAATCAAAGAAGGAGAGCATCAAAGATGATGATGAAGATGAAGAAGGTATCCTGGTGAAGAACTTCAGGAAGTTCATTAGGAATCCGGAGAGAAGGAACACCTTCCGGAAATACTTCCAAAAGGATGCTCGACGAAAAGGATCTTCATCTTCATCAAAGAAAGGAAAAGGAAGCGAATATGAAGAAGAAAGACCACCACCGGAGTGCTATCACTGCAGAAAAACCAAGCACATTTGGAGCCAGTGCCCGAAGTATCAAAGGAGCAAAAAGAACAATACAAAGAGAAGGAGAAAAAGAAAGTATTGAAAGCCGCAACTTGGGATGATTCTTCCTCTGAAGAATCAAACGAATCTGAGTCAAGCAGTGAGGAGGAAGCAAACTTATGCTTAATGGAAAAATGCAACAATGATGATACTAGTGTTTTTAGCTACACTGAGGTAACTCCTCCCACCTTCGAAGAACTCTATGATGAATTTGTTCAAACTCGCAAATCCTATGATCAAAGTATACAAGCCAATATTATTTTAAATCATGAAAATGAATCTATCATCAAAGATAATCATAAGCTTACAAAAACATTGATTTCCCTTGAAAAGAGAAAGGTTTCATGTCAAGAGTGTGAGCACTCCTTATGTAAGGCAAAAGAACTTGAAGTTTCTCTTTTTAAGGACCTCTCACAAATCAAAACTATTGCAAAAGAAAAGGGGGACTTAGAGAAAAAACTAAAAACCTCTCTCATATAAATTGAAAATAACAAAAAGGGTTTTGAAAATAAATGTGTTATGATTGTACAAGAAAATACATCTCTTAAAAAACAAAATCATGATCTCAATATGGCCATAAAAAAATTCAGAATAGGTCAAAAATCCCTGGATATGATTTTGGGAAACCAATGTTATGCTTCTGGAAAGTTTGGGCTCGGATATCAAAGTGAGCCCTATCGCCCGACGCTAGCCACTAACGCTGGTGGTAGCTCAACAGTTAAAAAATCTCATACTTTTTCTAAGATTCAAACATCATCTAGCAAGAGCAATATAGAAATTCAGAAAAGGGTCTCGGCCCCCTTTATTTCTTGTGCAAATTGTCTTGAGTTTGGACACACATCTAGCTCTTGCAGAAATACAAAACAATGATTTTCAAAATAAATCTGGGTACCTAAGAAATCCACTTACTCTATGGGTGGTACCTCTTGGGTATCCGGATCTTTACTCTCATCTTCTTTCTAGATTTGCAGGAAGGCTAAGGAAATAGAGGACGTGTGGTACTTGGACTCAGGCTGCTCCAAACACATGATGGGAAAAAAAGCAAAGTTCCTTAGCCTAGAAAAGAAGAAAGGAGGGATCATAACGTTTGGTGATAACGGTAAAGGAAGGATCATGGGAGTAGGTATAGTGGGTAACGAATCCTTTCTTATCTCAAATGTTCTTTATGTAAAAGAATTAAAACACAACTTAATATCTATAAGCCAGCTGTGTGATAAAGGATTAGATGTATTATTTGAATCATCCACTAATCTATGCAAAATATTTAATCCTAAAATAAAAGATGTGTTACTAATTGCACCTAGAATTCACAATGTTTACTTAGTTTCATTTCATGAACTTTCCAAATCATCTATAAAATGTTTTATAACCAAAAACGATGAATTAGAACTATGGCATAGACATTTAGGTCACGCTAGTACAAAGCTCATTTTAAAACTAGTAAAAAAGGAATTGATTAGAGGATTGCCTAAAATGAATGGAAATTTATCTTCACTATGTTCTCCATGCCAAAAAGGAAAATTTACAAAATCATCTTTTAAAAGCAAAAAATGAAATTTCTACTTCAAAACCATTGCAATTAATTCATATGGATCTCTTTGGTCCCGTTAGCACCGCAAGTCTTGGTGGTAGAATATATACTTTCGTTCTAATAGATGATTTCTCGAGATATTGTTGGACTTTATTTCTCACTTCCAAATCTGATGCGTTTTGCGAATTCTCAAAATTATGTACTTGTATTCAAAATAAACAAGATTTAAAAATAAAATGCATTCGCTCAGATAATGGAGGAGAATTTGAAAATGAAAATTTTAAATCTTTTTGTGAAATGTTAGGTATTAAGCATGAGTTCTCTGCTCCATGCACACCTCAACTAAACGGTGTTGTAGAAAGAAAGAATAGGACAATCCAAGAACTAGTACGCACTATGTTATCTGAATATAAATTACCTAAGTCTTTTTGGGCCGAAGCCGTAATCACATCATGCTATGTAATGGATAGAGTCATGCTTCGCCCATCTCTAAATCTCACACCGTATGAACTATATTATCAAAAGAAACCTAACGTATCATATTTTAAAGTATTTGGTTGTAAATGTTTTATTCTTAATACAAAAGATTCGTTAGGAAAATTTGATGAAAACTGTGATGAAGGAATATTTCTTCGATACTCTTCAACCAGTAAAGACTATAGAATATTTAACAAAAGATCAAGTATGGTTGAAGAGTCTATTAATGTTAAATTTGATGAATTTATTCTGTGTGCAGAAAGACTTCCCACAGGTACAAATGATGAACCTGTGCCATCTTTGGAGCACGACGAAGAGGAACATTCCAAAGAAGAGGAGGAGAAGGCCAAGGAAGATGAATATGTGCCACCAAGCGTCTTGAACTTCTCAAAAAATCATCCAAAAGAGCTAGTCATTGGGGAACCTTCTACTGGGGTAAGAACTCGATCTTCTCTTCATGAAATGTTTTCAAATATTTGCTTTGTTTCCGAAATCGAACCTAAAAATGTTTCCACCGCTTTAAATGATGAATTTTGGTTTTTGGCTATGAATGAAGAGTTAGATCAATTTGAAAGAAATAAAGTTTGGAATCTAGTAGATAAACCATCTAATCATCCTGTTATTGGCGTAAAATGGATCTTTATAAATAAATTAGATGGTGAATCTAGGATTATCAGAAATAAAACATGCTTAGTTGCTCAAGGTTTTTATCAAATCGAGGGGGTAGATTTTGAAGAAACTTTTGCACCCGTTGCTCGCTTAGAATCTATACGAATATTTTTGGTATTTGCGAGTTTTAAAAGAATAAAATTATTTAAAATGGATGTTAAAAGTGCTTTTTTAAACGGGTTTATAAAAGAAGAAGTTTATGTAGAACAACCCCCCGGTTTTATAAATGAAAAATTTCCAAACCATGTTTACAAATTAGAAAAAGCGCTTTATGGTTTAAACAAGCGCCCCGTGCATGGTATGATAGACTTACATCATTTTTATTAAAACACAGTTATGTTCTGGGAAGTGCCGACAACACACTCTTCATTAAGCATAATAATAATGATTTAATTATCTTACAAATATATGTTGATGATATAAGTTTTGGAGCCACTAATGAAGAGTTGTGTAATGACATAGTCTTAGTAATGAAAAATGAATTTGAAATGAGTCTTGTAGGAGAACTATCATATTTTCTTGGTTTTCAAATTTCTAAACAAAATGATGGTATCTTAATTTGCCAAACAAAATATGTTCACGATATGCTTAAACGATTTGGATTTGAAAATTTTAAACAAGCTTCTACTCCTATGAGTGCTTCTTTAAAACTAGGAAAAGATGAATCTGGAATTTCCATTGATCAAACTTTATATAGAGGAATGATAGGATCTCTTCTTTACTTAAGTGCATCTAGAACAGATATAATGTTTGTTGTATGTCTATGTGCTCGCTTTCAAGCCAATCCAAAAGAATCTCATTTAAAAGCCGTAAAACGCATTTTTTGTTATCTATTAGGGTCATCTAAATTAGGATAATGGTACCCACACAATGATTCATTTACACTTCACGTCTATTCCGATTAGGATTATGCCGGCTATTCACTAGATTGAAAAAGCACTAGCGGTACTTGTCACTTTTTAGGACCCTCATTAGTTGCTTGGTCTAGTAGGAAACAATCTTCGGTTGCACTCTTCACCACGGAGGCCGAATACATCGCACTTGGAAGTTGTTGTGCACAAGCGTTATGGATGAGCCAAACTCTAGAGGATTTTGTATTTCATCTCAAAAACATTGACCTTAAATATGACAATAAAAGTGCCATAGACCTTACAAATAATCCTGTACACCACTCTAGATCCAAACACATATATATTCTCCATCATTTCATTAGGGATCACATTAAGAAAGAGCATGTAAAAGTAAGCTTCATTGGTACGAACTCTCAACTCGCTGACATATTTACTAAACCTCTTCCCGATGCAAGATTTCAATTATTACGACTTGAGTTAGGTGTCCTAGATCTTTCAAGTTAAAACACATTCATAAACGCAGTTATGCAATTTTTAACAACCTAAAACATCTCCTAAAATTCTGAAATTTCTACATGAAACTACTATTGGGACACTTAATCAAGATCAACAATTAAAATTTTCAAAATCATCAAAAATCTTGTACTGTTTCCCGCACTAGCGCTAACGCCGGCGCTAGCGCATCTATCTGTTTTTCTATATTTTTAAAATTTTGAAAAATTCTAAAAAATCTATTAGTCTATATGTACTATTTTTTTTTGCACTTCTGACTTTATTTCATTTTTGAAAAATCCAAATACAAAATTACAAAAGCCAAATTACAAAAAAATAAATTTCATTTGTTTAAATTCTACTTCTAAATGCAAAATCAAATATAAAAATATAAAACATCAAAATTATAAAAAAAAACTGTATGGACTTTTTTGTGAGAATTATGCATAATTTAATCTATCATTTAGAACTTTTACATTGTTACAATTTATCTTGTCAAACTACTTGGAACATTGTTCTTATCATGCTTTGCTATATCAATTAATATGTGCATTAATTGTATTACAAAGTGGTGTGTAGAACTAAGCTTAGTATGCATCTAAGTATGAGTAAATATTTTATGATTGATAATGATATTTATTCACTCACTTATTTTGGCATAGTTTACATGTGTTTTTAATCTAAGAATGCTTGCTTGTGTATTGTTAGTGTACAATGAATTAAAATTGCACAAATGTCTTACCTACACCACTTTCATTTGCACTCTTAAAATTATGACAAGTGGATGTGCTTTCAAAATTTCATTGGTTTGCAAAACAAGTGTATTCGGAGAACTTTGTACACAAAAAGATGAATAAAGTAAATTATCAAAGATAACTCCACCAATCACTACTTGAACCTCCTGATAAGTCTTCATAAGCATTGTGAGGTTGAGCACCTTGGAAGGAAAATTATTTGTGTTTTATTGTGCACTTTACTCTACACATGTCTTGTATTTTTGATTAAATCATTTGTTCACACTCTTCAAAATACACTTATGTGCACATCATTATCTTCCATAACACTTCTTCTCATGAGTATTGGATCCTAATGCTAAAATTATATACTCTCTTTATATATGAAATGCACTAGATAACCTAGCATGCTCTCTACATTGTTTGGTATGTTTTGAATTTATGAATTGGAATAACATTGTAGTAGTCTCTTTATTTCATACATGTCTTTCACGCTTGGTTACTTCATGATAATTTTTTCAAAGAAAAATGATTTACAAAAACACATTTTTCATTTTATGAATCATCATGTCTTACAAAGAGATGTTTGTTGTATTTTTATATAAGTCTTCCGCAACAGTACATTTACCTTGTATTCTTTTCATGCTTATCTCAAGTTTTCCAACTCTAAATTTTCTTTGGTAGACTTGCATGGTAAATGTTATATTATTCTTTTTAAAGCTAAAAACTTTGATTTATTTCTATAATCATACTTATACTAAAAACTCTGATATACTTCTATGGCAATTATTCTAAGACTCCTTATCATTAATGGATTTGTTATTATCAAAAGGGGGAGTTTGTTGGAACATGGTCTTCCGCATCTCCTAGGTGTGAGAATAACAAATCCTATATGTATTTGATCTTGTGTATTTAAGTGTGTAGGAAACAAAGTTCATATGACTCAAGGATAACATGAGAAGGTTGCCCCCAAAATTGGGCCAATAATTCCAACATGCCCACTTGCGCCAGCGGTAGCACCTAGCGCCCATCGCTAGTGATGAGTAGAGCAATTCCGGGAGCATATATAGAAGGAGCTAGCGCCTGGCGGTAGAGGATAGTGCAGGCGGTAGCGCGGAGCACAATAGGCAAGATAGAAATGTTTCCTTGGATTGAAGATTCCCCCGCGCAGAATAATGCCTAATCTGGGATAGCGTCGGCGGTAGCGCTAGCGCAGGCGCTAGCGCTGAGGCTATAAATAGGATCCCTCTTCTCTCGTTTATCACACACATCAGAGAGAGAGGTTGAGTGCTAGAATTCCAGAGCCTGATTTGGTCGAAGGTTGATCTCATACCAAACCTCTGGGCATTTCTATAGGAGAATCTCTTCATGCTAGATCCAAACGACATCCGCTTCTACAACGCTTACTCAACAATGGATCTTCGTGTTCAACTTCAGAAGTTCTTCAAGAGGGAGTTTTTATTATTATCTTTTCATATTCCTTGTAAACCGTTAGAAAAATCGCCTCGTGTTGGCGACTAGGTCTGGGAAGGGCTTAGGGAGAAATTCGCTTCGTGTTGGCGATTAGATCTAGGTTAGGTCTAGGGGGTGCTCAAGGCCATATCTGGGGTAGGAGTGGCTAGAGCAGCATGAGGCCGAATCCATGGAAGGATAGGCTAGGGCCATCGGTTCATGGGGATACGAGTTAGGATAGAAAATGAAAAAGAGTTTTTATTATTATTCGCCTCAGATTTCTAGCGTTATAGAAATCTAGTTTTTGTAATCACTTTTATTAATAGGAATCATGTTTCTCTTTGTGTAATAAAATTAATTTTGTTCTTCATGTATCTAAATTGTTTAATATCATCTCCTTTATCATAAAACAATTTAGATATTTATTAAAACTACTATTTTAATCTCTTATTATTTCAAATATATAAAAATATAAGAAAAAGTTTTAAAACCCTTATTCACCCCCCCTCTAAGGGCGCCAACCGATCCAACAGATCACTGCCAAGAAGAAGGAGGAAGAAGCGAATGTAGCATAGATCACTGCCGAGAAGAAAAAGGAAGAAGAGGCATGTGCAGGACAGATCGTTGCCGAGAAGAAAAAAAGAAGAAGAGAGGGCGATGCTGATCACCGCTGAGAAGAAGAAAGAGGAGGAAAGGGTGATGCTGATCGTTGGAGATAAAGAAAAGGAGAAAAAGGAAAAGGCAGTGATGATTGCTGCTAAGGGAGAGAGAGAAATTATAAGAAGAAAAAGAAGCAGACAATCGAGGAGGAAGAGGGGAAGATAGAAAAAATCCAGCAGATCAGAAAAGAGAAGATCGCGCTATCTAGAGGTCTGAAATACTTCTGCCGACCTGGAGGCTCAACTAGATAAGGGAGCGGCAGATCGTGCAACAACGGTCACTGCCCTGCGAACTGGTAAGGCAAAGCCGGCCTTGAGACCGCTCGAATTCTTTCCATTACCTGCACTTTAACCTAGGTCACCAAAAGAGCGGCACGAGATCATCATTATTGAAATAGATGACATACTCGTCAGCAATGAAGAATTAAAAAGAAGGCGAAAAGAAGGAGAGAGGTCGCAGAAGAGGGAATTGGAAAGAATGAACCTCGAGTGCTTTAGAGGATCAGACCGTCTTTTGCTGACCGCAGGTCCCGCGGTCACGAAAGATATTGAAAATACCTTGGCGACAGTGGTCTTGATTTCTTTCTGAGTATTCTCCTTGCGCGAGCTCTTTTATTTTTGACTTGTTTGTGGCTGAGCTAACTGTTCTTTGCTTCTGATCACATATACTGATGAGGTCGATGTAACTCCTGAAGAGGGGGGAATCCAGCAGCAATTGCTGATGTTTCCTCCTCAGCTTTTTGATGTCCTCAAACCCATATTTGAGGATGTCAAGATAATGTGAGCTCGGGAGCGAGCTCACGACGATCAGCTCCGGGTGTTGACCGCACATTATGAAGAGAAGCTTCGAGCTAAGGAGAAAAAAGTTCGTGAGGAGGGCGATCTGAAGATTGCCGACCTCACCAAGGCACTTTAGAGGGCATGGAGAGATGCTGACTATTGTAAAGGGAAGTCTACTGCGCTGGCCACTGAGGTTGCTTCTCTTAGAGTCGGCTCTGCTCTAAGATGATGAAGCCAGGGACTTCTGGCGGTCACCCAGAAGAGAGACCGACTTTAGAGATCATGGTCATCCATATGGAGCAGGTAGATAGGTAGGTTGCAAAGATTCACCGCGCCGCAATGTCAGCAAACCAGAGCTTGCCGATCGCTCTGTCCGATGTTAATGAAATGCAAGATGTCGCGACCTTCATCGGAAGAAAATGTCAACCAAGGAGATAGATTTTTATTCTTGATTTTGCGCGGTCTTGAGACAATAATTCTGAATAATTTGATCTTGTTGTAATATATTGCGATAATTTGACTTTGATTTTATGCGATCTCTATAATTTTTGTGATGCCGATCTCTTTCCTTTGCTTATTTCTATGTTTCTATTAGATGATTATTGCGATCTCTACTTTTTGTGATCGAAGCTATTGCATGTTGCATTTTCACTCTCAAGCAGGTTCAGCGGACTGGCGTGCTTCCTAGGCGGTCTCCTAAAAAGTAATGATTACAATATCACCCTTCCTTCTCTATAAATAACTGGCTTTAGTTTCTTCATTTTATGCTTTTTGAATGTGCCTGAAACACCGATCTCAGCGAACTCCCATAATGGTTTCCGTTAGAGCTTATTATGCTGATACTTTTCTAAATGCCGATCACAAACCTTCTAGGCTTTCAAAGGATGAGTACTTAATTTTTTTGGGGAAACATATGGTTCAGAATTAGATCATTGTGAGACCTCCGAAAGAGGATGAAGGGCTAAATTTTGGAGAGGAGAACAAGTATATCATTCCCATTGACCACTTTGATTATGGCTTGAAGTTCCCTCTCCCTTGGGAAATTCTCGAGGTGATGGATTAGTATGGTTTTGTGCTCACCCAACTACCTCCCAATTCCATTGGTCTCATAAATGTTTTTATAAATTATTTGAGATCAGAAAAAATAAAATTTTCCATGGCACTTTTCCACGCGACCTTCACTGTGAAGTCGCTGAAAGAAGGGCAGAAAAAAGAAGAGTTTAAAGGATTAGTATATTTTTCATGTATTAGTATACAAGTTCTAAATCTCCCTAATAAGGTCCCTTTTTGGACGGAGAGATTTTTGGTTTTTTAAGGCGATCTTGGGGGTCTCAGAAGCCAATGATCTCCAAGAGCAGAAAAGATTTTCAGAAAACTCAAGACATTCTCAGAAGAGGAGCTCGAGATCTTAGCCTTCCTGGCGGGAAAGCACCTCGATCTCCCTCACTATCTGGCGATCTGGCGTCAGATCGATGCGGTCTCTCCAGAAGAGAGTAAGCAGTTTTACCTGCGGCCTCCTGCGATCTCATCATAGTTTCTTTTTCCTATTTCTTCTAACTGTTTTCTTTTCAGCGGCCTTTGCAGTTCCTGCGATTGAACCCGTGGTACCAGCTGAAGTGTTTACCCAAAGGGAGCAAAGAAAGTTGATAGATCGCGAATGCAAGATCGCGGGGTTCGGTGGTGATCGACTCTGAGACTGCCAGCAAACCATTTCCCCTGATCGGTTTTGCGAAAAAATTGAAAGATACCAAGGGAAATCCCCTCCTCAAGTGGGGCGCAAAATGGAAAAGTGTGAAAGTGTCAACCCATCTCCTCCCTGGAGTGGAAAGCTGACGCGCCACACTTTCGCGGTCACTTCTGCTCTCTACGGGAAAAGTAATGCCAGGGAGGCCTACCATATTGAGACCGACATGCTCCCTGATATCTGTGCGCAAGTGACCGCTAGGAGCATGGTCTTAAACCACCACATGGGGATATCTCTGCGAGGTGCCCTGAGAGACATTGAACGCCTGTAAGAAGAACTAAATGTAAAGCTATTTTACCCGAGGTTTCCATCTTTCCTTTTTTGTGACCGCGCGATCTAACTATTTTTTCTCTTGCAGCAATCAAGGAGAGCAACTTATGATGCAGATAATCATGATTTCCAGAATGCTTTGATGCATCACGTGAAATAGATCGCGGTGTAGATGATCTTAGAACTTCGTGCCCGCGACGCTCTCACTGATGAGTTCAGAGATATTAAGTTTGCCGATCTCTTCACGGACGCTGCAAGAGTTATAGATGAGCAGTTGATCACCACAGGTGAGATCGCTGCTGAGGAAGAAGAAGATATAGATATCGAGGGAGATGCTGATGAAGCAAGCGGAAACCAATATATTGAAGTAAATGGCATAAGCTCCGCTGCGAATTGAAGTTCTGGATCTCAAATCTGTCTTGGAAATTCAGAAGAATCCTCAGAAGAGACCAATTCTTCTTCATTAGATGAGCGGTCTCCGAAGAGATCGAAGATCAAATAGATTTTCTTTTGTAACTGTTTATTTTAATTTTCGATCAACAGTGTTGAGACCGGCCAAACAATATAACCAAACCATGAAATATAAATAGAATTTTGACATACCTTTCTCTTTTGTGGATGAATGCTCATATTATTTACCTGTGTTTATGTCGATCACTTTCTTTTTGCGATCTCATTCTAATCTTTTAGCGAGAAACAATTAATCTCGGCGGACTAATTTTCATCATTTGCGGTCTCATTGGATAACTTTCATCTCGACGATAATTTTCATCTCAGCGATAATCTTCATCTCAGCGATCTAATTTTTGCTAGATAGAAATAGCATTCGATCTCAATGCTTTAGGTCTTGTTGGGTTCGAATAAGCAATCGTGTAAGGGAATGCTGCATAATAGTTTGAGAATATGATAATCAATAATAGTGGTCTCGTACTTGTTAAACCACCTGAAGCATGATGAGAAATTGTGTGAGTTTCATTATAACACAACGGTATGAGATCGCTTGTAATATTGCAATCTCCAGCTTTTAAGATCTGCAGAGATAAAAGATTTCAATCCACAAATGTTGATTCCCGAATAACCTCTAGCAAGAATAAAAGCGATCTTCAATAATTTTGACCGCTCCTTCCTTGGATGATATTTAGGAGAAACATGACCCTTTCACGGTAGATAACCAGTGATCTCATATATTTTAGGTCATTATACGAGGGTATTTGTAAGATGGATCTGCGGTCTTCATTTTGCATGACCGATTGATATGAGAGTAGATATTAGAAAAGTTGTAAATGATTTGCTTTTTTATGATAATACTTAATTGAACTCAGAAGAACCTTAACAACGACCTCAAATTTTTCAGACCACCTTTCCACAGATCAGATCCATAAACATACAATAGTGTTTCAGATCACTTATGATTTTTACAAAGCTCTGAAGAACTTAGGTGGCGGTCTCAATTTTTCTAGACCGCCCTATTTCCAAAATAGTCTAACACTTTAAGACCGGCGGTCTCCACAAACCTCAGACTGTCCATTCAAAATAAAAGCTTGAGAGGTGTAGAATCTATAATGATCGAAAGGGGAGGTGCGGACATGCTTAAAAGCTATGCCAGCATTGCTTTCCTCAAGAGATCATCACAATTCTAACACTTTTCATAAAGAGAGAGAGAGAGAGATAGAGAGAGAGGTGAACAACTCTAAATGATCAAAAGGGCAGGTGCGGTTACGACGCAAAGGCTATACCGACATTGCTTTCCTCAAGAGATCATTAAGGTTGTAACACCCTAAACAGAGGGGGAGAGAAGAGAGGCGAATGACTCTAAATGATCAAAAGGGCAGGCGGGTTATGCCGCGTAGGCTATTCCGACATTGCTTTCCTCAAGAGATCATTATGGTTGTAACACCCTAGCCACTCAAGGGCTTAGATAATAACCATATATGCAACCGACCGCCTCTTGGCTATCCTTACACCAATGAGTATTTGAGGGTTTCAGAACAAGATGATCCATAGGGCAGGTGTGGTCATTCTGGAGGGGCTATACCGACATTGCTTTCCTTGAAAGATCATCAAGACTGTAACGATGTCCTGAAATGCATAACATAGCTGAACATTCACTCAGACCTCCCTTGATGCAGAGGTGTGTCAGATATTAGCAAGGACCCGACATCCTAAAGTTCCTCTGCATGAGCTTGGCGAGTTACTACTACACAAGTATGAAATCTCCCCGCTACCTGTGGTCATGGTAGATTTACATCTCAAGCTTCAAGTCGAGGGGGCAGCAAGTAAGATCTGTTGATACCTCGTTTGGTAGGATCTTTAGCATTTGATAGTTAGTCAATATATCTCAATGCTTCCTTTCTGATATACACAATGCAAGAGGTTTCAACCACATCATCATAGTACTTGCAAAAAAGAGGGAAATAATTAGATGGGAAAAAAATACAAGTTCTTAAGAAAAGAAACGCTTGAGATCATCTCCACTCCAAGTGTGAGATAGATCTTCCCCTTCATAAATTTGGAGATGATAAGCTCCATTCTTGAGTGCTTCTTTAACAATGAAAGGCCCTGTCCAATTTGCATTAAGTTTCCCAACCGAGCCAGATCTCGTTGTTGCGTCTACCTTCTTGAAGACAAGATCACCAAGAACAAACTCTTTAACTCAAACATTTTTGTCAAAATATTTGTCCATTCTCCTTTTTACTTCTTCTTGCCTGATGGTTGTTGTATCCCTTAGTACTTCAATGAGATCGAGGCTGCATGTCAACTCTTCATCATTTCCTTCCATCACGTTATCTTGATGTTGTTGAGATAATAATACCCATGGACTCTTAACTTCAAACTCAACGGGAATGAGAGCTTCCGAGCCATGAGATAGTTTGAAGGGAGTTTCTCCGGTAGCTGAGATTAGAGTCGTCCTCAAAGCCCACAACACTGAAGGTAATTGCTCTGCCCAATTACCTCTGAGAGATCGCTGACTTTCGGGTAAATACAAATTACCCTTACTATACAACAAGGGTAATAAACCTACAAAGTAAAATGACTTTATAGATAATTTGTTATGTTAAATCAAAAGGGGGTTTTCCCAACAACATTCCTCGTGGAAATGCTCATGCTTCCTATCTGCTATTTTGAATTCAGCCCGCGACTTCCTTTTTGGTCGGAGTTCTACCAAATCCTTTAGTACTTTGACCTAGTACCAACGCAGATCAACCCCAACGGTGTGGCGATCATCATTGGGTACCATTTCTTCTTAATAGATGAGAAGATCACGTTCGATCTATCCGTCTTCAACAAGATTTTTGGCTTAAGGGCGACATAGGAGGGCCTCATCTTCTTCTACTGCCATACCTACTCCATCACGAAGATGGTGAACAAAGATCATCACTGGGATGAGTGGTTTGTAGTCTTCTAAGGTGACTTTCGAACAATTCCTCTTCTCCCTCAACAGATGCCGGAAGCAGTCTTCATCGTGCCTATCTTGCGAGTACCGTGAGAGGAGCTGCAAAGGCCTTCAATGGGTAGAAGTTCGACGTCATCTATTGGCGGCGTCAAGTTAATGAACTAGAATATGTCTCACCGGGCGAAGGTAAAACTTTTGAGCGGGCTTCAAAAATACTCGTATTTACCTAAATATGGTGACTAACTACAGATCGTCGTCATTTGCAGCAACTTGCATGAATCCGCGAGAATCTCTTCTAATGGAGAAGGATGAAACTCCTCCTCCGCTGAACACTAAAGCTCGCCAGAGTGAGATGTCGCCAATCCTTGAGGATCTGGTTGGGGAGGGCCTTGATGTCCTCAATCTGTGCATGAGAATGGCGAGCCCTCCTCCAAGAAGCGAAAAATAGGCGGCGATGAGGCGACATGCAGGAAGAAAGAGTTGCGAGGAAGAATAGTTGTGATGAGGAAACCGGGTCTCCCGCCTCGCACTCCAACTTTGGTCAGGGGTCAGTCTGGGTAGACCATTTTGGTTGCTCGCTGGTTGCATGGGATGCGAACAATCATGAGGTCCGCCTTAGTGAGAACATTCCTCCCTGTTCTGAATACTGGGAGGATGAGGGCGAGGCCTTTAATGTCACCTATGCTCTTTATGGACATGATGATGTGGCACTGTTGCGGGATGCCACGCCTTCCTATCTCATGCATCAAACATCATGCTCACTGCTTCTCTCGGTAGACCTCGACCATCAAACGATAAGGAAATTGCTGGGCACCGAGGCGAGACTTGAAGAGAAGGATGAATTCATTGAGAAGCTCCAGAAGTTGCTGGCTAGTGATGAAGAGAAAGCCGCCAGCTGCAAAGACTTTGAGGTGACTTTGGTTAGCAGACAATTTTGTTCTCCTTTTTCTGGTATAATACTCGCAGGTCACCTTACTATACAACTGCTTGCTTGATATTCGCAGGTGGCTAGGCTATTTGGTGCCCAATGTATCTCAAAGCTAGAGCTAGAGCTAAAGGAGATGCAGTCTGCACTAGAGGTGGACCAAGTAAAGGTTGCCGAGCTCGAAACTCACGGGTCGGTGAGAGCTCAAACTGACGAAGGTTGATGAACGAATTTTATATAGTGTTTTTGGCTCTATTCAAGATTGCTTTTCCATTGATATCACTCATCTATTTGTAGATTTCATCATAAAACATGTTATATTCGAATTGTATGTCTTGTGAGCATATTTGAGCTAGATAGGGCAAATTTTAGTTATTTCATGCATGGGGGAGACCTCTTCTCCCTCTCATTTCAATTATATTTTTAGATGTTTTAGATATGGCTGTTCATATGTGATTTTCTGGGATTTTTGAATGCTTTTCCTGCAGGTACAGTGGTTGCGGTATTGTCCCCGCACGCCTCGGTCATTTTCTAAAGGGGAGGCCACTGGTCGTGCGTTTTTCTTCACGCACGAGCAGTGGCCCCCTCTTCGCACTACCACTGGTCGTGCACGATCATTTGCACATAATCAGCTTGCTTCCCCCTTTATCCGCTTGATGTGTCCACTACACGTGCGTTCTTCCTTTGCACATGAGTAGTGGCACCTCGGCGCATGTCACTGGTCGTGCATGGCTATTTGTATAAAATGACATGTGGACCGCACGAGTGCACGCATGAGGTTAAGAGCACGCCCACTAGTCGTGCGAGGTCAATATTACCCCCCCCCCCCCCCTAAACCTCAACTTTTCCCTCCAGTCAAGGTTCCTTCGCGCATGAGTAGAGGACTTTCCTTCACGCATTGGGAAACACATTTCTTCCCTTCTTTATTTTCCCAAATTCATCATTATTCATTCACATATATATATATATATTTATATATATATATATATATATATTTGCATTGAGGACAATGCATCATTTAAGTTTGAGGGGGGGGGGGGGGGGTAGATTATGTTATCCGATTGCTCGAGCACACCCCATTTTACATTTAGTTAGTGTGTTTTTTTGATTTTGCTCCAATTTTTAAATTTTAAAAAACTTATCGCTTAGTGCATTCCATTTCCCGCACCTACTAAGTTGCGACGCAAATTATTGTTACTTCCTTGTTATCTATTTACTTCATGATGTGTATGTTAGATACTTTATATTAAAAAAACTGAAATTGAGTAGTGAACCGTAAACTCGTGGAGTGCTCATTGTCGAGTGTCCATGTTCTCGGATAGAAATAAATTTTGAGTTAATTTTTCTACATATGTTAAATATATTTTATTTTTACTTACTATCGTTGGTTGTCTATTGATAATACATATTATATATATATATATATATATATATTTGGTTATCATAGTTTAAGTTTTTTTTAGTAATTTATTAGTATTTTTATTTAATTTTAAGTCTAATTTACTTTGTTTTGTGTTTTCAGGGCACCAGAGAGGACCTGGAGTTTTTTTTGCATTTTGGTCTGTGAATAGTAAAAATTCAGAATTTTGGTCTGCGAATAGTAAATTTCAAAATTTTAAAATAACAAGCCGTAGGTCATGCCCATGACCAAGGGGCATGTAACAAAGTCATGGGTGTGACCTAAGGGCGTGTACACTCCAGAAACAACAAAAAAGCCGTGTTGATTGCTGAATTTTCACATGGTCTTAACTTTCAATCTAGGAAGAGTTACGAGACGTGTCACCCCGTTTTGGGATGAGAACGACGCCATATACAATCTGGAAAATTTTCTCAAGAACACATCCTTGAACACGGGCATGACCATAGGGTTTGTAACACACTTTAATGATGAAATTTTGCAGTTTTGATTGAAGAATTTCAAATGGCCATTACTTTCAATCCAGGAAGAGTCACAGTATGTGTCACCCTATTTCAGGATGAGAACGACGCCATATACAATCTGGGAAAAGTTTGAATGTTTTCACTAGACATCTCCTTATGCACGAGCGTGTCCTAGGGCGTGACCCGTTTAGAAACTGTAGAAAATAACCATTTTTTCCCGTTTCACGCCCATTCCACCTTGCGCTAGACACGCCCTCGGGCATGGGCGTGACCTAGGGCATGAGCAATGAATTATGACACATTTTAGCAGTTTTTCTCCCAACGTTCCCGGGGTTTAAGGTGGCGGTTATTCCCAGACATGCCCTTGGACACGGGCGTGACCAAGGGCGTGACTCATGAAATTTTCAACTATAAAAAGCCAGGTACTTCCAAAGTTTCACCATCTAGTCCATGCTTTGATTTGGATCATTTTCTTTTAATTGTATGCACTTTTATTGTTGTAATTTCATTTTTAGCAATTTATTTTGATGTCTTGTAATTTCATTTCTAGCATAGAACTTTATTTTATGTACTTTTAAACTTCCTTCTTATTTATAAAAATGTCATGTTCTTTTTCTAAAATCATGTTTAGCTAAATCTCTTCAGCATTTGGTCAGATGATTTGTTTAGATTTATAATTTTGTAATTATCTTTTTCATAGCCTTTGATTTAGAAAACTATGATTTACATTTCATTTTAATCGAATTGATTTCATATTGTCGACATATGTTTTTCAATCAATGATCTATATTTTAGTTGATCGAGAGATCTGTGAATAAGAAAAGATCGCTTAAGGGTGAAAGGAGTTGCATGCACCCCTCGAGATAGGATGACATACATCTTCCAGATTGGAGTCAAATCTAATAGTGGGTTCACATCATAAAGCAAGCTTAGGGGTTTCGACTGGCCGAGGGGTCTTAATCGATCAACCTGAGGTTAGTTGGTAGTATTTTTTGAGAGAGGTGCTATCATGATTTGGGAACCTCCACGGTCGAGTTATTTTCAATCATCGCTTATGAATTTTAGATTTACTAATTATTTTTCTTAAGAATGATTCTCGATCAAATGCTTCTCTTCTTTATATTTTATTTTTTTTACAAAATCATTTTTATCTTTTTGATAAAATAATATTATTTTTTGTGAGTAGAAGTACTCAACAACCCCGTGGAATACGTCACTTGGTATGTTTATTTTAAAAATGTCCTATACTATAAACGATAGGTAATCTTGCCTATAGTTCGTATAATTTGGAGAAAATTATGTCCTAAATTTTACGTATCATATATTCACTCTTCTTTAGAATGTGATCGAGTCCAACGCTAGTGTAGAGCTGTGTGTAGTGTCGTTAGTGTTATATTATAGACTCACGATGAGGGTGTGTCCTTTCTCATTGTCTAGAACTCGCCCCTGGCGATATTCGAAGCATATGCACTAAATAGTGATTAACTCTATGAAGATGATTTAGGCCTTTCTTTGGATAGTTTGAGCCTATGCATCATAAACTACATTCACTACCACTGTGAACACATATTTTGAGTCAATCACCAATTTTTGTTGATTCACCCCCACCATTCTATCACCAAAGCTAAAAATGCCAACCCAGTTGATCACTTAAATTTGTGAGCTTAATTTTATATTTTTCATGTTCTAAAAATAATTGGAGTCATAAGTTTGTAATGTGGTGGAAAGTCAACAACTGTGGTACATTTGGGTGTTTAGTTGAAAAGAAATTGAAAATTTTGAAAATCTGAAATGAAAACAATCCGAGAAAAGAGAAAAGGAAAACAAAAGAAAAGAAAAATTTATGGTGTAGGTTATGTGAGAGTGACCCCATATTAAAAAGCAAGTCTGGGGTGTCACTCTCTTTTTTTTGTGTTTGTCATTTTCTATGTGAAGCTAAAAATAGTCTGTTTAATTGTGAAGAAGACATCATATTTATCTTTGTTATATCCCACCCTTAAACCTAAGCCTACAAGTCATCCTAATCTAAGTCCTAATGATTCTTAGAGTTAGTTGGTATTGAGTGTAGTGGAGAAGGTGTGACTGGGCGAGCCTATGGCCATCGCCATTGATGGATTTCTTTGGAGGCCACCCTAGTAGTTCTGGGTCTGTAATATTATACTCAGTGTTTCTACTTTTGCATGTGCTATGCTTAAGACATATCACTTAGTTCTTTTATTTAGGAGTGGATATAGCCACACGATAGTTTGTTTAAATGCGATGTAATTAGATTATATGCTTAGAAATTTTCTTTAACCTATTTTTATCACCCATGGACATGAGACTTCTCGGTCCACTTTCTCATTTCATTTTTGATTTGTAAATAGCCTATCATACTCCTTGTAGGTAGATGGATTGCTCGGGATGAGCAATAATTCAAGTTTTTGGGTTTTGGTGAGCGAATTTCATGTAGTGTGTTAGTCTCTATTCTAGCTTGCTTTTCCATTGACATCACTCATTTATTTGTAGATTTTATCATAAAACCTATTATATTCAAATTGTATGTCTTGTGATCCTATTTGAGCTAGATAGGGCATATTTTAGTTATTTCATGCATGAGGGAGACCACTCTTCTCCTTCTCATTTCAATTATATATTTAGAGGTTTTAATTATGGCTGTGCGGATGTGTTTTTCTAGGATTTTTGAATGTTTTTCTAGCAGGTACATTGGTTGTGGTATTTTCCCCATGCGCCTCGGTCATTTTCTAAGGAGGAGGCCACTGGTTGTGCATTTTTCTTCACGCACGAGCAGTGGCCCCGTCTGCGCACTATTCGTGCGCGGTCATTTGCGCCTAATCAGCATGCTTCCCCCTCGATCCGCTTGATGTGTCCACTACACGTGCATTTTTCCTTTGTGCACGAATAGTGGCACCTCGGCGCACGCCACTGGTCAAGTGTGGCCATTTACTTAAAATGGCCCGTGGATCGCACTAGTGCATGTACGAGGCTAAGAGCACGACCACTGGTCGTGCGAGGTCAATATTCCCCCCCCCCCCCCCCCCCCCCCCCCCCCCCCCCGCCCCCCCCCAAACCTTAACTTTTCCCAGCAGTCCAGGTTCCTTTGCGCACGAGTAGAGGACTTTCCTTCGCACATGACCAGTCGTCGTGCGCCTACTCGTGCACGTTCTTTATTTCTGCTGCCTATAAATAGCCTGTTTCATGATCTTATCTGCCTGCTTCGTTTTAGTCCATCTTTTTCAGCGCCGTTTCGTCATTTCACCCCTCCAAACTAGGTTTCACCCCTAGGATCATACCGATCACCCAAGCATCAAAGATCAAGACTTCCTCCAAGTAATCAAGCTATATTGAAGGTGATTTTATGGATTTCGACGTGATCACTACAAAACCACCGAGAAGATGGGCGAGAGGTAGTGACAGCTTCATTGACCACGAATGACTACCAGGGATCGCCCTACGAGTCTTGCTACCTCCTTCACTTCTGAGGGGGAGACTCGGGCAGCATTTGTATTGCTTTCCTATTTTTAATCCTATTTAGTTTTGCTCCTTTTTGTATTTCTTCTTATATGGTGATGGTGGAGTTTATATGAACATAACATGCACTTATATTTATTTATATGTGTTTAATTTTAATTGAAAATAATTATTATTATGTTAGTCTTTGCTTGGAGATGGTGTTGTGTTGATATGCTTGTGGTTGTGAGGTGTGTTGCTACGGCAACTAGCGAAGTGGATGCTTGCGAACCATAGAGGTGCGAAGCAGAGGAAGGCGACCCACATAAGTCCAAATCGGAGGCTTGCAACCCGCGGAAGTGCGAAAAGGAGGCTTCAACCAGCGGAGGTGCAAAGTAGAGGAAGGCGACTCGGGGAAGTGCGAAGTGGAGGAAGGCGACCTGTGGATGTGCAATATGGAGGCCTGCGACCAATGGAGGAGCGAAGCAGTGCGTGCGATCACATAGTTAGTTAGTTTTCATTTATTTGCAATTAGTTGTTAGTTCCAAAGCAAACATCCCTTTAATACCTTCCGTCCAAAGAGATTTCAATCCTAAGTCTCGCCTCAATAGATTACTCTACCCCACCGTGTTCCACGTGATATTAGATACTCCAAGATTTATTCCAATTTTATTATTACTTGACAACGGCCAGTTCACTATCGTTCACACTGCAGTCTCACTCCCGCCTATAACTGTGTGCCGAGATTGTGCGTCAAGTTTTTGGTGCCGCTACCGGGAAACACGATCGTGTGAGTTTCTGGTGAGAGAGCTGAGAGATAAAAACTTTTTGCCATTTGTATATACCGCTTGTTTTGATTTTATTTCTTTGTAATTTTATTGCATCCTTTATGTTTTCTTTGTTTTCGATTTTAATAGCACCTTTTAAATTTATTTATTTCTAATTATGTTTTAAAAATTTAAGCAGGTTTTCCTTGTTGTAAAGTTTCTTCGTGTGTAGTTAATTTTTGTAAAGAAATTGTTTTTATGTTTCAGCATCCAATGCATAATGTATATAAATGTGAGGTGCATGTGGTGTGGATCATCTGGTCATACTAGTGATATATGCATTGAAAGTGCACAATGTGCCTCTGAGAATCCTCTAGAGGGGGGGGGGGGTGAATAGAGATTTAAAGATTTTTCTATCCTAACTGTGCAAACAATAAAACTTACTAAGGTATTATGTACACAAACAAAACCAAAGGCAGAAAGAGGATAACTATTGCTGGAAATAAATGCTGAAAAGATAAATGGGACAGCACAAAAAATCACAGCAAAGAGACAAAGGATTTTATAGAGGTTCCCCAAAATGTGGGTACTCCTCTCTTCTACCACCTGTTAGGAATGCACAACTTGTGCCTAAGTCTTTTGATAAGGAGACTCTTAGAACCAAAGATCTTTTGATAAGGAGATCATGAACCACAGATCTTTTGATATGGAGATCTTGAACTACAGATATTTTGATAAGGAGATTTTGAACCACTGAAACCTTTGAAAGAGGAATTCTTAAAACTCTTTTACAGTTGAAGAAAAGGGGAAGAAGGAGGAAGAAGTAAGGAGAAGAATTCTGCTCTCAGAATTTTGTTGAAGCCTTCAGCCTCTATCTTTTCTCTTTGCTGGATCAATATCATATAGCAGCCTTCATCTTCTATCTTTTCTCTTTGATGATTTACAAGGGTTATGAGCTTCAGATCCTTCATGCTTTCTTCTATTTAAAATCTGGCTGCTATATGATATTGATGAAGAGAAGCCTTCAGTTTATCTGTTCTGAGAGAGAGGGGGAGCAGTTCTTGTTTTTCTGTCTTTTAAGGTTCCAGGATGCAGAAGAGGAAGGAGGACGCCCTAATCGATAATATGCAGATTGTGATGAATGCTCTGATATTTCTCTCTGCTCTCTTCCTATTTATTGTCCATGATTAATTTTGAATTCCTTTCCTCTTCTGGATTGTCCTGAAAAGGTATTGGATTGGACAATTAATCTCTTTTCCTTCTTTTGTTCACGACCCATCTGCCAACTATTTGAATCCATTCCAAGAAAGCTTTTTCTGTCTTCTTGAATGCTCCTCTCCATTCTAGGCAATAAACAAGCTGTTGTAGAACAATCTTTAGTGTTGTGGGACTTGAGAGAGAGATCCAAAATGACAGCTGAAAAGGTTTACTTTTCAGACTGTATTCGACGTTGCGTCAATTTATCTTTCTCTCTTATCGACGCACCTTCGAGTTCTTGTAAGAGCAGCTTCAAATTTCTTCTTGCTCTGATTGAACCCTGATGTCGACGTTGCATCGATTACTTATCAACGTAACCGTCGAGTTGAAGGCTTGACTTTGAACTTCATCATCTGCGTTGAATTATAGTCGACGTTGCGTCGACTTCAGATGGCTTTGACAGATGCTCCCTTCTGCGTTGAGTTGAAGTCGACGCTGCGTCGACTTCTAATGATACTTCAACATGCTCATTTCATCTATGTCGATATCCTTTCGATGTAGCGTCGAATTGATCTACTTTGACAGAAAGGTAGAGTTGCTTGGACTTCTAGTCTGAGTTACGTCGAATACTATTCGACTCAATTGTTAACTCAACCCAATTTATGTTTGTCTTGCTCTGGTCTTGACACTCTAAGTTATGTGTGATATCCTAAGTGATGAGTCTAGTTTATATAGGGATTTTTGGACTCATCTGGGCTAGTTTTCACGCATGTGCACTGCACTTTGCTCATAAATGCTTCTCCGTGATTACACTGTGTTTCAGCACTTAGTGCATTCCTTAGCCTATTGTGGTGTGATTTCTTATTGTCTAGGGGTCCTGGATATTTTCATGCAGGTTCAAGGGTTGTGCGACACTCGGGATTGGTTCTTGGGGATTTTTGGAAGAAAAAGCCACTGGTCGTGTGTTTTCCTTCGCGCACGACCAGACGCATGACCACTAGTCGTGAGTTAATTCCCCTTATCAAACAGAGAAGTTTACACGATCACTGACCTTCTTCACGCACGACCACTGGTCGTGCGCCACTGATCGTGCGCTATTTTTGCAGTTCAGGACTATGCTACAGGTTCTTCGTGCACGATCAGATGCATTTCTTCACGCATGACCACTGGTCGTGCGCCTGACCATGTGTGCTGTTAATTTATGCTCTGCCTATAAATAGATGTGCCCGATTTTAGGCCAGGGGGATCATTTTGCTCCGCCCAGCTCCGCCATTTTCGCAGGTATTCCGCCCCTTTTGGCCTCCTCCATCATCCTCAAGCTCTAAGGAGAGAGATTTAGCCCTACATCCACAAATATCCAAGGAGAAGGAAGCTTGGTCGTGCGGCTGGATCGTAACATGAAGAAGACGAGCCATTGGAAGGTAGTGACAGCCTTCTCTACCCCGGACGCAGTAGAGGACCGAGCTTGGGCGCGGATTGACAACCCTACGATTCCAACCATGAATCTTCGACAAGGCTTCGGATTGGGTCGATTCCTTGCTCTCTCTCTCTCTCTTTGTATTGGTAGTTGTAAATGTAAGATCTCTTATTTGTTGATGATGTGCACTATGAACCATGCTTTATAATGTTTATTTCATTATTAAGAAATTATATTGTTCATATGTGTGTATGAGGTGCGCCCCCATCCATTTTACATCCACCACTTCATCCACCACTCCATTCCGCTAGCCTACTCACCCATTTCGTGTGCCTACTCTTCCATCCGCCAAGCCAAGCAATGCTAATGGCCCGTGTAATCCACCTCGAGCCCGCCGGTGCGAACCATTCCATCCGCAAGCCTTCTCATCCATCCGCCCTTGTGAAGTAGTGCGTTCAAGGCCAACGTAGTTTTCCATCCCGCCTAGCGAAGCATTGCATATCGGCATTGCATAGGAGTAGTTGTAGTTATTTTATTTTATTTTCCATAAACCAAACCCCCCTTTTCCGCAATCCATCTGCGCATAAGGACTTCAATATCAAGTCCCTCCTCGAAAGTTAACTCCACCTTATTATGTTCCTTGAGAGATTCGATACTCGGGGATTCGCTCCTCATTTTATATTACTTGACAACGATTGGTACACTGCCATTCAGACCGCAATTTGCTCCCGCTTATAAGCGGTGTAGGAATTCACGCGTCAAGTTTTTGGCGCCGTTGTCGGGGAACACAGTCGTGTGAGTTTTCTGGAGAGGGAGACAAGAGATAGTATTTCTTCCAGTGTATATAGCCGCCTTATTATTTTTGTTTGCTTTTAATTATATATTGTTTGTTATTATTTCTTTCTCTCCTATTTTAAAGTTGTAGGCAAGTTTAATCCAAGGAGTTTTATTAGTTTGTTTAAATTTCCTTGCAAAGAATTTCAGTTTTGTTATATCTACTTTAATTATTGAAAATGTTGTCATGGGATATTTCTCCTAGCACTTACGACAAGATGGTTTATTATATAGACCAAATGAGGGAGTTAAATGCTAGGCAGTGTAGGAACATTGTTTGCTTGTTGTGTCGAGGAGAGGGTCATGAATTGAAGGACTGTCCTAGTCTTTTCAATACTGACCGCTGCTTCTTCACTCATGACAACATTGTCCCTATCACTCATTCTTTACCCATGGAGGAAATCGTGCCCTCTACCCCCGAGCTTATCCCATGCTTGGACTCCTCACTCCCTGTGTATGGCTTCACTCCTAGTGATGACGATCACTCATCTGTTCGCCAATAAGGAGAGGAATGGGAGCTCCTAGATGCACCTGAGTGGGACGCGGAAAGTATTCTTTCCATCGGAGAGGCATTAGCGGATATTTTTGCAGAGGAACCAAATCTTTGTGTTACTCCAGTTTCTTTGCAAGATTTTTCTACACACATTTTTTATGATCCTGTCGAAGTAATTGAGCAGGGTGATGTTTCTCAGCCTGAGGCTGCTCCAAGGTGGGATGATGAGGATACTCTTTCTGATGAGGAGGTTTGCACTTCTTCATAGGACGAGGATGTCCAACTCACCACCGAGGCCCTTGAGTTCACGGCCCCCCCTTGCTTTGATACTTATGATGATGACAGTGATTTATCGTTGGATCCTGCTGGGAGTGAGACCGGGACCACTCCCCCAATTTTTGATTATTTAAGTCATTCTTCTCTTTTATTTCCTAACCCCCATTCATCATCTGAGCCTGTGCAAGTTGAGTCTTCACAAGTACTTCAGGAGGACTTGGAGCATTTTGCCCACGTCAATGATGAGAGCATCCTCTTATGTGAGGAGGTTGATTCCTCCTCCATAGTGGAAACCTCACTCATTGCCATATCCTCCTGCCGCCTCCCTGAAGATGACACCTTGCTGGGCAAGGATGTTTTTGGTGAGATGAGTGAGGATTCCTCCTCCTCTTACATTCTCTTCCCTCTATCTGTGACGGGCAGGTATTATTATTATTTAAGTAGAGGGGTAACTGTTTTGTCGCCGTATCGGTACCCGCTACCGACACGCATATTAGAACAATTACCTGTACATTTCCTTTTCCATACGCCCATTAGCTAGAACTGTTATGTTTTTAAATAAGTCGTGCTGGGAAGACAATAACCCCAGTAGTTATCTTACTTTTTCTGTATTTCTTATTTCATCTTGTTTAGTTTAGTTAGCTGTATTTCATTTTATGTTTGTATATTTTCTTTTGTTTTTGCGGAGCTCATCCCTGCAGGTATTCTTCTGGATGGATGCTGCACCTAGGTCTAGATTTAAATGCCAATCTTCTAGTATGCTCATTTCTGAGCATTGAGTACTCTCTTCCCCTAGCTCTTTTCTGATGTTCATAGATATATATTGTGTGTATTATCTAGTTTAAGTCTGGGGGAGAGTAGTTCTGTGTGCCCATGCACGAGCACATGACACTGCATACTAGAAGTACATTTTAGTTCTATTTTATAAGTGTTGTTTCATATGCACCACACGCCACTACACACACTTGAGCGCGCACTTAACCATAGGCGCGTAACGAGGCTAACTCGTTTCTTTTGTGTGATGGGAAAATCATTGTGCTGGCTTAGGATTGTGAGTCAGAGTAAAATGTCGACTTCTATAGTGCTCCTAGTCAAGTGCTCATGTCTCGCATAGAAATTCGTGTAGATTCAATTTCTTTTTATGCTTTTAGATTATATTTTTCTATTAGCATAGATATTGTTTACTTTACTCAGAATTGGTGAATCCGATCTGAATCAAATGGTAGTATAGGAATGTGTGTAGACGTTCGTTAGCCTCGTATTGCCCGAGTCGGGAGAAAGGATTATCTTTCTCGGTGGCTAAGAACTTGCCCCAATCGACTCTTGAAGCATGGGTATATGGTTAGTCAATCGCGTGAATGTGATATAGGACATCATTTTGGCCCGGTTGAGCTTTTGTGCCCATTCCTATCGCTCTATCCTCGTTAGCCCACTTGTGCCTACCTGTTCTTTCATTCAGCCCCACTTTTATCTCACCAAAGCCTAAAAGCCAATCCTAGTCGCACACCCAAATTTGAGCTTTAGTTGTTTATTATTTTCATGATTGGGGTGTTGATGTTGTGATATTTTTGTGAAAATGTGGATGCTCTTCATTGCTCATCTTGCTGAAAATGTTTTGAAAATAAAAGAAAAGTAAAAAAAATGAGAAAAAGAAAAAGTAAAAAGAAAAGAAAAAAGAAGAAGTGTTTAATTGAAATTTTTTATAGATTTATGATTGGGAGTAGGCGGTGCACACACCCATGTAGTCAAGTCCAAGTCTGGGGTTGTGGTGTACCCGCGTGTCTTTTTGTGGTGCTTGAGGATTGTTTTCTGTGCTAACTCATTTGGGTTTAGTGCTTGAGCCGTCGTTTTTATCATTGTATACCTCACCTAAACCCAAGCCTCATCTAAAACCTAAAGTCCTATTGATTCACGCATTTGAGTCATACCTGTGCCGTGAAGAGAGTGTGAACGGGCAAGCTTATGGTCACCAACATTAATGGATTTCAATGGAGGTTGTCTCGAGCCCCGATCTTTGGCAATGCTCGCCTCAACATTCAGTTTACTTTCTTCCTATGTACGACTTTATGATTCACCGTGATTCACTTTTGAGTAATTATAATATATAAATACGCTCCTAGAAAAGTATAAACTAATATGCATAATTAGAAACTTTGTCTACTGTATTTCTACGCACATGAGCATGCGACTTCGCATGGTACTCCGCCCTTGTAGTTTCTATGCCAGCTTTGTATGTTCTCATCCGCTTGAGGGATTTGTTTGCTCAGGACGTGCAAACAGGTAAGTCTGGGGGTGTGATGAGTCCAATTTATATAGGGATTTTTGGACTCATCTGGGCTAGTTTTCACGCATATGCACTGCACTTATCGCTCGTAAATGCTTCTCTGTGATTACACTCTGTGTTTCAGCGCTTAGTGCATTCCTTAGCCTATTGTGGTGTGATTTCTTGTTGTCCAGGGGTCCTGGATATTTTCACGCAGGTTCAAGGGTTGCGCAACACTCGGGATTGGTTCTTGGGGATTTTTGGCCGAAAAAGCCACTGGTCGTGTGTTTTCCTTCGTGCACGACCAGGCGCACAACCACTGGTCGTGCGTTAATTTCCCTTATCAAACAGAGAAGTACGCACGATCACTGACCTTCTTCGCGCACGACCACTGGTCGTGCGCCACTGACTATGCGCTATTTTTGCAGTTCAGGACTATGCTACAGGTTCTTCGCGCACGATCAGAGGCATTTCTTCGCGCACGACCACTGATCGTGCGCCTGATCGTGTGCGCTGTTAATTTCTGCTCCGCTTATAAATATATGTTCGTGATTTTAGGTCAGGGGGATCATTTTGCTCCGCCCAGCTCCGCCGTTTCCGCCATTTACGCCATTTCCGCAGGTATTCCGCCCCTTTTGGCCTCCTCCATCATCCTCAAGCTCCAAGGAGAGATATTTAGACCTACATCCACCAATATCCAAGGAGAAGGAAGCTTGGTCGTGCGGCCGGATTGTGATACAAAAAAGATGGGCCATTGGAAGGTAGTGACAACCTTCTCTACCCCGGACGTAGTTGAGGACCGAGCTTGGACGCGGATTGAGCACCCTGCGATTCTAACCGTGAATCTTCGACAAGGCTTCGGATTGGGTCGATTCCTTGCTCTCTCTCTCTCTCTCTCTTTGTATTAGTAGTTGTAAATGTTAGATCTCTTATCTGTTGATGATGTGCACTATGAACCATGCTTTATAATGTTTATTTCATTGTTAAGAAATTATATTGTTCATATGTGTGTATGAGGTGCGCCCCCATCCATTTTCCATCCACCACTTCATCCACCACTCCATTCCGCTAGCCTACTCGCCCATTCCGTGTGCTTACTCTTCCATCCGCCAAGCTAAGATGTGCTAACGACCCGTGTAATCCACCTCGACCCCGCCGGTGCGAACCATTCCATCTGCAAGCCTCTCATCCATCCGCCCTTGCGAAGTAGTGCGTTCAAGGCCTACGTAGTTTTCCATCCCGCTTGGAGAAGCATTGCATAGCGGCATTGCATAGGAGTAGTTGTAGTTGTTTTATTTTATTTTCCATAAACCAAACCCCCGCTTTTCCGCAATCCATCCGCGCATAAGGACTTCAATCTCAAGTCCCTCCTCGAAAGTTAACTCCACCTTACTGTGTTCCTTGAGATATTCGATACTCGGGGATTCGCTCCTCATTTTATATTACTTGACAATGACCGATACACTGCCGTTCAGACCGTAATTTGCTCCCGCCTATAAGTGATGTAGGAATTCGCGCGTCATTAAGACATCTAATGACCAAATTACCCTCACTATACAATGGGTTATTAAAACCTAAGAGTTAAAATTACTTTAGATAATTTGTAAAGTTAAATCCAAGGAGTTTTTCCCAACAATCTCCCCCTATTTATCTTAACAAATTTTACAGATTATTGATGAATAGTAAATTATACATATTTTTAGTATAGTTCTTAGAATAATTTTGGGTAATATTGTACATATTTCATGTATAATATTAAATAAAATGACTTGTTTTTATCTAATGTATATAAATATATATCTATATGAAAAAAAGAGTTATTTAACTATGAAACAAATTAGAAATAATATGTAAAAATATTCTTTGTAAATATATTTATCTAAGAATAAAATTTTGAAATTATTTATTTCTATGTACATATAATACTATAAATAAATAACACCATAAAATAAAGATATATATATATATATTTATATGTCATTGAAAACAATGATATATATATATGTAATTATAAAATAAAGATATAAGAAGATGTATTAATAATATAGTCATATATATATGTAATAATAATGTATAATAAATATATTATAAATATATTAAAATGTATTTGTATAAATATATATATGTATAATATATAAAATATAAATAATAATAGTATATATATATTTATATATATATATTAAATATAAACATATAAATAACTATATATATATATGTCTACAGGCGTTCGACGAATCCCGAGCTGCGTTCGACGAACTCTCAGTCCAGGCGTTCGACGAACTATATATATATGTCTGCAGGCGTTCGACGAAAGGCAATCTGCGTTCGATGAAAGGCGCTCTGCGTTCGATGAAAGGCGCTCTGCGTTCGACGAACTCTCTGCGTCCAGGCGTTCGATGAATCCGGAGCTATGTTCGACGAACTCTCAGTCCAGGCGTTCGACGAACTATAAATATTATAAATATATATTATATATAAACATATAAATAACTTTATCTGCAGGCGTTCGACGAATCTCTTTCTCTGATCTGCGTTCGACGAAACCCTCTCAGCATTCGATGAACTCTCTCTGCGTTCGTCGAATCCCTCTCCGCGTCAGACGTTCGATGAAACCCTCTCGGTGTTCGACAAACTCTCTCTGCGTTCGACGAATCCCTCTCGACGTTCGACGAACTCTCTCTGCGTTCGATGAACTCTCTGCCTTCCAGCCCGCTGAGACGGCTTAGCCCAAACCGCTGAGATCAGCCTAAATCGCTGAGACGAGTCAGCCCACTGAGACCAGACCCGCCAGCTCTCTCTAGCCCGCCATCTCAACGTGCCAGCCTTCTATCCGCACCCCACCAGCTCTCAAGTCATACTTGCCAACCTCTCAAGTCAAACCTCCAGCTGCTCTTCTAGCACCTTCCAAACTCCATCTTTTTTTGCTATTGGCAGCCCCCTTCTTGTCTATAAATAAGAGGGCTCCTCCCTTATTTTGGAGGTTCATATATTTTAGAACCCTAAGTAAGTTTCCTTTTTTTGAGTGTTCTTGTAGAGGTTCATATATTTTAGAACCCTAAGTAAGTGTTTTTCTTGTGAGTTTTGTAGTGTTCTTGTGAGTTCTTTTGAGTGTTCTTGTGAGTGTATGTGAGTGTATGTGAGTTTTTCTTTATGTATTTCCTTGCTCTTGTTTGAGCTCCCCAAGTTTAGACTTTCATTAAAAAGTTGTAATATATATATATAAGAAAGTTTTTTTTGTTCTACTTGTTCTTGTTGTTCTTCTTATTTTTCTTGTTTTTCTTTTCTTATTATTGTGTCTGTGAGTGTATGAGTGTAAATTTTATTGTTTTGGTTTTTATTTTAGTTTTTTTATTTATGAAAGTGTGTGTGTATGAGATTAATTTTATTGCTTTCATAATTTAGATTTAATGCTTTAATTTTAATGTTTTCATAACTTAGATTTTAATGCTTTCATAATTAGATTTTAAAGCTTTCATAGCTTAGCTTTATTGTTTTCATAAATTTCCGTAGAGTGCGTGCGTATATGAGATAGCTTTTCAGCTTTCTTTAATTTCAGTCATTTAAATTCCCATAGAGTGCGTGAGTTTTTTATTTAGTGTGTTCTTTTCTTTTCTATCGCTTTTCTTGGTTTTCGCTACATGCACACCAAACCCGCGATTATCGTCATTTTTGCTTTCTAAATTATTGCAAACTTAAAAATCAATCGATCTTTTCGATAAAATAATAGCGTATTTCTAAAGTAACAATAATCGACACGACCTTGGAAAAATACGACCTTGATATTTTCTAAAAATATCCTATACTATACGCGATAAGGTATACTTGCCTTTTCGAATGATTAGTTTGGATAGTAACGATACAAAAACTCCGCAAAAATTATTACTTCTATCGTCTCGATAGGTAGGATAATGGTTAGTTCCTCGAAGTAGGAGTACTTGCAAGACGCCTCGAATGTGCCCGCCGAATTCTATCCGCACCCCGAAAAGCTTTTGCGGTGCTCTCAAATAAATTTTAATCATCAAGTTTTTGGTGCCGTTGCGGGGACAATTGTCGTTATTTCGAAAAGAAATCGCTATTAATTTTATCATTATTTTTTTTGTTCTTCAAAAAATTTCTATAAAATCTAAAAAAAATTAAAAAAATCCTAAAATTACAAAAATATTTCTATCCTATTTTGTATATACCTTTTTCATATAAAAAAATTATTACAAAATCCAAAAAAATATAATAACCCCTAAAATGAAAAAAATAACCTTATTGTAAATAGCATTTTCACAATTTTAAAAAAACTTTAAAATCCAAAAAAAATTATAAAAATCTTAAAATGAAAAAAAAAATTACCTTATTTTTTGTACATAATGATATAGTTTATTTAATAAAAAAACACCAAAATATAATAAAAACTTACTTTGCAAATAAATAAATAAAAAAAACTTAAAAAAACAACAATAAGTCCTTTTATCTAAAAAAGATTTAGGCAGCCTCGCCCGGGAGCTTCTCCCGATAATTCGAAAGAAGGAAAAACTATTACTTCTAACATCTCGATAGGTAGGATAATGGTTAGTTCCTCGAAGTAGAATTACTCGCGGGACTCTTCGAAAATGCCCGCTTACATCTAATCCATTACCCGGGCTTAAGTAAAAATCTAAAAAACCAAAAAAAAAAAAAATCTTATCTTTCTCCTTTTTCCTTTTTTTTTATTTTCATTAAAAAAATCCAAAAACCAAAAAAATTCTAAAAACAACAAAATAAAAAAAATTATTGCAAATAAATAACTTAAAAAAAACCCAACAAATTTAGTTTATCTTGTATTTCTTTTCTCTTCTACATCTTTTTTCTTATTTTTTTAAAAAAAATCCAAAAAAAATTCTAAAAACACATAAATCCAAAAAATTAACAAAATAAATAACATAAAAAATAAAAATAAAAATTTGATGAGTTGAATACTTAGTTTATTTTGTACATAATAAAGCAATTTAAAAATCCATAAAAGAAAATCTAAAAACCTGAAAACCAAAAAAATTTCTTTCGTTTTCTTACTCTAATTTATACTTTCATACTAAAATAAACGACCCGAGGAAGCTCTTACCCATTTTGATTTTCGCTTCCACATACTTAAAATACAACATTGAGGACAATGTTGGGTTTTAAGTATGGGGGTATTTTCCCCATTTCCCTATTTTCAAAAACATCAAAAATCCCAAAAATTTTAAAAACCCAAAACTCCAAAAATCTAATTATTTTTAATAAAATTTGAAAAATAAAAAAAAACAAAATTTAAAAACCCCAAAACAAAAAATTTATTAATAATATAATTTTTTTTTCATATCTTAAATAACTTAGAAAAATCCAAAAAAATTCTAAAAAAAACCTAAAAATCCAAGAAAATTCTAAAAAAAACCCTAAAATCTAATTTATTATTTCATACTTTGTAAATAAATTAGAAAAAAAAATTTCTAAAAAACCCCAAAATCTAAAAAATAAAATTAAACCCCTACTTAGTTTTTATTTTATCAAAACTAGTTTGAGTTTATTTATAAGCATTTTCATTATATTTGATTTTGCCAAAACTCTTATTTGTATCAAAGTTTATAAGATTTAGATCTTTGGAATTTTAGTTGTAAAGAACACATTGCAATTTTAATTTAATTAGAGAACTAACTTTTTAGCACTACTTCAAGTTTACCCTAAATAACTTCTTGTTGTATTATTTTGGCAAACCATCTTTATACTTTAATTATTCTTACTTCAAACTTGTGAAACTTTATGAATATTCTAAATTTATTAAAACTTGTTCTAAAAAATTTTCATAATTTATAAAATCTAGAATTTTCTAAACCCCTTACCTATAATTCCATTTCCTTGGTAATTTCGTTTAAAAGATCTTATGTCAATGAGAATAAGATTTCATTCCGTAAACATAGGCACCCAGTTAATTAAAGGAAAAGATCTTGTGTCAATGTGAATAAGATTTCGTTCCGTAAACATAGGCATTGGGTATTTTTGAAGAGAAAAAAAAATATATGGGAATAAGATTTCATTCCCCTCTCTATCCAAAAGAAAAAAATTGAGTGGGGTGAGAGGATAAAATTCATCACCCCCAAATCAAAAATATCTTCTCTTACCAAGCTTCCCCTACCCCTTAGCCAATAAAATTGAAAATTAAATATAAATTAAAATTTTTTGAGAGAGCATAATTAGAAAGTTTTAATTATTTTAAAAAATTTCTTTAAAAAGTTAAAGTTCTTATAATTCTATTCTAATCATGGTGCTAATTATTACAATTATTTAGGTCGCTACTTAGCTAACTTTAGAAGTCTTGTTGGCTAAAACTTTTTCGCTCTTTTTAAATCATCATCGCGATGTAGGACTTACCTCTTTTAATCTCCTAAATTTATTTTAAGCTTACTTTCGATTAAATAAAATTTTGGTAAATTAAAAATTCTATTAGTGTCTTATAAGTATCTCTTACTTTTGCTCTGGAATAGCAAAAGCTTAAGTATGAGAGTATTTGATGAATGGTAAATTATACATATTTTTAGTATAGTTTTTAGCATAATTTTGGGTAATATTGTACATATTTCATGTATAATATTAAATAAAATGACTTGTTTTATCTAATGTATATAAATATATATCTATATGAAAAAAAGAGTTATTTAAGTATGAAACAAATTAGAAATAATATGTAAAAATATTCTTTGTAAATATATTTATCTAAGAATAAAATTTTAAGTTATTTATTTCTATGTACATATAATACTAAAAATAAATAAAACCATAAAATAAAGATATATATATATATATATATGTCATTGAAAACAATGATATATATATATAAATATATATATGTAATTATAAAATAAAGATATAAAAAGATGTATAAATAATATAGTCATATATATATGTAATAATAATGTATAATAAATATATTATAAATATAATAAAATGTATTTGTATAAATATATATGTATAATATATAAAATATAAATAATAATAGTTTATATATATATTAAATATAAACATATGAATAACTATATATATATATATGTCTGCAGGCATTCGACGAATCCCGAGCTGCGTTCGACGAACTCTCAGTCCAGGCGTTCGACGAACTATATATATATATGTCTGCAGGCGTTCGACGAAAGGCAATCTGCATTCGACGAAAGGCAATCTGCGTTCGACGAAAGGCGCTCTGCATTCGACAAACTCTCCGCGTCTAGGCGTTCGATGAGACCCGATCTACGTTCGACGAACTCTCAATCTAGGCGTTCGACGAACTATAAATATTATATATATATATTATATAAACATATAAATAACTTTCTCTACAGGCGTTCGACGAATCTCTTTGTCTGATCTAAGTTCGACGAAACCCTCTCGGCGTTCGACGAACTCTCTCTGTGTTCGATGAATCCCTCTCCGTGTCAGATGTTCGACGAAACCCTCTCGACGTTCGACAAACTCTCTCTGCGTTCGATGAATCCCTCTCGGCGTTCGACGAACTCTCTCTACGTTCGACGAACTCTCTGCCTTCCAGCCCGCTGAGACGGCTCAGCCCAAACCATTGAGATCAGCCCAAACCGCTGAGATGAGTCAGCCCACTGAGACAAGACCTGCCAGCTCTCTCCAGCCTGCCAGCTCAACCTACCATCCTTCTATCCGCACCCCACCAGCTCTCAAGTCAAACTTGCCAACCTCTCAAGTCAAACCTCCAGCTGCTCTTCTAGCACCTTCCAAACTCCATCTTTGTTTGCTATTGGCACCCCCCTTCTTGTCTATAAATATGAGGGCTCCTCCCTTGTTTTGGAGGTTCATATATTTTAGAACCCTAAGTAAGTTTCCTTTTTTTGAGTGTTCTTGTAGAGGTTCATATATTTTAGAACCCTAAGTAAGTGTTTTTCTTATGAGGTTTTTTAGTGTTCTTGTGTGTTCTTTTGAGTGTTCTTGTGAGTGTATGTGAGTGTGTGTGAGTATTTCCTTGCTCTTGTTTGAGCTCCCCAAGTTTAGACTTTCTTTAAAAAGTTGTAATATATATTTAAGAAAGTTTTTTTTGTTGTACTTGTTCTTGTTGTTCTTCTTATTTTTCTTGTTTTTCTTTTCTTATTGTTGTGTGTGTGAGTGTGTGAGTGTAAATTTTATTGTTTTTGTTTTTATTTTAGTTTTTTTTTAATTTATGAAAGTGTGTGTGTGTGTGTGTATGAGATTAATTTTATTCCTTTCATAATTTAGATTTAATGCTTTAATTTTAATGCTTTCATAACTTAGATTTTAATGCTTTCATAATTAGATTTTAAAGCTTTCATAGCTTAGCTTTATTGCTTTCTTAAATTTCTGTAGAGTGTGTGCGTATATGAGATAGCTTTTCTGCTTTCTTTAATTTCAGTCATTTAAATTCCCGTAGAGTGCGTGAGTTTTTCATTTAGTTTGTTCTTTTCTTTTATATCGCTTTTCTTGGTTTTTGCTACATGCACACCAAGCCCGCGATTATCGTAATTTTTGCTTTCTAAATTATTGCAAACTTAAAAATCAATCTATCTTTTCGATAAAATAATAGCATATTTCTAAAGTAACAATAATTGACACGACCTTGGAAAAATACGACCTTGATATTTTCTAAAAATATCCAATACTATACGCGTTAAGGTATACTTGCCTTTTCAAATGATTAGTTTGGATAATAACGATACAAAAACTCTGCAAAAACTCTCCCTTTTTATAAAATAATTAATTGAATTCGGCAACGCTGCCGCGGCGTGGTCGTCGATATTCCGAAAGAAGGAAAGACTATTACTTCTATCATCTCGATAGGTAGGATAATGGTTAGTTCCTCGAAGTAGGAGTACTCCCGAGATGCCTCGAACTCGCCCGCCAAATTCTACCGGCACCCCGGAAAGCTTTTGCGGCGCTCTCAAATAAATTTTAATCATCAATTGTTTTAAAGTGATTTTACACATTCTTTTACATAATCAGAATTATATAAGACAACATAGACACAGAATAATTAAAAAAAATAGATGAGTTGGAAAGCAGAAAGACATATGATTAATATTAATAAGTGTTTATCAGTGTTTACCCAAGGAAAGATCTACTACCTTCCTTTAAGAAAAGTAGATAAGCCTCATAGACCTTTCTGAATTTCCTTTCCACATATTTAAAGTTTGCAGGAGTGACTTTCTCTAGATTCTTCTCTATTCTTTGATGACCCTTGAACAACTTTTCCAGATCAATTTCTGTTTCAGGGTGAACATCTTCTAAGCTGTAACCCAGATCAAGCACTTTAGCTGTCATCATGTTTATGACATCCAAATTTTAATCATCTGACTCAGGCTCTGCATCAGGATTTGGTACCACAAAAGTTGATTGTGGTTTGCCAGAAGTTGAAGCTGTTGTGAAGACAATTTTCTTTTTCACTACTGGTAACTGTTCTCCTTTCTTTATTTTCTGAAGTAGCTCCACTGCAACCTCTGGATTACATACAATGCCCCTTCTGTGGAGTTGCCCTACTCCCTCTAATATTTTGGCTTGAGGATTTCTTGCAGTATACTTGCTGGGATCAAACAGGGTGGTTTTGATTAGAATTGCTTTTGCCAATTCTTCTTGTCCAACTACCTCTTTTCCCCTCTGCAAAATATCAATGAACTTTTTTCTTTTTTATTCAGTCTCCTTTTGGGTTGTTTCATATTCATATCTTTCTCTTTCTCAAATCTCGTCTAAAGCTTTGTTGAGCTCTGGATCATTGTATGTTTTCATTGTTTTCTCTGGAATTTCCACCTTCTCATGTTTTTTGTAATTGGACTTGTCCTTTTTGAAGTCCTTCCTTTGTTCTTTTGTATACATTTCCCAGATCGGTATATTTCTTCTTCTGAAGTTTCTTTCTTGACCTCTCCCCCTGTATGAGGGTCTTCCTCTGAAGAAAGGTGTTGGGAGGATTGGATTAGGTGCTGGAACTGGAGCAGATGGAGGCTGGACTGGAGGTGAGAACTAAACTGGAGGTGGATCAGATGAAGTTAGATCCTGATCATCCACCTTGACTGGAGATGGTGCTGTTGTAGAGTCTTCAGAAGATACCCTGAATGTGAGTGCATCAGGAATGGATGTTTCAGTGTCCACCTGGAACTCCTACAGATTCTTTAAGTAGACCTGATCATCTAAGATTAGGGGAATCTCCCCCTGTGCTGAAGGCAGGATTCTTAAAGGGGTTGGCTCCCCCTGATTTGTGGAATCTTCAAGCTGCAGCCTAGATGTGATGGCTGGCGCACCTTCAGAGACAATGGACATAGGAATTGTTTTGGTGTACACTGAGTCTTGGAGAGGCTGCCTACTGAGATACTTCTCCCCCTGCTTTATATCGCTGACAAGAGATATAAAGACATTGGCAGGCACAACCGATGATCTGATCTCTGCATCAAGAGCCTTGATTTCAGACGTAAGGTCATGCAACCTTCTGTGTTGGGCACAGAGCTTACGACAACAATCCATTGATAAGTCCAGATATAGAGAGCTAAAATGTGAGAGAAGGGTTTCCAGGGCTTGATCAATTGCATCGATAATTTCTTGAGGAGACTCCATTGCTGTACTGCAAGTACCTGCATGAAACAGAGAGAGAGACGAAGATGGGAAAGTGAGGGAGAAAATTCAAAGTGAATAATAAAATTGAAGGCTTAAGTTGCTTTGAGTAGATGCATCATCGCAACTTAGGGTTATAATCGAAGCAACATCAAAAAATAACTGAATTCAGTGTGCCAAAATAAGTCGATCATGCACGCTTTTGGACACATCGACGGAGCGTCGAGTTATAATCGATGCAACGTCAAGTGGAAGTTGACGTGGCTCCAAAATGAAATCACCAATGATGATGTCGATGTAAACATTGATAAGTATTCGACGTTATGTCGAGTGCTATGCTAATGATCCCTCCCAGGAAGCTCTCGAAGCTATCGTCGAGTAGAAGTTGACGGTACGTTGATTTGAATTCGACGAAGCTCTGAATAACCAGTTATTTTGTTCTTCAAAATCCTTGCTGTTTTTCCCAACAATAATTTTCTATAGAAAATAGGTCTTTATACATAATAAGTGTGACCTACAATGCTCCATCAAGCATACCCAGTGCATTGATGAAGAACTTGTGCTTACTTTCATCATGTGGCATAGTCAAGATGTCAGCCCTTTGAGTGTCAGTGGATATGTATTGAAGGTTGATCTTACCCTTCTCTACATTTTCCCTGAGAAAGTGGTGCCTTATCTCTATGTGCTTAGTTCTGTTGTATAGGACAGGATCGGAAGCAATTGAAATAGCACTAGAGCTGTCACAATAAATTGTGGAATTGTCAAGGGAAAAGTTATTATCCAGCAACTGATTTTGCATCCACAATATTTGTGAGCAGCAGCTTCTTGCAGCTATATACTCAGCTTCAACTATAGAAGTGGAGACTATGGTTTGCTTCTTGCTAAACCATGAAATCAGTCTAGCACCTAGAAACTGACATGTTCCTAAAGTGTTTTTTTATCCAGCCTGCATCCAGCATAGTCTGCATCCGAATAACTAATTAATTCAAATCCAGATTCAGCTGGATACCACAAGCCAAGTTCAGGTGTACCCTTCAGATATCTGAGAATTCTTTTGACTGAACTCCTGTGTGATTCCTTTGGGTCAACCTGAAACCTTGCACAGATATAGGTTGCAAATATTATATGAGGTCTGCTAGCTGTTAGGTAGAGAAGAGAGCCAATGGCTGCTCTATTAGTCTTTTGATCAAATGACTTACCCTTTTCATCTCTATCCAAAACAACATTAGTAGCCATGGGGGTTTTCATAACAGAGGCATTTTACATCCCAAACCTCTTGATGAGTTCTCTGGTATATTTAGATTGGGATATGAAAATACCATCTGCATTTTGTCTTACTTGAAGACCAAGGAAATAGGATAATTCCCCCATACTACTCATTTCAAATCTTGACTGCATTAGGTAGGCAATCCTTTTGTAGAGGGATTGATCTGTTGACCTAAATATAATGTCATCTACATATATTTGGACTAGTAATAGCTGATTCTTATGTGCTCTGGTGAAAAGTGTTTTATCCACTTCTCTCTTTCAAAAGAGTGTTCTAGAAGAAAAGTGGACATGGTCTCATACCAAGCTCATGGAGCTTGCTTGAGACCATATAGTGCTTTATCTAATCTATACATAAAAGAGGGATAAGTAGGGTTGAGAAAACCTGGGGGCTGCTCCACATATACTTCCTCTTGTAGAGTTCCATTTAGGAATGCACTCTTTACATCCATCTGGTAGACTTTGATCTTCATGTGAGCTGCATATGCTAGAAACATTCTGATGGCCTCCAACCTTGCTACTGGAGCAAATGTGTGGTTAAATTCAATCCCCTCCTCTTGTCTATATCCTTGGGCCACAAGTTTGGTCTTATTTCTGATTATGGCTCCTGTTGAGTCCATTTTGTTCTTGAATACCCATTTGGTGCCAATGACTGGGTAATACTTTGGTCTTTCAACCAATGTCCAAAACTTGTTCCTCTCAAACTGTGTCAGTTCTTCTTGCATAATAGATATCCTATGAGGATCACTGTCTGCTTCTTCAAACTTCTTGGGTTCACATTAAGAGAGAAAGCATTGTAGCATTGTTTCATTTGTAAGCTGTCTCCTTGTCTTGACTCCCACTATAAAGTCTCCTATAACCTGTGTTGGAGGATAATCCTTTAGGGTCATCCTTGATCATGTTGAGTTATCTAGGAGACTCTCTTCTTCCAGAGTAATCACTTGCTCAGTGACAATGTGGACTTCATCCACATTTATTGGAATGACCTATGTTGCAGGCAGCTGAGGTGTTGTGACTTCCTCTTCACCTGCTGCAGAATCTTCATCTGAATCAGTGTCAATCTTTTGTTTCCCTTTATCTTGACACACTAATGAATTGAACATTATGGCCAGCCTTTCAACTTGTTCTGCAAGCTGATCTTCTTCCTGCAAAAAAGTGCTGGTGGAAGTTTCCTTCCCCTTATAAAACATGTTAGTTTCATCAAAAACTACATGCACAGACTCCTCAATTTTGAGAGAGCTTTTATTATAGCACCAATAGGCCTTGCTTGATGAAGAATATCCCATGAATATCCCATCATCAGCCTTCTTGTCAAATTTGGCAAGATGACTTTTCCCATTGTTGAGGATAAAGCAAGTACACCCAAAAATCCTAAAGTAAGTGACTATAAGTTCCTTTCCCTTCAATAACTCATAGGGAGTCTTCAACTTAGTCTTGTGAATGAGACTCCTATTCAGAACATAGTTGGCAGTATTTACTTCCTCAGCCCAAAAGGACTTAGGCAAGTTGGATTCCGCCAATAATGTCCTTCCTGATTCAATTAGGGTTCTAATTTTCCTTTCAGCCACCCCATTTTCTTTGGGGGTTCTAGGAGCTGAAAAGCTTTGTCTTATCCCTTCATACTCACAGAATCTACACATTAACTTATTTTCAATTTTAGTACCATGATCACTTCTGATCACAGCAACCTGAGTGTTGAAATTAGATTGAATATTTCTAATGAATCTTGAGAGGATCTTGAAGGTGTCATACCTAGGTTTTAGAAAGAACACCCAGCTTAACATAGAAAAGTCATCAACAATGACTAAAGTATAAGCCTTACCTGCTAAGCTGTGAGTGGAGATAGAACCAAATAGGTCCATGTGCAATAGGAATAGGATTCTGGGTGAATCATTTTTACCAATTGGTTTGAATGATGCTTTGATCCGCTTTCCTAGTTGGCAGGCTCTACAGGATGATCTTTATTGAACTTACCAATTGGTAAGCCCCTCACTAGGTTGAGCTTGGAGAGCATGGCAGTTGTATTAAGATTAAGGTGACTAAGTCTCCTATGCCACAACTCACTATTTTCTAACTGGGTGTTGAATAAGCAGATCTCAGACTTTGTGTACTCAAAGTATACAACATAGACCTTACCCTTCCTAAGACTAGTTAAAACTATTTGGTCAGTTCTAGAGCTAACTATATGACATAAGGACTTAGTGAATACAACTTTGTATTCACCATCACACAGCTGGCTAATACTGATTAGATCATGTTGAAGTCCTTCAACATAAGCTACCTTAGAAAATGAGACTTCCCCAATCCTGAGCAAACCATATCCTTTGGTTTGACCAGAGTGGGAATTCCCAAAAATTACCTTGGGCCCTTCCTTGGCCTTGAAATTCTCTAGCAGCTCTTTTGCTCCAGTCATATGCATGGAGCAGCCACTGCCCAGATACCACTACTGGTTTGTGGTTGAACAGCCTTCCCTCTGCACATTGAATCAAACATTAGTATAGACCCTCACATGCTGGGGTCTCTTTCTTCTATCATCATATGGAGTTATAAAAGTATGAGATGGTCTTTCAGTATACCCCTTAGATGAAGAAATGCTGCATAATTATGCCAGCAATGTTTGGCAATATGTCCTAGTTTAGAACAGCAAAAACATCAAGGCATAGAGGTAAAAAGAGGTTTAGATGCTTGGTAACTTTGTGCAGGAAACATGCGTCGAGAAGAAATCGATGCACCTTTATAATTGCATAAAATGTAATTCGACGTGCCGGCATAGTCCCATCGATAGTCATTCGAAGCAAGGTATTGGTTGCGTTGAGTGTAATTCAATGCACCCACATAGTTGCTTCGACATGATGTCGACGCATATGCTGAACTCCATCGAGTTGCATTCGACGCATTTTTAAAGTTGCATCGAGTTCTATTCGACGTATGATTCTTTTTATTAAAATTTTTGTTATTTTTATTTGATTTTTCTAAGGGGTGTTTGCCTAAAATCCCTGGTTGATCACTAGTGTTTGCCCTATTAAATATGATGAATTTATTAGGGTTATTATCAAAGTGGATGGTTATGATTCCTGATCAAGATGATCAAATATCTTGGAGAGATTTTGTGAGATATCATTAAGCTTTTGACTCCTTCCATTTAAGGAGTCCTCAAAGGCTTTTCCCTTTGTGAGTTCTTTCTTTATGTCTGAATTTTCAATATCTAATAAGTGTATTTCTTTTTCTTTCCTAAACAATTCGCCTCTCATATTGTAGTTAACTGAGTACTGGTTATCTCTCCTATGTTCCTCTAGTTCTGATCTGATTGTTTTATGTTCCTTTTGGTTGTTAATAAAGTCTTGACAAAATTCTTTAAAACAATCCTTAAAATCCCTTGATGCAAAATTAAAGTCATCAATGATTGTTACCTCATTCTCTGCAGAGGAATCTTTCAGAGCCATTAAGTAGGCTTCTTCTGGTCCACCATCTTCATCATCATCAGATGAGGAGAAGCTTGATTCAGAGTCTGAATCACTCCAGGTTTCAACAATGAAACCTTTTCCTCTCTTCTTGTCCTTACTCCTGAAGGACTTCTTCTTGTGCTACTTCCTCTGCTTGATGTTCTTGTTCTTTTCTTCCTCAGGACATTCTGTAGAAAAGTTTCCTGGTTTTATGCAAAAGAAACAGATAATCTCCTATTTAGGAGTTTTGTCATACCTTGGTTTGCTAGAACTCCTTTCTTACCTTCTAGAGTCCTCTGTTCTGACCCACTTCTTAAATCTTTTTGCCAAGAGATTGAACATCTCTTCTTGAATGGTGGAGGAATCTACTACAGCAGTCTTTAATGCAAGAGTCCCTTCTATATAAGTTGATATTCTCTCTTGGGGATCTGACTCAGCCCTGCTTTTTAGTAAAAGCTCATAGGACTTGAGCTTTCCCAGCAGAGCATTAGTTGAAATTTCTCTGAGGCATCTAGAATCTCTATTAGCCCAGATTCTAGAGTCCCATGTGCTTGGAAAGCATATGAGGAGCTTGTCACTAATTTCTATCAGAGAAATTTCTTTGTCAAGCCCTCTCAGCTCATTTATAATAAGGCTGAATCTGTCATACATTTCTGTTATGTTTTCTTCAACCTTTTTCTTGAAGTTCTCATAATGGGATATGAGAAGTGACTTTCTGTCTTTTCTTTCATCTGAGCTCCCTTCAACTAGTCTGGACAGAGATTCCCAGATCTCTTTGGCAGAGTTGCAATCAGCAACTTTTTGGAATATGTCATCAGACATGGTTGAGACCAGAATGTTCATGGCCTTGATATCACATGCCTTGACCTTCTTCTCAGCATCAGTCTATTTTGCTCTGGGGACTGTGGTTTGTATGACCTTTCCACTAGTATCTTTCCTTATTGGGACTGGGGGACCTGTGAGGATGGCATTAAAGATTTATTCATCAATAGAGTTCATGCGCAACTTTATTTTGGCCATCTAGAGAGTAAACTTATTTAGTTTACACATTGGAGGTCTTGTTAGGCATAATCCTTACAACTCATTTTCTTTATAAAATATTTTTGTAATAAAGAAGAGTAGGTGGTCTTTTTGATCAAGGTGTTAACCTTTTAATGATCAACCTCCCTCTGATACCAATTGAAAGTGCACAGTGTGCCTCTAAGAATCCTCTAGAGGGGGGGGGGGGGGTGAATATATATTTAAAGATTTTTCGATCCTAACCATGCAAACAATAAAACTTACTAAGTTATTATGCACACAAACAAAACCAAAGGCAGAAAGACGATAACTTGTTAGTGTTTCCAAAGTGATCTCAAAGCAATCAAACAGTTAGTCTTACTGCCAACGCAATTTGATCCTATAGGGTCGCACATAACAGTGTTGGAGAAATTGGATGAAGGATTGTGTTGGCCTCACTCATATTAGATATGTGTGGAGGTCTAATCCTATGACTAATTGGAGTTGCGTTGAGAATGTCTCGTTGGGAAAGAAAGTACATGATTACTCGACGAATTGAGTTATACTCGACGAATTGAGTTGTACTCGATGAATTGAGTTGTACTCGACGAATTGAGTTACTCGATGAAAAGTGTCTCGATGAATTGAGTTATACTCGACGATCCGAAGAGAAGTGTCTCGACGAATTGAGTTGTACTCGATGAAATATGTGTTAACTCCAATATAGTCTAAGGTGTGCGGATAACCTCTCTTTTGCCTGGGTATAAATAGACCACGATTTTATGCCCTAAGTGAGAGATATCCTTTTGTGATACCTGAAGCAAGACGAAAGGGTTCCGCCAAACCGATGGAAGGGTTCCGATCAAACTCTCTCTTCCCATACACCGCCACCGCCTCTCCCTATCATCGGACCTAGTAGTTTGTAGGAGACGTTGAGGACTCTTCTTCTTCGACCTAGTTCTTGTTCGACAATAAGCTAGGGTTCTTCAACACTCGTGTGAGATTCTGTAGAGGTGTCGATCGATTCTTGTGCTTGAGACTCAGAGTTTGTCTTCGAGATTACTTCTTGGAGCATCTTGGTTGAGTATTTTCTCAATCCCCTAAAGGTATGTCGCTATTGTCACCTTTCCTATTTCTTGATTCATGAAATCGTAAGTTCCTTGAACTGTTTAGGGTTGTTCTTGTTCTTTATTTCCGTTGCGCATATGTGATATGTTGTCTACATATGATGTATAGAAAATCCAACATAACTATTGCTGGAAATAAATGCAGAAAAGATAAATGGGACAACATAGAAAATCACAGCAAAGAGGCAAAGGATTTTATAGAGGATCCCCAAAATGTGGGTACTCCTCTCTTCTACCACCTGCTAGTAATGCACAACCTATGCCTGAGTCTTTTGATAAGGAGACTCTTAGAACCAAAGATCTTTTGATAAGGTGATCTTGAACCACAAATCTTTTGATAAGGAGATCTTGAACCACAGATCTTTTGATAAGGATATCTTGAACCACTGAATGCTTTGAAAGAGGGATTCTAAAGACTCTTTTACTGTTGAAGAAAAGGGGAAGAAGGAGGAAGAAGTAAGGAGAAGAATTCTGCTCTCAGAATTCTGTTGAAGCCTTCAGCTTCTATCTTTTCTCTTTGCTTGATCTGCAAATGATGATACCTTACCTTTGATAGTGATGATTTGCAAGGGTTATGAGCTTCAGATCCTTTATGCTTTCTTCTATTTGAAATCTGGCTGCTATATGATATTGATGAAGAGCAACCTTCAGTTTATCTATTCTGAGAGAGAAGGGGAGCAGTTCTTGTTTTTCTGTCTTTTAGGGTTCCAGGAGGAAGAAGAGGAAGGAGGAAGACCTAATCGACAAGATGCAGATTGTGATGAATGATCTGATATTTCTCTCTGCTCTCTTCCTATTTATTGTCCATGATTAATTTTGAATTCCTTTCCACTTCTGGATTGTCCTGAAAAGGTATTGGCTTAGACAATTAATCTCTCTTCCTTCTTTTGTTCACGATCCGTCTGCCAACTATTTGAATCCTTTCCAAGAAAGCTTTTTCTGTCTTCTTGAATGCTCCTCTCCATTCTAGGCAATAAACAAGCCGTTGTAGAACGGTCTTTAGTGATGTGGGCCTTGAGAGTGAGATCCAAAATGATAGCTGAAAAGGTTTCCTTTTTAGACTGTATTTGACGTTGCATCGATTTCTCTCTCTCTTATCGACGCACCTTCAAGTTCTTGTAAGAGCAGCTTTGAATTCCTTCTTGCTCTGATTGAACCCTGATGTCGATGTTGCGTTAATTACTTATCGACATAACCATCTAGTTGAAGGTTTGATTTTGAACTTCATCATCTGCATCGAATTATAGTCGACGTTGCATCGACTTCAGATGGCTTTGACAGATCCTTCCTTCTGCATTGAGTTGAAGTCGAAGCTGCGTCGACTTCTAATGATACATCGACATGCTCATTTCATCTACGTCGATATCATTTTGACGTAGCATCGACTTGATTTACTTTGACAGAAAGGTAGAGTTGCTTGGACTTCTAGTCTGAGTTACGTCGACATGAAGTCAAAGTTCCGTCGAATACTATTTGACGCAATTGTTAACTCAACCCAATTTATTCTTGTCTTGCTTTGGTCATGACACTCCAAGTTATTTGTGATATCCTAAGACATCTAATGACCAAATTAGCCTCACTATACAATGGGTAATTAAAACCTATGACTTAAAATCACTTTAGATAATTTGTTAAGTTAAATCCAAGGAGTTTTTCCCAACATGTGCTATGTGGGAAGTGCCAAACTTAAAACATTTTGTGCGCTACATGGGAGATCAGCCCCTTGACTATTATCTTTCTATCTCCCCATGCACAATCATCATCTATCTTTGATCGACATATAGAGGAACCTGATCTTATATTCTCAAATTGTGATATTTCCGTTCCCCCGCTTTCATTGCAAGAATTTTCTACTCCTATTTTTTTGATCCTATCAAAGTTATTGAACAAGGTGATGATCCAAAGCCTAAGGTTGCGCCAAAGTGAGATGAGGATGTTGTTTTCTACAATGGAGCTAATGACTACATGGAACACTATTTACCCAGAATTTGGCGATCCCCTTTGAGCTGACTTTTTGTATGTGATCAGCGATCCCAAAGGCGACCAAAGCAACCAGGACAGCCTCAAGCAAGCCGGACGATCACATCCACCTGGGTGATCTCCCATCGCCTAGGCAATCTTGTCTTCACCAGCAGCCTGGTAGTCTCACCGCTGGCAGTCTCACCCTAGGAGGACTCGCCCCAGCCGGACTCGCTCCCGATTGTCTCGCCCCAGGCGAACTCGCCCCCATCGGTCTCGCCCCAGGCGGTCTCACCCCAGGCATACTCGCCCTAGGCGGTCTCGCCCTAGGAGGACTCGCCCCTGGCAGTCTCTCCCCAGGTGGTCTCGCCCCATGCAGACTCTCCCCTGGCGGTTTCGCCCCAGGTGGTCTCGCCCCCAGTTGTCTCGCGCCCGGTGGTCTCATCCCAGGCAGACTCACCCCCAGCGATCTCGCCCCAGGCGGTCTTGCCCCAGGAGAACTCGCCTCAGGAAGACTCGCCTCAGGCAGTCTCTCCCCCGATGGTCTCATCCCAGGCAGACTCACCCCCAGCAGTCTCTCCCCTAGTGGTCTCTCCCAAGTGGTCTCGCCCCACGCGGACTCGCCCTAGGCGATCTTGCCCCAGGTGGTCTCGCCCTAAGCTGTCTCACCCTAGGCGATCTCACCCCGATCCCGAGTGGTGTCCTACCGCTCGGGTGGTCTCGCCCCAAGCGCAGGTGATATCCCCCTGCCGGTCACTCACAGTTTGGGCAGCCCATTTTTCCTGGCCCTGCCCGTTCAGGCAAGTCCCGCGCCTATAAATAGTGGGGCAGGGGAACCAGTTTGAGGACTTCAGAGAGTTTATAACACTCAGCCAGCGGCTTGAGCGGTCTCCAATTTTGAGACCGCGGAGACCTCTTCGCAGCAGCCTCTTCCGGGCGATCTGCCTTTAGGAGACCTTGCCATCTCCCTTAAGGAGACCGCCAATCTTCATCTCATTTTCTCCTCTCTCACTCCTTCACTCGTAGCTCAAAGTAACCAACCACCCAACAGTTTTCTCCATCCTTCTCCAACTTAATCAAGGGTGGACTTGGTACATTTTTGGTTCAAACATTTAACACGCGACCTTCAGATCTTGAGTGGTTGATGAACAACAGTTGCGATGAAGATGTGGGATTTTGCCGAGAATGACACCCAAAATTAAAACAGCCATAACTTTTGATCTGTTTGTCCATTTTCAACCCACAATAGCTTTTCAGGACCGTCTCAACGCCATCCATCCAATGGCGAATGCGCTTACCCATTCAAGTTTGTTTTGTGCCCTCAGATTGCTCAAATTCGACTCTATTTAGAAGTTATTGCAATTTTTCTCTCTTGGCAATTTTGGCAATTTTTGTTTTTGTGTGAGAAACTAGCCAGGGCTGAACACGAGTTCACCCAAGCTCCTTTTGAGGAGACTCCTCCTCCTCATGCAAGTTTTGCACATCAAATCGTTCTTCTCCCATCTCAATCTGAGGAGTTCATAACCACTTGCCATGACCATTTCAGATCAGCTGCCCAGAAAGATCCAGCAGAAGTGCTGAACGTTGAGGACTATGCTTATTTTCTGGTCCCTGCTGATGCTGCTTATCCTTTGGCACCTCCCATTATTGTTGAAATGGAAGATCCTTACCCCTTATCAAATCAAGTTCGTTTTGAGTATGCTTCTAATGAGTTTAGAGAGCCCCGTCTTCCGGTCTTCTCGAGAGGAGAAGATCCCTTCAGCCATCTTCAAGATTTTGAATCTGCTATCTCATTAAGGACTATTTTAGAAGGGATTAAGCGCAAATTATTAGTTATATCCTTTGACGGTCAATCTAGAGAATGGTTCTATAAGCTACCACCTCAATCAATTACCTGCTTTAAGGATCTTCGAAGAGAACTTCTCTTGAGGTTTGCTACCTCGAGGGAGAGAAAGAGAAGCCCAGAAGCTCTTTTTCAAATCAAGCAAGGAGATAATGAGACTCTAGCTCAATTTGTTGACAGGTTCCTGTTAGATCGGTAGGCGTCCTTAGAGGGGGTGGGGGTGGGGGGGGGGGGGGGTGAATAAGGGTTTTAAAAACTTTTATTATATTTTGTTATATTTGAAATTATAAGAGAGGAAAATAAGAAATCAAGCACATTAATTGAAATAAAATTGAGACATCATTTTATTAATATGAACAAGAAGAGTTTACAAAACTTGATTTCTTATAACGCTAGAAATCGAAGGCGAATAATAAAAACTCTTTTTATTTTCTATCCCGACTCGCATCCCCATGAACCGGTGGACCTAGCCTATCCTTCCCCGGATACGACCTCAAGATGCTCTAGGCAATCCTTCCCCAGATATGGCCTTGAGCACCCCCTAGACCTAACCTAGATCTAGTCGCCAACACGAGGCGAGTTTCTGCCCTAAGTCCTACCCAGACCTAGTTGCCAACACGATGCGAATTCACTAACGGTTTACAAAAGATATGAAATAACAATAATTAAAACTCCCTCTAAGAAACTTCTGAAGCCGGGGATGAAGGACCACTATAGTATAAGCGTTGATGAAGCGATCTTTGGTCGGATCCAGCGTGAAGAAATCCTCCTTCAGAAATTCATGGAACTTTGGTGGGAGATTAAGTAAGGGTCTGTAATTCTAGCACTTCACCTCTCTCAAACTTGTGTGTACAAAATGAGAGAAGAGGCCTCCTTTTATAGGAGTGAGTGCTAGCGCTACCGCTAGCGCTACCATCGGCGCTATCCCCTATTAGGAAATATTCTCCGCGTGCGTATCTTCATTCCAAGGAAACTCTGCCGCCTTGCCTCTTGTGCTCCTCGCTACCGCCTGCGCTATCCGCTACGGCCTGACGCTAGTGGGCATGTTGGAATTATTGGCTCAATTTTGGGGGCAACCTTCTTATGTAATCCTTGATTTATATGAACTTGTTTACTGCACACTTAAGCACACAAGATCAAATACACATAAGATTTGTTATTCTCAAACCTAGGATATGCGGAAGACCATGTTCCAACAACTCCCCCTTTTGATAATAACAAATCCATTAATGATAAATCAGAGCATTAATATATAAGCATGATGAAACCTACTTGTGTGTGTGAAAGTGATGACTTAGGATAATTGTTGATTTTGGTATTTAGAATTGCTCCCCCTAAATACATGCTCCTCCTAAGTGAATGATCCCATAATATGTAAGCTATCATTTTTAATCATGTTAGTTTTCAATTTTGATAGCGGTGAATATTTATCATGTTAGGTCTCCCCCTTTTGTTATTAGCAAAAGTGGGTAAGGAAGCAAGAGACACAAACAATATTTTTGATAATAGGATAAGGCATGATCGAGCATTTTAGAGGAAAGGAAATGATAAAGAGTTTTATAATAATTTTTAGAGTTTGTAGCATAAGTATTTTCATAGAAATAAATCATAGTTTTTAGCAAAAAAGGAATAATATAACATTTACCATGTAAGTCTACCATTTGGTTGAAAAAGAATTTGGAGTTTGAAGACTTGAGATAAGCATAAAAAGAACACAAGGTAAACGTAATGTTGCGGAAGACTTATAAAAATTCAACAAATATCTTTTGAAAGACATGACGATGCAGAAGAAGAAATATGAGTGAAAGTAAAAAATGAAAAAGATGTTGTTTGTAAATCATTTTTCTTTTAAGTTTGATAATAAAGTAACCAAGCATGAAAGAGATGTATTAAAAAGAGACTACCATAATGTTATTCCAATTCACAAATTCAAAACATACCAAACATTGTAAAGAGCATGCTAGGTTATCTAGTGCATTTTATATATAAAGAGAGTATAGAATTTTAGCATTAGGATCCAATACTCATGAGAAGAAGTGTTATGGAAGATAATGATGTGCACATAAGTGTATTTTGAAGAGAGTAATCAAATGTTTTATTCAAAAATACAAGACATATGTAGAGTAAAGTGCACAATAAAACACAAATAATTTTACTTCCACGCTCATTAACGCACATAGAAAAGAACAAGTGGTGTAAAAAAAATTTATGTTTGCGCAAGACACTTTACTATTCTTTCCAAGGTGCTCAACCTCACAATGCTCATTAAGACTTATCAGGAGGTTCAAGTATTGCTTGGTGGAGTTATCCTTTTTTATTTTATTTCATTCATTTTTTGTTTTGTACAAAGTTCTCCGAATACACTTGTTTTGCAAACAAAAGGAGTGTTGGTAAGATACTTGTGCAAATTTAATTTATTGTACAATTATAATACACAAGAAAGCACTCTTAGATTAAGAGCATATGTAGACTTTGCCAAAATAAGTGAGTGAATAAAGATCATTATCAAACATAAAACAATTACTCATACTTAGAGGCATGCTAAGCTTAGTACTACAGAACACTTTTTCAGTACAATTTATGCACAAGTGATTAGATATATCAAAGCATGATAAGAACTTTGTTCAAGGTAGTTTAAAAAAATAAGTTTCAACATTGAAGAAGGTCTAAATGATAGATTAAATCATGCTTGATTTTCACAATAAAGTCCATACAGTTTTTTTGATAGTTTTTATGTTTTATATTTTTGTATTTGATTTTTGCATTTAGGAATAGAAATTAGATACATAAACAAAGAAATAGAGTGAAAAATATTTTTTGTAAATTCGCTTTTGTATATATATTTTTTGTTTTAATTTAAAAAAAAAGAAGAAATGCAACAATAAATAGTACATATATTAAAGCATATTTTTAGGGATTTTTTAAAATTTTAAAAATACAGAAAAACAGAACCAAGCGTTACCGCCCGCGCTAACGATAGCGCTGGCGCTGCTTTAGTTAAATCTCCTTTCCCTTGTCATTTCGACCATTACACCTGAAGCTCTCCTAGAAAACCTAGCAGATAGCGCAACCCACATATAGATCTAAGGTAAATCTTCATCATTTCTTATGATTTTTGTTTTAAATTTTGATTTTGATGTTAAAGATGAAGATTTTTGAAGTTATCAAATGGTTTAAATGATAGATCTAAAATATTTTGATCCTTTTGTTTTTGAAGAAAGGAACTAGGACAACACTTCATCATTTTTATGATTTTTGTTTTTCATTTTGAATTTTTATAAAGATTTTTACTTTTAATTTTAGCTTTGATCATGTGGGATTCTTGGATCTAGCTATTTGAGAAGGTTAAGATCCAGTAATATTGTATAGTATATAGATCTTAGTATATTAGATCAGAGGACTAGCGCCGACGCTACTACAGGCGCTAGTGCTAGTGCCTGGCGCTAGTGTTAGCACTGGCACTAGTGGTTCTTGTTTAATTTTAATTTTAATAATATTATGGCAGATGGCTCCTGGATCTAAGGGGAAGAAACCAGTAGGACTAGCAATGGAGACAGCCACAGTGGGTGTCCCATATTTTATGGAGTTTGCCATGCTAAGACACCACCACATCATGCAATTGTTTGCAACCTCTGAGGTATTGAATGCGTTTCTTTCGGAGGGGTTTTCCTCAGAGTTTGTACAAGAGTTTTATAGGCACTTGGAAGATCCATCTCAGGCAGGTTTGGATGGAGGAGTGCAGTCCCAGGTGTAGGGACAAATGGTTACTATTACCTATGATGATTTGAGGGAGGTGTTTGGGTTGGCAGAGCACCCGAATAAGTTGGATGTAGTTGAGAAGTTTTGAGCTGACAGGGATTGGACACAGCTAAATATGGTACTCCACCAAAAATAATACAGGAGTTTGATTCAAATGGTGGTGTCACTCACAGTGGATGCCCTTACTGTACAAGACGTTTTATGCCATACTATCTTGCTGAAGTTGGGCGACACGACAAAGATTACAGAACAACTCAGCCTTGTCTCGTATTTTATTCTTGAGGAGGAGAGATTCGATGTGGCAGACTTGTTGCTTTCATTGATTAGATATACATACAAGTTACGGTATCCTTCTCGTCAGAGATACAATAACCACCCGCTTGGTGGCATAATACAGAGGGTTATTCATCATAGGTACCCTTCTATTGAGATTGGTTTTTATTTGATGGATTGCTTTCCACCTATCTACAGCACCTCACATCTTTGAGCTACATCACTTCCCGATGAGCCAACAACATCCACTCAACCACCACTCCAGGAGGAGTGTCATCCCGAGGGACTCGAGATGATTCTTGTGAATCTTTTCGAGAAGAGATGGGAGAGCGGATGACACGAGTGGAAAAAGATGTTTCTGGTACTAAGAAGATGGTAAAGTTTATGATTAAGGCTTTAAAGATGAATTCATCGACACCAGAGCGAAGGGAGTGGGATAGCTCAACACAGGATCCACCACGTCATTCAATTCAGAGGAGTCACAGAAGATGATCCCGAAGTCCTAATGTGGAGGAGCTAGACGAGACAGAGTGGAGGAGTAGGAATGTCCTGAGGGTAACTAATATTTGAGTTGTGTAATAATTTTAGGAATTGAACACATGTTCTTGGATAATGCCTGCTAGCACCGACGTTACCAGCTAGTGCTAGCGCTATCTGTTATGTTTAATTTTGTTATTTTTGGATGTTTGGCTATTTTTATCTAGTCCTTCTTTGGTAATTTTTGAAGGTTTTGTTTTACGTTTTTATTTATAAATTTGAAATCATATGAAGTGGAGATGTATAAGCAAATTTTAGATCATATGAAGTAGTATAAATTTGAAATCATATGACTTGAGATTTCTATATCACGTATAAAATTTTGAATTCAATTTATGTGGATGATATATGATATATAAATATATATATATATCTTTATTATATAAGAAAACCCTAAAGTAAGCTTGGTGAAACATTTTATGGTCCATAATACCCTCAACACAAAAACTGCCTCTACAATATCATGGAACCTTTTTTGTAATTTCATTCCAATCCAATATATATTTTATTTAAATAAACCCTATAAATTCATTAAAAGCTTCCCCCAAATTTCGCCCCCCCATCACTCCCCTGCTAAAACTCCCCTGCATTCAATGCCCCAATGACTTCCAGCACTCATCCACGCCGCATGCACCTCTGCCGAGCCGAAAGAACATCTGCGACGCCCATGCCTGCACCTCTGCCGCGCCGAAAGCACATCTGCGACGCCTCCACTACTCCTACACTGCATCCGGCACCGAAAGCACATCTGTAATACATTACTTCCTCCTTGCTAGAGAATCACTACATCCATACATCTTCTTCCCCTCCGTAGTGACTCCTCGCCCACACTTCAACCCTCCACAACTCTCCTTTTCTTCTTCATTTCATCTCTACCTCTGATTTACAGCTCTACTTGTTGGCGGTTCCTGCTCTAATATATCATCGCTGGTCCTGCTCGCCTACTTCTTCACCATTCCTGCTCCCCTTATTGGTCACTCCTGCCACCGGAATGATAGTAAGTTTTTCAATTTTGGGTTCTTTCCTGATTTGCCTTTTGCTCTTTTTTTCTTCTCAGTTTGCATTCCTACTCTCCTTCTTCGAATAATGCATCTTCAATGAAATACGACACCTTTCTATTTTGCATTTCAGAAGTTTAACTCTATTTTTACACTGCTTCTTCATTGTTAAAAGGCACATATGCTATTTGATACAATGCCTAAGAGAAATGCATTTTCTAAATGCTGTTCTATTTATACGACTACCCTTGGCATCTCATTTTGAAGGAATTTTACACGCATTTAAGGTAGTTTAATATCCTTTCAATTGTAGGCTAAGAGATTTTACGTAACATTCTCACAAGCTACTGTAGGAACAAAAGTTTAGGTGTGGTTTGAATCTCTTTCTCTAATAAAAATCCTATATTTTCTCCCTTATCATTATTTGCCTTGATGTTGTTTCTAAAAGCTTGCTTCCATCTTTGATTTGGATTCTAAGGCGTCCATGCTTTCTTTATATGCTGCAAATTTTTGGTCTGTAGTTTTATTTTTCTAGGAGTGATGAAGAATGATTCGTGCTATCTGTGATTTCAATTCAAAGTGCTTGATAAAATCCTTAGTGTCTTTTGGATTCCTTCAAAAAGCTACTGAAAAGGTATTATTTTGGTTGTGATCGATTAGTTTATATGTTCTTTTTGTGTTGTGGTTTCAATTGGTTGGTTCATAGATTGAAAGTTACATTAATAAATTGTTGATTTTATTTTTATTCGTATTGTAGTTTGTGAAAGTAAAATTATTCTTTAGAAATTTCTCAGGAGGTTTGGGAGTTTGATTTAAATTTTGGTCTCTGAGTACATCTAGCTAAACAATGTGTTTCACAAATGACACAATTTAATGAAGCTTATTTTCTAATTTCTACCAACCAAATGAGCCCTAACAAGAAATCAAACTTAATTTATTCGCTTGAAGTCGAAGCCAAAAAATGATCTTTCAGACAAAACAAAAGGGTGCAAAAATTAAGGAAATTTAGAACTTTGAAGTTTAGATTGGTTGGGAAGATGAATACATAAATTAGAGGGATTATAAATTTTGCTTGCCTTCATATTCAAGGATCACACTATGGAAAATTCATGAGGCAAAGACGTAAACTTATGGCGCAGGGCTGCATTTGATGATTTCTTGTACATCATCATTGGGCAATGAGGTTGTCATGGGTAGTGGAGGTTGATCTGCCCATGAAAACATTTGTGGGAGCATCATGGCGAGCAGATGCAGGATTGTGGGAATTTGGGAGGGTGTGGTTGATGATATGATCATAACATCAAGAGAGATTTTGTACCCAAGATCCCAAATGATATGCAATAAGTATCTGATGAAATGGATACTAAAAATTGCTGATGAATGACTTGATGAGTCAATGTGAAATACGAGATGGTTTTCTTAGATTTGGACTGAATAATATTTATATTTTTCAGTTTTAAAATCAATTTTCAGTTTTTCAACTCGATTTTCTTAATGCTTGAAATGTGTTTTGATTTTATTTATAAAAACAAGAAAAATATAATGCCAATTGAAAAATGTAATCTTATTGCATCGTGATGGTATTGCTTTCATGGACCCTAATCGACCGAATCAAAGCATCGCAATAATACTCAAGGCCGAAATAATCATTAATTTTTTTTGTATTAAATGTCCTCCTAAGAAACGCTTCCTCCTTAATCTGCAGTTATTTAGACCCTAATCGACCGAATCAAAGCATCGCAATAATACTCAAGGTGAGACTCTAACCGAACATGGTTCTTTTCTTAAAATAAGTGTTTTTTAGATTATAACTCCAACAAAATAAGCATAGGAGTTTGGAGTTATAACTGTGAATATGTGTATATATTTCATGAGTATAACTGTGAATATGTGTTTGAGCATAGTCTGTGGATATGAGTTTGGTTATGAAGCATAACTGTGAATATGTGTATATGCTTCACAACTTAATTATTTATAGAGCCATGTTTTTGTCATGCAGTCAGAGTGAATGTTTGAAATCAATATAGAGGTGCTTTTACACCTGAGGAATGTCATCTAATGGTGTGGTTTTACATGTGCTGGTTGGGGTTGAAATCGGTTAGCTGGTTGTAGTTAAAGTGAATGTTCTTTATTGTGCTTTTACTCATTTATGGTTATAATTGATTTTCAGCAATAAATTTATGTTAAGGGTGTTCTCCTGCTTTGCAATTTCCTCTCTTCATTTATCTCATCATGCTAATAATTTGAGTTTAATAGAGCATCATAGTTTTTAATCTCTACATATGGAGTTGAGCACAAGAATAGCTATTACAACAGTTGCAATATTTTGTTATGGAATACATAAGCTCTTCAAAAAATAAGTATTTTTTAGATTAGACTGTGGTAGTAGATCAAGCTGGATTTTACATTTGATTATCATAACTGTAGACTGTAGTTCATGTATGCTCTAAGTGCAATATGCTTTGCATATATTTAGTTTATTATTGTAATGTTTCTTCAAATATTAATACTACATATGTTGTACCCAGTTTGTTCATTTTCTACATGCAATATATCAAAACTTGAAAGAATTAGTAACTCAATAATTCAATAAGTAGAAAAAAATAAACTTCTGAAATACCAAAACTTTCTGATGTAGTTTAAATGATAATGTGAATGTAGTTTATACTACTATTAATATATTGCAAACGATACCCGGACATGTTATTACATATAAAGATTTAACCCCATGAAGTTGGGCCAATGCCCCGCCCTTGACCAGTGTCGTCACTAACTGTGTACTAGAGTTGAAGGATTTAGGCTAATTATCCCAGCAGTGACAAGAGGCCTGAGTGGAAGAGCAGAGTGGAATTTTGTTTTCACGATGATTAAAAGGTAACACCTAACAAAAAATATATGCTATGATTTGAATATTATTGTTTTAACACATTACAAAGCTGTTATTTATTATTTTTTATCTTTACATTTTATATTAATAAGAATCTGCCAAGTTCACTGAATGAAATCCATTACTGCATCAGAAGAGGGCCGCGATATTTTGATATGGATTAAACTTCTGGATTATGTCGGATTATGTCAGATTTTAATTTTTGGAATCCATATTTGTAATTAATGCTACTGTTATGTACCTCTTGCTGTGAATGATTTTTTACATTACGAAATGCTCCTCTGATATATTTTGATATGTATTGTCTTCTGAGATGCATTCATTATAAGTATGAACTTTATTTTGATTTTTCATTATAAGTATCAACTTCGCATATATGTGTGTTACATGTAGATGTCGTCACCCCGACCATTGTCCTCGCCACGACCATTGTTGCCCCCCGACCAATGTCTGCTAGAAGACCAATATCTCCCCCCGACCAATGTCTCCTCGAAAACCAATATCGTCCACCGACGACCATTATTTGGGACCACGACCAATGTCGCCCCCAAGACCAATGTCGCTCCCATGACCAATGTCGCCCCCACGACCAATGTCGCCCCAATGACCAATGTCGCCCCGACGACCAATGTCTCCCCGACGACCAATGTCGCCCCGACGACCATTGCCCCCCCACGACCAATGCCGCCCCTACGACCAATGCCGCCTCAACGATAAATGTTTCCCCCATGATAAATGTCACCCCCACGACCAATGTCACCCCCGTGACAAATATCCCCCCCCCCCCCCCCCCCCCCGCATACCATGATAGCAAATCAAAATAAGAAAAAAAAACAATAAATTAGGGCATATCATGAAGTATAAATTTATATATTTCATTTCGAAAATACTCAACTTCATGCATTTGGTGATACCTAATGAATAAGAGATTTAGGTATCCAAAGAGGATCAGGTGTGGTGGTTCCTTTGGGCACCCAAATATAACGGGTATGTTTGTAGGTGGATAGTGATGAATAGGTCCTATCATGTGAAGTTAATGTTTCATTTTTAATTTTGGGTCTCCATTCAGACCTAGGTTTAATGTTATTCTTATGCATCAAATTTCCATTGTGATAATCTCTATATTGAAGATCATGATTGTAATGATTATTGAAAGTATTGTTCATAGGAAATTTGTGTAATTTTAATTTTAAGTTGGGAGAAACATGATTTTGTAAATAATGGTGATTTTGACTTTGATTTCCAAATACTTTGTGTTTCTTACTCCCATTATTGGGTTTAGGTAAGATATTCATATTCAACATGCTTTTAGATATTTCTTGATATTGTGAATTTTTATTTATAATTTTGATAAGCAGGTTGATTTTTGATTTTAATTCATCATTCTAATTCATCATTCTTGATCTTTTGATTATGCCTAGCTTTATTATAAGCTATTGTGCTATTTTTAAGAGTAGAAACAATAGAGTCAATAAGATTTTGATAGTCATTTCTAAATTCCTCAAATGTTTTGTCCATCTCCTTGATTTCAATTTTATAATTTTGGCACGTAGCACAATCACTTTTCAAAGATGAATTTTCTAAGGATAATTTTGCACTATGTTATTTTACAACAATAAGTTCTTTTCCAAGTTCCTTGAATTTTTCTTTAATATCATTACATTCAAAACAAGGTTTTGTATTTTCAATTGAAGAGACATAAGTAAAACTAGATAAATCAGGATTTGATTCTACTTTAGCTTTTGCTTTTAATTCTTTATTTTCTAAGCGCAATTTGTAATTCGCATTTTTCAATTTGTTAATTTTGCTCTTTGTAATTTGTAGCAATTGTAAAATAGAAATAGAATTGCAAACAATAAGAGAATTTGATTTCCTTACAGTGCTTTTGGATGTGGTGAGGTTTGAGCATAGAGTTTCTTCATTATCTTCATCTTTTTGGCACACCACCTCCAAAGATAAGATATCTTCTTTTCCACTTGACGTGCACTCCATTGTTCCATCATGAGCGGAGCTTTCTTGACCATTTATGCAATCTTGTATGTTCTCCGCTTCTTGCGTTTCTTCCGTACCTGTAGATGGAGAATCATATATTTCTTCAGGAAATTTCCATATTTTGTATGCACTAGAAAAACAATATATTAATTTGGAAATTTCTTGAGATAAAGCACAAAAAATACTATTTAAAGCTTTTGCATTTAGATGATGTTCCTGTTTATTTGATTCATTTGCTGGTCTAACTATTGATATATCCCAAGCATTGATGTCTAAATTTTTAATAAACTTTTCTATTAAAAATTTCCACCCATTATAATTTCTCCCTTCGAATAAAGGTGGTTTAAGAGATTTTTCTTCTTCATAAAAATTTACCCCGCTAATAGAAGCGAGATCATGAGACGCCATTATTCCCGGTTGTTAAGACGATTGGAATAAAACTGCTCTGATACCACTTGTTGGATCAGTAGACGCCCTTAGAGGTGGGTGAATAAGGGTTTTAAAAACATTTATTATATTTTGTTATATTTGAAATTATAAGAGAGGAAAATAAGAAATCAAGCACATTAATTGAAATAAAATTGAGACATCATTTATTAATATGAAAAAGGATAGTTTACAAAACTTGATTTCTTATAACGCTAGAAATTGAAGGCGAATAATAAAAACTCCTTTTATTTTCTATCCCGACTTGCATCCCCATGAATCGGTGGCCCTAACCTATCCTTCCCCGGATACGGCCTCGAGCCGCTCTAGCCAATCCTTCCATGGATAAGACCTTGAGCACCCCCTAGACCTAACCTAGATCTAGTGGCCAACACGAGGTGAGTTTCTGCCCTAAGTCCAACCCAGACCTAGTCGCCAACACGAGGCGAATTCACTAACGGTTTACAAAAGATATGAAATAACAATAATAAAAACTCCCTCTTAGAAACTTTTTAAGTCGGCGATGAAGGACCGTTGTAGTATAAGCGTTGATGAATAGATCTTCGGTCAGATCCGGCGTGAAGAAATCCCCCTTCAGAAATTCACGGAATTTTGGTGGGAGATTACTTTTCGGCAGAGTAATGGTCTGGAATTCTAGCACTTCACCTCTCTCAAACTTGTGTATACAAAACGAGAGAAGAGGCCTCCTTTTATAGGAGTGAGTGCTAGCGCCTGCGCTAGCGCTAGCGCCGGTGCTATCCCATATTAGGAAATATTCCGCACGTGCGTATCTTCATTCCAGGGAAACTCTGCCGCCTTGCCTCTTGTGCTCCTCGCTACCGCCTGCGCTATCTGCTACCTCCTAGCGCTAGAGTCTTCTAAAGATGCTCCCAAAATTGCGCTAATCATCGTTAGCACCTACGCTAGGTGCTACCGCCGGCGCTAGTGGGCATGTTGGAATTATTGGCTCAATTTTGGGGGCAACCTTCTTATGTTATCCTTGAGTCATATGGATTTGTTTCCTGCACACTTAAGAACACAAGATTAAATACACATAGGATTTGTTATTCTCAAACCTAGGAGATGCGGAAGACCATGTTCCAACAGTTCCAAAAGGAAATTCTTGAAATTGTTAATGTTAATCAGGACTTGTATAAAATCACCATGATAAATGAATTACAAGAAGGTCCTCTCAAATTTGAAGTCACCCAAAATGAACCGGAGACTTATGGGCATCTTATCAGAATAGCAAATCAATTTATTGAAGGAGAGACAACAAATTCTAATTACGCTTCTTCTCTGAATCAAAGAACCCAACAACGGAAAAGGAATTCTTATTATCAACATCTGTCTTCGTCATGAAATATACCGCAAGATAAAGGCTTCAGATCTTACTCCTTTCCTCAGAATAGATCAACTCAACATCCACAGCAAAATGCATCACCTGAATTTGTAGAAGCCTGCCCTATTCAATCTTTCAATCCGTGGACACTTAAAATTGAGAATTACCTAGGAGGGTATACATAACTTAATATTCCCATGGAAAAAGTTCATATAACCATTCAGGATAAGCCAGAGTTTAGAGTTCCTCGCCCTGTGAGATCAAAGGCTAAGTATCGTCATGGAGATCTCTTCTGCAAATATCACTCAAATATTGGTCATGATACAAAACATTGTCGAGCTCTTTGAAAGCTAGTAGATGAACTATAGGAAGCAGAAAAGTTACAAGACTATCTTGCCCAATAATCTGACAGTTTATCCTCCACCAAAAGCAATTTTACAAGCAAAGAGTTTTTTCATTCAATAATAGAAGTGCTTAGAATAGAGATGAGATAAAATGTCATTTTATTTCTTGTTTCATATAACTCTCATTTGTTTGGAGTTTTTTTACATCCCTTCATTTTTAGCTTTGCTTGTAATATGTATTACAGTAACCAAGTCCTACCAAGCAGCAATCATCACAAAGATCCTCTCGACAGTCAGATACATCAGACGTCATATCTAGATTCACTGTCATACCTTTCACGACACATATTTTTTCAGTTATGCCTTAAGCTCTTCTTTACATTACTTTCTGCTTTTAAAAGGGGCGGTCTGGAGCATTTAAGACTGTCGCCTGAGGTTTTTTAAGGGGTGGTCTGGAGCATTTAAGACCGTCGCCTGAGGTCTCTTAAAAGGGGCGGTCTCGAGCATTTAAGACTACTGCCTGAGGTTTTTTAAGGGGCAGTTTGGAGCATTTAAGACCGTCGCCTAAGGTTTGTTAAGGGGCAGTCTAGAGCATTTAAGACCGCCACCTGAGGATTTTTAAGGGGTGGTCTGGAGAATTTAAGGCCGTCACTTGAGGTTTTTTAAGGGTCGGTCTAGAACATTTAAGACTGCCGCCTAAGATTTTTTAAGGGGCAGTCTGGAGCATTTAAGACGGTCGCCTGTTGTTTGGTATGAAAGGTGGAAATACAACCTCTGATTACTCTTTCGGGTCGTAAGACCCACTAAGACCACATATCGCTTGAATTACTCCTAGATGTGCAATGGTAGCCCAAAATCTCCTTCTCTGTAATGATTGTCATTAATTTCCATGACATTTTGTCGAGTTAATCGGCTTGCTTTGCTTAAATGAAGATGATTCCATTTGATGATGAATTGGTTGTGATAGACTACTAACAACTGATGTTAGATGGCGTGATATTATCTACAAGAGAAATAGACTAATTTTAGTATGTACCACAATGCACTAGCAAATAATTATGCAATTATTTGTTGGGTACTAATTTTTTAGGTACCATTAAATCCCATGTGCTTCATGTCGGGATTTCTGGATTTCATGATTAATCTATTTATAAATTCAGATCTCTTAAATCATATACTGATTTGGGCTTCAATTGACACAATATCATTAGCAACATTATTATTGGGAAGTCATAAATTATCTAGCCATGCTGACTTCACACTCATTAATCTGGAATATGTGAATATGAGGATATCATAATGTTGGTTTTCTCCTTTTGCAAAAATGGGTACTGTCTCATTTCAAAGGCGGCCAAAGAACATCATAGCAAGTGATTAATAAGCATTTACACCCTCTGTAAAGGAGATGTTCCTTCTTATACACGATGAGCTGGAACAAAAATAACTATCAGCAAGATTGTTTCAGGTACCTAACATATTCTATGTTTCATATACATGTTTCTCATATCTTTTGCAGAGATATACAGGTGTTCGCGAGTCCTCTTCATGTACTCACGCATTCTATGTTTCATATACCTATTTCTCATATATTTTGCAGATAGTAACAGGTGATCGCGAGTTCTTCATCAGGTACTCGCATATTATATTTTTATATACCTGTTCTCATATATTTTGCAGATAGTAAGCAGGTGCTCGTGAGTTCTCTTCAGGTACTCGCTCATTATGTTTTTCTTTTATACCTGCTTTACTATTCTTTTGCAGGGATAAGCAGGTGCTCGTGAGTTCTCTTCAGGTACTCGTGCATTATATTTCTTTTATACCTGCTTTGACTATTCTCTTGCAGAGATAAGTAGGTGCTCGCGAGTTCTCTTTAGGCACTCGCGTATTATGTTTCTTTTATACCTGCTTTGACTACTCTTTTGTAGAGATAAGCAGGTGTTCGTAAGTTCTCTTCAGGAACTAACAAGTTCCCACATGTATTTTCACTCTTTATACTCATGTTTTTGTCCTAACAAAAGGAGTGTGATCTCGATTATGGTGGGTAAGTTCTATTTTTTCAAGTTTCTCAAAACTTGAAAAAAATGCGGGGATCATGTTTACCCAGAAATCGGCGATCCCCTTCGAGCTGACTTTTTGCAGGTGATCAGCGATCCCAAAGGCGGCCAAAGCAACCCGGATAGCCTCAAGCAAGACAGACGATCCCAGCAACCCGAGCGATCTCCCATCGCCCATGCGATCTTGCCTTCACCAGCAGCCCGATGGTCTCACCCCAAGCAGTCTCACCCTAGGCGAACTCACCCCAGGTGGTCTCGCCCCAGGCGGACTCACCCCTAGTAGTCTCTCCAAAGGCGGTCTCGCCACAGGAGGACTCGCCCCCAGCGGTCTCGCCCTAGGTGGTCTCGCCCTAGGTGGTCTCGCCCCAGGAAGATTCGCTCCAGGCGGACTCACCCCCGACCGTCTCATCCCAGGCAGTCTCACCGCAGGAGGCGTCTCAATCCTGGCGGTCTCGCCCCAAGCGGACTCTCCCTAGGCAGTGTCGCCTCACAAGGACTCGCCCTAGGCAGACTCGCCCCAGACGGTCTCACCCCAGGCGGTCTCTCCCCCATCGTTCTCACCCCAGGCAGACTCGCCCCAAGCGGACTCGCCCCCGACAGTATCTCCCCCAATGGTCTCACCCCAGGCGATCTCTCCCCCAGCGGTCTCGCCTAGGCGGTCTCACCCCATGCGTACTCTCCCCAGGCGGTCTCGCCCCAGGTGGACTCACCCTAGGCGGTATCACCCCAGGCGGACTCGCCCCAGGCGGTGTCACCCCAAGAGGTCTCGCCCTAGGCGGTCTCGCCTCAGGCGATCTCTCCCTGAGCCCAGGCGGTCTCCTACCGCTTAGGTAGTCTCACCCCAAGCCCGGGCGATCTCCCCCTACTGGTCACTCACGATTCGGGCAGCCCATTTTTCCTGGCCTTCCCCGTTCGGGCAGGTCCCGAGCCAATAAATAGAGGGGCAGAGGTACCAGTTTGAGGACTTTGGAGAGTTTCCAACCCTCAGCCAGTGGCTTGAGTGGTCTCCGGTTTTGAGACCGTAGAGTCCTCTTCGCAGCAGCCTCTTCCGGGCGATCTCCCTTTAAGAGACCTCGCCATCTCCCTTTAGGAGACCGCAAATCTTCATCTCTTTTTCTGCTCTCTCACTCCATCAATCGTAGCTCAAAATAATCGACCACCCAACAGTTTTCTCCAACCTTCTCCAACACAAACACGTATGGACTTGGTACATGTTTGGTTCGAACAAACACGATGATGCACCGAGGTGGGATGAGGAGGACACCCTTTCTGATTAGGAGATTTGCACTTCTTCATTGGACGAGGAGGTCCAACTAACCACTGAGGCCCTTGAGTTCTCGGATCCCCCTCACTATGTTTTTATGACATCGATAATGATCTATCTTTGGATCCTACTGGAGTGAGGCAGGGACCACTCCCACGGTTTTTGTTTATTTATGTCTTTCTTCTCTTTTATTTCCTAACCTCCCCCTTGAGTGTCTGAACCTGCGTAGGTTGATTCTGCACAGGGACTCTAGGAGGTCTTGGAGCATTTTGCTCAGGCCAATGAGGTGAGCATTCACTTATGTGAGGAGGTTGAACCCCTCCATAGAGGAAGCTCCACTGATTGCCTTCTCCTCCTGCATCCATCTTGAAGAAGATGACACATTAATGGGTAAAGACATATATTTTGGTGAGAATAGTGAGGAGGACTCCTCCTCCACTTCTTACTTTCTGTTTCCTCTACCTTTGAAGAACTTGTATTATTATTTTGGTAGATGAGTAACTATTTTATCTCCGTATCGATACTCATTACATTCTAAGATAATAGAATAGTTACATGTGCACTTTTCCTTCCATACTCCTATAAGCTAGAACTGTTAAATTTCTCTATAAGTCAAGCTGGGAGAACAATAACCCTAGTGGTTATCTTGATTTCATTAATTAGTTAAAGTTCATTTTATATTTCATTTTGCATGTTTATTTTTCTTTTTTACTAATCCATATTTAGTTTGTTTTTCTATTTTGTTTTGTCGGAGCTAATCTCCGTGCAGGATTCCGGTGAAATCACAAAAATCTTTTAGCCGGAGCCGGGAGCAAAGTTGAGATTCAGATTTGGTAACTTCCGGAATGTCCTATTCTCGGTCATTGGGTAACGCATTTCTACCCATCTTTATTTTCTAGCATTCCTCATGATTCATTCACATATTTATATTTGCATTGAGGACAATGCATCATTTAAGTCTGGGGGGATAGATTATTTTATCCGATTGCTCGAGCACACACCATTTTGCATTCTGTTAGTGCTTATTTTTTCAAATTTTCTCCAATTTTTAAATTTTTATCGCTTAGTGTATTCCATTTCCCGCATCTGCTATATTGCGACGCAAATTATAGTTATTTCTTTGTTGTCTAATTACTTTATGATGTGTAGATTAGATTAGTTTATAAAAAAATAAAATTGGGTAGTGACCGTAGACTCGTGGAGTGCTCCTAGTCGAGTGTCGTGTGTAGTGCATTAGTGCTATTAGATTAGTTGTTTCTTAATTTTTCTGCGTATGTTAAATATATTTTATTTTTACTTACTATCATTGGTTGTATATCCACTCCTCTTTAGAACGTGATCAAGTCCAACTCTTGTGTAGAGCTGTGTGTAGAGTCATTAGTTCTATATTATAGACTCACGATGAGGGGGTGTCCTTTATCGGTGTCTAGAACTTGCTCCTAGCGATCATCGAAGCATATGCACTAAATTGTGATTAACTCTATAAAGATGATTTAGGCCTTTCTTTGGATAGTTTGAGCCTATGAATCATAGCCTACATTCACTACCATTGTGAACACATATTGTAAGCCTATCACAATTTTTTGTTGATTCACCCCCACCATTCTATCACCAAAGCTAAAATGCCAACCCAATTGAGCACTTAAATTTGTGAGCTTAATTTCATATTTTCATGTTTTAAAAATAATTGGAGTTGTAAGTTTGTGATGTGGTGGAAAGCCGGAAACTGTGGTACACTTAGGTGCTTAGCTGAAAAGAAATTGAAAATTCTGAAAATCTGAAATTAAAAAAAATTGAGAAAAGAGAAAAAAAGAAAAGAATAGAAAAAGTTATGGTGTAGGTTATGTTAGAGTGACCCATATCAAAAAGCAAGTCTGGGGTGTCATCATGTTTATCTTTGTTAGGCTCAAAAGAGTCTCTTTAAGTGTGAAGAAGCCATCATGTTTATCTTTGTTATATCTCACCCTTAAACCTAAGACTACAAGTCATCCAAATCTAAGTACTAATGATTCGTAGAGTTTGTTGGTTTTATGTGTAGTGGAGAAGGTGTGACCAGGCGAGCCTATGACCATCATCATTGATGGATTTCTTTGGAGGCCACCCTAGTAGTTCTGGGTCCGTAATATCATACACAGTGTTACTACTTTCTCCTGCGCTATGCTTAGGACAAATCACATAGTTTTTTTATGAGCGGATATAGTCGTACGATTGTTTGTTTAAATGCGATGTAATTTAATTATATGCTTAATTTTTTTAACCTATTTTTATTACCCATAGACATGAGACTTCTCGGTCCACTTTCTTATTTCATTTTTTATTTGTAATTAGCCTATCATACTCACCGTAGGTAGATAGATGTATCGCTCAAGATGAGCAACAATTCAAGTCTGGGGGTTTTGATGATGGAATTCTATATTGTGTTTTAGGCTCTATTCTAGCTTGCTTTTCCATTAATATCGCTCATCTATTTGTAGATTTCATCATAAAACCTGTTATATTCGAATTGAATTTCTTGTGAGCATATTTGAGCTAGATAGGGAATATTTTAGTTATTTCATGCATGAGGGAGACCGCTTCACCTTCTCATTTTAATAATATATTTAGATGTTTTTAATTATGGCTGTGTGGATGTGTTTTTCTGGGATTTTTGAATGCCTTTCTTGTAGGTACATTGGTTGTGGTATTGTCCCCATGCTCCTCGGTCATTTTCTATGGAGGGGGCCACTGGTCGTGCATTTTGCTTCACACACGAGCAGTAGCCCCCTCTGCGCGCTACCACTGGTCGTGCGCGGTCATTTGCGTATAATCAGCTTGCTTCCCCCTCGATCCGCTTGATGTGTCCACTACACCTGCATTTTTTCTTTGTGCATGGGTAGTGGCACCTCAGCGCACGCCACTGGTCATGCATGGCTATTTGCATAAAATGACCTATGGATCACACGAGTGCATGCACGAGAATAAGAGCACGACCACTAGTCGTGCGAGGTCAATATCCCCCCCCCCCCCCCAACCCTCAACTTTTCCCGCTAGTCCAGGTTCCTTCGCGCACAATTATCGGACTTTCCTTCGTGCACTACTAGTCATCGTGCGCCTAGTCGTGCGCATTCTTTATTTCTGTTGCCTATAAATAGCCTGTTTCATGATTTCTTCCGCCAGCTTCATTTTATTCCATCTTTTTCAGCGTCGTTTTGCCATTTATCACCATTTTCGCCCCTCCAAGCTAGGGTTCGCCCCTAGAATCCTCCAGATCACCCAAGCTTCAAAGTTCAAGACTTCCTCCAAGGACTCAAGGTATATTGAAGGTGCACTACACCATATCATGCATATGGTAACTCTTAATTTGTAGCGGTTATGTAAACACTACCAAAAATTATTTATGGTAGCGTTTATAAGCACAACTGTAGATAAATAAATGCTACTATAATATACCATACCAATAGTATAAGTTATTTTGTCGTGGTTACAAAAACGCTACCAATTTCATGCATTAACACTACAACATATTTGGCTTTTGACCACATTTTATTTTGCAACATTTGTAAAATGTTGCTTAAACTTAGAATAGGGACATTTTTTTAATTGTTGCAATAATGTAGTAGTTTTTGGCAACATATATAACCCAACATTCAAAAAATGTTCCCATTTTCATTACTCGGAACAATTTTGAAATGTTGCATTTGGTGATTCATTTTACGCAACAATTTTTACATGTTACCTATTAGATTTATATTTTGCAACAATTATTACACACTACTAGAAAAATGATTTTTAGCAACACTTTTTTTTGTCAGGGTTCAAAACCGTGGCTAATAGCTATGTTTTAGGCAGGGTTGCAAAAAATGTGGCTAATATTTAAGTATTAGCCACGACAAGACAGAAACGTGGCAAATACTTAAGTATTAGCCACGGTAAGAAAAAAACCGTAGCTAATACTTCAGTTTTAGCCACATCAAGAAAATTGCGCGACTAATACATAATATTAGCCACGGTAGGTCAACGAGCATTAGAAATTTATTTTCTCTCCACGCCCCTTGCCTACCCCTATATCACTCTCTCGCTCGGCGTGCCTCCCCATCGTTGTTCTTCTCGGTGGCCTCCACCGATCGCAGTCTCCGCCTCTACACATGCCCAATCATTAAGGTACATATATTACGATCTCCTACCGACAAGCTAGGGTTCTACGTGTTTAGCCATTTTTATCGCACTGCAGGCACGACGAAAATCTCCGCCTTCTCCAAATCGCATCGTCAATCTCTTAAACCCTCTTCGATCTGCCTTCTCCAAAATGCATCGGCGAGGGAATCGAAAGCAGCTTCCTCTTCTCTGTGTCATCCCTAGAGCTAGGTCATTGTCTACTCCATGACCTATGGCATCGTCGACTCCAGGTCCTACAACATCTTTGAGCTCAATCATTTTTATCCACCGGTTTTAATATCTTTGTCTATATCTCCTTCCCCATTTTGGTTGTTGTTCTTCTTCTTCAAGCTAGGAGGAATTAAAATTATACATATTTGCAATGGTCTTTTTCATCCTTTGGTTTGTTTGGACTGAGATTTTTTAGTTTGATCTAGTTTCAGATTTCTAATATGCGTATTCGTTCTTGTTTGGTCGTTCAACTCTTTCAGAATCTTGTTTTGACCTGTTGAATAAGCTTCTGATGATCCTGAGAAGGTAAAAGGAATTTAACTGGAGCTTCTTAGATCATTAGGATGAGATAAGAATTATTGGCTCGAGCAAACAAGGACTCTCTTGCATAGTATTGGTATGTTCTGATCCTTCTAATAGTAATTCCTCTATTTTTATGTTGAGACTGGATCTTTCATAATAGATAGGCTTGTATGTTCATCTGTTAAGTGCCATGTAGTAATACAATTTAAGATCCTGTTTAATGCAAGAAAATTCCTTAATGTCCTGAAAGCACATCACATAATTTCATATTTTATAGCCTTTGTAATAAGTGTGCTGTGGTACGAAATGGTGACTGCTTTGTGCCTTTTGCTCTGCATTTTTACCAACTTCTGAGAATGTGTGGTAGTGATTCCCATTTCCATAATGGAAAAACAAGTTGGTTATTATTGTGTCAATCAATAGTTATATTTTAGGGGAAACTAACATAGGCTATTTAATGCATTTAGGCAAGAGGTGGGAATTATGAAAATTAACGATCCTTAACAAAAAATTTACCTTTTGATCAATAGTCAAATTTGGTTCCAGTGCCAGTTCAACATATCTCAAGTCTATATAATACTAAGCTATGACTAAAAAAATCTAAAACTTTTGATTGTATAACTATGTTATAAGGCAATATTTTTCTATTAGGATGGATAATATAAATCTACGTTTTGCTAATGTTACGAGCACACATAGCTAATGTTACGATGATGGTAACATTTTTGTGTAGATCTTGCTATCTTTATAATGTCTAGCAAAACTAGAAATGGCTTTGCCTTGGTAAATTTCCCTCTTCTTTCTCAGCTGTCTTCTATGAAGATTATTATTTTTCCCTGATTGGTTCATAAATGATCTTATTTCTTATGTTTCACTCCACAAGTCAGATTAGGCCTCCTGGGCATCATGTAGGTGTAAGACAAGCCATTGCTTTCTGCCTCTATAATAATGTTGTTGTTGCTGCACTCATCAAAAATGTTGGGATTAATGGACAAGAAGGTAATGATGGATATACAATTCAAATATTAGAAACTTAGAATATTATGTTATTCATTTCACTTAGTACTTTGCTTGCATAGATCCAAACTACGCCATAATATCTTCTCAATGCTCAACATATGGAACTTATATAAGAGCACATCTCATCAAATTAGTTTTGCCTTTTTTAGACCTCAAACAAACATCGAATTAGTGGCTAATCAGCTTGAGATTGTATTTCGCAACTCTATATATCATAATTTCCTTGGTCCCTTGAGTTTTCGATCCGTTGGAGAGGTATATATGAAGAAGTTGAAATAGTGTTGGTAATTTTCCATGTTTTTCAAAGCTTTTGGATAATGCATCAATACACAAATTTTTTTGTCCTTTTTTTCTAAGTGATGGAGTAATCACAACTTGTTAATTTAGATAAGTTTTCTATTGGTTAGGGGTTCATATGTTTTCATCTAATGAGAATTGGAGGATTTGATGATAAATGCTCATGATAAAATGTACAATTTAGATTGGTTTAGTTGTGCTTCCAAGAATGAGTGCACTGCGCAATTTTCTACTGCTATCTCTACCTCACAAAAACTCCGCTCCCATTGCCGTGGTGGCCGAAGGCGACAAGCAAGACATTGATTTAGCCATGAAAGCTCCAAGAGAGGACTTCGACTACGGAAAATTGCTGCGCAAGTCCGGCTTCATAAGAAGATCTCTTCTTCTTCTTCTTCACTGCCGCATGCCATCACAATATGTTATGTGTCTTACGGATGATGTTTTCTCGACCAGGACAGGGGCAAAATCATGATTAAGTTTGCAGATCTGATCGATCAACACCAAGAAGAGCTCGCGAACCTAGAGTCATTGGATTCTGGAAAGTTGTTCTGTCGATTCAGGATGCTCTCTAGGTGTTTTATAAATTTCCTCTTATAAATACCGTTTGGATTTCGGCTTAACTTTCTTTTAAACATTTTTTTTGCTGATTCATATTTAAGCTCTGTTCACCTCTAAGCCACTTGCCATTTGAATTGCATCTTACCAGTTCTTCATCTATATGCCCTAACCAAATGATTTTCATCTCTTTTCCTTGAATTATAACTCTATTTTTTATGTTTTATGCTATGTTGGTTGAAGGTGGGTTTCCTATGCATTGTATTGGCAGCTGCTGCATCAGCACGCATCAGCACTCGTCATAAGATAGGTATGCTCATTATTTTAGTATTTGCATCAATAGAAGCTGGCTAATGTAAAATTTGATCAGATGTTTAGCTAGAGTGGATTAAATCAGATTGGGATTAATCAGTCTTAGACGGCCTAATTATATGTTCTTAGATATTCTATAAGATAATCTTATGTTGAGCCGTCTAAAAATAATAATAAATATGCATAAATGAAGTGTGTTGTCTGTGAATTATTATTAAACTGGGGGTTCTTACAGGAAAGTATTATGTGGAAATGAAGCTGAAATATAGAGCCAACTAACTGTGCAGCAACAAGCATATCAATAGTTTAATAACACTCTTTTGATAGTCTTCCAATAGGAATTGTGAAGAAACATCATAGACACATAATAGGAATTGTGCCATGGCCGCCTCCTTTTTTCGTGTAGCTGCCTCCTTTTTTCATGCGAGAGAATCACTGAAGCCGGCAATGGAAAAGCTACAGCATTTCTACATAGGGATATACTGTCATGATAAATAAATCATGCATACTATTTACTGATATTTACTTATTAGACCTGCTCCAGATATGATCCCATGGATAGAATTTGGTAAATTTCTATATATTATTTTTTAAATCAGTTGAAGTTGACTATGTGCTGGCAATTTTAGATTGTTAGACCTGCTCCAGATATGATGTCTCATCCCTTAGAAATCCTGTTGGGCTACTTTCTTCATTAAATTGTCACATTTTCCTCATCCTGATCTATTTTTTATGAGGTAGTTTATGTTGATAGATCACTTATTTAAAAATATATTCTGCGTCATTTGTTTCTAAAACAAAATTATTAGGTTGCATGTGAGGGTATGATCGGATACTCATATTGTTCCCCTAGGTATCTATTGTTCTCATAGATTACTATTAAAACAAAAGCTACTTCAGTATTTCAATAGTCAGAATTTTCTGAAAAACCAATCTTTACTTTTTCAGTGCCTTAGTTGAATAACTTCTACCACTTCATCCATATGATTGTCTCCACACCAGACACCAGCGCTTTTGCCCATGTTCAATTCATTTTTAGTGAGCTCTCCCTGCTTTTGAATAATTTCAGGTGTAAATATAAAGATCTGCGTTTATGATGACACAGATCGTATAACTGTTCGCACAGAGAAAAGGAATCTCTACTTGGAGGAAGATTTTTGCGAATTCCTTGCTCGTCATAACTGGAATGGTTTGAGAGAACTTAGCGAGTTCAGAAGTGTTGACACTCTGGATGATCTCCATCCTGGAGATATGTATCAGGGCATTTGATTGCTTGGTGGTTAAAGAAAGCATGCTCTGAACTCTTGCCGCATTTATCGCACGAGTTTCTTCTATCTGTGAGTAAATGTTTCAACAGGTCTCAACACATGATGTGTATAAAAAGTGAGATACAGAGAGAAATAGAAGTGTTGATTGTGTTAATTGATTTGCTCCCTCTGTACCTCTCTCTCTCTCCCATCTTATATTCTGATATTTTTGAGTCTATAAATAGCAATTTGGTTGCATGTAGTTTCTAATGCCTATTTTTCTCAAGCTGTAATGTGGGGCAATTTTCTCGATGTTTCGTGTGAGGGTATGACATGCTAAGAAATGTTAGCACTATATGTTTCTAAAACAAAATTGAAGAAGAGAAGGATGGTAACTGTCATTCAAGCACCTAATTTTGCTATTAATTGCTCTAAATTTTATAAATTTGGTTGCAGGCGGGCTTTATCTTTTAGAAATACACAGAATTCTCAGGCCTGGGGGATTCTGGAGGGTGCTCTCTGGACCGCAGGTAAATTATCAGAACAGATGGTGAGGTTGGAACATGACAATAGAGGATGATAGTTTAAAGAAGTTTAAAGAAGTTGCTGAAAAGCATGTGCTTTAAAATGTATAGTATGAAGGACGGTACATGACCAAGCTATGATCAAGCTACATGACCAAGTCTTTCTTCAGGTTCTGTGGTCATTTATAGCTGTATGGGGTTTAACTGCTCTGACTCATTTAAGGAAATGTAGGGCTGATTTGAGATTCTTTGCTTGTCCGGATCATACTTGACCAGCGATGAAGGTGGATTTCGGGGCCAAAGCGGCGGTTTAAATATCAACAAGGGGTGGAGGCCGAGCAAGCCAAGGGTGACGAGCAGCAGCTCGCCCCGTCGATCAGTATCCCAAGCCAATTAGGCCACACTTCATCAATGATGGGGGGATGGGCGAGCACCCACAATGCTCACATGGATATCGACTTCATGCGCAGATACATGATATATATCTACGGCGACATCATCACTGGGGGGAGAGAGAGAGAGAGAGAGAAATGGTTGGTGCTTGTAAGTTGTGATGGGGGAGGAAGATCATATTGGCACACCTCCCCTTAGGTCATGCAGAAACCCTCAAAATTAAGTGAGATATATATATTGATTGTATTCATGAAGGGTTTGGGATATCTCCCTCCTTCTTTTTATTATTAATAAAAAAAAATTTATTTGAATTCTTTTACAAATAGATATTATCTCCATTATATTATTCAATCTAATATGTTTATTTTTATTCAATTTAATAGGAAAGAATTGAATTTGTTAAACGTCTGGCGATGAAGAATAAACGTTGCCAAATACAAGAATAATAAACGTCTGACGATGAAGAATCATAGTTATTGTTGTAGAATGGTAGCGCTCAATAACCGCTACCATTGAAAACCATAAATGTTATAATAGATGTACCTATGGTAGCGGTTTCAGGACGCCACAATACATTGTGTAACCGCTACCATACTCTACGACCAGGGCGGCAGATACAACACACGCGTAAGCGCTACCGTATCCCTATAGTAGCGGTTTTTTAATATATAGTAGCAATTTTTAAATGCTACCATATGCATGATATGGTGTAGTGGTGATTTTGTGGATTTCGACGCGATCGTTGCAAAACCACCAAGAAGACGGGCGAGAGGTAGTGACAGATGACAGCCAATGATCGTGACAGGAATCTTGCTACCTCCTTCACTTCTGAGGGAGAGACCCAGGCAGCGTTTGCATTGCTTTCCTATTTTTCATCCAATTTATATTTGCACATTTTTGGATTTCTTCTTATATGGTGATGGTGGAGTTTATATGGACATAACATGCACTTATATTTATTTATGTGTTTAATCTTAATTAAAAATCATTATTGTTATGTTCATGAGTCTTTGCTTTGAGATGCTTGAGGTTGTGAGGTATGTTGCTACCGTAATGAGCGAAGTGGAGGCTTGCACCCCGCGGAGGTGCGATGCGGAGGAAGGCGACCCACGGAAGTGCGAAGTAGAGGCTTGAGACCCGCGGAGGTGCGAAGCGGAGGAAGGCGACCTGTAGAAGTGAGAAGCGAAGGATGGCGACCTGTGGAGTTGCGATGAGGAGGTCGGCGACCCATGGAGGAGTAAAGAGGTGCCCGCGACCACATAGTTAGTTTGTTTTCTTTTGTTTGCAATTAGTTTTTAGTACCAAAGCACCCCCACCCCCTCCACGTTAAACCCTTCCGACCAAAGAGACTTCTATCTCAAGTCTCACCTCAATAGATTACTCCACCCCGCCATGTTTCACGTGAAACATCCTCCAAACAACTAGACCCCTATAGTTGTTTTGTCATGACTAGGTCATAACAAAACCCTAGGAAGCTTGAAGGGACCACCTTGCCTTAGGCAAGAAGAAGGAAACCACAGTGGTCTGCAAATAGTAATTTCCAGTTAACAAGCCTAAGGTTGGACATTAGGGCCTCACCTTGACCATTTGTCCCCACCATAGCATACCTAACCCTTTAGGGGTTCCCTTAGAGCACTAAGGATCCATTAGGGTCAACCAAAGTGGTCAAGTAGACCAAAGTCAACCATATCCTTAAATTGGTCAAAGTAGCCTAATTAGGGTCAATTGGCCTCCACCATGCCAAATTGACCTTGCCCCTACCCTGCTAAGGTTGTTAGGGACCAAATGGACCAAAAAGCCCCATCATGGGGCCACAAATTTGGCCAATTTGACCTAAGTCAACTCTAGCCCAATTTTGGTCAAATTGCCCTATTGTGAGTGAATTGGCCTCCACCTTGCCAAATTGACACTACCTAGACCTTACTAACCCTTAGTGGAGGACAATGGGTCACTAACCACCCATTGGGGTCAACCCAAGTGGTCAATTTGACCAAAGTCAACTCCCCCTAAATTTAGGTCAAAATAACATATTTTGACCTAATCAAGCCCAATCTACTTGGGCTAGACCCAATTGAGGTGGTCCACTAGCTAATGGCTTTGGGAGTTACTGCAATTGCCATTCAATTTCAGAGAATTCGACTAGGAGAGAGAAAACACCATTTTCTCCAAAAATGGTGGAGAGAAAGAGAGGAGTAATGACATTCATGGTCAAGGGAGGCCAATTGATCTCCCAATTGATGGGGATTCATCTCCTCTGGCTGTTAAAAGGAGTTTAGGAGTTTTTTCAGCCCACATGGGGCTGAAGTGGGAGGTTTCCACCATGGCCGAAAATGGCCATTAATGGTCTTCATGGCAATTGATGCCATGACCCTCCCTCTCCCCAAATTGGCTAATTAAAAACTTTCAGAGGGCTGAGAGGATTGTTTTCCCCCATTCACTTGAAGTAATCGAGCTTGTTGGTGTGGAGGATGCAATAGCTCCAAAGGCTCCATGGTCGGCCATGGCCAATAGGAGATCGGCAAGGAATCACCCCTCCACACAGGTCTGGTTCTTCTCCTCTCTCCATATGGATAGATCCCTTCAGGTTGGCTGCAAGGATTGGGGCCAATTGGTCCCCAATCGGGTAGGCCGAGAGCTCCATTTTTGGAGCTTTAATCCCTCCTCCATACCCCTATTCCGGCCACCTTCAGCCGGCCAACCACTGCTAATCGCCGGCCACCACCTCAACAAAGGTGGTGGTGGCATTCGCCGGCCGTGGCGGCGCTTAGGTGGCCGGGAATACAAGGTGCAAGGCAGCCCAGGTCGGGGCAATCCCAGTCGTTAGCTGGAGGAAGAATATGAGCCGGATCCGCTCATCTTGCTTTAATATTCGTGCTGGAATCATTCATATGAATGAAATGTATTAATATAATGTATGATTTTATGTCACATTTCATGCAGTACTTTAACTTAATTGTTAAAAATGCTTACTGCCCTCTGATGAAAAAGTGGTCAAGACCAAAGTTGTTGCCCTTGGTTGGTAATTTAATTATAAATTTGTTTCAGCCCAAAAGAAGCAATGTAGCTCCATATAGGGCAATTTTGGTGGGACTGGTCCCTAAGGTGGGACAACCACTATTTCTTGAATTAATTTCTATTGGAGAAAGGTATTGACTTGATATTTGGAGCATAGTCTAATTATACCTACCCCCTTAATATATCCAAAAATGGGAATTTTCGGAGAACATTTTCTAAGGTTTTTGTAAAAATTTAATAATTCACATATTAATTAATTATAGGGTCTAATTACATTCAATACCCTTCAAATTTTGGTGGGTGCTCCTTAGGGTCTTTATACAAGCCTGGTAAAAATTTCATCCAAATTGGTATAGATTTGGTTGGGTAATTAATTAACCCAAGTTTGGTCAAACTAGGCCAATTTAGGTCAAAGGTGTACTTGTTGGGGTTAGGTGGTCAAATCTAATCAAAATGATGTGAAATTTTGGCCACTGGTTCAGGATCACATAAAACAGCCCCATGAGTGATTTGGCGTGATGTGGTGTGGATATGCCCTAGAACCCTAGTTCTAACCCTAGGGTTGCACTTTGAGACTTGTGAAGGACATAGGGTCATATGTTCTTGAATGGTTATGGAACTTGGTAGATAAGTTCATAGGGTGTAAATTTGCCCTAGGTAATTTTATAAGAATTTTAGAAACACTTATCCCCTCTGATTTAGGTTATAACCTTTTTAAGACACTTTTTTATAAGAGGAACTTACATGCTCAATTTATCTTGGATATTGATGAAAGTTTGGTAGTGCTCATATAATTATGATATAAACCTCTGGTAATTTTTGTGTAATTTTTGAATTGATTTAATTAGTACTCTATTCACAAGTCATCTATTTTGTCTTAAGGTTATGACAAATAAATGAGGGTCAAATATTCTCTGGAAAATTGTGAGACTTTGTGGTAGGATATTTTAGGGAATTAGAAAGCTCCGTGAATTTTTGTATAATTTTAGGAATTATTTATCAGTAGGCTACTTCACAATGATCCCTAGTTTGGATTTACTTGAAATATTTATTTATGTGACTTAATGATTTTTATAAATTATGAAACTCTGTAAGTATACTTTTCTGATAATTATAGAGGTCTGGTAATTTTTCCATAAATTTTGGACAAGTATTTTTGGTGGTTCCTTCTTTAGTTTCTAATTTGGGGTAATTATTCAATATTATAATTAGAGACCAATAGTGGAGAAACTAGAATAAATGCCAAATAATTAAGGAAAAATATGATCCTCTGGATTTAGTCTTATAATATCACAATAGACTCCCAGTAATAATCTTGAGTCAGTTGGATGAATATTTGGAGAACCTCCTCTTAGGCAACTCATATAACTCATTTGGTCTGCGTATAGTAAAACTATAAAACTTGGGTAAATGGAAGACCAGTAGGTGGGAATGTAAGACGGGTATTCTTTGGGTAGTTACCCATAACATTAAGTTTCTTGAGAAAGGGAGGTTTGGGCTATCATGCCATCGTACCTCCTAGTACCGCTGCGAGCCCCTCACAGGGTAGACCTCGGGAAGTCCAAGATTAACCCTAAACTGCAGGAATAAACTGTTATGCAAGATTGTCTTAATAATCCACACACTCACACCCCGTGGTTATGGGAGATTAGTTTGTTCGGTCTTACGAGCGGTAGGCTTGGTAGTTGTAGCAGCAGACTAATTAGTCTGGTGTGCTTGTGACTCAGTAATGCTTGTTGGTGAGGATGAGTTGGTTTGGCGAGCCGGTGGCTCGAAAGGTTATGGTGATGGGCGGGTTAACCCAGAGAGCTTATGGATCGGAGATAGATGGTAATTATAACTACATGTGCATAAAGGTGGTTGGTCATAGGTACTGACGGTCATTCATACCGACGTTAATACGCTAACTCGGCAAGTGTGGATTTGCACTTAGCCAAGAAAAGTATGGTGGTCCAGCCAATAAGAGTACGCAGATGCTCCGTAGTTTTACGTTGAGGCGTATGATAGGTCTAGGTCAGGTAGTGTGAATACCAACCTAGAGGTGGACGAGGCCCAACCCACCGCTTCTATTTGCCACTATTGGAGTATTCTGGGAGTCTTACTAGCTCCAAAAAGGGGGAACTAAAGGTCTGTACGCATAGAGTCAAAGTGTGTGAGTTGCACTTGTGTGAACATAGCATAAACTGCATAACTCTACATGTCATGGCATAAGCCTTGCATTTCAACCCCTACCCCTATCGTATAAATTAGTTATGGGACTTTTTATATGATTGGCCTTGCTAAGCGACCCCTTAGTCTATAGGTTTGTATGGGCATTCCTATAAATCAATGGTCACTTTTCTATTATGTACTTATCTTTACTTACTGTACTTTACTTTCTCTTTTCCATGCACTATTACTACTTCAATTATCAATATACACATGTGTAGTGGTAGAACTTTCCGTAGTTAGATTCACCGTCATCTACTCTTTGTATATACCCCTTGCTGTCCTCCGCTTCATTCCTCCCGCTCGGTGCCTAGGAGACATTGGGGGAGGGGTGGGGAACATAAGGCTTAGTCTTTTTGACTAACGGTCGGTGGACCATATCATTTTAGGGGATCGAGGAGATGCAACAGCACTAGAGGACAGTGCAGATGGAGGCGGCCCAGTCTAGTACAGGAGCACCAGTTTTAGGATCAGTGAGTGATTAGTAGTTTGCTTTCGCGAGTGACCTTGTAGTGAGAACATGATGTACAGGGCATGCGCGCTTTTATTATTGTAACCTTTGTTATTTCAGTTATATTGTGTGGACATTTTTGTATATAACATGTGATTTGTGTACTTGAACATCTATTTGTTCGTTTGTACTTTTCTTCTTTTGTGATCGATATGGCTGGCAGGATCGACGTTTTGTAGTGACGACCTTCCCGAGTGTTGGTGTCACCACAAAGCAGCGGTTCTGGGCATAAGACCCAGTTTTGTAGCGAAAAAATGGGGTCTTACACATGTAACATCCCATTTCGCTCTAGGCCCCTATGATGAAATTTAAAATAGTGAAATGAATGGTTGCCTCCTCGTCATGTGGTGTTAAAATAAGGAATTGTTTATAGCTAAAAGAAGAAGCTTTGGAAACTATATGTGGGCTGCTAATACAAAAAAAAGGGTGTACTGATAGCACTTGTGGATAGGTGTGCTGCTAGCTATTTCCTATTTGGGGGTGCTGCTATCTAATTCCTATTGGAATAAATATGAGCTTGGTGTGCTGATAGCTATGGTGAGCTGTCAGCACAATTGTTTTGGTAATATTCTAAAATATCAGCAATTTAGAACTAATAAAATAGTTAGAAAAAGGAGCTCTGTTATTTTATTATTTATTTATTATTTTTGCGACTAGCAGCTTCCGTTCGATGAACGTGGAACGGGGAGCGTTAGGCTATTTGCTACCGTTCGACGAACGTCGAACGGGAAGCTTTGGCTAGCTGCTTTCGTTCGACTAATTGTGCTGCTCATCGTTCGACTATATTATAATAGCTGCGATCGACGAAGTATAAGAGGGTTGCGGGACTAAATGTTATTCCTTCAGCGGTCGACGAAATAGCGTCAGGCAGTGTTCGACGAAGTGATCAAAGAAGTCTGCCTGCATTCGACGAAATTCGTCGAACGACGTTCGATGAAATTCGCCGAACGGATTTCGACGAAAATCGTCGAACGGCGTTCGACGAACAGCGTCCTTCAGCGGTAGAAGAACTTAGCCGCCGTTCGACAAAAATCGTCGAACAGCGTTCGACGAAAATCCCAGCGCTCGACGAAGTTACTGTTCCCGTTCGACGATTCTGGGCTCTTTCTTCCCGTCGCCCAATAAAGCTTAAATGCTTAATTTTTTATGATTATTTTAGACCATAAGTGGATACCTTGTCCAATAAGAAGCCGACACCTATATTTGGAGTTCCAAGGCTTACTCTCTTCTCTCTTAACACAAGAGATGCTGGTCTGATTACCCGACAAATCTCCTTCTTCTTATCTTCATCTTCTCCCTCTCCTTCTTCTTCATCTCCTTCCCTCCCACCTGATGGTTTTAACTTAAGGTTTTATTCATGGAGCTTTGGAGGAGCAAAGCTTGGAGAGGCATTTGGAGCTTGGCCGACCACCACCCATGCTTCCATCAAGATGAGCTCCGACCTTGGCCATAAAATCAGGTGACTTCCGACCCCTCTCCCTTGGTGCTAGTTTTCTTAGATCCATTAGGCGAGGCATCGACTCAATTGAGTCGATTTGGGAGCGAAATGAAGTTCCGTAGGAAAAAGGCCGCGTTAGGGTTTTCGCCGTAGGGCGCCGATCGCCGCGGAAATACCCCCAACCGACTCCCCGCTTCAATACGAACGTGGGACGTTGGTTTCGTGATAATCAGAGGCCTCGTGAGGGTGCATGGGAGGAGAGAAGGTGGCAGCCCTAAATTTCATATGGGATTTCAAGAAATAGTTTCCCTGTCATGGGATTTCTAATGTATATATATATATATATATATATATATATATATATATATATATATGATCCCTGTTATGGATCTAGGGGAATTCAGAAATAGTTCTTGTTATGGATTTCAAATTATATATTCATATATATATATATGTCATTAAAGGTTTGAGAATTGAGAAATAGTTTTCCTGTTATAGGATTTGTTAATTATAACTTGTTCTTGGTTATTAAGGAAATTGTGCGCAGCTGGGTTCGAGCCAGTTTTTAGGCTTGATCCCGCTGGCATTAGACTTCGGGATCAACAAGGAAGTTGTAGCCCTCAGAAAGAGCTTTCCAACGATAGGTTACCCGTTTCCTGAAGTGACCTGTAGCTCCCTAAAGGTCCAGTCGAGTGGACTGTCCAGGAAGCGGGAAATTGTTTAAGTGCGTGCTGTTTTTGCTGTCCAGGTTTCTGCAGTTGACTTTGGAGCAGATTTTAGGTAGGATCCACTTGGATCTGGGTTTAGGACTCAACATGAATGTTGTAGACCTTAGAGAGAGCTTTCCGAAATGGGGTGGCACATAATTTGGGGTGGAGTAGAACTCCCAGAATCTCAGTTTTGTTAATCAGCGTCGTTGTAGTTTGAATTGCGATAAGGATCTCATCGTGATAGAGTGAGCTGTAAATTGAGTACGAGAAGTGAATGTCGATGACATGTGAGATATGCTTGGAAATCACGAACGTTATCATGGGGACTCTTGGCGCATGTTTGGAAGACGTACTTCTATGAATGATCGCCTCGCTAGATAAACAACGAGATGATGCGTATTGGTAGTAAACTCTCAAGAATGTGAATAGTTCAACTAGGTTGAACTTGTGGTGAACGGAGCCTACGGGCAGAACGTGCTAATATGATGAGTGCTTGTGAGCACCGGTTGTGAACGGAGCCTACGGGCAGAACGTGCTAATATGATGAGTGCTTGTGAGCACCGGTTGTGAACGGAGCCTACGGGCAGAACGTGCTAATATGATGAGTGCTTGTGAGCTCCGGTTGTGAACGGAGCCTACGGGCAGAACGTGATAATATGATGAGTGCTTGTGAGCACCGGTTGTGAATGGGCCTACGGGCAGGACGTGACAGTATGAATGTGCAGGTTTTCACACATGGTGGTGTAGTGATCCTCGGTAGAGGATAGTTGGTGGTGGGTCTACGGGCTCGCCGATCGTCACACCGACGGGAGCTGGCAGTCAGACTCGGACTGGAAGGGCTCGTCTTCTTGTTGCTCATCTCCCAAAGACCCCTTCCACTCCTGAAGACTCTGCAGAAATGCGAGCAGTACGCAGGGCTCCGCTATGAACAAAGAGCGTTGAGGCGTACAGAGGCCTAGGACTGGTAGTGTGCATACCTTCCTAGTAGTGGCGAGGCCCGTGCCACTGCCACCGTCTGGCCACGACGGGGGGCGCCTGAGTGGTTAGCTACCCTCGAAAAGTGGGAACTAAAGGTCTGTGTCGACATAGCAAATGCGCTTGGAGAAGTCATCATATCATAATCATTGCACCGCATTCATATCATAATCATTGCACCGCATTCATATCATAATCATTGCATTGCACAGCAATGGATACTCATTATATAAACTTGTATGGGCATCTTTATATGATGAGTTACCTTTATATGCAGACCCTTAACTTATAAGCTTGTATGGGCATCCTTATAAGTTAAGTTCAATTCAGCTCTTTAATACTCAGCTTATGTTTGTTGTGCTTACACTTGCTTGGTTAGTCACTGCTGCTATATATATAACTATGAACATGCTAGCTAGGAATATTGCAAGTACTTTGGTACTTATACAACCGACACATATGAACAACCCTTCCTGTCACCTGTTTTGTATACTATTACTAATATTGCAGCTTTCTTTCAATTCTACCGCCCGGTGCCTTGGAGTCGCCGGGGGAGCGGATGTGAAGCCACTTAGTCTTTATGACTAACGGTTGCTACGTCCCTCTTTTTAGGAGTGCGCCCTGGAGCCGCAGCGCACGGCGCAGGAGGAGGACAGTCAGGTCAGGGCGACAGGGCCGGAGACAGCGATACCTATAGTACCGGCAGTGACAGTCGTGAGTAGTAGTTTTGAGATGTAGCCCCTTTGGGCATCTTGTGTGATACTCTGATATATTTTGCAGGAGCTCGTGGAGCTACCTTTTTGTATAATTATGGACTCTACTTATACGAATTTTATATATCTATATGTGGCTTCTTGTTTTAGTTTATTGATGGGTTGGCGCTGTTGAGTTGGTTTAGCCGGCGGGATAGGCGTCTTGTGGAGGTGGCTAGCCCGTGAGCTGGCGCTTCGGCAAGGCGGCTGTCCTGGGCATAAGACTCCCCTCGGTCGTGTTTTGTGTTCCGGGAGGGGGGTTTTACAGATGGTATCAGCTTGCAACGATCCTGAGATAACGAAGTCCATTAGACCACTAGGCTACCCCGGCTAGCTAGATCAGTTTGAGGACAAACTGATGCAGCGGAAGCGGTGGTGTGCCCATGTGTAATTCGCAATAAGTATGTCTATTTTTTCTTATAGAGAGTGCCAACCTAAGCCAAACTCGTACCCTTACGTATAGATGCTGGCTCATCCCGAGACAGTAATTTGTTTTCCCATTCCAACAGTCAGAGTTGGTTTGGCATATGACACCTTTTTGGTCGACTTAGCAGGATAGGTCATGACGTATCATAACCTTATACTGATCTTGGGGATGATTGGGCCAAGCAATAAGTGACATTGAGTGACTAAGGGAAGAGTTTAACGTAAGTATAAATGCTGGAGACTCACACCCTGAGATTTCTACCCTAGAAATGGAGTAATATTATCACCTTACACAAAAATTAGGCCAATTTCAATGAGACTGGTGCTTGTAGTCTATTATCAGCTTAGTAAAAGACCACTAAGCATGTGCGGTGCCAATAAGTCTTAAGAGATGGCCATACATGTGCATGAAGGCGAGTATTGGTAGTGGAATGCCAAGCCATAGATGTGTGCCTTGAGGTTCTGTGCACACGAGGGACGAATGTATCGTATTGGCAATGGAAGAAACTCAGCCCGGGAGGTATGGGGGCTGATCTTGTTTCTTCGTTTATTGGGGCTAGTAGATGTCGTCATGGGGTGTTGTCGCTTATTGAGTCGTCACAATTCTACGACACTTAGAGTCGATGAACCTTGAGGATTTACTTCATCTTGAGCGGTACGGCTTGTATCGTCAGATCTCGAGCGATGGGCAATTTCATTAGTAAAACGGGAGAAAAGAATATCTTGGAAATGATAACCTTATGGCAGGGAGTAGAAGAGATCTTGTATGTGCACGACTATAATGACGACGAACCGTTCCCATGAAGTTGAAAGACTCGGGTGAGTATTTTCCATATAGGCTTGGAGGATTGCCCTTCCCTAAAGTTTGGTGGATATATGCCCAATGATATTGAGATCACCCTAAATGAAATTTATGAATTGGGTTGTATATTTATGGTAATAATGGGTGAGACTTAAATTTGGCGGAAATGTTCAGAGGGGGATTATTTGTTGTGATAAAAATTTGGGAGGTTTTTGCTCGAAATAATCCCCTGATTCAATAATTCCTTATAAATGGTTACGCGAATACGGTTACTTGGGGAAGGAGCCTATGATAATGATAGTTGATGTAAGCCTGCCGTTGAAGTCGCCCCTGCCGTGTAGAACTGTTAGATGTGCGTTTCAGTTGAAAGAGATGTAGGCGATTATTATGATGAATGAAAATTAGGATGAGTATTCGAACATGGATTGAAGAAGACATGAGCGTAGAATTTACGGGAAAAAGAAATCCAGCCGAAGAGATTTGGGGGCTTATCTCTTCGTTTATTGGGCTAGTGATGTACCGTCTTGGAATTCTTTGAGGATTTTAAATCCTTGTAATTTTAACCTCGGAAGCTTGTGATCTCTGAATAATTAACTCGCTGTAAGCAAGATGGGCAGCAAACGCCATGTTTGGGTTGATAGCAATTTTATTAGCGTTATAAGAGAGGAAAGCATTTTAAGGATGATAATTATCTCTATACGGTTCTAAGCTTATTTGGATAAGTAACGAGGAGGGTAGTAAATTAACACTTTGGGGATATGCAACTATGTTGTGATAACATTATAACTGGGCAGTTAATGAAGTTTTGTGCATGCATTGCGGAATTTGGAAACTATATGGAAACATAGAAGCTTCCTGAACTTAAACCCTTGAGCTAGTAACATCATATTTTTGGGGTAGTTGATGGATTTAAAGGGCATAATGTCATTTCAAGTCAAGCGGTAAACAACCATGATGTTTGACCTTTGTAGTTATCTTGCCATAACTTGATACTGGACTTGGTTGGTGGCTTTTGCATGAATGTCCTTGCACTTGAATTATTATAAGGTGATCATAGCAATTGTTGAAACTTATTATCAAGTGGATGTCGTGCTAAGCGAAGAAGAGGCGTGTTGTATGATTAATTGCCTACATGTTTTAGTATTTGGAGTTTGGCACTCCTTGAGGAATATGTTCATCTTAAGCAAAGGGGATGATCGAACACCAAGTTTTGGTTTGCGGTGAGTTCACTCCCAGAGTACTACAGGTGAGTACCTTAAGGATGAGCAGGTCTTCACTCTAATCGAAGACTATGCAGAGAAGTAAACTGTTATGTAGCGTTGTAGTGTCTCTCAAGGATCAAAGGTCGATATGACGACCACATGACAAATTTTGGGGGACGCCTTAAAGTTTGTCAAGTGGGAACTATATCGATTTCTGATCGGAGAGGTGTGTTTGCAAGCGTCCAATTAAGAAAACTATATGAGATTGTAGCACCCGTGGTGCTAAGGCTTTGTTCGTGATTTGTTAAGTTGACGATTCATACAATTGCATTATAAATACGTGTAGTAATTTTCGGGTCTTGTGAAATCGCGAGACGTATGTAGAAACCTTGTTGGCTTATTTACCTCGTCCGACGTGTTGTCCGGGAGAAAATGTGATTACCCTCAACTTGACCTCTGATTCTCAGGAATCCAGAGTAGTTGTGTCGATGCACTGGACGACATGTATGCTTTATGGATATAGTATGATGTATCCCTAATATATAGATTATTATATAATTGGATCTCTCCTAATTTAGTCTTCGGACACATACGAAATCGAAGAACTTGAACTTAATATGGTGGTACACGTCTATATCGTGTTGTATGAAATATGGATACATATACTCTAAGATCTTATGATCCAGTTTCGGTAAACAGCGACACACACGTAAAGTTTATAATGTTGTATGGATTTCTCTCGAGTTACTTATCGGATGCTCGTGAAATTTGGCGGACGTGTGCCTAATGGTATTGAGTTCACCCCGATCAGAATTATGAGTTTTGGATATATATTTATGGTAATATGGCTAGCCTCTTCTTATAAATTTATTGCGTCGTAACTAACTTTGGTAAATATAAATGAGGCTTAAAGATTGGCTTGAAATAAGCCTTGATTAAATGTCCTGTTATATATATTATTTGATGAATGAATCATGGTGATGTGTATTTGAATAAGATGTTGGATGCACCGAAGTGATGATATTGAAAGTGCTACACGTTATTTGTATAACGATGCTTGGGATTGGAAGAATCAATTTATTATTGCGAATTTAAAACACATGACTCCTTGGTGGAGGATTCTAAATTTTATCTGGAGACACGAGTAGTAACCTCGTGTGTATCGGGGGCACCGATCTTAAGGGGGTTTAGATCAAAGGTGCAGTGTACATATTTCAGTCTTGGAATTTATTTGGAAATTCGGGGCTAGTGGCTGCTTGTTTTCTCCTTCCAGGTTTTAGAAATTTGGATTTTGTTTGGAAATTCTGGAAATTTATTCATGGCAATCTTCTCATTGTGGCTGATTCGTATGGTTCAGTGGGGGGGGGGGGGGGGGATGCTGTTATATTGTTTTGATTTGGGGCTGCTCATATGAGTGCTGTTAGGAGATTTGGGCCAAATCTTTTCATTAACTCAAATATTGATTTTAGGGGTTTCTATTTTGATTTGGTTGGTTGGCTGCTAATTGGGAATTTAGTGTATTGCTGATTTATTGCCCTTATGCAGTCCAGATTTATTGTTGGTAGTACTTTGTGCTGTTTCTATTTTGATTCCTCTTTCCAGTTGAAATTGATGTTGAGATCTGGGCCAAATTTTGTACTCAACTGTGAGGCTTTGGTTTGGTCGAATATTCTTCTTGATGGGTAAAGTAAAATTGTGAATGTTTACTTATTGGACCAGCTGCTGCTATTCAACTTTTATCTTATTCTCTTGCTTATGGGGGGAAATGTTGTTGGTTCCATTGCACTTCTTCTTTCCTGTTAGAATTGCTGTTAGGGCTTTTAGTTTGGGTAATGTTGACTGAATATATGTTGGATAATTAAGTGGATCAAAACCCCCCTAACCTCAACTTAAATTTCGGGGACGAAATTGTTTCTTCGTTTATTGGATTTATAACATCCCATTTCGCTCTAGGCCCCTATGATGAAATTTAAAACAGTGAAATGAATGGTTGCCTCCTCGTCATGTGGTGTTAAAATAAGGAATTGTTTATAGCTAAAAGAAGAAGCTTTGGAAACTATATGTGGGCTGCTAATACAAAAAAAAAGGTGTGCTGATAGCACTTGTGGATAGGTGTGCTGCTAGCTATTTCCTATTTGGGGGTGCTGCTATCTAATTCCTATTGGAATAAATATGAGCTTGGTGTGTTGATAGCTATGGTGTGCTGTCAGCACAATTGTTTTGGTAATATTCTAAAATATCAGCAATTTAGAACTAATAAAATAGTTAGAAAAAGGAGCTCTGTTATTTTATTATTTATTTATTGTTTTTGTGACTAGCAGCTTCCGTTCGATGAACGTGGAACGGTGAGCGTTCGGCTATTTGCTACCGTTCGACGAACGTCGAACGGGAAGCTTTGGCTAGCTGCTTTCGTTCGACTAATTGTGCTGCTCATCGTTCGACTATATTATAATAGCTGCGATCGACGAAGTATAGGAGGGTTGCGCTCGACGAAATGTTAATCATTCAGCGGTCGACGAAATAGCGTCAGGCAGTGTTCGACGAAGTGATCAAAGAAGTCTGCCTGCGTTCGACGAAATTCGTCGAACGGAGTTCGACGAAAATCGTCGAACGATGTTCGACGAACAATGTCCTTCAGCGGTAGAAGAACTTAGCCGCCGTTCGACGAAAATCGTCGAACAGCGTTCGACGAAAATCCCAGCGCTCGACGAAGTTACTGTTCCCGTTCGACGATTCTGGGCTCTTTCTTCCCGTCGCCCAATAAAGCTTAAATGCTTAATCTTTTATGATTATTTTTAGACCAGAAGTGGATACCTTGTCCAATAAGAAGCCGACACCTATATTTGGAGTTCCAAGGCTTACTCTCTTCTCTCTTAACACAAGAGCTGCTGGTCTGATTACCCGACAGATCTCCTTCTTCTTATCTTCATCTTCTCCCTCTCCTTCTTCTTCATCTCCTTCCCTCCCACCTGATGGTTTTAACTTAAAGTTTTATTCATGGAGCTTTGGAGGAGCAAAGCTTGGAGAGGCATTTGGAGCTTGGCCGACCACCACCCATGCTTCCATCAAGATGAGCTCCGACCTTGGCCATAAAATCAGGTGACTTCCGACCCCTCTCCCTTGGTGCTAGTTTTCTTAGATCCATTAGGCGAGGCATTGACTCAATTGAATCGATTTGGGAGCGAAATGAAGTTCCGTAGGAAAAAGGCCGCGTTAAGGTTTTCGCCGTAGGGCGCCGATCGCCGCGGAAATACCCCCAACCGACTCCCCGCTTCAATACGAAAGTGGGACGTTGGTTTTGTGATAATCGGAGGCCTCGTGAGGGTGCATGGGAGGAGAGAAGGTGGCTGCCCTAAATTTCATATGGGATTTCAAGAAATAGTTTCCCTGTCATGGGATTTCTAATGTATATATATATATGATCCCTGTTATGGATCTAGGGGAATTCAGAAATAGTTCTTGTTATGAATTTCAAATTATATATATATATATATATATATATATATATATATATATATATATATATATACGAGTGACAGGCACGGGCCTCCGACCCGAACCAAAGCGGCATTTGTCGTGGGGCGACATTTGTCGTGGCGGCGACATTTGTCGTGGGGCGACATTTGTCATGGGGCGACATTTGTCGTGGGGGCGACATTTATCAAGGGGGCGACATTTGTCGTGAGGGCGACATTTGTCATGGGGCGACATTTGTCGTGGGGGCAACATATGTCGTAGGGGGGGCGACATGGGGACGACATTGTTCTTGGGGGCGCCATTGGTTTTGAAAGTGCACAGTTAACCTCACTAGAATTCTCTAGAGGGGGGGTGAATAGAGATTTAAAATATTTTGTGCTAAGTTAATATATATATATATATATATATGTGTATGATCACAGATTAGAGCTTCCCACACACCAACAAGAATTGGACAAGTAATTAAAGTAAATGCAAGAGAGAAAATCACAGCACAACACAAGAAAATATAGTGGTTCCCCAAACTTTGGGTAGTCCACTCTTCTACCCCCTTGGTAGAAATTCACTATCTTGCACTGAGTCTTTTGATAAGGAGACTCTTAGAACCACCCTGAGTCTTTTGACAAGGAGACTCTTAGAACCAACTGAGTCTTTTGACAAGGAGACTCTTAGAACCAGTACACTGAATTTTTTGAAGAGAGATTCTAAAAACTCTTTTACAATATTTAAGTAAGAAAGAAAGAAAGAAAGAAACAATAATGAATCTTCTTCCTAGCAAGAAGATTGGAAGCACAAGAAGTGAATTAAATCTTTCTTCTATAGAGTGAAGAAGATTTGTAGCCTTTCTCTCTTTTAGTGAGAGCAATCAGATTTTGCAGCAGTGAGATTTCAGAAGCAGAAGAAGAAATGGTTGAATATTGCTGCAGAGCTTTTTCTCAATTTCTCTCTTTTCTCTTGGGAGTTTTTCCTCTATTTCAAAATGTATGTGGTAGATCACTCAACTCTTTTTCTTTTCTGCCGACCTCCTCTTTATTTATAGCTCTGTGTATTTAAAATAATGCTATAGGAGGATAATTAATTAGCAGTCAGAGAATTTGAAAAATAGAAATGTTTCTCTAATTAGCATACCAATAGAAGGAAAGAATTCATTCCAAATTCAAATAATATCCATAATGAGCTTTATCAGATTAGCCAAGAATCAAATAGAAGGAAAGAAAGATTCAGAATGGCTATAAAATATTAACATTATTCCATATAAATTAGATCTACTGAAAGAAGGAAAGAGATCTGGCGCATATTTAAATCTGTCATATAAATCGACGTGCGTCGATTACTATTCGACATAAGCGTCGAATTCATCCTGGCTGGACGTCGAGAGAGGAATAAGGAAGGTGCGTCGACTAAGGTGCGTCGACTTCTCTATATGCGTCGACTAGAAATCAGAGTAGCGTCGACAACACATACGTCGAAATCTTCCTAAAGTTACTTCGACATAACCTGAAGAAAACGTCGACTACATTTCGGCGTTGCGTCGAATACTATTCGACGCATATTTACTTAGTCTTGTTTTTCATTCATAAAACTCTTTCTTTAACTCATTTCTAGGGGTTAAGAGAAATCATTTCCCCAACAATCTCCCCCTATTTGTCTTAACCCTATTTCGAGAGAAATTGTATTAGCATAAGAAGTATGTCACTTTAAAAAGTGAAATTTAGATAAGGAGATCAAATATTCCAGAATCATATAAACAGATTTCATTTTCATACCAATTCATTTTCAACTATAGGATGAGATATATCAGCAATGTTTTCAAATACTACTCAGGTGGGGTAGGAGGAGTCTTTCTTTTTCTCTTGAATACTAATGTTTGAGGAGAGGAGGATTTCTCTTTCCCACTTATAAGAAGTTCATTTAGCTCCCCCTGAGCAGGTAGCTCCCCCTGGGATAGAGCTCCTTTTATTTCTTCTTCTTCAGCCAACAGAATATCTGTCTCTTTTTCTTTTCCAGTATCAGCTTCATTTCCTTTCTCAATGACATCAGCTGGTTCATTTCCATCTAGATTTGTACCAGCTTCATTTTCAGCCTCATTCACTACTCTGCTTCCTTCCCCCTGTAGTGGTGTCATTTGATTTGCAGCATCTCTTGCTATGTTGAGTATCTCTATTGTTTGTTCATCAATATGGAGCTCAGGTACTATCTCATTCCCAAGAGTTTTGAGCAGTGCTAGACTGTCAGTTTTTGAGGTAGGAAGGGATTTGTGAGAAGGAGATTTAGGATTGGAGAGCTGATCTTCATCTAGATTCTCCCCCTTCTTGACCTTCTTGGCCAAGGAGGTTAAGAAAGACCTAGTCACTCTAGAGGAAGAGAGAGATGACTTTAGATCTTGCACAGAGGCACTGACCCCATCTATTTGGGTGTGCATGTGAAGGATGGAGGAATGAATCTGGGAGCAATGCTCATCTAGCATTGCCTGGAATTTTTGAGCTGCAGATTGGATGCACTGAGTGAGTAGAGCCTCAGTGGATGCAGATGGTGGAGAGTGATGAGATGATGAATGTAGAGAGGGGATTCTATCATCTTGAGGAGGTATATTTGATGGAGGAGGTGGAGGAATAGATGAGACTTGGGCATGTGGTTGAGATGGTATTTGTGTGGATGAAGAAGGTACAGAAGATGTGACTGTTTGAGAAGGAGGAGGAGGAGTAGGATGAGCAGGAGAGATAGGAGGAGATGGAGTCCTTTCAGGAATGGAACCAGGCTTAGGGATTTGCCTGGCCCATTTAGAAAATAGGGCTATGGACATCCTTTTTCCTGGAGGGATGGGAATTCCTTTTGACCTACATAGGTCAGGGAAGGAATGGAACAGTACTTGACTCATCATTCTCATGTAGGCATTCTCTTTGTGAGAGTATTTAGAGCCTATCATCTTGAGTAGCCATGTGGCCCAGTCTACCTTCTTCTTCAACCCAAGGCCCCCCATGATGTTCAGTTGTTGTTTTGGTACTGCATCATGTGCTGAGATCTTGCACAGTAGAACTTTCCCTACTATATCAGCCAGCAGCCTATATTCATCAGAAAAGTCTACCTTTTTCAGATGGATTGGTCTATCTTTTGAGAATTTCATGGTGGTAAGTAAATGCTTGACTTCATCAGGTGTGAGTTCAATGGATTCATCACCTAATAGGGGAATAATTTATACTAGTTGAGTCATTCATGAGAGGCTCATTTTCTTTTCCTATTTTATTGAAATGAAGATGACATTAGGATATACCTGATGGGAGGTCAAAGGTGGCCCTAATGTGGTCTGCTGAGATTGAGACTAGTGTCTCATAGAGTGTTCCTTGGATTTCTCCTTGTTCAGAAATCTAAACATTAGTTATGAGCTCAGTGAGCTCAGTTTCCAGGAGCTTGCACCTAGTGGAGATGAGCTTGTTCAGTCCTGCTTTAGTGAAGAGAGCAATGATGCTTTTATAGTTCTCTGCTGCTGCTTGGAGGGATTCGAGATCGATGTCGAACCCAGAATTTATTTTGGGAGCCATTGAAGATCAGTGAGAGAGGAGCAAGAAGAATCAGCTGGACAAAGGAGCACGGAGGATAAAAGATGCAGAGTAGTGGAGGTTTCTGAAGAGTCTTTTTTTTTAAGTCAGGTGAAACGTCGAGACAAGGCTCAATTCGAGGCTTTTTCGGTACTCCAGTGGATGTGACCAAAAATATTCTAATGTTGCCGCTCTTTATCATGAAGTCGACGTTACGGCGAGTGGAATTCGACGTGAACGTCGATATGGTCTGATTTGGTATGATAGGGTTTCCTATCGACGTATGCGTCGATAGTAGTCGACGCATGCGTCGATTACACCTGTTGATCTGAGTCATCGACGGTGCGTCGATTAGAAGTCGACGTGACTTTTGGGTTTTCTGAACCACTCTATGTTCTTATTTCTTGTTGTCTCTTCCTAATCCTAAAGTTTTCTAAGTCAGCCTAGGAATAGATTTTACAGATAGTTTGATTGATTATACCAACATTGTTTGGCAAGGTGGCCATTTTTGTTGCATATACAACATTTGAGTATTTTGAGATTTTGAAAGTTTGAATTTAGATAGGGATGGTGGTATTGATTAGAATAAGAGTCTTGATTTTGATAGAATCTTTGTTTAGGATGAAAGTTTTGTTTTGGATAGAAACTATGGTTATGAAAAAAATTAGGATGAGAATTTTGTTTACTAAGTTTTGGGTAGAAATTTTGGTTAGAATAGAGATGTTGATCATGATCAGGATGAATGGGTCCTGAATGGAGGTTAGGGTGAAAGGTTTTTGGATGAAAGGTATTTAAGTTGCTCTAAACTTTTGTGCGTCGATATCCATTCGACGCATGTTGATAGTCGCGTCGATTTGTATTCGGCGCTTTCTCCAGATGGCGTCGATCTGATTTCGACGCATAAAAAAGTTGCGTCGATTGGAAGTCGACGTGCTTTTGTTCAGCCGTCTAGAAGAGATCGAAGCATCTGAAAGATTGCGTTGAGTAGAAGTCGACGCACTATCGTGCATGCGTCGATATGAAGTCGACGCATCTGTGCCTTCACAAATTTTCATTTTGCCTTTCTCTGTTTTTACTCCTTTATGTGTTGTTTTTCTCGGATTGATTGTTTCTTCAGATGAAGTTTGTGAGTCATCAGCTGAATAATAAGATGTTTCATCCAATTCTTTTATTTCTTTGAAGGAGTTTTCTTCCTGTGGGTCTTTTTCTGGGTTTAACAAATTAACAGGTTTAGTGAATTTTACAGGGCTCATCCAAGCAGGTTTGTTGGATGGAATTAGGCTGATTAAGGGATCAGCCCCAAGCCCAAGATTCTTGTGTCTTAGTTTTTGTTTTTCAGTGATTTCCTTAAGAGTTTGGCTTCTCATTTTTATTGATTCTTCAAAGGCCTTTGCCTGGATTACCTTATCTTTAAGGAACTGGTTTTCTATTTTAGCCCTTTCTATTTCTTTAGCTTTTAGTGCATAATCTTTTGAGCATATTTTCTCTTTATCACTTTGGTTCTTAACCATGTTAATTTGTTCTTTTAGATCTTTGATTTCTTGTTTTGTTTTTAGTTGATCTATGTACATTCCCATAAAATCATTTCTAAAGTCATCACATTGAAAATCTATTTCATCAAACATGCTTACCTCATCCTCATCCTCAGATTCCTCAATGAGAATGAGGTTCTTTTCTTTTTCATCATCAGAAGTTATGCTTTCTTCTGATCCTGTTTCACTCCATGATTTATCATCATTCTTTGAGTCTTCAAAGGCCATCAAGCATAGGTCTTCTTGCCTAGATTCTTCATTATCACTCTTAGAGGATGAACTATCCTCAGAGTTTGTTTCACTCCAGACTTCTGCAATGAAGCCTCTTTCTTTCTTCTTCCCCTTTTTCTTCAGATCTTTCTTTTTCAGATCCTTTCCTGTTTCAGCATTCTCTGGACATTCTGGGGCAATGTGTCCAGGTTTCCTGCAAGAAAAGCAAATAATTTCTTTAGTGGGGGTTTTGTCATACCTTGGTTTTGACTCCCTCCTTTTTGATCCATCAGTCTTGACCCATCTCTTAAATCTTCTTGCTAGGAAACTGAATAGTTCTTCTTCAGTGACAGGAGTCCCTTCTTCTGTTGCCTTTAAGGCAATGTTCCTGTCTTTTGAGGAAGTTGAGGTGTTTTCTCTTCTTTCCTTCTCTTCTCTAGTTTTCAGCAATTGCTCATAGGATCTGAGTTTTCCTAAGAGAGCATCTGTTGAGATCTCTTTTTGTCCTCTTGTGTCTCTTATTGCCCATATTCTTGAGTCCCATGAACTAGGGAGACTCATTAGCAATTTGTCATTAATCTCAGTGAGAGAGATTTCTCTATCCAAGTCTCTTAGTTGATTAATGATCAGACTGAATCTGTCATACATTTCAGAGATGCTTTCTTCAGCCTTCTTTTGAAAGTTCTCATATTGAGAGATCAATAGGGCCTTCTTGTCTTTCTTTTCATCAGCACTTCCTTCCACCATCTTTGTGAGGGCATCCCAAATTTCTTTGGATGATTCACAGTCAACAACCTTTTGAAAGATGTCATCTGAGAGAGTTGAGACAAGTATGTTCATGGCCTTTAGATCATGAGTTCTTGCCTTCTTCTCATCTTCTGTCCATTCAGATCTTGGAACAAGTGTTTGGGTGATATTGCCATTTGCATCCTTTCTGTAAGGCTTTGGGGGACCTGTTACAGTAATATTGAACAAGTCAGCATCAATGGAATTCATATAGATTCTGATTCTTGTTTTCCAAACTGCAAACTTTTCAAGATTGCACATTGGTGGTCTGGTGGAAGCATAATCTTTGATTTGTGCCATGTGAAAAAAATAGTTTTGAAGATATATATATATAAGAGGTAGAATCTTTTGATCAAGGAGTTATCCTTTTTAGATCAACCTGGCTCTGATACCAATTGAAAGTGCACAGTTAACCTCACTAGAATTCTCTAGAGGGGGGGGGGGGGTGAATAGAGATTTAAAATATTTTGTGCTAAGTTAATATATATATGTGTATGATCACAGATTAGAGCTTCCCACACACCAACAAGAATTGGACAAGTAATTAAAGTAAATGCAAGAGAGAAAATCACAGCACAACACAAGAAAATATAGTGGTTCCCCAAACTTTGGGTAGTCCACTCTTCTACCCCCTTGGTAGGAATTCACTATCTTGCACTGAGTCTTTTGATAAGGAGACTCTTAGAACCACCCTGAGTCTTTTGACAAGGAGACTCTTAGAACCAACTGAGTCTTTTGACAAGGAGACTCTTAGAACCAGTACACTGAATTTTTTGAAGAGAGATTCTAAAAACTCTTTTACAATATTTAAGTAAGAAAGAAAGAAAGAAAGAAACAATAATGAATCTTCTTCCTAGCAAGAAGATTGAAAGCACAAGAAGTGAATTAAATCTTTCTTCTATAGAGTGACGAAGATTTGTAGCCTTTCTCTCTTTTAGTGAGAGCAATCAGATTTTGCAGCAGTGAGATTTCAGAAGCAGAAGAAGAAATGGTTGAATATTGCTGCAGAGCTTTTTCTCAATTTCTCTCTTTTCTCTTGGGAGCTTTTCCTCTATTTCAAAATGTATGTGGTAGATCACTCAACTCTTTTTCTTTTCTGCCGACCTCCTCTTTATTTATAGCTCTGTGTATTTAAAATAATGCTATAGGAGGATAATTAATTAGCAGTCAGAGAATTTGAAAAATAGAAATGTTTCTCTAATTAGCATACCAATAGAAGGAAAGAATTCATTCCAAATTCAAATAATATCCATAATGAGCTTTATCAGATTAGCCAAGAATCAAATAGAAGGAAAGAATGATTCAGAACGGCTATAAAATATTAACATTATTCCATATAAATTAGATCTACTGAAAGAAGGAAAGAGATCTGGCGCATATTTAAATCTGTCATATAAATCGACATGCGTCGATTACTATTCGACGTAAGCGTCGAATTCATCCTGGCTGGACGTCGAGAGAGGAATAAGGAAGGTGCGTCGACTAAGGTGCGTCGACTTCTCTATATGCGTCGACTAGAAATCAGAGTAGCGTCGACAACACATACGTCGAAATCTTCCTAAAGTTACTTCGACATAACCTGAAGAAAACGTCGACTACATTTCGACGTTGCGTCGAATACTATTCGACGCATATTTACTTAGTCTTGTTTTTCATTCATAAAACTCTTTCTTTAACTCATTTCTAGGGGTTAAGAGAAATCATTTCCCCAACAGGTTTGGAGCACACTCGGCGCACATGAAACTATGATGTTTTTTCATCAATGACCAATAATTTTGGGTAAAGGAGTAACGAATCTAGCATATTGAAAATAAAATTTGGATCATCGTCATCCTCTATTTCTGATTTATGCTCGATTTCAGGAAGAATTCGTATGGGGTGGCTTGAAATGACACATAAATTGTAGTCAAAATATTAATCAGCAATCTGAATCTTCATGTAAATACGAATTATTAACACATTATTTTTTAGGCAATATTGCATATCGAAGCGCACAAAAGAAATCAAAACACACACCAATATGATGACGGAGAGGTTTGGAGCACACTCGGCGCACATGAAACTATGATGTTTGTTCATCTATGACCAATTATTTTGGATAACGGAGTAACGAAAAGTAAATGAACAGAGCGCATGTGCATCAAGAAGAAAATCATCTAATTCGGAATGAAATCAGTTTGTGAGAGTAAACCATTAGGAAAAGGGGAAATCAGTTTGCGTTCGTCGGCAAATAGGGAAAATATAATGGATGGAATATAAGCGGGTGTCTAATAATTCCTAATCTATGGTTGAGGAGACGATGTGGATGCCCATAATTATACACTCTTAAATTGAATAAATGAACAAAATTAATTACCCTCCTTCATTGATGCATTTCATCAAACAGCTAGAATGCGTTTCAATATAGTGCGAGTTAGATTAGCAGCGGAATACTTGAAGAAGGCAGATAATACTACAATTATCTTAGGGTCCGTTCGTTTCACAGACATTGATATTGAAGTATTGGCTTTGAGAATATGAAAGTCATTTCTGTTGTTCGTACCAACAATTGTAGAGTGGAATTGGCTTTCTGGTGGAAAGTCGACGATATTCACCCTAAACTAAAACCTATTGATCCAATGTTTATCTCCATGGGTGGATATTGAGATCGTCAACTACGACTTTCCAAAAGGATATCAATTTTTTATTTGCCCCAATGCGCATTTTTTGCCCGTATGTGATTTTTTTCGCCCGTACGCTATTTTTTGGCTCCATACGTGATTTTTTGCGAGGACGCGGAAATTTCGCCCGAACGCAATTTGTTCGCCCGGACAATTTTTCCGTCCGGATGTGATTTTTCCGGCCGAACACGATTTTTCACGCCTTTCGTGATTTTTTTTGCACGGGCGCGATATTTTCGCCAGGGGGCGATATTATCGCCCGTGCGCGATATTTTCTCCCGGGGGCGATATTTTTGCACGGGCGCATTTTTTTCACCCGGGCGCGTTTAATTCGCCCAGACGCGATTTTTTCGCCCGAACGCGTTTTTTTTTCGCCCGGACGCGTTTTTTTCGCCCTGACGCGGTTTTTTCGCCCACGCGCGTTTTTTTCACCCAGACATGTTTTTTTTCGCCCGAGCGCGATTTTTTAGAGCGGGCGGGTTTTTTTCGCCCGGGCGCGTCTTTTTTGCCCTGGCGCGATTTTTTCGCCAGGGCGCGATTATTTTCGCCCGGGCGCGATTTTTTTGCCAGGGCGCAATTTTTTCGCCGGGGCGCGATTTTTTCGCCCGGGGGAGTTTTTTTTCGCCCGGGCGCGATTTTTTCGCCCGGGCGCGGTTTTTTCACCCGGGCGCATTTTTTTCGCCCGGGCGCGTTTTTTTTCGCCCGGACGCGATTTTTTTGCACGGGCGCATTTTTTTCGCCCAGGCGCAATTTATTCGCCCGGGCGCGATTTTTTCGCCCGGACGCGATTTTTTCGCCCGGGCGGGTTTTTTTCACCCGGGCGCGATTTTTTTGCCCGGGCGGGTTTTTTTCGCCCGAGCGCGATTTTTTCACCGGGGCGCGATTTTTTCGCCCGGGGGCGTTTTTTTTCGCCCGGGCGCGATTTTTTCGCCCGGGCGCGTTTTTTTTCGCCTGGGCGTTTTTTTCGCCCGGACGCAATTTTTTTGCACGGGCGCAATTTATTCGCCCGGGCGCGATTTTTTCGCCCGGACGCGATTTTTTTGCCCGGGCGGGTTTTTTTCGCCCGGCCGCGATTTTGTCGCCCGGACGCGATATTTTCGCCCGGGCGCTTTTTTCGACCGGGCGCGATTTTTTCACCCAGGCGCATTTTTTTCGCCCGGGCGCGTTTTTTCGCCCGGGCGCGATATTTTCGCACGGGCGCGTTTTTTTTCAAACGGGCGCGTTTTTTCGCCCGGGCGCGATTTTTCACCCGGGCGCGTTGGCAAAAAAATTGCGCTCGTGCGAAAAAAATCGCGCCCGACAAAAAAAATCGCGCCATGGCGAAAAAAATCGCACCCGGGCGAAAAAATCGCGCCTGGGCAAAAAAGACGCGCCAGGGCGAAAAAATCGCGCCCGGGCGAAAAAAACGCGCCCGGGCGAAAAAATAGCGCCCGGGCGAAAAAACGCGCCCGGGCGAAAAATCGCGCCCGGGCGTAAAAACCGCGCCCGGGCGAAAAAATCGCGCACGGGCTAAAAAAATCGCGCCAGGGCGAAAAAATCGCGCCTGGGCGAAAAAGTCCCGCCAGGGCGAAAAAAACCCGCCCGGGCGAAAAAATCGCGCCCGGGGAAAAAATCGCGCCCGGGCGAAAAAAACGCGCCCGGGCGAAAAAATCGCGCCCGGGCGAAAAATCGCGCCCGGGCGAAAAAATCGCGCTCGGGCTAAAAAAACGCGTGTCGAGCTAAAAATACGCGTTATTGCTTATGATAATTTGCAGGAAGAAACTTAGAAGCTCAACATTGATCAATGTCAATTCTTATGAAAGAAAGTCTTTCTGCAAACGAACAGTAAAAAATAATGAATATCAATTCCTACGACAGAAAATCATTATACAGACGAACAGAAGAATTTGATTTAAATTCAATGTCATTTCCCGTGTGTATTGATATTGGATTGAAAGTCAATACTTCAATATCAATGTCTGTGAAACGAACGGACCCTTAGTGAATCAAGAAGAAAATCATATCATACTATAAAGAACCTTTGTTAATATGATGTGGACGTTATTCCATAAATGAGCCGAGGAAGAAGACGATCCTATCATACAAAAAAATAAACATCCTCGTCTGCGGTTGGAGGTTATACTCTGCAGCTTCCCTTAGTCGATCCATGAAAAACAAATTAATATTATTTCTTGTTTGCCCATAGCACATGTGAACATAATGAACCCTAAAACTATATTTTATTATTATTGTATTGCAGGAATGTGAACCGGTAAATAAAGAAGAGAAGGAATGAGAAATCATTCATGATAATTATTAAAGAAACATACCAGGAAGCCAGAGCAATTCTGCTTCAGCATCTGAGAACGAAGAGAGGGAGATGCGTGAATGGGAATTCCTCTAGAGCAGTGCGGCGGTCAAAAACATATAAAAGCTAGCAGGAAATGATGGGCATGACAGTAGAATTGAGAAAAATTGAGCGAGTAATAATGAAGCAAGTGAAAATGCATAAGCTGGGAGATTTCTCCATCGAGAAATTTTCAGCGGTCTAAAGTATTAAGATAAATGCGTAGGAAGAAGAGCAGGGATCAGAGGGGGAAGCGATGCCATGAATGAGATATGCGAGATCGGGAAGGATGAGGCTGCGTCGTGATGGGCTGTGGGCTTTAGGTTATAAGTTGCTTTATTGAAAGATTTGAGCGAAGGGAGCATCGTCGATGACATTCCCGCGGATCCTGGAGGAGTGAACCGACAACAACACAGAAATAGTAGCTAGGGCATGCGAGATCCACGCGAATGGAAGAAGAGTCCGCCGGAAACAATGGTTTCCAAGGCTATGCGAGATTGATTTCTCGCTATCGTATGAGGGGGAGAGCGGATGGAGAGAAGCAGGCGAGGAATCGTGCGTCGAGGCTTTGGGTGGAGAAGCGAGGGTTTAGGATGATCGGGAATGAGGAGAGATAACCGTGGATATTTTAACCGGCTGATTTTGGGATCGGACGACCAGGATTATAAGTGAACGGCCAAGATCTTTTCAATGGCATTTAAATTCATGGCCTTAAAAAGCCATCCATACTTCTTTTTAGAATAGTATAGATGTCATTAAAGGTTTGAGAATTGAGAAATAGTTTTCCTGTTATAGGATCTGTTAATTATAACTTGCTCTTGGTTATTAAGGAAATTGTGCGCAGCTGGGTTCGAGTCAGTTTTTATGCATGAACCCGCTGGAATTAGACTTCGGGCTCAACAAGGAAGTTGTAGCCCTCGGAAAGAGCTTTCCAACGATAGGTTACCCGTTTCCTGAAGTGACCTGTAGCTCCCTAAAGGTCCAGTCGAGTGGACTGTCCAGGAAGCGGGAAATTGTTTAAGTGCGTGCTGTTTTTGCTGTCCAGGTTTCTGCAGTTGACTTTGGAGCAGATTTTAGGTAGAATCCACTTGGATCTGGGTTTAGGACTCAACATGAATGTTGTATCCCTTGGAGAGAGCTTTCCAAAATGGGGTGGCACATAATTTGGGGTGGAGTAGAACTCCCAGAATCTCAGTTTTGTTAATCAGCGTCGTTGTAGTTTGAATTGCGATAAGGATCTCATCGTGATAGAGTGAGCTGTAAATTGAGTACGAGAAGTGAATGTCGATGACATGTGATATATGCTTGGAAATCACGAACGTTATCATGGGGACTCTTGGCGCATGTTTGGAAGACGTGCTTCTATGAATGATCGCCTCGCTAGATAAACAACGGGATGATGCGTATTGGTAGTAAACTCTCAAGAATGTGAATAGTTCAACTAGGTTGAACTTGTGGTGAACGGAGCCTACGGGCAGAACGTGCTAATATGATGAGTGCTTGTGAGCACCGGTTGTGAACGGAGCCTACGGGCAGAACGTGCTAATATGATGAGTGCTTGTGAGCACCGGTTGTGAACGGAGCCTACGGGCAGAACGTGCTAATATGATGAGTGCTTGTGAGCACCGGTTGTGAACGGAGCCTACGGGCAGAACGTGCTAATATGATGAGTGCTTGTGAGCACCGGTTGTGAATGGGCCTACGGGCAGGACGTGACAGTATGAATGTGCAGGTTTTCACACATGGTGGTGTAGTGATCCTCGGTAGAGGATAGTTGGTGGCGGGTCTACGGGCTCGCCGATCGTCACACCGACGGGAGCTGGCAGTCAGACTCGGACTGGAAGGGCTCGTCTTCTTGGTCCTCATCTCCCAAAGCCCCCTTCCACTCCTGAAGACTCTGCAGAAATGCGAGCAGTACGCAGGGCTCCGCTATGAACAAAGAGCGTTGAGGCGTACAGAGGCCTAGGACTGGTAGTGTGCATACCTTCCTAGTAGTGGCGAGGCCCGTGCCACTGCCACCGTCTGGCCACGACGGGGGGCGCCTGAGTGGTTAGCTACCCTCGAAAAGTGGGAACTAAAGGTCTGTGTCGACATAGCAAATGCGCTTGGAGAAGTTATCATATCATAATCATTGCACCGCATTCATATCATAATCATTGCATTGCACAGCAATGGATACTCATCATATAAACTTGTATGGGCATCTTTATATGATGAGTTACCTTTATATGTAGACCCTTAACTTATAAGCTTGTATGAGCATCCTTATAAGTTAAGTTCAATTCAGCTCTTTAATACTCAGCTTATGTTTGTTGTGCTTACACTTGCTTGGTTAGTCACTGCTGCTATATATATAACTATGAACATGCTAGCTGGGAATATTGCAAGTACTTGGGTACTTATACAACCGACAAATATGAACAACCCTTCCTGTCACATGTTTTGTATACTATTGCTAATATTGCAGCTTTCTTTCAATTCTACCGCCCGGTGCCTTGGAGTCGTCGGGGGAGCGGATGTGAAGCCACTTAGTCTTTATGACTAACGGTTTCTACGTCCCTCTTTTTAGGAGTGCGCCCTGGAACCGCAGCGCACGGCGCAGGAGGAGGACAGTCAGGTCAGGGCGACAGGGCCGGAGACAGCGATACCTACAGTACCGGCAGTGACAGTCGTGAGTAGTAGTTTTGAGATGTAGCCCCTTTGGGCATCTTGTGTGATACTCTGATATATTTTGCAGGAGCTCGTGGAGCTACCTTTTTGTATAATTATGGACTCTACTTATGCGAATTTTATATATCTATATGTGGCTTCTTGTTTTAGTTTATTGATGGGTTGGCGCTGTTGAGTTGGTTTAGCCGGCGGGATAGGCATCTTGTGGAGGTGGCTAGCCCGTGAGCTGACGCTTCCGCAAGGCGGCTGTCCTGGGCATAAGACTCCCCTCAGCCGTGTTTTGTGTTCCGGGAGGGGTGTTTTACAACACACATGAGATTAGATACTCGGGGGTTATTCTCATCTTATTATTACTTGACAATGACCGGTTCACTATCGTTCGCACTGTAGTCTCGTTCCCGCCTATAGTGGAATGTTGGGATTGGGCGTCATGTTTTTGGCGCCACTGTCGGGGAACACGGTTGTCTGAGTTTCTAGAGAGAGAGCTGAGAGATAAAAGCCTTTTTCCATTTGTATATACCGCTTGTTTTGATTTTGTTGCCTTTTGATTTTATTGCATTGTTTTTTATTTTGATTTTAATAGGCACCTTTTAAATTTATTTATTTCTACTTCTGTTTTAAAATTTTTAGCAGGTTTTCCTTGTAAAGATTCTTCGTGCGGAGTTAATTTTTGTAAAGATTTTTTTTCTTCTATTTCCATATCCAATGCATAATGTATATAAATGTGAGATGCTTGTGGTGTGGATCATCTGGTCATACTAATGAAATGTGCTTTGTAGCAAGTGCCGAACACAAAATATTTTTCACGCTATATGGGAGATTGGCCCCATGACCTATTATCTTTGTATCTCCCTATGCATAATCATCATCTCTTTTTGATCCACCTGTAGAGGAACCTGATGTTATATTCTCTGATTGCGATATTACCGTTCCTCCGCTTCCTTTGAAAGAATTTTCTACTCCTATTTTTTCGATCTTGTAAAAGTTATTGAGTAGGGTGATGATTCGGAGCCTGGGATTGCGCCAAAGTTGGATGAGGATGTTGTTTACTTCGATGGGGAGAATGAATACTTGGAACACGATGACACATCGAGGTGGGATGAGGAAGAAACCCTTTCTGATGAGGACATTTTCACTTCTTCATTGGATGAGGAGGTCCAACTCACCACCGAGGTGTTGGAGTTTCTGAGGTGATCTCAAAGCAGTCAACAGTTAGTCGTACTGCCAACACAATATGAGCCTATAGGGTCGCACATAAAAGCATTTGGAGAAGTTGGAGAAAGGATTGTGTTGGCCTTACTCATATTGGATATGAGTGGAGGACCAATCCTATGACTGCTTGGAATTAAGTTGAGAATGTCTCAACAGGAAATCGTTTAAAGGGTTTAAACGAATGGGTTTATTCTTGACAAATTCGGCTAAAGTGTTTAACCGAATTGTGTCAAATTCGGCTAATGTGATTAACCGAATTATGTTGTTTTCGACTAATGAGATTCGACTAATGTGATTAACCGAAATTGTAACAAATTCGACAAAGGGGTTTAGCCGAATCATGTCAGTTCGACGAAAAGGTTTTGACGAAATGATATAGCCGAATTTGTATAGATGAATTCGTCGAAATGGTTTCGCCGAATTTGAGTCGAATTCGGTTATATTGATTAGTCGAATTCGGCGAATATAAATCTGGACAGATATTCTGCTTTTCCCTCTGGTCTGCGGATAGCCTGATTTATGCGTTTTAGTATGAAAGGGCATGCGATTTTAGGTTTACGGAGGACTTAATCTTTTTGTGATTTAGACGAGAACTGCCGACCAGAACTATTCCGCGCGAGGGCATCTCGATCTTCCCATCCGCCGATCGTTTTCCGCCGCCGCTAGTCGCCGCCGTCGGTCGCTGCCTCCCCTGGATCGGACCTAGCAGTCCGTGGGGACGTTGAGAGCTTCCTTCTCCGACCTAGTTCTTGTACGACAAGAAGCTAGGGTTCTTCTTTTGCATGTGTGGACGTCTGTAGAGGGATCGATCCATTTCGATTCTTGAAGAACTCAAAGGCAGATTTCGGATTTCTCTTTGTAGCACCTTGGTTGAGTGTTGACTCAATCCCACAAAGGTACCTTGTATTTCGATTTGATTATTCTCTTGAATCATGAAAACCGCAAGATTCGTTAGCTTCTTTTGGGTTGTTCTTGTTATTATTTTCGCTGCGCATATTCGATATGTCATCCCGTTTGGGCTCTTCCCCTATGGCCCCGCCAGGGGTGCGGCCCCTTAGAACCCCGCTAGGAACGCATGTGATTGCGTTGTGATTTTCATGTTTCAGAGGTTGTTTCTCCTATGCAGTAACCGTCCCTCAAAATGGTTTGTGAAACCAAATGTTTAGATTATTGAATCTGACATGAGAGACGAGCTTGTCTACTGCACAAGTGGAGTTGCTTTGCTTATGTTCAATGCATGTAAATCTGAAGATCTAGAAGTGTTCTAAGTATTCAGATTTAACCCCCTTTTCTCAAACTGTTGATAATCCTTTTATGTGCACATAGGGATGCATTTATTTTGTGTATGTGCATGGTGATTAAATGTTAATCACGATGAAATGTTCATCTATTGAAAAATAAAATCCCTTATCCAATATTAAGTATACGGATGCCTTCCGATGGATGACACTCTTACTGCCTCGATCGATGAAGTGTGGGCTTGCCAAAGCAAGGTGCATTAATCTATCTTGGTAAGGGTGCGAGCGGATAATTGTGATATCCCACTGTCGACATCGGGTCTAACTTAACTAGGTGACCTCAAAGGTTGAGTGCCTAGAGGCATAGGTTTGGCATGCTCCATATGATGGATGCGAATAAAGAGTTATTCACCAACTATACAAGAATTGCATAATGATGCAATTGACAAGTGTTGTCTACCTAAATAACCGCATTATGAGAGGAACGCCAAAGCGGACTCGTGGTGTTGGTGAAATACGGATCTTGTCCACTAAGAGAGTAGCTCGCATAAACTCTCCGAATCGATATCAAGGGTTATTGATTTGATTAAAATAGTGGGAGCTCTTTAATAAAAGTCCTTATTAAAAATATATAAAATGTATTTTGAAATATAGTACTGAAAATTTTCACTTTGCAAAATTCCTTGTAGAATATCCATGGCAAGTGGATCTCTCTCCACCCTGTCCCTGAGAGATATTCTTGAGAAGGACAAGCTCAACGGGACGAACTTCCTTGACTGGTACAGAAACCTAAGATTTGTTCTCAGGCAAGAGCGCAAGCTCTATGTCTTGGAAGGTGAAGCCCCTACAGAGCCGACCGGAAATGCTCCGAGAGCAGATAGAGATGCTTACAAGAAGTATCAAGATGATACCTTGGATGTGGAATGCCTCATGCTTGCTACCATGTCCTCTGATCTTCAGAAGCAACACGAGAGCATGTGTGGTTATGAGATAATCGGGCACCTCAAGAAAATGTTTGAGGGGCAAGCCCGGCAAGAGAGGTTTGACATATCTAAGGCGTTATTTCAGTGCAAAATGGGAGCTCGAGACTCAGTAGGGACTCACGTACTCAAGATGATTGGGTATATAGAGAACCTTGAAAAACTAGGTTTTCACATGGGCCAAGAGTTGGCCATGGATCTGATCCTGCAATCGTTGCCGGACAGTTATGAGCAGTTCGTCTTGAACTATAACATGAATGAAATAGAAAAGACACTGCCCGAGCTCCTTGGCATGTTGAGAACTGCCGAGACTAACATGAAGAAGGTCAAGCCTGCCAGCCCCATATTGATGGTGCATAAGAGCAAGGGCAAGGCCAAGGGATCTAAGAAGACGAAGATTGGATCTAACTCTCCTCTTGATCCCAAGTCTTCTGCACTGAAAAGGAGAGGTTTGGCTAAGGAAGGGAAGTGCCACCATTGTGGTAAGACAGGGCACTGGAGGAGGAATTGTCCTCAGTATCTAGAAGATCTGCAGAAGAAGAAGGGAAATATGACTTCCGCTTCAGGTATTTTTGTTATAGAAATAAACCTTTCTGCTCCTTCATCCTGGGTATTGGATACCGGATGTGGTTCTCACATTTGTATAAATGTGTAGGAACTGACAAGGAGAAGAATGCTGGGTAAAGGAGAGGTAGACCTGCGCGTTGGAAATGGAGCAAGAGTTGCTGCCGTTGTCGTAGGATTGTATCGTCTTTCTTTGCCCACAGGGCTTGTAATAGAACTAGATAATTGTTATTATGTTCCGTCCTTAACTAGAAACATTCTTTCTATTTCATGTTTGGACATAATTGGTTTTTCTTTCGTAATTAAGAACAATTATTGTTCTATTTATAAGAATGATGTTTGTTATGGCGTTGCCCAAATGTTTAATGGTTTATATGTTTTGAACTTAGACCATCCGATCTATAACATAGAAACTACTAAAAGACTAAAAACAAATGATTCGAATCCTACGTACCTTTGGCATTTTCGTTTAGGCCATATAAACGAGAAACGCATATCCAAGCTCCATAAAGATGGACTACTGGACTCATTTGATTATGAATCATTTGAGAGATGCGAGTCATGTTTGTTGGGCAAGATGACGAAAGCCCCTTTCACTAGTTGTAATGAGAGGGCTAATGATCTCTTGGGTATAATACATAGTGATGTATGCGGACCCATGATTTCAATGGATATAGGTGGGTTCTACTACTTCGTTACATTTACTGATGATTTCAGTAGATTCGGATACGTGTTTCTTATGAAGAACAAATCCGAGACCTTTGAAAAGTTCAAAGTGTTTAAGAATGAAGTAGAAAACCAACTGGGAAAAAGGATAAAAGCACTCCGATCTGATCGAGGTGGCGAATATCTGAGTCAAGAGTTTCGTGATCATCTGAAAGAGTGTGGTATTGTATCACAGCTCACTCTACCCGGAACACCTCAACATAATGGTGTTTCTGAGAGGAGGAATCGTACCTTGTTAGACATGGTGCGATCGATGATGAGTCATGCAGATCTGCCCATTTACTATTGGGGTTTTGCTTTAGAGACTGCTGCTTTCACACTAAATCGAGTTCCAACGAAAACGGTTCTAAAGACACCATATGAGATATGGACTGGGAAGCATCCTAGTATGTCATTAATCAAGATTTGGGGCTGTCAGGCATACGTGCGATGTCAAATGCCTGACAAGCTGGAACCCAAATCGGATAATTTTTATCTCGTGGGGTATCCTAGGGAAACCAAATGATACCACTTCTACTTGCTGTCTGAGGGCAAAGTGTTTGTCGCAAGGACTGGCGTCTTTTTGGAGAAAGAGTTCTTATCCAGAAAGACTGCAAAGGTAGAACTTGAAGAAGTTCAAGAGCCACAAACAATGAATGAACCGGAACTGGAACCTGAGCAAGGACTATAAGAAGTTGTAGCTGGAGAGCCTGCTCAAGAAACACAAGTACTACGTAGATCTGGTAGACCAAGATTTGATCCTGAGAGATATGGATTTCTCATGACTCAAATAGGTAATGTGTTGCTTATAGATCATGATGATGAGCCTGCAACTTACCAAGAGGCTATGAATGGACCTGACTCCGAGAAGTGGCTTGAGGCCATGAAATCTGAAATGGACTCCATGTACACAAACCAAGTTTTGACCTTGGTGGAACCACCTGAAGGGGTACGACCCATAGGGTGCAAGTGGGTCTTCAAGAAGAAGACCGACATGGATGGGAATGTACAGACATTCAAAGGCCGGCTGGTGGCTAAGGGTTTCAGGAAAATTCATGGTGTTGACTATGATGAGACCTTTTCCCCTGTGGCCATGGTCAAGTACATCAGAATTGTACTTGCTATTGCTGCGTATTATGACTATGATATCTGGCAAATGGATGTCAAAACGTTTTTCCTTAATGGAAACCTCCTTGAGGAAGTGTATATGACACAAACCGAGGGTTTTGTATCTCCAGATGAAGCCACTAAAATATGCAAGTTAAATCGATCCATTTATTGATTGAAACAGGCTTCTCGAAGTTGGAATCTACGTTTTGATGAGAAAATCAAAGAGTTTGGTTTCATCAAGAACGAAGATGAGCCTTGTGTTTACAAGAAGATTAGTGGGAGCATTATTGTCTTCCTGATATTGTATGTAGATGACATATTGTTGATCGGGAATGACATTCTGACCCTGCAAGTTGTTAAAAACAACCAAGGGAAGTGCTTTTCTATGAAAGACTTGGGTGTATCAACTTATATACTTTGTATTAAGATCTATAGAGATAGATCGAAGAAGTTGTTGGGTTTGACCCAAAGTACATACATTGAGAAGGTGTTGAAATGGTTCAACATGCTTGAGTCCAAGAAGGGATTCTTACCCATGTCTCATGGTGTGAGTCTCTCTAAGGACCTATGTCCAAAATCTTTGGAAGATAAGGACTGCATGAAGTTGATTCCATATGCTTTGGCAATTGGATCAATCATGTATGCAATGTTATATACTCGACCCGATGTCTCATATGCTTTAAGCATGACTAGCAGGTATCAGTCTGATCCTGGTGATGGTCACTGGATAGCTGTCAAGAATATCCTAAAGTACTTGAGAAGGACAAAGGATACATTCTTGGTTTTTGGTGGAGAGGAAGAGCTCGTTGTAAAGGGTTACACTGATGCAAGCTTCCAGACTGACAGAGATGACTCAAAGTCACAGTCAGGTTTTGTGTTTTGCCTTAATGGAGGAGCTGTAAGCTGGAAGAGTTCCAAGACAGAGACAGTTGCTGATTCTACGACTGAGGCCAAGTATATCGCTGCAGCCAATGCGGCGAAGGAGGCTGTGTGGATTAGGAAATTCATCAGCGAGCTTGATGTAGTTCCTAGCATTGTTGATCCCATAGTTCTCTACTGTGACAACAACAGTGCAATTGCACAAGCTAAGGAACCTATATCTCATCAGCGCTCCAAGCACATACTTCGGCTCTTCCATCTTATTCGAGAGATTGTCGATCGAGGAGATGTGAGCATATGCAGAGTACCGACTGAAGAAAATATAGCGGATCCACTGACAAAGCCTCTTGCACAAAAGAAGCATGATGGTCATGTTAGATCAATGGGTATTAGATACCTGAATGATTATCTTTAGTGTGAGCCTTATGGATTGCATATTTGTTGGTTGTTTGTTCATTGGATGAATTGTAATATGTACTATATATTTCATTTTATATTTATGGCAAGTTCTTTTATTATGTCATTTATATCTGTCTGATAAGATTAATTAGCATAATAAATGCCCTTAGAGTGTTTGCTTCCATATTAATTCAAGTACGCGACTTGAATGTGAGAGCCTATGTTTATAAGGAGCTTCATTCTTAAATGGTCCCTGGTCATGGTATCATCCTAGAAATTTAGGGCGAGGATGAGACCATAAGACTAGCATGTGTGTTGACTGATGACCGGTTCTCAGAGGTCATGATATTGTGATATCAAGTCATCACATGGGTACTTGTTGAGAACAAGTTGTACTGGACAGACCCCCATGAGAATACATTGTGGATAGTTATATGAACGTGTCACAAGTAGTTCTCATCTGACAATGGTGTTTGTAGTTCTTTGACCTGAGGTCATGGCATTCATCAAGTGAGGAAGAGCGTACTTTGATGCCATCTAAAGTCTTCCTTGAGAAAGGTTGATGATAATGGTGGTTATTGGGTATGTTACGATTCATTTGGTTGTTTGTGTGTGGACAGATATGGGATTTGTCCTCCTTTATGACAGCAGTTACATCCATGGGCCCCTTGATGGAATGAGACTGAGAAATGCATGGCCATGCTTGGTTGAGTCAATATATGATATTGAGCTCACCAATTTCAGACAGTCTATTCTAGATCAGGAAATTGGGATTGAACAATTATGAGGGTGACATGGCCCATGCCTCTAGTTCTATCCGGATGTAAAGGACAAAGGGACATGAAAACACTGATACATTGGTCATGACAGGCTTATTGAGTTATGAACTCTTATTGATTGGGTAGCAATGATGTATTGCTAGATGCCGCTCATTGTTTGTGAAACTTTTGTTGATACTTTGTGATCAGGTGGGAAACTGTTGGAGTTTCTGATGTGATCTCAAAGCAGTCAACAGTTAGTCTTATTGCCAACGCAATATGAGCCTATAGGGTCGCACATAAAAGCGTTTGGAGAAGTTGGATAAAGGATTGTGTTGGCCTTACTCATATTGGATATGAGTGGAGGACCAATCCTGTGACTGCTTGGAATTAAGTTGAGAATATCTCAACGGGAAATCGTTTAAAGGGTTTAAACGAATGGGTTTATTCTTGACAAATTCGGCTAAAGGGTTTAACCGAATTGTGTCAAATTCAGCTAATGTGATTAACCGAATTATGTTGTTTTCGACAAATGAGATTCGGCTAATGTGATTAACCGAAATTATAACAAATTCGACTAAAGGGTTTAGCCGAATCATGTCAGTTCGACGAAAAGGTTTCGACGAAATGATATAGCCGAATTTGTATAGACAAATTCGTCGAAATGGTTTCGCCGAATTTGAGTCGAATTCGGTTATATTGATTAGTCGAATTCGGCGAATGTAAATCTGGACAGATATTCTGCTTTTCCCTCTGGTCTGCGGATAGGCTGATTTATGCGTTTTAGTATAAAAGGGCATGCGATTTTAGGTTTACGGAGGACTTAATCTTTTCGAGATTTAGATGAGAAGTGCCGATCGGAACTGTTCCGCGTGAGGGCATCTCGATCTTCCCGTCCGCCGATCGTTTTCCGCCGCCGCTAGTCGTCGTCGTCGGTCGCCGCCTCCCCTGGATCGGACCTAGCTGTCCGTGGGGACGTTGAGAGCTTCCTTCTCCGATCTAGTTCTTGTACGACAAGAAGCTAGGGTTCTCCTTTTGCTTGTGTGAACTTCTGTAGAGGGATCGATCCATTTCGATTCTTGAAGAACTCAAAGGCAAATTTCGGATTTCTCTTTGGAGCACCTTGGTTGAGTGTTGAATCAATCCGGCAAAGGTACCTTGTATTTCGATTTGATTATTCTCTTGAATCATGAAAACCGCAAGTTCCGTTAGCTTCTTTTGGGTTGTTCTTATTATTATTTCCGCTGCGCATATTCGATATGTCATCCCGTTTGGGGTAGAGAAAATCCAACAAGAGGTCCTTGAGTTCTCGGGTACCCCTCACTATGTTTTTATGACATCGACAACAATCTATCTCTAGATCCGGCTGGGAGTGAGACCGGTACCACTCTCCTGATTTCTGTTTATTTATGTCTTTCTTCTCTTTTATTTCCTAACCCCCCCCCCCCACCCCTTTTCAGTGTCTGAACCTGTGCAGGTTGATTTTTCATAGGGACTCCCGGAGGACTTATAGCATTTTGCTCAGGCCAATAAGGTGAACATCCACTTTTGTGAGGAGGTTGATCCCCCTCCATAGAGGAAGTTCCACTCATTGCCTTCTCCTCCTGCATCCGTCTTGAAGAAGACGACACCTTAATGGATAAGGACATATATTTTGGTGAGAATAGTGAGGAGGGCTCCCCCTCCATTTCTTACTTTCTGTTTCCTCTACCCGTGAAGAACATATATTATTATTTAGGTAGATGAGTAACTGTTTTATCGCCGTATCGGTATTCGTTACCGACACAGATATTAGAACAGCTACATGTGCACTTTTCCTTCCATACTCCTCTAAGATAGAACTGTTAAATTTTTGAATAAGTTATGCTGGGAGGACACTAACCCCAATAGTTATCTTGATTTCATTAGCATTTTATTTTTCTAATCTAGCTTAATTATTTAAAGTTTAGTATATATTTCATTTTGTATGTTTATTTTTCTTTTTGCTAATCCATATTCAGTTTGTTTTTCTATTTTGTTTTGTCGGAGCTAATCTCAGTGTAGGATTCTAGAGAAATCATGAATATCCTTTAGCAGGAGCCAGGAGCAAAGTACAGATTCAGATTTTGTAACTTCTGGAATGCCCCATTCTCGGGCATTGGTTAACGCATTTCTACCCTTCTTTATTTTCCCGCATTCCTCTTGATTCATTTGCATATATATATATATATATATATATATATATATATATATATTTGCATTGAGGACAATGCATCATTTAAGTGTGGGTGGATAGATTATGTTATCTGATTGCGCGAGCACACACCATTTTGCATTCCGTTAGTGCTTATTGTTTCGATTTTTCTCAAATTTTTAAAATTTTAAATTTTTATCGCTCAGTGCATTCCATTTCCCGCACCTACTACATTGCGACACAAATTATTGTTATTTTCTTGTTGTCTATTTATTTTATCATGTGTAGGTTAAATTAATTTATAATAAAAAAACTGAATTGGGTTGTAAACCGTAGACTCGTGGAGTGCTCCTATTCGAGTTCCAATGTTCTCAGATAGAAATAGATTTAGAGTTAATTTTTCTGCATATGTTAAATATATTTTTATTTTTACTTATAATCGTTGGTTGTATATCCACTCCTCTTTAGAACACGACCGAGTCCAACGCTAGTGTTGAACTGTGTATAGTGTCGTTAGTGCTATATTATAGACTCACGATGAGGGGGTGTCCTTTCTCGGTGTCTAGAACTCGCTCCTAACGGTCTTCGAGGAATATGCACTAAATAGTGATTAACTCTATGAAGATTATTTAGTACTTTCTTTGGATAGTTTAAGCTTATGCATCATAGCATACATTCACTACAATTACGAACACTTATTTTGAGCCTATCACCATTTTTTGTTGATTCGCCCCCGCCATTCTATCACTAAAGCTAAAATGCCAACCCAGTTGAGCACTTAAATTTGGAGCTTAATTTCATATTTTTCATGTTGTAAAAATAATTGGAGTTGTAGGTTTGTGATGTTGTAAGACCTCATTTTTTCGCCAGAAAACTGGGTCTTATGCCCAGAACCGTTGTTTTGCCGTCACACCAACACTCGGGAAGGTCGCTACTACAAAATGCCGATCCTGGCGGCCTTACCGATCACAGGAGAAGAAAAGTACAAATGAAGCAAAAGTAGCTCAAGACCACATCACATGAAATATAGATCATAATGAAAAGTAGAGGTCCACAAATAATAATTGAAATAAAAAGTAGCAACATAAAGGTCTCATGCCCAGTACATCATGTCCTCACTACAAATCACTCGTGGAAGAAAAATCTACTAGAAGACACTCACGGATCCTGAAACTAGTGATCCCGTGCTAGACTGGCCCTCCTCCACCTGCATAGGCCTCTGGTGGTGCTGCGTCTCCTCGATCCCCTTAAATGATATGGTCCACCGAACGTTAGTAAAAAAAACAAAGAGTCATTTCCCCACATCCATCCCTAGTGGCCCTAGGCACCGAGCGAGAGGATTATGCGGAGGACAACAAGGGGTATAAAACAAAGCAGGTGACATGTCTTAGCTACAGGAGTATCTATCACTACACAGGGGTTTATATATATGAAGCAGTAAATAAAGCAATGTAAAGAACTAATAAAGTAAGCAAGTAAAGACAGGTATATAATTGAAAAGTAACAATTGATTTATAGGAATGCCCATACAAACATATATACCAAGGGGTCGTTTAGCAAGGCCTATCGTATAAAATGTCCCATAACCAATTTATACGATTGGGGTAGGGGTTGAAATGCAATGCTTATGTTATGACGTGCAATGTTATGCTGGGTAATGCTATGATCACACAAGTGCAACTCACACACTTCGACTTTATGCGCGCAGACCTTTAGTTACCCCTTTTTGGAGCTATCAAGACTCCCAGAATACCCCCGTAGTGGCAAATGGAAGCGGTGGGTTGGGCCTCGCCCACCTCTAGGTTGGTATTCACACTACCTAACCTAGACCTATCGTACGCCTCAACGCTAAACCGCGGAGTGCCTGCGTACTCTTACTGGCTGGACCACCAGACTTTCTTGGCTAAGTGCAAATCCACACTTACTGAGTCAGTGTATGGACGTCGTTGTGAACGGCCGTCTATACCGAATACCCACCCCCTTTATGCACATGCAATATGATTACTGTGTATCTCCGAGCCATCGGCTCCCCGGGCTAACCCGCCTGTCGCAACAACCTATCGACCCACTAGCTCACCGGACAAAATCATCCGCAACCACATCCACAGAGCCTGCTGCTCGTCTGACCAAACATGGTAACACCCACAGCAGCGGGGTGTGGGTGAGTGTATTACTGAGTTAATCTTGCATAATAGTTTTTCTCCTACAATTTAGGGTTAATCTTGGACTTCCCGGGGTCTACCCTGTGAGGGGCTCACAGCGGTACTAGGAGGTATGATGGAATGATAACCCAAACCGCCCTTTCCAAGACACTTATTTGTTTTGATGTCTACCCTTGACATACCCTCTTACCATTCCACTTGAGTTAACCTTGCCCAACTTTGCCCCTTAGCTCATCGGGTACACTTAACGTAGATGCTCCCATTGATGACCTCAAATCTTCTCAACCAGACTAAGTACACCATCTAACTTCCATTCCCACCTAATGGTCTACAAGTTACTCAAGTTTTACAGTTTTACTATAGGCAGACCAAATAAGCTACATGAGGTGCATGAGAGGAGGTACTCCAAATAATCATCAAAATGACTCAAGATTATTAATGGGGGTGAGTTATGACATTATAGCACCATCTCCAGAAGTTTATAATTTTTTCTACATAATTTGGTAATTATTATTATTTTTCCAAAATCAGAGAACCAATGATTTGTGCATCAAGTATGGTTTTCCGACATGGTATGGCTTCACTAAAATTTGTACAACTAGATAACAATAAAATAACAGCCCAAACCAAATTTCACAATTTTCCAGAAAGATTTTGACCTCCAATTAAAATATAAACTAATTTATCAAATTCAAGAATTTACTAAGGAAGTACCAAAAATCCTCATTCAAAAATTACAAGAAAATTAACAGATATGCAAAGTGATCAGAAAAGTTCACTGGTTGAGGTTCATAATTTTTCAGATTTAGTTGACCATATAAATCTTTTATTTAAATAAACAAATTATAGGGCACTTTGTGAAGAGAACAATATAAAAACTCCTCCAAAAATTATACCAAATTTCACAGATTATATTCTTGCCTTGAAAAGTGCTCTGACCAAGTTTCATGATTTTTCAATGAGTATTAAACCCAAATCTAATTTTTATACAACAAGGGCATAGATTGAGAGTTATGAATGAAGTACCATAAATAACACTTCAAAATTCTTGACAAAATTATCAAAGAACAATATCATTAATATAAGCTTACTGCCAAAATTTCATGAACATCCAAGGTATTATGATTACGTAAATTCTTAATATAAGAAAGTGACCTAATTGATTCTTAATTAATCCAGAGAGGATAAGTGTCCCTAAAAATTTCAGATAAATTATCTAGGACTCTACACCACCCTATAAACCTCTCTACCAAATTTCAAGTCAATCCAAGGACATATGAGCCTTTGTCCTTAAATAGGTTCAAGGTACAACTCTAAGGTTTGAACAAGGGTTCTAGGACACAACTACTCCAAATCACCAGAAGTCTTGGGAGGAGGTGTTTTATGTGATATTAAATTTTTGGCCAAGGTTTCATTACTTTTGGAAGAGATTTGCCCATTCAACCCAACAAGTGCACTTTTGACCTTTTAACCCTTAGTTTGACCAATCTTGGGTTACTCAATTACACAAACAAATCAATTTCAAATGGAATGAAATTTTTACCAGAGACCTGAAGTGACCCTAAGCACCACCCACCAAAATTTGGAAGGGGTTTGATGTCATTAGACCCTATAATTAATTATTACACGAATTATTAAATTTATACAAAAACTATATAAATAGTTTCTCCAAAAATTCCCATTTTTGGATATGTTGAGGGTAAGGGTAAATCAAACATATGCTCAAAATTTCAAAGCATTTGGTTTTCTAGATTAATGGGGGCACACAAATCAAGCTCTAGTCAACCCTATGTATAGGTTGCACCATTTTGAGTGTTGTAGTCAAACCAATGGGCCAAATCGGCTCAAATTAATTTTATATTAAAGTAGACATCAGGGGCTACAAGTTTGGTATAGATTACTTTTCCAGTAGAGGGCTCTAAGTATTTTCGATAATTATTTCTAACTACTACCAATAAAGGGACATAAATAGGAGTATCAAGTATATTGTTACATAAACTTACACAGATCTTAAAACACAAATGAAGGGCATCCCTTCATCTTCTCCATTCAAACAACGACCACGGTTGGCCCGTCCTGTAGCAACTTGGGAGGTGATTTCCCGGCCACCTAGATGCTCTCCTGGTCGGCCAATGCCTCCACCACCTCTGTTGAGGTGGCGTACGGCGTTGTACGGTGGTTGGCCGGCCGGAGGCGGCTGGAATCAGGAATTTAAACAAGGGAAGAAAAGCTTGAACACATGCTTCTGGCCATGCCGATCCAAGACCATTTGTCCCCAAATCTAGTGGCCAAAATGATGAGATCTACCCACTAAGAAATATATGAGAGGGGAGGACTTGAATTATGGCTTGTAGTTGTGCCGATCGTCGGTCCGCCATGGTTGGTCGAGAGCTCTTGGGTGCCTTGCCGGTAGGTGCTTAGGTAGGAAAATTCTTCTAGAAAGTGGGGGAAACTAATTTCTATCACCCATTGAGCCCTTTTATAGAACCAAATCTGGGTAGGGGAGGAGATGAAGCTTGGGATTCCTCCATTAACACCTTTCATGGTGAAAATTTTGGCCATCCCCAAAGGTCACCCAATTCATCATCCAAAAGAATTTGGCCACCAAAATGAGTCCTGGCCGCCTCCCGTCGGTTAAGCTACCGCAGGAACTAGTGCTAGCATCTCGACGATGTAATGCTCGCCGATTCGGCAAACGCCTGCGTTAGCGCTACCACTTGAACTACCACTAGCGCTGGCACTAGCGCTGCATTCAATACACCCACTTCTTTCTATGGTTGGATAATTGGGGTATTATGAGGGGACCCTCTTATTGGGTTATTCATGTAATGGTGGGGACATGGGTCATTGTGATGACCTAAGGCCAGCCCTAGGCTTGGTAACCGGAAATCACTATCTGCAGACCATGGTGATTTCCGCCTCGAGCCTAAACTCTTATGTTCTCTTCGCGCATCCTAGGGTTTTGTCATGACCTAGTCATGACAAAACCATCCTAAGGGGTCTAGTCATTTGGGGGATGTTACAGATGTGGTGGAAAGCCGGAAACTGTGGTACATTTGGGTGCTTAGTTGAAAAGAAATTAAAAATTCTGAAATGAAAAAAAAACTGAGAAAAGAGGAAAAAAAGATAAGAAAAACAAAATTTATGGTGTAGGTTATGTGAGAGTGACCCCATATTAAAAAGCAAGTCTGGGGTGTCACACTCTTCTTTATGTGGTAGTCATTTTTTATGTTAAGCTCAAAATAGTATGTCTAAGTGTGAAGAAGTCTTCATTTTTATCTTTGTTATATCTCACCCTTAAACCTAAGCCTACAAGTCATCCTAATCTAAGTCCTAATGATTCATAGAGTTATTTGGTATTGAGTGTAGTGGAGAAGGTGTGATCGGGCGAGCCTATGGCCATCGTCAATGATGGATTTCTATGGAGGCCACCCTAGTAGTTTCTAGGTCCGTAATATCATACTCAGTGTTAGTACTTTTGCCTGTGCTATGCTTAGGATAGATCACTAAGTTCTTTTGTTTAGGAGTGGATATAGTCGTATGATAGTTTGTTTAAATGCGATGTAATTAGATTATATGCATAGAAATTTTCTTTAACCTATTTTTATTACCCATGGACATGAGGCTTCTCGGTCCACTTTCATATTTCATTTTTGATTTGACTATCATACTCCCCGTAGGTAGATGGCTTACTCAGGACGAGCAATAATTCATGTCTGGGGATTTTGATGAGCGAATTTCTTATTGTGTTTTAGGTTCTATTCTAGCTTGCTTATCCATTGATATCACTCATCTACTTGTTGATTTCATCATAAAACCTGATATATTTTAATTGTATGTCTTGTGAGCATATTTGAGCTAGATAAGGCATATTTTAGTTATTTCATGCATGAGGGAGACCTCTTCTCCTTCTCATTTCAATTTTATATTTAGATCTTTTAGTTTTGGCTGTGCGAATGTGTTTATCTGGGATTGTTTAATGCTTTTCCTGCAGGTACAGTGGTTGTGGTATTGTCCCCGCACGCCTCGGTCATTTTTTAAGGAGGAGGCCACAGGTCGTGCATTTTTCTTCACGCACGAGTAGTGGCCCCCTCTGCGCATGACCACTGATTGTGCGCAGTCATTTGCGCGTAATTGGCTTGATCCCCCTCGATTGGCTTGACGAGTCCTCTACAAATGTGTTTTTCCTTTAGTGGTCGTGCGTGGCTATTTGCATAAAATGACCCAAGGATCGCACGAGTGCACACCCAAGGATAAGAGCACGACCACTAGTCCTGCAAGGTCAATATCCCCCCTACCCACAAAAAAAACCTCCACTTTTCCCGCCAGTCCAGGTTCCTTCGCGCACGAGTACATGACTTTCCTTCGCGCACGACCAATCATCGTGCACCCACTCATGCATGTTCTTTATTTCTACTGCCTATAAATAGCCTGTTTCGTGATTTCTTCTGCCTATTTCATTTTATTCCATCTTTTTCAGCGTCGTTTCGCCGTTTTTTCGCTCATTTTTGCCCCTCCAAGCTAGGGTTTGCCCCTAGGCTCCTCCCCATCACACAAGCTTCAAAGATCAAGACTTCCTCCAAGGACTCAAGCTATATTGAAGGTGATTTTGTGGATTTTGATGTGATCGCTGCAAAACCACTGAGAAGATGGTCGAGAGAAAGTGCCAGCTTCATTGACCACGGATGACAGCCAAGGAGCTTTCTAGAAGTCTTGCTACCTCCTTCACTTCTGAGGAAGATGCTCGCGCAGCATTTGTATTGCTTTCCTATGTTTCATCCTATTTAGGTTTGCCCCTTTTTGAATTTCTTCTTATATGGTGATGGTGGAGTTTGTATGAACATAGCTTGCACTTATATTTATTAATGTGTTTAATCTTTATTAAAAATCATTATTGTTATGTTCATGAGTCTTTACATGGAGGTAGTGTTTTGTTGATGTGCTTTTGGTTGTGAGGTGTATTGCTACGACACCGAGCGAAGCGGAGGCTTTCGACCCGCGGAGGTGCGAAGCGAAGGAAGGCGACCTATAGAAGTGCGATGCGGAGGCTTGCGACCCGCGGAGGTGCAAAATAGAGTAAGGCAACCCGCGGAAGTGTGAAGCGGAGGAAGGTGACTCGTTGAGGTGTGATACGAATGGACAACGACCCGTGGAGGAGCGAAGCGGTGCCCGCAACCCACATAGTTAGTTAGTTTTCTTTTATTTGCAATCAATTATTATCACCAAAACAACCCCCTCCCCCCCCCCCCCCCCCCCCCCCCCCGTTAAACCCTTCCGATCAAAGAGACTTCTTTCTAAAGTCTCAGTTCAATAGATTACTCCACCTCACCGTGTTCCATGTGATATTTAATACTCAGGGATTTATTCTCATTTTATTATTACATGACAACGACCGGTTCACTGCCGTTCGCACTGCCTGGTCGCCATGTGTTTTGATAGCAAGGATGAAGAATAGTCGCTCTGCCGAGCTGCCTGGTCGCCATGTGTTTTGATCAACCTATCCAGAAAGACTTGTAAATTTTGTCTTTTTCAAATTATTCAGGGTGATGCATCATGAATTTTGATTGTAAATGTATTCACCAACCAATGAAATGAAATGAGATAAAATTTTATGCTTATCTGCATTTCTATTCATCGTGCGAGTTGATACTCGCTAGGCTCTTAGGCTCAAATGCTTGCTCGATAAGCTCGTAGGCTCGACTTTGATGAATGCTTGCTATACTCGCAGGCTTGGGCGAGTTTAAGTGCGCGCTAGGCTCATAAGCTTGGCCGAGTAAGATGCTTGCTAGGCTACTGGTACTCGCAACTCTCACATAGTTGCCTTTCTTACCGATGCAGGTGCCTAAGAATGGCATGGCACTTGGGGGTCCTGCTGGACGCACATGCTCAAGGTTTCCTTCCTATCCTTTGACAAGAAGATGGAGGTACTTGGACTGGGAAATGACACTCGTGGGGTCCCATTGGACTCACTCACTAGAGGCCTCAATCCTATCACTTGATAGTCAATGAGAGTTAAACGCACTACATCTCATGATTAAAAGAAATGATGTTAAGCACATACTTAATAAGATTGTAGATCCCACCTCGGGCTTCAAACCATTTCGAGGTTGATGGCGTCTTCGATGACAAAGGATCTTTCCTTGAGGGAAAATGATATTATCTTCATTGAGTTGGGAGGCGGGCTCTAGACTCTCTCCTGATAACCTCTCCATTCAAATAAGAAGCGCGATAGGGGGTCATCGGCCAACATGCAAGGGGGAGCTAATCTCGACCGTTAATGTAGAGGCTTGGACTTAAGAGACCACCTTAAAAACACTACACAAAGTCCCATCACACGCTCTAGGTTTTATGAGAGTCAAGTAAGAGGCACATTTCCCAACTCAATCGTGGAGATCAGTTTCGCTTACTTGCCTTGGAGAAAAGATCATGAAATCCCATGTTTCAGGGAAAGAAAACCATCTTTCATATAAATGAAATTATACCACAATAAGCTTACCCTTCCCTTCTAGGGATATAACATTTTCAGGTCATTATCGCTCCATGTGTTCTCAAGTAATTCTCCTTCGTGGTTTGGTAAGCGATACCCTCCAGTCGCTAGGGGCTCATGGATGATGAACGACCCTTCTTAGTTTGAGTTAAGCTTCCCGATGACGTCCAATCATTCTACTGCATCCATCTTTTTAGGACGAGGTCACCTGCTTGGAAATGCTTGATGCAGATGTGCTTATTGAAGTGCTTTGCCATCCTCCTCTGGACCTTTTCTTGTCGAGCAGAGGCGAGGTCCTGAAGTTCTTATACATAATCAATAAATATTCTTTGAGCTCCTTCATTCTCGTGCTGCCACTCCTCATCACCTTCTTCCACCACAACTACTCTGGGGCTCCGAATTTCAAACTCCACTGGGATGAGAGTTTCAGACCCGTGTGTTAACTTGAAGGGCTTCTCTCACGTGGCCGAATTAGGAGTGGTCCTGATATCCCATAAGACATAAGGGAGATGCTCTACCCATTTCCCCTTTAGATTCTCGACTTTTTCTTCAAGAGGTTGATTACCAATTTGTTTGTGGCTTCCACCTGCCCATTACTCCGAGGATGATGCAAGATTCTTTGCCCGAGAATGCGAGTACCAGAATGACTTCCACACTCCCTAGAATGGATCTCCTCCAAGACTCGAGGCACTTAATATTTTGATACACATCTAGCAAAGGGGCATGAGATGGTCTTGCGATATAACTCCCCTTCATAAAGAAGATAGTATGCTGACTTGTACATGAACTTCCTCTTATCTTAAACTTTAGTCGGGAGCTGTCTGGTAGCTAGGGAGGCAACAAATGGATCTAGCCAAGAAGCCTGTTTCTTGATCTCCATCATCTCCCCCTCTTTGATCGACAGTCGCATCAAGGTCCCTCCTGCAGCAGCGTCAATCATTGCACGGTGCTTGGGCTCGATGGCGAAGTAGAAGGTTTCCACGATGTTCCACGGCTAAAGCTCGTGATTTGGGCATTTGTGCAGGAGGTCACTAAGACGCTCCCAAGCTTCTGCGAGAGTTTCTTGCTCAGCTTGCCAGAAAGTGGCGATCTCACATCGAAGGCTCGCAATTTTGTCCACCGGGTGGAATTTAGCTAGAAATTTGGACGCAAGGGCATCCCAAGTTGCAGCAGCCCCTGGTGGAATAGGTGGAGCCAGACCTTGGCTTTGTCGCGGAACGAGAAAGGGAACAGTCTCAGCTTGACTGTTTCATCAGAAATTCCTGCGTAACGGAAGGTTCCGCAGATATCGGCGAACTCTGCCAAGTGAAGATGTGGGTCTTCACTAGGCATCCCAGATAACTGAGCGTTGTTGCGGATGATGTTCAGGATGGCTGGTTTGATCTCAAACTAGTTATTCATGATGTTATGCCCAAATCCTGGATACACACTCCCAGCTGTTGGAGTGGTATAATCTCTCATGGTCCGGGGCCTCGGTCTAACCGCCTCCTGCTCATCCCTTAGATGATTTTGCCCCACATGGGGTACTCCAGGATTCACTTCTTCCAGATCATTGGGTGCTCTCGGCAGACCTCCAAGTTCCATATTATCTCCCATAGTCGCCTGCACGGCTGCAGCACGCCTTAGTGCGCGCGCAGTACATTCACTCTCAGGATCAAAGGGTACTAATTCCATTCCGGCTTGTCTTTGCATACACAAAAAGAAGACACAAAGAAAAACAAAAATAAAAAACAACTGCTCCTATAATAATGATTCACAACACAAAACATTACACGTCTGCATTCCCCGGCAACGGCGCCAAAAACTTGATGCGCGTTCGGCAAGTGCACCGGTCGCTGTCAAGTAATAAATTTGGGAATAGCTTCCCCGAATGTCGATCTCTTGAGGAATGCAGGTTCTGGTGAATGAAACGTGTGGTGAGTCCATTGTTACACGAGCGAATAAAATAAAATAGGGGCGTTGTGATTGGTGTCCTAAGCTATTGCGGAAATGAGAGAAATGCGGGTCGAAAAACACCGTTTCGCAAGGTGTGGGTGAGTGTATCGGCGGCGATGTCACGCTTCAGTAAGCGGGTGGAATGTCCACAGAGCGAGGTTTTGTGAGGGTCGTATTCACTTCTTCGCCAACATCACCACTAGCTATTGCTAAATGGCTTCACACACAAACAACTTAGAATATCACAACAACAAGGAAAGTTATTCTCACCACCACAGCATCATTGCACATGAACAACAAGCAAGGATCTATAACATTAATCTAACGAGCGTTCATTACAACAACACAAAGAGAAAGCACAAGCATCAAAGTTTAGAAAGGACCAAAAAGAAGATGTCACCGCATCTTGGGTTCTTGGCCGGAATGAGAGGTTGTCAGGCTCTCTCCGGGCTCGGCCCTCAGATGGTGTGCGGACTCGAAGGAGGCTATCACCGCTCCAATGATCTACAACACTTCTAAGGTCTCCACAATGAAGAATGCTTGAACTAGTGGCGGAGAATACTTGCAAATGCTCCCGGATGGAAGAATGGTGAAGGAGATCGCCGGAAATGGTCTCCTCTCGTCTCCTCCGGTAGAAGGGACGAAAATGGAGGGATTCCTGGCTTTTCCCGTGAGGGGAAAGGGGGGCCTCCGTTGACTGCAGCTTTTCCTGCTTTAAATACTAAACAGGCAGAGTTTTGGTCACGCACGGGCGAACGTACGATCGTGCACTGCCCGTGCGTTATTTAATGATAAAAATAGAGTTGAAGACGAAGCTATGCCGCCCGTGCGATTTACTCACGCACGGGCAAACCCACCTATGCGTAAAATGCACGGGTAAATTCGGAAAGGCTAAAACAAGAAGAAACAGGCGACTGTGCGTTTTACTCACGCGCGAGTAAATCCACCTGTGCGTAAAAACACACGACTAAACTCAGATCGCCCATTTTCTGCCCAGATGAGAACGCACGACCGCAACCGTCCATGCATCAAGGAAACGCACGACCGTGCGTTGTACACAATCATGAATTCTGGGGGAAAACTGGATGATCCGACCACCTGCACACAAGACAAAACAGCTGGGAAAACACCTCCAGCACCAAATAAACACAGAAAAAGGATTGGGGAGCACCATGTGCTTACCCCCAATAACAAGGAGCGCAAATGCACACCGAAATGGGCCTAAGAGTGTACCTAGCAAGGAATAACAAATATGATCAAAAACATGCCTAAAGTGTAGTGCATCGACTAGAAATACAGCCCAGATGAGTCCATAAATGTGTATATAAATGGGACTCATCGGCTGGCCACGTCGAAGAGTCTTGAAGAATGGAGAGCATTTCTCCATGGCTTTTGACAGGAAGCGACTGTGGCCTGCCAACCTTCCTTCATACTTCTTGGTGATTATATTTCCAGGATTGCTTTGACCTTGTCAAGATTGGGTTCTACTCCCCTTGGGGTGGTTAGGTGTCCCAAGAACTTCCCTCTCCCTGCCTCAAACACACACTTCACTGGTGTACAACCCTCATTCTCCGAGGGTGGGCCCACTCAAAGCCACGTAGGCAGAAGTCAAGGTCAAAGGGTCAACATAGAGGTCAGCAGTCCAAGACACAAGACAGTTCATCAAGCTGGAGCAAAAGGAGGCCTATGCGAGTATGGGTGAGCTCGCGCGAGTAGACCCAATACTCGCCAAGAGGTGGGTGACCATAGGTGATACTTGCCTCTCTCCAAGCGAGATCGCCTCAATATCGCCTAGTCGCCAAGTTGTGTGGGGTATAAATAAGACCCCCCTCTCTTTGGTTTGCCTATAAATAGGACCCTATGAGTACTTGGATTGGCAACTGAACTTGAGCTTTTGGATATCCCACTCTCAAATTCTCGGACCCATCATCCTTGGCCGTTACTCCCGGTACTAGCCAAGTCGGTGCCTTCCTCGTACCCTGCTCGACCATTTTTAGTTGTGGTAGAGAAGTCTCTTCTGATCTTCTGGGTACGTGGTGGGACCTCCATGCCGCAGCACCTGGGGTCCTGTTGTTCTTTGTAATAGCCTTTTTTGTCGTTGCCAGTAAAGACGTCTATCCAGACTACTGGGTGAGTAGCCTCCGACTACATTGATCCTAATTTTGGAGTCGAGAATTTCTTGGCTTCAACACTTTGGTGCGGTGAGCGTGGATTGTAGCCAGAGGGAGAAAGTTTGGTGGAAGGGCGAGATGGTTGTAGTTGGCGACCATGAAGAGGTAGTCGGTAACTTAGCCGGTGGTGGTGAGTTCATGATGTTGGCAGTCTTTGAGGAGTTCGTACAGCTACTCGAAGGGACCGTGCGAGCAGCCCTGCAACCTCGCACGAAAGGAACAGTGGCCTCTCCTCATCGGATTCTTGCCGAGGAAGGTGTTCCATCCCGGCGAGCAGCGAAGGAGCATGAGGAAGAGCCCTAGCGACCAAGGAGGTCGTAGTTCTACCCACATGTCTCGCAGGGAGCAGGCGGAACCCGATTCCACGAGGAGGAGGAGCAGGCAAGGTACTACGGTACTCACCAGTTTGGAGAGTATGGAGGTGATACACGCCAGATAGAGGATCGTCGCCAGGTGGGTGGGAGGAGCCCATTATGTGAAGAGATCATTGTTGCGCCGGTGCCGAAGGGGTTCAGAAATCGCATGATGAATTACTACTCTAGGAGGGATGACCCTATCTGACACAACCAGTGGTTCGAGGATGTAGCCTCCATCCGAACAATGTTAGATGCCTTCAAGTGTAGTCTCTTCGCTATCACCTTCCAAGGGAAGTCCAGAGACTGGTTCCACCAATTGCCAGCAGGTTCAATCTACTGCTTCAAAGATCTATGTCGGGGGCTGACAATGCGGTTCGCCATGGTCAAGAAGATGAAGAAGGAGGCTACGAACCTCTTCCAGCTGGTGAAGGGAGCAAAGGAGACGTTGGGGCACTACATCGATCGTTTCCAGGAGAAAGTGTTGGACATCCAGGAGGTGGATGGTCCCACCTTGCAGCTTGCACTAACGTTCGGCCTTCGCGAAGGTCTCTTCAAGTTGGAACTCGACAGGAATCCTCCTTATTCCTAAGAAAACCTCATCGAGAGGGCCAACTGTTAAAAAACTTGAGGTCCGGAGGTGAAGTAAAATGCGGAAATACTTCACAAAACTTTTCACAAGTGTAGCACAACAATGACAATGGGAAGAACAAATTGTGCTATGGTATTAACTATCTCTTCACAATTCGAGGTATACATGGCGAGATATGATTCATAAGAATCACGGAGGAGAGAAGCACAAACACAAAAATATAAGCTGCTGACGACCTGACGACTTGAGACCGCCAGACAGCGCGAACAGACAAGCCAGACGAATAGCCCCTGAGACCGCGCGAACATAGCACAAGCCGCACCTGTCAGACCGCAACCATAGACCGCAACCATAGACCGCCCAACCTGCTGCTTTATTCCACTACTGAAAACAACCAGTTTGCACTTCTTGATCGCCCAGACCGCGCGGTCTTGATCATAGAAGAACCTGTGAACACTGAACAAAGTAACTGCTACCTGTTGCAGACCGCAACTCAAGATCGCCTGGCCACTTAAGACCGCCTGATCAACTGAGTTCGATGTACAGAGCAAGAACACCTAAACACAATCCGCCCGGACTGGTTTATTCAAAGCTGGAAGAAAGGAGACAAGCTGACCGCGAGCTGCTAGCCGCTAACCTGCGAACACACAAAACGGTCAGACAAAATCTCAGAGCTTGCGACCTCAAATTGAGACCTGCACAATCAATCCACCTTTGGTTCTTACAGTTCTCATTTTTAATAACGGACCCTGCACCCCTATTTATAGGAGAGTAGACGGATGTCATCACCGCACAAACCGGGATACAATATCCACCCACCAGATCGCGAACGGTCTCACAAAACAACCGCCCAAGCTCAGCAACACTAACAGCTCCTTATTAAACCATACGGTTATCGCAAACCTCCCGGTTACCGCGGTCTCCCGAAAATAGACCGCCCAGTCTTATTGCAAAAGCAAAGAACTTCTTCAGTAACCAGACTAACTAGAACTATATGTCAGACTGCCCGGTCACTGCAAGAAGGCATACCTACTTGAACACCTGGCCGACTTGAACAAGTCACCAGAATACCTTGCACTAGCTGCTTGGATAAACATGCGGTTTCCCAGATCAGACCGCCTGAGACAGAACCGGCCAGAGCACCAGCGCAGACCGCGCGGTCTCTATGGTCTTAAACCTGCAGACCACCCTGCACAATCCACCTCCACTTCAAAAATTTAACACTCCCCCTTGAAGTGGGAAGTGGAGGTCAGCCCAAGCAAACTCCGCAACCGACCAAATGGTCCCTTCGACAGTGGCTTAGTAAATATGTCAGCAACATTCTCCTTGCTCTGCAGATGCTCCACAGTCAGAGATCCCTCCAACACCTTCTCACGAATGAAATGGTGATGAATCTTTATGTGCTTCGTACGCGCGTGACAAACTGGATTGTTCACCAGTTTGAGAGCACTCTCATTGTCACCACGTAGCAGAGTAGGATCTCGCACCTCCCTATGAATGTCCTCCACAAGCCTCCTAAGCTAGATGGCTTCCTGAGCCGCCAAAGCTGAAGCTTTGTACTCTGCTTCCGTGGTAGAGACAGACACAGAATCTTGCTTCTTGCTGCACCATGATATAGCTGTAGAGCCTGACATAAAGACATATCCAGATGTCGATCTCCGATCATCTGAATCCCCTCCATAATCAGCATCCATATAACCGTGCAAGAAAAAGCCCGAATCTCTCCCGTAGAAGAGACCCAAATACGAGGTGGATTTGACATACTTCAAGATACTCCTAGCCGCCACAAGATAAGGTTTCCGAGGCTCTGCCATAAACCGACTCACCCTGCCATCTGCATAAGCAATATCTGGCCTCGTGATCGTCAAGCATATCAAGCTTCCGACCAAAGCCCGGAACACCAAAGGATCGGTAAGAACCTTCCCTTCATCTCGTCGAAGATGAACTCCAACCTCCAGTGGAGTAGAGCTGCTCTTCCCCCCTTCCATGGCAAATCTCTTCACGATTCGATCCGCATTGCCTTTTTGGGAAACAAGCATCCCACTCTCTTTCCTCTCCACTTTGAGCCCAAGGAAATGGTGGAGCTCACCCAAATCCTTCATCTCGAATCTGATAGCTAGCTCAGCACAAAGCCTAGACACCTCTACTTCAGAATTTTCCGTGAAGATCATATCATCCACGTACAGCAACACCAAGACCTGAAGCTCCCCCGTCTTCTTAACGAATAAGGTTGAATCAGAATCAGAAGCAAAGTATCCGTAGAACTGGAGGTATTCTCTAATATTCCCATACCACGCCCGATGCGCTTGCTTCAAGCCATAAAGAGCCTTCTTGAGCTTGCAAACCTATCTTGGGTGCTCTTCGGATACATAACCAGGTGATTGATCCATGAAGATATCCTTGTCAATCTCGTCATATAAGAAAGCGTTCTTCACGTCGAGTTGCCAAATCTTCCACCCTTGACAAGCTTCTAGACTAGCTCTCATTTCAGGTAGACATGGAGCATCGCTCCCCCTGCTTCCAGAACCTGAAGCACCTGACCCAGAGCTAGAAATACCTGTAGCACCTGGAGAAACAGGCAACTCCACCAGAACATCCCTTGCAGTTTCCACTGGTCCGCCATCTACCCTGCTTCCTCGTAACTCTAAGGATGAGCTACCTTGGTATGACGTCAGCTCGTCAAATACCACATCCCTAGAGACCACATATCTCCATGTCTCGGGATCCATGCATCTCCACCCTTTCTTCCGGTCATCATAACCGACGAAGACTAGTTTCCTTGCCTTTACATCTAGCTTCGTTCGAAGGGAATCCAGAACATGCACGTAGCAGGTAGAACCAAACACTCGAAAGTGTTCCACGCTTGGCTTCTCCTTGAACATCAACTCATGAGGGGTCTTCATGTTGATGGGACTGAGAGGCATTCGGTTGATAATATAGGCTGCACAAGACATTCCCTCTACCCAGAAGGACTTTGGGATACTCTTGGCATGAAGCCAACATTTGCAAGTTTCCTTCAGGTGATGGATCTTCCGCTCCGCAACTCCATTCTGTTGTGGAGTGTGAGCACACGAAAGATCCCTTTGGATGTCATGCTTCCTGCAGAAGTTAAAGAACACCTTGGAGGTGAACTCCCCTCCATTGTCTGTTCTGAACCTCTTGACCCGCAGGTTGAGCCGATCTTCCACCAGCTCCTTGAAATCCACAAACCTTTCGAACGCCTCCGACTTCTCCTTAAGAAAATATACCCAAGTATATTTGGTGAAGTCATCAACCAAAATCAGCATATACCTGCTACCTCCAAGACTGGCAGTGTTGGTAGGTCCAAACAGATCACCATGCATACACTCCAATGGTCTTTTACATCTGCTTTGTGATTTGTCAAATGGAAGACGTTGAGCCTTACCAAACTGACAACCTCCACAAACGTGACCTTCCCCGAAGGATGACAAGCTAGGCAGACCTTTCACCAGGCCTCTTCCCGCCATAACTTTCAACTTATCCATCCCAACATGCCCAAGCCTTTCGTGCCAGATAGCAGCGATGTCGTTAGCCCTCATCTTATCAACATAAGAACTTGTTGAAAGAACAAACAAGTCCTTCGCCCGTATCCCAACATGAGTGACCTCAGCTTTCACAGCTGAAACATTTCGGAGAAATTTCACTTCTGTTGGACCAAACAGAACGTGATAGCCAGCATCCACCGCATTGGTCACCGAGAAGAGGTTCTTCTTCATCCCCGGAACATGATAGACACTCTTCAACATAAGAGTACCTCTATCATCGTTCAAAGAAACCACACCCTCCTTCTCTACTGCATGAATAGTATCATCAACCGTAATGATAGCGTCATTACTTGTATATGCCTGCAATGAGGAGAACTTCGACTCGTCCCCGATGAGGTGATGACCACACCCAGAGTCCACTATCCAATCATCCTGATAGTTGATGGAAGCCATGGCTCGAACACACGTGCCCGTCAAGAATGCACCTCCACCACCCCAACTACCTTCAGAATTGGAACCAACCTCCTCCTTCCCTACAGCATGCCCTGGCTGAAGATTGACCTTGTAGTCTCTTTTGAAATGACCAAGCTTGTTACACCCGAAACATCTAGGTCCTTCCTGCCTCTTCCCATCAAGCTTAAGAGCATAGCTCCTCTCCTGCTGATATGAAGTAGACGGACCATCATCTCCAGATGTCTTCTTCTTCATGTCCCATCTCTTCTTCTTGCCAGAGAAGAGAACCTCACCTTCTCCCCCAGAGACAGACATCCCAACCATTTGCTTAGCCAAACTCTCTTGCAAAGCAAGTAAGTTCTCCAGCTCCAGCAACGATTGCTGATTGGCCCAGCCTTGAACAGAGGTAACAAAGGCCACATACTCCCTCCGCAAGCCGCAGATTATGTGCCTCTTCAGCTTAGCTTCTGAGATAGGCTCATCCGGGTCCAAAGCCGATATCTCTGCATAGAGGTTCTTCATCATCAAGAAGAACGTTGAGATAGACAAATCCCCCTGAGTTGCTTTCGCCAACTCATTCTCCAAGAACTGTAGCCTAGCTACATTCTTCTTATTGAACAAGCCATCCAAGGCTGTCCAAATTTTAGCAGCTGATCTACATCCGATGATGTGATCAAATAGCTCCGGATTGATAACTCTCTTGAGAGTTAACTCCACCTTAGCATTCGTTCTCTTCCAAGCCTTCACGAGCTCAGCATTCCCTTCAGCAGGAATAACTGTTTGTCTTGCTTCTCCTCCTACAACCTCCCACAAATCCTCGCCAAGAAGATAGCTTTCCATGCAAGACTTCCACCTCTTGAAGTTAGTCTGCGTAAGGAGCTCAATACCAAGACCTCTAGCATATCCTCCTTCCATTGTTATCCCACTGATGGCTAACCAACTTGAGAAACCCGAGAGAAGTATTAGCTCCGCAACCTCAGCAACCTACCTCTGATACCATGTTGAAAAACTTGAGGTCCGGAGGTGAAGTAAAATGTGTAAACACTTCACAAAACTTTTCACAAGTGTTGCACAACAATGACAATGCGAAGAACTAATAGTGCTATGGTATTAACTATCTCTTCACAATTCGAGGTATACATGACGAGACATGATTCATAAGAATCACGGAGGAGAGAAGAACAAACACAAAAATACAAGCTGCTGACGACCTGACGACTTGAGACCGCCAGACCGTGCAAACAGACAAGCCAGACGAATAGCCCCTGAGACCGCGTGAACAGAGCACAAGCCGCACCTGTCAGACCGCAACCACAGATCGCCCAACCTGCTGCTTTATTCCACTACTAAAAACAACCAGTTCGCACTTCTTGATTGCCCAGACCGCACGGTCTTTATCATAGAAGAACTCGCGAACACTAAACAAAGAAATTGCTACTTGCTGCAGACCGCAACTCAAGGTCGCCTGGCCACTTAAGACCACCTGATCAACTGAGTCCGCTGCATAGACCAAGAACACCTTAACACAATCCGCCTGGACTGATTTATTCAAAGCTTGAAGAAAGGAGACAAGCTGACCGTGAGCTTCTAGCCGCTAACCTACGAACACACAAAACGGTCAGACAAAATCTCAGAACGCGCGACCTCAAATTGAGACCGGCACAATCAAGCCATCTTTGGTTCTTACAGTTCTCGTTTTTATTGATGGGCCTTGCACCCCTATTTATAGGCGAGTAGACGGATGTCATCACCGCACAAACCGGGATACAATAACCGCCCACCAGATCGCATACGATCTCACAAAATAGACCGCCCGAGCTCAACAACGCTAACATCTCCTTATTAAACCATACAGTTATCGCAAACCGCCCGGTTACCAAGGTCTCCCGAAAACAGACCGCCTGGTCTTATTGCAAAAGCAAAGAAATTCTTCAGTAACCAGACCGACTAGAACAATACGTCAGACCGCCCGGTTACTGCAAGAAGGCAGACCTACTTGAACACCTGGCCGACTTGAACAAGTCGCCAGAATACCCTGCGCGAGCTGCTTGGATAAACATGCGGTTTCCCAGATCAGACCTCCTGAGACAGAACTGGCCTGAGCACCAGCGTAGACCGCACGATCTCTGTGGTCTCCAACCTGCAGACCGCCCAGCATAATCCACTTCCACTTCAAAAATTTAGCACCAACAAGTTTGTTCAGGGTGAGGCTTCCAACCGCAGCTTCCTAGCTAGGCTCACCCGGGTGACCAGGGAAGATGAGGAGGAAGAAGAGAAGACTCCCGAGAGGAGGAAGAAGGAAGAGCCCAGGAGGGAGAAGAAGAGGAAGCCTGAGGAGAGGCGAAGGGAGGAAAGGAGGAGGAAGGAGGAGCACAGGAGGGAGGTGCCAAGGAGAAACAATAAGAGGAGGCTCATTGTGGCCCCGAAGCGTCGGGAGGAGGAAAGACGCTACCAAGTTCCCGTCAACCGGCCGCCTTGGAGGCCAGAAGAGGACCTCAGTGTCAGGATCAAGAAAGGGGATCCCCGAAGAGAAGATGCTTCGACCAGCCAGCGAGGCGTCAGGAAAGAAGAAGGGAGGAGGCAATGACAGTAGCCCTACGCGTCAACCGACAAGTTCAGAAGAATCGGCAGAGGAAGCTGCAGGCGGAGGAGATTCCCCTCTACTGTGATCTGCATCAGGTAGAGGGGAATGAGATGATGGCTTGCCCGGATTTTTGGGAAGCCAGGAGGAGGTTGGCAGCAGGAGAAGCGGGAGGAGAGCAGCGGAGGATTGAAGCCCTTATCGAGCTGTCGGCAGTGCAAGTCGTCGCTCGAAGGAGGAATGAAGACCGAGTTGACCATGGAGGTCGAGGAGACCTCGTCTATGGAGGCAGAGGAGGAATGGGGGTGATCCACGGGGGAGTAGGGCTGGGAGCTTCCCGTAAGGGCGATCTCCATCAAATCTATCGAAGGAGTGTCGCTTTGACCTCGCAGGCACCACCCCCATTAGAGGAGAACACCTTCTCAGAGGAGGACATGCAAGGGAATGAGAATCCCATCCATGATGCCCTCATGATCCAAGCTGATGTAGAAGACTTCACCGTTGATCGAATTTTGATCGATAACGATAGTTCCGTGAAGATCGTCTTCAAGGAGATGTTTGACGGTTTGGGCGTCGGAGCAGAGCGAGTTTGGGCTTCGGATGGTCCCTTCTTTGGCTTCTCGGGAGAGAAGCAAGAGGTGGAAGGAGGAGTAGATCTCCTTGTAACACACGGTGGCACTTCCCTCAACTGCCGCTTCATCATCATCGACACCCCGAGTTGCTATAAGGCCATCTTCAGAAGGCCGCTTCTCAACACATTCAAAGCCGTCCCGTCTTCCTACCATCAGTGCCTCAAGTACTGTCAAGGGGACGTCCAGTTATGGATCAGGAGCGATCCAATAGCCTCCCACGAGTTCTATCTCAGCACGGTTATCACCATCAGCTGGATGGCTGATGCAGAGGAATTCGAAAGAGTGCTGGAGAGCACGTCCAGGCTGGAAGTAGCTGAGGAGGTGGAAGATATCGAGGTACTCTCCAAGGTTGGGGTACCTGGATTGCTGAAGATCAGAGGATCGCTGAAGGTCAGCGAGAATATGGAGATGGCGGCGTGTATGCAAGAGAACATCGACATCTTTTCCTGGAGTGCTGCTGAGATGCCCAGGATCGATCCTGAGGTTGCCTGCCATCACCTCAATCACGACCCTGTTGTCAAGCCCGTCTGCCAGAAGAAGATGTCAAGTGTCATCATGTTGGGCGTGCCTATCCGTGAGGAAGTAAAGAAGCTTCTTGAGGCAGGCTTTGTGTCAGAGATCCAGTACTCAGGCTGGGTCTCCAATGTTGTAATGGTGAAAAAGGCTTTGGGCAGCTGGAGAATGTGTGCTGATTTTTCTTTGGTGAATAAAAGCAGCCCGAAGGATTGTTATCCCTTGCCACGAATCGACGCGCTGGTTGATTCAGCCGTCAGATTTTCTGTAATGAGCTTCCTTGATGCATTTTTAGGATACCATCAGATTAAGATATATCCCCTAGACTGCCACGTTGTTTCCTTCATCACTAGCGATGGTTGTTATAGCTATAAGATGATGCCCTTCGGGCTAAAGATGCAGGGGCGACCTACCAGCGGATGATGGACCATGTCTTCAAAGAGAAGAAGGGGAGGAATCTGGAGGTTTCTGAGGATGATCTCTTAAACAAAAGCAAGAGCGTCCGGGAGCATGTAACTGATCTGGTAGAGACCTTCGCGACGCTAAGGAAGTTCAAGATGAGGCTCAACCCGAAAAAGTGTGTGTTCGGAGCTGGGAGGGGGGAATTTCTAGGGCATCTCATCACCCCAGAAGGGGTAGAGCCGAAACCTGACAAGGTTAAGGCAATCCCGGAGATGACCTCGCCGAAGATGGTGAAAGAAGTTCAAAGGCTGACTGGAAGGCTGGCAGGTCTTATCCGCTTTCTGTCAAAGGCAGGGGAGAAGTACTCTCCATTCTTTAAGACTCTTCGGCAGAGCGAGGACTTCGCATGGTCCGACGAGTGCGAAAAGGCATTCTAAAGGCTGAAGGAGAAGTTGACTCAAACACCTCTCCTTCAGAGCCCGAAAGAAGGCGAAGACCTACTCATCTACCTGGGAGTAGGGGTGGAAGCAGTGAGTTTGGTGCTGGTCCGAGAAGAATGAAAGAAGCAGCTCCCCATCTATTATGTTAGCCAGGTGCTCAAGAAGACGGAGTTGAAGTATCCAATCCAAGAGAAGCTTGCCTTCGCCTTGGTGGTGTCGGTGTAGAAGCTCCGGCCTTATTTTCAAGCTCATTCCGTCCGGGTCGTGACTGATCATCCGCTCGGGAGTAACTTAGAAGGGGTGGAGAATTCAGGAAGGCTGGCAAAATGGAAGTAGAACTCAGTGAGTTCTGTTAAAATTTTTGATTTGAATCGCTTAGGAGTAAGCAGCAGTTGTATCAACTAAGTTATAGCCAAACAACCACAATGCCACACAGCAATACAATAGACTTTATTGAATCACAAACTTCATTTACAGTGCGAGGTATACATGGCGAGACATAATTCATAAGAATCACGAAGGAGAGAAGAACAAAACACCAAAAAGCAAAACTGGCGGCTTGACAAGCAGAGACCGCACAGACCGCTCGACTCCAGAAATCGCCCGGCTTGACCTGAGACCCCGCGAACAGAAAACAGACAGACCGCCTGCACTGCAAGACCGCCACCTCAGACCGCACGAACTGGAGCTTATTGAATTGAACAAAGAACAGCTGTCGCCATACCGCAACTCAGATCGCCTAACTGCTGAAGGTCGCCTGATCGCTGAGCTCGATGCGAACAGCACAAGAACACCATAAACCAGTTCGCAGACAGACCGCTACCGAACTGTTTATTCAAGCCGCTGGGAATCACCAAGGAAGGAGACCACAACCTGCTGACCGCAAACCTGCGAACACAACAAACAGTCAACTCGCTTCCGAGACCGCCCAACCTAAAATTTGAGACCGCACGAATTAACTCAGGCTCTAGTTCTTACAGTTCTCGTTGTGAATGACGGGCCATTCACCTCTATTTAAAGACGGGTAGACGGATGTCGTCACCGCACATGAGAGATAAAATCACCAACCGACAGATCGCCAGTGGTCTCACAAGGTAGACCGCGCGATCAGACCACTTGGACAACCTTCCATCCAAGACCGCAGATCAGCAGGCAGATCGCACACAAGTCGCACGAACACGAGACCGCTCACAAGCCGCACGGACACAAGACCCTCCTTCCTTAGATCTCCAAGAGCAAGCCAAGGACAACTGGCCGACTTCAGACAAGTCACCATACCGACATGCATAACCCACCCGGACACAGCGATTACACAGAACAGACCGCCCGGTCTTCCAACAAAGAAGACAGGCCAGCCAAGCAGACCAACTCGGGAACAAACCGCAGCAAACAAGAACAGACCGGCCAACCAGCAGACCGCCAGAACAGACCGGCAGAACACTAACACAAATCGCGCGTTCTCTGCGGTCACCCAAAAACAGACCGCCCGGTCACCTTCCACTTCACTTCAACAATTTCAACATTCCCACTTGAAGTGGGAAGTGGAAACTAGCCCGAGTAAACTCCGCAATCGAGTAAACGGTCCCTTCGCTAGCGACTTTGTGAAGATGTCTGCAACATTGTCCGCACCCCAAACATGCTCGACCATAAGAGATCTTCCCAACACCTTTTCACGAATGAAATGGTGTTCAATCTCAATATGCTTGGTCCTCGCGTGACAGACTAGATTATTAACCTGCTTGAGAGCACTCTTATTGTCCCCGCGTAGCATAGTGGGACCTCGAACCTCCTCATGAACGTCCTCTACCAACCTCCTGAGCCAAACGGCTTCCTGAGCTGCCAAGGCCAAAGCCTTGTATTCCGCTTCTGTGGTAGATACAGACACCGAGTCCTGCTTTTTGTTGCACCAAGAAATCTGATGGAAATTGTATTCACAATTACCTTGATTTGTGAGAAGTCACCCTTAAACTAAGATTGAATTGCTTTTGTATTTGATATGCTTTTCTAGTATTGTCTTGCAGATTATCATTGCTAAGTGTAAATCAATGTCAGGTCACAATGGGTCTGCAAACATAGTTTCATACAATGTAATCCCTCATTATATGAAACATGGTGATGACTCATGTGTGATCTCTCTATTGGGGTACACTTTATTTTCAAGACTATTGAAGACTTTGGAGTGCGGTTGCAGCAAGTGTTCAAGAGAAGAAAAGAAAATTGTTGAAAACAATTTTTCTAAGGATATGTCTCGAGAGATCATGCATGTCTCGAGAGTTCTGACATGTCTCGAGAGGCAAGTTCCTTTGAATCTCGGTATTTCTGTTTTTGATATCTCGAGAGATCAAGCATGTCTCGAAAGTCCTTTTACTGAAATCTTTGTAATGTATCGAGAGATCATCGAGTTCTCGAGACATCTCTTTCCTGCTCTCTTTGCTTCATATTTCGAGAGATCCGTCAGTTCTCGATACATTAACCTTTTGTTCTTTCATCCTCAGTTCTCGAGAGATCCCTTATGTCTCGAGAGAACCATTATGTCTCAAGAATTCTGTCCGTTTTTCTCTAATTTGTTCTCTCGGTTCTTGACGGTTTGTAAACGGTCCTTCCCGATCCTAACGGCTATATGGAGTGCATTTAAGGCCGATTTAACCCTTAATTGCTTCCCTCTATATATAGGATCGCTCTTGGGTTGTTTACAACAAGTTTTTCGAATCTTTCAAAACCCTAGTCTCTCTCCCGATCAAAAAGAACGAGAAAAGCGTCGCCTCGCCGTCGCCTACGATTGGAGATCGTTCTACTCATTTGAGTTGCTGATTTCTATCAAAGAAGGATTCGATCGATCCGTGTTCTGGTTCTACAATCTTTATTGGATCGTTTCGGATTGTCAAAGACAGATTTGAAGGATCGTTGTTCTTCCTCTTTGTTCTCAAAAGCCATTCAAGAAGAAGGAAGAAAACGCCTCTGTTATTCAGATCTGGTATCATTTTATTCAAAACCTTTTATCATCTTTGTAGGAGTTGTTATCTCCGAGCTGTAGGAGAGGTTGTTCTCCGAGTTGTAGGAGAAGTTTTTCTCCGAGTTGTAAGAGAGGTTCTCTCTGAGTTTGTAGGAGTTTGACTCCGAGTTTGTTGGATCATTCTGATCCGAGATTTAGTGAGTAGTCAAGTCTAGCTGTGGTGCTAGATTGGCGAGGCCGGCAGTGGAGTACCCAAGTACGGGGAACCACTATAAATTCCCGGTGTTATCTGTGGCTGTGATCTATTTTGTGTGCTGTGCTTTACGTTTAATTTTTAATTCCGCAAAAGACGTAGAGATCACCTATTCACCCCCCTCTAGGTGATTTAGGTAGGCAACTAGATACTTCAATTGGTATCAGAGGGTCGTTGTTCGTTGCTAGGTTAACACCTTGAACAGGGTCCATCCTTCTAGTTGCTAGCAGGCCATGGATAGAGTCAAGGAATCCTCTCTGAAACTGCCCATCTGCACTAAGGCCAACTTTCCTATGTGGAAGGAAAGAGTCCATTTTTATGTGGAAGCTGCAGATCCCAGAATCTTCCAAGTCGTGGAAGAAGGTCCCCATGTGCCAATGACCGCTTCATCAACAAATCCTACTATTCAGATACCTAAGAAAATGATGGATTTGACTAAGGATGAGATAGCTCTTGTTGCTCTTGACAAGAAGGCTAAGAACATAATTGCTAGTGCAGTGGACGATTCCATGTTGCAAAACTTAATCCACTGCAAATCAGCCAAAGAGATGTGGACATCCTTAATTGATCTAATGGAAGGTACTGACGAGGTAAGAGAAGATAGAAGGTCTCTACTTAATCAAGAGTACGAGGCGTTTAAGCAGAATAAGAAGGAGTGCATTGCTGATGCGTACGAGCGATTCTTCAAAATAGTCAATGGTCTGAGAAACTACGACAGGGAGTTCACAAATGGTGAACTAAATGACAAATTCTTGCGTTCCCTAATGAAAGACTGGGATAGCAAAATTGTTGCCATAAGAGAGTTTGGAAAACTGCCAAGTCTAGAACCTCAGAATCTGTTTGGGAAGCTGCTGTCTCATGAATTACAAATGAACATCCGAAAGTCTGAAGAGGATGTCAATCGAGCTTCAAGCAAAGAAAGAACATTAGCTTTGAAGGCAGAGAGTTCAAAGAAGAGCAAAGCAGTGACACCGATCAGAGAAAAGGAATCTGATAATGAAGAAGAATTGGAAGCCAGCTCCTCCTGTTCCGAACTGTCTGATGGGGAGTTCTCTTTGATTTCCCGTCAGTTTAAGAAACTGCTGAACAAACGAAGGCACATGAACAACAAGCCGTCTTCCTCGGATCATAAACATTCTCGTCGTGATGGCGACTATCACAGGAAGGGCTCAAGCAATAATGACAGGTACAAATCGAAACAGAATAAACATTATTCTTCTGACATTATTTGCTACTGTTGTAATAAGCCAGGGCACATAATTGCTGAGTGTCCCTACAAGAAGAAAGAAGGTGGAAGAAAGGAAGATAAGAAATCCACTCACGGAAAGAAGAAATCAGATAGAAGTTTCGTCGCTAAGAAAGCCAAAACTCTGAACGACAGTGACTCTGGTGAGTCGAGTGATGAAGAAGAAGCTTACTTCGGACTGATGGCCATGTCTGATGATGAAGAAGCACCCCCGTACACCGGAAAGGTAAATGATCACACTATCCTATCTGATTCTGATTATGCTTCGGCTGAACAAAAGGATAACCCCACAGACGATGAATCTGAGCTCATGTCTCAATATACCAAAATGCTCCAGAGCTTTGACAAGTGCTGAAAGGTTGTCAAAACTCAGGGTAAGGAGATCATGGCTCTCAAGGAGGTGGAATCTAACTTGAGAAAAGAAGTTGAAGAACTTTCTTCTCTCAAAGAGGAAGTCCAAGCCTTGAAAGACAAGATCAAAAGCTCGGAAGAGGCTCTTGCCTTGAGAGATCATTCGATAAATGTCTTGGAGGAACAACTTGCGGCTGAGAAGAAGTTGGTTGAAGCATTCTCTCAACCTAAAACTGTTTTGCCAATTATTGGTACTTTTACCACTAAGGAAAAAGGTAGCGGTATAGGGCATGAAGCTAGTACTAGCAATTCTTCTAAAAACACAATTGCTAAGAAGAATGGTTTGGCTGCTAAGAAAGCTACCACCAAAGAAAAAGGAAAAGCTCATCAAGAGCCTGTAGCATTCAAGAGAGTTATATTCCCTACGAATGCTTATGATATGGAGAGTTCCTATGGTCATTTCACACGACCAATCCCTTTTAAGCCTGTGAATGATCATAAGGAATGGGCTCCTCCCCGAAACTTTGGTGATAGTGCTTTCCAAGCACCTTATCAAGAGATTAATCGGAAAGGGTACGGTCCGTTTGTTCATGGTCCGAGCGCTAAGAAAGCACCAAAACTAAAGGCTGTTGCACCAAAGCCGAAGAAGACAGTACCACCTTGTGTGTGCTGCCCCCATGAGGCATCCTCATCTAGAAGTACTGCTTCTGCAAGAGCTAACGTTCAAAAAGTTAAGCAGGAGAGTGTAAAAAGAAGGTACAACAGATTCGACTGTTGGTGCTGCGGCAAAATTGGTCACTTTGCCGTTGATTGTTGGTTCAACACAACGTATACTAGGAGACCACAAGTGAACGTTGCAAGGCAGACCACTCGCAATATTAACATTCATCGTGGTGCTCAACTGACAAGGGACCAAGGACCCAAATCTGTTTGGGCTCCTAAGGCAAAATAATCTGTTTTTGTAGGTATGTCCAAAGGCCAATAAAAATCCTATCTGGTACTTGGACAGTGGATGCTCTCGGCATATGACCGGGACAAGAAGCCTTTTGCAAAACTACATTCCAGTTGCGAACGATCCAAAAGTTATTTTTGGCGGTTCAGACAAAGGAATAACTAAAGGCTATGGTATGATTTCTAATGGTAATGTATCGTTTTCCGATGTAGCTTATGTGGAAGGATTACAACATAATCTGATAAGCATAAGTCAACTTTGTGATAAAGGATACATTGTTGATTTTCATAAAGATAAGTGTTTGATAAAGTCGGCTGAAAATCATGAAACGATTTTATCAGGCACTCGCTGTAGAAACATATTTTGTTTAAATTTTCTTTGTATATCATCTTCTACACCCGTGTGTCTTTTAGCTAAAGATAGTGCATCTCTTGTTGATCAATGGCATAAGAGATTAGCACATATAATTCTCAAAACTATTAATAAATTGTTTTCTCAAAACTTAGTGCGCGATGCACCAGATGTTAAGTGCGTTAAAGATAGACCTTGTCATGCATGTGTAAAAGGCAAGCAAACAAGGGCTACCTTTAAGAGCATTATTGGCAAAGATTCAACCAGGTGTTTGTGCCTGCTCCATATGGATTTGTTTGGTCCTTTGCAAATTAGGAGTTTAGGAGGAAAGTCTTACACATTGGTTATTGTGGATGATTACTCTCATTTTGCCTGGGTATTCTTTCTGAAACACAAGTCAGATACCTTTGACACTTTTACTAGCTTTGTCAGGCAAGTCCAGAATGAATTTAACTGTTCGGTGGTCAAAATCAGAAGTGACCATGGTACAGAATTTGAATCTGGAGCCATGACAGAATTTTGTGAAAGCCTTGGTATCTTTCATGAGTTTTCCTCTCCTCGAACCCCACAACAAAATGGAGTAGCTGAGAGAAAGAATAGAACACTTATTGAGGCCTGCAGAACCATGTTGAGTGACTCTTCACTACCTGAATACTTCTGGGCTGAAGCTGTCAATACTGCATGCCATGTGCAAAACAGAGCACTCATAAACAAAAACCATGAAAAGACTCCTTATGAACTTCTAAAGGGCAAGAAACCGACCATTTCTTATTTTCGAATCTTTGGTAGTAAATGCTTTGTGCTAAGCAATGGAAAGCATTACAAAACTAAGTTTAGTGAAAAGAGCTTTGAAGGTACTTTTGTAGGTTATAGTAGCCATAGTAGGGCATATAGAGTTTTTAACAAGAAAACCCTAGTGGTAGAAGAATCTATTAATGTTGTATTTGATGAGACGAGCATGCTACAAGGCAGCTCCTCTAGAATTTCTTCTATAGACACAGGTTCAAAGCTGCAGGACTTAAGCTTGGACCAGCCAGTTGAAGAAAATTCTCAACACTTCATCAAGATTCCCCCAATAACTACCTATGAAGAAGATCATCCTGATGAAGAGCCAATCCAAGTGGAGGAAGATACTCCAACAGTAGAAGAAACTCCTATTGGTTCAAATCATGCAAGGAACCTCGGGCTACGACACATGAGGGATCATCCAGTTGATCAAATCATAGGAGATCCTCATGAAGGAATAAGAACAAGACGAGGTACCATTAACGAGAATATGCATTTGAGTTTTCTTTCGCAGGTCGAACCAAAGAAATTCCAAGAGGCAAATGAAGATCCATCTTGGATAATTGCTATGGAAGAAGAATTAAATCAATTCAAACGCTGTAAGGTATGGACACTTGTTCCAAAACCCAAAGACAAAAATGTCATTGGAACAAAGTGGGTGTATAGAAACAAGCTGGATGAAGAAGGAACAATCATAAAGAACAAAGCCAGACTTGTAGCTAAAGGATACAGACAAGAGGAAGGTATCGACTTCGATCAGATGTACGCTCCAGTAGCAAGGCTCGAAGCGATCAGACTCTTCCTTGCTTATGCTGCTTTCAAGGGTTTCACCGTATATCAAATGGATGTCAAATCCGCTTTCCTAAACGGAGACATTAAAGAGGAAGTATACGTTGAACAACCCCCAGGTTTTGTTAATCCTGATCATCCCAATCATGTTTATTTATTACAAAAAGCTTTATATGCTTTGAAACAAGCTCCTCGAGCTTGGTATGAGACGCTATCTAACTTTCTTCTTGAGAACAAATTCACAAGAGGAAAGATAGATAAAACATTATTTCTTAGGGAAGTAAAAGGCAAGATTTTGCTAGTGCAAATCTATGTCGATGACATCATATTTGGTTCTACGGACAATAACCTCTGCAAAAAGTTTTCTAAACTTATGCAAGGGAAATTTGAAATGAGCAGTATGGGTGAGCTGAAATATTTCTTAGGACTTCAAGTGAAACAGTCTGAAGATAGAATCTTCATTTCTCAGACAAAGTTCACTAAGGAGTTGATCAAGAAATTTGGAATGGAGAATGCAACCTCTATGAGAACTCCAATGAGCTCAGCTACGTCTCTGGACAAGGATGAGAAAGGGAAACCTTTTGATGAAACCAAGTACAGAAGCATAATTGGCTCTTTGCTCTACCTTACTGCCAGTAGACCTGATATAATGTTCTCTACATGTGTATGTGCTTGATATCAGGTGAACTCTAAGGAATCTCATTACACTGCTGCAAAGCGAATTTTGAGATACCTTAAAGGCACACCAAATCTTGGCTTATGGTACCCAAGAAGTAATGATAGCGAACTAATTGGTTTTTCAGATGCAGATTTTGTAGGTAGCAAAGACGACAGGAAAAGCACTTCCGGGACGTGTCAATTCCTCGAAAGGAGACTTATTTCCTGGAGTAGCAAGAAGCAGAATTGTGTTGCAATATCAACCGCAGAGTCAGAATACATTTCTGCTGGCAGTTGTTGCGCACAACTTCTATGGATAAGAAATCAACTTCAAGACTACAACATGAAGATCAAAGACATTCCTATGTTTTGCGACTCTTCCAGTGCAATTGCTATCGCAAATAATCCAGTCTCTCACAGTCGGACAAAGCACATCGAGCTACGATATCACTTTATCCGGGAGCATGTGGAGATGGGTGACATAAATCTGAGTTATGTTCCCATAGATAAGCAAGTTGCAGACATTTTCACGAAGCCACTGGATGAGACTAAGTTCTCTTTCTTCAAGACGGAACTTGGAATGCTCAACATGGAGCAATGATCACATCAACCAAAACCATGAAGACCTGAAGACTTTACAAATCCAGAAAATCTCCAGGGAAGTTCAAGTTTTCAGATGATTTTCTCAAGATCAGATATATATCTCGAGAACCACATGTTGTCTCGGGAACTTTCTCTTTTCTCGGAAACATAAATCACTTTAAGTCTCGACAACATACAAAGAACTTCTGGGATTTCTCGAGACAGGCTAGTTTTCTCGAGACATGTTCAAGATCTCGAGATATGGTGATGTCTCGAGATACGGGTTATCACTCGAGACATCAATGAAGGAAATAACTTGCTGAAACTCCTGAGTTCTCGAGACATAACCGATGTCTCGAGACTTAGTTTTCTTTTAACTCCAAATGTCAGGTACGCGCTGTTTCCTTCTGTATTTTTCTTCAAAATGTCACTTTAACGTCAAATCAAAATCATATATATATATACGAAATCGAAAACTTGATGTTCACGAAATCCATTTCCGAGACCTCCCCGACCTTTCGACTTTCTCTCGAGCGGCGACAGTTCGCGACAGATCTCTGTGCTTCGGTGGTTCTCGGTGGCTCTCGATTCTTCATCTTCTCCGTTCGACAGTTCTCTACCTCTTGCTTCAATGGCACCTACTCCTCATCCCAAAATTGGAGTCGGCAATGAAGTTGTTCGGTCAGGAATCGCCGGTTTATCCGATGACTTCAAGAATCTTTTCTGTTTGCTTGATGCCGCTGGTCTCTCATTCGTTCTTGAACATCCTTGCCGCGTGCTGTTTGATGAGGTGGAAGAATTCTTTATCAATGTGAAGCCTATCAAGGAAGGGAGGATGTTGGTCTCATTCGTCAAGGGCATTAAGATAAAAATCTCACCTAAGACCCTCGTGAAGTACTTGCATCTATCTGAACTTGATACTGAAGAGGTGCTTGATGACAATGACTGGTTGAGAACAGCGAGGTATTGTGGTCTGGATTCAGATTTTTCTGCAGTGAAGAGGCACAAGATGAATGATGTGGGGAAGCTCCTGGTGGACATTATCTTAAAAGTTTTATTCTGCAAGACAGGCACACAAGGGCATGTGTCTGAAGAGACTTTTCTCTTGATGGTTGGAATTGTGTCAGGGAAAAAAAGAGATTGGGGCAAAATCTTATTCTCCAATATCAAGGCTTGCATTAATTCTCCTAAATTTGCCCGGATCATCTCATTGTTTCTGAATCAGTTCAACCCAGCTATCTTTGACATGTCCAAAGGTACAGTTCTCCATCATCTCAAGAAGATCAATGTCCTCTCCATGCAGAGATGGGACATTCGAATCAAGAAGCCGGGAATGGCCAGTGCTGCTTCTGAGGGGGAGACTCTTCAGTCTGCAGTTGCAAGTGAAGCCGAAATTCCAATTCCATCTTCGGAAGGTCAGGTACCCAAAGTTACTTCTTCTCCTCCTCCTCCTCGGATTCGCTCTAAAGCCTCAGGTCGATCCAAGCTACCAATCCGCTCCAAAGCCAAAGGTCATCCCTCATCAGCTCCATCAGAACTCATTCCATTAGTGACGCAGTCAGATCCCTCAGATTCTATTCCATCACCCTCTCATGTTCACACTCAAGATTCAGTTCCATCACCACCACCTCCTTCTCCATCAGTTATTGAAGCAGAAACTTCGTTAGCAAATGAGATAGTTTCAGCTGTACTAAAGAATATTCAACAAGAAATATCTGAAGTGCACAGTCCAAGTGGCCAAAGGGCAGGGTCTGGTGCTGATTTTGTTTTTGAAGACGATGATGATGATTCCGTTCATGAATTATCACCTCCCCTAGTACATGTTGAGGGGGAGTCAGAGTTAGATACAACCAAGAATGCTCCAGATGAGCTAGGTTGTGAAGAAGAAAATGTGATTCATTCTCTTGAGATTGAAGAGCTCCCTGATGTTGCTCCTGCTGTTTCCCCTGCTGTTACTCTTCCTTCCTCTCATCTTTCCCCTCCAATCTTTGATGCAGATTCTCTTCTGGGAAAGATTGAAGCTATGCTCAAGAAGCAGAGTGAACAGTTTGAGAACTCTTTGACAACTGTTCACAGGAAGATTGCCTCAGTTGAAAGTGATCTTGGTAGAGAGTTAGCTAAAATCAAATCCAATTATGAAAATCTCTCTGATCTGATGAGCCTAGGGAGCAAGCAAATTGAACATGCAACTGAAGGTATTGGCACAGTGTTAGCTCAGACTGTTACAATGATAAAGCTTCAAGACTCAATGTCAGACAAGGCTGAAATAAATACATTCAGGATTGTTGATGAAGTCGGAAACTTCAAAGATGATACTCTCTAAACCCTATCTGTAGAAGTCAGAAAGGGGGAGGACATTATAATGGAAAGAATGACAGATTTAGTGGAAAGCTCTGTGTCAGCCATTCAAAGCTCATGGAAATCTCAGTTTGATCAGTTCTCTTCCAAGGTGCTGAAGCAAATTGCTGATATTAATGCTTATTCCTTCAAAACAGCAACGTGGCTTCATAATCAGATTTTTCCTGAGCTAGAAATTGATCCAGATGTTCCTGTTCCTCAGTTTTCTCCAAGGCCAGAAGAACTACTTGGGAAGGCTCCTTTAGTTGTAGATCAATCAGATAGGGCTGGGACCAAAAGAAAAAGAAACCATGGTGAAGGTTCCTCTGCGAGTAGATCTATTCCGAGTTCTAGCTCTACAGGCCATAGCAAAGCTCAGGTTGAGAAGGCTCTACCAGAAATCTGGAGCCCAGTCTCAAAAGACATTATTCTTGAATCCTATAAGTTAGTCCATGAAGGCAAAATGAATAGATCTGAATGCTACAGCTCAACTGAATGGGAAAAACATGAGACATCTCAAAGGAAGAGAAGAATTCATTTCAGGGCTTTTGGTTATAATAATTCTGATGCTCCGGATCCACCTCCGTTTTACCATCCCAAGCCTTATGCTTATTTCTCCAGGCAAGAAGAAAAGAGGAAAAGGAGTTCTTGAAGGATAATGCTGTTGCTGACAAGACATATTTTGTTTTGGTTCTGATTTTGTTGAACATCAAGTCTTCTTAACAATTCAATTTAGACATATATATATATATATAATTGTTGATTTGATGTTCTCTACTTGTTCATTTTCATATCATTGTGTAGTGTAGCATATTTATTCTATATTGCTGTAATTCAACTTAGTGTATAGGGTTCTGACTTCTACAAATAGGGGGAGATTGTTGGAAATTGTATTCACAATTACCTTGATTTGTGAGAAGTCACCCTTAAACTAAGATTGAATTGCTTTTGTATTTGATATGCTTTTCTAGTATTGTCTTGCAGATTATCATTGCTAAGTGTAAATCAATGTCAGGTCACAATGGGTCTGCAAACACAGTTTCATACAATGTAATCCCTCATTATATGAAACATGGTGATGACTCATGTGTGATCTCTCTATTGGGGTACACTTTATTTTCAAGACTATTGAAGACTTTGGAGTGCGGTTGCAGCAAGTGTTCAAGAGAAGAAAAGAAAATTGTTGAAAACAATTTTTCTAAGGATATGTCTCGAGAGATCATGCATGTCTCGAGAGTTCTGACATGTCTCGAGAGGCAAGTTCCTTTGAATCTCGGTATTTCTGTTCTTGATATCTCGAGAGATCAAGCATGTCTCGAAAGTCCTTTTACCGAAATCTTTGTAATGTCTCGAGAGATCATCGAGTTCTCGAGACATCTCTTTCCTGCTCTCTTTGCTTCATATTTCGAGAGATCCGTCAGTTCTCGATACATTAACCTTTTGTTCTTTCATCCTCAGTTCTCGAGAGATCCCTTATGTCTCGAGAGAACCATTATGTCTCGAGAATTCTGTCCGTTTTTCTCTAATTTGTTCTCTCGGTTCTTGACGGTTTGTAAACAATCCTTCCCGATCCTAACGGCTATATGGAGTGCATTTAAGGCTGATTTAACCCTTAATTGCTTCCCTCTATATATAGGATCGCTCTTGGGTTGTTTACAACAAGTTTTTCGAATCTTTCAAAACCCTAGTCTCTCTCCCGATCAAAAAGAACGAGAAAAGCGCTGCCTCGCCGTCGCCTACGATTGGAGATCGTTCTACTCATTTGAGTTGCTGATTTCTATCAAAGAAGGATTCGATCGATCCGTGTTCTGGTTCTACAATCTCTATTGGATCGTTTCGGATTGTCAAAGACAGATTTGAAGGATCGTTGTTCTTCCTCTTTGTTCTCAAAAGCCATTCAAGAAGAAGGAAGAAAACGCCTCTGTTATTCAGATCTGGTATCATTTTATTCAAAACCTTTTATCATCTTTGTAGGAGTTGTTATCTCCGAGCTGTAGGAGAGGTTGTTCTCCGAGTTGTAGGAGAAGTTTTTCTCCGAGTTGTAAGAGAGGTTCTCTCTGAGTTTGTAGGAGTTTGACTCCGAGTTTGTAGGATCATTCTGATCCGAGATTTAGTGAGTAGTCAAGTCTAGCTGTGGTGCTAGATTGGCGAGGCCGGCAGTGGAGTACCCAAGTACGGGGAACCACTATAAATTCCTGGTGTTATCTGTGGCTGTGATCTATTTTGTGTGTTGTGCTTTACGTTTAATTTTTAATTCCGCAAAAGACGTAGAGATCACCTATTCACCCCCCTCTAGGTGATTTAGGTAGGCAACTAGATACTTCAAAATCGCTGTGGGGCCCATCATAAAGGCAAAACCAGACGTTGATCTCCTATCATCCACGTCTCCCCCGTAATCAGCATCCATGTATCCAAGCAACTCCAAGCTTGACCCTCTCCTGTATAGGAGACCCAAATCAGAGGTCGACTTCACATATTTCAGAATTCCTTTTGCCGCTAGAAGATGAGGCTTCCGTGGCTCTTCCATGTACCGACTCACTTTGCCAACTGCATAAGCAATATCAGGCCTCGTGATGGTCAAGTAGATCAAGCTCCCAACTAGAGCTCGGAACACCAACAGATCAGATAGAACTCTCCCCTCATCCTTCCGAAGTTTATGATACTGTTCAAGAGGTATAGAGCTGCTCTTCCCTTCCTCCATGCCAAATCGTTGAACAATCCGCTCCGCATATCCATCCTAAGAAATGAGCACTCCGCTCTCCCGCCTCTGAACCTCGAGTCCAAGGAAATGGTGAAGCTCACCCAGATCCTTCATCTCAAATCTGATGGCAAGCTCGACTCTCAACCTTGCTACTGCCTCCTTCGAGTTCCCGGTGACAATCATGTCATCCACATACAACAGAACAATAACCCGAAGTGCCCCCTCCTTCTTGACAAACAAGCTAGAATCAGAGTCTGAAGCAAAGAACCAGCAGAATAGAAGATACTCCGCGATCTTTCCATACTACGCCCGAGGCGCTTGCTTCAACCCATACAGGGCTTTCTTCAGTTTGCAGACGTAGTCCGGACACTCCTCCGAGATGAAGCCCGGTGGTTGGATCATAAAGATATCCTTGTCGATCTCGCCGTATAAGAAGGCATTCTTAACGTCGAGCTGCCAAATCTCCCATTCACTTGAAGCCGCCAAAGCAATAAGAAATCGGACCGAAGTCATCTTTGCCATTTGACTAAACATCTCATCTTAATCTTCACCATACTGCTATGAGAACCCGCGAGCTACAAGGCGAGCCTTGTATCGCTCGATTGTACCGTCAGCCTTCTTCTTGAGTTTATCGACCCACTTGCTTGTCACAGGGGTAATGCCCTTGGCCTTGGGAACTAGAGACCAAGTCTCATTCTTCTTGAGAGCATCCATCTCCTCTTGCATAGCAATGTCCCACTGCTTCACGCCTTTGTCCTTCTCAAAGCTCGACGGCTCCCTCTCATCCAAGAGACCAGCAAAGACACATGAGACAAAGCTCACCATGTTTCCTCCTGTGTATCGATCCGGTGGCTTAATAGTCCTCTTCGACCTCCTAAGAGGTTGCACCTAACTAGCCACCTCCTCAGCTGCTTCTTCCGTGCTAGCTCCTCTTCCAGATGAACTTGGAGCATCGCTCCCCCTGCTTCCAGAACCTGAAGCCTCCATCTCTGAGCTTGACACAACAGGAGCTCCTGGTGAAACAGGCAACTCCACTTGAAGATTTTCCGCAGCCTTCCCTTCTTCATCAACCCTGCTCTCCGGTAGTTCAACTCCTGAACTCCCCTTGTAGGAAGTCACCTCATCGAACACCACATCCCGAGATACAAAAGATCTTCGAGTCTCAGGATCCATGCATCTCCATCCCTTCTTCCGCTCATCATATCCAACAAAGATTAGCTTCCTTGCTTTCGCATCTAGCTTTGTCCGAAGAGCATCAGGAATATGCACATAACAGGTTGAACCGAACACCCGAAGGTGTGCAACACTTGATTTCTTCTTGAACACCAGTTCGTGAGGGGTCTTCATGTTGATAGGACTTAGAGGCATCCTGTTGATGACGTAAGCTACACAAGATATTCCCTCCGCCCAGAAGGACTTTGGGATACTCTTGGCATGAAGCTAGCATTTGCAAGTTTCCGTCAAATGATGGATCTTCCGTTCTGCAACGCCATTTTGCTGTGGAGTATGGGCACAAGTGAGCTCTCACCGAACGCCGTGTTTCCTGCAAAAACTTGAGAACTCACCAGAGGTGAACTCCCCACCATTGTCAGTTCTCAATTTTTTCACCCGCAGGCCTAACCGACCTTCAACCAGCTCCTTGAACTCCACGAACCTTGCAAAAGCTTCTGACTTCTCTTTCAAAAAATACACCCAGACATATCTGGTGTAATCGTCAATCAACACCAACATATATATGTTGCCTCCAAGGCTTGGGGTGGCAGTCGGTCCCATCAAATTACCGTGAATGCACTCCAACGGCGCTTTGCATCTTGTTTGTGATTTATCAAATGGAAGTCGATGAGACTTACCAAACTGACATCCCGCACAAACATGACCGTCTCCATAGGAGGACAAGCTGGGCAAGCCCTTGACAAGGCCTCTTACCGCCATAGCCTTCAATTTGTCCATGCCTACATGTCCCAACCTTTCATGCCAGATAGTCGCGCTATCATTGGTCTTCATCTTATCAACATAGGTACTTGTCGACAAAATGAACAAGTCCTTCACCCGCTTTCCAACATGAATAACATCTCCCTTTATCTCCGGTTGAGTTTTAAGAAACTTCACTTCTGTTGGGCCAAACAGAACGTGATAACCGACATCGACCACATTAGTCACAGAGAAGAGATTCTTCTTCATACCAGGCACGTGATAAACACTCCTCAAGGTGAGTGGACCCTTATCACTGTTCAAAGAAACAACTCCTTCTTGTTCGACTGCATGAACAGAATTATCTGCCGTAATGATTGCATCGTTACCTGAGTAAGGTGCCAAAGAAGAGAACTTTGATTCATCCCCAGTGAGGTGATGCCCAAACCCTTAATCCACGATCCAATCCTCTTCGAAGTTGATGGCAGCCAAGTCCTTAACGGCCATAACCGTCATATTAGCCGCAAAGGCTCCTCCCCATCTAGCTTCATCAGACTTTGGCTTCTCCTTCTCCGCTGCATGTCCCATCTGAAGATTAACCCGACAATCTTTCTTGAAGTGCCCGGTCTTATTGCACCTGAAGCACCTTGGTCCCTCTCCTTTCTTCTTCCTATCAGACATAGAAGCATAACCCCTATCCTGCTGACCTGAAGTAGAGGGTCCATCATGACCCGGCTTCTTCTTCTCCCACTTCTTCTTCTTCTTCCCAGAGAACATTACATCACTATCTCCCCCAGAGATAGAAGTCCCCGCCATCTGTCTTGCCAAACTTTCTTGCGAAGCAAGTAAGTTCTCCAGCTCCAACAGAGATGGTTGATTTGCCCAACCCTAAACTGACGTCACAAAGGCAAGATATTCCTTCCGCAACCCGCGGATGATATGCCTCTTCAGTTTTGCCTCCGAGATGGGCTCATCAGGGTCCAAAGCAGAAATCTCTGCTGTGAGGTTCTTCATCTTGAGAAAGAAGGTAGAAATAGAAAGATCACCTTGAGAGGCCTTCGCCAACTCATTTTCAAGAAACTGTAGCCAAGCTACATTCTTCTTATTAAACAACCCGTCCAAAGACATCCAAATCTCAACAGCAGATTTATATCCAATGATGTGATCAAATAGCTCTGGTGAGATAGCCCTCTTGAGTGTGAACTCTGCCTTAACATTAGTCCTCCTCCAAAGTCTCACCTTTGCTATATTATCTCCTGCTAGAAATATTTCTTGTGTGTTTTCTCCTCCAACTATCTCCCATAGATCCTCACCAAGTAAGTAACTCTCCATACATGACCTCCATTTCTTATAGTTAGTCGATATGAGGAGTTCAATACCAAGCCCTCTTGCGTATCCTCCTTCCATGGCAATCTATGTGGTCTCTTCTTCACAAAGACGATGGCAACTCAAGTTGATCACTGCTTATCCACTCCAACAACCTGCCTCTGATACCATGTTAAAATTTTTGATTTGAATCATTTAGGAGTAAGCAGGAGTTGTATCAACTGAGTTATAGCCAAACAACCACAATGCCACACAGCAACACAATAGACTTTATTGAATCCCAAACTTCATTTACAGTGCAAGGTATACATGGTGAGACATGATTCATAAGAATCACGAAGGAGAGAAGAACAAAACACCAAAAAGCAAAACTGGCGGCTTGACAAGCAGAGACCGCACAGACCGCTCGACTCCAGAGATCGCCCGGCTTGACCTGAGACCGCATGAACAGAAAACAGACAGACCGCCTGCACTGCAAGATCGCCACCTTAGACCGCACGAACTGGAGCTTATTGAATTGAACAAAGAACAGATGTCGCCAGACCGCAACTCAGATCGCCTAACCGCTGAAGGTCGCCTGATCGCTGAGCTCGATGCGAACAGCACAAGAACACCATAAACCAGTTCGCAGACAGACCACTGCCGAACTGTTTATTCAAGCCGCTGGGAATCACCAAGGAAGGAGACCGCAACCTGCTGACCGCAAACCTGCGAACACAACAAACAGTCAACTCGCTTCCGAGACCGCCCGACCTCAAAGTTGAGACCGCACGAATTAACCCAGGCTCTAGTTCTTATAGTTCTCGTTGTGAATGATGGGTCATGCACCTCTATTTATAGGCGGGTAGACGGATGTCGTTACCGCACAGGAGAGATACAATCACCACCCTACAGATTGCCAGTGGTCTCACAAGGTAGACCGCGCGATCAGACCACTTGGACAACCTTCCATCCAAGACCGCAGATCAGCAGGCAGATCGCGCACAAGTCGCGTGAACACGAGACCGCGCACAAGCCGCGCGGACCCAAGACCCTCTTTCGTTAGATCTCCAAGAGCAAGCCAAGGACAATTGGCCGACTTCAGACAAGTCACCAGACCGACCTGCATAACCCCCCCGGACACAGCGGTTACACAGAACAGACTGCCCGGTCTTCCAACAAAGAAGACAGGCCAACCAAGCAGACCAACTCGGGAACAGACCGCAGCAAACAAGAATAGACCGGCCAACCAGCAGACCGCCAGAACAGACCAGTAGAGCAAGACCGGCAGAACACTAACACAAACCGCGCGGTCTCTGCGGTCACCCAAAAATAGACCGCCCGGTCACCTTCCACTTCACTTCAATAATTTCAACAAGTTTGACATTTCCTTCACGCCCTGGGTGGCGATCAAAGCGCATGCAATGACAGACTTTTTAGCCGACTTCTAGGTTGAAGCAGAGCCGGGAGAGGAAGTTTTGAATCCAATCCCCTGGAAGATGTTCATGGACGGAGCTTCGGGAAGAAGCTCTGTGGGAGTAGGCATCTTTCTTGCCAGCCCACAGGGAACTAGGATCGAGCAAGCAGTCGAGATCCTCTTCCCCATCACGAATAATCAAGCAGAGTATGAGGCCATAGTGGCAGGCTTGCGTCTCGCACACGAGTTGGGCATTCAAGATATCAGAGCTTTCACTGATTCAATGGTGGTCGCGTCACAGATTCAAGGAGAGTTTGAAGTATGCGACACCATCCTGCAGAAGTATCTTGTCAAGGTACAAGGATTGATTGGATGCTTTCAATCTTTCATTGTCGAGCACGTGCCGAGAGAGGAGAACTCGGCAGCAAATCGTTTGGCCAAGTACGGACCGAGGGCTAGAGGAACTCTCACGAAATTGTTCCAACAATCCATCGAAGAAGGGGAGATGATGGAGATCGAGCAGCGCCCCTCATGGATGGATCCATTCGCAACATTTCTATCTACCGGACAGCTCCCAGCGGACAGAGGGGACCAGAGGAAGTTTCGTTACAAGGCGGTATACTACTTATTGCAGGACGGGGTGCTATATCGTAAGACCATCTCGGGCCCCCTAGCTAGATGTGTCTCTGAATATGTAGTACCTCGAGTGTTGGAAGATATCCACTCGAGAGAGTGCAGAAGTCATTCTGGGACTCGCACTTTAGAGCAGAGAATTCTAAGGCATGACTACTCCTGGCCTACTATCCGTAAGGATGCGGAGTTCTTCTCAAAAAAGTGTCAAAAGTGCCAGTTATTTTCCCCCCTTCAGTTGCAACCATCCCAGCAACTTCGCTCGATCACCGCTTCGTGGTCGTTCGCTATCTGGGGAATGGATTTGATAGGTCCCTTTCCTTCAGCTAGTGGCCAGAGGAAGTTCGTTCTCGTCATGATCGACTACTACTCCAAGTGGATCAAGGCCAAAGCTCTGGCCAATACCACCTCTCAAGTCGTGAAGAACTTCATCTGGGGGGAGATCGTCTGCAGATTCGGGATCCCTCTCGCCATAGTCACCGACAACGGACCCCAATTCGCCACCTTGAAGCTGGAAGATTTTTGCAGGCATCTCGGAATTGATCTTCGGTTCGCGTCAGTACATCATCCAAGGAGAAATGGTCAAGTGGAGGCCACCAACAAGCTGATGATCAACCTCCTAAAGAATAAAGTCGAGAGCCTACGAGGTAATTGGGCAGAGCAACTCCCCTCGTTGTTATGAGCTTTGAGGACCACTCCTAGCTCAGCCAGAGGAGAAACCCCGTTCAAACCCTCTCACGGGTCCGAAGCTCTCATTCCAGTAGAGTTTGAGGTCAGAAGTCCAAGGGTGATCGTGGCCAAAGACAGATACGAAGAATGGCGGCTGGAGAATGAGGAAGCTTAGAAGCTATCCCTCGACTACATTGAAGAACTCTGAGACTTAGCCTCAGCTCGACAAGAGAAAATCAAGCGTCGAATGACTAAGCACTTTGTTAGTTATTGGGTGTCGACTTATCACCTAGAGGAGGGGGGGGTGAATATGTTTTTTAAATTGTTTTATTCCCCTTTTGTTATTCTTGTTTTCTGGTTAATAGATTTAGAGATTGAAAAGCACAGCACAGAAAGCACACAAAGACTTATAGAGGTTCCTCAAGACAGGGTGTCTTGAGTAGTCCTCTTTCCCTCTGCGTCTACCTAGCGGTGTTCTAGGCTCGACAAACTCCGCCAATGTCTCCGGCCCGCAAGCCTTATAACTCGGACCCGCAAGTCACCGCAGCCTAGGCCCGCAAGACCCTTCACTGCACCTGAACCCGCAAGCTCGACACTCTGGCCCTCAAGCCCTACACAGCACAGACCCGCAAGTCATGCCTGCAGCCTAGGCCAGCAAGCCCCTTCACTGCACCCAAGCCCGCAAGCTCGACACTCAGGCCCTCAAGCCCTACACAGCACAGACCTGCAACTCTTGCCTCTTGGACCCGCAAGTCCCTGCAGCCTAGACCTTCAAGCCCCTTCACTACAACCGAGCCCACATTCTCGACACGTTTATACTCGCAAGTCCCTCTTCCCTAACCCTGAAGCCTCACAGATCTTAAGCCGTCAAGCTTGACACGCAGATCTGAAACCAGATCTACAGTTTTGGCCCGCAAGCCTTACAAGAAAGATTTACAATATGTTCTACCGCCTGGTGGAGATCGGCTTCTTTTCTTGCTTTGCCTGATGCAAATAGGCTTCTTTTCTGGAACGATTCTTAGCAGTCGATGAGACTTCACTGCAACTTGAAGAACACAGGATGATCGTTTTGTTCTTCCCTTCTTTCTTTCTTCTTCACTGCAGCTTGTACTATTGTATTCAAAATGCTCAGCGGGATTCTTTTTCGTTCCTTCATTCTCTCCGTTCTCTAAGGCATCACTGTTCCCTTTTATAGGACGGACGAGCCGCTTAACGGTCACCTATGATGTCCTTTACTGACAGACGCCCATCCCTCAAGAGCACGCGCTGATTGGACAATCATGTAGTGAAATTAAATGCTGACAGCGCGTCCGGCGACTTTTGAATCTATCTTAACGATATTTCCACTGTCACGACGACATGGACAATATCTCGATGACAGGACTTGTCGTTGTCTTTAACTGGTTTCTTCTTCAATTCTTCTTCAGATAGTGATATCTCGACAATAAGGGGCATCCCTTCTGCATTTGCACTTAATATGTCATAAAGTCATCTAACTGATGTCGGCGTGATCTTCTTGTCTACTCGATATCGCTGTAATAACCTTATCTTGTCGACGACATAATTGATATCATGTCGACAGACTATTCTTCAGCAACTGCCTGTCTTCATATGACCTTCTTTAGTCTTCTCGGCGTCATGCCTTCTTTACGACGATGTCATCGGCATCAGTCTTACTTAGCCTTTCCAACGATAAGGCTTCTTTATGATGATACCTGTCTTGTTTAGTCTTATCGATGTCAAGGCTTCTATTTGACGATATTCATTCTGACTTTAGCCTTATCGACGACATGCCTCTTTTACAATGATATATGTTCTTCCTTAGCCTTATCGACGTCAAGGCTTCTTTTCGACGTTATCGTCGACATCTTCTCTTGTGTTGTGCTTAAGTCTCCTTCTTCATCTCAGCTTTCTGATATCGTTGTGAGGTGATGTAGTGTTGAAGTTACAACGAGATTATCATACGCATGTTGTTTCAACGATAGACGATATGATCACTCAGCTTTGCTCTGCATATCATTTCAACGATATGCCTATTGTTGTCGACGATGCGTTTGGTCCTTTTCAACGACAACAGACATGATCATTCTTCTTTGCTTTGCTCATTATTCAACGATGTGCCTATACTTGTCTAACGCCTTTCCAAGGTTCCCCTGCACCGATTTCTTGCCTGACAGGATTTTGCAGGATGCAGTGTTTTCCACTCCCGACGGTGACATTCACAGGTTTTTGATCCGGTGGCGAGGTCGCCCTGCTTCAGACGACTCTTGGCTCTCCGCCTCGGAGGTGGATCTTCTGGACGCGGATCTCCTACGCAGTTACTTACCCGCACACTCATCGGTGATGAGTCATTTTGAGCGGGGGAGGATTGATGGCGGCGACCTCCACGACGGCCAACTTGGTGATGAAGATGACGTCCATGGCGCACTTGGTGATCATGGGATAGTGGCGGAAGATAATGATGTTGAACCGCCGGCCAAAGACTTGCGGCGCCGTAGCGATCACGACTACAATCTTCGCCCACGCAACAAGAATTTAATTTAGTTTATTTTGCTAGTTTATGGTCTGCAATTATCTATTTATGTGGTTTGCATTTAATTATTTTATTTGTCATTTTGAATTTGTGATGTGCGTTTAGCCACTGTTATGGGTTGCTATTAAACTTTTGGATGTACGCCTTATATAAGGCCAAAAACTCTACCTATGTTATTAGAATTTGATGAAATTGAAAATTATAATTTTCCCCCCAAAACCTAAACTTCTCTCTCCCTCTTCCTCTCTCATTGCCGCCGCCCCTTAAGGGTTTCCCCTTGCTTCTAAGGTTCGGCCTCCCCCCTTCTTTCTCTTCTTCCTTCCTCCATATTCTCTCCTCCACACTATTCCTCCACCACCTTTCATCTCTCTATTTCTCCTTTCATCCACGGCTCCAAAAATTCTCATGCAAGAAGGAAAGGTTTTGGTGATCTTCTACGACGTGAAGCGGGGAAGACGGACGTGTTCTTCATCTTTGGTGCGCTTCCCGTGGATCTCGACGGAAGGCGATCATTTCTTGTGGATCCAACATCTCGGATCTACTTTTCTGAGAGGGGTAACGAAAATTACTACTCAATAGATCTTCCCTTCTTTGATAGTCTTGTGGTGGACGATTTTTGCGTGGATTTTCGAAGCTTTAATTATCGCGGTAATTTTTATAATAGATCTGTGGTTTTTGTTTGGTTTTCCGATAACTCTCGAGAGGATTGGCGAACCGTACGTTAGCGCGAAAGATAAATAAAAATAATTTGTGACTGTTGTGTTTCGTTAGCGTGTGGTAAAGAGGGCGTAAAACGTAACGAGAGTCGTTGTTTCGTCGTCCGTGTAGGATCAATTTGGTCGGGCCTACATCAATTTAGTATCAAAGCGAGATTCGTGTCAATTTCTAAATTGACGCATTCCTTAGGAATTTCGTAGAACGACGGCACTCACAATTTTCACATGATTTGGCACTTAAAATTTTAAAATAAAATTTTGCCGGTCTGCGAATAGCGGTCTAAAATTCTCATTTTTTTAGCGAAATTCAAAATTCAAAATTCTGGAAATTCTACTTATTATTTATTGTAAGAAAATCAAAAACAAATTTCTACTTACCTTTGTTATTAGGCGGGAATAAAATTATCTCTCGTCAAATTTTTATCGTGATCTAAAATTCTGGTCTGCATTTAGTAAAAAAAAACAATTCTGCAGAAAATAAATTAAAAATCCCTTGTCCTGTTCATGCGCACTAGGCTTGGCATGGAGTATCTCCCTACCACTTCCACCATTGCAGACGACCATGATGACGAGCACGCTCCGACAACGATTGCGGAGCTTCGGGACGAGTTTAACGCTAAGTTCGATGCACTCACACAGTTAATACAAGGGTTAGCATTAAATCAAGCGGCGCCTCGAAATCCCGCTGCCAATCAACGAGATGAGATCCAACCCATCCCCGTAATCAGGACGAAGAGCAAGCGCCTCGAACTCCTCATGAGTTTGATGTAACTAGAGCCGTAAAAATTGATCCACCGTCATATGATGGTATGGGTGAACCCCAAGTATTTTTAGACTGGATCATGGAGATCGAGTGTTATTTTGAGTGAAAAAATCTGACGGACGGTGAGATGGTGTGGGTTGCACGGATGAAGCTTCTGGGTAGGGCCAAAACTTTCTGGTTGAACGAGGAGAGGCTATTAGGTACCGTGAATGGAGCACCCCCAATTGAGTGGGCTGCCATGAAAGAACTCCTGTCGGACCAATATGTCCCTGCGTATCACAGAACCCAAATGTTCGACGAGTTAGCCACCCATCGTCAGGGGGGGAAATCGGTAGCGGAGTACATGGGACCCCTTAAAGATATGATGGTGCGGTGTGACGTACGGGAAATGCCGGAAGTTACACTATCTCATTTTCGTAAGGGACTCAACCCAGAAATCCAAGGCAAGCTCTTGCGTTATGGTCATACGGACCTTAACACGACATTCAATGCTGCCTTAGACATAGAGAAGCTCAACGCTTACAAGTCCAAGGGACGAGCATTCCAGAAGGGAAAGTCCCTTTTAGGAGCCCACCTTCATCCTCCATGAGGGAGAAAAGAAGGTTTCGATCGACTGATTCGAATTCTGTTGTCATTACCGCTAGGAACATTAGGAATCCCACTGATGAGAGAGTTTCGGTAGGACGGATTAATAAGACTAATGCCACATGTTATTCTTGCGGGATCCAAGGGCATTACTCTAGTGAGTGCCCCACTAAGAGTAAACCACTAGCACTATTAGACTCCACGTCTGAACCCGTCGAGATCGTCTATGAAGCCGACAATGAAACTGATGCCGAGCTGAGTGACATTGAAGATGAATCTTATATGATGGTTATGAGGTGTATTTTGGCCACACCGGGTGCGTCAGATGAGTATAATCGGACAAATATCTTTTCGTTAAATTTTAAAAGCGGTGAGAAGTGGTGTAAATTAATAATAGATAGCGGTAGTAGCATGAATGTCATTTCGGAGAACGCTATCACTCGTATGCATTTAGTCACTGAACCGCACCCCCATCCATATAAAATAGCATGGGTAAACAAAACGTCTATTGCGGTCTCTAAACGTTGTCTAGTGCCGCTTACGGTGAAGAGTTATATCGACAAGGTGTGGTGCGACGTCATCCCCATGGATGTTTGTCATGTACTACTAGGATGACCGTGGATTTATGATTTTGACGTGACCCATTTCGGACGAGCCAACACATACGAGTTTAAGTTTAATGGTAAGACCATTGTCTTGAAACCCTCACTGTCTAAGGATCCGTCGATTGTCTCCAAAGACACAATTGTGCCTGCGGAAAAGAAAATAATTGGCTTGATAAGTAGGAAGGAACTAGAGCGTGAGACCTTCTTGAATGGCGTCATCTATGCTTTAGTATGTCTACAAGCTAAGGAGGATTCACCATCTTTAGAGAACCTACCGTTATCTCTGCGAACTCTTTTGGAAGAGTATAAGGACGTCTATCCGGTGGACTTACCATCTAATTTGCCACCCATGAGGGAAATCCAGCACGAGATTGATTTCATCCCGGGCTCATCATTGCCTAATCTCCCCCATTATCGGCTCAATCCCGCCGCGCATAATGAAATACAAACTTTAATTTCAGATTTATTAGCAAAGGGATATATCCGTCATAGTAAGAGTCTATGTGCAGTCCCTGCACTTTTGGTCCCAAAAAAAGATAAGTCTTGGAGATTGTGTGTAGACTACCAGGCCATAAATAAAATTACTATTAATTATTGGTTTTCCATCTCACGTTTGGACAATTTATTTGATATGTTATCTGGAGCCGCCATATTCTCAAAGTTGGATCTTAAAAGTGGTTACCACCAAATAAGGATAGGGGAGGGAGACGAATGGAAAACGGTATTTAAGTCTAAGGATGGGCTCTATGAGTGGTTGGTGCTTGGAGAGGGGCTCACCAACGGACCGAGTACTTTCTCGCGGTTGATGACCCAAATATTTAAACCATATATGAGTAAATTTGTAGTGGTCTATTTCGATGACATCTTAGTCTTTATCCTCTCGCCGATGGACCATGAAGAACATTTGAGGACGATCCTTACAACATTGCGCCTAGAAACTTTATTTATTAATCTTAAAAAGTGCGCATTTGGTGTTACTTCCGTAGAGTTTTTAGGATAAATAGTGAGTTCCGAAGGTATTCATGTTGACCCTAAAAAGGTCCAAGTTATTCGAGAATGGCCGGAACCTAAAAATATCCGGGAGGTTAGAAGTTTTCATGGATTGGCCGCGTTTTATTGAAGGTTTATTCACAATTTTAGAAGTATCATGGCACCAATCACTGAATGCATGAAGAAGGGTGATTTTATTTGTACTACAGCGGCCACTACTGCATTTCAGGCGATTAAGGAACGGATGTCCGAATCCCCACTACTACGGTTGCCGGATTTTAGCAAGGTGTTTGAATTATCATGTGACGCATCGGGGATAGGAATCAGAGGAGTTTTAAGTCAAGAGGGACATCCGATAGGTTATTTTAGCAAGAAGCTTGCGGGTCCAAAATTAAATTACTCTAATTATGATCGTGAGTTCTATGTCGTAATACGTTGTCTTCAACATTGGCGACATTATCTTATATCAAAAGAATTTGTAATCTTATCCGATCATGAGGCACTAAAAGTTGTAAACTCCCAAAGTAAAATCAGCCCTCGGCACGCCAAATGGGTCTCGTACCTTCAGGAGTACACATTCATTATCAAGCATCTTAAGGGTACGTTAAATCGTGTGGCGGACGCTCTTAGTCATGTCACACTATTATTATCTGCAATGGAAGTAACGGTCATAGGATTTGAGAGAATTAAGGATGAATATGTTTAATGCCTGGATTTTAAGGATATATATTTAGCCGCTCAGGACAATTCCCCTTCTACTATCTCTGCATACTACAGCAATGACGGTTATATATTTAAGCAAATGCAATTATGTATTCCCCGTTCCTCGCTACGCCATTTCATTATATGGGAGTTACATAGTGGAGGGTTAGGTGGACATTTCGGTCGGGATAAAACTATCACACTAGTCGAGGACAAATTCTCTTGGTCAGGCCTCAAACCAATGGTCAATAAAATCGTTGGGAGTTGCCGTGTATGTCAATTAGCGAAAGGTAACAAGACCAATGCGGGTCTGTACACACCAATGCCGATTCCGTCTGTCCCATGGGAGGACGTTAGCATGGACTTCATATTGGGCCTACCCCTAACATTTAGGCGACACGATTCCATTCTGGTCGTAGTGGATCGATTTTTCAAAATGGCCTACTTTATCGCATGCAATAACACCAACGATGCATCACATATTGCTAAATTGTATTTCAAGGAGGTCGTGGCTCATCGGGGCGTCCCTAAAACAATAGTGACTTATAGGGACGTTAAATTTACTAGCTATTTCTGGAATACACTTGGAAGATTTTGGGAACTAGACTTATGTTTTCGTCGGCCTATCATCCCCAAATGGATGGGCAAACGGAAGTGGTTAACCGAAGCTTGGGTGGTTTACTTCGTTGCCTCGTGGGTGATCATAAAGGTACGCGGGACCTTATTTTTCCTCATGCTCAACTAGCCTATAATAATCTAAGAATAGGTCCACTGGATTATCACCAAATGAGATCGTACATGGATATAAGGCGCCTGTGCCTCTTGACTTGGTTCCGCCACCGCCATCTTTTAAATCCAGTCAATTTGCACAGGGCTTCGCCTCGCATGTTCACACTCTCCATAAGCACATTAATTAGCGAGACGTTAGCTAAGTAATATTCTATTTATCAATCGAATGCTAACGTACATAAGAGAACAGTCCCCTTGAATATTGGTGATTTGGTAATGGTTCGTCTAATCCCTGAACGGATGTCGTCGGGCACCGTAAAGAAATTGGCGAATAGGAGAGCCGGTCCTTTTTGGGTTTTAAAGAAGCTAGGCGAAAATGCATATCTATTGAAGTTACCCGCTGATTGGGGAATTTCCCCTGTTTTTAACGTTTCGGATTTAACGCTTTATGTTGCTCCACCACCTGAACTGTCTGTCTCTCCGTTTAATATTTCCACTACATCTTCTAATGGGGTGGGGGTGAGATTGTTTCTGGATCGCTCTCTCCTTCGGATTCTACGGGAGGTATGTTGCCTACTGGTGATAAAACATGTTTTTCTTCATTGCCTAACGCCTTTCCAAAGTCCCCCCGGACCGATTTCTTGCCTGATAGGATTTTGCAGGATGCAGTCTTTTCCACTCCCGACGGTGACATTCATAGGTTTTTGATCCGGTGGCGAGGTCGCCCTGCTTCAGACGACTCTTGGCTCTCCGCCTCGGAGGTGGATCTTCTGGACGCGGATCTCCTACGCAGTTACTTACCCGCACACTCATCGGTGATGAGTCCTTTTGAGCGGGGGAGGATTGATGGCGACGGCCTCCACGACGGCCAACTTGGTGATGAAGATGACGTCCATGGCGCACTTGGTGATCATGGGATAGTGGCGAAAGATGATGATGTTGAACCGCCGGCCAAAGACTTACGGCGCCGTAGCGGTCACGACTACAATCTTCGCCCACGCAACAAGAATTTAATTTAGTTTATTTTGCTAGTTTATGGTCTGCAATTATCTATTTATGTGGTTTGCATTTAATTATTTTATTTCTGTCATTTTGAATTTGTGGTATGCGTTTAGCCACTGTTATGGGCTGTTATTAAACTTTTGGATGTACGCCTTATATAAGGCCAAAAACTCTACCTTTGTTATTAGAATTTGATGAAATTGAAAATTATAATTTTCCCCCCAAAACCTAAACTTCTCTCTCCCTCTTCCTCTCTCATTGTCGCCGCCCCTTAAGGGTTTCCCCTTGTTCTAAGGTTCGGCCGCCCCCCTTCTTTCTCTTCTTCCTTCCTCAATATTCTCTCCTCCACACTATTCCTCCCCCACCTTTCATCTCTCTATTTCTCCTTTCATCCACGGCTAAAAATTCTCGTGCAAGAAGGAAAGGTTTTGGTGATCTTCTACGGCGTGAAGCGGGGAAGACGGACGTGTTCTTCATCTTTGGTGCGCTTCCCGTGGATCTCGACGGAAGGCGATCATTTCTTGTGGATCAAACATCTCGGATCTACTTTTCCGAGAGGGGGAACGAAACTTACTACTCAAGAGATCTTCCTTTCTTTGATAGTCTTGTGGTGGACGATTTTGCGTGAATTTTCGAAGCTTTAATTATCGCGGTAATTTTTATAATAGATCTGTAGCTTTCGTTTGGTTTTCCGATAAATCTCGAGAGGATTGGCGACCCTCGCACTTTTTCTAGTTGGGATAGATCCTACCATTTTCGACTCTGGCTTTTCTTTGGTGGATCTGTTTTGGTACAACTCCAAGCTCGTCGGAATTAATATTATTCTTTTTAGCCGGAGCGGATTTTGGCCTATAGCCATTCTCCAAACCAAGTGCGGTGTGGCTACCCGTACGTTAGCGCGAAAGATAAATAAAAATAATTTGTGACTGCTGCGTTTCGTTAGCGTGTGGTAAAGAGGGCGTAGAACGTAACGAGAGTCGTTGTTTCGTCGTCCGTGGAGGATCAATTTGGTCGGGCCTACATCAATTTGGTATCAAAGCGAGGTTCGTGTCAATTTCTAAATTGACGCATTCCTTAGGAATTTTGTAGAACAACGGCACTCACAATTTTCACACGATTTGGGACTCAAAAATTTAAAAATAAAATTTCGCCGGTCTGCGAATAGCGGTCTAAAATTCTCATTTTTTTAGCGAAATTAAAAAAAAAAATTCTGGAAATTCTACTTATTATTGTCTGTAAGAAAATAAAAGAAAAATTCTACTTACCTTAATTATTAGAAGGGAATAAAATTATCTCTCGTAAAATTTTTATCCTGATCTAAAATTCTGGTCTGCATTTAGTAAAAAAAAAAATCTACAAAAAATACATTAAAAATCCCTTGTCCTGTTCATGCGCACTAGGCTTGGCACGGAGTATCTCCCTACCACTTCCACCAGGGCAGACGACCATGATGACGAGCACGCTCCGGCAACGATTGCGGAGCTTCGGGACGAGTTTAACGCTAAGTTCGATGCACTCACACAGTTAATACAAGGGTTAGCATTAAATCAAGCGGCGCCTCGAAATCCCGCTGCCAACCAATGAGATGAGAGACCAAACCATCCCCGTAATCAGGACGAAGAGCAAGCGCCTCGAACTCCTCATGAGTTCGATGTAACTAGAGCCGTAAAAATTGATCCACCGTCATATGATGGTATGGGTGAATCCCAAGTATTTTTAGACTGGATCATGGAGATCGAGTGTTATTTTGAGTGGAAAAATCTGACGGACAGTGAGAAGGTGCGGGTTGCACGGATGAAGCTTCTGGGTAGGGCCAAAACGTTCTGGTTGAACGAAGAGAGGCGATTAGGTACCGTGAATGGAGCATCCCCCAATTGGGTGGGCTGCCAAGAAAGCACTCCTGTCGGACCAATATGTCCCTGCGTATTACCGAACCCAAATGTTCGAAGAGTTAGCCACCCATCGTCAGGGGGGAAAATCGGTAGCGGAGTACATGGGACTCCTTGAAGATATGAAGGTGCGGTGTGACGTACGGGAAATGCCCGAAGTTACACTATCTCGTTTTCGTAAGGGACTCAACCCAGACATCCAAGGCAAGCTCTTGCGTTATGGTCATACGGACCTTAACACGATATTCAATGTCGCCTTAGACATAGAGAAGCACAACGCTTACAAGTCCAAGGGACGAGCATTCCAGAAGGGAAAGTCCCTTTTAGGAGCCCCACCTTCGTCCTTCATGAGGGACAACTGAAGGTTTTGATCGACTGATTCGAATTCTGTAGTCATTACCGCTAGGAACATTAGGAATCCCACTGGTGAGAGAGCTCCGGTAGGATGGATTAATAAGACTAATGCCATATGTTATTCTTGCGGGATCCAAGGGCATTACTCTAGTGAGTGCCCCACTAAGAGTAAACCACTAGCACTATTAGACTCCACGTCTGAACCCGTCGAGATCGTCTATGAAGCCGACAATGAAACTGATGCCGAGCCGAGTGATATTGAAGATGAATCTTATATGATGGTTATGAGGTGTATTTTGGCCACACCGCGTGCGTCGAATGAGTATAATCGGACGAATATCTTTTCGTGGAATTTTAAAAGCGGTTAGAAGTGGTGTAAATTAATAATAGATAGCGGTAGTAGCATGAATGTCATTTCGGAGAACGCTATCACTCGTATGCATTTAGTCACTGAACCGCACCCCTATCCGTATAAAATAGCGTGGGTAAACAAAACGTTTATTGCGGTCTCTAAACGTTGTCTAGTGCCGCTTACGGTGAAGAGCTATATCGACAAGGTGTGGTGCGACGTCATCCCCATGGATGTTTGTCATGTACTACTAGGACGGTCGCGGCTTTATGATTATGACATGACCCATTTCGGATGAGCTAACACATACGAGTTTAAGTTTAATGGTAAGACCATTTTCTTGAAACCCTCACCGCCTAAGGATCCGTCGATTGCCTCCAAAGAAACAATTGTGCCTGCGGAAAAGAAAACAATAGGCTTGATAAGTAGGAAGGAACTAGAGCGTGAGACCTTCTTGAATGGCGTCGTTTATGCTTTAGTATGTCTACAATCTAAGGACGATTCACCATCTTTAGAGAACCTACCGTTATCTCTGCGAACACTTTTGGAAGAGTATAAGGACGTCTATCCGGTGGACTTACCATCTAAGTTGCCACCCATGAGGGAAATCCAGCACGAGATTGATTTCATCCCAGGCTCATCATTACTTAATCTCCCCCATTATCGGCTCAATCCCGCCGCACATAATGAATTACAAACTTTAATTTCAGATTTATTAGCAAAGGGATATATCCGCCATAGTAAGAGTCCATGTTCCGTCCCTGCACTTTTGGTCCCAAAAAAAGGTAAGTCTTGGAGATTGTGTGTAGGCTACCGGGACATAAATAAAATTACTGTTAAATATAGGTTTCCCATCCCACGTTTGGACGATTTATTAGATATGTTATCTGGAGCCACCATATTCTCAAAGTTGGATCTTAAAAGTGGTTACCACAAAATAAGGATACGGGAGGGAGACGAATGGAAAACGACATTTAAGTCTAAGGATGGGCTCTATGAGTGGTTGGTGCTTGGAGAGGGGCTCACCAACGGACCGAGTACTTTCTCGCGGTTGATGACCCAAATATTTAAACCATATATGGGTAAATTTGTAGTGGTCTATTTCGATGACATCTTAGTCTTTAGCCTCTCGCCGATGGACCATGAAGAACATTTGAGGACAATCCTTACAACATTGCGCCAAGAAACTTTATTTATTAATCTTAAAAAGTGCGCATTTGGTGGGACTTCCGTAGAGTTTCTAGGATACATAGTGAGTTCCGAAGGTATTCATGTTGACCCTACAAAGGTCCAAGTTATTCGAGAATGGCCGGAACCTAAAAATATCTGGGAGCTTAGAAGTTTTCATGGATTGGCCACGTTTTACCGATGGTTTATTCGCAATTTTAGTAGTATCATGGCACCAATCACTAAATGCTTGAAGAAGGGTGATTTTATTTGGACTAAAGTGACCACTACTGCATTTCAGGCGATTAAGGAACGGATGTCCGAAGCTCCACTACTACGGTTGCCGAATTTCAGCAAGGTGTTTGAATTATCATGTGACACATCGGGGATAGGAATCAGAGGAGTTTTAAGTCAAGAGGGACATCCGATAGGTTATTTTAGCGAGAAGCTTGCGGTCCCGAAATTAAATTACTCCAATTATGATAATGAATTTTATGCCGTAATACGTTGTCTTCAACATTGGCGACACTATCTTATATCAAAAGAATTTGTAATCTTATCCGATCATGAGGCGCTAACATTTGTAAACTCCCAAAGTAAAATCAGCCCTCGACACGCCAAATGGGTCTCGTACCTTCAGGAGTACACATTCATTATCAAGCACCTTAAGGGTATGTTAAATCGTGTGGCAGACGCTCTTAGTCGTGTCACTCTATTATTATCATCAATGGAAGTAACGGTCATAGAATTTTAGAGAATTAAGGATGAATATGTTCAATGCCCGGATTTTAAGGATATATATTTAGCCGCTCAGGACAATTCCTCTTCTACTAGCTCTGCATACTACATCTGTGACGGTTATCTATTTAAGCATACGCAATTATGTATTCCCCGTTCCTCGCTACACCATTTCATTATATGGGAGTTACATAGTGGAGGGTTAGGTAGACATTTCGGTCGGGATAAAACTATCACACTAGTCGAGGACAAATTCTTTTGGTCAGGCCTCAACCAATGGTCAATCAAATTGTTGGGATTTGCCGTGTATGTTAATTAGCGAAAGGTAACAAGACCAATGCGGGTCTGTACACACCACTGCCGATTCCGTCAGTCCCATGGGAGGACGTTAGCCTGGATTTTATATTGGGCCTACCCCTAACATTTAGGCGACACGATTCCATTCTGGTCGTAGTGGATCGATTTTACAAAATGGACTATTTTATCGCATGCAATAACACAAACGATGCATCACATGTTGCTAAATTGTATTTCAAGGAGGTCGTGGCTCATCGGGGCGTCCCCAAAACGATAGTGACTGATATGGACGTTAAATTTACTAGCTATTTCTGGAAAACACTTTGGAAGCTTTTGGGAACTAAACTTATGTTTTCGTCGACCTATCATCCCCAAACGGATGGGCAAACGGAAGTGGTTAACCGAAGCTTGGGTGGTTTACTTCGTTGCCTCGTGGGTGATCATAAAGGTACGTGGGACCTTATTCTTCCTCATGCTCAACTAGCTTAAAATAATTCTAAGAATAGGTCCACTGGATTATCACCAAATGAGATCGTACATGGATATAAGGCGCACGTGCCTCTTGACTTGGTTCCGCTACCGCCATCTTTTAAATCCAGTCAATTTGCACAGGACTTCACCTCGCATGTTCACACTCTCCATAAGCACATTAGCGAGACGTTAGCTAAGCAATATTCTATTTATCAATCAAATGCTAACGTACATAAGCGAGCAGTCCCCTTGAATATTGGTGATTTGGTAATGGTTCGTCTAATCACTGAACGGATGCCGTCGGGCACCGTAATGAAATTGGCGAATAGGAGAGCCGGTCCTTTTCGGGTTTTAAAGAAGCTAGGCGAAAATGCATATCTATTGAAGTTACCCGCTGATTGGGGAATTTCCCCTGTTTTTAACATTTCGGATTTAACGCTTTATGTCGCTCCACCACCTGAACTATCTGTCTCTCCGTTTAATATTTCCACTACATCTTCTAATGGGGTGTGGGGTAATATTGTTTCTGGATCGCTCTCTCCTTCATATTCTACGGGAGGTATGTTGCCTACTGGTGATAAAACATGTTTTTCTTCTTCGCCTAACGCCTTTCCAAGGTTCCCCCGGACCGATTTCTTGCCTGACAAGATTTTGCAGGATGCAGTGTTTTCCACTCCCGACGGTGACATTCATAGGCTTTTGATCCGGTGGCGAGGTCGCCCTGCTTCAAACGACTCTTGGCTCTCCGCCTCGGAGGTGGATCTTCTGGATGCGGATCTCCTACGCAGTTACTTACCCGCACACTCATCGGTGATGAGTCCTTTTGAGCGGGGGAGGATTGATGGCGACGACCTCCACGACGGCCAACTTGGTGATGAAGATGACGTCCATGGCGCACTTGGTGATCATGGGATGGTGGCGGAAGATGATGATGTTGAACCGCCGGCCAAATACTTGCGGCGCCGTAGCAGTCACGACTACAATCTTCGCCCACGCAACAAGAATTTAATTTAGTTTATTTTGCTAGTTTATGGTCTGCAATTATCTATTTATGTGGTTTGCATTTAATTATTTTATTTCCGTCATTTTGAATTTGTGGTGTGTGTTTAGCCACTGTTATGGGCTGCTATTAAACTTTTGGATGTACGCCTTATATAAGGCCAAAAACTCTACCTATGTTATTAGAATTTGATGAAATTGAAAATTATAATTTTCCCCCCAAAACCTAAACTTCTCTCTCCCTCTTCCTCTCTCATTGCCGCCGCCCCTTAAAGGTTTCCCCTTGCTTCTAAGGTTCGGTCGCCCCCATCTTTCTCTTCTTCCTTCCTCCATATTCTCTCCTCCATACTATTGTTGGGTTTTCTATACCCCTCGAACGGGATTACATATCACATATGCGCAGTGGAAATAAAGACAAGAACAACCCAAAAGAAGCTAACGAATCTTGTGGTTTTCATGATTCAAGAGAATAAGAAAGCAAATGCAATATACCTTTGCGGGATTGAGTCAATACTCAACCAAGGTGCTCCAAGATGAAATTCGAAATCTGAGTTCCAAGAACCGAAGTGTGTCGGCTCCTCTACAGCGATCCACACGAACGATGGAGAACCGTAGCTTCTTGTCGTACAAGAACTAGGTCGGAGAAGGAATCTCTCAACGTCCCCATGGACTGCTAGATCCGATCCAGGGGAGGCGGCGACTGACGGCGGCGACTAGCGGCGACAGAAAGGCGATCGACAGACGGGAAGAACGAGAAGCCTTCGCACGAAACAGTTCTGGTCAGCCGTTCGTCCAAAATCGCGAAAGGATTAAGTCCACAGTAAACCTAGAATTGCAAGACCTTTTATACTAAAATGCATAAATCAGGCTATCCACAGACCAGAATATTTCTGTCCAGATTTACATTCGCCGAATTCGACTAATCACTATAACCGAATTCGACTCGAATTCGGCGAAACCATTTCGACGAATTCGTCTATATGCTATAGCCGATTCGATTATATAAATTCGGTTATATCATTTCATCGAAGTGATATATTTCGGCTAAACCCTTTAGTCGAATTCGGTTAATCACATTAGCCGATTCGATATAGCCGAATTCCATTAGGCGAATCAACATAATTCGGTTAAACCCTTTAGCCAAATTTGACACAGTTCGGTTAAACCCTTTACCCGAATTTGTCTAGCATAAATCCATTTGTTTAAACCCTTTAAACGATTTCCCGTTGAGACATTCTCAAGTTAATGCCAAGCAGTCACAGGATTGGTCCTCCACTCATATCCAATATGAGTAAGGCCAACACAATCCTTTCTCCAACTTCTCCAAACGCTTTTATGTGCGACCCTATAGGCTCATATTGCGTTGGCAGCAAGACTAACAATTGATTGCTTTGAGATCACCTCAGAAACTCCAACAGTCTCCCACTTGATCACAAAGTATCAAGAAAAGTCTCACAAACAATGAGCGGCATCTAGCAATACATCATTGCTACCCAAGCAATAAGAGTTCATAACTCAATGATAAAGTAGTTTTTATATAAGTTTTTAATAGAAATTTTTGTAATTATTTAATATGATTTTTCCTTTTTATGTCAATTTTAGGTTATAAGTAGTTCTTTTTGTAATTTTGATTCTAACTTAGCCTAATTTTAATATTTGCAGATTTTTGGACAAATTGGGAAAATATTGCATTACACGCCCTCGGTCACGCCCGTGACCAAGGGCGTGTAACTTGAAGACCAGTCCAGGTCGATGCCGTGCTGTTGAGCTAGTCCACACCCAGTCACGCCCCAGGTCACGCCCGTGACCCAAAGTCACGCCCGTGACCATGGGCGTGTAATATTAGAATCTGCCACGTGGAGCTGCCGTCGAGACGAGAAGTTGCCGTTGAGAAGTCAACCAAAATCACGCACGTGACCCAAAGTCACGCCCGTGACCTTCCCGCGTGATCCAAGCACGCCGCCGCGCCGTCTGCCTAGCCCATGCCGCATTAAATAAAGCCGTCCTGAGTCACGCCCGTGACCCATATGTCACGCCCGTGACATGTTCGATTTTCTCCCGACGTCACGCCAAGCCCACGCCGCTGCCGGATCCAATGTTACAGTGATTACACGCCCTTGGTCACGCCCGTGACCGAGGGCGTGTAACTTGAAAATTTCGCCTATAAATACAGAGGCTCTCCTTGAGTCCAGGGTTCAGAATTTTGGAGTGGGGGAGGTGCTGCTAGAGCCATTCTTGAGTATTTTTCTCTTTTCATGTTCATGTTCATGTCTCTTTACTTTCATGCTCTCTTCCTTTTCTAATGCAATGTATTATTTTTCCTTCAATGCAATAGTTTAGTTTAAGCTTGTAATCTTGTTCTTCCTAGCTTGCAATTTCCTCTCTTAAGTCTTGTAATAGTTTTCATTTAAATAAAAATAGTTTGTTCTCTTTCTTTTTGTCTCCTCCTTACTTAGTTAAATTTTTTTAATATGCATTTTTATCTTTCTTTCTCTTCCCCTTCCACCATGATTAACTAATCCTCATTAGTACTCGATCAAAATGATCCGAGGATGAGTTAGACAAGTTATGATCTTCTAAAGTTTTCTTTTTTCGTTTTTATAAACACTTGAATTACCCTTGATTTTTAATTGGTGAGGCCATATTTTCGATATATTGTTTTCGCTTAAGTTTTCATATTTAGTTAGCCGAGAGGCTCAAAGTATGAATCGATCACTCAAGGGTAAAGAGAGTTGCACGCACCCCTCGAGAGAGGATGACGTAAATCTCCCGGATTGGAGTCAAATCCAATAGTGGGGTTCACCTCGTAAAGCAAGTTTTAGGTAATCGATTATAGGATGAGAGTCCGGTTGATTTTTCCTAATCTTAGTTGGGCATCAACCTCGAGAGAGGCATGTTCGAGCTTCGGGAACCTCCACGGTCAAGTAGTTCAATTTAAACGGAATTAGATTTAATTTCCTTTTACTTGTCTATTCTCACTCCAAGGTGACTTTTGATTGAGTGCTAGCTTCTTTTATCTTCATCACAACCCTTCAATTAGTTTGCATTTTCCTTTCTTCTAGCTAAGTAATTAAAACTCAAAAATATTGTTAGATAAGATAATGGTGACTTTCCTCAAAGTAGAAGTAATCAACGCGCCCCGTGGAATACGACCTTGATATTTCTTAATATCCTATACTATAGACGATAAGGTACGCTTGCCTTTATCGGATATGGTTTGGAAAAAAATCTTTAACCTTCGCTTAATTTAAAAACCACCGAATTTTTATATCAAGTTTTTGGCGCCGTTGCCGGGGACTTTTGCGTAGATATTTTGAAACGAGGATAGCTATTAATTTTATCATGTTTTTATTTTAGTTTTTCTATTTTTGAAAATCTTAAGGTGAAATTAAAATCTTGGAAAGGGAAGTTTGGGGTGTCATCCCATCTCACCTCCTAGTACCTTGCAATCCCTTCACAGGGCAGATCTCGGGAAGTCCAAGACTAACTTAATCCACCTAAAAGAACAAAAAAAAAGGAAGAAGAAGAAATTCAAAAAAAAAAAAAAATATTATATATATATTATATTTATAATTAATCATTCTCCTTTTTTTGCTTTCATTATTGTTTTTACTAAATTCTCTTTTCTCTCGTAGCTCTTTTCTTCTTCTTTTTCCCTTTTATTCCTTTTTCTTTTTTTTTTCAGTGTATGACCCGAGGTAGTTCTTCGAATCTTCCTTTTGATCCAGAGATCGAGCGAACCCTTTCGAGGTGCCACCGTTCTCATAATCAGGAAAATCAAGTAGAATTCGAAGAGTCGATCGGGGACACTAACACAGCAAATATGGGTGACCCTAATCCGCCAAATCCGCCAAATCCTAATGAGGCTGTGCAACGGACCATGTCCTATTATGCGCAGCCGAATCTGGACGGCACACAATCAAGTATTGTTCGCCCCCCGGTGGCAAACAATAACTTTGAGATCAAGTCCAGCACTATACAAATGGTGCAACAATCGGTGACCTTCGATGGTCACCCGGACGAGGATCCAAACTATCATATTTCTTATTTTCTCGAAATTTGCGACACGTTCAAAATCAATGGCGTCACCGATGACTCCATTCGATTACGTCTTTTTCCTTTTTCTTTGCGGGGTAAGGCTAAGCAGTGGTTGGGCTCCCTTCCTAGGGACTCCATCACTACATGGGCCGATATGGCGGGAAAATTTCTTACAAAGTATTTTCTGCCTTCAAAAACCGCTAAAATGCGCACGGATATTGCGTCATTTATGCAAATCGACTCGGAGACTCTCTATGATACATGGGAGCGCTTCAAGGAGCTTTTGCGTAGATGCCCTCACCACGCACTACCAACTTGGCAACAAGTGCAAATCTTTTATAACGGCTTAAATTTCCAAACTAGGCAAATGATTGATGCGGCCGCTGGGGGCTCTTTAAATAAGAAAACCCCGGAGGCCGCTCAAGAGCTTTTTGAGGAAATGGCCACTAATGCGTATCAATGGAATTTGCCCCGAGCTCGGCCTAGCAAGCCGGCCGGACTTTTTGAAATAGACGCTACTTCAAATTTGGCTTTACAAGTTGAGCGCTTAACAAAGCAAGTGGCGGAGATGTCTGCTTCCTCCGCCACTCCTCCTTGGGCTAATAATGCTTTAATTGAAGAGCAAGTCGATTACATGGGAAATCCGCCTCGTCCTTCCTATAACCCGAACACCGCTCCGTATAATAACACCTACAATGCGGGTTATAGGAATCATCCGAATTTCTCATGGAGCAATCAAGGAAATGCTTAGCGTCCCTTAAATTTGAATCAACCTCCAAATCAACTTCTCAATTTAACTCCCCCTCCAAATTTTAATCCACCCGGTTTTCCACCGCAACAGCAAAAACCCTCTCCGCTTGAAGAGATTTTTGCAAAATATGTTGCTACAAATGAAGCGAACATCCGGAACCTCACCGGATCGATCAAAAATTTGGAGAACCAAGTGGGCCAGCTAGCAAAGATAATCTCCGAGCGCCAGCAAGGAGCCCTTCCGGGAAACACGGAGCCAAACCCAAGGGAGAGCGCAAACGCGATTACACTCCGAAGCGGGAAGGAGGTGGTTTCTAAACAGGACGAACCCAAGGTAACTTCCCCTCCACCTCCTCCTTCTCCTATTTTATCTTCGAATTTACCTGCTACGATAGCTCCGCGCGTCTCTACATCTAATATTCCGTATCCGTCTAAGTTTAAGAGCGAGAGCGCCGAAAAGAATTATAAAAAGTTTTTGGATATTTTAAAACAAATTCACATTAATGTACCCTTCTGCGAGGCTATCTCTCAAATGCCTAAATATGCGAAATATCTTAAGGAGTTGCTCTCCAATAAGAAAAAGTTAGAAGATATTTCGCATATTTCTTTGAACGCAGAATGCTCCGCGGTTGTACTCAACAAATTGCCTCGAAAAGTGAATGACCCGGGAAAGTTCTCCATCCCGTGTTTATTTGGCAATTCGTTAGTAAAACACGCTTTAGCGGATTTGGGAGCAAGTATCAATCTCATGCCCTTTTCTCTCTTTAAGAAGCTAGGTCTAGGAAATCCAAGCCCCACTCGAATGAGTATTCAATTAGCGGATCGCTCTTTAAAATATCCGGTAGGAATAGTGGAGGACGTGCTCGTCAAGGTCGACAAGTTCATCTTCCCGGTGGACTTTGTCATTCTTGACATCGAAGAGGATGCCGAAGTACCCCTCATACTCGGCCGCCCCTTCCTTGCCACCTCCCGCGCCATTATTGACGTAAGTAACGGAAAGCTCCTCCTACGGGTTGGAGACGATGAAGTTTCTTTCGGCATAAATTCCTCGATGCGGAACACATTAGAAAATGACGATTCGTGTTTTTACCTGGAAGAGTGTTGGGAATTCGATTCCCCTCCCGAGTTAGTCTCCACCTCGAGTCACGAGTCTGAGTTCGCCGAGCTCTTTTGTCTGGAAGAAGAAGAAGTCACTCGTTTCACACCACCCGAACCACTATTTTTAGAAAAATTAAAAATCAAAACATCTTATGAAGAGCCACCCGTTTTAGAACTAAAGCAACTTCCCCCTCACCTTAAGTATTTATCTTTAGAAAAAGAGTCGAAGCAACCCGTCATCGTTTCATCCGAACTTAGCAACTCGTAAATTTCCGAGTTGGCTATTGTCTTAAGAAAGCACCGCCACGCAATTGCGTGGCAAATTTCGGATATAAAGGGTATAAACCCTTCCTTCTGCACTCATAAAATCTTTCTCGAAGATAATTCCCGAAATTCGGTCCAGCCTCAACGACGGCTAAACCCTAACATGAAAGAAGTCGTTAAGGCCGAAGTGATCAAACTATTGGACGCGGGAATTATCTACCCGATATCGGATAGTACTTGGGTTAGCCCAGTACAAGTCGTACCAAAGAAAGATGGCATTACGGTAGTAGCTAATGAGAATAACGAGTTGATCCCAACCTGTACTGTTACGGGTTGGCGGATGTGCATCGATTACCGAAAACTAAATGATGCCACCCGTAAGGATCACTTCCCTCTACCATTCATCGATCAAATTTTAGAGCGTCTTTCAGGTCACTCCTACTACTGTTTTCTCGATGGTTTGTCGGGATATTTTAAAATCCCGATTTCGCCCGACGACCAAGAAAAAACCACTTTCACTTGTCCTTTTGGCACCTTCGCTTATCGAAGGATGCCATTTGGTCTTTGTAATGCGCCAGCTACATTTCAAAGATGTATGCTGGCGATATTTGACGAGTTAGTAGAGGAGGTGATGGAAGTGTTTATGGACGACTTTTCCGTGTTCGGAAATTCATTTAAAAATTGTTTAAAAAATCTTGAGCGCGTGTTGCAGCGATGCGAGGAAACGAATTTAGCACTTAATTGGGAAAAATGCCATTTTATGGTCAAGGAAGGATTAGTCCTTGGCCAAAAAATTTCGGGCATGGGGATCGAGGTCGATAAGGCCAAGATCGAAGTGATTGAAAAACTTCCCCCTCCAACAAACGTAAAAGCTATTCGTAGTTTCCTAGGCCACGCGGGGTTTTATCGGCGCTTTATACAGAATTTTTCAAAAATCACAAAGCCGTTAACCCACCTTCTTGAAAAATAATCCTCGTTTATTTTTAGCGATGAATGTCATTTGGCTTTTAAACTCATCAAAGAGAAACTTATAAACTCCCCGATTCTAGTCGCGCCGGATTGGTCGCTCCCTTTTGAAATCATGTGCGACGCGAGTGACATTGCGGTTGGTGCCGTTTTAGGCCAACGGGTGAGTAAGTATTTCCACCCTATTTATTATGCGAGCAAAACACTCACGTCGGCACAAGCGAATTACACCACAACCGAAAAGGAGCTTCTAGCGATCGTTTTTGCCTTCGATAAGTTTAGGTCATATATCACCCTCTCAAAAGTTATTGTCTTCACGGATCACTCCGCACTTAGGTATCTTTTAAGCAAATCGGACGCCAAGCCTCGTCTTTTGCGATGGATCCTCCTCTTGCAGGAGTTTGACTTAGAGATCCGGGACAAAAGGGGGGCCGAAAACTTGGCGGCCGATCATCTCTCCCGTTTAGAAAACCCCGCCTCGGAAGTTTTGATAGAATCTGACATCGATGATAAATTTCCCGAAGAGCGCCTCCTCGCTCTCGAAAATATTAATTCGTCGTCTACCCCCTGGTTTGCAGATCTGGCTAACTATTTAGTAGCCCGGGTCTTGCCAAAAGAATTCTCGAGTCAGAAAAAGAAGAAATTCTTTTCTGATTTAAAGAATTACTTTTGGGAGGACCCCTTTTTATTCCGTGTATGCGCAGACCAAGTGGTGAGACGATGCGTCTCGAGTGAGGAGGGTCTTAAAATTTTACGACATTGTCACGAGGGACCATCCGGTGGTCATTATCATTCGAACCGAACCGCGAGGAAGGCACTGGAGGCGGGCTTTTATTGGCCCACGCTCTTCAAAGATGCTCACACCCTTGTGATTACTTGCGACAGTTGCCAGCGGTCGGGGAACATCTCCCACCGAGATGAGATGCCCCAAAACATTTTCTTAGAATGCGAAATTTTCGATCTTTGGGGCATTGACTTTGTTGGTCCTCTCCCTCCTTCGTTTTCAAATAAGTATATTCTAGTGGCGGTCGACTACGTGTCGAGGTGGGCGGAAGCGCAAGCTCTCCCCACCAATGATGCGCGAGTCATCGTTAACTTTTTAAAAAAATTATTCTCTCGATTTGGCACTCCGCGCGCTATTGTGAGTGATCGGGGCACCCATTTTTGCAATACTCAATTCACAAAAACCTTAGCAAAATATGGTGTCACGCACAAACTATCCACTGCATATCACCCACAAACGAGCGGCCAAGTCGAAGTGGTTAATCGAGAATTAAAGCGAATTTTAGAAAAAATGGTTTCTATTAATCGGAAGGATTGGGCAATAAAGCTCGATGACGCGCTATGGGCCTATCGTACGGCGTACAAGACCGCTATCGGTTGTACACCATATCGAATGGTCTATGGCAAGGCTTGCCACCTTCCGGTCGAATTAGAACAACGCGCATTTTGGGCGCTTAAATTTTTAAATCTCGATTCCACTTTAGCGGGCGAACAAAGGAAGTTTCAAATGAACGAGCTAGATGAATGGCGAGCGAATGCATATGAGAGTAATAAATTATATAAGGAGCGAACAAAGTTTTATCACGATAAACATATAAAATTTCCGAAAACTTTTTCGTCGGGCGATCTCGTCCTCCTTTATAATTCTCGCCTTCGCCTTTTTCCGGGAAAATTAAAATCCCGTTGGTCCGGACCCTTTATTGTTAAAGAGGTTTGGTCCTATGGGACAATCTTAATTTCCCACCCGGAAAAAGGTTCTTTCAAAGTTAACGGGCACCGCCTTAAATTGTATCTTCCGGGAGACTTACCTAATGAAAAGAGTGATGCAATATTTCTTCATCATATACCATGATCGGCAAGTGGGTCAAGCTACGCGACCTTAAACAAAGCGCTTTTGGGAGGCACCCCAAAGTTATCTTTGTATTATTGTTTCTCTTGTTTTTCTTTGTCTTGTTTCTTCTTTAATATCTTTTGTAGGTAATCGCGGCTTCCCCACAAAAGCTTCAAAAAAATTCAGGGAAGCTCTTTATCCTTCTTTTCTTTCTTTTTCCTTGCATTTCTTTTCTTACTTCATACTTACTTTTAAACATTGGGGACAATGTTTAACTTTAAGTATGGGGGTGTAAATAGTCCTTTGTAAATATTTGTAAATAGTTTTAAAAGAAAATTTTCAAAAACAAAAAATTTCTTTTTTCTTTCTTTCCTATGTTTTCTTTTATTTAAGCACTTGTAAAACCAAAAACTCAAACAAAAAAAACAAAAAAAAAATCGAAAACTTAAATCTTGGAAAGGGACGTTTGGGATTTTATCCCATCACACCTCCTAGTACCTTGCGAACCCTTCACCGGGTAGCCCTTGGGAAGTCCAAGACTTAACAAAAATCGTTAGTTTTAAAGCTAGTTTCCTTTCTTTGTAAATAGTTTGTAAATAAGAAAAATTCAAAAATTCAAAAAAAAGATAATATCAAAAATTAAAAAAAAAGATAATATCAAAAATTCAAAAAAAAAAGATAATATCAAAAATTCCAAAAATTCTTATACCCCTCCTACTTGTTGTTTTGTGATTTCTTAGAAATCTAGTTAAGAATGTTTATAAGCATCTTTAGTTTTTTTTAATTGGCTAAAATTTTGTTTATCATAGTTTGTTAATTTTAAATTTTAGGTAATCTTGTTTTAAGAACCATCTTATGAGTTGAGTTTGATTAGAGAATCTTTGTTAGCATGACTTCTCTTTTTATCTTTAGATGGCTTCATTTTGTAGTAAATTTGCTAAACCACTTTAGATTTCAATTATATTTTCTTCTAGCTCTTTAGATCTTAGGAAATTTAATTTTACTAGAATTTGCTCTCAACATAATTTAATTTATAAACTAGAATTTTTTCTACCCTACCCTTTTGATGGCATATAAAAAAAAGTGTGTAAAAGATCATATGTCATGGGAATAAGAGGATAAAATTCATTATTCCCTAAACATATGCACCCAAAATCATTTAAAAGATTATATGGCATGGAGTAAGAGGATAAAATTCATTACTCCTAAACATATACATTTTGGGATTTTTTTTAGAAGAGAATTTAAAAAAAAAAAAATAATATGGCATGGAGTAAAAAAAAAAAAAAAAGAATAAATTCATTACTCCTAAACATATACAAAAAGAAAAAAATATATTGAGGTGAGAGGATAGAATTCATCACCTCAAATCAAAGATCTCTTCTTATGCCAAGCTTTGTAAACCCCCTCCCCTTAGCCAATATCTTTGATCTAGGATTAACTTAAGTTATGGAGAGAGCAATATTTAGTAAGTTTCTTTTCCTTAAGTATCTTTTGAAATAGAGTTCTTATAATTCTAATTTAATTTTGTTTTATGATTTCTACAATTTTGGTAAGCTAATTAATTGTCTTGAGAAGTCCTTGCTTAAACAACTTTCTTTCTTTTCAAATCATCATCATAATTTAGAACTTAACTCCTCCTAGAATTTATTCTTAACTTAACTTTTGGTTTAGTAAAATTTTAGTTTGAAATTAAAAATCCTATGGATGTCTTATATATTATGTCTTACACTTTTGCTCTGTAATAGCAAAACCTCAAGTATGGGGGTATTTGATAAAGTAGTTTTTATATAAGTTTTTAATAGAAATTTTTGTAATTATTTAATATGATTTTTCCTTTTTATGTCAATTTTAGGTTATAAGTAGTTCTTTTTGTAATTTTGATTCTAACTTAGCCTAATTTTAATATTTGCAGATTTTTGGACAAATTGGGAAAATATTACATTACACGCCCTCGGTCATGCCCGTGACCAAGGGCGTGTAACTTGAAGACTAGTCCAGGTCGATGCCATGCTGTTGAGCTAGTCCACACCCAGTCACGCCCCAGGTCACGCCCGTGACCCAAAGTCACGCCCGTGACCATGGGCGTGTAATATTAGAATCTGCCAGGTGGAGCTGTCGTCGAGACGAGAAGTTGACGTTGAGAAGTCAACCAAAATCACGCCCGTGACCCAAAGTCACGCCCGTGACCTTCCCGCGTGATCCAAGCACGCCGCCGCGCCGTCTGCCTAGCCCATGCCGCATTAAATGAAGCCGTCCTGAGTCACGCCCGTGACCCATATGTTACGCCCGTGACATGTCCGATTTTCTCCCGACGTCACGCCAAGCCCACGCCGCTGCCGGATCCAATGTTACAGTGATTACACGCCCTTGGTCACGCCCGTGACCGAGGGCGTGTAACTTGAAAATTTCGCCTATAAATACAGAGGCTCTCCTTGAGTCCAGGGTTCAGAATTTTGGAGTGGGGGAGGTGCTGCTAGAGCCATTCTTGAGTATTTTTCTCTTTTCATGTTCATGTTCATGTCTCTTTACTTTCACGCTCTCTTCCTTTTCTAATGCAATGTATTATTTTTTCTTCAATGCAATAGTTTAGTTTAAGCTTGTAATCTTGTTCTTCCTAGCTTGCAATTTCCTCTCTTAAGTCTTGTAATAGTTTTCATTTAAATAAAAATAGTTTGTTCTCTTTCTTTTTGTCTCCTCCTTACTTAGTTAAATTTTCTTAATATGCATTTTTATCTTTCTTTCTCTTCCCCCTCCACCATGATTAACTAATCCTCATTAGTACTCGATCAAAATGATCCGAGGATGAGTTAGACAAGTTATGATCTTCTAAAGTTTTCTTTTTTTATTTTTATAAACACTTGAATTACCCTTGATTTTTAATTGGTGAGGCCATATTTTCGATATATGGTTTTCGCTTAAGTTTTCATATTTAGTTAGCCGAGAGGCTCAAAGTATGAATCGATCACTCAAGGGTAAAGAGAGTTGCACGCACCCCTCGAGAGAGGATGACGTAAATCTCCCGGATTGGAGTCAAATCCAATAGTGGGGTTCACCTCGTAAAGCAAGTTTTAGGTAATCGATTATAGGACGAGAGTCCGGTTGATTTTTCCTAATCTTAGTTGGGCATCAACCTCGAGAGAGGCATGTTCGAGCTTCGGGAACCTCCACGGCCAAGTAGTTCAATTTAAACGGAATTAGATTTAATTTCCTTTTACTTGTCTATTCTCACTTCAAGGTGACTTTTGATTGAGTGCTAGCTTCTTTTATCTTCATCACAACCCTTCAATTAGTTTGCATTTTCCTTTCTTCTAGCTAAGTAATTAAAACTCAAAAATATTGTTAGATAAGATAATGGTGACTTTCCTCAAAGTAGAAGTAATCAACGCGCCCCGTGGAATACGACCTTGATATTTCTTAATATCCTATACTATAGACGATAAGGTACGCTTGCCTTTATCGGATATGGTTTGGAAAAAAATCTTTAACCTTCGCTTAATTTAAAAACCACCGAATTTTTATATCACTCAACAAGCCTATCATGACCAATGTATCAGTGTTGTCATGTCCCTTTGTCTCTTACATCTGGATAGAACTAGAGGCATGGACCGTGTCACCCTCATAATTGTTCAATCCTAGTTTCCTGATCTAGAGTAGACTGTCTGAAACTGGTGAGCTCAATATCATATATTGACTCCACCAAGCATGGCCATGCATTTCTCAGTCTCATTCCATCAAGGGGCCCATGGATGTAACTCCTGTCATACAGGAGGACAAATCTCATTTCTGCTCACACACAAACATCCAAATGATTTGTAACATACCCAACAACCACCCTTATCGTCAAACTTTCTCAAGAGAAGACTTTAGATGGCATCAAAGTACGCTCTTCCTCACCTGATGAATGTTATGACTTTAGGTCAAAGGACCACAAACACCATTGTCACTTGAGACCTACTTGTGACACGTTCATATGACAATCCACAAAGTAGTCTCACGGGGGGTCTATCAGTACAACTTGTTCTTAAAAAGTACCCATATAATGACTTGATATCACAATATCATGACCTGTGAGAACCTGTCATCAGTCAACGCACATGCTAGTCTTATGGTCTCACCCTCGCCCTAAATTTCTAGGATGATACCCCGACCAGGGACCATTTAAGAATGAAGCTCCTTATAAACACAGGCTCTCACATTCAAGTCACGTACTTGAATTCCTATGCTAATTAATCTTATCAGACAGATATAAATGACATAATAAAAGAACTTGCCATAAATATAAAATGAAATACATAGTATATTTTATAATTCATCCAATGAACAAACAACCAACAAATATGCAATCCACAAGGCTCCCACTAAGATAATCATTCAGGTATCTAATACCCATTGATCTAACATGACCATCATACTTCTTTTGCGCAAGAGGCTTTGTCAGTGGATCCGCAATATTTTCTTCAGTCGGTACTCTGCATATGCTCACATCTCCTCGATCGACAATCTCTCGAATAAGATGGAAGCGCCAAAGTATGTGCTTGGAGCGCTGATGAGATCTAGGTTCCTTAGCTTGTGCAATTGCACCGTTGTTGTCACAGTAGAGAACTACGGGATCAACAATGCTAGGAACTACATCAAGCTCACTGATGAATTTCCTAATCCACACAGCCTCCTTCGCCGCATTCGCTGCAGCGATATACTCGGCCTCAGTCGTAGAATCAGCAACTGTCTCTTGCTTGGAACTCTTCCAGCTTACAGCTCCTCCATTAAGGCAAAACAAAAAACCTGACTGTGACTTTGAGTCATCTCTATCAGTCTGGAAGCTTGCATCTGTGTAACCCTTTACAACGAGCTCTTACTCTCCACCAAACACCAAGAATGTATCCTTAGTCCCTCTCAAGTATTTTAGGATATTCTTGACTGCTATCCAGTGACCATCGCCCGGATCAGACTGATACCTGCTAGTCATGCTTAAAGCATATGAGACAACGGGTCGAGTATATAGCATTGCATACATGATTGATACAATTGCCGAAGCATATGGAATCAACTTCATGCGGTCCTTAACTTCCAAAGATTTTGGACATTGGTCCTTAGAGAGACTCACAACATGAGACATGGGTAAGAATCCCTTCTTGGACTCAAGCATGTTGAACCATTTCAACACCTTCTCAATGTGTGTACTTCTGGTCAAACCCAGTAACTTCATCGATCTATCTCTATAGATCTTAATACCAAGTATATAAGTCGCTTCGCCCAAGTCTTTCATAGAAAAGCAGTTCCCTAGGTTGTTCTTAACAACTTGTAGGGTCGGAATGTCATTCCCGATCAACAGTATGTCATCTACATACAATATCAGGAAGACAACAATGCTCCCACTAATATTCTTGTAAACACAAGGCTCATCTTCGTTCTGGATGAAACCAAACTCTTTGATTTTCTTATCAAAACATAGATTCCAACTTCGAGAAGCCTGTTTCAATCCATAAATGGATCAATTCAACTTGAATATTTTAGTGGTTTCACTTGGAGATACAAAACCCTCGGGTTGTGTCATATAAACTTCCTCAAGGAGGTTTCCATTAAGGAAAGCCGTTTTGACGTCCATTTGCCAGATCTCGTAGTCATAATACGCAGCAATAGCAAGTAGAATTATGATGGACTTGACCATTGCTATAGGGGAAAAGGTTTCATCATAGTCAACACCATGAATTTGCCTGAAACCTTTAGCCACCAGCCGGCCTTTGAATGTCTGTACATTCCCATCCATGTCGGTCTTCTTCTTGAAGACCCACTTGCACCCTATGGGTCGTACCCCTTCAGGTGGTTCTACCAAGGTCCAAACTTGGTTTTTGTACATGGAGTCCATTTCAGATTTCATGGCCTCAAGCCACTTCTCGGAGTCAGGTCCATTCATAGCCTCTTGGTAGGTTGCAGGCTCATCATCATGATCCATAAGCAACACATTACCTATTTGAGTCATGAGAAATCCATATCTCTCAGGCTCAAATCTTGGTCTACCAGATCTACATAGGACTTGTGTTTCTTGAGCAGGCTCTCCAGCTTCTTGTAGTCCTTGCTCAGGTTCCAGTTTCGGTTCGTTCATTGTGTGTGGCTCTTGAACTTCTTCAAGTTCTACTTTTGTAGTCTTTCTGGATAAGAACTCTTTATCCCAAAGGACACCAGTCCTTGCGACAAACACTTTGCCCTCAGACGGTAAGTAGAAGTAGTATCCTTTGGTTTCCCTAGGATACCCCACTAGATAACATTTATCTGATTTGGGTTCCAGCTTGTCAGGCATTTGACGTCGCACGTATGCCTCACAGCCCCAAATCTTGATGAACGACATACTAGGACGCTTCCCAATCCATATCTCATATGGTGTCTTTAGAACCGTTTTTGTTGGAACTCGATTTAGTGTGAAAGCAGCAGTCTCTAAAGCAAAACCCCAAAAGGAAACAGGCAAATTTGCATGACTCATCATCGATCGCACCATGTCTAACAAGGTACGATTCCTCCTCTCAGAAACACCATTATGTTGAGGTGTTCCGGGAGGAGTGAGCTGTGATACAATACCACACTCTTTCAGATGATCACGAAACTCATGACTCAGATATTCGCCACCTCGATCAAATCGGAGTGCTTTTATCCTTTTTCCCAGTTGGTTCTCCACTTCATTTTTAAACACTTTGAACTTTTCAAAGGTCTCAGATTTGTTCTTCATAAGAAACATGTATCCGTATCTACTGAAATCATCAGTAAATGTAACGAAGTAGTAGAACCCACCTCTAGCCATAGAACTCATGGGTCCGCATACATCACTATGTATTATACCCAAGAGATCATTAGCCCTCTCATTACAACTAGTGAAAGGAGCTTTCGTCATCTTGCCCAACAAACATGACTTGCATCTCTCAAATGATTCATAATCAAATGAGTCCAGTAGTTTATCTTTATGGAGCTTGGATATGCGTTTCTCGTTTATATGGCCTAAACGACAATGCCAAAGGTACGTAGGATTCGAATCATTTGTTTTTAGTCTTTTAGTATTTTCTATGTTATAGATCGGATGGTCTAAGTTCAAAACATATAAACCATTAAACATTTGGGCAACGCCATAACAAACATCATTCTTATAAATAGAACAACAATTGTTCTTAATTACGAAAGAAAAACCAATCATGTCCAAACATGAAATAGAAATAATGTTTCTAGTTATGGCCGGAACATAATAACAATTATCTAGTTCTATTACAAGCCCTGTGGGCAAAGAGAGACAGTAAACACCAACGATGATGACATCAACTCTTGCTCCATTCCCGACGCGCAGGTCTACCTCCCCTTTACCCAACATTCTTCTCCTTCTCAGTTCCTGCACATTTATACAAATGTGAGAACCACATCCGGTATCCAATACCCAGGATGAAGGAGCAGAAAGGTTTATTTCTATAACGAAAATACCTGAAGTGGAAGTCATACTTCCCTTCTTCTTCTGCAGATCTTCTAGATACTGAGGACAGTTCCTCCTCCAGTGCCCTGCCTTTCCACAATGGTTGCACTTCCCTTCCATAGCCAAACCTTTCCTTTTCAGTGCAGAAGACTTGGGATCAAAAGGAGACTTAGATCCAATCTTCGTCTTCTTAGATCCCTTGGACTTGCCCTTGCTTTTATGCACCATCAATATGGGGCTGGCAGGCTTGACCTTCTTCATGTTATTCTCGGCAGTTCTCAACATGCCTAGGAGCTCGGGTAGTGTCTTTTCTATTTCATTCATGTTATAGTTTAAGACGAACTGCTCATAACTGTCTGACAACGATTGCAGGATCAGATCCGTGGCCAACTCTTGGCCCATGGGAAAACCCAGTTTTTCAAGGTTCTCTATATACCCAATCATCTTGAGTACGTGAGTCCCTACTGAGTCTCGAGCTCCCATTTTGCACTGGAATAATGCCTTGGATATGTCAAACCTCTCTTGCCGGGCTTGCCCCTCGAACATTTTCTTGAGGTGCCCGATTATCTCATAACCACACATGCTCTCGTGTTGCTTCTGAAGCTCAGAGGACATGGTAGCAAGCATGAGGCATTCCACATCCAAGGTATCATCTTGATACTTCTTGTAAGCATCTCTATCTGCTCTCGAAGCATTTCCGGTCGTCTCTGTTGGGGCTTCACCTTCCAAGACATAGAGCTTGCGCTCTTGCCTGAGAACAATTCTAAGGTTTCTGTACCAATCGAGGAAGTTCATCCCGTTGAGCTTGTCCTTCTCAAGAATAGCTCTCAGGGACAGGGTGGAGTGAGATCCACTTGCCATGGATATTCTACAATGAATTTTGCAGAGTGAAATTTTAGTACTATATTTCAAAATACATTTTATATATTTTTAATAAGGACTTTTATTAAAAAGCTCCCACTATTTTAATCAAATCAATAACCCTTGATATCTATTTGGAGAGTTTATGCGAGCTACTCTCTTAGTGGACAAGATCCATATTTCACCAACACCACGAGTCCGCTTTAGCGTTCCTCTCATAATGCGGTTATTTAGGTAGACAACATTTGTCAATTGCATCACTATGCAACTTTTGTATGGTTGGTGAATAACTCTTTATTCGCATCCATCATATGGAGCATGCCAACCCTATGCCTCTAGGAACTCAACCTTTGAGGTCACCTAGTTAAGTTTGACCCGATGTCGACAGTGGGATATCACAATTATCCGCTCGCACCCTTACCAAGATTGATTAATGCATCTTGCTTTGGCAAGCCCACACTTCATCGATCGAGGCAGGAAGAGTGTCATCCATCGGAAGGCATCTGAATACTTAATATTAGATAAGGGATTTTTATCTCAAGCGATTAACATTTTAATCGTGATTAACATTTAATCACAGTGCACAATCAGAAAATAAAATTACAACATTCACATTCCAGATACATCCCAGATGTGCACAAAAACAGTCTATCAACACTTTGACAAAACATGGCTAAATCTGAGCATTTAGAACACTTCTAAATCTCCAGATTTACATACATTGGACATATGAACAATAACTCCACTTATACAGTAGACAAGCTCGTCTCCCATGTCAGATTCAATAATCTAAACATTTGGTTTCACAAACCATTTTGAGGGACGGTTACTGCAGAGGAGAAACAACCTCTGAAACATGAAAATCGCAACGCAATCACATGCGTTCCTGGCAGGGTTCCAAGGGGCCACGCCCCTGGCGGGGTCTTAGGGGCGGAGCCCCTAACGGGGTCCAAGGGGCAGTGCCCCTGGCGCCCCTGGTTTTCATGATTCAAGAGAATAAGAAAGCAAATGCAATATACCTTTGCGGGATTGAGTCAATACTCAACCAAGGTGCTCCAAGATGAAATCCGAAATCTGAGTTCCAAGAACCGAAGTGTGTCATCTCCTCTACAGCGATCCACACGAACGATGGAGAACCCTAGCTTCTTGTCGTACAAGAACTGGTCGAAGAAGGATGCTCTCAACGTCCCCACGGACTGCTAGATCCGATCCAGGGGAGGCGGCAACTGACGGCGGTGACTAGCGGCGGTAGAAAGGCGATCGGCGGACGGGAAGAACGAGAAGTCTTTGCGCGGAACAGTTCCGGTCGGCCGTTCGTCCAAAATCGCGAAAGGATTAAGTCCACAGTAAACCTAGAATTGCAAGCCCTTTTATACTAAAACGCATAAATCAGGCTATCCGCAGACCAGAACATTTTTGTCCAGATTTACATTTGCCGAATTCGACTAATCACTATAACCGAATTCGACTCAAATTCGGCGAAACCATTTCGACGAATTCTTCTATATGCTATAGCTGATTCGACTATATAAATTCGGTTATATCATTTCGTCGAAACCATTTCGTCGAAGTGATATATTTCGGCTAAACCCTTTAGTCGAATTCGGTTAATCACATTTGCCAAATCGATATAGCCGAATTCCATTAGTCAAATCAACATAATTCGGTTAAACCCTTTAGCCGAATTTGACACAGTTCGGTTAAACCCTTTACCCGAATTTGTCTAGCATAAATCCATTCGTTTAAACCCTTTAAACGATTTCCCGTTGAGACATTCTCAAGTTAATGCCAAGCAGTCACAGGATTGGTCCTCCACTCATATCCAATATGAGTAAGGCCAACACAATCCTTTCTCCAACTTCTCCAAACGCTTTTATGTGCGACCCTATTGGCTCATATTGCGTTGGCAACAAGACTAACTGTTGATTGCTTTGAGATCACCTCAGAAACTCCAAAAGCTATTCCTCCACCACCTTTCATCTCTCTATTTCTCCTTTCATCCACGGCTCCAAAAATTCTCGTACAAGAAGGAAAGGTTTTGGTGATCTTCTACAACGTGAAGCGGGGAAGACAGACGTGTTCTTAATCTTTGGTGCACTTCCCGTGGATCTCGACGGAAGGCGATCATTTCTTGTGGATCCAACATCTCGGATCTACTTTTCCGAGAGGAGTAACGAAAATTACTACTCAAGAGATCTTCCTTTCTTTGATAGTCTTATGGTGGACAATTTTTGCGTGGATTTTTGAAGCTTTAATTATTGCGGTAATTTTTATAATAGATCTGTGGTTTTCGTTTGGTTTTCCGATAACTCTCGCGAGGATTGGCGACCCTCGCTCTTTTTCTAGTTGGGATAGTTCCTACCACTTTCGACTCATGCTTTTCTTTGGTGGATCTGTTTTGGTACAACTCCAAGCTCGTCGGAATCAATATTATTCCTTTTAGCCAGAGTGGATTTTGTCCTATAGCCATTCTCCGAACTAAGTGTAGTGTGGCTACCGTACGTTAGCGCGAAAGATAAATAAAAATAATTTATGACTGCTGCATTTCGTTAGCGTGTGGTAAAGAGGGCGTAGAACGTAACGAGAGTCGTTGTTTCGTCGTCCGTGTAGGATCAATTTGGTCGGGCCTACATCAGTGTTCAGCCATCCACCTGTTGGTTGCTATATAGGCCTTCTCTATGTTATTGACAATCCTTATCTAATTATCCCCTAAATAAGATAGACCCTTATGAGTAAGTGCTGTCTCTTTGGCAGTATACTCTTGTAGATTCTTCACATCATTTCTTAGGCTTCCAGTTTCAGCAGTTAGTTGCCTTCTTAGTTCATTGACAGCAGAGGTAACTTGACTTTCAATTTTTAGCCTTTACTCTTCCAGGAGAATTTTTATCTGAGGCAGTAGTGAGAACTCCACTGGCCTATTCTCTGGAGGTGAACTGGCTTGTCCTGGTTCCTCTTTATTATTCCCATCAACCATTGGAGATGGAGATTTTCTGATGGGTGACTGGTTTGACTCATTTTCCTTTTCAGGACTTGGCAGATCTCTGCTAGTCTCATCAGCAGGATTCTCTTGGTTATCTTCTTGGGGTTCTTTACTTGGGTCCTCTTGGTCGACTGATCCAAAATAGACAGCATCCTGAGCCCCAATGATCTTATGGATCAATTCTTCCTCTTGAGCAGGGATCTCACCATTCTTCTCCCCCTCAGTCTCAGCATCCTCTTGCTCTGTTCCTACTGTTACCATTCTCCTGGATCCCAGACATAGGGCAGAGGTCTGGAGGGAGACATTCCTTTTCTTTACAGGCACTTCAGAGTCAGACGAGTTTGAGCTGTTGGCTGGTTCACTTTCTTCAGATGAGCTTTCTCCCTTCCTCTTCACATCCTCTGCAGACTTCAGCTTATTGGGAGACTTAGTCAGAACTTTCTCCCACCTTTCCAGTATCTTGATATCCATCCTTCTCATGTGATGGATTTTTACACCATACTTCTTGTTAAAACTTTCAGGGTAAGATAGCAGTAGATACAGTGATAGTATTCTTCCCATATTTGAAACTTGAAAGCTTTCTTGAATCCTCTTGAAAATAATCTGACCCCAGTTGATCTTCTTACTTAGGATTATCCTTGCCATTATCTCGAACATGGGCTTGGATATCCTGTCATGCGACCCTACCTTACAGAGGAGGGCTTTTCCTATAATATCACCCATGAGTTTCCCTTGTTGATTAAAATTCTTTCTTTCCAGAGACCCATAGGTCCGTTGGAACATGGTTTTCTGCATCTCCTAGGTTTGAGAATAACAAATCCGATGTGTATTTGATCTTATGTGTTTAAATGTGCAGGATAACAAAGTCCACATGACTCAAGGGTTACATAAGAAGGTTGCCCCCAAAGTTGTGCCAACAAATCCAAAACATCTACTAGCGCTGGCGGTAGTACTAGCGCAGCCGCTAGCTGTCGTTCAATAAACTGTAAGCGGCGCTCGACGAAATGCTCATAACGGCGTTCGACAAAAATTTGATCGACGAACTCGTAACTACGTTCGATGAAATTTCGACCGATGAGATATTTGCCTTGGCATAATTACCGGGAGAAATAATAGAAGGAGATAGCGCCAGGCGATATCCGATAGCACCGACAATAGCGAGGAGCACAGTTGGCAAGAGAAAATTGTTTCCTCCGATTGAAGATTCTGCTGCGCAAAATGTGTCCTAATATAGGATAGTGCCGGCGGTAGCACTAGCGTGGCTCCGTCCTCTTCATCCTCTTGAGATCTAGAATTCCAGAGCTTCGTGCCACAACATAGAGAGGAAGGTTTAGAGAGATACTCCCACAAATCCATAAAGATTAAAGGAGATCCGTGGAGAAGATTTCAACACGCATCATCATCGTGATGAAAGACCGCATCGACTACGATCATACTCTGCATCTTTGTCTACTTCTCCAAGAGATCTACATAGAGGGAGTTTTTATATATTATTGTCTTTTCATTTCACATTCTTCTTGTAAACAGTTAGTGAATTCGCCTCGTGTTGGCGACTAGGTCCGGGTAGGACTTAGGGCTGAAATTCACCTCGTGTTGTCGACTAGAACTCAGGAGTAGTTCTAGGGGGTGCTCGAGGCCACATCCGGGGAAGGGTTGGCTAGAGCGGCTTGAGGCCGAATCCGGGGTGGATAAGGCTAGGGCCACCGGTTCGTGGGGATGCGAGTCGGGATAGAAAACAAAAAGAGTTTACTATACATCACCACCGATTTCTAGCGTCATAGAAGTCAACTTTTGTAAAACTTTATTTGATATCAATAAAGCATGTCTCTACTTTATTTTACTTGACTTCTTATTATCTTTATTATTGCATTATTACAAAGCTTTTTTAAAATATAACTTAAGTTTTTGAAAACCCTTATTCACCCCCCCCCCCTCTAAGAGCGCCTACCGATCCAACAAGTGGTATCAGAGGTAGGTTATTCCAAATCGGCTTAACAACCGGGAATAATGGCGTCTCATGATCTCGCTTCTACTAGTGGGGTAAATTTTTATGAAGAAGAAAAATCTCCTAAACCACCTTTATTCGAAGGGAGAAATTATAAAGGATGGAAAATATTAATGGAAAAGTTTATTAAAAGTTTAGATATCAATGCATGGGATATATCAATAGTTAGACCAGCGGACGAATCAAATAAACAAGAGCATCACCTAAATGCAAAAGCTATGCATTATGTTTTTGTGCTTTATCTGAAGATATTTTCAAATTAATATATTGTTTTTCTAGTGCATACAAAGTATGGAAATTTCTTAAAGAAATGTATGATTCTCCTTCTACAGGTATGGAACAATCGCAAGAACCGGAGAATATGCAAGCTTGCACAAGTCTTCAAGAATGCTCCTCTCATGACGGATCAATGGAGCACACATCTAATGGAAGAGGAGAAGAAGTATTGTGTTCGGAAGAGGAGTGCCAAAAAGATGTCAAAGAAACGATATGTTCAAATCATGCCTCTCCCGAAAGCAATGTAAGGAAATCAAATTCTATTTTTTGTACTTCTATCTCTTCATTACAATTGCTTCAAACTACAAAGCGCAAAATTAAGAAATTAAAAAATGCTAATAAACATTTGCGCTTTGAAAATAAAAATTTAAAAGCAAAAGCTAAAGTAGAATCAAAATCTGATTTATCTTGCTTTACTCATGTCACTTCAATTGAAAATACAAAACCTTGTATGGAATTTGATGACTTAAAAGAAAAATGCAAGGAACATGAAAAGGAACTCCTTTTTATAAAAGAACAAAATAAAAAATTATGTTTAGAAAATTCATCTTTGGAAAATAATTGTGCTAAGTGTAAAGAATATAAAATTGAAATTAAAGAGATGGATGAAACTTTTGATGACTTTAGAAATGAATACAACAATCATATTGAGTCTATCGTATCCACTCTCAAAAATAGCACAATAGCGTATAATAAAGCAAGACATAATCTTAAAGTTAAGAACTATGAATTGGAAACTAAAGTAAACTTGCTTAAGGAAATTATAAAGAAAATTCTCAACATATAAAACAACAATTTCAAGCAAATTCCAAAAGCAAGTTAAATCTGAATTTTCATAATATGTCTAAGACTAACAAAGGAAATAAAAAATACCAAATGCCGGAAAAAGAAACTCCAAATCATTATTAATTACAAAATCATGTTTCTCCCAACATAAAATTAAATGTTCACAAATTTCCTATAAACAATGCTTTACAAAATCATCATGGAAATTTGACATACAAGAATAATGTTAAACCAAGATTTGAATGGAGACCCAAAGTTAAAGATGAGACACAAACTCCACTCAAAAGGGCTCATTCACTTACATCTCCCCAAACGCAAACATGATGTATTTGTGTACCCAAAGGAACCGTCACATCCGGACCTTTTTGGATACCTAAATATCCTATTCATTAGTATCCAATCATTTGCATGAATTAGAAAACAACTCAAAATAAAATATCAATTCTCTACTTCATGATATGCTTAATTTTCTCTTTGTTTTTTATTTTTCTTTGAGCCATCATGATATGATCACTTTATATAACTTGTGATATGACTCTCACATATTAAACCAAAATTCATAACCAAATCAAATTGAATAAAGTTGAATAAAAAGACATATCATCTCTCAAGTGATCTACTTATCTTTTTATTTTTATCCTTCTAAATCCATTTCCTAAAAAGTCTTATAAAATTTGAAAAACTAAATTTGTTATATGATATTATTAAGACCAAATGAAATAAGTGTCAAAATGGATTTAAAAGGTGTATTTTAGGGGTATTAGTCTAAATTTATAAAATGCGCAAGTTTTGCTTAGGCAGTTAATATATTTGCGTCATTTTCAATTACCCCAAGTATGCTTAATCATAATCATGTTTAAATCGGAATTGAAAAATTGCATGAATATTATTTCACTTATATATGATCATTTTACTCATGCATATGTTGTGCAAAACTCAATAATTAAGGTTTAATAAATATGAAACTCTAATGAAGATGAAACTCATGTACTAATTTTAAGTTCCGCAAGTTTTTGCGATTTCTTCTCGTCTCATCACTTCATCAGACAGACCTTACATTGCAAAAACATAATTAAGAAAAATTAGAAGCAAAATCGAAGAAAATCTAGGCTTTACGATCAAAATAAGCACTCTCTGTGAGCTAACGCAGGCGCTAGCCCAAGTCTCTGATTTTTTATAATTTTAAAATTCTGAAAAATCAACAAAAATATATGTATTTGTTTAATATTCAAAAACCAAAGAGAAAATTTACAAAACTCTTCAAAATAAACATATTTTCTCATATTCACTATTCACCTTACAACGTTTCTATCTTATAATTTGAAAAGGTTGAATATGAATTTTCTTTAAAAATTCCTCATGTACATTGTCATGAATAATTAATTATGAGTTCTTAATCACTATGAATTAATATTAATGATAATATATAATAGTCATGCAAAATCATATGAACTTCTAAGTCAAACAACAAATATAACTACAAAAGATTTTATTCCTTCGAAACATATAGTCTGTGATCATGATTACTATATGAATCTATTATGTGTTGCATAGATCATAGAATCAACTCTATATCCATATGAATAAATAAATTAGAATCATCACGTTATTCTATGTCTAAAACTTGAAACTCTATTGTTACATACATGCAACATTGTATCAACAAACCTTGGTATAACATTAATCTCAAACTTATCATAATAACATTGTCGACCAAAGAATATTTGTGTCTATGTTAGGCTTTATATGTTTACCAAGACATACAGGCTGGGTATTCTCATCTAGGGCTTATTCATGGTATTCCTGTGCATGAACATTATGGTTAATCACTAAAATCATGCATATTTGATTTGCTCATTCATGTCATCTCATGCAAAGTTTAGTTGGTAAAGTCATATACAAAATCGCTAATGTTTCATGAAATTTGCACTATCTAGACATTTCCTAAAAATCTGAAATTTCAGCATGAAACTACTATTATGACACTTAATCAAGATCAGCAATTAAAAATTTCAAAATCATCAAAAATCGGGTACTGTTTCCCGCGCTAGCGCTAACGCCGGCGCTAGTGCACCTATGTGTTTTTCTGTATTTTTAAAATTTTGAAAAATCCCTAAAAATATATTAATCTATGTGTACTATTCATTTCTCCATTTGTGCTTTTATTATATTTTTGAAAAATCAAATACAAAAATACAAAAGCCAAAATTACAAAAAATTATATGTTTTCCCTTTGTGTTTTTTTGTCATTTGTGTAAATTATATTTCTAAAAGCAAAAATCAAATACAAAAATATAAAAAAAATTTATCAAAAAATTGTTATTTTTGAACTTAACATTTTACTTGTATCTTGCGAAAGGGTGATTTGGGCTATCATCCCATCATATCACCTAGTACTGGGCGAACCTCTCACTAGGTAGTCCTCGGGAAGTCCAAGATCAATTTTATGAGTTCAAACTTTAAATAAATTATTCTTCAAAAATATCAAAAATATTGTATGGACTTCATTGAAAATCAAGCATGAATTAATCTATTATTTAGAACTTCTATAATGTTGCAATTTATCTTTTCAAACTACTTTGAACATTGCTTTCATCATGCTTTGATATATCTATTAATATGTGCATCAATTATATTGAAAGTGGTGTAGAACTAAGCTTAGCATGCCTCTAAGTATGAGTAAATGTTTTATGTTTGATAATGATCTTTATTCACTCACTTATTTTGGCATTGTCTACATTTGTGTTTAATCTAAGAATGCTTGTGTATGTTTTGTATTAGTACAATGAATTAAAATTGCACAAGTATCTTACCTACACTCCTTTATTTGCACTTTTAAAAATTAAGAAAAGTGGTTATCTTTCTTATAAATTATATTGGTTTGCAAAACAAGTGTATTCAGAGATCTTTGTACAAAACAAAAATCATAAAATAAAGTGACAAAGATAACTCCACCAAGCACTACTTGAACCTCCTGATAAGTCTTAATAAGCGTTGTGAGGTTGAGCACCTTATAAAGAATAGAAAAGTATCTTGTGCAAACCATAACTTTCTTTCAAAATAATAACCACTTATTCTTAAGTACCCGGATCACAATAAAAATCAATCTTGAAGAATAAAACTAGGTGATCCCCCAAGCACTACTTTGCACCCTAATAAGTCTTAATGAGCATTGTGTGTGCAAAGCACCTTGGTATTTGTACTATTTTTTGTGCATTGAAGTTTGTGGAAGTAAAATTATTTGTGTTTTATTGTGCTCTTACTTTACATATTACTTGTATTTTTGATTAAGACATGTGTTTACTCTGCTCAAAAATACACTTATGTGCACATCATTATCTTCCATAACACTTCTTCTCATGAGTATTGTATCCTAATGCTAATTCTATACTATTCTTTACTTATGAAATGCACTAGATATCCTAGCATGCTTTCTACAATGTTTAGTATGAATTAACATAACATTGTAGTACTATCTTTCTGAAATCATTATTTCATGCTTGGTTAATTTATTACTGATTTTAAAATGTTTACAAAACATCTTCTTTATAAATTTAAACTCCTATATTTTTTTAATTATCATGTATTACAAAAGATGTTTGATTGTATTTTTCTAAGTCTTCCGTAACTTTACATTTACATTCTATTTGGTTATGCTACAAACTCTGATTTATGACAATATTGTGATGAAAATAATTCTAAAACTCCTTCTCATTTCAGTCTCTACAAGCTCGATCATGCCATTATCTTATTATCAACTTTTTAGTGATGTCTCCTTACCCGCTTTTGCTAATAACAAAAGGAGGAGAACTAACATGATAAATATTAATCTGCTATCAAACTATAATGCTTATTTAATATGATAGCTTACATATTAGGAGAACATTCACTTAGGTGGAGCATGTATTTAGGGGGAGCAATTCTAAATGCTAAATGCTAAAATTATCCAAAGTCATCACTCTCACACACACACAAGTATGGTTCTTCAGGCTTATATATTAATGCTCTGATTTATCATTAATGGATTTGTTATTATCAAAAGGGGGAGTTTGTTGGAACATGGTCTTCCGCATCTCCTAGGTTTGAGAATAACAAATTCCATGTGTATTTCATCTTGTGTGTTTAAGTGTGCAGGATAATAATGTCCACATGTCTCAAGGATTACATAAGAAGGTTGCCCCCAAAGTTGTGCCAACAAATCCAAAACATCTACTAGCACTGGCGGTAGTACTAGCGCAGGCTCAAGCTATCGTTCAACGAACTGTAAGCGACGCTCCACGAAATGCTCATAACGGCGTTCGACGAAAATTCGATCGACGAACTCGTAGCTACGTTCGACAAAATTTCATCCGACGAAATATTTGCCTTATCACAATTGCTGGGAGAAATAATAGAAGGAGATAGCGCCAGGCGATATTCGATAGCGTCGACGATAGCGAGGAGCACAGTTGGCAAGGGAAAATTGTTTCCTTCGATTGAAGATTCTGCCGCGCATGTGTCCTAATATGGGATAGCGCCGGCGGTAGCACTAGCGCAGGCGCTAGCGCTGAGTCTATAAAAAGGACATCATGGCTTAGTCCTCTTCATCCTCTTGAGTTCTAGAATTCCAGAGCTTCATGCCACAGCATAGAGAGGAAGGTTCAGAGAGATACTCCCACAAATCCATAAAGATTAAAGGAGATACGGGGTGAAGATTTCAACACGCATCATCATCGTGACGAAAGACCGCAACAACTACGATCATACTCTACGTCTTTGTCTACTTCTCCAAGAGATCTACATAGAGGGAGTTTTTATATATTATTGTCTTTTCATTTCACATTCTTCTTGTAAACGGTTAGTGAATTCGCCTCGTGTTGGCGACTAGGTCCGGGTAGGACTTAGGGCTGAAATTCACCTCATGTTGGCGACTAGGTCTCGGGAGTAGTTCTAGGGGGTGCTCGAGGCCACATCCGGGGAAGGGTTGGCTAGAGCGGCTTGAGGCCGAATCCGGGGTGGATAAGGCTAGGGCCACCAGTTCGTGGGGATGCGAGTCGGGATAGAAAACAAAAAGTGTTTACTATTCATCGCCACGAATTTCTAGCGTCATAGAAGTCAACTTTTGTAAAACGTTATTTGATATCAATAAAGCATGTCTCTACTTTGTTTTACTTTACTTCTTATTATCTTTATTCTAGCATTATTACAAAGCTTTTTTAAAATATAACTTAAGTTTTTGAAAACCCTTATTCATCCCCCCCCCCTCTAAGGGCACCTACCGATCCAACAAGGTCTTGCTGGAGTGTTTGCACCATGCCAGAGCCCTGTTAAGGTCTTCCTGGGTGACCTTGTCATTTCCCTCCCCCTTGGCGATGGTCGGCAGCTGAAGAACCCTGGACAACCTCTTAGGATTCACCTTAACTTTCATCCCGTTGCTCGAGCATTTCACAGATGTTCCTTTTGAGCCGCCTTTGGTATTTGAGAAGAACTCCAGCACTTCTCTCTTTAATATCATTGTTGGCTCAGATAGGGCGAACTCCAGACCGACGACATCCAATAGCTTAATAGTTTTTTGAATCTCTTTTGGTCCTTCTGAGAAACCATTCCTCACCACTTCACTTCATTCATAGAGAAATCCTTCCTTCTTTGGTGCCGTATTTTACTTGATTGGAATGGATTTTAGCACTGTCAACTCGTTCACTCTTCGAGTAAGCCGAGAACGCGATGACCTTTTAGGGTAAATATAAAATGTTGTTTAACTTTAAGACATCCGATCCTATTTATAGTTTCGAAGTTGGAAGATGAAGTGCCATTTGTTAAATGTCTAATTAACCCAAATTAAGCTATTATGATTGATTAAGCTCAGGTCTATTTAAGGGTTAGATTGATGATTAGGTATCGTCGTGACGCAATCACAATGTCGAGGAATCATTTAGACGATACCAATCATCATTTCGACGATATTGTTTTGTATTCAAAACAATATTGTTCATTCTTGTGTATGATTAGTGTTATGTTTTAGCAGCCACATGTATCTGTACTCCTTGAGTGGGCCCCTGTGCTTAATCAAGTCAACACTGCTTTCATATTGTAACATGTGAGTGTTTATAAATTGATCATTAACATTGTTACCTTCACTTCAGCCTTTGCATTTCTTTGAGCTAGTAGCTCCCCCTTGATGTGATGTCTCTATTCTTTACTCCTTTTAGCTCCCCCTTGACCAAAGCATCCTGGCTTATGGTGAGATTCTTCTTAGTCCAGAGTTATGCCTGAATCACCTATTGTCCATTAGCCTTATGTGCTTTTGATTGGCTACATGGACTACCCTGCAAGACAGATTTAATATCCCTTAGGAACCCAAGGTGATTTGGGTCCTAGGTTCTTGTTAGCATAGAAAGGAATTCTTCTACTCACTTCAGCCTTTCTAGGAGGGCTCTCCTTTGCACTAGGCACATAGGGTTGTGTCAATAGTCAATGGAAAAGTGTCCCGATTTACCACAGCACCAACATTCATGGATGTTGTGCCTTTTTTTTTGAACAATTTTTGAGGTGGGTGGAGAATCACAATGCTTATGTTAAGTAGAGAAGGCAACAACATTCTTCCTATCTCTCTCAGCTAGGGGCTAACTAGATGCTCTAGTATAATTATTTCTTCTTAAGTTTATCTGTTTGTCAGCAACAGATGTCAGCTTAGTAGCTGACATAGTGTTGATAACATCATAAATGATCAAGTGAGAGTTGATTATACTGGGGCTACCTGCCTGCTTATTTATTGGAAGAGATTGGGAAGGTGTTGCTTCTTTACCCTTGAATATGGGGGCTGAAGCACCAAACACAAATGGTCCATGATGGGCCATTTGCATTTCCTCATGGGGAGCCTTCAATGCACTCATCCCCATGCCCTTTTCTCCTCCCATAGTCAGGAGCATCTCTCAGGCTAATGGAGCTTTCATTCATCCAGTGACCATGGACAATGTCCTGGTCATACTTGTTAGAGGGAAGCACTACCTTCTGAAAGGTGGTATGAGGTTCTGCTTTAGTTTTGCCACTTTTTCCAATCCCAGCATCTACTGCACCTTCATTGAAACCCAATCGCCTCCTATTTCCATTGGAAGAGAAAGTGTCAATGATGGGCAATATGGTTTTGGGCTTAGAGAATTGAGCCACTAAGCTTCTTTCCTTAAGAAGATCTTTCTCAAGTTTCCTAGTGAGTTCTTCCATTTGGTTTCTTTCATCATGAAGCTTGCCTATGATCTTCCTGAGCTCACAGGAATTGGTGACCTCATTGTGGGACATACCCATTTCCTCATTCATCTCAGCCTTAATGGGTCTGAGTGATTCTAGCTTCTTAGCTTGCTTCCTAACAAGCTTCATGCTCTTTCTCAGAGCAGCCAAGAGATCACCAAATTGTTCTATTAGATCAACATGGTTATTATTGTTGCATGATGAGAAGTATTCTGCATCATTTTCAGAAGATGAGCAATCATCTGATGCACTCTTGGTCATCTTAATTGAAGTAGGTAGTAAAGGTGTGTGAGTGATGCATACCTGATCATAATGTGATTCATCATGATTTTCTTCATCTGATAGAGCCATCAACCCATAGACCTCCTCATCCTCAGAGTCACAGTCCGTGAGATTCAAGGGTGCTCTTATTCTTTCTCTGGATACAGAGCATTCTTCATCATCCGATTCACTGTCTGAGGTAGTCAGGGGTGCTTTGATCCCTATACACTTTTCTTCTTTAATATCAGAAGAGCTCCAGCGGCTTTCAATTGGAGATTTGAACTTCCTGATGTCAAATCTTTCGACTTTCTCCATGGAGCTTTTAAATTCCTGAGCTGATGATTTGACACACACAATATTAGATATGCTCAAGTTGATAACCTTTTTTTTGAGCAATCTAGCTCTAATACCACTTGTTAGATATTGGGTGTTGACTTATCACCTAGAGGGGGGGGGGGGGGGGGAATAGGTTTTTTAAATTGTTTTATTCCCCTTTTGGTGTTCTTGTTTTCTGGTTAATAGATTTAGAGATTGAAAAGCACAGCACAGAAAACACACAAAGACTTATAGAGGTTCCTCAAGATAGGGTGTCTTGAGTAGTCCTCCTTCCCTCTGCGCCTACCTAGCAGTGTGCTAGGCTCGGCAAACTCAACCAATGTCTTCAACCCGCAAGCCTTATAACTCGGACCCACAAGTCCCTGCAGCCTAGGCCCGCAAGCCCCTTCACTGCACCCAAACCCGCAAGCTCGACACTCAGGCCCTCAAGCCCTACACAGAACAGGCCCGCAAGTCATGCCGGCATCCTAGGCCGGCAAGCCCCTTCACTGCACCCGAGCCCGCAAGCTCGACACTCAGGCCCTCAAGCCCTACATAGCACAGACCCGCAAGTCTTGCCTCTTGGACCCGCAAGTCCCTGCAGCCTAGACCCTCAAGCCCCTTCACTGCACCCGAGCCCACAAACTCGACACGTTTGGACCCGCAAGTCCCTCTGCCCTAGCCCTCAAGCCTCACAGATCTCAAGCCCTCAAGCTTGACACAAAGATCTGAAACCAGATCTACAGTTTTGCCCGCAAGCCTTATAAGAAAGATTTACAATATGTTCTACCGCCTGGTGGAGATCGACTTCTTTTCTTGCTTTGCCTGATTTAGACTGGCTTCCTTTCTTGAACGATTCTTAGCAATCGATGAGACTTGACTGCAACTTGAAGAACACAGGATGATCATTTTGTTCTTCCCTTCTTTCTTTCTTCTTCACCGTAGCTTGTACTATTGTATTCAAAATGCTCAGCGGGATTCTTTTTCGTTCCTTCGTTCTCTAGAAAATCACTGTTCCCTTTTATAGTACGGATGAGCCACTTAACAGTAACCTATGATGTCCTTTATTGAGTGACGCCCATCCCTCAAGAGCACATGCTGATTGGACAATCAGGCAGCGACATAAAATGCTGACAGCATGTCCGGCTACTTTTGAATCTCTCTCGACGATATTTCCACTATCACGACGACATGGACAATATCTCGATGATAGGACTTATCGTTGTCTTGAACTGGTTTCTTCTTCAATTCTTCTTCAGATAGTGATATCTTGACGATACGGGACATCCCTTATACACTTGCACTTAAGACGTCATGAAGTCATCTAACTGTTGTCGGCGTGATCTTCTTGTCTGCTCGATATCGCTGTAATCACCTTATCTTGTCGATGACATAATTGATATCATGTCGACAGACTATTCTTCAGCAACTGCCTGTCTTCATATGACCTTCTTTAGTCTTCTCGATGTCACACATTCTTTATGATGATGTCATCGGCATCAGTCTTACTTAGCCTTTCCAACGACAAGGCTTCTTTACAATGATACCTGTCTTATTCAGTCTTATCGACGTCAAGGCTTCTTTTCGACGATATTCATTCTGACTTTAGCCTTATCGACGACATGCCTCTTTTACGACGATATCTGTTCTTCCTTAGCCTTATCGATGTCATGGCTTTTTTTGATGATATCGGCGACATCTTGTCCCGTGTTGTGCTTATGTCTCCTTCTTCATCTCGGCTTTCTGATATCATTGTGAGGTGATGTAGTGTTGAAGTCACAATGTTATTATCATATGCATGCTGTCTCGACAATAGCCGAGATGATCACTCTGCTTTGCTCTGCATATCCTTTCAATAATATGCCTGTGGTTGTCGACGAATCATTTGGTCCTTTTTGCGACAACATACATGATCATTCTTCTTTGCTTTGCTCATTATTTCAACGATGTGCCTATACTTGTCGACGATATGTCTAGTGTTTTTCGACGATATTATACTTAGGTAAGTTATTGAAGTACTGGACATATTGTCTGATCTCTACAAGCATGAACTAGATATGACATTAAATACAACTTGTATTTATCATTGAGCTGAGCACTTCTTCAAATCAGGAACACTGCTGGGCATTGTTCCCAACATACTTCTACAGACACGTTCTCCTCAAGGATTTCCAAACAGGTGATCTAGTACCGAAGAAGGTGGACACGGCAGGAAGATCACCAGGCGTTGGAAAGCTCAACCCAAATTGGGAGGGACCTTTCATCATCCACAAATCACTTACAACAGGAGGATATCGCCTGCAGAATCACAAAGGGGAACTATTGGGGAATAGCTGGAGAGGCGATGACCTGAAAAGGTTTTATCCCTGAGCAGGAACGTGTACATCCCTCTCCTGTAAATTTATTGTTCATAAATAAATTCTTCACCCCATGAAACACGGGTTAGAAAAGGGTTTTTTACATTTACCTCAAATTACAAATGTCTTCAAGAAAAGAAGAAAGGCAGGCAAAGCCAATCACCACGCTAGGTTGGGAAATGAGCCTTCGACTTGATTCTTATAAAACCCAGAATGAATGATGGGATGGTGCCTCAGTAGTGCGATCTCTTGAGACCAAGCCTCTGCACTAATGGTCGAGATTAGCTCCCCCCCCCCTTGCATGTTGGCCATAGTTCCCTCCGACTACATCTCTCATCCCACTGGGAGATTATCTGGAAGAAGTCTCGACGCCGACCTCCCAATTCGACGAAGGAGTGATCGGCTTAACTATCAGGGAACCCTTAGATAAAAGTGTTGTACTACCTCGAGAGGCAAAAATGGTGCTTATACTTAGCTGCTTCAGTAAAAATGTGTTTTCAAGTAACGGAAGAAAGGCAGGTGAAGCTGATGGAACAAAATAATATCCGCAAACGATAACGACAAGTATACCATATTGAATGTTGTATAGGTTATAAGAAACCAAAGTCGTATTAGACTCGGGGCGGTTGAGTACTCTTACTTCAAGAAAATCTCTATTATCTTATCAGTTACAACTTTGGAGTTGGTTGTGCAAAAAGAAAATAAAACAATGAAGAAGGAGAATAATGAGAGAATAAAACAATTTTATTGATAAAAGAAATTACAAATTATGAAAAGGAAGTTACAAACTATCTAATTGAAAATACAAATTGCATAAAGAAAGGGAATTACAAGAACTACTAAAGCATGAAAATAATACAAGAAATGAAAGTTCTAATCCTAAAATTCATCTCCAAAAATACCTCCTTAAACATTTGCTGGAGCTGGCTTTTTATAGCTGCAAAATTGAGGTTACACGCCCTATGTCATGCCCGTGACCAAGGGTGTGTAAGGCACGCGATCTTCTCAGTGCGGAAAGGACGCCAGCTGCCTTTAATGTAGGAGAAATTTGCGTGTCATGCCCTAGGTCACGCCCGTGACCTAGGGCGTGTAATCTTAAAATCTGGCTTCTGGCGGGAATCTTCGGCGGGAAGAAGCGGGAAGTGGCGCGGGATGAGTCACGCCCGTGATCTGGAAGTCACGCCCCCTGGTCACGCCCGTGACCTGGGGCGTGTTACTTTAATTAACGTGGCAGGCATGCTGGCAGCTGGTTGTGGGGTCCTGGCCGTGACTTGGATGTCACGCCCTTGGTCACGCCCTTGACCTGGGGCGTGAACTTGGCAAATTCTGAACATTCGTCGAACTCAGCCATTTCGTCGATCTCAGCGTATTCGTCGAACGCAGCATATTCGTCGAACACAGCAGCCAGGCGCAGTTCCTCGATCTCTGCGGTTCGAGGCCATGACTTGGATGTCATGCCCTTGGTCACGCCCGTGACCTGGGGCGTGTACTTGGCAAATCTTCATGGAATGGGCCCGAAGTGGCGGCAGCAGGTTTGGAACACATCTTAGGCTGTCACGCCATTGGTCACGCCCGTGACCTTGGGCGTGTACTTGACAATTTTGCTCAAAATGCCTAGAAATCCTGAAAAAACACAAAAAAGGCTTAAGTTAGTTTATAAAATTAAAAGGGAACATTTTAAATAAGAAAATACAAATAAATTATATAAATTCATATTAAAACTACATTAAAATTATACTAAAAGATGAGTACAATAAGTACTCATCAAAGACCCCCATACTTGAGCTTTTGCTATTCTAGAGCAAAAGAGTGAGATAAGAATTACAAGACATCGATATTATTTCTAATTGACTAAAATTTTATTAATCCAAGAATAAGTCAAAAGCAAATTTTAGGAATTCAATAATTAAGTCATAAATTATGTTGATAATTTAAAAAGAGAAATTTGTTTAGCTAACTACTTCTCAAGATAACTATTTAGCAATCGAAATTATTGAAATTTTCAAACAAATTAGATTGAAATTATAGACACTCTAACATAGAAGAAACTTAAGGAAAAGACACCTACCAAAATATTGCTCTCTTAATAATTTAGTTTAGGACTAGAAACAATGAAATTGGCTAGGGATGGGTTTGAACGAAATGGCAAAATGAAGAGTTCTTGAATAGAGGTGATGAATTTTATCCTCTCACCTCATTTGAATAGGAATTTGTATATGTTTAGAAAAATAATGAATTTTATCCTCTTATTTTCCATGCCATATAATCTCTTAAAAATTCTCTTCAAATAAAACCCAAAATGTATATGTTTAGATGTAATGAATTTTATCCTCTTACATCATGACATATAATCAGTTAAATGATTTTGGGTGCATATGTTTAGGAAATAATGAATTTTATCCTCTTATTCCCATGACATATGATCTTTTTTCTACATTTTTTTTATTTACCAACAAAGGGTAAGGGTAACGAAATACTTCTAGTTTATAAATTAAACTATTTTGATAGCAAATTTTTGGTGGAATGAAATTTCCTAAGATCTTAAAGTTAAAAGAGAATATAATAGGAATCTAGAGGTGTTTAGCCAATTTATCACAAAGTGAAGCTATTTAAAATTAAAAGAAGTAGTGCTAAATAGATTCTCTAATCAAATTTAACAAATTCTGATAAAACAAAAAATTAGCTAAATTAAAAATGTAGGAATACTTATAATCGGACCTCAAACTAAATTTCTAGAACATTAATAACAACAAGGCTAGGCGTATTTATTATTATTATTTTTATAAATATTATTTCTTGGACTTCCCGAGGGCTACCCGGTGAAGGGTTCGCAAGGTACTAGGAGCTGTGATGGGGGTTCAAGCCCAAAGCGCCCTTTCCAAGAAATTAGATTTTTATGATTTTTATAAATTTTTTCTTTTCCAAATAAGAATACAATGAAAGCTAAGCTACACCCCATACTTAAAATTAAACATTGTCCCCAATGTATAAAACTAAGTATGAAGAACACTTGAAAGGAAATAAATTTTAAAAGAGAAATACATAAAATTAAAGATAAGCAAGGGGTGCCTCCCAAGAGTGCTTTCTTTTTCCCGTCTTTAAGCTAGACAGTTAGTGTTAGGAAAAAGGAAAATTAAAAGAGAAGTGAACAGACAACTCCCCTAATTCACTCGTAGGTGAATGTGCCGGCATCAGTCGCACGACTACTCCTCCGCTTAACATGTGATTCTTCATTTGTCCTTGATCTTGAATTTGTAAATCCAAATCACATATACATACATGAGGTGATTTGGAAAAAATAAAGATGAGCGGCATATGGATCATCAATTCTTTGGGGTAGCAACGACCCATCATTAACCTGAAAATTATTAGTTTTTAAAAAATCACAAGTAAACGATTCAGATAATTTTTCGCAAGGAGGAGGCGCTTGTGAAAATATAAAATTAAGCTCTGGTTGTTCCTTTTCTAAAATTAAATTTTCATTAGGAAAATCTAGTGTATTACCAAGCGGAATAAGATTTTCTGACACTAATATTTCATGAATTTCTGGTTGAATTAAAATAGAAGAGATTTACGAAAATTCATGATAAAGAAAAGAAGAACCGGGTGAAGTAGGAGAAGAAACATGTTCTTCTTCTAGTTCATCCGGGGTGCCCAAAACATTAAGAATTTCTTGGCAAGAGAATTTTTCTTCATATTTGGGAAAAGAAATATCGGAGTACATGAGCAATCATATTCCTCCATAACTAAATTTTCCAAAGACAAGGAAAAAACACTAGAAGAAAGAAAATTTTCATCTAAATTCTGGGGTGGAGTATCAAATTGAAAAAGCAGACATTCCCCAAAATTAGAGTACGAAAATTGCGGCGCAAAAGAGGATGAACAAGAATTCAGATCGAAAGATTTATCTTAATCGCTCCGAGAGCTATCCGGGTGACCTTGCCACCAAGAATAATCTACTTCGGGGCTAGAAGAAAAATTATTAGAAGCCGAAAAATTATTCTCATGAAAATTAGAAAAAATATTTTCCTCTAAATTTGGGGGGGGGGGCAGTATCTATTTGAATTGGCGGAATTTCCCCAAAATTAGAGAACGAAAATTGCGGTGTATTAGATGAAGAATAAAAATTCGGGTCTAAAGATTTATCTTCATTGTTCCGAGAGCTATCCGGGTGAGCTTGCCACCAAGAAGAATCTACTTCAGAGTTAGAAGAAAAATTATCAAACGCCGAATAATTATTCTCATTAAAATTAGAAAAATTATTTTCATCAAAGTTTGAAAAATTATTTTCATTAAAAGAGGAAAATTTATGATCATAATTATTGTCAAAATTATTTGCATAATATTGAGAAAAATTATTTTCATAATAATTATTTTGAGCATATGAATGTAAATAACATTCCTAACTTTGATGAGACGCATTACAATAATAATAACAATTTTGGCATTTTCGTGCCGCTTCCAAAAGATATACTTGGCTTTGAAGCTCGACAACTTTTACGGCCAATTCAAGTGACTCCATTTAATCAAAAAAAGGAAACGACCTTTACTCAAATGAATGGAATTTTAAAAATATTTTCATTATATAATTTTTTTCTTTTTCAAAAAGCGGGTTAAATTAGTCCTGGACTTCCCAAGGTCAACCCGGTGAAGGGCTCGCAAGGTACTAGAGGCTATGATGGGAATTCAAGCTCAAAGCATCCTTTCCGAGAATTTAGATTACGCTTTTTAAGATTTTTTTAAAATTTTAAAGAGAAGGGGGAGAAGAAAGAGACCGATAAAATTAATAAATATTTCTTTTTTCGAAATATCAACCGTGTCCCCGACAACGACTCCAAAAACTTGATGGAACAAAACTATATCCGCAAACGATAATGACAAGTGTACCGTATCGAATGTAGTATAGGTTATAAGAAACCAAGGTCGTATTAGACTCGGGGTGGTTGAGTACTCTTACTTCAAGAAAATCTCTATTATCTTATCAGTTAAAACTTTGGAGTTGGTTTGCAAAAAGAAAATAAAACAATGAAGAAGGAGAAGAATGAGAGAATAAAACAATTTTATTGATAAAATAAATTACAAACTATGAAAAGGAAGTTACAAACTATCTAATTGAAAATACAAATTGCATAAAGAAAGAGAATTACAAGAACTATTAAAGCATGAAAATAATACAAGAAATGAAAGTTCTAATCCTAAAATTCGTCTCCAAAAATTCCTCCTTAAACATCTCCTGGAGCTGGCTTTTTATAGCTGCAAAATCGAGGTTACACACCCTCGGTCACACCCGTGACCAAGGGCGTGTAAGGCGCGCGATCTTCTCGGTGCGAAAAGGATGCCGGCTGCCTTTAATGTAGGAGAAAATTGTGTGTCACGTCCTAGGTCACGCCTAGGTCACGCCCATGACCTGGGGCGTGTAATCTTAAAATCTGGCTTCTGGCGGGAATCTTCGGCGGGAAGAAGCGGGAAGTCGTGCGGGATGAGTCACGCCCGTGATCTGGAAGTCACGCCCCTGGTCACGCCCGTGACCTAGGGCGTGTAACTTTAATTGACGTGGCAGGCGTGCCGGCAGCTGGTGGTGGGGTCCCGACCATGACTTGGATGTCACGCCCTTGGTCACGCCTATGACCTAGGGCGTGAACTTGGCAAATTTTGAACATTCGTCAAACTCAGCCATTTCATCAATCTCAGCGTATACGTCGAACGCAGCATATTCGTCGAACGCAGCAGCTAGGCGCAGTTTGTCGATCTCAGCGGTTCGGGTCCGTGACTTGGATGTCACGCCCTTGGTCACGCCCGTGACCTGGGGCGTGTATATACTTGGCGAATCTTCACGGAATGGGCTCGAAGTAGCGGCAGCAGGTCTGGAACACATCTTAGGCTGTCACGCCCTTGGTCACGCCCGTGACCTTGGGCGTGTACTTGACAATTTTGCTCAAAATGCCCAGAAATCCTGAAAAAACACAAAAAGGCTTAAGTTAGTTTATAAAATTAAAAGGAAACATTTTAAATAAGAAAATACAAATAAATTATATAAATTCATATTAAAACTACATTAAAATTATACTAAAAGATGAGTACAATAAGTACTCATCAGAAGCCGATCTCCACGCTAGGTTGGGAAATGAGCCTCCAACTTAATTCTCATAAAACCCAGAATAGATGATGGGACGGTGCTTCAGTAGTGTGTTCTCCTAAGACCAAGCCTCTGCACTGACGGTCGAGATCAGCTCCCCCTTGCACGTTGGCCGTAGTTCCCTCCGACCGCATCTCTCATCTGACTAGGGAAATTATCAGGAAGAAGTCTGGACGCCAACCTCCCAATTCGACGACAGGACGGTCGACTTAACCTCTCAGGGGACATTGAATAAAGGCATCACAAACCCTCAAGAGTGGGCAGCTCATGGCATAACATCTTGTTTCTGATTACGTCGTCCAAACATTTAAGTTGGTGTGCTTAATCCCCTCTGATTGTTGAGTCTGTTAGGAAAAAGTTCGTTGAAATGGCATCAACATCACAGTAGGATGAAGACTTCGGGATGGTGTTTATTTGAACCTCCCTGACTGTTAGTCCCTACTTGTCAATCTCTTTCCGAGCATCAACATCATGGTAAGATGGAGACCTCGAGATGGTGTGTCTTTGGACCTCCCCGACTGTCAGTCCCTACTTGTCGATTTCTTCGTCAGCATCAACATCATGGTAGGATGGAGACCTCGGGATGGTGTGTCTTTGTACCTCTCCGACTGTCAGTCCCTACTTGTCAATTTCTTCGCCAACATCAACATCATGGTAGGACGGAGACCTCGAGACGGTGTGTCCCCTAGGACTAGCCTGATGGTCATTCTCTATTCCTCTCATCCTACAGTCCATTATAATTACAAGCATCCCGGTAGTTCTTCATCAGGTACAGAAGAAAGCCTTAGGAGTATATGTCCCTCAGGACTCTCTTCACAGATTGAATCCATCAAGGATTTTGAAAAAAGCGAGTATATAGGTGTGACTATATTGGTGCGAGTATATGGTGCAAGTATGTAGGCGCGAGCAGCTAAAATGCGAGTAAGGTATGATCGTCGATCACAACACTCAAGCTCGCCCATGCCTAGGAGCCTAGCGAGCACTCAACCTCGCCCCAAGCCTAAAGTTCTTCTCGGCATGCAAACAAGAAGGCAAGAACGGTAATAGGAGGCGAGCAAAAAAATCTGTATTCATTACTTTCATGATTCCATCTTCCAAAAAATGCTATACAACTGTCAAAAAGAGGACAGGCGGCTATGCATCAGCATCGCCTCCATCTTCACCATCATCCTCGCCATCCATGGCGACATCATCATCCTCGCCATCCTCATCCTCAGAGTCATCATCCTCGACATCAATGGAGGATGGGGAAAGATCTCGCCTAGGGAGGTGGACTCCTTGGCAAATAGCACCGGGATGAGCTCCACCACGGTCAGGTTCATCGCCTCTGGCTTCAAGAGACCTTCGGCTTTCAACCTGCTCAGGAAAACATTCCCGGTAACCCGCGTGATCTCTCGGCGGATGTGTGGCATCTCGTCACCGTGCATCCTTATTTGCTTCCCGACCCTGGAGGGGCCCGCCTCCGAATGCTGTTGCTCGGCAGGCCGAGTTTCCAGCTCAGCAATGTGGACTTGGGCGGCCTCCAAGGCCTGCCGAGTATCCTCCAGCTCTTTCTTCAGCTGAGATACCTTCTTCACCGTCTCGATCTCAGCAGCCTGAAAAGACATGAAGGCAGCGATTAGCAAAATGATCAGCGCAAAAGGCGAGTATTCCAGAAGCCGTAAAAGCAACGAGCGAGTACCTCATACTCTTTCCACTTGGCGACCTGTAGCCCCAGGGCGATGAGTTTTTGGCTCTGCAGTTTGATCATATGCTCGTACTCGAGAAGCCTCCTCTTCGTCGCATGGCCGAGCTTGGTAGCTCGCAGGTACGAGCGCGAGCTCTGATGAGCAAGATACTCGGCCGAGACGTCTTGCAAAGCCTCAACATCCGTGCGACCATACAGGGCGAACATCACGTCAAAGGCCTCACCGCTGTCTTTCCAATCCTCCGACCAGGTGGGAAGATTGGTTCTTAGGGTCACCTCGTGGGCGCGCTCCGCCCAGTTCACCAAGGGGTGACCATAGTCATCCTCGCCACGAGTGCCCTCATTGAAGAGCGGGTGACTTTGAGGCTCGTCAGCCTCCGAAGGATCATCCATCGCATTTAGGTCCCTCCTAGCGACCTCCCTCTTCTTCCCCGCAGGTTCCTGGGACTTGGCCTTGCCCTTCCTCTTCCCGGAAGGACCAACATCATCGCCGACGACCTCTGGCGCATCACCACCCGGCGACAAATCAATCTTGGTGGAAGTCAATGCCTTCACCGCCATCGGAAGAGGCTCACGCGGCAAAGAGAGAGTAGCTGCAAAAAGACAGGATGTAAGAGCATTAGTCGCCAGTTGAAGACGAAGAGGCGAGTATAACCGATACTCGCTTAGAAGACTACCTTCGCCCGGATACACCTCAGTAAGCTCATCTGCTCGCTTCCTCCAAAAAATCACATCCAAGCGGCGATTCCGGAAGCAGTCGAGTAGCTTCTCCCTGCTCTCCTCCAGGTAAGGAACGCCGAAGGTGCTTTCCACCGGCTAGAAGGACGAGCCCGGGATTACTCCAAAGTCACCACTGATGATGACTAGTCGCTCTCCCCAACAATGGTTCTTGTTCGCCATGCCGACTAGCGAGAAGACGTGGCTGCACAGAAAGACAACACCCTCGCCGGTCACGTTGAAGTGGAATACTCGCCGGAAGACAGAGAGATCAAAGGCGATCCTCTCTTCTCGCAAGAAGCAAAGGAAACCGATGATCGTCGCCACACAGTTTGGATTGATATGGGCTGGGACTACCTCGAAGTAGCGCCGAATCTGGCAGAATTCTATCTACAACGGTAGTCGCAAGCCAACCTCGAAGTGCCCAATAGGAAACACTATCTCAATAGATGAGAAGGTGTTCAGACGCTCATCCTCGCGAGGAAGCCTGATGACATAGCCTGGCGACAGGTACATAGCAGAAAATTCCTTCAAGTCCTACGGCCGAGTAATCGGCTTCTTGAGGAGGTCGCCTCAAAGTTCTTGGCATGACTCGCATGCCGAATAGCCTCCTCGTCAGCCATTCTGTGAGAAAGAGAGAAGAAGGAGCGAGTATCAAAAAAGGCGAGAAGGAGAGCAAACGGGAGATACTCACTAGAAATGAAAGAAGATCGCCAGAAGCGTAATAAATACGTACCCACTCCCTTATTTATAGAAATCGAGGATACTTTTCTTGTCACGTACGTCGCCGCGAATACAAGTAAGGGGTGGCGAGAATTAAGGAAAGACGCCAAAACTACAGCCCACGACAAATCATCAGCATTCAATACGTAAGTAGAACATAAGGATCTCGCCAGAGAGGCGCGACATTCAACCACTACTCGCAAGAGAAGCAAGAAAGAAGATAGAAAAAATCAAAACATCACAATAAACAAACCAAGGAATAAAAGGTGAGATCTAAATACTCGCCAAATGAAATTGCATAAATAGATGTTCAAATTACATTCTCCGAATGACGACCTAGCGACAATAAAAAAGGAAAAAGAAAGAATCTAAGGAGGGCCCTGGAGGTCCGCCTGGGCATCAGGAGGTTACGGATGTCGCCCAACCCAACCCATACTGCAAGCTCGCTTGAAGTGCTCGAAAGCCAGGGTCATGGCATCCTCACCTTGCCGCAACTGATCCTCGATCCTCGCAAGCCGACCAACCGAGCCCATGCTCGCATTCATCCCCACAAGCTCGTCATGATGCAGCTATTGGCGATGCTCCATCCTGGCCACCCAGCGCTCCAAGTCATTGACAAATTGAAGGCTAGATTCTGCTCCAGCCAGCCGAGTATCAAACTCTTCCAGCCCGGATACTCGCACCTCCAGCTCGGTCAAGCGGCGATGAGGCTCGATGGCCGCCAAGCGCAAGACCCGTGCCTCCATTTCGGTCAAGCGACGGTGAGGCTCGCTGATCGCCAAGCGCTCTATCATCGCCTCCAAGTCCAAGATGGCGCGAGTAGCCCTCTCCTGGTACTCACGAGAAGGAAGCCCGACTCTATTAATCAGAGCTCCCACGAGAGTTTGTGCGCAAGCTGCAAAAAGAAAAAAGGAAGTAGAAAGCATTAGTGGCGAGCATCAAAGGGAGGTCGCAGCAAAATTCGACAAAGCAGTAGTCAAGATTACCAGGTCAGCGAGCATCATTCCTCAAGCCGCGAGGAGGACTGCGAGATCGCCGAAAAGGGGAGCCCCTTCCTCGATGAGGGGAGGTGCTATGATGACCAACACCTCGCCGACCAAAATGAGTCCCGCTAGTTTGCTCCTAGCTGGGAGGCGCGTTTTCCTGACCGCGACCATCCACTGGTCTCCCTCCCCCTCTTGGGGAGAAGAACCCTGAAGACCCCCCAACCCCGCCTCATCGCGAGGATTCACCCAGATGGGTTGGTGGAATAGAAGAAGACAAAGGGCGCTGATCGCCCAAGATGTCGGTAGGAGACGGAAAAGGAGGAGGTGGTGGAAACCCACCGCGGGTAGCTGCGAGCTCCTCGCTAGCTCCGGTTATTATAGAGGCAGTGGCGGTGGAGGCGCGCTACTCGCCAGAGGAGCCCTCTGCTCGCTCGAAGGCCTCTTCTCCAGTATAGAGTTGTAAAGGATCCGCACCGAGCAACTACCGCGCAATCCCTCCCCGGCCCCAGGCGAGATCATCGGAGATGATCGCAAAGGCGATACGATCAAAGGCTCCTCCTGAGCATTAGTGTTCGGCGAATCTATGAGTATTAGAAAGAGCGTCAGAAGCTCGCCAACATTGAAAAATTAGCAAGCTAACCCAAAAGGTGGCGAGTAGGTAGCTCTCACCTCGCGCAGGAGTGACATCCGGTTGAGCCTGAGTCGAGGCCCCCTCCGTACTCGCATTCGGAGCGACCGTTAGCACAGGAGGATCCGTAGCATGCGAGTTTCCCTCGCGAGAAAGGCCCAGGTCGTCGAGCAATTGCTGACATTGGCTAGCTAGAGGATGGACGACATCCTCGGCGGCGGCTTTCTTGTTCTTCTTCTTTTTCTTCTTCGTAAGATGCTTCCTCTTTTTTGAGGCGAGGAAGTCTTCAAGCTTGGTGTCCACACGACCAGGTGCCCGAAGTGGCGACAGCAATCCCAGGAGGTCGACCATATCAGCAACAGCTTCCTCAGCAACACTTCGTGACATCTTGAAGCGAGATCAATAAATCCTTGACATCAGAGACCCCTCTCCATCTATATATAGGGCAGGGGCGTTGGCCAGCGAGATGCTGACTATAGATCAGTGCTCGCCAGAAGGACATCTCGTCGAATGAAGGTTGGATGATTCTTTCCGAGCAACTATGATATTCGCAAAGAGCAGTGATTGTGTACAACCCTCATTCTCCAAGGGTGGGCCCACTGATGTAGCGCGTTCCTACGAGCCTACACGGGTGACGTCTAGGATAACCTCGATGCCTTACACTCTCTCGACTCCGCACAATAACTAAACGCAGCAGCACAATTAGGTTATTTATTTTCTCGAGCTAACGTGCGGATAGCCAACCCGCTAGAGATCGTATCACGGCTAGAGGCCAAGATCCGATCAAGCTAAAAGGACGAATATTTGCGTCCGAACGAGCGTTGTTGTACCAAAGAATGATCCACCAAAATAAATCCGATTCGCAAACGGTTGATCTTTCCCCAACAAGAAAATAACAAGGTTCGCCAATCCTTTCGATAGTATCCAGAAGATCAAACAAAAAAAAACAAATCTATCAAAGAAAACACCGCGAGAAATTTTCTTGCTTCGAGAAATCACGCTAAAATCGTCCACCACAGAAACGATCTAAGAAAGGAGATCTCTTGAGTAGAAATTTCGTTACCCCTCTCGGAAACGTAGATCCGAGATATTGAATCCACTAAAAATGATCGCTCTCCTTTGGAACACGGAAGGGGCTCCAAATGATGAAGAAACTCGTTCGTCTTCCTCGCCTTTGCACCGGAGAGATTCACCAAACCGTAGGCCCTTGCACTTGATATCTTCTCCTCCAATAATGGTCGGCTAGAGAAAATCCGTTGAAGAAGATTTCGTAGTGAGGATTGGGTATGAAGTGGGAGAAGAGGTAACGGAAGAGAGTTGGAGAGAAAGAGAGATTGAGAGAGGGAGAAAGAGGGAGGCCGAACTTGGGAAGACCCAAGAGGGGGGGGGGGGGGGGGCGGCGGCAAGATGAGAGGGAGAGGAGAGGAGAGGAGAGAGATTAGGTTTAGGCAATTCTTTAAGCAAGTAATATTCTACCTTTTTAATTCAAGTCTTAGCCTTATATAGGCCTTACAACACAAGTGCTAATAGCACACCAAACATAGTGCTAAACGCACACCAATAGTTCAAAATAAAAAAATAATAAGATGCAAGCCATAATTAAATTAAGACATAACTTAGCAAATATAATAATAATTAATTCTTGCGGCGTGGACGAAGATTGTAGCCGTGGCCGCCACGGCGCCGCATGTCTTTAGCCGGTGGGCCGTCATCATCATCTTCCGTCGCAATTCCATGACCAACCACGCCGTGTCCGTCATCTTCGTCTTCAAGTTGGCCGTCTTGGTGGCAGTCGCCATCAATCCTCCCCCGCTCGAAAGAACTCATCACCGATGAGTGGGCTGGAACATAACGGTGAAAGAGATCCGCATCAAGTAGCTTTACCTCCGACGCGGAGAGCCAAGATTCGTCCGAGGCAGGACAGCCATTCCATCGAATCAAGAACCTGTGAACATCACCGTCAGAAGTTGGGAACACAGCATCTTGCAAAATCCTGTCAGGCAAGAAAACGGTCCGGGAAAATCTCGGAAATGCGTTAGGCAAAGAAGAAAAAGAAGTTTCATCATCAACAGGTGGCTTACCTCCCGTAGAGTCCGTAGGAGAGGGAGATCCAGAAACATTCTCACTACCCACCCCATTAGAAGTTTTAGTGGAAATATTAAACGGAGAGGCAGAAAGTTCAGGTGGTGGAGCGACATAAAGCGTTAAATCTGAAACGTTAAAAACAGGGGAGATTCCCTACTCAGCGGGTAACTGTAATAAATATGCGTTTTCGCCCAACTTCTTTAACACTCGAAAAGGACCGGCTCTCCTATTTGCTAATTTCTTTATAGTGCCCGAAGGCATCCGTTCAGGGGTTAGACGCACCATTACCAAATCACCAATATTCAAGTGGACCGCTCGCCTATTTTCGTTAGCATTCGATTGATAAATAGCATATTGTTTAGCTAGCGTCTCGCTAATTTGCTTATGGAGATTGTGAACGTGCGAGGCAAAATCCTGGGCAAAATGACTAGTTTTGAAAGATGGGGGTAGCGGCACTAAATCAAGAGGCACGGGTGCCTTATAACCATGTACAATCTCATTTGGAGACAACCCAGTGGACCTATTCCGTGAATTATTGTAAGCTATTTGAGCATGAGGAAGAATAAGGTCCCACGTACCTTTATGATCGCCTGCTAAACAACGAAGTAATCCACCCAAACTTCGATTGACCACTTCCGTTTGCCCATCCGTTTGGGGATGATAGGCCGACGAAAACATAAGTTTTGTACCCATAAGCTTCCAAAGCGTCTTCCAAAAGTAACATGTGAATTTGACGTCCCTATCAGATGTATCGTTTTGGGAACGCCCCGATGCGCCACGACCTCTTTGAAATACAACTTAGCAACATGGGATGCATCGTTGGTATTGTGACTAGCGATAAAATATGCCATTTTAGAAAATCTATCGACGACGACAAGGATGGAATCGTGTCGCCGAAATGTCATAGGTAGGCCCAAAATAAAGTCCATACTAACGTCCTCCCAAGGAACCGACGGAATAGGAAGAGGTGTATAAAGACCCGCATTGGTCTTGTTACCTTTTGCTAATTGACACACACGGCAACTCCCAACGATCTTATTAACCATTGGCTTAAGTCCAGGCCAAAAGAATTTATCTTCCACTAGTGTTATCGTTTTATCCCGGCCGAAATGTCCCCCTAGCCCTCCACTATGTAGCTCCCATACAATGAAATGGCATAGTGAAGAGCGGGGAATACACAATTGCGTATGCCTAAATAAATAACCGTCACGAATGTAGTATGCCGAAATAGTAGAGGGAGCCTGTTCCTGAGCGGCTAAATAAATGTCCTTAAAATCCGGGCATAGGACGTACTCGTCTTTAATGCGTTCAAATCCTATTACCGTCACCTCCATTTTAGATAATAATAATGTGACACGACTAAGGGCGTCCGCCACACGATTTAACGTTCCCTTAAGATGCTTAATAATGAATGTGTACTCCTGAAGATAGGAGACCCATTTGGCGTGCCGAGGGCTGATTTTACTTTGAGAGTTTACGAATTTTAGCGCTTCATGATCCGAGAGGATTACAAATTCTTTCGATATAAGGTAGTGTCGCCAATGTTGGAGACAACGTATTACGGCATAAAACTCACGATCATAATTGGAATAATTTAATTTTGGGCCCGCAAGTTTCTCGCTAAAGTACCCAACCGGATGTCCCTCTTGGCTTAACACCCCCCCAATTCCTATCCCCGAAGCGTCACATGATAGTTCAAACACTTTATTAAAATCCGGCAACCGTAGTAGTGGGGCTTCAGACATCCGATCCTTAATCATTTGAAACGCGTTAGTGGCCGATTTGGTCCATTTGAAATCACCTTTCTTCATACATTCAGTTATTGGTGCCATAACGCTACTAAAATTGCGAATGAATCGTCTATAAAACGTGGCCAATCCATGAAAACTCCGAACCTCCCGAATATTTTGTGGTTCCAGCCATTCTTTAATAACTTGGACCTTCTTAGGGTCAACATGTATACCGTCGGCACTCACTATGTATCCAAAAAATTCCACGGAAGTCACACCGAACGCGCACTTCTTAAAATTAATGAATAAGCTCTCTTGGCGCAATGTAGTAAGGATTGTTCGCAAATGAGTTTCATGATCGATCGGCGAAATACTAAACACCAAAATATCATCGAAATAGACGACGACAAATTTTCCCATGTATGGCTTAAATACTTGAGTCATTAATCGTGAGAAGGTACTAGGTCCGTTGGTGAGTCCTTCTCCTAACACTAACCACTCGTAAAGCCCGTCCTTAGATTTAACGGTCGTTTTCCATTCGTCTCCCTCCCTATTTGGTGGTAACCACTCTTTAAATCCAATTTTGAAAACACGGTGGCGCCGGATAACATATCCAATAGATCATCCAAACGGGGAATGGGAAACCTATACTTGACAGTTATTTTATTAATGGCCCGGTAGTCTACACACAACCTCCAAGACTTATCTTTATTCGGGACCAACAAGGCAGGGACGGCGCAAGGGCTTTTACTATGGCGGATAAATCCCTTTGCTAATAAATCGGAAATTAATATTTGTAGTTCATTATGTGCAGAGGGATTAAGTCGGTAATGGGGTAGATTGGGCAAGGATGAGCCCGGGACGAAATCAATTTCGTGTTGAATGTCCCGGACGGGTGGCAATTTGGAAGGCAAATCTACCGGATAGACGTCCTTATATTCTTCCAATAACGTGCGCAGAGATAACGGTAGGTTCTCTAAAGACGGTGAATCTTCCTTAGCTTGTAGACAAACTAACGCATAAATGACGCCATCTAGAAAGGTCTCGCGCTCTAACTCCTTCCTACTTATAAAACTTATGGTTTTCCTTTCCGCAGGCACCACTGTGTCCTTGGAAGCAATCGACGGGTCCTTAGGTGGTGTGGGTTTCAAAACAATGGTCTTACCATTGAACTTGAACTCGTAGGTGTTGGCCCTGCCAAAATGGGTCACGTCATAATCATAAAGCCATGGACGTCCTAATTGAACGTGACAGACATCCATAGGGATGACATCGCACCACACCTTATCAACATAATTCTTCACCGTAAGCGGTACCAAGCATCATTTAGACACTGCGATAGACGTTTTGTTCACCCATGCTATCTTATACGGATGTGGATGTGGCTCAGTGACTAAGTGCATTCGAGTGATGGCATTCTCCGAAACGACGTTCATACTACTTCCGCTATCGATTATTAACTTACACCACTTGTCACCGTTCTTAAAATTTACCGAAAAGATATTCGTCCGATTGTAATCGTCCGTCGCACGCGGTGTATTCAGAATACATCTCATAACCATCATAAAAGAGACGTCATCAATATCACTCGGCTCGGCGTCAGACTCAGTACCGGCTTCGTAGACGATCTCGGCGGGATCAGACGTGGAATCTAAAAGGGCTTGGGGTTTTCCCTTAGTGGGGCACTCACTAGAGTAGTGCCCTTGAATCCTGCAAGAATAACAGGTGGCGTTAGTCTTATTAATACGCCCTATTGGAACTCTCTCACCAGTGGGATTTTTGATGTTCCTAGCAGTAATGACCACGGAGTTCGAATCTGTTGATCGAAACCTTCCTTTGTCTCGTACGGAGGATGAGGGTGGGGATCCTAAAATGGATGTTTTTTTTGGAAAGATCGACCCTTGGACTTATAGGCATTGTGCTTTTCAATATCCAAAGCTGCATTAAACGTTGCGTTAAGATCCGTGTGACCGTAGCGCAGAAGCTTGCCTTGGATATCCGGCCTGAGTCCCTTACGAAAACGTGATAGTGTTACTTCGGGCATTTCCCGGACATTACATCTCACCATCATATCCTTAATAAGTCCCATGTACTCCGCTACTGATTTGTCCCCTTGGCGAAGGGTGGCTAGCTCATCGAACATTTGGGTTCGGTGATACGCGGGGACATATTGGTCAGTCAACAGTGCTTTCATGGCAGCCCACCCAATTGGGGGTACTCCATTCACGGTACCCATTCGCCTCTCTTCGTTCAACCAGAACGTCTTGGCCCTACTCAGAAGTTTCATTCGTGCCACTCGCACTTTATCACCGTCAGACAGATTGTGCCACTCAAAGTAGCACTCGATCTCCATGATCCAATCAAGGAAAACTTGAGGTTCTCCCATTCCATCGTAGGATGGTGGATGTAGTCGTACGGCCTTAGTTAAATCGAATTCGTCGTCCTGATCACGATGATGATTTTGTCGTTCGTTTCGTTGATTGGCGGGCTGTGGTGGGGGCCCTTGCCGATTTATCCCAAAGTCGGGATTTTGAGGCGCCGCCTGATTTACGGCCAACCCTTGTATTAATTGGGTGACTGCATCGAACCTAGCGTTGAACTCTTCCCGAAGCTCCGCAATCGCTGCTGGAGCGTGCTCATCATCATGGTGGTCGGCCATGGGAGAGGTGGGTGGAAAATATTCCGTACCAAACCTAGTGCGCATGAACAGCAGGACAACCAAAACTTTGACCAGATATTTTTATAAAAGGATTTTTTTTTTGGAGACTATTAAGTGGGAGATTAAAAATGATATTTAGACTTTTTTGCTTAGAAAAATAAGAAGAACATACAGGATTTTTTTTATAATTTTCTGCAAAAATTTTTTTTTTGGATTTTGCTATTCGCAGACCAAAGTAAATTAGAAAATTCAGATTTTCGTTGTCTAATACGAAACGTGCACGACCGAGTGTGGGTCGACGTCCTAATACAGAAAAACGTAAGGATGGTGTCGATTGAGAAATCAACACAACCTCGCTTTGATACCAAATTTGATGTAGCGCGTTCCTACGAGCCTACACGGGTGACGTCTAGGATAACCTAGACGCCTTACACTCTCTCGACTCCGCACAATAACTAAACGCAGCAGCACAATTAGGTTATTTATTTTCTCGCACTAATGTGCGGATAGCCAACCCGCTAGAGATCGTATCACGGCTAGAGGCCAAGATCCGATCAAGCTAAAAGGACGAATATTTGCGTCCGAACGAGCGTTGTTGTACCAAAGAAAGATCCACCAAAATAAATCCGATTCGCAAATGGTTGATCTTTACCCAACAAGAAAATAACAAGGTTCGCCAATCCTTTCGATAGTATCCGGAAGATCAAACAAAAAAAAACAAATCTATCAAAGAAAACACCGCGAGAAATTTTCTTGCTTCGAGAAATCACGCTAAAATCGTCCACCACAAAAACGATCTAAGAAAGGAGATCTCTTGAGTAGAAATTTCGTTACCCCTCTCGGAAACGTAGATCCGAGATATTGGATCCACTAAAAATGATCGCTCTCCTTTGGAACACGGAAGGGGCTCCAAATGATGAAGAAACTCGTTCGTCTTCCTCGCCTTTGCACCGGAGAGATTCACCAAACCGTAGGCCCTTGCACTTGATATCTTCTCCTCCAATAGTGATCGGATAGAGAAAATCCGTTGAAGAAGATTTCGTAGTGAGGATTGGGTATGAAGTGGGAGAAGAGGTAACGGAAGAGAGTTGGAGAGAAAGAGAGATTGAGAGAGGGAGAAAGAGGGAGGCCGAACTTGGGAAGACCCAAGAGGGGGGGCGGCCGCAAGATGAGAGGGAGAGGAGAGGAGAGGAGAGAGATTAGGTTTAGGCAATTCTTTAAGCAAGTAATATTCTACCTTTTTAATTCAAGTCTTAGCCTTATATAGGCCTTACAACACAAGTGCTAATAGCACACCAAACATAGTGCTAAACGCACACCAATAGTTCAAAATAAAAAAATAATAAGATGCAAGCCATAATTAAATTAAGACATAACTTAGCAAATATAATAATAATTAATTCTTGCGGCGTGGACGAAGATTGTAGCCGTGGCCGCCACGGCGCCGCATGTCTTTAGCCGGTGGGCCGTCATCATCATCTTCCGTCGCAATTCCATGACCAACCACGCCGTGTCCGTCATCTTCATCTTCAAGTTGGCCGTCTTGGTGGCAGTCGCCATCACCCACTCAAAGCCACGCAGGAAAAAGTCAAGGTCAAAGGTTCAACATAGAGGCCAGCAGCCCATGACACAAGACAGTTTAGCAAGCAGGAGAAAAAGGAGGCCTGGGTGAGTATGGGTGAGCTCACGCGAGTAGCCCCAATACTCGCCATGTGGTGGGCGACCATAGGTGATACTCATCTCTCTCCAAGCGAGATCGCCTCAATGTTGCCTACTCGCCGAGTTGTGTGGGGGTATAAATAAGACCCCCCCCCCCCCTCTCTTTGGTTTTCCTATAAATAGGACCCCCGGGGTACTAGGATTGGCACATGAACTTGAGCTTTTGGATCTCCCACTCTCAAATTCATAGACCCATCATCCTTGGCCGTTAATCCTGGTACTAGCCAAGTCGGTGCCTTCCTCGTACTCTGCTCGGCCATTTTTGGTTGTGGAGGGGAAGTCTCTTCTGAGCTTCTGGGTACGTGGTGGGACCTCCCTGCCGCAACGTCTGGGGTCCTGTTCTTCTTTGATACAAGCCTTTTTTTCATTGTCAGTCAAGCCGTCTAGCTGGACTGCTGGGAGAGTAGCCTTCGGCTGCATTGATCCGAATTTTGGAGTCGAGATTTTCTTGGCTTCAACAACTGGGTTGAGCCTCATTTTGTACTTCCAAAGAGTTGGGAAGGTCTCCACCAGATTATTGACATGCTCCTGGATACTTTTGCTCTTGATCAAGAGGTCATCCATGTACACTTCCAGGTTCCACCCCTTCTTCCTATTGAAGACATGATCCATCATCTGCTGGTAGGTAGCTCTCACATTCTTTAGCCAGAATGACATCATATTATATCTATAACAACCATCATTCATGTTGAAGGAGATGTCACGACGATCAGGAGTGTGCATCTGAATCTGATGGTATCATGAAAAAGCATCAAGGAAACTCATCATAGAAAAATTGACAGCTGAGTCAACAAGCGAATTGATTTGAGGCAAAGGATAATAATCCTTTGGGGAAGCTTTATTTTACAATGAAAAGTCAACACACATTCTCCAGCCCCTCCGGTTTTCTGTACAATTAAAAAATTGGAGACCCAACCTGGATACTAGATCTTCGACACAAAATTTTCCTCCAACAGCTTTCCTACTTCCTATCTATTGGGCTCAGCCAACGCAGTGCCAATTTCCCTCATTTTCTGTCAGATGGGCCTGACTTTCGGGTCTAAGTTGAGGCGATGGAATTCAACATCAGCGTCAATCCATGGCATCTCCGTTGTGCTCCAAGAGAAGATGTCCATGTTCCTTTGTAGGCATACCATCATCTTCATCTTCTCTTCACCTTTCAAAGCTCCACCGATCTTCAGCAGTCTGAGCTCTCTGCCCTCCGACAACACTTCCACTTCCTCTACCTCCTATGCGACCTCTAGGCAAGCTTCTCCCTCCATTTTCTTGTCTATCTCCTATACATCCTCCATCCAGCTGATCGTGCTCACCAGATTGAGGTAGCACTCCCGAGAATCCCTTGGATCACTCCTTGTACAAACCTGTATTCGCTGAGTGGGCTCCCGGGACCCAAGGGGTCTTTTAAGACATTATTTTCCAGCACGGTCCAGGGCAGGAAGAGAGGGCGGCGAGCAGTGGAGGCGGAGGCCTCCCGCTCACCTAGCTCATGTAGGAGGCGAGCGGTGGAGGCAGGAGCCTCCCGATCTCCCAACCAGCAGGGGGGCGAGAGGAGGAGGGGAGGCCTGCCCCCTCTTGCCACCACCCCAGCAAGGGGGGCGAGAGGAGGGGCAACCTGCGCCCCTCTGGGGGGGGGGGGGGGGGGGGGGGGGGGCGAGAGGAGGAGGGGCGGCCTTCCCCCTCTCGCCCCCGCCCCAGTAATGTTGGGTTTTCTATACCCCTCGAAAGGGATGACATATCAAATATGCGCAGCAGAAATAACAAGAACAACCCAAAAGAAGCTAACGGATCTTGCGGTTTTTCATGATTCAAGAGAATAAACAAAACGAAATACAAAGTACCTTTGCGGGATTGAGTCAACACTCAACCAAGGTGCTCCAAAGAGAAATCCAAAGATCTACCTTGAGTTCTTCAAGAATCGAAATGGATCGATCCCTCTATTGAAGTCCACACAAGCAAAGGAGAACCCTAGCTTCTTGTCGTACAAGAACTAGGTCAGAGAAGGATGCTCCCAACGTCCCCACGGACTGCTAGATCCGATCCTGGGGAGGCGGCGACCGACGGCGGCGACTAGCGGCGGTGGAAGGCGATCGACGGACGGGAAGAACGAGATGCCCTCGCGCAGAACAGTTCCGGTCGGCTTCTCGTCCAAAATCGCGAAAGGATTAAGTTCCGTAAACCTAGAATCGCAAGCCCTTTTATACTTAAACGCATAAATCAGGCTATCCGCAGACCTGAACATTTTTGTCCAGATTTACATTAGCCGAATTCGACTAATCACTATAACCGAATTAATCTTTGATTCGGCTAAACCATTTCGATGAATTCGTCTATATGTTATAGCTGATTCGACTATATAAATTCGGTTATATCATTTCGTCGAAACCATTTCGTCGAACTGACATATTTTGGCTAAACCCTTTAGTCGAATCTGTTACAATTCGGTTAATCACATTAGCCGAATTGATATAGTCGAATTCCACTAGTCGAATTAACATAATTCGGTTAAACCCTTTAGCCAAATTTGACACAGTTCGGTTAAACTCTTTACCCGAATTTGTCCAGCATAAATCCATTCATTTAAACCCTTTAAACGATTTCCCTTTGAGACATTCTCAAGTTAATGCCAAGCAGTCACAGGATTGGTCCTCCACTCATATCCAATATGAGTAAGGCCAACACAATCCTTTATCCAACTTCTCCAAACGCTTTTATGTGCGACCCTATAGGCTCATATTGCGTTGGCAGTAAGACTAACTGTTGATTGCTTTGAGATCACCTCAGAAACTCCAACAAGTAAGGGGGGCAAGAGGAGGAGGGGTGGCCTGCCCCCCCCTCTTACCCCCGCCCCAATAAGGGGGGAGAGAGGAGGAGGAGCGGCCTGCCCCCCTCTCGCCCCTACCCCTGTAAGGCGGGCGAGAGTAAGAGAGGGGCGAGAGGAGGATGGGGGGGGGGGGCCTGCCCCCTCTCTCCCCTGCCCCATTAAGGGGGCGAGAGGAGGAGGGGCGGCCTGCCCCCCTCTCGCCCCTGCCCCATTAAGGGGGTGGGGGGGGGGGGGGGGGGCAGCCAGCCCCCTCTCGCCCAGCACTAAGAGGGGGGGGGGGTCTGCGTTTAGCACCTCAGAACAATGGGATTTGGCTGTTGGCAGGACAATCCGGGGGTATTTTCGTAATCTCGTAGGACAGAATGTGGCTATCAGCAGACCAATTCCAGAAATCTATAAATAGGACCAAGGGGGCACCATTTGGGGGGACTTCTCTTTTGGCCACTCTCTCCCCATGTTTCTTTGGTGGGTGGAGAGAGCCTCCAAAGGTGCCCAAGCTTAGCATTGGCTTGGGAGGGAAAGCTCTCTAAGATCTTCCAGGTGTGTGATGGGACCTCCTCGCTAAGCCCTTGGTCTCATTCCTAGTTCCTTAGCCTCTTATCCTAGAGCTCTCCCTTGGGAGAAGTAAGTGTGAGGTCACCCCCCAACTTGTTGAGGGCCCAAACTCAACAGAGACCAAGTTATTGGTTTCAACATTATGGTGCAGTGAGCGGGGAGAGTGACCAACACAAGAAAATCTCAAGCCGAGCTTCATGGCTGGAGGTGGAGGAGGATCCGACCCAGGCCACTCGCAGCCCCCGGTGGCTGGAGTGACGTTGGAGGTGTTTGAAAATTTCAAGCAGGAGGTCCTGCAGACCTTGCAGCTAGCTTTCGCCACAATAGGCGAAGGTAGGAGAGGAGGTTGTCCGGAGGACCCGCCTCAGCAGGTGGGCGAGAGCACTCCCGGCCAGCAAACCAGGATGGAGGTACCAATGGGGGGAGTGGGGAGGCATTCGGCCCCCACTCGACCGGTCCCTTAGGAGGGGGCGAGTGGGGAGTTGCCATGCCCCCACTCGCAAGCTCCAAGTGGGAGAGTGGGGAGGTTCCATGCCCCCACTCACCCATCCCCAAGGGGCCGAGTCGGGAGGCGGCCATCCCCCACTCGTCCAGGCCCAAAGGGGGTGAACAAGGGTAGTCCTTTTTATGAGTTGATCATCTCAGCCCCAGTTCCAAAGGGGTTCGGAGGGCCAGAGATGTATTACTACTCTGGCAAGGATGACCCAGTCCCGCACCTGTAGTGGTTTGAGGACATGGTCTCCATCAGGCCCTTGTTGGACGCTTTCAAGTGCCGACTCTTCATGACCACTTTGAAGGAGAAGGCAAGGGATTGGTTCCACCAGCTCCCCGGGGGGTCTATCTATGCCTTCGAAGATGTGCGTTGAGGTTTCCTGCTATGCTTCTCGACGTGAAGGAAGAGGAAGAGGGATGCCGAATCACCCTTCAAGATCAAGCAAGAGCCAAGGGAGTCACTAGCTCACTACGTGGATAGGTTCCAGGAAGAGGTTTTGCTTGTCCAAGAGGTACCAGGGTTCACCCTCCAGCTCACCTTCATAATGGAGCTGTGGGAGGGGTTCTTCAAGATGAGCTTGAAGCAGAAGTCTCCCTTATCCTTCGAAGAATTGATGGAAAGGGTGGCTAAAGAAATCGAGAGTGAGGAGGCCAACCTGGAGTTTGCAAGAAGGTTGGCCAAGCTGAGTGAGCCAGAGGCAAGGCAGCAGGGGGGAGGGTAGAGGCTCCCAAGAGGAAGTTCGACCAAGAGGAGGAAAACTTCCAGGGAGAGGGGCCCGAACCCCTAGGGTGGAGGCAGGGACCGAAGGAACCCTCTCCACCACCTCAGCAAACTATGACAATTGGCGGAGGAAGAAGGAGGAGAGATAGAAAAGCAGAAAGAAGAGGAAGAAGATGGGATATGGTTGAGCTACCCTACTGTGACTTCCGTGAGGAGGAAGGTCACGTGACATCCACTGCCCTGAGTTCTTGGAAGCAATTGCTAGTGGTGATGCTTGGAGAAGAGGTGTGTGCGACCCTCAACCGTCACAGTCACTTTCCGTCCACGCGCCTCCCGAAGCACGGCATCGTGGCCGTTGCATCCATCCTGCCTTGTGAAGCAGAGTTTTGACCCGCATCTCTCTTTTCCGCATTAGCTTAGGAACCAAATCACAATGCCATTGTTTTTACTTTATTTGCCCGTGTAACGATCGATTCACTACGCATTTCATTCACCAGAACCTGCATTCCTTGAGAGACAATATTCAGGGATTTCCTCCCTATTTTATTACTTGAGCGACCGGTGCACTGCCGTCGTATCGCATTTCATGCTCGCTAATTAGCATTGCTGAAATTGCGCATCAAGTTTTTGGCCCCGTTGCCGGGGACTCGAGGTGCAGAGGAAGGAAAGTGGAGTGCTGGTGTCCCAGGCTGGATATGCGGAACGAATTGTTGAGCGATTCGGCATGAAGGAAGGGAAGTGCATCTCTACACCTCTGGAGAAGGCCATGAAACTTCGGAAGGATGAGGGGAGGATTCTGGAAGATCCACGTGTGTTCCGAGCTCTGGTTGGGAGTTTGATTTATCTGACGACCACTAGGCTGGATATTGCATATGCACTTGGCAGGGTGAGTCATTATATTGCGGAACCACGGATGCCTCATCTATTAGCGGCCAAGAATATTCTGAAGTATGTCAAGGCGAATTCGGATATGGGTCTCCTTTATAGGAGAGATGCGGGCTTCGAGGTGTATGGGTACATGGATGCTGATTACGAGGGAGATTCAGATGATCGGAAGTCGACATACGGATTCGTCTTCATGGAGGGTCCCACGGCTATATCATGGTGCAGCAAGAAGCAGGATTCCGTGGTGTCTCTACCACGGAAGCGGAATACAAGGCTTCGGCCTTGGCAGCTCAAGAATCCATCTGGCTTAGGAGGTTGGTGGGAGACGTCCATAAGGAGGTTCGGGGTCCGACTCTGCTCCGCGGCGACAATGAGTGTGCTCTCAAACTGGTTACTAATCTAGTTTGTCACGCAAGGACCAAGCATATCGAGATCGAGCATCATTTCATTCGTGAAAAGGTGTTGGAGGGGTCTCTTTTGGTCGAGCATGTTCGGAGTCAGGACAACGTTGCTGACATATTCACAAAGGCGCTGGCCAAGGGGCCGTTCACTTGGCTAAGGAGTTTACTTGGGCTGTTTTCAACTTCCCACTTCAAGGGGGAGTGTTGAAAATGTTGAAGTGGAAGTTGGCGGTCTGGGGGGGGAGGTCGCGCGGTCTTGAAAACCACACAGTCTCATGGTCCTGCGGTCTCTCTCTGCGGTCTGACCTATTCGGTCTAACCGCGGTCTCTTCGGCCTGATCATCATTCTTTTTGTCCAAGGTGCCGAGGTGAGTCCGCGCGGTCTGGTCGTGTGACCGCGTGGCTAGCTGGACTTCAGGATGGTGAGGTCGCGAGGTCTGGTTCGTGAGACTGCGTGGCGGGCTGTTCTGAACTATGCGGGTTAAGCTGTTGACCGCACAAGGTTGTGTTCTAGAATGGGCAGTCCGGTCTGTTGGCTGTCTGGGCTCTTGGTGGTACACGTAGACTATGGTATTCTTAGTCGCGCAGTCTCCAGTTTATGTTCGCATAGCTGGTCCTTCGGCGACCTGCTGGTATATGACATCACTGGTGTTTGGTCGACTTGGCGGGTTGTTGCCCTAGTCGTCCTGGTGTGTTCGCTGTCTCTGGATGAGGTCGTGTGGCGAACACAGGTTGTGAATGTCATGACGGGGTGAGTTGTCATGATCGCGCGGCTTTCTATTGAAGTCGGCGAGCTCACGACGCTGAGCGATCTGCTGACCGCGCAGGTTGACCGGTCTTGGTCACGCGGTCAGAGGGCGGTGACTCTATCTCATAGGGTGGTGACTAGATCAGGTCACACGCCGATAAATAGGAGTCACTGTAGCAGAAAAATCATCGCACCAAGTGTAAGCTGAGCTCGCGTCTATTTCTTGCGGTCTCATTCTTGTGACCGGCCGGTTAGCTGATTGAACTTTCCTTGTGCAGCTTCTGCGGATTGTGCGGGCAGCAGCAGTCACCTCTTCTTCTAAGGTGTTCGGGCGGTCTCGCAGCTTGCAATGCGGGTTGCTGGAGTTCGGGAGAATTAGTGGAGGTCGTAGAGTTCTCGGTTGGTGTTGTTCAAGTCGCAGGCAGGCAGTTCAGGCGGTCTCGTTGTCTAGTCGCGCGAACTCGCAGGTCGGGCGGTCAGGCGGTCTCAGTGAGCAGACCGCTAGTTATCTTTCTCAGCTTATATTTTTCTTCTGTTTTTGTGTACTGGAGAAATCATGTCTCGCCATGTATACCTCGCTCTGTAATGAAGGTTTCTGTAAGTATCAATAAAGATTGAAGTTTTTCATGTGCTTCTGGTTGTTGGCTATTGCTTTGAGTTGTTCTATTCCTGCTCGCTCCTAGATCTACGGAAAATTTCACAATAAACCAAAATTCATCATTCAAAGCGGTGGAAACATTTTTCGGTTCTATTTCAGAAACAAAGCATAAGTTTGAAAAAGATTCATTAAAAGAAGAACGTGTAGTTACCCCTCTTGATGGTTCTCCAATTATAAGCTCCCTTGGATTATCTCTTGTAAATCGAAGCACACTTGGAGGCACGTGCTCCTCTTGCTTCGTCTCTACTTCTTTTTCTTCTCCAAGTGGATCATCATCATCATGCTCCAATGGTGAAAGAGGTACATCTTCATTTCCTGCACAAGTAGAATCTACATAAGGCACAAGTTCATCAAACTTCACATGAATATACTTTTCAACCTTTTTAGATTTTTTATTATATACTCTATATGCTTTGATAGTGGAAGAGTAACCAAGAAAAATACCTTCATCACATTTTTCATCAAATTTAGCTAATGCATCCTTGGTGTTTAGGATAAAACATTTACAACCAAAGACATGAAAATACGATACATTAGGTTTCTTTTGAAAGTATAATTCATATGGGGTTAATTTCAAAATAGGGCGAAGCATAACACGATTTATGACATAACATGATGTATTTACGGCTTCGGCCCAAAAATATCTAGGCAACCCATACTCGGATAGCATGGTGCGTGCAAGTTCTTGAAGAGTTCTATTTTTCCTCTCCACAACACCATTTTGTTGCGGGGGGGGGGGGGGGGGGGTGCGTGGAGCGGATAATTCGTGTTTAATACCTAGATTATTACAGAAAGTGGTGAAGCTATCGTTTTCAAATTCCCCTCCATGATCCGATCGTATACACTTGATTTTTAGATCTAATTCATTTTGAATACGATTGCAAAGCTTTGTAAATTCAGAAAACGCATCGGATTTGGAGGTAAGAAATAAGGTCCAAGTAAATCTAGAAAAATCATCAATTAAAACAAAAGTGTACTTTTTACCACCAAGACTACACGTGTTAATAGGTCCAAAAAGATCCATGTGAATTAGTTGTAAGGGTCTTGAGGTGGATATTTCTTTTTTACTCTTAAACTATGTTTTTGAAAATTTTCCTTTTTGGCATGGCGAGCATAAGAAAGATAGATTTCCATTTAGCATAGGCAAACCTTTAATGAGTTTATTCTTTGACAATTTTAAGATTAACTTGGTGCTAGAGTGACCGAGACGCCAATGCGCCATAATTCAAGTTCTTCATTTTTTGATATAAGACATTTGAGAGACGCACGTGATAGATCATGAAAGGCAATTAGATACACATTGTGAATTCGTGGTGCAGTGAGTACAATACTATTGGTTTTAGGATCTATAATTTTGCATAAATCAGTAGAAGACTCAAATAAAACATTTAGACCTTTATCGCAAAGCTGAATAATAGAAATCAAGTTGTGTTTCAAACCTTCTATATATAAGACATTAGTAAGAGAGAAAGAATTGTTACCCACAGTACCGGTGCCTAAAATCCTTCCCTTTCCATTGTCCCCAAATGTCACCATTCCACCTTTCTTCTTAGTGAGGCTAAGGAATTTTGCTTTATCGCCCGTCATGTTCTTGGAGCACCCTGAGTCCAAGTACCACATGTCTTCCTTTTCCTTAGCCTGCCAACATACCTAACAAGAAGATGAGAGTAAAGATTTGGATACCCAGGTGGTTCCTCCCATAGAATAGGTGGAAACCTTAGGCACCCATATTTGCTTGACAGAACATCGACCCTTCATCCTGCAGGAGTCCAAGGTATGCCCGAAGTGATGGCACTTGGCACATAACACAAAAAGGGTTGAGACCTTCTTCAGTTTGTGTTGTGGACTATTGCTGGAGGATGGGGAATCAGCAGAATAAATTTTAGATTTGTGATTATTCGAAGAATTATAATTTTTGTTACTACCGCCAGCGTTAGAAGTTATCGCCGGGCGGTAGTTAGCAGAGACAAAACCTAGACCAGTTTTAGCACTACCATGCCTTTGGTTGGCCAAAATCATATCAAGACTTTTCTGGCCAACACTGAATTTTTCTATGGCTAAGTTAAGGTCATGGATTTTAGCTTTTAATGCAAAATTTTCAATAACTAAATTTCCGCATCTATTTGCAAAAAATTTCTTTTCATTTTCAACATTAGAAAGAGAGAGTTTCAAATTTCTTAAGTCTCTCTTTTGTTTCGAGAGTGATTCGATATTAGAGAGAGCATTAGAAAGATCAGTTTCAAGTTTGCTAGTCCTTGCAAAGAGATCATCATTCTTTTGGCAAGACTCCATCTCCTTTCCCAAGGCAAAAACTTCCTTACTTAATTTTGATTTTGTTTCAAGAGAATTTTATTTTCAGTTTTAAGTAGATCAAGATCTTTTAAATTTTTGCCAAAAGATTTGCAAGTTCTTAAATATTCAGAATAAAGATCATCATAGTTAGATTACCTCAGTGTCGCTTTGGACACTGCACTCGTCGTCGGTTGATTCATTGCTTTTCCCCATAAGGCACAAGTTTGACTCATCATCATCGCTTGAGCTTGAAATACTTGAGCACCCGGAGGAAGAGTCATCCCATGTTGCAGCTTTTAAGACCTTCTTCTTCTCCTTTCCTTTAACCCGTTTTTCTTTTTGCTCCTTCAGGAATTTTGGGCATTGACTTCTAATATGCCCGGTCTTCCAATAGTGCAAGCACTCGGGAGGTTGCCGCTCTTCGTCGTCGTCGTCGCTAGACTTTTCCTTCTTCTATCTTTTGGATGAGGAGCCCTTTCGGAAAAATTTCCGGAAGGTGTTCCTCCTTTCCAGATTCTTCATGAACTTAGTGAAGTTCTTCACGAAGAAACTCTCCTCGTCATCTTCCTCATCGTCATCTTCTTTTCTTGACTTCAGTGCCAAGACTTTCTTCATTGGTTCCTTGTTGTACTCCTCTTCTTGAATCTTGTATTCTACCTCATGGGTTTTGAGGTTCCCAATGAGGCTCTCAATTTGGAGCCGCCTAAGATCATGCGATTCGGAAATCGCTGTCACCTTTGGATTGAACTTTGGTGGGAGTGATAGAAGAAGCTTTCTCACCAAGTCGCCGTTTGAAAATGTTTTTCCAAGAATTTTTGAGGCATTGACGATCTTGGTGAATCGAGTGTACATGGCGTCGACGTCCTCATTTGGATCCATCCTAAACCTCTCAAATTCAGATTCCAGTTGGAATAGTTTTGAATCTTCGACCTGCGAGGTACCTTCATGCGTTATTTCTAATAAGTTCCAAATATCATAAGCAGTTTCACATGCACTTACTCTATTAAATTCAGTCCTATCAAGAGCACAAAACAGAGCATTCATCGCTTTCGCATTATTCTTACAGCTAGCCTTATCTCCATCGTCCCATCTATCCCTAGGTTTTTCCATGGTTACTTATCCAACAATGTATGTAGGATAAGTGTATGGAGTTTCAATACATGCCCATACATCTACATCAAAGTTTATCATAAAACAACACATACGCGTTCTCCAGTAATTATAATCAGTTCCGGTAAACAACGGAGGTCTACTTATTCCCTGCCCCTCATGGAAAGCGAGATCACGGAGCGCCATTATTCCCGGTTGTTAGACCGAATTGGAATAACCTAGCTCTGATACCACTTGTTGGATCTGTAGACGCCCTTAGAGGGGGATGGGGGGGGGGGGGGGGGGGGGGTGAATAAGGGTTTTAAGATTTTCGAGATTATTTAGAGAATAAGAGATAAAGAGACAAACATATTTTCATTAATCATTAACTTGAAATAATTATGATTACAAAACTTTTCCCAATAACGCTTGGAAAGAGGCGACCAATGAAAACTCTTTTGGTTTTCTATACCGACCCTTCTCCTAAGGACCGGTTGGCTTTTGCCTATCTCTCCCTAGACAAGGCCACAAGCCGCTCTAGCCCTTCCCTCACCGGAAAGGCCTCAAGCACTCCCTAGATCTACAGCCTAGACCTAGTCGCCAACGCGAGGCGAATTTCCCCTAGTCCCTGCAAGGCCCTAGTCGCCGTATGGCGAATTCCTCTACTGAACAAAAGATATAAATATTACAATTTGAAAACTAAAACATGACAAGAACTAAGACTCCCTCAAATGAAGAACTTGATCATGATGCTGATGCGATCGAATCGGTCTTCAAGTTCTTTTGCGTTCACGAATGTTGACGGAGTTCTTTGGGCTGCTTGGGAAGGCTCTCATTAGTCCTTTGAAAATATGGCTTCAAATCGTTCTCGAACAGCAAGCATCAACAGAGGAGGCGCACATCTTTTTGTAGAATCAGCCACTACCGCCTGCGGTAGTACTACCGCCCCGTGGTATCCACATTAGGCAATGAAGCACACAAATCGTGGTAGTTTAGGCAACATTTTGACCGCCAAACACAAGCGCGCCGCTGTAATACTAATGCCCCGCGATTGCGAGATATCCTTCCTTCAGCCACTATCTTCTTCCAAATCTGCTCCATAATCAACTACAGACAGGAAGTTTCCAAAATCTACCGCCGAGCGTTAGTCCTTAACGCGCCGCGTTAGTACTTGCCAAAATAGCATCCCGTCGACATTCCTTTTTCTCCATTGTTTCCTTCTCGTCAAATGTTTCAATTTATGCTAGCGCCAGCTGTAGTGCTAGAGCGCCAACTGTAGTGCTAGCGCACCGCGGTAGCAATGCCTGGCATCAATTTTTGTCGACCGACATTTATTTTGATCGAACACCTTTCGTCGAACGCCATCTTCGTCAAACACATTTCGTCGAACGCCATCTTCGTCGAAAACATTTCATCGAATGCCATTTTCGCTAGCTCCAATGGTAGTGCTAGTGCTCCGCGGTAATGCATGCATTCCGTCGAGCGCCGCGGTTGAGCATGCAGTTCGTCGAACATGGATTATATTTCGTCGATCGAATTTTCGTCGAACGGGATTCCGCTTTCGTCGATCACAAATTCATCGAACGCAGTGATAAGCATTTCGTCGAGCATAACTTTCATTTCGTCGATCGAACACTAGTGCCAGCGGTATTTCGAATGCACCGCGGTAAAGCATACAGATCGTCGAATGGAGCTTTCAGTTCATGGAAGGAAGTTTTTAGTTCGTCGAACGGAGCTTTGATTTCGTCGAACGAACAGTAGCGCCAACGGTAGTTCTAACGCTACGTGGTAGTAACAACAAAACACATTTTCATGGAGATTTGAAAGCACTGAATCCTGCATACTATAAACAAAAAACAAGTATGATCAAATACAATAGGATTTGTTATTGTCAAACCAAGAGATGCGGAAAGCATGTTCCAACAATATCTCCATGTCTCAGGATCCATGCATCTCCACTCTTTCTTCCGGTCATCATAACCGATGAAGACTAGCTTCCTTTCCTTAGCATCTATCTTTGTTCGAAGGGCATCCGGAACATGCACATAACAGGTAGAACCGAACACTCGAAAGTGTTCCACGCTTGGCTTCTCCTTAAACATCAACTCATGAGGGGTCTTCATGTTGATGGGGCTGAGAGGAATCCAGTTGATAACAGAAGCTGCACAAGATATACCCTCTGCCCAAAAGGACTTTGGAATATTCTTGGCATGAAGCCAGCATTTGCAGGTCTCCGTCAGGTGACGGATCTTCCGCTCTGCAACTCCGTTCTGTTGTGGAGTGTGAGCACAAGAAAGCTCCCTTTGGATGCCATGCTTCCTGCAAAAGTTAATGAACTCCTTGGAGGTGAACTCCCCTCCATTGTCTATTCTGAACTTCTTTAACCGCAGGTTTAGCCGACCTTCCACCAGCTCCTTGAACTCCACAAACTTCTTGAACGCCTTTGACTTCTCCTTCAGAAAATACACCCAAGTATATCTGGTGAAGTCATCAACCAGGATTAGCATATACCAGCTACCTCCAAGAATGACAATGTTGGTAGGTCCGAACAGATCACCATGGATGCACTCCAATGGTCTTTTACATCTGCTTTGTGATTTGTCAAATGGAAAGCGCTGAGCTTTACCAAACTGACAACCTGCACAAACATGACCATCCCCAAAAGATGACAAGCTAGGCATACCTTTCACCAGGACTCTACCCACCATAACTTTCATCTTATCCATCCCAACATGCCCAAGCCTTTAATGTCAGATAGCAACGCTATCATTAGCCCTCATCTTATCAACATAAGAATTTGTTGAAAGAACAAACAAATCCTTCACCCGTCTCCCAACATGAGTGACCTCAGCTTTCACCGCTGAAACGTTTCGGAGAAATTTCACTTCTGTTGGACTAAACAGAACGTGATAGCCAGCATCCACCGCATTGGTCACCGAGAAGAGGTTTTTCTTCATCCCCGGAACATGATAGACACTCTTCAATGCAAGAGTACCTCTATCATCGTTCAATGAAACCACACCCTCATTCTCAACTGCATGAACAGTATCATCAGCCGTAATGATAACATCATTACCTGTATATGTCTGCAACGAGGAGAACTTCGACTCATCCCCAGTGAGGTGATGACCACACCCAGAGTCCACAATCCAATCATCTTAATCGTTGATGGAAGTCATGGCCCGAACACACGCACCCATCATGAAAGCTCCTCCACCACCCCAACTACCTTCAGCATTGGAACCAGCCTCCTCCTTCCCTGCAGCATGCCATGGCTGAAGATTGACTTTGTAGTCCCTTTTGAAATGACCAACCTTGTTGCACCTGAAGCATCTAGGTCATTCATGCTTCTTCCCATCATGCTTAGGAGCATAGCTCCTCTCTTTCTGGTATGAAGAAGATGGACCATCATCTCCAGATGACTTCTTCTTCTTCTTGTCCCATCTCTTCTTCTTGCCAGAGAAGAGAACCTCGCCTTCTCCCCCAGAGATGGACATTCCAGCCATTTCCTTTGCCAAACTTTCCAACGAAGCAAGTAAGTTCTCCAGCTCCAGCAATGAAGGCTGATTGGCCCAGCCTTAAACAGATGTAACAAAGGCAACCAACTCCCTCCGCAAGCCGCAGATTATGTGCCTCTGCAGCTTAGCTTCTGAGATAGGCTCATCCGGGTCCAAATCTGATATCTCTGCGCAGAGGTTCTTCATCTTCAAGAAGAACGTTGAAATAGACAAATCTCCTTGAGTTGCTTTCACCAACTCATTTTCCAAAAACTGTAGCCTCGCTACATTATTCTTATTTAACAAGCCATCCAAGGCTGTCCAAATTTCAGCAGCTGATCTACACCCAATAATGTGATCAAACAACTCCGGAATGATAGCTCTCTTGAGAGTGAACTCTGCTTTAGCATTCGTTCTTCTCCAAGCCTTCACGAGCTCAGCATTCCCATAAGCAGGAACTACAGCTTGTCTTGCTTTTCCTCCATCTACCTCCCATAAGTCCTCGCCAAAAAGATAGCTCTCCCTGCAAGACTTCCACTTCTTGAAGTTAGTCTGCGTAAGGAGCTCAATACCGAGACCTCTAGCATATCCTCCTTCCATTGCTATCCCACTGATTGCTAACCACTTGAGAAACCCGAGAGAAGTATCAGCACTTTCAGCTTCACAACCTCAGCAACCTCCCTCTAATACCATGTTAAAAAACTTGAGGTCCGGAGATGAAGTGTAAAAATTTCGGAACACACTTCACAAAACCTTTCACAAGCGTAGCACAACAGCGACAATGAGAAGAACGAATAGTAATATGGTATTGACTATCTCTTTACAATGCGAGGTATACATGGCGAGACATGATTCATAAGAATCACGGAGGAGAGAAGCACAAACACAAGTGTAAAAAACAAGCCGCAGCGACCTGACACTTGAGACCCCAGACCGCGCGAACAGACAAGTTAGACGGAAGACGCTGAGACCGTGCGAACAAAGTATAGACCGCACCTGTCAGACCGCAACCCCAGACCGCCAACTCGCTGCTTATTCCTCCACTGAAAATAACCAGTTCGCACATTTTGATCGCCCAGACTGCACGGTCTTGATCAAAGAAGAACCCGCGAACACTGAACAAGAACTGCTTCCTGTGACACACCGTAACTCAAGACCGCCTGGCCACTTAAGACTGCCTGATCAACTGAGTCCATTGCTTAGACCATGAACACCTAAACACAGTCTGCGCGGACTGGTTTATTCAAAGCTGGAAGAAAGGAGACAAGCTGACCGCGAGCTGCAAACCACTTATCCTGCGAACACAGAAACTGGTTAGACAAATATCTCAAACCGCGCGACCTCAAAATGAGACCGACACAATCAAGCCGACTTTGAGTTCTTACAGTTCTCATTGATAATGACGGGCCCCGCATCCGTATTTATAGGCGGGTATACGGATTTCGTCACCGCACAACCGGGATATAATAACTTCCCATCAGATCGCAAGCAGTCTCGCAAAGTAGACCGCCCGAGCACGGCAAAGCTCACAGCTCCTTTATTAAACCTTTTGGTTTATAACCAAACCTCCTGGTCACTGTGGTCTCAACAAGCAGACCACCCGGTCTTATTGCAAAGCAAAGAACTTCTTCAGAAACCAGACCGACTAGAATAGTCATCAGACCGCCCGGTTACTGTAAGAAGGCAGACTAAGAACATCTGGATGACTTAGGACAAGTCGCCAGACCAACCCGCGCAAGTCGCCCGGACAGAAGAGGCGGTCTTCCAGATCAGACCGCTCAGAACAATCCACCTGAGCCATAACCGACCAGAAAACCAGCGCAGACCGCGCAATCTCTGCGGTCTCCAATCTTCAGACCGCACAACACTAAACCACTTCCACTTCAAAAATTTAACAACCCCTTGGTCATCTATTTGGTGAGCATGTCAGTGTTTTCCTTTATTGCCTTGACCTCAGTCATGACCTCAGCTTTCACATTCAAGATGGACTGATCAATGTATCCCCTGACAGATGTAATTGATTGATTTACATGTGACTGCATGGTAGTGAGATGGCATTGTATTAGCAGGTTGATGACAGTGAGAAGGTTCTCATTTGCAGAGATGGAAGAAGAGGCTTGCTGAATGTTGATCACTTGGGCTAGGGGTCTTGGTGAGCTTGGAGGATTGATAATATTGAGCACTAGATGGACTAGTGGTTCATGCAGGACTTCAGCTGGGCATCCACCAGCTCAACACCTGATGCCATTGCATCAATTTGATCATGAAGGAGATGATCATCATTGTAACACCCCTGATTTTTTGTTAATTATTTACGTGGCTGCTGTGGCATAATTTTGGCGCAAGAGCATTATGTCAGCTCGTCAGGGTTAGTTTTGGGTCGTAGCCTAGTTAAAGTGTGTAATATAGATCGAGCGTGCGAGTTTTCGTGTCATTTTGAGTTGTAGAGAAGATTTTTTGTAGTTATCAAGACTTTAGCTTCGGGGAGCTTTATCCCGAGTTTGGCTCGTCGGAATTGAATTCTGACTTCGCTGTTGGATTCGTAGCGCCGATTTTCAGTTTAGGTGCGATTTTCATGAAAATCCGAGGTGTTTTGCTCGTCCTCGCGGTTTGAGTAAAAAGGGGAGAATTATTTAATTATTTAAATATGGAATTTAGGGTTATATAAATACCTAAAATTCTCTCCCTATTCTTCTTCTTCCTTTGTCGAACCAAACCAGCCGCCGAGTGAGAGAGGCGAGAGCAGAGTGTCTTGGAGCTTTCGGTCGGCGATTCGAAGGCCGTAGTGGTCGGAATCGCGTTTGGAGTATAGATTTGGAAAGCTCTCGGTGAGATCTTCGTTCTAGTGGTAAGTGCTTCCCGTTTCGTGGAATTTTTGGAGTTATGGTAGTGACCTAATTCCTCTTTTCGACCCGAAAAGTTTCAGGATTTCATGCTCGGTTGAGTTCTTGGCCGATCCATAGCTTTTGGAGCGGCGGTCTTCGAGTTTCGGAAGGTTTAAGGCAAGTGGCTTTCTCCACCTTCCTTCTTATTTTCTTGAAGCACTGTTTTTCCTTGTTTATGGATTCTGGCTGTGCTTTTGGCATGTTTGTTCGAGTGTTTGCTGGACAGTCAACAATTTCCTCCTTCTGCCTTAACTTCTTCCTGCTGTTTGTTTTAATCTATCGAGAAGGGCTGCCTGATTCCTTTAATTTTTTGAGAAGTCTGCTATTCCTGCCTTCCTGCATTAAGTTCTCGAGAGCAGCCTTCCTGCATTTAATTTCTCGAGAGCAGTCCTGCATTTAATATTCCCTAGAAATCAGATTTCTCCTTGAAGTTCGTCGAACGCCTTAAAGTTCATCGAACAAGTTGAAATTCGTCGATCCGAGCGTTCGACGAACTGCTTGGGGTTCATCGAACAGCTAGGATTCTGTCGCTTGGGCATTCGACGTGCGGCTAGGCATTCGTCGAATGGTCCGCGTTCATCGAACGGCCCGTTCGACGAAAGGCCTGGAATTCATCGAACGGCCCGACGCGATCGAAAAAATTCCCGGTTTGATCCCTGGATCTTTTATTTCCCGAGAACCTTTCTTTCCTGCTCTCATTTCTCGAGAGCAGCCTTTCTCCTGCATTTCAATTCTTGAGAGCCATGATCTCAAGAAGCTTAGACCCTGCTTCAATTTCTCGAGAATAGTTATTTTTCCCCATTTAATTTCTCGAGAGCAGCATTATTTTTCCCTTCCTTTAAATTTCTCGAGAACTCCTTGGTCTCTGCCTTTACTTTCTCTCGAGAACTAAATGGATTTTTCCCTTGGTTTTCCCTAGGACTTTATGACCCCACTCCTTGATTTCTCGAGGTCTAGGTTCTTACCCTTTAAATTCTCGAGAAATGCCCTCTACTTCTTAATACTTGAGTTATGCCTCCGATTACTTCTATTCTTTGAAACCTTGTACCCATTGTGGCTAAATACTTTATGTCTTCGCTTGTTTACAATATTTGTGACCCTATCCTTAGGGTATCCTGGTAATTATTTCTCGAGCTGCGCCCCGTGTTTTAAATAAGAATTAATTAATAAGAACCATTGTCTTTAGCCTTGCACGGTAGTCGTGTTTGGGGGACAGTGGTGGAATGCTATAGCCTTGCACGGTAGTCGTGTTTGGGTGGTTGGGTCTAGTGACACCCCCACCCGGTTTTGGGCTTGGGTGGCGGAGGTAAGTAACTGCTCCTGTTTAATTTGTGCTGATCAGTCTCTTCAATTAAATTTAACAAGAAAAATGATCTTTGCTTGTTCCTCTTTGTGTTATTTGGTGCACTCGGTGCCTTGCTTAGTTCTTTGTTGGAGCTTCTCTTTCGGTAAATATGGCTTGGGTTGGTACCCCTTATGCCTCATTTACTTTTCTTCTTGTTGTTTTTTTGCCACTTGTAATACATTGCTGAGGCGTTCTTTTTTTTACTGAATGCCTTAGGTTTAGAGCCTTAGCTGCTAGTGGTGTAGCCCGGGTCACCGGGAGTTTTAGTTGTTGTTTACCCCGCTGCTGCGAGGTAGTTGTGGTTAGTTTTCTTCTTGTGTTCAGACATGCTAGTTTGGAGCCAACTGGTTAGTGTCAGGTTGTTGACGCCCGTTGTGCCCTTTTGATACTTTATAGTTCACTTTCCAGTTAATTGCTGCTACTTTTTAGATCTTGTGTAACGTGCTCCCTGGGAATGATTTATGTCTAGGTGCATTATAGTTATAAAAAATATTTTTTCTTTCATCCTTATTGCATCCTTTTTAACAGAATCCTTATCTTTAAAGTCACCTAAAAGATATTTTCTATACTTATACTACGCCTAGATATGTGCATATCATTTACTTTATGTCCTGTCATCACGTGCATTTAGGACCTAAAGTGAACTAAATCGATTACTTTCCGCTGCAATTACATATATTTTCTCGGTGGACTAATTGATCCACGAACTGAGAGACACAGTTCTTACCCCAAACTCTAATAAATTATTTCAAACGATGATCTATCATGTTTTGATTAAGTAAGTAATAGGTTTCCGCCCGAGCGTCTGCAGTTGTCTCCTGCATGGCGTGGCATCATGACGTGTATTTTCTCTTACTCTGATATTCCTAAATTCAGAGAAAATGCGGGTTGTGACAGTTGGTATCAGAGGGAGGTTGTTCGAAAAGTCGGTCGGGCAACAAATTCTGATATAGTAGTTGTTTTGATTTCATTGCATACACACACCGATGTGTCATCAGTACGTCTTGGCCGAAGCATGAACACTACACTCATAGCATGATAAGAAGTATTCAGGGCATATTATGTAGTATGTGATGCATAATATGTGTTTGTATATGGATCCACCATAGGTGGCAACATGTGACGGTTATGTAGTATGGGATGCATAACCATCATCACATGGATGCCCATTTGCATGTTTTTTTCGTTACATGCAATATTATGTAGTATGAGATGCATAATATTTCATGTGTACGCCGCTCATAACATGCATTAAGGCCTTTATTAGAATGCATAGCACAACAAACATTACATAGCATTACATAAGCACACGTGCGAAGTTAAAGACTTATATGATGACACATGTACACCCATGATTTCAAAATGAACAGAAAATTCATGCATTCATGACCCTTGCACTTGAGTCAAGAGGGGCGATGTAGTATCATCCCCAAATTTAGCATAACATCATGAAAATCCCAGAGCATGGTGGTAACAATGACAAGTATCTGTACATGTATGTTCTGAACCAAGCAATGTAGTTCTAGTGTAAGGTTAAGTTTTAATTATAGGTTTATGCATTTTAGCAGAGATGGCACACATACGAGTCGCGATTAGGTCGATTCTTCAGTCAGAGGGCGAGTCATCCAGAGGGCAGAGTGAATCTTTGATCGAGAGTTTGCGCCAGAGCAATGAGGCTCTGACTAGGCATATGGTTGCGATGTAGTCGCAAGTTATGGCGTTGTTGTCTGCCAGTGCTAGGCAGCAACCCGTAGTGCAGCCCCCCGTAGTAGGACAGACAGTACCTACTCCTCCTGCTCCCTTGGTACCCCTAGTTGCGATTCCTCCGGAAAATAATTTCCTTTCGCACTTTCAAAGGTTTGGTCCTCCATCGTATGACGGACGAGCTGATTTCGTGGCCTTGGATGATTGGCTTATAGCCATTGAAGAGTTGTTCTCTTATTCAGGAATCACCGTGGATGAGAAGGTGATGATTGTCGCGTACCATCTTAAGGGTCTCGCAAAGAGTTGGTGGTTGAGGGAGAAGGAAGACCTTTCCGAAGGATGTTCGTGGGAAACCTTCAAAGGAATGCTGCTAAGAAAGTTTCTGCCGTCGGTAGAGCAAGACCATTTGATGAATGATTTCCTGCATCTGAAGCAGAGATAGCTCACGGTGAGCGACTATGAGACTGAATTTTGCAAGCTGAGCAGGTTTGCTCCGGCCCTGGTAGCCTCGGAAGAAGGAAGAGTAAAGAGATCTCTGGGTGGTCTCCGCAGTGATATACAACAACTTGCCAGTGCGTACAGGTCGGAGATGTACGCCGAGGTAGTAGAGGCAGCGCTGAAGGTTGAGGAAATCAATAATGCCAAGAACCGAGGATCATTGACGGGGAAGGGAAAGAGAAAGGCTGGAGAAGAAGGAAATTCTGGTGGGCTTGCCTTGGTCTTGAAGAAAGAAGGTGGTGAGGTCTACAGTTTCTGTTGCCGCTCTGGCAATCCGTTTGAAAGGTGTTTCAAGAGGAAAGGAGTTCAGAAGCAGCAGCGAGTGCTGGTAATCCAGGGTGCTCCGAAGGGTGAGGTGCTCTTCCAGTTATGCAAGCAAAGGGGCATGATGTGACCCAGTATTGGACCAAAGATAAAGTCTGCTTCCAGTGCAAATAGAAGGGGCAGATGAAGTTTCAATGCCCGCGAGTTCAAGCCACATTGCCGCCAGTTCCGCTTCGAACCTTGCCACCGCCGCAGCATCAGGATAAAGGAAGAGGGAAGCAGAACGTGTTAACCCAGGAGCAAGCGCAGTCTTCGAACCAAGTGATCATAGGTTAGACCTTAAGCCATCTGTTTAGTCTTGATTCTTTTTGGCTTCGCTAGACTAGTTTCTTTTTTGCGCTTATAGGGAGATTTAGGGTAAAGAATCGTTGGGCGCGTGTTCTGTTCGATTCAGGTGCTACCCATTTGTTCGTAGCAAGGGCTTTCATCGAGCGTCACCGTTTGACCCCTGAGCCGGGCAACGATTCGTTCCTCATTAAGTTCCCTTCTGGTGATTTGGTATCCTCGAACTAGTGCGTCCGAAGTTGCCCAATTCTCTTAGGAGATTTCTTGGATGTTGCTGATCTCAAAGTGTTGGACTTAGAAGACTTTGACGTGATATTGGGTATGGACTGGTTGTTCAGTTATGATGCGATCATACGATGCAAGGAAAAGCGTCTGGACTTTGTGATGGACAACGGTCATCCCATGAGCATTTTTGGTTCTCCGTACCAGTGTTCACCGATAATTTCTGCGGTATGTGCTCGGAAACTGTTAATTTTTGGTTGTTTGGCTTACCTTATTTCTGTAGTAGAAACTGTTGCTGGATCGCCGTGTATTGAGGATGTTCCGGTGGTGCGAGAGTTTCCAGATGTATTCCCTATCAGTCTTCCTGGTCTTCTGCCTGTTAGAGATGTGGAGTTCGTTATTGATCTTGAGCCTGGTACTCACCCTATCGCTAAGGCACCATATCGTATGGCCCCGCACGAGTTAGAAGAGTTGCGAACTCAGTTAGATGAGTTGTTGTAGTGTGGCTTTATCAGGCCAAGTTCTTCGCCCTGGAGTGCTCCAGTTTTGTTCGTGAAAAAGAAGGACGGGTCCATGAGGTTGTGCATAGATTATAGAGAATTAAACAAAGTGACCATCAAGAACAGGTATCCGTTGCCGAGAATAGATGTCTGTTTGATCAGTTGTGTGGTAGCACGGTGTTTTTGAAGATTGACCTTCGATCAGGCTACCATCAGTTGAGGATCCGTGAGTCGGACGTTCCCCGGACTGCCTTTCATTCCCGTTATGGTCATTTTGAGTTTCTGGTTATGTCTTTTGGTTTGACGAATGCATCCTCTGCATTTATGGACATGATGAACCCCATGTTCAAGGATTTTCTAGATCATTTCATTGTGGTATTCATTGATGATGTGCTAGTTTATTCTAGAAGTGCTGATGAGCATGCTACGCATTTGCGCTTAGTATTGTCTACTCTTAGAGAGCACAAGTTGTATGCAAAGCTGAGTAAGTGCAAGTTCTGGCTTACTCATGTATCCTTTCTGGCTCATGTGGTGAACAAGGACGGAATTACTGTAGACCCTGCTAAGATTTCTGCTGTGTTGGATTGGAAGACGCCTTCATCGCCTAAGGAAATAAGGAGTTTCTTGGGTTTGGCTGGGTACTACAGGAGATTTGTTCAAGGATTCTCAGTGCTGTCGGCACCTTTAACTAAGCTTACCCAGAAAAATACCACTTTTGTTTGGAGCGATAGTTGCGAAGAAGCCTTTTAGGAATTAAAGAGGTGTCTGTGTAGTGCACCTGTGTTGGCCTTGGCAATCGAAGGAATAGAGTACGTTGTTTATGTGGATGCATCTCACATTGGGTTAGGATGTGTTTTGATGCAAGAAGGAAATGTGATTGCTTATGGGTCTAGACAATTGAAAGTCCATGAAAGGAATTACCCTACGCATGACTTAGAATTCGCTGCAGTGATTTATGCCTTAAAGCTTTGGAGACATCTTCTTTATGGAGTGTCATGCAAGATTTATACGGATCACAAGAGTCTGAAGTATGTCTTCACCCAGAAAGAGCTGAATTTACGCCAGCGTTGGTGGTTGGAGTATGTTGCGGATTATGAGGTTGATATCCTGTATCATCCAGGTAAGGTTAATGTGATGGCCGATGCCCTGAGTAGAAAGACTGCGCATGTATTCAACCTTTCAGTGCAGTCCTTGGTAGAAGAGTTTATGTTGATGGATATTTCAGTCGATAGTTGTACCACGTCTTCGAGCTTAGAGGCTTGAGAGCCCTCTTGGATCACCCTTACGAGATTTCACCAGAAGTAAGATCCTGATTTGAAGCATCTTCGAGGTAGGACTGAAAAAGGAGAATTACATGATTTTTCGATCGATGATAAAGATACCCTGATGTATCGAGGTAGATATTGTATCCCCGCGTTTGATGATATTCGGGCAAGGATCTGTAGTGAAGCGCATGACTCTAGTGTTTCCAATCATCCTGGTTCCACGAAAATGTACAAGGACCTGAAGCAGATCGTTTGGTGGTCAAGTATGAAGAATGATATAGCGTGGTATGTTTCTGAATGTTTAACTTGTCTGCGCATGAAGGAGGATCATAAGAGGCCTGGAGGTAAGTTGAACCCGTTGGATGTTCCAAGCTGGAAGTGGGAGAGTATTTCAATGGACTTCATTACTGGTTTGCCGAGATCTCCTAGAGGGCATGATTCTGTGTGGATTATAGTTGACAGACTAACAAAGTGTGCTCACTTTGTGCCTTTTAAGATCGGCTATTCCATGGAGAAAATAGCAGAGCTTTACTTGGATGAGGTCATCATATTGGACGGCATGCTCGTGAGTATTGTGTCAGATCGGGATTCCAGGTATATATCTCATTTCTAGCAGAGTTTGCAGGGAGCTTTGGGCACTGACCTTAGATACTCTACCGCTTACCATCCTCAGACCAATGGTCAGACAGAAAGAGTAAAACAAATTTTGGAAGATATGATCAGGTGCTATATTTTAGATCATGGAGGAGCTTTGGATAAGCGCCTTGGATTGATGGAATTTTCCTACAATAATAGTTATCAGGAAAGCTTGCAAATGGACCCCTTTGAGGCTTTGTATGGCAGGCATTGCCGAACTCCCTTGTTTTGGGCCGAGGTTGGTGAGAGCCCGTTGTTAGGCCCAGAAGCTTTGGAAGAGATGAGCGTTGCTGTGAATCATATCCGCAAGAAGCTCCGTATTGCTCAGGAGCGGTATGAGAAGTATGCCAATCAGAGGAGGGTGGATCTAGAGTTTTCTGTTGGAGACTTAGTGTTCTTGGAAGTTTCTCTGATGCCAGGCGTTAAGAGATTTGGAAGGAACCACAAGATGGACCCCCGGTATGTGGGACCTTTCCAGGTTGTTGAGCGCATCGGAGCGTCAACTTATAGATTGGATTTGCCTGCTTCCTTTCCAAATGTTCACGATGTGTTTCATGTGAGCCATTTGAGGAAGTGTTTGCGTAGTGATCGGCTTGTTCTTGATTCGGTGCCCATATTGCAGCCCAATCTTTCGTATGTTGAAGAGTCTGTCCGAATCTTGGAGACTCAGCAACGTGTGTTGCGGAGGAAGACGATCCGGATGGTTAAGGTTCTTTGGAAGAATCAGGGTGTCAAAGCGCAACATGGGAGCTGGAGTCTGCCATGAGAGAGACTCATCCTAGCCTCTTCTCATAGATTTCAGGTAAATCTTTCGTTGGATAACCTTTGGATTTGATTCTGTATCTTTCTTGATCTTTGTAATTTCAAGTTTCGGGACGAAACTTCTTTTTAGGGGGAGTGACTGTAACGCCCCTGATTTTTTGTTAATTATTTATGTGGCTGCTGTGGCATAATTTTGGCGCAAGGGCGTTACGTCAGCTCGTCAGGGTTAGTTTTGGGCCGTAGCCTAGTTAAAGTGTGTAATATAGATCGAGCGTGCGAGTTTTCACGTCGTTTCGAGTTGTAGAGTAGATTTCGTGTAGTTATTAAGACTTTAGCTTCAGGAAGCTTTATCCCGAGTTTGGCTCATCGGAATTGAATTCTGACTTCGTCGTTTGATTCGTAGCGCCGATTTTCAGTTTAGGTGCGATTTTCATGAAAATCCGAGGTGTTTTGCTCGTCCTCGCTGTTTGAGTAAAAAGGGGAAAATTAATTAATTATTTAAATATGGAATTTAGGGTTATATAAATACCTAAAATTCTCTCCTTATTCTTCTTCTTTCTTTGTTGAACCAAACCAGCCGCCGAGCGAGAGAGGCGAGAGCGGAGTGTCTTGGAGCTTCCGGTCGGCGATTCGAAGGTCGTAGTGTTCGGAATTGTGTTTGGAGTATAGATTTGGAAAGATGTGGGCGAACTCTTCGTTCTAGTGGTAAGTGCTTCTCGTTTCGTGGAATTTTTGGAGTTATGGTAGTGACCTAATTCCTCTTTTCGACCCAAAAAGTTTTAGGATTTCGTGCTCGGTTGAGTTCTTGGCCGATCCATAGCTTTTGGAGCGGCGGTCTTCGAGTTTAGCAAGGTTTAAGGCAAGTGGATTTCTCTTCCTTCCTTGTTATTTTCTTGAAGCACTATTTTTCCTTATTTATGGATTCTGGTTGTGCTTTTGGCATGTTTGTTCCAGTGGCTGGACAGTCAACAATTTTCTCCTTCCGCCTTAACTTCAACCTGCTGTTTGTTTTAATCTCTCGAGAAGGGCTGCCTGATTCCTTTAATTTTTCGAGAAGTCTGCTGTTCCTGCGTTCCTGCATTAAGTTCTTGAGAGCATCCTTCCTGCATTTAATTTCTCGAGAGCAGTCCTGCATTTAATATTCCCGAGAAATCAGATTTCTCATTGAAGTTCGTCGAACGCCTTAAAGTTCGTCGAACGGGTTGAAATTTGTCGATCCGAGCATTCGACGAACTGCTTGGAGTTCATCGAATCGATAGAATTCTGCCGCTTGGGTGTTCGACGCGCGGCTAGGCGTTCGTCGAACGGTCCGCGTTCGCCGAATGGCCCGTTCTACGAACGGCCTGGAATTCGTCGAACGACCCGGCGCGTTCGACGAAATTCTCGGTTTGATCCCTGATTCTTTTATTTCCCGAGAACCTTTCTTTCCTGCTCTCATTTCTCGAGAACAACCTTTCTCCTGCATTTCAATTCTCGAGAGCCTTGATCTCAAGAAGCTTAGACCCTGCTTCAATTTCTCGAGAACAGTTATTTTTCCCCATTTAATTTCTCGAGAGCAGCATTATCTTACCTTGCCTTTAAATTTCTCGAGAACTCCTTGTTCTCTGCCTTTACTTTCTCTCGAGAACTAAATGGCTTTTTCCCTTGGCTTTCCCTAGGACTTTATGACCCCACTCTTTGATTTCTCGAGGGCTAGGTTCTTACCCTTTAAATTCTCGAGAAATGCCCTCTACTTCTTAATACTTGAGTTATGCCTCCGATTACTTCTATTCTTTGAAACCTCGTACTCGTTGTGGTTAAATAATTTATGTCTTCGCTTGTTTATATTATTTGTGACCCTATCCTTAGGGTATCCTGGTGATTATTTCTCGGGCTACGCCCCGTGTTTTAAATAAGAATTTAATTAATAAGAACCATTGTCTTTAGCCTTGCACGGTAGTCGTGTTTGGGGGACAGTGGGGGAATGCTATAGCCTTGCACGGTAGTCGTGTTTGGGTGGTTGGGTCTAGTGACACCCCCACCCAGTTTTGGGCTTGGGTGGCGGAGATAAGTAACCGTTGATAAGTAATAAAATATATGTATTTTTAGTATAATTATTAGTATAGTTTTAATTAATATTGTGAATTTTCTATGTAAATTAATGAATAAATTGCTTCTTTATTATTTCTGGTTTCTAACTTAGTTTTATTTTTGTTTTTGCATTTTTTTGCAAAATTTTCCCAGGTCACGCCCTCGGTCACGCCCGTGACCAAGGGCGTGTAATTTTAAGGATCAAATATCAACGGGACGGCTCAATTCAGATCAAATCCCGACAAATCGTTCAAGTCACGCCCTCGGTCACGCCCGTGACCCAGGGCGTGTAAATTTAAAGCTCTGCGCCAGACGAATTCCTTTCCAGCTCACTCTAGTTGACCATGTCACGCCCGTGACTCTAAAAGTCACGCCCGTGTTCCAGCAGAGTCACGCCCGTGAGCCGCCAGCGCATCACGTCTCGAAGCCGCGCCCATGCTGCCGACATCAGCCACCCATAGTCACGCCCGTGACTCACAAAGTCACGCCCGTGACATACCAAGTCACGCCCGTGTGCAGCCATGTTTGACGGCCAGACCTTCCAGAAGGCGGCGAATACAGCCGAGCAAATGTCACGCCATAAGTCACAACCGTGACATTCAAGTCACGCCCGTGACCTAGGGCGTGTAAAACTCAAATTTTCCCTATAAATAGAGGGGCTCGGCTGAAGTATTTTTCATCCAAATTTTGAGTAGTTCTTATTGTATTGTGAGTTCTTTTGAGTGATTATGAGCTTCTCTTATGCAATTCAGTTTAAGTTCGTTTTTTAGTTTTTTAGTTTTTTTTTGTCTTCCTAGTCTAGTTGTAATGCTGATTTCAGAAATAAAATGATGTTTTTCTCATTTGGATCATCTTCTTTTTTATTAATGTTAGCGTGTGTGCGTGTATGAGTTTAGCTTTATTGCTTTCATAATTTAGTTTTATTGCTTTTATAGTTAGGTTTATTGCTTTCATAATCTAGGTTTACTGTTTTCATAACTTAGATTTACAAGCTTTAATAAAATAGTTTTATCGTTTACTTTTTGCCTTATTTTATCGCTTTCATTTTAAACGCTTTCTTTTCAGTTTTTTTAGAGTGTGTGCGTGTATGAGATAGTATTTTCCTTTTTTGTAACTTAGTTTTATTTCAGTCTTTATATAACTGCTATATACCACCCCCATCTTGAATAAGAGGCTAATTTACTTTAGCATTTATTTAAGTCGGTTGGGACGGATATTATTTCTGCACCTTTATAAGTCTTTTCATTTCTATACCACCCCCTTCTTGAATAAGAGGCTAAGAACTTTTTAGCGCTTGTTTAAGGTGGTTGGGACGGATATTATTACTGTTTTTATATAAGTCCTTTTATTTCCTTTTTACCCGCTTATATCCGCTTTAATTATTAAACATGTACTTTTCAACCGATAATGCCGTCTCCATTCCGATGAGTGGCTAATTTCCTTTAGCGCACGATGTCGAAGAGCATTGGGACACAAAAATAGTTTTTCTATAAAATTAAAACATCTCTTTCTAAAATAATTAACGCTTAAGGTTTACCCGAGAATCACGTTGAGTGGAGCCACATAATCGATGTGTGGTTTTCATTTCCGTTTTCGTACCTAGTTAGCCGAGAGGCTCGTGCGTATGGACTGATCACTCACGGGTAAAGAGAAGTGCACTCTACCCTCGAGAGAGGACGAGGTAATTCTCCCGAATTGGAAATAAAAACCCAATAGCGGGGTTCACAACATAAAGCGAGTATTAAGAACATTCGATTGTAGAACGAGAGTTCCGTCGAATATTCATAATCTCAGGTGGGCGTACCCTCGAGAGAGGAGCGTTCATAATTATGGAACCTCCACGGTCAAGTCATCTTAATATTTTGAAAAGTCATCACTTTTAATTCTACGAAAAAATCTATTTTCGTCTCAAGGTAATTCGACGTCGTGCGCTATCTTTCTCATCGCTTAGAACTCTAGTTAATCACTTATTATCATCTTTCGCTTTTTATCACTTAGAACTCTTGTTAAACCAACTAAAAATATTATTCAGATAAAATAATAGTTCGTTCCTTGAAGTAGCATAATCAACACCACCCGCGGAAATATACGATCCCGATATTTTCTAAAAATAATATCCTGTATTACTTGCGATAAGGTATACTTGCCTTTATCAAATGATTAATTTGGACTAAAAATTCAAACACAGCTTTCCAAACTCATTTAGTGCAAAACTCTCCTTTTCTACTTTTCAATTCAATAAAATTCGGCGTTATAGCCGAGGCGTGATTGTCAATATTCTGAAAGAAGAAAAAGATCGTTACTTCTATCCTTCGATAGGATAACGGTTAATTTCTCAAAGTAGGAGTACTTGCGAGACTCTTCGAAAATATCCGTCAATTCTAAACTCTTAATATAAAGGTTATCTTTTATTTATAAAACAAAAAGAAGAAGTCCAAACCGAAATCATCAAGTTTTTGGCGGCGTTGCCGGGGACCTTTGTGTTGTTATTTGAAAGTAGGAACTGCTATTAATTTTATTCCTTATCTATATATTTTTACTAAAAAACAAAAAAAATACAAAAAAGTAATATAAAAAAAATATATATAAAAAACTTATATTTAAAAAATTAATAATAATAAGAAAACAAAAAAATTCCAAAAAAAAATTTTTTGTTTTTAGTATATGACCCGAGGAAGCTCGTCGGACGATTCGACTATTCCTTTTGAGCCCGAAATCGAGCGCACTATTCGTGAGCGTATCCGATCTCGTGATCAAAACTTACTCGAAACCCCCGAAGAGTCAATCGGAGATACTGCAAATATGGGCGATCCAATTCCAAATGTGGCCCCGGCCCGGACCATGGCATATTATGCCCGACCGAATTTGGACGATATAGGATCAAGTATTACTCGCCCAACAGTTAATAATAATAATTTCGAAATAAAATTCAGCATAATTCAAATGGTACAACAGTCGATTCAGTTCGACGGTTTGCCAGATGAGGACCCAAATCAGCACCTTTCAAACTTTTTAGAAATATGCGACACCTTTAAAATTAATGGCGTCACTGATGACGCCATTCGTTTACGCTTATTTCCATTTTCGCTACGGTTAAAAGCCAAATCGTGGTTGACTTCTCTTCCGAGAGGGTCCATAACCACGTGGGCCCAATTGACGGAATTTTTCTTAACTAAGTATTTTCCTCCGTCAAAAACCGCAAAACAACGCACGGATATCACATCCTTTGTGCAATTCGATTCAGAGTCTCTTTATGAGACTTGGGAGCGTTTTAAAGAATATTTGCGTTGGTGTCCTCATCACGCGCTACCAACTTGGCTACAGGTCCAGACGTTTTATAATGGTTTAAATTTTTCTACGCGGCAGATGATTGATGCGGCCTCCGGGGAAACGTTAAACAACAAAACCCCGGAGACCGCTCAAGCTCTGATCGACGAAATGGCCATGAACGCATACCAATGGAACGTGCCAAGGTCGCGTCCTAATAAACTAGCTGGTCTTTTTGAATGGACGCCACTACTTTCTTAGCCTCACAGGTAGAGCGGCTAAGTAAGCAGGTGGCGGAGATGACTGTTTCCTCCTCCACTCCCGCTTGGAATAATAATAATAATAATAACGTAATCGAAGAATCGGTGGATTACCTCGGTAATCCGGTTAGGCCCCCCTTCAACCCTAATAACAACCCGTATAGTAATAATTATAATCCGGGTTGGAGGACCCACCCAAATTTCTCATGGAGCAATCCTAACAATGCTCAGAGGCCCCCCAAATATGAATCCTCAGGGATTTCCGCAAGGATTTCCGCAGGGATTCCATCCTCCACGTCCAAAACCTTCGCCGCTCGAAGATGTTTTGTCTAAATGCATCGCGTCCAACGATTCAAATATCCGGAATCTTACCGGATCGATTAAAAACTTGGAAACCCAGGTTGGACAACTTGCAAAGATGGTCTCCGAGTGGCCATACGGAGCTTTACCAGGGAATACGGAGCCGAACCCCAGGGAAAATGCCAACGCTATAACCCTTCGAAGCGGCAAGGAGGTCGTCTCCCCATTGCGGATTGAGCCTAAGGTATGCATTTCGCCTCCGACCCCTCCACCCTCTTCTTCGATTCTAATTGCTCCAGATTCTCCGGTTGCGCCGAATGTTTCAAGTCCTCGAATTCCTTACCCGTATAAAATTAATAAAGAGAAGGAGGACAAAAATTATCAAAAATTTTTGCGTATTTTAAAACAAATTAAAATAAACGTCCCCTTCTGCGAAGCACTCTCCCAAATGCTGAAATATGCAAAATATCTTAAGGAGTTGCATTCTAATAAAAAGCGACTCGAGGATGTTTCGCGTGTTTCCCTTAACGCGGAATGTTCGGCTGTTCTCCTTAACAAATTGCCGCCAAAACTGAACGACCCGGGACGGTTCTCCATCCCGTGTCTCTTTGGCAATATGTTAATAAAGTACGCTCTTGCAGACTTAGGCGCCAGCATCAATTTGATGGCTTTTTCTCTTTTCAAAAAACTCAATTTAGGCATCCCGAGTCCGACAAAAATGAGCATCCAACTCGCGGATCGCTCGGTAAAGTACCCAATCGGGGTAGCGGAGGATGTTCTGGTCAAGGTCGACAAGTTTATCTTCCCAGTAGACTTTGACATCCTGGACATAGAGGAGGACGTCGAGGTACCCATCATCCTCGGTCGCCCCTTTCTCGCAACCTCCCGCGCGTTAATCGATGTCAGTAACGGTCGCCTCCTCCTTCTAGTTGGAGACGACGAAATTACTTTACATATCAACCCCTCCATGCGGAACTCACTATCGAATGATGATTCCTGTTTCAATTTGGAATCCGCATTTGTGGACGAGTGTTCTTCTCTTTCGGAATTGCTATCTTTAATGATAGACGATTCAGATCTGTCGAATCAACCTCCTTTAGAAGAATTACCGCCAGATTCGCCTTTCGAGCCTTTCGATTTGAAAGATTTAAAAATCTCCACTTCCTATGAATAACCTCCGGTCTTGGAGCTTAAGCAACTCCCCGACCATTTAAAATATGCTTTTCTAGCCGCGAACTTAAAACTTCAGGTTATAATATCATCTACTTTAACCGATTCGAAAACATCCGAATTGGTTGAAGTTTTATCTAAACATCGCCGTGCAATTGCATGGCAAATTTCCGATATCAGGGGAATTAACCCCTCATTCTGCTCCCAAAAAATTTTTCTCGAAGAAAACACCCGCAAAACAATTCAGCTTCAACGGCGACTTAACCCGAACATGCGGGAAGTCGTTAAGACTGAAATTATTAAACTCCTCGACGCGGGGATTATCTATCCTATTTCCGACAGTACGTGGGTAAGCCCCGTACAAGTGGTCCCAAAAAAGGGCGGTATAACGGTCGTGGCAAACACGAATAACGAATTAATCCCAACTCGTACTATTACGGGTTGGAGGGTGTGCATCGACTACAGAAAACTAAATTATGCCACCAGAAAAGACCACTTTCCGTTACCGTTTATTGATCAAATCTTAGAGCGTCTCTCCGGTCATCCTTTTTATTGCTTCCTTGATGGTCTCTCGGGATTTTTCCAAATCCCTATTTCACCCGAGGACCAAGAAAAAATGACTTTTACTTGCCCTTTCGGCACCTTCGCATATCGACGGATGCCGTTTGGCCTCTGTAACTCGCCAGCTACATTCCAAAGATGTATGCTGGCAATATTTGGCAAGTTAGTAGAAGACATAATGGAAGTCTTCATGGATGACTTCTCCGTCTTTGGAGACTCTTTTAAAAATTGTCTAAAAAATTTAGATAGAGTCCTCCAACGGTGCGAGGAGACGAACTTAGTCTTGAACTGGGAGAAATGCAACTTCATGGTCCGAGAGGGATTAGTCCTCGGCCATAAAATTTCTTCCAAGGGGATGGAGGTCGATAGGGCCAAAGTCGCTATAATTGAACAACTTCCTGTTCCTTCGAACGTCAAATCAATTAGAAGTTTTCTTGGCCACGCAGGTTTTTATCGACAGTTTATTCAAGATTTTTCAAAAATAACCAAACCGCTAACTCACCTCCTGGAAAAGGATTCCCCATTCATTTTTGACACGGCCTGCGTAGAGGCATTTGATTTTATAAACAAGCAACTTATCAATTCTCCAATTCTGGTGGCGCCAGATTGGTCCCTTCCGTTCGAGATTATGTGCGACGCGAGCGATATCGCGGTAGGAGCTATCTTAGGCCAACGCATAAGTAAATATTTTCATCCTATATATTACGCTTCTCGCACACTCAATGCCGCACAGGCTAACTATACAACGACGGAAAAGGAACTTCTTGCCGTCATCTTTGCTTTTAATAAATTCAGGCCTTACGTAACACTTTCACACGCGATCGTTTTCACTGATCACTCCGCCCTAAAATATCTTTTGGCCAAAGTTGATGCCAAGCCTCGCTTACTTCGATGGATCCTCCTTTTACAGGAATTTGACTTAGAGATCTGGGATAAGAAGGGGGCTGAAAATTTAGCAGCCGACCACCTCTCACGTTTAGAACACCCCTTCGCAGAAGCGCTCGTCGAACCAGAAATAGACGACCGTTTTCCTGAGGAGCGCCTTTTAATCATAAATAATACAAAAACTTCTTCTACCCCTTGGTTCGCAGATTACGCGAACTATTTAGTCGCGCGGGTCCTTCCAAAAGATTTTTCGACTCAGCAGAAGAAGAAATTCTTCTCTGACTTGAAAAACTACTTTTGGGAGGACCCCTTTCTCTTTCGCGTCTGCGCAGACCAAGTGATAAGAAGATGTGTTTCAAGCGAGGAGGGTGCGCAAATATTGCGACATTGTCATGAGGGGCCGGCTGGATGGCATTACCAAGCCAACCGGACCGCGCAGAAAGCGTTAGAGTCAGGATTTTATTGGCCCACTCTCTTTAGGGATGCTCACACTTTTGTGAGTATATGCGATAGCTGCCAGCGGTCGGGTAACATCTCTCATCGTGACGAGATGCCCCAAAACTTTTATTTAGAATGTGAAATCTTCGATTTGTGGGGCATAGACTTTGTAGGCCCCCTACCTCCTTTTTTAATAATCGATATATTTTAGTGGCGGTCGACTACGTATCTAGGTGGGCGGAAGCGCAAGCTCTGCCCACCAATGATGCGCGAGTCATCGTCCATTTTCTAAAAAAATTATTTTCTCGCTTCGGCACGCCCCGTGCAATAGTTAGTGATAGGGGCACGCACTTCTGCAACGCCCAGTTTTCAAAAATTTTATCTAAGTACGGCGTCACGCATAAGCTCGCCACCGCCTATCACCCCCAAACAAGCGGCCAAGTAGAGGTAGTAAATCGCGAGATATAACGCATTCTGGAAAAAACCGTCTCTTTAAATAGGAAGGCTTGGTCCTCAAAACTCGACGACGCATTGTGGGCGTATCGTACGGTATACAAGACCGCTATCGGTTGTACGCCCTATCGATTAGTCTACGACAAAGCGTGCCATTTACCGGTAGAGTTAGAACACCGCGCTTTTTGGGCCTTAAATTTTTTAAATCTCGATTCGAACTTAGCCTCCGAGAATAGGAAATTCCAACTAAATGAACTCGATGAATGGCGTGCGAACGCTTATGAGAGTAATAAATTTTATAAGGAGCGTTCTAAGTTCTACCACGATAGAAAAATTAAATTTCCAAAAACTTTCGCGCCGGGCGATCTTGTCCTTCTTTATAATTCACGTCTTCGTCTTTTTCCGGGTAAGCTCAAATCCCGCTGGTCTGGCCCCTTTGAAGTCAAAGAGTTTTGGCCGTATGTGACCGTTCTTATCTCTCACCCCGAAAAAGGCGATTTTAAAGTCAATGGCCACCGTTTCAAACTATATCTTGCGGGCGATCTGGTGGACGGACATACGGAATCTTTAACCCTCCCCAATTTATAATCTCACCACGCCAAATGCGTCAAGCTACGCGACGGTAAACAAAGCGCTCGTGGGAGGCACCCCATATTTATCTAATATTTTTATTATGCTTTTTCTCTCTTTTTGCAGGGTTTCTTACGACCCCGCCAGCTTTAATTCAGGGAAGCCTTTTTGCTTCCTCTTTCCTTTTGTATATATTGCAATGTTATTTTATCTTCTTCATACTTACATTACAACATTGGGGACAATGTTGGGTTTTAAGTATGAGGGTGTATTTACCATTTTCATTTAAAACAAAACAAAAAAAGGGCTTCTTTTTACAAAAAATCAAAAAAATTACACTGTCATAATACAAAAAAAAAATATTACAAAAAAATATATGTATTTCTTAACTTTGTCATAATACAAAAAAAAATTCCAAAAACCAAAAAAAAAAAAAAAATAGCAAAACCCTAAAAAAGTTCCAAAATAATATACCCTACTTTACTTTTATTCTTAAAAGCATTTAGTTTCGAGAGTATATGTTTGTGGATTTTCATAATCTCTAGTTTTACTATTTGTTTGTTTATCTAAGATCGATAGATTTAAACATTCGGGGTTAAGTTTTAAAGAATATCTTGTGTTTTTAATTTAAATAGAGGCTTTGTTATCAAGCACTACTTCTACTAGCTAAAATAGAGACATGTGTATTATGTTGGCAAAACAACTTTATACTGCAATTATCCCTACTTTATGTCTTCAGGAATCTAGGAATATTCAACTGACTAAGGTTGCTCTCAAAACTTTTTTTTATTATTTTAGAATTTCTCTACCCCTTGTATACACCAATTTAGCATGGCAAAAACAAAAGAAGAAAACAAAAAGATCTTATGTCAATGGGAATACAAAAATTCCGTAAACATAGGCACCCAATATTTGTTAAAAGAGATCCTATGTCAATGGGAATTGAAAATTCCGTAAACATAGGCATTGGGTTAATTAAAAAGATCAATTTTCCCTCGTACACCAACGATGGGAGTCAAAGGAAACTATTTAAGAGGGGTGAAAAAATAAAATTCTTCACCCCTAATTCAAGTACTCTTCAATTTGTCATGACTTTGTACCCGCTTTTCCCTTAACCACATTATTGTTTCTAGTTTTAATTCAAAAAATCATTTGAGAGCATAATTAGTAACTTATATTTTTTCTTCATGTTTCTTTAAACAAAGGTTATTATAATTCCGATCTAATCTCGATTACTAATGATTGCAATTTTGTTTGCTATTTGGTTAATTAAGAAGTCTTTTGGCTAGGACATTTCTTTCTACTTAAATCATTTGCATAATTTAGGACTTAACTCTTATTACTCCGAATTTTTATTTTTCAGTCTCTTATGATTAAAATAAAACGATAGCCAAAAATTAGAACTTATGTTAATCCCGTATAGATCTCTCTTACTTTTGCTCTGGAATAGCAAAAGCTTAAGTATGGGGGTATTTGATAAGTAATAAAATATATGTATTTTTAGTATAATTATTAGTATAGTTTTAATTAATATTGTGAATTTTCTATGTAAATTAATGAATAAATTGCTTCTTTATTATTTCTGGTTTCTAACTTAGTTTTATTTTTGTTTTTTCATTTTTTGCAAAATTTTCCCAGGTCGCGCCCTCGGTCACGCCCGTGACCAAGGGCGTGTAATTTTAAAGATCAAATATGAACGGGACGGCTCAATTCAGATCAAATCCCGACAAATCGCTCAAGTCACACCCTCGGTCACGCCCGTGACCAAGGGCGTGTAAATTTAAAGCTCTACGCCCGATGAATTCCTTTCCAGCTCACTACAGTTGACCAAGTCATGCCCATGTTCCAGCAGAGTCACGCCCGTGAGCCGCCAGCGCGTCACGTCTCGAAGCCGCGCCCATGCTGCCGACATCAGCCACCCATAGTCACGCCCGTGACTCACAAAGTCACGCCCGTGACATACCAAGTCACGCCCGTGTGCAGCCATGTTTGACGGCCAGACCTTCCAGAAGGCGGCGAATACAGCCGAGCAAATGTCACGCCCTAAGTCACGGCCGTGACATTCAAGTCACGCCCGTGACCTAGGGCGTGTAAAACTCAAATTTTCCCTATAAATAGAGGGGCTCGGCTGAAGTATTTTTCATCCAAATTTTGAGTAGTTCTTGTTGTATTGTGAGTTCTTTTGAGTGATTGTGAGCTTCTCTTATGCAATTCAGTTTAAGTTCGTTTTTTAGTTTTTTTTTCGTCTTCCTAGTCTAGTTGTAATGCTGATTTCAGAAATAAAATGATGTTTTTCTCATTTGGATCATCTTCTTTTTTATTAATGTTAGCGTGTGTGCGTGTATGAGTTTAGCTTTATTGCTTTCATAATTTAGTTTTATTGCTTTTATAGTTAGGTTTATTGCTTTCATAATCTAGGTTTACTGTTTTCATAACTTAGATTTACAAGCTTTCATAAAATAGTTTTATCGTTTACTTTTTCGCCTTATTTTATCGCTTTCATTTTAAACGCTTTCTTTTCAGTTTTTTTTAGAGTGTGTGCGTGTATGAGATAGTATTGTCCTTTTTTGTAACTTAGTTTTATTTCAGTCTTTATATAACTGCTGTATACCACCCCCATCTTGAATAAGAGGCTAATTTACTTTAGCACTTATTTAAGTCGGTTGGGACGGATATTATTTCTGCACCATTATAAGTCTTTTCATTTCTATACCACCTCCTTCTTGAAGAGGCTAAGAACTTTTTAGCGCTTGTTTAAGGTGGTTGGGACGGATATTATTACTGTTTTTATATAAGTCCTTTTATTTCCTTTTTACCCGCTTATATCCGCTTTAATTATTAAACATGTACTTTTCAACCGATAATGCCGTCTCCATTCCGATGAGTGGCTAATTTCCTTTAGCGCACGATGTCGAAGAGCATTGGGACACAAAAATAGTTTTTCTATAAAATTAAAACATCTCTTTCTAAAATAATTAATGCTTAAGGTTTACCCGAGAATCACGTTGAGTGGAGCCACATAATCGATGTGTGGTTTTCATTTCCATTTTCGTACCTAGTTAGCCGAGAGGCTCGTGCGTACGGACTGATCACTCATGGGTAAAGAGAAGTGCGCTCTACCCTCAAGAGAGGACGAGGTAATTCTCCCGAATTGGAAATAAAAACCCAATAGCGGGGTTCACAACATAAAGCGAGTATTAAGAACATTCGATTGTAGAACGAGAGTTAGGTCGAATATTCATAATCTCAGGTGGGCGTACCCTTGAGAGAGGAGCGTTCATAATTATGGAACCTCCACGGTCAAGTCATCTTAATATTTTGAAAAGTCATCACTTTTAATTCTACGAAAAAATCTATTTTCGTCTCAAGGTAATTCGACATCGCGCGCTATCTTTCTCATCACTTTGAACTCTAGTTAATCGCTTATTATCATCTTTCGCTTTTTATCACTTAGAACTCTTGTTAAACCAACTAAAAATATTATTCAGATAAAATAATAGTTCGTTCCTCGCAGTAGCATAATCAACACGACCCGCGGAAATATACGATCCCGATATTTTCTAAAAAAAATATCCTGTATTACTTGCGATAAGGTATACTTGCCTTTATCAAATGATTAATTTGGACTAAAAGTTCAAACACAGCTTTCCAAACTCATTTAGTGCAAAACTCTCCTTTTCTACTTTTCAATTCAATAGAATTCGGCGTTATAGCCGAGGCGTGATTGTCAATATTCCGAAAGAAGAAAAAGATCGTTACTTCTATCCTTCGATAGGATAACGGTTAATTTCTCAAAGTAGGAGTACTTGCGAGACTCTTCGAAAATATCCGTCAATTCTAAACTCTTTATATAAAGGTAATCTTTTATTTATAAAACAAAAAGAAGAAGTCCAAACCGAAATCATCAACCGCTCCTGTTTAATTTGATCTGATCAGTCTCTTCAATTAAATTTAACAAGAAAAATGATCTTTGCTTGTTCCTCTTTGTGGTATTTGGTGCACTCGGTGCCTTGCTTAGTTCTTTGTTGGAGCTTCTCTTTCGGTAAATATGGCTTGGGTTGGTAACCCTTATGCCTCATTTACTTTTCTTCTTGTTGTTTTTCTGCCACTTGTAATCCGTTGCTGAGGCGTTCATTTTTTTATTGCATGCCTCAGGTTCAGAGCCTTTGCTGCTAGTGGTGTAGCCCGGGTCACGGAGAGTTTTAGTTGTTGTTTACCCCGCTGCTGTGAGGTAGTTGTGGTTAGTTTTCTTCTTGTATTCAGACATGCTAGTTTGGAGCCAACGGGTTAGTGTCAGGTTGTTGACTCCCGTTGTGCCCTTTTGATACTTTGTAGTTCACTTGCCAGTTAATTGCTACTACTTTTTAGATCTTGTGTAACTTGCTCCCTGGGAATGATTTATGTCTAGGTGCATTATAGTTATAAAAATGGTTTTTCTTTCATCCTTATTGCATCCTTTTTAACAGAATCCTTATCTTTAAAGTCGCCTAAAGGATATTTTCTATACTTATACTACGCCTAGAAATGTGCATATCATTTAATTTATTTCCTGTCATCACGTGCATTTAGGACCTTAAGTGAACTAAATCGATTACTTTCCGCTGCAATTACATATATTTTCTCGGTGGACTAGTTGATCCACGAACTGAGAGACACAGTTCTTACCCCAAACTCTAATAAATTATTTCAAACGATGATCTATCATGTTTTGATTAAGTAAGTAATAGGTTTCCGCCTGAGCGTATGCAGTTGTCTCCTGCATGGAGTGGCATCATGACGTGTATTTTCTCTTACTCTGATATTCCAAAATTCGGAGAAAATGCGGGTTGTGACAGTTGGTATCAGAGGGAGGTTGTTCGACAAGTCGGTTGGGCAACATATTCTGATATAGTAGTTGTTTTGATTTAATTGCATACACACACCGATGCGTCATCAGTACGTCTTGGCCGAAGCATGAACACTACACTCATAGCATGATAAGAAGTATACCGGGCATATTATGTAGTATGGGATGCATAATATGTGTTTGTATATGGATCCACCATAGGTGGCAACATGTGAAGGTTATGTAGTATGGGATGCATAATCATCATCACATGGATGCCCATTAGCACATTTTTTTTTCGTTACATGCAATATTATGTAGTATGAGATGCATAATATTTCATGTGTACGCCGCTCATAACATGCATTAAGGCCTTTATTAGAATGCATAGCCCAACATACATTACATAGCATTACATAAGCACACGTGCGAAGTTAAAGACTTATATGATGACACATGTACCCCCATGATTTCAAAATGAACAGAAAATTCATGCATTCGTGACCCTTGCACTTGAGTCAAGAGGGGCGATGTAGTATCATCCCCAAATTTAGCATCATGAAAATCCCAGAGCAAGGTGGTAGCAATGACAAGTATATGTACATGTATGTTCTGAATCAAGCAATGTAGTTCTAGTGTAAGGTTAAGTTTTAATTATAGGTTTATGGATTTTAGCAGAGATGGCGCACACGCGAGTCGCGATTAGGTCGACTCCTCAGTCGGAGGGTGAGTCATCCAGAGCGCAGAGTGAAGCTTTGATCGAGAGTCTGCGCCAGAGCAATGAGGCTCTGACTAGGCATATGGTTGCGATGCAGTCGAAAGTTGTGGCGTTGTTGTCTGCCAGTTCTAGGCAGCAACCCGTAGTACAGGCCCCCGTAGTAGGACAGACAGTACCTACTCTTTCTGCTCCCTTGGTACCCCCAGTAGCGATACCTCCGGAAATGAATTTCATTTCGCACTTTCAATGGTTGGGTCCTCCATCGTATGATGGACGAGCTAATTTTGTGGCCTTGGATGATTGGCTTATAGCCATTGAAGAGATGTTCTCTTATTCAGGAATCACCATGGATCAGAAGGTGATGATTGTCGCGTACCCGCTTAAGGGTCTCGCAAAGAGTTGGTGGTTGAGGGAGAAGGAAGACCTTTCCAAAGGATGTTCGTGGGAAACCTTCAAAGGAATGCTGCTTAGAAAGTTTCTGCCGTCGGTAGAGCAAGACTGGTTGATGAATGATTTCCTGCATCTGAAGCAGAGACAGCTCACGATGAGCGAGTATGAGATTGAATTTTGCAAGCTGAGCAGGTTTGCTCCGGCCCTGGTAGCCTCGGAAGAAGGAAGAGTAAAGAGATTTCTGAGTGGTCTCCGCAGTGATATCCAGCAACTTGCCAGTGCGTACAGGTCGGAGAAGTACGCTGAGGTAGTAGAGGCAGCGCTAAAGGTTGAGGAAATCGATAATGCCAAGAACCGAGGATCATTGATGAGGAAGGGAAAGAGAAAGGCTGGAGAAGAAGGAAATTCTGGTGCGCCTGCCTTGGTCTTGAAGAAAGAAGGTGGTGAGGTCTGCAGTTTCTGTGGCCGCTCTGACCATCCGTTTGAAAGGTGTTTCAAGAGGAAAGGAGTTCAGAAGCAGCAGCGATTGCTGGCAATCCAGGGTGCTCCGAAGGGTGAGGTGCTCTTCCAGTTGTGCAAGCAGAAGGGGCATGATGTGGCCCAGTGTTGGACCAAAGATAAAGTCTGCTTCCAGTGCAATCAGAAGGGGCACATGAATTTCAATACCCGCGAGTTCAAGCCCCATTGCCTCCAGTTCCGCTTCGAACCTTGCCGTCGCCGCAGCATCAGGATAAAGGAAGAGGAAAGCTAAACGTGTTAACCCAGGAGCAAGCGCAGTCTTCGACCCAAGTGATCGCAGGTTAGACTTTAAGCCATCTGTTTAGTCTTGATTCTTTTTGGCTTCGCTGTATTAGACTAGTTTCTTTTTCGCGCTTATAGGGAGATTTAGTCTAAAGAATCATTGGGCACGTGTTCTGTTCGATTCAGGTGCTACCCATTCATTCGTATCAAGGGCTTTTGTCGAGCTTCACCGTTTGACCCCTGAGCCAGGCAACAATACGTTCCTCGTTAAGTTCCCTTCTGGTGATTTGGTATCCTCGAACCAGTGCGTCCGAACTTGCTCCGTTCTCTTAGGAGAGTTCTTGGCTGTTGTTGATCTTAAAGTGTTGGACTTAGAAGACTTTGACGTGATATTGGGTATGGACTGGTTGTCCAGTTATGATGCGGTCATACGATGCAAGGAAAAGCGTCTGGACTTTGTGATGGACAACGGTCATCCCATGAGCGTTTTTGGTTCTCCGTACCAGTGTTCACCGATAATTTCTGCGGTATGTGCTCAGAAACTGTTAATTTCCGGTTGTTTGGCTTACCTTGTTTCTGTAGTAGAAACTGTTGTTGGATCACCGCATATTGAGGATGTTCCGGTGGTGTGAGAGTTTCCTGATGTCTTCCCTGTCAGTCTTCCTGGTCTTCCGCCTGTTAGAGATGTGGAGTTCATTATTGATCTTGAGCCTGGTACTCGCCCTATCGCTAAGGCACCATACTGTATGGCCCTGCATGAGTTAGAAGAGTTGCGAACTCAGTTAGATGAGCTATTGCAGTGTGGTTTTACTAGGCCAAGTTCTTCGCCCTGGGGTGCTCCAGTTCTATTCTTGAAAAAGAAGGACGGGTCCATGAGGTTGTGCATAGATTATAGAGAATTAAACAAAGTGACCATCAAGAACAGGTATTCGTTGCGAGAATAGATGATCTGTTTGATCAGTTGTGTGGCAGCACGGTGTTTTCGAAGATTGACCTTCGATCAGGCTACCATCAGTTGAGGATCCGTGAGTCGGACGTTCCCCGGACTGCCTTTCGTTCCCACTATGGTCATTTTGAGTTTCTGGTTATGTCTTTTGATTTGACGAATGCACCCTCTACATTTATGGACATGATGAACCGCGTGTTCAAGGATTTTCTAGATCATTTCATTGTGGTATTCATCGATGATGTGCTGGTTTATTCTAGAAGTGCTGAGGAGTATGCTACGCACTTGCGCTTAGTATTGTCTACTCTTAGAGAGCACAAGTTGTATGCGAAGCTGAGTAAGTGCAAGTTCCGGCTTCCTCATGTATCCTTTCTGGGTCATGTGTTGAATAAGGATGGAATTACTGTAGACCCCGCTAAGATTTCTGCTGTGTTGGATTGGAAGACGCCTTCATCGCCTAAGGAAATAAGGAGTTTCTTGGGTTTGGCTGGGTACTACAGAAGATTTGTTCAAGGATTCTCAGTGCTATCGGCACCTTTAACTAAGCTTACCCAGAAAAATACCGCTTTTGTTTGGAGCGATAGTTGCGAAGAAGCCTTTCAGGAATTACAGAGGCGTCTGTGCAGTGCACCTGTGTTGGCCTTGCCGATCGAAGGAATAGAGTACGTAGTTTCTGTGGATGCATCTCACATTGGGGTAGGATGTGTTTTGATGCAAGAAGGAAAGGTGATTGCTTATGGGTCTAGACAATTGAAAGTCCATGAAAGGAATTACCCTACGCATGACTTAGAATTCGCTGCAGTGATTTATGTCTTAACGCTTTGGAGACATCTTCTTTATGGAGTGTCATGCAAGATTTATACGGATCACAAGAGTCTGAAGTATGTCTTCACCCAGAAAGAGCTGAATTTACGCCAGCGTAGGTGGTTGGAGTATGTTGCGGATTATGAGGTTGATATCCTGTGTCATCCAGGTAAGGTTAATGTGATGGCCGATGCCCTGAGCAGAAAGACTGCGCATGTCTTCAACCTTTCAGTGCAGTCCTTGGTAGAAGAGTTTATGTTGATGGATATTTTAGTCGATAGTTGTACCGCGCCTTCGAGCTTAGAGTCTTAAGAGCCTTCTTGGATTACCCTTACGAGATTTCACCAGAAGTAAGATCCTGACTTGCAGCATCTTCGAGGTAGGACTGAAAAAGGAGAATTACCTGATTTTTCGATCGATGATAAAGATACCCTGATGTATCGAGGTAGATATTGTATCCCCGCATTTGATGATATTCGGGCAAGGATCTGTAGTGAAGCGCATGACTCTAGTGTTTCCAATCATCCTGGTTCCACGAAAATGTACAAGGACCTGAAGCAGATCGTTTGGTGGTCAAGTATGAAGAATGATATAGCAAGGTATGTTTCTGAATGTTTAACTTGTCAGTGCGTGAAGGAGGATCATAAGAGGCCGGGAGGTAAGTTGAACTCGTTGGATGTTCCAAGCTGGAAGTGGGAGAGTATTTCAATGGACTTCATTACTGGTTTGTCGAGATCTCCTAGAGGGCATGATTCTGTGTGGATTATAGTTGACAGACTAACAAAGTGTGCTCACTTTGTGCCTTTTAAGACCGGCTATTCCATGGAGAAAATAGCAGAGCTTTACTTGGATGAGGTCATCAAATTGCACGGCGTGCCCGTAAGTATTGTGTCAGATCGGGATTCTAGGTATATGTCTCATTTCTAGCATAGTTTGTAGGGAGCTTTGGACACTGACCTTAGATACTCTACCGCTTACCATCCTCAGACCAATGGTCAGACAGAAAGAGTAAAACAAATTTTGGAAGATATGATCAGGTGCTATATTTTAGATCATGGAGGAGCTTGGGATAAGCGTCTTGGATTGATGGAATTTTCCTTCAATAATAGTTATCAGGAAAGCTTGCAAATGGCCCCCTTTGAGGCTTTGTATTGGAGGCATTGCCGAACTCCCTTGTTTTGGGCCGAGGTTTGTTGAGAGCTCGTTGTTAGGCCCAGATGCTTTGGAAGAGATTAGCGTTGCTGTGACTCATATCCGCGAGAAGCTTCGTATTGCTCAGGAGCGGTATAAGAAGTATGTCAATCGGAGGAGGGTGGATCTACAGTGTTCCGTTGGAGACTTAGTGTTCTTGAAAGTTTCTCCGATGCCAGGCGTTAAGAGACTTGGAAGGAACACAAGATGGACCCCCGGTATGTGGGACCTTTCCAGGTTGTTGAGCGCATCGGAGAGTCATCTTATAGATTGGATTTGTCTGCTTCCTTCCCAAATGTTCATGATGTGTTTCATGTGAGCTAGTTGAGGAAGTGTTTGCATAGTGATCGGCTTGTTCTTGATTCGGTGCCCGTATTGCAGCTCAATCTTTCGTATGTTGAAGAGCCTGTCCGAATCTTGGAGACTCAGGAGCGTGTGTTGCGGAGGAAGACGATCCGGATGGTTAAGGTTCTTTGGAAGAATCAGGGTGTCAAAGCGCAACATGGGAGCTGGAGTCTGCCATGAGAGAGACTCATCCTAGCCTCTTCTCTTAGATTTCGGGTAAATCTTTCGTCGGATAACCTTTGGATTTGATTCTGTATCTTTCTTGATCTTTGTGATTTCAAGTTTCGGGACGAAACTTCTTTTTAGGGGGAGTGACTGTAATACCCCTGATTTTTTGTTAATTATTTACGTGGCTGTTGTGGCGTAATTTTGGCGCAAGGGTGTTACGTCAGCTCGCCAGGGTTAGTTTTGGGCCATAGCCTAGTTAAAGTGTGTAATATAGATCGAGCGTGCGAGTTTTCGCGTCATTTCGAGTTGTAGAGAAGATTTCGTGCAGTTATCAAGACTTTAGCTTCAGGAAGCTTTATCCCGAGTTTGGCTCGTCGGAATTGAATTCTGACTTCGCCGTTTGATTCGTAGCGCCAATTTTCAGTTTTGGTGCGATTTTCATGAAAATCCGAGGTGTTTTGCTCGTCCTCGCTGTTTGAGTAAAAAGAGGAGAATTATTTAATTATTTAAATATGGAATTTAGGGTTATATAAATACCTAAAATTCTCTCCCTATTCTTCTTCTTCTTCCTTTGTCGAACCAAACCAGCCGCCGAGCGAGAGAGGCGAGAGCGGAGTGTCTTGGAGCTTCCGGTCGGCGATCCGAAGGCCGTAATGTTCGGAATCGCGTTTGGATTATAGATTTGGAAAACTCTCGGCGAGATCTTTGTTCTAGTGGTAAGTGCTTCCCATTTCGTGGAATTTTTGGAGTTATGGTAGTGACCTAATTCCTCTTTTCAACCCGAAAAGATTTAGGATTTCGTGCTTGGTTGAGTTCTTGGCCGATCCATAGCTTTTGGAGTGGCGGTCCTCGAGTTTAGCAAGGTTTAAGGCAAGTGGATTTCTCCTCCTTCCTTGTTATTTTCTTGAAGCACTATTTTTCCTTGTTTATGGATTCAGGCTGTGGTTTTGGCATGTTTGTTCGAGTGGGTGGACAGTCAACAATTTCCTCCTTCTGCCTTAACTTCTTCCAGCTGTTTGTTTTAATCTCTCGAGAAGGGTTGCCTGATTCCTTTAATTTTTTGAGAAGTCTGTTGTTCCTGCCTTCCTGCATTAAGTTCTCGAGAGCAGCCTTCCTGCATTTAATTTCTCGAGAGCAGTCCTGCATTTAATATTCCCGAGAAATCAGATTTCTCATTGAAGTTCGTCGAACGCCTTAAAGTTCGTCGAACGGGTTGAAATTCGTCGATCTGAGCGTTCGACGAACTGCTTGGAGTTCGTCGAACGGCTCAGATTCTACCGCTTGGGCGTTCGAAGCGCGGCTAGCCGTTCGTCGAACGGTCCGTGTTCACCGAACGGCCTGGAATTCGTCGAACGGCCCGGCGCGTTCGACGAAATTCCCGGTTTGATCCCTACTTCTTTTATTTCCCGAGAACCTTTCTTTCCTGCTCTCATTTCTCGAGAGCAGCCATTCTCCTGCATTTCAATTCTCGAGAGCCTTGATCTCAAGAAGCTTAGACCCTCCTTCAATTTCTCTGGAACAGTTATTTTTCCCCATTTAATTTCTCGAGAGCACCATTATTTTTCCTTGCCTTTAAATTTCTCGAGAACTCCTTGTTCCCTGCCTTTACTTTCTCTCGAGAACTAAATGGATTTTCCCTTGGCTTTCCCTAGGACCTTATGACCCCACTCCTTGATTTCTCGAGGGCTAGGTTCTTACCTGATAGAGAAATTTATGTTCTCCAATCTATACTCGATTAAGGCAAGTGTACCTATCGAAATATAGCATAGGATATAAAGATTATCAAGGTCGTATTAGACTCGGGGCTGTCAAGTACTTTTACTTCGGGAAAACAAAACTATTATTTTATCGAATAACATTTTATTAGTGATAATTTATAATTAAAATTAAAATTAAAATAAAGAAATAAAGAAAAGAAAACAAATCTTGATCAAAGCGCACTCGGAATGAAAATCAAGAGAGATAAATTCTACTTCTAATACAATCCTTGACCGTGGAGATTCCCGGATTATGGACGCGCCTTGGTCGAGGACTGCGCCCAACTAAGATTAGGTTGATCGACCGAACTCTCATTCTATAATCGAAACCCCTAAACTTGCTTTAACGAGGTTAATCCCACTATAGGATTTGACTCCTATTCAGAAGACTTACGTCATCCTCTCTCGAGGGTTGCGTGCAACACTTTTTATTCCTGAGAGATCGATTCGTACTCACGAGCTGGTTCGGCTAACTAGAATACGAAAACAGATTTGAAGTCATACATAGACATATCAATTCAAGATAAATCAAGAATAAATTGAAGGAGGAAAAGAGATAAAAACGAATAAGAAATTATTTCATCCAAGACTCGCAATTTTCAAGATCTAAAATAAAATCTACTTGACATGAAAATAAATAAGAAGAAATGAATGGAAAAGACATTTCTTATTAAAAGGAAATTGAATTACATAAGGATTGAAAGCTTTGCATGAAATGAAAACTAAAACTACTTTGCATAAATTGAAATCACATAAAATTAAAATCTAAACTAATACAGGAATTGAAAAGAGCATTTCTGCCCCAAAAGGGGGCAGAAGGAAAGAAGTTTCGACCCAAGAAGGGTGGAAAAAGGGATTCTCAGAGATATGGAAGAGCTGCCTTTTTATAGGCAAAAGTTGGGGTTACACGCCCTTGGTCATGCCCGTGACCAAGGGCGTGTAATGGGCGTGATCGAAGCTGGAGCGGGGGAGGCGCCTTATGGAGTTACTACAGGCGTTACATGCGTGTCACGCCCTTGGCCACGCCCGTGACCAAGGGCGTGTAATCTTAAAACAGACGCTGGCGCGGGAAATCTTTGGCTGGAAGGGCATGACTCTGGCGGCAAAGGTGTTACACGCCCGTGTCATTGGAGCTACATGGGCGTGACATTGGCGAAGCATCATTGGGGCGTGATCTGGGGCGTGATCTACTGGCAGGGAGGTTACACGGGCGTGACATTGGAAGTCACGGGCGTGTACTTGGCGAAATTGCGTCATGGCTTCAGGACACGGCCGGCTGAGCCGGAGGCAGGGTTCACGAGCGTGACAATTGGAAGTCACGGGCGTGACTTGGCAGGTCACGGGCGTGACATTGAAATTCTTCTCAGAATGAGCCCAGGTTGGCGGCAACAGTTCTGGGATGAGTTTTATGTTGACACGCCCTTGGTCACGGGCGTGACTTGGAGCGTGTACTTGCATTTTTCGGCAAAAACTCCAGAAATCCTGAAAAACATAAAACAAACTTAAGTTAGTGAACAATTATGAATAGAAATGATTATTTAGATAAACTAGACATATTATTTATAAATTCAAATTATTATTAGCCTAAAAATTATAATAATATTAGATAAAAATACTACTCATCATTACCCTTTAAATTCTCGAGAAATGCCCTCTACTTCTTAATACTTGAGTTATGCCTCTGATTACTTCTATTCTTGGAAACCTCGTACCCGTTGTTGTTAAATAATTTATGTCTACGCTTGTTTACATTATTTGTGACCCTATCCTTAGGGTATCCTGGTGATTATTTCTCGGGCTGCGCCCCGTGTTTTAAATAAGAATTTAATTAATAAGAACCGTTGTCTTTAGCCTTGCACGGTAGTCGTGTTTGGGGGACAGTGGGGGAATGCTATAGCCTTGCACGGTAGTCATGTTTGGGTGGTTGGGTCTAGTGACACCCCAACCCGGTTTTGGGCTTGGGTGGCGAAGGTAAGTAACCGCTCCCGTTTAATTTGAGCTGATTAGTCTCTTCAATTAAATTTAACAAGAAAAATGATCTTTGCTTGTTCCTCTTTGTGGTATTTGGTGCACTCAGTGCCTTGCTTAGTTCTTTGTTGGAGCTTCTCTTTCGGTAAATATGGCTTGGGTTGGTACCCCTTATGCATCATTTACTTTTCTTCTTGTTGTTTTTCTGCCACTTGAAATCCGTTGCTGAGGCGTTCTTTGTTTTATTGAATGCCTCAGGTTCAGAGCCTTAGTTGCTAGTGGTGTAGCCCGGGTCACCGGGAGTTTTATTTGCTGTTTACCCTGCTGCTGCGAGGTAGTTGTGGTTAGTTTTCTTCTTGTGTTCAGACATGCTAGTTTGGAGCCAATGGGTTAGTGTCAGGTTGTTGACGCCCGTTGTGCCCTTTTGATACTTTATAGTTCACTTGCCAGTTAATTGCTACTACTTTTTAGATCTTGTGTAACTTGCTCTTTGGGAATGATTTATGTCTAGGTGCATTATAGTTATAAAAATGGTTTTTCTTTCATCCTTATTGCATCCTTTTTAATAGAATCCTTATCTTTAAAGTTGCCTAAAAGATATTTTCTATACTTATACTTTGCCTAGATATGTGCATATCATTTACTTTATGTCATGTCATCACGTGCATTTAGGACCTTAAGTGAACTAAATCGATTACTTTCCGCTGCAATTACATATATTTTCTGGGTGGACTAGTTGATCCACGAACTGAGAGACACAGTTCTTACCCCAAACTCTAATAAACTATATCAAACGATGATATATCATGTTTTGATTAAGTAAGTAATAGGTTTCCTCCTGAGCGTCTGCAGTTGTCTCCTGCATGGCGTGGCATCATGACGCGTATTTTCTCTTACTCTGATATTCTTAAATTCAGAGGAAATGCGGGTTGTGACAATCATCCATATCATCTTCATTATCATTGTTTCCTTGATCCTCCCCCTCAGAGAGAGCATCCTTGTCAGATGAGTCTAGGAAGGATGAGACAATTAGTTGTGGTTAGAGTTGAATTACCTAGAGATTCTTATGATAAGAGTGTTAGATTTACCTATAACTTCATCTTCTTCAGCATTTGTCCCTTGGTGCTTCTCCCCCTCAGATGGTGCACTAGATGTTCCTTGTGAAGGTAATGACCACAGGGCTGGTGCATTATCAAGAATGTTTCTTATTCTCTCTTCTAGATTGAAGATAATTGTGTCAATCTGACCTTGTAAATTTTAAGGTGATGGTCTTGTGTTCACATCAGCATCATTGATTTTTGTAATATCACTGGGTGATGGTTCTTGTTGATACTCCCCCTCAGATGGAGCACACACCAGTTCTTGAGGATCTGGGGTCCACATTATTTAGATGTCAGATTTGATTAACTATTGTGTTTAGCTATGATTAATTATTTAAATGAGTTGTGAGGAGTTGAATTAGTTACCAAAAGTTATGACTTTATCCAGCTGTTGTGGATGGACAGGTTCAGTTGGCAGGTCATTTGGTGTAGCCTCCTTGTCAAGAATGCTGTGTGACCCAATGTCAGCACTAGAATCTTCATCTTTATCTGAGTGATCAGACTCAGAACTAGACATGATCCACTGATGAGTCCTGATCATATACACTTTTATGGACTCATCTGGGCCATCTATTTAGTCTTTTCACTGCACTTTAGCCCTGTTTTAGCTCATATTGGTCATTCTATGCTAGGTGCACTTATAGGCCCATTTTGGTGTGATTTCATGCTTATCTTCATTAGTAGTTTTCATGTACTGTTAGGTGTCACTTTCAGTGGCTAGATTCGTGGTTGTGCTGAATTAGGAGTCGTGCAGGTGTTCCCGGTGCAATTCTGCACAGGAACACTGCGCACGATCACCGGTTCTATTGCGCACGACCACTGGTCGTGCGCCACTGATCGTGTGCACTTAATCCTTTTTCATGAGTTCTGTTTGGTGCAGTGCGCACGACCATCTACGATAGTGCGCACGACCACCGGTCGTGCGCCACTGTTTGTGCGCACTTAGCATCAATTTCATGAGTTCTGTTTCAACCAGTGCGCACGACCACCTACGTTAGTGCGCACGACCACTGGTCGTGCGCCACCGGTCGTGCGAACATGTTATTTCATAATTTCTGTCTTTACAGGTTCCGTCCACGCAGAGCGCACGATCACCGAATTCTAGTGTGCACGACCACTGGTCGTGCGCCAATGACCGTGCGCACTGTTTATTCCAGCGCCTATAAATTCCGCTGCTCGCGATTTAGGTCAGATCCATCGTTCTCTTCCGCCGTTTTCCGCCCGGTTCCGCCCAGATTCGCCCCTCCACCGTCGCCCACCATATGGAGGTGCTCCGGGCTTGCTCTTCACGCCAATCTTGAGCCGGAGTTTCCTCTCGGCCTCCTCCTTCATCCAAGAGCTCCAAAGGAAGACCTAGCCGCCATTACCATCAAGCAAGAGGAAGTTTGCAACCTCTACCGGATCGTGACACGAAGAAGACGGGTCCATTGGAGAGTCGTGATAGCTCTCTCTACCCCGGATGTAGTTGCGGACCGAGCTTGGACGCGGATTGACAACCCAGCGATTCCAACCGTGAATCTACAACGAGACTTCGGATTCGGTCGATTTCTTGCCTTGTTCTCTTCTTATTGATTGTTGTAATAGTTAGATCTTTTGTATTTTGATGAAGAACACTATAGACCTTGCTATTTAAAGTTATTTCATGTCTATGTGAAATACTTTTTTGTTTATTTGTGTACTTGAGGTGCGCCCCATTCCATCCTCCATCCCGCCGTCACGTCCGGTGCCGCACTAGAAATTGCTAGTGGCGTGCTTGTCGAAGAGGTGCTTGCGACCCTCATTCCGTTAGCCTACTCGCCCATCCGCGTACCGAAGCGTGGCATTGCGGCCCGTGTATTCCATCCCGCCTAACGAAGCAGCGCGCTCAAGGCCTGCATAGTTCGATCCGTTTGCCTACTCTTCCATCCGCCCTTACGAAGTAGCGCGTTCAAGGCCTACGTAGTCTTCCATCCCGCCGAGCGAAGCATTGCATAGCGGCATTGCATAGGAGTAGTTGATAGCTTTTATTTTATTTTCCAAAAGCCAACCCAACTCCCCCGCATTCCATCCGATTTAAGGACTTCAATCTCAAGTCCTTCCTCAAAACCTAACTCCACCTTACTGTGTTCCTCAAGAGATCGACACTCGGGGATTTTCCCCCTTATTATTACTTGCGCGACCGGTGCACTTGCCGAATCATCGCATCAAGTTTTTGGCGCCGTTGCCGGGGAACACAGTCGTGTGAGTGTTCTTGAGTGGGAGAGCCGAGAGATAGTAGTTCTTCCAGTGTGTATAGCCGCTTTATTATTTTTGTTTGCCTTTTAATTATCTTTTGTTTGTTTTTATTTCTTCCTCCCCTATTTTAAAGTTTTAGGCAAGTTTTATTCAAGGAGTTTTTCTAGTTGTGTAGATTTCCTTGCAAAGAATTTCAGTTTCTTTTTATCTGCTTTGAATTTTGAAAATGTCGTCATGGGTTATTTCGCCTAGCTTTAATGATAAGATGGTTTATTATATAGACCAAATGAATGAGTTGAATGCTAGGCAGTGTAGGAACATTGTTTGCTTGTTGTGTTGAGGAGAGGGTCATGAATTGAAGGACTGTCCTAGTCTTTTCAAGCCTGACCGCCACTCCTCTACTCAGGACAACATTGTCCCTATCGCTTATTCTTTACCCATGGAGGCAATTGTGCCCTCTACCCCCGAGCTTGTCTCGTGCACGGACTCCTCACTCCCTGTTTATGGCTTCACTCCCAGTGATGATGATCACTCATCTGTTAGCCAACAAGGAGAGGAATGGGAGCTCCTAGATGCACCTGAGTCTGATGAGGAAAGTATTCTTTCCATCGGGGAGGCTTTAGCAGATATTTTTGCGGAGGAACCGAATATTTTTGTCCCTCCAGTTTCTTTGCAAGATTTTTCTACACATATTCTTTATGATCCTATCGAAGTAAAGGAGCTGGGTGATGCTTCTGACTCGGAGGGTGCTCCAAAGTGGGATGAGGATGTCATTTTCCCTGAGGGGGAGAATGAATACTTTGAACACGATGATGCACCTCGGTGGGATGAGGAGGATACTCTCTCTGATGAGGAGGTTTGCACTTCTTCATGGGACGAGGAGGTCCAAATCACCACTGAGGCTCCTGAGTTCTCAAGTCCCCCTTGCTATGATATTTACGATGATGATAGTGATCTACCCTTGGATCCTGCTGGGAGTGAGACCGGGATCACTCCCCCGATTGATGTTTATTTATGTTCTTCATCTTCTTTATTTCTTGATCCCCTTTCTTCATCCGAGCCTGTGCAGGTTGAGTCTTCACAGGTATCCCAGGAGGACTTGGAGGTTTTTGCTCAAGTCAATGATGAGAGTATCCTCTCATGTGAGGAGGTTTATTCCCCCTCCGTAGAGGAAGCTCCACTCATTGCCTTTGCCTGCTGCTGCCCCCCTGTGGACGATACCTTGCTAGGCAAGGAGGTGTTTTGTGAGATGAGTGAGGACCAGGCCTCCTCCTCTTCTTACTTCCTTTTCCCTCTACCTGTGTCAAGCAGGTATTATTTATATTCGGGTAGAGGCGTGACTGTTCTTTCGCCGTATCGGTACCCGCTACCGACACACATATTAGAACAGTTACCGGTGCACTTTTCTTTTCATAGGCCCATTAGCTAGAACCTTTAGTTTTTGAATAAGTCGTGCTGGGATGACAATAACCCCAGTAGTTATCTTACTTTTCATGCATTTTATTTTTAGTCCATCCTGTTTAGTTAGCTGTAGTTTATTGTAGTTTATCTTTTTCTGCTTCTTTTGTTTTGCGGAGCTGACCCCTGCAGGTACTTCTTCTGGATGGCGGATGCTGCAGCTTAGTCTTGGTTTAAACGCCAATCTTCTGGTATGCTCACTTGCTGAGCATTGGGTACTCTCTTTCCCTAGCTCTATTTTGATTCTCCTGTCATATATTATGCGGATTGTTTAGTTTAAGTTTGGGGGAGAGTAGTTTGTTTACCCGCTCACGTGCACTATTGCACTGCATGCTAGAAGATTCCATTTAAAATGTTTTGTTTATTTTCATTGCACACCACATCACCCACTTGAGCGCGTACTCATCTGTTTGCCTGCTCTGTTGTGAATTTAATTCTTCTGCTTATTTGGGAAAATCTAGGTGATGGCTTAGGACTATGTAGCAGAGTAAAATGTTGACTCCCGTAGTGCTCCTAGTCGAGTGCTCGGTTGCATAGAAATTTGTGTAGAGTAGACTTCTTTTTATACTATGGTTTTATATTTTTCTTTTTAGTGTAAATGTTGTTTACTCTACTCAAATGGTGAATTCGGTGGAATCAAACGGTAGCATAGGGATGTGTGTAAACGATTGCTAGATTCGTATTGCTTGAGTCGGGAGAAAGGAGAATCTTTCTCGGTGGCTAGAACTTGCCCCAAGCGATTCTTGAAGCATGGGTATACGGTTAGTCAATTGCGTGAATGTGATATAGGCCATCATTTTGGCCCGGTTGAGCCTTTGTGCCTATCCCTACCGCTATATCCTCGCTAGCCCAGTTGTGCCTACCCGTTCTTTGATTCAGCCCCACTTTTATTTCACCAAAGCCCAAAAGCCAATCCTAGTCGCACACCCAAATCTGAGCTTTAGCTGTTTATTATTTTCATGAGTTGGGTTGTTGATGTGGTAATATGTTTGTGAAGATGTGGATGTGTCCTTTTGTTTATTTGCTGAAAATGATAAGAAAAGAAAAAAAAAATGAGAAAAAGAAAAGAAGTTAAAAAGAAAGGTAAGAGAAGGAATGTTTAATTGAAAATCTTTATGTATAGATTTATGTTTGGGAGTAGGCGGTGCACGCACCCATGCTGTTAAGTCCAAGTCTGGGGGTGTTGTGTACCCGCATGTTTGTGTGGTGAATGAGGATAGTTTCCTGCATTAGCTCATTTGGGTTTAGTGCTTTAACAGACGTTTTTATCTTTGTTTTTCCTCACCTAAACCCAAGCCCCATTCAAAACCTAAAGTCCTATTGATTCACGCATTTGAGTCAAATCGGTGCCGTGGAGAGAATGTGACCGGGCAAGCCTATGGTCACCGACACCGATGGATTTCGGTGGAGTTTATCCGGCATCCCAATCTTGAGCAATGCTCATCTCAGCGCTTAGTTTACTTTCTCCGTATGCATGACCGAATGATTCACCGTTGTTCACCATTTTGAGTAGTTGTAATATGCTTTTACTCTTTTGGAAATATATAAACTGTTTTTATAATCAGAAATCTTTTCTACTATTTTTCTTATGCACGTGAGCATGCGACTTCGCATGGTACTCTGTAGTATAATCTTTAAACCATCTACTGTTCTTTCCTAGTTCGCTTAGAATTTGTTTGCTCGGGACGCGCAAACAGTTAAGTCTGGGGGTGTGATGAGTCCTGATCATATACACTTTTATGGACTCATCTGGGCCATCTATTTAGTCTTTTCACTGCACTTTAGCCCTGTTTTAGCTCATATTGGTCATTCTATGCTAGGTGCACTTATAGGCCCATTTTGGTGTGATTTCATGCTTATCTTCATTAGTAGTTTTCATGTACTGTTAGGTGTCACTTTCAGTGGCTAGATTCGTGGTTGTGCTGAATTATGAGTCGTGCAGGTGTTCCCGGTGCAATTCTGCACAGGAACACTGCGCACGATCACCGGTTCTATTGCGCACGACCACTGGTCGTGCGCCACTGATCGTGTGCACTTAATCCTTTTTCATGAGTTTTGTTTGGTGCAGTGCGCACGACCATCTACGATAGTGCGCACGACCACCGGTCCTGCGCCACTGTTCGTGCGCACTTAGCATCAATTTCATGAGTTCTGTTTCAACCAGTGCGCACGACCACCTACGATAGTGCGCACGACCACTGGTCGTGCGCCACCGGTCGTGCGAACATGTTATTTCATAATTTCTGTCTTTGCAGGTTCCGTCCAGGCAGAGCGCACGATCACCGAATTCTAGTGCGCACGACCACTGGTCGTGCGCCAATGACCGTGCGCACTGTTTATTCCAGCGCCTATAAATTCCGCTGCTCGCGATTTAGGTCAGATCCATCGTTCTCTTCCGCCGTTTTCCGCCCGGTTCCGCCCAGATTCGCCCCTCCACCGTCGCCCACCATATGGAGGTGCTCCGGGCTTGCTCTTCACGCCAATCTTGAGCCGGAGTTTCCTCTCGGCCTCCTCCTTCATCCAAGAGCTCCAAAGGAAGACCTAGCCGCCATTACCATCAAGCAAGTGGAAGTTTGCAACCTCTACCAGATCGTAACACGAAGAAGACGGGTCCATTGGAGAGTTGTGACAGCTCTCTCTACCCCGGACGTAGTTACGGACCGAGCTTGGACGCGGATTGACAACCCGGCGATTCCAACCGTGAATCTACAATGAGACTTCGGATTCGGTCGATTTCTTGCCTTGTTCTCTTCTTATTGATTGTTGTAATAGTTAGATCTTTTGTATTTTGATGAAGAACACTATAGACCTTGCTATTTAAAGTTATTTCATGTCTATGTGAAATACTCTTTTTGTTTATTTGTGTACTTGAGGTGCGCCCCATTCCATCCTCCATCCCGCCGTCACGTCCGGTGCCGCACTAGCAATTGCTAGTGGCGTGCTTGTCGAAGAGGTGCTTGCGACCCTCATTCCATTAGCCTACTCGCCCATCCGCCTACCGAAGCGTGGCATTGCGGCCCGTGTATTCCATCCCGCCTAATGAAGCAGCGCGCTCAAGGCCTGCATAGTTCGATCCGTTTGCCTACTCGTCCATCCGCCCTTATGAAGTAGCGCGTTCAAGGCCTACGTAGTCTTCCATCCCGCCGAGCGAAGCATTGCATAGCGGCATTGCATAGGAGTAGTTGATAGCTTTTATTTTATTTTCCAAAAGCCAACCCAACTCCCCCGCATTCCATCCGATTTAAGGACTTCAATCTCAAGTCCTTCCTCAAAACCTAACTCCACCTTACTGTGTTCCTCAAGAGATCGACACTCGGGGATTTTCCCCATTATTATTACTTGCGCGACCGGTGCACTTGCCGAATCATCGCATCATCCACCTAGTTTTCTTAGAGGATTTGGTAGTCATTTTCTCTTTTCCTTTAGCCTTAGTGGGCTGGCTCATTGGAAGGACCCTGGTGAATCTGTCCAATGTCTTGATATCCATTCTTTTGAGATAGTGAAGGCTTGATCCTTTGGAGTTGTTGAACTTGTCTGGGTAAGATTGGATGAGATATAGGGACAAGATTCTTCCCAAATTGGGAGCTTGCAAACATTCCTTCAACCTTTGAAAGATCCCTACTCCCCAGGAGGTTTGTTTTTTCAGAATTATCCTAGTCATGAGGTCAAACATGTACATGGATATTGTATCATGTGAACCGGGTTTGCATAGGATAGCTTTTCCCACAATGTCTGATAATAACTTCCCCCTCTGATTGAAGAATTTCCTCTTTAATGATCCAGTCTTGGCATCATTATATTCTGTACATTTCGATGCTTTCAGCTTATCTTTTCTAGAGATTTCTTCTTCCTCACTTGATTTGTAGGAAGGAAGATGAAGGACTTTCTCTATCTTGGCTGGGGTTACTTTTATCCTCTCTTCTCCTATCTTGGATTTGATGGATGATTTGGAGGAGGATATCTTGGCATTACTAAACCATTCGAGAACTTCAGTTCTGAGAACGGGGCTTGGTTTAGAGAGAAGAAATTCTAATCCTTGGTCTTCAAGGAGTTGAATCACTCCCTTGATGTCTTCAGAAGCATGGGCAAAGCCATTTCTGACAATCTCATAGCCTTCAAGAAGGTCTTTAGAACTTTTGGGAGCCATTGCTATTGTAGACAAATGTTCTGGGACGAAAGAGATGGTGATTCGTCTCTGCGGCTGGAAGAGAAGGGTCGTGTGCATTTCACTAAGCAGATTTGCTTTTTATATGGCTTGAGACTTAGGTAAAATTAACCCTAGTAATTAGATTTAATTGCTCTTATAATTGTTAGTTTAAGTGGGTCAGGTGGGGTTGCACTTAGACAATTTATAATGACTCCAACCCGTCTCATCGGAACCGCTAAAACGGTAACCTATCCACTGGGACAGAACACTATCAGCCGCTGGGACAGATTTAGTCATCTCAGCGGTTTAGCTGAGACTTTTCCCAGCTGTCTCAGCGGCTCAGCTGAAACAGATTGTTCTGGTTAAGCTGATCTTACTACTTTAAAATCATTAGAGATAGGATTACTTGAAGGCCTAATCATGTCACTCATAGGGTTGATGTGTCAACACTTTAAGTTATATCAAGTCAAGCAGTATATCATACATGATTGAAAGAATGAAGTGTTTTACACTATTCTACATTTAACATTCCTAGTTCAATTTTGAAAGCATTAAACTTAGCATCATCCAATGGCTTAGTGAATATATCAGCCACTTGATTGTGATTGGGGACAAATTCAAGGCAGATATCTTGAGATTCTACATGTTCTCTTATAAAATGATATCTTATCTCTATATTGTTGAAACCGATTTCTTGGTCTCTTGTGAAGCTCGGGCCCTCAACAAGTTGAGGGGCAGCTAGCCCTTACTGGTCCCTCGAAAGGAGCAGACTGGGGACTCGGAAACAGACTAAGACCTTAGCCACATCAAGGAGGTCCCACCGCAAAGCCAGAAGATCGTTGAGCGCTTCCCCTCCCAAGCCAAAGCTGAGACTTGAGCACCTTGGAGAGCTAGGGAGCTAAACCAAAGTAGCCAAGGGAGAAAGAAGCTTAGAGAACTGAGATTTGAATCCTCACCCAAGTTGCCCTTTAAGTTCTATTTATAGTTTTTGCTCGTGGTCTGTCAATAGCGGAATTCCGCCTTTTGGTTTTACTAAACGCACCCCAATTTGGCATGCTAACATCCAAACTCCGCTGTTTGGAAAGGCTAACGGCAGGCCACCAGGGGCAAAGGGTTAATTCCCCCCCCCCCATTTGTCTATGGGTAAGTGGTCTGCGAGGGAGCTACTCGCGAGGGCTCCTGCGAGTCCCCTCGCGAGTATGGCTCGCAAAACCCTTCTTGAGCGGGTGCTCTGCGAAGGCCTCGCTCGCCCTCCCTCTGGTGACATTCGCCGAGGATGGGTCCCGCATTCACCCTTGCGAGCTCCACTCTGCCATACAAAAATCTACTAAACTGGCTGGACAACCGAGCTCGTCGAGCTTGGGAAATAATTCCGTCGAATTAAACAACTTGTTACTCATACGTCAAAGGCAGAGTTGGGATCGTCGACCTCGAGATGGAATTCGTCGGTCGTGGAGATCTGGCCCGCCCGCCTTCCTTCGAGCGGTCGGCGATTGCCCGGCTCGCCCGCCTTCTTATGAACGAACTCTGAGACTCTGGCTCGCAGGGATATTACTCGCGTGCCTTCCCGCGAGCTTCCCTTGTCCTTGTGGAGATCTGCTGAACTGGCTGGATGATTGAGTTTGACGAGCCGAGAAGCCTATTCGCCGAACTATGAGTGAGGCGCGAGTTCGTCGGGCGGAGAAGCCAGTTCGTCGAACTGAGAACGTTAAGCGAGTTCGTCGAACGCAGAACAGATTTCGTCGAACATGGGTACTTGAAAGAAATCAGGCCCGTTTGCCTTCTCGCGAGCGGTCGGCGAGCACCCGTCTCGCCCGCCTTCCTGCGGGCGACCCTAGGAACTCCTGCTCGCCTTCTTTGTTACTTCTCCCACCTGTTGGATCTGAATCCCCTCTTAGGCGAGCATTCGGTGAAGACCCTGCCCGCACCTCTTCCGGCGATATCCTTCGAGGCCAGGTCTCGCACACCTTCCTGCGAGCTCCCCTCGGCCTTATGAGAGTGCTGAACTGGAAGGAAGATTGAGCTTGTCAAACTGAGCTGCAGATGGAGGAAAACCGCTGAGTCAACTTGGTCCCAGCGGATCCGCCGAGACAAGACGGAAATAGCTGCTGAGACGGCTGACCCTCTCAGCCCCACCGCTGAGGCAAATTCAGTTTCTGTTCATCGAATGAAGAAAGGATTTCGTCGAACGCTGAGCTGAGTTCGTCGATCTCAACTAAAGTCGGGCATTCATCGAACGCATAACGGATTTCGTCGAATGCGGATTGGAGTTCGCAGAACACGAAAATTTGGAAAGAATCTGACTCGTCCAGATGACCACTGCGAGCGGACCGCGAATATCTGGCTCGCCCACCTTCCTTCGAGCGGTCGGCGAGTGCCCGGTTTGCCCGCCTTTCTTGCGAGCGGTCGGCGAGTGCCCAGCTCGCCCGCCTTCTTGCGAGCGAACTCTGAGACTCTGGATCGCCTACTTTGTCACCTCCTCCGCCTGCTGACTTCTCAAATCCACGCCCAACTCCTGGCGAATATCGGGGTTGTACACAATCCCCGCTTTTCATGAGGCTACCTGGGCTCGCGAAAAATCATCCAACCTCGGATATTCGCCGGCCTTTCGATGACGTGGCGCGAATCTTTTGGTGGGGCCCATGCCCACCACTATAAATACCACCCTTCCAGGATGGTGCTCAGACTTTTTATTCCTCTCTCCCTTTTCTTACTCGCCACGAGCCCTAATGAGATGTCCAAAATGGAGGAGATGTTGTCCAAAATACCACACTGCACAAAAAGGGAAAGCCACCGCACTCGCTTCCTGGGCCTCTCCGCTGCGTGCACCGCCTCCTCCGGCGCTCGCCCAGCGAGGATAGGTCCTCTTTTTCATCTCCATCCCCTTCTAACGAGCTCGCCTCGCAGGTACTATTGCCCAGTTCACCGATTAATGCCTTTCCCTTCTGACATTGCTTCTTCACTCGCAGAACGCTTCCCCGGGGAAGAAGACCCTGGGGAAAATAATTATGGAGACCCACATTCCCACCCTAGGTGGGTCTGGTACCCTTCTCGCAGATGTGGGGGTCGCCGACCAACGGGGCCCGCCTTCGCCACAAGGTGAGTAACTCTCCTCGCCTTCCTGTGTAGCATATTTTCTCACTCGCTAAGCTTCCCTTTTTATGCAGTGTCTGATGCCGCAAGATTGGAGGACTAGATTCCTCCTCCCTCGGATCCGCCAGCCCCGCCGAATCAGACTATCATCACTCCCAGATTCGGCACTCTGGGACCAAGGAGCCCCGGAGGGACATTACTTCCTGAGCCCGGACTCGCTGTCGAAACCGTGCTCCCTCCCGAATTGGGGAAGGCTGTCACTCCTTCCTTCATCGAAGCGTTCCAAGGCCGGCCGAGCACCTCTCGCCAGCGGCCCAGTACCCAAATTTCTCCATTAGGTGAGTCTGCCCTGTAGAGTGTCCTTTTCCACCTCTTTGCTGACTTCTACCTCGCAGGTGATCCCCTGACCCTGCCCACCGAGTCGGAGCCTGGGGCGTTGGAGATTTCGCCACCTCCCTCACCTAGTCAGATCGCGGATTTTCTGCGGGACCCCGGTAATCCAGAGCAAATGAAGAGGCGGGTCACCGAGATATTCCAGAAGCATACTTCCTTGCTGCGGGATCTACACGAACAAAATTGGCTTGATCGGCTCACATTTGAGGAAAGATTTGTTGCGATGGAGGACGCGAACGCGCGCGTCCTCGCCGAGATGCGGCAGGTCGATCATGACGAGGTGACTTCCCCCGGGGTGTACATTCCTCGGATTGAGGATACGCGCGGCTGATGACTCACGCGGCCCGGTCGGTTATGGAGTACCACTACCCGCGAGTTCCCCCTCGCTCGGGTGTGCGAGGTCGCGGTCGCTGGAAGTGGCTACGTTATTAAGGGCCTCTCTTCGCAGTCTGCTTTTTATTTATTTATTTACTTTATGTTCCCCTTCGTAAGGAGGGGTCGCAAACAATTCAATGGTCTGTAATAATGATACTTTGACTTGCCTGCGATCCCGTACTATCCGCTTTTATTTATCTTTTTCCTCGCTATGTCTGGCTCGCTTGCTCATTGATTACTTATGCTGATTATTGTACTTTTATCGCCCATTGTTGTGATCTGCTCTCGCGTTTCACTTTATTTCTTTATCTAGCCCTAGCTCGCCGATGATTAACGGGAGGGACCTTGGTGAGACACCAGCTCACTAGGAGGGGATAGGGCCCCTGGAGGCGGAGAAAATACAGCGTGCATCCGCTATCCGCAGCTACCGGCGCTTCGAATTCTTCCTGCTCTTTTCATTTCTATAAATATCCTGCCTCTTTACCTTCTAACCACCGCATTTATTATTCTTCCTTCGCGTTTCCCTTCTTCTAACTCTCTCGCAAACCTTAGCTCACACTCACAAATTCTCTGACTCGCATCCCTTCAACGCCATGGTCGCAGACGTGGAGACAGAGGGGAAAGCCAAGTGTGTTGGAGCCTTTCGCGAGGGCCCCTTCTTCTGCGCTAACCTCACTAAAGAGGAATACTTAGCCATAGTGGACCGATACCTGTATTATGGTTTCGTGGCCCGCTGCCCCACCGAATGAGATACTATCAATGATCCCCCCGCCGATGAGCTCGCCATCCCCATTCACTTTGAGAATGGGTTGCGACTCCCGCTATGTCCTGAAGTGCGCTAGGTACACCTTTCTAGCTCACCTAGCGAAGAATATTCTTAGTATCTTCTGGCTCGCCTCGCAAAAGGTGTCCTAACTCTTAAGGACTCTTCCAGGTACTCAAGTATTTTGGTGTACTGCTTAGCCAACTGACGCCGAATGCGATCGCCATCCTGGTCGCGTTTGCCAGCTACTTGCAAGCCGAGAAGATTGAGTTTAATCTACTCGTCTTCCACAAGGTGTTTTCGTTCCACGCATACAGGAATGAAACGGCTGACTTCGCGAGCCAACACGTCACCCTCTGCGAAACCGTCAACAAGTCCCACTACTGGACGCAGAAGTACGTTCTGGTGAAGGGTCCCTTCGGCAATATCTCTTACACCCCACTCCTGCGAGACGAGTCCACTTTCCGCCCTCCTGCAATACTAGGGGGCGATGACGCGAAGCTGTACCAATACCTCCATAGGAAAAACATCGAGGTCGTCTATCTCCGGCAGTGGGTGGACTCGCTGAGGCCTGTCCCCCAGGGGGAAGGTCTGACTCGCACTCGCAAATTTACCTACTCTCCCTCCCCTTCGTTGTTAGCTATTGTTCTTAGTCACCATTGCAGGAGAGCGCGACCTTCCGCTCAACCCTCCGCACGCGCCTTCTTCCTCCCTCGCCACTGGCCCACTCGCGAGCGTGGCCGCCGAGGCGTTTCGCGACCTCCTGAGCTCTTCGTCGGGAAAGAAGCGTCATCACCCTCCAAACCGGCCCGCCTCACAGGGACAGACAAGGAAGGCCAAGAAGGCCCCCTTTGCTACCAAGGGGAAAAATATTGTTGATCTATCCAGATCTGAGCCCCCTCTTTCCCCGCTGGCAAATCAGGAGCCCTCCTTGGAGGGTGGCGAGCCCGAAGATGCGGTCAGCAAGCCTAAGCTGACGAGCCACAAGAATTTCGGGCTCGGCGCGAAGCTCCCGGACGCAGTTAGCGAGTCGTTGCTCGCCTGGGACCCCGAGCAGAATAAGATCGTCTGCTCCTCCAACCTCCCGTCCTGGGTGGAGAGTGACAAAATTGGAGGCGAGGCGTTCGCCCTCGCCTTTGTGCTCAACGTCCGCGAGGACGCCTCCCTCTTCAGGACCTTCACGCCGAAAGGGATCGTTTATGAAGCCATAAGAGCCCAGTTCCGGGCAACGGAGCTTACCCACATGGTGGGCCGCCGGTACTTCACCGCGGACAGAGAAATCAGAGAGATCAACGTCGAGCTCCGGATGTCCGCGGATGAGATCACAGAGCTTAAGGGAAAGGAGGCCTTGTCTGAGGGCCTCCTCTCCAGCCTTCAGGGTGGCCTGGTAAGTAATGATTGCAAAAGTCTTTTTCTGTCTCGCTTCGCTTTGCCTTTGCTAACTCCCTTTCTGCAGGATGCCGAGTCCGTGAGCAAACTAACCGCGAGGATCTCTGACCTGGAGATGGAGAACACTTACCTCAAGGCCCAGGTTCGCGACCTGACCCTGGCGGTGCCCCCCCCCCCCCCCCCCCCCCCCCCCCCGCCCCCTCCGCGAGCCGGGACTCAAGGGCAATCGCGGGATGAAAAAGAGGCAGCCCGCAAGAATTCGATAGGGATCGCCGAACTCGTCTTCGACACCCTCAAAGGAGCGGGTCTGATCGTCGCTGACGCAATGGAGTTCACCGACGAGGAAGTCATCCCCAATCTGATCGCGTCGGTCTCTGAGGTGGAAGATCGCGGGAGCGATTAAAGGATTCTCTGGCGGGTTGCTTTGATGTTTTTATTTTTGCCAAATGTAAAAACTTTTGTTTTTTGACCGGCGAGTTCGTCGTTAACTGTAAACATCTTTGAGCAATGAAAGAAATATTTTGTCCATCTTTTAAGTGTAACTTCTTTTTTATCTTTTACTCGCACCCTCACAACTTGTATGCTCGCGTGATTCCAACGTTCTGTACTTCTGCTTTGCTTGCGCTCGCATCTTAACGTTTTCATTTGGCACTCGCGTTCGCATCTCCTCGCTTAATAATTCCCCCATATTGGTGTTTTCACTTGTCTTAACATTGCGAGCGGGGTCAATGTTACCTCGCCCCGCTCGCTCTCACTTCTCGCGAGCTTCCCTTGTGGCTCATGGGCTGTCGCGACGACGAGCCCTCCCTGATTTGCCATTTTTACTCACACCACCAAATTTTACTAGTAAATTTGCGAACTTGGGCCGTGCTTAGCGCGCCTCGCGAACAACAGGCTCAGTCGCTCTGTCGCGGCCTGTTCTCTTACGCAAATGGACTTCTGGTCTCGCCTCGCCTGGGCCTTGAGATGGTTTGCGAGACAGGTCCCCTTCTAGGAGCAACTTACCTTGCAGTCCCTCCCAAGATCATCCTGACCCACCGTCTATGAGAGCCCAGCAGTGGAATCGATCTGGGGCATTTGAGCGCCAAAGGACTTGTAACCTTTCTAGCCTCTCCAGAGATCAACCTGACCCACCGTCTATGAGAGCCCGACAGCGGAATCGATCGAGGGTATTCCAGCACCAAAGGACTTGTAACCTTTCCAGCCTCTCCAGAGATCAACCCGACCCACCGTCTATGAGAGCCTGGCAGCGGAATCGATCTGGGGCATTCCAGCACCAAAGGACTTGTAACCTTGCCAGCCTCTCCAGAGATCAACCTGACCCACCGTCTATGATAGCCCGACAGCGGAATCGATCTGGGGTATTCCAGCACCAAAGGACTTGTAACCTTGCCAGCCTCTCTAGAGATCAATCTGACCCACCGCCTATGAGAGCCCGACAGTGGAATCGATCTGGGGCATTCCAGCACCAAAGGACTTATAACCTTGCCAGCCTCTCTAAAGATCAACCTGACCCACCGTCTATGAGAGCCCGACAGGGGAATCGATATGGGGCATTCCAGCACCAAAGGACTTGTAACCCTGCCAGCCTCTCCAGAGATCAACCTAACGTACCGTCTATGAGAGCCCGGCAGCAGAATCGATCTGAGGCATTCCAGCACCAAAGGACTTGTAACCTTGTCAGCCTCTCCAGAGATCAACCTGACCCACCATCTATAAGAGCCCGGCAGCAGAATCGATCTGGGGCATTCCAGCACGAAAGGTCTTGTAACTTTGCGAGCCTCTCGAGAGATCAACCTGACCCACCGTCTATGAGAGCCCGGCAGTGGGATCAATCTGGGGCATTCCAGCACCAAAGGACTTGTAACCTTGCCAGCCTCTCTTGAGATCAACCTGACCAACCGTCTATGAGAGCCCAGCAGCGGAATCGATCTGGGGTATTCCAGCACCAAAGGACTTGTAACCTTGCCAGCCTCTCCAGAGATCAACCTGACCCACCGTCTATGAGAGCCCGACAGTGGAATTGATCTGGGTCATTCCAGCACCAAAGTACTTATAACCTTGCAAGCCTCTCCAGAGATCAACCTGACCCACCGTCTATGAGAGCCCGGCAGCGGAATCGGTCTGGGCATTCCAGCACCAAAGGACTTGTAACCTTGCCAGCCTCTCCAAAGATCAACCTGACCCACCGTCTATGAGAGCCCGGCAGCGGAATCGATCTGGGGCATTCCAGCACCATAGGACTTATAACCTTGTCAGCCTCTCCAGAGATCAACCTGACCCACCGTCTTTGAGAGCCCGACAGCGGAATCGATCTAGGGCATTCCAGCACCAAAGGACTTGTAACCTTGCCAGCCTCTTCAGAGATCAACCTGACCCACTGTCTATGAGAGCCCGACAGCGGAATTGATCTGGGGCATTCCAGCACCAAAGGACTTATAACCTTGCCAGCCTCTTTAGAGATCAAGCTGACCCACCGTCTATGAGAGCCCAGCAGCAGAATCGATTTGAGGCATTCCAGCACCAAAGGACTTGTATCCTTGCCAGCCTCTCTAGAGATCTACCTGACCCACCGTCTATAAGAGCCCGACAGCGGAATCGATCTTGGGCATTCCAGCACCAAAGGACTTGTAACCTTGCCAGCCTCTCCAGAGATCAACCTGACCCACCGTCTATGAGAGCCCAACAGCGAAATTGATCTGGGGCATTCCAGCACCAAAGGACTTGTAACCTGCTCAAGAACTACTTCAAAATATATCTATTGAGGAGGAAACATACAAAAGTTAGATGCAAAAATTTGTTAAGGGTAAAATCTCGTCAAATCATCCTGATGGGGAAAAACTATGCTTGCAGACGACAACGGCAAGTGTACCATGTCGAATGTAGTATAGGTTATTAAAACAAGGTCGTATTAGACTCGGGGCGGTTGAGTACTCTTACTTCAAGAAAGTCTCTATTATTTTATCAATTAAAACTTGAGGTGGGTTTTGCAAATGGAAAATTAAAATAAGAATTAGAAGAACAATTAGCACTCGATCCTTGAATCACGTTGGAGATAAAAATAATAATACAGAATAAAAGCGCATTCTCTTAATAAAATAGCTTTAACCGTGGAGATTCCTGAATTATGAACGCACCTCTCTCGAGGATGCGCTCAACTAAGTTTAGGTTGATCAATCGAACTCTCGTTCTCGAATCGAAATGCCTAAAACTCGCCTTATCGAAGTGAATCCCGCTATTGGCTTTTACTCCAATCCGGAAGGGTAACGTCGTCCTCTCTCGAGGATTGCATTCTACTCTTTTTTTATCCTTGAGTGATCGATTCGTCTTACGAGCCTCTCGGCTAACTAAAGAACGAAAACAAGAACAAGAATTACATATCAAAAATATAATCTCGTTATCTTAAAATCAAGGGTAAATCTTAAGCATTTTCGAAAAGAGAAATAGCAACTATAGATTATTTCATGACTTATATCATTCCTTGGATCATCTCGTCGAGCACTAATAATATTTTAGCTACTCATGGAGATTGAGGAATAAAAAATAAATAAAAAAAGTGCATGATAAAATAAGAGAGGGAATGAGAGAATAAGAAGAACTATTTTTATTAATTGCAAAAGAAAGTTACAACTAGAAATTGAAAGCTACAACTATTTAATTGAAAATATAAATTGCTAATAAGAGAAAGGACATACAAGAACTACTAAACATGAAAAGAAAATTCTAAATCCTAAAAATTGGTCCCTGAAGTTCTAGAGAAGCTCCCTTTAAATAGGCAGAATTTTGATGTTACACGCCCTCGGTCACGCCCGTGACCTAGGGCGTGTAAGGGAGCGTGATCGGTGCTGGCGGAGAGGGCGCATTCTGGCTTCAATGAAGGCGTTTCGGGCGCGTCACGCCCTAGGTCACGCCCGTGACCTGGGGTGTGTAATCTCAATTAAGTGTTGCTGGCGGGAAGCTTTGGCGGGATGGCGCGCTGTTGAAATTTCATCGAACGGAGGCAGCCGGATGGGAATTCGTCGAGCGCCGTTCGCCAGACGGGAATTCATCGAGCGTCGTTCGCCAGACGGGAAGTCGTCGAGCTCCTTAATTTGTCGAACGCTGCTCATATCCAGCGGTCACGCCCCAAGGTCATGCTCGTGACCTGGGGCGTGTAACTTTAAAATTACGTGGCAGGCGTGCTAGCAGAGGGTGGTGGGTTCCGACCGTGACTCTGATGTCCGCCCTTGGTCACGCCCGTGACCTTGGGTGTGTACTTGACATTTTTGCTCAAAGTGTCCAGAAAACCTGAAAAAACATAAACTATGCTTAAATTAGTGGCGAAAAAATAAAAAGGAATGAATTAGATAAGATAATACATATAATTTATATAAATTCATAATAAAACTATATTAAAATTATACTAAAATATGAGTAAAAAATTACTCATCAAACACCTGCTAAAAAGTACTAAAAGAGATGTAGTGCTAAATAGATTCTCTAATCAAATTAAAAACATAAAATGTTTCTTAAAACCAAATTATTTCAAATTTAAATTTAACAAATTTTGATAAAACAAAACATTAGCTAAATTAAAAATGAAAGAATACTTATAATCAAACCTCAAACTAAATTTCTAGAATATTAAAAACAACAAGGCTAGGCGTATTTATTATTATTTTTTATAAAATATTTCTTGGAATTCCAGAGGGCTACCCGGTGAAGGGTTCGCAAGGTACTAAGAGCTGTGATGGGAGTTCAAGCCCAAAGCGCTCTTTCCAAGAAATTAGATTTTTATAATTTAAAAAAAAAAATTTCTTTAACAATTAAAAATACAGGGAATGTGAAGCTATACCCCCATACTTAAAATTAAACATTGTCCCCAATGTTTAAAACTAAGTATGAAGAACACTTGAAAAATAATCTTTTAAAAGAAAATTACATAAAAATTAAAGATAAGCAAGGGGTGCCTCCCAAGAGCGCTTTCTTTTTCCCGTCTTTAAGCTAGACGGTTATTATTAGGAAAAAGGAAATTTAAAAGAGAGGTGGACAGGTAACTCCCTTAATTTGCGCTGAGGCGAATGTGCCGTCATCCGTTGCCCGGCGACTCCTCCATTTATCTTGTGAATCTCCCCTTGTCCTTGAATTTGAATATATAAATCCAAATAACCAATACATACCTGAGGTGATTTGAAAAAATAAAGATGAGCGGCATATGGATCATTGATTATTTGGGGTGGCAACAGCTCATCCTTAACCTGAAAATTATTAGAATAAAGAGAATCACAAATAAACGAGTCAGAAAATTTTTCGCAAGGAGGAGGCGCATGCGAAAATAAATGATTAAGATCCGGTTGTTTCTTTTTTAAAATTAAATTTTCATTAGGAAAATCTAGTGCGTTACCAAGTGGAATAAAATTTTCGGACACTATGTTTTCATGAATTTTTGGTTGGATAGAAGAAATTCGCGAATATTTATGACAAAGAAAATAAAATCCGGGTGAAGTAGGGGAAGAAACTTATTCTTCTTCTATTTCATCCGGGGTGCCCATAACTTTAAGAAATTTTTGGTAAAGTAATTTTTCTTCATCTTCGGTAAAAGAAGTTATGGGGTTACATGAAATCACATGTTCCTCCATAACTAAATTATCCAAAGATGGAGAAAAAAATACTAGAAGAAATTAAATTTTCCTCTAAATTTTGGGGGGAAGTGTCAAATTGAATCTGTGGAGATTCCCCAAAATTAGAGAAAGGCAATTGCGGCACAAAAGAAGAAGAACAAAAATTCGGATCTAAAGATTTATCTTCAGCGCCCCGAAAACTATCCGGGTGACCTTGCCACCAAGAATAATCTACTTCGGAGGTAGAAGAATAATTATTATAAGCCGGAAAATTATTCTCGTGAAAATTAGAGAAAACACTAGACGTAATAATATTTTCCTCTAAATTTTGGGGGGAAGTATCTATTCGGATCTGCGAAATTTCCCCCAAATTAGAGAACGAAGACTGCGGCGTATAAGAAGAAAAACAAAAATTTGTGTCTAAAGATTTATCTTCGTCGCTCCGAGAATTATCCTGGTGAGCTTGCCACCAAGAATAATCAACTTCGGAGCTAGAAGAACAATCATTAAATGCCAAAATTTTGTTCTCATTAAAATTAGAAAAATTATTTTCATCAAAGTTTGAAAAATAATTTTCATTAAAAGATGAAAAATTATGATAGTAATTATTATCAAAATTATTTGCATAATATTGAGGATAATTATTTTCATAATAATTATTTTGAGCATATGAATGTAAATAACATTCCTCACTTTGATGAGGCGCATTACAATAATAACAGCAATTTTGGCGTTTTTGTGCCGCTTCCAAAAGATATACTTGGTTTTGAAGCTCGACAACTTTTACGGCCAATTCAAGTGATTGCATAATAAAAAATAAAAAGGAAACAACCATTACTCAAATGAATGGGATTTTAAAAATATTTTTATTATAATTTTTTTTCTTTCAAAAAGCCGGTTAAATTAGTCCCGGACTTCCCAAGATCTACCCGGTGAAGGGTTTGCAAGGTACTAGAGGCTATGATGGGAATTCAAGCCCAAAGCGTCCTTTCCGAGAATTTAGATTGCGCTTTTTAAGATCTTTTTTTTTATAAAAAAAAATTAAAGAGAAGGGGGAAAAGAAAGAGAACGATAAAATTAATAAATATTTCTTTTTTCGAAATATCAACAGTGTCCCCGGCAACGGCGCCAAAAATTTGATGGGGCAAAACTATGCTTGCAGACGACAACGGCAAGTGTACCATGTCGAATGTAGTATAGGTTATTAAAACAAGGTCGTATTAGACTCGGGGCGGTAGTACTCTTACTTTAAGAAAGTCTCTATTATTTAATCAATTAAAACTTGAGGTGGGTTTTGCAAATGGAAAATTAAAATATGAATTAGAAGAACGATTAGCACTCGATCCTTGAATCACCTTGGAGATAAAAATAAGAACAAAGAATAAATGCGCATTCTCTTAATAAAATAGCTTTGACTATGGAGATTCCCGAATTATAACCGCACCTCTCTCAAGGATGCGCTCAACTGAGTTTAGGTTGATCAATCAAACTCTCGTTCTAGAATCGAAACCCCTAAAACTCGCCTTATCGAAGTGAATCCCGCTATTGGCTTTTACTCCAATCCGGAAGGGTAATGTCGTCCTCTCTCGAGGATTGCATTTACTCTTTTTTTATCCTTGAGTGATCGATTCGTCTTACGAGCCTCTCGACTAACTAAAGAACGAAAACAAGAACAAGAATTATATATCGAAAATATAATCTCGTTATCTTAAAATCAAGGGTAAATCTTAAGCAGTTTCGAAAAGAGAAATAACAACTATAGATTATTTCATGACTTATATCATTCCTTGGATCATCTCGGCTGAGTACTAATAATATTTTAGCTACTCATGGAGATTGAGGAATAAAAAAAATAAAAGAAGTTCATGATAAAATAAGAGAGGGAATGAGAGAATAAGAAGAACTATTTTTATTAATTGCAAAAGAAAGTTACAACTAGAAATTGAAAGCTACAACTATTTAATTGAAAATATAAATTGCTAATAAGAGAAAGGACATACAAGAACTACTAAAGATGAAATTGAAACATGAAAAGAAAATTCTAAATCCTAAAAATTGGTCCATGATGTTCTGGAGAAGCTCCCTTTAAATAGGAAGAATTTTGATGTTACACGCCCCCGGTCACGCCCGTGACCAAGGGCATGTAAGGGGGCGTGATCAGTGCTGGCGGAGAGGGCGCGTTCTGGCTTCAATGCAGGCATTTCGGGCGCATCACGCCCTAGGTCACACCCGTGACCTGGGGCGTGTAATCTCAATTAAGTGCTGCTGTCGGGAAGCTTTGGCGGGAAGGCGCGCTGTTGAAATTTTGTCGAACGGAGGCAGCCGGATGGGAATTCGTCGAGCGCTGTTCGCCAGACGGGAATTCGTCGAGCGCCGTTCGCCAGACGGGAATTTGTCGAGCGCCGTTCGCCAGACAGGAATTTGTCGAGCTCCTTAATTTGTCGAACGCTGCTCATATCCAGCGGTCATGCCCCAAGGTCACGCCCGTGACCTGGGGCATGTAATTTTTAAATTACGTGGCGGGCGTGCTGGCAGAGGGTGGTGGGTTCCGGCCGTGACTTTGATGTCAGGCACTTGGTCACGCCCGTGACCTGGGGCATGTACTTGACATTTTTGCTCAAAGTGTCCAGAAAACCTGAAAAACATAAACTAAGCTTAAATTAGTGGCGAAAAAAACAAAAAGGAATGAATTAGATAAGTTAATACATATAATTTATATAAATTCATAATAAAACTATATTAAAATTATACTAAAAGATGAGTACAAAAGTACTCATCACATCCCCACTCTTGGCTTGGCTGAGAGATACCCCTTCCACATCCTGGAGGTGGTACCCCCCCCCCCCCCCCCTCCCGACTTGAGCACTTTGCTTACAATGTAAGGCCCTTCCCAATTGGGCTCTAACTTACCTACAACGGCTCCTCTCCCTGTCGCATCTACCTTCTTCAGTACCAAATCTCCCTTCTCAAATTGCTTTATTCGAATATGTTGATCAAAGTACCGGGCCATCCGCCTCTTGACTTCCTCCTGTCTAACAGTAGCGAGGTCCCGGAGCTCTTCTATCAGGTCCAGGGAAAACCTTTGTTCTGCATCATTTTCTTTTAGCCATTCTTCATCTTCTTCGCCCGCGGTGATCACCCTAGGGGTTTTGACTTTGAATTCTATCAGGAAGACGGCCTCGGACCCATGAGACAGTTTGAAGGGGGTCTCTCCTGTGGCCTTGTTTGGAGTAGTCCTCAAGGCCCATAGGACCGAGGGTAGCTGCTCCACCCAATTGCCTCTGAGATTCTCCACCCTCTTCTTCAACAGGTTGACAATTATCTTGTTCGCCGCCTCCACATGACCATTGCTCCTTGGGTGATGGACCGACGCGAACCTGAGGTCTATGTCGAGTTGGGTGCAAAAACTAACAAATTCGTCGCTGGCAAATTGGGGTCCGTTGTCCGTCACTATGGCCAACGGCAACCCATGCCTGCAAATAATCTCGTCCCATACGAAATTTCTCACCACCTGGGAGGTTACATTGGCCAGCGCTTTCACTTCTACCCACTTGGAGAAATAGTCAATCATTACCAATAGGAACCTCCTTTGGCCACTAGCTTGCGGGAAGCGACCTACCAGGTCCAAGCCCCATATAGCGAATGGCCACGGAGCTGTAATGGTCCGGAGCCTTTGAGCTAGGAGGAGTTGGAGCGGAGCATAGAGCTGACACTTTGAACACTTCCTTGCAAATTCTGCCGCATCCTTGCTGAGTGTAGGCCAAAAATAGCCTTGCCTCAACACTCTTCCCTCCATAATACGACTCTCGGAGTGACTGCCACAATCCCCCGAGTGGATTTCTTCGATGACTCTCGGGACCTCCTCCTCCGATACGCAGCGGGCCAGGAGCCCCGAGAGTGTCTTTCTATATAGTCCTCCTGCATGTAAGGAATAATAGGCTGACTTGTACCTAAAGCGCCGTTTATCTACGTCTCCTTTGGGGTACTTTCCCGATGCCAGGAAGGTGACGAAGGGATCCATCCACGATGCTCGCTGATCGAAAGAGTTCTGCTATTGTCCTTCCTGCCCGAGGACCAAACTTGGCTAGGTGGTCTGCCGGGGTGCTCTCCTCCCTCGGCACATGTGTGATGGAGAAAGTGCAAAATTGGCCGATGACCCCCGTAACCTTCTCTAGGTAGCGTTGGAGGGTCGGCTCCCTTGCTTCAAATTCTCCCCTGATTTGGCATGCTAGCACCATGGAGTCGGTAGAGACCTCCACGTCCTACACTCCCAGATCCATGGCTAGCCGCAGGCCCTCTATCACTGCCTCGTACTCGGCCTGGTTGTTGGTAATCGGCAAATGGATGCTCAAGGCCTGCTCGATCTTTGTCCCTTGGGGGCTTATTAGGATGATTCCACCTTCATAGGAGTGCTTCCCTGACGCGCCATCCACCAACATCCTCTTGGCCACTGGGGGAGGTGATTCATGCTTCTCTACTTCAGTCGCATAGTCCGCCATGAAGTCTGCCACCGCTTGTGCCTTGATTGACATCCTAGGCACAAATGTGATGTCGAGCTCACTTAGCTTTACGGACCATTTGCTTAGCCACCCCGAATGCTCCACCCCTTCCATGACTTTGCGAAGCGGGTGGTCGGTCACCACTTTTATGGAGTGTGCTTGGAAGTATGGCCTGAGCTTTCAAGCCAATACCACTAAGGCGAAAGCCAACTTCTCCAAGATTGGGTATCGGAGCTCCGCCTTCCTCAGCACTCGGATAACGTAGTATATGGGGAACTGCCTCCTCCCTTCTTCCCGGACCAACACCGAACTTACTGCTTCAGATCCTACCCCCAACTATAGGGACAAATCCTCCCCTTGCCTTGGTCCCTGGAGTAGGGGATCCCGGGTGAGCTGCCCTTTCATAGCTTGGAAAGCTTCCACGCATACTGAGGTCCACTCGAACTTCTTGTTTCCCCGTAACACCTTGAAGAAAGGTGCACACTTCTCACCCGCCTTGGAGAGGAACCTGCTGAACCCGACTAATTTTCCTGTGAGGCGTTGAAACTCCTTCGCATTTCTTGGCGACCACAATTCCAAGATTGCTTTAACCTTATCTAGGTTGGGCTCCACCCCCGCAGGGGTGAGCATGTGGCCCATGAATTTTCCCCTGCTAGCCCCGAAGACACACTTCAGGGGGTTGAGTTTCATCTTATACTTCCGCAAGGTCCCAAAAGTCTCTTTAAGGTCTTGGAGGTAAGACTTGAGGTCCCGGCTCTTTATCAAGAGGTCATCAACATAGACCTCCAGATTACTTCCCTTCTGCTCCCGGAAGACCCTGTCCATCATCCGTTGGTACATAGCCCTTGCATTCTTGAGCCCGAAAGGCATCATTTTATAACAATAGCATCCATCCCCTATGATGAAGGAGACATCTTTGATGTCGGGGGGGGGGGGGGGGTGCATTCGAATCTGATGATAACCTGAAAAAGCATCTAATAAAGACATTACAGGAAAACCGACGGCTGAATCAACCAGCGTGTCGATTCTAGGCAAGGGGTAACAATCCTTCGGGCATGATTTATTAAGCAAGGAAAAGTCGATACACATCCTCCACTTACCTCCTCATTTTTTTACCATCACCATGTTGGAGACCCAGCCGGGATACTGGATCTCCGATACAAAACCCGCTTGCAGAAGCTTACCCACCTCTTCTCGGATGGGCCCTTCCAGCTTATCGGTTGTGGCCCTCTTCTTTTGACTAATGGGGCGGGTGCCTGGGTCGAGATTGAGGCGATGGCAAGCCACATCCGTATCGATCCCAGGCATCAACGCGACACTCCAGGCGAAGACGTCCATGTTTTCCTACAAGCAAGCCAGGATCTGCTTCTGCTCCTCCAAGCTGAGCTCTCCGCTGATGCGGACCTTCTCCACCACCCCGGCCCGGGTGGTGACCTTGAGCTCCACGACATCCTCCACGGCTTCTAGCCGGGACTGCTCTCCCCAAACCCCTTCCTTCTCCTCGTCGCAAGTCGGCGCTTCGACCTTCTCCTCTCCTTCTCCTCCCTGAACCTTCATCACCTCTTCCGCCCCTTCCTCCTGGACCCGACCCTCTACGTCTTCCTTCTCCTCCTCCATTGTCTCCTCCGGCCCTTCCTCCCCTTTCTCCACCTATGCCTCTCCGAGACCCGCCGGCTCTCCCACCTCCTGATCCCATTTTTCCGCCTCGGTCATCCAGGAGATGGTGTTGACCGCCGTCATGTAGCACTGCCTTGCTACCTTCGGATCCCCTCTCACCCAAATCTGGACTCCCATTGAGCTGAATTTGAGACATTAGTGGAAGGTGGAGGGGACGCAACGGAAAGCGATGATTAGTGGTCGTCCGAAGATGGCACTATAGCTGCTGGGGGCATCCACTATGACGAAGCGGTAATTCTGATTGTCTGCCCAGGACTACGTGGAACCCTACTCCCCCCTCTACCTCCTTCCTCTCTCCGGAGAACCCGAACAATGGTCCATCCGAGGCCAACACCCTTTTGTCTTCCACCTTCACCTCATCGAATGCCTTCTTGAAGATGACGTTGATGGAACTTCCATTGTCCATGAGAATTCGGGACACCGTGAAGTTCTCGACGGCGGTCTGGATGACCAGTGCATCGCAGAAAGGGTCTTCATGACCCGGCATGTCCCTTTGAGAGAAAGTAATTTTTTCTGCTGGGGGTGGAGCCGTGGATGTCGAAGCCACGCTCCGACGGTAGATGGTATGGAGGCTCGCCTTGCGGGTTGCCTCTACCTCTACTCCCTCGTGGATCACTCTGATCCCTCCTCGGGTCCCCACATCAGCCCGGTCCTCGCAATTCTCCTCCTCATCCTCCCGAGGCAAGACATCCTCGATCCTCACCTGCTACTGCTGCCGTGGCGCTGACATTCTAGCCCTCTTTGTCTCTAAGAATTCTGGGCAGGTGGCTGTTGTGTGACCTTCCTCATCATGGAAGTCACATTATGGCAATGCCATCTCTCCCCTCTCGGCCTCTGCCGCCCTATTTACTCTTCTCCTTCCCACTCCTGCTTCAGCTCCTTCTCTCCTTCCTCTTCCTCCTCTTCCTCACCTGATCGCCATGGCCTGCTGAGGTAGGGGAGGCATCTGCCTCAGACCCTGCCTCCATCCCAACTGTTGGGGTCTTCCTTGACCTCCATGGAAGTTACCCCCTCCCATGGCGTAACCTCTCCCTTGACCCTGCATTCCTCCACCCTGCTGCCTCCATCCCCCCTCCGGGGCCCGAGGCTCTTCCCTTCTCCGCACCTCCTGCTGCTTGACCTCTGGCTCACTAAGCTTTGCTAGCCACTTGGTGAGCTCCGGATTGGCCTCCTCACTCTCGACCTCCTCCGCCACCCTCTCCATCAATTCCTCGTAGGTGATGGGGGGCTTTCTCTTTAGATCCATCTTGAAGAAATCTCCTTCAGCCCTAACGTGAATGCGAGCTGAAGGGCAAACCCGGGCATCTCTTGGGTGAGCAATACTTCTTCCTGAAACCGGTCTACGTAAAGAGCCAGTGACTCCTTGGGCTCCTGCTTTACCTTGAAGAGGGACTCGACGTCCTTCTTCCTCTTCTTCGAAGTTGAAAACCGCAACAAGAAACTTCTACGCAAATCCTCGAATGCATAGATTGATCCAATAGGGAGTTGGTGTAACCACTCCCAGGCCTTCTTCTTTAGGGTGGCGGCGAAGAGCGGACACTTGAAGGCATCCGACATCGTCCTGATAGAGACTGAAAGTGGAGGGTTTAGTTCTTATTTATCTCAGTAAAAGATTTTGATTCAGTTTTGTTTTAAAAATAAATGATATGTATATTTATGTGTGTTTCCTGAAAGAATAATTTACACAAGCAGTAAGAGTGAAAAGAAAAATAAAACAATCATCCAAATGACACAAGATGTATAGTAGTTCCCCTCAACTGGGTACGTCTACTCTTCTACCCACCGGTAGGAATCCACTATGAGGTTGTTGTTAAGGTGCCCTCTCACCAGGTGAGCTGTTGATAAGGTGCTCTAACCAAACTGCAGGTTTTTGCTAAGGTGCCCTGTCACCGGGATTAACTTTTGAAGGGAGTTATAACCCTGTACAGGATGGGGTAAAGAGAGGAAAAATAAAAACAGAAATTAAATTGTTCTTCTCTGTATAAGAAGACTCTTGATGATCCTAATGTGGTGTTGAAAGGATCAGATGGTGAAGAGCTCCCCCTGTCTGGTATAGATGAATGACAGTTCTGGAGGTCTCTTCCTTTTGATGGTTCAAATTCTTCTTCCTTCTTTTGCAGTGATGATCCTGAGCAATTGGTCGTGATTGTTGTCTCAGGATGTATGAGATCTGCAAGAGAATGTTTAGCTAGAAAAATAGATTTGCTGCTATGTATATTCTTCTCTTTCTCTCCTATTTCTATCTATTTCTTTCTGCTCTTCTCATGAATATATAGTCTGGAGAAAGCTTTTGAATCCCCTGCTCGGGAAAAGGGAAAGAGATAAAATCTTATTAATTTTGTTCCTTGGAAAGAGGAGTTGCCGAATTGACAATACAGATACGGCAATATGCTTTTAATGCTGTAACGGCTAGATTAAATATTATAAAGAAAGATAGCAAAATAAAAGATTAGTCGAGCTCTGGCTAGAATTTCGTCGAGCACTGAACTGCATTTGTCGAGCGCCTTTTGATGTGCTGAGCAGTTCTCTGCAAATAAGATATTTTGTCGATCTTGATTTATCTCGTCGACCTGCTAAGTCTGGATGAGTTCGTCGAGCGTCGTTCGCTATTTGTCGAACGCTGTTCGGATGAATATTTGTCGAGCGCTGTCTGGCTATTTGTCGAGCGCTGTTTGACATTTGTCGAACGCCGTTCGACATTTGTCGAACGCAGAGAACAAAAGATATTTTTATTTCTTTTCTCTTTTTCTGCTTATTAATAATATGTCTATTTTCAGCTTTCTTTCTTAATGAGATTTTAATCTAAGTTATTCAATATGTTATGATATAGACTTAGATACTAAAGGTGAATCCTAACTCAAATCAAAAGCTATGGTTCTAACAATCTCCCCCTATTTGAGTTGGGATCAAAACAAATCTAGTGACCTGGTAATCTTAAAATGGTTTTTAGAATTTTCAGTTGCAGCAGCTCATTTTTTTGAAGTTAAAATTTTTAATTTCAGCCTATTTAAAATTTCTAATTGCAGCAACCGTTATACAGATTTAAGTTTTGTTTGAGATTTGTGTCTCTCACTTGGCTTCTCTGATGTTCTCCTTTTCTCTCTCACTTGGTTTTAGTTTTCAATTTTCTTCTGTAGACTCTTTAAATTATTTTATTTAAGCAACTCATTTGATCTAGATTTGAGTTAATATGTTTTTATTATCTTGAATTGCTACAGCTGTTAATGGATTTTAAGGAATGTTTTTAGATAAAACATTGCAGACATTTTCTTTCTCATAGAATCCCCTTATCAGAAGAGACTCACACTCAGTGCTATGATCAATACTGATCAATGCAGCTACAGTAGAATGTTCAAACTGATTTGGAGAAGTCTGTAAGAATACAAAGTTGTCTTAACATAGTTTTTATGATGGAAACAATCCATGTAAATTTTAGATTTGCTGTTTGAATTGGGATGGAGTTTAATGGTGAGAAATTAATTAGAAAGCTTCTTTGAATTTTATTAGAGTTGAAAGGTTTAGCAGTTTTAGCCTTTTTATTTCATTAAAATATAAATTTGAAAATTTTTCTTGAAATTGTTGAACATAATCAATTTGTTTTTCTTTAAAAAAATGTTCAAGTTTATGTTTTAAAAAGTCATTTTGTTCTTCTTTAGGTTTGTTATGTTCGGAAATCAAGTGATTTATATTTGTTGACTTCTTTATTTTTATGTTACATTTTATTAAATTGGTAAAAGTTATTTTAAAAGAAGATTTGTAATTTTTAGAGGTAGGGTTTTGAATTGATATTACCTCATTTACCTTTTCTACTTCTGCTTCTGCATCTGGGATTTGATGTGAACCACCATATATGGCCATCATGCAGAAAGCTCTAGCTCTAAGTTCTTCTTCTTCTTCTTCTTCACTTAGGTTTGTTGATGTTTCTGCATCAAAAATACAATTAGTTGAAGAGATGAAAGAAGGTTTATTTACCATCTTGGAGAGGGAGGTCCAGATTCCTCTTGCAGAGGTGCAGTCTTCAAGCTTTTGAAGAATATCTTTTGACACTGACTGAGTCAAGATCTGCATGGCTTTGGCATCTGCTTCTGAGGATGGGGAAGGTTCTTTATGTTTATCAGTCCGCCCATCATCAGTACCAGCTTTGAATTTATCTGGCTTCATTTTGCAAACACGGGCAGTGACATCAGTCTCTTTGTTGCCACGTTTTCTTTTGTAAACAGGCCCTTTCATTGCTCTCGAAGGAGACTTGATACCCATGGAACTAGGTAATGCAGGTGTAACTGCCTTTGATGACATGAGGGGAAGTCCTGTCAAAATAGATTTGTAAATGTTCTCATCTATGGCATTCATATATAATTTAATTCTAATTTGCCAAAGCTCAAATCTATCCAAGTTACATAAAGGTGGATCTGTAATAGAGAAAACTGATGGAGCCATTTTGAAAAACTGTGTTGAACATATGAAAGAACTAAAGTGATCTTTGTGATCCAGGTGTTAGCCTGTAATGGAGATCAACACCCCTCTGATACCAATTGAAAGTGGAGGGTTTAGTTCTTATTTATCTCAGTAAAAGATTTTGATTCAGTTTTGTTTTAAAAATAAATGATATGTATATTTATGTGTGTTTCCTGAAAGAATAATTTACACAAGCAGTAAGAGTGCAAAGAAAAATAAAACAATCATCCAAATGACACAAGATGTATAGTAGTTCCCCTCAACTGGGTACGTCTACTCTTCTACCCACTGGTAGGAATCCACTATGAGGTTGTTGTTAAGGTGCCCTCTCACCAGGTGAGCTGTTGATAAGGTGCTCTAACCAAACTGCAGGTTTTTGCTAAGGTGCCCTGTCACCGAGATTAACTTTTGAAGGGAGTTATAACCCTGTACAGGATGGGGTAAAGAGAGGAAAAATAAAAACAGAAATTAAATTGTTCTTCTCTGTATAAGAAGACTCTTGATGATCCTAATATGGTGTTGAAAGGATCAGATGGTGAAGAGCTCCCCCTGTCTGGTATAGATGAATGACAGTTCTGGAGGTCTCTTCCTTTTGATGGTTCAAATTCTTCTTCCTTCTTTTGCAGTGATGATCCTGAGCAATTGGTCGTGATTGTTGTCTCAGGATGTATGATATTTGCAAGAGAATATTTAGCTAGAAAAATAGATTTGCTGCTATGTATATTCTTCTCTTTCTCTCCTATTTCTATCTATTTCTTTCTGCTCTTCTCATGAATATATAGTCTGGAGAAAGCTTTTGAATCCAACTGCTCGGGAAAAAGGAAAGAGATAAAATCTTATTAATTTTATTCCTTGGAAAGAGGAGTTGCCGATTTGACAATACAGAAACGACAATATGCTTTTAATGCTGTAACGGCTAGATTAAATATTATAAAGAAAGATAGCAAAATAAAATATTAGTCGAGCTCTGGCTAGAATTTCGTCGAGCACTGAACTGCATTTGTCGAGCGCCTTTTGATGTGCTGAGCAGTTCTCTGCAAATAAGATATTTTGTCGATCTTGATTTATCTCGTCGACCTGCTAAGTCTGGATGAGTTCGTCGAGCGTCGTTCGCTATTTGTCGAACGATGTTTGGATGAATATTTGCCGAGCGTTGTCAGGTTATTTGTCGAGCGCTGTTCGACATTTGTCGAACTCCGTTCGACATTTGTCGAACGCAGAGAACAAAAGATATTTTTATTTCTTTTCTCTTTTTCTGCTTATTAATAATATGTCTATTTTCAGCTTTCTTTCTTAATGAGATTTTAATCTAAGTTATTCAATATGTTATGCTATAGACTTAGATACTAAAGGTGAATCCTAACTCAAATCAAAAGCTATGGTTCCAACAGAGACTGAGTCCTCGAACGACTGCAGGTGCTGGACTGGGTCTTCCCGACCGTGGTAGTAGACCCTGTCCCACTCCCCAAACCCTTCCGGGACGGGTGCGGAAAGGACCAGCTCGCAGAAAGGGCTTCCTCTACCTGCTGTCCTTTCTTGCTCCACTCGCCCCCCGAGCTCCCTCACCTAGCTGGAGCTTGCTGGGGCACTACTCGCGAGAGCCACCCTCACCGGGACTGCACCTACGGGCGCTGTGCCCGCCAGGATCGCGCTTGCCTGCGCCACGCCCGCGTGTGTCGTGCTCGCCTGCGCCATGCTTGCTGGCACCGAACTCGCCGGACTAGCGAACAACACTCGCCCCTCCAGGTCTTCCACTAACCCCCCGGCCACCTGCTTTCCAGCCCTTCCTCCCGGGGCATCCTCGCCAACCGCTGCCGGAGGATGGGACTCCTGAACCGCTGGGGTTGCGAACTCGCTACGCAACGCTGCGACCGCGAACCCAAAGGCGTCGAGGACTTCCCTCATGAAGTCCGAGAACATCCTTTACATCGCTGCCGGGGGCGACACGCCGAACTCCTCGCGCTGCTCTTCATTTCCTGCCATGTCCCTTTCTTGGAATCTTCTTGGACTAGCCACACTCCACGCTCACCGCACCAAAATGTTGAAACCAATTTCTTGGTCTCTTGTGAAGCTCGGGCCCTCAACAAGTTGAGGGGAAGCTAGCCCTTACTGGTCCCTCGAAAGGAATATACTAGGAACTCAGAAACAGACTAAGACCTTAGCCACAGTAAGGAGGTCCCACCGCAAACCCGAAAGATCATTGAGCGCTTCCCCTCCCAAGCCAAAGCTGAGACTTGAGCACCTTAGAGAGATAAGGAGCTAAACCAAAGTAGCCAAGGGAGAAAGAAGCTCGGAGAACTGAGATCTGAATCCTCTCCCAAGGTGCCCTTTAAGGTCTATTTATAGTTTTTTGCTCGTAGTCTGTCAATAGCGGAATTCCACCTTTTCGTTTAACTAAATGCACCCCAATTTGGCCTGCTAACAGCCAAACTCCGCTGTTTGGAAAGGCTAACGGTAGGCCACCAGGGGCAGAGGAGTAATTCCCCCTTTTGTCTATGGGTAAGTGGTCTGCGAGGGAGCTACTCGCGAGAGCTCCTGCGAGTCCCCTCACGAGTATGGCTCGCAAAACCCTTCTTGAGCGGGCGCTCTGCGAAGGCCCCTCTCGCCCTCCCTCTGGTGACATTTGTCGAGGCCGGGTCCCGCATTCACCCTTGCGAGCTCCACTTGGCCCTACAAAAATCTACTAAACTGGCTGGACGACTGAGCTCATCGAGCTTAGGAAATAATTCCGTCGAATTGAACATCTTGTTACTCATGCGTCGAACGCAGAGTTGGGATCGTCGACCTCAAGCTGGAATTCGTCGATCGTGGAGATCTGGCTCGCCCACCTTCCTTCGAGCGGTCGGCGAGTGCCCGGCTTGCCCGCCTTCTTATGAACGAACTCTGAGACTCTGGCTCGCAGTGATTGTGCCTTCCCGCGAGCGTCACTTGGCCTTGTGGAGATCTGCTGAACTGGCTGGACAATTGAGTTTGACGAGCCGAGAAGCCTTTTCGCCAAACAATGAGTGAGACGCGAGTTCATCGAGCGGAGAAGCCAGTTCGTCGAACTGAGAACATTAAGCGAGTTCATCGAACGCAGAACGGATTTTGTCGAAAACGGGTACTTGAAAGAAATCCGGCCCGTTCTCCTTCGCGCGAGCGGTCGGCGAGCTCCCGGCTCGCCCGCCTTCTTGAGAGCGACCCTTGGAGCTCCGTCTCTACTTCTTTGTTACTTCTCCCACCTGTTGGATTTGAAACCCCTCTTAGGCGAGCATTCGGTGAAGACCCCGCCCGCACCTCTTACGGCGATATCCTCCGAGGCCAGGTCTCGCACACCTTCCTGCGAGCTCCCCTCGGCCTTGTGAGAGTGCTGAACTGGAAGGAAGATTGAGCTTGTCGAGCTGAGCTGCAGATGGAGGAAAACCGCTGAGTCAACTTGGTCCCAGCGGATCCGCCGAGACGAGACGGAAATTGCCGCTGAGAAGGCTGACCCTCTCAGCCCCACCGCTGAGGCAAATTCAGTTTCCGTTCATCGAACGAAAAAAGGATTTTGTCGAACGCTGAGGTGAGTTCTTCGATCTCAACTGAAGCCGGGCGTTCGTCGAATGCAGAATGGATTTCGTCGAACGCAGATTGGAGTTCGCAGAACACGAAAATTTGGAAAGAATCTGACTCGTCCAGACGACCGCTGCGAGCGGACCGCGAAGATCCAGCTCGCCAGCCTTCTTTCGAGCGGTCGGCGAGTGCCGGGTTCGCCCTCCTTTCTTGCGAGCGGTCGGCAAGTGCCCGGCTCGCCCGCCTTCTTGAGAGTGAACTCTGAGACTCTGGCTCGCCTTCTTTGTCACCTCCTCCACCTACTGACTTCTCAAATCCACGCCCAACTCTTGGCGAATATCGGGGTTGTACATATATGATTAGTCCTGCTGTGAGAGATAGGATTTTTAGCAATAGAGATATCACTGGATGAGTCACAATAAAGAGGAGAGTTACTGTAACAACCCGCATTTTCCCCGAATTTAAGAATATCAGAGTAAGAGAAAATGCACGTCGTGATGCCACATCATGCAGGAGACAACTGCAGACGCTCAGGCGGGAACCTATTACTTATTAAAATAAACCATGTTTTCATGATAATTCGTCATTTGAAATCATTTATAGGGTTTGAGGTAAGAACTGTGTCTCTCAGTTCGTGGATCAACTAGTCCACCGAGAAAGTATATTTAATTGCAGCGGAAAGTACTTGATTTAGTTTACTTAAAATCCTTAAATGTATGCAATGTCAGGATATAAGTAAATGATATGCACATGACTAGGCGTATTATAAGTATAGAAAATACTTTTAGGCGACTTTAAAGATAAGAGTTTCAGTTCAAAAGAATGCAATGAGGATGAAGGAAAAGCCATTTATAACTATAGTGCACCTAACATAAATTCTTCCCATAGAGTAAGATAACACAGGATCTAAAAGTAGTGGCAACTTACTGGCAAATAAACTGTAGCAAATAGGGCACAACGGGCATCAACAACATGACACTAGCCCATTGGCTCCAACTAGTATGTCTGATCACAAGAAGAAAACTAAAGACAGCTACCTCGCAACAGCGGAGCAAAACCTACTAATGCACTGAACTCCAAGCTACACCACTAGCCGCTACGGCTCTGAACCTGAGGCATTCAATAAAACAAAGAACGCCTCAGCAAGGAATTACAAGCGGCAAGAAGTAAGAAAAAAAAACAAGTAAATAAGGCATACGGGGTACCAACCCAAGCCTGATTCACTGAAAGAGAAGATCTAAAACAAGGAGCTATGCAGAGCACCAAGTGCACTCAGATATCAAAAAAAAGGAACAAGTATGATTTAATTATCTTGCAAATTTTATACATGAGACTGATCAGCTCAAAATTTAAATGGGAGCGGTGACTTACCTCCGCTACCCAAAGCCCAACCCAGGACACGACCCTCAGGACCACAGGCAACGCCTGCTGTTCATGTCCCTTATATTGGTCACCGCGCAAGGCTTAATTAATTCTTTACGGCCACCAAACACAGCCCATAGGACCACAGGCAACGCCTGCTGTTCATGTCCCTTACATTGGTCACCGCGCAAGGCTTAAGGCAAATATTCATCTTACTCAAATCGTTAAGACACGGGACGAAGCCCGAGAAACAATCATCATGGATACCCTAAGAGATAGGGTCGATGCAAGGTACACACCGATCAAGATAAATCATAAGGGTAAACTCAAACGTTAACAGATCCACAATGAGTAAAAAGGGATACAAGCAAGAGGGATTCAAGATCAGGAGCACCGAAGGGTCACTGACAATCCTCCAAGTACACCCGAGGGGACACGAGCTCCTAACACAAAAACTCAACGAAAACACAAGCGTTCTGGGCGGGGTTCCAAGGGGCCGCGCCCCTGGCGGGGTCTTAGGGGCAGAGCCCCTAACGGGGTCCAAGGGGCAGCGCCCTTGCGGGGTGCGGGGCAGAGCCCCGTCCAAATTTTTGAAATCCCACCACCGGGAACCATACAAAAATCACATCAAATTGAGGACTTCCCGAGAACTACAAAGGACTTCTTGGGAGATAGAAGGTTGAATTTTCGAGTAATAGGCAAACCCTCGAGACATGAAAGGGATCTCTCGAGATATGAAGGGGAAATCTCAAGACATCAGAAGGGATATCTCGAGACATGAAGGGGAAATCTCGAGACATCAGAAGGGATCTCTCGAGACATGAACGGGGAAATCTCGAGACATCAGAAGGGATCTCTCGAGACATGAAAGGGGAAATCTCGAGACATCAGAAGGGATCTCTCGAGACATGAAAGGGGAAATCTCGAGACATCAGAAGGGATCTCTCGAGACATGAAAGGGGAAATCTCGAGACATAAGCAGTTTCTCGAGACATAAGGAATTTCTCGAGACCAGGACAGGGCTCAGGCTTATTTCTCGAGATTTGAAGGCAAGGTTCAAGTTGATATCTCGAGACATAGGAGGTTAATTTCTCGAGACAAGGGAAATCTCTCGAGAGATGGAAAATTGTTTTCTCGAGACAAAGCAAGGATTTCTCGAAATATAGCAGGGATTTTTCGGGAACCAGAGGGGAATCTCTCGGGAAATCAGAAGAAAGCTCTAGATTCAGTAAGGGAACGAGGATTTTATCTATCCCGGTTTTCTCCAGGGAACAACTACCCGATTCATAGCAAAGGAAGAACAATCAAGGAAGCTTATATGAACACTCCAAGACTTAAGTTAAACCGAGCGACATGAAATCGACACGAGCGAAACAATGCTTCAAGAAAAGAAAGAGAAGGAGGAGGAAGCCACTTGCCTTAACCTTGCAGAACTCCACTAACTTCACTCCGAAAGCCAAGGAAACTCCTGAGCACGGAAACCTGGAACGATTCGGACCAAAAGGAGGAGTTAGGCCACTACCAAAACTTCAAAACCTCCACGAAGAGAGACAAGCTTACCACGAAGACGAAGATCTCGCCGAGTGCTTTCCAAATCTTCAAACCAATCCCGATTCCGACCACTACAGCCCTAGAAATCACCGGCCGGAAGCTCTCCGAAGCTCCGCTCTCGCCCTAACCCTCGGCGGCTGATTTTGATCGAGGAAAAGGAAGATGAATAGGAGGAGGGGATTTTTGGCTTATATATAACCTAAATTTATTATTTAATTAATTAATTAATTCCCCAATTTACTTAAACTGTGAGGGCGACCAGATTACCTCGGATTTCTACGAAATTCGCACCTTAACAAAAACACGGCGCTGCGAATCCAACAGCGAAGTCAGAATTCAATTCCGACGGCCAAACTCGGGCTAAAGCCTCCCGAAGCTAAAATCTTGAAATCCACCCAAAATCTTTACTTTAACTCGAAACGATGCGAAAACTCGCACGCTCGATCTACAAGACACACTTTAACTATGCTAAGGCTCAACACACTACTAGACGAGCTGACGTAACGCTCTTATGCAAAAATTACGTCACAGCGGGCACGTAAAATAATTAACGAAAAATCAGGGGCGTTACAGTCACTCCCCCTAAAAGGAAGTTTCGTCCCGAAACTTGGAATCCGAAGATCAAGAAAGATACAGAATCAAATTTTAAAGATTACCTGACAGAAGATTTACCCGAAATCTAAGAGAAGAGGCTAGGGTGAGTCTCTCTCATGGCAGACTCCAGCTCCCAAGTCGCGCTTTCGACACCCTGATTCTTCCAAAGAACCTTAACCATCGGGATCGTCTTCTTTCGCAATACACGCTCCTGAGTCTCCAAGATTCGGACAGGCTCTTCGACATACGAAAGATTGGGCTGCAAAACGGGCACCAAATCAAGAACAAGACGATCGCTACGCAAACACTTCCTCAACTGGCTCACGTGAAACACATCGTGAACATTAGGAAGGGAAGCAGTCAAATTCAATCTATACGCTGACACTCCGATGCGCTCAACAATCTGAAAAGGTCCCACATACCGGGGATCCAACTTGTGGTTCCTTCCAAACCTCTTAACACCAGGCATCGGAGAAACTTTCAAGAACACCTTGTCTCCAACGGCAAACTCTAAATCCACTCTTCTTCGATTCGCATACTTCTCATACCGCTCTTGAGCAATGCGGAGCTTCTCGCGGATATGAGTCACAGCAACATTCATCTCTTCCAAAGCCTCTGGGCCTAGCAAAGGACTCTCACCTACCTCGGCCCAAAACAACGGAGTCCGACAACGCCTCCCATACAGAGCCTCAAATGGGGCCATTTGTAGGCTTTCTTGATAACTGTTGTTATACGCGAACTCCATCAATCCAAGCCGCTTATCCCAAGCTCCACCATGATCTAAGATATAGCACCTTATCATATCTTCCAAAATCTAGTTTACTCTTTCTGTCTAACCATTGGTTTGGGGATGATAAGCGGTAGAGTACCTAAGGTCAGTACCCAAGGCTCCCTGCAAACTCTGCCAGAAACGAGACGTATACCTCGAGTCTCGGTCCGACACAATGCTCACAGGCACACCATGCAATCTAATAACTTCATCCAAATACAGCTTGCTATTTTCTCCATCGAGTATCCAATCTTAAATGGCACAAAGTGAGCACACTTTGTCAAGCGATCTACTATAACCCACACCGAGTCATGACCACTGGAAGATCTCGGCAAACCGGTAATGAAGTCCATCGAAATACTCTCCCACTTCCAGCTTGGAATATCTAACGGGTTCAACTTAACTCCAGGTCTCTTATGATCTGCTTTCACGCGCTGACAAGTTAAACATTCAGACACATACTTCGCTATATCGTTCTTCATACCCGACCACCAAACGATCTGCTTCAGATCTTTATACATTTTCGTGGAACCAGGATGATAGGAAACACTAGAATCATGCGCCTCGCTACAGATCTTTGTCCGAATTTCTTCCAACGCGGGGACGCAATATCTACCTCGGTACCTCAAAGTATCCTTATCATCGATTGAAAAATCTGGTAATTCTCCTTTTTCAGTTCTACTTCGAAGATGCTGCAAGTCAGGATCTTCCTTCTGATGCAGCCTAGTAAGGGCAATCCAAGAAGGCTCTTCAACCTCTAAGCTCGAAGGTGCGGTACAACTACCGACTGAGATATCCATCAACATAAACTCCTCTACTAAGGACTGCACTGAGAGATTGAAGATATGCGCGGTTTTCCAGCTCAGGGCATCGGCGACCACATTAGCCTTACCCGGATGGTACAGAATATCCACCTCATAATCCGCCACATACTCCAACTACCTCCGCTGGCGCAGATTCAGCTCCTTCTGGGTGAAGACATACTTAAGACTTTTATGATCCGTGAAAATCTTGCATGACACTCCATATAACAAGTGTCTCCAAAGCTTCAAAGCATAAATTACTGCGGCGAATTCTAAGTCATGCGTAGGGTAATTCTTTTCATGAACTTTCAATTGTCTGGACCCATAAGCAATCACCTTCCCTTCTTGCATCAACACACATCCCAATCCAATGTGAGATGCGTCTACATAAACTGCATACTCGACTCCTTCGATCGGCAAGGCCAACACCGGAGCGCTACACAAACGCCTCTTCAATTCCTGAAAGGCTTCCTCGCACTTATCGTTCCGAACGAAGGCTGCATTCTTCTGGGTAAGCTTAGTCAAGGGTGCGGACAGCACTGAAAATCCTTGGACAAATCTCCTGTAGTACCCGGCCAACCCTAAGAAACTCCTTATCTCCTTAGGCATCGAAGGCGTCTTCCAATCCAATACGGCAGAAATCTTAGCGGGGTCTACAGTAATTCCATCTTTGTTCACCACATGACCCAGAAAGGATACCTGAGGAAGCCAGAACTCACACTTGCTCAGCTTGGCATACAACTTGTGCTCTCTAAGGGTAGCCAATACTAAACGCAAATGCGCAGCATGCTCCTCAGCACTTCTGGAATAAACCAATACATCATCAATGAAAACTATGACAAAATGATCCAGAAAATCCTTGAACACACGGTTCATCATGTCCATAAATGCAGAGGGTGCGTTTGTCAAACCAAAAGACATAACCAGAAACTCAAAATGACCATACCGGGAACGAAAGGCAGTCTGGGGAACGTCTGACTCACGGATCCTCAACTGATGGTAACCCGACCGAAGGTCAATCTTTGAAAACACCGTGCTACCACGCAACTGATCGAACAGATCATCAATCCTCGGCAATGGATACCTGTTCTTGATGGTCACTTTGTTTAATTCTCTATAATCTATGCACAACCTCATAGAACCGTCCTTCTTTTTCACGAACAAGACCGGAGCACCCCAGGGAGAAGAACTAGGTCTGATAAAACCACAATGCAGCAACTCATCCAACTGAGTTCGCAACTCTTCTAACTCACGCGGGGCCATGCGGTACGGTGCCTTCGCGATAGGACGAGTACCAGGCTCCAGATCAATAGCAAACTCCACGTCTCTAACAGGAGGGAGACCAGGAAGATCATCCGGAAAGACATCAGGAAACTCTCTCACTACCAGGATATCCTCGATACACTGCGAACTGTTAACAGTTTCTACCACAGAAACAAGGTAAGCCAAACAACCGGAAACTAACAGGTTCCGAGCACATACCGCAGAAATTAACGGGGAACCCTGGCACGGAAATCCGAAAATACTCATGGGATGACCGTTGTCCATCACGAAGTCCAGACGCTTTTCCTTGCATCGAATGACCGCATCAAAACTGGACAACCAATCCATACCCAAAATTACATCGAAGTCCTCTAGATCCAACACTTTGAGATCCGCAACGGCCAGGAAATCTCCTAAGAGAACGGGACAACTTCGAACGCACTGGTTTGAAGACACCAGATCACCAGACGGAAACTTAACGAGGAACGGATCGATGCCCAACTCAGGGGTCATACGGTGACGCTCGACGAAAGTCCGTGCTATGAACGAATGGGTAGCACCCGAATCGAACAACACATGCGCCAAACGATTCTTTACCTTAAATCTCCCTATAAGCGCGCAAAAAGAAACTAGTCTAATATAGTGAAATGAAAAAAATCAAAGTCAGCACTTAACAGCTAGCTCGGAAGTCTAACCTGCGATCACTTGGGTTGAACACTGCGCCTGCTCCTTGGTCAACACGTTCAGCCTTCCTCTTCCTTGATCCTGATGCTGCGGCGGCGGCAAAGCTCGAAGCGGAACTGGCTGCAATGGGGCTTGACCTCGCGGGCACTGAGACTTAAGGTGCCCCTTCTGTCCGCACTGGAAGCAAATTTTCTCCTTGATCCAACACCGGGCCGCTTCATGACCCTTCTGCTTGCACAACGGGCAGGACACCTCTCCCTTTGAAGCGCCCTGAATTGCTAGTACTCGCTTCTGCTTCTGAGCTCCCTTCCTCTTGAAACATTTCTCCACTGGATGGCCGGGGCGGCCACAGAAGTTACACACCTCTCCACTCCTTTTCTTTGGAGCCGGGCTAGATACCTTGGGGGTCGCCCCCTCTTCGACTTTCCTCTTGTCCTTTTTCATTAGAGCACCCCGATTCTTGGCGTTGTCGATAGCCTCGACTTTCAGCGCTGCTTCTACCACTTCAGCATAACTTTCAGATCTATAAGCACTCGCCAACTGCTGAACATCGCTACGAAGACCTCCAAGAAATCGCTTCATTCTTCCTGCCTCAGAAGCCACTAAATCTGGAGCAAATCTGCTCAACTTACTGAACTCGATCTCATACTCACTAACCGTGAGTTGTCTTTGCTTCAAGTGCAGAAAATTATTCATTAAACGGTCTTGCTCGACCGACGGCAGGAATTTCTTTAACACCATCGCCTTGAACGACTCCCACGAACATCCACCTACGAGATTTTCCCTCTCCCTAATCCACCAGCTCTTAGCAAGTCCTTTCAGCTGGTAAGCGGCGACCATCACCTTTTGGTCTGCAGAGATTCCTGAGTACGAAAACATCTCCTCAATGGCAACAAACCAGTCATCTAATGCCATGAAATCTGCTCTTCCGTCAAACGTAGGAGGTCCCAACCTTTGAAAATGCGAAATAAAATTCATTTCCGGTGGTATCGCTACCGGGGGTACCAAGGGAGTAGGAGGAGTAGGTACAGCCTGTCCTACTACCGGGGCCTGCACTACGGGTTGCTGCCTAGCACCGGCAGCCAACAACGCCTCAACCTGCGACTGCATCGCAACCATCTGCCTAGCCAGAGTCTCATTGCTCTGGCGCAGACTCTCGATCAAGGCTTCACTCTGCGCACCCGAAGACTCGCCCTCCGACTGGGGAGTCGACCTAGTCGCAACACGCCTCCGAGACATCTCTGCTAATACGCATAAACCTCTAATTAAAACTTAACCTTACACTAGAACTACACTGTTTGTTTCAGAACATACATGTACAGTTACTTGCCATTTCCACTACCTTTCTCTGGGATATTTTCATGATGATATGCAAATCACGGGAACGATACTACATCATCCCATTAGTCTCATGTGCAAAGGACATGAATGCATGAAATTTCTATTCGTTTTGAAATCATGTGTGTACGTGTGTCATCATATAAGTCTTTAACTTCGCACGTGTGCTTATGCAATGCTATGTAATGTATGTTGTGCTATGCATTCGAATAAAGGCCTTAATGCATGTTATGAGCGGCGTACACATGTAATATTAGGCATCCCATACTACATAATATTGCATGTAACGAAAGAGAAAACGTGCTAATGGGCATCCATGTGATGATGGTTATGCATCCCATACTACATAACCATCACATGTTGCAACCTATGGTGGATCCATATACAAACACATATTATGCATCCCATACTACATAATATGCCCCGTATACTTCTTATCATGCTATGAGTGTAGTGTTCATGCTTCGGCCAAGACGTACTGATGACACTTCGGTGTGTGTATGCAATGAAACCAAAAAACAACTACTAAACTATACCAGAATTTGTTGCCCGACCAACTTGTCGAACAACCTCCCTCTGATACCAACTGTCACAACCCGCATTTTCCCCGAATTTAAGAATATCAGAGTAAGAGAAAATGCACGTCGTGATGCCACGTCATGCAGGAGACAACTGCAGACGCTCAGGCGGGAACCTATTACTTATTAAAATAAACCATGTTTTCATGATAATTCGTCATTTGAAATCATTTATAGGGTTTGAGGTAAGAACTGTGTCTCACAGTTCGTGGATCAACTAGTCCACCGAGAAAGTATATTTAATTGCAGCAGAAAGTACTTGATTTAGTTTACTTAAAATCCTTAAATGTATGCAATGTCAGGATATAAGTAAATGATATGCACATGACTAGGCGTATTATAAGTATAGAAAATACTTTTAGGCGACTTTAAAGATAAGAGTTTCAGTTCAAAAGAATGCAATGAGGATGAAGGAAAAGCCATTTATAACTATAGTGCACCTAACATAAATTCTTCCCAGAGAGTAAGATAAAACAGGATCTAAAAGTAGTGGCAACCTACTGACAAATAAACTGTAGCAAATAGGGCACAACGGGCGTCAACAACATGACACTAACCCATTGGCTCCAACTAGTATGTCTGATCACAAGAAGAAAACTAAAGACAGCTACCTCGCAGCAGCGGAGCAAAACCTACTAATGCACTGAACTCCAAGCTACACCACTAGCCGCTACGGCTCTGAACCTGAGGCATTCAATAAAACAAAGAACGCCTCAACAAGGAATTACAAGCGGCAAGAAGTAAGAAAAAAAAACAAGTAAATAAGGCATACGGGGTACCAACCCAAGCCTGATTCACTGAAAGAGAAGCTCTAAAACAAGGAGCTAAGCAGAGCACCAAGTGCACTCAGATATCAAAAGAAAAGGAACAAGTATGATTTAATTATCTTGCAAATTTTATACATGAGACTGATCAGCTCAAAATTTAAATGGGAGCGGTGACTTACCTCCGCTACCCAAAGCCCAACCCAGGACACGACCCTCAGGACCACAGGCAACGCCTGCTGTTCGTGTCCCTTACATTGGTCACCGCGCAAGGCTTAATTAATTCTTTACGGCCACCAAACACAGCCCATAGGACCACAGGCAACGCCTGCTGTTCATGTCCCTTACATTGGTCACCGTGCAAGGCTTAAGGCAAATATTCATCTTACTCAAATCGTTAAGACACGGGACGAAGCCCGAGAAACAATCATCAGGGATACCCTAAGAGATAGGGTCGATGCAAGGTACACACCGATCAAGATAAATCATAAGGGTAAACTCAAACTTTAACAGATCCACAATGAGTAAAAAGGGATACAAGCAAGAGGGATTCAAGATCAGGAGCACCGAAGGGTCACTGGCAATCCTCCAAGTACACCCGAGGGGACACGAGCTCCTAACACAAAAACTCAACGAAAACACAAGCGTTCCGGGCGGGGTTCCAAGGGGCAGCGCCCCTGGCGGGGTCTTAGGGGCAGAGCCCCTAACGGGGTCCAAGGGGCAGCGCCCTTGCGGGGTGCGGGGCAGAGCCCTGTCCAAATTTTTGAAATCCCACCACCGGGAACCATACAAAAATCACATCAAATTGAGGACTTCCCGAGAACTACAAAGGACTTCTCGGGAGATAGAAGGTTGAATTTTCGAGTAATAGGCAAACCCTCGAGACATGAAAGGGATCTCTCAAAATATGAAGGGGAAATCTCGAGACATCAGAAGGGATCTCTCTAGACATGAAGGGGAAATCTCGAGACATCAGAAGGGATCTCTCGAGACATGAAAGGGGAAATCTCGAGACATCAGAAGGGATCTCTCGAGACATGAAAGGGGAAATCTCGAGACATCAGAAGGGATCTCTCGAGACATGAAAGGGGAAATCTCGAGACATCAGAAGGGATCTCTCGAGACATGAAAGGGGAAATCTCGAGACATAAGCAGTTTCTCGAGACATAAGGAATTTCTCGAGACCAGGACAGGGCTCAGGCTTATTTCTCGAGATTTGAAGGCAAGGTTCAAGTTGATATCTCGAGACATAGGAGGTTAATTTCTCGAGACAAGGGAAATCTCTCGAGAGATGGAAAATTGTTTTCTCGAGACAAAGCAAGGATTTCTCGAAATATTGCAGGGATTTTTCGGGAACCAGAGGGGAATCTCTCGGGAAATCAGAAGAAAGCTCTAGATTCAGTAAGGGAACGAGGATTTTATCTATCCCGGTTTTCTCCAGGGAACAACTACCCGATTCATAGCAAAGGAAGAACAATCAAGGAAGCTTATATCAACACTCCAAGACTTAAGTTAAACCGAGCGACATGAAATCGACACGAGCGAAACAATGCTTCAAGAAAAGAAAGAGAAGGAGGAGGAAGCCACTTGCCTTAACCTTGCAGAACTCCACTAACTTCACTCCGAAAGCCAAGGAAACTCCTGAGCACGGAAACCTGGAACGATTCGGACCAAAAGGAGGAGTTAGACCACTACCAAAACTTCAAAACCTCCACGAAGAGAGACAAGCTTACCACTAAGACGAAGATCTCGCCGAGAGCTTTCCAAATCTTCAAACCAATCCCGATTCCGACCACTACAGCCCTAGAAATCACCGGCCGGAAGCTCTCCGAAGCTCCGCTCTCGCCATAACCCTCGGCGGCTGATTTTGATCGAGGAAAAGGAAGATGAATAGGAGGAGGGGATTTTTGGCTTATATATAACCTAAATTTATTATTTAATTAATTAATTAATTCCCCAATTTACTTAAACTGTGAGGGCGACCAGATTACCTCGGATTTCTACGAAATTCGCACCTTAACTAAAACACGGCGCTGCGAATCCAAAGGCGAAGTCAGAATTCAATTCCGACGGCCAAACTCGGGCTAAAGCCTCCCGAAGCTAAAATCTTGAAATCCACCCAAAATCTTTACTTTAACTCGAAACTATGCGAAAACTCGCACGCTCGATCTACAAGACACACTTTAACTAAGCTAAGGCTCAACACACTACTAGACGAGCTGACGTAACGCCCTTATGCCAAAATTACGTCACAGCGGGCACGTAAAATAATTAACGAAAAATCAGGGGCGTTACAGTTACTTACCTTGAGGTTGTAGTCCTCTAGCTGGTGTTGAATCCACAATAGCTGTGCACAACAGCTCCCTGCAGCAATGTATTCAGACTCAGCAGTGGAAATAGCCACACTTGTCTGCTTTTTGCTGCTCCATGATATCAACCTTCTTCCTAGGAATTGACAAGTGCCACTTGTGCTTTTCCTGTCTTCTTTGCAGCCTGCAAAATCTGCATCTGAAAATCCTGTTAGTTCAAAATCATTATTCTTAGGGTACCAAAGGCCAAGATGTAGGCTGCCTTTAAGGTATCTCAAAATCCTCTTTGCAGCTGAGTAGTGAGATTCCTTAGGACATGCCTGGTACCTAGCACACACATATGTAACATACATAATATCTGGTCTACTAGCAGCTAAATATAACAGGGATCCAATGATGCACCTGTACATGGATTCATCAAAGGCCTTCCTCTTCTCATCCTTGTCCAGGGAAATGTTGGACCCTGATGCGCTATTTCGGCACTGCTAATTAGCAGGCATGAAATGCGATACGACGGCAGTGCACCGTTCGCTCAAGTAATAAAAATGGGAAGTTATCCCCAAGTATCGATCTCTCAAGGAATGCAGGATGTGGTGATAAGTAAATAGAGTGAGGTGATTATTATGATGAGTGAAAGAAAGTAAAAAAAAATAAGGGCTTTGTGATGGGTGATCTAGACTATTGCAGAAAAAAGAGATGCGGGTCAAAACTCCGCTTCGCAAGGCGGGATGGATGCAACGGCCGCGATGCCGTGCTTCGGAAGGCGCGTGGATGGAAAGTAACTGTGACGATTGAGGGTCGCACACACCTCATCGTATGTGGGTGAAATTGCTACAGTGCGGGGTTTTGATGAGGGTCGAAAGCACCTCTTCACTCTCACCTCTAGCTTTTGCTAGAGTGAGCTAGCTAGAACGTGTGTGTGGAAGTGGAGTGGAGTGGAGGCGGAGCGCATCACAACAAAGCATCAAATAGATAATGAAATAAGAAAAAGCTTCTATTCATAGACAAATAGAGATTAGTCAAGTTCATTACAACAATTAAAAGTACATTTCCAAAGAGTGAAAGAGGGTAGAGGAAACCACGAGATGAGAAGTCTCGCCGTAGATCTTGGTCGTAATGGGGGGTCGTCACGCCTCCTCCGAGCTCAGTCCTTGGTTTCTTCCGGAGTTCAGAGGTTGTCACTACCTCTAAACATCATCCGTCTTCTTCTCAGAGCCGGGTCTCTTCCACCTAGCTCAATGGAGATGCCACACCTTGAAATGCTTGCTGTAGATGGCGGGGAATGCTTGCCGAACCCTTGATGGAGCTTAGGATCGATGGATGAAGCTTTCCCAAGGAAGGGGATGGATGGATGAAGCTTGGAGGAGGAAAACGGCGGAGGCTTGCGGAAGAATTCGCTCTGAAACTATCCGCATCACCTAAAAATCGTGGAACAGGTCTTTAAATAAGCGCTGGAATAAACAGTGCGCACGACCAGTGGCGCACGACCAGGGGTCGTGCGCACTGGGCCGCTAGTGGTCGTGCGCGCTGTAGCCGGAAACCTGCAAGGCAAAACTACAGAAAATAATAAATTGCACGACCGTGCGCATGATCGTGCGTAGCAAACGCACGACCAAACTCCGAAGCTGTTTTTTGGCAGCAGATGAACGCGCACGACCATAGGCGCACGATAAACTAATCGTGCGTGAAGGAAACGCACGATCAGTGGCATTTCAGGCATAAACTGCTCCTAAACAAACTCCGAACGTCACACGACCCATGAACCTGCATGAAAACTCAAACATACTCGCAGGGGCATAGAAACAAAGCTCCCCAGCGACATAAAATATGCACCAAAAAGAATAAAAGGGGAACATCCAAGATAACACACAGAATAAGGCTTTGGAAGGTACTATCTACGCAAATGAACTACTAATCTAATATGAGCGATAATCCACCTAATATGCAGTACCTATGCATGATAATAAGCCTAAATGAGTCCTAAAACATGTATATAATGGAGACTCATCACACCCCCAGACTTACTCGTTTGCACGTCTCGGGCAAACACTCGATCCTATGGTAGAAAAATGAACGTTAAGGAAGCAACTGTGCAGGCGAAACACGATGGGAAGTAAAGACTAACGAGCGTGAAAATAAAGTAGAAAAGATTTTAAAACAAAGAGTATATTTTAAGAACTTCTACAAGTGTAAAATACAAAATACCACTACTCTAAGGTGAATTATTGGTGAATCGTTTTGTCACGCCCTAGGGAAAATAGCGTGAGCTGCTGAGGTGAGCGTGGTTCAAATTGGATCTCAAGAAAGAGCTCTCCAAGAAATCCATCAAGGTCGATGGTCATATGCTTGCCCTTTCACACCTTCTCCACTGCATGAGACGATCTCATCAAGAATTAGTAGGACTTTTAGGTTAGACTTGGGCTTGGGTTAAGGTACGGTAATGAAGTAGAAGAACGTAGGCTAAACGCACTCAAACTCTAGAAAATAAACAAAACTCAACCTTAACATCTTCACCTTAAAGCACACTCCCCCAGACTTCATTTAAGCACTATTGTGTACGCGAGACTACCACACTTGTGGTTCGATTCTTTTTAGAGATCTTTTACTCCTTTTTTAGATCCATAGAGACATAATTTAGGATCAATCAAAATTTTTTTTTAAATCTCATCATCTTTTTTCTGCGCGCACACACCACATCACACAACCACATATTTGTTCTCCGCTACGCACAATCATCATAAATATGTATAAGTTTCAAAGCTTGACTCTAGTGCGCTTTAGGTTAGGATATGGGGCCTTGGTGAACGATTAGTGGAGTTTAACAAATAGGAAGGGTAAGGTTCAATGGGGCTAGCAAAGGATGATGTTAGGTTGGGAAATCAAAGCTCAACCGGACCAAATGATAGCCTACGTCATGCTCCCAACAAGATCATTCAACGCACTCGTTTCGAAAATAGCTTGGGGCAAGTTCTTAACCACCGAGCGAGGTCTCCTCTCCTTCCAACTCCAACAACACGAGGCTAACAACTCTTCTACACTCGACCTAGGGCTACCGCTAGATTCACAAAATTCACCGTTTGAGTCGAGTATTAAGTAATTACACAAATGAAGTAAATAAAACTATAACTTTGTAATTAAATCTATTCTACGTGAATTTTTAAGCTGCGTGAGCACTCTACTAGCAGCACCGCACGGGTCACATCCTGTTCAGCCACACAATCCTAAACTGACAATCAAACTTCTAAACATATACATCAAGCACTTACACGATAATTGCGCACGGGTAAAAATAGAACGCATGTGGTGTGCGTTATGCAATGGGACAATAAATATAAATTTCCTAACACATCATTCTAGCATGTATGTGCGTGTAGCGTAAGCACAGGCTCGCTCCCCCCCAGACTTGCATTGAAACACAAGAAAATATAATCTTTTGAAGCAAACTAAGAGCTGGGTTAAGAGTACCTATGCTCCTAAGAGCATGCCAGAAGAGCGGTATAATCCTTCTTCAATGATCTCCTCCTCTTCATCCAATCAGGTTCACACCTGATAGTAAAAAAAAAAACAAAAGCAAACAAAACATAATAGAAATTAAATAAAGCAAACGGAACTGGGTGGTTCCCATGGGTTGTCTCCCAAGAAGCCATTTTGTTTAACGTCCTTAAAGGTGGACCAAATACCTGTATTAAAGCAGTTTATAAATTCTAGGAATGAGCAAAGGTCAATAAATCCTAATTATTACAAGCTCAAAACAAATCAGCTATAAGATGATTTGAAGTAGTAACAGCTGATGAAAGAAAAAGGTCTGGGGACCTGGTAGTAGGGGTGGAAAATAAGTAAGATGCTCAGCCTCCAACCCTAAATCTCCCCCTTTTTCGCTCTCTTCTTCTCCTCCAGTATTATATCTTCAAAGAAAAACCGCTTGCCCCCTTGTAACCAATACTCAAGGGGAAACACCAACGAAGATGAGGAAACAAGATGTTCCTTCACCGTATCTTCCTCATCCCGCCAGGCTTTCAGCTCCTCCATGCATAAGGTCTGATCAACCGGAGGAGGGGCATCCTGCATCCTTGTACATAAAGAAAGGGGGTCAGGAAATAAATTGGAAGAAAAACTAAAAGAAATCTCATCTGAGGGGACAATCCCGGCTTCATCCCCCATGGGGTGCGGCAATGACAAACTGATGATATCATCGAAGATTTCGCTAGACTCCACAGCGCACACAATGGCCTCCTCTTTAACTTGGACTTCCTCGCACTGGACCGAAGCAGTTGCTTCAGCACAATCAAGGTTGTCCTACTCCATGAGAGTGGGAACCACATTGCGCAGGTCCGCAACATCCTGCAAAGTGACCTCAATAAAAACATCAGCAACAGATGTAATTTTTTGAGTGGCGGGAGAGGACGTGCTTCGTAAGAGTTTGGGCTCACTCTCCACGCAAGGGCACAAATCCACACAAAGTGGTACATGAACTGAAGAAGTATGGGGTGTCGCATCAGAAATGGAGTCATGAGGGACACTGACGTACGTGTCTATTCCAAAGCCTTCAAAAGGTGAAGTTGGAAGTGACACGTAATCAGAGGAAGAAGCTGTGCTCGCAGAATTTGAAGATGGGACGATCCGGATATCCGGCTCATCGTCATCCACCAATTCGCGAAGATAAGCAGCACAGTCCTTCAAAGCGTGCTCTCTACTTTTGCAAAATAGGCACTGCTTTGCCGGCTTTGCCGGCACAAAAGGTGCGGCAGCCGTGTAAAGGTGTGATAACGAAGGTGCAGTAGAGTAGCCAAAAGACTTATGGGCTCCGTACAGTTTCTGAACAACACCATACTCCTTGGGACACCTATCACTAGCGTGGGATGTGTCCCCACACCAACGACATCGGATATTCAAATGCGCCCACATGATATAGAAGAAGAAAATAGCATGAAAAGGAATAAATTAAAAAGAATAAAAGACTCACTCGAAAATAATCGACTCACAAACAACATCTCATCACGCCTGCATTCCCCGGCAACGACGCCAAAAACTTGATGCGCTATTTCGGCACTGCTAATTAGCAGGCACGAAATGCGATACGACGACAGTGCACCGGTCGCTCAAGTAATTAAAATGGGAAGTTATCCCCAAGTATCGATCTCTCAAGGAATGCAGGATGTGGTGATAAGTAAATAGAGTGAGGCGATTGTTATGACGAGTGAAAGAAAGTAAAAAAAAATAAGTGCTTTGTGATGGGTGATCTATATTATTGCAGAAATAAGAGATGCAAGTCAAAACTCCGCTTCGCAAGGCGGGATGGATGCAACGGCCGCGATGTCGTGCTTCGGAAGGCGTGTGGACGGAAAGTAACTGTGACGATTGAGGGTCACACACACCTCTTCGCAAAGTGGGGGTGAGTGCAGCGGTCGCGACGCCGTGCTTCAGTATGTGGGTGAAATGACTACAGTGCGCGGTTTTGATAAGGGTCGAAAGCACCTCTTCACTCTCACCTCTAGCTTTTGGTAGAGTGAGCTAGCTTGAACGTGTGTGTGGAAGTGGAGTGGAGTAGAGGAAGAGCGCATCACAACAAAGCATCAAATAAATAATGAAACAAGAAAAAGCTTCTATTCATAGACAAATAGAGATTAGTCAAGTTCATTACAATAATTAAAAGTACATTTCCAAAGAGAGAAAGAGGGTAGAGGAAACCACGAGATGAGAAGTCTCTCCGTAGATCTTGGTTGGAATGGGGGGTCATCACGCCTCCTCCGAGCTCAGTCCTTGGTTGCTTCCGTAGTTCAGAGGTTGTCCCTACCTCTAAATATCATCCGTCTTCTTCTCAGAGCCGGGTCTCTCCACCTAGCTCAATGGAGATGCCACACCTTGAAATGCTTGCTGTAGATGGCGGGGAATTCTTGCCGAACCCTTGATGGAGCTTAGGATCGATGGATGAAGCTTTCCCAAGGAAGGGGATGGATGGATGGAGCTTGGAGGAGGAAAACGACGGAGGCTTGCAGAAGAATTCCCGCCGAAACTATCCGCATCACCTAAAAATCGCAGAACAGGTCTTTAAATAAGCACTGGAATAAACAGTGCGCACGACCAGGGGTCGTGCGCACGTGGCCGCTAGTGGTCGTGCGCGCTGTAGCCGGAAACCTGCAAGGAAAAACTACAGAAAATAATAAATCACATGACCGTGCGCATGATCGTGCCTAGCAAACGCACGACCAAACTCCGAAGCTATTTTTTGGCAGCAGATGAACGTGCACGACCAGAGGCGCACGATCAACTGATCGTGCGTGAAGGAAACGCGCGATCAGTGGCATTTCAGGCATAAACTGCTCCTAAACAAACTCCGAACGTCACACGACCCATGAACCTGCATGAAAACTCAAACATACCCGCTGGGTCATAGAAACAAAGCTCCCCAGCGACATAAAATATGCACCAAAAAGAATAAAAGGGGAACATCCAAGATAACACACAGAATAAGGCTTTGGAAGGTACTATCTATGCAAATGAACTACTAATCTAATATGAGTGATAATCCACCTAATATGCAGTACCTATGCATGATAATAATCCTAAATGAGTCCTAAAACATGTATATAATGGAGACTCATCAGACCCTGTGGGAGTTTTCATGGTGGAAGCTGATTCCATCCCAAACTTCTTGATAAGCTCCCTAGTGTACTTGGTCTGAGAGATGAATATACCTTCATCAGACTGTTTTACTTGGAGGCCTAAAAAGTACTTGAGCTCTCCCACACTGCTCATCTTAAATTCCACCTACATTAGGTTGGCAAACCTTTTGCAGAGGTTGTCATCAGTAGACCCAAATATTATGTCATCAACATATATTTGGACTAGGAGACACTTGCCCCTTGTTTCCCTAAGAAATAATATGATATCTATCATTCCCCTCAAGAACTTGTTCTTGATTAGAAAGATAGACAAAGTCTCATACCAAGCCCTGGATGCTTGCTTAAGACCATAAAGAGCTTTCCTAAGTAAGTAAACATGACTAGAGAGGGTAGGATGTACAAAACCTGATGGTTGCTCAACATATACCTCTTCCTTCAAGTCACCATTAAGGAAGGCTGATTTGACATCCATTTGATACACTTTGAACCCCGTGTGGGAAGCATAGGCAAGGAATAGCCTAATTGCTTCCAACCTTGCAACAAGGGCAAAGGTTTGATCAAATTCTATCCCTTCTTCCTGTCTATACCCCTTGGCTACCAGCCTTGCCTTGTTCTTTATGATTGTGCCATTTTCATCTAACTTGTTCCTGTAAATCCATTTGGTACCTATGATATTGTGTCCTTGAGGTTTTGGCACCAATTTCCATACCTTGCATCCCTTGAATTGTAGAAGTTCTTCTTGCATAGCTTGAATCCAAAAAGTGCCTTAGTTGGCTTCTTCAAACTTCTTGGGCTCCATTTGTGATAGGAAGCTCAAGAATAGGGCCTCATTATGAGCCCTGCTTCTGGTTAATACACCTTGATTCTGATCTCCAATTATTTGTTCTCTTGGATGATCCCTTAGATGTCTTACAGCTGCAGGCAGTCTGTTCTCAGCTTGCTGTGTTGTTTCTGCTGGTTCAGCAGTGTCTTCATCAGTATGGACTTCTTCCTCTTCAGGGATGGCAACATTAGAATTAGCTTTGCTGTTGCTGGGTGTGTCTTGTATAGACATCCTTTCCAAATCCTTTTCATTTCCTGCCAAGATAGAAGAACTAGACCAGCCCTAATATATTAGGCTGGTCTCATCAAATACTACATGCATAGACTCCTCTACAACACGAGTTTTCTTGTTATACACTCAATAAGCTCTATTATGTGAGATATAGCCAAAAAGAACACCCACATTGCATTTCTCTGCAAACTTTGTTAATTGAGATTTTCCATTGTTTAAAATATAGCATTTGGAGCCAAAGATTATAAATTATGAAATTATAGGTTGTTTGCCTTTCAGAATCTCATAGGGAGTTATTCCATGAACCTTATTGATGGAAGCTCTATTGAGAACATGACATGCAATATTGACTGCCTCGGCCCAGAAGTATTCTGGGAGTGAGGAGTCACTAAGCAGTGTTCTCCCAGCTTCAATCAAGGTCATATTCCTCCTCTCAGCCATACCATTTAGTTGTGGAGTCCTTGGGGAGGAGAACTCTTGGGTGATACCATATTTTTGGCAAAACCTTGTCACAGCTTCAGATTGAAATTCTGTGCCATGGTTAGTTCTAGTCCTGACCACAACACATTGCAAGTCATTCTAAATTGTTTTGACATGAGTTATAAAGATATTTAAAGTATCATACTTTTTCTTAAGGAAGAATACCCATGTATATTTTGAGTGATCATCAACAATCACCAAAGTATACAACTTCCCACCTAGGCTCTGAATTGGCAAAGGACCAAACAAGTCCATATGCAAGTGATAAAGACATCTTTCAGTGTCTTTGGAGCCAATACTTTTAAAGGCGGCCCTTGTTTGCTTACCCATTTGGCAAGCATGACAGGGACCACTTTTAATACATTTTAAATTAGGACTATTCCTAACAAGGTTTTTAGAGAATAGTCTATACATTATCTTGTAGTTAATGTGAGCAAGTCTCTTGTGCCATTGAACACAAAGGGACTCATTCTCATTAGCTACTAGACAAACAGATGTAAGAGAATTACTACATATAAAGTCTAAGCAATAAACATTCCCACTCCTAGTGCTTGAGAGAATGGTCTCTAAGTCTATAGACTTTTTGATCAAGCACTTGTCATTGTGGAATTCAATGACATGGACTAGATCACATAGTTGACTTATGTTGACTAGGTTGTGTTGCAACCCTTCAACATAAGAAACCCTTGAGATTGAGACTATGTCATTGGAGATCATACCATATCCTTTGGTGATTCCTTTTTTAGATCCCCCAATGATAACTTTGGGTCCATTCTTCACAACCTTGTAGTCCTATAGAAGATTTCTTGTTCCTGTCATGTGCCTTGAGCACCCACTGTCCAAGTACCAAATTTGGTTGAGGCTGGTACTTGAACTATCCTGCAAGAAGGAGTTTAGTTACCCCTAGGAGTCCAAATAGCTTTGGGTCCTAGGTCCTTGTTAGCACGATGAAATGACCTTACTCTAGCTGCACCCTTTGCAGGAAGGCTCATCTTTGCACATGGCACATTAGGATTGTGCCAACAGTCTATGGCAAAGTGTCCCACATTACCACAGCACCAACATTCATGAATGTTTTATCTCCTCTTCTGAACATATCTTGAGGGTTGTGCAGCACTGTGCATATGTTCAGGAGGAGAGACAACAACTTTTCTCTTGTTTCTTTCAGAAAGGATTTGGCTGAATGTCAATCTATGGACAATCCTAGTAGTCTTTGTATTAATGGCATCAGCTTGCTTTGGCTTTTGGGCAATGCAAGTTTTGATGGCATTAGACACTGAGCAATTAGACATGTCCACTAATTTGACAGCAATCATGTTCTTGGCTGAATCAACCTTAGAAAGGCTTGCTTTCTTATTCTTGAATGAAGGGGCTGATGTACCAGATACAAATGGTCCAGGTTGGGCCATTTGAATTTCCTCATGGGAACCCTTCATAGCACTCAATCACATACCCTTTCTTCCACTATGTGAAGGAGTGTTTTCCTTCCTATAGGTACTTCCATTCTTCCAGTGACCATACATGCTTTCATGGTCATACCTTTTGGAAGGGAGTAATACCTTTTGAAAGGTGGTTTGAGGCTTAGCCTTAAGCCTGCTCTTTTCTCCACTCCCTTCTCCTACTTCCATTTTATTGAATCCTAGTCCTCTCGTATTGGATTGAGAAGAGAAGGAGTCAATAATAGGGAGCACAGATTTTGGCTTGGAGAATTGAGCCACTAGGCTTCTTTCTTTCACAAGCTTCTCCTCAAGATCCTTGATGACCTTGTTCTTCAGGGAAATGGTGCTCAGATGGGTGATAATAATCCCCTTTAGATGGCTAATTTCCCTATACATCTGACTCATCTTGGTAGAAGATTCAGTGCATTCTTGTTTTTCCATCTTAAGGGAATCAATCTCTTGGGCTTGCCTCTTGACTAGCTTTTTGCTCCTTTTCAGAGCTTCCAAGAGAGCATCATACTTATCAATAAATTGAGTGACATTCTCCTCAGCTTCTGAATCACTTCCACCAATTGATGAAGGTCCTCCAGATTCTGGGCCAGTCTCATAATTAGAAGAGGATATGGAATGAATTAATACCTGTTCATTTTCAAAGATGTTCTGACTGTCCTCCTCATCAGTGATGGCCATGAGGCCTAGCTGAACATTGTCCTCTTCATCCTCCTCTATATCACTGTCTTAGTGTGATAGAGGGTCCCTGACTCCAACCTTGGAAGCAGGATAATATTCATCTTCTTCTACTGCAAACAGCCCTATGCAGGCTTCTTCTTCATTCTCTGAATCTGAAGTTGAGGATTTAGATTCACTCCAGCTTCTTCCTTTCTTTGCTAGGAAGGATTTTTCTACCTTCCTATCCTTTTAGTGATGAGGCTTCTTCTCACCTCTTTCTTTCCTTTTGATTGGGCAGTCAGCAATGACATGTCTAGGCTTGCTGCAGCAATAGCAAATAATATTATTTGAAACATGTTTACTAGATTTGGAGTCATACCTATCACCCTTTGGGTACTGTCTTTCAGATTTTCTGTGGTCTTTCTTGGAGTGTGATGAGGAGGAGGGCTTGTTCTTCCATTGCTTCCTCCTCATCATCTTCTTGAACTACCTTAAGAAGGCAGCAAACTCTTCATCAGAGGAAGAGCTATCTGAGGTGCTGATTTCAGATTTTTCAGATTCAACACTTCTCCTTGGAGGAGACACCATCCTGCCCTTGCATTTCTTGGAGCTGTCAGCTTTGAGAATTACAGATTTCTCCCTTGCCTGAGCCCTTGTTGAGGTGTCTTCTTCCTTTCTTGCAGACAGCTGCATCTCATAAGAGAGCAGCTTTCCAAATAGTGCATGAGTGGGGGTCTCACCAAGCCTAGCCACTTCCCTGATATCACAGATTTTTGTGTCCCAATCCCTTGTTAGAGATCTAAGGAACTTGTCATTCAGCTCATAATCATTGATAACTCTCTCATAGGTTCTTACCTCATTAACTATTCTGAAGAACCTCTCATAGAACATAGAGATGCTCTCCTGGCTGAGTTGCCTGAACGCTTCATACTCTTGGTTGAGGAGTGACTTTCTATCATCCCTCACTTCAGCTGTCCCTTCCATATATACTACTAATGTGTCCAACATTTCCTTGAAAGTAGTGCAGTGTACTATGTTTTGAAATGTGGAATCATCAATAGCATTAACTATGATGTTCTGGGCTCTTTTATCCATAGTGAACAGAATGAGTTCATCCTTGGTTAACTCATTGAAAGGCTTGGCCACTCTTCTAGTTGGATCTATTGTGGATGTTGTTTGGAAGGTGAAGGGACCTTCCTTGATAGTAATATAAATCCTTGGGTCAGATGCTTCCATAAATAGTCTAACCCTCTGCTTCCAAATGCCAAAATTAGCTTTGTTGCATATGGGCAGCTTCATGAAGCTCATCTCCCTCTGCATTACATTGGAGTCCATTGGTTACGGATTTTAAGACTAATCCTTGTAGGATCTGGTCAGACAGTTATGTCTTGCTTCACTAACTTGGCTTTGATACCACTTGATAGTTTATATAGGATGTTGTCATAGACACCTAGAGGGGGGGGGGGGGTGAATATGTTTCTTTTCTTTTAGGTTTAGTGTTTTCTGAATTTAGGTTAGCAAATTATCAAGCACAGAAAGCACAGAGAGATTTATAGAGATTCCTCAAGACAGGGTGTCTTGAGTAGTCCTCTTTCCCCCTTCACCTTTCTAACAATGAGTTAGACAAGGCCAACTTCTCCAAACTCAGCTCCAAGAGCCTACAACACAGATCCCACAGGATCTCTCAGGTTTTCCCAAACCCTACCTCAGGCATAATAACCCTACCTTAGGCACAATAGCCCTACCTCAGAGGAATCCACCTCCTACAACTTAGACCACCTCCTGGTCCTACCTCAAGCTGACCTCTCAGCTCTACAACTTAGGCCAATCAACCTTACACACTCAGGCAATAAAACCCTACAGTCTTAGAACCCAAAGGCTCCTACAGATGATATAATAAGGATTACAAATAGAAGGAAGAAGAGGTCAAGCCTTGTTCTTCTTCTTCTTAACAGCTGCTGTTGCAGACTTGAACCAGGGAGGAGAAGTGCAGCTCCAACTTGATTCTTCTTGATCAACCCTTCAGTTGATGGACTGGATCTACTAGCTCTTTCTTGAGATGAATTAAGATAAGGACACTCTTCTCTCCTTGCAGCCTTGTGTAAGCTCAGTTCTTAGCTGCCGACAATGGAACAGTGTTGTTCTGCTTGCTTGTGTGCTGATGAGTAAGATCAAAGGAAAAGTTCTTTTCTCAACCCTAACTTATTCCTTTTATACACCACTAATCTTCAACGGCTTTTAGCTGTCCTCCTGACAGGTATGGGAGTGATTGGTGGACCCCAAGATGCTTTTCTGCAGCTTGCGCCAAAAGCAGAACCCGCCAGATCACTTTTGAATCTGTCTCAGCGGTGGGGCTGAGATGGCCAGCCGTCTCAGTGGTTGTATCTGTCCCGTCCCAGCAGATCCGCTGAGACAGATAGTTGTCTCAGCGGTTTTCTTCTATCTTCAGCTAAGTTTGCCCAGACACCTTCTCAGCAGCTCTTGGCCTTGTATCAGCGGTTCACCTGAGACTGAGAGCTCATCTCAGCAGTTTTGACAGTATGCCAACTGATCATACATCACACCTTTGTATGTCCTAGTCCTGCATTATCATGAGATAGAAATAGGGTTTATCAAATACAACTTGTACTTAGCATTTAGTGTGAGGCCTCTTCAAATCAAGGGAACATTGAGGGTCAGTTTCCCAACAGAGTGCGAGCTGGAGTTAGCAAGAGGGTCTGGAGGAGAGAAGAGAAGCTGGAGCACAATTAATGCGGTAGTTAGAAAGTTAAAGGTGGCGGCTATTTATAGAAATGAATACGGCGGGAAGGATACGAAGCGCCGGGGGGTGCGGATAGTGGAATCACGCGGTGATTTTTCGACACCCTAGGGTCTCATCCACTCCAAGGAGGTTAGTGTCCTGGCAAAATCCGCTGGTTTGCCGCCGACGAGCTGAAACAACAGACACAAAAAAAATAAAGGTCGTAGGGGCGAGATAATGTCTCGTGAGTCAGACACATTCAAGCAGAAACAAACAAGGCGCGAGCATTATTAACACAGCGATACAAAGAAAACATACTAAGCAAGAAAGAAGGCCTTCGAGCGAGCGGGAATGTCCTTATCACAATGTTCTTAATTGTTTAGCATCACCCAGAGGCGGGGGGAAATGGTGGCGAATGAAAGAAACAAATAATAGTAATGCATAACAATTCAATATTTATGCCATTTCCAGCGGCCGCGGCCTCGTACATCGGAGGGCGGTGGAATTCATGGATAATGGTACTCGCGGACCGACTGGACCTCGCGCTGCATCAGCCGCATGTAGTCCTTGATTCGCGTGAGGTGCACCCCGGGAGAGGTGACCTCGCCGCGAGCGACCTGCTGCACCTCAGTAAGTACGCGTGTGTTCGCACCCTCCATGGTGGCAAACCTCTCCTCGTAAACGGCCCTGTTCATCCGGTCCTGGTCAAATAGCTCTCGCAGCATCAAGGTGTGCTTCTAGAATATCACGATGACTCGCCTCTTCATCTTCTCTAGATCGTCGGGGTCCCCCAGGAAAACCTTGACCTAGCTCGGCGAGGGAGGGGGCGACATCTCAACCTACCCATGCTCTGACTCGGTAGTCGGGGTCGGAGGAGCAATTGCGAAGGAATGAAAGTCAGCATAATAGACAACGAGATAGAGAAGCGTCAGAAAAATTATCTAACCTGGCGAGACGTGAAGGGTACAGGGTCGCGGGAGAGAAGTGCTTGGCTGGCCCTTGAAGGCCTCAGTGAAGGTGGGGGTGATAGACTTTCCCAAGCCAGGGCGGTGCGTTGTCCGTCATCAGCCTGGGGTTCGGCAAGTAGCGAGCCACCGGGGCTCCGTCGGCCAAAGTGCTGAACTCGGGGTAACAATGTTCATCTTCGGTGGGAGCGGCGAGCCCGCCGGGGTGGGGACTCGCTCCTCCGAGTTTGCGAGAGGAGACCCTGCGAGAAGAAATGAGGCGGGCCAACGATCAACGAAGAGCGAATGGAGACAAGATGAGTGGCTTACGAGGATGCGAGGGTGAGGCTCGCAGGTCAGTGGTCCTCACATCAGGGGGGCATCAGCCCTGCCGGGGGACCGGGGGCGGGACCCTGTTGGAGATGGCCGGAAAAGATTCTTCTCCACGAGAGGGTCATGCGAGCAAGTAAATAGAGATAAGCAAATACTATATGGATGATCAAATCCTTTTAAAACAGAACCTGCAAGGCGAGCCCGTGGCCGGGAGAGGGAGACAGCGGAGATGACTCATCCTCCCCGAACGGCCGTCGGATGGTCTTAGCCCTCTTAACTTGAGGAGGGGGCAGGGGTGGTTGTGGAGAGATAGAGTGGGCGAGCTCGATAGCTTTAGCCTTCTGGACGGTTTGAGAGGCCTTGAGGCGAGCAAGTATCTCCTCCTTCTTAGACATCTCGCAAGGAACAGTGCCGAGCGGGGAAAGGAATAAGGAGGGAAGAAAAGTTCATACACCGGTCGGAAGGAGAAGTATTTATAGCAGTGGGCATGGGTCCCACCAGAAGATTCTCACCACATCACCAAGGGGCCGGCGAACACCAGGGGTTGGATGTTTCTTCGCGAGCCTAAAATAGCCTCACGAAGAGCGGGGATTGTGAACAACCACGGTGTCCGCCAGCGGGTGAACAGTGGTGAGGGGATCGTCAGGCAAAAGGAGTAAGAATCCTAGTGAGCCAGAGCACCGGGTGAGCCAGTCTCTCGTCGTCGCTTGCAGGAGGGCGGACGGGCTCCTGGCCTAGTCGGTCGCTCGCAGGGAGGTGAGCGAACCAAGCCACACGGCTCGTGAGAGAATCTCTAGTGGGTGGTTCGCCTAGGAAGGGTCCATGACCAATTTTACCTAAAAACCCCTGGTGGTATGCAGTTAGCCCCTCCAAACAACGGAGTTTGGCTGTTGCCAGACCATTTTGGGCTGCATATAGCAAAAGTGTAAGGCGGAATTCCGCTATCAGCAGACCAGACTTAAAAATATATATATAGACCTTGAAGGGCGCCTTGGGAGGGCATTTCAATCTCAGTATTCTGAGCTTCCTCCTCTCTAGGATATCTTGGTTTAGCTCTTAGGCTCTCCAAGGTGCCCAGTCTCAGCTTTGGCTTGGGAGGGGAAGCGCTAAAAGATCTTCCAGGTGTGGTGGGTCCTCCTCACTGCGACCAAGGGTCTGTTCTTAGTTCTTAGTCTCCAGTCAGTTTCTTCCGAGGAATTAGTAAGTGCTAGTTTCCCCTCTTCATTGAGGGCCCGAGCTCCACAAAGAAGCCAAGTCTTGGCTTCAATAGTGTCAGCTCAGAAGCTCAAGCCCAACCTCCAGGCTCAGTCCATCAAGGTGGTTACCAACCACCCCCTTCGCTACATTATGGAAGGAGTCGAGCACTCGGCAAGGTTGGCTAAGTGGCTGGTGGAGCTAAGTGAATTCGATATCTCATACATGCCCAGGTTGTCCATAAAAGCCCAAGCGGTGGCATACTTTTTGTCGGACTATGTGATCGAGGTGGAAGAGTCCGAGCTACCCAACTCGGTGGCCTGGAGGATGTTGGTTGATGGGGCCTCAGGAAATCATTCCTTTGGTGGAGGGGTTGTTTTGGTAAGCCCCCAAGGGACAAGGATCGAGCAAGCGATCAATTTTCATTTCCCCCTCACCAACAATCACGCTGAGTATGAATTCGTGATAGCAGACCTCCGCCTAGCCCAGAAGTTGGTAGTGCAAGATGTGGAGGTTTCGACGGACTCCATGGAGGTGGCTTGCCAAGTTAGGGGGAACTCGAGGTGAGGGAGTCGACCCTTCAGCGATACCTGGAAAAGGTAAAGGGGCTCATGGGGCAGTTCCAGACATTCTCCATCCGTCATGTGCCAAGTGTTGGGAATCTTGCCCACATGATTCCTAATTTGAAGAAGTCAACAAGTCAAGAATACTTCACTTTGTTTTTGATCATTTCTCTAGCTTATAAATCTCAGGAAACTAGAAGAACTAAGTTCGTCGAACGCAGAACTAAGTTCGTGGAACGCAGAACAAAATCGTCGAACTCAAAAGGAAGATTGTCGACCGCTGAGACTTGGCGTGTTCGTCGAACGAAAAAGGAAGATCGTCGAACTAAGAAGGAAGATCGTCGACCGCTGAGACTTGGCGTGTTCATCAACCGCTGAGACTTGGTGTGTTCGTCGAACGCTGTGACTTGCCAGTTCGTCAAACACAGAATGAATATAGTCGAGCGGAGAGAAGAATGAAGACAAAGGAAGAAATGTCATCGAGAAGATGCAGTATCCTCGACATCACCAAAGTGGCCTTGTCACCGAGAAGATGCAGTATCGTCGACATTGCCAAAGTGGCCTTGTCACCGAGAATATAAAGAAGCCTTGCGGTCGAAATGACAAAAGAGAAGATCAGTGTCGAAGAGTTCGTCGACAAAGGGATATCGTCGAGAAGAACAGACATCGTCGTAAAGAAGGCATGTCGACTGAAGAAAGACAAGCTGAAGACTAGCAGCTGCTGAAGCGTCGACATAACATCACTCATATCGTTGAGAGAATAACATGATTACGATGACATACAGCAAGAAAGAAGATCTCAACGACACAGTCGATGATAGCATATCGTTGTATATGCAGAAACACCAGAATGTCTCCTATCGTCGAGACACCTGCATCAGTGGCAGAAGCAAGAAGAATTTGCAGTCTACCTAAGTTAAAGGCATCGACAAGGGCATGTCGTCGAGACGTTGATCCTATCGACGAGATGCTTTCTGTATCGGCATGAAGATGGAAATATCGTCGAGACAGAATTCAAATATTGCAGACACGTTGTCAGCAATTAATACCGCCGTCTGACTGCCTGACAACACTTAACGCCGCAGCCTGAATGTCTATCAGCAATTAATGCTGTCAGCAATCTATGCGTGCTCTTAAGGAATGAAGCGTGTGACACTTAAGGAACTTTTTCAAGAAGACCGTTGGGAGCCTCACAGTCTTATAAAAGAGATAGGAGGTCGCCCTAAAGAAAAATACACAAGAAAGAACTTGCGCATATAGCGAATCGAACAGTACAAGCGGCGCAAGATAGAGAGAAAAAGAATAAGCAGTCATCTTCATCGACTGTTAAGTTGCCAATCATCATCAGGCTAAGAAACGATTTGAAGAAGAACCGTGCACTCAAGATCTGATTCAGAAGCATCTTCTTCAATCTCAAGGAGACGATCTTCAACAGGCTAAAGTTGTCGATCTTCATCCGGCAGAAGAAACAGTTTTATTACTGTAATCTTTGTAAGGCTTGCAGGCCAACTTGTCTAGCTTGAGGGCTGGAGAGTTGTGAGGTTTAAGGGCCAGGGCAGTGCACTTGCGGGTGCGATTTGTCGAGCTTGCGGGCTCGGGGGCAGTAGGGGCTTGCGGGCCTAGGCTGTTGGGACTTTCGGGTCCGTATTGTAGGGCTTGAGGGCCTGAGTGTCGAGCTTCCGTGCTCGGGGGCAGTAGGAGCTTGCGGGCCTAGGCTGTTGGGACTTGCGGGTCCGTGTTGTAAGGCTTGAGGGCCTGAAGCTTTTTGGTGGAGTTTTGCTGAGCCTAGCACACTTCTAGGTAGGCGTAGAGGGAAAGAGGACTACTCAAGACACCCCGTCTTGAGGAACCTCTATAGATCTTGTGTCGTCTGCTGTGCTTTTTGTGTGTGATATTTTACTGATATGCTTAAATTACTCATAACTCACACTAATATATCAAAAAGAACCAAGATCACCTAACACCCCCCTCAAGGTGAACGTTCCATAACTAACACCAAGACAGGAGGACCTCCTGGCCATGTTCGATCCCAGGACAGGGGGTACGGTGTCGGACCTCTTCCGACCATTCATCGAGGAGGGGGAACTAATGGAGGTAGACCAACGGGCATCATGGTTGGACCCCTTCATCAACTTCCTGACATTGGGGAAGTTCCCTGAGGGGGATGTGGATAAGCGGCGATTAAGGTATAAATCGGCATACTATTCCTTGCATGCAGGAGGACTATACAAGAAGACGCTCTCGGGTCTCCTAGCCCATTGTGTAGCGGAGGATGAGGTCTCGAGTGTCCTGGAGGAAATCCACTCGGGAGAATGTCGCAGTCACTCCGGGAGCCGAACCTTGGAGGAGAGAGTGCTGAGGCAAGACTACTTTTGGCCTACCCTCAGCAAGGATGCAGCAGAGTTCGCAAGAAAGTTTTCCAAGTGTCAGTCGTTCGCCTCTCTCCAGCTCCTACCACCCCAAAGGCTCAGGACCATCACAGCCCCCTGGCCCTTTGCAATCTTGGGGTTGGACCCAGTGGGTCCTTTCCTCCAAGCAAGTGTCCAAAGAAAGTTCTTACTAGTTATGATTGATTATTTCTCCAAGTGGCTGGAGGTGAAGGCGCTGGCCCAGGTAACATCCCAAGTAGTTAGAAATTTTATATGGGGTGAGATAATTTGCAGGCATGGGCTCCCACTGGCCATAGTTACAGACAATGGACCGCAGTTTGCCAGCGACGAGTTCGTCATCTTCTGCACCCAGCTCGGCATAGTTCTTCGGTTTGCGTCGGTCCACCACCCGAGGAGCAACGGACAAGTGGAGGCAGCAAATAAGATAATTGTGAATTTGTTGAAGAAGAAGGTTGAGAACCTCATGGGCAACTGGGTAGAGCAGTTACTCTCGGTCCTTTGAGCTCTCTCATGGGTCCAAGGTCGTCCTTCCAATAGAGTTCGAGGTGAAAGCCCCCTGGGTGGTCGCCGCGGGTGAAGGGGATGATGAATGGTTAGTGGAGAATGATGGAGAGCAAAGGCTATCCTTGGACCTGGTGGAAGAGCTCCGGGACTTAGCCACCATCTGGAAGGAGGAAGTCAAGAGGAGGATGGCTCGATACCTTGACAAAAACATCTGGGTGAAGCCGTTCGAGAAATTAGACCTGGTCTTAAAGAAGGTTGATGCGGCCAGAAGGGGCGCTTCGGCAGGGAAGCTCGATCCCAACTCGGATGGGCCGTACATTGTAGACGAAGTGCTCAAGTCGGGAGGGTACCACCTCCGGGATCTGGAAGGGGTACCCCTCGTCCGAGCTCGGAGTTGGGATGACCTAAAACGTTTCTACCCTTAGATGCTTTATAATGATTAGTTACATATTTGACTCATTATATGTTGGTTCCATGGATTTTCTAAGCAGGGGTCCTCAAGGTGTACAGCTGGAATGCCCCAGACGATCCCGCTGCCGGACTCCCACTAGTCGGTGGGTCAGGTCGATCTCGTGGAGAGGCTGGCAAGGTGGCAAGTATTTCATGCTGGAATGCCCCGGACGATCCAGCTGTCGGGCTCCCACTAGATGGTGGGTCAGGTCGATCTCACAGAGAGGCTGGCAAGGTGACAAGTATTTCATGCTGGAATGACCCGGATGATCCCGCTGGCAGGCTCCCACTAGCCGATGGGTCAGGTCGATCTCGCGGAGAGGCTGGAAAGGTGACAAGTATTTCATGATGGAATGCCCCGGACGATCCCGCTGCCGGGATCCCACTAGCCGGTGGGTCAGGTCGATCTCACGGAGAGGATGGCAAGGCGACAAGTATTTCATGCTGGAATTCCCTGGATGATCCCGTTGTCAGGCTCCCACTAGATGGTGGGTCAAGTTGATCTCGCGGAGAGGCTGGAAAGGTGACAAGTATTTTATGCTGGAATGCCCTGGACGATCCTGCTGCAGGGCTCCTACTAGCCGGTGGGTCAGGTTGATCTCGCGGAGAGGCTGGCAAGTTGACAAGTATTTTATGCTGGAATTCCTCGGACGATCCCGCTGTCGGGATCCCATTAGCTGGTGGGTTAGGTCGATCTCGCGGAGAGGTTGGCAAAGTGACAAGTATTTCTTGCTGGAATGCCCCAGACGATCCGGTTGTTGGGCTCCCACTAGCCGGTGGGTCAGGTCGATCCCACGGAGAGGCTGGCAAGGTGACAAGTATTTCATGCTGGAATTCCCTAGATGATTCCGCTGCCGTGCTCCCACTAGCCGGTGGGTCAGGTCGATCTCGCGGAGAGGCTGACAAGGTGACAAGTATTTCATGCTGGAATGCCCCGGACGATTCTGCTGCCGGACTCTCACTAGCCAATGGGTCAGGTCGATATCGCGGAGAGGCTGGCAAGGTGACAAGTATTTCATGCTAGAATGCCCCTGACGATTCCGCTGTCAGGCTCCACTAGCCGGTGTGTCAGGTCGATCTCGCGGAGAGGCTGACAAGTAAGTTGTTTGTGTTGATGGTCTCGGTTCGTAAAATCCCTCAAGGTAAGGTCTAGACGGGGCGAGCCCCGGGGCTCGCTCGCGAGAAAATGAAAAGCAACACCGGATTAAAATGCCTATCCAATGGTAACAGCGAGACGTCTGAATACGGTGGCAACAAGGCTCGTCAGGTCGGGCCCTGGCTCGCGAAAACACTTGGAGAATTTCTAGGCAATGCCTAAAATCAGTGAGTCGGGGAGGTCCGTCGGCGTGGTAGTTAACAAACGACACTAGTCGCATGTGTGGGTTGGGCGAGCGAGGAAGGGTAACGTCGACCTCTGTCACAAGGGCCCCTAAGTGGAGGGCCGGGGGCGCGAAGCGAACCACATCCTACCCAGGTACGAAGACATGTAAAAAGTTTATCTAGCCAGCATCCAAAGGAAAAGCTACACGAACGCCTTATGGGTCATGTACAGATGTGTTGTAGCGAGACAAGATAAAACAGGTTCAATAAGGCGGTGACCGCCACATCAATTACAAAGTAAAAAGGGCAAACACGAGCATGATTATACGTAGCAACGTGAACAGGACAAAACATGCTGGTGCGAGCATGGCAAAATGCATTGGCACGAGCAAGACAAAATGACAGATTAAAGATAGAAAAAGATTTCATTTCATTTCTAAAAAAGGTTCATTACAAGTAATGGCGAACTCGCCAGTCAAAATGAGGTATACATTAGAAAATAAAAAAGCAGATCAAGGAAAATTGCCTGACAACTCCTCCTCGCTCCCGCGATCTTCGGCCTCTGGAATTGGCGCGAACAAATCTAGAACGACGTCCTCAGCAGTGAGCTCCATCGCATCCGGGGAAAGCATGTTGGAGTTTCTGAGGTGATCTCAAAGCAATCAATAGTTAGTCTTGCTGCCAACGCAATATGAGCCTATAGGGTCGCACATAAAAGCGTTGGGAGAAATTGGAGAAAGGATTGTGTTGGCCTTACTCATATTGGATATGAGTGGAGGGCCAATCCTGTGACTGCTTGGAATTAAGTTGAGAATGTCTCAACGGGAAATCGTTTAAAGGGTTTAAACGAACGGATTTACATTAGATAATTCGGCTAAAGGCATTAACCGAATTCGACTAAAGGGTTTAGACGAATTCGGCTAATGGCAAATTCGACTAAAGGGTTTCGCCGAATTTATATAGTCGAATTCGTCGAAATGGTTTCGCCGAATTTGGTTATAGTGATTAGTCGAATTCGGTTCATGTGATTAGTCGAATTCGGCGAATTCAATCTGGACAGTTTTTCCTCTGGTCTGCGGATAGCCGATTTTATGCCTTGCTTATAAAAGGAACGTGTTTAGGGCTTCGAAAGAGACGGTTTTCAGATCGAGCCTTTTCACGAGAGAGAAACGATGGAAGTGTTCCGATCATTCTCGTTCCGTCCGCCGATCATCTTTCCGCCGCCGCTTGTCGCCGCCGTCAGTCGCCGCCTCCTATGGATCGGATCTAGCAGTCCGTGGGGACGTTGAGAGCTTCCTTCTCCGACCTAGTTCTTATGCGACAAGAAGATAGGGTTCTTCATCATTCGTGTGGATCTCTGTAGAGGAGCCAACACAATTCGGTTCTTGGAACTCAAAGGCAGATTTCGGATTTCATTTTGGTGCACCTTGGTTGAGTGTTGACTCAATCCCGCAAAGGTACCTTCTATTTTTGATTAGCTTCCTGATTCAATGTTCATGGCCCAATCCAAACTCTTTTGGGTTGTTCTCTTTATTTCCGCTGCGCCTACATATGATGTATGGCTGTAGAAAACCCAACAGTGGTATCAGAGCCAGGTTACGGTCATGAATGTTGTTTGAGAAGTTAGGTTATTCCAGTACGTGCAAATCTAGGTATTGGCGCTGCCCCTTGGACCCCGTTAGGGGCTCTGCCCCTAAGACCCCGCCAGGGGCGCGGCCCCTTGGAACCCCGCCAGGAACGTCTGGGATTTCGTGGTAATTTCTAATTGTTAGAAATTGTTGTCTCCTTAGCAGTAACCGTCCCTCAAGTGGTTAATGAACCCTTGAATTGTTTTGGATTTTGAATCCAACAATGAGAGACGAGCTTGTCTACTGCTTTAAGTCGAGTTTTCTTTGCCTTTGTCCAATGCATGTAAATCTGAAGATTTGGAAGAGTTCTAAATGTCCAGATTTAGCCCTTTCGTCTATCAAAGGTTGATAGTCTTATGTTGTGCACATAAGGGATGCATGTGGATTTTTAGAAAGTTTGTTTTTCTGTGGATGTGCACATTGATCAAATGTTGATCATGGTTAAGTGTTAACCTATTATTAAAAAATCCCTTCATCAAATATTAAGTGTTCGGATGCCTTCCGATGGATGACACTCTTCCTGCCTCGATCGATGAAATGTGAGCTTGCCAAAGCAAGGTGCATTAATCTATCTTGGTAAGGGTGCGAGCGGATAATTATGATATCCCACTGTCGAAATCGGGTCTAACTTAACTAGGTGACCTCAAAGGTTGAGTGCCTAGAGGCATAGGGTTGGCATGCTCCATATGATGGATGCGAATAAAGAGTTGTTCACCAACCATACAAGAGTTGCATAGTGATGCAATTGACAAATGCTGTCTACCTAAATAACCGCATTATGAGAGGAACGCCAAAGCAGACTCGTGGGGTTGGTGAAATACGGATCTTGTCCACTAAGAGAGTAGCTCGCATAAACTCTCCGAATCGATATCATGGGTTATTGATTTGATTAAAATAGTGGGAGCTCTTTAATAAAAGTCCTTATTAAAATATATAAAATGTATTTTGAAATATAGTACTAAAATTATACTTTGCAAAATTCCTTATAGAATATCCATGGCAAGTGGATCTCACTCCGCCTTGTCCCTGAGAGCGATCCTTGAGAAGGATAAGCTAAATGGGACAAATTTCCTTGACTTGTATAGAAACCTGAGAATTGTTCTCAGGCAAGAGCGCAAGCTCTATGTCTTGGAAGAAGATCCCCCTGAGGAGCCAGCCTCTAATGCACCTCGTGCAGATAAAGATACTTATAAGAAGTATGGAGATGATTCCTTGGATGTTGAATGCCTTATGCTCGCAACTATGAACTCTGAGCTTCAGAAGCAACATGAGTTGTTATGAGATGGTTGAGCACCTGAAGAAAATGTTTCAAGGGCAAGCTAGCCAAGAGAGGTTTGATATATCAAAGCGTTATTTCAGTGTAAGATTGGAGCTCGAGACCCAGTAGGAACTCACGTACTCAAGATGATTGGGTATATAGAGAGCCTTGAAAGACTGGCGTTTCCTTTGAGCCAAGAGTTGGCCACTGATCTGATCCTGCAATCGTTGCCGGACAGTTACGAGCAGTTTGTCTTAAATTACAATATGAATGAAATTGACAAGACACTGCCCGAGCTCCTAGGCATGTTAAGAACTACCGAAATCAACATGAAGTAGACCAAGCCTACTAGCCCCATATTGATGGTGCATAAAGGCAATGGCAAGGTCAAGGGAACCAAGAAGACTAAGGTAGGACCTAAGTCACATCTTGATCCCAAGTCTTCAGCACTGAAAAAGAAAGGATTGGCTAAGGAAGGGAAGTGCCACCATTGTGGTAAGGCAGGGCACTGGAGGAGGAACTGTCCTCAGTATCTAGAAGATCTGCAGAAGAAGAAGGGAAGTATGACTTCCACTTCAGGTATTTTCGTTATAGAAATAAACCTTTATGCTCCTTCATCCTGGGTATTGGATACCGAATGTGGTTCTCACATTTGTATAAATGTGCAGGAACTGAGAAGGAGAAGAATGCTGGGTAAAGGGGAGGTAGACCTGCGCATCGGTAATGGAGCAAGAGTTGCTGCCGTCGTCGTTGGTGTTTACTGTCTTTCTTTTCCCACGGGGCTTGTAATAGAACTTGATAATTATTATTATGTTCCGGCCATAACTAGAAACATTATTTCTATTTCATGTTTGGACATCATTGGTTTTTCTTTCGTAATTAAGAACAATTGTTGTTCTATTTATAAGAATGATGTTTGTTATGGCGTTGCCCAAATGTTTAATGGTTTATATATTTTGAACTTAGACCATCCGATCTATAACATAGAAAATAGTAAAAGACTAAAAACAAATGACTTGAATCCTACGTACCTTTGGCATTGTCGTTTAGGCCATATAAACGAGAAACGCATATCCAAGCTCCATAAAGATGGACTACTGGACTCATTTGATTATGAATCATTTGACAGATGCGAGTCATGTTTATTAGGCAAGATGACGAAAGCTCCTTTCACTAGTTGTAATGAGAGGGCTGATGATCTCTTGGGTATAATACATAGTGATGTATGCGGACCCATGAGTTCTATGGCTAGAGGTGGGTTCTACTACTTCGTTACATTTACTGATGATTTCAGTAGATACGGATACGTGTTTCTTATGAAGAACAAATCCGAGACCTTTGAAAAGTTCAAAGTGTTTAAAAATGAAGTGGAGAACCAACTGGAAAAAAGGATAAAAGCACTCCAATCTGATCGAGGTGGCAAATATCTGAGTCATGAGTTTCGTGATCATCTGAAAGAGTGTGGTATTGTATCACAGCTCACTCCACCCGGAACACCTCAACATAATGGTGTTTCTGAGAGGAGGAATTGTACCTTGTTAGACATGGTGCGATCGATGATGAGTCATGCAGATTTGCCCGTTTCCTTTTGGGGTTTTGCTTTAGAGACTGCTGCTTTCACACTAAATCGAGTTCCAACGAAAACGGTTCTAAAGACACCATATGAGATATGGACTGGGAAGCGTCCCAGTATGTCCTTCATCAAGATTTGGGGCTGTGAGGCATACGTGCGACGTCAAATGCCTGACAAGCTGGAACCCAAATCAGATAAATGTTATCTCGTGGGGTATCCTAGGGAAACCAAAGGATACTACTTCTACTTACTGTCTGAGGGAAAAGTGTTTGTCGCAAGGACTGTTGTCTTTTTGGAGAAAGAGTTCTTATCCAGAAAGACTGCAAAGGTAGAACTTGAAGAAGTTCAAGAGCCACAAACAATGAATTAACCAGAATTGGAACCTAAGCGAGGACTACAAGAAGTTGTAGCTGGAGAGCCTGCTCAAGAAACACAAGTCCTACGTAGATCTGGTAGACCAAGATTTGAGCCTGAGAGATATGGATTTCTCGTGTCTCAAATAGGTAGTGTGTTGCTTATGGATCATGATGATGAACCTGCAACCTACCAAGAGGCTATGAATGGACCTGACTCCGAGAAGTGGCTTGAGGCCATGAAATCTGAAATGGACTCCATGTACACAAACCAAGTTTGGACCTTGGTGGAACCACCTGAAGGGGTACGACCCATAGGGTGCAAGTGGGTCTTCAAGAAGAAGACCGACATGGATGGGAATGTACAGACATTCAAAGGCCGGCTGGTGGCTAAAGGTTTCAGGCAAATTCATGGTGTTGACTATGATGAGACCTTTTCCCCTATAGCCATGGTCAAGTCCATCAGAATTCTACTTGCTATTGCTGCGTATTATGACTACGAGATCTGGCAAATGGATGTCAAAACGGCTTTCCTTAATGGAAACCTCCTTGAGGAAGTGTATATGACACAACCCGAGGGTTTTGTATCTCCAGATGAAGCCACTAAAATATGCAAGTTGAATCGATCCATTTATGGATTGAAACAAGCTTCTCGAAGTTGGAATCTATGTTTTGATGAGAAGATCAAAGAGTTTGGTTTCATCAAGAACGAAGATGAGCCTTGTGTTTACAAGAAGATTAGTGGGAGCATTGTTGTCTTCCTGATATTGTATGTAGATGACATACTGCTGATCGGGAATGACATTCCGACCCTGCAAGTTGTTAAGAACAACCTAGGGAAGTGCTTTTCTATGAAAGACTTGGGCGAAGCGACTTACATACTTAGTATTAAGATCTATAGAGATAGATCGAAGAAGTTGCTGGGTTTGACCCAGAGTACATACATTGACAAGGTGTTGAAATGGTTCAACATGCTTGAGTCCAAGAAAGGATTCTTACCCATGTCACATGGTGTGAGTCTCTCTAAGGACCAGTGTCCAAAATCTTTGGAAGATAAGGACCGCATGAAGTTGATTCCATATGCTTCGGCAATTGGATCAATCATGTATGCAATGTTATGTACTCGACCTGATGTCTCATATTCTTTAAGCATGACTAGCAGGTACCAGTCTGATCCGGGTGATGGTCAATGGATTGCAGTCAAGAATATCCTGAAGTACTTGAGAAGGACCAAGGATACATTCTTGGTGTTTGGTGGAGAGGAAGAGCTCGTTGTAAAGGGTTACACGTATGCAAGCTTCCAGACTGACAGAGATGACTCAAAGTCACAGTCAGGTTTTGTGTTTTGCCTTAATGGAGGAGCTGTAAGCTGGAAGAGTTCCAAGCAGGAGACAGTTGCCGATTCTACAACTGAGGCCGAGTATATCGCTGCAGCAAATGAGGCGAAGGAGGCTGTGTGGATTAGGAAATTCATCAGCAAGCTTGATGTAGTTCCTAGCATTGTTGATCCCGTAGTTCTCTACTGTGACAACAACGATGCAATTGCACAAGCTAAGGAACCTAGATCTCATCAGCGCTCCAAGGACATACTTCGGCGCTTCCATCTCATTAAAGAGATTGTCGATCGAGGAGATGTGAGCATATGCAGAGTACCAACTGAAGAAAATATAGCGGATCCACTGACAAAGCCTCTTGCGCAAAAGAAGCATGATGGTCATGTTAGATCAATGGGTATTAGATATCTGAATGATTATCTTTAGTGGGAGCCTTGTGGATTGCATATTTGTTGGTTGTTTATTCATTGGATGAATTGTAAAATGTACTATGTAGTTCATTTTATATTTATGGCAAGTTCTTTTATTATGTCATTTATATTTATCTGATAAGATTAATTAGCATAATAAATGCCCTTAGAGTGTTTGCTTCCATAGGAATTCAAGTACGTGACTTGAATGTGAGAGCCTATGTTTATAAGGAGCTTCATTCTTAAATGGTCCCTAGTCGGAGTATCATCTTAGAAGTTAAGGGCGATGATGATACATTGAGACTAGCATGTGCGTTGACAGATGACCGGTTCTCATAGGTCATGATATTGTGATATCAAGTCATCACATGGGTACTTGTTTGTGAACAAGTTGTACTGGACAGACCCCCCGTGAGACTACTTTGTGGATTGTTATGTGAACGTGTCACAAGTAGGTCTCAAGTGACAATGGTGTTTGTGGTCCTTTGACCTGAAGTCATAGCATTCATCAGGTGAGGAAGAGCGTACTTTGATGCCATCTAAAGTCTTTTCTTGAGAAAGGTTGACGATAAGGGTGGTTGTTGGGTATGTTACGAATCATTTGGATGGTTGTGTGTGAGCAGAAATGGGATTTGTCCTCCTGTATGACAGGAGTTACATCCATGGGCCCCTTGATGGAATGAGACTGAGAAATGCATGGCCATGCTTGGTTGAGTCAATATATGATATTGAGCTCACCAATGTCAGACAGTCTATTCTAGATCAGGAAATTTGGATTGAACAATTATGAGGGTGACACGGTCCATGCCTCTAGTTCTATCCGGATGTAAAGGACAAAGGGACATGACAACACTGATACATTGGTCATGACAGGCTTATATGAGTTATGAACTCTTATTGCTTGGGTAGCAATGATGTATTGCTAGATGTCGCTCATTGTTTGTGAGACTTTTGTTGATACTTTGTGATCAAGTGGGAGACTGTTAGAGTTACTGAGGTGATCTCAAAGCAATTAATAGTTAGTCTTGCTGCCAACGCAATATGAGCCTATAGGGTCGCACATAAAAGCGTTTGGAGAAATTGGAGAAAGGATTGTGTTGGCCTTACTCATATTGGATATGAGTGGAGGACCAATCCTGTGACTGCTTGGAATTAAGTTGAGAATGTCTCAACGGGAAATCGTTTAAAGGGTTTAAACGAACGGATTTACACTAGATAATTCAGCTAAAAGCATTAACTGAATTTGACTAAAGGGCTTAGACGAATTCGGCTAATGGCAAATTCGACTAAAGGGTTTCACCGAATTTATATAGTCGAATTCGTCGAAATGGTTTCGCCGAATTCGGTTATAGTGAATAGCCGAATTTATATATAGTCGAATTCGTCAAAATGGTTTCGCCGAATTTGGTTATAGTGATTAGTCGAATTTGGTTAATGTGATTAGTTGAATTCGGCGAATTCAATCTGGACAGTTTTTCCTCTGGTCTGCGGATAGCTGATTTTATGCCTTGCTTATAAAAGGAACGTGTTTAGGGCTTCGAAAGAGACGGTTTTCAGATCAATCCTTTCCGCGAGAGAGAAACGACGGAAGTGTTCCGATCATTCTCGTTCCGTCCGCCGATCATCTTTCCGCCGCCGCTTGTCGCCGCCGTCAGTCGCCGCCTCCTCTGGATCGGATCTATCAGTCCGTGGGGACGTTGAGAGCTTACTTCTCTGACCTAATTCTTGTACGACAAGAAGCTAGGGTTCTTCATCATTCGTGTGGATCGCTGTAGAAGAGCCGACACAATTCGGTTCTTGGAACTCAAAGGCAGATTTCAGATTTCATCTTGGAGCACCTTGGTTGAGTGTTGACTCAATCCCGCAAAGGTACATTGTATTTTTGATTAGCTTCTTGATTCAATGTTCATGGCCCGATCCAAACTCTTTTGGGTTGTTCTCTTTATTTCCGCTGCGCCTACATATGATGTATGGCTGTAGAAAACCCAACAAAGCAGGCTCGCCCCTTAAGGGTGTCGAGTACGAGGTTGGCGACACCCATTGAGTTCTTGCGGGTCGCCTCCTTCTCATCTCGTGATTTTTTGCGATCCCCAGCTCGCAGAGGGGGCGGGGGAGCATAGCCCTGGTCATCTCGCGGACTTGTGCCTTCAGGAACGTGTTCTCCATCTCCAGGTCGGCGTTCCGCGAGAGGAGCTGGTTGGCTGCTTCAGCGTCCTACCAAAGGAAAATATAGGTCAAGTAAAGCTGCATGTGGCGAGCAAGATTGAAATCTTATATGGACCAATTACCATCCAACCTTGGAGGTTGGCGAGAAGACCCTCGGATAAGGCCTCTTTCCCTTTGAGGCGCGCGACCTCGTCTGAGGCCCCCTGGAGCTCGCCCTTGAGCTCCTTGACTTCCAGGTCTGAGGTATGGTACCGTCGGCCCACCATGTGGGTGAGCTCCATAGCCCGGAACTGTACTCGCATGGCCTCATAGACCAGCAGCCTATACCTCAAGGCGCCGATGTAGGCGGCATCCTCGCGGCCATACAGCCCGAAGGCGAGGGAGAACGCCTTGCCCCCAACCTTGTCGCTCTCAACCCAGGAGGGGAGGAGAGAAGAACATGAGATCATGTTGTGATCAGGATCCCACGCGAGCACCGGCTCGCCGACTGCATCTGGGATCTTTGCGCTAAGGCCAAAGTTCTTATGGCCCGCTGGTTTGGGCTCGCTCGGAGCATCCCCGGCCTCACATCTCCACTCGGCAACCTTCTAGCTTGCGGGGGGGGGGGGGGGGGGGGGGGGGGGGGGAGAGGTGTCTCATCCTTGCTCAGGTTCACTACATCTTGTTGGAACATGGTCTTCTGCATATCCTAGGATTGAGAATAACAAAACCTATATGTATTTGATCTTGTGTGTTTAAGTGTGCAGGATAACAAAGTCCACATGACTCATGGATTACATTAGAAGGTTGCCCCCAAATTTGAGTCTTCAAATTCAACACTCCTTCTAGTGCCGACGGTATCACCTAACGCCTGGCGCTAGCGCAAAGGAACCGCTGAGAAGAAACTGAACCGCTGAGAACGGAAGCTGGGTTCGACGAAATAGATCTTGCGTTCGACGAACTTGCGTTCGACGAATTTCCGCTCGACGAATGATGAAGCCCGTTCGACAAACTTGCTGCTGCGATCGACGAAATCAAGCCGCTGAGAACGGAAGCTGGGTACGACAAAATTGAATCTGCGTTCGACGATTTTGCGTTCGACGATTCTCCATTCGACGAATTACCGATCGACGAATGATGAAGCCCGCTCGACGAACTCCGGTCGACGAAATTGAGTTCGACTAATGTTGAAGCCTGATCGACGAATTGAGTTCAACGAAATTTTGTTCGACGAACTGTAAGCTGCGCTCGATGAAATGCTCATCACTACGTTCGACTAAAATTTGATCGACGAAAAGAATGCTTAAGCACAATTCCGGGAGCACATATAGAAGGAGATAGCGCCTGGCGGTATCCGATAGCGTAGGCGGTAGCGCGGAGCGCAGAAGGAAAGAGAGAATTGTTTCCTCAGATTGAAGATTCTGCCGCGCATAATATGTCCTAAAATGGGATAGCGCCGGCGGTAGCACTAGCGCAGGCGCTAGCACTATGGCTATAACAAGGACCCCTTGGCTCCGTCTTCCTAATCCTCTCGAGATCCAAAATTCAAGAGCTTCGTGCCACAACATAGAGAGGAAGGTTCAGAGAGATACTCCCACAAATCCATAAAGGCTTAAGGAGATCCGTGGAGAAGATTTCAACACGCGTCATCATCGTGATGAAAGACCCCATCGATTACGATCATACTCTGCGTCTTCGTCTACTTCTCCAAGAGATCTACATAGAGGGAGTTTTATATTATTGTCTTTTCATTTCACATCTTTTCTGTAATCATTTAGTGAACTCGCCTCGTGTTAGCGACTAGGTCTGGGTAGGACTTAGGGAAGAAATTTGCCTCGTGTTGGCGACTAGGTCTGGGTAGGACTTATGGCAGAAATTCGCCTCGTGTTGGCGACTAGGTCTCGGGGTGTAGGTCTAAGGGGTGCTCGAGGCCATATCCGGGGAAGGGTTGGCTAGAGCGGCTTGAGGCCGTATCCGGGTAAGGATAGGCTAGGGCCAACCGGTTCGTGGGGATACGAGTCGGTATAGAAAACAAAAAGAGTCTTTCATATTTCGCTTTGATTTCTAGCGTCATTGAAATCAAATTTTTTTAATCAATTTTATTAATAATAATCATGTCTCTCTTTGTGTAATAAAATTGATTTGTTCTTCATTTCTCTAAATTGTTTATTATCCTCTCCTTTATTATAAAATAATTTAGATCTTTATTCAAAATCACTATTTTGATCTCTTATCATAAGCAAGTATTTCAAAATATAATATAAGTTTTTAAAAAACCCTTATTCACCCCCCCCCCCCCTCTAAGGGCGCCTACCGATCCAACAAGTGGTATCAGAGCTAGGTTATTCCAAATCGTCTTAACAACCGGGAATAATGGCGTCTCATGATCTCGCTTCTACTAGTGGGGTAAATTTTTATGAAGATGAAAAATCTCTTAAACCACCTTTATTCGAAGGGAGAAATTATAAAGGGTGGAAATTATTAATGGAAAAATTTATTAAAAATTTAGATATCAATGCATGGGATATAGCAATAGTTAGACCAGCGAATGAATCAAATAAATAGGAATGCCATCTAAATGCAAAAGCCAAACATTATTTATTTTGTGCCCTATCAAATGAAATTTTCAAATTAATATATTGTTTTTCTAGTGCATACAAAGTATGGAAATTTCTTGAAGAAATGTATGATTCTCCTTCTACTGGTATGGAACAATCGCAAGAACCGGAGAATATGCAAGCTTGCACAAGTCTTCAAGAATGCTCCTCTCATGACGGATCCATGAAGTGCACATCAAGTGAAAGAGAAGAAGAAATACTATTTTCGGAAGAGGAGTGCCAAAAAGATGTCAATGAAACGATATGCTCAAATCGTGCCTCTCCCGAAAGCAATGTAAGGAAATCAAATCCCATTTTCTGTACTTCTATTTCTACATTACAAATGCTTCAAACTACAAAGCGCAAAATTAAGAAATTAAAAAAATGCTAATGAACATTTGCGCTTAGAAAATAAAATTTTAAAGGCAAAAATTAATGAAGAATCAAATTCTAATTTATCTAGTTCTACACATGGCTCCTTAGTGGAAAACACTACAACTTCTGTAGAATATAATGAATTAAGAGAAAAGCACAAGAAACTTGAAAAGGATTTTTTTTTTTGTAAAAGAACAAAATGAAAAATTGTGTTTAGAAAATTCACCTTTGATAAATGCTTGTGCTAAGTGCAAAGACTATAAAATTGAAATTAAAGAGATGGATGAAACATTTGATGAATATAGAAATAACTATCATGATCATATTGATTCAATTGTTTCCACTCTTAAAAATAGCACAATCGCTTATAATAATGCTAGACATAATCTTAAAATTAAGAATAATGAATTAGAAGCTAAAATCAACTTGCTTAAGGAAATCATAAAGAAAAATTCTCAAAACAAACATTCTCAATATAATGCAAAATCCAAAAGCAAGTTGAATATGATTTCTCAAAAGTTGAATAAGCCAAACAATGGAAATAAAAAACTTCAAAAGATTGAAAATGAAATTCCAAAATACAATCATTACTATCATTTACAACATCAATCTTCTCCCAACGTAAAATTAAATGTTCACAAATTTCCTATAAAAAATACTTTCAATAATCATTACAATCATAATCATCAATATAAAGATTATCACAATGGAAATTTCACATATAAGAATAACACTAAACCAAAGTTTGAATGGAGGCCCAAAATTAAAAATGGAACATTAACTTCACATGAAAGGACAAATTCATCACTAACTACCCACAAACCTACACGTTATATTTGGGTACCCAAAGGAACCACCACACTTGGTCCCCTTTGGATACCTAAATCTCTAATTCATTAGTATACAATCATTTGCATGAAGTAGAAATCAACTCAAAATAAAATATCAATTCTCTACTTCATTATATGCTTAATTTCCTTTTTGTTTTTGCTTTTTATTTTTGTTGAACCATCATGATATGATCACTTTATATAACTTGTGATATGACTTTCTCATATTAAACCAAAATTCATAAATAAATCAAATTGAACTAAGTTGAATAAAAAGTCATGTCATTTTTTCAAGTGATCTACTTGTCCTTTTTCTTTCTATCCTTCTAAATCCATTTCCTAAATGTCATATAAATTTTGAAAAACTAAATTTGTCGTATGATATGAAATAAGTGACATAATGGATTTAAAGGGTATTTTAGGGGTATTATGCTAAATTTATAAAATGCTCAAGTTTTGCTTAGGTAGTTAATATATTTGCGTCATTCTCAATTACCCCAAGTATGTTTAATCATAATCATGTCAAATCAAAATTGAAAAATTGCATGAATATTATTTCACTTATTTATGATCATTCACTCATTCATATGTTGTGCAAAACTCAAGAATTAAGGTCTAATGAATATGGAGCTTTAATGAATGAGAAACCCATGTACTAAAATTTTAACTTCCACAACCTTTTGTGATTTCTTCTCGTCTCTTCACTTCATTAGACTGGCCTTACATTGCACAAACATAATTAAGAAAAATCGGAAGCAAAATCAAAGAAAATCTAGGCTATATAATTAAAATAAGCACTCTCTGTGAGCTAACGCAGGCGCTAGGATCTACCGCCGGCGCTAGCTCGAGTCTCCGTTTTTCTGTATTATAAAATTTTGAAAAATTCTTAAAACTATATTAATATAATCTATATGTACTATTTATTTTTGCACTTCTGATTTTATTTCATTTTTGAAAAATCAAATACAAAAATACAAAAGCCAAATTACAAAAAAATATGATTTGCCTTTTTGTTTTTGTCATTTGTTTAAAGTCTATGTTTTATGCAAAAATATAATACAAAAATATAAAACATTAAAACTGTCAAAAAATACTGTATATACTTCATTGAAAATCAAGCATGATTTAACCCATCATTTAGAACTTCTATAATGTTGCAATTTATCTTTTCAAACTACTTTGAACATTGTTTTTCATCAGGCTTTGATATATCTATTAATATGTTCACCAATTATAATAAAAAGGTTGTGTAGAACCAAGCTTAGCAAGCCTCTATGTATGAGTAGATGTTTTATGTTTGATAATGATATTTATTCACTCACTTATTTTGGCATTGTCTACTTATGTGCTTAATGTAAGAATGCTTGTGTATGTTTTGTATTAGTACAATGAATTAAAATTGCATAAGTATCTTACCTACACTCCTTTATTTGCACTTTTAAAAAGTTAAGAAAAGTGGTTATATTTTTCATAAATTATTTTGGTTTGCAAAACAAGTGTATTCGGAGAACTTTGTACAAAACAAAAATCATAAAATAAAGTGACAAAGATAACTCCACCAAGCACTACTTGAACCTCCTAATAAGTCTTAATAAGCGTTGTGAGGTTGAGCACCTTGGAAAGAATAGTAAAGTATCTTGTGCAAACCATAACTTTCTTTCAAAATAAAAACCATTTTTTCTTAAGTACACCGGATCACAAAAAAAAATCAATATTGAAGAATAAAATTGTGTGATCCCCCAAGCACTACTTTGCACCCTGATAAGTCTTAATGAGCATTGTGTGTGCAAAGCACCTTAGTAGTTGTACATTTTTTTGTGCATTGAAGTGTGTGGAAGTAAAATTATTTGTGTTTTATTGTGCTCTTTACTTTACATATCTCTTGTATTTTTGATTAAAACATTTGTTTACTCTATTCAAAAATACACTTATGTGCACATCATTATCTTCCATAACACTTCTTCTCATGAGTATTGGATCCTAATGCAAATTCTATACTACTCTTTATTTATGAAATGCACTAGATAACCTAGCATGTTTTCTACATTGTTTGGTATGTTTTGAATTTGTAAATTAAAATAACATTGTAGTAATCTTTTTTGATAACATTATTTCATGCTTGGTTACTTTATTGTTAAACTTAAAAAAATTTAATTGAACAATGATTTACTAAAACATCTTCTTTACGAAATTTAACTCATATATCTTTTATGGATAATCATTGATTACAATAAGATATTTCTTGTATTTTGATAAGTCTTCCGCATCATAACCATATAATTGTTTTACCTTGCGCTTTCATGCTTATTTAGAGTCTTTTATTTTGTGTGCATCATCACTTGAATCTTCAAATTCCTTTCTTGCAACAAGTGGTAGACTTGTGATAAGTAGTATTTTTATAACTTTTTAATAGAAAATTTTGTAAATATTGAATTTGTATTTTCCTTTTTTATGTCATTTCTAGGTCATAAGTGTTTATTTTGTAATTCTGTTTCTAATTTAGCTTAATTTCAATTTTTGCAGAATTTTGTGACAAATTGGAGAAATTGACAAGTACACGCCCTCAGTCACGCCCGTGACCAAGGGCGTGTAACCTAAAGATTAATCCAGAGTCGCTGGCGTGCCAATTGAGCTAGTCCACAGCAAGTCACGCCCTCGGTCACGCCCGTGACCCATTGTCACGCCCGTGACCAAGGGCGTGTAATCTTAGAATCTTCCATCTGGCTGCTGTCGAGATGTGGAGATGCTGTCGAGAAGTCAACCCTAGTCACGCCCGTGACTCACATGTCACGGCCGTGACTTGCCCGCGTGATCCCACTCTGTCGCCACGCCGTAAACAGCCCACGCTGCATTAAATGAAGCCGTCCAAAGTCACGGCCGTGACCCAACATGTCACGCCCGTGACATGCCACTTTTCGCCGCGCCGTCCAGAAAGCCCACGCCGCTGTCAGATCCGATGTGAATAGTGCAGTCACGCCCTTGGTCATGCCCGTGACCGAGGGCGTGTAATCTGAAATTTTTGCCTATAAATTCAGAGGCTCTCCTTGAGTCCAGGGTTCAGAATTTTGGAGTGGGGGAGGTGCTGCTAGAGCTGATAGTGAGTCTTTCATGTTCATGTTCATGTTCTTCCTTAAGCTTTCATGTTCTCTTTTTCATGTAATGTACTAGTTTTTTTATTTCTTGCTTGCACTAGTTAATTAAAGCTTGTAACTTTACTTTCCAGCTTTGTAATCTCTCTTTATGCTTGTAATCGTTTTGGTTTTCAATAAAATTAAGTTTCCAATTTCATGTTCTCTTTCTCTCCTTAGTATTTTCTTTTTTTTTATGAATGTTAATTTTCCTTTCCTTTCATGCAATGTTAAATCTTCTCATTTAGCTTGCAATTAGTTTCTCTTTTTAGCTAAGTAATCAAAACCTCAAATTTTTGTCGATAAAATAATAGTGATTTTCCTCGAAGTAGAAGTAATCAACGCGCCATGTGGAATACGACCTTGATATTCCTAAATATCCTATACTATAGACGATAAGGTACACTTGCCTTTATCGGATATAGTTTTGGAGAAAATCTCAAACCTTCACTAAATTTCAAAACCGCAAAATTGATATCAAGTTTTTGGCGCCGTTGCCGGGGATTTTGCGTAGATATTTTGAAAAGAGGATAGCTATTAATTTTATCATGTTTCTTTTTATTTTATTTTCCTTTTTCTAAATTTCAAAATTTTTTTTTTTTAGTTTTTCCTCTTCCTTTCTTCTCTTTTTAGTGTATGACCCGAGGTAGAACTTCGATTCTTCCTTTTGATCCGGAGATCGAGCGAACCCTTTTGAGGCACCGTCGTTCTCGTGATCAGGGAAATCAAGTAGAATCCGAAGAGTAGATCGGGGACACTAACGCAGCGAATATGGATCATTATCTTAATCCTCCTAATCTTAACGAGCCAAATCCTAATGAGGACGCGCAACGGACCATGTCCTATTATGCGCGGCCGAATTTGGAAGGCACACAGTCGAGTATTGTTCGCCCCACGGTGGCGAATAATAATTTTGAGATCAAGTCCAGCATCATACAAATGGTGCAACAATCGGTGACCTTCGATGGTCAACCAGACGAGGATCCTAATTCGCATATCTCTTACTTTCTTGAAATTTGCGACACTTTTAAGATCAATGGCGTCACCAATGACGCCATTCGATTATGTATTTTTCCTTTTTCTTTGCGGTCTAAGGACAAGCAGTGGCTGGGCTCCCTACCAAGGGGATCCATCACTACATGGGCCGAAATGGCGGAAAAATTTCTCAATAAATATTTCCCGCCTTCAAAGACCGCTAAATTGCGCACGGATATTGCGTCGTTCATGCAAATCGACTCAGAGACTCTCTATGACACATGGGAGCGCTTCAAGGAGCTTTTGCATCGATGCCCTCACCACGCACTTGCCACTTGGCAACAAGTGCAAATATTTTATAATGGCTTAAATCTCCAAACGAGGCAAATGATTGATGCGGCCGCCGGGGGGACATTAAATAACAAAACCCCGGTCGCCGCTCAAGAGCTTTTCGGAGAGATGGCCACAAATGCGTACCAATGGAACATGCCCCGAGCACGGCCTAATAAGCCGGCCAGAATTTTTGAAATAGACGCAAACGCGAATTTGGCTTTACAAGTTGAGCGCTTAACAAAGCAAGTGGCGGAGATGTCTGCTTCCTGCGCCACTCCTCCTTGGGCTAATAACGTTTTAATTGAAGAACATGTTGACTACATGGGAAATCCGCCTCGGCCTTCCTATAACCCCAACACCGCTCCGTATAACAACACATATAATGCGGGTTATAGGAATCATCCGAATTTCTCATGGAGCAACCAAGGAAATGCTCAGTGTCCTATGAATTTAAATCAACCTCCCCCTAATCAACTTCTTAACTTAACTCCACCTCAAAATTTGATTTCTCAAAATTTTAATCCACCCGGTTTTCCACCGCAACAACAAAAACTCTCTCTGATTGAAGACTTTTTTGCAAAATATGTTGCTACAAATGAAACGAACATCCGGAACATTACCGGATCGATCAAAAATTTAGAGAATCAAGTGGGCCAACTCGCAAAGATGATTTCTGAGCGTCAGCAAGGAGCACTACCGGGGAATACCGAGCAAAATCCAAAGGAGAGCGCGCACGCGATTACACTCCGAAGCGGGAAGGAGGTGGTTCAAAAACAGGACGAACCCAAGGTAATTTCCTCTCCTCCTCCTCCTACTTTTAATTCATCTTCGAATTTGCCCGCTACGATAGCTCCGCACACTTCTATTTTAAATCCGCTCGCTCCTACTTCTAATATTCTGTATCCATCTAAATTTAAAAATGAAAGCGCCGAAAAAAATTATAAAAAATTTGTAGATGTTTTAAAACAAATCCATATTAATGTACCTTTCTGCGAGGCTATCTCACAAATGCCTAAATATGCGAAATATCTTAAGGAGTTGCTCTCCAATAAGAAAAAGTTAGAAGATATTTTGCATATTTCTTTAAACGCAGAATGCTCCGCGGTTGTACTCAACAAATTGCCTAAAAAAGCAAATGATCCGGGACGGTTTTCCATCCCATGTCTATTTGGCAATTCGTTAGTAAAACACGCCTTAGCGGATCTTGGAGCAAGCATCAACCTTATGCCGTTTTCTTTGTTCAAAAAGCTAGGTCTAGGAAATCCAAGGCCCACTCGAATGAGTATCCAATTAGCGGATCGTTCTTTATAATATCTGATAGGAATAGTGGAGGACGTGCTCGTCAAGGTTGACAAAGTCATCTTCCCAGTGGATTTTGTCATTCTTGACATCGAAGAGGATGCCGAAGTACCCCTCATACTCGGTCGCCCTTTCCTTGCCACCTCCCGCGCTATTATAGACGTAAGTAACAGAAAGCTCCTCCTACGGGTTGGAGATGATGAAGTTACTTTCGGCATAAATTCCTCGATGCGGAACACGCTAGAAAACGACGATTCGCGTTTTTACTTGGAAGAGTGTTGTGAGTTCGATTCATCCCTCGAGTTAGTTTCATCGGCGAATAGTGATTCCGAGACCGTAGAGCTCTTTTATGAAGAAGAAGTTTCTCACCCCACACCACCCGAACCATTACTTTTAGAAAAATTAAAAATCACGACTTCTTATGAAGAACCACCCGAATTAGAGTTGAAACAACTCCCCCCTCACCTTAAATACTTGTTTTTGGAAAAAGAGTCTAAGCTACCCGTCATCATTTCATCCGATCTTAGCAAATCAGAAATTTCTGAGTTGACTATAGTCTTAAGAAAGCACCGCCACGCAATTGCGTGGCAATTATCGGACATTAAGGGTATAAACCCATCTTTCTGCACTCATAAAATATTTCTCAAAGAAAATTCCCGCAACTCAGTCCAGCCTCAACGACGACTAAACCCGAACATGAAAGAAGTCGTTAAGGCCGAAGTTATTAAACTTCTGGACGCGGGAATCATCTACCCAATATCGGACAGTACTTGGGTTAGCCCAGTACAAGTCATGCCAAAGAAAGGTGGTGTCACGGTAGTCGCGAACGAAAATAACGAATTGATCCCAACCCGTACGGTTACGGGTTGGCAGATGTGCATCGACTATCGGAAATTAAATGATGCCACCCGTAAGGATCACTTCCCTCTACCATTTATCGACCAAATTTTAGAGCGCCTTTCGGGTCACTCCTATTACTGTTTTCTCGATGGTTTGTCGGGATACTTCCAAATCCCGATTTCGCCCGACGATCAAGAGAAAACCACTTTCACTTGTCCCTTTGGCACCTTCGCTTATCGAAGGATGCCATTCGGTCTTTGTAACGCGCCGGCTACATTCCAAAGATTTATGCTGGCAATATTTGTCGAGTTAGTAGAGGAGGTGATGGAAGTATTTATGGACGACTTCTCCGTATACGGAAGTTCATTTGAAAACTGTTTAAAAATTCTCGAGCGCGTGTTGCAGCGATGTGAGGAAATGAATTTAGCGCTTAATTGGGAAAAATGCCATTTTATGGTCAAGGAAGGACTAGTCCTTGGCCATAAAATTTCGGGCAAGGGGATCGAGGTCGATAGGGCCAAGATCGAAGTAATTGAAAAGCTCCCCCCTCCAACAAACGTAAAAGCTATTATGAGTTTCCTAGGCCACGCGGGGTTCAATCGGCGCTTTATACAAAATTTTTCCAAAATCACAAAGCCGTTAACCCATCTTCTCGAGAAAGAAACATCTTTTCTTTTTAACGATGAATACAATTTAGCCTTTCAACTTATCAAAGAGAAACTTATAAACTCCCCGATTCTAGTCGCCCCAGATTGGTCGCTCCCTTTTGAAATCATGTGCGACGCAAGTGATATTGCGATTGGTGCCGTTTTAGGCCAACGGGTTAGTAAGTATTTTCACCCGATCTATTATGCGAGCAAAACACTCACGTCGGCACAAGCAAACTACACCATGACTGAGAAGGAACTTCTAGCAATCGTTTTTGCCTTCGATAAGTTTAGGTCGTATATCACTCTCTCAAAAGTTATCGTCTTCACAGATCACTCCGCGCTTAGGTATCTCTTAAGTAAATCGGACGCCAAGCCTCGTCTTTTGCGATGGATCCTCCTCTTGCAGGAGTTTGACTTAGAGATCCGGGATAAAAGAGGAGCCGAAAACTTGGCGGCCGATCACCTTTCTCGTTTAGAAAATCCGTCCTCAGAAGCATTAATGAGGCCGACATTAATGATAAATTTCCCGAAGAGCGCCTCCTAGCTCTCGAAAATATTAATTCATCTTCTACCCCCTGGTTTGCGGATTTGGCTAACTATTTAGTAGCCCGGGTTCTGCCAAAAGAATTCTCGAGTCAGAAAAAGAAGAAATTCTTTTCTGATTTAAAGAATTACTTTTGGGAGGACCCCTTTTTATTCCTTGTATGCGCAAACCAGGTTGTGAGAAGATGTGTTTCAAGTGAGGAAGGCCTTAAAATTTTACGTCATTGTCATGAGGGACCCACCGGTGGTCATTATCATTCGAACCGAACCGCAAGGAAGGCGCTGGAGGCGGGCTTTTATTGGCCCACGCTCTTCAAAGATGCTCATACCCTTGTGAGTACTTGCGACAGCTGCCAGCGGTCGGGGAACATCTCTCGCCGGGATGAGATGCCCCAAAACATTTTCTTAGAATGCGAAATTTTCGACCTTTGGGGTATCGATTTTGTTGGTCCTCTCCCTCCCTCTTTTTCAAATAAGTATATTCTAGTGGCGGTCGACTACGTATCGAGGTGGGCGGAAGCGCAAGCTCTCCCCACCAACGATGCGCGAGTCGTCGTTAATTTCTTAAAAAAATTATTTTCTCGATTTGGCACGCCGCGCGCTATTGTGAGTGATCGGGGCACCCATTTTTGCAATAGTCAATTTACAAAAAATTTAGCAAAATATGGTGTCACACACAAATTATCCACTGCATATCACCCACAAACGAGCGGCCAAGTCGAAGTTGTTAATCGAGAATTAAAACGGATTTTAGAAAAAACAGTTTCTATTAATCGGAAGGATTGGGCAATAAAGCTCAATGACGCGCTATGGGCCTAATCGAACGGCGTACAAAACCGCTATCGGTTGTACACCGTATCGAATGGTTTATGGCAAAGCTTGCCACCTTCCGGTCGAATTAGAACACCGCGCATTTTGGGCGCTTAAATTTTTAAACCTCGATTCCACTCTAGCGGGAGAACAAAGAAAATTCCAAATGAACGAATTAGATGAGTGGCGAGAGAATGCGTATGAGAGCAATAAATTATATAAGGAGCGAACAAAGTTTTATCACGATAAGCATATAAAATTTCCAAAAACTTTTTCGCCGGGCGATCTCGTCCTCCTTTATAATTCCCGCCTTCGCCTTTTTCCGGGAAAACTAAAATCCCGATGGTCCGGACCCTTTATTGTTAAAGAAGTTTGGTCCTATGGGACAATTTTAATTTCCCACCCAGAAAAAGGTACCTTCAAAGTTAACGGGCACCGCCTTAAATTATATCTTCCGGGATAGTTAACTAATGAAAAGAGTGATTCGATTGTATTTCAACCTATAATATGATCGGCAAGTGGGTCAAGCTACGCGACCTTAAACAAAGCGCTTTTGGGAGGCACCCCAAAGTTATCTTTTTATTGTTTTCTCTTGTTCTTTAACATATTTTGTAGGTAATCGTCGCTTCCCCGCGCAAGCTTCAAAAAATTAGGGAAGCCCTTTCTCTTTCTTCCTTCTTTTTTATCATGCATTTCCTTTTTGTTTTGTCTTGCACTTTATTTTCTTTTACTTCATACTTAGTTTTAAACATTGGGGACAATGTTTAACTTTAAGTATGGGGGTGTAAATAGTTCTTTGTATATAGTTATTAAATTAGAAAAATTTCAAAAAAAATACATTTTCTTAGGTTTTCTTCTATTTTAGCACTTGTAAAACCCAAAAACTCAAAAAACATTTAGAAAATAGAAAATTTTAAATCTTGGAAAGGGACGTTTGGGACCTCACCCCATCTCACCTCCTAGTACCGTGAGAACCCTTCACGGGGTATACCTCGGGAAGTCCAAGAATTAACAAAAAAATTGTTAGCTTTTTAGTATTTGTTTTTGTTTATTTCTTATCAAAAAAAAAGATAATATCAAAATTCAAAAAAAAAATATATGAAAAAAAACTTAAAATACAAAAAATTTAAATCTTATACCTCTCCTATTTGTTGTTTTTGTGATTTCTTAGAAATCTAGTTGAGAATGTTTATAAGCATGTTTAAGTTTTTAATTGGTAAAAATTTTGCTTATCATAGTTTGTTAATTTTAAATTTGAGGTAATCTTGATTTAAGAATCATCTTATGATTTTAAATTGATTAGAGAATTTATTTAGCATGACTTCTCTTTTTATTTTTAAATGGCTTCATTTTGTAGTGAATTTCCTAAACCTCTTTAGATTTCAATTGTATTTTCTTCTAACTTTTTAGATCTTAGGAAATTTAATGTTACTAGAATTTGCTCTCAATATAATTTAAAGCTAGCTAGATTTATTTCCCTTCCTTACCCCCTTTGTGGCATAAAAAAAATGAAGTTTAAAAGATCATATGTCATGGGAATAAGAGGATAAAATTCATTATTCCCTAAAACATATGCACCCAAAAAATTTGAAAAGATTATATGGCATGGAGTAAGAGGATAAAATTCATTACTCCTAAACCATATACATTTTGGGTTGTTATTAGAAGAAAAAAAATATAAAGGTGAGAGGATAAAATTCATCACCTCAAATCAAAGATCTCTTCTCATGCCAAATTTTATGAAATCCCCCTTAGCCAATTATCATTGTTCTAGTTTTAGTTGAAAATTATGGAGAGAGCAATATTTAGTAATTTACTTCTCCTTAAGTTTCTTTTAAGGTAGAGTTCTTATAATTTTAATTTAATTTAGTTTTATAATTTCTACAATTTTGTCAAGCTAATTAATTTTCTTGAGAAGTTCTTCCCTAAACATTTTTCCCTCTTTTCAAATCATCATCATAATTTAGGACTTAACTCCCCCTTGAATTTACTCTTAACTTAACTTTTGGTTAAATAAAATTTTAGTTTTAAATAAAAATTTTCTAAGGATGTCTTATAAATTATGTCTCACACTTTTGCTCTGGAATAGCAAAACCTCAAGTATGGGGGTATTTGATAAGTAGTATTTTTATAACTTTTTAATAGAAAATTTTGTAAATATTGAATTTGTATTTTCCTTTTTTATGTCATTTCTAGGTCATAAGTGTTTATTTTGTAATTCTGTTTCTAATTTAGCTTAATTTCGATTTTTGCAGAATTTTGGGATAAATTGGAGAAATTGACAAGTACACGCCCTCAGTCACGCCCGTGACCAAGGGCGTGTAACCTAAAGATCAGCCCAGAGTCGATGCCGCGCCAATTGAGCTAGTCCACAGCAAGTCACGCCCTCGGTCACGCCCGTGACCCATTGTCACGCCCGTGACCAAGGGCGTGTAATCTTAGAATCTTCCATCTGGCTGCCGTCGAGACATGGAGATGCTGTCGAGAAGTCAACCCTAGTCACGCCCGTGACTCACATGTCACGACCGTGACTTGCCCGCGTGATCCCTGCTCTGCCGCCGCGCCGTAAACAGCCCACGCTGCATTAAATGAAGCCGTCCAAAGTCACGGCCGTGACCCAACATGTCACGCCCGTGACATGCCACTTTTCGCCGCGCCGTCCAGAAAGCCCACGCCGCTGTCAGATCCGATGTGAATAGTGCAGTCACGCCCATGTTCACGCCCGTGACCGAGGGCGTGTAATCTGAAATTTTTGCCTATAAATTCAGAGGCTCTCCTTGAGTCCAGGGTTCAGAATTTTGGAGTGGGGGAGGTGCTGCTAGAGCTGATAGTGAGTCTTTCATGTTCATGTTCATGTTCTTCCTTAATCTTTCATGTTCTCTTTTTCATGTAATGTACTAGTTTTTTTATTTCTTGCTTGCACTAGTTAATTAAAGCTTGTAACTTTACTTTCCTAGCTTTGTAATCTCTCTTTAAGCTTGTAATCGTTTTGGTTTTCAATAAAATTAAGTTTCCTATTTCATGTTCTCTTTCTCTCCTTAGTATTTTTTTTATGAATGCTAATTTTCCTTTCCTTTCATGCAATTTTCAATCTTCTCATTTAGCTTGCAATTAGTTTCTCTTTTTAGCTAAGTAATCAAAACCTCAAATTTTCGTCGATAAAATAATAGTGATTTTCCTCGAAGTAGAAGTAATCAACGAGCCCTGTGGAATACGACCTTGATATTCCTAAATATCCTATACTATAGACGATAAGGTACACTTGCCTTTATCGGATATAGTTTTGGAGAAAATCTCAAACCTTCACTAAATTTCAAAACCGCAAAATTGATATCAACTTGCTTGGTAAACTCTATATTGGTTGCTTTTAACATGAATTTTTTTTCTATAAAACTCTGATTTATTTCTATGAAAATATTATTACGCTAAAAACTCTGATTCATTAATGGATTTTAAAATAGCTATGTGAGTGTTGTCATAAATTCAAATAAAAATATAAACCCATAGGCTATGAACTTATCACTAAATTTAAATGCTTAATGTTTCTAATAATTATTATCCATGACTTCATTTCTCCCCATAGCGGGGGCGTAGGGTTGTAGACATTAGATAACCTTATCTCTAGTCATGTCTTGTACTTAACCGGGGAGGGTTCCAGTGGGGCCTTGCGAGGCACTGGGGGGAAAGAGTGCTAGGTTGAGTTTTTTCTAGTGTTTGCATGTGGGACTAACACCCCAACCTACGTCATGTATGCAGCTCCTCATGCCCATCCGTCACTTAGTACGGGGCTAGGGTGTAGACATATTGTCTGGGTAGTTTAGTTACTTGGAAATCATTACATTCTTCTTATGCGTAAACCTCTTATATAAAAAGGAAAAACTAACATGATAATACTGAGTGCTTGACAAATGTTAGATTGTTCATCTTTAAGCTAAAAACTCTGATCTATTTTTATAAAAAACAATTATTCTAAAACTCCTTATCATTTCATTCTCTCTACAAGCTCGATCATGCCTTTATCTTATTATCAAAGCTTTTTATGTGTTGCTTCCTTACCCACTTTTGCTAATAATAAAAGGGGGAGAACTAACATGATAAATATAATCTGCTGTCAAAATAGAAAACTAACATGCTTAATTAAGATGATAGCTTACATATTAGGGGAGCATTCACTTAGGGGGAGCATGTATTTAGGAGGAGCAATTCTAAATACTACAATTGATAATTATCCTAAGTCATCACTCTCTCACATACACAAGTAGTTCATCATGCTTATATATATATTAATGCTCTGATTTATCATTAATGGTTTTGTTATTATCAAAAGGGGGAGTTTGTTGGAACATGGTCTTCCGCATCTCCTAGGTTTGAGAATAACAAAACCTATGTGTATTTGATCTTGTGTGTTTAAGTGTGTAGGATAACAAAGTCCATATGAATCTAGGATTACATAAGAAGGTTGCCCCCAAATTTGAGTCTTCAAATTCAACACTCCTTCTAGCGCGGGCGGTATCACCTAGCGCCTGGCGCTAGCGCTAAGGAACCCTTGAGAAGAAACCGAACCGCTGAGAATGGAAGCTGGGTTCGATGAAATAGATCTTGCGTTCGACGAACTTGCATTCGATGAATTTTCGCTCGACGAATGATGATGCCCATTCGACGAACTTACTGCTGCGATCGACGAAATCAAGCCGCTGAGAACGGAAGCTGGGTACGATGAAATTTAATCTGCGTTCGACAATTTTGCGTTCGACGATTCTTCATTCGATGAATTTCCGATCGACGAATGATGAAGCCCGCTCGACGAACTGCGCTCGACGAAATTGAGTTTGACGAATGTTGTAGCCTGATCGACGAATTGAGTTCGATAAAATTTTGCTCGATGAACTGCAAGCTGCGCTCGACGAAATGCTCATCACTGCGTTCGACGAAAATTCGATTGACGAAAAGAATGCTTAAGCGCAATTCTGGTAGCACATATAGAAGGAGATAGCGCCTGGCGGTATCTGATAGCGCAGTCAGTAGCGCGGAGCACAGAAGGCAAGAGAGAATTGTTTCCTCAGATTGAAGATTCTGCCGCGCAGAATATGTCCTAAAATGGGGTAGCGCCCGCGGTAGCACTAGCGCAAGCGCTAGCACTATGGCTATAACAAGGACCCCTTGGCTCCGTCTTCCTCATCCTATCGAGATCCAAAATTCCAGAGCTTCGTGCCACATCATAGAGAGGAAGGTTCAGAGAGATACTCCCACAAATCCATAAAGGCTTAAGGATATCCGTGGAGAAGATTTCAACACGCGCCATCATTGTGATGAAAGACCGCATCGACTACGATCATACTCTGCGTCTTCGTGTACTTCTCCAAGAGATCCACATAGAGGGAGTTTTATATTATTGTCTTTTCATTTCACATCTTTTCTGTAATCGTTTAGTGAACTCGCCTCGTGTTGACGACTAGGTCTGGGTAGGACTTAGTGAAGAAATTCGCCTTGTGTTGGCGACTAGGTATGGGTAGGACTTAGGGCAGAAATTTGCCTCGTGTTGGCGACTAGGTCTCGGGTGTAGGTCTAGGGGGTGCTCGAGGCCATATCCGAGGAAGGGTTGGCTAGAGCGGCTTGAGGCCATATCCGGGGAAGGATAGGCTAGGGCCAACCGGTTCGTGGGGATACGAGTCGGTATAGAAAACAAAAAAAGTCTTTCATATTTCGCTTTCATTTCTAGCGTCATTGAAATCAAAATTTTGTAATCAATTTTATTAATAATAATCATATCTCTCTTTATGTAATAAAATTGATTTGTTCTTCATTTCTCTAAATTGTTTATTATCCTCTCCTTTATTATAAAACAATTTAGATCTTTATTCAAAATCACTATTTTGATCTCTTATCATAAGCAAGTATTTCAAAATATAATATAAGTTTTAAAAAAACCCTTATTCACCCCCCCCCCCCCTCTAAGGGCGCCTACCGATCCAACACATCTTTCCCCTTAGTGGTGGCAGGGGCCTTCTTAGTCTTCTTCTTCGCTGAGGCTAGCGCGGCAGATTGGCTCTCCGGCGGCGATCGCTTCTCCCCGGAGGACGAGTTGGGGTGGTCTCGGCATGCATAAGCGACCACCGTAGCGATCGAGCCAGAGGAGAGTTTGTAACCCTCGCGTGCGGGGGGTGGAGTGGAAGGTTTCGCTCTCCTGCAAATGCGACAATGGTAACAGTTAGTTGCCAGTGTTAGAAAAGTACAGGAAATGTAAAGCTCGCGAGTGCGAGTAAACCTTCGCCTTGGGGCACCGGAAGTAGCGAGTCCACCTTCTGCCGGAGGAAGGCGACCTCGAAGTTCTTCCCCTCTAGGTACTGGAAGAGCCTCGTGTCGTCCACCCCAGTGAGGCAGGGGGGCGGTATGTTGCCTCATCTCACTGGATGGGGGGCGAAAGGTATGTTGTCGAAGGGTCCTTTGACAAGGATGAATTTCTGATGCCAGTAGTGGCTCTTGTTCACTGTCTCATAGACAATGACGTGCTGGCTCGCAAAGTAGGTGGTTCCGTCCTTGTAGGCGCGGAAGGAGAAGACCTTGCGGAAGACGAGTAGGATTAACTCTATCTTCTCTTCACGCAGGTAGCTAGCAAACACGACCACCACAGTGATCGCATTCGGCGTCAGCTGGCTCGGTAAGACGCCGTAGTACTTGAGTACCTGAGAAATTCACCAAAGAAAGGTTAGCACGCTCTTTGCGAGGCGAGCAAGAAATGCGAGGGTTGAGTAGATTACCTGGCGAACTTCCATCCATAAGGGGAGTCACAACCCATTCTCAAAATGAGCGATGGGGATGGCAAGCTCATCAGAGGACGGCTTGTTTATGAGCGAGGAACTCATCGTTGGTGTGCGAGGCGCATAAGAAAGGGTGATCGCGATAGGTCCCGGCGCACCTGGCTTGTAACACCTCCCCTGTAATGACCATATAACATGGGTCCGGCCGGGACACCACAACATATAACCGCCACAGTTTCAGCATTAAAAGATGATATAAACTACCCAGCTCAAAACTCAGACAACACAGCGGAAACAAAACTAAAAGCCACGGAGATTGTCCACGATAAAAATACATAGGAAAGAAACCGGACTTAAGGCCTTACACAACCAATAGTCCAAGGAAAAATCAATCATACATCACCGACATAAACTCCCAAAGGAGGGGGGAACTAGCTTCCCTAAGCTACCTCGGCATGCAAGCCGGAACATCAAAAGATGAGTACAAAAATGCAGGAAAAACAGAGTAAGCACTTCATGAGGCTTTAGACCTTTTTGGCCTGCGAGCTCGTTCCAGCCTGCGATCCTTGTCCTGCATCCAAATCACAAAGAGCGGTAAACGAGGGTCAGCTATGGCTGACCACAAACAGTCTAACAACACCCCTCCTCCCGGCCTCCCTAGCAGACCCCGGGGAACTACATCACCCTGCAAGTCAGCACTTCGTATGCACATGTATATAAGGAAAGAAGCAACATAAAACAACAGGTATGGGCGTCACAAACAACATCCACATTTCTATGTTGAGCAAGTAATAAAGGGGCCGACAAATGCAATATGAATGCAAACCCGTGTTTCACCCAAGGCGCCCTAAAGCGTGTGGATCTAACACATCATCATACATTATCAACACAACCACGGGGTACTCAACACTTCCCCCCAAAGGGCATCATAGCCCAAGGCCAAGAACTCACGCCGTGACCCACCTCGCCTGGCCCTCCATGCCATAGGGCTTGTCAACAACTCACACGTTCTAACCACAAAGCACACAACCGATGCTAAGAACCTTGGCTTAGACTCCGAGCAAACATCCCAAGGCCCTGGTTTTACCGTCGGGACAATGTCCATCGACTGCCTCGCCTGCAACCGTTCCGGGTTTGTCCATTAGCATAGACGTTCTCGTCAGTTAACACCGAAGGGACTAATCTTGCTGGGACACTCTCCACATGTGAATATCAGTCTTCACGGGATAGCCAGCGGACCACAAAGACCAATTGCACCTTCGCACAACACTAGGCATCACAAGCCCCATAATCCGCTGATGCGTATTCGGCAAGTGCACCGGTCGCTGTCAAGTAATAAAATTGGGAATAGCTTCCCCGAATATCGTCTCTCAAGGAATGCAGGTTCTGGTGAACGAAACGTGTGGTGAATCGATTGTTATACGAGCGAACAAAGGAAAAACAAGGACATTGATTTTGGGTTTCCTAAGCTAGTGCAGAAAAGAGAGATGCGGGTCAAAACTCCGCTTCGCAAGGCGAGGTGGATGCAACGGCCGCGATGCCGTGCTTCGGTAAGCGGGTGGAGTGGCCACAGTGCGGGGTTCGTTCGGGTCGTACTCACCTCTTCACAAACATCACCACTAGCAATCGCTAAGTGGCTTCACACACAAGCAACCTAGACTATCACAACAACAAACAAGGGATATTCTTGCCACCCCATCAACATTGGACATGAACACAAGCAATAATCCTTAAGATTAACTTAACAAGCATTCATACAATGCATAAACAAGTACAAGCATCAAGGGTTAGAGAGGACCACAAAGAAGATATCACCGCGTCTTGGGTTCACGGCCGGAATAAGAGGTTGTCGGGCTCTCTCCGGGCTCGGCCCTCCGATGGCATGCTAACTCGAAGGTGGCTGTCACTGCTCCAACGATCTTCAGCGCTTCTATGGTCTCCTCGGCGAGGAATGCTTGAGCTAGCGGTGGCGGAAGCTTGCAAATGCTCTCGGATGGAAGGATGATGATGGAGATCGCCGAAGATGGTCTCCTCTTGCCTCCTACAGTGGAAAGGGTGAAAATGGCGGGATTCCCAGCCTTTCCCGCGAGGGGGATCGAGCTCTCTCCCGTCACACAATGGTAGCAACAATTCCTGCTTAAATACTAAACAGGCAGAAAAATGGTCACGCACGGTCGAACGCACGACCGTGCGTGGACCGTGCGTGGACCGTGCGTTATTAAATGATAAAACTAGACTTGAGGGAGACGCTGCTCCGCCCGTGCGATTTACTCACGCACGGGCAAATCCTTCCGTGCGTCAAAACGTACGGATAAATTTAGAAATGACAAAAACTCAGAGAACACAGGCCAACCGTGCATTTTACACATGCACGGGCAAATCTGCCCGCGCGTCAAAACGCACGAGCAAATTTAGATCGCTAGTTCTCTGCATAGAAGGTATCGCACGACTGCAATCGTCCGTGCGCCAAGGAAAACGCACGACCGTGCGTTTCACACAGTCATGAATTCTGGGAGAAAACTGGATCCAAGATAATCCAGCCACCTGCACACAAGAACAACAAACTGGGAATGCACCTCCAGCACCAGATAAACATAAAGAAATGGAAGGGGGCATTGTGTGCTTACCCCCAATAACAAGGAGCGCAATTGCACACCGAAATGGGCCTAATAGTGCACCTAGCAGGGAATAGTGAATATGAATGAAAACGTGCCTAAAGTGTGGTGCAAAGACTAGATAATCGGGCCAGATGAGTCCATAAATATATATATAAATGGGACTCATCATCCGCACATTATTTCCCCGCCCAAAACCCAACATTCATTACCACACGAAGCTACAAGGGCATCACGACGACGAATTCGCCGTATTCGGATATCTAACAAAACCCCTAAAATGCGCGTCAATCAACATCACCGAATCGGACCAACGGTCGCGAAACCGGCATCACCCACAATGCCTAATCCACTAACGGAGCGGATTTCTAGTGCAAATCATGTCGGGGAAGGACACAATCAACCCGATGGTTCCTCTTGAACCAAGGCGACCCGGATCCCTCTCACTCGATGGATCCAGTGCCAAAATGCAGAAAATAAAGGGATGCCAAGCACGCATCCTAAAGACCGGGAGGAGAAATGTCATTACCTTTTGAGATCTCCTCCTAGCCATGGAAACTTGAAAAGAAATGGAGAAGAAGAAGCGTCTTGACGTTCCCTATGCGCTGCCGGTCTCGGATCGGCGAACGGAGCTCCGAAGCTCCAACAATGGGGGAAAATGGCTCCTCCTTCTCTCTAGGTTTTCATAGGTAAGAGAGAGAGGAGTGGGTGAAATGAGGTTCTAAACCCTCATTTCCAGACCTTAAGCCATCAGGAACTATTTCCAACCATCAGATCTCCTCACAACACAACAGATGGCTCAGATTTAAACTTAAAACGGGCTGGAAAAACCCGTACACGGCTTGGCACACGGCCGTGTGCCAGGCCGTGTGAACACACAGGAAAAACTGGAGCTAGACACGGCCCTGCACACGGCCATGTGTCTGGCCGTGACCTTTACTGCCACAATTAGATGCATAAATTCAAAGACACGGCCTTGCACATGGCCGTGTCACAAGCCATGTCAAAAATCAACTTCTCTAAAAAGCTTCCTAAACACCCCCAAACAGCCCCAAAACCCCATGGGACTCCTCTAATGCTCTTAGGGTCTTCATGGAAAGCAATTATATGAATTTTGGGGTGTTACAACTCTCCACCCCTTAAAAGAATTTCGTCCCGAAATTTCAGAATTGAAACAGGAAACCATAATGCATACCTGATGCAAAAAGTTCCGGGAAGTCCTTACGCATCTCTTGCTCACGCTCCCAAGAGGATTCGTCTCGCCCGGAATTGTCCCATCGCACCTTCACAAGCCTGACTTCCTTGTTACGCAACTGCCGGACTTCCGAGTCCTCCACACAGATCGGACGAACCCTCGTCCTCAAATCCTCTATCACCGGCACCGCTGCCGCTTCAACTACGATGCTTGGCTCTACCAAAGCTTTCCTCAGCACAGAAACATGGAAAACATCATGTAATCCACTCAACTCAGCGGACAAATCCAAACGATAGGCTGCTTCGCCTATACGCTCTGTAACCTCGAACGGGCCCAAATATCTCGGACTCAACTTCTTGAGTCGTCGCACACGCGAAACACCCTTGAACGGCTTGATCTTCAAGTAGACCATGTCGCCCACTGCAAACTCCACATTTCTATGGTGCGCGTTAAAATACTTTGCTTGCCGGTCCTGATCAACCTTCATGCGCTCCTGGATCATCCCTACCATTTTGCAAGCATCTGTCACCACTTGCTTTCCCAAAAGCTTAATGTCTTCCGCCTCTGCCCACGACATTGGTGTTCGACACCTCCTTCCATACAATGCTTCGTATGGCGCCATCTTGATACTTGCCTGGAAGCTATTATTGTAAGCGAACTCCACCATGAAAAGGTGGTCTTCCCAACTCTTACCAAAGTCAAGAGCACACATCCTCAACATATCCTCCAATGTATGGTTCGTTCGCTCCGTCTGACTGTCGGTCTGCGGATGGAACGCGATACTAAACTTGAGTTTGGTGCCTAAACTTTTCTGCACTAACCTCTAGTCCTTCGATGTGAACCGCCCATCGCGGTCACTAACAGTGCTCTTAGGAATCCCGTGCAACCGCACAACATTTCGAACATAAAGCTCCACGAGCTTCTCTACACCATCGCCCTTCAGATTCGGAATGAAGTGAGCCACCTTGGTCCGGCGATCCACTATCACCCAAATTGCATCGTTACCCTGCTGCGATCGAGGCAAACCATGTACAAAGTCCATGGAGATATCGTCAAATTCCACTCGGGGATAGGAAGAGGCTTCAAGAATCCGCCTGGCCTTTGGCATTCAGCCTTTACTAAGGCACACGTCTTACACTGGCTTACATACTCAGCTACATCCCGCTTCATCCCAGGCCACCTAAAGGATTTCTTCATATTCGAGTACATCTTTGTACTTCCTGGATGAATGGAGTACTTTGTAAAGTGAGCCTCAAACATCAACTCCTCACGGAGCTTGCCAAAATGCGGAACACACACCCTTCCGTCTCTCTTCAAAATCCCACCAACCATCTCCCAAGCACTGTCTTTGCTTTGCTGAGCTTCCAATACCAACCATTGGCACTCTTTGTCTGCACTAGTCGCCTCTCGGATTCGATTCGTTAGATCACAATGCACTTCAATCCAGTTCAACCGAGCCACGCTAGACTCACCTCTAGACACACAAGCAATGTCAAGAGACTCCAAGTCTCACACCAAACGTCCACGTCGTAGTCCCCAAGGAACTCGACCCATCTATGCTGCCGCATATTCAGATCCTTCTGGTCTAGGAAATACCTCAGGCTCTTGTGATCCGTGAAGATCTCCACCTTTGCACCGTAAACGTAGTGTCGCCACAATTTTAACGCAAAGATTACCGCCGCCAACTCCAAATCATGGACGGGGTAATTTTTCTCATGAGTCTTTAACTGCCTTGACCCATAAGCTATCACCTTGTCGTGCTGCACCAACACGCAACCCAAACCGCAACCTGACGCGTCACTGAAAATCTGAAATCCTTCCGTCCCACTAGGAAGACTAAGGATCGGAGCAGACATCAACCTTTCTTTCAAATTCTCAAATGCACAGGCACACTCCGGTGTCCATACGAACCTTTGGTCCTTGAGAGTAAGAGTCGTGAGGGGCAACGCCATTCGCAAAATGTTCTCCACGAACCTTCTGTAATAACCGGCTAGGCCAAGGAAGCTCCGGACTTCCGCCATGGTTCTCAATACAGGCCAATCCCTAATGGCTTCAATCTTCGCTGGATCTACTGCCACCCCATCTCCACTGATCACATGATCCAAAAATGCCACCTTTTCGATCCAAAACTCGCATTTCGAGAACTTAGCATAAAGCTGATTCTCCCTTAGTGTCTGCAATACTAGCCTCAAGTGAGACTCATGCTCCGCTTCCGATTTTGAATACACCAAAATATCATCTATGAACACCACCACGAACGAATCTATAAATGGTCGAAAAACCCTGTTCATCAAATCCATGAACACAGATGGCGCGTTCGTCAGTCCAAACGGCATCACCAAAAACTCATAGTGGCCATACCGAGTCCCAAACGCTGTCTTGGCAATGTCCTCTTCTCGAATCTTCAACTGGTAGTACCCCGATTTCAAATCCAACTTGGAGTACACCACCGACCCCACTAACTGGTCGAACAAATCATCGATTCGGGGAATTAGATATTTATTCTTGACAGTCAACTTATTTAGCTCACGGCAGTCAATGCACAACCGCATACTCCCGTCCTTGTTCTTTACGAACAATACCGGCACGCTCCACGGCGAAGAGCTGGGCCTAATGTACCCTTGCTCTAACATCTCTTGCAACTGAACTTTAAGCTCGGCCAGTTCCTTCGGTGCCATCCTAAACGGAGGACGCGACACAGGCCTCGAATCTGGTACCAACTCTATCGAGAAATCGATTTCGCGCTGAGGAGGTGCTCCCGGAAGCTCCTCCGGGAATACATCCTCAAACCCTTCCACCACCGGAACATCCCCAATAGCCAACCTTGTGGAGTGAGTTTCCAACAAAGCTATAAATGCCTCGCCTCCTTGGTTTACCGCACGCCTCATTTGCATAGCAAAAATCAGGGAGCAAGCCACTTCGTTAGGCCTTCAAACTTGACCTCTGCTCTACCTTTTCCTCTCAGGGTTACCACCTTCAACTGGCAGTCGATACTAGCTCGCTGCTCTGCAAGCCAGTCCATCCCCAAGATAACGTCAAATTTGGCTAGTGGCAGAATCGCTGCTACCAACTCGAAATCACAATCGCAGATTTGCAACACAATGCATCCTTTCCTCACGGTGGTCATGAAAGACCCATTCGGCATGCGCACGCTCAGCTCCACCTCTGCCTCGACGGACTCAGCGCCATTCCTCCAGATAAAGCTTTCCGCGAGAAAAGAGTGTGATGCTCCCGTGTCGAACAACACTCGAGAGGGGTAGCCCAAAACTAGCACGAAACCTAACCACGTGCACAACAAATATAAATGGTCGCAAACTACATTACAGTAACGAACAAAAACTTAAACTTTTCGTACCTGTCACCACGTCAGGTTGACGAATCGCTTCCTGCTGCCCAAGATTATACGCTCTAAGCTACACCGGAGGGAACCGCGAAGCACTAGACTCTGCCGCCTTCCCTCTTTCGCCAACACTAGGGCCGGAACACACTGATTGTTCCTGCCTCGGCTCTGGCTCAGCTCTGCCCTCGGTACAAAACTGACTTATGTGACCCACCTTGCCACACTTGAAACAAGTCAACGGACCTTTGGAGCGGAAATCTCCCAAAGGTGCGCCACTTCTCTCCCCAGGTTTGCTATTGCTCGGTCGGGGCTTCTTCTTCCATCGGTTTCCCTCGGACCTCCATTGAGACTGAGACTGAGAAGGCTTCCCTTCTCCCTGCTTTACCGCAAAACCCTTTCGCCGCTGGGTTCGCTCCATGTCGCTCTCCAAAGTGCGAGCGGCTTCGACCAACTCGTTAAATCCTGCGCTCTTCAAGGCAATCAATGGCTGCCTCAAATTCTCCCTCAGGCCTTGATAGAAGAGATTGTCCCTCTCTTCATCGTCTGCCATAGTCGTTCCCGTATAACGACCCAACCGAGTGAACTCTTGCAGATATTCGTCCAATGTCTTCTCACGCTGCACCAAATGCAAGAACTGCCGCTGCAATGCTAACCTTGTCGAAGACAGAATATAACGCTTGAGGAAGGCGTTCCCAAACTCTTCCATGGACGGAACACGCCCAAGAAAATAGCGACCGCTATGGTTCTCCCACCACAGCTTCGCATTGCCCTCTAACATAAAACTCGCGAATTGGGACTGCCTCTCCACTGGGGTCTCTGCTGCTTTCAAGAGTTCCTGGATCCTTGAAAGCCAATCTTCGGCATCCGTTGGAGTGCCAACTCCCTTGAATGTCGGAGGATGGAAACTCAAGAAGTATTTCATAAATCGATCGCCCATCCCATAAGCTCTCTCCGCTAAAGGCTCTGTTTGCCTCACTTCAACCTCCGTTGTGGCTGGTGTAGCCGCCGGAGTAACAGGAGTCGTAACTTGCACAACGGGTGTCGGAACCCGTGGCATCGCCGCAGCTTGACCCGCTACCATTGCTTCCGCTAGCATATGACAGAAATCAGCCGAGGGTATGCCCATACTCATGAGGCCTGGAGCAGTAGCACTGCTTCCTGAAGGCTCCTCTTGCCTTCTCGACGTCCCCACATCGTCGCCAACATCCTAGCATAAGCAAGGAAACAAACTCATCAAGCTCTAATCACAAGACTCGAACACAGGGATACTCATGATCCCGCACAATACTCCTATGTGGACAACCTCTCTACGCGATCCGAATACACTAGTCCTCGCAAGAATACTAACCTCGCCTCTGATACCAAATTATAACACCTCCCCTGTAATGACCATATAACATGGGTCCGGCCGGGACCCCACAGCACATAACCGCCACAGTTTCAGCATTAAAAGATGATATTAACTACCCAGCTCAAAACTCAGACAACACAGCACAAACAAAACTAAAAGCCACAGAGATTGTCCACGATAAAAATACATAGGAAAGAAACCGGCCTTAAGGCCTTACACAACCAATAGTCCAAGGAAAAATCAATCATACATCACCAACATAAACTCCCAAAAGAGGGGGGAACTAGCTTCCCGAAGCTACCTCGGCATGCAAGCCGGAATATCAAAAGATGAGTACAAAAATGCAGGAAAAACAGAGTAGACACTTCATGAGGCTTTAGACCTTTTTGGCCTGCGAGCTCATTCCAGCCTGCGATCCTTGGCCTGCATCCAAATCACAAAGAGCGGTAAACGAGGGTCAGCTATGGCTGACCAAAAACGGTCTAACAACACCCCTCCTCCCGGCCGCCCTAGCGGACCCTGGGGAACTACATCACCCTACAAGTCAGCAATTCGTATGCACATGTATATAAGGAAAGAAGCAACATAAAACAACAGGTATGGGCGTCACAAACAACATCCACATTTCTATGTTGAGCAAGTAATAAAGGGGCCGACAAATGCAATATGAATGCAAACCCGGGTTTCACCCAAGGCGCCCTAAAGTGTATGGATCTAACACATCATCATAAATTATCAACACAACCACGGGGTACTCAACACTTCCCCCCAAAGGGCATCGTAGCCCAAGGCCAAGAACTCACGCCGTGACCCACCTCGCCTGGCCCTTCATGCCATCGGGCTTGTCAATAGCTCACACGTTCTTGCCACAAAGCACACAACCGATGCTAAGAACCTTGGCTTAGACTCCGAGCAAACGTCCCAAGGCCCTGGTCTTACCGTCGGGACAACGTCCACTGACTGCATCACCTGGCAACCATTCCGGGCACGTCCATTAGCACAGACGTTCTCGTCAGTTAACACCGAAGGGAATAATCTTGCCGGGACACTCTCCACACGTGAATATCAGTCTTCACGGGATAGCCAGCCGACCACAAAGACCAATTGCACCTTCGCACAACACTAGGCATCACAAGCCCCATAATCCGCACATTATTTCCCCGCCCAAAACCCAACATTCATTACCACACGAAGCTACAAGGGCATCACGATGATGAATTCGCCGTATTCGGATTTCTAACAAAACCCCTAAAATGCGCGTCAATCAACATCACTGAATCGGACCAACGGTCGCGAAACAGGCTTCACCCACAATGCATAATCCACTAATGGAGCGAATTTCTAGTGCAAATCATGTCGGGGACGGACACATTCAACCCGATGGTTCCTCTTGAACCAAGGCGACCCGGATCCCTCTCACTCGACGGATCCGGTGCCAAAATGCAGAAAATAAAGGGATGCCAAGCACGCATCCTAAAGACCGGAAGGAGAAATGTCGTTACCTTTTGAGATCTCCTCCTAGCCATTGAAACTTGAAAAGAAACAGAGAAGAAGAAGCATCTCAACTTTCCCTACGCACTGCCGGTCTCGTATCAGTGAACGGAGCTCCGAAGCTCCAACAATGGGGGGAAAATGGCTCCTCCTTCTCTCTAGGTTTTCAAAGGTAAGAGAGAGAGAGAGAGGAGTGGGTGAAACGAGGTTCTAAACCCTCATTTCCCGACCTTAAGCCATCAGAAACTATTTCCAACCATCAGATCTACACACAACACAACGGATGGCTCAGATTTAAACTTAAAACGGGCTGGAAAAACCCGTACACGGCTTGGCACATGGTCGTGTGCCAGGCCGTGTGAACACACAGGAAAAACTGGAGCTAGACACGGCCCTGCACACGGCCATGTGTTTGGCCGTGACCTTTACTTCCATAATTTGATGCATAAATTCACAGACACGGCCTTGCACATGGCCGTGTCACAAGCCATGTCAAAAATCAGCTTCTCTAAAAAGCTTCGTAAACACCCCCAAACAACCCCAAAACCCCATGGGACTCCTCTAATGCTCTTAGGGTCTTCATGGAAAGCAATTATATGAATTTTGGGGTGTTACATGGCTCGCCCCTCAGATTCTACCTCGACAACTATGGCACTAATAGCAGCTAGCCAGAAGAAGCACGAGTGCGAGCCGAGAGTTGCGAGAAAGCCTGGGGGAGAGGGAGAGGCTTGAATAGTTAATGCGGTGGTTAGAAAGTAAAAACCGCCAGCTATTTATAGGAAAGAAAAGAGCGGTAAGGTTTTGAAGTGCCTAGGGGTGCGGATAGCGGAATCGCGCAGTGACGTTTCAGCTTCTCGTACCTTTTCTGCTCCGGGTGAGCATGCGTCCTGGCGACATTCTCCAGCTCTCCATGGGCGAGCCAAGCTACAGGAAAAGAAATAAAAGTTTTGAATGCGAGACAGCAGTTCACGAGCGTAGACTAAAGCGAGGCGGGCATATCAAATATAAAATGAGCAGCGTGCGAACACAATTAATATTGCGGTGGAAGCAATGAAAAGCGAAAATAATATCTCACGAGCGAGCAATGATGTCCATATTACACATTCACAAATTGTTCAAATCCCCTAGATGAAATAATAGGGACGAGAGAGAAGGAAACATATAACATTGTTCAGTAGTTAATCCACTTCCAGCGACCGCGACCGCGACCACGCACTCCAGAACGCGGTGGTACTCTCGGGTAGTGGGACTCGTGGACCGACTAGACCTCGAGCTGCATCAGCCGCATTTGATCCTCAATTCGCGCGAGGTGCACCCCAGGTGAGGTGACCTTGCCGGGAGCAACCTGTTGTATCTTCATAAGGACGCGCACGTTTGCTTTCTCCATTGCGGTGAATCTCTACTCGTAAACGGTCCTTTCCACCTGGTTCTGGTCATATATCTCTCGCAGCATGGCGCTGTATTTCTAGAATAGCTCGGTGACCTTCCTTTTCATCTGCTCCGGGTTGTCAGGGTCCCCGAGTAAGTCTGCAACCTGGCCCGGTGATGGCGGTGGCGATATCTCCACCTCCCCGTGCTCTGACTCAGAGGATGGGGTCCTGGGAACACCTGCGGGGAAGAAGTCAGCATAAGGGATAGGAAATAGGCAATCAGCGAAAATTAGCCGACGTGGCGAGATCAGGATGGTACGGGTTCGTGAGCGAGAGGAGCTTGGTTGGCCCTTGAAGGCTTCCGTGAAGGCCGGGGTAATGGATTTTCCTAGGCCAGGGCGGTGCGTTGTTTCCTCAGCGACCCAGGGTTCGGCAAGTAGCGAGCCGCCTGGGCTCCGTTATCCCAGAACGCCGAACCCCAGAGTGATGATGGTCTAGTTCAGTGGGGGAGGCGAGTCCACTAGGAGGGAGGTTCGCATCTCCGGGGTCACAAGAGGGGACACTACGAAGAAGGAACAATGCGGGTCAACGATCAAAGAAGAGCAAGAGAAAGCGAGGCGAATAATTCACTCGGTCGCGAGGGTGGGTCCCGTTGGTCGGCAGTCCTCACATCCGAGGTGGATCAGTCCTCCTGGGAGATGCGGGGCGAGAAACCGTTGGCGATGGCTTGATATGATTTTCCTCGACATAAAGGTTCTGCGAGCCAGGAAACAAAGCTAGGTGAATACTATTTGGATTATCGAACCTTCGACATTAGTACCTGCGAGTTGAACTCGTTGTGAGGAGGCGAATGTAGAGGTGATGATCCAACCTCTCCGGGCATCCGTAGGATGGTCTTCTCCTTTTTGGTCTGAGGCGGAGGTGGAGCAGGTTGTGGAGAAATCCAGGGAGCGAGCTCAGCAACTTTGACCTTTTGAACCGCCTGCGAGGCCTTGAGGTAAGCCAATATTTCTTCTCTTTTGGACATCGTGATTGATATGGCGACGAGCAGCGAAGGAGGAGAGATGGAGAAAAAGTTCATGCACCATCCAGGAAGAATGGTATTTATAGTCTTGGGCATGGGGCCCACCAAAAGATTCTCACGATGTCATCAAGGGGCCGGTGAACACCAGGGGTTGGATGTTTCTTTGCGAGCCTAAGATAGCCCCGCGAAGAGCGGGGATTGTGTACAACCCCAGTATTTGCCAGCAGGTGAGCGAAGACAAAGGGATCAACATGCGGGAAGAGTAAGATGGAGGGAGAGCCAGAGTCTCGCAGGCAGCTCGCAGGAAGGTGGGCGAGCCGGGCTCTCGCCGTCCGCTCACCAGAAGGTGGGCGAGCTGGGTTCTCGCGGGCCGCTCGCAGGAAGGCGGGCGAGCCAGGTTCTCACGGGTCATGAGAGGAGCCCGGTGGGTGGCTCGCCTAGTAGGGGTCCAGGGGTGTTTTTACATGGAAGCCCCTGGTGGTCGGCAGTTAGCCTCTCCAAACATCATAGTTTGGCTGTTGGCAGACCATTTTGGGCTCTGCATAGTAAAAGTGGAAGGCAGAATCCCATTATTAGCAGACCGTAAGTAAAAACTATAAATAGAGCTGGAAAGGCATCTTTGGAGAGGATTCCAATCTCAATACTCTGAGCTTCCTTCTCTCTAGGTTATCTTGGCTTAGCTCTCAGGCTCTCCAAGGTGCCCAGTCTCAGCTTTGGCTTGGGAGGGGAAGCGCTTAAAATATCTTCTGGGTGTGTGGTGGGACCTCCTCGCTCGACCAAGGGTCTATGTCTAGTTTTGAGTTTTCGGTATGTTCCTTCTGTGGAATCAGTAAGTGCTAGCTGCCCCTCAACGTGTTGGGGGCACGAGCTCCACAAGATACCAAGTTCTGGTTTCAACATAGGAGGTGACATATTATTCTTTCTAGGGGTAGCATAAGGAAAGTAAGCGATGTGGTCAATCTTTCTACACTGATAACAAATAGGAGGAAACCTATTCTTCTTGCCATATTGTTGGCTTGAGCCCTCAGATGTACACTCTCCATGACCCCTAAGTTTGTTGGCCCATTGTTTCTTTATACCAACACTAAGGAATTTTTGCACATATATCACTTCTTATGTATGTATCTGATCTCTACGGACGTCCATTTCTAAATATCACACTGACCAAAGTAATGCATCAAAATATCCTTAATCAATATGACCAACACCCAGTATAGACTCCCGTGCAACTCCTGTTGGTGATAGGTTGACAAATTTAGGGTTTATTTCTTCACCATTATTGGTCTCCTTCTGAATGGGTGATGTACCACCATCATCACCAATCACCTAGAAAAATTTAAGACAGTCAAACATCAGGCTACTAACAAACATAAGAAATCAAAAGTGCAAACAAACATCACAACAAAGGACACTCACATTTCATCTAATATGTATCACATCCTATATGGACATCTCTATTTCAAAAGTTCTTCCATTGCTTTTTGGATACACTAAAACCCATAAGGTTGGCTAAACTTCCACTAGGATTTTCTTAATTCCCTCAAAAATTGCTAAACCTTCCTCAAGGAATGGTTAAACCTCCATCAAGGATTGCTAAACCTCTCTATAAGACCAATTTGTAACAACCCACATTTATCAGTCATAAAGTATGGGTTCGGTAGGGCCCCAAAGTATTGAATGTCAACAAGTGACGTATTATAAGAAGGTAACTAACACAATGCATGATATATAGTACTTTAGTAACTACAATAGAAGCAAAATAAGACCAGTCCATAGAATATGTTAGATCATGAAGTGCACTGTGTGCCTCTGAGTATTCTCTAGAGGGGGGGGGGGGGGGGGGGGGGGGGCGTGAATAGAGTTTTAAAACCTTTTTCCTAATTATGTACACACAATAAAACTACTAAGTACTTATGCAATCAGCAATCCCAATAGTAGAATAAAGTAAACAAGATTGCAGGAAATATAAGAATAGAAAACTGTAAGCAGGGACAACACAGAAATGCAAACAAAGAAGACATGGGATTTTTATAGTAGTTCCCCAAAATGATTGTAGTCCACTCTTCTACCTCCCTGGTAGGTTTGCACTAACTGTGCCTGAGTCTTTTGATAAGGAGACTCTTAGAACTACTGAGTCTTTTGATAAGGAGACTCTTAGAAACACTGAGTCTTTTGATAAGGCGACTCATAGAACCACCGAATCCTTTGAAAGAGGGATTAATAAAACTCTTTTACAGTAGGTGAATTAAGAAGAAGAAAGAGAGAAAGAGGAGAATGGAATTCTGCTTTCAGAATTCTTCAGAAGCTATTTTCTGCTTCTGTTTATCACTGGATCAAAATATAATGAACCCTTGCTTATGATTGTGATGGTTGCAAGGGTTATAGGATTGATCCTTATTCTCTGAGCACTTCTTGTAAACTTGCTGCTGTGTGTAGAAGAAGAAGAAGAAGAAGAAGTAGCTATGTGTTTTTCCTGTACTAAGAGATATCATCTAATCTATCTTAGGGTTAAAGGGGGAACAAGAAGAATCCCTGTTCGGTAGACAGAAAATATGTAATGTATCCTTTTTTTATTTTTCTTCACCTCTCATAATACTTATTCTCCATGATTGAATTTGAATTTCTTTCTTCTTTTGGGTTGTCCTGAAGAGGAATTCCTATTAGAGAATTGATTTCCCATTCTTCTGTTGTTCCCGACCCGTCCATCAGTTTTGACTACATTCCAAGAATGCTTTTTGCTGTCTCCTGGAATATATTACAATCTTGGCAATAAACGAGCCGTTGGAGAACTGTCTTCAGCATTGTGGACCTTCTGAAAAGGTATTAAAAGGATAGATAAAAAACTTCTATTTCAGACTATATTCGACGATGCGTCGACTTCATCATTCTTCATATCGACGCATCTCTGATTTCCTATAGGAGTAGCTTCAAATTGCTTTTTAGCTCTGGCTGAACTCAAATGTCGACGTTGCGTTGATTACTTATCGACGTACCTGTCGAGTTGAAGGCTTTGACTTGAACTTCATCTTCTGCGTCGAATTGAAGTCGAAGTTGCATCGACTTCTAAGATGACTTCGACAGGCTCTTCCTTCTGCGTCGAGTTCCTTTCGACGTTGCGTCGACTTGACTTATACTTTGACATGCTGATTGAGTTTCATCGACTTTCAGTCAGAGTTACGTCGAAATCTAATCGAAGTTGTTTCGACTTATATTCTATGCAAGTTATAACTAAACTAAATTTGTACTTATCTTGACCTGGTCTTAACACTCTTAGGTGAGTGTGACATCCTAAGACCTCTAATGATCAATTTACCCTTTTCTATACAATGTGGGTAATATAACCTAACAGATGAAATCACTTTAAGTAATTTGTTAGATAAATCACAATGGTTTTTTCCAACAATCTCCCCCTATTTATCATAACAAATTTTACAAAGTAAGGTAAGTGATTTCAAGCATGTTTTGAAATAGACTCAAATACAACCAACTATACATAAATAATAAGGACATTAATGAATGGAATCATATACCATTTTATACATTTTCAAGTAGTCATATTGTTCTTAACAGTTGTGCCCTCCAGATGTTATAATGTAAAGAGTTCATAACTATACAATACTTAGACTTTACTGTTCTTTGTCTGGAGTTTTCCTCTTCCTTGAGAAGACCAGAGGAACTACTAAAGTTCTTACAGCAAATACAATAGGCTCCCTTCCTTCTTTAATAGTCCTATCAGCTTCTTGATGGGTTTCTTTCTCTTTGGGAGGCTCCCCCTGAGAATATGCATCTTATTCAGCATTTAGAGCAGCCTCCTTAGAAATCATTTCCACTTCATCCAATAGTTGTTCATCTTCTGGGAGCTCCCCCAGAGTTGATACAAGTTTTTTTGGAGGATTTGCAAGAGGCTCCACTTGGATTGTTCCTATTTGAAAAAACAGTGAGCTTGTTTCGGTCAAGAACCTCAGTAGTTGGGACACTTGGGGAAACATCTTCTTGTGCATTCTTGTCCTTCTCCTGGACACTCACAATTTCCTGATTAAGCCTCTCCTCCTCCTGGATCTTCTCCCCCTTCTTAACCTTACTTAACAAGAAGGTTAAGAACTCTTTAGTTACCCTGGAGGAGGATATGGTTGATTTCAGTGCCAGGAGAGACTCTTGTGATTTTTGCATTTCTGACTCCATCTAGGGGTACTTCCTATTAAACTTCCATTCTTCCGAGGCTATCAGATCAGCAAAAGTGCTAGCAGCTAATCTTACTACTTTTGAAATCACTTGCTCAAAGTTAAAGCAAGGAGTTGAATGTGTAGAAGAGACAGGAGGTATTGCTTTGAAGTTCTCATTGAGTATGTAATATCTTGGTAGATAGTGGAGTGGGATTGATACATTTCTGGAGGAATGTGATACTGTGGTAGGGGAGTAGACATATTATCTGTAATTATGGTGGATGGTTGTTGATGTGGTTGGAGAGGAATCTAAGGTGTTAGATCTATAGTTGTAGTAGATGGAAAGGATTGCAGATTTTGGAATGGAGTATTATCTGGGATGATATCTTGTTGAGCTACTGCAGGGACCTATGCTAGAATGTCATCCCTTGGGGGATCTAGTACATTTGTCTTTGTGTTATGTGGAGTTAGAGAAGGAGGGGTGAAGAGGCAGCTTGCCCGGGCTTCAGAATCTGCCTGGTCCATTTGGAGAATATTCCTATGTTCATATTTTCCCTGGAGGAATGGGCATTCCTTTTGACTTGCACACCATTGGATAATGATGGAATAGCACCTGGCTCATAATTCTCATATAGGCATTTTATTTGTGTGAATATTTGTGGTCAATCAGCTTCAGGAGGCATCTTCCCCAGTTTATCTTCTTATTAAGGACTAGAACACCCATGATCTGCAACTGCTACTTGGGAATAGATTATGTGGTGATTTATTGCATAGCAGAACCTTTCCCACTATGTCTGCCAAGAACCTGTATTCTTCAGATACATCATTCTTTTTCTGGTTGATGGACTTCTCCTTTTTGAACTGCATTATCTGTAATGCCTTTCTTATCTCTTCCCCTGTTAATTCATCAGAATCACTATCAACCAGTAGATCCTATGTTTGAGTCAACATCTCCTCTGTAATGTTAATGATAGTTTCACATATTCTCCCATTAATGGAACAATCATCTCCTATGTGGGAGTTGTTCTTTAGTTCTGTCAATTCAACATCAAGAACCTTGCACCTTGTAGATATTAGTTTTATCAGTCCAGTAGTTTGAAATAAGCCGAGAATGGCTTTGAAGTTTTTAGATGCACACTGAAGGAGTCGACATTCACATCAAAACCTGAGTTCACCTTAAGTGGAGCCATCTTATCAAAAGTACCTACAAACACAAGATAAGAGAGAGAGAGGGAGAGAAAATAAGAAACGAGAGGGAATTTGAGAGAGGGAGAGCACGAGAGCAAGAAAGAGATAATTAAAAAGTGTAATGAATTTGACGCCTATGTTGCTTAAAAGAAGACGATTCATCGCAACTTAGGGTTTTATTTGACGCACAGTCGACAGAGATTAATAATCAGCACGCCAATATGTGTCGAAGTAGCTTCTAGAAGTGAAACTGCGAGCGCTTGTTATGTCGACGTTGCATCGATTAGAACTCGGTGCACCTTCGAATTTGGTGAGCAACTATTAAATCGACAGATGCGTCGATATGAAGTCGACGTTGCGTCGAATTCTATTCGAATTATCTATTGTTGCTTGCTCTCGAAGCAGGTGTCGAGTAGAATTAGATGGTACGTCGAATTCTATTCAACGCAACTCTGAATAAATAGTTCCATTATTTTAGAAATTTCTTACTATTTTTCCCAACAATGATTTTTTTTTGAAAATAATATTTATACTATTATTTTCATGAACTTAAAGAAGATGAAAAGGGGGGTCCAGAGAAGGAATCACTCCCCTATTGGATATAGTTTTTTATTAAGGCCATAGATCTTCTTCCCCCCTCCATTATCTCTTAGAAGGGATCCTACGTAGTCCTGCACAAGTTGCTTAAATATTAGAAGGAACCCAGGTTACCTTGGGCCCTTTGCTTTTACCATTATAAGGTTCTATGAAAGAGTAGAAGGGTCTTTAATGATATCCTTTAGGATGGCAGAGAATGGGTCTATCAGACCTATGTTTATTATTCTGGTACTTGAAATGTGTATAAAATGTATCCAAATATAATAAATCAACAGAGTGTCTAATTATTCTACTTTTGCCTTTAAGCTTTTGACTGTTGTTGATTAATTTCTATGAATTACTCTTGCCTAGAGATTTCTTTTCCTTGTTTGAATTTGCTCCTTTGAATACAGTTATTATATCTGGATTATTAATATCCTAATCCTTAGTTAGTGCACTTCTCTCACTCTGTTGATAATCACTAGGTCTAATGAAAATAACTGAATTTTTCCAGGCCGGTCTACTAGTGACTTCAGTGCTAGTGCATGGGTATGCTCCTAGACATAGATGCTGAAATCAACATAACTAAACACATTCATCAAATACAAAGTGTGTTTATCCTTGACTTGAGGACTTCTTTAAATCAGGAATATTGAGGGAAAAGTTCCCAAAAATACTTTCCAGATCAATGGAGTTTTTGATGATGACATAAGGATAAAGCATTTCTCATTTAGCCTTAGGGACAAGGTCAACTCTTGGGTTTACTCAATCCCGATTGGAAGTATCTCTACATGGACTGAACTAGCAAATTCTTTTTTGAATAAGTTATTCCTAGCTGCAAAAATACAAGCAACTTGTAACAAAATTGCCGCCTTAACACAATGCAATCAAGAGTCCAAAGCTGAAATCTGGTAGAGGTTAAATGAGATTCTATTGAGGTGCCCTCAACATGAGGTCCCTCTGTGGACACTCATAAACACCTTCTATAGGGATCTTGATCTGAGCATACGATCTAATATCGATTTAGCTGTAGGTGGGTCTATGATGGGGAAGACTCCAAAAGTGATGTAGAGTATAATGAAGAGTCATGTGCATCATAATGCCCAGTGGGGTGAGAAGAGGAATGCCCTAGGAGAGCGGCGGGTCTTTACAAAGTTGATCCTTACGTAGATCACTGCTTAACTAGGGGCCATGTAGAAAAGATTGAAGAGCTGTGCTTAAAGGGGAAAGCAACCCACACTTCCCCAATGCATGTTGTTTCCTGTCAGAGTTGTGGTGCATTCGGGCACCACTCCTTTGAATTCCATATGATAGGTACTTTTACTGATTCTATGTTTTCTAATGTTATTGAAGATGTTAATAATATATGTAGACCTCAAAGGCGCCTCCTTTCTCCAACACATACAATACCGGGTGATGTAATCACCCAAATTTTAGTTGGAGGGATGGTTAACAACAGATATAAGGTGGGCAAGCCGGTGGGAGCCATCCTCCGTAGCAATTTGGGCCTCCCCAAAATCAAAATCAGCAAGAAGGAAGGGCACCATGGGATGAAAAGATGGATATGCACCTGTTGGAACATGGTCTTCCACATCTCCTAGGTGTGAGAATAACAAATCCTATGTGTATTTGATCATGTGTGTTTAAGTGTGCAAGATAACAAAGTCCACATGACTCAAGGATTACATAAGAAGGTTGCCCCCAAAGTTGAGCCATAAAATCCAACACTCCTACTAGCATCGGCGGTTGTCCTAGCGCAGGCGCTAGCTTTCGCTCGAGGAACTATAAGATGCACTCGACGAAATGCTCATCACTGCGTTCGATGAAAATTCGCTCGACGAACTGTATACTGCGCTCGACGAAAATTCGATTGATGAAAAGTTTGCTTAAGCGCAAATTCCGGGAGTACTTATAGAAGGAGATAGCGCCTGGCGGTATCCGATAGCGCAGGCGATAGCGCGGAGCACAGCAGGCAAGAGAGAAATGTTTCCTCCGATTGAAGATTCTGCCGCGCAGAATATGTCCTAAAATGGGATAGCGACGACGGTACCACTAGCGCAGGCGCTAGCGCTGTGGCTATAAAAAGGACCCCTCTTCTCTTGTTTCATAGACACATCAGAGAGAGAGATTGAGTGCTAGAATTCCAGAGGCTGCCTTGGCCGAAAGTTGATGTCCTACCAAAGTTCTGCAAACATCTGAAGGAGAATCTCATCACGCTGGATCCAAACAAAGTCCGCTTCTACAATGCTTATTCTACAGCGGAACTTCGCCTCCAACTTCAGAAGTTCATCAAGAGGGAGTTTTTAATTATTTTGATTTCATATTTCTTGTAAACGGTTAGTGAAATTGCCTCGTGTTGGCGACTAGGTCTGGGTAGGACTTAGGGCGGAAATTCGCCTCGTGTTGGCGACTAGATCTAGGCTAGGTCTAGGGGGTGCTCGAGGCCATATCCGAGGAAGGGTTGGCTAGAGCGGCTTGAGGCCGAATCTGGGGAGGATAGGCTAGGGCCACCGGTTTGTGGGGATGCGTGTCGGGATAGAAAACAAAAGGAGTCTACTATATATGCTTCGCCACCGATTTCTAGCGTAATAAAAATCAACTTTTGTAAAACCTTATTTGATATTAATAAAGCATGTCTCTACTTTATTGTTTTACTTGACTTCTTATTGTCTTAATCTCGCATTATTCCAAAGCTTTTAAAAAATATAATATAAGTTTTTGAAAACCCTTATTCATCCCCCCTCTAAGGGCGCCTACCGATCCAACAAGTTGTATCAGAGCTAGGTTATTCCAATCGGCTTAACAACCGGGAATAATAGCGTCTCATGATCTCGCTTTTCCGGACGGTCAAGGGGTTAGCCGACCACCTCTCTTTACTGGGTCAGATTTTAACTACTGGAAAAATCGAATGATGTGTTTTCTTATGACCATGGATGTAGAAGTATGGAACATGGTAGAAGTTCGGTACTCTCCTCCTACAACTGTAGTAGGAGAGGCGACATTACTAAAACCTAAAGATAAATAGGATGATAACGATAAACTAAGGTGTAAAAATAATGCTAAAGCAATGAACGCTTTATATTGCGCCTTAAATAAGACTGAGTTTAATAGAATTTCTGCATGCATAAAACTACTTATGATATTTGGAATCAATTGGAAGTTACTCATGAAGGTACATCACAGGTGAAAGATGCAAAGCTATTCCAACTGGAATCTGAATATGAAAAATTCAAGATGGATACCGAAGAGGACATCAACTCGATGTACACTCGCTTCGCCAAGATTGTCAACGCTTCAAAGGCACTTGGAAAGACCTACTCAGACGGGGACTTAGTGAGGAAAATTCTTCGCTCCTTACCTCCAAGGTTCAATCCAAAGGTGACTGCCATCTCGGAGTCGCACAACTTAAGAACACTCCAGATCGAGAACCTTATTGGGAATCTCATAACCCATGAGGTAGAACTCTAGATTCAACACGATGAATACAACAAAAAGCCAAAGAAAAAGGCGCTAGCACTAAAATCAAAGAAGGAGAGCATCGAAGATGATGATGATGAAGATGAAGAAGGTCTCCTGGTGAAGAACTTCAGGAAGTTCATCAGGAATCCGGAAAGAAGGAACACAATCCAAAAATACTTCCAAAAGGATACTCGACGTAAGGGATCTTCCTCTTCATCAAGGAAAGTAAAAGGAAGCGAAGATGAAGATGAAAGAACACCACCAGAGTGCTACCACTGCAGAAAGACCGGACACATTCGGAGTCAGTGCCCAAAGTATCAAAAGGAGAAAAAAGAATAATACAAAGAAAAAGAGAAAAAGAAAGTACTGAAAGCCGCAACTTGGGATGATTCTTCCTCTGAAGAGTCAAATGAGTCTGAGTCAAGTAGCGAGGAGGAAGCAAACTTATGCTTAATGGCAAAAAGCAATGATGACAACACCAGTGTTCTTAGCGACACTGAGGTAACTCCTCCTACTTTCGAAGAACTCAATGATGAATTTGTTCTAACTTGCAAATCCTATGATCAAAGTATAAATGATAATATTATATTAAATCGTGAAAATGAATATATTATCAAAGAAAATCATAAGCTCACAAAAAAATTGATTTCCCTTGAAAAGAGAAAGGTTTCATGTCAAGAGTGTGAGCACTCGTTATTTAAGACAAAAGAACTTGAAGTTTCTCTTTCTAAGGCCCTCTCACAAAACAAAACTATTACAAAAGAAAAGGGGGACTTAGAGAGAAAACTAAAAACCTCTCTTTTACAAATTGAAAATAACAAAAAGGGATTTGAAAATAAATGTGTTATGATTGTACAAGAAAATACATTTCTTATAAAACAAAATCATGACCTCAATATAGCCATAAAAAAATTTGGGATTGGTCAAAAATCCCTGGATATGATTTTGGGAAACCAATGTTATGGTTTTGGAAAATTTGGGGTCGGATATAAAAGTGAACCCTACCGCCCGGGGCTAGCCACTAACGCCGGCGGTAGCTCAACTGTTAAAAAATCTTCTGTTTTTTCTAATGTTCAAACATCATCCAGCAAGAGCAATGTAGAAACTCAGAAAGGGTCTCAACCCCCTTTATTTCATGTGCAAATTGTCTCAAGTTTGGACACACGTCTAGCTCTTGCAGAAATATAAAACAATGATCGTAAACAAATCTGGGTATCTAAGTAATCCACTTACTCTATGGGTGGTACCTCTTGGGTATCTGAATCTTTACTCTCATCTTCTCTCTAGATTTGCAGGAAGGCTAAGGAAACAGAGGATGTGTGGTACTTGGACTCAGGCTGCTCCAAGCACATGATAGGCAACAAAGCAAAATTCCTTAGCCTAGAAAAGAAGAAAGGAGGGATCGTAATGTTTGGTGATAACGGTAAAGGAAGGATCATGGGAATAGGTACAGTGGGTAACAAATCCTTTCTTATCTCAAATCTTCTTTATGTAAAAGGATTAAAACATAACTTAATATCTATAAGTCAACTGTGTGATAAAGGATTAGACATATTATTTGAATCATCCACTAATCTTTGCAAAATAGTTAATCCTAAAACAAAAGATGTGTTACTAACTGCACCTAGAATTCAAAATGTTTACATAGTTTCGTTTCATGATCTTTCCAAATCATCTATAAAATGTTTTATAACCAAAAATGATGAATTAGAACTATGGCATAGACGTTTAGGTCACGCTAGTACAAAGCTCATCTTAAAACTAGCAAAAAGGGAATTGATTAGAGGATTGCCTAAGTTGAATGGAAATTTACCTTCACTATGTTCTCCATGCCAAAAAGGTAAATTTACAAAATCATCTTTTAAAAGTAAAAATAAAATTTCTACTTCAAAACCATTGCAATTAATTCATATGGATCTCTTTGGTCCCGTTAACACCGCAAGTCTTGGTGGTAGAATATACACCCTCGTTCTAATAGATGATTTCTCAAGATATTGTTGGACTTTATTTCTCTCTTCTAAATCTGATGCGTTTTGCGAATTCTCAAAATTATGTACTCGTATTCAAAATGAACTAGATTTAAAAATAAAATGCATTCGCTCAGATCATGGAGGTGATTTTGAAAATGAAAATTTTAAATCTTTTTGTGAAATGTCAGGTATTAAGCATGAGTTCTCCGCTCCACGCACACCTCAACAAAACAGTGTTGTAGAAAGGAAAAATAGGACAATCCAAGAACTAGCACGCACCATGTTATCTGAATATAAATTACCTAAGTCTTTTTGGGCGAAGCCATAAGCACATCAGGCTATGTAATGAATAGAGTCATGCTTCGTGATGAGTCCCATTTATATACACATTTTTGGACTCATCTGGGTCGTATTTCTAGTTGATGCACTACACCTTAGGCACGTTTTTTATTATATTTGTTATTCCTTGCTAGGTGCACTCTTAGGCCCGTTTCGGTGTGCATTTGCGCTCCTTGTTATTGGGGGTAAGCACATGGTGCTCCCCATCCTTTTCTCTATGTTTATCTAGTGTTGGAGGTGTTTTCCCAGCTATTTTATCTTGTATACAGGTGGTCGGATCATCAAGTTTTCCCCCAGAATTCATGATTGTGTGCAACGCACGATCGTGCGTTTCCTTGACGCACGGACGATTGTGGTCATGCGTTCTCATCTGGGCAGAAAATGGGAGATCTGAGTTTAGTCGTGCGTTTTGACGCACGAGCAGAATTGCCCGTGCGTGAGTCAAACGCACCGATGCCTGTTTCTTCCTATTTGTAGCTTTTTTGAATTTACCCATGAGTTTTGACGCACGGGCGAATTTGCCCGTGCGTGAGTAAATCGCACGGGCGGCGCAGCTTTGTCTTCACGCTAGTTTTTATCATTAATTATCAAACGGGCAGCGCACGAACGTGCGTTCGACCGTGCGTGACCAAAATTCTGCCTATTTAGTATTTAAAGCAGGAAATGACGCTACCAAAGAGAGACCGAATCCCCTCGCGGGAAAAACCAGGAACCCCACCATTTTCTCCCTTTCCACCGGAGGAGACAAGAGGAGACTATTTCCAGCCATCTCCTTCGCCATTCCTCCATCCGGGAGCATTTGCAAGCATTCTCCGCCACCAGTTCAAGCATTCTTCGCACCTTGGGTAGTGATAGTTGTCCCAAAGACTATGGTGTCGTTCAGAAACCGTATGGAGCCCATAAATCTTTTGGCAACTCTACTGCGCCTCTGTTGTCGCACTTTTATGCGGCTGCCGCACCTTGGGTACCGGCAAAGCCGGTGAAGCAGTTTTTATTTTGCAAAAGTAGAGAGCATGCCCTGAAGGACTGTGCTGATTACCTTCGCCAACTGGAAGATGACGATGAGCCGGATATCCGGATCATCCCATCTTCGAATTCTGCGAGCACATCCCCTTCCTCTGGTTACGTGTCACTTCCACCTTCACTTTTTGATGGCTCTGGAATCGACACGTGCATTAGTGTCCCTCATGAATCTGTCTTTGATGCGACCCCCCATACCTCTTCGGTTCATGTACCACTTTGCGTAGATTTGTGCCCTTGTGTGGAGAGTGAGCCCGAACTCTCAAGTGGCACGTTTTCTCCCACTACACATGACACTACATCTATTTCTGATGTTATCATTGAGGTCAATTTACAGGATGTTGCAGACCTGCGCAGTGTCGTGCCCACTCTCATGGAGGAGAATAGTCTCGAGTGTGCTGAAGCAACTGTTTTGGTCCAGAGCGAGGAAGTCCAAGTTATAGAGGAGGCCATTGCGTGCGCTGTTGAGTCTAGTGAAATCTTCGATGATATCATTAGTTTGTCATTGCCACACCCTATGGGGGATGAAGCCGGGATTCTCCCCTTAGATGAGATTTCTTTTAGTTTTTCTTCCAATTTATTTCCTGACCCCCTTTCTTTTTGTACAAGGATGCAGGATGCCCCTCCTCCGGTTGACCAGACCTTATGCATGGAGGAGCCGAAAGCCTGGCGGGATGAGGAAGGTACTGTGAAGAAACATCTTGTTTCCTCATCATCGTTGTACTTCCCTTTGAGGATTGGTTACAAGGGGGCAAGCGGTTCTTCTTTGAAGACATAATATTGGAGGAGAAGAAGAGAGCGAAAAAGGAGGAGATTTGGGGTTGGAGGCTGAGTATCCTACTTAATTTCCACCCCTACTACCAGGTCCCCGGACCTTTTTCTTTCATCAGTTGTTACTACTTCAAATCAGCTTATAGCTGATTTGTTTTGAGCTTGTAATAATAATTAGGATTCATTAGTTTTTGCTTATTCCTAGACTTTATGAACTATGCTTTAATACAGGTATTTAGTCCACTTTAAGGACTTTAAACAAAAGGGCTTCTTGGGAGACAACCCATGGGAACCACCCGGTTCCGCTTGCTTGCTTTAATTTCTATTATGTTTTGTTTGTTTTTGCTTTGGCGCTAACATTGCAGGTGTGAATGCGATTGGATGAAGAGGAGGAGATCTTTAAAGAAGGATTATACCGCACTTCTGGCATGCTCTTTTATGAACATGGGTCCTCTCTACCCCTATTTTTCCCTATTCCTGAATTGTCTATTTTATTTCATTTTGATCAAGTCTGGGGGAGAGAGCGAGTTGTGCACGTACACACACTTTGCATGGCATGTTAGAATGTGCTGAGTTAGGATTTATCATTTTGTTGCACACATTGCATACACTTGCACCTAGTTCACGCGCACTTGATCACGCGCGCTTATTGGATATTACTGCGAGGTTCCCCGCTCGTAAGAATTGGATTGATAGTGTTGGAGTGAGGAGTAGAGAAAAATGTTGACTCGAGTAGTGCTCTAGTCAATTGCTCCCATCACGCCTAGAAATTCAATTAGAGTAGAATAAAATTGAAAGTGATAATTTAATTATTTCTATTATAGTAGCTGCAATTTATTTTACTTTAGTGGTGAATCCGGTGAATACAACGGTTGCATAAGGTCGAATGTAGCTGGACTAGTAGTAGCTTATTACTAGGGTCGGAAGGAAGGACAACCTTTCTCGGTGGCTAGAACTTCCACTATACTACTCTTGAAATGATTGCGTTGAAGTACTCATTATAAAATGTGATATAGGCCATTTCTTGATCCGTTTGTGCTTTTGAAATCCTCATCAACGTAAACACCTTCGCAAGCCCACTTGATCCTACCTTTCCTCCTTGTTTAGCTCCACTAAAATTTCACCAAAGCCATACAGCCAAACCTATTTTCGCACCAACTTTTGAGCTGAAAGAAATTTATCTATTGATCGCATTTGGTGTTGTCTCTGTGGTGTATGGCAGCTTTGATTTAGCTAAAGGAGCTGTTTTTATTGTGCCTACAAAAGTATTCTGTCGAGAAGAGAATAGAAAGTAAAAAAAAAAATTGTTCAAAATGAATACTCTCTCGACAAATTCAAATTATATTTGGCTTAGCACGCACCTAGTGTTTAGTTGAAGTCTGGGGGTGTTGTGTAATTCTTGAAAATGTTGTATTGGTGATTGTAATTCGCTTGAGTGCTCAGTTTATGTTGAATGCGATTCCCATCATCCTTCTACTTATCTAGCCTAAACTCAACCTAAGCCCAATCCTAACCCATAAGTCCTATTGATTTTAGATACGAGTTGTCTCATGCAGTAGAGAGAGTGCGAATGTGCAAGCCTATGGACACCGACTTTGATGGATTTCTTAGGAGTTTGTCCCGGGCTTTGATTCGAGTAAAACTCTACTCATTAGTCACGTTATTTTCCCTTTTGCACGACCGGAAGATTCACCGAGATTCACCATCCAAGTAAAGTAAATTTCAAATTACTGTTCTAGAAATAGTTAGATATAATCTTGAGTTTAATTCTGTTCTAATGTATTTCTATGCACGTGTGCATACGACTTTGCATAGGTCTATTCCGCTCAAACTCACTCTAACATCCAATTGTTCTGACATAAGAGCTGAGTAGTTTGCCCTAGACGTGCAAATGGTTAAGTCTGGGGGTGTGATGAGTCCCATTTATATACACATTTTTGGACTCATCTGGGCCGTATTTCTAGTCGATGCACTACACCTTAGGCATGTTTTTTATTATACTTGTTATTCCTTGCTAGGTGCACTCTTAGGCCCATTTCGGTGTGCATTTGCGCTCCTTGTTATTGGGGGTAAGCATATGGTGCTCCCCATCCCTTTCTCTATGTTTATCTAGTGCTGGAGGTGTTTTCCCAGCTCATTTATCTTGTATACAGGTGGTCGGATCATGCAGTTTTCCCCCAGAATTCATTATTGTGTGCAACGCACAGTCGTGCGTTTCCTTGACGCACGGACGGTTGTGGTCGTGCGTTCTCATCTGGGCAGAAAATGGGAGATCTGAGTTTAGTCGTGCGTTTTGACGCACGAGCAGAATTGCCCGTGCGTGAGTCAAACGCACGGACGCCTGTTTCTTCCTGTTTCTAGCTTTTCTGAATTTACCCGTGCGTTTTGACGCACAGGCGGATTTGCCCGTGCCTGAGTAAATCGCACGGGCGGCGCAGCTTCGTCTTCACGCCAGTTTTTATCATTAATTATCGCACGGGCAGCGCACGATCGTGCGTTCGACCATGCTTGACCAAAATTTTTCCTGTTTAGTATTTAAAGCAGGAAATGCCGCTACCAAAGAGAGACCGATTCCCCTCGCGGGAAAAACTAGGAACCCCGCCTTTTTCGCCCTTTCCACCGGAGGAGACAAGAGGAGACCATTTCCAGCCATCTCCTTCGCCATTCCTCCATCCTCAAGCATTTGCAAGCATTCTCCGCCACCAGTTCAAGCATTCTTCGCCGAGGAGACCATAGAAGCGCTGAAGATCATTGGAGCGATAGCGGTGACAGCCTCCTTTGAGTCCGCACACCATGTGAAGGCCGAGCCCAGAGAGAGCACGACAACCTCTCACTCCGACCGAGCCCGGAGAGCCAATGACTTCTTCTATTTGTTCCTTTCTAAACTTTGATGCTTGTGCTTTCTCTTTGTGTTGTTGTACGAACGCTTGTTAGGTTAATGTTATGGATCCTTGCTTGTATTCATGTGCAATGATGATGTGGTGGTGAGAATAGCTTTCGTTGTTGTTGTGATAGCCTAGGTTGTTTGTGTGTGAAGCCGTCTGGCAATTGCTAGTGGTGATGTTGGCGAAGAGGTGAACACGACCCTCACAAAACCTCGCACTATGGCCACTCCATCCGCTTACCGAAGCGCGGCATCGCGGCCGCTGCATTCACCCACACCTTGCGAAGCGGTGCTTTTCGACCCGTATTTCTCTTATTTCCGTAATTGCTTAGGAATCCAATCACAACGCCCCTGTTTCACATTATTCGCTCGCATAACAATCGAATCACCACACATTTCGTTCACCAGAACCTGCATTCCTTTGAGATCGACATTCGGGGAGTTCCTCCCTATTTTATTACTTGAGCGACCGGTGCACTGCCGTCGTATCGCATTTCGTGCTTGCTAATTAGCGTTGCTGAAATCACGCATCACTTCGCCCATCACTAAATCTCACACCGTATGAACTATATTAACAAAAGAATCCCAATGTATCATATTTTAAAGTATTTGGATGTAAATGTTTTATTCTTAATACAAAAGATTCTTTAGGAAAATTTGATGAAAAATGTGATGAAGGAATATTTCTTGGATATTTTCAACCAGTAAAGCCTATAGAATATTTAACAAAAGATCGAGTAAGGTTGAAGAGTCTATTAATGTTAAATTTGACGAGTTTATTCTGTGTGCAGAGAAGCTTCCTACAGGTACAAATGATGAACCTTTGCCATCTTTGGATCAAGACGAAGAGGAACCTTCCAAAGAAGAGGAGGAGAAGTCCAAGGAAGATGAATATGTACCCCCAAGCATTTTGAACTTCTCAAAAAATCATCCAAAAGAGCTAGTCATTGGGGAACCTTCTACTGGGGTAAGAACTCGATCCTCTCTTCATGAAACATTTCAAATATTTGCTTTGTTTCCGAAATCGAACCTAAAAACATTTCCACCGGTTTAAATGACAAATTTTGGTTTTTTTCTATGAATGAAGAGTTAGGTCAATTTGAAAGAAATAAAGTTTGGAATCAAGTAGATAGACCATCTAATCATCCAATTATTGGCGTAAAATGGATCTTTAAAAATAAATTAGATGGTGAATCTAGGATTATAAGAAATAAAGCACGCTTAGTTGCTCAAGGTTATTCTCAAATCGAGGGGGTAGATTTTGAAGAAACATTTGTACCCGTTGCTCGCTTAGAATCTATACGAATATTTTTGGCATTTGCGAGTTTTAAAAGAATAAAATTATTTCAAATGGATGATAAAAGTGCCTTTTTAAATGGGCTTATAAAAGAAGAAGTTTATGTAGAACAACCCCCCGGTTTCATAAATGAAAAATTCCCTAATCATGTTTACAAATTAGAAAAAGCGCTTTATGGTTTAAAACAAGCGCCCCATGCATGGTATGATCAACTTACATCATTTTTGTTAAAGCACGATTATGTTATGGGAAGTGCCGACAACACACTCTTCATTAAGCATAATAATAACGATCTAATTATTTTACAAATATATGTTGATGATATCATTTTTGGAGCCACTAATGAAGAGTTGTGTAATGAAGTAGTCTTAGTAATGAAAAATGAATTTGAAATGAGTCTTGTAGGAGAACTATCATATTTTCTTGGTTTTCAAATCTCACAACGAACTAAGGGTATCTTTATTTGCCAAACAAAATATGTTCACGATATGCTTAAACGATTTGGATTCGAAAATCTTAAACAAGCTTCTACTCCTATGAGTGCTAGGAAAAGATGAATCTGGAATTTCCATTAATCAAACGTTATATAGAGGAATGATAGGATCTCTTCTTTACTTAAGTGCATCTAGACCAGATATAATGTTTGTCGTATGTTTATGTGCTCGCTTTCAAGCCAATCCAAAAGAATCTCATTTAAAAGCAGTAAAACGTATTTTTCGTTATCTATTAGGGTCATCAAAATTAGGATTATGGTACCCACACAATGATTCATTCACACTCCACGGCTATTCCGATTCGGACTACGCCGAGTGTTCACTAGATCGAAAAAGCACTAGCGGTACTTGTCACTTTTTAGGATCCTCTTTAGGTGCTTGGTCTAGTAGGAAACAATCTTCGGTTGCACTCTCCACCACAAAGGCCAAATATATCACACTTGGTAGTTGTTGTGAACAAGCATTATGGATGAGCCAAACACTAGAGGATTTTGGATTTCATCTCAAAAACATTGATCTTAAATGTGACAACAAAAGTGCAATAGACCTCACATATAATCCCGTACACCATTCTAGATAAAACACATCGATGTTCGTCATCATTTCATTAGGGATCACATTAAGAAAGAGCATGTAAAAGTAAGTTTCATTGGCACGGACTCTCAACTCGCTGACATATTTACAAAACCTCTTCCCGATGCAAGATTTCGTTTATTACGACTTGAGTTAGGTGTCCTAGATCATTCGAGTTAAAACACATTCGCACACAAAATTTTGTAATTTTTAACCATCTAAAACATCTCCTAAAAATCTGAAATTTCAGCATGAAACTACTATTGGGATACTTAATCAAGATCAACAATTAAAAATTTCAAAATCATAAAAAATCATGTACTATTTCCCGCGCTAGCGCACTTATTCGTTTTGTTGTATTTTTTAAAATTTTGAAAAATTCTGAAAAATATATTAATCTATATTTACTATTTATTTTTGCACTTCTGATTATATTTCATTTTTGAAAAATCAAATACAAAATCCAAATTACAAAAAAAAATATATGTTTTGCCTTTTTGTTTAAAGTCTATTTTTTATGCAAAAATCAAATACAAAAATATAAAACATTAAAACTATAAAAAAACTGTATGGATTTTCCTGTGAAAATCGAGCATGATTTAATCTATTATTTAGAAATTCTATAATGTTGCAATTTATCTTTTCAAACTACTTTGAACATTGTTTTCATCATGCTTTGATATATCTATTATTATGTGTATCAATTATATTGAAAAAGTTGTGTAGAATTAAGCTTAGCATGCCTCTAAGTATGAGTAAATGTTTTATGTTTGATAATGATCGCTATTCACTCACTTTTTTGGCATTGTCTACTTATGTGTTTGATCTAAGAATGCTGGTGTATGTTTTGTAATAGTACAATGAATTAAAATTGCACAAGTATCTTACCTACACAACCTTTGTTTGCACTTTTAAAAGTTAAGAAAAGTGGTTATGTTTTCATACTTTATATTGGTTTGCAAAACAAGTGAATTCGGAGAACTTTGTACAAAACAAAAATCATAAAATAAAGTGACAAAGATAACTCCACCAAGCACTACTTGAACCTCCTGATAAGTCTTAATAAGCGTTGTGAGGTTGAGCACCTTGGAAAGAATAGTAAAGTATCTTGTGCAAACTATATCTTTCTTTCAAAATAAAAACCACTTACTCTAAAGTACATCGGATCACTAGTTTCAATATTAAAATAAAATAAAATATGTGATCCCCCAAGCACTACTTTGCACCCTGATAAGTCTTAATGAGCATTGTGTGTGCAAAGCACCTTGGTAGTTGTACATTTTTTTGTGCATTGAAGTTTGTGGAAGTAAAACTATTTGTGTTTTATTGTGCTCTTTACTTTGCATATTTCTTGTATTTTTGATTAAAACAATTGTTTACTCTATTCAAAATACACTTATGTGCACATCATTATCTTCCATAACACTTCTTCTCATGAGTATTGGATCCTAATGCTAATTCTATACTACTCTTTATTTATGAAATGCACTAGATAACCTAGCATGCTTTCTACAATGTTTGGTATGTTTTGAAATTATGAATTAAAATAACATTGTAGTAATCTCTTTTTGATAACATTATTTCACGCTTGGTTACTTTATTGTTTAACTTAAAGATTTTAATTGAACAATGATTTACAAAAAACATCTTCTTTATGAAATTTAACTCATATATCTTTTTATGGATCATCATTGATTACACTAAGATGTTTATTGTATTTCGATAAGTCTTTCGCATCATAACCATATAATTGTTTTACCTTGCGCTTTCATGCTTATTTAAAGTCTTTTATTTTGTGTGCATCATCACTTGAATCTTCAAATTCCTTTCTTGCAACAAGTGGCAGACTTGCTTGGTAAACTTTATATTGGTTGCTTTTAACATGAATTTTTTTTTGCTATAAGACTCTGATTTATTTCTATGAAAAATATTGTTATATTAAAAACTCTGATTCATTAATGGATTTCAAAATAGCTATGTGAGTGTTTTCATAACTTCAAATAAAAATATAAACCCATAGGCTATGAACTTATCACTAAATTTAAATGCTTAATGTTTCCAATACTTATTATCCATGACTTCATTTCTCACCATAGCGGGGGCGTAGGGTTGTAGACATTAGATAACCTTATCTCTAGTAATGTCTTGTCCTTAACCGAGGAGGGTTCCGGTGGGGCCTTGCGAGGCACTTGGGGGAAAGAGTGCTAGGTTGAGTTTTGTCTAGTGTTTGCATATGGGACTAACACCCCAACCTACGGCATGTATGCAGCTCCTCATGCCCATCCGTCACTTAGTACGGGGCTAGGGTGTAGACATATTGTCTGGGTAGTTAGTTACTTGGAAATCATTACATTTTTTATGCTTAGACCTCTTATATAAAAAGGAAAAACTAACATGATAATACTGAGTACTTGACAAATGTTATATTGTTCATCTTTAAGCTAAAAACTCTGATCTATCTCTATAAAAATTATTCTAAAACTCCTTATCATTTCATTCTCTCTAAAAAGCTCGATCATGCCTTTATCTTCTAAATCAAAACTTTTCTGTGTTTTGCTTCCTTACCCACTTTTTGCTAATAACAAAAGGGGGAGAACTAACATGATAAATATAAATCGCTATAAAATGGGAAAAACTAACACGACTAATGATTAAGATGATAGCTTACATATTAGGGGAGCATTCACTTAGGGGGAGCATGTATTTAGGGGGAGCAATTCTAAATGCTAAAATCGATAATTATCCTAAGTCATCACTCTCACACACACACAAGTAAGTTTCATCATGCTTATATATTAATGCTCTGATTTATCATTAATGGATTTGTTATTATCAAAAGGGGGAGTTTGTTGGAACATGGTCTTCCGCATCTCCTAGGTTTGAGAATAAAAATCCTATATGTATTTGATCTTGTGTGTTTAAGTGTGCAGGATAACATAGTCGACATGACTCAAGGATTACATAAGAAGGTTGCCCCCAAAGTTGAGCCATCAAATCCAACACTCCTACTAGCGTCGGCGGTAGTCCTAGCGCAGGCGCTAGCTTTTGCTCGATGAACTGTAAGCTGCGCTCGACGAAATGCTCATCACTGCATTCGACAAAAATTCGCTCGACGAACTGTATGCTGCGCTCGACGAAAATTCGATCGACGAAAAGTTTGCTTAAGCGCAAATTCTGGGAGTACTTATAGAAGGAGATTGTGCCTCGCGGTATCCGATAGCGCAGGCGATAGCGTAGAGCACAGTAGGCAAGAGAGAAATGTTTCCTCCGATTGAATATTCTACCGCGCAGAATATGTCCTAAAATGGGATAGCGTCGAAGGTATCACTAGCGCAGGCGCTAGCGCTGTGGCTATAAAAAGGACCCCTCTTCTCTTGTTTCATAGACACATCAGAGACAGAGAGATTGAGTGCTAGAATTCCAGAGGCTGCCTTGGCCGAAAGTTAATGTCCTACCAAAGTTCTGCAAACTTCTGAAGGAGAATCTCATCACGCCAGATCCAAACGAAGTCTTCTTCTACAATGCTTATTCTACAGCGGAACTTCTCCTCCAACTTCAGAAGTTCATCAAGAGGGAGTTTTTAAATATTTTCATTTCATATTTCTTGTAAATGGTTAGTGAAATCGCCTCGTATTGGCGACTATGTCTGGGTAGGTCTTTGGGCGGAAATTCTCCTCGTGTTGGCGACTAGATCTAGGCTAGATCTAGGGGGTCCTCGAGGCCATATCCGGGGAAGGGTTGGCTAGAGCGGCTTGAGGCCGAATCTGGGGAGGATAGGCTAGGGCCACCGGTTCGTGGGGATGCGAGTCGGGATAGAAAACAAAAGGAGTCTACTATTATTCGCCACCGATTTCTAGCGTTATAGAAATCAACTTTTGTAAAACCTTATTTGATATTAATAAAGCATGTCTCTACTTTATTGTTTTACTTGACTTCTTATTGTCTTAATCTGGCATTATTCCAATGCTTTTAAAAAATATAATATAAGTTTTTGAAAACCCTAATTCACCCACCTCTAAGGGCGCCTACCGATCCAACAGCACCTTGATTTCACGCATTATTTCATTATTAATCAAGGCTTGATGGTAATGAATCTTGAAACTCAAATTGCTCAGCTTGCTAAACATATTATTGAGAGAATGTCGGGTACATTCCCAAGCCAATCAAAAAATAAACTAAAGGTGCAAGTTCGGAGTACCTCTATACTTGGTCCAAATTTCTATAGAGGTATGATGGTCCATTGTGAAATTATTTGTATTGCAACTCAAGTTTTGGTGGACACGGGCTCATCGTGCAATATCATTGCACTCCAAGGTGTTGAGAAATTCAACATCAATCATATTGCTGATGAATGATTTGTGCTAAACTTTATGAATGGTGGCAATGTTATTACTACTGGGGCAGCAAATAATGTAGATGTCACATTGGATGGATGTAAATTCACTGCGGTGTTCCAAATAATGGTACCACCAGAAAAATATTCCTCACCATTTTTCAGGTTGCCATTGTTGAAAACTCCAGGCGCCACACTGCATCTTGCGGAGAGTGGTATAACTTTTTCATCCAAAGCTTCCATTGCTGACCCCATTTCAATATCATGTGATGATGACGCTACACCTCAGTGTAGTGAGTTTTCTAAAAGTTTATTGAGTTTGCAAGCAGGTGAAGAAGTTGAGAAAGAAAAAGAAGAAGCGGAGGTAAAAGAGAGAAAAGAAGATGAAGGGCTAGTGCATGTGGTGGATGATCGGAAAATACCCTTTGATTTATCTTATAAATTATGTTCAAGTGATTTCATTATCTAGGATTCATCACCCATGTTGTATAGAGAGGGTAATTTGGTCATTAGATGTCCTAGGATGTCACACTATCTTTGGGGTGTCAAAGACCAGCCCAAAAAGAGTCTAAAATTTCATTGAGTTAGTTCTGCATCGAATAAAAGTCGACGCAGCTTCGACTTCAAGTCGAAGTAACATTGAATAGAAGTAAGAATAACTAAGACTGGTAGTCGAAGTATAAGTTGAAGTCGACACAATGTCGAAATGAACTCATGCAGAAGATAGAGTCAGTCGAAGCAGCATTTAAAGTCAACGCAGCATAGGCTTACATTCGACGCAGAAGGAAGAGCTTTGAGTCTAGAATTTCATCTCGACGGATATGTCGATAAGTATTCGACGCAATGTCGACTACAAAGTTCATTTCTAAGCTGAGGAGGATTTCATAGCAGCTTCTATTAGAACTCAGAGATGCGTAGATAAGAAGGCAAATGTATTCGACGCTACATCGAATACAGACAGAATTAGAATACTTTCTGTATTATTTTCTAAAGATGTTTCAGAGGTTATAAATCGAATTAATTTGATCTCTAATGGGTCATTTATAACCAAGAATAGAAAGAAGGACTTCAGAAATTGAATAAAGACATTTCTGGAATATATTCGAAAAGGAATTGACAAGTAGTCAACAGATATATAAGGAGAATATTAGTATCCCTTGGACATTCCTATTAGGGATACATCATAAGAGGAAAGGAATTCAAATACTATTTGACAGAAGAATAAGGAAGATTCAGAAAACTAGAATTGAATTATTTTTTGTCTTCTTCCTTCTAAAGTTCTCTTTCAGACAGAACAACAAAATCTCTATACAGGAATCATTAAAAGGCTTCTCCTACTACTTCTTCTCCAACTACAAGAAGCCTACATAAATATAGAGATTTTGTGGATCAAAGCTAGAATAGTCCTTGCATCTCTTTCTCTCAGCAAGGATTCATCAACTGAAATAATGATCCATCAACAACACTAAGTGCCTGAATCCTCAGTGATTGTTAAAGGAGGATTCAACCAGAAGAACAATCATTATTCTTTTTCTTCTCTTATACCCTCTCTTTTTTATCGTAATCTGAGTAAAGAGTCCTTAGAATCCCTCTTTAAAGGATTTAGTGGTTCAAGATCTCCTTACGAAAAGATCTGATTTGGTTCTAAGAGTCTCCTTAACAAAAGACTCAGTAGTTTGATTCTAAGAGTCTCCTTACCAAAAGACTCAGTGGTTCTAAAAGACTCCTTATCAAAAGATCCAGTTGTTGGTTCTAAGAGTCTCCTTATCAAAAGACATTGTGGTTCTAAGAGTCTCTTTTTCAAAAGACTCAGGCAATGGATAGTGTATTCCTACCAAGTTGGTAGAAGAGTTGATGTACCCATATTTTGGGGAACCCCTATAGATCTTGTCTCATCTATGGCAAGATATATTTCTGTGATGTCCCCTTTATATTTCTGCATTTCTGTGCTTACTTTATTCTGGATTAGATAGCTGAATGAATAGTTATTAGAATTCTTTTATTGCTTTGCACATCTGTTAGTGAAAAAGTTTTAAATCTCTATTCACCCCCCCTCTAAAGAATACTCAGAGTACTTACTGTGCACTTTCAGTGGAGCCTCGAGAGGAAGAGGTTTCATTTGAAGAAGAATTGGAAGATATTGTTTTTGCTGGTGATGCTTCCCAGAAGGAGAGTCTAGCAAGCCGAAGTCGCTTAAGAAGGTCTTGTGGAAAGACATTGCCTCCCCCACTTTGGTGTAGAAGGATATTGTGCCTCGGAAGGCTGATTTGTCTTCGCGCCAAGCTGAATCGAGCAATACTTGGCAGAGATCACCGAGTATCAAACTTATGAGGAGATTGAGAGTGGAGCATGCTTCTCGTGCAGCCGACAATGTTATATTATCCACTGCAGAGCCTGGGGGATGTATTCTCACTCGAGCCGATGCACCATCACTGCTTCCTCCTCATCCTTCTAGGCCGAGAACCATTACAAATCAGTGTATAGCTGATTCCTATCTGAACTGTGATCCATTTAAACTTCACCGCTTTGAGATCATCACTTAGATAGCCTATACTTTTCATTATGCTGCATAAACAATCATATAACTTGCTAATACAGGTACTTGGTCCAACTCAAGGATGTCAAACAAAGGGCTCTTGGGAGGCACCCCGTGGTATCAACTTCCAATTTCAGTTTTTAGTTTTTCTGTGTTTAAATGCGGCATGGGTCGAACTGGGGCCTGCCCAAAAAATCAACCAAGATGAAATTTTTTAGTGTTTTGGCATGCTTGCCTTTGTTTTTATTAGTGAGCTAATCGTTAGATATATATATATATGTGTGTGTGTGTGTGTGTGTTTGTGTGTGTGTCATGTGTTTGTCTTTGTTGGTGCTAATCCCATGCAGGACTCCGTTGAGCTCGCAGAAACTATTTGGTCGAGTTGGGATTGGGAGCAAGTTCTTAGTTTCAAATTCAGATTTCATAAATCTATGGTGCCCCATTCCTGGGCATTTGGTAACACATCTCTATCCCACCTTGTATTTATATTTAATTTATATTGAGGGCAATGCTATGCTTAAGTCTTTGGGGGTAGATAGCTTATCTGATTGCTCATATATACAAACATTTTACATTTTGCATGCACTTTTATTTATCAAAAATGTACTCCAAATTTAAATTTTTTTCTCACTCACGTGCAATCATTTCAGCACCCCGCACATTTAATTGTTGAACAATTGTTCATTTTTTGGGTTTCTTACTCTTTTTCATAAGTATTAAATTACTTTTAGAATGTGATTATGGGAGTATATAGTGACACATGCTGTGTTTCTAGTTCTGTGCACATATTTATAATAGGAATTCATTCTAGATTTAATTCTTGTACATGCTTCTTATGTATACTTTTCTACTTTGTATTTACGGTGTATATCAACTTCTAGTTAGAATGCAGTTTCGTCCAAAAAATAGCATAGGAATATGTGTATCAATCCACTAGTTGGACATTCTCCGACTTCGATGAATGAAAATCCTTTCTCGGTGTCTAAATATTGCCCATAGCGACTCTCGAAGCTTATGCTTAAGCTAGTTTTTCCTGCAAATATGATATTGACATTTTATTGGATAGATTGAGCATGTGCATCCATGCCTAGATGTTTCCTACCATTGCATACACTCTTTCGGCCTTACACCCAACCTTTGTTTCACGCCCACCTCATAATCACCAATGCCTATAATATCAACCTAATCTCACATTTAAATTAGAGCTTAAATTCAAAATATGTTTTTTCTACATGTTGTTTAAAGTTGAATTATTGTGATGTGGTGTGTATTTAAAATTTTATCATTTGGGTGCTATTGAAAAAGCTTAAAAATAAATATCATTTGAAATATAAAAGAAGAAAAAAGAAAAAAGAAAAAAATAAAAATAAAAATCTGATTGAAAAAGGAGAGTTAGTGTTTAGTTAATGTGAAAGTGACCCCATATGCAAAAATTCAAGTCTGGGGTGTCACTTCCCATTTCCTATCATTTGGGTGCTATTTTTGATGCTTTCTCTCATTTTGGTTTAAGTGTGATTAAAGTATCATATTTATCTTTTGTTTCACCTCAGCTAAAACCCAATCCTAATGATTCATACTAATTTTAAGTCATATTAATTTGTAAAGATAGATTTAGCAACACGTGGAAAGTGTGACTGGGCAAGCCTATGACTATAGACATTGATGGATTTCTTTGGAAGCTTACCCATATTAGAGGGACATTGCATTGAATGAAATTATTAAGCTCAGTGGTCGCACTATTTTCTTTCTACGCAAGGCCTAGGATGATCTGATGTTCTTACTTAGAAGTGGACATAACTAATGATATCTAGTTTTCAAAAGTATAGATATTTAGTATATATATAAGTTAATTCTAATTTTCTTCCTATTACATCTTGAGCATAGAACTTCTCTGTATACTCCGTACTTTCACTTTCTAATAGAAAGTTTAGACCCATCTAATACCTGTGAGGATAGTTGTTTGCTCGAGATGAGCAATCATTCAAGTCTGGGGGTATTTGATGAGTGAATTTCATAGTGATTCAGGCACCCTTCTAGCACTATTTTCAAACTATAATAGCTCATTCTTATTGTATTTCCATCTCATATCATTATAAATCTCCAAAGTAGTTTGGTGATCATTTCTATGCTAGATAAGGTGTATTTGGGACATTTATTGCATGCGGGTGATTTTCTCTCCTTCTAATTCTTATTTAAGGTCATTTAAGCGTTACTGTATACTTATAGACCTACTATGATCATTTTGTTGGGTTCTGGGTTGTCCATGATGTATTTAAGGCAATAGAGTATCTTTTCGTGCATTTTCCTAGTCGCACGGTCGTGCGTTGTTCTCTTACGAACAAAGGAGGTTTATCTAAACATCACAAGATTAGGCGATATTCTTTCTCGCATGAACTCCTACTACTCGCGCACGATCGTGCGTGTGTTATTCTAGATGACCCAAGATTTTGGTCCTTAACAGTAAATGATTGTGCGACTATTGCTCATGCATGATCATCTGGTGCTTGTAGGGCGACCCTTTTCCCGCCCATGTTTTCATTCCTTCACCAATGATTGAATTCACGATCACATGCTTTCTCACGCATGATCGTGCGTGAGTTATTTCACAGGCGGCCTATAAATATCCCCTTTTGCAATATCTTCCGGATCGACCCAACCTGGAGTGCCATTCTCCCTCATTTTTGCACAGAATTCTAGGGTTCCTCCCCTAGGTCTCCACCAACCTCCCCAAGTATTCCAAAAGGGAGCAAGTTTATTTGCAAGGTGTAACATCTATATTCCAATTAGACCCCTTGATAGTGTTAGGGCATGACATGTGGCATGAATTGTGAGTTAGGACAAGTAGGTGACCCTAAGTCTCAACAAGACAAGGAAATATCACATAGTACACATAAAGGAGGACAAGTCAACCTAGTTCAAATTACTTCAACTTGAACTCACAAACTCAAATTGACTCCACCACCACATTCCTAACCCTAAAGGGGAGGCAATTGACCATCCGCAAGGTGTCATTAGAGCTCTAAATCCAGAGCACTTTACGTTGAGGTGGACCAACTCCGTGATAAGATGGGATGAGGAGAAGGGGACATATTATCTTTTATCGTGGAAGCAGCCACGACGGAGTTCGTAGATGTGGTGGACCAAGTCGGGCTCACCTACGAACCCAAGAAAGTGTCTCTCGTCCCCTCCATATCAAGGAGTGGTAATTTGTATCTCTCCACTCTCTTTTGAAGTATTTGTATGCATATTGAGATATACTCTAACGCATCTACACACCATGAACATTAGGTGTAGTTGTCCATAGATATATTATTTATTGTGGATGGTTTGTAAAAAGATAGTGTCTTCTCGTTGTGATTTCTTTGCGAGTATTTATGTTTCGTTGTTTGTATGAGCTTATGGTTGTGATTGTGTGGTGATGTGCTTATTGCAACTTCATTGAGAGTGGTGATGTGCTTGTTTCTCCCACTCCTAAATTTCATAGCTTCGTGCCACATCATATAGAGGAAGGTTCAGAGAGATACTCCCACAATTCCATGAAGGCTTAAGGAGATCTGTGGAGAAGATTTCAACATGCTTCATCATCGTGACGAAAGACTGCATCGACTACGATCATACTCTGTGGTTCTTAGTCTACTTCTCTAAGAGATCAGCGGCCTGCGAAGGTGACCCTCATTATGTGAGTGTATGCAAAGCGGAGGTCAGCGGCCTGCGAAGGAGTGAAGCGGTGCCGACAACCAGCATAGTTAAATTAGTTTTCTTTATTTTTTAAGTTCACAATCACCCCCCCCCCCCCCCCCCCCCCCCCGTTAAAACTCCGACTAAAGAAATTAATCTCAAGTCTTGTCTCTACAGATTACTCCACCCCGCCGTGTTCCCCGAGAGATTCGATACTCATGGATTACCCTTCGGTTTATTCTACTTATGTGATCGGTACTCTTGTCGTGACACACACACACACACACATTTACTGTAGGATTGTTTACTGCTTCCCTTGAGCACATAAGGGGATCAGGGGGAGAGGCAGAACTCCTTAGCTAATATGTATAGTATTGCTAACCCTCACCTCGGTTCCACCCCAAGTATTCTAGGAGTTATGATCTCGACTTGGCGTGAAGATAAAAAAATTTAAATGACCATTTCTATACTTAGCAATTTAGATAACACAATTGGTTCATAAATTACATTTATTTTATTAACCTTATTTATCCTATAGGTATGTTTACTTGTGAGCCCTAAGAATTTCTATAGACTGTGTTCTTGTACTGTGGGCCTTGTGCAGTTTTTGTGGTTGCTTTGTCTATTCAGATTCTATTTATGTTTCCATGATGTACTATGTGGTTATTGTAACATCCCGCAAACAGCTATACCCCTAGAGTGGTTTTGTCATGACTAGGTCATGACAAAACCCTAGGAAGCTTGAAGAGACCACTTGGCCTTAGCCAGGAAGAAGGAAACCACATTGGTCTACAAATAGCAATTTCTAGTTAACGAGCTTAAGGTTGGACTTTAGGGCCTCACCTTGACCCTTTGACCCCACCATGACATACCTAACCTATTAAGGGGTCCCTTAGAGCACTAAGGACCCATTGGGGTCAACCAAAGAGGCCAAATTGACCAAAGTCAAACCTAACCCCAAATTGGTCAAAGTAGCCTAATTAGGGTCAATTGACCTCCACCATGCCAAATTGACCTTGACGCTACCCTTATAAGGATATTATGAACCCAATGGACCAAAAAGACCCATCATAGGGTCAGCAATTTGGCTAATTTGACCTAAGTCAACTGTAGCCCTGTTTTGGTCAAATTGCCATATTGTGGGTCAATTGTCCTCCACCTTGCCAAATTGACCCTACCTGGACCTTCCTAACCCTTACGGGAGTCCAATGGGTCACTAATCACCCATTGGGGACAACCCAAGTGGTCAATTTGACCAAAGTCAACTCAACCCTAATTTTAGGTCAAAAATTCCCTATTTTGCCCAAATCAAGCCCAATCCACTTGGGCTAGGCCCAATTGGAGTAGCCCATTAGCTTAGGAGGCTGATAATTACCAGGAGTTAACACTCAATTTCTGTAAATGGTGACTAGGAGAGAGAAATCTCATTTCCCCCAAAAATGGAGGAGAGAGAAAGAGAGGGATTAATGGCATTCATGGCCAAAGGAGGCCAATTGATCTCACCATTGATGGGGATTCATCTCCTCTGGCTGTTGCAAGAAGTTTAAGGGGTTTTTCAGCCCACATGGGGGCTGAATTGAGAGGTTTCCACCATGGCCGAAAATGGCCATTAATGGCCTTCATGGCAATTGATGCCATGGCCCTACCTCTCCCCAAATTGGCTAACTTAAAACCATCAGAGGACTGGGAGGATTGTTTTCCCCATTCACTTGAAGGAATCAAGCCTATTGGTGTGCAAGATGTTTATATTAAAAGTTATGATATATACATTTCTGTCACATATTTTGTTGTGCATAGTTTAGTTTATTAAAAATTTTGAGCCGTCGGATCTGTCGATCTGAGTAGAAGAAATTCGTCGAGCTGTAGGCCGAGTTCGTTGAACTGATAGTTGAGTTCGTCGAACTGAACCCGGAGTTCATCTAACAGAATTCATTCGTCGAACAGACTCTGGAATTCGTCGAACTGACAGTTGAGTTTGATGAACCGAACCTGGAGTTCGTCGAACAGAATCAATTCACCGAACTGATTGTTGAGTTCGTCGAACCGAACTCGGATTTCGTCGAACGCACTGAAGCATGGTATTCGTCGAACGCAGAATAGATTTTGTCGAACGAAGATCGGATTTCGTCGTGCGCACTAAAGCACGTCGTTCGTCAAATGAAGAATAGATTTCGTCGAACGCAGTTCGGATTTCGTCGAACGCAAAGACTTGTTCCAACACATTTTGTCATACTTCCTGCAGTATTTCATTTTAATTATTAAAAATACTAACACCCCTCAAATGAAAAAGTGGTCAACACCAAAGTTGTAGCCCATGGAGTCTACTTTTTGTTAAAATTAATTTCACCCCAAAAGGAGTTCTGTAGCTCCTTGTAGGTCCATTTTGGTGGGACTGGTCCCTAGTGTAGGACAGCCACCATTTCTTGAATAACTTTTGATTGGGTTATGGGATTGACTTGAAAATTGAAACCTAGACTATTTACACCTACCCACACATCGTACCCAATGATGGGAATTTTAGGAGAAACGTTTTCTAAGATTTTTGTAATAATTTCATAAATTAAATATTAATTAATTATTGGGTCAAATGACCTCCAATGCCCTCCAAATTTTGGTGGGTACTGATGAGTCCCAATTATATACATATTTTCGGACTCATTTGGGCCGATTTTCTAGTCTTTGCACTACACTTTAGGCATGTTTTCATGGATATTTGACATTCCATGTTATGTGCACTTCTAGGCCCGTTTCAGTGTATTTTCATGTCTATCTTACTCATGCTTTATGTTGCAATTTAATTTCTATATTTGAGAATGTGTGGAATGCCCATTTCAGTGGCCCGATGATCTTTCATGTTGATACGGGGGTTGTACGAGTGATTTTTTTTTTCTTCTTTCGGGCAGCGTCCCGTGCTTAAGTAAAATTTAAGTAATAAGAACTACTGTCTTTAGCCTTACACAGTAGTTGTGTTGGGAGACAGTGGGGGAAAATGTTATAGCCTTGCACGGTAGTCGTGTTTGGGTGGTAGGGTCTAGTGGTACCCCCACCTGGTTTTGGGCTTTGGGTAGCGGAGGTAGTTAACCGCTCTCGTATAATTTGAGCTGATCAGTCTCTTTAATTGATGAAACTAAATAAATGAACATGTTTGTTCCTCTTTTGGTATATAGTGCACTTGATGCTTGTTGGTTCTTTGTTGGAGCTCTCTTTCGGTAAATTCTGGCTTGGGTTGGTACCCCTTATGCCTTGTTCGTTTTTCTGCTAATCTTCTGCCACTTGCAACTCCTTGCTGAGGCGTTCTTTGTTTTATTGAATGCCTCAGGTTCAGAGCCGTAGCGGCTAGTGGTGTTGCCTGGAGTTCAGAGTTGGTAGCTGCTCACCCCGCTGTTGCGAGGTAGTTGTTTTAGTTGCTTCTTGTGCTCAGACATACTAGTTAGTGCCAATGGGTTAGTGTCATGTTGTTGACGCCCATTGTGCCCTTTTTTATACTTTATAGATTATTTGCCAGATTATGCCACTACTTTTAGATCTTGTGTACCTTACCCTCTGGGAATGATTTATGCTAGGTGCACTATAGTTATAAAATGATTTTTTTTTCCTCATTCTCATTGCATTCTTTCTAACTGAAACCCTTAACTTTAAAAGTCGCCTAAAGGTATTTTCTACCCTTACAGTACGCCTAGTTATGTGCATATCATTTATTTCATGCTCCGTCGTTTGCATACATGTAGGACTTTAAGTAAACTAAATTAAGTACTTTCCGCTGCAATTATATATACTTTCTCGGTGGACTAGTTGATCCACGAACTGAGAGACACAGTTCTTATCTCAAAACCCCTGATAAATGATTTCAAATGATGACTTATCATATAATCAAGTTTGTTTAGTTAAGTAATAGGTTCCCGCCTGAGTGTCTACAGTTGTCTCCTGTATGACGTGGCATCATGACGTGTATTTTCTCTTACTCTGATATTCTTAAATTCGGAGAAAATGCGGGTTGTGACAGTTGGTATCAGAGCTAGGTTAATTCGACAAGTTGGTCGAGCGACTAATTCTGATATAGTTTAGTTATTTAGTTTCATTGCATACACACACCGATGTGTCATCAGTACGTCTTGGCTGAAGCATGAACACTACACTCATAGCATGATAAGAAGTATACGGGGCATATTATGTAGTATGGGATGCATAATATGTGTTTGTATATGGATCCACCATAGGTGGCAACATGTGACGGTTATGTAGTATGGGATGCATAACCATCATCACATGGATGCCCATTAGCACGTTTTCTTTTTCGTTACATGCGATATTATGTAGTATGGGATGCATAATATTTCATGTGTACGCCGCTCATAACATGCATTAAGGCTTTTTTTAGAATGCATAGCACAACATACATATCATAACATCGCATAAAGCACACGTGCCAAACTAAAGATTTACATGATGACATTCGTACACACATGACTTCAAAACGAATAGAAAATTCATGCATACATGCCCCTTGCACATGAGTCAAGTGGGACGATGTAGTATCGTTCCTGAATTTAGCATATCATCATGAAAATATCCCAGAGAAAGGTAGTGGAAATGGCAAGTAACTGTACATGTATGTTCTGAAACAAGCAGTGTAGTTCTAGTGTAAGGTTAAGTTTTAATTAGAGGTTTATGCGTATTAGCAGAAATGGCGCGCAAGCGAGTCGCGACTAGGTCGACTCCCCAGTCTGAGGGCGAGTCTTCGGGTGCGCAGAGTGAAGCCTTGATCGAGAGTCTGCGCCAGAGCAATGAGACTCTGACTAGGCAGATGGTTGCGATGCAGTCGCAGGTCGAGGCGTTGTTGGCTGCCGGTGCTAGGCAGCAACCCGTAGTGCAGGCCCCAGTAGTAGGACAGACTGTACCTACTCCTCCTGCCCCCTTGGTACCCCCGGTAGCGATACCACCGGAAATGAATTTCATTTCGCATTTTCAAAGGTTGGGACCCCCTACGTTTGACGGAAGAGCAGACTTCATGGCATTAGACGACTGGTTTGTTGCCATTGAGGAGATGTTTTCGTACTCAGGAATCTCTGCAGACCAAAAGGTGATGGTCGCCGCTTACCAACTGAAAGGACTTGCTAAGAGCTGGTGGATCAGGGAGAGGGAAAATCTCGTGGGTGGATGTTCGTGGGAGTCGTTCAAGGCGATGGTGTTAAAGAAATTCCTGCCGTCGGTCGAGCAAGACCGTTTAATGAATAATTTTCTGCACCTGAAGCAAAGACAACTCACGGTTAGTGAGTATGAGATCGAGTTCAGTAAGTTGAGCAGATTTGCTCCAGATTTAGTGACTTCTGAGGCAGGAAGAATGAAGCGATTTCTTGGAGGTCTTCGTAGCGATATACAGCAGTTGGCGAGTGCTTATAAATCTGAAAGTTATGACGAAGTGGTAGAAGCAGCACTGAAAGTCGAGGCTATCGACAATGCCAAGAATCGGGGTGCTCTGATGAAAAAGGTCAAGAGGAAAGTCGAAGAGGGAGAGACCCCCAAGGTATCTAGCTCGGCTCCAAAGAAAAGGAGTGGAGAGGTGTGTAGCTTCTGTGGCCGCCCCGGCCATCCAGTGGAGAAATGTTTCAAGAGGAAGGGAGCTCAGAAGCAGCAGAGAGTGCTAGCAATCCAGGGTGCTCCGAAGGGTGAGGTGCTCTGCCAGTTGTGCAAGCAGAAAGGGCATGATGTGGCCCAGTGTTGGACCAAAGATAAAGTCTGCTTCCAGTGCAAGCAGAAGGGGCACATGAAGTTCCAATGCCCGCTGATTCAACCTCCGTTGCAGCCTTTACCGCTTCAAACCTTGCCGCCGCCGCAGCATCAGGATAAAGGAAGAGGAAAGCTGAACGTGTTAACCCAGGAGCAAGCGCAGTCTTCGACCCAAGTGATCGCAGGTTAGACCTTAAGACAACTGTTTAGTCTTGTTTTCATTTTAGTTCGCTGTATTAGACTAGTTTCTCTTCGCGCTTATAGGAAGATTTAAGGTAAAGAATCGTTGGGCGCGTGTTCTGTTCGATTCGGGTGCTACCCATTCGTTCGTAGCAAGGGATTTCGTTGAGCGTCACCGTTTGACCCCTGAGCTGGGCAACGATTCGTTCCTCGTTAAGTTCCCTTCTGGTGATCTGGTGTCCTCGAACCAGTGCGTCCGAAGTTGCCCCGTTCTCTTAGGAGATTTCTTGGCTGTTGCTGATCTCAAAGTGTTGGACTTAGAAGACTTTGACGTAATATTGGGTATGGACTGGTTGTCCAGTTATGATGCGGTCATCCGATGCAAGGAAAAGCGTCTGGACTTCGTGATGGACAACGGTCAACCCATGAGTGTTTTTGGTTCTCCGTACCAGAGTTCTTCGATAATTTCTGCGGTATGTGCTCGGAAACTGTTAATTTCCGGTTGTTTGGCTTACCTTGTTTCTGTAGTAGAAGCTGTTGGTGGTTCGCCGTGTATCGAGGATATTCTGGTGGTGCGAGAGTTCCCCGATGTCTTCCCTGCTAATCTCCCTGGTCTCCCGCCCGTTAGAGATGTGGAGTTCGTCATTGATCTTGAGCCTGGTACTCATCCTATTGCTAAGGCACCGTACCGTATGGCCCCGCGCGAGTTAGAAGAGTTGCGAACTCAGTTAGATGAGTTGTTGCAGTGTGGTTTCATTAGGCCAAGTTCTTCTCCCTGGGGTGCTCCAGTTTTATTCGTGAAAAAGAAGGACGGTTCCATGAGATTGTGCATAGACTATAGAGAATTAAACAAAGTGACCATCAAGAACAGGTATCCGTTGCCAAGGATAGATGATCTGTTTGATCAGTTGCGTGGTAGCACGGTGTTTTCGAAGATTGATCTTCGATCAGGCTACCATCAGTTGAGGATCCGTGAGTCGGACGTTCCCCGGACTGCCTTTCGTTCTCGTTATGGCCATTTTGAATTTCTAGTCATGTCATTTGGTTTGACAAATGCACCCTCTGCATTTATGGACATGATGAACCGCGTGTTCAAGGATTTTCTGGACCTTTTTGTGGTGGTATTCATAGATGATGTGCTGGTTTATTCTAGAAGTGCTGAGGAGCATGCTATGCATTTGCGCTTAGTGTTGTCTACTCTTAGAGAGCACAAGTTGTATGCGAAGCTGAGCAAGTGCGAATTCTGGCTTTCTCAGGTGTCCTTCCTGGGTCATGTGGTGAACAAAGATGGAATTACGGTAGACCCCGCAAAAATTTCTGCTGTATTGGATTGGAAGACGCCTTCGACGCCTAAGGAGATAAGGAGTTTCTTAGGGTTGGTCGGGTACTACAGGAGATTTGTCCAAGGATTTTCCGTGCTATCCGCACCCTTGACTAAGCTTACCCAGAAGAATACTGCTTTTGTGTGGAGCGATGAGTGCGAAGAGGCCTTTCAGGAATTGAAGAGGCGTTTGTGTAGTGCTCCAGTGTTGGCCTTGCCGATCGAAGGAGTCGAGTATGCAGTTTATGTAGACGCATCTCACATTGGACTGGGATGTGTGTTGATGCAAGAAGGGAAGGTGATTGCGTATGGGTCTAGACAATTGAAAGTTCATGAAAAGAATTACCCTACGCATGACTTAGAATTCGCCGCAGTGATCTATGCTTTGAAGCTTTGGAGACACCTGTTATATGGAGTGTCATGCAAGATTTTCACGGATCATAAAAGTCTGAAGTATGTCTTCACCCAGAAGGAGTTGAATCTGCGCCAGCGGAGGTGGTTGGAGTATGTGGCGGATTATGAAGTAGATATTCTGTACCATCCGGGTAAGGCTAATGTGGTGGCCGATGCCCTGAGCCAGAAGACCGCGCATATCTTCAATCTCTCAGTGCAGTCCTTAGTGGAGGAGTTTATGTTGATGGATATCTCAGTCGGTAGTTGTTCCGCACCTTCGAGCTTAGAGGTTGAAGAGCCTTCTTGGATTGCCCTTACTAGGCTGCATCAGAAGGAAGATCCTGACTTGCAGCATCTTCGAAGTAGAACTGAAAGAGGAGAATTGCCAGATTTTTCAATCGATGATAAGGATACTTTGAGGTACCGAGGTAGATATTGCGTCCCCGCGTTGGAGGAAATTCGGACAAAGATCTGTAGCGAGGCGCATGATTCTAGTGTTTCCTATCATCCTGGTTCCACGAAAATGTATAAAGATCTGAAGCAGATCGTTTGGTGGTCGGGTATGAAGAATGATATAGCGAAGTATGTGTCTGAATGTTTAACTTGTCAGCGCGTGAAAGCAGATCATAAGAGGCCTGGAGGTAAGTTGAACCCGTTAGATATTCCAAGCTGGAAGTGGGAGAGTATTTCGATGGACTTCATTACCGGTTTGCCGAGATCTCCCAGTGGTCATGACTCGGTGTGGGTTATAGTGGATCGCTTGACAAAGTGTGCTCACTTTGTGCCGTTTAAAATTGGTTACTCGATGGAGAAAATAGCAGAGCTGTATTTGGATGAAGTTATCAGATTGCATGGTGTGTCTGTGAGCATTATGTCAGACCGAGACTCGAGGTACACGTCTCGTTTCTGGCAGAGTCTGCAGGGAGCCTTGGGTACGGACCTTAGGTACTCTACCGCTTATCATCCCCAGACCAATGGCCAGACAGAAAGAGTTAATCAGATCTTGGAAGATATGATAAGGTGCTATATCTTAGATCATGGTGGAGCTTGGGATAAGCGGCTTGGATTGATGGAGTTTGCGTATAACAACAGTTATCAGGAAAGCCTACAAATGGCCCCGTTTGAGGCTCTGTATGGGAGGCGTTGTCGGACTCCGTTGTTTTGGGCCGAGGTTGGTGAGAGTCCCTTGCTGGGCCCAGAGGCTTTGGAAGAGATGAGTGTCGCTGTGACTCATATCCGCGAGAAGCTCCGTATTGCTCAGGAGCGGTATGAGAAGTATGCGAATCGAAGAAGGGTGGATTTAGAATTTGCCGTTGGAGACAGTGTGTTTTTGAAAGTTTCTCCGATGCCTGGTGTTAAGAGGTTTGGAAGGAACCACAAGTTGGATCCCCGATATGTGGGACCTTTTCAGATTGTTGAGCGCATCGGAGTGTCAGCGTATAGATTGAATTTGGCTGCTTCCCTTCCTAATGTTCACGATGTGTTCCACGTGAGCCAGCTGAGGAAGTGTTTGCGTAGCGATCGGCTTGTTCTTGATTCAGTGCCAGTTTTGCAACCCAATCTTTCGTATGTCGAAGAGCCTGTCCGAATCTTGGAGACTCAGGAGCGTGTGTTGCGAAGGAAGACGATCCCAATGGTTAAGGTTCTTTGGAAGAATCAGGGTGTCGAAAGCGCAACTTGGGAATTGGAGTCTGCTATGAGAGAGACTCATCCTAGCCTCTTCTCTTAGACTTCGGGTAAGTCTTCTTTTCTGTATCCTTAGAATTGTTTCTGTATCTTTCTTGATCCTTGGATTTCAAGTTTCGGGACGAAACTTCCTTTTAGGGGGAGTGACTGTAACGCCCCTGATTTTCGTTAATTATTTTACGTACCCTCTGTGACGTAATTTTGGCGTAAGGGCGTTATGTCAGCTCGTCTGGTAGTGTTTCGAGTTTTAGCTTAGTTAAATCTTGTGTTTTAGGTCAAGCATGCGAGATTTCGCGTCGTTTCGAGTTAAAGTGAAGATTTTGAGTGGATTTCAAGATTTTTAGCTTCGGGAGGCTTTAGCCCGAGTTTGGCCCGTCGGAATTGAATTCTGACTTCGCCGTTGGATTCGTAACACCGTGTTTTAGTTAAGGTGCGAATTTCGTAGAAATCTGAGGTGTTTCGGTCGCCCTCGCAGTTAAGTAAATTGGGGAATTTATTTATTAATTAAATAATAATTTAGGGTTATATATATAAGCCTAAAATCTCCTCCTCCTATTCATCTTCTTCCTCCCTCGATCAAATCAGCCGCCGAGCGAAAGGGCGAGTGCGGAGCTTCGAGGAGCGTTCGATCGGCGATTTCTAGGGCTGTAGTAGTCGGAATCGCGTTTGGAGAGAAGATTTGGAAAGCTCTCGGCGAGATCTTCGTTCTAGCGGTAAGCTTTTCCCGTTCTGTGGAATTTTTGGAGTTAGGGTAGTGACCTAACCCCTTCTTTCGACCCGAAAAGTTTCAGAAATCGGTGCTCGTGTGTTTTCCTAGCCGAACCCTAGCTTCCGGAGCAAAGATCTTCGAGTTTGCAAGGTTAAGGCAAGTGGCTTCCTCCTCCTTCTCTTTCTGTTCTTGAAGTATTGTTTCGCTCGTGTCGATTTCATGTCGCTCTGTTTAACTTAAGTTTTGGAGTGTTAATGTAAGCTTCCTTGATTTTTCTTCCTTTGCTATGAATCGGGTAGTTGTTCCCTGGAGAAAACCGTCCTATCTATACCCAAAGAATAGCTTCTAGGAGAATCACTATCCGCTGGCCACACAGCAGAATAGAGATTTTTCTGTGTCCATTCGTCGAGATGTCACGGGACATTCCGTGTAATCCCGACGAATCCCGACGAATTCCGATGAATCAAGTTAGAGATTTTTCTGTGTCCATTCGTCGAGATGTCACGGGACATTCCGTGTAATCCCGACGAATCCCGACGAATTCCGATGAATCAAGTTAGAGATTTTTCTGTGTCCATTCGTCGAGATGTCACGGGACATTCCGTGTAATCCCGACGAATCCCGACGAATTCCGATGAATCAAGTTAGAGATTTTTCTGTGTCCATTCGTCGAGATGTCACGGGACATTCCGTGTAATCCCGACGAATTCCGACGAATTCCGTGGAATTCCGACGAATCAGGTTAAAGATTTTTCTGTGTCCATTCGTCGAGATGTCACGGGACATTCCGTGTAATCCCGACGAATTCCGACGAATTCAAACAGCAACAAGATCTCGAATTCCTCCCGTTTGAACTTCTTTCTACTCGTTGTGGTCTGTTGACATTTGAGTTACTCTTATGATTCATATTGATCGATGTGTACTTTGCCTTGACCCTAATTCTTAGGTCCTTCCAGTGATTTTTTTTTTCTTCTTTCGGGCAGCGTCCCGTGCTTAAGTAAAATTTAAGTAATAAGAACTACTGTCTTTAGCCTTACACAGTAGTTGTGTTGGGAGACAGTGGGGGAAAATGTTATAGCCTTGCACGGTAGTCGTGTTTGGGTGGTAGGGTCTAGTGGTACCCCCACCTGGTTTTGGGCTTTGGGTAGCGGAGGTAGTTAACCGCTCCCGTATAATTTGAGCTGATCAGTCTCTTTAATTGATGAAACTAAATAAATGAACATGTTTGTTCCTCTTTTGGTATATAGTGCACTTGATGCTTGTTGGTTCTTTGTTGGAGCTCTCTTTCGGTAAATTCTGGCTTGGGTTGGTACCCCTTATGCCTTGTTCGTTTTTCTGCTAATCTTCTGCCACTTGCAACTCCTTGCTGAGGCGTTCTTTGTGTTTATTGAATGCCTCAGGTTCAGAGCCGTAGCGGCTAGTGGTGTTGCCTGGAGTTCAGAGTTGGTAGCTGCTCACCCCGCTGTTGCGAGGTAGTTGTTTTAGTTGCTTCTTGTGCTCAGACATACTAGTTAGTGCCAATGGGTTAGTGTCATGTTGTTGACGCCCATTGTGCCCTTTTTTATACTTTATAGATTATTTGCCAGATTATGCCACTACTTTTAGATCTTGTGTACCTTACCCTCTGGGAATGATTTATGCTAGGTGCACTATAGTTATAAAATGATTTTTTTTCCTCATTCTCATTGCATTCTTTCTAACTGAAACCCTTAACTTTAAAAGTCGCCTAAAGGTATTTTCTACCCTTACAGTACGCCTAGTTATGTGCATATCATTTATTTCATGCTCCGTCGTTTGCATACATGTAGGACTTTAAGTAAACTAAATTAAGTACTTTCCGCTGCAATTATATATACTTTCTCGGTGGACTAGTTGATCCACGAACTGAGAGACACAGTTCTTATCTCAAAACCCCTGATAAATGATTTCAAATGATGACTTATCATATAATCAAGTTTGTTTAGTTAAGTAATAGGTTCCCGCCTGAGCGTCTACAGTTGTCTCCTGTATGACGTGGCATCATGACGTGTATTTTCTCTTACTCTGATATTCTTAAATTCAGAGAAAATGCGGGTTGTGACATATCGCACGACCACTGGACATAGTGCGCACGACCACTGGTCGTGCGCCACTGATCGTGCGCATTGAAAACCTGCACCTGTCTATAAATAGCTGCTCCGCGAAAACAGCCGTAACTTCTTCGTTTCTAGGTCTTTTTGAGCGCCGTTTTTGGCGTTTTTTCGTTCTAAGCCTCCTATATTCATCTAGGGACTTCAAGGAAGAGATTGGATCTTACTTTCATCAACAAGGAAGGTTTAAAGAGAATTTGGACATCGCCGGGTCGTGACACGAAGAAGACGGGCCATTGGGAGGAAGTGACAGCCCTCCTTTACCCCGGACGCAGTTGAGGACCGAGCTTGGACGCGGATTGACAACCCAGCGATTCCAACCGTGAATCCCAGCAAGGTTTCGGAGTCGGTCGAATCTCTTACTCTTTATTCTTTTGAAATGATGTTTGTATGCTAAACTCTCTATTTTTTGGATGAAGAGCTTGATAAATCCATATATGTAACTTTTATTTCATGTTTATGAAATTACTTTTGATTTATTCAAGTGTATGAGGAGCGCTATTGTCATTCATCTTCCATCCTCCATTACCCTCCATTCCATTCCGCTTAACTTCTCTTCCACTACGTGAGCCTACTCTTCCATTCGCCAAGCTAAGCGGTGCTAACGGCCTGTGTAATCCACTTCATTTCCGCTAGTGCGAACCACCTCATCCGCTTGCCTACTCGCCCATCCGCCTACCGAAGCAGTGCATCGCGGCCTGCATAGTTTCCATCCGCCCGGCGAAGCAGCGCATAGTGGCCTGCATAGGAGTAGTGATTTAGTTGTTTTATTTTGTTTTCCGCAAATCAAACCAACCCTAGCCTTTCGCATCCATCCGACTTAAGGACTTCAATCTCAAGTCCTCCTCAATAGTCAACTCCACCTTACTGTGTTCCTTCAGAGATCGATACTCGGGGATTTACTCCTCGTTTTATATTACTTGAACGATCGGTACACTGCCGTGTCGTGCCGCAGTCTAGCCACCATCTATAGTGGTGTGTAGGATTTGCGCATCAGGTACTTCAAAGGATGATCACATGACCTTGGTAAAAATCTGAGCCCAATTGGGACTGATTTGGTTGGGTAATTTGTCAACCCAAGTTAGGTCAAGTTGGGTCAAAGTTAGGGCATGGTGTTTATCTTGGGGTATGGTGGTCAAAACACATCACCATGAGTTGAAACCTTGTTCACTGGTTTAGGATCACCTAAAACACCTTCATGAGAAAGATGGGGTGGTGTAGAGGTGGATATGCCCTAGAACCCTAGTGTTACCCCTTGGGGTGCATATAGAGCTTGTGAAGGATATGTGGTCAAAAGCTATAGAATGGCCATGGAACCTAGGAGATGTGTTTATGGGATGTAATTATTCCCATGGGAGTTTTGAGAGAATTTTAGGAGAAATTATTCCCCCAAAATTAGGTCATAACCCCTTTAGGTAAACTTATTTTAAGAGATATTTACATGCACAAATGATCTTGGATGAAGATGAAATCTTCGTGGTGTCTTTTTAATCATATTTTAGACCCCTGGTAATTTTTGTATAATTTATTTTATGATTTAACTAGTACTTCATCCTCAAGGCACCTATTTTGTCTCAATCTTAAGAAATGTAATTAAGGGTCCAAAACTCTCTCAAAAAATGTGCAACTTGGAGATAGGACATTTCAGGGCACTAGGAAGCTCTGTGAAATTTTATATAATTTTGGTGGTTGTTATCAGTAGGCTACTTCACAACACGTGCAAATTAGGAATTATTTGGATTAATTATTTCTGTGAGAAAATGATTCCCATAAATTGGGAAACTCTATAATTAAGCTTTTCTGGAAACAATAGAGGTCTGGAAAATTTTCCCTAATTTTGGCATAAGTAATTTTGTTGGTTCCTTCATTAACATCCAAATTTGGATAAATGCTAAATATTATAATTAGAGGACAATTCCTGATTGTAAAATTGTGACACTCAGTACTTACTGTTATTTTGGCATGATAGATTTATCTTGATTTTATGGAAGCCATATCATAATAATACCTTACACTTCATGCTCATATTCATACTTGGCTAATATTGGAGAAATGATAATAAATGCAAATAATTAAGGAAAAATATGATTCTCTGGATTTAGCTTTGAAACATCATGATAGACCTCCAGTAAATATCTTGAGTCAGTTGTGTGAATATTTGGAGTACCTCTACTTATAAGCTTCATATAGTTAGTTTAGTCTGCGTATAGTAAAAAAGTGAAATTTGAATATTTAGGGGCCACCAAGTGGAAGTGGCATGTAGTTGGTGCACATGGTCAGGTTGAAGAGATTGAAGGTCACCAAAAGGAGTTTATGAGATGAGAGTGTGCTTGGAGAGATAAGGGTAAGGTGGTGTCCGGGACCGACGAAAGATCGTCTTTCCCCTTAGAAGGTCATAAAATACGTAGAGTAATTCAAGTGAATTGTTAAGAGGGGTAATCTTATGAGTAGATACCAACAACACTAAGTATCTTGAGAAATTGAACTTTGGGGTGTCATCCCATTATAGTTCCTAGTACCGTAGCGAGCCCCTTACAGGTTAATCCTCGGGAAGTCCAAGATTAACCATAAATTGTAGAGATAAGTTGATGTACAAGATTAACTTAATAATACGCACACCCACACCCCGTAGTTACGGGAGGTTAGTTGGTTTGGTTGTATGAGCGGTAGGCTCGGTGGTTGAAGCAGCGGACTAGTTAGTCCGGTGAGCTGGTGACTCAGTAATGCTTGTTGGTACGGACGGGTTGGTACGGCGATCCGTTGGCTCGTAAGGTTATTGTGATGGGCGGGTTTGCCCGGGGATCTTTAGGGCTCGGGATATAGTAGGACATGTTTGCATATGCATGAAGGTGGTGGGTCTTCAGTATTGGACGGTCGTTCACACCGACGTCAATACATTGACTCGGCAAGTGTTGAATTTGCACATAGCCATAAAAGTCTGGTGGTCCAGCCAGTAAGAGTACGCAAATGCTCTGCGGTTTTGTGTTGAGGAGTACGATAGGTCTAGGTTAGGTAATGTGAATACCAACCTAGAGGTGGGCGAAGCCCAACCCACCGCTTCTGTTTGCCACTACGGGAGTATCCTGGGAGTCTTGCTAGCTCCAAAAAGGGGGAACTAAAGGTCTATGCGCATAGAGTCAAAGTGTGTGAGTTGCACTTGTATGAACATAGCATAAACTACATAACTCTGCATGTCATGGCATAAACATTGCATTCCAACTCCTACCCCTATCGTATAAATTGGTTATGAGACACTTTATATGATAGGCCCTGCTAACCGACCCCTTGGTCTATAAGTTTGTATGGGTATTCCTATAAATCAATGGCTACTTTTATATTATATACTTGTCTTTACTTACTGTTCTTTACTCACTCTTTACCATGCTCTATTACTGCTTTAATTATCTGTATACACATTTATAGTGGTAGAACTTTCCGTAGTTAGATTCACCCTCATCTGCTTTGTTTTATACCCCTTGTTGTCCTCCGCTTCATCCTCCCACACGGTGCCTAGGAGCCATTGGGGGTGGGGTGGGGAACATAAGGCTTAGTCTTTTTGACTAACGGTCGGTGGACCATATCATTTTAGGGGATCGAGGAGACGCAGCAGCACTAGAGGACAGTACAGGTGGGGGCGGGCAGTCTAGTACGGGAGCACAAGTTTCAAGATCAGTGAGTGATTAGTAGTTAGCTTTCGCGAGTGATCTTGTAGTGATTACATGATGTACAGGGCATGTTCCCTTTATTATTGTAACATTGTTATTTCAGTTATACCATGGGGACATTTATTATATATAGCATGTGATTTGTGGACTTGAACTTCTATTGTTTGTTTATACTTTTCTTATTCTGTGATCAATATGGCCGGCAGGATCGGCGCTTTGTAGTGGCGACCTTCCTGAGTGAGGGTGTCACCACAAAGCAGCGGTTCTGGGCATAAGACCTGGGTTTTTGAAAAAAAATATAGGGTCTTACAAAGGGTTATCAGAGCAAACCTCGATCTGAAGAAAAGAAGTCCACAAACCCTGGGCCACCCCGCGCAAGTTTAGTTTGAGGACAAACTAAGCAGCGGAAGCAATGGTGTGCTCATATGGGTAAATCACATGAAAAAGTCCACTTTTAACTGAATCATTTTGGCAAATTTTCTTTTATAGCCTGCGGAGAACCTTGCCCCCAGCAGGGAATACCTTTGGCTACAAAGATCTATTTAGATAGTCCTTTAGTCAATGAGTTATACTCAACCCCACTAGGACACATGACTTACCATGACAATTTATACCATGCCCTAGTCTGAAATAGACCATAGGTATAACTTTGGTGAAGGTACGAGGATACCCAAAGAGGCTAGAGAAAGAGAGACTGACACATAAGCAGAATGTTATGGGACTCGTAAACTCAACCCTCATACCGGTGACATGATTACATAGAGACAACCACCATCAGATAAGAATTGAAGTTCAGAAGATACCCATTTGGGAGTGAGTTGCATGTTGACCTTAATAAGGTTGTTGAAAAGAGTACCTTGAAGAGTCTAATGTATGGAGTACACCAACAAGTCTCAAGATAGAACCCCAAGTCTAAGATTGTGTGCCCTAAGGATTGTTTGCATACTTGGTACGAATATAACATGGCAATATCAAGATATTTAGCCCAAAATAGATAGTGGCATATCTTTTGTTTATTGGGGCTTACCTTTTGTTTATTGGGCAAATTAGTTACTGACTTGGGTTTCCTTTGGATCTAATTTAGAAGATGTTGCGTCGTAAACATACTGATTTTGAGGTCGATCTTATTCAGCATTACGCAGGCATAGATGAGATGGTGTAACAGTACGTTCAGAATAATGATCTGATGTATTACCAGGACAATGAAAGGACATCGTAGATCGAGCAACGACTTGACCTTGGTTGAATCATTAGAAATGTAAACTCGCCAGGATTAATCACTTAGGGGTGCCTATGTCCCATTCTAGATGTTGAGGACGGAAACTAGGTCATACAAGTTGTAGTTATATTTGAAAGTTTTGGTAGTTTGGGGCATTCAGAAGTGATTAACTCATGAATTGTTAAAAATCACGCCCTGTCATGGTAGAAAATTTTAAATACAATAATAGCCCATATACCTTGGGAGCTATGATGATGAATAACCAGAGATCTTAGACGATGACTGATTGGATTTAGAATCTAGTGTTTGAGTTAACTATGATAAGAACGATCTAAGTTTATCTTACTTTGGACCATCCGAAAGTGATAAAGACTAGCATATGTGGATGTGATAGGAATTTGGTGAAATAAATGTGAAGATATTTTCTTGATGAAATTGACTTGTGAAAAATCTTAGGGTTTCAAAAGATTTTACATATATACCTTATGAATCAAACTCCATATAGAAAATGATTAGGAGCCATCTTACAAACATTGATACTAATAAAGATTGGTTAACATATACTCATAAGGTTCACAAGTGCACCACCATAAAATTTAAGGATGATTGGGACGCCTGATGATCTGATCAGTCCCACCAATGGTAAAAACTGGATAAGTTGTAGAGTGGAGATGATTGATCACTCGGATGTACTTGAAGGAATAAGAACCTAAACATGCGGAGAAAACATTATAGAAGTGTTGTCTACACATATTAACAAGAGCTTTAGTCACCGAAAAAATGGTGTATTCCGGAACACGTATGTCCTCAGAATGAAGAAAGACGTCATAAGTTTTGTGATGCACGGTGAAGGACAAGTGCAAAAGTCTTTGGAGAACTACCACAGTCACTGCCCATGTAAGATTGGAGTTCGGGGACATAATTATGGATTTCATACACAGGTTACCTCATCCCCACTCCAGGAACAAGTTCATTTGGAACATCGAGGATAAACTGACCAAGGTAGCTAGGGTCACCCCGGGCTGGAAGGACGCTCCCGTTGGTGTTTGGTGGGATTTGTTGAGCAGTTTGTCTGTTATAGTAGTGTGACAAGGACGATCGTGTCGAATCAGGATGGACGGTGTACATCCAAAAAGTGAAGATCAGTCCAGGCTTATCTGGGCTCTTGGTTGACGTCAGCACAACTTTCCACCCTCAGAGGGACAGAGGCGCAGGACTCCACTATCTTGGATCCAGGATGAGGATCCCAAGGCACTCGACTCGGAATTTATGGAGGACATAGATACCCAGGTGCGACTGATTTGAGTTAGGATGTTGGGAACCAGAGCTTCCAGGTCAGGTATTACAATGCGCGGTATCGTCATGTAGAGTTCCAGGTTGGAGATCGGGTGTTCCGGAAGATACGTCCGATGTAGGGAGTCTTGCGGGTTCGCAGGCGGAAGAAGCTCAGTCCGAGATAGATGGGGCTCTTCAAGATCCTGGAGTGGATCAGCCCATTGGCTTATAGACTGGAGTTGCCACCGGAGTTAGCGGGATTGCACGACGTCTTCCATGTCTCCTCCTTTAGGAGAGCTCTACTTCGGCCGAAGCAGCAAATTTCTATTATAGATGGCCCGGTAGCCTCCGATCGATTGATTCACCTGAGAGCCACTAGAACTGGTGTGGCATAGATAGTCAGTGCTATTCGAGTTACAAATTACTTCAATTCTCAGGGGATGTTACGTTCAGTCACTCTCGATGAAAACCCCGCGAGCCTAGCCTAAATTTCGAGGATGAAATTATTATTTTTTGTTTATTGAGATTTGTAACTTCCCCCAAACAACTAGACCCCTAGAGTGGTTTTGTCATGACTAGGTTATGACAAAACCCTAGGAAGCTTGAAGAGACCACTTGGCCTTAGCCAGGAAGAAGGAAACCACAGTGGTCTGCAAATAGCAATTTCTAGTTAACGAGCTTAAGGTTGGATTTAGGGCCTCACCTTGACCCATTGACGCCACCATGACATACCTAACCTATTAAGGGGTCCCTTAGATTACTAAGGACCCATTGGGGTCAACCAAAGAGGCCAAATTGACCAAAGTCAAACCTAACCCCAAATTGGTCAAAGTAGCCTAATTACGGTCAATTGACCTCCACCATGCCAAATTGGCCTTGCCCCTACCCTTATAAGGATATGATGAACTCACTGGACCAAAAAGTCCCATCATGGGGTCACCAATTTGGCCAATTTGACCTAAGTCAACTCTAGCCCTATTTTGGTCAAATTGCCATATTGTGGGTCAATTGGCCTCCACCTTGCCAAATTGTCCCTACCTAGACCTTCCTAACCCTTAGGGGAGTCCAATGGGTCACTAACCACCCATTGGGGTCAAACCAAGTGGTCAATTTAACCAAAGTCAACTCAACCCTAATTTTAGGTCAAAAATTCCCTATTTTGCCCAAATCAAGCCCAATCCACTTGAGCTAGGCCCAATTGGAGTAGCCCATTAGCTTAGGAGGCTGATAATTACCAGGATTTACCACTCAATTTCTGTAAATGGTGACGAGGAGAGAGAAATCTCATTTCCCCCAAAATGGAGGAGAAAGAAAGAGAGGGATTAATGGCATTCATGGCCAAGGGAGGCCAATTGATCTCACCATTGATGGGGATTCATCTCCTCTGGCTGTTGCAAGAAGTTTAAGGGGGTTTTCAGCCCGCATGGTGGCTGAATTGGGAGGTTTCCACCATGGCCGAAAATGGCCATTAATGGTGTTGAAACTGATTTCTCGGCCTCTTGTGGACCTCGGGGCCCTCACCGAAATGAGGTGCAGCTAGCCCTTACTGATCCCTTGGAAAAGGTAGACTGAAGACTAGGAAAAAGACTAAGACCTTAGTCACAGCGAGGAGGTCCCTCCACTAACCAGGAAGATCATTGAGTGCTTCCCCTCCTAAGCCAAAGTTGAGACTCGGGCACCTTGGAGAGCTCTAGAAATGCTAGCCAAGGAGAGCCTAAGGAGAGAGAAGCTAAAGTGAAGTCCTCTCCAAAGGTGCCCTTTAGGTCTTATTTATAGGTTTTCTGATCTGGCCTGCAAATAGCAGGATTCCGCCTTTTGATTTTACTATCCGCACCCCAAATGGACCTGCTAACAGCCAAACTCCGCTGTTTGGAGGGGCTAAAGACAGACCACTAAGGGTAAAAGGGTAATTTGGCCCTATCAACCTATGGGCAAGGAACTGCGAGAACCTTACCGCCGAAGCTCTCGCGGTCCTTCTCGCGACCCCTGCTCTCGATGCCTCTCCTAGGCGATCGCCTTGCGAGGACCTCGCTGGCCCATTCTAGCGGTATCTGCCGAGGTCTGGTCTCGCGTGCCTTCCTGCGAGACTGCCTCCTGACTTCGTCGAGCTCAACTCATCTTTCGTCGAACGCAGGGCACTTTGCCGATCACAGACGAGCTCGACAAATGCAGAACGCTAAATTGTTCGCTGACCGCTGAGACGGGCGGTTCGTCGAACGCTGCTTCCCTGCTGTAATTTGTCGAGCATTGCTATAGAATATATTTTGTTCGTCGGGCGCCGTCCGACGAATGCTGAGCTCCGTTCGACATTCATCGAACGCGGAATTGAGCTCGCCGGACGTTGAGGCTCTGAACTCGCGAGCCTTCCTGCGAGATCGCCTATTGACTTTGCCGCGCACTAAACATATTTCGATGGACACCTCTTTACTGAACATAGGTCTCTTCTGCTAGCGGCCTGCGAGGTATTGGTTTGTCAGCCCTCGCTTGGACCAGTCTTTTGAAGATATCTCCCGAGGTCTGGATCTCGCTACTCCTCTTGCGACACCGTCCCTTCGGCTTTAATGAGCATAGAACACTTCATCGACTTCTGATGATTTCGCCGAACGGGGGTGAGCTCGACGACCGCAGGTGAGCTCAACGAACACGGGAGAGTTCATCGAACGTGGTACTCCTTTCATCGAACTCAGGGAATTTCCTCAAACTGCCTGCGAGCGTTTATCTCGTCGACCCTTCTTGCACGCCTCTCGGCGAGCCCTCCGAGAGAGACTTCTCTAAGGTCCCTCTCGCGAGGTCTTTGGACATAAGGCCTCCCTCTCTTATTACTTCCTTCATCCTGTTGCCCTCTTAAACCGTGCCTCCTCGCCTAGCGAATATCGGGATTATACACATTCCCCGCTCTTCGCGAGGCTATTTAGGCACGCGAAGAAACATCCAACCCCTGGTATTCGCCAGCCCCTTGATGATCTTTCAGGAATCTTTGGTTGGGCCCACCCGGAGGACTACAAATATCGTCCGGAGTCCTCAGTGACGTGCGCCGCAACTTCCTTTTCTTTCATTTTTCCCCGTACTGTAGCTGTCAGGAGATGCCGCTTTCCGAAGAAGCTGAGGCTCTCCTGAGGGCTGTGAGAGCCGGAGGGCTACCCTCAATGACCAGAGTCCCTGCCTGGATGAATCGGCCAGCTCCCGCTCAGTCGCCAAAGACTAAGAAGGCGAAGGCAGCTTGCCGAACCGGGGATGGCTCTGTGCTATTGGACTCTTCCCCAAACAACCGTCCCCACGAGAAGGTATGAGCTACCCCTCGATCTTAAGTCAATAAGTTTGCCTGTGATTCATGCCTATTCGCAGGATGCTTTGCCAAACGAGGACATTGGCGAACCTGCTGGTGGGTCTCGCAAAAGTCCGCCAGCGGATATAAATCTTGCTGGGAAAAATGTTGCAGGTACGCCCTTAATCTCGCATGCCAGCCCTCCTTTTGTCATCTATCTGACCTTCATTCCCTGCTTCTTACAGTCTCGCCCCGGAAGTCTCCGGTTCGCCAGGCATCGCGGCCTCCATCTCCGCCTCCTCTCGACAAAACTATAGATAAGCCAGGGTTCCGAATCCTGACGAGCGAGGAGACCGGCGGCTCTGTGCCGCCAAAGATCCCTCCGACCAACAGCGCAGCTTGCCCTCCTGGTCTGGGTAAATCTCTCTACCCCCACTATGGTAATGTCTTCTAGGGCCTCCCTAGAACTTCTCGCCCCCCTCTGGGTAAGCATTCCGACGGCCCCCTGCCCTGCGCGAACTCGAGCGCGCTATCTAACCTTTTCGTAATATTTCGTAGAGAATTCTGAAAATCGGCCTAACGATTCCGAGTTGGGCGACGGTGAGATGTCCCCCCTTCCTGACCAAGTGGAAGACTTCTTAGGGGATCTGCGAGATCCTAAGACGATGAAACAACGTGCCGCAGAGTTGCTTAGAAAACATGGTCGGATACTGATGGACCTCAACATGCAGGCGAGACGGGACAGAGAGGCCGCCGAGGATAGGCATGCTGCCTTGATAGAAGAGTGTGCGAGGCTCCGGGCCGCGAGACAACGTGATCACGATGAGAACGTCATGACGTCGGAGGTGCATATAGAGAGGATGAGGGATTACGCCTTCCTCATGGACCGGGAGGGCCGCGCGGCCGAGGATTACTATAATTCTAGGGTACCGCCGCGGTCCGGGTCGCGGAGTGGTGGTAGGTGGAAGTGGTTGCCCCATGATTCTCGCTAACTTTCTACGTTGTCGCAAACTCTTATTTCCTGTTAATGAGTGCCGCTATTCTGGACAATCTCGCAATGGTTTGCAACTTATATATTGGCTTTATTTCGTCTGATAATACTTATTACTAGCTTTTTGTTAGTTCTCGCTCGCTGCTAACATGTCCGTTTCATTTTCATGCTATGTTTTGTTCGCGGGGAGCCTCCGTTCTCGCTAAATGTATCTCGCGGCGCCCCCCCCCCCCCCCCCCCCCCCCTTACGCCATTATGTTTGTTTGTGCTGTTCTCGCAACGATGTTGCTTGTACTAACCTTGCAGGCCTTTCTCGCACGTGGTCGTGAAGTGATGTTTTGGCTAACCGCGCTCACCGGCGCTTGGGCTTCTTCCCGCCCTTTTACTTTTGCTACAAATAGGCTGTCATAGCTGAGTCAACCACTACATTTACTGTCAACCTTCTTCCTCCTCTGCTTCAGAGCTCTCGCTCCATCCCGTTCTCGTTCTACTTCCTTTCTCACAGGTTTTTGATAAGTAATAAAATATATGTATTTTTAGTATAGTTATTAGTATAGTTTTAATTAATATTGTAAATTTTTTATGTAAATTAATGAATAAATTGCTTGTTTTATTATTTTTCTTACTAACTTAGTTTTATTTTTGTTTTTGCAGATTTTGGCAATTTTTGTCAAGTCAGGCCCTGGGTCACGCCCGTGACAACATGTCATGCCCGTGACCCAAGGGCGTGTACTCTGCGTTCGATGAAAGTCGAGGTGCGTTCGACGAAAGCTCTCCGAGCTGCATTCGATGAAAGCTTTCCAAACTACATTCGACAAACGTCGTACAACGTTCGACAAACGGCGTACAGCCTTCAACGAATCCTTCTCAGCGTCCAGCGATCGACATACGTCGATCTGCATTCGACGAACTCTCTCTGTCCAGGCGTTCGAAGAATCCAGCGCACACGCCATCCGTCATGCCCCAGTTAAAGCAGATATGTGCCGCCCACTGTCACGCCTGTGACACTGCAGGTCACGCCCGTGTGCAGCCAAGTTTGACCGCAGACCTTCCAGAAGACGGCGGATGCGACCCCTAAAGCATGCGCAAATGTCATGCCCTAAGTCACGGCCGTGACATCCAAGTCATGCCCGTGACCTAGGGCGTGTAAAACTAAAATTTTGCCTATAAATAGGAGGGCTCGGCTGAAGCATTTCCCATCCAAATTCTGAGTGCTTGTTAGTGTTTTTGAGTTCTTTTGAGTGATTGTGAGTTTTCTTTATGCAATTAAGTTTATGTTCGTTTGTAATTTTTGCCTTTTAGAAATAAAATGTTGTTTTCTCATTTGGATCGTCTTCCTTTTTCATTTATGTTAGTGTGTGTGTATGAGAATAGTTTTATTGCTTTCATAACTTAGTTTATTGCTTTCATAATTTAGGTTTATTGCTTTCATAAAAGTAGTTTATCGCTTTCTTTTAACGCTTTATTTATCGCTTTCTTTTAAACGCTTTCTTTCGATTCAGTCTTTTATTACAAGTAGAGTGCGTGAGTTTATGAGATAGTATTTTTTTTTGTAACTTAGCTTTATTTCAGTCTTTATATAACTGCTATATACCACCCCCATCTTGAATAAGAGGCTAATTTACTTTAGCACTTGTTTAAGTCGGTTGGGACGGATATTATTTTTGCACCTTTATAAGTCTTTTCATTTCTATATCACCCCCATCTTGAATAAGAGGCTAAGAACTTTTTAGCGCTTGTTTAAGACGGTTGGGACGGATACTATTACTGCTTTTATATAAGTCTTTTTATTTCTCTTATTTATCTGCTTATATCCGCTTAAGTAATTAAACATGTATTTGCCTAATTGTGCCGTCTCCATTCCGATGAGTGGCTAATTTCCTTTAGCGCACGATGTCGAAGAGCATTGAGACACAAATATAGTTTTTCTAAAAATAAAATATCTCTTTCTAAAATAATTAACGCTTAAGATTTACCCGAGAATAACGTTGAGTGAAGCCACATAATCGATGTGTGGTTTTCATTTCCGTCTTCGTACATTAGTTAGCCGAGAGGCTCGTGCGTATGGACTGATCGCTCACGGGTAAAGAGAAGTGCGCTCTACCCTCGAGAGAGGATGAGGTAAGTCTCCCGAATTGGAAGTAAAAACTCAATAGCGGGGTTCACAACATAAGGCGAGTATTAAGAAGATTCGATGGTCGAAAATTCATAATCTCAGGTGGGCGTGCCCTCTAGAGAGGAGCGTTCATAATTATGGAACCTCCAAGGCCAAGCCGTTTTAATGTTTTAAAAAGTCATCTCTTTTACTTCTAAAAAAAGACTATTTTCGTCTCAAGGTAATTCGACATCGGGCATTATTATTATCATCGTTTAGAACTTTAGTTATACGCTTATTGTTATAATTTTCTTTTAAAAACCCAACTAAAAACTTATTCTGATAAAATAATAGTTCGTTCCTCAAAGTAGGTTAATCAACACGATCCGTGGAAATATACGACCTCAATATTTTCTAAAACAAAATATCATGTATTACTCACGATAAGGTATACTTGCCTTTATTATATGATTAGTTCGGATTAAAAATTAAACAAAAGCTTTTCAAACCAATTTAGTGCAAAACTCTCCTTTGCTATTTTTAAAATCAATAGAATTCGACGTTGTAGCTGAGGTGTAATCGTCAATATTTCGAAAGCAGAAAAAGTCCGTTACTTCTATCTTTCGATAGGATAACGTTTAATTTCTCAAAGTAGTAGTACTTGCGAGACTCTTTGGAAACACCCGTCGAAATCTAATCTTATCAAATAAAGGTTAACCAAAACAAAGAAACAAGAAGCAAATCCCGAATTAAATCATCAAGTTTTTGGCGTCGTTGCCGGGGACAATTAGTGTTGTTATTTGAAACAAGGAATTACTATTACTTTTATCATATATATTAAAAATATATAAAAAATATATATATCTACAAAAAAAATAAAACAAAAAAAAATTATTACAAAAAGCCCAAAAAAAATATATCATTTTTATTATTAGGATTCGTATATGACCCGAGGAAACTCCTCGGACGATTTGAATATTCCTTTTGACCCCGAAATCGAGCGCACTCTTCACGAGCGCCTCCAACTTTGTGATCAAAACTTACTTGAATTTCCCGAAGAGTCAGTCGGAGATACTTACACTGAACCTATCGTTGATCAAATTCTAGATGTGGCCCCACCACGGACCATGGCATATTATGCCAGGCCAAATCTGGAAGATACCGGATCGAGCATAACGCGCCCAACAGTGGCTAATAATAACTTTGAAATAAAATCTAGCACCATTCAAATGGTACAACAGTCAGTCCAATTTGACGGTTTGCTAGATGAGGATCCAAACTTACATCTTTCTAACTTTTTAGAAATATGCGATACATTTAAAATTAATGGCGTCACTGACGACGCCATTCGTTTACGCTTATTTCCATTTTCGCTGCGGACGAAAGCCAAAGCGTGGTTAACTTCTCTTCCCAGAGGATCCATAACCACGTGGGCCCAATTGACGGAACACTTTTTAACTAAATATTTCCCCTCGTCAAAAAACGCTAAGTTACGTACGGATATCGCCTCTTTCATTCAATACGATTCTGATTCTCTCTATGAGACTTGGGAACGTTTTAAAGAGTTCCTGCATAGATGTCCTCATCATGCGCTGCCGTCCTGGCTACAGGTCCAGACATTTTATAATGGTCTAAATTTTTCCACGCGACAGATGATCGATGCAGCCGTCGGGGGAACGTTAAACAACAAAACCCCGGCGGCCGCTCAAGCTCTGTTAGAGGAAATGGCCATGAACGCCTATCAATGGAATGCGCCTAGATCTCGCCCTGCCAAACCGGCCGGGATTTATGAAGTGTATGTCACTGCTCACCTAGCCTCGCAAGTGGAGCGGCTAAGTAATCAGGTGGCGGAGATGACTGCTTCCTCCTCCACTCCCGCTTGGGCTCCTAATAATAATAATAATAATATTATTTTTGTCGAAGAAACCGTAGATTACCTAGGCAACCCAGTTAGGCCCCCTTCAACCCTAATAACAATCCGTATAGTAATAATTAAAACTGGGTTGGAGGAACCACCCAAATTTTTCCTGGAGCAATCCTAATAATGCTCAGAGGCCCCCAATTGTAAATCCGCAAGGATTTCCGCAAGGATTTCCAAACGGATTTCAGCCCCCACCTCCAAAACCTTCTCCGCTCGAAGATATTTTTGCTAAATATGTTGCGTCCATCGAGTCAAATATCCGAAATATTACCGAATCGATTAAGAACTTGGAAAATCAGGTGGGACAGCTGGCAAAGATGGTCTCCGAACGGCCATATGGAGCTCTGCCAGGGAACACGGAGCCAAACCCCCGAGAAAATGCCAACGCCATAAACCTTCGCAGCGGCAAGGAGGTAACCTCCCCAAAACGGGTTGAGCCCAAGGTACATGTTTCGACACCGACCCCTCCACCCCCTCTCTCGATAGATAATACAACGAGTATTCTGACTATGCCAAACGTTTTTAGCCCGTCCCTTTCTTATCCCTCGAAAATTAACAACGAGCGGAAGGACGAGCATTATAAAAAATTTCTACAAATTTTAAAACAAATCCATATAAACGTTCCTTTCTGCGAGGCACTCTCCCAAATGCCGAAATACGCGAAATATCTTAAGGAGTTGCTTTCTAATAAAAAGTGACTCGAAGATGTTTCGCGTGTTTCCCTTAACGCGGAATGCTCAGCTGTCCTCCTTAATAAATTGCCGCCAAAACTGAATGACCCGGGATGATTCTCCATCCCGTGCCTCTTCGACAATATGTTAATAAAGTACGCTTTAGCGGACTTGGGAGCTAGCATCAACTTGATGCCTTTCTCCTTTTTCAAAAAACTTGATTTGGGCATCCCAAGCCCGACTAAGATGAGCATCCAACTCGCGGATCGCTCGGTAAAGTATCCGATTGTGGTAGTGGAGGATGTTCTGGTCAAGGTCGACAAGTTTATCTTGCCGTTAGACTTTGTCATCCTGGACATAGAGGAGGATGCTGAGGTGCCTATCATTATCGGTCGCCCGTTCCTCGCAACCTCCCACGCGTTAATCGATGTTAGTAACGGTCGCCTCGTCCTTCAGGTTGGAGACGATGAAGTCACTTTGCATATCAGCCCCTCCATGCGGAACTCACTATCGAATGATGATTCCTGCTTTAATTTGGAATCCGCGTTTGAGGATGAGTGTTCTTCTCTTTCGGAATTATTATCTTTAATGATAAACGATTCGGATCTGGAAAATCAACTTCCTTTGGATGAATTGCCGCCAGATTTGCCCTTCGAGCCTTTCGATTCGAAAGAGTTCAAAATCTCCACATCTTATGAAGAACCCCCGGTCTTGGAGCTTAAGCAACTCCCCGGCCATTTAAAATATGCTTTTCTAGCCGCGAACTTAAAACTTCCGGTTATAATATCATCTACTTCAACCGATTCGGAAACATCCGAATTGATTGAGGTTTTGTCTAAACATCGTCGTGCAATTGCATGGCAAATTTCTGATATCAGGGGAATTAACCCCTCATTCTGCTCCCACAAAATTTTTCTCGAAGAAAACCCCCGCAAAACTATTCAGCCTCAATGACGACTTAACCCGAATATGCAGAAAGTCGTTAAGACTGAAATTATTAAACTCCTCGATGCGGGGATTATCTATCCTATATCCGACAGTGCATGGGTAACCCCGTACAAGTCGTCCCTAAAAAAGGCGGTATAACGGTCGTGGCAAACACGAATAATGAATTAATCCCAACTCGTACTGTTACGGGTTGGAGGGTGTACATCGATTACAGAAAACTAAATGATGACACCAGAAAAGACCACTTCCCGTTGCCATTTATTGATCAAATCCTAGAGCGTCTCTCTGGTCATCCTTTTTACTGCTTTCTTGATGGTCTCTCGGGATTTTTCCCAATCCCTATTTCCCCCGAGGACCAAGAAAAAATGACTTTTACTTGCCCTTTCGGCACCTTCGCATATCGAAGGATGCCGTTTGGCCTCTGTAACGCGCCAACTACATTCCAAAGATGTATGCTGGCAATATTTGGAGAGCTGGTAGAAGATGTAATGGAAGTCTTCATGGATGAATTCTCCGTCTTTGGAAGCCCTTTTGCAAATTGTCTAAAAAATTTAGATAGAGTCCTCCAGCGGTGCGAAGAGACGAACTTAGTCTTGAACTGGGAGAGATGCAATTTTATGGTCCGAGAGGGTTTAGTCCTCGGCCATAAAATTTTTTCCAAGGGGATGGAGGTCGATAAGGCCAAAGTCCCTATAATTGAAAAACTTCATGTTCCTTCGAACGTAAAATCTATTAGAAGTTTTCTCGGCCACGCAGGTTTTTATCGGCGGTTTATTCAAGATATTTCAAAAATAACCAAACCTCTAACTCACCTCCTGGAAAAGGATTCGCCATTCATTTTTGACACGGCCTGCGTAGAGGCATTTGATTTTATAAAAAAGCAACTTATCAATTCTCCAATTCTGGTGGCGCCAGATTGGTCCCTTCCGTTTGAGATTATGTGCGACACGAGCGATATCACGGTAGGAGCCGTCTTATGCCAACGTGTAAATAAATATTTTCATCCAATATATTACGCTTCTCGCACACTCAATGCCGCACAGGCTAACTATACAACGACGAAAAAGGAACTTCTTGTCGTCGTCTTTGCGTTTGATAAATTCAGGCCTTACGTAACACTTTCACACGTAATCGTCTTCACTGATCACTCCGCCCTAAAATATCTTTTGGCCAAAGATGATGCCAAACCCCGTTTGCTTCGATGGATCCTCCTTTTACAGGAATTTGACTTAGAGATCCGGGATAAGAAGGGGGCTGAAAATTTAGCATCCGACCACCTCTCACGTTTAGAACAACCCTTCGCAGAAGCGCTCGTCGAACCCGAAATAGATGATCGATTTCCTAAAGAGCGCCTTTTAATTTTAAATTCTATAAAAACTTCTTCCACCCCTTGGTTCGCAGATTATGCGAACTATCTAGTAGCGCAGGTCCTTCCAAAAGTTTTTTCGACTCAGCAAAAGAAGAAATTCTTTTTTGATTTGAAAAACTACTTTTGGGAGGACCCCTTTCTCTTTCAAGTATGCGCAGAGCAAGTGGTGCGAAGATGTATTTTAAGCGAGGAGGGTGCGCAAATTTTGCGACACTGCCACGAGGGGCCGGCTGGAGGGCATTATCAAGACAACTGGACCGCGCGTAAAGCGTTAGAGTCGGGCTTTTATTGGCCAACTCTCTTTAAGGATGCTCACACTTTTGTGAGTAAATGTGATAGCTGCCAGCGGTCGGGTAACATCTCTCATCGTGACGAGATGCCCCAAAACCTTTTTCTCGAGTACGAAATCTTCGATCTGTAGGGCATCGATTTTGTAGGCCCCCTACCTTCTTCTTTTAATAATCATTATATTTTAGTGGCGGTTGACTACGTATCTAGGTGGGCGGAAGCGCAAGCTCTGCCCACCAATGACGCATGAGTCGTCGTCCATTTTCTAAAAAAATATTTTCTCTCTTTGGCACGCCCCGTGCAATAGTAAGTGATAGGGGTACGCACTTCTGCAACGCCCAGTTTTCAAAAATTTTATCTAAGTATGGTGTCACGCATAAACTCTCCACCGCCTATCACCCCCAAAAGAGCGGCCAAGTAGAGGTAGTAAATCGCGAGATTAAATGCATTTTGGAGAAAATCGTTTCTTTAAATAGGAAAGATTGGTCGGTCAAACTCGACGACGCATTGTGGGCATATCGTACGGCATACAAGACCGCTATCGGTTGTACGCCCTATCGATTAGTCTACGGCAAAGCGTGCCATTTACCTGTAGAGTTAGAGTACCGTGCTTTTTGGGCCTTACAATTTTTAAATCTCGATTCGAACTTAGCCTCCGAGAATAGGAAATCCCAACTAAATGAACTCGATGAATGGCGTGCGAACGCTTATTAGAGTAATAAATTTTATAAAGAGCATTCTAAGTTCTACCATGATCGTAAATTAAAATTTCCCAAAATATTTGCTCTGGGCGATCTTGTCCTTCTTTATAATTCACGACTTCGTCTTTTTCCGGGTAAGTTAAAATCCCGATGGTCCGGCCCCTTTAAGGTTAAAGAGGTTTGGCCGTATGGGACCGTTCTTATCTCTCACCCCGAAAGAGGCGAATTTAAAGTAAACGGGCATCGTTTAAAACTTTATCTTGCAGGCGATCCAGTGGACGAAAATACCGAATCCTTAACCCTCCCCAACTTATAATCTCACCATGCCAAATGCGTCAAGCTACGCGACGGTAAACAAAGCGCTTGTGGGAGGCATCCCATATTTATCTAACCTTTTATTATGCTTTGTTTTTTTTTTCTTTTGCAGGGTTTCTAACGGCCCCGCCAGCTTTATTTCAGGGAAGCCTGTTTGCTCCCTCTTTCCTTTTGTATATATTGCACTTTTATTTTCTCTTCTTCATACTTACATTACAACATTGGGGACAATGTTGGGTTTTAAGTATGGGGGTGTTTTACCATTTTCATTTAAACAAAAAAATGTTTTATTTCATCTTGCCTACTTTTGTAAATATAAGCTTGAAAAAGAAAAAAAAATGTTAAAAAAAAAATATATAAAAAAACATGTTTTTCTCTTTTTTTTTTTACTTTGTCATAATACAAAAAATTACAAAAATCCAAAAAAAAAATTTAGCAAAACCCCAAAACTTTTCAAAAAAAAACAATATATAATTATATAGTAGTTGAAGAAGAAAAAAAGAAAAACAAACAAAAATCCAAAAAATAATAAACCCTACTTTACTTTTATTCTTAAAGCATTTAGTTTCGAGAGTATATGTTTGTGGATTTTCATAATCGCTAGTTTTACTATTTGTTTGTTTATCTAAGATCGATAGAATTAAACGTTCGGGTTTAAGTTTTAAAGAATATCTTGTGTTTTTAATTTAAATAGAGGCTTTGCTATCAAGCACTACTTCTACTAGCTAAAATAGAGACATGTGTATTATGTTGGCAAAACAACTTTAGATTGCAATTATCCCTACTTTATGTCTTCAGGAATCTAGGAAGATTCAAATTACTAAGGTTGCTCTCAAATTTTTTTTATTATTATTCTAGAATTTCTCTTGAAAACCCCTTGTATACACCAATTTAGCATGGCAAATAAAAAATTAAAGAAGAAAAAGATCTTATGTAAACGGTTTTACTATTTTGGCAATTTTTGTCAAGTCACGCCCTGAGTCATGCCCGTGACAACATGTCACGCCCGTGACCCAAGGGCGTGTACTCTGCGTTCGACGAAAGTCGAGGTGCGTTCGACGAAAGCTCTCCGAGCTGCATTTGATGAAAGCTTTACAAACTACGTTCGACAAACGGCGTACAGCGTTTGACAAACGGCGTACAACATTCGACGAATCCTTCTCAGCGTCCAGCGTTCGACGAACATCGATCTGCGTTCGACGAACTCTCTCTGTCCAGGCGGTCGAAGAATCTAGCGCACACGCCAGCCATCACGCCCAAGTTAAAGCAGATATGTGCCGCCCACGGTCACGCTCGTGACACTGCAGGTCACGCCCGTGTGACCGCAGACCTTCCAGAAGACGGCGGATGCGACCCCTAAAGAACGCGCAAATGTCACGCCCTAAGTCACGGTCGTGACATCCAAGTCACGCCCGTGACCTAAGGCGTGCAAAACTAAAATTTTGCCTATAAATAGGAGGGCTCGGCTGAAGCATTTCCCATCCAAATTCTGAGTGCTTGTTAGTGTTTTTGAGTTCTTTTGAGTGATTGTGAGTTTTCTTTATGCAATTAAGTTTATGTTCGTTTGTAATTTTCTCATTTTAGTAATAAAATGTTGTTTTCTCATTTGGATCATCTTCCTTTTTCATTTATGTTATTGTGTGTGTGTATGAGAATAGTTTTATTGCTTTCATAACTTAGTTTATTGCATTCATAATTTAGGTTTATTGCTTTCAAAAAAGTAGTTTATCGCTTTCTTTTAACGCTTTATTTATCGCTTTCTTTTAAACGCTTTCTTTCGATTCAGTCTTTTATTATAAGTAGAGTGCGTGAGTTTATGAGATAGTATTTTTCTTTTTTGTAACTAAGCTTTATTTCAGTCTTTATATAACTGCTATATACCAACCCCATCTTGAATAAGAGGCTAATTTACTTTAGCACTTGTTTAAGTCGGTTGGGACGGATATTATTTCTGCACCTTTATAAGTCTTTTCATTTCTATACCACCCCCATCTTGAATAAGAGGCTAAGAACTTTTTAGCGCTTGTTTAAGACGGTTGGGACGGATACTATTACTGCTTTTATATAAGTCTTTTTATTTCTCTTTTTTATCCGCTTAAGTAATTAAACATGTATTTGCTTAATTGTGCCATCTCCATTCCGATGAGTGGCTAATTTCCTTTAGCGCACAGTGTCGAAGAGCATTGGGACACAAAAATAGTTTTTCTAAAAATAAAACATTTCTTTCTAAAATAATTAACGCTTAAGGTTTACCCGAGAATAACATTGAGTGAAGCCACATAATCGATATGTGGTTTTCATTTCCGTCTTCGAACATTAGTTAGTCGAGAGGCTCATGCGTATGGACTGATCGCTCATGGGTAAAGAGAAGTATGCTCTACCCTCGAGAGAGGATGAGGTAAGTCTCCCGAATTGGAAGTAAAAACCCAAAAGCGGGGTTCACAACATAAGGCGAGTATTAAGAAGATTCGATGGTCGAAAATTCATAATCTCAGGTGGGCGTACCCTTGAGAGAGGAGCGTTCATAATTATGGAACCTCCACGGCCAAGCCATTTTAATATTTTAAAAAGTCATCTCTTTTACTTCTAAAAAAGACTATTTTCGTCTCAAGGTAATTCGACATCGGGCGTTATTATTATCATCGTTTAGAACTCTAGTTATACGCTTATTATTATAATTTTCTTTTAAAAACCCAACTAAAAACTTTTTCCGATAAAATAATAGTTCGTTCCTCAAAGTAGGTTAATCAACACGATCCGCAAAAATATACGACCTCGATATTTTCTAAACCAAAATATCCTGTATTACTCACGATAAGATATACTTGCCTTTATTATATGATTAGTTCGGATTAAAAATTAAACAAAAGCTTTTCAAACCAATTTAGTGCAAAACTCTCCTTTGCTATTTTTAAAATCAATAGAATTCGACGTTGTAGCTGAGGTGTAATCGTCAATATTTTGAAAGCAGAAAAAGACCGTTACTTCTATCTTTCGATAGGATAACATTTAATTTCTCAAAGTAGGAGTACTTGCGAGACTCTTTGGAAACACCCGTCGAAATCTAATCTTATCAAATAAAGGTTAACCAAAACAAAGAAACAAGAAGCAAATCCCGAATTAAATCATCAGTTTTCAAAATGGGCGGCGATGCTAACTGGAGGGTCGGCGAAAGATTGCTAAGGCTTTCACCGAGCATATCTTCTTTCATTGCAACCTGACAGATGAGGAATACTTCACCGCGGTCGCCGACTACGTCACTCCTCCATTCGCGGCGCGCCGTCCTAGCGAGAACGGCATGATCAACGCGCCACTTGTCGACGAGCTGGCCATCCCCACCGCTCATTTCGCGGTCGGCTTGCGTCTCCCCTTGTGGCCGGAAGTTTGCCAGGTAATAATCGCTCTCGCTCATTTCTTATTCTCTGCAGGTCAAGTCTCGCTCATTATATAAACTAATCCTGGTTTTCTTGTTGCTCGTCAGGTGCTCAAGCATTACGGCGTTGTTCTGGGTCAGCTTACCCCTAATGCCATGGCGGTGATCACCACTTTCGCATGCTACCTGTGCGAGGAGCGCATCGAGTTCAGCCTTCCAGTTTTTCGGAAGCTGTTCTCCTTCTGCGCCTATAAGGACGGGACCGCCTACTTCGTGGGTTCAGGTCCTCAAGTCGATGAGACCGTCAACAAGGCCTACTTCTGGGCCCAGAAGTTCCTCCTCGTTAAGGGGAACTTTGGCAACATCCCGATCTCGCCATTCCAGCACGGCGAGATCACCTATCGGCCCACTGCCCTCGGCGGCCACGACGCCGTCCTTTATCTGTTCTTCTGCAAGAAGAACTTCGAGGTTGTTCATCTCCGCCGCAACCTCGACTCGCTTCTCCCAGTGCTCGCTGGGGAAGGTAAAGACCTCGCTCAATAACTCCTGCTATTTCCAAGTAACTCCGTATTTATTGAAGTTTCAACACTTTTAAAGCGAGCAAGATCTCCCCATCCATCCCCCCTACGCGAGCAATCGAAAGACCGACGCTACCCTTGCTCTCGCGACCATGGGGGCGGAGTCTTGCCAAGGCGCCATCACACCAGGTGAGTCATCCTCTCGCAAGAGATCGGGGGCTTCTAGTAGCCATGGCCTTCCCCCAAAATCCCCACCGAAGAAAAAGAATAAGAAGAGTCGGGTCTCGCTCGCCTCCTCGAAGGGTAAGGAGCCTGGCTAGGCCGCTTTCGATGAGTTCGACCTTACCGGCCTTTCCACGGGAGGTGAGGACGACGAGCCCAGCCAGGAGGCTGCCAGAACCTCCGCTCCGCCCATCCCCATCAACCACTATAACTTCGGTCTCGGCCAGAGGCGCCGGGTTGAGACCGGCGAGCTCTTGGTGAACTGGAAGCCGGAGACGAACCGGGCGGACATCTCCACCATCCTCCCTACTGGGTGGAGAAGGAGACCGTCAACGGTCACGCCTTCGATTTCTCGTTCGTCCTCTATGGACGCGAGGATGCGGGGGGCTTACAAAGATGAGACTGCGAGGACTCTGGCTTTTGAGAGCGCGAGATCTCAGTTGCGCTCTGCCGAGCTCGCCCACATGATGGGGAGGCGCTGCTTGCAACTGGAGCTTCAGAACGTGGAGCTTGCAAGGGCCTATCAGGGGCTTCTTGCCGAGAACGCGCAACTGAAGGAGAAGCTGCTCGCCATAGAGGGCAGTGTGGTGAGTTACCTAGACCTCGTCACCCTCCTCTCTTTCGGCCATTTCGCTCCCTTAATTTATCTTACTTGCAGGATGTCGAAGCCGCCGGAAGATCCGACGCTCGCATCCAAAACCTGGAGGCCGAGGTGGCCGGGCTAAAAGCTCTAAATTGCGAGATCGCCCGTACCATCGTTCCCCTTTCTCCCCGCCGCCTGAAGGAAGAGCGGCGAGCGTGAGACGAGGAAATCCGCGAGGTGTCGACCGATTTAGCTCGCTGTATCTTCCCGACGATGAAGGCGGTCGGCCTCCTAGCCACTGATGCGACCGACATGACTCTGGAAGACATCATCCCGGAGCTCTTCATCCCGCTCCCGCCAGTGAAGAGCAGCAATGACGAGGAAGGATTCGCGAGTGATCCCTGATATCTGTAATTTTTGGTTTTATTTCTTGTTTGCTGGCGAGATCGCCGCTTCATGTAAATCAAACCTTGAAATGCATAGATGCATGTTTTTGGCTTTGTACTGTGCTCGCCCTTTCAGCTATATTGTTTCTCATGTTGATTTCTCGTTCTCGCTTGCCTCGATATTCGTCTTTACGAAGGTTATTCTCGTGATGTTCGTTCTCGCACATTATGTTATCGAATAGATAGGCATAGGACGTTTTTGGCTGCTCCGACCTTTCGTCGTTTGCCTTAGGATTATTACCCTTTAGGTATGCCTTTTCCTCTAGGTTTCGCAAGATACTTTCCTTCTCGGCGAGAGCTCGCCTCCCACCCTGTGACGGCGACCTCTCTGCCGAGCACCGGATACCCCGTAGTGCTTAGGGTTGATTCTCAGCACTCATATGCTATAATGCGAAATCTTTCTTCTCGCCGAGCGAGAAGGCCCTGGTTAGCGCCGAAGGCTCGCCAATCTGAGGCTTATCAACCTGACCTTATGAAGAACTCATCTCCTTGCCAACTTCCCCAGTGATCAACCTGTACTTCCCGTCTAGTGAGAGCCCGGGAGTGGAATTGATCTGAGTCATTCCAGCATCGATACTTGTCACGTTGCCAGCCTCTCCAGAGATCAACCTGAAACCCCCCGTCTAGTGAGAGCCCGGGAGCGAAATCGATCTGGGGCATTCCAGCATCAATACTTGTCACGTTGCCATCCTCTCCAGAGATCAACCTGAAACCCCCCATCTAGTGAGAGCCCGGGAGCGGAATCGATCTGGGGCATTCCAGCATCAATACTTGTCACCTTGCCAGCCTCTCCAGAGATCAACCTGAAACCTCCCATCTAGTTAGATCCCGGGAGCAGAATCGATCTGGGGCATTCCAGCATCAATTCTTGTCACCTTTCCAGCCTCTCCAGAGATCAACCTGAAACCCCCCGTCTAGTGAGAGCCCGGGAGTGGAATCAATCTAGGGCATTCCAGCATCAATACTTGTCACCTTTCTAGCCTCTCCAGAGATCAACCTGAAACCCCCCGTCTAGTGAGAGCCCGATAGCGGAATCGATCTTGGGCATTCCAGCATCAATACTTGTCACCTTGCTAGCCTCTCCAGAGATCAACCTGAAACCCCTCGTCTAGTGAGAGCCCGGGAGCGGAATCAATCTGGGGCATTCCAGCATCAATACTTGTCACCTTGCCAGCCTCTCCAGAGATCAACCTGGAACCCCCCGTCTAGTGAGAGCTTGGGAGCAGAATCGATCTGGGGCATTCCAGCATCAATACTTGTCACCTTGCCAGCCTCTCCAGAGATCAACCTGAAACCCCCTGTCTAGTGAGAGCCCTGGAGCGGAATTGATCTGGGGCATTCCAGCATCAATACTTGTCACCTTGCCAGCCTCTCCAAAGATCTACCTGAAACCCCCCGTCTAGTGAGAGCCCGGGAGCGGAATTGATCTGGGGCATTCCAGCATCAATACTTGTCACCTTGCCAGCCTCTCCAGAGATCAACCTGAAACCCCCCGTCTAGTGAGAGCCCGGGAGCGGAATTGATCTGGGGCATTCCAGCATCAATACTTATCACCTTGCTTGCCCTCGTATAACAGTTATAACTATTAAGTGAAGAAGTAAAATATTCAACTAATATCATAATAAAACTTTCAAGGGTAGAATTGCTTCAAATCGTCTCCGCTTCTGGCTCGGCCGAGAGGTACCCCGTCCACATCTCGGAGGTGATCCCCCCTCCCCCCGACTTGAGCACCTCGCTTACAATTTAAGGACCCTCCAAATTGGGGTTGAGCTTACCTACCGCGGCCCCTCTTCCGGCCGCGTCGACCTTTTTCAGGACCAGATCTCCTTTCTGAAAGTGCTTTACTCGGATGTGCTTATCAATATATCGGGCCATTCATCGCTTGATTTCCTCCTGCCTGATGGTGGCCTGGTCCTGGAGTTCCTCCACCAGGTCCAAGGATAGCCTCTGTTCCTCCTCATTAGCCACTAGCCACTCTTCGTCCCCCTCACCTGCGGCGATCACCCCTGGTGGTCTTTACTTCGAACTCTATGGTAAGGACTTCTTCGGACCCATGAGAAAGTTTGAACAGGGTCTCTCCAGTGGCGGTGTTTGGGGTAGTCCTTAGGGCCCAGAGAACGGATGGTAGCTTCTCTACGCAGTTCCCCCGGAGGTTCTCCACCTTCTTCTTTAGTAGGTTGACGATTACTTTGTTTGCCGCCTCCACCTGGCCGTTGCTTCTCGGGTGGTGAACCGATGCGAACCTGAGGTCGATGCCAAGCTGGGTGCAGAAGCTAACAAATTCTTCGCTAGCAAATTGTGGCCCATTGTCCGTCACTATAGCCAGGGGGAGGCCGTGCCTGCAAATTATTTCTCCCCACACAAAATTCCTCACAACTTGAGATGTTACCTTGTCGACCGCCTTCACTTCTACCCATTTGGAGAAGTAATCGATCATGACCAGTAAGAACCTTCTTTGGCCACTAGCTTGAGGAAAAGGGCCAACTAGGTCTAACCCCCATATGGCAAAAGGCCGGGGAGCCGTGATGGTCCGGAGCCTCTGGGCTGGGAGGAGTTGGAGTGGAGCATAGACCTGGCACTTTGGACACATTCTTGCGAACTCCGTCGCATCTTTGCTGAGGGTGGGCCAGAAATAGCCTTGTCTCAACACCCTCCCCTCCAGGGTTCGGCTCCCGGAATGACTGCCACACTCACCGGAGTTAATTTCCTCCAGGACTTTTGGGACCTCCTCCTCGGAAACACAACGGGACAGGAGTCCCGAGAGAGTCTTCCTTTATAGCCCTCCTGCATGCAAGGAATAATAAGCTGACTTATACCTGAAGCGTCGCCTGTCTATGTCTCCTTCAGGGAATTTCCCTGATGATAGGAAAGTGATGAAGGGATCCATCCACGAGACCTGTTGATCCACCTCCATCAATTCTCCTTCCTCGATGGTGGGTCGGAAGAGTTCCGAAACTGTTCCCCCTTCTCGGGGGCCGAACTTGGCCAAGAGGTCTGCGGGCGTGCTCTCTTCCCTTGGTACGTGCTTGATGGAGAAAGTGCGAAAATGCCTGATGACCCCCTTGACCTTTTCCAAGTACCGCAGGAGGGTCGGGTTCCTTTGCCTCAAACTCTCCCCTGACTTGGCATGCTACCACCATGGAATCTGTCGAGATCTCCACATCTTGCACCCCCAATTCCTGAGCTAACCGCAGGCCCGCTATCACCGCCTCGTACTCCGCTTTGTTGTTGGTAATCGGGAAGTGGATGTTCAAAGCTTGCTCGATCTTGGTCCCTTGGGGGCTCACCAAGATGATTCCCCCTCCATAGGAGTGCTTTCGTGACGCACCATCTACCAACAGCTTTCATGCCACTGGGGGAGGCGGTTCATGTTCCCCCACTTCGGTTGTGTAGTTAGCCATAAAGTCTGCCACCGCTTGGGCCTTGATCGACGCCCTGGGCACGAACGTAACATTGAACTCACTCAGCTCCACGGACCACTTTGCCAATCTTCCTGAGTGCTCCACCCCTTTCATGACTTTGCGAAGTGGGTGATTAGTCACTACCTTGATCGAATGTGCCTGAAAGTAAGGTCGGAGCCTCTGGGCCGCCACCACCAATGCGAAGGCCAACTTATCCAGAATCGGGTACCGGAGCTCCGCCTTCCTCAGCACTCGGCTGACGTAGTAGATGGGGAACTATTTTCTCCCTTCTTCCCGGATCAGTACTGAGCTTACTGCCTCGGACCCTACCCCCAGGTATAGGGATAGGTCCTCTCCCGGTCTATGCCCTTGGAGTAGAGGAGTTTGAGTGAGTTGTTCTCTCAAGTTCTAGAAGGCTCCCTCAAACTCTGAGGTCCATTCAATTTTTTTGTTTCCCCTTAACACCTTGAAAAAGGGGGCACACTTGTCTTTCGCCTTGGAGAGGAACCTACTGAGTCCGGCCAGCTTTCCAGTGAGTCTCTGAACCTCCTTCGAGTTTCTGGGCGATCCCAACTCCATGATTGCTTTGACCTTGTCCAGGTTTGGCTCCACTTCCGCTGGGGTGAGCAGGTGACCTAGGAATTTCCCTCGGCTAGCCCCGAAGACACACTTCAAGGGGTTGAGCTTCATCTTATACTTCCGCAAAGTCTTAAAGGTCTCTTCAAGGTCTCGGAGGTGGGCTTCGAGGTCCCGGCTCTTTACCATGAGATCATCGACGTAGACCTCCAGGTTTCTCCCCTTTTGTTCTCGGAAGACCCTATCCATCATTCCCTGGTATGTGGCACCTGCATTCTTGAGCCCGAAGGGCATCATCTTATAACAATAGAACCCATCCCCCGTGATGAAGGAGACATCCTTGATGTCCGGGGGATGCATGCGAATTTGATGATAACCTGAAAAAGCATCTAGAAAAGACATTATAGGGAAACCGATGGCTGAGTCAACCAGCGCATCGATTCTAGGCAGGGGGTAGCAATGCTTAGGGCATGATTTATTAAGCAAGGAAAAGTCGATACACATTCTCCACTTACCTCCCCCTTTCTTCACCATGACCACGTTAGAGACCCAGCCTGGATACTGGATCTCTGATACAAACCCTGCCTGAATGAGCTTACCCACCTCCTCTCGGATGGGTCCTTCCAGCTTGTCTGCTATGACCCTCCTCTTTTGACAGATGGGACGGGTGCCGGGGTCGAGATTGAGGCGGTGGAAAGCCACATCTGCATCGATCCCGGACATCTCCGCGGCGCTCCAGGCGAAGACATCTACATTCTCCTAAACGCAGGCTAGGATCTGCTTCTGCTCCTCCAGGCCGAGCTCCCCGCTGATCCTGACTTTCTCCACCACCCCGGCTCGGGTGGTGACTTTGAGCTCCACGACCTCCTCCACAGCCTCCAACCGGGACTGTTCTCCCCAATCTCCTCCTTTCTCATCGCCGCTAGCGAGTGCTTCAACCTCCCCCTCCTTTCCTTCTTCTCCAACAACCATCAACTCTTCTGCCCCCCCCCCCCCCTCCCTGGGCCTGACCCTCTGCCTCTTCCTCTTCCATCGGCTCCTCTGACCTCTGCTCCATCTCCTCCTTCTGTCCCTCTCCTCCAAGCCCTGCCGGCTCACCAACCTCCTGGCCCCATTTTTCTGCCTCTCCCATCCAAGAGATGGTGTTGACTGCCGTCACGTAGCACTGCCTTGCTACCTTCAGGTCTCCTCTAATCCAGACTTGGACTCCTCCGTCATTGAACTTAAGGCACTGGTGGAATGTAGAGGGGACACAGCGAAACGCGCTGATGAGCGGTCATCCGAAGATGGCGCTATAACTGCTGGGAGCATCCACTATGACAAAGCGGCAGTTCCTGGACTGCCCCCCCCCCCCCCCCCCCCCACCCCCCCAAGATCACATGGAGCCCTACTCCCCCTTCTACTTATTTTCTCTCTCCGGATAATCCAAACAACAGACCATCTGAGGCCAACACCCTTCGCGCCACCACCTCCATCCCATCAAATGCCTTTTTGAAAATGACATTGACCGAACTCCCGTTATCCACCAGGATTCGGGAAACGGTGAAGTTCTCGATCGCTGTCTGAATGACCAACGCATCGCAAAATGGGTCCTCATAACCTGGCATGTCCTTCTGGGTAAAGGAAATCTTCTCTGTCGGGGGCGGGGCTAGGGAGGTCGAAGCCACGCTACGACGGTAGATAGTATGGAGGCTCGCCTTCCGGGTTGCCTCAATCCCTACCACCCCACCCCCCCCCCCCCCCCCCCCCCCACCCCCCCATGGATCACTCTGATCCCCCCTCTGGACCCCAAATAGGCCCGGTCCTCGCACCTTTCCTCATCCTCCTGAGGCTCAACCTCCTCAATCCTCACTGGTTGCTGCTATCGCGGCCCGGCCACTCGGACCCTTTTTGTCTCTAGGAACTCTGGGCAGGTGGCCGTCGCGTGACCTTCCTCATCAAGGAAGTCACAATACGGCAGCGTCCCCTCCCCCGCCTTGGCCTCCGCCATCCTATGCCTTCTTCTCCTCCCCGCTCCAGCTTCTTCTCTCGCCTCTTCTCTCCTTCCTCTTCCTCCTCTTCGCCGCCTGATTGCCATGGCTTGCTGGGGGTGGAGGAGGCATCGGCCTCGGACCCTGCCTCCATCCCAACTGATGGGGTCTTCCTTGACCCCCATTGAAGTTACCCCTCCCCGGGGCGTAACCCCTTCCCTGGCCTTGCATTCCTCCGCCATGAAGCCTCCACTCACCCTCCGGGGCCCTGGGCTCTTCCCTTCTCCTCACCACTTGCTGCCTGACCTCCGGCTCACTGAGCTTGCTAGCCTCTTGGTGAGTTCCGGGTTGGCCTCCTCACTCTAGATTTCCTCCGCCACCCTCTCCATTAGCTCCTCGTAGGAGACGAGGGCCTTCCTTTTCAGAGCCATTTTGAAGAAACTTTCCCTCAGCCCGACCGTGAAGGCGAGCTGGAGTGCAAACCTAGGCATCTCCTGAGTAAGCAGCACTTCTTCCTGGAACCGGTCCGCATAACGAGCCAACGACTCCTTGGGTTCCTGCTTCACTTTGAAGAGAGACTCGGCGTCCTTCTTCCTCTTTTTCGAAGTTGAGAATCGCAGCAGGAAACTTCGGCGCAAATCTTCAAAGGCGTAGATCGATCCTGTAGGGAGCTGATGGAACCAGTCCCTGGCCTTTTCTTTAAGGGTGACGGCGAAGAGCCGACACTTGAAAGCATCTGACATTGGCCTGATAGAGACCGAGTCCTCAAAAGACTGGAGATGTTAGACAGGGTCAACCCTGCCGTTGTAGTACACCATGTCCCACTCTCCGAATCCTGTCGGGACAGGTGCAGAAAGTACTAACTCGCAGAAGGGACTTCCCCCTTCGGCCATCCTTTCTCGCTCCACATGCCCCCCGAGCTCTCTGGCCAGACTCGGGATCGCGGGGACTGTGCTCGTGAGAACGGTGTTCGCCTGGACGACCCCCACAGTCGCTACATCCTCCGGGACGCGCTCGCGTGCGCCGCTCTCGTCGACACAGAGCTCGCTGGCATAGAGCTTGCCGGCACTGAGCTCGTCGTGCTGGCGAACAGCACTCGCCCCTCCAAGTCTTGGACTGAACCTCCGGCAATTTCCTTTTCGGCCCTTCCCCCCGGGGCGTTCTCGCCAACCGTTGATGGGGGAAGGGTTGCCTGAGGTGCTGGGGTCGCAAACTCACTCCGCAGCACCGCGACCGTGAGCCGAAGGTGTCAAGCACCTCCCTCCTAAAATCTGCGAACATCCTCGGCGTCACCACCTGCGGTGACTCGCTGAACTCCTCGCCTTGATCCTCTCCTCCTGTCATATCTGCTCCTTGGAACTTTCTTGGACCAGCCACGCTCCACGCTCACCGTACCAAAATGTTGAAACCGATTTCTCGGCCTCTTGTGGAGCTCGGAGCCCTCACCGAAATGAGGGGCAACTAGCCCTTACTGATACCTTGGAGAAGGTAGACTGAAGACTAGGAAAATGACTAAGACCTTAGTCACAGCGAGGAGGTCCCTCCACTAACCCGGAAGATCGTTGAGCGCTTCCCCTCCCAAGCCAAAGCTGAGACTCGGGCAACTTGGAGAGCTCTAGAAATGCTAGCCAAGGAGAGCCTGGGGAGAGAGAAGCTAAAGTGAAGTCCTCTCCAAAGGTGCCCTTTAGGTCTTATTTATAGGTTTTCTGATCTAGACTGCAAATAGCAGGATTCTGCCTTTTGATTTTACTATCCGCACCCCAAATGGGCCTACTAACAGCCAAACTCCACTGTTTGGAGAGGCTAAAGACAGACCACTAAGGGTAAAAGGGTAATTTGGCCCTATCAACCTATGGGCAATGAACTGCGAGAACCTTACTGCCGAAGCTCTCGCGGGCCATCTCGCGACCCCTGCTCGCGATGCCTCTCCTAGGAGATCGCCTTGCGAGGACCTCGCTGGCCCATTCTGGCGGTATCTGCCGAGGTCTGGTCTCGCGATCCTTTCTGCGAGACCGCCTCCTGACTTCGTCGAGCTCAACACACCTTTCGTCAAACACAGGGCACTTCGCCGATCACAGACGAGCTCGACGAATGCAGAACGCTAAATTGTTCGCTGACCGCTGAGATGGGCGGTTCGTCGACCGCTGCTTCCCTGCTGTAATTTGTCGAGCGTTGCTATAGAATATATTTTGTTCATCGGGCGCCGTCCGACGAATGCTAAGCTCCGTTCGACATTCGTCGAACGCGGAATTGATCTCGCCGGATGCTGAGGCTCTAAACTCGCGAGCCTTCCTGCGAGATCGCCTATTGACTTTGCCGCGCACTGAACACATTTCGTTGGACACCTCTTTACTGAACATAGGTCTCTTCTGCCAGCGGCCTACGAGGTATTGGTTTGCCATCCCTCGCATGGACCAGTCTTTTGAAGATATCTGCTGAGGTCTGGATCTCGTGACTCCTCTTGCGAGACCGTCCCTTTGACTTTAATGAGCATAGAACACTTCGTCGGCTTCTGATGATTTCGCTGAACGGTTGTGAGCTCGACGACCGCAGGTGAGCTCGACGAACACAGGAGAGTTCGTCGAATGCGGTAATCCTTTCGTCAAACTCAGGGAATTTCCTCAAACTGCCTGCGAGCGTTTATCTCGCCGACCCTTCTTGCTCGCCTCTCGGTGAGCCCTCTGAGAGAGACTTCTCCAAGGTCCCTCTCGCGAGGTCTTTGGCCATAAGGCCTCCCTCTCTTATTACTTCCTTCATCCTGTTGCCCTCTTAAACCGTGCCTCCTCGCCTGGCGAATATCGGGGTTGTACAAATGGCCTTCATGGCAATTGATGCCATGGCCCTCCCTCTCCCCAAACTGGCAAACTTAAAACCATCAGAGGACAGGGAGGATTGTTTTCCCCCGTTCACTTGAAGTAATCGAGCCTGTTGGTGTGGAGGATGCAATGGCTCCAAGAGCTTCAAGGTCGGCCATGGACAACAAGAGATCGGCAAGGAATCACCCCTCCATACAGGTCTGGTTCTTCTCCTCTCTCTCTGTGGATAAATCCCATCAGGTTGCCTACAAGGATAAATTGGTCCCCAATCTGGTAGGCCAAGAGCTCCGTTTTTGGAGCTTTAATCCCGCCTCCATACCCCTGTTCCGGCCACCTCCGGCCTGCCAACCATCGCATATCGTCGGCCACCACCTCAACGAAGGTGGTGGTGGCATTGGCCGGCCAGGGCGGCGCTTAGGTGGCTGGGAAAACAAGGATAAAGGAGCTCCAGGTGCGGTTAATCCTGGCCTTCGGCCAGAGGAAGAAGGCAAGTGAATGTAGTCCGTTCTGCTTCAAGATCTGTGCAAGATCTTTATATTAAAAGTTATGATATATACATTTCGGTCACATATTTTGCTGTGCATAGTTTAGTTTATTAAAAATACTGAGCCGTCGGATCTGTCGATCTGAGTAGAAGAAATTCGTCGAGCTGTAGGCCGAGTTCGTTGAACTGATAGTTGAGTTCGTCGAACTGAACCCGGAGTTCATCTAACGAAATTTATTCATCAAACACACTCTGAAATTCGTCGATCTGACAGTTGAGTTCGACGAACTGAACCCGCAGTTTGTCGAACGGAATCAATTCACCGAACTGATTGTTGAGTTCGTCGAACCAAACTCGAATTTTGTCGAACGCACTGAAGCACAGCATTCGTCGAACGTAGAATAGATTTCGTCGAACGAAGATCGAATTCCATTGATTGCACTGAAGCATGGCGTTCATCGAACGAAAAATAGATTTTGTTGAACGCAATTCGGATTTCGTCGAACGCAGAGACTTGTTCCTACACATTTTGTCATACTTCCTACAGTATTTCATTTTAATTATTATAAATACTAGAACCCCTCAAATGAAAAAGTGGTCAACACCAAAGTTGTAGCCCTTGGAGTCTACTTTTTTTTAAAATTGATTTCACCCCAAAAGGATTTTGTATCTCCTTGTAGGTCTATTTTGGTGGGACTGGTCCCTAGTGTAGAACAGCCACCATTTCTTGAATAACTTTTGATTGGGTTATGGGATTGAGTTGAAAATTAAAACATAGGCTATTTACACCTACCCACACATCATATCCAAAGATGGGAATTTTAAAAGAACCTTTTTCTAAGTTTTTTGTAATAATTTCATAAATTAAATATTAATTAATTATTAGGTCAAATGACCTCCAATGCCCTCCAAATTGTGGTGGGTACTTCTTAGGGTTATCACATGACCTTGGTAAAAATCTCAGCCCAATTTGGACTGATTTGGTTGGGTTATTTGTCAACCCAAGTTAGGTCAAGTTGGGTCAAAGTTAGGGCATGGTGTTTATCTTGGGGTATGGTGGTCAAAACTCATCACCATGAGTTGAAACCTTGTCCACTGGTTTAGGATCACCTAAAACACCTTCATGAGTAAGATGGGGTGGTGTAGAGGTGGATATGCCCTAAAACCCTAGTTTTACCCCTTGGGGTGCATATAGAGCTTGTGAAGGATATGTGGTCAAAAGCTATATAATGGCCATGGAACCTAGAATATGTGTTCATGGGATGTAATTATGCCCTAGGGAATTTTGAGAGAATTTTAGGAGAAATTATTCCCCCAAAATTAGGTCATAACCCCTTTAGGTAAACTTATTTTAAGAGATATTTACATGCACAAGTGATCTTGGATGAAGATGAAATCTTGGTGGTGTCTTTTTAATCATATTATAGACCTGTGGTAATTTTTGTATAATTTATTTTATGATTTAACTAGTACTTCATCCTCAAGGCACCTATTTTGTCTCAATCTTAAGAAATATAATTAAGGGTCCAAAACACTCTGGAAAAATGTGCAACTTGGTGATAGGACATTTCAGGGAACTAAGAAGCTCTGTGAATTTTTATTTAATTTTGGTGGTTGTTATCAGTAGGCAACTTCACAACATGTGCAAATTAGGAATTATTTGGATTAATTATTTCAGTGAGGAAATGATTCCCATAAATTGGGAAACTCTGTAATTAAGCTTTTCTGGAAACAATAGAGGTCTGGTAATTTTTCTCAAATTTTGGCATAAGTAATTTTTATGGTTCCATCATTAACCTCCAAATTTGGATAAATGCTAAATATTATAATTAGAGGACAATTTCTGATTGTAAAATTGTGACACTCAGTACTTACTGTTATTTTGGCATGATAGATTTATCTTGATTTTATGGAAGTCATATCATAATAATACCTTACACTTCATGTTCATATTCATACCTGGCTAATATTGGAGAAATGATAATAAATGCAAATAATTAATAAAAAATATGATTCTCTCGATTTAGCTTTGAAACATCATGATAGACCTCTAGTAAATATCTTGAGTCAGTTGGGTGAATATTTAGAGTACCTCTACTTATAAGCTTCATATAGTTAGTTTGGTCTGCGTATAGTAAAAAAATGTGAAATTTGGATATTTAGGGGTCTACCAAGTGGAAGTGGCATGTAGTTGGTTCACATGGTCAGGTTGAAGAGATTGAAGATCGCCAAAAGGAGTTTATTAGATGAGAGTGTGCTTGGAGAGTTAAGGGTAAGGTGGTGTACGGGATCGACGAAAGATCATCTTTCCCATTAGAAGGTCGTAAAATACGTAGAATAATTCAAGTGAATTGTTAAGAGGGGTAAACTTATGGGTAGGTACCAACAACACTAAGTGTCTTGAGAAAGGGAACTTTGGGGTGTCATCCCATTATAGTTCCTAGTACCATAGCGAGCCCCTTACAGGGTAATCCTCGGGAAGTCCAAAATTAACCATAAATTGTAGGGATAAGTTGATGTACAAGATTAACTTAATAATACGCACACCCACACCCCATAGTTACGGGAGGTTAGTTGGTTTGGTTGTACGAGTGGTAGGCTCGGTGGTTGAAGCAGCGGACTAGTTAGTCCGGTGAGCTGGTGACTCAGTAATGCTTGTTGGTACGGACGGGTTGGTCCGGCGAGCCGTTGGCTCGGAAGGTTATTGTGACGGGTGGGATAGCCCGGGGATCTTTAGGGATCGGGATATAGTAGGACATGTTTGCATGTGCATGAAGGTGGTGGGTCTTCAGTATTGGACGGTCGTTCACACCGACGTCAATACGTTGACTCGGCAAGTGTGGAATTTGCACTTAGCCATAAAAGTATGGTGGTCCAGCCAGTAAGAGTACGCAGATGCTCCGCAGTTTTGCGTTGAGGCGTACGATAGGTCTAGGTTAGGTAGTGTGAATACCAACCTATAGGTGGATGAGGCCCGACCCACCGTTTCCGTTTGCCACTACGGTAGTATCCTAGGAGTCTTGCTAGCTCCAAAAAGTGAGAACTAAAGGTCTGTGCGCTTAGAGTCGAAGTGTGTGAGTTGCACTTGTATGAACATAGCATAAAATGCATAACTCTGCATGTCATGGCATAAACATAACATTCCAACCCTTACCCCTATCGTATAAATTGGTTATGGGACTCTTTATACGATAGGACCTGCTAAATGACCCCTTGGTCTATAGGTTTGTATAGGCATTCCTATAAATCAATGACTACTTTTATATTATATACTTGTCTTTACTTACTGTTCTTTACTTGCTCTTTACCATGCTCTATTACTTCTTTAATTATCTGTATACACATGTGTAGTGGTAGAACTTTCCGTAGTTAGATTCACCCTCATCAGCTTTGTTTTATACCCCTTGTTGTCCTCCACTTTATCCTCCCACACGGTGCCTTGGAGCCATTGGGGTGGGGTGGGGAACATAAGGCTTAGTCCTTTTGACTAACGGTCGGTGGACCATATCATTTTAGGGGATCGAGGAGACGCAGCAGCACTAGAGGACATTACAGGTAAGGGCGGGCCAGTCTAATACAGGAGCACAAGTTTCAAGATCTGTGAGTGATTAGTAGTTAGCTTTCGCGAGTGATCTTGCATGTGCCCTTTATTATTGTAACATTGTTATTTCAGTTATACCATGTGGTCATTTATTATATATAGCATGTGATTTGTGGACTTGAACTCCTATTGTTTGTTTATACTTTTCTTCTTCTGTGATCGATATGGCCGGCAGGATCGCCGCTTTATAGTGGCGACCTTCCTGAGCGATGGTGTCACCGCAAAGCGACGGTTCTGGGCATAAGACCCGGGTTTTTGAACAAAAAAATGGGGTCTTACAGTTATTAGTATTCTGTTAGTAATTTTTTCTCTACGACTTATAACTTAATATATTTGTGGTACGATAGTTAGTCGGTTATCATAATCATAAATATGTCACATTAGGACAAAAGGATGGAAGAGGGTTGCGACATTCATATCTCTACTCTTCCATTATTCCCTTTTTTATTGTAGATTGGCGGTGGTGTGCGATAAGATCCCCTTGTCGATGCATAATTTGGGTGGGGGGGGGGGGGGGGGGGGGGGCTCTTACATTTTACCCATTAGATACAATACACCGAGGAACATTGTGAAGCAATTGTAATCCTCAATTGAAATAACATGTTTGACATCACATTGTAAAGATGTAATTATATTTCATATCAATGACAAATTAGTCGAAGTGGATCGGAATGCGACAATGGTGCCCAGGGTTTCGCTCATATTGATAATGGAAGTGTGCTATGCTGATCGCGACAGTATGCGATGATTTGTGATGGTGCTCTTGAACATGATAATGGTGTTAAATGTGATAAAGGTTCCTTCTCTTGATTGTAATGGTGGCATGCAACATGCCCTAGGTTTGTGATAGATGTGAAGGCAGTAGTTGGTCCCAATAGTGTGGCCCCTGGTGTGTGCAGATCCCATCGACATCGCTCTAAGCTGAAGGTCTGAATATGTTGTCGTGGGTCCCCTGTTCTGTCCCATTCTCCCCATGAATATTTGGTTAGATAAAGCTCCTCCTCATTGTAATGATCGGAGTTCCACCTTGATATTGTCCATTGAGGAAACACCTGTTATCACTGTTGAGGTGCGGTATCAATGGCCTTCACTGGCGCGGCTTAATGGTTGAAGCCACGATCTCTCCTCAGGTTCCCCCATATGGTAATGATGTGTCTTTTTGCTCGGCATGTGCTCATTCCAGTTTTGTAGATCGATCACTAACGCTCTTTGCATCGAGAGATCTCATTGTTGTTCTTACATAGGAGAAGAAATGCTCTCTACTTCTTGGTGGCCAAATGTGCCTACAAAAGACCCTTCATTCCGACATTTAAAACCTTTTAACCCAACATTTGGAACTTTTGCACAACTTTAAGGTTGTCCAATTCGACCATATAACTTTAATACTTACTTTTGAAAAGTGGAGAATGGCTTCATTTCAAGAAATTCTAGTTCAATGAGATCATGGTTTTAAAAAAAAATCATTTTTCAATTTTTGAAGTGGTCCCAGGATTATTTTCAAATTGGGGAACCAGATGTTGTACATGCATGGATTATTATATGGTGCCTTCCATTCCATTGTTTTGATAATTGCTTCTTGTGTATCCTTGTTGAACCTATTGGCCCATTCTTCAGTTTGGATGCGCATATGTTGCACAACACACATGTTTATTGTTCCCTGGTGTGTATCGAATTCAACCCTAGGTCCTCTCCATGCACCCTCTCATATCTTCATGGAGGTGGTTGGTGCTAACCGAAATCAAGTTACCCACTCCTTCCCAGTTACATTTGTGAGAAACCTATAATATTGCTCTGGTTGCCACAAACATGGTCATGCTATTCGGGATTGTAAGAAAACCAGGAAAATTCTACCTGAAGTTCAAGTTCAGGCTCTGAAGGATTTATAAGATGATGGTGGCATGGTATCTATATTGTCTCTCTCCCCAGTGGAGGAGACTTTGTTGTTGGCTCCATCAATTGGGTTTCCTTATGTGGTAGTAAGTCAGGTGGTGGTCTGCCCTTCTATGAATTCACCCCATGGCATGGTGAATTAGATTGTGGATCAGGACAGCCCCATATCAATCTTACAGGATGAGAACAACATCAATGGGATTGTTTTTTCTACTATGACTTGTCACTCTTGAATTTTGAAGTGTAACTGGGAGTCCGGGCGGCCTGTTTCTTGGAGACCGCGGAGCTCGCACGGTCTGCGAGAGCTCGATATTAGCGAACAACTTCAGTTGACAGGAGTGCTCTAGTACTCGCAGAGTCCGAGCGGCCTGGTCGTGAGACCAGGTGGTTTGCATGAGTTCGCTATGGCGGTCAACCTTGGCTGGTCAGTTGTGCTCATGTAGTTCTGTTCTTATATTAGCTGCGCGGTCTGTAAGTATTTGTTCTGGCGTGCTGTCTTGGTTGATCCGGTTTTGCTCAAGTAAAATAATGGTCTTATGAAGACCGCGTGGTCTGGTTCTGGAGAACGTGTTTTTTAATAAGGAAGGCGATCGTGTCCCTCATGGGCGGTGACGACATCCGTTCGTTTGCCTTTAAATAGGGGTGCTGGACCAGCCATTCGTTTGCAAGAACTGTAAGAACCAAAGTTGGTTTGATTGTGCGGGTCTCATTTTTGAGGTCGCACGGTCTGTGTTTGTTTGACCAATTTGTTGTGTTTGCAGGATAGCGTCCAGCGGTCTACCGTCAACATTCTTCCTTCTTTCCAGATTCGAATAAACCAGCTGGCAAGCGGTCTCGTCTGGGCGAACTGTGTTTTGAAGTTCTTAGTCTGTTTACAGCGGACTCAGTTGATCAGGCGACCTTAAGTGGTCAGGCGGTATTGAGTTGAGGTCTTACAGCAGTGAGCAGTTCTTCATCTAATGTTCGCGGGCTACTTCTGTGATGTTGACCGTTCGGTCTGGCGATCAAGAAGTTTGTGCAGCTTTGTTTTCAGCAGTTCAATAAGAAGCGGTTCGTGCGGTCTGTGATTTGCAGTTTGATAGTTTGGAGGTCAGTGACCTCTCCTATTCGCGCGGTCTCAGGGAAGCCAGAGATCTTGCTGTGTTCGAGCGGTCTGGGAGGTCTCAGTTTTTTTTGTTCACCAGATGCTTGTGTTTCTTGTTCTTCTCATCTAAGTGTTCTCTTATAAATCATGTCTCGCCATGTATGCAACGCATTGTAATAAGATAGTAGTCAATTGAGATTATCTTGCCCTTCATTGTCACTGGTTAACTGATTTCAATTGAATTGAAGTCTTCCGTTGTTGTCTTCGATCCATCTCCGAAATTTAAACATGGTATCAGAGGTAGGTTTGAAGCAGTGATTAGCCACAAAATCTTGCTTCAGTCTCTGAATGGTTGTTAACCAGTGTGATAGCAATGGAAGGAGTTTATATAAGAGGTCTTGGAATTGAGCTCCTTACGCAGACTAACTTCAGGAAGTGGAAGTCGTGCATGGATAGTTATCTTCTTGGCGAAGATTTATGGGAGGTAGTAAGAGGAGATGATAGACAAGCAGTTGTAGCTGTTGAAGGGAATGCTGAGCAGGTGAAGGCTTGGAAGAGAACGAATGCTAAGGCACAGTTCATTTTAAAGCGTGCTATCATTCCCGAGCTGTTTGACCACATAATTGGTTGTAGGTCAGCTGCTAAGATTTGGACAGCCTTGGATGGCTTGTTCAACAAGAAGAACGTAGCTCGAGTACAGTTTCTTGAAAATGAGTTGGCGAAAGCAACTCAGGGAGATTTGTCCATTTCAACTTTCTTCTTGAAGATGAAGAACCTATGCGTGGAGATATCATCTTTGGACCCAGATAAACCTATTTTAAAAGCGAGGTTGAAGAGGCACATAATATGCGGCTTGTGGAGGGAGTATGTGGCCTTTGTCACTTCTGTGCAAGGTTGGGCCAATCAGTCATCGTTGCTTGAGCTGGAAAACTTGCTTACTTCTCAAGAGAGCTTGGCAAAGCAAATGGCTAGGATATCTGTCTCTGGAGGAGAAAGCGAGGTTCAATATTCGGGAAAGAAGAAGAGATGGGACACGAAGGAGAAGTCATCTGTTAGCGATGGAACTTCAACATCATATCCGCAGGAGAGGAGCAATGCTCCTAAGCATGATGGAAAGAAGAAGGAAGGACCAAGGTGCTATAGGTGTAATCAGCTTGGTCATTTCAAGAGAGAATGTAGAGTCAATCTTCAGCCAGGGCATGCTACAGAAAAAGAAGAAGCTGCTTCCAATATAGGAGATAGGTGGAGTGATGCAACTTTTATGATAGGCACTTGTGTTCATGCTTTGGCTTCTATCAACTATCAAGATGATTGGATTGTGGACTCGGGTTGTGGTCATCACCTAACCAGAGATGAGTTGAAATTCTCTTCTTTGCAGGCATACATAGGTAATGATGTTATCATTACTGCTGATGATATTATACATATTGTTGAGAAGGAGGGTGTAGTTTCTTTAAATGGAGATAAAGGTCCTATCACATTGAAGAGTGTCTATCATGTTCTGGGGATGATGAAAAACCTCTTCTCGGTGGCCAACACTGTTGATGCTGGCTATCACGTTCTGTTTGGTCCAACATAAGTGAAGTTTCTTCGAAACGTGTCAGCAGTGAAGGCTGAAGTCACTCATGTTGGAAGAAGGGTGAAGGACATGTTTGTGTTATCTGCAAGTTCCTATGTTGATAAGATGAGGACTAATGATAGCGCATCTATCTGGCATGAAAGACTTGGACATGTTGGAATGGATAAGCTGAAAGCTATGTCGGGAAGAGGCCTAGGAGAGGCTTGCCTAGTTTGTCATCCTTCGGTGAAGGTCATGTTTGTGCAGGTTGTTAATATGGTAAGGCTCGTCGCCTTCCATTCGACAAATCACAAAGCAGATGCAAAGCACCATTGGAGTGTATTCAGGGTGATCTGTTTGGACCTACCGCAACTGTCAGTCTTGGAGGTAACAGGTATATGCTAGTCTTGATGGATGACTTCACTAGATATACTTGGGTATATTTTCTGAAGGAGAAGTCGGAAGTCATTGAAAAATTTGTGGAGCTCAAGGAGCTAGTGGAAGGTCGGCTTAACCTGCGGATCAAGAAGTTCAGAACCGATAATGGAGGGGAGTTCACTTCATATGCATTCTTCAACTTCTGCAGAAAGCATGGCATCCGGAGAGAGCTCTCTTCTGCTCACACTCCACAACAGAACGGAGATGCAGATCGAAAGATCCTTCATCTGACAGAGACCTGCAAATGTTGGCTTCATGCCAAGAGTATCCCAAAGTCTTCCTGGGCAGAGGAAATGTCTTGTGCAACATACATCATCAATTAGATGCCACTTAGTCCAATCAACATGAAGACCCCTCATGAGTTGATGTTAAAGATAAAGCCTACGGTGGAACACCTTCGAGTGTTCAGATCTACCTACTATGTGCATGTTCCTGATGCTCTTAGAATGAAGCTAGTTATGAAAGCAAGGAAGCTAGTGTTCGTTGGTTATGATGACCAGAAGAAGGGTTGATGAGGCATGGATCCAGAGACACAGAGATTTGTGGTCTCAAGGGATGTGGTATTTGATGAATTAACATCATACCAGGGTTGCTATTTTGTTGAGCTACAAGAAAGTAGGTTAGATGGTGGACTTGAAGAATCTACTAACAAGGTTGTGGTGGAGTTGCCTGTTTCTCCAGGTGCTCTAGTTTCGTCTAGCTCTGGGTCAGACTTCAAGTTTTGGAAGCAAGGGGAGCGACGCTCCAAGTTTACCTGAAAGGAGAGCTAGTCCAGAATAGGTAGGTGAAGAGGTGGTTCATAGTAAATCTCTTAGGAGGTCCAAGAGGACTATCATTCCACCAGGCTGGTATAAAGGTGGAAATTTGGTGAGCTTCGTCTCATGTTTCTTCGCAGGTCCGCTGGATGAGAGAGAGCCATCTTGTTTTGAAAATACCGGTGGAGTCAAGGAGGGGAAAGAGGCCATGGATGAAGAGATGGCAGTCCTCAGGAAGAATGAGACTTGGGACTTGGTGCCTAAGGTTGAGGGTGTTACTCTAGTGACTTGCAAGTGGGTTTTCAAGCTGAAGAAGAAGGCTGATGGCAACATCGAGTGGTACAAGGCTCTCCTTGTAGCTCGAGGGTTCTCTCAGAAGTATGGGGAGGATTATGAAGAAACCTTCAGCCATGTTGCCAAGATGACTTCAGTTCGGGTGGTGATCGCATTGGCAGCTTGCCAAGGGTGGAAAATTTGGCAACTCGATATGAAGAATGCTTTCCTTTACGGTGAGATTGACAAGGACATTTTCAGGGATCAGCCACCTGGTTATATTTCTGAAGTCTACCCAAGACATGTGTCCAAGCTCAAAAAAGCTCTTTACGGCTTGAAGCAAGGGCCTCGGGCGTGGTATGGCAAAATAGCATAATACCTTCAGTTCTGCGGTTACATTGCTTCAGATTTAGATTCAAGCTTGTTCGTAAAGAAGACGGGGGAGCTTCAGGTCTTGGTGTTCTTATATGTTGACGACATGATCGTCACGGGAAATTCTGAAATGGAGATAGCTAGACTTCGAGCTGAGTTAACTATCAAATTTGAGATGAAGGACTTGGGTGAGCTCCACCATTTCATTGGACTCGAAGTGGAAAGGAAAGAGGGAGGTATGATTGTATCCTAGAAAGGCTATGTAGAAAAAATTGTGAAGCGATTCGGTATGGAAGGAGGGTAGAGCAGCTCTACTCCACTGTAGGTTGGTATGACACTTCGACGTGATTAGGGGAAGGTTCTTTCTGATCCTTTGGTGTTCCGGGCATTGGTCGGAAGTTTAATATACTTAACAATCACAAGGCCAGATATCTCTTACACAGTTGGCCGAGTGAGTCGGTTTATGGAAGTGCCTCAGAAACCTCATCTTATGGCGGCTAGGAGCATTCTGAAGTATGTAAAGTCTACCTCTGATTTGGGCCTCTTCTATGGGAAGGACTCAGTCTTTTGCTTGCATGGATACATGGATGCTGATTATGGAAGAGATTTAGATGATCAGAGACCGACTTCTGGAAATGTCTTTATGACAAGCTCTACAGCTATATCATGGTGCAGCAAGAAGCAGGATTCTGGTTCTGTCTCTACCACAGAAGCGGAGTACAAAGCTTCGTCTTTGGCAGCTCAAGAAGCTATCTAGCGTAGGAGGCTTGTGGAGGACATTCATAGGGAGGTGCGAGGTCCTACTCTGCTTCGGGGTGACAATGAGAGTGCCCTCAAACTGGTGAACATTCCAGTTTGTCATGCGCGAACCAAGCACAAAAGAGATTCAACATCATTTCATTTGGGAGAAGGTGTTGGAGGGATCTTTTATGGTTGAGCATGTGCAGAGTAAGGATAATATCGCGGACATATTTACAAAGCCGTTGTCGAAGGGATCGTTTGATCGGTTAAGGAGTTTACTTGGGCTGACTTCCACTTCCCACTACCAGGGGGGAGTGTTGAAATTTGAAGTGTAAGTGGGAGTCTGGGCAGTTTGTTTCTTGGAGACTGCAGAGCTCTTGCGGTATGCGAAGGCTTGGAATTGGCGAACAACTTTAGTTGCCAGAAGTGCTCTAGTACTCGCAGAGTCCGAGCGGTCTGGTAGTGAGACCGGGCGGTTTGCATGAGTTCGCTATGGTGGTCAACCTTGGCTGGTAAGTTGTGCTCATGTAGTTCTGTTCATATATAAGTCGGGCGGTCTGTAAGTATTTGTTTTGGCGTGCAGTCTTGGTTGATCCAATTTTGCTCAAGTAAAATAATGGTCTTATGAAGACCACGCGGTCTGGTTCTGGAGACCGCGTGTTTCAATAAGGAAGGTGATCGTATCCCTCATGGGCGGTGATGACATCCATTCGTTTGCCTATAAATAGGGGTGCAGGGCCAGCCATTCGTATGCCAGGACTGTAAGAACTAAAGTTGGTTTGATTGTGCCGGTCTCATTTTCGAGGTCGCGCGTGTTGGAGCTTGTGTTCCACATCTCTTAGTTTGAGAATAACAAATCACACTATTTATTTGATCTTGCTTGTGTTTATAAGTGTGCAGGTACTATTGTTAAATAACCCTATGAACAGGATGTTGTTTGATGAGGATTCTCTGGAAAGAGAGCTAACTCCCCGCGTTAGTAGTTAACGCCCAGCGTTATCAACTACTGAGAATAAAACCGCTGAGATGAAAACCGCTGAGAAGGAAACTGTGTTCGACGAATGGAACCTGCGTTCGATGAACTCTGAAGGCGCTCGACGAAATCTGAAGGAAGCTGCGTTCGACGAACGAGGAGTTCCGTTTGACGAAATTTCCTGCGCTCGATGAACTTGTGCTCGAAAAGCTGCGTTCGACGAACGAGGAGTTCTATTTGATGAAATTTCTTGCGCTCGATGAACTTGCGCCCGACAAGCTGCGTTCGACGAACGAGGAGTTCCATTCGACGAACTGAGCCTGCGCTCGACAACATTGCGCCCGACAACTGCGTTCGACGAACTTGAAGTTCCGTTCGACGAAATTGATTCTGTTTGACGAAAGTTTGTTCTGTCACGATCCTGATGGTTGCGGTTTTTTCCGTTCGACGAAGGGTTCGTTTGACGAAGGCGTGTTCGACGAAATCAGTCCCGTTCGACGAAATTTGGTTTTGTCATGCTTCCGATGGTTTGCATGACTTCAGCAACTGCCAGACACGATGCTTAACGATGGCGTTAACGCTAACGCCAGACGTTAGTTCCCGTGTCTATTTAAAAACATGATTTCGTTGTTCAAGAGAGCTTTTTCTGGAAGCCTTCACTCAAATCTTTTGAGAGAGCATTTCATCCCCAAATTCAGAGAGAACTCCCAACACCACCATTGAGGAACAAGAGTGAGAAGGAGATTTGCAACGGTAAATTTGAAGAAGGACGCTCGCTTCAACTCCGATGAGGATCAAAGCGTGTCTTCAACATCTTCTTCAGCGCTCTTCAATGGAGGGAGTCTTTTATTCTGATTTTTATCTTTATCTTTTCATTTACTTGTAACCATAGTGAAATCGCCGCCTTGCGTGTGGCGACTAGGTCCTTGTACGGCTTAGGGGGTAATTCGTCGCCTTGTGCGTGGCGACTAGGTCAAGGGTAGATCTAGGGTTGGCTAGAGGCCTTATCTGGGGATAGATAGGCTATAGCCACCGGTGAAGAAACAAAAAAGAGATTTTCAACTAGTCGCCTCAATTTCAAGCATTTTTGAAATATTATCCTTGTAATCATTTTGTGATATATAAAATTCCTATTTCAGTATATCCATTTTTCTGGTTTTGTATTTCATTTGAGATTGTGCAAGTAAAATCACTTTGTTTATTTCTGCCAAAATATTTTTTGGAGGGATAACGCCAGGCGTTAACTAGTCAACGCCGGGCGTTAGCAACAGTGCTAAAAAGTTTTCTGTTTCTTTAAAATCTGTCAGTTTATCTTAAAAACAGTAAACCCCTTATTCACCCCCCCCCCCCCCCCTCTAAGGGCGCCATCAGATCCAACACTTGGTATCAGAGGGAGGTTATTCCAAAACGGTCTCACAACCGGGAATAATGGGGCATCACAATCATGCCTTTTTGGAGGGTCAAGGGATAAGTAGACCTCCACTATTTACTCGAACTGATTATAATTATTGGAAAACTAGAATCCGATGTTTTTTAACTGCTTTAGATAATGACGTTTGGGGTATGGTAGAACAAAGTTATTCTCCACCAACATTTGTTGTTGGAGAAGTCACTATGGAAAAACCTAGAGATAGATGGGATGACAATGATAAGTTGAGATGTAAGAATAACGCTAAAACAATGAATGCATTATTTTGTGCTTTGGATTGAACGGAATTTAATAGAACTTGTGCTTGAGAAACAGCTTATGATATTTGGAATCTTTTAGAAATTACTCATGAAGGCACTTCGCGGGTGAAGGATTCAAAGCTCTTCAAACTTGAATCCGAGTATGAGAAATTCCAGATGGAGACAGATGAAGATGTGGATTCTATGTACACAAGGTTCACAAAAATCATCATCGACTCAAAAGTGCATGGAAAGGTGTTCTCCAACGGCGACTTGGTGAGAAAAATTCTAAGGTCTCTCCCTCCAAAGTTCAATCCAAAGGTGAAGGCTATCTCGGAGTGGCACGACTTGAAAAAGCTCCAAATTGAGAGCCTTATTGGGAACCTCAAGACCCATGAGGTTGAACTCAAAATTCAACAACAAGAGTACAACTTGGAGCCAAAGAAGAAGAGTTTGGCCTTAAAGTCAAAGAAGGAGGCAAATGAAGATGATGAAGAGGACGAGGAGAGCCTTTTTGTGAAGAAGTTTAAAAGGTTCATGAAGAATCCGGAAAGGATAAACACCTTCCGGAAATATTTCATCAAAAAGGGATCTTCATCAAAGAAAGAGAGAGGTAGCAACGAGGACGATGATGAATGACCACCACCGGAGTGCTACCATTGTAGAAAGACCGGACATATTCAGAGTAAGTGCCCAAAATATCTGAAAGAGCGTAAAGAAAAAGGGCACAAGGGAAATGAGAAGAAGAAGGCCCTAAAAGCAGCTACATGGGATGACTCCTCCTCCGAGGTTTCAAGCGGCTCATCCACTAGTGATGAAGAAGAGGCAAACATGTGCCTAATGGGAAAGAGTAACAAGATATCCAAAGATGAATGCAGTGTCCAAAGAGACACTGAGGTAACACTTCTTACTTCTTATGATGATTTATATATTGAATATTTACAAACATGCAAATTTTTTGAAAAAAGTTTAAAAGATATTGATCTTCTAAATTCTGAAAATAAACTTTTGATAAAAGAAAATAAAAAATTATCTAAACAATTGGGGAAAGAAAAGGTATCTTGCCAAGAGTGCAATCACTCCTTGGCAAGAGTGAAAGAACTTGAAGAAGCTCTTTCAAAATCCCACTCCACTATTGAACTTCTTACTAAGGAGAAGGCGATTTGGAAAGAACTTTAAAAACCTCTCTTTCTCAAATAGAGGATGGAAAGAAGAGTTTTGTGAATCGGTGCGTTATGTTGGTAACGGAAAACACCGCTCTCAAAGCTCGTATTCATGATTTAAATTTGGTTATTAAGAAGTTTGGAGTTGGGCAAAGATCTCTAAACATGATCTTTGCCAACCAATGCCATGGAAGTGCCAAATATGGCCTTGGATATAGCTCTGGAAGCTATCGCCAAGCGTTAACCCCTAACGCCGGCGTTAGCTACAATTCCAGAAACATTAATTCTGGCATTAATAATTTCAAAAACTTAAATGTTACCTCATATTCTAGCAAGAGCTTACCCAAAACTTCAAAAAGGGTCTCATCCCCTTTTATAGCGTGTGCCAAATGTCATTTATTTGGACACACCTCAAACTCTTGTAAGAAAGAGGGTCGCAATGCTATAAAGCAAATCTGGGTGCCTAAGGTTTCCACCTATTCTATGGGAGGAACCTCTTGGGTATCCGGATCTTTACTCTCATCTCATTTTTATGTATGTTGGCAGGCTAAGGATAAAAAGGACGTGCGGTATTTGGACTCAGGATGCTCCAAACACATGATGGGAAACAAAGCAAAGTTCCTTAGCCTTGAGATGAAGAAAGGAGGGATGGTGACATTTGGTGACAACGGTAAAGGAAGGATCATGGGCATCGGTATAGTGGGTAACGATTCTTTCTCAATATCAAATGTTTTATATGTAGATGGTTTAAAACATAATCTAATTTCAATTAGTCAATTATGTGATAAGGGTTTAAATGTATTATTTGAATCATCTACAAATCTTTGTAAAATTATAAATTCTAAAACAAATGATGTCGTACTCACCGCACCTAGGATGCATAATGTTTATATGATTACTTTTAATGATCTTTCAAATTCTTCTTTAAAATGTTTTATTTCTAAAAATGAAGAATTAGAACTTTAGCATAGGCGCCTTAGTCAATCTAGCACCAAGCTTATTTTGAAATTATCAAAAGATAAATTAATTAAGCGATTACCTATGCTTAATGGAAATTTATCTTCTCTTTGTACGCCTTGCCAAAAAGGAAAATTTTCAAAAAATTCTTTTAAGAGCAAAAATGTAATTTCTACCACTAGACCTCTTCAATTAATTCATATGGATTTATTTGGACCGGTTAGCACTTCTAGTCTAGAAGGTAGAAAATATACGTTTGTAATAATTGATGATTTCTCTAGATTTTGTTGGACATTATTTCTATCTTCTAAATCCGATGCATTCCTTGAATTTACTAAACTATGCATTCGTATTCAAAATGAACTTGATTTAAATATTAAATACATACGTTCGGATCATGGAGGAGAATTTGAAAATGATAGATTTTCTTATTTTTGTGATGATTTAGGAATTAAACATGAATTTTCGGCTCCTCGCACCCCACAACAAAATGGTGTAGTGGAGAGGAAAAATAGAACCCTTCAAGAGCTAGCATGCACTATGCTTTGTGAATATGGGCTTCCTAAATCATTTTGGGCCGAAGCGATTAATACTTCATGTTATATCATTAATCGTGTCATGCTTCGTCTTATTTTAAAATTGACACCTTATGAGCTTTACTTTAAAAGAAAACCTAATGTATCTTATTTTCATGTGTTTGGTTGTAAATGTTTCATTTTAAACACTAAAGATACACTAGGAAAATTTGATGAAAATGCGATGAGGAAATTTTCATTGGTTACTCTTCAACTAGCAAGGCTTATAGAATATATAATAAAAGAACTAAAGTAGTTGAAGAGTCTATACATGTAAGATTTGATGAGTTTGTTCCTTGTGTAGATTCTAATCATATAGGAAATGAAGACAAACCTATTTCCCCTTTGGAGCATGAGGATGATGGTTCACTTGGAGAAAAAGAAGAAGAACAAGAGGAGAAAGAAAATGAGATAATAGAATATGTTCCTCCAAGCGTGTTGCAGTTCACTAAGGATCATCCAAAGGAGCTTGTGATAGGAGAACCATCAAAAGGGGTAAGTACTTGTTCTTCTTTACATGAGTCTTTTTCAAACCTTTGTTTTATATCTGAAATAGAACCAAAAAATGTTTCAACCGCTTTAAATGATGAATTTTGGTTTATAGCTATGAATGATGAATTAAATCAATTTGAACGTAACAAGGTTTGGAATTTAGTAGAGAGGCCATCTAATCATCCGGTTATAGGAGTCAAATGGATTTTCAAAAATAAATTAGATGGTGACTCTAGGATACAAGGAATAAAGCAAGACTTGTTGCACAAGGTTATTCACAAATCGAAGGGGTAGATTTTGATGAAACTTTTGCACCCGTTGCTTGCCTAGAATCAATTAGAATTTTTCTTGCATTTGCGAGTTTTAAAAGATTTCAATTATTTCAAATGGATGTTAAAAGTGTCTTTCTAAACGGGATTATAAAAGAAGAAGTCTATGTAGAACAACCCCCCAGTTTTGTGAATGAAAAATTTCCTAATCATGTGTATAAGTTAGAAAAAGCGCTTTATGGATTAAAGCAAGCGCCACATGCTTGGTATGATAGATTGACATTATTTTTGATAAAGCACGGTTATAAAATGGGAAGTGCGGATAATACACTCTTCATTAAGCATGTAGATAATGATTTGATTATATTGCAAATTTATGTTGATGATATCATTTTTGGAGCCACTAATGAAGAGTTATGTAATGAAGTAATTTTATTGATGAAAAATGAATTTGAAATGAGCTTGGTAGGAGAACTCACTTATTTTCTAGGATTTTAAATCTCACAAAAACAAGATGGTATATTTATTTGTCAAACTAAATATGTTCATGATATTCTTAAGAGATTTGGATTTGAAAACCTAAAGCACGCCAATACTCCTATGAGTGCATCACTAATGTTAGGAAAAGATGAAGCCGGTATTTCAATAGATCAAATATTATATAGAGGAATGATAGGCTCATTGCTTTATTTAAGCGCATCTAGACCCGATATTATGTTTTCCGTTTGTTTATGTGCTAGATTTCAAGCTAACCTAAAAGAATCACATTTAAAAGCAGTTAAACGTATCTTTAGATATCTAATCGAAACATCTAGATTAGGCTTATGGTATCCTCATAATGATTGTTTTATTCTACACAATTTTTCTGATTCTGACTATGTGGGATGTTCATTAGATCGTAAAAACACTAGTGGCACGTGTCATTTTATAGGCCCTTCACTTATATCATGGTCGAGTAGGAAATAGAATTCTGTTGCCCTCTCCACCACCGAGGCCGAATATGTCGCACTAGGTAGTTGTTGTGCACAATTATTATGGATGACCCAAACGTTAGAAGACTTTGGTGTTTATCTAAATAACATTGAATTAAAGTGTGACAACTAGAGCGCTATAGATCTCACAAACAATCCCGTACATCATTCTAGATCTAAACATATAGATGTCCGACATCATTTCATTAGAGATCATATTAAGAAGAAACATGTTAAAATTAGCTTTATAGGGACGGAATCACAACTTGCCGACATTTTTACCAAACCTCTACCCGATGCACGTTTTCACATGCTTAGGTTAGAATTAGGTGTCTTAGAAATGTCACTTTGACTCTTATAAAAAGCTATCAAATTATTTTATGTACTTTGATATTTTTTTTTCTCTCTTAAAAAATTAAAAATCAATAAAAATGTAAAAACTATGGGAAAACCACCAAAAACACGCTAAAATGTCCATCATATCAACTCCATAATGTCTGAAATTTCAACTGTATGAAGGCCTATTTATATTGCAAATGTATCAGGAAATTTTTTTTCAAAAAGTCAAAAATTGGTGTTCTGTCTCGGCGTTAAGAAGTTAATGCCTGGAGTTAGCTTCTATGCTCATATTTTTTTTGGTGTGTGTTTTTACAACTGTGTTGGTATTTTCTTTCAAAACTTAAAAACAAAAAAAATTACTATAAGCTTAAATGTTGATTTCAAGGATGATTATATAGATATTGGTTCAAGATTATTTACAATGGTTAATTTAAACCTTCAAGTTTCATTAAAAACATTGTTTTGATTTAATCATGCCTTCAAAATTAATTATCTTCAAATGTGCAAAGAGTTTGAGAATAGATAACATATGTCAAAATGTTTTTACATGCCTCTAAGTATGAGTAAAGTTTTTATCTTTGATAATGAATTTCTCACTTACACTTTTTGGTTAATATACATGTGTTTTTAAATCTAATTTTTATATGGTTCTGTAGCATAAGAACTTATTTTGAATTTCATAAACAGTTTACCTACACAACATTAAGTTCTTTCTTGAATTTTTTGTTTTTCATGCACTTGTATTTAGAGAAATGTGGTAAATAAAATTCAAAACAAAATATAAACTATGTTTGCTAAACAAGTGAATTCGGAGTCCTTTGTCACTAAGTCTAAAAAGCAACAAATGAATGACAAGGATAACTCCACCAAGCACTACTTGAACCTCCTGAGAAGTCTTAATGAGCATTGTGAGGTTGAGCACCTTGGAAAGAATTGTAAAGTGTCTTGTGCAAACAAAATTTTCACCACTTCTCATTAAAAAAATATTCTATAGTGCATTGAAATTTGTGAAAGTAAAGTTTTTTTTGTTCAATTCAAGTTAAGCTCTTACATTACATAGTTTCATGTGGTTTGATTTCTATACTTGTATGCTTTATCAAAACACATTGATTATACACTTTATTATCAATTATAATACTTCCACTCATGAGAATTGGACTTAAAGCTTACCTACAGTGTTCTCTACAATCATGAGTAAATGCACTAGATGGCAAAGCATGACCTTTACAATGTTCATGATTACTTGAAATGCAAATTATTTTACATTGTAAACCTATCTTCCATTGATATTATATATTCTTGCTTGCTAACTTTAAATATTCAAAATTTCAAATGTCTTTGCAACTTGTGTATTTCAATTCAAAACATCTACTTATTTGATTTACAATGCTTATTATGTTTTGTTCTTACAAATTCTTAACGATGTTCAAATATTGCTTTCGCTATGTTCACTTTCAAAAAGTTGCAATTATCTCTACAGAGTGCACAAAAGAACAAGTTCCTACTACTCATCCCTATCTCCTTTTGATTATAACAAAAGGGGGAGAAGAGACTAACTTCAAGAAATAACTTAGAGAAATCTATTATTTAGGGGGAGTACATTATGACATGCATTCATGTAGGGGGAGTATCCACATAGGGGGAGTATGCATGATTATCACGCTTATCATATGCGATAAACACTACTCTATTTTTATTTCTTATTAGTGGATTTGTTATTATCAAAAGGGGGAGATTGTTGGAGCTTGTGTTTCACATCTCTTAGTTTGAGAATAACAAATCACACTATGTATTTGATCTTGCTTGTGTTTATAAGTGTGCTGGTACTATTGTTAAATAACCCTATGAACAGGATGCTGTTTGATGAGGATTCTCTGGAAAGAGACCTAACGCCCCGCGTTAGTAGTTAACGCCCAGCGTTATCAACTGCTGAGAAGAAAACCACTGCGATGAAAACCGCTGAGAAGGAAACTGCGTTCGACGAATGGAACCTGCGTTCGACGAAATCTGAAGGCGCTCGACGAAATCTGAAGGAAGTTGCGTTCGACGAACGAGGAGTTCCGTTCGACGAAATTTCCTGCGCTCGACGAACTTGCGCTCGATAAGCTGCGTTCGAAGAACGAGGAGTTCTGTTCGACCAAATTTCCTGCGCTCGACGAACTTGCGCTCGACAAGCTGTGTTCGACGAACGAGGAGTTCCGTTCGACGAACTGAGCCTGCGCTCGACGACATTGCGCCCGACAACTGCATTCGACGAACTTGAAGTTCCGTTCGACAAAATTGATTCCGTTCGACGAATGTTTGTTCTGTCATGATCCTGGCGGTTTGCACGATCCTGACGGTTGCGATTTTTCCGTTCGACGAAGGGTGCGTTCGACGAAGGCGTGTTCGACGAAATCAGTCCTGTCTGACGAAATTTGCTTATGTCACGCTTCCGATGGTTTGCACGACTTCAGCAACTGCCAGACACGATGCTTAACGCTGGCGTTAACGCTAACGCTAGGCGTTAGCTCCCATGTCTATTTAAAGACCTGATTTCGTTATTCAAGAGAGCTTTTTCTGTAAGCCTTCGCTCCAATCTTTTGAGAGAGCATTTCATCCCCGAATTCAGAGAGAACTCCCAACACCACCATTGAGGAACAAGAGTGAGAAGGTGATTTGGAACGGTAAATTTGAAGAAGGATGCTCTCTTCAACTCCGATGATGATCAAAGCGTGTCTTCAACATCTCCTTCAGCGCTCTTCAATATAGGGAGTCTTTTATTCTGATATTTATCTTTATCTTTTCATTGTAACTATAGTGAAATCGCCGCCTTGCGTGTGGCGACTAGGTTCTTGTGCAGCTTAGGGGGTAATTCGCCGCCTTGTGCATGACGACTAGGTCAAGGGTAGATCTAGGGGGTGGTTAGATGCCTTATCTGGGGATAGATAGGCTATAGCCAACCGGTCCTTGGGAGAAGGACCGGTGAAGGAACAAAAAAGAGATTTTCAACTTGTCGCCTCAATTTCAAACGTTATTGAAATATTATCCTTGTAATCATTTTGTGATATATAAAATTCCTATTTCAGTATATCTATTTTTCTGGTTTTGAATTTCATTTGAGATTGTGCAAGTAAAATCACTTTGTTTATTTCTGCCAAAATATTTTCTTGAGGGATAACGCCAGGCGTTAGCAACAGTGCTAAAAAGTTTTCTGTTTCATTAAAATCTGTCAGTTTATCTTAAAAACAGTAAACCCTTTATTCACCCCCCCCCCCCCCTCTAAGGGCGCCATCAGATCCAACAGCGCGGTCTGAGTTTGTTTGACCGGTTTGTTGTGTTCACAGGATAGCGGCCAGCGGTCTACCGTCAGCATTCTTTCTTCTTTCCAGCTTTGAATAAACCAGCTCGTCAGTGGTCTCGTCTGGGCGAGCTTTGTTTTGAAGTTCTTAGTCTGTTTGCAGCGGACTCAGTTGAACAGGCGACCTTAAGTGGTCAGGCGGTCTTGAGTTGCGGTCTTGCAGCATTGAGCAGTTCTTCATCTTGTGTTTGCGGGCTACTTCTATGATCTTTATCATTCGGTCTGGCGATCAGAAGTGCGGACAGCTTTGTATTCAGCAGTTCAATAAGCAGCAGTTCGTGCGCGCATCCTGTGTTTGGCGGTTTGACAGTTTGGAGGTCAGCGACCTCTCCTGTTCGTGTGGACTCAGGGAAGCCGGCGATCTTGCTGAGTTCAAGTGGTCTGGGAGGTCTCAGTTTTTTTTGTTCGCCAGATGCTTGTGTTGCTTGTTCTTCTCATCTAAGTGTTCTATTATAAATCGTGTCTCGTCATGTATGCAACGCATTGTAATAAGATAGTAGTCAATTGAGATTCTCTTGTCCTTCATTGTCACAGGTTAACTGATTGGAATTGAATTGAAGTCTTTCGCTGCTGTCTTCGATCCATCTCCGAAATTTTAACACTCACGAGCATCAATGGGCTCGATCGAGGCCATGTAGTTCTCGGGTTCCTATGGTTCCACTAACCGATCTCCTGTTTGATATTACGGCGCATGAAGATGGATGCCAAGCCCACCTAGTCTCAGATGATTAGTATGTGCATATCACCAATATTGAGGATCTTACATAGGAACCCTAAACCGAAAATGCGATTCGGAAAAGGGTAAGTCTCTCCCAACAAAAGTCGGGGCTCGCCAAGCCCCTTTTTTTCCGGAGATAAACGATAAAATAAAATATGTGAGCCATTCTTCACCTAGCATACATGCGAAAGAAAATCTCAGCAACAATATCTCTATCACAAGCAACTACCAACGCTTTAGCGGTGAACTCGCGGGCACAATGTTTGAACGCTAAGATTCGTCCGGTTTCGGAGAAATCCCAATAAAATTTTTCAACCACGCACGTTTCCTTTCCGATCAATTGATCGGGGACGCGGCGTCGAACGGAACTCGCTCCGATTTGTTCTCACACTATCCGTTAACACACCAAATCAATCACCACCACAAGAACAACGAAATAGACGAATCACATGGGAGGGGAGTAGAGAAATCGTTACCCACGCGAGAGATTTCGCGAGATGAGCGGAAGGGGCGGGAGTGGTAGAGGCACACCGACGGCAGCGGGAAGCAACACCTCCAACTCCATTGTTCTGGACACGCCGGGGAAGGAACCGTTGCAGGAATCGGGCTGCTTCACCGGGGACGGGAGCCAGGACGCAACCACCCTAATCTTCACGCCGGAGACGGAGAAGCAGCGGGTTTACACCGACGAATGAAGGAGGAGGAGGGGTGTTGGGAGGCCGATGCCACGCCGGAGGGGGAGAGGGAGACCGCCGGTGTCACGCCGGGCGGAGGGATCCGTTGCAGGAATCGGGCTGCTTCGCCGGGGACGGGAGCCAGGACGCAACCACCCTAATCTTCACGCCGGAGACGGAGAAGCAGCGGGTTTACACCGACGAATGAAGGAGGAGGAGGGGTGTTGGGAGGCCGATGCCACGCCGGAGGGGGAGAGGGAGACCGCCGGTGTCACGCCGGGCGGAGGGATCGCCGGTTTCACGCCGAGCGAAGGGGGGGGGGGGGGGGGGGGGGGGGAGCCGTCGCAGCCAAGCCCTAGCAGAAAACTGCAGTTGTTTTTTTTTTGTCTAAAATTTCATTAGGCCATTTGGCCAAAATTAGGAGTATTAATACTCTTCAAGTGGAGCACTCCTAGCCACACATCATCTACATCAAATCCTGGTCATTAAAATTGTTTCGACCACATAACTTGCAGGAAAATTAAAACAAAGTCGGTGCGTGACTACCTAACAATTCGGTCGCGCCGGACGGGGATGCTGAAATTAACTTTTAATAAAAACATAATTAATTAGTCAGAAATTACGGAGCATGTTGCGGTAAGATTTCCGCGTGTTGGGGCGAAGACCGTAACCGTGCGGCGAGTCGTCGATTGGAACCGGATCGGCGTCATCAGAAACCCTTCAAATAACTCTGAGTTTAGGGAACAACAATACGAAATGTTTACCCCGGAGAATGGAAACACAACGTACCAAGAAAAGGAAGAAAAAGTGTGCACCATGAAATCATCACCTAGGCTCAACCGCCACAAACCAAGGCGTGTGAATTCTTTAGGTATCCTAGAATTTGAGGATTTTTAAGTTTCTCCTCTGACATTTTCACATATGTTTGTCATAGTAGTATCAGGTGGTAATTTTGTAGCCTATGGGAAGAACAATATATATTATGTTGTTTGTATTTTTTTTTAAAATTCAATTAAAATACAACCTCTATAAAATAAATAAAAAAAGACTAATTAATTGACCGATTGAATTAGAAATTCAATACTCTTACAATCATTAGAGAGAGCAACACAAGAACTAAAGGTTACAAAAGGACTCAAAGTTTTGTTTGGTTTGGTTTGGAATTTTCTATTTTTTTTTATTCTCATTCGCGATTACAAGAGATAATTATTTAATATAAAATATAGTGATACGTAAGCAATATAATAATAAAATTACCCTAAAAAATTTTCGACCTGAAACTCGGTAATGTATTCATCAACTTCCACATTGTCAACGGAATAGAAATTATACTTTATAAAGATTTATTATAAGATTATTTAAAAAATGCTTTTAGCAATAGTATTGAGAGATGCTTATAGTGAAGTTAAAATATTGTATTAATTATTCTATAGTAACTACGACTTTATTTTAAATAATTTAAAATGACAAAACTACCCTTGTGTGTTATGAAGGAATCTGATTACGTACTCGTTGCTTTTTTCTCAAGTACAGATGGGGAGATTATTCGGACTGAGCTCCGTTCCGAAATCTAAAATCATTGGAAAGGAGGGTTTGCCGCACGGAGGAAGCAACGCCTGTGATCACTATGGAGGAAAAATTAAAAACCTATCGTACGTGTGGAATCCATTCGGGGATCGTGCGCAATCAAAATCGGTCATGCGCTACTCGGACCGAAAAATTCCACGTAAAGATGACTTGGGAAGGTGGCTGGGAAGAAGACTAATTCTACCATTGGCTTGGATATTGGCTGGAAAGCATAAGGTCGAGTAAAAATAGATTATAGAGTATGGATATTTCATATTTGTATTGAGCTTGACTTCCAAAGATTTTTACAAATATTACATTAAAATTCCACCTATTTGATGAAGAGATATAAGTATTGTTATATTATGAAATTGATTTATGACTTATATGTTTTGCATTTTAATTTTTAATTCTATAAACTGTCTATTAATGTAAGTATCTCATTTTGACGAGGTCTCGTCCTATTTTAGTAGCACCCGACCGATATTCACTATATAGCATGAGTCTGATCGAAACTTACATCACACGACATCAAGAAATAAGCTATTATAAAGTGGTAAAAGATATCATCTCAACAATCAGCTATTTACAAATGACACAGATCGAATGTAGAAGTGTTGGGAATATTGCCATCAATGTTCCCTTGATTTGAAGAGGCATCACTCACAATGCTAAGTACACATTATTTTTGATAAACCCTACTTTGCATCAGGAATGTGCAGGGTTAAGATATTCCAACAATTGGAATAAGTTCAGAGGTTTGCTGCCAAAACCGTTGAGAAGGAGCCATTGTCTCAGCGGAACCGCTGAGACGGGACCAGGTGCCGCTGAGAAGTGATCTGCCTCTACTGAGCTGCAAATAGACAAAATCCGCTGAGAAGAGAAACTGCCTCAGCAGATTCGCTGAGACGAAAACAGTTCATCCGCTAAGACTGGAGGCTGTCTCAGCCCAACCGCTGAGACAGATTCAAATCTGGAAGAAGACAATGACGCGACTTGCTTTTGGCGCAAACAACTGTAAAGGAGTGATAAAGCATTCTATCCTCATCCAATGTGACAGTGGCCTTTCTAAGAGCCGTTGAAGACACATGAAGCATAAAAGAACATGTTCTGGCACTTTCAAAAGGATCTGTTGATGTGCTGAAAAGAAGGTCATTATCACTATTCCATTGACGGCTTTCAAGCTCTCTCTCCTCCTCATGCTTACTGAATCAGCAAGAAGACATAAGGAGAGAAGATAGCTCTTCTACTCAGAAGAGCAATGTGATCCTTTCTCCTCAACTTAAAAGAAGGATCAAATAGAAGCAAGGACTGAAGTTTACATTCAGCCAAGTTTCAAGGAAGCACCAGCTGTGCAGGAACAACAGAAGACATCATTCTAGTGCTGTCTAATGTTGTAATCTTAACATTTATTCTCTGTAGGAACTATATTGTTCTGAGCTTGTAAGGCACATTGCCTGAGTGTGTAGGGTTGCTGAACTTGAGTTGTAGTGTTGTTAGTCCTGAGGTTGTAGGGCTGTTTTGCCTGAGTTGTAGGGAAATTTTCTTGAGAAGTATGGCTTATTGATAGGCCTGAGGTAGGAGGTCAAGGGGATCTATGAGCTGTAGGAGTGGGAACAATCTGATTGGTAGGGATGGTTGGCCTGAGGTAGGGCTTGGAGCAAACCTGAGAGATCCTGAGGGATCTGAGTTGTAAGCTCTAGGAGCTGAGATTGGAGGAGTTGGTCTTGTCTAACACACTGTTAGAAAGGTGTAGAGGGAAAGAGGACTACCCATAGACACACTGTCTTGGGGAACCACTATAAACACTTATGTGTTTTTTGTGTGTACTTGTTATTTTGTGTACTAGCAAAAGTAATTAAGTAAAAATCAAAGAGACTTATTCACCCCCTAGGTGAATTAGACTACATAACTATAAACTATCATGTGGCATTAGAGGTAGGTTGGTCAAAAAGGACATAACAATCTGAACAGGTCCACATAAGTATTGTTAGATCTGAATCCAATGGCTACCAATGGAGTTCATAAGGAGATGGGGTCTATGAAGCTTCCTATATGTAAAAAGGAAACCTTTGGCATTTGGAAGCAAAGGGTTAAGCTTTTCATGGAGGCCTCAGACCCTAGGATTTATATCACTATTCAGGAGGGCCCCTTTCTTATCACAAAGCCCTCCACCATCGATCCTACTAGGCAGGTAGGCAAGTCATACACTAAAATGACAAGGGATGAGATAGCATTGGCAACAAAGGATAAAATAGCTCAAAACATTATAGTCAATGCTATTGATGATTCAACATTCCAGAACTTGGTACACTGTGAGACAGCCAAGGAAATATGGGATACACTGATAGTATACATGGAAGGGACTGAAGAGGTGAGGGATGATAGGAAATCCCTCCTCAATCAGGAATATGAAGCCTTCAGGCAACAAAGCCTTGAATGCATAGCTAATTGCTATGAAAGATTCTTCAGGATAATGAATGAGTTAAGGACCTATGAAAGGACCTTCACTCATTATGAGTTGAATGACAAATTCCTAAGATCTCTAACTAGAGACTAGGATATCAAGATATGTGCCATCAGGGAGGTGGCAAAGCTGGGTGAGAGTCCTCCCCATACTCTGTTTGGAAAGCTGCTCTCCTATGAGATGCAGCTATCTGCTAAGAAGGAGGATGAAACAACCTCCAGGCCTCATGCAAGGGAGAGAACTGTGTCCCTCAAGGCTGAGGGATCCAAGAAGAGCAAGGCAAGGATGCCTACACCTCCATGAAGGGCTGCTGGCTCAGAAAATTCTGAGTCCAGCTCATCTGATAGCAGCTCTTCTAATGAGGGGTTTGCTGCCTTCTAAAGGCATTTCAAGAAGATGGTGAGGAGGAAGCACTAGAAGAACAAGCCTTCCTCTTCCTCACATTCTAGGAAGGATCTCAATAGATCAGACAAGCAGCACCCCAAGGGGGACAGTTATGACACTAAACATGTTAAACATGTTTCATCTAATGTGATTTACTACTGTTGCAGTAAGCATGTACATGTCATTGCTAAATGTCCAGTCAAGAGGAAGCAGAAGGGTGATAATAAAGCTTATCACCAAAAGGGAAGAAAGGGAGAAAAGTCCTTCCTAGCCAAGAAGGACAAAAGCTGGAGTGAATCTGAATCTTCATCCTTAGACTCAGAAGAAGAAGAAGAAGCAGAAGCCTATATTTGGATGTTTGCAGCTGAGGAAGATGAGGACTTTCCTGCTGCAAAGGTTGGCATCAGGGCCCCTCTATCACACTCTGACAGTGTCATAGAGGAGGATGAAGAATTTAGAGAACATCAGGGCTTGACGGTCATAACTGATGATGATGAAGACAGTCAGGACATTCCTGACAAGACGCCTACTCTTCCCCCTTCTTCTGAGTATGAGTCAATACTAGACTCTAAAGCATGCTCATCAATTGATGAAAATGATTCAGAATCTGAAGTGGCCGTCAATCAATTGATTGACAAGTATGGTGCCTTATTGGATTCTCTGAAAAAGAGCAAGAAGCTGGCCAAGATGCAAGCTCAAGAAGTTGCTTCCCTTAAGTTGGCTAAGAAAGATTGCACTGAGTCACCTACCCTGGTGGCTTAGATGAGTAGAGAAATAAGCCAACTCAAGGGGATAACAGTTGTCAAATTGAGCACTATATCCTAAAAGAACAAGGTCATCAAGGACCTTGGGGAGAAGCTTCTCAAATAAAAGAGCCTAGTTGCTCAATTCTCTAAGACAAAATCAGTGCTTCCAATTATTAACACCTTTTCTTATCAAACCAATAGAAGAGGACTAGGGTTCAATAAAATCGAAATGGGAGAAGGGAGTGGAGAAAAGAGCAAGGCTAAGGCTAAACCTCATACCACATTTCAAAAGGTGTTACTTCCCTCTAACAAGTATGACCATGAAAACATGTATGGTCCCTGGAAGAATGGGAACTCCTATAAGAAGGAAAACACTCCTTCCCATAATAGAAGAAAGGGCATGGGGATGAGTGCTATGAAGGCTCCCCATGAAGAAATTCAAATGGCCCAAGCTGGACCATTTGTGTTTGGTACTTCAACTCCATAATTCAAGAGTAAGGAAGCAAGCTCTTCCAAGTTCATTCTAACAAAGAACTTGGCTGCTGTCAAACCAGTAGACATGCCTGACAGCTCAGTGTCTAATGCCATCAAATCTTGCCTAGCTTCCAAGCCAACACAAGCTGATGTCATTAAGACAAAGGCTGCTAAGACTGTCCACATTTTAATTTTCAACCAGATCATTGCTGAAAGGAACAAGAAGAATATTGTTGTCTCCCCTCCTGAACATAAGCATATTAATGCGCATTCCACCTCAAGAAATGTTCAGGAGAGGAGATACAACATTCATGAATGTTGGTGTTGTGGTAAGGTGAGACACTTTGCCATATATTGTTGGCATAATCCCAATGTGCCAAGTGCAAAGAAGAGCCTTTCTACAAAGGTTGCAGGAGGTGTGATATCATCTTTTCATGTTAACAAGAACCTAGGACCCAAAATCAATTGGGCTCCTGAGGGTAATTAAATTCCTTCTTGCAGGTTAGTTCAAGTACCAGCCTTGGGAAACCAGGTACTAAAAGTCTTCTACAGGAATATAAAGCTGTGAAGAATGGACCTAAGGTCATCTTTGGTGGATCAGAAAAAGGCATCACCAGAGGTTATGATATGATTTTCAATGGCATAGTCTCCATCACAACAGTGACTTATGTTGAAGGTTTGCAACACAACCTTGTAAGCATTAGTCAACTGTGTGACTTAGGCTATGCCATTGAATTCTACAATGATAAGTGCTTGATCAAAAAGTCACATGACTTAGAGATCATTCTCTAAGGCACTAGGAGTGGGAATATGTATTGCTTAAATTTTATTTACAATTCTTCCTCTTCCTCTGTGTCTTGTGGGGAATGAAAGTGAGTCTTTTTGTATTCAATGGCACAAGATACTTGCTCACATTAACTACAAGACAATGTATAGGCTGTTTTCTAAAAACATTGTAAGAAATAGTCCTAATTTGAAATGTGTTAAAAGTGGTCCATGTCATGCATGCCAAATGGCAAGTGATGAGTCCCATTTATATATATATATATATTTTTGGACTCATTTGGGCTGATATTCTAGTGTTTGCACCACATTTTAGGCACGTTTTCATTTATATGTACTATTCCATGCTAGGTGCACTATTAAGCCCATTTCAGTGTGCAATTTCATTCCTTGTTGTTGGGGGTAAGCACATTGTGCTCCCCTTCCCTTCTTTTATGTATTTATGTGTTGGACGTGTATTCCCAGCCATTGTATCTTGTATGCAGGTGATCGGTTCGTCCCGTTTTCCCCAGAAGTAATGTCTGTGCATATCGCACGGTCGTACGTTTCCTTGACGCACGGTCAGTTGCGGTCGTGCGTTTGTGTCTGGGCAGAAAACAGAGCATCGGAGTTTATTCCTGCATTTTTACGCACGGGCGGTTTGCCCGTGCGTGAGTAAAACGCACGGTCGACCTGTGTATTCTTGATTTCAGAGCGTCGGATTTTGCCCGTGCGTTTGTACGCACGGGCGTTGTTGATCGTGCGTAAGCAAAACGCACGGGCGGCGCAGTGTTTTCCCCAAGTCAGGTTTTATCTTTTAATAATGCACGGTCTGCGCACGGTCGTGCGTTCGACCGTGCGTGACCATTTTCTGACAAAATTTCTATTTAAGCCGCAGGTCTTGCCCTATTCGACATCAACCTTTTTTTCCCGCTCCCAGAGCTCCAGTTCCGCGCCCTTTTTCGGCGTCCATCGCCGCCCACCTTCAGGAGGAGCTCCGGCCGCCATTCTCTTACAAATCTCAAGCCGGAGCATCCTTTAGGCCTCCTCCATTGATCGTGCACCTCCAAAGCTCCATTTCGAGGGATTTCCTGCTGCATATATGAAGTTCTCCGGTGAGATTGTGGCCAGAGAAGATTGACGGAGAAGACGGGTATAATAGAAGAAGGTGACAGCTCTTTTGGACCCAGGACGGCATTTGGAGCTCGAGTCCGGACAAGGATTGACAACCCTAGATTCCGGCCGTGAACCTCCGATGAGTCTCCGTGCTTTGGTTGTAATCTAAACCCCCTTTATACTGTAGTATTGTTTTCCTTTATATTTTGGGTGTATGAACAATGTTTGCTTAAACCTTATTATGTTATTTTTGTATTTCATGTTTATGTGAAATTGATATGTGTGGTTTATGCAAGTGAGGAGCGCCCCATTCCATCCTCCCTCCCGCCGTAACGTTCGTGGGCCGCACTAGCAATTGCTAGTGGCGTGCTTGTCGAAGAGGTGCTTGCAACCCTCATTCCATAAAACTACTCGTCCATCCACCAAGCTAAGCGGTGCTAACGGCCCGTGTAATCCACCCTCGATTCCGCCGGTGCGACCCACTCCATCTGTAAGCCTACTCTTCCATCCACCAAGCGAAGCGGTGCATAGCAGCCCGTGTAATCCATTCGCCTAACGAAGCAGTGCGCTCAAGGCCTGCATAGTTCGATTCCGCAAGCCTTCTCGTCCATCCTCCTTGTGAAGCAGCGCGTACAAGGCCTGCCTAGTTTTCATCCCGCCTAGCGAAGCAGTGCGCTCAAGGACTGCATAGGAGTAGTTGTAGTTGTTTTCTTTTATTTTCCAAAAGCCAAACCAACTCCCTCGCATTCCATCCGACCTTTAGGACTTCGATCTCAAGTCCTTCCTCAATAGTTAGCTCCACCTTACTGTGTTCCTTGAGAGATTCGATACACAGGGATTACTCCTCGTTTTATATTACTTGAACGATCGGTACACTGTCGTTTCGTGCCGCAGTCTAGCTACCGCCTATAGCGGTGTGCGAGATTTGCGCATCAAGTTTTTGGCGTCGTTGACGGGGAACACAGACGTGTGAGTTGCTGGAGAGGGAGTCGAGAGATTGTAGCTCTTCTCCATTTGTTTATACCATTTCTTTTGTTTATTTTAGTGTTAAAATTTGATATTTCTATTTCATTTCCTACTTTATCTAGTTTCGGCTTTTCTTTAGCAGGTGTTCATTTAATTCTGGTTGCGTGTAGTTTTATTTTGCAAGGAATTGTTGATTTTTGTTTTATCCACATATTTCTGTGATGTATTCTGAAGCCGAGTGTCGCCTCTATGACACTTTGCGTCGATACATTGACGCCATGGCTGCTTTAAACGCTGAGCATTGTATTAGGTGCTTGCTATGTCAAGGTTTAGGCCATATGGTGAAGGATTGGCCTCGGCTATGCGATCCTTCCCCCTCTGAGGACGTGTACGCAGCATCCCCCCGTTTACTGGAGACTACTGCGGACAGGCCCACCAGAGTGTTGCCTGGCCCCTACACTGACATCGCACATCTTGCTCGATCTTTGCCCTTGGAGATTACCGAGGAATCTCTCGCCGCGTACAGCTCTTTCATGGGTCCCTCAATCCCCTTTTATGAGCTTCCCTTGAGTGACGATGTGCACTCATTCGATGGTAAACAGGGAGAAGATTGGGAACTCATGGATGCACCAGTATGGTGTGCAGATTCTGGTTCTACCTGCGGGGAGGCGTCTGTGGATATTTTCGCGCAGGCGACTGCTCATTTATTTTCTGATCATGAGAGCAGTCTGGTTCCCCCGCATTCCTTGCAAAAGTCATCTACTCCTATCTTTAGTGAGCCGGCTGATGATGTCGTGCGGGTGGTTGATTCGGCGCCTGAGGTTGCGCCAAAGTGGGACGAGGATTTCATTCTCTCTGATGGGGAGTGTGATACCTTTGAACACGATGACGCACCGCGGTGGGATGAGGAGTATTCTCTTTCCGAGGAGGAGGTATTTACTTACTTATTGGATGGGGACATCCAGCTCACCACCGAGGACCCCGAGCTCTTGGGTTCCCCTCGTTACGACTCATATGATACCGACAGTGATCTGTGCTTGGATCCTGCCAGGAGTGAAACCGGGATCACTCCTCCTTTGTTTGATTCATTTAGTTCTTCGTCCATTTTATTTCCTAATCAACCTTCTTATAATGCTGATATTGATAAGTTCATCCTTCCTACTTCCCCGCCTGCTTTAATGTCTGATATTTCATTTATCCCTCTGCAGATGCTTGAATATCTAGACCCATTTTTGGGTAAGTCTGAGTGGCATTCTTTGAAGGAAGAGCAAATGGCAATGATAAATTCAATCGTCTATTCCACTTCATCATCATTGCCTGCTTTTTCCTTGAAAGACTGGGAGCAGGGTGGAAAGCGCTACTTCATCCATGACCGCAGGTTGGAGGAGAGGAAGAGGATGAAGAAAGACGAAATATGGAGATGGAAAGCTCCTGATCCTCTTGACTGCTGCTGTTGGGTCTCCGAACCCATTTCTTTTATTTCTAGTTACTATTTTAAATCAACAAATAGTTGATCATTTTGAGGCATGTAATATTTAGGATTTACTATCTTTTGCTCTATGCTTGGACTATTTTTAAAACTGCTTAATACAGGTATTAAGTCCGGCATAAGGACGGTAAACAAAAGCGCTTATGGGAGACAACCCAAGTTTTTGTTTCTTTTATTTTTCCCTAATTTGCTCATAGTTTAGTTTTTTTAAATTTTTGCGTGGAGTCTTTTGCCTGCAGTTGCGCGACATTTTCCTTGGTGGTAGACTCTTGGAGCTAAATTTTCAGAGTTTATCGCCAATCTTCTGGTATGTTCATTTATTGAGCATTGGGTAACCTCTTCCCCTCTTCTTGCTTTAGATTGTAATGTTATATTATTTCCAAGCATAGTATGTCATAAGTCTGGGGGAGAGTGTAACGAGCTTTATTACCCACATGCCGGTGCACCACTTCATCTGCATACCAAAAGCAAATTTCATTTTTACTTTTCAAAATTCAATAATTTTCAGCTTTTTCCATGCACATCACTACACCCACTTGAGCGAGTACTCACTTGTTTTGAGCGTCTTGGGTCAAACCCAATTTTTCATGTTCGATTGGAAAGTTTTTTTTGTGCTGGCATAGGATTGAGTTGTGTAGTAACATGTCAACTCTTGTAGTGCTCCTAGTCGAGTGCTCGTGTTATGTGTAGAATTCATGTAGAATTAGCTTTTTCTCGTGCATTTAGTTTTATAATTTTCTAATTGCGTGAATACTGTTTATTCTACTCGAAATTCGTGAATCCAGTAGAATCCGATGGTAGTGTAGGTGAGTGTGTATGCGATCACTAGTGATGTATTGCTCGAGTCGGGAGGAAGGATATTCTTTCTCGGTGGCTAAGAACTTGCCCCTAGCGACTCTTGAAGCATGGGTATAGGTTAGTTCATTTGTGCAAGTGTGATATAGGCCATTCGTTGGCCCGATTGAGGCTTTGCACCATTCCTACATGCTCTATCCTTGCTTAACCATTTTGTGCCTAACCCCCACCTCTTGATTCAGCTCCACCTTCAATTCACCAAAGCCAAAATGACTATCCTAATCGCACACCAAATTATGAGCTCAAGCAATTTTTGCATTTAAAAAAGGTTGGGTGTTGATGCGGTGTATATTTGTGATTGTGGTGGAAAAGCGTTATTGAAGATATAGCTGTCTTTGTTATTAATTGTGCAAAGTTATAAAGTTGAAAAGAAAAAAATGTGAAAAGAAATGAAAGTCGAAAAAAAAATGTGCAAAGAGATGTAAATATGCGGCGTACACCCCCCATAGGTTCATGTTTAAGTATGGGGGTGTGGTGTACACATTTTTATTATTGTTGGGATAGTGTTTTTATTGCGAGCTCATTTGGGTTATGTGTGCTAAACCCCCACATTTATTATTGTTTACCACACCGTAGCCTAAGCCTAAATCATAACCTAAAGTCCTATTGATTTGCACTTTGAACGTAACCAGTGCCGTAGAGAGAGTGTGAACGGGCAAGCTTATGGCCATCGTCATTGATGGATTTCTTTGGAGGTTGTCCCGATCTTCGATCTTTAATAATACTCCACTTAGTGATCAAGCTACTTTCCACATATGCATGACCAAAGGATTCACCGCGATTCAAATTACAAGTAATAATAATAAGTAGATACGCAATTTAGAAAATGTTAATCTACTTTGCATGTTTAAAAGATTTTCTACTAAAGTTTCTACAAGTGCGAGTAAGCGACTTCGCATGGTACTCCGCATATTCAATTACTACGCCAGCTTATGATTTTTCAAGTCCACATGGGAGATAGTTTGCTCGGGACGCGCAAATAGCTAAGTCTGGGGGTGTGATGAGTCCCATTTATATATATATTTTTGGACTCATTTGGGCTGATATTCTAGTGTTTGCACCATATTTTAGGCACGTTTTCATTTATATGTACTATTCCATGCTAGGTGCACTATTAAGCCCATTTCGGTGTGCAATTGCATTCCTTGTTGTTGGGGGTAAGCACATTGTGCTCCCCTTCCCTTCTTTTATGTATTTCTGTGTTGGACGTGTATTCCCAGCCATTGTATCTTGTATGCAGGTGAACAGTTCGTCCCATTTTCCCCAGAAGTAATGTCTGTGCATATCGCACGTTCGTGCATTTCCTTGACGCACGGTCAGTTGCGGTCGTGCGTTTATGTCTGGGCAGAAAACGGAGCGTCGGAGTTTATTCGTGCATTTTTACGCACGGGCAGTTTTCCCGTGCGTGAGTAAAACGCACGGTCGACCTGTGTATTCTTGATTTCAGAGCGTCGGATTTTGCCCGTGCGTTTGTACGCACGGGTGGTGTTGATCGTGCGTAAGCAAAACGCACGGGCGGCGGAGTGTTTTCCCCAAGTCAGGTTTTATCTTTTAATAACGCACGGTCTGCGCACGGTCGTGCGTTCGACCGTGCGTGACCATTTTCTGACAAAATTTCTATTTAAGCCGCAGGTCTTGCCCTATTCGACATCGACCTTTTTTTCCCGCTCCTAGAGCTCCAGCTCCGCGCCCTTTTTCGCCGTCCATCGTCGCCCACCTTCGGGAGGAGCTCCGGCCGCCATTCTCTTGCAAATCTCAAGCCGGAGCATCCTCTAGGCCTCCTCCATTGATCGTGCACCTCCAAAGCTCCATTTCAAGGGATTTCCTGCTGCATATATGAAGTTCTCCGGTGAGATCGTGGCTAGAGAAGATTGACAGAGAAGACGGGTATTATAGAAGAAGGTGACAACTCTTCTGGACCCCGGACGACAGTTGGAGCCCGAGTCCGGACAAGGATTGACAACCCTAGATTCCGGCCGTGAACCTCCGATGAGACTCCGTGCTTTGGTTGTAATCTAAGCCCCCTTTATACTGTAGTATTGTTTTCCTTTATATTTTGGGTGTATGAACAATGTTTGCTTAAACCTTATTATGTTATTTTTGTATTTCATGTTTATGTGAAATTGATATGTGTGGTTTATGCAAGTGAGGAGTGCCCCATTCCATCCTCCATCCCGTCGTAATGTTCGTGTGCCGCACTAGCAATTGCTAGTGGCGTGCTTGTCGAAGAGGTGCTTGCAACCCTTATTCCGTAAAACTACTCGTCCATCCACCAAGCTAAGCGGTGCTAACGGCCCGTGTAATCCACCCTTGATTCCGCCGGTGCGACTGACTCCATCCGTAAGCCTACTCTTCCATCCGCCAAGCGAAGCAGTGCATAGCAGCCCGTGTAATCCATTCGCCTAACGAAGCAGTGCGCTCAAGGCCTGCACAGTTCGATTCCGCAAACCTTCTCGTCAATCCGCCTTGTGAAGCAGCGCGTACAAGGCCTGCCTAGTTTTCATCCCGCCTAGCGAAGCAGTGCGCTCAAGGCCTACATAGGAGTAGTTGTAGTTGTTTTCTTTTATTTTCCAAAAGCCAAACCAACTCCCCCGCATTCCATCCGACCTTTAGGACATCGATCTCAAGTCCATCCTCAATAGTTAGCTCCACCTTACTGTGTTCCTTGAGAGATTCGATACTCGGGGATTACTCCTCGTTTTATATTACTTGAACGATCGGTACACTGCCGTTTCGTGTCGCAGTCTAGCTACCGCCTATAGCGGTGTGCGAGATTTGCGCATCAGCAAGCAAACAAGGTCCACCTTTAAAAGCATTGGCTCCAAAGACACTGAAAGATGTCTTTATCTATTGCACATGGACTTGTTTGGCCCTTTGCCAATTCAGAGCCTAGGTGGGAAGTTGTATACCTTGGTGATTGTTGATGATCATTCAAAGTATACATGGGTATTCTTCCTTAAGAAGAAATCTGATACTTTAGATGTCTTTATAAACCATGTTAAGGCAATCCAGAATGAACTCCAATGTACTATGGTCAAGACTAGAACTGACCATTGTACATAATTTCAATCTGGGGAAATGACAATGTATTGTCAAGAATTTGGTATCACCCATGAATTCTCCTCCCCGAGGACTCCACAACAAAATGGTGTGGCAGAGAGGAGGAATAGGATCTTGATAGAGGCTGGGATAACACTGCTTAGTGACTCCTCACTCCCAGAATATTTCTCGGTTGAGGCAGTCAATACTGCATGTTATGTTCTCAATAGAGCATCTATCAATAATGCCCTAGGAATAACCCCCTATGAGATTCTGAAAGGCAAATAACCAACTATTTCATACTTCAGAATCTTTGGTTGCAAATGATACATTCTAAATAATGGAAAATCTCAATTAACTAAGCATGCTGAAAAATGCAATGTAGGGTTTCTTGTTGGATATAGCTCACATAGCAAATCCTACAGAGTATTCAACAAGAAAATTCATGTTGTAGAAGAGTCCATGCATGTGGTTTTTGATGAGACCAGCCTGCTCTATAAGGGCTGGTCTAGCTCTCCTGTTTTGACAGGTAATGAATAGCAAGTACATGACATGTCTCTCTAAGATATACCCAACACAAGCAAGGCCAATTCAGAGGTAGCAATCCCTGAAGTTGAAGATCAGCAAGCTGCTGAAGATGATGTTGATCAAGAAGAAGAGCTGCAGATAGCTGACAGGTTGCCTGCAGCACATAGACACCTAAGGGATCATCCAAGAAACCCAATAATTGGAGATGTGAACCAAGGAGTGGTCACCAGAAGTAGGGCTCACAATGAAGCCCTATTCTTGAGTTTTCTATCACAAATGGAGCTCAAGAAATTTGAAGAAGCAAATGAAGATACCTTCTGGATTCAAGCAATGCAAGAAGAACTGATTCAGTTCAAGAGGTGCAAGGTGTGGAAATTGGTGCCAAAACCTCAAGGACACAATATCATTGGCACCAAATGGATCTACAGGAATAAGCTTGATGAGAATGACACCATCATCAAAAATAAAGCCAGACTAGTGGCCAAAGGCTACAGACAAGAAGAAGGTATTGACTTTGATTAAACCTTTGCCCTAGTTGCAAGGTTAGAAGCAATAAGGCTATTCCTTGCCTATGTTTCCCACAAAGTGTTCAAAGTGTACCAGATGGATGTCAAATCAACATTCCTGAATGGCAATCTAAAGGAAGAGGTATATGTGGAGAAGCCCTCAGGTTTTGTTCATACTACTCTCTCCTTTCATGTTTATCTTAGGAAAGCTCTATATCATCTAAAGCAAGCCCCTAGGGCTTGGTATAAGACCTTGTCTAGCTTTCTCATCAAGAACAAGTTCTTGAGGGGAAAGATAGATATCACATTTTTTCTTAGGGAAACAAAGGGCAAGTGTCTTCTAGTCCAAATTTATGTTGATGACATAATCTTTGAGTCAACAGATGACAACCTTTGCAAAGGGTTTGCCAACCTTATGCAGGGGGAGTTTGAGATGAGCGGTATGGGAGAGCTCAATTACTTCTTTGGCCTTCAAGTAAAATAGTCTGATGCGGGAATTTTCATCTCTCAGACCAAGTACACTAGGGGGCTTATTAAGAAGTTTGGGATGGAATCAGCCTCCACCATGAAAACTCTTATGGGGTCCAACATTTCCCTGGACAAGGATGAAAAGGGTAAGACCTTTGATGAATCCATGTACAAGTGTATAATTGGGTCCTTATTGTATCTAACTGCTAGTAGACAAGACATCATGTATGCTCTATATGTTTGTGCTAGGTACCAAGCATGCCCTAAGGAATCTCATCACTCAGCTACAAAGAGGATTTTGAGATACCTTAAGGGCAGCCAACACCTTGACCTTTGTTACCCTAAGAATAATGATTTGGAACTAATTGGCTTTTCAGATGCAGATTTTGCAGGTTGCAATGTAGATCGGAAAAGTACAAGTGGAACTTGCCAATTCCTAGGAAGAAGGTTGATCTCATGGAGCAGTAAGAAGCAGACCAGTGTGGCAATATCCACAACTGAATCTGAGTGCATTGCTGCATGAAGTTGTTGTGCACAACTTTTGTGGAAACAACATCAGTTATAGGATTTTGAGATACCCTAAGGAATCTCATTACTCGGATGCAAAGAGGATTTTTAGATACCTTAAGGTCATCCAACACCTTTGCCTTTGGTACCCTAAGAACAAGATTTTGAACTAATTGGCTCTTCAGATACAGATTTTTGTAGGTTGCAAAGAAGATGGGAAAAGTACAAGTGGAACGTGTAATTTCTTTGGAAGAAGGTTGATCTCATGGAGCAACAAGAAGCAGACTAGTGTGGCAATATCCACAACTGAATCTGAGTACATTGCTGCAGGAAGTTATTGTGCTCAACTTTTTTGGATACAACATCATTTAGAGGATCATAAACTCAAGGTGAGTAATTCTCCCCAATATTGTGACACATCCAGTGCTATCTCTATTTCTAAGAATCCTATCTCACATAGAAGGACTAAGCAAGCCTGAGAGATCCTGAGGGATCTGAGTTGTAAGCTCTAGGAGCTGAGATTGGAGGAGTTGGCCTTGTCTAACACACTGTTAGAAAGGTGTAGAGGGAAAGTAGACTACCCATAGACACACTATCTTGGGGAACCACTATAAACACTTATGTGTTTTTTGTGTGTACTTGTTATTTTGTGTACTAGCAAAAGTAATTAAGTAAAAATCAAAGAGACATATTTACCCCTCTAGGTGAATTAGACTACATACCTATAAACTATCACATGACATTAGAGGTAGGTTGGTCAAAAAGGACATAACAGTCTGACCAGGTCCACATAGGTATTGTTAGATTTAAATCCAATGGTACCAATGGAGTTCAGAAGGAGATGGGGTCTATGAAGCTTCCTATATGTAAACAGGAAACCTTTGGCATTTGGAAGCAAAGGGTTAAGCTTTTCATGGAGGCCTCAGGCCCTAGGATTTATATCACTGTTCAGGAGGGCCCCTTTCTTATCACAAATCCCTCCACCATTGATCCTACTAGGCAGGTGGGCAAGTCATACACTAAAATGACAAGGGATGAGATAGCATTGGCAACAATGGACAAAAGAGCTCAAGACATTATAATGAATGTTATTGATGATTCAACATTTCAGAACTTGGTACAATGTGAGACTGCCAAGGAAATGTAGGATGCATTGATAGTGTACATGGAAGGGACTGAAGAAGTGAGGGATGATAAGAAATCCCACCTCAATCAATAATATGAAGCCTTCAGGTAACAAAGACTGGAATGCATAGCTGATTGCTATGAAAGATTCTTCAGGATAGTGAATGAGTTGAGGACCTATGAAAGGACCTTCACACATTATCAGCTGAATGACAAATTCCTAAGATCTCTAACTAGAGACTAGGATACCAAGATCTGCGCCATCAAGGAGGTGGCAAAGCTGGGTGAGAGTCCTCCCTGATGAGTATTTTATTCACTCATCTTTTAGCTTAATTAAATTATAATTCTTATATAAATCTATTTAAATTATATGTATTTTCCTACATAAATTGCTTCCTTTCATTTTTATGAGCTAACCTAAACATATTTTATGATTTCAGGTTTTTCTGGACACATTGGAGCAAAAAGTACATTTACACACCCCTGGTCATGGGCGTGACCAATGGGCGTGTAACCTACGAGGTGTTCCATACCTGCCTCTGCTACCCAGATTCATTCCGTGAAGAATTCGCCAAGTGCACGCCCCAGGTCACGAGCGTGACCAAGGGCGTGACCCAATGTCACGGCCGCAACCCGCTGAGACGAGTCAGTCCGCTGAGATCAAGCCTTACACGCCCCAGGTCACGGGCGTGACCCAATGTCACGATCGCGACCCGCTGAGATGAGTCAGCCCACTGAGATCAAGCCTGCAATGTCTTAAAGTTACATGCCCTAGTTCACGCCCGTGACCAGGGGGCGTGTCATCCAGTTCGCGGGCGTGACTCATCCCGCGCTCCTTCCCGCCAAATCTTCCCGCCAACAACACTTTTAAAGATTACACGCCCTAGGTCACGGGCGTGACCTAGGTGTTGGTGTTTCCATGATGATCTGGACGTGGTCAAATATCTAGTCTCACTGCCAATGCGATATGAGCTTATAGGGTCGCACATAAAAGTGTTTGGAGAAATTGGAGAAAGAATTGAGTTGATCTTGCTCATATTGGATATGAGTAGAGGATCAAACTTATCACTTTGGAATTACGTTGAGAATGTCTCAATGGGAAATCGTTTAAAGTGTTTAAACGATTGGACTTATACTAGACAAATTCAGCTAAAGTGTTTAACCGAACTGTGTCAAATTCGGCTAATCGGTTTGGACGAATTCACCTAATGTATTTAGACGATTTCGGCTAAGTCAAATTCGGGTAAATGGTTTAATCGAATTTATATAGCCGAATAAGTATAGTCGAATTCGTTTATAGGGTATCAACGAATTTGGCTATTGTGTATAGTCGAACTGGCTGCTGCGTGTTCATCGAACGCTGGGTTCAGTGTGTTCGTCGAATGCTGGGATCAGCGTGTTCGTCGAACGCTGGGTTCAGCGTGTTCGTCAAATGTTGGGATCAGCGTGTTCGTCGAACGCTGGGATCAGCGTGTTCGTCGAACGCTGAGTTCAGCGTGTTCGTCGAACGCTGGGTTCAGCGTGTTCGTCAAACGCTGGGTTCAGCGTGTTCGTCGAACGCTGGGTTCAGCGTGTTCGTCGAATGCTGGGTTCAGCTTGTTCGTCGAACGCAGGTTTCTGCGTGTTCATCGAACGCAGGCTTCTGCGAGTTCGTCGAACGTACGTTTCTGCGTGTTCGCCGACCGCAGGCCTCTTGAGTTCGCCGACCGCAGGCTTCTTTGATTTCGTCGATCACAGCCTTTTATATTTATATCAGTTGATGATCTAGGGTTCGTGGGTCTTGGACGGGACCGAACTGATTCCTTTTCTATTTGTAAGGGAAGCGCCGGAATTGTTCCGCTAGGGCTTCTCTCCTCTTCGAACAGTCGTCGCCTCTTCCTATAATCGAACCTAGCAGTTCGTGGAAGATGTTGAGGACTCTTCTTCTCCGACCTAGTTCTTGTGCGGCAAGAAGCCAGAGTTCTCCGTCTCTTGTGTTGACTTCTGTTGAGGTGTGGACACAATTCTACACTTACTCCTCCGACGAGCAATCCTTTGTTGACGGAGTAGATAAGAAGTGCAGAGCAAGGTCTTGGAATAGGATTCTAAATCCTAGAAGATTTTTCTTAGAGCTTTTGATTGAGTGCTGACTCAATTCCGTGAAGGTAATTTTATTGTTGCCTCAATTTCTTGATTCATGGTTTTTAGCAAGATCCACATGTCTCTTTGGGTTGTTCTTGATATATTCCGCTGCGCACATTTGATGTGTATACCTTTAAGGAAAACCCAACAGTGGTATCAGAGCTAGGTTTCTGCTAATTCCATGTTTCAGAAATTGTTCCCTTCGCAGTAATCGTCTGTCTATATGATAGTTTGTGAAACTAAAGACTAGAGAGACGTGCTTTTCTACTGCTTTAAGGGTGTTTGCTTTTGCTAGCATCCGGTACATGTAAATCCAAAGGTTTAGGAATGTTCTAAATATTCAGATTTAATCCATATCATCAAGTGTTGATGATTTTGTGCGTCTGGAATATATCCGGGTTATGCTTGGTCTGTTTGTGATGTTGTGTGCACATTGATTAAATGTTAATCATGATTTAATGTTAATCGCTTGTCTTAAAATCCCTTAACTAATATTAAGTATACGGATGCCTTCCGGTGGATGACACTCTTCCTGCCTCGATCGATGAAGTGTGGGCTTGCCAAAGCAAGGTGCATTAATCTATCTTGGTAAGGGTGCGTGCGGATAATTGTGATATCCCACTGTCAACATCGGGTCCAACTTAACTAAGTGACCTCACAGGTTGAGTGCTTAGAGGCATAGGGTTGGCATGCACCATATGATGGATGCGAATAAAGAGTTATTCACCAACCAGACAAGAGTTGCATAGTGATGCAATTGGCAAGTGTTGCCTACCTAAATAACCACATCGTGAGAGAAACGCCAAAGCGGACTCATTGTGTTGGAGAAACACGGATCTTGTCCACTAATAGAGTAGCTCGCATAAACTCTCCGAATCGATATTAAGGGTTATCGATTTGATTAAAATAGTGGGAGCTCTTTTAATAGAAGTCCTTATTAAAGTAAAATGTATTTTGAAATATAGTACTGAAAATCTTTCGCAAATTTATTGTAGAATTTCCATGGAAAATACATCTCACTCCGCGTTGTCCCTGAGAGCCATCCTTGAGAAGGACAAGCTCAATGGGACAAACTTCCTCGACTGGTATAGGAACCTGAGAATTGTTCTCAGGCAAGAGCGCAAGCTCTATGTCTTGGAAGGGGAAGCCCTTGTAGAGCCGACCAGAAATGCTCCGAGAGCAGATAAAGATGCTTACAAGAAGTATCAGGAAGATACCTAGTATGTGGAATGCCTCATGCTTGCAACCTTGTCCTCTGAGCTTCAGAAGCAACACGAGAGCATGTGTGGTTATGAGATAATCAGGAACCTCAAGAAAATGTTCGAGGGGCAAGCCCGACAAAAGAGGTTTGACATATCCAAGGCATTGTTCAGTGCAAAATGGGAGCTCGAGACTCAGCAGGGACTCACATACTCAAGATGATTGGGTATATAGAGAACCTTGAAAAACTGGGTTTTCCCATGGCCAAGAGTTGGCCACAGATCTGATCCTGCAATCATTGCTTGACAGTTATGAGCAGGTCATCTTGAACTATAACATGAATGAAATACAAAAGACACTGCCCGAGCTCCTTGGCATGTTGAGAACTGCCGAGAACAACATAAAGAAGGCCAAGCCTGCCAGCCCCATACTGATGGTGCATAATAGCAAGGGCAAGGCCAAGGGATCTAAGAAGACGAAGATTGGATCTAAGTCTCCTCTTGATCCCAAGTCTTCTGCACTGAAAAGGAAAGGTCAGGCGAAGGAAGGAAAGCGCCACCACTGCGGTAAGACAGGGCATTAGAGGCGGAACTGTCCCCTCTACATTGAGGATCTGCAAATGAAGAAGGGAAGTGTGACTTCCACTTCAGGTATTTACGTTATAGAGATAAACCTTTCTCCTCCTTCATCTTGGGTATTAGATACCGGATGTGGTTCTCACATTTGTACAAATGTGCAGGAACTGAGAAGGAGAAGAATGCTGGGTAAAGGGGAGGTAGACCTGCGCGTCAGGAATGGAGCAAGAGTGGCTGCCGTCGCCGTTGGTGTTTACTATCTTTCTTTGCCCACTGGGCTTGTAATTGAATTAGATAACTGTTATTTTGTTCCAGCCTTAACGAGAAACATTATATCCATATCATGTCTTGACATGAAAGGGTTTTCATTTATAATTAAGAACAATTGTTGTTCAATTTTTATGAATGATGTTTGTTATGGTGTAGCCCAATTGTTTAATGGTGAAAATAATAAATGACTAAGAACAAATGACTCGAATCCTACATACCTTTGGCATTGTCGTTTGGACCATATAAACGAGAAACGCATATCCAAGCTCCATAGAGATGGACTATTGGACTCATTTGAATCTGAATCATTTGAGAGATGTGAGTCTTGCTTATTAGGCAAAATGACTAAAGCCCCATTCACTGGTCATACTTAGAGGACAGATGATCTCTTGGGTGTCATACATGGTGATGTGTGCGGACCCATGAGTTATATGGCTAAAGGTGGGTTCCACTACTTCGTTACATTTACTGATGATTTTAGTAGATACGGATATGTGTTTCTTATGAAGAACAAATCTGAGACCTTTGAAAAGTTCAAAGAGTTTAAGAATGAAGTAGAGAACCAACTGGGAAAAAGAATAAAAGCACTCCGATCTGATCAAGGTGGCGAATATTTGAGTCAGGAGTTCCGTGTTCATCTGATAGAGTGTGGTATTGTATCACAGCTCACCCCACCCAGAACACCGTAACATAATGGTGTCTCTGAGCGGAGGAATCATACCTTGTGGGACATGGTGCGGTCGATGATGAGTCATGTAGATCTGCCCGTTTCTTTTTGGGATTTTGCTCAAGAGACTGTTGCTTTTACACTAAATTGCGTTCCGACGAAGACGGTTCAAAAGACACCATATGAGATATGGACTGGGAAGCGTCCTAGTATGTATTTCATTAAGATTTGGGGTTGTGAGGCATACGTACGACGTCATATGTCTGACAAGCTGGAACCCAAATCAGATAAGTGTTATCTTGTGGGATATCCTAAGGAAACTAAAGGGTATTACTTCTACCATCGTTCCGATGGCAAAGTGTTTGTAGCTAGGAGTGATGTTTTTCTAGAGAAAGAGTTTCTGTCTAGAGAAAATACCAGGGTAGAACTTGAAGAGGTTCAAGAACCACAAACGATAAATGAACGTGAATAGGAACCTGAGCAAAGACTACAATCTGTTGTAGCTGGAGAACCTGCTCAAGAAACACAAGTCCTACGTAGATCTGGTAGACCAAGATTTGAACCTGAGAGATATGGATTTCTCATGACTCAAATAGATAAAGTGTTGCTTATGGATCATGATGATGAACCAGCAACCTACCAAGATGCTATGAATGGACCAGACTCCGAGAAGTGGCTTGAGGCCATGAAATCTGAAATGGACTCCATGTATACAGACCAAGTTTGGAACTTGGTGGAACCACCTGAAGGGGTACGACCCATAGGTTGCAAGTGGGTCTTCAAGAAGAAGACCGACATGGATGGGAATGTATAGACATTCAAAGGCCGGCTGGTGGCTAAAGGTTTCAGGCAAATTCATGGTGTTGACTATGATGAGACCTTTTCCCCTGTAGCCATGGTCAAGTCCATCAGAATTCTACTTGCTATTGCTGCGTATTATGACTATGAGATATGGCAAATGGATGTCAAAATGTCTTTCCTTAATGGAAACCTCCTTGAGGAAGTGTATATGACACAACCCGAGGGTTTTGTATCTCCAAGTGAAGCCACTAAAATATGCAAGTTGAATCAATACATTTATGGATTGAAACAAGCTTCTCGAAGTTGGAATCTGCATTTTGATGAGAAGATCAAAAAGTTTGGTTTCATCAAGAACAAAGATGAGCCTTGTGTTTACAAAAGGATTAGTGGGAGCATTGTCATTTTCTTGATATTGTATGTAGATGACATACTGCTGATCGGGAATGACATTCCAACCCTGCAAGCAGTTAAGAACAGGCTAGGGGACTGCTTTTCTATGAAAGACTTGGTTGAAGCAACTTATATACTTGGTATTAAGATCTATAGAGATAGATCGAAGAAGTTGTTGGGTTTGACCCAGAGTACATACATTGACAAGGTGTTGAAACAGTTCAACATGCTTGAGTCCAAGAAAGGATTCTTACCCATGCACACGGTGTAAGTTTCTCTAAGGACCAGTGTCCTAAATCTTTGGAAGATAAGGACCGCATGAAGTTGGTTCCATATGCCTCGGCAATTGGATCAATCATGTATGCAATGTTGTGTACTCGACCCGATGTCTCATATGCTTTGAGCATGACGAGCAGGTATCAGTCTGATCCTGGTGAGAGTCACTAGATTGCTGTCAAGAATATCCTAAAGTACTTGAGAAGAAATAAGGATACATTCTTGGTGTTTGGTGGAGAAGAAGAGCTCGTTGTAAGTGGTTACACAGATGCTAGATTCCAAACTGATAGGGACGATTCAAAGTCCCAGTCAGGTTTTGTATTTTGCCTTAATGGAGGAGCTGTAAGTTGGAAGAGTTCCAAGCAAGTGATAGTTGCTGATTCTACGATAGAAGCCGAGTATATTGCTGCCGCAAATGCGGCAAAGGAGGCTGTGTGGATTAGGAAATTCATTGGAGAGCTAGATGCAATTCATAGCATTGTTGATCCCGTAGTTCTCTATTGTGACAACAACGGTGCAATTGCCCAAGCTAAGCAACCTAGATCTCATCAGTGCTCCAAGCACATACTCCGGCGATTCCATCTTATTCGAGAGATTGTCGATCGAGGAGATGTGAGCATTTGCAGAGTACCGACTGAAGAAAACATAGCGGATCCACTGACAAAGCCTCTTGCGCAAAGGAAGCATGATGGTCATGTGTGATCAATGGGTATTAGATACCTGAATGATCACCTTTAGTGGGAGCATTGTGAATTGTATGTTTGTTGGTTGTTTATTCATTTGATGAATTGTGATATGTACTATTTATTTCATTTTACATTTATGGCAAGTTCTTTTATTATGTCAACTTTTCTATATGATAGACTAATTAACATAATGAATGCCCTTAGAATATTTGCTTCCATAGGAATTCAAGTACGTGACTTGAATATGAGGGCCTATGTTTAAATGAAGCTTCATTCTTAAATGGTCCCTGGTCGAGGTATCATCCTAGAAATTAGGGCGAGGATGAGACCATAAGACTAGCATGTGCGTTGACTGTTGACCAGTTCTCACAGGTCATGATATTGTGATATCAAGTCATCACATGGGTACTTGTTAGGAACAAGTTTGTACTGGACAAACCCACCGTGAGACTACTTTGTGGATTATTATATGAACGTGTCACAAGTAGGTCTCAAGTGACAATGGTGTTTGTGGTCCTTTGACCTGAAGTCACAACATTCATCAGGTGAGGAAGAACATACTTTGATGCCATCTAAAGTCTTCTCTTGAGAAAGGTTGATGATAATGGTGGTTATTGGGTATGTTAAGAATCATTTGGGTGTTTGTGTGTGAGCAGATATGCAATTTGTCCTCCTTTATGACAGGAGTTACATCTATGGGCCCCTTGATGGAATGAGACTGAGAAATGCATGGCCATGCTTGGTTGAGTCAATATATGATATTGAGCTCACCAATTTCTCACAGTCTATTCTAGATCAGGAAACTGGGATTGAACAATTACGAGGGTGACACGGTCCATGCCTCTAGTTCTATCCGGATGTAAGGGACAAAGGAACATGACAACACTGATACATTGGTCATGACATGCTTGTTGAGTTGTGAACTCTTATTGCTTGGGTAGCAATAATGTATTGCTAGATGCCGCTCATTGTTTGTGAGACTTTTATTTGATAGGTTCAAGATCAAGTGGGAGACTGTTGGTGTTTCCATGATGATCTGGAAGTGGTCAAATATCTAGTCTCACTGCCAACGCGATATCAGCCTATAGGGTCGCACATAAAAGTGTTTGGAGAAATTGGAGAAAGAATTGAGTTGATGTTGCTCATATTGGATATGAGTAGAGGATCATTCTTATGACTGTTTGGAAGTACGTTGAGAATGTCTCAACAGGAAATCGTTTAAAGTGTTTAAACGATTGGACTTATACTAGACAAATTCGGCTAAAGTGTTTAACCGAACTGTGTCAAATTCGGCTAATGGATTTGGACGAATTCGCCTAAAGTGTTTAGACGATTTCGGCTAAGTCAAATTTGGGTAAATGGTTTAATCAAATTTATATAGCCGAAAAAGTATAGTCGAATTCTTTTATAGGGTATAGATGAATTCGGCTATTGTGTATAGTCGAACTGGCTGCTGCGTGTTCGTCGAACGCTGGGTTCAGCATGTTCGTCGAACGCTGGGATCATCATGTTCATCGAACGCTGGGTTCAGCGTGTTCCTCGAACGCTGGGATCAGCGTGTTCGTCGAACGCTGGGATCAGCGTGTTCGTCTAACGCTGGGTTCAGCGTGTTCATCGAACACTGGGTTCAGCGTGTTCGTCGAACGCTGGGTTCAGCCTGTTCATCGAATACAGGGTTCTGCGTGTTCGTCGAACGTAGGCTTCTGCGAGTTTATCGAATGCAGGTTTCTGCATATTCGTCGACCGCAGGCCTCTTAAGTTTGCCAACCGCAGGCTTGTTTTATTTTGTCGATCGCAGCCTTTTATATTTATATCAGTTCACGATCTAGGGTTCGTGGGTCTTGGACGGAACCGAACTGATTCCTTTTCGATTTGTGAGGGCAGCGCCAAAATCGTTCCACTAGGGCTTCTCTCCTCATCGAACAGTCGACGCCTCTTCCTGTAATCGAACCTAGCAGTTCGTGGAAGATGTTGAGGACTCTTCTTCTCCGACCTAGTTCTTGTGCGACAAGAAGCCAAGGTTCTCCGTCTCTTGTGTGGACTTCTGTAGGAGTGTGGACACAATTCTACACTAACTCCTCCGACGAGCAGTCCATTGTTGACGGAGCAGATAGGAAGTGCAGAGCAAGGACTTAGAATAGGATTCTGAATCCTAGAAGTTTTTTCTTAGAGCTTTTGATTGAGTGCTGACTCAATTCCGTGAAGGTAATTTTATTGGTGCCTCAATTTCTTGATTCATGGTTTTTAGTAAGATCCACATGTCTCTTTGGGTTGTTCATGACATATTCCGCTGCGCACATTTGATGTGTATACCTTTAAGGAAAACCCAACACTAGGGCGTGACACGTCCGTAATGCCTGCATTGAAGCCAGACAACGCCTTCTCCGCACCCAGCAAATCACGCCCCTTACATGCCCCTTGGACACGGGCGTGACCAAGGGCGTGTAACCCAGAATTTTCTGCTATAAAAAGGCAGCTCCTCCAAATGATCAAGCACCTTGCATTGGAGTCCAAGCCTCCATTTCTTGCTTTATTTCTGTGTTTTTAAGTATTCTAGTTCTACTTTTTCTTGCACTTGTAATTTCTCTTTCAATAGTTGTAATTCCTTTTCTTGAATTAATAAAATTTGTTGTTGTTTTGTTCATCTATTCTCTCCCTCTTTTCAATAGTTTTAATCTTCAAGTTGAGTTACCTTTCTTGTTGCAACCAAATCAAAGTACTTTTTGATAGAACAATAGAGATCTTCTTGAGTAAGAGTAATCAACACGCCCAGATTTTTATACGACCTTGGCTTTTATAATCCTATACTACATTCGACACGGTACACTTGCCGTTGTCGTTTGCAAGCATAGTTTTGGTCATCAAGTTTTTAGCGCCGTTGCCGGGGATCTGAGTTGATATTTCGAAAGAGAATATCTATTGGCTTTATCATCTCCTTTCTTCTCCTTTTTTCATTTCTACTAGGTGCAACTATATTCCTGGAAAGGACGCTTTGGGCTTGAATTCCCATCACAGCCTCTAGGACCTTGCGAGCCCTTCACCGGGTTGACCTTGGGAAGTCCACGACTAATCTTAAATCACCTAATTAAAAATATATATATATATTTATAATAAATTTTTATATAAAAAAATATAATAAATATATTTATCTAAAATTTTACTTTTTTCGCCTCTCTTTCTCTTTTCTTTTCTTTTTGGTTTATGACCCGACACAACTCTCCAGCTAATTTTGAATTTGGTTTTGATCTGGAAATCAAGTGCACCTTGCGGCGACGTCTCCGATTTAGTGATCTACCAATAATTCACGAAGAGTCAATCAGAGAGACTAACGAAGGTTTAATGGATAACCCCGACCATAATGAGGCCCCGCTACGGACCATGCCCTATTATGCGAGGCCAAATTGGGAGGGAACACAATCTAGTATTATTCGCCCGGCGGTGGCGAATAATATTTTTGAAATTAAAATGAGTATCATTCAAATGGTACAGCAAACAGTCATCTTTGACGGCTTACCAGATGAAGATCCAAATTTACATTTATTAATTTTTTTGGAAATTTGCGATACGTTTAAAATCAATGGCGTCACCGATGATGCCATTCGTTTGCGTTTATTTCCATTCTCTTTGCGGACTAAGGCCAAGCAATGGTTGAGATCTCTTCCTAGAGGTTCCATCACTACGTGGGCCGAGATGACGGAGAAATTCTTAATGAAATATTTTCCTCCGGCAAAGTCCGCTAAATTACGTATGGACATTCTCTCGTTCACGCAAATAGACTCAGAGTCTCTCTATGACACATGGGAGCGCTTCAAGGAATTATTGCGTAGATGTCCTCACCATGCCCTTCCTTTATGGCAACAAGTTCAAACATTCTACAATGGTTTGAATCTCCAAACAAGGCAAATAATTGATGCGGCAGCTGGGGGAACTCTAAATAACAAAACCCCCGAGGCCGCTCAAGAGCTTTTTGAGGAGATGGCCATGAATGCTTATCAGTGGAATGTGCCACGGTCGCGTCCTAACAAGCCGACCGGACTCTTTGAAGTCGAGACCACCCCGAATTTAACACATCAAGTAGAATGACTTACTAAGCAATGGGCGGAGATGTCTGCTTCCTCCGCCTCTAATGGGGCTAATAATAATAATAATAATAATTTTATTCAAGAGCAAGTAGATTATATGGGGAACTCCTATCGCCCTCCTTATAACCCGAATAATATTTTTCCGTTTAACAATAGTTATAATCCGGGTTCAAGGAATCACCCAAACTTTTTATGGAGCAACCCCAATAACGCTCAACGACTAATACAAGTGAATCCTCCCGGATTCACTCCTCCACCACCACCACAAAAGCCCTCTCCGTTTGTAGAGGTCGTCACTAAGTACTTGGCTCCAATGAGACCAATATCCGGAATCTCACCAGATCGGTCAAAAATTTGGAAAATCAAATTGGACAGCTCGCCAAAATGTTCTCCGAACGCCAGTAAGGACCACTTCCGGGCAACACTGAGCCCAATCCACGGGAGAGCGTCAACACTATAACCCTCCGTAGCGGAAAGGAGGTAACTTCTACAAATTTGGTCGATCCTGAGGTAAACGTTTCATCTTCTCCTCCACCATCTTTTGTTTTAGCTCCGCGCAATTTTAATAATCCTACAGTCCCCTATCCTTCTAAGTTAATTAACGAGCGTAAAGAGGAGCACTGTAAAAAATTCATTGAAATTTTCAAACAAATTCAAATTAATTTTCCTTTTTGCGAGGCACTTTCTCAAATGCCTAAGTACGCAAAATATTTAAAAGATTTGTTAACTAATAAAAAGAAGCTTGAAAATATTTCATGCGTATCTCTAAACGCAGAAAGCTCGGCAGTTGGTTTAAACAAATTGCCGGAAAAATTAAACAATCTGGGACGATTCTCGATCCCTTGTCTCTTCGACAATAATCTAATTAAGCATGTCTTAGCCGATTTGGGCGCTAGTATAAATTTGATGCCATTCTCTCTATTTAAAATGCTTGGGTTGGGCACCCCAACACCAACTAAGTTAAGCATCCAACTAGCGGATGGGTCAATAAAGCACCCAATGGGAGTCGTAGAGGATGTTTTAGTTAAAATAGACAAGTTTATCTTCCCGGTAGACTTTATCATTCTAGACAACGAGGAAGACGCCGAAGTACCCTTTATACTCGGTCGTCCCTTCCTTGCCACCTCTAGGGCAATAATTGACGTAAGTATAGGGATGATTCTCCTACGAGTAGGGGATGAAGAAGTTACTTTTAGTATCGACTCCCCCATACAAAAATCTTTTTCTAACGACGACTCTTGTTTTACCTTAGAAACAAATTATGAAGAGAAAATAACGTCGTTTTCTGAAATTGCCCCTACTTTGTTTGAAAACTCGTATAATGAAAATTTATTTTGTTTAAAAGAAGTAACTCGGCCGTTTAAATTTGATGAAATAAAATTGACTATTAACAAAGTAACAATATCTTACGAAGAGCCACCGAGTTTAGAATTCAAACAAAATCCGGATCAATTACAATATATTTATTTAGAAAAACATTCAAAATTGCCTATTTTTATTTCAACAGCACCTATTAATTTGGAAAATTCCGAATTAATAGAAAATTTAAATAACCACCGCCATGCAATTGCATGGCGAATCTCAGGTAGTAAGGGTGTTGACCACTCGTTTTGATTAGTCAAGCTACGCGACGGTAAAGAAAGCGCTTTTGGGAGGCACCCCAACGTTATTTGTTTTTTTTGTTTTGTTTAACTTATTTTTGCAAGTTTTTGTCCGGCAACCCCGTCTACTAATCAGGGAAGCCCCCTTCACCCTTTAGTATCTACTTTATTGTCACTTCAGTTTTATTCTTCATACTTAGTTTTAAACATTGGGGACAATGTATAATTTTAAGTATGGGGGTGTAACATTGCTTTCTGTATATTTCTATTTATTAAAAAAAATAAAAAAATATATAAATATTTTTAATCTAATAAAAATAAAATTTCTTGGAAAGGACGCTTTGGGCTTGAATTCCCATCACAGCCTCTAGTACCTTGCGAGCCCTTCACCGGGTTGACCTTAGGAAGTCCAAGAAGAAAAAAAAAATTTTTTTTGCTGAATTCTTATACTTACTCATATGCAAAATCCTTAGTAGATCTGCTTTTGTATAGTGCCGTATGGAATTTTTATACTTCATTAGATTTTGAATTTCGGAATAAATTTGTTGACTCATGCAGTGTTTCTACTTAAGCGCACGCGTTTGTAGAATTCTATGTCAAATTAACTATTCAGCATAAAATTAGATTTATGTTTTTCTAACTGCGAAAAAATAATCTTTGTTTTACTCTTACCTTGAATCCGGTAGAATCTGTGAATAATTCAAGTGAGTATGTAGAAGCTTACTAGAGAAATATTACACATTTTGAACGGAAGGGTATTCTTCTCGACGGCTAGAACTTGCCTCTAGCGATTCTCAAAGCATTTGCATAGGTTTGTCATAGTTTTCAGAAGTGATTTAGGCCATCTTTTGATCGTTTGTGCCTGTTTGCCCACCTTAAAAAAAATTCATTGTTTAAACACTTTGGGCCTTTCCTTATTTCCTTTGTTATCTCCACCTTTCATTTTCACCAAAGCCAAAACATCCACCCCATGATCACACTAAATATTTGAGATTTATTAAAATTTTGCAATGGGTTCTATTGTGAAAATGAGGAAGTTGCAACTTCTTGTTTGGAGCTATAAAAAAAAGTGAAAATTATTTTTTTGGCCAAATGTGAAAAATAAAGAAAATTATTCATGGCCTTATGTTAAAAAAATTAATAATAATAAGAGAGTTTTTTGTATGTTTTGCTTCATGACAACTCTTACGCGAGGTTTAAATTTTGATAATTTGGGGAAACTCTCACCTTGGTTTAGTGTGGTCCTTAGCCGTCATGTCCTATCTCTTTGATTTCCAATTCCAAATCATATACCTAAGCCAAGCTTCACTCCTAATGAAAGCCCTTTTGATCTTTAAGCGATGACATTATACTTGTGTAGTGGAGAGAGTGCGACCGGGCAAGCCTATGATCATGGTCATTGATGGATTTCGTTGGAGGCTATCCCGAAACTCAATTTTGGGTAATATTGATCTTAGAAAACACGCTACCTGCTCCCTGAATAGCATTCGAGAATTTACTGAGCTTTCAACTTAAAAGTGAAAGCAATTTGTTAAATCGCATTTTTGAAAATTATAAGCAAATCGTTATGCTGAATAGGTTTTTCAACTAGGATCTCTACACGTAGGCGTAAGACTTCGCATTTTTATTCCTTGAGTTCGAATTTCTTTTTCTAGTATTTAAATTTCTCTACACCTATGAAAAGTTGTTTGCTCGGGACTAGCAAACGAGTAAGTATGAGGGTATTTGATGAGTAGTTTATTCACTCATCTTTTAGCTTAATTTAATTATAATTCTTATATAAATCTATTTAAATTATATGTATTTTCCTACATAAATTGCTTCCTTTCATTTCTATGAGCTAACCTAAACATATTTTATGATTTCAGGTTATTCTGGACACATTGGAGCAAAAAGTACATTTACACGCCCCTGGTCACGGGAGTGACCAATGAGCGTGTAACCTACGAGGTGTTCCAGACCTGCCTCCGCTACCCAGAGTCGTTCCGTGAAGAATTCACCAAGTACACGCCCCAGGTCACGGGCGTGACCAAGGGAGTGACCCAATGTCACGACCGCAACCCGCTGAGACGAGTCAGCCCGCTGAGATCAAGCCTTACACGCCCCAGGTCACGGGCGTGACCCAATGTCACAGCCGTGACCCGCTGAGAGGAGTCAGCCCGATGAGATCAAGCCTGCCACGTCAATTAAAGTTACACGCCCCAGGTCACGCCTGGGACCAGGGGGCGTGTCATCCAGTTCGCGGGCGTGACTCATCCCGCGCTCCTTCCCGCCAAAGCTTCCCGCCAGCAGCACTTTTAAAGATTACACGCCCCAGGTCACGGGTATGACCTAGGGCGTGACACGTCCGTAACGCATGCATTGAAGCCAGACGACACCTTCTCCGCACCCAGCAAATCACGCCCCTTACACGCCCCTTGGTCATAGGCGTGACCAAGGGCGTGTAACCCAAAATTTTCAGCTATAAAAAGGCAGCTCCTCCAGATAATCAAGCACCGTGCATTGGAGTCCAAGCCTCCATTTCTTGCTTTATTTCTGTGTTTTTAAGTATTCTAGTTCTACTTTTTCTTGCACTTGTAATTTCTCTTTCAATAGTTGTAATTCCTTTTCTTGAATTAATAAAATTTGTTGTTGTTTTGTTCATCTATTCTCTCCCTCTTTTCAATAGTTTTAATCTTCAAGTTGAGTTACCTTTCTTGTTGCAACCAAATCAAAGTACTTTTTGATAGAACAATAGAGATCTTCTTGAGTAAGAGTAATCAACACGCCCAGATTTTTATACGACCTTGGTTTTTATAAGCCTATACTACATTCGACACGGTACACTTGCCATTGTCGTTTGCAATCATAATTTTGCTCATCACTCCCCATACTCTGTTTGGAAAGCTGCTCTCCTATGAGATGCAGCTATCTGCTAGGAAGGAGGAGGAAACATCCTCCAGGCCTCATGCAAGGGAGAGTACTATGTCCCTCAAGGCTGAGGGATCCAAGAAGAGCAAGGCAAGGATGCCTACACCTCCAAGAAGGGCCGCTGGCTCAGAAAATTCTGAGTCCAGCTCATCTGATAACAGCTCTTCAGATGAGGGGTTTGCTGCCTTCTCAAGGAATTTCAAGAAGATGATGAGGAGGAAGCACTGGAAGAACAAGCCTTCCTCCTCCTCACATTCTAGGAGGATCTCAAAAGATCAGAGAAGCAGCACCCCAAGGGGGACATGTATGACACTAAACAAGTTAAACATGTTTCATCTAATGTGATTTGCTACTGTTGCAGTAAGCCTGTACATGCCATTGCTTACTGTCCAGTCAAGAGGAAGCAGAAGGGTGATAAGAAAGCTAATCACCAAAAGGGAAGAAAGGGAGAAAAGTCCTTCCTAGCCAAGAAGGACTAAAGATGGATTGAATCTGAATCTTCATCCTCAGACTCAGATGAAGAAGAAGAAGCCTATATTTGGATGTTTGCAGCTGAGGAAGATGAGGACTTTCTTGCTGCAAAGGTTGGCATCAAGGCCCCTCTATCACACTCTGATAGTGTCATAGAGGAGGACGAAGAAGCTAGAGAACATCAGGGCTTGATGGCCATAACTGATGATGATGAGGACAGTTAGGACATTCCTGACAAGGCACATACTCTTCCCCCTTCTTCTGAGTACGAGTCAAAACCAGACTCTAAAGCATGCTCATCAATTGATGAAAATGATTCATAATCTAAAGTGGCTGTCAATCAATTGATTGACAAGTATGGTGCCTTATTGGATTCTCTGAAAAAGGCAAGAAGTTGGCCAAGAGGCAAGCTCAAGAAATTGCTTCCCTTAAGTTGGCGAAGAAAGATTGCACTGAGTCACCTACCCTGGTGGCTTAGATGAGTAGAGAAATAAGCCAACTCAAGGGGATAACAGTTGTCCAATTGAGCACTATATCCTAAAATAACAAGGTCATCAAGGATCTTGAGGAGAAGCTTCTCAAAGAAAAGAGCCTAGTGGCTCAATTCTCTTAGACAAAATCAGTGCTTCCAATTATTGACACCTTTTCTTATCAAACCAATAGAAGAGGACTAGGGTTTAATAAAATCGAAGTGGGAGAAGGGAGTGGAGAAAAGAGCAAGGCTAAGGCTAAACCTAATACCACATTTCAAAAGGTGTTACTTCCCTCTAACAAGTATGACCATGACAACATGTATGGTCCCTGGAAGAATGGGAGCTCCTATAGGAAGGAAAACACTCCTTACCATAATAGAAGAAAGGGCATGGGGATGAGTGCTATGATGGCTCCCCATGATGAAATTCAAATGGCCCAAGCTGGACCATTTGTGTTTGTACTTCAACTCCATAATTCAAGAGTAAGGAAGCAGGCTCTTCCAAGTTCATTCTAACAAAGAACTTGGCTGATGTCAAACCTGTAGACATGCGTGACAGCGCATTGTCTAATGCCATCAAATCTTGCATAGCTTCTAAGACAACACAACCTGATGTCATTAAGACAAAGGCTGCTAAGGCAGTCCACATTTTAACTTTCAACAAGATCATTGCTGAAAGGAACAAGAAGAATATTGCTGTCTCCCCTCCTGAACACAAGAATATTAATGCGCATTCCACCTCAAGAAATGTTTAGGAGAGGAAATACAACATTCATGAATGTTGGTGTTTTGGTAAGGTGAGACACTTTGCCATAGATTGTTTGCACAATACCAATGTTCCAAGTGCAAAGAAGAGCCTTTCAGCAAAGGTTGCGGGAGGTGTGATGTCATCTTTTCATGCTAACAAAAACCTAGAACCCAAAATTAATTGGGCTCCTAAGGGTAATTAAATTCCTTCTTGCAGGTTAGTTCAAGTACCAGCCTTGGGAAAATATGGTACTTGGACAGTGGGTGCTCAAGGCACATGATAGGTACTAAAAGTCTTCTACAGAAATACGAAGCTGTGAAGAATGGACCTAAGGTCATCTTTGGGGGATCAGAAAAAGGCATCACCAGAGGTTATGGTATGATTTCCAATGGCATAGTCTCCATCACAAAAGTGACTTATGTTGAAGGTTTGCAACACAACCTTGTAAGCATAAGTCAACTGTGTGACTTAGGCTATGTCATTGAATTCTACAGTGATAAGTGCTTGATCAAAAAGCCACATGACTTAGAGATCATTCGCTCAGGCACTAGGAGTGGGAATGTGTATTGCTTAGATTTTATTTGCAATTCTTCCTCTTCCCCTGTGTGTTTTGTGGTGAATGAAAGTGAGTCTCTTTGTATTCAATGGCACAAAAGACTTGCTCACATTAACTACATGACAATGTATAGGCTGTTTTCTAAAAACCTTGTTAGAAATAGTCCTAATTTGAAATGTGTTAAAAGTGGTCCATGTCTTGCATGCCAAATGGCAAGCAAACAAGGGCCATCTTTAAAAGCATTAGATCCAAAGACACTGAAAGATGTCTTTATCTATTGCATATGGACTTGTTTGGTCCTTTGCCAATTCAGAGCCTAGGTGAGAAGTTGTATACCTTGGTGATTGTTGATGATCATTCAAAGTATACATGTGCATTCTTCCTTAAGAAGAAATATGATACTTTAGATGTCTTTATAAACCATGTTAAGGCAATCCAGAATGAAATCCAATGTACTATGGTCAAGACTAGAACTGACCATGGTACCGAATTTTGATCTGGGGGCAATGACAAGGTATTGTCAAGAATTTTGTATCACCCTTGAATTCTCCTCCCCAAGGACTCCACAGCAAAATGGTGTGGCAGAGAGGAGGAATAGGACTTTGATAGAGGCTGGGAGAACACTGCTTAGTGACTCCTCACTCCCAGAATATTTCTGGGCTGAGGAAGTCAATACTGCATGTTATGTTCTCAATACAACATCTATCAATAAGGCCCTAGGAATAACCCCCTATGAGATTCTGAATGGCAAATAACCAACTATTTCATACTTCAGAATCTTTGGTTGCAAATGCTACATTCTAAATAATGGAAAATCTCAATAAACTAAGCATGCTGAAAAATGCAATGCAGGGGTTCTTCTTGGATATAGCTCACATTGCAAAGCCTATAGAGTATTCAATAAGAAAACTCATGTTGTAGATGAGTCCATGCATATGGTTTTTGATGAGACCAGTCTGCCCTATAAGGGTTGGTCCAGCTCTTCTATTTTGACAGGTAATGAATAGCAAGTACATGACATGTCTCTCCAAGACATACCCAACACAAGAAGGGTCAATTCAGAGGTAACAATCCCTGAAGTTGAAGATCATCAAGCTGCTGAAGATGATGTTGATCAAGAAGAAGAGCCGCAGATAGCTGACAGCTTGCCTGCAACACACAGACACCTAAGGGATCATCCAAGGATCCAAATAATTGGAGATGTGAACCAAGGAGTGGTCACCAGAAGTAGGGCTCACAATGAAGCCCTATTCTTGAGCCTTCTATCACAAATGGAGCTCAAGAAATTTGAAGAAGCAAATGAAGACACCTTCTGAATTCAAGCAATGCAAGAAGAACTGATTCAGTTCAAGAGGTGCAAGGTTTGGAAATTGGTGCCAAAACCTCAAGGACACAATATCATTGGCACCAAATGGATCTACAGGAATAAGCTTGATGAGAATGACACCATCGTCAAAAATAAAGCCAGACTAGTGGCCAAAGGCTACAGATAAGAAGAAGGTATTGACTTTGATCAAACCTTTTCCAATTGCAAGGTTAGAAGCAATAAGGCTATTCCTTACCTATGTTGCCCACAAAGGGTTCAAAGTTTACCAGATGGATGTCAAATCAACATTCCTGAATGGAAATCTAAAGGAAGAGGTATATGTGGAGCAGCCCTCAGGTTTTGTTCATCCTACCCACTCCTCTCATGTTTATTTGCTTTGGAAAGCTCTATATCGTCTAAAGTAAGCCCCTATGGCTTGGTATGAGACCTTGTCTAGCTTTCTCATCAAGAACAAGTTCTTGAGGGGAAAGATAGATATCACATTTTTTCTTAGGGAAACAAAGGGCAAGCGTCTTCTAGTCCAAATTAATGTTGATGACATAATCTTTGGGTCTACAGATGACAACCTTTGCAAAAGGTTTGCAAACCTTATGATGAGGAGTTTGAGATGAGCGATATGGGAGAGCTCAAGTACTTCTTAGGCCTACAAGTGAAACAGTCTGATGAAGGAATTTTCATCTCTCAGACCAAGTACACTAGGGGGCTTATTAAAAAGTTTGGGTTGGAATCAACCTCCACCATGAAAACTCTCATGGGGTCCAACATTTCCCTGGACAAGGATGAAAAGGGTAAGCCCTTTGATGAATCCATGTTTAAGACCCCACTTTGTTTTTCAAAAACCCGGGACTTATGCCCAGAACCGCCATTTTGCGGTGACACCATCACACAGGAAGGTCGCCACTACAAAGCGCCGATCCTGCCGTCTATATCGATCATAGAAGAAGAAAAGTATAAATGAATAATAGAAGTTCAAGTCCACAAATCACATTCTATATATAATAAATGTCAACATAATATAACTGAAATAACAAAGGTTACAATAATAAAAGTCACATGCCCTGTACATCATGTCCTCACTACAAGATCACTTACGGAAGCTAAGTACTAATCACTCACTGACCCTGAAACTTGTGCTCCTGTACTAGACTGGCCCGCCTCCGTCTGCACCAGCCTATGGTGCTGCTGCGTCTCCTCGGTCCCCTAAAATGATATGGTCCACCGGCCGTTAGTCAAAAAGACTAAGCCTTATGTTCCCCACCCCACCCCCAATGGCTCCTAGGCACCATGTGGGAGGATGAAGCAGAGGACAGCAAGGGGTATAAAACAAAGCAGATGACGACGGATTTTGTCTACAGGAAATGTCTACAACTACACATGTGTATATAGATAATTGAAGCAGTAAAAGAGCATAGTAAGAGCAGGTAAAGAATAAGTAAAGGCAGTATATAAAACATGTATATAATAGAAAAGTAACCATTGATTTATAGGAATGCCCATACAAACCTATAGACCAAGGGGTCGTTTAGCAAGGCCTATCGTATAAAGAGTCCCATAACCAATTTATACGATAAGGGGTAGGGGTTGAAATGCAATGTTTATGCCATGACATGCAGAGTTATGCAGTTTATGCTATGTTCATACAAGTGCAACTCACACACTTCGACTCTATGCGCACAGACCTTTAGTTCCCCCTTTTTGGAGCTAGCAAGACTCCCAGGATACTCCCGTAGTGGCAAACGGAAGCGGTGGGTTGGGCCTCTCCCACCTCTAGGTTGGTATTCACACTACCTAACCTATACCTATCGTACACCTCAATGCAAAATCGCGGAGCACCTACGTACTCTTACTGGCTGGACCACCAGACTTTCATGGCTAAGTGCAAATTACACACTTGTTGAGTCAACATATTGACGTCGGTGTGAACGACCGTCCAATATCGAAGACCCACCACCTTCATGCACATGCAAACATGTTCTACTATATCCCGTGCCATAAACTCCCCTGCCTAACCTGCCCGTCATCATAACCTTCTGGGCCAACAGCTCGCCGGACCAACCCGTCCGTACCAACCAGCATTACTGAGTCACAAGCTCACTGGACTAACTAGTCCGCTGCTTCAACCACTGAGCCTACCACTCGTACAACCAAACCAACTAACCTCCCATAACTACGGGGTGTGGGTGTGCATATTATTAAGTTAATCTTGTACATCAACTTATCCCTACAATTTATGGTTAATCATGGACTTCCCGAGGATTACCCTGTGAGGGGCTCGCTTTGGTACTAGGAACCACAATGGGATGAAACCCCAAAGTTCCCTTTCTCAAGACACTTAGTGTTGTTGGTATCTACCCATAAGATTACCCTTCTTAACAATTCACTTGAATTAATCTATGTATTTTATGACCTTCTAAGGGGAAAGACGATCTTTCGTCGGTCCCAGACACCACCTTACCCTTAACTCTCCAAGCACACTCTCAACTCATAAACTCCTTTTGGTGACCTTCGATCTCTTCAACCTGACCATGTGCACCAACTACATGCCACTTCCACTTGGTAGGCCCCTAAATACCCATGTTTCACATTTTTAGTATACATTACCAAACTAACTATATGAAGCTTGTAACTAGAGGTACTCCAAATATTCATCCAGCTAACTCAAGATATTTACTTGAGGATTACCATGGTATTTTAAGATTAAATCCAGAGAATCATATTTTTTTCCTCAACATTTTATCATTTATTTAAATTTCTCCAATAATTGCCAAGTATGAATATGAGCATGAAGTGTAAGGTATTATTATGACATGGCTTCCATAAAATCAAGATAAATCTATCATGCCAAAATAACAGAGTGTCACAATTTTACAATCAGGAATTGTCCTCTAATTATAATATTTAGCATCTATCCAAATTTGGATTTTAATGAAGGAACCATCAAAATTACTTATGCCAAAATTAGGGAAATATTACCATACCTCTATTGTTTCCAGAAAAGATTAATTACAGAGTTTCCCAATTTATGGGAACAATTTCCTCACTAAAATAATTAATCCAAATAATTCCTAATTTGCACATGTTGTGAAGTAGCCTACTGATAACAACCACCAAAATTATATAAAAATCCATAGAGCTTCCTAGTGCCCTGAAATGTCCTATCACCAAGTTGCACATTTTTTCAAAGAGTTTTGGACCCTTAATTATATGTCTTAAGATTGAGACAAAATAGGTGCCTTGAGGATGAAGTACTAGTTAAATCATAAAATAAATAATATTAAAATTACCAGGGGTCTAAAATATGATTAAAAAGACACCACCAAGATTTCAACTTCATCCAAGATCATTTGTGCATGTAAATATCTCTTAAGAGAAGTTTACCTAAAGGGGTTATGACCTAATTTAGGGGGAATAATTTCTCCTAAAATTTTCTCAAAATTCCCTAGGGCATAATTACATCCCATGAACACATCTCCTAGGTTCCATGACCATTCTATTGCTTTTGACCACGTATCCTTCACAAGCTCTATATGCACCCCAAGGGGTAAAACTAGGGTTCTAGGGCATATCCACCTCTACACCACCCCATCTTACTCATGAAGGTGTTTTAGGTGATCATAAACCAGTGGCCAAGGTTTCAACACATGGTGATGAGTTTTGACCACCATACCCCAAGATAAACAACATGCCCTAATTTTGACCCAATAAGACCCAACTTGGGTTAACCAATTTCCAAACTTAATCAGTCCCACTTGAGCTGAGATTTTTAACAGGGTCAGGTGATAACCCTAAGAAGTACCCACCAAAGCTTGGAAGGCATTGGAGGTCATTTGACCCACAAAATAATTAATATTTGATTTATGAAATTATTATAAAAACCTTAGAAAAAGGTTCTCCTAAAATTCTCATCTTTGGCTATGATGTGTGGGTAGGTGTAATTAGCCTAGGTTTCAATTTTCAAGTCAATCCCATAACCCAATCAAAAGTTATTCAAGAAATGGTGGATGTCCTACACTAGGGACCAGTCCCACCAAAATGGACCTACAGGGAGCTACAGAACTCCTTTTGGGGTGAAATCAATTTACCATAGAGTAGACTCCAAGGGCTACAACTTTGGTGTTGACCACTTTTTCATTTGAGGGGGTCTAGTATTTTTAATAATTAAAATGAAATACTGCAGGAAGTATTACAAAATGTGTTGGAACAAGTCTCTGCGTTCGATGAAATCCGACCTGCGTTCGACGAAATCTGTTCTGCGTTCGATGAATGTCGTGCTTCAGTGCGCTAGACAAAATCCGATCTTCGTTCGACGAAATCTATTTTCCGTTCGACGAACGCCGTTCTTCAGTGCATTCGACAAAATCAGTTCTCCAGCCAGTTCAACTGATCTTCTCTCAGTTTGACGAATTAATTCAGTTTGACAAATTAATTTAGGTTCAGTTCGACGAACTCAACTATCAGTTCGATGAACTCTAGAGTGTGTTTGACGAATGAATTCCGTTCGACGAACTCCAAATTCAGTTCGATGAACTCAACTATCAGTTCGACAAACTCGGCCTACGACTCGATGAATTTCTTCTACTCAGATCGACAGATCCGATGGCTCAGTATTTTTAATAAATTAAACTATGCACAGCAAAATATGTGACAGAAATGTATATATCATAACTTTTAATATAAAAATCTTGCACAGATCTTGAAGCAGAATGGACGATATTCGCTTGTCTTCTTCCTCTGGCCGAAGGACAGGATTAACCGGACCTAGAGCTCCTTAATCCTTGTTTTCCCGGCCACCTAAGCGCTGCCCCGGCCGGCCAATGCCACCACCACCTTCGTTGAGGTGGTGGTCGGCGATTTGCGGTGGTTGGCCGGCCGGAGGTGGCCAGAACAGGGGTATGGAGACGAGATTAAAGCTCCAAAAATGGAGCTCTTGGCCTACCCGATTGGGGACCAATTGGCCCAAATCATTGTAGGAAACCTGTTGGGATCTATCCACAGAGAGAGAGAGGAGAAGAACCAGGTATTTAATCCGGCTCGAGGGTGGTTGTTTCCCGGATTTTCCATGGCCTCCCCCTTCAAGTTGTGCTCCTTGCCGATCTCTTGATTCTCCACCAAATGCAATGATCTAGTACTCGATTACAACTTATATCCCCCTTTTGAAGGTGATGGAAGGGTCAATTTGAGGAGGGAAAGGCTTAATGGTGGAGTGTCGTTAATGGCCATTTCGGTTTCACTTGAAACCTCTAGAATCCTCCACCGGATGGCATGGGAAAGGTTGTAAAACATCTTAGAATTCAATGGGGAGATGAATGGAGGGTGTGGGGAGATGAATGGGGGTCAATTTGCCTTGAATGCCATTAATTCCCCTTGAGTGACCACTTTCTCTCTCTTCAAATTGGGGGAAACTCCCAATTTCTCTCTCCTAGTCACCCCCTCCAGAAATTAGATGAAATTTCATGTAATTTCAGTGGTGACTAATCATTTGGGCCATTGAAATTGGGCTTAGTCCAAAGGGATTGATCTTTGGGCTTAATTAACCCATGTTGGGCAATATTGACCAAGTATTGACTTTGGTCAAATTGGTGAAATTAATTAGGCCCAATGGGTCAATGTTGACCCATTGGCCTCCCTTAGTGACCAATGGAACTTGGGGAAAGTCAATTGGTCCAATTGAACCCTAATTGACCCTAAATATGGTGGTTTGACTTATTTGAGGCTAGGGTTGACTTTGGTCAATTTGGCCCTATGATTGACCCCAATGGGTCCTAAATGCTCTAAGGGACCCTCCAAAGAGTTAGGCATGCCATGGTGGGGTCAAAGGGTTAAGGTGAGCCCTTAAACTCCAACCTTATGCTTGGTAACTGGAAATTGCTATTTGCAGACCAAGGTGCTCTTCCCCTTCAAGCCTAAGGCCAAGTGATCTCTTCAAGCTTCCTAGGGTTTTTTCATGACCTAGTCATGACAAAACCACTCTAGGGGTCTAGTTGTTTGGGGGATGTTACAAATCCTACAAAAAAAAAATCGTCCTCGAAATTCAGGCTAAGCTCGCGGGGTTTTCACCGAGAGTGACTGAACGTAACATCCCCTAAGAATTGAAGTTATTTCTGACTCGAAGAGCACCGACTATCTCTGCCACACCAGTTCTAGTGGATCTCAGGTGAATCAATCGATCGGAGGCTACCGGGCCATCTATAGAAGAAATTTGTTGCTCCGGCCGTAGTAGAGCTCTCCTAAAGGAGGAGACATGGAAGATGTCGTGCAATCCCACTAACTCCTTTGGCAACTCCAGTCTATAGCCAACATGCTGATCCACTCCAGGATCGTGTAGAGCCCCATCTATCTTAGACTGAGCTTCTTCCGCCTGCGAACCCGCAAGACTCCATACATCAAACGTATCTTCCGGAACACCCGATCTCCAACCTAGAACTCTACTTGACGATACCACGCATCGTAATACCTGACCTGGCAGCTCTGGTCCCCAACATCCTAACTCAAATCAGTCGCACCTGGGTATCTATGACCTCCATATATTCTGAGCCGAGTACCTTTGGATCCTCATCCTGGATCCAAGATAGTGGAGTCCTGCGCCCATCCCTCTGAGGGTGGAAAGCATGTGCTGGCGTCAACCAAGAGCCCAGATAAGCCTGGACTGATCTTCACTTTTTGGACGTACACCGTCCATCCCGATTCGACAAGATTGCCCTGGTCACACTACGATAACGGACAAACTGCATAACAAATCCCACCAAACACCAACGGGAGCGTCCTTCCAGCCTGGGGTGACCCTAGCTACCTTTGTCAGTTTATCCTCGATGTTCCAAACGAACTTGTGCCCGGAGTGGGGATGTGGTAACCTGTGTATGAAATCTGTAATTATGTCCTCGAACTCCACTCTAACATGGGCAGTGACTGTGGTAGTTCTCCAAAGACTCTTGCACTTGGCCTTCACCGTGCATCACAAAACTTATGACGTCTTTCTTCATTCCGAGGACATACGTGTTCCAGAATACACCATTTTTTCGGTGACTAAAGCTCTTGTTAATATGGGTAGAAAACGCTTCTATAATGTTTTCTCCGCATGTTTAGGTTCTTATTCCTTCAAGTAAGTCCGAGTGATCAATCATCTCCACTCTACAACTTATCTAGTTCTTACCATTGGTGGAACTGATCAGATCATCAAGCGTCCCAATCATCCTCAAAATTTTATGGTGGTGCACTTGTGAACTTATGAGTATATGTTAACCAATCTTTATTAGTATTCATGTTTATAAGATGACTCCCAATCACTTTCTATGTGGAGTTTGATTCATAAGGTATGCGGGTAAAATTCTTTTGAAACCCTAAGATTTTCACAAGTCAATTTCATAATGGAAATATCATCACGTTTATTTCACAAATTCCTATCGCTTCCACATATGCTAGTCTTGATCACTTTCGGATGGTCCCAAGTAAGATAAGCTTAGATCGTTCTTATCATAGTAAACTCAAACACTATATTTTAATTCCAATAAGTCATCGTCTAAGATCTCAGGTTATTCATCGTCATAGCTCCCAAGGTATAAGGGTTATTATTGTAGTTAAAATTTTCTACCATGACAGGGCGTGATTTTTAACAATTCATGAGTTAATTACTTCTGAATACCCCAAACTACCAGAACTTTCAAATATAACTAAAGCTTGCATGACCTAATTTCAGTTCCCAACTTCCAGAAAGGCATCTGCATCCCTAAGTGACTAAACCTAGCAACTTCACATTTCTAATGCTTCAACTAAGGTCAAGACGTTGCTCGATCTATGATGTCCTTTCATTGTCCTGGTAATACTTCAGATCATCATTCCAGACCTACTGTTACACCATCTCATCTTTGCCTACGTAACATTGAATAAGATCGACCTCAAAATTACTATGTTTACGACGCAACATCTTCTAAATTAGATCCAAAGGAAACCTAAGTCAGTAACTAATTTGCCCAATAAACAAAAGGTTAACCCCAATAAACAAAAGATAAGCCCCAATAAACAAAAGATAAGTCACTATCTATTTTGGGCTGAGTATCTTCAATATCACCAAGTTATATTCGTCCCAAGTTTGCAAACATTTCTTAGGGCACACAACCTTAGACTTGGGGTTCTATCTTGAGGCTCATTGGTATACTCCATACTTTAGACACTTCAAGGTCCCCTTTACGACAACCTTATCAGGGTCAACTTGTGTCCCAATCCCAAACGGGTCTCTTCTGAACTTGAATTCTTATCTGACCATCGGTGTTTGTCGTGGTGGTTGTCTCAATGTAATCATGTCACCGATATGAGGGATGAGTCTATTAGTCCCTTAGCGTTTGGTTATATGTCAATCTCTCTTTCTCTAGCCTCTTTGGGGTATAATTGTACCTTCACCAAAGTTATACCTATGGTCTATTTCAGACTAGGGCATGGTATAAATTGTCATGGTAAGTCATGTGTCCTAGTGGGGTTGAGTATAACTCATTGACTAAAGGGCTATCTAAGGAGATCTTTGTAGCCAGAGGTATTCCCTGCTAGGGGCAAGGTTCGCCGCAGGCTACAAAAGAAAACTTGCCAAAAGGATTCAGTTAAAAGTGGACTTTTTCATGTGATTTCCCCATTTGGGCACACCATTGCTTCCGCTGCTTAGTTTTTCCTTAAACTAAACTCGCACGGGGTGGCCCAGGGTTTGTGGACTTCTTTTCTTCGGATCGAGGTTTGCTTTGATACCACTTTGTACGACCCCATTTTTTTTCAAAAACCCAGGTCTTATGCTCAGAACTGCTGTTTTGCGGCGACACCATCACACGGGAAGGTCGCCACTACAAAGCACCGATCCTGCCGGCCATATCCATCACAGAAGAAGAAAAGTATAAACGAACAATAGAAGTTCAAGTCCACAAATCACATGCTATATATAATAAATGTCCACGTAATATAACTGAAATAACAAAGGTTACAATAATAAAGGGCATATTGTTTATTGGGTGTCAACTTATCACATAGATGGGGGGGGGGGGGTAAATAGGTTTTTCAAATTATTATCCCCTTTTTGGTGTTCTTGATTTCTGGTTAATAGATCTATAAAATAGAAAGCACAACACAGAAAAGCACACAAAGATGTATAGAGGTTCCTCAAGACCGGGTGTCTTGAGTAGTCCTCTTTCCCTCTGCGCTTACCTAGCAGTGTGGTAGGCTCGACAAACTCCACCAAAATCTTTAGGCCCTCAAGCCTTACAACAAGGACCCGCTAGTCCAATAGCCTAGGCCCGCAAGCCCTTACTGCCCCCGAGCCCGCAAGCTCGACACTCAGGCCCTCAAGCCCTACACAACACAGACCCGCAAGTCCTATGCATATAGCCTAGGCCTACAAGCCCCTACTGCGCCCGAGCCATCAAGCTCGACAAGATCGGACCCGCAAGTCCACTGCCCTAGCTCTCAAGCCTCACAGATCTCCAGCCTTCAAGCTAGATGGTGTCGGACCCGTAAGCCCACTGCCCTGGCCCTCAAGCCTCACAGCTCTCCCACCCTCAAGCTAGACAAATAGGCCCGCAAGTCTTACAAGAAATTACAGTAAAAGGAACTGCTTCTTCTGCCGGATGAAGATCGACAAATTATCCTGATGAAGATCAGCTTCTTTAGGTTGAAGAAGATGCTTCTTAATTTGGAGTTTCAGCACTGGATGTTCTTCAGCCTCCTCTTCTTTTGCCTGATGTTGATCGACTTCTTTAGGTTGAAGAAGATGCTTCTTGATTTGGAGTTTCAGCACTGTATCTTCTTCAGCCTCCTCTTCTTTTGCCTGATGTTGATCGACTACTTTTCAGTCGATGGAGATGACTGATTCTACAGAGAGCACTTGATACTTGTTCTCTACTTGTGTTTTCTTCTTCTCCGCAGCAACGACGGGATTCTTTTTCGATTTTTCTTTTCTCACGATTACTTCCTCCTTTTTTCTAGGGCATCCTCTTATCTCTTTTATAAGAGTGCGAGGTTCCCAACGGTCTCTAAAAAAGTTCCTTAAGCGTTAGACGCCCATTTCTTAAGAGCACGAGCTGATTAGACAATCAGGCAGCGACATTAAATGTTGAGAACGCGTCTGCAACATTTGAATTTTGTCTCGACGAAATTTCCATTGTTATGACGACATGGACAATATCTCGACGATAGGACTTTGTCGATGCCTTGAACTTAGGTAGACCTTCAATTCTCCTTGCTTCTTCCTTTGATGCTGTTATCTCGACGATTCGAGACATTCTGGCGCTTCTACATATACGAAGATATGTTGTCTCTGACTGTGTCGTCGTAATCACCATGTTCTCTCGACGACATGAGTGATAACATGTAGGCAGATCATACTTTAGCAACTACTTGTCTTCAACTGTCCTTCTTCAGTCTTCTTGACGACATGTGTTCTTTATGAAGATGTCTGTTCTTCTCGACGACAAGGCCACTTTGGTGAAGTCGACGACACCGCATCTTCTAGACGACATTTCTTCCTTTTTTCTTTATTCTTCTAAGCGTTCGACGAACGACAATCTTCGTTCGACGAACAGCATTCTACGTTCGACGAGCTTCATTATTCTGTCCCGTCTCAGCGTTCGATGAACTTCATTCTGCATTTGACGATCAACCTTCTGCGTTCGACGAACATGCCAAGTCTCAGCGGTCGACAATCTTCCTTCTGAGTTCGACGATCTTGCTTCTGCGTTCGACGATCTTGCCAAGTCTTAGCGTTCGACTAACTCGCCAAGTCTCGCCGTTCGATGATCTTCCTTTTGAGTTCGATGAACTTCCTTCTGCGTTTGACAAATTTTGTTCTGCTGACTTCCTGAGATTTATAAGCTAGAGAAGTGATCAAATACAAAGTGAAGTTTTCTTGACTTGGTGACTTCTTCAAATCAGGAATCATGTGGTCAAGATTCCCAATAATATCCCCCGATTTGAAGAAGTCAGAATCTCAATTCAAGAATACTTTCACTTGACAATAAATATTATAATCTTAACTTTTGAGCATGTAAGATTGTACTTATCTTTGCTGAACTCTCTGAGTACATCAGGCTTATAGCTCCCCCTTGGTTTGATGTCTCTTCTTTTGTGGCTCCCCCTACACCTTTGCTCCCCGACACCTTGAACATATTTATGTGCTATTTCTCCCCCTTTCTGACTTCTTTCCTGGAGCTCTTCTTTAAGTAGACAATAGTCCAAGCTTCCCCTTGCTCGGTAATAGTTCATCCAAATCCTGAGAGATTTTCTAACCAACCATCTAGAAAGGGATTAGTAAAAAATTAGAGGATTACTCTAAGTTTAACAGTTGGAATTTGAAGAAATTAAACTTAGCTTCATCTAGGGGCTTTGTAAATATATCAGCCACTTGTTTGTCTATTGGGACAAACTCAAGGTTGATATCTTCATTTTCCACATGCTCCCTGATGAAGTGATACCTGATCTCAATATGCTTAGTCCTGCTGTGAGAGACAGGGTTCTTAGCAATTGAAATTGCACTTGAAGAGTCACAACACAGGGGTGTTTTGGTCATCTTTAGATTGTAGTCTTCAAGTTGATGTTTGATCCATAGCAGTTGGGCACAGTAGCTCCCAGCAGAGATATACTCTGATTCTGCTGTTGAGATTGCCACACTGGTCTGCTTCTTACTGCTCCACGAGATCAGTCTTCCACCAAGGAATTGACATGTACCTGAGGTACTCTTCCTGTCTTCCTTGCATCCTGCATAACCTGTATAACCTGCATCTGATGTCTAGCATAGACCCATGTAAGATTGTATGACATTGTGCTAGCTAAGCACACAAGGTGCAAGGCACGTTATCAGTTATCAGCAAGCAATAACTAGATATAGCAGTAATTGCCCATTTATGAATACCATACATATCAAGAATAACATGCCGCAATATCATCACACGCATATGCCTTATAAGCATTCATAGATAATTTTTCATATACTAAGATTGTTCATATATACTAGACTAGTTATATAAGAGGACCAATTGTTCTTGAAGTAATATTATCCTTAGAAATCTACGTTATTCAATCTTTTTGAACGAGATGTTTCCTTATGGCATGTTGGAGCTGGCTCCCTTCGTTTCCTTCTTCTTCTTTCGCCTATAGAAGTCAATTGGCTTCAGGAGCTTCTTTGGAGGAGGAGGAGGACCGTGGGGAAAGGCCATCTTATGTCGCTTCCTTTCTTCTAGGTCTTTCACGTGATGATTCCACTCCGTAGAGGAGTGCACTCTTTCATGGTCTTTCTGACCATGTCCAAATGCTATCCATGACTCTGTGATGATTTCGTTTGAGCGAGGGCTCCACCTGCTAGATTCTGGATCCTGCTTGACCTCATTTATTCTCTTCTTTCTATGTGTTGTAGATTCGTCTGATTTGGCTTCAGTGTCGGAGCTGATGGAGGGTTCAGTGTGTACACATGCGGATGGGGTTATTTGGAGTGCTTGCTTTATTTGATTATTTACCCATCTATCTTGATGTGAACAAGCAACTATGCTTCCTTTAATCTCCTCCTGGATTTCATCTTTAATCCTCCTTTCCGCGTCTTGGATTTCTTCCGTTACTGACTCCTTCAGTTCTAACAGCTGTTCCAGGATCTTCTGATCTCCGACATCTATGAAGTTTCTTACTTCCAGAAGACTAGCGTCTAGGGTTTGCTCGTGGTTGGCGATTCTGTTTAAGATGAGAGTGGTGGACTCCGCATGTTGAGTGTGGAGTTGAGAGATGTCCTCCTTTATTGATTTTACCTCTTCCTTTATCTCATCCCTGATTTTGTTCATGGCTTTTTCTTTGAGAGTTTCCATTCGCTCCCACAGAGCTGTGAGCATCATAGTGGAGGGCATCTCACCTGTCCCTTTTTCGGTTGCCATTGTCCTTGGGAAGGCGATACGTCGGAGATGAGGAGGGGGTTTGTCGATGGAGTAGTTTGAGGCCGATGAAAGAGTGATTTTTATTCTTGAGCATTCACTCTATTTATAGGGCAATTAGGTGAAGAGGCGCGTACCTTTGACGCCGTTGAGGAATGATCAGACAGCTCCAATGGTCCGATCCTAGTGCCGTGTTAAAAAGGCTCGTCTTTATTTAGCCAATACTGCTTTTGTCATTGAGACACGTCCAGGATACGCATCCCTCCTGCCTAGTCCATCTGTCGTCGACATCTACTGTGTCGTCGACATATCTTATTGTATCGACGATACAATTCTTCCTTACATGTCTTCCTAAGGCATTCTTCAACCTTGCTTGGGAGTTATCCATTGGCACCAACCATGAACTAAGATTGATAGTGAGCTAATTTTGCTATTCCAGTCTATGGGCTAGAACAACCACCTTGTCCAAGGCCCAAATCTATATGGGCACTTGGTCTATCTGCAAATTGAGATTACAGACCCTTAGGAACCCAAGTAGTTTGGGGTCCTAGCACATTGTTAGCTTTGAAGAGCATACTGGATTTAACTACTTTCGGATATGCGTAGTAATAATGAGCAAGGCAATTGGCAAGTTTAGCATTTGTTACCCTTTGAGCAGTTGGATTGTACCAACAATCAATTGCAAAGTGGCCTGTCTTGCCACAACACCAGCAGTCAAACTTATTATATCTTGTCCTCTTGCTATTGGTAGGTGTATGATTCTTCTGTGGGCAGTTGGAGGAGTACCTGTAGGAGATAGAATTGGTTAGAGATATGACTCTTTCTATTCACAATTCTTTTCTTGAAGGCAGTCCATTGTAAGGGTTCCTTCATACTCCTAGACCTACTGAGCTCATGTAGCCTTGTGATACTTCTTTCATGGTATACTTTGAATGTGGTTGGTAACTTCTTTCTTTCTTGAGTGAAACAGCCGCCATAAACCAGTGGAGGAGTTGTCTTTGGTTTGGAAGAGTTGGCTCCTGTCCTTCCTTTTGAGGAGGATTTGTTCTTCAAGCCACTTGCCTGATTTAACCTGGTCTTTGGTGGTCTTGCCAGATCCATATCCTTCTTTAGAAGAACAATTTCTTTGGTTAGAGAGTTGCATAGCTCTCTGCTGTCAACCATAGCTTTCATAGTTTTCCCAAACTTGGCTATTAGATCCATGTTAGAGCTAGCATTATAATCTCTTCTGAGCTGGCAGAAATCTGCGTTCTATAGTCAGCCTTTCAGACTTTTCCAAGAGATCGGAGTTTCTGGCTTGAAGAGCTGAGATCTCGTCAGCTTGCTTTTTGCAGAGCTCCTTGATCCTTCTGAGGTCTTCTAAAAGATCCTCATAATTTTCTGAGAGGCTTATTTCAGATTCTGAATCAGTATTAGATAGGAGAGCCCTTATGCTTACCTGTTCTTGTGGTGTCTCGTCCTGAATTTCTTCCTCTGATTCAGATAGACAGTCAGTCCAAAATGAGCTTCCTTCTCTGTATCTTAATTACTTAAGTAACTATCACTCTTGGTTGTGATTTTCCTCTCAGTCGCAGTGCTTCTAACTTTTGATGATCCTTCCATGAGGACAGTTAGAGAGTTCCACATTTCTTTTGCTATTGTGTAGTGAGCCAGTTTCTGAAGTGTTGAGATGTCAACTGCACTAGCTATAATACTTCTTGCTTCTTTGCCTATGTTGTCTAGAAGGATCTCATCTTTTATTATAGACATGGATGGTCCTTCTTGAATGATCAAGAACATTCGGGGATCCACTGCCTCCATGAATATTTTAGCTCTTACTTTCCATAGTGCAAAGTTCTCTCTAGAACAAACAGCTATTCTTGACTCCATAGCTGTGATACTTAAAAACCCAATGGTAGATCTATTCAAGCTGTTAAGCTTTTCTTTGAACAACCTCCCTCTGATATCACTTGTTGTTTATTGGGTGTCAACTTATCACCTAGAGGGGGGGGGGGGGGGGGGGGGGGGTGAATAGGTTTTTCAAATTATTATACCCTTTTTGGTGCTCTTGATTTCTGGTTAATAGATCTATAAAATAGAAAGCACAACACAGAAAAGCACACAAAGATGTATAGAGGTTCCTCAAGACCGGGTGTCTTGAGTAGTCCTCTTTCCCTCTGCGCCTACCAAGCAGTGTGGTAGGCTCGGCAAACTCTGCCAAAAACTTCAAGCCCTCAAGCCTTACAACACGGACCCGCAAGTCCAATAGCTAGTCCCGCAAGCCCCTACTGCCCCCGAGCCCGCAAGCTCGACACTCAGGCCCTCAAGCCCTACACAACACAGACCCGCAAGTCCCGTGCCTACAACCTAGGCCCGCAAGTCCCGTGCCTACAACCTAGGCCCGCAAGCCCCTTCTGCGCCCGAGCCCTCAAGCTCGACAAGATCGGACCTGCAAGTCCACTGCCCTGTCCCTCAAGCCTCACAGCTCTCCATCCCTCAAGCTAGACGGTGTCGGACCCGCAAGTCCACTTCCCTGGCCCACAAGCCTCACAGCTCTCCAGCCCTCAAGCTAGACAAATAGGCCCGCAACCCTTACAAGAAATTATAGTAAAAGGAACTGCTTCTTGTGCCGGATGAAGATCGACAACTTAGCCTGATGAAGATCAGCTTTTTTAGGTTGAAGAAGATGCTTCTTGATTTGGAGTTTCAGCACTGGATCTTCTTCAGCCTCCTATTCTTTTGCCTGATGTTGATCGGCTTCTTTAGGTTGAAGAAGATGCTTCTTGTTTTGGAGTTTCAGCACTGGATCTTCTTCTGCCTCCTCTTCTTTTGCCTGATGTTGATCGACTACTTTTCAGTCGATGGAGATGACTGATTCTACAGAGAGCACTTGATACTTGTTCTCTACTTGTGTTTTCTTCTTCTCCGCAGCAACGGCGGGATTCTTTTTCGATTTTTCTTTTCTCACGATTACTTCCTCCTTTTTTCTAGGGCATCCTCTAATCTCTTGTATAAGAGTGCGAGGTCCCCAACGGTCTCTGAAAAAGTTCCTTAAGCGTCAGACGCCCATTCATTAAGAGCACGCGCTGATTAGACAATCAGGCGGCGACATTAAATGCTGATAGTGCATCCGTAACATTTGAATTTCGTCTCTACAATATTTCCATTGTTACGATGACATGCACAATATCTCGACGATAGGACTTTGTCGATGCCTTGAACTTAGGTAGACCTTCAATTCTCCTTGCTTCTACCTCTGATGCTGTTATCTCTACGATACGAGACATTCTGGAACTTCTGCATATACAACGATATGCTGTCTCTGACTGTGTCATCGTAATCACCTTGTTCTCTCGACGACATGAGTGATAACATGTCGACAGATCATACTTTAACAACTTCTTGTCTTCAGCTGTCCTTCTTCAGTCTTCTTGACGACATGTCTTCTTTATGATGATGTCTGTTCTTCTCGACGACAATGCCACTTTGGTGAAGTCGACGACACCGCGTCTTCTGGATGACGTTTCTTCCTTTTGTCTTCATTCTTCTTTGCGTTCGACGAACGACAATCTTCGTTCGACGAACAGCATTCTGCGTTTGACGAGCTTCATTCTCCTGTCCCGTCTCAGCGTTCGACGAACTTCATTCTGCGTTCGACGAACTCCATTCTGCGTTCGACGATCAGCCTTCTGCATTCGACGAATATGCCAAGTCTCAGCGGTCGACGATCTTCCTTCTGAGTTCGACGATCTTGCTTCTGCGTTCAATGATCTTGCCAAGTCTCAGCGTTCGACTAACTCACCAAGTCTCAGCGTTCGACGATCTTCCTTCTGAGTTCGACAAACTTCCTTCTGCATTGGACGAATTTTGTTCTGCTGACTTCCTGAGATATATAAGCTAGAGAAGTGATCAAATACAAAGTGATGTTTTCTTGACTTGGTGACTTCTTCAAATCAGGAATCATGTGGGCAAGATTCCCAACAGGGCACATGCCCTGTACATCATGCCCTCACTACAATATCACTGGTGGAAGCTAAGTACTAATCACTCACTGAACCTGAAACTTGTGATCCTGTACTAGACTGGCCCGCCTCCGTCTGCACCGGCCTCTGGTGCTGCTGCGTCTCCTCGGTCCCCTAAAATGATATGGTCCACCGACCGTTAGTCAAAAAGACTAAGCCTTATGTTCCCCACCCCACCCCCAATGGCTTCTAGGCACCATGTGGGAGGATGAAGCGGAGGACAGCAAGGGGTATAAAACAAAGCATATGACAACGGATTTTGTCTACAGGAAATGTCTACAACTACACATGTGTATATAGATAATTGAAGCGGTAAAAGAGCATAGTAAGAGCAGGTAAAGAATAAGTAAAGGAAGTATATAAAAACATGTATATAATAAAAAATTAACCATTGATTTATAGGAATGCCCATACAAACCTATAGACCAATGGGTCGTTTAGCAAGGCCTATCGTATAAAGAGTCCCATTACCAATTTATACAATAGGTGTAGGTGTTGAAATGCAATGTTTATGCCATGACATGCAGAGTTATGCAGTTTATGCTATGTTCATTCAAGTGCAACTCACACACTTCAACTCTATGCGCACAGACCTTTAGTTCCCCCTTTTTGGAGAAAGCAAGACTCCCAGGATACTCCCATAGTGGCAAACAGAAGCGGTGGGTTGGGCCTCGCCCACCTCTAGGTTGGTATTCACACTACCTAACCTAGACCTATCGTACGCCTCAACGCAAAACCGCGGAGCATCTGTGTCCTCTTACTGCCTCGACCACTAGACTTTCATAGCTAAGTGCAAATTCCACAATTGCCGAGTCAACGTATTGACGTCGGTGTTGAAATGCTTCATAGTGCCCTGAAATGTCCTATCACCAAGTTGCACATTTTCCAGAGAGTTTTGGACCCTTAATTATATTTCTTAAGATTAAGACAAAATAGGTGCCTTGAGGATGAAGTACTAGTTAAATCATAAAATAAATTATACAAAAATTACGAGGGGTCTAAAATATGATTACAAAGACACAACCAAGATTTCAACTTCATCCAAGATCATTTGTGCATGTAAATATCTATTAAAAGAAGTTTACCTAAATGGGTTATGACCTAATTTAGGGGGAATAATTTCTCCTAAAATTCTCTCAAAATTCCCTAGGGCATAATTAAATCCCATGAACACATCTCCTAGGTTCCATGGCCATTCTATAGCTTTTGACCACATAACCTTCACAAGCTCCATATGAACCCCAAGGGGTAAAACTAGGGTTTTAGGGCATATCTACCTCTACACCACCCCATCTTACTCATGAAGGTGTTTTAGGTGATCCTAAACCAGTGGCCATGGTTTCAACTCATGGTGATGAGTTTTGACCACCATACCCCAATATAAACACCATGCCCTAATTTCGACCCAATAAGACCCAACTTGGGTTAACCAATTTACAAACTAAATCATTCCCACTTGGGCTGAGATTTTTACCAGGGTCAGTTGATAACCCTAAGAAGTACCCACCAAAGCTTGGAGGGCATTGGAGGTCATTTGACCCACTAAATAATTAATATTTGATTTATGAAATAATTACAAAAATCTTAGAAAAAGGTTCTCCTAAAATTCCCATCATTGGGTATGATGTGTGGGTAGGGGCAAATAGCCTAGGTTTCAATTTTCAAGTCAATCCCATAACCCAATCAAAAGTTATTCAAGAAATGGTGGCAAACCTACACTAGGGACCAGCCCCACCAAAATGGACCTACAGGGAGCTACATAACTCCTTTTGGGGTGAAATCAATTTACCATAAAGTAGACTCCAAGGGCTACAAATTTGGTGTTGACCACATTTTCATTTGAGGGGTTCTAGTATTTTTAATAATTAAAATGAAATACTGCATGAAGTATGACAAAAGGTGTTGGAACAAGTCTACGTTCGATGAAATCTGACCTGCTTTCGACGAACGCCGTGCTTCAGTGCGCTCGATGAAATCCGATCTTCATTCGACGAAATCTATTCTGCGTTCGACGAACGTCGTGCTTCAGTGCGTTCGATGAAATCAGTTCTCCAGCCAGTTCAGCTGATCATCTCTCAGTTCGACGAATTAATTAATTTCGATGAATTAATTCAGGTTCAGTTCGACGAACTCAACTATCAGTTCGACGAACTCCAGAGTGTATTCGATGAATGAATTCTGTTCGACGAACTCTAGATTCAATTCGACGAACTCAACTATCAGTTTGACGAACTCGGCCTACAGCTCGACGAATTTCTTCTACTCAGATCGACAGATCCGACGACTCAGTATTTTAAATAAACTAAACTATGCACAGCAAAATATGTGACAAAATGTATATATCATAACTTTTAATATAAAGATCTTGCATAGATCTTGAAGCAGAATGGAGGACATTCGCTTGTCTTCTTCCTCTGGCCGAAGGCCAGGATTAACCGCACCTGGAGCTCCTTCATCCTTGTTTTCCCGGCCACCTAAGCGCCGCATCGACCAGCCAATGCCACCACCACCTTCATTGAGGTGGTGGCCGGTGATTTGCGGTGGTTGGCCGGCCGGAGGTGGCCGAAACATGGGTATGGAGTCGAGATTAAAGCTCCAAAAATGGAGCTCTTGGCCTACCCGATTGGGGACCAATTGGCCCAAATCCTTGCAGGCAACCTGATGGGATCTATCCACAGAGAGAGAGAGAGGAGAAGAACCAGACCTTTAATCGGGCTCGTGGGTGGTTGTTTCCCGGATTTGCCATGACCGCCCCCTTCAAGTTGTGCTACTTGCCGACATCTTGATTCTCCAACAAATGCAACGATCTAGTACTCGATTTCATCTGATATCCCCCTTCTGAAGGTGATGGAAGGGTCAATTTGAGGAGGGAAAGGCTTAATGGTGGAGTGCCATTAATGTCCATTTCTGTTTCACTTGAAACCTCTGGAATCCTCCACCGAATGGCATGGGAAAGGTTGTAAAACATCTTAGAATTCAATGGAGAGATGAATGGAGGGTGTGGGGAGATGAATGAGGGTCAATTTGCCTTGAATGCCATGAATTCACCTTGAATGAACACTTTCTCTCTCTCTTCAAATTGGGGGAACTCCCAATTTCTCTCTCCTAGTCACACCCTCCAGAAATCGGATGGCACTTCATGTAATTTTAGTGGTGACTAATCATTTGGGCCATTGAAATTGGGCTTAGCCCAAAGGGATTGAGCTTTGGGCTTAATTAACCCAAGTTGGGCAATACTGACCAAGTGTTGTGTAACATCCCTCAAACAGCTAGACCCCTAGGTTGGTTTTGTCATGACTAGGTCATGACAAAACCATAGGAAGAGCCCAAGACCTTGTGAACATAGGTGAGAAGGAGAAAACCCAAGTGGTCTGCTAATAGCAATTTTCAGATATCAAGCCTAAGATTGTGTTTAGGGGCCCTACCTTGAACCTTGACCCCACCATAGCATCCCTAACCCATTAGAGGTCTCCTTGAAGCACCAGTGACCCATTGGGGTCAACCTAAGAGGCCAATTTGATAAAGTCAATCTTAACCCTAAATTGGTCAAACTAGCTCAATTAAGATCAATTGGCCCCCACCATGCCAAATTGACCATGCCCCTACCCTTGTATAAGTACTAGGATCCTAATGGACCAAAAAGCCCCATCATGGGGCCTCCAATTTGACCAATTTGCCCTAAACCCTAAATTGGTCAAAGTACCCTAATAAGGGGCAATTCACCCTCACCTTGTCAAATTGACCCTACCTAGACCTTCCTAACCTTTAAGGGAAGTCAATGGAGCCCAAGCCACTCTTTGGGGTCAACCCAATTGGTCAATTTGACCAAAGTCAAACTCAAGCCTAATTTAGGTCAGCATACCCCAATTTAACCTAATCTAGCCCAATCCACTTGGGCTAGACCTAAATTAAGGTCGTACACCATCTAGTGGGCCAGGTAACTACTGAAATTACCACTTAATTGCTGTAATTGCTGAGTAGGAGTGAGAATAGGAAGTTTTCCCCAAATCGGAGAGAGGGGAAAGAGCATTCATGGTGATTAGATGCTATTGATCCTTCAAATCCCTCCCAATTGATGTGCTTTCATTCCCCCTTCAGTTACAATCGAATTTATTGAGTTTTCCATGGCCAAGGGGGCTGTTTCAGAGGAAATTTTAGAGTAACCGAAATCTTGATAATGTCCATTAATGGCTTTTTGAGATAAAGCCATCCTAGCCGAATGAAACTCTTCCCATTTCCTTCAGTGCTCAGAGAGGAAGAGATCCCCCATTTTCCCAGTGAGTTTCGTGCAGAGAAATCCTAGATCAGCATGGCACCAAAAGCTCCAGCACCGTCAATGGCAACTCGCCGAAATTCACGCCGTCAAGCCCCTGCTCAGGTCCGATCCTCTTCTCCTCCCTTAGTGCTAGATCTTTTCGTATTTCGGGGCTTGATCCGTGCACAATAGGGCTCGGATTGTGTTTTCCGAAAGAGTATGTTTCGTACTCTTTTTCCTCCTCTAAAAATTAGATCCGACCACCTCCGGCCGGCCAACCACCCCTATCGCCGGCCACCACCTCAACGGAGGTGGTGGTGGCATTGGCCGGCCGGAAAGAAGCGTAGGTGGCCCGGAAATCACCCTGTTAAAGAGGCCCAGGACGGACTGTCGCGAGCCGTCCAACGATTGGGGGCGATGACGGAGAGCCGTCGGATCTTTATATTATTGTTTACGGTTATTTCATTTGTTTCGTCGAGCGTTGTAAGAAATTCGTCGAATGAATAATTCGTCGAACGCTGATTTATGTTAACTAGTCGAGCGCTGTTTTATATTAGCCTAGCTGAGCGCTGTATTAATAATATTTGTCGAACGCTGTAAGTAATTCGTCGAACGGTTTGAAATTTGTTGAACGCTGTAAGTAATTCGTCGAACGGTTTGAAATTTGTCGAATGCTAGTTTTATTCCTAGGTGTGCATTTAGAACCTTGTGAAGGCCATGTGGTCAAAAGTGCCTTGATGGTTATGAAACTTGGTGGATAGGTTCATAGGGAGTAAATAGGCACTGGATAATTTTATAAGAATTTTAGGAGCCAATATCCCCTTGAATTAGGACATAACCCCTTTAGGGAAACTTCTTATAAGAAACATTTACATGCTTAAAAAGTCTTGGGTTATGATGAGACTTTGGTTGTGCCATTATAATCACGTTTTATACCTCTAGTAATTTTTGTGAATTTTATTAAATGATTTAATTAGTACTTTCACAAGGCACTTGTTTTGATTTAAACTTAAGAAATATATTTGAGGGTCCAAAACTCTTTGTTAAATTGTGAAAATTGGTGATAGGACCTTTCTGAACATTAGGAAGCTCTGTAAATTTTTATAGAATTTTTGAAGACTTAAATCAGTAGGCTACTTCACAGTTCATTGAATTTGAGGTTTTCTTAATTTATTTATTTTAGTGAGGAAATGATTTCTTTAAATCCTGAAACTTAGTCAGTAGCCATTTCTAGTGAACACAAGAGCTTGGTAATTTTCCCATAATTTTAGTGTTGATCTTTTTGGTAGTTCCTTCATACAACTATGATTTTGGATAGGTGATAAATAATTAAATTAGAGGAGAATTTCTTACTGTAAAAATATGAAATGTTGTTTCTGATGTTATTTAGTCACCATAGATTTATCATAATTTTTGGAGAGCCATATCATAAGATTTACTTACACTTCATATTCATTTTCATACTTGGCAGATGTTTGGAGAAATTCAAATAAATATTAATTAATTAGGGAAAAATACGATTCTCTGGAATTAATCTTATAACATCATGATAGACCTCCAGTAAATATCTTTGGTCAGTTGGATGAATATTTGGAGTACCTATAGTTCCTAGTACCGTAGCGAGACCCTTATAGGGTAACCCTCGGGAAGTCTAAGATTAACCATAAGTCGTAGGAGTTTAGAAGATGCTCAAGACTAACAAATAACACATTCACTCACACTCCGTTTTCACGGGAATTTGGTTGGTTTGGTACTCCGAGTTATAGGCTCGGTGGTGGTAGGTGCGGATTGTTGATCCGGAGAGTTTGTGACTCAGTTTGGTTCTTGGTTGGGCAAGTTAAGCCCAGGTGGTTTATGTTGGAGTTTGTAGATAGATAGTAGAACATGTTGCATGTGCACAAGGTGGTGGGTCCTTAATGTTGGCGGTCGTTGCACCCACGTTGATACTCGGGCTCGGCAAGTGTGGAATTTGCACTTAGCCATGAAAGTCTAGTGGTCCAGCCAGTAAGAGTACGCAGATGCTCCATGGTTTTGCGTTGAGGCGTACGATAGGTCTAGGTTAGGTAGTGCATATACCAACCTAGAGGTGGGCGAGGCCCAACCCACCGCTTCCATTTTCCACTACGGGAGTATCCTGGGAGTCTTGCTAGCTCCAAAAAGGGGGAACTAAAGGTCTGTGCGCACAGAGTCGTAGTGTGTGAGTTGCACTTCTGTGAACATAGCATAAACAACATACCTTGCATGTCATAGCATAAACATTGCATTTCAACCCCCACCCCTATCGTATAAGTCAATTATGGGACTTCTGATACGATAGGCCTTGCTAAACGACCCCTTGGTTTATAGGTTTGTGTGAGCATTCCTATAAATCAATGGTTACTTTTCTATTACTATTGTCTTTACTTACTGCACTTTACATACTCTTTACCTGCTCTTACTATGCTTTATTACCTGTTTCATTTATGTATATATACTTTAGTAGTGGTAGAACTCTTCCTATAGAATATACCATGTCATCTGCTTTTGCTATTACCCCTTGTTTGTCCTCCGCTTCATCCTTTCCGCTTGGTGCTTAGGAGTCACCGGGGGAGTGGTGGGGGATTGGATTAGTCTTTTTGACAAACGGTCGGTGGACCTTATCATTGTAGGAGACCGCGGCTACGGAGCAGCACCAGAGGCCGGTGCAGATGGAGGTGGGGCAGTCCAGCACGGGAGCACCGATGACAGGATTCGTGAGTGGCTATTAGTTCTAGTTATTTTGCTTCTGCGAGTGAATTTGTAGTGAGGCTTGATGTATCGGGCAGGAACCCTTGTTATCTCTTTCCATATTTCAGTTATAATTATGTGGACATCTCTTCGTGGATGTATTACTTTTCTATGTGATGTGGACTTGGCATTCTTTTAGCTTATTTTTCTATGCTTCTTCATGATCGATTTGGCCGGCAGTATCGGCGCTTTGTAGTGGCGACCTTCACGAGTGAGGGTGTCACCGCAAAGCGGCGGTTCTGGGCCTAAGACCCGGTTGTTTGAAAAAAAATGGGGTCTTGCAAGTGGTATCTGAGCGGAGGTTTCGATCCGAAGAAACAAAGTCCACAAACCCTAGGCCACCCCGCGCGAGCTTAGTTTGAGGACAAACTAGCAACGGAAGCAATGGTGTGCCCATAAGGGAAATCACATGAAAAGGTCCACTTATAACTGATCGTTCTTTAGCTAAGTTCCTTACGAGTGTAATCTTCTTGTACAGCCCACGACGAACCCTACGCCGCAGCATGGAGTCCCACTGACTCCAGACGTCGTCCCACCACCACCGGCTCCTACCCCGTTCCAGCAGACAGAGCTGGGACAGACACTGACTGCCATTCTGGAGACTTTCAGGGCACAACAGGCACCGGTTCCTCAGCAAAACCCTGGGGCCAACTGGCTGAGCATCTTTCGAGGTCTCTCCCCGCCATCATACATCGGGACGGAGACCGTTGTGAGGACTGAGGAGTGGGTAGACATCATGGAGGAGATGTTGATAGGGATCTAGTGCCCGGCAGACATGGAGGTGCCACTGGTGGTTTCTTGCTTGGAGTCTCATGTCAAGAGATGGTGGAAGAGGTTCCTGGTTACAACTTATCCGGGACTAGAGGCTGCGGACGTTTCGTGGGAGGATTTCAAGGCAGCACTGCTGGAGCATTTCATGCCGCAGTCTGCGAGAGAAAAGTTGGAGGATAGGTTTTTTGCAGTTGAGGCAGGGGAGCAGGACGGTTCTGGAGTATCACCGGGAGTTTACCCATCTATCCTGGTTTGCGGCTTCGTATCAGCTGAATGACGCAGGATATGCAAAGAGGTTCTACAAGGGCCTTCGTGATGAGCTGAGGCAGGCCCTCCTCTTCGTCTCTAACGACAGCATGACTAAGATTCTAGAGATGGCCAAGAAGCTGGAGATAGACCAGCAAGCTATTCGTGGGAGAAAGAGACTGATGGAAGATCAGGGACGAGGAGGCAGAAGGGAACAGCCGAGAGGCCGAGACGCTGGGGAGAGAAAGACAGAGGTCCGACCCCGCCAGGAGTGTAACACCCCCATCCGTTAAGAAGCATATAGCAGAAGGTCCGGCCGGGGCCCCACGCCATATACTACAAAACAAACGGAAACGTCACTTAATTGAATATGCAACGACACTATACCACGAAGCCTAACTCAGAGCATTCTATGCGGAAGTAAAAGAGAGAGAGACAGAATTATAAACCACAAGACCCGAACTCGGGTATGTCCACTTCTTTTAACTTGGAATAAAATGTTTTACAACACACAAAAGAGGCACGACGGCCTTACAGTTTACCAACATCGGCGCGCAGGCCGGCCATACATGAAAACAGAAGAAAGGACAAAAGGCCTTCAAGGGCCGCAGCAGCGCAGGAGCTTCAGCCCGCCTAGGTCCCGCTCGGTCCAGCTCCTGTACAACAAGCCCACCAAAGACGGTGGCAAAACAGGGAAACGGTCAGCTAAAGCTGACCAAGTTATAACGACCCCACCCCTTCGAGGGGGTGGCAGTTCTAAACGTCCCTGCAAAACAGTCTCAACAACATATATATATATATATATATATAAGAGTGCGACTAGACGAGCCCACAACATTTCATACATATGCAACAACACAAACGTGGGAATGGCCTCCACGTCTCGTGCACTCAGGCACTCTTTGGTGTACTAATCCTTCCACCACCATCCACTCTTGATGGCTTCGCCCTTCGAGGCTAAAGTCGACGGCCTGAATACCAGGGCTCCCCCGTGCTTTAATTGTGAACATAACGTAGTCCGAAGACTCTGTCCCATTGCCTCCCGACATGCTGTCCGAGGCTTACTAATCAGGTGCTGCAATGGTGCGGTTTCAGGTTTGCCAAATGCCCGTTGTTCACAGCTCTCGTTGTACAACACGAAAAGCGGGTATGGCGTCCCGTCAGCCCAGGTATTCTCAATTAGACGGCTCCACGGGCAGCTAAGTCATCCACCAGGACACCCCCACAGGTCGGGTACACCGGCCTCAGGTCCCCTCAACAGGTGGGCACAACAACATCACCAGACTCAGTCTGGGAAGCTGTCGCCCTGGCGACATTCACTGTCGCCAGCGACAGTCACAAAACCCTAATTTAGCTTCTAGCTGTGGGTGCTTCCCGGGGAACACCCCCAGGCATTGCTGCACATGCAGTAGCACTCCCACTGCCTCAGAACACCCAAATTCACCAGAACCCAATTCTGGGAAGTTGTCTCCCAGGCGACAGTCACTGTCGCGCCAGCGACAGCTGGATAGAACTCCATTTCTGTCTTTTAACTTCGGGTGCTCCCCGGGGCACACCCCCGGGCGTTGCTGCGCATGCAGTAGCACCCTTTAGCCCTACGAGGCAAGTATAACAACACGGGGTTTTTCCCCGGCACGCACACTACCAAAAAGTATCACCAATCCAGACGAACCATCTCGGATGGGCTTCACACAGCGTGCCTATGTCCATCTCACGCGTGGACTCTACATGAATGCAAGCTTTGACGGGGATAGCACAAATAAACCCGTCGGAGGCCACGACCTCACCCTTTTGGGTAGGGGCCTCAACGATGCAAGGGAAAGGACTAAGGCATGTCCAAAAGAGGGTAGAAAAGTTCGTTACCCTTAAACGCCGCTTCGAGCCCATGGCTTGATGTTCCACACGGATGGAAAGGAGTGCATTGCCCTCCTCTACGCGTAGCCACCAACTTTGAAGGGATCGGATGAGTGTAGCTCCTCCAAACCCAAGCTCCAAGATAGGGTTTACTATTCCTTCTTCTTCTCCAAGCTTCTCTCTCTCTCTCTCTCTCTCCAAAATAAAGCCTTAAGGAAATAATGAAAAGAGGAGGATTTTCGTCCTTCTAAGCTGCCACCGAGCCTCCGAAGCCAAAACCAGCCCCCAAAGTCAATAAGCAATCAATGCCCTTGATTTCGGCCACAAAGTCCAACTTTGAGCTGTCGCCCTGGCGACAGCGATAAGAACCGACATTGACCAGTCAACGCCGTCCGACAGCTCACGACAGAACTTTCTCAACAGAGTGCTATCGCCCGGGCGACAGCCACTGTCGCCGGCGACAGCTCTGGATTCCAGAATTCTGAATTTTCGGATTTGGGGTCTTACAACCCTCCCCTCCTTAAAAAATTTCGTGCCGAAATTTGTAAAAACACGCATATATAAATATATATCAAAAAGTCTTTACACAAAGGGGAAAAAGAGATAAACGTCACCGAAACAGCTCGGGGAACTCCTCTATCATGGTCTGCTCACGCTCCCATGAGAGCTCCTCACGACCGCAGTTGTCCCAACAGACCTTTACCATACGGATCGCCCTGTTCCGCAACTAACGCACCTCAGCATCCTCGATGCTAACGGGCCTGACCGACGTCTTAAGCCCACTATCCACGGGCACCTGATCCGCCGCGACCACCTGTGTAGGCTCCTGCACTGCCTTCTGCAACAGGAGATGTGGAATACATCGTGTAGCCCGCTCAGTTCTGCCGATAGCGCAAGCCTATAAGCTGCCTCGCCGACGCGCTCGATGATCTCAAAATGTCCAAGGTATCTCAGACTCAGCTTTTTCAAGTGCCGAATCCTGGACACGCCCTTGAATGGCCTGATCTTCAAGTAAACCCAATCTCCAATGGTGAACTGGACATCGCGGTGCTTCGCATTATAGTACTTCGCCTGCCTATCCTGCGCAACCAAAAGCCTCTCCCGGATCAAACGCACCGTCGAAGTCGCCTCTTCGACGTCTTTCCTCTTGAAGAGCTTCGTCTCGCCCGTTTCCGCCCAAGCTAAGGGAGTGTGGCACTTCCTGCCATAGACGGCCTCGAAAGGCACCATTTGGATACTCGCCTGATAGCTGTTGTTGTACGCGAACTCAACAAGAAAGAGGTGATCTTCCCACCCCTTGCCAAAATCCAGGACGCACATCCGGAGCATGTCTTCCATCGTCCTGTTAGTACGCTCAGTTTGGCCATCCTTCTGAGGATGAAAGGCCGTGCTAAACTGCAGCTTCGTACCCAAAAGACGGTTGACTAGCCTCCAGTCGCTCGAAGTAAAGCGTCCATCACGATCACTGACGATGCTACGGGGCACACCGTGCAGTCGCACTATAGTATCAACATACAACTTCGCCAATTTCTCCACCGAGTCATCCCTACGGTTGGGGATAAAGTGCGCCACCTTTGTCAGCCGGTCTACAACTACCCAGATGGCATCGTTCCCGCACTGCGATCTCGGCAGCCCATGCACGAAATCCATGGAAATGTCATCAAACTTCCACTCCGGAACAGGCAATGACTGCAAAAAGCCACCGGGCCTCTGACATTCCGCCTTCACTAGCGCACAAGTGTGGCACTTTGCCACGTAGTGAGCGATGTCCCTCTTCATATCCGGCCACCAGAAAAGGACCTTCATGTCCTTAAACATCTTCATGCTCCCCGGATGAACTGAATACCTGGTACGATGCGCCTCGTACATCAACTCATCGCGCTGCTCACCCACCTTGGGGACGCACAAATGGTCACCTCTCCACAGCAACCCGTCTCGAACCTGAAACTGGGCATCCGGCCCACCACCAGCATCCTCCGCGTAGCGCTTTAAACTCAGATCGAGTTTAAAAGCCCGGCGGACTCTATCTGCGAGGTCGTACTGCACCTCAGTCCAACTCAAACAGGCACCGGCACTGCTCCTCTTTTCTACGCAAGAAATACCCAAGGCCTCCAGGTCACGTATCAGGTGCTCATCATGCATCTGAATCAAGTTGGCCTGCGCTGGAGCCCTGCGACTGAGTGCATCCGCAACAACATTCCCCTTCCCGGGAGTGTAGTGGATCTCGAAGGTGAAGTCCCCCAGGAACTCCATCCACCTCTGCTGCCGCATATTCAGCCCTTTCTGCGTCAGAAGGTACTTCAGGCTCTTATGGTCCGTGAAGATGTTGATCTTCAAGCCATACACATAATGCCGCCAAAGCTTCAGGGCAAATATCACGGCCGCCAACTCCAAGTCGTGGACCGGATAGTTCCGCTCGTGCACCTTCAGCTGGCGAGAGCCATACGCTATAACCTTGCCATGCTGCTGCAGAACGCAGCCAAGGACGCTCCCAAAAGCGTCGGTGTAGATCTCGTAGCCCTCCGTGCCGCAAGGCAAACATAAGATCGGAGCCGTCGTAAGCCGCCGCTTCAACTCCTCGAAAGCCTGCGCACACGCGGGCGTCCAAATGAACTCCTGCATCTTCCGTGTCAGCGTTGTAAGAGGCAGCGCGATCCGAGAGAAGTTCTCCACGAAGCGCCTGTAATAACCGGCCAGCCCGAGGAAGCTACGGACCTCCGCTACAGAAGAAAGGACAGGCCACTCCCTGATGGCCGAAACCTTCACCGGATCTACCGCCACACCCGAACCACTAACCACATGGCCCAAGAACGCCACGGAAGGAAGCCAGAACTCGCACTTCGAGAACTTGGCATACAACTAGTTCCTCCTCAGAACCTCCAAAACTACTCGCAGGTGATCACCGTGCTCCTCCTCGGACTGAGAGTAGACTAGTATGTCATCCAGGAAGACGACCACAAACCGGTCGAGGTACTCTCGGAAAGTCCGGTGCATCAAGTCCATAAACACCGAAGGCGCATTAGACAACCCAAACGGCATCACGGTGAACTCATACTTCCCGTACCTCGTACTGAAGGCAGTCTTCGGGATATCGCACTCCCTGATCCGCACCTGATAATAGCCGGACTTCAAGTCCAGCTTCGAGTATACTTTCGAACCAACGAGCTAGTCGAACAAATCATCTATCCTCGGAAGAGGATACTTGTTCTTCTCCGTCAGCTTGTTCAGCTCCTGATAGTCGATGCAAAGTCGCAGGCTACCGTCCTTCTTTTTGACAAAGAGGACCGGTGCACTCCAAGGTGAGGAACTCAGACGCACCTAGCCCTGCTCAAGCAGCTCCTGCAACTGCAGCTTCAACTCCGCCAACTTTTTTGGAGCCATACGATACGGCGAGCGGGCAACAGGCTTAGCTCCTGGCACCAACTCAATCGTGAAATCTATCTCCCGCTGCGGTGGAGCACCGGGGAGCTCGCTCGGGAACACATCGGGGAACTCTGCTACTACCGGAACATCTACTAGGCTGGGCCTCAGCGTTGAAGCCTCCACAAGAGCAAAGAATAACTCTGCTCCCTGTCGCACTGCCTTGGACACCTGGAGAGCAGACATCAGCGTCTTGCTCGATCCACGCATGCCCGCAAAGACCATCTCCCGATCGGCACCCTGCCCAAACCTCACCTCCTTGGTGGTGCAATCGATACACGCACGCTGTTCCGACAGCGAGTCCATACCGAAGATAACATCGAACTCAACCAGGGGGAGTAACGATGCCTTCAGGTCATACTCCAGACTACCAACTAGAACCTTTACACAGTAACTCCTCTCCACACGCATCGAATATCCATTCGGCAGTAGGACCTCCAGTCCATCTGCAGAAGCAATCGACGATGCACCAATACGTTGGACGAGGTCCGACGATAAGAAGGAGTGCAAAGCCCCAGTATCGAAAAGCGCTCTCGCAGGAATGCCTAAAACATTTACATAGCCTACGCCGCCAAACAGGGTTAGCATGAACATTAAAACAGGTGTATAAGACAGTAAAGACTGTATCTTAAATTGTACCTATCACGACGTCCTTGGCTTTGATAGCCTCCTGCTGATCGAGACTAAAAACTCTGGGCTGCGGGGGAGCCATACGGGAAGCAGTGGACTCAGCTGCCTTCCCCTTCTCAGAATAAGCTGGCCCCGCCTTCTTCTCTGGCCTTGGAAGCCCACTGCGGCAATCCCGAGAGAAATGACTAGGCTTGCCACAAGTGAAACAAATAAGAGGGCCACGTCCAGATGACGCGCCCGAAGCAGAGGGAGCTGGACCAGATACTCGAGCCTTCTTCCAGCGACTCAACCTCCGCAACTTCGTCGCACTCAGCGCTTTGCCCTCCGGCACTGCCTCGACCACAACCGCCTTGCCCTTTTCCCTGAGCATGTCCTGCTCAAGGGCTCGGGCTGAACCAACGAGGGTCGTAAAACCCTGCGTCAACGGCCCTGTCAGAAGATGCCGCAACTCAGTATGCAAACCTCCATAAAACCTGTTCACCCTTCTATCCTCATCATCGAAAGAAGTTCCAGCATAGCGCCCGAGGCGGGTGAACTCATGCAAGTAGTCATCAACCAGTCTACCACCCTGTGTTAGAGCCAAGAACTGGTTCTCCATCGCGATCTGCTGCGACTGAGGCACATACCTTGCGAGGAAGATTCTCGAGAACTCTTCCATCGTCACATCAACCAGTCGCCTTCCCGCTAACTGGCGCCTCTCAACCTCATCCCACCACCGCCTAGCTTCCTTTTCTAGCAAGAAAGAAGCAAAGGTCAACTTATGCGCTTCCTCCGACTGTGTCGCTGTCAGAATTCGCTTCACATGCGACAACCAGTCTTCGGCCTCAGCTTGGGATTCAACCCCGGTTAACGGAGGAGGTCGAAATCCCAAAAAGTGCTTCAGCTGTTGCTCAGGAGCACGCCTCACTGGGATTTGCTCCACTCTTAGTGGCTCAGGGGCCACCTCTTGCACTGGCGGTTGGCCTTGCCTTTCAGGCTGGCCATTCAACGCAGCTAGAACGGCTTCAGTAACTAGCTGAACCAACTCAGCAGACGGAGCTGTAGGGGCCTCAGCAGACCCACTACTCTCATGCACATCACGGGGACGTGATGGTCCCGCTTCACTTCGAGTGCCCTACACAAGTGCAACACACAGTTAGGCGATAGCTCAGTCGCAACTAACAACAAAAGGAACACTCAGGTTCCAAAATCATGCAATTATTGTTGGTTTGTTGTTACATTTTATTCCTAAGTGGACATTTTTGGGTTTATTGTACGTCTCAATGGTAGCGCACACACGTGCTCACCACCCCTTAAAAGAATTCGCCCATGAATTCCTTAGAAGGATACGGAACCCTAGAACCTGATACGAATTTGTAACACCCCCATCCATTAAGAAGCATATAGCAGAAGGTCCGGCCGGGGCCCCACGCCATATACTACAAAACAAACGGAAACGTCACTTAATTGAATATGCAACGACACTATACCACGAAGCCTAACTCAGAGCATTCTATGCGGAAGTAAAAGAGAGAGAGACAGAATTATAAACCACAAGACCCGAACTCGGGTATGTCCACTTCTATTAACTTGGAATAAAATGTTTTACAACACACAAAAGAGGCACGACGGCCTTACAGTTTACCAACATCGGCCCGCAGGCCGGCCATACATGAAAATAGAAGAAAGGACAAAAGGCCTTCAAGGGCCGCAGCAGCGCAGGGGCTTCAGCCCGCCAAGGTCCCGCTCGGTCCAGCTCTTGTACAACAAGCCCACCAAAGACGGTGGCAAAATAGGGCAACGGTCAGCTAAAGCTGACCAAGTTATAACGACCCCACCCCTTCGAGGGGGTGGCAGTTCTAAACGTCCCTGCAAAACAGTCTCAACAGCATTTATATATAAGAGTGCGACTAGACGAGCCCACAACATTTCATACATATGCAACAAGACAAACGTGGGAATGGCCTCCATGTCTCGTGCACTCAGGCACACTTTGGTGTACTACGCCTTCCACCACCATCCACTTCTTGATGGCTTTGCCCTTCGAGGCTAAAGTCGGCGGCCCGAATACCAGGGCTCCCCCGTGCTTTAATTGTGAACATAACATAGTCTGAAGACTCTGTCCCATTGCCTCCCGACATGCTGTCCGAGGCTTACTAATCAGGTGCTGCAATGGTGCGGTTTCAGGTTTGCCAAATGCCCGTTGTTCACAGCTCTCGTTATACAACACAAAAAGCGGGTATGGCATCCCTTCAGCCCAGGTATTCTCAATTAGCCGGCTCCACGGGCCGCTAAGTCATCCACCAGGACACCCCCACAAGTCGGGTACACCGGCCTCAGGTCCCCTCAACAGGTGGGCACAACAACATCACCAGAACTCAGTCTGGGAAGTTGTCGCCCTGGCGACATTCACTGTCGCCAACGACAGTCACAAAGCCCTAAATGGCTTCTAGCTGTGGGTGCTTCCCGGGGCACACCCCCAGGCGTTGCTGCACATGCAGTAGCACTCCCACTGCCTCAGAACACCCAAATTCACCAGAACCCAATTCTGGGAAGCTGTCGCCCAGGCGACAGTCATTGTCGCGCCAGCGACAGCTGGACAGAACTCCATTTCTGTCTTTTAACTTCGGGTGCTCCCCGGGGCACACCCCCAGGCGTTGCTGCGCATGCAGTAGCACCCTCTAGCCCTACGAGGCAAGTATAACAACACGGGGTTTTTCCCTTGCACGCACAATACCAAAAAGTATCACCAATCTGGACGAACCGTCTCGGATGGGCTTCACACAGCGCGCCTACGTCCATCTCACGCGTGGACTCTACATGAATGCAAGCTTTGACGGGGATAGCACAAATCGACCCGTCGGAGGCCACGACCTCACCCTTTTGGGTAGGGGCCTCAACGATGCAAGGGAAAGGACTAAGGCATGCCCAAAAGAGGGTAGAAAAGTTCGCTACCCTTAAACGCCGCTTCGAACCCATTGCTTGACGTTCCACACGGATGGAATGGAGCGCCTTGCCCTCCTCTATGCGTAGCCACCAACTTTGAAGGGATCGGATGAGTGTAGCTCCTCCAAACCCAAGCTCCAAGCTAGGGTTTACTATTCCTTCTTCTTCTCCAAGCTTCTCTCTCTCTCTCTCTCCAAAATAAAGCCTTAAGGAAATAATGAAAAGAGGAGGATTTTCGGCCTTCTAAGCTGCCACCGAGCCTCCCAAGCCAAAACCAGCCCCCAAAGTCAATAAGCAATCAATGCCCTTGATTTCGGCCACAAAGTCCAACTTTGAGCTGTCGCCCGGCGACAGCCGCTGTCGCCCTGGCGACAGCGATAAGAACCGACATTGAACAGTCAACGCCGTCCGACAGCTCACGGCAGAACCTTCTCAACAGAGTGCTATCGCCCGGGCGACAGCCACTGTCGCCGGCGAAAGCTCTGGATTCCAGAATTCTGAATTTTCTGATTTGGGGTCTTACAAGGAGGAGAGGCAGGAGCAGAGAGAGACGGTAGTGTTGGCTCCACAGCCTCTACAAATGCGGGAGATGCCAAGGATTGGAGGAGGTGGGCAACCACCGGAGTGCTACCACTGCCGCCAGACCGGCCATATATCAAGAGAAACTTCCCTCAGAGGAATGCACCACCAGCACTACGGGCAACACCGCAGGGCCAGCATTTCGGGGGCAGAGGACGTGGACGGGGTCGTGGATTACAGGGCGACGACCGGAGACAGTACAGGGAGCAGGCGTACGCCCTAGACTTAGCAAGGCACCGGGAACCAGCAAGGGTCATCGCAGGTACTTTGATGCATTTCTGTTAATTGTTTGTACCTTATAAATTTTAGTTTACCTTAGCATTGAACCAAACAACCGAAACCCTCAGGTTTAGTACGCGTTTACGGCAAACCTGCGTTTACCTTATTTGATACGGGTGCCTCGCACTCGTTCGTCTCCGCTAAATTTATCGAGGACCTAGAGAAAGTTCAACACTTCAGGAGCAATTACAGGAGGGTGCGATTCCCAGACGGATCGAAGGTTCTAACAAATGCCACGTGCAGCATGAGGGTGGATATTGGAAGAAGACTGTTCGAGGCCCCGACAACTGTGTTGAAGATGAAAGACTATGACCTGATCCTAGGCATGAGTTGGTTGTTCGGGAACCAGGCAAGGATTGACTGCCCGACAAGGAGGATCGTTCTTAAGCACGAAGACGTTGAAGTAGTTTTCGAAGGTAATCAACCCACCTCTCGTCTCTTCTTATCATCTATTCAGGCCGTCAAGGCCCACCTGCAGGGAGACGAGGTATATCAGGTGCTCTTCGAGGCGACTGAAGTCAATGACTCAGTGTCAAGTATCCCGGTCATACGGGATTTTGCTGATGTTTTTCCGGAGAAGCTTCCCGGACTGCCACCGCATCGTGAGAAGGATTTCCAGATCCAGCTGGTGCCGGGGGCTAAGCCAGTATCTAGGTCCCCTTATCGGATGGCCCCGAAGGAGTTGGTAGAGTTTCGGAGCCAGCTGCAGGAGCTGGTGGAAGCTGGGTTCGTTAGGCCGAGTTCCTCACCCTGGGGAGCTCCGGTGTTGTTCGTGAAGAAAAAGGATGGCACGCTCAGATTGTGCATCGACTACAGAGCTCTGAATAGGATGATGGTGCGGAACACTTACCCTCTGCCAAGGATTGACGAGTTGTTTGACCAGCTAGAGGGAGCCCACTGCTTCTCGAAGCTGGACCTGAGATCAGGATATTATCAGCTGAGGATCCAGGAGGAGGATATCCCGAAGACAGCTTTCAGCAGCCGATATGGGTTGTATGAGTTCACTGTGATGTCGTTCGGGCTCACAAATGCACCATCAACATTTATGAGCCTGATGAATCGGGTGTTCGAGCCTTATCTCGACATCTTTGTCATTGTGTTCATTGACGACATCCTCATTTACTCGAGGATGGAGGAGGAGCATGCATGACATTTGGCACTAACCTTGGAGAATCTTCGGGAGCACCATCTGTATGCGAAGTTCAGCAAGTGTCAGTTTTGGTTGAAGGAGGTGGCCTTTCTAGGCCATATCATCAGTGGAGCTGGCCTAGCAGTGGATCCAGCAAAGATTCAGGCAGTACGAGATTGGCCGCCGCTGAAGACGGCCACCGATGTGAGGAGTTTCTTGGGACTTACCGGCTACTACCGGAAATTCGTTCAGGGGTTTTCTCAGATAGCCCTCCCGCTCACATCCCTGACGAAGAAGGATGCTATTTTTACATGGACGCCGCGGTGTGAGGCAGCCTTCCAGGAGCTGAAGGGTCGGCTTACTTCAGCCCCCATTCTTGCCCTGCCATCAGGGAGGGAAGGATTCCAGGTGTATGCGGATGCGTCATATCAGGGGATGGGTGCCGTCCTGATGCAGAACGGGCATGTGATAGCTTACGCCTCCCGCCAGTTGAAGAATCACGAGCGGAACTACCCGGTGCATGACTTGGAGATGGGAACAGTCATATTCGCTCTCAAGATCTGACGACACTACCTTTATGGTGTCCACTGCGACATATTCTCAGATCACAAGAATCTGAAGTATGTAGATACGCAGAAGGAGCTGATTATCCGGCAGAGGCGATGTGTGAAGTTCTTATCAGACTATCAGTACACGATGTATTACCACCCAGGGAAGGCGAATGTAGTAGCCGACGCACTGAGCAGGAGAGCTACTGCGCCAGGAGCAGAGCCTAAGTTGATGGCCATGGAGTTAGTGCGGATGTTCGAGGACATGCAGATCTCTCTAGTATCTGAGGACGATCCGGAGCTGTACGAGGACCACTTACGACATTCGAGACCGCATCAGGGATGGCAGAAGCAGGATGCCAAGTTGGTGCCGATATTCAGAGCCTTGGAGGCAGGCTCAGCTGGAGATTATTCGCTGAAGGACGGCCTGTTGAGTTTTAGAGGCCGAGTGTATATACCGGCAGGGGGCCGGATTCGGGAGGATATTATGTCAGAGGCTCATTGCAGTAGGTATTCTGTGCACCTGGGCATTAACAAGATGACTGCAGATTTGAAGAGGACCATGTATTGCCCAGGCATGAAGAAACATCGTCTATTTTGTGACCCACTGCGAGTCTTGCCAACTCGTGAAGGCGGAGTGCCGGAACCCAGTAGGATTATTGCAGCCACTTCCGGTGCCGGAGTGGAAGTTCAACGACATCGCTATGGACTTTATACACGGTCTTCCCCGATCCCGTGCGGGAAATGACTCTATTTGGGTGATCGTCAACAGATTGACGAAGGTGGCCAGATTTATTCCGATCAGGAAGGACGATTCGGTTAGTGTTTTGGTGCGAAGGTTTGTGGAGCAGTTTGTTCGATATCATGGTGTGTCGAGGACGATCTTGTCGGATCGGGATGGACGATTCACGTCGAGGGAGTGGAGAGCAATGCAGGCCTATTTGGGCACCCGGTTGACTTTTAGTACAACATTTCACCCTCAGACAGATGGGCAAACAGAGCGTACCAACCGGACCCTAGAGGATCTTTTACGTCTTTGCATTCTGGACCGCAGGGAGCCATGGGAGAGACTGTTGCCATTAGTTGAGTTCTCATACAACAACAGTCATCAGGCTAGTATAGGCAGGGCACCTTATGAGGCATTATACGGACGGAGATGCAGAACACCATTGTCTTGGATTCAGGATGAGGATCCCAAGGCACTTGGCTCAGAGTTCGTGGAGGACACGGAGGCTCAGGTGAGGCTGATTCGAGATAGGATGTTGGAGGCCCAGAGAAGGCAGGCCAAGTATTACGATGGCGTCATCCTATGGTGGAGTTCTAGGTGGGAGATAGGGTTTTCTTGAAGATACGTTCGATGCATGGAGTCTCGCGGGTTCGCGGGCGGAAGAAGCTCAGTCCGAGGTATATGGGACCTTATAGGATCCTGGAGCGGATCGGTCCCCTGGCTTTTAGACTGGAGCTACCGCCGGAGTTGGAGGGACTGCACGACGTTTTCTACGTCTCCTCACTTAGGAAGGCTCTACTTCGGCCAGAGCAGCAGGTTTCTACTTCAAAGGGGCCAGTAGCTACTGATCGGTCAGTTCACCTAGAGCCGGTTCGGATAGACGACACGGAGTTATGAGTCTTGCGGCACAAGAAGGTTCCGCTGGTCAAGGTCCTATGGAGGAATCATGTACAGGAAGAGCATACTTGGGAGCCATTGGACTTGATGCAGCAAAAGTACCCGCAGCTTTTTACGACAGGTATAATTTAATTTTTCCGGGATGTTACTTTTTCATCCTAACAGTAGAAACCCCCCTCAGGCTTAACCTAAATTTCGAGGACGTAATTTTTATTTTTATGTATTGGGATTTGTAACGTCCCTCAAACAGCTAGACCCCTAAGTTGGTTTTGTCATGACTAGGTCATGACAAAACCATAGGAAGAGCCCAAGACCTTGTGAACATAGGTGAGAAGGAGAAAACCCAAGTGGTCTGCTAATAGCAATTTTCAGATATCAAGCCTAAGATTGTGTTTAGGGGCCCCACCTTGAACCTTGACCCCACCATGGAATCCCTAACCCATTAGAGGTCTCCTTGAAGCACCAGTGACCCATTGGGGTAAACCTAAGAGGCCAATTTGACTAAAGTCAACCTTAACCCTTAATTGGTCAAACTAGCTCAATTAAGATCAATTGGCCCCCACCATGCCAAATTGACCATGCCCCTACCCTTGTATAGGTACTAGGATCCTAATGGACCAAAAAGCCCCATAATGGGGCCTCCAATTTGACCAATTTGCCCTAAACCCTAAATTGGTCAAAGTACCCTACTAAGGGGCAATTCACCCTCACCTTGTCAAATTGACCCTACCTAGACCTTCCTAACCTTTAAGAGAAGTCAATGGAGCCCAAGCCACTCTTTGGGGTCAACCCAATTGGTCAATTTGACCAAAGTCAAACTCAAGCCTAATTTAGGCCAACATACCCCAATTTAACCTAATCTAGCCCAATCCACTTGGGCTAGACCCAAATTAAGGTGGTACACCATCTGGTGGGCCAGGTAACTACTGAAATTACCACTTAATTGCTGTAATTGCTGAGTAGGAGTGAGAAAAGGAAGTTTTCCCCAAATCGGAGGGAGGGGAAAGAGCATTCATGGTGATTAGATGCTATTGATCCTTCAAATCCCTCCCAATTGATGTGCTTTCATTCCCCCTTCAGTTACAATCGAATTTCTGGAGTTTTCCATGGCCAAGGGGCTGTTTCAGAGGAAATTTTAGAGTAACCGAAATCTTGATAATGGCCATTAATGGCTTTTGGAGATAAAGCCATCCTAGCCAAATGAAACTCTTCCCATTTCCTTCAGTGCTCAGAGAGGAAGAGATCCCCAATTTTCCCAGTGAGTTTCGTGCAGAGAAATCCTAGATCGGCATGGCACAAAAAGCTCCAGCACCGTCAATGGCAACTCGCCGGAATTCACGCCGCCAAGCCCCTGCTTAGGTCCGATCCTCTTCTCCTCCCTTAGTGCTAGATCTTTTCGTATTTCGGGGCTTGATCCGTGCACAATAGGGCTCGGATTGTGTTTTCCGAAAGAGTACGTTTCATACTCTTTTTCCTCCTCTAAAAATTAGATCCGACCACCTCCGGCCATCCAACCACCCCTATCGCCGGCCACCACCTCAACAGAGGTGGTGGTGGCATTGGCTGGCCGGAAAGAGGCGTAGGTGGCAGGGAAATCACCCTGTTAAAGAGGCCCAGGACGGGCCGTCGTGAGCCGTCCAACGATTGGGGACGATGATGGAGAGACGTCGGATCTTTATATTATTGTTTACGGTTATTTCATTTGTTTCGTCGAGCGCTGTAAGAAATTCGTCGAACGAATAATTCGTCGAACGCTGGTTTATGTTAATTAGTCGAGCACTGTTTTATATTAGCCTAGCTGAGCGCTGTTTTAAAAATATTTGTCGAACGCTGTAAGTAATTCGTCAAAAGGTTTGAAATTTGTCGAACGCTGTAAGTAATTCGTCGAACGGTTTGAAATTTGTCGAACGCTGTAAGTAATTCGTCGAACGGTTTAAAATTTGTCGAACGCTGTAAGTAATTTGTCGAACGGTTTGAAATTTGTCGAACGCTGTAAGCAATTCGTTGAACGAATAATTTGTCGAACAGGAGGTGTTCAGCATTATTCGAGCGCAGATGCGTTTGGCTTTCGTCGAACGCAGATTGGATCTGCTTTCATCGAACGCAGATTTGATCTGCTTTCGTCGAACGCAGAGTTTGCTTTTCGTCGAACACAGAAACAGTAATATAATTAATTGTTTATAAGATTTCTGTTATATAGTTTGTTATACTTAGATTTAATTGTTAAAAATACTTAGGCCCCTCTACAGAAAAAGTGATCAACACCAAAGTTGTAACATTATTTTAAAATTTATTTCACCCCAAAAGGAGTCCTGTAGCTCCCTGCTGGTCCATTTTGGTGAGGCTGGTCCCTAGTGTAGGACAGCCACCATTTCTTGAATAACTTTCGATTGGGAAAATATTTGGACTTGAGATTTGAAACATAGTCTACTTTTACCTACACACACGTCATATCAAAAGATGACATTTTTAGGAGAATTTTTCTAAGGTTTTTGAAATAATTTCATGAATCATCCAATAATTAATTAGTGGGTTAAATGACCTCCAATGCCCTCCAAATTTTGGTGGGTGCTCCTTAGGGTTACTGTATGACCTTGGAAAAATTATCAGCCCAATTGGGACTGTTTTGTTTGAGTATTTTGTAAACCCAAGTTAGGACAAATAAGGTCAAAGTTAGGGCATTGTGTTTACCTTGGGGTATGGTGGTGAAAACTCATCACCATGAAATGAAACCTTGGTAACTAGTTTAGGATCACCTAATGAATCCCCATGAGTGGTTTGGGGTGGTGTAGAGGTGGATAAGCCTTAGAATGCTAGTTTTATTCCTAGGTGTGCATTTAGAACCTTGTGAAGGCCATGTGGTCAAAAGTCCCTTGATGGTTATGAAACTTGGTGGATAGGTTCATAGGGAGTAAATAGGCACTGGATAATTTTATAAGAACTTTAGGAGCCAATATCCCCTTGAATTAGGACATAACCCCTTTAGGGAAACTTCTTATAAGAAACATTTACATGCTTAAAAAGTCTTGGATGATGATGAGACTTTGGTTGTGCCATTATAATCATGTTTTAGACCTCTTGTAGTTTTTGTGAATTTTATTAAATGACTTAATCAGTACTTCTTTCACAAGGCACTTGTTTTGATTTAAACTTAAGAAATGGATTTGAGGGTCCAAAACGCTTTGTTAAATTGTGCAAATTGGTGATAGGACCTTTCTGAACATTAGGAAGCTCTGTAAATTTTTATAGAATTTTTGAAGACTTAAATCAGTAGGCTACTTCACAGTTCATTAAATTTGAGGTTTTCTTAATTTATTTATTTTAGTGAGGAAATGATTTCCTTAAATCCTGAAACTTAGTCAGTAGACTTTTCTAGTGAACACAAGAGCTTGGTAATTTTCCCATAAATTTAGTGTTGATCTTTTTGGTAGTTCCTTCATAAAACTATGATTTTGGATAGGTGATAAATAATTAATTTAGAGGAGAATTTCATACTGTAAGAATATGAAATGCTGTTTATGATGTTATTTAGTCACCATAGATTTATCATAATTTTTGGAGAGCCATATCATAAGATTTACTTACACTTCATATTCATTTTCATACTTGGCAGATGTTTGGAGAAATTAAAATAAATATTAATTAATTAGGGAAAAATATGATTCTCTGGAATTAATCTTATAACATCATGATAGACCTCAAGTAAATAGTTTGGGTCAGTTTGATGAATATTTGGAGTACCTATAGTTGTGAGCTTCATATAATTAGTTTGGTCTGCGCATAGTAAAACTGTGAAACTTAGATTTTTAGTGACCTACAAGGTGGAAAGGGTGTGCAAATGGTGCACATGGGTTGATCAGGTAGTTATAAGTCCACTCCAGGAAGTGTATGTGAGGATAGTGTACTTGTTGGGTTAAGAGTAAGGTTGTCCTGGGGATTGACGAAAGATCGTCTTTTCCCTGGTGGGTCCTAAAGCACTTAGGTCTAACTCAAGTGAAGTGGTAGAAGGGAATTCTTAAGGGTAGATACCAACAAAAATAAGTATCTTGAGAAAGGGAACTTTGGGGTGTCCACCCATTACAGTTCCTAGTACCGTAGCGAGCCCTTTACAGGGTAACCCTCGGGAAGTCCAAGATTAACCATAAGTCGTAGGAGTTTAGAAGATGCTCAAGACTAATAAATAACACATTCACTCACACTCCGTTGTCACGGGATTTTGGTTGGTTTGGTACCCCGAGTTATAGGCTCGGTGGTGGTAGGTGCGGATTGTTGATCCGGAGAGTTTGCGACTCAGTTTGGTTCTTGGTTGGGCAAGTTAAGCCCAGGTGGTTTATGTTGGAGTTTGTAGATAGATAGTAGAACATGTTGCATGTGCACAAGGTGGTGGGTCCTTAGTGTTGGCGGTCGTTGCACCGATGTTGATACTCAGGCTCGGCAAGTGTGGAATTTGCACTTAGCCATGAATGTCTGGTGGTCCAGCCAGTAAGAGTACGCAGATGCTCCACGGTTTTGTGTTGAGGCGTACGATAGGTCTAGGATAGGTAGTGCATATACCAACATAGAGGTGGGTGAGGCCCAACCCACCGCTTCCGTTTGCCACTACGGGAGTATCCTGGGAGTCTTGTTAGCTCCAAAAAGGGGGAACTAAAGGTCTGTGCGCACAGAGTCGTAGTGTGTGAGTTGCACTTGTTTGAACACAGCATAAACAACAAACCTTGCATGTCATAGCATAAACATTGCAATTCAATCCCTACCCCTATCATATATGTCGGTTATGGGACTTCTTATACGATAAGCCTTGCTAAACGACCCCTTAGTCTATAGGTTTGTGTGAGTATTCCTATAAATCAATGGTTACTTTTCTATTACTATTGTCTTTACTTACTGCACTTTACATACTCTTTACCTTCTCTTACTATGCTTTATTACCTATTTCATTTATTTATATATACTTGAGTAGTGGTAGAACTCTTCCTGTAGAATATACCCTGTCATCAGCTTTTGCTATTACCCCTTGTTTGTCCTCCGCTTCATCCATTCCGCTCGGTGCCTAGGAGTCACCTGGGGAGGGGTGGGAGATTGGCTTAGTCTTTTTGACTAACGGTCGGTGGACCTTATCATTTTAGGAGACCGCGGCGACGGAGCAGCACCAGAGGCCGGTGTAGATGGAGGTGGGGCAGTCTAGCACGGGAGCACCGATGACAGGATCCGTGAGTGGCTATTAGTTCTAGTTATTTTGCTTCCGCGAGTGAATTTATAGTGAGGCTTGATGTATCGGGCAGGAACCCTTGTTATCTCTTTCCTTATTTCAGTTATAATTATGTGGACATCTCTTCGTGGATTTATTACTTTTCTTTGTGATGTGGACTAGGCTTTCTTTTAGCTTATTTTTCTATGCTTCTTCGTGATCGATTTGGCCGGCAGTATCGGCGTTTTGTAGCGGAGACCTTCCTGAGCAAGGGTGTCACCGGAAAGCGGCGGTTCTGGGCCTAAGACCCGGTTGTTTGAAAAAAATGGGGTCTTACATGTTGACTTTGGTCAAATTGGTGAAATTAATTAGGCCCAATGGGTCAATGTTGACCCATTTGCCTCCCTTAGTGACCAATGGAACTTGGGGAAAGTCAATTGGTCCAATTGAACCCTAATTGACCCTAAATATGGTGGTTTGACTTATTTAAGGCTAGGGTTGACTTTGGTCAATCTGGCCCCTATGATTGACCCCAATGGGTCCTAAATGCTCTAAGGGACTCTCCAAAGGGTTAGGTGTGCCATGGTGGGGTCAGCGGGTTAAGGCAAGGCCCTAAAGTCCAACCTTAAGCTTGGTAATTGGAAATTGCTATTTGTAGACCAAGGTACTCTTCCCCTTCAAGCCTAAGGCCAAGTGATCTCTTCAAACTTCCTAGGGTTTTGTCATGACCTAGTCATGACAAAACCACTCTAGGGGTCTAGTTGTTTGGGGGATGTTACACCATGTACAAGTCTATAATTGGGTCCCTATTGTATCTAACTGCCAGTAGACAAGACATCATGTATGCTACATGTGTTTGTGTTAGGTACCAAGCATGCCCTAAGGAATCTCATCACTCAGCTGCAAAGAGGATTTTGAGATACCTTAAGGGCATCCAACACCTTGGCCTTTGTTACCCTAAGAATAATGATTTGGAACTAATTGGCTTTTCAGATGCAGATTTTGCAGATTGCAATGTAGATAGGAAAAGTACAAGTGGAACTTGCTAATTCCTAGGAAGAAGGCTGATCTCATGGAGCAGCAAAAAGCAGACCAGTGTGGCAATATCCATAACTGAATTTGAGTACATTGCTAAAGGAAGTTGTTGTGCACAACTTTTATGGAAACAACATCAGTTATAGGATTTTGAGATATCCTAAGGAATCTCTTTACTTAGCTGCAATGAGGATTTTTAGATACCTTAAGGTCATCCAACACCATGGCCTTTGGTACCCTAAGAATAAGATTTTGAACTAATTGGCTTTTCAGATACAGATTTTTGCAGGTTGCAAAGAAGATGGGAAAAGTACAAGTGGAACTTGTCAATTCCAAGGAAGAAGGCTGATCTCATGGAGCAACAAGAAGCAGACTAGTGTGGCAATATCCACAACTGAATCTGAGTACATTACTGCAGGAAGTTGTTGTGCACAACTTTTGTGGATACAACATCAGTTAGAGGATCATAAACTCAAGGTGAGTAATTCTCCCCTATATTGTGGCTCATCCAGTGATATCTCTATTGCTAAGAATCCTATCTCACATAGCAGGACTAAGCATTTATAGATAAGATATCATTTTATTAGAGAGAATGTTGAGAGTGAAGATAAATGCCTTGAATTTGTCACCACTGAAAAATAAGTAGCTGATATCTTCACAAAGCCATTGAATGAGGCAAAGTTTAATACTTTTAAAATTGAGCTTGGCATATTGAATTTAGAATAGATCTTATTCTGCCGATTTATATGTCTTGCTCATGATGTTATTCCCTAACTTGAATATATCATGCAATCATGTATAACAATCCTTGATAGGAAGAGTAGTTATTTATATAATTGGTAGCATGTTTATGTCATGAGACATGCCTAAAAGTTTAAAGATACTTGAATCTAGCATGCTTAGGTTCCATGATACTAAATTTAGTTGAAACAGCTGAGAAGGGGTCAGTTGAACCACTGAGATAGCTGAGAAGATCTCAGCTAATCCACTGAGACAACTAGAACTGTCTCAGTGGTTGACAATTCCTTGTCCCAGCGGATAACAACTCTGTCTCAGTGGTTCCACTGAGATAAGTTGGCTCAATGAAAATATGCCATAATTGACACATCAGCAATGTAAAATCAACTAATTTGATTAAGCCTAATCAACATATATACTTAGAGAAAATCTAAACCTAAATCAAGCCCATATAAATATCAAAACGATGTTTAACTTAGCATATTTTCAATTAACCTAGCCGACAAGATGAGCCCTTCTCCCTCCCGTGAACGCTGGGATCAGCGTGTTCGTCGAACACTGGGATCAGCGTGTTCGTCGAACACTGGGTTCAGTGTGTTCATCGAACGCTGGGTTCAGCGTGTTTGTCGAACGCTGGGTTCAGCGTGTTCGTCGAACGCAGGTTTCTGCGTGTTCATCGAACGCAGGCTTCTGCGAGTTCGTCGAACACAGGTTTCTGCGTGTTCATCGACCGCAGGCCTCTTGAGTTCGCCGACTGCAGGCTACTTTGATTTCGTCGATCGCAGCCTTTTATATTTATATCAGTTCACGATCTAGGGTTCGTGGGTCTTGGACGGGACCGAACTGATTCCTTTTCGATTTGTGAGGGCAGCTCCGGAATTGTTCCGCTAGGGCTTCTCTCCTCTTCGAAAAGTCATCGCCTCTTCCTGTAATCGAACCTAACAGTTTGTGGAAGACGTTGAGGACTCTTCTTCTCCGACCTAGTTCTTGTGCGACAAGAAGCCAGGGTTCTCCGTCTCTAGTGTGGACTTCTGTAGAGGTGTGGACACAATTCTACACTAACTCCTCCGACGAGCAATCCATTGTTGACGGAGCAGATAGAAAGTGCAGAGCAAGGACTTGGAATAGGATTCCGAATCCTAGAAGATTTTTCTTGGAGCTTTTGATTAAGTGCTGACTCAATTCCGTGAAGGTAATTTTATTGTTGCCTCAATTTCTTGATTCATGGTTTTTAGCAAGATCCACATGTATCTTTTGGTTGTTCTTGATATATTCTGCTGTGCACATTTGATGTGTATACCTGTAAGGAAAACCCAACAGTGGTATCAGAGCTTGGTTTCTGTTAATTCCATGTTTCAGAAATGGTTCCCTTCGCAGTAATCGTCTGTCTCTATGATAGTTTGTGAAACTAAAGACTAGAGAGACGTGCTTGTCTACTACTTTAAGGGTGTTTGATTTTGCTAGCATCCGGTACATATAAATCCAAAGGTTTAGAAATGTTCTAAATATTCAGATTTAATCCATATCATCAAGTGTTGATGATTTTGTGCATCTGGAATGTATCCGGGTTATGCTTGGTCTGTTTGTGAAGTTGTGTGCACATTGATTTAATGTTAATCATGATTAAATGTTAATCGCTTGTCTTAAAATCCCTTAACTAATATTAAGTATACGAATGCCTTCCGGTGGATGACACTCTTCCTGCCTCGATCGATGAAGTGTGGTCTTGCCAAAGCAAGGTGCATTAATCTATCTTGGTAAGGGTGCGTGTGGATAATTGTGATATCCCACTGTCAACATCGGGTCCAACTTAACTAAGTGACCTCAAAGGTTGAGTTCTTAGAGGCATAGGGTTGGCATGCACCATATGATGGATGCGAATAAAGAGTTATTCACCAACCATACAAGAGTTGCATAGTGATGCAATTGGCAAGTGTTGCCTACCTAAATAACCACATCGTGAGAGAAACGCCAAAGCGGACTCATTGTGTTGGTGAAATACAGATCTTATCCACTAAGAGAGTAGCTCATATAAACTCTCCGAATAGATATTAAGGGTTATCGATTTGATTAAAATAGTGGGATCTCTTTTAATAGAAGTCCTTATTAAAGTAAAATGTATTTTGAAATATAGTACTGAAAATCTTTTGCAAATTTATTGTAGAATTTCCATGACAAATACATCTCACTCCACGTTGTCCCTGAGAGACATCCTTGAGAAGGACAAGCTAAATGGGATGAACTTCCTCGACTGGTATAGGAACCTGAGAATTGTTCTCAGGCAAGAGCGCAAGCTCTATGTCTTGGAAGGGGAAGCCCTTGCAGAGCCATCCGGAAATGCTCCGAGAGAAGATAAAGATGCTTACAAGAAGTATCAGGAATATACCTTGGATGTGGAATGCCTCATGCTCGCTACCATGTCCTCTGAGCTTCAGAAGCAACACGAGAGCATGTATGGTTATGAGATAATCGGGCACCTCAAGAAAATGTTCGAGGGGCAAGCCCGACAAGAGAGGTTTGACATATCCAAGGCATTGTTTCAGTGCAAAATGGGAGCTCAAGACTCAGTAGGGACTCACGTACTCAAGATGATTGGGTATATAGAGAACCTTGAAAAATTGGGTTTTCCCTTGGGCCAAGAGTTGGCCACAGATCTGATCCTGCAATCGTTGCCGGACAGTTATGAGCAGGTCATCTTGAACTATAACATGAATGAAATACAAAAGACACTGCCCGAGCTCCTTGGCATGTTGAGAACTGTCGAGAACAACATGAAGAAGGCCAAGCCTGCCAGCCCCATACTGATGGTGCATAAGAGCAAGGGCAAGGCCAAGGGATCTAAGAAGACGAAGATTGGATCTAAGTCTCCTCTTGATCCCAAGTCTTCTGCACTGAAAAGAAAAAGGTCAGGCGGAGGAAGGAAAGTGCCACCACTGCGGTAAGGCAGGGCATTGGAGGAGGAACTATCTCCTCTATATTGAGGATCTACAAATGAAGAAGGGAAGTATGACTTCCACTTCAGGTATTTACGTTATAGACATAAAACTTTCTGCTCCTTCATCTTGGGTATTAGATACCGGATGTGGTTCTCACATTTGTACAAATGTGCAGGAACTAAGAAGGAGAAGAATGCTGGGTAAAGGGGAGGTAGACCTGCGAGTCGGGAATGGAGCAAGAATGGCTGCCATCGCCGTTGGTGTTTACTATCTTTCTTTTCCCACTGAGCTTGTAATTGAATTAGATAACTGTTATTTTGTTCCAGCCATAACGAGAAACATTATATCCATATCATGTCTTGACATGAAAGGGTTTTCATTTATAATTAAGAACAATTGTTGTTTGATTTATATGAATGATGTTTGTTATGGTGTAGCCCAATTGTTTAATGGTTTATATGTTTTGAACTTAGACCATCCGATCTATAATGTTGAAAATAATAAATGACTAAGAACAAATGACTCGAATCCTACATACCTTTGGCATTGTTGTTTGGGGCATATAAATGAGAAACGCATATCCAAGCTCCATAGAGACGGACTATTGGACTCATTTTATTATGAATCATTTGAGATATGTGAGTCTTGCTTATTAGGCTAAATGACTAAAGCCCCATTCACTGGTCATACTGAGAGGGCAGATGATCTCTTGGGTATTATCCATGCTAGAGGTGGGTTCTACTAGTTCGTTACATTTACTGATGATTTCAGTAGATACGGATATGTGTTTCTTATGAAGAACAAATCCGAGACCTTTGAAAAGTTCAAAGAGTTTAAGAATGAAGTAGAGAACCAACTGGGAAAACGAATAAAAGCACTCCGATCTGATCAAGGTGGCGAATATTTGAGTCAGGAGTTCCGTGATCATTTGATAGAGTGTGGTACTGTATCACAGCTCACCCCACCCAGAACACCGCAACATAATGGTGTCTCTGAGCAGAGGAATCGTACCATGTTGGACATGGTGCGGTCGATGATGAGTCATGTAGTCTGCCCGTTTCCTTTTGGGGTTTTGCTCTAGAGACTGTTGTTTTTACACTAAATTGCGTTCCGACGAAGACGGTTCAAAAGACACCATATGAGATATGGACTGGGAAGCGTCCTAGTATGTCTTTCATTAAGATTTGGGGCTATGAGGCATATGTACGACGTCATATGTCTGACAAGCTGGAACCCAAATCAGATAAGTGTTATCTTGTGGGATATCCTAAGGAAAGTAAAGGGTATTACTTCTACCATCGTTCCGAGGGCAAAGTGTTTGTCGCTAGGAGTCGTGTTTTTATAGAGAAAGAGTTTCTGTCTAGAGAAAATACCAGGGTAGAACTTGACGAGGTTCAAGAACCACAAATGATGAATGAATGTGAATTGGAACCTGAGCAAGGACTACAATCTGTTATAGCTGGAGAAACTGCTCAAGAAACACAAGTCCTACATAGATCTGGTAGACCAAGATTTGAACCTGAGAGATATGGATTTCTCATGACTCAAATAGGTAATGTGTTGCTTATGGATCATGATGAGGAACCAGCAACCTACCAAGATGATATGAATGGACCAGACTTCGAGAAGTGGCTTGAGGCCATAAAATCTGAAATGGACTCCATGTATTCAAACCAAGTTTGGAACTTGGTGGAACCACCTGAATGGGTACGACCCATAGGGTGCAAGTGGGTCTTCAAGAAGAAGACCGACATGGATGGGAATGTACAGACATTCAAAGGCCGGCTGGTGGCTAAAGGTTTCAGGCAAATTCATGGTGTTGACTATGATGAGACCTTTTCCCCTGTAGCCATGGTCAAGTCCATCAGAATTCTACTTGCTATTGCTGCGTATTATGACTATGAGATATGGAAAATGGATGTCAAAATGGCTTTCCTTAATGGAAACCTCCTTGAGGAAGTGTATATGACACAACCCGAGGGTTTTGTATCTCCAAGTGAAGCCACTAAAATATGCAAGTTGAATCGATCCATTTATGGATTGAAACAAGCTTCTCGAAGTTGGAATCTGCATTTTGATGAGAAGATCAAAGAGTTTGGTTTCATCAAGAACGAAGATGAACCTTGTGTTTACAAAAGGATTAGTGGGAGCATTGTCATTTTCTTGATATTGTATGTAGATGACATACTGCTGATCGGGAATGACATTCCAACCCTGCAAGCCATTAAGAACAGGCCAGGGGACTGCTTTTCTATGAAAGACTTGGGTGAAGCAACTTATATACTTGGTATTAAGATCTATCGAGATAAATCGAAGAAGTTGCTGGGTTTGACCCAGAGTACATACATTGACAAGGTGTTGAAACGGTTCAACATGCTTGAGTCCAAGAAAGGATTCTTACCCATGTCACACAGTGTGAGTCTCTCTAAGGACCAGTGTCCTAAGTCTTTGGAAGATAAGGACCGCATGAAGTTGGTTCCATATGCCTCGGCAATTGGATCAATCATGTATGCAATGTTGTGTACTCGCCCTGATGTCTCATATGCTTTGAGCATGACGAGCAGGTATCAGTCTAATCCTGGTGAGAGTCACTGGATTGCTGTCAAGAATATTCTAAAGTACATGAGAAGAACTAAGGATACGTTCTTGGTGTTTGGTGGAGAAGAAGAGCTCGTTGTAAGTGGTTACATAGATGCTAGCTTCCAAACTGATAGGGACGATTCAAAGTCCCAGTCAGGTTTTGTATTTTGCCTTAATGGAGGAGCTGTAAGTTGAAAGAGTTCCAAGCAAGAGATAGTTGCTGATTCTACGACAAAAGCCGAGTATATTGCTGCCGCAAATGCGGCAAAGGAGGCTGTGTGGATTAGGAAATTCATCGGCGAGCTAGATGTAGTTCCTAGCATTGTTGATCCCGTAGTTCTCTACTGTGACAACAACGGTGCAATTGCCCAAGCTAAGGAACCTAGATCTCATCAGCGCTCCAAGAACATACTCCGGTGGTTCCAACTTATTCGAGAGATTGTTGATCGAGGAGATGTGAGCATTTGTAGAGTACCGACTGAAGAAAACATAGCGGATCCACTGACAAAGCCTCTTGTGCAAAGGAAGCATGATGGTCATGTATGATCAATGGGTATTAGATACCTGAATGATCACCTTTAGTGGGAGCCTTGTGAATTGTATGTTTGTTGGTTGTTTATTCATTTGATGAATTATGATATGTACTATTTATTTCATTTTACATTTATGGCAAGTTCTTTTATTATGTCAACAATTTCTATATGATAGACTAATTAACATAATGAATGCCCTTAGAATGTTTGCTTCCATAGGAATTCAAGTACGTGACTTGAATATGAGGGCATATGTTTAAATGAAGCTTCATTCTTAAATGGTCCCTGGTCGAGGTATCATCCTAGAAATTAGGGCGAGGATGAGACCATAAGACTAGGATGTGCGTTGACTGATGACCGGTTCTCACAGGTCATGATATTGTAATATCAAGTCATCACATGGGTACTTGTTAGGAACAAGTTGTACTGGACAGACCCACCATGAGACTACTTTGTGGATTATTATATGAACGTGTCACAAGTAGGTCTCAAGTGACAATGGTGTTTGTGGTCCTTTGACCTGAAGTCACAACATTCATCGGGTGAGGAAGAACGTACTTTGATGCCATCTAAAGTCTTCTCTTGACAAAGGTTGATGATAAGGGTGGTTATTAGGTATGTTAAGAATCATTTGGGTGTTTGTGTGTGAGCAGATATGGGATTAGTCCTCCTTTATGACAGGAGTTACATCAATGGGCCCCTTGATGGAATGAGACTGAGAAATGCATGGCCATGCTTGGTTGAGTCAATATATGATATTGAGCTCACCACTTTCTGACAGTCTATTCTAGATCAGGAAACTGGGATTGAACAATTACGAGGGTGACACGGTCCATGCCTCTAGTTCTATCCGGATGTAAGGGACAAAGGGACATGACAACACTGATACATTGGTCATGACAGACTTGTTGAGTTGTGAACTCTTATTTCTTGGGTAGCAATGATGCATTGCTAGATGCCGCTCATTGTTTGTGAGACTTTTATTTGATACGTTCAAGATCAAGTGAGAGACTGTTGGTGTTTCCATGATGATATGGAAGTGGTCAAATATCTAGTCTCACTGCCAACGCGATATGAGCCTATAGGTTCGCACATAAAAGTGTTTGGAGAAATTGGAGAAAGAATTGAGTTGATCTTGCTCATATTGGATATGAGTAGAGGATTATTCTTATGACTATTTGGAAGTACGTTGAGAATGTCTCAACGGGAAATCGTTTAAAGTGTTTAAACGATTGGACTTATACTAGACAAATTTGGCTAAAGTGTTTAACCGAACTGTGTCAAATTCAGCTAATGGGTTTGGACGAATTCTCCTAAAGTGTTTAGACGATTTCGGCTAAGTCAAATTTGGGTAAATGATTTAATCGAATTTATATAGCCGAATAAGTATAGTCAAATTCGTTTATAGGGTATCGACGAATTCGGCTATTGTGTATAGTCGAACTGGTTGCTGCGTGTTCGTCGAATGCTGGGTTCAGCGTGTTCGTCGAACGCTGGGATCAGCGTGTTCGTCGAATGCTGGGTTCAGTGTGTTCATCGAAAGCTGGTATCAGCGTGTTCGTCGAACGCTGGGATCTACGTGTTCGTCGAACGCTGGGTTCAGCGTGTTCGTCGAATGCTGGGTTCAGCGTGTTCGTCGAACGCTGGGTTCATCGTGTTCATCGAATGCAGGGTTCTGCGTGTTCGTCGAACGCAGGATTCTGCGAGCTCGTCGAACGCAGGTTTCTGCATATTCGTCAAACGCATGCCTCTTGAGTTCGGCGACCGCAGGCTTCTTTGATTTTGTCGATCGCAGCCTTTTATATATATATCAGTTCACGATCTAGGGTTCGTGGGTCTTGGATGGGACCGAACTGATTCCTTTTCGATTTGTGAGGGCAGCGCCGTAATCGTTCCGCTAGGGCTTCTCTCCTCTTCGAACAGTCGCTGCCTCTTCCTGTAATCGAACCTAGCAGTTCGTGGAAGACGTTGATGACTCTTCTTCTCCGACCTAGTTCTTGTGCGACAAGAAGCCAAGGTTCTCCGTGTCTTGTGTGGACTTCTATAGAGGTGTGGACACAATTCTACACTTACTCCTCCGACGAGCAGTCCATTGTTGACGGAGCAGATAGGAAGTGCAGAGCAAGGACTTGGAATAGGATTTCGAATCCTAGAAGATTTTTCATGGATCTTTTGATTGAGTGCTGACTCAATTCCATGAAGGTAATTTTATTGTTGCCTCAATTTCTTGATTCATGGTTTTTAGCAAGATCCACATGTCTCTTTGGGTTGTTCTTGATATATTCCGATGCGCACATTTGATGTGTATACCTTTAAGGAAAACCCAACACTAGGGCGTGAAACGTCCGTAACGCCTGCATTGAAGCCAGACAGCGCCTTCTCCGCACCCAGCAAATCACGCCCCTTACACGCCCCTTGGTCATGGGCGTGACCAAGGGCGTGTAACCTAGAATTTTCAGCTATAAAAGGCAGCTCCTCCAGATGATCAAGCACCTTGCATTGGATTCCAAGCCTCCATTTCTTGCTTTATTTCTGTGATTTTAAGTATTCAAGTTCTACTTTTTCTTGCACTTGTAATTTCTCTTTCAATAGTTGTAATTCCTTTTCTTAAATTAATAAAATTTGTTGTTGTTTTGTTCATCTATTCTCTCCCTCTTTTCAATAGTTTTAATCTTCAAGTTGAGTTACCTTTCTTGTTGCAACCAAATCAAAGTACTTTTTGATAGAACAATAGAGATCTTCTTGAGTAAGAGTAATTAACATGCCCAAATTTTTATACGACCTTGGTTTTTATAAGCCTATACTACATTCGACATGGTACACTTGCCGTTGTCGTTTGCAAGCATAGTTTTGCTCATCAAGTTTTTGGCGCCATTGCCGGGGATCTGAGTTGATATTTCGAAAGAGAATATCTATTGGCTTTATCTTCTCCTTTCTTCTCTTTTTTTCATTTCTACTAGGTGCAACTAAATTCCTGGAAAGGACGCTATGGGCTTGAATTCCCATCACAGCCTCTAGGACCTTGCGAGCCGTTCACCTGGTTGACCTTGGGAAGTCCAGGACTAATCTTAAATCACCTAATTAAAAATATATATATATTTATAATAAATTTTTATATAATGAAAATATCTAGTCGCAACCTAAATCACCTAGAGGGGGGGGGGGGGGGGGGGGTGAATAGGTAGATTCTGCGTCTTTTTGCAGAATAAAAATATTGGAAATAAAAGCACACAGAAAAGTAAACACAGCACAACACAGAGAATTTATAGTGGTTCCCCGATGTGGGTAGTCCACTTTCCCGCCTCGCCTATCTAGCACTCCAAGGCTAGATTCGGCTACTTCACCAAACTCGAATCAATAAATATCCTACTACTCGGAGTTCACAACTCCTACAAGCTCGGAGCAAGAATACTCCTACAACAACTCGGAGAACAAACTTCTCCTACAAACTCGGAGCACACAATCTCCTACAACTCGATCCTCAAACAAGGATCTACACAATAACTCGGAATCAAGCTTCCTACAAGATTTAAAATATGGTTCTTACAACAACACAGTAAATTGAAAAACAATCTTCTTAAACTTCCGATGAAGTTCTTCTTCAGATCTTGAGAGAAAGATTTCTTCTTCTTAGCAATAAACTTCAGTCCTTTGTGAATGAAGAATGAAGAAATCTTAAAAATGATTTGAAGCTAGATCTGAGAACTTGAATCGACTTTGTTGGGGAAATGATTTCTCTTAGCCCCTAGAAATTAGTTGAATATGAATTCTAAGAAAGAAAAACAAGGTTAAGTAAATATGCGTCGAATACTATTCGACGCAACGTCGAAATTAAGTCGATGTTTCCTTCAGATTGAGTCGAAGTAACTTTAGGAAGATTTCGACGTATGTGTTGTCGACGCTACTCTGATTTCTAATCGACGCAACTTAGTCGTTGCACCTTCCTTATTCTCCTCTCGATGTCCAGCCAAGAAGAACTCGACGTTTACGTCGAGTGGTAATCGACGCACGTCGATTTATATGACAGATTTAAATATGCGCCAGATCTCTTTCCTTCTTTCAGTAGATCTAATTTGTATGGAATAAATGTCAATATTTTATAGCCGTTCTGAATCATTCTTTCCTTATATCTGATTCTTGGCTAATTTGATTAAACTTATTTGGACATTATTTGAAATCAGAATTAGTTCTTTCCTTCTACAGAAATAAATATTATGGAAACATTTTCATCTTTCTATTTTTCTGACTGCTAATTGATTATCCTCCTATAGTATTATTTTGAATCAACAGAGCTATAAATAAAGAGGAGGTCGGCAGAAAAAGTAGAACAAGTGATTCACCATTTTTACATTTGAAAAAGAGGAAGAGCTCCCAAGTATAGAGAGAAAATTGAGAAATTGTCCTGCAGCAATATTCAAGCACATCTTCTTCTCCTGCTTCTGAAGTCATTCTGCTGCAAGTTCTGATAGCTCTCACAAAGAGAGAAAAGCTACAAATCTTATTCTCTCTATATAAGAAAGATTTAATTCACTTCTTGTGCTTCCAATCTTCTTGCTAGGAAGAAGATTCATTCTTGTTCTTATTTCTTTCTTCTTTCTTATTCTTACTTAAATATTGTAAAAGAGTTTTTAGAATCTCTCTTCAAAAAATTCAGTGTACTGGTTCTAAGAGTCTCCTTGTCAATAGACTCAGGGTGGTTCTAAGAGTCTCCTTGTCAAAAGACTCAGGGTGGTTCTAAGAGTCTCCTTATCAAAAGACTCAGTGCAAGATAGTGAATTCCTACCAAGGGGGTAGAAGAGTGGACTACCCAAAGTTTGGGGAACCACTATATTTTCTTGTGTTGTGCTGTGATTTCTTTTCTTGCATTTACTTTCTTTACTTGTTTAATTCTTGTTGGTGTGTGGGAAGCTCTAATCTGTGATCATACATATATATATATATATATATATATATATTTACTTTGCACAAAATATTATAAATCTCTATTCACCCCCCTCTAGAGAATTCTAGTGAGGTTAACTGTGCACTTTAAGACTTGATCAATAGAAGATGAGAGCTAATCAGTAGATCTTGATCTTGACGATTGAACTTTTCAAGACGAGTCATGAATCGCTGGCTTTGACGGAGACGAAATGCTTGCGTGAGAACAGTCGGCCGTCAGTAGTAATTTGCGATTTTCTTTTCAATTCACGATTAGGGTTATCTGGAAATAATCCTTTGGTATTTATAGAGTCTTCTTCCAACGGTCATAAGCGCGAATTAGGGATCTAGCTCCACGTGTACTGTACATGGGAAATGCCCTAAAGAATACGTCGTCGAATTGAACCGGAAACTACCTGCAGACCGATTCGGCGAAATGGATTAACCGAATGGCATTAACCGAATTTATTCGGTTAAACCATACAGTCGAATTCGGCAGTTCTAGGGATTCGACTAAACAGATTCACCGAATTTCATTAGTCGAATTCGACTATTCTTTTACTTAGAAAAATAAACCTTTCGGACAGGGATTAGCCGAATTCAGTTATATCCATTCAAACCATATAGTCGAATTCGACTATATGTTCTTAAATGATATAATCGAATTTTACTTAAGTTCTTTTCCTTTCTCAAATGATTCCATCATCAGCTCCAGTCCTTCTTCTCTAGCACTTTCTAAATGAAGTACATCCCAATAGAGAGATTTCACATGAGCCAACACTTTGGTCTATACAATGAGGGATTACATTGCACAGGCCTGTGTTTGACGACTCATTGAAACCTGACATTGGTTTGTACTTAGAGTGGAATAACCTGTCACATCACAGCTAAAGTGCATAATCAAATACAATTACAATTCGTCTTAGTTTGAAGGGGACTTCTTCAAATCAGGGCTATTGTGGATACAATACCCAACAATCTCCCCCTATTTGAAGAAGTCAGAACCGTATCTACTAAGGTGAATTGCACAGGAAATAATAAATATAAGCAAATAAAAAGCTGAGCTATGTGGATATATAAAAGCATCATAAACAAAAACTTAAGTCCACCAAAAATTAATTAGACAGCAATATATAAATGTTCTTAAAAGAGAAATAGAGTTTAGCGATCAAGCATCCATCATTTCTCTTTCGTCTTTCCCTTTTGAATCTTCTTCAATTGTCTGACAAAGTAAGCTTTTGGCTTCGGAAAATATCGTGGAGGAGGAGAAGGAGGCTTTTCATCATCTTGATGGTTCCTGTAGTGAATTCTTCTCTTGAGCCTAGCCATCTCCCATTTGTGGATCTCATCTCTATCATAGTAATTGTCGACAGATTCATTAGAGTTCATCACAAGATTATAAGTGTCCAAAATGATATTCCTGGATTCCGGACTCCACAGTTCTCCAACAATCTTCCTGGGATGAGGTGCTCTTGGTTATAGAAATCTGGGACCTGCAGCCCTTCTAGCATCATGCATAAAGCCACCTGAGCTTGATCCTCCTTGATCAACTCTAGCTCTTTTCCTGAAGTTTTCTTCTTCATCGTCTGACCAATGATAATTTTCAGGAGGAATAAAAGGTTCAGACAGAGCAGCAAATTGAATTTCTGGATGGAATTCTTCAAACGGAAACGCTGGCTGCGCAAAAGATTGGCCTGGCCCTTGGAAACCATGAGCATAGCCTCTTGACAATTCATTGTGCAACCACATTTGATTTTGATGCAAATAACTATATAAATTTTGAAACTTGACATCAATGCCTCTTGAAATTTCTGAAAGCTGGGATTGAACATTCATCTGTGACTCTTGAATCCTTCCTTCGATCTCTCTATTTAAATCAAAAAATTGCATTTGAATCCTTTCATGCAATCTTTCCTCCCCCTTTTTGACTTCTTCAGTCAGGGTTTGGATAATTTCATTCTTTATACTTTGGAGAGAGTTCTGACTGGCCGATCTTCCCCTCACTGTATCCTCAAAAATATATTGCTGATTTTCAGAAAGTTTTGTAGTATTATCACAAATCGAGTGTAATCCATCCACGACATGCTTTAGGGTGGAGGCACCCATCGAGAAATATTCATCTTGCTTTTCTTTGACCTTGTCTAAACTGTGAGCTACTGAATGTAAATGATTTCCCATTCCCTTCTCTATGGCTCTGGTCTTGTCAAAAACCTGATGGAGAGCAAATTCAAAGAATCTTTTCTGCTTTACAAGAAGTTCTTCCAAATTGATCATCATGGAGTCTTCAGCAGAGGGAGGTTGGGCTTGGAATCGAGAAGATATTCCAAAATCATCCTCAGCGACCAGAAAATCACTTGAATCTACATCATTCATATAGTGATAAAATTGAAGAGCATCGAGGGTGTCATCATTTCTAACTGGAGGAGGGGTGGAGCCTTCATTTCTTTTATCTTCAACAGTGATCTGAATTTTGTGAATTTTGGGGTGTGGTACTGATTTCTCGTTCATCCTGGATGTAGAGGCAGAAGGCCCTGCTTCATGATCATCTGCAATAATGATTGTAATATTTTCAGGAGGCGGAGTTAGCTCTGTCATATCTTGCTTGTCTGCTGTAGAATGAGATTGAGCAGAATGGACATTCTCCCCCTCAATCTGAGCAGGGATGTCATCTTCTGGAAGAGAATCTTTCCCCTTATCTGACTTATTTATCTTCACTGCATCAGCATCAGGGTCATCTCCCCCTTCATCATTACCATCACTATCATCATTTCTACCACCATTGTCATCTGCCTTGGAATGAGAGCTGTGAGGAGTAGGATTCTTTGGAGATGAAGCTGGAGAAACTATAGGAGAATCTCGTTTGCCTGATTCTGGTAGTTTAGAACACTCCCCCTTAAGGGGTTCACGTTCTTTTTCACTTTCTTTTTCAGGAGAGGAGACTGGAGAGTTATTGTCGAAGCTCCTTTCAGACTCATCATAAAGGACCTTTTTAGCTTTTGAAACAACGGGAGTCAGCACCTTGGTCTCACCAACTTTCCTGGACCATCTTTCAATCATGGAGGAATCTATTCTTTTAAAATGGTGGAGAGGGGTTCCTGTCTTCATGCTGAATCTGACTTTGTCTAAGCGATTGAGATATAAAGAGAGGATTCTTCCAAAGTTAGGAGTGTTCAGACTAGGTGAAATTCTGCCAAACACACGCTGCCCCAATCAACCCTTGTACTGCAGATTACTGAGCCGATCAATTTGAACATATCATTTGAGATGTAATCATGAGAGCCAACTTTACACAAAAGAACTTTCCCCATAATATCTGAGAGCAGTTTCCCTTCCTCATTCATGTGCTTCCGATAGATGGATTTAGTTCCTTTAGGCAATCCACAAAACGACAATGCCTTCTTGAAGTCCTTGGAGGAGAAATCATCTGATTTGGTTACCACTGGAAGTTTGAGAAGCTTAGTCAATCTGGAGGGAGAAACCTTGACTGAGAGATCACCGATCTTGCTCTTGATTACTGACCCTTGCTTCATGAGCTCTGCATGCTTGAAGAACTTCAACACTTCCTTCTCAAGAACCTTGCAAGGATGCTCTAGAACAAAGCCTAATCCTGCAACTTCAAGCGCCAACACGACATTGCGGAATTCATCCATTGAACTGTCGAACCTAGTTCTTACGAGCTCACTGCCGGAGAGCAACTTGCTCGACTGCTTCTTAGACATTGCGAATGGAACTTTGGAGAAGAATCGATCGAGGGAGACGAAGCGGCAGAGGAATCGCACGATCGAAGTTCGGAGTCGGAAGTGAAGCGACGGACGAATTTGGGAGTGCGATGCGTTCGGATTTCTCTTTTAAGAATCATTTATGTAGAGTTGGAAATTAGGAGAGAGAGCGCGTACCTGATATTTTGAATCGCGTCTCTTCGAATTCCAGTAAATGATAAGAAGGAAATTTGAATTCTGGAAGATTCGTCATTCGGCTATTGGGATTAGTCGAATTCGATTAATAGGATTCGCCGAATTCGGTTAAAGGGGTTCGATTAGCCGAATTCGATTAATCGAAATCGCCGAATTCGATTAATCGAAATCGCCGAATTCGACTAAATGGTATATTCGAATGCAATTCGTTGATATCTTCTGAAGAATTCGACTATTCAAATTTTTGTCTTCTGGGAGAAGGAATTTTCTTATTTTCTGAGCTTGTTTCTAAGATTCTTTGTTTAACATGCCAAGCTCCATTTTGAAATAGTTGAACTTTGATTCATCGAGCGGCTTTGTGAAAATGTCTGCAATTTGCCGATCCGTCGGGACATAGCTAAGATCAATGTCCTTGTGCTCCACATGCTCCCGGATGAAGTGGTAACGGATCTCAATGTGCTTCGTCCTGCTGTGAGACACCGGATTATTGGCGATTGCAATAGCGCTTGATGAATCACAATACATAGGAATTTCCTTAAGCTTCAAATTTTAGTCTTCAAGTTGGTTCCTAATCCACATCAATTGTGCACAACAACTGCCTGCGGAGATATACTCCGATTCAGCGGTTGAAATAGCAACACAATTATATTTCTTGCTACTCCAGGAGATAAGCCGTTTCCTAAAGAATTGGCACGTTCCTGAAGTACTTTTCCTGTCGTCTTTGCTTCCTGCAAAATCAGCATCTGAAAAACCTGTTAGCTCAAAATCATTACTTCTTGGGTACCATAAGCCAAGATTTGGTGTGCCTTTAAGGTATCTCAAAATCCTCTTTGCAGCGGAGTAGTGAGATTCCTTAGTGTTCACCTGAAATCTAGCACAAACACATGTTGAGAACATTATATCCGGTCTACTCGCAGTAAGGTAGAGCAAGGATCCAATTATACTTCTAAACTTGGTTTCATAAAAAGGTTTCCCTTTCTCATCCTTGTCTAGAGACATAGCTGAACCCATTGGAGTCCTCATATAGGTTGCATTCTCCATTCCGAATTTCTTAATTAACTCTTTGGTAAACTTCGTCTGAGAGATGAAAATTCCATCCTCAGATTGCTTTACCTGAAGTCCTAAGAAATACTTCAGCTCTCCCATACTGCTTGTTGAAATTTTGAAGTGGTGTGGAGGAGACCGGGCGGTCTGGTTTGGGAGACCGCGGTGATCGCGCGGCTTGTATAGGTTATCTGCCGGTCTGGCTCTGCCGGGTTGTTCTGGCGGTCTGCTGGTTGTTCCGGTCTGTTCTTGGTAGCTACGGTTTGTTCTCGAGTAGGTTTGCTAGTTTGCCTAGCTTCCTTGTTGGAAGACCGGGCGGGTTATTCCTATATATGATCGTCTACCTGGGCGGTCTATCATGGCGATCTGGCGACTTGTCTGAAGTCGTCCAGATGGTTCTAGCATGCTCCTGGTGGTCTAAGGAAGGAGCGTTGTTGAGACCGCACGGCTTGTGCGCGGTCTTGTGTTCGCGTAGCCTGTGCGCGATCTTGTCTGCTGATCTGCGTCTTGGTCGGGTGATCGTCCAAGAGGTCTGTTTGCGTGGTCTGTCTTTTGAGACCGTTCACGATCTGATGGGTGGTGACTGTATCCCGGTTTGTGCGGTGACGACATCCGTCCACCCGCCTATAAATAGGGGTGCATGGCCCGTCATTCCTAACAAGAACTGTAAGAACCAGAGCCCGGATTGTTTCTTGCGGTCTCAAGTTTGAGTTCGCGCGACTTGGATTCGAGTTAACCTTTGTTGTGTTCGCAGGTTTGCGGTCAGCAGGGTGCGATCTCCTTCCTTGGTGATTTCCGGTGGCTTGAATAAACAGTTCGTCTGCTGTCTGTCATCGAACTGGGTTATTGTGTTCTTATGTTGTTCGCAGCGAGCTCAGTGATCAGGCGACCTTCAGCGGTTAGGCAGTCTGAGTTGCGGTCTGGCGACAGCTTCAGTTCTTTGTTCCAATAAAGCTTCAGTTCGTGCGGTCTGACGTGCGGTCTTCCAGTGCTGGCAGTCTGTCAAGTTTCTGTTCGTGTGATCTCAGGGCAAGCCGGGCGAGCTCTGGAGTGGTGCGGCTTCTGCGGTCTGAGCTTGTCTAGCCGCCAGCTTTGCCTTTTGGCGTGTTTTGTTCTTCTTGTCTCCGTGATTCTGATGAATCATGTCTCTCCATGTATACCTCGCATTGTAAAGCAGTTCTGTTTCAATAAAGATTTCTTATGTTGTTGTTTTGGCATTGTGGTTGTTTGGCTATAACTCTTGTTGATACAACTCCTGCTTACTCCTAAACGGTCCAATCAAAAATTTTAACATTGTATCAGAGCGAGGTTCTTGGAGTGGATAAGCAGTGATCAACTAGAGTTGCCATCGTCTTTGTGAAGAAGAGAGCACATAGATTGCCATGGAAGGTGGATACGCAAGAGGTCTTGGTATTGAACTCCTCACATCGACTAACTTTAAAAAGTGGAAGTCGTGTATGGAGAGTTACTTTCTTGGCGAGGATCTATGGGAGGTAGTTGGCGGAGAAGAAACACAAGAGGTGTTTCTAGCAGGAGATAATATGGCAGAGGTGAGACTTTGGAGGAGGACGAATGCTATAAGGCAGAGTTCACTCTCAAAAGGGCTATCTCACCAGAGCTGTTTGATCACATAATCGGATGTAAATCTGCTGCTGAGATTTGGACATCCTTGGATGGATTGTTCAATAAGAAGAATGTAGCGAGGCTACAGTATCTTGAAATTGAGTTGGCGAAAGCCTCTCAAGGTGATCTTTCTGTTTCTACCTTCTTCCTCAAGATGAAGAACCTCACGGCAGAGATTTCTACATTGGACCCTGATGAGCCTATCTCTGAGGCAAAACTGAAGAGGCATATCATCCGCCGATTGCCGAAGGAGTATCTTGCTTTTGTGACTTTAGTTCAGGGTTGGGCAAATCAACCGTCGTTGTTGGAGCTGGAGAACCTTCTTGCTTCGCAAGAAAGTTTAGCAAAACAGAGGGCGGGGGTTTCAATCTCCGGGGGAGAAAGTGATGTGATGTTCTCTGGGAAGAAGAAGAAGTAATGGGAGAAGAAGAAGCCGGGTCTTGATGGACCCTCCACTTTAGGCCAGCAAGATAGGGGTTATGCTCCTAAGTCTGATAGGAAGAAGAAAGGAGAGGGACCGAGGTGCTTTAGATGCAACAAGACCGGGCACTTCAAGAAAGATTGCCGGGTAAATCTTCAGCCGGGACATGCAGTGGAGAAGGAGATGCCAAAGTCTGGTGAAGTTGGATGGGGAGGAGCCTTTGCATCTAATATAACGGCGATGCCCGTTAAGGCCTTGGCTTCCATCAACTATGATGAGGACTGGATTGTTGATTCAGGGTGTGGGCATCATCTCACCGGGGATGGATCAAAGTTCTCTTCTTTGGCGCCTTACTCAGGTAACAATGCTATCATTACGGCTGATAATTCTATTCATCCAGTAGAGCACGAAGGAGTCATCTCTCTGAGCAGTGATAAGGGTCCACTCATGTTGAGGAGTGTTTATCACGTGCCTGGTATGAAGAAAAATCTCTTCTCTATGACAAATGCGGTCGATGCCGGTTATCACATTCTGTTTGGCCCAACAGAAGTGAAGTTTCTTAAAACTCAACCGGAGATAAAGGGATATGTTATTCATGTCGGCAAGCGGGTGAAAGACTTGTTCGTTTTATCGACAAGTACCTATGTTGATAAGATGAGGACCAATGATGGCGCGGCCATCTGGCATGAAAGGTTGGGGCATGTAGGCATGGACAAATTGAAGGCTATGGCGGTAAGGGGCCTTGTCAATGGCTTGCCTAGCTTGTCCTCCTATGGAGACGGTCATGTCTGCGAAGGATGTCAGTTTGGTAAGTCTCATCGACTTCCATTTGACAAATCGCAAACAAGGTTCAAAATGCCGTTGGAGTGCATCCATGGTGATTTGATGGGACCGACTGCCACCCCAAGCCTTGGAGGCAACAGATACATGTTGGTGTTGATTGACGACTACACCAGATATGTCTCAGTGTATTTCTTAAAAGAGAAGTCAGAAGCCTTTGCAAAGTTTGTGGAGTTCAAGGAGCTGGTGGAAGGCCGGCTTGGCCTGCGGGTTAAAAAACTTAGAACTGACAATGGTGGGGAGTTCACCTCTGGTGAGTTCTCAAGTTTTTGCAGGAAGCAAGGCATCAAGAGAGAGCTCACTTGTGCCCATACTCCACAGCAGAATGGCATTGCGGAGAGGAAGATCCGTCATCTGACGGAAACCTGCAAATGCTGGCTTCATGTTAACAGTATCCCAAAGTCCTTCTGGGCGGAGGGAATGTCTTGTGTAACTTATGTCATCAACAGATTGCCTCTGAGTCCTATCAACATGAAGACCCCTCATGAACTAATGTTCAAGGAGAAGTCGAGCGTTGCACACCTTCGGGTGTTTGGATCAACCTGCTATGTGCACATTCCTGATGCTCTTCGGACAAAGCTAGATGTGAAAGCAAGGAAGCTAGTCTTTGTTGGGTATGATGAGCGGAAGAAGGGATGGAGATGCATGGATCCTGAGACACGGAGGTCAATTGTTTCTCAGGATGTGGTGTTTGATTAAGTAACTTCCTACAAGGGGAGTTCAGGAGTTGAGCTATCGGAGGGCAGGATTGATGAAGGAGGAAAAGCTGCGGGAAGTCTTCAAGTGGAGTTGCCTGTTTCACCAGGAGCTCCAGCTGTGTCTAGCTCAGAGGCGGAAGCTTCAGGTTCTGGAAGCAGGGGGAGCGATGCTCCAAGCTCGTCTGGAAAAGAAGCTAGTTCAGAAGAAGCAGCTGAGGAGGTGGTTAGTCAGGAGCAACCTCTTAGGAGGTCAAAGAGGACTATTCAACCACCAGATCGATATACAGGAGGGAACATGGTGAACTTTGTTTCATGTTTCTTCACTAGTCCCTTGGATGAGAGGGAGCCGTCGAGTTTTGAGAAGGCCAGAGGCGTGAAGGAGTGGGACATTGCTATGCAAGAAGAGATGGCAGCTCTCAAGAAGAATGAGACCTGGTCTCTTGTGCCCAAGCCCAAGGGCACCACTCCTGTCACTTGCAAGTGGGTTTTCAAGCTGAAGAAGAAAGCTGACGGCAGTATCGAGCGGTACAAGGCTCGCCTTGTAGCTCGCGGGTTTTCACAGCAGTACGGAGAAGATTATGATGAGAAGTTTAGTCCAGTGGCAATGCTGACTTCGGTTCGATTTGTTATTGCCTTGGCGGCTTCGAGTGGTTGGGAGATTTGGCAACTCGCCTTGAAGAATGCCTTCTTATACGGAAAGATTGACAAGGATATCTTCATGATCCAACCGCAAGGCTTCATCTCGAAGGAGTATCCAGACTACGTTTGTAAATTGAAGAAGGCCCTGTATGGGTTGAAGCAAGCGCCTCGGGCGTGGTACGGGAAGATTGCAGAGTATCTCTTATTCTGCGGATTCGTTGCTTCAGACTGTATGTGGATGCTTTGGGTGATTGTGCTACTGTATGTGGATGACATGATTGTCAACGGAAACTCGAAGGAAGCTATTGCAAGACTCAGGGCTGAGCTTGCTATCAGATTCGAGATGAAGGATCTGGGGGAGCTTCACCATTTCCTTGGACTCGAGGTGCAGAGGCGGGAGAGCGGTGTGCTCATTTCTCAGGCTGCCTATGAGGAGCGGATCGTTCAACGATTTGGCTTGGAGGAAGGGAAGAGCAGCTCTATACCTCTGGAGCTACATCATAAACTTTGGAAGGATGAGGGAAGGGTTCTATCTGATCCGTTGGTGTTCCGAGCTCTGGTTGGGAGCTTGATCTATTTGACCATCACGAGGCCTGATATTGCTTATGCAGTTGGCAAAGTGAGTCGGTACATGGCGGAACCACGGAAACCTCATCTTCTGGTGGCAAAAGGCATCTTGAAGTATGTGAAGCCGACCTCTGATTTGGGTCTTCTATATAGGAGAGGGACAAGCTTGGAGTTGCATGGTTTCATGGATGCTGATTATAGGGGAGACGTGGATGATCGGAGATCAACGTCTGGTTATGTCTTTTTGACGGGTCCCACAGCTATCTCTTGGTGCAGCAAAAAGCAAGACTCGGTGTCTGTATCTACCACGGAAGCGGAGTACAAGGCTTCGGCCTTGGCTGCTAAGGAAGCCGTTTGGCTCAGGAGGTTGGTAGAGGACGTTCATCAGGAGGTTCGAGGTCCCACTATGCTACGCGGGGACAATGAGAGTGCTCTCAAGCTGGTCAACAATCCAGTCTATCACGCGAGGACCAAGCATATAGAGATTGAGCACCATTTCATTCGTGAAAAGGTGTTGGGAGGATCTCTTATGGTCGAGCATGTTCGTAGTGCGGACAATGTCGCAGACATCTTCACAAAGCCGCTGGCGAAGGGACCGTTTACACGGTTGCGAAATTTACTCGGGCTAGTCTCCACTTCCCACTTCAAGGGGGAGTGTTGAAATTTTGATGTGGTGTGGAGGAGATCCGGCGGTCTGGTTTGGGAGACCACGGTGATCGCGCGGCTTGTATAGGTTATCTGCCGGTCTGGCTCTGCCGTGTTGTTCTGGCGGTCTGCTGGTTGTTCCGGTCTGTTTTTGGTAGCTGCGGTTTGTTCCCGAGTAGGTCTGCTAGTTTGCCTGGCTTCCTTGTTGGAAGCCCGGGCGGGTTATTCCTATATATGACCGTCTACCTGGGCGGTCTATCATGGCGATCTGGCGACTTGTCTGAAGTCGTCCAGATGGTTCTAGCATGCTCCTGGTGGTCTAAGGAAGGAGCATTGTTGAGACCGCACGACTTGTGCGCGGTCTTGTGTTCGCGCGGCCTGTGCGCAATCTTGTCTGCTGATCTGCGTCTTGGTCGGGTGATCGTCCAAGAGGTCTGTTCGAGCGGTCTGTCTTTTGAGACCTTTCGCGATCTGATGGGTGGTGATTGTATCCCGTTTTGTGCGGTGACGACATCCGTCCACCCGCCTATAAATAGGGTTGCGTGGCACGTCATTCCTAACAAGAACTGTAAGAACCAGAGCCCGGATTGTTTCTTGCGGTCTCAAGTTTGAGTTCGCGCGACTTGGATGCGAGTTAACCTTTGTTGTTTTCGCAGGTTTGCGGTCAGCAGGGTGCGATCTCCTTCCTTGGTGATTTCCGGTGGCTTGAATAAATTGTTTGTCTGCGGTCTGTCAGCGAACTAGGTTATTGTGTTCTTATGCTGTTCGCAGCGAGCTCAGTGATCAGGCGACCTTCAGCAGTTAGGCGGTCTGAGTTGCGGTCTGGCGACCGCTTCAGTTCTTTGTTCCAATAAAGCTTCAGTTCATGCGGTCTGAGGTGCGGTCTTGCAGTGCTGGCAGTCTGTCTGGTTTCTGTTCGTGCGATCTCAGGGCAAGCCGGGCGAGTTCTGGAGTGGTGCGGCTTGTGCGGTCTGAGCTTGTCTAGCCGCCAGCTTTGCCTTTTTGTGTATTTTGTTCTTCTCGTCTCCGTGATTCTGATGAATCATGTCTCGCCATGTATACCTCACATTGTAAAGCAGTTCTGTTTCAATAAAGATTTCTTGTGTTTCTGTTTTGGCATTGTGGTTGTTTGGCTATAACTCTTGTTGATACAACTCCTGCTTACTCCTAAACGGTCCAATCAAAAATTTTAACACTGCTCATTTCAAATTTCCCTTGCATCAAGTTAGAGAACTTTTTGCAGAGGTTATCATCGGTTGATCCAAAGATGATGTCGTCGACATAGATTTGCACTAGCAAAATCTTGCCTTTTACTTCACTAAGAAATAATGTCTTGTCTATCTTTCCTCTTGTGAATTTGTTTTCAAGAAGGAAGCTAGACAGCGTCTCATACCAAGCACGAGGAGCTTGCTTGAGACCATATAAAGCTTTTCGTAAGAAATAGACATAATCAGGAAAAGAGGAGTCAACGAAACCTGGGGGTTGTTCTACGTATAATTCTTCCTTTATATCACCATTAAGGAAGGCTGACTTCACGTCCATTTGATAGACCTTAAATCCTTTGTGAGCAGCATACGCTAGAAACAACCGAATCGCTTCGAGCCTTGCCACGAGAGCAAATGTTTGATCGAAGTCGATCCCTTCTTCTTTTCTGTACCCTTGAGCAACAAGTCTGGCCTTGTTCTTGATGATCAAACCATCTTCGTCCAGCTTGTTTCTGAATACCCATTTTGTTCCGATGACATTCTGTCCTTTGGGTCTGGGTACAAGCTTCCACACTTTGCATCTCTTAAACTGATTGAGTTCCTCTTGCATTGCGATGATCCATGAAGCATCGTTCTTTGCTTCATCGAATTTCTTTGGCTCGCCTTGTGATAGAAAGCTTAAATGCAAAACTTCATTAGCTGTACCTCTTCTTGTTCTTACACCGACATGGGTATCTCCAATAATTTGCTCAACAGGATGGTCCCTTAAATGTCTGATCATTCCAGCATTTAGATGACCATGAGGTTCCTGCACTTGTAGACGGAATATTTGCTTCAATAGACTTTGGAACGTCTTCCTTTACAACTTCCTTTAAGTTTAGTTCCTTGAACCTTGCATCTGCATCTTCAACAAAAACACTAGAAGAGCTGCTTTGAAGCATACTCGTCTCATCAAATATAACATTATAAGTTTCTTCTACAACCAGGGTTTTCTTGTTGAAAATCCTATATGCCTTACTATGGCTACTATAACCTACAAAAATACCTTCAAAACATTTTTCACTAAATTTAGTTTTGTAATATTTCCCGTTATTCAGTACGAAGCACTTACTACCAAAAATTCTAAAATAAGACAGGGTTGGTTTCTTGCCCTTCAGAAGTTCATAAGGAGTCTTATGATGATTCTTGTTGATCAGTGCTCTGTTTTGCACGTGGCAAGCAGTGTTGATGCCTTCAGCCCAGAAGTATTCTGGTAGTGAAGAGTCACTCAACATTGTTCTGCAAGCCTCTATGAGTGTTCTATTCTTTATCTCAGCTACTCCATTTTGTTGTGGAGTACGGGGAGAGGAAAACTCATGAAAGATACCTAGGCTTTCACAAAATTCGTCATAGCTTCAGACTTGAATTCTGTACCATGATCACTTCTGATTTTGACCACAGAACATTCCAACTCATTCTGGATTTGCTTGACGAATGTGGTGAAAGAAGCAAAGGTGTCTGACTTGTGTTTCAGAAAGAATACCCAAGCAAAACGTGAGTAGTCATCAACGATAACCAACGTATAAGACTTACCTCCTAAACTTCGGATTGGCATGGGACCAAACAAGTCCATATGGAGCAGATATAAGCATCTGGTAGAATCTTTGCCAATAATGCTTTTAAAGGTAGTCCGAGTCTGCTTACCCATTTGGCATGCATGACACGGTCTTTCTTTAATGCACTTAACATCAGGAGCATCACGAACTAAATTGTGAGAAAATAACATACTTATAGTTTTGAAATTTATATGTGCTAGTCTCTTGTGCCACTGGTCACAAAGAGATGCACTATCTTTTGCTAAAAGACACACTGGTGTAGAAGAGTCTAAACAAAAGAAATTTAAGCAGAAAATATTTCTACTCCAAGTGCCTGTTAAAATAGTTTCTGACGTATCAGACGACTTTATCAAGCACTTGTCCTTGTAGAACTCAACCATATAGCCTTTGTCACATAGTTGACTTATGCTAATGAGATTATGTTGTAATCCTTTAACGTAAGCTACATCTGTGAAAGAGACTATACCGTTAGTAATCATACCGTAGCCTTTCATGATTCCCCGATCAGATCCGCCAAAAATAACTTTTGGACCATCTTTCACAGAGGCGAAATCTTGTAATAGGCTTCTTATTCCGGTCATGTGCCGTGAACATCCACTGTCCAAGTACCATATGGGATTTGAGTTGGCCTTTGGACATACCTGCAATCAATAATCAATTGCCCTTAGGAACCCAAATCGATTTGGGTCCTTGGCTTCTTGTTAGATGACCACCACTTGGAATGTTAACATTGCGAGGGGTCATTCTTGCATTGTTAATCCGTGGAGTCAGGACATTTCTTGGATTAAACCAACAATCTACGGCAAAGTGACCAACCTTGCCACAACACCAATAATCGAACCGATTGTACCTTCTCTTTGTCTCCTGTTTTACTTTTTGAACGAGAGGTGCAACAGGAGTATCTTTCTTATAAGATGCTTTCTTATAAGACGCTTTCTTAGAAGTGGGGGCCTCATGGTGACAGCACACACATGGCTCCAACTTCTTCTCAACAGATTTGGGTGCAATCGTTTTGATCTTTGGGGCCTTCTTAGCAGCTGATCCGTGAACAAATGGACCGTGATCCTTGAGGATTACTTCTTCATGAGGAGCTTTGAATGGAGACACATCAAAGTTCCGGGGTCTGGTCCATCCTTGATATCTGTTGCTAGATTCAACATGTGTTGGTCTAGCAAAGTGACCAAAGGATGAGTCAAGGTCGAATGGATTTGTCAGAAAAACTACCTTCCTGAATGAAGGTTGACCTTGATTTCCAGTTCCTTTTCCTTTCATGGCTCTTTTCTCAGCAGCCTTACTAGTTTCAGCCTCATGACCAATGCCACTACCCTTCGCAGGAGCAGAAAACCTATCAATGAGTGGAAGAATAGTCTTAGGCTTCGAGAAGCTTTCTACGAGCTTTCTTTCTACCTTCAACTTATCTTCTAGTTCATTTATAGTTTTCTCCTTAAGATTCAACAACTCAGTGGAGCTTTTCAGTTCATCTTTCAAGAGTTGGATTTCATCTTTGAGAGGAGTTAATAGTTCAATTTCCTCCCTCAAAGTTAGTTCCACCGTCTTGAGAGATTCAATTTCTTTTGATTTGGATCTGACAACCTTGAGGCATTTGTCAAATCCCTTCACAAGGGATTTGTACTGAGTCATTAAATCTGAATCCTCCTCTGATGAGTAGTTGTAATTTGCAACGGATGCAGTCTCGCATTCAGAAGCGGAAAGAGGAGTATGAGAGTTTACCTTCCCCTTATAAGAGGAGTCGCCTACTTCTTCATCTGATTGTGCCATAAGCCCAAAGTAGGCTTCTTCTTCTGATCTTGACGCATCAGTGTCGCTGTCGCTCAGAGTCTTGGACTTTTTAGCTAGGAAGCTCTTTTCCTTCTTCTTTCCTTTGAAGGATCTCTTTTCTTCCTTCTTCGATCCTTCCTTCTTCTTATATGGGCACTCGACAATTACATGTCATGGCTTATTGCAGCAATAGCAAATAATGTCAGTAGAATCATGTTTGTTCGGTTTAGATTTATACCTGTCATTATTTTAGTCCTTCTTGTGATGATCACCATCACGTCTTGATCTTCTGTGATCTGAAGCAGAAGATTGGCCTCTTTTCTGCTTTCTTTTATTCAGAAGTCTTTTGAATTGCTTGGAGAGAAGTGAGAATTCTCCGTCAGACATGTCAGAGTTTGACGAGTAGCTTGCAGACTCATCATCTTCTTCTGATGACAGAGTTCTTATGGATGTCTTGACTTTGCTTTTCTTTGGTCCTTCAGCTTTCAGTGCCATGGATCTTTCCTTCTCGGAAGTCCTGTTGCCTTCTTCCTCAGCTTTCCTGAAGCTGAGCTTGAGCTCATGTGACAGAAGTTTTCTGAATAAGATTTGCGGCTCCATAGTGGTCAACTTGCCGAATTCTCTGATTGCAATGGCCTTGGTATCCCATTCTTTCGTCAGGGATCTCAAGAACTTATCATTCAGTTCGCCAACAGAAAATTCACAGTCATAGTTCCTAAGACCATTTACAATCTTAAAGAACTTCTCATAGGTTTCAGAAATGGAGTCTCTTGGATCTTGCTTGAAAGCTTCGTATTCTTGGTTCAGCAATGATCTTCGGTCATCCCTCACTTCTTCAGTACCTTCCATCAGAACAACTAGAGAATCCCACATCTCTTTGGCAGATTTGCAGTGAATCAGATTTTGCAGCATCGAGTCATCCACTGCACCGGCTATGATATTTTTTGCCTTCTTGTCTAGAGCGATAAGAGCGATCTCATCTTTAGTAAGTTCTAACATTTTCTTCGGAATCATGATTGTAGAGTTTATTGAAGATGGCTTTGTAGGAACATGTGGACCTTCTTCCACTATTTGAAAAATCCTTGGATCGGCGGTCTCCATGTAGAATCTAACTCTTTCCTTCCACATGGGGAAATTATCTTTGGTGCAAACTGGCAACTTGACAGAATCCTTTGATCTTTCCATTCCAGACATGCTAGATCAAGCGACTAGATTAGGAGATCTTGTTTAAGGTGTTAGCCTTTTGCGAACAACCTACCTCTGATACCAATTGAAAGTATCTAGTCGCAACCTAAATCACCTAGAGGGGGGTGAATAGGTAGATTCTGCGTCTTTTTGCGGAATAAAAATATTGGAAATAAAAGCACACAGAAAAGTAAACACAGCACAACACAGAGAATTTATAGTGGTTCCCCGATGTGGGTAGTCCACATTCCCGCCTCGCCTAACTAGCACTCCAAGGCTAGATTCGGCTACTTCACCAAACTCGGATCAATCAATATCCTACTACTCGGAGTTCACAACTCCTACAAGCTCGGAGCAAGAATACTCCTACAACAACTCGGAGAACAAACTTCTCCTACAAACTCGGAGCACACAAGCTCCTACAACTCGATCCTCAAACAAGGATCTACACAATAACTCAGAAGCAAGCTTCCTACAAGATTTAAAATATGGTTCTTACAACAACACAGTAAATTGAAAAACAATCTTCTTAAACTTCTGATGAAGTTCTTCTTCAGATCTTGAGAGAAAGATTTCTTCTTCTTAGCAATAAACTTCAGTCCTTTGTGAATGAAGAATGAAGAAATCTTAAAAACGATTTGAAGCTAGATCTGAGAACTTGAATCGACTTGATCAATAGAAGATGAGAGCTAATCAGTAGATCTTGATCTTGATGATTGAACTTTTGAAGACGAGTCACAAATCGCTGGCTTTGACGGAGACGAAATGCTTGCATGAGAACAGTCGGCCGTCAGTAGTAATTTGCGATTTTCTTTTCAATTCACGATTAGGGTTATCTGGAAATAATCCGTAGGTATTTATAGAGTCTTCTTCCAACGGTCATAAGCGCGAATTAGGGATCTAGCTCCACGTGTACTATACATGGGAAATGCCCTAAAGAATACACCGTCGAATTGAACCGGAAAATACCTGCAGACCGATTCGGCGAAATGAATTAGCCGAATGTCATTAACCAAATTTATTCGGTTAAACCATATAGTCGAATTCGGCAGTTCTAGGGATTCGACTAAACAGATTCACCGAATTTCATTAGTCGAATTCGACTATTCTTTACTTAGAAAAATAAACCTTTCGGACAGGGATTAGCCGAATTCGGTTATATCCATTCAAACCATATAGTCGAATTCGACTATATGTTCTTAAATGTTATAATCGAATTTTACTTAAGTTCTTTTCCTTTCTCAAATGATTCCATCATCAGCTCCAGTCCTTCTTCTCTAGCACTTTGTAAATGAAGTACATCCCAATAGAGAGATTTCACATGAGCCAACACTTTGGTCTATACAATGAGGGATTACATTGCACAGGCCTGTGTTTGACGACTCATTGAAACCTGATGTGGAATAACCTGGCACATCACAGCTAAAGTGCATAATCAAATACAATTACAATTCATCTTAGTTTGAAGGGGACTTCTTAAATCAGGGCTATCGTGGATACAATACCCAACATATAAAAAAATATAATAAATATATTTATCTAAAATTTTACTTTTTTCGCCTCTCTTTCTCTTTTCTTTTCTTTTTGGTTTATGACCCGACACAACTCTCCAGCTAATTTTGAAATTGGTTTTGATCCGGAAATCAAGCGCACCTTGCGGCGACGTCTCCGATTTAGTGATCTACCAATAATTCGTGAAGAGTCAATCAGAGAGACTAAAGAAGGTTTAATGGATAACCCCGACCATAATGAGGCCCCGCTACGGACCATGTCCTATTATGCGAAGCCAAATTGAGAGGGAACACAATCTAGTATTATTCGCCCGGCGGTGGCGAATAATATTTTTGATATTAAAACGAGTATCATTCAAATGGTACAGCAAACCGTCATCTTTGACGGCTTACCAGATGAAGATCCAAATTTACATTTATTAAATTTTTTGGAAATTTGCGATATATTTAAAATCAATGGCGTCACCGATGATGGCATTCATTTGCGTTTATTTCCATTCTCTTTGCGGACTAAGGCCAAACAATGGTTGGGATCTCTTCCTAGAGGTTCCATCACTACGTGGGCCGAAATCACGGAGAAATTTTTAATGAAATATTTTCCTCCGGCAAAGTCTGCTAAATTACGTACGGACATTCTCTCATTCACGCAAATAGACTCGGAGTCTCTCTATGACACATAGGAGCGCTTCAAGGAATTATTGCGGAGATGTCCTCACCATGCCCTTCCTTTATGGCAACAATTTCAAACATTCTACAATGTTTGAATCTCCAAACAAGGCAAATGATTGAAGCGGCAGCTGGGGGAACTCTAAATAACAAAACCCCCGAGGCCGCTCAAGAGATTTTTAAGGAGATGGCCATGAATGCTTATCAGTGGAATGTGCCACGGTCGCGTCCTAACAAGCCGACCGGACTCTTTGAAGTCGAGACCACCCCGAATTTAACACATCAAGTAGAATGACTTACTAAGCAATGGGCAGAGATGTCTGCTTCCTCTGCCTCTAATGGGGCTAATAATTATAATAATAATTATAATAATAATAATAATAATTTTATTCAAGAGCAAGTAGATTATATGGGGAACTCCTATCGACCTCCTTATAACCCGAATAATATTCTTTCGTTTAACAATAGTTATAATCCGGGTTTAAGGAATCACCCAAACTTTTCATGGAGCAACCCCATTAACGCTCAACGACCACTTCAAGTGAATCCTCCCGGATTCACTCCACCACCACCACCTCAAAAGCCCTCTCCGTTTGAAGAGGTCGTCACTAAGTACATGGCCTCCAATGAGACCAATATCCAGAATCTCACCGGATCGGTCAAAAAATTGGAAAATCAAATTGGACAGCTCGCCAAAATGTTCTCCGAACGCCAGCAAGGAGCACTTCCGGGCAACACTGAGCCCAATCCATGGGAGAGCGTCAACACTATAACCCTCCGTAGCGGAAAGGAGGTAACTTCTACAAATTTGGTCGAGCCCGAGGTAAACGTTTTATCTTCTCCTCCTTCTTTTATTTTAGCTCCGCGCAATTTTAATAATCCTACAGTCCCCTATCCTTCTAAGTTAATTAACGAGCACAAAGAGGAGCAAAGTAAAAAATTCATTGAAATTTTCAAACAAATTCAAATTAATATTCCTTTTTGCGAGGCACTTTCTCAAATGCCTAAGTACGCAAAATATTTAAAAGATTTGTTAACTAATAAAAAGAAACTTGAAAATATTTCATGCGTATCTCTAAACGCAGAAAGCTCGGCAGTTGGTTTAAACAAATTGCCGGAAAAATTAAACGATCCGGGACAATTGTTGATCCCTTGTCTCTTCGACAATAATCTAATTAAGCATGCCTTAGCCGATTTGGGCGCTAGTATAAATTTGATGCCATTCTCTCTATTTAAAATGCTTGGGTTGGGCACCCCAACACCAACTAAGTTAAGCAACCAACTAGCGGATGGGTCAATAAAGCACCCAATGGGAGTCGTAGAGGATGTTTTAGTTAAAATAGACAAGTTTATCTTTCTGGTAGACTTTATCGTTCTAGGCAACGATGAAGATGCCGAAGTACCCTTTATACTCGGTCGTCCCTTCCTTGCCACCTCTAGGGCAATAATTGACGTAAGTATAGGGAAGATTCTCCTACGAGTAGGGGATGAAGAAGTTACTTTTAGTATCGACTCCCCCATAAAAAAATCTTTTTCTAACGATGACTCTTGTTTTACCTTAGAAACAAATTATGAAGAGAAAATAACGTCATTTTCTGAAATTGCCCCTACTTTGTTGGAAAACTCGTATAATGAAAATTTATTCTGTTTAAAAGAAGTAACTCGGCCGTTTAAATTTGATGAAATAAAATTGACTATTAACAAAGTAACAATATCTTATGAAGAGCCACAGAGTTTAGAATTCAAACAAAATCCGGATCAATTACAAAATATTTATTTAGAAAAAGATTCAAAATTGCTTGTGTTTATTTCAACAGCACCTATTAATTTGGAAAATTCCGAATTAATAGAAAATTTAAATAACCACCGCCATGCAATTGCATGGAGAATCTCAGGTAGTAAGGGTGTTGACCACTCATTTTGATTAGTCAAGCTACACGACGGTAAACAAAGCGCTTTTGGGAGGCACCCCAACGTTATCTTTTTTATTTTTTTATTTTTTTTTTGTTTAACCTATTCTTGCAGGTTTTTGTCCGGCAACTCCGTCTACTAATCAGGGAAGCCCCCTTCACCCACTAGTATATACTTTATTGTCACTTCAGTTTTATTCTTCATACTTAGTTTTAAACAATGGGGACAATGTTTAATTTTAAGTATGGTGGTGTAGCATTGCTTTCTTTATATTTCTATTTATTAAAAATAAAATAAAAAAATATATAAATATTTTTAATCTAATAAAAATAAAATTTCTTGGAAAGGACGCTTTGGGCTTAAATTCCCATCACAGCCTCTAGTACCTTGCGAGCCCTTCACCGGGTTGACCTTGGGAAGTCCAAGAAGAAAAAAAATTAAATTTTTTTTGCTGAATTCTTATACTTACTCATATGCAAAATCCTTAGTAGATTTGCTTTTGTATTGTGCTGTATGGAATTTTTATACTTCATTAGATTTTGAATTTTGGAATAAATATGTTGACTCATGCAATGTTCCTAGTTAAGCGCACGCGTTTGTAGAATTCTATGTCAAATTAACTATTCAACATAAAATTAGATTTATGTTTTTCTTACTGCGAAAAAACAAACTTTGTTTTACTCTTACCTTGAATCCGGTAGAATCTGTGAATAATTCAAGTGAGTATGTAGAAGCTTACTAGAGAAATATTACACATTTTGAACAGAAGGGTATTCTTTCTCGACAGCTAGAACTTGCCTCTAGCGATTCTCGAAGCATTTACATAGGTTTGTCATAGTTTTCAGAAGTGATTTAGGACATCTTTTGATCGCTTGTGCCTGTTTGCCCACCTTTAAAAAATTTTCATTGTTTAAACACTTTTGATAGTTTATATAGGTGTAGTCAATAATACCTAGAGGGGGGGGGGGTGAATAGGTTCTACTTATTTTCTTTGTTTAAACATAATGTTTCTAGCTGCAGAAAACACAAGCACAGAAAACACACAAGGATGTATAGAGGTTCCTCAAGACAGGGTGTCTTGAGTAGTCCTCTTTCCCCCTTCACCTTTCTAACAATGAGTTAGACAAGGCCACAAACTCCAATCTCGGCTCCTTGAGCTTACACCACAAGTTCCTTAGAACTTCTCAGATCAAGAGTGATCCTACCTTAGGCACAACAGCCCTACACTCAGGCTCAGCGGCCCTACACCTCAGGCTCAGCAGCCCTACACCTCAGGCTCAGCAGCCCTACACCTCAGGGTCAGCAGCCCTACACCTCAGGCTCAACAGCAGCCCTACAACTCAGAGTTATGAACTCCTACCACTCAGAAATCCCACAGATTTCCTACCTCAGACCTATCAAGAAGTCCTACCACTCAAGCTGTCAACACAGCTTTACACACAGGCTCAACAGCCTTTTACTCAGGCAACAATGCCTTACAAAGATATAATAGAGTTTGAGTTGAACACAGAGGACAAAATGATTACTCTTAGGTCTTCTGAATCCTTTCTTCAGATCTGAAAACAGCAGCTTCAGATTTGTATCACTTTGATCTTCTGCTTCAGCCAAGCAAAAGATCAACTTGCCCTTCTTGAATTGGTACAAGAAGAGCTATCTAATCTCCCTTAGAAGATTAACTTCAGCAGCAGAGAATGACTTCAACTGGCTGAATCGCGAGTGCTCGATTGCGGCGTGTAGCAAAAGCTTCTCAATAGAACAGTGCTCGTTGTTGTGCCCTAGCATCTCCTTTTATACCTCCAGAAGGCTTCAACGGCTATATCGGTCCTCCTGATACGGTATGGGGCTGATTGGACTTGCTTTTTCCTCTCAAATATCATTTGCGCCAAAAGCAGATCCTGTCAAGACATTTGGATCTGTCTCAGCGGTTGGGCTGAGACAGCATCCAGTCTTAGCGGTTGGGCTGAGACAGCATCCAGTCTCAGCGGCTGCTCCAGTCCCCTTCTCAGCGGTTGCTCCAGTCTTCTTCTCAGTGGACCCGTTGAGACGGCTCCTCGTCTCAGCGGTTCTGACCCATCGTCTCAGCGGTTATGCTGAGACAGATCTTCATCTCCTTGTGGATGATTCCTTCTTGTCTAAGGCCATGTTTGGCCCTTCCTTTTGAGTTACCTGTGCCTGTATATTCTACACAAGTATAGCTTTGTTAAATACAATATGTCCTTAGCATTAGGAGTGATGCCTCTTCAAATTAAGGTTATATTGAGGACAATATACCCAACAATCTCCCCCTATTTGAAGAAGGCAGAACATCCCCAATGCTAAAGTCCATAAACAATAAAAATCACAGAAAATATGATCCTAACTATAAGCATAAGCAATGCATAGGACCTTTCTCCCCTTTCTCCAGCATTGGTACTGGACCTATCTCCCCCTTTCTGGCTTGTTCAACCTTAACTTACTATCTCCCCCTTAACTTGCTATGTATATAGGGATAACATCTATAGATCCCTTTGGATCAATCTATAGGCTAACCTGTACACTCTTAGCATGTGCTAGCTACTCCTCAACTAAGAAAGGAATTTACTCCCCCTTAATTGGAGAGCTATTTTCTGTAATAGCTGATCCATCGTAATCTGAATATTCCATTTAATCTATTGAATACTAGAGATAATAAATACATATCAATAGTAACAAACATGATATTATGATCAGAATATGAAATTTCATTTCACTTTAAATGTTCAGTACAGATATATAAAAGAAAATTCAACTTAGAGATGTACATTCAATCCAAAACAAGATGTGAAGGCTAGTTTTTCTAAGATTGACCCTTGGAAGAGCTTGCTCCATCTGTAGACTTTCTTTTCCTAGCTTCAGCAGCAGCCTTGATATTTTCCTTTACTTTGAAGTACATAAATGGCTTGGGAAGATATCTGGAGGGAATTCTTAGAGGGGCTTCCCTTCTTACCATATTTTCTTTGAGAATCCTCTCCCTTAAAGATTCCCTTTCAAGATGTTTGATCCACTCAGCAGCTGAATAGACATGGTCAATGTCTTTCATTGGATTTCCATGGCTCACCCAGGTATTGACAACAATTGTGTCCAACTCCAGATTGTCATCTTCATGGAGTGGATCCTCTAATCTTTCCATTCTCTTCTGAGCCATGTATTCTTTAGCAGTTTGAATACCTTTTACCCTTCTCCTCTTTGCTGCTCTCTCATCAGCAATTAGATTTGATTGACTTTGGAAGTCAAAGTCTTCATCTCTGCTTGGGTTCAGAATTGGCAGATTCAAGGCAATTCTTGTTCCTTGCAGCACTTTTAAGCTTGACTCCCATTGATTGTCAGTGACTTTTCTGGCCATGGTAAGGATATTTTCTTGAATAGCCCTGGAAGCATTGTTTACCACTTCCACCATTTTCTTGCTGGCTTCTTCTTGATTGGAGAGTATCAGTTTGTGAGAGGACTCCATGTTGTTATATAACTGTTTGTGTGCTCCTTTCATCTTAGCATGTAGATTGGTAATCTTCTCCTCTCCTTATTTGCTATGTTCCACTATTTTATTCTCAATTTCAGAATGTTGATCCAATATGGATTGAGAGAGAGTCTGTAAGGAGCTATCCACATCATCCAAAATATATTCCTTTGCCTTGTCAATGTGGGACTTGACTTGGCTGCTTGATGTGTTGACCACTTATGCCATCCTTATCACTGCATTTTCCCAGACATTTTGATTTTTGTAAAGATGATTCTTTACATATGTGATGTCCTTTGTGGAATCCCCTTAATGGTCTGCAATATCCTTCAGAACTGTGCGCTGGGCAGCAATAGTATTTTTGGCCATTTCAAACCATCTTGTCATCTGCAGAAGGATATGATCTGATGCAGTTTTGACATCATTAACTTGGGCATTGAGCTCAGTTCTCACTTCAGCCACTCTTGAGTCCATTCTCTGCTCACTGGCCTGAATTTCCTGAGACAATACAGCTTTTGTTGTATGCAATTCATTCCTTATCTAGGTAGATGCATCCTGAATCTTCTCAGCAACAATCTCTTTCATAGACAACATCTGACCCTCAATCATTGTTTGTATTGAGTTTATCAGGTCAGATGTGTCCAGAGCTGCAACTATCCTTTCCTGGGGTAATTCCTTTTCCATCATCTCTTCAGCTCTACTATGAGCATTAGCCCTTTCATGATGAGGGATCTGCTCCCCCTCAGATGGGGAATTGGGTGATCCCATTTCCTATTGATGTCCTCCCTCACTAGCATACCCACCTCCTCCTTCATAGGCAGGGATATGCTCCCCCTCACTTGGGGCATCCTTAGGAGGAGAGTTTTGTCTAAGATCATCTGAAAAATGATTGGTGAATTAAACACCTAGACTATACTATTGATAGAGAAAAGAGACCTAACTGAAATCCTAATTTACCATGGATAGGTGAGTTGGGAATTTCATCTTCATCATGAGGAATAGCAGGATCAGCATTCATCTGGGTGTGCTCAGGATTTGGCACAACACTTCCTTGGGGCTCCTCATTTGTCCTGGGGACCTCTTCATTTGTCCTGGGGATCCCTTCATTATCAATGTTCATTGGGCTGCTGGCAGATCTATGATCAGACCCATGACTATCTTCATTTTCAGATTCAGCTGACTTTGAGGATGACTTTGATGTCTGCTGGGATACTTCTTTCTTCTTTTCCTTTGCCACAGATGGCTGGCTCATAGGGAGCACCCTGGAGAATCTATCCAGAGTCTTAATGTCCATTCTTTTAAGGTAATGGAGATTGGACCCCTTGGAGTTTGCAAAGGTCTCTGAATAACTATTCTGTAGGTACAGAGATAGTATTCTTCGCATATTGGGGGCTTGTAGGGATTCCTTTATCCTTTGAAAGATGACTTCTCCCCATGATGTTCTCTTGGACAGAATTATCCTTGTCATTAATTCAAACATGAACTGTGAGACAGTGTCATATGAACCAGGCTTGCATAGGATAGCTTTGCCCACAATATCAGACAACAGCTTCCCCTGTTGATTGAAGAACTTCCTCCTTAGACAACTGGTCTTAGTTTCACTGTATCCTGTCCACTTTAGGGCAGTCCACTTGTCCTTTTCAGATACCCCTTCCTCTTCAGAGATACTGCAGGGAGTTAATTTTAGCCCCTTCTCCAACCTTTTACATCCATCTGGTAGACTTTGAACCCCTTGTGGGCAGCATAGGCAAGGAATAGCCTAATTGCTTCCAACCTAGCAACTGGTGCAATGGTTTGATCAAAGTATATACCTTCCTCTTGCCCGTGTCCTTTGGCTACTAATCTGGCCTTGTTCTTGATGATTGTACCATTCTCATCAAGCTTGTTCCCGTATACCCATTTAGTGCCAATCACATTGTGTCCCTGAGGTCTAGGCACTAGCTTCCATACTTTGCATCTCTTGAATTGTAGGAGCTCTCCCTGCATTGCTTCAATCCAAAAAGTGTCTTGATTGGCCTCTTCAAACTTCTTGGGCTCCATTTGAGAAAGGAAGCTCAAGAATAGTGCTTCATTATGAGCTCTGCTTCTTGTCAATATGCCTTAGGTACGATCCCCAATTATTAGCTCTCTTGGATGATCTCTCAGGTGCCTTGCAGCAGCAGGAAGAGGTTCCTCTGGTGGCTGTGTTTGTTCCACTGGTCCAGCTATGACTTCATCTTATACCTCTTCTTCATCAGGAATTGCAGCAGCTGTTTGTGTTTTGCTGCTGCTGGGCTTGTCTTGGACAGTCAGCTCATTCATCCCTTCTTCATTTCCTGCCAAAATAGAAGAACTAGACCATTCTTTGTAGAGAAGGCTGGTCTCATCAAATACAACATGCATAGATTCTTCTACAACATGGGTTTTCTTGTTATAAACTCTATAAGCTCTACTATGTGAGTTATATCCAACAAGAATCCCCACATTGCATTTTTCTGCAAACTTTGTTAATTGAGATTTTCCATTATTTAGAATGTAGCATTTGCAACCAAAGATTCTAAAGTAAGAAATTGTAGGTCGTTTGCCTTTCAGAATCTCATAAGGGGTTTTCCCAAGGACCTTATTGATGGAGGCTCTATTGAGAACATAACAGGCTGTATTGACTGCCTCAGCCCAGAAGTATTATGGGAGTGAGGAGTCAATAAGCAATGTTCTCCCAGCTTCTATCAAGGTCCTATTCCTCCTCTCAGCCACACCATTTTGCTGTGGAGTCCTTGGGGAGGAGAACTCTTGGGTGATACCAAATTCTTGGCATGAGATTGAAATTCTGTGCCATGGTCAGTTCTTGTCCTGACCACAATACATTGTAGATCATTCTGAATAGCCTTGACATAATTTATAAAGACATGTAAGGTATCTGACTTCTTCTTAAGGAAGAATACCCATGTATACTTTGAATGATCATCTACAATTACCGAAGTATACAACTTCCCACCTAGGCTCTTAATTGGCAAAGGACCAAACAAGTCCATGTGCAATAGGTATAAACACCTTTCAGTATCCTTGGAGCCAATGCTTTTAAAGGTGGCCCTAGTTTGCTTACCCATTTGGCAAGCATGACAAGGACCACTTTTAACACATTTTAATTTAGGACTATTTCTAACAAGGTCTTTAGAAAATAATCTATACATTGTCTTATAGTTAATGTGGGCAAGTCTCTTGTGCCATTGGACACAAAGTGACTCACTTTCATTAGCTACAAGACACACAGAAGAAATAGAATAATTGCAAATGAAGTCTAAGCAATAAACATTTCCACTCCTAGTGCCTGAGAGAATAGTCTCCAAGTCATTAAACTTTTTGATCAAGCACTTGTCATTGTGGAATTCAATGACATAGCCTAAGTCATATAGTTGGCTTATGCTTACAAGGTTGTGTTGCAACCCTTCAACATAAGCTACCCTTGTAATTGAGACTATGCCATTTGAAATCATACCATATTCTTTGGTGACTCTCTTTTCAGATCCACCAAAGATAACTTTGGGTCCATTCTTCACTGGATGGTAATCATTTAGAAGATCCTTAGTTCCTGTCATGTGCCTTGAGCACCCACTGTCCAAGTACCATATTTGGTTGACACTGGTACTTGAACTAACCTGCAACACAAAATTTAGTGTACCTTAGGGCCCCAACTGGCTTTGGGTCCTAGGTTCATGTTAACACCATAGGGAATATTCCTAGAGAGGGCTGGTTTGGCTTGAGGATCAGTCTTTGCCTTTGGCACATTGGGGTTGTGGCAACAATCAATTGCAAAGTGTCCCACCTTGCCACAGCACCAATAATCATGAATATTGTATCTCCTTTTCTGAACATTTTTTTGAATTTGTACAGTACTTTGTACATGTTCAGCAGAAGGGATAGCAACATTCTTCCTATTTCTTTCAGCAATAATCTAACTGAAGGATAATCTGTGGACAGTCTTGCTGCTCTTTGTCCTGATGGTCTCAGTTTGCATTGACTTGGCAGTCATACAAGATCTGATGGAATCAGACACTGGGCAGCAGGTCTTGTCAATAGATTTGACAGCAGTCTTGCTTTTTGCTGAAGCAGATTTGGAAGAGCTTGCTTCCATGTTCTTGACTGAAGGTGCTAAGACACCAAACACAAATGGTCCAGGTTAGACCATTTGTATTTCCTCATGTGGAGCTTTCATTGCACTCAATCTCATGCCCTTTCTATTTCCATAACTGTGAGCATTCTTGCTCAAGTTATAGGAACTTCCATTTAGTAAGTGACCATGAATACTTTCTTGGTCATACTTGTTTGAGGGCATCAAGACCTTCACAAAGGAGGTCTTAGATTCTTTTGAGTCCTTGACCTTTCCCTTAGTGTTGCTAGTAGCTGCCTCTTTGTTGAAACCAACACCTCTCTTGCCATGTGAGTTGAAGGTGTCAATAATAGGCATCACTGTCTTGGGCTTGGAGAAATTAGCCACTAGCATCCTCTCCTTGAGGAGCTTTTCTTCAAGATCCTTGATGATCTTGTTCTTGTGACTTATGGTGCCCACATGGATCATTGACATTCCCCTTAGCTTGGCAATCTCATTGCTCATTTGAGCTAGCTGGGTAGCATGCTCAATGCACGCAGATTTTGATTGCTTTAGGGAAGTAATTTCTTGGGCTTGCCTCTTGGCTAGCTTTTTGCTCTTTTTTAGAGCTTCCAGGAGTGCACCATATTCATCAATCAATTGATTGACATCCTCCTCAGAATATGATTCACCTCTAACTTTAGATGGAGGAGATTCAGATTCTGGATTTTTTTCATAATCAGAAGAAGGAGAAATGCAGTGTATCAATACCTGCTCATGTTCTGAATTGCTGTGGCTGTCCTCATCTTCAGTTATAGCCATCAGCCCAAGGTCATCTAGAGTGACCTCATCCTCCTCTTCATCACTATCTGAATGTGATAGAGGGGCCCTTATTCCTATCCTGGTAGCAGGATAGTCTTCTTCTTCCTGGTCAGCAAACAGCCCCAAGTAGGCTTCCTCCTCACCATCTGAATCTGAAGATGAGGACTCAGATTCACTCCAGCTCTTGCCTTTCTTAGTCAGGAAGGATTTTTCTCCCTTCCTCTCCTTCTGGTGATGAGGCTTCTTGTCACCTCTTTCCTTTCTCGTACTGGACAGTCAGTAATGACATGTCCAGGCTTACTACAGCAATAACAAATTATGTTAGTTAAAACATGTTTACTAGTTTTAGAGTCATACCTATCCCCTTTGGGATGTTGCCTCTCAGATCTATAATGATCCTTCTTGGGATGAGAAGAGGAGGAAGGTTTGTTCTTCCATTGTTTCCTCTTTATCATCTTCTTGAACTGCCTTGTGAAGGCAGCAAACTCCTCATCAGAAGAGGAGCTGCCTGATATGCTGCTCTCAGATTTCACAGATTTAGCAGTTTTTCTTGGAGGTGACTGTACTCTACCCTTATTCCTCTTAGAGCTTTCAGCTTTGAGAGCAACATATCTCTCCCTTGTGTGAGCCCTGGAGGAAGAGTCCTCCTCCTTTCTTGCAGAAAGCTGCATCTCATATGAGAGCAGTTTCCCAAACAGTGTATGGGTGGGGGTTTCTCCAAGTCTTGCCCCTTCCCTGATTGCACAGATTTTGGTGTCCCATTCTCTAGTTAGAGATCTAAGGAACTTGTCATTAAGTTCATAATCTGTGAATACCCTTCCATAGGTTCTTAGTTCATTTACAATCCTAAAGAACCTTTCATAGCACATGGAGATATTCTCCTGGCTCAGCTGTCTGAAGGCTTCATACTCCTAATTGAGGAGTGACTTTCTATCATCCCTTACTTCAGCTGTTCCCTCCATATAGACAACCAATGTGTCCCACATTTCCTTGGCAGTTTGGCAGTGTACCAAGTTCTGAAATGTAGTGTCATCAATGGAATTTACTATTATGTTTTGGGCTTTCTTGTCCATAGTGTACAGTGCTATCTCATCATTGGTCAGTTCAGAAAATACCTTAAGTACTTTTCTAGTAGGGTCAATGGTGGAGACTTTCTCAAAGGTATAGGACCATTTTTGACAGTCAAAAAGATCCATGGGTCTGATGCTTCCATGAAGAGCCTTACCCTTTGCTTCCATATGCCAAAGTTTTCTTTGGAGCATATAGGAAACTTCATTGACCCCAACTCCTTCTTCATTGCACTGTTGGCCATTTGATTTCAGATTTGACTAATCCTTTATAGGATCTGATCAGACTGTTAAGTCTTTTTGATCAACCTGCCTCTGATACCACTTGATAGTTTATATAGGTGTAGTCAATAATACCTAGAGGGGGGGGGGGGGGTGAATAGGTTCTACTTATTTTCTTTGTTTAAACCAGATGTTTCTAGCTGCAGAAAACACAAGCACAGAAAACACACAAGGATGTATAGAGGTTCCTCAAGACAGGGTGTCTTGAGTAGTCCTCTTTCCCCCTTAACCTTTCTAACAATGAGTTAGACAAGGCCACCAACTCCAATCTCGGCTCCTTGAGCTTACACCACAAGTTCCTCAGAACTTCTCAGATCAAGAGTGATCCTACCTCAGGCACAGCAGCCCTACACTTAGGCTCAGCAGCCCTACACCTCAGGCTCAGCAGCCCTACACCTCAGGCTCAACAGCCCTACACCTCAGGCTCAGCAGCCCTACACCTCAGGCTCAACAGCAGCCCTACAACTCAGAGTTATGAACTCCTACCGCTCAGAAATCCCACAGATTTCCTACCTCAGACCTATCAAGAAGTCTTACCACTCAAGCTGTCAACACAGCTTTACACACAGGCTCAACAGCCTTTTACTCAGGCAACAATGCCTTACAAAGATATAATAGAGTTTGAGTTGAACACAGAGGACAAAAGGATTACTCTTAGGTCTTCTGAATCCTTTCTTCAGATCTGAAAACAGCAGCTTCAGATTTGTATCACTTTGATCTTCTCCTTCAGCCAAGCAAAAGATCAACTTGCCCTTCTTGAGTTGGTACAGGAAGAGCTATCTAATCTCCCTTAGAAGATTAACTTCAGCAGCAGAGAATGACTTCAACTGGCTGAATCGCGAGTGATATATTGCGGCGTGTAGCAAAAGCTTCTCAATAGAACAGTGCTCGTTGTTGTGCCCTAGCATCTCCTATTATACCTCCAGAAGGCTTCAACGGCTATATCGATCCTCCTGACACGGTATGGGGCTGATTGGACTTGCTTTTTCCTCTCAAATGTCATTTGCGCCAAAAGCAGATCCCGTCAAGACATTTGGATCTGTCTCAGCAGTTAGGCTAAGATAGCATACAGTCTCAGCGGTTGGGCTGAGACAGCATCCAGTCTCAGCGGCAGCTCCAGTCCCCTTCTCAGCGGTTGCTCCAGTCTTCTTCTCAGTGGACCCGCTGAGACGGATCCTTGTCTCAGTGGTTCTTACCCATCGTCTCAGCGGTTATGCTGAGACAGATCTTCATCTCCTTCTGGATGATTCCTTCTTGTCTAAGGCCATGTTTGGCCCTTCCTTTTGAGTTACCTGTGCATGTATATTCTACACAAGTATATCTTTGTTAAATACAATATGTCCTTAGCATTAGGAGTGATGCCTCTTCAAATCAAGGTTATATTGAGGACAATATACCCAACAACTTTGGGTCTTTCCTTATTTCCTTTGCTACCTCCACCTTTCATTTTCACCAAAGCCAAAACATCCACCCCATGATCACACTAAATATTTGAGATTTATTAAAATTTTGCAATGGGTTCTATAGTGAAAATGAGGAAGTTGCAACTTCTTATTTGGAGCTATAAAAAAAAGTGAAAATTTTTTTTGGCCAAATGTGAAAAATAAAGAAAATTATTCATGGCCTTATGTTTAAAAAAAATAATAATAAGAGAGTTTTTTGTATGTTGTGCTTCATGACAACTCTTATGCGAGGTTTAAATTTTGATAATTTTGGGAAACTCTCACCTTGGTTTAGTGTGATCCTTAGCCGTCATGTTCTATCTCTTTGATTTCCAATTCCAAATCATATACCTTAGTCAAGCTTCACTCCTAATGAAAGCCCTTTTGATCTTTAAGCGATGACATTATACTTGTGTAGTGGAGAGAATGCGACCGGGCAAGCCTATGGCCATCGTCATTGATGGATTTCTTTGGAGGCTATCCCGAAACTCGATTTTGGGTAATATTGATCTTAGAAAACACGCTACCCGCTCCCTGAATAGCATTCGAGAATTTACTGAGCTTTCAACTTAAAAGTGAAAGCAATTTGTTAAATCACATTTTTGAAAATTATAAGCTAATCGTTATGCTGAATAGGTCTTTAAACTAGGATCTCCACACGTAGGCGTAAGACTTCGCATTTTTATTCCTTGAGTTCGAATTTCTTTTTCTATTATTTAAATTTCTCTACACCTATGAAAAGTTGTTTGCTCGGGACTAGCAAACGAGTAAGTATGAGGGTATTTGATGAGTAGTTTATTCACTCATCTTTTAGCTTAATTTAATTATAATTCTTATATAAATCTATTTAAATTATATGAATTTTCCTACATAAATTGCTTCCTTTCATTTCTATGAGCTATCCTAAACATATTTTATGATTTCAGGTTTTTCTGGACACATTGGAGCAAAAAGTACATTTACACGCCCCTGGTCACGGGCGTGACCAATGGGCGTGTAACCTACGAGGTGTTCCAGACCTTCCTCCGCTACCCAGAGTCGTCCCGTGAAGAATTCGCCAAGTACACGCCCCAGGTCACGGGCGTGACCATGGGCGTGACCCAATGTCACGGCCGCAACCCGCTGAGACGAGTTAGCTCGCTGAGATCAAGCCTTACACGCCCCAGGTCACGGGCGTGACACAATGTTACGGCCGTGACCCGCTGAGATGAGTCAGCCCGATGAGATCAAGCTTGCCACGTCAATTAAAGTTACATGCCCTAGGTCACGCCCGTGACCAGGGGGCGTGTCATCCAGTTCACGGGCGTGACTCATCCCGCGCTCCTTCCCGCCAAAGCTTCCCGCCAGCAGCACTTTTAAAGATTACACGCCCCAGGTCATGGGCGTGACCTAGGGCGTGACACGTCCGTAATGCCTGCATTGAAGCCAGACGGCACCTTCTCCGCACCCAGCAAATCACGCCCCTTACACGCCCCTTGGTCACGGGCGTGACCAAGGGCGTGTAACCCAAAATTTTCAGCTATAAAAAGGCAGCTCCTCCAGATGATCAAGCACCTTGCATTGGAGTCCAAGCCTCTATTTCTTGCTTTATTTATGTGTTTTTAAGTATTCTAGTTCTACTTTTTCTTGCACTTGTAATTTGTCTTTCAATAGTTGTAATTCCTTTTCCTGAATTAATAAAATCTGTTGTTGTTTTGTTCATCTATTCTCTCCCTCTTTTCAATTGTTTTAATCTTCAATTTGAGTTACCTTTCTTGTTGCAACCAAATCAAAGTACTTTTTGATAGAACAATAGAGATCTTCTTGAGTAAGAGTAATCAACACGCCCGGATTTTTATACGACCTTGGTTTTTATAAGCCTATACTACATTCGACACGGTACACTTGCCATTGTCGTTTGCAAGCATAGTTTTGTTCATCACTCCCCATACTCTGTTTGGAAAGCTGCTCTCCTATGAGATGCAGCTATCTGCTAGGAAGGAGGAGGAAACATCCTCCAGACCTCATGCAAGGGAGAGGACTGTGTCCCTCAAGGCTGAGGGATCCAAGAAGAGCAAGGCAAGGATGCCTACACCTCCAAGATGGGCCGTTGGCTCAGAAAATTTTGAGTCCAGCTCATTTGATAACAGCTCTTCAGATGAGGGGTTTGCTGCCTTCTCAAGTAATTTCAAGAAGATTATGAGGAGGAAGCACTGGAAGAACAAGCCTTCCTCATCCTCACATTCTAGGAAGGATCTCAAAAGATCAGACAAGCAGCACCCCAAGGGGGACAGGTATGACACTAAACATGTTAAACATGTTTCATCTAATGTGATTTGCTACTGCTGCAGTAAGCCTGTACATGTCATTGCTTACTGTCCAATCAAGAGGAAGAAGAAGGGTGATAAGAAAGCTTATCACCAAAAGGGAAGAAAGGGAGAAAAGTCCTTCCTAGCCAAGAAGGACTAAAGCTGGATTGAATCTGAATCTTCATCCTCAGACTCAGATGAAGAAGAAGAAGCCTATATTTGGATGTTTACAGTTGAGGAAGATGAGGACTTTCCTGCTGCAAAGGTTGGCATCAAGGCCCCTCTATCACACTCTGACAGTGTCATAGAGGAGGATGAAAAAGCTAGAGAACATCAGGGTTTGACGGCCATAACTGATGATGATGAGGATAGTCAGGACATTCCTGACAAGGCACATACTCTTCCCCCTTCTTCTGAGTATGAGTCAATACCAGACTCTAAAGCATGCTCATCAATTGATGAAAATGATTCAGAATCTGAAGTGGCTGTCAATCAATTGATTGACAAGTATGGTGCCTTATTGGATTCTCTGAAAAAGAGCAAGAAGTTAGCCAAGAGGCAAGCTCAAGAAATTGCTTCCCTTAAGTTGGCTAAGAAAGACTGCACTGAGTCACCTACCCTGGTGGCTTAGATGAGTAGAGAAATAAGCCAACTCAAGGGGATAACAGTTGTCCAATTGAGCACTATATCCTAAAAGAACAAGGTCATCAAGGACCTTGAGGAGAAGCTTCTCAAAGAAAAGAGCCTAGTGGCTCAATTCTCTAAGACAAAATCAGTGCTTCCAATTATTGACACCTTTTCTTATCAAACCAATAGAAGAGGACTAGGGTTCAATAAAATCGAAGTGGGAGAAGGGAGTGGAGAAAAGGGCAAGGCTAAGGCTAAACCTCATACCATATTTCAAAAGGTGTTACTTCCCTCTAACAAGTATGACCATGACAACATGTATGGTCCCTGGAAGAATGGGAGCTCCTATAGAAAGGAAAACACTCCTTCCCATAATAGAAGAAAGGGAATGGGGATGACTGCTATGAAGGCTCCCCATGATGAAATTCAAATGGCCCAAGCTGGACCATTTGTGTTTGGTACTTCAACTCCATATTTCAAGAGTGAAGCAAGCTCTTCCAAGTTCATTCTAACAAAGAACTTGGCTGATGTCAAACCTGTAGACATGCCTGACAGCGCAGTGTCTAATTCCATCAAATCTTTCCTAGCTTCCAAGACAACACAAGCTGATGTCATTAAGACAAAGGCTGCTAAGACTGTCCACATTTTAACTTTCAACCAGATCATTGCTGAAAGGAACAAGAAGAATATTGCTGTCTCCCATCCTAAACATAAGCATATTAATGCGCATTCCACCTTAAGAAATGTTCAGGAGAGGAGATACAACATTCATGAATGTTGGTGTTGTGGTAAGGTGAGACACTTTGCCATAGATTGTTGGCACAATCCCAATGTTCCAAGTGCAAAGAAGAGCCTTTCAGCAACGGTTGCAGGAGGTGTGATGTCATCTTTTCATGATAACAAGAACCTAGAACCCAAAATTAATTGGGCTCCTAAGGCTAATTAAATTCCTTCTTGCAGGTTAGTTCAAGTACCAGCCTTGGGAAAATATGGTACTTGGACAGTGGGTGCTCAAGGCACATGACATGTACTAAAAGTCTTCTACAGGAATACAAAGCTGTAAAGAATGGACCTAAGGTCATCTTTGGGGGATCAGAAAAAGGCATCACCAGAGGTTATGGTATGATTTCCAATGGCATAGTCTCCATCACAAAAGTGACCTATGTTGAAGGTTTGCAACACAACCTTGTAAGCAAAAGTCAACTGTGTGACTTAGGCTATGTCATTGAATTCTACAATGATAAGTGCTTGATCAAAAAGTCACATGACTTAGAGATCATTCTCTCAGGAACTAGGAGTGGGAATGTGTATTGCTTAGATTTTATTTGCAATTCTTCCTCTTCCCCTGTGTGTCTTGTGGCGAATGAAAGTGAGTCTCTTTGTATTCAATGGAACAAGAGACTTGCTCACATTAACTACAAGACAATGTATAGGCTGTTTTCTGAAAACCTTGTTAGAAATAGTCCTAATTTGAAATGTGTTAAAAGTGCTCCATGTCTTGCATGCCAAATGGCAAGCAAACAAGGGCCACCTTTAAAAGCATTGGATCAAAAGACACTGAAAGATGTCTTTATCTATTACACATGGACTTGTTTGGTCCTTTGCCAATTCAGAGCCTAGGTGGGAAGTTATATACCTTGGTGATTGTTGATGATCATTCAAAGTATACATGTGTATTCTTCCTTAGAAGAAATCTGATACTTTGGATGTCTTTATAAAACATGTTAAGGCAATCCAGAATGAAATCCAATGTACTATGGTCAAGACTAGAACTGACCATGGTACGGAATTTTAATCTGGGGCAATGACAAGGTATTGTCAAGAATTTTGTATCACCCTTGAATTCTCCTCCCCAAGGACTCCATAACAAAATGGTGTGGCAGAGAGGAGGAATAGGACTTTGATAGAGGCTGGGAGAACACTGCTTAGTGACTCCTCACTCCCAGAATATTTCTGGGCTGAGGAAGTCAATACTGCATGTTATGTTCTCAATAGAGCATCTATCAATAAGGCCCTAGGAATAACCCCCTATGAGATTCTGAAAGGCAAATAACCAACTATTTCATACTTCAGAATCATTGGTTGCAAATGCTACATTCTAAATAATGGAAAATCTCAATAAACTAAGCATGCTGAAAAATGTAATGCAGGGGTTCTTGTTGGATATAACTCACATAGCAAAGCCTATAGAGTATTCAACAAGAAAACTCATGTTGTAGATGAGTCCATGCATGTAGTTTTTGATGAGACCAGCCAGCTCTATAAGGGTTGGTCCACCTCTCCTATTTTGACAGGTAATGAATAGCAAGTACATGACATGTCTCTCCAAGACATACCCAACACAAGCAAGGTCAATTCAGAGGTAGAAATCCCTAAAGTTGAAGATCAGCAAGCTGCTGAAGATGATGTTGATCAAGAAGAAGAGCTGCAGATAGCTGATAGGTTGCCTGCAACACACAGACACCTAAGGGATCATCCAAGGATCCAAATAATTGGAGATGTGAACCAAGGAGTGGTCACCAGAAGTAGGGCTCACAATGAAGCCCTATTCTTGAGCTTTCTATCACAAATGGAGCTCAAGAAATTTGAAGAAGCAAATGAAGACACCTTCTGAATTCAAGCAATGCAAGAAGAACTGATTCAGTTCAAGAGGTGCAAGGTTTGGAAATTGGTGCCAAAACCTCAAGGACACAATATCATTGGCACCAAATGGATCTACAGGAATAAGCTTGATGAGAATGACACCATCATCAAAAATAAAGCTAGACTAGTGGCCAAAGGCTACAAACAAAGAGAAGGTATTGACTTTGATCAATCCTTTGCCAGTTGCAAGGATAGAAGCTTGTGCTCGTGTACTAGACTGGCCCGCCTCCGTCTGCACCAGCCTCTGATGCTGTTGTGTCTCCTCGGTCCCCTAAAATGATATGGTCCACCGACCGTTAGTCAAAAAGGCTAAGACTTATGTTCCCCACCCCACCCCCAATGGCTCCTAGGCACCGTGTGGGAGGATGAAGCGGAGGACAGCAAGGGGTATAAAATAAAGCAGATGACGACGGATTTTGTCTACAGGAAATGTCTACAACTACACATGTGTATATAGATAATTGAAGCAGTAAAAGAGCATAGTAAGAGCAGGTAAAGAATAAGTAAAGGTAGTATATCAAACATGTATATAATAGAAAAGTAAACATTGATTTATAGGAATGCCCATACAAACCTATAGACTAAGGGGTCGTTTAGCAAGACCTATCGTATAAAGAGTCCTATAACTAATTTATACGATAAGGGGTAGGGGTTGAAATGCAATGTTTATGCCATGACATGCAGAGTTATGCAGTTTATGCTATGTTCATACTAGTGCAACTCACACACTTCGACTCAATGCACACAGACCTTTAGTTCCCCCTTTTTGGAGCTAGCAAGACTCCCATGATACTCTCGTAGTGTCAAACGGAAGAGGTGGGTTAGGCCTCGCCCACCTCTAGGTTGGTATTCACACTACCTAACCTATACCTATCGTACGCTTCAACACCAAATCACGGAGAACCTACGTACTCTTACTAGCTGGACCACCAGACTTTCATGGCTAAGTGCAAATTTCACACTTGTTGAGTCAACGTATTGACGTCGGTGTGAACGACCATCCAATACCGAAGACCCACCACCTTCATGCACATGCAAACATGTTCTGCTATATCCTGTGCCATAAACTCCCGGGCCTAACATGCCCGTCATCATAACCTTCTGGGCCAACACCTCGCCGGACTAACCCGTCCGTACCAACAAGCATTATTGAGTCACAAGCTCACCGGACTAACTAGTCCGCTGCTTCAACCACTGAGCCTACCACTCGTACAACCAAACCAAATAACCTCCCATAACTATGGGGTGTGGGTGTGCGTATTATTAAGTTAATCTTGTACATCAACTTATCCCTACAATTTATGATTAATCTTGGACTTCCCGAGGATTACCCTGTGAGGGGCTCGCTACGGTACTAGGAACCACAATGAGATGAAACCCCAAAGTTCACTTTCTTAAGACACTTAGTGTTGTTGGTATCTACCCATAAGATTACCCTTCTTAACAATTCACTTGAATTAATCTATGTATTTTATGACCTTCTAGGGGGAAAGACGATCATTCGTCGGTCCCGGACACCACCTTACCCTTAACTCTCCAAGCACACTCTCATCTCATAAACTTCTTTTGGTGACCTTCGATCTCTTCAACCTGACCATGTGCACCAACTACATGCCACTTCCACTTGGTAGGCCCCTAAATACCCAAGTTTTACATTTTTACTATACATAGACCAAACTAACTATATGAAGCTTGTAACTAGAGGTACTCCAAATATTCATCCAACTGACTCAAGATATTTACTGGAGGACTACCATGGTATTTTAAGACTAAATCCAGAGAATCATATTTTTCCTCAACATTTTAGCATTTATTTAAATTTCTCCAATAATTGCCAAGTATGAATATGAGCATGAAGTGTAAGGTATTATTATGATATGACTTCCATAAAATCAAGATAAATCTATCATGCCAAAATAACAGAGTGTCACAATTTTACAATCAGGAATTGTCCTCTAATTATAATATTTAGCATCTATCCAAATTTGGTGTTTAATGAAGGAACCATCAAAATTACTTATGCCAAAATTAGGAAAATATTAACATACCTCTACTGTTTCCAGAAAAGATTAATTACAGAGTTTCCCAATTTATGGGAATAATTTCCTCACTGAAATAATTAATCCAAATAATTCCAAATTTGCACATGTTCTGAAGTAGCCTACTGATAACAACCACCAAAATTATATAAAAATCCATAGAGTTTCCTAGTGCCCTGAAATGTCCTATCACCAAGTTACACATTTTTCCAAAGAGTTTTGGACCCTTAATTATATTTCTTAAGATTGAGACAAAATAGGTGCCTTGAGGATGAAGTACTAGTTAAATCATAAAATAAATAATATAAAAATTACCAGGGGTCTAAAATATGATTAAAAAGACACCACCAAGATTTCAACTTCATCCAAGATCATTTGTGCATGTAAATATCTCTTAAAAGAAGGGGTTATGACCTAATTTAGGGGGAATAATTTCTCCTAAAATTCTCTCAAAATTCCCTAGGGCATAATTACATCCCATGAACACTTCTCCTAGGTTCCATGGCCATTCTATTACTTTTGACCACATATCCTTCACAAGCTCTATATGCACCCCAAGGGGTAAAACTAGGGTTCTAGGGCATATCCACCTCTACACCACCCCATCTTACTCATGAAGGTGTTTAGGTGATCCTAAACCAGTGGCCAAGGTTTCAACTCATGGTGATGAGTTTTGACCACCATACCCCAAGATAAACACCATGCCCTAATTTTGACCCAATAAGACCCAACTTGGGTTAACCAATTTCCAAACTAAATCAGTCCCACTTGAGCTGAGATTTTTAACAGGGTCAGGTGATAACCCTAAGAAGTACCCACCAAAGCTTGGAAGGCATTGGAGGTCATTTGACCCACTAAATAATTAATATTTAATTTATGAAATTATTACAAAAACCTTAGAAAAAGTTTCTCCTAAAATTCCCATCTCTGGGTATGATGTGTGGGTAGGTGTAAATAGCCTAGGTTTCAATTTTCAAGTCAATCCCATAACCCAATCAAAAGTTATTCAAGAAATGGTGGCTGTCCTACACTAGGGACCAGTCCCATCAAAATGGACCTACAGGGAGCTATTGAACTCCTTTTGGGGTGAAATCAATTTACCGTAAAGTAGACTCCAAGGGCTACAACTTTGGTGTTGACCACTTTTTCATTTGAGGGGGTCTAGTATTTTTAATAATTAAAATAAAATACTGCAGGAAGTATTATAAAATGTGTTGGAACAAGTCTCTGTGTTCGACGAAATCCGACCTGCGTTCGACGAAATTTGTTCTGCGTTCAATGAATGCCGTGCTTCAGTGCGCTCGACAAAATCTGATCTTCGTTCGACGAAATCTATTTTGCGTTCGACGAACGTCGTGCTTCAGTGCGTTCGACGATATCAGTTCTCCTGCCAGTTCAGCTGATCATCTCTCAGTTCGATGAATTAATTTCGTTCGACGAATTAATTCAGGTTCAGTTCGACGAACTCAACTATCAGTTCGACGAACTCTAGAGTGTGTTCGACTAATGAATTCCGTTCGATGAACTCCGAATTCAGTTCGACGAACTCAACTATCAGTTCGACAAACTCGGCCTACAGCTCAACGAATTTCTTCTACTCAGATCGACAGATCCGACGGCTCAGTAATTTTAATAAATTAAACTACGCACAGCAAAATATGTGACAGAAATGCATATATCATATCTTTAATATAAAGATCTTGCACAGATCTTGAAGCAGAACGGACGACATTCGCTTGTCTTCTTTCTCTGGCCAAAGTCCAGGATTAACCGCGCCTGGAGCTCCTTCATCCTTGTTTTCCCGGCCACCTAAGCTCCTCCCCGGTCGGCCAATGCCACCACCACCTTCGTTGAGGTGGTGGCCGACGATTTGCGGTGGTTGGCCGGCCGGAGGTGGCCGGAACAGGGGTTTGGAGACGAGATTAAAGCTCCAAAAACGGAGCTCTTGGCCTACCCGATTGGGGACTAATTGGCCCAAATCCTTGCAGGAAACCTGATTGGATCTATCCACAGAGAGAGAGAGAGGTGAAGAACCAGACCTTTAATCGGGCTCAAGGGTGGTTGTTTCCCGGATTTGCCATGGCCTCCCCCTTCAAGTTGTGCTCCTTGCCGATCTCTTGATTCTCCACCAAATGTAATGATCTAGTACTCGATTACAACTGATATCCCCCTTTTGAAGGTGATGGAAGGGTCAATTTGAGGAGGGAAAGGCTTAATGGTGGAGTGCCATTAATGGCCATTTCAGTTTCACTTGAAACCTCTTGAATCCTCCACCGGATGGCATGGGAAAGGTTGTAAAACATCTTAGAATTCAATGGCAAGATGAATGGAGGGTGTGGGGAGATGAATGGGGGTCAATTTCCCTTGAATGCCATGAATTCACCTTGAATGGCCACTTTCTTTCTCTTCAAATTGGGGGAAACTCCCATTTTCTCTCTCCTAGTCACCCCCTCCAGAAATTAGATGGAATTTCATGTAATTTCAGTGGTGACTAATCATTTGTGCCATTGAAATTGGGCTTAGACCAAAGGGATTGATCTTTGGGCTTAATTAACCCAAGTTGGGCAATATTGACCAAGTGTTGACTTTGGTCAAATTGGTGAAATTAATTTGGCCCAATGGGTCAATGTTGACCCATTGGCCTTCCTTAGAGACAAATGGAACTTGGGGAAAGTCAATTGGTCCAATTGAACCCTAATTGACCCTAAATATGGTTTTTTGACTTATTTGAGGCTAGGGTTGACTTTGGTCAATTTGGCCCCTATGATTGACCCCAATGGGTCCTAAATGCTCTAAGGGACCCTCCAAAGAGTTAGGTGTGCCATGGTGTGGTCAAAGGGTTAAGGTGAGCCTCTAAAGTCCAACCTGAAGCTTGGTAACTGGAAATTGCTATTTGCACACCAAGGTGCTCTTCCCCTTCAAGCCTTAGGCCAAGTAATCTCTTCAAGCTTCCTAGGGTTTTGTCATGACCTAGTCATGACAAAACCACTCTATGGGTCTAGTTGTTTGGGGGATGTTACAAATCCCAAAAAATAAAAATAAAAATTTTGTCCTCGAAATTCAGGCTAAGCTCGCGGCGTTTTCACCGAGAGTGACTGAACGTAACATCCCCTAAGAATTGAAGTTATTTCTAACTCGAAGAGCACTGACTATCATTGCCACACCAGTTCTAGTGGCTCTCAGGTGAATCAATCGATCGGAGGCTACAGGGCCATCTATAGTAGAAATTTGATGCTCCGGCCGTAGTAGAGCTCTCCTAAAGGAGGAGACATGGAAGACGTCGTGCAATCCCGCTAACTCCTTTGGCAACTCCAGTCTATAGCCAACAGGCTGATCTACTCCAGGATCCTGTAGAGCCCCATCTATCTCAGACTGAGCTTCTTCCGCCTGGGAACCCGCAAGACTCCATGAATCAAATGTATCTTCCGGAACACCCGGTCTCCAACGTGGAACTCTACTTGACGATACCACGCATCATAATTCCTGACCTGGCAGCTCTGGTCCCCAACATCCTAACTCAAATCAGTCGCACCTGGGTATCTATGACCTCCATAAATTTCGAGCCGAGTGCCTTGGGATCCTCATCCTGGATCCAAGATAGTGGAGTTCTGCGCCCGTCCATCTGAGGGTGGAAAGCATGTGCTGACGTCAACCAAGAGCCCAGATAAGCCTGGATAGATCTTCACTTTTTGGACGTGCACCGTCCATCCTGATTCAACACGATCACCCTGGTCACACTACGATAATGGACAAACTGCAAAACAAATCCCATCAAACACCAACGGGAGCATCCTTCCAGCCTGGGGTGACCCTAGCTACCTTTGTCAGTTTATCCTCGATGTTCCAAACGAACTTGTGCCCGGAGTGGGGATGTGGTAACCTGTGTATGAAATCCGTAATTATGTCCTCGAACTCCACTCTAACATGGGCAGTGACTGTGGTAGTTCTACAAAGACTCATGCACTTGGCCTTCACCGTGCATCACAAAACTTATTACGTCTTTCTTCATTCCGAGGACATACGTGTTCCGGAATACACCATTTTTTCGGTGACTAAAGCTCTTGTTAATATGGGTAGAAAACACTTCTATAATGTTTTCTCCGCATGTTTAGTTTCTTATTCCTTCAAGTACGTCCGAGTGATCAATCATCTCCACTCTACAACTTATCCAGTTCTTACCATTGGTGGAACTGATCAGATCATCAAGCGTCCCAATCGTCCTCAAAATTTTATGGTGGCGCACTTGTGAACTTATGAGTATATGTTAACCAATCTTTATTAGTATTCATGTTTATAAGATGACTCCCAATCACTTTCTATGTGGAGTTTGATTCATAAGGTATGCGGGTAAAATTCTTTTGAAACCCTAAGATTTTCACAAGTCAATTTCATAATGGAAATATCATCACGTTTATTTCACAAATTCCTATCGCTTTCATATATGCTAGTCTTGATCACTTTTGGATGGTCCCAAGTAAGATAAACTTAGATCGTTCTTATCATAGTAAACTCAAACACTATATTTTAATTCCAATAAGTCATCGTTTAAGATCTCGGGTTATTCATCGTCATAGCTCCCAAGGTATAAGGGTTATTATTGTAGTTAAAATTTTCTACCATGACAGGGCGTGATTTTTAACAATTCATGAGTTTATTACTTCCGAATACCCCAAACTACCATAACTTTCAAATATAACTAAAGCTTGCACGACCTAATTTCAGTTCCCAACTTCCTGAAAGGCATCTGCATCCCTAAGTGACTAAACCTAGCAACTTTACATTTCTAATGCTTCAACTAAGATCAAGTCATTGCTCGATCTACGATGTCCTTTCATTGTCCTGGTAATACTTCAGATCATCATTTCAGACCTACTATTACACCATTTCATCTTTGCCTGCGTAACGTTGAATAAGATCGACCTCAAAATCACTATGTTTACGACGCAACATCTTCTAAATTAGATCCAAAGGAAACCCAAGTCAGTAACTACTTTGCCCAGTAAACAAAAGGTTAGCCCCAATAAACAAAAGATAAGCCCCAATAAACAAAAGATAAGCCACTATCTATTGTGGGCTGTGTATCTTCAATATCACCAAGTTATATTCGTCCAAAGTTTGCAAGCATTTCTTAGGGCACACAACCTTAGACTTGGGGTTCTATCTTGAGGCTCATTGGTATACTCCATACTTTAGACACCTCAAGGTCCCCTTTACGACAACCTTATCAGGGTCAACTTGTGTCCAAATCTCAAACGGGTCTCTTCTGAACTTGAATTCTTATCTGACCCTCACTATTTGTCATGGTGGTTGTCTCAATGTAATCATGTCACCGATTCGAGGGCTGAGTCTTTGAGTCCCTTAGCTTCTGGTTATGTGTCAATCTCTCTTTCTCTAGCCTCTTTGGGGTATCCTTGTACCGTCACCAAAGTTATACCTATGGTCTATTTCAGACTAGGGCATGGTATAAATTGTCATGTTAAGTCATGTGTCCTAGTGGGGTTGAGTATAACTCATTGACTAAAGGACTATCTAAAGAAATCTTTGTAGCCAGAGGTATTCCCTGCTGGGGATAAGGTTCGCCGCAGGCTACAAAAGAAAACTTACCAAAAGGATTCAGTTAAAAGTGGAATTCTTCATGTGATTTCCCCATTTGGGCACACCATTGCTTCCGCTGCTTAGTTTGTCCTCAAACTAAACTCGCGCGGGGTGGCCCAGGGTTTTTGGACTTCTTTTCTTCGGATCGAGGTTTGCTTTGATACCACTTTGTAAGACCCCATTGTTTTCTATCAAAAAACCGGGTCTTATGCTCAGAACTGCCGTGTTGCGGAGACACCATCACACGGGAAGGTCGCCACTACAAAGCGCCGATCCTGCCGGCCATATCCATCACAGAAGAAGAAAAGTGTTAACGAACAATAGAAGTTCAAGTCAACAAATCACATGCTATATATTATAAATGTCCACATAATATATCTAAAATAACAAAGGTTACAATAATAATGGGAATGTTGTTTATTGGATGTTAACTTATCACCTAGAGTGGGGGGGGGGGGGGTGAATAGGTTTTTCAAATTATTATCCCCTTTTTGGTGTTCTTGATTTCTGGTTAATAGATCTATAAAATTGAAAGCACAACATAGAAAAGCACACAAAGATGTAGAGAGGTTCCTCAAGACCGGGTGTCTTGAGTAGTCCTCTTTCACTCTGTGCCTACCTAGCAGTGTGGTAAGATCGGCAAACTCTGCCAAAAACTTCAGGCCCTCAAGCCTTACAACACGGACCCGCAAGTCCAACAGCCTAGGACCACAAGCCCCTACTGCCACCGAGCCCGCAAGCTCGACACTCAGGCCCTCAAGCCCTACACAACACAGACTCGCAAGTCCCGTGCCTACAGCCTAGGCCCGCAAGCCCCTACTGCGCCCGAGCCCTCAAGCTCGACAAGATCGGACCTGCAAGTCCACTGCCCTGGCCCTCAAGCCTCACAGCTCTCCAGCCCTCAAGCTAGACGGTGTCGGACCCGCAAGTCCACTGCCCTGGCCCTCAAGCCTCACAGCTCTCCAGCCCTCAAGCTAGACAAATAGGCCCGCAACCCTTACAAGAAATTATAGTAAAAGGAACTGCTTCTTCTGCCGGATGAAGATCGGCAACTTAGCCTGATGAAGATCAACTTCTTTAGGTTGAAGAAGATGCTTCTTGATTTGGAGTTTCAGCACTGGATCTTCTTCAGCCTCCTCTTCTTTTGCCTGATGTTGATCGGCTACTTTTCAGTCGATGGAGATGACTGATTCTACAGAGAGCACTTGATACTTGTTCTCTACTTGTGTTTTCTTCTTCTCCGCAGCAACGGCGGGATTCTTTTTCGATTTTTCTTTTCTCATGATTACTTCCTCCTTTTTCTAGGGCATCCTCTAATCTCTTTTATAAGAGTGCAAAGTCCCCAACGGTCTCTGAAAAAGTTCCTTAAGCGTCAGACGCCCATTCCTTAAGAGCACGCGCTGATTAGACAATCAGGCGGCGACATTAAATGCTGACAGCGCATCCGTAACATTTGAATTTCGTCTCTAGAATATTTCCATTGTTACGATGAAATGGACAATATCTCGACGACAGGACTTTGTCGATGCCTTGAACTTAGGTAGACCTTCAATTCTCCTTGCTTCTGCCTCTGATGCTGTTATCTCGATGATACGAGACATTCTGGCACTTCTGCATATACAACGATATGTTGTCTCTGACTGTGTCATCGTAATCAACTTGTTCTCTCGACGACATGAGTGATAACATGTCGACAGATAATACTTTAGCAACTGCTTGTCTTCAGCTGTCCTTCTTCAGTCTTCTTGACGACATATCTTCTTTATGACGATGTCTATTCTTCTCAATGACAAGGCCACTTTGGTGAAGTCGACGATACCGCATATTCTACATGACATTTCTTCCTCTTGTCTTCATTCTTCTCTGCGTTCGACGAACGACAATCTTCGTTCGACGAACAGCATTCTGCGTTCGACGAGCTTCATTCTCCTGTCCCATCTCAGCGTTCGACGAACTCCATTCTACGTTCGACGATCAGCCATCTGCATTCGACGAACACGCCAAGTCTCAGCGGTCGATGATCTTCCTTCTGAGTTCGACGATCTTGCTTCTGCGTTCGACGATCTTGCCAAGTCTCAGTGTTCGACTAACTCGCCAAGTCTCAGCGTTCGATGATCTTCCATCTGAGTTCGACGAACTTCCTTCTGCATTTGATGAATTTTGTTCTGCTGACTTCTTGAGATTTATTAGCTTGAGAAGTGATCAAATACAAAGTGAAGTTTTCTTGACTTGGTGACTTCTTCAAATCAGGAATCATGTGGGCAAGATTCCCAACAGGGCACATGCCTTGTACATCATGTCCTCACTACAAGATCACTCGCGGAAGCTAAGTACTAATCACTCACTGAACCTGAAACTTGTGCTCCTGTACTAGACTGGCCCGCCTCCGTCTGCACCGGCCTCTGGTGCTGCTGCGTCTCCTCGGTCCCCTAAAATGATATGGTCCACCGACCGTTAGTCAAAAAGACTAAGGCTTATGTTCTCCACCCCACCCCCAATGGATTCTTGGCACCGTATGGGAGGATGAAGCGGAGGACAACAAGGGTTATAAAACAAAGCATATGACAACGGATTTTGTCTACAGGAAATGTCTACAACTACACATGTGTATATAGATAATTGAAGCAGTAAAAGATCATAGTAAGAGCAGGTAAAGAATAAGTAAAGGCAGTATATAAGAACAAGTATATAATTGAAAATTATCCATTGATTTATAGGAATGCCCATACAAACCTATAGACCAAGGGGTCGTTTAGCAAGGCCTATCGTATAAAGAGTCCTATTACCAATTTATATGATAGGGGTAGGTGTTGAAATGCAATGTTTATTCCATGACATGCAGAGTTATGCAGTTTATGCTATGTTCATACAAGTGCAACTCACACACTTCAACTCTATGCGCAAAGACCTTTAGTTCCCCCTTTTTGGAGCTAGCAAGACTCCCAGGATACTCCCGTAGTGGCAAACAGAAGCGGTGGGTTGGGCCTCGCCCACCTCTTGGTTGGTATTCACACTACCTAACCTAGACCTATCGTACACCTCAACGCAAAACTGCGGAGCATCTGTGTACTCTTACTGGCTGGACCACTAGACTTTCATGGCTAAATGCAAATTCTACACTTGCCGAGTCAACGAATTGACGTCGGTGTGAACTACCATCCAATACCGAAGACCCACCACCTTCATGCACATGCAAACATGTTCTACTATATCTCGAGCCATAAATTGCCCAGCCTAACCTGCCCGTCATCATAACCTTCTGGGCCAACGGCTCGCCGGACCAACCCATCCGTACCAACAAGCATTACTGAGTCAAAAGCTCACCGGAGTAACTAGTCCACTACTTCAACCACCGAGCATACCGCTCGTACAACCAAACCAACTAACCTACCGTAACTATGGGGTGTGGGTGTGTGTATTATTAAGTTAATCTTGTACATCAACTTATCCCTACAATTTATGGTTAATCTTGGACTTCCCGAGGATTACCCTGTGAGGGGCTCGCTACGGTACTAGGAACCACAATAGGATGAAACCCTGAAGTTCCCTTTCTCAAGACACTTAGTGTTGTTGGTATCTACCCATAAGATTACCCCTCTTAACAATTCACTTGAATTACTCTACATTTTTATGACCTTTAGGGGAAAGACGATCTTTCGTCGGTCTCAGACACCACCTTACCCTTAACTCTCTAAGCACACTCTCATCTCATAAATTCCTTTTGGTGACCTTCGATCTCTTCAACCTGACCATGTGCACCAACTACATGCCACTTCCACTTGGTAGGCCCCTAAATACCCAAGTTTCACATTTTTACTATACGCAGACCAAACTAACTATATGAAGCTTGTAAGTAGAGGTACTCCAAATATTCATCCAACTGACTCAAGATATTTACTGGAGGACTGCCATGGTATTTTAAGACTAAATCCAGAGTATCCTAATTTTCCACAACATTTTAGCATTTATTTAAATTTCTCTAATAATTGCCAAGTATGAATATGAGCATGAATTGTAAGGTATTATTATGATATGGCTTCAATAAAATAAAGATAAATCTATCATGCAAAAATAACAGTAAGTATAGAGTGTCACAATTTTACAATCAAGAATTGTCCTCTAATTATAATATTTAGCATCTTTCCAAATTTGGAGGTTAATGAAGGAACCATTAAAATTACTTATGCCAAAATTAGGGAAAAATTACCAGACCTCTATTGTTTCTAGAAAAGCTTAATTACAGAGTTTCCCAATTTATGGGAATCATTTCCTCACTGAAATAATTAATCAAAATAATTCCTAATTTGCACATGTTGTGAAGTAGCCTACTGATAACAACCACCAAAATTATATAAAAATTCACAGAGCTTCCTAGTGCCCTGAAATGTCCTATCACCAAGTTGCACATTTTTCCAGAGAGTTTTGGACCCTTAATTATATTTCTTAAGATTGAGACAAAATAGGTGCATTGAGGATGAAATTAGTTAAATCATAAAATAAATTATACAAAAATTACGAGGGGTCTAAAATATGATTACAAAGACACATCCAAGATTTCAACTTCATCCAAGATCATTTGTGCATGTAAATATCTCTTAAAAGAAGTTTACCTAAAGGGGTTATGACCTAATTTAGGGGGAATAATTTCTCCTAAAATTCTCTCAAAAATCCCTAGGGCATAATTACATCCCATGAACACATCTCCTAGGTTCCATGCCCATTCTATAGCTTTTGACCACATAACCTTCACAAGCTCCATATGAACCCCAAGGGGTAAAACTAGGGTTCTAGGGCATATCCACCTCTACACCACCTCATCTTACTCATGAAGGTGTTTTAGGTGATCCTAAACCAGTGGCCATGGTTTCAACTCATGGTGATGAGTTTTGACCACCATACCCTAATATAAACACCATGCCCTAATTTTGACCCAATATGACCCAACTTGGGTTAACCAATTTACAAACTAAATCATTCCCACTTGGGTTGAGATTTTTACCAGGGTCAGGTGATAACCCTAAGAAGTACCCACCAAAGCTTGGAGGGCATTCGAGGTCATTTGACCCACTAAATAATTAATATTTGATTTATGAAATTATTACAAAAAACTTAGAAAACGTTTCTCCTAAAATTCCCATCTTTGGGTATGATGTGTGGGTAGGTGTAAATAGCCTAGGTTTCAATTTTCAAGTCAATCCCATAACCCAATCAAAAATTATTCAAGAAATGGTGGTTGTCCTACACTAGGGACCAGTCCCACCAAAATGGACCTACAGGGAGCTACATAACTCCTTTTGGGGTGAAATAAATTTACCATAATGTAGACTCCAAGGGCTACAAATTTGGTGTTGACCACTTTTTCATTTGAGGGGTTCTAGTATTTTTAATAATTAAAATGAAATACTGCATGAAGTATGACAAAAGGTGTTGGAACAAGTCTCTACGTTCGACAAAATCCGACCGGCTTTTGATGAACGTCGTGCTTCAGTGCGCTCAACAAAGTCCGATCTTCATTCGACGAAATCTATTCTGCGTTCGACGAACGCCGTGCTTCAGTGCGTTCGACAAAATCAGTTCTCCAGCCAGTTCAGCTGATCATCTCTCAGTTCGACGAATTAATTTAGTTCGACGAATTAATTCAGGTTCAGTTCGACGAACTCAACAATCAGTTTGACGAACTCTAGAGTGTGTTCGATGAATGAATTCCATTCGACGAACTCTGGATTCAATTCGATGAACTCAACTATGAGTTCGACGAACTCGGCCTACATCTCGATGAATTTCTTCTACTCAGATCGACAGATCCGACGACTCAGTATTTTTAATAAACTAAACTATGCACAACAAAATATGTGACAAAAATGTATATATCATAACTTTTAATATAAAGATCTTGCATAGATTTTGAAGCAGAATGGACGACATTCGCTTGTCTTCTTCCTCTGGCCGAAGTCAAGGATTAACCACACCTGGAGCTCATTCATCCTTGTTTTCCCGGCCACCTAAGCGCCGCATCGACCGGCCAATGCCACCACCACCTTCATTGAGGTGGTGGCCGGCGATTTGCGGTGGTTGGCCGGCCGGAGGTGGCCGGAACAGGGGTATGGAGGCGAGATTAAAGCTCAAAAAATGGAGCTCTTGGCCTACCCGATTGGGGACCAATTGTCCCAAAACCTTGCAGGCAACCTGATGGGATCTATCCACAGAGAGAGAGGAGAAGAACCAAACCTTTAATCGGGCTCGAGGGTGGTTGTTTCCCAGATTTTCCATGGCCGTCAAGTTGTGCTCCTTACCGATCTCTTGATTCTCCACCAAATGCAACGATCTAGTACTCGATTTCAACTGATATCCGCCTTCTGAAAGTGATGGAAGGGTCAATTTGAGGAGGGAAAGGATTAATGGTGGAGTACCATTAATGGCCATTACAGTTTCACTTGAAACTTCTTGAATCCTCCACCGGATGGCATGGGAAAGGTTGTAAAACATCTTAGAATTCAATGGGGAGATGAATGGAGGGTGTGGGGAGATGAATGAGGGTCAATTTGCCTTGAATGCCATGAATTCACCTTTAATGGCCACTTTCTCTCTCTTCAAATTGGGGGAAACTCCCAATTTCTCTCTCCTAGTCACACCCGCCAGAAATTGGATGGCACTTCATGTAATTTCAGTGGTGACTAATCATTTGGGCCATTGAAATTGGGCTTAGCCCAAAGGGATTGAGCTTTGGGCTTACTTAACCCAAGTTGGGAAATATTGACCAAGTGTGACTTTGGTCAAATTGGTGAAATTAATTAGGCCCAATGGGTCAATGTTGACCCATTGGCCTCCCTTAGTGACCAATGGAACTTAGGTAAAGTCAATTGGTCCAATTGAACCCTAATTTACCCTAAATATGGTGGTTTGACTTATTTGAGGCTAGGGTTGACTTTAGCAATTTGGCCCCTATGATTGACCTAAATGGGTCCTAAATGCTCTAAGGGACCCTCCAAAGGGTTAGGTGTTCCATGGTGGGGTCAAAGGGTTAAGGCGAGGCCCTAAAGTCCAACCTTAAGCTTGGTAATTGGAAATTGCTATTTGCAGACCAAGGTGCTCTTCCCCTTCAAGCCTAAGGCCAAGTGATCTCTTCAAGCTTCCTAGGGTTTTGTCATGACCTAGTCATCACAAAACCACTCTAGGGGTCTAGTTGTTTTGGGGATGTTACACCATGTACATGTCTATAATTGGGTCCCTATTGTATCTAACTGCCAGTAGACAAGACATCATGTATGCTACATGTATTTGTGCTAAGTACCAAACATGCCCTAAGGAATCTCATCACTCAGCTGCAAAGAGGATTTTGAGATACCTTCAGGGAAGCCAACATCTTGGCCTTTGTTACCAAAAGAATAATGATTTGGAACTAATTAGCTTTTCAGATGCAGATTTTGCAGGTTGCAATGTAGATAGGAAAATTACAAGTGGAACTTGCTAATTCCTAGGAAGAAGGCTGATCTCATGGAGCAGCAAGAAGCATGCCAGTGTGGCAATATCCATAACTGAATCTGAGTACATTGCTGCAGGAAGTTGTTGTGCACAACTTTTGTGGAAACAACATCAGTTATAGGATTTTGAGATATCATAAGGAATCTCATTAGTCAGCTGCAAAGAGGATTTTTAGATACCTTAAGGTCATCCAACACCATGGCCTTTGGTACCCTAAGAATAAGATTTTGAACTAATTGGCTTTTCAGATACAAATTTTTGCAGGTTGCAAAGAAGATGGGAAAAGTACAAGTGGAACTTATCAATTCCTAGGAAGAAGGCTGATCTCATGGAGCAGCAAGAAGCAGACTAGTGTGGCAATATCCACAACTGAATCTGAGTACATTACTGGAGGAAGTTGTTGTGCACAACTTTTGTGGATACAACATAAGTTAAAGGATCATAAACTCAAGGTGAGTAATTCTCCCCTATATTGTGGCTCATCCAGTGCTATCTCTATTGCTATGAATCCTATCTCACATAGCAGGACTAAGTATATAGAGATAAGATATCATTTTATTAGAGAGAATGATGAGAGTGAAGATAAATGCCTTGAATTTGTCCCCACTGAAAAACAAGTAGCTGATATCTTCACAAAGCCATTGGATGAGGCAAAGTTTAATACTTTTAAATTGAGCTTGGCATATTGAATTTAGAATAGATCTTATTCTGCCAATTTATATGTCTTTCTCATGATGTTATTCCCTAACTTGAATATATCATGGAATCATGTATAACAAGCCTTGATAAGAAGAGTAGCTATCTATATAATTGGTAGCATGTTTAGGTCATGAGACATGCCTAAAAGTTTAAAGATACTTGAATCTAGCATGCTTAGGTTCAATGATACTAAATTTAGTTGAAACAGCTGAGAAGGGGTCAGTTGAACCATTGAGATAGCTGAGAAGATCTCAGCTAATCCACTGAGACAACTAGAACTGTCTCAGTGGTTGACAATTCCTTGTCCCAGCGGATAACAACTCTGTCTCAGTGGTTCCGCTGAGACAAGTTGGCTCAATGAAAATATGCCATAATTGACACATCAGTAATGTAAAACCAACCAATTTGATTAAGCCTAATCAACATATATACTTAGATAAAATCTAAACCTAAATCAAGCCCATATAAATATCAAAACGATGTTTAACTTAGCACATTTTCAATTAACCTAGCCGACAAGATGAGCCCTTCTCCCTCCCGTCTCAACGACCTATCCTTCAGAGGAAATGGCGTCAAAGATGGCAAATGATATCCATGAAGGAAATGAGATTGTTCGAAATGGATTTCAACATGCTCCTGTAGAGATAAGAGAAGTGATTCAACTTCTCTCTGATCAAGGACTGGACTATATATTATCTGAGCCAACAATAATTCTCAGAACTAAACTTCTAGAATTCTTCTCCAGTGCCAAGATGTCCTCCTCAAATTCCTCCATCAAGGGCAGGTCAGGAAGCATCAAGGTTAAAATCTCTCCTAAGAAAATGGAGAAGGCCCTTCAGCTGACCTCTTGTAGTGAAGAAGGGGAAGATGCAATCTCTGAAAAGGATAAAGACTTGGCATTACAATGGTGTGAATATAGTGAAGCCAAACTTGGCTCACTAAAAAGGAAGTTCTTTAACCAGAGAGGCAAATTGCTCTCTGATATAGTAGGAAAAGCTATTTTGTGTAAGACAAGATCACATGACACCATATCCAAACACATGTTTGAGTTGATGTCAAGAGTCATTATGAAGAAGTGGACATCACGGGCTGAGGTGATATTTCAAGGAATAAGGGAATGTCTGCAGGCTCCCAACCTAGACATAATTTTATCATTATACCTTCTAATCACCTACCCACAGGAATTCAATAAGTCCAAAGGAACAAACCTACATTATCTTAAAAGGATGGACATCAAAACCTTGGACAGGTTCACCAGGGTCCTCCCCATGAGCCAAGTCTCTGAACCCAAGGTGAAGAAGAAAAGCCTAGTTAAAGGGCTAAGAAAGACCAAAATAGTCTGCTCTGACTCTGGGTCAGAGGCAGAAGAGGATGTCCCAGCTATGGACAATCGAGGTCCAACCAGAGTTCCTCTAAAGGATGACCAAGGAGGAGATCATGGCACTGAAGGTCATGAAGGTAATGCTCCTGAGAAAGAGCATGAAGATGAAAAAGGTAATGCTGCTGAGAAAGAGCATCAAGAGTGTTAGTAATGGAACGTTCACCTAGAGGGGGGGGGGGGGGGGGGGGTGTTAGGTGATCTGGGTTCTTTTCAGATTTGTTGCGCGAGTTCCGAATATACAAGCACAGCACAAAAATATCGCATAGACAAACACAGATACAACACACCAGACGACACAAGATCTATAGAGTTCCTCAAGACTGGGTGTCTTGAGTAGTCCTCTGTCCCTCTGCGCCTACCTAGCAGTGTGCTAGGCTTGGTAAACTCCGCCAAAAACTTCAGGCCCTCAAGCCTTACACCACGGACCCGCAAGTCCTACAGCCTAGGCCCGCAAGCACCTACTACACCCGAGCCCGCAAGCTCGACACTCAGGCCCTCAAGCCCTACACAACACAGACCCATAAGTCCTGTTCCTACAGCCTAGTCCCTCAAGCCCCTACTGCGCCCGAGCCCTCAAGCTCGACAAGATCGGACCCCCAAGTCCACTACCCTGGCCCTCAAGCCTCACATCTCTCCAGCCCTCAATCTAGACGGTGTCGGACCCGCATGTCCACTACCCTGGCCCTCAAGCCTCACAGCTCTCCAGCCCTCAAGCTAGACAAATAGGCCTGCAAGCCTTACAAGAAACTACAGTAAAAAGAACTGCTTCTTCTGCCGGATGAAGATCGACAACTTTAGCCTGATGAAGATCGGCTTCTTGGAGTTGAAGAAGATGTTTCTGATTCAGATGTTGAACACACAGTTCTTCTTCAATCTTCGCTTAGCCTGATGAGGATTGGCTTCTTATCAGTCGATGGAGATGACTGATTCTTCAGAGAACACTTGATGCTTGTTCTCTACTAGTTCTATTTCTTCTCCGCAGAATGTACTATTGTATTGAAGCAATGGCGGGATTCTTTTTCATTTTTCTTTTCTCACGATTACTCCTTATTCTAGGGCATCCTCTGAACTCTTTCATAAGAGTGCGAGGTCCCCAACGGTCTCTAAAAAAATTCCTTAAGCGTCATACGCCCATTCATCAAGAGCATGCGCTGATTAGTCAATCAGGCGGCGACATTAAATGTTGATAGTGCGTCCGCAACATTTGAATTCCGTCTCGATGATATTTCAAATTGTTACTACGACATGGATGATATCTCGATGACAGAACCTTGTCGATGTCTTTGACCTTGGAAGATCTTCAAGTCTTCAAGCTTCTGCCTCTGACACTTGTATCTCGCCGATACGAGACATTCTGGCACATCTGCATATACGACGATATGCTATCTATGACTGTGTCGTCTAGAGCTTCTCTCTTGCAGACTATACTTATAATCACGTTGTTCTCTCAACGACATGAGTGATAACATGTCGACAGAAATACTTTAGTAACTGCTTGTCTTCAGCTGATCTTCTTCAGTCTTCTCGACGACATGCCTTCTTTACGATGATGTTCACCGCCATCAGTCATACTTAGCCTTTTTAGCGATAAGGCTTTTTCAACTTCTCGACGACAAGGCCACTTTGGTTATGTCGACGATACCGCGTCTTCTTGACGACATTTCTTCGTTTTGTCTTCATTCTTCTATGCGTTCGACGAACGACGATCTTCGTTCGACGAACAACATTCTGCATTCTACGAGCTTCATTCTTCTGCACCGTCTCTGCGTTCGACGAACTTTCTTCTGCGTTCGATGAACGAGCCAAGTCTCAGTGGTCGACGATCTTCCTTCTGAGTTTGACGATCTTCCTTCTGAGTTCGACGAACAGCATTCTGTGTTCGACGAACTTCCTTCTACTAACTTCCTTAGATTTATAAGCTAGATAAGTGATCAAATACAAAGTGAAGTTTCCTTGACTCGGTGACTTCTTCAAATCAGGAATCATGTGGGCAAGATTCCCAACAATCTCCCCTATTAGAAGAAGTCAGAATCTCAATTCAAGACTACATTCACTTGACAATAAATATTATAATCTTAATAAGCAAGTAAGATTGTACTTATCTTTGTTGAACTTTCTGAGTACATCAGGCTTGTAGCTCCCCCTTGATTTGATGTCTCTTCTTTTGAGATTCCCCCTACACCTTTGCTCCCCCTAACTTTGAGGTCTTCTTGAACAGTTTTGTCTTGAACTTATTGATGTGCTATTTCTCCCCCTTTCTGACTTCTTTCTTGTAGCTCTCCTCTTAGGTAGACAATGGCCCAAGCTCCCCCTTGCTCAGTCATAGTTCATCCAAATCCTGAGAGATTTTCTAACCAATCATCTAGAAAGGGATTAGTGAAGAATAAGTTAGGAATTACTCTAAGTTTAACATCCCCAATTGGAATTTGAAGAAGTTAAACTTAGCTTCATCTAGGGGCTTTGTAAATATATTAGCCACTTGTTTGTCTATTGGGACAAACTCAAGGGTGATATCTTCATTTTTCACATGCTCCCTGATGAAGTGATACCTGATCTCAATATGCTTAGTCCTGCTGTGAGAGACAGGGTTCTTAGCTATTGAGATTGCACTTGAAGAGTCACAAAACATGGGTGTTTTGGTCATCTGTAGATTGTAGTCTTCAAGTTGATGCTGAATCCATAGCAGTTGGGCACAACAGCTCCCATCAAAGAGATACTCTGATTTTGCTATTGAGATTGCCACACTAGTTTGCTTCTTACTGCTCCACGAGATCAGTCTTCCACCAAGGAATTGACATGTCCCTGAGGTACTCTTCTGTCATCCTTGCACCCTGCATAATCTGCATCTGAGTAGCCAGTTAGTTCACATCCATTGTTCCTAGGGTACCATAGGCCAAGATTTGATGTACCCTTTAGGTATCTTAAGATTCTCTTGACAGAGACATGATGAGATTCCTTAGGATTCACCTGATATCTAGCACAGACACATATAACAAACGTTATGTCAGGCCTACTTGCAGATAGATAATGCAAGGATCCAATCATGCATCTGTACTTGGTTTGATCAAAGGGTATTATGCCCTTCTCATCCTTGTCCAGAGACACATTGGTTCCCATTGGAGTCTTCATTGAAGAAGCACTCTCCAATCCAAATTTCTTGACTAGCTCCCTAGTGAACTTGGTCTGGGAGATGAATATACCATCTTCAGATTGTTTCACTTGGAGACTTAGGAAGTATTTGAGCTCACCTATACTGCTCATCTCAAACTTTCCCTGCATCAAGTTGGCAAACCTTTTGTAGAGATTGTTATCTGTAGAGCCAAAGATGATGTCATCCACGTAGATCTGCACTAGCAAGATCTTGCCCTTCACTTGCCTTAGGAACAATGTCTTATCAATCTTTCGACTTGAGAAATTGTTCTCAATTAGAAAGCTTGACAGAGTTTCATACCAGGCCCTAGGTGCCTTCTTTAAGCCATAAAGGGCTTTTCTAAGAAAATAAACATAATCAGGGTGAGTAGGATCTACAAAACCTGAGGGCTGCACTACATATACCTCCTCTTTGAGGTCACCATTTAGGAACGCTGACTTCACATCCATCTGGTAGACCTTGAAACCTTGGTATGCTGCATAGGCCAGAAACAGTCTTATTGCTTCCAGTCTGGCTACTGGAGAAAATGTCTGATCAAAATTTATCCCTTCCTCTTATCTGTAGCCTTTTTGCCACTAGCCTTGCTTTATTCTTGGTGATGATTCCATTTTCATCCAACTTGTTTCTGTAGACCCATTTAGTTCCTATAATGTTCTGTCCTTGGGGTCTTGGAACCAGTTTCCAAACCTTGCATCTCTTAAACTAGTTCAGTTCCTCCTGCATTGCTGCAATCCAAAATGGGTCCTGATTTGCTTCCTCAAATTTCTTGGGTTCAATTTGACAGAGAAAACTCAGGTACAATGATTCATTTGCAGCTCTGCTCCTTGTCATCACACCTTGGTTGACATTCCCTATTATCTGCTCTTGGGGATGATCTCTTACTTGTCTCAAAGCAACTAGTAGTATTCTGGGCACTTCTGCATTAGCAGCTTCTTTAGGTTGCATTTCTTCAGCCGTTTCTGAACTTTCTGCGGGTTCTTCCTCGATTTCAACTATCACTGACTGATTCTTATCTCTGAGTGAGGTACCAGCATTGTCTTCAATGGATAACTTCTCTACTCTTTCCATTGTACCTGCATTCACTAGAGAACTAGACCAACCGTTATGTATAAGGCTAGTCTCATCAAATACCACATGTACAGATTCTTCCACTGCTTGGGAATTGATGTTGTACAATCTATATGCCTTGCTATGAGAGCTGTAGCCAACAAAAATACCCTACTACTTTTCTCAGCAAACTTAGTTAGCTTGGATTTCCCATTATTAAGGGCATAACATTTGCTACCAAAGATCCTAAAGTAGGATAAGGTTGGTTTTCTGTCCTTCATTAACTCATAGGGAGTTTTCTTGTGGTCTTTGATGATGGAAGCTCTATTTATCACATGACAAGCAGTATTGACAGCCTCTGCCCAAAAGTATTCTGGTAGAGAGGAGTCACTAAGCATTGTCCTACTAGACTCTATCAAGGTTCTGTTCTTCCTTTCAGCAACCCCATTCTGTTGAGGAGTTCTGGGTGAGGAAAATTCTTGGGAGATACCTAATTCTTGGATGAATTCTGTCATGGACCCTGACTGAAATTCTGTCCCATGGTCACTTCTGAGTTTGACCACAGTACAGTTCATCTCATTTTGAATCTTCCTGACAAAATTTTTCAAGATATCTAGGGTATCTGATTTCTTTTTGATGAAGAATACCCAAGTGAACGTTGAATAATCATCAACAACTACAAGGGTGTAGGCTTTCCCTCCTAAGCTATGAACTGACATAGGACCAAACAAATCCAGGTGCAGTAGAAATAAGCACCTAGTGGACTCTTTGTTAGATATGCTTTTAAATCTAGTCCTAATCTGCTTTCCAAGTTGGCAAGCTTGACATGGACCATCTTTGATGCACTTAATATCAGGTCCATTCCTAACTAGGTTTTGTGAGAAAAGCTTGCCTATTGTTTTATAGTTGATGTGTACAAGTCTCTTGTGCCATTGTACACATAGAGCTTCTTTACCATCAGCCACAAGACAAATGGGCATGGAAGAATTTGTATTGAGAAAGTTTAAACAATAAATATTCCCACTCCAAGTGCCAGTTAAGGTAGCCTCAGAATACAATTGAAAGTGAGTTTAGTTCTTAAATATGTTAAAGGTCTTGTTTAAGTTTACTTCAAAATGAATGATATATATATATATATATGTGTGTGTGTGTTTGCTGTATGAGTAATTAAAACAAACAGTAAGAGTGCATATAAAAATCACAGCACAAATAAGAGCATAAAATAAAAACAAACAAGGCACACATCCAGAAGACACAAGAAATATAGTAGTTCCCCACAACTGGGTACATCTACTCTTCTACCCACTAGTAGGAATCCACTGGAGGTTGTTGATCAGGTGCCCTCACATCAAGGTGTTTTTGTTCAGGTGTCCACACACCAATGGAGGTTTGATCAGGTGCCCAATTCACCTATAAGCTTTTGATCAGGTGCTTATAAACCAAGATGCAGGTTTTTGCTAAGGTGGCCTGTCACCGGGAGTAAACTTTTGAAGGGAGTTTTAACCCTTTACAAGATGGGAAGGAATAAAAGAAAACAGAGAAAGGTTTGCTGTTCTTCTCTTTGCTGAGAAGACACTTGATGAAGATGATGTTGAAGAAAGCTCCCCCTGTCTGATTTAGTTTGATGACAGCTTGTGGATGAAGCTCCTTCTCTAGATTGTGATACTCTTCTTCTTCTTGCAGTTTTGTTCCTGAGCAAGTAATATTGATTTGGTGTCTCAAGTTGTAGAAGATCTGCAAGGAAGAGTTAGCAAAAACAGAACAAGATAGAGTAATAGAGTTGTTCTCTGTTTTTGCCCCTGTTCTTCTTTTTCTCTTCTTCTTCTTCTTCTTCTTCTCTTTTTCCTGTACAGAAAGATGTAATATATTCTGTCTGTAATATGTATATTGCAATAGTGATATAATCTGTATGTATATATTCTGTCTTGAGAAAACAGCTGTATATATTCTGCTGTATATAATCTGTTGTATAATAAGTTGTTTCCTGCTGTCGTGTAAAAGATGTTGTCTTCTTTCCTGAGATGATTTGAATTCTTGCCCGACAAGGAAAGAAGTAATGTCTCTTTCATTTCCCAGATCCTCGAGTAGACAAATTCCTTCTTTAGCTTGCTGCAACGGCTACAGTATTTAATGCTTTGCTACCAACAACTATAGCATTTAATGCTTCGCGGCTGTAATGTTAAATCAACAATATATATAGAAATATATAAATATAAATAATAAATATTGCTTTATAAATAGATCTGTCAGCAAATATATAATATTTAATGATATAAAATAATACTGAAGAAATTCGTCGAGCTAAGGTTCAAGTTCATCAAGCTCATCATTTGATTCGTCGACCTGATCATTTCATTCACTGTTCTGAACTTCTGCTGAATATTCGTCGAATGCAGACTTGAGTTCGTCGAACGAAAGGATTCGTCGACTGCTGAGCTTGGATGATTTTGTCGACCGCTGAAGTATTGAGCTGTTCGTCGAACGCAGATGGCCATTCGTCGAACGCAGGATTTCGTCGACCGCAGAGCTAAGGTCTGTTCGTCGACCACTGAGATAATCTGTTCATCGACCGTTGAGCTGAGGCGGGATCGTCGAGCACTTCTTGGATTTCGTCGAACGCAGCTTTGAACCTTTTCGTCGACCGCAGAGCGCCGTTCGTCGAACGCAGATTGCCGTTCGTCGAACGCAGAGAATATATGTAAATTTAATTTCTCTCTTATTTTCTGCCAATTAAATATATATCTATTTTCAGCTTTCTTTCTTAATGATATTTAATCTAAGTTATATAATATGTTATGATATAAACTTAGACACTAAAGGTGGATCCTAACTCAAAGCAAAACTAAGGTTCCAACAATCTCCCCCTATTTGAGTTGGGATCCTAATCCAAGTTAAGACTAGGTTCTAATAATCTCCCCCTATTTGGTTTAGGATACCTAAGCATAAAAAGTCTTTGAAGCTTAAGGGTCAGAGATTATTTTCTTCTTATAAAATTCATTTAAGCAATTTCAGATTTCCTAAATCTTGATTTAAATAGGAATTTAATATTATGAATTGCTAGCTGTTATTAGATTCTAAGAATTTTAAAATCAAAAAGACATAGCCTGATAGCTTCTTTCTATAGAATCCTCTGAATTAGAAGAGACTCACACTTAGTGCTTTGATCATTTCTGATCTATGCAATCTGAGTAGAATGCTCAACTTGAATTTGGAGAAAAATCTGTAAGAAAGTGAAGTTATCTGACTTGTTTTTAAGATTGAAAATTCAAAAGAATCATTTAACTGTTATTTAATTATAATTTGAGTAAAAGTATTAAACAGTTAAAACAAAATTGCCTTATAGATAGGTAACTTGGCCTTTTTATTTCATTAAAATATAAATTTAAATTTTTAAATTGGTTTTGCTGAACATAAAGAATTTTCTTCTTAACAGGTTGTTCAAATTTATTAGCTTTAATGAAATTATTTTTTAAACAGATAATGTGTTCTGCTGATGATTTTAAATCTTCTTTAATTTTATCAAAAATCAATTTGTTTATTATTAGCTCTTTACTTATTCTGTTTTCAAAATTTATTAAACCTGTACATGGTGAGTTGAAAATAGATCTGAAATCAGAGGTAAAATTAGGAATAGAAGATACCTCCACCTCAGTTACCATTTCTGCTTCAGATTCAGCATCTGATTTGTAGTTTGAGCGATATATAGCCATCATACAGAAATTTCTGGCTTTTTGTTCTTCCTTGTCTTCTTCTTCAGTTAGAGTTGAAGATGTTAAAGGTCTTGTTTAGTTCTTAAATATGTTAAAGGTCTTGTTTAAGTTTACTTCAAAATAAATGATATATATATATATATATATGTGTGTTTGCTGCATGAGTAATTAAAACAAATAGTAAGAGTGCATATAAAAATCACAGCACAAATAAGAGCATAAAACAAAAACAAACAAGGCACACATCTAGAAGACACAATAAATATAGTAGTTCCCCTCAACTGGGTACATCTACTCTTCTACCCACTGGTAGGAATCCACTGGAGGTTGTTGATCAGGTGCCCTCAAACCAAGGTGTTTTTGTTCAGTTGTCCACACACCAATGGAGGTTTGATCAAGTGCCCAATTCACCTATAAGCTTTTGATCGGGTGCTTATAAACCAAGATGCAAGTTTTTGCTAAGGTGGCCTGTCATCGAGAGTAAATTTTTGAAGGGAATTTTAACCCTTTACAAGATGGGAAGGAATAAAAGAAAACAGAAAAAGGTTTGATGTTCTTCTCTTTGCTGAGAAGACACTTGATAAAGATGATGTTGAAGAAAGCTCCCCCTGTCTGATTTAGTTTGATGACAGCTTGTGGATGAAGCTCCTTCTCTAGATTGTCATACTCTTCTTCTTCTTGCAGTTTTGATCCTGAGCAAGTAATATTGATTTGGTGTCTCAGGTTGTAGAAGATCTGCAAGGAAGAGTTAGCAAAAACAGAACAAGATAGAGTCATAGAGTTGTTCTCTATTTTTGCCCATGTTCTTCTTTTTCTCTTCTTCTTCTTCTTCTCTTTTTCCTGTACAGAAAGATGTAATATATTCTGTCTGTAATATGTATATAGCAATAGTGATATATCTGTATGTATATATTCTGTCTTGAGAAAACAGCTGTATATATTCTGCTGTATAATAAGTTGTTTCCTGCTGTCGTGTAAAAGATGTTGTCTTCTTTCCTGGGTTGATTTGAATTCTTGCCCAACAAGGAAAGAAGTAATGTCTCTTTCATTTCCCAGATCCTTGAGCAGACAAATTCCTTCTTTAGCTTGCTGCAACGGCTACAGTATTTAATGCTTTGCTGCCAACGACTATAGCATTTAATGCTTCACGGCTGTAATGTTAAATCAGCAATATATATAGAAATATATAAATAGAAATAATAAATATTGCTTTATAAATAGATCTGTCAGCAAATATATAATATTTAATGATATAAAATAATACTGAAGAAATTCGTCGAGCAGAGGTTCAAGTTCGTCGAGCTCATCATTTGATTCGTCGACCTGATCATTTAATTCACTGTTCTGAACTTCTGCTGAATATTCGTCGAACGCAGACTTGAGTTTGTCAAACGAAAGGATTCGTCGACCGTTGAGCTTGGATGATTTCGTCGACCGCTGAAGTATTGAGCTGTTCGTCGAACACAGATGACCGTTCGTCGAACGCAGGATTTTGTCGACCGCAGAGCTGAGGTTTGTTCGTCGACCGCTGAGATAATTTGTTCGTCGACCGCTGAGCTGAGGTGGGATCGTCGAGCACTGCTTGGATTTTGTCGAACGCAGCTTTGAACCTTTTCGTCGGCCGCTGAGCGTCGTTCGTCGAACGCAGATCGGGGTTCGTCAAACGTAGAGAATATTTGTAAATCTAATTTCTCTCTTATTTTCTGCATATTAAATATATATTTTTTTTCAACTTTCTTTCTTAATGATATTCAATCTAAGTTATATAATATGTTATGATATAAACTTAGACAGTAAAGGTGGATCCTAACTCAAATCAAAACTAAGGTTCCAACAAAATTGTATTGAGAAAGTTTAAACAATACATATTCCCACTCCTAGTGCCAGTTAAGGTAGCCTCAGAATCTATGGACTAATTAATTAGACACTTGTCCTTGTGGAAGGTAAAAACAAAGCCTAAGTCACAAAGTTGACTTATGCTTATGAGGTTGTGTTTCAACCCCTCCACATAAGCAAACTTTGTGATGGTAACTAACCAATTTGAGATGTTGCCATAGCCCCTGGTCACGCCTTTTTCTGAACCACCAAAAATCACTGTTGGTCCATTCTCCACAGGAATGAACTCTTTCAAGTACCTTCTGAGTCCACTCATGTGCGTGGAGCAGCCACTGTCCAAATACCAAATTGGAGATTGGTTGGCATTTGGACCTACCTGCAAAATAAATCACTTCCCCTTAGGTACCCAATATGGATTGGGTCCTTGGTTTCTGTTAGGGTGATATAAAGGAACAATGAACCTCTGAGGGTTCTTCACTCTCTTTGCATTGAGCCCTGTTCAGTTGAACCAACAATCCAAGGCAAAGTGGCCTACTTTCCCACAGCACCAGCATTCATGTCTGTTGTATCTTCTCTTCTGCTTCACCATATGAGTGGGGTGACAGTGCTGATGAGCAGAAGAACATGCTTCTTTCCTAACAGATCTTGGGTGAACCTCATATGTGTGAGTTTGGAGTGGAATCGATCTCACCACATCTTGATTCACCATCTTGGGAACAGGCTTTGTAGGAAAAGCCTTTCCCCTAACCTTGATTGTTGCTGCTGCAGGTTTATGGGATGAAGGACTTGACACCCCCACCTTCTTATAGGAAGGACTAGCTTCAGAATCTTTGCTCGTAACTGTCTCCTGATTAAAACCAATACCATCTCTGAACTGTCCAGAGAAGGTGTCAATGATAGGCAGGATAGTTTTGGGCATTGAGAAGCTGGATGCAAGTATCTTCTCAGCCAATAACATTTCCTCAAGGTCCTTGATGACCTTGTTCTTCTGTCCCAATTCAGCATTCTTAAGCCTTATGGCTTCCTTGAATTTGTCCACTTCTTTGCTCATAGCAGCCAGCTTCTCAGCTATCTCCTGGAGCTCATATTGAACAGGCTTCAAGGAATTTAACTCCTTGGTCTGGACTTTTAGGAGTTTCTTACAGCTTTTGAAAGCTTTCCATAGGGCTTTATATTGCCTTATCAGTTCAGATTCAAAATCATATTGGGATCTTGAGGCTGTGCTGTTGGCAGCAGACACACCCTCATCATCATGCACAGAATCTGCTACTGATTCATAATCAGAGTCAGATAGAGGAGTTCTGTTGGTTACCTTCCTAGGAGAGATGTCATCCTGGTTATCTTCACTTATGGCCAATGTGTGCATCTTTCTCAGTACCGGAGGAATTTGAGTCAGAATCACTCAGTGTTCTGACCTTCTTTGCCATGAATCCTTTTTCTTACATCCTCTTGCTCCTTGAGCTTCTTCTTTCTTCATGGTTCCTTGACTCCTTCTTCTTAGAAGGGTAGTGAGCAGCCATGTGACCTGTCTTGCTGCAGAAATAGGAAACAGTATTATTTAAGTCGTGTTTACCAGGGTTAGACCTGTACCTTTCCTTCCTGGGGGCTCTGGATCTGTCACGTTGATCAGATCTTCTGGAACTTGAGGATGAATTTCTAGGATTATCCCTCCACCTTCTGTGTATCAGCTTTCTGAACTGTTTTGAGAGAAGGGCCACCTCTCTATTAGTGTCATCAGAATCTGAAGTGCTAGCTTCTGATTCCTCACTGCTCTCAGATCTGCTCTGAGTTGCAGAGATCTTTCCCTTGGATCTTCTGGTGCTCTCAGCCTTTAGAGCAATAGATCTGTCTCTTGAGCTCACCTTTGAGCTTTCTTCTTTAGCCTTCCTGGTGTTGAGCTGAAGTTCATGGGACAGCAGCTTCCCATACTGGTTCTTGGGCTCCATATTGACCAGCTGACCCATCTCTCTGATGGCACAAATCTTGATGTCCCATTCTTTTGTGAGTGATCTAAGAAACTTGTCATTAAGATCTGAGTTTGTGAATTCTCTTTCATAGTTTCTCAATCCATTCACTATCTTGAAAAATCTCTCATCAGTTAGAGATTGTTTCATTCTTGCCTTGTTTGAAGGCCTCATACTCTTGGTTGAGAAGGGATTTTCTATCATCCCTTGCCTCTTCAGTACCCTCCATGTACACGATCAAGGAGTCCCACATCTCCTTGGCAGTTTTGCAGTGAATCAGATTCTGGAGGGTTGAATCATCTATGGCACTTACAATAAAATTTTTTGACCTCTTATCTAGGCCTGCCAAGGCTAAGCTCGTCCTTGGTCATCTCCTCATATTTCTTTATCATCTTCCTTGTTGGATCAATGGTGGAGGGAGTTGTAGGGATAAAGGGACCCTATTGGATTGTCAGATAGATTATTGGATCAGCCTCTTCCATGAACAGCCTTACCCTTTCCAACCAGATAGGAATGTTCTCCTTTAAGCAGATTGGAAGTTTCATGGATCTCATATCCCGATTCTGATCTCCACCAGCCATAGTGAGTCGTTCCACGATCTAGATCAGACGGTTAAGTCTTCTTTTGATCAACCTCCCTCTGATACCACTTGTTAGTAAAAGAACGTTCACCTATAGGGGGGTGTTAGGTGATCTGGGTTCTTTTCAGATTATTTGCGCGAGTTCGAATATACAAGCACATCACAAAAATATCGCACAGATAAAACACACCAGACGAAATAAGATCAATAGAGGTTCCTAAAGACCGGGTGCCTTGAGTAGTCCTCTGTCCCTCTGCGCCTACCTAGCAGTGTGCTAGGCTCAGCAAACTCCGCGAAAAACTTCAGGCACTCAAGCCTTACCCCACGGACCCGCAAGTCCTACAGCCTAGGCCCGCAAGCCCCTACTGCACTCGAGCCCGCAAGCTCGACACTCAGGCCCTCAAGCCCTACACAACACAGACCCGCAAGTCCCGTGCCTACAGTCTAGGCCCTCAAGCCCCTACTGCGCACGAGCCCTCAAGCTCGACAAGATCGGATCTGCAAGTCCACTGCACTAGACCTCAAGCCTCACAGCTCTCCAGCCCTCAAGCTAGACGGTGTCGGACCCGCAAGTCCACTGCCCTGGCGCTCAAGCCTCACAACTCTCCAGCCCTCAAGCTAGACAAATAGGCCCGCAAGCCTTACAAGAAATTACAGTAAAAAGAACTGCTTCTTCTGCCGGATGAAGATCGGCAACTTTAGCCTGATGAAGATCGACTTCTTGGAGTTGAAGAAGATGTTTCTGATTCAGATCTTGAACGCACAGTTCTTCTTCAATCTTCTCTTAGCCTGATGAGGATTGGCTTCTTATCAGTCGATGGAGATGACTGATTCTTCAGAGAACACTTGATGCTTATTCTCTACTTGTTCTATTTCTTCTCCGCAGAATGTACTGTTGTATTAAAACAACGACGAGATTCTTTTTCGTTTTTCTTTTCTCACGATTACTCCTAGTTCTAGTGCATCCTCTTAACTCTTTTATAAGAGTGCGAGGTCCCCAACGGTCTCTGAAAAAGTTCCTTAAGCATCAGACGCCCATTCCTTAAGAGCACGCACTGATTAGACAATCAGGCAGCGGTATTAAATGCTGACAGTGCATCCGCAACATTTGAATTCCATCTCGATGATATTTCCATTGTTACTACGACATGGATGATATCTCGACGACAGAACTTTGTTGATGTCTTTGACCTTGAAAGATCTTCAAGTCTTCAAGCTTCTGCCTCTGACACTGGTATCTCGACGATACGAGACATTCTGACATATCTGCATATACGACGATATGCTATCTCTGACTGTGTCGTCTAGAGCTTCTATCTTGCAGACTGTCATTGTAATCACGTTGTTCTCTCGACGACGTGAGTGATAATATGTCGGCAGAACATACTTTAGCAACTACTTGTCTTTAGCTGATCTTCTTCAGTGTTCTCGACGACATGCCTTCTTTACGACGATATTCACTGCCATCAGTCATACTTAGCCTTTTCAACGACAAGGCTTCTTCAACTTCTCGACGACAAGGCCACTTTGGTGATGTCAACGATACCGCGTCTTCTTGACGACATTTCTTCCTTTTGTCTTCATTCTTCTATGCGTTCGACGAACGGCGATCTTCGTTCGACGAACAGCATTCTGCGTTCGACGAGCTTCATTCTTCTGCACCGTCTCTGCATTCGACGAACTTTCTTCTATGTTTGACGAGCACGCCAAGTCTCAGCGGTCGATGATCTTCCTTCTGAGTTCGACGATCTTCCTTCTGAGTTCGACGAACAACATTCTGCGTTCGACGAACTTCCTTCTACTAACTTCCTGAGATTTATAAGCTAGAGAAGTGATCAAATACAAAGTGAAGTTTCCTTGACTTGGTGACTTCTTCAAATCAGGAATCATGTGGGCAAGATTCCCAACAAAGAGAATGAGGATGATGCTGCTTCTTAGGACATGTCAGAAGGACATGAAGAAGATCACACTACTTGTGATTCCTCCAATCCTTCCACCACTGATAAAAGTTTGCAGGTCATACACTCCTCCTCAGAAGAAAATGAGGATGATGAAGACAATGCTCCTGTTGATCTTCAAGGTGAGATTGGCTTATTTATTTTTAATCTAGAGCAAAGTAACAAGCTAATCCCTCCTGAACCAGCAGATTACTGGGGAGATGATCAAGACAATGATGATCCTTCATCTGAGGGGGAGCAGCAGAAGAAATCTCATGCTGAGGAAATTGATTATGCTCCAAGTAAGGGGGAGCAAGAAAGGATTGCTGAAGAAGAAAAAGAGAATTTGTCAGGTAATGGACATGTCAGTAATCCCACTGATATTCACAATAACATTAATACTAATGATGGTATTAATCTAAATGTAGATGATAAAGATAAAAATGCCCCAAGTGAGGGGGAGCATCAGAAGAATGTTGATGAAGCCCAACAGAATGCTGCCATGGAATAAGATGAATACCAGTCTAGTGCTAATACTTAAAAGGAGCACTTACCTGATACAGCTGAGGAGGAGCCAATCCCTGATCAGGTTGTGGGGGATCTGGATATTATATCTGATGTCCAATCCACATCAGCAATATCATATAACAAGTTGCTAAGCTCCATCAGCTCAATCATTGAAAGTTAATTGATTTTAATGAAGGAATACATTGATAAATCAATAATGTCTCTAAAGAAAGAAATCATTGTTGAGGTCAAAGAGATCAAGGAAGACACTACAATCCCTAATAAACAAATGACCAAATGGTTTGTGTACAACCCCATGATCGCCTGAGGAGGTAAGGCCCGAAGATTAGTAATTTAGGCTGGAAGAGGTCATCCCGCCACTAAGGAGTCACGAGAGCTAAGGGCACGGGCCGGGGGGAGCTCGTAGGAGAGAATGCGAGACCTAGCATCGGCGGTTGTCGCCAGAGTAACGGCGAGCGGGGCTTTCACAGAGCGCTCACCTAGAAGGAGTTTCACGAGAAATACTCGCGAGGAGACCCGCGGGAGATCTCGTGAGTGGCGTTCTCGCAGGCCACTTTCACAGAGGCTGAGGAGGTGAAATTAACCCTCTGCCCCAGGTGGTCTGCAGTCAGCCCCTCCAAACAGCAGAGTTTGTCTGTTAGCATGCCAAATTGGGGTGCGTTTAGTAAAACCAGAAGGCGGAACCCCGCTATTAGCAGACCAGTTCAGAAAAACTATAAATAAGACCCTAAGGGCACCTTTGGAGAGGACTTCTTTTTGGGCTTCTCACTCCACAGGTCATCTTTGGTTAGCATTTTCAGAGCTCTCCAAGGTGCCCGACTTCAGTTCTTGGCTTAGGAGGGGAAGCGCTCTATGATCTTTCAGGTGTGTGGTGGGACCTCCGCAGTGCGCCAAGGGTCTCAGTTCTAAGTCTTCGGTCGAGCTGCTCCAAGGGATCAGTAAGTGTGAGTTGCACCCATCTTTAGGGTCCGAACTCCTTGTTGGGCCGAATCCCAAATCCAACTTTTTTGGTGCGGTGAGCGTGGACAACAGCTTGTGCAAGAAAGTTTCAAGGAAGCAACATGGCGCGAGATGAAGAGCAGGGTGACGAGTTTGGCGGGTCGCAGCCAACGGTGATGTTAGGGATGTTCACAGACCTCAGGAGGGAGGTCCTCGAGAGCATCGGTCTCGCTTTTGCCGTAGTGCGAAATGAGTTCATAACCCCAGCTCCTCAGGTGCTTCCCCCTCTGGGGTTTGGCGAGTGTGCCCCGGGGGGAAGGGCAGGGAAGGAGGTGGCAGGAGCTGGGCAAGATCTCTTCGGGCGAGGGCTCTTTGCCAGCCCATCGAGCGCTGTTCCAACGAGCGCTGCCCCGTCGAGTGCTGCCCCAGCAAGTGCGGCTCCAACGAGCGCGGCTGTGGTGAGCTTGGGTCCTGCGAGAGAAGTCGTAGGACGAGTTGAGCAGGAGAGGACCATGAGCGGGAGCAGTCCTTTTTGCGAGATGGTGCTCTCCGCACCAGTCTCGGAGGGTTTCAGGGAATGGGACAGGGTTTACTATAGTGGCAAGGACGACCCTGTCCAGCACTTACAGTCATTTGAGGACTCGGTCTCCATCAGGTCGATGTCAAATGCATTCAAGTGACGGCTCTTCATCGTCACTCTGAAGGAGAAGGCTATGGACTGGTTCCATCAACTCCCAACCGGGTTGATCTACTAGTTCGAGGACTTTCGTAGAGGCTTCTTGTTGCGCTTCTCGACTTCGAAGAAGAGGAAAAGGGATGTCGAGTCGCTCTTCAAGGTCAAGCATGAGCCGGGGGAGTCGCTGGTCCATTACGCGGACCAGTTCTAGGAAGAGGTGCTGCTCACCCAAGACATGTCTGGGTTTGCCCTCCAGCTCGCCTTCACGGTGGGGCTGAGGGAGAGTTTTTTCAAGATGAGTTTGAATAGGAAGGCCCCCGTCTCCTACGAGGAGTTGATGGAGAGGGTGGCAGAGGAGATTGAGGGGGAAGAGTCTAACCTGGAGCTCACTAAGAGGCTAGCAAAGCTCAGTGAGCCGGAAGTCAAGCAGCAGGAAGTGAGAAGAAGAGAGGAGCCCAGGACCCCGGAGGTGGGGTGGAGGCATCAATGAGGGGGAGCGCAAATTCAAGGGAGGGGTTATGCCCCGGGAGGGTGTAACTTCCATGGAGGTCAGGGAAGATCCCATCAGTTGGGATGAAGGCAAGGTTCAAGGCTGGTGCAGAAGCGGGAGCAGGAAGGAGAAGGGAGAATAGGGCGGCAGAGGCCGAGAGAAGGGGGTGGCATTGCCATACTGCGACTTCCATCGGGAGGAAGGGCATGCAACAGCCACCTGGCTTGAGTTCTTGGAAGTGAGAGAGGCCAGGGTGCTGGCACCGCAGGAGCAGCGGGCGATAAGGATCGAGGATGTCCTACCTTAGGAAGAGGAGGATGAGAGATACGAAGACCGGGCTGATGTGGGGGCCCGAGGGAGGGTCGGGGTGATCCGGGGGGGGGGGGGGTAGGGATTGAGGCGACCCAGAAGGCCAGCCTCCATACTATGTATCGTCGTAGTGTAGCTTCGACGTCCCTAACCCCGCCCCCAGCGGAAAAAATTTCATTCACTCAGAAGGATATGCCGGGTCATGAGGACCCATTCTACAATGCGCTGGTTATTCAGATAGCGATCGAGAACTTCACCGTTTGCTGAATCCTTGTGGACAATGGAAGCTCGGTCAACGTCATCTTTAAGAAGGTGTTCGTTGGGATGCAGGTGGAGGCACGAAGGGTATTGGCCTCGGATGGCCCCTTGTTCGGATTCTCGGGGGAGAGGAAGGAGGTAAGGGGGTGACTCCATGTAGTCCTGGGGGGGGGGGGGAGTACAGAAATTGCCATTTTGTCATAGTGGACGCCCCCAGCAGCTACAATGCCATCTTTGAACAGCCGCTCATCAGTGCATTGCGTTGTGTCCCCTCCACCTTCCACCAGTGCCTTAAGTTCAATGATGGAGGAGTCTAGGTTCGAATAAGGGGAGATCCGAAGGTGGCCCGCCAGTGCTATGTGACCTCCGTGAACACCATCTCCTGGATGGCCAAGGCGGAGGAGTGGGATCGAGAGGTAGGGGAGCTGGCGAGGCTCGGGGAAGAAGGCGAGGATGAGAGAGTGGAAGAAGGCGAGGAGGATAGAGTGGAAGAAGGCGAGGAGGAGAGAGTGGAAGAAGGGTCAGAGGAGCCACTAGAGGAGGAAAAAGAAGAAGTGGAGGCATGGGAGGAGGGGGCGGAGGAGATGATAGAGGTTCAGGAAGGAAGGAGAGAGGAGGTCGAGGAGCCAGCTTGCGAGGAGAAGGAAGAAGATTGGGGGGAGTAGTCCCTGCTAGAGGACGTTGATGAGGTCGTGGAGATGGAGGTCACCACCCGGGCAGGGGTGTTAAAAAAAGTCAAGGTCAGCGGCGAGCTCAGCCCAGATGAACAGAAGCAGATCCTGGCATGCGTACAGGAGAATGTGGATGTCTTTGCCTGGAGCGCGGCCGATATGCTCAGGATTGACGCAGACGTGGCTTGCCATCATATCAACCTTGACCCCTGCACCCGACCCATCCGACATAAGAAAAGGGCCATAGCGGACAAGCTGGAAGGGCCCATCCAAGAGGAGGTGGGAAAACTCCTCTAGGCAGGTTTTGTATCGGAGATCCAGTATCCAGGCTGGGTCTCCAACATAGTTATGGTGAAAAGGGAGGAGGTAAGTGGTGGATGTGTATCGATTTTTCCTTGCTTAATAAATCATGCCCCAAGGATTGCTACCCCTTGCCTAGGATCGACGCACTGGTTGATTTAGTCGTCGGTTTCCCTGTAATGTCTTTTTAGATGCTTTTTCAGGTTATCACCAAATCCGCATGCACCCCCCCCCCCCCCCCCCGACATCAACGATGAATCTTTCATCACGGGGGACAGGTGCTATTGTTATAAAATGATGCCATTTGGGCTCAAGAATGCAGGGGCGACTTACCCGCGGATGATGGACCGGGTCTTCCGGGAGCAAAAGGGCAGAAATCTGGAAGTCTATGTGGATGACCTCATGGTGAAAAGTCGAAACCTTGAGTCACACCTCTGCGACCTCGAGGAGACTATCGGGATGTTAAGAAAATTCAAGATGAAACTTAATCCCCTGAAGTGTGTCTTCCGGGCTAGCCGGGGGAAGTTCCTAGGCCATTTGCTCACTCCAGCGGGAGTGGAGCCGAATCCAGACAAAGTCAAGGCTATCATGGAATTGGGGTCCCCAAGGAATGCAAAGGAGGTTCAGCACCTCACAGGGAAGTTGGCCGGTCTCAGCAGGTTCCTCTCTCGGGCAGGAGAAAAGTGTGCACCTTTCTTCAAGGTGTTGAGAGGAAATCAAAAATTCGAACGGACCACGGAGTGTGAGGAAGCCTTCCAGGCGTTGAAGAGGCAACTCACTCAAGTTCCTCTACTCCAGAGGCCATTGCAGGGGGAGGACCTATCCTTATACCTGGGGGTAGGACCTGAAGTGGTGAGTTTAGTACTGGTCCGGGAAGAAGGCAGAAGGCAACTCCCAATTTACTATGTTATCCGAGTACTGAGGAAGGCAGAGCTCTGATATCCAATCCTATAGAAGTTGGCTTTCGCCTTGGTGGTGTTGGCTCGGAAGCTCCGGCCTTATTTTCAAGCGCATTCCATCAAGGTGGTAACCGACCACCCCCTTCGCAACATCATGGAAGGGGTAGAGCACTCGGGAAGGCTAGACAAGTGGTCCGTAGAGCTGAGCGAGTTTGATATCTCATTCGTGCCAAGGTTGTCAATAAAGGCGCAGGCGGTGGCAGACTTCCTGGCAGATTATGTCATCGAGTTGGAGGAGCAGGAGGCATCCCACTCAGAGGCTTGGAAAATGTTAGTGGATGGGGCATCTGTGAAGTACTCCTTCGAGGGAGGGGTAATCCTGGTAAGCCCATAAGGGACAAGGATTGAGCAGGCCATAAACATTTATTTTCTAATCACCAACAACCAGGCTGAGTACAAGGAGGTGATAGCTGGCCTACGGCTGGCCCGAGAGTTTGGCGTGCAAGACGTGGAGGTCTCAACGAACTCCATGGTGGTGGCACGCCAGATTAGGGGAGAGTTTGAGGCAAAGGAGCCCACCCTCCAGGGATACCTAGAGAAGGTCAAGGGGGTCATCGGGCAGTTCCGCACTTTCTCTTTCAATCATGTGCCAAGAGAGGAGAGCTCCCATGCAGACCTTCTCGCCAAGTTTGGTCCCCGGGCGGAGGGGGACGGTGTGGGAGCTCTTCATACCATCCATCAAAGAAGGAGAGCTGATGGAGATAGACCAGCAAGAGTCATGGATGAGTCCCATCGTCACCTTCCTGACGTCGGGGAAGTTCCCCGAAGGGGAGATGGACGAGAGATGGATCAGGTACAAATCTGCCTATTACTCCATGCATGCAGGTAGGCTGTATCATAAGACCCTTTCGGGACTCCTCGCCCATTGTGTAGATGAGGGGGAGGTCCCGAGTGTCTTGGAGGAGATCCACTCAGGGGAGTGTGGCAGCCACTCGGGGAGCAGGGCATTGGAAGGAAGAGTGCTGAGACAAGGTTATTTCTAGCCTACCCTCAGCAAGGACGTGACAGAATTCGCAAAGAAGTGCTCCAAGTGTCAGCTCTACGCTCCACTCCAACTTCTCCCAGCTCAGAGGCTCCGGACCATCATAACTCCGTGGCCCTTCGCGATATGGGGGCTGGACCTGGTTGGTCCCTTCCCCCAGGCGAGTGGTTACATACTATTCCTGCTAGTGATCATAGACGGTGGGTCAGGTTGATCTATGGAGAGGCTGGCAAGGTAACATGTTCTTTTGTGCTGGAATGCCCTCGATCGATTCCGCTGCTGGGCTCTCAGAGATGGTGGGTCAGGTTGATCTCTGGAGAGGCTGACAAGGTAACAAGTTCTTTTGTGCTGGAATGCCCCAGATCGATTCCGCTGCCGGGCTCTCATACACGGTGGGTCATGTTGATCTCTGGAGAGGCTGGCAGGTAACAAGTTCTTTGGTGCTGGAATGCCCCAGATCGATTCCGCTGCCAGGCTCTCATAGACGGTGGGTCAGGTTGATCTCTAGAGAGGCTGGAAGGGTTACCAGAAAAGGGTCGTCTTGCTCGGCGAGAAGGGATGACCTCGCAGACCAAAGGAAGAGAGAGCTCGCCTCGCGCACTAGGGGCAGAAGGCCTCCCGCGAGGAAGAGCCCTTGCAAAATATAGGGAGGGAAGAGCAGTGACCATCCCGGACAGGCAGGCCGAACACTGGCTAATGTAAGAGGGGTGTACAAAGGATAACTCAAATTCCCGAAGATGGTGCGAGAGGCCGTATGAGGGTCTCTCTCACCGAAAACAAAAGGCTGAAGGCCCACTCCCCACGAGATGGAGGCTCAAAAGGTTGAGCCTGGAACCTGCAATCCTAAAGTAGGCGAAAAAGGCGAGGAGGTAATTATGAATACATGTCCTGTGCTGAAGCCGGACGGCTACACGGTGGGCAGGTGCGAGCACAGTGATCGTGATAGAAAATGAGATATAAGCGCGGGAAAAACAACAAAACATAGAAAACGAGAACACAATGAACAAGTAGGCAAAGATTTCCATTTCATCACTAGTCAGTTACAGGTGTTGCGGCGATCTCGCCAGCCAAAAATAAAATAAAATAAAAAATACAAGTCTTTTTTAAGATTCGCCGGCAGATCATTCGTCCTCACTATCTGCTGGTGGCGGGGCTAGCATAAATAGCTCCGAGACCATGTCCTCGATCATCAGGTCGGCCGCCTCGGCGGACAGTAGGTCGGCTCCCTGCATAGCCCAAAAGATGTAGCACGCCGCAGTGACCGAAGCTTCTCAGCATTCTTCCTCCCTGGCCCGCTGATCAACCTTCAGGCGGCGAGGGGACGGGGGGATGGCAACGCAGACCAGCTCGCGGTTGTGAGCTTTCAGACCGGCGACCTCATTCTCCAGGCTGGAAATGCGAGCGCGAAGCTCCCTGGCGGTCTCGGCATCCTGTAAAGAAGAGAGTAGGTGAGCCGGAGAAGTGTTGTTAGTGAAGGAGAGAAGCGAAAGTTCGAAGACTTACCACTCCATCCTGATGGCCGGGGAGAAGCTTGTCAGAGGTGAGCAGCCTCTCCTTTAGACTCGTGATCTCGGCAACAGAGTCTTTGTAGGCATGGGTGAGCTCCTCATTGGGGCGCTCTGACTGAATGCAGTGCCGGCCCATCATGTGGGCGAGCTCCAGAGAGTGGAGCTAGGCTCGCGCACTCTCATACGACAGGGTCCTTGCGGTCTCGGCTTTGAAGCCGAGGCATCCTCGCAGCCATAAAGTCCGAAGGAGAGCGAGAATGCCTGTCTGTTGACCGTCGACTGCTCCACCCAAGAAGGGAGGAGGGTGGAAATGGTGGCCTTGTTGACCTCAGGTCTCCAGTAAAACAGGTACTCGCCGGCCTCGTCCTTGTGCCTTTCGATGAGACCAAAGTTCCAGTGATTTATCGGCACTGGAAGGGAGGAAATCCTGGCGACCTTTTCGACCGGCTCGACGGACTCCCTTCCCTCGGGGTGGTCGGTCGGTAGGATCTCGCTTGGGGAAGCCTCGACATGCCCCTTTCCCTTCTCAAAAGGGGATATTCTTCTTGTTCTTCTTCTATGAAGGCTGCGAGGAGGGATCCTTACGACCAGAAGACTCGGCCCTCTTCCGGGTAGGTTGGGTGGTAGGGCAGGGAGTCTCGCGGTAGGCGTCATCTCCCATTTTTGCGAGAGAGAGGTCTACAGGAACTGACCGGCTGCTCTTGTAGGGGGGATGGACAGGCAGATCTCGCTCACCTGTAATGGTCTAACAATTATAAATATAACCAGAAATTTTTAAGGAAGTAGGCGAACAAGCGCGATACGTACCCTCCCCAGGGAGCACCGGTGGTAGCAAGTCGACGTTTCGGCGGAGGTGAGCAACCTCAAAGTTCTTCTTATTGATGAATTGGAACAAGGCGACATCATGGCCGCCGAGAGCCGGGGGCGATAGGTGCTCTCGCCGTGCTGGATTGGCGAGAAGGGAATGTTGCCGAAGTTCCCCTAGACGAACAGGAATTTCTGAGCTTAGTAATGGCCCTTATTGACGGTCTCGCTAACCTTGGGTCCCAAGCCCACGAAGTAGGCGGTGCCATCCTTGTAGGCCCTGAAGGAGAACAGTCTACGGAAGACCGGTAAACTGAGCTCGATGCGTTCTTCTCGCATGTAACAAGCAAATGCGACGATGACCGCCACAACGTTGGGGGTCAGCTGACCCAGTATCACGCCAAAGTTCTTTAACAACCGGCGATAAATATCGCGAAGTCTCAACAAGGTGAGAGAGAGCTTAAAGATCGGAAGAAAAATAAAAGTACCCAAGATCAGCAGGTACCTGGTTAACCTTCGGCCACAAAGGCAGGCGCAGGCCGACCCTAAAGTGGGCGGTAGGGATAGAGAGCTCATCCCGCATGGGGACGTTGATCACATCATTCTCGCCTGGGCAGCGAGCAGAGAAGTCCAGCGGTATAAAGTCAGCGACGAAGGCGAGGTACACTTCCTCGGTTAGGTTGCAATTGAAAAAGGTGTGGTCGGTGAAGCCCCAGGCACACTTTAGCCGGCCCTCCGCCTCGCTAGCATCACCGACCATTGTTGAGACCTGCGAAAAGAAAGAGCAGAAGGCGTGAGAGAGGGAACGCGAGATCTCGCAGGCAGATGAAGAAGAAGGGCCGGAGTTCAATACGGTAGGTGGGTTCAGTGCCGGAAACCTATTTATAGGAAATAAAAAGCGCGGGGAAGAATCCGAAGAGACGGGGGGTGCAGTTAGGCAAAACCCCGTGTTTGGTTGCATGCGAGAGCATAAAGCAACCCCATATATGTTAGCAAGCGAGACACACCTACGAGGTTAGTATAAACGATATTTCTATACGAGAATAACCAGAAAGAAAGCGAAAGTAAGAGATGGAATGGGCATCACTAGCCATTATCGCACAGACAAATAATAAGTACGCGAGAGCCCCAACAGTGGGCGAGAAATAGTTAACAAAAGAAAAAAAATGTGAAATTGTCCAACGAGATTAAACATAATGTTAGGCATCGTGGGGGATTGCGCCGGGAAGAGGAGTGCGAGCGAGGACTAGCAGTGTATCCATTTCCACCTACCACGACCTCGCACTCCTGACCGCGGCAGAATCCCGGGGTAGTGATACACGTTGACAGCGCGCGTCGCATTGAATTAAGCAAGTGTAGTCATTGACTCACGCGAGATGTGTCCCTGGGGAGGTAGCCGTCTCGCTAATATCTTGTGGCATCTTGGCGCGAAGCCGCGTGCACTCATCCAGCAATGTGGTGAGCCGCTCCTCAGCAATTTCCCTATCCCTCTTCGCTTGGAGGTGAAGATCCTGCAATATTCGTCCTTGTTTCTGAAAAAATTCCGAGGTTCGCCTCTTCATGGCCTCGGGGTCATCCATCTGCTCCGGCAAAGTACCCTATGCATCACCTATAACCATGGGGAAAACTCCTAGGCTGAATTAGAGCATGCTAAGTGGCAGATGGTTTCTTGAACCAAGATGGTGTCCCTTGATCACTATAGAGCCATTGGCCTGGCTAGGTCAAGTTACATATTTAGGGCCCAATACTGTCTCACCTAGTCAAATTGGCCTCACCCTTAAATCAAAAACCCTAGGGTGTCCTTAGTAGACTATAAACATCACCTCCGGTGAACCAAATGGGGTGACTGGGTTTAAGGCCAGTAAAGGCCCAATTTGTCATAGTTCACCCTAATATGGGTCAATTAGCCTGAGTATGATGAAATTGACCACACCACACTATTCCTAAGCACTAGGGTAGACCATTAGGAGAGTTTAGTGGGACAACTTTGACCCATTGGGGTGGGTCAATTCTGGGGAAATTGGGCAAATTACCAAAACGCCCCAATTTTCCTAAATGACCTAATCCTTGCAAATGACCTCCAAGTGGATATATATGATCAATTTGATCACCCTTAACAGACCAAGTTCGCTAAGGTAGTCTAATGTGTCCACATTGGACCCTTTGGATAAAGTAATTTTGTGAAATAATGCAAAATTACTAAATTGCCCAAAATTACAATTTTGCCCTAAATGGTTCAATTGGTCCTCAATTGGCCAAATTGAGCTAGCCTAGTCTCTCCTAAACCCAAAGGGGAGTGTATGAGACCTAAATGAACCAAAGTGTACATTCAAATTTGGAAAATTAGGGCAAAATCACCAAAATGCCCCAATTGCCCCTATAAGCAATTATGTGCAATTAAGCCCCATAGGGCCTCACCATGACCTAATTTCCCTTGGAATAGGTCCATTAGTGTCTAAGGCACCAATATGGGTTAGCTTGGGTTAAGCCCAAACTCAATACTGTCAATTTGGTCTATTCGGGTCAAGTGAGGCCCAAGCTCAAAACCTATTGGACTTAGCCCAACCCAAGAGCCTATTAGCAAGCCCACATAAAATCTGAGCTTTGGATTCTCTGAATTTAAGAATTTAGTTAGTAAATTCCATGGAAATTGGAATTCAATTTTAGGAAAAAGACTACGAAAATAAGGAATAGGAATGTGGGGGATGGGTGCCAAATGACACCCAATTCTCTTCCCCAAGCTACTCTCTGAGCTGGGGAGTAACTCCTCAGTAGGTTTAAGGCTGAAGGGGGCTGCCATTGGCTAGATTGGGAGGTTCCTTGGAGGTGTCCGAGAACCCCATAATGGCATGAAGCCATATACCCCACTCTCCCTCATTCCTTCCTTCCATCACCCTCAGGACCTCCAGAGTAGACGAACCCCCCTTCCAGAGAACGAATTTGAGCTCTGCAATCCCAGAACAACAATGGCACCAAGGAACTTGAGGTCGGCAATGGAAACCAGTGCAAGCCCTGTTAAAATTTTTGATTTGAATCGTTTAGGAGTAAGCAGGAGTTGCATCAACTGAGTTAAAGCCAAACAACCACAATGCCACACAGCAACACAAGAAACTTTATTGAAACACAAACTTCATTTACTGTGTGAGGTATACATGGCGAGACATGATTCATCAGAATCACGAACACGAGAAGAACAAAACACACCAAAACAAATCTGGCGGCTAGACAAGCTGAGACCGCACAGACCGCTCGACTCCAGAAGTCGCCCGGCTTGACCTGAGACCGCGCGAACTGAAACCGGACAGACCGCCAGCACTGCAAGACCGCACCTCAGACAGCACGAACTGGAGCTTTATTGGAATGAAGAACTGAAGCTGTCGCCAGACCGCAACTCAGATCGCCTAACCGCTGAAGGTCGATCGCTGAGCTCGCTGTGAACAGCACAAGAACGAACATAAACCAGTTCGCAGACTGACCGCTGTCGAACTATTTATTCATGCCGCTGGGAATCACCAAGGAAGGAGACCGCAACCTGCTGACCGCAAACCTGCGAACACAACAAACAGTCAACTCGCTTCCGAGAACGCCCGACCTCAAAGTGAGACCGCACAAATTTTCCCAGGATCAGATCTTATAGTTCTCATTATGAATGTCGGGCCATGCACCCCTATTTATAGGCGGGTAGACAGATGTCGTCACCGCACAAACCGGGATATAATCACCACCCGTCAGATCGCTAGCGGTCTCATAAGATAGACCGCGCGATCAGACCACTTGGACGATCATCCGACCAAGACCGCAGAACAGCAGGCAGATCGCACACAAGCCGCGCGGACACAAGATCGCTCCTCCCTTAGATCACCAGGAGCAAACAAGAACCATCTGGCCGACTTAGAACAAGTTGCCAGATCGCCAAGCACAAACCGCCCGGACAGGCGGTCACATAAGAACAGACCGCCCGGTCTTCTAACAAAGAAGACAGGCCAACCAGCAGACCAACTTGGGAACAGACCGCAGCAAACAAGAATAGATCGGCAGAACCAGCAGTCCACCAAAATAGACCGGCAGAGCCAGGCCGGCAGAAAATAAACACAGACTGCGCGGTCTCGGCGGTCACCCAAAAAACAGACCGCCCGGACACCTCCACTTCACTTCAAAATTTCAACACTCCCCCTTGAAGTGGGAAGTGGAGACTAGCCCGAGTAAACTCCGCAACCGTGTAAACGGTCCCTTCGCCAGCGTCTTTGTGAAGATGTCTGCGACATTGTCCGCACTCCGAACATGCTCGACCATAAGAGATCCTCCCAACACCTTTTTACGAATGAAATGGTGCTCAATCTCAATATGCTTGGTCCTCGCGTGACAGACTGGATTATAAACCAGCTTGAGAGCACTCTCATTGTCCCCGCGTAGCATAGTGGGACCTGTAACCTCCTCATGAACGTCCTCCACCAACCTCCTGAGCCAAACGACTTCCTGAGCTGCCAAGGCCGAAGCCTTGTATTCCGCTTCTGTGGTAGATACGGACACTGAGTCCTGCTTTTTGCTGCACCAAGAAATAGCTGTGGGGCCCGTCATAAAGACATAACCAGACGTTGATCTCCGATCATCCACGTCTCCCCCATAATCAGCATCCATGTATCCATGCAACTCCAAGATTGACCCTCTCCTAAATAGGAGACCCAAATCAGAGGTCGACTTCACATATTTCAGAATCCCTTTTGCCGCCAGAAGATGAGGCTTCCGTGGCTCCGCCATGTACCGACTCACTTTGCCAACTGCATAAGCAATATCAGGCTTCGTGATGGTCAAGTATATCAAGCTCCCAACAAGAGCTCGGAACACCAACGGATTAGATAGAACTCTTCCCTCATCCTTCCGAAGTTTATGATGCTGTTCCAGAACTATAGAGCGGCTCTTCCCTTCTTCCATGCCGAATCGTTGAACGATCCGCTCCGCATATCCTTCCTGATAAACAAGCACTCTGCTCTCCCGCCTCTGGACCTCGAGTCCAAGGAAATGGTGAAGCTCCCCCAGATCCTTCATCTCGAACCTGATAGCAAGCTCAGCTCTCAGCCTTGCTACCGCCTCTTTCGAGTTTCCGGTGATAATCATGTCATCCACATACAGCAGCACAATAACCCGAAGAGACCCCTCCTTCTTGACAAATAAGCTAGAATCAGAGTCTGAAGCAAAGAACCCGCAGAATAGAAGATACTCTGCGATCTTTCCATACCACGCCCGAGGCGCTTGCTTCAACCCATATAAGGCCTTCTTCAGTTTACAGACGTAGCCCGGATGATCCTCCGAGATGAAACCCGACGTCTGGATCATGAAGATATCATTGTCAATCTCTCCGTATAAGAAAGCATTCTTAACATCGAGCTGCCAAATCTCCCATCCACAAGATGCCGCCAAAGCAATAACAAATCAGACCGAAGTCATCTTTGCCACTGGACTAAACGTCTCATCATAATTTTCACCATACTGCTGTGAGAACCCGCGAGCTACAAGGCGAGCCTTGTATTGCTCGATCATACCGTCAGCTTTCTTCTTGAGTTTATAAACCCATTTGCATGTCACAGGGGTAATGCCTTTGGGCCTGGGCACTAGAGACCAAGTCTCATTCTTCTTGAGATCATCCATCTCCTCTTGCATAGCAATATTCCACTGCTTCACGCCTTTGGCTTTCTCAAAGCTAGACGGCTCCCTTTCATCTAAGGGACCAGCGAAGAAACATGAGACAAAGCTCACCATGTTTCCTCCTGTGTATCGATCTGGTGGCTTGATAGTCCTCTTCGACCTCCTAAGAGGTTGCACCTGACTAGCCACCTCCTCAGCTGCTTCTTTTGTGCAAGCTCCTCTTCTAGACGAATTTAGAGCATCGCTCCCCCTGCTTCCAGAACCTGAAGCCTCCATCTCAGAGCTTGACACAGCTGGAGCTCCTGGTGAAACAGGCAACTCCACTTGAAGACCTCCAGCAGTCTTCCCTGCTTCATCAACCTTCTCTCTGGTAGTTCAACTCCTGAACTCCCCTTGTAGGATGTCACTTCATCAAACACCACATCCCGAGATACTACTGATCTCTGTGTCTCAGGATCCATGCATCTCCATCCTTTCTTCCGCTCATCATACCCTACAAAGACTAGCTTCCTTGCTTTCGCATCTAGCTTTGTTCGAAGAGCATCAGGAATATGCACATAGCAGGTTGACCCGAACACCCGAAGGTGTGCAACACTCGTATTCTCCTTGAACATCAGTTCGTGAGGGGTCTTCATGTTGATAGGACTTAGAGGCATCCTGTTGATGACGTAAGCTGCACAAGACATTCCCTCCGCCCAAAAGGACTTTGGGATACACTTGGCATGAAGCCAGCATTTGTAGGTTTCCGTTAGATGATGGATCTTCCTCTCCACAATGCCATTTTGCTGTGGAGTATGGGCACAAGTGAGCTCTCTCGGAACGCCGTGTTTCCTGCAAAAACTTGAGAACTCACCAGAGGTGAACTCCCCACCATTGTCAGTTTTCAATTTTTTCGCCCGCAGGCCTAACCGACCTTAAACCAGCTCCTTGAACTCCACAAACATCGCATAGGCTTCCGACTTCTCTTTCAGAAAATATACCCAGACATATCTGGTGTAATCGTCAATCAACACCAACATATATCTGTTGCCTCCAAGGCTTGGGGTGGCAGTCGGTCCCATCAAATCACCGTGAATGCACTCCAACGGTGCTTTGCATCTTGTTTGCGATTTATCAAATGGAAGTCGATGAGACTTACCAAACTGACATCCAGCACAAACATGACCGTCTCCATAAGAGGACAAGCTAGGCAAGCCCTTGACAAGGCCCCTTACCGCCATAGCCTTCAATTTGTCCATGCCAACATGCCCCAACCTTTCATGCCAGATACCCGCGCTATCGTTGGTCTTCATCTTATCAACATAGGTACTTGTCGATAACACGAACAAGTCCTTCACCCTCTTTCCAACATGGATAACATCTCCCTTTATCTCCGGTTGAGTTTTAAGAAACTTCACTTTTGTTGGGCCAAACAGAACGTGATAACCGTCATCGACCGCATTGGTCACAGAGAAGAGATTCTTCCTCATACCAGGCACGTGATAAACACTCCTCAAAGTGAGTGGACCCTTATCACTGCTCAGGGAGACAACACCTTCTTGTTCGACAACATGAACAGAATTATCAGCTGTAATGATAACATTGTTACCTGAGTAAGGCCCCAAAGAAGAGAACTTTGATTCATCCCCGGTGAGATGATGTCCACACCGTGAATCAACAATCCAATCCTCTTCGAAGTTGATGGCAGCCAAGGCCTTAACGGGCATCGCCGTCATATTAGCCGTAAAGGCTCTTTCCCATCCAGCTTCATCAGACTTTGGCTTCTCCTTCTCCGCTACATGTCCTGACTGAATATTAACTCAACAATCCTTCTTGAAGTGGCCGGTCTTATTAGACCTGAAGCATCTTGGTCCATCTCCCTTCTTCTTCCCATCAGACTTAGGAGCATAGCCCCTATCCTGCTGACCTGAAGTAGAGGGTCCATCATAACCCGGCTTCTTCTTCTCCCACTTCTTCTTCTTCTTCCCAGAGAACAACACATCACTATCTCCCCCAGAGATAGAAGTCCCCGCCATCTGTCTTGCCAAACTTTCTTGCGAAGCAAGTAAGTTCTCCAGCTCCAACAGAGATGGTTGATTTGCCCAACCTTGAACTGAAGTCACAAAAGAAAGATACTCCTTCCGCAACCCGCGGATGACATGCCTCTTCAGTTTTGCCTCCGAGATGGGCTCATCAGGGTCCAAAGCAGAAATCTCTGTTGTGAGGTTTTTCATCTTGAGAAAAAAGGTAGAAATAGAAAGATCGCCTTGAGAGGCCTTCGCCAACTCATTTTCAAGAAACTGTAGCCAAGCTACATTCTTCTTATTAAACAGCCCGTCCAAAGATGTCCAAATCTCAGCAGCATATTTGTAACACCCTTCCAGTACGAATAATATAACAGTAGGTCCGGTCGGGACCCCACGCTATACTAACCACACTAGCTAGGCGTTAAAAGGAGATATACTGAAAAGAACTACACCAGAGTACTAAACATAAGCGGAAGCATAAGGATTTAACATTACTATTAGAATAGTCCACTATCACAGGAATGAAACAATAAAGTGTAGAGTTACGGCCTTAAGGCCTTACATTCCAAAACGTACAAAACTCTCTAAACATACATCGGCGCGCAGGCCGGCAAAACATGAAAAATAGAAAAGAGGCTGGGCTTCGAGGGCCAACGCAGCAAAAAGGGCCACCGCCCGCTATTTCCTGCTAGGCTCACCTGCACCTGCATAAGAAGGTTCCACCAAGAGGTGGCAAACAAAGCAACGGTCAGCACAGCTGACCAAATTATAACGACCCCACCCCATTCACGGGTTGGCGGAGCTTCTTCCCTGCAAACAAGTCGTACTAGCAGCAAGTAGTACTAAGGAAAGTGCAAACTACACAAGGTGAGGTTTCAAGCACAATCAATCTTCTAGGTGTAGCAACAAATAGAGTTGATCCTGAGAATGCACATGATGTTGGTTGGGTTCACCCGAAGGTTCCCAAAAACTGCCTAAGTAACGCATTAGGCTAATCATAACATCAATCCAAAACCATGACCGTGGGTTCTCACGACCACACGTAACCAGCTAAGCTAAAGAGCTTAGTGAACGCTTGAGCATTTACCTATTGGAGGAACCCTCCCAAACAGGTCTATCCCATGATCACACGACGTCCCGAGGTTTCCCCCTCTCGCTGATACGCATGGTGCGGGTTCGGTACAAGATTGTGCCCGTTGCTCAAATCAACGCATTAACAACAACGATGCGGGTGTAGCTTTACTTCGGCCCATTCGCAAGGAAACACCGACGGGTGTTCCCAATCACAATAAGTTACGCACCTAAACCAACCAAGTGGACTTAGGCTTCACTAGAACAACCAACGAAGGAGGTATACACCGACTCACTTCAATTTCGTGGTGATGGTTTCCATTCCACCACTCTCCAAGCAAGGGGCTTTCATTAGGATCTTCACACGATGCCTAATCTCAGGTCCCGCAATACTATAGATGATCTCACAGAGTCAGTCTCCTACACGCATTCTAGGCCTAACATAAATTCAACATCGCAAATCAAGCATTACCGATTCGGGCTCACGGCCACGAATAGGCTTCACACACAATGCCTAAATCCGCACGACTACCGAATTTCTAAATGCAATATGCCAGGGACGGACACAATCCACCCGGAGTTCCGAAGAACTAGAGGAAATCCTACACTTCACCCATTTTGTGAAAGGGAGTCCTCATGCAAGCATAGAAAAAGAAAGAGAGGACAAAGAACACGTCCTAAGACTGGGAGAAAGAATCGTTACCCTTGGAGCTCTCTTCCCCGCCATAGATCTGAGATCCCACTCGGAGAGAAAGAACCGCGCCGGGCTGCACATTCCAGATCTGGGAACGGCTCGCAAAACGGAGCTCCGGAGCTCTGGAGCTCCGTCAATGGCAGAATCTCCTTCTTCTTCCTCCTTGCCCTTTCTTCTTTCTCTAGCTTAGGAGAGAGGAAAGCTATGGAAATATGAGGGATTAACCCCTCTCCAAAGCCCTAAGACCCCCCAGCAACCGCTCACAGCCGTTGGATCAAATTCCAAAGATTTTGATCGGTCTGATCATCTTCTCAGCTCTTCTTTATGGAGCAGAATAAACAGGGCGCACGATCACTGGCATACAACCAGTGGTCGTGCGCGAAGAGGAGAAATGGTCATGCACACTGCTTTGGACAGTGAGCATTCCGACAACTCTCTTTGCCTCGACAAGAGCGCACGATCACTGGCTCACGACCAGTGGTCGTGCGCGAAGAGGAAATATGGTCGTGCGCACTGCTTTGACTGAGAAATTTCAGTCTACTCCAAGCGCAGCACTACCACTCCGCCTACCTCGTAGAGCTACGAATTTTGGGGTGTTACAAGTCCACCTCCCTTAAAAGAATTTCGTCCCGAAATTTTGAAAATAGTACTAGCAGAAATTACAGCTATAATTACCTGAGAGAAATAGCTCGGGGTACTCCGCAAGCATCGACTGCTCTCTTTCCCAAGAGAGTTCCTCTCGCCCGCAATTATTCCAACGGACTTTCACCATCCGAATGGACTTGTTCTGCAACTGCTTCACTTCAATGTTTTCAATGCAAATGGGTTTGACTTTCGTCGCTAGCCCACCATCTACCGACACTTCGCTGACCGCAGCAATAAGATTTGGCTCCTTTGCAGCCTTCCGCAACATAGAGATGTGGAATACATCATGCAACCCACTCATCTACGAAGATAGAGCAAGCCGGTAGGCAGCTTCACCAATGCGCTCCAAGATCTCGAACGGTCCTAAGTACCTCAGACTTTGCTTTTTCAAGCGTCGGATCCTCGATACTCCTTTGAACGGTTTGATCTTGAGATAAACCCAGTCGCCAACGGGAACTCGACATTCCGATGATTTGCATTATAGTATTTTGCCTGCCGATCTTTTGTAATGAGCAATCGCTCCCGAATAGCCCGAATAGATGTATTTGCCTCCTCCACTTCTTTGCGTTTCAACAACTTAGTGTCACCCGTTTCAACCCAAGATAATGGTGTGCGACATTTCCTACCATAAAGAGCCTCGAAAGGGGCCATATTTATACTTGCTTGGTAGCTGTTGTTGTAAGCAAACTCAATCATATAGAGATGGTCCTCCCATCTCTTTCCGAAGTCCAGGGCGCACATCCTCAGCATCTCCTCCATCGTCCTATTGGTCCTTTCGATCTGTCCATCCATTTGTGGGTGGAAGGCCGTGCTAAACTTCAGCTTGGTACCCAATAATTGATGAATCAGCCTCCAATCATTTGATGTGAACCGCCCATCGCGATCACTGACGATGCTACGGGGAATCCCGTGCAACCGTACGATGTTATCGACATACAACTTTGCCAGCTTCTCCACAGAATCATCCTTCCAGTTCGGAATAAAGTGTGATACCTTCGTCAATCGGTCCATGATCACCTAGATGGCGTCGTTTCCATGTTGCGATATCAGCAATCCGTGCACGAAATCCATCGAAATATCATCGAACTTCCATTCCGGAATCGGCAATGACTTCAGAAACCCACTGGGACGTTGACATTCCACCTTCACCAACGCGCATGACACTTGGCAACGTAGAGGGCAATGTCTTTCTTCATACCCGGCCACCAGAAGAGTTTCTTCATATCCATGTACATTTTCGTGCTCCCAGGGTGGATCGAGTACTTGGTACGATGAGCCTCGTACATTAACTCCGCCCGCAATGTACCAACATTTGGGACGCACAATCTGCCATTCTCCCACATAAGGCCATCTTCGAAAGAGAAATCAGCGTTTGACCCATCAACGGTCTCCGTTTTATAGCGTTTCATGCTCTCATCCAGCTCCAATGCTTGTCGAACTCGGTCGGCGAGGTCGTATTGAACCTCCATCCAATTCAAGCATGCTGAAGGAGATGCTCTTCTATCGACGCAAATGATCTCCATAACTTCTAGCTCGCGGATTAGACGCTCATCGTGCATCAAAATCCAATTTGCTTGAGCAGGAGCCCCACGACTCAACGCGTCCGCAACTACATTTCCCTTACCAGGAGTATATTTGATGTCGAAGGTGTAGTCCCCAAGGAATTCCATCCACCTCCTCTGACGCATATTCAACTCCCTTTGATCCAGCAGGTACTTGAGGCTCGTGTGGTCAGTAAAGATATCGATCTTCACGCCATACAAGTAATGCCTCCAAAGTTTGAGGGCGAAAACCACGGCCGCTAGCTCCAAATCATGGACTGGGTAGTTCCTTTCATGAACCTTCAGTTGTCGGGATCCATAGGCAATTACCTTTCCGAACTGCACTAGGACGCAATCCAAACCACTCACCGAGGCGTCACTATAAATTTCGTAGCCTTCCGTACCACATGGCGAGCATAGAATGGGCGCCGTGGTCAGACGGCTCTTCATTTCTTCAAAAGCTCGAGCGCACTCGGGCGACCAGTCGAACTTGTGATCTTTCCTAATCTGTTTAGTGAGATGGAGTGCGACCCTCGAGAAGTTCTCCACAAAGCGCCTATAATAGCCGGCAAGTCCTAAGAAACTTCGGACTTCCACTACGTTTTTCAACACAGGCCACGCTCGGATCGCTTCTATTTTCGACGGATCAACCGCAATTCCATCCCCACTAACAACATGACCCAGGAATGCTACTGACGATAGCCAAAACTCGCACTTGGAGAACTTGGCATATAATTGACTCCTCCTCAGGGTGCTCAAAACTGCGTGCAGATGCTCTGCATGTTCCTCCTCCGACTGAGAGTATACCAAAATGTCGTCGATGAAGACGATTAAAATTGATCCAAATACTCTCGGAACGTTCTATTCATTAAGTCCATAAATACCGACGGTGCATTAGATAGACCGAACGACATATCAGTGAACTCATAGTGCCCAAAGCGGGTACTGAACGCTATCTTTGGAATGTCACATTCCCTTATACGCAGTTGGTAATAGCCGGACCTTAAGTCTAGCTTAGAGTATACCGTCGACCCAACCAGTTGGTCGAATAAATTGTCGATTCTTGGAATCGGGTATCGGTTTTTCTCGGTCAACTTGTTCAGCTCTCGATAGTCGATACATAGACGCAAGCTCCCGTCCTTCTTTTTCACAAAGAGGACCTGTGCACTCCAAGGTGATGAAATTGGACGTACTTAGCCTTGCTCTAGCAGCTCTTGCAATTGAACCTTCAGCTCTGCCAATTCCTTTGGCGCTATCCGGTACGGTGAGCGGGCCACAGGTTTGGCACCTGGCACCATCTCAATACAAAAATCAATCTCCCGCTGAGACGGAGCGCTAGGGAGTTTGTTAGGAAACACATCGGCGTACTCCGCTACAACTGGGACATCACATAACCTGGGCTTTGGCTCCGAAGCCTCCAATAGAGTGAAGAACAATTACGCGCCCTTTCTCACCGCCTTAACCACCTAGAGAGCAGACATCAGTGTATTGCTCGCTCCTCGCATACCTGCGAACGTGGTTTCGTCTTCGATGTTCTTTCCAAGAGTGATCTCCTTTGAATTGCAATCTATGCATGCTCGCTGCTCCGAGAGCCAGTCCATGCCGAAGATCACATCAAATTCAGCTAACGGTAATAACGACGCTTCCAAGTCGAAATCCTGATTTCCGATCCGCACCTTCACATGGCTCTTCCTATCCGCACTTATGCGAGATCCGTTAGGTAGCACTACCTCCAATCTATCTTTTGCTAAGGTTGACGGCACTCCAATTCGCACCACGAAGCCCGTAGACAGAAAAGAGTGTGATGCTCCCGTAGACAGAAACCTAATTGCACACAAATCAAACATAAAGTCGCACAACGGTATCAATCACACATAGCTATATAAAAGCTAACATTTAATTCATACCTGTGACGACATCAGTTTGTCGTATGGCTTCTTGCTGGCCAAGAGAGTAAACTCTCAGCTGGGTCGGAATGTGCTGGGAAGCAGCAGACTCCGCAGCTTTGCCCTTTTCCACATGACCCGTAGCACGAGCATAGTCCATCGCTCGGTTCTCTGGCCTCGGGGGACCACTGCGAAACACGCTTGCTTTGTGTCCCACCTTTCCGCAAGTGAAACATGTAATTGGACCACGTGCAGTCGTAGCTCCCGACACATTTGAGCGAGTTGGTTCCGTAGACTTGTTCGTCCACCAAGCTATTTAATTGAGTAAACTTCAAGAACTAGTTCTGCAACGCAATGCGTTGGGCAGAGGGAATATATATCTGAAGAAACGACTTTGAGAACTCCGCCAAAGTGATCTCGGTAATATCCTTACCTTCAAACTTATGCGCTTCCTGTTCGGCCCACCAAAGCTCAGCTTCTCCGTTAAGGAGAAAGGTGGCTAGGGTGACCATCATAGCTTCTTCCGTTGCTGTCACCTTTAGAGTTTTTCTAACCGTTGACAGCCAGTCCTCCGCCTCCGTTGGGATCCGGTCCCCGAGAAAGTTAGAGGGTGGAAGCTTAGAAAGTGTTGCAGTTGTTGATCACCCGCTCGCGCAACAGCTACACGCTCTACATGATGCTCCACCCTTGGCACCACCGCAGGTTCCACTGCAGCCACTGGCACAGGGGTCTCCATCCTCAGTTCCACCACAGGTTCCACTACAGGTTCGATCACCGGGGCCGCATCTGTAATAGGCGTAGCAGGTTGTGCAAGCCATTGCGGTTGAGCATTGATCATTGCGAAGACAGCTTCTGCGATTAACCTGATCATCTCAGCAGGAGGAGTGGTCGCTGGCACCATAGCCGACGCACTACTTTCAGTGGTGTTACGGGGTCGAGACTGCCCCGCAACACTCCTAGTCACCTATAATCGTGCAATACACAATTTAATGACCGAAAACATAGCAAACAACAATCATGGAATGCTCAGGTTCCGTAAATAAGTTTGTTTTTCCATTCCTAAGTGGACATTCTTATTTGTTTTTGTCGTTTTAGGTGAATGCACATCCTGTGCACACCACCCCTTAAAAGGAATTCATCCCGAATTTGCAAAACTACGGATCGACGCCCTAAGTCCGATACCAAATTGTAACACCCTTACAGTACGAATAATATAACAGTAGGTCCGGTCGGGAACCCACGCTATACTAACCACACTAACTAGGCGTTAAAAGGAGATACATAGAAAAGAACTACACCAGAGTACTAAATATAAGCGAAAGCATAAGGATTTAACATTTCTATTAGAATAGTCCACTATCACAGGAATGAAACAATAAAGTGTAGAGTTACGGCCTTAAGGCCTTACATTCCAAAATGTACAAAACTCTCTAAACATACATCGGCGCGCAGGCCGGCAAAACATGAAAAACAGAAAAGAGGCTGGCCTTCGAGGGCCAACACAGCAAAAAGGGCCACCGCCCGCTATTTCCCGCTAGGCTCACCTGCACCTGCATAAGAAGGTTCCACCAAGAGGTGGCAAATAAAGCAACGGTCAGCACAGCTGACCAAATTATAACGACCCCACCCCTTTCACAGGGTGGCAGAGCTTCTTCCCTGCAAACAAGTCGTACTAGCAGCAAGTAGTACCAAGGAAAGTGCAAACTACACAAGGTGAGGTTTCAAGCACAATCAATCTTCTAGGTGTAGCAACAAATAGATTTGATCCTGGGAATGCACATGATGTTGGTTGGGTTCACCCGAAGGTTCCCCACAACCGCCTAAGCAACGCATAAGGCTAATCATAACATCAATCCAAAACCATGATCGTGGGTTCTCACGACCACACGTAACCAGCTAAGCTAAAGAGCTTAGTGAATGCTTGAGCATTTACCTATTGGAGGAACCCTCCCAAATAGGTCTATCCCATGATCACACGGCTCCCGAGGTTTCCCCTCTCGCCGATACGCAAGGTGCGGGTTCGGTACAAGCTTGTGACCGTTGCTCAAATCATCGCGTTAACAACAACGATGCGGGTGTAGCTTTACTCCGGCCCATTTGCAAGGAAACACCGACGGGTGTTCCCAATCACATTAAGTTACGCACCTAAACCAACCAAGTGGACTTAGGCTTCACTAGAACAACCAACGAAGGAGGTATACAACGACTCACTTCAATTTCGTTGTGAAGGTTTGCATTCCACCACTCTCCAAGCAAGGGGCTTTCGTTAGGATCTTCACACGATGCCTAATCTCAAGTCCCGCAATACTATAGATGATCTCACGGAGTCATTCTCCGGCACGCATTCTAGGCCTAACCTAAATGCAATGTCGCAAATCAAGCATCACCGATTCGGGCTCACGGCCACGAATAGGCTTCACACACAATGCCTAAATCCGCACGACTACCGGATTTCTAAATGCAATATGCAGGGGACGGACACAATCCAGCCGGAGTTCCGAAGAACTAGAGGAAATCCTACACTTCACCCATTTGGTGAAAGGGAGTCCTCATGCAAGCATAGAAAAAGAAAGAGAGGACAAAGAACACGTCCTAAGACCGGGAGAAAGAATCGTTACCCTTGGAGCTCTCTTCCACGCCATAGATCTGAGATCCCACTTGGAGAGAAAGAACCGCGCCGGGCTGCACTTTCTAGATCTGGGAACGGCTCGCGAAACGGAGCTCCGGAGCTTCGTCAATGGCGGAATCTCCTTCTTCTTCCTCCTTTCCCTTTCTTCTTTCTCTAGCTTAGGAGAGAGGAAAGCTATGGAAATATGAGGGATTAACCCCTCTCCAAAGCCCTAAGACCCCCTAACAACAGCTCACAGCCGTTGGATCAAATTCCAAAGATTTTGATCGGTCGGATCGTCTTCTCCGCTCTTCTTTACGGAGTAGAATAAACAGGGTGCACAATCACTGGCACACGACCAGTGGTCGTGCGCGAAGAGGAGAAATGGTCGTGTGCACTGCTTTGGACAGTGAGCGTTCTGATAGCTCTCTTTGCCTCGATAAGAGTGCACGATCACTGGCTCACGACCAATGGTCATGCGCAAAGAGGAAATATGGTCGTGCGCACTGCTTTGACTGAGAAATTTTAGCCTACTCTGAGCGCATCACTACCACTCCGCCTACCTCGCTGAACTACGAATTTTGGGGTGTTACAAGATTTACATCCAATGATGTGGTCAAACAGCTCCGGTGAGATAGCCCTCTTGAGTGTGAACTCTGCCTTGGCTTTAGTCCTCCTCCAAAGTCTCACCTCTGCCATATTATCTCCTGCTGAAACACTTCTTGTGTGTCTTCTCCTCCAACTATCTCCCATAGATCCTCACTAAGTAAATAGCTCTCCATACACGACCTCCATTTCTTATAGTTAGTCGATGTAAGGAGTTCAATACCAAGCCCTCTTGCGTATCCACCTTCCATGGCAATCTATGTGGTCTCTTCTTCACAAAGACGATGGCAACTCAAGTTGATCACTGCTTATCCACTCCAACAACCTAGCTCTGATACCATGTTAAATTTTTTTATTTGAATCGTTTAGGAGTAAGCAGGAGTTGCATCAACTGAGTTAAAGCCAAACAACCACAATGCCACACAACAACACAAGAAACTTTATTGAAACACAAACTTCATTTACAGTGCGAGGTATACATGGCGAGACATGATTCATCAGAATCACGGAGACGAGAAGAACAAAATGCACCAAAACAAATCTGGCGGCTAGACAAGCTGAGACCGCACAGACCGTTCGACTCCAGAAGTCTCCCGGCTTGACCTGAGACCGCGCGAACAGAAACCGGACAGACCGCCAGCACAGCAAGACCACACCTTAGACCGCACGAACTGGAGATTTATTGGAACGAAGAACTTAAGCTGTCGCCAGACCGCAACTCAGATCGCTTAACCGCTGAAGGTCGCCTGATCGCTGAGCTCGCTTCAAACAGCACAAGAACGAACATAAACCAGTTCGCAGACTGACCGTTGCCGAACTGTTTATTCAAGCCGCTGGGAATCACCAAGGAAGGATACCGCAACCTGCTGACCGCAAACATGCGAACACAACAAACAGTTAACTCGCTTCAGAGACTGCCCGACCTCAAAGTGAGACCGCACGAATTAACCCAGGCTCAGATCTTACAGTTCTCATTATGAATGATGGGCCATGTACCCCTATTTATAGGCGGGTAGACGGATGTCATCACCGCACAAACCGGGATACAGTCACCACCCGTCAGATCGCCAGTGGTCTCATAAGACAGACCGTGCGATCAGACCACTTGGACGATCATACGACTAAGACCGCAGAACAACAGGAAGATCGCGCACAAGCCGCGCGGACACAAGATCGCTCCTCCCTTAGATCACAAGGAGCAAACAAGAACCATCTGGCCGACTTAGAATAAGTCGCCAGATCGCCAAGCACAAACCGCCCGGACAGGCGGTCACATAAGAACAGACCACCCGGTCTTCTAACAAAGAAGACATGCCAACCAGCAGACCAACTCGGGAACAGACCGCAACAAACAAGAACAGACCGATAGAACCAGCAGTCCGCCAGAACAGACCGGCAGAGACAGGCCGGCAGAAAATAAACACAGACCGCGCGGTCTCGCCGGTCACCCAAAAAACAGACCGCCCGGACACCTCCACTTCACTTCAAAATTTCAACAAGACCTGGTAATCCAGCTCAAAATGAGGCAAGATACTTCTCTCCTCCTCTAATGCTAGTAATCCTTATCTTCCATTTTTGAAAACCACTGAGTAATGGTGATTTCACCATCCAATTTTTATGTTCTCTTGCCGGAAAAATGAAAGGTGCCGAAGGGTTACTCCGTCTACCTCAGGCCAAACGGTGACCACCAATCAGAAGCCCTATGTCATCTGGTGGTGGCGGCGGAAGGGTTTCGTCGGAAACCACCGGGAGTCGCCGGAAATCGGGGCCAAATATGGCCCTGGGAGAGCGAATCACGGCCCTTGATGCATATGGGATGATGATGGGAAGCCGTCTGATCACGCGAAAGACGATAGTCGCAGCCCAATATCTATTAATAAGGATTTATTTAATTTCTGTCACACTTTGGCAGAGTTATGTAACTCAATATTTGACCACCAAAAAACTAAATCAGAAAAAGTGTCCAATACCAAATTTGTAGCCCTAGGTCTTACCTTCACATGAGCACTGATTTCCCCTGATTTGGTGCACCACAACCCCTTGGGCACCTATTTTGGTGCAAAGGTGTACTATGAGCACTTGCAAGTGTATTTTGTTAAATTAATTAAAACTACTCCACAGATGGGCTTCAAATTTTAACCATAGCTGAGATAGGACCAATTACATGGTTTGTCCAAAAATGGGAATTTTTGGAGGACATTTTTCTAAGGTTTTGGAAATAATTAATTAATCATGTGTGTCATGATTAATGGTTTATATGAATCAAAATCCACCCAAATCTTCTGTCGACGGTTCATTAGGTCTTGTTAGGTCACTGGATAATATTTGGGGCCATTTGGACCCATGCTTGTGGAGTTATCCACATGCAAATCAAATCTAGTAATGTTAAACTTTAATATGTGACCTAGGGAGAATTTTGTAAAATTCTCCCAAACCCCTTAGGCAATATGTTTGAGATTTTATGCAGGGGTTTGTTATACCTAATTCCACACTCTGACCAAATTTGGTTATTTTTGGAAATCCTTTTAGCATTGTTTTATTTATTATTTAATAAAGAATGAATATATAATATTCATGGCTTATTAACAAATAATGACCCAAAATGTGTTAGATGATACTAAGGGTCAATATATATCTCTAGTAGAGATTTGAAGTCAATTGACTTAGTGCTTGTGGGGAAAATTTAAATGCAAGTTCATGTAGAATGGGAAGGTGTGCTCATAACACAAAAATCTTTTGTTGAGTACTTAACTCAATCTGGTTATTGCATGCAAGAAATAATTTTCACATGCATAGGATATGAGGAAATGCAATTCCTCTGGGAATTTGGGAATTTTTGGAACAAAAATTCCCTATGTTCTTACTTAAGGTATACATGTTACAATGTTAATTCAAGAAATCTTTTGGAGTAAAGCCCTAGGGAAAATCTGAAATTTTGGCGTATGATCATGTGTGATGAAAATACACCCAGGTGAATTATATTAGAATTTTTACAATGAATTAAACCCTTTTATCACTAACAAATAGATTTTCCTCTTCTTACCTTATCTCAAAATTACTTGATCAAACATTTTTAGAACTGCCTATAAAATTGTGCATAGACTTTTGAGATTAAAATCAGTCCTGGAGATTTTATTTGGCATTTAAGGATGGTTAATTCCTATACTTCCTTCAAAATGTGATACTGGGCTATGAATCTTAAAAAATATGAACTGCCGATTTATTTAACCTGGAAAATTATGAAACCTGTAAAATCCCCTGGAAAAGATATAAGCATGATCTATGAATTTTTGTATAATTTATTGTTGAGAAAAATTAGAACTTCCTTCATAATGTAGAACTTGGAGTTATAACTTGAGAAATTAATATCTTGAAATATTGACACTTGAATGTTATAGAAATATGTACATACACTTTTGATAACAATATAGGCTTCTGGAAATTTTGTTAGATTTCTTTATTGAGAAGAAACCACACTTCCTTCACAATGTAGAACTTGGAGTTATAACTTGAAAAATTTATATCTTGAATTATTGACACTAGAATGCTATAGAAATTTGTACATAGACTTTTGATAGCAATATGAACATCTGGAAATTTTCTTACATTTATTTATTGAGACGAAACCATACTTCCTTCACAATGTAGAACTTGGAGTTATAACTTGACAAATTTATTTCTTGAATTATTAACACTGGAAAGATATAGAAATTTGTACATAGAATTTTGATAGCAACATAAACTTCTGTCAATTTTGTTAGATTTATTTACTGAGAATAAACTATAATTCCTTCACAATGTAGAACTTAGAGTTATAACTTGAGAAATTCATATCTTGAATTATCGACACTGGAATGCTATAGAAATTTGTACAAAGACTTTTGATAACAATATGAATCTCTGGAAATTTTGTTAGATTTATTTATTCAGAAGACACCATACTTCCTTCACAATGTAGAACCTTGGATTATAACTTGAAAAATTGATATCTTGAATTATTGTTGCCAAAATGATATAGAAACTTGTATTTAGACTTTTGATATCATTATGAACATCTGGGATTGTTGTGGAATTATTAACATGTGACAAAAGCTACCTCATGTTCAAATCTAGTCTCATCTGGTTTATAAAAATAGATTATATAGGCCCAAAAATGTTTGTTCGATGAAATAAAATTAGAAATCTGAATATGGATAACCTTACAACTCCTGGAACTAGAACCGATCCATTCTTAAATATAGTCACCCTTTTAGGACATGTGGGTTTGATTAAAGGCCGCCGGACTGCGAATAGTAAAAATGAAAATGTTAGATTTAGACCCCTCCCTCATGGTCACCACCCCTGGAGGTTGTAAACCTTTGGTATTTACATATGCATAATTAATCGATGAGTTAACCAATAGTGGAATACACTAGGAGTGGAGGTTGGGGTGCGATTAGTAAAATTATCAAATCGGGATTTTTATAATTCCAGCTTTGCTTTAAGGGGGGAGGTCTACAGTAACTAGAACCCCAGTTAATATTAGGTCAGTTAATATTAAAGTCTAGAAGTGGACATGACCGATCCACTTACCCTGTTTGCCTCAACGGGGTACATGAGTTGACATTCTCGAATAGAGGGAACTTCCAAGCTCTGTACGTACAGAGTCGAGTGGGTGAGTTGCATCATCGCATTGCACAACATAGCATAACATCATTGCATAAACAAGACCTCATCGTATAAATTAGTATGGGATCCTTTATACGATGAGTTCACCGTAGTGCCAGATCCCTTAACTTATATGTTTGTATGGGCATCCATATAAGTTAAGGTTAATTTTGTAGCAGCTCTCCTTATATAGAATTATGCATTCAGATACTTCTTGCTATGATTACTACTGTTGGGTGTTTTATAATACTACTGTTTAGAACCTTCTGAATTGTTGTATTGTTACATATGGCGTACTTATAGAAATTGCTAGAGATAGACTATACTTTATTCATAACTATGTAAATAGGCTTGTGACCTGCTTGATATATATTACCCCTTGTTGTCCTCCACTTCCTCCTCCTGCATGGTGCCAAAGAGTAGCTGGTGGTGGGGATGAGGAACCTGCTGAGTTTTATAGACTGACAATCAGTTGTGGCATAACAATAAGGAGTGCCAGGAGGAGCAGACCTGCAACCGGAGGGAGGCAAATGACATAGTAGCGAGGCCCGAACTTGGACTCTCAATAGCTGTGGGGAGAGCACCGGTGGGTGACCCTCTTCTGATACCCACTCTTCACATCTACCCTGGGCAGAGCAGAGAGTTATACGTTCATGAAGGAACTAGTCCGTGTTAGTGTTTGCAATATTTTATCTTTGCCAAGAGAGAGGCCAAGAAAATATGATGTATCGGCTTAAGCCCTTTTTATCTCTAGCATTTCAATTCCTGCACTCTTGTTTAGTACTTTATCTATTCAATGTCTCTTTTGGACAAATATTTAAATATTATGTGATTATTGTAGACATGTACTTTTTATTTACTTAATGATGTGTGATTAGCCTGGATGAATGATTAGCCGGCAGAATTGGCGTCTTGTGGTGGAGTCCTCCCCGAGTAGAGGTATCACCATAAGGCGGCGGTTCTAGGCGGTAAGACCTGGAAACGAATGCAAAAAAAGGGTTCTACATGTGATAACTGCTATAAGTACTAAATATTTAACACATGTATCATAATATTTCGGATTCCATTCCATTAAATCAGAAAGCTAGGCTTAAAAGGAAACAACTTCTTATAGTAGTCTCATCTTTTTCTTATTTTCAAACTATTTCTCAAATCACTTCCACGTGAAATACTTATTCTTAAAGTTGTCTAGCTATCTAGAAAATATTCATAATCTTTATAGTGTACCTTAAACTCCTCTTTACTTTTGTTTTGATTTTCACCTCCACTCTCTATAAATAAACACTTATGATGAGGAGATTGTCGATGATAATTTTCTCTAGGATTTCTTTTGTGCCTCATTGTTCATAATATTAACCCATAGTAACAACAATGTTGGAAGCCACATTAAGTGATTTAGAAATTTCAAATTTTAGTTAAGTGAAGGGTTAAAGATGTTTTCCCAAACTATATTCGATAAAGACAAGTGTACATTATCGTCTATAGTATAGGATATTTAGAAATACCAAGGTCGTATTCCACGGGGAGCGTTGTTTATTCTAGTTCGAGGAAAATCACTATTATCTTATCTATTAAATTTTTGAGGTTTTGTTTTAATTAGCTAAAAAGAGACAATTTGAAAGGTAAAAGAAAGGTTTAAGCGATGGTAAAAAGATTAGTGCTCAATCAAAAGTCACCTTGGAGTGAGAATAATCAAGTGAAGGAAAAACAAATCTAATTTCGATTAATTAAACTACTTGACAGTGGAGGTTCCTGAAGCTTGAACATGCCCCTCTCGAGGTTAATGCCTAACAAAGTTTAGGAAAAATGAACCGAACTCTCGTCCTATAATTGGTTACCTAAAACTTGCTTTACGCTGTGAACCCCACTATTGGATTTGATTCCAATCCAAGAGATTTATGTCATCCTCTCTCGAGGGGTGCGTGCAACTCTCTTTACCCTTGAGTGATCGATTCATACTTGAGCCTCTCGGCTAACTAAGTATGAAAACCTAAGCGAAAACCATACATCGAAAATATGACCTCACTAGTTAAAAATCAAGGGTAATTCACGTGATAAAAAACCTGGAAAAAGAGATCTTAGAAAATCATAACTTGATTATCTCATCCTTAGATCATTTTAGATCGAGCACTAATGAGAATTAGTTAATCATGGTGGAGGGGTGAGAGAAAGAAAAGTAAAATTGAATGAACAAAAAATTACTAAGTAGAAAGAGAGAACGAAGAAAAACCAAACTAATTTTTACTGAAATTAAAAACTATTACAAGCCTTAAACAAGATTACAATGCTAAAATTGTAATGATTACAAGCTTAAGCAACTATTGCATTATGTTTGCCCAGAAAGCCCGCGACCTCCTCTTATTGTTCAGTTTTCCCGATCTCAGTGGACTCAAATTAGGTGATCGCCCAGATCGTCAGATGCCTCCTCAACCGAGATTTTCTAAGTACCCAGCGGTCAAGACAGTGCAAGATCGCCAGCTCAAGCGGTCTGGTCGTTTTTCTTATTTTTGTTATTTGTACCCCATTTCCCTGCCCCGGCTCTCCTGTACCCCGGGCAGCCCGTAGTTTTCAGTTCTGCCCGTTTGGGCAGCCCCCTCGTCTATAAATAGAGGGGTAAGGGTACCAGAAAAGGACCTTTTGGCTCCGAGGCTCCAGCTTACAACCTGTGTAAGCGGTCTCATTTCTTCGTGATCGCCATTTCGTGATCGTTTTCCCTTTGTTCCAGCATCTTCTGTCTTAGTAACCTGCACTTCGCAGTTTTCTCCCATCCCCTTTAGTGTGAATTTTGGAGGTACCATTTTTGGCACCAACAGAACGAACACGTGACCTTCAGATTCGAAGTGTCAGGTGAAATCGATAGACTTTCAAGATGGCTGATCGCCGTAGAGGTCGTCCCCTGCGATCTCCCAGCGTTCCCCCTTCCGATCACAACCCGTTAGAAGCGCTTGAGCGCTGCTTCGATCTTCGTGTTGAACAAGCTCTCCGTGAGGCCGCCCGAGCTAGGCAGGATGCCACCTCTGTTCAGCAGGAGATCGCGCGGTCTCAGCAAGAGGCCGCTCGAGATTGGCAAGAAGTCGTCCGGGCTCAGCAGGAGTCTGCGAAGCAGATTGAGGCTATAAACCAGGTTCTAGCCGCGATCTCCCAGAAGATCCTTCCTCAAACCTCTCAGGTCGCTACTCCTGACCGTACTGCAGGCAGTCACCCGAGCGATCACCCCGTCTTCCAGCCCGCAGCTCCTCAGCGATCTCAGCATGAGGAGTTCGCCGCCCGTCGTAATTCTTTTTGAGCCGCAGCCCAGGGGCCTCTGGCTCAAACCCTGAACTTTGAAGAAGGGTTTGCTTACCCTCAAGATCCTCCTGCCTCTTTTCTTCCTCCTCCAGGACCTTCTGTTTTTGGGGAGCCTTCCCCCTTTACCGATGAGATTCGTCGGGATCCAATTCCTCATGGATTCAGAGAACCTCGCCTTCCAGTGTATACAGGAGAAACTGACCCAATGTGTCATCTTCAAGCCTTCGAATCTGCTGTTGCCCTCAGGACCATTTCAGATGGAGTAAGGTGCAAGCTGATGGTCACCTCCTTTGATGGGTCGGCCATGGAATGGTTCTATAAGCTGCCTTGTCAATCTATCTCGAGCTTTGCTGCCTTGAGGCAAGAGCTGCTTCTAAGATTTGCCACTGCAAAGAAAAGGAAGAGTGGTCCTGCGACCCTCTTCAAGATTAAGCAAGGCGACAACGAAACTGCGGCGCATTTCGTTGACCGTTTTCAGAAAGAGATCTTGGGAGTTAGGGATATGGATCCCGAGCTCTATATGGTGGCTTTGATCAGTGGCCTGCAGGAGGGTCCTCTGAAGTTCAAAGTCACAACCAAGGAGCCTAGCTCCTATCAGGAGCTGATCAGCATTGCCAATCGCTACATAGAAGTGGAGATCAACAACCCCACCTATGTGAGCAATTTGACAAGCAGGGCCACTCAGAAAGGCTCTGTGGGATTTTATCCGGCTCCATCTTCCTCAATACCTCGACCAGAACTCCCACCTCCAGCTCCAAGAGGTAAAAATTATCGCAACGGCCGCTTCAATCGAGGTAACCATTCTTTCCCACCTCAAGGTTCATTTCTTCAAACCTCTGCTACCCCTGCTCCGCAAGTCACCCCAGTCCACCAGATCCAGTATGCCCAAACCCCTCTTCTGCCCATTCCTTCGCTCTACAATGAATCCCAAGAGTCTTTTACAGACTTTGGTGTTTCTATGAGTGAAGTGCTCCAAATCCTTCAAAAGCAACCCTTTTTCAAGAAGCCAGCTCCGCTAAACTCGGATCCAAAGACCAGAAACCCTACTCTCTACTGTGAGTACCATAGAGATAGGGGACATTTGACAAAGGATTGTAGAGCTCTCCGCCTGTTCTTAGAGAAGCTTCTGAAGGAGGGTAAGCTTCGAGATCTCATCCAGAAGAATGATTCTACCAAAGCCTCAACCTCCAAGGCTAAGGAAGTAGCGGAAGTCCATTGGGAATGCGAAGAAGTGGACGATATTGGCCATCTCAGCAATATCGGCTTTCCCAATGAATGTATGGATGCTGATGACGAAGGCGCCTTGGGCAATCTCTTCTGCATCTACGGAGGTGCAGGTCCGGAATCTTCAAGGAAGGCGAGTCTGAAAAGGGTTTATCAATCAGATGTTGCTGCCACCTCTTCAGCCCCGGTCTGGGGAACGGTCACTTTCAGTGACGAAGACCTCCCTCAGACTGCGAATCCTTTTGACGACGCGGTCGTCATCAAAGCTGTAATTGAAAATTATACAGTAGCGAAGATTCTGATTGACACGTGAAGTTCAGTCAATGTGCTCTTCAAACCTGCCTTCGAGGCGTTGAAGACAGGTAAAACCCTCCTTTCAACTGAAGGCCCCCTTTATGGTTTTTTAGGAGAGAAGAAAGAGGTAGAAGGGCTCGTCACTCTTTCTGTGATTCTGGGAGGGATAGTGAAGCTGGTCAAATTTATAGTCGTTGATGCTCCCAGTAGCTACAACGCCATCTTTGGAAGACCCTTCTTGAATGCATATCAAGCCATTGTCTCCACCTATCATCAAGCGGTGAAGTTCGCCTTGAACGGCAAACAACACCGAATAGGGAGCGACCCAAGGAAAGCCAGGGAATGCTACGTAAAGACGGTCAACATGATCGTGTCCTCTTCTCCTCAAGAAGTTATGATGGCTGAATCAATTGAAGTTCCTGAACAAATCCAATCTGCAGAGGAAATTGAGGAGGATGCAAGAGATGGAGTTCCCTTGGAACCTGCCCAAGCAACTCAAGAGGTCCGGATCAGCGAGGAAGATGAGAGCAAGAGCCTCTCCATCAATGCTGAGTTATCCGAAGCTGACAAGAGTCAGCTCATCTCTTGTCTTCTGCAAAATCTAGATATCTTCGCTTGGTCGGCAGATGACATGCCTGGAGTGGACCCGGATGTTGCTTGCCACCATCTCAATCTTGACCCAAACTTCAGCCCGATCCAGCAGAGGAAGAGGTCTGTTGCAACTACTCTAGCACAGCCTATCCGTGAAGAGGTAGAGAAGCTCCTGAAAGCAAAGTTCGTCCAACCAATCTAATACCCAGAATGGGGGTCAAACGTTGTAATGGTAAAGAAGTCGGGTGGAAAGTGAAGGATGTGTGTCGACTTTACTAAACTCAATAAAGCTTGCCCCAAGGATTGCTACCCCTTGCCTCGGATAGATTCTTTAGTAGATTCTGCGGTAGGTTATTCCCTTATGAGTTTTTAGATGCTTTTTCAGGTTATCATCAAATCAGAATGCATAAACCAGATATACCACATACTTCATTTATCACAAATGATGGTTGCTTTTGTTATCTCGTAATGCCTTTCGGGCTAAAGAATGCTGGAGCAACCTATCAGAAAATGATGGATACGGTTTTCAGGAGTCAAAAAGGAAGAAACCTTGAGGTATACGTTGATGACCTCTTGGTAAAAAGTAAATTATTCTCTTCTCATCTTAGGGACCTCTCGGAAACTTTCGCAACACTTCGAACTTTTAATATGAGGTTGAATCCGTTGAAGTGTGTTTTCGGGGCAAGTAAAGGAAAATTCCTGGGTCACCTCCTTACTCCAGAAGGGCTGGAACCCAATCCTGACAAGGTAAGAGCTATACTGGAAATGCCACCTCCCAAATCCCCAAAAGAAATTCAGCAGCTGGGAGGGAGGATGGCAGGCTTAAGTCGCTTTATCTCCCGTTCGGGAGATAAGAGTGCACCTTTCTTTAAAACCCTCTGGGGAGGGAGTAGGTTCGAGTGGACGAAGGAATGTGATGATGCTTTCACTCAGCTTAAGAAGCAATTGACATCAACCCCTTTGCTCCAAAGCCCTCGAGAGGGAGAAAATCTATTTCTGTATATGGGAGTCGGAGCCGATGCCATAAGCTCTGTTTTGGTCCGAGAGGAGAAAAAGAAGCAATTCCCAGTCTATTACGTGAGTCGAATTCTAAAGAATGCATAAACTCGTTATCCTATTCTCGAAAAGTTGGCCTTGATGCTTATAACTTCAGCAAGAAGATTAAGACCATATTTTCAAGCTCATTCGATTCTAGTCGTTACTGATCTTCCATTGAAGAATGTCTTGGAGAAGCCAGAGCATTCAGGCAGGTTGGCAAAGTGGGCAATAGAGCTCAGTGAGTTTGATATATCCTATGTCCCAAGGGTGGCGATCAAAGCTCAAGTCTTAGCAAACTTCATGGTGGATACCAAAGAAGTTGAGTCGCAGAAGGGGGTCGGAGTGCCCCTTGCCTGGAAAATCTTCGTGGATGGAGCCTCAGGGAAAAATTCTTCCAGGGCAGGAGTTATCTTAATCAACCCAAATGGAGTAAGGCTGGATCAAGCGCTGAAGTTCTGTTTTCAAGTAACAAACAATCAGGCGGAATATGAGGCTTTGCTTGCTGGTCTTAAGTTTGCTAGAGAGCTGGGAATTGATGATGTCAAAGTCTTCACAGATTCTTTAGTGATGGCTTCTCAAGTAAATGGAACTTTCGAAACTAGAGATAGTATTTTAAAGCGGTATCTAACTCTGGTAAAAATCGAGGTAGGGAAGTTCAAAAGCTTTACCATCGACCATATTCCAAGAGGTGAGAACGTGGAAGCAGATGAGTTGGCAAAATTTGGACTTCTCTCAGGAGGATCGACTTCGGAATTGTTTCGCCCGGCAATTGAAGAAGGAGAGGTCATGGAGATTGATCAACACCCGTCTTGGATGGACCCATTTGTTCTATATCTTTCGACTGGAGAGCTCCATTCATCAATAAAAGACAGAAAAAGGTTTAAACGAAAAGCGGCTAACTATTATCTTGTTGCAGGAGTGCTTTATAGAAGAACTTTCCTTTCGCCATTGGCACGGTGTGTTTCGGAGGAGGAAATTCCAACGGTCATTTAGGAGGTCCATTCTGGAGAATGTGGAAGTCACTCTGGGGCTAGAACTTTGGAGAAAAGAATTCTGAGGCAAGGCTATTTTTGGCCTCAAATGAGGAAAGATGCGGAAAAATTTGCTAAGAAATGTGTAAAGTGCCAGAAGTTTGCTCCTCTCCAAAATCAGCCGGCTCAACAACTCAAGTCGATAGCAACTCCATGGCCGTTTGCAGTTTGGGGAATGGATTTGATTGGGCCTTTCCCTATGGCAAGTGGGCAACGTCGATATATTATAGTCATGATTGACTATTTCAGCAAATGGATAGAGACAAAGGCATTGGCCAAAATTACGACTCAAGCTGTGAAAAATTTTATTTGGGGAGAGATAGTATGTCGGCACGGAATCCCAATGGAAATCATCACGGATAAAGGTTCCCAGTTCAACAATTCAATTCTTATTAATTTCTGTAAGCAAATTGGCGTTGAGCTACGTTTCGCTTCCGTGCATCATCCAAGAAGCAATGGGCAGGTAGAGGCCGCCAACAAACTCATCATAAATCTCTTGAAAAAGAAGGTAGAAAATGTCAGGGGCAACTGGGCAGAACAACTACCTTCCGTCTTATGGGCCTTGAGGACAACTCCAAGTTCTGCTACTGGGGAGACTCCATTCAAATTATCACACGGTTCCGAAGCCCTTATTCCGGTGGAATTTGAAGTAAAAAGCCCAAGAGTATTATTAGCACAACAGAATCAAATTGACTGGATGGAAGGAAATGATGAGGAGCTAAAATGCAGCCTTGATTTAATTGAAGAGTTGAGAGATACGGCAATCATCAGGAAAGAAGAGGTGAAGAGAAGAATGGCGAGGCTATTCAATAAAAATGTAAGAACAAAAGAGTTCGCTGTTGGGGATCTAGTCCTGAAGAAAATAGATACAGCAGCGAGAGCTGGTTCAGTTGGAAAGCTTAACCCAAACTGGGCGGGGCCGTTTGTGGTGAAGAACGTGCTTAAAAATGGTGCTTACCATCTCCAAACTTATGAAGGAAAAGAATTGTCTCATTCATGGAGCGGAGATGATCTCAAACTTTTCTTTTCTTAAATGTTCGTATCCAATTCACTCATTCTTGTTCTCACTTTTCTTCTCTCAAATATCACGCAGGTATTATCAAAGCATTCACAATACGAGTGATGGGTGATAAGTTTTAAGAATAAGTCATTTTTTGAAAAGCCAAAAACCTATCAAGTGAGACATCGACGGATCCTACTATCTTCCCCCTCGACTTGTTAGCTCGACGTGTAATTCTGCCGGGACCACAGATGTCGGGGAGATTTCGAATCTGTGTAGCAGTAGCTCGCCAAGCTTGAGCGGTGGAAGTTTAGGATACTGGGTCCTTGCTGACATCTGGCACACCTTACCATTTCAAGGGGGTCTAGGTGGCTGGCTCAGCTCTGTCATGCATTAGGAAGGACATTGTTACGATCTTAATGATCTTTCAGGGAAAGCAATGTCGGTATAGCCTCCGCGGCATGACCACACCTGCCCTACCGATCATTTTGGTTCGTAACTCTCGAATACTCGTTGATGCGTGGTTAGGTAAGGGGCGGTCAGAAACATCCATGACCGTCGCCTGAACCTTAGATTGGCATGTTCGCAGTAAACTTGGTAATCCTTTAAAAAAAAAGGCAATGTCGGTATAGCCTCCGCGGCATGACCACACCATCCTTTTGGATCATTTTTGAGATCCCTTTTTCCTATCTTCTTACTACAAAAAGAAAATCTTATTCATCCCTTTGTACTGGGATCGGGCGGTCAGCAATTTATGAGACCGCATGTTCTTCTTTCCAACTTTCTCCAAAGAACGATTGGAGTCATTTACGATCGCCGGATATAACTTTTTCAGGATAATTGAGGTCGCTATTCAGAAATCTCTTATGCCAGCTTGATAGAGATCGGCCCGATCCCAGAAAACTTGAGATTCCAATACTTTCTTCTATTCAAAGCTATATGGAATGATCATGATACTCTGTTCCTCATCAAGTGAAAATTGGGTTTTTCTTCAAAAGGGGGCGGTCTGAACATAATGTGATCGCTGAACTGGAGATCCATGAAGAGCTATCATTTTCCTTTTCAAATAATATTGGTCATCAAGGGGTCATCAAACGGGTTTCCTGAAAGTCTTTTGGGAGACGATCACCCAGAGTGTAATGAGTTCAAATCATCTTCAAGTTATAGTATCCTTATATTGCGACCTGTGTAATATGAGACCGCATGACTATTATGGATAAGTTGGCTATTTTCTGATCACAGTTAAGTTGCTGAATTTCTTTGTGACCTGATTATCTCAAGATCGCAGAATAGTCTTGTGTATATAAAGTATCGGTTTTTACTTCAAGGTCTTTAGCGTTTTTCCAAGAGATTGCCACCTGAAGTTTTTTAATGTTGATATAAAAATTGTGATAAACCTAGGGCATTGAGATCGAATGCCGATTCTAACTCAGAACAAATAAATATATACATCAAGAACAAATTCACTCAGAATCTAACAGAAATCCAATTTTCTATATATTTTCTGAAATATCTATTACAACGAGACCGCTCGGTCTCCAAAAAAGAAAAACAAAAATCATTACAATTCACTCTCTCCTTGACCTTTTAGAAGACCGCTCACTCGAGGGGGAAGAACCGGTCTCTGCAGAGGATTCTTCTAAACTATTCCCCGGAATTCTAGATCCAGAGCTTGAGCTCGAACTGGAATCTAGGCCAAGGGTATAGCGGCTTCCACTTTCTTCATCCTCGATCACCACATTCTCCTCTTGGACAGCGGTCTCATCAGCAGCATCCGCGGTCTCTTCAGCGGTCAAAGATTGTTCTTCAATTCTTTGCGCCGCATCAGGGAAGAGATCGACGAACGAAACATCTTTGAATTCTTCAGTAAGTCCACCACGGTTACGGACCTCATCCAGCACCTGGTCGGCGGTCTCTTTTATATGGTGCATCAAAGCCCTCTGGAAAGCTGGATTCTCAGGGTCATAAGCTGCTTTTTCAAATTGCTGCAAAAGAGACATATGTTAGACCGCGCGATCATAGGTAACACGTTCATAAAATATAAGCAAAATTCTCACTTTTCTTTCTTCTTGCAAAGCAGTTATTTCGTCCAGAGCGCTGCGAAGAGACCGCCCCATATGATGATTTAAGATTGTATTTCTGGCGGTCACCTGGGCTCAGAGGTTGGGAAGCGCATCGGTCTCGATATTTAATATTTCATTTGTATTTTTTCTCCCATACAAGGCCGAAGTGACCGCATATGCGTGACGGGTCACCTTCCCGCTCCACAGGGGCAGATCAGTGGACACCTTCACAGACTTCCCTTTGGCCGCCCATTTGAGAAGAGGTTTTCCTTTGATGTCCTTCATTTTTCTTTTAAAACCCACCAAGGGAAAAAGTCTCTCGGCGGTCTCAGAAGTAATGCCGAACACGTCGGCCTCACACTTCAGCCTCCTCTCCCTCTGAGTAAGAACCTCTGCAGCTGGGGAGATAGGATCTTGAGCAGGGACCGCGAAGGTCACTAAAAAGCGGGAAAAAGTTAGGAAAGCATACAAAAGACATGAAAGGAAATAATTCGAGACCGCAAGAAAAGCTTACTTTCAGCCGGAGTAATCTCGGCGATCTCGGGCCAGATCGCTAGATAATGAACAAGATCGATCCTCTTGCCCGCCAAGAAAGCCAAGATTTTCAGCTCCTCTTCCGAGACCGCTTTTATCTTCTTAAAGATACTATCAGGTCGCGAAGAAGGCGAGTTTTTGAGACCGCCAAGGTCACCTTCAAAGACAAGAAACCTCTCTATCCAGAAAGAGATTTTATTTGGAAGATTCAGGATTTTTATTCCATCTGCTGAAAAGTACATCAACCCTTTGAACTCTTCCTTCTTTCTGCCTTCCTTTAAGATCTTCGCGGTGAAGGTTGCGCGGAACAGATTCATTGTAAATTTCACTCTTTCCGATCTCAAGTAATTGATGAAGACATTAACTAGACTGATGGAGTTCGGGGCCAACTGGGCGAGCACGAAGCCGTAATATTCCAGGATCTCTAGCCATTCCCATGGGAGGGGAATCCTCAACCCATTATCAAAGTGATCGATGGGAATAATAAACTTTTTCTCCTCCGCAAAGTTCAACCTTTCTTGTTCAGTTGGCGGTCTCACAACTACCTGAGTTTGGATCATATATTTCTTTATAAACTCAATATATTCATCCTTTGATAGGCGACCTTGTTTGTGATCGGCATTCAGGAAGATGGTGGCAGAAGAAGCACGAGCGGACACCATTTTTAGCGATCGATGAGATAGGTGTTTGGAGCGCATTCAAGAAAGCATAAAATAAAGGTCATGAAGACGGCTATTTATAGAAGACGAAGGGTCATTTCGTAATCATTACATCTTGAAGACCGCCCAGCAAAAAATATTCAGACCGCTCGACCTATGCAAAGTTATGTGAGCATACTATGGTTGGCGATCTCAATCAATAAAAACACAGCAGCAATACAAGCAACCCAGGCATAAAGAGATCGAAACTTAACAAATCAAGACCGCACAAAACATTAGAATTAAAACAGCCACACAAATATTTGGGAAAATAACAGTAAAATTTTACAAAATATATTGTTTAAATCCAGAAACCGCTCGGTCTCAAATTAAAATGTTCATCTCCTAGGAGGCCTGTTTCTCCCTATATGAGCTGCGACATCTTGCATGTCGTTCACTGCGGCCATAACCGATACCAAGCTATGATTGGCCAGCATTGCAGATCGATGAATTTTTGACATCTCCTTGTCCACCTGTTCCATAGGGATCAGTACAATTTCAGGTTGCGGTCTCTCCACTGGATGATCGCTGGAGGTACCCGGTCGCATCAGCATCTTTCCATGACCGCTCCTCAACCTTTCATTCTCCGCGGACAACGCCGCAGCCTTCCCCTTGTAGTACTCAGCCTCCTTTTCAGCCTTCTTAAGAGCTCGCGCGATCTCTGCAATCCTCAGATCGCATTCTTCTCGAATCCTTTTCTCGTTGGAGCGCAATTTCCCTTCGAGATCGCGAATCTGATCGTTCTGAGCTCGCTCCCTCATCAGCATAGAGCGAACATCCTCGAACATTGGGTTAAGGATGTTGGTTAGCTGAGGGGAGATCTTGATGTGCTGAGGAAGTTCTCCCTCCTCGATCTCAGCATCATGGTCATCTGCGGTCACAAGAGATGGGTTATTTCAATCATTAACATCCGATCAGATAAGCTCTTTAAATAAACAGAAAGAATACTTGGAAAGAAGTTGAGACCGCAGTCACGTAAAGATCTACTGGTATCTTAGTGACCGCGGGATCTGCGGTCAGTGAAAGGCGATCAGATCCCCTTAAACGCTCCAGATCCATTCTTTCCAAATCTCTTTTCTGCGACTTTTCTCCCTCTTTTCTTCTCCTTTTCAATTCTTCATTACTCAAGGGGATATCATCGGTCTCAATAAAGACGATCTCATGCTTTCTTTCAGGAGAAACAGAACGAACTGTAGGTAATGGAAGGAACTCAGCTGACTGGAGAATCATTTTATTCTTACCAGCTCGCGAAATCGAGACCGCCGCCGCACGATCTGCTGCAGCCTTGTTCGAACGATCTCCCTGAAGAGAATCGTCCAGGAGACCGCTAGAAAGTGCAGCTTTCTCCTTAGTTATCTGCAGCTTCTCCGCGATCTCCTCACCGTTTTTATCCTCCGAAGTCTGCAAGACCTCAACTTTTTTCCTCTCTTCAGCGATCAGGGCCGCCTTTTCCTCAGCGACCCTGACCGCTTCTTTCTTCCTCTCCTCAGCGATCAGAGCTGCTCTCTCCTCAGCAACTCTGACCTCCTCCCTCTTCTTCTCTTCCTCGGAGGTCTTAGCCGCCTCTCTCCTCTTCTCCTCTTCCTCTCTTTCTTTTTTCTCTTTCTTCTCCTTGCTTTCTTCTTCTCCTCATCCTCTCTCTTTTTCTTCTCCTTCTTCTCCCTCTTTTCTTTCTTATCTTTTTCTTCTTTCTCCTTTTCTTTCTCTTTTTCCCTCTGTTCCTCTACCTCTTTCTCTTTCTTCCTCTTCATCATCTCTTCCATTTCCATCTTTTTCCTTTATTCCTCCTTTGCCTTGATCGCTGCGTCAGCGATATCCCTCTCCCTGTCCGCGATCTCCTCCTCAACGACGGCATTTCTGAGAGCTGAAGCCTCTAAAGGATCCAACACCTGCAATGATGAAAAAGATGAATTATTAGAAGAAACCTCATCAAGGTTGGCGATTAATCCAGAATCATCCTCTCTTGGTAAGGTTGAGACCGCGGGAAGGAAGGGGGGATCGCCCTTAGCATTCACCTTCTGAAACTCAGTGGAGTCTTCCAGTTCGATAGATTCAGAAAATACGGTCGCCTCCATGGCGGTCACATCTTTTCCTTCCTCATTTCTTCTGCTCCTCTTATAAGTCAAACTAGATGGACTTGAATTTTTTCTCTTCTTGCCCTTTGCAGCGATCTCCTGGTCAGCGATCTTCTGCCTCAAGGATTCGGCCTCGGCTTTCTTCTGATGCAGCCCAGCCAGAATGACCTCGGTAGAGGCGGTCTCAGGAAGTTTGGAAGATGTTTGATCCAGTGCCTCCAGGGATTTCTGACAATTAAAAGAAATGGAAAAGTCAGGCAATTTCCATACAGGATCTGAAGAAGTATTAGACGGATCAGAAGCAACAGAGACCAGCACAATCGAGCCCTCAGGAAGCTCAGTTTTCTTTAACGGAGATCGGGCGATCTCCTTTGAAGTCCTCACTTTTGTTAAGATTTTTGGCACTTTCTTTCCTTTCTTCGAGCTAACACTCTCCTTCTTCCCAGAAGAGTTCGATTTCGATGGAAGAGTCTTTAAGAGATCGAGCATAGTCATCTTTGCAAGAAGATCGAACCTACTCAATTATCAAAGACCGCTCAAAGTTTGGAATATCTCAATGTCTTACAGAATGGAGGTTTCAGCCGGTATTTATAGACCAAGCCGCATTAATGATGGTCGCGGTATCAGCGGTCAAAGCTTACATTTTCGAAGTTCCAGGTGCAACTTAAAAATGTGCGGGGATTATGTTTGCCCAGAAAGCCCGCGACCTCCTCTTATTGTTCAGTTTTCCCAGTCTCAGCGGTCTCAAATTAGGTGATCGCCCAGATCGTCAGATGCCTCCTCAACCGAGATTTTCTAAGTACCCAGCGGTCAAGACAGTGCGAGATCGCCAGCTCAAGCGGTCTGGTCGTTTTTCTTATTTTTGTTATTTGTACCCCATTTCCCTGCCCCGACTCTCCTGTACCCCGGGCAGCCCATAGTTTTCAGTTCTGCCCATTTGGGCAGCTCCCTCATCTATAAATAGAGGGGTATAGGTACCAGAAAAGGACCTTTTGGCTCGGAGGCTCCAGCTTACAACCTGTGTAAGCGGTCTCATTTCTTCGTGATGGCCATTTCGTGATCAATTTCCCTTTGTTCCAGCATCTTATGTCTTAGTAACCTGCACTTCGCAGTTTTCTCCCATCCCCTTTAGTGTGAATTTTGGAGGTACCATTTTTGGCACCAACACATTAAAAGAAAACTAGAACATTGCATGAAAGGGAAAGAGAGAGAACATGAAATGGAAATACATGAACAAAAGCATGAAAAAGCTCACTAATAGCTCTAGCAGCACCTCCCCCTCTCCAAAATTCTAAACCCTGGACTCAATGAGAACCTCTGAATTTATAGAAAAAATTTCAAGTTACACTCCCTCGGTGAAGGGCATGTAGCCACTATTCAGCTCAGCTCTGACAAGGCATGGGCGATTGCGTGATGGCGTGGCGAAAAAGTGCATGTCACGACCATGACATGTGGGTCATGGGCGTGACCTTGGACGGCTTCATTTAATATAGCATGGGCTTGATTGCGGCGCGATGGTGTGCATGGATCACGCGGGAAATTCACGACTGTGACATCTGGGTCACGGGAGTGACTTCTGTTGACTTCTCGACGACACCTCCACGTCTCGAAGACAGCTTGCTGGGAAGATTCTAAGTTTACATGCCCTTGATCATCGGCGTGACTTTGGGTCACGGGCGTGACTGAGGGTGTGACTTGTTGTGGACTAGCTCAATCAGCGTGATATCGATTCTGGACCGTTCTTCAGGTTACACATCCTTGGTCACGGACGTGACCGAGGGCGTGACTTGTATTTTTTCGCCAATTTGTCCCAAAATTCTGCAAAATTGAAATTAAGCTAAGTTAGAATCAAAATTACAACAGAACTACTTATAATCTAAAATTGACATAAAAAGAATAATTCATATTAAATAATTACAAAATTTTTTATTAAAAAGTTATATAAATACTACTTATCAAATACCCCCTTACTTGAGGTTTTTCTATTCCAGAGCAAAAGAATGAGAAATAATTTATAAGTCATCCATAAAATTTTTAATTATAAACTAAAATTTCATTTAACCAAAAGTTAGGTTAAAAATAAATTCTAGGAGGAATTAAGTCCTAAGTTATGATAATGATTTGAAAAGAGAGGAAGTGTTTAGGCAAGGACTTCTCGAAATAACTAACTAGCAAACAAAATTGTAGAAATTATAAAACTAATTTGATTAAAATTATAAAAACTCTATCTTAAAAGAAACTTAAGGAAAAGTAATTTACTAAATATTGCTCTCTCCATAATTTAAACTAAATCTAGATTAATGATAATTGGCTAAGGGGGATTTCACAAAATTTGGCATAAGAAGAGATCTTTGAAACTCAAAATTTATTTTCTAATTTGTATATGTTTAGGAGTAATGAATTTTATCCTCTTACTCCATGCCATATAATCTTTTGTAATTCTCTTCTAATATAAACCAAAAATGTATATGTTTAGGAGAAATGAATTTTATCCTCTTACTCCATGCCATATAATCTTTAAAATGATTTTGGGTGCATATGTTTAGGGAATAATGAATTTTATCCTCTTACTCCCATGGCAAATAATCTCTTAAAACACTTTTTTATTCCATCAAAATGGGTGGGTAGGAAAACTTTTAAGCTTATAAATTAAATTATGTTGAGAGCAAATTCTAGTAAATTTAAATTTTCTAAGATCAAAAAAGCTAGAAGAAAATATACTAGAAATCTAAAGAGGTTTAACAAATTTACTACAAACTGAAGCTACTTAAAATAAAAAGAGAAGTCATGCAAAAGAAAATTCTCTAATCAAGCTCAAACCATAAAATGATTCTAAATACAATATCACCTAAAATTTAGATTTAACAAACTATGATAAATAAAATTTTAGCCAATTAAAAACATTTAAATGCTTATAAATATTCTCAACTAAATTTCTAAGAAGTCGCAAAAACAACAAGTAAGGGTTTAAAAAAACTATTGGTTTTTGTTCTAAGTTTTTCATATATTTTTTAGAATTTTTGATATTATCTTTTTTTGTATTTTTGATAATAAAAGAAAGGAAACTAGTTTTAAACCTAACAATTTTTTGTTGTTAACTCTTGGATTTCCCGAGGTATAACCTATGAAGGGTTACCAACTTAAGATTTAAATTTTTGATTTTCTAATTTTTTTTTTTTTGAATTTTTGGGTTTTATAAGTGCTTAAATAAAATAAAACATAAGAATATAGTTTTTTTTTAAAGATTTTCTAAATTAAGAACTACATTTTTAAGAACTATTTACACCCCAATACTTAAAGTTAAACATTGTTCCTAATGTTTAAAACTAAGTATGGAGTAAAAGAAAGAGAAAAAGTAAATAAAGTGTAAGTCAAAATAAAAAGAAATGCAAGATAAAAGCGAAGGAAGAAGAAGGAAAAAGGGCTTCCCTGATTTTGAGGATATGGGGGGGGGGGAGGGGGGGGGGGGGAGCAGCGGTTACCTATAAAACACGTTAAAGAAGGAACAAAACAAAATAAAACAATAAAAAGTTATCTTTGGTGTGCCTCCCAAAAGCGCTTTGTTTAAGGTCGCGTAGCTTGACCGAATTGGCTCTCACGGTATTGGTAGAAAAATTATTGAATTACTTTTTTCGTTCGACAGATCTCTGGAAGATATAACTTAAGACGATGCCCATTAACTTTGAAGGAACCTTTTTCCGGGTGGGAAATTAGAATTGTCCTATAGGACCAAACCTCTTTAACAATAAAGGGTCCGGACCATCGAAATTTTAGTTTTCCAGGGAAAAGGCGAAGACGAGAATTATATAGGAGGACGAGATCGCCTGGCGAAAAAGTTTTAGGAAATTTTATATGCTTATCATGAAAAAACTTTGTTTGCTCCTTACATAATTTGTTACTTTCGTATGCATTTACTCGCCACTCGCCTAATTCATTCATTTGGAATTTTCTTTGTTCGGCCGCTAACGTAGATTCGAGGTTTAAAAATTTAAGCGCCCAAAATGCGTGGTGCTCTAATTCGACCGGGAGGTGGGAAGCCTTGCCATTAACCATTCGATATGATGTACAATCGATAGCGGTCTTGTATGTCGTTTGATGGGTCCATAGTGTGTCATCGAGCTTCAGTGACTATTCCTTTCGATTAATAGAAATAGTCTTTTCTAAAATCCACAATAATTATCGATTTATGACTTCGACTTGGCCGCTCATTTGTGGGTGATAAGCAGTGTATAGTTTGTGCGTGACACCATATTTTGCTAAAATTTTTGTGAATTGGCTATTGCAAAAATGGGTGCCCCAATCACTAACTATAGCGCGCAGCGTGCCAAATCGAGAAAATAATTTTTTTAAGAAGTTAACGAGGACTCGCGCATTGTTGGTGGGGAGAGCTTGCGCTTCCGCCCACCTCAGCACGTTGTCGACCGCAACTAGAATATACTTGTTTGAAAAAGAGGGAGGGAGAGGACCAACGAAATCAATACCCTAGAGATTGAAAATTTTGCATTCTAAGAAAATATTTTGGGGCATCTCATCCTGGCGGGAGATGTTCCTCGACCGCTGGCAATTATCGCAAGTACTCATAAGGGTGTGAGCATCTTCGAAGAATGTTGGCCAATAGAAGCCGCCTCCGACGCCTTCCTCGTGGTTCAGTTCGTTTGATAATGACCACTAGTTGGTCCCTCGTGACAATGCCACAAATTTTTTAGACCTTCCTCACTCGAAACACACCTTCTCACTACCTTGTCTGCACAAACACGAAATAAAAAGGGGTCCTCCCAAAAATATTTCTTTAAATCAGAAAAGAATTTCTTCTTTTGTTGACTCGAGAATTCTCTTGGTAGGACCCGGGCTACTAGATAGTTAGCCAAATCCGCAAACTAGGGGGTGGAAGATGAATTTATATTTTCGAGGCAAGGAGGCGCTCTTCAGGGAATTTATCATTAATGTCGGCTTCTATTAATGCTTTTGAGGCAGAGTTTTCTAAATGGGAAAGATGATCAGCCGCCAAGTTTTCAGCTCCCCTTTTGTCCCGGACCTCTAGATCAAACTCCTGCAAGTGGAGGATCCATCACAAAAGATGGGGCTTGGCGTCTGATTTACTTAAAAGATATCTAAGAGAAGAGTGATCTGTGAAGATGATAACTTTTGAGAGAGTGATGTACAACCTAAACTTATAAAAAGAAAAAATGATTGCTATAAGGTTCTTCTCGGTAGTGGTTTAATTTGCTTGAGCCGATGTGAGTGTTTTGCTCGCATAATAAATTGGATAGAAATACTTACTCAATCGTTAACCTAATACGGCGTCTACCGCAATAAGAAGGAGCTTCATATAATCTAAAATTACAAAAGAACTACTTATAACATAAAATTGACATAAAAAAGAAAAATTCATATTAAATAATTAAAAATTTTTTGATTAAAAAGTTATATAAATACTATTTATCAATAAGCATATATAGTTGTTTTATTTTTGATGACTCCAGTTTTGTGACTATCAAATAGAGACTTAGCATGGATCTCATGTAATATCTCGAACCAGAATATTAGAGAAATTGTTCAATTTGGTTTAACTAAACATATTCAAAGCTGAACCACATGATTCTACAATAATAGCCCACCTATTAATTAGGTCATTAGGACCCTAGCTGTAACTCCCCGCTAATATTTACCCTATATTATGGGTCCTTCCAGACTCTACAACATATACGTCACACAAACCCAAAATTATAAGATAATAATAGAAAACTTTAGCAGTTTAACAATGTATACAATTCATAATCCAAATGAAAGCTACAGAATAAGGGATAAAGTTGTCCACAACTAAAACATTAATAATAGCCCATATGTTAATAAATTATCCATGATTAGGCCATAAGATCTTTACAAAATATCAAATGCCTAAAAATAATAGAGGAAAGCACGCAAACCTGCAAAACTAATAAAGAAATATAAATCAAAACATCATAATTCTATGATCTTTAGGCTTTTTCCCGCTATGCTCCACTACATATTATGCTTCATGCAACCAAAATGTCATGAAAGTAAAGCGAAGGTCAGCCAAAGCTAACCAGTCAGAATGTAACAACTTCCTCCAACGACCATCCTAGCAGAGTTCAAGGTGTGCCATCTCAAGTACTGCAATTATGTAAATGAGTAAGCATACCATAAGTACAACAATGTAGAATAACGTATCATATACTCTATGAATGCATTGTCTCAAGCATCGCATGGGTACTATTCTGAGAACATAAATAAAAGGGGCCTACAATGCATCATGTTTGATATTTGGGTGCGTCAAGAGATTCACAACAACCATAATAAATACCACATGAATCTAACATTGCATCCACACATATTCAAGGTGGAGGGAACTCATAGTCATTACATTGTATGCTCTAATGATGTCTACACAATGTAATAACACAACATGTAAGGCTTAAAAAATCCTAGGGTTTTATACATATACTATGCAAGGTCGGATGTAAGGCATACCTAATCACATACTTCCCTTCCCAGAATTGCAAATATATAGCGTAAAGAATATCTTCTTAGGTTCTATTCATGCGATCTCAATTTACACTATATGGTAAACTCAATAGGGATATCTTTACGTCATCACCAAGGTCAAGAGATGTAAGTTATACCTAATCGAGGGTCCCTTGACATCATATTTGAACCTAAACATTAACAAAATCTTCAAAAACTGCAGGTAAGAATCTCCGTTAAAGAGATTGTAGGTTTTTTCAAGGTCAAATTTCATAGGCATAGTTGCTTTCACTCTTTTTACAGTGCAAAGACATATGAGATGGAACATGGAGATTTTTATTCTTCAATTTGAGGAATCAAAGTCAGAAGAATATTTAGAAAATCAATTTCCACCCACAGGTTTATCTCACAAAGCAGAATATAGCCATTATATAGATGCACCCACACCAATAATGACCTAAACACATCGCCTCCATATTTCTCATTCCTAATACTACATAAGGGATAATTAAATACACTGTGTTTATAGTCCCACATATGAATCGATGATTATATGTAACATCCCTCATATGCTAAGTGACTCTCTGAGTGTTACTTGGTCCCCAATGCAGGACATGCATCCCTATTAACATAAAGACCACCCTACTAACTTGTTCTAGTTATCACAATTGGGGCAACATGAGCCATATTACATCTAACAGAGCCAATTGAACACAACATGCAACAAACATTTCCTAAAATAGCCCTAACAAAAGATTTTGTATTGTCAGTTGGTGGTTAGTGAATGTCGACTAGTAAATAGAAAACTTGATCAACAATCTATCTCTCGCTCGGTGAATTCCAATCAATAAAAATATTGATCGACCAGTGATCATGCCATTGATTATCGAATAGTATGCAAGCAGACATCTGTTCAGTGATCTCCAAGCCAGTAAATTAATATCCAGATGGTGATTATCAACTACCAATCTGTGATTCTATATGAAATTTGACCTTAGGTGTGAGTCAGTGACCCAATAGGTAAAAATAAACCTAATCGTTCCAACCTCTAAAGCAAACCCAAATTCTTTGCTCGTGACCAGAACGATTCATTTTCCTTCCCAATGCCATCTCCCTTATGTAAAGATCCCCCTCCCGCAGATACTAGAATACTCAGCTACACCCTAAAGTGAACCTAAACGTAACTAAAATCATGCATTTCCTCCCTCTAGAAATCACTAGTGACAACCAAGATAACCATCCAACCTGAGAACCATAGACACTCGACGAAGATTTGCATGGCACCAACCTATTCTGGCCAGTCTCCCTAACTCCCCGCATGGCCAAGATTATTTGCTAACCACTGGAAAGCCCCTCTGATAACTGAAGAGGAAACTTTGGCGATGCTATCTGACGGACCACCCCCTTAATTGCAATATCCAACCATTATCTCTTGTGGTCAGTATGAAATCATGATGGGTGGGTAGACTGTAACACCCTGCTAGTACAAACAATATAACACAGGTCCGGCCGGGACTGTATGACATATTAAACACACTAGCTAGATGTTAGTAAGATGATAAACAAAAGCATACAACTACACGAGAGTATATAAAGCACAAGCGAAAGCTTTTAATAAACAATAACATAAGAGTGTCCACCTACTCAGGAATGTGATCAACTTAGAGTGATGGCCTTAAGGCCTTACATTCAAAAATCTTTCAAAACTCTAAAACATACACGCATACATTAGCATTCAGGTCGACAACAAAACTAAAAGTAGTAAATATACTAGCCTTCGAGGGCTAGCACATGTTTGGGTTTCAGCTCGCTACTTCCCTCTTGGATCTCCAGCACCTGCACCATCACCAAATAAGAGGTAAACAAGGGTCAGCTATGAATTGACCACAAAACACATAACAATCCAAACCTCGGCCATTTTATCCAGCTCCGATGCGGGGCATCGCTCACCTGCAAGCAAGCCAGACATGCAATATATAATAAAATAAAGAAAGTTCATCTACTCTACACAAGGTGAGCTTTCAAGTACAATCAGTCTTCTAGGTTGAGCATCAAATAATGGGGAACCTAGAAATGAAAATGATGTCAGTTGGGTTCACCCGGAGGTTCCCCACATTAGCCTAAGCAAATGCGCAAGAGGCTAACAAAACATCAATTCATCACATCACAAACAGGGGTACTCACGACCACATGTTTCACGCAGTCAAGGAATGCTTCCAATGTACTCTCTCATGAGGAACAACACCACCCTAGGTTATGCAAACTTGTGTGGGTAAAGAGCTTTTGTCAGTCTAGGTTAACACACACCTTCCACGACCTCTCCCATGATCACATGGCATACAGGAGTTTAAGACCTCGCACTGATTTGCATGAAAATGGGTTCGGTTCAGCTTTACTCGTGCTCTAGTAATCGTGATCAATCAGCAAGATGCGGGTATGGCTTCACCTCAACCCGTAAGGGTTTAACACATACAAGTTCTACCAAAATATCTAGCGACGCACCTAATCCATGCAAGAGGACATAGGCTTCGCAAGCACAACCAACGTAGGAGGTCCAAGTCAACTCCACTATGAACCTGTGGTGATGGTTTGCATTCAACCACAACATAATCATGGGGCTTCCGTTAGGTACTCCAAGAGACACCTATATTTCAAGTCCCGTAACAATATGACATATTTCACGGAGTCATTATTTGACACACATTTTAGGCTTAACATAAATTCAATGTCATAATCAAGCATCACTGATCCGGGCTAACAACCACGGGTAGGCTTAACAGAAAATGCCTAAATCCGCACATCTACAAGATTTCTATATTTAATAAATTTTGGGGATGGACATTATAAGAAACACTGCCCACAATGTTCTAGATTTGGAGAAGTTCCCAAGTCAATGATAAGTATAATTTGTATTTGATGTTTATTTGATGTGACATGAGCAGGTTAGAACATCATACATTTATTGTTTCTCCATCAATAAATTGATTTGCTATTCAGATAAGATTCCCACAAGTCTCGGGTTCATTTCTACTGACTTCAAATTTGAGAGGATCTTCTTGTAATCCATTTATCAAGGCTATTTTATAAAAGTCCTGATTAACATCAACAATTTCAAGAATTTCATTTTGGAACCTGTCAACGAATGGAGCAAAAGTCTCTTTATCTCCTTGCTTGATTTGAAAAAGAGCTGTTGGGCCTCTCTTACACTTCCTCAAGGTAGCAAACCTCAAGAGAAGTGCTCTTCGAAGAACAACGAAGCAAGTAATCGATTGATGTGGCAGCTTGTAAAATCATTCTCTAGCTTGACCATCAAAGGATATAGATAATAGTTTGCACTTAATCCCATCTGAGATAGTCCTCAATGAGATAGCAGATTCGAAAGCTTGAAGATGGCTGACGGTATCTTCTCCTCCCGAGAGGACCGGAAGAAGGCGCCCTCTGAACTCATTAGAAACATACTCCGAACGAACTTGGTTTGAGAAGGGGGATGGATCTTGCACTTCAACAATGAGGGGAGGAGCTGAAGAATAAGCAGCATCAGCAGGGGCCAGAAAATAAGCACAACCCTCCTGAAAGATCAACACTTTTGCTAGAACTTCCAGGGCAGCTGATCTGAATTGTTCATGGCAAGTGGTTGTGAACTCCTTAGATTGAGATGAGAGAGGACCGATCAGATTTGCAAAACTTTCAGGAGGAGGAGGAGCCTCCTCAAAAGGAAATTGGGCGAACTTGCGGTCAGCCATGGATTGTCTCTCGCACAAAAACAAAAATTGCTGAAATTGCTGAAATAGAAAAACTACAATAACTTCTAAACAGAGTCAAATTTGAGCAATATGAGGGCACAAAACGAACTCAAACAGGTATACTATTTCTCCATTGGATGGACGGCTCTGATCCTGTTCTGAAAAGCTATTATGGGCTGAAAACAGACAAGCGGATCAATAGTTACGGTTGTTTTAAGTTTGGGTGTCATTCTCAGCAAAATCCCACATCTTCATCGCAACTGCTTTTCATCAACCACTCAAGATCTAAAGCTCGTGTGTTGTGTTCGAGACAAAAATATACCAGGTCCACACTTGCTCAAGCTGGAGAAGGAGGGGAAAAACAGTTGGGTGGTCAGTTACTTTGAGCTACGAGTGGAGTTAGAGAGGAGAAAAAGAGATGGTCGGGAGCAGAAAAGAGGTCACCGGGGGAGACAAGAGTTGAAGGATTCACTGAGGCCATCAAGGGAGATCGCCCGTTTGGTGGGAGATCCCCCAGGCAAGGAGGAAGAGGTCTCTATGATCTTAAAACTTTGACCACTCAAGTCATCAGCTAGGGGCTCGAAACTCTCCCAAATCCCTTTTCTGGTACCCCTGCCCCTCTATTTATAGGCGCAGGGGTCTGCCCAAATGGATAGGTACAGGAATAATGGGTTGTCCGAGAAATATTTGACTGGCAAGGGGGAGATCGCCCAGAGGGGGAGCTCGCCAGGAAGGGGGATATCGCCCAGAGGGAGAGCTCGCTAGGAAGAGGGAGATTGCCCAGAGGGAGATCGCTTGGAGGGAGATAACCTGGAAGGGGAGCTCACCAGGAAGGGGAGATTGCCTAGAGGGAGATTACCCAGAGGGAAGAGGTCACCAAAAAGGGGGAGATCGCCCGAAGGGAGATCTCCTAGAGGGAGATCGCCCGGAGGGTGATTGCCAAGAGAAAGATCGCCTGGAGGAGGATATCGCCTGGAGGGAGATCACCCAGAGGGAGGAGCTCGCCAAAAAGGGGAGATCGCCCGAAGTGAGATCACTCAAAGGGAGATCGCCTGGAGGGAGAGCTTGCCAGGAAGGGTGATATCGCCCAAAAGGAGATCACCCAGAGGGAGAGCTCGCCAGGAAGGGTTAGATTGACCGGAGGGAGATCGCCCAGAGGTAGGAGCTCGCCAAAAAGGGGGAGCTCCCCCAGCAGGGGCGAGACCACCCGACTGAAGGGAGAGACCGCTCAGGATCTCTGAAATTTCCTGGTACCTGAAAAAGGACAGCTCGAAAAGGGGGATCACCGATTTATGGGTAAACAGTTCCATTTGAGCCATGTCATTCCCAAAATAAAGTCTATGTCTGACATCTTCATGATAGTTGTCGGAGACTCGAGGGCTAAGCCTTCGATGGTCACCTTTAGATGGCATTTTGCCATTGATTTGATCTCAGGCCCATTGGGGAGACGCACCCTCCTGGTGGCTCCATTATAGTGTCTAACCTCGTTCAAGTCCTTGACAAAGTCCTCTAAGAGGAAGTTGTGGGATGCCCCCGCATCGAATAAGGAATAGGCAGGCTTGCCGCATACTATTACTAACCCTGGGTTATGGTATAGTTTTAAGCAACTAGTTTTCTACTTCTAATAGTTTATATCAATTCTACAATCTAAGAATCGAAAGAAATTTAAAACATTAGCATACCTGCGATGAATCTTTCAGGACTCTGAGGCTGAGCAAGATCCAAACATAATCTTGCTCCCTGGCTGGTCGGTGATCTTCACCATGGAATACTCGGCCTCGACCACGTCCTCGACCATGGGCTCTAAATTTGGGTGCAGGTGGGGGCAGCAGGAGGTGGTGGTGCAGGGTTCCCCCATCTCTGAGTGCAATAATCCCGTATATAACCTGGTTGGTGACATTGAAAGCACACTGGTGGAGCGTGTGCCCCTCTTGCCTGCCCTTGCATCTCCTGGATCCATATTGGCTGAGGGGCAAGTATAGCAGGGGGCCTCTACTCTTCTATTATATCAGGACGAGGCCGTCCTCTACCTCTTTGAGGTCTAATAAATCTGCCCCGCTGCGGGGGGTGACAACGACCCCTGTATCTGCCCTCAATCACCGCATCATCCGCTGGCCCCTTTGTTCTACTCCATACCATGAGATGGTCCTCCTGTAACTCCTTTGCTTTTTCTATGAAGAATCCGCTACGAACAAGAGGGTATTCCTAAGATCGTCATGGAGGCCCCTATAAAAACTTTTGGCATAACCCAACTAATCTAGCTGATAAGAGTCGGCATAGCAGGCGAGGTGGGAGAACTCCCGCTAGTACTACAAAACTGACATGTTCCCTTGATTAATGTACAGGAACCGCTCTCCCAGCTCATCCCTTGCCGTCTGAGGCACAACGTGCACTAGCATCGCCTCCTTGAATTCCTTCCACAAAATGTTTGAATGCTCTTACCCTGCATAAGTAGTATCCATGACTGACTTCCACCACCTCTTTGCATGAGATTCCAAAGCAGAAATGGCTAAAGAAACTGCCAAGTTGACTGGGCAGTGTATCCCAACCAACATCTCGTAAATGGTGTCCAACCACTCCTCTGTTCATACTACAGACTCTGATCCAATAAATGAAGTTGGGGAGAGGCCTCAGAAGACACTAAACCAATTTGACCAGAGATTTGGCTCCTGGGATGGGGTCTGCTTCCTGAAAGCCTGGAGGATGGTTTTTAGTGTATGCCCTAGCTCTGATTGTTGAAACTGAGTGGGAGCTGGTGGTGGAGGAATGTTAGACTATACGGGGGGAACCATAGCTCATGGTGTAGTGTTCACCGGAGGCTACACAAGAAAGGATTATCATGTCAAAAGGTTGCCCTAGAACATCCCATCATTAATGGACAATTTGTTGTGATCCCGTATGGGCACATGTTTTCTTCCGCTGCTAGTTTGTCCTCAAATCGCCGTGTTACAGTGACTCCTACACACGGGGAAGTAAATAAGCATAGTCCACAACAAATCATTTAACTAATTATAGATGGTGTCCAAATAAGATACATAGAAAATAAAGTACTGAAATAGAGTGCTTGAATCAAAAAGAGCTTTAGCCCAATACATTCACTCCTCACTAATACAATTTTCCATTTCCATTGTCATGCAACCTATACACTGATTTGGAAAAGGATGGAAGACTGCGAAAGGAAGGCAGTATCTCACCGGTGGTCTCCCTGAAGCTGCTGAAAGTCCTACACCAGGTCTGGCAACTCCATCATGTCCCTCCCTCTGGATGCGGGTCTGCTCCTCCTAGTGCCCCTATTTTTTATGCCAAATTTGACCGTTAGTCAAAAAGACTAAGCGGTTTCCCCATCCCCTCCCCCGGTGACTCCTAGGCACCGGGCGGGAGGAAGAAGCGGAGGACAACAAGTGGTGTATCAAGCAGGTGACAATGCTCTCACTCATATATCAATAAACCAGAAGCTAAATAAGATCTACTAGCAGGTACAAAGATACTAGAAATTCTACTATGAAGAGTTAAACGTATAGAAGAGCAACAATGTATATAAAAGAAGTACAATTAGTTATCAAAATAGTAATGTAAACTTAACTTATAAGGAAAGCCCATACTATCTTAGAAGTTAAGGGATCGTTTTGCATAGACCTGTCATATAAAGGAGCCCATACTAGATTATACGATGTGGTTTATGAAGTATGTGTATGATGTGTATGATATGCAATGTCTAAATTAAAGGTTCACATACATGCAACTCACCCACACGGCTCTATACGTACAGACCTTTCGTTCCCACTTTTCAGAGGTAGCTAACCTCTTGGGCACCTCCCGTCATTGTCAAACGGTGGCAGAGGAGTAGGCATCTCCTCACCTAGGTGGGTATAATAAACTACCAGACCTAGGCCCTAATGTAGGATATGGCACAAGTCCTTGGTACTCATGAACTCCTGCATACTCTTTGTCACAACCCGCATTTTCTCAATATAGTAATATATTATCAGAGTGAGAAAAAACATGCGCCATGATGCTACGCCGTGCAGGGGACAACTGCAGACGCTCAGACAACTCTATCTTTACCCATTCTTTTTATAAAAGACATAAACTTTGCGTTTAAAAAGATAACAAATGTTGAAGCTTACAAACACTGTGTCCCTCAGTTTGGTGGATCACCTAGTCTACAATAAAGAAAGTCTAAATATACGCATCAGAAAAATACTTATTTCACCATAAGTTGTCCTACATGAGCATGATAACTTAACCAACATTCTAATGATATGCATCCTCTAGATTTAGTATAAATAGAAGTGAACTTTTATGAGTTTCAAAATAGGGTGATATTAGTTTGAAAAGATGTAATTTATGAATATATATATAGCTTTGTTTATGTAAAAGTATCTATTATGCAACCTAGCAAAAACATTCCCAGAGAGCATTTGCACTAACGTCAATATAACAGTAGTAGCATAAATGACAATTACAGTCTACGACAAAAGAAGCATCATACTATTGGCGACAACAAACTGACATGAACCCGCAGTAATAACCAAAGTCAGAAAAGATCAACAACTACCTCTCAGAAGGGGAAAGTAAAAACTGCTACAAAAGGCTGCAAGATCTGGACTTGCTCCGATCAACCGCTACTGGTCCAAACCTGAGGCATTCAAAGGAAAAGAATGCCTCAGCACAAAGGCAATTCAACAAAAATTTAAAAAAATGGAGAGCTTAACAAGTTCAAAAAGGGTTACCAACCCACCATAAAAGAAGGTAGCTGCCATACGACAGCAAATAAGTAAAGAACATTAGCTTCCATAAAGGGAAAAAAACTTGAATGAAGTGCAATCAAGATTAAACTTTAACATTGTAAAACAAAGATAAGTGACCGATTAGTTCAAGAAGTGAAATATTGATCGCAGTCATAAAACAGTACTGAGGCGGTGGCTATCTTTCCACAACAAACCATCAGACCAAAACATCCAAGGGACAGAAGTACTGTGGAGGTGGATACGCCCACACAACCAACAGTCTACATAATATTCGGCTCTAATCTCTACTGATTCCCCATCAATGAAAATTACGACGGCGAATACTTTCGAATCAAAGCGAAAACAAAGATAACCAAAATTCGAATTAAAGCGAAAATAAATGAAAACGTAATATTCGACTCTATCGATTCCGCGTCAAGGAAGAAAAAGAGCGAACGTTACGAAGATGAATAAATTTGAATTAAAATGTAAACCAAAATTACGGCAATAAATAAATTGCTAACAAAAGTGAGAAAAAAATGCAGGAATTAAATTTTGCATAATTGAAGTGCGGATATGAAACTAAGTTATGAATTGAAATTACAGGATAGAAATAAAACTAAGTTATGAATTAAAATTGCAGTGCAGAAAGAAAATTGTAGAATTTAAATTGCACTAAATAAAAACTATGTTTAATTATTGCCATAATAAGAGTTTACAAGAAAGAGAAAAACAAGAAATAAAAACATTACAAGATCCGAGAGAAAATACATAATGAAAAAAACAACACTTAATTAATTACATAAAAAGAAAAAGAAAATAAAAAGAAAATACAAAAAGGTGGGGAAAAGATGGTGGAAGATCACCACAAAATGGGCAATCCAAGAGGAGAATTAGTGAGGGGATAAGCCTCTATTTATAGAGAATATTTGGTGTGTTGGGGAAGCTAGGGGTGCGGATAGAGGTTGCTGGAAGGTGATGGGCTGGAGGTTGAGTGAGGTGAGTTGGAAGTTGACTGGCAGCTAGCTGGAAGGGGGTGTGAGCTGGCTTTTGACTGGCAGCTGGCTGGAATGTGCTGGAAAGAGGTGTGAGCTGGTGGGCTAGAAGACTTCTAGTCGATCGACATGATACTAGGTCAATCAAAGGGAAGACAGCTCAATCGACGGGAAGGCGGATTAAGCTGGCGTGCTGGAAGACATCGAGTCGATCGATAGGAAGGCGGCTCGATCGACGGGAAGGAGGGCTCTGGAAGATCGACGGGATAGCAACTTTGGAAATCGATTGGAATCTGGCTCGATCGACGAGAAGCTGGCTCGATCAACGAGAAGGAAGTCTGATTGACGGGACATCGACATTAAATCCAGGCAAAACTTAAAGTGGCCTGGTTTCGATCCCCCACCTGTAGAGAGAATATCAAGATCCTTCTCCACTCATCCAAGCGTGCTTTATCTTTAAATACAAGAACATATATATATATATATTTATATATATTATATTTATAGATTTATTTTTACAAATTAAATTTAATTATAGAAAAAAAAACATAATACATTAAAATACATATTTTTATTAACTCTCTCTCTCTCTCTATATATATATATAAATATATATTATAGTTTTTATTTAATAAATATTTACATATATATATATATATATTTAAATATTTTAAATATATATTTACATATATATTTAGTATATATTTACATAATTACTTACATAAATATTTGCATACTTATTATATAGTTTTTATTTAATATATGCTTAAATAATTCATTTTTACATATAAATAAAAAACAAATCATTTATTCAATAATTAACAAGAAATATTACAAATATTTAATAAAACTATATAAAAAATTATATAAATAATAGGTATATTTTACACTATGGTGGTGGTTACATCCAAGGAAGAAGAATATACACTATGGTGGTGGTTACATCCACACAACCAACAATCCAAAAACGTCCAAATTGGCGTTAGAAATTCACAACATCTTAACTAAATCCGGCACTACAGGGAAGCCCAAGAGGACTCTATGTGCAACCAACCTCACAACAGATTCTTCGAAAGCACTCGACAAATCTTAAGAATACTCGACGAATTATCCAAAATGACTTGATGAATCTTATCAATACTCGACGAATTCGTCAAAACTACCCGATGAATTTTGATAAGACAACTCGATGAATTTCGGTCTGCTACTCAGCGAATTTCTATCTTAACTCACTCGACAGATTACACGAATACACTCGACAAATTTTATTATTATTCGACAAATTCGTCGCAATTATTCGACGAATCCCCTTAGACTAATCGACGAACTCAATTTAAATAGAAGACTAACTCAGCCGGATGATTTCTTCCCGCACACTTGACAAATTAATCGAAAGAACTCGATGAATTCTACTTACTTATTCGATGAATTCTGCTAGAATATTAAGCGAATTTTGTACAAAATAATTAAAAACTTCAACACACAAATTATCTAAATAAAATAATATGGTAAGGGGGAAAGAGCATGGCAAGGGGGTTTAGTCCACCACTTGCCTCAAACCTCCTCTAAATCAGCCACTAGGGCACTCCACGTCAAAGATGGGCCAAAAGAGTACTCACACAAACAATTTCTAAAAGATTAGAACGAAAAATAAGGTTTAGGGTCGAACACCCTAACACCAAAATCCATGAAATTTAAAATACTCACCGCGCACGCGAGGGTCTCTACAAGAGCGTTCCAAATCTACTCCCTGTCGAAGATTTCGTCCAGTAGAACTCTTGCAGTGGCCACCAGAAGCTGCCAGAAGAATGCCAATCCTCTCTAAAATCGCGCGACGGCTTTATTCGGCCAAAAAAAAGAAGAATGGATAATTCCTAATTTCTAACAAAGGTCCTTTTTATATTAGGGTTTAGACGATTTTAATTAATATTAATTTATAAATGTTTTATGCTTAAATTTATGATTTGGACAAGACTAACTCAGATTTTTACGAAAATCACACCGAAAGCAAATACCGGTCTTCCGAAGACAACGACGAAGTCGAAATTACAGTTAGACGAGCCGATTATGAGCTATAGTTTAATTTACACAATTTAAGGCACAAAATTTTGACAAATTCGTTCAATTTAATTATTTTAAATTTCCTTCTCTCCGAAATTCATCACCAAGGCAAGCACTATTAACTACGCGCTAACGTAACTCCTTTACGTCATTATTACACCAAAATTACTATTTAATTAAATTATTAAAAATTCGGGGGCGTTACAGTCAAACCCCCTAAAAGAAGCTTCGTCCTGAAACTTAAGACACAATCTAAAACTAAGAGGTAAAAGAACAAAACAAAATCTCATCGAACAAAATAGAACTTACCGAAGTAAACTATGAGAAAATATGCGGATGAGATTCCTTCATGGTAGATTCTAAATCCCAAGTCGCACCTCTAACGTCCTGACTTCACCAAAGAACTTTAACCTTAGGAATCATCTTCTTTCGCAACAATTTGTCTTGCACTTCCAGAATACGAACAAGCTCTTCAACATAGGAAAGGTTGGGCTGCAGCTTGGGCACCGAGTCAAGGACATGAAGATCACTAGCCACACACTTCCGCAACTGACTCACGTGAAACACATTGGGAACACTAGGGAATGTGGTGGGCAAACATAGCCTATAAGCTGATACTCTGATGCGCTCAACAATCTAGAAAGGTCCCACATACAGGGGATCCAACTAGTGGTTTTTTTTGGATCCAACTAGTGGTTCCTTCCAAATATCTTGACACTTCGCATAGGAGAAACTTTCAGGAAAACCATGTCCCCAACTGCGAACTCCAGATCAACCCTTCTCTGATTAGCATACTTCTCATAACGCTCTTGAGCAACGCGAGGATTCTCGCGAATATGCGACACGACTGTAACGCACCTGAATTTCTAGGAATTATGTTAATCATTATTTGACGTAATTTTTAACGTAAGGGGATTACGTTAGTGCGAAGTTAGTAGTGCGCCGTCGTTTTTGGATTTTCGCATTCGTTCGGTCAATTCGACCAAATTTTGGAGTTTGTTGTATTTGGAAAATTTTACTTTAGAAAATTAAATTAATTTTAGAGAGGCTCGTCGAAGTTTTGTTGCGATCCGAGCAATTTTAAAGCCCCAGTGATTTTCCAAGGATTTGTCTAATTATCTTCGCCTCAATCTTCTGAAATTTATATCTTGAGTTTCGCTCGTCGGATTCTGATTTCAACTTCTCCGTTGGATTCGTAGCGCGGATGTTTGTCTTCGGTTTGATTTTTGTTGGAATCAGCGACCGTTGGTTCGGCCTTCTTTTCTTATTATTATTATTATTATTATTATTATTATTATTATTAATACTATTTCTTGCTGTGAATCAGCTGTCTCCCTCTATCTGCTTATATATATATTATATATAAATATCTCTATCCACTAGATATATATATACATATATATATATTAATTTACTATTCCTCTTCTTTATTTTCATCTTCTTTCCTAAGTTCCCAACCAGACCAAAGGTTTTGAGAGAGAGAGAAAGAGAGAGAGAGAGGTTCCTGAGCCTTATGATCACCGTCGGCGGAGCTTCGGCGCTCGAAATCTTTGCCAGAGCATAGATTTGGGAAGCTCTCGTCGTGTGCGTGGTAAGTTTTGTACGTTTCATACATTTTTGGCGCTAGGGTTAGTGGCCCTAATTCCGTATTTGGTCCGATCTTCGTTGATTCTTCGTGCTTAGGCCGTGTTTGAGCCAATCCTTGACGTGGAGGGCTTGAGAGGCCGTATTTTGATGATTCGAGTAAAGGCAAGTGGTAGTTTGCTCTCTCTCCCCTTTGGCTTGTATGTTTCTTCAGAACTCTTTTAATCTTCTATATTAATATATATATGTTTGGTAATTAGTGTTGTTGAATGTTTGCTTTACCTTAATTTTTATTAATTAAGGGTGTTCTGGTAGACCATGTTTGGGTTTTGAATGGAAAAGGTTATGTTAGCTTAGGAATTTTTTTTAGAAATTTTTGTCCAAGTAAGAATCGACGGGTCATCCCGTAGATCGGCAAGACCTCCAGTCGATCGGCGAGACCATCCCGTCGATCCCTGGTCTCAGCAGCTTTTTGGCTTTTATTTGTTTTCTCTAAGGCAAAATCGACGGGACATCTCGTCGATCGATGAGACTTCCCATCGATCGATGGGACAATCCCGTCGATCTTTGACCTTAGCCGGGTAGCCTATTTCTCTAAGTCAGAATTGATGGCTCTTCTCGTCGATCGACGGGACTGTCTGCCGATCGACTGGATAACCAGTCAATTCCTGCCTTTTCCCTTGTTGAAACTCTTTTTCCTTGTTTTGTTTCTCTTCCCCTTTAATGCTTGTTTCCTTCCCCTTTTATGCAAGTGTAGTTTTGACTGTGGTCTTTCTTGTTGTCCTGATAGACTCATTCAGAAAAGTCATTTTCTGTGTATTCTCATAAGTCAAATTTCTTCTTGTGTTTTATGATTCCTATTTATACCCTAGACTTGTTCCAAAACTCTCTCTGTGAATTTCTAGAATTTATTAACCTATTTGTCTAGAATTAATTAGAACTTATGTCCTGAATTTATTAGTCTTTCTGTCCAGAATTTTTTGTCCAGATCTCCCAGGTATTCTGGCTAGTCTGCCTTTGACTTCTGAGTATTTAAACCTTCCAGACTCAATCTTCTATGTAATTTTGTGTTAACTTTCTCAGTAAGGGGTAATGCTTCTTCCTCACTCTCTTTAGTAATCTGGTTGAATGTAAAGGTTCTCTTAGTGGTTATGGGCTGCAAATAGCATCCCTTCTCCTTAATGACTTTGTTTTCCTGGAATCTAGTTATGCTAGGTTCTCTTGTTAATTGTGTAGTCCTCTTGGGCTGGTTTTGTTGTGTGACTGAAAGTCCTTCCTTTCAGTCATCTCCTTCTTTCTGGTATGCCTAACCTGTTGATTTTAGGTTTGTGGCAGTGGTTTCCCTATGGGTCTTGATTGGTTTTCCGTGTTCTTGATTCTGGCTGTCATCCCCCTTGGAATATGGACAGCTTCTATTTACTTGTTTAGTTATGCTACCAGGTAGTCTGTTAAGACTTCCCTAGGTCTAAAAAAGTATGCTCTTCCTAAGAACGTGTCTTTATTTCTTCTTCTTTTATTAAGTTTCCTGTCAGCTTTTGATAAGCCTTTCTCTCGATTTCATCGCATATTTTGAATTGTTTCATCAATATTTTAGGTCCTTTTGCTGTGTGTTCTCAGGAATCTTAAGATTGATGTCGAGCATTTTGAGCTATTTTGTTTATACTTTAGATGAAGCTATGATTTATTCGTCGAGATGTCCCGTAATTGTTATATGATTATTTGTGGTGTTATTTTGTTGCTTTCATCGTGTTGTTACGAGAAGTTCATTGGGAGTCATGATTGGACTCACCGGGTGTTTTCTATTGAACCTTTGAGAATTTTTCTGGTGTTTGGCCTTCGTGTTATGCTTATCTTCGTCTTGTTCCGACACCAAGCCTTGCATGGTGTCGACTTGCTGAAATCTTCAACCTGTTATTAAGTTGAATGTTAATCTAATGATTAATTCTTGAATCATGTGCTTATTGATTCTCTCGTCTTGAGTGGTGGTTAAAACCATCTGAAATCATGTTTTCCTGCCTAACAGTCTTGTGTTTGGCCTGTTGAATTTGAAGAGCGATTTTTTCTTTGTTGGATATTGGGAGCCATGTATGCTCTATTGGGGTCTGTTGGTTGTGTGAGCGAAGAGTCACAGCCATAGTGCCTCAGTTGGGCTGTTAGTTTGTGTAGACTGGAGTCACCACCACAGCACCCCTGGTTTGGTTTATTTTGTGCTAAGGTTGGCAGTGGATAAAAGACCACAACCACAGTGCCCATTTGTGGATCATACACCCAAGGCCTTTGGTATTGCCCGATGTTAAATGATGTCCTTTTCTCGAGCTGATCAGTCTCAAGTGCATATAACATATATACGTATATATATGTGTATTATATTATGTTTGACCACCCCCTCTGAGCTGCAGTAACAGACAAGTGGTTGGTTTTTATCAATTCGGCCATGACTTTTGTGCAGGCATTTTTCTTACCGAGTGCACTCGATTGAGATGGCTCGGGTTGTTATAAGATAATGAATGCTTATCTTTTTAGTTCTCTTTTCTGCAATCTATTATTTTGATTGTTGCTAGCCCTTGTATAGAATCATGGTTTTATTCTTGCTGCCACTTGCACTTTCTTGCTGAGTCATTCTTTTCTTTTGAATGTCTCAGGCTCGGAGCTGTAGCGGTTTGGGTGGTAGAGTTGGTGTCTTCGGAGCTGCAGTTAGTTGCAGTTGTCCATTCTCCCCTCACTGTTGTGAGGTAGTTGTTCCTTTGCTTCAGTTGTAGCTTTGGTTTTTCATTGTTAGACTACTTGCTAGCTATTCTACTGTTACTTGCTAGTTAGTTTATATACTTTCTCTCTGGGAAGTTTTATGTTAGGATGCATGAGTTATTTTATGTATTGAAAATGACATTCTTGCATATCATGATTTTAAGTAAATATCACATACTTTGAAGATCGTAGAAAAATCCTTCCTTACTTATACTAAATTTACATATGTGCATATCATTTCTGGAATGTTGATCTTCATGCTCGCGTAGGCTAAAATAAACCTATTTTTCCGCTGCGTATGTATAGTTTTCTACTCGTGGACTATTTGATCCACTGGACCGAGGGACTTGGTCTTAAGCTAAAAATATAAATTCTTTTTATTTAACTCAATCACATTAATGACTTTTTTAAACTGTTCGTAAGGAGTGTTTGCCTGAGCGTTTGTAGTTGTCCCATGTATGACGTGGCATCATGACGCATATTTTTCCCTTGCTCTGATAATATTTATTATACTCGTGGGAAAATGCGGGTCGAGACAGTTGGTATCAGAGCTAGGTTAGCCGGGTTGCTGGGATAGTCTGGTTGGCCTGGTTAACCGTCTGGTGAGAATCGTTATTCATTACATACACGCACCAAAGGGTCAACTGTATGTCTTGGATGAAGCATGAACACTACACTCATAGCATGATAAGAAGTATACATGCATATTATGTAGTATGGGATGCATAATATGTGTTTGTATATGGATCCTCATAGGTGACAATAAACGACGATTATGTAGTATGGGATGCATAACGCCGGTCCCATGGATGTCCATTAGCTCGATTTTTCTTTTTCGTTACATGTGATAATATGTAGTATGGGATGCATAAGATCGCATGTGTATTCCGCTCATAGCATGCATTAAGGCCTTTTTAGACTGCTTAGCACTGCATGCACATCATAACATAGCATTAGCACATGTGCCAAGTTAAAGATATACATGATGACGCTCGTACACACATGATTTGAAATAAATTTTTGGCATTCATGCATTCATATTATGTGCACAAGAGTTAATAGGATGATGATATATAATCCTAGGTTAAGCATAACATCATTTCATGAATTCCCAGAGCAAGGTAATAGCATGAGCAAGTATCTACACTTTTCTGATCTGTATCGAGTTAGGAAATTCTAATTTGCTATCTGTTGTGTCTTAAGATAGGTGTAGTGAGGTGTTGGTTCATAATTGCAGTTGATGACGGCTCTCCGGTTAGAGGATGAATCCTCAGGTGCGCGTAGTGAGGTGATGATTGAGGAGTTGCATCAGAGTATCGAGGCGTTGTTGAGGCAAATGGTCGTGATGCAAGCACAGATTTTCTGCCCAGGTGTTTTCAGGTTAGGTTTTGACCTAGTATTTTGTTGGCTTGCGGTTACGGATTTAGATTTTTGTTTTATCGATTATATGTGAGTTAATGTAGAGGATGTTGAGCGTGCCTTTCCTTTCGATTGAAATTTTACTCGATGTTTTGGCTAGAGAGTTTCGCAAGCGGTCATCGTTAGGTTGTTGATCGTTTAGCAGATCCCCTTAATGTTAAGTTCCCCTCTGGTGGCTCTGTGGTGTCGAATCAGGGTATTCAGAGTTTTCCTATCCTCTTGGGTGATTTTTTAGCTTTTGCTAATCTAAAGGTGCTAGAGCTGGAGGTTTTCGATGTGATTTTGGGCAAGGAATGGTTGTCCAGGTATGATGCTGTTATCAAACGCAAGGTAAAGCATTTGGACTTCAAACTTGACATCGGTCATCCCTTGAGTGTGTTTGGCGGTGTGTGCTAGGAACTTTTAGTTTCCGGTTGGTTTGCTTACCTTGTTTCTATGTAAGAAGTTGTTTGTAGTTTGCCGTGTATCGAGGATTTTTTTTCCTGTGGCGCGAGAGTTCCCTAATGTTTTCCCAGTTAATCTCCCTGGTTTTCTGCCTGTGAAAGTTGTGTTGTTTGCTTTTGACCTTAGGCCGGTCACTCATCCTATTGCTAAGACACCATACCCTTTGGCCCCGCGTGAGCTGGTAGAGTTGCGCACTCATTTAGATGATTGGTTGCAATGTGGCTTTATCTGGCCTTGTTATCCGCCCTAGAGTGCTCCCATCTTGTTCGTGGAGAAGAAAGGTAGTTCGATGAGATTGTGTATCGATTTTCGAGAGCTGATCAAGGTGACCATCAAGTACAGGTATCCGTTCCCTCAGATTGATGATTTGCTTGATCAGTTGCGTGGTAGTTTGGTGTTTTCGAAGATTGATCTTCGTTTAGGCTACCATCAGTTGAGGATCCGCGAGTTAGATGTTCCGCGGTCTGCTTTCCATTCTCGGCTTGGACATTTTGAGTTCTTGGTAATGTCCTTTTCCCTTTTGGTGATTCCCTCACTTAGGTTAATTGGGAGGTGTTGGATTTAGGAGACTTTGTCGTGATCCTTGATCGGGGATCAGATGATCTATTTTAGGTGTTCAGAAGAAACCTTATCCGCATCTGCTTTCCTAGCCCTCTTCGGTTAGCTTTTTGATCCAGCGAGTGTTAGCTTATCTCTCCCTTTGCCCTCGTTAATTTGTTAGCATTCTAAGTTTCAGTTCCACGTTTCGGGATGAAACTTCCTGTTTGGTGGGGTGACTGTAACGCCCCTGAATTTCCAGGAATTATTTTAATCCTATTTGACGTCATTTTATACGTAAGAGTGTTATGTTAGTGCGAAGTTAGCAGTGCGCCATCGTTTGCGTGTTTTCGCGTTCGTTCGGTCAATTCGACCAAATTTCTGGAGTGTGCCGGATTTGGAAAATTTTATGTTAGAAAATTAAATTATTTAAATTTAGAAAGGCCCGTCGAAGTTTCGTTGCGATCCGAGCGTTTTTAGAGCCCCGGTGATTTTCCAAATATTTGTCTAATTATCGTCGCATCAACCTTCAGAAATTTATATCTTGATTTTTGCTCATCGAATTCTGATTTCGACTTCTCCGTTGGATTCATAGCGCCGAAATTTGTCTTCAGTGCGATTTTCGTTGGAATCGGCGACCGTTGGTTCAGCCTTCATTTCTTCTTCTTCTTATTATTAATATTATTTCTTACAGTGAATCAGTTGTCTTCCTCTATCTGCTTATATATATTATATATAAATATCTCAATCCGCTCTATATATATGAATGTAATATTCCTCTTCTTTATTTTCTTCTTCTTTCCTAAATTCCCGAACCAGACCAGAGGTTTTGATACAGAGAAAGAGAGGGGTTTCCTGAGCCTTCCGACCGCCGCCGACGGAGCTCCGGTGCTCGAAATCTTCGTCGGAGCATAGATTTGGAAAGCTCTTGCCATGCTCGTCGTGTGCGTGGTAAGTTTTGTTCATTTCATAGATTTTTGGCACTAGGGTTAGCAGCCCTAATTCTGTATTTTGTCCGATCTTCGTAGATTCTTCGTGCTTATTCTATGTTTGAGCCGATCCTTGACTTGGAGAGTTTGGGATGCCTTATTTCAGTGATTCGAGTAAAGGCAAGTGGTGGTTTGCTCTTCCCCCCTTGTCTTGTATGTTTCTTCAGAACTCTTTTAATCTTCTTTATTTATATGTATATGTACATATATATATATTTATATATATATGGTAATTAGTGTTGTTGAATGTTTGCTTTACCTTAATTTTTATTAATGAAGGGTATTCTGGTAGTCCAAGTTTGGGTTTTGAATGGAGAAGGTTAGGTTAGCTTAGGAAATATTTATAGAAATTTCTGTCCAATTAAGAATCGACGGGTCATCCCTGGTCTGGTTCGCCGGGTAGCCTATTTTTGTCTAATAAGCTTGGTTGGCCTTCATTTCTTCCCGTCGATCCCTGGTCTCAACCGCTTTGTGGATTTTATTTGTTTTCTCTAAGGCAAAATCGGTGGGACCATCCCATCGATCTTTGACCTTAGCCGGGTAGCCTATTTTTCTAAGTCAGAATCGATGGCTCTTCCGGTCGATCGACGGGACCGTCCGCCGATCGACAGGACAACCAGTCGATTTCTGCCTTTTCCCTAGTTGAAACTCTTTTTCCTTGTTTTGTTTCTCTTCCCCTTTAATACATTTTCCTTCCCCTTTTATGCAAGTGTAGTTTTGACTGTGGTCTTTCTTGTTGTCCTGATAGACTCTTTCAGAAAAGTCATTTTCTGTGTATTCTCAGAAGTCAAATTTCTTCTTGTGTATTCTGATTCCTATTTTATACCATAGACTTGTTCCATAACTCTCTCTGTGAATTTCTAGAATTTATTAGCCCGTTTGTCCAGAATTTATTAGAACTTCTGTCCTGAATTTATTAGTCTTTTTGTCCAGAACTCCCAGGTTTTCTGGGTAGTATGCCTTTTACTTCTGAGTGTTTAAACCTTCCAGACATAGTCTTCTATGTAATTTTCTGTTAACTTTCTCAGTGAGGGGGTAATGCTTCTTCCTCACTGTCTTTAGTAATCTGGTTGAATGTAAAGGTTCTCTTAGTAGTTATGGGCTTTAAATAGCAGTCCTTCTCCTTAATGACTTTGTTTTCCTGGAATCTAGTTTAGCTAGGTTCTCTTGTTAATTGTGTAGTCCTCTTGGGATGGTTTTGATGTGTGATTGAAAGTCCTTCCTTTCAGTCATCTCCTTCTTTCTGGTATGGCTAACCTGTTGATTTTAGGTTAGTGGCAGTGGTTTCCCTATGGGTCTTGATTGGTTTTCCGTGTTCTTGATTCCGGCTGTCATCTCCCTTGGAATATGGATAGCTTCTATTTACTTGCTTAGTTATGCCACCAGGTAGTCTGTTAGAACTTCCCTAGGTCTAGAAAAGTTTGCCCTTCCTAAGATTGTGTCTTTATTTCTTCTTCTTTTATTAAGTTTCCTGTCAGCTTTTGATAAGCCTTTCTGTCGATTTCATCGCATATTTTGAATTGTTTCATCAATATTTTAGGTCCTTTTGCCATGTGTTCTCAGGAATCTTAAGATTGATGCCGAGCATTTTCAGCTCTTTTGTTAAGACTTTAGATGAAGCTATGAATTATTCGTCGAGATGTCCCGTAATTGTTAAGTGATTATTTGCAGTGTTATTTCATGGCTTTCGTCGTGTTGTTACGAGAAGTTCGTTGGGAGTCAAAATTTGGACTCACCGGGTATTTTCTATTGAACCGTTGAGAATTATTCCGGTGTTTGGCCTTCGTGTTAAGCTTATCTTCATCTTGTTCTGACACCAAGCATTGCATGGTGCCGGCTTCCTGAAATCTTCAACCTGTTATTAAGTTGAATGTTGATCTAATGATTAAATGTTGAATCATGTGCTTATTGATTCTCTCATCTTGAGTAGTGGTTAAAAATATCTGAAATCATGTTTTCCTTCCTAGCACCCCTGGTTTGGCCTCTTGGATTTGAAGTGCGATGCTTGCTTTGTTGGATATTGGGAGCCAGGTATGCTCTATTGTGGTCTGTTGGTTGTGTGAGCTAAGAGTCACCACCACAGTGCCTCTGTTGGGTGTTGGCTTGTGTTGACTGGAGTCACCGCCACAACACCCTTGGTTTGGTTTATTTTGGGCTAAGGTTGGCAGTGGATAAAGGACCACCACCTCAGTGCCCGTTTGTGGATCATACACCCGAGGCCTTGTGTATTGCCCGCCATTAAATGATGCCCTTTTCTCGAGTTGATTAGTCTCAAGTGCTTATAACATATATGCTTATATATATATGTGTATTATATTATGTTGGACCACCACCTCTGAGCAGCAGTAATGAACAAGTGGTTGGTTTTGATCAATTTGGCCATTACTTTGGTGTAGGCATTTCTCTTACCGAGTGCACTAATTTAAGCTGGCTCGGGTGGTTGTAAGCTAATGAATGCTTATCTTTTTAGTTATATTTTCTGCAATCTTTTATTTTGATTGCTGCTAACCCTTGTATTCAATATTGATTTTATTCTTGCTGACACTTGCACTTTCTTGCTGAGGCATTCTTTTCATTTGAATGTCTCAGGCTCGGAGCTGTAGCGGTTTGGGTGGTAGAGTTGGTGTCTTTGGAGCTGCAATTAGTTGCAGTTGTTCATTCTCCCCTCACTGTTGTGAGGTAGTTGTTCCTTTGCTTCAGTTGTAGCTTTGGTTTTTCAGTGTTAGACTACTTGCTAGCTTTTCTGTTGTTACTTGCTAGTCAGTTTATATACTTTCTCTCTGAGAAGTTTTACGTTAGTATGCATGAGTTATTTTATGTATAGAAAATGGCATTCTTGCATAGCATGATTTTAAGTAAATATCACCTATTTTGAAGATCGTAGAAAAATCCTTCCTTACTTATACTAAATTTAGATATGTGCATATCATTTCTGGAATGTTGATCTTCATGCTCGCGTAGGCTAAAATAAACCTATTTTTTGCTGCGTTTGTATAGTTTTCTAATCGTGGACTAGTTGATCCACTAGATCGAGGGACATGGTATTAAGCTAAAAATATAAACTATTTTTATTTAACTAAATCACATTAATGTCTTTTATAAATGTTCGTAAGGATTGTTTGCCTGAGCGTCTGTAGTTGTGCCCTGCATGACGTGGCATCATGACCCGTATTTTCCACTTGCTCTGATAATTTTTATTAAATTAGTGGGAAAATGCGGGTCATGACAACGATAATACCCATTTCTTCCAAAGCTTTTGGACCTAACAACAGTTTCTCACAAACTTCAGCCCAAAATAGAGGAGTCCGACAACGTCTCCCATACAAATCTTCAAAGTGAGCCATCTGCAAGCTCTCATGATAACTATTATTATAGGCAAACTCCATGAGTCCAAGATGCTTATCCCAGGCTCCACCATGGTCCAATATATTGCATCTAATCATATCCTCCAAAATTTGATTTACCCTTTCCATCTGACCATTAGTATGAGGGTGATAAGTAATAGAATATCTAAGGTTAGTGCCCAAAGCTCCCTACAAGCTCCGCCAGAAATGAGACATATACCTAGAGTCCCAATCTGACACAATACTCACTAGCACACCATGCAATCTAATGACCTCATCCAAATAAAGCTCTGCTATTTTCTCCATAGAATAGCCAATCTTAAAAGGCACGAAGTGAGCGCACTTTGTTAATCAATCAACAATCACCCACACTGAATCATGTCCTCTAGGAGACCTCGGTAATCCTGTAATAAAATCCATAGAAATACTTTCGCAATTCCAGCTCGGGATATCCAAAGGGGTCAACTTACCTCCATGCCTCGTATGGTCCGCCTTAACACGCTGGCAGATATAACACTCAGAAGTATACTTAGCGAGATCATTTTTTATGCCTGACCACCAAACAATCTGTTTCAGATCTCTATACAACTTTGTGGAGCTAGGGTGATAGGAAACACTTGATCCATGAGCTTCTCTACAAATCTTTGCGCGAATATCTACAAACGTGAAAATACAATACATACCTCAATACTTCAAGGTTCCTTATCATCAATTGGAAAATCTGGTAATTCCCCTTTTTTGGTTCTATTCTGGAGGTGCTGCAAATCAGGATCTTTCTTCTGATGCAGCCTCGTTACAGAAATCAAAGTCTCTTGCACATCCAACATGGATGGCAAGGCACTACCTCCAACGACTATATCGATTAACAAAAACTCCTCCACCAAGGACTGCACAGAACGGTTGAAAATATGTGCGATCTTCCCACTCAAGGCATCGCCCACCACATTAGCCTTACCCGTATGATAAAGGATATCAACCTCATAGTCCGCAACATACTCCATCCAACTACGATGGTGCAAATTCAGCTCCTTCTAAGTGAAGAGATACTTGAAACTCTTATGATCCATATAAATCATGCATGACACTCCATACAAAAGGTGCCTCCACAGCTTCTAAGCATAAATGATTGCTGCAAACTCCAAGTCAAGCGTAAGGTAATTCTTTTGATGAACTTTCAGTTGCCTTGATCTATAAACGATAACTTTTCCTTATTGCATCAGGACGCATCCGAGTCCCACGTGCGAAGCATCCACATAAACATCATACTCCACTCCCTCGGTGGGTAACGTTAAAACAGGAGCGGAACAAAACATCCTTTTCAACTTCTAAAAATCTTCCTCGCAATCATCGCTCCAAACAAAAGTCGCGCTTTTCTACATAATCTTAGTCAAAGGCGCTGACAGCACTGAAAAATCATTGTGCGAATCTTCTATAGTAACCTGCCAACCCTAAGAAACTCCTTATCTCCTTAGGCATTGTAGGCCTCTTCCAATCCAGAACAACAACTATCTTTGCTGGGCCAACAGAAATTCCATCCTTACACACAATGTGACCCAAGAAAGACACCTGAGAATGCGAAAACTCACATTTGCTCTGCTTGGTATACAACTTGTGTTCCCTCAAGGTTGACAACACCAAGAATAAATGCAAAGCATGCTCCTCAGCACTCCTAGAATATACTAACGTCATCTATGAAGACAACCACAAAATGGTCTAGAAAAATCCTTTAATACCCTATTCATTATGTCCACAAAAGAAGAGGGTGCATTCATCAATCCAAAAGACATCACCAAGAAATCAAAATGCCCATAACGGGAATGAAAAGCAGTTCACGGAACGTTTGACTCATGGATCCTCAACTGATGGCAGCCTGAATGAAGGTCAATCTTCGAGAACACAGAACTACCCTGCAAGTGATCAAAAAATCGTTAATCCTAGGCAATGGATATCTATTCTTGATGGTCACCTTATTCAACTCTTTACAATCTATGCACAATCTCATCGAACCATCCTTTTTGTTTACAAAAAGGACTAGAGCACCCCAATGCCACTACAATAATTCATCTAACTGGGTTCGCAGTTCTTCCAAGTTACGCGGAGCCATACAGTGGGGTGCTTTTGCAATAGGGAGTGGACCAGGCTCAGGGTCTATAACGAACACTACCTCTCGCTCAAGAGGGAGACCAGGAAGACTAACGAGGAAAATGTCGGAAAATTCTCGCACCACGGAAATGTCCTCGACACGCGGCGAAACATATAGCTTCCAAAATAAAAACAAGATAAGCAATACTACCAGATTCTAAACCGTTCCGAGCACATACCACAGATACGATTGAGAAGTCCCGATGTGGAAAACCATACATGCTCATGGGTCGGCCATTTTCAATCAAGAAATCCAAACATTTAACCTTGCACTGGATGACAGCATCATTCCTGGACAACCAATCAATACCCAAAATCACATTGAAGTCTTCCAAATCTAGCACCTTCAGAATGGCATACGCTAGAAATCCTCCTAAAAGGATAAAACAATTCTAGATGCTCTGATTCGACACCACCAAAATCACCGGATGGAAACTTAATGCAAAGCGGATCCCCAACTTGGTTGATAGTCCAACGATGATGGTCTACGAACTTCCTAGCCCCAAAAGAATGAGTGGCACCCGAATAAAAAAAATGCGCGCCCAATGGTTCTTTACCTTAAACATGCCTATAAAATTGTATGCATAACTAATACGATCGAAATAAATTTCCAAATCCAGGTAACAACAATGGCAGAATCTAACATGCTATCACTTGGGCGGAACACTGAGCTTCATCCATGGTTACTGCATTTAGATGACCTTTTACCTGCTCCAGCTACTGCAGCTATGGTGGTGGCAAGGCCTGAAGTGGGACTGGCTGCATTGTAGGATGGGTCTGCGGGCACTTCGACTTTATATGCCCTTTCTATCCACACAGAAAACACGTCTTATCATTTGACCAACAATGAGAAACATCGTGCCCCTTCCTCTTACACAATGCACAAGTAAGCTCATTCTTGGGTGCGCTTTGAATCACAAGCACCTAGGCCTACTTTTGAGCACCCAACCACTTGAAACACTTCTCGAACGGGTGGCTTGGACGTCCACAAAAACCACACGCTTCCTTGCCTCCTTTCTTTAGAGCAGGGCCTGATGCCCAAAGGCTTCCACTATCTTCGACCTTTCTCTTTTCCTTTTTCAACAACATGCCACGATTCTTGGCATTGTTGATGGCCTCAACCTTTAAGGCAGCTTCCACCGCTTTTGAATAACTCTCGGATCTGTAAGCATTGACTAACTGCTGGATGACACTATGAAGACCACCCAGAAAATTCTTTACTCTTCCTTCCTCTGTGGCTACCAACTCCGGAGAAAACCTGCTCAACTTGTTGAACTCGATCTCATACTCACCAACCGTGAGTCGCCTTTGCATCAAATGCAGAAATTTGTTCATCAACTTGTCATACTCAATCGATGACCAAAATTTCTTCAGCAGCATTCCCTTAAACCTTTCCCATGAGCAACAATCTGTGAGGCTTTCCTTTTCCTTGATCCACCAGCCTTTAGCGAGGCCCTTCAACTGATAAACAACGACCATAACCTTTTGGCCCGCTGAAATTCCCGAATATGAGAACATTTCCTCAATCGCTATGATCCTGGCGTCCAATGCCATAAAATCAACCCTCGCATCATAGGTCGGAGGTCCTAAATGCTTGAAAATCAAGATGAAATTCATCTCAGGTGGAAACATAATAGGAGGCACTAGGGGAGTTGGAGGGACATGAATAGTCTGACCCACTGTAGGCTGTTTCCCTAAGGTGACAGTCAACAACGCCTGCATCTGCGCTTGCATCGCAACCATCTTCCTCGACAGAGTCTCATTGCACTGACGCAGCTCATCAATCTTTGCCTCACTATGCATGCACTTGAAGACTCACCCACAGACTGGGGAGCCAACCTCAACGATTGACGCTTTGGAGCCATCGCCTACAAATATGAAAGAGCGTCCTTTCAAGACTTAGCTAAAAGATAAAATTACTTAACTCAGGACAAACAAAACATGTGTAGACACTTGCTCTTGATACTACCTTGCTCTGGGATTTTATATGAATGATGCTATGATTTAACCTAGAATGGTATACTATCATCCTTCGACTCTTGTGCATTCCATATGCATGTATTAATTATCAAATTTTCATTTCAATTCAGGGGTGTACGAGTGTCATCATATAGATCTTTAGCTTGGAACGGGTGCTTATGCGATGTTATGATGTGCATGCAGTGCTATGCATTCTAAAAAAAGCCTTAATGCATGTCATGAGCGGCGTACACATGAAATATTATGCATCTGGCCCATACAACATAATATTGCATGTAACGAAACGCAAAAATCTAATGGACATCCATGTGGTTGATGTTATGCACCCCAAACTACATAACAGTCACATGTTGCCAAACGTATGAGGATCTATATAAAAACATATATTTTGCATCTCATACTACATAATATGCCCCGTATACTTCTGTCATTCTTATGAGTGTAGTGTTCATGCTTCAGCCAAGACGTACGGATGACACTTTGGTGTGTGTATGCAATGGGACAAGATTCTAAAATGAATGGCTGATCGACTAAACCGTCTAACGAACCAAACGAGAACAAACCTAGCCTCTGATACCAAATGTCATAACCCATATTTTCTCAATATAGTAATATATTATTAAAGTGAGAGAAAAAACGCGTCATGATGCCACGTAGTGCAGGGGACAACTGCAGACGCCCGAACAACTCTATATTTACCCATTCTTTATGTAAAAGAAATAAACTTTGCGTTTAAAATAATAACAAATGTTGAAGCTTACAAACATCGTGTCCCTCGGTTTGGCGGATCACCTAGTCCACAATAAAGAAAGTGTAAATATATGCAGCAAAAAAATACTTGTTTCACCTTAAGTTGTCCTACATGAGCATGAGAACTTAACCAACATTCTAATGATATGCTTCCTCTAGATTTAGTATAAATAGAAGTGAACTTTTTACGAGTTTCAAAATATGGTGATATTAGTTAGAAAATATGTAATGTATGAACAAATATGCTGCTTTTTTTATGTAAAAGTATCTACTATGCAACCTAGCAAAAACATTCCCAGAGAGCATTTGCACTAACGACAATATAACAGTAGTAACATAAATGGAAATTACAGCCTAACACAAAAGAAGCAACATACTGTGGGCATCAAAAAAATGACACGAACCCACAGTAATAACCAAAGTCAGAAAATATCAACAACTACCTCTCAGAAGAAGGAAAGGAAAACAGCTACAAAAGGCTGCAAGATCCGTACTTGCTCCGATCAACCGATATTGGTCCAAACATGAGGCATTCAAAGGAAAAGAATGTTGGACATGTGTGTCACATCCCTTTGTTTGAGAATAACAAATCCCAAATTGTATTTGATCTTGCTTGTCGTGTGTTTATAATGTGCAAGAACTATAGGTGCAATACTCCACAGGTAGAAAGTAGCTTGGAACCAACAAACTGAACTTAAGCACTATCGAAATCGCTAGCAGTTAACGCAGGCGCTAGCGCTACCGCTAGCGCTATCACTACCGCCTGGCGCTAGCTCGAGTTTGTGTACAACCTCCACGCCACCGACGGTTGGGCAACCACTCTACACGAATGCTACCACAAGCGTTAGGAACTACCCCAGGCGTTAGCGACAAAATCAATATATTGATGGCTTCTCTCTCATTTTGGCAAGATCTTCTAGAGAGATTACTTGTGGCAAAATTACAGAGATGTTACTCTGCCGAAAGTTCATCTCCCACTCAAAGCCAAAGAAGATTTCTGTTGAAGGAATGCCCCACGCTGCATCCGATGAATGATCTCTTAAACCTCACTTATGCTACAGCGATCCTTCATCCTCAGCTCTAGAAATCTCATAGAGGGAGTTCTTATTATTTACTTTATTTCATTATGCTAATTTTTGTAGAGAATTCTCCCTGTGTTGGCGACTAGGTCCTTGCGCGGCTTAGTGGGTAATTCACCGCGTGAGTTGGCGACTAGGTCTAGGAGATTAGATCTAGGGGGTGCTCGAGGCCACATCCGGGGAAGGATTGGCTAGAGTGGCTTGAGGCCATATTCGGGGAAGGATTGGCTAAAGCCAACCGGTTTGTGGGGATACAAGTCAGTAAGAAAAGGAAAAATTATTAACATTTGTTTGCCTCCGATTTCTAGCGATATTGAAATCAAATTTATGTAAACACTTGTTCATATAATACAATTATGTCGCTATTTGTGTTTACTTGATTTCTCTCATTTGGCGTAAATTTATTATTGGAAATTACTTTTTGCTAAATTGTTATTTTGCTCTCTTATTAACTTTTAAACAATATAGTAAATTGCTTAAAATATAAAAAGAATTTTTATTCCCTTATTCACCCCCTCTAAGGGAGCTTATCGATCCAACAAGTGGTATCAGAGCTAGGTTATTCCAAACGATTTAAAAACCAGGAATAATGGCGTCTTATGATCTCGCTTTTTAAGAGGGACAGGGAATTAGTAGAACTCCACTATTTACTGGGTCAGATTATAATTATTGGAAAAATAGGATAAGATGTTTTCTTATGACCCTAGATATTGAGGGTTGGAATATGGTAGAAGAGTAATATTCTCCTCCTACAGTTGTAGTTGGAGAAGTAACATTAGAAAAACCTAAGGATAAGTGGGATGATAGGGATAAACTTAAATGCAAAAATAACGCCAAGGCCATGAATGCTTTATTTTGTGCGTTAGATAGAAATGAATTTCATTGAATTTCCGCTTGTACTACTGCATATGATATTTGGAATCATTTGGAAATTACTCATGAAGGTACATCGCAGGTTAAAGATTCAAAGCTTTTCCAACTGGAATCGGAATATGAAAAGTTTCGGATGGATGAAAGTGAAGATGTTGATGCCATGTACATGCGCTTCACCAACATCGTCAATGCCTCCAATGATCTTGGAAAGACCTTCTCCAACGGAGACTTGGTCCGAAAGATTCTTTGATCCCTTCCTCCAAAATTCAATCTGAAGGTAACGACTATCTCGGAGTCGTACAATCTAAGAAAGCTCCAAGTTGAGAGCCTCATTGGGAATCTCAAAACCCATGAGGTAGAACTCAAGATCCAATACGATGAATACAACAAGGAGCCAAAGAAGAAGGCGTTGGCACTAAAATCAAAGAAGGAGTTCCAAGAGGATGAGGATGAAAATGAAGAAAGCCTTTTGATAAAGAACTTCCGAAAGTACATGAGAAACTTGGAAAGGAGAAACACTTTCCAGAAATATTTCCAAAAGGAAGGAAGATGGAAAGGGTCATCTTCAAAGAAGTAAAAGGAGAGCGATGATGAAGAAGAAAGACATCCACCAGAATGCTATCATTGCAGAAAGACCGGGCATATTCGGAGCCAGTGCCCAAAATTTTTGATGAAGAAAAAGGAGAAGCGTCACAAAGGGAAGGAAAAGAGGAAGGTGCTAAAAGCTAAAACTTGGGATGACTCCTCCTCCTCTGAAGGATCAATCAGGTCTTCATCAAGCGAAGATGAGGAAGCAAACATGTGCCTCATGGGACAAGAAAATGACAACAACGACACCAGTGTTCTTAGCGACACTGAGGTAAGTCCTCCCACATATGATGAACTTTTTAATGAATTTCTTGAAATTTGCAAAGCTTTTGATAAAAATATGAAAGATAATGTTTTATTGAATCGTGAAAAGGAATCTCTAATTAAAGAAAATCAAAAGCTTTCCAAGAAATTAATTATTGTAGAAAAGAGAAAGGTTTCTTGCCAAGAGTGTGATCACTCCACTAAAATGGCAAAAGATATTAAAGAGTCACTTTCTAAAGCCCTCTCCCATGCAAAAATTCTTACAAAAGAGAAGGGGGAATTAGAAAGGAAATTAGAAGCCGTCTTGTGCAAGTAAAAAATAATAAAAAGGTATTTGAAAATAGGTGTGTCATTCTTGTAAAAGAAAACTTATCACTTAAAGCACAAGTTCATGATCTCACCATGACCATTAAAAAATCTTGGAGTAGGCCAAAAATCACAGGAAATGATTTTAGGGAACCAGTGCCATGGGTCTAGAAAATTTTGGCTCGGATATCGAGGTGAGGGATACCGCCCGGCGCTAGCCACTAATGCCGGTGCTAGCACCTCATACAATAAGCCTGAATTTTGTTTTTCAAAATTTTTTTTTTCTTCTGAAAATCTGATTCCTTCTAGGAAGAAAAAATTCTAGAAAAGGGTCAAAACCCCCTTTATTATGTGAGCAAACTTATATAGGTTTGGTCACACATCTAATTCTTGCAGGAAATTAAAACAAACTACTTTAAAGCGAATCTGGGTACCTAAGGCTTCCACTTATTCTATGGGTGGTACCACTGGGGTATTCAGATCTTTACTCTCATCTTCTTTCAAGATGTGCAGGCAGGCTAAGGAAAATGAAGACGTGTGGTACTTGGATTCTAGATGCTCCAAGCACATGAGGGGCAATAGAGCAAAGTTCTTAGCCTAGAAAGGAAGAAGGGTGGGATCGTGACATTTGGCGATAACAGAAAAGGAAGGATCATGGGTATTGGTACAGTTGGTAACGATTCCTTTACTATATCTAATGTTCTTTATGTGAAAGGGCTAAAATACAATCTTATTTCTATTAGTCAATTATGCGATAAAGGATTAGATGTTTTATTTGAATCTTCCACTAATCTATGCAAAATATCTAATCCTACTACAAAAGATATTTTACTAACTGCACCAAGAATACATAATGTTTATATAGTTTATTTTCATGATCTTTCTAAATCATATATAAAATGTTTTATCACTAAAATGATGAATTAAAACTTTGGCATAGAAGGCTAGGACATGCTAGCACAAAACTCATTGTATAACTTGCTAAAAGAGATTTAATTAGAGGATTGCCTAGATTAAATGGGAATTTACCTTCACTATGTTCACCCTGTCAAAAAGGTAAAATTACAAAATCCTCTTTCAAAAGTAAAAATATTATTTCTACTTCAAGACCCTTGTAATTAATTCATATGGATCTTTTTGTTCCCGTTAGCACCGCAAGTCTTGGCGGTAGATTATATACATATGTTTTAATAGATGATTTTTCAAGATATTATTGGACAATATTTCTCTCATCCAAATCCGATGCATTTAGCAAATTTTCAAAATTATGTACTCGTATTCAAAATGAAAATGATTTAAAATTAAATGCATTCGCTCGGATCATGGAGGAGAATTTGAAAATGATAAATTCACATCTTTTTGTGATATGTTAGGCATAAAACATGAATTCTCCGCACAACGCACAACACAACAAAATGGTGTTGTAGAAAGAAAGAATAGGACACTTCAAGAACTAGCACGCACTATGTTATGTGAATATAAATTGCCTAAGTCCTTTTGGGCCGAAGCCGTAAATACATCATGTTATGTTATAAATAGAATCATGCTTCGCACATCTCTTAATCTCACATCATATGAACTCTATTTTCAAAAGAAGCCTAACGTATCTTACTTCAAAGTTTTTGGTTGTAAATGTTTCATTTTAAACTTTAAAGATAGCTTGGGAAAGATTGATGAAAAATGTGATGAAGGAACTTTTCTTGGATATTCTTCAAATAGTAAAGCTTATAGAATTTTTAATAAAAGAACTAGAAAAGTTGAAGAATCAATCAATGTGAAATTTGATGAACTTGTTCCTTGTATAGAAAGACTTTCCACAGGCAAAGAGGATGATCACTTACCACTTTTGGAGCATGGTGACAAGGAACCTTCCAAAGAAGAAGAAGAAGAGGAGGCTAAGGAAGATGAATATGTACCTCCAAGTGCCTTAAAATTCACAAAGGATCATCCACGGGAATTAATAATTGGTGAACCATCCATCGCGGTAAGAACTCGCTCTTCTCTTCATGAATCTTATTCAAATATTTTTTTTGTTTCCGAAATTGAACCAAAAAATGTTTCAATCGCATTAAATGATGAATTTTGCTTTTTGGCTATAAATGAAGAGTTAGAACAATTTGAGCGACATAATGTTTGGAAATTAGTAGAAAGACCATCTAATCACCCGGTTGTAGGTGTAAAATAGATTTATAAAAATAAATTAGATGGTGAGTCTAAAATCATTAGAAATAAGCCATGCTTAGTAGCACAAGGGCATTCACAAATCGATGGGATAGATTTTGATGAATCTTTTGCACCCGTTGCTAGATTAGAGTCTATAAGAATTTTTCTAGCATTTGCAAGCTTTACAAGAATAAAACAATTTCAAATGGATGTGACAAGTGCTTTTCTAAATGGGTTTGTAAAAGAAGAAGTTTATGTTGAACAACCCCCCGCTTTATTAGTGAAAAAATTCCAAATCATGTTTATAAACTAAAAAAGCGTTTATGGTTTAAAACAAGCGCCCTTTGCATGGTATGTAAGACTTACATCATTTTTATTGAAGCACGGTTATGTTATGGGAAGTGCAGATAATACTCTCTTCATTAAGCACAACAATGATGATATGATTATTTTACAAATATATGTTGATGATATTATTTTTGGATCTACTAATGAAGAGTTGTGTAATGAAGTTATTTTAGTGATGAAATTAATTTGAAATGAGTCTAGTAGGAGAACTTTCTTATTTCCTTGGTTTTCAAATATCACAAAGAAACGATGGTATTTTTATATGTCAAGCTAAATATGTCTTTGATATGCTTGAATGCTTTGGATTTGAAAACCTTAAACAAGCTTCTACTCCCATGAGTGCATCACTAAAATTAGGAAAAGATGAATCAGGAATTTCTATAGATCAAACATTATATTGGGGCATGATAGGATCACTACTTTATCTAAGTGCAACTAGACCCGATATTATGTTTGTCGTATGCTTATGTGCTCGATTTCAAGCCAATCCAAAAGAATCTCATTTAAAAGCGGTAAAATGTATTTTTAGATATTTAATTGGGTCATCTAGATTCGGATTATGGTACCCGCACAATAATTCATTTACACTTCACGGCTACTCTGATTCGGACTATGTCGGATGCTCACTTGATAGAAAAAGCACTAGTGGTACCTGCCATTTTCTAGGACCTTCATTAGTTGCATGGTCTAGTAGGAAACAAAATTCGGTTGCACTCTCCACCACAGAGGCCGAATACATTGCATTAGGGAGTTGTTGTGCACAAGCACTATGGATGAGCCAAACTCTAGAGGACTTTGGTTTTCATCTAAAACACATTGAAATAAAATGTGACAACAAAAGTGCCATTGATCTTACAAATAATCCGGTACATCATTCTAGATCCAAACATATAGATGTACGTCATCATTTCATAAGGGATCGCATTAAAAGGGAAAATGCTAGAATAAGTTTCATTGGCACATACTCTCAACTTGCTGATATATTCACTAAACCTCTTCCCGATGCTAGGTTTCAAATGTTAAGGTTGGAATTAGGAGTCTTAGACATTTTAGGATAAGTTATTTGAAAAATGCTAAAGTCCTATGCAATTTAAGCAATCAAGACATCTCCATAAATTACAAAATTTCTGCTTAAGACTAGTCTAAGGACTCTTAATCAAGATCAAAAAATGAAAATTGAAAATTCTCAAAAAATCACTTACTTTTTTCAGCGCTAGCACTAGTGCCGGCGCTAGCGTGGGTTTGTGGTTTTTCTGTTTTTTAAAATATCTAGAAATATATAAAAATATGTTAGTTTATATGTACTACTTAGTTTTTGTATGTCTGACATTTGTTATTTTTGTTTTATTTATATTATGAAAAATCAACTACAAAATTTCAAATTTCAAAAATTCAAAAATATGTTATTTGTGGTTGTCTGTTTTTTTTCTTTCATTAAAAATTTTCAAAAAAAACAAAAAAAAAACTGTATGATCTTTATTGCTAATATCAAGCATGTATGAATTCTAATATTTAGAATTATTTACAATGTTAAAAATTATTCCTTCAAATTACTATGAACATTTTTTTGTTTATCATTCTTTGATATATCTATTTAAAGTGCATCAAGTGTATTTAAAAATAAGTGTAGAACCAAGCTTTGCATGCCTCTAAGTATGAGTAAATGTATTGTGATTGATAATGATACTTTTACACTCACTTATGTTTGGTAATGTACATGTGTGTTTAAATCTAAAAATGCTTGCTTGTTTATTGTAATTGTACAATGAATTAAAATTTGCATAAGTTTATTATCTACACTACATTTGAATTTGTTGGAACAACCCTATTACTGATTTGGGCTAGGATCACTATCTGTTGACTATGACTAAGTTGACCCCAATGTATAGTCTAAGGGTCAAGGTTTTAGGCTGATAGAACTAAGGAAAAGAATCAGTTTATGCATTCGACGAACTCCATACTGCGTTCGACGAACTCCATCCTGCGTTCGACGAACGACGTGCTCCAGTTCGACGAACTTGCCAAGGTTCTGCGTTCGATGAACTCTATTCTACATTCAACGAACTCCTCTCTACGTTCAATGAACTTGCTCTCCAGCTCGACGCACTCAGTTTCCAGCCAGTCCAGCAGTTTATTTCTTCAGTTCGACGAACTTCATTCTGCGTTCGACGAACTCAGCTCTGCGTTCGAAGAATAAGTATCAAGATGTTCAGATCGACGAAATTCATTCTCAGCTCGACGAATTCAATATTCCTGCTAGCTTATCAGATTTTATCTCTCAGTTCGACGGCCTCCAGCTTGAGATCGATGAACTCCAGATTATGTTCGACGAATTTATTCAGATAGACGAAATTTCTCTTCAGTTCAGTATTTCATAAGGATCATTTTTATTTCATTCTATGAACTCAGATCGACTATCAGCAACGGATCTATTCCTATCAGATAAGTCAAGGATATTATATTTCCTTTTATTATTCTCTTATTTCGAGAAAATAGTCGTTTGACTAATCGAAAAAGGATACATTTATTGAAAAGGAAAAGGGATTAAAGCTTTGTTTCCAGTTCCAAGAAATAATCCTCCTGATTATTTTATTCCATATTCAGAGGATTTGAAATTCAAATCAGGGATATATTGTCAAAAAGAAGGAAGAAATAGATACACATTATTACAGCTTTACAATAGCAAGACAAAAAAAGAGAAGAAAAATACAGTCGAGAGGAAGAAGAAAAAGAAATATACAGAAAGCCAAAAAGTTTTCAGATCTTCATCTTCCTCAAGCAGCACCTCTCAATCTCTAAGAACAACAACACAGATCTTATCTCAGATTTCTGCTACAAAATTTTAATTCTTCAAGAGCAACAAACAATCTGAGAAACCTTTGTCTCTCAGATTCATCAGCTATCAATGGAAGATCTACATTCAAGAAAAAGCTCCTTCCTCAACTGTCAACTATTTTCTATCAGACCGGGGGAGCTTTACAACAACAAATCCACTAATCTTCTCTAAGATTATTGACAGAGAAGAACTTCATAACCCTCTTTATCCCATCTTGTACAGGGTTCTAACTCCCTTCAAAAGTTAACCTATTGGTGGCAGGGCACCTGAACAAAAACCTGTAGTTTGGTTTGAGCACCTGATAAAAAGCTCAGTTGGTGTATTTGGCACCTGATCAAAACCCCATTGGTGATAGGGCACCTGATCAAAAACCTAGTGGATTCCTACCAAGGGTGGTAGAAGAGTAGATGTACCAAGGTTTATTGGGGAACTACTATAGATCCTTGTGTCCTCTGTGATTGTGTTTATTTTTTTTGTACTGTGCTGTGCTGTGTTCTTTATATTGTTTTATAACTCACTCAATACACATATATATCACTATTTTAATTCCGCTATAAATATAAGTGAAAAACTTTTTAATACTCTATTCACCCCCCTCTAGAGTAACTTTAAGATCTAACCTCACTTTCAATTGGTATTAGAGGGAGGTTGATTCTTTACAGGCTAACACCTGAATCCAAAGATCAATTAGATCATAATTTATTCTAGAGTTTTCTTTTGCTAAAAATCCATGGTACAGAACAAAGAATACTCAAGCACAAGACCTTCTATGTGCAATCTAAATAAGTTTGCACTATGGAAGGCAATGATCAGATTATATATGAACTCTATTGATAAAGATATTTTTAATGTGATTTTGACAGGACCCCCTACTCCTACAGCAACAACAAGTGCTGAAACAACAACAACAAGCAATGTTGTTCCACCTCCTGTGTGGACAGAAGCTCAAAAGAAACAGAGAAGTACTGGTGCCAAAGCAATGAATATATTGGCACAGACAATGTCTGATGACATCTTTCAAAAGGTTGTGGAATGCACCTCAGCCAGGGAAATATGAACCTCCCTCAACAACATGGTTGAAGGATCTGCAATGAAACAAAAGATAGAAGATCTCATCTAATCTCCCAGTATGAGAATTTCAAGAAGGGAGAAAATGAAACTGTTGCAGATATGTACAACAGGCTCACCCTCATAATCAATGAGCTGAAATCTCTAGACAAAGTGATCTCCATCACTGAATTCAATGATAAGATCCTAATGTGCTTCCCCAGCACATGGGACTCTAGGATCTGGCCAATCAAGGAAGCCAGAAGCCTTAATGAGATCTCTACTGAGACCTTGTTAGGCAAGCTCAAATCCTTTGAGCAGGTTATCAAGTCCAGAGAAGCTGAACAATCTACTTCCTCACCAATATCCAAGAAGGAAAAGAGCATTGCTTTCCAAACAACTTAAGAGGAAGACAAAGCTCTGGGAGAAGTGGAGTTTATGAGCTTACTAGCCAAAAGGTTCTACAAGATGGCTAGAAAAGACTTTAGAAAGAAGGATTTAAGATCCAGAGAAAAGTCAAGGTATGACAAATCTAATTCTAAAGAAATAATTTGTTTTGGCTGCAGGAAACCTGGACACATTCTACCTGAGTGTCCAGAGAACCAAAAGAAAGAAAAGAGAAAAGAGAAAGAAGAGAAAAGACACTCCAGCAAGCCTTCCTCCCACAAACACAAGCATAAGGGAAGAGGCTTTGTAGCTGAAAGATGGAGTGAAACAGAATCAGAATCTTCATCCATCTCTTCTAAAGATGAAGAAAATGCAAATGAGAAGGACCAATGCTTGATGGCTATATATGACTCAAGCAGTGAGTCAGAATATGCATCATCATCCAGCTCCAGTGATGATGAAGAAGAAAAATTTTTTCTGCATGATGGCTATCAATGCCTCTGTAGGGATACAATGCAACCAACTGCACCAAAAGACTGACCTTTTAGTCAAGGCGCCTACCGCTCCTTTATAGAGTCGGCTATCCTCGGGCGGATCTACGGGGCAGTCAGTTATACCCACGCGGGACACACCCTTCCGCTTCGAATAGCACTACGGCGCCGGGGGCAATTTTGGAACCCCAACAATCCCCCCCAAGTAACGACCCCGGGGTTTCGAACCCGCGACCCCCTCTGATACCACTTGTAGGGATACGACGCATCCAACTGCACCAAAAGATTGACCTTTTGGTCAAGGCGCCTACCGCTCATTTATAGAGTCGGCGATCCTTGGGTGGATCCATGGGGCAGTCAGTTAGACCCACGGGGGACACACCCTTCTGCTTCGAATAGCACCGCAGCGCCGGGGGCAATTCTGGCATCCCAATAGCCTCAGGAAACAACTCTAAAGAATCAGAATCTGAAATTGATAGTGATCAGGTAATATCTAACTTTGATTTCAATTCAAATGAATTCAAAGATGAATTCAGAGCTCTTTGTTTAGATTTAATTAAATTTGAGAAAGAGATAATCTCTCTCAGAAATAAGTTGGATGAAATGAACCAACTAAGTGAAGATAATGTCAATCTTAAGAAAGATTTGGCTGCCTCCAGAGAACATATTGTTCTCATTGAGAACAAGTTGTCTGAAGCTAAGAAGTTTGAAGAATCCCTCAATGGGAGAAGTATCAAACTGATGGACATCACAAGCATAGTGAATGTCAGACTAAGTGGCAAACTGGAATTGGGTGCATCATCAAGTGAGCCACATCTTATTAAGAAAAACATCTTATCTACACCAGTAAAATTCATTTCTTCTAAGAACAAAGAGGTAGTAGATGTTAGTAAAAACATTTCAAGCAAGGCTGTTAAGAATAAAGGAATTCAGCAAAATTCGTCGAACGGAGCTCGAAAAAATCAATTCATTTCATCGAACAGAGATCGACGAACTATGAAGACAGACCTTCAGTATAGTTATTATTCAAACGGCGCTCGACGAAAGCACTTCACTTCGTCGAACGACGATCGACGAATTCACCAGAATTCGTCGAACGAAAAATGTACTGAATTTTAGAAGAATTCATATTCTCAATATACTAAGAATCCTTTCACTTAGTGGATAATTCCTCCAAGGAGATATCATCCACAAGGTTATAAGAATCAGCCTGAGATGTCTTTTATTTCAAAATTTTGTGGAAAAACAAAAGGACCCAAGGTAGTCTGGGTCAAGAACAACTAGAATATTTTCTATTTTGCAGGTATAGGGCTATCCAAAAATAAAAGAACAATGGTACTTGGATAGTGGATGCTCAAAGCATATGACAGGAAACAAGGCCAACCTAAGCAACTATAAGGCAAGGCTTGGACCCAAAGTGATCTTTGGAGACTCCAACTGTGGACAAACCAAAGGTTATGGTCAAATCAAAGTTGAAGCAGTCACCTTCAAAGAGGTAGCTTATGTCAAGGGTCTCAAGCACAACCTCATCAGCATAAGCCAGTTATGTGATGAAGAATATCAGGTAACATTTAACCATTCCTTATGTCTTATTACCAATAATAGAAACATAAATGTATTATATGGTATTAGACATGGAAACATTTATTTAGTCAATTTTGACTCTGCCAATTCAGATATTTGTTTATTTAATTCTATAAGTAAATCAAATGAATTACGGCATAAAAGGCTTGGACATATTAACCTTAGAACTATATCTAAGCTTTCTAAGGAAAATCTTGTTAGAGGACTGCTTTCTGGTTCATACAAGAAGGAAGGACTCTGCAGGGCTTGTCAATTAGGTAAGCAGACCAAGAGTAGTTTTAAATCTTTATCCAAGAGTAATTCACCTAGGATTTTGTACTTACTGCATTTGGATCATTTTGGACCCACTGCAATACAAAGTCTAGGAGGGAAGCATTATTCTCTAGTTATTGTAGATGACTTCTCAAGATTCACTTTGGTGTTCTTTCTTAGGAACAAGTCTGACACTTTCAGTGTTCTGACAGATTTTCTCAGGTCCATCAAGATTAAGTACTCTACTCTAGTTGCATTGATCAGAAATGATCATGGCACTGAGTTTGAATCTCTTCTGATGAGAGAATTCAGTGGAAAGTAAGTGATCATGCAATGTTTCTCTGCTCCTAGAACTCCTCAATAAAATGGGGTAGCTGAAAGGAAAAGTAGAACCTTAATTGAATCAGCAACTACATTGCTTGTTGATGCTCACTTGCCACTCTCTTTTTGGGCAGAGGCAGTGAACACATCAAATTATTTGTTGAACAGAAGCGTGATACATAAGCTTAAGGGTAAAACTCCCTATGAATTACTCAAGAATAAAAAGCCTAAGGTTAACTATTTTAAGATTTTTGGATGTAAATGCTATGTGCATAACAATGATAAGAAATATCTAAGGAAATTTGAAGCAAAAGTTGTTGAAGGTATATTTTTTGGATACTTTCTTTCTAGTAAAGCATATAGAGTTTATAATAAATTAACTCTTAAGATAGAAGAGTCCATGCATGTATCTTTTGATGAAACTAACATGCTAAATGAGGAGAGGAATACCACCTCTACCAAAGGTATTTTGCAGGTACCAGCTCTATGTGAAGAGCTCAATGGATTAGATCTACAGAGTAAAGATTCTCTACTTCCATCAAATGAAATAAGTGAAGACAGTGAAGAAGACGATAATCCAGATCTTGCTGACAACTCAAATCAAGTGACAGCTAAACAAGTCCGTCAAGAGGAAACCATTGCTGAACCAACTCCAAGTGTTGACCACATCACAGTTAGAGATCATCCAGTATCTCAAATCATTGGAGATATTTCAGCAGGAGTTCAAACAAGGCATCAACTACACAAAAATCAGATGCACACTTATTTCCTATCACAAGTTGAACCTCAATCCATAAAAGATGTAGAACAAGATCCAAACTGGATTCTTGTAATGCAAGAGGAGCTCAACCAATTTGAAAGGAACAAGGGTTGGGATTTGGTTCCAAGACCAAAAGGCCATCCAGTTATTGGCACAAAGTTGGTCTTCAGGAACAAGCTAGATGATCAAGGCATAATCATCAGAAATAAAGCAAGATTAGTAGCCCAAGGATATTCTCAGGAAGAAGGAATTGATTTTGATCAAACCTTTGCTCCTATTGCCAGACATGATGCTATAAGGATATTCCTTGCCTTTGTTGCATTCAAGAAGTTCAAGATATATTAGATGGATGTGAAGAGTGCTTTTCTTAATGGAGATATCAAAGAAGAAGTCTATGTGGAACAACCACCAGGTTTTATCTCTCCAACTCACTCTTCTTATGTATTTAAGCTTAATAAAGCTCTTTATGGTCTCAAACAAGCTCCCAGAGCATGGTATGAGACCTTAGCTAATTTTCTTGTGGAGAACATTTTCTATAGAGGCATTGTTGATAAAACCTTATTTTTCAGGATACATAAAAATCAAACATTACTAGTTCAAATATATGTAGATGATATCATATTTGGCTCTACTGATTCAAATCTATGCAAAAGATTTTCAAACCTGATGCAATCTAAATTTGAAATGAGTAGTATGGGTGAGTTATCTTACTTCCTTGGTCTTCAAGTGAAGCAAACTCCAAATGGCATATTCATATCACAATCCAAGTATGCTAAGGAATTAGTAAAAAGATTCGGTATGTCTGATGCTTCCACTATGAAAACACCCATGCCCTCAAATGCTGTTGTTGACAATGATGAATCAGGGAAACCTGTTGATCAGAAAGTATATAGAGCAATTGTTGGCTCATTACTTTACTTAACAGCTAGTAGGCCTGACATAATGTTTGCTACATGTATTTGTGCTAGGTTCCAAGTTAACCCCGAATAATCTCACCTAATTTTATTAAAAAGAATTTTGAGATATATAAAGGGTTGTCCAAATCTAGGACTCTTGTATCCAACAGCTTTAGAATTTGAATTAAATGGATTCTCAGATTCTGATTATGCGGGATGCAGAGTAGACAGGAAAATCACACACTACAACAAACTGCACTTATAGTAAGGACCTAATTCATTACAATAAGTGCCAAAATTCGTTACAAAAACTCTTTAGTAACGAAAAAAACTTTAAATAACGGTCCTCCTCTAAAGCTCGACGCTAAAGGTTATTGTAACGAATGTATGCATATCGTTACAAATAAAGTAATTGTAACAAATGATACTTTCTCACCAAAAAGAGATTCTTCCTCACAATAAATTGGTCACAATAAATATTATTTCGTTACGAATGTTATTTTTTCCTCACAAAAAATAGTTTTGATTAAAACTATTTCGTTACAAATATTTTTTTTTCCTCACTAAAAATAAAATAACTTCGTTACAATAAAGTATAATAAACTTTATTTCGTTACAATAGATTAAACAATAGTAACGAAAAAATCGTTACATTTGTTTTCCATTCTTCTTACTACATCCAATTCATAATTTAGATGTGTACGCATGATTTTATTATAAATATGAAATATTATTTAAAGTATAATATAGTTTTATATTATGTAATAATATTTTATACTCATTGATATATAATTTGTAATTAAAATATTTAAAAATAGAAATCATTGTAGGTTTAAAGAACTAATATACTTTTCATAAATAAAATTTGAATCAAGTACGCGAAGGGAAAAAATATGCCAAATTAATAAAAAAAATGCATTACAAATATTAAATTTGAAATACTTGCAGTAGCTAGATAGAGTACAAGTGTCATCTCATCTATAACAAAACAATATTACATAACAACAATAAGATCAAGATGTTTTACAAAACACATCAACTTCTACACTATCTGACTAATGCATCTTCTTCCATCACTTTTCGCTCCAAGCTCCAACTCCCTAGAAATAAAAGAGAGCAATTGTTAAAGGGGGCAGCAACACTTTAAAGGGGCAAAAAGATAATATAAAGAGGATTCATGGGTGTGATGTGAAAATGTGTAAGCTTTACAAGACATAAAGGTTTAAAACTAAAACTTAGATGAAATTTAATACAAAAATATTTCATTTGATCATTACAATACATAAACATTGAATAAAGTAGCTGAATAAGTAGTTGAAGAGCCCTAAACATGCAAGTTCATTTGAGTAATACAATGATAGCAGCAGTTGCAACAAACTACATGAAGCAAATCAAGTGATTAATTCCTATACTACATGAAGCAAAACATTATTCAGTAAATAATACTGAATACAGCACAAAACCGGAGTAATTAACCAACAAAAGTGCCAATAGTGAATGCTAGTAATTATCATTGTTCTCTCCTGAGCTATATTACCCCATGAAGGTCTGATGAAATAGTAGTTACTCCTTTTCTGTTACTCACTCAATCTTCTGCCAGTTCACAACACAACACACTCACTGGACAAAAAATAACACGCACTTCACAACACAGCACTCAACGCAGCTGCACACACATTACTCACAGTTGCACACACAATACAAATGCACACACAACACTCATCACAACTGCACACACAACACTCACACCGAAGAGTTTGCTGCAACTGCAGCAAACTACAGTTTGCTGCAGCTGCAGCGAACCCGCTGCTGCAGTTTACTGCAGCTACAGCAAACCCGCTACAGCGAACCCGCTGCAGTTTGCTGCAGCTGCAGTGAACCCGCAGCTGCAGCGAACCCGCAGCTGTAGTTTGCTGCAGCTGCAGCGGGTTGCTGCAGTTGTAGCGGGTTACTGCAGTTTGCTGCAGCTGCAGCGAACCCGTTGCTGCAGTTTGCTGCAACTGCAGCGAACCCGCTGCTGTAGTTTGCAGCAGCTGCAGCAAACCCGCTGCTGCAGTTTGCTGCAGCTATAGTTTTCTACAGCTGCAGTAAACCCAATGCTGCAGTTTGCTAAATCAGGAGCAAACTCGTTGCAGTTTGCAAACTCGCTGCATATTTATTTCTAAAAAAAGACTTGGATAGAAACTATAAGGAAAGACATGATAGGCGGTTTGCCCCTAAATGGACAAATATTTCTATACAACCCAATACAAATAACTTGAAAGAAAACAGAAAATAAAAGCTCTAAGACATGATTTATACAAAAATTGACATTAGAATTCTTTCATATATCATGCACATTCAGAACAAACTATTTGATATTCAGTATTTAGATAAGATTAAAACTAATATGTTAGAAACATTGAAGGAATTGGTGATGTCATGTGCAATACCTCCTTGTAGAGTGTTGATACCACCTCCCTTAGATCATCTGTGCAATACCAAATTGTAGAGTGTTGATACCGGCGCTCTTAAGTAATACTGCACCCAAGGTAGACTGCATTTAGTGAAATTCAGAAATCAAGATGAACATAAAGAAGAATGTGGAAGGATTTCATAATACCTTGTGAGACTATTGGATGGGGGGTCATGTGATGAAGCTTTCAACTCTACCATTGAAGGAATTGATGATTTCATCCTGCACCCAACATAGACCACACAGAGTGAAAATGAGTTAACAAAAAAAGAGGCATTTGATGTTGACCTACGCCAAAGGTGAAGGAGGAGAATGACGGAGCAGCTGCTGGCGGTGAGAGTTCCAAGATCTGCAGATGGATAGAAGTAAAACAAAGTTAGCATCTCAATCTTGTATTATACTTATCTGCCACATATGGCAGCCCACTTGGCCCTCTTATAAAAAGGCCCATAGTTGTAATATTAAGAAGTCTATTGTAAAACCACCTGTAACACTTTTGCAAGCTAATAATACCAGATCTACGTTTGCTTTAATAACATTACTTCCTCCTCAGTTGTATTATCTCTTTGATTAGCTTCATTTGGTATCAGAGCACGGTGATAACCTTAACATCATTGGAGCATGGCTTCTTCTAGCACCTTCTCTCTTTCTCAAACATCGATTCCGATGTTTAATGGTGACAAATATGATTTCTGGAGCATTCATATGCATGCTGTGTTCAATTCTCTTGGCCTATGGGAAATAGTTACTATAGGCCCTGCCCCTCTTTTTACAGGTAAATCACCTGAAACCCCATCAACAAGTATATATTCAGCAGAGGAGAAACAAAAGGATGCAAGAGCTATGTGTATGATATTCCAAGGAGTTTCAGAAAATATATTCCCACATATTATGAGTGCTCAAACAGCCAAGGCTGCATGGGATACCTTGCGTGCGGCATATAAGGGAGATGAGAAGGTCACAGAGTTAAAACTGCAAAATGCATGGAGAGATTTTGAAACATTAATGATGAAACCAGGTGAAACAGTTGAGTCCTTGTTAGTGAGAACTCTACACATAATGAATCAAATAAGGAGTAATGGAGATACAATGGAAGACAGGAAGATAGTCCCCAAACTGCTTCGTTGTCTCCCTCCAAGTTTTTACCCAATTGTCACTGCAATTGAGGAATCGAAAGATTAGAAAACCTTATCTCTCACTGCTCTCATGGGGTCATTGACGACACATGAACAAAGATTATTACTGAGCTCTCAGCCATTAGAGCAGGCTTTACAACTCAACTTCATGTATCGAAGCCCAATATTAGTACAAACAAGAAAGCTAGGCAACAACCAAAGAACTTTGCAGTTAATAAACAAAAACAAAATTGGAATACTGAAAACTGGAAAGGCTCAAGCAGTGTTCAGAAACCTGGAAATACAGGAGAATTATTTTGCATCATTTGCAAGAAAACTAACCATAATTCCAAGGATTGTTTTTGGAGATGCAAAATCTGCCATATACCTAATCACTCAGCTCAAAAGTGCTGGCATAAAGGGACTGAAGAAGTGAAATTAGTTGTTGAACCACAAGAAAAACAAGCAGAGCAGATGTTCTTCACTTCAGCCTCACCTGAAAATAGTAAACCTGAAATATGGTATGTTGATAGTGGATGCTCATCCCACATGACTAATGAGAGAGCCAATTTCAATCAGCTAGATGAAAACTATAAATCTAAGGTTGCTTTAGGAAATGGCAGCAAAGTAATGATTGAAGGTAAAGGCACAATATCAGTTCAAACCCAAGCTGGAACTGTTAAGCTAATACCAGATGTATTATTTGCACCCACTTTGATACATAACTTATTAAGTGTGGGACAATTAATTACAAAAGGATTTAAAGTGCTTTTTGATACAACTGGTGCTCACATAAGTATGGTTGCCTCTGATGCCTACATTGCCTCAGCAAAGTTTACTAATAATCATATGTTTACTCTTCATATGGCTCAACTGAATCAAAGTGCCCTCTCATGCCACCAGCAGAGTTGCACCTCTCTTCTTAGCCTTTGGCATCATAGGCTTGGTCATCTTCATTGGCAAGCAATACAAAAATTACAAAACAAGGCTCTAGTATCTGGTCTACCATCCTTTTCTAGACAGCAATCACATAAGTCCATTTCCCAAAGTTTCTACATTCAGAGCTACTATGCCTCTTCAACTTATTCATGGTGATCTATGGGGACCTTCCTCTACTGCCTCCTTTGGGGATACTGCTGTGTATATTCTGAATAGGGTAACCACAAAGGCTCTTCCTACAAGTACTCCTTATACCCTGTTGAAGCAGAAAAAACCATCTTTACAAAATTTAAGAGTATTTGGATGTGTTGCCTACTATCTAACTCCCACTGAACATACTGCTATATGAACAAATCCAATTAGACAGTATTTTTACTAGGACGTTCTAATCTAATTTGGTGTCTAATTAGATTTGTTCACAAATTAGCACCAAATCACATAGCTTTGTTGTTAATTAGATTTGTTCACATAACATATTAAATCACATAGCTTTTTTGTCAAATTAGATTTGTCAATATAGCTTTATTCAATTTTTTGATGGGTGAACAAATCTATAGAAAAGATGTTGTCTAACAAATCTTCCTAAATTGTTAAAAGTATGGTAAGTCATAAATTATTAAACGTAAATCCTGAATCAACTTGAAAATGCAGTGCTAAATGCTGGAAAGAAAATGCCCTAAATTAACCTGAAAAATAATCACCAAATCTAGATGAGAATACGTCCTAAATTCTGGGAAGAAAATGAAAAAAAAACATTGGGAGGAAGGCCTAACAGCTGGGAAGAAGAACCATTACAACTACATGTTGAGAATAAGCCATTACAACTTTGGGAGGAAGAAAGAAAATGACTCTGGATCTGGGTACCTGAAGATCAGGCGGAGACGTATATCTGGTAGATTTTTCTCCTCCGTCGAGTTGAGGTTTAGGAAGAAGAGTGCAGGCCTTTTCTGTGGCTAGGTTTGAGGAAGATGGAATTTCCCCTATGCCGAACCCTTAACCAGAGAACATTCAAGATTTAAGGCAGGATGTAGGAAGAAGACTGTAGGTCTTACCATAGGCGAGTCCTCGATTAGCAGCAGGAATGATGGATGGAGGAATAGCGCAAGGAGATGAGGAGTTGTGCCGATTCGTAGGAGGAAGAAGCGAGCCGCGATCAAGGACGGGATGAGTCGAGGGTTTCGAGAATATGCTTTAGGATCAAGGACAGGATGGGGCTGGGTTAATTAGAGAATATATGTTTATGGAGGGAAATTTCCCTCCAAATAATTCATGCTCATAGTTTTAAGATAAATATTTAAGTACGTATGCGCATCAAATTTGGGAGGTGTGGTATCGTAGGATTTCACGACCAATGGTCGAGATGCATCTCCCGCAAAAACATTTGAAATACTTCTTTTATACTGCTTTATCCACCGTGGGATCTCGCAATCCTACGGTCGAATCTGCTTGCGCACCTCCGGGAGGTGCGCATATGTACCCAAATATTTGCGTAATTTTAAATGGGGTCATTTATGCAAGTTTATTACATAATTAGATATGTTGACTCAACATTCTATATGTGACTATTTTTTGCTCGATCTCGAGATATTGCTCGCCCGCCATCATGATCAAAAATATCTGAGCTGAAGCTCGAGTAGTAATCGAGCTCCAGCTCAACGAACTCGAGCTCAAATCAAAATCGAGATTGAGCTCATTGAACTCGAGCTCGACTCAAAATCGAGATTGTGCATATGTGTGTGTGTGTGTGCATGTTGCATGGGGTCTGTGTCTGTGTCTGTGCGTAATCTATATTTGCTTGTGCTTGTGTGTGTCTGTATCTGTATGTATGTGTGTCTGTGTGTTTACGTGTATCTGCATGTGTCTGTGTCTGTGTGTGTCTTTGTTTGTGTTTGTGTGTGTGTGTGTGTGTACACAAATGTCTGTGTGTCTGTCTTTGGTGTTTGTGTGTGTGTGTGTGTCATGGCGTAATTGTGTGTGTGTGTGTCTGTGTGTCTGTGACTGTGACTGTCTATGTCTGTGTCTGTGTATTTGAATGTCTGTGTACGTATATGTGTCAGTCCATGTGTCTGTGTTTGTGTCCATGTGTTTGTGTCTGTATGTGTCTGTGTCTGTGTACGTACGTATGTGTGTCGGTCCATGTGTCTGTGTATGTGTCCATGTATCTATACAAGTCTGTGTCTGTGTCCATGTGTTTATGTCTATGTATCTATGTCTGTATGTACACGTGCTTGTCTGTGTCTGTGTATTTGGGTTGTGTGTGAGTGTTTGTCTGTCTATGCATGTTTGTCTGTGCTTGTGTGTGTCTGTGTTTGCGTATCTATGTGTGTTACACCCCAGTCTGTGTCTGTGTCTGTGTGTTTGTGCGTGTTTGTGTCTTTGCTTGCGTGTCTATGCGTGTTTGTGTTTGTGTTTGACTATGTCTGTGTCTATGTCAGTCTGTATCTATGTCTCTGATTGTGTTTGTGTTTGCGTGTCTGTGTTTGTGTGTGCGTGTGTGTGTGTGTGTGTGTGTGTGTGTGCGTGTTTGTGTCCGGTGAGAAAATTAAATTAATATTCAATTATTTTTTATTCAGTTGATCGAGCTTCTGAGAGCGGATGAAATTGAGCGGGGTACGTAATTCTTACTTTTAAAAAATACATAAACTGATAAACCTTATTTAAAAATACATAAATCTTATTTAAAGCTCATGTGCACTGTCGGGCAATGTCGAGGCGGGGGTATTGTCGAGCGGGGAACATGAGCCTCATGTGCACTGTCAGTTGATCGAGCTCCTGAGAGCGGACAAAATTGAGCGGGGGTAATTCTTATTTTAAAAAAAACATAAATCTTATGTAAAAAGTAAATTTTATTGAACAACGCGTTGTATTTATGAATTGATTTGACATGTATTTATGAATTTCATTACACATTTATTTTCATTAAATTAAAGCGCGTGTCATCCATCAATCAAAAAGGCAATTGTTAATCGCACCCCAGTTTTGGCTATCCACAACTCATGATTTATATGAATTATTACGCGTTTTTTTGGATATACGCCTTGTACAGGCATTTTTAGGAAAAGTGTTCAACAGAAAAGTTGTAGATATCGTCGAGATCTACAACTTTAGTGTTGCACATTTTTCCTAAAAATGCATGCACAATGCGTATTTCCAAAAAATCATTATATATATATAGTTACACTCATATTTCAATTCGGGCGGTAATACGTCTTGTGCGTGCATTTTTAGCAAAAGTGTTCAACAAAAAAGTTGTAGATCTCGACGATATCAACAACTATTGTGTTGAACACTTTTCCTAAAAATGCTTGTACAAGGCTTATTTCTAAAAAACACGTAATAATTCATATAAAAGGGTTGCGGATAGCCAAAACTGGGGTGCGGTTAACAATTGCCTATATATATATGACATATATTTTCATTAAAACGATAGTTCCCGAGCAAAAACTGTGTGCGCTGACAAATTTATTTATGCTCCCGAGCAAAAAAGATAGAGCTAGCTAATGCAATGCGCGCGACTTAAAAAATGTGCGATCCTTATTTTTATTCAAAAATTATATTAATATATATGTTTTAAATTTTTTGATTTGTTTTATGCACATGCAATTTTATGGAGGGAAATTTCCCTCCATATAATTCATTAATGTGAGCCCCGTGTGACACATGCAACACGCGCGGGGCTCAAGCACAGACACATGCACACACATGCAACACATGTGCACACACAACTGCACACACAACACGGACACATGCACTCAACGCAGCTGCACATATATTTGCGTGCGCGCGAGAGTGCATTTGCGTGCGCGTAAGAGTGCATTTGTGTGCGCGCGAGAGTGCATTTGCGTGCGCGCGAGAGTGCATTTGCGTGCACGCGGGTTCGTGCGTGATTTTATTTTAATTCCAAAATTATATTAAAAAATTAATGTTATATTAATTAATTGCATTCATTTTTACATTTAATATATTTTTTATTTTTAGTTTTGTTTTGTTCAAAATTTTATGGAGGGAAATTTTCATCCGTATATTTCATTCATTCATGTGAGAAAGAGATATAGCTGCATGGGAGAGAAAGAGATATAGCTGCATGGGAGAGAGGCAGAACAACTTTTATAAAAAGTTAAAGATTTATAAAAACCCCCATACGCGCAAAAATACATGTCGTAATAGTACCACATATCTGCGACAGCCGCGCACGAATGTTTGCGAGCTGTAGGAGTACTGTCGTCGCGTTAGAGCACTATCGAGGCGAGGTACTATCGCGCGCATACAAATTTTTTTTTTCAAAAAAAAATAATAATTCACAACTTTGATAATAAAATTGTACAAAAATTGAAAATAAAATATGATATATTTTTTGTAACAAAACTTTAATAATAAAATATTACTATTAGTAAGGACAATGTCTTTGTCACAAAAAACTTTCATGATGTGGTTACAATTGATACTTATTGTGAGAAAAGTTTTCTATTTGTAACGTAACATTAGTGTTGTTACAAATACTTATAGTTATAGTAACGAATTAATTATTATTGTAACAAAATTTAAAATATTCGTTACAAAAAAGTTCTTTTTTGAAACAACAAAAAAACTTTGTTACTAAAGATAACTATTAGTAACAAACTGTGTTTCAGTTACATTCCAGTCCTTACAACATGTGCAGTTTGTTGTAGTGACATCAGGAACTTGTCAGTTTCTTAGTGATAGGCTTGTGTTTTGGTTTTGTAAGAAACAGACATCTGTGTCTACATCAACAGATGAAGCAGAATATATTGCTGCAGGCAGTTGCTGCTCACAGATACTATGGATACAAAATCAACTTCTAGACTATGGTAACAACTTAAATAATTCAATTATATTTTGTGACAATACTAGTGCAATATCTATAACACAAAATCCAGTACTCCATAATAGGACTAAACACATAGAAATTAGGCACCACTTTATCAGAGATAATGTGGATAAAAATAAAATTTGCCTACAATTCATTTCTACTGATTTGCAAAGGGCTGATATTTTCACCAAACCCTTGGATGAAAAGAAACATATCTTCTTTATAAATCAGCTAGGAATGATAGATGGAGATTCAATTAATTAAAATTTTATATCTTTTATTTATCCCTCCTGTGTGAATTAAGTTCAGTTGGTTTGCTGTCTAAGTAGCTGAGACAAGCACTCATTCTCAATTGAACAGCTGAGACGTGCTTTCAGTCTCATCAAAATAGCTGAGACAAGCTATTAATCTCAGCTGAACCGCTGAGACAAGGCCTTGGGCCGCTGAGAAGCTGTCTAGATCCGCTGAAACCAAACCGCTGAGTTAATATCTATTAGATCCAGGGATCGGCGAAGATAAGCTTGTTCGTCGAACTGAGATCGACAAAAATTAAATTTTCGTTGAAACAAGTCTGACGAAAGCTAAGTCTTTTCGACTTCTGATCTTTCATTATAATCAAATCTTTTATTTCAGTTTAACTGTATGCCTACAGAATTGCTTCTCTTTCCACTTCCTTTGCATTTGATCTCTATTTTTCTTTTTCACGAACAATGGCAATATTTCTTCAAAAACAAATTTGCATCCTTCCCGCCTCCTCTTCAAATATCTCTTCTTCTAGGGGCCTAGCTCCAGGTCTTCCTAAAATTAGGTCGGGGGAGATGTTTTGAAGCTCCTTTTTGTCAAGGGGAGATGCTTTCCTTTTTGTTAGGGGGAGATGCTTTCCTTTTGACAGGGGGAGTTGTTTTGAAGAAGCTCCTTTTTGATAGGGGGAGTTACTTTATATAGAAGCTCAAGTTTTAGGGGGAGATGCTGTATGAAGAAGCAAAAATCATTCAGTTGATGAAGAATCCACTTTATGATAGATTTTAGTTATTTGAAGAAGCTCACAGCAGTTTTTATTTCAGTTTGAAGATTCAGATATGACAAATACAGATGCAGATTCAGAAATAATTCAGATATGATAGATTCAATAAAGTAATTCAGTTATTGCTACAGTTCAGATCAACAAAAGAAAAAGCTGAAAAATGCAGTTTGAGATATGACAGATTCAGTTCAGATAAACAAATTCAGAAAGCTGAAGGCAAGGAATTCAGAATTCAGAAAGCAAGAATTTGAAAGGCAAATCACATTCAAGCCTCCTTCACAGAAAGTCAAAAGGTTCTGATTATTTGTTTTTATTATTTCGGTTTTCAATGTACAATTTCAAAACTTAGAGTATCATATTTTATATCTGCTGAAATGTTTAAAATCTGTCAGATATATATGCTATGTTGTTTTGTTGTTTATTTTATTATTCAATTTTTGTCAAATAGTGTCCTAACCCAAATAGGGGGAGATTGTTGGAACAACCCTATTAATGATTTGGGCTAGGATGACTATCTGTTGACTAGGACTAAGTTGACCCCAATGTATAGTCTAGGGGTCAAGGTTTTAGGCTGATAGAACTAAGGAAAAGAATCAGTTTCTGTGTTCAACGAACTGCATACTGCGTTCGACGAACTCCATCCTGCGTTCGACGAACGGCGTGCTCCAGTTCGATGAACTTGCCAAGGTTCTGCATTCGATGAAATCTATTCTGCGTTCGACGAACTCCTCTCTGCGTTCAACGAACATGCTCTCCAGCTCGATGCACTCAGTTTTCCAGCCAGCCCAGCAGTTTATTTCTTCAGTTCGACGAATATCATTCTGCTTTCGACGAACTCAGCTCTGTGTTCGAAGAATAAGTATCAAGATGTTCAGATCGATGAAATTCATTCTCAGCTTGATGAATTCAATATTCCAGCTAGCTTATCAGATTTTATCTCTCAGTTCGATGACCTCCAGCTTGAGATCGACGAACTCCAGATTGTGTTCGACGAATTTATTCAGATCGACAAAATTTCGCTTCAGTTCAGTATTTCAGAAGGATCATTTTTATTTCATTCTCTGAACTCAGATTGACTATCAGCAACGAATCTATTCCTATTAGATAAGTCAAGGATTTTATATTTCCTTTTATTAGTCTCTTATTTTGAGAAAGTAGCCATTTTGCTAATCGGAAAAGGATACATTTATTGAAAAGGAAAAGGGATTAAAGATTTGTTTGCAGTTCCAAGAAATAATCCTCCTGATTATTCTATTCCTTATTCAGAGGATTTGAAAATCAAATCAGAGATATATTGTCAAAAAGAAGGAGGAAGAAACAGATACACATTATTACAGCTTTACAATAGCAAGATAAAAAAAAGAGAAGAAGAATACAGTCGAGAGGAAGAAGAAAAAGAAATATACAGAAAGCCAAAAAGTTTTCAAATCTTCATCTTCCTCAAGCAGCACCTCTCAATCTCTGAGAACAACAACACAGATTTTATCTCAGATTTCTGCTGCAAAGTTTTAAATCTTCGAGTGCAACAAACAATCTGAGAAACCTTTGTCTCTCAGATTCATCAACTATCAAAGGAAGATCTACATTCAATAGAAAGCTCCATCCCCAACTGTCAACTATTCTCTATCAGACAGGGGGAGCTTTACAACAACAAATCCACTAGTCTTCTCTAAGATTATTGACAAAAAAGAACTTCATAACCCTCTTTGTCCTATCTTGTACAGGGTTCTAACTCCCTTCAAAAGTTAACCCATTGGTGGCAGGGCACCTGAACAAAAACCTGTAGTTTGGTTTGAGCACCTGATCAAAAGCTCAGTTGGTGTATTGGGCACCTGATCAAAACCCCATTGGTGATAGGGCACCTAATCAAAAACCTAGTGGATTCCTACCAAGGGTGGTAGAAGAGTAGATGTACCTAGGTTTATTTGGGAACTACTATAGATCCTTGTGTCCTCTGTGATTGTGTTTATTTTTTTTTGTACGGTGTTGTGCTGTGTTCTTTATTTTGTTCTATAACTCACTCAGTACACATATATATATCACTATTTTTATTCCGCTATAAAAATAAGTGAAACACTTTTTAATACTCTATTCATCCCCCTCTAGAGTAACTTTAAGATCTAACCTCACTTTCAGAATTACACATAAAAATTAAGAAAAGTGGTTTTTTTTTAAAAAAAATTATGTTGGGTTTGCAAAACAAGTGTATTCGGAGAATATTGTCTCACAAAAGTGAACAAGAAAAATAGACAAATATAACTCCACCAAGCACTACTTGAACCTCCTGATAAGTCTTCATAAGCATTATGAGGCTGAGCACCTTGGAAAGAATAGTAAAGTGTCTTGTGCAAACCTTGGTTAGTACACCACTTTTTTCTAAAAATATTGTACATTAAACTGTGTGTGAAAGTTAATATACTAGTGTTTTATTGTGCAATTTACTTTACATTTGACTTGTATTTTGTGATTTAAATCATTTGTTCACATTGCTCAAAATACACTTATGTGCACTTCATTATCTTTCATAACACTTCTTCTCATGAGTATTGGATTCTAATGCTTTATCTATACTACTCTTTATATAAGAAATGCACTAGATAACCTGGCATAATCTCTACAATGTTTGGTATCCTTTAAACTTGAAATTAAGTAACATTGTAGTATAATCTCTTTTTGATATGTTCATTTCATGCTTGGTATCTTTATGAAAAACTTTGAGATTTCTAAAAGGTTAAAACATCTTTCAATTTTGAACTTAAACTCATATTTGTACTTATGCTTTTCATGCTTACAAAAAGATGTTTCTTATAATCTTTCGCTTGCCTACACTCTTATTTTATTTTATTTGAAATCTCTAATATATACTATGAAAGGGACAATTGATATCCTCTGATGAGGGTGATTGATAAAATCAACCTGCTTTGATACCAATTGAAAGGAGAGTTTTAGTTCTTATTATCTGTTTAAAACTCTTGTTTAACTTTGTTTTACAATAAGTGATATATATATTTATATGAGTTTGCTGATTGAGTAATAAACACAAACAGTTAGAGTGCAAAGTAATAAACAGCACAAAATAAAGAAATAAAACAAAGCACATCCAGATGACACAAGATATATAGTTGTGATACTCTTCTTCTTCTTCTTCTCCCTAAGCAAATGATATTGATTTGGTGTCTCAGGTTGTAGAAGATCTGCAAGAAATGTGTTAGCAAAGAGAAGATAATAATATATGATCTGCTTCTTCTTTTTGCTCCTCTGTATTTCTTCTTCTTTCTTTTCCTGTACAACAATGTTAATATGTGCTGTTCTGTTCTCTATGTTGCTGCAGAGAGATAACAGCTTTATATATATATTCTGATATATATTATCTGTTGTATATTTATCTGTTTGAATTCTTGCCGACCAAAGAGGGAAGGAGTAAAGTCTCTTTCATTTACCAGATCCTTGAGAACATAACTTGCCGTCTTTGACTTGCTGCAACGGCTACAGCATTTATTGCTTTTGCCAAACGGCTACAACATTAAATTCTTTCACGCTGTAATGTCAGAACAGCAATATATATAGCAATATATAAAATTGAATTAATAAATATTGCTTTAATAAAGTCTGACAGCATATTAGAATAAGAAATATAATACTGCATAAATTTCGTCGAGCTGAGCTTTACTTTCGTCGAGCTCATCATTTGCTTCGCCGACCTCATTATTTGATTTACTGTTTCTGAACATCTATTGAAATTCGTCGAGCGCCTCACAAAAGGTTCGTCGATCTCCTCTTTTCGTCGACCGCTGATCTGAGAATTCATCGACCGCTGTTCTGGTTGGAATTCGTCGACCGTTGTTCGTCATTCGTCGACCGTTGTTCAGAATTAGTCGACCGCTGCTTCCTTGCTAATTTGCCGAGCGCTGCTATAATGTAATCTTTTCGTCGAGCACCATCCGACAAAAGCTGAGCGTCGTTCGACGTTCGTCGAACGCAGAGAAATATGTGTAAATTTAATTTCTCTTCTTATTTTCTCTTATATTGTTTTCTCTTATAATATTCTCTTATATTATTTTCTCTTATTTTATTTTCTCTTATTTTCTTCAGCCTATTATTATATATATATTTTTCTTAGTATATAATATTTATATATATTATTTTCAGCCTATTAACTTAATCTGATTTAACCTAAGTTATAAGATATATTATTATATAAACTTAGATAATAAAGGTGGATCCTAACTCAAATCAAAACTAAGGTTCCAACATACTATGCTTAAACTCTTTATCATTATCTATATTACAAAAGCTCGATCATGCTTTATCATTTATAAGGAGTGCCTCCTTTCTACCCTCACCCACCTTCTTTTGATAATACCAAAAGGGGGGGGGGGAATTAATTGAAGAAATCTAGAGGAGAAATCTATAATATTAAGGGGAGACTAATTCTTGTAATTTAGGGGGAGTAAAACATAAATTTCATTTATGTAGGGGGAGCATTAAGATAGGGGGAGTATGCACTATTCTAATGCTTATCATATACTATAGTTGCACTTTAATCTCGCTTATCATATAACATAAACACCTTTGTTGATTTCTTGATAAGAGGATTTGTTATTATCAAAAGGGGGAGATTGTTGGACACGTGTGTCACATCCCTTTGTTTGAGAATAACAAATCCCAAATTATATTTGATCTTGCTTATCCTGTGTTTATAGTGTGCAGAAACTATAGGTGCAATACTCCACAGGTAGAAAGCAACTTGGAACCAACAAACTGAACTTAAGCACTACCGCCAGCGCTAGGGGTTACCGCAGGCGCTAGCGCCACCGCCTTGCGCTAGCTTGAGTTCATGTACAACCGCCACACTGCTTACGGTTGCGCAACTGCTCTACACGAACGCTATCGCAGGCGTTAGGAGCTACCGCAGGAGCTAGCGACAAAATCAATATATTGATGGCTTCTCTCTCGTTTTGGCAAGAGCTTCTAGAGAGATTACTTGTGGCAAAATTACAGAGCTGTTACAACCCATATTTATGCATCCCATACTACATAACAGTCACATGTTACCATACGTATGAGGATCCATATAAAAACATATATTTTGCATCTCATACTATATAATATGCCCCGTATACTTCTGTCATTCTTATGAGTGTAGTGTTCATGCTTCAGCCAAGACGTACAGATGACACTTTGGTGTGTGTATGCAATGAGACAAGATTCTAAAATGAATGGCTGATCGACTAAACCATCTAATGAACCAAACGAGAACAAACCTAGCCTCTGATACCAAATGTCACAACCCATATTTTCTCGATATAGTTATATATTATCAGAGTGAGAGAAAACGCGCGTCATGATGCCACGTAGTGTAGGGGACAACTCTAGATGCTTAGACAACTCTATATTTACCCATTCTTTATATAAAAGAAATAGACTTTGCGTTTAAAATAATAACAAATGTTGATGCTTACAAACATCGTGTCCCTCAGTTTGGCGGATCACCTAGTCCACAATAAAGAAAGTGTAAATATACGCAGCGAAAAAATATTTGTTTCACCTTAAGTTGTCCTACATGAGCATGAGAACTTAACCAACATTCTAATGATATGCTTCCTCTAGATTTAGTATAAATAGAAGTGAACTTTTTACGAGTTTCAAAATAGGGTGATATTAGTTTGAAAATATGTAATGTATGAACAAATATGCATCTTTGTTTATGTAAAAGTATCTACTATGCAACCTAGCAAAAACATTCCCAGAGAGCATTTACACTAACGATAATATAACAGTAGTAACATAAATGGAAATTACAGCCTAACACAAAAGAAGCAACATACTGTGGGAGTCAACAAAATGACACGAACCCACAGTAATAACCAAAGTCAGAAAATATCAACAACTACCTCTTAGAAGAAGGAAAGGAAAACAGCTACAAAAGGCTGTAAGATCCGGACTTGCTCTGATCAACCGATATTGGTCCAAACATGAGGCATTCAAAGGAAAAGAATGTTGAACATGTGTTTCACATCCCTTTGTTTGAGAATAACAAATCCCAAATTGTATTTGATCTTGCTTGTCGTGTGTTTATAGTGTGCAGGAACTATAAGTGCAATACTCCACAGGAAGAAAGCAGCTTGGAACCAACAAACTGAACTTAAGCACTACCGCCAGCGCTAGCGGTTACCGCAGGCGCTAGCGCTACCGCCTGGCGCTAGTTCGAGTTCGTGTACAACTGCCACGCCACCGATGGTTGGGCAACCGCTCTACATGAACGCTACCGCAGGCGTTAGGACCTGCCACAGGTGCTAGCGACAAATTCATTATATTGATGGCTTCTCTCTCGTTTTGGCAAGAGCTTCCAGAGAGATTACTTGTGCCAAAATTTCAGATCTGTTACTCTGCCGAAAGTTCATCTCCCACTCAATGCCAAAAAGATTTCTGGTGAAGGAAGGCCCCACGCTGCATCCGAAGAATGATCGCTTCAACCTCGCTTATGCTACAGCGATCCTTCATCCTCAACTTCAAAAATCTCATAGAGGGAGTTCTTGTTATTTACTTTATTTCATTATTGTAATTTTTGTAGAGAATTCGCCTTGTGTTGGCGACTAGGTCCTTGCACGGCTTAGGGGGTAATTCGCCACGTGAGTTGGTGACTAGGTCTAGGAGATTAGATCTAGGGGTGCTCGAGGCTACATCTGGGGAAGGATTGGCTAGAGCGGCTTGAGGCCATATCCGGGGAAGGATTGGCTAAAGCCAACGGGTTTGTGGGGATACAAGTCGGTATAGAAAAGGAAAAATTATTAACATTTGTATGCCTCCGATTTATAGCGATATTGAAATCAAATTTATGTAAACACTTAATCATATAATACAATCATGTCTCTATTTGTGTTTACTTGATTTCTCTCATTTGGCGTAAATTTATTATTGAAAATTACTTTTTGCTAAATTGTTATTTTGCTATCTTATTAACTTTAAAACAATATAGTAAATTGCTTAAAATATAACAAGAATTTTTATTCCCTTATTCATCCCCCCTCTAAGGGCGCTTATCGATCCAACAAAGAATGCCTCAACACAAAGGCAATTCAACAAAAAGGTAAAAAAAGGGAGAGCTTAACAATTTCAAAAAGGGTTACCAACCCACCAGAAAAGAAGGCAGATGCGATACGACAACAAATAAGTAAAGAACTTTAGCTTCCAGACAGGGAAAAAACATGCATGAAGTGCAGTCAAAATTAATCTTTAACATTCTAAAACAAAGATTAGCGACGAATTAATTCAAGAAGTGAAATATATATCCCAGTCATAAAATGGTACTGAGGTGGTGGCTATCTTTCCAACACGAAACATCAGACCAAAACATCCAAGGGACAAAAGCACAGTGGAGGTGGATACGCCAACACATCCAACAGTCTACACGTCCAAGGAAGAAGAACAAGCACTGTGATGGTGGTTACGCCCACACAACCAACAATAAGAAAACATCCAGCTTTGCGTTATAAATTCGCAACATCTTAACTAAATCTGGCACTACAGGGAATCCCAAGAGAACTCCAAGTACAACCTCACAATAGATTCGTCGAAAGCACTCGACAAATCTTAAGAATACTCGACGAATTATCCAAAATGACTCGATGAATTATATGAATACTCGATGAATTCGTCGAAACTACTCGACGAATTTGTTTAGACTACTCGACAAATTTTGTTCTGCTATTCAGCGAATTTCTATCTTAACTCACTCGACGGATTACACGAATACACTCGACGAATTTTATTATTACTCGACGAATTCGTCGCAATTATTCGACGAATTCCGTAGAATAATCGACGAACTCAACTTAAATTGAAGACTAACTAAGTCAGACAATTTCTTCCCCTTCAATCGACAAATTCGTCAAAAGCACTCAACAAATTCTACTTAATTAATCGACGAATTCTGTTAGAATACTAAGCAAATTTTGTTCAAAATAATTAAAAACTTCAACGCACAAACTATCTAAATAAAATAATATGGTAAGGGGGAAGTGCATGGCAAGGGGGTTTAGTCCACCACTTGCCTCAAACTTCCTCGAAACCGGCCTCTCGGGCACTCCATGTCCAAAGATCATCCAAAAGAGTATTCCCACAAACAATTTCTGAAAGATTAGTACGAAAAATAAGGTTTAAGGCCAAACACCCCAACACCAAAAATCCACGAAACTGAAAAATACACACCGCGCACGCGAAGGTCTCGGCAAGAGATTTCTAAATCTACTCTCCGTCGAAGATTTCATCCACTAGAACTCTTGTAGTGGCCACCCGAAGCTCCTGAAAGAACGCCAATCCTCTATAAAATCGCGCGACGGCTCTAATCGGCGGAAACGAAGAAGAAGGGATAATTTCTAATTTCTAACAAAGGTCCTTTTTATATTAGGGTTTAGAAAATTTTAATTAATGTTAATTTACAATTGTTTTATGCATAAATTACGGTTCTTTCGAAGACAACGACGTAGTCGAAATTACAGTTTGAGGAGCCGGTTACATGCAACAATTTAATTTACACAATTTATGGCACAAAATTTTGACAAATTCGTTAATTTAATTAATTTAAATTTCCTTCTCTCTGAAACTCATCACTAAGGTACGAGTTGTTAACTACGAGCTAACATAACGACCTCATGTCATTAATAAGCAAAAAATTACTATTTATTTAAATTATTGGAATTTCAGGGGCATTACACTCTTACTGGACCGATAGGGACCAGACCTTAAATTGGTTAAGTGGAGGGTTATTAGGGCACGAGACCTTTTTGGTTGCGCAGTAAAATAACCTGGCCCTCTCAATACCTACCACTTGCTGAGTCATCATACTTCCGTCGGTGTGTCGACTAGGGTAGTATCGAAGACCCACCACATTTTATGCATATACACTTATATTCAACCCGAGCCTAAGCTCGCAGGACTGACCCGTCCTTTATAACTACCCAGCCTACGACTCCATGGACAGACTTGTTCCTTTCACTCTATAAACACTAAACCTCAACTGTATGTATATGATTCATTCTTATTCCTAAGCCATCTACTCTTTTCTACTCTTTTGATAAACTTAGATGTTTAGGGTGTATCTTGGCCTTCCCGAGGTCTATCCGATGAAGGGCTCGCACCGGTACTAGGAGGTACGATGGGGTGACATCACAAACCTCCCTTTCTCAAGATATTTAATATTATTGGTGGCTACCCATACCTCCCACAATCTCTCTCTCTCTTTACTTTAGAACCCTAAGAGGGATTATAATTATTAAGGGTAGCGTTGATCATCAATTGAATCTCAACACTGCCTATTATTTGCTGACTAAGGTCTTCTCAGCTCATCTTGACTTGGTCACAATCCTAGACTAATCCTAGAAGCTTAACATATCATATTATTTTTGGTGGCACATATCGTGTCACTCTTCTTTCTCGACTTATTAATCCAACCTTAAGCATTTCTCTAACTGCACACCAACTTACCTGGGACTAGTTGTAAAATGAACTGGCCTACCCACCCTCTTATGTGGTACATGACAGATCTAAGGTTGTTGGAACTATGTGTCATGTCCAAAGTATGTCCAACTGATGCGTGTCGGCAAGTGCACCGGTCGCTGTCAAGTAATAATTGTGGAGAATAAATTCCCCGGATGTCGGTCTCTTGAGGAATGCAGGATGGGTGAACGAATCGCGCAGTGATGATTGTTACACAAGCGTTCAACAAACACAAAGAGGGGTTTTAGGTTGGTTTTCCTAATCTTAGCAATAACAAAAGAAATGCGGGTCGAAAACACCGCTTCGCAAAGTGAGGTGGATGCAACGGCCGCGATGCCGTGCTTCGTGAGGCGGATGAAGTGAACTCGAGTGCGAGAGGGTGAGGGTCGCAAACACCTCTTCACAACCGCCGTTAGCTCTTGCTAACGCGGGTCAAACACCTTGCGTGCGGGCGCGAGTGAGTGAATGAGAACGGAGTGAATCACAACCAAACCATGAAGAATAACAAAGAGACATTCATTTAAACAAATAACATCTCAATATTCGAGTTTTACACGGTTCAAAGAGTACAACGAGGAAAGAGGAAAGGAATAACCGATGGTGAAGACTAGCGGCCGTTCACGGCCGGAATGGTAGGTTGTCGGGCTACTTCCGGACTCGGACGGACAATGCTTCCGGCGTAGAGAGCTGTCACGATCTCCCTACGTGCTCCGTCGTCTTCGACTTTAGGTTTCTTCTTCTTCTCACCGAGCGGAATGAAAGAATGCTTGCTTGGAGGCTTACGGACGATGGAGAACACTCACGGACAATGGAGGAAGTCTTAGAATGGATGGAGGAGGCTTCCCTTTGCGTAGGAGATGAAGTGGAGGCTTCCAACGGTGGAAATCGGCGGCGTACGGAACAGGAATCCCGCTCCCGGCATGAACGATCCGCCCTAAAATCGCAACAGGCGTTTAAATAGGCGCTGGATTAAATACTGCGCACGATCATTGGCGCACGACCAGTGGTCGTGCGCACTGGAATTCGGCGATCGTGCGCACTGCCTGGGTGGAACCTGCAAGATATGAAATTATAAAATAAAATGTTCGCACGACCAGTGGCGCACGACCGGTGGTCGTGCACACTGGAGTTGATGGTCGTGCGCACTACCGCAAACAGAACTCAGAAATTAAATGGTAAGTGCGCACGAGCAGTGGCGCACGACCGGTGGTCGTGCGCACTGTCGTTGATGGTCGTGCGCACTGCACCAAACAGAACTCGTGAAAAAGGGTTAAGTGCACACGATCAGTGGCGCACGATCAGTGGTCGTGCGCAATAGAACCGGTGATCGTGCGCAGTGTTCCTGTGCAGAATTGCACCGGGAACACTTGCACGACTCCTATTCCCGCACAACCACAGATCTAGCCACTGAAAGTGGCACTTATAAGCACAAGAATATACTAAAGACAATAAACACGAAAATCACACCAAAGTGGGCCAAGATGTGCACCTAGCATGGATTATCAAATATAAACTATAACAAGGCTATAGTGCGTAGAATTGACTAAATAACGGCCCGGATGAGTCCAAAAAATGTGTATATGATCAGGACTCATCACACCCCAGACTTAACTGTTTGCGCGTCTCGAGCAAACGAATCCGGCGGAGCGCGAAAACGATAGTTAACATAGAGAATTACACAAGGGAGTACGGTGCGAAGTAACGTACGCATGCGAGTAGAAATTCTAGTAGAAGAAGATTCTAATTATGCTAACTAATTTACATAAGTATTACAGCGTAAGTAAAGATTTAGTCCTACTCAGTTGGTGAATTATGAAGAATTTGACGATCATGCCCAGTATGAAAGTGACGAGACACTGAGGCGGGTGTTGCAAAAGATCGGGGCTTAGGAATAACTCCGCTGAAATCCATCAACGTCGTGAACCATACGCTCGCCCGGTCACACTCTCTCCACGGCGCTAGCAAACTCGCAAATCAAATCAGTAGGACTTAAAGGACTAAAACGAGGCTTAGGTTACGGTGTGATATTCAAAGTTAAACACGGTGGCTACGCAACCCAAGTGAGCTAACGGAACGCTGCACCACACAAGACCAACAAACTATACTCGTGTGACACACCCCCAGACTTATCCTGAAAACCAGGTGTGCACACGGCCTACTTCACAAATACCAACAGATTTTCCGTTTTTAGCTCGGGAGGATTTTTTTTTCAAAATACTCTTTTTTTTTCTTTTACATATTTCACTTCTTTTATTGAACCCCCGGTTGGTTCAAAATCAGCAGATGGACTTTATTTTCTCTCCATAACACAAAGATTCCACACACCACACAAGTTTAGACTTATGAGCGCAGTTAAAAACATTATGGTTGCGGGAGTAGGATAGGCTTCAGGCTTTGGTGGATGAAGAGTGGCTGAACAAAGGATTGGTAAGCACAAAATTGGCTTGCAAAGGTGAATGAAATGGACATGGAATAACAAAGCTCAAACTAGCCAAAGGGTGGCCTACATCATGCTTGACTCAACGAGTATCTCTCACCCATGCTTCGAGAGTCGCTTGGGGCAAGTTCTTAGCCCACGAGAAAGATAAACCTTCCTCCCGACTCGAGCAACACACGACTAGCAACCGCACACACACAACACCGGGTTATCGTCGATTTCATTCGAATTCACCACTTGAGTATATTAAATCTAAATTTACGCAGAAATACTAAACATAAATTAAATGCATAAAGAAAATCTAGTTCTACACAAATTCTACCATAGCATGCGAAGTGACTAGAACACTACATGAGTCAACATCGCACTCCAAATAATAATTCCTACGTTAACAACCTATTTCATACTCCAACCAAGATAGTTTACAACGGAACAACAACAAAAAGATAAGCGCGCACTCAAGTGGGTGAAATGGTGTGTGAAACATGGAAAACAACGATAATGATAAGATAAAAAAGAATCAACCTTCTAGTATGCGGTGCACTCGTGCACAGTGGATAACAACAACCGCTCCCCCAGACTTAAACTAAGCGATATATCTAGAAATTGAAGCAAAAGAGGGGAGGAAGTGTTACCCAATGCTCAGAAATGAGCATACCAGACGATTGGCGTTTACGATCAAGACTAGTCCGCAGCATCCGCTCCATCGAACACAAAACCCTGCAAGCACAAACTCAAAGCAACAAAAGCAGAAACAAAAGCTGAACTAAAAGAAGTTAGATAAAAAGAAATACGAAAACAGGAAATCTGGGTTGTCTCCCAGTAGCGCTTTCATTTAACGTCCTTAAGCTGGACCAAATACCTGTATTAGCAGTGTTTATAAAGTGCAGGAATTAAAAAGAAATCTCAAAAATAGTTCACCACAGCAAATAAAACACACATCAACTAAAAGTGCTCTTATGGTGTGCTTCTCCCGTAGCACGTAGGCGGGAGGTGAAGGCTTTAGGGCCAGCACTGGTATTACCCAATGCTCCCCTAACCTCCGCCACCTTGCCACGGAGAGCGGCAGCACGAGCGTCGCGCAGAAGTTTTTCCTTTTTAAGTTTGGTGACAGTCGGAGACTGCCACCGTTGAGAGTTCTCAGATTTTTACTCCTTAGAATCAGGTGGCGTCACTTCCGGCATCGTGGTGACTACCGGATCGGCCCAGGAGATGGAGCGCTTAGATAGTTTATTACATGATTCACCATAAGAAGATAAATAATCAGCAACCCTAACTACATTCACGTCAACGATTCCCGAACTGCCGTCTTCCTCCTTCTCGAAGTCGAATTCTTTCCGGAGGTCGACCTCTTCTTCCTCATCCGATTGGAGCTCCTCCATTCCTCCTTCACCTGTTTCTTGAACATGTATCTTTCCTGCACAGCTTAGAAATTCATCAGAAATAACGAGAGGGGGCGGAGTGAATGTTTCAGTTGTGGCTTCGGGACAAGTGGGCTGCTGCAACATATTGGTTAGGGAAATGCACCCCGTAGCAAAGTCAAGGGTAGCACCGCTCTCTTTCAAGAACGGTACGCCCAAGATAGGAATGGACTGGTTTTCCCGCGGGCCCAAAACCTGAAAATCAGCAACTACAGTTGTCCCCTCAACCGTCACCTCCACATTCTTTACTTCCCCCTCAGATTGAATAACAGTACCATTGGCAAGCACAAGGGATTTCCTTTCTTCCGTGTTCAAATCCAGTTGTAATTTGGCTACATCTTGCAACGCAATAACGTTGCGGGAGGAACCGGAATCGCATAAAGCTTTTGTTTCAACCTTATTGATGGAACAAGAGATTACCAGATCACTCGGATTGGCATCTACCACATCCCCCAGACTCTTCCCTTGATCAATGGGGTTCTTCTCCAGTGAAGCTGGGAAGGGTCCCCTGCGAACGCTCGGTTAGCGCTTGGGCCAATTGGCCCAACTGCGTCTCCAAGTTTCGCATAGATGCAGTTTGGTTTACCATATTTGAATTAGCTGCTAGCATGAATTTCTCCATCATTTCTTCTAAATTACTCTTCTTTTGGGTAGGGGGTGCTTGGTTATAATCCGGGTGCGGCGGCCTCGGTTGGCTCCCGGAGGCGTAAGCATCGTTTTGATGCTGCCCCGGTGCCCATCGTTGGCCAGGTGTGTTTGGATTCCACGAGAAGTTCGGGTGACTTCTCGCTCCCAGATTATAAGCATTATTGAAAGGCACCCCCCTAGGCTGATTTCCTACATAATTAACAGATTCGTTCAAGTTCAAGTGTGCGAAGTCACCTGCCACGTTGTTCCCCGAACACTCATACGCGTGGTGGCCTCTGCCTCCACATCCCTCGCAGGTAATGATAGCAGCAGTCGCGGATGGTGAGGGGAGAGAGTCGACCATGAAAAGACCTCGGCCGCTTCTTGGAGCATTTCTCCCTGCAGTCCAGAATGTACTGTGGGAGGCAGTGTCGCGCAGAATTCGAAGGGCTTCTTCAGGAGTGTGGTTCATCAAGGTACCACCCGCCGCAGCATCGATCATTGCCCTGTATTTGGGCTCGATCGCGAAGTAGAACAATTCAACCACATTCCATGGTTGGAGCTCGTGGCCAGGGCAACGGCGAAGGAGATCGTTGAGGCGCTCCCATGCTTCAGCAAGGGTCTCTTGGTCAAGTTGGCGAAATGTGGCGATCTCCCGCCGCAAGCTTACAATCTTATCCACAGGGTGGAATTTAGCAAGGAACTTGGATGCGAGGGCATCCCAAGTTGCAGCAGTCCCGGGCGGAATGGAGTGGAGCCACACCTTTGCTTTGTCGCGGAGTGAAAAGGGAAAAAGTCTGAGCTTGACCGTGTCGTCCGCAATCCCTGCGTAGCGGAAGGTTCCGCAAATATCAGAAAACTCCGCCAGATGCAGATGCGGATCTTCGCTGGCCAACCCCGAGAACTGAGCGTTGTTCCGGATTATGTTTAAGATCGCTGGCTTGATCTCAAACTGATTATTCATAATATTTGGCCCAAAACCTGGATACACACTCCCAGCAGTTGGAGTGGTGTAGTCCCTCATCGTGCGGGGTCGAGGCCTAGCTGCCTCCTGCTCAATCCCAGGCTGATGTTCCCCCACGCCGGGCATTCTCGGATCAACATCATTTGGGTCTACCTGATCACCCATGGCCGCTTGTACAGCCGCAGCGCGCCTTCGCGCGCGAGCAGTTCGTTCGATTTCTGGATCAAAAGGTGCGAGTTCACCTGCGACCTGCCTCTGCATGAACTGTCAGAAACAAAAAGAAAAACAAAGAAAATAAAAAACAACATGCTCGTATAACGAAAGTCACAACATAAGACGAAACACGCCTGCATTCCCCGACAACGGCGCCAAAAACTTGATGCGTGTCGGCAAGTGCACCGGTCGCTGTCAAGTAATAATTGTGGAGAATAAATTCCCCGGATGTCGGTCTCTTGAGGAATGCAGGATGGGTGAACGAATCGCGCAGTGATGATTGTTACACAAGCGTTCAACAAACACAAAGAGGGGTTTTAGGTTGGTTTTCCTAATCTTAGCAATAACAAAAGAAATGCGGGTCGAAAACACCGCTTCGCAAAGTGAGGTGGATGCAACGGCCGCGATGCCGTGCTTCGTGAGGCGGATGAAGTGAACTCGAGTGCGAGAGGGTGAGGGTCGCAAACACCTCTTCACAACCGCCGTTAGCTCTTGCTAACGCGGGTCAAACACCTTGCGTGCGGGCGCGAGTGAGTGAATGAGAACGGAGTGAATCACAACCAAACCATGAAGAATAACAAAGAGACATTCATTTAAACAAATAACATCTCAATATTCGAGTTTTACACGGTTCAAAGAGTACAACGAGGAAAGAGGAAAGGAATAACCGATGGTGAAGACTAGCGGCCGTTCACGGCCGGAATGGTAGGTTGTCGGGCTACCTCCGGACTCGGACGGACAATGCTTCCGGCGTAGAGAGCTGTCACGATCTCCCTACGTGCTCCGTCGTCTTCGACTTTAGGTTTCTTCTTCTTCTCACCGAGCGGAATGAAAGAATGCTTGCTTGGAGGCTTACGGACGATGGAGAACACTCACGGACAATGGAGGAAGTCTTAGAATGGATGGAGGAGGCTTCCCTTTGCGTAGGAGATGAAGTGGAGGCTTCCCACGGTGGAAATCGGCGGCGTACGGAACAGGAATCCCGCTCCCGGCATGAACGATCCGCCCTAAAATCGCAACAGGCGTTTAAATAGGCGCTGGATTAAATACTGCGCACGATCATTGGCGCACGACCAGTGGTCGTGCGCACTGGAATTCGGCGATCGTGCGCACTTCCTAGGTGGAACCTGCAAGATACGAAATTATAAAATAAAATGTTCGCACGACCAGTGGCGCACGACCGGTGGTCGTGCGCACTGGAGTTGATGGTCGTGCGCACTACCGCAAACAGAACTCAGAAATTAAATGGTAAGTGCGCACGAGCAGTGGCGCACGACCGGTGGTCGTGCGCACTGTCGTTGATGGTCGTGCGCACTGCACCAAACAGAACTCGTGAAAAAGGGTTAAGTGCACACGATCAGTGGCGCACGATCAGTGGCGCACGATCAGTGGTCGTGCGCAATAGAACCGGTGATCGTGCGCAGTGTTCCTGTGCAGAATTGCACCGGGAACACTTGCACGACTCCTATTCCCGCACAACCACAGATCTAGCCACTGAAAGTGGCACTTATCAGCACAAGAATATACTAAAGACAATAAACACGAAAATCACACCAAAGTGGGCCAAGATGTGCACCTAGCATGGATTATCAAATATAAACTATAACAAGGCTATAGTGCGTAGAATTGACTAAATAACGGCCCGGATGAGTCCAAAAAATGTGTATATGATCAGGACTCATCACAAACCCACTAAATGAAGATTTGATATCCGCAGACCACCATGACTATGAGTGTAATCTAAGGCCCTTATGAGATGTAAATGATAATCATGTTCAAAGGACTCCAAATTTATTCCTGAAGCTCTACATGTCATGTTGCGTCTTCATGGTCAATCTTATGCATTTTCCATTAGGGGCCTAATTATTAAATCTTCCATAATTAATTTTTGGCTTCCAATTTCCACATGAAGTATAGTTTTCTGTTGGTTGTCTTTGCTACAAAATTTTCCAGTGATTCACCTAGGTTAAAATGCACATTTCCAGAATTTGGTGATTTTTCTATTTTATTTTCTACCAATAATAATTTACTTCAAATATTGGTCCTAAACAACCATTACAAAGGATCACCCTATTTACTTCAAATAAAAATTGCAAGAACATTTCCAGGGATTAATAATGCTCCAAAATGGACTTCTAATTTTTTTTACTATTTTCCTGACATATATGATCACTTAAACAAATTTTACTAAATATAGCCCAAAGGCTCATTTTCTGAAGTTCACCAAGAGTAGTTCAACTAAAAATTACAAATAATTTCTCAAGGCTTCATAATGCTCCAAAATGAACTTCTATAAAATTTAAACATTTTCCTGACAAATATGATCACTTAAACAAATTTTACTAAACATAGCCCAAATGCTCATTTTGAGAAGTTCACCAAGATTAATTCAAATAAAAATTAAAAATAAATTCTCAGGGCTTCAAAATGCTCCTAATTGAACTTCTACAGAGTTTTAACATTTTCCTGACAGATATGATCACTTAAACAAATGTTACTAAATTTATCCCGAAGGCTCATTTTTGAGAAGTTCGCTAAGATTAATTCAACTAAAAATTACAAATAAATTCTCAGGTCTTTAAAATGCTCCAAAAAAAACTTCTACAAATTTCTAAAATTTTCCTGACAGATATGATCACTAAATAGCCAAAATCTCATAATAGTGAAAAATCAACTATTATACATGAACAATGAAAAATACTATAAAAATTCCAAATAAATTCATACTGACAGATATCACTAAATCAGAGGCATAGTCAAAATTTTGGAATATTCTAGAATATTCTACAATTATTTCAGCCATCATTATTTCATTAATTCACATGGTATAAAATCTCAACAAATTAGGTTAGTAGAGTAAATGTTACTCAAAAATCCCTAAATAAATTCCATAAGTGTTTCATGTCCTAAGAATGCCTATGGAATAGTTATATATTTTTAGTAGATAATTTGATCACTAATAGTCTACAAAATCCAAAAGTGTAATGTATGAATGAATATTAAAATAACTAGAAATTATGGTCCAAGAATTCCAATCTCTGGGTGCTACACTTCCTCATGTTACATGCATGGACAAAATCTCAATGCCATGTGGGAATCCATTGGGGAGAAATTTACCAAATACAACGTTGGTGCTATGTGCACACCATTCTCCCATACACTACTCCTACATGCATGTGGAACTTCCTAAACATGCACATGTCAAATAGGCCAATAATTTTTAACAGAGGAAAAGTCATGACATAATAAGATCCCCATCAAAATTTTGGGGTCTTTAGTCTTCATATACTCACTTAATTTAATCATGCATGAATAATTAAATTAATACAAAAACTATAGAAAAAGTTCTTCCAAAAATTTCCATTTTTGGGTAGGGAGTGTATTTGGGCATGACTCATGCATGAACAAAATTTCATCCTATTTGGAGTTATAGAACTCCAAATTCACTAAATTCAACTTGGGTGCTATATGCACACCATTTTCCATACACTACATCTACATGCATGGGGTATTTCCCAAACATTCACATGTCCAATTAGTCTGGAATTTTTACCAGAGGCAAAAAACGGTATAATGAGATCCCCACAAAAAAATTGGGGTCTATAGGGTTCATATTTTTCGGTTTTCTATATACCATTCATAATGATAACAATATATCAAATATGCGCAGCGGAAGAAACAACAAGAACAACCCAAAGAGTAAGGAACTTGCGGATTTCATGAATCTAGAGATTAGGAAAGCAAAATGAGATATACCTTTGTGGGATTGTGTCAATACTCAACCAAGGTGCTCCAAGAAGAATCTGGAATGAACCTTGAGTTCCAGGCACCGAAATAGATCGGCCCCTCTATAGAGATCCATGCAAGTGAAGGAGAACCCCAATGCCTTGTCGTACAAGGGATAGGTCGAAGAAGAACAGTCCTCTGCGTCCCCATGAACTGCTAGGTACGTTGAAGGGGAGGCGACGACGGTCGACGAAGTCTAGGTCGGCGGACGAGGCGAGGAGTATGGGAACGCTTCCATCTCTTAAGTCGCCTAATAGATCGATGTCTTAGAAGACCTAATCACGCCCCTTTTATACGCAAGGCATAAAAATAGGTTATTCACAGAACAGAGTAAACAGAACAATTCGGTCAGGTTTTTAATACATTCGTCGAATAGTATATTTCGTCTAAACACTTTCGACGAATAGACATAATTTTGTTGAAACACTTTGGACGATTTCTTCTAAACACTTTCAACGATTTCGTCGTTACAATTTCGTCGAAATAATTTCAGCGAATTTGTATCTTATTCATCGAAACAATTTTGATGAACTCGTCTAAACACTTTTGACGAATAGACACATCTCGTCGAAACGGTTTCAATGATTATCTTGTATAAATCCATTCGTCGAAACACTTTTGATGAATTAGCTATGTCCTATAGAATTCGTTGAAACCATTTCGACGATTCTTCAAGAGTACTTATTTCCCGTTGAGACTTTCTCAATTTAATTCCGAGCAGTCATAGGATTGGTCCTCCACTCATATCCAATATGAGTAAGGCCAACAGAATCCTTTCTCCAACTTCTCCAAATGCTTTTATGTGCGACCCTATAGGATCATATTGCGTTTGCAGTAAGACTAACTGCTTGATTGCTTTGAGATCACCTTGGAAACTTCAACAGTCTCCCACTTGATCACAAAGTATCAAAAAAAGTCTCACAAACAATGAGCGGCATCTATCAATACATCGTTACTACCCAAGAAATAAGAGTTCATAACTCAATAAGCCTGTTAAGACCAATGTACCAGTGTTGTCATGTCCCTTTGTCCCTTACATCCGGATAGAACTAGAGGCATGGACCGTGTCACCCTCATAGTTTGTCAATCCTAGTTTCCTGATCTAGAATACACCTTAAGAGAGTGGTAAGCACAATATCACATATTGGCTCAACCCAGCATGGCCATGCATTTCTCGGTCTCATTCCATCAAGGGGCCCATTGATGTAACTCCGGTCATAAAGGAGGACAAATCAAATATCTGTCCACACATAAACACCCAAATGAATCGTAACATACCCAATAACCACCCTTATCATTAACCTTTCTCAAGGAAGACTTTAGATGGCATCAAAGTAGGTCTTTCCTCACTTGATGAATGATGTGACTTCAGGTCAAAGAACTACAAGCACCATTATCAATTGGGACCTACTTGTGATACGTTCATATAACAATCCACAAAGTAGTCTCAAGGTGGGTCTGTCTAGTACAACTTGTTCACTAACAAGTACAAATGTGATGACTTGATATCACAATATCATGACCTGTGAGAACCGGTCATCAGTCAACGCACACGCTAGTCTTAACGTATCATCATTGCCCTTCAACTTCTATGATGATACTCTAACCAAGGACCATTTAAGAATGTAGCTTCTAGAAAACATAAGCCCTAACATTCAATTCACGTACTTGAATTCCTGTGGAAGCAAACATTCTAAGGACATTTATTATGCTAATTAATCTATCAAATAGAAACTATTGACATAACGATAAGAACTTGTCATAAATGTAAAATGAAAAACACTAGTACATATCACAATTCATCAAATGAATAAACAACCAATAAACATACAATCCACAAGGCTCTTGCTAAAGACGATCATTCAGGTACATAATACCCATTGATCTAACATGACCATCATGCTTCTTTTGTGCAAGAGGCATTGTTAGTGGATCCACTATGTTTTCTTTAGTCGGTACTCTGCAAACGTTCACATCTCCCCGATCGACAATCTCTCGAATAAGATGGAACCGCCGAAGTATGTGCTTGGAGCACTGATGAGTTCTAGGTTCCTTAGATTGGGCTATTGCACCATTGTTGTCACAGTATAGAAAAATGGGACCAATAATGCTAGGAACTACACCAAGCTCGCTGATGAATTTCCTAATCCACACAGCCTCCTTCGCCGCATTTGCAGCAGCGATATACTCGGCCTCAGTCATAGAATCGGCAACTGTCTCTTGCTTGGAACTCTTCCAGCTTATAGCTCCTCCATTAAGGCAAAATACAAAACCTGATTGGGACTTTGAATCATTCATATCAGTTTGGAAGCTAGCATCCATGTAACCATTTACAACGAGCTCTTCCTCTCCAACATACACCAAGAACATATCCTTAGTCCTTCTCAAGTACTTTAGGATATTCTTAAAAGCAATCCAATGAACATCACAGAGATCATACTGATACCTGCTCATCATGCTCAAAGCATATGAGACATCGGGTCGAGTACACAACATTGCATACATGATTGATCCAATTGCCGAAGCATATGGAATCAACTTCATGCGGTCCTTATCTTGCAAAGATTCAGGACTTGGTCCTTAGAGAGACTCACACCATGTGACATGGGTAAGAATCCCTACTTGGTCTCAAGTATATTGAACAGTGTCAACACCTTCTAAATGTATGTAATCTGGGTCAAACCCAACAACTTTTTTGATCTATCTCTATAGATCTTAATACCTAGTATATTACTCGCTTCGCCCAAGTCTTTTATAGAAAAGCATTTTCCCTAGGGTGTTATTAACAACTTGCAGGGTCGGAATGTCATTCTGGATCAATAGTATGTCACCTACATATAATATCAGGAAGACAACAATGCTCCCACTAATCCTCTTGTAAACACAAGGCTCATCCTCGCTCTTGATGAAACCAAACTCTTTGATTTTCTCATCTAAACAAAGGTTCCAACTTTGAGAAGCTTGTTTCAATCCATAAATGGATTGATTCAACTTGCATATTTTAGTGGCTTCACTTAGAGATACAAAACTCTCGGGTTGTGCCATATACACTTCCTCAAGGAGGTTTCCATTAAGGAAAGCCATTTTGACATCCATTTGCCAGATCTCGTAGTCATGATACGCAACAATATCAAGTAGAATTCTGATGGACTTGACCATGGCCATAGGAGAAAATGTCTCAACATAGGCAATACAATGAATTTTCCAGAAACCTTTAGCCACCAGCCGGCCTTTGAATGTCTGTATATTCCCATCCATGTAGGTCTTCTTCTTGAAGACCCACTTACACCCTATGGGTTTTACCCCTTCAGGTGGTTCCACCAAGGTCGAAACTTGGTTTGTATACATGGAGTCCATTTCAGATTTCATGGCCTCAAGCGACTTCTCGGAGTCTGGTCCATTCATGGCATCTTGGTAGGTTGCAGGCTCATCATCATGATCCATAAGCAACACATTACCTATCTAAGATACAAGAAATCCATATCTCTCGGGCTCAAATCTTGGTCTACCAGATCTACGTATGACTAGTGTTTCTTGAGCAGGCTCTCTAGCTATAACTTCTTGTAGTCCTTGCTCAGGTTCAACTTTTGGTTCGTTCATTGTTTGTGGTTCTTGAACTTCTTCAAGTTCTACCCTTGCAGTCTTTCTGGATAAGAACTCTTTCTCCAAAAAGACACCAGTCCTTGGGACAAACTCTTTTCCCTCAGATGGCAGGTAGAAGTATTACCCTTTGGTCTCCCTAGGATATCCCACTAGATAACATTTATCTGACTTGGGTTCCAGCTTGTCAGTCATTTGATGTCTGTGTATGCCTCCCAGCGCCAATTCTTAATGAACGACATACTAGGATGCTTCCTAGTCCAAATCTCATATGGTGTCTTTTGAACCATTTTCATAGGAACTCAATTTAGTGTGAAAGCAGGAGTCTCTGGAGCAAAACCCCAAAAAGAAAGGGGCAGATCTGCGCGACTCATCGTCGATAGCACCATGAATAACAAGGTATGATTCCTCCTCTCAAAAATACCATTATGTTGTGGTGTTCCGGGTGGAGTGAGCTGTGATACAATACCACACTCTTTGAGATGATCACGAAACTCATGACTCAAATATTCGCCACCTCGATCAGATCGGAGTGCTTTTATCCCTTTTCCTAGTTGGTTCTCTACTTCATTCTTAAACACCTTGAACTTTTCAAAGGTTTCCGATTTGTTCTTCATAAGAAACACGTATCCGTATCTACTGATATCATTTGTAAATGTAACGAAGTAGTAGAACCCACCTCTAGCCATAGAACTCATGGGTCTGCATACATCACTATGTATTATACCCAAGAGATCATCAACCCTCTCACTACAACTAATGAAAGGAGCTTTCATCATCTTACCTAATAAACATGACTCGGGTCTCTCAAATGATTCATAATCAAATGAGTCCAGTAGTCCATCTCTATGGAGCTTGGATATATGTTTTTCATTTATATGGCCTAAACGACAAAGACAAAGGTACGTAGGATTCAAGTCATTTATTTTTAGTCTTTTAGTATTTTCTACATTATAGATCGGATGGTCTAAGATCAAAACATATAAACCATTAAACAATTGGGCTACACCATAACAAACATCATTCATAAAAGTCGATCAACAATTATTCTTAATTACAAATGAAAAACCTTCCATGTCAAGACATGAAATGGATATAGTGTTTCTAGTTATGGCTGGAATAAAATAACAGTGGGCAAAGAAAGACAATAGACACCAACGTTGCTCCATTTCTGACACGCAACTCTACCTCCCCTTTACCCATCATTCTTCTCCTTCTCAGTTCCTGCACATTTGTATAAATGTGAGAACCGCATCCGGTATCCAATACCCAAGATGAAGGAGCAAAAAAGTTTATCTCTATAACGTAAATACCTGAAGTGGAAGTCACACTTCCTTTCTACATTTGCAGATCCTCAATGTAGAGGGGACAGTTCTGCCTCCAATGCCCTGGCTTATCGCAGTGGTTGCACTTTCCTTCCTTTGCTAGACCTTTCCTTTTTAGTGCAGAAGATTTGGGATCAAGATGGGACTTAGATCCTATCTTCGTCTTCTTGGATACCATGGCCTTGCCCTTGCCTTTATGCACCATCAGTATAGGGCTAGCAGTCTTGACTTTCTTCATATTACTTTCGGCAGTTCTCAACATGCCTAAGAGCTCGGGCAGTGTCTTATCTATTTCATTCATGTTATAATTCATGACGAACTGCTCATAATTGTCGGGCAACGATTGCAGGATTAGATCTGTGGCCAACTCTTGGCCCAAGGGAAAACCAGTCTTTCAAGGTTCTCTTTATACCCAATCATCTTGAGTACGTGAGTCCCTACTGAGTCTTGAGCTCCCATCTTGCACTGAAATAATGCCTTGGATATGTCAAACCTCTCTTGCCGAGCTTTCCCCTTGAACATTTTCTTGAGATGGTCGATTATCCCATAACCACACATGCTCTCGTGTTGTAGCTGAAGCTCCGAGGACATGGTAGCAAGCATGAGGCATTGCACATCCAAGGTACCATCTTGAAACTTCTTGTGAGCATCTTTGTCTGCTCGCAGAGCATTCCCGGTTGGCTCTGTAGGGGATTACCCTTCCAAGACATAGAGCTTGCACTCCTGCCAGAGAATAGTTCTCAGGTTTCTGTACTAGTCAAGGATGTTTGTCTCATTGAGCTTGTCCTTCTGAAGGATGGCTCTCAGGGACAAGATGGAGTGTGATGTCCTTGTCATGGAAATTCAACAATAAATTTGCAAAACTTTTAGTACTATATTTCAAAATTCATTTTATATTAATAAGGACTTTTATTAAAAGCTCCCACTATTTTAATCAAATCGATAACCCTTAATTTCGATTTGGAGAGTTTATGCGAGCTTCTCTCTTAGTGGACAAGATCCGTATTTCACGAACACAATGAGTCCGCTTTAGCTTTCCTCTCATAATGCGGTTATTTAAGTAGACAACACATGTCATTTGCATCACTATGCAACTCTTATATGATTGGTGAATAACTCATTATTCGCATCCATCATATGTAGCATGCCAACCCTATGCCTCTAGGAACTCAACCTTTGAGGTCACCTAGTTAAGATAGACGTGATGTCGACAATGGGATATCATACTTATCAGCTCGCACCCTTACCAAGATAGATTAATGCACCTTGCTTTGGCAAGCCCACACTTCATCGATCGAGGCAGGAAGAGTGTCATCCATCGGAAGGCATCCGTATACTTAATATTGGATAAGGGATTTCATTTTTCAATCGATGAACATTTCATCGTGATTAACATTTAATCACAGTTCACATTCACAAAATAGAAATACAACAACATTCATAATACAAATACATCCCGTGCACAAAAAGAATCATCAACACTTTGATGAAAAGGGCTAAATCTGAACATTCAGAACTCTTCTAAATATCGAGATTTACATGCATTGGACCAATGAACAACAACTACACATATGAAGTAGACAAGCTCGTCTCTCAATGTCAGATTCAAAATCCAAGACATTTGGTTTCACAAATTATTTTGAGAGACGGTTACTGCAATGGAGAAACAATCTCTGAAACATGAAAAAAGCAACATAATCAGAAGCGTTCCTGGCGGGGTTCCAAGGGACAGCGCCCCTAGCTGGGGTCTCACTGACAGATCAGCGAGCGGGGTCAAGGGACAGAGCCTTTGTGGGGTGCGGTGCAGAACCCCAACCATTTTTTTGAAATCCCACCACCAGAAACCAAACAAAAACACATTGATGTTCCAAGAATAAATCTGGGCATTTAGAACGCTTCTAAATTTCCTGATTTACATGCACTTGACCGCTAACCTCGCTCTGATACCACTGCTAGGTTTTCTCTTTACCATTCATAATGATAACAACATTTCAAATATGTTCAGCGGAAGAAATAACAAGAACAACCAAAGTGTAAGGAACTTGCGGATTTCATGAATCTAGAGATTAGGAATGCAAAATGCGATATACCTTTGTGGGATTGAGTCAATACTCAACCAAGGTGCTCCAAGAAGAATCTGGAATGAACCTTGAGTTCTAGGCACCGAAATGGATCATCCCCTCTATAGAGATCCACACAAGTGAAGGAGAAACCCAATGCCTTGTCGTACAAGGGATGGGTCGGAGAAGAACAGTCCACTGCGTCCCCACGAACTTCTAGGTCCATTGAAGGGGAGGCGGTGATGGTCGGCAAGGTCTAGGTCGGTGGACAAGGCGAGGAGTATCAGAACGCTTCCATCTCTTAAGTTGCCTAAAAGATCGATGTCTTAGAATACCTAATCGCACCCCTTTATACGCAAGGCATAAACAAAAGTTATATGCAGACCAGAGTAAACAGAAGAATTCCATCAGTTTTTTATACATTCGTCGAATAGTATATTTCGTCTAAACACTTTAGACGAATAGACATAATTTTGTCGAAACACTTTCGATGATTTCGTCTAAACACTTTCAACGATTTCGTCGATACAATTTTGTCGAAACAATTTCAGCGAAGTTGTACCTTATTCATCGAAACAATTTCGACGAACTCGTCAAAACACTTTCGACGAATAGACGCATCTCTTTGAAACACTTTCAATGATTGTCTTGTATAAATCCATTCGTCGAAACACTTTCGACGAATTAGCTAAGTCCTATAGAATTCGTTGAAACCATTTCGATGATTCTTTAAGAGTACTTATTTCCCGTTGAGATATTCTCAATGTAATTCCGAGCAGTCATAGGATTGGTCCTCTAATCATATCCAATATGAGTAAGGCCAACACAATCCTTTCTCCAACTTTTCCAAACGCTTTTATGTTCGACCCTTGAGGCCCATATTGCGTTGGCAGTAAGACTAACTGCTTGATTGCTTTGAGATCACCTCGGAAACACCAACACATATACCCATATAATTTACTCATGCATGGAATATGAACTTATAATCAAAACAATAGAAGAAGTCTTTCCAAGAATCCCCATTTTTGGGCATGGTGTGTAATTGGGCATGACTCATGCATGTCAAAAATTTCAGCCACATTGGAGTTATAGAACTCCTTACATTAATTAATTGGCGACTAGGGCACTCTATGTACAAAGCCCACCAAAAATTGGAGCTGCGTGGGCTACACAACTCCAAATTGAGTGAACTCAATTTCTACAAATAGTAGAGAACTAGGGATTCATTATCTATATTGGGCACTTTTTATGATTTTGCCTATATGTATTTTTTATAATTAATTTAAACTAGGCAAAAATCTTAATAAAACATCAATTAAGTAATTCTTGAGTACATATAACAATGCATCCCAGATCGGTCAGCTCATGAGTCATCTTTCTCCTTGAGCCAATGTGTTGGGAAAAACTCATTTTGGATTTAACTTAACAAATTATCTATAAGTGATTTTACTTCTTAGGTTATATTACCCACATTGTATAGTGAGGGTAAATTGGTCATTAGATGTCTTAGGATGTCACACTCACCTTAGAGTGTCAAGGCCAAGTCAAGACAATCACAAAATAAGTTAAGTTAAGACTTGCATCGAATAAAAGTCGGTGCAACTTCGACTTGATATCGACGCAACTCTAACTAGAATGTCAAAGCAACTTATTCAGTTTTTTAATCTGTCGAAGTATAATTCAAGTCAATGCAACATCGAAAGGAACTCGACGCATAAGGAAAAGCTTATCGAAGCCATTCAAGAAGTCGATGCAACTTCGACTACAATTCAACGTAGAAGTTAAAGCCCAAAGTCTAAGTCTTCAACTTGACGGATACGTCGATAAGGAATCGACATAACCCTGACATCTGAGTTCAGCCAAAGCTAAGAAGGAATTCAAAGCTACTTCGATAAGAACTCAGAGGTGCCTCGACATGTAGAATGATGAAGTCGACGCAGCGTCGAATATAGTCAGAAAAAGTAAGCTATTTCTACTGTCCTTTTGAGACATTTTTAAGAGGACCACAAGTCTAGTGACAGTTCTCTAACGGCTCATTTATTGCCAAGTATGGAATGGAGATTTCCAGGACACAACAAATCATTCTTGGAAGGTAATCAAAAGTGATGGACGGGTCGAGAACAAAAGAAGAAAGAAAAATAAGTGGCAAAGATGAATTCCTTTTCAGGACAGCCAAAAGAAGAAAGGTTTTTGAAATCTCAATCATACAGAATAAGTATGCAGAAGAAGAAGAGAAAGATAGGTGAATCCATTATTATTCTTTCTATCGAATAAGGTCATCTCCTTCCTCCTCAACCTTAAGACAGAAAACATAAGCTCTCTCTCTCTCTCTACATAGGAAATAAATACAACTGCTTCTTCATCATCATCATATAGCAGCTAGATTACAAGAAGCTTTCAGAGAAAAGGATCAAGCAAAAAACCCTTGCAAACATCTATATCATAAGAAGGATTCATCATTTCAGATCTTGTGAAAGACAGAAGCAACAGAAGTGCTTCTGAAGAATTCTGAAAACAGAATTCTATCTTCTTCTTCTTATCTTCTTCTTATTTTTTCCTTCAACTGTAAAGTGTTTCATTAATCCCTCTTCCAATGGATTCAGTGGTTCCAAGAGTCTCCTTATCAAAAAACTTAGTGGTTCTAAGAGTCTCCTTATCAAAAGACTCAGTGGTTCTATGAGTCTCCTTATCAAAAGACTCAGACACAGGTTGTGCAATCCTACCAAGGAGGTGGAAGAGAGGAGTACCCAGATTTTGGGGAACCTCTATAAAATTATTGTGTCTTTGTGTTTGATTTTTTGTGCTGTCCATACCATAGTTTTTATGTGTTTTATTTCAGCAAACATCATTTAATTTATTCTGTCTATGGTTTTGCTGAATGTATAATACTTAGTGTTTTATTGTGTATGCATAAATAGTTTAGAAAATATTTTAAGACTTTATTCACCCACCTCTAGAGAATTCTCCAAGGTGCACTGTGCACTTTCAATAGGTATCAGAGGTAGGTTGATCACTAAAAGGTTAACACCTTGATCAAAAGATCTCCTCCTCTCAATTCTTTATTATTAATCAATTAAAAACTATTGTTAAACGAAAATGAGTTCTAAGGATTATGCATCAACAAGATCTTCAGTGTGTAACCTGAATATGTTTGCACTCTGGAAGGTCAGAATAAAGCTATATATGAATTCTATTGATGAAGGTATCTTTGATGTTATAACTTCAGGTCCCCCAGCTCTAGTCAGAGAAAGTGCTAGTGGATCTTCCACACTGGTAACTGTCCCAAGGAAGGAGTGGACAGAAGCTGCAAAGAAGCAGAAGGCATGTGATGCCAAGGCTATGAATATTCTGGTCTCCACAATGTCAGATGACATTTTTCAGAAAGTAGCTGGCTGCCAATCAGTAAAAGAGATCTGGGAATCTCTCACCAGAATGGTAGAAGGGAGTTCTAATGAAAGAAAGGACAGGAAGTCCCTTCTCATATCCCAATATGAGAACTTTCAAAAGAAAGCCGAGGAAAGTGTTGCTAAAATGTATGACAGATTCAAGATCATTATCAATGACTGAAGGGTCTGTACAAGGTGATATCCTTGATAGAGATAAATGATAAGATTCTAATGTGCTTCCCTAGCTCATGGGATTCAAGGATCTTGGCCATCATAGAGTCCAGATGCTACAAAGAGATCTCAATTGATGCTATGATAAGAAAGCTCAAATCATATGAGATGCTGCTGAAGAGTAGAGCTTAATCAAAGGCAAAGGAGATAACCTCAACTCCCATCCAAAAGAACCTTTCTTTGAAGGCTGCTGAAGGAGAGCCCTCCACTCCTGAAGATGAAATGTTCAGCCTCCTAACAAGGAGATTCAAAAAATGGGTTAAGGCAGATGACTCATGAAGAAGAGAAAGGAGCTCAAGGCAAAGATTTGATAAGACTTCAAAGAAGGAAGTTATTTGCTTCTCCTGCAACAAACCAGGGCATATAGCCCCTAATTTCCCGCAGGAATAAAGGAACAGGAGAAGCAACAAAGATGAGTAGAAAAAGAAGTCTTTTAGGAGGAAAGACAAGAAGAAAGCCAAAGGTTTCATTGCTGAAACCTGGAGTGACTCTGAAGCAGAGTCAAGTTCCGCTTCATCAGAGAGTGATGAAGAAAGAGATGCAAAAGCAGCATGCATGATGGCATTGGGGATATCATCAGATGATGAAGAAGAACAGTTATCCCTGTTTGATTATTTTGATTTTAATTCTGATGATTTTAAAACCCGCTTTAAAGAATTTTGTAATGATTTTCTCAAAATTCAAAAAGTGTTAGAAGCAGATAGGGAAGAATTAGAAAATCTTAAGAAAGAAGAATTATATTCAATAAATGATGACTTGAGAAATTAAATTCATGAAAAAGAAACAGAATTAATAGATATAAGAAATGAAAATCTAAAATTTAAAGAAGAGCTAGCAAAGGCAAAAGCCTTTGAGGACTCTCTCAATGGGAGGAGTCAAAAGCTCAAAAATAACACACAAAATCTCTCCATGAGATTTAAACACTTAGGTCTAGGAGCAGACCCTTGCACAAGCAATGAAGTCACTAGTAGACCAGCATGAAAAAATCCAGTTAGATTTATTAGACCAAGTGAGAGGAGTGCAATAACTAAGGATCAGGATTCTAATAATCCAGATAAACTAACTACATTTAACAGAGAAAACCAACCAATAAGAAGATATATGTAGACAAAAGTAATTCAGAGAAAGTAACCAACAACAATAAAAGGGTAAAGCCAAAGGTAGAAAAATTAGACACTCAGCTGATTTATTATAAGTAGATATATTTTATACAAAATTCAAGTACCAACATAATAAATGAAGGTTTGATAAACTCATCCTCTTCCTTCCAAAAGGATATTATGAAAGACCCTTCTACTCTTTCATTGAACCTTACAATGGTAAAAGCAAAGGGCCCAAGGTAACCTGGGTTCCTTCTAATGTTTGAGCTAGTTGTGCAGGACTAGGTAGGATCCTTCCTAGGAGATAATGGAATGGGAAGGAAGAGCTATGGTCTAATAAAGACCCAAATCCAATATGGGTGTGAATTCTACTTTAAATCTTCATATTATCTTCTTTAGTTTCTGAAAATAATAGTATAAATACTATATTCAATAAAAATCATTGCTGGGAAAAACAACAAGAACTTTCTAAGAAAATAGAATTATTAATTTAAAGTTGCGTCGAATAGAATTAGACGTACCGTCTAATTCTACGTGACGCCTGTTCCGAAAGAAATATGCAACTGCTAATTTAGAGTTGCGTCGAATAGAATCCGACTTACTGTATAATTCTATTCGACGCTAGCTTCGAGAGCCATCCAAATCAGATAATTCGTCTAACATTCAATGTAATATCGATTTCATATCGATGGATACGTCGAATTAATAATTGCTCATCAAATTTGAAGATGCATCGAGTTCTAATCGATGCACGTTAACATAATAAGCGCGCGCAGTTTTACTTCTAAAAGCTTCTTCGACACATTTTGGCACGCTGATTATTTATCTTTGTCGACGGTGCTTCGAATAAAACCCTAAAGTGCGATTAATCATCTTCTTATAAGCACCATTGGCGTCGAATTCATTACGCTTTTGAATTATTTCTTTACTACTCTTATGCTCTTCCTCTCCCCACTCTCCTTCATCTTTCTCTCATCTTGTCTCTCTCTCTCTTTCGTGTCTCTTTTTGCAGGTACATCAGATTCAATGGCTCCACCAAAGATAAATTCTGGTTTTGACATGGATATTGACTTATTCAATGCTGCTGCCGAAAACTTCAAAGCCATTCTTGGCTTATTCCACACTGCAGGGCTAACAAAGTTGGTCTCCACATGATGCAAAATTCTTGATGTAGAGTTGACAGAGTTTAAGGACACTATTCAAATAGGAGATGATGGCTCCCTCAAAGGGAAATTTTTTTAGACAGATGTATACATAACAGAGGAACTACTCAATCAAACAGTTGATCTTTCAACTGGGAGTGATTCAGATGAATTGTCAGGGGAAGTGATCAAAAAGGTTCTGGAGATCATGTTGTTCAATAAAGATAAGACCATCAATCTGAGGAAGATTGATCTTGGAGAAGAATATAGATTCCTAGCTGATATAGTAGGGAAGGTGCTACTATGTAAGATCTCAGCACATGATGTTATTCCCAAGCAGCAACTGCAAATAATGGGAGTTCTTGTCCTAAAAAAGATGATAAACTGGGGGAAGGTGTCTCCTAAGGTTGATTGAGCACAAAATTTCTCATAAAGAAAATGCATATATGAGAATAATGAGCCTGATGCTCTCCCATCACTACCCCATGGCCTGCAAACCAAAAGGGGTATCCATTCCTCCAGGCAAAAGAATGAATATAAGGATATTTTCCAAATGGACAAGGCAGATTCTGAAGCCTGGTCAATTAGCACCCTCACCTCCTCCTTCTCCACCTCCTCAAGATTTAGAGAGACATCTACTAGATCCCCTAATGGATAATATTCCTCCACAGGACACTCCAGTAAATCAACCAGATAATCAACCAGATGCTGAGCCAGATGTTGATCCAGCCCAGTACAACCAGGCCGGCTCCTCCATCCTTACCACTGATCCTGCACCTAAGGTATCTGTCCAACCACAACAACAACCATCCACCATATTCACAAACAATCTATCTGCTCCCCTACCACCATATTATGTCTATCTAGAAGTATATCAATGCCACTCCCCTATACATCAAGATTTCACAGGCCTCAATGAGAGCTCCACTGCAATCCCTCCAGCAATTATACACATACCTCTACCTTCCATACTCCATCTTTTGAAATTGAACAAGCCATCTCTAAGGTATTAGGGTTGTCCTCCAACACATTTGTTGACCTAATTTCCAGTCAAGCCAGAAGATTTAATAAGAAATACTCCCAGATGGAGTAAGAAATCCAAGAATCAAAAGAGTCACTCTTGTCTCTCAAGACAGTGGTATCCTCCTGCATGGTCACTACAGATTTCTTAACCTCTCTTGTCAGCAAGGTTAAGAAGGGGGAGAATATTCAGGAGGAGGGGATACATATTCAAGGAATTGAGAATGTCCAGAAAAAAACAAGAGTGCTGCAGAAGAAGTTGCTCCAGATACCAATCCGAATAAGCTTACTGTTTTCCAAACTGGAACAGTTCATATGGAACCAGTTGTGAATCCTCCAACAAACTCTGCATCAATTTAGGGGGAGCTAGTTTTAGTAACCAAGGGGTAGCTACCATCAAATCATTGCAGTTCCTAGAAGATGAACAAATAATGAATGAGGTGTCAATGATGGCTAAGGAGGCTGTCCTAAAAGCTGAACATGATGCACACTTTGGGGGAGCCTTCCAAACAAGATTAAATCAATGAAGAAGCTGATAGGAATCCTAAAGAAGAGAATGAACCTCTTTCATTTGCTGCAAGGAAGGAGATACCAAAAGTATTCTCCAGGAAAAGGAAAAGTCCTGAGAAGGAATATTGAAGCTCAAGTATTCTGTCAATATTATACTTTCTAAAAGCAAATAGCTGTGGTGAACAATATAATTACTTGACAATATATGAAGTGGTCTGTGATTTCATTCTATTATATTGTATTGTCTATATATTTCTTGTTTGTATTTCTGTTTATGTCAAAGTATGTGTAAAATCACTTTAAACAATTTGTTAAATTTGTTAAGATAAATATGAGGAGATTGTTGGGAAAAACTCCTTTTAGATTTAACTTAACAAATTATCTATAAGTAATTTTACTTCTTAGGTTATATTACCCACATTGTATAGCAAGGGAAAATTGGTCATTAGATGTCTTAGGATGCCACACTCACCTTAGAGTGTCAAGGCCAAGTCAAGACAATCACAAAACAAGTTAAGTTAAGATTTGCGTCGAATAAAAGTCGACGCAACTTCAACTTGATATCGACGCAACTCTGACTAGAAGTCAAAGCAACTTATTTAGTCTGTTGAAGTATAATTCAAGTCGACACAACGTCGAAAGGAACTCAACGCAGAAGGAAGAGCTTGTCGAAGCCATTCAAGAAGTCGACTCATCTTCGACTACAATTTGACGCATAAGTTAAAGCCCAAAGTCCAAGTCTTCAACTCGATGGATACATCGAAAAGGAATCGTCGTAACGTCAACATCTGAGTTCAGCCAATGCTAAGAAGGAATTTGAAGCTACTTCGATATGAACTCATAGGTGCATCGACATGAAGAATGATGAATTTGATGAAGCGTTGAATACAGTCAGAAAAATCATTTATTGACAAGAAGGGAATTGAGCTTTCCAGGACACATCAAATCATTCTTGGAAGGTATTCAAAAGTGATGGAAGGGTCGAGAACAAAAGAATAAAGAAAAATAGGTGTCAAAGATGAATTCCATTTCAGGCAGCCCAAAAGAAGATAGGTTTTTGAATTCTCAATTATACATAATAAGTATGCATAAGAAGAAGAGAAAGATAGGTTAATCCATTATTATTTTCTCTTTCAAATAGGGTCATCTCTTTCCTCCTCAACCTGAAGATAGAAAACATAAGCTCTCTCTCTCTCTCTCTCTCTCTCTCTCTCTCTCTCTCTCTCTCTCTCTCTCTCTCTCTCTCTCTGCACAGGAAATAGATACAGCTGCTTCTTCTTCATCATCATATAGCAGTTAGATTACAAGAAGCTTTCATAGAAAAAGATCAAGCTAAACAATCCTTGCAAACATCTATATCATAAGCAAGGGTTCATCATTTCAGACCCTGTGAAAGACAAAAGCAACAGAAGTGCTTCTGAAGAATTCTGAGAACAGAATTCTATCTTCTTCTTCTTACCTTGTTCTTACTTTTTCCTTCAACTGTAAAGAGTTTTGTTAATCCCTCTTCCAAAGGATTCAGTGGTTCTAAGAGTCTCCTTATCAAAAGACTCAGTGGTTCTAAGAGTCTCCTTATCAAAAGACTCAGTTGTTCTAAGAGTCTCCTTATCAAAATACTTAGGCAAAGGTTGTGCAATCCTACCAAGGAGGTAGAAGAGAGGAGTACCCAAATTTTGGGGAACCTCTATAAAATTGATGTGTCTTTGCGTGTGATTTTCTGTGTTGTCCACACCTTAGTTTTCTGGGTTTTATTTCAGCAATCAATACTTAATTTATTCTATCTTTGGTTTTGCTGAATGCATAATACTTAATGTTTTATTGTGTGTGCACTTTCACAAGGGCTCAGATCCTTCCTTCTTGGAAGGATTTTGGAGGCCAATTGAGGCCGTCTTTGGCAAAATGGCACTACAACATTTTTGGTCTTTAACAACACTTGAAAAATGTTGCCTAAAACTGTAAATTGTTGCCAAAACATTGAAAACTGTTGCCATGCGATGTTGCCTATAACTGTGTTGCCAAAGGTCAAAGGCAATAATTTTCATACATTTAGGCAACAATATATAAAAACTATTGCCTATAACCTTAGTATAGGCAACAGTTCTTCGATAAACCTATTGCAACATTTTAGAAATATTGACTTGTCGTGTTACAATTAAAAACTCTTGTCAAAATATACAAATGCAACACTTCAAAAATGTTGCCAAAAAGCTGCAACATTTTTTTTAAAAAATTGGCTAATGCAAAAGCATATAAAAATGTAAATCGAAGCTCCTAGCAAAATGAAAGGCTTGAAATACAAGTCGCACATCAAAAAAGTACACAAAATACTAAATTAATCAACATATATAATTTTTTATTTCGATTTTATTAATATAGTAATAAGAGGGTGGGAGATAGCACAATCCCATCAATACAGACCAATAGAGATATCATCTCTAATTAAACTTAATACAGTAAAAAAAATTCTATAATGACCAAAAAAGATAAATATTCGCAATCGGAGAGTCACATGAAGTCATAGTCATCTGCTGCATTATCATATGTGCCAAAAATAATGTTGTCATCCGGCTTGTCCACCATCAACTGCTTCTTCTTTTCTCCTGGAAGAAGAACAATATTGTGATGTAGTCCCGTCCAAGACAATCCTACACTGGACGGCGTATCGACGACTCTCGTTACGTTCTACGCCCTCTTTACCACACACTAACGAAACGCAGCAACACAATAGATTTTATTTATCTCTCGCGCTATCGTACGGGTAGCCGCACCACAAATGGTTCGGAGATTGGCTATAGGCCAAAATCATCTCCGGCTAAAAGGAACAATATTGGTTCCAACGAGCTTTGAGTTGTACCAAAATAGATCCACCATAGAAATCACGATTCGAAAGTGGTAGGATCTATCCCAGTGATGCGCTATTTCGGCACTGCTAATTAGCAGGCACGAGATGCAATACGACGACAGTGCACCGGTCGCTCAAGTAATAAAATAGGGAGTAACTCCCCGAATATCATTCTCAAAGGACCGCAAGTTGGGTAGTACGATTTGCTCAAACCAAGAAATCAGTTAAAAGGGTTAATAAGTAACAACGGGAGGTTTGGTTTGGGATCCTATGCTATTGCAGAATAAAGAGAGATGCGGGTCAAAAATCCGCTTCGCAAGGCGAGATGGATGCAACGGCCGCGATGCCGTGCTTCGGAAGGCGCATGGACGGAATGTAACTATGACGGTTGAGGGTCGCACAAACCTCTTCTCTAAACATCACCACTAGCAATTGCTAGTGGCTTTACACACAACGAATCTCAGAAATCACTAGGAAAAAGGGCTATTCATGCCATCACAACAACATTGCATATGAACACAAGCAATAATCCTTAAGATTAACTTAACAAGCATTCATAAAACCACAACAAAGAAGTTCAAGCATCAAAGGTTAGAGAGGACCCCAAAGAAGAAGTCACGTCTTGGGTTCACGGCCGGAATGAGAGGTTGTCGGGGTCTCTCAGAACTCGGCCCTCAGATGGTGAGCTTGATCGAAGGAGGCTGTCACCGCTCCTACGATCTTCAATGCTTCTCTGATCTCTCGGCGAGGAATGCTTGAGCTAATGGTGGAGAAAGCTTCCTAGTGCTCCCGGATGGAAGGATGGAGGTGGAAATCACCGGAAATAGCCTCTATGGTGGTGGAGATGAAGGGGAAGCCTTCATCCCTCAAGAGCAGCGGGAAGGAAGTGATTTCCCGCTCTCTGAATCGCTCCAGTCCGCCTCCAATCGCTCTCCTAGCGCTCTCTCCATTGACTGCCTCGATTCCTGCTTTTTATAGCAAACAGGCTGAAAAATGGTCACGCACAGTCGAACGCACGACCGTGCGATATTAACGGATAAAATATGGCTTCGGGAAGAAGCTGCGCCGCCCGTGCGATTTGCTCACGCACGACCAATACCGCCCGTGCGTTCAAACGCACGGGTAAACTCTGACCCTCTGAAATCACAAAGACACAGGTCGACCGTGCGTTTTACTCACGCACGGGCGAATCCGCCTGTGCGTCAAAACGCACGAGTAAACTCTGAAGCTCAATTTTCTGCCCAGACACAAACGCACGACCGCAACCGACCGTGCGTCAAGGAAACGCACGACCGTGCGATATGCACAGAAATTACTTCTGGGGAAAACGGGACGATCAGGTCACCTGCATACAAGATATAACAGCTGGAAATACATGTCCAGCATCAGAAAAACATAAAAGAAGGGAAGGGGAGCACCATGTGCTTACCCCCAACAACAAGGAATGCAATTGCACACCGAAATGAGCATAATAGTGCAAATAGCATGGAATAATACATATGAATGAAAACGTGCCTAAAATGTGGTGCAAAGACTAGAATATCAGCCCAAATGAGTCCAAATATATATATATATATATATATATATATATATTTATATATATATATATATATGGGACTCATCACACCCCCAGACTTAATCATTTGCACGTCTCGGGCAAACTACTCAGCTCTCCTGTCGGAACAATTGAATATTAGCATGAGTTTGATCGGTAGAGAACAATGCGAAGTCGCTTGCTCTCGCGCATAGAAATGCATTAGAACATAATTAAACTCAAGATTGTATCTAATTATTTCTAAAACAGTAAATTGAAATTTAATTTACTTGGATGGTGAATCCTGGTGAATCTTTCGGTCGCGCAAAAGGGAAAATAATGTGACTAATGAGTAGATTATTACTCAAATCGAAGCTACGGACAAACTCCTAAGAAATCCATCAAAGTCGGTGTCCATAGGCTTGCACGTTCGCACTCTCTCTACTGCATGAGACGACTCGTAACTAAAATCAATAGGACTTATAGGCAATCATTGGGCTTAGGTTGAGTATAGGCTAGGTAAGTAGAAGGACGATGGGAATCGCACTCAACACAATTTGAGCACTCTGGATAATAACAATCACCAATACAATATTTTCAGTAATTACACGACACCCCCAGACTTCAACTGAACACTAGGTGCTTGCTAAGCCAAAAATAAATTGAATTTGCCGAGAGAATATCATTTTTGCACCACTTTTTTTTTCTTTCTTTTCTTTTCTTTTCTCTCATCGACAAAATGACGTTTGTATGCACAATAAAACAACTCCCTTAGCTAATTTGAAGCTGCCATACATAACAAAAAATGACACCAAATGTGATCGAGAAAGAAATTTCTTTCAGCTCAAAAGTTGGTGCGAAAATAGGTTCGACCGTATGGCTTTGGTTAAATTTTTAATGGAGCTAAACAAGGAGGAAGGGTAGGCTCAAGTGGGCTTGCAACGGTGATTACGTAGGTAAGGATTTCCAAAGCTCAACCGGATCAAGAAATGGCCTATATCACATTTTATGACGAGTACTTCAACACAATCGTGTCGAGAGTCGCCTAGTGCAAGTTCTAGCCACCGAGAAAGGTTGTCCTTCCTTTCGACCCAAGTAATAAGCTACTACTAGTCTGCTACACTCGACCTTATGCTACCGTTGGATTCACCGGATTCACCACTAAAGTAAAATAAATTTCATCTACTATAAAAGAAATAACTAAATTATAATTTTGAATTCCATTCTACTCTAATTGAATTTCTAGGCGTGACGGGAGCACTTGACTAGAGCACTACTCGAGTCAACATTTTTCTCTACTCCTCACTCACATGCTAACAATTCAATTCTTACGAGTGGGAAAACCTCGTAGCGATACCCAAAAAGCACGCGTGATCAAGTGCGCGTGAATTAGGTGCAAGTGTATGCAATGTGCGCAACAAAATATAAATCCTAACTCAGCACATTCTAACATGTCATGCAACGTGTGTGCACATGCACAGCTCGCTCTCTCCCCCAGACTTGATTAAAAGTAACTAGAATAAACAATTCAAACATAAGTTAGAGAGGGGTAGAGTTGACATGCTCATAAAAGAGCATGCCAGAAGTGCGGTAATCCCATTTTTTTAAAAAAATATTTCCCCTTCATCATCGTCCACAAGAGAGCATCCTCCTACAATGATCGCAAAACAGAAATAACAGTGCACAAAAGGAATTAAAAAGCTAGACGGAACCGGGTGGTTCCCCATGGGTTGTCTCCCAAGAAGCCCTTTTGTTTAATGTCCTTAAAGGTGGACCAAATACCTGTATTAAAGCAGTTTATAAAGTCTAGGACTAAGCAAAAGTTAATAAATCCTAATTACTATTACATGCTCAATACAAATCAGCTATAAGCTGATTTGAATTAGTAACAATTGATGAAAGAAAAAGGTCCAGGGACCTGGTAGTAGGGGTGGAAATTAAGTAGGATGCTCAACCTCCAACCCCAGATCTCCTCCTTTTTTGCTCTCTTCTTCTCCTCCAGTATTATGTCTTCAAAGAAGAACCGCTTGCCCCCTTGTAACCAATCCTCCAAGGGAAGCACCAACGATGATGAGGAAACAAGATGTTCCTTCACTGCACCTTCCTCATCCCGCCAGGCTTTCGGCTCCTCCATGCATAAGATCTGATCAACCGTAGGAGGGACATCATGCATCCTTGTACAAAAAGAAAGGGGGTCAGGAAATAAATTAGAAGAAAAACTAAAAGAAATCTCATCTGAGGGGTAATCCCGGCTTCATCCCCCATGTGGTGCGGCAATGATAAACTGATGACATCGTCAAAGATCTCACTAGACTCGGCAGAGCACACAATGGCCTCCTTTATAACTTGGACGTCCTCGCACTGGACTGAAACGGTTGCTTCAGCACAATCGAGACTGTCCTCCTCCATGAGAGTGGGCACGACACTGCGCAGGTCTGCACCATCCTGCAAGTTTGCCTCAATGATAACATCAGAAAAAGATGTGGTTTCGTGTGTAGTGGGAGAAGATGTGCTTCTTAAGAGTTCAGGCTCACTCTCCACACAAGGGCACAAATGCACGCAAAGTGGTACGTGAACCGAAGAGGTATGGGGGGTCGCATCAGAAACAGGGTCATGAGGGACACTGATGCACGTGTCGATTCCAGAGACTTCAAGCAGTGAAGGTGGAAGGGACACGTAACCAGAGGAAGGAGCTGTGTTCGCCGAATTCGAGGATGGGACGATCCGGATATCCGGCTCATCGTCATCCTCCAATTGGCGAAGGTAATCCGCACAGTCCTTCAAGGCATGCTCTCTAGTTTTGCAAAATAAACACTGTCTCACCGGCTTAGCCGGCACCCAAGGTGCGGCAACCACGTGAGAGTGAGTTAACGGAGGTGCAGTAGAGGAGCCAAAAGATTTATGGGACCCGTATGGTTTCTGAACAACACCATACTCTTTGGGACACCTATCACTAGTGTGGGATGTGTCCCCACACCAACGACATCGGATATTCAAATGCGCCCACATGATACAGAAGAAGAAAATAGCATACTGAAGAAAAACAAAATATCTTAAAATGAATTTCCAAATAAAAACAAATCAAACACGCTTGCAGTCCCCGGCAATGGCGCCAAAAACTTGATGCACTATTTCGGCACAGCTAATTAGTAGGCACGAAATGCGATACGACGGCAGTGCACCGGTCGCTCAAGTAATAAAATAGGGAGGAACTCCCCGAATATCATTCTCAAAGGACCGCAAGTTGGGTACTATGATTTGCTCAAACCAGAAAATCAGTTAAAAGGGTTAATAAGTAACAACGGGAGGTTTGGTTTGGGATCCTATGCTATTGCAGAATAAAGAGAGATGCGGGTCAAAACTCCGCTTCGCAAGGTGAGATGGATGCAACGGCCACGATGCCGTGCTTCAGAAGGCGCGTGGACGGAATGTAACTATGACGGTTGAGGGTCGCACACACCTATTCTCTAAACATCACCACTAGCAATTGCTAGTTGCTTCACACACAACGAATCTCAGAAATCACTAGGAAAAAGGGCTATTCATGTCATCACAACAACATTGCATATGAACACAAGCAATAATCCTTAAGATTAACTTAACAAGCATTCATAAAACAACAACAAAGAAGTTCAAGCATCAAAGGTTAGAGAGGACCACAAAGAAGAAGTCACATCTTGGGTTCATGGCCGGAATGAGAGGTTGTCGGGCTCTCTCCAGACTCGGCCCTCAGATGGTGAGCTTGGCTCGAAGGAGGCTGTCACCGCTCCTACGATCTTCAACGCTTCTCTGATCTCTCGGCAAGGAATGCTTGAGCTAATGGTGGAGAAAGCTTCCTAGTGCTCCCGGATGGAAGGATGGAGGTGGAAATCACCGGAAATAGCCTCTATGGTGGTGGAGATGAAGGGGAAGCCTTCAGCCCTCAAGAGCAATGGGAAGGAAGTGATTCCCCGCTCTCTGAATACCTCCAGTCCGCCTCCAATCGCTCTCCTGTCGCTCTCTCTGTTTACTGCATCGATTCCTGCTTTTTATAGCAAACAGGCTGAAAAATGGTCACGCACGGTCGAATGCACGACCGTGCGCAGACCGTGCGATATTAACGGATAAAATATGGCTTGGGGAAGAAGTTGCGCCGCCCGTGCGATTTGCTCACGCACGACCAATACCGCCCATGCGTTCAAACGCACGGGTAAACTCCGACGCTCTGAAATCACAAAGACACAGGTTGACCGTGCGTTTTACTCACGCACGGGCGAATCCGCCCGTGCGTCAAAACGCACGAGTAAACTCCGACGCTCCATTTTCTGCCCAGACACAAACGCACGACCGCAACCGACCGTGCGTCAAGGAAATGCACGACCGTGCGATATGCACAGAAATTACTTCTGGGGAAAACGGGACGATCAGGTCACCTGCATACAAGATATAACAACTGGGAATACACGTCCAGCATCAGAAAAACATAAAAGAAGGGAAGGGGAGCACCATGTGCTTACCCCCAACAACAAGGAATGCAATTGCACACCGAAATGAGCTTAATAGTGCACCTAGCATGGAATAATACATATGAATGAAAACGTGCCTAAAATGTAGTGCAAAGACTAGAATACCAGCCCAAATGAGTCCAAAAATATATATATAATTGGGACTCATCACCCAGCTAAAAAAAAGTGCGAGGGTCGCCAATCCTCTCGAGAGTTATCGGAAAACCAAACGAAAATCACAAATCTAGTATGAGAAATACCGCAAAAATTAAGGCTTCGAAAAATGCACGCAAAAATCGTCCACCACAAGACTATCAAAGAAGGGAAAATCTCTTGAGTAGGAATTTTTGTTACCCCTCTCGGAATCGTAGATCCGAGATTTTGGATCCACAAGAAATAATCACCCTTCCCTCGAGATCCACAGAAAGCACACCAATGACAATGAACAAGCCCGCCTTCCCCGCTTCACGCCATAGGATATCACCCAAGTCTTTCTTCTTGCACGTGAAACTTTGAGAGAGTATTGGGATGGAGCCGTGGATGAGAGGAAAACTAGAGAGATGAAAGGTGGTGGAGGAATAGTCTTGAAGAGATATTAGGGAGGAAGGGAGAAGAGAGAGAGAGAGAGAGAGGGGAGGCCAAGACCTAGAAGCAAGAGGGAGACCCTCTTGGGCGGCGGCAAATGAGAAGGAGAGAGGGAGAGAGGAGATTTAGGTTTTGGGAAAAAGCCTTGATTGATTTCAATAATATTCTAAAAATGACCTAGATAGAGTTTTGGCCTTATATAAGGCTTACATCCAAGGGGCTATTAGCAACCAATAAATAGTGGCTAAACGCACACCACAAGTTCAAAATGACAGAAATAAAATAGTTAAATGCAAACCACATAAATGGATAAATGCAGACCATAAACTAGCAAGATAAATTAAATTTAAATCTTGTTGCGCGGGCGAAGATTGTAGCCGTGACCGCTACGGTGCCGCAAGTCTTTGGCCGGCGGAACATCATCATCATCTTTCGCCACTACCCCATTATCACCAAGTGCGCCATGAATGTCGTCTTCATCACCAAGTTAGTCGTCGTGGTGGCCGTCGCAATCAATCCTCCCCGCTCAAAAGGAATCATCACCGATGAGTGTGCGGGAAAGTAATGGCATAGGAGATCCGCGCCTAGAAGATCCACCTCCGAGGCAGAGAGCCAAGATTCGTCTGAAGCAGGACGTCCTCGCCACCGGATCAAAAACCTGTGAATGTCACCGTCGGGAGTGGGAAACACTGCATCCTGCAAAATCCTGTCAGGCAAGAAATCGGTCCGGGGGAACCTTGGAAATGCGTTAGGCAAAGAAGAAAAACATGTTTCATCATCAGTAGGAAACATACCTCCCATAGAATCTGAAGGAGAGAGCGATCCAGAAACAATCTCACCCCCACCCCATTAGAAGGTATAGTGGAAATATTAAACGGAGAGACAGAAAGTTCCGGTGGTGGAGCGACATAAGGCGTTAAATCTGAAACGTTAAAAACAGGGGAGATTCCCCAATCAGCGGGTAACTTTAATAGATATGCATTTTCGCCTAGCATCTTTAAAACCAAAAAAGGACCAGCTCTCCTATTCGCCAATTTCTTTATGGTGCCCAAAGGCATCCGTTCAGGGATAAGACGAACCATTACCAAATCAACAATATTCAAGGGGACTGCTCGCCTATGTACGTTAGAATTCGATTGATAAATATCATATTGCTTAGCTAACGTCTCGCTAATGTGCTTATGGAGAGCGTGAACGTGCGAGGCGAAGTCCTGTGCAAATTGACTGGATTTAAAAGATGGCGGTAACAGAACCAAGTCAAGAGGCACGGGCGCCTTATATCCATGTATGATCTCATTTGGAGATAAACCGGTGGACCTATTTTTAGAATTATTATAAGCTAATTGAGCATGAGGAAGAATAAGGTCCCACGTACCTTTATGACCACCCACTAGGCAATGAAGTAAACCACCCAAGCTTCAGTTAACCACTTCTGTTTGCCCATCCGTTTGGGGATGATAGGCCGACGAAAACATAAGTTTAGTACCCAAAAGCTTCCAAAGTGTTTTCCAGAAATAGCTAGTAAATTTAATGTCCCTATCAGTCACTATCATTTTGGGGACGCCCCGATGGGCCACGACCTCCTTGAAGTACAACTTAACAACATGTGATGCATCATTGGTGTTATTACAAGCGATAAAGTAGGGCATTTTGGAAAATCGATCCACTACGACCAGAATGGAATCGTATCGCCGAAATGTGAGGGGTATGCCCAATATGAAGTCCTTGCTAATGTCCTCCCACAGGACAGACAGAATCGGGAGTGGTGTGTAAAGACCCGCATTGGTCTTGTTACCTTTCGCTAATTGACATACACAGAAACTCCCTACGATTTTATTGACCATTGGTTTGAGGCCCGGCCAAAAGAATTTGTCATCTACTAGTGTTATAGTTTTATCTCGACCGAAATGTCCACCTAACCATCCACTATGTAATGGCGTAGCGAGGAGCGGGGAATACATAATTGCGTATGCTTAAATAGATAATCGTCGCGGATGTAGTATGTAGATATAGTAGAAGGGGAATTGTCCTGAGCGGCTAAGTATATTTCCTTAAAATCGGGGCATTGAACATATTCATCCATAATTCTTCCAAATCCTATGACCGTTACTTCCATTGTAGATAGTAATAGGGTGACTCGACTAAGAGCATCCGCCACACGATTTAACATACCCTTAAGGTGCTTAATAATGAATGTGTACTCCTGAAGGTACGAGACCCATTTGGCGTGCCGAGGGCTGATTTTACTTTGAGAGTTTACAAATTTTAGCGCCTCATGATCTGATAAGATTACAAATTCTTTCGATATAAGATAGTGTGCCAATGTTGGAGACAACGTATCACGACATATAACTAACGATCATAATTGGAATAATTTAACTTCGGGCCCTCAAGCTTCTCGCTAAAGTAACCTATCAGATGTCCCTCCTGACTTAAAACTCCTCTGATTCCTATCCCAGATGCGTCACATGATAATTCAAACACCTTGCTAAAGTCTGGCAACCGTAGTAGTGGGGCTTCAGACATCTGTTCCTTAATCATTTGAAACGCATTAGTGGCCGCTTTAGTCGAAATAAAATCACCCTTCTTCAAGCATTCAATGATTGGTGCCATGATACTACTAAAATTGCGAATAAATCTTCGATAAAATGTGGCCAATCCATGAAAACTTCTAACCTCCCAGATATTTTTTGGTTCCGGCCATTCTCGAATAACTTGGACTTTTTAGGGTCAACATGAATACCTTCGGAACTCATTATGTATCCTAGAAACTCTACGGAAGTCACACCAAATGCGCACTTTTTTATGATTAATAAATTCTTGGCGCAATGTTGTAAGGATTATCCTTAAATGTGTTTCATGGTCCATCGGCGAGAGGCTAAATACTAAGATGTCATCGAAGTATACCACTACAAATTTACCCATGTATGATTTAAATACTTGGGTCATCAACCGCGAGAAGGTACTCGGTCCATTGGTGAGCCTCTCTCCAAGCACCCACCACTCATACAGCCCATCCTTAGACTTAAATGCCATTTTCCATTCGTCTCCCTCTCGTATCCTTATTGGGTGGTAACCACTTTTAAGATCCAACTTTGAGAATGTGGTGGGTCCGGATAACATATCTAATAAGTCGTCCAAATGTGGGATGAGAAACCTATATTTAACAGTAAATTTATTTATGCCCGGTAGTCTACACACAATCTCCAAGACTTATCTTTCTTTGGGACCAAAAGGGCAGGGATGACACATGGGCTCTTACTATGGCGAATATATCCCTTTGCTAATAAATATGAAATCAAAGTTTGTAATTCACTATGTGCGGAGGGATTGAGCCGATAATGGGGGACATTAGGCAATGATGAGCCGGGGATGAAATCAATCTCGTTCTGAATTTCCCTCATGGGTAGCAACTTAGATGGTAAGTCCACCGGATAGACGTCCTTATACTCTTCCAAAAGTGTTCGCAGAGATAACGACAGGTTCTCTAAAGAGGGTGAATCTTCCTTAGCTTGTAGACATACAAAAGCATAGATGACGCCATCCAAGAAAGTCTCACGCTCTAGCTCCTTCTTGCTTATCAAACGTATTGTTTTCTTTTCTGCAGGCATAATTGTGCCTTTGGAGGCAATCGATGGATCCTTAGGCGGTGTGGGTTTCAAAACAATGGTCTTACCATAAACTTAAACTCGTAGGTGATGGCTCGTCCGAAATGGGTCACGTCATAATCATAAAGCCACGTGCATCCTAGTAGTACATGACAAACATCCATGGGGATGATGTCGCACCACACCTTATCGATATAGCTCTTCACCGTAAGCGGCACTAAACAATGTTTAGAGACCGCAATAAAAGTTTTGTTTACCCACGCTATTTTATACGAATGGGGGTGCGGTTCAGTGACTAAATGCATACGAGTGATGGCGTTCTCCGAAATGACATTCATGCTACTACCGCTATCTATTATTAATTTGCACCACTTCTCACCGCTTTTAAAATTCAACGAAAAGATGTTCGTCTCATTATACTCATCCGACGCACGCGGTGTGGCCAAAATACACCTCATAACCATCATATAAGAATCATCTTCAATATCACTCGGCTCGGCATCAGATTCATCACCGGCTTCATAGACGATCTCGGCGGGTTCAGACGTGGAGTCAAATAGTGCTAGTGGTTTACTCTTAGTCGGGTACTCACTAGAGTAGTGCCCTTGGATCCGCAAAGAATAACATGTTGCATTAGTCTTACTAATCTGTCCTATCGGAACTCTCTCACCAGTGGGATTCCTGATATTCCTAGCGGTAATGACTACGAAATTCGAATCAGTCGATCGAAACTTTCCTTTTTCCCTCATGGGGGATGAAGGTGGGGGTCCTAAAAGGGACTTTCCCTTTCGGAGTAATCGTCCCTTGGACTTGTAGGGGTTTTGCTTCTCTATGTCCAAGGCGGCATTGAATGTCGTGTTAAGGTCCGTATGACCATAACGTAGGAGCTTGCCTTGGATGTCTGGGTTGAGTCCCTTACGAAAATGAGATAGTGTAACTTCGGGCGTTTACTGGACGTCACACCGCACCATCATATCATTAAGGAGTCCCATGTACTCCGCTACCGATTTTCCCCCTGATGATGGGTGGCTAACTCATCGAACATTAAGGTTCAGTGATACGCAGGGACATATTGGTCAAACAGGAGTGCTTTCATGGCAGCCCACCCAATTGGGGGTACTCCATTCACGGTACCTAGACGCCTCTCTTCGTTCAACCAGAACGTTTTGGCCCTACCCAGAAGCTTCATCCGTGCAACCCGCACTTTCTCACTGTCCGTCAGGTTGTGCCACTCAAAATAACACTCGATCTCCATAATCCAGTCTAAAAATACTTGGGGTTCACCCATACCATCATATGACGATGGATCAATCTACACGGCTCTAGTTACATCGAACTCATAAGGAGCTCGAGGCGCTTGCTCATCATCCTGATTATGGGAATGGTTTGGTCTCTTATCTCGTTGGTTGGCAGTAGGATTTCGAGGCGCCACTTAATTTAATGCTAACCTTTGTAATAACTGTGTGAGTGCATCGAACCTAACGTTAAACTTGTCCCGAAGCTCCGCAATCGTTGCCAGAGCGTGCTCATCCTCATGGTCATCTGCCATGTTTGAAGTGTATGAGGGATACTACATGCCAAGACTAGTGCGCATGAACTACAGGACACTTTTTCAGACTTTTGTTCTTAAAAAAATAAGAATAGTTCTCTGGAAAAATTTTTTTTTACTAATTGCAGACCAGAAACAACTACGGTGTTCTATTGGCAACGATTTGTGCCAAAGCTTGGGTGCAATGGTGTTGGTGTCCTACGTAGGAGATGACAAAGGATTGGGCCTATTAAGAAATGAGCCCTAACCTCGCTTTGATACCAAATTGATGTAGGCCCGTCCAAGATGATCCTACACGGACGGCGTATCGATGACTCTCGTTATGTTCTACGCCCTCTTTACCACACACTAACGAAACGCAGCAAACACAATAGATTTTATTTATCTCTCACGCTATCATACAGGTCGCCGCACCGCAAATGGTTCGGAGAATGGCTATAGGCCAAAATCCTCTCCGGCTAAAAGGAACAATATTGGTTCCGACGAGCATTGAGTTGTACTAAAATAGATCCCCAAAGAAATCACGATTCGAAAGTGGTAGGATCTATCCCAACTAAAAAAAAGAGCGAGGGTCGCCAATCCTCTTGAGAGTTATCGGAAAACCAAACGAAAATCATAAATCTATTATGAGAAATACCGCAAAAATTAAGGCTTCAAAAAATCCACGCAAAAATCGTCCACCACAAGACTATCAAAGAAGGGAAAATCTCTTGAGTAGGAAATTTTGTTACCTCGGAATCGTAGATCTGAGATTTTGGATCCACAAGAAGTAATCGCCCTTCCCTCGAGATCCACGAAAAGCGCACCAATGACAATGAACTTGCCCGCCTTCCCCTCTTCACACCGTAGGAGATCACCCAAGCCATTCTTCTTGCACGTAAAACTTTGAGAGAGTATTGGGATGGAGCCGTGGATGAGAGGAAAACTAGAGAGATGAAAGGTGGTGGAGGAATAGTCTTGAAGAGATATTAGGGAGGAAGGGAGAAGAGAGAGAGAGGGGCGTCCAAGACCTAGAAGCAAGAGGGAGACCCCCTTTGGCGGCGCCAAATGAGAAGGAGAGAGGGAGAGAGGAGATTTAGGTTTTGGGAAAAAGCCTTGATTGGTTTCAATAATATTCTAAAAATGACATAGATAGAGTTTTGGCCTTATATAAGGCTTACATCCAATGGGCTATTAGCAGCCCATAAACAGTGGCTAAACGCACACCACAAGTTCAAAATGACAGAAATAACATAGTTAAATGCAAACCACATAAATGCAGACCAAAAACTAGCAAGATAAATTAAATTTAAATCTTGTTGCGTGGGCAAAGATTGTAGCTGTGACCGCTACGGCGCCGCAAGTATTTGGCCAGCGGATCATCATCATCATCTTCCGCCACTACCCCATGATCACCAAGTGCGCCATGGACGTCATCTTCATCACCAAGTTGGCCATCGTGGTGGTCGTCGCCATCACATTGATCAGTTGAAAATGTTGAAAGATTATCATTAGAAAGACTACTTACTAATATCAATTATGATTCAAGAAATATAAGAGAAAAAATATACTTTCACCATTTACTAATATACTTACTGGAAAATTAGTTCACATGCCTCTCGGGGCATATCTACTCTCCTCTTGGAAGCAATTCATAGTCTGTGTTGTCCACAAGAGCATCAACTCCAACCTAGGAACATAGAAAATGAGTAGTATGCTAAATAAAATCTGCACAGAGAACAACGGGTGCGGGATATGATTCAGATTTGATGGCATAGTTATAGACCAAAGGGTGTGGGAAATGATTCAGCTACCTAACCCCAAAGACTGCGAAGGATTGTTCACCAAAGAGAAGGGTTTTGGAATCCTTCACCTTAATTTCATGATGCTTCCACTGGCCATGCAAAAATACATACACACGCTATACATTTCAAGCACAAATGAACACAATATTCCAACCTTACTTACGAAAATTCTTAGCAGATTTTTTGACGATATACTAATTTCGGCCCAACAGAGCGAGACAATTACACCCATTTACAAACAATCTTAGTAGAACAACTAAAAAACTAAATTAGGGCTAAAATCCCCTTTCAATTTAGAGCAAACAACATATTATCCACAAAAATACCTATAAGCATTTCATCAAACATCTAAAATGCAAAATTATCTAAAATTTTAGTAGAACAACTAAAACTCAGAAAACTATATCATCTAAAATGCAAAATGATGATGCAGATGAAGGAAAAATAGACAAAAAACTATCTTGTATGTGCTCATAAGGAACCTGTCGTATGTGCTCATAGGGAACCTTTTGGATTTGATAAAAACTTGTGGAGATAGTGAAATAGAAGCTAACTTCAACAAGGACGGATCGAACTCCTCCATTCAAAGATAAACAAAAAAATCAAACAAAAAATGGAATACCTAATGTCGACTGGAATGGAGAGAAGAGCAGCGTCAGAAATGGTGCCGTAAGAGATGATCTGCTTGAATGAACCTCTTCCCACCGAGAACTTGTCCTAAAATAGAGAAATGGCGCTGGAATGAACCTCTTCCCACCATGAATGGAAGAGAAGAACTGAATCTGAAAAAAAATCAAATGAGCAGGAATATGAACAGTGGAGGAAGATAGATGGGAGAATGGGGGGTCTCGAGAACTCACTGTCGGTGAAATCGCTGGACTTCTGGAGGAAGAAGATCACGAGGCTAGGGTTTCTTATTGCTTGAGGTGCAGAGAGATGGTAGAGAGAAGGCGATATGGCGATGAAGATGCGGAGATAATTATGGAGGGACAGAGGTTTACCGGTCGATTCAGTTCTTTGGCCAATGTCAATGGAGATGAAACTTGCATATCCCAGAGGCCGACGTCAATGGATATGAGGCTTGCATCGTCTGGAGGCGGTGTCGACTGGAGGCGGTGTTGATCAGGATCGTCGATTGCGGAGCTAGGTTAGAATTGAGATGTAGGGGGATCATGAGGAAATGGCGAGGAAGTCAAGCCCCAACGCGAATAAGACAAGGAAGAGTCGGGAAAGATATCGAGGGTTTGGAGTTCAGAAACAATATTTTTGTAAATTTAATTTTTTTTAAGTAATATTTATAATGTGCGTATAGTTTTTTCTGGTGTGTGAATATAGTTTTGGCTGAGTTAAAAATGGTTTGGCAACACTTTTAACGTGTTGCAAATTATTTTTTATAAAGACAACATTTCATAATTGTTGTCTAAAGTGAATCGTCTATTGCAACATTTGAAAAATATTCTCTATAAGGGATTAGAGAACATTTATTGAATGTTGCACAGAAATTGTTGCCTAAAGTTACTAACTTATTGCAAAACTTAAAAACTGTTCTCTAATTTAGGTTTAGACAACATTTTATAAATGTTGCAAAGTCAAGTGTTGCTAAAGACCAAAATGTTGTAGTATGGCCGACGCCACCACCTCAGGCCGGGGGTTGGCCGACGTTTGCCAGAGAAATGGTGACCGGGGTGGTATATAGGCGAAATGGGGGCGAGATTTGGATGAGCTAAAGAGACCAATCGGGAACATGGTCGTTTGGTCAATTATTCATGAAATTCAAAAAGGAAAGAGTAGATGACTAGCACTAACGGAGGAGAGGAGGAAGGCCTGCCTAATTGGAGCTGTTGCAACGTGTAACCCGCTTGGGAGACATAGCCGATCCTCTTCTTTATTCCATGGCGAATCATATGGACAATGGTTGAATCCATCAATTTGCAGGGGATTCTCTTCCTCTCGACTCTCTGAAGGTGGTTGAGGTCTCAATTGGAGCTGGGGTAAAGGGTATAAGGAGCTGCCATTATGGACACCTCTTGGCCGACCAATGAGATCCAAATTCAGCTCCACTTGGCCAACTCCCTGTTTGAAGCATGCTGGGATTTCTCTAGGAAATTAGAAAGAAGGCTAGGATGTTGGATCTGTAGACGCCCTTAGAGGGAGGGGGGGGGGGGAATAAGGGTTTTAAACATTTTATGATTATTATAGAAAATAATTCTCTGTTGCTACGGCCAGCGGTAGTGTTACCGCTCGGCGTTAGTGATAAAAAAATACATTTAGGTTAAACCAATGAAAATCAGAGAGCATGAATCAGAGATGAAGAAACAAACATATTTTCATTAATATTAAATTGAAATAGTTATGATTACCAAGACTTTTCCCAATGACGCTTGGAAAGAGGCGAATAATATGAAAACTCTTTTTGTTTTCTATACCGACTCGTATCCCCACAAACCGGTTAGCTTTAGCCGATCTCTCCCCAGATACGGCCTCAAGCCGCACTAGCCAATCGATCACCAGAAAGGCATCGAGCACCCCCTAGATCTACTCCCTAGACCCAGTCAACATGTGGCGAATTCCTCCCTAAGTCCTACCTAGACCAAGTCGCTGTGTGGCAATTTCCCCTAGTCCCCGCAAGGCCCTAGTCGCCGTGTGGTGAGTTCCTCTACCGAACAAAAGATATAAAGGTTACAATTAGAAAATAAAAACAACACAAACTAAAAACTCCCTCAAAAGAAGAACTTGATGTTTATGTAGATGCGATTGTATCGGTCTTCAAGTTCTTTGCATTCACGAACGTTGACGGAGTTCTTCGGACTGCTTGGAGAAGGCTCTCACAAGTGCTCAGAATATAAGGCTTCAATTCCTTCAGCAACACCAAGTGATGAGTAGTATTTTTGCCTAATATTATTATAGTTTTTAGGCTAATAATAATTTGAATTTATAAATAACATGTCTATTTTAACCAAATAATCATTTCTATTTATAATTGTTCACTAACTTAAGTTTGTTTTATGTTTTTCAGGATTTCTAGAGCTTTTGCTGAAAAATGCAAGTATACGCCCTCAGTCACGCCCGTGACTAAGGGCGTGTCAACATAAAACTCATTCCAGACCTGCTGCCGCCAACCTGGGCTCATTCTAAGAAGAATTTTCAATGTCACGCCCATGACTTGCCAAGTCACGCCTGTGAATTTCCATTGTTACGCCCGTGAACCCTGCCCCCAGCTCAGCCGGCCGTGTCCTGAAGATATGACGTAATTTTGCCAAGTACACGCCCGTGACTTCCAATGTCACGCCCGTGTAACCTCCCTGTCAGCAGATCATGCCCCAGATCACGCCCCGAGGATGCTTCGCCAATATCACGCCCGTGTAGCTCCAATGACACGGGCATGTAACTCTTTTACCGCCAGAATCACGCGCCATCCCATCGTGGACTTCCCGCCAAGCTGCATTTTAAAGATTACACGCCCTTGGTCACGGGCGTGACCAAGGGCGTGACATGCATGTAATGCCTGCCGTAACTCCACAAGGCACCTCTCCCACTCCAGCTTCGATCACGCCCATTACACGCCCTTGGTCACGGGCGTGACCAAGGGCGTGTAACCCTAATTTTTGCCTATAAAAAGGCAGCTCTTCCAGATCTAAAGGCATCCCTTTTTCCACCCTCCTTGGGTCGAAACTTCTTTCCTTCTGCCCCCTTTTGGGACAGAATTATTCTTTTCAATTCCTGTATTAGTTTAGATTTCAATTTTATGTAATTTCAATTTATGCAATGTAGTCTTAGTTTTCATTTGATGCAAAGCTTTCAATTCTTATGTAATTTAATTTCCTTTTAATAAAAAATGTCTTTTCCATTCATTTCCTCTTTTTATTTTCATGTCATTTTGATTACTTTTTAGATCTTGAAATTTGCAAGTCTTGGATGAAATAATTTCTTATTCGTTTTTATCTCTTTTCCTCCTTCGATTTATTCTTGATTTATCTTGATTTCATATGTCTATGTATGACTTCAAATCTATTTTCGTATTCTAGTTAGCCGAACTAGCTCGTGAGTATGAATCGAACGCTCAGGAATAAAAAGAGTTGCACGCAACCCTCAAGAGAGGATGACGTAAATCTTCTGAATAAGAGTCAAATCACATTGTGGGATTAACCTCGTTAAAGCAAGTTTAGGGGTTTCGATTATAGAACGAGAGTCCGGTCGATCAACCTAATCTTAGTTGGGCGCAGTCCTCGACCAAGGCGCCACCATAATTCGGGAATCTCCATGGTCAAGGATTGGATATGAAGTAGAATTTATCTCTCTTGATTTTCATTCCGAGTGCGCTTTGATCAAGATTTGTTTTCTTTTTTCTTTATTTCGTATTTTAGTTTTTTTTATAAAAATCACTAATAAAATATTATTCAATAAAATAATAGTTTTTTTTCAAAGTAAAAGTACTTGATAGCCCCGAGTCTAATACGACCTTGATATTCTTTATATCGTATACTATATTTCGATAGGTACACTTGCCTTAATCGAGTATAGATTGGAGAACACGATTTTCTCTATCAACTTTTTTGCGTCGTTGCCGGGGAATTTTTTGTCGATATTTCGAAAAGGGGAAATGCTATTAATTTTATCTTTTTTTTCTTCTTTTTTTTCTTCCTTTTATTTAAAAAAAATGTAAAAATGAAAAAAATATATGCTATAATTAAATTCATGGAAAGGACGTTTTGGGCTTGAATTCCCATCACAGCCTCTAGTAACTTGTGAGCCCTTCACCGGGTAGACCTTGGGAAGTCCAAGACTAATTAAAACATATAAAAAAATTCCCATTTTTTTTCTTTTTCATACTTAGTTTTCAACATTGGGGACAATGTTGAACCTTAAGTATGGGGGTGTATTTTTCTAATCTTTAAAATTTTTACAAAAAAAAATTCCAAAAAATATTTAAAAATTTCAAAACTTAAAATTTTTTAATAATAATCAAGTAACCCCTTACTTTGGTTTTTATTATTTCCAAAATCAAACATTTGAGAGTTTATTTATAAGCATTTTTAACTATTTTTAATTGGCTAATCTTCTATTTTATCATGGTTAATAAAAATTTAATATTTAGTTGATTTAGTTTTAAGGAATTTATTATGATCTTAATTTGATTAGAGTAATTTATTTAGCGTTTTTTCTCTTTTATTTTAATTAGTCTCAATTTTGTAGTAGTTGTGCTTAACAACTTTAGATTTTAATTATTTTATCTCATGCTTTTAGATCCTTAGGAAATTTCAATTTACTACAGTTGGTCTCAAAATATTTCAATTTAATCTAAAATTTATTTTAGCCCTTCCCAAAGAAAAAAAAAAGAGTTATTAAAAGATCATATGTCATGGAAATAAGAGGATAAAATTCATTATTTCCTAAACATATGCACCTCCCTTTTATGAAGTTTATTATGAAAAGAATATATGTCATGGAAAATGAGAGGATAAAATTCATCATTTTCCTAAACATGTACAAGTAGAAAAAAAAAGATGGGGTGAGAGGATAAAATTCATCACTCCCAATCAATGCTAGCTTCATGTTAACCCAAACCCCTTTAGCCAATATAATTGATTTTAGACTCAAATTAAAATATTGGGAGAGCATAAGTAATAGTTTGAATTTTTCCGTAAGCCTCTTCAAAATTGGAGTTTTTATAATTCTAATCTAATTTTGATTCGCAAATTACCTAATTTTGTCAGCTAGTTAAATAATTTGAGAATTCTTGGCTAAACATTTCTCTCTTTTTATCTTATTTTCATAATTTAGGACTTATCTCTTAAATCACTAAATTTTATTTTTAAGCTTTCTTTTGATTCAAGAAAATTTAGTTTAATTAGAAATATTATTTATGTCTTATGAATATCTATCATACTTTTGCTCTGGAATAGCAAAAGCTTAAGTATGGGGGTATTTGATGAGTAGTATTTTTGCCTAATATTATTATAGTTTTTAGGCTAATAATAATTTGAATTTATAAATAATATGCCAATTTTAACCAAATAATCATTTCTATTTATAATTGTTCACTAACTTAAGTTTGTTTTATGTTTTTCAGGATTTCTGGAGCTATTGCTGAAAAATGCAAGTACACGCCCTCAATCACGCCCGTGACCAAGGGCGTGTCAACATAAAACTCATTCCAGACCTGCTGCCGCCAACCTGGGCTCATTCTGAGAAGAATTTCAATGTCACGCCTGTTGAAATTATTGAAGTGAAGTGGATGTTTCCCAGTGGCTTGAATAAACAGTTCGGCAGCGGCTTGTCTATGGACTGGTTTATATTATTCTTGTGCTGTTTGCAGCGAGCTCAGCGATCAGGCGACCTTCTGTGGTTAGGCGATCTGAGTTGCGGTTTGGTGACAGCTTTTGTTCTCTGTTCTGTTCAATAAGCTCCAGTTCATGCGATCTGAGGTGGCGGTCTTGCAGTGCAGGTCATCTTGCCTGTATTCTGTTCGTGCTGTCTCAGGACAAGCTGGGTGGTCTCTGGAGTGCAGTGGTGTGTGCGGTCTCTGCTTTGTCAGGTCGCCAGATTTGTGTTTTTGGTGTGTTTTGTTCTTCTCTCCTTTGTGATTCTTATGAATCATGTCTCGCCATGTATGTCTCGAAATGTAATGAAGTTTTTTGTGATTCAATAAAGACTATTGTGTTGCTGTGTGGCATTGTGGTTGTTTGGCTATAACTCAGTTGATGCAACTCCTGCTTACTCCTAAACGGTTCATCAAAAATTTTAACATGGTATCAGAACTAGGTTGTTGGAGTGGATAAGCAGTGTTCGACTTGAGTTTCCATCGTCTTTGTGAAGAAGAGACCACATAGTTTGCCATGGAAGCTGGATATGCAAGAGGGCTTGGTATTGAACTCCTCATATCGACTAACTTCAAGAAATGGAAGTCGTGTATGGAGAGTTACTTGCTTGGCGAGGATCTATGGGAGATAGTTGGAGGAGAAGACACACAAGAAGTTCATATAGCAGGAGATAATAAGGCAGAGGTGAGACTTTGGAGGAGGACTAATGCAAAGGCAGAGTTCACACTCAAGAGGGCTACCTCACCAGAGCTTTTCGATCACATCATTGGATGTAAATCTGCTGCTGAGATTTGGACGTCTTTGGACGTACTGTTCAATAAGAAGAATGTAGCTCGGCTAAAGTTTCTTGAAAATGAGTTGGTGAAGGCCTCTCAAGGTGATCTTTCTATCTCTACTTTCTTTCTCAAGATGAAGAACCTCACAGCAGACATTTCTGCATTGGACCCTGATTAGCCCATCTCGGAGGCAAAACTGAAGAGGCATATCATCCGCGGGTTACAGAAGGAGTATCTTGCCTTTGTGACGTCAGTTCAAGGTTGGGCAAATCAGCCATCTCTGTTGGAGCTGGAAAACTTACTTGCTTCGCAGGAAAGTTTGGCAAAACTGATGGCGGTGACTTCTATCTCTGGGGAGATAACGATGTGTTGTTCTCTGGGAAGAAGAAGAAGAAGTGGGAGAAGAAGAAGCCAGTTCATGATGGACCCTCTACTTCAGGTCAGCAGTTTAGGGGTTATGTTCCTAAGTCTGATGGGAAGAAGAAGGGAGAGGGACCAAGGTGCTTCAGGTGCAATAATACCGGCCACTTCAAGAAAGATTGCCGGGTTAATCTTCAGCTGAGACATGCAGCGGAGAAGGAGAAGCCAAAGTCTGATGAAGCTGGATTGGGAGAAGCCTTTGCGGCCAATATGACGGCGATGCCCATTAAGGCCTTGGCTGCCATCAACTTCGAAGAGGATTGGATCGTGGATTCAGGGTGTGGGCATCACCTCACCGGGGATGAATCAATGTTCTCTTCTTTGGCGCCTTACTCAGGTAATGATGTTATCATTATGGCTGATAATTCAGTTCATGTAGTAGAACAAGAAGGTGATGTCTCTCTGAGCAGTGATAAGGGTCCACTCACATTGAGGAGTGTTTATCACGTGCCGGGTATGAAGAAGAATCTCTTCTCTGTGACCAATGCGGTCGATGCCGGTTATCACGTTCTGTTTGGCCCAACAGAAGTGAAGTTTCTTAAAACTCAACCGGAGATAAAGGGAGATGTAATTAATGTTGGAAAGTGGTTAAAGGTCTTGTTCGTTTTATCGACATGTACCTATGTTGATAAGATGAGTACAAATGATAGCGCGACTATCTGGAATGAAAGGTTGGGGCATGTAGGCATGGACAAATTGAAGGCTATGGCGGTAAGGGGCCTTGTCAAGGGCTTGCCTAGCTTGTCCTCCTATGGAGATGATCATGTTTGTGCGGGATGTCAGTTTGGTAAGTCTCATCAACTTCCATTTGATAAATCGCAAACAAGGTGCAAAGCACCGTTGGAGTGCTTTCAGGGTAATTTGATGGGACCGACTGCCACCCCAAGCCTTGGAGGCAACATATATATGTTGGTGTTGATCAACGATTACACAAGATATGTTTGGGTGTATTTTCTGAAAGAGAAGTCAGAAGCTTTTGTGAAGTTCAAGGAGTTCAAGGAGCTGGTGGAAGGTCGGTTAGGCCTGCGGGTGAAAAAATTGAGAACTGACAATGGTGGGGAATTCACCTCTAGTGAGTTTTCAAGTTTTTGCAAGAAGCACGGCGTTCGGAGAGAGCTCACTTGTTCCCATACTCTACAGCAAAATGGCGTTGCAGAGCGGAAGATCCATCATCTGACGGAAACCTACAAATGATGGCTTCATGCCAAGAGTATCCCAAAGTCCTTTTGGACGGAGGGAATGTCTTGTGCGGCATATGTCGTCAATAGGATGCCTCTAAGTCCTATCAACATGAATACCCCTCACGAACTGATGTTCAAGGAGAAGCCAAGTGTTGCACACCTTCCGGTGTTTGGGTCAACCTATTATGTGCATATCCCTGATGCTCTTCGGACAAAGCTAGATGTGAAAGCAAGGAGGCTAGTCATTGTTGGATATGATGAGTGGAAGAAGGGATGGAGATGCATGGATCCTGAGACACGGAGATCAGTGGTATCTCGGGATGTGGTGTTCGATGAGGTGACTTCTTATAAGGAGAGTTCAAGAGTTGAACTACAGGAGAGCAGGGTTGATGAAAAAGGGAAGGCTGCGGGAAATCTTCAAGTGGAGTTGCCTATTTCACTAGGAGCTCCAGCTGTGTCAAGCTCAGAGATGGAGGCTTCAAGTTCTGGAAGCAGGGGGAGCGATGCTCCAAGTTCGCCTGCAAGAGGAGCTAGCACAGAAGAAGCAGCTGAGGAGGTGGTTAGTCAGGTGCAACCTCTTAGGAGGTCGAAGAGGACTATCAAGCCACCGGATCGATGCACAGGAGGAAACATGATGAGCTTTGTCTCATGTTTCTTTGCTGGTCCCTTGGATGAGCGGGAGCCATCGAGATTTGAGAAGGCCAAAGGCGTGATGCAGTGGGACATTGCTATGCAGGAGGAGATGGATGCTCTCATGAAAAATGAGACTTGCTCTCTAGTGCCCAGGCCCAAGGGCATTACCCCTGTGACATGCAAGTGGGTCTATAAGCTCAAGAAGAAAGCTGACGGCATGATCGAGCGATACAAGGCTCGCCTTTTGGATCACAGGTTCTCACAGTAGTACGGAGAAGATTATGATAAGACGTTCAGTCCAGTGGCAAAGATGACTTTGGTTCGATTTGTTATTGCTTTGGCGGCATCCAGTGGATGGGAGATTTGGCAGCTTGACTTGAAGAATGCTTTCTTATACAGAGAGATTGACATGGATATCTTCATGATCCAACCGCCGGGCTTCATCTCCGAGGATTGTCCGGACTACGTCAACAAACTGAAGAAAGCCCTGTATGGGTTGAAGCAAGCGCCTTGGGCGTGGTATGGGAAGATCGCGGAGTATCTTCTATTTTGCGGGTTCTTTGCTTCAGACTCTGATTCTATCTTGTTCGTCAAGAATGAGGGGGTGCTTCGGGTTATTGTTCTGCTGTATATGGATGACATGATCATCACCGTGAACTCAAAGGAGGCAGTAGCAAGGCTGAGAGCCGAGCTTGCTATCAGTTTTGAGATGAAAGATCTGGGTGAGCTCCACCAGTTCCTTGGACTCAAAGTTCAAAGGAGAGAGAGCGGAGTGTTCATTTCCCAGGCTGGATATGCGGAGCGGGTCGTTCAACGATTCGGCATGGAGGAAGGGAAGAGCAGCTCTATACCTCTAGAACAGCATCATAAACATCGGAAGGATGAGGGGAGAGTTCTATCTGAACCGTTGGTGTTCCGAGATCTGGTTGGGAGGTTGATCTACTTGACCATCACGAGGCCAGATATTGCTTATGCAGTTGGCAAGGTGAGTTGGTACATGGCGGAACCACGGAAGCCTCATCTTCTGGCGGTAAAAGGAATTTTGAAGTATGTAAAGTCGACCTCTGATCTGGGTCTCCTATATAGGAGAGGGTCAAGCTTGGAGTTACATGGATACATGGATGCTGATTACGGGGGAGATGTGGATGATTGGAGAACAACGTCTGGTTATGTCTTTATGGCAGGCCCCACAGCTATTTATTGGTGCAGCAAAAAGCAGGACTCGGTGTCTGTATCTACCACAGAAGCGGAATACAAGGCTTCGGCCTTGGCAGCTCAGGAAGCCGTTTGGCTCAGGAGGTTGGTGGAGGATGTTCATGAGGAGGTTCGAGGTCCCATTATGCTACGTGGGGACAATGAGTGTGCTCTCAAGTTGGTTAATAATCCAGTCTGTCATGCGAGAACCAAGCACATTGAGATTGAGCACCATTTCATTCGTGAGTAGGTGTTGGGAGGATCTCTTATGGTCGAGCATGTTCGGAGTGTGGACAATGTTGCCGACATCTTCGCAAAGCTGCTGGCAAAGGGACCGTTTACTTGATTGCAGAGTTTACTCGGGCTAATTTCCACTTCCCACTTCAAGGGGGAGTGTTGAAATTATTGAAGTGCAGTGGAAGTTGGCCGGCGGTCTGTATATTGGTGACTGCAGAGACCGCGCGGTCTCTGTGCTGGTGCTCTGCCGGTCTGGTTCTAGCAGTCTATTCTTTGCTGGTCTGGCAACTTGTTCTATGTCTGCTAGGTGTTCTTGGTCTTTCTTCTTTGGAAGAAGAACGAGCGGTTTGTTCTTGAGTAACCGCTGTGACTGGGCAGCCTTTGTAGGTTGATCTGGCGACTTGTTTGAAGTCGGCCAGATGTTCTTGGTTTGCTCTAGGCGGTCTAAGGAAGGAGTGATCTGTGTCCGCGCGGCTTGTGCGCGGTTTGCAGCTAATTTGCGGTCTTGGACAGGATGTTGTCCAAGTGGTGAGAACGCGCGGTCTGCTCTGTGAGACCGCTCACGATCTGATGGGTGGTGATTGTACCTCTCTTGTGGCAGTGATGACATCCGTCCTCTCGCCTATAAATAGGGGTGCAGGGCCCATCATTCTTAAGGAGAACTGTAAGAACTAAAGCCTGGGTTGTTTTGTGCGGTCTCAACTTTGAGGTCGGGTGGTCTCGGAAGCCAATTGACTGTTTGTTGTGTTTGCAGGTTTGCGGTCAGCAGGTTGCGGTCTCCTTCCTTGGTGATTTCCCAGTGGATTGAATAAAAAGTTCGGCACCGGCTTGTCTGCGGACTGGTTTATGTTGTTCTTGTGCTGTTCGCAGCGAGCTCAGCGATCAGGCGACCTTCTGTGGTTAGGCGATCTGAGTTGCGGTTTGGTGACAGCTTCTGTTCTCTGTTCTGTTCAATAAGCTCCAGTTCATGCGGTCTAAGGTGGAGGTCTTGCAGTGCAGGTCATCTTGCCTGTATTCTGTTCGTGCGGTCTCAGGACAAGCCGGGCAGTCTCTGGAGTGCAGCGGTCTGTGCGGTCTCTGCTTTGTCAGGTCGCCATATTTGTGTTTTTGGTGTGTATTGTTCTTCTCTCCTTCATGATTCTTATGAATCATGTCTCGCCATGTATGTCTCGAAATGTAATGAAGTTTTTTGTGATTCAATAAAGACTATTGTGTTGCTATGTGGCATTGTGGTTGTTTGGCTATAACTCAGTTGATGCAACTCCTTCTTACTCCTAAACGGTTCATCAAAAATTTTAACAACGCCCGTGAGTTGCCAAGTCACGCCCGTGACTTTCCATTGTCACGCCCGTGAACCATGCCTCCAGCTCAGCCGCCCGTGTACTGAAGCCATGACGCAATTTCGCCAAGTACACGCCCGTGACTTCCAATGTCATGCCCGTGTAACCTCCCAGCTTCCAGCAGATCATGCCCCAAATCACGCCCCGAGGATGCTTCGCCAATGTTACGCTCATGTAGCTCCAATGACACGGGCGTGTAACTCCTTTGCTGCCAGAATCACGCGCCCTCCCGGTGTGGACTTCCCACCAAGCTGCATTTTAAAGATTACACACCCTTGGTCACGGGCGTGACCAAGGGCGTGACACGCATATAACGCCTTCCGTAACTCTAGAAGGCGACACTCCCGCTCCAGCTTCAATCAAGCTGTAACCCTAATTTTTGCCTATAAAAAGGCAGCTCTTCCAGATCTCAAGGCATCCCTTTTTCCACCCTCCTTAGGTCGAAACTTCTTTCCTTCTGCCCCCTTTTGGGGTAGAATTATTCTTTTCAATTCATGTATTAGTTTAGATTTCAATTTTATGTAATTTCAATTTATGCAATGCATTCTTAGTTTTCATTTCATGCAAAGCTGTCAATTCTTATGTAATTCAATTTCCTTTTAATAAAAAATGTCTTTTCCATTCATTTCCTCTTTTTATTTTCATGTCATTTTGATTAATTTTTTAGATCTTGAAATTTGCAAGTCTTGGGCTGAAATAATTTCTCATTCGTTTTTATCTCTTTTCCTCCTTCGATTTATTCTTGATTTATCTTGATTTCATATGTCTATGTATGACTTCAATCTGTTTTCGTATTCTAGTTAGCCGAACCAGCTCATGAGTACGAATCGATCGCTCAGGAATAAAAAGAGTTGCACGGAACCCTCGAGAGAGGATGACGTAAATCTTCTGAATAGGAGTCAAATCCTATAGTGGGATTCACCTCGTTAAAGCAAGTTTAGGGGTTTCAATTATAGAACGAGAGTTCGGTCGATCAACCTAATCTTAGTTGGGCGCAGTCCTCGACCAAGGCGCGACCATAATCTGGGAATCTCCACGGTCAAGGATTGGATTAGAAGTAGAATTTATTTCTCTTGATTTTCATTCCGAGTGCGCTTTGATCAAGATTTGATTTCTTTTTTCTTTATTTCGTATTTTAGTTTTTTTTTTATAAAAATCACTAATATAATATTATTCGATAAAATAATTGTTTTGTTTTCCCGAAGTAAAAGTACTCGACAGCCCCCAGTCTAATACGACCTTGATATTCTTTATATCTTATGCTATATTTCGATAGGTACACTTGCCTTAATCGAGTATAGATTGGAGAACACGATTTTCTCTATCAGCAAGCAACAACGGAGGAGGCGCGCGTCTTTAAATTGAGTTAGCCGCTACCGCCTGCGGTAGTACTACCGCCACGCGGTAGCCACATTAGGCAATGATCAAGCGCACAGATCATGGCAACTTAGGCAACTTTTGACTGCCAAGCTTTGAGTTCCGACTAGCGCGCCGCGGTAACGCTAACGCTCCGCGTTAGTGAGATATCCTTCCTTCAGCCAATATCTCCTTCCATAATTGCTCCTCAATCACATGCATACGAGAGGATTCCAAAAGCTACCGCCGAGCGTTATTCCTTAATGTGCCGCGATAGTACTTACCACAATAGCGTCCCGTCGACATTCCTTTTTCTCCACTGGTTCCTTCTCGTCAATATTTTCCATTTATGCTAGCCCCAACGGTAGTGCTAACGCTCTGCGGTAGAGCACATCTCTTTTTGTTGGACGCAAATTCGTCGAACTGCCTCACATTTCGTCGAGCGCTGCATTCAATTCATCGAACGAACACTAGCGCCAACGGTAGTTCTAACACGTCGTGGTAAAGCATGCATTTCGTCGAGCGTCGTAGTAGAGCATGTAGTTCGTCGAACGCCGCGGTAGATCATGCAGTTTGTCGAATGTAATTTCATCGAATGCCAGTTCGTCGAACGCAGTTTTCAATTCATCGAATGCCAGTTCCGTTCTCAGCGGTTTCCTTCTCAGCGGTTTCAATCTTAATGATTGTTAACGCGGGGCATTAACAACTAACGCGAGCGGTAGCTCTTTTTTCTGAGAATCATCATCAATCAGCATCCTGTTCATAGGGTTATATAACTATAGTACCTGCACACTATAAACACAAGCAAGATCAAATACAATAGGATTTGTTATTGTCAAACCAAGAGATGCGGAAAGCATGTTCCAACAAACTCCCCCTTTTGATAATAACAAATCCCTTTAGAAAGAAATAGTTCAGAAGATAGGAATTGTGTTTATTAAAAAGGATAAGCATGAAATTTAAGACATGTGCATATGCTCCCCCTAAATGAATGCTCGCCTCCCAAGTGAATGCTCCCCCTACATCAAAACTTCCTATGAACTTGACTCCCCAAACATGTGAATTTCTTTCAAATTTATTTCCCCCCTTTGGGTATTATCAAAAGAGTGTGGAGAGAAAGACAAACAGGAACGTGTGCAATTAATGTGTAGAGAGGGAATAAACATGATAAAGTGATATACGCTTAGGAAAAATACAATATATAGGAGTGAAAGAAGAATGTGAAGAAATTGCCATAAGGAAACCACTTGTTGGAAAAAAACGTATTCATGATCGAGCGTACAAGTAGTAAAGAGGTGGAAAGCATGAAGAAATATATTTTTGAAGTGAATATCTATATAAGAATGGTGAAGCATAGTAAATGATTAAGAGTTTTAGATATAACAGAATAGATGTTGTAGCAATTTAAGTACACAAAATGATTTTAGTTACAGCATAACAATACACTTGTTTTGAAAAAGAAATATTCATGATCGAGCGAAAGGCGAGAGTAGCACAGCGAAAAGATATAGGATAAGCGTGAAAGAACATTAATTAATGAATATATAAAAATAATCACTTGCCTTTTAAAATTAATTTTAAGAGGTGTAGTACTTGTTTAAGGGAGATGCAATATTGTGTGACAAGTACATGTAAAGAATAAGCATGAAAACAATGTAGGCAAGTAGAAATGCGAAAAGTTAAAACAAGGTTAAAAATATTTTTGTAATAGTTTGACTATTTCAACAATATATATATCTAGACTTTTCACATTTGAGCATTTTAACTTTGAAAATTTTCATAACTAATAGGAAAGCATGATTTAACATATTCAAAAAGATAATAGCTACAATGTAACCAATTCGTATTTCAAGTAAAGAAAAAAATATTATAGAAATCATGCATTGCAATCTAGTGCTTTTACTTAAGGTTTTAGAGAATTATGTAATGTTGCATTAGGATCCAATTCTCATGAGTATAAGCTTTATGAAAAACAATGATGTGTGCAGAAGGTGTTTGATAAAAGTATACAAGTGAAATAATCAAAACACATGACATATGTAATGAAATAGTAACAACAACATTAAGAATATAATCTTATAATTACTTTCACACATCAAATTTAGAATAAAGTTTCAAAGCACAAAATATAAGTACAACTACCAAGGTGCTTCGCCCACACAATGCTCATTAAGACTTATCAGGGAGCGAAGTAGTGCTTCAGGGATCACATAAGCAATTTTTTTATATAAGATTTTATTTTAGTGATCCGGTGTACAAATAGAAGTGAAAAAAATGTTTGCACAAGACACTTTACAATTCTTTCCAAGATGCTCAACCTCACAATGCTCATTAAGAATTATCAGGAGGGTGAGTAGTGCTTGGTGGAGTTATCTTTGGTATATTATTACTTGATTTTGTTGGGGCCAAAAGGTCTCCAAATTCACTTGTTGTTGCAAACATTAATTTTATTGAAATAACACTTCTAAGTTGTGCATGAAATTTATTTTTGAAAGACGGTGTAGGTAAAATAGACATACAACTTAATATGTTAAAACTATTACACTACACAATCATGCAAGACTAAGACTATGAGCACATGTAGATTACCAAAAATAGTGAGTGAATGAATCATTAATTAGCATAAAGAATTACTCATACTTAGAGGCATGCTAGGCAATCATACACAATTATCTATAGACTATTTCATTGCACATAATCAGATTAAGGTCAAGGCATGAAAAAAACAATGTTTAGAAAATTTGAAATTAAAATTAGACATTGAAGCTGATCCGTGTGAGCATGCCAAAATCAATTTTGACCATTGGAAATGAAATAACACAGATGTATGCTCTTGTGAAGTTTTATAGTCAAACAATAATTTTGTGAAGAGTTAAAGCAAAACAAATAACAAAAACATATTTTTAATCATTTTGAATTATTTGAATTTTTTGATTTGCTTTACAGTATTTTTTAGAATTTTAACAGAAAAAAGACAAGAACTGAAAAAAAAACATGAAAAAGAAACTGGAAATTCAGAAATACCTACTACCGCCAGCGGTACCCAACTATCACCGGGCGGTAGTAACAGAACTCGAATTTTGGGGAAAATGTGAAATTTTTCAGAATTTTTTCCTTTGAATATATTTGTGCAGATTAATGACAATGAAGTTCAGCAATGAAATCAGACATATGCATACACAAAAATGCGGATTTTGCAGGTTTAAGCTAATATGTCCAAAACCCCAAATTCTAGCCTAAGGTGTCACAATACACTTTCAAAATACTTGTGTTTTTCACATGCATGAGAGTTCAGAAATACATAATATGAAAAACATAAGATAACATGTTTGAGCACAAATATGCATGAGTGAAATGATCATAAATAAGTGAAATAATATTCATGCAATGTATACCACATAAGTATGTCTAAGATCAAGATACCCTAACAACATGTCTACACTCTAGCCTCGTACTTAGTGATGGATGGGCATGAGGAGCTGCACGCATATCGTAGGTTGGGGTGTTAATCCCACATGCATACAAAAGGCAACGCTCACCCTAGCACTCTTTCCCACCAGTGCCTCGCAAGGCCCCACTCGAACCCTTCCCGGTTAATGGCAAGACATGACATAGCGGTTAGGTTTCTAATGCACACAATCATACGCCCTCGCTATATTGAGACACATAATAAGGTTGAATGATCATGTGCATACTAAGCATTTAATCTTATTGAACCACTTTTTAAACTATGGCTTTTATGCGAGATTAATTTCTTATTATATTTGATTTTAAAGCAACATAGTTATTATGAATTTTAACTTTCAATTGTTTTTTCTTTAAGATTGATTTATTATGGAATCATTAGAAAACTAACATGAAAGATAGTATTGATTAGTTGATAATGCTAGAAAGAAGAGTTTGATCTCAAATTTATGGCGTAAGATTTATTTCATTAATGTTGCATGTATTCAAACATAGTCATTCAAATTTTGGACATAGAATGAAGTGATGATTCTAGTTAATTTATTCTTTTACACATAAAGATGATTCTATGATCTTCATATAAATGAGATACATGCAAAACATAATTGATTCAATAATTGTCATGATCACAAACTATTTGATGGAATCAATAGGATCTTTTGTAGATTGGAAAGATTTGAATTAAAAAGATCTATTGAATTGGCAAGATTATTATACATGATCATGAATTTTAACACATAGGAATTATATACTCATAATTAATTGTTCATGATGATATAAATGAGATATTATTAAAGAACATTCATATTCACCCTTTTTGAATTATTAGAGAGAAATATTATAAGGTGAAAACTTAAGATAAATATAAAGAGAAAAATATTTTTGGTTATTTAGAAAGGTTTTGTAAATTTTCTCTTTGATTTTTGAAATCTTAAATAAATCACATATATATAGTTTTATGAAAGCATTTTGATGATAAAGGTAATACAATAATTTTTAAGAAAATAATATTTTAGATACATCAGAATTTAGGAAAATTATGCTACCTCCAGCGTTAGAATCGAACGCCAAGCGCTAGCAACAGAGTTGAGATTCTTTATTTAAACACAAATGATTTTTGCAAATTTTCAATTTCAATTTAACATTATTATGATTAAACATACTAGGGGTAATCAAAATGACGCAAATATATTAAATACCTAAGCAAAACTTGCGCATTTTATAAATTTATCCTAATACCCCTATAATACCTTTTAAATCCATTTTAACACTTATTTCATTTAGTCTTAATAATATCCTATGACAAATTTAATTTTTCAAATTTTATAAGACTTTTAGAAAATGGATTTAGAAGGATAAACATAAAAGGATAAGTAGATCACTTGAAAAAATGATATGACTTTATATTCAACTTTATTCAATTTGATTTATTTATTAATTTTGGTTTAATATGTGAAAGTCATATCACAAGTTATATAAAGTGATCATATCATGATGACTCAAAGAAACAAAAGCAAAACAAAAAGGAAATAAAGCATATCATGAAGTAGAGAATTGATATTTCATTTTTAATTGATTTCTACTTCATGCAAATGATAGGATACTATCGAATGAGAGATTTAGGTATCCAAAGAGGACCGAGTGTGGCGGTTCCTTTGGGTACCCAAATATATCATGTTTGCTTTTGGGGAGACAAGGATGGATGGACCCTTTCTTTTGACATTAGCGCGTCATTCTTAAGTATGGGTCTCCATTCATACCTTGGACAAACATTATTTTTAGTTTTGAAATTTCCATAATCATTTACTTGAATATTTGGATGAAAATGATTTTTGAATTTATAATTTGAATGAAATTTGTTCGCATTTAATTTTAGGTTGGGAGAAATATGATTTTGTAAATAATGGTGATTTAGATTTTGATTTACAAATCCTTTATGTTCCTTACTCCTATTATTAATCTTAGTTAAGATGTACATATTCATATTCAACTTGTTTTTAGATATAGTTTGATATTGTGAATTTGTATTTACAATTTTCATCAGCAGGTTGATTTTTGATTTTAATTCATCATTCTTGATCTTTAAATTATGTCTAGCTTTATTATAAGCGATTGTGCTATTTTTAAGAGTGGAAACAATTGAATCAATATGATTTTGATAGTTATTTCTATATTCATCAAATGTTTCATCCATCTCTTTAATTTCAATTTTATAGTCTTTACACTTAGCACAATCATTTTTCAAAGATGAATTTTCTAAACTTAATCTTTCATTTTGTTGTTTTACATAAGTAAACTCATTTTCAAGTTTCTTGTATTTTTCTATTAATTCAATATATTCTACAAAAGGTGTAATGTTTTCCACTAAGGAGCCATGGACAGAACTAGAAAAATTAGAATTTGATTCTTCATTAATTTTTGCCTTTAAATTTTTATTTTCTAAGCGCAAATGTTTATTAGCATTTTTTAATTTCTTAATTTTGCGCTTTGTAGTTTGAATAAATTGTAATGTAGAAATAGAAGTACAGAAAATGGGATTAGATTTCCTTACATTGCTTTCGGGAGTGGCACGATTTGAACATATAGTTTCTTTGACACTCCTCTTCCGAAGATAGCATTTCTTCTTCTCTTCCACTTGATGTGCACTCCATGGATCCGTCATGAGACGAGCATTCTTGAAGACTTATGCAAGCTTGCATATTCTCCGGTTCTTGCGATTGTTCCATACCTGTAGAAGGAGAATCATAAGTTCTTTTAAGAAAATTCCAAATCTTATAAGCGGTAGGTAAAGTATAAATAAGTTTGAAAATATTTTGGTCTAACGCACAAAATATACTATTCATAGATTTTGCATTTAAAAAAATTTCATTTCTAGTTAGTACGCTAGGTGGTTTTTCAATTGTAATATTCCAAACTTTTTCATCTAAGGCCTTAAGAAAATTTTTCATTAATATTTTCCACCCTTTATAGTTCTTGCCCATAAATAAAGGTGGTGATAATACTTTTTCATTTATATTAAAATTTTCCCCACTAGTAGAAGCGAGATCATGATCAAGAGACGCTATTATTCCCAGTTGTTAAGCTGATTTGGAATAACCTACCTCTGATACCACTTGTTGGATCTGTAGGCGCCCTTAGAGGGGGGGGGGGTGAGTAAGGGTTTCAAACTTTTTATGATTATTAAAGAAAATAATTCTCTGTTGCTACCGCCAGCGGTATTGTTACCGCTCGACGTTAGTGACAGAGAAAATACATTTAGGTTAAACCAATGAAAATCAGAGAGCACGAATCAGAGATGAAGAAACAAACATATTTTCATTGATATTAAATTGAAATAGTTATGATTACAAAGACTTTTCCCAATAACGCTTGGAAGGAGGCGAATAATATGAAAACTCTTTTTGTTTTCTATACCGACTCGTATCCCCACGAACCAGTTGGCTTTAGCCGATCTCTCCCCAGATACGGCCTCAAGCCGTTCTAGCCAATTTATCACCAGAAAGGCCTCGAGCACCCCCTAAATATACACCCTAGACCCAGTCGCCATGTGGCGAAGTCCTCCCTAAGTCCTACCTAGACCTAGTCGTCGTGTGGCGAATTCCCCTAGTCCGTACAGGCCCTAGTCGCTGTGTGGCGAGTTCCTCTACCGAACAAAAGATATAAAGGTTATAATTAGAAAATAAAAAGTAACACAAACTAAAAACTCCCTCAAAAGAAAAACTTGATGTTGATGTAGATGCGATCGTATCGGTCTTCAAGTTCTTTGCATTCACAAACGTTGACGGAGTTCTTCGGACTGCTTGGAGAAGGCTCTCACGAGTGCTTAGAATATAAGGCTTCAATTCCTTCAGCAATATCAAGCAACAACGGAGGAGGCGCGCGTCTTTAAATAGAGTTAGCCGCTACCGCTTGTGGTAGTACTACCGCCCCGCGGTAGCCACATTGGGCAATGATCAAGCACACGGATCGTGGCAACTTAGGCAAGTTTTGACCGCCAAACTTTGAGCTCCGACTAGCATGCCGCGGAAATGTTAACGCTCCGCATTAGCGAGATATCCTTCCTTCAGCCAATATCTCCTTCCATAATTGCTCCTCAATCACATGCAGACGGGAGGATTCCAAAAGCTACCGCTGGGCGTTAGTCCTTAACACACCGCGATAGTTCTAGCCACAATAGCGTCCCGTCGATATTCATTTTTCTCCACTGTTTCCTTCTCGTCAATTGTTTCCATTTATGCTAGCGCCAGCGGTAGTGCTAACGCTCCGCGGTAGAGAACATCTCTTTTCGTCGGACGCATCTTTGTCGAACTGCCTCACATTTCGTCGAGCGATGCTTTCATTTCATCGAACGAATACTAGCGCCAGCGGTAGTTCCAACGCGCCGCGGTAAAGCATGCATTTTGTCGAGCGTCATGGTAGAGCATGCAGTTCGTCGAACATCGCGGTAGAGCATGCAGTTCGTCGAACGCAATTTCATCAAACGCCAGTTCGTCGAATGCAGTTTTCATTTCGTCGAACGCCAGTTCCATTCTCAGTGGTTTTCTTCTCAGTGGTATCCATCTCAGAGGTTGTTAACGTGGGGCATTAACAACTAATGCGAGCGGTAGCTCTTTTTTCACAAAATCGTCATCAATCAGCATTCTGTTCATAGGGTTATATAACTATAGTATCTACACACTATAAACACAAGCAAGATCAAATACAATAGGATTTGTTATTGTCAAACCAAGAGATGCGGAAAGCATGTTCCAACACAGGATTCATGGAATGGAGGCCATGTGGAGTTCAACCCATGAATCCATGGTTTGTCCTATGTGAATTTGGGGAAAATTCCAAATTCACCACTTGCATGCCTCCCTTTTTCAAAATCAGAGGGGCAAGCATGGTAAATGATGTTTGGGCTGCAGAATGGGCCTCTATTTAAGGCCTTAGCCCATGAGAAATTGATTTAATTCCACATGAGACCAATTTAGGCTTATTTGACCAAGTGTTGACTCTTGAGTTGACTTGGTAAAATTGATGAGTGGGCTTACCCTGAATGGTGGTCATGGGTCCATGAGCACAAGGAATGGTGGATTGGGTGATGGTGGGACCCACATAGGGTCAATTTAGCATAATTAGGCTAATTTAGCGTGATGGTGACCAAGGGTTGACTTTGGTCAATTTGATAAAATTGAGTGGGGTCGATGGATCAATAATTACCCCTTTGGCCTCCCTTGATGGTTCCGTGGACTTGGGGAAGACAATTAGGTCAATTGAACCTTAATTAGCCCTAAATTAGGTGGTTTGACCTATTTGGGGATAGAGTTGACTTTAGTCAATTTGATCAATTAATTTGACCCCATTGGGTCCTAAGTGGCCCAAGGGATTCCTTATGGGTTTAGGGGAGTGATGGTGGGGTCAATTTGTCATTTTGGGGCCTTCTTGTCTATTCTCTAGATTACTTTTGAAAATTACTATTAGCACCCAGAGTAGCATTTTGTCTAACTACTTGGTTTCCAAGGCCACTTAGGGTGACTTGAGCTTATGTCATGATCCTAGTTATAACAAAAGTCAACCTAGGGGTGGAGTAGGTTTAGGGATGTTACACAGAAGAAATTGTGATTTGTCGGTTACTTTCTGGCTGATAAGGGCTGACTAAAGAAAGAGGAGCAGAGGCCGCAAAGAGGCAAGACCAGACTTTCCTGCAATTGAAAATAACACTTGTTGTGGATAATCTTATTGATCAGAAGGAGCGGTTACAAGAGGAAGACTGCCTTTGTCGATGACCAAGTGACAAAACTTGAGACTGTATCCAGGAGAAACTTGCCTTAAGGATTTGAATCAGCATGCCTTCAGGATATTGTTCACACCTATTTATACTAGTGGGGCCTGCCTAAATGGGTTGACTCCAAAATTACAGGCTACCTGGGGTGTAGGAGAACCAAACAGGGTTGGGAGCTTACATGGTGTGCGAAAACCACTAAATTAAAAGAAGGACTCTGACCGCATGGTTCAACGGCTAGAGTAGTGGTTGACCTCGATCTTCATGAGGACGATTGCTTATTTTCCTTGAGCGGTATGGGTGGTCAACATAAACGAAGGTCGTCCTGACTAGTAGGCGTTGAACCCAGAAACCACGGTTCAACCGCTGAACCTGAAAACAAAGTTCAAGAGGAGTTCAGACCGGTGTAGCTTGCTTTTACTTCTCCTGAGATTGATCACTAGGCCATTAACTCAGAGCAAAGAAACTCACTCACGAAAGTGGACGACTAAAAACTGACCCCATAAGCAGCAGCGAGGAGGTCCCACCACTAATCCGGAAGATCAAAGAGAGCTTCCCATCTAAAATTAAAGCTGAGCCCATGCACCCTGGAGAGCACTGGGGAGCACCTAACTGTTAACCCAAAAACCTTGACAAATAGAGGGAAGGAGCTCTCGCCAACCAGAAACAACCAAAGGATAGAGGAAGCCAAAAAGCCTCTCCTAAGGTGCCTTTGGTGGTCAATTTATATTTTTCTAAAAATGGACCATGGATAGCTGAATCCCCCCTTTTGATTTCATTAAATGTAACCAAAATTGGTCTGCCAACATCAGAATCCCGTTGCTTAGAAAGGCTAACTTCAGACAAACATAAAATACCCTGAGAAAGGGATTGACCCCTGGGGGGGCGAGCACGAACTATTTGAGGTGTGCTTGCCTGGGGGGAGGGGTGGCGAGTACCTGACACTCATGGGGTACTCGCGACTCGCCAAAAGGAAAATGGGGGGGGGGGGGGGGAGTGAGTTTGAGTTGCCTTGGGAGTGCTCGTCCTTCTTCTTGAATGTTGTCTTCCACACTCCTTGCTGGTCCACTCGACGACAAATACGGAGTTGTAAATAATCCCCGTTCTTTGCGAGTTTGCCTCAAGCTCAAAAAGATAGTGCAACCCCGAGTGATTGGAGAGTGTCATAATTCAAGGGAATCGTCGACTGGGTCCCACCAGGGGTTATAAATACCAAGAGGGAGGGGGAGGGCCTTTCAAAGGAACCACCCCCCCCCCCTTTTATCTTCTTCCCTTTGTTTCCCCTCGGCTGATAGACATTATACCATTTACCCACGGGTTCTGAGCTCGTCTCGCCGCAGGTAAGAAGAAAGGTGAGGCAACCTCCGCTGGGCTACTGAGACTCATCACCGACCACTCCTCACAAACTACGCTGAGGCGCGTAGAAAAATGGGTCGCCAAAAAGGCGAGGCGAGAGTCTGTGGGAGAGGGAACGACTTTGTCAGGGCTTCAATCGCAACCAAAGATCAGCGTAGTCCTACGATTTTCAGACCAAGTGCGAGCCTTCCATTCCCCTCTACTTACTTATAATAACGATGTTATGCCAATCTTGAGCTAAGGGTTTTGCAGATCAACCCTGCCACTAAGGGCAGCACGAGAGACTAGCTAGTCAGTAAGCTGGAGGGCGTGAGCAACCAGGTCGACCCTGATACTCGCCCCCTCATTCCTAGTAACCAAACGTTATTCCTCCTCACGCTCGACTCGATCCTTATGAGCATGACAAACCATGTCAATCATCGCAGTACCCGATTACATCGACCTCACGCTGACCCCCGCATCCGAAGTCACCTACTCGCGACCTGACCCAGGAATTTTCCAAAATGGCCATCAACCCAATGAGCATTACTCTTGGCGTCTTTGCGGACCCTAAAGCACTGTGTACAAATAAGGCTACCTTGTGAGAGGGTTCAGGGATGTCTCTGGTACTTCCTACATCCTGCCCCTTTGGCGGGAAGCCAAATTTTCTCACCCATTGTGACTGCGAGCCACCCCGCATCACAAGGGGAAGGCCATCGAAGATTTGCTTGGTAAGGGAATCCCCTCACCTCCTTCTTTCTCCATTTTTTTGACTTTGCACTAACCTTTTGCTTTTATCCCCTGATGCAAACAACACAAAATTTGACGAGTCGGACTATGCAGGAATCTACATGGCACTACCTTCTCCTGACATGATCAGCGAGATCCTGGGCATGGGTATATGCTTCGCATGATCTAGGAGGAGATGGCTTTGGAAGAGAACAACCACTTTCCTCGCATCCTCGCATTGGAAAGGCGAATGGAAGTTCTTAAAGGGGACTGAACTCTTCTCGCGGAGAAGGTGCAACAAAACGTGGGTGGCGTCGCCGCATTGTTGGAGGACCACTTTGAGCAAATTAAAGATTGCGCGCTCGCCCTTCAACTGGAGATCACCGCGGCCCACGAGTATGCCCTCGTGAGGCATGGTTCAAGGATGCGAATGAGCGGTCAGGGTCGCCAGAGGTGAAATCTTATGTATCTCTAATCCGCTTGCATTCGAGAGACTTCTTTGAAATCGATTCGCTATTATTTTTTCCTTACTGTATGAACATTATTATTTCCTTGTACTTAACCACGCCTGACAGGGATTTTTGTTTTTCTTTCCGTTTGGAATGGCTCGCATGTTGTGTTATTTCCCTTGTCGCTCTTTGATGTTAAGATTTGCAAAACTGGAGTGCTCGTGCTATCTCTTCCAGGATGGGCTGAGAAAACTTCATGTGTAGGTAGGGGCGAGTGGGTATGGGGTGAATGGGTCGTGTCACTAGTCGCGAACACCCCCCTCCCCTCACACCCACTTTATTCTATAAATACCTCCCCCTCCCTTTCAAACTTTCACCTACTAATAATTGCCCTTTCTTGCTCTCTCTCCTCTCTCTTAGGTTTCACACATTCTACTCGCCAACCCTTCTGAAAATGTCCAGAGATTTCGAACCTGTTGATGGGCGAGGGAACTGTGTCACAAACTTCGCCGACCACATCTTTCCTGAGGGAAGAGTTTCGGAGGTGGATCACCTCGCCTTCAAGGTATATTTTTTTGCCAGAGGGATACTTGGCTTGTTGCCCAAGGGAATGAAAGGCCATCAACTCCTTCAATGCGGATGATTTTGCCTTCCCCCTCTCCCACTTAGATATTGGGCTTCACCTTCCCCTGTGGCCTGAGGTACAGTAGTTCCTCAAATATTTCGAGATTGTTCCCATTCAAGTAAATAAGAATGCGATAGCAATGCTCGTCAAGTTCGCTTGCTATATGCACGAGAAGAGAATAGAGTTCATCCTTACGACCTTCTGTAAGTTATTTATCTATAAGGAGACCACGGATGGAGGCGCCTATCTGACTGGCTTGCAACTCAAGGTCTACGAGACCCTCAACAAGGTCCACCACTAAAATGATAGTTTCCTCTTCATCAAGGGGGACTTTGGAAATATCATGCACGTTCCAGTCCAGAAGGGCAAATTTGTCTATCGTTATCCTCGTATGGTTGGCAAAGCGGTAGAGTTTTACAAGTTCTTCACTGGGATGAACTTTGAGGTTGCATATTTGCAACGACACCTCGACTTGCTCCCCCCCCCCCCTCGGTGCTATAGGGGGAAGATATGCTTCTACTCGCAATACAATTATTACCTTTTTAGCTCACCCCTCTTACTAACTCATGTTCTCACTTATGTTGTAGGGGAGCACCTAATTCCCGTGAACCTTCCATATGCGGGTGGTGCGAAGTTGACCTCTTTGCTTAAGCTTATGAGGGCAGCTGCGGAAGCCTGCACTAGCTACCTTGACTAGCCCGCATCTAGAAGTGGCAAGGGGAAGAGGGACATGGTAGATCTCGACTCACCATCCCCCACTGGCTCCCGAAAAAAGCTAAAGAAAACTGCGGCTAAGAAGAAAACCGCCACAGCGAGCCTCCAGGAGCCCCGTGTCATGGCTGATGTTGGGCGAGCAAGACAGAGATGTCGGATGTGCACCCCAACTTTAACTTGGGGGAGAGGCCCCATGGACATCACGGGTGGCTCACTTCTCATTTGGGAGGAGGCTTCTGTGATGGTATCTATTTCCTTACGCCTTCCTTCCGGGGTCGAGGGGGTGGGGGCAGCTGGGGAGCACGCCTACGCCCTTTCTTATGGGCTATACGTGAGAGAAGAATCCACCTCCTATGAGAAGGATACCTTGCGGGAGCTTGGATATGAGAGCTTCCGGTCCAACATGCGCGCCGCCTAGCTTTTCTTACATGGCATCGTGTTGCAGCATTTTCTTCAGCAAGACATTCTACAAAGCTGAGGCCATCCGAGTGTTCGCGAAGGAGCATGTTGGGGATCTTGAGGCGCGTCTTATAATCGCTGAGAGGCTCCTAACGAAGGCCCCGAGTGGAAAGGTAAGTCTTACGTGAGATGATTTCTAATTTCCCTTCTTTTTTGTTTATCATTCAAACGCTAATTTTGTTGGGAATACTGCCCACAATGTTCTAGATTTGGAGAAGTCCCTAAGTCAATGATAAGTACATTTTGTATTTGATATCTATTTGATGTGACATGAGAAGGGGGATATGATATATCTTATATGTAATGGTTGGAGATCAAGGAAAATGTCTAAGTTCAATATCATCGTGCATACAAAACTCACACGACGATATCATTATGATATATCACAGAAGGCAGCAGAAGAAGTCAGTCAACAATCGACATGACAATAAGAAGAACACGATGATATCATCATGTCAATAAGGTACACGTGACAATATCATTGTGAGAACTAAGTGAAAATCTGCTAAGGCATATATCTTTGTGTCAATAAGGTACACGCGATAATATTGTTGTGAGAACTCAAAGCAAGTTTGGTAAGTCATGTATCGTCCTGCCAACAAGGCACAAATGACAATATCATTGTGAGAACTCAAAGAAAGTAAGCTAAGGCATATATTATCGTGTCAACAAGGTACACACGACAATATCATTGTGATGACTCCAGAAGTATCAACTATGACATATATCGTCATGACAATAAGGTGTACACGATGATATCGTCGCATGAACTAAAGAATGACTTGCTAAGTCATTTATCATCATGTCAACTATCATCACATGATGATATCATCTTGTCAAGATCAGAAGGCGGGATTTCAAATTGACGAAGACGACAAAGGCAGATGTCAAATCAATGACTTCTGAAAAGTGCTCTGACATCAATTTTCTAAGGTTTCGACCATTTGATGGCTCAGAGCTATAAAAGCATAAGAGGGGGTCAGCAAACCCCAACGACTTAGAAAATCTTATGCCCTAGTTTTCTTTGAAAAGCTTGACGGCTGCAAAGCTAATAGAACAGTAAAAAACAAGTCTTTTCAAAGAAAGAAAGAAGAAGAAGAAGAAACAATGCTTCAACAATAAAGCTCTCACTCTTGAGAGAAAGAAGACTTATTCATACAAGAAAGCTCAGCACTGATCCTGGTTAGAAGGTTCATCTATTGAAGATCCAGTGTTGATGCTAAAGAGAAGGCTTTCTATTAAGGAAGACCTAAGAAGACGTAAGCTGCTTACATCATTATTTTTCAGAGTCTATTAATTGTAAACCTTCTTCTAATCACAGCTTGTAAGATCTTTTTGAGATCTGAGGTAGGGCTGTGCTAACACCCTGAGTGTAGGGCATAAGGCCTGAGTTGTAGGACTTTCTTGAAAGTCTAAGGTAGGATCTGTGAAGACCTGCGGTAGGATTTCTTAGGAAATTTGAGATGTATGATTTTTTAGGAAATCTGAGTTGTAGGATCCTTGCTTGGGATATGAGCTGTAGGAATGCTTGCACTCTGAGGTTGGGTTACTGCTGGCACCTGAGGTAGGATTCCTAGAGGGAATTTGAGGTAGGGGACTTGCTGAGTTCCTGAGATGTAAGATTTGATAGATATGAGATTTTGGAGGAGTTGGCCAAGTTTAATGAACTGCAAGATAGGTGAAGGGTGACAGTGGAGCACCCACACTGGAAAACCACTATAAATCTTTGTGTGCTTTCTGTGTTGTGCTTTTTGTTTGTGTTCTTTCAAGCTAAATTTGTCTTAGATCTCAAAAAGACTAAAGAAATTTAAAACACTTATTCATCCCCTCTAGGTGACTAGACCACACCCTAGACTTTCAAGTGATATAAAAGCAAGGTTGTTCAAAGAAAGCTTAACAACTTGAAAAAATCCGCCCTTGGGTGTGTCAAGTCATCACCATGGATCCTGGAGAAAACTACAAAGTGTTAAGCTCTATGATTTATTTCTAAGATGTTCTATTCTCTAAGTGAAAGCAGCTGCTGCTCCTCATACTCTGAAGAATTATCCTATAGAGGGCTAATTACAAGAGGAATAAGAGCACCACTCACTCTCTCAGATAGATAGTCTGACAATGAAGACTGCTCTGTTATTAAATGAGGTATTTGAGCACCCCTCACTCTCTCTAACAGTGAATCTGAAAATGAGGACTACTATGAGCTTGTAGCACTATCTGATGAAGAAGATCAGGATGATTCTCATCCTGCTCAGATATGCATTCCTCACACATTTTCATTATCTAAGTCAAATGAAAAAGCCAAGAGTGCATCAAATGATTTCTCATCATCTGATAATAGTAATGTTGATAGTGAAGCAGATGACTGCTTATCATGAAACAATGAGAACCACTCTGATCTATTGGAGCAGTTTGGTACTCTCTTGGCTGCTCTCAAGAAGACAAAAAAGTTGTTCAAATCTCAGGCTAAGGGAATATGGATCCTCAAGTCCTTCAGACCTCAAGTAGATGAGAAGACCAAGGAAGTGAGTAAATTATCCAATGAGCTTATCCTACTTCAAAAGATGTCTGAAGCTCAGAGTAGGGCAATTAAGTCTCTAGAAGACAAGCTTCTCTTAGAAAGAAAGCTTGTGGCTAGCTTCTCAAACTCCAAAATTGTTCTCCCTATTACAGATAGCTTCTCCTCTCAATATAGAGGAGGACTAGGCTATAGTAAGGATGTTTGAGAGACATCTCAAGCAAGACCTATTTTCCAAAAGGTTGTCTCTCCGCAAGAACCATCAACTAAAGAGAAGGAAAAGACATTACGTCAAAATCCCATTCCTAAAGTGAAGCCTGTGACTGTGCAACCAACTTCCAATTTAGTGCACAACCACATGAATAGCTTAATAAGTGCTTGTTGTAAAGCATCCTGCTCTTTTGATCACTAACACTCGTATAGAAGGTGACTCAAAAAAGGAGGTATAATATATTTGAACGTTGGTGTTGTGGTAGGGTTGGGCACTTTGCCATAGACTGTTGGTTCAACCCAACAGTACCTAGAGCAAGGAATGAGAGGCCTGCTAGTAGTTTTGTTGTTAAGCTTCCAGTAGTTAAGGCTAAGAAGAACCTAAGACCCAAATTCATTTGCGTTCCTACGATATACTAATCTTTGTCTTGCAGGTTTTTCCAATGGCCATCGAAAGGAAAATGTGGTTGTTGGACAATAGATAATCCAGGCATAGGTCTGTATTAAGAAGCATTCTATTAAAGACAAATATTATTTTCAACAAGTAAATTGGATCTTGCAATCACAGTCGTTCATTCTGAGATAATAACCCTAAGTTTGCCAGCTCAGGTATGCACCTCTTCACATTCAAAAGTAAGACATATATAAATAGGTCATATGTTTAGAAATAGTGTACAACTTACATTTTCTCTAAGCCATCACAATGAGTTCACGAGCTCTCGCGATGCCAAAGCTCAGCAGACTCGACGATCCTGAGGAAATGGCGCCAATGAAGATTGACGATACCTGCAATACTGGAAGCGAACTGGTATGCGGAGGGTTCAACAAAGCCAATGAGGAGATAAAGTTAGTTATTAGGTTAATTGATGTAGTGGGGCTACAATACGTGCTCTCAAAGACAACTACCATCATGCATAGAGAGCTTCTAGAGTTCTATGCTAGACCCAAGAAAAGTACTTCAGGGAAAGCTATTAAACTAGGGTTAGGGATACCCTATTGAGAGTAACGGGGAAAGGATTCTCTAAGGCACTACATCTGCCTAATCTTATAGGGGATGAAATAGAGGTTGAAAACTCTGAGGAAGATCTTTCAAAAGCAAATAAGTGGTGCAGCCACAAAGAACATTCACATGGTACCTTGAAGAAGGCTGGATTTAATGTTAAAAAGACACTACTGGCTGATATAATAAGAAAAGGATTTTTGTGCAAACCTGGATCTCATGACAGAATATCTAAGGATATGTTTGAGATAATGACTAGAGTGATTCTCTGCATGAAAACTAACTGGGCTCAGTTATTGTTCAACAAGATCCAGGGAAGTCTTCAAATACCAAACTTTGGAAGGATACTATCATTGTACCTTCTTAACACACTTCTTAATTAAATGAAAAGATGGGTCACCCATCCATCACATGAAAATAATTAACATAAAAATTCTGGGGAGATGGGAGAATGTTATCCCTAAAACTGGCAGGAAAGGGAAGAAGGTTAGTAACAGTCAGGACAACCCATCTTTAAGTAGTGACAGCACTCCAAATATAGAACCACAAGTAGAGACCTTGGTTGCTAATGCGTAAGTGCCTGAAGACTCTACTACTAGGCAGAGAAGTGCTCTAGTTGAGGGGGAGACTCATGCTGAGCTCTCAGCCCAAGAGACTGTAGATTCTATTGAAAAGGTGGCTATTGTTGAGGGGGAGTCTCATAATTAACTCACTGCTCTGGAGGTTGAGGAAGCAATCTGCACTGAGTTTGTTGTCCAAGAAGACCTGGGAAGTTGCAGAATGGATATTGATGATACTGTCCTTGAGAAGGAAAGTACTGAGCAAGAAAATTTGTGCAGAGAATTCATTCTAATTCTAGACAAAGAAACTGCCAAAGAACCTGAAAATACTCATATCAAAGATAGGATTCCCCTAATGATCTCCTTGTTGATGAGTTCATGGTTAGTATGGATAAAGATCTGTAAGCAAAGGTAAATAAGAGAGGGCAAGATCCTCCAGGATCATCTACATAAACATCTCATGAGCTAGCTCCAAGCTCTATAGTTGATCAAATAATGAATCTGCTCACTGAGGAAAGACAACAATATCAGGAATATGTGGACAAAGCTGTTAAGGAAGTCAGAGAAGACATGTCTGCATAGATGAATGAGTTAAAGGAAAACATTGATCACATCAATGCTCAGATAACCAGCTAGTTCACCAGGGCAGCAACTGCTATAGATAGTAACATGAATGCTCTCCAGTCTCTAGGTGAAAAGTGGACTCCTATCTTCAACAGAATCAACAGGAAGAAGAGGATTTGGAAAGTACAGTCAAATGGCTCACTGCAAAGATAGCTCAGAGTCAGAAAATGGTCATAACTAGATGTATAAATTCCAATGTATTTACCCATAAAACCTTCAATACCAAGTTGGAGCAAAGTACACAAGACATTCTACAAAGTATTATTGAGGAAGTCAGAAAGAGAGAGTAGACTGGAAGTAAACAAGCTGTCTGGATTGTCAATCAAATTCATCACTCCCCGGGACTCCCTCCGGTAGTGTATGACCCTATATAACCAAGTCACCATGTTGAATCAAGTCAGAGAAATAAGTTAAAATTTTTAGATGAAGAAATGTCTCTTTAAAGAAATAGGGAGGAAGAGATGACCAATAATCCAAATTTAGGAGACTAGAGCCCAAAGTCAAGGAGCATTATATTAAATACATAGAGAGGCTTTGGAGACATTGGCAAAGACATATCCAAGCATCAAACTTCAAATGAATGAGATAAACACAAGAAAATAGAAGCCAGAAAAAGGCTCTACAAAAGGCATCAAATGGAAGGAACACTGCCAGAGAATGCACCTCCCATTCCTGATAGATACATTCCAAATCTATTCTCATACTTTGAAAGACAAGAGTAGAAGCAAAATAACAATGAGAAGGAGACAGGAAAGAGGAAGAGCTACTAATGGCTATAGATGAACTTGTGTTGGTTAAAAAGCAAATGTAGTTGTAAATCTGTTTAAAAACATTTGGTCTATTTATAATATCTTGCTGAAATTTCTGAAGTACTTGTTCATTTATTCATTTCTTTATTCTGCACTTTAATACATGCTCTACATGTGCTGAAATATTGTTTACTATGAATGATAGTCAACACACAATAGTTAATGTGTTATAAGTAAAAGAATTAATCACTAGCATTAATGTATAGTTTAGTGTTAATAAGTTGACAATGGACCTTTATGAAAGCATGCAAACTACTAAGTATAATGCTGCAGCTGACACACAAGATGTGTTCTTGCTGTTTGTGTATAAGAACAATCCAAGAACATATTGTTTTGTCCACAAAATGATATCTTTGTGATGACATATGGTATCATCGTGTTGACACTATGATTTCATCATGATGACACGACAATACTTTATTACTTATCTGTCAATTCAAAAATCCCAAATGAATCAATCTTAGCCATGGGATCTCAATTAATCAAAACCCCTAATACGCGGCTTTTTGCTTTCCATAATAGAAACTATAAATATGAGTCTAATGTCTTGAATTTAAGCGTACGCTATATTTGCCCTAAAATGTCGTTGTATGCTCTCCATCTGGTGGAATTAGACAAGTCGATATGCTCAGCTCTCCTTCAAGCATCTAAGAAATAGCTCCAAAGGGATAATGATACTTATATGAAGGAAGTGAAGTAGTAAGAGATGGATTTTCAGAAGGCTCTAGAATAAATTCATGCCGTTATAAGACTGCTCGACTCCGTCGACTTACAGTTCATGCTATCTGAACCAACTGTGATTATGAGAAGATAGGTCCAGGAATTCTACTCAAATGCCAAAGTTGGATCAACTAGGAAATCTATTTAGAGTAAGATTAATGGGATAAAAGTGAAGGTAACCTCAACGAGATTGGCTAAGTTTCCCAACCTACCCCCATTTGACAATGAAAAAGAGGGTGAAGAGGTCACCAAGCAGGACATAGATGATTCCCTAGAGTGGTGTGGGCACTAAAAGAATACTTTTGGTCATTGTAAAGGAAGCACTTCAACCAGCAAGGGAAGTTGCTTGCTGATATTGTTGGGAAATCCCTCCTCTACAAGGTGGGCTCACATGATAGAATATCTAAGCATATGTTTGATATGATGGCAAGGATTATTCTGATCAAGAAGACAAACTAGGCCTAGATTGTCTTATAAAAAATTCATGAGAGCTTTCATGTACCATACCTTGGCAGAATACTCTCCCTGTACATTCTCCTGTCAGACCCTGATCACTTCAATAAGAAATTGGGAGTAAAAATCCATCATATGAGAAGAATTGATATTAATGTATTTGAAAGGTGGGAGAAGGTCCTAACAAAGTATCCTAAAAGGAAAAGGTAGTGAAGGCTATAGAAAGTGAAGAAGGAAGCTCTTCCATAGAAAGTGAACAAGTACATAATCCAAATCTGTCATGCTCTGAGAAGGAAGTTGAGCACAGGGACTTCACAGTCCAAATTTTAGTACATGACACTGAGCTCCCTGCTCATGTAGTAAAGATGATCAACAAGATCACTGAGGTTGAGGATGCTATCCATACTGGGTTAGCTGCCCAAAAGAACAAAGTTGAAGCTCCTGAAGAGATGAACCAAGAAGAGGTTGCAGTCAACTCATGTAGGGAGTTGATAATTGCTGAAGCCACCATTATTCTTGAGGATGAAGTGAGACAATCTTCTATCTGAATATCTTCTTCTATAATGTATGTAGAAATAGAAGGAATGGAAGACCTTCTACCAGAGGTAATGAAGAAGAAAGTTGAGACAGAACCTGAAAAGCCTAGCTCTTCTGAAGGCCAAATGCTAGAAGACTCCTCACAACTGGTTCAAATAAAAATTCTCTTAGATGAGCAAAGAGTTAATCTTGAAGCCTATGTTGACACTATTGTCAATGATTTAAGAAGAGACCTGTTTAGTGAGACTGTAGGTCTAATAATAGAAATGATGTATTTATAAGAAAACACCATCAGTTTCTTTAAGAGAGCAGCTCTAGCAGTAGATTATACTCCTAAACATCTAGAACTCACTCACATGGGTCTAGCAGATACCATTGAAAATCAATGTGCAACATCTGAAAATATGGAGGAGGCATTCAATGCTACTGCAAGGTGAATGACTAAGCATAGAAGGATCATCCAAGAAAGATTGGACCTCTGCATCCATGAGCTGGATAGTCATCTGCTACAGACAAAGAATCATCTAGAAATTGGAATCCATATGCTAAAGGACAAAATTCTAAATCTTCAGGCCAATCTGCAAAAGACCCTATCTGAAGTAGTCCTAAAGGGGGAGAGATACATGATAAAGGACAGTGGTGAGCATGCCATCTGGACCTCTAATACAATCAGGGAAGCAATGAATCTTCCTCCTATCTACAATGAAGAGCCTGCTGATACATATGATGTTGTACCTATTGCTGCCCCTGACACATCTGATGCACCTGCAGGTGTTGCTGAACAAAGGAAAGGGGAAGGGATTGCTGCTGAGGAAGATGAGATAAAGCTGAGAAAGAAAAGATACATTGAAGAAATGGAAAAGAAACAAGATTATGAGCAATGGAGCCCTGAATCAAGGGAGATAATCTTAAGTGCATGGGAACACCTAAAAAAATAAAACTGAAAGGTCCAAACTATATAGCACCCTTGAGTGGACCAAATATGAAAATCAAGAAGAGATAAGAAGAATCCACAATAGAGACAAGTTGGCAGGAAAAATCTAGCAGACGCAGAAGAATCACTTAGATATCATCCAAAGCCTTATGACTACTTTACCAGGCAATCTGATAAGAAAAAGGAAGCTTCTGCCAAGAGAGCAAGAAGTGGAATAGTTATAAAGGAACCTGAAGCATTGTTGGCTTTCATATTTTTGGCCAAATGTAGAAATGCTTTAGAACTCAAAACATTTGAACTTTTATGAATTTTTAACATCTTGATGATACTTCTTGTGTTATGAAATATAAAGTTCTAAATATTTCATATCCTCTGCTCTTATTATCTGTTAATTTTCATTAGTGTGCTTTATCATTGACTGGGTTATGACTTCTTGAAATAGGGGGAGATTGTTGGGAACACTGCCCACAAAGTTCTAGATTTGGAGAAGTCCCTAAGTCAATGAAAAGTAAATTTGTATTTGATATCTATTTGATGTGACATGAGTAGGGGGACATGATATATCTTATATGTAATGGTTGGAGATCCAGCAAAATGTCTAAGTTCAATATCATCGTGTATACAACACTCACACTATGATATCATTTTGATCACCCACAAAAGGCAGCAGAAGAAGTCAGTCAAAGATCAATGTGAAAATATGAAGAACACGACGATATCGTTGTTTCAATAAGGTACACACGATGATATCATTGTGAGAACTAAATGAAAATATGCTAAGGCATATATCATCGTGTAAACAAGGTACACACAATGATATTGTTGTGAGAACAAAAAGAATGTCTCCTAAGGCAAATATCATCATGTCAACAAGGTACACATGACGATATCATTGTGAGAACACAAAGAATGTAAGCTAAGGCATATATCATCATGTCAACAATGTACATAAGACAATATTGTTTTGAGGACTCAAGAAGAATCAACTAAGGCATACATCGTCGTGACAACAATGTGTACACAATGATATCATCGCATGAACAAAAGAAAAAAATTGCAAAGTTATTTATCATCGTGTCAAATATCATCACAGGATGATATCATCTTGTCAAACTCCGAAGGTGGTATTTCAAATTGTCAAAGACGACAAAGGCAGATGTCAAATCAATGACTTTTGAAAAGTACTCTGACATCAATTTTCTAATGTTTCGGCCGTTAGATGACTCAGAGCTATAAAAGCATAAGAGGGGGTCAGGAAATCCCAACGACTTAGGAAATCTTTTTACCTAGTATTCTTTGAAAAGCATGACAGTTGCAAAGGCAATAAAATAGTAAAAAGCACGTCTTTTCAAAGAATGGAAGAAGAAGAAGAAGCCAAGCTTCAACAAGAATTCTCTCACTCTTGAGAGAAAGAATACTTCTTCATACAAGAGAGTTCAATACTGATCCTCGTCAGAAGGCTCACCTATTGAAGATCCAATGTTACTGCTAAAGAGAAGGCTTTCTATTCAGGAAGGCCAAAGAAAACTCAAGCTGCTTAAAGCAACATTTTTCTGAGTCTATTTATTGTAAACCTTCTTCTAATCACTTATTGTAAGATCTCTTTGATATCTGAGGTAGGGATGTGCTGACAGCCTGAGTGTAGGGCTTAAGGCCTGAGTTGTAGGGCTTTGCTGAAGGTCTGAGGTAGGATATGAGAAGACCTGAGATAGGATTTCATAGGAAATCTGAGCTGTAGGATTTTTGAGGAAACTTTAGTTGTTGGATCCTTGTTGGGGATCTGAGCTGTAGGAGTGCTTGAACTCTAAGGTAGGGTTGCTGTTGGCACCTGAGGTTGGATTCCTGGAGGGAATCTGAGGTAGGGGACTTGCTGAGTTCCTGAGTTGTAAGATCTGATAGATCTGAGATTTCGGAGGAGTTGGCCAAGTCTAACACACTGCTAGATAGGCGAAGGTGGACAGTTGAGTACCCACACTGGGGGACCACTAAATATTTGTGTGTTTTCTGTGGTGTGTTTTTTGTTTGTGTTCTTTTAAGCTAAATTAGTCTTAAATCTCAGAAAGACTAAAACATTTTAAAACACTTATTCACCCCACTCTAGGTGTCTAGACCACACCCTAGACTTTCAAATTCAATATATGATATCGAGGCCATGGCCTAGATGCCGAGGACATGGCCTGGCTAGAGGCGGAGGCCCTCAAGGTGCAGCTCCCCTGGGCCCCTATGGAGATGCCGACAGCGGAGCATGGAGAGTCCACTTCCAAGCGTGAGAAGTTGCTGTAGTTCACAACCATCGAGATCAAAGAGACTCGGAGGTTCCTAGTGATCAAGTTGATAGAGACCATGCTCAATATTGTTGGGAATATTGCCCTCAATATTACCTTGATTTGATGAGGCATCACTCACAATGCTAAGAACATATTGTATTTGATAAAGCTATAATTGTGTAGGATATACATGCACAGGTGACTCAAAAGGAAGGGCCAAACATGCCCTTAGATGAGGAGAATTCATCTACAAGGACATGAAGATTTGTCTCAGCAGAACCGCTGATTCGAAGGGTCAAAAATGCTGAGATGAGCCCACTGTCTCAGCGGAACCGCTGAGACCAGAACAGGATTCCTCTGAGTTGTAGGACCTGGAAGGGGTCTGAGCTGTAGGATCAGGAGCAGATCTGAGTTTGTAGGGCTGTTTATCCTAAGCTGTAGGACCTGCTGTGGTCTGAGTTGTAGGATCAGGGGCTGATCTGAGGTAGGGCTGCTGAGCCTGAGGTAGAGTTTGGGAAAACCTGAGAGATCCCGAGGGATCTGAGTTGTAAGCTCTTTGAGCCGAGTTTGGAGGAGTTGGCCTTGTCTAACACATTGTTAGAAAGGTGAAGGGGGAAAGAGGACTACTCAAGACACCCTGTCTTGAGGAACCTCTATACATACTTGTGTGCTTTCTGTGTGTTTGATTGCTCTAAACCAGAAAACATATAAACTAACTCAGAAATCAGCTTGGGTACTTAGAGGAAAAATAAAAGAAACCCATTCAACCCCCTCTTGGTGATTTAGACTACAAACCTATAAACTTACAAGTGGTATCAGAGGGAGGTTGGTCAAAAAGGACTTAACAGTCTGACCAGATCCTATAAAGGTATAGTCAAATCAAATCCCAATGGCCTCCTCTGGATTGTAGAACGAAATAAGATCCACGAAGTTGCCTATATGCAACAAAGAGAACTTTGGCATATGGAAGCAAAGGATCAGACTGTTCATGGAAGCATCCGATCCAAGGATCTTCATTACAGTTGAAGAAGGACCTTTTACTTTTCACACTGCATCCACTATAGATTCAAAAAGAAGAGTGGCCAAATTATTCAAAGATTTGACCAAGGATGAACTTGAGTTGTTCACCATGGACAAAAGGGCCCAGAACATCATAGTCAATGCTATTGATGATTCCACCTTTCAAAACTTGGTACACCGCACTTCTGCCAAGGAAATTTGGGATACTTTGATAGTATATATGGAAGGGACATCTGAAGTTAGGGATGACAGGAAGTCACTCCTTAATAAAGAGTATGAAGCCTTCAGGCAGCAGAGCCAGGAAAGCATATCCATGTGCTATGAGAGGTTCTTCAGAATAGTTAATGAGCTGAGAACCTATGAGAGGGCATTCACCAACTACGAGCTGAATGATAATTTCCTTAGATCTCTAACAAGGGACTGGGACACAAAAATCTGTGCCATCAGGGAAGTGGCCAAGCTTGGTGAGACCCCAACTCACACATTGTTTGGAAAGCTGCTCTCCTATGAGATGCAGCTGTCTGCAAGGAAGGAAGAGGACATCTCTACAAGGGCTCAGCCAAGGGAGAAATCTGTTGCTCTCAAAGTTGACAGCTCCAAGAGAAGCAAAAGCAGGATGGTGTCTCCTCCAAGGAGAAGTGCTGAACCTGAAGTCAGCACCTCAGGAAGCTCTTCCTCTGATGAAGAGTTTGCTGCCTTTTCTAGGCAGTTCAAGAAGACGATGAAGAGGAAACCATGGAGGAACATGCCCTCCTCATCATCACACTACAAGAAGGAAAGCAGCAAACTTGAAAGACTGCACCCAAAGGGTGACAGGTATGACTCTAAACCAAGTAAACATTCTTCTAATAATATAATCTGTTATAGCTGCAGCAAGCCTAGACATGTCATAGCTGACTGTCCAGTCAAAAGAAAGGATAGTGGTGAAAAGAAGCATCATCACCACAAGGATAGGAAGGGAGAAAAATCCCTCCTAGCAAAGAAAGAAGGGAGATGGAGTGAATCTGATCCTTCAACATCAGATTTAGAGAATGAAGAAGAAGCCTACATTAGGTTGTATGCAGCAGAAGAAGATGAAGACTATCCAGCTGCAAAGGTTGGAATCAGGGCCCCTCCTTCACACTCAGATAGTGATGAAGAGGAGGATGAAGAAGACATTGTTCAGCTAGGCCTTATGGCCTTCACTGATGAGGAAGGGAGTCATAATGCTTCTGACAATGTTCAGGTACTATCTCATTCCACTTCTATTTCTGATTATGATATTAGACCAGAATCTGATGCCCCTTCATCAATTGATGGAAGGGGTAAGGAAGCTGAGGAAGAACTCAATCAATTGATTGACAAATATTGTGTTCTTTTGGAGGCTCTGAAGAAGAGCAAGAAGCTTGCCTAGAGGCAAGCCCAGGAAATTGTTTCCCTCAAGACGACTAAGAATGACTACACTGAACCTACCACTTTGGTGGCTCAGATGAGTAGACAGATTAGCCATTTACAGGGGTTAACTATTGTGCAATTAAGCACTATTTCCCTGAAGAACAAGGTCATCAAGGACCTTGAGGAAAAGCTTGAGAAGGAGAAGAGCCTGGTGGCTTAATTCTCCATGCCCAAATATGTGCTTCCTATTATTGACACCTTCTCCTCTCAAACCAATAGGAGAGGACTAGGATTCAATAAAACGGATGTAGGAGAAAGGAGTGGAGAGAAGACCAAGGGGAAGGCTAAGACACAACCCACCTTTCAAAAGGTGTTACTTCCTTCCAACAGGTATGACCATGAAAGCATTTATGGTCACTGGAAGAATGGGAGTTGCTATAGGAAGGAAAATGCTCCTTCCCATAGTGGAAGAAAGGGAATGGGATTGAGTGCCATGAAGGCTCCCCATGAGGAAATTCAAATGGCCCAACATAGACCTTTTGTATTTGGTACCTCAGCCCCCTCATTCAAGAATAAGAAGGCAAGCCCTACTAAGGTTGAATCAGTCAAGAAAATGACTGTTGTCAAATCTGTAAACAAGTCTGATTGTTCAGTATCAGATGCCATCAAATCTTGTATGGCTGTCAAGTCATTGCAAGCTGATGCCATCAGGACAAAGAGCATCAAGACAGCACATAGATTAACATTCAGTCAAATCATTGCTGAGAGGAACAAGAGTAATGCTGCTGTATCTACTCCCGAACATGTGGAATGTGCTGCACAACCCTCAAGAAGTGCTAAGAAGAGAAGATACAACATTCATGAATGTTGGTGCTGTGGTAAGGTAGGACACTTTGCCATAGACTGTTGGCACAAGCCTAATGTGCTATGTGCAAAGATGAACCTTCCTGCAAAGGGTGCAGCTAGAGTAAGGTCATTTGATTATGCTAACAAGAACCTAGGACCCAAGTCATCTTGGGCTCCTAAGGGACATTAAACTCTATTTTGCAGGATAGTTCAAGTACCAGCCCCATCATCATTTGGCACTTGAACAGTGAGTGCCAATGGCACATGAGAGACAGGAGGTTGATATCATAGATTCAACATCAAGTAGAGGACTAAATCCTCAAGGTAAGCATTTCTCCTCCTTATTATGAAATTATCATCTAATGCTGTCTCTGATTGTGTTAAAGTAGGATGATAAGATTAACAAGTTCAATCTGTTTAAGCTGTGCTTTAGATTATATTCTAAAAGCTAAGAAAAATCTGGGCTCGACGAACTCTGTCCTGAGTTCGACGAACGTCGATCTTGAGTTCGACGAACTCAGCCTTGAGTTCGACGAACTCAGTCTTATGTTAAAGTTGTAGATAAACCTAGTTAAGTCTCGACGAACTTTAGTTTGAGTTCGACGAACTCTGCCCTAGGATGAAATTTTAGGTAAATCTTCTCAGCTGTTCCGCTGAGTCGATTAGGTTAACACTAAGACCTAGTGTATAAATAGCAGACTGTGTTAGATGACTCTTCACATTCTCTTGCACTACTCCAGCCGCCGAGGCGAAACTTCTACCCTTCCATCCCAGCATTCTTCTCTTCGACCAAATGGCGCCCAAGATTGTGAAGGAGTTGCTTGAAGGCTATGATTTGGTGAGGGATGGCTTTCTCCATGCCTCACCAGAGATTCTAGGTGTCATCTCCCTCATTTCTGAAGCCGGTCTAGACTTCTTGCTATCTGAACCCTCTTAGATATTCAAGCATGAAGTGCTAGAGTTATATGCAAATGCCAAGCAGTCATCTACTAAGGATTTCTTATCATCTAAGATTGGAATGATAAGGGTGAAACTATCCCCTAAGAGATTGGAAAAGGCACTACACCTACCTACAGTGGAAGAAGAGGAGATCTGCATCAGACAAGGAGCAAGCCTTAAGATGGTGTGATTATAGTGATTCCCAGACTTCATCTTTGAAGAAGAAATTCTTCAACCAAAAGGGGAAGCTATTGTGTGATATTGTGGGAAAGGCCCTTCTGTGCAAGCCAGGCTCACATGACACAGTCTCACAACCGATGTTTGAGCTGGTTACAAGGATCATCATGAAGAAAAGGACATGCTGGGGAACTGTCCTATACCAAAGGATTAAGCAATGTCTGCAGGCTCCAAACTTAGGAAGAATCTTATCACTCTTCCTGCTGAATGCATATCCAGACCAATTCTCCTCCTTCAAGGGTATCAATATCCACTACTTGAAGAGACTGGATATAAAGACATTGGACAGGTCAACAAGGGTCCTACCCATGAGCTAACCTTCCTTGGTGGCTGAGCTGATGGAGAAGAAGAAGAAAGTAAAGAAGAGTGAGGTAGGAGGTGCTGAGTCCTCCAAGAAGAATGATGATCCTCAAGATCACATAAAAGATGTGGGAGGAGAAGTTGTTCCTAGGACATGTGGGGATGATGAACCACAGGGAAGAGTTGATTCTACTTCTGAGCCAACTCAGATTGATACTGATCCAGCTGTTCCTCTAGCTGAAGATGAACTACTGAACTCACCTATCCATGTTTCTCCTAGACAGGATACTCCACATATGGATGCCCTGAGTGAGGGGGAGCATAGCTCTCACTTTGGAGATGGTGGTGGGGGTGCTAGTGAGGGGTACCACAGCCCAAACGTTGAAGAGCTGCAAAGACCAGAAACTGGAATGGAAAAGGACAATAATGAAGATGAAGAGGTGGTGGAGAATGTGTTGGCCCAGGAAAGGCCTGTAGCTGTGCTGGACACATCTAATCTGCTGAACTCAATACAAACCATCATTGAGGGTCAGATGTTGTCTGTGAAAGAACTTGTTGCTAAAAAGGTTTGAGGTGCTACTGCTTAAATTAGGGATGAGCTGAATGCTACAAGAGCAGCATTCACTCATGAGATTCAAGCAAGTGAGCCGAGAATGGAGTCAAGGGTAGCTGTAGTGAGGACTGAGCTAAATACCCAGGTTAATTATGTCAAAACTGCATCTGATCATATCCTCCAGCCAATGACATGATGGTTTGAGATGGCCAAAGACACAGTTGCTGCCCAACACACTGTATTGAAAAAAATTGCTGATCATCAAGGGGACTCTACCATGGACATTACATATTTAAAGAATCAGCTTTACAAGAATGAAAATGTTTGGGAGAAAGCAGTTGCCAGGATGGCACAGGTGGCTAACACATCCAGCAGCCATGTCATGTCCTACATTGACAAGGCCAAGGAAAATATTTTGGAGGATGTGGAAAGCACTTTCCAAACTCTCTCCCAATCCATAATGGATCAACACTCTGAAATAGAGAAAACGATATTGGAAGAAGGAAAAGAGGGGGAGGAGAAGGTTGCCAAGCTAAATGCTAAGCTGAAAGGAGCTCACATAAAGCTATATAACAACATTGAGAATGCCCACCAGCTGATAATGTCCAATCAGGCAGCAGCCAGCAAGCAAGTGGTGGAAGTGGTCAACAAAGCTGCCAATGCTATTCAAGAAGATATCCTAACTATGGTTAAAAAGGTTAATGATAATCATTGGACCTCAATCTTAAAAGTATTACAAGGAACAAGGATTGCCTTAAATCTTCCTATCTTGAATCCAAGCAGATCTGAAGATTTTGACTTCCAAGGTCAATCTAATCTAATTCAAGATGAGAGGGAAACAAAGAGGAGAAGGGCATAGGGCATTCAGACTGCTGAAGAGTATATGGCCCAGAAGAGGAAGGAATAGACTTTGATCAAACCTTTGCCCCAGTTGCAAGGTTGGAGGCCATAAGGCTATTCCTTGCATATGCAGCCCACAAAGGCTTCAAAGTATACCAGATGGATGTCAAGTCAGCATTCCTAAATAGAAATCTGAAAGAGGAAGTATATGTAGAGCAGCCGTCAGGTTTTGTCCATCCTACTCTCACTTCTCATGTATATTTTCTTAGGAAAGCCCTGTATGGTCTTAAGCAAGCCCCAAGGGCTTGGTATGAGACATTGTCTAGATTTCTCACCAAGAACAAGTTCTTGAGGGGAAAGATAGATAGCACATTATTTCTTAGGGAAACAAGGAACAAGATTCTCCTAGTCTAACTATATGTTGATGACATAATATTTGGGTCTACTGATGACAACTTCTGCAAGAGATTTGCCAATCTAATGCAGGGGGAGTTTGAGATGAGCAGTATGGGTGAACTTAAATATTTTCTTGGGCTCCAAGTGAAACAGTCTGAGGATGGAATTTTCATTTCCCAGACTAAGTAAACCAAGGAGCTCATCAAGAAATTTGGGATGGAGTATGCCTCCACCATGAGCACACCCATGAGATCTAATGTATCATTAGACAAGGATGAAAAGGGGAAAGCCTTTGATGAATCCATGTACAGGTGTATCATTGGATCCCTGTTATATCTGACTGCTAGTAGACCAGATATTATGTATGCTACATATGTTTGTGCTAGGTACCAGGCATGTCCTAAGGAATCTCACTACACAACTGCAAAGAGGATTCTGAGATACCTTAAAGCCAGCCTACATCTTGGCCTTTGGTACACTAAGAACAATGACTTTGAACCAACTGGATTCTCAGATGCAGATTTTGCAGGCTGCAAAGAAGACAGGAAAAGCACAAGTGGCACCTGTCAGTTCCTTGGAAGAAGATTGATATCATGGAGCAGCAAAAAGCAGACAAGTGTGGCCATCTCTACTGCTAAGTCTGAATACATTGCTGCAGGAAGCTGTTGTGCACAACTATTGTGGATTCAACACCAGCTAGAGGACTACAACCTCAAGATAAGCGGATCTCCTCTTTATTGTGACTCAACCAGTGCTATCTCCATTGCTAAGAATCATGTCTCTCACAGCAGGACTAAGAACATAGAGATAAGGTATCATTTTATAAGAGAACATGTTGACTGTAAAGATATCAGCCTTAAATTTGTCCCCACTGACAGTCAAGTGGCTGATATCTTCACTAAGCCATTGGATGAGGCCAATTTTAATGCTTTCAAGATAGAACTAGTAATGTTAAATGTAGAATAGTACTCACATTGAGGGGGAGCTAGAATGGGTTGTTCAAATTGAACAAGATCAGCTATTACAGAAAATAGCTCTCTAATTGAGGGGGAGCAAAATCCCTGCTCAGTTTGAGGGGGAGATGGCAAATGCTAAGAGTGTAGGTTGACCTATAAGTTGATCCAAAGGGATCTATAGATGTTGCCTCCCAATCCATAGAGGGATAAATTGTTGAAGAAACTAGAAAGGGGGAGATAGGGCCAATGCTTAGGGTGTTAGGGCCAATGCCTAGGGTGTTAGGGACCATGCTATATAGATCATTATTGTGATATGTTTTTGCTGGTCATGTACCTTAGCATTGGGAATGTTCTGCCTTCTTTAAATAGCGGGAGATTGTTGGGAATATTGCCCTCAATATTACCTTAATTTGAAGAGGCATCACTCACAATGCTAAAGACATATTGTATTTGATAAAGCTATACTTGTGTAGGATATACAGGCATAGGTGACTCAAAAGTAAGGTCCAAACATGCCCTTAGATGAGGAGAATTCATCAACAAGGAGATGAAGATTTGTCTCAGCAGAACCGCTGAGACGAAGGGTTAAAACCGTTGAGATGAGCCCACTATCTCAGTGGAACCGCTAAGACCAGAACAGGATTCCTCTGAGTTGTAGGACCTGGAAGGGGTCTGAGCTGTAGGATCAGGGGCTGATCTGAGTTTGTAGGGCTGTTTTGCCTGAGCTGTAGGACCTGCTGTGGTCTGAGTTGTAGGATCAGGGGCTGATCTGAGGTAGGGCTGCTGTGCTTGAGGTAGGGTTTGGGAAAACCTGAGAGATCCTGAGGGATCTGAGTTGTAAGCTCTTTGAGCCAAGTTTGGAGGAGTTGGCCTTGTCTAACACATTGTTAGAAAGGTGAAGGGGGAAAGAGGACTACTCAAGACACCCTGTCTTGAGGAACCCCTATACATACTTGTTTGCTTTCTGTGTGTTTGATTGCTCTAAACCAGAAAATAGATAAACTAACTCAGAAATCAGCTAGGGTACTTAGAGGAAAAATAAAAGAAACCTATTCACCCCCCTCTAGGTGATTTAGACTACAAACCTATAAACTTACTGATATGTTGCGTGACATCAATGCCTTGGGGACTGGATGGGAAAACATTACCGTCGAGGAGTTTATCCCTGCGCTCCTTCTCCCCTACCGCCTGGGAAGCTCGTCCTCCGACTCGTGCGACTATGATGCGTGTCGGCAAGTGCACCGGTCGCTGTCAAGTAATAATTGTGGAGAATAAATTCCCCGGATGTCGGTCTCTTGAGGAATGCAGGATGGGTGAACGAATCGCGCAGTGATGATTGTTACACAAGCGTTCAACAAACACAAAGAGGGGTTTTAGGTTGGTTTTCCTAATCTTAGCAATAACAAAAGAAATGCGGGTCGAAAACACCGCTTCGCAAAGTGAGGTGGATGCAACGGCCGCGATGCCGTGCTTCGTGAGGCGGATGAAGTGAACTCGAGTGCGAGAGGGTGAGGGTCGCAAACACCTCTTCACAACCGCCGTTAGCTCTTGCTAACGCGGGTCAAACACCTTGCGTGCGGGCGCGAGTGAGTGAATGAGAACGGAGTGAATCACAACCAAACCATGAAGAATAACAAAGAGACATTCATTTAAACAAATAACATCTCAATATTCGAGTTTTACACGGTTCAAAGAGTACAACGAGGAAAGAGGAAAGGAATAACCGATGGTGAAGACTAGCGGCCGTTCACGGCCGGAATGGTAGGTTGTCGGGCTACCTCCGGACTCGGACGGACAATGCTTCCGGCGTAGAGAGCTGTCACGATCTCCCTACGTGCTCCGTCATCTTCGACTTTAGGTTTCTTCTTCTTCTCACCGAGCGGAATGAAAGAATGCTTGCTTGGAGGCTTACGGACGATGGAGAACACTCACGGACAATGGAGGAAGTCTTAGAATGGATGGAGGAGGCTTCCCTTTGCGTAGGAGATGAAGTGGAGGCTTCCCACGGTGGAAATCGGCGGCGTACGGAACAGGAATCCCGCTCCCGGCATGAACGATCCGCCCTAAAATCGCAACAGGCGTTTAAATAGGCGCTGGATTAAATACTGCGCACGATCATTGGCGCACGACCAGTGGTCGTGCGCACTGGAATTCGGCGATCGTGCGCACTGCCTGGGTGGAACCTGCAAGATACGAAATTATAAAATAAAATGTTCGCACGACCAGTGGCGCACGACCGGTGGTCGTGCGCACTGGAGTTGATGGTCGTGCGCACTACCGCAAACAGAACTCAGAAATTAAATGGTAAGTGCGCACGAGCAGTGGCGCACGACCGGTGGTCGTGCGCACTGTCGTTGATGGTCGTGCGCACTGCACCAAACAGAACTCGTGAAAAAGGGTTAAGTGCACACGATCAGTGGCGCACGATCAGTGGTCGTGCGCAATAGAACCGGTGATCGTGCGCAGTGTTCCTGTGCAGAATTGCACCGGGAACACTTGCACGACTCCTATTCCCGCACAACCACAGATCTAGCCACTGAAAGTGGCACTTATCAGCACAAGAATATACTAAAGACAATAAACACGAAAATCACGCCAAAGTGGGCCAAGATGTGCACCTAGCATGGATTATCAAATATAAACTATAACAAGGCTATAGTGCGTAGAATTGACTAAATAACGGCCCGGATGAGTCCAAAAAATGTGTATATGATCAGGACTCATCAGACTACTCCCCTGTTGATGAAGATGACAATGAGCGAGGACAATCCCCCGAGGACACACCGACGCCATAGATTTAGGCCTTCTCTCGCTCTTTTTTTTTTATGTAAAGGCGAGCCCGCAGAATTTTGTGAACTTTCTTTATGAATTAAATAAGAAATTTTCCAAGTCTTTCATTATCGATTCCTTTCCCTTATATATATATATATATATATATATATATATATATATATATATCATCTCTCCTTAGTCTCTTGGACTCGTCGAGCGCCGACATTAGGGACAAAATGGTTTGTCAAGATGTTTGACTCGACCCTACAAAACTTGTGAGACCTAGGCTTTGCGGTTCCTTTGAGCAACCTTTCAACAAAAAGACTGTGAATGGTTCCCCTCTCGAGATTCTTGTAGAGCGTAGAGCACCCATCCTGCGAGATATGCTTGCGTCCCCTATAATTACCATGCATGCATGGTTAACATTGTCGGGATTTCGACACCAGTTGCAACCCTCCACCTGATGAGTATCTTAACTTAGGTATCGGTGCTCGCACTCACAGGGAGGCGGTAGTAGCCTTGCCCGTCCTAGTGGCGGGTTGTGCGACTCGTGCATTTACTGTCGCACTAGAGTGAGCTAGTGGGAGGCGTACATGTCCAGGGCGATACCAACCCGACTCTCCTCCTTCCCTTATCTATACTTGGCCTTCCTCTCACCCAATCTACTTCACTCCCCTGCCACCCAAGTGATCAACCTGCCCAGCCGGCTTATGATAGCCCGGTCAGCAGAATCATCTCAGGGGCTCTCCAAAACAATTTTTCAATGGGCCACCTAAGTGGTCAACATGCCCAGCCTGCTTTTGAGAGCTCGATCAACAGAACCATCTCAGAGGCTCTTCCAACATAACTTTTTAACCTGCCACCTGAGTGATCAACCTACCTTATCGGATTGTGAGAGCCTGGTTAGTAGAATAATCTCAGGGGCCCTCTAATATAATTTCTCAACCGGCCACCTGTGTGGTCAACTTGCCATGACGGCTTGTGAGATCCCATTCATAGGAATCATCTCAGGGGCTCTCCAAAACAATTTCTCAATCGGCCACCTGAGCTCTCAACATGCTCTGCTGGCTTATGAGAGCCCAGTCAGCGAAACCATCTTAGGGTCTCTTCCAACACAACTTTTCAACCTGCCACTTGAGTGATCAACCTGCCTTTCCGGCTTGTGACAACTCGGTCAATGGAATAATCTCAGGGGATCTCCAAAACGATTTCTAACCCGGCCACCTGGATGGTCAACCTACCCTGCTGGCTTCTGAGAGCCCGATATGCGGAACCATCTCAGAGGCTCTTCCAACACAACTTTTGAACCTGCCACCTGAGTGATCAACCTGACCTAATGGCTTGTGAGAGCCTGGTCACTAGAATTATCTCAGGGGCTCTCCAAAACAATTTCTTAACTGGCCACTTGAGTGGTCAACCTGTACTGCCGGTTTGTGAGAGCCTGGTCAGCAGAATCATCTCAGTGATAGCACTCCGGCGGTGGTCTTTCTTCTTCTTCTTCACTTCCTTTTTCTTTCTTTGATGTGGAGGAAGACCCTTTTCATCGAGTATCCTTTTGGAAGAACTTCCGGAAGGTGTTCCTTCTTTCTGGATTTCTAATGAACTTCCTGAAGTTCTTCACCAGGAGGCCTTCTTCATCTTCACCATCATCTTCGATGCTCTCTTCTATGATTTTAGTGTCAATGCCTTTTTCTTTGGCACTTTGTTGTATTCATCGTGTTGAATCTGGAGTTCTAACTCATGGGCTTTGAGATTCCCAATAAGGTTCTCAATCTTGAGCGTTCTTAGGTTGTGCGACTCCGAGATGGCAGTCACCTTTGGATTGAACCTTGGAGGTAGAGAGCAAAGAATTTTCCTGACCAAGTCCCCGTCTGAGTAGATCTTTCCAAGTGCTTTTGAAGCGTTGACGATCTTGGTGAAGCGGGTGTACATCAAGTTGATGTCCTCTTCAGCATCCATCCTGAATTTTTCATATTCGGATTCTAGTTGGAAAAGCTTTGCATCTTTTACCTGCGATGTACCTTCATGAGTAACTTCTAATTGATTCCAAATATCATAAGCAGTTACACAAGAAGAAATTCTATTAAATTTAGTTCTATTTAAAGCACAATATAAAGCGTTCATCGCCTTAGCATTATTTTTGCATCTTAGTTTATCATTATCATCCAATTTATCCTTAGGTTTTAGTAATGTAACCTCTCTCACTACAGTTGTAGGAGGAGATTACCAAACTTCTACCATGTTCCATACTTCTACATCCATGGTCTTAAGAAAACACATCATTCGATTTTTCCAGTAGTTGAAATCTGACCCAGAAAAGAGAAGTGGTCGACTAACACCCAGACCATCCGGAAAAGCGAGATCATGAGACTCCATTATTCCCGGTTTGTTAAGCCGATTGGAATAAAACCCCTCTGATACCACTTGTTGGATCGGTAGGAGCCCTTAGAGGGGGGGGGGGGGGGTGAATAAGGGTTTTAAAACTTTTTCTTATATTTTGATTATCTTGAAATATTAAGTGATTAAGAAGGTGAGAAATCAAACAAAACAATTGAAATAAAGTAGAGACATGCTTTATTAATATGAATTATAGTTTTACAAAAATTGATTTCTATAACGCTAGAAATCGGTGGGGAATAATAATAAACTCTTTTTGTTTTCTATCCCGACTCACATCCCCACGAACCGGTTGCCCTAGCCTATACTTCCCCTGATTCGAACTCAAGACGCTCTAGCCAATACAACCTCGGATATGGCCTTGAGCACCCCCTAGACCTAACTTAGATCATGTCGCCAACACGAGGAAAATTTCAGCCTTAAGTCCTACCCAGACCTAGTCGCCAACATGAGGCGAATTCTCTAACAGTTTACAAGGAAAATGAAATGATAATAATAAAAAATCCCTCTTTAAGAACTTCTGAAGTTGGAGACGATGATTCGCTGTAGGATAAGCGTTGTTGAAGCGGACGTCGTTTGGATTCGGCGTGAAGAAGTCCTCCTTCAAAAATTTGCAGAGCTTTGGTTGGAGATCAATTTTCGGCCAAATCAGGCTCTGGAGTTCTAGCACTCAACCTCTCTCTCTCAGATGTGTCTAAAATGAGAGAAGAGGGGTCCAGGTTATAGCCTCAGTGCTAGCTCCTGCACTACCGCTACCGCCGGCGCTATCCCATATTAGGACATATTCAGTGCGGGAGAATCTTCAATTCGAGGAAACATTTTCGTCTTGCCTTCTGTGATCCGCGCTACTGCCTGTGCTATCCACTACCGCCTGGCACTAGCGCCTTCTAAATGTACTCCTGGGATTGCGCTAAACATCGCTAGCTCCGGGGGCTAGATGCTACCGCCGGCGCTAGTGGGCATATTGGATTTGTTGGCCCAATTTTGGGGGCAACCTTTTTATGTCATCCTTGAGTCATATAGACTTTGTTTCCTGCACACTTAAACACACAAGATCAAATACACATAGGATTTGTTATTCTCAAACCTAGGAGATGCGGAAGACCATGTTCCAACAGCGGGTTCTTCAGCAGCCTGCGATCTTCATCTTCAGGAACAACAACATCTGAATAGATTCTACTGGTGCTGGGTATGTATTGGATAGACATTTCTTTCATATGTTGTTCATTACCTATCAAAACAGAAGAGCTGGATGAGCCCTTATAAAGTAGGCTAGTCACATCAAAGACAAAATGAATTGACTCTTCTACAACATGAGTCTTCTTTTTGAATACTCTATAGGCTCTAATATGTGAGTTATATCCAACAATAACCCCACTATTGCATTTTTCAGCAAACTTTGTTAATTAAAATTTTCAATTATTTAAAATATAACATTTGCAACCAAAGATTCTAAAGTATGAAATTGTTGGTTGTTTGCCTTTCAGATTCTCATAGGGCCTTATTGATGGAAGCTCTATTAAGAACATAACAAGCAGTATTGACTGCCTCAGCCCAGAAGTATTCTGGAAGTGAGGAGTCACTAAGCAATGTTCTCCCAGCTTCTATTAAGGTCCTATTCCTCCTCTCAGCCACACAATTTTGCTGTGGAGTCCTTGGGGAGGAAAACTCTTGGGTGATACCAAATTCTTGACAAATCTTTATCATGGCCCCAGATTGAAATTAGGTACCATGGTCAATTCTAGTTCTGACCACAGTACATTGTAGTTCATTATGGATTGCCTTGACATTGTTTATGAAGATATCTATAGTATCAGATTTCTTCTTAAGGAAGAATACCCAAGTATATTTTGAGTGATCATCAACAATCACTAAATTATACAACTTTCCACCTAGGCTCTGAATGGGCAAAGGACCAAACAAGTACATATGCAATAATTATAGACATCTTTCAGTGTCTTTGGAGCCAATACTTTTAAAGGTGGCCCTAGTTTGCTTGCCCATTTGGCATGCATGACAGGGACCACTTTTAATACATTTCAAATTTGGATTATTCCTAACAAGGTTTTTAGAAAATAGTCTATACATTGTCTTGTAGTTAATGTGTGCAAGTCTCTTGTGCCATTGAACACAAATAAATTCACTTTCATTAGATGCAAGACATATAGTAAATAGAGAATTATTGCAAATAATGTCTAAGAAATGAACATTATCACTCCTAGTTCCTGAGAGAATGATCTCTAAGTCAATTGACTTTTTGATCAAGCACTTGTCATTGTGGAATTCTATGACATAGCCCAAGTCACATAGTTGACTTATGCTTACAAGGTGGTGTTGCAACCCTTCAACATAAGCTACCCTTGTTATTGAGACTACGTCATTTGTGTTCATACCATATCCTTTGGTGACTCCTTTTTCAAAACCACCAAAGATAACTTTTGGTCCATTCTTCACAGGAGTGTAATCCTGTAGAAGTCTCCTTGTTCCTGTCATGTTCCTTGAGCACCCACTATCCAAGTACCATACTTCCCTTAGGCTGGAACTTAAACTATCTTACAAAATGCAATTCATTTTCCCTTAGGAGCCCAATTGTTTTTTGGTCCTAGGTTCCTGTTAGCATAAACAGCCACTCTTCCACTCACTACAGCCTTTGCAGGAAAGCTACTCTTTGCACTAGGCACACTAGTGTTGTGCCAACAATCAATGGCAAAGTGTCCCACTTTACCACATCACCAACAATCATGGATGTTGCACCTTCTTTTCTGAACACTCTTTGAGGTGGAAGGAGCATCAGAATGCTTGTGTTCAGTGAAGAAGGCAACAACATTCTTCCCATTCCTGTTAGAAATAACCTGGCTGGTTGACTGTATATAGTTAGTCTTAGCAGACTTTATCTGATTGACATCAGCTGGTCTTAACTTGGCAGCCAAGCAAGAGTTGATGGCATCAGATACTGTTCTGTTGGACTTGATTATAGGCTTGTCAACAGCCATGTGTTTTGTTAAGTGGGATTTTGAAGAACTAGCTTCCTTATCCTTGAATGAAGGGGCTGAGGTACCAAATACAAATGGTTCATGATGGGCCATTTGAATTTCTTCATGGGGAGCTTTCAAAGCACTCATCCCCGTGCCCTTTTCTTCTGCTATAGTAAGGTGTATTTTCCTTCCTATAGGAACTTCCATTCTTCAAGTGACCATACATGCTGTCCTGGCCCTTTCCTCCATTCTTAGCACCTACTGCTACCTTATTGAAACCTAGCCCTCTCCTATTAGGTTGGGAGGAGAAGGTGTCAATAATGGGCAGTATGGATTTGGGTTTGAAGAATTGAGCCACCAAGTAATTCTCTTTGAGAAGCTTCTCCTCAAGGTCCTTGATGATCTTGTTCTTTTGGCTAATGGTGCTTAATTGGAATATTGTAATTCCCTCGACCTGACTTATTTCTCTACTCATCTAGGCTACTAGGTAGATGACTCAGTGCAATCAGGCTTTGCCTACTAAAGGGAAGCAATCTCTAGAGCTTACCTCTTGGCTTGCTTCTTGCTCTTTTTTAGAGCATCCAATAGAGCACCATACTTGTCAATAAATTGATTGACATCCACATCAGCTTCTGAACCACTCTCATTATTAGGTGAGCATGCTATAGAATCTAGTACTTGTTGGATCGGTAGGCTCCCTTAGAGGGGGGGGGGGGGTGAATAAGGGTTTTCAAAAAATTATATTATATTTTGTAATACTTGAAATAATAAGAGATCAAAATAGTGATTTTGAATAAAGATCTAAATTGTTTTATAATAAAAGAGATGAAAATAAACAATTTAGAGAAATGAAGAACAAATCATTTCTATTACAAAAGGAGAGACATGATTACTATTAATAAAAAATATTACAAAATTTTGATTTCAATGACGCTAGAAATCAAAGCGAAATATAAAAGACTCTTTTTGTTTTCTATACCGACTCGTATCCCCACGAACTGGTTGGCTTTAGCCGATCCTTCCCAAGATACGGCCTCAAGCCGCTCTAGCCAACCCTTCCCCGGATATGGCCTCGAGCACCCCCTAGACTTACACCCGAGACCTAGTCGCCAACACGAGGCGAATTTCTGCCCTAAGTCCTACACAGACCTAGTCGCCAACATGAGGCAAATTTACTACACGATTACAAGAAAAGATGTGAAATAAAAAGACAATAATATAAAAACTCCCTCTATGTGGATCTCTTAGAGAAGTAGACGAAGACGCAGAGTATGATCGTAGTCTATGCGGTCTTTCATCACGATGATGACGCGTGTTGAAATCTTCTCCACGGATCTCCTTTAGCCTTTATAGATTTGTGGGAGTATCTCTCTGAAACTTCCTCTCTATGCTGTGGCACGATGCTCTAGAATTTTGGATCTCAAGAGGCTCAGGAAGTCGGAGCCAAGATGTCATTTTTATAGACTTAGCGCTAGTGCCTGCGCTAGTGCTACCGCCGGCGCTATCCCAATTTAGGACATATTCTGCGCGGCAGAATCTTCAATCGGAGGAAACAATTCTCTCTTGCCTACTCTACTCCTCGCTATCGCCTGCGCTATCGGATACCGCCTGGCTATCTCCTTCTATAAGTTCTTCCGGCAATTTCGTTTAAGCCAATATTTTGTCGAATGAGATTTCGTCGAACGCCGCTAAGAGTTTGTCGAATGAATTTTCGTCGAACGAGATTTCGTCGAACGCCGCTAAGATTTGTCAAACGAATTTTCGTTGAACGTCGTTATGAGCATTTTATCGAGCGCCGCTAATAGTTCGTCGAATGACAGCTAGTGCCTGTGCTAGTACTACCACCAGGGCTAGTAGGTGTTTTGGATTTGATGGCTGAACATTGGGGGCAACCTTCTTATGTAATCTTTGAGTCATGTGGACTTTGTTATCCTGCACACTTAAGCACACAAGATCAAATATACATAGGTTTTGTTATTCTCAAACCTAGGAGATGCGGAAGACCATGTTCCAACAGTACTAACCAATAATTAGAGGAGGGGATGAGAGGAGTTGATACCTTATCAAGATTATCCTGACTTTCTTCATCATCAGACATTGACAGTGCACAATGTGCCTCTGAGAATCGTCTAGAGGGGGTGGTGAATAAAGATTTAAAATATTTCTATCCCAACTGTGTAGACAATTAAACACACTAAGGAATTATGCTCATAGACAACACACAGGTAGAATAATTATTGCAGGAAATTAAAATGCTAAGAAAGAAAATTGGGACAACACAGAAAAACACAACACAAACACAAAAGATTTTATAGAGGTTCCCCAAAATGTGCGTAGTCCTATATTCTACCACCTGGTAGGAATATACCACATGTGCCTGAGTCTTTTGATAAGGAGACTCTTAGAACCACTAATCTTTTGATAAGGAGATCATGAACCAACCAAATCTTTTGATTAGGAGATCTTGAACCAACCAGATCTTTTGATAAGGAGACCTTGAACCACTGAATCCTTTGGAAGAGGGATTCTTATAACTCTTTTACAGTTGAGAAAAGTGAAGGAAAGGAGAAATAAGTAGGGAAATGAATTCTGCTATCAGAATTTTGATGAAGCCTTTTGCTTCAATTTTCTCTTTTCTGGATCTGCTAAAGATGAACCACTGCTTTTGAAATAGATGATTTGCAGAGGTTATGAGCTTCAGATCCTGTCAGTTTCTTCTATTCAAATCTGGTTGCTATATGATCTTTGATGAAGAACAACCTTCTATTTTTACTATACTGAGAGAGAGAGCAGTATTTGTTCTCCACTGTCTTCTAGGGTTCAGGAGGAAGAAGAAGAAGGAAACCCCTAATCGACAGAATTTTAATGTGTGTGTTGAATGCTCTAGTTTCTTCTCTCTAATCTTCTTATTTACTGTCCATCCTTTAATTTGAATTTGTTTCCTCATTTAGAGTGTGCTGAAAAGGCATTGGCCTAGAAAATTTCTCTTCCTTTCCTCATTTGTTCTCGACCCGTCTGCCATCTGTCTTAATCCTTTCCAAGAAAGCTCTTATTGTCTTCTTTATTGCTTCTTTATATTCTAGGCAATATGTAACACCCTACCAGTACGAAGAGTATAACAGCAGGTCCGGCCGGGACCCCACGCCATACAAACCACACTAGCTAGGAGTTAAAAGGTGATAACCAGAAAAGTAACAACTAAACGAGAGTACAAAACGTAAGCGGAAGCATTAATTAAACCATTTCAATTAGAACTGTCCACTATCATAGGAATGAAACCAAAATATAGAGTTACGGCCTTAAGGCCTTACATTTACCAAATGTGATAAAAACTCCAAACATACATCGGCACGCAGGCCGGCAATACCAGGAAAACAGAAAAGAGGCTGGCCTTCGAGGGCCAACTCAGCATAAGGGCCACCGCCCGCTATTTTCCGCTAGGCTCACCTGCACCTGCATAAGAACATTCCACTAAGCGGTGGCAAACAAGGTAACGGTCAGCAAAGCTGACCAAATTATAACGACCCCACCCCTTTCCCGGGGTGGCGGAGATTCTACCCTGCAAGCAAGCCATACTAGCACAAGTACTAATATAAAGAAAGTGCAACTATACAAGGTGAGGTTTCAAGCACAATCAATCTTCTAGGTTGAGCATCAAAAGAAAGGAACCTAGGTATGCACATGATGTTAGTTGGGTTCACCCGAAGGTTCCCACAACCGCCTAAACAACCGCATGAGGCTAACAACATCAATTCATCACAAACGTGGGTACACACAACCGCACGCTCCATGCTCACAAGGCATGCACCAAAGGTACTTCTTCCCGAGCACCAACACCATCATGAGTCCGGAAACTCTAGATAGAAAAGAGCTTTTGGTCGGTCTAGGCAAGACGCCCTTCCCAACCTCTCCCAAGGTCGTTCGGGTTTACAAGAGATAAATCCCGCTACCGCCACGCCTGGAAACGTGTTCAGTTCTGCCAATTCCCGTGCTCTTGTCATCGATTGAACACACGATGCGGGTATGACATCACCTCGGCCCGTAAGGGTTTAGCACTCGCTAGTGCTACACAAAACATAAGTTACAACACCCAAGCATTAAAAGTTTACTTTGTAACGACTCAAGACCCGACTCCGCCTTTCGGCCGGAGGGCATGAGGGATCGTTAGGGCTTTATACGTAACCAAAAAGGAGGTACAAGACCACTCCTCAACAATTCTAGTGGTGAAGGTTTGCATTCAACCACTCGCAAAGCATGGGGCTTCCGTTAGGATCTTCACAAGATGCCTACGCTTAAATCCCGCAATACTATCGCATATATCACAGAGTCATTCTCCGGCACGCATTCTAGGCTTAACCTAAATGCAACGTCGCAAATCAAGCATCACCGATTCGGGCTCACGGCCACGAATAGGCTTCACACACAATGCCTAAATCCGCACGACTACCGGATTTTCTACATGCAATATGCCGGGGACGGACACAATCGACCCGGAGTTCCGAAGAACTTGAGGAAATCCTACACTTCACCCATTTGGTGAAAGGGATTCCTCATGCAAGCATAGAGAAATGAAGGAGAGGACAAAAGGCAAGTCCAAACAACGGGAGAAGAAATCGTTACCCTAGGAGCGTTCTTTTTCGCCATAGATCCGAGATTCTACACGGAGAGAAACGACCGCACCGGGCTGCACTCTCCAAATCTGGAAACGGCTCGCGAAACGGAGCTCCGGAGCTCCGTCAATGGCGGAATCTCCCTTCTTCTTCCTTGGCTCCTCCTTCTTTCTCTAGGGTTTGGAGAGAGAATGGCTTAGAGAATATGAGGTTTAACCCCCTCTCATCAGCCCTAATAGTCTCCCGCAACTAAACCTAGCCGTTGGATCAATTTCCAAAAGATTTGGACGGTCCGATCTTCTTCTCCGCTCAAAATCGCGGAACAGAATAAACAGGGCGCACGATCACAGGCGCACGGTCAGTGGTCGTGCGCGAAGAGGGAAATGGTCGTGCGCATTGTCCGAGACAGAACTCGATTTTCTTCTGAATTAACGCACGATCGCTGGCGCACGATCGTTGGTCATGCGCGAAGAGGACAATGGTCGTGCGCATAAGCTGAGACAGAACTCCGATTCTTTGCGGGTTACGCACGATCATTGGCGCACGATTACTGGTCGTGCGCGAAGAGGACAATGGTCGTGCGCATTGACCTGATCTGGAATCTTGAGCCTATCCCGAGCGCAACACTACCATTCCGCCTACCTCGCTGAACCACGATCTTTGGGGTGTTACAACTCCACCCCCCCTTAAAAGAATTTCTTCCCGAAATTTCAAAAACAGTAACAGCAGGAAATTACAGTTTTTAAAGAAAATTTACCTGAGAGAAATAGCTCGGGGTACTCCGCAAGCGTCGCTTGCTCTCTCTCCCAAGTTAGCTCCTCTCGGCCGCAATTATCCCACCGGACCTTTACCATCCGAATGGTCTTGTTCCTCAACTGCTTTACCTCGGTATCCTCGATGCGTAAGGGTTTGACTTTCGTCGACAACCCACTATCAACCGACACTTTGCCAAGCGCAACAATATGAGTAGGCTCTTGCACTGCCTTCCTCAGAACTGAAATTTGAAACACGCCGTGCAGACCGCTCAACTCTGCAGATAGTGCAAGCCGATAAGCCGCAACACCAACACGCTCCACGATCTCAAACGGTCCTAAGTAACTTGGACTGAGCTTTTTCAAGCGTCGGATCCTTGATACCCCTTTGCACGGTTTGATCTTCAAGCAAACCCGGTCACCGACGGCGAACTCTAGGTTCCTAAGCTTGGCGTTGTAATACTTTGCTTGCCTATCCTGGGCAATCAATAGCCTTTCTCAAATAGTTCGGATCGTCGAAGTTGCTTCCTCAACATCCTTTCGCTTTAATAGCTTAGTATCGCCCGTTTCTGCCCAAGACAACGGCGTATGACACTTCTTACCATAGAGGGCCTCGAAAGGAGCCATCTTTATACTGGCTTGGTAGCTATTATTGTAGGCGAATTCGATCATATAGAGATGATCTTCCCACTTCTTTCCAAAATCTAGAGCGCACATTCGGAGCATATCCTCCATAGTCCTGTTGGTCCTCTCGGTCTGTCCATCCGTTTGCAGGTGGAAGGTCGTGCTGAATTTCAATTTAGTGCCCAACAGTTCATGGATAAGCCTCCAATCTTTCGATGTGAAACGCCCGTCACGATCGCTGACGATGCTACGAGGGACACCGTGCAGCCGCACAATACTATCGACATAGAGCTTCGCTAGCTTTTCTACAGAATCATCCTTCCGGTTCGGAATAAAATGCGATACTTTTGTCAGTCTGTCCACGATCACCCAGGTGGCGTCATTTCCATGCTGCGATCTCGGCAATCCGTGCACGAAATCCATCGAAATATCGTCAAACTTCCATTCCGGAATCGGCAAGGACTTCAAAAATCCACCGGGACGTTGACATTCCACCTTCACCAACACGCAGGTGTTGCACTTGGCCACGTAGAGGGCAATGTCCTTCTTCATACCCAGCCACCAGAAAAGTTTCTTCATGTCCATGAACATTTTCGTGCTCCCCGGGTGGATAGAGTACTTGGTATGATGAGCCTCGTACATCAGCTCCGCCCGTAGAGTACCAACGTTTGGGACGCACAACCTGCCATTCTTCCACAGAAGGCCATCTTCGAAAGAGAAATCAGCGTTTAACCCGTCAACGGTTTCCGCTTTGTAGCGTTTCATGCTCTCATCCAGCTCCAATGCCTGTCGAACTCGGTCGGCAAGGTGGTATTGAACCTCCGTCCAGTTCAAGCATGCTGAAGTACACGCTCTTCGATCAATGCAAATGATCTCCATTTCTTCCAGCTCACAGATTAGACGCTCATCGTGCATCAAAATCCAATTTGCTTGAGCGAGAGCCCGACGACTCAACGCGTCTGCAACTACATTTCCCTTTCCAGGAGTATATTTGATGTCGAAGTTGTAGTCCCTAAGGAACTCCAACCACCTCCTCTGTCGCATATTCAACTCCCTTTGATTTAGCAAGTACTTGAGGCTCTTGTGGTCGGTAAAGATGTCGATCTTCATGCCATACAAATAATGCCTCCAAAGCTTAAGAGCGAATACCACGGCCGCTAGCTCCAAATCATGGACCGGGTAATTCCTCTAATGAACCTTCAACTGCCGGGAGCCGTAGGCAATTACCTTACCGAACTGCACTAGGACACTACCCAAACCACTCCCTGAGGCGTCGCTATAAACTTTGTAGCCTTCCGTACCACATGGCGAGCATAGAATGGGCGCCGTGGTCAGACGGCTCTTCAGCTCTTCAAAAGCTCGTGCGCACTCGGGCGACCAAACGAACTTATAAACTTCCCTAGTCAATTTAGTGAGAGGAAGTGCAATCCTCGAGAAGTTTTCCACAAAGCGCCTATAATAGCCGGCAAGTCCTAAGAAACTTCGGACTTCCGCTACGTTTTTCAACAAAGGCCAGGCTCGGATCGCTTCTATCTTCGACAGACCAACAGCAATTCCATCTCCACTAACGACGTGACCAAGGAATGCTACTGACGGTAGCCAAAACTCGCACTTGGAGAACTTGGCATAGCTGACTCTTCCTCAAGGTGCTCAGAACTGCGTGCAGATGCCCTACATGCTCCTCTTCCGATTGAGAGTATACCAAAATGTCGTCGATGAAGACGATCACAAATTGATTCAAATACTCACGGAATGTCCTATTTAAAAAGTCCATGAATACCGACGGTGCATTAGATAGACCGAACGGCATCACCGTGAACTCATAGTGCCCAAAGCGGGTACTGAACGCTGACTTTGGAATATCACATTCCCTACTACTAAGCTGATAGTAGCCGGACCTTAAGTCAAGCATAGAGTATACCGTCGACCCAACCTGTTGGTCAAGTAAATCGTCGATTCTCGGAATCAGATAACGGTTCCTCTCGGTCAGCTTGGTCTGCTACTACTAGGACAACACAAAACTGGTCTTAGGTCCCGAATCCTTCAACAAGGTGAAGAACATCTTCGCGCCTTTTCACAGCTTCTCCTATTCGTGCTCACTCGAGATCTATTAGGCAGCATTACCTCCAATCTATCCTTGACTAAGGTAAATGACAATTCGATTCATAACACAAAGTCCTTAGACAAATAGGAGAGCGATGCTCCCACACCAACAGAGCTCTCGTCGAATAGTCGATCAATAGGCCAAGGCCTAATTGCACACAAATACAAGGCATAAAATTTTGCTGTCAACAGATACAGTGGACATATTTCTATCTTTAACCGCACACGGGGTATAAATCATATTTGGAGATGATCATCCATACCTGTGGCAACATCGCATTGCTGAATGACCTCTTGCTGGCCATAAGAGTAGACTCTCGGCTGGGTTAGAGAATATTGGGGAATCGAAGACTCCACCGCTTTGCCTTTCTCCATAGGAGCTGAACCCATCGCACGAGCATAGTCCACTTCTCCACTTTTTGCTTTTGGGGGACCACTTCGACACACCGCGGCTTTGTGTCCCACCTTTCCACAAGTGAAACAATTTAAGGAACACCGTGCAGTCTTAGCTTCCACAGAGTTAAACTTTCTCTTGTTTCTTCTGAACTCAGACTTGGACTGAGAGACCGACGCATGAAACTCATTGAAGTCTTTCGCGCACGGCCTACTCTTCATATCCATTTCCAGAGATTTAGCTGTTTTCACTAAGACGTTGAAGCCGAGTAACTTTGGACCCACAAGCATTAGTCTTAGGTCATCTCGCAGACCATTGTAGAACTTGTTGACCTTGGTTTCCTCATCTTCCCACATAGACCTCTCATAACGATTCCGACTGATGAACTCAATCAGGTACTCATCCACTGAGTGTTCTCCCTGCTCTAGGTGTGAACACTGATCTTGTAGTTCAGGAATCTCAGTTAGGGGTAGAAACTTTAGAAGGAAAGACCCATGGAAGTTTTCCCAAGAGATTTCGGAAAGTTGTCTCCCACCAAACTTGTGCACAACTCCCCTTCCCACCAAAGTCTTGCTTCTCTTATAAGTAGGAAGGTGGTTAAGGTTACCAACATATCTTTGCTTATAAGCATTGACATTAAAGTCCTCTTTATTTCTGACAACCACTCAGCAGCTCTCCCAGGGGATTCCGTCCCCTCGAAGGATGGAGGGTTGAGGCTCAGAAAGTACTTTAATTGCTGGTCACGCGCTCGCCCCACTACTACCTGCGCAACTCGACGTTCCACCCTCAGTTCTACCGCAGGTTCCACTACAGCAACAGTTACAGGGGCCACATCCAGAGTCGGAGTAGTAGGCTGTGCAAGCTGCCCAGACTGAGTGTTGATCATCGTGAAGACTGCTTCAGCGACTAACTTGATCATCTCAGCCGAAGGAGTGGTCGCTGTCACCTCAGACGACCCACTACTTTCAGCAGTGTTACGGGGTTGAGACGGCCCCGCACCACTCCTAGTCACCTATAATCGTGTAAGAGACAATTTAGTGACTGAAAGCATAGCAAAACAACAATCCTGGAACGCTCAGGTTCCGCAAACAAGTATGTTTTTCCATTCCTAAGTGGACATTCTTATTAGTTTTTGTCGTTTTAGGTGAATGCACATCCCGTGCACACCACCCTTTAAAAGGAATTCGTCCCGAATTCGCTAAACTACGGATCAACGCCTTAAGTCCGATACCAAATTGTAACACCCTACCAGTACGAAGAGTATAACAGCAGGTCCGGCCGGGACCCCACGCCATACAAACCACACTAGCTAGGAGTTAAAAGGTGATAACCAGAAAAGTAACAACTAAACGAGAGTACAAAACGTAAGCGGAAGCATTAATTAAACCATTTCAATTAGAACTGTCCACTATCATAGGAATGAAACCAAAATATAAAGTTACAGCCTTAAGGCCTTACATTTACCAAATGTGATAAAAACTCCAAACATACATCGGCACGCAGGCCGGCAATACCAGGAAAACAGAAAAGAGGCTGGCCTTCGAGGGCCAACTCAGCATAAGGGCCACCGCCCGCTATTTTCCGCTAGGCTCACCTGCACCTGCATAAGAACATTCCACCAAGCGGTGGCAAACAAGGTAACGGTCAGCAAAGCTGACCAAATTATAACGACCCCACCCCTTTCCCGGGGTGGCGGAGATTCTACCCTGCACGCAAGCCATACTAGCACAAGTACTAATATAAAGAAAGTGCAACTACACAAGGTGAGGTTTCAAGCACAATCAATCTTCTAGGTTGAGCATCAAAAGAAAGGAACCTAGGTATGCACATGATGTTGGTTGGGTTCACCCGAAGGTTCCCACAACCGCCTAAACAACCGCATGAGGCTAACAACATCAATTCATCACAAACGTGGGTACACACAACCGCACGCTCCATGCTCACAAGGCATGCACCAAAGGTACTTCTTCCCGAGCACCAACACCATCATGAGTCCGGAAACTCTAGATAGAAAAGAGCTTTTGGTCGGTCTAGGCAAGACGCCCTTCCCAACCTCTCCCAAGGTCGTTCGGGTTTACAAGAGATAAATCCCCCTACCGCCACGCCTGGAAACGGGTTCAGTTCTGCCAATTCCCGTGCTCTTGTCATCGATTGAACACACGATGCGGGTATGACATCACCTCGGCCCGTAAGGGTTTAGCACTCGCTAGTGCTACACAAAACATAAGTTACAACACCCAAGCATTAAAAGTTTACTTTGTAACGACTCAAGACCCGACTCCGCCTTTCGGCCGGAGGGCATGAGGGATCGTTAGGGCTTTATACGTAACCAAAAAGGAGGTACAAGACCACTCCTCAACAATTCTAGTGGTGAAGGTTTGCATTCAACCACTCGCAAAGCATGGGGCTTCCGTTAGGATCTTCACAAGATGCCTACGCTTAAATCCCGCAATACTATCGCATATATCACATAGTCATTCTCCGGCACGCATTCTAGGCTTAACCTAAATGCAACGTCACAAATCAAGCATCACCGATTCGGGCTCACGGCCACGAATAGGCTTCACACACAATGCCTAAATCCGCACGACTACCGGATTTTCTACATGCAATATGCCGGGGACGGACACAATCGACCCGGAGTTCCGAAGAACTTGAGGAAATCCTACACTTCACCCATTTGGTGAAAGGGATTCCTCATGCAAGCATAGAGAAATGAAGGAGAGGACAAAAGGCAAGTCCAAACAACGGGAGAAGAAATCGTTACCCTAGGAGCGTTCTTTTTCTCCATAGATCCGAGATTCTACACAGAGAGAAACGACCGCACCGGGCTGCACTCTCCAAATCTGGAAACGGCTCGCGAAACGGAGCTCCGGAGCTCCGTCAATGGCGGAATCTCCCTTCTTCTTCCTTGGCTCCTCCTTCTTTCTCTAGGGTTTGGAGAGAGAATGGCTTAGAGAATATGAGGTTTAACCCCCTCTCATCAGCCCTAATAGTCTCCCGCAACTAAACCTAGCCGTTGGATCAATTTCCAAAAGATTTGGACGGTCCGATCTTCTTCTCCGCTCAAAATCGCGGAACAGAATAAACAGGGCGCACGATCACAGGCTCACGGTCAGTGGTCGTGCGCGAAGAGGGAAATGGTCGTGCGCATTGTCTGAGACAGAACTCGATTTTCTTCTGAATTAACGCACGATCGCTGGCGCACGATCACTGGTCGTGCGCGAAGAGGACAATGGTCGTGCGCATAAGCCGAGACAGAACTCCGATTCTTTGCGGGTTACGCACGATCATTGGCGCACGATCACTGGTCGTGCGCGAAGAGGACAATGGTCGTGCGCATTGACCTGATCTGGAATCTTGAGCCTATCCCGAGCGCAACACTACCATTCCGCCTACCTCGCTGAACCACGATCTTTGGGGTGTTACACAATAAACGAGCCATTGTAGAACGGTCTTCAGTATTGTGGGCCTTGAGAGAGAGTTACAAAATGATAGCTAAAAAGATTCCTTTTCAGACTGTATTCGACGTTGTGTCGATTTCTCTTTCTCTCTTATAGATGCACCTTTGAGCTATTGTAAAAGCATCTTTGAATTCATTATTGCTCTGATTGAACTCTGTTGTCAACATTGCATTGATTACATATCAATGTAACCGTCGAGTGGAAGGCTTGACTCTAAACTTCATCATCTACGTCGAATTGTAGTCGATGTTGCGTCGACTTCAAATAGCTTCGACAGATTCTTTCTTCGGCGTTGAGTTGAAGTCAATGTTGCGTCGACTTCTAGTGATACTTCGATATGTCCATTTCCTCTATGTCAACATCCTTTTTACATAGCATTGAATTTATCTACTTCGACAGAAAGTTGAGTTGCTTGGACTTCTAGTCTAAGTTGCGTCGACATGAAATCGATGTTGCGTCGATTTCTATTCGACGCAATTGTTAACTTAACCCAATTTCTACTTGTCTTGATCTGGTCTTGTCACCCTAAGTTGAGTGAGATATCCTAAGAGACCTAATGACCATATTACCTTCATTATACAATGGGTAATTGAATTCTAAGAGATAAAATCACTTTAGGTAATTTGTTAAGTTAAATCTAAGGGGTTTTTCCCATCAATCTCCCCCTATTTATCTTAACAAATTTTACAGATTGTTTAAAGAGATTTTATATATTCCTTTTACATAATCAGAAAATATATTAAAGACAACATAGGCATAGAATAAATAATTGCATAAACTAGTAAACAGGAATGCATCTGATTAATTATCTCATGAGTTTATCAGAGTTTTCCCAAGTATAAATCTACTTCTTTCCTTTCAGAAAAGTAGATAACGCCTCATTGACCTTTCTGAATTTTCTTTCCATATATTTGAAGTTTGCAGGAGTTGCCTTCTCTGGATTCTTTTGTATTCTTTCATGACCTTTGAACAACTTCTCCAGGTCACTTTCTGTGTTAGGGTGAACATCTTTTAATGTGAAACCCAGACCAAGAACTTTTGCTGTCAACATGTTTATGACTTCCAACTCTGGATCATCTGACTCTGAGTCCCCATAAGGATTCGGTACAAGAAAGGTTGATTGAGGTTTACCAGAGACTGAAGCAGTCTTGAACACTATCTTCTTCTTCTTCACAGGATGTTGTTCTCCTTTCTTTTTCTTTTGAGGTGGCTCCTCTGTATCCTCTAGAATACATCCAACCCCCCTTATGTGAAGTTGTCCTATTTCCTCCAACATATTAACTTGAGGATTTTTTGTAATGTACTCAGTGGGGTTAAACAAGGAGGTTTTGATGGTGATTGCTTTTGCCAGCTCCTCTTGCTCAACAACTTCTTTTCCTCTTTGCAGAATATCAATAAACCTTTTTGTCTTTTCCTCAATTTCCTTTTGTGCTACTTCATACTCATATCTGTCTCTAATACCAATGTCCTCCGGAGCATTGTAGAGCTTTGGATCAGTGTAGATTTTCATTGCATTCTCTGGGAATTCAATCCTCTCATGTTTTCTGTGATTGGATTTATTTTTCTTGTATCACTTTCTTTCCTCTTTTGAGTACCTTTCCCAAATAGGTAGCTTCCCTCTGCCCCCTATTCCTCTATATGGAGGTCTTCCTCTGAAGACAGGTGTTGGAAGAATTGGTTTAGTTGTTTGAATTGGGGAAGTTGAAGATGGAGGCTGAACTGGGGGTGGAAGATAAGCTGGAGCAGGATCAGATGAGACAAAATCCTGATCAGCCACCTTGATTGGGGAAGGTGTTGTTGTAGAATCTTCAGAAGGCACCCTGAATGCAAGTGCATCAGGAATGGGTCTTTCAGTGTCTACCTGGAACTCTTGCAGAGTCTTTAAATAAACCTGATCATCTGAGATTAAAGGGATCTCCCACTGAATTGAGGACTCCACCTGTGCTGGTGGCAGGATCCTTGAAGGGGTTGAATCCCCCCGAGTTGTTGAACTTTCAAGCTGCAGGCTAGATGTGATGGCTGGCTCCCCTTCAGAAACAAATGAGAGAGTCAATGATGTGGTGTACATAGAGTCATGGAGAGATTTGTACACACATCCTTGAGTAGACCTGCTGACATATTTCTGTTGGGTTTTCTTTACCCCACGAAAGAGATGACATATCAAATATGCGCAGCGGAAATAATAACAAGAACAACCCAAAAGAAGCTACCGGATCTTGTGGTTTTCATGATTCAAGAGAATAAACAAAACGAAATACAAAGTACCTTTGCGGGATTGAGTCAACACTCAACCAAGGTGCTCCAAAGAGAAATCTAAAATCTTCCTTTGAGTTCTTCAAGAATCGAAATGGATCGATCCCTCTATAGAAGTCCACACAAGCAAAGGAGAACCCTAGCTTCTTGTCGTACAAGAACTAGGTTGGAGAAGGAAGCTCTCAACGTCCCCACGGACTGCTAGATCCGATCCAGGGGAGGCGGCGACTGTCGGCGGCGGCGATTAGGTCGGCGGACGGAACGAGAGCGATCGGAACACTTCCGCTTCAGCTCTACAGAAATCGTAAAAAGGCTCGATCTAAAATCGTGTAATACGAAGACCTAATCGCATTCCTTTTATACGCAAGGTACAGAAAAGGCTATCCGCAGACCAGAGGAAAAACAGAACATTTCTGTCCAGATTTACATTCGCCGAATTCGACTAAACAATATAACCAAATTTGACTCAAATTCGGCGAAACCATTTCGACAAATTCATCTATATAAATTCGGCTATATCAATTCGTCGAAACCCTTTCGTCGAACTGACATGATTCGGCTAAACCCTTTAGTCGAATCTGTTATAATTTCGGTTAATCATATTAGCCGAATTTCATTAGTCGAATCAAGCTAATTCGGTTAAACCCTTTAACCGAATTTGACGCAGTTCGGTTAAACCCTTTAGCCGAATTTGTCAAGTAAATACTCATTCGTTTAAACCCTTTAAATGATTTCCCGTTGAGACATTCTCAACTTAATTCCAAGCAGTCACAGGATTGGTCCTCCACTCATATCCAATATGAGTAAGACCAACACAATCCTTTCTCCAATTTCTCCAAACTCTTTTATGTGCGACCCTATAGGCTCATATTGCGTTGGCAGTAAAACTAACTGTTGTCGCTTTGAGATCACCTCAGAAACTCCAACAGTCTCCCACTTGATCACAAAGTATCAACAAAAGTCTCACAAATAATGAGTGGCATCTAGCAATACATCATTGCTACCCAAGCAATAAGAGTTCATAACTCAACAAGCCTGTCATGACCAATGTATCAGTGTTGTCATGTCCCTTTTTCCTTTACATATGGATAGAACTAGAGGCATGGACCGTGTCACCCTCATAATTGTTCAATCCCAATTTCCTGATCTAGAATTGACTGTCTGAAATTGGTGAGCTCAATATCAAATATTGACTCAACCAAGCATGTCCATGCATTTCTCAGTCTCATTCCATAAAGGGGCCCATGGATGTAACTCCTATCATACAGGAGGACAAATCCCATTTCTGCTCACACACAAACATCCAAATGATTTGTAACATACCCAACAACCACCCTTATCGTCAACCTTTCTCAAGAGAAGACTTTAGATGGCATCAAAGTACGCTCTTCCTCACCTGATGAATGTTATGACTTCAGGTCAAAGGACCACAAACACCATTGTCACTTGAGACCTACTTGTGACACGTTCATATGACAATCCACAAAGTAGTCTCACTGGGGGTTTGTCCAGTACAACTTGTTCTTAACAAATACCCATGTGATGACTTGATATCACAATATCATGACATGTGAGAACCGATCATCAGTCAACGCACATGCTGGTCTTATGGTCTCATCCTCGCCCTAAATTTCTAGGATGATACCTCAACCAGGGACCATTTAAGAATGAAGCTTCATTTAAACATAGATCCTCACATTCAAGTCACGTACTTGAATTCCTATGGAAGCAAACACTCTAAGGGCATTTATTATGCTAATTAATCTTATCAGACAGATATAAATGACATAATAAAATAACTTGCCATAAATATAAAATGAAATACATAGTACATATTACAACTCATCCAATGAACAAACAACCAACAAATATGCAATCCACGAGGCTCCCACTAAATATAATCATTCGGGTATCTAATACCCATTGATCTAACATGACCATCATGCTTCTTTTGCTCAAGAGGCTTTGTCAGTGGATAAACTATATTTTCTTCAGTCGGTACTCTGCATTTGCTCACATCTCCTCGATCGACAATATCTCGAATAAGATGGAAGCGCCGAAGTATGTGCTTGGAGCGCTGATGAGATCTAGGTTCCTTAGCTTGTGCAATGGCACCGTTGTTGTCACAGTAGAGAACTAGGGGATCAACAATGCTAGGAACTACATCAAGCTCGCTGATGAATTTCCTAATCCATACAGCCTCCTTCGCCGCATTCGCTGCAGCGATATACTCGGCCTCAGTCGTAGAATCAGCAACTGTCTCTTGCTTGGAACTCTTCCAGCTTACAGCTCCTCCATTAAGGTAAAACACAAAACCTGACTGTGACTTTGAGTCATCTCTGACAGTCTGGAAGCTTGCATCCGTGTAACCCTTTAGAACGAGCTCTTCCTCTCCACCAAACACCAAGAATGTACCCTTAGTCCTTCTCAAGTACTTTAGGATATTCTTGACAGCTATCCAGTGACCATCACCAGGATCAGACTGATACCTTCTAGTCATGCTTAAAGCATATGAGACATCGGGTCGAGTACATAACATTGCATACATGATTGATCCAATTGCCGAAGCAGATGGAATCAACTTCATGCAGTCCTTATCTTCCAAAGATTTTGGACATTGGTCTTTAGAGAGACTCACACCATGAGGCATGGGTAAGAATCCCTTCTTGGACTCAAGCATGTTGAACCGTTTCAATACCTTCTCAATGTATGTACTTTGGGTCAAACCCAGCAACTTCTTGGATCTATCTCTATAGATCTTAATACCAAGTATATAAGTCGCTTCACCCAAGTCTTTCATAGAAAAGCACTTCCCTAGATTGTTCTTCACAACTTGTAGGGTCGGAATGTCATTCCCGATCAACAGTATGTCATGTACATACAATATCAGGAAGACAACAATGCTCCCACAAATCTTCTTGTAAACACAAGGCTCATCTTCGTTCTTGATGAGACCAAACTCTTTGATTTTCTCATCAAAACGTAGATTCCAACTTCGAGAAGCCTGTTCAATCCATAAATGGATCGATTTAACTTGCATATTTTAGTGGCTTCATCTGGAGATACAAAACCCTCGGGTTGTGTCATATACACTTCCTCAAGGAGTTTTCCATTAAGGAAAGCCGTTTTGACATCCATTTGCCAGATCTCATAGTCATAATACGCAGCAATAGCAAGTAGAATTCTGATGGACTTGACCATGGCCACAGGGGAAAAGGTCTCATCATAGTCAACACCATGAATTTGCCTGAAACCTTTAGCCACCAGCCGGCCTTTGAATGTCTGTACATTCCCATCCATGTCGATCTTCTTCTTGAAGACCCACCTGCACCCTATGGGTCGTACCCCTTCAGGTGGTTCCACCAAGGTCCAAACTTGGTTTGTGTACATGGAGTCCATTTCAGATTTCATGGCCTCAAGCCACTTCTCGGAGTCGGGTCCATTCATAGCCTATTGGTAGGTTGCAGGCTCATCATCATGATCCATAAGCAACACATTACCTATTTGAGTCACGAGAAATCCATATCTCTTAGGCTCAAATCTTGGTCTACCAGATCTACGTAGGACTTGTGTTTCTTGAGCAGGCTCTCCAGCTATAACTTCTTGTAGTCCTTGCTCAGGTTCCAGTTCCGGTTCGTTCATTGTTTTTGTCTCTTGAACTTCTTCAAGTTCTACCTTTGCAGCCTTTCTGGATAAGAACTCTTTCTCCAAAAAGAAGCCAGTCCTTGCGACAAACACTTTGCCCTCAGACGGCAAGTAGAAGTAGTATCCTTTGGTTTCCCTAGGATACCCCACGAGATAAAATTTATCCGATTTGGGTTCCAGCTTGTCGGGCATTTGACGTCGCACGTATGCCTCACATCCCCAAATCTTGATGAACGACATACTAGGATGCTTCCCAGTCCATATCTCATATGGTGTCTTTAGAACCGTTTTCGTTGGAACTCGATTTAGTGTGAAAGCAGCAGTCTCTAAAGCAAAACCCCAAAAGGAAATGGCCAAATCTGCATGACTCATCATCGATCGCACCATGTCTAACAAGGTACGATTCCTCCTCTCAGAAACACCATTATGTTGAGGTGTTCCGGGCGGAGTGAGCTGTGATACAATACCACACTCTTTCAGATGATCACGAAACTCATGACTCAGATATTCGCCACCTCGATCAGATCGGAGTGCTTTTATCCTTTTTTTCCCAGTTGGTTCTCCACTTCATTTTTAAACACTTTGAACTTTTCAAAGGTCTCGGATTTGTTCTTCATAAGAAACACGTATCCGTATCTACTGAAATCATCAGTAAATGTAATGAAGTAGTAGAACCCACCTCTAGCCATAGAACTCATGGGTCCGCATACGTCGCTATGTATTATACCCAAGAGATCATTAGCCCTCTCATTACAACTAGTGAAAGGAGCTTTCGTCATCTTGCCCAAAAAACATGACTCGCATCTCTCAAATGATTCATAATCAAATGAGTCCAGTAGTCCATCTTTATGGAGCTTGGATATGCGTTTCTCGTTTATATGGCCTAAACTGACAATGCCAAAGGTACGTAGGATTCGAATCATTTGTTTTTAGTCTTTTAGTATTTTCTATGTTATAGATCGGATGGTCTAAGTTCAAAACATATAAACCATTAAACATTTGGGCAACGCCATAACAAACATCATTCTTATAAATAGAACAACAATTGTTCTTAATTACGAAAGAAAAACCAATCATGTCCAAACATGAAATAGAAATAATGTTTCTAGTTATGGCCGGAACATAATAACAATTATCTAGTTCTATTACAAGCCCTGTGGGCAAAGAAATACGATACAATCCTATGACAACGGCAACAACTCTTGCTCCATTTCCAACGCGCAGGTCTACCTCTCCTTTACCCAGCATTCTTCTCCTTGTCAGTTCCTGCACATTTATACAAATCTGAGAACCACATCTGGTATCCAATACCTAGGATGAAGGAGCAGAAAGGTTTATTTCTATAACAAAAATACCTGAAGTGGAAGTCATACTTCCCTTCTTCTTCTGCAGATCTTCTAGATACTGAGGACAGTTCCTCCTCCAGTGCCCTGCCTTACCACAATGGTGGCACTTCCCTTCCTTAGCCAAACCTTTCCTTTTCAGTGCAGAAGACTTGGGATCAAGAGGAGACTTAGATCCAATCTTCGTCTTCTTAGATCCCTTGGCCTTGCCCTTGCTCTTATGCACCATCAATATGGGGCTGGCAGGCTTGACCTTCTTCATGTTATTCTCGGCAGTTCTCAACATGCCAAGGAGCTCGGGCAGTGTCTTTTCTATTTCATTCATGTTATAGTTTAAGACGAACTGCTCATAACTGTCCGGCAACGATTGCAGGATCAGATCCGTGGCCAACTCTTGGCCCATGGGAAAACCCAGTTTTTCAAGGTTCTCTATATACCCAATCATCTTGAGTACGTGAGTCCCTACTGAGTCTCGAGCTCCCATTTTGCATTGGAATAATGCCTTGGATATGTCAAACCTCTCTTGCCGGGCTTGCCCCTCGAACATTTTCTTGAGGTGCCCGATTATCTCATAACCACACATGCTCTCGTGTTGCTTCTGAAGCTCAGAGGACATGGTAGCAAGCACGAGGCATTGCACATCCAAGGTATCATCCTGATACTTCTTGTAAGCATCTCTATCTGCTCTCGAAGCATTTCTGGTCGGCTCTGCAGGAGCTTCACCTTCCAAGACATAGAGCTTGCGCTCTTGCCGGAGAACAATTCTCAGGTTTCTGTACCAGTCGAGGAAGTTCATCCCGTTGAGCTTGTCCTTCTCAAGAATAGCTCTCAGGGACAGGGTGGAGTGAGATCCACTTGCCATGGAAATTCTACAATGAATTTTGCAAAGTGAAATTTTAGTACTATATTTCAAAATACATTTTGTATATTTTTAATAAGGACTTTTATTAAAGAGCTCCCACTATTTTAATCAAATCAACAACCCTTGATATCGATTCAGAGAGTTTATGCGAGCTACTCTCTTAGTGGACAAGATCCGTATTTCACCAACACAATGAGTCCGCTTTGGCGTTCCTCTCATAATGCGGTTATTTAGGTAGACAAGATTTGTCAATTGCATCACTATGCAATTCTTGTATGGTTGGTGAATAACTCTTTATTCGCATCCATGATATGGAGCATGCCAACCCTATGCCTCTAGGCACTCAACCTTTGAGGTCACCTAGTTAAGTTTGACCCAATGTCGACAGTGGGATATCAAAATTATCCGCTCGCACCCTTACCAAGATAGATTAATGCACCTTGCTTTGGCAAGCCCACACTTCATCGATCGAGGCAGGCAGAGTGTCATCCATCGGAAGACATCCGAATACTTAATATTAGATAAGGGATTTTTATTTCAAGTGATTAACATTTTAATCATGATTAACATTTAATCACAGTGCACAATCAGAAAATTAAATTACAACATTCACATTCCAGATACATCCCAGATGTGCACAAAAACAGTCTATCAACACTTTGACAAAACAGGGCTAAATCTGAGCATTTAGAACACTTCTAAATCTCCAGATTTACATGCATTTGACATATGAACAACAACTCCACTTATGCAGTAGACAAGCTCATCTCTCATGTCAGATTCAATAATCTAAACATTTGGTTTCACAAACCATTTTGAGGGACGGTTACTGCAGAGGAGAAACAACCTCTGAAACATGAAAATTGCCACGCAATCACATGCGTTCCTGGCGGGGTTCCAAGGGGTCGCGCCCCTGGAGGGGTCTTAGGGGCAGAGCCCCTAACGGGGTCCAAGGGGCAGCGCCCCTGGCGGTGGTCTCGCCAATTTACATGCACTTGACCGCAACCTATCTTTGATACCACTGTTGGGTTTTCTTTACCCCTCGAAAGAGATTACATATCAAATATGCGCAGCAGAAATAATAACAAGAACAACCCAAAAGAAGCTAACAGATCTTGCGGTTTTCATGATTCAAGAGAATAAACAAAATGAAATACAAAGTACCTTTGCGTGATTGAGTCAACACTCAACCTAGGTGCTCCAAAGAGAAATCTGAAATCTGCCTTTGAGTTCTTCAAGAATCGAAATGGATCGATCCATCTATAGAAGTCCACACAAGCAAAGAAGAACCCTAGCTTCTTGTCGTACAAGAACTAGGTCGGAGAAGGAAGCTCTCAACATCCCCATGGACTGCTAGATCCGATCTAGGGGAGGCGGCGACTGTCGTCGGCGGCGATTAGGTCGGCGGAAGGAACGAGAGCGATCGGAACACTTCCGCTTCGGCTCTACAGAAATCGCGAAAAGGCTCGATCTAAAACCGTGTAATACGAAGACCTAATCGCATTCCTTTTATTCGCAAGGTACAGAAAAGGCTATCCGCGGACCAGAGGAAAAACAGAACATTTCTGTCCAGATTTACATTCGCCGAATTCGACTAAACAATATAACCGAATTAGACTTAAATTCGGCGAAACCATTTCGACGAATTCGTCTATATAAATTCGGCTATCTCAATTCGTCGAAACCCTTTCGTCGAATTGACATGATTCGGCCAAACCCTTTAGTCGAATCTGTTATAATTTCGGTTAATCATATTAGTCGAATTTCATTAGTCGAATCAAGCTAACTCGGTTAAACCCTTTAACCGAATTTGACGCAGTTCGGTTAAACCCTTTAGCCGAATTTGTCAAGTAAATACTCATTCGTTTAAACCCTTTAAACAATTTCCCGTTGAGACATTCTCAACTTAATTCCAAGCAGTCACAGGATTGGTCCTCCACTCATATCCAATATGAGTAAGGCCAACACAATCCTTTCTCCAATTTCTCCAAACGCTTTTATGTGCGACCCTATAGGCTCATATTGCGTTGGCAGTAAGACTAACTGTTGATCGCTTTGAGATCACCTCAGAAACTCCAACAATTTCTTCCCATGCTGTATATCATTGAATAAGGATATAAAATCACCAGCAGGCATACTCTCAGACCTTACTCTGTCATCTAGGTCCTTTATTTCAGCATTGAGAGACTGCAGCCTTCGATGTTGAGCACTGATCTTCCTGTAACATACTTTAGAGAAGTCAAGATAGAGGGAACTGTGGTGTGAAAGATGGGTCTCCTTGGATTGATCAATCACATCAACAATGTCTTGGGAAGATGCCATTGCTGTCCTGCGAGTACCTAAACGAAATAGAGAGAGAGACGTAGAAGGGAAAGAGAGGGAGAGCAAGAAGGAGAAATTCGAAGAGCATAATAAAGTTGATGGCCTAAGTTGTGTTAAAAATTTTAATAAGCGGAAAAACGGGAACCAGGTCGCAGGAACACTCCAACCATACCAAGCACCAGAAACAAGAAACAATGAAGGAACAAGAGAAATCTTGTATCAACTATCTTTTGTACATTTCGAGACATACATTGCGAGACATGATTTTTTCAGTACCCACAATGATGAGGAGAGAAGATAACCAACTACAAGAAGCTGGCGCTCATAATGAACCAAATAGCCAAACCTCCCGGCTAACAAAGTTGTCCGTGCAAACCGCCAAGTCGACATGCTGACCGCGCGACTAACTGTGAAATCACCAACCCGCAACTCAACATGCGGACTGCCCATTATTCCAATGCTCACACTGTTCGCCCAAGCAAGGCTGCCTTACCACATTCACTTAGCCGCTCCTAACCGCGAACAAGCTGCTGAAGAGATGAACAGAAGTAACAGACCAGCAAAGATAAACTGCCTAACTACCGCAGTCTGAACCTTATTGAAAGATAGAAATGAGCTGAAGAGAACTTGCCTTGCCGCTAACCGTGACCTCCTATTGCTACCCGCCACAGAATGCTGTCGGCTTATCCGTTGCGGTCTCCTTTGATCAAATCAGAACCACAAGCAAGCTGCACAACCTGCAAACACAGCAAAGGTAAGCCTCAAACCGTGTGAACAGGAAAGTCTATAGGCACCACAAACTTGCGAGCTCTCACTTACTGTCCACATCTTATTCTTAGCTCTGGTGGAGGTACTATTTATAGTAGAGGTGAGAAGTGTGGTGACCGCCTACGTGATAGGATAACCTCCCACCAACAACAGCGGGTAGCAAACAACTCACGCGGCTTGCTGAGTTATCTCTGCAGAACAGTTTGCCGACTTAAGAAAAAGCCACGCAGACTACTCGCAAAACTCCAGCAATACAGGCAGACACCTGCTAGCCCGCGAGAAAATAACTGGTCAGAACGCAACATCATGAAGTAACCGTGGATCTTAACTGCCCAGTTACAACCAGATAGCTGACCCCAGATGGATGCAGAACCAAGGCCATCTGCCACTGGCTAACCGCCAGACATAGTGGGAAGACAACTCGTGCGGTCTTCATATCTGACCGCTCGCCCTCCGCGGTTTCACCAGACCGCCCCTGTCTGAAGCTCAGACCGCTCGGTCTAAAGCTCAGACCGCCCGACCTCCACTTACACTTCAAAAATTCAACACTCTCCCTTGAAGTGGGAAGTGGACGTCAGCCCAAGCAAACCACGTAACTGAGTAAATGGTCCCTTCGCCAGCGGCTTCGTGAAGATGTCAGTGACATTATCCTCACTCCGCACATGCTCAACCATCAGAGATCTCTCCAGCACCTTCTCCCGAATGAAATGATGCTCAATCTCGATTGTGCTTGGTCCGTGCATGACATACTAGATTATTAACCAGTTTTAGGGCACTCTCATTGTCACCACGCAATAAAGTAGGACCTCGAACCTCCTTATGGACGTCCTCCACCAATCTCCTAAGCCAGATGACTTCCTGAGCCGCCAAGGTAGAAGCCTTGTACTCCGCTTCAGTGGTAGAGACGGACATGGAATCTTGCTTCTTGCTGCACCATGAGTTAGCCGCTGATCCACATAAGAAAACATAACCAGACATCGACTTCCGATCATCTGAATCTCCCTCATAATCGGCATCCATGTATCCATGCAAACAAAATCACAGTGTCTCTCCTATAAAGGAGACTCGTGTTTGAGTTTGACATCACGTACTTCAGAATACTTCTTGCCGCCATCAGATGAGGTTTCCGTGGTTCCGCCATATATCGACATACCCCCCCCCCCCCCCCCCCCAAACTATATAGGCAATATCCGGCTTGGTAATCGTCAAATTTATCAAACTCCCAACAAGTTCCCGGAACACCAACGGATCAGGAAGAATCCTCCCCTCATCCCGCCAAAGTTTTAGACCAACCTCCAGTGGAGTAGAGATACTCTTCCCATCCTGCATGCCAAATCGCTTAACGATCAGCTCCGCATAACCTTTCTAGGAAACAAGCACACCACTCTCTTTCCTCTCCACCTCGAGTCCAAGGAAATGGTGAAGCTCCCCAGATCCTTCATCTCAAACCTGATAGCTAATTTAGCCCGAAGCTTAGCTACCTCAGCCTCCGAGTTCCCCATGATGATCATGTCATCAAGATACAACAACACCAAGACATGCAGCTCCCCGATCTTCTTTACAAACAGGCTTGAGTTTGAATCTATAGCAAAGTATCCACAGAATTGGAGGTATTCTGCGATCTTCCCATGCCATGCAAGAGGCGTTTGCTTCAACCCGTAAAGAGCCTTGTTGAGCTTGCAAACGTGTCCTTGATGGACTTCTGATGCATATCGCGGTGGCTAAACCATGAAGATATCCTTGTCAATCTCGTCTTACAAGAAAGCATTCTTTACGTCGAGTTGCCAAATCTTCCATCCTTGGCTAGGTGCCAATACAATCACCACCCATACCGAAGTCATCTTGGCTACCGAACTGAACGTCTCATAATAGTCTTCTCCGTACTATTGAGAGAACCCTCGAGCTACAAGGCGAGCCTTGTATCGCTGGATACTCCCGTCAGCTTTCCTCTTCAGCTTGTAAACCCACTTGCATGTCATAGGAGTAATGTCATCGACCTTGGGTACAAGATCCCAAGTCTCATTCTTCTTGAGGGCAGCCATCTCCTCATTGTACAACCCCGATATTCGCCAGGAAGCAACCAAAGCTCGCGCTCAAGGAGGCGAGCCAAGAGGGGCGAGCCCTGATCTCCGGCGAGGCAGGCCAAGGAAGAGCAAGAGACTGCGCAGGCGAGCGAGCCCAGCGAAGGGAGGGTAACCGGCTCTTTTGAGGCTCGGCGAGGGCAGTACATGCGAGCCCGACCAGCTGAGAAGGGAGCTCGCCAGGCGAGCCCGGAACCTTGGGGTGCAGTTAGCCACTCTTGGGGTACAGTTAGCCATTTTGGGGTGCGAATAGCCATCCTGGGGTTCGCCGACCCAGGGGTTCGCGAGCTCCGATCGCGAGGGCAGTCAGCTTGGCCAGGTCGCTATCAGCGAGCCCAACCGTCCGAAGAAGGAGTCCGCTAGGCGAGCCCGCCAAGAGTGAGTGCTGATAGTACCTCTGGGGTTCGCCGACCCCGAGGCTCGCGAGCTCCACTCGCGAGGGAGGTCGCGAAGCGTGCTGGCTCGCCCCGTAAAAGTCCAGGAAGGGATTTTTACCAAGGAGCCCCTGGTGGTCTGCGTTTAGCCTCTCCAAACAGCGGAGTTTGGCTGTTGACAGACCAATCCGGTGTGCGGATAGTGAGAATGGACAGCGGGATTTGGTTATCGACAGACCACCAAACTGAAATCTATAAATAGACCTCAAAGGGCACCTTGGAAGAGGGCGGTTCATTATCTTTGAGCTCTTCTCTCCCTAGGTCGCTTTGGTTTGGGCTCTCTAGCTCTCCAAGGTGCCCGAGTCTTAGCTTTGGCTTGGGAGGGGAAGCGCTCAACGATCTTCCGGGTTAGTGGAGGGACCTCCTCGCTGAGACTAGGGTCTTTGTTCTTTGCTCAAATCGTCGGCCTTACCTCTCCCGAGGGACCGGTAAGGGCTAGCTGCCTCTCATTTCGGTGAGGGCCCCGAGCTCCACAAGAGATCGAGAAATCGGTTTCAACATTTTGGTGCGGTGAGCGTGGAGCGCGGCTGGTTCAAGAAAGTCCCAAGGAAGAGTTATGGCTGGGGATGAAGAGCAGGGCGAGGAGTTCGGCGAGACCCCTCAGGAAGCAATGGCTAGGATGTTCGCGGATTTCAGGAAGGAGGTGCTCAACACCTTGGGGTTCACGGTCACGGCTCTGCGAAGCGAGTTCGCGACCCCGGCACCTCAGGCGACCACTCCCCCAACAGCAGTCAGCGAGAGGGCACCAGGAGGAAGGGCTGGAAAAGAAGTTGCCATTGAACCAGGACATGACAGGGAAGGGCGAGTGCTGTTCGCCAGTCCGGCGAGCCCGGTGTTAGCGAGCTCCGCGCCGGCGAATTCGGTGCCGACGAGCTCTGCCCCAGCGAGCGCGGCACAGGCGAGCGCGCGCCAGGAAGATGCGACGACAGTCGGGGTGGTGGAAAAAGTCCGGGTCAGCGGAGGACTCAGCCCAGGAGATCAAGCGGAGATTCTGGCTTGCGTGCAGCAGAACGTGGACGTCTTCGCTTGGAGCGCCGCAGAAATGCCCGGGATCGACGCGGATGTGGCGTGCCATCGCCTCAACCTCGACCCCGGTGCCCGCCCCATCCGCCAGAAGAGGAGGGCCGTCGCGGACAAGCTAGAAGGGCCCATCCGCGAGGAGGTGGGCAAACTCCTGCAGGCCAGATTTGTATCGGAGATCCAGTATCCAGGCTGGGTCTCCAATGTCGTTATGGTGAAGAAGGGTGGAGATGCTTTTTCAGGTTACCATCAAATCCGCATGCATCCCCCAGACATTAAGGACGTTTCCTTCATCACTGGGGGATGGATGTTATTGCTATAAGATGATGCCCTTCGGGCTCAAGAACGCAGGGGCAACATACCAAAGGATGATGGATAGGGTCTTCCGCGAACAGAAAGGAAGAAATTTAGAGGTCTATGTCGATGACCTCATGGTTAAGAGCCGAGATCTCGGGACCCACCTCCGAGACCTCGAAGAGACATTTGGGACCCTGCGGCGGTACAAGATGAAGCTCAATCCCTTGAAGTGTGTCTTCGGGGCAAGCCGAGGGAAGTTCTTGGGCCATTTGCTCACCCCCACGGGAGTGGAGCCCAACCCGGACAAAGTTAAAGCGGTGATGGAATTAGAATCGCCGAGGAGCCCGAAGGAGGTCCAGAGCCTCACAGGGAAATTGGTTGGGCTCAGTAGATTCCTCTCCAAGGCGGGAGAAAAATGTGCACCTTTTTTCAAAGTACTGCGGGGAAACAAGAAGTTCGAATGTACCCCGGAATGCGAGAGGGCCTTCCAAGCCCTGAAAGAACAGCTCACTCAAACCCCTCTGCTCCAGGGACCGAGACCAGGAGAGGACCTATCTCTATACCTAGGGGTAGGATCCGAGGCAGTAAGTTCCGTGCTAATCCGGGAGGAGGGGAAGAAACAGTTCCCAATCTACTATGTTAGCCGAGTGCTGAAGAAGGCGGAACTCCGATACCCAATCCTAGAAAAGTTAGCCTTCGCCTTGGTGGTATCGGCCCGTAGGCTCCGACCTTACTTTCAAGCCCATTCAATTAAAGTAGTGACCGACCATCCGCTCCGCAAAATCATGGAAGGGGTGGAACACTCAGGAAGGTTGGCAAAGTGGTCCGTGGAGTTAAGCGAGTTCAATATCACCTTCGTACCCAGGACATCCATCAGGGCTCAAGCAGTGGCAGATTTCATGGCCGACTACGCGGCCGAAGTGGGGGAGCACGAGCCACCTCCCCCGGAAGCATGGAAGATGTTGGTGGACGGAGCGTCAGGGAAAACACTCCTTCGGGGGGGGGGGGGGAATAGTCCTGGTGAGTCCTCAGGGGACTCGGATTGAGCAAGCCTTAAACATCCGTTTCCCGATCACCAACAATCAGGCGGAGTACGAAGCAGTAATAGCGGGCCTTCGGCTGGCCCGGGAACTGGGTGTGCAGGACGTGGAGGTCTCCACAGACTCCATGGTGGTGGCATGCCAGATCAAAGGAGAGTTTGAAGCAAAGGATCCAACCCTCCTACTATACCTGGAGAAGGTTAAGGGAGTCATCGGGCAGTTCCGCACCTTCTCAATCAAACATGTGCCGAGGGAGGAGAGCACCCAGGCGGACCTCCTAGCCAAGTTCGGTCCTCGAGCAGGGGGAACGACTTCGGAACTCTTCCGGCCCTCCATCGAGGAGGGAGAGTCGATGGAAGTGGATCAGCAGGCCTCGTGGATGGATCCCTTCATCACCTTCCTATCCTCCGGACAGTTCCCTGGAGAGGATGTGGACAAGAGGCGCTTCAGGTATAAGTCCGCCTATTACTCTTTGCATGCAGGGGGGCTATATAGAAAGACTCTCTCAGGACTCCTGGCTCGTTGTGTCTCCGAGAAAGAGGTCCCGAGGGTGCTGGAAGAAATCCACTCCGGGGAGTGCGGCAGTCACTCCGGGAGTCGGACCCTGGAAGGGAGGGTGTTGAGACAAGGCTACTTCTGGCCCACTCTCAGCAAGGATGCAGCAGAGTTCACAAGAAAGTGTCAGAAGTGCCAACTCTATGCTCCACTCCAACTCCTCCCCGCTCAACGGCTCCGGACCATCACGGCCCCCTGGCCCTTCGCCATATGGGGGTTGGACCTGGTCGGCCCCTTTCCCCAAGCCAGCGGCCAGAGGAAGTTCCTGCTGGTCATGATCGACTACTTCTCCAAGTGGGTAGAGGTGAAGGCACTAGCCAAGGTAACCTCTCAGGTTGTAAGGAATTTTGTGTGGGGGGAAATAATCTGCAGACATGGACTCCCTCTAGCTATAGTAACGGACAATGGGCCACAGTTTGCGAGTGAAGAGTTTGTCGGCTTTTGCACTCAGTTCGGCATTGACCTCAGGTTTGCCTCAGTCCACCACCCGAGGAGCAATGGGCAAGTGGAGGCGGCAAACAAGATGATCGTCAACCTGCTAAAAAAGAAAGTGGATAACCTACGAGGAAGTTGGGTGGAACAACTACCCTCCGTCCTCTGGGCCATGACGGACTACTCCGAACACCGCCACCGGGGAGACTCCATTCAAGCTCTCCCACAGGTCCGAGGCCGTTCTCCCCATAGAGTTCGAGGTAAAGACCCCCCGGGTGACCGCTGCATGCGAGGGGGATGAAGGGTGGCTAGAAGGTAACAATGCCGAGCAGAGGCTATCCTTGGACCTGGTGGAAGAAATCCGGGACCTGGCCACCATCAGGCAGGAAGAGGTCAAGAGGCGGATGGCTCGATATTTTGACAAACATATCCGGATCAAACACTTCCAGAAAGGGGACCTGGTCCTGAAAAAGGTCGATGCGGCCGGCAGGGGGGCCACAGTGGGTAAGCTTAACCCCAATTGGGAAGGCCCGTATATTGTAAGCGAGGTGCTCAAGTCGGGGGGGTATCACCTCCAGGATGTGGAAGGGATGCCCCTTGACCGGGCTCGGAGCGGGGATGATTTGAAACGATTCTACCCTTGAGAATTTTATTTTGTTATCCAATCAACATCTCACTCTCATTCGTTATGCTTTCAACTGCTGCGGTACTAAGGTTGGAAATATTGGTGCTGGATTGCCCCAGATCGATTCCGCTCCCGGGCTCTCACCCAGACGGGGGGTTCTGGTTGATCTCTGGAGAGGCTGGCAAGGTTGGAAATATTGGTGCTGGATTGCCCCAGATCGATTCCGCTCCCGGGCTCTCACCTAGACGGGGGGTTCTGGTTGATCTCTGGAGAGGCTGGCAAGGTTGGAAATATTGATGCTGGATTGCCCCAGATCGATTCCGCTCCCGGGCTCTCACCTAGACGGGGGGTTCTGGTTGATCTCTGGAGAGGCTGGCAAGGACAGGTCTTTGCAATGGCCAACTCCTTCTCGCTCAGTTGGGCCGGCTCGCTCGACTAAAAAAGGTCGCGTACAATACTATGTGATTGGCGAGGATCCATATCATGCGTCTGGTCCTCGGCAAAAAGGTCGCCGGCACTAGGTAAGGAGGGCGCCCTCGCCAAAGGGAAAAAAATGCCTTGCGAAGCCTAGAGAAAATACGTGGGATTAAGCGGGTAATAATCCTAAGGCAACCAACGAAAGGCCGGAGTAGCCAAAGTACCCTACATCTATTCGATAACGCGTGGAGCGAAAACAATCATGGCGAGAATGACCTCCGCGAAGACTGAGGATGAGATAAACAAGGGCGAGACATTCAATGCATGAAAATAACAAGACAGGAAAGGCGAGCAAGATGAGCAAAGCAAAATTTGCATTCAACACTTTATAGTTCGGTTACAATTTGTGGCGACCTCGCCAATCAAAAATTACAAACAAAAAAGGGGATGTAGCAGCGAGATTCAGGAATCGTCCGCGGATCCTTCTTCGTCACTATCCTTCACTGGCGGAAGAGGGAGGAAGAGCTCCGGGACGATGTCTTCTAGAGTCATGTCGGCCGCATCATCCGCCAAAAGGCCGATTGCCTTCGCCACCGAGAAAATGTAGTGAGCCGACTCTATCGATCCCACACGGATTTCTTCGTCTCGCGCTCGCCGGTCTTCTTTCAAACGGCGAGGCGAGGGGGGAACAACGGCGCGGGTAAGGTCGCTGTTTAGGGTCTTCAACCCGGCCACCTCGCTCTCCAAATCCTTGATGCGAGCGCTGGCCCTCCCGGCGACCTCGACATCCTGCGAGCAAGTCCAGTTAGAGAGATGAAAGGGCTAGGGGAAAAAGGAAGTGGGGACTGTAGATGACTCACCACCCTGCCCTCCGCGGCGAGCAACTTCTCCTTCAGCTGCGTATTCTCGGCCAGAATTCCCTGGTAGGCCCTTGCGAGCTCCACATTCTGAAGCTCGAGTTGTAAGCAACGCCTCCCCGTCATATGGGCGAGCTCAGAAGAACGCAGTTGGGACCTCGCGCTCTCATAAGCGAGGGTCCTCGCGGTCTCATCCTTGTAAGATCCCGCATCTTCGCGACCATAGAGTGCGAACGAGAAGTCGAAGGCGTGGCCACTGACGGTCTCCTTCTCCACCCAGGAGGGGAGGATAGAAGAGATGTCCACCCTGTTGGTCTCCGGCTTCCAGGTGACGAGGGGCTCGCCAGTCTCGTCCCGACGCCTCTGGCCGAGCCCGAAGTTGTAATGATTCACCGGGATGGGCGGGACCGAGGTCCTGGCCACCTCCTGGCCAGGCTCTTCGTCCTCGCCCACCAAGAGACTAGTGAGGTCAAACTCGTCGAAGGAAGCCTCGCGAGGCTCCTTGCTTTTTGACGGAGCGAGCGAGGCCGCGCTTTTCTTGCTTCTCTTTTTTGGCGGAGACTTTGCGGGGGCACCATGACCGCCGGAACCTCCCTGTCTCTTGCGAGATGAGGGATCGGCGGGGGCAACATCGCCTCGGCAGGCTTCCGCCCCCATGGTAGCGAGAGACATGGTCGCATCGGACTTACGGTTGCTCGCGTATGGGGGATGGAGGGGAAGATCTCGCTCGCCTATAAACAGATGCGGATGAGTATGACAGGCTAGCGAATTGAGGCAAAATGTTAGGCAGGGATCTTTACCTTCTCCGGCGAGGACCGGAAGCAACGAGTCCAGGTTGCGGCGGAGGTAGACGACCTCGAAGTTCTTCTTATTGAGGAACTGATGGAGGAGGGCTTCATGGCCGCCGAGGACGGTGGGCCGATAGGTGGTCTCGCCATGTTGGATCGGCGAGAAGGGAATGTTGCCAAAGTTCCCCCTGACGATGATGAACTTTTGGGCCCAGAAGTGGGCCTTGTTGACGGTCTCAACCACTTTCGGGCCTGTACCCACGAAATAGGCCGTCCCATCCTTGTAGGCGCGGAAGGAGAATACTTTTCTGAAGACGGGGAGGCTGAACTCGATTCGCTCCTCGCGGAGGTAGCAAGCGAAAGCAGTGACCACCGCCATGGCGTTGGGTGTGAGCTGGCCGTGAACCACGCCGTAATGCTTGAGCACCTAACGGGCAGCGAGAACGAGATTAATCCACGCGGTAAGCGAGACTCAAATGGCAAAATAAATGGGAAGTAAGCGAGAACTGTGGTTACCTGGCGAACCTCCGGCCACAATGGAAGGCGCAAGCCAACCGCGAAGTGAGCGATGGGGATGGCCAACTCATCCACCAACGGATCGTTGATCACGTCGTCCTCGCTAGGGCGGCGTGCCTCGAATGGGGGGGTGACGTAATCAGCAACTGCGCTGAAGTACTCCTCATCGGTTAAGTTACAATTGAAAAAGCCATGCTCGGCGAAGGCCTTCGCAACCCTTCGCCGGCCCTCCGATTCCGCATCACCACCCATTTAGTAAACCTGCGAGAAGTAGAAGAAGGCGAGAACGAGAAACAGCGAGAGCTCTGCAACAGAAGAAGAAGAGGATCGAGAATAAATGCGGTGGTTGGCCCGATAAAGACCGCTTATTTATAGCCAAAATAAAAAAGGCGGGAAGAAGTCCAAGCGTCAGCGAGCGCGCGTATCAACAAAAAACATCACATCATGTCCGCAAGCGGGAAAAACCTGCGGGGTCAGTATAAACAACACTTTCGAGAGATATATTTGGCGAGAACAGAAGGTCCGCACGCGAACAATATGATACGAAAACAAAGACTTGCTAGCGTCACGCGAGAAATAATAAAAAGCGGGATTGCCAGTAGAAATAAAGCCAACATATGAATGGCAAGTATGCGAGTTGCGAGCCATGGCGAGATTGTCTAAAAAAGCCACACCCGTTAATAATGATTCCACAACAAAACAGTTAGCGAGAATCGTGGGGGAGCCATTTCCACCGGCCGCCACCCCGCGACCCGGACCTCGGCGGTACCCTGGAATTATAGTATTCTTCCGCCAAACGACCCTCTCGATCCGTGAGAAAAGCGTAATCTCTCATCCTCGCTATGTGCACTTCCGGCGTCGTAGCGCTCTCATCTTGATCGCGCTGTCTCGCCTGCCGGAGTCTCGCACATTCCTCCATCAGGACTGCATGTCTATCCTCGGCAGCTTCCCTGTCCCGTCTCGCCTGCATGTTGAGGTCCATCAGCATTCGCCCATGCTTTCGCAAAAGCTCCGCGGCCCGCTGTTTCATCATCTCAGGATCTCGCGGATCCCCTAAGAAGTCCTCCACCTGATTAGGAAGGGGGGACATTTCGTCGTCGCCCAATTCGGAATCGGTGTGCGGGTTCTCGGCAGTATCTGCGAGATATCCCAGGGTCAGATAGTGAGCGAAAGATCACGTAAGTTGCCGGCGAGGTCATAACACTTACCCAGAGGGGGGCGAGAACCCGAAGGACGACCCTGAAACACGTTTCCATAATGGGGGTAGAGGGATTTGCCCAGTCCGGCAGGATAGGCTGCACTGTTGGTCGGGAGAATCTTTGGCGGTGCGGAGCCACCCGTCTCCTCGCTCGTGAGAAGCTGGAACCCGGGCTTCCCTATGATTTTATCTGGAGGAGGCGGAGATGGAGGTCGCGACGACGGGCGGATCGGGGACTTCAGTGGCGGGACTGCAAGAGAATAGTAAACAGAGATCATATGTTTAGACATAAATATTACGGCATGTGAGATCCAGATCATACCAGTGGTGTCTTTTCCAACGAGATTCATGTCCACCTGCGGGCTTTTCTGAGACCCCTCAGCACGTTCCTCACAAATCTCGCTCGGCAAAGTATCCTGCGAGCGAAAATGAATAAAGAGCAATTTGTAGACGTGAATTCGAACAACTCATACCTTCTCGGGGCGGCGATCATCCGGGGAGGAGTCCAGCGTCACGGAGTCGTCCCCAGAGAGACGAACCGCCTTCGCCTTCTTGGTTTTTGGCGACTGGGCGGGAGGCTGCCGGTTCATCCAGGCGGGTACCCTGGTCGTGGGAGGTAGCCCGCCGGCTCTCATCGCCCTCAGGCGAGCCTCTGCCTCTTCGGAAATCGGCATCTCCCGGCAGCTAGAACGGGAAAGGAAGGAAAAGAAGCGACGCGCACCCATGGGGGTTCGGGATGATATTTATAGCCTGCATGGTGGGTCCCACAAAAGATTCCTGACAGGTCATCCAGGAGCGGTCGAATATCAGGGGTTGGACGATTCTTTGCGAAGACATTAGTCCTCGCGAAGAGCGGGGATTGTGTACAAACCCGATATTCGCCAGGAAGCAACCAAAGCTCGCGCTCAAGGAGGCGAGCCAAGAGGGGCGAACCCTGATCTCCAGCGAGGCAGGCCAAGGAAGAGCAAGAGACTGCGCAGGCGAGCGAGCCCAGCGAAGGGAGGGTAACCGGCTCTTTTGAGGCTCGGCGAGGGCAGTACATGCGAGCCCGACCAGCTGAGAAGGGAGCTCGCCAGGCGAGCCCGGAACCTTGGGGTGCAGTTAGCCACTCTTGGGGTACAGTTAGCCATTTTGGGGTGCGGATAGCCATCCTGGGGTTCGCCGACCCAGGGGTTCGCGAGCTCCGATCGCGAGGGCAGTCAGCTTGGCCAGGTCGCTATCAGCGAGCCCAACCGTCCGAGGAAGGAGTCCGCTAGGCGAGCCCGCCTAGAGTGAGTGCTGATAGTACCTCTGGGGTTCGCCGACCCCGAGGCTCGCGAGCTCCACTCTTGAGGGAGGTCGCGAAGCGTGCTGGCTCGCCCCGTAAAAGTCCAGGAAGGGATTTTTACCAAGGAGCCCCTGGTGGTCTGCGTTTAGCCTCTCCAAACAGCGGAGTTTGGCTGTTGACAGACCAATCCGGTGTGCGGATAGTGAGAATGGACAGCGAGATTTGGTTATCGACAGACCACCAAACTGAAATCTATAAATAGACCTCAAAGGGCACCTTGGAAGAGGGCGGTTCATTATCTTTGAGCTCTTCTCTCCCTAGGTCGCTTTGGTTTGGGCTCTCTAGCTCTCCAAGGTGCCCGAGTCTTAGCTTTGGCTTGGGAGGGGAAGCGCTCAACGATCTTCCGGGTTAGTGGAGGGACCTCCTCGCTGAGACTAGGGTCTTTGTTCTTTGCTCAAATCGTCGGCCTTACCTCTCCCGAGGGACCGGTAAGGGCCAGCTGCCTCTCATTTCGGTGAGGGCCCCGAGCTCCACAAGAGATCGAGAAATTGGTTTCAACACTCATCCATGGCATCTTCCCACTCCTTGACTCCAGTGGCATCTTCAAAGCATGATGTCTCTCGCTCATCCAAGGGACCAGTAAAGAAACATGAGATGAAGATCACCTGGTTTCCTCCTGTATACTGAGATGGTGGAATAATATTCCTCTTGGACCTCCTCAGAGTTTTACTCTGATCCACCTCATCCACTACAACTTCTGGACTAGCTCTTTTCCCAGGCACTCTTGGAGCATCGCTCCCCCTGCTTCCAGAACCTGAAGCACCTGACCCAGAGATAGAAGCAACTAGAGCACCTCGAAAAACAGGCAACTCTACCAGAACTTCCCTTGCAGCTTCTCATGGTCCACCATCTACCCCGCTTTCTTGTAACTCAACATAAGAGCTACCTTGGTATAACGACAGCTCGTTAAATACAAAATCATTTGAGACCACAACTCTCTGTGTCTCTGGATCCATGCAACTCCAACCCTTCTTCCGATCATCATAACCGACAAAGACTAGCTTCCTTGCTTTCACATCTAGCTTCGTTCTGAGGAAATCAGGAACATGCACATAGAAGGTAGATCTGAACACTCAAAGGTGTCCCACTGTAGGATTTATCTTGAACATCAACTCATGTGGGGTCTTCATGTTGATGGGACTTAAAGGCATCTGATTGATGGCATAAGTTGCACAATACATTCCCTCTGCCCACAAGGACATTGGAATACTCTTAGCATGAAGCCAACATTTGCAGGTCTCCGTCAGATGACGGATCTTCCGCTCTGCAACTTCGTTCAATTGTGGAGTGTGAGCACAAGAAAGCTCTCTTCGGATGTCATGCTTTCTGCCGAAGTTGAAGAATGCATTCGAAGTAAACTCCCCTCGATTGTTGGTCCTGAACATCTTGATCCACAGATTAAGCTGTCCCTCCACGAGCTCCTTGAACTCTACAAACATCCCAAACCCTTCTGACTTCACCTTCAGAAAATATACCCAAGTCTATCTAGAGAAATCATCAATTAAGACCAGCATTTACATGTTGCCTCCAAGACTGGCATTCTTGTTAGGTCCACACAGATCACCATGAATACACTCCAATGCCACCTTGCATCTGCTTTGTAACTTATCGAATGGAAGGCGATGAACCTTGCATCCTTCACAAACGTGACCTTTGCCGAAGGATGACAAACAAGGCAGACCTCTCATAAGGCCTCTCCCTGCCATAGCTTTCAATTTGTCCATCCCAACATGTCCAAGTCTTTCATGCCAGATAGCAGCGCTATCATTAGTCCTCATTTTATCAACATACGAACTTGTAGATAACACAAATAAGTCCTTCACCCTTCTACCAACATGAGTGGCTTCAGCCTTCACCGCTGACACGTTTCGAAGAAACATCACTTCTGTTGGACCAAACAGAACGTGATAGCCAACATCAATAGCGTTGGTCACCAAGAAGAGGTTTTTCTTCATCCCCGGAACATGATAGACATCTTCAACGTAAGAGGACCTCTATCTCTATTCAAAGAAACTACACCCACGTTCTCTATTGCATGTATAGTATCATCAGCAGTAATGATAGCATCATTACCTATGTATGTATGCAAAGAAGAGAACTTGGGTTCATCCCCGGTGAGGTGATGACCACGCACAGAAACCACTATCGAATCATCCTGATAGTTAATGGATGCCATAACCGTAACACAAGTGCCCGTCATAAAGGCTCCATCTCCCCAACTAACATTAGTATTGGAACCAGCCTCTTCCTTTCTTGCAGCATCCCCTGTCTGAAGATTGACTCTACAGTCCTTCTTGAAGTGACCAAGCTTATTGCACCAGAAGCATCTAGGTCCTTCCTTCTTCTTCCTATCACGCTTAGGAGCATAGCTCCTCTCCTGCTGATATGAAAAAGATAGACCATCATCTCCAGATGAATTCTTCTTCTTGTCCCAACGCTTCTTCTTTCCATAATAGAGAACCTCACTTTCTCCATTAGAGACGGACATCCCCGCCATATGCATAGCCAAAATCTCTTACGACGCAAGCAAGTTTTCCATCCCCAGTAACGATGGCTGATTGGCCCAGCCTTGAACAAAAGTAACAAACGCCACATACCCCCTCCGCAAGACGCAGATTATGTGCCTCTTCAGCTTAGCTTCTGAGAAAGTCTCATCCTGGTCCAAAGACAAAATCTCTGCGCAAAGGTTCTTCATCTTCAGGAAGAACGTTGATATGGACAAGTCTACTTGAGTGGCTATCGCCAACTCATTATCCAAGAACTAGCTGAGCTACATTCTTCTTTTGGAACAAGCCATCCAAGGCCATCCAAATCTCAGCAGCTGATCGACATTCAATAATGTGATCAAAAAATTCTGATGAGATAGCCCGCTTGAGAGTAAAATCTGCCTTAGAATTAGTTCTCCTCCAAGCTCTCACCAGATGAGCATTTTCACCAGCAGCAACCACTTCTTGAGTTTCTCTCCACCAACAATCTCCCAGAGGTCCACACCCAAATGATAGTTTTCCATGCAAGACTTCTACTTCTTAAAGTTAGTCTGCATCAGGAGCTCAATACCAAGACCTCTTGCTATTCATCTTTCCGTTGTTATACCACTGATAACTGTGCTTCCAGAAATCCAAGCAAGATAATTGCGGCTGAATCACTGCTCAAACCTCTGTCCCCTCTAATACCATGTTAAAATATTTAATAAGTGGAAAAATGGGAACCAGGTCGCAGGAACACTCCAACCATACCAAGAACTAGAAATCAAAAATAATGAAGGAACAAGAGAAATCTTGTATCAACTATCTTTTGTACATTTCGAGATATACATTGCGAGACATGATTCTTTCAGAACCCACAATGATGAGGAGAGAAGAAAACCTACTACAAGAAGTTGGCAGTCACAAAGAAACAAACTGCCACACTGCCGGCTAATAAAGCTGTCCGCGCAAACCGCCAAGTCAACAAGCTAACCGCGCGACTAACCTCGAAATCACCAACCCGTAACTCCACATGCGGACTGCTCGTTATTCCAATGCTCACACTGTTCGCCCAAGCAAGGCCGCCTGACCGCAGTCACTTGGCCGCTCCTAACCATGAATAAGCTGCTGAAGAACTAAACAGAAGTAACAGACCGACAAAGACAAACCGCCTAACTGCCGTGGTCTGAACCTTATTGAAAGCTGGAAACGAGTTGAAGAGAACATGCCTTGCCTCTAACCGCGACCTCCTGCTACTACTGGACACAGACTGATGTTGGCTTATCCGTGCGGTCTCATCTAATCAAATCAGAACCACAAGAGAGACGTAGAACCTACAAACACAACAAAGTTAAGCCTCAAACTGCGTGAACAGAAAAGTCTATCCACACCATAAACTCGCAAGCTCTCACTTACTGTTCACGTCTTATTCTTAGCTCCAGTGGAGGTCCTATTTATAGTAAAGGTGAGAAGTGCGGTCACCGCCTACGTGATAGGTTAACCGCCCACCAACTACAGCGGATAGCAAACAACTCGCGCGTCTTGCTGAGTTATCCCTGCAGAATAGTTCGCCGACATAAGAACAAGCCACGCGTATTACTCGCAAAACTCCAACAATACAAGTAGACACCTGCCAACCTGCGAGCAAATAACCAGTTAGAACGCAACATCAAGAAGTAAACACGGATCTTAACCGCCTGATTACAACCAGATATCTGACCCCAAATGGATGGAGAACCAAGGCCTGTTGGACATGTGTGTCACATCCCTTTGTTTGAGAATAACAAATCCCATATTGTATTTGATATTGTTTGTAGTGTGTTTATAGTGTGCAGGAACAATTTGTGCAATAATCCACAGGTATAAAGCAGCTTGGAACAATCTTTTGCAAGGAGCAGCGCTACCGCCAGCGCTATCGCTAATGCCAGCACTAATGCCAGCGCTATCGCTAACGCCAGGCGCTAGCTCAGTTGGTTCCGTCTCAGCGGTTTCATCTCAGCTTTTGTCTCAGCGGTTAGCCTCGTCTCAGCGGTTTCCTTAGCGCTACCGCCAGCGCTAGTGCTACCGCCTGGCGCTATCTCGAGTTCGTACACAGCGCCACGCCTTCGACGGTTCCGCAACCGCTCAACACAACTGCTACTGCCAGCACTATCGCTACCGCAGGCGCTATCTCAAGTTCGTGCAAAGTGCCACGCAGTCGACGGTTTTTGCAATAGCTCCACACGAACGCTACCGCAGGCGCTATCAGCTACCGTAGGCGCTAGCTACAAGATCTATAAAACGATGTGTTCTCTCTCGTTTTGGGTTAGAACTTCTAGAGATATTACTTGTGCCCAAACTCTCGTGCTGCTACTTTGCCAAAACATCATCTCCCACTCAAAGCCAAAGAAGAAATTCTGGAGAAGGAAGCCATCACGCTGCATCCGAAGAACGATCGCTTCGACCTCACTTGTGCTTCAGCGATCCTTCATCCTCATCTCCAGAAATCTCAAGAGGGAGTTTTGCTTGTTATTTACTTCACTTCTTTATTTGTATCTTGTAGTGAAATCGCCTTTTTTTTGGCGACTAGGTCCTTGCGCGGCTTAGGGGGAATTCGCCGCGTGAGTTGGCGACTAGGTCTAGGGGATTAGATCTAGGGGGTGCTCAAGGCCATATCCGGGGAAGGATTGGCTAGAGCGGCTTGAGGCCTTATCCGGGGAAGGTTAGGCTAAAGCCAACCGGTTCGTGGGGATACGAGTCGGTATAGAAAAGGAAAAGAAATTCACTTTTGTACGCCTCCGATTTCTAGCGATATTGAAATCAAATTTTGTAAACACCCTTTTTATATAATGCAATCATGATTATATTTGTGTTTATTTGATTTCTCTCAATTGGCGTAAAATTTCATTATTGCAAAATTGTTATTTCTAAATTGTCATCTTATTTCCTATTAATCAAAAATAACTTAGTAATTATCTAGAAAATCTTAAAAAGAATTTAATTCCCTTATTCACCCCCCCTCTAAGGGCGCCGTAAGATCCAACAAGTGGTATCAGAGGTAGGTTATTCCAAACGGTTTAAAACTGAGGAATAATGGCGTCTTATGATCTCGCTTTTTCTGTGGGTCAGGGAATTAGTAGACCTCCACTATTTACTGGGTCAGATTATAATTATTGGAAAAATAGGATACGTTGTTTTCTAATGACCCTAGATATTGAGGTTTGGAACATGGTAGAAGAATAATACACACCTCCTACATTTGTAGTTGGAGTGGTTATGTTAGAAAAACCCAAAGATAAATGGGATGATCGGGATAAACTCAAATGTAAAAATAACGCAAAAGCCATGAATGCTCTATTTTGTGCGTTAGATAAAAATGAATTTAATAGAATTTCTGCATGTACTACTGCTTATGAAATTTGGAATCACTTGGAAGTTACTCATGAAGGTACATCGCAGGTTAAAGATTCCAGGCTTTTTCAACTGGAGTCGGAATATGAAAAATTCCGAATGGATGAAAGCGAAGATGTTGATGGTATGTACACGCGCTTCACCAAGATAGTCAACGCCTCAGAAGCTCTTGGAAAGTCTTTCTCAAATGCCGACTTGGTCCGTAAGATCCTTCGTTCTCTTCCTCCAAAATTCAACCCAAAGGTAACGGCTATTTCGGAGTCGCACAACCTAAGGACCCTCCAAGTTGAGAGCCTCATTGGGAATCTCAAAACCCATGAGGTGGAACTCCAAATCCAATTTGATGAATACAACAAGGAGCCAAAGAAGAAGGCGTTGGCACTAAAATCAAAGAAAGAGTGCCAAGAGGATGAGGATGAAGATGAAGAAAGTCTTTTGGTGAAGAACTTCCGAAAGTTCATGCGCAATCCGGAAAGGAGAAACACCTTTCGAAAATATTTCCAAAAGGGTGAAAGATGGAAAGGGTCATCTTCAAAGAAGGAAAAAGAGAGCGACAATGAAGAAGAGAGACCTCCACCGGAATGCTATCATTGTAGGAAGACGGGGCACATTCGGAGCCAGTGCCCAAAGTTCTTGAAGGAGAAGAAAAAAAAATGGCACAAAGGGAATGAGAAGAAGAAAGTGCTAAAAGCTAGAACATGGGATGACTCCTCCTCCTCCTCCGAAGAAGAATCAAGTGGGTCTTCATCAAGCGAAGATGAGGAAGCAAACATGTGCCTCATGGGACATGGAAACGACGGCGACGACACCGGTGTTCATAGCGACACTGAGGTAACTCCTCCCACTTATGATGAATTGTTTAATGAATTTCTTGAAACTTGCAAAGCTTTTGATAAAAATATGAAAGATAGTATTTTATTAAATCGTGAAAATGAATCTCTTATTAAAGAAAATCAAAAGCTTTTCAAAAACGTAATTGTTTTAGAAAAAAGAAAGGTTTCTTGCCAAGAATGTGATCACTCCACAAAATTGGCAAAAGATATAGAAGAGTCACTTTCTAAAGCCCTCTCTCATGCCAAAACTCTTACAAAAGAGAAGGGGGAATTAGAAAGGAAATTGGAAGCCTCTCTTTTGCAAATCAAAAACAATAAAAAAAGGTTTTGAAAATAGGTGTGTCATGCTTGTGAAAGAAAATTCTTCACTTAAAGCACAAGTTCATGATCTCACCATGGCCATTAAAAAATTTGGAATAGGCCAAAAATCACTGGAAATGATTCAAGGGTACCAGTGCCATGGATCTGGAAAGTTTGGGCTCGGATATCGAGGAGAGGGCTACCGCCCGGTGCTAGCCACTAATGCCGGTGCTTGCACCTCATACCAGAAACCTAAAATTTCTTTTTCAAAATGCTTTCCTTCTGAAAATCAAATTTATTCCAGCAAGAAAATTTTCCAGAAAAGGGTCTCAACCCCCTTTATTTCATGTGCAAACTGTTATAGGTTGGGTCACACAACTAGTTCTTGCAGAAAAATAAAACAAAATACTTTAAAGCAAATCTGGGTACCTAAGGCTTCCACTTATTCTATGGGTGGTTCCACTTGGGTATCCGGATCTTTACTCTCATCTTCTTTCTAGATGTGCGGGCAGGCTAAGGACAATAAAGACGTGTGGTACTTGGATTCAGGATGCTCCAAGCACATGACGGGCAGTAAAGCAAAGTTCCTTAGCCTAGAAAGGAAGAAGGGAGGGATCGTAATGTTTGGTGACAACGGAAAAGGAAGGATCATGGGAATTGGTACAGTTGGTAACGAATCCTTCACTATATCAAATGTTCTTTATGTAAAAGGGCTAAAACACAATCTTATCTCAATTAGCCAATTATGTGATAAAGGATTAGATGTTTTATTTGAATCTTCTACCAATTTAGGCAAAATATCTAATCCTATTACAATTAATATTTTACTAACTGCACCAAAAATACACAATGTTTATATAGTTTCATTTCATGATCTTTCAAAATCATCTTTAAAATATTTTATTACCAAAAATGATGAACTTGAACTTTGGCATAGAAGGCTAGGACATGCTAGCACAAAGCTTATTGTAAAACTTGCCAAAAGAGAGTTAATTAGAGGATTGCCTAGATTAAATGGAAATTTACCTTCACTTTGTTCACCATGTCAAAAAGGTAAAATTACTAGATCCTCTTTCAAAAGTAAAAATGTTATTTCTACTACAAGACCTTTGCAATTAATTCATATGGATCTTTTTGGTCCCGTTAGCACCGCAAGTCTTGGTGGTAGATTATATACATATGTTTTAATAGATGATTTTTCTAGATATTGTTGGACAATATTTCTATCATCCAAATCCGAAGCGTTTTGTGAATTTTCAAAATTATGTACTCGTATTCAAAATGAAAGTGATTTAAAAATTAAAAGCATTCGCTCGGATCATCGAGGAGAATTTGAAAATGAAAAATTTACATCTTATTGTGATATGTTAGGCATAAAACATGAGTTCTCCGCACCACGCACACCACAACAAAATAGTGTTGTAGAAAGAAAGAATAGGACACTTCAAGAGCTTGCACGCACTATGTTATGTGAATATAAATTACCTAAGTCCTTTTGGGCCGAAGCCGTAAACACATCATGTTATGTTATAAATAGAATCATGCTTCGCCCATCTTTAAATCTCACACCATATGAACTTTATTTTCAAAAGAAGCCTAATGTATCTTACTTCAAAGTTTTTGGTTGTAAATGCTTCATTTTAAATATAAAAGATAGCTTGGGAAAGTTTGATGAAAAATGTGATGAAGGAACATTTCTTGGATACTCTTCAACTTGTAAATCTTATAGAGTTTTTAATAAAAGAACTAGAAAAGTTGAAGAGTCAATTAATGTGAAATATGATGAGCTTGTTCCTTGTATAGAAAGACTCTCCGCAGGCAAAAAGGATGATCTATTACCTCCTTTGGAGCATGGTGATGAAGAACCTTCCAATGAAGAAGAAGAGGAGGCCAAGAAAGATGAATATGTACCTCCAAGCGTCTTAAAATTCACAAAGGATCATCCACGGGAACTTATAATTGGTGAACCATCCATCGGGGTAAGAACTCGCTCTTCTCTTCATGAATCTTTTTCAAATATTTGTTTTGTTTCCGAAATAGAACCAAAAACCGTTTCTACCGCTTTAAACGATGAATTTTGGTTTTTGGCTATGAATGAAGAGTTAGAACAATTTGAGCGACATAATGTGTGGAAATTAGTAGAAAGACCATCTAATCACCCGGTTGTATGCGTAAAATGGATTTTCAAAAATAAATTAGATGGTGAGTCTAGAATATCTAGAAATAAAGCACGCTTAGTAGCACAAGGATATTCACAAATCGAGGGGATAGATTTTGATGAATCTTTTGCACCCGTAGCTAGATTGGAGTCTATAAGAATTTTTCTAGCATATACAAGCTTTAAAAGAATAAAACTATTTCAAATGGATGTGAAAAGTGCGTTTCTAAATGGGTTTGTAAAAGAAGAAGTTTAAGTTGAACAACCCCCCGGTTTTATTAATGAAAAATTTCCAAATCATGTTTATAAACTAGAAAAAGCACTTTATGGTTTAAAACAAGCGCCCCGTGCATGGTATGAAAGATTATTGAAGCACGGTTATATTATGGGAAGTGCGGATAATACTCTCTTCATTAAGCACACTAATGATGATATGATTATTTTACAAATATATGTTGATGATATAATTTTTGGATCTACTAATGAAGAGATGTGTAATGAAGTTATTTTAGTGATGAAAAATGAATTTGAAATGAGTCTAGTAGGAGAACTTTCTTATTTCCTTGGTTTTCAAATATCTCAAAGAATTGATGGTGTTTTTGTATGTCAAACAAAATATGTCCATGATATGCTTAAACGTTTTGGATTTGAAAACCTTAAACATGCTTCTACACCAATGAGTGCGTCACTTAAATTAGGAAAAGATGAATCGGGAACTTCAATTGATCAAACCTTATATAGAGGTATGATAGGATCCCTACTTTATCTTAGTGCAACTAGACACGATATTATGTTTGCCGTATGCTTATGTGCTCGATTTCAAGCCAATCCAAAAGAATCTCATTTAAAAGCGGTAAAACGAATCTTTAGATATCTCATTGGGTCATCTAGATTAGGATTATGGTACCCACACAATGATTCATTTACATTGCATGCCTATTCCGATTCGGATTACGCCGGTTGTTCACTTGATAGAAAAAGAACTAGTGGTACTTGTCATTTTGTAGGACCTTCATTAGTTGCATGGTCTAGTAGGAAACAAAATTCGGTTGCACTCTCCACCACAGGAGGCCGAATACATTGCATTAGGGAGTTGTTGTGCACAAGCACTATGGATGAGCCAAACTTTGGAGGACTTTGGTTTTCATCTAAAAAATATTGAACTAAAATGTGACAACAAAAGTGCCATTGATCTCACAAATAATCCGGTACACCACTCTAGATCCAAACATATAGATGTGCATCATCATTTCATAAGGGATCACATTAAAAAGGAAAATGTAAGGATTAGTTTCATTGGCACGGACTCTCAACTTGCTGATATATTTACTAAACCTCTTCCCGATGCAAGGTTTCAAATGTTAAGATTGGAATTAGGAGTCTTAGACATCTTAGGATGAATAACATGTAAAACGCTAATGTTTTATGCAATTTGAGCAATCAAAACATCTCTGAAGTTTATACAATTTCTGCATAAGACTACACTTAAGACCCCTAATCAATATCAAAAATCAAAAATTTAAAATTCCTAAAAAATTGTGTACTGTTTGCCGCGCTATCACTAGCGCCGGCGCTAGCGTAGGTTTTGGAATTTTCTGATTTTCAAAATTTCTAAAAATCTCTAAAAATATTTCAGTCTATATGTACTACTTTGTTTTTGTATTTCTGACATTTGTTATTTTTGTTTTCTTCATATTATGAAAAATCAACTACAAAAATTCAAAATTCAAAATTACAAAAATATTTTTTTTGTTATTTGTGTTTTATTCATATTATGAAAAATCTACTACAACAATTCAAAATTCAAAAATTACAAAAATATGTTTTTGTGATTTTCTGTTTTTATTTGATTTAAAAATGATAAAACAAAAAAAAACTGTATGATCTTTATTGCCAATATCAAGCATGTATGAATTCTATTATTTAGAATTATTTACAATGTTAAAACATATTCTTTCAAATTACTATGAACATTGTTTTGCTTATCATGCTTTGATATATCTATTTAAAGTGCATCAATTGTATTGAAAAATGTGTAGAACCAAGCTTAGCATGCCTCTAAGTATGAGTAAATGTTTTATGATTGATAATGATACTTTTCACTCACTTATTTTGGTAATCAACATGTGTGTCTAAATCTAAAAATGCTTGCTTGTGTATTGTATTTGTGCAATGAATTACAACTTGCATAAGTTTATTGCCTACACTACATTTGAATTGCACTTATGAAATTTAGAAAAGTGGTTAAGTTAAAAATTGGGTTTGCAAAACAAGTGTATTCGGAGAATGTTGTCTCACAAATGTGAACAAAAAATTATATATGTAGACAAATATAACTCCACCAAGCACTACTTGAACCTCCTGATAAGTCTTCATAAGCATTGTGAGGTTGAGCACCTTGGAAAGAATAGTAAAGTGGCTTGTGCAAACCTTAGCTATTACACCACTTTGTTAAAAAATTATGTGCATTAAAAGTGTGTGAAAGTAATTTACTTGTGTTTTATTGTGCACTTTACTTTACATATGTCTTGTATTTTGATGATTTAAATCCATTGTTAACATTGCTCGAAATACACTTATGTGCACATCATTATCTTTCATATCACTTCTTCTCATGAGTATTGGATTCTAATGCTTTATCTATACTACTCTTCATATAAAAATGCACTAGATAACCTAGCATGATCTCTACAATGTTTTGGTATTTCTTGAACTTAGAATTAAGTAACATTGTAGTATAATCTCTCTTAATATGTTCATTTCATGCTTGGTATTTTTATGAAAAACTTTGAGATTTCAAAAAGGTTAAAACATCTTTCAATTTTGAACTAAAACTCATATTTTTACTTATGCTTTTTCATGCTTATAAAAAGATGTTTATTATAATCTTCCGCTTGCTTACAACTCTTATCTTTATATTTGAAATCTCTTATATATGCTATGCTTAAACTCTTTATCATTATTTATATTTCGAAAAGCTCGATCATGATATATAATTGCCTCCTTACTACCCTCACCCCACCTTTTTTTGATAATACCAAAAGGGGGAGATTAATTGAAGAAATCTATATATGAGAAATATAGATAAATAAGGGGAGACTAATTCATGAAATCTATCATTTAGGGGGAGTAACACATAAATTGCATTTATGTAGGGGGAGCATTAAGTTAGGGGGAGTATGCACATTATCATGCATATCATTTACTATAGTTGCACTTTTATCTTGCTTATCTTATCTATAAACACTATTGTTGATTTCTTGCTTAAAGGGTTTGTTATTATCAAAAGGGGGAGATTGTTGGACATGTTTGTCACATCCCTTTGTTTGAGAATAACAAATCTCATATTGTATTTGATATTGCTTGTAGTGTGTTTATAGTGTGCAGGAACTATAGGTACAATACTCCACAGGTATAAAGCAGCTTGGAACAATCTTTTGAAAGGAGCAGCGCTACCGCCAGCGCTATCGCTAACGCCAGCACTAACGCCAGCTCTATCGCTAACGCCAGGCGCTAGCTCAGTTGGTTTCGTCTCAGCGGTTTCATCTCAGCTTCCGTCTCAGCGGTTAGCCTCGTCTTAGCGGTTTCCTTAGCGCTACCGCCTGGCGCTATCTCGAGTTCGTACACAGCGCCACACCTTTGATGGTTCCACAACCGCTCAACACAACCGCTACCACCAGTGCTATCGCTACCGCAGGCGCTATCTTAAGTTCGTGCAGAGAGCCACGCAGTCGACGGTTTTTGCAACCGCTCCACACGAACGCTATCGCAGGCGCTAGCTCCAAGATCTATAAAATGATGTGTTCTCTCTCGTTTTGGGTTAGAACTTCCAGAGACATTACTTGTACCCAAACTATCATGCTGCTACTCTGCCAAAACATCATCTCCCACTCAAAGCCAAAGAAGAAATTCTGGAGAAGGAAGCCATCACGCTGCATCCGAAGAACGATCACTTCGACCTCACTTGTGCTTCAGCGATCCTTCATCCTCATCTCCAGAAATCTCAAGAGGGAGTTTTGCTTGTTATTTACTTCACTTCTTTATTTGTATCTTGCAGTGAAATCGCCTTATTTTTGGCGACTAGGTCCTTGCGCGGCTTAGGGGGAATTCGCTGCGTGAGTTGGCGACTAGGTCTATGGGATTAGATCTAGGGGTGCTCAAGGCCATATCCGGTGAAGGATTGGCTAGAGGGGCTTGAGGCCTTATCCGGGGAATGATTGGCTAAAGCCAACCGGTTCGTGGGGATACGAGTCGGTATAGAAAAGGAAAAGAAATTCACTTTTGTACGCCTCCGATTTCTAGCGATATTGAAATCAAATTTTGTAAACACCCTTTTTATATAATGCAATCATGATTATATTTGTGTTTATTTGATTTCTCTCAATTGGCGTAAAATTTCATTATTGCAAAATTGTTATTACTAAATTGTCATCTAATTTCCTATTAATCAAAAACAACTTAGTAATTATCTAGAAAATCTTAAAAAGAATTTTATTCCCTTATTCACCCCCCCCCCCCCCCCTCTAAGGGCGCCGTAAGATCCAACAAGGCCATCTTCCACTGGCTAACCGCCATACATAGTAGGAAGACAACCCACACGGTCTTCATATCTGACCGCTCTCCCTCCGCGGTTTTACTAGACCGCCCGGTCTGAAGCTCAGTCCACCCGGTCTAAAGCTCAGACCACCCGACCTCCACTTACACTTAGAAAATTCAACAAGTTGCTTTGAATAGATGAATCGTCGCAACTTAGGGACATATTCGAAGCGGCGTGGACAAGAAGTCTAAACCCAGCGCGCCAAAATATGTCCTAAGCGCGCGTTTTGTCAAGTCGACGGTACATCGAGATGAAGTCAACGTGGCTTCGAAATATAAGCATTTATTATGATGTCGACGTAAGCATCAACGTCGAGTGCTATTTGCCTTACTTGTCCAATAATGCTCTCGAGCTGACGTCGAGTAGAAGTCGATAGTACGTTGATTTGAATTCCACGCAGCTCTGGTTAAACAGTTTGTTTTTCTTCAAATTTTTTACTATTTTTCCCAGCAATAACTTTTTATTGAAATAGATTATTATACATAATAAGTGTGATCTATAGTGCTTCATCAAGCATTCCAAGTGCATTGATGAAGAACTTTTGCTTACTTTCATCAAGTTTCATAGTGAAGATGTCAGCCCTTTGAGTGTTAGTAGATATATATTGAAGGTTGATCTTACCTTTCTCCACATTATCCCTGAGAAAGTGGAGCCTTATCGCTATGTGCTTAGTTCTGTTATGAAGAATAGGATTGGAAGCTATTGAAATAGCAGTAGAGCTATCACAATATATTGTGGAATTGTTAAGGGAGAAGTTATAATCCAACAACTAATTTTGCATCTGCAATATTTGTGAGTAACAGCTTCCTGCAGCTATGTACTCAGCTTCAGCTGTAGAAGTGGAGATTGTGGTTTGCTTCTTGCTAAACTATGAAATCAGTCTAGCACCCAGGAACTGACATGTTCCTGAAGTGCTTTTTCTATCCAGCCTGCATCAACCATAGTCTGCATCTGAATAACCAATTAATTCAAATCCAAATTCAGCTGGATACCACAAACAAAGATTAAGTGTTCCCTTTAGATACCTGAGTATTCTTTTAACAGAACTCATGTGTGACTCCTTTGGGTCACTTAAAACCTGGCATATATACAGGTAGCAAACATTATATCAGGTCTGCTAGCTGTTAAGTAGAGAAGGGGGCCTATGGATGCTATGTAAGTCTTCTGATCAAAGGACTTACCCTTTTCATCTCAATCCAAAACAACATTGGTAGCCATGGGGGTTTTCATGACATAGGCCTTTTCCATTCCAAACCTCTTGATGAGCTCTCTGGTATACTTGGATTGGGATATGAAAATGCCATCTGCATTTTGTCTTACTTGGAGATCAAGAAAATAGGATAATTCCCCCATGCTACTCATTTAAAATCTTGACTGCATTAGGTAGGCAAACCTTTTGAAGAGAGATTGATCAGTAGATCCAAATATGATGTCATCTACATATATTTGTACTAGTAATAGCTAATTTTTATGTGCTCTTGTGAAAAGGGTTTTATCCACGTTCCCTCTTTCAAAGGAGTGTTTAGAAGAAAAGTGGATAAGGTGTCCTACCAAGCTCTTGGAGCTTGCTTGAGGCCATATAGTGCTTTATCTATCCTACACACATAAGAGGGAAAGTTGTATTGACAAAACAGGGTGGCTGCTCTACATACACTTCTTCTTGAAGAGTTCTATTGAGGAATGCAATTTTTACATCCATTTGATAGACTTTGATCTTCATATGGGCAGCATATGCCAGAAACATTCTAATGGCCTCCAACTTTGCTACTGGAGCAGATGTTTGGTTAAAGTCAATTCCCTCCTCTTGTCTGCACCCTTGGGCCAGTAGTCTGGCCTTATTCCTGATTATGGCTCCTATTGAGTCCATTTTGTTTTTGAATACCCACTTGGTCCCAATGACTGGTTAATTCCTTGGTCTTTCAACTAATGTCCAGACCTCGTTCCTTTCAGACTGTGTCAGCTCCTCTTGCATAGTAGATATCCATTGAGGGTCACTGTTAGCTTCTTCAAACTTCTTGGGTTCATATTGTGATAGGAAACATTGCAGCATTGTCTCACTTGTGAGTTGTTTCCTTGTCTTGACTCCAGCTGTCAAGTCTCCTATTACTTGTGTTATAGGATGATGTTTTTGAGTCATCCTGGATCTTGTTGTGTGATCTAGGATATTATCTTCTTCCTAAGGTGTCACTTACTCAGTGATAATGGGAGCTTCATCCTCGTTTACTAGAATGATGTCTGTGACTGGTAACCCAGGTGCTGTCGTTTCCTCTTCATCTGCTGCAGAATCTTCACATGAGTCAGTTTCAATCTCCTATTGTCCTTATTGTTGAAACATAGATGGATGGTTCACTATGCTCATCCTTTCAACTTGTTCTGCTAGCTGGTCTTCTTCCTGCAGAATAGTGCTGGTGGAAGTTTCCTTCCCCTTGTAAAACATGTTAGTTTCATCAAAGACCACATGCACAGACTCCTCAATTTTGAGAGAGCTTTTAATATAGCACCAATATGCCTTGCTTGATGATGAATATCCCAAGAATATCCCATCATCAGCCTTCTTGTCAAATTTGGCAAGATGACTTTTCCCATTGTTGAGGATAAAGCAAGTACACCCAAAAATCATAAAGTAAGTGACTATATGTGCCTTTCCCTTGAATAACTCATATGGAGTCTTTAACTTAGTCTTATGAATGAGACTCCTATTCAGAACATAGTTGGCAGTATTTACTATCTAAGCCCAAAAGGACTTAGGCATGTTGGATTCAGCCAATAATGTCCTTCATGATTCAATTAGGGTTCTATTTTTCCTTTCAGCCAACCCATTTTGTTGGGGGGTTCAAGGAGCTGAAAATCTTTATCTTATCCCTTCATTCTTACAGAATCTACACATTAATTGACTTTCAAACTCAGTGCCATGATCACTTCTGATCACAGCAACCTGGGTGTTGAATTCAGATTGAATATGTCTAATGAATCTTGAGAGGATCTTGAAGGTGTCAGACTTAGCTTTTAGAAAGAACACCCAACTGAATCTAGAAAAATCATCAACAATGACTAAAGTATAAGACTTACCTGCTAAGCTCTGAGTGGTGATAGGACCAAACAGGTCCATGTGCAATAGGAATAGGATTCTGGGTGAATCATTCTTACCAAATGGTTTGAATGATGCCTTGATCTGCTTTCCTAGTTGGCAGGCTCTACATGGATGATCTTTATTAAACTTTCTAGTTGGTAAGCCCCTCACTAGTTTAAGCTTGGAGAGTTTGACAATTGTCTTAAGATTAAGGTGACTAAGTCTCCTATGTCACAGCCCACTGTTCTCTAACTGGGAGTTGAATAAGCAGATCTCATACTTTATGTACTGAAAATCTACAACATAGACCTTACCCTTCCTAAGACCAGTTAATACTACTTGGTCAGTTCTAGTGCTATTTATTTGACACAAGGGCTTGGTGAATACAACTTTCTATTCCCTATCACACAACTGGCTAATGCTAATCAGATTATGTTGAATTCCTTCAACATAAGCTATCTTAGAAAAGGAGACTTCCCCAATCCTGGGCAAACTATATCCTTTGGTTCAACCAGAGTGAGAATTCCCAAAGATTACCATAGGCCCTTCTTTGGCCTTGAAATTCTCCAGCAGTTTTTTTGCTCCATTCATATGCATGGAGCATCCACTGTCGAGATACCACTGCTAGTTTGTGGTTGGACAGTCTCCCTTCTGCACATGAAATCAACCATTAGTATAGACCCTCACATGTTGGGCTCTTTTTCTTCTAGCATCATATGGAGTGATGAAAGAATGAGAAGGTCTTTCAGTATACTCCCTTAGGTGAAGAAGTGTTGCATTATTATGCCTGCAATGTTTGGAAATATGTCCTAATTTAGAACAGTAAAAACATCTAGGAATAGAGATAAAGAGAGGTTTAGATGTTTGGTGACTTTGAGCCGGAAACATACGTCGAGAAGAAGTTGAGACATTCTTAGAGTTGCGTCGAATGTAATTCGACGTGCCTATGTAGTCCCGTCGATAGTCATTCGAAGCATGGTATCAGTTGCGTTGAATGCAATTCGACGCACCCACATAGTTTCTTCGAGATGATTTCGACGCATATGCGGGATTCCGTCGAGTTCTATTCGACGCATTCTTAAAATTGCGTCGAGTTCTATTCGACGTATGATTCTTTTTGTTAAGGCTTTTCTTTAATTTTTCTAAGGGATGTTTGCCTAAGATTCCTGGTTGATCACTAATATTTGCCCTATTAAATATGGTGACTTTATTAGGGTTGTTATCATTGTGATCTTCACTTGATTCTAGAATATTATTAGGTCTAGGCCTAAATGTTGCTACAAGATTTTCCCAAACATGTTTGCTAGGGATTTGAGTGCTAGTGGATGGTTGTGATTCCTGATCAAGATGATTAAATCTCTTGAAGAGATTTTGTGAGATATTTGTTGGGTTTTTCTTAACAATTAAGTAGACAACATATCACATATGCGCAACGAAAAAATAACAAGAACAACCCAAAGAGTTAAAGGGATCTTGCAGATTTCATGAATCAAGAAATATAAAAGGCAACAAGATGATATACCTTTACGGGATTGAGTCGATACTCAACCAAGATGCTCCACACTGATTTCTGGTAGATCCAATCTTGAGTTCCAAGAACCGAAATGGATCGGCCCCTCTACAGAGATCCACTCAAGCGGAGGAGAACCTCAATGCCTTGTCGAACAAGGAATGAGTCGGAGAATAAAAGCTCTCAGCATCCCCACGGACTGCTAGATCCGAGACAGGGGAGGCGTCAAATGACGGAAGAGGAGAGAAGCCCTAGCGGAACACTTCTGGCGCTGCTCTCACAAATCACGAAAAAGGGTCGGTCGTAATATCTGTAACTGTATGTCTGTATCTGTGTCGAACCCTTAAGATCATGAACTGTTATATACCAAAGGATGCGTTCGACGAACTCAAAGAGATCTGCGTTCGACGAACTCAAAGAGATCTGCGTTCGACGAACTCGAGAGGCCTACGTTCAATGAACTCAAAGAAGTCTGCGTTCGACGAACTTAAGAGGCCTGCGTTCGACGAACTCAAGAGGCCTGTGTTCGACGAACTCAGGAGAACTGCGTTCGACGAACACGCTACACTAGCCTTTTGTCGTCTTAGCGGTCGACGAATGCCTTCAGTTCGACTATACACTATAACCGAATTCGACTATACACTATAACCGAATTCAACTATATAAATTCGGCTATATGAATTCGTCTAAACCCTTTAGCCGAATTTTGACTTAGCCGAATTCGTCTAAACCCTTTAGCCGAATTCGTCTAAACCCTTTAGCCGAATTTGACATAGTTCGGTTAAACACTTTAGCTAAATTTGTCAAGTATAAATCCATTCGTTTAAACCTTTTAAACGACTTCCCATTGAGACATTCTCAACTTAATTCCAAACAGTCACAGGATTGGTCCTCCACTAATATCCTATATAAGCAAGGCCAACTCAATTCTTTCTCCAATTTCTCCAAGCACTTTTACGTGCGACCCTATAGGCTCATATTGCGTTGGCAGTAAGACTAACTATTGATTGCTTTGAGATCACCTCAGAAACTCCAACAGTCTCCCACTTGATCACAAAGTGTCAACAAAAGTCTCACAAACAATTAGCGACATCTAGCAATACATCATTGCTACCCAAGCAAAAAGAGTTCATAACTCAACAAGCCTATCATGACCAATGTATCAGTGATGTCACGTCCTTTTGTCCCTTACATCCGGATAGAACTAGAGGCATGGACCGTGTCACCCTCATAATTGTTCAATCCTAGTTTCCTGATCTATAATAGACAGACAAAATTGGTGAGCTCAATATCATATACTGACTTGACCAAGCATGGCCATGCATTTCTCAGTCTCATTCCATCAAGTGGCCCATGGATATAACTCCTGTCATAAAGGAGGACAAATTCCATTTCTGCTCACACACAAACATCCAAATGATTCGTAACATACCCAACAACCACCCTTATTGTCAACCTTTCTTAAGAGAAGACTTTAGATGGCATCAAAGTACGCTCTTCCTCACCCGATGAATGTTGTGACTTCAAGTGAAAGGACCACACACACCATTGTCACTTGAGACCTACTTGTGATACGTTCATATAACAATCCACAAAGTAGTCTCACGGTGGGTCTGTCTAGTACAACTTGTTTCTAACAAGTAACCATGTGATGACTTGATATCACAATATCATGACCTGTGAGAACCGGTCATCAGTCAATGCATATGCTAGTCTTATGGTCTCATCCTCGCCCTAATTTCTAGGATGATACCTCGACCAGGGACCATTTAATAATGAAGCTTCATTTAAACACAGGCCCTCACATTCAAGTCACATACTTGACTTCCTATGGAAGCAAACATTCTAAGGGCATTCATTATGTTAATTAGTCAATCATATAGACACAGTTGACATAATAAAAGAACTTGCCATAAATATAAAATGAAACATATAGTATATATCACAATTCATCAAATGAATAAACAACTAACAAACATGCAATTCACCAGGCTCCCACTAAAGATGATCATTCAGGTATCTAATACCCATTGATCTAACATGACCATCATACTTCTTTTGCGCAAGAGGATTTGTCAGTGGATCCGCTATGTTTTCTTCAGTCGGTACTCTGCAAATGCTCACATCTCCTCGATCGACAATCTCTCGAATAAGATGGAACCTCCGAAGTATGTGCTTGGAGCGCTGATAAGATCTAGGTTCCTTAGCTTGGCAATTGCACCATTGTTGTTACAGTAGAGAACTACGGGATCAACAATGCTAGGAACTACATCTAGCTCGCCGATGAATTTCCTAGTCCACACAGCCTCCTTTGCCGCATTTGTGGCATCAATATACTCGACTTCTGTCGTAGAATCTGCAACTGTCTCCTTCTTGGAACTCTTCCAGCTTACAACTCCTCCATTAAGGCAAAAGACAAAACCTAATTGGGACTTTGAATCGTCCTTATCAGTTTGGAAGCTAGCATCTGTGTAACCACTTACAACGAGCACTTCCTCTCCACCATACACCAAGAACGTATACTTAGTCCTTCTCAAGTACTTTAGGATATTCTTAACACCTATCCAGTGACCATCACCAGTATTAGACTGATACCTGCTCTTCATGCTCAAAGCATATGAGACATCGGGTCGACTACATAACATTGCATACATGATTGATCCAATTGCCGAGGCATATGGAATCAACTTCATGCGGTCCTTATCTTCCAAAGATTTATGATGCTAGTCCTTAGAGAGACTCACACCATGAGACAGGGGTAAGAATCCATTCTTGTATTCAAGCATGTTGAACTGTTTCAACACCTTATCAATGTATGTACTATGGGTCAAACCCAGCAACTTCTTTGATCTATCTCTATAGATCTTAATACCAAGTATATAAGTCGCTTCACCCAAGTCCTTCATAGAAAAGCAGTCCCCTAGCCTATTCTTAACAGCTAGAAGGGTTGGAATGTCTTTCCCGATCAGCAGTATGTCATCTACATACAATATTAGGAAAACGATAATGCTACCACTAATCTTCTTATAAACACAAGGCACATCTTCGTTCTTGATGAAACCAAACTCTTTGATCTTCTCATCAAAATGCAGATTCCAACTTCAAGAAGCTTGTTTCAATCCATAAATGGATCGATTCAACTTGCATATTTTAGTGGCTTCACTTGGAGATACAAAACCCTCAGGTTGTGTCATATACACTTCCTCAAGAAGGTTTCCATTAAGGAAAGCCATTTTGACATCCATTTGCCAGATCTCGTAGTCATAATAAGTAGTAATAGCAAGTAGATGTCTGATGGACTTGACCATGGCTACAAGGGAAAAGGTCTCATCATAGTCAACACCATGAATTTGCCTGAAACCTTTAGCCACCAGGCGGCCTTTGAATGTCTGTACATTCCAATCCATGTCGGTATTCTTATTGAAGACCCACTTGCACCCTATGGTTCGTACCCCTTCAGGTGGTTCCACCATGGTCCAAACTTGGTTTGCATACATGGAGTCCATTTCAGATTTCATGGCCTCAAGCCACTTCTCGGAGTCAGGTCTACATATAGCCTCTTGATAGGTTGCAGGCTCATCATCATGATTCATAAGCAACACATTACCTATTTGAGACACGAGAAATCCATATCTCTCAGGCTCAAATATTGGTCTCTCAGATCTACGTAGGACTTATGTTTCTTGAGCAGGTTCTCTAGCTACAACAAATTGTAGTCCTTGCTCATGTTCTAATTCACGTTCATTCATTCTTTGTGTTCTTGAACCTCTTCAAGTTCCACCTTTGCAGTCTTTCTGGATAAGAACTCTTTCTCCAAAAAGACGCCAGTCCTTGCGACAAACACTTTGCCCTCGGACGGCAGGTAGAAGTAATACCCTTTGGTTTCCCTAGGATATCCCACAAGATAACACTTATCTGATTTGGGTTCCATCTTGTCAGACATTTGACGTCGTACGTATGCCTCACAGCCCCAAATATTAATGAAAGACATACTAGGATGCTTCCCAGTCCATATCTCATATGGTGTCTTTTGAACCGTCTTCGTCGGAATGCGATTTAGTGTAAAAGCAGCAGTCTCTAGAGAAAAACCCCAAAAGGAAACGGGCAGATCTGCATGACTCATCATCTACCGTAACATGTCAAACAAAGTACGATTCCTCCGCTCAGAGACACCATTATGTTGCGGTGTTCTAGGTGGGGTGAGTTGTGATACAATACCACACTCTTTTAGATGATCACGGAACACCTGACTCAAATATTCGCCACCTCGATCAGATCAGAGTGCTTTTATCCTTTTTCCCAGTTGATTCTCTACTTCATTCTTAAACTCTTTGAACTTTTCAAAGGTCTCGGATTTGTTCTTCATAAGAAACACATATCCGTATCTACTGAAATCATCAGTAAATGTAACGAAGTAGTGGAACCCACCTCTAGCCATAGAACTCATGGGTCCGCACACATCACTATGTATGACACCCAAGAGATCATCTGCCCTCTCAGTTTAACCAATGAAAGGGGCTTTAGTCATTTTGCCTAATAAGTAAGACTCACATCTCTAAAATGATTCATAATCAAATGAGTCCAGTAGTCCATCTCTATGGATCTTGGATATGCGTTTCTCGTTTATATGGCCTAAACGACAAGGCCAAAGGTATGTAGGATTCGAGTCATTTGTTCTTAGTCTTTTATTATTTTCAACATTATAGTCGGATGGTCTAAGTTCAAAACATATAAACCATTAAACAATTGGGCTACACCATAGCAAACATCATTCATAAAAATCGAACAACAATTGTTCTTAATTATAAATGAAAAACCTTTCATGTCAAGACATTAAATGGATACAATGTTTCTAGTTATGGCTGGAACAAAATAATAGTTATCTAGTTCTATTACAAGCCTAGTGGGCAAAGAAAGACAATAGACACCAACGACAATGATAGCAACTCTTGCTCAATTCCTGATGCGCAGGTCTACCTCCCCTTTACCCAGCATTCTTCTCCTTCTCAGTTCCTACACATTTGTACAAATGTGAGAACCGCATCCGGTATCCAATACCCATGATGAAGGAGCAGAAAGGTTTATCTCTATAACGTAAATACCTGAAGTGGAAGTCACACTTCCCTTCTTCTTTTGCAGATCCTCAATGTAGAGGGGATAGTTCCGCCTCCAATGCCCCGCCTTACCGCTGTGGTGGTACTTTCCTTCCTTTGCCTGATCTTTCCTTTTCAGTGCAGAAGACTTGGGATCAAGATGAGACATAGATCCTATCTTTATCTTCTTAGATCCCCTGACCTTGCCCTTGCCCTTATGAACCATCAGTATGGGGCTGGCAGGCTTGGCCTTCTTCATGTTGTTATCGACAGTTCTCAGCATGCCAAGGAGCTCGGGCAGTGTCTTTTCTATTTCATTCATGTTATAGTTCAAGACGAACTGCTCATAACTATCCGGCAACGATTGCAAGATCAGATCTGTGGCCAACTCTTGACCCAAGGGAAAACCTAGTTTTTCAAGGTTCTCTATATACCTAATAATCTTGAGTACGTGAGTCCCTACTGAGTCTCGAGATCCCATTTTGCACTGAAATAATGCCTTGGATATGTCAAACCTCTCTTGCCGGCCTTGCCCCTTGAACATTTTCTTGACATGCCCGATTATCTCATAACCACACATGCTCTCTTGTTTCTTCTGAAGCTCAGAGGACATGGTAGCAAGCATGAGGCATTCCACATCCAAGGTAACATCCTGATACTTCTTATAAGCATCTTTGTCTGCTCTCGGAGCATTCCCGGTCAGCTCTGCAGGTGCTTCCCCTTCCAAGACATAGAGCTTGCGCTCTTGCCTGAGAACAATTCTCAGGTTCCTATACCAGTCGAGGAAGTTCGTCCCATTGATGCTTTTCCTTCTCAAGGATGGCTCTCAGGGACAAAGTGGAGTGAGATGTATTTGCCATGGAAATTCTATAATAAATTTGCAAAAGATTTTCAGTACTATATTTCAAAATACATTTTATTTTAATAAGGACTTTAATTAAATACTCCCACTATTTTAATCAAATTGATAACCCTTAATTTCGATTTGAAGAGTTTATGCGAGCGACTCTCTTAGTGGACAAGATCCTTATTTCACCAACACAACTAGTCCGCTTTGGCGTTTCTCTCGCAATGCGGTTACTTAGGTAGACAACACTTGTCAATTGCATTACCATGCAACTCTTGTATGGTTGGTGAATAACTCTTTATTCGCATACATCATATGGTGCATGCCAACCCTATGCCTCTAGGCACTCAACCTTTGAGGTCACCTAGTTAAGATAGACCCGATGTCGATAGTGGGATATCACAATTATCCGCTCGCACCCTTACCAAGATAGATTAATGCACCTTGCTTTGGCAAGCCCACACTTCATCGATAGAGGCAGGAAGAGTGTCATCCATCGGAAGGCATCCAAATGCTTAATATTGGATTAAGGGATTTTAAGATACAATCGATGAACATTTCATCTTGATTAACATTTAATCATTATGCACATTCACAAAATAGAAATACAATATTTCAAACCAAATGCATCCCCAATGTGCACAGAAAAATTATCAACATTTTGATAAGAAGGGCTAAATCTGAACGCTTATAACACGTCTAAATCTCCAGATTTACATGCATTAGACACAGCAAAAACAACTCCACTTGTGCAGTAGACAAGCTCATCTCTCAATGTCAGATTCAAAATCTCAGACATGTGATTTCACAAATCAATTGGACGAACGGTTACTGCAAAGGAGAAACTATTTCTGAAACAATGAAATCGCAACGCAATCTCATGCGTTCTTGGCAGGGTTCCAAGAAGAAATCAGGGCATTTAGAATACTTCTAAAATCCCGTTTTACACTCACTTGATTGCAAACATTGCTCTGATACCCCTGTTGGGTTTTTCTTAACAATTAAGTAGACAGCATATCGCATATGCGCAGCGGAAAAACAATAAGAATAACCCAAAGAGTTAAAGGGATCTTGCGGATTTCATGAATCAAGATATAGAAAAGGCAACAAAATGATATACCTTTACGAGATTGAGTCGATACTCAACCAAGATGCTCCTCACTGATTTCGGGTAGAACCAATCTTGAGTTCCAAGAACCAAAATGGATCGGCCCCTCTACAGAGATCCACACAAGCGGAGGAGAACATCAATGCCTTGTCGAACAAGGAATGAGTCGGAGAAGAAAATCTCTCAGCGTCCCCACGGACTGCTAGATCCTCTAGGGGAGGCGGCAACTGTCGGAAGAGGAGAGAAGCCCTAGCGGAACACTTCCAGCGCTACTCTCACAAATCATGAAAAATGGTTGACCGGAATATCCTTAACCGTATGTCTGTATCTGTGTCGAACCCTAAGATCGTGAAGTATTATATACCAAAGGCAGCGTTTGACGAACTCAAAGAGATCTGCGTTCGACAAACTCAAGAGGCCTGCGTTCGACGAACTCAAAGAAGCCAACATTCGACGAACTCAAGAGGCATGCGTTCGGCGAACTCAAGAGGCCTGCATTCGACGAACTCAAAGAAGCCTGCGCTCGACGAACTCAAGAGGTCTGCGTTCGACTGAACTCAAGAGGCCTACGTTCGACGAACTCGCTATACTAGCCTTTTGCCGTCTCAGCGGTCGACGAATGCCTTCAGTTTGACTATACACTATAACCGAATTCGACTATACACTATAACCGAATTCGACTATATAAATTCGGCTATTGAATTCGTCTAAACCCATTAGCCAAATTTTGACTTAGCTGAATTCATCTAAACCCTTTAGCCGAATTCGTCTAAACCCTTTAGCCGAATTTAACACAGTTCGGTTAAACACCTTAGCCGAATTTGTCAAGTATAAATCCATTCGTTTAAACCTTTTAAATGATTTCCCATTGAGACATTCTCAACTTAATTCCAAACAGTCACAAGATTGGTCCTCCACTCATATCCTATATAAGCATGGCCAACTCAATTCTTTCTCCAATTTCTCCAAGCACTTTTATGTGCGATCCTATAGGCTCATATTGCGTTGGTAGTATGACTCACTGTTGATTGCTTTGAGATCACCTCAGAAACTCCAACAATATCTTTATTCTTTTGACTCCTTCCATTGAGGGATTCCTCAAAGGATTTAGCCTTTGCAATTTCTTTATTTAGGTCTGAATTTTTTTTATCTAGTATATGTAATTCTTTTTCTTTTTCATATAACTTATTTTTCAGATCATAGTTAACTGAGTACTGATTATCTCTCTTGAGTTCTTCTAGTCCCGATCTGATTGTTTTAAGTTCCTTTTGGTTGTTAAAAAAATCTTGACAAAATTCTTTAAAACAATCCTTAAAATCTCTTGATGAAAAATACAAGTCATCAAAAACTATTGGATTGCTTCTTGAGCTCCTTCCTCTGCTTGATGTTCTTGTTCTTTTCTTCCTCAGGACATTCAGTGATGATGTGTCCTGGTTTTCTGCATGAAAAACAAATTATCTCCTGTTTAGGAGTTTTATCATACCTTGGCTTGCTTGAACTCCCTTCTTTTCTTTTGGAGTCCTCTGTCCTGGGCCACCTCTTGAATCTTTTGTCCAATAGGTTGAACATTTCTTCTTCAGTGATGGAGGACTCTAATTCAGTAGTCTTTAATGCAAAAGTCCTTTCCTTAGGAGTTGATATTCTTTCCTGGGTTTCTGACTCAGCCCTGCTCTTCCGTAGAAGCTCATATGATTTGAGCTTTCCCAGTAGAGTATCTGTTGTGATCTCTCTGAGGCATCTAGAATCTCTAATAGCCCTGATTCTAGAGTACCATGTGCTTAGAAAGCACATGAGGAGCTTGTCATTAATCTCTGTCATAGAGATTTCCTTGTCAAGCCCTCTTAGCTCATTGATGATGAAGCTGAATCTGTCATACATTTTTGTAATGCTTTCCTCAACATTTTTCTTGAAGTTCTCATATTGGGATATGAGAAGTGACTTTTTGTCTTTTTATCTCATCAAAGCTGCCTTCAACAAATCTGGAGAGAGATTCCCAGATATCCTTGGCAGAGTTGCACTCAGCAACTTTTTGGAATATGTCATCTAACATAGTTGAGACCAAGATGTTCATGGCCTTGATATTACATGTCATGACCTTCTTCTCAGCATCAGTCCACTCTGCTCTGGGGACCAAGGTTTATATTACTTTCCCACTAGCATCCTTCCTTACTGGGCTGGGGGACCTGTCAGGATGACATTGAAACTTTCTTCATCAATGGAATTCATATATAATTTTATTCTAGCCTACCAGAGTGTGAACTTATTCAAGTTAAACACTGGAGTTCTTGTTGAGGCATAATCCTAAGAACTCATTCTCTTTATAGAATTTTATAGTAAAGAAATAAGAGTATGAGGTCTTTTTGATCACGGTGTTAGCCTTTTAATGATCAACCTAGCTCTGATACCAATTGAAAGTGCACAGTGTGCCTATGAGAATCCTCTAGAGGGGGATGAATAGAGATTTAAAATATATCTATCCTAACTATGTAGAAAATAAAACACCCTAAGGAATTATGCTCATAAACAACACACGGGCAGAATAATTATTACATGAAATAAAATGCTAAGAATGAAATTTGGGACAACACCAAAAAACAAAACACAAACACAAAAGATTTTATAGAGGTTCCCCAAAATATGGGTAGTCCTCTCTTCTACCACCTAGTAGGAATGCACCACATGTGCCTGAGTCTTTTGACAAGGAGACTATTAGAACCACTGATCTTTTGATAAGGAGGTCATGAACCAACCAGATCTTTTGATAAGGAGATCTTGAACCAACCAGATCTTTTGATAAGGAGATCTTGAACCACTGAATCCTTTGGAAGAGCGATTCTTAAAACTCTTTAACAGTTGAGAAAAGTGAAGGAAAGGAGAAAGAAGTAGGGAAATGAATTCTGCTATCAGAATTATGATGAATTCTTCTGCTTCAATTTTCTCTTTTCTGTATCTGCTAAAGATGAACCCCTGCTTTTGATATAGATTATTTGCAGAGGATATGAGCTTCAGATCCTATCAGTTTCTTCTATTAAAATCTGGCTGTTGTATGATCTTTGATGAATAGCAGCCTTCTATTTTTACTGTGCTGAGAGAGAGCAGTATTTGTTCTTCACTGTCTTCTAGGGTTAAGGAGGAAGAAGAAGAAGGAGAACCCTAATCGATAGAATTTTAATGTGTGTGTTGAATTCTCTAATTTCTTCTCTCTAATCTTCTTATTTATTGTCCATCCTTTAATTTGAATTTGTTTCCTCTTTTAGAGTGTGCTGAAATGGTATTGGCCTGGAAAATTTCTCTTCCTTTCCTCATTTGTTCTCGACCCGTCTGCCAACTGTCTTGATCCTTTCCAAGAAAGCTCTTGTTGTCTTCTTTATTTCTTCTTTCTATTCTAGGCAATAAATGAGCCATTGTATAATGGTCTTCAGTATTGTGGGCCTTGAGAGAGAGTTCTAAAATGACAGCTGAAAAGGTTTCCTTTTCAGACTATTTTCAACGTTGCGTCGATTTCTCTTTCTCTCTTATCGACGCACCTTCGAGTTCTTGTAAAAGCTGCTTCAAATTCATTCTTTCTCTGATTGAACTCTGATGTCGACATTGCGTCGATTACAAATCAATGTAACCGTCGAGTGGAAGGCTTGACTCTGAACTTCATCATCTACGTTGAATTATTGTCGATGTTGCGTCGACTTCAGATGGCTTTGACAGATTCTTTCTTCTGCGTTGAGTTGAAGTCAAAGCTGCGTCCACTTCTAGTGATACTTCGATATGTCCATTTCCTCTACGTCGACATCCTTTAGATGTAGTGCCAACTTGATCTACTTTGATAGAAAGTTGTGTTGCTTGGACTTCTAGTCTAAGTTGCATCGACATGAAATCGATGTTGCGTTGATTTCTATTCGACGCAATTATTAACTAGACCCAAATTGTGCATGGCTCGATCTGGTCTTGTCACCCTAAGTTGAGTGAGATACCCTAAGACATCTAATGACCATATTTCCCTCACTATACATTGGGTAATTTAATCCTAAGAGATAAAATAACTTTAGGTAATTTGTTAAGTTAAATCTAAGGGGTTTTCCCAACATACGTGGCCATTAAGCCATAACATTTATCTTCATCTTCCTCATTGTCACTATTTGAATTTGACAGAGGGGCCCTGATGCCAACCTTAGCAGCATGATAGTCTTCATCCTCTTTAGTTGTAAACAACCTTATGTAGGCCTCCTCTTCTTCTTCTTCTTCTTCTTCTTCAGAATCTGAGGATAAAGACTCAGATTCACTCCAGCTCTTCTCCTTCTTTGCAAGAAAGGATTTTTCACATTTCCTTCCCTTTTGTTGATGAAGCTTCTTATCACCTCTTTCTTTCCTCTTGATTGGACAGTCAGCTATGACATGTCCAGGCTTGCTGCAGCAATTTCATATAATATTATTTGAAATATGTTTAATATATTTAGAGTCATACCTGTCACCCTTGGGGTGCTGCCTTTCTGATCTGCTTTGTTCCTTCTTGGGATGTGAGGAGGAGGAAGTTTTGTTCTCCTACTTCTTCCTCCTCATCAGCTTCTCAAAGTGCCTTGAGAAGGAGGCAAACTCCTTATCTGATGAGTTGCTGTCAGATATGCTGGGCTCAGAATTTTCTGAGTCAGCTGCCCTTCTTAGCGGAGAAGTCATTCTTCCTTTGCTCTTATTTGAGCTTTCAGCTTTGAGATCTGCATCTCTCTCCCTAGCATGAGGCCTGGTGGACGTGTCCACCTCCTTCCTTGCAAATAGCTTCATCTCATAGGTGAGCAACTTTCCAAATAGTGTATGGGGAGGAGTCTCACCCAGCTTTGCCACTTCTCTGATGGCATAGATCTTTGTATCCCAATCTCTAGTTAAGGATCTTAGGAATTAGTCATTGAACTCATAATGGCTGAAGACCCTTCCATAGGTCCTCAACTCATTCCTCACCCTGAAGAACCTTTCATAGCAATCAACTATGCATTCAAGGTTGTGTTGCCTGAAGGCTTCATATTCTTTGATAAGGAGGGATTTCCTATCATCCCTTACCTCTTCAGTACCTTCCATATACACAATAAGTGTATCCCACATATCCTTGGCTATCTCATAGTTCACCAAGTTCTAGAAGGTGGAATCATCAATTGCATTGACTATTATGTTTTTATCTCTCTTGTCCATGGTGGCAAGTGCAATTTCATCCTTAGTCATTTCAGCATATGACTTGGCTACTTGCCTAGTTGGATCTATAGTGGAGGGCTTTATGAAGACAAAAGGTCCCTCCTTGACTGTTATATATATCCTAGGGTCTGAGGCTTCCATGAACAGCCTTATCCTTTGCTTCCATATGCCAAAAGGCTCCTTCCTGCATATGTGCAACATCATAGATCCCATCTCCTTCTAACCTCAAGTGTTAGCCATTGGATTCAGAATTGACTACCTTATAGGATCTGTTCAGACTGTTAAGTATTTATTGACCAACCTCCCTTTGATACCACTTGATAGTTTATTAGGTAGTAGTCTAATTTACCTAAAGGGGGGGGGGGGGGGGGGGGGGGGGGGGGTGAATAGGTTTCTTTGAATTTTCTTATCTACAGCTAGCATTTTTTGGTGATTAAATAAAACAAATGCAAAGAACAAAAAGTCTTACAAGTGTTTCTAGTGGTTCCCCAAGATAGTGTGTCTATAGGTAGTCCACTTCCCTCTACAACTTTCTAATAATGTGTTAGACAAGGCAACCTCCTTCAAACTCAGCTCCAAGAGCTTACAACACAGATCTCTCAGGATCTCTTCGGTTTGCTCAAAACCTACCTCAGGCCCAACTAACCTACCTCAGGCTCAACATCCCTACCAAATCAGAGTGCTCCTACTCTTACAACTCAGAAATCCTCCTGATTTCCTACCTCAGGCCTATTTAGAATCCCTACCTCAGATTTCAACAGAGATCCTACGCATCAAGCGGGGAGTACACCTCTACAAGCTTAGGCTGAACAACCCTACACACTCAGGCTCAACAACCCTACAATATCAGGCTCAACATCCCTACAAACTCAGGAACAAGGCCCTACACACTCAGAACACTAATGTTCTTACAGATGTTATAATATTTGCTTACAACAGAGGACTTATAACGATAAATCTTTCAATGCTGGTCTTCTGTTGTTGATGCACATCAGGTGTTGTCTTGAAGCAGGGCTGAATAGCAGAAGCTTCAGTCCTTACTTCTATCTGATCTTCTTCTTCAGTTGAGAAAGAATGATCTTCTTGCTCTTCTGGATTGAATCTGGAAGAGCTATCTTATCTCAAATGCTTGCTTGTAGCTTCAGGAAGCAGGCTGAGAGAAATCTGCGGAAGCCGTCAGTGGCACAGTAGTTTTCTTTTTGGATTATGTTCCACACCTTCTATAATGCCATAACATCTTCTTTTATACTCCTTCCAAACTTTAACGCCTCTGAAGAGGGCCCTAACACAGCATGGACAAAAATAGAAAATGTTATCATTGCTTTCCACCTACTCGCGCCAAAAGTAGATCTCGCCAGTTGTATATTCAAATATGTATCTGTCTCAGCGGTTGGGCTGAGACAGGTTTCAGTCTCAGTGAATAAGATGTCTTCGTCTCAGCCGATACACTGAGACAGTTTGTCTTCTCAGTGGTTTTTGTCTAAATGCAATTTAGCTCAGGCAGACTCCTTCTCAGCAGCTCTAGTTGCGTCTCAGCGGTTCAGCTGAGACCAAGCTGTCATCTCAATGGTTCTAACAGTAAAACCACAAAACTATTCCAGTGTTTGGAATAACCTAACCCTACATATACATGATGTAAAATATGGTTTATCAAATACAATATGTACTTAACATTGAGTATGATGCCTCTTCAAATCTAGGGAACATTTAAGGCAATGTTCCCAACACATAGCACAATCACTATTCAAAGATGAATTTTCTAAAGGCAATTTTTTATTATGTTCTTTTATAGAAATAAGTTCCTTTTCAAGTTCCTTGTAATTTTCTTTTAATTAATTAAATTCTATACAAGGTATAATATTTTCAACTAAAGAGACATGGGTAAGGCTAGATAAATCAGAATTTGATTCTACATTAACTTTTGCTTTTAAACCTTTATTTTCAAAGCGCAATTTGCAATTAATATTTTTCAATTTCTTAATTTTGCGCTTTGTAATTTGTAGTAATTGTAAAGTAGAAATAGAATTGCAAACAATAAGGGAATTTAATTTCCTTACAGTGCTTTTGGATGAGGAATGATTTGACCATAAGGTTCCTTTGACATTTTCTTCTTCCTCTTCCATTGATGCCTTATCATCATCCCTTTCGCTTGATGTGCCTTCCATGGATACATCATCTGAGGAGCTTTCTTGAATACTTGTGCAGGTTTGCATATTCTCCGGTTCTTGTGATTGTTCCAAACCTATAGAAGGAGAATCATAAGTTCTTTCGAGAAAATTCCAAATCTCATATGCAGTAGGTAAAGTATGAATAAGTTTGAAGATATTTTGATCTAACATACAAAATAGACAATTTAAAGATTTTGCATTTAAAACCATTTCGATTCTCTGTAATGCGCTAGGTGGCTTTTCAATAGTAATATTCCAAACTTTTTCATCTAAAGCTTTAAGAAATTTTTTCATTAATATTTTCCACCCTTTATAATTTTTTTCCCATAAATAAAGGTGGTGCTAAATATTTTTCATTTAATAAAAAATCATGCCCTCTAGTGGATGCGAGATCATGAAGCGCCATTATTCTCGGTTGTGAAGCCACTTTGGAATAACCTCGCTCTGATACCACTTGTTGGATCTGGAAGCGCCCTTAGAGGGGGGGGGGGGGATGAATAAAGGTTTTAGAAAACCTTAGGATTTTAAGAAAAACTTTTGTGATTTTCTAATAAGTAAATTGAAACAAAAGTAAAGAGCTAGAAATAAAAAATGAAATAAATTTTATTTAACATGAAAAAACATGATTATCATTTATAAAATTTGTTTACAAAATCTGATTTCTATGACGCTGGAAATCAAGGAAAATATGAAATACTCTTTTCATTTTCTATACCGACTCTTCTCACTAAGAACCAGTTGGCTTTAGCTGATCTTTCCCCAGATACGACCTCAAGCTTCTCTAGCCTTTCTATCCCCAGAAAAGGCCTCGAGCACCCACTAGATCTACTCCTTAGACCTAGTCACCAACACAAGGCGAGTTCCTCCCTATGTCCTACCAAGATTTACTCGCCAACACGAGGTAGATTAACTACGCGATTATAAAGATAAAGGTAAATACAATAGCTAAATATAAAAACTCCCTATGAGGTATTCTGAAGGAGGTGAGGAAGAATCGCTGAAGATTGTTGAAGTCGAAGCGTGCGTTCTTCGCATTGAGTTAGTGAATGACACCTATTTATAGGACTGGAAGCTAATGCCGGTGTTAAGGCTAACGCCATGCATTGACACAATATAGAAATAATTTGATGGCTCGAATCTTCAAAACCGGAAGGAGATTCAACAACTTTGGAATAATTCATTTTAGGCAACCTTAACGCTGGCGTTGAGGCTAACACTGACATTAAGTCAAATCATTCCCAAAATGCTCGTACAATCACGATAACTTCCCTCCATGCCATATTCGTCGAATGTCAACGTCGGCGTTAAGTCCTAATGTCGGACATTAGACCACTTTCATCATTTTATCTTTTGGGCAAGTCCAGACCAACAATGTAGCATCATAGTGTCAATTTTGTTCAAACCTGCATGCTAAAAATACAATGGCAAACAAGATCAAATATAAGTAGGATTTGTTATTCTCAAATCAATGGGATACGAAAAACCGTGTTCCAACAGAAATTCCTACGGGAATTAAATGTGACTTCAGAAAATGTGCATTGGGGAGAATATAGGATGGCCGACGAGTTTTACTTTAAGGCAACCTGCATGAAAGACGGTCTGGGAGGACAACCCATGCGAAACTAATAGAACTACGTGGCCCTGAGACCATATGCAGGATGATACTGAGTGTAAGACCCCCCCCCCCCCCCTCCCACTTAATACGATGGTTACCTGGGCCTTATGCCCAGAATCATTGCCTTACGGATGACAACAACACTCGGGTTAGCCGCCACCACAAGATGTCGATCCTGCCGACACGTACGATCATTTAACCATTAGGCCAATAGAGAATTGAAGCCTATAAAAGAAATGAACAAGTCCACAATCACAAAATCTCATAACTATATACAAGTAGTCCAGCAATGAGCACAAAAGAGAGTAAGTGCTTTTGCCCGATACATAGCCAAATGAAAATTACAAAGAGTCACTCACTCTCAACATCTCTATACAGAAGCTAAACACTCTTATCATCAATCACCTGACTCATAGTAGATGTAGTGCACGACATCTTCTCCTCAAGTCCTGCCACCTCGTTCGGCTGGTGCTCCAGCTCCTCGGACTCCTACGACCACAACCGATTGTTAGTCATATGTCTAAGAAAATTTTGTCCCCGCCTCCCCCCCACGACTCCTAGGTACCGAGCGGGAGGAAGGAAGCGGTGGACAACAAAAATAGTAATAACAATATGCAGGTGACAAGAAAATCTATGCTAGCAAGTATATACATAACAAGGTACTATACTAGTAGTATAAGCAGGTAAGCAATAATAAAAGAAGTAAGTAAAGTAAAGCAAAGCAGTGCGGAGCAGGTAAGTAAACCAATATTTCTATACTACCATCACATGAGTACCTTAACTTATATGAATGCCCACACAAACTTATAAGTTAAGGTTCCCAGAATAATAACTTATCATATAAAAGTTCCCATACTAATTTATATGATAAGGGTCTGCAAATTATGTTCTAAGGTTTATGTATGATATGATATGCATGCTATGCTATGATTCATACAAGTGCAACACTCACACACACACTCTATGATCACAGACCTTTCATTCCCAATTTTTGGAGCTAGCTACACTCTCTCGTACCACCATTGTGGCAACGACAGTAGTGGAGCGGGTGCCTCCACTTTCTAGGTGGGTATACAAACTACAAGGACTAGACCATTTGTAAGCCTCTGTAAACGTCCTAGGTGCACTCTAGAGTCTTGCGTACTCTTTGCTGGAACCCACCAGTCTTTAAGGTTGGGTGTACATTTTCAGGGATTGTCCTCCAGACGACAGCATAAATAAGCTACTGGCCCCTCAAACCCTTACACCCACTTAAGTCAACATATTATTGGATTTTGAGGCGCCTTTAGAGGGGGTGAATAAGAATTTTAGAAAACTTTAAATCTTTATAGAAAAACTATAGATATTTTATTAGAAGTAAGTTAAATCAAAAGAGATAGAAATTAGAAATGAAATCAATTTTATTAGACAAGAAAAGAAATCATTATTATTTATAAAATTGATTATAAAATCGAATTTCAATGACGCTAGAATTCAAAGCAATTATGAAATACTCTTTTCATATTCTACACTGACTCTTCTCACTAAGAACCGATTGGCTTTAGCAAATCTGTCCCTAGATACGGCCTCAAGTTGCTCTAGCCCTTCTATCCCTGAAAAGGTCTCGAGCACCCCCTAGATCTACTCCCTTGACCCAGTCGCCAACACAAGGAGAATTCCTCCCTAAGTCCTACCCAGACCTAGTCGCCAACACGAGGCAAATTAACGAACCGATTACAAAGATAAATATAAAATACAAAAGACAAATATAAAAACTCCCTATGAGGTAATCTGAAGGAGACACCGAAGAATTGCTAAAGATTGTTGAAGTACAAGCGTGTGTTCTTCGCATTGAGTTAGCGTGTTGATCAAAGCCTCCTTTGATTCCTTCTTTGTGAAATTTAGTGGGAGATCCATTGTGGTCTGGAAATACGGCCCTCACAAATAATTCAGAGTGCTGGAATAGGTCTCTTGGTATTGGTTGTTGAAGAAGATGAAATTCACATATTTATAAGACTGGAAGCTAACGTTGGCGTTAAGGCTAATGCCTGGCGTTGACCCAGTATAGAAATGTTTTGATGGCTCAGATCTTCAAAATAGGAAGGAGATTATGCATCTTTGGAAACTTCATTTTAGGCAACCTTAACGCTGACATTGAGTCAAACGCCCGGCGTTGAGTCAAATCATTTCCAAAATGTTCCTGCAATCACGCCAACTTCCCTCCATGCCATTTTCATCTTAGTGGGAGCGAAAGTCAACGTCGACGTTAAGAGTGAACGCTAGGCATTCACTCTCTTCTGTTCTTTTCAGCTTGTGAGCAAATCCAGACCAACAACAGCAACCTAGTGTCATCATTGTTTAAACCTACATAAACAACATAATGGCAAACAAGATCAAATACAAGTAGGATTTATAATTCTCAAACCAAAGGGATGCGGAAAAACCATGTTCCAACAATCTACCCCCTTTTGATAATAACCAATCCAATAGAGATAAATCGGATTCATATATAAGATAGATTTGTTTTTAGAAGGATATATGACACTAAGCAATATTGAGACAATAATAAGAATTATAGATTGTTAAATTATGCTCCCCCTACCAAAGTGCTCCCTTTAGTGTATGATCCCAAAGACTAGATTCATGCCCCCCTTATTCTAGTGAATCCTACTCCTTTAATCATTATGAATTATCATTTTATTTTCCCCCTTTTGTTATTAGCAAAAGTGGGTGTAGTGAAACAAAACTAGAAGAGAGAAGACAAAAGTTAGGACATAACTAAGAGAGGATTAAGAGTTTTGTGTAGACATAAAGTAAATCATGTTCTAGATGAGGGAGAGAGAAGCACAACAGAAAAGATATGATATGCGTGAACGAACAACATTCCATTTTTTTGTTTTACGAAAGGATTTCTACCACTTGCTTTTCAAAGTGAAATTTTTACAAAACGTATTGGAAGAAGTGCAATATAGTTTGACAAGCACAGAGGAAGAAAAAAACAACTTTAGAAGTAGGCATGATAAAACATGGTAAGCAAAAATTATGAGCAAATTAGGAATGCAGAAAAAATAGAAAACCAAATAAGTATGATTATTATTTTTGTAATAGTTTGAGCATTCCATCAATATGTCTAGACTCTTCACATTTGAGCATTTAATTTTGAATTTTTTTATAACTGATAGGAAAGCATGATTTAACATATTAAAAAAAATAAGAGATACAATGTAACCAATTCGTATTTCAAGTAAAGAAAATATTATAGAAATCATGCATTACAATCTAGTGCTTTTACTTATGTTTTTAAAGAATTATGTAATTTTGCATTAGGATCTAATTCTCATGAGTAGAAGGTTTATGAAAAACCATGATGTGTGCATAAGGTGTTTGGATAAAAGTATACAAGTGAAATAATCAAAACACATGACCTATGTAATTAAATAGTAACAAAGATATTAAGATTGTAATCTTATAATTACTTTCACACATCAATTCAAGAAGAAAATTTCAAACCACATACAAAGAGTACAACTACCAAGGTGCTTTGCTCACATAATGCTCATTAATACTTATCAGGGAGCGAAGTATTGCTTGTGGGATCACATAAACATTTTTATAATTTTTATTTTTTTGTGATCCGGTGTACAAATAGAAGCGATAAAAAGAATGTGTTTGCACAAGACACTTTACAATTCTTGCCAAGGTTCTCAACCTCACAATGCTCATTAAGACTTATCAAGAGGGTGAGTAGTGCTTGGTGAAGTTATCTTTGGCAATTGATTTCATATATTTTTTTTAAAGCTTGGGCCAAAGTTCACTGAATTCACTTATTGTTGCAAACATTAACAATATTGAAATAGCAATTCTATGTGTGCAAGAAATTTATTGTTTGAAAGATGGTGTAGGTAATTTAGATGTACAACTTAATGTGTTTAAACTATTACACTACACAATCATGCAAGACTAAGATTATGAGCACATGTAGATTACCAAAATAGTGAGTGTAAGAATCATTGATTAACATAAAACATTACTCATACTTAGAGGAATGCTAGGTAATCTTACACAATTTTTTATAGACTATTTCATTGCACATAATAGAATTAAGGTCAAGGCATGATAAGATAAAACAATGTTTAGGAAATTTGAAATTAAAATTCGACTTTGAAGAAAATCTTTAAATGTATGCCTAAATCAATTTTGGCCATTTGAAACAAAATGACTAAGAAGTTTGCTCTTGTGAAGTCTTATAGTCAAACAATATTTTTGTAAATATTTAAAGCAAAACAAATAACAAAAATCATATTTTTGATCATTTTGAATTATTTGAATTTGTTTGTATTTTGGAAGAAAACAAACAAATCCAAATCTGAGAAAACAAACAGAGAAAATGCATGATAAAATACCATAAATAGTGTTGAGAAATCAGAATCTCAATTTGGCCAAAAGAGCTAATGCCCGACGTTAATTTCTTAACGCCCAAAAGAACACTATTTTTTTGGATTTTTGAAAAAAAAAACCTTTGAATTAGAGTTGTTACAAATAAGCCTTCTTAATTTGGAAATTTCAGACAATTTAAGGATTATTAGAAGACTCAAAATCGTTGAATACTTTTTCACAAAAAGGTTGTAAAATTATTTTTAAGAATGTTAATTCAAATAATGTAATTAAGACTGCATGATGACTGTACTAAGAGATATAGAGATCAGATACTGTTCAGCATTAAGATATTGAAAATTTGGCACAAAAGGGTAACGCTTGGCGTTATCTTCTAACGCAAGCGTTAGAGCCCAACGCTAGCGTTATATCTTAATGCCAATATGATGGCGACGATGACCCTCAACAAGAAGATATTGGTATCAGCGCGCTTACGGATGATGGCGCCTCTCCAACCAATGACCTACGTCATGATGAACACCATCGCCGTTACAACCTTCGTCCACGGCGCAAGATTAATAATTAATAATTATAATTATTTTATTATAATTATTAATTAAATTTTAAATAGCTTTGTCTTTTATTTTTTGGACTTGTTTATGTCCACGTTTTATTTGAATTTCTGACTGCGTTTAGCCATGCTCATGTTTTATTTTAATTTCGGACTGCATTTAGCCATTTTTGTTGGCTAGCCTATAAAAGGCCATCTTGTATTAGATTTTTGATTATTGAATGATAAGAATTTGTAACCCTAAAATCTCCTCCCTCTCTATAGCCGAATTCCCTCTTTCCCCCTCTTGAAATTTTGGCCACCCTCCTCCTCCCTCTCTTGGCCGCCTTCTCTCCCTCCTCTCCTTCCCTCCTTTCTTCTCTCCTAAGATTCGGTCTCCCCCTTAGCCACCCCTTCCTCTCATTTTATTCCTACTTAGGAATTTCGGCCAAGGAGAACATAGTGGTGATCTCGTGGAACCAAGATCCGGCGAGAAGCAATTAAGGCGAGCGAGTTTCTCTCCTTCTACACAGCTCTGGTGGATCCGTTGAAGAACGATTCGGGTGAGTGCATGCTTGAGGATAATCCCATCTCAAGCGGGGTTAAGAAATTTATACTCGTGAGGTTTTCCCTCTTGTTAATTTCTTGTGGTAGTAAATTTTGGCGTGATCTTCGAATCACTTGGATGATCGTGGTTTTCCTCGATTGATTTGTGCGATCTTCTTATTTATTTTTATTTTTGAAGAGGATTGGCGAACCTCGAATTTTTGTTGGGAGAGATCTACCCTTTTGGAATCATAATTTTTGGTAGATCTCTTTGGGTATAACTCAAGCTCGTTCGGACCGGGTGGGTCCTTTTAGTCGGGGAGAATATTGGTCTATAGACATCTATTCAACCTCTAATGACGTGACTGCCCGTACATTAGCATGTAATTTATAATTATGGCGTTGCGTGTACATTGCGAGTATTTTTGTGCGAACGTAAAATTTGGGAGGGTTGAGAGGGAACGCGTGTTTGTTCGTAGCGATCGTGTCAGAGACCATAGCCTGCATCAATTTGGTATCAGAGGGAGGTTCATGTCAATTTCTTAATTGACGCATTCATTTAAATTTCTTAGATCGCCGACGCACACAATCTTCACACGATTTCGTGTTCAAAATATCAAAACTTTTAATTGGTGGTCTGCGAATAATGGCCTAAAATTTTTATTTTTCTACGAAAATCAAAAAAATTAAATTCTAGAAAGTCAAATTCATATTATTGAAATTCAAATTCAAATTTTTGCAATTCAAAATTCAAATTTTTGAAATTCAAAATTCAAATTCAAAATTCAAAATTTTGAAATTCTAATTTTCTATTTTCACATTCAAAATTCAAATTTTAAAATTTCAAATTCAAAATTTTGAAATTTAAAATTCAAATTTTTGAAATTCAAATATTTCTGGAAATTCAAAATTTTCTGGAATTTCAAAATTTTTCTCCTTATAAAATTCTCTTTTACAAATTTGTCTAGTTCAGATTCAAAAATTTTCTATCATTGCATGTTCACTAGTTCTGGTCCCGAGTACACACCTACTTTTTGGGTATGGCTCATGACGTTTATGTTTCCCGTTTAGATTACTTGTATGCCAAAGTTATGGCTAATTGCACTCCATCTATGCCTCGTGACATGCGACAACCAAATCGAAACCACTCGCCGGATGATGATTTTCGACGTGAGATGAATCAACAACTGGGGGAGATTCGGGAAATGGTGGCCCAACTTTCAGCCAATCGAACCCCTCCTCTGTCTTCTTACCATCGAACGCAAATGTTTGATGAGTTATCTTTCCTTAGACAAGGGAATCGATCGATTGCGGAGTCCATGGGCCTCCTGAAGGACATGATGGCTAGGTGTGAAGTTAGGGAGATGTCTGAGGTCACCCTTTCACGGTTTCGTAAGGGGCTTAACCCCGACATTCAAGGTAAATTCCTTCGTTATGAACACACAGATTTATGCACCGCCTATAATGCCGCGTTGGATATTCAGAAGCATCTTGCTCATAAGTCCAAGTCTCATTATTTTCAGAAGGGAAAGTCCATCTTAGGACCTTCCCCTCCGTTATTCCTGAAAGATAAGGGTAACTTCCGGTCCACTGAATGGAACTCGGCTGTCATTACGGATAGGGATGCCATGAGACCGTGCTGTGAGAGTATTCCGGTTAGTGAGGTTCCGCCCATAATTTCTACACACAATGCGTCGAGAATGTCTCCTCCCGAACTTCCTGATATAGTTTTTGAACCTTCTGACAATTTTGAGTATGTGTCATTGACTGAGCCTACCGCTGAGGACGATGTCGTTATGAAGGAAGAACTTAGCAATGATGAGGAGATTGGTTACCCTAGCGATATGAAAGAGGACCTCCCCTCTGATCCGGTTTTAGATTTGTTTGATGATTCTGATTTAGAAGATGTACCTAGTGCATTGGAAGATTTACCTTGCAAGGAAAGGTTAACTTTGGGTGACTATGACGTTGAGAACCCAAAAGATATTTCATTGATGTTATCACCTATGCCTAAAGATCATTGTGAATTAAAAATTTTGGCAGGTTCGATTTTGTCTGTCCTCCTTCCTGACCCATGGACTCGACCTGCTGAATTTTTAGGACATGAATTTATTATGCCTCGTCCTAGCCAGTTGGTGTTGCCTATGTTACTAGCCCCTCCATTGGCCATGTCCCGTTGGACATGTTTTATTGAGTTGTTAGATTTTGTGCTCAGTCTTTTTACCACCCTTCCTAGATTTCACTACGCGTCACCTTTGATTGACAATTTTTTTAAGTGCCCGTCTAAGGATTATTGGCTATCGCAAGCGATTATGATTCTGTGGCGACTGTACCCCTGGACTTAGTTTCTTCATGACATACTTACTCCTCCGGTCCAGTTGCGCATTTTTCTCCAGTTGCTTACCACATTCACCTACACGTGTCTATGATTTTAGCTGACCACATGGGTACTTAGGATTTACTTTTTCCTCAAGCTCAGTTAGCGAATAATAATTCTAAAAACAGATCAACGGATTTATCGCCGAATGAAATCGTGCACGGTTATAAGGCACCAGTGCCACTTGACTTGATTTTGTTACCATCATCTTATAAGTCAAGTCAATTTGCACAAGACTTTGCCTCTCACCTTCATAATTTACACAAGCACATTAAGGACATGCTAGCTACTCAATACGCATCTTATCAATCTCATGCTAACGTACATAAGACAGCATCTCACTTAAAAGTTGGCGATTTGGTTATAGTGCGTCTCATCCCTGAATAGTTGCCTTCGGGTACCATAAGAAAGTTGGCAAATCGACGAGCTGGTCCATTTCAAATTTAAAAAAAATAGGAGAAAACGCTTTTCTTTTGGAGTTACCCACTGATTGGGGAATCTCCCCTATTTTCAATGTTTCGGATTTAATGCCATATTTTTCTCCACCACTTGAATTAACCGACTGTCTGTTTTGTTCCACTACATCTTCTAATGGGTTGTGGGGTGAGCTTGTCCCGGGTTCTCTCTCTTATTCGGTTCCTACTCGAGGTACGTTGAATGTTTATGGCGGAACTTGTTCTCCTTAGTTGCCTAATGCTTTTCCAAGGTTTCCCCGAACCCCTTTTGTGCCTGACAGGATCCTCAGAGATGAAGTGCTCTCCTCTCCATGTGGTGACAGTTGTCGCTACTTGATTTGTTGGCACAAAAGGATTATTGGCTATCGCAAGCGATTATGATTCTGTGGCGACTGTACCCCTGGACTTAGTTTCTTCATGACATACTTACTCCTCCGGTCCAGTTGCACATTTTTTCTCCAGTTGCTTACCACATTCACCTACACGTGTCTATGATTTTAGCTGACCACATGGGTACTTAGGATTTACTTTTTTCTCAAGCTCAGTTAGCGAATAATAATTCTAAAAATAGATCAACGGATTTATCGCCGAATGAAATCGTGCACGGTTATAAGGCACCAGTGCCACTTGACTTGATTTTATTACCATCATCTTATAAGTCAAGTCAATTTGCACAAGACTTTGCCTCTCACCTTCATAATTTACACAAGCGCATTAAGGACATGCTAGCTACTCAATACGCATCTTATCAATCTCATGCTAACGTACATAAGACAACATCTCACTTAAAAGTTGGCGATTTGGTTATAGTGCGTCTCATCCCTGAATAGTTGCCTTCGGGTACCATAAAAAAGTTGGCAAATCGGCGAGCGGGTCCATTTCAAATTTTAAAAAAAATAGGAGAAAACACTTTTCTTTTGGAGTTACCCACTGATTGGGGAATCTCCCCTATTTTCAATGTTTCGGATTTAACGCCATATTTTTCTCCACCACTTGAATTAACCGACTGTCTGTTTGGTTCCACTACATCTTCTAATGGGTTGTGGGGTGAGATTGTCCCCGGTTCGCTCTCTTATTCGGTTCCTACTCGAGGTATGTTGAATGTTGATGGCGGAACTTGTTCTCCTTAGTTGCCTAATGCTTTTCCAAGGTTTCCCCGAACCCCTTTTGTTCCTGACAGGATCCTCAGAGATAAAGTGCTCTCCTCTCCATGTGGTGACAGTTGCCGCTACTTGATTTGTTGGCGTGATCGTCCGGACTCCGATGACTCGTGGTTTCTAGAATCTGAGGTGGCTCTGTTGGATGATGCTCTTCTCCACCGCTACCTTCAGAACAACTCATCGGTGATGAGTACTTTTGAGCGGGGGAGGATTGATGGCGTTTATGGCCCTCAACATGAATATATTCATATCGAGGCGCTTACGGATGATGGCGCCTCTCCAACCAAAGACCTACGTCATGACGAACGCCATCGCCGTTACAACCTTCGTCCGCGGCGCAAGATTAATAATTAATAATTATAATTATTTTATTATAATTATTAATTAAATTTTAAATAGCTTTGTCTTTTATTTTTTGGACTAGTTTATGTCCACGTTTTATTTTAATTTTGGACTACGTTTACCATGCTCATGTTTTATTTTAATTTTGGACTGCGTTTAGCAATGTTTGTTGGCTAGCCTATAAAAGGCCATCTTGTATTTGATTTTTTATTATTGAATGATAAGAATTTGAAACACTAAAATCTCCTCCCTCTCTCTAGCTGAATTCCCACTTTCCCCCTCTTGAAATTTTGGCCACCCTCCTACTCCCTCTCTTGGCAGCCCACTCTCCCTCCTCTCCTTCACTCCTTTCTTCTCTCCTAAGGTTCGGCCTCCCCCCTTAGCCGCTCCTTCCTCTCCTCCTATTCCTACTTAGGAATTTCGTCCAAGGAGAACATAGTGTTGATCTCGTGGAACCAAGATCCGACGTGAAGCAATTAAGGCAAGCAAATTTCTCTCCATTCGACACAGCTCAGTGGATCCGTTGAAGAACAATTCGGGCGAGTGCATGCTTGAGGATAATCCCATCTCAAGCGGGGTAACAAAATTTCTACTCGTGATGTTTTTCATCTTGTTAGTTTCTTATGGTGGTAAATTTTGGCGTGATCTTCGAATCACTTGGATGATCGTGGTTTTCTTTGATTGATTTGTGCAATCTTCTTATTTCTTTTAATTTTCGAAGAGGATTGGCGAACCTCGACTTTTTATTGGGAGAGATCTACCTTTTTGAGTCGTAATTTTTTGTAGATCTCTTTTGGTACAACTCAAGCTCGTTCGGACCGGGTGGGTCCTTTTAGTCGGGAAGAATATTGGCATATAGCCATCTATTCAACCTCTAACGGCGTGACTACCCGTATGTTAACATCTAATTGATAATTATTGTGTTGCGTGTACTCTGCGAGTATTTTTGTGCGAACGTAAAATTTGGGAGCATTGAGAGGGAACGTGTGTTTGTTCGTAGCGATCGTGGCGGAGACCGTAGCCTGCATCACAATATAGTAGATGATTTCATGCATTTTTAAAGAAACTCTTCATTGATTTGGACATATTATGAAGGGGCCTTCTTTGTGTAGAAAATCCAGAGAATTTGGAGATGATTAGAAGGCTCATTAAGCATGTTTTATTTGTTCCAAGAAAGGGTTTTATATTTTTATTTGGTTTTCAAATATTTGTGTTTTATAATAACATTAAAGCTCAAAATGATAAAATATGCAAAACACAAAAGAAGCACGTTCAATCATAAAGTGTATAATTATAAAGAGTGCATGCAAAACATGATATAGGTATGTCCTAGATTATAATACCCTAACCATATGCCTACACACTAGCCCCATACAAAGTGACAGATGGGCATGAGGAGCTACACACATGTCGTAGGTTAGGGTGTTAATCCCATATGCACACACTAGAGAATGCTCAACCTAACACTCTTTCCCCCCAGTGCCTCACAAGGCCTCACTGGAACCCTCCCCGGTTAAGGACAAGACATGACTTAGAGGTTAGGTTATCTAATGCATACAATCCTATGCCCTAGCTATTGTGAGACACATAATGTGGGTGAATGATCATGGACCTCCTAAGCAATTTTTACTATGGAAACAATTTATAAACTATGGCCTTTATGAGAGATTGATTTCTAATTATATTTTAAGGCAACATAGTCATTATGAATTTTAACTTTCAATTGTTCTACTTTAAGATGGATTCATTATGGCATAATTAGATAACTAGCATGAATGATATGTTTTGAATGTAATGTTATGCCATAAAATTAATTGATATAATGTTGCATGTAATCAACAATAGTATTTCAATTTTATACATAGAATAAAGTGATGATTCAAATTGATTTTTCCTTAATGATATAAGTTTATTCTATGGTCAACATATAAATAAGATACATGCAAAACATAATTGATTCATATACTAATCATGACAACACACTATATGTTGAACGCAATAAGATCTTTTGTAGTTATATTTAATGTCTGGATTTAAAAGATCTTTTGACTTTGCATGATTATTAATTTTATCACATAGAAATTTAAGTACTTATAATTAAATATTTATAATGATGTAGGTGAAGTATGTAAAACAATTCATAATCAACCTTTTTAAAATATTATGGAGAAAGATTGTAAGGCGAATGATGAATGTATTGAGAGTATATTATTGGTTATTTTCAAAAGTTTTTGTAAATTGTCTCTTTGAATTTTTGAATGTTCAACAAGATGTATATATAATTTTCTTGTCTTTCAAATTTCATTGTTCTATTTTTTCTTTAACATAACATCCCATGGTATAACTAGCATAGTCATTGATTTCTACTTATAGTAAGTGATAATGCTAGATGAAAAGTTATGATAACAAGGTGCACTGTTATGTAAAGATTACACGCATATAATTTGTTGGAAGGGGACACAGGAGCCAGTGGCATAAAATCCGCAAACACAAAAATTGCCGAAAAAGAAAAAACTGGGATAACTTCTAAACGGAGTTGAAATTTGGCAGTTTTGTGGGTCGAAATGAACTCAAACGAGCAAAGGTCATTTTCCATTGCATAGATCTTCTTGACCTCATTTCGAAAAGCTGTTGTGGGCGAAATTTTGACAAGCAGATCAAAAGTTGTGATCGTTTGAAGTTTGGGTCAAAATCTCGCATATTTTATTTATTTATTTTTATTTTTAGAAAAAAGTTACGAAAGGCCTATATTATTTTTCTGAAAGTGCAAGATAATGATAGTTTTCTTTTTCGGTCATTGCAAGAGTATGCATGGATCTATAATCAATTTGATCTTTGCTAGGCTTTGGTTGGACTTAGCAATTTAGAGTGTATCTTGGACTTCCTGAGGTCTACCCTATGAGGGGTTCACACCGGTACTAGGAGATATGATGGGGTGACATCCCAAATCTCCCTTTCTCAAGATATTTAAGTGTTATTGGTTGCTATCCATACTTAATATTTAAAAATTTATAGACTCAACATTTTCCAAAAAAGAACAATTGATGTTCATGATTTTATTAATTTAGATAAATATCTCATAACAAAATTAGAATTTGATTTGTATGGATAATATAAGATATTTATAGGTAATGTATTAGGGAAGATAGATAGGTCACCATAATAAAATATGACATTGAATTTTGATTAATTTCATTTTATAAACTTATTAAGCTTTAAAGAGATAAAATCATATTTCCAATAGTATATAAGGTGACCATGACATGATAACATAAAAAGAAGAAAAACAAAAAGAAAAATAAAGAGACATTGAAGCATAGCATGAAGTAGAAATTTGTATATTTCATTTTAAAATGATTTTACTTCATGCATGTGATGATACTTAATGAATAAGAGTTTTAGGTATCCAAAGGGGACCATGTGTAACGGTTCCTTTAGGTACCCAAATATATCGAGATGATTTTTTGGGAGATGAGTATGAATGAACCCTTTCAAGTGGAGTTAATATTTCATCTTTAATTTTTTATCTCCATTCATACTTTCTCTTCCTCACTTTTGTTTCTTCATCCTCCAGTGCTTCCTTTTCTTTACCTTTACCAGTAACAGGAGTATCTATATGTTTCTCTTCAGCAGGCTTGTCATAATATAGAGGAGGGAGATTCATTGCTTCCCTGATGGTGTTGGTGGTCCAGATGGCATGATCACTACTGGCCTTTATCATTGATCTCTCCCCCTTTATTACTTCTTCAGATATCCCTGTGTGGAGATTCTCCTCGGATGCCAGTATTTTGTTCTTGAGCATGTGGATACCTGCTTCCAAGTGATTCTTGGTTTCAAGAAGATGACTGTCTAGATATTTATTGTTTTGATCTAGACTTTCTTTGAGATCAGTTTTATGTTCAGCCATCCTCTTGGTGGATGCAATGTAGGCCTTTTATATGCTGCCGACAATCATTGTCTGATTAGCCCCTAGGTTAGATATACCTTTGTGAGTACAGGTAGTGAATTCGTGCAGATTTTTCACATCATTACTTAAGGTTGTCGTTTCAGCAGACAGTTCTCTTCTTAGATCATTGATAGTAGAGGTGACATAACTTTAAAGTTTTAATCTTTGCTCTTCCAGGAGCATCTTTATCTGAGATAATAGTGGGAGCTCCACTGGACTAACCTCTGGAGGTGAACCATCTTGTTCCTCTTCTTCATCCCCTTCAATTATTGGAGATAGAGATTTTCTTATTGCTGAGTGTTTTGGCTCATTGTCCACTTCAGGACCTTGCTGGTGTTTGCTAGTTCCATCTGCAAGGTTCTCTTGGTTGTACTCTTGCATTGCTGATTCATAATGACCAGTGTCCTCATCTCCTGTGATCTTATTGATTACTTCTTCAACTTGAGCATGGAGCCCATTGTTCTTCTCCCCCCTCAGTTTCAGCACTACCTTGATTTGATTTTGATGTTGTCCTGGATCCCTGACTTGGAGCAGAGCTCTGAAGGATGACGTTCCTTGTCTCCATAGATGCCTCAGAGTCAGATGGAGGTGAGCTGTTGCCTGACTCACTTTCTTCAGAGGATCTTCCTACCTTCCTTTTCACATCTTCTGCCGTCTTCAACTTCTTGGGAGCCCCAGTCAGAACTTTTTCCCATCTTTCCAGTATTCTGATATCCATCCTTTTCATGTGATGGATTTTTACTCCATACTTTTTGTTAAAATTTTCAGGGTAGGAAAGCAGAAAGTATAGTGATAAAATCCTTCCCAGATTTGGGGCTTGGAAGCTTTCTTGAATCCTCTTGAAGATTTGTTGACCCCAGTTGGTCCTTTTACTCAGGATTATCCTTGCCATCATCTCGAACATGGGTTTGGATATCCTATCATGAGACCCTACCTTGCAGAGGAGAGCTTTTCCCACAATGTCTGCCAACAGCTTCCCTTGTTGACTTAAGATTTTCCTTTCGAGAGATCCATAGGTTTTGCTCGAATGGCCTCACCAAGCCAGAGCCTTGACAAGGTCTTCCTGAGTAATCTTTTCGTCTTCCTCCCCCTTGGCAAAGGCTGGCAACTGAAGAGCCATGTTCAATCTTTTAGGATTCACCTTAACCTTTATTCTGTTAATTTTGCTTTTCACAGACATTCCCTTCGAGCCACCCTTGGCTTTTGAGTAGAACTCCAGCACTTCTCTTTTTAATTTTACTGTTGGCTCAGAGAGGGCGAATTTCAGACCGATGGTTTCGAGCAGCTTAATGGTGCCCTGGATTTCTTCTGAACCTTCTGAGAATCCGTTCCTCACAACTTCATTTCCTTCGAATACAAAATCTTCCTTCTTTGGCGCCAATCTTTTGCTTGACCCCAGATGATTTCAGCACAGTCGACTCGTTCACTCTTAGAAGGCGTGGAGAACACGATGGCTATTTAGGGCTATAGTAGAGAGTGTTTTAACCTTAAGACATTTGACCTTATTTATAGTGTCCGAGTTGGAAGTTGAAGTGTCATTTGTTAAATGTCTGACTAACTCGAATTTAGCTGTAATGATTGAGCTTAAACCTAATTAAGAGTTCGTTGACGATTGGATATCGTCATGATGCAGATCTTTTGACGATACCAATCATCATTCCAATGATATGGTTTTTGAAAATTACTTTTATAATATTAGATGAAGATGAGTTTATGTGTTAAACATTGACATGGTTCACCTTCACCTTGGCCTCTAAGTCTCCTTGAGCTAGTGGCTCCCCCTCGATGTAATGTCCACTTATCTTTATTTCTAGCTCCCCCTAGATCAGTGCACCTTGGTATGTGGTAAGTTTTTCTTAGTCCAGAGCTGAGCCTGGATCCCTTATTGTCCATTAGCCTTGTTTGCTTTTTAATGTCTAAATGGACTACCCTGCAAGACAGATTTAATATCCCTTAGGAACCCAAGGTGACTTGGGTCCGAGGTACTTGTTAGAAGAATGGGAAATCATTCTTCCTATCTCTCTCAGGAGGTCTCTCCTTCCAGGAGGTCTCTCCTTTACATTAGGCACACTAGGGTTGTGCCAACAATCAATGGCATAGTGTCCCACTTTGCCACAGCACCAACATTCATGGATGTTGTACCTTATTTTCTGAACAATTTTTGAAGTATGTTCAGTACAGAAGGCAACATCATTCTTCCTATCTCTCTCAGCCAAGGGCGGACTAGCTGCTCTAGTATCATTGTTTCTTCTTGATTTTATCTGTTTGTCAGTAACAGGTGTCAGCTTGGTAGCCGACAGGGTGTTGATGGCATCAGATATGTTCAATTGAGAATTTATCATACTGGGGCTACTAGTCTGCTCTTTATCTGGAAAAGATTAAGAAAATGTTGCACCTATATCCTTGAGAGTGGGGGCTGGGACACCAAATACAAATTGTTTATGATGGGCTATTTGAATTTCCTCATGGGGAGCCTTTAATGCACTCATCCCCATGCCCTTTCACTTTCCATAGTCAGGAGTATTTTCATGACTAGTGGAGCTTCCATTCATCCAGTGACCATGGACACTGTCCTGATCATACCTATTTGAGGGAGGCACTACCTTCTGAAAGGTGGTGTGAGGCTTTGCTTTAGTTTTTCCCTTTTCTCCATTCTAAGCATTTGTTGCCCCTTCCTTGTAACCTAACCCCCTCCTATTTTTATAGGATGAGAAGGAGTCATTGATGGGCAGAACAGTTTTGGGCTTAGAGAATTGAGCCACCAAGCATCTTTCCTTAAGAAGGTCATTCTTAAGTTTCTTGATAAGTTCTTCCCTTTGGCTTCATTCATCATACAACTTGTCTATGATTTTGTTGAGCTCATTTGGATCGATGTACTTGCTGTAGGACATACCCAGTTTCCTGTCTGATTCAGCCTTAAAAGGTCTGAGAGATTCTAGCTCCCTAGATTGTTCCTTAACAAGCCTTTTGCTCTTTCTTAGAGCCTCCAAGAGATCACCTAAGTGCTCTAGTAGATCAGTATGATTCTTATTGTTACAAGATGAGCAGTCTTCTGCATCATCTTCAGATGATGAACAATCACCCGATGCACTCTTGGTCTTCTTAAATGAAAATGAAGCAGGTAGTAAAGGTGTGTGAGTGGTGCATACCAGATCATGATGTGGTTCATCATGATTTTCTTCATCTGATAGAGCCATCAACCAACAGACTTCCTCATCCTCAGAGTCACAGACCGTGAGAGTCAAGGGTGATCTTATTCTTTCTCCTGTTCCAGGGCATTCTTCATCTTCTGATTCACTGTCTGAAGTGATCAGTGGAACTCTAATACATACCTCTTCATGAGAGGTTTCTTTTTCAAGATCTTCCTCTGACCCTTCCATGAGGAATTCTAAGGAATCCCACATGTCCTTTGTTGTAGTGCAAAGACTTAGCTTCTGGAGTGTTGGCAGATCTACTGCACCAACTAGAATGTTTCTGGCTTCCTTGTCCATGCTGCTTAGAAGAACCTCATCTTTTATCATAGCTATTGAGGTACATGGTTCTTCTTGAACAATTATATTCATTCTGGGATCCATTGCCTCCATGTAAATTCTTGCTCTAACTTTCCAAAGGGAAAAGTTTTCTTTAGAGCACATAACTATTCTTGATTCCATAGCTATGCTACTTGGACACCCACTGGCAGATCTGTTCAAGCTGTTAAGCTTTATTTGAACAACCTCACTTTGATACCACTTGTTGTTTATAGGGTGTCTACTTTATCACCTAGAGGGGGGGGGGGGGGGGGGGGTGAATAGGTTTTTCAAATTATGTTATCCCCTTTTAGGTGTTCTTGATTTCTGGTTAGTAGATTTGTAAAGTAAAACACAACACAGAAAAGCACACAAAGATGTATAGAGGTTCCTCAAGACCGGGTGTCTTGAGTAGTCCTCTTTCCCTCTGCGCCTGCCTAGCAGTGTGCTAGGCTCGGCAAACGCTGCCAAAAACTTCAGGCCCTCAAGCCTTACAACGTGGACCCACAAGTCCCAACAGCCTAGTCCCGCAAGCCCCTAGTGCCCCCGAGCCCGCAAGCTCGACACTCAGGCCCTCAAGCCCTACAATACGGACCTGCAAGTCCCAATAGCCTAGGCCCGCAAGCCCCTACTGCCCCCGAGCCCGCAAGCTCGACAAATCACACCAGCAAGTGCACTGCCCTGTCCCTCAAGCCTCACAGCTCTCCAGCCCGCAAGCTATGTAAGATCCCCCTCCCAGAACACAAAACACGGCCGAAGGGAGTCTTATGCCTAGGATAGCCGCCTTGCGGAAGCGCCAGCGCACGAGCTAGCCTCCCCCACAAGACGCCTATCCTGCCAGCCAAACCAACTGAACAGCGCCAACCCATCAATAATAGAAAGCATTAAAGTCATAGGTTCACAATAAGTATTAAAGTCCAAAATAGAGAAAAGCAGAAAGCTACACAAGCTCCTGCAAATCATCAGAGTATCCAGCTAAATGCCCCAAGGGCTACATCTCAAAACACTCACCCGCCTCTGTCACTGACGGCAGCTAAGGTACCATAAACCCCAGCCCTGCACACCTGACCTAGCTGGCCTCTGGTGTTGAATGCTGCTATACCACTGAATGTGCTCCTAAAAAGAGGGACGTAGAAACCATTAGTCATAAAGACTAAGTGGCTTCTCATCCGCTCCCCCGGCGACTCCAAAGCACCAGACGGAAGGAAAGGAAGAAAAGCTGCAATATAACAGTAATATACAAAGCAGGTGACGGGGAAAGTAAACTAGTGTATGCACAAATTCTAAGCTACACAAGTGTAAAAGGGGCTTATCTAATCATGTATAAGCAGGAGTATAATAAAGGTGTACAACAGTAAATAAACAGTAAGTAAAGCAGGTAAAGCAAGGCAGTAAGAACAGTAGCGACAAGTAATCAATCTCGTACCCTAACTTATATGAATGCCCATACAAACTTATAAGTTAGGATTTCCAGGAATTATAACTCATCATATAAAAGAGCCCATACTAATTTATATGATGAGGATCTGCAAGTGCGTATGCTATGCTATGCCATGAATGTTTTATGCAATGAAACTCACACACACGACTCTATGCGCATAGACCTTTGTAGTTCCCTCTGTTTGAATGTAAGCCAACCTCTCTGGTACCAACCGCTGTGACACACGGTGGTAGCGGACCGGGCTGTCCACTCCTAGGCGGGTATACACTCTACCAGGCCTAGACCGCACGTACCCCTCGACGCTAAACAACCGCGGAGCTCTGCGTACTCTTTGCTGGAGTCCACCAGACTGTGAGCCAAGTGAGAGGTGTTTTCGGGGAACTGTCGTCCCGACACGCAGCCAAGCTGGCCCCTTAGACCCCTACACACCCGCTAAGTCAACGTACCACGGTCGGAGTGACGACCTGCCTAGTACCGAAGACCTGCCACATTTCTGAGAATGTTACCGGGATAATCATCCCATCGAGGTTCCCGCTCGTCTAACCGGGCACCACAATCATGCCACTCCCGCAACTGGGAGGAGATACATAAATCCAATCTTACCCTACTCTTGCCTACTTTAATTGTTATTGCAATTTAGGGTTGATCTTGGACTTCCCGAGGTACACCCGGTGAAGGGCTCCCGGTGGTACTAGGGGACGCAATGGGCTGAATCCCAAATTTCCCCTTCACAAGACATTTAATTGGTTGGTGATTTATTGCTCCTTCTTTATATTGCTCTTAAATAGATAGTGAATTTGGACACTAGACTTTCTTGGCCCAATTGGGCCAAGTGCAGCTTTCCCTCTCTCTCCTGACTTAAACTTGACCTGAATCCCTCAAGTGGTGACCCCTCATGGGTATACATATTAATCATGAGCTCCTTATCTCTACACATCAGTCATCTTCCAAGTCCCATGGGTCTAGAGGGTCAGATTACAAAACCAGTTTTGCTAAACGCAGACCACCTAAGGGTAATCCTCCTTCCCAAAAGGAAAACCCTAACCACAGGTCCTATGGTTCCACAAATTTTATCCAAGGTTCCTACTAACCTAAATAGAACATGGTTCAATTTTCATAATTTTCCAGCTTAGTTTAATATTTAATTATTTTTCTTGAATATTGTGACACACCTTAAATTTTTCATGGAGTACTCTAAATTTTGGTCCAATGCCTACCAAATAATTATCATGTATGTATACTAAATTCAAATGCATAACCACCAAGGATGTAGGTTCATAATTACTGTTTTGCCCCTGAATTAAATAACTGAAGATAAATCCAAAATCACCCAATTAATTACATAAATATCAAAATTGCATTGAAAAATCCAGAAAATTCCCATAAGTTCTTGTCATTGATGTGATCCTCATATAAAAATTTCATAGAGTTTTAAGGTGATTTGCTCAAGTATTTGTATAGGTCATCAAAAGGGCATAAATGGTAATTTCCTTATGAATACAAACTTTTTCACTATAAGTGTTCCAAGTAAAATTTCATATACCACATATCACCATAAGTAACCTTCCTATAGAGTTTCGGGGCCTTATGTATGGTTTTACTATACATCATAATTAAATTCCCAAAACCTAGGTTTTTCACAAAAATCATAAAATGGATAAGTTCCTAAGTAAATGGCACCCCAAATGATTCCAATGCTTTAGAATATGAATGTCAATGTCTGGCCTAAATTTCAGAATTTTTCGAGGACAAATGCCATTTAATATTAATTTATTCTCAAAAGTGGCATATGTGTAAATTCAACCAAAGAGGCATGGAAAAATCATCAAGGATCATAAGATTAAAATCCAGAGGGCACTAATACTTCAATTGACATCATTGTTCAATTTGGTAAGGTGAAGATAACCCCAAGTTCTTGATTTGACTTGATCCATCAATTAAGCAAATTTCTCCAAAACTCAAAATAAATACTAATTAAATAGTAAAAATCTCATGATAATTCTCCTAGCCCTATAACACTATTCTCCACCTAGGGATGATGTTTGGTTGTCTAGATATGTGTTTAGGTCCTAGTTGCTTCATTAAGGCCCAAAAGGGCAATTAAGTAATTTTAGAGGTATGGGCTAGGGTTTTTGGTCTCCATTGCTCCAATCACCCATTGATGATGAGCAAGACCCTACATAATCCCTAAGCCCCATTACCACTGGATTTGGATAAGCCCTTAAGGCTAAGCACCAAAATCCATAAGCCACCAAGACTAAGTGGTTTTCAAACCTAGGGCATCAAAATGTACCTTGGGGGTTCACCATTAAGATGAACTCCAATTGTCCTCAAATTTGAAACAGAGGCTACTCATATACATATCTACATGCCACCAAAAATTTGGGGCCATTAGGGGTGATTACACCCACTAATTATTCTTAGGTCAATTTTCTAAGCTATGATCAAAACTATAATAAAAGTGCCCTAAACATAAAATTCTTTTTAAACTCGGCTTTGTAAGAGTGAAAGAAAATTGCAGTTATTAAAATAAAAATACTAGCACACATCTTAAGCACAGCAGACGATCACCTCATCGTCTACCTCCAGCCTAGGGCTGCGATCTGCCCAACCTGAAATATAACACATCTCTTCGTCGGCCACCAAAAACCCCAAACCGACCGACTAATACAGCCACCACCTTCCTCGCTTTGAGGTACATCGACGGGTGACGTGTTAGCGGTCGGAAGTGGCCGGAACATTTACCTGGAACATTTATTTCAGGTCGTCTCTTCACGACATGCTCTCCAATCGACTCAATTGAGTTCGACATCTCGCCTAATTTGATCTAAGAAACTAGCACCAAGGGAGAGGGGAGGAAGCTCACCGAGTGTCCATGCATGCTATCCAATAGCCGCGCACGCGGCATTTGTCCATCATTGCCGGCCATGGTCAGATTTCGCTGTTTTGGAGCTTCGCCGGAGGAGAGCTCGCTGTTTTTGAAACTTCGTCGGAGAAGTTTTCACCACCGAAAATGGAGGAGGCCGGCGGTTTATGAGTTGCTGTTAGAGGGAGAAAATGAGAGTTCTGGCTAAAATAAAATACAATGGAGAAATGGAGAGGGATTGGGTGGGGGTTCTGGATAAAAAAACAAAAAAGAAAAAAAAAACATAAACAGGGAGGTAGAGAGAGATCTGGACGGGAAAAAAAAGTAGAGAGAGAAATGGAGAAGGGGAGTTCTGGAGGAGGAGGCTCACGGGAGAGGGAGTTGCCGGAGTGAGCTCGATATGACGAACGACGCCGGAGTTTGCTCAGAGGGAGGAGCCACTGGTCGGGGTCGCCGTGAGTGGATAGAGGCCAGCAGTTAGAAGAGATCGCCGGAGGAGATAGAGGCCAGCGGCGCTAGAGGAGGTCGCCGGAGGGGCAGAGGGCGGCGGTCGGCGAATCGAGGAGAGAGAGAGAGGAGGTACTGTTGACGGCGCAAGGGGGAAGGCTTCACGGCTGATTTTCTAACCTAACATACGCCTATGTATATATATAACTATATAAATAATAATAATAATCAGATATATTATTAACGTTAAAATATGATAATAATAATAGTAGGTTATTATTATCATTATTGACTAAAACACTCGCACAATGCCGTAGAGGACGCGTAATTTGTCCCGGACTGGCTCATTATGACCGTCTTGCCGATACGCACCCACCGGAATGATCCAATGTCGATTCCGAGTTCGTTTGCCCAAGTTATACTCTCCGGAGCGTTCGGGGCCTAATTTTGCGTTACATCAAAAACTCTCCGAACGACGTCGAAATTGCAAATGGATAAATTCGTTGAACTCATACTATTGTTACGATTCTAACAAGACCGACTGGGGTCAATTGCGAGATTGTTTGGTCAATTTCACCATTTTGGATAAATATGCTATTCGCAGACCACATTAAAAAATTCGCTGATTCTCATCAGAATCGAGCGCGGACAGTTTTGTTGAACTTGTATAGGCTTCACGAGTCTAACAAAACTGACTGGGGTGAATACCGAGACCGTCTGTTGCATATCGCCTTTTGGATAAATATGTTATTCGCAGACCGTGTCATTTGAGCTAACGTACGCACTATAATTCCTTCAAGGGGACATGTTTCCTTCGAGTTTTATTGCTCAAATTATACTCTCCGGATAGCTCGGATCCCGATACAGCAAACATCGAGACAAGGAATAGAAATGGTATTCACCGCATTCGTCGAGTGCACTTTTCCTGCTCAGGTGCAAGCGGGCCCCCAATACACCACGAGCTCGAGTCAACTCGCTCGACTCAAAAATGCGCACAAGGGGTCTAGCTCGAATCAGGATGTTACAAGCTAGACGGTGTCGGACCCGCAAGTCCACTGCCTTGGCCCTCAAGCCTCACAGCTCTCCAGCCCTCAAGCTAGACAAATAGGCCCGCAAGCCTTTACAAGAGATTACAGTAATAAGACTGTTACTTCTGCAGGATGAAGATTGGCAACTTTAGCCTGTTGAGGATTGGCTTCTTAAGGTTGAAGAAGATGCTTTTTGATCTGGAGATTCAGCACTGGATCATCTTCAGCCTTCACTTCTTTTTGCCTGGTGTTGATCGGCTACTTTTCAGTCGATGATGATGACTGCTTCTTCAGAGAGCACTTGATGCTTGCTCTCTACTTGATCTTTTTCTTCTCCACCGAGAATACTGTTCTATTGAAGTGTAGCGGCAGGATTCTTTCTTTTTCTTTTCCTTTCTCTTGTTTTTCGATCGATTTCTTTGTTAGGGCAACCTCTTATCTCTTTTATAAGACTGCGAGGTCCCCAACGGTCTTCTGAAAAAGTGCCTTAAGTGTCAGACGCTCCTTTACTTAAGAGCACGCGCTGATTAGACAATCAGGAGGCGGACATTAAATGCTGACATAGCATCTGCAACTTTTGAATCCGTCTCGACGATATTTCCATTATTACGACGTCATGGACAATATCTCGACGACAGGACTTTGTCGATGCCTTGAACTTGGGTAGACCTGCAGTTCTTCTTGCTTCTCCCTCTTAAGAAGATATCTCGACGATTCGAGACATTCTGGCGATTCTGTATATACAATGATATGCTATCTTTAACTGTGTCGTTGAGATCTTCTGTCTTGCTGTCTGTCATCGTAATCATGTTGTTCTCTCGATGACATGCCTTCTTTACGATGATGTTTCGACTCCATCAGTCATACTTAGCCTTTTCAGCGACAAGGCTTCTTCTCGATGATGTTTGTTCTTTCTCGACGACAAGGCCACTTTGGTGAAGTCGACGATACCGCGTCTTCTCTGTGTTCGACGATCTTGCTGAGTCTCAGAGGTCGATGATCTTCCTTCTGAGTTTGCCGATCTTGCTTCTGCATTCGGCGATCTTCCTTCATGAGTTCGACGATCTTGCTTCTGCGTTCGACGATTTTCCTTCTGAGTTCGACGATCTTGCTTCTGCGTTCGACGAACTTCCTTCTGAGTTCGACGATCTTGCTTCTGCGTTCGACGAACACGCCAATTCTCAGTGGTCGTCGATCTTCCTTCTGAGTTCGACGATCTTGATTCTTCTATCCTGTCTCAACGTTCGACGAACTCCATTCTGCGTTCGACGAATCTTGTCCTTCTTGACGATATATATCGTACTTATAAAAATGGTTAAAGTACTTGACATTTGTCGATCTCTGCAAGCATGAGCTAGATGGAAGTGGAAGTCAGCCCAAGCAAACTCTGCAACTGACCAAAAGGTCCCTTCGCCAGCGGATTAGTAAATATATCAGCAACGTTCTCCTTGCTCTGCACATGCTCCACAATCAGAGATCCCTCCAACACCTTTTCACGAATGAAATGGTGATGAATCTCTATGTGCTTCGTACACGCGTGACAAACTGGATTGTTCACCAGTTTGAGAGCACTCTCGTTGTCACCACGTAGCAGAGTAGGACCTCATACCTCCCTATGAATGTCTTCCATAAGCCTCCTAAGCCATATGGCTTCCTGAGCAGCCAAAGCCGAAGCTTTGTACTCCGCTTCCATGGTAGAGACAGACACGGAATCCTACTTCTTGCTGCACAATGATATAGCTGTAGAGCCTGTCATAAAGACATATCCAGACATTGATCTCAAATCATCCGAATCTCCTCCATAATCAGCAACCATGTACCCGTGCAAGAAAAAGCCTGAATCTCTCCCATAGAAGAGACCCAAATCCGAGGTGGATTTGACATACTTCAATATACTCCTAGCCGCCACAAGATGAGGCTTCCGAGGCTCTGCCATAAACCGACTCACCCTGCCAACTGCATAGGAAATATCTGGCCTCGTCATCGTCAAGTATATCAAGCTTCTGACCAAAGCCCAGAACACCAAAGGATCGGTAAGAACCTTCCCTTCATCTCGCTGAAGATGAACTCCAACCTCCAGTGGAGTAGAGATGCTATTCCCCCCTTCCATGTCGAATCTCTTCACGATTCGATCCGCATAGCCCTTTTGGGAAATGAGCATACCGCTCTCTTTCCTCTCCACTTCGATCCCAATGAAATGGTGGAGCTTTCCCAAATCCTTCATCTCAAATCTGATAGCTAGCTCAGCACGAAGCCTAGCTACCTCCATCTCAGAATTCCCCGTGACGATCATATCGTCAACGTACAACAGCACCAAGACCTGAAGCTCCCCCGTCTTCTTTACGAATAAGCTTGAATCAGAATCAGAAGCAAAATATCTGCATAACTGGAGGTATTCTGCGATCTTCCCATACCCCGCCCAAGGCGCTTGCTTCAAGCCGTAAAGAGCCTTCTTGAGCTTAAAAATATATCTTGGGTGCCCTTCGGAAACGTAACTAGGTGGATGATCCATGAAGATATCCTTGTCAATCTCGCCATATAAGAAAGCATTCTTCACGTCGAGTTGCCAAATCTTCCACCCTTGGCAAGCTGCCAATGCGATCACCACCCGCACCGAAGTCATCTTGGTAATGGGGCTAAATATTTCTTCATAATCCTCCCCATACTTCTGAGAGAAACCTCGAGCTACAAGGCGAGCCTTGTACCGCTCAATACTTCCATCAGCCTTCTTCTTCAATTTGAAAACCCACTTGCAAGTCACCGGAGTAACTCCCTCAACCTTAGGCACCAAGTCCCAAGTCTCATTCTTCCTGAGGGCATCCATCTCTTCATCCATGGCTCCTTCCCACTCCTTGACTCCAACGGCATTTTCATAATAAGATGTCTCTCTCTCATCCAGGGGACCTGCAAAGAAACATGAAACAAATCTCACCAAGTTCCCGCCCGTATACCGATCAGGTGGAATAATGGTCCTCTTGGACCTTCTCAGATCTTGACTCTGAACCACCTCTTCCACTGCAGCTTCTGGACTAGATCTCCTTTCAGGTAAACATTGAGCGTCGCTCCCCTACTTCCAGAACCTGAAGCACCTGACCCAGAGCTAGAAATACCAGGAGCACCTGGAGAAATAGGTAACTCCACCAGAACTTCCCGTGTAGCTTCCTCTGGTCCACCATCTACCCTGCTTCCTTGTAACTCATAAGAAGAGCTACCTTGGTATGACGTTAGCTCGTCAAATACCACATCCATAGAGACCACAAATCTCCATGTCTCGGGATCCATGCATCTCCACCCTTTCTTCTGGTCATCATAACTGACGAAGACTAGCTTCCTTGCTTTAGCATCTAGCTTCGTTCGAAGGGCATCCGGAATATGCACATAGCAGGTAGAACCAAACACTCGAAAGTGTTCCACGCTTGGCTTCTCCTTGTACATCAACTCATGAGGGGTCTTCATGTTGATGGGACTGAGAGGCATCTGGTTGATAACTTAGGTCGCACAAGACATTCCCTCTGTCTAGAAGGACTTCGGGATACTCTTGGCAGGAAGCCAACATTTGCAGGTCTCCGTCAGGTGACGGATCTTCCGCTCTGCAACTCCATTCTATTGTGGAGTGTGAGCACAAGAAGGATCCCTTTGGATGCCTTGCATCCTGCAAAAGTTAAAGAACGCCTTGGAGGTGAACTCCCCTCCATTGTCAGTTCTGAACCTATTCACCCGCAGGTTTAGCTGACCTTCCACCAGCACCTTGAACTCCACAAACCTCTCGAACGCCTCCGACTTCTCCTTCAGAAAATATACCCAAGTATATCTGGTGAAGTCATCAACCAAAATCAGCATATACCTACTACCTCCAAGACTGGCAGTGTTGGTAGGTCCAAACAGAACACCATGGATACACTCCAATGGTCTTTTACATCTGCTTTGTGATTTGTCAAATGGAAAGCGCTGAGCTTTACCAAACTGACAACATGCACAAATGTGACCATCCCCGAAAGATGACAAGCTAGGCAGACCTTTCACCAGGCCTCTTCCCTCCATAGCTTTCAGCTTATCTATTCCAACATGCCCAAGTCTTTCGTGCCAGATAACAGCGCTGTCGTTAGCCCTCATCTTATCAACATAAGAACTTGTTGAAAGAACAAACAAGTCCTTCACCCGTCTCCCAACATGAGTGACCTCAGCTTTCACAGCTGAAACATTTCGAAGAAATTTCACTTCTGTTGGACCAAATAGAACGTGATAACCAGCATCCACGGCATTGGTCACCTAGAAGAGGTTTTTCTTCATCCCAGGAACATGATAGACACTCTTCAACGTAAGAGTACCTCTATCATCATTCAATGGAACCACACCCTCCTTCTCAACTGCATGACCAGTATCATCAGCCGTAATGATAGCGTAATTTCCTGTATATGCCTGCAATGAGGAGAACTTTGACTCACCCAGGTGAGGTGATGACCAAACCAAGAGTCAACTATCCAATCATCCTAATAATTGATGGAAGCCATGGCCCGAACACACGTGCCCGTCATGAATGCACCTCCACCACCCCAACTACCTTCTGAATTGGAACCAGCCTCCTCCTTCCCTGCAGCATGCCTTGGCTGAAGATTGACCTTGCAGTCCCTTTTGAAATGACCAAGCTTGTTGCACCTGAAGCATCTAGGTCCTTCCTGCTTCTTTCCATCATGCTTAGGAGCATAGCTCCTCTCCTGCTGATATGAAGTAGACAGACCATCATCTCCAGATGTCTTCTTCTTGTCCCATCTCTTCTTCTTGCCAGAAAAGAGAAACCTTCTCCCCCAGAGACAGACATCCCAGCCATTTGCTTAGCCAAACTCTCTTACGAAGGCTGATTGGCCCAGCCTTGGACAGAAGTAACAAAGGCCACATACTCCCTACACAAGCCGCGGATTATGTGCCTCTTCAGCTTAGCTTCTGAGATAGGCTCATCCGGGTCCAAAGCTGATATCTGTGCAAAGACGTTCTTCATCTTTAAGAAGAATGTTGAGATGGACAAATCCCCCTGAGTTGCTTTCGCCAACTCAGTCTCCAAGAACTGTAGCCTAGCTACATTCTTCTTATTGAACAAGCCATCCAAGGCTGTCCAAATCTCAGCAGTTGATCCATACCTAATGATGTGATCAAACAGCTCCGGAATGATAGCTCTCTTGAGAGTGAACTCCGCCTTAGCATTCGTTCTCCTCCAATTCTTCACGAGCTCAGCATTCCCTTTAGCAGGAATAACAGCTTGTCTTGCTTCTCCTCCTACAACCTCCCACAAATCCTCGCTAAGAAGATAGCTCTCCATGCAAGAATTCCACTTCTTGAAGTTAGTCTGCGTAAGGAGCTCAATACCAAGTTCTCTAGCATATCCTCCTTCCATTGCTATTCCACTGATTACTAACCACTTGAGAAACCCAAGAGAAGTATCAGCAATTTCTGCTTAGCAACCTCAGCAACCTATCTCTGATACCATGTTGAAAAAAATTGAGGTCCGGAGGTGAAGTAAAAATGCGGAACACACTTCACAAATCTTTCCACAAGTATAGCACAACAATGACAATGGGAAGAACAAATAGTTCTATGGTATTAACTATCTCTTCACAATTTAGAGGTATACATGGCGAGACATGATTCATAAGAATCGCGGAGGAGAGAAGCACAAACACCAAATACAAGCTGCTGCGACCTGACAACTTGAGATGGACAGACCGCGCGACCAGACAAGCCAGACGGAAGCCCTGAGACAGCGTGAACAGAGTACAAGCCGCACCTGCCAGACCGCAACCACATACCGCTGACCTACTGCTTTATTCCACTGCTGAAAACAAACAGTTCGCACTTCTTGACCGCCCAGACCGCCCAGACCGCACGGTCTTGATCAAAGAAGAACCCGCGAACACTGAACAGAGAAACTGCTAACTGTCGTAGACCACAACTCAAGATCGCCTAGCCACTTAAGACTGCCTGATCAACCGAGTCCGCTGCACAGACCGCGAACACCTAAACACAGTTTGCCCTGACTGGTTTATTCAAAGCTGGAAAAAGGGAGACAAGCTGACCGCGAGCTGCAAGCCACTAACCTGCGAACACAGAAACCGGTCAGACAAAATCTCAGACCGCACGACCTCAAAGTGAGACTGGCACAATCAAGCCAACTTTGGTTCTTACAGTTCTCATTAGTAATGATGGGCCCTGCACCTCTATTTATAGGCGAGAAGACGGATGTCATCACCGCACAAACTGGGATACAATAACCGCCCATCATATCATGAGCGGTCTCACAAAATAGACCGCCTGAGCTCAGCAAAGCTAACAACTCCTTATTAAACCTTACGGTTACAACCAAACCGCTCGGTCACCGCGGTCTCAATAAGCAGACCGCCCAGTCTTCTTCCAAAGAAGGCAGACCAAGAACATCTGGCCGACTTAGGACAAGTCGCCAGACCAACTCGAGCAAGCCGCCAGGACAGCAACGGTCTCCTAGATCAGACCGCTCAGAACAACCCGCCTGAGACAAAACTAGCCAGAAAACTAGCGCAGACCGCGCGATCTCTGCAGTCTCCAATCCACAGACCGCCCAGCTCCATTCCACTTCCACTTCAAAAATATAACAAATACGTCCCTAACAAATAATTCAGAGAGCTGGAATTGGGCTCCTTGGCATTGGTTGTTGAAGAAGATGAAATCCACCTATTTATAGGACTCGAAGCTAACGCTGGTGTTAAGTCCAACGCCTGGCGTTGACACAGTATAGAAAAGTTTTGATAGCTCAGATCTTCAAAATAGGAAGAAGATTCTGCATCTTTGGAAACATTCATTTTAGGCAACCTTAACGCTGGTGTTGAGTCTAACGCCTGACATTAAGTCAAATCATTCCCAAAATATTCCTGCAATCACGACAGCTTCCCTCCATGCCATTTTCATTTTTGTGGGAAAGAAAGCCAATGCCGATGTTAAGAGTTAACATCGGGCATTAGCTCTCTTCCATTCTTTTCAGCTTGTGAGCAAATCCAGACCAACAACAACAACCTAGTGTAATCTTTGTTCAAACCTGCATGCTAAAAACACAATGGCAAACAAGAATTAATACAAGTAGGATTTGTTATTCTCAAATCAAAGGGATGCGGAAAAACCATGTTCCAATACATACTGTCGTCGGTGTGACGACCGGTCCAGTACCGAAGACCTGCCACTAATTATGCACATGCAAGTTGAAAGTGCACAGTGTGCCTCTAAAATTCCTCTAGAGGGGGGGGGGTGAATAAAGTTTTAAAATTATTTCTATCCAAACCGTGTTTAACAATAAATTACTCTAAAGAGTTATGCTTAACAATCCAGGCAGAATAAAGAATGCATGAAATAAAGTGCAGAATAAGAAAGTTGAACAGCACAGAAAATCACAGCACAGACATAATGAATTTTATAGAGGTTCCCCAAAATGTGGGTAGTCCACTCTTCTACCACCTGGTAGGAATGCACCGCCTATGCCTGAGTCTTTTGATCAGGAGACTCTTAGAACCAATGATCTTTTGATAAGGAGATCTTGAACCACCAGATCTTTTGATAAGGAGATCTTGAACCACCAGATCTTTTGATAAGGGGATCTTGAACCACTGAATCCTTTGAAGATGGATTAATAAAACAGTTTTACAGAATGAGAAAGAAGAAGGGAGAAGGTTGAAGGAATTCTGTTCTCATGAATTCTTATGATGGCTGATTGAAGAACAGCCAATGTGAAGTCCCACAGAATCTGCTCTTGATTAGCCTCTGCTTTTGATGGTGATGATATGCAGAGACTTTGTTTGTCAAATCCTTTTTGACTTGTTCTAACTCAGATCTTGTTGCAATATGATGGTGATGAGAAGCAGCAGTTGGATCTTTTGGTCTATCAGATGAAGAACACCAGTTCCTTCTATTCTCTTTCACAGCTCTGTATTAGGGTTCCTGAGAAAGGGGGAGAAGAAGACAGAAAACCCTAATTTGAGAAGAGACGGCTGATAGTGATAAATGATACTACCTTCTCTTCCTTCTCTAGCCTTATATAACCTGTCTCTATTTTGAATTTGATTCCTTGTTATGTAAGACCTGAATTTGATAGACATAATCTGTAACACCTCCCCTGCAATGAGTATATAATATGGGTTCGGCCGGGACCCCACACCATATAATCGCCACAGCTTTAGTATTAAAAAGTGATATAGATCTAACCATCTCAAAACTCAGAACCAACACAGCGAAAACATTAAAATAAACCACAGAAGTTGTCCACATCTACATAAGAGTACTACGGACCTAAGGCCATACAAAACTCATACTCAAGTCAAAATAGGGCATATAAATGTCCAACAGATCATCACAATCCTAAACTACCTCCCGGGGAACTACATCATCCTGCAAGTCAGCACTTCGTATGCAAATGTAATAAACAGTATTAACATAAACATGACAGGCATGAGTGTCACAAGCATCATCCACATTTCTATGTTGAGCAATAAAAGTAAGGGGATCTAGCAATGCAACATGTATGCAAACCTGGGTTTCACCCAAGGCACCCTATGGCATGTATGCTTCTAACATAACATCACACATCAACATTTCATAACAAACCAAGGGTACTCATCAATTCCCCCATGGGCGTACAAGCCCAAGGCCAAGAACTCCACTGGGACCTCACCACTTACATGACTCATCTTTCCAACGGGCGCACCAACATACTTGTTCTCGATATAATCACAAAGCCAAAAGCCAAGAACTCCACTGGGACCTCACCCCTTACATGACTCATCTTGCCAATGGGCGCACCAGCATACTAGTTCTCGCCACAACCCAGAAGGGGATTTTTCTTGCTGGGGACATTCTCCCCACATGAATCCAAGTATTCACGGACTAGCCAGCCGACCACAAAGACAAACCACGCCTTCACAAACACGTAACATTTACCCTTTCCAAACCAACGTTCATTCTCACATGAACATAAGGGAAACACATATGACGTTTTCATCGTCATCGGATTTCTAGCAAAATCCCTAAAATGCACGATAAGCAACATCACCGAATTGGATCACCGGTCACGATTTCGGCTTCACCCAAAATGCCTAATCCACTAACGGAGTGGATCTCTAGTGCAAAATCATATCGGGGGCGGACTCAATCAACCCGATGGTTCTTCTTGAATGGATTCGACCCAAACCCCTCTCATTTGAGAGATCTGGTGCCATAAAATTTCAGAAAAGAAAAAGGTGAAAGCGCACAGTTAACCTCACTAGAATTCTCTAGAGGGGGGGGGGGGGTGAATAGAGATTTAAAAATACTTTGTGCAATTATATATATATATATATATATATATATATATATATATATATATATATGTGTGTGTGTGTGTAATAATCACAGATTTAAGCTTCTCACACACCAACAAGAATTAAGCAAGTAAAGAAGGAAAATAGCAAGAAGAAAATCACAGCACAACACAAAGAAATATAGTGGTTCCCCAAACTTTGGGTAGTCCACTCTTCTACCCCCTTGATAGGAATTCACTATCTTGCACTGAGTCTTTTGATAAGGAGACTCTTAGACCCAGCAAGAGTCTTTTGACAAGGAGACTCTTAGAACCAGTACAACTGAATTTTTTGAAGAGAGATTCTAAAAACTCTTTTACACTGTTTGAAAATGAAATGAAGATAAGAAGAAGAAATAAAAGAAGTAATTTAAACAAGAAGGAATCTTCTTCCTAGCAAGAAGATTAGAAGCACAAGAATAGTGAATGTAATCTCTCTTCTATAGTGAGAAGGAGATTGCAGGCTTTTATCTCTTTTGTGAGAGCTTTCAGAATTTGCAGCAGAATGGCTTCAGAAGGAGGAGAAGATGAAGGCTTTTTTCTTTGCTGCAGCACACTATCTCTTTTCTCAGTTTTTCTCTCTTTTCACTTGGGAGCTCTTCCTCTTTTTCAAATGTATATGGTGGATCACTAGTTGCTATTCTCTGCCGACCTCCTTCTTATTTATAGCTCTGTTTGAAAAGATATTGCTAAAGGAGAATAATCAATTAGCAGACAGAGAATCAGAAAGAGATAAAAATTTCCATACTAATTTTATCTGTAGAAGGAAAGAGATCATTTTGATTTCAAATAATATCCATAATAATCTTAGTCAAATTAGCCAAGAATCAAATAGAAGGAAAGACTGATTCAGAACGGCTATAAAAGAATAAAATCATTCAATAAAAATCAGATCTACAGAAAGAAGGAAAGAGATCTGTCGTTTATTTGAATTTGACATAGGAATTGACGTGCGTCGATTACTATTCGACGTAAGCGTCAATTTCATCCTGGCTGAACGTTGAGAGGAGAATAAGGAAGGTGTGTCGACTAAGGTGCGTCGACTTTATTAAATGCGTCGACAAGAAGTCAGAGGTACGTCGACAAAGATTGCGTCGAATTCTTCTTAGAGTTACTTCGACTCATTTCTGAGAGAAACGTCGACTACATTTCGACGTTGCGTCGAATACTATTCGACGCATATTTACTTTGCCTAATTTTTCATTCTTAGAATTTATATTCTACTCAATTCTAGGGGTTAAGATAAATCATTTCCCCAACAATCTCCCACTATTTGTCTTAACCCTATTTAGAGAGAAATTGTATCAGCTTTTAATCAACACAGCAAAGCATTTATAGAGAAGAAATATGTTAAGTAATCAGAAGAAGGGAGAAATCATATAAACAGACTTTATAATAAGTATTTAAGCATGGAGAAAGGAATATAGATTGTATCAATATTGTTCAAAACATCATTCAGGAGGGGTAGGAGGAGTTTTCTTTTTCTAGTGAATACTACTATTTTTGGAGAGATGGGTTGCTCCTTCTCAGTAGCAGGTAGTTCACTCAGCTCCCCCTGAGTCACAGCAAGTTGCTCCCCCCTGGGATGGAACTTTCTTTGAGCCTTCTACTTCTTCTTCAATTTCTTTCTCATCTACAGTTGTTGGTATAACAGCATCTGGCTCCCCCTGAGCTTCAGCTTCCTCTTCAGCTTCATTCTCTGCTCTACTTGCATCCCTTTGCAATAGATCCACATGTTGTGCAGCTTCTCTTGCTATAATCAGTACATCTGATATCTGCTCATCAGTATGTAGCTCAGTTTTGTGGCTGGAGAGCTGCTCTTCATCTAACTTCTCCCCCTTCTTGACCTTCTTAGCCAAGGAGGTAAAGAAAGACTTGGGACCCTAGATGAAGAGATAGAGGATTTCAGACTTTGCACAGAGGCATTGACCCCATCTATTTGAGTTTGCATGTGCATGATGGAGGAGTGAATTTGAGAGCAGTGTCCATCCAGCGTGTCATGAAATTTTTGGGCTGCTGACTGGATACACTGGGTGATGAGGTTTTCAGTGGATGGAGATGGTTCATGTTGTGTTGGAGGAGGAGGAGACAATGGAGGAGGAGGAGATAATGGTGGAGGTGTATGTGTTGAAGGTGGAGAGGAGACTGTATCATTTTGATGAGGTGTATTTGATGGAGGAGGTGGAGGAACAGAGGAGGGTTGAGCAGGTGATTGAGTGGGTATTTGTGAGGGTGTGGATGATGGTGGTACAGAAGAGATGTCTGTATGAGGAAGAGGAGGAGGTGAAGATGGATGAGCAGGAGAGTTGGGAGGAGATGGAGTCCTTTCTGGAATGGCACCAGGCTTAGGGATTTGCCTGGTCCATTTTGAGAAGAGAGCAATGGACATCCTTTTGCCAGGAGGGATGGGAATTCCTTTTGACCTGCATAGGTCAAGGAAGGAGTGGAAGAGAACTTGACTCATAATCCTCATATAGGCATTCTCTTTGTGAGAATATTTGTAGCCTATCATTTTGAGTAAGCAGCTGCCCCAGTCTACTTTCTTCTTCAGCACAAGGGCCCCCATGAGATTCAGTTGCTAACTAATTCACCTAGGGGGTGAATAGGTCTTTTGAGTTTTACTTGATTATTATGGCTGTTAAAATATTCTAATCAGATAATCAAGCAACACAGAAAAACACACAAGTGTTTATAGTGGTTCCCCAAGACAGGGTGTCTATGGGTAGTTGAAAGTGCACAGTTTACCTCACTAGAATTCTCTAGAGGGGGGTGAATAGAGAATTAAAAATTATTTTGTGCAAAGTTAATATATATATGTGTATGATCACAGATTAGAGCTTCCCACACACCAACAAGAATTAAATAAATAAAGTAAATGCAAGAAAAGAAATCACAGCACAACACAAGAAAATATAGTGGTTCCCCAAACTTTGGGTAGTCCACTCTTCTACCCCCTTGGTAGGAATTCACTATCTTGTGTCGAGTCTTTTGATAAGGAGACTCTTAGAACCACCCTGAGTCTTTTGACAAGGAGACTCTTAGAACCAACTGAGTCTTTTGACAAGGAGACTCTTAGAACCAGTACACTGAATTTTTTGGAGAGAGATTCTAAAAACTCTTTTACAATGTTTAAATAAGAAGAATGAAGAAGAAGAAGAAATGAATAAAAAAAGAATCTTCTTCCTAGCAAGAAGATTGGAAGCACAAGAAGTGAATTAAATCTTTCTTCTATAGAGAGAAGAAGATTTGTAGCCTTTCTCTCTTTGTGAGAGCTATCAGAACTTGTAGCAGAATGGCTTCAGAAGCAGGAGAAGAAGAAGTGCTTGAATATTGCTGCAGAACAATTTCTCAATTTTCTCTCTATACTTGGGAGCTCTTCCTCTTTTTCAAATGTAAAAATGGTGAATCACTTCTTGTTTTTCTGCCGACCTCCTCTTTATTTATAGCTCTGTTAATTCAAAATAATACTATAGGAGGATAATCAATTATCAGTCAGAGAAATAGAAAGATGAAAATGTTTCCATAATATTTATTTCTGTAGAAGGAAAGAACTAATTCTGATTTCAAATAATGTCCAAATAAGTTTAATCAAATTAGCCAGGAATCAGATATAAGGAAAGAATGGTTCAGAACGGCTATAAAATATTGACATTTATTCCATACAAATTAGATCTACTGAAAGAAGGAAAGAGATCTGGCGCATATATAAATCTGTCACATAAATCGACGTGCGTCGATTACCATTCGACGTAAGCGTCGAATTCATCCTGGCTGGACGTCGAGAGGAAAATAAGGAAGGTGCGTCGACTAAGGTGCGTCGACTTCATTAGATGCATCGACTAGAAATCAGAGTAGCGTCGACAACACATACGTCGAAATCTTCCTAGAGTTACTTCGACTCAATCTGAAGGAAACGTCGACTATATTTCAACGTTGCGTCGAATACTATTCGACGCATATTTACTTAACCTTGTTGTTCTTTCTTAGAATTCATATTCAACTTATTTCTAGGGGTTAAGAGAAATCATTTCCCCAACAATCTCCCCCTATTTGTCTTAACCCTACTTAGAGAGAAATTGTATTAGCACAAAATCAATCCAGCACAGCATTTGTATAGAAAAGAAATATATCAAATAATCAAAAAGTGAAATTTAGAAGAAGAGATCAAATGTTCCAGAATCATATAAACAGATGTCATGTTCACTCCAATTAGTACTCAAAAATATATCAGCATTGTTTTCAAATATTACTCAGGAGGGGTAGGAGGGGTCTTTCTCTTTCTCTTGAATACTACTGTTTTAGGAGAGGAGAGTTTCTCTTTCTCATTTGTAGGAAGTTCTCCTAGCTCCCCCTGGGTCTCAGCCATTTGCTCCCCCTGAGTCTCAGCTTCATTTATAATAGTATCCTTAGCTCCTTCTTCAGCTAACACAGCTTCCAGCTCCCCCTGAAGTTCAGTTTCTTTATCTTTCTCACCATCTTCCTTTGCAGCCTTAGTTTCTGCTCTGCTTCCCTCCCCTTGTAGTAGTGCCATTTGATTTGCAGCATCTCTTGCTATGTTGAGTACCTCTATTGTTTGTTCATCATTATGTAGCTAAGGTACTGTCTCATTCCCAAGGATTTTGTCAGATTTTGGAGGAGGGGACTTGTGAGAGAGAGATTTAGGATTGGAGAGCTGCTCTTCATCTAGATTCTCCCCCTTCTTGACCTGCTTGGCCAGGGAGGTTAAGAAAGACCTTATCACTCTAGAGGAAGAGAGATAGGTCTTTAGGCCTTGCACAGAGGCACTGACCCCATCTATTTGGGTGTGCATGTGAAGGATGGAGGAATGAATTTGAGAGCAATGCTCATCCAGCATCACTTGGAATTTTTCAGCTGCTGATTTGATGCACTGAGCGAGGAGAGCCTCAGTGGATGCAGATGATTCATGGTGTGAAAGGTGAGGAGGTGATGATGGAGGAAGAGGTGATGGAGGAGGAGAGAAGTGAGTTGATACATGAGGTATGGGTGATAATGGAGGTAAAGAAGATGGGAAAATAGGAGGAGGGAGAGAAGGAGAAACTGCTGTCTGAGCAGGTGTTTGAGAAGAAGTAGGTAAAGTAGGAGTTGTGAGGGTGGTAGAGGCTATTTGAGTGGATGATGGTGGTAGAGAAGAATTGTCTCCTAGAGGAGAAGGAGGAGGAGAAGGGTGAGCAGGAGAGTTAGGAGGAGTGGGAGTCCTTTCAGGAATGGAGCCAGGCTTGGGGATTTGCCTGGTCCATTTGGAGAAGAGGGCAATGGACATCCTCTTTCCAGGAGGGATAGGAATTCCTTTTGACCTACAGAGGTCAGGGAAGGAGTGGAAGAGTACTTGACTCATAATCCTCACTGTAGGCATTCTCTTTGTGAGAATATCTAGAGCCTATTATCTTGAGTAGCCATGAGGCCCAGTCTACTTTCTTCTTCAGCACAAGGACCCCCATGATGTTCAGTTGGTGTTTGGGTACTGCATCATGTGCTGAGATTTTGCATAGTAGAACTTTCCCTACTATATATGCCAGCAATCTGTTCTCATCAGAAAAATCTATATTTTTCAGATGGATTGGCCTATCTTTTGAGAATTTCATGGTGGTGAGTAAATGCTTGATTTCATCAGGTGTGAGTTCAATGGATTCATCACCTAATAGGGGAGTAATTAAGACATGTTTAGTCATTCTTTTTAGAAGCTCATTTTCTTTCCTTATTTCATTTAAACAAAGATGATATTAGGATATACCTGATGGAAGATCAAAGGTGGTCCTTATGTGTTCTGCAGATATTGATACAGGTGTCTCAGAGATTGTGCCTGAAATTTCCCCTTGTTCAGTTATCTGAACATGAGCTATGAGCTCTGTTAGTTCTGTCTCCAGAAGCTTGCATCTTGTTGAAATGAGATTATCCAGACCAGCTTCAGTGAACAGAGCTATTATGCTCTTAAAGTTGTCGGCGGCGGCTTGGAAGGATTCCAGGTCAATGTCGAAGCCAGAGTTAGTTTTGGGAGCCATTTTAGGTTGGAGAGAGAGAGGAAGAGGTGGCTGGACTGAGGAGCAAGAAGGATGAAAGATGCAGAGGTCGTGAAGGTTTCTAACTGAAGAATCTATTTAAGTCAGGTGAAGCGTCGAAATAGGACTCAACTCGAGGCTTATTCGGTACTTCAGTGGATGTGACCGAAAATAATTTAGTCTTGCCGCTCGTTTTTATGAAGTCGACGTTACGTCGAGTGGAATTCGACGTGAGCGTCGATTTAGTCTGTTCTGGGATGCAAGGGTTTCTTATCGACGTATGCGTCGATAGTAGTCGACGTATGCGTCGATTGTACTTATTGATCTGAGTTATCGACGGTGCGTCGATTGGAAGTCGACGTGACTTTTAATTTTCCTGAAAAGTTCTAGGTGTTTATTTCTTATTATCTCTTCCTAATCCTAAAGGTTTCTAAGTTAGCCTAAGACTGGGTTTTAAGACCAATTTGATTGATTATACCAACATTTCTTGGCAAGGTGGCCATTTTTGTTGCATATGTAACACTTGAGTATCTTACTTTTGTGAGAGTTTGAGTTTAAAGGGAAATAGAAGTGTTGACTAGGATACCAGTGTTGATTAGGATAGAAGGTTTCATTAGGATGGGAAGTTTGGTTACCAAGTTTTGGGTAAAAATTTTGATTAGAATGTTGATTAGGATAGAAATCATCATCAGGATGAATGGGTCCTGAATGGGGGTTAAGATGGAAGAATTTTGGAATATAGGTATTCATGTTGCTCTGAGTTTTTATGCGTCGATATCTATTCGACGTATGTTGATAGTTGCGTCGATTTATATTTGGCGCATTCCTCAGATTGCGTTGATCTGGTATCGACGCATGGAGGAAGTTGCGTCGATTTAATGTCGACGTATCATTATTCAAGCGTCGAGTGGAGGTCGAGACATCTGAGAGGTTACGTCAAGTAGAAGTCGACGCACAATCATTCATGCGTCGATATGAAGTCGACGCAACTGTGTCTTCATAAATTTTCATTTTACCTTTTTCTGTTTTTACTCCATTGTATGTTGTTTCTTTTGGTTTAGTTGTCTCTTCAGATGAAGTTTGTGAGTCATCAGCTGAATAATATGATGTTTCATCAAATTCCTTTATTTCCTTGAAGAGGTGTTCTTTCCTATGTTGTGATTCTTTTTCTTGGTTTGCAGATTTGATGGGTTTAGTGAATTTTACAGGGCTCATCCAAGCAGGCTTGTTGGATGGAATTAGGCTGATTGATGGATCAGCCCCTAGCCCAAGATTTTTGTGTCTTAATGTTTATTTTTCAGTGATTTCCTTAAGAGTTTGGCTTCTCATGTTTATTGATTCTTCAAAGGCCTTTGCCTGGGAAACCTTACCTTAAGGAACTGATTTTCTATTTTAGCCTTTTCTACCTCCTTTTCTATGATGTTAGCCCTTAATTCATAATCTTCAGAGCATTTAACTTCTCTGTTTCTCTAGCTTTAAGCTACATTGATTTGTTATTTTAGATCTTTAATTTCTTGTGTTGCTTTTAGTTGATCTAGATACATTCCCATAAACTCATTTCTAAAGTTATCACTTTGAAAATCTATTTTATCAAACATGCTTACCTCATCCTTATCCTCAGATTCCTCTATGAGAATAAGGCTATCTTCTTTTTCATCGTCAGAAGATATGCTTTCTTCTGATCCTGTCTCACTCCAAGATTTAGCACCATCATCATTCTTGGGGCCTTCAAAGGCCATCAAGCATAGGTCTTCTTGCCTAGATTCTTCATTGTCACTCTTAGAGGATGAACTGTCCTCAGAGTCTGTTTCACTCCAGGCTTCTGCAATAAAGCCTCTTTCTTTCTTCTTCCCCTTTTTCTTGAGATCTTTCTTTTTCAGATCTTTCTTTGTTTCAGCATTCTCTGGACATTCTTGGGCAATATGTCCAGGTTTCCTGCAAGAATAGCAAATAATTTCTTTAGTGGGGGTTTTGTCATACCTTGGTTTTGACTCCCTCCTTTTTGATCCATCTGTCTTGACCCATTTCTTAAATCTTCTGGCCAAGAAACTGAATAGTTCTTCTTCAGTGACAGGAGTTCCTTCTTCTGTTGCCATTAGAGCAATGTTCCTGCCTTTTGAGGAAATTGGAGTGTTTTCTCTTCTTTCCTTCTCTTCTCTAGTTTTCAGCAATTGCTCATAGGATCTGAGTTTTCCTAAGAGAGCATCTGTTGAAATTTCCCTTTGACCTCTTGTGTCTCTTATTGCCCATATCCTTGAGTCCCATGAGCTTGGGAGACTCATCAGCAATTTGTCATTGATCTCTGTGAGAGAGATTTCTCTATCCAAGTCTCTTAGTTGACTGATGATCAGACTGAATCTGTCATACATTTCAGAGATGCTTTCTTCATCCTTCTTTTGGAAGTTCTCATATTGAGAGATCAATAGGGCCTTCTTATCTTTCTTTTCATCAGCACTTCCTTCCACCATCTTTGTGAGAGCATCCCAAATTTCTTTGGATGATTCACAGTCAACAACCCTTTGAAAGATGTCATCTGAGAGAGTTGAGACAAGTATGTTCATGGCCTTTAGATCATGTGTTCTTGCCTTCTTCTCATCTTCTGTCCATTCAGATCTTGGAACAAGTGTTTGTGTGACATTGCCACTTGCATCCTTTCTATAAGGCTTTGGGGGACCTGTCACAGTAATATTGAACAAGTCAGCATCAATGGAATTCATATAAATTCTGATTCTTGTTTTCCAAACTGCAAACTTTTCAAGATTGCACATTGGTGGTCTGGTGGAAGCATAATCCTTGATTTGTGCCATGTGAAAATTAATTGTTAGAAAAGTATATATATATATATAAACAAGAGGTAGGACCTTTTTGATCAAGGAGTTAACCCTTTTTAGATCAACCTATATCTGATACCAATTGAAAGTGCACAGTTTACCTCACTAGAATTCTCTAGAGGGGGGGGGGGGGGGGGGTGAATAGAGAATTAAAAATTATTTTGTGCAAAGTTAATATATATATATATATGTGTATGATCACAGATTAGAGCTTCCCACACACCAACAAGAATTAAACAAATAAAGTAAATGCAAGAAAAGAAATCACAGCACAACACAAGAAAATATAGTGGTTCCCCAAACTTTGGGTAGTCCACTCTTCTACCCCTTGGTAGGAATTCACTATCTTGTACTGAGTCTTTTGATAAGGAGACTCTTAGAACCACCCTGAGTCTTTTGACAAGGAGACTCTTAGAACCAACTGAGTCTTTTGACAAGGAGACTCTTAGAACCAGTACACTAAATTTTTTGGAGAGAGATTCTAAAAACTCTTTTACAATGTTTAAATAAGAAGAATGAAGAAGAAGAAGAAATGAATAAAAAAAGAATCTTCTTCCTAGCAAGAAGATTGGAAGCACAAGAAGTGAATTAAATCTATCTTCTATAGAGAGAAGAAGATTTGTAGCCTTTCTCTCTTTGTGAGAGCTATCAGAACTTGTAGCAGAATGACTTCAGAAGCAGGAGAAGAAGAAGTGCTTGAATATTGCTGCAGAACAATTTCCCAATTTTCTCTCTATACTTGGGAGCTCTTCCTCTTTTTCAAATGTAAAAATGGTGAATCACTTCTTGTTTTTCTGCCGACCTCCTCTTTATTTATAGCTCTGTTAATTCAAAATAATACTATAGGAGGATAATCAATTATCAGTCAGAGAAATAGAAAGATGAAAATGTTTCCATAATATTTATTTTTGTAGAAGGAAAGAACTAATTCTGATTTCAAATAATGTCCAAATAAGTTTAATCAAATTAGCCAGGAATCAGATATAAGGAAAGAATGATTCAGAACGGCTATAAAATATTGACATTTATTCCATACAAATCAGATCTACTGAAAGAAGGAAAGAGATCTGGCGCATATATAAATCTGTCACATAAATCGACATGCGTCGATTACCATTCGACGTAAGCGTCGAATTCATCCTGTCTGGACGTCGAGAGGAAAATAAGTAAGGTGCGTCGACTAAGGTGCATCGACTTCATTAGATGCGTCGACTAGAAATTAGAGTAGCGTCGACAACACATACGTCGAAATCTTCCTAGAGTTACTTCGACTCAATCTGAAGGAAACGTCGACTATATTTCGACGTTGCGTCGAATACTATTCGACGCATATTTACTTAACCTTGTTGTTCTTTCTTAGAATTCATATTCAACTTATTTCTAGGGGTTAAGAGAAATCATTTCCCCAACAGTAGTCCACTTTCCCCTTCACCCTTCTAACAGTGTATTAGACAGGGCCAACACCTCCAAACTCGGCTCAAAGAGCTTAAAGCACAAGTTCCTCAGAACTTCTCAGATCAAGGATGATCCTACCTCAGTACAAGAGTCCCTACAACTCAGAGATATCACCAGCTCCTACCTCAGGCACAACTGCCCTACAAACTCAGAGGAAAACACCTCCTACAGCTCAGACCACCTCCTGGTCCTACCTCAGGCAATAATCCTTACAACTCAGAGCTATCACCAGCTCCTACAATATCAGGAAAACCAGCCCTACAAGCTTAGGTAAATAAACCTACTCACTCAGGCAAATGCCCTACAAACTCAGGCAAAAAGCCTTACAGAAAAAGATGGTTTAGAAATATTCTACAGCAGAAATACTCTCCTGTAGATCCTGCACAGTCTGTGCTTTCCTGTAACTGAGATGTTGATAACAACTACCATTTGATCTTCATCTTCAATAGAAGGATGGAAGATCACCTTGCCCCTTCTGGTGGAGGAGCTATCTTCTTCTCTCAGTTCCTTCTTCTCTTTCAGTGAGCAGGAAGAAAAATGAGAGCAGCAGCCGTCAATGGAGAAAATGAGAGTTCACAAGTAATCGGCCGGGGATTAGAAAATACCCTAACTCTTTCTTTTATACTTCTTTTATCTTCAATGGCTCTAATTTGATCTCCCAAGAAGTATGGGAGACATTGGTGGTCCCCTGTAGCTTTTCTGCAACTTGCCCTAGCCGCAGGTCCCGGGCCTTGCCTATCTGTAAAGAAAGTCTGTGTTCGACGAACGCGCTACACTCTGCGTTTGACGAACCCGCTGCATCCTGAGTTCAACGATCTTGCCAAACTCTGCGTTCGACGAACTTGCCAAACTCTGCAGTTCGATGAACTTGCCAAACTCTGCGTTCAACGATCAGCCTTGTCTCTGCGTTCGACGAACGACACTCTGCATTCAACGATCGGCCTTGTCTCTACGTTCAATGATCTGCCTTGTCTCTGCGTTCAAGGAACGACACTCTACGTTCGACGATCGGCCTTGTCTCTGCGTTCAACGATCTGCCTTGTCTCTGCGTTCGACGAACAGCACTCTGCGTTCGACGAACATGCCAGATCCTAGCTGATTCTTCTATCTCATCTCAGCGATCGACGAACTGATTCCTGCGTTCGACGAACGACACTCTGCATTCGACAAATGGCACTCCGCGTTCGACGAATCTTATCAGCTAAGACAATTTCTTCTATCTACTTAGGAGAAGATTTCTCCTATCTTTAGGTCTTGATTAACCCTTTCTCTTGAGTCACTAAAGCCTGTTTAACTTACAGAAACAAAGCTTTATCAAATACAATATGCACTTAGTAGTGGAAGTGATGCCTCTTCAAATCAAGGGAACATTGAGGGCAATATTCCCAACAATCTCCCCCTATTTGAAAAAGGCAGAACATCCCCAATGCTAAGGTACATAGCCAACAAAAACATATCATGATACCACTTGAACGACATATTATGTAAATGATCTATAATATAATCATGATAACATAGCTAACAACTTCATGATACAACATTATTTAAGCTAACAACTGCATAACAGATTATATAAGTCTTTGACTAGCTTAGAGGGCATCTCCCCCTTTCTAATTCAGATTGAATAGCATATCATGATAACAAATTTAGAGGGCTAACACTTCTTTGGTCTTGGCAACTAGTATTCCATCTCCTATTTGCATCTAGCAACACCAAATTTGGTCTTAGCATTGGCCATCTCCCCCTTTCTGGATTCTTCAACCTCTTTCCCATTAGGGAATAGGATTCTTCAGCCTCTACTCTTTTCAGGATAACCTACATCCTTTCTGACCTACTGAGCATTAGCTATCTCCCCATCAACTTATAGCCAACTCCCCCTCAATTTGAGCAGGAGCATGCTCCCCCTTAATTGGAGTACCTGTATTGACCCAGACAATTCCCTGCTGATTAATAGAAAACTGGAATTTCAGCTGATCCAGATGTTTCTGATTCAGCTAATCAATTTAAACTATTCTACATTTAACAACATAGGGAGATTATATACCCTATCAGTTGATTATGCCTATTGAAGGAAGATCAATTCAGATATTAATTTATCATAACATTACATTTTCTGATAAATTGAACAGATATGGTATAAGCAGTGTTGAAACTGATTTCTCGGTCTCTGTGGAGTTCGGGGCCCTCAGCAAGCTGAGGGGCGACCAACCCTTGCTCCCCCCAAGGGAGAGCTCTAGGTTGAAGGTTGAGGAACTATGGACTGGACTAAGGGCTTAGTGGGGAGGTCCCGCCACAGCACCCGGAAGCCCCTTAGGAACTTCCCCTCCCAAGCCACTACTAAGTTTGGGCACCACTGGAGGCTCTCCTCACCCCCTAGAGAGACTTGGGGAGTGAGAGAGAGGGAGAGAGCTAGCCTAGAATGATCTCCTTCCAAATGGTGCCACCTTGGTCCTATTTATAGGATTTCTGGATTCGGGCTGCGAATAACCAAAAACTGCCTGCGAAGTTACCAAAATGCCCCCGGATTTGGCCTGCGGATAGCCTAATACCGCTGTTCAACAACGCTAAATGCAGACCGACCCTACTTACTGGGGCTGGGGTGAGCCAGGGGGCTGACCCCCCGCCCTGCTCGCCCCCTAAGGGCTCTAGGGCGAGCCAGAGGGGCTGGCCCCCTCCCTGCTCGCCCCCTAAGGGCTCTAGGGCGAGCCAGGGGCTGGCCCCCTACCTGCTCGCCCCCTAAGGGCTCTGGGGCGAGCCATGGGGGCTGCCCCCCCTCCCTGCTCGCCCCTTAAGGGCTCTGGGGCGAGCCAGGGGGCTGACCCCCATCCCTAATCGCCCCTAAGGGCTCTGGGGCGAGCCAGGGGGCTGGCCCCCCTCCCTGCTCGCCCCCTAAGGGCTCTGGGGCAAGCCAGGGGGCTGACCCCCCTCCCTGCTCGCCCCCTATGGGCTCTGGGGTGATCCAGGGGGATGACCCCCCTCCCTGCTCACCCCCTAAGGGCTCTGGGGAGAGCCAGGGGGCTGGACCCCTACCGGCTCTCCCCACTCTACCCCTACTCTTCCTGCCTGGGACAATGTTACCACACAATGTTCTAAAGGACCCCCAGGTTCGCTCGACGAATTTAGGGTTGTACACAATCCCCGCTCTTTTCGGTCTCTTGTGGAGCTCGGGGCCCTCACCGTGATGAGGGGCAGCTAGCCCTTACTGATCCCTCGGAGAAGATAGACAGAAGACTAGAAAGAAGAATAAGACCTTAGTCATAGCGAGGAGGTCCCTCCATTAACCCGGAAGATCGTTGAGCGCTTCCACTCCCAAGCCAAAGCTGAGATTTGGGCACCTTGGAGAGCTCTGGAAATGCTAACCAAAGGAAGCCTGAGGAGAGAGAAGCTGAAGTCAAGTCCTCTCCAAAGGTGCCCATAAGGTCCTATTTATAGGTTTTCTGGTCCGGCCTGCAAATAGCAGGATTCAGCCTTTTGATTTTACTATCCGCACCCCAAATGGGTCTGCTAACAGCTGGGCTCCGGTGTTTGGGTAGGCTAATGACAGGCCAACGGGGATAAAGAGGTAATTTGGTCGATCATAGGATGATCAGCGGATTCGTCAAACGCGGCAGCTTGGAGGGTTCATCGAACGCAGCGTTTTGGCTAGTTCGTCGAATGCGGCCCACACTTCGTCGGGCGCCGGACTGAATTTGTTGACCTCGATCGAGGTTCGTCGATCCGGGCGACTCTGGAAGAAATCTGGCTCGCCAGTCTTCTCGCGATCCTTCGGCGAGTCTCTGGCTCGCTCGCCTCCTTGCGAGCATTCGGCGAGCCTCTAGCTCGCTCGCCTCCTTGTGAGCATTCGGCGGGCCTCTGACTCGCTCACCTCCTTCGCTTATTCTCTGCCTATTAACATGTATATGTTTCGAGTACCAGACTCGCCTCACCTTTATTTGATTCTCCACTAGGCAAATATCGGGGTTGTACACAATCTCCGCTCTTCGCGAGGCTATTTAGGCTCGCGAAGAATCATCCAACCCTTGATATTTGCCGGTCCCTCGGTGACGTGGCGAGAACCTTTCGGTGGACCCCATGCCCACAGCTATAAATACCACTCACCCTGGTCGTCATTCGAACTTTTCATTCTTCTCTACCTATTCTTCACCCGCCGCGGGCTCCAACGCGATGTCGAAAAAAGACGAGATGTTGGCTCGCCTAAAGGCCTCGCAAGCGGCCCAGAAGGGGAAGACCGCTGTCATCGCCTCCTGGAATTCCCCGCGACGCTCTCCGCCTCCGCCTTCCCTAAGGACGACAAAGGCTGTTCGGCGCGCATCCGGTGGGGGAGGGTCTTCTTCTTCGCCGCACTCTCCTGATGAAGGGCTTGCCTTGCAGGTATTATCGTCAAGCTTGCTGATTCGATATTCTCTCCTATAGACCTTATTTATCCTATTCGCAGAATGATCTTCCAGATGAGAGCGCCTCGGGGAGGCCTATCACGGAGATCCACTTTCCTTCCACGGGTGGAGCTGACGTTCTTCTTGTGGATGCGAGGGCCGTCGGCCGACGGGACTCGCCTTCGCAACGAGGTGAGTGCTTGACCTCGTCTTCCTTCCCGTCTCTCGACTCGTTAAATCATACCCACTTTCTGTGCAGTGTCCCCTCTCACAGTTCCAGAGGAACAAGTTCCTCCTCCGGCGGACTCGCCCCTCATACCGAATCAAACTATCCACACTCCTGGATTTGCCATCCTAGGTCAGAGGAGCCCAGGAGGAACGTTGATTGCCGAGCCTGGACATGGCTCCAGACCCGCGCTCGCCCCCGGTCTGGGTAGGGCCCTCACCCCTGCCTTTATTGAGGCATTCCGAGGCCAGCCGGGCACTTCCCGCCAGCGGCCCAGTACTCAAATTCCTCCATTAGGTTAGACTGCCGCCGCCAAGTGTTGTTTTTCACTTTGTCGCTGACTCCTGCTTTGCAGGTAATCCCACGACCCCTCTTTCTGAGTCAGAATCTGGAGCGTTGGAGATTTCTACACCCCCCTCGCCAAGTCAGGTCGCCGACTTTCTGGGGGATCCCAGCGATCCAGAGCAGATGAAGAGGTGGGTCACTGAGATATTCCAGAAACATACCACCCTGCTGAGGGATCTACATGAGCAAAATAGGCTGGATCGGCTCAACAATGAAGAAAGGTTCGCTGCGATGGAGGACGCGAACGCGCGCGTTCTCGCTGAGATACGGCCGACCGATCATGGTGATGTGACCTCCCTCGGGGTGTATATCGCTCGTATCGATGACTACATGCGGTTGACGAGCTAGGCGAACCGGTCACTCCGCGAGTATCACTACCCGCGAGTCCCCCCTCGCTCTGGTGTCCGGGGTCGCGGTCGCTGGAAATGGCTGCGATATTGAGGACCCTAGTATTGCTTTTTTATTGCTTTTCTTTCCCCCTCCTCTTCGATAGGAGGTGCTGCGAACAATTTTTATGAATTTGTAATACTGATACTTTGACTCGCTTGCGATCCCTTTATTTTTCCTGATCTCTTCTTTCGCCCTACCTGGCTCGCTCTTGCGCGGATTGTGTTTGTGTTTCTGTTATTCGCACTCGCATACTGCCCCTGCTTTTTTATGATTCATTATTTAGCGCTAGCTCGCCAATGGGAGAAAGCTTCTACAGGGTGTCGACTCGCCGGGAGCGACTAGGATCCTTAGAGGCGGAAGAGTACCGCGCGAATCTGCTATCCGCAGATACCGACGCTTCGGCTTCTTCCCGCTTTTTTTATTTCTATAAATAGACGACCTTTTTTCCTTTCAACCACCGCATTTACTGTTACTCCCTCGCGCTCTCTCTCCTTCTGTTTCTCTCGCAGATCTAGCTTACCCTCGCGACCTTTGCGATTCCGCGGATCCTAGACACCATGGTCGGCGAGGCGGAAGCTGAGGGACGATCCAAGTGTGCCAGGGCCTTCCATGACGACATCTTCTATTGCGCCAACCTTACGAAGTAGGAGTACCAGGCCGCCGCCGACCAGTTCATCCACTCCAGTTTCGTGGCTCGCTGCCCTTTCGATAGGGATACCATCAACGACCCACACCCGGACGAGCTCGCGATTCCCGTTGCCCACTTCGAAAATGGGTTGCGACTCCCACTCTGGCCGGAAGTGCGCCAGGTATATTTATTTCTCACCCCTTGTATCCCTGACTTGCTTTGCGAATGGCGCTTAAACTTTTTCGACCTTTCCAGGTGCTCATGTATTTCGGCGTTCTGCCGAGCCAACTAACGCCGAACGCGATCGCCGTGGTGGTCGCATTCGCCAGTTATCTCAGTGCGGAGAGGATCGAGTTCAGCCTACTCGTCTTCCGCAAGGTCTTTTCGTTCCGCGCGTATAGGGACGGGATGGCTCACTTCGCGAGCCAGTATGTCACCGTCTGCGAGACGGTGAACAAATCTCATTACCGGACGTAGAAGTTCGTCCTGGTGAAGGGTCCCTTCGGCAACGTCTCCTACGCCCCTACCCAGCGAGACGAGGCTGCCTACCGCCCTCCGAACTCGCTAGGGGGTTGTGATGCGGCCCTGTACCAGTACCTCAAAGGAAAAAACATCGAGGTCGCCTTCCTCCGAGAGCGAGTGGACCTCTTGCCACCTGCCCTTCCAGGAGAAGGTTTGACTTGCACTCGTCAACTCTCTTACTCCCTCCTCCTTCGATCGTCTAACATTCCCCGTTATCTTTGCAGGAGAGGGTGAACTTGTTGGGTTTTTCTACAACCATACATCGTATGTAGGCGCAGCGGAAATAAAGAAAAACAACCCAAAAAGATTCGGATTGGCCATGAACATTGAATCAAGAAGTAATGAAAACTACTAGGCATAAATTACCTTAGTGGAGTTGGATCGAATCCAACCTAGGTGCTCCAAGAAGATGAATCATGTCAGCGGCTATGCGAGAGTCCTCACGTAGAATGATGTCTACGTCTCTACAGTGATCCACACGAGCCGGGAGAAGAACGACTGCACCTTGCACTTCCACGAACTGCTAGGTTCGCTCCAGGAAGAACAATCACGTCGACGATCGCCGGAAGGAGGTCTGCGTAGACGAGCGAAATGGCAGAACGCTTCTGTCGGATAGGGTTCGTGAAGCGGAACTCTTCCGTCGGATCTTCTTCCAGGATGCGTAAGAAGAACATACTGAACCCTTAAAACAGGTCCTATTTATACCCGAAGTATAGAAAGACCTAGACAAATCGCTATCCGCAGTCCATACAGAAGAACTTGAGGTTTCTGTCAGCATTCGTCGAGTTTGCACAGAACAATCCGACGAATCCGACGAATCATATCAGACGGCAACATTTGCCGAGTTAATGATCTCTGTAACAATTCGTCGAGTTTCCACGGAACAATCCGACGAATCCGACGAATCCTACGAATCAGACGAATCATATCCGACGAATTCCGACAGCAACATTTGCTTTACCTCCCCGATTCTATATGGTGATTGGTAACCTTTACCAACACAGTCAATCTTCCAACTTCTCCACATGCTCTTATGTGCGACCCTGCAGGCTCATATCGCGTTGGCAGTGAGATTACATGTTTGACCACTTCTAGATCACAATGGTAACTCCAACAGTCTCCCACTTGATCTTGAAAGTATCAAACAAAAAACTCACAAACAATGAGCGGCATCTAGCAATGCATCATTGCTCCCCAAGCAATAAGAGTTCATAACTCATAAGCCTTTATGACCAATGTTCCAGCGTTGTCTTTGTCCCTTTGTCCCTTACATCCAGAAAGAACTAGAGGCATGGACCGTGTCACCCTCATAATAGCTCAATCCAAGTTTCTTGATCTAGAACGGACTTCTAGAGAATGGTGAGCTCAATATCACATATTAACTCAACCAAGCATGCCCATGCATTTCTCAGTCCAATTCCATCAAGGGGCCCATGGATGCAACTCCTGTTATATAGGAGGACAAATACCATATCTGCTCACACCCAAACACCCAAATGATTCGTAACGTACCCAACGACCACCCTTATCATCAACCTTCTTCAAGGAAGACTTTAGATGACATCAAAGCACGCTCTTCCTCACTCGATGAATGCTGTGACTTCAGGTCAAAGGACCACAACACCATTGTTAAATGAGACCTACTTGTGACACATTCAAGTAACAATCCACAAAGTAGTCTCAGGTTGGGTCTGTCCAGTACAACTTGTTCACTAACAAGTACCCACGTGATGACTTGATATCACAATATCATGACCTGTGAGAACCGGTCATCAGTCAACACACATGCTAGTCTTAATGCATCATCATCACCCTTAGCTTCTACGATGATACCTCGACTAGGGACCTTTTAAGAATGAAGCTTCGAAATCATAGGCTCTCACATTCAAGTCACGTACTTGATGTCCTATGGAAGCGAACATTCTAAGGGTATTTATCACGAATTTTTTTCTATCATATAGAAACAGTATATCGTAATAAAAGAACTTGTCATTAATTGTAAAAGGAAATAATTGGTACACAATTCATCATATGAATAAATAATAAATAGCCAATAGAATATATATTTTACATGCAACCCACAAGACTCCCACTAGAGTTGATCACTCAGGTATCGTATACAAATTGATCTAGTATGACCATCATGCTTTCTCTGCGCGAGAGGCTTTGTCAGTGGATCTGCAATATTCTCCTCAGTCGGCACTCTGCAAATGTTCACATCTCCTTGTTCGACAATCTCACGAATAAGATGGAACCACCGAAGTATGTGCTTGGAGCGCTGATGGGATCTAGGTTCCTTAGATTGTGCAATTGCACCATTGTTATCACAGTAGAGAACAACGGGACCAACAATGCTAGGAACTACATCTAGCTCGCCGATGAATTTCCTAATCCATACAACCTCCTTCGCTGCATTTGCCGCAGCGATATACTCAGCCTCAGTTGTAGAATCAGCAACTGTCTCTTGCTTGGAACTCTTCCAGCTCACAGCTCCTCCATTCAGGCAAAACACAAACCCTGACTGAGACTTCAAATCATCCCTATCAGTTTGGAAGCTGGCATCCGTGTAACCACTTACAACGAGCCCTTCCTTTCCACCATACACCAAGAATACATCCTTAGTCCTTCTCAAGTACTTCAGGATATTCTTTACGGCTATCCAGTGATATTCACCGGGATCAGACTGATACCTACTAGTCATGCTCAAAGCAAAAGAGACATCGGGTCGAGTACATAACATTGCATACATGATTGACCCAATTGCCGAAGCATATGGAATCAACTTCATGCGGTCCTTATCTTCACAAGATTTTGGACACTGGTCCTTAGAGAGATTCACACCATGAGACATGGGCAAAAATCCTTTCTTGGACTCAAGCATGTTGAACCGCTTCAACACCTTCTCAATGTACGTACTCTGGGTCAAACCCAGCAACTTCTTCGATCTATCTCTATAGATCTTAATACAGAGTATGTAAGTCGCTTCACCCAAGTCCTTCATAGAAAAGCAGTTCCCTAGGTTGTTCTTAACAACTTTCAGGGTAGGTATGTCATTCCCGATCAGCAGTATGTCATCTACATACAATATGAGGAAGACAACAATGCTCTCACTGATTCGCTTGTAAACACACGGTTCATCTTCATTCTTGACAAAACCAAACTCTTTGATTTTCTCATTAAAACGAAGATTCCAACTTCTAGAGGCCTGTTTCAATCCATAGATGGACCTATTCAGCTTGCATATTTTAGTGGCTTCATTTGGGGATACAAAACCCTCGGGTTGTGTCATGTACACTTACTCAAGGAGGTTTCCATTTAGGAAAGCCGTTTTGACATCCATCTACCAGATCTCGTAGTCATAATATGCAGCAATAGCAAGCAATATCCTAATGGACTTTACCATGGCAACAGGGGAAAAAGTCTCATCATAGTCAACACCATGAATTTGCTTGAAACCCTTAGCCACCAGTCGCCCTTTGAATGTCTGTACATTCCCATCCATGTCGGTCTTCTTCTTGAAGACCCACTTGCACCCTATGGGTCGTACCCCTTCAGGTGGTTCCACCAAGTTCCAAACTTGGTTTGTATACATGGAGTCCATTTCGGATTTCATAGCCTCAAGCCATTTGTCGGAGTTCGGTCCATTCATAGCCTCTTGGTAGGTTGCTGGTTCATCATCATGATCCATAAGCAACACATTACCTATTTGAGACACGAGAAATCCATATCTCTCAGGCTCAAATCTTGGTCTACCAGATCTACGTAGGACTTGTATCTCGTGAGCAGGTTCTCTAGCTACAACATCTTGTAGTCCTAGCTCAGAATCCAATTATGGTTCATTCACTACTTGCGGTTCTTGAACTTCTTCAAGTTCTACCTTTTGCGTCTTTCTTGACAAGAACTCTTTCTCCAAGAAGACACCCGTCCTTGCGACAAACACTTTGCCCTCAGACGGTAGGTAAAAGTAATATCCTTTCGTTTCCTTAGGATATCCCACCAGATAACACTTATCTGATTTGGGTTCCAGCTTGTCAGGCATTTGATGTCGTACGTATGCCTCACAGCCCCAAATTTTAATGAATGACATACTAGGACGCTTCCCAGTCCATATCTCATATGGTGTCTTTAGAACCGTTTTTGTTGGAGCGCGATTCAGTGTCATGGCAGCAGTCTCTAAAGCAAAACCCCAAAAGGAAACAGGCAAGTCTGCATGACTCATCATCGACCGTACCATGTCTAACAGAGTACGATTTCTACTCTCAGACACACCATTATGCTGCGGTGTCCTAGGTGGAGTGAGCTATGATACAATACCACACTCTTTCAGATGATCACGGAACTCATGACTCAGGTATTCGCCACCTCGATCAGATCGGAGTGCTTTAACCTTTTTACCCAATTGGTTCTCCACTTCATTCATAAACTCTTTGAACTTTTTCAAAAGTTTCGGATTTGCACTTCATAAGATGCACGTATCCGTATATACTGAAATCATCAGTAAATGTAACGAAGTAGAAATACCCACCTCTAGCCATAGAACTCATGGGTCCGCATACATCACTATGTACTATACCCAAAAGATCCTCAGCCCTCTCAGTATAACCAGTGAAAGGGGCTTTAGTCATATTGCCTAACAAACAAGACTCGCATCGCTCAAATGATTCATAATCAAATGAGTCCAATAGTCCATCTTTATGGAGCTTGGATATGTGCTTCTCGTTTATATGTCCCAAACGACAATACCAGAGATATGTAGGATTTGAGTCATTTGTTCTTAGTCTTTTATTATTATTTACATTATAGATTGGATGGTCCAAGTTCAAAACATAAAGACCATTAAACAATTGAGCTACAACATAACAAACATCATTCTTAAATATAGAACAACAATTTTTCTTAATTATAATAGAAAATCCAATCATGTCTAAGCATGAAATGGATATAATGTTTCTAGTTATGGCCGGAACAAAATAACAATTATTAAGTTCTATTACAAGCCCACTGGGTAAAGAAAGACGGTAAACCCCTACGGCTACAGCAGCAACTCTTGCTCCATTGCAGACGCGCAGGTCCACCTCTCCTTTACTCAGCAATCTCCTCCTTCCCAGTTCCTGCACATTTGTACAAATGTGAGAACCACATCCGGTATCCAATACCCAAGTTGAAGGAGCAGAAAGGTTTATCTCTATAACGTAAATATTCGAAGCGGAAGTCATACCTCCCTTCATTTTCTGCAGACTGTTAATGTACGAAGGACAATTCCTCCTCTAATGACCAGCCTTGCCACAGTGGTGGCATTTCCCTTCCTTCACGGTGCTCTTCTTTTTCAGCGCAAAAGATTTGGGCTCAAGATGTGACTTAGGTCCCACCTTCGTCTTCTTGAAGCCCTTGGCCTTACCCTTGCCTTTATGTACCATCAATATGGAACTAGCAGGCTTGGCCTTCTTCATGTTTATCTCGGCAGTTCGCAACATGCCTAGGAGCTCGGGCAGTGTCTTGTCTATTTCATTCATGTTGTAGTTCAAGACGAACTGCTCATAACTATCCGGCAACAATTGCAGGATAAGATCTGTAGCCAACTCTTGACCCAGAGGAAAACCCAGTCTCTCCAGGTTCTCAATATACCCAATCATCTTGAGTACGTGAGTACCAACTGAGTCTCGAGCTCCCATTTTGCACTGAAATAAGGACTTCGTGACATCGAACCTCTCTTGACGAGCTTGCCCTTGAAACATTTTCTTTAGGTGCTCGTCAATCTCCTTGCACCCCATGTTCTCATGTTGCTTCTGAAGCTTAGAGTTCATGGTGGCAAGCATAAGGCACTCTACGTCTAAGGCGTCATCGGTATACTTCTTATAAGCAACCTTATAACACGGGACGAGTTCCCGGTCAGCACCTCGGGGGCTTCTTCTTCCAAGACATAGAGCTTTCGCTCTTGCCTGAGAACAATTCTCAGGCTCCTATACTAGTCCATGTAATTCGTCCCACTTAGCTTGTCCTTCTCAAGGATAGCTCTCAGGGACAAGGTGGAATGTGAACCACTTGCCATGGAATTCTACAAGAATTCATGCAGAATTTAATCAGTACCAAATTTTCAAAATACAACTTATTTTAATTTGGACTTCAATTAAATACTCCCACTATTTCATTCAAATTGATAGCCCTCACTATCAATTCGGAGAGTCCATGCGAGCTACTCTCTTAGTGGACAAGATCCGTATTTCACCAACACCACGAGTCCGCTTTGGCGTTCCTCTCATAATGCGGTTATTTAGGTAGGCAACGCTTGCCAATTGCATCCCCATGCAACTCTTGTATGGCTGGTGAATAACTCCTTATTCGCATCCATCATATGGTGCATGCCAACCCTATGCCTCTAGGCACTCAACCTTTGAGGTCACCTAGTTAAGTTAGACCCGATGTCGACAGTGGGATATCACAATTATCCGCTCGCACCCTTACCAAGATAGATTAATGCACCTTGCTTTGGCAAGCCCACACTTCATCGATCGAGGCAGAAAGAGTGTCATCCATCGGAAGGCATCCGAACATTTAATATTTGATGAAGGAATTTTAATTTTTAATAATAGGTTAACACTTAACCATGATCAACATTTGATCAAAGTGCACATCCACAGAAAAACAAGCTTTCTAAAATCCACATGCATCCCTTATGTGCACAACGTAAGACTATCAACCTTTGATAGACGAAAGTGCTCAATCTGGACATTTAGAACTCTTCCAAATCTTCAGATTTACATGCATTGGACAAAGGCAAAGACAACTCGACTTAAAGCAGTAGACAAGCTCGTCTCTCATTGTTGGATTTAAAATCCAAAACAATACAAGGGTTCATTAACCACATGAGGGACGGTTACTGCTAAGGAGACAACAATTTCTAACAATTAGAAATTACCGCGAAATCCCAGACGTTCCTGGCGGGGTTCCAAGGGGCCGCGCCCCTGGCGCCACCGAATTCCCTTGGAAAAATCTTCAACTTTTGATGTTCCAGGAAGAAATCTTGACATTTAGAATGCTTCCAAATACCTAGATTTGCACGTACTGGAATAACCTAACTTCTGAAACAACATTCATGACCAGAATCTCCCTCTGATACCACTGTTGGGTTTTTCTACAACCATACATCGTATGTAGGCGCAGCGGAAATAAAGAGAAACAACCCAAAAATATTCGGATCGGCCATGAACATTGAATCAAGAAGTAATGAAAACTACTAGGCATAAATTACCTTAGTGGAGTTGGATCGAATCCAACCTAGGTGCTCCAAGAAGATGAATCCTGTCAGCGGTTATGCGAGAGTCCTCACGTAGAATGATGTCAACGTCTCTACAGTGATCCATACGAGTCGGGAGAAGAACGACTGCACCTTGCACTTCCACGAACTGCTAGGTTCGCTCCAGGAAGAACAATCACGGCGATGATCACCGGAAGGAGGTCTGCGTAGATGAGCGAAACGACGGAACGCTTCCGTCGGCTAGGGTTCGTGAAGCGGAACTCTTCCGTCGGATCTTCTTCCAGGAGGCATAAGAAGAACATACTGAACCCTTAAAACAGGTCCTATTTATATCCGAAGTATAAAAAGACCTAGACAAATCGCTATCCGCAGTCCATACAGAAGAACATGAGGTTTCTGTCAGCATTCGTCGAGTTTGCACGGAACAATCCGACGAATCCGATGAATCATATCAGACGGCAACATTTGCCGAGTTAATGATCTCTGTAACAATTCGTCGAGTTTCCACGGAACAATCCGACGAATCCGACGAAACAGACGAATCATATCAGACGAATTCCGACAGCAACATTTGATTTACCTCCCCGATTCTATATGGTGATTGGTAACCTTTACCAACACAGTCAATCTTCCAACTTCTCCACATGCTCTTATGTGCGACCCTACAGGCTCATATCACGTTGGCAGTGAGATTACATGTTTGACCACTTCTAGATCACAATGGTAACTCCAACAGAACTCCCCCTCAATCCACCTCATGCGCCTCCCTCTTCCCTTACCTCCAGCTCGCTCGCGCGCATGGCCGCCGAGGCCTACCACGACGTCCCGAGCTCTTCGTCGGGAAAGAAACGCCCTCCTTCCCAACGCTGGCCTGCCTCGCAGGCGGTGGCGAAGAAGACCAAGAAGACTCCCTCTGCTGTCAAGGCGAAGGAGGTCGTGGACCTGTCTGAGCCCGATCTCCCCTCTCCTTCCGCTGCGGATCAGGAGCTCGCCAAAGAGGGGTGAGAGCCAGGGGAGCTGGCCGCCAGGCCCAAGCCGTCGAGCCATACTAACTTCGGGCTCGGCATGAAGCCGGTGGATGCGGTCGGCTATCCGGTGCTCGTGTGGGACCTCGACCAGAACAAGGTCGCCTGCTCCTCTCTGCTCCCTTCCTAGGTAGAGGACGGCAAGGCCGGGGGTGAGGCGTTCGCCCTCGCCTTCGGCCTCTACGGTCGCGAGGACGCCTCCCTCTTTCATTCCTTCATGCCGAGGGGGGTTGTATATGAGGCGATGCGAGCCCAATTCCGGGCGATGGAGCTAACTCACATGGTGGGTCGCCGGTACCTCAAGGGGAATAGGGAGATCCAGGAGCTCAACGTCAAGCTCCAGAAGTCCGCGGATGAAGTCGCGGAGCTCAAGGGGAAAGACGCCTTATCAGAGGGCCTCCTCGCCAGTCTTCAAGGCAGACTGGTAAGTAGTACTCTGCGAAAGTCTTTTTCAGTTCGGCTTCGCTCTGTTCTTACTAACCCGCCTTTTGCTGGATGCCGAGTCCGTCAGCCAGCTTCATGCGTGGATTGCTGACTTGGAACTGGAGAACACCTGCCTCAAGGCCCAGGTCCACGACCTGACCTCGGCGGTGCTACCTCCCCCTCCTCCGCGAGCTGGAACTCGCAGTCAGTCGCGGGAAGAGAAGGAAGCCGACCGCAAGAGGTCGATGGAGATCGCGGAGCTCGTCCTCGACATTCTCAAAGGAGCGGGCATGATCATTCCCGACGCCATGGAGTTCACCACGGAGGAAGTCATCCCAGACTTGTTCGCGCCTATCTCTGAGGCGGAGGGTCGAGAGCGATTGAATAGCCGCCTGGCGAGCCGCCTTGATTTTACTTTTTGTTGATAATATAAAAGTTTTCCTTTCTTTTTGTTTCTGGCGAGACCGTCGCTGGATTGTAATCTTTTGTGGGGAATGAAAGGGAATGTTTTATCAATCTTTTCTTGTATTATCGTTTTATTTATGATTCGCATGCGATCTTTTCTATTGTGCCCGCGCGGACCTAATTTTCTTATGTTCGTGTCTGTAGATCTTCGTTCGGCGTTCGCGCTCGCCTCTCTTTTATTGGCAGCTTTTCCTCGTTGCGTTGTGTCCAGGTCACTCTCGCCTACTTTTCTTCTGCCGCGTTGTTAGGACTTAGGTTGTAGGGCCTTATCTCTGTTCGGGACGTTCCTCGCTAGAGAGCCTTACGGGAGGGGTCTACATTAGCCTGCCTCGTTCGCACTCGCCTCTTGCGAGCCCCCACCGCTATCCGCGGGTCACCGCGAGAACGGACTCCTCCCAGCTCACCTTCCTTATTCGCATCGCTATCGTTCGCGAGTGACCTTGCGAGCCACCGGCTCTATTGCCCTGCTGCGAATGACTCTCGTGTGCGAGCGGTCCTTCGGTCTCACCTCGCCCGGGTCTTGGGGTCACATGCGAGCCAAATCTCCTGTCATGAGTATCTTATTTACCTGCCCAAACCACTTGTGACTTTGCCAGCCTCTCCAGAGATCAACCTGAACCCCCCGTCTAGTGAGAGCCCGGGAGCGAAATCGATCTGGGGCATTCCAGTACCAATACTTGTCACCTTGCCAGCCTCTACAGAGATCAACCTGAACCCCCCGTCTAGTGAGAGCCCGGGAGCGGAATCGATCTGGGGCATTCCAGCACCAATACTTGTCACCTTGCCAGCGTCTCCAGAGATCAACCTGAACCCCCCGTCTAGTGAGATCCCGGGAGCGGAATCGATCTGGAGCATTCCAGCATAAGAGCTTGTCACCTTTCCAGCCTCTCCAGAGATCAACCTGAACCCCCCGTCTAGTGAGAGCCCGGGAGCGGAATCAATATGGGGCATTCCAGCACCAATACTTGTCACCTTGACAGCCTCTCCAGAGATCAACCTGACCCCCCCCCCCCCCCCCCCACCCCCCCCCCCCCCCCCCCCCCCGTCTAGTGAGAGCCCGGGAGCGGAATCGATCTGGGGCATTCCAGCACCAATACTTGTCACCTTGCCAGCCTCTCCAGAGATCAACCTGAACCCCCCGTCTAGTGAGAGCCCGGAAGTGGAATCGATCTGGGGCATTCCAGCATAAGAGCTTGTCACCTTGCCAGCCTCTGCATAGTAGCTATAACTATCAAGTGAGATGAAATATTCAACTAATCATCATAATAAGATTTTCAAGGATAAAATTGCTTCAAGTCCTACTCCCATGTATAGGGATAAGTCTTCTCCTGGTCTCGGCCCTTGAAGTAGGGGGGTTTGGGCGAGTTGCCCTTTCAGGGCTCGAAAAGCTTCCTCACACTCCGGGGTCCATTTGAATTTCTTATTGCCCCTCAGCACCTTGAAGAAGGGTGCGCACTTCTCTCCTTCCTTGGAGAGGAACCTGCTAAGTCCGGCCAGCTTCGCCGTGAGGCTTTGAACTTCCTTCGGGCTTCTCAGCGACCCCAACTCCATTATCGCCTTGACTTTGTCTGGGTTAGGTTCCACTTCTGCCGGGGTGAGTAAGTGGCCTAGGAACTTCCCTCGGCTGGCCCCGAAGACACACTTCAGGGGGTTGAGCTTCATCTTATACTTCTGTAGGGTCCCGAACGTCTCCTCAAGGTCTCGGAGGTGAGACCCAAGGTCCCGACTCTTTACCATGAGATCATCGACATAGACTTCCAAGTTTCTTCCCCTTTGTTCGTGAAAGACCCGATCCATCATTCTTTGATAAGTAGCACCTGCGTTCTTGAGCCCAAAGGGCATCATCTTATAACAGTAGCATCCGTCCCCCGTGATGAAAGAGACATCTTTGATGTCCAGGGGTGCATGCGAATTTGGTGGTAACCTGAAAAAGCATCTAAGATACGCCACTTACCTCCTCCCTTCTTCACCATGACTACATTGGAGACCCAGCCTGGATACTGGATCTCCGATACAAAACCTGCTTGTATGAGCTTTTTCACCTCCTCGCGGATTGGTCCTTCCAGCTTGTCCGCCGTGGCCCTTTTCTTTTGGAGGATGGGGCGGGTGCCCGGGTCGAGGTTGAGGCGGTGGCAAGCCACATCCGCATCGATCCCGGGCATCTCCGCGGCGCTCCAAGCGAAGACGTCCACATTCTTCTACACGCGGGCTAGGATCTCGGCCTGCTCCCCCGGACTGAGCTCTCCGCTAACTCGGACCTTTTCCACCACCCCAAGCCGAGTGGTGACTTCAAGCTCTACGACCTCATCCACGGCCTCCAGCCTAGATTGCTCTCCCCAAGCATTTTCCTTCTCTCCATTGCAAGCGAGCGCTTGGGCTCCTTCTTCCGTCTCTGCCTCTTCCACCATCATCAGCTCCTCCGCCCCTCCTTCTCGGGCACCCTTCCCTTCCCCTCTTCTTCTCCTCTCTCCGCCCTGGGCCTCTCATCGACCCCTTCCTGGGCATGAACTTCCTCTTCCTCCATCCTCTCCTCCACTCCATTATTGCCTCCGGCTTCCGACACCTCCTCCATCAGTTTATCGAACTCCTCCGCTTCCCCCATCCAAGTGATGGTGTTGACAGCCGTCACATAGCACTGTCTCGCCATCTTGGGGTCTCCCCGGACCTGGACCTGGATTCCACCCGCGTTGAACTTGAGACATTGGTGGAAGGTGGAAGGGACGCATCTGAATGCGTTGATGAGAGGTCGTCCGAATATGGCGCTGTAGCTGCTCGGGTCATCCACTATCACGAAGCGGTAGTTCCGGGACTGCCCTCCGAGGGTCACATGGAGCCCCACTCCACCTTCTACCTCCTTCCTTTCTCCCGAAAAGCCGAATAGGGGGCCATCCGAGGCCAGCACCCTCTTGGCCTCCTCCTTCATCTCGTCAAACGCCTTCTTGAAGACGACATTGACTGAGCTCCCATTATCGACTAGAATCCGCGAGACGGTGAAGTTCTCGATGGCGGTCTGGATGACCAGCGCATCACAGAACGGGTCTTCGTAGCTTGGCATGTCCTTCTGGGAGAAAGTAATTATTTCCGCCGGGGGTGGAGCAGTGGATGTTGAGGCCACGCTCCACCGATAGATGGTATGAAGGCTAGCCTTGCGGGTTGCCTCCACCCCTACCCCCCCCCCCCCCCCCCCCCCCCATGGATCACCCAGATCCCTCCTCTACTCCCCACATCGACTCTGTCTTCGCGCTTTTCTTCCTCCTCTCCTCGAGGCTCGACCTCCTCTATTCTCACCTGTTGCCTTGGCGCGGGCACCCGGCCCCTTTTTGTTTCCAGGAACTCTGGCATCGTGGAAGTCACAATACTGCAACGCCACCTCCCCTGCTTCGCCATTCGCCACCCTATTCCTCCTCCTTCTTGCTGCCCCTGCTTCCTCTCTAGCCTCTTCTCTTCTTCCTCTTCCTCCTCTTCCCCTCCTGATCGCCATGGCTTGCTGAGGCGGGGGAGGCAGCTGCCTCGGACCCTGCCTCCACCCCAACTAGTGGGGTCTTCCTTGTCCTCCGTAGAAGTTACCCCTTCCCGCGCCGTAACCCCTTCCCTGACCTTGCATTCCTTCGGCACGTTGCCTCCACTCCCCCTCCGGGGCCCTGGGCTCTTCCCTTCTCCTTACCTCTTGCTGCCTGACCTCCGACTCACTGAGCTTTGCTAGCCTCTTGGTGAGCTCCGGATTGGCCTCCTCACTCTCAAAATCCTCCGCCACCCTCTCCATCAACTCCTCATAGGAGACGAGGGCTTTCCTCTTCAAAGCCATTTTGAAGAAACTCTCCTTTAGCACGACGGTGAAAGCGAGCTGGAGTGCAAACCCTGGCATATCCTGAGTGAGTAGCACTTCTTCCTGGAACCAATCTGCGTACCGAGCCAACGACTCTTTTGGCTCCTGCTTCACTTTGAAGAGGGACTCGGCGTCCTTCTTCCTCTTCTTTGCAGTTGAGAATCGCAACAGGAACCTCCGGCGCAAATCCTCGAAGGCGTAGATCGACCCTGTAGGGAGTTGATGGAACCAGTCCCTGGCCTTTTCCTTAAGAGTGAGGGCGAAGAGCCAATACTTGAAAGCATTCGACATCGGCCTGATGGAGACCGAGTCCTCAAAAGTCTGAAGATGTTGGACAGGGTCATCCCTGCCGTTGTAGTACACCCTGTCCCACTCTCCGAACCCTGTCGGGATAGGTGCAAAAAGTACCAACTCACAGAAGGGACTTCCCCCTTCTACCACCCTTTCTCGCTCCGCTCTCCCCCCCTTGCTCTCTCGCCAGACCCGAGCTCGTGGCGACCGCGCTTGCGAGAACAACATTCTCCTGGACCACTCCCACAATCTCCAGGCCCTCCGGATGCGTGCTCTCCTGAGTCGTGCTTGCCGGCCCAGAGCTCGCTGGCACGGAGCTCGCCGTCACGGGACTCGCCGGGCTGGCGAACAGTACTCGCACTTCCATGTCTTGAACTGAACTTCCTGCGACTTTTTTCCGGCCCTCCCCCCTGGGGCGTTTTCGCCAACCGCTGCTGGAGGAAGGGTTGCCTGAGATGCTGGGGTCGCGAACTCGCTCCGCAGCGCCGCGACCGTGAGCCCGAAGGTGTCAAGCACCTCCCTCCTGAAGTCCGCGAACATCCTCGGCGTCACCACCTGCGGTGGCTCACTGAACCCCTCGCCTGATCCTCGCCTCCTGTCATGCCTGCTCCTTGGAACTTTCTTGGACCAGCCACACTCCACGCTCACCACACCAAAATGTTGAAACTGATTTCTCGGTCTCTTGTGGAGCTCGGGGCCCTCACCGAGATGAGGGGCAGCTAGCCCTTACTGATCCCTCGGAGAAGATAGACAGAAGACTAGAAAGAAGACTAAGACCTTAGTCACAGCGAGGAGGTCCCTCCACTAACCTGGAAGATCGTTGAGCGCTTCCCCTCCCAAGCCATAGCTGAGATTCGTTCACCTTGGAGAGCTCTGGAAATGCTAACCAAAGGAAGCCTGAGGAGAGAGAAGCTGAAGTCAAGTCCTCTCCAAAGGTGCCCTTAAGGTCCTATTTATAGGTTTTCTGGTCCGGCCTGCAAATAGCAGGATTCCGCCTTTTGATTTTACTATCCACACCCCAAATGGGTCTGCTAACAGCTGGGCTCCGCTATTTGGGTAGGCTAATGACAGGCCAATGGGGATAAAGAGGTAATTTGGTTGATCATAGGATGATCAGCGCATTCATCAAACGCGGCAGCTTGGAGGGTTCGTCGAACGTAGCGTTTTGGCGAGTTCGTCGAACGTGGCCCACACTTCATCGGGCGCCGGACTGAATTCGTTGACCTCGATCGAGGTTCGTCGATCCCGGCGACTGTGGAAGAAATTTGGCTCGCCAGTGTTCTCGCGATCCTTCGGCGAGTCTCTAGCTCGCTCGCCTCCTTGCGAGCATTCGGCGAGCCTCTGGCTCGCTCGCCTCCTTGCGAGCATTCGGCGGGCCTCTGACTCGCTCGCCTCCTTCGCTTATTCTCTGCCTATTAACATGTATATGTTTCGAGTACCTGACTCGCCTCACCTTTATTTGATTCTCCACTAGGCGAATATCGGGGTTGTACAAGCAGTTTAATATAGACTATATATTCAGAAATGTACTCATTCTAAATTCAACATGCCTAAGTCAATTTTAAAAGAATTAAACTTGGCCTCATCCAGTGGCTTAGTGAAGATATCAGCTACTTGATTGTATGTAGGGACATATTTAAGTTTGATATATTCACACTCTACATGCTCTCTAATAAAATGATACATAATTTCTATGTGCTTGGTCTTGTTATGGGAAACAGGATTTTTAGCAATAGAAATTGCACTGTGTAACACCCCAATATTCTTAGTTCAGCGAAGTAGGCGGAGTGGTAGTGTTGCGCTCGAGATAGGCTAAAAATTCCACAACAGTTCTCTGCGCACGACCATTGTCCTCTTCGCGCACGACCATTGATCGTGCGCCAATGATCGTGCGTTCATTCGCAAGGAATTGGAGTTCTGTCTCGGCTTATCGCACGACCATTCTCCTCTTCGCGCACGACCAGTGATCGTGCGCCTGTGATCGTGCGCCCTGTTTATTCTGCTCCGCGATTTTGAGCGGAGAAGACGATCCGGCCGTCCAAATCTTTTGGAATCCTGATCCAATGGCTAGGATTAAATGCTGGAGGGTCTTAGGGCTTGTGAGAGGAGATTAATCCTCATTCTTTTGAGGTGTTTCTCTCTCCTAGGCTAGAGGAAGAAGAAGGAGTTAAGGAAGAAGAAGGAGAGATCCCGCCATTGACGGAGCTCCGGAGCTCCGTTTCGCGAGCCGTTTCCAGATCTGGAGAGTGCAGCCCGGTGCGGTCGTTTCCCTCCGTTTAAAATCTCGGATCCATGGCGAAGAAGAACGCTCCTAGGGTAACGATTCTTCCTCTCGATTCTTTGGACTTGTCATTTGTCCTCTCCTTCATTTCTCTATGCTTGCATGAGGAATCCCTTTCACCAAATGGGTGAAGTGTAGGATTTCCCTCAAGTTCTTCGGAACTCCGGGTCGATTATCTCCGTCCCCGGCATATTGCATGTAGAAAATCCGGTAGTCGTGCGGATTTAGGCATTTTGTGTGAAGCCTATTCGTGGTCGTGAGCCCGAATCGGTGATGCTTGGTTTGCGACGTTGCATTTAGGTTAAGCCTAGAATGCGTGCCGGAGAATGACTCCGTGAAATCATCTTTAGTATTGCGGGATTTAAATTGTAGGCGTCTTGTGAAGATCCTAACGAAAGCCCCATGCTTTGAGATTGGATGAAGGCAAACCTTCACCACGAAATTGATGCGGAGTGCATTGTACCTCCATTGTTGAATATTTGTGAAGCCTAGATCCCTGCGAAGGGGTTAGGTGCGTAGCTTATATTTTGTGTAACACGTGAAAGTGCTAAACTCTTACGGGCCGAGGTGAAGCCGTACCCGCGTCGTGCGATAGATCGCGACGATTAGAGCACGGGCAAAGCTAAACCGAACCCGTTTCCATGCAGATCGGTAAGATGTCCCTACCTCATGTAAGCCGTGTGATCATGGGAGAGGTCGTGGAAGGTGATTTACCTAGACCGACCAAAAGCTCTTTTTCCCACCTAAGGCGATGGCCCATACGGTGGAGTGTTTTGTGGAATTGATGTTGTTAGCCTCATGCGGTTGTTTAGGTGGTTGTGGGGAACCTTCGGGTGAACCCAACCAACATCATGTGCATACCTAGGTTCCCTCCTTTTTGATGCTCAACCTAGAAGATTGAATGTGCTTGAAACCTCACCTTGTGTAGTTGCACCTTCTTGATATTAGTACTTGTGCTAGTATGGCTTGCTTGCAGGGTAGAAGCTCCGCCACCCCGATAAGGGGTGGGGTCATTATAATTTGGTCAGCTGTGCTGACCGTTACATTGTTTTCCACCACTTGGTGGAATGTTCTTATGCAGGTGCAGGTGAGCCTAGTGGGAAATAGCGGGCGGTGGCCCCTTTGCTGAGTTGGCCCTTGAAGGCCAACCTCTTTTTTTAGCTTTCTCGTGTATTGCCGGCCTGCGTGCCGATGTATGTTTTGGAGTTTTAGTACATTTGTTAAATGTAAGGCCTTAAGGCCATAACACTATTTCATGGTTTCATTCCTATGATAGTGGACAATTCTAATGGAAATGTTAAATCATTATGCTTCCGCTAGTGTTTAGTATACTCTGTTGTAGTTCTTTCTGTTTATCACCTTTTAACTCCTAGCTAGTGTGGTTTGTATGGCGTGGGGTCCCGGCCGGACCTACTGTTATACTATTAATACTGGCAGGGTGTTACAATTTGGTATCAGACTTAAGGCGTCGATCCGTAGTTTAGCGAATTCGGGACGAATTCCTTTTAAGGGGTGATGCGCACGGGTTGTGCATTCACCTAAAACGATAAAAACTAATAAGAATGTCCACTTAGGAATGAAAAAAAAAACAAACTTGTTTGCGGAACCTGAGCGTTCCATGATTGATGTTTGATATGTTGTGGGTCACTAAATTGTGCCTTGCAAGATTATAGGTGACTAGAAGTGCTGCGGGGAAGTCTCGACCCCGTAGCACCGCTGAAAGTAGTGGGTCGGCTAAAGTGCCAGCGACCACTCCTTCGGCTGAGATGATCAGAATGGTCGCAGAAGCGGTCTTCGCGATGATCAATGCTCAACCGCAAAGGCTTGCGCAGCTTGCTACGCCTACTACAGCTGCGGCCCCGGTGATCGAACCTGCAGTGGAACCTGCGGTGGAACCGAGGGTTGAGGCCCCTGTGCCAGTAGCTGCAGTGGAACCTGCGGTAGCGCCAAGGGTGGAACGTCAAGTTGCGCAAGTAGCTGTGGGGCAAGCGCGTGACCAGCAATTAAAGCACTTCTTGAGCTTTAATCCTCCTACCTTCTCGGGATCTGAGTCACCAACGGAGGAAGAAGACTGGTTGTCAAGAGTTAGAAGAACTCTGAGGGCGACAGCGACGGACGAAGTCATGATGGTCACCTTAGCCACTTTCCTTCTTGATGGAGAGGCTGTAATGTGGTGGGAAGAGCAGGAGCTGCATAAGTTCTGCGGTAGAGATATTACTGAAATCACAATGGCTGAGTTTTCAAAGTCGTTCCTCCATAGGTTTATCCCCTCTGCCCAGCGCATTGCGTTACAAAACCAGTTCTTGAGGTTGACACAAGGTGATCGCTCCGTTGACGATTACTTGCATGAGTTTACTAGACTAAGTCGCTATGCGGGGTCCTTGGTGGAGGATGAGGAGACAAAGACAAATAAGTTCTATGAAGGGCTTCGGGACGAGTTGAGGCTGCTCCTCGCAGGCCCCATGACGTTTGGCTTCCAGGTGATGGTCCAAACTGCCAGATCCCTAGAGTTGGACATGAAGAGGGTACAAGCAAAAACCGTGGCAAAGAAACCTGAGTTTCATGCGTCGGCCTCTCAGTCCAAGTCAGAGTTCAGAAAGAACAAAAGGAAGTTCAAACCGGCGGAGCAAACCCGCTCAAATATTTCGGGAGCAACGACTGTGCGGAGTCCTATCACGTGTTTCACCTGCGGGAAGGTAGGACATAAGGCCGCAGTGTGTCGAAGTGGTCCCCCGAAGGCAGAGAACCGAGCGTTGGACCATGCTCGTGCTGCGGAAAAGGGTAAAGCTGCGGAATCTTCGGCTTCCCAGCACATTATTCCGACTCAGCCGAGAGTCTATTCGCTTGGCCAGCAAGAAGCTATACGACAAACTGATGTCGTCACAGGTACGAATTAGAAGTTAGCTTTTACAGCTATATATATATAATTCATACTATTGTACGACTATATGCTTTATTTGTGTACAATTAGGTTTCGTCCTAATTTTCAACTATCCAGGCGAGAGCTCTATTTGATACGGGTGCATCGCACTCTTTTCTGTCTGAGGACTTCGTGGTGTGAATTGGAGTGCCGTCTACCTTTGTAGAGGATAGATTGGAAGTAGTGCTACCCAATGGATCTCAAATGAGTGCAGATAGGAAGAGCCGTGTGAAGGTGCGGATCGGAAATCAGGATTTCGATTTGGAAGCATTGTTATTACCGTTAGCTGAATTCGATGTGATCTTCGGCATGGACTGGCTCTCGGAGCAGCGAGCATGCATAGATTGCAATTCAAAGGAGATCACTCTGGGAAAGAACACCGAAGGAGAAACCACATTCACCGGTATGCGAGGAGCGAGCAAGACGCTGATGTCTGCTCTCCAAGTGGTTAAAGCGGTGAGAAAAGGCGCTGAGTTGTTCTTCACTTTGTTGGAGGCTTCGGAGCCAAAGCCCAGGTTATGTGATGTCCCAGTTGTAGCGGAGTACGCCGAGGTGTTTCCTAACGAACTCCCTGGGGCTCCGCCTCATCGGGAGATTGATTTCTGTATCGAGTTGGTGCCAGGTGCCAAACCTGTGGCCCGCTCACCGTACCGGATAGCGCCAAAGGAACTGGCAGAGCTGAAGGTCCAATTGCAAGAGCTGCTAGAGCAAGGCTACGTACGTCCAAGTTCATCGCCTTGGAGTGCACCGGTCCTCTTTGTGAAAAAGAAGGACGGGAGCTTACGTCTATGTATTGATTATCGAGAGCTAAACAAGTTGACCGAGAAGAACCGATATCCGATTCCAAGAATCGATGATTTATTCGACCAACTGGTTGGGTCGACGGTTTACTCCAAGCTGGACCTAAGGTCCGGCTACTATCAACTGCGAATAAGGGAATGTGACATTCCAAAAACAACGTTCAGTACCCGTTTTGGGCACTATGAGTTCACGGTGATGCCGTTCGGTCTGTCTAATGCACCGTCGGTATTCATGGACTTAATGAACAGGACGTTTCGAGAGTATTTGGATCAATTTGTGATCGTCTTCATCGACGACATTTTGGTATACTCTCAGTCGAAAGAGGAGCATGTAGGGCATCTGCACAGCAGTTCTGAGCACCTTGAGGAGGAGTCAGCTATATGCCAAGTTCTCCAAGTGCGAGTTTTGGCTATCGTCAGTAGCATTCCTTGGTCATGTTGTTAGTGGAGAAGGAATTGCAGTTGATCCGTCGAAGATAGAAGCGGTCCGAGCGTGGCCTTTGTTGAAAAACATAGCGGAAGTCCGAAGTTTCTTAGGACTTGCCGGCTATTATAGGCGCTTTGTGGAAAACTTCTCGAGGATTTCACTCCCTCTCACTAAACTGACTAGGAAAGATCATAAGTTCGTTTGGTCGCCCGAGTGCGCACTGAGCTTTTGAAGAGCTGAAGAGCCGTCTGACCACGGCGCCCATTCTATGCTCGCCATGTGGTACGGAAGGCTACGAAATTTATAGCGACGCCTCGGGGAGTGGTTTGGGTTGTGTCCTAGTGCAGTTCGGAAAGGTAATTGCCTACGGCTCCCGGCAACTGAAGGTTCATGAGAGGAATTACCCGGTCCATGATTTGGAGCTAGCGGCCGTGGTATTTGCTCTTAAGCTGTGGAGGTATTATTTGTATGGCGTGAAGATCGACATCTTTACCGACCACAAGAGCCTCAAGTACCTGCTGGATCAAAGGGAGTTGAATATGCGTCAAAGGAGGTGGATGGAGTTCCTTGGGGACTACACCTTCGACATCAAGTCTACTCCTGGAAAGGGGAATGTAGTTGCGGACGCGTTGAGTCGTCGGGCTCCCGCTCAGGCAAATTGGATTTTGATGCACGATGAGCGTCTAATCCGCGAGCTGGAAGAAATGGAGATCATTTGTGTTGATCGAAGAGCGTCTACTTCAGCATGCTTGAACTGGACGGAGGTTCAATACCACCTTGCCGACCGAGTTCGACAGGCATTGGAGCTGGACGAGAGCATGAAACGCTATAAAGCGGAAACCGTTGACGGGTTAAACGCTGATTTTTCTTTCGAAGATGGCCTTATGTGGAAGAATGGTAGATTGTGCGTCCCAAACGTTGGTACTCTACGGGTGGAGTTGATGTACGAGACTCATCATACCAAGTACTCGATCCACCCTGGGAGCACGAAAATGTACAGGGACATGAAGAAACTTTTCTGGTGGCCGGGTATGAAGAAAGACATTGCCCTCTACGTGGCCATTGTGTAACACTTGCGCGTTGGTGAAGGTGGAATGTCAACGTCCCGGTGGATTTTTGAAGTCCTTGCCGATTCCGGAATGGAAGTTTGACGATATTTCGATGGATTTCGTGCACGGATTACCGAGATCGCAACAGGGAAATGACGCCATCTGGGTGATCGTGGACCGATTGACGAAGGTATCGCATTTTATTCCGAACCGGAAGGATGATTCTGTAGAAAACCTAGCGAAGCTCTATGTCGATAGTATTGTGAGGCTGCACGGTGTCCCTCGTAGCATCGTCAGCGATCGTGACGGGCGTTTCACATCGAAAGATTGGAGGCTTATCCATGAACTGTTGGGCACTAAATTGAAGTTCAGCACGGCCTTCCACCCGCAAACGGATGGACAGACCGAGAGGACCAACAGGACTATGGAGGATATGCTCCGAATGTGCGCTCTAGATTTTGGAAAGAAGTGGGAAGATCATCTCTATATGATCGAGTTCTCCTACAATAATAGCTACCAAGCCAGTATAAAGATGGCTCCTTTCGAGGCCCTCTATGGTAAGAAGTGTCGCACGCCGTTGTCTTGGGCAGAAACGGGCGATACTAAGCTATTAAAGCGAAATGATGTTGAGGAAGCAACTTCGACGATCCGAACTATACGTGAAAGGCTATTGATTGCCCAGGATAGGCAAGCAAAATATTTCAACGCTAAGCATAGGAACCTAGAGTTCGCCGTCGGTGACCGGGTTTACTTGAAGATCAAACCGTTCAAAGGTGTATCAAGGATCCGACGCTTGAAAAAGCTCAGCCCAAGGTACTTAGGACCGTTTGAGATCGTGGAGCGTGTTGGTGATGCGGCTTATCGGCTTGCACTATCTGCAGAGCTGAGCGGTCTACACGACGTGTTTCACATTTCAGTTTTGAGAAAGGCGGTGCAAGAGCCTACTCACATCGTTGCAGTTGGCAAAGTGCCGGTTGATAGTGGGTTGTCGACGAAAGTCAAGCCCTTACGCATCGAAGATACCGAAGTAAAGCAGTTGTGGAACAAGTCCATTCGGATGGTGAAAGTCTGGTGGGATAATTGCGGCCGAGAGGAGCTATCTTGGGAGAGAGAGCAAGCGATGCTTGCGGAGTACCCCGAGCTATTCCTCTCAGGTAATTTATAACTGTAATTCCTGCTATTACTGTTTTCGAAATTTCGGGACGAAATTCTTTTAAGGGAGGTGGAGTTGTAACACCCCAAAATTCTTAGTTCAGCGAAGTAGGCAGAGTGGTAGTGTTGCGCTCGGGATAGGCTAAAAATTCCACAACAGTTCTCTGCGCACGACCATTGTCCTCTTCGCGCACGACCAGTGATCGTGCGCCAATGATCGTGCGTTCATTCACAAGGAATCGGAGTTCTGTCTCGGCTTATCGCACGACTATTCTCCTCTTCGCGCACGACCAGTGATCGTGCGCCTGTGATCGTGCGCCTGTGATCGTGCGCCCTATTTATTCTGCTCCGCGATTTTGAGCGGAGAAGACGATCCGGCCGTCCAAATCTTTTGGAATCCGATCCAATGGCTAGGATTAAATGCTGGAGGGTCTTAGGGCTTGTGAGAGGAGATTAATCCTCATTCTTTTGAGGTGTTTCTCTCTCCTAGGCTAGAGGAAGAAGAAGGAGGTAAGGAAGAAGAAGGAGAGATCCCGCCATTGACGGAGCTCCGGAGCTCCGTTTCGCGAGCCGTTTCCAGATCTGGAGAGTGCAGCCCGGTGCGGTCGTTTCCCTCCGTCTAAAATCTCGGATCCATGGCGAAGAAGAACGCTCCTAGGGTAACGATTCATCCTCTCGATTCTTTGGAATTGTCATTTGTCCTCTCCTTCATTTCTCTATGCTTGCATGAGGAATCCCTTTCACCAAATGGGTGAAGTGTAGGATTTCCCTCAAGTTCTTCGGAACTCCGGGTCGATTGTGTCCGTCCCCGGCATATTGCATGTAGAAAATCCGGTAGTCGTGCGGATTTAGGCATTTTGTGTGAAGCCTATTCGTGGTCGTGAGCCCGAATCGGTGAGGCTTGGTTTGCGACGTTGCATTTAGGTTAAGCCTAGAATGCGTGCCGGAGAATGACTCCGTGAAATCATCTTTAGTATTGCGGGATTTAAATTATAGGCGTCTTGTGAAGATCCTAACGAAAGCCCCATGCTTTGAGATTGGATGAAGGCAAACCTTCACCACGAAATTGATGCGGAGTGTATTGTACCTCCTTTGTTGAATATTTGTGAAGCCTAGATCCCTGCGAAGGGGTTAGGTGCGTAGCTTATATTTTGTGTAACACGTGAAAGTGCTAAACTCTTACGGGCCGAGGTGAAGCCGTACCCGCGTCGTGCGATAGATCGCGACGATTAGAGCACGGGCAAAGCTAAACCGAACCCGTTTCCATGCAGATCGGTAAGAGGTCCCTACCTCATGTAAGCCGTGTGATCATGGGAGAGGTCGTGGAAGGTGATTTACCTAGACCGACCAAAAGCTCTTTTTCCCACCTAAGGCGATGGCCCTTACGGTGGAGTGTTTTGTGGAATTGATGTTGTTAGCCTCATGCGGTTGTTTAGGCGGTTGTGGGGAACCTTCGGGTGAACCCAACCAACATCATGTGCATACCTAGGTTCCCTCCTTTTTGATGCTCAACCTAGAAGATTGAATGTGCTTGAAACCTCACCTTGTGTAGTTGCACCTTCTTGATATTAGTACTTGTGCTAGTATGGCTTGCTTGCAGGGTAGAAGCTCCGCCACCCCGGTAAAGGGGTGGGGTCGTTATAATTTGGTTAGCTGTGCTGACCGTTACTTTGTTTCGCCACCACTTGGTGGAATGTTCTTATGCAGGTGCAGGTGAGCCTAGTGGGAAATAGCGGGCGGTGACCCCTTTGCTGAGTTGGCCCTTGAAGGCCAACCTCTTTTTTTAGCTTTCTCGTGTATTGCCGGCCTGCGTGCCGATGTATGTTTTGGAGTTTTAGTACATTTGTTAAATGTAAGGCCTTAAGGCCATAACTCTATTTCATGGTTTCATTCCTATGATAGTGGACAATTCTAATGGAAATGTTAAATCATTATGCTTCCGCTAGTGTTTAGTATACTCTGTTGTAGTTCTTTCTGTTTATCACCTTTTAACTCCTAGCTAGTGTGGTTTGTTTGGCATGGGGTCCCGGCCGGACCTACTGTTATACTATTAATACTGGCAGGGTGTTACACACTGGATGAGTCACACAGCAGGGGAGATTGTCTTACCTTGATGTTGTAATCTTCCAACTGATGTTGGATCCACAGAATTTGAGCATAACAGCTACCTGCTGCAATGTACTCTGATTCAGCTGTGGACATTGCCACACTGGTTTGCTTTTTGCTGCTCCATGAGATCAGCCTCCTTCCTAGGAATTGACAGGTGTCACTTGTGCTTTTTCTGTCCTCTTTGCATCCTGCAAAATCTGCATCTAAATAGCCTATCAGTTCAAAATCATTGTTCCTAGGGTACCAGAGGCTAAGATCTAGGCTTCCCTTGAGGTATCTCAAGATCCTCTTCACAGAGGTGTAGTGAGATTCCTTAGGACATGCCTGATACTTAGCACAAACACATGTAGAATACATAATGTCTGGCCTACTAGCAGTCAAGTACAACAGGGATCCAATGATACACCTGTACATGGATTCATCAAAGGCCTTCCCCTTTTCATCCTTGTCTAATGATACATTAGATTCCATGGGTGTTCTCATGGTGGAGGCAAACTCCATCCCAAATTTCTTGATGAGCTCCTTAGTGTACTTGGTCTGGGAGATGAAAATTCTATCATCAGACTGTTTCACCTGGAGCCCAAGGAAATATTTGAGCTCACCCATACTGCTCATCTCAAACTCCCCCTGCTATTAGATTAGCAAATCTCTTGTAGAGGTTGTCATCAGTAGACCCAAAAATTATGTCATCAACATAAATTTGGACTAAGAGACACTTGCCCCTTGTTTCCCTAAGAAACAATGTGTTATCAATCTTTCCCCTCATGAACTTGTTCTTGAGGAGAAAGCTGGACAAAGTCTCATACCAAGCCCTTGGAGTTTGCTTAAGACCATACAGGGCTTTCCTAAGAAAATAGACATGAGATTTAAGAGTAGGATGTACAAAACCTGATGGCTGCTCTACATATACTTCCTCTTTTAGATTTCCATTCAGGAATGCTGATTTGACATCTATTTGGTAGACTTTGAAGCCCTTGTGAGCAGCATATGGAAGGAATAGTCTTATGGCCTCCATCCTTGCAACTGGGGCAAAGGTTTGGTCAAAGTCTATTCCTTCCTCTTGCCTATACCCTTTTGCAACCAGCCTTGCTTTGTTTTTGATGATTGTCCCATTCTCATCCAACTTATTTCTGAATATCCATTTGGTGCCAATGATGTTGTGTCCTTCTTGTCTTGGCACCAACTTCCATACTTTGCATCTTTTGAATTGCAAAAGCTCTTCTTGCATAGCCTGAATCCAGAATGGATCCAGGTTGGCCTCTTCAAACCTTTTAGGCTCTACCTGTGACAGAAAACTTAGGAACAAGGCCTCATTGTGAGCCATGCTCCTTGTTGTCACACCTTGCTAAACATTCCCTATTATCGGCTCTAAGGGATGATCCCTTCGATGTCTGGTAGCTGCAGTCATTCTGTTCTCAGCTTGATGTGTTGTTTCTGCAGGTTCAACAGTTTTTTCATCAAGGTTGACTTCTTCCTCTTCAGGGATGGCAACATCAGAAATAGTTTTGTTGCAGCTGGGAGTGTCTTGTATAGACATCCTTTCCAATTCCAGTTCATTTCCTGTCAAAACAGAAGATCTAGACCAGCCTTTATATATTAGGCTGTTCTCATCAAAAGAAACATCCATAGACTCCTCTACAACATGAGTTTTCTTATTGTATACTCTATAAGCTCCACTATGTGAGCTATAGCCAACAAGAACACCTACATTGCATTTCTCTGCAAACTATGTTAATTGGTATTTTCCATTATTTAGAATGTAGCATTTGGAGCCAAAGATTCTAAAATATGAAATTGTAGGTTGTTTGCCTTTCAGAATTCCATAGGGGGTTTTCCCATGAACCTTATTAATAGAAGCTCTATTGAGAACATGATAAGCTGTATTGACTGCCTCAGCCTAGAAATATTCTGGGAGTGAGGAGTCACTAAGCAGTGTTCTCCCAGCTTCTATCAAGGTCCTATTCCTCCTCTCAGCCACACCATTTTGTTGTGGAGTCTTTGGGGAGGAGAACTCTTGGGTGATACCAAATTCTTGACAAAATCTTGTCATTGCATCAGATTGAAATTCTGTGCCATGGTCAGTCCTAGTCCTGACCACAACACATTGTAGATCATTCTGAATTGCCTTGACATGATTGATAAAGATATTTAAAGTATCAGATTTCTTTTTAAGAAAGAATACCCATGTATATTTTGAGTGATCATCAACAATCACCAAAGTATACAACTTTTCACCTAGGCTCTGAATTGGCAAAGGACCAAACAAGTCCATATGCAAGAGATAAAAACATCTTTCAGTGTCTTTGGAGCCAATACTTTTAAAGGTGGCCCTAGTTTGCTTACCCATTTGGCATGCATGACAGGGACCATCTTAAATACATTTTAAATTTGGACTATTCCTAACAAGATTTTTAGAGAAAAGTTTATACATTGTCTTGTAGTTAATATGAGCAAGTCTCTTGTGTTATTGAACAGAAAGAGACTCATTCTCATTATCTACCAGACAAAGAGAAGTAAAAGAATTTCTGCAAGTGAAATCTAAGCAATAAACATTTCCACTCCTAGTGCCTGAGAGAATAGTCTCTAAGTCATTTGACTTTTTGATCAAGCACTTGTCATTGTGGAATTCAATGACATAGCCTAAGTCAGATAGTTGACTTATGCTTACTAGGTTGTGTTGCAACCCTTCAACATAAGCTACCCTTGTGATTGTAACTATGCCATTGGAGATCATACCATAGCCTTTGGTGACTCCTGTTTCACCTCCCCCAAATATAACTTTGGGTCCATTCTTCACAGGCTTGTAATCCTGTAGAAGACTCCTAGTTCCTGTCATGTTCCTTGAGCACCCACTGTCCAAGTACCATATTTGGTTGAGACTGGTACTTGAAATACCCTGCAAAGAAAGATTTAGTTATCCTTAGGATCCCAAAAAGCTTTGGGTCCTAGGTGCCTGTTAGTTTGATGCGATACTCTCACACTAGCTACAACTAGCAGGAAAGCTCTTCTTTGCATTAGGTACATTGGGGTTGTACCAACTGATGCACAAATCTTAGCACGCCGCTTTGGCGGTAGTAAGATTGCGGCACGAAACGGCAGTGTACCGATCGTTCAAGTAATATAAAATGGGAATGAATCCCCAAGTATCGATCTCAAAGGAACACAGTAAGGTGGAGTTTACTATTGCGGTAGGACTTGAGATTGAAGTCCTTTAGTCGGATGGGTGCGAAAGTGGGTGATTTGGTTTGTGGAAAATAAAGAAAAACAACTATAACCACTCCTATGCAATGCCGCTATGCAATGCTTCGCTTGGCGGGATGGAGACTAGGCAGGCCTTGAGCGCACTGCGTCGCAAGGGCGGATGGACGAGTAGGCAAGCAAAATCGAACTGTGCAGGCCTTGAGCGCGCTGCTTCGTTAGGCGAATGGATTACACGGGCCTCTATGCCACGCTTCGCTAGGCGGATGGAAAAGTAGGCATACAGATGAGGGTCGCAAGCACCTCGTCGACAAGCACGCCACTAGCAATTGCTAGTGCGGCACACGAACGCGACGGCGGAATGGAAATGGATGGTGGCGCACCTCATACACATATATAGATAAAAAGATGCATTCACATAGACATGAAATACTTTATAAAATAAGATCTATAGTGCTCATCATCAAATAATGAAAGATCTAGCTATTACAACACATAATACAAAGAGGGAGAGCAAGTAAGAAATCGACCGAATCCGAAGTCTCATTGAGGGTTCACGGTTGGAATCACTGGGTTGTCAATTCGCATCCAAGCTCGGTCCTCGACTGCGTCCAAGGTAGACAAGGTTGTCACTACCCTCCAATGGCCCGTCTTCTTCGTCTCACGATCCGGTAGCACCACCTAGCTTCCTTCTCTTTGAATAATGGCGGATGAAGAGCTGGATCCTTCTTCTTGAAGCTCAAGGTTGATGGAGGAGGCCTAGGGACAAGCCCTGATGGAGTGGTGGAAGGGGTATGGAGCTGGGATGTCCTTTGCGGCGGAAAAGGCGGAACAAGTACGATACTCTTTGCTAGGGCAGAGAACTGCGCTTTTATAGAAAAGAGTCAGAAAATTGGTCACGCACGGTCGAACGCACGACCGTGCGTAGACCGTGCGATATTAAGTATAAAGACTTGCGCAGGAAGACGACCTGGAGCACCCGTGCGATTTACTCACGCACGGGCAAATCCGCCCGTTAGCCAAAACGCACGGGTAAATTCAGAAAGGGGAGAAACGAGGCCAAACAGGCAGAACGTGCGATTCCTTCACGCACGGGCGCTGCCCGTGCGCAGAGACGCACGAGTAACAACAGAACATCAGTTTCCTCCTCAGCAAAGGGCGCACGACTGAAACCGACCGTTCGCCAACAAAATGCACGACCGTGCGATACGCACAGATCAGAACTCAAACTGAAACTGATGAAATGTCCTCCTGCATAGCAATAACAGGGCTGGGAATACACTTCCATCACAAAAAATAAAGCACAAAAAGGCTGAGGAGCACGCTGTGCTTACCCTCAACACTAAAACAAGAAAACACACACCACTACAGGCCTATATGTGCATTTAGCAAGGAATAACAATTATGAACTAAAATAAGCCTAAAGTGTAGTGCAAAGATTAGAAATACGGCCCAGATGAGCCCATAAATGTATATATAAATGGGACTCATCACACCCCCAGACTTACCTGTTTGCGCATCCCGAGCAAACAAATTCGGCGGAGTATGAAAAAGGTAGCTAGAGTAGAAAATTACAAAGACAGAGTAAGATGCGAAGTATCATACATATGCACATAAAAATTCTGTAAAAGAACATTCTAACTATACTAACAAATTTACAAAAGTATAAATGCGTAAATAGAGATTTATTTGTACTCAGATGGTGATTCGTGAAGAATTTATGCGGTCGTGCCCGGTGTGAAAGTAAACAAGCCACTCAGGAGGGTGTTGCGAAAGACCAGAATTAGGAAATAACTCCGCTAAAATCCATCAACGATGAGAACCATAAGCTTGCCCGGTTACACTCTCTCCACGGCGCTAGCAAACTCACAAGTTAAATCAATAGGGATTTACAGTTATAATGGGGCTTAGGTTACGGTATGATATTCAATGATAAACGAGATGGCTACGCAACCCAATTGAGTCTAAAGATAATGCTGAACCCAAAACAAGACCACAAGCGATGCTAGTGTGACACACCCCCAGACTTAGCTTGAAAACTGGGTGTGCACACAGCCTACTCCAGCAAATACCAACTGAATTTTTTTATTACGCTCAAGGGGATTTCTTTTCATTCTAAATCTTTTTTGATTTTTTCTTTTAACTTCATTATTTTCTTTTTCTTTTTCTTTTTCTTTTTCCTTTATCCCCGGTTGGTTTACAAAAAGGAGTTCAGCAAATAATATAGATCTTTCTTTCACATCGCAAAGGTTCCAAGCATCACATCCAAATATGAAATGTAATTTCAGTTAACACATTTTTGGTTGCGATAATAGGATAAGCTTCAAGCTTTGGTGATTGAAAGAGGAGCTGAAACAAAGGAGGGGTAGGCACAAACTTGGCTTGCAAAGGTAAGCGCATAGGTCATGGAAAACAAGGCTCAAACTAGCCAAAACAAAGGCCTACATCATATTTAACAAGATGAGCTACTCTCGCCCATGCTTCAAGAGTCGCTTGGGGCAAGTTCTTAGCCCACGAGAAAGGTAAACCTTCCTTCCGACTCGAGCAACACACAACTAGCGCTCGCTTACACACAACACCGCGCTACCATAAATTTCAGTCACATTCACCAAATGAGTAAAGTAAATCAAAGATTACGCAAGAATACTAATTGTAAATTAAAAGCATAGAGATTATCTAATTTTACTCAAATTTCTATGGAAGCATGCGGATGCGACTAGAGCACTACAAGAGTCAACATTATACTCCAAATTGCAATTCCTCAGCTAACACCCTATTTCACATACCAACCAAAATAAGTATGAATGGAAATACACATACAAGTTAGTTCACTCTCAAGTGGGTGCTTTGTGTGCAGACAAAATGAACAAAAATATTTGAAATAAGACTTCTAGCATGATAAATAAATGTGCACGTGAGTGGGTGCACAAAAATATCTCCCCCAGACTTAAACTATGCATTAAGATATTCTAAAACAAAGTTAGGGGAAGAGGGTACCCAATGCTCAGCAAGTAAGCATTCCGGGAGCCTGTAGTGAAGCTCTACGAAGAATCACGACCACCGCCTTCACAAATAGAAAATACCTGCAAGGGGTGATCTCCGCACAAGAAAACTAAAATAACATAAAACTAACTAGTTTTTGTAGGTGATACATTAAAAGACAAGAAAAAGTAAGATAACTACTGGGGTTATTGTCCTCCCAGCACAACTTATTTAAAAACATAACAGTTCTAGCTAATGGGCGTATTGAAGAGAAAATGAACAGGTAACTGTTCTAATATGCGTGTCGGTAACAGGTACCGATACGGCGACAGAACAGTTACTCCCCTACCTAAATAAAAATACCTGCTGAACACAGGTAGAGGGAATAGGAAGTAAGAAGAGGAGGAGAGCTGATCCTCACTCATCTCACCACAAAATAAATCCTTGCCCAGCAAGGTGTCATCTCTAGGAAGGCAGCAGGAGGAGAAGGCAATGAGTGGATCTTCCTTTACGGAGGGGGGATCAACCTCCTCACATAAGAGGATGCTCTCTTCATTGACTTGAGCATCATGCTCCAAGTCCTCCTAGGGTACCTGTGGAGACTCAACCTGCACAGGCTCAGATGAAGAAGGGGGATCAAGAAATAAACAAGAAGAATGACTTAAATATAAATCAAGCGGGGGAGTGGTCCCGGTCTCACTCCCATCAGGTTGGGAAAGTAAAATAATGTTTGCATTGTCATCAATGCTACAAGGTTCGGCGGGGTCAACAGTGGACATGCCCAAGATTTGGACTTCCTCCACCGGTGCTGAGGAAAGCTCCTCTTCACCTAGAAGGTTGTCCTCCTCCATAGGAGCAGGCATAACACATTGATCGCCAGCTTCATCCTGAGACACATCCTCAACAATGTTGTCTGAGATGAGTATAGTAGTATGCACAACAGGGGGAGGAATAGTGCTTGGATAAATGTCAAGCACCGATTCCTCACAAAGAATCAAATTCATGCATGGTGATATATGGACAGGGGAGATGGGCTCAGTCATGTCAGAGCCTAGATCATCCACACATCTGGTGACTGTGTCCACATCATACCCTTCAAAGCTTGAAGGTGAAATGGGCACATAACCAGATGTTGAAGGTGTGCTGCCAGAAGTAGGAGTCAGGATGATCCGGATATCCGGCTCGTCATCCTCGTCCATTTGGCGAAGGAAAGCAGCACAATCCTTCAAGGCATGATCCGTGCTCTGACAAAACAAGGACTGCCTTGCGGGCTTCTTTGGCACAGCCGATGCTGAATCCGAAAAGAAGTATGACGGTAAAGGCGCAGTAGAATAGCCATAGGACTTACGCGCACCATATGGAGTACCAGATAAATTCGGTGCTCCATATGCTGGGCCTTGAGTGCTAGGGCTATTATCTCCCTTCGGACATCTATCACTAGCGTGAGAGATATCTCCACACCAACGGCAACGAATATTAAATGAAGCCCACATAGTGTGAAGATAAAAATGATTCAAAATAAAGAGAACTAGTGTGCACAATACTACACCTAACAATATTTACTAAAGCAACCTAATAAAAATAGGAAAACAGAATAAGAAGAAATAAAGCAAAAGAATGCAATACACAAATGGAAGGGCTTCTTTCTCAGATTCTCCCTCTCCAGAAAACTCACACGACTGTGCTCCCCGGCAACGACGCCAAAAACTTGATGCGCAAATCTTAGCACACCGCTATAGGCAGTAGTAAGATTGCGGCACGAAACGACAGTGTACCGATCGTTCAAGTAATATAAAATGGGAATGAATCCCCAAGTATCGATCTCAAAGGAACTTAGTAAGGTGGAGTTTACTATTGAGGCAGGACTTGAGATTGAAGTCCTTTAGTCGGATGGGTGCGAAAGTGGGTGATTTGGTTTGTGGAAAATAAAGAAAAACAACTATAACTACTCCTATGCAATGCCGCTATGCAATGCTTCGCTTGGCGGGATGGAGACTAGGCAGGCTTTGAGCGCACTGCGTCGCAAGGGCGGATGGACGAGTAGGCAAGCGGAATCGAACTGTGCAGGCCTTGAGCGCGCTGCTTCGTTAGGCGAATGGATTACATGGGCCGCTATGCCACGCTTTGCTAGGTGGATGGAAGAGTAGGCATACGGATGAGGGTCGCAAGCACTTCGTCGACAAGCATGCCACTAGCAATTGCTAGTGCGGCACACGAATGCGACGGCGGAATGGAAATGGATGGCGGCGCACCTCATACACACATATAGATAAAAAGATGCATTCACATAGACATGAAATACTTTATAAAATAATATCTATAGTGCTCATCATCAAATAATGAAAGATCTAGCTATTACAACACAAAATACAAAGAGAGAGAGTAAGTAAGAAATCGACCGAATCCGAAGTCTCGTTGAGGGTTCACGGTTGGAATCGCTTGGTTGTCAATCCGCGTCCAAGCTCGGTCCTCGACTGCGTCTGGGGTAGAGAAGGCTGTCACTACCCTCCAATGGCCCGTCTTCTTCGTCTCACGATCCGGTACCACCACCTAGCTTCCCTCTCTTTGAATAATGGCGGATGAAGAGCTGGATCCTTCTTCTTGAAGCTCAAGGTTGATGGAGGACGCCTAGGGACAAGCCCTGATGGAGTGTTGGAAGGGGTACGGAGCTGGGATGTCCTTTGCGGCGGAAAAGGCGGAACAAGTACGATCCTCTTTGCTAGGGCAGAGAACTGCGCTTTTATATAAAAGAGTCAGAAAATTGGTCACGCACGACCGTGCGTAGACCGTGCGATATTAAGTATAAAGACTTGCGCAGGAAGACGACCTGGAGCACCCGTGCGATTTACTCACGCACGGGAAAATCCGCCCGTGCGCCAAAACGCACGGGTAAATTCAGAAAGGGGAGAAACGAGGCCAAATAGGCAGAACGTGCGATTCCTTCTCGCACTGGCGCTGCCCGTGCGCAGAGACGCACGAGTAACAACAGAACATCAGTTTCCTGCTCAGCAAAGGGCGCACGACCGAAACTGATCGTGCGCTAACAAAACGCACGACTGTGCGATATGCGCAGATCAGAACTCAGACTGAAACTGATGAAATGTCCTCCTGCATAACAATAACAGGGCTGGGAATACACTTCCATCACAGGAAATAAAGCACAAAAGGGCTGAGGAGCACGTTGTGCTTACCCTCAACACTAAAACAAGAAAACACATACCACTACGGGCCTATATGTGCACTTAGCAAGGAATAACAATTATGAACTAAAATAAGCCTAAAGTGTAGTGCAAAGATTAGAAATACGGCCCAGATGAGCCCATAAATGTATATATAAATGGGACTCATCACCAACAATCTATGGCAAAATGTCCCACCTTGCCACAGCACCAACAATCATGAATATTGTATCTCCTTTTCTAAACATTTTTCTGAATTGGTACAGCACTGTGCACATGTTCAGCAGAAGAGACTGCAGCATTCTTCCTGTTTCTTTCAGCAATAATCTGACTGAAGGATAATCTGTGGACAGTCTTGCTGCTCTTTGTCCTGATAGCCTCAGCTTTCTTTGGCTTGGCAGCCGTACAAGATCTGATGGAATCAGACACTGGGCAGCAGCCCTTGTCAACAGATTTGACAGCAGTCTTGCTTTTTGCTGAAGCTGATTTGGAAGTGCTTGCTTCCTTGTTCTTGACTGAAGGTGTTGAGACACCAAACACAAATGGTCCAGATTGTCCCATTTGTATTTCCTCATGGGGAGCTTTCATTGCACTCAATCCCATGCCCTTTCTTTAACTATGGGAAGGAGTATTTTCCTTCCTATAGGACCTCCCATTCTTCCAGTGACCATAAATGCTTTCATGTTCATACTGTTGGAAGGAAGTAGCACCTTTTGAAAGGTTGTTTGAGTCTTAGCCTTCTCCTTGCTCTTTGCTCCACTCCCTTCTCCTACTTCCATCTTATTGAATCCAAGTCCTCTCTTATTGGTTTGAGAGGAGAAGGTGTGAATAATGGGAAGCACAAATTTGGGCTTGGAGAATTGAGCCACCGGGCTCTTCTCTTTCACCAGCTTCTCCTCAAGGTCCTTGATGACCTTGTTCTTCAGGGAAATAGTGCTCAATTGAGCACTTGTCATACACTTTAAATGACTTATTTGTCTACTCATCTGGGCCACCAGGGAGGGAGGTCCAGTGTAGTCACCTTCAGTCTTCTTAAGGGAGGCAATTTCCTGGGCTTGCCTCTTGGCAAGCTTCTTGCTCTCTTTCAGAGCAATAACCAAGGCATCATATTTGTCAATCAATTGATTGACATCTACCTCAGCTTCTGCACTTCCATCATGTGATGGCTGTGCTTCAGATTCTTGACATACATCATGATCAGAAATAGAAGTGGAATGGATTGATACCTGATCATTGTCAGACATATTCTGACTGCCTTCCTCATCAGTGAAGGCCATAAGGCCTAGCTGAACACAGTCTTCTTCATCCTCCTTTTCATCACTATCTGAGTGTGATAGAGGCGCCCTGATTCCTGTCCTAGCAGCAGGATAATCTTCATCCTCCTGAGCAGCAAACAACCCTATATAGGCTTTCTCTCTTCATGTGAATCTGAAGATGAAGATTCAGATTCACTCCAGCTCTTGCTTTTCTTGGCTAGAAGGGATTTTTCTCCCTTCCTATCCTTCTTGTGATGAGGCTTCTTTTCACCTCTTTCTTTCCTTTTGACTGGGCAGTCAGCAATGACATGCCCAGGCTTGCTGCAGCAATAGCAAATAATGTTATCTGAAGCATGTTTACTAGTTTTGGAATCATACATGTCCCCTTTGGGGTGCTTGCCTTTCAGATCTAAAGTGATCCTTCTTGGAGTGTGATGAGGAGGAAGGCTTTCTCTTCCATTGATTCCTCCTCCTCATCTTCTTGAACTGCCTAGATAAGGCAGCAAACTCTTCATCAGAAGAAGAGCAGTCTGGAGAGCAGCTCTCAGACTTCTCAGATTCAGCCTTCCTTCTTGGAGGTGACTGCAACCTGCACTTGCTCTTCTTTGAGCTATCAGCTTTGAGAGCAATAGTTCTCTCCTTTATGTGAGCCTTGGAGGAAGTATCCTCCTCCTTTCTTGCAGTCACTTGCATCTCATATGAGAGCAGTTTCCCAAACAGTGTATGGGTAGGGGTTTCTCCAAGCCTTGCCCCTTCCCTAATTGCACAAATTTTTGTGCCCCAATCCCTAGTTTGAGATCTAAGGAACTTGTCATTTAGCTCATAATCTACAAACACCCTCTCATAGGTTCTTAGTTCATTTACTATCCTAAAGAACCTTTCATAGCATATGGAGATGTTCTCCTGGCTCTGCTGTCTGAAGGCTTCATATTCCTGATTGAGGAGTGACTTTCTATCATCCCTCACTTCAGCTGTCCCTTCCATATATACAACCAATGTGTCCCACATTTCCTTGGCAGTTGTGCAGTGTACCAAGTTCTGAAATGTAGTGTCATCAATTGTATTAACAATTATGTTCTGGGCCCTTTTGTCCATAATGTATAGTGTGATTTCATCATTGGTTAGCTCAGAAAATACCTTGAGTACTTTTCTAGTAGGGTCAACAGTGGAGGCCTTCTCAAAGGTATAAGGACCATTCTTGACTGTTACATAGATCATTGGGTCTGAGGCTTCCATGAACAGCCTCACCCTTTGCTTCCATATGCCAAAGTTTTCTTTGGAGCATATGGGCAATTTCATTGACCCCAACTCCTTCTTCATTCCACTGGAGGCCATTTGATTTTGAATCAGCACAACCTATTTAGGAACTGGTCAGACTGTTAAGTCCTTCTTGACCAACCTCCCTCTGATACCACTTACAAGAATATAGGTATGCTAATAAATTCACCTAAAGGGGGGGGGGGGTGAATAGGTCTTTTGAGTTTTACTTGATTATTATGGCCTGTTAAAATATTCTAATCAGAGAATCAAGCAACACAGAAAAACACACAAGTGTTTATAGTGGTTCCCCAAGACAGGGTGTCTATGGGTAGTCCATTTTCCCCCTTCACCCTTCTAACAGTGTGTTAGACAGGGCCAACTCCTCCAAACTTGGCTCAAAGAGCTTACAGCACAAGTTCCTCAGAACTTCTCAGATCAAGGATGATCCTACCTTAGGACAAGAGTCCCTACAACTCAGAGCTATCACCAGCTCCTACCTCAAGGACAGTTTACCTACAAACTCAGAGGAAAACACCTCCTACAGCTCAGACCACCTCCTGGTCCTACCTCAGGCAACAAGCCTTACAACTCAGAGCTATCAACAACTCCTACAATCTCAGGCAAACCAGCTCTACAAGCTCAGGAAAATAAACCTACACACTCAGGCAAATGCCCTACAAACTCAGGCAAAAAGCCTTACAGAAAAAGATGGTTTAGAAATATTCTACAGCAGAAATACTCTCCTGTAGATCCTGCACAGTCTGTGCTTTCCTGTAGCTGAAGATGTTGATAACAGCTACCACTTGATCTTCTTCATCAATAGAAGGATGGAAGATCACCTTGCCCCTTCTGGTGGAGGATCTATCTTCTTCTCTTAGTTCCTTCTTCTCTTTCAGTGAGCAGGAAGAAAAACGAGAGCAGCAGCCGTCAATGGAGAAAACGAGAGTTTGCAAGTAATCGGTCGGGGATTAGAAAATACCCTAACTCTTTCTTTTATACTTCTTTTATCTTCAACGGCTCTAATTTGATCTCCCAAGAAGTATGGGAGACATTGGTGGTCCCCTGTAGCTTTTCTGCAACTTGCCCAAGCCGCAGGTCCTGCCGCCCTGCCTATCTTTAAAGAAGGTCTGCGTTCGACGAACGCGCTACACTCTGCGTTCGACGAACCCGCTGCATCTTGTGTTCGATGATCTTGTCAAACTCTTCGTTCGACGAACTTGCCAAACTCTGCGTTCGATGAACTTACCAAACTCTGCGTTCAACGATCGGCCTAGTCTCTGCGTTCGACGAACGGCACTCTGCATTCGACGATCGGCCTTGTCTCTGCATTCAATGATCTGCCTTGTCTCTGCGTTCGATGAACTGCACTCTGTGTTCGACGATCGGCCTTGTCTCTGTGTTCAACGATCTCTTTGTCTCTGCATTCGACGAACAGCACTCTACGTTCGATGAACACGCCAGATCTCAGCTGATTCTTCTATCTCGTCTCAGCGGTCGACGAACTGAGTCCTGCGTTCGACGAACGACACTCTGCATTCTACGAATCTTATCAGCTGAGACAATTTCTTCTATCTACTTAGGAGAAGATTTCTCCTAACTTTAGGTCTTGATTAACCCTTTCTCTTGAGTCACTTAAGCCTGTTTAACTTACATAAACAAAGATTTATCAAATACAATATGTACTTAGTATTGGAAGTGATGCCTCTTCAAATCAAGAGAACATTGAGGGCAATATTCCCAACAAGTCAAACTCTCGCACCAAACGCTCGTCTTGCGCTTCAATCCAATTTCCTTGCCCAGAGTACTTCCTACTCAAGGCGTCAGCCACCACATTGGCCTTGCCTGGCAGTATACTGAATCGTTACGTCGTAGTCCCCAAGGAACTCGACCCACCTACGCTGCCTCATATTAAGATCCTTCTGATCCAAAAGATACCTCAAGCTTTTGTGGTCCATGAAGATTTCAACCTTTGCACCATACACGTAGTTCCGCCACAACTTCAACGCAAAAATTACCGCCGCCAACTCCAAGTCTTGGACGGGGTAATTTCTCTCATGAGGATTTAGCTGCCTCGACCCATAAGCTATCACGTGGCCATGCTGCACAAGCACGCAACCCAAACTGCATCCTAACACGTCGCTGAAAATTTGGAAACCCTCAGTCCCACTAGGAAGACTTAGGATTATAGCATACATCAATCTTTCCTTCAAGGTCTCGAACGCACGGACACACTCCGGCATCCACACAAACTTCTGGTCCTTCCGGGTTAGAGTGGTGAGGGGCAAAGCTATCCGCAAAAAGTTCTCAACGAACCTTCTGTAATAACCGGCTAGTCCAAGGAAACTCCGGACTTTTGCCACGGTTCTCGGTACAGGACAATCTCTAATGGCTTCAATCTTCGCAGGATCCACCGCCACCCCATCTCCACTAATCACGTGGCCCAAGAATGCCTCTTTCCCGATCCAGAACTCACACTTTGAGAACTTCGCTGATTGCGCAAAACTATGCTTGCAAACGATAACGGCAAGTGTACCGTATCGAATGTTGTATAGGTTATAAAAACCAAGGTCGTATAAGACTCGGGGCGGTTGAGTACTCTTACTTAAAGAAAGTCTCTATTATTTTATCAAATAAAACTTGGGAGTGATTTTGCAAATGGAAAATAAAAATATGATTAAAACGTCGAGTAAAAAGGCCAGCACTCGATCTTTGAATCACCTTGGAGATAAAATAAGAACGAAGAATGAAAGCGCATTCTCTTAATAAAATAGCCTTGACCATGGAGATTCCCGAATTATGAAAGCACCTCTCTCGAGGATGCGCTCACCTGAGTTTAGGTTGATTAATCGAACTCTCATTCTAGAATCGAAACCCCTAAAACTCGCCTTATCGAAGTGAATCCCGCTATTGGCTTTTACTCCAATCCGGAAGGGTAGCATCGTCCTCTCTCGAGGATTGCATTCTACTCTTTTTATCCTTGAATGATCGATTCGCCTTACGAGCTTGTTCGGCTAACTAAAGAACGAAAACAAGAACGAGAATTATAATTCGAAAGTATAATCTCATTTCATTAAAATCAAGGATAAATCTTAAGCATTTTTAGAAGAGAGAGAGCAATTCTAAATTACTTCGAAACCAATATTATTCCTTGGATCATCTCGAACGAGTACCACTAGAGATTTTAGGTACTCATTGAGATTGAGGAATTACAAGAAAATAAAAGAAATACATGAAGAGGTGAGAGAGAAATGAGAGAATAAAATAACTATTTTATTAAATTGCTAAGAAAGTTACAAGCTAGGAATTGAAAATTACAACTATTGAAATAAAAGAACAACTACAAGTATACTAAAACATGAAAATAAAACAAGAAATGCAGATTTGAACTCCCAAAATTAGTCCTTGAACATCTGCTGAAGCTGGCTTTTTATAGCTGAAAAAACGAGGTTACACGCCCTTGGTCACGCCCGTGACCAAGGGCGTGTAAGGGGCGTGAACAAAGCAGCAGCGGAAAGGGCGCAATCTGGGTTTAATGCTGGCGATCTTTGCGTGTCACGCCCTAGGTCACGCCCGTGACCTAGGGCGTGTAACCTTCAAAACGTGCTGCTGGTGGGAATCTTCGGCGGGAAGAAGCGGGGAGTGGTGCGGAATGAGTCATGCCCGTGACATTGAGTCACGCCCCTGGTCACGCCCGTGACCTGGGGCGTGTAAATTTAATTGACGTGGCAGGCTGATTCTGGATGCGTGCGGCGGGTCGCGGCCGTGACATTGGGTCACGCCCTTGGTCACGCCCGTGACCTGGGGCGTGTACTTGGCGAATTCTTCACGGAACGCTCCCTAGTGGAGGAATTGGGTCTGGAACACATCTTTGACTGTCACGCCCTTGGTGACGCCCGTGACCTTGGGCGTGTACTTTGGATTTTTACTCAAAGTGCCCAGAAAACCTGCAAAACATAAATTAAGCTTAAATTAGTTGAAGAAGTTAAAGAGGAACAGATTAAATAAGAAAATACATATAAATTATATAAATTTAATTTAAAACTATATTAAAATAATACTAAAAGATGAGTACAAAAAGTACTCATCAAACACCCTCATACTTGAGTTTTTGCTATTCCAGAGCAAAAGAGTGAGGAAAGAATTACAAGACATCGATATTATTTCTAATTAACTAAAATTTTATTAAACCATGAATAATTTAAAGGCAAATTTTAGGAATTCAAGAATTAAGTCATAAGTTATGTTGATAATTTAAAAAGAGAAAATTGTTTAGCTAACTACTTCTCAAGATAACTATTTAGCAATCAAAATTATAGAAATTTTCAAACAAAATTAGATTGAAATTATAGACACTCTAACATAAAAGAAGCTTAAGGAAAAGACACCTACTAAAATACTGCTCTCTCAATAATTTAGTTTAGGACTAGAAACAATGAAATTGGCTAGGGATGAGTTTGAACGAAATGGCAAATGAAGAGTTCTTGAATAGAGGTGATGAATTTTATCCTCTCACCTCATTTGAATACAAAATTGTATATGTTTAGGAAAATAATGAATTTTATCCTCTTATTTTCCATGCCATATAATCTTTTAACAATTCTCTTCAATCAAAAACCCAAAATGTATATGTTTTAGACGTAATGAATTTTATCTTCTTACATCATGACATATAGTCTTTTAAATGATTTTGGGTGCATATGTTTTAGGAAATAATGAATTTTATCCTCTTATTTCCATGACATATGATCTTTTTCTACATTTTTTTTATTTTCCAATAAAGGGTGAGGGGGGAGAAATACTTCTAGTTTATAAATTAAACTATTTTGAGAGCAACTTTTTAGTGGAATGAGATTTCCTAAGATTTTAAAGTTAAAAGTGAATATAACAAAAAAAATCTAAAGATGTTTAGCCAATTTACCACAAAGTGAAGCTATTTAAAATTAAACGGAGAAGTAGTGCTAAATTAACTCTCTAATCGAATTAAAAGCATAAAGTGTTTCTTAAAACTAAATTACTTCAAATTTAGATTTAACAAATTCTGATCAAATAAAATAATTAGCTAAATTAAAAATGTAGGAATTCTTATAATCGTACCTCAAACTAAATTTCTAGAACATTAAAAACAACAAGGCTAGGCGTATTTATTATTATTTTATTATTTCTTGGACTTCCCAAGGGCTACCCGGTGAAGGGTTCGCAAGGTACTAGGAGCTGTGATGGGAATTCAAGCCCAAAGTGCCCTTTCCAAGAAATTAGATTTTTATAAGTTATATATATATATATATTTAAAATAAAAATACAAGAAAAGCTAAGCTACACCCCCATACTTAAAATTAAACATTGTCCCCAATGTTTAAAACTAATTATGAAGAACACTTGAAAAATAAATTTTTATTTTTTTAAAAAGAAAAATACATTAAATTAAAGATAAGCAAGGGGTGCCTCCCAAGAGCGCTTTCTTTTTCCCGTCTTTAAGCTAGACGGTTATTGTTAGGAAAAAGGAAATTTAAAAGAGAGGTGGATAGACAACTCCCTTAATTTGCGCTGAGGCGAATGTGCCGGCATCAGTCGTCCGGCTACTCCTCCGCTGTAGTCTTGATTCTTTTGTTGTCGGTGAGCTTGAAATTGTGAATCCAAATTACCCAAACAAACCTTAGGTAATTTGGAAAGCTGAAGATGAGCGGCAAATGGATCTCTGAAGACGTTTGGTTGCAACGGCTCATCATCTACAAGGAAATTATTAGTATCAAAAGAATCAGAACTAAGCGATTCAGAAAATGTTTCGCAAGGAGGAAGCGCTTGCGAAAATATATGATTAAGCTCCGGTTGTTCCTTTTCTAAAATAAATTTTTCATTAGGAAAATCTAGTGCATTACCAAGCGGGATAAAATTTTTGGACACAAAATTTTCATGAATTTTTGGTTTGATAGAAGAAATTCGCGAATATTCATGACAAAGAAAATAAAATCCGGGTGAAGTAGTTGAAGAAACTTGTTCTTCTTCTATTTCATCCGGGGCGCCCTTAACTTTAAGAAATTTTTGGTAAAGTAATTTTTCTTCATCTTCGGTAAAAGAAGTTATGGGATTACATGAAACCACATGTTCCTCCATAACTAAATTATCCAATGATGGAGAAAAAATACTAGAAGAAATAAAATTTTCCTCTAAATTTTGGGGGGAAGTATCTATTTGAATCGGCGGACATTCCCCAAAATTAGAGTGCGAAGGTTGCGGCGCAAAAGAAGATGAACAAGAATTCGGATCTAAAGATTTATCTTCATCGCCCCGTAAACTATCCGGGTGACCTTGCCACCAAGAATTATCTACATCGAGGCTAGAAGAAAAATTATTAGAAGCCGAAAAATTATTCTCGTGAAAATTAGAGAAAACACTAGACGAAATAAAATTTTCCTCTAAAATTTGGGGGGGGGGGGAAGTATCTATTTGGATCTGCGAAATTTCCCCCAAATTAGAGAACGAAGACAGCGGTGTATAAGAAGAAAAACAAAAACTCCGATCTAAAGATTTATCTTCGTTGCTCCGGGAACTATCCGGGTGGGCTTGCCACGAGGAATAATCAACTTCGGAGCTAGAAGAACAATTATTAAATGCCGAAAAAGTATTCTCATTAAAATTAGAAAAATTAATTTCATCAAAGTTTGAAAAATTATTTTCATTAAAAGATGAAAAATTATGATCGTAATTATTATCAAAATTATTTGCATAATATTGACGATAATTATTTCCATAATAATTATTCTGAGAATATGAATGTAAATAACATTCCTCACTTTGATGAGGCGCACCACAATAATAACAACTAAACTGGCGCCTTCGAGCGGCTTGTAAAAGTTCAATTTGGTTTCGAAGCACAGTAATTTTAACGACCGCTTCTACTAATTTCATGATAAAAAGGAAACAACTTTCACTTAAATAATTGGAATTTTTTAAAAAATTTTAATTAAATTTTTTTTTTCAAAAAGCGGGTTAAATTAGTCCCGGACTTCCCAAGATCTACCCGGTGAAGGGTTTGCAAGGTACTAGAGGCTATGATGGGAATTCAAGCCCAAAGCGTCCTTTCCGAGAATTTAGATTGCGCTTTTTAAGATATTTTTTTTTATATATATAAAACAATTAAAGAGAACGGGGAGAAGAAAGAGAGCGATAAAATTAATAAATATTTCTTTTTTCGAAATATCAACCGTGTCCCCGGCAACGGCGCCAAAAACTTGATTGCGCAAAACTATGCTTGCAAACGATAACAGCAAGTGTACCAGTATCGAATGTAGTATAGGTTATAAAAACCAAGGTCGTATAAGACTCGGGGCGGTTAAGTACTCTTACTTCAAGAAAGTCTCTATTATTTTATCAAATAAAACTTGGGAGTGATTTTGCAAATGGAAAATAAAAATATGATTAAAACGTCGAGTAAAAAGGCCAGCACTCGATCTTTGAATCACCTTGGAGATAAAATAAGAACGAGGAATGAAAGCGCATTCTCTTAATAAAATAGCCTTGACCGTGGAGATTCCCGAATTATGAACGCACCTCTCTCGAGGATGCGTTCACCTGAGTTTAGGTTGATAAATCGAACTCTCGTTCTAGAATTGAAACCCCTAAAACTCGCCTTATCGAAGTGAATCCCGCTATTGGCTTTTACTCCAATCCGGAAGGGTAGCATCGTCCTCTCTCGAGGATTGCATTCTACTCTTTTTATCCTTGAATGATCGATTCGTCTTGCGAGCTTGTTCGGCTAACTAAAGAACGAAAACAAGAACGAGAATTATAATTCGAAAGTATAATCTCATTTTATTAAAATCAAGGATAAATCTTAAGCATTTTTAGAAGAGAGAGAGAGAGCAATTCTAAATTACTTCGAAACCAATATTATTCCTTGGATCATCTCGAACGAGTACTAATAGAGATTTTAGGTACTCATTGAGATTGAGGAATTACAAGAAAATAAAAGAAATACATAAAGAGGTGAGAGGGAATTGAGAGAATAAAATAAATATTTTATTAAATTGCTAAGAAAGTTACAATCTAGGAATTGAAAATTACAACTATTGAAATAAAAGAACAACTACAAGACTACTAAAACATGAAAATAAAACAAGAAATGGAGATTTGAACTCCCAAAATTCGTCCTTGAACATCTGCTGAAGCTGGCTTTTTATAGCTGAAAAAATGAGGTTACACGCCCTTGGTCACGCCTGTGACCAAGGGCGTGTAAGGGGCGTGAACGAAGCAGCAGCGGAAAGGGCGCAATCTGGCTTTAATGCTGGCGATCTTTGCGTGTCACACCCTAGGTCACGCCCGTGACCTAGGGCGTGTAACCTTCAAAACGTGCTGCTGGCGGGAATCTTCGGCAGGAAGAAGCGGGGAGTGGCGCGGAATGAGTCACGCCCGTGACATTGAGTCACGCCCCTGGTCACGCCCGTGACCTGGGGCGTGTAAATTTAATTGATGTGGCAGGCTGATTCTGGATGCGTGCGGCGGGTCGCGGACTGTGACATTGGGTCACGCCCTTGGTCACGCCCGTGACCTGGGGCGTGTACTTGGCGAATTCTTCACGGAACGCTCCCTAGTGGAGGAATTGGTTCTGGAACACATCTTTGACTGTCACGCCCTTGGTCACGCCCGTGACCTTGGGCGTGTACTTTGGATTTTTACTCAAAGTGCCCAGAAAACCTGCAAAACATAAATTAAGCTTAAATTAGTTGAAGAAGTTAAAGAGGAACAGATTAAATAAGAAAATACATATAAATTATATAAATTCAATTTAAAAATATATTAAAATAATACTAAAAGATGAGTACAAAATGTACTCATCATCCGCATAAAGCTAGTTCTCCCTCAATGTCTGCAACACTACTCTCAGATGAGACTCATGCTCCACCTTCGACTTCGAGTATACTAAGATGTCGTCAATGAACACCACCACGAACGAATCCAGGTATTATCAAAACACTCGGTTCATTAAATCCATGAACACTGATGGCGCGTTCATCAAACCAAACGGCATCACTGAGAACTCAAAGTGACCATACCTCATCCCAAACGCCGTCTTGGGAATATCCTCTTCTCGAATCCTCAACTGATAGTAACCCAACTTCAAGTCCAACTTGGAGTACATCGTCGACCCCACCAGCTGGTCGAACAAATCGTCGATTCGCAGAATCGGGTACTTATTCTTGATGGTCAACTTATTCAACTCACGATAGTCTATGCACAACCGCATACTACTATCCTTCTTCTTAACGAACAACACCAGCGCACTCCAATGTGAGGAGCTGGGCCTAATGTACACCTACTCGAGTAACTCTTGCAACTGCACCTTTAACTCAGCCAATTTTTTCGGTGTCATCCTAAACGGAGGACGTGACACCGGCCTCGCATCCGACACCAACTCAATAGAAAAGTCGATTTCACGCTGATGAGTCCCAATTATATACACATTTTTGGACTCATCTGGGCCGTATTTCTAATCTTTGCACTTCACTTTAGGCATGTTTTAGTTCATAATTGTTATTCCTTGCTAAGTGCACTTATAGGCCCGTAGTGGCGTGTGTTTGCTTGTTTTAGTGTTTAGGGTAAGCACAGCGTGCTCCTCAGTCTTTTTGTGCTTTATTTCCTGTGCTGGAAGGGTATTCCCAGCTTAGTTGTGGCTAATGCAGGTGGACATTTCATCAGTTTCAGCCTAAGTTCATGTCTGTGCATATCACACGATCAGTGCGTTATGTTGGCGCACGGTCGGTTGCGGTCGTGCGCCCTTTGCTGAGGAGGATAACTGATGATCTGTCGTTAATCGTGCGTCTCTGCGCACGGGCAGCTCCCGTGCGTGAAGGAATCACACGCTCTCCCTGTTTGGCCTTGTTTTTCCCCTTTTCTGAATTTACCCGTGCGTTTTGACGCACGGGCGGATATGCCCATGCGTGAGTAAATCGCACGGGCGGTCCAAGTCGTCTTCCTGTGCTGTCTTTATAATTATTATCGCACGGTCTACGGACGGTCGTGCGTTCGACCGTGCATGACCATTTTTCTGACTCTTTTCTATAAAAGCGCAGTTCTCTGCCCTAGTCCGGGAGAGAGTACTTGTTCCGCTTTTTCCGCCGCAAAAGGAGCTCCAGCTCCGTACCTGATGCACAAATCTCGCACACCACTATAGGTAATGGCTAGACTGCGGCACGAAACGGCAGTGTACCGATCGTTCAAGTAATATAAAATGAGGAGTAAATCCCCGAATATCGATCTCAAAGGAACACAGTAAGGTGGAGCTATCTATCGAGGAGGACTTGAGATTGAAGTCCTTAGGTCGATGTTTCACGAAGGTGGGTGGATTGGTTTTTGCAAAATAAAATAAAAGCTATCAACTACTCCTATGCAATGCCGCTATGCAATGCTTCGCTTGGCGGGATGGAAACTACACGGGCCGCAGTGCACCGAATTGCTAGGCGGATGGACGAGTAGGCTCGCGGATGGAGTGGAGAGAATGGCGGAATGAGGGTCGCAAGCACTGATGGCGCAAATCTTAGCACACCGCTATAGGCGGTAGTAAGACTGCGGCACGAAACGGCAGTGTACCGATCGTTCAAGTAATATAAAATGGGAATGAATCCCCAAGTATCGATCTCGGAAGGAACACAATAAGGTGGAGTTAACTATTGAGGAAGGACTTGAGATCGAAGTCCTTAAGGTCGGATGGATTGCGAAAGGGGGGTGATTTTGTTTGTGGAAAATAAAATGAAAGCTACAACTACTCCTATGCAATGCCGCTATGCAATGCTTCGCTTGGCGGGATGGAAACTAGGCAGGCCTTGAGTGCGCTGCTTCACAAGGCGGATGGGCGAGTAGGCTAGTGGATGAGGTGAATAAGTGCGGAATCAAACTATGCAGGCCTTGAGCGCACTGCTTCGTAAGGCGAATGGATTACATGGGCCGCTATGACACGCTTCGCTAGGCGGAAGGAAGAGTAGGCTTGCGGATGGAGTGGGTCACACCGGCGGAATGAGGGTCGCAAGCACCTCGTCAACAAGCACGCCACTAGCAATTGCTAGTGCGGCACACCAACACTCACACCACAATCTCCACTAAATGGGCATTCCACACATTTTCAAATATAGAAATTAAATTGCAACATAAAGCATGAGCAAGATAAACATAAAAATATACCGAAATGGGCCTAAAAGTGCACATAGCATGGAATATCAAATATGAATGAAAACATGCCTAAAGTGTAGTGCAAAGACTAGATAATCGGCCCAAATGAGTCCGAAAAATATGTATATAATTGGGACTCATCACACCCCCAGACTTACCTATTTGCGCGTCCCGCGCAAACAAATCCGGCGGAGTAGGAAAAAAGGTGGTTAGCGTAGAGAATTGCAAAGAAAGAGTAAGATGCGAAGTATCATACCCATGCAAATAGAAATTCTGTAAAAGAAGATTCTAGCTATACTAATTAATTTACAAAAGTATACATGCGTAAATAGAGATTTATTTGTACTCAGCTGGTGAATCATGAAGAATTTGTGCGGTCATGCCCGATGTGAAAGTAATCAAGCCACTCAGGAGGGTGTTGCTAAAGACCAGAATTCGGGAATAACTCTGCTGAAATCCATCAACGACGAGAACCATAAGCTTGCCCGGTTACACTCTCTCCACGGCGCTAGCAAACTCCCAAGTTAAATCAATAGGACTTCGGGTTATAATTGGGCTTAGGTTACGGTATGATATTCAATGATAAATGAAACGGCTACGCAACCCAATTGAGTCAGAAAGTAATGCTGTACCAAAACAAGGCCAAGAACGATGCTAGTGTGACACACCCCCAGACTTAGCTTGAAAACTGGGTGTGCAAACAGCCTACTCCAAACAAATACCAACTGAATTTTTTTCTATTACACCGAAGGGGCTTTCTTTTCATTTTTATTCTTTACAGATTTTTTTTTTCTTTTAACTTCATTTTTTTCATTTATCCCCTCGTTGGTTTACAACAATATGTTCAGCACACAATACACATTTTCTTCACATCACAAAAATTTCCATACATCACATCCAAATATGAAATGTAATTTCAGTTAACTCACTACTTGGCTGCGATAATAGGATAAGCTTCAGGCTTTGGTGATTTAAAGAAGAGCTGAAACAAAGGAAGGGTAGGCACAAACTTGGCTTGCAAAGATAAACGCATAGGTCATGGAAAACAAGGCTCAAACTTGCCAAAAATGGCCTACATCCATTTAACAAAATGAGTTGCTCTCACCCATGCTCCATGAGTCACTTGGGGCAAGTTCTTAGCCCACGAGAAAGGTAAACCTTCCTTCTGACTCGAGCAACACACAACTAGCGCTTGCTTACACACAACACCGTGAAAAGAAAAAAAAAATCTACCGCAAATTTCGGTTACATTCACCAAATGAGTACAATAAATCAAAAACTACACAAGAATACTAATTGTAAATTAAAAGTATAGAGACAATCTAATTCTACTTCAAATTTCTATGCAAGCAAGGAATATGCGACTAGAGCACTACAAGAGTCAACATCGTACTCCAATTTGCAATTCCTAAGCTAGCATCCTATTTCACATTCCAAACCAAGATAAGCGTGAACGGAAGCACACAAACAAGTGAGTGTGCGCTCAAGTGGGTGCAGTGGTGTGCAATGCAATTGAACATAACTAAATAACTGAAATTAAAATACTTCTAGTATGCAAATGAGATGTGCACATGCAGTGGGTAACATAAGTGGCTCTCCCCCAGACTAAATCTAAGCAATAGACATAAATGATGTAACCATGAAAATTGAAAATGAAGTCCAGGGAAAGAGATTACCCAATGCTCAGAAGTGAGCATACCAGAAGACGCGTGAAAAACTGAAGCAAACCCGCCATTCAGAATTTGCAATAAGTACCTGCAGGGGTGAGCTCCACAAAAACAAAAGAAAGCAGAAATGCTAAAACTGAACAGAAATTAACTAACTACTCTAACTAGGAAAATGAAAATGTAATAAAAGTAAGATAACTACTGGGGTTATTGTCATCCCAGCACGACTTATTCAGGTTTTGCACAGTTCTAGCTTATAGGCCTATGAAAAACGAAATGCACAGGTAACTGTTCTAATATGCGCATCGGTAGCGGGTACCGATACGGAGACAGAGCAGCCACCCCTCTACCTAAATATAGATACCTGCTCTTCACAGGTAGAGGGTAGAGAATGTAAGTGGAGGAGGAAATATCCTCACTCAACTCACCAAAAACATCCTTGCCCAGCAAGGTATCGTCTCCATGAAGGTGGCAGGAGGAAAAGGTAATGAGTGGCGCTTCCTCTACGGAGGGGGAATCAACCTCCTCACATAAGAGGATGCTCTCATCATTGACTTGGGCAATATGCACCAAATCCTCCTGGGGTACCTATGAAGACTCAACCTGCACAGGCTCGGATGACGAGGGGGGATCGAGAAATAAACAAGATGAAGAACATAAATAAACATCAATCGGGGGAGTGATCCCGGTCTCACTCCCATCAGGTTGGGTAAGTAAAATAATGTTTGCATTGTCCTCAATGCTACAAGGTTCGGCGGGATCAACAGTGGCCATGCCTAAGATTTGGACTTCCTCCACCGGTGCTGAGGAAAATTCCTCTTCACCTGGAAGGTTGTCCTCCTCCATAGGAACATGCATGACACTAAAGTCACCAGCCTCCTCTTGCGACACATCATCAACAATGTCATCAGAGAGGAGTGTAGTATGCACAACAGGGAGAGGAATAGTGCTCGGATAAAAGTCGAGCACCGATTCCTCACAAAGAATCGAATCCACTAGAGGTGGTGGATGTACATGGAGAATAGGCTCAGCAATGTCGGTGCATAGATCAGCCGCACATCCGGTGATCGTGTCCATACCATACCCTTCAAGATGTGAAGGTGACAAAGACACATAGCCGGATGTTGAAGGTGTGCCGCCAGAGTTAGGAGTTGGGATGATCCGGATATCCGGCTCGTCATCCTCGTCCAATTGGCAAAGATACTCGGCACAGTCCTTCAAGAAATGATCAGTGCTCCGACAAAACCGGCACTGCCTTGCGGGCTTCTTTGGAACAGCGGGGGCTGAAGCCGAAAAGAAGTATGACGGTAAAGGCTCCGCAGAGTAGCCATAAGACTTACGCGCACCATATGGAGTACCAGACGAAGTCGGTGCTCCATATGCTGGGCTATAAGAATTATGCCTACTATTCTCCGTAGGGCATTCATCACTAGAGTGGGAGGTATCTCTACACCAACGGCAACGGATATTGAGATGTTCCCACATAGTGTGAAGATAATACGATTCAAAATAAAAATGCTATTGTGCAAAATACTATACCTAACAAAAATTACTAAAGCAACCTAATATAAAACAGGAAACAAAATACGAGGAACAAAACAAAGGAATGCAATTTACAAATTACAGGGCTTCTCTCTCAGGTTCTCCCTCTCCAGAAAACTCACACGACTGTAGTTCCCCGGCAACGGCGCCAAAAACTTGATGGCATAAATCTTAGCACACCGCTATAGGCGGTAGAAAGACTGCGGCACGAAACGGCAGTGTACCGATCGTTCAAGTAATATAAAATGGGAATGAATCCCCAAGTATCGATCTCGGAAGGAACACAGTAAGGTGGAGTTAACTATTGAGAAAGGACTTGAGATCGAAGTCCTTAAGGTCGGATGGATTGCGAAAGGGGGGTGATTTTGTTTGTGGAAAATAAAATGAAAGCTACAACTACTCCTATGCAATGCCGCTATGCAATGCTTCGCTTGGCGGGATGGAAACTAGGCAGGCCTTGAGCGCGCTGCTTCACTAGGCGGATGGGCGAGTAGGCTAGCGGATGAGGTGAATAAGTGCGGAATCGAACTATGCAGGCCTTGAGCGCACTACTTCGTAAGGCGAATGGATTACACGGGCCGCTATGCCACGCTTCGCTAGGCGGAAGGAAGAGTAGGCTTGCGGATGGAGTGGGTCACACCGGCGGAATGAGGGTCGCAAGCACCTCGTCAACAAGCACGCCACTAGCAATTGCTAGTGCTGCACACCAACACTCACACCACAATCTCCACTAAATCACACCTCATACACACTTATAAACAAGATGATTTTATATAAATGAAATAACATTACACACATGGTTTATAGTGCTCATCATCAAAAGATAGAGAAATCCTACCCTAAATAACAAATCAAGAGGAAAATGAGTAAAGGAATCAACGACGTCCGAAGGCTTGTTGGGATTCACGGTAGGAATCGCTGGGTTGTCAATCCACGTCCAAACTCGGTCCACAACTGCGTCCGGGGTAGAGGAGGGCTGTCACTTCCTCCCAATGACCCGTCTTCTTCGTCTCACGACCCGATCTACTCCGATACACGATCTCCTTGCTTGGTATTGATGATCTTTGGGCTAGAATCCTCTCCTTGAAGGCTCTTGGATGATGTAGGGTGAAGGAGAACGAAGAGCCCCTGAAAACGTCGCTGAAAAAGACCTAAAATGCGGATTAGGGCGGAAGAATTCGTGAAAACGCGTATTTATAGAAAGCAAAATTTTGAACGGGCACGATCAGTGGCGCACGACCAGTGATCGTGCGTGAAGGAATGCCAGTGATAGTGCGCGAAGAACCTGTAGCATAGTTCCGGACAGCAAAATGCCGCACGATCAGTGGCGCACGACCAGTGGTCGTGCGCACTATCGTAGGTGGTCGTGCGCACTGGTCGAAACAGAACTCATGAAATTGATGTTAAGTGCGCACGATCAGTGGCGCACGACCAGTGGTCGTGCACACTATCATAGGTGGTCGTGCGCACTGTCCGAGACAGAACTCAGAAAAAAGGGATAAGTGCACACGATCAGCGGCGCACGACCAGTGGTCGTGCGCAATAGAACCAGTGATCGTGTGCCGTGTTCCTATGCAGTTTTTGCTCACCGGAACACTCGCACAACCCCCGTATCAACATGAAAGATCGTCGGGCCATGCAAATGGGCATTCCACACATTTTCAAATATAGAAATTAAATTGCAACATAAAGGATGAGCAAGATAAACATAAAAATATACCGAAACGGGCCTAAAAGTGCACATAGCATGGAATATTAAATATGAATGAAAACATGTCACTAGCAATTGCTAGTGCGACACTGAACACAAACAAGCCACACCACAAGGCACACCTCAAAATGATAAGCAAGAATACCCAAATCACATAGACATAATTAAGTATAAATGCTAATAGTCAAAACACACTTCATCAAACATATAAGAAATCCATCTAAGCTATCACTACAAGGGGAGGTGAGTGTGCGAAATCGACCGACTCTGAAGTCTTGTTGAGGGTTCACGGAAGGAATCGTCGGGTTGTCAATCCGCGTCCAAGCTCGGTCCTCAACTGCGTCCGGGGTAGAGAAGGCTTTCACTACCTTCCAGTGGATGTAACGCCCCTGATTTTCGTTAATTATTTTACGTACCCTCTGTGACGTAATTTTGGCGTAAGGGCGTTACGTCAGCTCTTTTGTTAGTGTTTCGAGCCTTAGCTTAGTTGGAGCTCGTGATTCAGATCGAGCGTGCGAGATTTCACGTCGTTTCGAGTTACAGTGAAGGTTTGGAGTAATTACCAAGATTTTAGCTTCAGGAGGCTTTATCCGGAGTTTGGCTTGTCGGAATTGAATTCTGACTTCGCCGTTGGATTCGTAGCGCCGTGTTTTAGTTAGGGTGCGAATTTCGTAGAAATTCGAGGTGTTTTGGTCGCCCTCGCAATTTTAAGTATTTTGAAGGATTAATTAATTATTTAAATAATAAATTAGGTTTATATATAAGCCTAAAATCCTTCCCTTCCCTATTCATCTTCTTCCTCGATCAAAATCAGCCGCCGAAGGTTAGGGCGAGAGCGGAGCTTTGTGGAGCCTTCGACCGGTGATTTCTAGAGCTGTAGTGGTCGGAATCGAGTTTGGTTTGAAGATTTGGAAAGCTCTCGGCGAGATCTTCGTCTTAGTGGTAAGCTTATTCTTCTTCGTGGAAGTTTTGGAGTTATGGAAATGACCTAACTCTTCCTTTCGGTCCTTAGCGCTCCAGGTCTTCGTGCTCGGGAGTTACCTTGGCTTTCGGAGCGGAGTTAGGCGAGTTTTGCAAGGTTAAGGCAAGTGATTTCTTCCTCTTTCTCTCTTGATTCTTTTGACAGTTGGTTTGCTCGTTTTGAGCTCTTGTCATGCTGTTTAGCAAGAGTTTGTGTGTTTGGTGTAGTAACTTATGATCTAGAACCTCCCCTTGATTTTCTCCTCCTCAATCTTACCCAAATATCAAGTTTTTTCCCCTTGTTCTTGCGGTGGCTCGAGAGACAGATTTGGATGTCTCGAGACATAGCTGATGTCTCGAGACATAACTGTCTCTGTCCTAGGGGATGTCTCGAGACATAGCTGATGTCTCGAGACATACCTGTCTCTGCAGCTTTGGATGTCTCGAGACATAGCTGATGTCTCGAGACATAACTGTCTCTGTCTTTGGGGATGTCTCGAGACATAGCTGATGTCTCGAGACATACCTGTCTCTGCAGCTTTGGATGTCTCGAGACATAAGGGATGTCTCGAGACATAGCTGTCTCTGGCCCTTTCATGTCTCGAGAGATTTCTCTTGTCTCGAGAATTTCCCTTCATATCTCGAGAGGTCCCTTTCATGTCGCGAGAGGTTGCCTATTACTCGAAAGTTCAACCTTCTATCTTCCGAGAAGTCCTTTGTAGTTCTCGGGAAGTCCTCATTTTGATGTGATTTTTGCATGATTTCCGGTGGTAGGATTTCAAAATTTTGGACGGGGCTCTGCCCCGCACCCCGCAAGGGCTCTGCCCCTTGACCACCGCCAGGGGCGCTGCCCCTTGGACCCCGTTAGGGGCTCTGCCCCTAAGACCCCGCCAGGGGCGCGGCCCCTTGGAACCCCGCCAGGAGCGCATGTGATTTCGTTGCGATTCTCATGTTTAAATCTTGTGTCCTCTCAAGCGCACAAGGATGTTGCCAGTATCCCTTCGGTGCTCCTGATCTTGAATCCCTTTTGCTTGAATTCTTTTACTCGTTGTGGTCTGTTAACGTTTGAGTTTACTCTTATGATTCGTCATGATTTATGCCTCTGATTACTCCTCCTCCTTTTTTGAAACCTTGTGCCTCTTACAAGGGTACAAGGAGTTTTGCCCAAGTCTCTTGGGTGTCCTTGATCGTGAATCCCTCGATCTTGAACCCCTTTGCCTTTTTGGTTCAATGACTCCGAGTCTCCCCTTATGAATCATTTGATTAGCAGTTATCTCATGGTGACCCTATCCTTAGGGTGTTTCTTCCTAGTATTTGTGATGTTAGCAGTATGCGGTGATGTTGCTAATAACTGCATTGCGTCTTTGATCATGTTTACCTCCTATCAAAATTCTAAACCTGATGTGATCTTGCAAATCGTTGGTTTCGCTTGTGATTCATCTTGATCGGTGTGTGCCTTGCTTTGACCCTATCTCTTAGGGTATCCCTGTTGATTATTTCTCGGGCTTCGTCCCGTGTCTTAATGATTTAATTAAAATGAATATATGCTTTTAGCTTGCACGGTGGCCATTTCAAGGACGTGATCAGCAGGCGTTGCCTGTGTTCCTGTGGGCCGTGTTTGGGTGGTTGGGTCTAGAAGTACCCCCACCTGGATTTGGGCTTGGGTTGCGGAGGTAAGAAACCGCACCCGTTTATTTGAGCTGATCAGTCTCATGTATGCAAAATTTACAAGATAATTAATTTATACTTGCTCCTACTTATGATATTTGGTTGCACTTGGTGCTTTGCATAGCTCCTTGTTTCAGAGCTTCTTTTTCAGTGAATCAGGCTTGGGTTGGTACCCCGTACGCCTTTATTGCTTGTCTTTTCCTTATTTTTCTTGCCACTTGCAATTCCCTTGCTGAGGCGTTCTTGTTTATTGAATGCCTCAGGTCCAGAGCCGTAGCGGTTAGTGGAGTAGCCCGAAGTCTTCGGGAGTTTTTAGCTGCTGTTTACCCCGCTGCTGCGAGGTAGTAGTAGTTGTTGTTGTTGTTTTTCCTTGTGTTCAGACATGCTAGTTTGGGCCAATGGGTTAGTGTCAGCTTATTGACGCTCATTGTGCCTCTTTGATACTTTATAGTTTACTTACCAGTGTATGCCACTGCTTTTAGATCTGATACCTTACTCTTTGGGAATGATTTATGACTAGGTGCATTATAGTGATAAAATGGCTTTTCATTCATCTTCATCTCATCATTTTTAACTAAAACCCTTAGTTTTAAAGTCACCTAAAGATATTTTCTATACTTATACTACGCCTAGTTAAGTGCATATTATCTACTTTATGTCCTGCCTTCACGTGCATATAGGACCTTAAATGAACTAAATCAAGTGTTTTCCGCTGCAGTTACATATATAATTTTCTCTGTGGACTAGTTGATCCACGAACTGAGAGACACAGTTCTGACTCTAAACCCTAATAAATGATTTCAAATAATGATTATCGTGAAATCATGTTTTCAACTATCAAGTAAGAGGTTACCGCCTGAGCGTCTGCAGTTGTCTCCTGCATGACGTGGCATCATGACACGTATTTTCTCTTCCTCTGATATTCTTAATTCCTGAGAAAATGCGGGTCGTGACAGTGGACCCGTCTTCTTCGTGTCACGAACCGGAGGAATGAGCACACAAGCTGCTCCGATCTTGAAGAAGAAGGCTAGGTTGACTCCCTTATTGAAGCTCAAGGATGAAGGAGATGGCCAAGAGGAAGCTCCGGCGAAGATTTGGCGTTGAAAGCTTGCCCGGAGCTCCTCCCTAAGGTGGGCGGTGAAGAAGGAGGCGAAACCCTGCAAAAAACGTCGAAAATGGCGGAGGAAATCGGTCTCAATCCGGATTAGGGCGGAACCGGCGCTTTAAATAAGGAGCAGAATAAACACTGTGCACGGTCAGTGGCGCACGACCAATGGTCGTGCGCGAAGGAATGCCTCTGATCGTGCGCAGTCAACCTGTAGCGAGAAAAAGATGGAAAATAACGCACGGTCAGGGGCGCACAACCAGTGGTCGTGCGCAAAGGAATCCTCTGATCGTGCGCAGACGCTCTGTCAGGGAAGGGAATTAACGCACGACCACTGGTCGTGCGCCTGATCGTGCGCGAAGGAATGCGCACGATCAGAGGTTTTTTAGGCCAAAAATTGCCCCGCACCATCCCGAACGTTCACGCGATGCCAGGGCCTGCAGGAAAAATACTAGACCACAAAAATACATGAAATCACACCAAGATGGGGCATAAATGTGCCCTAAGCAATGAAATGGGAAATGTGATCAAATAGAATTAAATATGGGCCTAAAGTGAAGTGCAAGTGCATGAAACCTAGCCCAGATGAGTCCGGAAATCACTATATAAACTAGACTCATCACACCCCCAGACTTACCTGTTTGCATGTCCCGAGCAAACACATCCTAAGCAGGCGGGGAAAAATAAATAGCTAGCTTAAAATTACACCGAGGAGTACCATGCGAAGTCGCATGCCCAAGTGCATAGAGAAATAGTAGATAAGGTTTCTAATTATACACATAGTTTATATATTTCTAATGGAGTAAATAAATATTACTACTACTCAAAAAAATGAATCACGGTGAATCAATCGGTAACGCATACGGAGAAAGTAAAACACACGCTGAGATGAGCATTGCCCAAGCTGGGGTTTGGGACAAACTCCACCGAAATCCATCGGTGTCGAAGACCATAAGCTCGCCCGGTCACATTCTCTCACAACACTAGATTAGTTCAGAGCATGAGTCGGTAGGACTTAAGGTTTTTCATGGGGCTTGGGTTACGGTGAGGTAAACAATGATAAACAGGATGGCTTAAAGCACCTAACCCAAATGAGCTTAAACAATAACGTTATCCCCGCAGCTACAAAAACACGCGGATGCACCACACCCCCAGACTTGGACCTGAACGCATGGGTATGTGCACCGCCTACTCCAAAATACATATCTCAAATAGATTTTCAATTAAACTCATTCTCATTTTTCTATTCTTTTCTTCTCATTTCATTTCTTTTTCTAATTATATATATATATTTTTAAATTCAGCAAATGCTCAAGGGAGTACAACCACATCTCCAAATTTACCATCACCACATCAACGTTCCAAAATACAAATTTGAAAACAGCTAAAGCTCAGCTTTGGGTATGTGACTAGGATCGGCTTTTTGGTTTTGGTGGAATAAAATGAGGGGCTGAATCAAAGGGATGGGGTAGGCACAAATGGGCTAACGAGGATAAGATATCAGGATAGGCACAAAGGCTCAATCGGGCCAAAATGATGGCCTACGTCATTCTTGCGCAACAGAATTATCCTATGTCAATGCTTCAAGAATCGCTTGGGGTGAGTTCTTAGTCACCGAGAAAAATTATCCTTGATCCCGGCTCAGGCAATACACGTCTAGCGATAATTTACACACATCCCTATGCTACCTTTTGATGCAGACCGGATTCACCATTTGAGTAAAGTAAACGACATTTACACTAATAGAAATGTATAAGACTAATAGTATAAACAGGAATCTAATCTACACAAATCTCTATGCTCACAAAAGCATTAGACTAGGAACACCGAAGTCAACATTTTACTCCACTACATAATTTAAAAGCCAGCACAATGATTTTCCCAATCACACAAAGGGAGGAGTTCCACTCAAGACGCGCCAACAACTAAGTACACGCTCAAGTGGGTGCTGTGGTGTGCAATGAAAATGAACAATAACTTAAATAGAAGCTTCTAGTATGTAGTGCACTCGTGCACGTGAGCGGGTAAACAAAACTACTCTCCCCCAGACTTAAACTATGCATTAATATATTCTAAAACAAAGTTAGGGGAAGAGGGTACCCAATGCTCAGAAATGAGCATACCAGAAGACGCATGAAAACCAAGACAAAGAGCAACTTCCGCCAACCAGGAGATGACCTGCAAGGGTGAGCTCCACAAAAACAAAAGAAAGCAGAAATGCTAAAAAGAAATGCAACGAACTAAACAAACTGGATAAATTGAAATTGCAAGAAAAGTAAGATAACTACTGGGGTTATTGTCATCCCAGCACGACTTATTTGGCATTTGTACAGTTCTAGCTTATAGGCCTATGAAAAGAAAAGTTCACAGGTAGTTGTTCCATTATCCGTTTCGGTAGCGGGTACCGATATGGTGACAGAGCAGTTACCCCTCTACCTGTATAATGATACCCACAAACCGCAGGTAGAGGAAACGGAATGTAAGAAGAGGAGGAGGCCTGGTCCTCACTCATCTCACATAAAAAATCCTTGCCCAGCAAGGTATCGTCATCAGGGGGGTAGCAGGAGGAAGAGATCAATGTTGGAGCTTCCTCATCGGAGGAGGGATAAACCTCCTCGCACATGAGGATGCTATCATCATTGACCTGAGCTGGAAGCTCCAAGTCCTCCTTATGTACCTGCGGAGACTCAACCTACACAGGCCCAGTTATAGCAGAAGGGGGGTCAAGAAATAAAAGAGAAGAATGACTTAAATAAAAATCAAGCAGGGGTGTGTTTCCGGTCTCACTCCCATTAGCTTGGGAAAGTAAAATAATGTTTGCTTTGTCATCAATGCTGCAAGGTTCGGCGGGATCGACAGTGGCCATGCCTAAGGTTTGGACTTCCTCCACCGGTACTGAGGAAAGCTCCTCTTCACCTAGAAGGTTGTCCTCCTCCATAGGAGTAGGCACAAAACATAGATCGCCGGCCTCGTCTTGCGACACATCATAAACAATGTCGTCAGAGACGAGCGTAGTAGTATGCACAAAAGGGGAAGGAGCAGTGCTTGAATAAAACTCAAGCACCGATTCCTCACAAAGAATCGAATCTACGCACGGTGATATATGCATAGGGGAGATAGGCTCGGCCATGTCAGAGCCTAGATCAGCCATGCATCTGGTGACTGTGTCCACATCATCCCCTTTAAAGCATGAAGGTGACACGGACATATAACCAGATGTTGAAGGCGTGCCTCCAGAAGTAGGAGTCGGGACGATCCGGATGTCCGGCTCATCATCCTCGTCCAATTGGCGAAGATACTCGGCACAGTCCTTCAGGGCGTGATCCATGCTTTGACAGAACAAGCACCGTTTTATATTACTCCTTGGTCCTTGAGGGGCCGGGGAGGAATATAAAAATGGTGTATGCGGCGAGGACGAGTGGCCATAAGACTTGGGCACAGGGCATGAAGAACCATAGGAAATTGGTGCTCCGTACACCGGGCCACGAGAATTATGCCCACCATCTTCCGTAGGGCATCTATCACTAGTGTGAGAAATATCTCCACACCAACGGCAACGAATATTGAATGCAGCCCACATGATGTGAAGATAATAAGATTCAAAAAGAAAGACACTGTTGTGCAAAATACTACACCTGACACTGATTACTAAAGCAACCTAATATAAAACAGGAAAACAGAATAGGAAGAAACAAAACAAAAGAATGCAATATACAAAGGGAAGGGCTTCTCGCTCAGATTCTCCCTCTCCAGAAAACTCATACGTCTGTGTTTCCCGGCAACGGCGCCAAAAACTTGATGCACAAATCTCGCACACCACTATAGGTAGTGGCTAGACTACGGCACGAAACGGCAGTGTATCGATCGTTTAAGTAATATAAAACAAGGAGTAAATCCCCGAATATCGATCTCAAAGGAACACAGTAAGGTGGAGCTATCTAACGAGGAGGACTTGAGATTGAAGTCCTTAGGTCGATGTTTCACGAAGGTGGGTGGATTGGTTTTTGTAAAATAAAATAAAAGCTATCAACTACTCCTTTGCAATGCCGCTATGCAATGCTTCGCTTGGCGGGATGGAAACTACACGGGCCGCAGTGCACTGAATCGCTAGGCGGATGGACGAGTAGGCTCGCAGATGGAGTGGAGAGAATGGCGGAATGAGGGTTGCAAGCACCTCTTCGCAAAGCACGCCACTAGCAATTGCTAGTGCGGCACTGAACACAAACAAGCCACACCACAAGGCACACCTCAAAATGATAAGCAAGAATACCCAAATCACATAGACATAATTAAGTATAAATGCTAATAGTCAAAACACACTTCATCAAACATATAAGAAATCCAACTAAGCTATCACTACAAGGGGAGGTGAGTGTGCGAAATCGAACGACTCCGAAGTCTTGTTGAGGGTTCACGGGAGGAATCGTCAGGTTGTCAATCCGCGTCCAAGCTCGGTCCTCAACTGCGTCCGGGGTAGAGAAGGTTGTCACTACCTTCCAGTGGACCCATCTTCTTCGTGTCACGAACCGGAGGAATGAGCACACAAGCTGCTCCGATCTTGAAGAAGAAGGCTAGGTTGACTCCCTTCTTGAAGCTCAAGGATGAAGGAGATGGCCAAGAGGAAGCTCCGGCGAAGATTTGGCGTTGAAAGCTTGCCCGGAGCTCCTCCCTAAGGTGGGCGGTGAAGAAGGAGGCGAAACCCTGCAAAAAACGTGGAAAACGGCGGAGGAAATCGGTCTCAATCCGGATTAGGGCGGAACCGACGCTTTAAATAAGGAGCAGAATAAACACTGTGCACGGTCAGTGGCGCACGACCAATGGTCGTGCGCGAAGGAATGCCTGTGATCGTGCATAGTCAACCTATAGCAAAGAAAAAGATGGAAAATATCGCACGGTCAGGGGCTCACGACCAGTGGTCGTGCACGAAGGAATCCTCTGATCGTGCGCAGACGCTATGTCAGGGAAGGGAATTAACGCACGACCACTGGTCGTGCGCCTGATCGTGCGCGAAGGAATGTGCACGATCAGAGGCTTTTTAGGCCAAAAATTGCCCCGCACCATCCCGAACGTTCACGCGATCCCAGGGCCTGCAGGAAAAATACTAGACCACAAAAATACATGAAATCACACCAAGATGGGGCATAAATATGCACTAAGCAATGAAATGGGCAACGTGATCAAATAGAATTAAATATGGGCCTAAAGTGAAGTGCAAGTGCATGAAACCTAGCCCAGATGAGTCCGGAAATCACTATATAAACTGGACTCATCAGTACCCCTTCCACCACTCCATCAGGGCTTGGCCCTACGCCTCCTCCATCATCCTCAAGCTCCAAGGAGAAGGATCTAGCACTTCATCTACCATCATCCAAAGAGAAGGAAGCTTTGTTGTGCTGCTGAATCGTGACACGAAGAAGACGGGCCATTGGAGGGTAGTGACAGCCTTCTCTACCCCGGACGCAGTTGAGGACCGAGCTTCGACGCGGACTGACAACCCAGCTATTCCAGCCGTGAATCTTCAACAAGACTTCGGATTCGGTCGATTCCTTACTTTCTCCTTCTTTGTATTTTCTGTTGTAATAGTTAGACCCTTTATTATTTGATGATGAGCACTATAGACCTTATTTTATAAAGTTATTTCATGTCTATGTGAATGTATCTTTTTGTTTATATGTGTGTATGAGGTGCGCCGCCATCCATTTTCCATTCCGCTGTCACGTTCGTGTGCCGCACTAGCAATTGCTAGTGGCGTGCTTGTCGACGAGGTGCTTGCGACCCTCATTCCGTATGACTACTTGTCTATCCGCCCTTTCAAAGCAGCGCGCTCAAGGCCTGCCTAGTCTCCACCCCGCCAAGCGAAGCTTTGCATAGCGGCATTGCATAGGAGTAGTTGTAATATTTTTCTCTTTATTTTCGCCAACCAAAACCCCCGTTTCCGCATCCCATCCGATATAAGGACTTCAATCTCAAGTCCTTTCTCGATAGTTAGCTCCACCTTACTGTGTTCCTTCGAGATTCGATACTCGGGGATTACTTGATGAGTCCAGTTTATATAGTGATTTCCGGACTCATCTGGGCTAGGTTTCATGCACTTGCACTTCACTTTAGGCCCATATTTAATTCTATTTGATCACGTTGCCCATTTCATTGCTTAGTGCACATTTAATCTTGGTGTGATTTCATGTATTTTCGGGGTCATATGTATTTTTCCTGCAGGTCCTGGGGTCGCGCGAACGTTCGGGATGGTGCGGGACAATTTTGGGCCTAGAAAGCCTCTGATCGTGCGCATTCCTTCGCACACGATCAGGCGCACGACCAGTGGTCGTGCGTTAATTCCCTTCCCAGACAGAGCGTCGGCGCACGATCAGAGGATTCCTTCGCGCACGACCACTGGTCGTGCGTCCCTGACCGTGCATTATTTTCCATCTTTTTCTTTGCTACAGGTTGACTGCGCACGATCACAGGCATTCCTTCGAGCATGACCATTGGTCGTGCGCCACTGACCGTGCGCAGTGTTTATTCTGCTCCTTATTTAAAGCGCTGGTTCCGCCCTAATCCGGATAGAGACCAGTTCTTGCGCCGTTTTTTCGCCTGTTTCGGGGAGTCCCGACTTCTCCAGTGCTGCCCACCTTAGGGAGGATCTCCGGGCAAGCTTTCAATGCCAAATCGTCGCCGGAGCTTCCTCTTGGCCTCCTCCTTCGTCCTTGAGCTTCAAGAAGGGAGTCAACCTAGCCTTCTTCTTCATGATCGGAGCAGCTTGTGTGATCATTCCTCCGGTTCCTGACACGAAGAAGACGGGTCCACTGGAAGGTAGTGACAGCCTTCTCTACCCCGGACACAGTTGAGGACCGAGCTTGGACGCGGATTGACAACCCGACGATTCCTTCCGTGAATCCTCAACAAGACTTCGGAGCTGGTCGATTTCGCACACTCACCTCCCCTTGTAGTGATAGCTTAGTTGGATTTCTTATATGTTTGATGAAGTGTGTTTTGACTATTAGCATTTATACTTAATTATGTCTATGTGATTTGGGTATTCTTGCTTATCATTTTGAGGTGTGCCTTGTGGTGTGGCTTGTTTGAGTTCAGTGCCGCACTAGCAATTGCTAGTGGCGTGCTCTGCGAAGAGGTGCTTGCAACCCTCATTCCGCCATTCTCTCCACTCCATCCGCGAGCCTACTCATCCATCCGCCTAGCGATTCGGTGCACTGAGGCCCGTGTAGTTTCCATCCTGCCAAGCGAAGCATTGCATAGCGGCATTACATAGGAGTAGTTGATAGCTTTTATTTTATTTTGCAAAAACCAATCCACCCACCTTCGTGAAACATTGACCTAAGGACTTCAATCTCAAGTCCTCCTCAATAGTTAACTCCACCTTACTGTGTTCCTTTGAGATCGATATTCGGGGATTTACTATAGCGGTGTGCGAGATTTGTGCATCAAGTTTTTGGCGCCGTTGCCGGGGAGCACAGACGTGTGAGTTTTCTGGAGAGGGAGAATCTGAGCGAGAAGCCCTTCCCTTTGTTTATTGCATTCTTTTGTTTTGTTTCTTCCGATTCCGTTTTCCTGTTTTATATTAGGTTGCTTTAGTAATCATTGTTAGGTGTAGTATTTTGCACAACAGTGTCTTTCTTTTTGAATCTTATTATCTTCACATCATGTGGGCTGCATTCAATATTCGTTGCCGTTGGTGTGGAGATATTTCTCACGCTAGTGATAGATGCCCTACGGAAGATGGTGGGCATAATTCTCGTGGCCCGGTGTATGGAGCACCATTTTCCTATGGTTCTTCATGCCCTGTGCCCAAGTCTTATGGCCACTCGTCCTCGCCGCATACACCATTTTTATATTCCTCCCCGGCCCCTCAAGGACCAAGGAGTAATATAAAATGGTGCTTGTTCTGTCAAAGCATGGATCACGCCCTGAAGGACTGTGCTGAGTATCTTCGCCAATTGGACGAGGATGATGAGTCGGATATCTGGATCGTCCCGACTCCTACTTCTGGAGGCACGCCTTCAACATCTAGTTATATGTCCGTGTCACCTTCATGCTTTAAAGGGGATGATGTGGACACAATCACCAGATGTGTGGCTGATCTAGGCTCTGACATGGCCGAGCCTATCTCCCCTGTGCATATATCACCGTGCGTAGATTCGATTCTTTGTGAGGAATCAGTGCTTGACTTTTATTCAAGCACTGCTCCTTCCCCTTTTGTGCATACTACTACGCTCATCTCTGACGACATTGTTTATGATGTGTCGCAAGATGAGGCCGGCGATCTATGTTTTGTGCCTACTCCTATGGAGGAGGACAACCTTCTAGGTGAAGAGGAGCTTTCCTCAGTACCGGTGGAGGAAGTCCAAACCTTAGGCATGGCCACTGTCGATCCCGCCGAACCTTGCAGCATTGATGACAAAGCAAACATTATTTTACTTTCCCAAGCTAATGGGAGTGAGACCGGAAACACACCCCTACTTGATTTTTATTTAAGTCATTCTTCTCTTTTATTTCTTGACCCCCCTTCTGCTATAACTGGGCCTGTGTAGGTTGAGTCTCCGCAGGTACATAAGGAGGACTTGGAGCTTCCAGCTCAGGTCAATGATGATAGCATCCTCATGTGCGAGGAGGTTGATCCCTCCTCCGATGAGGAAGCTCCAACATTGATCTCTTCCTCCTGCTACCCCCCTGATGACGATACCTTGCTGGGCAAGGATTTTTTATGTGAGATGAGTGAGGACCAGGCCTCCTCCTCTTCTTACATTCCGTTTCCTCTACCTGTGGTTTGTGGGTATCATTATACAGGTAGAGGGGTAACTGCTCTGTCACCGTATCGGTACCCGCTACCGAAACGGATAATGGAACAACTACCTGTGAACTTTTCTTTTCATAGGCCTATAAGCTAGAACTGTACAAATGCCAAATAAGTCGTGCTGGGATGACAATAACCCCAGTAGTTATCTTACTTTTCTTGCAATTTCAATTTATCCAGTTTGTTTAGTTCGTTGCATTTATTTTTAGCATTTCTGCTTTCTTTTGTTTTTGTGGAGCTCACCCTTGCAGGTCATCTCCTGGTTGGCGGAAGCTGCTCTTTGTCTTGGTTTTCATGCGTCTTCTGGTATGCTCATTTCTGAGCATTGGGTACCCTCTTCCCCTAACTTTGTTTTAGAATATCTTAATGCATAGTTTAAGTCTGGGGGAGAGTAATTTTGTTTACCCGCTCACGTGCACGAGTGCACTGCATACTAGAAGCTTCTATTTAAGTTATTGTTCATTATCATTGCACACCACAGCACCCACTTGAGCGTGTACTTAGTTGTTGGCGCATCTTAAGTGGAACTCCTCCCTTTGTGTGATTGGGAAAATCATTGTGCTGGCTTTTAAATGACGTAGTGAAGTAAAATGTTGACTCCGGTGATCCTAGTCTAAAGCTTTTGTGAGCATAGAGATTTGTGTAGATTAGATTTCTTTTTATACTATTAGTCTTATACATTTCTATTAGTGTAAATGTCGTTTACTTTACTCAAATGGTGAATCCGGTCTGCATCAAAAGGTAGCATAGGGATGTGTGTAAATTATCGCTAGACGTGTACTGCCTGAGCCGGGAGAAAGGATAATTTTTCTCGGTGACCAAGAACTCGCCCCAAGCGATTCTTGAAGCATTGGCATAGGATAATTCTGTTGCGCAAGAATGACGTAGGCCATCATTTTGGCCTGGTTGAGCCTTTGTGCCAATCCTGATATCTTATCCTCGTTAGCCCATTTGTGCCTACCCCATCCCTTTGATTCAGCCCCACATTTTATTCCACCAAAACCAAAATTCCGATCCTAGTCACATACCCAAAGCTGAGCTTTAGCTGTTTTCAAATTTGTATTTTGGAATGTTGATGTGGTGATGTTAAATTTGGAGATGTGGTTGTACTCCCTTGAACATTTTTTGAATTTGAAAAAATATATAATTAGAAAAAGAAATGAAATGAGAAGAAAAGAAAAGAAAAATGAGAATGAGTTTAATTGAAAATCTATTTGAGATATGTATTTTGGAGTAGGCGGTGCACATACCCATGCGTTCAGGTCCAAGTCTGGGGGTGTGGCGCATCCTCGTGTTTTTGTAGCCGCGGGGATAGCGTTATTGTTTAAGCTCATTTGGGTTAGGTGCTTTAAGCCGTCCTGTTTATCATTGTTTACCTCACCGTAACCCAAGCCTCATGAAAAACCTTAAGTCCTACCGACTCACGCTCTGAACTAATCTAGTGTTGTGGAGAGAATGTGACCGGGCAAGCTTATGGTCTTCGACACCGATGGATTTCGGTGGAGTTTGTCCCAAACCCCAGCTTGACCAATGCTCATCTCAGCGTGTGTTTTACTTTCTCTGTATGCGTGACCGATTGATTCACCGTGATTCATTTTTTGAGTAGTAGTAATATTTATTTACTCCATTAGAAATATATAAACTATGTGTATAATTAGAAACCTTATCTACTATTTCTCTATGCACTTGGACATGCGACTTCGCATGGTACTCCTCGGTGTAATTTTAAGCTAGCTATTTATTTTTCCCCGCCTGCTTAGGATGTGTTTGCTCGGGACGTGCAAACAGGTAAGTCTGGGGGTGTGATGAGTCCAGTTTATATAGTGATTTCCGGACTCATCTGGCTAGGTTTCATGCACTTGCACTTCACTTTAGGCCCATATTTAATTCTATTTGATCACGTTGCCCATTTCATTGCTTAGTGCACATTTATGCCCTATCTTGGTGTGATTTCATGTATTTTCGAGGTCATATGTATTTTACCTGCAGGTCCTGGGATCGCGCGAACGTTCGGGATGGTGCAGGGCAATTTTTGGCATAGAAAGCCTCTGATCATGCGCATTCCTTCGCGCACGATCAGGCGCATGACCAGTGGTCGTGCGTTAATTCCCTTCCCAGACAGAGCGTCGGCGCACGATCAGAGGATTCCTTCGCGCACGACCACTGGTCGTGCGTCCCTGACCGTGCGTTATTTTCCATCTTTTTCTTTGCTACAGGTTGACTGTGCACGATCACAGGCATTCCTTCGTGCACGACCATTGGTCGTGTGCCACTAACCGTGCGCAGTGTTTATTCTGCTCCTTATTTAAAGCACCGGTTCCGCCCTAATCCAGATAGAGACCAGTTCCTGCGCCATTTTTCCTCCTGTTTCGGGGAGTCCCGACTTCTCCAGTGCCGCCCACCTTAGGGAGGATCTTCGGGCAAGATTTCAATGCCAAATCGTCGTCGGAGCTTCCTCTTGGCCTCCTCCTTCGTCCTTGAGCTTCAAGAAGGGAGTCAACCTAGCCTTCTTCTTCAAGATCGGAGCAGCTTGTGTGCTCATTCCTCAGGTTCGTGACACGAAGAAGATGGGTCCACTGGAAGGTAGTGACAACCTTCTCTACACCGGACGCAGTTGAGGACCGAGCTTGGACGCGGATTGACAACCCGGCGATTCCTTCCGTGAATCCTCAATAAGACTTCGGAGCCTGTCGATTTCGCACACTCACCTCCCCTTGTAGTGATAGCTTAGTTGGATTTCTTATATATTTGTTGAATTGTGTTTTGACTATTAGCATTTATACTTAATTATGTCTATGTGATTTGGGTATTCTTACTTATCATTTTGAGGTGTGCCTTGTGGTGTGGCTTGTTTGTGTTCAGTGCCGCATTAGCAATTGCTAGTGGCGTGCTCTGCGAAGAGGTGCTTGCAACCCTCATTCCGCCATTCTCTCCACTCCATCCGCGAGCCTACTCGTCCATCCGCCTAGCGATTCGGTGCACTGCGGCCCGTGTAGTTTCCATCCCGCCAAGCGAAGCATTGCATAGCGGCATTGCATAGGAGTAGTTGATAACTTTTATTTTATTTTGCAAAAACCAATCCACCCACCTTCGTGAAACATTGACCTAAGGACTTCAATCTCAAGTCCTCCTCAATAGTTAACTCCACCTTACTGTGTTCCTTTGAGATCGATATTCGGGGATTTACTCCTCGTTTTATATTACTTGAACGATCGGTACACTACCGTTTCGTGCCGCAGTCTAGCCACCACCTATAGCGGTGTGCGAGATTTGTGCATCATTACTCCTCGTTTTATATTACTTGAACGATCGGTACACTGCCGTTTCGTGCCGCAGTCTTGCTACCGCCTATAGCGGTGTGCTGAGATTTGCGCATCAAGTTTTTGGCGTCGTTGCCGGGGAACACAGTCGTGTGAGTTTTCTGGAGAGGGAGAATCTGAGATTAAAGACCTTCCATTTGTGTATTGCATCCTTTCTTTATTTTTTTTCTTGTTATTCCTTTTTCCTATTTTATATTAGGTTGCTCTAGTAAATTTTTGTTAGGTGTAGTATTTTGCACAATAGTGTTTTTATTTTGAATCATTTTATCTTCACACTATGTGGGCTTCATTCAATATTCGTTGCCGTTGGTGTGGAGATATTTCTCATGCTAGTGATAGATGCCCATCGGGAGATAATAGCCCTAGCACTCAAGGCCCATCATATGGAGCACCGACTTCGTCTGGTACTCCATATGGTGCGCGTAAGTCCTATGGCTATTCTGCCGAGCCTTTACCGTCACACTTCTTTTCGGCTTCAGCTCCTACTGTGCCAAAGCAGACCGCAAGGCAGTGCCTATTCTGTCAGAGCATGGATCATGCCTTGAAAGATTGTGCTGCATTCTTTTGCCAATTGGACGAGGATGATGAGCCGGATATCCGGATCATCCCGACTCCTACTTCTGGCAGCACACCTTCAACATCTGGTTATGTGCCCGTATCACCTTCATGCTTTGAAGGTTATGGCATGGACACAGGCACCAGATGTGTGGATGATCTAGGCTCTGACATGACTGAGCCCATCTCCCCTGTTCATATATCACCATGTATGAACTTGATTCTTCGTGAGGAATCGGTGCTCGACTTTTATCCGAGCATTATTCTTCTCCCTGTTGTGCATACTACTATACTCGTCTCTGACGACATTGTTGATGATGTGTCGCAGGATGAGGCTGGCGATCTATGTGGTATGCCTACTCCTATGGAGGAGACAACCTTCTAGGTGAAGAGGAGTTTTCCTCAGCACCGGTAGAGGAAGTCCAAATCTTGGGCATGGCCACTGTTGATCCCGCCGAACCTTGTAGCATTGATGACAATGCAAACATTATTTTACTTCCCCAACCTAATGGGAGTGAGACCGGGACCAATCCCCCAATTGATTTCCATTTATGTTCTTCTTCTTCTTTATTTCTTGATCACCTTTCTTCATTTGCGCCTGTGCAGGTTGAGTCTTCACAGGTACTTCAGGAGGACTTGGAGCATTATGCTCAAGTCAATGATGAGAGCATCCTCTTAGGTGAGGAGGTTGATTCCCCCTCCATAGAGGAAGCCTCATTCATTGCATTCTCCTCCTGCTGCCTCACTGGAGATGACACCTTGCTGGGCAAGGATTTATTTTGTGGTGAGACGAGTGAGGACCAGCTCTCCTCCTCTTCTTACTTCCTATTCCCGCTACCTGTGTTCAACAGGTATTTTTATTTAGGTAGGGGAGTAACTGTTCTATCGCCGTATCAGTACCCGTTACCGACACGCATATTAGAACAGTTACCTGTTCATTTTCTCTTTCATACGCCCATTAGCTAGAACTGTTATGTTTTTAAATAAGTCGTGCTAGGAGGACAATAACCCCAGTAGTTATCTTACTTTTCTTGCAATTTCAGTTTATCTAGTTTGTTTAGTTAGTTTTACTTTATTTTAGTTTGTATATTTTCTTTTGTTTTTGCGGAGCTGACCCATGCAGGTGTTCTTGTGGTTGGATGCTGCAGCTAGGTCTAGATTTAAACGCCAATCTTCTGGTATGCTCACTTGCTGAGCATTGGGTACTATCTTTCCCTAGCTTTATTCTGAATTTTATAGTCATATTTTGCATTAGATTGTTTAGTTTAAGTCTGGGGGAGAGTAGTTTTGTTTACCCGCTCACGTGCACTATTGCACTGCATGCTAGAAGTATTTCTATTTCATTTATTTAGTATTGCTCATTGCACACCACAACACCCACATGAGCGCGCACTTATCCGTTAGCACATAGTGAGTCGAATTTGTCTCTTCGTGTGATTTGAAAAATCATTATGCTGGCTTAGGATTATGAGGCGGAGTAAAATGTTGACTCCTGGAGTGCTCCTAGTCAAGTGCTCATGTCTCTCATAGAAATTTGTGTAGATTCAATTTCTTTTTATGCTTTTAGTTTATATCTTTCTATTTGCATAGATATTGTTTACTTTACTCAAAAATTGGTGAATCCGGTGTGAATCAAACGGTAGCATAGGAATGTGTGTAGACGTTCATTAGCCTTGTATTGCCTGAGTCGGGAGAAAAGATTATCTTTCTCGGTGGCTAAGAACTTGCCCCAAGCGACTTTTGAAGCATGGGTACATGGTTAGTCAATTGCGTGAATGTGATATATGCCATCATTTTGGCATGGTTGAGCTTTTGAGCCATTCCTATCATCTTATCCTCATTAGCCCAGTTGTGCCTACCCTTTCTTTGATTCAGCCCCACTTTTATCTCACCAAAGCCTAAAAGCCAATCCTAGTCGCACACCCAAATTTGAGCTTTAGTTGTTTATTATTTTCAAGATTGGTGTGTTGATGTTGTGATATTTTTGTGAAAATATGGATGCGCTTCATCGCTCATTTTGCTGAATACGTTTTGGAAAGAAAAGGAAAGAAAAGAAAAAGAAAATAAGAAAAAGAAAAAAAGAGTGAGAAGAAAAGAAAAAGAGATGAGCTTAAGTGAAAAATCTTTTTGTATAAATTTATGATTGGGAGTAGGCGGTGCACACACCCATGTATTCTAGTCCGAGTCTGGGGGTGTGATGTACCCGTGTGTCTTTTTGTGGTGCTTGAGGATAGTTTTATGTGCTAGATCATTTGGGTTTTGTGCTTGAGCGGTCGTTTTTATCATTGTATACCTCACCTAAACCCAAGCCTCATCTAAAACCTACAGTCCTATTGATTCATGCATTTGAGTCAAAACTGTGTCGTAGAGGCAGTGCGAACGGGCAAGCTTATGGTCACCGACATTGATGGATTTCAATGGAGGTTGTCTCGAGCCCCGATCTTTGGCAATGCTCACCTCAGCGTTCAGTTTACTTTCTTCCTATGTACGACCTTATGATTCACCGTGATTCACTTATTGAGTAAATGTAATATATAAATACGCCTCTAGAAAAGTATAAACTAATATGTATAATTAGGAATTTTGTCTACTATATTTCTACGCGCATGAGCATGCGACTTCGCGTGGAACTCCGCTTTACAATTTCTATGTCAGCTTATGTTTTTCTTGTCCGCGTAAGAGATGGTTTGCTCGGGACGTGCAAATAGGTAAGTCTGGGGGTGTGATGAGTCCCAATTATATACAAATTATCGGACTCATCTGGGCCGTATTTCTAATCTTTGCACTTCACTTTAGGCATGTTTTAGTTCATAATTGTTATTCCTTGCTAAGTGCACTTATAGGCCCGTAGTGGAGTGTGTTTGCTTGTTTTAGTGTTGAGGGTAAGCACAGCGTGCTCCTCAGTCTTTTGTGCTTTATTTCCTGTGCTGGAAGGGTATTCCCAGCTTAGTTGTGGCTAATGCAGGTGGACATTTCATCAGTTTCAGCCTAAGTTCATGTCTGTGCATATCGCACGGTCGTGCGTTATGTTGGGGCACGGTCGGTTGCGGTCGTACGCCCTTTGCTGAGGAGGAAACTGATGATCTGTCGTTAATCGTGCGTCTCTGCGCACGGGCAGCGCCCATGCGTGAAGGAATCGCACGCTCTCCCTGTTCGGCCTTGTTTTTCCCCTTTTCTGAATTTACCCGTGCGTTTTGACGCACGGGCGGATATGCCCATGCGTGAGTAAATTGCACGGGCGGTCCAGGTCGTCTTCCTGCGCTGTCTTTATAATTATTATCGCACGGTCTACGCACGGTCGTGCGTTCGACCGTGCGTGACCATTTTTCTGACTCTTTTCTATAAAAGCGCAGTTCTCTGCCCTAGTCCGGGAGAGAGTACTTGTTTCGCTTTTTCCGCCGCAAAAGGAGCTCCAGCTCCATACCCCTTCCACCACTCCATCAGGGCTTGGCCCTAGGCCTCCTCCATCATCCTCAAGCTCCAAGGAGAAGGATCTAGCACTTCATCCGCCATCATCCAAAGAGAAGGAAGCTTGGTTGTGCTGCTGAATCGTGACACGAAGAAGACGGACCATTGGAGGGTAGTGACAGCCTTCTCTACCCCAGACGCAGTTGAGGACCGAGCTTGGACGCGGATTGACAACCCAGCGATTCCAACCGCGAATCTTCAACAAGACTTCGGATTCGGTCGATTCCTTACTTTCTCCTTCTTTGTATTTTGTGTTGTAATAGTTAGACCCTTTATTATTTGATGATGAGCACTATAGACATTGTTTTATAAAGTTATTTCATGTCTATGTGAATGTATCTTTTTGTTTATATGTGTGTATGAGGTGCGCCGCCATCCATTTTCCATTCCGCCATCACGTTCGTTTGCCGCACTAGCAATTGCTAGTGGCGTGCTTGTCGACGAGGTGCTTGCGACCCTCATTCCGTAAGACTACTCGTCCATCCGCCCTTTCGAAGCAGCGCGCTCAAGGCCTGCCTACTCTCCACACCGCCAAGCGAAGCTTTGCATAGTGGCATTGCATAGGAGTAGTTGTAATATTTTTCTCTTTATTTCCGCCAACCAAAACCCCCGTTTCCACATCCCATCCGATAAAAGGACTTCAATCTCAAGTCCATTCTCGATAGTGAGCTCCACCTTACTGTGTTCCTTCGAGATTCGATACTCGGGGATTACTCCTCATTTTATATTACTTGAACGATCGGTACACTGCCGTTTCGTGCCGCAATTTTGCTACCGCCTATAGCGGTGTGCTGAGATTTGCGCATCACACGCTGAGGAGGCGCTCCCGAAAGCTCCTCAGGGAACACATCCTCGAATTCCCTCCACCACTGGCACTTCTCCGATCGCCAACTTTGTGGAGTGAGTCTCCAACAAAGCGACAAATGCCACACCTCCTTGATTCACCGCACGCACCATTTGCACTGCAGAAATCAGGGAGCAGGCCACTCCGCATAGGCCCTCAAACTTGACCTCCACTCTTCCTTCACTCCTTAAGGTCACCACCTTCAACAGGCAGTCAATACTAGCTCGTTGCTCTGCAAGCCAGTCCATCCCCAGGATAATGTCAAATTCGGCTAGGGGTAGAATTGCTGCTACCAACTCGAAATCATACTCGCAAATCCTCAGCACAACGCGTCCTTTCCTTCTAGTGGTCATGAAAGACCCATTCGGCATGCGCACACTAAGCTCCACCTCTGCCTCAACAGTCTCAACACCGATCCTCTGGATAAAGCTTTCCGCGAGAAAAGAGTGTGATTCTCCCATGTCGAACAACACTATAGAGGGGAAGCCAGACACTAGCACGAAGCCTATCAAGCATATAACGTATATGAAAGGTCGCAAACAGGTTAAAACTATTAAACAAAATTCTGAACTTTCGTACCTGTCACCACGTTAGGTTGACGAATCGCTTCCTGCTCCCCGAGGTTGTACGCTCTAGGATGCACAGGAGGGAAACGGGAAGCACTGGACTCCGCCGCCTTCCCTTTCTCCCCAACACAAGGACCGGAACGCATCGACTGCTCCTGCCTCTGCTCTGGCTCAACTCCACTCTCGAAATAGACCCGAGCTATGTGGCCCACTTTCCCACACTTGTACCATGTCAATGTCCCCTTGGAACGAAACTCTCCAGAAGTCGCACCGCTCCTCTCGCCAGTCCTAAAAGTACGGGGCTTTTTCTTCCACCAACTTTTCTCAGACTTCCCCTGAAACTGAGATGGCTTACTTTCTCCTTGCTTTGCTGCCAAGCCCTTGTGGCACTGGGTTCGCTCCATATCATTCTCCAAAGTTCGAGCAGCTTCAACTAACTCATTGAACCCCGCATTCTTTAAGGCTATCAGAGGTTTCCTTAAATTCTCTCTCAGACCCTGATAGAATAGATTATCCCTCTCCTCATCGTCTGCCATGGTCGTTCACTTACAACAACCCAACCGAGTTAATTCTGCAGGTACTCGTCTACCGTCTTCTCGCACTGCACTAAGTGTAAGAACTGCCGCTAACGGGCTAATCTCGTCGAAGAGGGGATATAGCGCTTCAGGAAGGCGTTCCCGAACTCTTCCATGGATGGGGCACATCCAGGGAAATGATGACCGCTATGATTCACCCATCATAGCTTGGCGTCACCTTCTAACATAAACGCTGCGAACTGGGACTACTTGTCCTCTGGGGTATCTGTCGCTTTCAAGAGTTCCTGAATTCTCGCCAACCAATCCTCGACGTCCGTCGGAGTGCCAAATCCTTTGAACGTCAGAGGATGGAAACTCAGATAGTACTTCATCTGACGATCTCCTTGTCCATCCGCTCTCTCGGCTAACAGCTCCACCTGCCTTACTCAAACCTCCGGCGTCACGGTGACCGAAGTAACAGGAGTCGCAGCCTGCACAACAGGCGTCGCAATCTGTGGCATTGCCGCAGCTTGAGCCGCCACCATCGCCTATGCTAGCATACGATAAAAGGCTGTCGGGGACACGCTCATATTCACAAGGGTTGGGTCCATTGAACTGCTTGTCGATGGCTCCTCTTGACGCCTCGACGTCCCCACATCGTCGCCACCATCCTAGCATAAGCAAGGAAAAATCAAAATCTATTCGCAAGACTTGAACGCAAGGACACACATGGTCCCACAAATTACTCCTATGTGGACAACCTCTTAACGCAATTCGAACATGCTAAACCTCAACAAGAACGCTAACCTGGATCTGATACCAAATTGTAACACCTCCCCTGCAATGAGTATATAATATGGGTCCGGCCGGGACCCCATAGCATATAATCGCCACAGCTTTAGTATTAAAAAGTGATGTAGATCTAACCATCTCAAAACTCAGAACCAATACAGCGGAAACTTTAAAATAAACCACAGATGTTGTCCACATCTACATAAGAGTACTACGGCCCTAAGGCCTTACAAAACTCATACTCAAGTCAAAACATGGCATATAAATGTCCAACAGATCATCACAATCCTAAACTACCTCGGCATGCAAGCTCGAACAGGTAAATACATTATAATCAAACAACAAAGCATGAAAAGAGAACTTCATGAAGCTTAGGCCTTTCTGGCCAGCGAGCTAGGTCCAACCTGCGATCCTTGACCTGCATCCAAATCACAAAGAGCGGTATAACGAGGGTCAGCTTTGGCTGACCAACAACGGTGTAACAACACCCCTCCTCCCGGCCGTCCTAGCGGACCCCGGGGAACTACATCACCCTGCAAGTCAGCACTTCGTATGCAAATGTAATAAACAGTATTAACATAAACATGACAGGCATGAGTGTCGCAAGCATCATCCACGTTTCTATGTTGAGCAATAAAAGTAAGGGGAGCTAGCAATGCAGTATGTATGCAAACCTGGGTTTCACCCAAGGCACCCAATGGAGTGTATGCTTCTAACATAACATCACACATCAACATTTCATAACAAACTAAGGGTACTCATCAATTCCCCCATGGGCGTACAAGACTAAGGCCAAGAACTCCACTGGGACCTCACCACTTACATGGCTCATCTTGCCAACGGGCGCACCAGCATACTTGTTCTAGCCACAATCACAAAGCCAAAAGCCAAGAACTCCACTGGGACCTCACCCCTTACATGGCTCATCTTGCCAACGGGCGCACTAGCAAAGGGGACTAATCATGCTGGGACACTCTCCCCACATGATTCCAATCATTCATGGGCTAGCCAGCCGACCACAAAGACAAACCACGCCTTCACATACACATAACATTTAGCCTTTCCAAACCAACATTCATTCTCACATGAATATAAGGGCAACACATACGATGTTTTCGCCATCATCGGATTTCTAGCAAAATCCCTAAAATGCACGGTAAGCAACATCACCGAATCGGAGCACCGGTCACGATTTCGGCTTCACCCAAAATGCCCAATCCACTAACGGAGCGGATCTCTAGTGCAAAATCATGTCGGGGATGGACTCAATCAACCCGATTGTTCTTCTTGAACCAAGGCGACCCAAACCCCTCTCATTTGAGAGATCTGGTGCCATAAAATTTCAGAAAAGAAAAAGGTAAAAGCATAGATGCCATGCACGCATCCTAAAACATGGAGGAGAGATGTCGTTACCCTAAGAGTTCTCTTCCTCGCCATTGATCGGTTGAAAGGCACGGATAGAAAGAAACGCCTTCTAGTCCTCTCCACGGATTTGGTCTCGGATCGGCGAACGGAGCTCCGGTACTCCAACAATGGCGGATCTAGCCTTCTTCTTCCTCCAAACCCTTCCTCTCTTCTACGCCTCCAAAAGCACAAAGGATTTCCCGAAAAGAGAAAAGATCTTCTCTGCCCTAAATAAGACCTTAGGACGCACTTATCTAGACCGTAAGATCAAGATCCAAACAGATCGGACATTCAGGAAAAGCTACTTACGGAACAGGTTCCGCCAGCTAACGCCCGCGTTCGTCGAACTCCCTTCGTCGAACTCCGTTCGATGAACTCCTTTCATCGAACTCTGTTCGATGAACGAACTTCGTTGAACTCTTCGTCGAACTCCGTTCGACGAATGAAACCAACTCAACATCCCAGCGGTTCTGAGCTCCGTTTGACGAACTCCCTTCGTCGAACCACCTTGGTCGAACCCCCTTCGTCAAACTCTGTTTGACGAAGGAAACCAACTCAGCATCCCAGGGGTTCTGAACTCATTTCGTCAAACTCTTTGTCGAACTCCGTTCGACGAATTCCCTTCATCGAACTCCCTGCCTTCGCTTCTCGAGAAATATCTGTTTCTCGAGAAGTAGCTTGAGCCTTCACTTCTCGAGAAATAACTGTTTCTTGAGAAGTAGCTTGACCCTGCCCTCTCGAGAACTAGCTGTTTCTCGAGAAGTAGCTTGAGCGAAGCCTGGGGTGTTACATTCTCTTTCCATCCTTAATTACTTCTCGACCCGTCCAACCAGAAGGTGTATGCTTCCAAGAAAGTATTTTTCTCCTTCTTTAATGTTTCCTTCTTCAGGTAATTATTAGGCCATTGGAGAACGGTCTGAAAGATATGGGCCAAGATAGAAGCATCAGAAAGACAGCTGTAAAGATTGAACTTTCACAGACTGTATTCGACGTAGCATCGAATTAACTTCCTCTCTTATCGACGCTGCTTCGAGTTCATCTAAGAGCTGCTTCGATTTCTTCTATGCTCTGACTGAACTCAGCTAGTCGATGTTGCATCGATTCCTTATCGACGAACCCGTCGAGTTGAATAGGATCCACTCTGACTTCCATTAACTGCATCGAGATGAAGTTAACATTGCGTCGAATTTAGATGGATTTGACATGTATTCCCTTCTGCGTCGAGTTTGAAGTAGAAGCTGCATCGACTTCTTCAAGTGCTCTGACAAGTCCATGACCTCAACGTCGACACCTTTTTGATGTTACGTTGACTTGACTTACTTCGACAAAGTGTTTGAACCACATGGACTTCTTAGTCAGAGCAGCGTCGATATAGACTCGATGTTGCGTCGTATTCTATTCGACGCAATTATTAACTTCTGCCCTTGAACTGGTCTTGACACTCTAGGTTGAGTGTGACATCCTAAGACATCTATAGACCAAATTACCCTCACTATACAATGGGTAATTTAAATCCTAGTAGATAAAATCACTTTTAAGTAATTTGTTAAGTTAAATAAAAAAGGGGTTTTCCCAACAATCTCCCCCTATTTATCTTAACAAATTTTACAGTTTGTTCAAAGTGATTTTATATAGTTTTTCATAGTATACTCAAATATACATGCAAGATAACATAGACACAAAGGGGAAAACAACAGAAAGCAGATTTCCATATCAAGAAATTGTATAGCATTGTTTTTCCACCAAATGTAATTCCAGAAAACCTAATCATTTATCTAATGACTGAAGTTCATAACTCCTTCTCAGGTGTTTTTCTTTTCCTGGAGAAGACCTTTGGAATTTTTCTTTGTACCACATGAAGATACTCATCATCATCTGCTTCTTCATCATTATCTTCCTTGAAAAACTCCCCCTGAGTGTGTGCATTTTGTTCAATTTCCTGGGCAACTTCCTGAGCAATTATTACTACTTGATCTAGCTCTATTTCAATCTGAAGTTTCTCCTGATCAGCTGTTGTTCCTACAGCTGTCATTTCAGCTTCTAGATTCCTTTGAATGCATAGAGCACACTCCCCCTGTATGTCTGGGATCTCCCCCTGAACTGCTGCAGCTACTTTCTCATTCAACATTTTTGGAGCAAACTCCCAGTGATCTCTAGGCTCCCCCTGGATCTATGCTTATTGGATTATAGTAGTTCTGTCAGGAGATTCATTGGCATCACCTTTATTTTGTCCACCCAACTCTATAACAGGTCTTCCTTCCTCCAAAATGTTCTCCTCCTTCTTAAACTTGCCGGCCAGGAAGGTTAAGAATTCCTTTGTGACCATGGAGGAAGATATAAACTCTTTTAAGGCTCTGAATTTTTTTGTGAAACCTTAATAACTCACCCTCTATCTGTGAGTATTTCTTGTCAAATTTCCTTGCCTGAGAGGCCACTTGATCTGCACAAGTTGAGGAGGCAATGACTACTGCTTTGGAGATGATTTGCTCAATGTCAATGGGAGGATGAGCTGGAGGTGGAGGTGATGAAGGGAAGTCTTCTTTAATGGGAGAGAGAGGATGGTAAACTTCAGGTGAGAAATGAATTGGAGGTGGAGGTGGTACAGATGGAAGTAGATGGGTTTGTAAAAGAGATGGTTCAGGTGAATAAGTGGAAGGATCTGCTGTTGTTATTGCAGTGTTTGTTGGAGTTGTTGTTGTTGTTGAAGTGAGGCTGGTTTACCTTCTTGATGGGGCTCTGGAACAGTGTCCATTTGGGAAGGATCATCCCTTGGGTGATCTGGAATCTGCTTGTCTGGCTCTTGAGGAGAAGGAAACGGAGGAGGTGGGATGGGGCCTGACCAGGCTTCAAAATTTGCCTTGTACATTTTGAGAAGATCCCAATATTGATTCTCTTTCCAGGAGGATTGGGCACTCCTTTTGACTTGCAGACACATGGGAAGTGCTGTACGAGCACCTGGCTCATTATCCTCATGTATGCATTCTCCTTGTGAAAGTACTTGTGAGTTATCAGCTTTAATAAGCATCTGCCCCAGTTGATCTTCTTTTTCAAAATAAGAGCTCCCATTATTTGCAATTGCTGCCTGGGGATAACATCATGAGCTGATATCTTACACAATATAACCTTCCCCACTATGTCAGCCAAAAACCTGTACTCTTCTGCCACATCAATCTTTTTAAGATTGATTGGCTTCTCCTTCTTGAACTGCATTATTTCTAGGACATTCCTTTTTTTTTCTCCTCACATTTCATCTAGGTCATTCCCAGAGGGAAGATCAAATGTTTGGGAGAGAATCTCCTCAGATATGCTGATGTCTTAACCAGATATTTTCCCTTGAAGATAACCACCATCTACCACTGAAACAGTATCCTTGAATTCTGTTAGCTCAATGTCCATGATCTTGCATCTTGTGGAGATCAGCTTTGTTAGTCCAGCATTATGAAAAAGACCAAGGATGGCCTTGAAACTTTCTGTTGCAGCATTGAAGGAGTCAATGTCCACATCAAATCCAGAGTACACCTTTGGTGGAGCCATTTGAGTTAATGTACCTGCAAGTAAGAAGAAAACAAGAGACATAGAGCATGAGTGACACGAGCGCAAGAGAGCTGGAGAGGAGGATAGCAAGAGAGCAAGAGAGCAAGAGAATTTGAAAGCGTAAATGTTTCGACGCAGTAATTTCTTAAAAGAAGATGAATCGCCGCTACATAGGGTTTATGTCGACGTACCGTCGATAATACTTATTATTTGGCGTACAAAGCAATGTTGAGATCGCTTCTAGAAGCAACTCTACGTGCATTGATATGTCGACGTTGCGTCGACAAGTACTCGACGTAGCTTCTAGATTATTCCGAGACCCTAAGGTGTCGTAGTCCTGTCGACATTACGTCAAATTCCAATCGACGTGACTTTGGATTTAATCAGCAATTATTAAGTCGACGTATGTTCGATAAGAACTTGATGCTGTGTCGAATTATATTCGAAATGTCTGCTCTGTGTGCTTCTCGACACTGGCGTCGAGTAGAAGTCAATGGTACGTCAACTTCTATTCGACGCATCTCGTAATAAACATATCTATTTCTCTTAGAAGATTCTTGTTGTTTTCCCCAGCAATTTTATTTATTGAAAATAGATCATAATATGATGTTATAAATGTTAAAGAGGATTCAAGATAGAAATTACTCCCTTTAATGACTCTTGTTCCTTATTCATGACCTACATCATTCTTCCCACTCAATTTTCCTGTGTGGGACCCTACCTATACCAGCACATGTAACTCAAATATTAGAAGGGACCTAGGTTACCTTGGGCCCTTTGCTTTTACCATTATAGGGTTCAATGAAAGAATAGAAGGGTCTTTCATGATACCCTTTGGGATGATAAGGAATGGATCTCACAAACCTATTATTTTGATATTTGAAATGACTATAGAATGTATCAACATATAACAAGTTAGCATAGTGTCTTATTATCTTAGGTTTTACTTTACCCTCTTGTTCTTTGCTATTTTATTTTCCTATGTTGTTCTTACCTACGGGTTTCACCTTATTAGTTTTACCTACTCTATCTGAATGATTGTGATCCTTACTCTTAGATGGAGGATTCTTTTCACTGGGTTGATGATCACTGGGTCTAACAAACGCCACTAGATTTTTCCAGGCAAGCTTCCTAGATGGTTCTGTGCTAGTGGAGGGTTCTGCCCCTAGTCCTAGATGATTAAACCTCATGGAGAGGTTTTCAGTGATGTCTTTGAGCTTTTGACTCCTCCTATTGAGTGATTTCTCAAAGGCCTTTGTCTTGGTTAGCTCTTTTTTTAGTCTTAGAATCTCTTTCCTAATTTCAACCAAGTCTAGTTCCTTATTGTCAATTTCTTTTATCAAGTTTTGATTTCTGACATATACAACATCTTTCTTTAGCTTATCTAGTTCTAACCAAATAATGTCTAGTTCTTTTTCTACCCTAATATGATCAATGCAGAATTCCCTAAAGCAAGTTTTAAAATCTTCTGATTCAAAATCAAATTCATCAAAAATTGATACCTATTTTTCTTCATCAACTGATGACATTGCCAGTGCCATCATGCAGGTTGCTTTAGCTTCTGCTTCATCTTCACTTTCAGATGAGCATGAGCTCTCCTCTGCTTCTGAGTTACTCCAGGTTTCAGCAATGAAACCCTTGCCTTTCTTCTTGTCCTTTTCTCTGAAGGACTTCTTCTTCTTCTTCTTCTCCTCTCTATTGCTGCTTTTCTTGCCTCTTTGCTCTTCTGGGCACTCAGAAGCAAAGTGCCCTGGTTTGTTGCAGGAGAAGCAGGTAACCTCCCTCTTTGGAGTTTTATCATACTTGGGCCTTGTGTCTCTTTTTCTTCTCCTTGAGTCTTCAGTCTTCACCCACTTCTTGAATCTCTTTGCCAGCAGACTGAACATTTCATCCTCAGGTGTGGAGGACTCTCCTTCAGCAGCTTTTAGAGTAAGGGACCTTTGAACAGGAGCTGGAGAGGTCTCCCTTTATTCAGCACCAGCCCTGTTTTCCTGTAGCATCTCATAAGAATTAAGCTTTCCTAGCAAAGCGTCAGTTGAGATCTCTCTGTGGCATCTGGATTCTCTGATTGCCCAGATCCTTGAGTCCCATGAGCCAGGGAAGCACATGAGAATCTTATCATTACTTTCAGTCTAGGATATATCCTTGTCTAAGCCTCTGAGCTCATTAATGATCATACTGAATCTGTCATACATATTGGCAACATATTCTTCAGTTTTCTTTTGAAAGTTCTCATGCTGGGATATGAGAAGGGAATTTTTATCCTTCCTTTCATCAGCACTTCCCTCAACCATTATGGTGAGGGAATCCTAGATTTCTTTTACTGATTGGCATTCAGCAACTTTCTGGAAAATGTCATCAGACATTGTTGATACCAGAATAATCATGGCCTTGACATCACATGCCTTGACCTTCTTCTTAGTCTCTGTCCATTCCTTTCTTGGAACAGCCTCAGTTGTTGAGGATTCTCCTTCCTTTTGTCTGACTGGAGCAGGAGGACCTATGAGAAGATCATCATAGATATCTTCATCAATGGAATTCATGTAAAGTTTTATTCTTGCCTTCTAGAGTGTGAACTTATTCAGATTACACACTGGAGGTCTTGTAGAAGCATAATCCTTAGAGCTAATTTTCTTTATAAAATATGTTTATAGAAAAGAAATGAGAGTAGGAGACCTTTTTGATCAAGGTGTTAACCTCTTATTGATCAACCTCCCTCTGATACCAAATGAAAGTGCACAGTGTGCCTCTAAGATTCCTCTAGAGGGGGGGGGGGGTGAATAGTGTTTTAAAATTATTTCTATTCTAATTGCGTTTAATAATAAATTACTCTAAAGAGTTATGCTTAACAATCTAGGCTGAATAAAGAATGCAGGAAATAAAGTGCAGAATAAGAAAGTTGGACAGCACAGAAAATCATAGCACAGACACAATGAATTTTATAGAGGTTCCCCAAAATGTGGGTAGTCCTCTATTCTACCACGTGGTAGGAATGCACCACCTGTGCCTGAGTCTATTGATCAGGAGACTCTTAGAACCAATGAAGTTTTGATAAGGATATCATGAACCACCAGATCTTTTGATAAGGAGATCTTGAACCACCAGATCTTTTGATAAGGAGATCTTGAACCACTGAATCCTTTGAAGAGGGATTAATAAAACTCTTTTACAGAATGAGTAGAAGAAGGGAGAAGGTTGAAGGAACTCTGTTCTCAGAATTCTTATGAAGGAACTATGCTCTCAAAACTCTGCTCTTGATTAGCCTATGCTTTTGATGGTGATGATATGCATATCCTTTTTGACTTGTTCAAACTCAGATTCTGTTGCTATATGATGGTGATGGGAAGCAGCAGTTGGATCTTCTGGTCTATCAGATGAAGAACACCAGTTCCTTCTATTCTCTTTCACAGATCTGTATTAGGGTTCCTGAGAGAGGGGGAGAAGAAGATAGGAAACCCTAATTTGAGAAGAGACGACTGATAGTGATTAATGCTACTACATTCTCTTCCTTCTCTATCCTTATATACCTTGTCTCTATTTTGAATTTGTTTCCTTGTTAGGTAAGACCTGAAAAGGTAAATTTGATAGACATTCTCTTTCCTTCCTTAATTACTTCTTGACCCGTCCAACCAGAAGGTGTATGCTTCCAAGAAATCCTTTTTCTCCTTCTTTAATGTTTCCTTCTTCTTCAGGCAATTATTAGGCCGTTGGAGAACGGTCTGAAAGATGTGGGCCATGATAGAAGTGTCAGAAAGACAGCTGTAAAGATTGAACTTTGACAGACTGTATTCGACGTAGCGTCAAATTAACTTCCTCTCTTATCGACGTTGCTTCATGTTAAAATTTTTGATTTGAATTGTTTAGGAGTAAGCAGGACTTGCATCAACTGAGTTATAACCAAACAACAACAATGCCACACAGCAACACAATAGACTTTATTGAATCACAAAACTTCATTACATTTGGAGAAATACATGGCGAGACATGATTCATAAGAATCACGAAGGAGAGAGGAACAAAACACATCAAAAAACAAATCTGGCGACTTGACAAGCAGAGACCGCACAGACCGCACAGACCGCTGAACTCCAGAGACCGCCCGACTTGTCCTGAGACCGCACGAAGACCGCACGAAATGGAGCTTATTGAATTGAACAGAGAATAGAAGCTGTTGCCAGACCTCAACTCAGTTCGCCTAACCGCAGAAGGTCGCCTGATTGCTGAGCTCGCTACGAACAGCACAAGAACAACATAAACCAGTCCGTAGACAAGCCGCTGCCGAACTGTTTATTCAATCCACTAGGAAATTACTAAGGAAGGAGACCGCAACCTGCTGACCGCAAACCTGCGAACACAACAAACAGTCAACTCGCTTCCGAGACCGCCCGACCTCAAAGTTGAGACCGCACAAAATAACTCAGCCTCTAGTTCTTACTGTTCTCATTATGAATGACGGGCCCTGCACCCCTATTTATAGGCGAGAGAACGGATGTCATCACCGCCGCAAGAGAGGTACAATCACCACCCATCAGATCGCGAGCGGTCTCATAGAGCAGAACACGCGAACACACTTCTTGGACAACATCCTGTCCAAGACCATAGATAAACAGCAAACTGCGCACAAGCCGCGCGGACACAGATCACTCCTTCCTTAGATCGCCTAGAGCAAACCAAGAACATCTGGCCGACTTCAGACAAGTCGCCAGATCACCCAGCATAAGCCGCCCGGTCACAGCGGTTACACAAGAACAGACCGCCCGGTATCCTTACAAGGCAAATAGACAACCACGTAGAACAAATCGGGAAGAGACCGCAACATACAAGAACAGACCGGCCAACCACAGCAGACTGCTAGAGCCAGATCGGCAGATCACCAACACAGAGACCGCGCGTTCTCTGCGATCAGCAAAATAGACCGCCGGCCACCTTCCACTTCACTTCAATAATATCAACACTCCCCCTTGAAGTGGGAAGTGGTAACTAGCCTGAGTAAACTCCGCAACCGAGTAAACGGCCCCTTCGCCAGCGGCTTTGTGAAGATGTCTGCAACATTGTCCACACTCCGAACATGCTCGACCATAAGAGATCCTCCCAACACCTTCTCACAAATGAAATGGTGCTCAATCTCAATGTGCTTGGTCCTCGCGTGACAGACTAGATTATTAACCAGCTTGAGAGCACTCTCATTGTCCACGCGTAGCATACTGGGACCTCAAACCTCCTCATGAACGTCCTCCACCAACCTCCTGAGCCAAACGTCTTCCTGAGCTGCCAAGGCTGAAGCCTTGTATTCCGCTTCTATGGTAGATACGGACACCGAGTCCTGCTTTTTGCTGCACCAAGAAATAGTTGTGGGGCCTGCCATAAAGACATAACCAGACGTTGATCTCCGATCATCCATGTCTCCCCCATAATCAGCATCCATGCATCCAAGCAACTCCAAGCTTGACCCTTTCTTATATAGGAGACCCAGATCAGAGGTCGACTTCACATACTTCAAAATTCCTTTAGCCACCAGAAGATGAGGCTTTCGTGGTTCCGCCATGTACCAACTCACCTTGCCAACTGCATAAGCAATATCTGGTCTTGTGATGGTCAAGTAGATCAATCTCCCAACCAGAGCTCGGAACACCAACGGATTAGATAGAACTCTCCCCTCATTCTTCCGAAGTTTATGATATTGTTCTAGAGGTATAAAGCTACTCTTCCCTTCATCCATGTCGAATCATTGAACGATCCGTTCCGCATATCCAGCCTGAGAAATGAGCACTCCGCTCTCCCGCCTCTGAACCTCGAGTCCAAATAAATGGTGAAGCTCACCCAGATCCTTCATCTCAAATCTGATAGCAAGCTCAGCTCTCAGCCTTGCTACCGCCTCCTTCGAGTTCCCGGTGACAATCATGTCATCCACATACAGTAGAACAATAACCCGAAGCACCCCCTCCTTCTTGACGAACAAGCTAGAATCAGAGTCTAAAGCAAAGAACCCGCAGAATAGAAGGTACTCCGCGATCTTCCCATACCATGCCCGAGGCGCTTGCTTCAACCCATACAGGGCTTTCTTCAGTTTGCAGACGTAGTCTGGACAATCCTCCAAGATGAAGCTCGACGGTTGGATCATGAAGATATCCTTGTCAATCTCTTCGTATAAGAAAGCATTCTTCACGTCGAGCTGCCAATTCTCCCATCCACTGGATGTCGCCAAAGCAATAACAAATCGAACTGAAGTCATCTTTGCCACTGGACTGAACGTCTCATCATAATCTTCTCCATACTGCTGTGAGAACCCGCGAGCCACAAGACGAGCCTGGTATTGCTCGATCGTGCCGTCAGATTTCATCTTGAGCTTATAGACCCACTTGCGTGTCACAGGGGTAATGCCCTTGGGCCTTGGCACTAGAGACCAAGTCTCATTCTTCTTGAGAGCATCCATCTCCTCCTGCATAGCAATGTCCCACTGCTTCACGCCTTTGGCCTTCTCAAAGCTCGATGGCTCCGGCTCATCCAAGGGACCAGCAAAGAAACATGAGACAAAGCTCACCATGTTTCCTCCTGTGTATCGATCTGGTGGCTTGATAGTCCTCTTCGACCTCCTAAGAGGTTGTACCTGACTAAACACCTCCTCAGCTACTGCTTCTGTGCTATCTCCTCTTCCAGGTTAACTTGGAGCATCGCTCCCCCTGCTTCCAGAACCTGAAGCCTCCAACTCTGAGCTTGACACAGCTGGAGCTCCTGGTGAAAAAGGCAACTCCACTGGAAGATTTTCTACAGCCTCTCCTTTTTCATCAACCCTGCTCTCTGGTTGTTCAACTCCTGAACTCCCCTTGTAGGAAGTCACCTCATCGAACACCACATCCCGAGATACCACTGATCTCCGTGTCTCAGGATCCATGCATCTCCATCCCTTTTTCCGCTCATAATATCCAACAAAGACTAGCTTCCTTGCTTTCGTATCTAGCTTTGTCCGAAGAGCATCAGGAATAGGCACATAATAGGTTGACCCGAACACCCGAAGGTGTGCAACACTTGGCATCTCCTTGAACATTAGTTCGTGAGGGGTCTTCATGTTGATAGGACTTAGAGGCATCCTGTTGATGACGTATGCCGCACAAGACATTCCCTCCACCAAAAAAGGACTTTGGGATACTCTTGGCATGAAGCCAGCATTTGCAGGTTTCCGTCAGATGACGGATCTCCCCCTCTGCAGCGCTATTTTGCTGTGGAGTATAGGCACAAGTGAGCTCTCTCCCAACGTCGTGCTTCCTGCAAAAACTTGAGAACTCACCAGAGGTGAACTCCCCACCATTGTCAGTTCTCAATTTTTTCACCCGCAGGCCTAACCGACCTTCCACCAGCTCCTTGAACTCCACGAACTTCGCAAAAGCTTCTGACTTCTCTTTCAGAAAATACACCCAGACATATCTGGTGTAATCGTCAATCAACACCAACATATATTTGTTGCCTCCAAGGCTTGGGGTGGAAGTCGGTCCCATCAAATCACCGTGAATGCACTCCAACGGTGCTTTGCATCTTGTTTGCGATTTATCAAATGGAAGTCGATGAGACTTACCAAACTGACATCCCACACAAACATGACCGTCTCCATAGGAGGACATGCTAGGCAAGCCCTTGACAAGGCCCTTACTGCCATAGCCTTCAATTTGTCCATGCCAACATGCCCCAACCTTTCATGCCAGATAGCTGCGCTATCATTGGTCTTCATCTTATCAACATAGGTACTTGTCGATAAAATGAACAAGTCCTTTACCCGCTTTCCAATATGAATAACATCTCCCTTTATCTCCGTTTGAGTTTTAAGAAACTTCACTTCTGTTGGGCCAAACAGAACGTGATAACCGACATCGACCGCATTGGTCACAGGGAAGAGATTCTTCTTCATACCCGGCACGTGATAAACACTCCTCAATGTGAGTGGACCCTTATCACTGCTCAGAGAGACAACACCTTCTTGTTCTACTGCATGAACAGAATTATTAGCCGTAATGATTGCATCGTTAACTGAGTAAGGTGCCAAAGAAGAGAACTTTGATTCATCCCCGGTGAGGTGATGCCTACACCTTGAATCCACGATCTAATCCTCTTCAAAGTTGATGGCAGCCAAGGCCTTAATGGGCATCGCCGTCATATTGGCCGCAAAGGCTCCTCCCCATCCAGCTTCATCATACTTTGTCTTCTCCTTCTCCGCTGCATGTCCCGGCTGAAGATTGACCCGACAATCCTTCTTGAAGTTGCCGGTCTTATTGCACCTGAAGCACCTTGGTTCCTCTCCCTTCTTCTTCCCATCAGACTTAGGAGCATAACCCCTATCCTGCTGACCTAAAGTAGAGGGTCCATCCTGACCTGGCTTCTTCTTCTCCCACTTCTTCTTCTTCTTCCCAGAGAACAACACAACACTATCTCCCCTAGAGATAGAAGTCCCCGCCATCTGTCTTGCCAAACTTTCCTGCGAAGCAAGTAAGTTTTCCAGCTCTAACAGAGATGGCTGATTTGCCCAACCCTGAACTGAAGTCACAAAGGCAAGATACTCCTTCCGCAATCCGCGGATGATATGCCTCTTCAGTTTTGCTTCCGAGATGGGCTCATCATGGTCCAATGCAGAAATCTCTGTTGTGAGTTTCATCTTGAGAAAGAAAGTGGAGATGGAAAGATCACCTTGAGAGGCCTTCGCCAACTCATTTTCAAGAAACTGTAGCCGAGCTACATTCTTCTTATTAAACAGCCCGTCCAAAGACGTCCAAATCTCAGCAGCAGATTTACATCCAATGATGTGATCGAATAGCTCTGGTGAGATAGCCCTCTTGAGTGTGAACTCTGCCTTTGCATTAGTCCTCCTCCAAAGTCTCACCTCTGCCATATTATCTCCTGATAGCTGAACTTCTTGTGTGTCATCTCCTCCAACTATCTCCCAAAGATCCTCGCCAAGTAAGTAACTCTCCATACACGACCTCCACTTCTTGTAGTTAGTTGATGTGAGGAGTTCAATACCAAGCCCTCTTGCGTATCCAGCTTCCATGGCAAACTATGTGGTTTCTTCTTCACAAAGACGATGGCAACTCAAGTTGAACACTGCTTATCCACTCCAACCTCCCTCTGATACCATGTTAAATTTTTTGATTTGAATCAGTTTAGGAGTAAGCAGGAGTTGCATCAACTGAGTTATAGCCAAACAACCACAATGCCACACAGCAACACAATAGACTTTATTGAATCACAAAACTTCATTATATTTGGATACATACATGGAGAGACATGATTCATAAGAATCACGAAGGAGAGAGGAACAAAACACACCAAAAAACAAATCTAGCGACTTGACAAGCAGAGACCGCACAGACAACTGAACTCCAGAGACCGCCCGGCTTGTCCTGAGCTACACAAACAAAAAACAGACAAGATGCCTATTCCTCAAGATCACCACCTCAGACCGCACGAACTGGAGCATATTGAATTGAACAGAGAACAGAAGCTGTTTTCAGACCGCAACTCAGATCGCCTAACCGCAGAAGGTCACCTGATCGCCGAGCTCGCTGCGAACAACACAAGAACAACATAAACAAGTCTGCATACAAGCCGCTGCCGAACTATTTATTCAAGCCACTGGGGAATTACCAAGGAAGGAGACCGCAACCTGCTGACCGCAAACCTGCAAACACAACAAACAGTCAACTCGCATCTGAGACCGCCCAACCTCAAAGTTGAGACCGCACAAAACAACCCAGGCTCTAGTTCTTACAGTTCTCATTATGAATGATGGGCCCTGCACCCCTATTTATAGGCGAGAGGACGGATGTCATCACCACCGCAAGAGAGGTACAATCACCACCCATCAGATCGCGAGCGGTCTCATAGAGCAGACCGCGCGAACACACTTCTTGGACAACATCCTGTCCAAGACCGCAGATCAGCAGCAAACCACGCACAAGCAACGCGGACACAGATCACTCCTTCCTTAGATCACCTAGATCAAACCAAGAACACTTGGATGACTTCAGATATGTCGCCAGATCAACCAGCATAAGCCGCGCAGTCACAGCAGTTACACAAGAACAGACCGCCCGGTCTCTTTACACGGCAGATAGACCAACCACACAGAATAAACTGGGAAGAGACCGCAACATACAAGAACAGACCGGCCAACCACAGCAGACCGCCAGAGCCAGACTGGAAAATCACCAACACAGAGACTGTGCGGTCTCTGCAATCACCAGAACAGACCGCCGGCCACCTTCCACTTCACTTCAATAATTTCAACACTTCGAGTTCATCTAAGAGCTGCTTCAATTTCTTCTGTGCTCTGACTGAACTCAGCTAGTCGACGTTGCGTTGATTCCTTATCGACGAACCCATAAAGTTGAATAGCATCCACTCTGACTTCCATTAACTGCGTCGAGATGAAGTTGACGTTGCGTCGACTGTAGATGGCTTTGACATGTATTCCCTTCTGCATTGAGTTTGAAGTAGAAGCTGCGTCGACTTCTTCAAGTGCTCTGACAAGTCCATGACCTCTGCGTCGACATCTTTTCGACGTTACGTCGACTTGAGTTACATCAACAAAGTGTTTGAACCACTTGGACATCTTAGTCAGAGCAACGTCGATATAGACTCGATGTTGCGTCGAATTCTATTTGACGCAATTATTAACTTCTGCCCAAATTTGCAGCCCTTGAACTGGTCTTGACACTCTAGGTTGGGTGTGACATCCTAAGACATCTAGAGGCCAAATTTCCCTCACTATACAATGAGTAATTTAAATCCTAGTAGATAAAATCACTTCTAAGTATTTTGTTAAGTTAAATCAAAAAGGGGTTTTTCCCAACACAAGTTATCACAACCCGAGCCTCCAGCTCGCAGGACCAACCCATCCTGATTTACCACTTCCCGAGCCTCCAGCTCGTAGGACTAACCTGTCCTGATATACAACTTCCCATCCCTTAACTCGGGATGAAGTTACCATTCCTCTTATTCATTTAATTAGACTTCTCTTGTCTAATTATTGTTATACTTAGAAGTTTAGGGTGAATCCTGGACTTCCCGAGGTCTACCCGGTGAAGTGCTCACATCGGTACTAGGGAATACGATGGGCTGAACCCCAAACCCCCCTTTCCAGGACAATTATTTTTATTGGTGGCTACTGATGAGTCCTGATCATATACACTTTTATGGACTCATCTGGGCCATTTATTTAGTCATTTCACCGCACTTTAGCCCTGTTATAGCTCATATTGATCAGTCTATGCTAGGTGCACTTCTAGGCCCATTCTGGTGTAATTTCGTATCTATCTTTGTTATTAGTTTTCTTGCGATGATAAGTCCCACTTTCAGTGGCTAGACTGGTGTCGTACGCTGGAACAGGTGTCGTGCAGGTGTTTCCGGTACAATTCTGTACAGGAACACTGCGCACGATCACCGGTTCTAGTGCGCACGACCGGTGGTCGTGCGCCACTGTTCGTGCGCACTTATCATCAATTTCATGAGTTCTGTTTCAACCAGTGCGCACGACCACCTACGATAGTGCGCACGACCACCGGTCGTGCTCCACTGGTCGTGCGAACATGTTATTTTATAATTTCTGTCTTTGCAGGCTCCGTCCAGGCAGAGCGCACGATCACAGGATTCTAGTGCGCACGACCACTGGTCATGCGCCAATGACCGTGCGCACTGTTTAATTCCAGCACCTATAAATTCCGCTGCTCGCAATTTAGGTCAGATCGCTCGCTGTTTTCCGCCGTTTCTGCTCCAGTTTCGTCCGACTTCGCCCCTCCACCGCCGCCCACCATCTGGAGGTGCTCCGGGCTTGTTCTTCACGCCAATCTTGAGCCGGAGTTTCCTCTCGGCCTCCTCCTTCATCCAAGAGCTTCAAAGAGAGATCTAGCCGCCATCTCCATCGAGCAAGAGGAAGTTTGCAACCTCTACCGGATCGTGACACGAAGAAGACGGGTCCATTGGAGAGTCGTGACAGCTATCTCTACCCCGGACGTAGTTGCGGACCGAGCTTGGACGCGGATTGACAACCCGGCGATTCCAACCGTGAATCTACAACGAGACTTCGGATTCGGTCGATTTCTTGCCTTATTCTTCTCTTTTTGATGTATATGTAGCTAGATCTAATCATGATGATGAAGTGGCACTTGAATTAGTTATATTTACATATATATTTCAAGTCTATGTGATTGTGTAATTTATCTATTTGAGTTGCTTGAGGTGCGCCGCCGTCCATTTCCATTCTGCCGTCACGTTCATGTGCCGCACTAGCAATTGCTAGTGGCGTGCTTGTCGAAGAGGTGCTTGCGACCCTCACTCCGCTAGCCTACTCATCCATCCGCCTACCGAAGCGTGGCATCGCGGCCCGTATTCCATCCCGCCTAACGAAGCAGTGCGCTCAAGGCCTGCACTGTTCGATTTCGCTTGCCTACTCGTCCATCCGCCCTTTCGACGCAGCGCGCTCAAGGCCTGCCTAGTCTCCATCCCGCCAAGCGAAGCATTGCATAGCGGCATTGCATAGGAGTAGTTGATAGCTTTTATTTTATTTTCCAAAAGCCAACCCAACTCCCCCGCATTCCATCCGATTTAAGGACTTCAATCTCAAGTCCTTCCTCGAAACCTAACTCCACCTTACTGTGTTCCTCAAGAGACCGACACTCGGGAATTTCCCCCATTATTATTACTTGCGCGACCGGTGCACTTGCCGAATCATCGCATCAAGTTTTTGGCGCCGTTGCCGGGGAACACAGTCGTGTGAGTTTTCTTGAGAGGGAGAGCCGAGAGATAGTAGTTCTTCCAGTGTGTATAGCCGCTTTATTATTTTTGTTTGCCTTTTAATTATCTTTTGTTTGTTTTTATTTTTTCCTCCCCTATTTTAAAGTTTTAGGCAAGTTTTATTCAAGGAGTTTTTTTTTCTAGTTGTATAGATTTCCTTGCAAAGAATTTCAGTTCTTTTTTTCTGCTTTGAATTTTGAAAATGTCGTCATGGGGTATTTCGCCTAGCTTTAATGATAAGATGGTTTATTATATAGACCAAATGAATGAGTTGAATGCTAGGCAGTGTAGGAACTTTGTTTGCTTGTTGTGTCGAGGAGAGGGTCATGAATTGAAGGACTGTCCTAGTCTTTTCAAGCCTGACCACCACTCCTCCACTCAGGACAACATTGTCCCTATCGCTCATTCTTTACCCATGGAGGCAATTGTGCCCTCTACCCCTGAGCTTGTCTCGTGCACGGACTCCTCACTCCCTGTTTATGGCTTCACTCCCAGTGATGATGATCACTCATCTGTTGGCCAACAAGGAGAGGAATGGGAGCTCCTAGATGCACCTGAGTATGATGAGGAAAGTATTCTTTCCATCGGGGAGGCTTTAGCAGATCTTTTTGCGGAGGAACCGAATCTTTTTGTCCCTCCAGTTTCTTTGCAAGATTTTTCTACACATATTCTTTATGATCCTATCAAAGTAAAGGAGCTGGGTGATGCTTCTGACTCGGAGGGTGCTCCAAAGTGGGATGAGGATGTCATTTTCCCTGAGGGGGAGAATGAATACTTTGAACACGATGATGCACCTCGGTGGGATGAGGAGGATACTCTCTCTGATGAGGAGGTTTGCACTTCTTTATGGGACGAGGAGGTCCAAATCACCACTGAGGCTCCTGAGTTCTCAAGTTCCCCTTGCTATGATATTTACGATGATGATAGTGATCTATCCTTGGATCCTGCTGGGGGTGAGACCGGGATCACTCCCCCGATTGATGTTTATTTATGTTCTTCGTCTTCTTTATTTCTTGATCCCCTTTCTTCATCCGAGCCTGTGCCGGTTGAGTCTTCACAGGTATCCCAGGAGGACTTGGAGCTTTTTGCTCAAGTCAATGATGAGAGTATCCTCCCATGTGAGGAGGTTTATTCCCCCTCCATTGAGGAAGCTCCACTCATTGCCTTTTCCTCCTGCTGCCTCCCTGTTGACGATACCTTGCTAGGCAAGGATGTGTTTTGTGAGATGAGTGAGGACCAGGCCTCCTCCTTTTCTTACATTCTCTACCCTCTACCTGTGAGGAGCAGGTATCTATATTTAGGTAGAGGGGTGACTGTTCTATCACCGTATCGGTACCCGCTACCGACACGGATATTAGGCCAGTTACCTGTCCACTTCTCCTTCCATAGGCCCATTAGCTAGAACTCTTAAAGTTTGAATAAGTCGTGCTGGGGGGACAATAACCCCAGTAGTTATCTTTATTTTCCTGCATTCTTATTTCTTCTAATCATGTTTAGTTAGTAGTACTTTCTTTTCAGTTTTCTTTTGTCTTTTGTTTTTGCGGAGCTGACCCCTGCAGGTACTTCTTCTGGATGGCGGATGCTGCAGCTTAGTCTTGGTTTAAACGCCAATCTTCTGGTATGCTCACTTGCTGAGCATTGGGTACCCTCTTTCCCTAGCCTATGCTGATTTTCATGTCATATATTATGCGGATTGTTTAGTTTAAGTCTGGGGGAGAGTAGTTTTGTTTACCCGCTCACGTGCACTATTGCACTGCATGCTAGAAGATTTCATTTAAAATGTTTTGTTTATTTTCATTGCACACCACATCACCCACTTGAGCGCGTACACATCTGTTTGCTTGCTCTGTTGTGAATTTAATTCTTCTGCTTATTTGGGAAAGTCTAGGTGATGGCTTAGGACTATGTAGCAGAGTAAAATGTTGACTCTAGTAGTGCTCCTAGTCGAGTGCTCGGTTGCATAGAAATCTGTGTAGAGTAGACTTCTCTTTATACTTATGGTTTTATATTTTTCCTATTAGTGTAAATGTTGTTTACTCTACTCAAATGGTGAATTCGGTGGAATCAAACGGTAGCATAGGGATGTGTGTAAATGATCGCTAGATTCGTATTGCTTGAGTCGGGAGAAAGGAGAATCTTTCTCGGTGGCTAGAACTTGCCCCAAGCGATTCTTGAAGCATGGGTATACGGTTAGTCAATTGCGTGAATGTGATATAGGCCATCATTTTGGCCCGGTTGAGCCTTTGTGCCTATCCCTACCGCTATATCCTCGCTAGCCCAGTTGTGCCTACCCGTTCTTTGATTCAGCCCCACTTTTATTTCACCAAAGCCCAAAAGCCAATCCTAGTCGCACACCCAAATCTGAGCTTTAGCTGTTTATTATTTTCATGAGTTGGGTTGTTGATGTGGTAATATGTTTGTGAAGATGTGGATGTGTCCTTTTGTTTATTTGCTGAAAATGATAAGAAAAGAAAAAAAAATGAGAAAAAGAAAAGAAGTTAAAAAGAAAGGAAAGAGAAGGAGTGTTTAATTGAAAATCTCTATGTATAGATTTATGTTTGGGAGTAGGCGGTGCACGCACCCATGCTGTTAAGTCCAAGTCTGGGGGTGTTGTGTACCCGCGTGTTTGTGTGGTGAATGAGGATAGTTTCCTGCATTAGCTCATTTGGGTTTAGTGCTTGAGCCGTCATTTTTATCTTTGTTTATCCTCACCTAAACCCAAGCCTCATTTAAAACCTAAAGTCCTATTGATTAACGCATTTGAGTCAAGACAGTGCCGTGGAGAGAATGTGACCGGGCAAGCTTATGGTCACCGACACTGATGGATTTCAGTGGAGTTTTTCCCGCATCCCGATCTTGAGCAATGCTCGTCTCAGCGCTTAGTTTACTTTCTCCGTATGCATTACCGAATGATTCACCGTTGTTCACCATTTTGAGTAGTTGTAATATGCTTTTACTCTTTTAGAAATATATAAACTGTTTTTATAATCAGAAATCTTTTCTACTATTTTTCTTATGCACGTGAGCATGCGACTTCGCATGGTACTCTGTAGTGTAATCATTAAGCCATCTACTGTTCTTTCCTAGTTCGCTTAGAATTTGTTTGCTCGGGACGCGCAAACAGTTAAGTCTGGGGGTGTGATGAGTCCTGATCATATACACTTTTATGGACTCATCTGGGCCATTTATTTAGTCATTTCACCGCACTTTAGCCCTGTTATAGCTCATATTGATCAGTCTATGCTAGGTGCACTTCTAGGCCAATTCTGGTGTAATTTCATATCTATCTTTGTTATTAGTTTTCTTGCGATGATATGTCCCACTTTCAGTGGCTAGACTGGTGTCGTACGCTGGAACAGGTGTCGTGCAGGTGTTTCCGGTACAATTCTATACAGGAACACTGGGCACGATCACCGGTTCTAGTGCGCACGACCGGTGGTCGTGCGCCACTGTTCGTGCGCACTTATCATCAATTTCATGAGTTCTGTTTCAACCAGTGCGCACGACCACCTACGATAGTGCGCACGACCACCGGTCGTGCGCCACTGGTCGTGCGAACATGTTATTTTATAATTTCTGTCTTTGCAGGCTCCGTCCAGGCAGAGCGCACGATCACAGGATTCTAGTGCGCACGACCACTGGTCGTGCGCCAATGACCGTGCGCACTGTTTAATTCCAGCGCCTATAAATTCCGCTGCTCGCGATTTAGGTCAGATCGCTCGCTGTTTTCCGCCGTTTCTGCTCCAGTTTCGTCCGACTTCGCCCCTCCACCGCCGCCCACCATCTGGAGGTGCTCCTGGCTTGTTCTTCACGCCAATCTTGAGCCGGAGTTTCCTCTCGGCCTCCTCCTTCATCCAAGAGCTTCAAAGAGAGATCTAGCCGCCATCTCCATCGAGCAAGAGGAAGTTTGCAACCTCTACCGGATCATGACACGAAGAAGACGGGTCCATTGGAGAGTCGTGACAGCTCTCTCTACCCCGGACGTAGTTGCGGAACGAGCTTGGACGCGGATTGACAACCCGGCGATTCCAACCGTGAATCTACAACGAGACTTCGGATTCGGTCGATTTCTTGCCTTATTCTTCTCTTTTTGATGTATATGTAGCTAGATCTAATCATGATGATGAAGTGGCACTTGAATTAGTTATATTTACATATATATTTCATGTCTATGTGATTGTGTAATTTATCTATTTGAGTTGCTTGAGGTGCGCCGCTGTCCATTTCCATTCCGCCATCACGTTCGTGTGCCGCACTAGCAATTGCTAGTGGCGTGCTTGTCGAAGAGGTGCTTGCGACCCTCACTCCGCTAGCCTACTCGTCCATCCGCCTACCGAAGCGTGGCATCGCGGCCCGTATTCCATCCCGCCTAACGAAGCAGTGCGCTCAAGGCCTGCACTGTTCGATTCCGCTTGCCTACTCGTCCATCCGCCCTTTCGACGCAGCGCGCTCAAGGCCTGCCTAGTCTCCATCCCGCCAAGCGAAGCATTGCATAGCGGCATTGCATAGGAGTAGTTGATAGCTTTTATTTTATTTTCCAAAAGCCAACCCAACTCCCCCGCATTCCATCCGATTTAAGGACTTCAATCTCAAGTCCTTCCTCGAAACCTAACTCCACCTTACTGTGTTCCTCAAGAGACCGACACTCGGGAATTTCCCCCATTATTATTACTTGCGCGACTGGTGCACTTGCCGAATCATCGCATCAGCTACCCATTTCCAAAGACCCACTCTCCTTATTACTCTTTATAACCTAAATGATTTATGACTTATCCCTCACTCTATTTTAAGCAAATGTTCTCTTGAATGATGCTCAATACATAAGCTCTCTCATCCTCTAAATCTAGTATGAATGTTCTCCAAATATTTCACAACTTCAAGGGCTGATATAAATGATATAACACTACTATGATCCAAGTTTTACTGATTTTCTATGTGATCTTGCTAATCAAAATAGCACATTTAGTTTTTACTATTCACAGTCCAAAATGAGAATGAACTAAATTTGACTCCTATGATGCAATCTTAAACATATCATGTCCATATGAGCTACAATTCATACCATATGTCCATATTGGGTAATTTAAGAAGTGTCCAGATTTTTGACATATTTCAAATTAATTTGTCCTCAATTTAAAATTCGTTAATCATTGGACATGTTCTAAATTACAAAGGAAGTACCATGTTAGTAATTTCAAACTTGCTAATAAAATTTCCAGAGGTAGTAGATGACCAAATAGCATGATTTCCAAGGTTACACAATTTTTCAGAGGTTGTATAATCATAATTTCCATATAAAATGTAAGGGGTGAAACTGCAACTTTACACAGCAACTACTAATTTATGTCTTCCAAAAAAATTCTGAGAAAATTACTAGAGTAATTTAATGACCCAAAAAGATCCTATCTAGAATTTTATAATTTTCCAAAGAAATTTGGCCATAGATATTTCATAAATTAAAAAGTGTGACAAACTGAATATGTGGAATTATACCATGTGTAATAATCCAAAAATTCTACCAAAAATTTTAGAGTTTCATAATTATATTCCAAAAGATTTTCCAGAGTTTTAAAATTTTCCGATGGTATTAGCCCTAAACATTTCACTAATTATTTGTGACATATTTCAAGTTTCATCAAATACTTAGGAATTTTTATCCCAAAAAACTTAATTTTCTCCTGAGTTAATGTATTATGTCATGGAGAGGGTGTGGCCAAAATCTCAGAGGCTAACACTAAGTCATATATGTCAAATACACAAAATATCCTTTTTGGCTATATGCACACCATATCACATAATAAGCAAGACATGCAAGTAGAATTACCCCACTTGTAGATGTCCAATTGCTTCCAAATTTTATCCAGACTTTAATAATGGCCAATCAAGCAAGACACCCAAATTTGGGGTCATTTGGAGTTTCACAACTCCATATATTTCATTTATCTGATTAATTGAATAATGAACAAAACTATAAGGAAATTTCATCCAAAAATTCTTATTTTTGGACACAAGCTAATAATAGGGCACTTGTATGCATGGCCCAAATTTCAGCTCCACCAGACGTACCATTTACAGGATATACTCAATTAAATTTCTGGTTTTTATTATGACCAGTCTCACTAAATTTGATGCTTAGGGCTCTACGTTGCTCCAAATGAGTTGATTCAAATTTCTAAATAAAATTAGACACTCAGATCTACAAAAGTTATCTTTGGCCATTTTTCAGGAAATGGCTTCTAAGGCCTCAAAACAATTAATCTAAAAGCAGAATCAGACGATTCCTGCTCATCTTCTTCCTCCAGCCAGCGGTGGAGATTTTTGGTTAGTAACAATAGAAATCCAAAATAGTAAACCACCATTTCTGCTTCAATTTGAAAATGGAAGAAGGGGAAGTTAGCACAAGGGGAGGGGAGGAGAAATCGGACCTGAATAGGGGCTTGAGATCCGGTGATCCGTCGGGGCGGCATGGCGGCATGTTTCTCCTGCGAGCTTGCTGGATCTTCTTAGGTTGTGAGGAAGAGGAAGAAGGAAAGATGATGCTTCAGGTAAGGGAAAGAAATTTCAAGGAAAAGAGAGGAGAGAGAAAAGGAGGCTTGATCTGACTAGGAATTAATGGCAAAGACTTTTCTTTTGCTTGGATTGGACAAGAAATCCATATGTCATTTTCTTATTGGCCAAAGCCACCTACCAGCCTTGAAATAAGCAAAGATATAATATTTAGCTTATCGACTCGGGAAGCAGCTTTTCCCAGCTGCTGCCAGCAATCTACGGGATGTTCCCGTCGATCGACGAGAGGGGATGGTCTCGTCGATTTTGACTTAACTTCATCAAGAAGCAGCTTATTTAGCTGCTGCCTATGATCGACGGAATTAATGATGGTCCCGTCGATCGACGGGATCAACGGAATTGTCCCTTCCATTTTGACTTATGAAATAAAGAAGCAGCAAATTAGCTGTTGCCGACAATCGATGGGATGGTCCCATCGATCGACGGGATCGACAAGATGGTCCCTTCGATTTTAACTTAAGATATAAAGAAGCAGCAAATTAGCTGTTGCCGACAATTGACGGGATGGTCCCATCGATCGACGGGATCGACAGGATGGTCCCGTCAATTTTGACATAACATATAATGAAGCAACAAAATAGCTACTGCCGACAATCGACGGGATGGTCCCATCGATCAACGGGATCGACCGGATGGTCCCGTCGATTTTGACTTACTGGTAAAAGAAGCAGCCTACATAGCAGCCGCCAACAATCGACGGGATGGTCCCGTCAATCGATGGGATCGATGGGATGGCCCCATCGATTTTGACTTAAAGATATAAATAATATATCTTTCCCAGCTAAATCCGCCGATCGATGGCATGGTCCCGTCGATCGACAGGATGGTCAGTCGATCGGTGGGATGGTTCGTTGATTTTGACTTAGGCACACCAAATTTCCACTTTTAAGCCTAAAATTGACCATGGTTGACTTGCCTCCTCTAGTGGACCACATGTGAGTTATCTCTACTCAATGTGACCTAAGGTCACTACCTAGATCAAACCCACCTCACTCACCACTTGTCCTACCCCAATTAAAATCAAGGGGTCTAGTAAGAAATAGGATGTTACAAATCCCAATAAAAAAATCCATCCCTAAAATTTATGTTTGGGTCTACGGGGTTCTTTACACAACATGAATAAGTAAATCTTTAGTGGGTTTAGGTTGTACTTGAAGTGAAGAGTCTCAGGTACTGTTGATGTATGAGATCCATAGGCTTCCATGTTTGTTCCTCTCGTCCATGATTGGACCACAGCACCTTGAGTAAAGGAACTTTCTTCTTCCGCAGAACTCGGGCTGCTGTATCGTCAATCCAGACTCGCTCCAGACGGACTGATCTATCGGACTCTATTGGGCCCGAGGTGGAAGTGATGTGCTGCTCCGGCCTAAGTAGAGATCTCAGTGGTGAAGAGACATGAAAGACATCGTGCAAGTTTGCCAACTCTAATGGCAGCTCGAGCCTGTAAGCCAGGGAACCGATCCGCTCTAGGATCCTGTAAGGCCTCATAAATCGAGGGCTGAGCTTCCTGTGTCCTCGCACCCACGAGACACCCATGCACCAGACCTATCTTCAAATAGACTCTATATTCCACTTGGAACTCCACCTTCCGATGACTCACATCATAATACTTAGTCTGCCTACTCTGAGCCTCTAGAATCCTGTCCCTGATCATCCGAACGGTAGCGTATGTGTCCTCAATGAACTATGATCCGAGTGCCTTCTAGTTCTCATCCTGGACCTAAGAAAGCGGTGTCCGACACTTCCTACCATATAATGCCTCATATGGTGCCATCCTAATGCTTTCTTGGTGGCTTTTATTGTATGCAAACTCGATCATGGGCAACAACCTCTCCCAGGGCTTTCCCGTATCCAAAATGCACAAGCATAGCAGGTCCTCCAAAGTCCGGTTGGTCCGTTTCGTCTGCCCATCGGTCTGTGGATGGAAAGCGGTGCTGAACATAAGATGAGACCCCAAGTATGCCTATACTGCTCTCCATTCCCTAGAAGTGAACCGACCGTCGTGATCTGAGATAATCGTCCTGGGTACGTCATGGTACCTCACGAACTGGTCCACAAATAACCTTACTAAAACTTCAACTGAATCGTCCTTCCTGACCGGTATGAACCATGCTATCTTGTCCAATCTGTCTATTATTACCAAAATAGAATCGTGCCCGGAGTGAGAGCTAGGCAATCCGTGTACGAAATCCATGGCTATGTCCTCAAACTTCCACTATGGCACTGGTAGTGGTAGTAGAAGTCCTGGTGGGCTCTTGTATTCTGCCTTCACTAGATGGCAAGTCTCGCATAATGAGACAAAAGATACGATCTCTTTCTTCATTTCGTGCCAATCTAAGTCCCTACACAGGTCCACCGTCATCTTGGAGATCCTGGGGTGCATTGAGTAACGTGTGCAGTGTGCCTCCCTGAGTATCTCTTGCCAGATCCCACCTCCTATGGGTAAGTAGACACGACCCCAGAAATGAATGATATCATCACGCAGTGAACAGTCCTCTGACTTGCCCTCATCCAAGGCTCTGAATATAGGCTCCAAAGCCTGAATCGTCCCTCTGCTGTGCCCTGATGCGGTCTCGTATATCACAGGTGATGCTCAGGGATGCCAAGTACTCCTTGTGGTCTTCGGGCTCCACCTTAGAAACCAAGGTAATGTGCATATCCTCTAACTTCTTCACGAGCTACAGGGCCATCATCTGGGGCTCCGATCCAGAAGTGTCTGCCCTCTTGCTCAGGGCATCTTCTATAGTGCTCGCCTTCCCTGGATGATAGTGCATGGTGTAATCATTGTCACACAAGAACTCTAGCCACCTCCGCTGGCGTAGGTTCAAATCCTTCTGGGTGTTGATATACATGAGATTCTTGTGGTTAGAGATGATCTCACTATGAATCCTATACAGATAATGCCTCCAAATTTTTTAGGCGAAGACCACCGCTCCAAGTTCTAGGTCGTATACCGGATAATTTTGTTCATACTTCTTCAGCTGCCTCGAAGCATATGCTATCACATGACCATGCTGCATGATAACTGCACCCATCCCCTGATAAGATGCATCAGCGTAGATCTTGAAACCTTCCTTCCCAGATGGGAGGGCAACGATGGGGGATAAGGTGAGTTGGTCCGTCAACTCCTGGAAGGCTATCTCACACTTATCTGTCCACGTGAAAGCAGCATCCTTCTTCGTTAAGGACGTGAGGGGAAGTGCAATCCTTGAGAACCACTGCACAAACTTATGATAATATCCTACTAATCCTAAGAAGTTGCGGACATTTGAGGCCAATTTTGGTTGTGGCCAATCTCTCATTGCTTGTACCTTGGCCGGGTCCGCTGCCAACCCGGCCCCGCTGATGACGTGTCCTAGGAATGCCACCTCCTTTAGCCAGAATTGACATTTTGAGAACTTTACATACATTTGGTGTTGCCGCAGCTTGCCCAAGAATTGAGCCAAGCGATGGGTGTGCTCCTCCTTCATATTGGAGTAGATAAAAATATCGTCAAAGAATACTATGACGAATATATCCAGGTAGGGCTCGAATACACTGTTCATCAAGCTCATGAATGTAGAGGGAGCATTTGTGAGACCGAAGGGCATCACCGTGAACTCATATAACCCATAGGAGGAACTGAAGGCCGTCTTCGGGATATCCTCCTCCCGAATCTGCAACTGGTAATATCCGGATCTCAGATCGAGCTTGGAGAACCACAAGGCCTCCTACAACTAGTCAAATAACTCGTCGATCATAGGTAACAGTTATATGTTCTGTATCGTCAGCCGGTTCAACTCCCGGTAATCAATGCAGAGTCGGAGCGACCCATCCTTCTTCTTTATGAATAGTACTGGTGCTCCCCATGATGATAAACTTGTCCTGACAAATCCTGAGTCCACTGGCTCCTGAAGCTGGGTCCTGAACTCTGCTAGCTCCTTTGGTGCTATCTTGTATGGTGCCCGAGATACCGACCTTGCTCCTGGCACTAAATGGATCCAGAAATCTGTATCCCTAGATGAGGGTATTCCAAGTAATTTCTCTAGAAATACATCAGAGAAGTCCCTAACCACTATAATATCTGTTAGGGATACCTCCATCTCTGCCATCTCGAAATAGATTAGGTACACCTCGTCTCCCTGCTCATGAGCCTTGACAACCTATGCAGATGATAATAAGACATGGGAGGTGGGTTTAATACCTTCGATCACTACTTCAGAATCTCCATGACTCAGCATAATTTTCTTTGTCAGGCAGTTGATCCTAGCATGATTCCAGTGCAACTAGTTCCTGCCCAGAATTAGGTCAAAATCTGGCATCTTCAAAAGCGTTGTTGCCGCTTCAAATATCTTTCCTTCAATCTCCACGTTCATGTTAAACTTGACACATGTTGTTATCTCTGACCATTCCAGAAGCCGCACCTTCCTCTGGATGCCCTCAAAGTGCTGTATTTGGTCTAGGTCATCAATGAATTTCTCGGAGACAAACGAATACGAGGCACCCACAGACAAGCACTATACCTGGGTGGTTTTGTTGTTTGGGTCATAAATTAAAGTACAACTATAGTTTTTGAAAGATACATAAGTAATTGTAAAGGAAACACAATAAAGTACCTGTAATGACTTCTTTAGGGTTCCAGGGTTCTGCGAGATCCAGATCATACATCTGCTCTGGCCGTCGGCCTCTGCAATGAGGTCCTCGGCCCCAACCTCGTCCTCTGCCTCTGCCTCGGCCATGCTATGTTGGAGGGGCTACTGGATGAGGAGGAAGAAACTGTTGAGGGTAGTTAGCTCTGATGTGCCTCGGCTGGTGGCACCCAAAGCATATCACTGGCTGGAGGCCCCGATCATCCTGCCTCCACGACTCCTAGATCCATAGTGGTGGAGGAACCATCACTGCAGGAGGATACTGCTCTAGTCTGAAGTTGGGATGAGGACATCTCCCCCCTCTTCTGTGACTCATCACGCTGCCCCGTTGCGGGCCCCTACTGCTCTCTCCAAAGTATGATCCGGCGGCCGGTCGCTTTCCCCTACTCTGCAACATCAAATGGTTTTCATCCAGCTTTTTGGCCATCTCGATAATCTGGGTAGACGTGCCATGCGATATGAAAAGTAGAGCCTGTAAGACCCCCTCCCGGAACACAAAACACGGCCTAGGGGAGTCTTATGCCCAGAACAGCCGCCATACGGTAGCGTCAGCGTACGGGCTAACATGTACCCCAAGACGCCTATCCTGCCGACTAAGACCAATATCAAAGTGCCAACCCATAATAAAAGAAACCACAGAAGTCACATTCACACCAAGTATATAAAGTCCACAATAAAACAAAGCAGGAACACAGAAATCTCCTGAATATCAGAGTACAAAACTTGCCCGAAGGCTACAACAAAGCGCTCAAAAGCTCACGTCTGTGATAGAAGAAAAGGATGGTATCGTAGTCTCAGGCCCTGCCTCTCTGGCCTGGCTGTCATCCTGCACCGTTCACTGTTGCCGCTCCATCTGCGGGGTGTCCTCCTAAAATTAAGGCGTAGAAACCGTTAGTCATAAAGACTAAGTGGCTTCAAATTTTCTCACCCCGGCGACTCCAAGGCACTGGGCAGAAGGGAAGAAAGGGGAGCTGCAATAAAATCAGTACTAGCAAAAACAGGTGACAAGGGTAGATGTAATCATGGCAGTTATAACGTAAGTATAAAAGAGTACATCAAAAGAGAGCAGTTATAACATATGTATAAGAGAGTACATCAAAAGAGAGCAGTTATAACATATGTATAAGAGAGTACATCAAAAGAGAACAGTTATAACATATGTATAAGAGAGTACATCAAAAGAGAGCATGATCAACGACAGTGTATAAGCAGTTGAGCAAATAATAACAGAATTTGAACTTAACTTATAAGGGTGCCCATACAAGCTTATAAGTTAAGGATCCGAGCATAATGTAACCCATCATATAAAGGTTCCCATATAAGTTTATATGATGAGTTCCGATGCGGTGCAATGACATGATTATGTAATGATGAATGAAATGCAATGATTATGTAATGATACTCACCATTGCAAAGTTGCTATGTCGACATAGACCTACAGTTCTATCTTTTTTAGAGGTAGCTAACCACTCAGGCATCTCCCATTATGGCCAGACGGAGACAGTGGATTGAGCTCCTCCACTACTAGGAGGGTATGAGCACTACCATTCCTAGGCCTCTGTACGCCTTGACTGCTAAGAACACACAGCGGAGACCCTGCGTACTGCTCTCATCATGCTGAGCCTTCAAGGACACAGAAGGGGACTTGGGTAGGTGAGCACCAAGAGTCCAACCCAACTGGTATAGAGTCTAACTATCGGCTTATGTCGGTGTCACGACTAGCAAGCCCGTAGACCCGCCACAAGTAGTCCTCCAACTAGGATCCATACACCACCATGTGTAAGCCATGCAACCCATGTGCTTCTCATGCACTTCCCGTACTCGTAGGCACCCAATGACTCTCGAACGGAGCATTATTACATTTCACCTCTTGCATGCTTAGCCGATGCTACCCATCCCGAGTTATCACAACTCTCGTGCAGTGGTGTGAATATATTATTGTAATCATTCTATATGACCCCGTAGGACTACTCGTTGCTTCATTATGTAATAATCATAATAAGTAATCATTCACTCTAAATCTAGTTTAAGATGATCACCACATCATCAAGCACATAATTACCATTTCTCTTTGTGCTTACAATTCATATTATGTATAACATTCATTAATAATAAGATTATAAACCTTCTCGATGCTGTCCACTAAAACTAAATTTGCCGGGAGCTACGCTCCACCAATATAGACGTGTCACCCCATTATGGAAAGGTATTTCCAAGGGATACAACTTTCGTGTTGAGCCCGAGGTCCAGATTTAAGTTATCCACACCCGGAAATGGGTTTGAACCCGGCTGTGCACCACAGGATAGAATCTATCCATCACTACACTTTATAATATCAGACCTAGCCTATTTCGACCAGACTTTGAGGGAGCTATCGGGCTCCTCACAAGTCATTCAACTAGTCATTGGAAAGGTATTTCTGATGGCTACAACTTCCATCATTAGCTCAGGGACCAGATCCGAATGTATCAAGCCCAAACAGTGACTCAAACACAACCGGTCTAGTTTGACAGATTTTCTCTATAATAATTGAAATCATAATAAATCACCTTACTTCCAACAGCTTTATAGAACTCTACAGTTCACCAAAAATTATGTGCAACCATTCGTTAGAAAGGTGTTACCAAGGGCTACAACTTTCTAGTTGAGCCCAAAGTCCACATCCAATCAGATCTCGTCTAAAAAAATCACGTTCAAATCTGCTCTTTCTTCAGCCAAGAAGAAATCAACACGAATCGTCAAGCAAATCCAATTTTACTGTTCATCTATTTGAGGACAAACTGATAAAGAAGTCCATTAACCCATGACACCACCCGTGCTCGGTCAATCAGTTTGAGGACAAACTAATCTAGCGGAAGCTATGGTGTGCCCATATGGGGTTCACTCTAAGTTTGTACACTAATCCTTAGATCGAGTGCCAACCTAACTAGGACACCACCTTATTTTGACCTACCAACATGTTTTGTGGCGAATCCTAGTCTAAGAATCGACCCCAGGTATAGACTTGGTTGAGGTATGTGAATACCCAAGTGGTTCGGGGAAGAGTTTATTGCAAGGGTATGTGCTCAAGGCTTATACTTTGATATTCCTACTTCTTTCATTAAGTGATACCATCATCTTACCCAAACTAATAGAACCATCTAGAGGAGATTTTGTGCCTATAATCTACTAACTAGAGTAGTAAGAGACTCGTAAGTCTAATTGATAACTTAATATTCTCCATCTTGATCATAGTGAAGCTATTACCATGATAAATACCAGAGGTTGAATAAGAATCTAAATAGTAGAAGAGGCCCATCTCTTTTGACTTCGTCACATGTTGACCCTAAAAAGTTGTTGTTAATGGTAGATCTAAAGGCCTAAAGAAAAGACTGTATGAGTAATCATCGAGCTGAAACTCCATGTCGAGGATTATATGCCCTAAGGATGTGTGCTTATGGGGGATGGATGTACCACGTTAGTGATCGAAGAGACTATGCCCAAGAATTACGGTGGGCTTATCTCTTCATTTATTGGGCCAGTGTTACCAACTGGGGTTTCTTTGGGATTTAAGAATCTTTAAAAAATTTCAACAATTGATGTTGATGGTACTTGATGAAGTATTTCATCTTTGGCAAGGTGGACTACTAATGTCAAGTTTGGATCGATGAAATTTTACTAGCAGAATAACAAATGGTAGTACTTCAAGGATGAGTATTTGCTCCCTGATGAGTCCCATTTATATACACATTTATGGACTCATCTGGGCCAATTTTCTAGTATATGCACTACACTTTACGCATGGTTTCATTCATATTGGTTATTCCTTGCTAGGTGCACTCTTAGGCCCGTTTCAGTGTGCATTTGCGCCCCTTGTGATTGGGGGTAAGCACATGGTGCTCCCCTTCCCTTTCTCTATGATTATCTGGTGTTGGAGGTGTTTTCCAAGCTTTGTTATCTTGTATGCAGGTGGCCAGATTATCGTGTATCCAGTTTTCTCCCAGAATTCATGACTGTGTGAAACGCACGGTCGTACATTTTCCTTGACGCACGGGCTGTTGCGGTCGTGCGCTCTAATCTGGGCAGAAAATGATCGATCTGAATTTACTCGTGCATTTTAACGCACGGGCGGAATCGCCCGTGCGTGAGTAAAACGCACGGTCTCCTGTTTCTTCTATTTTTAGCCATTTCTGAATTTACCCGTGCATTTTGACGCACGGGAGGATTTGCCCGTGTGTGAGTAAATCGCACGGGCAGCGCAGCTTCGTCTTCACGCCAACTTTTACCTTTAATTAACGCACGGTTCACGCACGGTCGTGCGTTCGACCGTGCGTGACTATTTTTCTGCCTGTCTAGTATAAAATGCAGATTACATCGCAGTCGAAGGAGTAGTGAGGGGAGCGGGAAATTAGGTCCTTCTCGCCGTTCCTGAGGTCTGAAGGCTTCTCCTTCACCTCCACCACAAAAGAGGCCATTTTCCGGCGTTTTCCACCACCATCCTTCCATTCGGGAGTGTTAGCAAGCATCCTCCGCCAAGTGCTGAAGCATTCCTCGTTGTGGGAAGCCATAGAAGAGCTGTAGGTCTTTGTGGTGGTGACAGCCTCCATCGAATCAGCACACCATCTGAGGGCCGAGCCCGGAGAGAGCCCGACAACCTCTCATTCCGGCCGAGAACCCAAGACGCGGTGATTTCTTCCTATTGGTCTTCTCTAAACTTTATGTTTGCGTTTCCCTTGTGTTGTTGTAATGAACAATCATTTAGCTTTATGTTATAAATCTTTTGTGATGTTCATGTGCAATGATGTGGTGGTGCGAGAATAGCACTTTCTTTGCTGTGTTTTTCTGAGATTTGTTGTGTGTTAAGCCCTAGCAATTGCTAGTGGTGTTGCTTGGAGAAGAGGTGTGCGCGACCCTCACCCGTCATAGTTACTTTCCATCCACGCGCCTCCCGAAGCACGGCATCGCGGCCGCTGCATCCACCTCACCTTGCGAAGCGGAGACCTAGGACCATGAGAGACTACACCACTCCTACAGCTGGGAGTGTGTATCCAGGATTTGGGCCTAACATCATGAACAATCAGTTCGAAATCAAGCCCGCCATCCTGAACATCATCCGTAACAACGCGTAGTTCTCTGGGATGCCCAGTGAAGACCCACATCTTCACTTGGTAGAGTTCGCAGACATTTGCGGTACCTTCAGGTATGCAGGAATCACTGACGAAACAGTCAAGTTGAGACTGTTCCCATTCTCATTGCGGGACAAAGCCAAGGTGTGGCTTCATTCTATCCCTCCAGGAAGTGCTGCCATTTGGGATGCGCTTGAGTCCAAATTTCTCAATAAATTCCACCCGGTGGAAAAGATTGTGCGCCTTCGGCGTGAGATCGCCACCTTCTGGCAAGCTGAGCAGGAAACCCTCGCAGAAGCTTGGGAGCGTCTTGGTGACCTCCTGCGCAAATGCCCATATCACGAGCTCCAGCCGTGGAACATTATGGAGACCTTCTACTTTGCCATCGAGCCCAACCATCGGGCGATGATTGACGCTGCTTGATATAAAAATTTGGTGGTTTTTAAATTAAGCGAAGGTTAAAGATTTTTTTCCAAACCATATTCGATAAAGGCAAGCGTACCTTATCGTCTATAGTATAGGATATTAAGAAATATCAAGGTCGTATTCCACGGGGCGCGTTGATTACTTCTACTTTGAGGAAAGTCACCATTATCTTATCTAACAATATTTTTGAGTTTTAATTACTTAGCTAGAAGAAAGGAAAATGCAAACTAATTGAAGGGTTATGATGAAGATAAAAGAAGCTAGCACTCAATCAAAAGTCACCTTGGAGTGAGAATAGACAAGTAAAAGGAAATTAAATCTAATTCCGTTTAAATTGAACTACTTGACCGTGGAGGTTCCCGAAGCTCGAACATGCCTCTCTCGAGGTTAATGCCCAACTAAGATTAGGAAAAATCAACCGGACTCTCGTCCTATAATCGATTACCTAAAACTTGCTTTACGAGGTGAACCCCACTATTTTATTTGACTCCAATCCAGGAGATTTACGTCATCCTCTCTCGAGGGGTGCGTGCAACTCTCTTTACCCTTGAGTGATCGATTCATACTTTGAGCCTCTCGGCTAACTAAATATGAAAACTTAAGCGAAGACCATATATCAAAAATATGGCCTCACCAATTAAAAATCAAGGGTAATTCAAGTGTTTATAAAAATGAAAAAAGAAAACTTTAGAAGATCATAACTTGTCTAACTCATCCTCGGATCATTTTGATCGAGTACTAATGAGGATTAGTTAATCATGGTGGAGGGGGAAGAGAAAGAAAGATAAAAATGCATATTAAGAAAATTTAACTAAGTAAGGAGGAGACAAAAAGAAAGAGAACAAACTATTTTTATTTAAATGAAAACTATTACAAGACTTAAGAGAGGAAATTGCAAGCTAGGAAGAACAAGATTACAAGCTTAAACTAAACTATTGCATTGAAGGAAAAATAATACATTGCATTAGAAAAGGAAGAGAGCATGAAAGTAAAGAGACATGAACATGAACATGAAAAGAGAAAAATACTCAAGAATGGCTCTAGCAGCACCTCCCCCACTCCAAAATTCTGAACCCTGGACTCAAGGAGAGCCTCTGTATTTATAGGCGAAATTTTCAAGTTACACGCCCTCGGTCACGGGCGTGACCAAGGGCGTGTAATCACTGTAACATTGGATCCGGCAGCGGCGTGGGCTTGGCGTGACGGCGGGAGAAAATCAGACATGTCACGGGCATGACATATGGGTCACGGGCGTGACTCAGGACGGCTTCATTTAATGCGGCATGGGCTAGGCAGACGGCGCGGCGGCGTACTTGGATCACGCGGGAAGGTCACGGGCGTGACTTTGGGTCACGGGCGTGACTTTGGTTGACTTCTCAACGGCAACTTCTCGTCTCGACGGCAGCTCCACGTGGCAGATTCTAATATTACACGCCCATGGTCACGGGCGTGACTTTGGGTCACGGGCGTGACCTGGGGCGTGACTGGGTGTGGACTAGCTCAACAGCACGGCATCGACCTGGACTGGTCTTCAAGTTACACGCCCTTGGTCACGGGCGTGACCGAGGGCGTGTAATGCAATATTTTCCCAATTTGTCCAAAAATCTGAAAATATTAAAATTAGGCTAAGTTAGAATCAAAATTACAAAAAGAACTACTTATAACCTAAAATTGACATAAAAAGGAAAAATCATATTAAATAATTACAAAAATTTCTATTAAAAACTTATATAAAAACTACTTTATCAAATACCCCCATACTTAAGGTTTTGCTATTCCAGAGCAAAAGTGTAAGACATAATATATAAGACATCCATAGGATTTTTAATTTCAAACTAAAATTTTACTAAACCAAAAGTTAAGTTAAGAATAAATTCTAGGAGGAGTTAAGTTCTAAATTATGATGATGATTTGAAAAGAAAGAAAGTTGTTTAAGCAAGGACTTCTCAGGACAATTAATTAGCTTACCAAAATTGTAGAAATCATAAAACAAAATTAAATTAGAATTATAAGAACTCTATTTCAAAAGATACTTAAGGAAAAGAAACTTACTAAATATTGCTCTCTCCATAACTTAAGTTAATCCTAGATCAAAGATATTGGCTAAGGGGAGGGGGTTTACAAAGCTTGGCATAAGAAGAGATCTTTGATTTGAGGTGATGAATTTTATCCTCTCACCTCAATATATTTTTTTCTTTTTGTATATGTTTAGGAGTAATGAATTTATTCTTTTTTTTTTTACTCCATGCCATATTTTTTTTTTTTTTAAATTCTCTTCTAAAAAAATCCCAAAATGTATATATTTAGGAGTAATGAATTTTATCCTCTTACTCCATGCCATATAATCTTTTAAATGATTTTGGGTGCATATGTTTAGGGAATAATGAATTTTATCCTCTTATTCCCATGACATATGATCTTTTACACACTTTTTTTTATATGCCATCAAAAGTGTAGGGTAGAAAAAATTCTAGTTTATAAATTAAATTATGTTGAGAGCAAATTCTAGTAAAATTAAATTTCCTAAGATCTAAAGAGCTAGAAGAAAATATAATTGAAATCTAAAGTGGTTTAGCAAATTTACTACAAAATGAAGCCATCTAAAGATAAAAAGAGAAGTCATGCTAACAAAGATTCTCTAATCAAACTCAACTCATAAGATGGTTCTTAAAACAAGATTACCTAAAATTTAAAATTAACAAACTATGATAAACAAAATTTTAGCCAATTAAAAAAAACTAAAGATGCTTATAAACATTCTTAACTAGATTTCTAAGAAATCACAAAACAACAAGTAGGAGGGGTATAAGAATTTTTGGAATTTTTGATATTATCTTTTTTTTGAATTTTTGATATTATCTTTTTTTGAATTTTTGATATTATCTTTTTTGAATTTTTGAATTTTTCTTATTTACAAACTATTTACAAAGAAAGGAAACTAGCTTTAAAACTAACGATTTTTGTTAAGTCTTGGACTTCCCAAGGGCTACCCGGTGAAGGGTTCGCAAGGTACTAGGAGGTGTGATGGGATAAAATCCCAAACGTCCCTTTCCAAGATTTAAGTTTTCGATTTTTTTTATAATTTTTTTTGTATTTTTTTTTGTTTGAGTTTTTGGTTTTACAAGTGCTTAAATAAAAGAAAACATAGGAAAGAAAGAAAAAAGAAATTTTTTGTTTTTGAAAATTTTCTTTTAAAACTATTTACAAATATTTACAAAGGACTATTTACACCCCCATACTTAAAGTTAAACATTGTCCCCAATGTTTAAAAGTAAGTATGAAGTAAGAAAAGAAATGCAAGGAAAAAGAAAGAAAAGAAGGATAAAGAGCTTCCCTGAATTTTTTTTTGAAGATTTTGTGGGGAAGCCGCGATTACCTACAAAAGATATTAAAGAAGAAACAAGACAAAGAAAAACAAGAGAAACAATAATACAAAGATAACTTTGGGGGTGCCTCCCAAAAGCGCTTTGTTTAAGGTCGCGTAGCTTGACCCACTTGCCGATCATGGTATATGATGAAGAAATATTAAATCACTCTTTTCATTAGGTAAGTCTCCCGGAAGATACAATTTAAGGCGGTGCCCGTTAACTTTGAAAGAACCTTTTTCCGGGTGGGAAATTAGGATTGTCCCATAGGACCAAACCTCTTTAACAGTAAAGGGTCCGGACCATCGGGATTTTAATTTTCCCGGAAAAAGGCGAAGGCGAGAATTATAAAGGAGGACGAGATCGCCCGGCGAAAAAGTTTTCGGAAATTTTATATGTTTATCGTGATAAAACTTTGTTCGCTCCTTATATAATTTATTACTCTCATATGCATTCGCTCGCCATTCATCTAGCTCGTTCATTTGAAACTTCCTTTGTTCGCCCGCTAAAGTGGAATCGAGATTTAAAAATTTAAGCGCCCAAAATGCGCGGTGTTCTAATTCGACTGGAAGGTGGCAAGCCTTGCCATAGACCATTCGATATGGTGTACAACCGATAGCGGTCTTGTACGCCGTACGATAGGCCCATAGCGCGTCATCGAGCTTTATTGCCCAATCCTTCCGATTAATAGAAACCGTTTTTTCTAAAATTTGCTTTAATTCTCGATTAACCACTTCGACTTGGCCGCTCGTTTGTGGGTGATATGCAATGGATAGTTTGTGCGTGACACCATATTTTGCTAAGGTTTTTGTGAATTGAGTATTGCAAAAATGGGTGCCCCGATCACTCACAATAGCGCGCGGAGTGCCAAATCGAGAGAATAATTTTTTTAAAAAGTTAACGACGACTCGCGCATCATTGGTGGGGAGAGCTTGCGCTTCCGCCCACCTCGACACGTAGTCGACCGCCACTAGAATATACTTATTTGAAAACGAAGGAGTGAGAGGACCAACAAAGTCAATGCCCCAAAGATCGAAAATTTCGCATTCTAAGAAAATGTTTTGGGGCATCTCATCTCGGCGGGAGATGTTCCCCGACCGCTGGCAACTGTCGCAAGTACTCACAAGGGTGTGAGCATCTTTGAAGAGCGTGGGCCAATAAAAGCCCGCCTCCAGCGCCTTCCTCGTGGTTCGGTTCGAATGATAATGACCACCGGATGGTCCCTCGTGACAATGTCGTAAAATTTTAAGACCCTCCTCACTCGAGACGCATCGTCTCACCACTTGGTCTGCGCATACACGGAATAAAAAGGGGTCCTCCCAAAAGTAATTCTTTAAATCAGAAAAGAATTTCTTCTTTTGCTGACTCGAGAATTCTTTCGGCAGGACCCGGGCTACTAAATAGTTAGCCAGATCTGCAAACCAGGGGGTAGACGATGAATTAATATTTTCGAGAGCGAGGAGGCGCTCTTCGGGAAATTTATCATCGATGTCAGATTCTATCAATACTTCCGAGGAGGGATTTTCTAAAAGAGAAAGGTGATCGGCCGCCAAGTTTTCGGCTCCTCTTTTGTCCCGGATCTCTAAGTCAAACTCCTGCAAGAGGAGGATCCATCGCAAAAGACGAGGCTTGGCGTCCGATTTGCTTAAAAGATACCTAAGTGCGGAGTGATCCGTGAAGACGATAACTTTCGAGAGGGTGATATATGACCTAAACTTATCGAAGGCAAAAATGATCGCTAGAAGCTCTTTTTCGGTAGTGGTGTAATTCGCTTGTGCCGACGTGAGTGTTTTGCTCGCATAATAAATAGGGTGGAAATACTTACTCACCCGTTGGCCTAAAACGGCACCAACCGCAATGTCACTCGCGTCGCACATGATTTCAAAAGGGAGCGACCAATCCGGCGCGACTAGAATCGGGGAGTTTATAAGTTTCTCTTTGATGAGTTTAAAAGCCAAATGGCATTCATCGCTAAAAATAAATGAGGATTCTTTTTCAAGAAGGTGAGTTAACGGCTTTGTGATTTTTGAAAAATTCTGTATAAAGCGCCGATAAAACCCCGTGTGGCCTAGGAAACTACGAATAGCTTTTACGTTTGTTGGAGGGGGAAGTTTTTCAATCACTTCGATCTTGGCCTTATCGACCTCGATCCCCATGCCCGAAATTTTATGGCCAAGGACTAATCCTTCTTTGACCATAAAATGGCATTTTTCCCAATTAAGTGCTAAATTCGTTTCCTCGCATCGCTGCAACACGCGCTCAAGATTTTTTAAACAATTTTTAAATGAATTTCCGAACACGGAAAAGTCGTCCATAAACACTTCCATCACCTCCTCTACTAACTCGTCAAATATCGCCAGCATACATCTTTGAAATGTAGCTGGTGCATTACAAAGACCAAATGGCATCCTTCGATAAGCGAAGGTGCCAAAGGGACAAGTGAAAGTGGTTTTTTCTTGGTCGTCGGGCGAAATCCGGATTTGAAAATATCCCGACAAACCATCGAGAAAACAGTAGTAGGAGTGACCTGAAAGGCGCTCTAAAATTTGATCGATGAATGGTAGAGGGAAGTGATCCTTACGGGTGGCATCATTTAGTTTTCGGTAATCGATGCACATCCGCCAACCCGTAACAGTACGGGTTGGGATCAACTCGTTATTCTCATTAGCTACTACCGTAATGCCACCTTTCTTTGGTACGACTTGTACTGGGCTAACCCAAGTACTATCCGATATCGGGTAGATAATTCCCGCGTCCAATAGTTTGATCACTTCGGCCTTAACAACTTCTTTCATGTTAGGGTTTAGCCGTCGTTGAGGCTGGACCGAATTTCGGGAATTATCTTCGAGAAAGATTTTATGAGTGCAGAAGGAAGGGTTTATACCCTTTATATCCGAAATTTGCCACGCAATTGCGTGGCGGTGCTTTCTTAAGACAATAGCCAACTCGGAAATTTCCGAGTTGCTAAGTTCGGATGAAACGATGACGGGTAGCTTCGACTCTTTTTCTAAAAATAAATACTTAAGGTGAGGGGGAAGTTGCTTTAGTTCTAAAACGGGTGGCTCTTCATAAGATGTTTTGATTTTTAATTTTTCTAAAAATAGTGGTTCGTGTGGTGTGAAACGAGTGACTTCTTCTTCTTCCAGACAAAAGAGCTCGGCGAACTCGGACTCGTGACTCGAGGTGGAGACTAACTCGGGAGGGGAATCGAATTCCCAACACTCTTCCAGGTAAAAACACGAATCATCGTTTTCTAATGTGTTCCGCATCGAGGAATTTATGCCAAAAGAAACTTCATCGTCTCCAACCCGTAGGAGGAGCTTTCCGTTACTTACGTCAATAATGGCGCGGGAGGTGGCAAGGAAGGGGCGGCCGAGTATGAGGGGTACTTCGGCATCCTCTTCGATGTCAAGAATGACAAAGTCCACCGGGAAGATGAACTTGTCGACCTTGACGAGCACGTCCTCCACTATTCCTACCGGATATTTTAAAGAGCGATCCGCTAATTGAATACTCATTCGAGTGGGGCTTGGATTTCCTAGACCTAGCTTCTTAAAGAGAGAAAAGGGCATGAGAATGATACTTGCTCCCAAATCCGCTAAAGCGTGTTTTACTAACGAATTGCCAAATAAACACGGGATGGAGAACCTTCCTGGGTCATTCACTTTTCGAGGCAATTTGTTGAGTACAACCGCGGAGCATTCTGCGTTCAAAGAAATATGCGAAATATCTTCTAACTTTTTCTTATTGGAGAGCAACTCCTTAAGATATTTCGCATATTTAGGCATTTGAGAGATAGCCTCGCAGAAGGGTACATTAATGTGAATTTGTTTTAAAATATCCAAAAACTTTTATAATTCTTTTCGGCGCTCTCGCTCTTAAACTTAGACGGATACGGAATATTAGATGTAGAGACGCGCGGAGCTATCGTAGCAGGTAAATTCGAAGATAAAATAGGAGAAGGAGGAGGTGGAGGGGAAGTTACCTTGGGTTCGTCCTGTTTAGAAACCACCTCCTTCCCGCTTCGGAGTGTAATCGCGTTTGCGCTCTCCCTTGGGTTTGGCTCCGTGTTTCCCGGAAGGGCTCCTTGCTGGCGCTCAGAGATTATCTTTGCTAGCTGGCCCACTTGGTTCTCCAAATTTTTGATCGATCCGGTGAGGTTCCGGATGTTCACTTCATTTGTAGCAACATATTTTGCAAAAATCTCTTCAAGCGGAGAGGGTTTTTGCTGTTGCGGTGGAAAACCGGGTGGATTAAAATTTGGAGGGGGAGTTAAATTGAGAAGTTGATTTGGAGGTTGATTCAAATTTAAGGGACGCTGAGCATTTCCTTGATTGCTCCATGAGAAATTCGGATGATTCCTATAACACGCATTGTAGGTGTTATTATACGGAGCGGTGTTCGGGTTATAGGAAGGCCGAGGCGGATTTCCCATGTAATCAACTTGCTCTTCAATTAAAGCATTATTAGCCCAAGGAGGAGTGGCGGAGGAAGCAGACATCTCCGCCACTTGCTTTGTTAAGCGCTCAACTTGTAAAGCCAAATTTGAAGTAGCGTCTATTTCAAAAAGTCTGGCCGGCTTGCTAAGCCGAGCTCGGGGCAAATTCCATTGATACGCATTAGTGGCCATTTCCTCAAAAAGCTCTTGAGCGGCCTCCGGGGTTTTCTTATTTAAAGAGCCCCCAGCGGCCGCATCAATCATTTGCCTAGTTTGGAAATTTAAGCCGTTATAAAAGATTTGCACTTGTTGCCAAGTTGGCAGTGCGTGGTGAGGGCATCTACGCAAAAGCTCCTTGAAGCACTCCCATGTATCATAGAGAGTCTCCGAGTCGATTTGCATAAATGATGCAATATCCGTGCGCATCTTAGCAGTTTTTGAAGGCGGAAAATACTTTGTAAGAAATTTTTCCGCCATATCGGCCCATGTAGTGATGGAGTCCCTAGGAAGGGAGCCCAACCACTGCTTAGCCTTACCCCGCAAAGAAAAAGGAAAAAGACGTAATCGAATGGCGTCATCGGTGACGCCATTGATTTTGAACGTGTCGCAAATTTCGAGAAAATAAGAAATATGATAGTTTGGATCCTCGTCCGGGTGACCATCGAAGGTCACCGATTGTTGCACCATTTGTATAGTGCTGGACTTGATCTCAAAGTTATTGTTTGCCACCGGGGGGCGAACAATACTTGATTGTGTGCCGTCCAGATTCGGCTGCGCATAATAGGACATGGTCCGTTGCACAGCCTCATTAGGATTTGGCGGATTTGGCGGATTAGGGTCACCCATATTTGCTGTGTTAGTGTCCCCGATCGACTCTTCGAATTCTACTTGATTTTCCTGATTATGAGAACGGCGGCGCCTCGAAAGGGTTTGCTCGATCTCTGGATCAAAAGGGAGATTCGAAGAACTACCTCGGGTCATACACTGGAAAAAAAAGAAAAAGGAATAAAAGGGAAAAAGAAGAAGAAAAGAGCTACGAGAGAAAAGAGAATTTAGTAAAAACAATAATGAAAGCAAAAAGAGGAGAATGATTAATTATAAATATAATATATATATAATAAAATTTTTTTTTTTTTTGAATTTCTTCTTCTTCCTTTTTTTTTTGTTCTTTTAGGTGGATTAAGTTAGTCTTGGACTTCCCGAGATCTGCCCTGTGAAGGGATTGCAAGGTACTAGGAGGTGAGATGGGATGACACCCCAAACGTCCCTTTCCAAGATTTTAATTTCACCTTAAGATTTTCAAAAATAGAAAAACTAAAATAAAAACATGATAAAATTAATAGCTATCCTCGTTTCAAAATATCTACGCAAAATTCCCCGGCAACGGCGCCAAAAACTTGATATAAAAATTCGGTGGTTTTTAAATTAAGCGAAGGTTAAAGATTTTTTTCCAAACCATATCCGATAAAGGCAAGCGTACCTTATCGTCTATAGTATAGGATATTAAGAAATATCAAGGTCGTATTCCACGGGGCGCGTTGATTACTTCTACTTTGAGGAAAGTCACCATTATCTTATCTAACAATATTTTTGAGTTTTAATTACTTAGCTAGAAGAAAGGAAAATGCAAACTAATTGAAGGGTTGTGATGAAGATAAAAGAAGCTAGCACTCAATCAAAAGTCACCTTGGAGTGAGAATAGACAAGTAAAAGGAAATTAAATCTAATTCCGTTTAAATTGAACTACTTGACCGTGGAGGTTCCCGAAGCTCGAACATGCCTCTCTCGAGGTTAATGCCCAATTAAGATTAGGAAAAATCAACCGGACTCTCGTCCTATAATCGATTACCTAAAACTTGCTTTACGAGGTGAACCCCACTATTGGATTTGACTCCAATCCGGGAGATTTACGTCATCCTCTCTCGAGGGGTGCGTGCAACTCTCTTTACCCTTGAGTGATCGATTCATACTTTGAGCCTCTCGGCTAACTAAATATGAAAACTTAAGCGAAGACCATATATCGAAAATATGGCCTCACCAATTAAAAATCAAGGGTAATTCAAGTGTTTATAAAAACGAAAAAAGAAAACTTTAGAAGCTCATAACTTGTCTAACTCATCCTCGGATCATTTTGATCGAGTACTAATGAGGATTAGTTAATCATGGTGGAGGGGGAAGAGAAAGAAAGATAAAAATGCATATTAAGAAAATTTAACTAAGGAGGAGACAAAAAGAAAGAGAACAAACTATTTTTATTTAAATGAAAACTATTACAAGACTTAAGAGAGGAAATTGCAAGCTAGGAAGAACAAGATTACAAGCTTAAACTAAACTATTGCATTGAAGGAAAAATAATACATTGCATTAGAAAAGGAAGAGAGCATGAAAGTAAAGAGACATGAACATGAACATGAAAAGAGAAAAATACTCAAGAATGGCTCTAGCAGCACCTCCCCCACTCCAAAATTCTGAACCCTGGACTCAAGGAGAGCCTCTGTATTTATAGGCAAAATTTTCAAGTTACACGCCCTCGGTCACGGGCGTGACCAAGGACGTGTAATCACTGTAACATTGGATCCGGCAGCGGCGTAGGCTTGGCGTGACGGCGGGAGAAAATCGGACATGTCACGGGCGTGACATATGGGTCACGGGAGTGACTCAGGACGGCTTCATTTAATGCGGCATGGGCTAGGCAGACGGCGCGGCGGCGTGCTTGGATCACGCGGGAAGGTCACGGGCGTGACTTTGGTTGACTTCTCAACGGCAACTTCTCATCTCGACGGCAGCTCCACGTGGCAGATTCTAATATTACACGCCCATGGTCACGGGCGTGACTTTGGGTCACGGGCGTGACCTGGGGCGTGACCGGGTGTGGACTAGCTCAGCAGCACGGCATCGACCTGGACTGGTCTTCAAGTTACACGCCCTTGGTCACGGGCGTGACCGAGGGCGTGTAATGCAATATTTTCCCAATTTGTCCAAAAATATGAAAATATTAAAATTAGGCTAAGTTAGAATAAAAATTACAAAAAGAACTACTTATAACCTAAAATTGACATAAAAAGGAAAAATCATATTAAATAATTACAAAAATTTCTATTAAAAACTTATATAAAACTACTTTATCACTGCTGCAGGAGGAACACTGATGAACCACACGCCCGAGGAAGCTCTTAGAATTCTGCAGGACATCGTGTCCCACAGCACATTCTGGACTGCGGGGAGAAATGCGCCTAGAAGCGCTCGGGGACTATTCGTGGTGGATTCACTACCTCCCGCTGCTGCGCCCGCGTCTAACATTATATGTGAAGGATGTGGAGGCAGTGGTCACCACTCATACGAGTGCCCAGGTAGCAGGCTATCAGGTGAATTCTCTCAGCTTAGTTTAAATGAATTTGTAAATTTCGTTGGAAATAAAGCTAGGGGGGGCACCCTACGGAAATGCTTATGATCCGGGTGTGAGAAATCACCCCAATTTTTCATGGAACCAAAATGCTGCAGGCCAACGATGGCAACCGGGCCAGCATCAATACGATGCTCAAGCATCCGGAAGACAACCAAGGCCGCCTCAGCCGGGTTATAATCAACGTACCCCAGTCCCTAAGAAAAGTAATCTAGAAGAGTTGATGGAGAGGTTTATGGAAACCGCCAACGCTAATATGGCGATCCAAACCGCATCCATGCGTAACTTGGAGACGCAAGTGGGCCAATTGGCTCAAGTGTTAACCGAGCGTGCGCAAGGGACCCTTCCCAGTAATAACGAAAAAAATCCAATTAACCAAGGGAAGAGTCTCTCCGACGCTGGAGTAGGTGAACTAAGTGAGTTGGTAGTCTCATGCTCCATTAATAATATTGAAACGGCAGCCCTATGTGATTTTGGTTCATCTCGCAACGTCCTCTCTTTGCAGGATGTTGCTAAACTGCAACTTAAAATGGATACGGATGAACGGAAGTCACTAGTGCTTGCTAATGGGACTGTAGTTAAGGCTGAGGGAGAAGTCAGGAATGTGGAAGTTATAATCGAAGGGATGGTAGTGGTTGCCGACTTCCATGTTTTGGGACCAAGTCTGAATCAATCCATTCCCATCTTGGGAGTACCGTTCTTAAAAGAGAGCGGTACCACCTTAGACTTTTCTAAAGGGTGTGTTGTCTTAGCCTGTAAGCTGACACCCTCCACTTGCCCTAAGATTGTATCTGAAGTAGTAATCCACTCTCACCTTATTTTTACTGAGGAACCATCTAGTGATGCAGAAGCCGAGAAAAGAACAGAATCGCTAGAAGGAGCAAAGAAAGAAAATATGTTGCAAGTTATGACGGAAGAGGGAAAGAAGGCAAGAGACAGCACTGAGACCAGAATATTGAATGACGAGGGAGAAGGCGGAACAAAGCACCTTATGAAAATTTGTCCGAGTCAGAGTAACAAATGCAAACATTTTAAGCAGGTCCATTGGGCTGATCGTTGCCACGGCGGCAACGGAAGTGATGCCACCCGCTACCAAGGTGGGAAATGCTGCCAGTTATCAACGTTGGCGCACTCCAACTGTGGAGAAGCTGAGGCAAGAAAAATTGCTGCGTGAAGCACGCTCTGTTGCCCTCCAACGCGAGAAGGAAGAGGTTAGGAGCAAGGGGGAGACATCCTCCTTGGGCCCTAAAGCCTTCACCTCTTTCCCATCTCGCGTAGCTAGGGAGAACCACCACAAATCAGCATACAGCTGATGCGTGATGGGGTCTCTGGGTTGTGATTGTGCTGTTTCTTCGGTCTGATTTTGTGCTCTGTGTTGCTACTTTGCTGTCTTGTTTGTTTTTATTTTAGTTTGGAACAATCTCTTTAACTGCTGCTTTCGAACTTTAATACAGGTATTTGGTCCACCTTTAAGGACATTAAACAAAAGGGCTTCATGGGAGACAACCCATTGGAACCAACCGGCTCCGTTTGCTTTTTAGTTTTTTTATATGTTCTATATTTCCTTCTTGCTAACAGTGCAGGTTAGAGCTCTCGCGTGGTGAATAATGGAGAGGATATATTATTAAAAGAAAAGAGGAATTTCCGCACTTCTGGCATGCTCTTCTATGAGCATAGGTCAACTCTACCCCTTCCCTACTTATTTTTGAATTGTTTATTCTAGGTCGTTTTGATCAAGTCTGGGGGAGAGAGTTATTGGTGCACGTGCACACACTTTGCATGACATGTTAGAATGTGCTGACTTAGGATTTGTATTTTGTTGCACACATTGCATACACTTGCACCTAGTTCACGCGCACTTGATCACGCGTGCTTATTGGGTATCGCTGCGAGGTTCCCCGCTCATAAGAATTGGATTGTTAGCGTATGAGTGAGGAGTAGAGAAAAATGTTGACTCGAGTAGTGCTCTAGTCAAGTGCTCCCGTCACGCCTAGAAATTCAATTTGAGTAGAATTAAATTCAGAGTTATAATTTAATTATTTCTATTATAGTAGTTGCAATTTATTTTACTTTAGTGGTGAATCCGGTGAATCCAACGGTAGCATAAGGTCGACTGTAGCTAGACTAGTAGTAGCTTATTACTAGGGTCGGAAGGAGGGACAACCTTTCTCGGTGGCTAGAACTTGCACTAGGCTACTCTTGAAACGATTGCGTTGAAAGTACCCATTATAAAATATGATATAGGCCATTTCTTGATCCGTTTTGCTCTTTTGAAATCCTTACCCACGTAATCACCATTGCAAGCCCACTTGAGCCTACCTTTCCTCCTTATTTAGCTCCACTAAAATTTCACCAAAGCCATACGGCCGAACCTATTTTCGCACCAACCTTTGAGCTGAAAGAAATTTCTTTTTCGATCGCATTTGGTGTCATCTTTGTTGTGCATGGTAGATTTGAATTAGCTAAAGGGGCCGTTTTATTGAGCATACAAAAGTTATTTTGTCGAAAAGAGAAAAGAAAATAAAAGAAAAAAAAGAGTTGTGCAAAAATAATATTCTCTCGACAAATTCAATTTATATTTGGCTTAGCACGCACCTAGGGTTCAGTTGAAGTATGGGGGTGTTGTGTAATTCTTACAAATATTGTATTGGTGATTGTAATTTTCTTGAGTGCTCAGGTTGTGTTGAATGCGATTCCCATCGTCCTTCTACTTACCTAACCTAAACTCAACCTAAGCCCAATCCTAACCCTTAAGTCCAATTGATTTTAGATACGAGTCATCTCATGCAGTAGAGAGTGTGCGAACGTGCAAGCCTATGGACACCGACTTTGATGGATTTCTTAGGAGTTTGTCCCGAGCTTCGATTCGAGTAATACTCTACTCATTAGTCACGCTATTTTCCCTTTTGCGTGACTGAAAGATTCTCCGGGATTCACCATCCAAGTAAAGTAAATTTCGAACTATTGTTCTAGAAATAGTTAGATATAATCTTGAGTTTAATTCTGTGCTAATGTTTTTCTATGCACGTGCGCACACGACTTCGCATAGGTCTCTACCGCTCAAACTCACGCTAACATCCAATTGTTCCGACGGAGAGCTTAGTAGTTTGCCCGAGACGTGCAAATGGTTAAGTCTGGGGGTGTGATGTGTCCCATTTATATACACATTTATAGACTCATCTGGGCCGATTTTCTAGTCTATGCACTACACTTTAGGCATGTTTTCATTCATAATGGTTATTCCTTGCTAGGTGCACTCTTAGGCCCGTTTCGGTGTGCATTTGCGACCCTTGTGATTGGGGGTAAGCACATGGTGCTCCCCTTCCCTTTCTCTATGATTATCTGGTGCTGGAGGTGTTTTCCCAGCTTTGTTATCTTGTATGCAGGTGGCCGGATTATCGTGTATCCAGTTTTCTCCAAGAAATCATGACTGTGTGAAACGCACGGTCGTGCATTTTCCTTGACGCACGGGCTGTTGCGGTAGTGCGCTCTGATCTGGGCATAAAACGATCGATCTGAATTTACTCGTGCGTTTTGACGCACGGGCAGAATCGCTCGTGCGTGAGTAAAACGAATGGTCTCCTGTTTCTTCTATTTTTAGCCATTTCTGAATTTACCGGTGCGTTTTGACGCACGGGCGGATTTGCCCGTGCGTGAGTAAATCGCACGGGCAGCGCAGCTTCATCTTCACGCCAACTTTTATCTTTAATTAACGCACGGTTCATGCACGGTCGTGCGTTTGACCGTGCGTGACCATTTTTCTGCCTGTTTAGTATAAAATGCAGATTACATCGCAGTCAAAGGAGCAGAGAGGGGAGCGGGAAATTAGATCCTTTCTGCCATTCCTGAGGTCTGAAGGCTTCTCCTTCACCTCTACCACCAAAGAGGCCATTTTCTGGCGTTTTCCACCACCATCCTTCCATTCGGGAGTGTTAACAAGCATCCTCCGCCAAGTGCTCAAGCATTCCTCGTTGTGGGAAGCCATAGAAGAGTTGTAGGTCTTTGGAGCGGTGACAGCCTCCATCGAATCAGCACACCATCTGAGGGCCGAGCCCGGAGAGAGCCCGACAACCTCTCATTCCGGCCGAGAACCCAAGACGCGGTGATTTCTTCCTATTGGTCTTCTCTAAAATTTATGATTGCGTTTCCCTTGTGTTGTTGTAATGAACTATCATTTAGCTTTATGTTATAAATCTTTTGTGATGTTCATGTGCAATGATGTGGTGGTGCGAGAATAGCACTTTCTTTGCTGTGTTTTTCTGAGATTTGTTGTGTGTTAAGCCCTAGCAATTGCTAGTAGTGTTGCTTGGAGAAGAGGTGTGCGCGACCCTCACGCGTCATAGTTACTTTCCATCCACGCGCCTCCCGAAGCACGGCATCGCGGCCGTTGCATCCACCTCACCTTGCGAAGCGGAGTTTTGACCCGCATCTCTCTTTTCTGCACTAGCTTAGGAAACCCAAAATCAATGCCCTTGTTTTTCCTTTATTCGCTCGTGTAACGATCGATTCACCACACGTTTCGTTCACCAGAACCTGCATTCCTTGAGAGACGATGATCGGGGAAGCTATTCCCAATTTTATTACTTGACAACGACCGGTGCACTTGCCGAATATGCATCACTCCCTACACTATTTTAAGGCTATGTGAATAAGAAGACGAGGATAGTAGTAAGTTAGCCATTTTGGTAAATATCCTAATCGACCTATACTTAACTTTTGATGACAATATAGCTTGGTACTTAATGAAATTATGTACCCCTTGATGTTATAATGAAGTTTGTATAGGTACGAGTGGTTTAATGATCAACCATCCCAGGAAGTTAGGAAATGTGCAATGACTTGTATGTTAAAGGGATTGTTGGAACCTTAGTTTTGATTTGAGTTAGCATCCACCTTTAATGTCTAAGTTTCTTTCATAATATATCTTATAACTTAGATCATATCCTATTAAGTTAGAAGGCTGAAAAGAATATATATATATATGAATAATATACTAAGAAATATAAATATATATATTTAATTAGCTGAAAAATAAGAGAAGAATTAAATTTACATAAGTTCTCTGCGTTCGACGAACGGCCATCTGCGTTCGACGAATGGCGCTCTGCGGTCGACGAACAAATCCCGGTTCAGCGGTCGACGAACATATTATCTCAGCGATCGACGAACAGACCCCAGCTCAGCGGTCGACAAAATCCTGCGTTCGACGAACTCAAGTCTGCGTTCGACGAATAGCTCAATATTCAGTGGTCAACGATCCAGCCTGTCTCTGCGTTCGACGAATAGTTCCGTTCGATGAACTCCAGTCTGCGTTCGACGAATATTCAGCAGATGTTCAGAACAGTGAATCAAATGTTCAGGTCGACGAATCAAATGATGAGGTCGACGAACTTGAAGCTCAGCTCGACGAAATATCTGCAGCATTACCTTAATATCTTTCAGCTCATCTAGAATAATATATATATGCTGTCAGATATTATAAAGCAATATTTATTATTTCTATATATATATTTCTATATATATTATTGATTTAACAATACAGCCGTTGAAGCATTAATTAATAGAGTCGTTGTAGCAAAGCCAAATACGGCGCAAAGCTAAAGACGACAAGTTTTGTCTCCTCGAGGATCTGTGAAATAAAAGAGATATTATCTCTTTCCTCTTCAGTCGGCAAGAATTCAAATCAGCCCAGAAAAGAGGACAACAGCTTTACACGACAACAGGAGACAACTCATTAATACAGTAGATTATTATACAGCTGTTTCTCTCGACAGAATATATATAAAGAATATATCACAATTGCTATACAGGTTATATAGACAGAACATATTACAATTGCTGTACAGGAAAAGAAAGAGGAAGAGAGAAAAAGAGAAGCAAAAAGAAAGAAGAAAATATCAGAGTTCTTGATACAAAGAACAATACATTTATATCTTGCTTTTTGCTAACTCTTTCTCTTGCAGAATATATATATTCTGAGACACCAATCACTATTATTTGCTCAGGATCAAAACTGCAAGAAGAAGAAGAGTATTTGTAGTCTAGAGAAGGAGCTCCATCCACAAGCTGTCATCAAACTAAATCAGACAGGGGGAGCTCTCTTCAACATCATCATCAAAGATCCAAACTCAACTACCTATCAGGATCTTCAAGAGTCTTCTTAGAAAGAGAAGAACAATATGACATTTTCTGTTTTCTTTTATTCATTCCCATCTTGTAAAGGGTTATAACTCCCTTCAAAAGTTAACTCCCGGTGACAGGGCACCTTAGCAAAAACCTGCATCTTGGTTTTGAGCACCTGATCAAAAGCTCTATGGTGTGTGGACACCTGAACAAAATCACCTTGGTGTGAAGGCACCTGATCAACAACCTCTAGTGGATTCCTACCAGTGGGTAGAAGAGTAGATGTACCCAGGTTGATTGGGGAACTACTACTATATATCTTGTGTCATCTGGATGTGTGCTTTGCTTGTTTGTTTTATTTCTTATTTGTGCTGTATTATTGTGCCTACTTACTGTTTGTTGTTATTGCTCACTCAGCACACTCACATATACTTTATATATAACATTACTTTGAAGTAAAACTTAAACAAGAGCTTTAATAATATTAAGAACTAAAACTCTCACTTTCAGGGATGTAAGGGAAAATTAATAGATCCAAATCAACTAGTAAAAGGCCAAAACTGAATGTGGCTTCATTGATTCGACTACATTTGATTTATGAAGATGACAAGGATAGTATGACTTGTTGAGTGATTTTAAAAATCTCAAATGCTTATCATAGAATAAAAATGTCATTAGCAATCGCTTGCGGTGATTGTGGGCAACTTTGGAATTTATACGCTATATACGAACAAGTAAGGGTTATGTGTAATACTATTGCCTTGGCATGGTAGATTTCTAGAGGCTCGGCATCATAACCTTACAATGAGACAAGGTTAAGTTCATGATTAGAGCCCCTTTAAACGGAACTATCTGGATCCCAAAAGAAATTCATCACGAATTCTGAATTCGGTGCAAGTCTAACTATTATCTAGGTTGGATCAAAGTAATACCTGACTCGGGTCCTTGTTCTCTTAGAAGGAAGCGATAGATATACCTCCCTCTGATACCATTTGTAAGACCCCCTCCTTGCGGTAGCGTCAGCGCACGGGCTAACCTGTACCCCAAGACGCCTATCCTGCCGGCTAAGACCAATATCAATGTGCCAACCCATAATAAAAGAAACCACAGAAGTCACATTCACACCAAATATATAAAGTCCACAATAAAACAAACCAGGAACATAGAAAAATCCTGAATATCAGAGTACAAAACTTGCCCGAATGCTACAACAAAGAGCTCAAAATCTCACGTCTGTGACAAAAGAAAAGGACGGTATCATAGTCTCAGGCCCTGCCTCTTTGCCTGGCTGTCCTACCTCCTGCATCGTTCACTACTGCCGCTCCATCTGTGGGGTGTCCTCCTAAAATTAAGGCGTAGAAACCGTTAGTCATAAAGACTAAGTGGCTTCACAATCTCTCACCCCGGCGACTCCAAGGCACCAGGCGGAAGGGAAGAAAGGGGAGCTACAATATAATCAGTACTAGAAAAAATAGGTGACAAGGGTAGATGTAATCATGGCAGTTATAACGTATGTATAAGAGAGTACATCAAAAGAGAGCAGTTATAACTTATGTATAAGAGAGTACATCAAAAGAAAGCAGTTATAACATATGTATAAGAGAGTACATCAAAAGAGAGCAGTTATAACATATGTATAAGAGAGTACATCAAAAGAGAGCATGATCAACGACAGTGTATAAGCAGTTGAGCATATAATAACAGAATTTGAACTTAACTTATAATGGTGCCCATACAAGCTAATAAGTTAAGGATCCGAGCATAATGTAACCCATCATATAAAGGTGCATATACAAGTTTATATGATGAGTTCTGATGCATTGCAATGACATGATTATGTAATGTTGAATGCAATGGAATGATTATGTAATGATACTCACCCATGCAAAGTTGTTATGTCGACATAGACTTACAGTTCTCTCTTTTTGAGAGGTAGCTATCCACTCAGGCAACTCCCGTCGTGGCCAGACGGAGACAGTGGAACGAGCTCCTCCACTACTAAGAGGGTATGAACACTACCAATCTTAGGCCTCTGTATGCCTCAACGCTAAGAACACACAACAGAGACCCTGCGTACTGCTCGCATCATGCCGAGCCTTCAAGGACACAGAAGGGGACTTGGGTAGGTGAGCACCAAGAGTCCAACCCAACCGGTCTAGAGTCTAACTGTCGGCTTCTGTCGGTGTCACGACTAGCAAGACCGTAGACCCGCCACAAGTAATCCTCCAACCAGGATCCATACACCACTATGTGTAAGCCATGCAACCCATGTACTTCCCATGCACATCCCGTGCTCATAGGCACCCAAGGACTCTCGAACGGAGCCTTATTACATTTCACCTCTTGCATTCTTAGCCGATGATACCCATCCCGAGTTATCATAACTCTCGTGCAGTGGTGTGCATATATTATGGCAATCATTCTATACGACACCGTAGGAGTACTCTTTGCTTCATCATTGAATAATCATAATAAGTAATAATTCACTCTAAATCTAGTTTAAAATGATCACCACATCATCAAGCACATAATTACCAATTCTCTTTGTGCTTACAATTCATATTATGTATAACTTTCAACAATAATAAGATTATAAACCTTCTCGATGCTGTCCACTAAAACTAAATTTCTGGGAGCTACACTCCTCCAATCTAGACGTGTCACCCCATTCTGGAAAGGTATTTCCAAGGGCTACAACTTTCGTGTTGAGCCCGAGGTCCAGATTTAAGTCGGCCACACCCGGAAATGGGTTTGAACCCGGCTGTGCACCATAGGACAGAATCTGTCTATCATTACACTTTATAATTTCAGACCCAGCCTATTTCGACCAGACTTTGAGGGAGCTACCAGGTTCCTCACAAGTCGTGCAACCAGTCGTTGGAAAGGTATTTCCGATGGCTACAACTTCCATCATTAGCTCAGGGACTAGATCCGACTGTATCAAGCCCAAATAGTGACTCGAACACAGCCGGTCTAGTTTGACAGATTTTCTCTGTAATAATGGTAATCTTAATAAATCACCTTACTTCCAACAACCTTATAGAACTCTACAGTTCACCAAAAATCATGTGCAACCATTCGTTAGAAAGGTGTTACCAAGGGATACAACTTTCTAGTTGAGCCCAAAGTCCACATCCAATCAGATCTCGTCTAACAAAAATCACGTTTAAATCTGCTCTTTCTTCAGCCAAAAAGAAATCAGCAGGAATCGTCAAGCAAACCCGATTTTTCTGTTCATCGTTTTCTTCATCCGATGACTTAGGTTTTAGTCGAAACTTCTCTCCTCCAATACTCCCTCCACAGACCACCATTCTTCATGAAATCAAGCTCTAAATCTTCGTATTGAAGGGAGGAGTTGATTGAAGGTAATATCATGGCGAACGGCGCCCTAGAACGAAAGTTCTAGCGTTGGTCTCTTCCTACGAAACTTCGTTAAACTCACTGAATCAAACTCTTTTGAGTTCAATGTCTCTCCTAATATTCAGATCTAAAGATCTAGCACCAAGGGAGAGGGGAGGAAGTCACCTGATTTCCGGCCGACATTCGCGGTTGTCTCCTCGGCGGCATGGCGATAGTTGGCCAAGCTCAAATCTCCCTCCTAGCTTGCTCTTCCAAGAATTTCCCCAACTAGTTCCTTGAAGTGAGAGGAAGAAGATGAAGAAGAAGGAGAGCAAGAAGATGAAGAAGAAGGAGAGGAAGAAGAAGATGAAGATGAAGATCCTCCTCGGGAGAAATGCTCAGCCCTTGTGTTAAGAGAGAAGAGAGATTTGTGGGATTAGAATTGCATTACTGGCATTAATGACAACCCAACTTCCAATGCCATGTGTTGGAACTCCAGGATTTGGTGTCAGCCCCTTATTGGACAAGGTATCCACTTCTAGCCTAAAAAGATAGGCATTTAAGCTTTACTGGACGTCGACAGAAAAATTGCTCGAATCCTGCACTGCAACACTTTCGTCAAACCGGAACGAAACTTTCGTCGAACGGGATACAACTTCATCGATCGTCGAACGACGACAACTTCATCGAACGGCTACAACTTTGTTGATCATCGAACGACGGCAACTTCATCGAACGGATACAACTTCGTCGATCGTCAAACGTCGGCAACTTCGTCGAACGGCTACAACTTCGTCGATCGTCGAACGGCGACAACTTCATCGAACGGCTACAACTTCGTCGATCGTCGAATGGTGGCAACTTCATCGAACGACTACAACTTTATCGAACGCTTCCCCTTCGACGATCGTCGAATGGCAGTAACAGAGACAAACGAGCAGCAGACGGGAACAGAGCGGCGCAAATCGGGATGTTACAGAGCCTGCCTCAATAGGTCCCTGAGACCATGATAGAACATCTTAGCGTACTTCCTATCATCTAAGTCATGTACCCCTGCAAATCTCGCTAGGTGGAAGAACTCGCTCTGGTATTCAATTACTGACCGGGTCCCCTGACGGAGGTTCAAGAACATATAATCTAGCTCATCCCTACCCTTGGCTGATACAAAGTGGTCTAAGAAGACATCACTGAACTCGTCCCATGAGATATCTGAACATCTCCTGATCTGCAAAAGTGGAGTCCAACACTAACTTCCACCATCTTTTGGCATGTGCATCCAAAGCAGACGCTGCCAAGGAGGAAACTTTGTTGACTGGTCAGCTGATGTCTGCTAGCATCTCATGAATCGAATCAAGCCATTCCTCAATCTTGATGCCGTTTTCTGTTCTATGGTACATTGGGGGAGCCAAACTCTTGAAGGCATTTAGCCAATTTGATCTGGGGTTCGGGTGTGCGGTCGAAACTTGATGAGCTCTGAAGGCATTTAGAATAGTCGTCAGAGTTTGCCCCAGCTCCGTCTACTGAAAATGTGTGGCAGTCGGAGGAGGAGGGACAGCACGTCGTGGATCAGCGAACTGCGGGGACAACACAAAAGTAAGGTTGCACTAGAATTGGCCTAACTCAAAGCTTAAATGGACTATTTTTTGTGATTTTTACACATGGGCACACCATAGCTTCCGCTGCTTAGTTTTTCCGCAAACTAAAGCTAGAGGGGGTGGCCTAGTGTTGTGGACTTCTTTCTCTTATGATCGTTTGTCATGTTAAATTAGTTTGTATGACCCCCCCCCCCCCCCCCCCCCCCTCCCCCATACTAGGAGGGTTCCTGATGAGTACTTTCTGTACTCATCTCTTAGTATAATTTTAATGTCGTTTTAATATGAATTTATATAATTTATAAGTATTTTCTTATTTAATATGTTCCCTTTTAATTTTATAAACTAACTTAAGTCTTTTCTATGTTTTTCAGGATTTCTGGGCATTTTGAGCAGAATTGTCAAGTACACGCCCAAGGTCATGGGCGTGACCAAGGGCGTGACAGCCAAAGATGTGTTCCAGACCTGCTTCTGTCACCCCAGAGTCGTTCCGTGAAGAATTCGCCAAGTACATGCCCCAGGTCATGGGCGTAACCAATTGTGTGACCCAGGTTGCTGCGTTCGACGAAAATTCAGGAGATCGACGAACAGGCGAGAGTTCGACGAATGTTCAAATTGTCAAGTACACGCCCTAGGTCACGGGCGTGACCAAGGGTGTGACATCCAAGTCACGGCCGTGAACCCTGCCACCAGCTGCCAGTACGCCTGCCACGTCAATTAAAGTTACATGCCCCAGGTCACGGGCGTGACCATGGGTCAGTGACATCTAGTCATGGGCGTGACTCGCCCCACGCGCCTTCCCACCAAAGATTTCTCGCCAGCAGCACATTTAAAGATTACACGCCCTAGGTCACGGGCGTGACCTAGGGCGTGACGCGTCCGAAACGCCTGCATTGAAGCCAGAACACGCCCTCTCCGCCAGCACCGATCATGCCCCGTACACGCCCCTTGGTCACGGGCGTGACCAAGGACATGTAACACCAAATTTCTGCCTATTTAAAGCCAGCTTCACCAGATGTTTGGAGAGGAATTTTGGAGACGAATTTTTAGGATTAGAATTTCATTTTCTTGTATTATTTTCATCTTTCTAGTAATTCTTTTGCTCCTCCTTTATTTCTTATGATTGTAGCTATTTCAATTCAAAGCTTGTAATTTCTCAATTCCTTAGTTGTAATCTCTTTTGCATTTCAATAAAATAGTTCTCTTTCTCTTTTCCACTATCTCTTTTATGATGTACACTTTTATTTTCGTTAATTCCTCCATCTCCATGAGTAGATAAATTTCTATTAGTACTCGGTCGAGATGATCCAAGGAATAAACAATCCATAATTTGGTTTAGAACTTCTTTTTCTCTTATTTAGATCGCTTAAGATTTATCCTTGAATTTAAATTGATTGAGATTATATTATTGATATATAAATCTCATTCTTGTTTTCGTAGTCTAATAACCGAGAGGTTTTGAGTTCGAATCGATCATTTCAAGGATAAAGAGATTTGAATGCGCTACTCGAGAGAGGATGACATAAATCTCCCGGATTGGAGTCATATCCAATAGAGGGGTTCACTTCGATAAGGCGAGTTATAGGGGTTTTGATTCTAGAACGAGAGTTTGATTGATCAACCTAAACTTAGTTGAGCGTATCCTCGAGAGAGGTACGTTTATAATTCGGGAACCTCCACGGTCAAGCAATTCTTTTAAAGAGAATTAGAAGTTTTATTTCTTAATTTATTTATTTTTCCAAGGTGATTCAAGGTTGAGTGCTAGTCCTTTAAATCATAGTTTTAAAAAGTTATTTCTCTTTCTCGCAAACAACCAACCCTCAAGTTTAATTGATAAAATAATAGAGATTTTCTTGAAGTAAGAGTACTCAATCGCCCCGAGTCTAATACGACATTGTTTTAATAACCTATACTACATTCGATACGGTACACTTGTCGTTGTCGTTTATGGATATAGTTTTGCTCCACAAAGTTTTTGGCGTCGTTGTCGGGGACACGGTTGATATTTCGAAAAAAGAAATATTTATTAATTTTATCATTCTCTTTCTTCTCCCCCTTCTCTTTAAAATTTTAAAAAAAATCTTAAAAAGCGTAATCTAAATTCTCGGAAAGGACGCTTTGGGCTTGAATTCCCATCATAGCCTCTAGTACCTTGCGAGCCCTTCACCGGGTTGACCTTGGGAAGTCCGGGACTAATTTAATCCACTTTTCGAAAAAAAATATATATATAATAAAAATATTTTTAAAATTCCATTCATTTTGAGTGAAAGTTGTTTCTTTTTTTTTATTATGAAAGAATCTGAATTGACCGTTAAAGTTGCCGAGATTCGAAACCAACTTTACCTCTTACAAGCTGCTCGAAGGCATCAATTTAGTTGTTATTATTGTGGTGCGCCTCATCAAAGTGAGGAATGTTATTTACATTCATATTCTCAAAATAATTTTTATGAAAATAATTATCCTCAATATTATGCAAATAATTTTGATTATAATTACAATCATAATTTTTCCTCTTTTCATGAAAATAATACATCTTTCGATCAAAATTTTTCAAACTTTGATAATAATTACGATCAAAATTTCTCGGCTTTTCATGAAAATAATTTTTCAAACTTTGATGAAAATAATTTTTCTAATTTTAATGAGAATAATTTTTTGGCATTTAATAATTGTTCTTCTACCTCCGAAGTAGACTATTCTTGGTGGCAAGGTCACCCGGAAAGTTTTCGGGGCGATGAAGATAAATCTTCAGATCCGAATTTTTGTTCTTCTTCTTTTGCGCCGCAATTTTCTTTTTCTAATTTTGGGGAATCTCCACCGATTGAATTTGATACTTCCCCCCAAAATTTAGAGGAGCATTTAATTTCTTCTAGTGTTTCTTCTCCATCTTTGGATAATTTAGTTATGGAGGAACATGTGGTTTCATGTAATCACATAACTTCTTTTACCAAGGATGAAGAAAACTTATTATACCAAGAATTTCTTAAGGTTATGGGCACCCAAGATGAAGTAGAAGAAGAACAAGTTTCTTCCCCTACTCCGCCCGGATTTTATTTTCTTTGCCATGAATATTAGCGAATTTCTTCTATCCAACCAAAAATTCATGAAAATTTTGTGTCCGAAAATTTTATTTCGCTTGGTAATACACTAGATTTTCCTAATGAAAATTCTATTTTAGAAAAGGAACAACCAGAGCTTAATCTTATATTTTCGCAAGCGCCTCCTCCTTGCGAAATATTATCAGAATCGTTTATTTGTGATTCTTTAAAAACTAATAATTTACAGGTTGAAGATGAGTCGTTGCTACCCCAAAGAATTGACGATCCATATGCCGCTCATCTTTATAAATCCAAGTCACCTCAGGTATGTATAGGTGATTTGGATTTGCATATTCAAGATCAAAGACAAACGAAGAATCACATGTTAAGCGGAGGAGTAACCGGGCGACTAACGCCGACACATTCACCTATGCGTGAATTAGGGGAGTTGCATGTTCACTTCTCTTTTAAATTTCCGTTTTCTAACAATAACCGTCTAGCTTAAAGACTGGGAAAAAGAAAGCGCTCATGGGAGGCACCCCTGCTTATCTTTTTTTTAAGTATTTTTCTTTTAAAGTCTATTTTCTTTCAAGTATTCTTCATACTTAGTTTTAAACATTTGGGACAATGTTTAATTTTAAGTATGGGAGTGTAACTTAGCATTCGTTGTATTTTTATTGGAAAAAAAAATTATAAGAATTATAAAAATCTAATTTCTTGGAAAGGGCACTTTGGGCTTGAACCCCCATCACAGCTCCTAGTACCTTGCGAACCCTTCACCGGGTAGCCCTCCGGAAGTCCAAGAAATAATATTTATAAAAATAATAATAATAAATCCGCCTAGCCTAATTGTTTTTAATGTACTAGAAATTTAGTTTGAGGTCCGATTATAAGTATTCCTACATTTTTAATTTAGTTAATATTTTATTTTATCAGAATTTGTTAAATCTAAATTTGAAGTAATTTAGTTTTAAGAAACACTTTATGTTTTTAATTCGATTAGAGAATTAATTTAGCACTACTTCTCCATTTAATTTTAAATAGCTTCACTTTGTGGTAAATTGTCTAAACACCTCTAGATTCCTATTATATTCTCTTCTAACTTTAAGATCCTGGGAAATTTCATTCCACTAAAAATTTGCACTCAAAATAGTTTAATTTATAAATTAGAAGTATTTCGTTACCCTTACCCTTTGTTGGCAATTAAAAAAAACTAGAAAAAAGATCATATGTCATGGGAATAAGAGGATAAAATTCATTATTTCCTAAACATATGCACCCAAAATAATTTAAAAGATTATATGTCATGATGTAAGAGGATAAAATTCATTACATCTAAACATATACATTTTGGGTTTTATTTGAAGAGAATTTTTAAAAGATTATATGGCATGGAAAATAAGAGGATAAAATTCATTATTTTCCTGAACATATACAAATTCCTATTCAATTGAGGTGAGGGGATAAAATTCATCACCTTTATTCAAAAACTCTTTGTTTGCCATTTCGTTCAAACCCATCCCTAGCCAATTTCATTGTTTCTAGTCCTAAACTAAATTATTAAGAGAGCAATATTTTGGTAGGTGTCTTTTCCTTAAGTTTCTTTTATGTTAGAGTGTTTATAATTTCAATCTAATTCTATTTGAAAATTTCTACAATTTCGATTGCTAAATAGTTATCTTGAGAAGTAGTTAGCTAAACAAATTTCTCTTTTTAAATTATCAACATAATTTATGACTTAATTCTTGAATTCCTAAAATTTGCTTTTGACTTATTCTTGGTTTAATAAAATTTTAGTTAATTAGAAATAATATCGATATCTTGTAATTTTTTCCTCACTCTTTTGCTCTGGAATAGCAAAAACTCAAGTATGGGGGTGGTTGATGAGTACTTTTTGTACTCATCTTTTTGTATAATTTTAATGTAGTTTTAATATGAATTTGTATAATTTATATGTATTTTCTTATTTAATATGTTACCTTTTAATTTTATAAACTAACTTAAGTCTTTTTTGTGTTTTTCAGGATTTCTGGGCATTTTGAGCAGAATTGTCAAGTACACGCCCATGGTCACGGGCGTGACCAAGGGCGTGACAGCCAAAGATGTGTTCCAAACCTGCTTCTGTCACCCCAGAGTCGTTCCGTGAAGAATTCGCCAAGTGCATGCCCCATGTCACGGGCGTGACCAAGGGTGTGACCCTGGCTGCTGCGTTCGACGAAAATTCAGGAGATCGACGAACAGGCGAGAGTTCGACGAATGTACAAATTGTCAAGTACACGCCCCAGGTCACGGGCGTGACCAAGGGCGTGACATCCAAGTCACGACCATGAACCCCGCCACCAGCTGCCAGCACGTCTGCCACGTCAATTAAAGTTACACGCCCCAGGTCACGGGCGTGACCATGGTGCGTGACTCGCCCCGCGCGCCTTCCCACCAAAGATTTCCCGCCAGCAGCACATTTAAAGATTACACGCCCCAAGTCACGGGCGTGTCCTAGGGTGTAACGCGTCCGAAATGCCTGCATTGAAGCCAGAACACGCCCTCTCCGCCAGCACCGATCATGCCCCCTACACGCCCCTTGGTCACGAGCATGACCAAGGGCGTGTAACACCAAATTTCTACCTATTTACAGCCAGCTTCACCAGATGTTTGGGGAGGAATTTTGGAGATGAATTTTTAGGATTAAAATTTCATTTTCTTGTATTATTTTCATGTTTCTAGTAATTCTTATACTCCTCCTTTATTTCTTATGATTGTAGCTATTTCAATTCAAAGCTTGTAATTTCTCAATTCCTTAGTTGTAATCTCTTTTGCATTTCAATAAAATAGTTCTCTTTCTCTTTTCCACTCTCTCTTTTTTGATGTACTCTTTTATTTTCGTTAATTCCTCCATCTCCATTAGTAGCTAAATTTCTATTAGTACTCGGCCGAGATGATCCAAGGAAAATATAATCCATAATTTGGTTTAGAACTTCTTTTTCTCTTATTTAGATCGCTTAAGATTTATCCTTGAATTTAAATTGATTGAGATTATATTATTAATATATAAATCTCATTCTTGTTTTCGTAGTCTAATAACCAAGAGGTTTTGAGTTCGAATCGATCATTTCAAGGATAAAGAGGTTTGAATGCGCTCCTCGAGAGAGGATGACATAAATCTCCTGGATTGGAGTCATATCCAATAGAGGGTTCACTTCAAAAAGGCGAGTTTTAGGGGTTTCGATTCTAGAATGAGAGTTCAATTGATCAACCTAAACTCAGTTGAGCGTACCCTTGAGAGAGGTACGTTTATAATTTAGGAACCTCCACGGTCAAGCAATTCTTTTAAAGAGAATTAGAAGTTTTATTTCTTAATTTTTTTTTTCCAAGGTGATTCAAGGTTGAGTGCTAGTCCTTTAAATCATAGTTTTAAAAAGTTATTTCTCTTTCTCACAAACAACCAACCCTCATGTTTTAATTGATAAAATAATAGAGACTTTCTTGAAGTAAGAGTACTCAACCGCCCCGAGTCTAATACGACCTTGTTTTAATAACCTATACTACATTCGATACGGTACACTTGTCGTTGTCGTTTGCAGATATAGTTTTGCTCCACTAGTTACCCTGGCCTTATGCCCAGAATAACTTCCTTACTAATGACACCAACACTCGGGTTAGCCGCCACCGCAAGACGCTGATCCTGTCGGCTAGTACGATCATTTAACATTTAGGCCAATAGAGAATTGAAGCATATAAAGGAAATGAACAAGTCCACAATCACAAAGAGTCACTCTCTATAAATATCTCTATGCGGAAGCAAAACACTCTCATCATCAATCACCTGACTCGTAGTAGATGTAGTGTGCGACATCTGCTCCTCAAGTCCTGCCACCTCGTCCGGCTGGTGCTCCAGCTCCTCAGACTCCTATGGTCACAACCTACTGTTAGTCATAAGACTAAGCCAATTTTGTCCCCGCCTACCCCCCACGACTCCTAGGTACCGAGCGGGAGGAAGGAAGCATTGGACAACAAAAATAGTAATAACAATATGCAAGTGACAAGGAAATCTATGCTAGCAAGTATATACATAACAAGGTACTATACTAGCAGCATAAGCAGTAATAAAAGAAGTAAGTAAAGTAAAGTAAAGTAGTGCCGCGCAGGTGAGTAAACCATTATATTTATACTACCATCATAAGAGTACCTTAACTTATATGAAAGCCCATACAAACTTATAAGTTAAGGTTTTCGGAATAATAACTTATCATAAAAAAGAGCCCAAACTAATTTATATGATAAGGGTCTGCAAATTCGGTTCCAAGGTTTATGTATGATATGATATGCATGCTATGCTATGATTCATACAAGTGCAACTCACACAAACACTCTGTGTTCACAGACCTTTCATTCCCAAGTTTTGGAGCTAGCTACACTTTCTGGTACCATCGTTGTGGCTACGGCAGTAGTGGAGCAGGTGCCTCCACTTCTTAGGCGGGTATACACACAACCATGCCTAGACCCTTCGTACACCTCTGTACACGTCCTAGGTGCACTCTGGAGTCTTGCGTACTCTTTGCTTGAACCCACCAGTCTTTAAGGTCGGGTGTACATTTTCGGGGATTGTCCTCCACATCGTAGCATAAACAACCTACTGGCCCCTCAAACCCTCACACCCGCCTAAGTCAACGTACTGTCGTCGGTGTGATGACTGGTCCAGTATCGAAGACTCGCCACTAATTATGCACATGCAAGTTATCACAACCTGAGCCTCTAGCTTGCAGGACCAACCCATCCTGATATACCACTTCCCGAGCCTCCAGCTCGCTGGACTAACCCATCCCGATATACAAATTCCCATCCCTTAACACGGGATGAAGTTAACAAACCTCTTATTCATTTAATTAGACTACTCTTGTCTAATTATTATTATACTTAGAAGTTTAGGGTGAATCCTAGACTTCCCAAGGTCTACCCAGTGAAGAGCTCACAACGGTACTTGGGAATATGATGGGCTGAAGCCCAAAGCCCCCTTTCCAGGACAATTACTTTTATTGGTGGCTACCAATTTCCAAAGACCCACTCTCCTTATTACTCTTTATAACCTAAATGCTTTATGACTTATCCCTCACTCTATTCTTAAGCAAACATTCTCTTAAATGATGCTCAACACAAAAGCTCTCTAATCCTCTAAATCTAGTACGAATGTTCTCCAAATATTCCACAACTTCTAGGGGCTGATATAAATGATATAACACTTCTATGATCCAAGTTTTACTGTTTTTCTTTATGATCTTGCCAATCAAAACATCACATTTAGTTTTTACTATTCGCAGTTCATAATGAGAATGAACTAAATTTGACTCCTATGATGCAATCTTAAACATATCATGTCCAAATGAGCTACAATTCATACCATATGTCCATATTTGGTAATTTAAGAAGTGTCCAGATTTTTGACATATTTCAAATTAATTTGACCTTAATTTAAAATTCGTTAATCATTGGACATGTTCCAAATTACAAAGGTAGTACCATGTTAGTAATTTTAAACTTGCTAATAAAATTTCCAGAGGTAGTAGATGGCCAAATAAAATGATTTCTAAGGTTACACAATTTTTCAGAGGTTTTATAATCATAATTTCCATATAAAATGAAAGGGGGGAGAAAATGCAACTTTACACAGTAAGTACTTATTTATGTCTTCGAAAAATTCCGACAAAAATTACTAGAGTACAGTAATGACGCAAAAATATCCTATCTAGAATTTCATAATTTTCTAGAGAAATTTGGCCATAGATATTTTATAAATTAAAAAGTGTGACAAACTAAATATGTGGACTTTTACCATGTGTAAAACATCCAAAAATTCTACCAAAAAATCCAGAGGTTAATAATTAGATTCCAAATGATTTTCTAGTGTTTCAAATTTTCCAAAAGGTATTAGCCCTAAACATTTCACTAATGCATAATTGTGACATATTTCAAGTTTTATCAATTACTTAGGATTTTTGTTCCCAAAAATCCTAATTTTCTCCTGAGTTAATGTATTATGTTATAGAGAGGGTGTAGCGAAAATCTCAGAGGCTAATACTAAGCCATATATGCCAAATACACAAAATATCCTTTTTGTCTATATGCACACCATATCACATAATAGGCAAGACATGCAAGTGGAATTACCCCACTTGCAGAGGTCCAATTGCTTCCAAATTTTAACCCGAGTTTAAAAATGGCCTATCAAGCAAGACACCCAAATTTGGGGTCATTTGGAGTTTCACAACTGCATATATTTCATTTATTTGATTAATTGAATAATGAACAAAACCTTAAGGAAATTTCCTCCAAAAATTCTGTATTTTAGACACAAGCTAATAATAGGGCACATGTATGCATGGCCCAAATTTCAGCTCCATCATACTTACCATTAACAAGATATACTCAATCAAATTTCTGGTTCTCATTATGACCAGTCTCACTAAATTTGATGCTAAGGGCTCTACAGTGCTCCAAATGAGCTGATTCAAATTTCTAATAAAAGTAGACACTCAGATCTACAAAAGTTATCGTTGGACACTTTTCATGAAATGGCATCTAAGGGCCTCAAAACAATTAATCTATGTACAGGAAAAAAATGACAGATTTACACACATGAAATTAATTATAATGATTTGATCTGCACAAATCTTAAAGCAGAACCGGCCAATTCCTTCTCATCTTCTTCCTCCAGCCAGCGGTTTAGAATTTTGGTTAGGAACAATAGAAATCTGAAATGGTAAACCACCATTTCTGCTTTGATTTGAAAATGGAAGAAGGGGGAAGCTAGCATGAGGGGATGGGAGGAGAAATCGGACCTGAATGGGGGCTTGAGATCGTGTGATCCGTCGGGGTAGCATGGCAACAAGTTTCTCCAGTGAGCTTGCTGGATCTTCTTAGGTTGTGAGGAAGAGCAAGAAGAAAAGATGATGCTTCATGTAAGGGAAAGAAATTTCAAGGAAAAATGAGGAAAGAGAAAAAGGTGGCTTGATCTGACTAGGAGTTAATGGCAAAGAATTTTTCTCTTGCTTGGATTGGATAAGACATCCATGTCTCATTTTCTTATTGGCCAAAGCCACCTACCAGCCATGAAATAAGGAAAGATATAATATTTATCTTAACACCTCGGGAAGCAGCTTTTCCCAGCTGCAGCCAGCAATCGACGGGATTGTCCTGTCGATCGACGGGAGGTCCCATCGATTGACGGGATGGTCCCGTCGATTTTGACTTAACTTCATAAAGAAGAAAATTATATAGATGCTGTCTACAATCAAGGAGACCAAGGATGGTCCCGTCGTTTGACGGGATCGACAGAATGGTCCCGTCGATTTTGACTTCAGATATAAAGAAGTAGCAAATCAGCTGCTGTCGACAATCGATGGGATGGTCCTGTCGATCGATGGGATCGATGGGATGGTCCCGTTGATTTTGACTTAAGATATAAAGAAACAACAAATTAGTTATTGCTGACAAACGGCGCGATGGTCTCGTCGATCGATGGGATCGACGGGATGGTCCCATCGATTTTGACTTAAGATATAAAGAAGCAGCAAATTAGCTGCTGCCGACAATCGATGGGATGGTCCCGTCGATCGATGGGATCGACTGGATGGTCCCGTGGATTTTGACTTAATGATGAAAGAAGCAGTCTACATAGCTGCTGCCAACAATCTACGGGAGGTTCCGTCGATCGATGGGATCGACGGGATGGTCCCATCGATTTTGAATTAAAGATATAAAGAATATATATTTCCCAGCTGAATCCACTGATCGATGGCATGGTCTTGTCGATCGATGGGATGGTCAGTAGATAGATGGGATGGTTTGTCGATTTTGACTTAGGAACTCCAAATTTCCTCTTTTAACCCTAAAATTGACCATGGTTGACTTGCCTCCTCTAGTGGACCACATCTGAGTTCTCTCAACACAATATGATCTAAGGTCACTACCTAGCTCAAACCCACCTCACTCACCACTTGTCCTACCCTAATTAAATCAAGGGGTCTAGTAGGAAATAGGATGTTACACGGAGTACCTAGGCGGTGGTCGTGGGATTACTGCCTAGACCCAATAGAAGTCCAGATATTTCCTCCCTTATAAATTTTATACTATGCTTGATGCTAATATGGATTTGATTCTATTCGTTGTTCTAATAACTTGTCATTAGCATAGGTGACAGGTGCGGGTGAGAGACAACACCCTAGTGTGGAGGAAGCCACATAGCAGGCTACTTCAGGTATAAATTCATTACGCCGCATCTCCTTTTGTTGTTCCCTATCTCATGGTATATATATATGCATTGGTACTAGAGTCTTGATAGGGTTTAATGCCAGAGAGAATGTTGCCACTCATGCAGGTCTTGAGTATTGGGTTTCTGTGATAATGTCTTTCCCTAAGTGTTATAAGATGCACTCATTAATGGTAACCTTCGTCTTGAAATATGCTTACCTACTCTGCTGGGTGTAGTGATATTCACTTAACATGCATCACCCCTGATGCGTGGCAACGGAGTGTTCAAGGAAAGGGGTTGCATAAGGAAGTGCCTTCACCCATCGTGGTCACATCGACATCGTGTATAGATGGTGGTGTGTGATAAGATCCCTCGGTCGGACCGCCATGCCCGAGGAGTGGGGTGGGGAGGTATTATTAATGGATCAGAGCATAACAGGTTCTTTTGACCAACGGTACTCACATAAAATTCTCTTGCTCCACTGGCTTTGTTGCATGATTCGGGATGAATAACTACTGCGAAAGCGATGGTGGACCTTAATGGTTAATATATACCTGCAAATATGCTCAAATGACTCTTAAAGTAATTAGGTCTTTCTAATATAGTTTTAGCAATACAAATTGTTATAATTCATATCGACACTTTGATGTCTTTACCACATTTGATCTTAACTATGTTGTCTTACTTCCCCTAAAACACATTTATTGAACCCTACAAATGACCAACTCAAATTTTAAACCTCGGGTTTAAGCCTCTTTGTTTTATTAGGATTTACTCTGATTTCATTCGAGGTAAACTAATTAAATAGAATTTTGTGTGCAGAATGAGAGATTTCCTTAAAGATTTCAAACCCTGGGTTTAAGCCTCCTTGTTTTATTAGGATTATACTTTTTTTTCAAAATTCCCTAGAAAATAAATATGTTTCAAGGTAAACTAGTCGGATGGAATTTTGAGAGATCACTTTGATAAGAGATTTTGCTCTAATCTGGCAACAATACTAAATCCCTTAGACAACTCAGATTTTTCTGAATGTGGTGTAGAATTTTATGATTGCAAATATGGTCAGAGTCAAGTTGAGGGTATAATGATGTGTGATTCGATTTGACGTAACATCTATCATTATGATCTGTTTAAAATAAAATCTTCCAATCATAACGAACTATGGTGGAAATATTGAAATTCCCAATAACGCAAATAATTCAGAAAATAATTATTGAGGTAATGAGCTAGATTTGATGTAAATTTTTTGGCAAAACTAGAAAAGATCAACGAAAGGAAAGAAAATCATTACGTTAAGATTATCATGTGCACCCCAGCCCGAAGTGCAAGGTTGACCTGCGCGGGGCTTGTGATATTTGCACACTCGGCCAGCCAGAAAGCGTCGTCAAGGGCAAGTGCATGATTATTCATAAAATGATTTAAAAGGGAGTAACACAGGAACCCTTAGGATGCACATGAGTGTCTGTTTGAAAGTTCGAAATAACTTGGGATGCTCCCAAAGAGGATTATATTTCATTCTTCAAAATGTGCATGGTTACTTGTGTGGTGGATCGTGCTAGTTCAACCAACATGGAGACCGAACCTTGGGCACTAGGGAGTGTGTGTGTAATATGCCCCAAACAGCTAGACTCCTAAGTGAGTTTTGATATGACTAGGTCATGACAAAACCATAGGAAGAGCTCAAGACCATGTGAATTTAGGTGAGAAGGAGAAAACCCCAAGTGGTCTACAAATAGCAATTTTCAGATACCAAGCCTAGGGTTGGACTTTGGGGCCCCACCTTGATCCTTTACCCCACCATAGCATACCTAACACATTAGGGGTCTCCTTGGAACCCCAGGGACCCATTGGGGTCAACCTAAGAGCCCAATTAGACCAAAGTCAACTTTAATCCTGAATTGGTCAAACTAACTCAATTAGGGTCAATTAGCCTCCACCATGCCAAATTAACCTTACCCTTACCCTAATAGGGCTACTAGGAACCTAGTGGACCAAAAAGCCCCATCATGGGACATGCAATTTGACCAATTTACCCTTGCCCTAATTTAGGTCAAAATGATCTAATTTGCCCAAATTGGACCCAATCCACTTGGGCTAGAACCAATTAAGGTGGTCCACCACCTAATGGGGATTGAATGCTGTTGAGGTGGCCATTCAATTTGGAGAGAGTCGGCCAGGAGAGAGAAAGCCCATTTTGGAAGAGAGAGAAAGAAGGGGGAGTTAATGGAGGAGAAGAAGAAACCCCCAATTACCTCCAATTAATGGCACCATTCATCTCCCCTTGGGAAGAGGAGAAGTTTCCATCCTTCTCCCAGACACATTGATGCCCAATTCATCCTCATCATGTGTACCGAAATCCTCCATTAATGGCTATTAATGGCCACTAAGTGAAACCCCCCTCATAGCCTCAATTGACATCTTTAACTCCTTCAGAGGTCGGAGAGGACCAAAACCCCCCTCTTTCCCGAAGAAATCGAGCACCAGGAGCAGGAATCAGCATGGCACCAAAAGCTCCAGGTCGGACATGGCCAGCAAGAAATCGGCAAGGAATTAACCCTCCAAACAGGTCTGGTTCTTCATGCCTCTCTCTGTGGATAGATCTCATCTTGTTGCTTGCAAGGATTGGGGCCAATTGGTCGCAAATTGGGTAGGCCAAAAGCTACAGTTTCAGAGCTTTAATTCCCGCCTCCAAATCCTTGTTCCAGCCACCTCCGGCCGGCCAACCATCGCTAATTGCCGGCCACCACGTCGTCGAAGGTGGTGGTGGCATTGGTCGGCCTGGGCGGCACATAGGTGGCCGGGAAAACAAGAAGGAATGCAGCCCAGGTCGGGGCTATCTCAACCGTCGGCTGGAGGTAGAAGACGGCCAACAGTCGTCGGTTTGCTTCAAGATCTATATAAGATATTATTATTATTTGTTTTATATGTTTACGTTATATCATTTCATTCGTCGAACGCAATTGTGCGTTCGTCGAATGGAATCCCATTTTCGTCGAACGGAACTGGTTCGTCGATCTCTGTTATAACTCAGTTTAGTCGGGCGCAGATTATATAGAAATTAGTCGAACGCTGGAAGTTTCCGTCGAACGCAGGATGTTTTCATCGAACGCAGGAAGTTTTCGTCGAGCGCAGTGTACATTTCGTCGAACGCAGAAATAGTGATTTAATTAAATGTTTATATTAATTTTCTATCACACTTTTGCTGTAGTTTATTTTAATTATTAAAAATACTAGATTACCTCTGATGAAAAAGTGCCCAACACCAAAGTTGTAGCCCTTAGAGTCTACTTTAGTTTAAAATTTGTTTCAGCCCAAAGGGAGTAATGTAGCTCCCTGTAGAGACAAAATGGTGGGACTGGTCCCTAGGGTAGGGTAGTCACTCTTTCCTTCATATCTTTTTGTTGGTAGATGTTATGGCGTTGATATTTAAAACCTAGGCTAGTTATATACACCCACACATCATACCAAAGGATGGGAATTTTAGAAGAACCTTTTTCTAAGGTTTTTGAGGTAATTTCATAAATCATATATTAATTAATTAGTGGGTCAAATGACCTCCAATGCCCTCCAAATTTTGATGGGTGCTCCTTAGTGTTATGTTATGACCTAGGTAAAAATCTCAGCCCAATTGGGATTGTTTTGATTGAGTTATTGGTTAACCCAACTTAGGTCAAATAGGGTCAAAGTTAGGGTATGGTGTTTATCTTGGGATTTTGTGGTCAAATCTCTTCACCCACAGGTGGAACCTTGTCCACTAGTTTAGGGTCACCTAAAGTGCCCCCATGAGTGGTTTGGGGAGGTGTGAAGGTGGATATGCCCTAGGATCCTAGATTCACCCCTTGGGGTGCATGTAGAGCATTGTGAAGGACATGTGGTCAAAAGCTGTAGAATGGTCATGAAACTTGGTGGATAAGTTCATAAGGTGTAAATTGGCCCTAGGTAATTTTATAAGTATTTTAGGAACAATTATTCCCTTTGGATTAGGTCATAATCCCTTTAGAGAAATTTCTTATAAGAGATGATTACAGGATCAAAAGGTCTTGGATGATGATGAAACCTTGGTAGTGCATTTATAATCATATTTTGGACCTCTGGTAATTTTTGTGTATTTTAATAAATGATTTAACCAGTACTCCATTCACAAGGAACCTTTCTTGATTTAGACATAAGAAAACTATTTGAGGGTCCAATACTATTTTATAAATTGTGCAAATTGGTGATAGGACATTTCAGAGTATTAGGAAGCTCTGTGAATTTTTATATAATTTTTGGAGACATAAATCAGTAGGCTACTTCACAACATATCTTATTTGGGGATTTCTTAAAGAATTCATTTAAGTGAGAAAATGATTCCCATAAATTCTACAATTTAGTCAGTAGACTTTTCTGATGAATACAAGAGCTTGGTATTTTTCCCATAATTTTGGTGTAGATATTTTTGGTGGTTCCTTCATAAATCTACAAGTTTGGATAGATGACAAATAATAAAAATAGAGGACAATTTCTTACTGTAAAAATATGATATGTTGTATTTGCTGTTATGTAGTCATCATATATTTATCATAATTTTTGGAGTGCCATATCATAAGAATTCCTTAGACTTCATGTTCATTTTCATACTTGGCAAATGTTTGGAGAAATTAAAATAAATACTAAATAATTAGGGAAAAATATTATTCTCTGGATTTTGTCTTATAACATCATGATAGACCTCCAGTAAATATCTTGAGTCAGTTGGGTGAATATTTAGAGTACCTCTACTTTTACAAACTTCATATAGTTAGTTTGGTCTGCGTTTAGTAAAACTGTGGAACTTGGGTAACTAGTGGCCCACTAAGTGGGAATGGCATGTAGTTGGTGTACATGGTCAGGATGAAGAGATTTAGGTCACCAAAATATCCTATCCTCCAGGATTGCACTTTTTGTAACGATCCAGGCCCGCCAACACGGGACCCAGCTAGACCGCCAGCACCCTCCCAGCCCAGGCCCGTCAACACGGGACCCAGCAAGAACCGGAAGGGTTCAGCCTAACCAGATGGTCTGTAGACCATGCATCCCAACCCCTCTATCCCACCACAGGGCACAGTGGGTTGTTGGAGATCGTAGTCCCCCTTTGTTGAGAATTGAGCCAGTTAAGCGGCATCGCGTGGACTTCCCAGGAGGTCACCCATCCCAGAATTTCTCCAGCCCGAGCATGCTTAACTATATAGTTCTTTCACTTCTCATCACCAATTGAGCTGTTCAGGAGGGACCCGTTTGGGATTGGGTGACATATTGACCTTGATAAGGTTGTCGTAGAAGGTACCCTGAAGAGTCTGAAGAATGGAGCGAATTACAAGTTTCAAGATAGAACCCCAAGTCTAAGGTTGTGTGCCCTAAGAATTGCTTGCATACTTGGGACGAGTATAACATGGTGATATTGAAGATATTTAGCCCAAAAATAGATAGAGGCTTATCTTTTGTTTATTGGGGCTTATCTTTTGTTTATTGGGGCTTACCTTTTTTTTATTGGGCAAATTGGTTTCTGACTTGGGTGCCCCTTAGATCTAATTTAGCAATTCCTATGTCGGGAGTAATGACTTTGAAGTCGATCTTATTCAATGTTACTTGGACAGAGATGAGACGGTGTAACAGTATGTTTGGGAATCATGATCTGTAGTATTACCAGGACAATGGATAGACGTCGTTGATCAAACAACAACTTGACCTTAGTTGAATCGTTGGAAATGTAAAGTCACCAGGATTAATCACTCAGGATGCTGATGTCCCATTCTAGAAGTTATGGACAGAAACTAGGTTATACAGGTCGTAGTTATATTTGAGGTTCTTGTGACCTTGGGCATTCGGTAGTGATTAACTCATGACTTGTTAAAATCACGCCCTTTTCTGGTAGAATTGTTTTTTAACTGCAATAATAACCCTTATACCTTGGGAGCTTTGATGATGAATAAGCAAAGATCTTAGACGAAGACTATTTGGAATTAGAATATATTGTTTGAGTTTACTATGATAAGAATAATCTAAGTTTATCTTACCTTGGACCATTCGAAAGTGATCGAGACTAGCATATGTGGAAGTGATAGGAATTTGGTGAAATAAACGTGAAGATATTTTCTTGATGAAATTGACTTGTGAAAAATCTTAGGGTTTCAAAAGATTTTACCCGTATACCTTATGAATCAAACTCCATGTAGAAAACGATCGGAAGTTGTACAACCCGTATTTGGCGAGTGGGTCCCTCGAGTCGGTTGATGGGACAGGGGTCAGCCAGACCATTCGCCCGTACTGAGACAGGAAAAAGGATCCCCAGATTGGTGGGGGTAGGCTGCAGGCGAGAGGGAGCCTGACGAGTGGTGCCTCCCCGGACCATTCGCTCAGAGGCTTGATCATTCGCCCAGTCAGGCGGGAACTCGGCGAGTGGTTCCCTCACGGACCACTCGCCCAGAAGGCAGTGAGGAGGAAATGACCACAATACCCCTGGTGGGCTGCAAATAGCCCTTCGGAACAGCGGAGTTAGGCTATCAGCAGGCCAATTTGGGGTGCAGTTAGTAAAATCAAAAGGCGGATTCAGGCTATTTACAGACCAGCCTAGGAAAACTATAAATAGACCCTTAAGGGCACCTTGGAGGAGATCCGATTTTAGAGAATCCTCTCCTCTAGGCTAGTTTTGGTTGGCAGCCCATGCCCTCCAAGGTGCCCGGTTGAGCTTTGGTTTGGGAGGGGAAGCTCTCTAAGACCTTCCGGGTGTGTGGCGGGACCTCCTCGCTTCAGCCTTGGGTCTATTCCGTTTCCAGCATCCACCGTCAAGAGAGTCTAGTGAGGGAGAAATAAGCATCGGCTACACCCCCAGTGGGTCCGAACTCAAGAGACCAGTTGCTGGTTTCAACATTTTTGGTGCGGTGAGCGTGGACCGTAGCCGGTGAAAGAAAATCCCAAGCTGGTTTCGATGACAGGAGATGGAGGAAATGGTTCTGACTCAGGTCACTCGCAGCCACCCGCGGCGGGCGAGTGGCTGGAGATGTTTGAGAAGTTCAAGCGAGAGGTCCTGCAGACGGTTCTCGCGTCGAGGACCGAGTGCGAGACCCCGGTGGTTCCAGTGGTCCCGCCTTTGCAGATTGGCGAGAACGCCCCGGGGCAGCGACCGGGAAAGGAGGTGCCAGCAGAAGGCAGTGCGCGAGACCTCCCCGGACGGCAGTTGTTCAACAGTCCGGCGAGTGCTGAGGTGTGTGAGTTGGTCCCGCGCGAGAGGACCACTCGCCGAGCAGGGGAAGGGAGCCCCTTTTGCGAGATGATCCTCTCGGCCCCAGTGCCAGAAGGGTTTCGTGGGCCGGAGATGTCCTACTACACCGGCAAGGAGGATCCAGTTGTGCACCTGCAGTGGTTCGAGGACATGACTTCAATCCTTCCCATGTCAGATTCTTTCCAATGCCGACTCTTCGCGACCACCCTGAAGGAAAAAGCAAGGGACTGGTTCCACCAACTTCCCACAGGTTCCATCTATGCGTTCGATGATCTGCGCTGAAGCTTCCGATTGCGTTTCTCGACGTCAAAGAAGAGGAAGAAGGATGCGGAGGCTCTCTTCAAGATCAGACAGAGGGAGGGGGAATCCCTGGCTAAGTACGTGGACAGGTTCCAGGAGGAGATACACCTAGTGCAGGATGTGCCGGGATTTGCCCTCCAGATGGCATTCATCGTAGGGCTGCGAGAGGGGTTCTTCAAGATGGACCTGAAGAGAAGACCTCCTGTATCCTTCGAGGAGTTGATGGAGAGAGCCGCGGAGGAGATTGAAGGGGAGGCAGCCAATCCCGAATTCTATAAAAGGTTGGCAAAGATGAGCGAGCCCGAGGCGAGGCAGCCAGAAGGAAGAAGGCGAGAGGAGCCCAGGGGCCAGGGGTTCGAAAGACCACCTCGGTTTTGGAGGAACCAAGAACCCAACAACAGGTTGGGCTGGAGGAACCAGGAAGGACCCGCGCGAGGTCAGGATGAGAGGTACCAAGGAAGGGAGGCAGGAGGAGTGAATCAGGGATGGAGGCAGGGTCCCAGACCCCCTAACCCCCCGAGGGAGCAAGCCATGGCGGTAGGCCGAGGGAGAAGAGGTAGAGGAGCAAGAGGAGGAAGAGGAAGAGCTGGAAGAGAGGACAGGGTGGCGTTGCCTTACTGTGATTTTCATCAGGAAGAAGGTCACGCGATCGCCACCTGCCTAGAGTTCTTGGAAATGAGGGAAAGAGGACGGCCACGGCGGCCGCATGCCAGAATTGAGGAAGTGCTTCCAGAGGCAGAAGAGGACCGGTGTGAGGATAGGGCAGATACAGGAACCAGGGGGAATCGGGGTGATTCACGGTGGGGTTGGGATAGAGGCCTCTCGCAAGAGGAGCTTCCAGGCCATGTTCCGAAGGGACGTCACGTCAACTTCCCAGACCCCACCCCCCTCCGAGAAGCTCACCTTCTCCTCAGAAGATATGCCAGACTACGAAGACCCATTCTGCGACGCCCTGGTGATCCAGACGGCAATAGAAAACTTCACGGTCTCTCGGATCCTGGTGGACAACGGGAGCTCGGTGAATGTGATCTTCAAAAAAGCTTTCGACGCGATGGAGGTAGAGAAGAAGAGAGTGCAGGCCTCCGACGGACCACTGTTTGGTTTCTCGGGAGAGAGGAAGGAGGTCGAGGGAGGCGTAGGTCTCCAGGTGACGCTAGGAGGAGTCCCAAGAAACTGCCGGTTCGTCATCGTGGACGCTCCGAGCAGCTATAACGCCATCTTCGGAAGACCCCCTCATCAGCGCCTTCCGGTGCGTGCCCTCATCGTACCATCAGTGCTTAAAGCTCCATAGTGGAGGAGTCCAGATCCGCGTCCGAGGAGATGCTAAGGTGGCGAGGCAGTGCTACGTGACTGCCGTCAACACCATTTCATGGATGGCGGATGCCGAAAAGATGGATGAAGAGCTGGCGAGGCCGGAGGGGCCAGGAGAGGAAGAGGAGAAGGGAGAAGAAGGGGGAGAGGGCGATGCCCGCGAGGAGTTGATGGAGGTTGCTCGTGAGGAGCATGAGGTCGAGGTGTTGGAGGTTGCTCGTGAGGAGCAGGAGGTCGAGCCGATGGAGGCGGAAGGAGCTGCAGGGGAAAAGGCCCGGGAGGAGGGGCGAGAAGCAAAGGGCCAGTGGGAAGAGCCAGCCCGGCTCGAGCCGGCAGAAGAGGTAATAGAGATGGAGGTTACCACCCAGGCAGGAAGGGTGGAGAAGGTGCGGATCAGCGGGGGCCTCGGCCCGGAGGACCAGAAAAGGATGCTGGAGTGCATCCAAAAGAACATGGACATCTTCGCGTGGAGCGCAGCGGACATGCCGGGCATCGAGGCGGACGTGGCTTGCCATCGTCTCAACCTCGATCCAGAAGCCCGCCCCATCCGGCAGAAGAGAAGGGCTGTAGCTGACAAGCTCGAAGGACCGATCCGCGAGGAGGTGGCGAAACTCCTCGAGGCAGGTTTTGTAACGGAGATCCAGTATCCAGGCTGGGTCTCCAATGTCGTAATGGTAAAAAAGGCCGATGGCCGCTGGCGTATGTGTGTGGACTTTTCATTGTTAAATAAGGCCTGTCCTAAGGATTGTTATCCCTTGCCTCGGATCGACGCGCTGGTTGACTCAGCCGTCGGTTTTTCTGTGATGAGTTTTTTGGATGCTTTTTCAGGTTATCACCAAATAAGAATGCACCCACCAGACGTCAAAGATGTCTCGTTCATCACCAGGGAGGGATGCTACTGCTATAAGATGATGCCCTTCGGGCTGAAAAATGCAGGAGCAACCTACCAGAAGATGATGGATCGGGTATTCAAGAAACAAAGGGGAAGGAACCTGGAGGTCTACGTGGATGACCTTATGATAAAAAGCAAGTGCGTGAGCTCTCACATCCAGGACCTCGAGGAGACCTTCGCCACCCTACGCAAGTACAAGATGCGCCTGAACCCCCTGAAGTGTGTGTTCGGGGCCAGCAAAGGGAAGTTCCTCGGGCACCTTCTCACCCCCTGGGGGGTAGAACCTAACCCGGACAAGGTTAGGGCTATAATGGAGCTGGGGTCGCCACGGAACGCCAAGGAAGTTCAGCGCTTGACCGGAAGACTCGCCGGGCTGAACAGGTTTCTATCCCGGGCAGGGGAAAAATGCTCCCCCTTCTTCAAAGCGATACGAGGCAATCAGAAGTTTGAGTGGACGAGAGAATGCGAGGAGGCCTTTCAGGCCTTGAAGAGCCAACTCACCAAGGCTCCGCTACTGCAAAGTCCCAAAGAGGGGGAGGATCTACATTTATATCTCGGGGTCGGGGCGGAGGCCGTAAGCTCCGTCCTGGTTCGAGAGGAAGGAAAGAAGCAGCTGCCAGTCTACTACGTAAGCAGGGTCCTGAGGGAAGCGGAGCTCAGGTATCCAATTTTAGAGAAGTTGGCCTTTGCCCTGGTCATCGCAGCAAGGAAGCTCAGGCCATACTTCCAGGCTCATTCGATCCAAGTAGTGACGGACCATCCACTCCGCCAGATCTTCGAAGGAGTGGAGCACTCGGGAAGACTCGCAAAATGGTCGATCGAGCTAAGTGAATTCAACATTACCTTTGTCCCTCGATTATCTATGAAGGCGCAGGTGGTGGCTGATTTCATGACAGACTTCGTGGCCGAGTTGAGAGAAGACGGAGCCCCTCGTCACGTTTCGTGGAAGCTGCTGGTGGACGGGGCTTCGGGCAAGAACTCTCTCGGAGGAGGGGTGGTGCTGGAGATTCCCCACGGAGTGAAGATAGAGCAGACGCTAGTGATACACTTCCCAATCACCAACAACCAGGCGGAGTATGAGGCTGTGATCGCCGGCCTGCGGTTGGCCCGGGAGCTCGGGGTCCATGACGTGGAGGTACTCACGGATTCCATGATAATAGCTTCTCAGATAAGGGGAGAGTTCGAAACAAGGGAACCTGTGCTCATGAAGTATTTAGCAAAAGTCAAAGGTCTCGTGGGGACGTTCAAAACTCTCTCCATCCGGCATGTCCCTCGAGAGGAGAGCACCCCGGCAGATCGGTTGGCAAAATCTGGTCCTCGAGCCGGAGGGACCCTGACGGACCTATTCCGTCCTTCGATTGAAGAGGGAGAGCTCATGGAAGTAGAACAACGGCCCTCCTGGAAGGATCCTTTCGTCACCTTCCTTGCAACGGGAAAATTTCCGAAAGAAGTTCCGGACCAGAGGCGCTTCCGGTATAAGTCTGCCTACTATGTGCTCCATGAGGGTGACTTGTATCGGAAGACCCTCTCGGGCCTCCTGGCCCGATGCATCTCGGAGGAAGAGGTCCCAAGGATCTTGGAGGAAGTCCACTCCGGCGAGTGCGGCAGCCACTCGGGGAGCAGGATGTTGGAGGCAAGAGTCGTGAGGCAGGGGTACTTCTGGCCAACCCTAAGCAAAGACGCGGCAGCCTTCGCAAAGAGATGCCAGAAGTGTCAAATGTTCGCCCCGCTTCAGCTCGTGCCAGCTCAGAGGCTGAAGAGTATCACGGCGCCCTGGCCATTCGCCATATGGGGAATGGATCTGGTAGGACCCTTCCCCCAGGCCAGCGGGCAGCGGAGGTTTCTCCTAGTCATGATTGACTACTTCACAAAGTGGCTGGAGGTCAAGGCGTTGGCTAAGGTCACCTCCCAGGTAATCCGCAACTTCGTATGGGGGGAAATCATTTGTCGACATGGGCTTCCGCAGGCCATAGTCACGGATAATGGACCACAGTTCGCAAGCGAGGAATTCATCAGCTTCTGTGGCCAGCTGGGAATAGACCTTAGGTTTGCTTCCGTCCACCATCCCAGGAGCAACGGGCAGGTAGAGGCAGCGAACAAAGTCATCGTGAACTTGCTCAAGAAAAAGGTGGAAAATCTCAAAGGCAATTGGGTGGAACAGCTCCCCTCAGTCTTATGGGCTTTAAGAACCACCCCCAACACCGCCACGGGAGAGACCCCTTTCAGGCTCTCTCACGGCTGCGAGGCGGTCATCCCCATAGAGTTCGAGATTACAACACCACGGGTCACGATCGCCACAAATGGAGAGGAAGATTGGAGAGCCGAGAACGAGGAGGAGTTGCGGCTCTCCCTCGACCTCATCGAAGAAGCTCAGGATCGAGCAGCCATCCATCAAGAGGAGGTCAAGCGGCGGATGGCCAAGTATTTTGACAGGCACGTCAGGATCAAACAGTTCGAGAAGGGGGATCTAGTACTCAAGAAGGTCGACGCGGCTGGGAGATCCGCCGCGGTGGGAAAGCTTAACCCCAACTGGGAAGGCCCCTATGTCGTGGAAGAAGCACTAAAGTCTGGGGGGTATCGCCTTCAGAATGCGGAGGGCCAGCTCCTCAGCCACACATGGAGTGGCGACGACCTTAAACGCTTTTATCCTTAGTACCATGTAATAATGATGTTTTTTGAATAAAAGCATTTTGTCTAAACTATGTGAATGAAAATGATGCTGCAGCTCGCAGGGGAGATCCTGGATGCTCAAGAGGCTAGCCCCGAGCAGACCCGCTGTCCAGGCTCTCATCTAGCTGGCAGGTCCGAAGGCTCACTCGGTGGCAGGTTCTATGTTCCAGAGGTTGGCCCCGAGCAGACCCGCTGTCCAGGCTCTCATCTAGCTGGCAGGTCCGAAGGCTCACTCGGTGGCAGGTTCTATGATCCAGAGGTTGGCCCCGAGCAGACCCGCTGTCCAGGCTCTCATCTAGCTGGCAGGTCCGAAGGCTCACTCGGTGGCAGGTTCTATGATCCAGAGGTTGGCCCCGAGCAGACCCGCTGTCCAGGCTCTCATCTAGCTGGCAGGTCCGAAGGCTCACTCGGTGGCAGGTTCTATGATCCAGAGGTTGGCCCCGAGCAGACCCGCTGTCCAGGCTCTCATCTAGCTGGCAGGTCCGAAGGCTCACTCGGTGGCAGGTTCTATGATCCAGAGGTTGGCCCCGAGCAGACCCGCTGTCCAGGCTCTCATCTAGCTGGCAGGTCCGAAGGCTCACTCGGTGGCAGGTTCTATGATCCAGAGGTTGGCCCCGAGCAGACCCGCTGTCCAGGCTCTCATCTAGCTGGCAGGTCCGAAGGCTCACTCGGTGGTAGGTTCTATGTTCCAGAGGTTGGCCCCGAGCAGACCCGCTGTCCAGGCTCTCATCTAGCTGGCAGGTCCGAAGGCTCACTCGGTGGCAGGTTCTATGATCCAGAGGTTGGCCCCGAGCAGACCCGCTGTCCAGGCTCTCATCTAGCTGGCAGGTCCGAAGGCTCACTCGGTGGCAGGTTCTATGTTCCAGAGGTTGGCCCCGAGCAGACCCGCTGTCCAGGCTCTCATCTAGCTGGCAGGTCCGAAGGCTCACTCGGTGGCAGGTTCTATGTTCCAGAGGTTGGCCCCGAGCAGACCCGCTGTCCAGGCTCTCATCTAGCTGGCAGGTCCGAAGGCTCACTCGGTGGCAGGTTCTATGATCCAGAGGTTGGCCCCGAGCAGACCCGCTGTCCAGGCTCTCATCTAGCTGGCAGGTCCGAAGGCTCACTCGGTGGCAGGTTCTATGATCCAGAGGTTGGCCCCGAGCAGACCCGCTGTCCAGGCTCTCATCTAGCTGGCAGGTCCGAAGGCTCACTCGGTTGCAGGTTCTATGATCCAGAGGTTGGCCCCGAGCAGACCCGCTGTCCAGGCTCTCATCTAGCTGGCAGGTCCGAAGGCTCACTCGGTGGCAGGTTCTATGATCCAGAGGTTGGCCCCGAGCAGACCCGCTGTCCAGGCTCTCATCTAGCTGGCAGGTCCGAAGGCTCACTCGGTGGCAGGTTCTATGATCCAGAGGTTGGCCCCGAGCAGACCCGTTGTCCAGGCTCTCATCTAGCTGGCAGGTCCGAAGGCTCACTCGGTGGCAGGTTCTATGTTCCAGAGGTTGGCCCCGAGCAGACCCGCTGTCCAGGCTCTCATCTAGCTGGCAGGTCCTGAAGGCTCACTCGGTGGCAGGTTCTATGTTCCAGAGGTTGGCCCCGAGCAGACCCGCTGTCCAGGCTCTCATCTAGCTGTCAGGTCCGAAGGCTCACTCGGTGGCAGGTTCTATGATCCAGAGGTTGGCCCCGAGCAGACCCGCTGTCCAGGCTCTCATCTAGCTGGCAGGTCCGAAGGCTCACTCGGTGGCAGGTTCTATGATCCAGAGGTTGGCCCCGAGCAGACCCGCTGTCCAGGCTCTCATCTAGCTGGCAGGTCCGAAGGCTCACTCGGTGGCAGGTTCTATGTTCCAGAGGTTGGCCCCGAGCAGACCCGCTGTCCAGGCTCTCATCTAGCTGGCAGGTCCGAAGGCTCACTCGGTGGCAGGTTCTATGATCCAGAGGTTGGCCCCGAGCAGACCCGCTGTCCAGGCTCTCATCTAGCCGGCAGGTCCGAAGGCTCACTCGGTGGCAGGGTCCAAGGTGATGAGAAAATGGCCCCGAGCAGACCCGCTGTCCGGGCTCTCATCCAGCCGGCAGGTTGGAGGGTCCACTTGGCGAATGATAATCCAAGCGAATGATAATCCTACCTCTCTTCCTGACTGCCCGGGCGAAATCCCAGTCCGAGCGAATGGTGAGGGTACGCGAGTGTTTCGGGTAGCGGGAAGTCGAAGAGGGGCAACACACCTAAGTCATCCTCGAACACTCGCTGGGTGGCCGGGGCGGTTACTCTACGACCTAACGTCCTGGTAAGCCTAGCGAGATGTTGCAGCGAATGATAATAAAGTTTGAGATAACATAAAAACTGAGATTACGCAGAAAGTTGAGATAGCATAAAAATTGTAAACCATAGATATATCTTTTAGGGGCATTCGCCCAATTCATGGTTACATCAGAAAAAAGAAAAGGTAAAAACAGAAAAAAGGGGGGGGGGGGAAATACAGAGGGCCCCCCTCAAGGGTCACCAGACTCCTCCGAAGAATCTTCGCTCTCATCCTGGTCGGGGGCATCTTCTCGCAGCACGACGCCGTCGTCCTCCGGGAAAGGAATCAGAATGTAAAGCTCCGGGACTACTTGGCGAGTGGTGAGGCATTCGGCCTCCGGCTTCAAATACCCAGCCCGCCGCAGCACCTGCAACGAGTGCTTGACGGCGCGTTGCGCATTCTCCTGAAGCAGTTGCTCCAGCTCGTGATGGGGGTAAAAGTGCCCCCCATCACCCGGGGCGAGTGCTGTCATTCCAGCTTCTCGCAGTAGCTGGGTCTCGGCCTGGGCGAGACGGACTTTCTCCTCGAGGTCGGCCACCCGCGCTCGGAGCATCCCAGCACTTGTAGCATCCTGAAAAAATAAAGTGATCATGATGAGAGAAATATGGGATGGTCAGTGATAACCATTCGCGGGGGTAAAAGTAAATGTACCTCTACAACCGGGCTGTTGGCGAGAAGAGCTTCCGCGGTCTTCAGTCTTTCTCTGAGATCACTCACCTCCTGGGATAGAAGAGCCCTGGTCTCCTCGACCTTGGCCAGGTTCCGCGAGACCTCAAGGCCTCGGCGAGAGGACATATGCGAGAGCTCGAGAGCGCGCAGCATAGCCCGGGCGGCTTCGTGGGCGAGAACCTGAGTCTTCTCCAAATCGAAGACCTCGGCGTCCTCCCGTCCATAAAGAGCATACGCCAGGGCATAGGCCTCGCCGCTGGCAATGTTGGTCTCCACCCAAGAGGGATGGAGAGTGGATAGCGAAACCCTGTTCACGTTCCTGTCCCACTTCAGCAAAGGAGCCCCGGAAGGGTCCACGTACTTCTCGCCGTTCGCAAAGTTACGATGGTCCCGGGGCAACGGAGGCGGCGGCAGCGCCAATTTGTCTGGAGGAGCATTCGCGCCAGGCGCGTCGGTCCCCAGGGTTGAGGGTGGAGCACCCGCCCCAGAGGATTCGTCCAGAACCCCCTTGCCCTTCGCCGCGGGAGGACAGGGCGACTTCGAGGGAGGAGGGGAAGAAGCCTTCGCCGACTTTCGCTTCCGGCTACTAGGTTTGGAAGAGGACGGCTCCTCCCGGCAAGCATCCGCAGCGGCTTGCGCGAGAGGTAGGCAAAACCCAGGAGGGCGAGGCGGATGAACGGGAAGATTACGCACACCTGCATGATATTGCGAGTGGTTTAGGCGAATGGAGTAAGAATCACAACCAAAATGAATTCAAAAGTCTTGGAATCTTACCCTCGCCCTGCGGAATGAACGGGAGCGTGTTGACGTTTCGCCGGAGATAGACAAGGTCCATCCCGTACTGAAGAATGTATTGATGGAGTTTCGCCTCATGCCCCCCTAGGGTCGGGGGGCGGAAGGTCGACTCCTCCTCCTGCACCGGGGCGAGAAGGGTGTTACCTAGGCTCCCGCTGACGAAGATGAAGCGGCGAACCCATTCGTGGTTCTTGTTCGGGAGCCCGTAGTGTTTGAGAGGGCTTAAACCCGAGAAGAAGGAGATGCCGCCGGTGCAGCGGAAGGTGTAGAGTTTGCGGAAGACAGGCAGCGAGAACTCGATCCCTTCTTCTCGCAAGTAGCTCGCGTACCCGACCAGCATGGCTATGGAGTTGGGGTTGAGCTGGGTGGGCACGACCCCATAGTACCTGAAAGTCTGGCGCAACTCCGGCCAGATGGGGAGGCGAAAGCCCACCTCGAAGTGCTCTAGCGGGATCGCGAGAGCACAAGGCGAGATAGAGTTCAGGCGCTCCTCAGGCCTGGGCTTTCGCCCCTCGAACCCCCCGGGGACGTAGTCAGCAACCGCCGTCAAGTAGGCCTCTTCGGAGAGGTCGCAGGAATCGAACACATGATTGACGAATGCGCTGGCACACTTGCCCCTTCCTTCGGCATCGGCACCCATCTCGCGAAAGAGGGAAAGGAAAGGAGCAGCAAAGAAGGGAGAGGTGCGAATGCTAGAAGCAAGGAAAGAGAGGGAGCGAATGGTGATGTATTTATTACGGTAGTTGAAGGGCCTATTTATAGAGGCATTAAACGGCGTTTGGGCTTTCGAGGCAACGGGGGGTGCGGATAGCAATCTGCGGCAGTCCGGCGCCTCGAAACCCGGTCCAAGTCTCTCTCGCCCATTAATGACGAGTGACCTATAACTATTCGCTCAACGGCTTTGCGAAAAGGGTTAGGTAAGCATTCGCAAAGCATATCATTCGGCAGTACCAAGGCAGGTTATGAAAGAAGCAAAAATGGTCAGGTAAGCATTCGCAAAGCATATCATTCGGCGACAATCAGATAGGCTGAGGAAAGTAAATAGCGATAAATAGAGTGTTCTCAGAATCATAATATACAAAGTTATTACAAACAAATATTAATGTTCGACACTCGCGGCGAGGCGGGTAGGAAAAGAAAGAGATTATGGCATCTGGGTCAGTACTCCACCCAAACCCATCGACCTCGCTTTCGCGACCCGGCTTCTGGGGGCATTCGCTGACGATAGTAGGTCATCATGTTGGTGATCTCGTGCGAAGCCAGTTGGAGCTGGTCCCGGGCTCTCGCCGCGTGCCTTTCAGGCGACAGCTCCCCACCTTCGCCCCCCAGTCGCTCCACTGTCGCGAGAAGCCGCGAGTAGCCCCTCCGGAGTTCCTTCAGCTCGCGCTTGATCTCCAGTTTCTCCTCATCCACCTGACCGGCAGCATTTCGCTGGAGGTGTATAAGCTTCCCAAAGATCTCCGTGATTCGCTCCTTCAGGGTCACGTGGTCAGATGAGTCACCCAGGAAATCAGCGAGATCACCTGGGGAGGGAAGGGGCGAGAGCACCCCGTCTTCCCCCTCATAGTAGGACTCAGGGGGGGAGACCTCCCGATACCCTACGAGATTATAAAAGGATCAATACGATGAAGTTAGCGAATGCGGCAAGGACAAGATAGAGGCCTCACCTGGGGCAGGTATCCTGTGGCCTGAGGGGCGAGAAGTATGGGGGTGTACTGCGGAGGGGGGAAAAACCTTCCCTTTTCCGGGGCGGAAAGGCGGGGGAGGAGGAGCCTGATCATCCGCCGGAGGATTCGCGTTATCTTCAGCACGGAGGTGCTGACCCGGCTCCCGCTCGGGGTGGACCCTCTGCTCATTCGCTGTAACAGAAAGGTTCCGCTGGGTTGGGGAAGGTGGAAGAATAGTGTCCCGTAGCGAAACGTCTGGGTTGGGGGCTGCAAAAATTTGAGGGTCAGAAACAAGCCGTCTCAAAGGTAAATCGGAAGGATTCCAAAACTTACTGGACTGAAGTACGGTCTCTCCCGGAGGAGGGGGAGGAGCCAGGGCCAGATCTGGAGGAGGTCCCTCGGACTCGGGGGGTGGCGCCGCGACACTATTCAAGACAACCGCGTGGTCGTCCTCTGGCACCGAGGTCCTCTGCGAGTGGTCAAAGCAATTTCGGAATAAGGGTCCGAACTAAAAGGTAAGGCGGGAGGAATTCCCATACCTGGGTCCCTAGGTCAACAGGAGTACGCGCCGGAGATTCGGACACGGTCTCGCCTTTCTGACGATTCAGCCGAATCGTCTTGGCTCGCCGCGAGACGTACGGGACGCTCGGGTCTCGCTTAGATGTCAGCCAGGGAGCGAATCTGGCAGTTTTCGGGGCGGTTGCAACCTGGGCCGCGGCCAGGCGCTCGATCATCTCTTGCGAAAGGGGTTTTGCGGAAGGCTTATGAGAAGACATTGGAAGTGGCAAAAGGTCAAGAGAGAGAAGAAATCTTGAGCCAAAATGTGGAAGTGGTCCAGAAAAACCTGACACGGGATGTATATATATAGGATAACGGTGGGACCCACAGAATCTTGCGGGGTCCACTCAACAAGCACTCACCAAATAAGGGGTTGGACTGTTCTTTCCGAATGGACGAGCCACTCGCAAAGAGCGGGGATTGTGTACAACCCGTATTTGGCGAGTGGGTCCCTCGAGTCGGTTGATGGGACAGGGGTCAGCCAGACCATTCGCCCGTACTGAGACAGGAAAAAGGATCCCCAGATTGGTGGGGGTAGGCTGCAGGCGAGAGGGAGCCTGACGAGTGGTGCCTCCCCGGACCATTCGCTCAGAGGCTTGATCATTCGCCCAGTCAGGCGGGAACTCGGCGAGTGGTTCCCTCACGGACCACTCGCCCAGAAGGCAGTGAGGAGGAAATGACCACAATACCCCTGGTGGGCTGCAAATAGCCCTTCGGAACAGCGGAGTTAGGCTATCAGCAGGCCAATTTGGGGTGCAGTTAGTAAAATCAAAAGGCGGATTCAGGCTATTTACAGACCAGCCTAGGAAAACTATAAATAGACCCTTAAGGGCACCTTGGAGGAGATCCGATTTTAGAGAATCCTCTCCTCTAGGCTAGTTTTGGTTGGCAGCCCGTGCCCTCCAAGGTGCCCGGTTGAGCTTTGGTTTGGGAGGGGAAGCTCTCTAAGACCTTCCGGGTGTGTGGCGGGACCTCCTCGCTTCATCCTTGGGTCTATTCCGTTTCCAGCATCCACCGTCAAGAGAGTCTAGTGAGGGAGAAATAAGCATCGGCTACACCCCCAGTGGGTCCGAACTCAAGAGACCAGTTGCTGGCTACACCTTGGAGGAGATCCGATTTTAGAGAATCCTCTCCTCTAGGCTAGTTTTGGTTGGCAGCCCGTGCCCTCCAAGGTGCCCGGTTGAGCTTTGGTTTGGGAGGGGAAGCTCTCTAAGACCTTCCGGGTGTGTGGCGGGACCTCCTCGCTTCAGCCTTGGGTCTATTCCGTTTCCAGCATCCACCGTCAAGAGAGTCTAGTGAGGGAGAAATAAGCATCGGCTACACCCCCAGTGGGTCCGAACTCAAGAGACCAGTTGCTGGTTTCAACAGAAGTCATCTTACCATTATAGCTGGTTAATATATACTCATAAAGGTTCACAAGTGCACCCCTATTAAAATTTAAGGATAATAGGGATGCCTGACGATCTGATTGGTTCCATAATTAGTAAGAATTGGAAAAGTTGTAAGAATAGAGATGGTTGATTACTCGGGCGTACCCGAAGGAGTAAGAATTTGAACATGTGAAGAGAACTTTAGAGGCATAAGAATCTGCCCAAGTTAGAGTGGAAGTTTGAGGATAGATCGACCAAGGTAGCTAGGTCACCCCGGTCAGGACAGATGATACGACGGTGCGAGTCTTGCGGCGCAAGAAGATTCCATAGGTTAAAATCATGTTCTAAAACTATGGACAGGAGGAGCACACCTGGGAGCCACTAGAACTTGTGTGGCAGAGATAGTCGGTGCTCTTCGAGCCAGGAATAACTTCAATTCTTAGGGGATGTTACGTTCTGTCACTCTCGGTGAAAACCCCGCAGGCCTAGCCTGAATTTCGAGGACGAAATTATTATTTTTTGTTTATTGGGATTTGTAACATCCCCCAAATAGCTAGACCCCTAAGTTTGTTTTGATATGACTAGGTCATGACAAAACCATAGGAAGAGCTTAAGACCATGTGAATTTAGGTGAGAAGGAGAAAACCCAAGTGGTCTGCAATTAGCAATTTTCAGATACCAAGCCTAGGGTTGGACTTTAGGGCCCCACCTTGATCCTTGACCCCAACATAGCATCCCTAACCCATTAGGGGTCTCCTTGGAACCCCAGGGACCCATTGGGGTCAACCTAAGAGCCCAAATAGACCAAAGTCAACTTTAAACATGAATTGGTTAAACTAACTCAATTAGGGTCAATTAGCCTCCACAATGCCAAATTGACCTTACCCTTACCCTAATAGGGCTACTAGGAACCTAGTGGACCAAAAAGCCCCATCATGGGACTTGCAATTTGACCAATTTACCCTTGCCTAATTTAAGTCAAAATGATCTAATTTGCCCAAATTGGACCCAATCCACTTGGGCTACACCCAATTAAGGTGGTCCACCACCTAATGGGGATTGAATGCTGCTGAGGTGGCCATTCAATTTGGAGAGAGTCGGATTGGAGAGAGAAAGCCCATTTTGCAAGAGAGAGAAAGAAGGGGGAGTTAATGGAGGAGAAGAAGAAACCCCCAATTACCTCCAATTAATGGCACCATTCGTCTCCCCTTGGGAAGAGGAGAAGTTTCCAGCCTTCTCCCGGCCACATTGATGCCCAATTCATCCTCCCCAAGTGTAACCAAAATACTCCATTAATGGCTATTAATGGCCACTAAGTGAAACCCCCCTCATAGCCTCAATTGACATCTTTAACTCCTTCAGAGGTTGGAGAGGAGCAAAACCCCCTCTTTCCCGAAGAAATCGAGCACCAGGAGCAGGAATCGGCATGGCACCAAAAGCGCCAGGTCGGCCATGGCCAGCAAGAAATCTGCAAAGAATTAACCCTCCAAACAGGTCTGGTTCTTTATCCCTCTCTCTGTGGATAGATCTCATCATGTTGCTTGCAAGGATTGGGGCCAATTGGTCCCAAATCGAGTAGGCCAAAAGCTACAATTTCTGAGATTTAATTCCTGCCTCCAAATCCTTGTTTCGGCCACCTCCGGCCGGCCACCACCTCGACGAAGATGGTGGTGGCATTGGCCGGCCGGGGCGGCGCATAGGTGGCCGCGAAAACAAGAAGGAAGGCAGCCCAGGTCGGGGCAATCTCAGCCGTCGGCTGGAGGTAGAAGACGACCAGCAGTTGTCGGTTTGCTTCAAGATCTGTGCAAGATCTTATTATTATTGATTTTATATATTTGCTTCAAGATCTGTGCAAGATCTTATTATTATTGATTTTATATATTTGCTTCAAGATCTGTGCAATTGTGCGTTCGTCGAACGGAATCCCGTTTTCGACGAACGGAACTGGTTCATCGATCGTTGTTATAGCTCAATTTAGTCGGTCACAAATTATATAGAAATTAGTCGAACGCAGGATGTTTCCGTCGAACGCGGGAAGTTTTCATCGAACGCAGGAAGTTTTCGTCGAGCGCAGTGTACATTTCGTCGAACGCAGAAACAGTGGTTTAATTAAATGTTTATATTAATTATCTGTCACACTTTTGCTGTAGTTTATTTTAATTATTAAAAATACTAGATTACCTCTGATGAAAAATGCCCAACACCAAAGTTGTAGCCCTTAGAGTCTATTTTAGTTTAAAATTTGTTTCAGCCCAAAAGGAGTACTGTAGCTCCCTGTAGAGACAAAATGGTGGGACTGGTCCCTAGGGTAGGGTAGTCACTCTTTCCTTCATATCTTTTTGTTGGTAGATGCTATGGACTTTATATTTAAAACCTAGGCTAGTTATATACACCCACACAGCATACCGAAGGATGGGAATTTTAGGAGAAGCTTTTTCTAAGGTTTTTGAGGTAATTTCATAAATCATATATTAATTAATTAGTGGGTCAAATGACCTCCAATGCCCTCCAAATTATGGTGGGTGCTCCTTAGGGTTATGTTATGACCTAGGTAAATATCTCAGCCCAATTGGGACTGTTTTGATTGAGTAATTGGTTAACCCAACTTAGGTCAAATAGTGTCAAAATTAGGGTATGGTGTTTATCTTGGGATTTTGTGGTCAAATCTCCTCACCCTAAGGTGGAACCTTGTCCACTGGTTTAGGGTCACCTAAAGTACCCCCATGAGTGGTTTGGGGAGGTGTGGAGGTGGATATGCCCTAGGATCCTAGATTTACCCCTTGGGGTGCATGTAGAGCTTTGTGAAGGACATGTGGTCAAAAGCTATAGAATTGTCATGAAACTTGGTGGATAGGTTCATAGGGTGTAAATAGGCCCTAGGTAATTTTATAACTATTTTAGGAACAATTATTCTCTTTGGATTAGGTCATAATCCCTTTAGAGAAATTTCTTATAAGAGATGATTACAGGATCAAAAGGTCTTGGATGATGATGAAACCTTGGTAGTGCCTTTATAATCATGTTTTGGACCTCTGGTAATTTTTGTGTATTTTAATACATGATTTAACCAGTACTCCATTCACAAGGAACCTTTCTTGATTTAGACTTAAGAAAAATATTTGAGGGTCCAATACTACTTTATAAATGGTGCAAATTGGTGATAGGACATTTCAGAGTATTAGGAAGCTCTGTGAATTTTTATATAAATTTTGGAGACATAAATCAGTAGCCTACTTCACAACTTATCTTATTTGGGGTTTTCTTAAAGAATTCATTTAAGTGAGAAAAATATTCCTATAAATTCTACAATTTAGTCAGTGGACTTTCCTAATGAATAAAAAAGCTTGGTATTTTTCCCATAATTTTGGTGTAGATATTTTTGGTGGTTCCATCATAAATCTACAAGTTTGGATAGATGACAAATAATAAAAATAGAGGACAATGTCTTACTGTAAACATATGATATGTTGTATTTGCTGTTATTTAGTCATCATAGATTTATCATAATTTTTGGAGTGCCATATCATAAGAATTCTTTATACTTCATGTTCATTTTCATACTTGGCAAATGTTTGGAGAAATTAAAATAAATACTAAATAATTAGGGAAAAATATGATTCTCTGGATTTAGTCTTATAACATCATGATAGACCTCCAGTAAATATCTTGAGTCAGTTGGGTGAATATTTAGAGTACCTCTACTTTTACAAGCTTCATATAGTTAGTTTGGTCTACGTTTAGTAAAACTGTGGAACTAGGGTAACTAGTGGCCCACTAAGTGGGAATGGCATGTATTTGGTGTACATGGTCAGGATGAAGAGATTTAGGTCACTAAAAAGTCCTATCCTCCAGGATTGCACTTTTTGTAACGATCCAGGCCCGCCAACACGGGACCCAGCTGGTGGTAGCCACTCCTAAGATCCAATTTCGAAAAGATTATGGCCCCGGCTAACATGTCCAATAGGTCGTCCAAACGCGGGATGGGAAAACGGTATTTAATAGTGATTTTATTAATGGCCCTACTATCCAAACACATTCTCCATGAACCGTCTTTCTTGGGTGCTAGCAAGGCAGGAACGACGCATGGTCTTTTACTCTGCCGAATAAATCCTTTTTGCAATAATTCAGCAATTTTGGTTTGCAACTCCGCGTGGGCAGACAGATTCAATCGATAGTATGGTAGGTTGGGTAGGGAGGAACCCGGAATGAGATCTATGGCATGTTGGATATCCCGCAACGGGGGTAATGTTGCGGGCAACTCCTCTGGATACACATCCTTATACTCTTCTAAAAGATCCCGCAACGCCGGCGATAGGCTCTCGAACGAGGACTCGTCGCCCTTGACTTGTAGACAAACTAGCACATAAAGGATACCCTCAACGAAGGAGTCACGTGACGCCGCTTAACTGGCTCAATTCTCATCAAAGGGGGACTACGGTCTCCAACAACCCAATGTGCCCTCTGGTGGGACAGAGAGGGGTTGGGGTGCATGGTCTGCAGACCATCTGGTTATGTTGAACCCTTCCGGTGCCAGCTGGGTCCCGTGTTGATGGGCCTGGGCTGGGAGGGTGTTGGCGGTCCAGCTGGGTCCTGTGTTGGCGGGCCTGGATTGTTACAGTGTGAACCCCGTGAGGCTATTACCCTGCTCGGTTCCTCTGCTAGGTAGCCGGTTTGATGACACTTGGCATTAGGGAGTTTGTGAACCCCGGGAGGCCATTACTCCGCTGGGTCCCTCTGCTAGATAACTAATATCCTAGGATGATGTTTACATCCCTGAGTACATCACAATGTATGCCAGGGCCTGGTTAGTGAGGTATGAGAATACCCAGAAGTGGAGAGACCAACCCCTGTCATGTTTTGCTCGACGGTGAGACGCGCAGGGATAGCTACCCTGTTGGAAGAAAAGGTCAAACTATGTCGGCATAAGGTGCAAATTGGTAAACTATTTTATGTGACTTCTATGGCGGGTCAGTGATGCCCATGGCCATTCATATCAGCATGGGAAGTTTGACAATTCACGAGGCTCTAGGGAGTGTGTGAACCCCAAGAGGTTATTTGTTGTTTCCCCGAAGGGTCCCTCCACTAGTTAATCAGATTCCATAATTGTCGGATGTTTCTCACATCCAGGAGTACACCTTGCTGTAAGTAAGGGGCCTGAGTGGTGTAGTACAACTACACCCAGATGTGGCAGGACCGAACACTGTCACCAACAGCCACATTGGTCAGGCCCACGGGGTTCGCTATCTTGCTAGAAGAGGAGCGGTCAAACTATGTTGACATAGGGAGTTGTGACGAGTCATGTGAAATCGTTGTGCATGGCTTGCATAAGCATCATTTGCATCGAAACATACATATTTGCATATACCATTAACATATAACCTTCGTGTGAGAGTTGGTTATATGTTCTTAGATTTTTAGTGCTTATTTGCAATTTGTATCTGTTCCGCTAACATATAACTTTCGTATGGGAGTCAGTTATATGTTGATCGGTTTTACAATGCTTATGTAAATTGCAAACTTTTACCTATTCCACTAACATATAACCTTCTTATGGGAGTTAGTTATATGTTATTCGGTTTATACTACTTACCTTCATAACACAACTCATAAAATTTTGCATTTCAATTGTGAATAAATTGGTAGGATTCAGTTATGCTAGAATTACTTACTCAGTATAATTATCTAAGCTGGTAATTCATTATGTATACAACATGTCCACACGAAATGTTCTCACGAGCAATATATATCAGAGTTACGGCAGAATAGACACAGCTACAGTAAAGCTATCCTCTATTTCACTTAAGCTAATTATTATATGACATGACAGAAGCCATCAACAAAGCCCATTAGATAAAGCCAAATCTATACACCCTTACAAGTTTGGGATCATTCGACACTTATTGTCATCTACAATACGTCCCGCTTGAGAACCCCATGACCCACTCGCATTTTTGTGGATGAAAATTTATCTTTGTTTTATTGTTTTATAACATACCAACTTTTAAAATGAGGTCTAGCAAGGTTCAATTGAACCTTAGGAGGAGGTTATACCAGGTGATAGAAAACCACGACCTGACCTCCGCCTCATAATGGTGGACATTAAGAGAAAATGACTATTTTGGGTAGCATTATGCTTCGCCACAACACCGAAGTAGTTTTTTGAGCATACATGCTCTGAATCGATATTCGTCAGTTGTATTAGGCTCATATAGTCGATATAAGTGCAATGGAACTCGTTTCGTTCCAATCCGAGGTCATTTGGTGAAAGTGATCATTTAGAGTATCGTAGCGCAACACGACGACGCCGATTTAGTATTTTGAGCATACGTGCACTGAATCAACTTCCGTCAATAGCATTAGACTCATATATTCGATATGAATGAAACAGCACTTATTTAGTTTCAATCTGAGATCATTTCGTGAAAGTGACAATTTTGAGTATCGCAGTGCATCACGACGATGCCGATTTAGTATATTAAGCATATGTACTCTGAATCGACTGTCGTCAGTTACGTTAAACTTGGATAGTTGATATGAGTGCAACAAAACTTGTTTCATTCCAATCCAAGCTCATTTAGTAAAAGTGATCATTTTGAGTATCATGGCACATCATGACGAGGCCAATTTAGTATATTGAGCATACTTTATCCAAATCGACTTCAATCAGTTACATTAGACTCGTATAGTTAATACGAGTACAACGGATCTCGTTTCATTCCAATCTGAGTTCATTTGAAGAAAACCACCATTTTGAGTAATGTCGAGCGTCACAACGATGCCAAAATAGCTTAGTGCGCATATGAGCTTAGAATTTAATTCTGTTTGTTGCATTAAACTCGTATAGCTGATACGAGTGCAACAAAATTTGTGTTGATTATTTTTGATGTCGTTTACTCAAGTAAATAAAAATAAAGCTCAAAAATTATTCGACATCTCGAAATACGTGAAATCTTGAGTCTAACCCCATCGTATCAATATTGATTCGACACTCAACGACTCAGACCCATATTGACTATGAAATGCATGAGGGACTCGATAAACATTGTAAGAGATGGAATGGATGATAATTGAAATGGTTGTTGATGATGTTTTCCAATTCTATATCTGATGAAGGCAAGTGTACCTTATCGTCTATAGTATAGGATATTTAAGAGAAATATCATGGTCATATTTCCCAGGGAGCGTCGATTATTTCTACTTTGAGGAGGAAACTGTTGGAGCTTTTGTTCCACATCTCTTAGTTTGAGAATACCAAATCACACTAGGTATTTGATCTTGCTTGTGTGTTTATAGTGTTCAGGTATTGTACAGGTACTATAATTACACATCCCTATGAGTAGTATGTTGAGTGGAGATGATTCTCTGAAAAGAGAGCTAATGCCCTGCGTTAACTTATCGTTGATAAGGGATGTCGTCGTTAAGGGAATGACGTCGAGAAGAACTTTCATAGAGAACCAAAAGACAACACCAGCATTGACACTTAATGCCGGCTTTGAGTCCTCGAACTGCCACGATCTCGATGGTTGCACGATCTCAGCCACGACAGACACGATCACTAACGCATGCGTTAACTACTTAACGACAGACGTTATCTCCTGTGCCTATTTAACGAGTAGCCCCTCTCATTCTATGATTCATGATTCCAAAATTCTGTTTCTTTTAAGAGAGGCTCATCTACAACAATTGAGAGATCTCCCTTGGGCTAACATGAAGATCTAAAGAAGATTTTGAAGGAGAAGGTCTACAACGCATATTCAACACGAAGGGAGAACGCATCAAGAACGTCGATTTACACATCGTCTACGTCTTCACGTTCAGAATTTTTGGGTGTTTTTTTACATTATTTCTATTTTATAATCTCTTTTATTTTATCTTTTTGTTACGGGTGTGAAGAAATCATTCGGGAAGAACGTCTGATTTCGGGATGGATTTCGTGGGGAATTTGCCTCCTTGTGCATGGCGACTATGTCGAGTGTAGATCCAGGGGTTGCTAGAGGCCTTATCTAGGGATAGATAGTCTAGCCAACCGGTCCTTGGTAGAAGGACCGGTGAATCTCAAAAAAGGTTTTGCATATTCTTGCCTTGATTTCTAGTGTTATAGAAATCAATCATTTGTGTAATTAATTTATTATGAAATAATATCAAGTATTTTAGTGTCTCATTAAATTGATTTTATTTCCTATTCAAGAATGTTTTAGATTATATTTTCATCATAGCATTAAAGCAAACATTTGTGTAATCAATTTCATTGAAATAAAATATTCATTTTTATTATCTCTGATTTTCTGGAATTGTATTTCTTTTAAGATTTCATAAGTAAAATCAATGTGGCAATATTTTTGTGCTAAGGAAAATTTCCTGGAGAGCTAACGCCCAGCGTTAACCCTTAACGTCAGGCGTTAGCAACAGTTAACAAAAAGTTTTGTTTCTCTTCTTTAAAAAGGAATCGTCAATATAATCTTATATGAGATATTTAAATATATTTTCTTATAAATTATTCCGAAACTTTGGTCACAAACTCTGATATTTTAAAATAAGAATTAAATTCCACCAAACCCGTATTCACCCCCTCCCCCTCTAAGGGCGACACTTGGTATGAGAGCGAGGTTATTCCAAAATGTCTTTACAACAGGGAATAATGGCTCTTTATGATCACGCATCCACTAGAAGGGAAATTTTTTATGAAAATGAAAAATCATTATCACCACCATTATTTATGGGTGGAAATTATAATGGGTTAAAAACTCTCATGGAAAAATTTCATAAATCTTTCGATATTGAAGTTTGGAATACTACAAATGCCCCCAATTATTCTAAATAAACATGAAATATTTTTAAATGCCAAATCAATGAATAGTGTATATTATGCACATGATCAAAATATTTTCAAACTTATTTATACACTTCCCACTGCTTTTGAAGTTTGGAAATTTCTTGAGAATACTTATAGTCTTCCTTCCACAGATCACTATAAGAAATTTGACTTTTAGTGACGAAAATGTTCGTCACTAAAGATTAGATTTTGGTCACTAAAGATAATTAGTGACCAAATGCAGTCCGTCACGAGGCAGTCACGAATGCCCCACCACTAATTATAATTAGTGACTAAAATGATTTTCGTCACTAATTGTATATATTTAGTGGCCAAGATAATTACAGTCACTAAAAGTGCTTTAAGTGACCAAATTGATTTGGTCACCAAATAAAGTTTTGGTGGCCAAATTAATTTGGTCACCAAATAAAGTTTTGGTGGCCAAATTAATTTGGTCACTAAATGTACTATCATTGACCGAATTGGTTTGGTCACTAAATGTTGGAGATTGTATTCCACATCCCTTAGTTTGAGAATAACAAATCACACTATGTATTTGATCTTGCTTGTGTTTATAGTGTGTAGGTACTATAGTTAAATAACCCTATGAACAGGATGCTGATTGATGAAGATTCTCTGAAAATTAAGCTAACGCCCCGCGTTAGCTGTTAACGTCTGGCGTTAACATTCATCGAAAAGGGATGACTTCTCAACTGATCTTGACGTCGAGATGACAAATAGTTGGTTACTAAGTGATAACGCCAGTGTTGACACTTAACGCACGCGTTGAGTCCACAAACTGCCACATTCTCGACGGTTGCACGATGTCAGCGGTTTCTATGCACGAACACTAACGCTGGCATTAACTCTTAACGTTGCGCGTTAGCTTCCGTGCCTATTTAAAGAGCTGATTTTATTTGATCATTTTTTTGATGCATTCCAAGCCTTCATTCTATACTTCAGAGAGACCATTTCATCCTAAATTCAGAGAGCACTCCCAACACCATCATTGTGGAACAAGAGTGAGAAGGAGATTTCCAACAGAAAATTTGAAGAAGGACGGTCACTTCAATTTCGACATGGTCATTGCATATCTTCAACATTTCCTTCAGCGCTCTTCAATCTAGAGAGTCTTTTGTTCTGATTTTAACTTTATCTTTTCATTTTTTCTTGTAACAGTAGTGAGTTCGTCGCCCTGCGTGTGGAAACTAGGCAAGGTTTGGTTTAGGGGGAAATTCGCCGCCTTGTGCGTGGCGATGAGAACTAGGGTAGATCTAGGGGGTGGCCAAAGGCCTTATTTGAGGATAGATAGGCTATAGCCAACTGGTCCTTGGGAGAAGGACTAGTGAAGGAACAAAAAAGTGAATTTTATTTTGTCGCCTTAATTTCAAGCCTTATTGAAATTGTATGTTTGTAATCATCTTTTTGAAATATATAATATTCATTTTTATTATCTCTGATTGTCTGAAAGTGTATATCATTTAATATTTTGCAAGTAAAATCACTTTGGATAATTCTGTAAAAATATTTTCTAGAGAGATAACGCCTGACGTTAACTAAATAATGCCAGGCATTAGCGACAGAATCAAAAAGTTTTCTGTTATTCAAAAATCTGTCAAGTTTATCTCAAAAACAGTAAAACCCTTATTCATCCCCCCTCTAAGGGCATGATGGCGCAAATCTTAGCACACCGCTGTAGGCGGTGGCTAGACTGCGACACGAAACGGCAGTGTACCGATCGTTCAAGTAATATAAAACGAGGAGTAATCCCTGAGTATCGAATCTCTCAAGGAACACAGTAAGGTGGAGTTAACGTTCGAGGAAGGACTTGAGATCGAAGTCCTTGAGTTGGATGGAATGCGGACATGGGGTGATTGGGCTTTTGGAAAATAAAAGAAAAACTATCAACTACTCCTATGCAATGCCGCTATGCAAAGCTTCGCTCGGCGGGATGGAAGACTTATGTAGGCCTTGAACGCGCTACTTCGTAAGGGCGGTTGGACGAGTAGGCAAGCGGAATCGAACTGTGCAGGCCTTGAGCGCACTGCTTCGTTAGGCGGGATGGAATACGGGCCGCGATGCCACGCTTCGGTAGGCGGATGGACGAGTAGGCTAGCGGAGTGAGGGTCGCAAGCACCTCTTCGACAAGCACGCCACTAGCAATTGCTAGTGCGGCACCGGACACGGTGGTGGAGTGGAAAAGGGATGGTGGCGCACCTCATAAACACATAAACCACAAAAGCATTTCACAACAACATGAAATATATATAAATAAAAGCAAGTTTAAGTGCTCTTCATCAAAATACACAAGATCTAGCTATTACAACAATCAATAAGAGAAGAATAAGGCAATAAATCGACCGAATCCGAAGGCTCGTTGTAGATTCACGGTTGGAATCGCCGGGTTGTCAATCCGCGTCCAAGCTCGGTCCGCAACTACGTCCGGGGTAGAGAGAGCTGTCACGACTCTCCAATGGACCCGTCTTCTTCGTGTCACAATCCGGTGGAGGTTGCAAACTTCCTCTTGCTTGACGGTAATGGCGGCTAGATCTCTCTTTGGAGCTCTTGGATGAAGGAGGAGGCCGAGAGGAGACTCCGGCTCAAGATTGGCGTGAAGAGCAAGCCCGGAGCACCTCTATATGGTGGGCGACGGTGGAGGGGCGAGGTCGGACGAACTGGAGCAGAAAACGGCGGAATACGGCGGGCGGTGCGACCTAAATCGCGAGCAGGGAATTTATAGGCGCTGGAATTAAACAGTGCGCACGGTCAGTGGCGCACGACCAGTGGTCGTGCGCACTAGAATCCTGTGATCGTGCGCTCTGCCTGGACGGAACCTGCAAAGACAGAAATTATAAAATAACATGTTCGCACGACCAGTGGCGCACGACCGGTGGTCGTGCGCACGGGAGTTCATGGTCGTGCGCAATACAGCAAACAGAACTCAGAATTTCAATGATAAGTGCGCACGAGCAGTGGCGCACGACCGGTGGTCGTGCGCACTGGCATTGGTGGTCGTGCGCACTGTACCAAACAGAACTCGTGAAAAAGGGTTAAGTGCACACGATCAGTGGCGCACGACCAGTGGTCGTGCGCAATAGAACCGGTGATCGTGCGCAATGTTTCTGTGCAGAATTGCACCGGAAACACCTGCACGACTCCTATTCCAGCACAACCACGAATCTAGCCACTGAAAGTGGCACCTAACGGAGCATGAAAACTACTAAAGAAGAAAAGCAATGAAATCACACCAAAATGGGCCTAGAAGTGCACCTAGCATAGACTGATCAATATGAACTATAACAGGGCTAAAGTGCGGTGAAATGACTGAATAAATGGCCCAGATGAGTCCATAAAAGTGTATATGATCAGGACTCATCACACCCCCAGACTTACCTGTTTGCGCGTCCCGAGCAAACAAATTCTAAGCGTACGGGGAAAGAAAAGTAGATGGCTTAAAACTACAATATAGAGTACCATGCGAAGTCGCATACTCACGTGCATAAGAAGAATAGTAGAGAAGATTTCTGACTATAAAAACAGTTTATATATTTCTAAAAGAGTAAAAGCATATTACAACTACTCAAAATGGTGAACTACGGTGAATCATTCGGTCACGCATACGGAGAAAGTAAACTAAACGCTGAGATGAGCATTGCTCGAGATTGGGGTGCCGGATAAACTCCACCGAAATCCATCGGTGTCGGTGACCATAGGCTTGCCCGGTCACATTCTCTCCACGGCACTGGTTTGACTCAAATGCGTGAATCAATAGGACTTTAGGTTTCAAATGGGGCTTGGGTTTAGGTGAGGAAAAACAAAGATAAAAACGACGGCTAAAGCACTAAACCCAAATGAGCTAATGCAGGAAACTATCCTCATTCACCACACAAACATGCGGGTACACAACACCCCCAGACTTGGACTTAACAGCATGGGTGCGTGCACCGCCTACTCCCAAACATAAATCTCAAACAGATTTTTTTTCAATTAAACTTTTCATTCTTCTTTTTCTTTTCAAATCTTTTTCTTCTTTTCTTTTTCTTTCTTTAACAATTTCAGCAAATTTTCAAAGATGCACAACCACATTTTCACAATGTACTACCACAATCAACACCACCAATTTGAAATTTAAACAAAATGCTTGCTTTTTGGGTGTGCGACTAGGATTGGAGTTTAGGCTTTGGTGAACAATAGTGGGGCTGAACCAAAAGAATGGGGTAGGCACAACTGGGCTAGCGAGGAAATGATGATAGGAATGGCACAAAGGCTCAACCGGGCCAAGATGATGGCCTATATCACATTCACGCCATTGACTAACCGTATACCCATGCTTCAAGAATCGCTTGGGGCAAGTTCTAGCCACCGAGAAAGATTCTCCTTTCTCCCGACTCAAGCAATACGAATCTAGCGATCGTTCACACACATCCCTATGCTATCGTTTGATTCACACCGGATTCACCATTTGAGTAGAGTAAACAACATTTACACTAATAGAGAAAAATATAAAACCATAGTATAAAAAGAAATCTAATCTACACAAATTTCTATGCAACCGAGCACTCGACTAGGAGCACTACTAGAGTCAACATTTTACTCTACTGCATAGTCCTAAGCCATCACCTAGACTTTCCCAAATAAGCAGAAGAATTAAATTCACTACAGAGCACGCATACAGACGAGTACGCGCTCAAGTGGGTGCTGTGGTGTGCAATGAAAATGAACAAATAATAAAACTGAAAATAAAATACTTCTGGCATGCAATGTATGAGCGCACGTGAGTGGGTGCAAAAACTGCTCTCCCCCAGACTTAAACTAAACACTCCACAGAATATATGACATGAAAATCAGAAAAAGCTAGGGAAAGAGAGTACCCAGTGCTCAGAAATGAGCACACCAGAAGATTGGCGTTTAAACCACGACTAAGCTGCAGCATCCGCCATCCAGAAGAAGTACCTGCAGGGGTTAGCTCCGCAAAACAAAAGAAACAGAAAAAGATAAACTACAATACTACAGCTAACTAAACAGGATTGCATAAAATAAAATGCATGAAAAGTAAGATAACTACTGGGGTTATTGTCATCCCAGCACGACTTATTCAGATTTTGTACAGTTCTAGCTTATAGGCCTATGAAAAGAAAAGTGCACAGGTAACTGTTCTAATATGCGCATCGGTAACGGGTACCGATACGGAGGCAGAATAGTCACCCCTCTACCTAAATATAGATACCTGCTCCTCACAGGTAGAGGGTAGAGAATGTAAGAAAAGGAGGAGGCCTGGTCCTCACTCATCTCACAAAACATATCCTTGCCTAGCAAGGTATCGTCAACAGGGAGGCAGCAGGAGGAAAAGGCAATGAGTGGAGCTTCCTCTATGGAGGAGGGGTCAACCTCCTCACATGTGAGGATACACTCATCATTGACTTGAGCATCATGCTCCAAGTCCTCCTGATGTACCTGTGAAGACTCAACCTGCACAGGCTCAGATGAAGAAGGGGGGTCAGGAAATAAAAGAGAAGAATGACAAAAATAATCAAAAATCGGGGGAGTGGTCCCGGTCTCACTCCCAGCAAGATCCAAGGGTAGATCACTATCATCATCGTAAATATCATAGCAAGGGGGACTTGAGAACTCAGGAGCCTCAGTGGTGATTTGGACCTCCTCGTCCCATGAAGAAGTGCAAACCTCCTCATCAGAGAGAGTATCCTCCTCATCCCACCGAGGTGCATCATCGTGTTCAAAGTATTCATTCTCCCCCTCAGGGAAAATGACATCCTCATCCCACTTTGGAGCACCCTCCGAGTCAGAAGCATCACCCAGCTCCTTTACTTCGATAGGATCATAAAGAATATGTGTAGAAAAATCTTGCAAAGAAACTGGAGGGACAAAAATATTCGGTTCCTCTGCAAAAAGATCCGCTAAAGCCTCCCCGATGGAAAGAATACTTTCCTCATCATACTCAGGTGCATCTAGGAGCTCCCATTCCTCTCCTTGTTGGCCAACAGATGAGTGATCATCATCACTGGGAGTGAAGCCATAAACAGGGAGTGAGGAGTCCGTGCACGAGACAAGCTCAGGGGTAGAGGGCACAATTGCCTCCATGGGGAAAGAATGAGCGATAGGAACAATGTTGTCCTGAGTGGAGGAGTGGCGGTCAGGCTTGAAAAGACTAGGACAGTCCTTCAATTCATGACCCTCTCCTCGACACAACAAGCAAACAATGTTCCTACACTGCCTAGCATTCAACTCATTCATTTGGTCTATATAATAAACCATCTTATCATTAAAGTTAGGTGAAATATCCCATGACGACATATTTGACAATTAAAGCAGATAAAATGAAGCGGGAATTCTTTGCAAGGAAAATCCACACAACTGATAAAGCTCCTTAGATTAAACTTGCCTAAAACTTTAAAATAGGGAAAGACGAAATAAAGGAAAACAACAGAAGATTAAAGGCAAAAAAAAAAAAAAATAGAAATGCGGCTAAACACAAAGAAAGAACAACTATCTCTCGTCTCCCTCTCAAGAAAACTCACACGACTGTGTTCCCCGGCAACGGCGCCAAAAACTTGATGGCGCAAATCTTAGCACACCGCTGTAGGCGGTGGCTAGACTGCGACACGAAACGGCAGTGTACCGATCGTTCAAGTAATATAAAACGAGGATTAATCCCCGAGTATCGAATCTCTCAAGGAACACAGTAAGGTGGAGTTAACGTTCGAGGAAGGACTTGAGATCGAAGTCCTTGAGTTGGATGGAATGCGGACACGGGGTGATTGGGCTTTTGGAAAATAAAAGAAAAACTATCAACTACTCCTATGCAATGCCGCTATGCAAAGCTTCGCTCGGCGGGATGGAAGACTATGTAGGCCTTGAACGCGCTACTTCGTAAGGGCGGTTGGACGAGTAGGCAAGCGGAATCGAACTGTGCAGGCCTTGAGCGCACTGCTTCGTTAGGCGGGATGGAATACGGGCCGCGATGCCACGCTTCGGTAGGCGGATGGACGAGTAGGCTAGCGGAGTGAGGGTCGCAAGCACCTCTTCGACAAGCACGCCACTAGCAATTGCTAGTGCGGCACCGGACACGGTGGTGGAGTGGAAAAGGGATGGTGGCGCACCTCATAAACACATAAACCACAAAAGCATTTCACAACAACATGAAATATATATAAATAAAAGCAAGTTTAAGTGCTCTTCATCAAAATACACAAGATCTAGCTATTACAACAATCAATAAGAGAAGAATAAGGCAAGAAATCGACCGAATCCGAAGGCTCGTTGTAGATTCACGGTTGGAATCGCCGGGTTGTCAATCCGCGTCCAAGCTCGGTCCGCAACTACGTCCGGGGTATAGAGAGCTGTCACGACTCTCCAATGGACCCGTCTTCTTCGTGTCACGATCCGGTGGAGGTTGCAAACTTCCTCTTGCTTGACGGTAATGGCGGCTAGATCTCTCTTTGGAGCTCTTGGATGAAGGAGGAGGCCGAGAGGAGACTCCGGCTCAAGATTGGCGTGAAGAGCAAGCCCGGAGCACCTCTATATGGTGGGCGACGGTGGAGGGGCGAGGTCGGACGAACTGGAGCAGAAAATGGCGGAATACGGCGGGCGGTGCGACCTAAATCGCGAGCAGGGAATTTATAGGCGCTGGAATTAAACAGTGCGCACGGTCAGTGGCGCACGACCAGTGGTCGTGCGCACTAGAATCCTGTGATCGTGCGCTCTGCCTGGACGGAACCTGCAAAGACAGAAATTATAAAATAACATGTTCGCACGACCAGTGGCGCACGACCGGTGGTCGTGCGCACGGGAGTTCATGGTCGTGCGCAATACAGCAAACAGAACTCAGAATTTCAATGATAAGTGCGCACGAGCAGTGGCGCACGACCGGTGGTCGTGCGCACTGGCGTTGGTGGTCGTGCGCACTGTACCAAACAGAACTCGTGAAAAAGGGTTAAGTGCACACGATCAGTGGCGCACGACCAGTGGTCGTGCGCAATAGAACCGGTGATCGTGCGCAATGTTTCTGTGCAGAATTGCACCGGAAACACCTGCACGACTCCTATTCCAGCACAACCACGAATCTAGCCACTGAAAGTGGCACCTAACGGAGCATGAAAACTACTAAAGAAGAAAAGCAATGAAATCACACCAAAATGGGCCTAGAAGTGCACCTAGCATAGACTGATCAATATGAACTATAACAGGGCTAAAGTGCGGTGAAATGACTGAATAAATGGCCCAGATGAGTCCATAAAAGTGTATATGATCAGGACTCATCAGGGCACCATCAGATCCAACACTTGGTATTAGAGCGAGGTTATTCCAAAATGGTTTCACAACCGGGAATAATGATGCATTATGATCATGCTTTCGGTGAGGGTCAAGGGATTAATAGACCGCCACTATTTATCGGTACTGATTATAATTATTGGAAAATAAGAATACGTTGTTTTCTAAATGCTTTAGATAATGATGTGTGCGGTATGGTGGAATAATGCTACTCTCCACCAACAATTATTGTTGGAGAAGTCACTATGGAAAAACCAAGAGACAAATGGGATGATAACGACAAGTTAAGATGCAAGAACAACGCTTAAGCTATGAATGCTTTATTTTGTGCTTTAAATAAAACGAAATTTAATAGAACTTGTGCTTGTAAAACAACATATGATATAAGGAAATTATTAGAAATCACTCATGAAGGTACTTCGCAGTTCAAGGATTCAAAGATTTTCCAACTTGAATCCGAATACAAGAAATTCCGGATGGAGGCGGATGGAGACATTGATTCGATGTACACAAGGTTTACCAAGATCGTCAATGACTCAAAAGTGCTTGGAAAAGTGTTCTCCAAAGGCGACTTGGTGAGAAAAAGTCTAAGATCTCTCCCTCCAAATTTCAACCTAAAGGTGACAGCTATCTCAGAGTCACACGATCTAAAGAAGCTCCAAATTGAGAGCCTTTTTGGGAACCTCAAGACACATGAGGTTGAACTCAAGATTCAATAATGTTTACCCAGAAGACCGCTACCTAAATACTACCTCTTTCAGACAGGGCGGTTTGGTGTGAGAAGTCGCCCAGTTCCAGAAACAACAGGTCTCTCGGCCCAGCTTGAACCAAGACGGGCGGTCTGACAGTATCCAGACCGCCCCCAGGATTGAAGACTGCCAAGCTCAAGTCCCAAAGGGGAAGCTGCGGTCTCAACTAATAGACTGCGTGGATTGCCAACCTTCTCGAAGCCGAGATATCTCAGTTCAAGCTCAACACAAGTCGCAAGTCAAGCCTCCAGCCCGTGCGGCCTCTAATCTGATACCGCTCGGGTGGTGTTAACTTAGTCCTATGGCACTTCAGCCTAAACTCAATGCAGATCAAGGCTCGAACCGCTCGATTTGCATACTTCCAGGCCGTCATCAGGAATTGAATACAAGGGCTAGCCCAGAGGACAAGTCGCAGCCTCAAGTAGCGTAGGCCGCCACTCTCTTCAAGTCAAGACATCTCAGTCTAGGCCCAACTCGAATCGGCATGACAAGCTGCAAGACCGCGTGGCTTCCCTTCTTTCCCCCTCTTGTATCTCGTCACCCCCTGCCCAATTCTCCTGTATCCGGGAAGGCGGTTATTTTATCCCTGCCCGTTTGGGCAGCTCCCGAGCCTATAAATATGGGGCGACAACATTCCCAAGAAACGCACACTCGAATCATGGAGCTCGGTTGTTAGATGTGCAGTCTCGAGTTCACTGTCTTGCGACTTGTTTGACCGGTTAAATTCTTGCTTCTAGTCTTGTAACCCATTGTATCCTCTTCACTTAAATCAAAGGAAAACCCGTCACAGGAGTGGCATTTACCGTGATGGGCGAAGTCCGGACTCGACAGCTGTCAGCGGTCTAATTCACTATAATCGAATAGTAACCGACAGCCCGCGGCCTCCATTTTCCCTCGCTTCTTTAGCATCTTTTGCGGAGGTGCATTATTGTATTCAATAGAAACACACGACCTTTAGATCACATACTGTCAGTGAAATCTTTGATAAAGATGTTAGACCGCTAGTTCCCTCTAAGAGACCGCTCTGACCATAGTGATGATTCTCTATGGGAGCCCTTGGAGCAGTCAAAGAGAGAAGTCGAGTGGCCTCAAAAGGCAAGTGATCAGCGTCTGGAAGCGATTAGTCAGGCCTCAGCATTATTAACCGAGCGGTTAGTCCCTCAGCAGGCCGCAGTTAACCAAGAGGTGACTCCAGTCCCTTTTCCTCCTTCTCCGTACCTGCTACCGCAAGTCGCAACCTTCCTGCCCCTTCAGGAAGGTTTTGCATCTCGGCAAAACTTCTATCAAGAGGCCGCTAAAAGCATGCCGGCCCGAGTTCTAGACTTTTAGGGGCGGCTTTTCATGTAGCCCGTCTTTCCTACCCAGTGGCCTGCCCGCCAGAAGCCGCGGCTCGCTCTTCCTACAAGGCGGCCTGTCCGCGAGTAGCCGCAGCCCAGGCGGCTTATTACTCTGTCCCTCTTCTCTAAGAGGATGCTGAAGAGACTTCTACCTTTGTGGATGAAGTCCGAGGGGATCCAACCCCAAATAACTTCAGGGAGCCGCGCTTGCCAGCATATAATGGAGAAGTTGATCCAACTATCCATCTACAGGCCTTTGAGTCAGCCATCACTTTGAGAACCCTTACGGATGCAACCAAATGCAAGCTCCTTGTGACATCCTTTGATGGACAAGCAAGGGAGTGGTTCTACGGGTTGCATCCGAGATCAATTAGCTACTTCATCGAGATACGCAGGGAATTTTTGCTCAGGTTCTCCACCTCTAAGAAAAGGAAAAGTGGCTTAGTGGCCCTTTTCGAAATCAGGCAACGAGAAGATGAGACGTGGGCTCATTTCATTGATCGGTTCCAAAATGAGATCATGGAGATCCAGAATGTGGATCCTGAATTATATCGGGTAGCTCTGATTCATGACCTAAGGGAAGGCCCATTAAAGTTGGAAGCGAACATTAGAGAACCTAAGACTTACAGGAGATGATAAGTTTAGCGAATATGTTCATAAGGGGTGAAAAGAGTAACCTCGGGAATGTTGCGAAGTTGATGAGCAACAAGGATCAACCCAACTCATCCTTCACTCATCAGCAATCAAACCAACATCATTTCAAGCCCCGTTCCCAGAGGGGAAGGAACTACAAGCATAAACAACCCATTATCGGACATTAACGATTTCAAGATCAGAAACCGCCATTGGCCATCGCCCCCGCTCCATCCCTGACCATTCCACAAATAATACCAGTATATCTGCCACAATATACTGCATAGCAATCTCCAGCTACACCATCTACCCAGTATGATGATTCGCAAGAATCATTTACTCCTCTTATTGTCACCATGGACGAGGTCATCCAGATTCTTCAAAAGAGGTTAGATTTCAAGAGGCCTGCTCCTTTAAAGTCGGATATTCATAACTGAAATCCGAACCTCTTCTGCGAATATCATAAAGAGGGAGGGCATCTGACTGAGAATTGTCGGGCCCTCCGCTTGCTGATAGAAAGGCTTTTAGGAGAAGGGAAGCTCTGAGGCCTAATCCGAAAAGAAGTGACTGCTGAACCGACAATCGAGAAGAAGAAAGAAGCAGTCGATGTGACCTGGGAATGCGCCGATGTGGAAGACGTCGACTGCATTGGGGATATTCATCCCACAACAAAGTGTATAGAAGTAAATGATGTGGGCCCCCTCGGGGACATATACTGTATTTTTAGAGGAGCTGGACCCAAATCCTCCCGCAAATCAAGTATTGCGAGGGTTTTTAAACAAGAAGTAGTGGCAACCTCAACTTCCGCTCCTGAAAGCTCAATCATCACCTTTGGTCAAGAAGAACTTCCTCTGAATGCCAATGCTGTGGTCATCAAAGCTATCATTGAAAACTACACACTTCACAAGATTTTGATTGACATGTGTAGTTCCGTCAATCTTCCGTTCAACTTTCGATGCCCTAAAAACTGGAAAGCCTCTGCTTTCCACCGAAGGTCCCCTCTACGGCTTCTCCGGAGAGAAGAAAGAAGTGGAAGGCTCCGTGAAACTTTTAGTTTCCCTGGGAGGAGGAGTAAAATTGATCAACTTCATGGTGGTAGAAGCCCGAAGCAACTATTGTGCCATCTTTGAAAGGCCTATTCTGAATGCCTACAGAGCAGTGGTGTCCACCTTCCACCTAGCCCTCAAATTTGCTGCCAAAGGAAGGCAGTATTGGATTTGGAGTAATCCAAAAGTAGCTCGGGAATGCTATGTACGAACTGTCAATATGATCACGGACATTCCGCTTCCCGAGTGACGGCGCAAATCTCACACACCGCTATAGGCGGTAGCTCGACTGCGACATGAAACGGCAGTGCACCGATCATTCAAGTAATATAAAACGAGGAGTAATCCCCGAGTATCGAATCTCTCAAGGAACACAGTAAGGTGGAGTTAACGTTCGAGGTAGGACTTGAGATCGAAGTCCAGCGATAGGTGGAGTGCGGACGACAGGGATTTGGTTTGCGAATAATAAAATAAAATATTACAACTACTCCTATGCAATGCCGCTATGCAATGCTTCGCTTGGCAGGATGGAAGACTACGTAGGCCTTGAACGAGCTACTTCGTAAGGGCGGATGGACGAGTAGGCAAACGGAATGAAGGTCGCCGGCACCTCTTCGACAAGAACGCCACTAGCAATTGCTAGGGCGGCACCGCACACGATGGTGGAATGGAAATTAGATGGGGGCGCACCTCAATAAGCACATATGAACTAAATGATTCCAAATAAATGAAATGAACATTAAGCAATATTGTTCATAGCACACATCATCAAAATATAGAGGGAACTAGTTTATACAATCAACAACATAAGGAAGGAAAAAGAGAGTAAAGGAGTCGACCACATCCGAAGCCTTGCCGAAGATTCACGGTTGGAATCACTGGGTTGTCAATCCGCGTCCAAGCTCGGTCTTCAACTGCGTCCAAGGTAGAGGAGGGCTGTCACTTCCTCCCAATGGCTCGTCTTCTTCGTGTCACGATCCAATCTCCTCCGATACACGATCTCCTTGCTCGATGTTGGCAATCTTTGGGCTAGAAACCTCTCCTTGGAGCTCAAGGATGATGTAGGAGGCCTAGGGGGTGGAGAACCTGTGGAAAGGGCGAAAACGGCGGACTGAACGGAGTTCCGGATCGTGATCCCGCCCTAATTCGCGAACAGGCATATATATAGGCGCTGAAACGAATACTGCGCACGGTCATTGGCGCACGACCAGTGGTCGTGCGCAGTGGAGTTCTGTGATCGTGCGCGCTGCCTGGGTGGAGCCTGAAAGGAAAGAAATTTATAAAATACATGTTCGCACGACCAGTGGCGCAAGACCAGTGGTCGTGCGCACTATCGTAAATGGTCGTGCGATAAGCCCAAACAGAACTCATAAAATGGGCGTTAAGTGCGCACGATCAGTAGCGCACGACCAGTGGTCGTGCGCGCTGGAGCCAGTGATCGTGCGCAGTGTTCCTTTGCAGAATTGTACCGGGAACACCTGCACGACTCCTGTTCCAGCATACAACACCAGTATAGCCACTGAAGGTGGCACTTAACACTGCATGAAAACTAGAAACGACGATGAACAAGAAATAACATCAAAATGGGCCTAGAAGTGCACTTAGCATGGAGTATTAAATAGGAATGAAAACGTGTCTAAAGTGAAGTGCAAAGACTAGAAAATCGGCCCAGATGAGTCCAAAAATGTGTATATAGTTGGGACTCATCACAATACCAGACTTACCTGTTTGCGCGTCCCGAGCAAACGAATTCGGCGGAGTGTGAAAATGGTAGTTAACAAAGAAAATTACACAAAGGAGTATAATGCGAAGTAACAAAAGCATGCAAATAGAAATTTAGTAAAAAGAGATTTTAACTATGCTTACTAATTTACGAAAGTATTAGAGCGTAAGTAGAGATTTAGTTATACTCAGTTGGTGAATTATGAAGAATTTGAATGATCATGCCCGGTGTGAAAGTAACAAGACACTAAGGCGGGTGTTGCACAAGGTCAGGGTTTAGGAATATCTCCGCTGAAATCCATCAACATCGTGAACAATACGCTCGCCCGGTCACACTCTCTCCACGGCGTTAGCAAACTCACAAGTCAAATCAATAGGGCTTTTAGGATTATATTGGGGCTTAGGTTGCGGCGTGATATTCAAGGATAAAAATGAAGGCTACGCAACCAAATTGAGCTAACGGAACGCTGCACCACACAAAACCAAAAGCAATGCTCGTGTGACACACCCCCAGACTTATCATGAAAACTAGGTGTGCACACGGCCTACTTCACAATTACCAACAGATTTTCTATTTAGCTCGGAAGGATTTCTTTTCAATACAAATTTTTTTCAGATTTTCATTTCAACAACATATATATTTTTTCTTATCCTCCGGTTGGTTCATAATCAGGAAATAAAATTTATTTCTTCATCACATCACAAAGATTCCAAAAATCACACCAAATCAAGAACATGAGTGCAGATAAACATCTATTTGGTTGCGAAAGTGGGCAAAGCTTCAGGCCTTGGTGAATGAAGAGGAGCTGAACAAAATAGTGGTAGGCACAATTTTGGCTTGCAAGGGTGAGCGAAAAGGTCATGGAACGACAAGGCTCTAACTAGCCAAAAGGTGGCCTACATCACGTTTAACTCGACGAGTCACTCTCGCCCATGCTTCGAGAGTCGCTTGGGGCAAGTTCTTAGCCCACGAGAAAGGTAAACCTTCCATCCGACTCGAGCAACACACGACTAGTGCTCGTACACACACAACACCGGGTTATCACCAATTTCATTCACATTCACCATTTGAGTATAATAAATCTAAAACTACGCAAAAATACTAAACATAAATTAAATGCATAGAAACAATCTAGTTCTACTCAAATTCTTTTGAAGCATGCGGATGCGACTAGAACACTGCTCGAGTCAACATCGCACTCGAAATAGTAATTCCTAAGCTAACACCCCAATTCACATTCCTGACCAAAATAGTTTATTTGGAAAACAACACAAATAGGGAAGCGCGCGCTCATGTGGGTGAAGTGGTGCATGAAGCGTGGAATAATGATGAAGGTACAGAAAAATATAAGCACTTCTAGCATGCGGTGCAACTCGTACGCAGAGTGGATAACACATGCTCTCCCCCAGACTTAATCTACACATTACATCACAAAACTGAAAGCTAGGAGGGAGAGGTGTTACCCAATGCTCAGAATTGAGCATACCGGAAGATTGACGTTAATTTCGTGCACAATCCGCAGCATCCGCCAACACGAAGTACAAAGCACACCTGCAAACGGTACAACTAAAAGCAGCAAAAATAGATAAAAACTGAATTGAAATAAGTTAGAAAAAAATAAAAACAGCAAGTCTGGGTTGTCACACATGGAGGTGAACCAGTTCCTGCAAATAAGATTAGGAAAATGCGCACATAACAGAAGGGACGAAATATGAAAACAAAATTCACAAAATGATGCCCAGATGAGCATCCAGAGTTAAAGTGTTATTATTACAACAAAATAAAGTAAGCTCATACGACTCGAAGAGACATAAAAAAAAATAAACAGCAGCAAGAACAAGATAAGACTGAGGTTGGCCTGCACACGGGGTGGAAAAATCACTCCTCGTCGCTGTCACTATCTAAAACAACGACGGACGGCGGAGGTCTGGATGAAGATGCGGCACGGCCAGGAGGTGGGGTATATTCAGTCCTCCCCGCAAGGCTTGCTGATACACGAAGTCCGTCAGCCAATACTGATTCGCTTCCAAGTCGGAAAGGCGCTGGTTGAAGCTTGGGACCTCCGGTGCTCGTGAAGAACTACCCTCCTCCTTGTGTTTCCGCTCCGGCATGGATGACTGACGCCGCGGCTACGAGAGGGATATCTCTCGGTGAGTGGTTGGCGGCTCAGCCGGCTCTCCGTGCTCCTCATCAACTTGCCTCTCCCTAGGCGCATCACCTGGCATCACGACCACAAAATGCCTGCTACTCTTCTTCCCCACAACCCGCAGTAAATGAAAGCTCACCATGGTGGCCCTGGTGATGAAGGAGGGCGCAGTTACCTGCACCATCGGAGGCAGCTGACTCCAAACCCCCAATCCCTTTGCAATGCGAGTGATATAGTATGCACCACCAATGGCACCAGTGAGACCGTAGGTGGCCTCGTGATGGAGGAAGAGAGCGAGCAAGTAGCCCAGATGCAAGGGCAGCCGGAATTCCATACTATATAAGCAAGTCAAATCTTGCCACCCCACGACATTCTGACTGAGAGCTCGGGCGACAAGAGAATGACTAAGAACGTGCTGCAGGTATCGGAGAGCAGGCGCGACAATCCAGGTGGATTTGCTCTTCCTGGATACATACTCTTCGTCATGACCTGTGAGAGCACACCACGCGGCACGCGGGGTGACGTCGTCAGGGAAGGAGATACTCGTACTCGAAAAATCAATCGCCGCAGCCTCCTCCTCAGTGTAAAAACCTGCGCTCACTGCCAACTCCGCCAGAGAAAGAGTGAAGACTCTCCCCATCATTCGGAAAGAACATTTTCCTGGACGTCGGCCGCAGGGCAGCAACTCCCACTCGAACGTTTCGAGAAACTCCAATGTGAGCCCCCTGTAGCCGAGGTCATCACACTCAAATACCCTGCTCCAGTGATCAAATGAATAACGAAGGCGGACGGCCTCCCCCAACTCGCCATTGTCGCCGATAGAATTAAGCTCGTTCCAATCGACTAAACGTTGGGACAGAAATGGCTTCTCCTTCAGTGAGTTGTATCGCCGTGTGTGCGAATCCTTGGAAAAGGTGGCCATTCGAGCAAGGATCTGAGCTGGAGAGGCGGAGGAACGGCCAGAGCGGTGGTAGGCCTTGGTGAAATGGCGAGCACTGGAACTCATGGTGGGATTAGGGCAAGGGAAGGAGGAAGAACCGAAATGGGCTCACTGGAGGGAGGGAGGACGCACGATCGGCGATCACCCAACGGAAACGGCGCACGAACAGTAGCGAGAGGACGACGGGAGCGAAGACCTAGGATGCGCACACAGGGCTCGGGCAAACTAGTTCTTATAAAGAAACTGGGCCGATCGCACGATCAATGATCGTGCGCGTTAAATAATGCGCACGACCATTGATCGTGCGCGAAGGAAATTTTCTGGCATCCAGCTTCTTCATGAAAACTGAATCCACCGCGCCCTATGAGCGTTCCAGGGTCCACCGCGCATGAGGGGCCAAACGCAGCCGTAATAAAAACTAATTTAAGGTAAGAAAATAGGGTAGAAAGGAGAACAATGCAAATACGAAGAAAAAGATTAATCCTAGATAACTGTTGGGCTACATGTCCCCCCAACGGGACTTATTTACGAGTTTTAGATGTATATTTACTGATAGGCATATGATAGTGAAAATGAACAAGTAACTGTTCTAATACGCGTGTCGGTAGCGGGTACCGATACAGCGACAGAACAGTTACTCCTCTACACAGATGATAATACCTACTTAACGCAGGTAGAGGAAACAGAAGATAAGAAGAGAGGGGGGTATCCTCACTCAACTCACCAAACACATCCTTGCCTAGCAAGGTGTCGTCAACGGGGAGACAGCAGGAGGCGAAGGCAATGTGTGGAGCTTCCTCAACGGAGGGGGAGTAATCCTCCTCACATGAAAGGATGCTCTCATCATTGACTTGAGCAAAAAGCTCCAAGTCCTCTTGAAGTACCTGCGAAGATTCAACCTGCACAGACTCAGATGAAGGAAGGGGATCAAGAAATAAAGAAGTCGAAGAACATAAATAAACATCAATCGGGGGAGTGATCCCGGTCTCACTCCCATCAGGTTGGGTAAGTAAAATAATGTTGGCATTGTCATCAATGCCGCAAGGTTCAGTGGGATCGACAGTGGCCATGCCCAAGATTTGGACTTCCTCCACCGGTGTTGAGGAAAGCTCCTCTTCGCCTAGAAGGTTGTCCTCCTCCATAGGAGCAGGCATAACACATAAATCGCCAGCCTCATCCCGCGACACATCCTCAACAATGTCGTCAGAGACGAAAGTAGTATGCACAACAGGGGAGGAATAGTGGTTGGATAAATGTCAAGCACTGATTCCTCACAAAGAATCGAATCCACTAGGGGTGGAGGATGCACATGGAGAGTAGGCTCAGCAATGTTGGTGCATAGATCAGCCGCACATCCCGTGACCGTATCCATGCCATTCCCTTCAAGATGTGAAGGTGACAAAGACACATAACCGGATGTTGAAGGTGTGCCGCCAGAGTTAGGAATTGGGACGATCCGGATATCCGGCTCGTCATCCTCATCCAATTGGCGAAGATACTCGGCACAGTCCTTCAAGACATGATCAGTGCTCCGACAAAACCGGCACTGGCTAGCGGGCTTCTTTGGCACAGCGGGTGCTGAAGCCGAAAAGAAGTAAGACGGCAAAGGCTCGGCAGAGTAGCCATAAGACTTAGGCGCACCATATGGAACATCAGACGAAGTCGGTGCTGCATATGCTGGGCTATAAGAATTATGCCTACTATTCTCCGTAGGGAATTCATCACTAGAGTGGGAGGTAGCTCCACACCAACGGCAACGGAAATTAAGATGTGCCCACATAGTGTGAAGATAATACGATTCAAAATAAAAATGCTATTGTGCAAAATACTACACCTAACAAAAATTACTAAAGCAACCTAATTAAAACAGGAAAATGGAATAAAAAGAAATAAAACAAATAGATGCAATTTACAAATGGAAGGGCTTCTCTCTCAGGTTCTCCCTCTCCAGAAAACTCACACGACTGTGTTCCCTGGCAACGACGCCAAAAACTTGACGGCGCAAATCTCACACACCGCTATAGGCGGTAGCTCGACTGCGACACGAAACGGCAGTGTACCGATCGTTCAAGTAATATAAAATGAGGAGAAATCCCCGAGTATCGAATCTCTCAAGGAACACAGTAAGGTCGAGTTAACGTTCGAGGTAGGACTTGAGATCGAAGTCCAGCGATAGGTGGAGTGCGGACGACAGGGATTTGGTTTGCGAATAATAAAATAAAATATTACAACTACTCCTATGCAATGCCGCTATGCAATGCTTCGCTTGGCGGGATGGAAGACTACGTAGGCCTTTAACGCGCTACTTCGTAAGGGCGGATGGACGAGTAGGCAAACGGAATGAGGGTCGCCGACACCTCTTCGACAAGCACGCCACTAGCAATTGCTAGGGCGGCACCGCACACGATGGTGGAATGGAAATTAGATGGGGGCGCACCTCAATAAGCACATATGAACTAAATGATTCCAAATAAATGAAATGAACATTAAGCAATATTGTTCATAGCACACATCATCAAAATATAGAGGGAACTAGTTTATACAATCAACAACATAAGGAAGGAAAAAGAGAGTAAAGGAGTCGACCACATCCGAAGCCTTGCCGAAGATTCACGGTTGGAATCACTGGGTTGTCAATCCGCGTCCAAGCTCGGTCTTCAACTGCGTCCAAGGTAGAGGAGGGCTGTCACTTCCTCCCAATGGCTCGTCTTCTTCGTGTCACGATCCAATCTCCTCCGATACACGATCTCCTTGCTCGATGTTGGTGATCTTTGGGCTAGAAACCTCTCCTTGGAGCTCAAGGATGATGGAGGAGGCCTAGGGGGGTGGAGAACCTATGGAAAGGGCGAAAACGGCGGACTGAACGGAGTTCCGGATCGTGATCCCGCCCTAATTTGCGAACAGACATATATATAGGCGCTGAAACGAATACTGCGCACGGTCATTGGCGCACGACCAGTGGTCATGCGCAGTGGAGTTCTGCGATCGTGCGCGCTGCCTGGGTGGAGCCTGAAAGGAAAGAAATTTATAAAATACATGTTCGCACGACCAGTGGCGCACGACCAGTGGTCGTGCGCACTATCGTAAATGGTCGTGCGATAAGCCCAAACAGAACTCATAAAATGGGCGTTAAGTGCGCACGATCAGTAGCGCACGACCAGTGGTCGTGCGCGCTGGAGCCAGTGATCGTGCGCAGTGTTCCTTTGCAGAATTGTACCGGGAACACCTACACGACTCCTGTTCCAGCATACAACACCAGTCTAGCCACTGAAGGTGGCACTTAACCCTGCATGAAAACTAGAAACGACGATGAACAAGAAATTAATCAAAACGGGCCTAGAAGTGCACTTAGCATGGAGTATTAAATAGGAATGAAAACATGTCTAAAGTGAAGTGCAAAGACTAGAAAATCGGCCCAGATGAGTCCAAAAATGTGTATATAGTTGGGACTCATCACACCCCCAGACTTACCTGTTTGCGCGTCCCGAGCAAACAAATTCGGCGGAGTGTGAAAATGGTAGTTAACAAAGAAAATTACACAAAGGAGTATAATGCGAAGTAACAAAAGCATTCAAATAGAAATTTAGTAAAAAGAGATTTTAATTATGCTAACTAATTTGCGTAAGTAGAGATTTAGTTATACTCAGTTGGTGAATTATGAAGAATTCGAACGATCATGCCCGGTGTGAAAGTAACAAGACACTAAGGCGGGTGTTGCACAAGGTCGGGGTTTAGGAATATCTCCGCTGAAATCCATCAACGTCGTGAACCATACGCTCGCCCGGTCACACTCTCTCCACGGCGTTAGCAAACTCACAAGTCAAATCAATAGGGCTTTTAGGATTATATTGGGGCTTAGGTTGCGGCGTGATATTCAAGGATAAAAATGAAGGCTACTGCAACCAAATTGAGCTAACGGAACGCTGCACCACACAAAACCAAAAGCAATGCTCGTGTGACACACCCCCAGACTTATCATGAAAACTAGGTGTGCACACGGCCTACTTCACAATTACCAACAGATTTTCTATTTAGCTCGGAAGGATTTCTTTTCAATACAAATTTTTTTCAGATTTTCATTTCAACAACATATATTTTTTTTCTTATCCTCCGGTTGGTTCATAATCAGGAAATAAAATTTATTTCTTCATCACATCACAAAGATTCCAAAAATCACACCAAATCAAGAACATGAGTGCAGATAAACATCTATATGGTTGCGAAAGTGGGCAAAGCTTCAGGCCTTGGTGAATGAAGAGGAGCTGAACAAAAGAGTGGTAGGCACAATTTTGGCTTGCAAGGGTGAGCGAAAAGGTCATGGAACGACAAGGCTCAAACTAGCCAAAAGGTGTACTACATCACGTTTAACTCGACGAGTCGCTCTCGCCCATGCTTTCGAGAGTCGCTTGGGGCAAGTTCTTAGCCCACGAGAAAGTTAAACCTTCCTCCCGACTCGAGCAACACACGACTAGTGCTCGTACACACACAACACCGGGTTATCACCAATTTCATTCACATTCACCATTTGAGTATAATAAATCTAAAACTACGCAAAAATACTAAACATAAATTAAATGCATAGAAACAATCTAGTTCTACTCAAATTCTTTTGAAGCATGCGGATGCGACTAGAACACTGCTCGAGTCAATATCGCACTCGAAATAGTAATTCCTAAGCTAACACCCCAATTCACATTCCTGACCAAAATAGTTTATTTGGAAAACAACACAAATAGGGAAGCGCGCGCTCATGTGGGTGAAGTGGTGCATGAAGCGTGGAATAATGATGATGGTACAGAAAAATATAAGCACTTCTAGCATGCGGTGCAACTCATACGCAGAGTGGATAACACATGCTCTCCCCCAGACTTAATCTACACATTACATCACAAAACTAAAAGCTAGGAGGGAGAGGTGTTACCCAATGCTCAGAATTGAGCATACCGGAAGATTGACGTTAATTTCGTGCACAATCCGCAGCATCCGCCAACACGAAGTACAAAGCACACCTGCAAACGGTACAACTAAAAGCAGCAAAAATAGATAAAAACTGAATTGAAATAAGTTAGAAAAAAATAAAAACAGCAAGTCTGGGTTGTCACCCATGGAGGTGAACCAGTTCCTGCAAATAAGATTAGGCAAATGCGCACATAACAGAAGGGACGAAATATGAAAACAAAATTCACAAAACGATGCCCAGATGAGCATCCAGAGTTAAAGTGTTATTATTACAACAAAATAAAGTAAGCTCATACGACTCGAAGAGACATAAATAAAAAATAAACAGCAACAAGAACAAGATAAGACTGAGGTTGGCCTGCACACGGGTTGGAAAAATCACTCGTCGTCGCTGTCACTATCTAAAACAACGACGGACGGCGGAGGTCTAGATGAAGATGCGGCACGGCCAGGAGGTGGGGGTATATTCAGTCCTCCCCGCAAGGCTTGCTGATACACGAAGTCCGTCAGCCAATACTGATTCGCTTCCAAGTCGAAAAGGCGCTGGTTGAAGCTTGGGACCTCCGGTGCTCGTGAAGAACTACCCTCCTCCTTGTGTTTCCGCTCCGGCATGGATGACTGACGCCGCGGCTGCGAGAGGGCTATCTCTCGGTGAGTGGTTGGCGGCTCAGCCGGCTCTCCGTGCTCCTCATCAACTTGCCTCTCCCTACGCGCATCACATGGCATCACGACCACAAAATGCCTGCTACTCTTCTTCCCCACAACCCGCAGTAAATGAAAGCTCACCATGGTGGCCCTGGTGATGAAGGAGGGCGCAGTTACCTGCACCATCGGAGGAAGCTGACTCCAAACCCCCAATCCCTTTGCAATGCGAGTGATATAGTATGCACCACCAATGGCACCAGTGAGACCGTAGGTGGCCTCGTGATGGAGGAAGAGAGCGAGCAAGTAGCCCAGATGCAAGGGCAGCCGGAATTCCATACTATATAAGCAAGTCAAATCTTGCCACCCCACGACATTCTGACTGAGAGCTCGGGCGACAAGAGAATGACTAAGAACGTGCTGCAGGTATCGGAGAGCAGGAGCGACAATCCAGGTGGATTTGCTCTTCCTGGCTACATACTCTTCGTCACGACCTGTGAGAGCACACCACGAGGCACGCGGGATGACGTCGTCAGGGAAGGAGATACTCGTACTCAAAAAATCAATCGCCGCAGCCTCCTCCTCAGTGTAAAAACCTGCGCTCACCGCCAACTCTGCCAGAGAAAGAGTGAAGACTCTCCCCATCATTCGGAAAGAACATTTTCCTAGACGTAGGCCGCAGGGCAGCAACTCCCACTCGAACGTTGCGAGAAACTCTAATGTGAGCTCCCGGTAGCCGAGGTCATCACACTCAAATACCCTGCTCCAGTGATCAAATGAATAACGAAGGCGGACGGCCTCCCCCAACTCGCCATTGTCGCCGATAGAATTAAGCTCGTTCCAATCGACTAAACGTTGGGACAGAAATGGCTTCTCCTTCAGTGAGTTGTATCGCCGTGTGTGCGAATCCTTGGAAAAGGTGGCCATTCGAGCAAGGATCTGAGCTAGAGAGGCGGAGGAACGGCCAGAGCGGTGGTAGGCCTTGGCGAAATGGCGAGCACTGGAACTCATGGTGGGATTAGGGCAAGGGAAGGAGGAAGAACCGAAATGGGCTCACCGGAGGGAGGGAGGACGCACGATCGGCGAGCACCCAGCGGAAACGGCGCATGAACAGTAGCGAGAGGACGACGGGAGCGAAGACCTAGGATGCGCACACAGGGCTCGGGCGAACCGGTTTTTATAAAGAAACTGGGCCGATCGCACGATCAATGACCGTGCGCGTTAAATAATGCGCACGACCATCGATCGTGCGTGAAGGAAATTTTCTGGCCTCCAGCTTCTTCATGAAAACTGAATCCACCGCGCCCTATGAGCGTTCCAGGGTCCACCGCGCATGAGGGGCCAAACGCAGCCGTAATAAAACTAATTTAAGGTAAGAAAATAGGGTAGAAAGGAGAACAATGCAAATACGAAGAAAAAGATTAATCCTAGATAACTGTTGGGCTACATGTCCCCCCAACGGGACTTATTTACGAGTTTTAGATGTATATTAACTGATAGGTGTATGATAGTGAAAATGAACAGGTAACTGTTCTAATACGCGTGTCGGTAGAGGGTACCGATACGGCGACAGAGCAGTTACTCCTCTACTCAGATGATAATACCTACTTAACGCAGGTAGAGGAAACAGAAGATAAGAAGAGAGGGGGGTATCCTCACTCAACTCACCAAACATATCCTTGCCTAGCAAGGTGTCGTCAACGGGGAGACAGCAGGAGGCGAAGGCAATGAGTGGAGCTTCCTCAACGGAGGGGGAGTAATCCTCCTCACATGAAAGGATGCTCTCATCATTGACTTGAGCAAAAAGCTCCAAGTCCTCTTGAAGTACCTGCGAAGATTCAACCTGCACAGACTCAGATGAAGGAAGGGGATCAAGAAATAAAGAAGTCAAAGAACATAAATAAACATCAATCGGGGGAGTGATCCCGGTCTCACTCCCATCAGGTTGGGTAAGTAAAATAATGTTGGCATTGTCATCAATGCCGCAAGGTTCAGCGGGATCGACAGTGGCCATGCCCAAGATTTGGACTTCCTCCACCGGTGTTGAGGAAAGCTCCTCTTCACCTAGAAGGTTGTCCTCCTCCATAGGAGCAGGCATAACACATAAATCACCAGCCTCATCCCGCGACACATCCTCAACAATGTCGTCAGAGACGAAAGTAGTATGCACAACAGGGGGAGGAATAGTGGTTGGATAAATGTCAAGCGCTGATTCCTCATAAAGAATCGAATCCACTAGGGGTGGTGGATGCACATGGAGAGAATGCTCAGCAATGTTGGTTCATAGTTCAGCCGCACATCCGGTGACCGTATCCATGCCATTCCCTTCAAGATGTGAAGGTGACAAAGACACATAACCGGATGTTGAAGGTGTGCGCCAGAGTTAGGAGTTGGGACGATCCGGATATCCGACTCGTCATCCTCATCCAATTGGCGAAGATACTCAGCACAGTCCTTCAAGACATGATCAGTGCTCCGACAAAACTGGCACTGCCTAGCGGGCTTCTTTGGCACAGCGGGTGCTGAAGCCGAAAAGAAGTAAGACGGCAAAGGCTCAGCAGAGTAGCCATAAGACTTACGCGCAACATATGGAACATCAGACGAAGTCGGTGCTCCATATGCTGGGCTATAAGAATTATGCCTACTATTCTCCGTAGGGCATTCATCACTAGAGTGGGAGGTAGCTCCACACCAACGACAACGGAAATTAAGATGTGCCCACATAGTGTGAAGATAATACGATTCAAAATAAAAATGCTATTGTGCAAAATACTACACCTAACAAAAATTACTAAAGCAACCTAATTAAAACAGGAAAATGGAATAAAAAGAAATAAAACAAATAAATGCAATTTACAAATGGAAGGGCTTCTCTCTCAGGTTCTCCCTCTCCAGAAAACTCACACGACTGTGTTCCCTGGCAACGGCGCCAAAAACTTGACGACGCAAATCTCACACACCGCTAAAGGCGGTAGCTCGACTGCGACACGAAACGGCAGTGTACCGATCGTTCAAGTAATATAAAATGAGGAGTAATCCCCGAGTATCGAATCTCTCAAGGAACACAGTAAGGTGGAGTTAACGTTCGAGGTAGGACTTGAGATCGAAGTCCAGCGATAGGTGGAGTGCGGACGACAGGGATTTGGTTTGCGAATAATAAAATAAAATATTACAACTACTCCTATGCAATGCCGCTATGCAATGCTTCGCTTGGCGGGATGGAAGACTACGTAGGCCTTGAACGCGCTACTTCGTAAGGGCGGATGGACGAGTAGGGCAAACGGAATGAGGGTCGCCGGCACCTCTTCGACAAGCACGCCACTAGCAATTGCTAGGGCGGCACCGCACACGATGGTGGAATGGAAATTAGATGGGGGCGCACCTCAATAAGCACATATGAACTAAATGATTCCAAATAAATGAAATGAACATTAAGCAATATTGTTCATAGCACACATCATCAAAATATAGAGGGAACTAGTTTATACCATCAACAACATAAGGAAGGAAAAAGAGAGTAAAGGAGTCGACCACATCCGAAGCCTTGCCGAAGATTCACGGTTGGAATCACTGGGTTGTCAATCCGCGTCCAAGCTCGGTCTTCAACTGCGTCCAAGGTAGAGGAGGGCTGTCACTTCCTCCCAATGGCTCGTCTTCTTCGTGTCACGATCCAATCTCCTCCGATACACGATCTCCTTGCTCGATGTTGGCGATCTTTGGGCTAGAAACCTCTCCTTGGAGCTCAAGGATGATGGAGGAGGCCTAGGGGGTGGAGAACCTGTGGAAAGGGCGAAAACGGCGGACTGAACGGAGTTCCCGATCATGATCCCGCCCTAATTCGCGAACAGGCATATATATAGGCGCTGAAACGAATACTGCGCACGGTCATTGGCGCACGACCAGTGGTCGTGCGCAGTGGAGTTCTGCGATCGTGCGCGCTGCCTGGGTGGAGCCTGAAAGGAAAGAAATTTATAAAATACATGTTCGCACGACTAGTGGCGCATGACCAGTGGTCGTGCGCACTATCGTAAATGGTCGTGCGATAAGCCCAAACAGAACTCATAAAATGGGCGTTAAGTGCGCACGATCAGTAGCGCACGACCAGTGGTCGTGCTGCGCTGGAGCCAGTGATCGTGCGTAGTGTTCCTTTGCAGAATTGTACCGGGAACACCTGCACGACTCCTGTTCCAGCATAAAACACCAGTCTAGCCACTGAAGGTGGCACTTAACACTGCATGAAAACTAGAAACGACGATGAACAAGAAATAACATCAAAACGGGCCTAGAAGTGCATTTAGCATGGAGTATTAAATAGGAATGAAAACATGTCTAAAGTGAAGTGCAAAGACTAGATAATCGGCCAAGATGAGTCCAAAAATGTGTATATAGTTGGGACTCATCACCGAGTCTCCAGTTGAAATTCTTGAAGTTGCTGAGTCTTACAAACCTGCAGAAGAAAGTAAGGATCGAGAAGGGGCTCACCTGGAACCTGCCCAGGCGACCCAAGAAGTCCCCATTGCTGAAGGGTAAGAAAAGAAGTTGATCATTAATGTAGAGCGGTCAGAAGAGGAGAAAGTTTAACTGATCTCCTATCTTCTGAAGTACTTGGACATCTTCGCCTTGGCAAAAGAAGGAGGTGAAGCGTGGATAGATTATAATGATGAAGGTATCAAATACAGCCTGGATTTAATTGAGGAGCTTCAAGATGAAGCTACAATCATGTAGGAGGAAGTGAAAAGAAGAATGACAAAATACTTCGACAAAAACGTCAGAGTTAAACAGTTTGCAGTTGGTGATGTCGTGCTAAAGAAAGTAGATGCCATAGCCAGGACATGCAATGTTGGAAAATTAAATCCCAACTGGGCAGGGCCATTCATTATCAAAGAGGCACTAAAGAATGGGGCTTATCGCCTCCAGACAAGCGAAGGAGAAGACATTTCATGCACCTAGAGCGGTGATGATCTTAAACGATTCTATCCTTAAATGTTTCTTTTCATTTATTGCATTTTTGATATATAATAAAAAGCCCTATACTGACACTACTCCTTGTCTGGTGACTTTGTTACATTTTTTATATATCACTCACTGAACCACGGAGACATCGCCAAGTTCTGCTTGAACCCCCTCGGATTGTAGTCATTAGCGTAAAACCACGAAGATCATGTGTAGTGGGGAGTTTTCACACATGTGTAGTGGTAGCTTACCAATTCCCGTGCGGTGGTCTTCAGAATCTTGGATCCCGGCTGATATCTAACACACCTCTGCATCAAGGGAGGTCTAGGTGACTGTTAGATCTACCATGCCCCGAAAGGGATATAGATACAGCTTTGATGATCTTTCTGAGGAAAGCAATGTTCGCCGCCTATGCCCACCTGCCCAACTGATCATCTTAATTTGTGACCATCGAATATTCCTAGGTACTCTCAAGCGATGCATAAGCGGGACCCACAATTGAGTTGATCTCTCTGAGGAAAGCAATGTTCGCCGCCTAGGCCCACCTGCCCAATTGATCAACTCGGCTTCTAACCTTACACAAGAGAGCAGTTGAGTCATTTATAGCTCTTATGACCACTTGAGGAAAGCAATGTTCGCCGCCTAGCCCACCTGCCCACTTGGACATCTGAGTCTGTACTTACTTTTTTCCTTTTTTCAGAAAATTATCTCTACAACTCTTATGACCACTTGAGGAAAGCAATGTTCGCCGCATAGGCCCACCTGCCCACTTAGTCATCTGAGCCTGTAGCCATTTTCTGCTTCGTTATAGGAAGTTATCCCTTCTCTTATGGTCCTTTAAGACCATTTGGGAGAAAGCAGGATTTAACAAGTATCATACACACCGGGCGACTTGACCTATTAAACTGACCGGCTTGGGGTAAGCAGGTATAACATCAGCATAATATGAGTTGTAAGACCGGACGGTCTAACTCATTAAACCGACTGGCTTGGAAAAATAGCAGCTTAATATATTAACCGATCGGTTAGAATTAATCTAGCCGCAAAATCTAGAAGAACTGGTTATCATAGAATGCCATAAGGCAGTGACTCCAGGGTCTCAAGTATAATAATGACCGACCGGTTTTCTCATTCGGTCTATAATTCTATCAGCCTTATGGATATTTATTTTATTCGCTCGGTTAAGACCGAGCCGTCCACGGGGAAATGATCATGATGTTAGTTATTTGGTGTCGACTTATCACCTAGAGGGGGGGGGGAGGGGGGTGAATAGGTATTTCAAATTATTTTTGTTTCCCCTTTTGGTGTACTTGTTTTCTGGTTAATAGATCTATAGATTAGAAAAGCACAACACAGAAAACACGCAAGAACATATAGAGGTTCCTCAAGACAGGGTGTCTTGAGTAGTCCTCTTTCCCTCTGCGCCTACCTAGCAGTGTGCTAGGCTTGGCATAGTCCACCAATGTCTCCGGCCCTCAAGCCTTACAACTCAGACCCATAAGTCCCTGCAGCCTAGGCCCACAAGCCCCTTCACTACACCCGAGCCCGCAAGCTCGACACTCATGCCCTCAAGCCCTACACAGCACATACCCACAAGTCTTGCCTGAAGCCTAGGCCTGCAAGCCCCTTCAATGCACCCGAGACCACAAGCTCGACACATTTGAACCCGCAAGTCCTCTGCCCAAGCCCTCAAGCCTCACAGATCTCAAGCCCTCAAGCTTGACACTCAGATATGAAAACAGATCCTACAACTTTGGCCCGCAAGCCTTTACAAATAAAGATATAATACGTAAACCCTTTTTGCCTGATGGAGATCGGCTTCTTGACTCGAAGAAGATGCTTTTGATATTCAATCTGGACGGTACAAATCTTCTTCAAGCTTTCTTGCTTTGTCGGATGTTGATTGGCTACCTTTCTTGAACGAAACTTAACAGTCAATCAGACTTGGCTGCAACTTGAAGAACACAGAATGATCGTTTTGTTCTTCCCTTCTTTCTTTCTTCACCGCTGCTTGTACTATTGTATTGCTAGGTGAAATACTTTTTCGTTCCTTTCTTCCTCTATTATTTTCTAGGGCATCGTTGTTCCCTTTTTATAGGACGGATGAGCCGCTTAACAGTCACATATGATGTCCTTTACAAACAGACACCCATCCCTCAAGAACATGCGCTGATTGGATGATCAGGCGGCGGTATTAAATGCTGACAGCACGTCCGGCTACTTTTGAATCTGTCTCGATGATATTTCCATTGTTACGACGACATGGATAATATCTCGACGACAGGGCTTGTCGATGTCTTGAACTGGTTTCTTCTTCAATTCTTCATCAGATGGTGATAACTCAACGATATGAGACATCACTTCTGCACTCGAGCTTAAGATAACACAAAGTCATCAAATTGATATCGGCGAGAACTCCTTCTCTGCACAATATCGCTGAAACTAGATATGACATTAAACACAACTTGCACTTATCACTGAGCTGAGCACTTCTTCAAATCAGGAACACTGCTGGGCACTGTTCCCAACAATCTCCCACTATTTGAAGAAGTCCAAACTTATCTCAATGATAAATGCCACACACATAAAGATTGTTAACATTTCAGGTAACAACATCGCATCAAGCAGCAATAATAATAAGAAATTCAAATGTTCTTATCATTAAGCATCAATCATATAGATAGATTAAATGTTCTTGAATAAAGGTTAGCATTCATTTGCCCCATTCTAATTTTTAATTCAATTCAGTGCTCCTCATTGTCTGCTGCTGCTTGCATCTTTGTCTTTCTTCCTTTGCCTCTGATAGTAGTTGATGGTCATTGGAATCTTCTTAGGAGAGTGAGGAGGACCTTGTGGGAATGCTAGCTTGTGCTTCTTCCTCCTATCCAGCTCCTTCAGATGTTTCTCCCATTCAACTGACTGGTATACCCCTATTATGGTTCTCCTGAGGGTACCCAAATTGTATCCATGATTCTGTTATTATTTCTCTTGAGTCAGGACTCCACCCTCCTGATTGTGGATCTAGCTCAATTTCCCTTAGTCTCTTTCGCCGGTAGTGGCTACTCTGAATTCTCCTTCTTTTCCTGGAGGTTGCTGATTCTCCGAATTCTATGCCATACTTTGTTGAGTCAGTGCTTTTTGATGGGTTAGAAACCTCATATACTGATGGAGATTTTTGCATTGACTGCTTTACTTGATTTGTTATCAACATCGCTTGGTGGGATCCAACATTTATTATGTCATTCTCCCCCTTTTGGACTTGTTCAATTATCCGTTCCTCAAGACCTTCTATGACCAGAGTCAGATGTTCAATCACATCCAAATTGTTCCTTACTTCGAGCAGATGGGCTTGTCTCCGTTAGCCTAGAGTGCCGAACCCAGGAGTAATGTTGTTCATTTTCGGTGGGGCCGGCGAGCCCACTGGAGTGGGGACTCGCCTCTCTGAGTTCGTGAGAGGAGACTCTGCAAAAAGAAATAAGGTGGGTCAGGGACCAAAGTAGAGAGAGAGGATAAGACAAATGGCTTACCAGGACGCGAGGGTGAGGCCCGCAGGCCAGAGGTCCTCGCATCAGGGTGGATCAGTCCTCCCTGGGGACGGGGGTCAAGACCCCATTGGTGATGGCCTGTTAACATTCTTCTCTTCGGGAGGGACCTGCGAACAAGGAAACGAAGTTAAGCGAACACTAGTTAGGATATTGAGTCCTTTTTTAGCAGAACCTGCGAAGCGAGCTCGTGGCGGGGAGAGGGAGACATCGGAGATGACTCATCCTCCCCGAGCGGCCGTCGGATGGTCTTAGCACTCTTAACCAGATGTTAGTTATTGGGTGTCGACTTATCACCTAGAGGGGGGTGAATAGTTTTTTCAAATTGTTATATTCCCCTTTGGTGTTCTTGTTTTCTGGTTTATAGATTTAGAGATTGAAGAGCACAGCAAAGAAAACACACAAAGACTTATAGAGGTTCCTCAAGATAGGGTGTCTTGAGTAGTCCTCTTACCCTCTGCGCCTACTTAGCAGTGTGCTAGGCTCAGCAAACTCCACCAATGTCTCCAGCCCACATGCCTTACAGCTCGGACCCGCAAGTCCCTACAGCCTAGGCCCGCAAGCCCCTTCATTGCACCCGAGCCCGCAAGCTCGACACTTAGGCCCTCAAGCCCCTACAGCCTAGGCACGCAAGCCTCTTCACTACACCCAAGTGTTGGAACATGGTCTTCCGCATCTCCTAGGTTTGAGAATAACAAATCCTATGTGTATTTGATATTGTGTGTTTAAGTGTGCAGGAAATCAAAGTCCACATGACTCAAGGATGGTTGTCCCCAAAATTGAGGCCAGAATTCCAACATGGCCACTAGTGCATGCGGTAGCGATAGCGCCCGGTGGCTAGCGATGATTAGCGCGATTCCGGCAGTGTTTTTAGAAGTAGCTAGCGCCCGGCGGTAGCTACTAGTGCTGGCGGTAGCATGGCGCACAAGAGGCATAGAGCAAAATGTTGCCGCGGATTGAAGATCCTGCCGCGCAAAATGTTACATAATCAGGGATAGCGCCGGCGGTAGCTACTAGCACTGCCGGTAGCATGGCGCACAAGAGGCATAGAGCAAAATGTTGCCGCGGATTGAAGATCCTGCAGCGCAAAATGTTACTTAATCAGGGATAGCGCCGGCGGTAGCGGTAGCGCCGGCGGTAGCGCTTTGGTTATAAAAGGACCCCCTCTCCTCTTGTTTTCGACACACCTATTGCATACACCTCAGAGAAAGAGTGCTAGAATTCCATAGGCGTGTCTTGGCCGAATTTGAGGTCGCAGCGAAGCTCTGCCAATTTTTGAAGGAGAATTCCATCACGCCGAATCCAGACGAAGTCCGATTAGACAAACGCTGAGTCTACAGCGGATCTTCGCCTCCATCTTCAGAAGTTAATCTTAAGGGAAGTTTTATTATTTTATTTATCTTTCTTTGTAAATGGTAGTGAAATCGCCTCGTGTTGGCGACTAGGTCTGGGGTAGGACTTAGGGCTAAAATTCGCCTCGTGTTGGCGACTAGATCTAGGCTAGGTCTAGGGGGTGCTCGAGGCCACATCCGGGGAATGATTGGCTAGAGCGGCTTGAGGCCGAATCCGGGAAGGACAAGGCTAGGGCCACCGGTTCGTGTGGAAGCGAGTCGGGATAGAAAACAAAAAGAGCTTTTATTATTCGCCTCCGATCTCTAGCGCCATTGAGATCAAGTTTTGTAAAACTTATTTAATATCAATAAAGCTTGTCTCTCTTTTTGTTTTACTTGACTTCTTGTTTTAATATTGCAATATTCCAAAGTTTTTCTAAATAAAATCTAAAGTTTTTGAAAACCCTTATTCACCCCCCCCCCCCTAAGGGCGCCGACCGATCCAACAAGTGGTATCAAAGCGAGGTTATTCCAATCCGCTTAACAACCGGGAATAATGGCGTCTCAAGATCTCGCTTTTCCTGAGGGTCAAGGGGTTAGTCGACCACCTCTTTTTACTGGGTCAGATTTTAACTACTGGAAAAATCGAATGATGTGTTTTCTTATGACCATGGATGTAGATGTATGGAACATGGTAGAAGTACGGTACTCTCTACCTACAACTGTAGTAGGAGAGGCGACATTAGAAAAACCTAAAGATAAATGGGATGACAACGATAAACTAAGGTGTAAAAATAATGCTAAAGCAATGAACGCTTTATATTGCGCTTTAAATAGGACTTAGTTTAATAGAATTTCTGCATGCACAACTGCTTATGATATTTGGAATCAATTGGAAGTTACTCACGAAGGTACATCGCAGGTGAAAGATGCCAAGCTGTTTCAACTGGAATCTGAATATGAAAAATTCAGGATGGACACGGAAGAGGACATCAACTCAATGTACACTCGCTTCACAAAGATTGTCAGCGCATCAAAGGCGCTTAGAAAGACCTACTTCGACGGGGACTTGGTGAGGAAAATTCTTCGTTCCTTACCTCCAAGGTTCAATCCGAAGGTGACGGCCATCTCGGAGTCGCACAACTTAAGAACGCTCCAGATCGAGAACCTCATTGGGAATCTCAAAACCCATGAGGTAGAACTACAAATTCAACATGACGAATACAACAAGGAGCCGAAGAAAAAGACTGTTGGCACTGACATCAAAGAAGGAGTGCATCGAAGAGGATGATGATGATGAAGAAGGACTCCTGGTGAAGAACTTCAAGAAGTTCATCAGAAATCCAGAGAGAAGGAACACATTCCGGAAATTCTTCCAAAAGGATACTCGACGAAAGGGATCCTCCTCTTCATCGAAGAAAGAAAAAGGAAACAATGACGAAGAAGAAAGGCTGCCTCCAGAATGCTATCACTGCAGAAAAACCGGGCACATACGGAGCTAGTGCTCAAAATACCAAAAGGAACGGAAAGAACAAAAGAAAGCAAAAGAAAAGAAGAAAGTGCTGAAGGCCGCTACTTGGGATGACTCTTCCTCTGAAGAGTGAAATGAATCTGAGTCAAGTAGCGAGGAGGAAGCAAACTTGTGCTTGATGGCCAAAAGCGATGATGACGACACCAGTGTTCTTAGCGACACTGAGGTATCTCCTCCCACTTTTGAAGAACTTTATGATAAATTTGTTTTATTAAATCATGAAAATGAATCTATTATAAAAAAAATCGTAAGCTCACAAAAAAATTAGTCTCTCTTGAAAAAAGAAAAGTTTCATGTCAAGAATGTGAGCACTCCTTATTTAAGATAAAATAACTTGAAGTTTCTCTCTCTAATGCCCTCTCACAAAACAAAATCATTGCAAAAGAAAAGGGGGACTTAGAGAGAAAATTAACAACTTAAAAAAGGATTTGAAAATAAATGTGTTATGATTGTTCAAGAAAATACATCTCTTAAGAAACAAAATCATAACCTCAATTTAGCCATAAACAAATTCGGGATTGGTCAAAAATCCCCGGATATGCTTCTGGGTAATCAATGCTTTGGGTCTGGAAAATTCGGGCTCGGATATAAAAGTGAACACTACCGCCCGGCGCTAGCTGCTAACGCCGGCAGTAGCTCTAATGTTAAAACTTCTTCTACTCTTTCAAATATTCAAACATCATCCATCAAGAGCAACATAGAAACTCAGAGAAGGGTCTCAACCCCCTTTATTTTGTGTGCTAATTGTCTTAAATTTAGACACAAGTCTGGCTCTTGCAAGAAAATAAATCAACGATCATTAAAACAAATCTGGGTACCTACGAAATCCACTTACTCTATGGGTGGTACCTCTTGGGTATCTGGGTCTTTACTCTCATCCTCTTTCTAGATTTGCAGGAAGGCTAAGGAAACAGAAGACGTGTGGTAATTGGACTCAGGCTGCTCCAAACACATGACGGGCAATAAGGCAAAATTCCTTAGCCTAGAAAAGAAGAAAGGAGGAATAGTGACGTTTGGCGATAACGTAAAGGAAGGATCATGGGAGTTGGTACGGTGGGTAATGCATATTTTCTTATATCAAATGTACTTTATGTGAAAGGATTAAAACATAACCTAATATCTATAAGTCAACTGTGTGATATAGGTTTAGACGTACTTTTGAATCTTCCACTAACCTTTACAAGATTGTTAATCCTAAAACAAAAGATGTGTTATTAACTGCACCTAGAATTCATAAAGTTTACATAGTTTCATTTCATGATCTTTCTAAATCTTCTATAAAATGTTTTATAATGAAAAATGATGAATTAGAATTATGGCATAGACGCTTAGGTCACGCTAGTACAAAGCTCATCTTAAAACTAGCAAAAAGAGAATTGATTAGAGGATTGCCTAAGTTAAATGGAAATTTATCCTCATTTTGCTCTCCATGCCAAAAAGGCAAATTTTCTAAGTCATCTTTTAAAAGCAAAAATGAAATTTCTACATCAAAACCTCTACAATTAATTCATATGGATCTCTTTGGTCCCGTTAACATTGCGAGTCTTGGTGGTAGATTATACACTTATGTTCTCATAGATGACTATTCTAGATATTGTTGGACTTTATTTCTCTCCTCCAAATCTGATGCGTTTTGCGAATTTTCAAAATTATGCACTCGCATTCAAAATGAATTAGATTTAAAAATAAAATGCATTCGCTCAGATCATGGAGGTGAATTTGAAAATGAAAATTTTAAATCTTTTTGTGACATGTTAGGTATTAAGCATGATTTCTCCGCTCCACGCACACCTCAACAAAACGGTGTTGTAGAACGGAAGAATAGGACAGTACAAGAACTTGCACGCACCATGCTATCTGAATATAAATTACCTAAGTATTTTTGGGCAGAAGCCGTAAGCACTGCATGCTATGTAATGAATAGAGTTATGCTTCGCCCATCATTAACTCTCACACCATATGAACTCTACTATCAAAAGAAACCTAACGTATCGTATTTTAAAGTATTTGGATGCAAATGCTTCATTCTTAATACAAAAGATTCTTTAGGAAAATTTGACGAAAAATGCGATGAAGGAATATTTCTTGGTTATTCTTCAACTAGTAAAGCATATCGAATATTTAATAAAAGATCAAGTAAGGTTGAAGAGTCAATTAATATCAGATTTGATGAGTTTGTTCCATGTGCAGAGAAGCTCCCTACAGGTATCGATGATGAACCTTTGCCATCCTTGGAGCACGACGAAGAAGAACCGTCCAAAGAAGAGGAGGAGAAGTCAAAAGTAGATGAATATGTACCTCCAAGCATTCTAAACTTCTCCAAAAATCATCCAAAGGAGCTAGTCATTGGGGAACCTTCTACTGGGTAAGAACTCGGTCCTCTCTTCATGAAACATTTTCAAATATTTGCTGTGTCTGAAATTGAACCTAAAAATGTTTCCACCGCTTTAAATTACGAATTTTGGTTTTTGGCAATGAATGAAGAGCTAGGACAATTTGAAAGAAATAAAGTTTGGAATTTAGTAGAAAGACCATCTAATCATCCAATTTTTGGCGTAAAATGGATTTTTAAAAATAAGCTAGATGGTGAATCTAGGATTGTAAGAAATAAAGCACGCTTAGTTGCTCAAGGCTATTCACAAATCGAGGGGGTAGATTTTGAAGAAACTTTTGCACCCGTAGCTCGCTTAGAATCTATACGAATATTTTTGGCATTTGCGAGTTTTAAAAGAATAAAATTATTTCAAATGGATGTTAAAAGTGCCTTTTTAAACGGGTTTATTAAAGAAGAAGTTTATGTAGAACAACCCCCCGGTTTCATAAATGAAAAATTTCCAAATCATGTTTACAAATTAGAAAAAGCGCTTTATGGTTTAAAACAAGCGCCGCGTGCATGGTATGATCGTCTTACATCATTTTTGTTAGAGCACGGATATGTTATGGGAAGTGCAGACAACACACTCTTCATTAAGAATAAAAATAACGAATTAATTATTCTACAAATATATGTTGATGACATCATTTTTGGAGCCACTAATGAAGAGTTGTGTAATGAAGTAGTCTTAATAATGAAAAATGAATTTGAAATGAGTCTTGTAGGAGAACTATCATATTTTCTTGGTTTTCAAATTTCACAAAGAACTGATGGTATTTTTATTTGTCAATCAAAATATGTTCACGATATGCTTAAACGATTTGGATTTGAAAATCTTAAACAAGCTTCTACTCCTATGAGTGCTTCTTTAAAACTAGGAAAAGATGAATCTGGAATTTCTATTGATCCAACGCTATATAGAGGAATGATAGGTTCTCTTCTTTATTTAAGTGCATATAGACCAGATATAATGTTTGTCGTATGTTTATGTGCTCGCTTTCAAGCCTATCCAAAAGAATCTCATTTAAAAGCGGTAAAACATATTTTTCGTTATCTAATAGGGTCATCTAAACTAGGATTATGGTACCCACATAATGACTCTTTCACACTCCACGGCTATTCCGATTCGGACTACGCCGGGTGCTCACTAGATAGAAAAAGCACTAGCTGTACGTGTCACTTTTTAGGACCCTCTTTAGTTGCATGGTCTAGTAGAAAACAATCTTCGGTTGCACTCTCCACCACGGAGGCTGAATATATAGCACTTGGTAGTTGTGCACAAGCGTTATGGATGAGCCAAACACTAGAGGACTTTGGATTTCATCTTAAAAACATAGATCTTAAATGTGACAACAAGAGTGCAATAGACCTCACATATAATCCCGTACACCATTCTAGATCCAAACACATCGACGTTCGTCATCATTTCATTAGGGATCACATTAAGAAAGAAAATGTAAAAGTAAGCTTCATTGGGACGGACTCTCAACTTGCTGACATATTTACTAAACCCCTTCCCGATGCAAGATTTCGATTATTATGACTTGAATTAGGTGTCCTAGATCTTTCAAGTTAAAACATGCTCACAAATACAATTTTCTTCATTTTTAACCATCCAAAACATCTCCTAAAAATCTGCACCTTCAGCATGGAACTACTATTGGGACACTTAAACAAGATCAAAAATTAAAATTTCCAAAATCCTAAAAAATCGTTCACTGTCTCCCGCGCTAGCGCTACCGCAGGCGCTAGCAGTCCATGTTCATTTTTCTGTGATTTTAAAATTTTGAAAAATTGCTAAAAATATATTAATCTATATTTTCTACTTAGTTTGGCACTTCTGTGTTTCTTGATTTTTTGAAAAATCAAATACAAAACTACAAAAACCAAATTACAAAAAATATGTTTTTCTTTTTCGCTTGTGTTGTTTCCTTTGTTTAAAGTTCATCTTTATGCAAAAATCAAATATAAAATTTACAAAAGCAAAAATTACAAAAATATGCTTTTATTTGCTAAAATCAAATACAAAAATATAAAACTTTAAAACTATCAAAAAAACTGTATGATTTTTGTGAAAAATTAAGCATGATTTAATCTATTATTTAGAAATTCTACAATGTTGCAATTTATCTTTTCAAACTACTTGGACATTGTCTTTCTTCATGCTTTGATATATCTATTTAAATGTGCATCAATTATAGTTTAAAAGTTGTGTAGGATCAAGCTTAGCATGCCTCTAAGTATGAGAAATGTTTTATGTTTGATAATGATATTTATTCACTCATTTTTTTTTGCATTGTCTACATATGTATTTAATCTAAGAATGCTTGCATATGTTTTGTATTAGTACAAATAAATTAAAATTGCACAATTATCTTACCTACACTCCTTTATTTTGCACTCTTAAAAGTCAAGAAAAGTGGTTTATTTCTTTCAAAAATTATAATGGTTTGCAAAAATAAGTGTATTCGGAGAACTTTGTACAAAAAAATATCATAAAGATAACTCCACCAAGAACTACTTGAACCTCCTGATAAGTCTTAATAAGCATTGTGAGGTTGAGCACCTTGGAAAGAATAGTAAAGTGTCTTGTGCAAACCATAGCCTTCTTTCAAAATAAAAACCACTTACTCTTACGTACACCGGATCACTAGTTTCAATATTAAATTTAAATATGTGATCCCCCAAGCACTACTTTGCACCCTGATAAGTCCTGATGAGCATTGTGTGTGTAGAGCACCTTGGTAGTTGTACTTTTAATTGTGCATTAAAGTGTGTGGAAGTAATCTTATTTGTGTTTTATTGTGCTCGTACTCTACATATTTCTTGTATTTTTTTTATTAAAACATTTGTTTACATTACTCAAAAATACACTTTTGTGCACATCATTATCTTCCATAACACTTCTTCTCATGAGTATTGGATCCTAATGCTAATTCTATATTACTCTTTCTTTATGAAATGCACTAGACAACCTAGCAAGTGTTCTACAATGTTTTGTATGTTTTTGGAATTATGAATTAAAATAACATTGTAGTAATTTTTTTTATAAACATTATTTCATGCTTGGTTATTATCAAATTTAAAGATCTAACTGCAAAATGATTTACAAAAACATCATCTTTTGTGAACTTTAACTCATATTTTTTTTGGATTATCATTACTATTTGATGTTTTTTGTATTGCTCCGCATCTTAACCATATAAGTGTTTTACCTTGCGCTTTCATGCTTACTTAATATCTTGTATTCTTTGCATCATCACTTATTCTTAAAAATTCCTATCTATCATTAAGTGATAGATTTCCTTGGAACACTTTTTTTTGGTTACTTCAAACATAAAAATCTTTTATGCTAAAAACTCTGAAAATTTTGTAATGCTTATAACTCTGATCTATTTCAATGAAAAACAATTCTAAAACTCCTTATCATTTACTTAAAAAGCTCGATCATGCCTTCTCTTCTATTTACAAATTCTTTGGTGCTTTGTTTCCCTACCCACTTTTGCTAATAACAAAGGGGGAGAACTAACATGATAAATATAACCCGCTATCATAAACCCAACATGACAAATTCAGATGATAGCTTACATATTAGGGGAGCATTCACTTAGGGGGAGCACGTATTTAGGGAGAGCAATTCTAAATGCTAAAATCAATAATTAACCTAAGTCATCACTCTCACACACACACACAAGTAAAGTTTCATCATGCTTATTTATTAATGCTTTGATTTATCATTAATCGATTTGTTATTATCAAAAGGGGGAGTTTGTTGGAACATGGTCTTCCGCATCTCCTAGGTTTGAGAATAACAAATCCTATGTGTATTTGATCTTGTTTGTTTAAGTGTGCAGGAAATCAAAGTCCACATGACTCAAGGATGGTTGTCCCCAAAATTGAGGCCAGAATTCCAACATGGCCACTAGCGTCGGCGGTAGCGATAGCGCCCGGTGCTAGCAATGATTAGCGCGATTCCGGCAGTGTTTTTAGAAGGAGGTAGCGCCCGGCGGTAGCTACTAGCGCTGGCGGTAGCATGGCGCACAAGAGGCATAGAGCAAAATGTTGCAGCGGATTGAAGATTCTGCCACGCAAAATGTTACTTAACCAGGGATAGCGCCGGCGGTAGCTACTTGCGCTGGCGGTAGCATGGCGCACAAGAGGCATAGAGCAAAATGTTGCTGCGGATTGAAGATTCTCCCGCGCAAAATGTTACTTAATCAGGGATAGCGCCGGCGGTAGCGGTAGCGCCGGCGGTAGCGCTTTGGCTATAAAAGGACCCCCTCTCCTCTGGTTTTCGACACACCTATTGCATACACCTCAGAGAGAGAGTGCTAGAATTCCAGAGGCGTGTCTTGGCCGAATTTGAGGTCGCAGCGAAGCTCTGCCAATTTCTGAAGGAGAATTCCATCACGCCGAATCCAGACGAAGTCCGCTTCGACAAACGCTGATTCTACAGCGGATCTTCGCCTCCATCTTCAGAAGTTCATCTTAAGGGAAGTTTTATTATTTTATTTATCTTTCTTTATAAACGGTAGTGAAATCGCCTCGTGTTGGCGACTAGGTCTGGGGTAGGACTTAGGGTTGAAATTCGCCTCATGTTGGCGACTAGATCTAGGCTAGGTCTAGGGGGTGCTCGAGGCCACATCCGGGGAAGGATTGGCTAGAGCGGCTTGAGGCCGAATCCGGGAAGGAGAAGGCTAGAGCCACCGGTTCGTGGGGAAGCGAGTCGGGATAGAAAACGAAAAGAGCTTTTATTATTCGCCTCCGATCTCTAGCGCCATTGAGATCAAGTTTTGTAAAACTTATTTAATATCAATAAAGCTTGTCTCTCTTTTTGTTTTACTTGACTTCTTGTTTTAATTTTGCAATATTCTCAAGTTTTTCTAAATAAAATCTAAAGTTTTTGAAAACCCGTATTCACCCCCCCCCCCCTCTAAGGGCGCCGACCGATCCAACACCGAGCCCGCAAGCTCGACACTCAGGCCCTCCAGCCCTACACAGCATAGGCCCACAAGTCTTGCCTGCAGCCTACCCCCGCAAGCCCCTTAACTACACCTGAGCCCACAAGCTAGACACATTTGGACCCGCAAGTCCCTCTGCCCTAGCCTTCAAGCCTCATAGATCTCAAGCCCTCAAGCTTGACACACAGATCTGAAACCAGATCTACAGTTTTGGTCCACAAGCCTTACAAGAAAGATTTACAATATGTTCTACTCCCTGGTGGAGATCGACTTCTTTTCATTCTTTGCCTGATGTTGACTGGCATCCTTTCATGAACGCTTCTTAGCAGTCGATGAAACTTGACTGCAACTTGAAGAACACAGGATGATCGTTTTGTTCTTCCCTTCTTTCTTTTTTCTTCACCGCAGCTTATACTGTTGTATTCAAGATGCCCAACGGGATACTTTTTTGTTCCTTGGTTCTCTCTCTTTTCTAGGGCATCATTGTTTCCTTTTATAGGGTGGATGAGACGCTTAACGGTCACCTATGATGTCCTTTACTGACAGATGCCCATCCCTCAAGAGCAATCACTGATTGGACAATCAGGCGGTGGCATTAAATGCTGACAGCGCGTCTGGCTACTTTTGAATTTGTCTCGAAAATATTTCCATTGTTACGATGAAATGGACAATATCTTGACTACAGGACTTGTCGTTGTCTTGACGATAGGATAGATCTTCAAATCTCCTTCCCTTTTCTTCAGATAGAGATATCTCGACGACACGGGAAATCCCTTCTGCACTTGCACTTAAGACAATCATATAGTCATCTATATGATGTCAGCGCGATCTTCTTGTCTGCTCGATATCACTGTAACCACCTTATCTTGTCGAAGACATAATTGTTATCATGTCAACAGACTATTCTTCAACAACTGCCTGTCTTCATATGAGCTTCTTTAGTCTTCTCGGCGTCACGCCTTCTTTACGACGATGCCTGTCTTGTTCAGTCTTATCGACCACACAACTTCTTTTCAACGATATCTTCGACACTGACCTCCCCTTTGCCTTTTCAATGTAATTCATTCTGACTTAGCCTTATCGATGTCAAGGCTTCTTTTTGACGATATTCATTCTTACTTAGCCTTATCGACGTTAAGGCTTCTTTTCGACGATATCGTGGACATCTTGTCTTGTGTTGTGCTTAAGTCTCCTTCATCATCTCAGCATTCTGATATCATTGTGAGGTGATGTAGTGTTGAAGTCACAATGATATTATCATACGCATGCTGTCTCGATGATAGACGATATGATCACTCTGCTTTGCTCTGCATATGTTTTCAACGATACGTCTGCTGTTGTCGATGATACATTTGGTCCTTTTCGACGACACTAGACATGATCATTCTTTTTTTCTTTGCTCATCATTTCGACGATGTGTTATACTTGTTGACGATATGTCCAGTATTTTTCGACGATATTGTACTTAGGCAAGTTATTGAAGTACTGGACATATTGTCTGATCTCTGCAAGCATGAACTAGATATGATATTAAATACAACTTGTACTTATCATTGAGCTGAGCACTTCTACAAATCAGGAACACGGCTAGGCACTGTTCCCAATAATCTCCACCTATTTGAATAAGTCCTAACTCACCTCAATGATAAATGCCACACACATAAAGATTTAAGATTTCAGATAATAAAATCACATTAAGCAGAAATCACAAAAATAGATTAAATGTTCTTGACATTAGGCACCAATCATATAGATAGATTAAATGTTCTTGAATAAAAGTTAGCATTCATTTTCCACATTCTAATTTTTAACTTGATTTGGTGCTCTTAAATGTCTGTTGCTGCTTGCACCTTTGTCTTTCTTCCTTTGCCTCTGATAGTAGTTGATGGGCTTTGGAATCTTCTTAGGAGAAGGAGGAGGACCATATGGGAATGCTAGTTTGTGATTCTTCCTTCTTTTCAGCTGCTTCAGATGTTTCTCCCATTCAACCGTCTGGTATTCCCTTTGATAACTCTCTTGAGGGTATCCAAATTGTATCCATGATTCTGTTATTATTTCTCTTGAGTCAGGAAGGTGGATCCAGCTCAACATCCCTCAGCCTTTTTTGCCTAAACTTGTTACTCTGAATTTTCTTCCTTTTCCTGGAGGTTGTCGATTATCCAATTTCTACGCCATACTCCGCTGAGTCGGTGCTTACTGATGGGTTAGTAACTTCATATACTGATGGGGGATTTTGCATTGTCTGCTTCACTTGATTAGCTATCCATATGGCTTGATGGGATCCAGCATTTATTATTTCCTTCTCCCCCTTTAGGACTTCTTCAATTATCCATTCTTCAAGACCTTCTCTGACCAGAATCAACTATTCATCCAGTTTCTGTTTAGTCACATCCAGATTGTTCCTTATTTCGAGTAGATGGGCATCTAATGTATGATCATTCTCATTGACCTTGTTCAGAATTTGATTACTATGATTAGTAGCACCTATTTCTATCTGCTCAAAAGCATAGTCCACATTTTCTGAGAATGTTATTTGATTTGTCAGGATCTTGTGGGTTTGATGTCACATCTTGTTGACTTCCTCACCCATATTTTCTATTGCTGGAGCTGCCAGAGTATATAAGTGGGCACGCTGGGTGTTGAGATGAAGAATGTCTTTCTTTGCAGCCATTATCTCAACCTTCAGCTCCTTCCTTAGACCATCCACAGTCTTTACGACAAGAGTTTCCAGTTGTTTCCGTTGAGCAGTCAGTAGGGCTGATATCATGTGAAAGAGATAACCTGACTGAGCCAAAGATGGCTCAGCAGCTTGTTCTTCTTTATCTTCTCTTTCTTGTGGAGCTTCTTCAGAGATATCTTCAGGTGATTCTTCGCTGATGTGGACTGTAACTTTGGCCTTCCCCTTCGAAATCTCTGGCATTATCTCACTTGGAGAAGTAAGCACAATCTTACTTGCTACGATTAATTCTCGCCAGTCTGAAGGAGTGGTGTCTTCCATGGGTTCAGGCACATTGCCTTGATCTTCTAGTGCAGGGGGTACATTTCCTTGATCTTCTACAACAGGGGGTACATTTCCTTGATCTTCTAGGGCAGAATACCCCAGTTGGGTCTCCCCCTCAACTTGAGCACCTCCTTGGGCTGAGCATCCTGCCAGAGCTCCCCATCAATCATCTCATCATCTTGGGATGAGCTCCTATGTTGGGACTCCCCCTCAACAGGGTCACTCCCCAAGTTGGGGTCTCTTTCTTCCTCAACAACTTCTTTGGGAGCATGTTCATGAATTGATACAGGATCATCTCCTCGTGTAGATGTCTCACCTTCAGATGGAGCTGGATTGTGTGGTGGTGAGGGTCTATCATCAGAACTGCTTAATGAATCTTCTTTTTCAAAGGGATCTATTGGGACTGCTTATTTATTTTGTTTCGTTGGAGCAGGCGGGACATCAGATGATGGTTTTGGGATAGACCTATCCCATTGATCGAGCATCTTTGCATCTAGTATCTTGGAGTAGTGTTGGGGGACTCCCATCCTTCTATGCAGTACTTCATCCAGGGTGTTTAGAAGGAAAAGGGACAGTATTCTTCCATAGGAGGGGGTTGTCAAGGTGCTCTTCATTCGTTGGAAGAGAAAACCGCTCCAGTCGGTCCTCTTGGTTAGAATTATTCGGGCCATGACGACAAACATCTCCTTGGAGATTCGGTCATGTGACCTAGGTTTGCATAGCAGTACCTTTCCCATGATATCTGCTAGAAATTTTCCATTTTGATTAAACTCATTCCTCTTAATTGACCCGTAGGTCTTCCCTGTATGGTCGCACTAGGAGTAGCTGGCCAAGATATCCTCCGCTGTCAGCTCTTCTTCCTCTCCCCCTTTAATTCTTGGCAGATGGAGTGCCTTTCTGAGGTTCTTGACTGATACTTTGACCATCTTCCCGTCTACGACAGATTTTATCTGAGTTTTGGAATGGTTGAGTCGAGCTCCAGCAAAGAACTCTGTCAGTTCTCGGTGAAGAAGAACTGAGGGTTCGCACAATAGATATTCTAGGCCGATGGATTCTAGAAGCCCTATCACTGACCTCACTTTGTCCGAGCACGAGTTGAACCCTCCACGCTGGAGTTCGCAACCGGAAATTACCTCTTCTTTCTTGGGAGCCATTGATCTAGAGCGAGAGAGAAGGCAGCACGTCGGAGATGAAGCAGTGGTTTGTCGATGGAGTAGTTTGGGGCAAATGATAGCGTAATTTTTATTCTCGAGCATTCACTCTATTTATAGTGTAGGCAGGTGAAGGGGCGCGTACCTTTGACTGCGTCGGTGAAAATGATTAGACGGTTCTGATGGATTGATCTAGTGCCGTGTTAAACAGCTGGACTCTATTTCGATAATACTTCTGATTGTCATCGAAATGGTTCTTGGATACGCATCCTTCTAGCTTGATCCATTTATCGTCGCAACATCTGCCATGTCGTCGTAATAAATTATTGTATCAATGATACAAATTTCTTAAGCTTGTAAGCGTGGGGGCAACTTTCGGCCCTTCATAGGAGATAAATTTTGGCATCACCCCTGCACCTTGGAGCCTTTGGATTGTTCCAACAATCAATTGCAAATTACCCAGTCTTTCCACAACACCAACATTCAAACCTGTTGTATCTTCCCTTCTGGCTGACTGTGTGAGCATGAGTCCTTTGTGTATGAACAGAAGGATATTTGAAGGAGACTGATCTACACTGATTGCGAGTGGCTTTCCCTCTGGAGTCAGTCTTCTTTAATGATTTCTTCTCTTCTCTAGATCCAGTAACTTCATGCCTTCTTGTGATCATCTCTTCATGAGGTACCATTAGGGTTTTAGGCATGTTCTGGGGTTTGAAGGAACTTGCCACATGCTTCCTTGAAATGAATGATTTATCTTCCACCCTTCTGATATTATTATTCTTAAATTTTAGGGTACTGGCTTGATCTCTATCCTTCTTTAGAAACACAATCTCTTTGGTTAGAGAACAACACAACTCCCTCCTGTCATTCAGTGCCTTCAGAGTTTTCCCAAATTTTCTTATTAGATCAAGGTTGGAGCTTGCCTTGAAATCCATTTTGAGTTGGCAAAACTCTGCATTGTTTAGAGTTAGCTTTTCAGCCTTTTTCAGAGAGATCAGAATTTCTGGCATGAAGGATCGAGATCTTTTTAGCTTGCACCTTGCAGAGCATCTTGACCCTTTTGAGATTTTCTAGAAGGACATCATATGGCTTAGACAAGTCATCATTTCCTGATGAGCTTGTCTCAGATTCTGAGTCTGAGGTAGATAGAGGAGCCCTTATGCAAACCTTTTCAAAAGAGACATCATCCTAGGTTTCCTCCTCTGACTCAAATAAAGCAGTCAGTCCAAAATCAGCATTCTCTTCTAAGTCAGAACAACTTGAGTCACTGTCACTCAATGCTCTGACTTTCTTCTCAGCTACCCTGCTTCTTTCTTCTTTCTGATTCTTGGAAGGCAGTACTGATTCTGCTCTTCCTTCTTTTGATCCTTCCATAAGGACTGTTAGGGAGTTCCACATCTCTTTTGTTGTTATGCAGTGAGCCAGTTTTTGAAGTGTTGAGATGTCAACTGCACCAGCTAAAATATCCTTGGCTTCCTTGTCCAAGCTGACTAGGATGATTTCATCTTCAGTCATTTTCTTGGGCACTGTCTTGGGGACATATGACCCTTCATGAACAATTTGAAACATTCTAGGGTCCACTACCTCCATGGATATTCTAGCGCTTACATCACAAAGGCCAAACTTCTTCCTGGAACAAGTAGCTACTCTTGATTCCATAGCTATGATGAATGGACACCCACGGGCAGATCTATTCAAGCTGTTAAGCTTTTCTTTGAACAAACTAGCTTTAATACTACTTATTAGTTATTGGGTGTCGACTTATCACCTAGAAGGGGGGGGGGGGGGGTGAATAGGTATTTCAAATTATTTTTGTTCCCCCTTTTGGTGTACTTGTTTTCTGGTTAATAGATCTATAGATTAGAAAAGCACTGCACTGAAAACACGCAAGTACTTATAGAGGTTCCTCAAAACAGGGTGTCTTGAGTAGTCTTCTTTCCCTCAGCGCCTTCCTAGCAGTGTGCTAGGCTCGGCAAACTCCGCCAATGTCTCTGGCCCTCAAGCATTACAACTCAGACCTGCAAGTACCTACATCTTAGGCCTGCAAGCCCCTTCACTTCACCCGAGCCCGCAAGCTCGACACTCAGGCCCTCAAGCCCTACACAGCACAATCCTACAAGTCTTGCCTTCAGCCTAGGCCCGCAAGCCCATTCACTACACTCGAGCCCGCATGATCGACACGTTTGTGTTGGATCTGTAGGCGGCCGTAGAGGGGGGGGTGAATAAGTGTTTTAAAAACTTTAAACTTTAATAGAAAACTTTTGATATTTTGGTCGAAGTAAGTTAAATCAAAAGTAAAGAGATAATGAAATTAGAAATGAAATCAATTTTATTAAACAAGAAAAGACATGATTATCATTTATAAAATTGATTACAAAATCTGATTTCAATGATGCTAGAAATCGAAGCGAATAATATGAAAACCCTTTTTGTTTTCTATACCGACTCGTATCCCCACGAACCAGTTGGTTTTAGCCAATCTCTCCCCAGACACGACCTCAAGCCGCTCTAGCCAATCTATCACCAGAAAGGCCTTGAGCACCCCCTAGATCTACTCTCTAGACCTAGTCGCCAACACGAGGTGAATTACTCCCTAATTCCTGCCTAGACCTAGTCGCAAATACGAGGCGAATACACAAAATGATTACAACCATAACATAAAAGGCAAATACAAAATATAAATATGAAACTCCCTATGAGGTAATCTGAAGGAGACGCCGAAGATTCGCTGAAGATCGTTGAAGTCCAAGCGTGTATTCTTCGCGTTGTGTTAGCGTGTTGATCCAAGCCTCCTTTGATTCCTCATGCGTTGTGTTAGCGTGTTGATGCAATCAGTAGTAAGAGACGTCGAAATCATCCAATTTATAGACTTTGAGCTAACACCGGCGTTAAGAGATAACGCTGGGCGTTGACCATGTATAGCAACATATTGATGGCTCGAATCTTTAGAAGAGGAAGGAGATTCTACACTTTAAGAATTGTTTATTTTTAGGCAATATCAACACCGGCATTAAGGCTAACGCGGGTGTTGGGCAAGTCATTCCTAAAGTTCCTCCTGCAATCACGACTGCTTTCTCCTTGCCAAATTCATCGACCGGGGAGCGCCCAGCATTAAGACTAACGCTTGGCGTTGAGTTTCTTTCTTTAATCAGCTGGCACGCCATTTCGTCGAATAATATTGTTGGATCTGTAGGTGCCCTTAGAGGGGGGGTGAATAAGGGTTTTAAAATTTCAGAGATTATGAGAGAAAATAATTCTCAGATACTACCGCCAGCGGTAGTGTTAACGCTCGGCGTTAGTAACAATGAGAATACTCTTACGTTTGAACCATTAGATCACAGAGTACAACTCAGAGATGAAACAATAAACATATTTTCATTAATCATTAACTGGAAGTAAAAACGATTACAAAACTTTTCCCAATAACGCTTGGAAAGAGGCGACCAATGAAAACTCTTTTGGTTTTCTATACCGACCCTTCTCCCAAGGACCGGTTGGCTTTAGCCTATCTCTCCCTAGACAAGGCCTCAAGCCGCTCTAGCCCTTCCCTCATCGGAAATCCTCAAGCACTCCCTAGATCTACACCCTAGACCTAGTCACCAACACGAGGCGAATTTCCCCTAGTCCCTGCAAGGCCCTAGTCGCTGTGTGGCGAGTTCCTCTACCGAACAAAAGATATAAAGGTTACAATAAGAAAAGTAAAACAAGAAACAAACTAGAAACTCCCTCAAAAGTAGAACATGATGTCGATGTAGATGCGATCGTATTGGTCTTCAAAGTTCTTTTGCATTCACTGAACATTGATGGAGTTCTTCGGGATGCATCTGAAGGTTCACTCGAGTGCTCTGAAACTAAGGCTCCAATAACTTCTGTAACAGCAAAAACGTAATGGAGGAAGCACCGCTCATTAAATAGATTTGACAGCTACCACCTGCGCTAGTACTACTGCCCAGCGATAATGACACGACGCGCACACGGATCGTGGCAGTTAAGGCAACTTCTGAGCGCAAACGGTTGTGACAGCCTAGCGCGCCGCGGTAACACTATCGCCCCGCGATAGTGTGATTTCCTTACTTCAGCAAATATCTCTTTCCAAATTTGCCCCTCAATCAACTGCAGATGGGATGTTTCCAAAAGCTACCGCCGTGCGTTAGACCTAACGCGTCGCGATAGTACTTGCCAAACATAGCGACCCATCGACATTCCTTTTTCTCCACTTTCCTTTCTGTCAATAGTTTACAAATATGCTAGCGCCGACGTCAGTGCTAGCGCTCCGCGGTAGATCATTTCGTCGGGGGCATCTTCGTTGAGCTGACCTCAGCTTTCGTCGATCTCAATCTGGTTCGTCGAACAGAAACTTGTTTTCGTCGATCTTAATCTTGTTCGTCGAACGACATCATTTTCGTCAAACACCATTTCGTCTTTCGGACGCTAGCTCCAGTGTTAGTGCTAACGCTCCGCGGTAGAGTAGCAGTTCGTTGATTTATCCTCAGCTTTCGTCGATCATCGAACGCCCTGATATGAATTTCGTCGAACGGAACTAGCGCCAATGGTAGTATTACCGCTCTGCGGTATGGCATTTATTTTGTTGAGCACCGCGGTAGAGCATGCAGTTCGTCGAACGGAGCACCGAGTTCATCGAACCCGGTTCGTCGAACGCAGCATCCAGTTCGTCAAACACAGGATTCCTTCTCAGCGGTTTCTTCTCAACGGTTGTTAGCGCCAGCGGTAGGCATAACGCGACGCGGTAGAGCTTTCAGATCTTCTCAGCAGTTTTGTCTCAGCGGCTTCGTCTCAGTGGTTTTGTTAGTGCTAGTGCCAGCGGTAAGGTTAGCGCGGCGCGGTAGCAACAACACACATCACCCTGGAGATTTGAAAGCAGAGAATCCTGCATACTATTAACACAAAACAAGTAAGATCAAATACAATAGGATTTGTTATTGTCAAACCAAGAGATGCGGAAAGCATGTTCCAACAAACTCCACCTTTTGATAATAACAAATCCCCTTAGAAAGAAATAATACAATTGTTAGGAATTTGTGTTTATAATAGAGATAAACATGAAAGTTAAGATATGTGCATATGCTTCCCCTAAATGAATTCTCCCCCAAAGTGAATGCTCCCCCTACAACAAATCTTCCAATGAACTTAACTCCCCAAACATGTTAATTTCTATCAAATTTAATCTCCCCCTTATGGTATTATCAAAAGAGGGTGGAGAGGAAGGCCAACAAAAGTGTGCAATTACTGTGTAGAGAGAGAATGAGCATGATAAAGAGTTTAAACACTAAGGAAAAGGACAATAGATAGGAGTGAAAAGAGAATGTGAAGAAATAGTCATAAAGAAACCACTTGTTGGGAAAAACGTATTCATGATCGAGCGTACAAGTAGTAAAGATGTGGAAAGCATGACGAATTAATGTTTTTGTTAAGTGAACATCTATATAGGAATTGTGAAGCATAGTAAATGATTTTGAATTTTACACATACCAAAATTAGATGTTGTAGCATTGGAAGTAGACAAAATAATTGCAGTTGTAACATGGCCATATACTAGTTTTGAAAGATATACAATACAGAGTTTTCATGGCGTAGCGGAAAAAAATGTAAGCATGATACAAGATATCAAGTCAAGATGGAAGAATACAATGTTCTAAATTGAGAAAACAAGTACACGTATACATTGTAATGATCATTCAGGGCTATCTAGTGCATTTACCTAAGAATTTATCGAATACATGTAGATATGCAATAGACTCCAATTCTCATGAGTAGAAGGCTTACAAGTGAAAATGATGTGTATAAAATAGTGTTTTTGATAAAAGTATACATATGAGTTAATCAAAACACATGACATGTATAATGAAATAATATTGAAGAAGCACTTTTAGAGTTACTTTTACCTACAAAGCTAAATAAAATTTTCAATGCACATAGAAGAATAGTACAACTACCAAGGTGCTCTGCACACACAATGCTTATTAAGACTTATCAGGGTGCAAAGTAGTGCTTGGGGAATCACAATTATTATTTTGAATTTTAGTTTTTTTGTGATTCGGTGTACAAGAAGAAGTAGTGTAAAAGGAAAAATGTTTGCAACAAGGCACTTTACAGTTCTCTCCAAGGTGCTCAACCTCACAATGCTCATTAAGACTTATCAGGAGTGTGAGTAGTGCTTGGTGGATTTATCTTTTTCAATTATTTATTTGAATTTTTTCTTAACGACAAAGGTCTCCGAATTTACTTGTATATGCAAACACAAGATTTTTGTTTGAAAAGACACACTTCTTCAAAAATAGGTGCATGAAAAAGGTTTTTATTTGTGGTGAAGGTAAAACTAAGCATGCCAAACAATAATATGATGTTGTTAAACTACACAATCATGTAAGAGAAGATTAAATGCATATGTAGTTTGTCAAAAAGTGTGAGTGAAACAAAATTATTAACAAATATAAGTCATTTACTCATACATAGAGGCACGCTATGCAATACTACACATGATTTCTATCATCAATTTCAAAGCACACATAAGATAATGGTCAAGGCATGATATAAAAACAATGTTATTAAGATACTTGAACTAGAGAATGAAACATCGTATAGTAAGCTTGGCAAGATAAACTATATCATCCTTAAAACGTTGAGAAATTACATTAGTTTTTAATAAATTTTAAGTTTTCAAAAACCAAAAATAAAACAAACAAAAAGCATGTTTTTGATGTTTTAGTTGGGTTTTTAATTTTGTAGTTTGTTTTAAAAAAAACATGTTATTGGTTGGATTTGGATTTGTCTTACTGTTTTTTTTGTTTTTGGAATTTTAAAAGAGAATAGAAGAAACTGAAAAATAAAAATGAAGAAGAGACTGGAAATGTGAGTCAATTAGAGGCTTGGAAATAACAGAAAATAAGTGCATAAAGACAAATAAAAGAAAACAGTAAAAAGGACAAAAAGCATACTACCGCCAGGTGATAGAGTTACCGCGCCGCGGTAACGCTTGAAATATAAGGGTTTGACCCGGTCAGATCTCATTTTGTTAAGGGTTTTGTATCTCATTTTTTTTCATCGACTTCCGCCGGCGTTAAAAGCAGGTAAGGTTTCTCTTTTGTTGTTTTACTTTCTTTTATGGTTTATTTTGGTGATTCAAGCTAGGATCTAGTTGATTTGAAGTATTTTCATGGTGGTGTGTTCATAGGAGGCTATATGGCAAATGTTTTAGGATATTTTGGTAGATCTATGAGTTATTGTTTGAGTATTCAAGTTAGAGTAGTTGAAATAACTCAGATCTAGAATTTTTGAGTCTTTTCGAAATGATTTTGGAGGTTTTTTTGGTGGATTCGAAGGAGGAAGACGAACAGCAGCTTCGTCAGTTACCGCGCGACGGTATATATACCGCGCCGCGGTAACTCTCCTGTACCGATCTTCAAGTTATCTCCTGTCCAAATTTTGATGTTTTTCCTTTAATTTTATTTTGGTGCAGATTTGATAATGGCTTCCACCAGTCTTCACGCTCGACGGTCAAATGTAGGTCGGAATCAAGAGGGTGGAGCAATATTCCCCAGTATTGAGGATGCTACCATCGGAGTGGCAATGGCGGTGGGGATAGAGCTACCCGTTCATGAACATATATATGAATATTTGGCTGACGCAGGTGTACTCTCAGTGATCATAGATGATAATTTTTCTTCAGTTTTGGTAAGAGAATTTCATATGAGATTGGAGGATCCAGCTCAGATTGATCCTCAAGGAGGAGTACGTTCCTATATTCAAGGTCATGAGGTAGTGATAACTCATGAAGATTTATGTGAGGAGTTTGGCCTTGAATGGAGTGATAATCTCTTGGATATTGTAGAGCAGTTCCGAATGCTTCGGAACTGGACTCGAATAAATGAAGTATTGCATGGTCGAGAAGGTGTGGAGGAATTGATTTCATCGGTTACTACACTAACTCCTGACGCATACATTATCCAAGATATCCTACGATGTACTATCATGATAAAGGTGGGAGTAACATGGATGATCACATCTCAATTGAGTATGGTCACCTATCATATTTTAGGAAAAATTAAGTTTGATATGGCAGATCTCCTATTATCTATGATCTGATATACATATTAGTTGAAAGATCCACGGCGACAGCGATTGAATACTCTTCCATTGGGAGGAATAACTCAACGCAATGTATTCAAGAAATGTCGGTCTCTCAATATGGAAGTTTATCATCTTGTCTATCGTCCAACCAGATTATCCTCTCTATCTATTCATCCTCCACGTCAGGAGCGAGCTCCAACTCCACAACCTCCATTTCGACGAGGTGTGTCAGTGAGAGAGACCCAATGAGACCTTCAGGAGCTAGCGGATATCAATCGAAAGGTGACAATAATGTCAAAAAAGATTTCTGGAATCGAGAAGATGGTACGAAAGATCATGGTGGCCCTTAAATTAACTCCATCACCGCCTAGAGAGGAGAGCCCAGAAGAGGAGCAGCCACGACCATCGGTTCGTCGAAGACATCGTGTAGGTGATGAAGGAGAATGCAGCAGTATGGGGGCTGGAGAGTAGGAGAATGAAGATCATTTTATTTTTGTAATTAATACAGGTTTTCAGAGACACCAAAAAGGACTGCTGTTACTACCACGTGGCACTAGTTCTAGCGTTGGCGTTTGTATCAGCAAACTTTCTAGGTTTAACTATTTCAGTTTGGAATAATTTATGGCTTTGTTTAAGTGTTCTTTTATGCTTATCTTGCTAAAATATTTTAAGAATCTCCTGCATTGTTATGAAATTTTTTTTACTCCATAGTCTGATAATTATTCATATTTGTCTTGAAAAGATAAATTATCATGTGGCATTATCTTAGCTATTTCAATTTAGTGTTAATGAATTTTGATTAAAATAATGTTACAAGTTATATAAAGTGATTTTATCATGACGGCTAAAGGAAATAAAAACAAAAAGGATATTCAGCATATCATGAAGTAGATAATTGATATTTTAAATTTTTTGTTGATTTCTACTTCATGCAAATGATTGGATACAAATGAATGAGAGATTTAGGTATCCAAAGAGGACCGGGTGTGACGGTTCCTTTGGGTACCCAAATACAACATGTTTGCTTTTGGGGAGATAGTGATGAATGGGCCCTTTTGAGTGGAGCTTGTGTTTCTTCTTTAGCTTTGGGTCTCCATTCAAACCATGGAGAAATGTTTTTTTTTATTTTTCAAATTTCCATACTCATTTTCTTGAATGTTTAGATAACAATGACTTTTGAATTTATTTTTTAAAGGAAATTTGTTTGCGTTTAATTTTAGGTTGGGAGAAACATGATATTGTAAATTATGTTGATTTTGATTTTGATTTACAAATCCTTTATGTTCTTTACTCCCATTTTTAAACTTAGGTAAGATGTTCATTTTCATATTCAACTTGTTTTTAGATATAGTTTGATATTGTGAATTTGTATTTACCATTTTCATAAGTAAGTTGATTTTTGATTTTAATTCATCATTCTTAATAATAAGATTATGTCTAGCTTTATTATAAGCGAATGTGCTGTTTTTAAGAATGGAAACAATTGAATCAATATAATTTTGATAGTTATTTCTATATTCATCAAATGTTTCATCCATCTCTTTAATTTCAATTTTATAGTCCTTACACTTAGCACAATCATTTTTCAAGGATGAATTTTCTAAACATAATCTTTCATTTTGTTCTTTTATAAAAAGAAGTTGCTTTTCAAGTTCCTTGTGTTTTTCTTTTAATTAATTATATTCTACACAAGGTGTAGTGTTTTCAACTAAGGAACTGGATAAATTTGAATTTGATTGTTCATTAATTTTTGCCTTTAAATTTTTGTTTTCTAAGCGCAAATGTTTTTTAGCATCATTTAATTTCTTAATTTTGCGCTTTGTAGTTTGAAGCAATTGTAATGAAGAAATAGAAGTACAAAAAATAGGATGTGATTTCCTTACGTTGCTTTCGGGAGAGTCATGATTTGAATACATAGTTTCTTTGACATCTTTTTGGCATTCCTCTTCCGAAGACAGTACTTCTTCTTCTTTTCCTTTTGATGTGTGCTCCATTGATCCATCATGAGAGGAGCAATCTTGAAGACTTGTGCAAGCTTGCATATTCTCCTGTTCTTGCGATTGTTCCATACCTGTGGATGGAGAATCATACATTTCTTCAAGAAATTTACATACTTTGTATGCACTAGAAAAGCAATATATTAATTTGAAGATATCTTGAGATAAAGCATAGAAAATATAGTTCATAGCTTTTGCATTTATGTGACGCTCTTGATTATTTGATTCGGCTGCTGTTCTTGTTATTGCTATATCCCATGCGTTGATATCTAATGTTTTAATAAACCTTTCCATTAATAATTTCCAACCTTCGTAATTTCTTCCTTCAAACAAGGGTGGTGCAAGAGATTTTTCTTCTTCATAGAAGTTTCCCCCACTAATAGAAGCGAGATCATAAGACGCCATTATTCCCAATTGTTAAGCCGATTTGGAATAACCTCCCACTGATACCACTTATTGGATTTGTAGGCGCCCTTAGAGGGGGGGTGAATAAGGGTTTTAAAATTTCAGAGATTATGAGAGAAAATAAATCTCAGATACTACCGCCAGCAGTAGTGTTAACGCTCGGCGTTAGCAACAGTGAGAATACTTTTACGTTTGAACAATGAGAATCACAGAGTACGACTCAGAGATGAAACAATAAACATATTTTCATTAATCATTAACTGGAAGTAAAAATGATTACAAAACTTTTCCCAATAATGCATGGAAAGAGGCGACCAATGAAAACTCTTTTGGTTTTCTATACCGACCCTTCTCCCAAGGACCGGTTGGCTTTAGCCTATCTCTCCCTAGACAAGGCCTCAAGCTGCTCTAGACCTTCCCTTACATGAAAGGCCTCAAGCACTCCCTAGATCTACACCCTAGACGTAGTCGCCAACACGAGGCGAATTTCCCTTAGTCCCCGCAAGGCCCTAGTCGCCGTGTGGCGAGTTCCTCTACCGAATAAAAGATATAAAGGTTACAATAAGAAAAGTAATATAAGACACAAACTAGAAACTCCCTCAAAAGTAGAACTTGATGTCGATGTAGATGCGATCGTATTATTCTTCAAGTTCTTTTGTGTTCACGAACATTGATGGAGTTCTTCGGGCTGCTTCTGAAGGTTCACTCGAGTGCTCTGAAAGTAAGGCTCCAATAACTTCTGTAACAGCAAAAACATAATGGAGGAAGCACCGCTCTTTAAATAGATTTGACAACAACCGCCTGCACTAGTACTACCACCCCGCGATAGTGACATGACGTGCACACGGATTGTGGCAGTTAAGGAAACTTCTGAGCGCAAACGGTTGTGACAGCCTAGCGCGCCGCGGTTACACTATCGCCCCGCGATAATGCGATTTCCTTACTTCAGCAAATATCTCTTTCCAAAATTTCCCCTCAATCAACTGCAGACGGGATGTTTCCAAAAGCTACCGTCGGGCGTTAGACCTAACGCGCCGCGATAGTACTTGCCAAAAATAGCGACCCGTCGACATTCCTTTTTCTCCACTTTCCTTTCTGTCAATAGTTTACAAATATGCTAGCGCCAGCGTCAGTGCTAGCGCTCCTCGGTAGATTATTTCATCGGGCGCATCTTCGTCGAGCTGACCTCATCTTTCGTCGATCTCAATCTGGTTCGTTAAACGGAAACTTGTTTTCGTCGATCTCAATCTGGTTTGTCGAACGACACCATTTTCATCGAACACCATTTCGTCTTTCGGATGCTAGCACCAGCGTTACTGCTAACGCTCTGCGGTAGAGCAGCAGTTCATCGATCGGTCTCAGCTTTCGTCGATCGTCGAACGCCCTGATATGAATTTCGTCGAATGGAACTAGCACCAACGGTAGTATTACCGCTCCGCGGTATGACATTTATTTCGTCGAGCGACGCGATAGAGCATGCAGTTCATCGAACGGAGCAACAAGTTCATCGAACCTGGTTCGTCGAACACATCATCCAGTTCGTCGAATGTAGGATTCCTTCTCAGCGGTTGTTAGCGCCAGCGATAGGCATAACGCGGGGCGGTAGAGCTTTCAGATCTTCTCAGCGGTTTCATATCACTGGTTTCGTCTCAGTGGTTTTGTTAGTGCTAGCGCTAATGGTAAGGTTAGCACGGTGCGGTAGCAACAACACACAGCACCTTGGAGATTTGAAAGCAGAGAATCCCGCATACTATAAACACAAAACAAGTATGATCAAATACAATAGGATTTGTTATTGTCAAACTAAGAGATGCGGAAAGCATGTTCCAACAAGCATCTTCGTCGAACGTCTCATTTCGTCGAACGCAGTTTCATTTCGTCGAACGACAATTTATTTCGTCGAACACCACTTTCGTCGAATGGATAGCATCCAGCGTTAAGCTCTAACGCCTGGCGTTGAGTTTCATCTTTAATCAGCTGGCACGCCATTTCGTCGAACAAAAAATTTCATCGAACACATATCGTCGAACGGGCTTCTTCTTTCATCAAACACAGTTTCGCCAAATGCCAGATCATCGAACGCAGTTTCCATTTCACCGAACGGAGATTCCGTTCTCAGCAGTTTCCTTCTCAGCGGTTTCCATCTCAGCGGTTTCATTTCGTCGAACGACAGTTCATTGACCGAAGCTTTCAGTTTGTCGAACGCAGCTTTCATTTCGTTGAAAGCTAGCGCCCAACGTTAAGTCATAACGCATGGCATTAGACAACTTTCAATCCTTCTGCTTGTGGTTAGTGTCAGACCATTGTTTCAGCAACCTAGTGACATATCTGTCCAAACCTGCATGCTAAAAACACAATGGCAATCAAGATCAAATACAAATAGGATTTGTTATTCTCAAAATAAAGGGATGCGAAAAACCATGTTCCAACAATCTCCCCCTTTTTGATAATAACAAATCCAATTAGAGATAAATATGATTCATAGATAAAGAATTTGTGTTTTTATAAAGATATATGACATACAGCAATTATAAGATAATGATAGGAATTATAGTTCATTGAACATTGTGCTCCCCCTATAAAGATGCTCCCCCTTAGTGTATACTCCCATAAACTAGATGCATGCCCCCCTTAATCTAGTGAATCCTACTCCGTTAATCAATATGATTTAGCATTTTATTCTCCCCCTTTGTTATTAGCAAAAGAGGGTGGAGTGAAACAAAACTAGAATAATGAAGACAAATGTTGGGACATAACTAAGAGAGGATTAAGAGTTTTGTGTAAACAAAATGTAAGACATGATCGAGCTAAGGGAGAGAGTAGCACAACGGAAAACTATATGATAAGCGTGAAAGAACATCATTCAAAGATTATACCAAAGGAATGTAATCACTTGCTTTTTAAATTTATTTTAAGAGTGATTCTATTTGTTAAGATAAATGCAAGTTTGTTTGAAAAAGCAAAAGTGAAAACAAAATGTAGAAATAAGCATGAGAACACATGATATAAGGATACTTGATTAGATAGAGAAATGCGGAAAACAAAAACAAAACAAATAAGAGTAGTATTTTTGTTATAGTTTGACCATTCCAACAATATGTCTAGACTTTTCACTTTTGAGCATTTTAACTTTGAAAATTTTCATAACAAATAGGCAAGCATGATTTAGCATATTCAAGAAGATAATAACTACAATGTAACCAATTCGTATTTCAAGTAAAGAAAACATTGTAGAAATCATGCATTACAATCTAGTGCTTTTGCTAAAGTTTTTAGAGAATTACGTAATGTTTGCATTAGGATCCAATTCTCATGAGTGGAAGCTTTATGAAAAACAATGATGTGTGCGTAAGGTGTTTTGATAAAAGTATACAAGTGAAATAATCAAAACACATGACATATATAATGAAATAGTGACAACAATATTAAGGATGCAATCTTATAATTACTTTCACACATAAAATCTAGAATAAAGTTTAAAGGCACAAATAATGAGTAAACAACCAAGGTGCTTCGCCCACACAAAGCTTATTAAGACTTATCAGGCAGCGAAGTATTGCTTGGTGGACAACATAAGTAATTTTTTTTATAAAAATTATATTTTTAGTGATCCGGTGTACAAATAGAAGTGATAAAAAGAAATATGTTTGCACATGACACTTTACAATTCTTTCCAAGGTGCTCAACCTCACAATGCTTATTGATGAGTACTTTTTGTACTCATCTTTATAGTATAATTTTGATGTAATTTTAATATGAATTTATATCAATTATTTGTTTTATCTTAGAATAATCATTCCTTTTTATTTCTGTCACTAATATAAGTTTAGTTTATGTTTTGCAGGTTTTCTGGGCACTTTGAGCAAAAATATCAAGTACACGCCCAAGGTCACGGGCGTGACCAAGGGCGTGTCAGCCTAAGATGTGTTCCAGACCTGCTGCCGCTACTTCGGGCCCATTCCGTGAAGATTCGCCAAGTACACGCCCCAGGTCACGGGCGTGACCAAGGGCGTGACATCCAAGTCACGGTCGGGACCACGCCACCAGCATCCAGATCGAGCCGCCGCATCATTTAAAGTTACACGCCCTCGGTCACGGGCGTGACCGAGGGCGTGACCTCCAGTCACGGGCGTGACTCGCCCCGCACTTCTTCCCGCCAGAGTTTCCCGCCAGCAGCACTATTTCAAGATTACACGCCCCAGGTCACGGGCGTGACCTAGGGCGTGACGCGTCCAAAACGCCTGCATTGAAGCCAGAACGCGCCCTCTCCGCACCAGCATCGATCACGCCCCTTACACGCCCTTGGTCACGGGCGTGACCAAGGGCGTGTAACCTCATTTTTCAGCTATATAAAGCCATCTTTTCCAGAATGTTGAAAAAAACGAGTTTTTTAGGATTAGATACTTCGTTTCATGTTTATTTTTCATGTTTTAGTAGTCTTGTAATCCTTCTTCTTGCAAATTGTATTTTCATTTCAATAGTCGTAATTCTCAATTTCATAGCTTGTACTCTCTTTTGTAATTTAATAAATTAGATCTTTTCTTCTCTCATTCCCTCTCTCTTTTATGATACGCTTTTTTATTTATTTTGATTCCCCAATCTCCATGAGTACCTAAAATCTCTATTGGTACTCGATCGAGATGATCCAAGGAATAATATTGGTTTTGAAGTAATTTAGAATTGCTCTTTCTCTTTTCTAAAAACGCTTAAGATTTATCCTTAATTTTAATGAAATGAGATTATACTTTCTAGTTTATAATTCTCGTTCTTGTTTTCGTTCTTTAGTTAGCCGAACAAGCTCGTAAGGCGAATCGATCATTCAAGGATAAAAAGAGTAGAATGCAATCCTCGAGAGAGGACGACGTTACCCTTCCGGATTGGAGTAAAAGCCAATAGCGGGATTCACTTCGATAAGGCGAGTTTTAGGGGTTTCGATTCTAGAACGAGAGTTCGATTGATCAACCTAAACTCAGGTGAGCGCATCCTCGAGAGAGGTGCGTTCATAATTCGGGAATCTCCACGGTCAAGGCTATGTTATTAAGAGAATGCGCTTTTATTCTTCGTTTTTATTTTATCTCCAAGGTGATTCAAAGATCGAGTGCTGACCTTTTTACTCGTCATTTAATTTAATCTTATTTTTATTTTCCGTTCGCAAAATCACTCCCAAGTTCTATTTGATAAAATAATAGAGATTTTCTTGAAGTAAGAGTACTCAACCGCCCCGAGTCTAATACGACCTTGTTTCAATAACCTATACTACATTCGATACGGTACACTTGCCGTTATCGTTTGCAAGCATAGTTTTGCCCATCAAGTTTTTGGCGCCGTTGCCGGGGACACGGTTGATATTCCGAAAAAAGAAATATTTATTAATTTTATCGTTCTCTTTCTTCTCCCCCTTTTCTTTAATTTTATTTTTATATAAAAAAAATCTTAAAAAGCGCAATCTAAATTCTCGGAAAGGACGCTTTGGGTTTGAATTCCCATCATAGCCTCTAGTACCTTGCAAACCCTTCACCGGGTAGATCTTGGGAAGTCCGGGACTAATTTAACCCGCTTTTTGAAAAAAACTTTATAATAAAAATATTTATAAAATTCCGTTCATTTAGGTAAAGGTTGTTTCCTTTTTATTTTTTTAATTATGAAATTATCCGAATTGGCCGTTAAAATTGCCGAGCTTACAAACCAAGTTTATATCTTACAAGTCGCACGAAAACGCCAAATTAGTTATTATTATTGTGGTGCGCCTCATCAAAGTGAGGAATGTTATTTACATTCTTAATTCCCAAAAGAATTATTATGAAAATAATTATCCTCAATATTATGCAAATAATTTTGATAATAATTACGATCATAATTTTTCATCTTTTAATGAAAATAATTCTTCAAACTTTGATGAAAATAAATTTTCTAATTTTAATGAAAATAATTTTTTGGCATTTAATAATTGTTCTTCTAGCTCCGAAGTTGATTATTGCTCGTGGCAAGCTCACCCGGATAGTTCCCGGAGCAACGAAGATAAATCTTTAGATCCGAATTTTTGTTTCTCTTCTTATACACCGCAGTCTTCGTTCTCTAATTTGGGGGAAATTTCGCAGATCCAAATAGATAATTCCCCCCAAAATTTAGAGGAAAATAATTTTTCTAATTTTCACGAGAATAATTTTTCGGCCTCTAAAAATTCGTCTTCTAGCCCCGAAGTAGATTATTCTTGGTGGCACGGTCACCCGGATAGTCTTCAGGGCGATGAAAATAAAACTTTAGATCCGAATTCTTGTTCTTCTTTTACGCCGCAATTTTTGTACTCTAATTTTGGGGAATATCCGCTTTTTCAATTTGATACTCCACCCCAGAATTTAGATGAGAATTTTCTTTCTTCTAGTGTTTTTTCCTCGTCTTTGGAAAATTTAGTTATGGAGGAACATGATTGCTCATGTACTCCCATAGTTTCTTTTCCCAATTATGAAAAAAAATTCTCTTACCAAGAAATTCTTAATGTTTCGGGCACCCCGGATGAACTAGAAGAAGAACAAGTTTCCTCTCCTACTTCACCCGGATCTTCTTTCCTTTATCATGAATTTTCGCAAATCCCTTCTATTTTAATTCAACCAGAAATTCATGAAATTTTTGTGTCCGAAAATCTCATTCCGCTTGGTAATACGCTAGATTTTCCTAATGAAAATTTTATTTTGGAAAAGGAACAACCGGAGCTTAATCATTTATTTTCGCAAGCGCTTCCTCCTTGCGAAACATTTTCTGAATCGCTTAGTTCTGATTCTTTTAATACTAATAATTTCCTTGTAGATGATGAGCCGTTGCAACCAAACGTCTTCAGAGATCCATTTGCCGCTCATCTTCATCTTTCCAAATTACCTAAGGTTTGTTTAGGTAATTTGGATTCACAATTTCAAGCTCACCGACAACAAAAGAATCAAGACTACAGCGGAGGAGTTGTCGTGCGACTGACGCCGGCCCATTCACCCACGCGTGAATTAGGGGAGTTGCCTGTTCACTTCTCTTTCAAATTTCCATTTTCCTAACAATAACCGTCTAGCTTAAAGACGGGATAAAGAAAGCGCTCTTGGGAGGCACCCCTTGCTTATCTTTAATTTTATGTATTCTCCTTTTAAAAAAAAAGTTTATTTTTCAAAATTTTCTTCATACTTAGTTTTAAACATTGGGACAATGTTTAATTTTAAGTATGGGGGTGTAGCTTCGCTTTCATTGTTTCTTTTTTATTTATTTGAAAAAAAAATAGTAATAATAATAATAAATAACGCCTAGCCTTGTTGTTTTTAATATTCTAGAAATTTAGTTTGAGGTACGATTATAAGTATTCCTACATTTTTAATTTAGCTAATATTTTATTTTATCAAAATTTGTTAAATTTAAATTTGAAGTAATTTGGTTTTAAGAAACATTTTATGTTTTTAATTCGATTAGAGAGTTAATTTAGCACTACTTCTCCGTTTAATTTTAAATAGCTTCACTTTGTGGTAAATTGGCTAAACATCTCTAGATTTTTTTTCATTATATTCGCTTTTAACTTTATGATCTTAGGAAATCTCATTCCACTAAAAATTTGCTCTCAAAATAGTTTAATTTATAAACTAGAAGTTTTTCTTTACCCTTGGTAAACATTTGAATTTTTTTTCTTTTCCCCTTTTGTTAGATCATATGTCATGGGAATAAGGAGATGTTAGTTCTTTATTCTCTGGTAAACATATGCAACCCAAAATTCCAAAAAAAAATGAAGAGAGAAAAATGTGTATATGTCGTGGAAATGATAGGATAATAGTCTATCATTCTCTGGTATTACATATACTTAAAAAAAATGAAAAAAAGGGGCTGAGAGGATAAAATTCATCACCCCAATCAAAAACCTCTTCATACCCTTTGTCTTCATTTTGCCATTCCGCTTAAACACACTCCTAGCCAATTTCATTGTTTCTAGTCTTAAACTAAATTATTAAGAGAGCAATATTTTGGTAGGTGTCTTTTCCTTAAGATTCTTTTATGTTAGAGTGTCTATAATTTCAATCTAATTTTGTTTGAAAATTTCTATAATTTCGATTGCTAAATAATTATCTTGAGAAGTAGTTAGCTAAACAAATTTCTCTTTTTAAATTATCAACATGACTTATGACTTAATTCTTGAATTCCTAAAATTTGCTTTTGACTTATTCTTGGTTTAATAAAATTTTAGTCAATTAAAAATAATACCGATGTCTTGCAATTCTTTCCTCATTCTTTTGCTCTGGAATAGCAAAAGCTCAAGTATGGGGGTGTTTGATGAGTACTTCTTGTACTCATCTTTAAGTATAATTTTGATGTAATTTTAATATGAATTTATATCAATTATTTGTTTTATCTTATAATAATCATTCCTTTTTATTTCTGTCACTAATATAAGTTTAGTTTATGTTTTGCAGGTTTTCTGGGCACTTTGAGCAAAAATATCAAGTACACGCCCAAGGTCACGGGCGTGACCAAGGGCGTGTCAGCCTAAGATGTGTTCCAGACCTGCTGCCGCTACTTCGGGCCCATTCCGTGAAGATTCGCCAAGTACACGCCCCAGGTCACGGGCGTGACCAAGGGCGTGACATCCAAGTCATGGTCGGGACCACGCCACCAGCATCCAGATCGAGCCGCCGCGTCATTTAAAGTTACACGCCCTCGGTCACGGGCGTGACCGAGGGCGTGACCTCCAGTCACGGGCGTGACTCGCCCCGCACTTCTTCCCGCCAGAGTTTCCCGCCAGCAGCACTATTTCAAGATTACACGCCCCAGGTCACGGGTGTGACCTAGGGCGTGACGCGTCCAAAACGCCTGCATTGAAGCCAGAACGCGCCCTCTCCGCACCAGCATCGATCACGCCCCTTACACGCCCTTGGTCACGGGCGTGACCAAGGGCGTGTAACCTCATTTTTTCAGCTATATAAAGCCATCTTTTCCAGATGTTGAAAAAAACGAGTTTTTTAGGATTAGATACTTCGTTTCATGTTTATTTTTCATGTTTTAGTAGTCTTGTAATCCTTCTTCTTGCAAATTGTATTTTCATTTCAATAGTCGTAATTCTCAATTTCATAGCTTGTACTCTCTTTTGTAATTTAATAAATTAGATCTTTTCTTCTCTCATTCCCTCTCTCTTTTATGATACGCTCTTTTATTTATTTTGATTCCCCAATCTCCATGAGTACCTAAAATCTCTATTGGTACTCGATCGAGATGATCCAAGGAATAATATTGGTTTTGAAGTAATTTAGAATTGCTCTTTCTCTTTTCTAAAAACGCTTAAGATTTATCCTTGATTTTAATGAAATGAGATTATACTTTCTAGTTTATAATTCTCGTTCTTGTTTTCGTTCTTTAGTTAGCCGAACAAGCTCATAAGGCGAATCGATCATTCAAGGATAAAAAGAGTAGAATGCAATCCTCGAAAGAGGACGACGTTACCCTTCCGGATTGGAGTAAAAGCCAATAGCGGGATTCACTTCGATAAGGCGAGTTTTAGGGGTTTCGATTCTAGAACGAGAGTTCGATTGATCAACCTAAACTCAGGTGAGCGCATCCTCGAGAGAGGTGCGTTCATAATTCGGGAATCTCCACGGTCAAGGCTATTTTATTAAGAGAATGCGCTTTTATTCTTCGTTCTTATTTTATCTCCAAGGTGATTCAAAGATCGAGTGCTGACCTTTTTACTCGTCATTTAATTTAATCTTATTTTTATTTTCCGTTTGCAAAATCACTCCCAAGTTCTATTTGATAAAATAATAGAGATTTTCTTGAAGTAAGAGTACTCAACCGCCCCGAGTCTAATACGACCTTGTTTCAATAACCTATACTACATTCGATACGGTACACTTGCCGTTATCGTTTGCAAGCATAGTTTTGCCCATCACTTATTAAGACTTATCAGGAGGGTGAGTAGTGCTTGGTGGAGTTATCTTTGGCTTTTTATTTCAGATTTTTATTTTGGGCCGAAGGTCTCTGAATTCACTTGTTGTTGCAAACAATAATATTATTGAAATAACACTTCTATATTGTGCATGAAATTTATTTTTGAAAGATGATGTAGGTAATTTAGACATACAACTTAATATTTTAAAACTATTACACTACACAATCATGCAAGACTAAGATTATGAGCACATGTAGATTACCAAAATAGTGAGTGTATAATTCATTGATTAACATAAAGCATTACTCATATTTAGAGGCATGCTAGGCAATTATACATAATTATCTATAGACTATTTCAGTGCACATAATCAGATTAAGGTCAAGGCATGACACAAACAATGTTTAGGATATTTGAAATTAAAATTAGACATTGAAGGCTACCTCAATGTGTATGCCTACTCAATTTTGACAATTTGAAACAAAATGACAAAGATGTATGCTCTTGTGAAGACATATAGTCAAACCATAATTTTATAAAGAGTTACAGCAAAACAGATAACAAAACATATTTTTGATCATTTTGAATTATTTGAAATTTTTTTGTATTTTGAAATAAAACAACCAAATTAATAATAAAAGAATTTGAAATCAGACACAATAAACTAAGAAAAATCATTAGAAAAATACCAAAAAGATACTAGTGAACGCAGAATGTTCATCTGGAGAAAAAGGCTAACGCCTGGTGTTAACTAGTTAACGCCGAAACAATACTCGGTTTTTGAGAATTTTTGAAATTTTTTCTTTTGGCTAATAGTATATATATAGACCTTCTTAGGGTGAAATTTCAGAGAAATTGGAAATGATTAGAAGGCTATATAAGTATGTTTTATTTGTTCAAAAATGATTTTTATATTTTTATTTGGTTTTCATATATTTGTGACTTACAAGATCACTAGAGCTCAAAAATGATAAAGAATGCAAAACACAAGATAAGCATGTTCGATCAAAACGAAAATGCATGAGCATGTTCGATCAAAAAATAAGAATGCATGAATAATATAATCATAAAGAGTGCATGCAAAATATATGAAATAGGAATCTCCTAGATTATAATACCCTAACTGTATGCCTACACACTAGCCCCGTACTAAGTGATGGACGGGCATGAGGAGCTGCACACATGCCGTAGGATGGGGTGTTAATCCCATATGCACACACTAGAGAACGCTCAACCTAGCACTCTTTCCCCCTAGTGCCTCGCAAGGCCCCACTAGAACCCTCCCCAGTTAAGGACAAGACATAACATAGTGGTTAGGTCTTCTAATGCATACAATCATACGCCCTCGCTATTGTGAGACACATAATGTGGGTGAACGATCATGAACATCCAAAGCATTTTGTACTATGGAAATAATTTTAAGTCACATAGTTATTATATCTTTCAAATTTTCTACTTTAAGATGGATTAATTATGACATTATTGATAACTAACATGAATGATAATATTTATTAGTTGATAATGCTAGTATGATGAGTTCATATTATGCCATAAGAATATTGCATGTCTCTTATATCGATAGAAATTCAATTTGATGACCTAGAATTAAGTGATGATATGATTTCATGTTATTGATATCAAGGTGATTCTAAGGTCTAGATATAGTAAGGTACATGTAATCACAATACATAATTTAATTATCATGATCACCAATTTTATGAAAGAACCAAAATGATCTTTTGTAGTTATGTGTAATGTTTGAATTAAAAGATCTTTTGATATTACATAATATAATTATGATCATTAATTTTATCACAAAGAGATTTTGATACTCATAATTAATTAATGTAAGTGAAATATATAAAACAATTCATTTTCAACCTTTTCAAAATATTAAAGAGAAAGATTGCAAGGTGAATGATGAATACAATGAGAAACTATTTTTTGGTTATTTTTGAAAGGTTGTATAAATTTTCTCGTTGGTTTTTGAATATTAAACAAAAACATATATTTTTAGTGATTTTTTAGAATTTTAAAATTATAAAAAATCGGATACTTGAGCTAGCGCCAGCGTTAGGTCCTAGCGCCTGCGTTAGCTCATAGGAAGTGCTTATTTTAATCATATAGCCTAGATTTTCTTTGGTTTTGCTTCCGATTTTGCTTAATTATGTTTGTGCATTGTAAGGCCTGTCTAATGAAGTGAAGAGACAAGAAGAAATCCCAAAAAGTTGCGGAAGTTAAAATTTTAGTACATGGGTTTCATATTCATTAAAGCTCCATATTCATTAAACCTTAATTCTTGAGTTTTGCACAACATATGCATGAGTGAAATGATCATAAATAAGTGAAATAATATTTATGCAATTTTTCAATTCCTGTTTGACATGATTATGATTAAACATACTAGGGGTAATCAAAAATGAAGCAAATATATTACATACCTAAGCAAAATTTGTGCATTTTTTAAATCTAGCCTAATACCCCTAAAAACAACTTTTGAATCCATTTTGACACTTATTTCATTTAGTCTTAATAATATCATATGACAAATTTAGTTTTTCAAATTTTATAAGACTTTTAGGAAATTGATTTAGAAGGATAAAAATAAAAAGGATAAGTAGATCACTTGAAAAAATGACATGACTTTTTATTCAACTTTATTCAATTTGATTTATTTATGAATTTTGGTTTAATTTGTGAAAGTCATATCACAAGTTATATAAAGTGATCATATCATGATGGTTCAACAAAAAATAAAATAAAAAAAATAAAAAGAAATAGGCTAGGCATATCATGAAGTAGATTGATGATATTTCATTTTTAGTTAATTTCTACTTCATGCAAATGATTGGATTCTAATGAATGGGAGATTTAGGTATCCAAAGAGGACCGGGTGTGACGGTTCCTTTGGGTACCCAAATACATCGTGTTTGCTTTTGGGGAGATAGTGATGAATGAGCCCTTTTGAGTGGAGTTAGTGTTTCGTCTTTAACTTTGGGCCTCCATTCAAACCTTGGACAAACATTATTTTAGTTTTCAAATTTCCATAATCATTTACTTGAATATTTGGATCAGAATGATTTTTGAATTTATAATTTGAAGGAAATTTGTTTGCATTTAATTTTAGGTTGGGAGAAACAAGATTTTGTAAATAATGGTGATTTTGATTTTGATTTACAAATCCTTTATGTTCCTTACTCCAATTATTAAACTTAGTTAAGATGTTCATATTCATATTCAACTTGTTTTTAGATATAGTTTGATATTGTGAATTTGTATTTACAATTTTCATAAACAAGTTGATTTTTTATTTTAATTCATCATTCTTGATCTTTAAATTATGTCTAGAATTATTATAAGCGATTATGCTATTTTTAAGAGTGGAAACAATTGAATTAATATGATTTTGATATTTATTTCAATATTCATCAAATGTTTCATCCATCTCTTTAATTTCAATTTTATAGTCTTTACACTTAGCACAATCATTTTTCAAAGATGAATTTTCTAAACATAATCTTTCATTTTGTTCTTTTACAAAAGTAAACTCATTTTCAAGTTTATTGTGTTTTTCTTTTAATTCATTATATTCTACACAAGGTGTAATGTTTTCAACTAAGGAGTCATTGATAAAACTAGATAAATTAGAATTTGATTCTACATTAATTTTTGCCTTTAAATTTTTATTTTCTAAGCGCAAATGTTTATTAGCATTTTTTAATTTCTTAATTTTGTGTTTTGTAGTTTGAAGCAATTGTAATGTAGAAATAGAAGTACAGAAAATGGGATTTGATTTCCTTATATTGCTTTCGGGAGAGGCACAATTTGAACACATAGTTTCGTTGACATCTCTTTGGCACTCCTCTTCCGAAGACAGTACTTCTTCTTCTCTTCCATTTGATGTGTGCTCCATTGATCCATCATGAGAGGAGCATTCTTGAAGACTTGTGCAATCTTGCATATTCTCCAGTTCTTGCGATTGTTCCAAACCTGTAGAAGGAGAATCATAAGTTCTTTCAAGAAAATTCCAAATCTCATATGTGGTAGGTAACGTATAAATAAGTTTGAAAATATTTTGGTCTAACGCACAAAATATACTATTCGTAGATTTTGCATTTAAAATAATTTCGTTTCTAGTTAGTACGCTAGGTGGCTTTTCAATAGTAATATTCCAAACTTTTTCATCTAAGGCCTTAAGAAAATTTTTCATTAATATTTTCCACCCTTTATAATTTTTGCCCATAAATAAAAGTGGTGATAATCCTTTTTCATTTACATTAAAATTTTCCCCAGTAGTAGAAGCGAGATCATGATCAAGAGACGCCATTATTCCCTGTTGTTAAGCTGATTTGGAATAACCTCCCTTTGATACCACTTGTTGGATCTGTAGGCGCCCTTAGAGGGGGGTGAATAAGGGTTTTAAAAACTTTAAACTTTATTAGCAAACTTTTGATATTTTGGTCGAAGTAAATTAAATCAAAAGTAAAGAGATAATGAAATTAGAAATGAAATCAATTTTTTTTAAACAAGAAAAGACATGATTATCATTTATAAAATTGATTACAAAATCTGATTTCAATGACGCTAGAAATCAAAGCGAATAATATGAAAACCCTTTTTGTATTCTATACCGACTCGTATCCCCACGAACTGGTTGGCTTTAGCCGATCTCTCCCCAGATACGGCCACAAGCCACTCTAGCCAATCAATCTCCAGAAAGGCCTCGAGCACCCCCTAGATATCTACTCCCTAGACCTAGTCGCCAACACGAGGCAAATTACTCCCTAAGTCCTACCTAGACCTAGTCGCCAACATGAGGCAAATTCACAAAACGATTATAACCATAAAATAAAAGACAAATACAAAATATAAATATGAAACTCCCTATGAGGTAATCTGAAGGAGACGCCGAAGAATCACTAAAGATCGTTGAAGTCCAAGCATGCGTTCTTCTCGTTGTGTTAGCGTGTTGATCCAAGCCTCCTTTGATTCATCCTTTTGAAATATGAGTGGGATATGTGTTGGTCTGGAATTACGGCCCTCACAAAGTTTCTGAAGTGCTGGAATAGGGCTCTTGGCAATCAGTAGTAAGAGACATCAAAATCATCCAATTTATAGACTTTGAGCTAACGCCGACGTTTAGAGATAACGCCGGGCGTTGACCAAGTATAGCAACATATTGATGGCTCAGATCTTCAGAAGAGGAAGGAGATTCTGCAATTTAGGAATTGTTTTATTTTAGGCAATATCAATGCCGGCGTTAAGGCTAACGCGGGCGTTGGGCAAATCATTCCTAAAGTTCCTCCTGCAATCAAGGCTGCTTTCTCCTTGCCAAATTCGTCGACTGGATAGTGCCCAGCATTAAGACTAACGCCTGGAGTTGAGTTTCTTTCTTTAATCAGCTGGCATGCCATTTCGTCGAATAGCATCTTCGTCGAATGTCTCATTTCGTCGAACGCAGTTTCATTTCGTCTAACACCACTCATTTCGTGGAACGACAATTTATTTTGTTGAATACCATTTTTGTTGAACGGATAGAGCCCGACGTTAAGCTCTAACTCCTAGCGTTGAGTTTCATCTTTAATTAGCTGGCACGCCATTTCGTCGAATAGAAAGTTTCATCGAACACATTTCATCGAACGGGCTTCTTCTTTTGTCGAACATAGTTTCGTCAAATGCCAGATCATCGAAAGCAGTTTCCATTTCGTCGAACGGAGCATCCGTTCTCAGCGGTTTCCTTCTCAGCAGTTTCATTTCGTCGAACGCCAGTTCGTCGAACGCAGCTTTCAGTTCATCGAACGCAGCTTTCATTTCGTTGAACGCTAGCGCCCAGCGTTAAGTCATAATGCCTGGCGTTAGATAACTTTCAATCCTTCTGCTTGTGGTTAGTGCCACACTATTGTTTCAGCAACCTGGTATCATATCTGTCCAAACATGCATGCTAAAAACACAATGGAAAACAAGATCAAATACAAGTAGGATTTGTTATTCTCAAAACAAAGGGATGCGGAAAACCATGTTCCAACAGTTTGGACCCGCAAGTCCTCTGCCATAGCCCTCAAGCCTCACAGATCTCAAGCCCTCAAGCTTGACACTCAGATCTGAAAACAAAACCCATAACATTGGCCCGCAAGCCTTTACAAATAAAGATATACTACGTAAACCTTTTCTGCCTGATGGAGATCGACTTCTTGAATCGAAGAAGATGCTTTTGATTTAAATCTGAACGGTACAAATCTTCATCAAGCTTTCTTGCTTTGCCGGATGTTTACTGACTACCTTTCGTGAACAAAACTTAATAGTCAATCAGACTAGACTGCAACTTGAAGAACACAGAATGATCATTTTGTTCTTCCCTTCTTTCTTTCTTCACCGCCGCTTGTACTGTTGTATTGCTAGGCGAGATACTTTTTCATTCCTTTCTTCCTCTGTTCTTTTCTAGGGCATCACTGTTCCCTTTTTATAGGACGGATAAGCCGCTTAACGGTCATATATGATGTCCTTTACTGACCGACACCCATCCCTCAAGAACATGCGCTTATTGGACGATCAGGCGGCGACATTAAATGCTAACAGCACATCCCGCTACTTTTGAATCTGTCTCAATGATATTTCCATTGTTGCGACGACATGGATAATATCTCGATGACAGGGCTTGTCGATGTCTTGAACTAGTTTCTTCTTCAATTCTTCATCAGATGGTGAGATCTCGACGATACAGGACATCACTTCTGCACTCGAGCTTAAGATGACACGTAGTCATCAAACTGATATCGGCGAGAACTCCTTGTCTGCACAATATCACTGGAACCACCTTATCTTGTTGACCACATAATTGATATCATGTAGACAGACTATACTTCAGCAACTGCCTGTCTTCATATGACCTTCTTTAGTCTTCTCGACGACACGCCATCTTTACGACGATGTCATTGGCATCAGTCTTACTTAGCCTTTCCGACGACACGACTTCTTATCGATGACATCTGTTCTTCCTTAGCCTTATCATCGTCAAGGCTTCTTGTCGATGATATCGTCGACATCTTTGAGTCTTCTTCTTCATCTCGACATTCTGATATCGTTGTGTAGATGTAACAACGATATCACCATTTTTCCTTGCTCTGCATGTTGTTGATGATATGCCTGCAGTTGTCGATGATACGTCTGTTGTTGTCGACGATATGCTTGATCCTTTTCGAAGACATCAGACACGATCATTCTTATTTGCTTTGCCTATACTTATCGACGATATGTACAGCCTTTTTCGACGTTATTATACTTAGGCAGGTTATTGACGTACAGGATATATTGTCTTATCTCTGCAAGCAAGAACTAGAAATGACATTAAATTCAACTTGCTCTTATCATTGAGCTGAGCACTTCTCCAAATCAGGAAGACTGTTGGGCACTGTTCCCAACACATGAGTTATTCTTGCAAGGATGAATATTACTAAGTATCAAATCATTGGCCGCCTGGATTGGATACAAACCGAACGAGCGTACCGATTGTTGCTTATACTTGCAAGGATAAGTATTACTCAGGAATCCAAATTATTGGTCGCCCGAATTGTATATTTACCGCACGACTTGTTGATTATTTTCTTATGGCTTATGGATATTCATTATTCTATGAAAATAATTGCGCAAGTCGAAGAGTAATCGCATGACTTGGTGTTTCAACCTCAAATCTGTGGAACATTAGTTATTAATTGCACAAGATACATTCAGATCGCACAAATTCATGAACGGGATTCATCTATTGTGATTAGCAGCTTAGAATTGTGATCGGCTTCCGATTAACTCGATGGGTCTATTCATTTGATATTCTTCAGAGCATGAATTCCTATACGCTCGGATTATATATTAAACCGCACAACAATTTGTCAAGATCTATTAGGACTGACATTTTTTGGGTCATAACAAATTCGCCGAGTTAGGATTGAAGTAAAGGATAGGCCGCCCGAATAGCCTTCATAATATTCGAGTAGCTATCTAATTGGGATTCTAAAAGCTCAAAGTTCTGACTGCCCGGGTTGATATTAAACCGCACGACCTGATTAAAAAGGATTTGTAGTTTAAAGAGGAAAGAGATCACAACAATCACAAGTAAGTCGCAAAAAATAGACAGACGAACAGATAAAAAACATTCATTCATTATCAAAATGTATCTTTACATCATTTTAACATACCGGCTAACAAAATCAAGCTGTCAGATATGCAAAAGAAAAATTCTAAAATACAAAACACTACTCGCCAAATTTTAGCCTTTTCGCCAAAGGAGTGCTTGAATCTCCTCCACCCTCAATGTCAACCTCAGGCAAGTAGCCGCCACTATCCGACAAAGAACTTGACGATCTGCTGCTTGAGCCATCTTTTAGGTCCCCAGAACGGACAGCCTCACTATCGGAAGTGCTGGTTTCGGAAGACGAGCCCTCTCCATCATCAGCAGCGGCCTCATCATCAGCAGCGCCCCCCTGCTCTGCAACGGTCCTGTCAATCGCATCGGCTTCATTGTTCTCAGTTGTTTCATCCTCGCCATCATCAGCCTCTTCCGAGCCACTGGATTCGGCCTTGTCCATTCCCTTGCTCCGGCGGTTTATCTCGTCGAGCTTATCCTTCAAGCCGGGATAGAGATCTGAGAAGGTGGAATCCTCGAAGCCTACAGCCAGGATGTCCCGACCTCTCAGGAGGTTTAAGGCACCGTCGATCCCCTGGCGACAAGGGGGAAGACCTCATCCTGGAAGGCTAGATTATCCATATCATATTGATGTTGTAAAAAGAAAAAAAGGGGGTTAGATCGCACGGTTTGAAGAAAATAGATTGCACAAGTATTATCAGATGACTTACCGCCATGATCTCCTTTAACAGAGCGATCTCCTCGGCCTGCTCGGCGCTCTTCTTTTCTAAGTACGTGTGGGTTGAGACTAACTGCTTGTATGACAGAGCCATAAAATGGTTAGCCACAAAGCCCCACGCATCGGCTTGCGCGGTTACTCTGGAAAGATCCTCCTCTGGAACCTTCTTCAATTTCTTCAATGTTTTCCGACCATACATAGCAGCACCGATGGCTAATGCATGGCGGCTGACTTTCTTGATCTCCTAGAACGAGAGAGCAGTTGAAACTTGCACGCAATACCCATCCTGATGCCAGAGGATTATCGGTTTGCCCCGCAGATCTCGCGAATTGCTACAGGAGCGAAGAAGCTCAAACTCGCCTAAGGAAGCTGAGCCTTCCTCCTCAAATGATTGTGGTTTGCTCTTCCTCTGTCGCTTCTCTCTCTGGGTCAGAACCGGACCAGCCGGGCTGACCGGTTTGTTCTATGGAACGATGGTGGCGACTGCAAAGCAAAGCTAAAAGTTTAATAAGGCAGTCTGCACGGTCATGAAGCACCGAGTTGTGGAAAGCTTACTATCTTCAGGATGGATACCCTTCAACTCTGCGAACAGCAGGATGTAGTGGTTCACATCCAGCCGCTCATTCTCAAGAATTTTGAAGATCTTCAGCTCAGTCTCCCCGATATTGACTGTTTGGAAGGCCGCCTCACTCCGCACCTGCGGGTTGACCTGCAACAACCCGAGATGGCCTTCGAACATCACCCTCTGACCAGCTCGTCACCTTGTTCGTATGATTGACGACCTTCAACCCTCGGCACCCAATGTAAAGGTGCCCTCTGCAGATTTATGTTTCGGCGTCTGGAATAGACCACACGGAAAAGAACTTCCTGAAAAGGTCAATGGAAAACCTGGTCCACTCAGACCGCCGGTGTAAGACCCCAAATGGCATGTGCACCCAAAATACCAAAAATGAGCATGAGCTGAAATCAGGGAGCTAGCGCCAGGCGCTAGCGATAGCGCCGGCGGTAGCGTCCCGAGAACTCCCGAGAAATCCCGAGAAATGGTTCCGAGAACTCCTGAGAAATGGAACAGGCTGAAACATATGAGCTAACGCCAGGCGCTAGCGCTAGCGCCGGCGGTAGCGTCTCTTAGCGGTACCGACTCAGGCTAGCGCCAGGCGCTAGCCACTAGCGCCGGCGGTAGCGGGAAAATCATATATTCTCCAAAATCCGACTCTTTTCCCATTTCTCTGCCTTTCCCTGATCTGAGAGATGAGAGGAGAGCTGAGGGCAGAGGTTTGGGAGCAAGGAGGGAGATCCGTTGGAGTTGAGCTTTCGTCGTGCCAGGAGGGAGTTGTGAAGAAGCGTCTGCATGCGTGTGCCACCGCGGATTCCAGCCATCTCCCTCTCACTTCTATGGCACCGAAACGGCCTACAAGGGTAACGAATCTCCTCCCTAATCCTTGGACATGTACGTCCTTTGATTTGCATGCGTTCTGGAATACTCCTACTAATTAGTAGATCGGCTATTCCGGTGGGTTGAAGTGATGTCCCCACAAATTGCATATAGAGTCCGAAACGGTATTACGGACATAGGCATGCTGTGTGAAGCCCATCCGTACAAGTCGAGCCGGATTGGTGATGATTAGTGCGTGTAAAGTGCCGGAAACAATTCCGTGTACATGCTGTGATTCGGGTCATGTGACTGTTGTTGTACAGAAGATAGGACCTGGAGGTGTTTCCCAGGCTATACTCGAAATTTGGTGGCAGAACTGAGTTCTGTCACTAGCGTCGGGCGCAAGCGTTAGCGCCGGCGGTAGCTCCAGGTGAGCCACTAGTGTTGATGTCTGGAGGTGGTTTCCCAGAGGTGGCAGTACAGATTTCTGTTACCAGTGTCGGGCAGAACTAAGTTCTGTTGCTAGCGGCGGGCGCTAGTGCTAGCGCCGGCGGTAGCGCCCAGCACGCATTTTGTGTGATTCAGTGTTACCCAATGTCCTGGGGACTGGATATATAGTAGATAAAGCTGTGGAATTTGCAAAGCCCAGCTTTAAGTGTCGGGCACAAGGTGACACTTACCCGTATCGTGCATAGTTGAATCGCGATAATTGAGCACGGGCCTAGCTGATCCGAACCCGCCCATAGTAGTGGTGAAGAGGTCGCCCCTCGGTGCACCGGACTATGGAAGAGTGTCGGAACTTCGTGTGTACGGCCTAGCTCAATTTGCTTGTCTAAGTTGAAATAGGACTTAGCGTAAGGGCGTAACTCAGGGAGTATGCCAAAGTGTGCCTTGAGAGCACGAAGCGGGTGGCTTGGTTTGCCTCCATTGGTGTTGTTTGCGGATATATATATATATATGATGCTGACTCTTACTTGCAGGGAAGGAGCACTGCCGTCCCGAGTGTGGGTCGGGGTCGTTATAAATCTTGGTCAGCTAAAGCTGACCGGTTGCTTGTTTTCCCACCAATTGGTGAATTTGCTTATACAGGTCCCGGTGAGAATAGCGGGAGATAGCGGGCTGAAGCCCCTGCTGCTGTGCTGTGCTGGCCCTTGAAGGCCAAAGCTTTTGTTTACTTTTGTTCATGTGTGGCCGGCCTGCGTGCCGATGTTTGGAAGCCACTTAGATGATGTAAACAAACTCATGTAAATACCTCTTATTGTATTTCATTCCTAGTAGTACTGTGGACTTGTTCTAAACTGGTTTAAAATGAAATTCTATTTATGCTTACATTGTGACTCTGATGCTGAGATAATTATACTTGTACCTGTTTAGTAACGCGCTCTTCTGTTCATTTCATATGGCGTGGGGTCCCGGCCGGACCTACTGTTCTATGCTATGTGACAAGGAGGGTGTTACAAATTGGTATCAGCTTCGGGTCTCGATCCCTTTCCGTCTGAATTCGTGGTCGAATTCTTTTACGGGGTGGTGAGCGCGTGTGTGCGTCGCCTTTAACTCATATAAATAACCAGTTTTGTCCACTTTAGGAATGAATTACATGTATTTGTGTAGCATTCAGATGGAACTTCTGTGTTCCGTTATTGATTGTTGTTATCTCTTAGTCGCTAATTATGTTTTGGGTACATATATAGGAGACTGGGAGTGGAGCGGGGCCTTCTCGACCCCCTCGTTCGACTGCAAGCAGTGCACCAACTCCGGTGCCGACTTCTCCTTCGGCTGAAACTGTAAGGATGATCGCTGAGGCAGTCTTTGCAATGTTCACGGCGCAACCAAGAGGGCATGTCCCTGGACAGCCTCCTACTCCGGGAGCGGTTCCGGTGCAGGCTCCAGCAGACGAACCTGCGGTAGAAAGGCCAATGCCGTTGAGGGCACGAAGAGCTCCCGATCAACAGCTATAATACTTTTTGAGTTTCCACCCTCCGACGTTCACGGGGGCAGGAACCCCGACGCAAGCGGAGGATTGGTTGTCAAAGGTGCGCAAAACCTTGAAGGCCACGGACATGGAGGAAGGACAAAAAGTGACTTTGGCAACCTTCCTACTAGATGGGGAGGCACAGCTGTGGTGGGATGAGATGGAGATACATCAGCTTGCGGGATGGCAGTTGACTGATATCTCTTTTGATGAGGTTTCTAGACTGTTCTTGGCGCGATATCTTCCACAGGCCCAACAAATAGAAATGGAAAATCAGTTCAACCGGCTGACTCAGGGTGATAGTACGATCGACGACTATCTGCATGAGTTTACACGGTTAGGTCGCTATGCAGGAGCGACCTTTGCCAATGAAGCACAGAAGACAAATCGGTTCTATGAAGGTCTGAGGGAAGAGTTGCGGTTCCTTCTGACGGGGCCAATGACGCAAGGGTTTATGACCCTGGTCAACTCAGCTCGTTCTTTAGAAAAAGACATGAAGCGGTCCCGCAGTAGGAAAGAGCTAGCAGTAGTCAAGACAGAGTTCAAAGTATCGAGCTCGGCAAAGTCGGGGCAAGGCAAGTGGAAGAAAGGAGCGCGACCGTCTGGGTCAGCTCAATCTTCAGCATCGGGAGTGACTGGGCGAGGCCCAATCATCTGTTACAACTGCGGCAAGCCGGGACATATAGCACGTGACTGTCGTAGTGGGAAGAAGCTAGTTGCGGCCTATGCGGCAGAGAAAGGGAAGGCGGCAGAGTCAACCGCATCCCACGCTGCTCCAACCCAACCTAGGGTTTACAACCTTGGCCAACAGGAGGCCATCAAACAGAACGATGTGGTGACAGGTATGCGATAGTATATAGCTTTTGTTGCTTTTTATACTTCATACCTTATACCTTGCTTGGTAACCATTGATGTCCTAGGCTTTGTCCTGATCTTTAACTATCCGGCGAGAGCACTATTTGACACGGGTGCCTCACATTCCTTTCTATCGGAGGCCTTCATACAGCAACTTGGAGTGCCTTCATCGTTTAGACAGGAACGATTAGATGTGATGCTACCCAATGGGTGTTCGATGCGCGCGGATCGAGGTTGTGTAGTAAAGGTACGAATAGGGAGTCAAGACTTTGATTTGGAAGCACTGATACTCCCGCTTTCGGAATTCGATGTAATCTTTGGTATGGACTGGCTGTCAGCGCAGCAGGCCTACATTGATTGCACTTCTAAGGAGGTCACACTGGGGCGAAATACCGAACGTGCGACTACGTTTGCTGGTTTGCATGGATCGAGCAAGACACTGATGTCTGCTGTCCAAGTGGTCAAAGCGGATCGGCAAGGCGCAGAGTTATGTGTTGTGCTAGTGGGGGCTGCAAAGCCTCAACCCATTTTGAGTGATGTTCTTGTGATTTCAGAGTATCCAGATGTGTTTCCGAAAGAGCTTCCTGGGGCGACACCTCAGCGAGAGATTGACTTCACTATAGAGTTGGTGCCAGGTGCCAAACCGGTTTCACGCTCTCCGTACCGAATTGCGCCAAAGGAGATGGCGGAATTGAAAGTTCAATTACAGGAGTTGCTAGAGCAGGGTTATATACGTCCAAGTACCTCCCCTTGGGGTGCTCCGGTCCTTTTTGTAAAGAAGAAGGACGGAAGCCTGCATCTCTGCATTGACTACCGAGAATTAAACAAGCTGACCGAGAAGAACAAGTATCCGATTCCTCGAATCGATGACTTATTCGATCAGCTAGTTGGGTCAACGGTATATTCAAAGTTGGATCTCAAGTCCGGCTATTACCAGTTACGAATTCGGTATTGTGATATTCCTAAGACAGCATTCAGTACTCGCTACGGACACTACGAGTTTACAGTGATGCCGTTTGGATTGATGAATGCACCGTCAGTATTTATGGATCTGATGAATAGGACCTTTCGAGAGTTCCTTGATTGGTTTGTTATTGTCTTCATTGACGATATCTTGGTGTACTCTCAGTCTGAAGAAGAACATGCGATTCATTTGCGTGAAGTTTTGGAAATCCTGCGACGTAGTCAATTATATGCCAAGTTCTCTAAGTCCGAGTTCTGGCTAGCCTCAGTGGCATTCCTTGGTCATGTTGTTAGTGGCGAGGGTATCGCAGTGGATCCGGCAAAGATTGATGCAATCCAGAAGTGGCCCGTTTTGGCAACAGTAGCAGAAGTCATGAGTTTTCTTGGACTTGCCGGCTACTATCGGCGCTTCGTGGAAAACTTTTCGCGGATCGCTCTACCTCTCACCACCTTGACGAGGAAGGATCAGAAGTTCGTTTGGTCATCGGAGTGTGCACGGGCTTTTGAGGAATTAAAGAGGCGTCTGACCACAGCACCAATTTTGTGTTTGCCATCAGGTGCAGAGGGTTATGAAATTTATAGTGATGCGTCAGGGAGCGGCTTAGGCTGCGTACTTCTTCAGCACGGTCAGGTGATAGCTTATGGCTCTCGACAGTTGAAAGTGCATGAGCGGAACTATCCGGTCCACGATTTGGAGTTGGCGGCCGTGATATTCGCTCTAAAGCTGTGGCGGCACTACTTATATGGTGTGAAGGTTGACATCTTTACAGACCATAAGAGCCTTAAGTATCTGTTAACGCAGAAAGAGATCAATATGCGACAACGAAGGTGGATGGAGTTCCTGGGGGAGTACACGTTTGATATACATTATACTCCCGGAAAGGGGAATGTCGTCGCAGATGCATTGAGCAGGAGGGCTTTTTCCCAGGCCAACTGGATTCAGATGTATGATCCACGTCTGATCAGGGACTTGGAAGCCTTGGAGATCTCCTGTGTAGAGAGGAGTTCTAGTGCGAATGCGTGCTTAAACTGGATGGAGGTGCAGTATGACCTCGCGGACAGAATACGACAGGCCCTGGAGCTTGATTCGAGCATGCAACGCTATTTGGCAGAGTCTGGGGATGGGACTACTGCAGAGTTTGTGATGGACGACGGTCTGATGTGGAAAGACGGTCGGTTGTGCGTCCCAAATGTGGGTAAGTTGCGGGAGGAATTGATGTACGAAGCGCATTTTACCAAATACTCAATTCACCCTGGGAGCACAAAAATGTACCAGGACATGAAAAAGCTATTTTGGTGGCCAGGATTAAAGAAAGACATCGCCTTGTATGTGGCAAAATGCAAAACTTGCGCACAGGTGAAGGCGGAATGTCAGAAACCTGGAGGTTTCCTGAAGTCGTTGCCTATACCGGAATGGAAATTTGATGACATTTCGATGGATTTCGTGCACGGTTTGCCGAGATCACAGAGTGGGAATGATGCCGTATGGGTGATCGTGGATCGCTTGACAAAGGTAGCCCACTTTATTCCAAACCGGAAGGACGATTCAGTTGAAAAGTTAGCAAAACTTTTTGTTGATAGCATTGTACGATTGCACGGTGTGCCCCGTAGCATCGTTAGTGACCGAGATGGGCGCTTCACTTCGAAAGATTGGAAGCTAATCCACCAGTTGTTAGGTACAAAACTGAAGTTTAGTACTGCCAAAGATGAAGGCCTTAGCATTAAAGTCAAAGAAGGAGGTTGACGGATATGATGATGAAGAGGATGAGGAGAGCTTTTTGTGAAGAAGTTCAAAAGGTTCATGAAGAATCCAGAAAGAAGAAATCCCTTCTGAAAATATTTCATCAAGAATGGATCTTCATCGAAAAAAGGAAGAGGTAGCAATGAGGACGATGATGAGCGACAACCGCTGGAGTGCTATCATTGTAAAAAGACCGGACACATTCGGAGCCAGTGCCCAAAATATCTGAAAGAGCGTAAAGAAAAACGGCACATGGGAAAAGTGAAGAAGAAGGTCGTAAAAGTGGCTACATTGGATGACTCCTCCTCCGAGGATTCAAGCGGCTCATCCACTAGCGATGAAAAAGAGGCAAATATGTGCCTTATGGGAAAAAGTAACAAGACATTAGAGGATGAAAGAAGTGTCCAAAGAGACACTAAGGTAACTCTCCCTACTACTTATGATGATTTATATATTAAGTATTTACAAACATGCAAATTTTTTGATAAAAGTTTAAACGATATTAATCTCCTAAATTCTAAAAATAAACTTTTGTTAAAAGAAAACAAAAAATTATCTAAACAATTAGGGAAATAAAAGGTATCTTGCCAAGAGTGCTATCACTCCTTGGCAAGAGTGAAAGAACTTGAAGAAGCTATTTTTAAGTCCCACTCCAATACTGAAATTCTTACTAAGGAGAAGGGGGATTTAGAAAGAAAATTAAAAACATCTCTTTCTCAAATAGAGGAAGGAAAGAAAAGTTTTGCGAATCGGTGTGTTATGTTAGTAACAGAAAACACCGCTATTAATGCTTGTATTCATGATTTAAATATGGCTATTAAGAAGTTTGGAGGTGGGCAAAGATCTTTGGGCATGATCTTGGCCAACCAATACTATCGAAGTGCCAAACATGGCCTTGGATATGTTACTAGAAGCAATCGCCAGGCATTAAATCCTAACGTCGGCGTTATCAATAATTCCAGAAATAGTATTCTGTCAAGAGTAAATTACAAAATTCAAATGTTACCTCATATTTCCAGCAAGAGTTTATCCAAAACTCCAAAAAGGGTCTCATCCCCTTTTATATCGTGTGTCAAATGTCATTTATTTGGACACACCTCAACCACTTATAGGAAAAAGGGTCGTAGTGCTATAAAGCAAATCTAGGCTCCTATGGTTTCCACTTATTCTATGGGAGGAACCTCTTGGGTATCCAGATCTTTACTCTCATCTCCTTTTTAGGTATGCTGGCAGGCTAAGGACAAAAAGGACGTGTGGTATTTGGACTCGGGATGCTCCAAACACATGATGGGCAACAAAGCAAATTTCCTTAGCCTTGAGATGAAGAAAGGATGGATGGTGACATTTGGTGATAACGGAAAAAGAAGGATCATGGGCATCGGCACAGTGGGTAACGATTCTTTCTCAATCTCAAATGTTTTATTTTTAGATGATTTAAAACATAATTTAATTTCAATTAGTCAATTATGTGATAAAAGTTTAAATGTATTATTGAATCATCTACAAATCTTTGCAAAATCATAAATTTTAAAATAAATGATGTCGTACTCACCGCACCTAGGATGCATAATGTTTAAATGATTACTTTTAATGATCTTTCAAATTCTTCTTTAAAAAGTTTTATCTCTAAAAATGAAAAATTAGAACTTTGGCATAGGCGCCTTGGTCACTCTAGCACCAAGCTAATTTTGAAATTATCAAAAGGTTGATTAATTAAAGGTTTACCAATGCTTAATGGTAATTTATCTTCTCTTTGTACGCCTTGCCAAAAAGGAAAGTATTCAAAAAATTCTTCTAAAAGCAAAAATATAATTTCTACTTCTAGACCACTTCAATTAATTCATATAGATTTATTTGGACCAGTTAGCACTTCTCGTCAGCAGGTAGAAAATATACTTTTGTAATAATTAATGATTAATCTAGATTTTGTTGGACTTTATTTTTATCTTCCAAATCCGATGCATTTATTGAATTTACTAAACTATGCATTCGTTTCAAAATGAACTTGATTTAAAAATTAAATGCATAAGTTCAGATCATGGAGGAGAATTTGAAAATGATAAATTTTCTTCTTTTTGTAATGATTTAGGAATTAAACATGAATTTTTCGCTCCTCGCACACCCCACAACAAAATGGTGTAGTGGAGAGGAAAAATAGAACCCTTCAAGAGCTAGCACGCACTATGCTTTGTGAATATGGATTGCCTAAATCATTTTGGGAGGAAGTGGTTAATACTTCATGTTATATTATTAATCGTGTCATGCTTCGACCTATTTTAAAATTAACACCTTCTGAGCTTTACTTTAAAAGAAAACCTAATGTATCTTATTTTCATGTGTTTGGTTGTAAGTGCTTCATTTTAAACACTCAAGAATTGATGACTTCTCAATGGATCTTGATGTTGAGATGACAAATAGTTGGTTACTAAGTGACAACGCCAGCGTTGACACTTAACACACGCATTGAGTCCACAAACTGCCACGTTCTCGATGGATGCACGATGTCAGCAGTTTCTATACACACACTAATGCTGGCGTTAACTCTTAACGCTACGCGTTAGCTTCCGTGCCTATTTAAAGAGCTGATTTCATTTGATCATTTTTTTGTTGCATTCTAAGCCTTCATTCTATACTTTAGAGAGAGTATTTCATCCGAAATTCAGAGAGCACTCCCAACAGCACCATTGAGGAATAAGAGTAAAAAGGAGATTTCCAATGACAAATTTGAAGAAGGATGCTCGCTTCAATTCTGACATGGTAATTGTGAATCTTCAACATCTCCTTCAGCGCTCTTCAATTTAGGGAGTCTTTTGCTCTTATTTTAACTTTATCTTTTCATATTTTCTTGTAATGGTAGTGAAATCGCTGTCTTGCATGTGGTGACTAGGCCAGGTTCGGTTTAAGGGGATATTCGCCGCCTTGTACGTGGCGACTAGTTCTAGGTAGATCTAGGGGGTGGCTAGAGGTCTTATCTGTGGATAGATAGGCTATGACCAACCTGTCCTTGGGAGAAGGACCGGTGAAGGAACAAAAAATTGAATTTTATTTTGTCGCCTTAATTTCAACCGTTATTGAAATTATATGTTTGTAATCATCTTTTTGAAATATATGATATTCTTTTTTATTATCTCTGATTGTCTAAAAATGTATTTCATATAAGATTTTGCGAGTAAAATCACTTAGGATATTGTTGTAAAAATATTTTCTAGAGAGATAACGCCCGACGTTAAATTTATAACGCCAGGCATTAGCGACAGAACCAAAAAGTTTTCTGTTATTCTAAAATCTATCAGTTTATCTCAAAAATAGTAAACCCGTTATTCACCCCCCTATCAGAGCGCCATCAGATCCAACACTAAAATAATATCAATGACCGAATTTGTTTGGTCACTAAATGAACTTTTGGTGACAAAGTTGATTCGGTCACTAAATGAACTTTTATTAATCAAATTGATTCGGTCACTAAATGAAGTTTTGGTGACTAAATGAATTCGGTCACTAAATAAAATTTTAGTGACTGAATTAATTCAATCACTAAATATGTGTTTTAGTGAAAAGAATCATATAATTATTTCATTTAGAATTCAATTTTAGACATTCAGATACAATAATAATTTTAATACTAAATCGCAGATAAAATTTGTTAAACATATGTTATTTTATTAATAGAAAAAAGTGGGTGGGAGATAGCCCAAACCACTCAATACATAGTAATATTATTTTCAACTATAATTAATTTGAATACCTAAAAAAATATCTATATTGAAAAGTAAGGTCTCATGACCGACGTCTCATGACCGACAAAGGTCTTGCACTCATCCATCATCAGCTGAAGTTTGTAGCTGAATGCAACCTTCTTTTGCGTCACGAAGAGAAACATCCTGAAGAGCCCTCTCTCGTACGACTAACTCTGGCCGATCTACATCCCCTCATGCCAGCCATCTATAATCTTCATCAACAACTCATCTGCATACATCCATCTACATTAAGATAGCATCAACCAATAGTAAATGATAAATACATAGAAAGAATTGTAAAATCATCTACTTGTAATAATTATAATCATAGCCAAGCCTTCGACATAAATACCAAGTAGATGCAGGCTTGTATATCAAAACATAAACATTCCATGCACTATCATCTTTGGATCCTCTTTATTAAATCAGCTGTAAACTTATTTTTGTAGGGAGGCTTACATACATAATATGATTTTTTCTTTCATATTTACATACTCAAAATACCCATAAAAATATAATCAGGGAAGTGGATAAATAAATTGAAACAACGAACAATGATAAATCCAATGTATGGTGAAATTTTCAACACTATTTAAATATAATTTAGATGTCAAACAAACACGAATACAAAAAAAATTATAATGGTATGCATGTAAATATTTAAATACTAATCGGGTACAGTGCTTGTATAAAATAGCACCGACTAGGAAAACAAATTACACTTGTTGGCAAAAACTGAAATTAGTTTATGAAAAATATTTTTAGCAAACTCAATACTCATGTTGGAATGTAATTTAATTGAAACGGTTGCAGCACTACTAAGAAAATAAAATAGGAATGTATCAAGCTATTTCTCAATGGATCAGGAAGATGCACCGCTGCGCAAAACCTATGCTTTCCTCCTCTTTTTTTGGCAATCTGGGTCTCGGGCTGCGGCAAAAATATGAAGATATCAAAAACACAATTATTTGAGCAGATAGACTGTAGTCTGTATGATAAGAAAGTCAATTTTTTGTTTAACAAAATCACCTCTTTATTGGCTGATTCTTCTTTCTCAGACAAAGTCAGCTCAATATGGCCTTTTCCTTTCCCTTGCTCCGGCGGTTTATCTCGTCGAGCTTATCCTTCACGCCGGGATAGATATCCGAGAAGGTGGAATCCTCGAAGCCTACAGCCAGGCCGTCCCGACCTCTCAGGCAGTTTAAGGCGTCGTCAATCTCCCTGGCGACAAGGGGAAATACCTCATCCTGGAAGGCCGGATTATCCATATAATATTGATGCTGTAAAAAGGAAAAAAAATGGGTTAGATCGCACGGTTTGAAGAAAGCAAACTGCATAAGTATTATCAGATGACTTACCGCCATGATCTCCTTTAACCAGGCGATCTCCTCGGCCTGCTCGGCGCTTTTCTTTTCTAAGTGCGTGTGAGCTGAGACTAACCTCTTGTATGACAGAGCCATAAAATGGTTAGCCGCGAAGCCCCACGCATCGGCTTGCGCGGCTACTCTGGAAAGATCCTCTTCTGGAACCTTCTTCAATTTCTTCAATGTTTTCCGACCATACATAGAAGTACCGGTGGATAATGCATGGCGGCTGACTTTCTCGCTCCCCCAGAACGGGAGCGCAGTTGAAACTTGCACGCAATCCCCATCCTGATGCCAGAGGATTATCGGTTTGCTCCACAGATCTCGCGAATTGCTACAGGAGCGGAGAAGCTCAAACTCGCCTAAGGAAGCTGAGCCTTCCTCCTCAGATGATTGTGGTTTGCTCTTCCTCTGCCTCTTCTTTCTCTGGGTCAGAACCAGACCAGCCGGGCTGACCGGTTTGTTCTGTGGAATGATGGTGGTGGCTGCAAAGCAAAGCTAAAAGTTTAATAAGGCAGTCTGCACGGTCACAAAGCACCGAGTTGTGGAAAGCTTACTATCTTCAGGATGGATACCCTCCAACTCTGCGAACAACGGGATGTAGTGGTTCACATCCAGTCGCTCATTCTCAAGAAATTTGAAGATCTTCAGCTCGGTCTCCCCGATATTGACTGTCTGGAAGGCCGCCTCACTCCGCACCTGCAGGTTGCCCTGCAACAACCTGAGATGGCCTTCGAACATCACATATCTCTCTGACCAGCTCGTCACCTTGTTCGCATGATTGACGACCTTTATCCCCCGGCACCCAAAGTAAAGGTGCCCTCTGATGATTTATGTTCCGGCGTCTGGAATAGACCGCACGGAAAAGAACTTCCTGAAAAGGTCAATGGAAAACCTGGTCTGCTCAGACCGCAGGTACGAGATGAAACTATAAATGGAGGCAATAGAGTTCGGCGGGAGTTGTCCGGGCAAACCCCGTAATGATCGAAGATTGAAATGACTTCAAGGGGCTGTGGAAACTTGATGTCGTTTTCAAAATGGTCAATGAGGACAGCGATTAGAGTGGGAGAAGAAGAATTAATTTGCTCGTCACGCAAGGGAAGTTGCGCGAGTAGATTGCTTCCAACCATATGTTTTTTGACAAAGTCATCCAACTCGGCTTGAGTTAAACGACACTCCTTGTGTTCAGTAGAATGAAAGGCAGAGGCCGCATCATTTCGGACGGCTTGGACCTTCTCAGACCGGTTTGCTTTGCTCCTAGCCCACGCCATTTGGAAGTTGATGAATGAACCTCCGGAAGTGCTACTACTTATAGAGCCAATGATCTGCAAATAGTAAAGTCGTGCAATGGATATGTGATCTAACCGCGCGGTCAGTAACCTACATGGTTAGTTCACACAGGAATACTACGAACTATACACACAAGCTGCGCGGTCAGCAACCAGCATCATCATATTAATTGAGTTCAACAGAAAAAATTCAAGCATACATCATAGGTCGCGCGACCTGTAAAGCAGTTCGGATAATATTGTAGAGATTCAAAGACACAGACCGCAATTATTCAGAAGTAATCTGCATGGATTATACGAATATTAAAAGGCAGCAAAAGATAGAGTATTATCACACAGATATTCAACAACCAGATTATCCGAAGGACCAAACAAATAATATTACAAATATTATTTTCATGTTAAAGCCGCTCGCAGTTGGCGATGCTCAGTAGAAGAATTTTCACGATGAAGTCACGCGATCTAGTCGGTGGTTTGATTAAGAAGGTTTTATATCAGGCCTGAATGATAATGGAGATGATTGATTGTGCTATGATGCCGCACGACATCCCTCTCTACCCGCGCAGCAGGAAGCATGCGAGCAGGAATCTCGGCGGCCTCATCAATCATGGGCTCGGCCGCCCTAACCGGAGTGGGATTTGAGGTCCCCCCGAAAGTCGGGCGGCTCGATATCCTCATCCTCTCATCATTAACGGGTCGCCGACTTTCGCCGACTTCCCTAGTCAAACGCAAATATTTTTCTTGATAATATTTGTAGTCCTCTTCAAACTTCTAGGCTGCCTTCTTCTCCTTCTTAAGCCGTGTGTTGAGAATGGCGTTCTGCTCCATCAGCGCTTTCTCTTTACCCAGCCGTGCCTTTTTCTCGGCCTCCAGCACAGTCCGAGCGGCCTCTAGCTGAGCTCCAATCATCTGCTGCTCCTCTAGTCGATCCTTCTTCCCCGCCTCCAGAGCAACCCGGGTAGCTCCATCCTGACCTTAGATCTCCTTCATCTTCTCTTTCAAGTCTCCAAGAAGCCTCTGGAAGTTATCCAACTCCTCCTGCCCAGAATTTGAGTTATGCGCGAAGCTTGGCACTTGAGAGGGCAGCGGAAGTAAGCTAGATAAGAGTTCACCGGCTTCGTTGCTTCTTCTGGTTTGTCTGCAGGTGAAAGTGCGGTTACAACAGCTGAAAGAGAATAGCACAACACATAATACTACAAGATTAAATGCCTGAATGCACAGGCCATTGCGACTGTTCAGGGTCTATCCTATGGCGCTAGTCCATCCAAAACTATTCATTCTGCCTTCTCTTGATAGCAGAAATTTGAGTCGCGGATGGAAAATAACCCGGAAGTGGGTTCAACATCAAGGCATTCTTTCGAGGCCGTGAAATGTAGAAGCGGACAGGGTTTTAACCCGCATCGCGCATACCTTGAGCAAAAAGATCATGCAGCCGTGACTTAACCAGAAACTGCCTCTTCTCCTCCGCCTACGCCTTTATCAGGCGCAACCCGATCATTTCTGGGTCCTCTCCCCTCATCATGGGCCCCTCTGGTTTGGGCGCATCCTTGCCAGGAGGGTCAACTCGGCTCGAAGTCACAGGACTATCAAGAAGCTTATCCTGCTTCTGAAGGTCATCCATGCCCTTGAAGATATCACTGAGCATCATGTTGTTCGCAGAGTTTGGGAGCAAATCATCTGGCTTGGTGGATGGGGTGGCTGGCTCTTCAACCTCTTCCTTCACTCACGGGTTGCTTTGGAGGCAGGCCGCGACTAGTTTCTTGAAGATTTTATTTTTGGCTCTCAACTTCGTAACCTTTCTGGCTATTCTCTCTGCCGCCGTCTCGACCCTCTTCCTCTTCTTCTTGCCCAACTCTGGGTTGGTCTGCTGGGAGGGGTTAGAATTATCATCAACTACCACCAAGGGAATAGTCAACTCTCCCGGTTTCGGGGAGTTTACCACCCCTTCTTCCCCTTCATTCGGCATCAGGAGTGGATTCCCAGAAGGGGAAATTTTGATGCCAAAGGAAGCGGCTTCGCCGACCTTCGGTGCGGCGTTACGTGAACCCACCTTATTAGAAGGGGCGGGTTCCCCTGTCTTCAGCAGGGCGGTTCTTGGGATCACCTTGTTAGAAGGCATCGACAGGTCGGTCGGGAGGAGTTTCGAGTTACCAGATTCGGGCTCTTCTGGTGCCTTTGAGGTGGACAATTCCATGACAGGTTTTGAAGTACTCGTTCCGAGCTCCTCTGGTACCTTGAAGGTCGTCAACTTCTCAGCAGGTTTTGTGCTACCCGCTGTGGGTTTCCCAGATCGGTTAATTTTCTTCCGATCATTCTTTTTTCGGTCTTCCTCTTTTTTCCGATCTCCACTCTTGTCCACGCGGACTTAGAGATTATCCAGGAAGTCCATTCTGATCAAAAGTTGCTAGCTTGAAAAACCTTAACTGCAATTGGCGAGTAGCTCCCCTTGATTTCAAAGAAAGTAGGCAGAGTGGAGAGCTCTCAGGGTTTCTTATAGACTTTCAGAACAAAGCGGGTGCGGTCTCCGGCTTGAACTAATATTTTCGAAATTTCCTCGAGATTTGAAAATATGCGGGGATTATGTTTACCCAGAAGACCGCTACCTAAACACTACATCTTTCAGACCGGGCGATTTGGTGTGACAAGTCGCCTAGTTCCAGAACCAACAGGTCTCTCGGCCCAGCTTGGACCAAGCTGGGCGGTCTGACAGTATCCAGACCGCCCCCAGGACTGAAGACTGCCAAGCTCAAGTCCCAAAGGGCAAGCTGTGGTCTCAACTAATAGACCACACGGGTTGCCAACCTTCTCGAAGCCGAGATATCTCAGTTCAAGCTCAGCACAAGTCGCCAGTCAATCCTCCACCCCGTGCGGCCTCTAATCAGAGACCGCTCGGGTTGTCTCAACTTAGTCCTATGGCACTTCAGCCCAAAATCAATGCAGATCAAGGCTCGAGCCGCTCGATTTGCATATTTCTAGGCCGTCATCAGGAATTGAAAACAAGGGCTCACCCAGAGGACAAGTCGCGACCTCAAGTAGCGCAGGCCGCCATTCTCTTCAAGTCAAGATCTCAGTCTAAGCCGAACTTGAATCGGCAAGACAATCTGCCGGACCGCGCAGCTTCCCTTCTTTCCCCCTCTTGTATCTCGTCACCCCCTGTCCGATTCATCTGTAACCAGGCGGACGGTTATTTTATCCCTGCCCATTTGGGCAGGCCCCCGAGCCTATAAATAGGGGGCATCGACATTCCAAAGACACGCACACTAGAATCCTGGAGCTCGCTTGTTAGAGCTGCGGTCTCGAGTTCACTATCTTGCGACTTGTCAGACCGGTAGGCTTCTCGCTTCCTGGTCTTGTAACCCGCTGTAACCTCTTCACTTAAATCAAAGGAAAGCCCATCACAGGAGTGGCATTTGCCATGACGGGCGAAGTCTGGCCTCGACCGTTGTCAGTGGTCTAATTCTCTTTAATCGAATAGTAATCGACAGCCCGCGGCCTCCGTTCTCCATTGCTTCTCTAGCGTCGATCGCGGAGGTGCATTTTGTGATTCAACAAACAACAAGAGTACAATATGGAGCCAAAGAATAAGGCCTTAGCATTAAAGTTGAAGAAGGAGGTTGACAGGTATGATGATGAAGAGGATGAGGAGAGCCTCTTTGTGAAGAAGTTCAAAAGGTTCATGAAGAGTCCAGAAAGAAGAAACATCTTCCGAAAATATTTCATCAAGAAGGTATCTTCATCGAAAAAAGGAAGAGGTAGCGATGAGTACAATGATGAGCGACCACCGCTGGAGTGCTTTCATTGTAGAAAGACCGGACACATCCGAAGGTGGTGCCCAAAATATCTGAAAGAGCGTACAGAAAAGCGGCACATGGGAAAAGTGAAGAAGAAGGTCCTAAAAGAGGCTACATGGGATGACTCCTCCTCCGAGGATTCAAGCGGCTCATCCACTAGCGATGAAGAAGAGGCAAATATGTGCCTTATGGGAAAAAGTAACAAGACATCCGAGGATGGAAGAAGTGTCCAAAGCAACACTGAGGTAACTCTCCCTACTACTTATGATGATTTATATATTAAGTATTTACAAACATGCAAAATTTTTGATAAAAGTTTAAAAGATATTAATCTCCTACATTCTGAAAATAAATTTTTGTTAAAAGAAAAAAAAATTATCTAAACAATTCGGGAAAGAAAAGGTATCTTGCCAAGAGTGCAATGACTCCTTGGCAAGAGTGAAAGAACTTGAAGAATCTCTTTGTAAGTCCCACTCCAATACTGAAATTCATACTAAGGTGAAGGGGGATTTAGAAATAACTTTAAAAACATCTCTTTCTCAAATAGAGGAAGGAAAGAAAAGTTTTGCGAATTAGTGTGTTATGTTAGTAACAGAAGCACCGCTCTTAAAGATTGTATTCATGATTTAAATATGGCTATTAAGAAGTTTGGAGTTGGGCAAAGATCTCTGGGCATGTTCTTGGCCAATCAATGCCATGGAAGTGCCAAATATGGCCTTGGATATGTTACTGGAAGCTATCGCCAGGCGTTAACTCCTAACGTCGGCGTTTTCAATAATTACAGAAACAGTAATTCTGTCAATAGTAAATTAAAAAATTCAAATGTTACCTCATATTCCAGCAAGAGTTTATCCAAAACTCCAAAAAGGGTCTCATCCCCTTTTATATCGTGTGTCAAATGTCATTTATTTGGACACACCTCAACCTCTTATAGGAAAAAGAGTCATAGTGCTATAAAGCAAATCTGGGTTCCTATGGTTTCCACCTATTCTATAGGAGGAACCTCTTGGGTATCCGGATCTTTACTCTCATCTACTTTTTAGGTATGTTGGCAGGCTAAGGACAAAAAGGACGTGTGGTATTTGGACTAGGGATGCTCCAAACACATGACGGGCAACAAATTAAAGTTCCTTAGCCTGGAGATGAAGAAAGGAGGGATGGTGACATTTGGTGATAACGGAAAAAGAAGGATCATGGGCATCGGCATAGTGGGTAACGATTCTTTCTCAATCTCAAATGTTTTATTTGTAGATGATTTAAAACATAATTTAATTTTAATTAGTCAATTATGTAATAAAGGTTTAAATGTATTATTTGAATCATCTACAAATCTTTGCAAAATCATAAATTTTAAAACAAATGATGTCCTACTCACCGCACCTAAGATGCATAATGTTTAAATGATTAGTTTTAATGATCTATCAAATTCTTCTTTAAAAAGTTTTATCTTTAAAAATGAAGAATTAGAACTTTGGCATAGGCGCCTTGGTCAATCTAGCACCAAGTTTATTTTGAAATTTTCAAAAGATAGATTAATTAAAGGTTTACCTATGCTTAATGGTAATTTATCTTCTCTTTGTACGCCTTGCCAAAAAGGAAAGTTTTCAAAAAATTCTTTTAAAAGCAAAAATATAATTTCTACTTCTTGACCACTTCAATTAATTCATATGGATTTATTTGGACAAGTTAGCACTTCTAGTCTAGCAGGTAGAAAATATAATTTTATAATAATGAATGATTATTCTAGATTTTGTTGGACATTATTTCCATCTTCCAAATCTGATGCATTTATTGAATTTACTAAACTATGCATTCGTATTCAAAATGAACTTGATTTAAAAATTAAATGCATAAGTTCGGTTCATGGAGGAGAATTTGAAAATGATAAATTTTCTTCTTTTTGTATTGATTTAGGAATTAAACATGAATTTTCTGCTCCTCGCACCCCACAACAAAATGGTGTAGTGGAGAGGAACAATAGAACCCTTCAAGAGCTAGCACTCACTATGCTTTGTGAATATGGGTTGCCTAAATCAATTTGGGATGAAGTGGTTAATACTTCATGTTATATTATTAATCGTGTCATGCTTCGACCTATTTTTAAATTAACACCTCATGAGCTTTACTTTAAAAGAAAACCTTATGTATCTTATTTTCATGTGTTTGGTTGTAAGTGCTTCATTTTAAACACTCGAAAATGGATGACTTCTCAACAGATATTGACGTCGAGATGACAAATAGTTGGTTACTAAGTGACAACGCCAGTGTTGACACTTAACGCACGCGTTGAGTCCACAAACTGCCACTTTATCGATGGTTGCACGATGTCAGCAGTTTCTATACACAAACACTAATGCTGGCATTAACTCTTAACGCTACGCGTTAGCTTCTGTGCCTATTTAAAGAGCTGATTTTATTTGATCATTTTATTATGCTTTCCAAGCCTTCATTCTATACTCCAGAGAGAGGATTTCATCCGGAATTCAGAGAGCACTCCCAACATCACTATTGAGGAATAAGAGTAAGAAGGAGATTTCCAACGACAAATTTGAAGAAGGATGCTCGCTTCAATTCCGACATGGTAATTGCGAATCTTCAACATCTCCTTCATCGCTCTTCAATCTAGGGAGTCTTTTGCTCTCATTTTAACTTTATCTTTTCATTTTTTTCTTGTGATGGTAGTGAAATCGCTATCTTGCGTGTGGTGACTACGCCGGGTTCGGTTTAGGGGGAAATTTGCCGCCTTGTGCGTGGCGACTAGGTCTAAGGTAGATCTAGGGGTGGCTAGAGGCCTTATCTAGGGATTGATAGGCTATGGTCAACCGGTCCTTGGGAGAAGGACCGGTGAAAGAACAAAAAGGTGAATTTTATTTTGTCGCCATAATTTCAAGCGTTATTGAAATTATATGTTTGTAATCATCTTTTTGAAATATATAATATTCTTTTTTATTATCTCTGATTGTCCAAAAGTGTATTTCATATAAGATTTTGCAAGTAAAATCACTTACGATATTGTTGTAAAAATATTTTCTAGAGAGATAACGCCCGGCGTTAACTATATAACGCCAGGCATTAGCGACAGAACCAAAAAAATTTCTGTTATTCTAAAATCTATCAGTTTATCTCAAAAATAGTAAACCCCTTATTCACCCCCAATATCAGAGCGCCATCAGATCCAACACTAAAAAAATATCAATGACCGAATTGGTTTGGTCACTAAATGAACTTTTTGTGACAAAGTTGATTCGGTCACTAAATGAACTTTTAGTGATCAAATTGATTCAGTCACTTAATGAAGTTTTGGTGACTAAATGAATTCGGTCACTAAATAAAATTTTAGTGACTGAATTAATTTAATCACTAAATGTGTATTTTATTGACAAGAATCATATAATTAGTTCATTTAGAATTCAATTTTAGACATTCAGATACAATAATAATTTTAATACTAAATTGCAGATAAAATTTGGTTAACATATGTTATTTTATTAATAGAAAAAGAGGGTGGGAGATAGCCCAAACCACTCAATACATAGTAATATTATTTTCAACTATAATTAAATTGAATACCTAAAAAAATATCTATATTGAAAAGTGAGGTCTCATGACTGACGTCTCATGACCGGCAAAGGTCTTGCACTCATCCATCATCAGTTGAAGTTTGTAACTGAACGCAACCTTCTTTTACATCACGAAGAGCAACATCCCGAAGAGCCCTCTCTCGTACGACCAACTCCGACCGATCTACATCCCCTCCCTCCAGCCATCTATAATCTTCATCAGCAACTCATCTGCATTAATACATGCATCTACAATAAGATATCATCAACCAATAGTAGATGATAAATACATAGAAAGAATTGTAAAATCATCTACTTGTATTAATTATAATCATAGCCAAGCCTTTGACATAAATACCAAGTAGATGCATGCTTGTATATCAAAACATAAACATTCCATGCACTATCTTCTTTGGATCCTCTTTAATAAATCAGCTGTAAATTTATTTTTGTAGGGAGGCTTACATACATAATATGATTTTTTTTCTTTCATATTTACATACTCAAAATACCCATAAAAATATAATCAGGGAAGTGGATATATAAATTGAACCAACGAACAATGATAAATCCACTGTATGGCAAAATTTTAAACACTATTTAAATATAATTTAAATGTTAAATACAGACGAATACAAAAAACATTATAATGGTATGCATGTAAATATTTAAATACTTATCGGGCACAGTGCTTGTATAAAATAGCACCGGCTAGGAAAAAAAATTACGCTTGTTGGCAAAAATTGAAATTAGTTTATGAAAAGTATTTTTAGCAAACTCAATACTCATGTTGGAATGTAATTTAATTGAAACAGTTGCAGCACTACTAAGAAAACAAAACAGGAATGTTTCAAGCTATTTCTCAATGGATCAGGAAGATGCACCGCTGCGCAAAACCTGTGCTTTCCTCGACCTTTTTTGGGCAATCTGGGTCTCGGGCTGCGGCAAAAATATGAAGATATTAAAAACACAATTAATTGAGCAAATAGACTGTAGTCTGTATGAAAAGAAAGTCAATTTTTTGTTTAACAAAATCACCTATTTCTTGACTGATTCTTCTTTCTCAGACAAAGTCAGCTCAATATGGCATTGAGATGACATATAAGCTGCAATCAGTTAAGCAAACATATTTGAACGTTATTGGCAAGACCATATTTGAACGATATTGGAAAGAACATATTTGAACGTGCATTAACACTTTATCTTACTGATTATCTTTTCTGAAAACAAATTCTAAGAACATATTCGTACTTTGTTGCTGCTGCATCCATGTGAGGGGTGGAGAACCAAGTGTTTAACGATATTGTCCAGGTTCTTTGTGGTATTTGCTCTCTGTTGCAGTCAAAGAATTTAAAAACATGCATTGAAGCCTCCTGACACAATAGTATCTCGACAAACTGTATCTAAAGTATTGCAAAAATATATAGACAGACATAACTCACACAAAGATTATTTTTGAATTGCTTCATTTTATGCATCATCTATCAGTTCAGATGGACAAGCAAACCAAACCAATAAAACCACACAAAACTGAATAAATCCCATCCTAGTTTTAGTTATGTTTGGGTTCAGTTTAAAACATGCATACAAAAAATCAATCCAGCTTGAAACAATTTTGAACAAAAGGAAGCTATTTTAATGCACAATGTGACTCAAACCATCTAACAAAAGTTTTCTACATATCTATATAAAACAAATAAATATAATTTATTTCAAAAATACGAACCGATCTGGTCCAATCTAAGCTGGGTCTAGCCATATCTACATTTGGATCCATTTTCTGCAAATTTGTCGGACAGTGAAATTGTCACTAATTAAAGTTTTTCAAAAATGCCATCAAAATAATATCACTACATAAAAGTTACCTTTTTCTGCAGATTTGAAAAAAGAAAATCTGGGCACTATGACCTTTCAAATTGGACATTATCACAAACATATTATGTGCAAAAATCTAAATAACAAAGCATTGTTTAGAAATCACATATAAAACCAATGCATTGTTTAAAAATCAAAATCAATAACTTAAAACTGGGCATTTGAATTTTATAAATCACCTGTATGAGTTATGGGAGACTGGGACTTAACCTACTGGCTGCTGCTACTCTACTGGGGAAATCCAAAAAGGGCCAAAAAAATCTCAATAGCAGTCGTCAGTCGGCAGATGAAGTTACGTTAAGGCAAGCTTATAAGCACCTCGCCAGAACTGTTGTCCTCGGCTGCTTGCAGTCTTGTAGATGAAATTTCGGTGTTTAGTAGTCGAATGAGATCAGACCAAGCCGCATAGGATGCTATTGAAGAATTAATTTGGTCGGCCCCTCTTCATCTTCCGGGCCTTTTATTGATGTTCCCTGTGCTTCCTGGACTCTTGGAATTCTCTCTTTTAATGTTCTTTGTTTTTCTATGTATTGTTTGCTTCGTATTCCTGCAATGAGTAAATGTTATAAGTTAGTATAAATATGTATCTTGTTGTACAGGTTATGATAATGCAATAGTGAAATATTTTATCCTCTCCCTATGTGTGGATCTGTTTTACATCAGTGGTATCATAACACTGCCATTGATCCTTGGAGAAAATTTTTCCCCTCTTATTTTTTTGGGCATGGATTCCTCATCTACCAGCTTCTCCCAATATGGAGTTCCCCTATTTGAAGGAGACTCCTATGAATTTTGGGCTATCCAGATGAAGTCCCTATTCTTATCTCAAGGTCTATGGAAGGTTGTTGATCTTGATGCTGCAGCTGTTAGCAATGAACAAGGTATAAAAAGGGAGTTGACTGCACCACGCTCACCACAACAGAACAGGGTTGTGGAATGCAGAAATCAGACCGTTATTGAGATGACTCGAGCTATGCTCTTTACCTCTGGTTTTCCAAAAAGATTTTGGGCAGAAGCTTGCAACATAGCTGTGTATATCCAAAAACGATCACCTACAAGAAGCCTTGAAAAATCCACTCCCTACAAAACTCTTTTCTCACAAAAACCCCTCATTAGTCATCTACGCACATTTGGATGCCTAGACTACATCTTGAAAGAAAAAGGAGACAAACTGGAACCCAAGAGCCTGTAGACCATCTTCATTGGCTACAGTGAGCATTCCAAGGCTTACCAAACATTCGATCCTATCTCCAAAAGAATGATAATTTCCAGGGACATTGTGTTCAATGAGGAAAATTCTGGGACTGGGGCTCAGATTCATTTCAGGCAATTCTAATCCCTGATCTTGGGGTTGAGCTTGGAAACATTACAAGCACCATCCAACCCAGTTAAGATGACTCCTCTCCTGAGAATCAAAATCATCAAGAGACTCATATCACCGAACCAGAATCATCATCACCCCTGAGGTATAAAAATCTATCAGAGATTTATGACACTTGTGACATTGCATTATTTTGCTCTACTCCCTCAAACTATTTTGAAGCCATAAAACAAAAGGAATGGGAAACTGCAATGAGAGAGGAGATTGAAACCATTCACAATAATTCAACTTGGGAATTGGTTGTCAAACCATCCAATGTTGAATTTATTTGGCTAAAATGGATCTTCAAGATAAAAACCAATGAGACAAGAGAGGTTGTTCATCACAAAGCTTGCATCGTTGCCAAAAGATATTCACAGCAACCTAGACGGTACTATGAAGAAACCTATGCACCTGTAGCTCGAATGGAGAACATATGAATGATCATTGCTTTTGCTGCCCAAGAGCAAGTTCCAATCTACCAAATTGACATAAAGGCGGCTTTCTTAAATGGGGTAATTGCAGAGGATGTTTATGTTCAATAGCCGCTGGGATTTTTCTTAAAGGGAGCTGAAAATAAAGTCTATAAACTGAATAAAGCCCTCTACGGGCTCAAGCAAGCCCCACGGGCATGGAACGCCAACATAGATCAATACTTATGCAGGCAAGGTTTCACTAAATGTCCTGTCAAACCATATCTCTACCAGAAAATAGGTAGTTCAGGTTCAGTAATTATATGTATCTATGTTGATGATTTAATCATCACTGGGACATTACAAGCCCTGATACAAGAACTGAAGACAAACCTCATGGCTCAATGCAATATGATAGATATAGGCTTAATGAGATTTTTCCTAGGTTTACAAGTCATTCAAACCAGTAGTTTCATTTTTACATCATAGGAACAATATGCCCGAAATATCCTGACAAAGTTTCAGCTTGAAGCTTGCAATCCCACACTCACCTCTATGACTCCAGGAGAATGTCTAGAGAAAAGAAAAGAAGGGGAAGATTAAGATGATAGTGAACTCTTTCGATCTCTTGTTGGGACTCTGATTTATTTAACTAACTCTAAACCTTACATCGAATTTACTATCAATATCATTTCTAGGTATGTTTCAAATCTAAGTCATCATCATCTTCAAGCCGCCAATTGAATCCTCCGATACCTCAAAGGTGCATTGGAGTTCGGCATTCTCTACGAATGCAATCAGGATTCCACGCTTTGCGGATACTCAGACTCAAACTGGGGAGGGGACACAACTGATCGGAAGAGCACTGGAGGATACATCTACTTCAAAGCAGGCAATCCAATTTCCTGGCCGACTAGCAAACAGCACACCGTTGCTCTCTCAACAACAGAAGCCGAGTACATGGCAGTTACCGCTGCCTCCTGTGAAGCAATATGGCTCAAGCAAGAAAATAGTTTCATCCAGGGGCACGAATTTGGATCAGATGAAGAAAAAGAAGAGCGCGAAAAGCATAAAAAGGAAGAAGGAACCAAAATATTTAGCGATAACATCTCCGCTATCCAGCTGGCCAAGAACCCCATATACCACCACAGGTGCAAACATATCGAGCACCTGTACCATTTCATCTGCGATCAGGTAGACAGAGGAGTCGTTCAACTTCACTACTGCCCGACTGTAGCTCAAGTTGTAGATGCCCTAACAAAGGCACTCCATCGTGACAAGTTTCTCAAAATACGAAAGGCCATGGAATTAGTGGACCGTCTAGATGAAGGGGGAGTATTGAAGAATTAATCTGGTCGGCCCACTCTTCGTCTCCGGGTCTTTATTGATGTTCCCTGTGCTTCCTGGACTCTTAGAATTCTCTCTTTTAATGTTCTTTATTTTTCCATATACTGTTGGCTTCGTATTCCTGCAATAAGTAAATGCTATAAGTTAGTATAAATATGTATCCTGTTGTACCGGTTATGATCATGCAATAGTGAAATCTTTTATCCTCTCCCTTTAGGTTGTTCTATTTTACATCAAAAGCGACTCAGCGGGCTCATGCGAAAAAAGAAAGAAAGGAGAAGATCACATCCGCACATGCAATGACTCAGCGGGCTGTCGAGGCAACAAATTAGAGCATGGCTGCGAAGAAAGAGAGAATTCATGGATAATAATTTATGAAAGGTGGGAAGAGCGATGAAGATTCCGCGAGGTCGTGGGTTAGAAGAGTAGAAATCGAAGTCATACCTGAGGTGATGCAGAAGAAGCACCGACGATGTGGAGAGGAACATTTGCGGTCGGCGTTGATTCGGATGGAGTGGATGTGAACTGAAGATGCTGTAAATCGTGTCTCATGGTAAGGATAAGTGGAGGGGAAAAATATAAGGGGGGGATGAAATATCAGTACGCGGGATAAAATGTTAGGCAATATTACATTTTTGTAAGTATAAATAATTAAGTATAATTAAGATGAAAGATCACTTTTTTGTAATTTTTGTTAACTTAAAGCTGGAGTTGCGCAGTGAAAGGACTCGTGTAGATGCACATGGCACGTCGTTGCACACTTTGTCGGCTCATCATTGGAGTTGTTCGGATGTGACCTAAATCACGATAAGGTCAAAACATTCCGCTTGAGCAAATGAAAGTCAAACTGTATAGGGGAGCGCACGAACATACTCGTATATTTTTAATTATGGACAGGATAATTTTCTAATAAAGTAGGATAGATATAATTTCTGTCTCTAATTATTTTCGTTACTAGGTAAATAATTTTGTAACAAAAATATTTTTTTTTCATTAAAATGAGTTTTAGTAACGAATTTATATTGCTTCACTAAAAACACGTCTTTAGTGACGAAATATATTTTGTCACAAATATATGTCACTGAAGACATACATTTAGTGACCAAACTTTTATTTTGTCATTATAGCGATATATTTAGTGGCCGACCTTAAATTTGGTCACAAAAGATGACTCTTTAGTGACCGACATTTATTTCATCACTAAAGACATATCTTTAGTGACCAAAATTTATTTCGTCACTAGAAGCATGCCTTTAGTGATGAAATATATTTCGTCACTAAATTTTGGTTGCTAAAACCCATTTTCTTGTAGTGGATGATGAACAAGAGCAATTTCTTATGGATCCAAGAGAAGAAACCGATGAGGACTCATTCTTGGAGGATGATCTATCTAAGAGAGAAGATTGCAACGACACAATATTGGACTCAAATAATGGCAACACATCAAGCTAAAGAGAAGATGGAAACTCAGCTATGGAAGAGGAATGCGAAGAAGATGTCAATGGAACCTTTGACTCAAATCTTGCATCATCCCAAAGAAATGTAAGAAAATTAAAATCCTCTCTTCTTGTAAGAAATTCTATTTCTACACTACATATGCTTAAAATTGCTAAATGTAGAATTAAAAATTTGAAAAATGCTAATTTAATTCAAACAACATTTAGAAAATATAACTTAATAAGCAAATGCTAAAGTAGAATCAAGTAATGATGTGTTAAATTCTCGTTCATGCTCTTTAATTGAAAATGCTAAACATTATTTTGATTGTAATACTTTTAAAAAGGAACTCAAGGTTTTAGAAAAAGGTCTTTTAAATTCAAAAGAGCATAATGAAAAATTGATTAAAGAAAATGATGCTTTAATGGATAAACTAGAATCATCAAAAATGATTATTCAAAAGTTTTCAAGTATTAAAAAAATCTCTTATTTCTAGTTTATCAAATCATCAAAAGTCCAAAAATTTAACTTCATATTTTAAAAGTAGGTCTATATGAAAGAGTGGAATTGAAAATCAACAAGTAAATAAAAACTTTTTATCAAAAGCCCAAAATCACTCACTCTTTCAACATTCAATTCTTAAGAAACACCATGACTTTTATAAACTCTCTAAGAATGATTATTCTAAAACTCTTTATGATTATCAACATCAAACTATTTTGAAAAACAATATTAATAAACATAATTCTCAAACAAATTGTTTTTCAACCAACCATCACTACAAAAAGATGTCATATAATCATAATATGAATTTGAAGGAAAATCAACCAAAGTATGAATGGTGGCCCAAAATAAAAAATGAAACTCTAACTTCACTTGTAAGGGCCCATTCATCACTATCTCCCCAAAAGCCAACATGATTTATTTGGGTACCCAAAGGAACCATCCCACTTGGTCCCCTTTGGATACCTAAATCTCTCATTGGTTAATATCCAATCATTTGCATGAAGTAGAATTAATTAAAAATGAAATATCAAATTTCTACTTCATTATATACTTTAATGTCTTTTTTTCCTTATTTTTTAAAGCTATCATGTCATGGTCACTTTATATTTCATGGGACATGACTCACACATTTTAAGCCTAATGTTTAACAAATCAAATTGAATTAAATTGAATAAAAGTCATATAATTTTTAAGTGACATATCTATCTTTCTTAAATTCATTGCCTATAAATATCTTACATTATCCATATAAATGTAATTCTAAATTTGTTATGAGATATTTATCTATATTAATAAAATCATGAACCTCAATTTTTCTCTTTTGGAAAATTATGAGTCTATAAAATTTAAATATTAGGTATGGGTAGCAACCAATAACACTTAAATATCTTGAGAAAGGGAGGTTTGGGATATCGCCCCATCGTACCTCCTAGTACCGCTGTGAGCCCTTCACCGGGAAGACCTCAGGAAGTCCAAGATCCACTCTAATTTGCTATGTCAACTAAAGTCTAGCAAAGATCAAATTAATTATAGACTTTTATGTACTCTTGCAATGACCGAAAAAGAAAACTATCATTATCTTGTACTTTCAGAAAATTATATATTTTCAAAATTTGTAATTAAAAAGAAAATCACAAAAGACATTGAAAGAATTAAATTGAACATAAAGTCATAATGTTTTGAAGTGATCTATCTTTTCTTTTTTTTAAGTTTTATCCTTTTTAAATCCATTGCCTATAAATTTCTTTCTTTATCATTATAAATTGAATGTTAAATTTGTTAAGTGATTACTTTCAAATATGGATTTAAATGGGTTTTTAGGGGTCTTAGGCTAAAATATTAAATGCACAACTTATTGCATATTTGTCTATTTTCTTTGCTGCATTTGATTGCCCCTATAATGGAAAATCATGATATAGAAAAATCGGGATTGAAAAATTACAAAAAATGATGAATATTATTTTTCACACTCCACCATGATCTAGGGATATCCTATGCTTAAATTATCTATAATCATATATCATAATTCATGATCTATTAAGAATTATCTTAAATCAACAATTTTTATCATCCTTAGGAATTATGAAATATATGATGGCTATGGTATTATGGTTTCATATCTTGTTTTGTGTGTGTAATGTGCATCTCTATTGTTTGCATGTATCTCAATATAGTTAGACCTAAGAATTAACTTGATATCAACAAGATGAAATCAAATAGAATTGTCACTTCATTTTAGGTCTATGAAAATTCAAAACTCTATGATTGAATACATGCAACTCAATTATATATTTGTCTATCTTTACATAGCCTTTCACCTTGTTATCCTAACTTATCATACTAGCATCATCACTTACCATTGATAGAAATGAAAATCCATGCTTGTTATATCATGATATGTTAAAATAAAACCTATTACTAAAATCTGAAAATTAAAATTTCCATTGTGGTTGTTCGCATGAATAAATTAATTTTATGTGGATTTAAAAACAACAATCATTGATATAATTGTAAATCCAAAAACTAATCATGCAATAATACCATAATTCCTATATTTAAGGTTTTCACACGTAGTATGTCCATAATCATTAACCTATGACATTTGGCTCACAATAGAGAGGGCATAGGATTGTGTGCATTAGAGACCTAACCTATAAGTCATGTCTTATTCTTAACTAGGGAGGGTTACAGTAGCCTCGTGCGAGGTACTGAGGGGAAAGAGTGCTAGGTTGAGCTTTGTCTTTTGTAAGCATATGGGATTAACACCCCAACCTATAACATGTGTGCAGCTCCTCATGCCCATCCGTCATTTAGTACGGGGCTAAAGTGTGGTCATGTTGTTAAGGTATTTTGATTATAGATATACTAATATTATATTCATTGCATGAACATCATCTTACTATTTTTACATAAATCATGCATATTATGTTTGTTCTATCATTGCATCTCGTGTTTGCATATTTTAATATTTTGAGCTTTAATGATTTTATAAAACACAAGTTTTTGAAAAATCATCAATAACATGCCTAAAAGAGCCTTCAAATCATCTCTAAGAAGTCTGAAATTTTAACACTAAGAAAGCCTCTTTATATTTCAAGTGAATTATGAAAAAAAAATTTCAAAAAATCAAAAATTGGAGTACTGTTTCGGCCTTAAGAAGATAACGCCTGGCATTAGCCACTTTGCTCCAAATTTTTTTTACTTCTTTCTGAAAAATATCTGGTTATTTTGGGTTTATTTCTCTGACATAGAATATCATTTATTGAAAGGACTATTAAGGACTTCTATGTTTTCCAGAAAATATTTAAATTTGAATATTTAAAAATAAATACAAAATTACAAAACAATTTAAAAAAATACAGAAATATGTTTTTCTCTTTATGCGTGTTTATTGTTTTGTACTTATATAAAAATTCAAAAACTTATAAAAACTAATTGTTATTCATTGCCATTGTCAAGGATGATTAATTATATTAATTAAAGATTAAATACAATGTTTAATTTAACTTTCAAGTTTCTTAAAAACATGGTTTTGTATTTGTCATGCCTTGAAAATTATCTTGCTATGTGCAATAAAATTGATTGCAGAAAAATATGTGTAGAAATTCTTAGCATGCCTCTAAGTATGAGTAATGTATTATGTTTGATAATGATTCACTTACTCACTTATTTTTGATAACATACAAATGTTTACAATCTTATTCTTGCATGATTGTGTAGTGTAATAACATTAATAAATAAAATGCATAAATAGATTACCTACATAACATTGAATTGGTTATTTCAATTCTTTGTTTTCATGCACTTGTGATTAGAGAAATCTTGTATATAAAATAAATTTTCTATGTTTGCAAAAAATAAGTGAATTTGGAGTCCTTGGTCATAAAAATCAAAATCAAATAAAAATGGATGACAAGGAAAACTCCACCAAAAATTGTAAAGTGTCTTGTGCAAACAAAATTTTTACCACTTCTCTTTACAAAAAATATCATTATGTGCATTGAAATATTGTTGAAGTAATGGTATTTGTGTATATTAATGTTGTGTTATTTCATTTTATATGTCGTGTTTTTGATTGATTCACTTGTATACTTTATCAAAACACAATTTTGTACACATCATTATCTTTCATACAACTTCTACTCATGAGAATTGGATCTTAATGATCATCTACATTATTCTCTACAAACTTAAGTAAATGCACTAGATAACAAAGCAGACCTCTATAATGTTTATGTTTACTTGAAATGCAAATTTTATTACATTGTAGTTTTTGTATCTTTTCTTGATATTATAAAATCATGCTTGCAATTTTCTCTAAATGGAATAACATCTCTTGAATCTTTTAATCAAACATCAACTTTTCAAATTTAAAACTCATTATCCGTTATATGATTTTAACTTCTAAAATGAAGTTTATGTTTAAGAGTGCTTATTATATTCTTCCGCTAAGATTACTACTTATGCTCTTTCATGACTATTATCTTTTCAACAAGTGGTATCTTAAAATAAGAATGCATACTTTATTATGTAAGTTATGTTGCTTACTTATTTATGTTCCATATACTTATATTTTTCTCAACAAGTAGTATTTAACAAGCTTTTGATTGCATCTTATTTTTCTTCTCAACATAGAACGTATTACTCCTTATTGCACACTCATACCTAAACCCTCATTTTGATACTATCAAAAGGGAAGAATAAATTGCATAAATCTAATATTTAGGGGGAGTACATTATAATAATATCAAACTCAAAAAAAGTATCTTTGTAGGGGGAGTAATCTTATAGGAGGTGCATACACTATCCTTTGCTCGATCATGAAAATCCTTTAATAATTGATTCCTATTCAATCTTAGTAGATATACACTCATCCCTACCTCCTTTTGATTATAACAAAAGGGGGAGAATAAATTGAAGAAATCTATTATTTAGGGGGAGTAAAATAGGAAATGGCTTCATGTATGAGGAGTATCCACATAGGGAGAATATGCATGTTTATAATGTTTATCATATACTATAAACACTACTCTAATTCTATTTTATTTCTTATTATTGGACTTGTTATTATAAAAAGGGGGAGATTGTTAGAGCTTGTGTTCCGCATCTCTTAGTTTGAGAATACTAAATTACACTATGTATTTGATCTTGCTTGTGTGTTTATAGTGTGCAAGTTGTACAGGAATTATTGCTACACATCCCTATCAGTAGTATGTTGAATGGAGATGATTCTCTAAAAAGAGAGCTAACGCCTCGCGTTAGAGTTAACGCTCCACATTAACTTATCATCGATAAGGGATGTCGTTGTTAAGGGAATGGCATCGAGAACCAAAAGACAACTCCAGCGTTGACACATAAAGCCAGCGTTGATTCCTCGAACTGCCATGATCTTGACAGTTGCACAATCTCAGCCACGACAGTCACGATCACTAACACAGGCGTTAACTACTTAACGCCAGGCATTAGCTCTTGTCCCTATTTAAAGAGCAGCCCCTCTCATTCTGTGATTGATGATTCTAGAATTCTGATTCTTTTGAGAGAGACTCATCTACAAAAATTGAGAGATCTCCCTTGGGCTAACATGAAGGTCTAAAGAAGATTTTGAAAGAGAAGGTATGCAACACATATTCAACACGAAGGGCGAAAGCATCAAGAACGCCGATTTCCACATCGCCTTCGTCTTCACCTTCAGAATTTCTTGGGGAGTTTCTTTTACATTATTTCAATTTTGTAATCTCTTTTATTTTATCTTTTTGTTATGGGTGTGAAGAAATCATTCGGGAAGAACGTCAGATTCCGGGATGGATTCTATGGGGAATTCATCATCTTGTGCGTGACAACTAGGTCGAGGGTAGATCTAGGGGGTGGCCAAACACTACAACAAATTACACTTTTAGTAAGGACTAAAAACGTTACAAAAGATAACTAATATCGTTACACAAAGTTTTTGTAACGTAATTTACTTTACGTGACGACCGTTACCTAAGGCTCGATGCTAGAAGTTCTTGTAACGAATTTTTGTTTGTCATTACAAATAATTTATTTGTGACAAACATTACTTCCTCACAATAAGATGAGTTATAGTAAAAATATTTCGTTACAAATGTTTGACTTCTTCCTCACTAAAGAAATTATATTTATATATCAAATATATGAATATTTCATTACAAATGTTTGATTTCTTCCTCACAAAAAAATTATATTTATTTATCAAATTTATTGAAATCAATTTATCATTACAAATAATATTTAAAGTATAAATATTAATTTTGACATCAAATTTCTGAAAGCATTAGCTAAAGACAAGATAAAATCCTGAAAACACACACAGATATATATATATATATATATATATATATTATAATTATTAAATCTGAACATGAATTTATTTACAAAAAAGTATTACATAGAGTAAAGCTGGTATCATCTCATCTAGAACAACACAATATTACATAATTATAAGATCAACATGTTTTAAATATGACATCAACTTCAACACTTTTTGACTAATCAATCTTCCGTCACTTTTCGACTACTGAATCTTCCGTCACTTTATGACAAATGAATCTTTTGTCACTTTCCCACCACGGCACCAGCACCTTACAAATAAAAGAGAGCAATAGTTAATGTTTAAAAAACATGAGAGTAGAAACATCATACACACTCATATATATGCATAAAAAATCCACACATACACCCCATAAAACAAACATACATTAAAACATGCACATACACCATCAATACACACAAACATCCACACACACACACACCATAGAATGCGCACACACGCACACACCATCCAGTAGTTCATAAAAGCACACATACATTAAAATTCAGTAGTGAACTGCTTCTAGCAGTTCACTAATTTTTCAGTGAACTGCTAGAGCAGTTTGCTGAATTCAATGAATTGCTAGAGTAGTTGCTAAATTCGATGAACTGCTGGAAAGTTGTTCACTGAATGATTCACTGATTTCAATGATCTGCTCCAGCAGTTCACTAATTTTAATGATGTGCACCAGTAGTTCACTAATTTTAGTGTTATGTTGAAAGGATGAAATGTGTTAGCTATATGAGTTTGAAATGTGTTAGCTATATAATCAAGATTTCTTTTGAATTTGTGATCACAAGATAAGTAATTTACATTTAAAAGAAACCCATTGATCAACAATTAAATAGTCAATACCTTGTCCAATATTGTCACGGGAAGCATTTAATTCATTATGTGATTGGCTTGACTTATCAACCTGAACAAAGGTGATTTTGCAAACAAGTTAGATTCATCATTCAAGTAAAAATCATTTAATCAACACTTAAAATAACAAATTATCTCAATAAAACATCATTATTTAATTTAAATAATGTTAGTCCTTGAATATCTTGCATATCATCAATGAACATTGAAGCCATTTTGAAAGAATTTCTCACTCTACTTGCTTGGGAGGGAAACACCTAAAAAGTGGTTGGGTTAATGCAGGCAAATGGTGCAAGTACATATGTATAAAAGTGTCTGAACTATAATTTAGTTGGACTTAATTTGATAATTTTAACTTGGCATATTATCACTTGACTCATTTTTCTAGTTAGGTGAAGCGGTAAAAGCAACCTTTATAGTAACTAGACCACTCTTTATGGCATAAGCAGGATACAAAAACCAAATCAAAAATAATACAAAATTTAAACAGTCCCCTAACCTCACTCTCAATGCTTTCACTTGAATAATCTTAGTCGGTGCAGCAAGAATTTCAAAAGTATTCAGAGTGTAAAATGACTTTTACCTCATCATCAAAATCACTCCCAAAAGTTTCACTATAGTAACTCCATTTTTTTGTGCTAGGATAGCTTTTTTGCCAACAGCTGCATTCCCCTGCACTAATCAATTGACATTTGAGAGGAAGTAACAATAGAAGATCAACATTACTTAAATACTTGGAGACAATTTTGAAAAAAATACTTATTAAGACATTAATAGATTGACCTTTTCTTCATTAGAACTGCTATCCAACTCTTCATCACTAGAGTCATCTTTCTTTTTCAAAAGCTACAGAGCCATTCATCGTCGTGGGCAATTTTTTAGCAGAAGGTGCAGGTCTTATTTCCTGAAGGTATCATCAATATTTGAATCAAATAATACTCATTCATAACTCATAACTATATATACATAGTCAGGTAGTTAACATAAATAAGACCTTTTAACTATACGGGGGCCCCCTCGTGCACTGTCAGGTATGATAGTTAACATAAATGAATGTTATGAGTTATACCTTTTAACTCATAACTCAAATTAAGATTGTAGTTATGTATAACATTCATAATTAAGATGATAGTTGACGATGATTATACAAATGTAATAATGCAATGACGTCAATATAAATATACAAATTTTTATAAATATACCTGATTAATTAAAAAAAAGAAGTTGATAATATGGTACTTTATTCCTAATTTTAAAATTAATTAAAAAAAGGTTATTAATATGGTAGTTTAATGTATATTTTTTGCTCAGTAATTGCAACCAATTGAAATGGAGATAAAATTAGAAAATTATCTGAAATCGTCAACTATCAAAATCATAAAAATCAATTGAAATGGAGATAAAATTAGAAAATTATCTGAATAATTAAATAACAGAGCCAATGATCTCAGTAACTTGGAATAGAAACAATAAGTATAAAGTATGCTACTAAAAAAAACAAAGCAGAGAAAATTCTTGATTTTTTTCTAGTGGGCAATGCTCCAAAAATTAGTAAGGATGAGTATGGGGGTGGCTTTGGGAAACAGGTAATTCCTCGATTAAGACAGGGTTGTTCGGGTTATGAATCTTCATTGATGGAGAAGTGCTGGTTCTCTGTTTATGGAGTTGTGATCCTTAATCCAGCAATAGTATTTTCGCACTCTCACTGAGCAGCATCAGAAATTGAAAAAGAGTTTTGATCTTGTGTGAGAGCATTTCAAACTCGCTCATTGCAGCAGTAATGGTAGAAGACTGTTACAAAAATGTAGAAAAGAACATAACAAAATGAAAAACAAACGTTAAAGGAAGAGGTAAATGGCGTATTGATGTCGGTGGAGCGACATTCGACGGGGATTGTAGCAGAAATGTAATAAGGGTTTTGATCCAAGTTGGACTTGTTAGTTTGAAAAATAAATATAGTTGAAATGTAAAAGAAAATCAACAGATCAAACAATGGAGGAGGATGGTGAACAATAGTCGGGCACTCAGCAGGACATTGGTTCTTGAAGCATATTAATCCAAACGAAATAAATTTAGATGCACTCAAATTTAAAAACAAAATTATGCCAAATGAAGATTCATTAGTAGCATAGATTCAAGCAATGACAGATATGCTTTACTAAGCCATGAAAACATGTTTTCACTGTGTTAACGTTTCTTGCTTGAATGGAAACATTAACATTGCTCAATTATACATCACCATCCATTTTCATCATTTTACTTCAACTGTTCGTATTTATGAAGACACTGTGCTTATGTGTTGAAGCATTCACACTTTTTTGAGCAGAAAGAAATAAAACTTGAAGGCAATAGACTTTGCTTTCTCAAGAGAATAGAGACTGAGAATGGAGAAGGAGAAAGAGTGCATTCGATCCAATGAATATGAAACAAAGAGTGCATTCGATTCAAAAAATATGGAATAACAAAGAAAGAAGTTAATTACCAATTCAGAGGCTTTCCGGATCACCCAAAATTAATTAGTTTGTGAGTAGCCACCAATCTATGCTAAGAAATTTGTTAAAAGGTATATTAAAAATCACTTTAAACAGAAAAAAAACTATCACAAATCATACATAATTCATACAAAAAATGTAACTAAGAGTGGTAATTTCCTCTGTAGACTTTACACTTTGCAGACTCTAAGAAAATAAGCAATGAAAAAAAATTTGAGATCAGCAGATTTGAGAATAAAGATAGAGAGGTATAGAGAGGGGTAGAGGAGCGAGAATGCAGAGTTTTGGTCCCCTCACCGGCAGCCTGCATCAGATTTGCAGATTTTGGGTCCACTCACAGGTATCCTGCATCAAAAATTGAGAACAACAATGCATCAGTATGCTTCTCGAACATAGCAAATACTTAGAAACAAAGACTTAGAAACAAAATAAATTAGAAACAGAATAAATCAAAGCAAATACTTAGAAACAGAATAAATAAAAAACAACCCCAATCCCTCCTGTAGGGGTGGAGCGGTTGTTGTTTCAGAGCTAGATTTAAACAAACCAACAAATTTCATATGACAGATTTATACAAACCCCAATATATGACATATTTAAACAAACCGGACAATTTTCATATTCAGAAAATGTATATCTGTGAGAATGAAGAAGATGATCAAGTGTGCGGACCTTTACCGGTGCTCTCTGCGAACGGAAACATGGCGGATCGAGGATTGGGAGGGCTCCAAGCAACGATCAGAGAGCAGCCCTCTTCAAACGGCGATGGTTTTATTCGCGGAAATAGGGCAGCGTGATGAAGACGAGTTTGCGATGGGGAGGTTTTATGCAACGCCAAACGCCGATGCCAGATTTCGCAGAAATAGGGCAGTGTGAGGAAGACGGGTTTGCGAGGGGGAGGTTTTATGTGCACAAAAAGCTTTTTCAGGTTTATTATCGATGGCTCGGGAGATAAAAATGAATAGAGCCATCGAAATTTTGGGGGGAAAGTGGGCGGCAACTAAGAATTGACCGAAAAGATAGAAGTTTTTAAAAAAAATCGACTTTTTAGGAGAAATACTTTTATACGTGTAGCATTGCTACCTCTAGCCGCGAGACTGTATTTTTCCTATTAACTACAGTTGTATCGAAAATACAGTTGTATCGAAAATACAGTTGTATCGAAAATACAGTTCCAAAAGCTGTGTTTTCAGACCTTTTTTACAGGCAAAAATACAGTTGTATTTAACACTAGCAAAACACATCTTTTCTACATGAATATTTTTACAAACTTTATTCAAAACATATGCATATGAGATCTTAAAATGATCGTAAAAAAATATGAATAGATACTGAGATTTTTATTTTGTAAAAAAATATACATATTAAAAGAGTGCCTATGTCTGTCTTTGCTTGTTGGTAAAATATTAGGATAAAAATTTTAAAAATAAATATTTCATTTCTATAACAAGTATTTTGTAATAAAAAAATCGTTGTTATTTTTACAACGACAAAAATCATTGCAAAAACTAAACAAAAATCGTTGTCTTTGCCTATTGGGTTTTGTGTTTGTGTGTGTAGTGTATCGGTGTTTATGTATATCTATATCTATCTGTATGCCTATGTCTGTATGTGCCTATTGGGGTTTGTGTCTATGTCTGTGTATCGTCGATGTGCGCCGATCTTGTGTGTCTATATCTGTGTATATATGTATGTCTGTGTGCCTATGTCTGTCTGTGCTTATTGGTTTTTTTGTCTATGTGTATGTGTGTATCTGTGTTTGTGTTGGTCTGTGTTTGTGTCTGTGTTAGTGTCTGTGTCTGTGTCTATGTGCCTGTGTCTGTGCTTTTGTGTGTCTGTGTCTATATTTCTATGTTTGTCTATGCATGTGTGTGTGTCTATGTGTCTGTGTGATCTCTAGCTATGTATGACTGTGCATGTGTGCGGCTGTGTCATTTGTGTCGTCTGTGTGTCTATGTGTGTTTATGCATGTGTGTGTTTGTGTTTGTGTGTTTGTGTCTCTGTGTTTGTGTCTGTGTTTGTGTGTCTGTGTCTGCCTGTATCTGTGTCTGTGTCCATGTCTATCTGTATCTATGTGTGTCGGTGTCTGTGTGCCTATGTATGTGTTTGCATGCATGTGTGTCTGTGTTTGTGTTTGTATCTTTGTTTGTATGTCTATGTATGTCTGTGTCATCTATCTATGTCTGTCTGTGTCATCTATCTATGTCGGTGTATGTGTGTATGTGTGTGTCGATGTTTGTGTCTGTGTTTGTATGTGTCATTTGTGCCACTATGACGTTACCCCCGCCTCAATAGTATTACTGTCCCAAAGTGACGACGCTCCTGCATCTCGCAAACCCCACGCACGCAAAAATACTCATGCCGCAATAGTACCACATACATGTCTATGTCTAGACTTAAAAGCAAATCTTATTTAAAAAGTAATTAATGCTAGCTTAATTATTGAACCAAAGTAATTAATGCATATGACATGTAATTATTTAAAAAGTAATTAATGCATATGACATGTAATGAGATAATTAACATGATGGTGTGGCAAAGTCGACGAAGAAAGAGAAGATAACGAAACTGTATATGCAGATGGGTTTGGAGAAACAATTAGCGATATTTTTAAGTTTGCGATATTTTTAATATTACGATATTTATTAGTCATCTTGCGCGCGCCTGTTAGAAAAAAGTGCGCTCAGGCAAAAACATGCACCTGTGTGAAAAATGCACATCCGCAAAATAATGCGTGACTGGGCTAAAATGCACCTTGGAGAAAATGAGTACCGATGATTCGAAAATGTGTGTCAGGGTAAAAATGCGCTCCCAAGCGAAAATGCGCGCTTGGGAGACAATGCGCCCGGTCAAAAATGCATGCAAGTGCAAAACACGTGTTGGGCATAAAACGTGCGCACGGGCAAAAAATGCGCACTCGAGTGAAAAACATGTGCCCGTCCGAAAAAATACTCTCTGGGGCCAAAAAAGATCTCCCGAGCCCGCGCCGTGCGTGCGCTTGTGCTCGGAGGTGGTCGCGCGCGCGTGTGCACCTGAGTGTCTTTGCGTGCGTGCGGGGCCCGTGCGCGTAGTTATTTTTATTCTAAAATTATGTTAATAAATTAATGTCAAATTGACATTCATTTTTAAATTTAATGTTTTTAATTTTTGAATTTCTTTTTTCAAAATTTGATGGAGCGAAAATTTTCTCATTCATGTAGGAGAGAGGGGGAGAGTAAGAAAAACTTTTATAAAAAGGTTTTTAAATGTTTATAAAAACTTTATATAACTTTATATATCTTTAACTATTATATATAAAGAAATTTTAAAAGGATTTTTTGTTAAAATATAAATGTTCTTGAAAAAAATAATTATAAATTTTAATGTATATTTTTTTACGATCATTTTGAGTACCCATATGTATATGTTGCGGGCGAAGCCCGCCGGGGGCAGGCGAAGCCCACTGTCGTCGGTCGGGTACTGTAGTATATTGGCGCACCCCGCTCGAATGCGGGCTCAGCCCGCCCAGAGCCAGCGAGTACGGGCGAATCCCGTGCGGAGCTGCTCGTAAAGTTTTATATTAAAACTTTATATAAAATTTTTATAAAAATGTTTAATAAACTTTTATATAAAATTTTATACAGGGTAGTTTATATATAATTAAATTATAATTATAATTTATTATATATGTAACCGGTTATATATATATATATATACATATATATATATATATATATATATATATATATATATAAAGTGCAATGTTAAACGCAGACCAGTTTTGGCTATATGCTGACCACAATTTTTTAAAACGAGCGATGTTAAACGCAGGCCGATTTTAGGTATATGCAGGCCACAGTTTTTTAAAAAAAAGTTCAATTTTTCTTTTAAAATTTCAGGAAAAATGATACAAGTAGTTTAATACTTCATGTATTATGTATTTTTTCCTTCCATGCAATCGTGTCCCCAAGAAATTTACTCATTTGTCCGAGTCCGATGTGTTTTTAAATTACAACTGGCCTAAAGCAATTCATGGGTATTTGCTACGGCGATGGCGATGACGACGATCGCGATGTCGTCGGCGATGGCGGCGATGGCGGCGATGGCGGCGAGGACGGCGATGGCGACGATCGCGACGTCGGCGGCGATGGCGGCGATGGCGGCGATGATGACGTCGTCGGCGATGGCGGCGATGGCGGCGATGGCGGCGATGGCGGCGATGGCGGCAATGGCGGCGATGGCGGGGATGGCGGGGATGGCGGCGATGGGGGCAATGGCGGCGATGACGGCGATGGCGACGATCGCGACGTCGGCGGCGATGGCGGCGATGACGACGTCGTCGGCGATGGCGGCGACGGCGGCGGCGACGGCGACGGGGACGGCGGCGATGACGTCGTCGGCGATGGCGGCGATGGCCTGCATGAAATTATTAATTTGATTGGTGATTTATTTAAGAAAATATTAATTTGATTTTTGAATATGGTATATAAATATGAAATTTGGCCTGCATGAATAATTTTTTGGCCTACATATATCCACGGCCTGCATATAGCCAAAACCGGTCTGCATTTAACAACGCTCTATATAAATTATAGAGGTACGCCTGTGCTCGATACTCTCCGCTGTGACAGTACCCCAACAGCGACGGTACCTCCGCCAAAACTGTGTATACTCTTCCACTCTCAGACGCTCGATCGATCAATAACTAACAATGCATAGGAAAAGCGCACGTGCCCCACACGACATTAATTACCCCCGTCTCCATACTGTCGCAGTGCGACGACGCTCATGTAGTTCGCAAACCCCTGCGCGCGAAAATACCAAAATTTGAAATCTTTAGTCTTGTTTTTTTAAATGCTACAAAAAAGCGTTGTCGTAAACGTTTCCTTATAAGCGGTGATAATAAATAAATAAAATTATTTTTTTAGTAATAATATATTTCTATTTATACAAAAATTTAAAAGATACATTAGATATTTTCATGTTACAATATTTAATTAATAGTCATCTCTCGCGCGCCCGTAAGACAAATGCATGCTTGGGCTAACAGTACGTATATACTTGCACCCAGTTGAAAATGCGTGCCCGCAAATAAATGCGTAACTAGCTAGGCTAAAATGTGCCGGGGTGAGAAAAAACATCAGGACGAAAGCAACGCGCCCGAAAAAATGTGTTTTTGAAGAAAACGCTGATAAGTGAATTATAACTTGCACGCAAACAAAATTGTGCTCCCGAGCCAAAAAGTGTGCGCAGTCAAAAAAACACATGCCACCAGACAAAGAACGCACGCACAAGTGAAAAACACATGCACGGGCAAAAAAATACGCTCTAGGGCCTAAAATGCGCGCTAATGTTTTAAAATTTAATTAATATATTTATTGTAACAAAATTTTGGTTACCAAAAAATACTAATTATAAGAAAATTCTAATTGTTACAAATACTTTCATGGTGTTGTCACAATTGCTACTTATTGTAAGGATTTTTTACTATTTGTAACGTAAAACTAGTCTTGTTACAAATACCTGCTCTTATTGTAACAAACATTTAGTTATTATAACGAATCATAAAATACTTGTTACAAAAAGTTAAGCTTTTGTAACGATAACGAAATTTCGTTACTAAATATACCTATTAGTAACAAATTTTTTCTTAGTTACAATTTAGTCCTTACTAAAAGTGTAATTTGTTGTAGTGAAAGGACATATCTGGGGATAGATAGGCTATAGCCAACTGGTCCTTGGGAGAAGGACCAGTGAAGGAACAAAAAAGTGAATTTTATTTTGTCGCCTTAATTTCAAGTGTTATTGAAATTATATGTTTGTAATCATCTTTTTGAAATATATAATATTCATTTTTATTATCTCTGATTGTCTGAAAGTGTATTTCATTTAATATTTTACAAGTAAAATCACTTTGGTTATTTTTGTAAAAATATTTTCTGGAGAGGTAATGCCCGGCGTTAACTATAAAATGCCAGGCGTTAGCGACAGAACCAAAAAGTTTTCTGTTATTCTAAAATCTGTCAGTTTATCTCAAAAACAGTAAAACCCTTATTCATCCCCCCTCTAAGGGCGCCATCAAATCCAACACATGGTATCAGAGCGAGGTTATTCCAAAATGGTTTCACAACCGGGAATAATGACACATTATGATCATGCTTTCGCTGAGGGTCAAGGGATTAATAGATCACCACTATTTACCGGTACAGATTATAATTATTGGAAAATAAGAATGCGCTGTTTTCTAAATGCTTTAGATAATGATGTGTGGGGTATGGTGGAACAATGCTACTCTCCACCAACAATTGTTGTTGGAGAAGTCACAATGGAAAAACCAAGAGACAAATTGGATGATAACGACAAGTTAAGATGCAAGAACAACGCTAAAGCTATGAATGCTTTATTTTGTGCTGTAGATAGAACAGAATTTAATAGAACTTATTCTTGCGAAACTTCATATGATATATCGAAATTATTAGAAATCACTCATGAAGGTACTTCGCAGATCAAGGATTCAATGATTTTCCTATTTGAATCCGAATACAAGAAATTCTGGATGGAGGCGGATGAAGACATTGATTTGATGTACACAAGGTTTACCAAGATTGTCAACGACCCAAAAGTAATTGGAAAAGTTTCTCCAATGGTGACTTGGTGAGAAAAATCCTAAGATCTCTTCCTCCAAAGTTCAATCCAAAGGTGACGGCTATCTTGGAGTCATACGATCTAAAGAAGCTCCAAATTGAGAGCCTCATTGGGAACCTCAAGACCCATGAGGTTGAACTCAAGATTCAACAACAAGAGTACAACATGGAGCCAAAGAAGAAGGCCTTAGCATTGAAGTCGAAGAAGGAGGTTGACGGAGATCATGATGAAGAGGATGAGGAGAGCCTTTTGTGAAGAAATTCAAAAGGTTTATGAAAAATTTGGAAAGGAGAAATACCTTCTGGAAATATTTCATCAAGAAGGGATCTTCATCGAAAAAAGTAAGAGGTAGCGACGAGGACGATGATGAGCGACCACCACTGGAGTGTTTTCTTCGTAGAAAGACCAGAAACATCCAGAGCCAGTGCCCAAAATATCTGAAAGAGCATAAAGATAAGCGACACATGGGAAAAGAGAAGAAGAAGGTCCTAAAAGCGGCTACATGGGATGACTCCTCTGAGGATTCAGGCGACTTATCCACTAGCGATGAAGAAGAGGCAAATATGTGCCTGATGGGAAAAAGTAACAAGACATCCGAGGATGAAAGCAGTGTCCAAAGCGACACTGAGGTAACTCTCCCTACTACTTATGATGATTTATATATTAAGTATTTACAAACATGCAATTTTTTTGATAAAAGTTTAAAACATATTGATCTTCTAAATTATGAAAATAAACTTTTGTTAAAAGAAAATAAAAAAATATCTAAACAATTAGGGAAAGAAAAGGTATCTTGCCAAGAGTGCAATCACTCCTTGGCAAGAGTGAAAGAACTTGAAGAAGCTCTTTTTAAGTCCCACTTCAATATTGAAAATATTACTAAGGAGAAGGGGGATTTAGAAAGAACTTTAAAAACATCTCTTTCTCAAATAGAGGAAGGAAAGAAAAGTTTTGCAAATCGGTGCGTTATGTTAGTAACATAAAACACCGTTCTCAAATCTCGTATTCATGATTTAAATATGGATATTAAGAAGTTTGAAGTTGGGCAAAGATCTCTGGACATGATCTTGGCCAACCAATGCCATGGAAGTGCCAAATATGGCCTTGGATAAGTTACTGGAAGCTATCGCCAGGCGTTAACTCTTAACACCGGCGTTAGCAATAATTCTAGAAACAGTAATTCTATCAATAATAAATTAAAAATTCAAATGTTACCTCATATTCCAGCAAGAGTTTATCCAAAACTCCAAAAAGGGTCTCATCCCCTTTTATATCATGTGCAAATGTCATTTATTTGGACACACCTCAAACTCTTGTAAGAAAAATGGTCGTAGTGCTATAAAGAAAATCTGGGTGCCTAAGGTTTCCACCTATTCTATGGGAGGAACCTCTTGGGTATTCGGATCTTTACTCTCATCTCCTTTTTAGGTATGTCGGTATGCATAGGACAAAAAGGACGTGTGGTATTTGGACTCGTGATGCTCCAAACACATGACGGGAAATAAAGCAATGTTCCTTAGCCTTGAGATGAAGAAAGGAGGGATGGTGACATTTGGTGATAACAGAAAAAGAAGGATCATGGGCATCTGCACTGTGGGTAACGATTCTTTCTCAATGTCAAATGTTTTATTTGTAGATGGTTTAAAACATAATTTAATTTCAATTAGTCAATTCTGTGATAAAGGTTTAAATGTATTATTTGAATCATCTGCAAATCTTTGCAAAATCATAAATTCTAAAACAAATGATGTGGTTCTCACTGCACCTAGGATGCATAATGTTTATATGATTACTTTTAATGATCTTTCAAATTCTTCTTTAAAATGTTTTATCTCTAATAATGAAGAATTAGAACATTGGCATAGGCGCCTTGGTCACTCTAGCACCAAGCTTATTTTAAAATTATCAAAAGATAAATTAATTAAATGTTTACCTATGCTTAATGGTAATTTATCTTCTCTTTGTAGGCCTTGCCAAAAAGGAAAGTTTTCAAAAAATTCTTTTAAAAGCAAAAAAAATAATTTCTACTTCTAGACCACTTCAATTAATTCGTATGGATTTATTTGGACCAGTTAGCACTTCTAGTCTAGGAGGTAAAAAATATGCTTTTGTAATAATTGATGATTATTCTAGATTTTGTTGGACTTCATTTCTATCTTCAAAATCCGATGCATTTATTGAATTTAATAAACTATCCATTCGTATTCAAAATGAACTTGATTTAAAAATTAAATGCATACGTTCAGATCATGGAGGAGAATCTGAAAATGATAATTTTTTTTCTTTTTGTAATGATTTAGGAATTAAACATGAATTTTCTACTCCTTGCACCCCACAACAAATTGGTGTAGTGGAGAGGAAAAATTGAACTCTTCAAAAGCTAGCACGCACTATGTTTTGTGAATATGGGTTACCTAAATTATTTTGGGCCAAAGCGGTTAATACTTCAAGTTATATTATTAATCGTGTCATGCTTCGACCTACTTTAAAATTAACACCTCATAAGCTTTACTTTAAAAGAAAACCTAATGTATCTTATTTTCATGTGTTTGGTTGTAAGTGCTTCATTTTAAACACTAGAGAGGCATTAGGAAAAATTGATGAAAAATGTGATGAGGGAATTTTCATTGGTTACTCTTCAACTTGTATGGCTTATAGAATTTATAATAAGATAACTAAAATAGTTGAAGAGTCTATTCATGTAAGATTTGATGAGTTTGTTCCTTGTGTAGAAACTAATCATACAGGAAATGAAGACGAACCCCTTTCCTCCGTGGAGCATGGGGATGATGAATAGCTTGGAATAGAAGAAGAGGAGAAAGAAGAAGAATAAGTGGAATTTGTTCATCCAAGTGTGCTACAATTTTCAAAGGATCATCCAAGGGAGCTTGTGATAGGAGAACCGTTAAAAGGGGTAAGTACTTGTTCTTCTTTACATGAGTCTTTTTCAAACCTTTGTTTTGTATCCAAAATAGAACCAAAAAATGTTTCAACTGCTTTAAATGATGAATTTTGGGTTTTAGCTATGAATGATGAATTAAATCAATTTGAACGTAATAAGATTTGGAATTTAGTAGAGAGGCAATCTAATCATCTGGTTATAGGAGTCAAATTGATTTTCAAAAGTAAGCTAGATGGTGACTCTAGGATAACAAGGATTAAAGCTAGACTAGTTGTACGAGGTTATGCACAAATCAAAGGGGTATATTTTGATGAAACTTTTGCACATGTTGCCTGCCTTGAATCAATTAGAATATTTCTTGCATTTGCGAGTTTTAAAAGATTTAAATTATTTCAAATGGATGTTAAAAGTGCTTTTTTGAACGGGATTATAAAAGAAGAAGTTTATGTAGAACAACCCCACAGTTTTGTGAGTGAAAAATTTCCTGATCATGTGTATAACTTAGAAAAAGAGCTTTATGGATTGTAGCAAGTGCCACGTGCTTGGTATGATAGATTGACATTATTTTTGATAAACCACAATTTTAAAATGGGAAGTGCGGATAATACTGATGGCGCGTCCCCTCCGACACTCCTTGATGATAATGACCCGGCTACCGAGGCGCTGCGCCACAAAGATCTGAGGCGCCATGATGATGCTGTTGGAAATCCGCGTTATAATCTCCGACCGCGGCGTGCCAAAACCGCCATGAAGAATTAAACTTTTATGCATGCACTTTTAATTTATATTAATAAATATAAAATTATTTCATGACACATGATAATTTTATATTTATTAAAGTGATTGTTATTTTAATTTTGAACTATTAATTTCATTTTGGTGTGTATTTAACCATACGGATGGATGAGATTTCATCTCCATCATGGATGGTTATAATGTTGTGTAAACTCCTATTTAAAGGGGTCTTTATGTTGGAATGAGATTCATTGAAGATTGAAAACCCTAACCCTCCTTGTGAGATTTCGGCCATGCTTGGAGTTCCCTCCTAGCCGCCCCCCCTCCTCCTCTTTGTGTGACTCCAAGGCCGCCTCCTTCCATCCTCTTCGGTGCGACTCCGACGAGACTTCCGCGGTGCGACTCCAAGGAAGAAAGGGTGCTTCTCCATTCGGTGCGACGTGTTGATTAAAATTCCGCTTGCACGAAATAAAATCCGAACTAGCAATCCGAGAAGGCAAGTATACCTATCGAACTGTAGTATAGGAACACAAGTGTCGTATTAAAATCCGAGAACCGTTGATTACTTATACTCAAACGAATTACTATTATTTTATCTTAATAATTTTTTTTGGATGGTTTTGTCTGCTAAGTTGAAATAAAAGCTGGATAAAAGTACGGCTAAACGATGATTAAGAAATAGCACTCGATCTTGACTTACTTCGGCCTAAGTTGATCAAAATTCAAAAGCAAACTTAAAACTTAATAAAGTAAGGGCAGCTTGACCGTGGGGGTTCCTATAGTTTGAACATGCTTCTCTCGAAGATATGCCCAACTGAGTTTAGGAAAATCCGACCGAACTCTCGTCCCGTATTCGAATACCTAAAACTCGCTTTAAGTGGTGAACCCCGCTATTGGGTTTGACTCCAATCCAGCAGATTTACGTCATTCTCTCTCGAGAAATGTGTGTAACTCTCTTTACTCTTAAGTGCTCACTTCAGACTATCGGCCTCTCGGCTAGCCAAGAATGAAAGCAAAGGTGGGGATTATATATCGACAATATAGCTCCACTAAATTTTAATTAAGAGTAAATCTAAGGCCCAACACTTTAGAAAGTGAAAGAAGACTAAAGGATCATAACTTGATCAACTCATCCTCAGATCATCAAGATCGAGTACTATGAGGATTTAGTTACTCATGGTGGAGGGGTAGGAGAGAGAAATGATGAAGATTTTAAGAGAACAAAAACATACCATTTTTATTAAACAAAAGTTCAACTGAGATTACAATTGCATGGAAAGCCTACTAAGCATTAGTAATACACAATAAAAGGAAATTACAAAGGCATTACAACATTCATATGAAAACTAGAAAAGGAAATGCATTGAAATAAGAGAGAGAGAGAGAGAGGGAAAGAGAATAAAATGACATGAAAAACACTGAAAATAGAGTAGTAGCACTAGTTCTCTCTCCAAAAACTGAATGGGGAAAGCTTGGAGGTCATTTCAATTTATAGAAATTTTTCTGCCTCGGTCACGCCGTCAGTCACGCCCGTGACTAGGGGCGTGACATTATTTAATCAATTCTGCGGCTTGGATCAGGTTCGGCGCACGATTCTGACGCGATTTGATGGGTCATGCCCTAGGTCACGCCCGTGACTGAGGGCGTGACCATTTCGGTGGTTAGTCGGGTCATGGGCGCTGGTGGCTGGCTGACGTGGCAGTCACGGGCGTGACTGGAAGCACGCCCGTATAACAGTGGCGTGACCAATTCGGTGGTCAGCTGGTCGAATCTGAGCTGTTCACGGGCTGGTCACGGGCGTGGCTTGCGTGTCACGGGCGTGACTTGTGTGTCACGGCCGTGTACTTTGGGCGTGTCTGACCAGATCTTCTGAATTATGTTGGCAGCAGCTTAACTGGAAACAACAACTTACACGCCCTAGGTCACGGGCGTGACCTAGGGCGTGACTTAGGAAATTTTGCATTTTTGACCTGAAAATTCAGAAAACTTAAGTTAGCACTAAAAATAGGAAAATGAACCAAAATTGCATTTAGGTAATAACAATAAGCAAAAAGTAAGAGTAAATATCCTAAAAATAACCTAATTAAACTAACTAGATTTAGCATTATCAAATTCCCCCAAGCTTACACTTTGCTTGTCCCCAAGCAAAGAAATATGCTTTAGCTAATAAAATAAAATGACTAATCAAAAAGATTTAATTATGCTAAACACGAGTACCTTGCGAAATTCCAAGTAGGGAGAATAGTGAAAAGGAAACCTAAAATAAGTACTTTATTTAAGCTTAATTTTTATACCCTTTACTAACAAAAATTAATCATCCAAAATTTTAACTAAAAAGTTTTTAAAATAAAATTGAGCAAAGTAACAAGTGAGATAGTGCATTGAATTGTTACTAAACCCTAAGAGACAAATTATAATTATATCATTCTAAGAACAAGGATCTAAATTCATACCCAAGACTTAACTATTCTACTTTTCTTCTTTACTTAGCTAAAGCAAATTTAGGAGCATGAATCAAGAGGACTTTATTAGGACCGAAATGTTTGGTTTAGGCATATGATTTGGAATGGGAATCGAAGATAAAAGTGATTGCTATAATCACACTAAACCATAAACATGAGTTTTATAAAATTTCCGATATGAATGATAAGAGGCAATCCTTCATTATAAGCATATATCATATTTTCTTTCTTTCTCTTTCATAGCCATTTTTTTTCTTTTTTCTTTTGAAATTTTGGCAAAGATAACAAATACAAATATGCTTAAAATATCTCCTTTTTGTGCAAATTCTTTTCTTTGAAGCTCTCCATGCAATAAACCAATCACACTCTTTTAGAAATTTAAATAAAACTCAAAGTGTTAGTGTGATTCAAATAGGTTTGGAAATTTTGGCTTTGGTGAAAAATTTGATAAGTGGAGGTGACAATAAAACATGGGAAAAAGCTCAAAAGAGGCTAACAAAGGGTTTCTTTTTAAGGGTTGGCATGAAGGCTCAAACTTAAAACAAAAAATGGCCTAAATCATTTTCATTGCTCTCTAAATTTAGTTAAAGCATGAGTTTTGAAGGATTTCAAAAAGTAAGCCCTAGATATTAAATAAAGACTAATGAACTTATCCTGAAAATAAGAATAATAAGCGTTTAGGATTATTCACATTTACTACACAAATCAAAAGTTAACCCTGCAAAATATATCTAAAAATGAAGAGGAAAATAGTGGATGAAGAATTTTTTACGAAAGTAAAGAAGATAAAAGAAAAAACGATAAGGAAAGTACAAGATTTTAGAAAAAACTTTTCAGATTAACATGCTACCTAGAATTAGAACACTACGTGAGTCAACAATTTACTTGTGAAACATAATTAAAAGTAGGATTAGAAATTTTGAAATTAACTAAGGCTATATAAAATATTTTGGGAAAAACAAAACATAAAGCAAGGGGTACTATTGATTTTACCAAAATCTAATTTAGACTACTAAAAGAAAAGAAGACATTCTCCCCCAAGCTTACGATAGACATTGTCCTCAATGGAAAAGGAGAGTGAAGGAAGGGGTAACTAAGAAAAGAAATTAAAACTGAAAAACTGAAACAGGCACTTCCCTGGATTTATGGGCTTGAAAGGATGTGTGATGCCGCTCCCCCTTGCTGGCGCTTTGAATCTTCATGAAATATCATCTTGAATTTTTCTTGAAACCAGCAATGTTGAAGCAGGCGATCGCCGAAGTTGAGAGTATCAGAGCCATCCAGGGCCAAAGAAAAATTAAAACAACAAATTTTAAAAACCTTGGGTTTTCTCCCAAGAGCGCCCTCTGTTTAATGTCGTTTGAGCTCGACTAAAAGAATATAGTTCAAAAGTTAATCCAAATTATTACAGTCCAGACAAAAGAAGTTTTTCACGGTCCATGTCAACATTGTCACCAGAAAAATAAAGTTTTAGACGATGCCCATTAACCTTGAAATCACCCTTATCTGGGTGTGATATCAAAACAGTTCCATACGGATAAGCTTCCTTTACAGTAAAAGGACCTGACCATCTAGATTTTAATTTTCCAGGAAATAAACGTAGACGAGAATTATAAAGTAATACTTGGTCGCCTGGTTTAAATGTTTTCGGGTGCCTTAAATTTTTATCGTGAAAGCATTTCGTTCGTTCCTTATATAATTTATTATTTTCATACGCATTGGAGCGCCACTCATCGAGTTCGTTGAGTTGGAATTTTCGAAGATCGGCGGTGGAGTGGGGATCAAAATTTAAAAATTTAAGGGCCCAGAAAGCACGATGTTCTAATTCGACCGGTAAATGGCACGATTTCCCATATACTAACCGATACGGTGTACAACCGATGGCGGTCTTGTACGCTGTTCGGTAAGCCCATAGAGCATCGTCTAATTTATGTGACCAGTCCTTACGTGAGGTGGAAACAGTTTTTTCTAAAATACGTTTGATTTCTCTATTCACTACCTCGACCTGGCCGTTAGTTTGGGGGTGGTAAGCAGTTGAAAGCTTATGTGTAACGCCATATTTTAAAAGTGTTTTTGCAAATTGTGCGTTACAAAAGTGCGAACCCCTGTCGCTAACGATGGCCCTAGGAGTACCGAATCGAGAAAATAATTTTTTTAAGAAAATAATAACGACTCGGGAGTCATTAGTAGGAAGAGCTTGGGCCTCTGCCCATCGAGACACGTAGTCTACCGCAACTAAAATGTATTTATTACCATGGCTAGAAGGAAGAGGACCTACAAAATCAATTCCCCAAAGGTCGAAAACTTCGCACTCGAGGAAATAATTTTGCAACATTTCATTTTTATTTGAGATATTTCCGGTCCGTTGGCAGCTATCGCACCGTCTCACAAACGATTGGGCATCTTTAAAAAGGCTAGGCCAATAAAAGCCTGCACTAAGTACTTTGTGAGCGGTCCGATTGGCTTGATAGTGCCCACCAGTCGGTCCTTCGTGTAAGTGTTTGAAAATATTTTGTCCTTCTTCGAAAGAAACACATCTCCTTACTACTTAGTCTGCACAAACTCGAAACAGATACGGGTCCTGCCAAAAATAATTCTTCAGGTCAGAGAAGAATTTCTTCTTTTGCTGATAGGAAAATTCTTTTGGGAGGACTCGAGCTACTAAGTAGTTGGCGAAGTTTGCAAACCAAGGAGAAGGAGTAGTGTTGATTGATAATAACTTCTCATCGGGAAAATAATCATTAAAAGTTTGTTCATTTAAATCTTCAATAAATGGGTTATCTAATCGTGAAAGATGGTCCGCGGCCAAATTCTTAGCCCCCTTTTTATCTCGGATTTCCAAGTCGAACTCCTGGAGGAGTAAGACCCAGCGAAGTAAGCGTGGTTTGGCATCCGGTTTAGAAAGTAAATATTTGAGGGCCGAGTGGTCCGTAAAAACAATAAATTTTGAAAGCGTAATATAAGGTCGAAATTTGTCGAATGCAAAAATAACTGCTAATAATTCTTTCTCCGTTGTGGTATAGTTCGCTTGCGCGGATGTAAGTGTTTTACTTGCGTAGAAAATAGGGTGGAAGTTTTTAGATATACGTTGTCCTAAAACGGCTCCCACCGCAAAGCTACTTGCATCGCACATGATTTCGAATGGAAGGTCCCATATTGGAGCTATCATAATTGGCGCATTTATTAGCTTATTTTTGATTAATTGAAAAGCAGATAAGCATGTATCATCAAAAATAAATGGAGTGTCTTTTTCTAAAAGATGAGTGAGTGGTTTGGTAATTTTTGAAAAATCTTTTATAAACCGCCGGTAAAAACCGGCATGTCCTAGAAAGCTTCTTATGGCCTTAACGTTGGTTGGCGGTGGCAGTTTTTCGATCACTTCTATTTTTGCTTCATCGACCTCAATTCCTCTTGCTGATATCTTATGACCTAAAACCAATCCCTCCCATACCATGAAATGACATTTTTCCCAGTTCAGGGCGAGATTGGTCTCCTCACACCGTTCTAACACTTTTTCTAAATTTTCTAAACAAAAATCGAAGGAATCACCAAACACGGAAAGTCATCCATAAATACCTCCATAATACTTTCTACGTACTTGTCGAAAATGGCCAACATACACCGTTGAAATGTTGCCGGCGCATTACATAAGCCAAACGGCATTCTTCGATAGGCGAAGGTGCCGAAAGGACAAGTAAACGTCGTTTTCTCCTGGTCCTCGGGCGAGATGGGAATTTGGAAGTAGCCCGAGAGACCATCGAGAAAACAATAAAAGCTATGGCCGGATAATCGTTCTAAGATTTGATCGATGAATGGCAAGGGGAAATGGTCCTTGCGGGTGGCGTCGTTCAATTTGCGATAATCAATACACATACGCCACCCAGTCACCGTCCGTGTTGGGATTAAGTCATTATTATCATTTAACACTACCGTGATACCTCCCTTTTTAGGAACTACTTGAACGGGGCTTACCCATTTGCTATCTGAAATTGGATAGATAATTCCTGCGTCTAATAATTTCACGACCTCACCCTTTACTACTTCTTTCATGTTTGGGTTTAATCGGCGTTGAGGTTGAATAGAATTTTGTGAATTATCTTCCATTAGAATTTTGTGCATGCAGAAAGATGGACTTATGCCCTTAATATCAGAAATCTGCCAAGCAATTGCTTGGCGGTGTTTTTGTAAAACTTTTAGCAATTTGGCATTTTCAGATCCACTTAAATGGGCCGACACTATTACTGGTAACTTAGAGTCTTTTTCTAAAAATTCATATTTTAAATGATTGGGTAGTTCTTTAAGTTCTAAAGTGGGAGGTTCCTCGTATGAAGATTTGAAAGACTTTTCTTTTTCAAAAGTAATTTCTTCAAAAATTTTTGATTTAATTTGAAAATTTGAGGGGGCGGGAGCAATGGCCATTTTCATTTCTTGTAATATTTCAGTGGAGGTGTTTGAAGATGAACAAAAAGAAAAAGAACCATTTTCAGAAATACAAAAAGAAGGGTCTTCACTTAACACATCTAAGAAAAAACACGAATCGTCATTTTCTAGGGTATTTTTCATAGAGGGTGTTATGGAGAAGGTTACTTCATCATCTCCAACTCGGAGGAATAACATACCATTACTCACATCAATGATAGCACGGGAGGTGGCAAGGAAGGGGCGGCCAAGGATTAGGGGAACCTCGACATCCTCTTCAATGTCCAAAATGACAAAATCCACCGGGAAGATGAATTTGTCTACTTTTACGAGCATGTCCTCCACAATTCCCAGCGGATATTTTATCATCCTATCTGCTAGTTGTATATTCATACGTGTGGGGCTAAGGGTGCCCACTCCTAACTTTTTAAACAAGGAGAATGGCATTAAGTTGATGCTTGCTCCTAAGTCGGCCAACGCGTTCTTTACAAATAGATCACCAAAGAGGCACGAGATAGAAAAACTACCCGGATCGTTAGCCTTTTTTGGTAATTTATTTGTTAGGACGGCGGAACACTCAGCATTTAAAGTTACGTGCGATAGATTTTCTAGCTTTTTCTTATTAGTTAGAAGATCCTTCAGGTACTTAGCGTACTTGGGCATTTGTGATATCGCTTCATGGAAGGGCAAATTGATGTGTATTTGCTTAAACATTTCCAGGAAGCGATGATATTGATCATCTAATTTTTCCTTGTTGAGTTGAGATGGATAAGGCGGGGCGGGGTTGTTTTTGAAAATATGAGGTGGAGTGATAAAATCTGTTTGAGTGAGTGGTGTTTTTAAAATAGGGGCGGATCTTGCCTCGGGCTCTTCGCTAACCGGACCGGATACTTGCTTTCCACTCCGAAGAGTTACAGCTTTCGCTTGCTCTTTCGGGTTGGGCTCGGTGTTAGCGGGAAGAGTCCCGGGCGGTCGCTCGGATATTATTTTGGCGAGCTGCCCGATTTGGTTTTCTAGATTTTTAACGGATCCGGCTAAGTTCCGGACGGTTGCTTCGTTCGTACTTATATATTTTGAAAACATCTCCTCCAAAGATGGAGGTTTTTGAAAGTTAACAGGGGGTGGAGGTGGTGTAAATTCATTTTGTAGAGGAGGGCGAGTTGTGTTTGCAGGATTACTCCAAGAAAAGTTCGGGTGATTACGCAGCGCAGGATTATAATTATTCGGTAACTGAAAACCAGGTGCATGAAAATTAGAAGCAGAATAATTATTATAAGCATTTCTATTGCCTACGAAATCAGCTTGTTCGGAGGTGGCTTTTGCGAATTCCCAAACCTGAGGTGCGGAAGGAGCATTCATTTCAGATATCTTTTTGCTAAGCATTTCCACTTGTAGTGCCAGCTGGGAGACGTTATCCACTTCGTACATACCTGCAGGTTTGTTTGGGCGGGATCTTGGCACATTCCACTGATAGGTGTTCATGGCCATATCCTCAAATAGTTCAAGAGCGGCTTCCGGGGTTTTGCTATTTAAGGTACCACCGGAAGCGGCGTCTATCATTTGCTTAGTATGTTGATTTAGCCCGTTATAAAATGTCTGCACTTGTAACCATACAGGCAGAGCGTGATGAGGGCAACGTCTTAAGAATTCTTTATACCTTTCCCAGGTATCATAAAGCGTTTCAGAATCTATTTGGCAAAAAGAAGAAATATCATTTCTAAGCTTAGCAGTTTTCGCAGGTGGAAAATACTTAGTTAGAAATTTTTCAGTTAACTGGGCCCAAGTGGTGATAGAACCTCTAGGTAGAGTTGACAACCACTTCTTAGCCTTTGTTCTTAAAGAAAATGGGAAGAGTCTTAGCCTAATTGCATCATCCGTAACACCATTTATTTTGAAGGTGTCACAGATTTCAAGGAAGCTAGCAATATGTGCATTCAGATCTTCATCTTGTAATCCGTCGAACTGCACGTATTGCTGCACCATGTGAATTATGCTTGGCTTTAGTTCGAAATTATTATTATTTATGGCAGGGCGGACTATACTAGTTTCCGTCCCTTCCAGGTTAGGCCTTGCATAATGGGACATAGTCCATTCAGGGGCCGCAACCATGTTGGGGACTTCATTTTGGTTAGGTTCGCCCATATTAACAACCGACTCCGAATCCTCAGCCAGTTCTTGGAATGTAGGATCTTGAACTTGCGATTTTCTCCGAAGAGTACGCTCAAGTTCTTGGTCCAAGTCTACAAGTTCTGACGGATTCGCTCGGGTCATAAACTAGAAAGAGAGAAGGGAAAATAAGATTGAGAAATTCGAAAAAGGTCTCTCTTTTTTTTTTTGAATTAATTTTGTTTTTCAAGAAAGAGGAGAGAAAAAAGAGGTGATAAAAGTAATAGATTCGTTCTTTCAAAATATCAACAAAATGCGAGTCCCCGGCAACGGCGCCAAAAACTTGTTGATTAAAATTCCGCTTGCACGAAATAAAATCCGAACTAGCAATCCGAGAAGGCAAGTATACCTATCGAACTGTAGTATAGGAACACAAGTGTCGTATTAAAATCCGAGAACCGTTGATTACTTATACTCAAACGAATTACTATTATTTTATCTTAATAATTTTTTTTGGATGGTTTTGTCTGCTAAGTTGAAATAAAAGCTGGATAAAAGTACGGCTAAACGATGATTAAGAAATAACACTCGATCTTGACTTACTTCAGCTTAAGTTGATCAAAATTCAAAAGCAAACTTAAAACTTAATAAAGTAAGGGCAGCTTGACCGTGGGGGTTCCTATAGTTTGAACATGCTTCTCTCGAAGATATGCCCAACTGAGTTTAGGAAAATCCGACCGAACTCTCGTCCCGTATTCGAATACCTAAAACTCGCTTTAAGTGGTGAACCCCGCTATTGGGTTTGACTCCAATCCAGGAGATTTACGTCATTCTCTCTCGAGAAATGTGTGTAACTCTCTTTACTCTTAAGTGCTCACTTCAGACTATCGGCCTCTCGGCTAGCCAAGAATGAAAGCAAAGGTGGGGATTATATATCGATAATATAGCTCCACTAAATTTTAATTAAGAGTAAATCTAAGGCCCAACACTTTAGAAAGTGAAAGAAGACTAAAGGATCATAACTTGATCAACTCATCCTCAGATCATCAAGATCGAGTACTATGAGGATTTAGTTACTCATGGTGGAGGGGTAGGAGAGAGAAATGATGAAGATTTTAAGAGAACAAAAACATACCATTTTTATTAAACAAAAGTTCAACTGAGATTACAATTGCATGGAAAGCCTACTAAGCATTAGTAATACACTATAAACGGAAATTACAAAGGCATTACAACATTCATATGAAAACTAGAAAAGGAAATGCATTGAAATAAGAGAGAGAGAGAGAGAGAGAGAGAAAGAGAATAAAATGACATGAAAAACACTGAAAATAGAGTAGTAGCACTAGTTCTCTCTCCAAAAACTGAATGGGGAAAGCTTGGAGGTCATTTCAATTTATAGAAATTTTTCTGCCTCGGTCACGCCGTCAGTCACGCCCGTGACTAGGGGCGTGACATTGTTTAATCAATTCTGCGGCTTGGATCAGGTTCGGCGCACGATTCTGACGCGATTTGATGGGTCACGCCCTAGGTCACGCCCGTGACTGAGGGCGTGACCATTTCGGTGGTTAGTCGGGTCATGGGCGCTGGCGGCGATCATGGGCGCTGGCGGCTGGCTGACGTGGCAGTCACGGGCGTGACTGGAAGCACGCCCGTGTAACAGTGGCGTGACCAATTCGGTGGTCAGCTGGTCGAATCTGAGCTGTTCACGGGCTGGTCACGGGCGTGGCTTGCGTGTCACGGGCGTGACTTGTGTGTCACGGCCGTGTACTTTGGGCGTGTCTGACCAGATCTTCTGAATTATGTTGGCAGCAGCTTAACTGGAAACAGCAACTTACACGCCCTAGGTCACGGGCGTGACCTAGGGCGTGACTTAGGAAATTTTGCATTTTTGACCTGAAAATTCAGAAAACTTAAGTTAGCACTAAAAATAGGAAAATGAACCAAAATTGCATTTAGGTAAACAACAATAAGCAAAAAGTAAGAGTAAATATCCTAAAAATAACCTAATTAAACTAACTAGATTTAGCATTATCACGACGCCGGTGGGATCGTGGAGAGAGAGATTCTCCCACATCTATCTTGTGTGTTCATCTTCTTGGTTGGGTAACCTCTCTCCTTGCTAGTGATTCATTCTACACGTAGTTTGTGGAGGTTTTGTCGAATCGTTTTATCCGTGGCTTTAATTTTTCTCGCTTGCAAAAAACTGAAATCTAAAGTGTTGTTATTGAATCTCTTGTTGTTCGGATCTGGTAGATCCGGTGCGGGAGCAAAACTCGACCGAGCCAAGGTTTGCTCTCCAAGATTGGCGCACTTAGCGTTAACAAGGGAGTTAATCTCAACTAAAGCTTAATCGCCGCTTGAATGTTCACCGCCGCTCCAAAATATTGCCGCTGCGTTTTGTAAAGAATCGATTGATGGAATAGATGCTTGTGTAGGTGCGGTGAGTTGTGTGCTTGTTGGAGAGGTAGGTCTTAAGGACGTTGTATCGAGTCCGGCTTACGGTGAGTTGTGTGCTTGTTGGAGAGGTAGGTCTTAAGGACGTTGTATCGAGTCCCGTATATTTATTTTCAATCGGATTTGGGAGCCAACCGACCCCTTTTCGTTCGCTCTTGGTCGGAGCCCTACTATGCTGTTTTACTTTTTGTGATGAATATGTTTCCGTTAGCGTAACGTCCACGTCGTCACGGTACCCCTACATCAATTTGGTATCAAAGCCGGTCGTTTCAACTCCCACGTTGCAAACATCCTCGCTGCGATCCTTGTTGGTCGTTCTAATCAATAGGAAAATATGAAAATTTTCGGATTGGTCTGCGTTTAGCAAAATCTCAGAAATTAAAAACTTGTCAGAAAATTCTGAAATTTTTTCTGTAGCTTCCTGCACATATTTCCAGCAACATTAAAACTGAAACTTTTTCGATTCGTCCTCGTTAGGTCAGCCTAAAAATTGGAAGCGTTGTAATTCTGTCTAGGTGGTGTGCGAATAGCGGTCTGAAATCTGAATTTTTTGTCAATCTTCAAAAAAATATTTTTTTAACAATCTCGTATTACGCACATCAGGAATCTATAAAATATCCTATGTTCAATCAAGCTACAGCCCTAGGAAAAATCATCTTCCCAAAATTTTCCTGAACCTGAATGCGAACTAGGCTAGGCACGGAGTACACGACACCGTCTACGTCTAGGATGGCCGCGAATCAGCACGACGATCCCAACACCAAGGCCATAGCATGCCTACGCACCGAGCTGACTGGCTTTAGGACGATGTTAGAACAAATCTTACGGAATCAAGGAGGACCGCCACCACCACCCGGTGATGTTGAGGGGCCCAACCGGCACCAACCGATCACTGATTCGGATTCTGATGGGGGCTATCCCTGCGTGACTCCTCGAGAGCTCCGCCCCGAGCATGGTTTCGATATCACTAGAGCCATCAAGATTGATGCCCCCACCTACGATGGCATGGGAGACCCCCAGGTCTTCCTTAGCTGGGTAGTTGATATGGAATGTTACTACCAGTGGCTGAATGAGGAAAGGAGGTTGGGAGCCGTACAGGAAGTCCCACCTATCAGATGGGCGGTGATGAAAAATTTGCTCACCGACTAATACGTTCCCTCTTACCACCGAACCCAAATGTTCGATGAACTAGCCACCCTACGGCAAGGTTCAAAGTCGGTGGCCGAGTATATGGGAGAGTTGAAAGACCGCATGGTGCGTTGCAAGCTTAGGGAACCCCCAGAGGTCACATTATCCAGGTTTTGTACGGGGCTTCAACCTGACATCCAGCGGAAGCTCTTGCGCTATGGACACACGGATCTGAACACGACTTTCAATGCCGCCCTAGACATTGAAAAACACTTAGCCGCCAAGGATCACTCCCGTTATTTTGACACGAGGAATAAGACCACCGTTGGAGCGTCTTCTTCCACCTATCCGGACCGGGGAAAATCTAGAACCACCGAATCTAAATCCGTTGTGATCACCGCTAGGAACACCAGGAACCCCACGAGTGAGCGTGTTCCCATTGGGAAAGTTAGCAAGGCCAATACCGTGTGTTATTCTTGCGGTGTTCAAGGCCACTATGCCTTTGAATGCCCAACTAAGACTAAGGCCGTTGCCCTCTTAGACATGGCCGCCGATTCTACTGATTATGTGTATGAGGCCGCTGAGGAGAGCGACCCCGAAGGGGTCCCAAGCGATTTGGAAGACGATCCCCCCTCATGGTGATGCGTTGTATTCTGACCACTCCACATCCACTAGATGACTGGAGAAGGACGCGTATCTTTTCTCTGATCTTTAAGAGTGGTGACAAGCTGTGCAAGCTCATTATAGATAGCAGTAGCTGTGTGAATGTCATCTCTGAGAATGCCGTTAAGCGTATGAATCTGACCACAGAACCACACCCCACACCCTACCAGGTAGCTTGGATTAGCAAGGTTACCGTCCCGGTTAGCAATCGTTGCCTGGTCCCTCTTACCTTTAAATCTTACACGGATGAGGTCTGCTGTGACGTCCTTCCCATGGACGCGTGCCAGGTGTTATTAGGCCGCCCTTGGATTTATGACCGTGACGTCACACATTTCGGTCGAGCCAATACTTATGAATTCAAATTCAACGGTAAGACCATCACATTGAGACCGACAGTTCCGAAGGAGCCGGTAGCTTTGGCTAAGGACACAACTGTCCCGGCCGAGAGGAAGGCTTTGAGCCTAGTTAGTAGGAAAGAGTTTGTGAGAGATCCTTTTCTTGAGGGAGTTATGTACGCTTTAGTTCTCATGAGTGCGAAGGGTGAATCAGAAGCGTTGGAGGAGTTGCCTAGGGAGTTACGAGCACTTTTGGATGAATATAAGGATGTGTACCCAGACGAGTTGCCTTCTGTGTTACCTCCATTGAGGAACATACAACATGCGATAGATCTCATTCCGAGTTCGTCCCTGCCGAACCAACCCCACTATAGGCTTCATCCCACGGCCCACAAAGAGCTGCAGACTCAGATCGAGGAGTTGATAAAAAAGGGATTCATCAGGACTAGCATGAGTCCTTGTGCGGTGCCAACCCTTCTTGCCCCCAAGAAGGATGGTACGTGGCGGATGTGTGTTGATAGCCGTGCTATCAACAAAATCACTATCAAGTATCGATTTCCTATACCGCGCTTAGATGACCTTCTAGATGTCTTGTCTGGCGCCACGATATTTTCTAAGTTAGATTTACGAAGTGGCTATCACCAGATAAGGATCCGTGAGGGAGATGAGTGGAAGACGGCATTCAAGTCTAAGGACGAGTTATACGAGTGGCTTGTGATGCCCTTCGGGCTATCCAATGCCCCCAGCACATTCTCCCGGATGATGACGCATGTCTTTCAGCCCTTCATGGGGAAGTTCGTAGTTGTCTACTTCGATGACATCTTGGTTTACAGCACTACTACCACCGAGCACATCTCCCACATGAGAGTGGTTCTTTCCACCCTACGGAAGGAAACTTTATTTCTGAACCTCAAGAAATGCACTTTCCATGTTACGGAGGTGGAGTTTTTAGGCTACATCGTGGGAACGGAGGGCATTAGAGTCGACCCTAGCAAGGTTAAGGTGATTAAGGACTGGCCCGTGCCGACCACGATACGTGAGGTGAGAAGCTTCCATGGGTTGGCAACTTTCTATCGTCGTTTCATCAAAGACTTTAGCAGTACATGGCCCCCATTAGTGACTGCATGAAAAAAGGTGAGCTTACTTGGACGAAGTCCGCCACCTTCGCTTTCCAACACATCAAAGAGCTTATGACTGAGGCACCCATCTTACGTCTACCTGACTTCTTGAAAGTCTTTGAGCTTACTTGTGACGCTTCGGGCGTGGGAATAGGAGGTGTCTTGAGTCAGGAAGGGCACCCTGTGAGTTTCTTTAGTGAAAAGCTGGCGGGCGCTAAATTGAATTATTCCAACTATGATAGGGAATTTTATGCGGTCATTAGATGCATGCACCACTGGCGACATTATCTCCTCTCTAAGGAGTTCGTGATCCTCTCCGATCATGAAGCTTTACGATTTATCAATGGCCAACATAAAATCAGCCCGCGTCATGCCAAGTGGGTATCCTTCCTACAGGGTTACACGTTTAATCTCAAACATCTTAAGGGAGCGGACAATCGGGTTGCGGACGCTCTTAGTCGCCTATCCCTTTTAGTCACCACTATGGAGGTTAACGTTGTCGGGTTCGAGCGAATCAAAGATGAGTACATTACATGCCCGGATTTTCAGGATTCTTACCTTTCTGCCCAGGATAGTTCCCCCACCACTATTACTGCGTTCGTTATCAAGGATGGTTACCTCTTTAGGCATGGGAAATTATGTATTCCGCAGTCATCTCTACGCCTCCATATTATCTGGGAACTGCATAGTGGCGGGTTGAGTGGCCACTTCGGTAGGGATAAGACTATCACCCTGGTTGAGGAAAAGTTTTATTGGCCAAATCTGAAGGCAATGGTAGGACGGGTAGTGAGTAGTTGCCGTACTTGCCATGTTTCCAAGGGCACCAAAACCAACGTCGGGTTATATACTCCGTTGCCTATACCATCCGTACCTTGGGAGGATGTGAGCATGGACTTTGTCTTAGGCCTACCCACCACTTTTCGTCGTCACGATTCTATCTTCGTGGTTGTGGATAGGTTCTCCAAAATGGCATACTTTATACCATGTACTAGAACCGACGATGCATCTCATATCGCTAAGCTATATTTTAAGGAAGTCATTAGTCACGGAGGAGTGCCGAAGACAATTGTCTCAGATAGGGATGTTAAGTATACGAGCTACTTCTGGAAGACACTTTGGATCCTAATGGGTACCAAACTATTGTTTTCCTCCGCCTATCATCCTCAAACCGATGGGCAAACTGAGGTGGTTAACCGGAGCCTAGGGAACCTTCTTAGATGTCTCGTGAGTGATCATAAAGGCACATGGGATCTTATTCTTCCCCACGCTTAGTTAGCCTACAACAACTCCAAAAATCGGTCCACCGGTTTGTCGCCAATTGAGATTGTCCACGGGTATAAGGCCCCTGTGCCTCTTGACTTGGCTCCCTTGCCCTAAACATACAAGGCAAGTCAATTTGCACAATCCTTCGCCCATATATTCACGACCTTCATGCACGTATACGAGCTACCGTGACTGCTCAGTATGATTCTTATCAGGCACACGCCAATATACATCGGAGAGTGTCACACTTCAAGGTTGGCGATTTGGTCTTAGTACGATTAGTTCCCGAACGATTGCCATCTGGCACTGTTAGAAAGTTAGCACCTAAGCGCGCCGGCCCTTTTCGGATCATCAAGAAAATAGGTGACAACGCTTTTGTTTTGGATTTGCCTGCCGAATGGGGAATCTCCCCTATTTTTTACGTCTCGGATTTAATGATGTTCGTATCGCCTCCACATGAGTTGAGTTCCTTGACATCTTCTCCTTCCACCAAATCTTCTAATGGGTTGGGGAGTGGTAGTACGGATGACCTCTCTATCGGTTCCCACAGGTATTTCACCGGATGGTGAGTCGCATACTTTTATTCCTACTGCTGATATGTTTCCCAGGTTTTTGAAGACTTTTCTCACTCCGGACATGATACTGTCTGCGAAGCCACTTACTACCTCGGAGGGTGCTACTTACCGCTTCCTCATCCATTGGCGGGATCGCCCTCCGTCAGACGATTCTTGGGTCCTCGCGACAGAGCTTCAACGACTGGATGCTGATCTTCTCCGCCGCTACATTTCGGACCACGCATCGGAGATGCTTGATTTTGAGTGGGGGAGGATTGATGGCGCGTCCCCTCCGACACTCCTTGATGATAATGACCCGGCTGCCGAGGTGCTGCGCCACAAAGATCTGAGGCGCCATGATGATGCTGTTGGAAATCCGCGTTATAATCTCCGCCCGCGGCGTGCCAAAACCGCCATGAAGAATTAAACTTTTATGCATGCACTTTTAATTTATATGAATAAATATAAAATTATTTCATGACACATGATAATTTTATATTTATTAAAGTGATTGTTATTTTAATTTTGAACTATTAATTTCATTTTGGTGTGTATTTAACCATATGAATGGATGAGATTTCATCTCCATCATGGATGGTTATAATGTTGTGTAAACTCCTATTTAAAGGGGTCTTTATGTTGGAATGAGATTCATTGAAGATTGAAAACCCTAACCCTCCTTGTGAGATTTCGGCCATGCTTGGAGTTCCCTCCTAGCCGCCGCCCCCCCCCCCCCCCCCCCCCCCCCCCCCACCGCCCCTCCTCCTCTTGGTGTGACTCCAAGGCCGCCTCCTTCCATCATCTTTGGTGCGACTCCGGCGAGACTTCCGCGGTGCGACTCCAAGGAAGAAAGGGTGCTTCTCCATTCGGTGCGACGCCGGTGGGATCATGGAGAGAGAGATTCTCCCACATCTATCTTGTGTGTTCATCTTCTTGGTTGGTTAACCTCTCTCCTTGCTAGTGATTCATTCTACGCGTAGTTTGTGGAGGTTTTGTCGAATCGTTTTATCCGTGGCTTTAATTTTTCTCGCTTGCAAAAATCTGAAATCTAAAGTGTTGTTATTGAATCTCTTGTTGTTCGGACCGGGTAGATCCGGTGCGGGAGCGAAACTCGGCCTAGCCTAGGTTTGCTCTCCAAGATTGGCGCACTTAGCATTAACAAGGGAGTTAATCTCAACTAAAGCTTAATCGCCACTTGAATGTTCACCGCCGCTCCAAAATATTGCCGCTGCGTTTTGTAAAGAATCGATTGATGGAATAGATGCTTGTGTAGGTGCGGTGAGTTGTGTGCTTGTTGGAGAGGTAGGTCTTAAGGACGTTGTATCGAGTCCGGCTTACGGTGAGTTGTGTGCTTATTGGAGAGGTAGGTCTTAAGGACGTTGTATCGAGTCCCGTATATTTATTTTCAATCGGATTTGGGAGCCAACCGACCCCTTTTCGTTCGCTCTTGGTCGGAACCCTCCTATGTTGTTTTACTTTTTGTGATGAATATGTTTCCGTTAGCGTAACGTCCACGTCGTCACGGTACCCCTACATCAAATACACTCTTCATTAAATGTGTAGATAATGATTTAATTATATTACAAATATATGTTGATGATATTATATTTGGAGCCGCTAATGAAGAGTTATGTAATTAAGAAATTTTAGTGATCAAAAATGAATTTAAAATGAGCTTGATAGGAGAACTCACTTATTTTCTAGGATTTCAAAACTCTCAAAAAATAGTTGGTATATTTATTTGTCAAACTAAATATGTTCAAGATATTCTAAAAAGATTTGGATTTGAAACCTAAAACAAGCTAATACACCAATGATTGCATCACTAAAATTAGGAAAAGATGAAGCCGGTATTTCTATTGATCAAACATTATATAGAGGAATGATATGCTCATTGCAATATTTGAGCGCATCTAGACCCGATATTATGTTTTCCGTTTGTTTATGTGCTAGATTTCAAGCTAACCCAAAAGAACCACATTTAAAAGCGGTTAAACTTATTTTTAGATATATAATAGGAACATCTAGATTAGGCTTATGGTATCCTCATAATGATTATTTTATTTTACACAATTTTTCTAATTCGGACTATGCGGGATGTTCATTAGATCGTAAGGGCACTAGTGGCACGTGTCATTTTATAGGCAATCACTCATATCATGGTCGAGTAGGAAATAGAATTTTGTTGCCCTCTCCACCACTGAGGCCGAATATATCGCACAGGGTAGTTGTTGTGCACAAGCTTTATGGATGGCCCAGATGTTAGAGGACATTGGTGTTTATCTGAAGAACATAGAATTAAAGTGTGATAACAAGAGCACTATAGATCTCACAAACAATCCCGCACATCATTCTAGATCTAAACATATAGATGTCCGTCATCATTTTATTAGAGATCATATTAAGATGGAACATCTTAAAATTAGCTTTATAGGGACCGAATCACAACTTGCCGACATTTTTACCAAACCTCTACCCGTTGCACATTTTCACATGCTTAGGTTAGAATTAGGTGTTTTAGAAATGTCACTTTAACCGTTATAAAAGCTATCAAAATTACCTTATATACTTTGTTATATTTGTATGCATTTTTTATAAAAAATTCAAAATCAATAAGAATATAAAAAAACATTAAAAATATACTAAAAGGGCCTTCAAATCAACTCCATAATGTCTGAAATTTCAACTGTGAGAAGGTCTCTTTATAATACAAATGAATTATGAAATAGATTTTAAAAAAAGTCAAAATTTAGTAACCTGTCTCGGCGTTAAGAAGCTAATGTCTTGCATTAGCCTCTATGCTCCAATAATTTTTTTTGGCTTTATTGAAAAATAATGGGTATTTTGTTTTAATTTTTTTTAAATTTTGTTGTTGTTGTTATTTACTTCCAAAAATTAAAAACAAAAAATTAACATATGCTTAAATGCTTATTTCAAGGATGATTATATATATATATATTTCTTAAAAATAATTTATAATGTTTAATTTAAACTTTCAAGTCTCTTAAAAACATTATTTTGTTTTTATCATGACTTGAATAATATCTTAAAATGTGCAAAGACTTGGTTATAAATTGTATGTGTAGAAATGTTTTTCATGCCTCTAAGTATGAGTAAAGTTTTTTATCTTTGATAATGATTTTCTCACTTACACCTTTTATGTTAATATACATATATTTTAAATCTTACTGCATAATTGTGTAGTATAAGAACTTATTTTGAATCTCATAAATAGTTTACCTACACAACAATGAATTCTCTCTTGAATTCTTTGATCTTCATGAACTTGGGATTAGAGAAGTGTAGTATTTAGAATATAAGTTTTTATGTTTGCAAAAACAAGTGAATTTGGAGTTCTTGGTCACAAAAATCAGAATCAAGTAAATAAAAATTACATGTCAAAGAAAACTCCATCAAAAATTTTAACGTGTCTTGTGCAAACAAAATTTTGACCACTTCTCTTAAAAAATGAAAATCTTTATGTGCATTGAAATTTGTGGAGGTAAAGTTATTTATGTTTAATTTAAGTTATGTTCTTAAAATTAAATATTATCATGTGGTTTGATTTATACACTTGTATACTTTGACAAAACACCTTTATTGAACACATCATTATCATTTATAATACTTACACTCATGAGAATTGGAGTTAAAGCTTATCTACATTATTCTCTACAATCATGAGTAAATGCATCACTAGATAGCAAAGCATGATCTCTACAATGTTTGTGCATACTTGAAATGCAAAGTTATTTACATTGTAAAATTATCTTTACTTGATATTTTTATAATCTTGCTTGCTACTTTTTGTTACAAATTATAAATGAACTTGCAACTTTTGTTTCTAAATTTTAAAACAACTACTTATTTGATTTAAACGCTTATTATATTTTGTACTTACAATTTCTATAAGATGTTACAAATTGCTTTCGATGTGTTCACTATTTTTTTTAAAAAAGTTGTTATTATTCCTACTTAATGCATAACATTTTACAGTGCAACTACTATAACCCACCTCCTTTTGATTATGATAAAAGGGGGAGAATAAATTAAAGAAATAAATTAGAAAAATCTATGATTTAGGGGGAGTACATTAAGAAATGCATTCATGTAGGGGGGGGCATCCACATAGAGGGAGTATGCATGATTATCACGCTTAACATATACTATAAACACTACTCTAATTATGTTTTATTTCTTATTTGAGGATTTGTTATTATCAAAAGGGGGAGATTGTTGGAGCTTGTATTCCACATTTCTTAGTTTGAGAATAACAAATCACACTATGTATTTGATCTTGCTTGTGTTTATAGTGTGCAGGTACTATAGTTAAATAACCCTATTAATAGGATGCTGATTGATGAAGATTCTCTGAAAATTGAGCTAACGCCCCGCATTAGCAGTTAACGCCTAGCGTTAACATTCGTCGAAAAAGGATGAATTCTCAATGGATCTTGACGTTGAGATGACAAATAGTTGGTTACTAAGTGACAAGACCAGTATTGACACTTAACGCACGCATTGAGTCCAAAAACTGCCACATTCTCGAAAGGTTGGACGATGTCAGCATTTTCTATACATGAACACAAATGCTGGCATTAACTCTTAATGCTACGCATTACCTTCCGTCCCTATTTAAAAAGTTGATTTCAATTGATCATTTTTTTTGATACATTCTAAGCCTTCATTCTATACTTCAGAGAGAGCATTTTATCCCGAATTCAGAGAGCACTCCCAACACCACCATTGAGGAACAAGAGTGAGAAGGAGATTTCCAATGGCAAATTTGAAGAAGGGCGCTCGCTTCAATTCCAACATGGTAATTGCATATCTTCAAAATCTCCTTCAGCGCTCTTCAATCTAGGGAGTCTTTTGCTCTGATTTTAACTTTATCTTTTCATTTTTTCTTGTAATGGTAGTGAAATCGCCGCCTTGCGCGTGGCGACTAGGACGGGTTCGGTTTAGGAGGAAATTCAATGCCTTGTGCATGGCGACTAGGTCTAGGGTAGATCTAGGGGGTGCCTAGAGGCCTTATTTGGGGATAGATAGGCTATAGCCAACCGGTCCTTAGGAGATGGACCGGTGAAGGAACAAAAACATTAATTTTATTTTGTCGCCTTAATTTCAAGCGTTATTGAAATTATATGTTTGTAATCATATTTTTGAATTATATAATATTCATTTTTATTATCACTGATTGTCTGAAAGTGTATTTCATTTAAGATTTTGCCTGTAAAATCACATTGGATATTTCTGTAAAAATATTTTTTGGAGATATAACGCCTGGCATTAACTATATAACACCAACATTTAGCGATAGAACCAAAATGTTTTTTGTTATTCGAAAATCTATCATTTTATCTCAATAACAATAAACCCCATATTCACCCCCCTCTCAGGGCGCCATCAGATCCAACACTAAATATAATATCAATGACCGAATTGGTTCGGTCACTAAATGAACTTTTGGTGACGAAGTTGATTCAGTCACTAAATGAACTTTTAGTGATCAAATTGATTCGGTCACTAAATGAAGTTTTGGTGAATAAATGAATTCGGTCACAAAATAAAATTTTAGTGACTGAATTAATTCAATCACTAAATATGTATTTTAGTGACAAGAATCATATAATTATTTCATTTAGAATTCAATTTTAGACATTCAGACACAATAATAATTTTAATACTAAATCGTAGATAAAATTTGTTTAACATAAGTTATTTTATTAATAGAAAAAAGAGGATGGGAGATAGCCCAAACCACTAAATACATAGTAATATTATTTTCAACTATAATTAAATTGAATACCTGAATAAATATCTATATTGAAAAGTAAGGTCTCATGACTGAAGTCTCATGACCGGCAAATGTCTTGCACTCATCCATCATCAGTTGAAGGTTGTAACTGAACGCAACCTTCTTTTGCGTCACGAAGAGCAACATCCCAAAGAGCCCTCTCTTGTACGACCTACTCCTGCCAATCTCCATCCCCTCCCTCCAGCCATCTATAATCTTCATCAACAACTCATCTGCATTAAGACATGCTACTACATAAAGATAGCATCAACCAATAGTAAACGATAAATACATAGAAAGAATTGTAAAATCATCTACTTGTATTAATTATAATCATAGCCAAGCCTTTGACATAAATACCAAGTAAATGCAGGCTCTTATATCAAAACTTAAACATTCCATGTACTATCTTCCTTGGATCCACTTTAATAAATCAGCTCTAAATTTATTTTTGTAGCGAGGCTTACATACATAATGTGATTTTTTTCTTTCATATTTACATAATCAAAATACACATAAAAAATATAATCAGGGAAGTGGTTATATAAATTGAACCAATGGACAATGATAAATCCATTGTATGGCAAAATTTTCAACACTATTTAAATATAATTTAGATGTCAAATACAGACGAATACAAAAAACATGATAGTGGTATGCATGTAAATATTTAAATACTAATCGGGCGCAGTGCTTGTATAAAATAGCACCGTCTAGGAAAAAAATTACACCTGTTGGCAAAAATTGAAATTAGTTTTTGAAAAAATTTCTTAGCAATCTCAATACCCAGGTTGGAATGTAATTTAATTGAAACGGTTGCATCACTACTGAGAAAACAAAACTTGAATATTTCAAGCTATTTCTCAATGGATCAGGAAGATGCACCGCTGCGCAAAACCTGTGCTTTCTTCGACTTTCTTTGGGCAATCCGGGTCTCGGGCTGCTGCAAAAATATGAAGATATCAAAAACACCAAAAATTGAGCAGATAAACTATAGCCTGTATGATAAGAAAGTCAATTTTTTGTTTAAAATAATCGCCTCTTTCTTGATTGATTCTTCTTTCTCAGACAAAGTCAGTTCAATATGGCATGGAGATGACATGTAAGATGCAATCAGTTAAGCAAACATATTTGAACGATATTGGCTAGAACATATCTGAATGATATTGGAAAGAACATATTTGAACGAGCATAAACACTTTATCTTACACATTATCTTTTCTGAAAAAAAATTTCTAAGAACATATTCCTACTTTGATGCTGTTGAATCCATGTGAGGGGTTGAGAACCAAGTGTTTAACGACATCGTCCAGGTTCTTTATGGTATTTGCTCTCTGTTGCAGTCAAAGAAGTTAAAAAATGCATTGAAGCCTCCCGACGCGACAGTATCTCGACAAACTATATCTAAAGCATTGCAAAAATATATAGACATACATAACTCACACCAAGATTATTTTTGGCTTGGTTCATTTTATGCGTCATTTATCAGTTCAGATGGACAAACAAACTAAACCAATAAAACCACAAAAAACTGAATGAATCCCATCCTAGTTTTAGTTATTTTTGGGTTCAGTTTAAAACATGCCTAAAAAAATCAATCCAGCTTGAAACAATTTTGAACCGAAGGAAGCTATTTTAATGCACAATGTGACTCAAACCATCTAACAAAAGTTTTCTGCATATCTACATAAAACAAATAAATATAATTTAGTTAAAAAATAGGAACCGATTTGGTCCAATCTAAGCTGGGTCTAGCCATATCTACATTTGTATCCATTTTTTGCAAATTTGCCGGACAGTGAAATTGTCATTAATTAAAGTTTTTCAAAAATGCCATCAAAATAATATCACCACATAAAAGTTACCTTTTTTTGCAGATTTGCAAAAAGAAAAATTGGGCATTATGACCTCTCAAATTGGAGATTATCACAAGCATATAACGTGCAGAAATCTAAATAACTAAGCATTGTTTTTAATTCACATATAAAACCAATGCATTATTTAGAAATCATAATCAATAACTTAAAACTGGACATTTAAATTTTATAAATCACCTGTATGAGTTATGGGAGACTGGGACATGTTGGTGCCAAAAATGGTACCTCCAAAATTCACACTAAAGGGGATGGGAAAAAACTGCGAAGTGCAGGTTACTAAGACAGAAGATGCTGGAACAAAGGGAAAACGATCACGAAATGGCGATAACGAAGAAATGAGACCGCTTACACAGGTTATAAGCTGGAGCCTCCGAGCAAAAGTCCTTTTTTGGTACCCCTATCCCTCTATTTATAGACGAGGGGGCTGCCCAAATGGGCAGAACTGAAAACTACGGGCTGCCCGGGGTACAGGAGAGCCGGGGCAGGGAAATGGGATACAAATAACAAAAATAAGAAAAACGACCAGACCGCTTGAACTGGCGATCTCGCACTGACTTGACCGCTGGGTACTTAGAAAATCTCGGTAGAGGAGGCATCTGACGATCTGGGCGATCACCTAATTTGAGACCGCTGAGACCGGGAAAACTGAACAATGAGAGGAGGTCGCGGGCTTTCTGGGCAAACATAATCCCCGCACATTTTTAAGTTGCGCCTGGAACTTTGAAAATGTAAGCTTTGACCGCTGAGACCGCGACCATCATTAATGCGGCTTGGTCTATAAATACCGACTGAAAACTTCATTTTGCAAGACATTGAGGAACTCCACCATTTGAGCGGTCTTTGATAATTAGGCAGGTGCGATCTTCTTGCAAAGATGACTATGCTCGATCTCTTAAAAGCTCTCCCATCGAAAGCGAACTCTCCTGGAAAAAAGGAAAGTGTCAGCTCAAAGAAAGGAAAGAAGGCACCGAAGATTTTGACGAAAGCGAGCGCTTCAAAGGAGATCGCTCAATCTCCGTTAAAGAAAACTGAGCTTCCTGAGGTTTCAATTGTGCCGGTCTCTGTTGCTTCTGAACCATCTAATACTTCTTCGGACCCTGTATGGAAATTGCCTGACTTTTCCATTTCTTTTAATTGTCAGAAGTCCTTGGAGGCGCTGGATCAAACTTCCAAACTTCCTGAGGTCGCCTCTACTGAAACCATTCTGGCCGGTCTGCGCCAGAAACAAGCCGAGGCGGAATCCTTAAGGCAAAAAATTGCTGATCAAGTGGGAGCTGTTAAGAACAAGAAGAGGAAAGATTCAAGCCCCTCTGGTTTGACTTATAAAAGGAGCAGAAGGAATGAGGAAGAAAAAGACGTGATCGCCTCGGAGGCGATCACACTGTCTGAATCTACCGATCCGGAGATTATCGCGGAAACTTCAAAGGTGAGCGTTAAGGGCGATCCCTTCTTCCCTCCTGCGATCTCAGCTTTGTCAAGAGAGGATGATTCCGAATTAATCGCCTATCTTGATGAGGTTTCATCTAACAATTCGTCTTTTTCGTCGTTGCAGGTGTTGGATCCCCTTGAGGCTTCAGCTCTTAGAAATGCTGTTGTCGAGAAGGAGATTGAGAACAGGGAGAAGGAGATCGCTGATGCAGCGATCAAGGCAAAAGAGGAGGATGGGAAGAAGAAGAAAGAGAAAGAAGAGAAGAGAGAAGAAGAGGAGAAAGAAAAGAAAGGGAAAGAAGAGACGAAGAAGAAAAAGGTTGATGAGAAGAAGAGGAAGGATAAGGAGAGGGAAAAAGTAGAGAAAAAGAAGAAAGAGGAAGAAAGGAAGAAGGAAGCGGCCAAGATCGTTGAGATGGAGAAGGAGAAGGAGGCGATCAGAGTCGCTGAGGAGAAAGCAGCTCTGATCGCTGAGGAAGGAAGGAAGAAAGAGGCGGTCAGGGTCGCTGAGGAGAAAGCAGCTCTGATCGCCGAGGAAGAAAGGAAGAAAGGGGCGGTCAGAGTCGCTGAGGAGAAAGCAGCTCTGATCGTTGAAGAGAGAGAGAAGAATGCGGTCATGCAGACCGCGGAGAACAAAAATACTGAAGAGGAGATCGCGGAGAGGCTGCAGATCGCTAAGGAGAAAGCTGCACTCTCTAGCGGTCTCCCAAATGATTCTTTTCAGGGAGATCGTTTGAACAAGGGTGCAGCAGATCGTGCGGCGGCGGTCTCGATTTTGCGAGCTGGTAAGGATAAAATGATTCCTCAGTTAGTCGAGTTCCTTCCATTACCTACAGTTCGTTCTGCTTCTCCTGAAAGGAAACACGAGATCGTTTTTATTGAGACCGATGATATCCTCTTAAGTAACGAAGAATTGAAAAGGAGAAGAAAAGAGGGAGAAAAATCGCAGAAAAGAGATTTGGAAAGAATGGATCTGGAGTGCTTAAGGGGATCAGATCGTCTTTCTCTGACCGCAGATCCCGCGGTCACTAAAGATATCAGAAGAGCTTTACGTGACTGCGGTCTCGACTTCTTTCCGAGTACTCTTTCTGTTTATTTAAAGAGCTTATCTGATCGTATGTCCATGATTGAAATAACCCATCTCTTGTGACCGCAGATAATAAAAATGCTGAGATCGAGGAGGGAGAGCTTCCTCAGCACATCGAGATCTCCCCTCAGCTAACCAGCATCCTTAATCCCATGTTTGAGGATGTTCGCTCTATGCTGATGAGGGAGCGGACTCAGAACGATCAGATCCGCGATCTTGAAGAAAAATTGCATTCTAATGAGAAGAGGATCCTTGAAGAATGCGATCTGAGGGTTGCCGAGATCGCACGAGCTCTTAAGAAGGCTGAAAGGGAGGCTGAGTACTATAAGGGGATGGCTGCGGCGCTGTCTGCGGAGAATGAGAGGCTGAGGGGCGGTCATGGAAAGATGCTGATGCGACCGGGTACCTCCAGCGATCATCCAGCGGAGAGACCGCAACCTGAAATTGTGCTGATCCCCATGGAGCAGGTGGACAAGGAAATGTCGAAAATCCACCGATCTGCAAGGCTGGCCAATCACAGCCTGGTGTCGGTTATGGCCGCAGTGAATGACATGCAAGAAGTCGCAGCTCATGTAGGGAGAAACAGGCCTAGGAGATGAACATTTAATTTGAGACCGAGCGGTCTCTGGATTTAAACAATATATTTTGTATAATTTTTATTATCATTGTTCCATATATTTGTGTGGCTGTTTAATTTTAATGTTTTGTGCGGTCTTGATTTTGATCTCTTTATGCCTGGGTTGCCTGTGTTGCTGCTGTGTTTTATTAATTGAGACCGCAAAACGCTGTATGCTTTTATGTAACTCTGCACAGGTCGAACGGTCTAAGCTTTCTTCGCTGGGCGGTCTGCGAAAGGTAATGATTACGAAATGACCCTTCGTCTTCTATAAATAGCCATCTTCATGACCTTTATTTTATGCTTTCTTGAATGCGCTCTAAGCACCGATCTCAGCGATCGCTAACAATGGTGTCCGCTCGTGCTTCTTCTGCCACCATCTTCCTGAATGCCGATCACAAACAAGGTCGCCTATCAAAGGATGAATATATTGAGTTCATAAAGAAATATATGATCCAAACTCAGGTAGTTGTGAGACCGCCTACTGAACAAGAAAAATTGAACTTTGTGGAGGAGAAGAAGTTTATTATTCCCATCGATCACTTTGATAATGGGTTAAGGATTCCCCTCCCTTGGGAATGGTTAGAGATTCTGGAATACTATGGCTTCGTGCTCGCCCAGCTGGCCCCGAATTCCATCGGTCTGGTTAATGTTTTCATCAATTACTTGAGATCGGAGAGGGTGAAATTCACAATGAATTTGTTCCGCGCAACCTTTACTGCAAAGATTTTGAAGGAAGGCCGAAAGAAGGAAGAGTTTAAAGGATTGATGTATTTTTCAGCAGATAGAATAAAAATTCTGAATCTCCCTAACAAAATCTCTTTCTGGACGGAGAGATTCCTTGTCTTTGAAGGTGACCTTGGCGGTCTCAAAAGCTCACCCTCTCCGCGACCTGACAACATCTTTAAGAAGATAAAAGCGGTCTCAGAAGAGGAGCTGAAAATTTTGGCTTTCTTGGCGGGCAAGAGGATTGATCTTGTTCACTATCTAGCGATCTGGCCCGAGATCGCCGAGATCATCCCGGCTGAAAGTAAAAAAAATTTCTTGCGGTATCGAACAATTTCCTGTTATGTCTTGGATGTTTTTTCTAACTTTTTTTTACTTTTAGCAACTTTCGCGGTCCCTGCACAAGATCCCATCTCCCCAGCAGCAGAAGTTCTCACTCAGAGGGATAGGAGGTTGAAGCGTGAGGCCGACGTGTTCGGCACTACCTCTGAGACCGTCGAGCGAGACTTCCCTTTGATCGGTTTCAAAAGAAGAATGAAGGATATCAAAGGAAAACCCCTCCTCAAATGGGCGGCCAAAGGAAAGTCTGTGAAGGTGTCCACTGATCTCACCCTGTGGAGCAGAAAGGTGACCCGTCACGCATATGCGGTCACTTCGGCTCTGTGTGGGAGAAAGAATACAAATGAAATACTGAATATAGAGACCGATGCGCTCCCCGACCTCTGTGCCCAAGTGACCGCTAGAAGTACAATCTTAAATCACCATATGGGGCGGTCTCTTCGCAGCGCTCTGGATGAAATAACTGCCTTGCAAGAAGAAAGAAAAGTGAGAATTTTACTTATATCTTATGAACGCGTTACCTATGATCGCGCGGTCTAACATATATCTTATTTTTGCAGCAATCTGAAAAAGCAGCTTATGACCCTGAAAATCCAGCTTTTCAGAGGGCTATGATGCATCACATTAAAGAGACCGCCGTCTAGGTGCTGAACGAGGTTCGAGGCCGAGGTGGATTTACTGAAGAATATAAGGATGTTACGTTTGCCGATCTCTTCCCTGATGCGGCACAGAGGATTGAAGAGCAATCTGCAACTGCTGAAGAGACCGCGGATGTTGCTGATGAGACCGCTGGTCAAGACGAAGATGTCGTGATCGAAGATGAAGAAAGCGGAAGCCGCTATACCCTGGGTCTGGATTCCAGTTCGAGCTCAAGCTCTGGATCTAGAATTCCAGGGAACAGCTTAGAAGAATCTTCTGCAGAAACTGATTCTTCCTCTTCAAGCGAGCGGTCTTCTAAGAGATCAAAGAGAGAGTGAATTGTATGAACTTCCCTTTCTCCCTTTCGGAGACCGAGCGGTCTCGTTGTAATTGAAATTTCAGAATATATATAAAAATTAGATTCGGTTATGTTGTCTAAGTGGATGAGTTTGTTTTTGATGCATATATTTGTTCTTCTGAGTTTAAACTCGGCATTCGATCTCAATGCCTTAGGCTTGTTACAATTTTATATCACCATTAAAGAATTTCAGGTGGCGATCTCTTGGAAAAAACACAAAAGACCTTGAAGGAAAGACTAATACTTTGTATAAACAAAATCACTCTGCGATCTCGAGATAATCAGATCATTGAAAGACATTCAGCAACTTAACTGTGATCAGAAAATAACCAACTTATTTGCAATAGTCATGCGGTCTCACATTATACAAATCGTAACATAAGGAAACTACAATTTGAAGTTGATTTGAACTCATTAAACTTTTGGGTGTTCGGCGCCCAAATGACTAGAAATCCGTCTGATGACCCCTTGATAACCAAGACTATTACTTGAAAAGAAAAACAATAACTCTTCATGAATCTCCAGTTTAGCGATCATATTATATTCAGACCGCCTTTTTGAAGAAAAAACCCAACTCACTTGATGAGAAACAGAGCATCATGATTATTCCATGCAACTTCGAATAATGGGGAATACCGGAATCTCGATCTTACTGAGACCGGGTCGACCTCTGTCATGTCGGCATAAGAGCTTTCTGAATAGCGACCTCAATTATCCTGAAAAAGTTATATCTGGCGATCGTAAATGACTCAAATCGCTCTTTGGGGAAAGAAGAACATGCGGTCTCATAAATTGCTGACCGCCCGATCCCAATACAGGGATGAGTAAGATTTTCTTTTTGTAGTAAGAAGATGGGAAAAGGGGATCTCAACAATGATCCAAAAGGATGGTGTGGTCATGCCGCGAAGGTTATACCGACATCCTTTTGTTTTTAAAAAAGGATTACCGAGTTTACTGCAAACATGCCAATCTAAGGTTCAGGCGACGGTCATGGATGTTTCTGACCGCCCCTTACCTAACCACGCTTCAACGAGTATTCGAGAGTTACAGACCAAAATGATCGGTAGGGCAGGTGCGGTCATGCCGCGGAGGCTATACCGACATTGCTTTCCCTGAAAGATCATTAAGATCGTAACAATGTCCTTCCTAACGCATGACAGAGCTGAGCCAGCCACCTAGACCCCCTTGAAATGCTGAGGTGTGCAAGATGTCAGCAAGGACCCGATATCCTAAACTTCCACCGCTCAAGCTTGGCGAGCTACTGCTACACAGATTCGAAATCTCCCCAAAATCTGTGGTCCCGGCAGAATTACACGTCGAGCTAACAAGTCGAGGGGGAAGATAGTAGGATCCGTCGATGTCTCACTTGACAGGTTTTTGGCTTTTCAAAGAATAACATTCTTAAAACTTGTCACCCATCACTCATGCTGCGAATGCTTTGATAATACCTGCGTGATATTTGAGAGAAGAAAAGTGAGAACAAGAATGAGTGAATCGGATATGAACATTTAAGAAAAGAAGAGTTTGAGATCATCTCCGCTCCATGAATGAGACAATTCTTTTCCTTCATAAGTTTGGAGATGGTAAGCGCCATTTTTAAGCACGCTCTTCACCACAAACGGCCCCGCCCAGTTTGGGTTAAGCTTTCCAACTGAACCAGCTCTCGCTGCTGTATCTATTTTCTTCAGGACTAGATCTCCAACAGTGAACTCTTTGGTTATTACATTTTTGTTGAATAGCCTCGCCATTCTTCTCTTCACCTCTTCTTGCCTGATGATTGCCGTATCTCTCAACTCTTCAATTAAATCAAGGCTGCATTTTAGCTCCTCATCATTTCCTTCCATCCAGTCAATTTGATTCTGTTGTGCTAATAAGACTCTTGGGCTTTTTACTTCAAATTCCACCGGAATAAGGGCTTCGGAACCGTATGATAATTTGAATGGAGTCTCCCCAGTAGCAGAACTTGGAGTTGTCCTCAAGGCCCATAAGACGGAAGGTAGTTGTTCTGCCCAGTTGCCCCTGACATTTTCTACCTTCTTTTTCAAGAGATTTATGATGAGTTTGTTGGCGGCCTCTACCTGCCCATTGCTTCTTGGATGATGCACGGAAGCGAAACGTAGCTCAACGCCAATTTGCTTACAGAAATTAATAAGAATTGAATTGTTGAACTGGGAACCGTTATCCGTGATGATTGCCATTGGGATTCCGTGCCGACATACTATCTCTCCCCAAATAAAATTTTTCACGGCTTGAGTCGTAATTTTGGCCAATGCCTTTGCTTCTATCCATTTGCTGAAATAGTCAATCATGACTATAATATATCGACGTTGCCCACTTGCCATAGGGAAAGGCCCAATCAAATCCATTCCCCAAACTGCAAATGGCCATGGAGTTGCAATCGACTTGAGTTGTTGAGCCGGCTGATTTTGGAGAGGAGCAAACTTCTGGCACTTTACACATTTCTTAGCAAATTTTTCCGCATCTTTCCTCATTTGAGGCCAAAAATAGCCTTGCCTTAGAATTCTTTTTTCCAAAGTTCTAGCTCCAGGGTGACTTCCACATTCTCCAGAATGGACCTCCTGAAGGACCGCTGGAATCTCCTCCTCCGAAACACACCGTGCTAATGGTGAAAGGAAAGTTCTTCTATAAAGTACTCCTACAACAAGATAATAGTTAGCCATTTTCCGTTTAAACCTTTTCCTATCCTTTATTGATGAATGGAGCTCTCCAGTTGAGAGATATAGAACAAACGGATCCATCCAGGACGGATGTTGATCAATCTCCATGACCTCTCCTTCTTCAATCGCCGGGCGAAATAACTCCGAAGTCGTTCCTCCCGAGAGAAGTCCAAATTTTGCCAACTCATCTGCTTCCACGTTCTCACCTCTTGGAATATGGTTGATAGTAAAGCTTTTGAACTTCCCTACCTCAATTTTCACCAGAGTTAGATACTGCTTTAAAATACTATCTCTAGTTTCGAAAGTCCCATTTAGTTGAGAAGCCATCACCAAAGAATCTATGAAAACTTCGACATCATCAATCCCCAGCTCCCTAGCAAACTTGAGACCGGCTAGCAAAGCCTCCTATTCCGCCTGATTGTTTGTTACTTGAAAATAGAACTTCAGTGCTTGATCCAGCCTTACTCCATTTGGGTTGATTAAGATAACTCCTGCTCCGGAAGAATTTTTCCCTGAAGCTCCATCCACAAAGATTTTCCAGGCAAGGGGCACTCCGACCCCCTTCTGTGACTCAGCTTCTTTGGCGTCCACCATGAAGTCTGCTAAGACTTGAGCTTTGATTGCCATCCTTGGAACATAGGATATGTCAAACTCACTGAGCTCTATTGCCCACTTCGCCAACCTGCCTGAATGCTCTGGCTTTTCCAAGACATTCTTCAATGGAAGATCAGTAACGACTAGAATCGAATGAGCTTGAAAATATGGTCTTAATCTTCTTGCTGAAGTTATAAGCATTAAAGCCAACTTTTCGAGGATAAGATAACGAGTCTCTGCATTCTTCAGGATTCGACTTACGTAATAGACTGGGAATTGCTTCTTTTTCTCCTCTCGGACCAAAACAGAGCTTATGGCATCAGCTCCGACTCCCATATACAGGAAAAGATTTTCTCCCTCTCGCGGGCTTTGGAGCAAAGGAGTTGATGTCAATTGCTTCTTCAGCTGAGTGAAAGCATCATCACATTCCTTTGTCCACTCGAACCTACTCCCTCCCCGGAGGGTTTTAAAGAAAGGTGCACTCTTATCTCCTGAACGGGAGATAAAGCGACTTAAGCCTGCCATCCTCCCTCCCAGCTGCTGAATTTCTTTTGGGGACTTGGGAGGTGGCATTTCCAGAATAGCTTTCACTTTGTCAGGATTGGGTTCCAACCCTTCTGGAGTAAGGAGGTGACCCAGGAATTTTCCTTTACTTGCCCCGAAAACACACTTCAACGGATTCAACGTCATGTTAAAAGTTCGAAGGGTTGCAAAAGTTTCCGAGAGGTCTCTAAGATGAGAAGAGAACAGTTTACTTTTTACCAAGAGGTCATCAACGTATACCTCAAGGTTTCTTCCTTTTTGACTTCTGAACATTGTATCCATCATTTTCTGATAGGTTGCTCCAGCATTCTTTAGCCCGAAAGGCATTACGAGATAACAGAAGCAACCATCATTTGTGATAAATGAAGTATGTGGTATATCTGGTTTATGCATTCTGATTTGATGGTAACCTGAAAAAGCATCTAAAAAACTCAGAAAAGAATAACCTACCGCAGAATCTACTAAAGAATCTATCCGAGGCAAGGGGTAGCAATCCTTGGGGCAAGCTTTATTGAGTTTGGTAAAGTCGACACACATCCTCCACTTTCCACCCGACTTTTTTACCATTACAACGTTTGACACCCATTCTGGTATTGGATTGGTTGGACAAACTTTGCCTTCAGGAGCTTCACTACCTCTTCACGGATAGGCTGTGCTAGAGTAGTTGCAACAGACCTCTTCTTCTGCTGGATCGGGATGAAGTTTGGGTCAAGATTGAGATGATGGCAAGCAACATCCGGGTCCACTCCGGGCATGTCATCTGCCGACCAAGCGAAGATATCTAGATTTTGCAGAAGGCAAGAGATGAGTTGACCCTTGTCAGCTTCAGACAATTCAGCGTTGATGGAGAGGCTTCTGCTCTCATCTTCCTCGCTGATCTGAACATCTTGAGTTGCTTGGGCAGGTTCCAAGCGAACTCCATCTCTTATATCCTCCTCAACTTCCTCTGCAGCTTGGACTTGTTCAGGAGCTTCGATTGATTCAGCCATCATGATTTCTTGGGGAGGAGAGGATACAATCGTGTTGACCGTCTTTACGTAACATTCCCTAGCTTTCCTTGGGTCGCTCCTGATTCGGTGTTGTTTGCCGTTCAAGGCGAACTTCACCGCTTGATGGTAGGTGGAGACGATGGCTTGATAGGCATTCAAGAAGGGTCTTCCAAAGATGGCGTTGTAGCTACTGGGAGCATCAACGACTATAAATTTGACCAACTTCACTATCCCTCCTAGAATCACAGAAAGAGTGACGAGCCCTTCTACTTCTTTCTTCTCTCATGAAAAACCATAGAGGGGGCCTTCAGTTGAAAGGAGGATTTTACCTGTCTTCAACGCTTCGAAGGCAGGTTTGAAGATCACATTGACTGAACTTCCCGTGTCAATCAGAATCTTCTCTACTGTATAATTTTCAATTACAGCTTTGATGACGACCGCATCGTCAAAGGGATTCGCGGTCTGAGGAAGGTCTTCATCACCGAAAGTGACCGTTCCTTGGACCGGGGTTGAAGAGGTGGCAGCAACCTCTGATTGATAAACCCTTTTCAGACTCGCCTTCCTTGAAGATTCCGGACCTGCACCTCCGTGGATGCAGAAGAGATTGCCCAAGGCGCCTTCGTCATCAACATCCACGCATTCATTGGGAAAGCCGATATTGCCGAGATGGCCAATATCGTCCACTTCTTCACATTCCCAATGGACTTCCGCTACTTCCTTAGCCTTGTAGGTTGAGGCTTTGGAAGAATCATTCTTCTGGATGAGATCTCGAAGCTTACCCTCCTTCAGAAGCTTCTCTAAGAACAGGCGGAGAGCTCTACAATCCTCTGTCAAATGTCCCCTATCTCTATGGTACTCACAGTAGAGAGTAGGATTTCTAGTCTTTGGATCCGAGTTTAGCGGAGCTGGCTTCTTGAAAAAGGGTTGCTTTTGAAGGATTTGGAGCACTTCACTCATAGAAACACCAAAGTCTGTAAAAGACTCTTGGGATTCATTGTAGAGTGAAGGAATGGGCAGAAGAGGAGGTTGGGCGTACTGGATCTGGTGGACTGGGGTGACTGGCGGAGCAGGGGTAGCAGGGGTAGCAGGGGTTTGAAGAAATGAACCTTGAGGTGGGAAAGAATGGTTACCTCGATTGAAGCGGCGGTTGCGATAATTATTACCTCTCGGAGCTGGAGGTGGGAGTTCTGGTCGAGATTTTGAGGAGGACGGAGCCGGATAAAATCCTGCAGAGCCTTTCTAAGTGGCCCTGTTTGTCAAATTGCTCACATAGGTGGGGTTGTTGATCTCCCCTTCTATGTAGCGATTGGCAATGCTGATCAGCTCCTGATAGGAGCTAGGCTCCTTGGTTGTGACTTTGAACTTCAGAGGACCCTCCTGCAGACCACTGATCAAAGCCACCATATAGAGCTCGGGATCCATATCCCTAACTCCCAAGATCTCTTTCTGAAAACGGTCAACGAAATGCGCCGCAGTTTCGTTGCCGCCTTGCTTAATCTTGAAGAGGGTCGCAGGACCACTCTTCCTTTTCTTCGCAGTGGCAAATCTTAGAAGGAGCTCTTGCCTCAGGGCAGCAAAGCTCGAGATAGATTGACAAGGCAGCTTATAAAACCATTCCATGGCCGACCCATCAAAGGAGGTGACCATCAGCTTGCACCTTACCCCATCTGAAATGGTCCTGAGGGCAACAACAGATTCGAAGGCTTGAAGATGACACATTGGGTCAGTTTCTCCTGTATACACTGGAAGGCGAGGTTCTCTGAATCCATGAGGAATTGGATCCCGACGAATCTCATCGGTAAAGGGGGAAGGCTCCCCAAAAATAGAAGGTCCTGGAGGAGGAAGAAAAGAGGCAGGAGGATCTTGAGGGTAAGCAAACCCTTCTTCAAAATTCAGGGTTTGAGCCGGAGGCCCCTGGGCTGCGGTTCGAAAAGAATTACGATGGGCGGCGAACACCTCATGCTGAGATTGCTGAGGAGCTGCGGGCTGAAAAACGGGGTGATCGCTCGGGTGACCGCCTGCCATGCGGTCTGGAGTGGCGACCTGAGAGGATTGGGGAAGGATCTTCTGGGAGATCGCGGCTAGAACCTGGTTCATTGCCTCAATCTGCTTCGCAGACTCCTGCTGAGCCCGGACGACTTCTTGCCGATCTCGAGCGGCCTCCTGCTGAGACCGCGCGATCTCCTGCTGAACAGAGGTGGCGTCCTGCCTAGCTCGGGCGGCCTCACGGAGAGGTTGTTCAACACGAAGCTCGAAGCGGCGCTCAAGCGCTTCTAACGGGTTGTGATCGGAAGGGGGAACGCTGGGAGATCGCAGGGGATGACCTCTACGACGATCAGCCATCTTGAAAGTCTATGGATTTCACCTGACACTTCGAAATCTGAAGGTCGCATGTTCGTTCTGTTGGTGCCAAAAATGGTACCTCCAAAATTCACACTAAAGGGGATGGGAAAAAACTGCGAAGTGCAGGTTACTAAGACAGAAGATGCTGGAACAAAGGGAAAACGATCACGAAATGGCGATCACGAAGAAATGAGACCGCTTACACAGGTTGTAAGCTGGAGCCTCCGAGCAAAAGTCCTTTTTTGGTACCCCTACCCCTCTATTTATAGACGAGGGGGCTGCCCAAACGGGCAGAACTGAAAACTACGGGCTGCCCGGGGTACAGGAGAGCCGGGGCAGGGAAATGGGATACAAATAACAAAAATAAGAAAAATGACCAGACCGCTTGAACTGGCGATCTCGCACTGTCTTGACCGCTGGGTGCTTAGAAAATCTCGGTAGAGGAGGCATCTGACGATCTGGGCGATCACCTAATTTGAGACCGCTGAGACCGGGAAAACTGAACAATGAGAGGAGGTGGCGGGCTTTCTGGGCAAACAGGACATAACCTACTGGCTGCTGCTACTCTGCTGGGGAAATCCAAAAAGGGCCAAAAGAAATCTAAATAGTAGTCGTCAGTCGGCAGATGAAGTTATGTAAAGGCTCGCATATTAGCACCTCGCCTGGACTGTTGACCTCGTCTGCTTGCAGTCTTTTAGATGAAATTGTCGGTGTCCAGTAGTCGAAAGAGATCAGACCAAGCCACACAGGAAGCTATTGAATAATTAATCTTGTCGGCCCCCTCTTCATCTTCTGGGCCTTTTATTGATGTTCCCTGTGCTTCCTGGACTCTTGGAATTCTCTCTTTTAATGTTATTTGTTTTTCCATGTACTGTTTGCTTCGTATTCCTGCAATGAGTAAATGTTATAAGTTAGTATAAATATGTATCTTGTTGTAACAGTTATGATCATGCAATAGTGAAATCTTTTATCCTCTCACTTTGTGTTGTTCTGTGTTACATCAGTGGTATCAGAGCACTGACATTGATCCTTGGACACATTTTTCCCCTCTCAATTTTTTGGGCATGGCATCCTCATCTACCAGCTCTCCCAATATGGAGTTCCCCTATTTGAATGAGACTCCTATGAATTTTGGGCTATCCAGATGAAGACCCTATTATTATCTCAAGGTCTATGGAAGGTTGTTGATCTTGATGCTACAGCTGTTAGTTGTAGCAAGTCTGCAGCTGTTAGCTCCAGCAAAGTTGTAGAAGGGGTGGATTCCGTAGTCAGGGCAGAAGATCAAATGCGTGACACAAAAGCTCTTCTCATTATACAACAAGGTGTCGCTAACTCAATTTTCCCCCGCATTATAGGATCCACCTCTGCCGTCAAGTGTGGTCTTCCCTCCGTGATGAATTTAAAGGTTTACAAAAGGTAATAGCCATCAAACTTCAAACTTTATAAAGAAGTTTTGAAATGATCTCTATGTCTCCTGGAGATAAGGTGCAAGATTTCCTTGCTCGCATTAGTACTATAGTAAATCAAATCCGCAATTTTGGAGATCAAGTGGATGACTCCAAGGTTGTCTCGTGTATTCTTTGCTCCCTTCCTCCTGTGTTCGACAATGTTGTCACTACCATTGAGGAAGCCCACGACATTTCCATTTTGTCTGTGGCTGAGCATCAAGGTTCTCTCCAGGCCCACAAGGACCGTATGGGGAGCGTTCTTCCCTGGAGATAGCTTTTCAATCCCAAGTCAACATAGAATCCTCCAATTCTCAAATTGCCTCATTCAAAAGAGGGAGAGGCAGAGGAAGAACTCCCGTTAACAGTAATAACAAAAAAAATCTGTTCTGCACCCTATTTAACTGAACCAACATTGAAATGAAGGACTGTTTCTGGAAATGCAAAAGGTGCAAACGACCCAATCATTTGGACAAAGATTGTTGGCACAAAGAAGAAGCAAAACATGGAGAAGAGGATGCAAAAGAACCAGAAGAAGAAGTATTGTTCTATTCAAACTTGAAGGAGGAAAGCAGCAAGAGTAATGTCTAGATTATCGACAGTGGTTTCTCCAACCACATGTGCAATGAAAAAGCCCTGTTCTCATCTCTTGATGAGAATTTCCACTCACAAGTATTCATTGGTGATGGGAAACCTCTCAAAATTCAAGGGAAAGGAAGCATAGCTGTTCTCACTAAAACCGGCAACACCAAATACATTTCAGATGTCATCTGGGTCCCCAATCTTGCCCAGAACTTGCTTAGCGTTGGTCAACTTGTGGATAAGGGGTTTGATGTGCGCTTCAACAATGGAGAATGTCTCATTTCCGAAGAAACATCAGGAAAATTAATTGCCTCAGCACCCATATCTCAAAACTATGTTTTTATACTAACACTCCAAACTCCTATCAATGCTCTCATGTGCAGCAACTCCGGCATTCAAAAATCCTAGATATGGCATCATCGGCTAGGGAATCTTCATTGGGAAGCTATACAAAACCTGCAATGTCACAAGCTCGCTAATGGCATACCTACCGTCAACCTTCAGAGATCGATCTGTGAACACAGTGCTACAGCAAAATGTCACAGGAGCAGCTTTCCAGCAATTTCTCTCTCAGGGAGATCACGACCACTAGAACTTATTCATGGTGATATTTGGGGACCAGCCTCGTCAGATTCACTTGGATGAAAACGATTGTACCTCTTGCTTGTCGACGATTTCTCCAGGTACAATTGTATCTGCTTCATTACTTACAAATTCGAAGCTTTTGATTGCTTCTAGAAATTCAAACTTTTAGTAGAAAATCAATTCAGCTGTAACATTAAGACACTAAGAACAGATCGAGGAGGCGAATTCATGTCCCATGCTTTCAATAGTTTTTGCAATGAACAAGGTATAAAAAGGGAGTTGATTGCACCACGCTCACCACAACAGAACAAGGTGGTGGAACGCAGAAATCGGACCGTTGTTGTGATGACTCGAGCTATGCTCTTTACCTCTGGTTTTCCAAAAAGATTTTAGGCAGAAACTTGTAACATAGCTGCGTATATCCTAAATCGATCACCTACAAGAAGCCTTGAAAAATCCACTCACTACAAAACTCTTTTCTCTAAAAAACCCCTCATTAGTCATCTACGCACATTTGGATGCCCATACTACATCTTGAAAGAAAAGGGAGACCAACTGGAACCCAAGAGCCTAAAGAACATCTTCATTGGCTACAGTGAGCATTCTAAGGCTTACCGAACATTCGATCCTATCTACAAAAGAATGATAATTTTCAGGGACATTATGTTCAGTGAAGAAAAATTCTAGGACTGGGGCTCAGATTCATTTTAGGCAATTCCAATCCCTGATCTGGGGGTTGATCTTGGCAACAGCACAATCACCATCCAACCCAGTTAAGATGACTCCTCTCCTGAGAATCAAAATCATCAAGAGACTCATATCACCGAATCGGAATCATCATCACCCCTGAGGTATAAAAATCGATCAGAGATTTATGACACTTGTGACATTGTATTATTTTCCTCTACTCCCTCAAACTATTTTGAAGCCATAAAACAATAGGAATGGGAAACTGCAATAAGAGAGGAGATTGAAACCATTGACAACAATTCAACTTGGGAATTGGTTGACAAACCATCCAATGTTGACATTATTTGGGCTAAAATGGATCTTCAAGCTAAAAGCCAACGAGGCAGGAGAGGTCATTCATCACAAATCTCGCATTGTTGCCAAAGGATATTCACAGCAACCTGAATGGGACTAAGAAGAAACCTAAGCACCTGTAGCTCAAATGGAGAACATACGAATGATCATTGCTTTTGCTGCCCAAGAGCAAGTTTCAATCTACCAAATGGATGTAAAGGCGGCTTTCTTAAATGGGGTAATTGCAGAGGTTGTTTATGTTGAACAGCCGCTGAAATTTGTCATAAAGGGAGCTGAAAATAAAGTCTATAAACTGAACAAAGCCCTCTACGTGCTCAAGAAAGCCCCTCGGCCATGGAATGCCAACATAGATCAATACTTATGCAGTCAAGGTTTCAGTAAATTTCTTTTTGAACCATCTCTCTACCAGAAAATAGGTATTTCAGGTTCAGCAATTATATGTATCTATGTTGATGATTTAATCATCACTGGAACATTGCAAGCCATGATACAAGAATTAAAGACAAACCTCATTGCTTAACACAATATGATAGATATGGGCTTAGTGAGATTTTTCCTGGGTTTACAAGTCATTCAAACCAGCAGTTTCATTTTTTTATCACAGGAATAATATGCCTGAAATCTCCTGACGAAGTTTTAGCTTGAAGCTTGCAATCCCACACTCACCCCTATGAATCTTGGAGAACGTCTAGAGAAAAGAGAAGAAGGGGAAGTTTAAGCTGATAGTGACCTCTTTCGATCTCTTGTTAAGTCTCTGATTAATTTAACTAACTCTAGACCTGACATCGAATTTGCTGTCAATATCATTTCCAGGTATGTTTCAGATCCAAGTCATCATCATCTTCAAGCCGCCAAGTGAATCCTCTGATACCTCAAAGGAACATTGGAGTTCGGCATTCTCTACGAATGCAATCAGGATTCCATGCTTCGCAGATACTCAGACTCAGACTTGGGAGGGGACACAACTGATTGGAAGAGCACCGGAGGATACATCTACTTCATATGTGGCAATCCAATTTCTTGGTCGACTCGCAAATAGCACACTGTTTCTCTCTCGACAACCGAAGTCGAGTACATTGCAGTTAACACTGCCGCCTGTGAAGCAATATGGCTCAAACAAGTAGATAGTTTCACCCAGGGGCACGAATTCAGCTCAGATGAAGAAAAAGAAGACTGCGAAAAGCATAAAAAGGAAGAAGGAACCAAAATATTATGCGATAACGTCTTCATTATTCCGATGCCCAAAAACCCCATATTCCACCATAGGAGCAAACATATCGAGCATCTGTACCATTTCATCAGTGAGCAGGTAGACAGCGGAGTCGTTCAACTTCACTACTGCCCGACTGAAGCTCAAGTTGTAGAAGCCCTAGAAAAGGCACTCCATCGTGACATGTTTCTCAAAATACGAAAGGCCATGAAAGTAGTGGGCCGTCTAGATGAAGGGGGAGCATTGAAGAATTAATCTGGTCGGCCCCCTCTTTGTCTTCCGAGCCTTTATTGATGTTCCATGTACTTCCTGGACTCTTGGAATTCCATCTTTTAAAGTTCTTTGTTTTTCCATGTACTGTTTGCTTCGTATTCTTGCAATCAGTAAATGTTATAAGTTAGTATAAATTTGTATCCTGTTGTATCGGTTATGATCATGCAATAGTGAAATCTTTTATCCTCTCCCTTTGTGTTGTTCTGTTTTACATCAAAAGCGACTTAGCGGGCCCAGGCAAAAAAATGAAAGGAGAAGATCACAGCCGCACATGCAGCGACTCAGCAGGCTGTCGAGGTAACAAAATAGGGCATAGTTACGAAGAAAGAGAGAATTCGTTGATAATAACTTGCGAAAGGTGGGAAGAGCGATGAAGATTCTGCGAGGTCGTGGGTTAGACGAGCAGAAATCGAAGGCGTATCTGAGGTGTTGTCGAAGAAGCACCGACGATGTGGAGAGGAACATTTGCGATCGGTGTTGATACGGATGGCGTGGATGTGAAATGAAGATGCCGTAAATCAAGGCTCGTGGTAAGGATAAGTGGAGGGGGAAAAATAAGGTGGGGGGATTGAAATATCAGTACGCGGGATAAAATGTTGGGCACTATTACATTTTTGTAAGTATAAATAATTAAGTATAATTAAGATGAAATATAATTTTTTTGTAATTCTCGTTTACTTAAAGCTGGAGTTGCGCAGATAAAGGACACATGTAGATGCACATGGCACGTCATTGCACCCTTCGCTGGCTCATCACTGGAATTGTTCGGCTGTGACCTAAATCACGACAAGGTCAAAGCTTTCTGCTTGCGCAAATGAAAGTCAAACTGTATAGGGGAGCGCATGAACATATACATATATTTTTAAATATAGACATGATAACTTTCTAATAAAGTAGGATAGATATAATTTCTGTCTCTAATTATTTTCGTTACTAGATAAATAATTTTGTAACAAAAATATTTTTTGTCATTAAAATGAGTTTTAGTGACGAATTTATATTGCGTCACTAAAAACACGTCTTTAGTGACGAAATATATTTTGTCACAAATATCTGTCACTGAAGACGTACATTTAGTGACCAAACTTTTATTTTGTCATTAGAGCCATATCTTTAGTGACCAGCCTTAAATTTGGTCACTAAAGATGACTCATTAGTGACCGACGTTTATGTCGTCAGTAAAGACGTATCTTTAGTGCCCAAAATTAATTTCATCACTAGAAGCATGCCTTTAGTGATGAAATATATTTTGTCACTAAATTTTGGTTGCTAAACCCATTTTTCTTGCAGTGGATGATGAACAAGAGCAATTCCTTATGGATCCAAGAGAAGAAGCTGATAAGGATTCATGCTTGGAGGATGATCTATCTAAGAGAGAAGATTGCAACGCCAAAATATTGGACTCAATTAATGGTAACACATCAAGCAAAAGAGAAGATGGAAATGTTGGATCTATAGGCGCCCTTAGAGGGGGGGGGGGGGGTGAATAAGGGTTTTAAAGAACTTTAATATTTAATAGAAAACTTTTGATATTTTATGTTGAAGTAATTTAAATCAAGAGTAAAGAGATTGGAATAATGAAATCAATTTTATTCAGCATGAAAAGGCATGATTATCATTAATAAACGTGATTACAAAATTTAATTTCAATGATGCTAGAAATAAAAGCGAATAATGAAAGACTCTTTTCATTTTCTATACCGACTCATATCCCCACGAACCGGTTGGCTTTAGACGATCTCACCCCAGATACGGCCTCAAGCCGCACTAGCCAATCTATCACCAGAAAGGCCTCGAGCACCCCCTAGATCTACTCCCTAGACCTAGTCGCCAACACGAGGCAAATTCCTCCCTAAGTCCTACCTAGACATAGTCGCCAACACAAGGCGAATTCACGAACCAATTACAAAGATGAAATAAAGGACAAATACTAAATACAAATATAAAACTCCCTATGAGGTAATCTGAAGGAGACGTCGAAGAATCGCTGAAGATCGTTGAAGTCCAAGCGTGCGTTCTTCGCATTGAGTTAGCATGTTGATCCAAGCCTCCTTTGATTCCTCCTTTTGAAATATGAGTGGGAGATGTGTTTGTCTGGAAATACGACCCTCATAAAGTTTCTGAAGTGCTGGAATAGGGCTCTTCGCAATCAGTTTTTTGAGATGTCGAAATCTTCCAATTTGTAGACTTTGAACTAACGCCAGCATTAAGTGCTAACGCCTGGCGTTGACCATGTATAGCAATATATTAATGACTCGGATCTTCAGAAGAGGAAAGAGATTCTGCACTTTAGGAATGTTTTATTTTAGGCAATATCAATGCTGACGTTAAGGCTAACGCGACGCGTTGGGCAAATCATTCCTAATGTTCCTCCTGCAATCATGGCTGCTTTCTCCTTGACAACTTCGCCGAACGAATAACGCCCAGCGTTAAAAGTAACGCCTGGCGTTGAGTTTCTTCCTTCACCACATTTCGTCGAACAGCAACTTCGTCGAACGGAATTCTCATTTCGTCAAAATCCTTTTCATTGAACGGAATTATTATTTCGTCAAACGCTTATTTTGTCGAACGCATTTCGTCAGCCTCCATTTCGGCAGCCTCCATTTCGTCGAACGGAGTTTTCGCCGAACGCATTTTGTCAGCCTCCATTTCGGCAGCCTCCATTTCGTCGAGCGGAGTTGTAGAGCATACAGATCGTCAAACGGAACCTTCAGTTCGTCGAGCACAATTAATTCGAACGTCGTTTTCGTCAAGCCCTAACGCCCAGTGTTAAGATTAACGCCTGGCGTTAAACAACTTTCAATGCTTCATCTTGTGGTTAGTGCCAGACCATTATTGCAGCAACCTGGTGTCATATTTGTCCAAATCTATATGCTAAAAACACAATGACAAGCAAGATCAAATACAAGTAGGATTTGTTATTCTCAAATCAAAGGGATGCGGAAAACCATGTTCCAACAATCTCCCCCTTTTGATAATAACAAATCCAATTAGAGATAAATCAAATTCATAGATAAAGAGTTTGTGTTTTTAAGAAGATATATGACACATAGCAATTATAAGATAATGACAGGAATTATAGTTCATTGAACATAGTGCTCCCCCTACAAAGATGCTCCCCCTTAGTGTATACTCCCATAAACTAGATACATGCTCCCCCTTAATCTAGTGAATCCAACTCCATTAATCAATATGATTTAGCATTTTATTCTCCCCCTTTGTTATTAGCAAAAGAGGGTGGAGTGAAACAAAACTAGAATAAAGACGACAAAAGTTGGGACATAACTAAGAGAGGATTAAGAGTTTTGTGTAAACATAAAGTAACTCATGATCGAGCTAAGGGAGAGAGTAGCACAGTGGAAAAATGTATGATAAGCGTGAAAGAACATTAATGAAAATAATCACTTGCCCTTTTTAAATTAATTTTAAGAGCGATTCTACTTTTTAAGATAGATGCAAGTTTGTTTGAACAAGAACAAGTGAAAGACAAATCCTTAGAAATAAGCATGAGAACACATGATATAAGGATACATGAATAGATAGAGAAATGCGGAAAACAAAAATAAAACAAATAAGAGTAGTATTTTTATTATAGTTTGACCATTCCAACAATATGTCTAGACTTTTCACGTTCGAGCATTTTAACTTTGAAAATTTTCATAACAAATAGGTGTTTTACCCAGAAATTGGCGATCCCCTCCGAGCTAACTTTTTCAGGTATTGTGGTATTTTCGGAGATCCGGGCCGATCTCGCTCCTCCGGGGGGCGATCTCGTCGAACCCAGGCGGTCTCGCAAAGGGGAGGTCGCCCCTTCCAGGCGACCTCGCAGAGGGAGATCGCCCCTCCCGGGCGATCTCGCAGAGGAGAGATCGCCCCTCCTGGGTGATCTCGCAGGGAGATCGCCCCTCCCGGGCGATCTCGCAGCAGGGAAGGTCGCCCCTTCCGAGCGACCTCGCAGAGGGAGATCGCCCCTCCCGGGCGATCTCGCAGAGGAGAGATCGCCCCTCCCGGGCGATCTCGCAGTAGGGAAGGTCGCCCCTTCCGGGCGACCTCGCAGAGGGAGATCGCCCCTCCCAGGCGATCTCGCAGAGGAGAGATCGCCCCTCCGGGGCGATATCGCAGGGAGATCGCCCCTCCTGGGCGATCTCGCAGCAGGGAAGGTCGCCCCTTCCGGGCGACCTCGCAGAGGGAGATCGCCCCTCCCGGGCGATCTCGCAATGGAGAGATCGCCCCTCCTGGGCGATCTCGCAGGGAGATTTCCCCTCCCGGGCGATCTCGCAGCAGGGAAGGTCGCCCCTTCCGGGCGACCTCACAGAGGGAGATCGCCCCTCCCGGGCGATCTCACTCCGGAGGATCTTAGTCCTATGCTGACTCTGTTTTATGTGGTCTGTTCAGGTAAGCAGGTCCAGTCCAGACGATCTCAGCGGTCTCAGTAGATGGTCTCAGCAGGTCCAGACGATCTCAGCGATCTCAGTAGCGGTCTCAGGCGATCTCAGCAGTTCCGGGCAGCCCGTTACTTCCAGATCTGCCCGTTCGGGCAGGCCCCTACGTCTATAAATAGAGGGGTAGGGGTAACAGTTGGAGGACTTTTGGAGAGCTTCTAGTTCCTGCCAGTGGGTTGAGCGGTCTCAGTTTTGAGTGACCGCCGAGACCGCCGATCACTCTTTCTGGAGACCTCTTCGTCTCCCTCCAGGCCCCTTTTCCTTCAAGTCTTGTGCTGTTTCTTTCATACTTTTCTATTGTAACCTTAGCTGTAACTCAAGCTTTCTATCAATAAAATAGCCTTTCCTTCAGCTCAAAGTAACCAGCCATTCAACAGTCTCACCCCCCATCCTTCAGTTTGAGCGATCGTGGAGTTGGTACCATTTTTGGCACCAACAATAGGCAAGCATGAATTAACAAATTCAAAAAGATAATAACTACAATGTAACCAATTTGTATTTCAAGTAAAGAAAACATTGTAGAGATCATGCATTGCAATCTAGTGCTTTTACTTGAGTTTTTAGAGAACTATGTAATTTTGCATTAGGATCCAATTCTCATGAGTAGAAGAATTATGAAAATCAATGATGTATGCGTAAGGTGTTTTGATAAAAGTATACAAGTGAAATAATCAAAACACATGACATATGTAGTGAAATAGTAACAACAACAATAAGATTGTAATCATATAAATACTTTCACACATCACATCTAGAATAAAACTTCAAAGCACATAACATACGTACAACTACCAAGGTGCTTCGCCCACACAATGCTCATTAAGACTTATCAGGGAGCGGTGTATTGCTTGGGGGATCACATAAGCATTTTTTATAAAAGTTATATTTTTAGTGATCTGGTGTATAAATAGAAGTGATAAAAAGAAATATGTTTGCACAAGACACTTTACAATTCTTTCCAAGGTGCTCAACCTCACAATGCTCATTAAGACTTATCAGGAGGGTGAGTAGTGCTTGGTGGAGTTATCTTTAGCTTTTTATTTCAGATTTTTATTTTGGGTGGAAGGTCTCCGAATTCACTTGTTATTGCAAACAATAATATTATTGAAATAACACTTCTATATTGTGCATGAAATTTATTTTTAAAAGATGGTGTAGGTAATTTAGACATACAACTTAATATGTTAAAACTATTACACTACACAATCATGCAAGACTAAGATTATGAGCACATGTAGATTACCAAAATAGTGAGTGTATAATTCATTGATTAACATAAATCATTACTCATACTTAGAGGCATGCTAGGCAATCATACACAATTATCTATAGACTATTTCATTGCACATAATCAGATTAAGGTCAAGGCATGAAGATAAAACAATGTTTAGGAGATTTGAAATTAAAGTTAGACATTGAAGACTATCTTTAAGTGTATGCCAAATCCAATTTTGACCTTTTGAAACAAAAAATAACTAAGATGTTTGCTCTTGTGAAATTTTATAGTCAAATTATAATTTTGTAAAGAGATAAAGCAAAACAAATAACAAAAACATATTTTTGGTCATTTTGGATTATTTGAATTTTTTTGTATTTTGGAGAAAAACAACAAATTTAATAACAAAATAATTTGAAATCAGACACAATACACTTAGAAAAATATTAGAAAAATACCAAAAAGAGACTAGTGAACGCAGAATTTTCATCTAGAGAAAAAGGCTAACGACTGGCGTTAAGTAGTTAACACCAAAACAGTACTCGATTTTTGAGGTTTTTGAAAATAATTTTCTTTGGCATAGATAGTATGTACATAGACCTTCTTAGGGTAGAAATTTCAGAGAAAGTTGATATGTTTTGAAGGCTAAATTAAGCATATTTTGGTGCTTTTAAAATATTTTTATATTTAATATTATATAATATTTTTGATTTTTCTTTTCATGAAAGAGTAAATAAGTTGTAGTCATAATGGTACATAGATATGACCAGCAGAGAAATTTGCAATTATATAAGAAAAGAGGATAATGCGTGGCGTTGAAGGCAACACTGGCGTTGAGTTCGCTTTATATAAAAACCCTAAATCCGAGTTCTTTTCTTTTCTCATCATTTCAGGCCATGTCTTCTCTAGGTTCCGCCGCCAGCACTCTCAAATCTAGGTAAAATTGATGTTTTTTGTTGGTGCCAAAAATGGTACCTCCAAAATTCACACTAAAAGGGATGGGAGAAAACTGCGAAGTGCAGGTTACTAAGACAGAAGATGCTGGAAACAAAAGGAAAAACGATCACTAAAATGCGATCACGAAGAAATGAGACCGCTTACACAGGTTGTAAGCTGGAGCCTCGGAGCCAAAAGTGCTTTTCTGGTACCCTTACCCCTCTATTTATAGACGGGGGCTGCCCAAACGGGCAGAACTGAAAACTACGGGCTACCCGGGGTACAGGAGAGCCGGGGCACGGAAATGGGGTACAAATAAAAATAAGAAAAACGACCAGACCGCTTGAGCCGGCGATCTCGCACTATCTTGACCGCTGGGTACTTAGAAAATCTCGGTTGAGGAGGCATCTGCCGATCTGGGCGATCACCTAATTCGAGACCGCTGAGACCGGGAAAATTGAACAATGAGAGGAGGTCGCGGGCTTTCTGGGCAAACATAATCCCCGCACATTTTTAAGTTGCACCTGGAACTTCGAAAATGTAAGCTTTGACCGCTGAGACTGCGACCATCATTAATGCGGCTTGGTCTATAAATACCGGCTGAAAACTTCATTTTGCAAGACATTGAAGAACTCCACTATTTGAGCGGTCTTTGATAATTGGGCAGGTGCGACCTTCTAGAAAAGATGACTATTCTCGATCTCTTAAAAGCTCTCCCATCGAAAGCGAACTCTCCTGGAAAAAAGGAAAGTGTCAGCTCAAAGAAAGGAAAGAAGGCACCGAAGATCTTAACAAAAGTGAGCACTTCAAAGGAGACCGCCCGATCTCCGTTAAAGAAAACTGAGCTTCCTGAGGGCTCGATTGTGCCGGTCTCTGTTGCTTCTGATCCGTCTAATACTTCTTCAGATCCTGTATGGAAATTGCCTGACTTTTCCATTTCTTTTAATTGTCAGAAATCCCTGGAGGCACTGGATCAAACATCTTCCAAGCTTCCTGAGACCGTCTCCACCGAGGTCATTCTGGCTGGGCTGCGTCAGAAGGGAGCTGAGGCCGAATCCTTGAGGCAGAAGATCGCCGACCAGGAGATCGTTGCAAAGGGCAAGAAGAGAAAAAATACAAGTCCATCTAGTTTGACTTATAAGAGGAGTAGAAGAAATGAGGAAGGAAAAGATGTGACCGCCATGGAGGCGACCAGATTTTCTGAATCCATCGACCTGGAAGACTCCGCTGAGTTTCAGAAGGTGAATGCTAAGGGCGATCTCCCCTTCCTTCCCGCGGTCTCAACCTTACCAAGAGAGGATGATTATGGATTAATCGCCTATCTTGATGAGGTTTCTTCTAACAATTCATCTTTTTCATCATTGCAGGTGTTGGATCCCTTAGAGGCTTCAGCTCTCAGAAATGCCGCCGTTGATGAGGAGATCGCGGACAGGGAGAAGGAGATCGCCGACGCAGCGATCAAGGCAAAGGAAGAGGAAAGGAAAAAGATGGAAATGGAAGAGATGGTGAAGAGGAGGAAAGAAAAAGAGGTAGAGGAACATGGGGAAAAAGAAGAGAAAGAAAAGGAGAAGGAAGAAAAAGATAAGAAAGAAAAGAGGGAGAAGAAGGAGAAGAAAAAGAAGGAGGACGAGGAGAAGAAGAAAGACAAGGAGAAGAAAGAGAAAAAGGAAAGAGAGGAAGAGGAGAAGAGGAGAGAGGCGGCTAAGGCCGTCGAGGAAGAGAAGAAGAAGGAGGCGGTCAGAGTTGCTGAGGAGAAAGCGCCTCTGATCGCTGAGGAGAGGAAGAAAGAGGCGGTCAGGGTCGCTGAGGAAAAGGCGGCCCTGATCGCTGAAGAGAGGAAAAAGGCTGAGGTCTTGCAGACTTCGGACAAAAACGGTGAGGAGATCGCGGAGAAGCTGCAGATCGCTAAGGAGAAAGCTGTACTTTCTAGCGGTCTCCCGGATGATTCTCTTCAGGGAGATCGCTCGAACAAGGCTGCAGCAGATCGTGCGGCGGCGGTCTCGATTTCACGAGCTGGTAAGAATAAAATGATTCTCCAGTCAGCTGAGTTCCTTCCATTACCTACAGTTCGTTTTGCTTCTCCTGAAAGAAAACACGAGATCGTTTTTATTGAGACCGACAATATCCTCTTAAGTAACGAAGAATTAAAAAGGAGAAGAAAAGAAGGAGAAAAAATGCAGAAAAGAGGTTTGGAAAGAATGGATCTGGAGCGCTTAAGGGGATCAGATCGTCTTTCTCTGACCGCAGATCCCGCGGTCACTAAAGATATCAGAAGAGCTTTACGTGACTGCGGTCTCGACTTCTTTCCAAGTACTCTTTCTGTTTATTTAAAAACCTTATCTGATCATATGCTCATGATTGACATAACCCATCTCCTATGACCGCAGATAACAAAAATGCTGAGATCGAGGAGGGAGAACTTCCTCAGCCCATCGAGATCTCCCCTCAGTTAACCAACATCCTTAACCCCATGTTTGAGGATGTTCGTTCTATGCTGATGAGGGAGCAGACTCAGAACGATCAGATCCGTGATCTCGAAGAAAGATTGCGTTCCAATGAGAAGAGGATTCGAGAGGAATGTGATCTGAGGGTTGCCGAGATCGCGCGAGCTCTGAAGAAGGCTGAAAAAGAGGCTGAATACTATAGGGGGAAAGCTACGGCGCTGTCCGCGAAAAATGAGAGGCTGAGGAGCGGTCACGGAAAGATGCTGATGCGACCGGGTACCTCCAGCGATCATCCAACGGAGAGACCGCAACCTGAAATTGTACTGATCCCCATGGAGCAGGTGGACAAAGAAATGTCGAAAATCCACCGATCTGCAATGCTGGCTAATCACAGCCTGGTGTCGGTTATGGCTGCAGTGAACGATATGCAAGATGTCGCAGCTCATGTAGGGAGAAACAGGCCTCCTAGGAGATGAACATTTAACTTGAGACCGAGCGGTCTCTGGATTTAAACAATATGTTTTGTAAAATTTTACTGTTATTTTCCATATATTTGTGGCTTGTTTTGATTTTAATGTTTTGTGCGGTCTTGATTTGTTGAGTTTTGATCTCTTTATGCCTGGGTTGCTTGTATTGCTGCTGTGTTTTTTATTGATTGAGATCGCCAACCATAGTATGCTTTCATATAACTTTGCATAGGTCGAGCGGTCTGAACATGTTTTGGCTGGGCGGTCTTCAAGATGTAATGATTACGAAATGACCCTTCGTCTTCTATAAATAGCCGTCTTCATGACCTTTATTTTACGCTTTCTTGAATGCGCTCTAAACACCGATCTCATCGATCGCTAAAAATGGTGTCCGCTCGTGCTTCTTCTGCCACCATCTTCCTGAATGCCGATCACAAACAAGGTCGTCTATCAAAGGATGAATATATCGAGTTTATAAAGAAATATATGATCCAAACTCAGGTAGTTGTGAGACCGCCAACTGAACAAGAAAGGTTGAACTTTGCGGAGGAGAAAAAGTTTATTATTCCCATCGATCACTTTGAAAATGGGTTGAGGATTCCCCTCCCATGGGAATGGCTAGAGATCCTGAATTATTACGGCTTCGTGCTTGCCCAGTTGGCCCCGAACTCCATCGGCCTAGTTAATGTCTTCATCAATTACTTGAGATCGGAAAGAGTGAAGTTTACAATGAATCTGTTCCGCGCAACCTTCACCGCGAAGATCTTGAAGGAAGGCAGAAAGAAGGAAGAGTTCAAAGGGTTGATGTACTTTTCAGCAGACGGAATAAAAATCCTGAATCTTCCAAATAAAATCTCTTTCTGGACAGAGAGGTTTCTTGTCTTTGAAGGTGACCTTGGCGGTCTCAAAAACTCGCCTTCTCCGCGACCTGACAGTATCTTTAAGAAGATAAAAGCGGTCTCAGAAGAGGAGCTGAAAATCCTGGCTTTCTTTGCGGGCAAGAGGATCGATCTTGTTCATTATCTAGCGATCTGGCCCGAGATCGCCGAGATTATTCCGGCTGAAAGTAAGCTTTTCTTGCGGTCTCGAATAATTTCCTTTCATACCTTTTGTATGCTTTCCTAACTTTTTCCCGCTTTTTAACGACCTTTGCCGTCCCTGTTCAAGATCCTATCTCCCCAGCTGCAGAGGTTCTTACACAGAGGGAGAGGAGGCTGAAGCGTGAGGCCGACGTGTTCGGCACTACCTCTGAGACCGTCGAGCGAGATTTCCCTTTGATCGGTTTCAAAAGAAGAATGAAGGATATCAAAGGAAAACCCCTCCTCAAATGGGCGGCCAAAGGAAAGTCTGTGAAGGTGTCCACTGATCTGCCCCTGTGGAGCGGAAAGGTGACCCGTCACGCATATGCGGTCACTTCGGCTCTGTATGGGAAAAAGAATACAAATGAAATACTAAATATAGAGACTGATGCGCTCCCCGACCTCTGTGCCCAAGTGACCGCTAGAAGTACAATCTTAAATCACCATATGGGGCGGTCTCTTCGCAGCACTCTGGATGAAATAACTGCCTTGCAAGAAGAAAGAAAAGTGAGAATTTTATTTATATCTTACGAACGCGTTACCTATGATCGCGCGGTCTAACATATATCTCTTTTTTTGTAGCAATTTGAAAGCAGCTTATGACCCTGAAAATCCAGCTTTTCAGAGGGCTATGATGCATCACATTAAAGAGACCGCCGACCAGGTGCTGAACGAGGTTCGAGGCTGAGGTGGATTCACCGAAGAATATAAGGATGTTACGTTTGCCGATCTCTTCCCTGACGCGGCACAGAGGATTGAAGAGCAATCTGCAACTGCTGAAGAGACCGCAGATGTTGCTGATGAGACCGCTGGTCAAGAAGAAGATGTTGTGATCGAAGACGAAGAAAGCGGAAGCCGCTATACCCTGGGTCTGGATTCCAGTTCGAGCTCAAGCTCTGGATCTAGAATTCCAGGGAAAAGCTTAGAAGAATCTTCCGCAGAAACTGATTCTTCTTCTTCAAGCGAGCGGTCTTCTAAGAGATCAAAGAGAGAGTGAATTGTACAAACTTTCCTTTTTCCCCTTTTGGAGACCGAGCGGTCTCGTTGTAATTGAAAATTCAGAATATATATAAAAATTAGATTCTGTTATGTTGTCTGTGGATGAGTTTATTTTTGATGCATATATTTGTTCCTCTGAGTTTGAACTCGGCATTCGATCTCAATGCCTTAGGCTTGTTACAATTTTATATCATCATTAAAGGATTTCAGGTGGCGATCTCTTGGAAAAAACAAAAAAGATCTTGAAGGAAAGACTAATACTTTGTATAAATAAAAATACTCTGCGATCTCGAGATAATCAGAACATTGAAAGACATTCAGTAACTCAACTGTGATCAGAAAACCAACTTATTTGCAATAGTCATGCGGTCTCACATTATACGAATCGCAACATAAGGAAAATACAATCTGAAGATGATTTGAACTCATTAAACTTTTGGGTGTTCGGTGCCCAAATGACTGGAAATCCGTCTGACGACCCCTTTGATAACCAAAACTATTACTTGAAAAGAAAAACAATAACTCTTCATGAATCTCCAGTTTAGCGATCACATTATATTCAGACCGCCCCTTTTGAAGAAAAAACCCAACTCACTTGATGGGAAACAGAGCATCAAGATTATTCCATGTAACTTTGAATAACGGGGAATACCAGAATCTCAATCTTACTGAGACCGGGTCGAGCTCTGTCAAGTCGGCATAAGAGCTTTCTGAATAGCGACCTCAATTATCCTGAAAAAGTCATGTCCGGTGATCGTAAATGACTCATCACTCTTTGGAGAAAGTTGGAAAGAAAAACATGCGGTCTCACAAATTTCTGACCGCCCGATCCCAGTACAAAGGGATGAATAAGATTTTTCTTTTTGAAGTAAGAAGATATGAAAATGGGATCTCTAAGAATGATCCAAAAGGAATGTGTGGTCATGCCGCGGAGGCTATACCGCCATTGCCTCTCTTTTTAAACAAAGGATTACCGAGTTTACTGCAAACATGCCAATATAAGGTTCAGGCGACGGTCACGGATGTTTCTGACCGCCCCTTAACCACGCTTCAACGAGTATTCGAGAGTTACGGATCAAAATGATCGGTTGGGCAGGTGTGGTCATACCGCGGAGGCTATACCGACATTGCTTTCCCTGAAAGATCATTAAGATCGTAACAATGTCCTTCTTAATGCATGACAGAGCTGAGCCAGCCACCTAGACCCCCTTGAAATGCTGAGGTGTGCCAGATGTCAGCAAGGACCCGGTATCCTAAACTTCCACCGCTCAAGCTTGGCGAGCTTCTGCTACACAGATTCAAAATCTCCCCGACATCTGTGGTCCCGGCAGGATTACACGTCGAGCTAACAAGTCGAGGGGGAAGATAGTAGGATCCGTCGATGTCTCACTTGACAGGATTTTGGCTTTTCAAAAAATAACATGCTTAAAACTTGTCACCCATCACTCATATTGCGAATGCTTTGATAATACCTGCATGACATTTGAGAGGGAAAAAGTGAGAAAAAGAATGAGTGAATCGGATACGAACATTTAAGAAAAGAAGAGTTTGAGATCATCTCCGCTCCATGAATGAGGCAATTCTTTCCCTTCATAAGTTTGGAGATGGTAAGCGCCATTTTTAAGCACGCTCTTCACCACAAACGGCCCCGCCCAATTTGGGTTAAGCTTTCCAACTGAACCAGCTCTTGCTGCTGAATCTACTTTCTTCAGGACTAGATCCCCAACAGCGAACTCTTTGGTTCTTACATTTTTGTTGAATAGCCTCGCCATTCTTCTCTTCACCTCTTCTTGCCTGATGATTGTCGTATCCCTCAACTCCTCAATTAAATCAAGGCTGCATTTTAACTCCTCATCGTTTCCTTCCATCCAGTCAATTTGACTCTGTTGCGCCAATAATACTCTTGGGCTTTTCACTTCAAATTCCACCGGAATAAGGGCTTCGAAACCGTGTTATAATTTGAATGGAGTTTCTCCAGTAGCAGAACTTGGAGTTGTCCTCAAGGCCCATAAGACGGAAGGTAGTTGTTCTGCCCAGTTGCCCCTGACATTTTCTACCTTCTTTTTCAAGAGATTTATGATGAGTTTGTTGGCGGCCTCTACCTGCCCATTGCTTCTTGGATGATGCACGGAAGCGAAACGTAGCTCAACGCCAATTTGCTTACAGAAATTAATAAGAATTGAATTGTTGAACTGGGAACCGTTATCCGTGATGATTGCCATCGGGATTCCGTGCCGACATACTATCTCTCCCCAAATAAAATTTTTCACGGCTTGAGTCGTAATTTTGGTCAATGCCTTTGCTTCTATCCATTTGCTGAAGTAGTCAATCATAACTATAATATATCGACGTTGCCCACTTGCCATAGGGAAAGGCCCAATCAAATCCATTCCCCAAACTGCAAACGGCCATGGAGTTGCTATCGACTTGAGTTGTTGAGCCGACTGATTTTGGAGAGGAGCAAACTTCTGGCACTTTACACATTTCTTAGCAAATTTTTCCGCATCTTTCCTAATTTGAGGCCAAAAATAGCCTTGCCTTAGAATTCTTTTTTCCAACGTTCTGGCTCCAGAGTGACTTCCACATTCTCCAGAATGGACCTCCTGAAGGACCGCTGGAATCTCCTCCTCCGAAACACACCGTGCTAATGGTGAAAGGAAAGTTCTTCTATAAAGCACTCCTGCAACAAGATAATAGTTAGCTGCTTTCCGTTTAAACCTTTTCCTATCCTTTATTGATGAATGGAGCTCTCCAGTTGAAAGATAAAGAACAAATGGATCCATCCAAGATGAACGTTGATCAATCTCCATGACCTCTCCTTCTTCAATCGCCGGGCGAAACAACTCTGAAGTTGTTCCTCCTGAGAGAAGCCCAAATTTTGCCAACTCGTCTGCTTCCACGTTCTCACCTCTTGGAATATGATTGATAGTAAAGCTTTTGAACTTCCATCCTCAATTTTTACCAGAGTTAAATACTGCTTTAAAATACTATCTCTAGTTTCGAAAGTCTCATTTACTTGAGAAGCCACCACCAAAGAATCTGTGAAAACTTCGACATCATCAATCCCCAACTCCCTAGCAAACTTGAGACCGGCTAGCAAAGCCTCATATTCCGCCTGATTGTTTGTTACCTGAAAATAGAACTTCAGCGCTTGATCCAGCCTTACTCCATTCGGGTTGACTAAGACAACTCCTACTCCGGAAGAATTTTTCCCTGAAGCTCCGTCCACGAAGATTTTCCAGGCAAGGGGCACTCCGACCCCCTTCTGTGACTCAACTTCTTTGGCATCCACCATGAAGTCTGCTAAGACCTGAGCTTTGATTGCCATCCTTAGAACATAGGATATGTCAAACTCACTGAGCTCTATTGCCCACTTTGCCAACCTGCCTGAATGCTCCGGCTTCTCCAAGACACTTTTCAATGGAAGATCAGTAACGACTAGAATTGAGTGAGCTTGAAAATATGGCCTTAATCTTCTTGCTGAAGTTATAAGCATTAAAGCCAACTTTTCGAGAATAAGATAACGAGTCTCTGCATTCTTCAGGATCCGACTCACGTAATAGACTGGGAATTGCCTCTTTTTCTCCTCTCGGACCAAAACAGAGCTTATGGCATCAGTTCCGACTCCCATATATAGGAAAAGATTTTCTCCCTCTCGCGGGCTTTGGAGCAAAGGAGTTGATGTCAATTGCTTCTTCAGCTGAGTGAAAGCATCATCACATTCCTTTGTCCACTCGAACCTACTCCCTCCCCGGAGGGTTTTAAAGAAAGGTGCACTCTTATCTCCTGAACGGGAGATAAAGCGACTTAAACCTGCCATCCTCCCTCCCAGCTGCTGAATTTCTTTTGGGGACTTGGGAGGTGGCATTTCCAGAATAGCTTTCACTTTGTCAGGATTGGGTTCCAGCCCTTCTGGAGTAAGGAGATGGCCCAGGAATTTTCCTTTACTTGCCCCGAAAACACACTTCAACAGATTCAACCTCATATTAAAAGTTCGAAGGGTTGCAAAAGTTTCTGAGAGGTCTCTAAGATGAGAAGAAAATAGTTTACTTTTTACCAAGAGGTCATCAACATATACCTCGAGGTTTCTTCCTTTTTGACTTCTGAACACTGTGTCCATCATTTTCTGATAGGTTGCTCTAGCATTCTTTAGCCCGAAAGGCATTACGAGATAACAGAAGCAACCATCATTTGTGATAAATGAAGTATGGGGTATATCTGGTTTATGCATTCTGATTTGATGATAACCTGAAAAAGCATCTAAAAAACTCATAAAAGAATAACCTACCGCAGAATCTACTAAAGAATCTATCCGAGGCAAGGGGTAGCAATCCTTGGGGCAAGTTTTATTGAGTTTGGTAAAGTCGACACACATCGTCCACTTTCCACCCGACTTCTTTACCATTACAACGTTTGACACCTATTCCGGGTATTGAATTGGTTGGATGAACTTTGCCTTCAGGAGCTTCTCTATCTCTTCACGGATAGACTGTGCTAGAGTAGTTGCAACAGACCTCTTCTTTTGCTGGATCGGGATGAAGTTTGGGTCAAGATTGAGATGATGGCAAGCAACATCTGGGTCCACTCCGGGCATGTCATCTGCCGACCAAGCGAAGATATCTAGATTTTGCAGAAGGCAAGAGATGAGCTGACCCTTGTCAGCTTCGGATAACTCAGCGTTGATGGAGAGGCTCTTGCTCTCATCTTCCTCGCTGATCCGGACTTCTTGAGTTGCTTGGGCAGGTTCCAAGCGCACTCCATCTCTTGCATCCTCCTCAATTTCTTCTGCAACTGGAACTTGTTCAGGAACTTCGATTGATTCAGCCATCATGATTTCTTGGGGAGGAGAGGATACGATCATGTTGACCCTCTTTACATAGCATTCCCTGGCTTTCCTTGGGTCACTCCTGATTCGGTGTTGTTTGCCGTTCAAGGCGAACTTCACCGCTTGATGATAGGTGGAGACGATGGCTTGATAGGCATTCAAGAAGGGTCTTCCAAAGATGGCGTTGTAGCTACTGGGAGCATCAACGACTATAAATTTGACCAGCTTCACTATCCCTCCCAGAATCACAAAAAGAGTGACGAGCCCTTCTACTTCTTTCTTCTCTCCTGAAAAACCATAGAGGGGGCCTTCAGTCGAAAGGAGGGTTTTACCTGTCTTCAATGCCTCGAAGGCGGGTTTGAAGAGCACATTGACTGAACTTCCCGTGTCAATCAGAATCTTCTCTACTGTATAATTTTCAATTACGGCTTTGATGACGACCGCGTCATCAAAAGGATTCGTGGTCTGAGGAAGGTCTTCGATACCGAAAGTGACCGTTCCCCGGACCGGAGCTGAAGAGGTGGCAGCAACCTCTGATTGATAAACCCTTTTCAGACTCGCCTTTCTTGAAGATTCCGGACCTGCACCTCCGTGGATGTAGAAGAGATTGCCCAAGGCGCCTTCGTCATCAGCATCCACACATTCATTGGGAAAGCCGATATTGCCAAGATGGCCAATATCATCTACTTCTTCGCATTCCCAATGGACTTCCGCTACTTCCTTAGCCTTGGAGGTTGAGGCTTTGGTAGAATCATTCTTCTGGATGAGATCTCGAAGCTTACCCTCCTTCAGAAGCTTCTCTAAGAACAAGCGGAGTGCTCTACAATCCTCTGTCAAATGACCCCTATCTCTGTGATATTCACAATAGAGAGTTGGGTTTCTGGTTTTCGGGTCAGAATTCAGCGGAGCTGGCCTCTTGAAAAAGGGCTGCTTCTGAAGGACTTGAAGTACTTCATTCATAGAAACGCCAAAGTCCGTGAAGGACTCTTCGGATTCATTATAAAGTGAAGGAATGGGTAGAAGAGGAGGTTGAGCATACTGGATCTGGTGGATGGGGGTGACTTGCGGAGCAGGAGTAGCGGGAGTTTGAAGAAATGAATTTTGAAGTGGGAAGGATGGATTACCTCGGTTGAAGCGGTTGTTGCGGTAATTCTTACCTCTCGGAGCCGGTGGGAGCTCTTGTCGAGGCTTAGAGGAAGACGGAGCCGGATAAAATCCCGCGGAGCCTTTCTGAGTAGCCTTGTTTGTCAGATTGCTCACATAGGTGGGGTTGTTGATCTCCCCTTCTATGTAGCGATTGGCAATGCTGATCAGCTCCTGATAGTGGCTAGGCTCCTTGGTTGTTACTTTGAATTTCAGAGGACCCTCCTGCAGACCACTGATCAAAGCCACCATATAGAGCTCGGGATCCATATCCCTAACTCCCAAGATCTCTTTCTGAAAACGGTCAACGAAATGCACTGCAGTTTCGTTGTCCCCTTGCCTGATCTTGAAGAGGGTCGCAGGACCACTCTTCCTCTTCTTTGCGGTGGCGAACCTCAGGAGGAGCTCTTGCCTCAGGGAAGCAAAGCTTGGGATAGATTGACAAGGCAGCTTATAGAACCATTCCATGGCTGACCCATCGAAGGAGGTGACCATCAGCTTGCACCTCACTCCATCTGAAATATTCCTGAGAGCCACAGCAGACTCGAAGGCTTGAAGATGGCACATTGGGTCGGTTTCTCCTGTATACACTGGAAGGCGAGGTTCTCTGAATCCATGAGGAATCGGATCCCGACGAATCTCATCGGTAAAGGGGGAAGGCTCCCCGAAAACAGAAGGTCCTGGAGGAGGAAGAAAAGAGGCAGGAGGATCTTGAGGGTAAGCAAATCCTTCTTCAAAATTCAGGGTCTGGGCCGGAGGCCCCTGTGCTGCGGCTCAAAAAGAGTTACGACGGGCGGCGAACTCCTCATGCTGAGATCGCTGAGGAGCTGCGGGCTGGAGGACGGGGTGATCGCTCGGGTGACCGCCTGCCATGCGGTCTGGAGTGGCGACCTGAGAGGTTTGAGGAAGGATCTTCTGGGAGATCGCGGCTAGAACCTGGTTCATAGCCTCAATCTGCTTCGCAGACTCCTTGTAACACCCCAAAAATCATAGTTCAGCGAGGTAGGCGGGGTGGTAGTGCTGCGCTCGGGATAGGCTAGGAATCCCATAGCAGTTCTCTGCGCACGACCATTTCTCCTCTTTGCGCACGACCAGTGATCGTGCGCCAATGATCGTGCGTTAGTCGCAAGGATTCGGAGTTCTGTCTCAAACAGTGCGCACGACCAGTGTCCTCTTCGCGCATGACCAGTGACCGTGCGCATGTGATCATGCGTTAGTCGCAAGGATTTGGAGTTCTGTCTCGAACAGTGCGCACGACCAGTGTCCTCTTCACGCACGACCAGTGACCGTGCGCATGTGATCGTGCGCCCTGTTTATTCTGCTCCGCGATTTTGAGCGGAGAAGGAGATCGGTCCGTCCAAATCTATTGGAATTTGATCCAACGGCTGCGATGGATGGCTGGGGGGGTTTAGGGCTTGGTAGAGGAGTTAAACCCTCATTATTTCCAAGGCTTTCTCTCTCTTAGTTTGGAGAAAGGAGGAGGAGGCAAGGAGGAGGAAGAAGGGGAATCCGCCATTGCCGGAGCTTCGGAGCTCCGTTCGCCGATCCGAGACCGGCAGTGCGTAGAGGGCATCAAGGCGCTTCTTCTCCACCGTTTGTTTGCACGCTTCTCATGGCTAGGAGGAGATCTCAAAAGGTAACGACATTTCTCCTCCCGGTCTTTAGGATGCGTGTTTGGCATCTCTTCTTTTTCTGCATTTTGGCACCGGATCCGTCGAGTGAGAGGGATCCGGGTCGCCTTGGTTCAAGAGAAACCACCGGGTTGATTGTGTCCGTCCCCGGCATGTTTTGCACTAGAGATCCGCTCCGCTAGCGGATTAGGCATTGTGGGTGAAGCCGGATTTGTGGCCGTTGGTCCGATCCGGTGATGTTGATTTACGCGCATTTTAGGGGTTTTGTTAGAAATCCGATTTCGGCGAACTCGTCGTTGTGATGCCCTTGTAGCTTCGTGTGGTAACGAATGTTGGGTTTAGGGCGGAGAAATAATGTGCAGATTATGGGGCTTGTGATGCCTAGTGTTGTGCGAAGGCGCAATTGGTCTTTGTGGTCGGCTGGCTATCCCGTGAAGACTGAGATTCACGTGTGGAGAGTGTCCCGGCAAGATTAGTCCCTTCGATTGTTGACTGACAAGAATGTCTGTGCTACGGTTGAGTCCGTTGACGGTCGCCAGGCAAGGCAATCGGTGGACGTTGTCCCGAGAGTAAGCCCAGGGCCTTGGGACGTTTTGATTGGCCAGAATTCTTAGAATCGGTCTTGGTGCGTTGTTGGCGGCCCGAGCGTGTGAGCTGTCAGACAAGCCCGATGGCATGGTGGGCCAGGCGAGGTGGGTCTCAGCGAGAGCGCTTGGCCTTGGGTTTTGATGCCCTTGTGGGGAAGTAATGAGTACCCTTGTGTTGGTGATGTATGATGATGTGTTAGATTCATACGCTTTAGGGCGCCTTGGGTGAAACCCGGGCTTGCACTCATTTTGCATTGTTAGGCCCCTTTTATTACCTGCTCAACATAGAAACGTGGATGATGCTTGTGACACTCATGCCAGTATTTATGTTGCTTTCCTTTATGTACATTTGCATACGAAGTGCTGACTTGCAGGGTGAAGTAGTTCCCCGGGGTCCGCTAGGACGGCCAGGAGGAGGGATGTTGTTACACCGCTTGTGGTCAGCCATAGCTGACCCTCGTTTACCGCTCTTTGTGATTTGGTTGCAGGGCAAGAGTCGCAGGCTGGACCCAGCGCGCCGGCCAAAAAGGCCTAAAGCCTCACGAAGTGCTTAGTTGATTTCCTGCATTACTTTCTTCGTACTTTGTTATATCCGGCTTGCATGCCGAGGCAGTATAGGGAAAAACTATCCTTCCCCTTTTGTTGGGATGTCTTTTATTATGGAATGTTTGATGCTTTGGACGTTGTTTTGTAAGGCCTTAAGGTCAGTTGGACTCCTTTGTAGTATGGACAATCTCTGTGGCTTAGTTTGTTTCCGCTGTGTTGTCTGAGTTATGAGATTGGGTAGTTAATATCATCTTTTAATACTAAATCTGTGGCGGTTATATGCTGTGGGGTCCCGGCCGGACCCATATTATATGGTCATTACAGGGGAGGTGTTACAATTTGGTATCAGAGCTAGGTTTGTTCTAGTATTCTTGCGAGGTCTAGTAATTTTGGATCGCGTAAGAGATTGTTCACATAGGAGTATAGTGCGGGATCATGAGTATCCCTGCGTTCGGGTCTTGCGTTTAGATCCTGATGAGCGTTTATTTGTTTCCTTGCTTATTCTAGGATGTTGGCGACGATGCGGGGACATCGAGGAGGCAAGAGGAGCCTTCGGGGAGTAGTGCTACTGCTCCAGGCCTCATGAATGTGGGCATGTCCCCGGCGGATTTCTGTCGCATGATAGCGGAGGCAATGGTAGCGGCTCAAGCTGGAGCGATGCCACGGGTTCCTATGCCGGTGGTGCAAGTTGCGACCCCTGTCACTCCGGCGGCTACGCCGGATACACCGGATGTCAAAGTAAGGCAAGCAGAGCCTCTAGCGGAGAGAGCTATTCCGATGGGTGATCGATTCATGAAGTATTTCTTGAGTTTCCACCCTCCGACATTCAAGGGAGTGGGCACTCCAACGGATGCCGAGGATTGGCTTTCGAGGATCCAGGAGCTCTTGAAGGCAGCTGAGACCCCAGCTGAGAGGCAGTCTCACTTTGCGAGCTTCATGTTAGAGGGCGATGCGAAGTTGTGGTGGGTGAACCATAACGGTCGACTTTTTGTTGGGCGTGTTCCGTCCATGGAGGAGTTCGGAAACGCTTTCCTAAAGCGTTACATTCCGGCTTCAACAAGGTTAGCACTGCAGCGGCAGTTTCTGCATTTGTTGCAGCGGGAGAAGACGGTGGATGAATATCTGCAAGAGTTCACTCGGTTGGGTCGGTATGCGGGCACGACAATGGCAGATGATGAAGAGAGAGATAACCTCTTTTATCAAGGGTTGAGGGAAAATTTAAGGCAACCACTCATAGCCTTGAAGAATGCGGGATTCAATGAGTTGGTCGAAGCCGCTCACACGCTGGAGAGCGACTTGGAGCGAACTCAACGGCGAAAGGGTGTTGCGGAAAGGCAGGGAGAAGGAAAGCCTCCTAAGTCTCAGTACCAGTGGAAGTCCGAGGGCAGCCGATGGAAGAAGAAGCCCCGTCCTAATTGGCCTGGGGAGAGAAGTGGCGCACCTTCGGGAGATTTCCGTTCCAAGGGTCCGGTTACTTGTTACCAGTGTGGCAAGGTGGGTCACATTAGTCGTTTTTGTACCGAGGGCGGAGCTGGGCCAGAGCCGAGACAAGAACAATCGGTGCGTTCGGGTCCCGGTGTTGCAGAGAAGGGGAAAGCGGCAGAGTCGAGTGCTTCGCGGTTCCCTCCAGTGCAGCCTAGGGCCTATAATCTTGGGCAACAGGAAGCGATACGTCAACCCGATGTGGTGACAGGTACGAAAGGTTTAAGTTCCGTTTGTTACTATAATGTAGTTTGCGGCCTTTCATGTTTGTTTTGCACGTGGTTAGGTTTCGTGCTAGTTTCGGGCTACCCCTCTCGAGTGTTGTTCGACACGGGGGCGTCACACTCTTTTCTTGCGGAAAGTTTTATCCGGAAGATTGGTGCTGAGCCCGTAGTGGCAGGAGTGGAGCTGAGTGTGCGTATGCCGAATGGGTCTTTCATGACTACCATGAGGAAGGGACACATTGTGATGCAAATTGGCGTTTGTGATTTCGTGTTGGTAGCAGCGATTCTGCCACTAGCTGAATTCAATGTTATCTTGGGAATGGACTGGCTTGCGGAGCAGCGAGCTAGTATCGACTGCCAGTTGAAGGTGGTAACCCTGATAGGTGAAGGTAGAGCAGAGGTCAAGTTCGAAGGCCTAAGCGGAGTGGCTTACTCCCTGATTTCCGCTATGCAAATGAGGCGTGCGGTAAACCAAGGAGGCGAGGCGTTCTTAGCTTTGTTGGAGACTCACTCCACAAAGTTGTCTATTAGAGAAGTTCCGGTGGTGGAAGAATTTGAGGATGTATTCCCCGAGGAGCTTCCGGGAGCACCTCCTCAGCGTGAAATTGATTTCTCGATAGAGTTGGTACCGGGTGCGAGGCCAGTGTCGCGTCCTCCGTTTAGGATGGCACCGAAGGAACTGGCCGAGTTAAAGGTTCAGTTGCAGGAGTTGTTAGAGCAAGGGTACATTAGGCCCATCTCTTCGCCGTGGAGCGCGCCGGTTTTGTTTGTGAAGAAGAAAGACGGAAGTATGCGGTTGTGTATCGATTACCGTGAATTGAATAAATTGACCGTTAAGAATAAATATCCGATTCCCCGAATCGATGATTTGTTCGACCAGTTTGTGGGGTCGGTGGTGTACTCCAAGTTGGATTTGAAATCGGGGTACTACCAGTTGAAGATTCGAGAAGAGGACGTTGCCAAGACAGCGTTTGGGACTCGGTATGGCCACTACGAGTTTTCAGTGATGCCGTTCGGTTTGACGAACGCGCCATCTGTGTTCATGGATTTGATGAACATGGTCTTTCGCCCGTTCTTAGATTCGTTCGTGGTGGTGTTTATAGATGATATCTTGGTGTATTCGAAATCGGAGGCAGAGCATGAGTCTCACTTGAGGCAAGTATTGCAGACTCTAAGGGAGAATCAGCTTTATGCTAAGTTCTCAAAATGTGAGTTTTGGATCGAGAAGGTGGCTTTATTGGGGCACTTAATTAGTGGAGATGGGGTGGCGGTAGATCCAGCGAAGATTGAAGCCATTAGAGATTGGCCTGTCTTGAGGACCGTGGCGGAAGTCCGGAGTTTCCTTGGACTAGCCGGTTATTATAGAAGGTTCGTGGAGAACTTTTCGCGGATGGCATTGCCCCTCACCACACTCACTCGCAAGGACCAGAGGTTTGTTTGGACACCGGAGTGTGCCCGGGCATTCGAGAATTTGAAGGAAAGATTGATGTCTGCCCCAATCCTTAGTCTTCCTAGTGGGACGGAAGGATTTCAGATCTTTAGCGACGCGTCAGGTTGCGGGTTGGGTTGCGTGCTGGTGCAGCACGGCAAGGTGATAGCGTATGGGTCAAGGAAGTTAAAGATTCATGAGAGGAATTATCCCGTCCATGATTTGGAGTTGGCGGCGGTAATCTTTGCGCTAAAACTGTGGAGACACTATGTTTATGGTGCGAAGGTGGAGATCTTCACGGATCACAAAAGCCTGAGGTATCTCCTAGACCAAAAGGATCTGAATATGCGGCAGCGTAGGTGGGTCGAGTTCCTTGGGGACTACGATGTGGAGATTCAGTATACGCCGGGTAAAGCCAACGTGGTGGCAGATGCTTTGAGTAGGAAGTACTCCGGGCAAGGTAATTGGATGGAGGCGCATAACGAGCGTTTGATTCGAGACTTGGAGTCTCTTGACATTTCTTGTGTGGCTAGAGGTGAGTCTAGCATAGCCCGTTTGAACTGGATTGAAATGCAGTGTGATATAACGGATCGAATCCGAGAGGCGACCAGTGCGGACGAGGAGTGCCAACAGTTGGTGTTGGAGGCTCAACAAAGCGAAGGCACTGCTTTGGAGATGGTTGGTGGAATTCTGAGGAGAGACGGAAGGATCTGTGTTCCGCGCTTCGGCAAGCTTCGCGAGGAGTTGATGTTTGAAGCTCACTTTACGAAGTACTCCGTTCATCCAGGAAGTACAAAGATGTACGCGGATTTGAAGAAATCTTTTTGGTGGCCTGGGATGAAGCGGGATGTAGCCGAGTACGTGAGCCGATGTCAGACTTGTGCCTTGGTGAAGGCTGAGTGCCAAAGGCCCGGCGGGTTCTTGAAGCCTCTTCCCATCCCCGAATGGAAATTTGATGACATCTCTATAGATTTTGTGCATGGTTTGCCTCGATCGCAGCAGGGTAACGATGCGATTTGGGTGATAGTGGATCGCCTGAAGAAGGTGGCCCACTTCATTCCGAATCAGAAGAGCGATGGCGTGGAGAAGCTCGTGGAGCTTTATGTTCGAAACATTGTGCGGTTGCACGGGATTCCGAAGAGCATCGTTAGTGATCGCGATGGGCGATTCACATCGAAGACTGGAGATTAGTGCAGAAAAGTCTAGGCACGAAGCTCAAGTTTAGCACCGCGTTCCATCCGCAGACCGATGGTCAGACGGAGCGAACGAACCGTACGTTGGAAGACATGTTGAGGATGTGTGCTCTCGACTTTGGCAAAGGTTGGGAGGACCACCTTTTCATGGTGGAGTTCGCCTATAATAATAGCTTCCAGGCAAGTATCAAGATGGCGCCATACGAAGCTTTGTATGGAAGGAAGTGTCGAACGCCGATGTCTTGGGCAGAGGTGGGAGACACTAAGCTTTTGGGAAAGCAAGTGGTGGAAGATGCTTGCGAGATTGTGCGGACGATTCAGGAGCGCATGAAGGTTGCTCAGGATCGACAAGCGAAGTATTTTAATGCGCGCCACAGAAATGTGGAGTTTGCAGTGGGCGACATGGTCTACTTGAAGATCAAGCCGTTCAAGGGTGTTTCGCGGGTGCGGCGACTCAAGAAGTTGAGTCCGAGATATTTGGGTCCGTTCGAGGTTACGGAGCGTATAGGCGAAGCAGCCTATCGTTTGGCGTTGTCCGCAGAGCTGAGTGGATTACATGACGTTTTCCATGTCTCCGTGCTGAGGAAAGCTTTGGTAGAGCCGAGTGTCGTGGTCGAAGCGGCGGCGGTGCCGGTGATGGAGAACTTGGGGGCGAGGGTTCGCCCGGTGTGCGTGGAGGATTCAGAAGTCCGGCAGTTGCGTAACAAGCAAGTCAAACTTGTAAAGGTGCGATGGGACAACTGCGGGCGAGACGAATTCTCTTGGGAGCGTGAGCAAGCGATGCGGGAGGATTTCCCGGAACTTTTTGCTCCAGGTATGCGTTATGAATTTCCTGTTTAAATTCTGAAATTTCGAGGACGAAATTCTTTTAAGGGGGGTGGAGTTGTAACACCCCAAAAATCGTAGTTCAGCGAGGTAGGCGGGGTGGTAGTGCTGCGCTCGGGATAGGCTAGGAATCCCATAGCAGTTCTCTGCGCACGACCATTTCTCCTCTTTGCGCACGACCAGTGATCGTGCGCCAATGATCGTGCGTTAGTCGCAAGGATTCAGAGTTCTGTCTCGAACAGTGCGCACGACCAGTGTCCTCTTCGCGCACGACCAGTGACCGTGCGCATGTGATCGTGCGTTAGTCGCAAGGATTCAGATTTCTGTCTCGAACAGTGCGCACGACCAGTGTCCTCTTCGCGCATGACCAGTGACCGTGCGCATGTGATCGTGCGCCCTGTTTATTCTGCTCCGCGATTTTGAGCGGAGAAGGAGATCGGTCCGTCCAAATCTATTGGAATTTGATCCAACGGCTGCGATGGATGGCTGGGGGGTTTAGGGCTTGGTAGAGGAGTTAAACCCTCATTATTTCCAAGGCTTTCTCTCTCTTAGGTTGGAGAAAGGAGGAGGAGGCAAGGAGGAGGAAGAAGGGGAATCCGCCATTGCCGGAGCTTCGGAGCTCCGTTCGCCGATCCGAGACCAGCAGTGCGTAGAGGGCATCAAGGCGCTTCTTCTCCACCGTTTGTTTGCAAGCTTCTCATGGCTAGGAGGAGATCTCAAAAGGTAACGACATTTCTCCTCCCGGTCTTTAGGATGCGTGTTTGGCATCTCTTCTTTTTCTGCATTTTGGCACCGGATCCGTCGAGTGAGAGGGATCTGGGTCGCCTTGGTTCAAGAGAAACCACTGGGTTGATTGTGTCCGTCCCCGGCATGTTTTGCACTAGAGATCCGCTCCGCTAGCGGATTAGGCATTGTGGGTGAAGCCGGATTTGTGGCCGTTGGTCCGATCCGGTGATGTTGATTTACGCGCATTTTAGGGGTTTTGTTAGAAATCCGATTTCGGCGAACTCGTCGTTGTGATGCCCTTGTAGCTTCGTGTGGTAACGAATGTTGGGTTTAGGGCGGAGAAATAATGTGCGGATTATGGGGCTTGTGATGCCTAGTTTTGTGCGAAGGCGCGATTGGTCTTTGTGGTCGGCTGGCTATCCCGTGAAGACTGAGATTCACGTGTGGAGAGTGTCCCGGCAAGATTAGTCCCTTCGATTGTTGACTGACGAGAATGTCTGTGCTACGGTTGAGTCCGTTGACGGTCGCCAGGCGAGGCAATCGGTGGACGTTGTCCCGAGAGTAAGCCCAGGGCCTTGGGACGTTTTGATTGGCCAGAATTCTTAGAATCGGTCTTGGTGCGTTGTTGGCGGCCCGAGCGTGTGAGCTGTCAGACAAGCCCGATGGCATGGTGGGCCAGGCGAGGTGGGTCTCAGCGAGAGCGCTTGGCCTTGGGTTTTGATGCCCTTGTGGGGAAGTAATGAGTACCCTTGTGTTGGTGATGTATGATGATGTGTTAGATTCATACGCTTTAGGGCGCCTTGGGTGAAACCCGGGCTTGCACTCATTTTGCATTGTTAGGCCCCTTTTATTACCTGCTCAACATAGAAACGTGGATGATGCTTGTGACACTCATGCCAGTATTTATGTTGCTTTCCTTTATGTACATTTGCATACGAAGTGCTGACTTGCAGGGTGAAGTAGTTCCCCGGGGTCCGCTAGGACGGCCGGGAGGAGGGATGTTGTTACACCGCTTGTGGTCAGCCATAGCTGACCCTCGTTTACCGCTCTTTGTGATTTGGTTGCAGGGCAAGAATCGCAGGCTGGACCCAGCGCGCCGGCTAAAAAGGCCTAAAGCCTCACGAAGTGCTTAGTTGATTTCCTGCATTACTTTCTTCGTACTTTGTTATATCCGGCTTGCATGCCGAGGCAGTATAGGGAAAAACTATCCTTCCCCTTTTGTTGGGATGTCTTTTATTATGGAACGTTTGATGCTTTGGACGTTGTTTTGTAAGGCCTTAAGGTCAGTTGGACTCCTTTGTAGTATGGACAATCTCTGTGGCTTAGTTTGTTTCCGCTGTGTTGTCTGAGTTATGAGATTGGGTAGTTAATATCATCTTTTAATACTAAAGCTGTGGCGGTTATATGCTGTGGGGTCCCGGCCGGACCCATATTATATGGTCATTACAGGGGAGGTGTTACACTCATGCTGAGCCCGGATGACTTCTTGCCGATCTCGAGCGGCCTCTTGCTGAGACCACGCGATCTCCTGCTGAACAGAGGTGGCGTCCTGCCTAGCTCGGGCGGCCTCACGGAGAGCTTGTTCAACACGAAGCTCGAAGCGGCGTTCAAGCGCTTCTAACGGATTGTGATCGGAAGGGGGAACGCTGGGAGATCGCAAGGGACGACCTCTACGACGATCAGCCATCTTGGAAGTCTATGGATTTCACCTAACACTTCGAAATCTGAAGGTCGCGTGTTCGTTCTGTTGGTGCCAAAAATGGTACCTCCAAAATTCACACTAAAAGGGATGGGAGAAAACTGCGAAGTGCAGGTTACTAGGATAGAAGATGCTGGAAACAAAAGGAAAAACGATCACGAAAAGGCGATCACAAAGAAATGAGACCGCTTACACAGGTTGTAAGCTGGAGCCTCGGAGCCAAAAGTGCTTTTCTGGTACCCCTACCCCTCTATTTATAGACGAGGGGGCTGCCCAAACGGGCAGAACTGAAAACTACGGGCTGCCCGGGGTACAGGAGAGCCGGGGCAGGGAAATGGGGTACAAATAAAAATAAGAAAAACGACCAGACCGCTTGAGCCGGCGATCTCGCACTATCTTGACCGCTGGGTACTTAGAAAATCTCGGTTGAGGAGGCATCTGCCGATCTGGGCGATCACCTAATTCGAGACCGCTGAGACCGGGAAAATTGAACAATGAGAGGAGGTCGCGGGCTTTCTGGGCAAACATTTTTCTTCTCATATTTTTTGATTAAATCATTTCTCTACCCCTAAATTGAAATCCTTTGAAGTATTGAAGTGTATTATTATGCTATGTGATAGATTTTAGGATTTTGAGATCTAGGGTTTTCAAGTTTTTGAGTGGAGAATGAGGTTTTGAGATTCTTCTTAAATATGAGTCTTTGCTTTTACCTTTTTTGGTTAGTTTGATTTTTATTGATGACTTTTCATTTATCCTTTGGGTTTTCAACAATTTTTTGAGTTACAAGCATTACAGATGGTTGGAATTGTGTACTAGGAGTGATAGAATGTTCCAGAGCATGTGCCTGGCGTTAATTCTAATGCCTGGCATTAAAAAAAATCATTTTTATGCTGATTGTTGTTGTGTTGAAAGTTCATGCAGGCTATGGCTTCTTCCAGTATGCATGGTGTCCGTGCCAGAAAGTATTCGTCCCGTCCTCCACAAGAGTCTTATCAATCATTTGTGGGGATTGAAAAGGCGACTGTTGGTGTAGGCATGGTGTTGTACATAGATCTCCCACATTATGCACATATTCAGAATCTCCTAGCAGCATCAGGAGTGTTGTCAGTGATTTCTGATGATTGCTTTTCTACGGATTTTGTTCGGGAGTTTTATAACAATTTGTATGATCCATCAAAAACGGAGCTTCATGGAGGAGTGATGTCAATGATCCAGTCTGAAGTTATTCAAGTCACACATGACGATCTTCGGAATGAGTTTGGGTTAATAGGTAATGATTATCGTTTAGATGTGGTAGAAAAGTATAGATGATGAGTACTTTTTGTACTCATCTTTTAATTTAAGTTTAATATATTTTTAATATGAAATTATATAGTTTGTATGCTTTTCTTATTAAAATTATTATCTTTTCAATTTTATAACCTAACTTAAGCTTTTTTGTGTATTTCAGGTTTTTTTGGACGAATTGGACAAAAACTTCAAGTACACGCCCAAGGTCACGGGCGTGACCATGGGCGTGTAACCTGCGCGGTGTTCCAGACCTGTTTCCGCCACCACGGGTGCGTTCCGTGAAAAATTTGCCAAGTACACGCCCCAGGTCACGGGCGTGACCAAGGGCGTGACACAATGTCATGGCTGCGACTCGCCGCAAGCATCCAGAATCTGCCTGCCACGTCAATTATTTTTACACGCCCCAGGTCACGGGCGTGACCAGGGGCGTGACTTAATGTCACGGGCGTGACTCATCCCGCGCCACTCCCTGCTTCTTCCCACCGAAGATTCCCGCCAGCAGCACGTTTTGAAGGTTACACGCCCTAGGTCACGGGCATGACCTAGGGCGTGACACGCAAATTTCGTCAGCATTAAAGCCAGACTATGCCCTTTCCGCTTCGAGATGATCGCGCGCCTTACACGCCCTTGGTCACGGGCGCTACCGAGGGCGTGTACCCAGAATTTTCAGCTATAAAAAGGCATCTCCTCCAGAATATTTGGACACACATTGTATTGGAGTCCAAGCCTCCATTTTCTTGCTTTATTTCCGAGTTTTTAAGTATTCTAGCTTTACTTTTCTTTGCACTTATAATTTCTCTTTCAATAGTTGTAATCCCTTTTCTTGAAGTAATAAAATTATTATTGTTTTATTCGTCCATTCTTCCATCTCTCTTTTCATTAGTTATAATCTTCTAGTTGAGTTCCTTTTCTTATTGCAACCGAATCAACAGTACTTTTTGATAGAACAATAGAGATCGTCTTGAGTAAGAGTAATCAACACGCCCGGATTTTTATGCGACCTTGGTTTTTTTTATAAACCTATACTACATCCGATTTACGTCATCCTCTCTTGAGGGGTGCGTGCAACTCTCTTTACCCTTGAGTGATCGATTCATACCTTGAGCCTCTCGACTAACTAAGTATGAAAACATAAGCAAAAACCATACATCGATAATATGGCCTCACTAATTAAAAATCAAGGGTAATTCAAGTGTTTATAAAAACGGAAAAAGAAAACTTTAGAAAATCATAACTTGTCCATCTCATCCTCGGATCATTTTGATCGAGTACTAATGAGGATTAGTTAATCATGGTGGAGGGGGAAGAGAAAGAAAAATGAAATTCCATAATAAGAAAAATTAGCTAAGGAAGGGGAAGACAAATAAAGAGAGCAAACTAATTTTTATTTAAATGAAAACTATTACAAACCTTAAGAAAGGAGATTGCAAGCTAGAAGAAATAAAGTTACAAACTTAAACTAGGCTATTGCATTGAAAGAAAGCTAGTACATTGCATGAGAAAAAGAAGAGAACATGAAAGGAAAGAAACATGAACATGAACATGAAAGTGAAAAATACTCGGGATTGGCTCCAGCAGCACCTCCCCCACTCCAAAATTCTGAACCCTGGACTCAAGGAGAACCTCTGAATTTACAGGAAAAAATTTCAGATTACACGCCCTCGGTCACGGGCGTGACCAAGGTCGTGACTGCACTATTCACATCGGATCCGACAGCGGCGTGGGATTTCTGGACGGCGCGGCGAAAAGTGACATGTCACGGGCGTGACATGTCGGGTCACGGCCGTGGCTTTGGACGGCTGCATTAAATGCGGCGTGGGCTGGAATTCGGCGCGGCGGTAGAGCAGGGATCATGCTGGAAAGTCACGGCCATGACATGTGGGTCACGGGCGTGACTTAGGTTGACTTCTCGACAGCATCTCCACATCTCGACGGAGGCTCCACGTGGAAGATTCTAAGTTTACACGCCCTTGGTCTCGGGCGTGACTTTGGGTCACGGGCGTGACCTGGGGCATGACTTGGTGTGGGCTAGCTCAGACAGCGCGGCATCATTCTGGACTGATCTTTAGGTTACACGCCCTTGGTCACGGGGGTGACCGAGGGCGTGACATGCCATTTTTCCCGATTTGTCCCAAAATTCTGCAAATATTGAAATTAAGCTAAGTTAGAATCAAAATTACAAAAAGAACTACTTATAAGCTAAAATTGACATAAAAAGGAAAATTCATATTAAATATTTACAAAATTTTCTATTAAAAAGTTATAAAAATACTACTTATCAAATACCCCCATACTTGAGGTTTTGCTATTCCAGAGCAAAAGTGTGAGACATAATTTATAAGACAATAAATTTTTTTTAATTTTAAACTAAAATTTCATTTAAACCAAAAGTTAAGTTAAGAGTAAATTCAAGGGGGAGTTAAGTCCTAAATTATGATGATGATTTGAAAAGAGGGAAAAAAGTTTAGGCAAAGACTTCTCGAGAAAATTAATTAGTTTACAATATTGTAGAAATTATAAAACTAAATTAGATTAAAATTATAAGAACTCTTCCTTAAAAGAAACTTAAGGAAAAGTAAATTACTAAATATTGCTCTCTCCATAATTTTCAACTAAAACTAGAACAATGATAATTGGCTAAGGGGGATTTCATAAAATTTGGCATAAGAATAGAAATTTTTGAATGGAGGAAATTGAATTTATCATGAAATTTCTTTTTTTTTTCTCTTCTAATAAAAACCCAAAATGTATATGGTTTAGGAGTAATGAATTTTATCCTCTTACTCCATGCCATATAATCTTTTCAAATATTTTGGGTGCATATGTTTTAGGGAATAATGAATTTTATCCTCTTATTCCCATGATATATGATCTTTTAAAATTCATTTTTTATGCCACAAAGGGGGTAAGGAAGGGAAATAAATCTAGCTAGCTTTAAATTATATTGAGAGCAAATTCTAGTAACATTAAATTTCCTAAGATCTAAAAAGTTAGAAGAAAATATAATTGAAATCTAAAGAGGTTTAGGAAATTCACTACAAAATGAAGCCATTTAAAAATAAAAAGAGAAGTCATGCTAACAAAATTCTCTAATCAATTTAAAATCATAAGATGATTCTTAAATCAAGATTACCTCAAATTTAAAATTAACAAACTATGATAAGCAAAATTTTAGCCAATTAAAAACATAAACATGCTTATAAACATTCTCAACTATATTTCTAAGAAATCACAAAAACAACAAGAAGGAGGGATATAAGAATTTTTGGAATTTTTGATATTATCTTTTTTTGAATTTTTGATATTATCTTTTTTTTTTGAATTTTTCTCATTAAAACTATTTACAAAGAAAGGAAACTAGCTTTAAAACTTAACAATTTTTGTTAAGTCTTGGACTTCCCAACGGCTACCCGGTGAAGGGTTCGCAAGGTACTAGGAGGTGTGATGGGATGAAATCCCAAACGTCCCTTTCCAAGATTTAAATTTTCGATTTTCTAAATTTTTTTTTGAGTTTTTGGATTTTACAAGTGCTTAAATAAAGGAAAACATAGAAACAACATTAAAATTTTCTTTTTTGTTGTTTTTTTTTCTTTTCATTTTTTTTTGAAAATTTTCTTTTTAAAACTATTTACAAATATTTACAAAGGGCTATTTACACCCCCATACTTAAAGTTAAACATTGTCCCCAATGTTTAAAAGTAAGTATGAAGTAAGAAAAGGTAAAAAGAAATGCAAGGAAAAAGAAAGGAAAGAAGGAAAAAAAGCTTCCCTGGTTTTTGAAGCTTTTGTGGGGAAGCCGCGATTACTTACAAAAGATGTTAAAGAAGGAACAAGAAAAAGAAAACAGGAGAAAACAATAAAGTGATAACTTTGGGGTGCCTCCCAAAAGCGCTTTGTTTAAGGTCGCGTAGCTTGACCCACTTGCCAATCATGTTATATTATGAAGAAATATCGCATCACTCTTGTCATTAGGTAAGTCTCCCGGAAGATACAATTTAAGGCGGTGCCCGTTAACTTTGAAGGAACCTTTTTCCGAGTGGGAAATTAGAATTGTCCCATAGGACCAAACCTCTTTAACAATAAAAGGTCCGGACCATCGAGATTTCAGCTTTCCCGGAAAAAGGCGAAGACGAGAATTATAAAGGAGGACGAGATCGCCCGGCGAAAAAGTTTTTGGAAATTTTATATGTTTGTCGTGATAAAACTTTGCTCGCTCCTTATATAATTTGTTACTCTCATACGCATTCGCTCTCCACTCATCCAATTCGTTCATTTGAAATTTTCTTTGTTCGCCCGCTAAAGTAGAATCAAGATTTAAAAATTTAAGCGCCCAAAATGCGCGGTGTTCTAATTCGACCGGAAGGTGGCAAGCCTTACCATAGACCATTCGATATGGTGTACAACCGATAGCGGTTTTGTACGCCGTTTGATAGGCCCATAGCGCGTCATCGAGCTTTATTGCCCAATCCTTCCGATTAATAGAAACTATTTTTTCTAAAATCCGTTTTAATTCTCGATTAACAACTTCAACTTGGCCGCTCGTTTGTGGGTGATATGCAGTGGATAATTTGTGTGTAACACCATATTTTGCTAAGATTTTTGTGAATTGAGTATTGCAAAAATGGGTGCCCCGATCACTCACAATAGCGCGCGGAGTGCCAAATCGAGAGAATAATTTTTTTAAAAAGTTAACGACGACTCGCGCATCGTTGGTGGGGAGAGCTTGCGCTTCCGCCCACCTTGACACGTAGTCGACCGCCACTAGAATATACTTATTTGAAAATGAAGGAGGGAGAGGACCACGAAATCAATGCCCCAAAGATCGAAAATTTCACATTCTATGAAAATATTTTGGGGCATCTCATCCCGGCGGGAGATGTTCCCCGACCGCTGGCAGCTGTCGCAAGTACTCACAAGGGTGTGAGCATCTTTGAAGAGCGTGGGCCAATAAAAGCCCGCCTCCAGCGCCTTCCTCGCGGTTCGGTTTGAATGATAATGACCACCGGTGGGTCCCTCATGACAATGCCGTAAAATTTTAAAGCCTTCCTCACTTGAAACACATCTTCTCACAACCTGGTCTGCGCATACTCGGAATAAAAAGGGGTCCTCCCAAAAGTAATTCTTTAAATCAGAATAGAATTTCTTCTTTTGCTGACTCGAGAATTCTTTTGGCAGGACCCGGGCTACTAAATAGTTAGCCAAATCCGCAAACCATGGGGTAGAAGATGATTTAAAATTATCGAGAGCTAGGAGGCGCTCTTCGGGAAATTTATCGTTGATGTCGACCTCTATTAATGCTTCCGAGGAGGGATTTTCTAAACGAGAAAGGTGATCGGCCGCCAAGTTTTCGGCTCCTCTTTTGTCCCAGATCTCTAAGTCAAACTCCTGCAAGAGGAGGATCCATCGCAAAAGACGAGGCTTGGCGTCCAATTTGCTTAAAAGATACCTAAGTGCGGAGTGATCCGTGAAGACGATAACTTTCGAGAGGGTGATGTATGACCTAAACTTATTGAAGGCAAAAACTATCGCTAGAAGCTCTTTTTCGGTAGTGGTGTAATTCGCTTGTGCCGACGTGAGTGTTTTGCTCGCATAATAAATAGGGTGGAAATACTTACTCACCCGTTGGCCTAAAACGACACCAACCGCAATGTCACTCGCGTCGCACATGATTTCAAAAGGGAGCGACCAATCCGGCGCGACTAGAATCAGGGAGTTTATAAGTTTTTCTTTGATAAGTTTAAAGGCCAAATGACATTCATCGCTAAAAATAAATGAGGATTCCTTTTCAAGAAGATGGGTTAACGGCTTTGTGATTTTGGAAAAAATTTGTATAAAGCGCCGATAGAACCCTGCGTGCCCTAGGAAACTACGTATAGCTTTTACGTTTGTTGGAGGGGGGAGTTTTTTAATCACTTCAATCTTGGCCCTATCGACCGCGATCCTCATGCCCGAAATTTTATGACCAAGGACTAATCCTTCCTTGACCATAAAATGGCATTTCTCCCAATTAAGTGCTAAATTCGTTTCCTCGCATCGCTGCAACACGCGCTCAAGATTTTTTAAACAAATTTTAAAAGAGTTTCCGAATACGGAAAAGTCATCCATAAACACTTCCATCACCTCCTCTACTAACTCGTCAAATATCGCCAGCATACATCTTTGAAGTTTAGCTGGCGCGTTACAAAGACCAAATGGCATCCTTCGATAAGCGAAGGTGCCAAAAGGACAAGTGAAAGTGGTTTTCTCTTGGTCGTCGGGCGAAATTGGGATTTGAAAATATCCCGACAAACCATCGAGAAAACATTAGTAGGAGTGACCTGAAAGGCGCTCTAAGATTTGATCAATAAACGGTAGAGGGAAGTGATCCTTACGGGTGGCATCATTTAGTTTTCGGTAATTGATGCACATCCGCCAACCCGTAACAGTACAGGTTGGGATCAACTCGTTATTCTCGTTAGCTACTACCGTAACGCCTCCTTTCTTCGGTACGACTTGTACTGGGCTAACCCAAGTACTATCCGATATCGGGTAGATAATTCCCGCGTCTAATAGTTTGATCACTTCGGCCTTAATGACTTCTTTCATGTTAGGGTTTAGCCGCCATTGAGGCTGGACCGAATTTTGGGAATTATCTTCGAGAAAGATTTTATGGGTGCAGAAGGAAGGGTTTATACCCTTAATATCCGAAATTTGCCACGCACTTGCGTGGCGGTGCTTTCTTAAGACAATAGCTAACTCAGAAATTTCCGAGTTGCTAAGTTCGGATGAAACGATGACGGGTAGCTTCGACTCTTTTTCTAAAAATAAATACTTACGGTGAGGGGGGAGTTGCTTTAGTTCTAAAACGGGTGGCTCTTCATAAGAAGTTTTGATTTTCAATTTTTCTAAAAATAGTGGTTCGGGTGGTGTGAAACGAGTGACTTCTTCTTCTTCCAGACAAAAGAGCTCGGCGAGCTCGGACTCGTGACTCGAGGTGGAGACTAACTCGGGAGGTGAATCGAATTCCCAACACTCTTCCAGGTAAAAACACGAATCGTCGTCTTCTAATATGTTCCGCATCGAGGAATTTATGCCGAAAGAAACTTCATCGTCTCCAACCCATAGGAGGAGCTTTCCGTTACTTACGTCAATAATGGCGCGGGAGGTGGAAAGGAAGGGGCGGCCGAGTATGAGGGGTACTTCGGCATCCTCTTCGATGTCAAGAATGACAAAGTCCACCGGGAAGATGAACTTGTCGACCTTGACGAGCACGTCCTCCACTATTCCTACCGGATATTTTAAAGAGCGATCCGCTAATTGAATACTCATTCGAGTGGGGCTTGGATTTCCTAGACCTAGCTTCTTAAGTAGTGAAAAAGGCATGAGATTGATACTTGCTCCCAGATCCGCTAAAGCGTGTTTTACTAATGAATTGCCAAATAACCACGGGATGGAGAACCGTCCCGGGTCATTCACTTTTCTAGGCAATTTGTTGAGTACAACCGCGGAGCATTCTGTGTTCAAAGAAATATGCGAAATATCTTCTAATTTTTTCTTATTGGAGAGCAATTAAGATATTTCGCATATTTAGGCATTTGAGAGATAGCCTCGCAGAAAGGTACATTAATGTGAATTTGCTTTAAAATATCTAAAAACTTTTTATTATTCTTTTCGGCGCTCTCGCTTTTAAACTTAGATGGATACGGAATATTAGAAGTAGATGCGCGCGGAGCTAACGTAGCAGGTAAATTCAAAGATAAAATAGGAGGAGGAGGAGGGGAGGAAGTTACCATGGGTTCGTCCTGTTTTGAAACCACCTCCTTCCCGCTTCGGAGTGTAATCGTGTTTGCGCTCTCCCTTGGGTTTGGCTCCGTGTTTCCCGGAAGGGCTCCTTGCGGGTGCTCAGAGATTATCTTTGCTAGCTGGCCCACTTGGTTCTCTAAATTTTTGATCGATCCGGTGAGGTTTCGGATGTTCGCTTCATTTGTAGCAACATATTTTGCAAAAGCCTCTTCAAGCAGAGAGGGCTTTTGCTGTTGCGGTGGAAAACTGGGTGGATTAAAATTTGGAGGGGGAGTTAAATTAAGAAGTTGATTTGGAGGTTGATTTGAATTTAAGTGACGCTGAGCATTTCCTTGATTGCTCCATGAGAAATTCGGATGATTCTTATAACCCACATTGTAGGTGTTATTATACGGAGCGGTGTTCGGGTTATAGGAAGGCCGAGGTGGATTTCCCATGTAATCAACTTGCTTTTCAATTAAAACATTATTAGCCCAAGGAGAAGTGGCGGAGGAAGCAGACATCTCCGCCACTTGCTTTGTTAAGCGCTCAACTTGTAAAGCCAAATTTGCGTTTGCGTCTATTTCAAAAATTCTGGCCGGCTTATTAGGCCGCGCTCGGGGCATGTTCCATTGATACGCATTTGTGGCCATCTCTTCGAAAAGCTCTTGAGCGGCGATCGGGGTTTTGTTATTTAATGTCGCCCCGGCGGCCGCATCAATCATTTGCCTCGTTTGGAGATTTAAACCATTATAAAATATTTGCACTTGTTGCCAAGTGGCAAGTGCGTGGTGAGGGCATCGACACAAAAGCTCCTTGAAGTGCTCCCATGTGTCATAGAGAGTCTCCGAGTCGATTTGCATGAACGATGCAATATCCGTGCGCAATTTAGCGGTCTTTGAAGGCGGGAAATATTTATTGAGAAATTTTTCCGCCATTTCGGCCCATGTAGTGATGGATCCCCTTGGTAGGGAGTCCAGCCACTGCTTGGCCTTAGACCGCAAAGAAAAAGGAAAAAGACGTAGTCGAATGGCATCATCGGTGACGCTATTGATCTTAAAAGTGTCGCAAATTTCAAGAAAGTAAGAGATATGCGAATTAGGATCCTCGTCCGGTTGACCATCAAAGGTTACCGATTGTTGCACCATTTGTATGATGCTGGACTTTATCTCAAAATTATTATTCACCACCGTGGGGCGAACAATACTCGATTGTGTTCCTTCCAAATTCGGCCGCGCATAATAGGACATGGTCCGTTGCGCGTCCTCATCAGGATTTGGCTCGTTAAGATTAGGAGGATTATGATTATGATTCATATTCGCTGCGTTAGTGTCCCCGATCGACTCTTCGGATTCTATTTGATTTCCCTGATCATGAGAACGGCGGTGCCTCAAAAGGGTTCGCTCAATCTCCGAATCAAAAGGAAGAATCGAAGTGCTACCTCGGGTCATACACAAAAAAGAGAAGAAAGGAAGAAGAAAAACTAAAAAAAAATTTTCTTTTTGAAATTTAGAAAAAGCAAAATAAAATAAAAAGAAGCATGATAAAATTAATAGCTATCCTCTTTTAAAAATATCTACGAAAAGTCCCCGACAACGGTGGCAAAAACTTGATATAGATTTTTCGGTTTTGAAATTTAGTGAAGGTTTGAGATTTTTCTCCAAACTATATCCGATAAAGGCAAGTATACCTTATCGTCTATAGTATAGGATATTAAGAAATACCAAGGTCGTATTCCACAGGGCGCGTTGATTACTTCTACTTTGAGGAAAGTCGCTATTATGTTATCTAATGATATTTTGGGGTTTTGGTTACTTAGCTAGAAAAAGAGAAATTGCAAGCTAAATTAAGGGTTTAGATGATGATAAAAGAGGCTAGTACTCAATCAAAAGTCACCTTGGAGTGAGAATAGACAAGTGAAAAGAGAATAAATCTAATTCCATTTAAATTGAACAACTTGACCGTGGAGGTTCCCGAAGCTCGAACATGCCTCTCTCGAGTTTAATGCCCAACTAAGATTAGGAAAAATCAACCGGATACTCGCCCTATAATCGATTACCTAAAACTTGCTTTACGAAGTGACCCCGCTATTGGATTTGACTCCAATCCAGGACATTTACGTCATCCTCTCTCGAGGGGTGCGTGCAACTCTCTTTACCCTTGAGTGATCGATTCATACCTTGAGCCTCTCGACTAACTAAGTATGAAAACATAAGCAAAAACCATACATCGATAATATGGCCTCACCAATTAAAAATCAAGGGTAATTCAAGTGTTCATAAAAATGGAAAAAGAAAACTTTAGAAAATCATAACTTGTCCATCTCATCCTCGGATCATTTTGATCGAGTACTAATGAGGATTAGTTAATCATGGCGGAGGGGGAAGAGAAAGAAAAATGAAATTCCATAATAAGAAAAATTAGCTAAGGAAGGGGAAGACAAATAAAGAGAGCAAACTAATTTTTATTTAAATGAAAACTATTACAAACCTTAAGAAAGGAGATTGCAAGCTAGAAGAAATAAAGTTACAAACTTAAACTAGGCTATTGCATTGAAAGAAAGCTAGTAAATTGCATGAGAAAAAGTAGAGAATATGAATGGAAAGAAACATGAACATGAACATGAAAGTGAAAAATACTCAGGATTGGCTCCAGCAGCACCTCCCCCACTCCAAAATTCTGAACACTGGACTCAAGGAGAACCTCTGAATTTATAGGAAAAAATTTCAGATTACACGCCCTCGGTCACGGGCGTGACCAAGGGCGTGACTGCACTATTCACATCGGATCCAACAGCGGCGTGGGCTTTCTGTACGGCGTGGCGAAAAGTGACATGTCACGGGCGTGACATGTCGGGTCACGGCCGTGACTTTGGATGGCTGCATTAAATGCGGCGTGGGCTGGAATTCGACGCGGCGGCAGAGCAGGGATCACGCTGGAAAGTCACGGCCGTGACATGTGGGTCACGGGCGTGACTTAGGTTGACTTCTCGATAGCATCTCCATGTCTCGACGGCGGCTCCACATGGAAGATTCTAAGTTTACACGCCCTTGGTCACGGGCGTGACTTTGGGTCACGGGCGTGACCTGTTGCGTGACATGGTGTGGGCTAGCTCAGACAGCGCGGCATCATTCTGGACTGATCTTTAGGTTATACGCCCTTGGTCACGGGCGTGACCGAGGGCGTGACATGCCATTTTTCCCGATTTGTCCCAAAATTCTGCAAATATTGAAATTAAGCTAAGTTAGAATCAAAATTACAAAAAGAACTACTTATAAGCTAAAATTGACATAAAAAGGAAAATTCATATTAAATATTTACAAAATTTTCTATTAAAAAGTTATAAAAATACTACTTATCAAAGAGGCACAAAAATGCCAAAATTACTGTTATTATTGTAATGCGCCTCATCAAAGTGAGGAATGTTATTTACATTCATATGCTCAAAATAATTATTATGAAAATAATTATCCTCAATATTATGCAAATAATTTTGATAATAATTACGATCATAATTTTTCATCTTTTAATGAAAATAATTTTTCAAACTTTGATGAAAATAATTTTTCTAATTTTAATGAGAACAAAATTTTGGAATTTAATAATTGTTCTTCTAGCTCCGAAGTTGATTATTCTTGGTGGCAAGCTCACCAGGATAATTCTCGAAGCGACGAAGATAAATCTTTAGACACAAATTTTTGTTTTTCTTCTCATACAACGCAGTTTTTGTTCTCTAATTTGGGGGAAATTCCGCAGAATCAAATAGATACTTCCCCCCAAAATTTAGAGGAAAATAATTTTCTAATTTTCACGAGAATAATTTTTCGGCCTCTAATAATTTGTGTTCTAGCCCTGAAGTAGATTATTCTTGGTGGCAAGGTCACCCGGATAGCTCTCGGAGCGATGGAGATAAATCTTTCGATCCAAAATCTTGTTTATCTTCTTTTACGCCGCAATTTTCGTACTCTAATTTTGGGGAATTTCTGCTTTTTCAATTTGATACTCCACCCCAGAATTTAGATGAGAATTTTCTTTCTTCTAGTGTTTTTTTCCCCGTCTTTGGAAAATTTAGTTATGGAGGAACATGATTGCTCATGTACTCCCATAGTTTTTTTCCCAAATTTGAAGAAAAATTCTCTTACTAAGAAATTCTTAATGTTTTGGGCACCCTAGATGAAATAAAAGAAGAACAAGTTTCTTCCCCTATTTCACCTAGATCTTCCTTTCTTTATCATGAATTTTCGCAAATCTCTTCTATTTTAATTCAACTGGAAATTCATGAAAATTTTGTGTCCGAAAATTTTATCCTGCTTGGTAATACACTAGATTTCTATAATGAAAATTTTATTTTAGAAAAGGAACAACCAGAGCTTAATTTTATATCTTCGCGAGCGCATCCTCCTTGCGAAAAATTATCTGAATCGTTTATTTGTGATTCTTTATACACTAACAATTTTTAGGTTGAAGATGAGTCGTTGCTACCCCAAATAATCGACGATCCATATGCCGCTCATCTGTATGAATTCAAATCACCTCAGGTATGTATAGGTGATTTGGATTTGCAAATTCAAAATCAAAGACAAATGAAGAATCACATGTTAAGCGGAGGAGTAGCCGTGCGACTGACGCCGACACATTCACCTACGCGTGAATTAGGGGAGTTGCCTGTCCACTTCTCTTTTTATTTTCCTTTTTCCTAACACTAACCGTCTAGCTTAAAGATGGGAAAAAGAAAGCGCTTTTGGGAGGCACCCCTTGTTTATCTTAAATTTTAAGTATTTTTCTTAAAGTTTCTTTTCTTTCAAGTGTTCTTCATACTTAGTTTTAAACATTGGGGACAGTGTTTAATTTTAAGTATAGGGGTGTAGCATTGCTTTCTTTGAATTTCTATTTATTTGAAAAACATAAAAAAATATATATAAATATTTTCTATCTAATAAAAATAAAATTTCTTGGAAAGGACGCTTTGGGCTTGAATTCCCATCACAGCCTCTAGTACCTTGCGAGCCCTTCACCGGGTTGACATTGGGAAGTCCAAGAAGAAAAAAATTATATAAATATTTTTTTTGCTGAATTTTTATATTTACTCATTTGCGAAATACTTAGTAGATTTGCTTTTGTTTAGTGTAGTAGGAATTTTTATACTTCATTAGATTTTAAAATTTTGGAATAAAATTGTTGAATCATGTAGTGTTCCTAGTTAAACGCAAGTGTTTGTAGAATTCTATGTCAAATTAACTATTCAGCATAAAATTAGATTTATGTTTTTCTAACTGCGAAAAAACAATTCTTGTTTTACTTTTACCTTGAATCCGGTAGAATTTGTGAATAAATTCAAGTGAGTATGTAGAAGCTTACTAGAGAAATATTACACATTTTTGAACGGAAGGGTATTCTTTCTCTGCGGCTAGAACTTGCCTCTAGCGATTCTCGAAGCATTTACATAGGTTTGTCATAGTTTTTAGAAGTGATTTAGGCCACCTTTTGATCGTTTGTGCATGTTTGCCCACCTTTTAAATTTTTCATTGCTTAAACACTTTGGGCCTTACCTTATTCCCTTTGCTACCTCCACCTTTCATTTTCACCAAAGCCAAAACATCCAGCCCATGATCACAATAAATATTTGAGATTTATTAAAATTCTGCAATGGGTTCAATTGTGAAAATAAGGAAATTACAACTTCTTATTCGGAGCTATTATGAAAAGAAAAAAAGGGATATATAAAAAAAATATGAAAAATTCTTGGCCAACTGTGAAAAAAAATATTTATAAAAAAGTATTCATGGCCTTATTTTTGAAAAATATGAGAGTTTTGTTTCATAACAACTCTTATGCGAGGTTTAAATTTTTTGATAATTTTGGGAAACTCTCACCTTGGTTTAGTGTGATCCTTAGCCGTCATATTCTATCTTTTTGATTTCCAAATCCAAATCATATACCTAAGCCAAGTTTCACTCCTAATGAAAGCCCTTTTGATCTTTAAGCTATACCATTATACTTGTGTAGTGGAGAGAGTGCGACCGGGCAAGCCTATGGCCATCGTCATTGATGGATTTCTTTGGAGGCTATACCGAAACTCAATTTTGGGTAATATTGATCTTAGAAAACACGCTACCCGCTCCCTGAATAGCATTCGAGAATTTGCCGAACTTTCAATTTAAAAGTAAAAGCAATTTGTTAATTCACATTACTGAAAATTATAAGCTAATCATTATGCTGAATAGATCTTTCAACTAGGATCTCTACACGTAGGCATAAGACTTCACATTTTTATTCCTTGAGTTCAAATTTCTTATCTAGTATTTAAATTTTTCTACTCCTATGAAAAGTTGTTTGCTCGGGACTAGCAAACGAGTAAGTATGGGGGTGTTTGATGAGTACATTTTGTACTCATCTTTTAATTTAAGTTTAATATATTTTTAATATGAAATTATATAGTTTTTATGCTTTTCTTATTAAAATTATTATCTTTTTCAATTTTATAAACTAACTTAAGTTTTTTTGTGTATTTTAGGTTTTTTTGGACGCATTGGACAAAAACTTCAAGTACACGCCCAAGGTCACGGGCGTGACCATGGCAGTGTAACCTGCGTGGTGTTCCAGACCTGTTTCTGTCACCACGGGTGCGTTCCGTGAAAAATTCGCCAAGTACACGCCCCAGGTCACGGGCGTGACCAAGGGCGTGACCCAATGTCACGGCCGCGACTGGCCATAAGCATCCAGAATCAGCCGGCCACATCAATTATTTTTACACGCCCCAGGTCGCGGGCGTGATAAGGGGCGTGACTCATCCCGTGCCACTCCCCGCTTCTTCTCGCCGAAGATTACCGCCAGCAGCATGTTTTGAAGGTTACACACCCTAGGTCACCGGCGTGACCAAGGCCGTTACATGCAAATTTCGTCAGCATTAAAGCCAGACTGCGCCCTTTCTGCTCTGAGATGATCGCGTGCCTTACACGCACTTGGTCACGGGCGTGACCGAGGGTATGTACCCAGAATTTTCAGCTATAAAAAGGCAGCTCCTCTAGATTATTTGGACACACATTGTATTGGAGTCCAAGCCTCCATTTTCTTGCTTTATTTCTGAGTTTTTAAGTATTCTAGCTTTACTTTTCTTTGCACTTGTAATTTCTCTTTCAATAGTTGTAATCCCTTTTCTTGAAGTAATAAAATTATTATTGTTTTATTCATCCATTCTTCCATCTCTCTTTTCATTAGTTATAATCTTCTAGTTGAGTTCCTTTTCTTATTGCAACCGAATCAAAAGTACTTTTTGATAGAACAATAGAGATCATCTTGAGTAAGAGTAATCAACACGCCCAGATTTTTATACGACCTTGGTTTTTTTTATAAACCTATACTACATCCGACACGGTACACTTGTCGTTGTTGTTTGCAAGCATAGTTTTGATCATCAATAGAGCTGAGCGGGATTGGACACCAATAAATCTGGTATTGCACGGGAAGGAGACAAAAGATCAGATTACAGATGTTTCTTCACTTATGGTGGAAGCATTTATAATTCAGGATATTTTACGACATACAATTATGTTGAAGTCTGGAGACACAAAGAAGATCACTGCACAATTGAGCATAGTGACATATCATATAATGCAAGAAGTACTTTTTGATGTGGCTGATCTTATCCTTTCTCATATTCGTTACACTTTTAAGTTGAAGGATCCAAGACGGTCTCGACTCAACACTCTTCCCTTAGGAGGACTTTTCTAACGGGTGGTGATGGGGAAGTATGAGCATATAATCAAGAGTAACTACATTAATGATATTGTTCCTAAGCTTTATTCTACTTCAACCCTTCGAGTCCCTCCACCCTGAGATATACCATCATCTTCACGGCCATCCCTATGACGAGGTGTTTCACTCTGAGAGACGAATCGAGAGCATCAGGAATCGTGTAAAGAATTTAAAGAGAATGCGACACAAAGAATGTCACGGATCGAGAAAATAATGCGATACATGATCAGGGACCTGAAGTTGAAACCAACACCGATAGAAAAAAGGGATTGGGAGGTTCCCATGGAGGATCCGCCACGTTGCTCGACTCGCGGTACTCGAAGGTCAAGGGAACGATGCAGTTTAACTACTTGAGAATCAGACTCACATAGTGAAAGTAGACAATTTTAAGGTGGTTTTCAGTTCTGTAATAACATTGCTTAGTATTTGTACAATATTATCTAATGCCTGGCGTTACTGCTTGCGCCCAGCGTTAGCTATTATCATGCTTTTCCTTTTATTTTTGTTTTTATCTATTCTGTAAACTTTTTTTGCGGTGTGTTCTAATATTTATCTTATGAAAAATAATTTATAAACTATGGATTTTATGTAAGATTAATTTCTCATTATATTTGTTTTGAAAGCACATAGTTATTATGAATTTTAACTTCCAATTTTTCAGATTTTGGTTAATACAAATGACACAAATATATTAAGTAACCTAGCAAAACTTGCGCATTTTATAAATTTAGCCTAATTCCCCTAAAATACCTTTTAAATCCATTTTGACAGTTATTTCATTTAGTCTTAAAATTATCATATACTGGATTTAGAAGGTTAAAAATAAAAAGGATAAGTAGATCACTTGAAAAATGATGACTTTTTATTCAACTTTATTCAATTTGATTTATTTATGAATTTTGGTTTTAATATGTTAAAGTCATATCACAAGTTATATAAAGTGATCATATCATGATGGCTCAAAGAAATAAAAAAAAGGAAATTAAGCATATCATGAAGTAGATAATTTTTACTTTTTTAGTTGATTTCTACTTCATGCAAATGATTGGATACTAATGAATGAGAGATTTAGGTATCCAAAGAGGACCGGGTGTGACGGTTCCTTTGGGTACCCAAATACATCGTGTTTGCTTTTGGGGAGATATGATTGAATGGGCCCTTTTGAGTGGAGTTAGTGTTTCATCTTTAACTTTGGGCCTCAATTCAAACCTTGGTTTAATATTGTTTTTATTTGTCAAATTTCCATGATGATTTTGTAAAACATTGTTTATAGGAAATTTGTGAACATTTTATTTTATGTTGGGAGAAACATGATTTTGTAAATAATTGTGATTTTGACTTTGATTTACAAGTACTTTGTGTTCCTTACTCCCATTATTTGTCTTAGTTAAAATATTCATATTCATATTCATATTCAACATGCTTTTAGGTATTTCTGGATATTGTGAATTTTTATTTATAAATTTCATAAGCAAGTTGATTTTTGTTTATAATTCATCATTCTTCAATTTCAAATTATGTCTAGCTTTATTATAAGCGATTGTGCTATTTTTAAGAGTGGAAACAATTGAATCAATATGATTTTGATAGTTATTTCAATATTCATCAAATGTTTCATCCATCTCTTTAATTTCAATTTTATAGTCCTTACACTTAGCACAATCATTTTTCAAGGATGAATTTTCTAAACATAATCTTTCATTTTGTTCTTTTACAAAAATAGCTTCCTTTTCAAGTACTTTGTATTTTTCTTTTAATTCATTATAATCAATTCAAGGTGTGGAGTTTTCAAACGAAGAGCATGATGGAGATTCAAACACATTATTTTTGGATTCTACATTCACATTTGCTTTCAAAGTTTTATTTTCTAAACGTAATTTTGCATTAGCCCTTTTTAATTTCTTAATCTTATGTTTAGTAGTTTGTAGCAATTGTAATGTAGAAATAGAAGTACAAAAGATAGAATTCGATTTCCTTACATTGCTATGGGGAGAGGCACGATTTGAACACATAGTTTCTTTGTCATCTTTTTGGCACTCCTCTTCCGAAGACAGTACTTCTTCTTCTCTTCCATTTGATGTGTGCTCCATTGATCCATCATGAGAGGAGCATTCTTGAAGACTTGTGCAAGCTTGCATATTCTCCGGTTCTCGCGATTGTTCCATACCTGTAGAAGGAGAATCATTAGTTCTTTCAAGAAAATTCTAAATCTCATATGCTGTAGGTAACGTATAAATAAGTTTGAAAATATTTTGGTCTAACGCACAAAATATACTATTCATAGATTTTGCATTTAAAATAATTTCATTTCTAGTTAGTACGCTAGGTGGATTTTTAATAGTAATATTCCAAACTTTTTCATCTAAGGCCTTAAGAATATTTTTCATTAAAGTTTTCCACCCTTTATAATTTTTGCCCATAAATAAAGGTGGTGCTAATACCTTTTCAATTATATTAAAATTTTCTCCACTAGTAGAAGCGAGATCATGATCAAGAGACGCCATTATTCCCGGTTGTTAAGCCGAATTAGAATAACCTGGCTCTGATACCACTTGTTGGATCTGTAGGCGCCCTTAAAGGGGGGGGGGGGGTGAATAAGGGTTTTAAAGAAATTTAATATTTAATAGAAAACTTTTGATATTTTATGTTGAAGTAAGTTAAATCAAGAGTAAAGAGATTGGAATAATGAAATAAATTTTATTCAACATGAAAAGGCATGATTATCATTAATAAACTTGATTACAAAATTTGATTTCAATGACGCTAGAAATCAAAGCGAATAATGAAAGACTCTTTTCATTTTCTATACCGACTCGTATCCCCACGAACTGGTTGGCCTTAGCCGATCTCTCCCCAGATATGACCTCAAGCCGCTCTATCCAATCTATCACCAGAAAGGCCTCGAGCACCCCTAGATCTACTCCCTAGAACTAGTCGCCAACACGAGGCAAATTCCTCCCTAAGTCCTACCTAGACCTAGTCGCCAACACGAGGCGAATTCACGAACCAATTACAAAGATGAAATAAAGGACAAATACAAAATACAAATATAAAACTCCCTATGAGGTAATCTGAAGGAGACGCCGAAGAATCTCTGAAGATCGTTGAAGTCCAAGCGTGCATTCTTGACGTTGAGTTAGCGTGTTGATCCAAGCCTCCTTTGATTCCTCCTTTTGAAATATGAGTGGGAGATGTGTTTGTCTGGAAATACGGCCGGCACAAAGTATCTGAAGTGCTGGAATAGGGCTCTTGGCAATCAGTTTTTTGAGACGTCGAAATCTTCAAATTTATAGACTTTGAACTAACGTCGACGTTAAGTGCTAACGCCTGGCGTTGACCATGTATAGAAATATATTAATGACTCAGATCTTCAGAAGAGGAAAGAGATTCTGCACTTTAGGAATGTTTTATTTTAGGCAATATCAACGCTGGCGTTAAGGCTAACACGGCGCGTTGGGCAAATCATTCCAAATGTTCCTCCTGCAATCACGACTGCTTTCTCCTTGCCAACTTCGTCGAACGCATAATGCCCAGCGTTAAAAGTAATGCCTGGAGTTGAGTTTCTTTCTTCACCCCATTTCATCGAACGGTACCTTCGTCGAACGGACTTCACATTTTGAAAGTGGAGGTTAGATCTTAAGTTACTTTAGAGGGGGGGGGGGGGGGTGAATAGAGTATTAAAAAAAATTTTATTAGTTCTTAAAGCGGAATTAAAATACTGATGTATATATATATATGTAATGCAAATTGTGTTATATAATTTGAATAAAGAAAATAGCACAAAGCACAGAAACAATACAGAAAAACACAAGCATAGGGGACACAAGGAATTATAGTAGTTCCTTAATAAATCTGGGTACGTCTACTCTTCTACCACAGCTGGTAGGACATCCACTAGGAGTTTTTGATAAGGTGTCCACACACCACAGAGCTTTTGATAAGGTGCTCAAGACCAGGGTTTTTTGATAAGGTGTCCACACACCAATAAGCTTTTGATAAGGTGCTTAAAAACCACACAAGGATTTTTTGATAAGGTGTCTTGCCACCACTGTGTAATCTTTTGGAGGGAGAATTAACCCTGTACAAGATAAGGTAAGAAGGTTTAGAGTGTTCTTCTCTGTCAATATTTCTGAGAGAAGACAAAAGGTGTTGAGGAGGAAAGCTCCCCCTGTCTGTTTGAAATTGTTGACAGCTTGAAGATGAAGCTTTCTCTAAAACAGAAGTCTTCTGTAGCAGATTAATCTGGAAGAGGTAAATCTTCAGATTGTTGTTGGTCTCTTGAAGACTTGAACTTGCAGCAGATCTTAGAGAATGAATGTTGTTCTCAGAGAGATGAAGATGCTGCTTTTAGGAAGAAGAAGACTGAAAGTATATGTTATCTGTGTGTTTATTCTTCTTCCTCTCCTTTCTCTAATCCTTCTGTATTCTTGTTGTTCTCCAGAACTGTATTTCTGAGAAACTTTAAAAAAATAACTGTGTAAGATCTGTGTCGTAAAGGAGTATACAACTGTTTTTGTATATACTTTTTTCTGTGATGGATTTCTAATTTGAAATTCAAATCATCTGTCTTTAAGGAATATATTATTCTGGCTTAAATCCTTCTTGGAACTGTAAAAGCCACCAAAACGATTTTGGCAGGTCCTTTTTTGATTCCTTTGATGTGAAAGATGTCATAGCATTAAATGTCAATAACTATTCTTGTCTTGGAATAGAAGGAATAAAAGAATATAATAAATGAATAAGATATCCTTACTAAACTGACTGAATACGTCCAAAGGTACTTGAATAGATCCGTTAAGGTCGTCGATCTATGTTCAGAGAGTTGACAAAATAACTGATATAGATGATCTGGACTTGTATTTGTCGAACTGAGCTTTCATATAGAATTTGTCGAGCTCTGGCTGGAATTCGTCGAACGCTGCTTGCCATTTGTCGAACGCTGCTCAGAGAATGTCGAGCACTGGAACTGGCTGTAATTCTTCAGTCTGCTGCGAAGAATTTGTCAAACGAAGCTAGACATTCGTCGAACGCCACTCTCCATTTGTCGAATGCTGGGAACTTAAATATTCCTTAAGTTCTAGATAATCAATCAGCCTAAAGACTTGATCCTTAAGCTATACAATGGGGTCAACTTGATCCTTAGTTAAAACATAGTGATCCTAGCCCAAAACAGTAATAGGGTTGGTCCAATAATCTCCCCCTATTTGGGTTAGGATACTATTTGACAATTAATCAAATAAATACAATAGAAAACATAAACAACAGAGCATAAAATATATGTATCTGACAGAATGAAAATTCATTTCAGCAGATTGAATAAAGATAGTGCTCTGAGTTCATTACAATCAAAATGTTTAACAACAACAAAAATAAATAAGTATGAACCTCTTTTACTTCTTTGTTGATGGAGGTTTGAAGATGATTATCCTGTTTGGATCTTCAGACTTCTTCTTGCTTATGTAGAGATCTTGAGCTCCCAGTATAGTTTGAGATTTAACATGAGGGACAAAAGCTTCTGGGTGCTTTTCAAGATATTCTTCAGCATTGAATAACTCTTTGGAATTGTACTTGTCGAGCTCTTTCCTTCTGTAATCAGACATGGTAGAAATATTTGTAAAATCTTTACCTTCTGATTTTGCTTTGTTAATCTGGGCATAAGCAATTGTTTCTTTGAGTATTGCCATTTGAGATAATCTTTCCTCTTCAGGATCTAGAAGATAGGGAACATATTCTGAAATATCAACTTGATCTTGAAGATCACTTTGAGGATTTTTGATCTTGTGAAAAGATCCATCAGAAATATGAAGTATGTATTCTGAAGATATTTGAGGTGAAACAATGACTGGACTTTCTTGTGAATCAACTGCTGATTTCTTAGAAGGAGGATTACTGGCTGATCCTGATACTTGAGATCCACTGGAACTACCATATTTACCTGAGTGCTGAGAGATGGGCTTCTGAGAAGTAGAAGAAGGTGCTGCTGAGCCTGCTGCTGGAGGAGGAGGATGATGGTTATATTTGACAGGTTTGTCAGAATAATAACAAGTCTTCCTCATCTTCTTTCTTCTTTTATTCTCATTCCTTGAGAATTTCATCCAATGTGGTGTATCTTTGTCAAGAGTAATGTTATGAAGAACATAATAGGGGACATCATTCTCAAGATTTGGAGGTTTGGGAACAGCCTTTGACTTTGCTTTTCTTTTCTTTCTTTTCCTTGATAATGTGTCATCAGAGTCACTATCATTGTCTTCTTCATTAGAATCAAAAGAGGGAATTGGATTATCATATAAGTCATTAACCAATTTAAGAGCTTTGATTCTTTTCTCTTCAGCTTCATAAGCTTCATCCTCTGCTTTCCAGATTTCATCAAAGTCTGGAATTGGTGATTCATCAAAGACAAAAGTTGGGAATTCAAAATTATTGATAATTTCTTTTGAAATTTTAACTGATTCATCTGCAAGACTTTGAACTGGAACTGGAACAAGAGCTGGAACTGCTCTTTGAACTGCAAAACTGCTAATGATCCTCTTTAACAAAACTTTGTCAATTGGAGTAGTATAAGGAATAATTGCTCTAGAATAATTATGATGTTTTGGCAGATTAGAGTAAATAGGACTGAACTTAGATAGCAAAGAGATAATATCTAGGGAGGGATGGATATAGATATTATTTAACTTTTCTATGATTGGTACTTCTGGAGCTTCTTCAAATATATCTACATCAGAAATTGTTTCTTCAGTATCCTCTTCAACAAAAACTGTATCTGTATCAAAAACTATATCAAAAACTATATCCTCTGAAATTTGAGCTTCTGGAACTTCTTCATGAGGCATCTCCCCCTACCTAGCTTCAGGGAGACCTGAATCTAGGCCCCTAGAAGAAGGGACGAATATGGAGGAGGGAATTGAAGATATAGTAGAATATTGTTCAGATATTGCTTGAAGAATTGGAGCAATTTTTGCATCCAATGTGGAGTCAAGAGTAGAAATAATGTGATAGACTGGAGCAAGTTTTGCATCCAGGATTTGATCAATCTTGGGAAGAATATAGTCAAGAATTTGATCTGCAACAGTGTGGAAATGTAGAAATAGCATTTCAGGTGGATGAGATGAAGATGGTTGAGAAGTGGAAGGAATAGAAGTTGGTACACAGATGTTTGCAACATTTGCATGTTGTTAAGGGATGTCAGAATGAATGGGGGCAAGAGTGATGGATGGGTGAATGATTGTCATCATGCATTGGATATGGAGGTGGAGAAGTATGAGGGGTTAGAAGGGTAGATGAGGATGGAATGTCATCAATGAGTGTGGGAGAGTTCGGAGGTGGAGATTGTGCAGGGGAAATATTTTGAGGTGGAGATGGGAGAGGAGGAGAAGAAACAATAGGAGGAGGAGAAGAGGCTTCTTGATGGGGTGAGGGAGTGACTGGATCAGTCCTTGTGCCTTCATAAGTTTTCTTCTTTGTAACTGCTCCTGTGTTCTTCTTGATAAATACCCTGTCCCATTTAGCAAAGAGAGCTGAGGTCAGCTTCTTGCTAGCATTAATGGTCACCTTGGGAGAGACCAGAAGGTCTTGATGTCTTTCTTGCAGTACAATTCCAATTATTCTTCCAAAACAAACATTGTCCTTTGAAATCTTCTTCTTAATCAATCCAAAAAGGATTAATCCCCAGTTCACTTTCTTCTTTTCCATTATGGCCACCATCAACATAAATTGGTGCCTATTAATATAATCATGTCCTGTTGTTTTTCCTAACAAAACTTTGCCAACTATATAAGAAAGAAACTTATATTCCACAGATAAGTTTTTCTTAAGCAGGTGATTAGGGTTTCCAGTGGAATGACCCATTTTAATCAGTGCTTCACCAGTTTCAACAGAGCTGAGCTCTATTTCATCATCACCATTAACAATACCAAAAACTTCAGTTAAAATGGTAGGGGTAAGAGGGACCTGGTGTCCTGAGATAGTTCCTGTCAGACTTTCATCTTCCTGCTTAGCTGTAAAACACCATTTCTTGATTTCTTCTGTGTGCAGCTTTATCCTCATGCTCATTAACTTCTTTAACTGCCGCTCTTCAAACAGTTGAAGAATATCCTTGAAGATTTGATCAGATTGAGTGAAAGATTCCATGTCGATGTCAAACCCGGCATCGAACTTCATCGAATAAAGCGCGGCTTGAGAAATCACCATTTGTACCTGCAAGAGAGAAAGATCAATTGCAGAGAGGAACTGGAGGGAAATGATTTCTATAGGCGCAATCTATTACGAAATAGAAAAAGTTATTATATAGACCGGAGAAGGGGGCACATTTGAGGAGCGGGGTTCGGCAAAAACCTAATAAAAACAGAAGTCGAAAAGACTTGAGGTCTCCGTCAGACAGCGTTTGACAAAAGTATCCTTTTCGTCGACCACCGTTCGACAAATGAAATTGTCTTTATCGATTCTGAAGTTAACAGGTTTTGTCGACCGCCGTTCGACAAATGGTTCAAATTCGTCGTCCTCCGTTCGACGAAATTAGGGGATAAATAGAAATATATTAATTTTTAACATATTGAATCTCCATCTATCATTCCTAGTTGATTAATAAAGAAGATTTGCTTCTTTTCATCCAAGGGCTTGGTGAAAATGTCAGCTCTTTGTAAATCAGTAGAAATGAACTGTAGGAAAATTTTATTTTTATCCATATTATCCCTAAGGAAGTGGTGCTTAATCTCTATGTGTTTAGTCCTACTATGGAGAACTGGATTTTGTGCTATAGATATTGCACTTGTATTGTAACAAAATATAGTTGATTTACTTAAGTTGATACCATGGTCTAGAAGTTGATTTTGTATCCACAACATCTGTGAGCAGCAATTGCCAGCAGCCATGTATTCAGCTTCAGCTGTTGATATAAACACAGATGTCTCCTTTTTACAAAACCAAGACACAAGCCTATCACCAAGAAACTGACAAGTTCCTGATGTGCTTTTCCTGTCTACTCTGCATCCAGCATAATCTGAATCTGAGAATCCAGTTAATTCAAATTCAGATGTTGTTGGATACCAAAGTCCTAGATGAGGGCAACCCTCTATATATCTCAAAATTCTTTTTAATAAAATTAAGTGAGATTATTTGGGGTTAACATGAAATCTAGCACAAATACAGGTAGCAAACATTATGTCAAGTCTACTAGCTGTCAAATAAAGCAGTGAGCCAACAATTGCTCTGTATACTTTTGAATCACAGGTTTCCCTGATTCATCATTAACAATAATAGTATTTGAGGGCATGGGTGTTTTCATGGTGGAAGAATCAGACATACCAAATCTTTTCACTAATTCCTTAGCATACTTGGATTGGGATATGAAGATTCCATTTGAAGTTTGCTTCACTTGAAGACTAAGGAAGTATGACAACTCACCCATACTACTCATTTACAATGTTGATTGCATTAGATTGGAAAATCTTTTGCACAAATTTGAATCAGTAGATCCAAAGATAATGTCATCTACATATATTTGAACTAGTAAAGTTTGATTTTTATGTACTTTGTAAAATAAGGTTTTGTCTACTATGCCTCTACAGAAATTGTTTTCCAAAAGAAAACTAGCTAAAGTTTCATACCATGCTCTAGGAGCTTGTTTGAGACCATAGAGAGCTTTCTTAAGCTTAAATACAAAGGAGGGTTGAGTTGGAGAGATGAAACCTGGTGGTTGTTCCATATAGACTTCTTCTTTGATTTCTCCATTTAGAAATGCACTTTTTACATCCATTTGATAGACTTTGAATCTTTTGTATGCAGCAAATGCAAGGAAGATCCTGATTGCTTCTAGCCTTGCAACTGGGGCAAATGCCTGATCATTGTCTATCCCTTCTTCCTGTGAGTATCCTTGAGCTACTAGCTTAGCTTTGTTTCTCATAATATTTCCCTCTGTATCAAGCTTGTTCCTGTAGACCCATTTAGTTCCAATCACTGGATAATTCTTTGGTCTTGGAACCAAATCCCAAACCTTGTTCCTTTCAAACTAGTTGAGCTCCTCTTGTATTGCAAGAATCTAATTTGGATCTTGTTCTGCATCTTTTATGGTTTGAGGTTCAACTTGTGATAGGAAACAAGTATGCATCTGATTTTGGTGTAGTTGATGCCTTGTTTGAACACCTGCTGAAATATCTCCAATTACTTGTGAAATTGGATGATCTCTAACTGTGATGGGGTCAACAGTTAGAGTTGGTTCAGTAATTGTATCCACTTGGGGAATTTGTTCAGCTGCTATATCTTGTGAAGAATGATCTGCTGTTGTCTGTTCTGATCTTTCAGCAAAAACTGGGAGATCTTCTTCTTCACTCTCTTCATCATTATGATGTTCAAGATTCAGAATTCCTTCTTTATGTAGAGCTAATTGATCTAGCTGCTCACATAATATAGGTACCTGCAGATTTTCTATGGTAGAAGGAATCTTCTCCTTGTAAAACATGTTAGTTTCATCAAAAGAGACATGCATAGATTCTTCTATTTTAAGAGTGGATTTATTATAAATCCTATATGCTTTACTATTTTGAGAATAACCTAAGAAAATTCCTTCATCTGATTTTGGTTTAAATTTCCTAAGTTATTTCTTATCATTATTGTGAATATAACATATACAGCCAAATGTTCTAAAATTGTTAACTTTAGGTTTCTTCCCTTTAAGTAATTCATAACGAGTCTTTCCCTTAAGTTTGTGTATCAAACTTATATTCAGAACATAATTTGCTGTGCTAACAGCCTCTGCCCAAAAGGATAGGGACAGATTAGCATCTACAAGCAATGTTCTTGCTGATTCAATTAGAGTTCTATTTTTCCTTTCAACTACCCCATATTATTGAGGAGTTCTAGGAGCTGAGAAACAATGTCTGATACCTTCCATCTCAAGAATTCTTGCATAAGAAGAGACTCAAACTCAGTACTATGATCACTTTTGATCAATGCAACTACAGTAGAGTACTCAATCTGTATGCTCTTAAAAAAGTCTGTAAGAACTTTAAAGTTATCTGACTTTTCTCTCAAAAAGAACACCCAAGTGAATCTAGAGAAGTCATCTATAATAACTAGAGTGTAAGACTTCCCTCCTAAACTCTTTGTTGCTATAGGTCCAAAAAGGTCCATATGTAGCAAATATAAGATTCTAGGTGAATCACTTTTAGATAATGATTTAAAACTATTTTTAGTTTGCTTACCTAGTTGACATGCCCTATAGAGTCCTTCTTTCTTGTATGAACCTGAGGGTAATCCTCTAACAAGATTGTCCTTAGATAGTTTAGCAATGGTCCTAAGGTTTACATGTCCTAGTCTCTTATGCCAAAGTTCACTAGATTTGCTTTCATCACTAAATAAACAAACTTCTGAAGTAGATGAATTGAAATTCACTAAGTATATATTACCTTGCCTAATACCTGATAGAACAGTAATATTATCAGTAGATTTAATAAGGCAATTCAATTTATTAAAAGTTACCTGATACCCTTCATCACATAATTGACTTATGCTGATGAGGTTGTGCTTCAGTCCCTTGACATAAGCTACCTCTTTGAAGGTGACTTCTCCAACCTTGACTTTTCCATAGCCTTTGGTCTGCCCACAGTTGGAGTCTCCAAATACAACCTTTGGTCCAAGATTTGCCTTGTAGTTGTTCAGGTTGGCTTTGTTTCCTGTCATATGCTTTGAGCAGCCACTATCCAAATACCACTTTTCATTTATTTTTGGATAGTTGTGTACCTGCAATGACAGAAAAATAAACTAGTTGTTTTTGACCCAGACTACCTTGGGTCCATTTGTTTGTCAACAATATTCAGAAATAAAAGTCATTTCAGGCTGATCCTTATAGCCTTGTGGGTAAAATCTCCTTGGAGGTATTACCCACTCAGTAAAAGGATTTCTAGTATATTTAGAATTAGAATTCTTAGTGTACAACCCCGATGTTCGCCAGGAAGGGGGTTCCAAGTTTGCACGACCGGGCGAGCCAGCCGACCTGCCCAGTTCGTCAGGCGACCGAAGGCGAGCCCAGATGGGGGCGAGCCCGGGAAGAGGCGAGCCAGCCGGTCGGAGGAGCTTGCTGGGCAGGTCCGGGCCCTTGGGGTGCAAATAGCCATTTCTGGGGTACAGTTAGCCATTTCGGTTAGCTCGACCCGCTAAGGAGTGGTTCAGCAGGCGAGCCAGCCGGCTGAAGAAGTTCGCCAGGCGACCGAAGGCGAGCCCAGATGGGGGGGGGGGAGCCCAGGAAGAGGCGAGCCAGCCGGTCGGAGGAGCTCGCTGGGCAGGTCCGGGCCCTTGGGGTGCAAATAGCCATTTCTGGGGTACAGTTAGCCATTTCGGCGAGCTCGACCCGCTAAGGAGTGGTTCAGCAGGCGAGCCAGCCGGCTGAAGAAGTTCGCCATGCGACCGAAGGCGAGCCCAGATGGGGGGAGCCCAGGAAGAGGCGAGCCAGCCGGTCGGAGGAGCTCGCTGGGCAGGTCCGGGCCCTTGGGGGTGCAAATAGCCATTTCTGGGGTACAGTTAGCCATTTCGGCGAGCTCGACCCGCTAAGGAGTGGTTCAGCGGGCGAGCCGTAGAGACAGGCGAGCCAGCCGGCTGAAGAAGTTCGCCAGGCGACCGAAGGCGAGCCCAGATGGGGGCGAGCCCGGGAAGAGGCGAGCCAGCCAGCCGAAGGAGCTCGCTAGGTGGCCTTGGCGAACCTCATGTTCGCTGAATAGGTCGAGGGTCTCGGGTTCGCTGGTAATTGGGATGGTCTTTTACCAGAAAACCCCTGGTGGCCTGCGGTTAGCCCCTCCGGACAGCGGAGTTTGGCTGTTAGCAGACCAATTTGGGGTGCGGATAGTAAGAACGGACAGCGGGAGTTGGCTATTGACAGACCACAAAACCAAAATCTATAAATAGACCTTGAAGGGCACCTTGGAAGAGAGCTGGTTCATTATCTTTGAGCTCTTCTCTCCCTAGGTCGCTTTGGTTTGGGCTCTCTAGCTCTCCAAGGTGCCCGAGTCTTAGCTTTGGCTTGGGAGGGGAAGCGCTCAACGATCTTCCGGGTTAGTGGAGGGACCTCCTCGCTGAGACTAGGGTCTTTGTTCTTTGCTCGAATTGTCGGCCTTACCTCTCCCGAGGGACCGGTAATGGCTAGCTGCCCCTCATTTCGGTGAGGGCCCCGAGCTCCACAAGAGACCGAGAAATTGGTTTCAACATTTTGGTGCGGTGAGCGTGGAGCGCGGCTGGTTTAAGAAAGTCCCAGAGAAGAGTTATGGCTGGAGATGAAGAGCAGGGCGAGGAGTTCGGCGAGACCCCTCAGGAAGCAATGGCTAGGATGTTCGCGGATTTCAGGAAGGAGGTGCTCGACACCTTGGGGTTCACGGTCACGGCTCTGCGAAGTGAGTTTGCGACCCCGGCACCTCAGGCGACCACTCCCCCAACTGCAGTCGGCGAGAGGGCACCAGCAGGAAGGGCTGGAAAAGAAGTTGCCGTTGAACCAGGACATGACAGGGAAGGGCGAGTGCTGTTCGCCAGTCCGGCGAGCCCGGTGTTGGCGAGCTCCGCGCCGGCGAGTTCGGTGCCGACAAGCTCTGCCCCAGCGAGCGCGGCACAGGCGAGCGTGTGCCAGGAGGATGCGGCGACAGTCGGGGTGGTCCAGGCGAGCGTCGCCCTCGCGAGTGCGATCCCAAGCTTGGCGAGCGAGCTAGGTCCGCGAGCCGAGCGAGAAAAGATGGCAGGAGGGGGAAGTCCCTTCTGCGAGTTGGAATTGTCCGCACCCGTTCCAGCGGGATTCGGGGAATGGGATAGAGTGTACTACAATGGCAGAGATGACCCAGTTCAGCATCTGCAGTCTTTTGAGGACTCGGTCTCCATCAGGCCGATGTCCGATGCCTTCAAGTGTCGGCTCTTCGCCATCACTCTCAAGGAGAAGGCCAGGGACTGGTTTCATTCACTTCCGGCAGGCTCTATCTACGCGTTCGAGGACCTGCGCCGAAGTTTTTTGTTGAGATTTTCAACTTCAAAAAGGAGGAAGAAAGGCGCTGATTCCCTCTTCGCGGTGAAGCAGGAGTCCAGGGAGACGTTGGCTCAGTATGCGGATCGGTTCCAGGAGGAAGTGCAGCTCACTCAGGAGGTGCCTGGGTTTGCACTACAACTCGCCTTCACAGTCGGGTTGAAGGAAAGTTTCTTCAAGATGGCATTGAAGAGGAAGGCCCCCGTCTCCTATGAGGAGCTGATGGAGAGGGTGGCGGAGGAAGTAGCAAGCGAAGAAGCCAACCCAGAGCTCACCAAGAGGCTAGCAAAGCTCAGTGAGCCGGAGATGAGGCAGCAAGAGGTCAGAAGAAGGGAAGAGCCCCGGGCCCCGGAGGGGGGATGGAGGCCGCAAGGTGGAGGAATGCAGGGGCAGGGAAGGGGTTACGGCCCAGGAAGGGGTAACCGTTTCGAAGGACAATGGAGACCCCCCCAGTTGGGATGGAGGCAGGGCCTGATGCAGTTACCTCCCCCACCTCAACAGGCCATGGCAATTGGCCGGGGAAGAGGAAGGGGAAGGGGAGGAGAAGCGGAGACGGCGGCCGCTAGGAGAAGAAGGAACAGGGTAGCAAAGACCGGGGCAAGGGAAGTGGCGGTGCCATATTGCATCTTCCACGATGTGGAAGGCGACTCAACGGACACCTGTCCGGAGTTCCTGGAGATGAAGAGGGGCAGAGCGCCCGCGCCACCACAGCAGTAGCCATTAAGGATCGTGGAGGTGGAACCTCGAGAGGAGGAGGAGGAAAGGTGTGAGGATAGAGCAGATCTGGGGAATAGGGGAGGGATCAGAGTGATCCATGGGGGGGTAGGGGTGGAGGCAACCCGCAAGGCTAGTCTCCATACCATCTACCACCGGAGCGTAGCGTCAACATCCACCGCTCCACCCCCGGCCGAAAAAATCATTTTCACCCAGAAGGACATGCCGAGCTACGAGGACCCGCTCTGCGACGCGCTGGTCATCCAGACGGCGATCGAGAACTTCACCGTCTCCCGAATCCTAGTGGACAACGGGAGTTCGGTCAATGTCATCTTCAAGAAGGCATTCGACAAGATGGAGGTGGAACCCAGAAGGGTGTTGGCCTCAGATGGCCCTCTGTTCGGATTTTCGGGGGAGAGGAAGGAGGTAGAAGGAGGAGTGGGGCTCCATTTGACCCTGGGTGGGCAGTCCCGGAACTGTCGTTTTGTCATAGTGGACGCCCCGAGCAGTTACAGCGCCATCTTCGGATGGCCACTCATTAGCGCATTTCGCTGCGTCCCTTCCACTTTTCATCAGTGCCTCAAGTTCAACGACGGAGGGGTCCAGGTGCGGATCAGGGGGGACCCCAAGGTGGCAAGACAGTGCTACGTGAAGGCTGTCAACACCATCTCCTGGATGGGAGAAGCTGAGGAGTGGGATAAGGTGATGTAGGAGGTGGCCGAAGCCGGAGGTTTGGAGGTAGCCGAAGAGAAGGAGGGAGATGAAGTTCATGCCCAGGAAGGGGTAGCTGAGGTACCCCGGGCGGAGGGAAAGGGAGAAGAGGAGAAGGCCCAGGAGGGAAGGGCGGAAGAGCTGATGGTGGTAGAGAAGGAAGTCGAGGAAGAGACCCAGGCTCCCGCTTGTGCCGAAGAGGAAAGGGCTTGGGGAGAACAGTCCCGGTTGGAGGCTATGGACGAGGTCGTAGAGCTCGAGGTCACCACCCGGCTGGGGATGGTGGAAAAAGTCCGGGTCAGCGGAGAACTCAGCCCAGGAGATCAAACGGAGATTCTGGCTTGCGTACAAAAGAACGTGGACGTCTTCGCTTGGAGCGCCTTGGAAATGCCCGGGATCGACGCGGATGTGGCGTGCCATCGCCTCAACCTCGACCCCGGTGCCCGCCCCATCCGTCAGAAGAGGAGGGCCGTCGCGGACAAGCTAGAAGGGCCCATCCGCGAGGAGGTGGGCAAACTCCTGCAGGCCGGGTTTGTATCGGAGATCCAGTATCCAGGCTGGGTCTCCAACGTCGTTATGGTAAAGAAGGGAGGAGGTAAGTGGCGTATGTGTATCGACTTTTCAATTCTTAATAAATCATGCCCGAAAGATTGCTACCCCCTGCCCAGAATCGACGCGCTGGTTGACTCAGCCGTCGGTTTTTCTGTAATGTCTTTCTTAGATGCTTTTTCAGGTTACCATCAAATCCGCATGCATCCCCGGATATCAAGGATGTTTCCTTCATCACGGGGGATGGATGTTATTGCTATAAGATGATGCCCTTCGGGCTCAAGAACGCAGGGGCTACGTACCAAAGGATGATGGATAGGGTCTTCCGCGAGCAGAAAGGAAGAAATTTAGAAGTCTATGTCGACGACCTCATGGTTAAGAGCCGAGACCTCGAGACTCACCTCCGCAACCTCGAAGAGACATTTGGGACCCTGCGGTTGTACAAGATGAAGCTCAATCCCTTGAAGTATGTCTTCGGGGCGAGCCGAGGGAAGTTCCTGGGCCATTTGCTCACCCCCACAGGAGTGGAGCCCAACCCGGACAAAGTTAAAGCAGTGATGGAGTTGGAGTCGCCGAGAAATCTGAAGGAGGTTCAGAGTCTTACAGGGAAATAGGCTGGGCTCAGCAGATTCCTCTCCAAGGCGGGAGAAAAATGTGCACCTTTTTTCAAAGTACTGCGGGGAAACAAGAAGTTTGAATGGACCCCGGAATGCGAGAAGGCCTTCCAAGCTCTGAAAGAACAGCTCACCCAAACCCCTCTGCTCCAGGGACCGAGGCCAGGAGAAGACCTATCCCTGTACCTGGGGGTAGGGTCCGAAGCAGTAAGCTCCGTGTTAATCCGGGAGGAAGGGAAGAAGCAATTCCCTATCTACTACGTCAGTCGAGTGCTAAAGAAGGCAGAGCTCCGGTACCCGATTTTAGAAAAGTTGGCCTTCGCATTGGTGGTGTCAGCCCGGAGGCTCCGGCCTTACTTCCAAGCCCATTCAATTAAAGTAGTAACGGACCACCCGCTCCGCAAAATCATGGAAGGGGTGGAGCACTCAGGAAGGTTGGCAAAGTGGTCCGTGGAGCTAAGCGAATTCAGTATCACGTTCGTACCCAGGACATCCATCAGGGCCCAAGCAGTGGCAGACTTCATGGCCGACTATGCGGCCGAAGTGGGGGAGCACGAGCCACCTCCCCCAGAAGCATGGAAGATGTTGGTGGACGGAGCGTCGGGAAAATACTCCTATGGAGGGGGGATAGTCCTGGTGAGTCCTCAGGGGACTCGGATTGAACAAGCCCTAAACATCCGTTTCCCAATCACCAACAACCAGGCTGAGTACGAAGCAGTGATAGCGGGCCTTCGGCTGGCCCGGGAACTGGGTGTGCAGGACATGGAGGTCTCCACGGACTCCATGGTGGTAGCATGCCAGATCAAAGGAGAATTTGAAGCAAAGGATCCAACCCTCCTACTATACCTGGAAAAAGTTAAGGGGGTCATCGGGCAGTTCCGCACCTTCTCGATCAAGCACGTGTCGAGGGAGGAAAGCACCCAGGCGGACCTCCTAGCCAAGTTCGGTCCCCGAGCGGGGGGCACGACTTCGGAACTCTTCCGGCCCTCCATCGAGGAAGGAGAATTGATGGAAGTGGATCAACAAACCTCATGGATGGATCCGTTCATCACCTTCCTATCCTCCGGGCAGTTCCCTGGAGAGGATGTGGACAAGAGACGCTTCAGGTATAAGTCCGCCTATTACTCTTTGCATGCAGGGGGGCTATATAGAAAGACTCTCTCGGGGCTCCTGGCCCGTTGTGTCTCCGAAGAGGAGGTCCCGAGAGTGCTGGAAGAAATCCACTCCGGGGAGTGCGGCAGTCACTCCGGGAGTCAGACCCTGGAAGGGAGAGTGTTGAGGCAAGGCTACTTCTGGCCCACTCTCAGCAAAGACGTGGCTGAGTTCGCAAGGAAATGTCCAAAATGCCAGCTCTATGCTCCGCTCCAGCTCCTCCCAGCCCAAAGACTCCGGTCCATCACGGCTCCCTGGCCCTTCGCCATATGTGGGCTGGACCTGGTCAGTCCCTTCCCCCAAGCCAGCGGCCAGAGGAAGTTCCTGCTGGTCATGATCGACTACTTCTCCAAGTGGGTAGAAGTGAAAGCACTCGCTAAGGTAACCTCTCAGGTTGTAAGGAATTTTGTGTGGGGGGAGATAATTTGCAGGCATGGACTCCCTCTAGCTATAGTGACGGACAACGGGCCGCAGTTTGCTAGTGAAGAGTTTGTCGGTTTCTGCACCCAGCTTGGCATTGATCTTAGGTTCGCATCGGTCCACCACCCGAGGAGCAATGGGCAGGTGGAGGCGGCAAACAAAATAATCGTCAACCTACTAAAAAGAAAGTAGAGAACCTTCGAGGAAGCTGGGTGGAACAGCTACCCTCCGTCCTCTGGGCAATAAGGACTACTCCGAATATCGCCACCGGGGAGACTCCATTCAAGCTCTCTCACGGGTCCGAGGCCGTCCTCCCCATAGAGTTTAAGGTGAAGACCCCCCGGGTGATCGCCGCGAGCGAGGGGGATGAAGGGTGGCTAGAGGGCAACAACGCAGAGCAGAGACTGTCTTTGGACCTGGTGGAAGAACTCCGGGACTTGGCCACCATCAGACAGGAAGAGGTCAAACGGCGGATGGCTCGATATTTCGACAAACATATCCGGATCAGGCACTTTCAGAAAGGGGACCTAGTCCTGAAGAAGGTCGATGCGGCCGGCAGAGGGGCCACAGTGGGTAAGCTTAACCCCAACTGGGAAGGCCCGTATATTGTAAGCGAGGTGCTCAAGTCGGGAGGGTATCATCTCCAGGATGTGGAAGGGGTACCTCTCGACCGGGCCCGGAATGGGGATGACTTGAAACGATTCTACCCTTGAACGCTTTGTCATGTTATTTAATAAATGGCTTACTCTTCTTTTTTCGTATATAATGCTTATAACTACTGCTGCACTGAGGCCGCGGCAAGGTTGGACATTGGTGCTGGAATGCCCCAGATCGATTCCGCTCCCGGGTTCTCACCTAGACGGGGGGTTCTGGTTGATCTCTGGAGAGGCTGGCAAGGTTGGACATTGGTGCTGGAATGCCCCAGATCGATTCCGCTCCCGGGCTCTCACCTAGACGGGGGGTTCTGGTTGATCTCTGGAGAGGCTGGCAAGGTTAGACATTGGTGCTGGAATGCCCCAGATCGATTCTGCTCCCGGGCTCTCACCTAGACGGGGGGTTCTGGTTGATCTCTGGAGAGGCTGGCAAGGTTAGACATTGGTGCTGGAATGCCCCAGATCGATTCCACTCCCAGGCTCTCACCTAGACGGGGGGTTCTGGTTGATCTCTGGAGAGGCTGGCAAGGTTGGACATTGGTGCTGGAATGCCCCAGATCGATTCTGCTCCCGGGCTCTCACCTAGACGGGGGGTTCTGGTTGATCTCTGGAGAGGCTGGCAAGGTTGGACATTGGTGCTGGAATGCCCCAGATCGATTCCGCTCCCGGGCTCTCACCTAGACGGGGGGTTCTAGTTGATCTCTGGAGAGGCTGGCAAGGTTGGACATTGGTGCTGGAATGCCCCAGATCAATTCCGCTCCCGGTCTCTCACATAGACGGGGGGTTCTGGTTGATCTCTGGAGAGGCTGGCAAGGTTAAACATTGGTGCTGGAATGCCCCAGATCGATTCCGCTCCCGGGCTCTCACCTAGACGGGGGGTTCTGGTTGATCTCTGGAGAGGCTGGCAAGGTTAGACATTGGTGCTGGAATGCCCCAGATCGATTCCGCTCCCGGGCTCTCACCTAGACGGGGGGTTCTGGTTGATCTCTGGAGAGGCTGGCAAGGTTGGACATTGGTGCTGGAATGCCCCAGATCGATTCCGCTCCCGGGTTCTCACCTAGACGGGGGGTTCTGGTTGATCTCTGGAGGGGCTGGCAAGGTTGGACATTGGTGCTGGAATGCCCCAGATCGATTCCGCTCCCGGGCTCTCACCTAGACGGGGGGTTCTGGTTGATCTCTGGAGAGGCTGGCAAGGTTAGACATTGGTGCTGGAATGCCCCAGATCGATTCCGCTCCCAGGCTCTCACCTAGACGGGGGGTTCTGGTTGATCTCTGGAGAGGCTGGCAAGGTTGGACATTGGTGCTGGAATGCCCCAGATCGATTCCGCTCCCGGGCTCTCACCTAGACGGGGGGTTCTGGTTGATCTCTGGAGAGGCTGGCAAGGTTGGACATTGGTGCTGGAATGCCCCAGATCGATTCCGCTCCCGGGCTCTCACCTAGACGGGGGGTTCTAGTTGATCTCTGGAGAGGCTGGCAAGGTTGGACATTGGTGCTGGAATGCCCCAGATCGATTCCGCTCCCAGGCTCTCACCTAGACGGGGGGTTCTGGTTGATCTCTGGAGAGGCTGGCAAGGTTAGACATTGGTGCTGGAATGCCCCAGATCGATTCCGCTCCCGGGCTCTCACCTAGACGGGGGGTTCTGGTTGATCTCTGGAGAGGCTGGCAAGGTTAGACATTGGTGCTGGAATGCCCCAGATCGATTCCGCTCTCGGGCTCTCACCTAGACGGGGGGTTTTGGTTGATCTCTGGAGAGGCTGGCAAGGTTGGACATTGGTGCTGGAATGCCCCAGATCGATTCCGCTCCCGGGCTCTCACCTAGACGGGGGGTTCTGGTTGATCTCTGGAGAGGCTGGCAAGGTTGGACATTGGTGCTGGAATGCCCCAGATCGATTCCGCTCCCGGGCTCTCACCTAGACGGGGGGTTCTGGTTGATCTCTGGAGAGGCTGGCAAGGTTGGACATTGGTGCTGGAATGCCCCAGATCGATTCCGCTCCCGGGCTCTCACCTAGACGGGGGGTTCTGGTTGATCTCTGGAGAGGCTGGCAAGGTTAGACATTGGTGCTGGAATGCCCCAGATCGATTCCGCTCCCAGGCTCTCACCTAGACGGGGGGTTCTGGTTGATCTCTGGAGAGGCTGGCAAGGTTGGACATTGGTGCTGGAATGCCCCAGATCGATTCCGCTCCCGGGCTCTCACCTAGACGGGGGGTTCTGGTTGATCTCTGGAGAGGCTGGCAAGGTTGGACATTGGTGCTGGAATGCCCCAGATCGATTCCGCTCCCGGGCTCTCACCTAGACGGGGGGTTCTAGTTGATCTCTGGAGAGGCTGGCAAGGTTGGACATTGGTGCTGGAATGCCAAGGCTGGTAGTAAGGGTCAAGGGCTAAGATAACAGATTGAAGTGGTAGAGCCAGAAGGGTTGGGTTCGCAAAATTGAAAGGATTGAGGCAGGTAAGGCCTGAGGTAACGGGTCGAGACACTAGAGTCAGGGGGTTTTTTGGTTCGCAGAATGCCGATGCCTCAGCTCGCCAAGGTCGAGTTCGCCGGGCAATACCCGCGGGCGATGATAGCTCGGGCTCGCGAGACCCATATGAAGAGAGCCCCGGCGAAGGCGAGCCTAGACACCCGCATTCGCGGGCCTTCCAGAAGCACTGCCGCTTAACTTGTCATGAGCAGAAAAACGATCAAATGCGAGAGAAAGAGCCAAGAGATGCGAGCATGCACATAAACACCAACGAAAAAATTATAACTAGCATTACTCAAGATTTTTCTATGTCCGGCGGCGATCTGGCCAGCCCAAAAAGAATAATATACATTCGAGAGGAGAAGAAGCTAAAGGAGTTCATTCTGGGGGACCCTCGCCGTTCTTGCGGGCTCCCAACCACGACGCTAAGTCAAAGAGGTCCGGACAGACATCTTCGGCTGTGAACTCCATCGCGTCTTCCGCGAGCAGACTCGCGTTCTTAAGGGTCGTGAAGACGAGATTGGCGACCTCCTGCGCATCTCGCCGCCTCTGTTCCTCGCCTTCAGCAGCCCTCTGTTTAGAGCCGGCTCGCCCAGGAGAAGGGGGTAGCACGCTGCGGACCAGCTCGTCCACCCGGGTCTTCAGCATAGTATTCTCCAACACCAGCTCACCGTTGCGAGCGAGAAGCTGGGTTGCTACGTCGGCATCCTGAGCATCAAATGAGTTAAGAGAAGGCTAGAGGTCGCAAACGGCAAAGAAAAGAGACCCAAGGATCACTTACCATCTTGCCCTGCATCCCGGCGAGAAGGCTTTCCGTCACCTCCTCCCTCTCCTTAAGACCCTTGATCTCTTCGCGAGCTCTCTTGAGCTCCTCCCGGTACGCGCGGATATCCCTATCCGCCTGCAGATAGCGGCGCCCCGCCATATGCGCGAGTTCTGTCGAGCGGAACTGGGCTTGCATTTCTTCATAGACCAGTTGCCGTGGCCCCATATCTTTATAAGCAGCGGCGTCCTCGCGGCCATATAAGCCAAAGGAGAGAGAGAACACCTCCTCCCCGGCCTTACCGAGCTCCACCCAGGAGGGGTGAAGGGTGGAGCAGGAAATCCGGTTGGCATTGGGGTCCCAAGGTAGCAGGGGTTCGCCGAGGATGTCAGAAACTTTCTCGCCCAGACCGAAGTTCCTGTGGCCTTTGGGTTGGGGGGTCACGGAAGAACTCCCAACGCCCTAGTCCGCCGGGGGGTCAGGCTTTTTCGCAGGGGAAGGAGGCGAGCCGTCGGTCTCGCTTAGATAGACGACCGCGCTCCTATCCTTGGTAGCGAGGGTCTTTCCCTTCAACTTCTTGGAGGACCGCGAACCCGGCTGACTTGCGGAAGGAGGCCGCTTCTTGCCGGACCCGACGGCGGGAAGATCGCGGCAAGCCTCTGCCGCCGCGGTCGCGAGGGTGTCCGCCGTGAGAGTGATGCCTTGTGCATGCGGGGGATTAACAGGGATCTCGCGCTCGCCTGTAAAGTAAGAGCGTTATACAACGAAGAAAGGAGGAGAGTGGGGCGAGAGCGAGCCCTACCTTCCCCTTGAGGAACGGCGAGCAGCGAGTCGACATTGCGCCGCAGATAGGCAACTTCAAAGTTCTTGCCGGAGAGGTATTGGAGGAGTTTGGCGTCGGCACCACTCAGCGAGCTCGGAGGGCGGTAAGTAGCGTCATCCCGCTGGAGGGGGTGAAGTGGAGATTGCCGAAGGGTCCCTTCACCAGGAGGAACTTCTGGGTCCAATAGTGACTCTTGTTCACCGTCTCGCAGACGGTGATGTGCTGACTCGCGAAATAGGTAGTCCCATCTCGGAAGGCGCGGAAGGAAAAGACCTTGCGGAAGACGAGGAGGCTGAACTCGATCCTCTCCTCCCGCAGGTAACTGGCGAACGCGACAATATCCGCGATCGCATTTGGGGTCAACTGGCTCGGTAACACCCCATAATACCGCAACACCTACAAAGAACGATGAGAAAGTTGTTATAGCGGGCATGAAGCAGCGAGAAGGCTGGGCGAAGTACCTGACGAATTTCAGGCCACAAAGGGAGTTGCAACCCATTCTCAAAGTGCGCGATGGGGATCGCGAGCTCGTCAGCCCCGGTCTCGTTCAATGTAGATCTCTCGCTCGGACAGCGAGCCGAATATCCCTCCGGGAGATAGCGGTCCACAGCGAGTTTATACTCCTCGGCTGTGATGTTCGCGCAGTAGAACTCGTGGGCTTGAAACGCTGAGGCGCATTTTGACCGCCCCTCGCTCTCGCCATCCGCTCCCATTTGCTGATTCGTCCGCATCGAGTCAGGAAGAGGCAACTTACAAGCAGCGAACGCGAGCACGATCTTGCGAGAACGGAGATGAGCGTAGACGCGAGAAGACTGGAGAAATAAATGCGACGGGTAGGAGAGTGAACCCGAACTATTTATAAGAAATTCGGATGGGCACGGGAATCGAAGCGTCGGGAGTGCGGATAGCTAAAATAAAGTAGATTTCTGCTCAAAGGGACTGCAGTCTTGCGAGCCAGGGCTCGCCGTCGCGCGGTAATTGAGTCCCGCCCAAGGCTGGCCCGTGAGGAAAAGGGGTCCGGGAATAGCGTTGCACAGAAGCTCGCAAGCGCTCCGCGAGGGCGATCATATCAAACACAGCGGACGAACCGAATAAACCACATGCACACCACAGAAATAAAGGGAAAAATTAAAAAGGAAAAACGATAAAAGGCGAGTCGCGACGGACTCGCGAATATTACCACACCAGATATTGTTCAACAGACGTCATGAAAGGAATAAAAGCAAAAGGATAGTAGAATTAAACCCGCGGCAGCCTCAGGGGTAAGGAAGCCATTTCCAGCCACCCCGACCCGCTTGCCCGCACACGGCGGCACTCTCGGATAATGGTATTCGCGAAGTGCTTTGAACTCGTGCAGGATTAGGTGCGCTTGATCCTCGCCCCGCGAGATGTGCACGCCGGGCGAGGTAACATCTGCGCGAGGCACCGGCTCCGCCTCGACGATCAAGCGCACATTCGCGTCTTCCAACACGGCGAATCTCTCGTCAAAGGCAGCCCGGTCCGCGTCATACCGCTCCTCCAACTCGCGTAACATCATGTCGTGCTTCTGAAGCACCTCGGACACCCGACTCTTCATCCGCACGGGGTCGCCAGGGTCACCCAAGAAGTCTACAATCTGGCTAGGCGAAGGCGGTGGTGACATCTCCATCCTCCCGTGCTCTGACTCAGGGGTGGCTCCTGGGATTTTAACGAAGGAAGAGTTAGTAGGATCCGGGGACGAGCAAGAGATGGGAGCTCGCGAAAACATGCTAACCTGGCGAGGAGGGAGACTCGCGACGGGGCTTGCGCGAAGACTCCGGCCGACCCTGGAAGTTTTCGCGGAATCCCGGGACGTGGGGTTTCCCCAGACCAGGAGGGTACACCACTCTCTCCGCGACTTGGGCGCCGTCGAGAAGCGAGCCGCCTGAACTTCGCCTGCCCATCAGACCGAAGCCAGGGGTCGCCACGTTAACCTTAAGCGGGACCGGCGAGTTCACCGGGGTGGAGACTTTCTCCTTGGGACTCGGCGGTGGGGTATCTGCATAGGCCACCAACGAGTAGATATCACACGGACTTAAGCGGAGATGAGGGAGGATACGCATGACTTACGGGGTCGCGAGGTCGGCGCCTGCTGCGTCGAAGTCCCGATCCCAGCATCTAGCGATCCCAACCTTGCGGGGGACGGAGGGCGAGAGGAGGTCAGCGTGAGGCCCGCCATACGTTCCTCGGGTGGAGGGTCCTGCGAAAGGAAAAGTAGTAAATGGGTAGGCGATGTAAAAAAGTCTAGACGAAGAATACCTGTTGTGCGAGCCCGTTATCCGGCGGCGGGGGCGAGGCAGGAGACGACGACACGTCCCCCCCCCCCCCCCCCCCCCCCCCCTGCGACATCCGAACCGTCTTGGCCTTCTTAGGCTGTGGGGAAGGAGATGTGGCCAAGTTGAACATCCAGGCGTTGCGCTCGGCGACCTGGGCCTTCGCCATCTCTCTCGAAGCCTTCAGTCGATCTCGCGCGCTCAGCGTGGAGGACATTCTGAGAAGTTGTTTTCCGCGAGGATGATGGGGAAGAAAAAGCTTGATCACTAGCCGCGGCGGACGGTATTTATAGCTTTGGGCGTGGGACCCACCACAAGATTCCCGCCACGTCAGCCGAATCGGCGAACACCAGGGTTGGTTGTTTCTTCGCGAGCTCAAGACAACCTCGTGAAGAGCGGGGATTGTGTACAACCTCGATGTTCGCCAGGAAGGGGGTTCCAAGTTCGCACGACCGGGCGAGCCAGCCGACCTGCCCAGTTTGCCAGGCGATCGAAGGCGAGCCCAGATGGGGGCGAGCCCGGGAAGAGGCGAGCCAGCCGGTCGGAGGAGCTCGCTGGGCAGGTCCGGGCCCTTGGGGTGCAAATAGCCATTTCTGGGGTACAGTTAGCCATTTCGGCGAGCTCGACCCGCTAAGGAGTGGTTCAGCAGGCGAGCCAGCCGGCTGAAGAAGTTCGCTAGGTGACCGAAGGCGAGCCCAGATGGGGGGGAGCCCAGGAAGAGGCGAGCCAGCCGGTCGGAGGAGCTCGCTGGGCAGGTCCGGGCCCTTGGGGTGCAAATTGCCATTTCTGGGGTACAGTTAGCCATTTCGGCGAGCTCGACCCGCTAAGGAGTGGTTCAGCAGGCGAGCCAGCCGGCTGAAGAAGTTTGCCAGGCGACCGAAGGCGAGCCCAGATGGGGGGGAGCCCAGGAAGAGGCGAGCCAGCCGGTCGGAGGAGCTCGCTGGGAAGGTCCGGGCCCTTGGGGTGCAAATAGCCATTTCTAGGGTACAGTTAGCCATTTCGGCGAGCTCGACCCGCTAAGGAGTGGTTCAGCGGGCGAGCCGTAGAGACAGGCGAGCCAGCCGGCTGAAGAAGTTCGCCAGGCGACCGAAGGCAAGCCCAGATGGGGGCGAGCCCGGGAAGAGGCGAGCCAGCCAGCCGAAGGAGCTCGCTAGGTGGCCTTGGCGAACCTCATGTTCGCTGAACAGGTCGAGGGTCTTGGGTTCGCTGGTAATTGGGATGGTCTTTTACCAGAAAACCCCTGGTGGCCTGCGGTTAGCCCCTCCGGACAGCGGAGTTTGGCTGTTAGCAGACCAATTTGGGGTGCGGATAGTAAGAACGGACAGCGGGAGTTGGCTATTGACAGACCACAAAACCAAAATCTATAAATAGACCTTGAAGGGCACCTTGGAAGAGAGCCGGTTCATTATCTTTGAGCTCTTCTCTCCCTAGGTCGCTTTGGTTTGGGCTCTCTAGCTCTCCAAGGTGCCCGAGTCTTAGCTTTGGCTTGGGAGGGGAAGCGCTCAACGATCTTCCGGGTTAGTGGAGGGACCTCCTCGCTGAGACTAGGGTCTTTGTTCTTTGCTCGAATCGTCGGCCTTACCTCTCCCGAGGGACCGGTAAGGGCTAGCTGCCCCTCATTTCGGTGAGGGCCCCGAGCTCCACAAGAGACCGAGAAATCGGTTTCAACACTTAGAACTTTCTGTATAATATCTGTTCGACAAATTTGAGTAAATTCATCGACCGCCTTTCGACGAATGTGCATGTTTTTTGTCAAGCGCCGTCCATATCATCTTCTGCTTCTGATTCTGATTTTTCTTCATCATAATTGTTGGCTGAGGCATTGATTGTCATCATGCAGAAATTCTTCTCTTCTTCATCATCATTGGCGCTGGATGAAGAAGCATATCCTGACTCACTGTCTGAGTCATAAATGGCCATTAAGCATTGGTCATTTTCTTTTGTTTCTTCATCATCAGAAGTGCAGGATGAAGATTCTGATTCAGATTCTGTTTCACTCCAGGATTTTGCTACAAATCCTCTCCCCTTCTTTTTGTGATTGTGGGAGGAAGATTTGCTGGAGTTTCTTTTTTCCTCCTTTTCTTTTCTCTTTTCCTTCTTATCCTACTTGTTTTGATTTTCTGGACAATCAGGTGCAATGTGTCCTGGTTTCCTGCAACCAAAACATATAATTTTATTAGCATGATTTTTGTCATACCTTGGCTTGTCTTAGTTTCTGGATGACTTTTTCCTGAAGTCTTTCTTAGCCATCTTGTAAAAACTTTTGGCTATAAGACTCATAAACTCCTCATTGTCAGGAGTTTTACCTTCTTCTGCATCAGCTGCTTTGAAAGCTATGCTCTTTTCTTTCTTTGTTGCTGGAGATGTAGTGGATGATTCTGCTTCCCTGGACTTGATGAGCTGCTCATAAGATTTGAGCTTGCCCAACAGTGCTTCTGTGGTAATCTCATTGAGACTCCTGGCATCCTTGATTGGCCAGATACTTGAGTCCCATGTGCTAGGGAAGCACATTAAGATCTTGTCATTTATTTCAGTGATAGAAATCACTTTGTCCAAGGTCTTCAGCTCATTTATTATGAGACTGAGTCTGTTGTACATGTCAGCCACTGTCTCTGTGTCTCCTTTCTTGAAGTTTTCATACAGAGAGATCAAGTGTGATCTTCTGTCTTTTCTCTCATCTGCAGAACCTGCAACCATGTTGTTCAGAGAAATCCAAATTTCTCTAGCTGATGTACATTCAACCACTTTTTGAAACATATCATCAGACATGGTTTGAGCCAATATGTTCATGGCTTTAGCATCTGAATTTCTTTGCTTCTTTTGAGTTTCTGTCCACTCAGGAGGTGGGACAGCAAGATTGTCTCCTGTAGCTTCAGTGCTGGTTGATGTTGTAGGTGCTGGAGGCCCTGTCAGAATAACATTAAAAATCTCTTCATCAATGGAGTTCATATAAAGCCTAATCCTTGCTTTCCAAAGTGCAAACTTGCTAAGGTTGCACATTGGAGGTCTTGTGCTTGAGTATTCCTTGTTTTGTGCCATGAGTTTTTACAAAGAAAATAAACAAAAACTCCAGATGAATTTAAGATCTAATTGATCTTTGTGATTCAGGTGTTAGCCTGTAAAGAATCAACCTCCTCTGATATCAATTGAAAGTGGAGGTTAGATCTTAAGTTACTCTAGAGGGGGGTGAATAGAGTATTAAAAAAAAATTATTAGTTTTTAAAGCGGAATTAAAATACTGATGTATATATATATATGTGTAATGCAAAGTGTGTTATATAATTTGAATAAAGAAAATAGCACACAGCACAGAAACAATATAGAAAATCACAAGCACAGGGGACACAAGGAATTATAGTAGTTCCCCAATAAATCTGGGTACGTCTACTCTTCTACCACAGCTGGTAGGACATCCACTATGAGTTTTTGATAAGGTGTCCACACACCACAGAGCTTTTGATAAGGTGCTCAAGACCAGGGGTTTTTTGATAAGGTGTCCACACACCAATAAGCTTTTGATAAGGTGCTTAAAAACCACACAAGGATTTTTTGATAAGGTGTCTTGCCACCACTGTGTAAACTTTTGGAGGGAGAATTAACCCTGTACAAGATAAGGTAAGAAGGTTTAGAGTGTTTTTCTCTGTCAATATTTCTGACAGAAGACAAAAGATGTTGAGGATGAAAGCTCCCCCTGTCTGTTTGAAATTGTTGACAACTTGAAGATGAAGCTTTCTCTAAAACAGAAGTCTTCTGTAGCAGATTAATCTGGAAGAGGTAAATCTTTAGATTGTTGTTGCTCTTTTGAAGACTTGAACTTGCAGCAGATCTGAGAGAATGAATGTTGTTCTCAGAGAGATGAAGATGCTGCTTTTAGGAAGAAGAAGACTGAAAGTATATGTTCTCTGTGTGTTTATTCTTCTTCATCTCCTTTCTCTAATCCTTCTGTATTCTTGTTGTTCTCCAGAACTATATTTTTGAGAAACTTAAAAAAAATAACTGTGTAAGATCTGTGTCGTAAAGGAGTATACAACTGTTTTTGTATATACCTTCTTCTGTGATGGATTTCTAATTTGAAATTCAAATCATCTCTCTTTATGGAATATATTATTCTGGCTTAAATCCTTCTTGGAACTGTAACAGCCACCAAAACGATTTTGGCAGGTCCTTTTTGATTCCTTTGATGTGAAAGATGTCGTAGCATTAAATGTCAATGGCTATTCTTGTCTTGGAATAGAAGGAATAAAAGAATATAATAAATGAATAAGATATCCTTACTAAACTGACTGAATACGTCCAAAAGTACTTAAATTGATCCGTTAAGGTCGTCGATCTGTGTTCAGAGAGTTGACAAAATAACTGATATAGATGATCTGGACTTGTATTTGTCGAACTGAGCTTTCATATAGAATTTGTCGAGCTCTAGCTGGAATTCGTCGAACGCTGCTTACCATTTGTCGAACGCTGCTCAGAGAATGTCGAGCGCTGGAACTGGCTATAATTCTTCTGTCTGCTGAGATGAATTTGTCGAACGAAGCTAGACATTCGTCGAACGCCACTCGCCATTTGTCGAATGCTGGGAACTTAAATATTCCTTAAGTTCTAGCTAATTAATCAGCCTAAAGACTTGACCCTTAAGCTATACAATGGGGTCAACTTGATCCTTAGTTAAAACATAGTTATAGAGCATGCAGATCGTCGAATGGAGCTTTCAGTTCGTCGAGCACAATTTCGTCGAACGTTAGTTTCGTCAAGCGCAAATGCCCAGTGTTAAGATTAACTCCTGGCGTTAAATAGCTTTCAATCCTCCAGCTTCTGGTTAGTGTCAGAACATTTTTGCAGCAACCTGGTGTCATATCTGTCCAAATCTATATGCTAAAAACACAATGATAAACAAGATCAAGTACAAGTAGGATTTGTTATTCTCAAATCAAAGGGATGCGGAAAACAATATTCCAATAGGAAACTCAGCTATGGAAGAGGAATGCAAAGAAGATGTCAAAGGAACCTTTGGTTCAAATCTTGCCTCATCCCATAGCAATGTAAGAAAATCAAAATCCTCTCATCTTGTAAGAAATTCTATTTCTACACTACATATGCTTAAAATTGCTAAACATAGAATTAAAAATTTGAAAATTGCTAATTTTAAACTACGTTTAGAAAATATAACTTAACAAGCAAATGCTAAAGTAGAATCAAGTAATGATGTGTTAAATTATCGTTCATGCTCTTTAATTGAAAATGCTAAACCTTGTTTTGATTGTAATACTTTTAAAAAGGAACTCAAGGTTTTTGAAAAAGATCTTTTAAATTCAAAAATGATTATTCAAAAGTCTTGAAGTATTAAAAAAATCTCTTATTTCTAGTTTATCAAATCTTCAAAAGTCCAAGCACTTAACTTCATATTATAAAAGTAGTTCTAGATGAAAGAGTGGAATTGAAAATCAACAAGTAAATAAAATGTTTTTATCAAATGCCCATAATCACTCACTCTTTCAACATTCAATTCTTAAGAAATACCATCACTTTTATAAACTCTCTAAGAATGATTATTCTAAATCTCTTTTTCTGATTATCAACATCAATCTTGTTTTGAAAAATAATATCAATAAACATAATTCTCAAACTAATTGTTTTTCAACCAACCATCACTATAAAAAGATGTCATATAATCATAATATGAATTTGAAAGAAAATCAACCAAAGTATGAATGGAGGCCCAAAATTAAAAATGAAACTCTAACTTCACTTGTAAGGGCCCATTCATCACTATCTCCCCAAAATCCAACATGAAGTATTTGGGTACCCAAAGGAACCATCCCACTTGGTCCCCTTTGGATACCTAAATCTCTCATTCATTAATATCCAATCATTTGCATGAAGTAGAATTAATTAAAAATGAAATATCAAATTTCTACTTTATGATATACTTTAATGTCTTTTTTTCTTATTTTTTTAATCTATCATGTCATGGTCACTTTATATTTCATGGGATATGACTTACACATTTTAAGCCTAAAGTTTAACAAATCAAATTGAATTAAATTGAATACAAATTCATATAATTTTTAAGTGACCTGTCTATCTTTCATAAATTCATTGCTTATAAATATCTTATATTATCCATATAAATCTAATTCTAAATTTGTTATGAGATATTTATATAAATTAATAAAATCATGAACCCCAATTTTTCTCTTTTGGAAAATTATGAGTCTATAAAATTTAAATATTAAGTATGGGTAACAACCAATAACACTTAAATATCTTGAGAAAGGGAGGTTTGGGATGTCACCCCATCGTATCTCCTAGTACCGCTGCGAGCCCTTCACCGGGTAGACCTCGGGAAGTCCAAGATCCACTCTAATTTGCTATGTCCAACTAAAGTCTAGGAAAGATCAAATTAATTATAGACTTTTGTGTACTCTTGCAATGACCGAAAAAGAAAACTATCATTATCTTGTACTTTCAGAAAATTATATATATTCAAAATTTGTAATTAAAAAGAAAATCACAAAAGGCATATTGAAAGAATTAAATTGAACATAAAGACATAATGTTTTCAAGTGCTCTATCTTTTCTTTTTCTAAAGTTTTATCCTTTTTAAATCCATTGCCTATAAATTTCTTACTTTATCATTATAAATTGAATGATAAATTTGTTAAGTGATTACTTTCAAAAATGGATTTAAATGGGTTTTTAGGTGTCTTAGGCTAAAATATTAAATGCACAACTTATTGCATATTTGTCTATTTTCTTTGCTGCATATGATAGCCCTTATAATGGAAAATCATGATCTACAAAAATCGGGATTGAAAAATTAAAAAAATGATGAATATGATTTTTCACACTCCAGCATGATCAAGTGATATCCTATGCTAAAATTCTCTATAATCATATATCATATTTCATGATCTATCAAGAATTATCTTAAATCAACTATTTTTATCAACCTTAGGAATTATGAAATATATGATGGCTATTGGTATTATAGTTTCATATCTTGTTTTATGTGTGTGATGTGCATCTCTACTGTTTGCACGTATCTCATTATAGTTAGACCTAAGAATTAACTTGGTATCAACATGATGAAATCAAATAGAATTGTCACTTCATTCCAGGTCTATGAAAATTCAAAACTCTATGATTGAATACTTGCAACTCAATTATATATTTGTCTTTCTTTACATAGCTTTGCACCTTGTTATCCTAACTCATCATACTAGCATCATCACTTACCATTGGTAGAAATCAAAGTCCATGCTAGTTAAATCAAGCTATGTTAAAATAAAAGATATTTACTAAAATCTGAAAAATTATAATTTCCATTGTGGTTGTTCGCATGAATAAATTTTTTTTAAATGGATTTAAAAACAACAATCATTGATATAATTGTAAATCCAAAACCTAATCATGCAATAATATCATAATTCATGTATTTAAGGTTTTCACGTGTAGTATGTCCATAATCATTAGCCTATGATATTTGGCTCACAATAACGAGGACATATGATTGCGTGTATTAGAGACCTAACCTCAAAGTCATGTCTTGTCCTTAACCGGGGAGGGTTCCAATAGGGCCTTGCGAGGCACTGAGGGGAAAGAGTGCTAGGTTGAGCGTCGTCTTTTGTATGCATATGGGATTAACACCCCAACCTACGACATGTGTGTAGCTCCTCATGCCCATCCATCAGTTAGTACGGGGCTAGAGTGTAGTCATATTGTTAAGGTATTTTGATCATAGATATACTAATATTATATTCATTGCATGAATATCATCTCACTCTTTATACTTAAATCATGCATATTATGTTTGTTCTATCTTTGCATCTTATGTTTGCATATTTTATTATTTCGAGCTTTAATGATTTTATAAAACACAAGAATTTGAAAAATCATGAATAACACGCCTAAAAGAGCCTTCAAACCATCTCTAAGAAGTCTGAAATTTTAATACTAAGAAGACCTCTTTATATTTCAACTGAATTATGAAAAATATTTTTCAAAAAATCAAAAATTGGACTACAGTTTCGGCGTTATGTGTTGGAGTTGGAGAACACTTTTGGACAGGGTTCATTGAACGGCGTTCAATGAACGGAGAAGAGTTCGTCGAACTCCGCCTGTGCTTGAAGAACCGAGATGGGTTCGTGGAACGATGTTCGACGAACGGAGAAGGGTTTGTCGAACGGCGTTCGACGAATGAAGAAGGGTTCGTCGAACTCCATCTGCGTTCGACGAATGAGTCCTTAAGGAGAAGTCATCTCATCGGATGTTATCGAACCGTCTCAGCGGTTATACATGTCGTCTCAGCGGATGGTGCTGGACCGTCTCAGCGGTTATACATCCTGTCTCAGCGGATGGTGCTGGACCGTCCCAGCGGATATACATCCTGTCTCAGCGGATGGTGCTGGACCATCTCAGCGGATATTATCGAACTGTCTCAGTGGAGGTTTGGTCTGAGCCCAGTTTGGCGCCTTATTTAAAGGGTGCGTAACCCTGGTTTAGGGTTAAGGTCATTAAGTCCAAGAGAGTGCAATAGTGTTTTTGCGTGGTGTCCTTGGCGGCGGTTCCTCTATTCTTGTCGGAAGAGGGTTAAGTGAGTAGGATCGTCTTTGATCCTTGTAACCTGTATGCTGTAATCCATCTTGGTGAATAGATCAAAGAGAATTGGAAGGGGATAGGGGGCGTAGCCCGGATTGGGTGAACCTCTGAAAATCTATGTGCCTTCTATGTTTTGTTGTTTCATTTTTCCCTGTCGAATTTCTCATCTCGGCACACCCTGTTTTTCTTTACATTTGGTATCAGAGGGAGGTTCTTGATCCTGTAGATGGGTTCTGGTGGCGTGCGGATCGAGATCGAGAAGTTTGACGGAAGTCGATTCGATCTATGGAAGATGAAGATGGAGGATATGTAGATTGATCGAGATCTATGGTCTGCGATCGAAGATGATCCTCCTGTTCCTAATGTAGCAGAGAAGGATGCGAGTGCATCGAAGGGAAAATCTGCAGACGCGACTGCAGATGGTGTAGCGGAGGCGGCGGCCTGAACGAAAACCGATTGGAAGGCTAAGGGCCTGATCTGGTTATTCCTTGCAGATTCAATCTTGACTAACATCATGGAGGAGACTTCGGCACGAAGTCTGTGGAGTAAGTTGGAGTCCCTCTACCAGAGCAAATCCCTGGTAAACAAATTGCTCTTGAGGAAGAAGTGGTATAAACTTCAGATGCGTGAGGGTGATTCATTTTCAGAACACTTGACTCAATTCAACACCATTGTGAGTCAGTTAATCTCTATCGGTGAGAAGATCTCGGATGAGCATAGAACCATCACCTTGTTGTGCTCACTGCCAGATTCATGGGACAATCTGATTATCGTGATTGGGGGGAGTGGAGACAAGGAACTATCATATGATACTGTATGTGCAGCTCTTTTATCTGAGGAGACTAGGAGAGGAGGTTCTGAGGCGACAAGCAAAGGTGCTTTGAGTGTATCTAGATCCCGTCCTCAATGAAGGGAGTGCAAGCAGGGTGGATATCGAGATAAGTCTCTAGGTGGATCCAAGAGCCAGGAGAGGGAGAAGAGTAAGAAGCTCGTTCGGTGCTGGAAGTGCAATGAGACTGGTCATGTGAAGTCTCAATGTCCAAACAAGGCCGTTCAGAACAAGGAGACTCCGACAAATTATGGTACGAAGAAGGAGGGCGATGGCAGTGACATGTAAATTGCTGCTGCGTGCGTTGCTCAAAGAGATTCAGATTTGTGGTATGTAGACACAGGAGCATCATACCACATGACCCCTCATAGGCACTGGTTCTGTGAGTATGAGAGGTTTGACGATGGAGATGTCATGCTAGGAGATGATTCAGCTGTCCAGATCATTAGGGCGTGGCAAGGTGATGTTGAAGTTGTCTAATGGGACCACAAGGTCTCTTCCAAATGTGATGCACATTCCTGGGATGATCAGGAATTTAATCTCGGTGGGTTCCATGGCAGATGCAGGAGTGCACTTCAGCTGTGACAAGCAAACTTGCAAGATGTCAAGGGGGGCAATGATGATTGCCAGTGGAGTAAGACATGGAACACTATATACTCTGCTTGCTGATATAGTGGTTCCAAGTGGGGCTCTTATCTCTGAGAGCCAGAAGGTTGACCTGGAGGAGGTGTCCAGGCTATGGAATCATCGGCTTGGGCATATCAGTGAGAAGGGGATGTCGGCTATGGCATCTGGTCAGATGGTGGAAGGGGTGCCGGAGTGTTCCACAAGCCTTGGGTTCTGTGAACATTGCCTGCTTGGCAAACAGACCAGGGTAAGCTTTCGTGGGACGGGCACGAGGGCAACTGAAGTGCTGGAGCTGATACACAGTGATGTGTTTGGGACAACTCCAGCTCCATCTCTTGGCGGCACAAGGTATTATGTGTCCTTTACTGATGACTTCTCACGGTATTCCTGGATCTATTTTCTCAGGTCCAAGTCAGAATTTCTGGACAGGTTTAAGGAGTTTAAGAACCTAGTGGAGAACCAGTTGGAGAGAAAGGTGAAGGTCCTCCATTTTGACAATGGAGGGGAGTACTGCTCTGATGCCTTTGAGCAGTACTGTACTGATCAGGGGATTGCACTGCAGAAGACCACACTGCATACTCCAGAGCAGAATGGAGTGTCCGAGAGGCTGAACAGGACCTTGATGGAGAAGGCCAGGTGCATGCTCAGTTGGGCAGGTTTGGGGAAGGAGTTCTGGGCTGAAGTAGTGGCCACTGCAACTTTCCTGAACAACAGGTCCCCTACATCTGCTGTGGAGGGATGTACTCCCTTTGAAGTCATCTTCAAGAGAAAGCCAAACTTGGCCTATGCTCGTGTGTTTGGGTGTGATGCATATGTTCACATTCCAAAGGAGAAGAAGGGGAAGCTTGATGTCAAGTCTGAGAAGTGCATCTTTGTGGGTTACAAAGATGGCCTAAAAGGCTACAAGCTTTGGAACCCTGTGACTAGGACTGTAACATTCAGCAAGGATGTGGTGTTTCATGAAACCAATCCTCAGGCAGTCACACAAGCTGAGAAGGCCAAAGAAGCAGAGAAAGGAACAGTGGTGGTGGAAGGAAGCTTTGAGAAATGAGCTACTACTGTTGGGGCTAAAACTGATTCTGAATCAGATGATTTGGAGGTGGTGAGAAGTGATGATGAGTCATAAGATGAAGTAGAAGAAATTCCACTTCTGAGGAGATCGACAAGGGAAAGAAAGGCACCAGTGAGATATCCCCAATGTGCAGTCACTGCACAGTGTTGCCTAAGTATGCTTGGTGAAGATCCAATCTCTGCCAGAGATGCTAGATCAAGGGATGATTCAAATCAGTGGGAGCTAGCCATGGTGTATGAAATGGAGTCTCTGAGGAAGAATCAGACTTGGAGTCTTTGTAAGCTTCTTAAGGGGAGGAAGGCCATTGGAAGTAAATGGGTCTTCAAGAATAAGGTGAAGGGGGATGGCACTATGGAGAAATACAAGGCAAGGTTGGTTGCAAAGGGATTCTCCCAGGTAGAAGGTGTTGACTATGATGAGATCATCTCACCTGTAGCTAAGATGACGTCGATCAGATTGGTTCTTTCTATTGCGGCAGCGCATGATCTAGAGATCGAGCAGATGGGTGTGAAGACCGCGTTTCTTCAAGGTGATCTGGAGGAAGAGATATACATGAAGCAGCCGGAAGGATTCGAAGCCAAGGGCAAGGAGGATCAGGTCTGCATGTTGAAGAAGTCCTTGTATGGACTAAAGAAATCTTCGAGGATGTGGTACCAGAAATCCGACACCTACATGCTGGATTTAGGTTTTGAAAGATCAAATTCGGACCACTGTGTATACATTCAGAGAAAGGGAGAGCAGTTCATCTTCCTGACACTCTATGTAGATGATATGCTACTGGTGGGCAATTGTGTCAGGATGATCCAACATGTGAAGAAGCTGCTCTCAGCCAAATTCGAGATGAAGGATTTGGGGCCAGCAAGTGTCATCTTGGGAATGCAGATTTCCAGGGATCGAATCAAGAAGAAGCTTTGGTTGGGGCAGCAGAGGTACGTCGAGAAGATGTTGAAGAAGTTTAACATGATGGACTTCAAGCCAGTGGGAGCACCAATGGCAGTTGGGTGCAAGTTATCTGCAGAGTTGAGCCCAAAGACACAAGATGAGGTCGAGGACATGGCGAAGGTCCCTTATTCTAATGATGTGGGAAGCTTGATGTACGCCATGTTCTGCACTCGCCCTAACATTGCTCAAGCAGTGGGTGTGTTGAGCCGGTATATGGCTACACCAGGAAAGGAACACTGGAACGCGGTGAAGCGTGTGTTCAGGTATCTCCAAGGCACTTCAAATTACTCCCTATGTTTTGAAGGAGCTGGTGAAGGAGGAGTCCTGGACATGGTTGGGCACGTGGATTCAGATTGGGGAGGTGATCTGGATAGCAGGAGATCCACCAGTGGATACGTGTTCACACTGTTTGGAGGTGCTATCAGCTGGATGAGTCGGAGGCAATGCATGGTGGCTTTCTCATCAACGGAGTCAGAGTACATGGCTCTTACTCATGCGAGCAAGGAAGCCATATGGCTGCGGAGGCTATGTTTGGAGCTCGGGTTTGAGCAGGGGCCAGTGAAGCTGTGGTTTGACAGTCAAGGGGCTATTTAGCTAGCCAAGAATCCAGCCTTCCACGCATGAACCAAGCACATTGATATCCAGTACCATTTCATCCGGGAGAGGGTGGAGAAGAAGGTAGTTCAACTAGAGAAGGTGGACACGATGGAGAACAGCTCTGACTTTCTTACCAAGGCAGTTCATGTTGCCAAATTTCAGTGGTGTGCAGCGGCCGTAGGGTTGAAGAAGAAGGTTGGAGGAGCAGCTCTCGTCGGAGGAAGATGTTCACCAAGTGGGAGAATGTTGGAGTTGGAGAACACTTCTGGACAGGGTTCATTGAACGGCGTTCGATGAACGGAGAAGAGTTCGTCGAACTCCGCCTGTGCTTGAAGAACGGAGATGGGTTCATCGAACGACGTTCGACGAACGGAGAGGGGTTTGTCGAATGGCGTTCGATGAACGAAGAAGGGTTCGTCGAACTCCGTTTGCGTTCGACGAATGAGTCCTTAAGGAGAAGCCATCTCAGCGGATGTTATCGAACCATCTCAGCGGTTATACATGCTGTCTCAGCGGATGGTGCTGGACCGTCTTAGCGGTTATACATCCTGTCTCAGCGGATGGTGCTGGACCGTCGCAGCGGATATATATCCTTTCTCAGCGGATGGTGCTGGACCATCTCAGCGGATATTATCGAACTATCTCAACGGAGGTTTGGTCTGAGCCCGGTTTGGCGCCCTATTTAAAGGGTGCGTAACCCTGGTTTAGGGTTAAGGTCGTTAAGTCCAAGAGAGTGCAATAGTGTTTTTGCGCGGTGTCCTTGGCAGCGGTTCCTCTGTTCTTGTCGGAAGAGGGTTAAGTGAGGTAGGATCGGCATTGATCCTTGTAACCTTGTATGTTGTAATCCGTCTTGGTGAATAGATCAAAGAGAAGAGGAAGGGGATAGGGGACATAGCCCGGATTGGGTGAACCTCTGAAAATCTGTGTGCCTTCTATATTTTGTTGTTTTGTTTTTCCCTGTCGAATTTCTCATCTCGGCACACCCTGTTTTTCTTTACATTATGAAGCTAACGCCTGGTGTTAGCCCCATTGCTCCAAAAAAAATGTTTTTACTTCTTTTTGAAAAATTCCTGGTTAGTTTGGGTTTATTTCTCTGGCATAGAATATCATTTACTGAAAGGACTATTAAAGACTTCTATGTTTTTCAGAAAATATTTAAAAATAAATACAAAATTACAAAACAATTTAAAACAAAACAAAAATATGTTTTTCTCTCTTTATGTGTGTTTATTGTTTTTTACTTATATAAAAATTCAAAAAAATTAAAAAACTGATTGTTATTCACTATCATTGTCAAAGATGATTAATAATATGAATTAAAGATTAAATACAATGTTTAATTTAACTTTCAAGTTTCTTAAAAACATTGTTTTGTATTTGTCATGCATTGAAAATTATCTTGCTATGTGCAATGAAATTGATTATAGATAAATATGTGTAGAAATGCTTAACATGCCTCTAAGTATGAGTAATGTATTATGTTTGATAATAATTCATTTACTCACTTATTTTTATTAACCTACGTATGTTTACAATCTTATTCTTGCATGATTGTGTAGTGTAATAACAATCAAAATTAAAATGCATAAATAGATTACCTACACAACATTAAATTGGTTATTTCAATTCTTTGTTTTCATGCACTTGTGATTAGAAAAATGTGGTACATAAAACAAAATTTCTATGTTCGCAAAAAATAAGTGAATTTGGAGTCCTTGGTCATAAAAATCAAAATCGAATAAAAATGAATGACAAGGAAAACTCAACCAAAAATTGTAGTGTCTTATGCAAACAAAATTTTCACCACTTCTCTTTAAAGAAAATATCTTTATGAGCATTGAAATATTGTGGAAGTAATAGTATTTGTGTATTTTAATGTTGTGTTTTTTCATTATATATGTCATGTGTTTTTTATTGATTCACTTGTATACCTTATCAAAACACAATTTTGTACACATCATTATCCTTCATAAAACTTCTACTCATAAGAATTGGACCCTAATGATCATCTACACCATTCTCTACAAACTTAAGTAAATGCACTAGATAACAAAGCATGACCGCTACAATGTTTATGTTTACTTGAAATGTAAATTTTATTACATTGTAGTTTTTGTATCTTTTCTTGATATTATAAAATCATGCTTGCAATTTTATCTAAATGGAAGTGCATCTATTGAATCTTTAACTCAAACATCAACTTTTCAAATTTAAAACTCATTATCCTTTATAGGATTTTAACTTCTAAAATGATGTTTATGTTTAAGAGTGCTTATTATATTCTTCCGCTAAGATTACGACTTATGCTCTTTCATGACTATTATCTTTTCAACAAGTGGTATCTTAAAATAAGAATGCTTACTTTATTATGTTAGTTATGTTCCTTACTACTTTATGTTCCAGCAAGCTTATGTTTTTCTCAACAAGTAGTATTTAACAAGCTTTTGATTGCATCTTATTTTTCTTCTCAACATAGAATGTATTACTCTTTATTGCACACTCTCACCTAAACCCTCATTTTGATACTATCAAAAGGGAAGAATAAATTGCATAAATCTAATATTTAGGAGGAGTACATTATAATAATATCAAACTCAAGAAAAGTATCTTTGTAGGGGGAGTAATCATATAGGAGGTGCATACACTATCCTTTGCTCGATCATGACAATCCTTCAATAAGTGATTCCTAATATCAATCTTAGTAGATATACACTCATCCCTACCTCCTTTTGATTATAACAATAGGGGGAGAATAAATTGAAGAAATAAATTAAAGAAATCTATTATTTAGTGGGAGTAAAATAGGAAATGCCTTCATTTATGGGGAGTATCCACATAGGGGGAGTATGCATGTTTATAACATTTATCATATACTATAAACACTACTCTAATTCTGTTGTATTTCTTATTAGTCGATTTGTTATTATCAAAAAAGGGTTATCAAAAGGGGGAGATTATTGGAGCTTTTGTTCCGCATCTCTTAGTTTGAGAATACCAAATCACACTATGTATTTGATCTTGCTTGTGTGTTTATAGTGTGCAGGTTGTACATGTATTATAGCTACACATCTCTATCTGTAATATGCTGATTGGAGATGATTCTCTAAAAAGTGAGCTAACGCCCCGCGTTAGAGTTAACGCCCCGCGTTAACTTTTCATCGATAAGGGATGTCATCGTTAAGGGAATGACATTGAGAAGAACTTTCAACGAGAACCAAAATACAATGCCATTGTTAACACTTAACGCTAGCGTTGAGTCCTCAAACTGCCACGATCTCGACGGTTGCACAATCTCAGCCACGACAGACACGATAACTAACATAGGCATTAAGTACTTTATGCCAGGCATTAGCTCTCATACCTATTGAAAGAGCATCCCCTCTCATTCTATGATTGATGATTCCAGTATTCTGATTCTTTAGAGAGAGGCTCCTCTACAACAATTGAGAGATCTCCCTTTGGCCAACATGAAGATCTAAAGAAGATTTTGAAGGAGAAGGTCTACAACGCATATTCAACACGAAGGGCGAACGCATCAAGAACGCCGATTTTCACATCACCTTCGTCTTCACCTTCAGAATTTCTTGGGAAGTTTCTTTTTCAAATCTCTTTTATTTTATCTTTTTGTTACGGGTGTAAAGAAATAGTTCGAGAAGAACGTCAGATTTCGGGATGGATTCCTTGGGGAATTTACCACCTTGTGCGTGGAGACTAGGTCGAGGGTAGATCTAGTGGGTGGCTAGAGCCCTTATTTAGGGATAAATAGGCTATAGCCAACTGTCTTTGGGAGAAGGACTGGTGAATCTCAAAAAAAGGTTTTATATTCTCGCCTTGATTTCTAGCATTATAAAAACCAATCATTTGTGTAATTAATTTATTATGAAATTAAATCATGTATTTTAATGTTTTATTAAATTGATTTTATTTCCTATTCAAGAATGTTTAAGATTATATTTTCATCATAGCATTAAAGCAAACATTTGTGTAATAAATTTCTTTGAAAATTAATATTCATTTTTATTATCTTTGATTTTCTGGAATTGTATTTCATTTAAGATTTCATAAGTAAAATCACGGTGACAATCTTTTTGTGCTAAGGAAAATTTCCTGGAGAGATAACGCCCAACGTTAACCCTTAACACCAGGCGTTAGCAATAGTTAACAAAAAATTTTGTTTCTCTTCTTTAAAAAGGAATCATCAATATAATCTTATCTGAGATATTTAAATATATTTAATATATTTTCTTATAAAATATTCTGAAACTTTGGTCGCAAACTCTTACATTTTTAAATAAGAATTAAATTCCACAAAACCCTTATTCACCCCCCCTGTAAGGGTGCCATAAGATCCAACAGAAACTATTATCTTATCAACAGATTTTTGTGATTTGCTTAATTAACTAAAAAGAGAAATAAATTGCAAGATTAGGGAAGGGTTTAGGCAATGATTAAATGATTAGTACCCGATGTTGAATCACCTCGGCTTGAGAATAATTAAAAAGTAAATAACAAAACTCTAAATCTCTTTAAATCAGATACTTTGACACGCCACTCTCGAGGAAGTGCCCAACTGAGCTTAGGATGAAATGACCAAACTCTTGTTCTTTAATTGAACAACTAAGGCTTGCTTTACGCTATGAACCCCACTATTGGATTTGACTCCAATCCGGGAGATTTTCGTCATCCTCTCTCGAGGGGTGCATGTAACTCTCTTTACCCTTGAGTGATTGATTAATACTTGATCCTCTCGGCTAACTAAGTATAAAAACCTAAGTGAAAATGACATATCGAAAATATGACCTCACTAATTTAAAAATCAAGGGTAAATCAAAAGTGCTCATTTTAAAGAGAAAAGGAGGGGTTGAAGATCACAACTTGATTATGTCATCCTCAGATCTTCTCGATCGAGTAGTAATGGGAGTTTAGTTAATCATGGTGGAGGGGTAAGAGGAAAGCATGAAATAAATTTGCATGAAAATTACTAAAGCAGAGAGATGTTACGAAAAGACAAATAAAATTATATTAATAAAAAAAGTTGGTTACAAGTGCAAAAGAGGCCACAACAATAATGAAAAGAGATAACAAGTTCACTAATAAATGTTGCATGAAAATCTAAGAAACATTTGCTTGAAAAGAGGAGAGAAAGAGTGAGAACATAAGGGAAAACACTTACAAACAGTAAGTATAGCAACTAGCAGCACCTCCCCACTCCAAATTTCTAAACCCTGAAATCATGGGAGCTGCTGGAATTTATAGAAATTATTTGCGAAGTACACTCCCTCGATCACGCCTGTGACCTAGAGCATGTAATATTAAGTTGACTTTCGACTAGAGAAAAGTTGGCGTGATTGCGTCGAAGTTAGAAATTGGTGAACATGCCCTCGGTCACGCCCATGACCTAGGGCGGGTAATGTACGGTGGCTGCAATTTGGCGAAAGATGCGTTGTAGCAGATGATGCTCGGGAATTGGTGAACACGCACTCCCTCATCATGCCCATGACCTATGTTGTGTTGAGTACGGTGGCCACAATTCAGGGACAATTGCGCTGGATCCGCCAAAGCTTGGAACTTGATGAACACACCCTCGGACATGGTCGTTACCAAGGTCGCGCCTGTGACACTGGGTGTGTAATCTGATTTTATTTTGGTTTGGGCTTTGGATCACATTTGCATCGGGATCGGGTTACACGCCCCTGGTCATGCCCGTGACATGGGTCGTGTACATGGAAAATTGGCCAAAACAATTGATTTTCTGCAAAACATAAAATAAGACTAATTTAGAACAATATTTTCAAAAAGAAACAAATTAAGAGCAACAAATTCATAATGTGCATAAATTTATGTATGAAAATACATAATTTTACCCTAATAAATTAAGCAAAATTAGCTTCATCAGGACCCACTTAGGGTTGACTTTGTCAAACCATCTCCAAAAAGGAGATATTTCTTATTTATAAACCACTTAACCTCACTCCACTAAACTCCAATCCCAAGTGATGATGGTGAACTGAGTTAAACATTCCCAAATCCCAAGTCAAGCCCAAAGAAGCCTAAGCATAATTAGAAACCATTAATATAAAGTCTCTCTCTCTCCACCTAAACTAACCTTCCACTTAGCCTAAAACCATGATAGTGACTTTAGATATTTTTGTATCTTAACCTATGAAGTACAACTACCCAATCAAGTACTGTCATGAGCCCTCCCCCACCCAACCATGGTGTTTTGGACCTTACTTGGGTAAGAAGAGAGAAAGGGAGGGGAGGCGTCTTGGTTTGGCTATAAAATAAGCACCAACCCCTTCATTAGGGGTAGACAACAACCTATAAGAGCTCCCCTTGAGGAACAAAACCAGCCATGCTGGTTTAAGATCTCATCGGCAGTGGAGAAGACAACCCAAGCTCCACCTCCACCTTCGTCACCTTCCTCACCTACCATGTAAGGAGAGCTCCCAAGGCCTCTTAGCCCTGGGTAGAGTCATACCATGCCAGAGAGGTTGCAGATACCCTCTCTAGGAGGATTACAGGTAGCGCACTGATGAAGAGTAGAGCTTTGGCGGTGCCTGTGAGCTAAGGTGTTGTAGAGTTCCTTCCTAACAGCCACCGACGGCGCCAGGCTGCCGGACCACCACAAAGAGGTGTGCCCGCTTTCGGTGAAACAACCAGAGGTGGTGATGCACCGGTGCGACTGCCGGCCAGCGGTGGCAAGAGCCCGTGACCTCTCAGCCACCGTACCCTACAACTACCATTGGATCTTATTATTAAGATCCAACGGTATAGATTTTATGGGCAATGATTGTTGGAACATGGTCTTCCGCATCTCCTAGGTTTGAGAATAACAAATCCTATGTGTATTTGATCTTGTGTGTTCAAGTGTGCAGGTTTACTAGGTCCACATGACTCAAGGAGTACACATGATGACTGCCCCCAAAATTGAGGCCAAAATTCGAAGAGGCTCACTAGCGCCGGCGGTAGCAACTAGCGCCGGGCGCTAGCGTTGATGAGCGCGTTTCCGGGAGCTGTTATGGAAGGCGCTAATGCCTGGCGGTAGCGGATAACGCCGGCGGTATCGGTGAACACAGAAGGAATGAAAGCCTCGTTGCCGCGGATTAGAGATCCTGCCGCGCAAGAAGTTTCTTAATCAGGGATAGCGCCGGCGGTAGCTACTATCGCTGGCGGTAGCATGGAGCACAAGTGGCATGGAGCAATAGGTTGCCGCGGATGGAAGATTCTGCCGCGCAAATTGTTTCTTAATCCGGGCTAGCGCCGGCGGTAGCGCTAGCGCCGGCGGTAGCGCTTGGGCTATAAAAGGACCCCCTCTCCTCTTGTTTTCGTACACCAATTGCATACACCTCAGAGAGAGAGAGTACTAGAATTCCAGAGGCCTATCTTGGCCGAAATTTGAGGTCCCGGCGAAGCTCTACCAACTTCTGAAGGAGGATTCCATCACGCCGAAGCCAAACGAAGTCCGCTTCGACAAACGCTGATTCTACAGCGGATCTTGGCCTCCATATTCAGAAATTCATCTTAAGGGAAGTTTTTATTATTTTATTTGTCTTTCTTTGTAAACGGTAGTGAAATCGCCTCGTGTTGGCGACTAGGTCTGGGGTAGGACTTAGGGCTGAAAATCGCCTCGTGTTGGCGACTAGATCTAGGTTAGGTCTAGGGGGTGCTTGAGGCCACATCCGGGGAAGGATTGGCTAGAGCGGCTTGAGGCCGAATCCGGGAAGGAGGAGGCTAGGGCCACCGGTTCGTGGGGAAGCGAGTCGGGATAGAAAACAAAAAGAGCTTTTATTATTCGCCTCCGATCTCTAGCGACATTGAGATCAAGTTTTGTAATAATGATTTAATATCAATAAAGCTTGTCTCTCTTTTTGTTTTACTTGCCTTCTTATTGCAATATTCCAAAGTTTTCTAAATAAAATATAAAGTTTTTGAAAACCCTTATTCACCCCCCCCCCCTCTAAGGGCGCCGACCGATCCAACAAGTGGTATCAGAGGCAGGTTATTCCAATCAGCTTAACAACCGGGAATAATGGCGTCTCATGATCTTGCTTCAACTAGTGGGGCAAATTTCTGTGAAGATGAAATATCACATAAACCACCTTTGTTTGAAGGAACAAATTATAAAGGATGGAAAATTTTAATGGAAAAATTTATTAAAACTTTAGATATCGAAGTATGGAACTTAGCAATTATAAGACGTGCGGATGAATCAAATAAAAAGGAACTTCATGTAGATGCAAAAGCTAAACATTATCTATTTTGTGGTCTCTCAAATGAAGTTTTCAAATTTGTGTATTATTTTTCTAGTGCTTATAAAGTATGGAAATTTCTTGAAGAAATGTATGATCTTCCTCTCACAGGTATGGAATAAACACAGGAGGAAAAGAACGAACAAGCATCCATTATCGTTCAAGAAGATCTCTCTCAGAGCGAAGCCATGGAGAATATTGAAATAGTAAAGGAGAACAATGCACCAAGAGAAAGGGAAGATGAAAATTCATCCATGATGAAGGAAGGGCCAAAAGATAACGAAGGAACTCTGTGCATACATTTTGCCTCCACCAAAAGCGCTGTAAGAAAGTCAAAATCTTCTTCTTGTGTGATAATTTCCATTTCTAGTTTCAATATATAAAAACAGCTAAACGTAAGATCAAAAAATTGAAAATTACTAATAAAAATTTACGTTTAGAAAATACTTGCCTCCTTGGAATGGAGAAGGAACTGCAGTTATTGGAATTTTAATTGCTTCTTATTATGTTCTTCATCATTTCGTATTTCAATTACTGCACTTCATTTCAGTATTTTAATTACTACTTTTTAGTTCAGTATTTCAATTACTGCACTTCATTTTAGTATTTCAATTACTGCTTTTTAGTTCGGTATTTGATTAGTGCACCCTATTTCAGTATTTTAGTTACTGCACTTTATCTTAGATATGCCTATTAATTTAGCGTTGACCTAGAGATGGGGTGTTTCTTCCAGGTCAACCCAAAATAGTACCGAACTGCCTGCCACTCTCGGGTAGAGCGGATAAATCGAGGTTTTTATATTTTACTTTAGATTTTCCTTTTAATTTAGCGTTGACCTGGAGATGGGGTGTTCCTTCGAGGCCAACCCTAAATTATACCAAACTGGTCGCCACTCTCAAGTAGTGTGGACAGATCGAGGTTTTTCACTTTAACTGCAGAGTTGCCTATTACTTCAGCATTAACCTAGAGATGGGGTGTTCCTTCGAGGTCAACCATAAATAGTATCGAACTGGCCGTCACTCTAGAGTAAAGCGAACAGATCGATGTTTTTGCTTTTATCTCAGATCTCCCTAATAGTTTAATGTGACCTAGAGATGGAGTGTTCCTTCAAGGTCAACTCTAAAGAGTATCGAACTGATCGCCACTCTCGAGTAGAGCAGACAGATCAATGCTTTGGCTTTTATTGAAGATTTGCCTATAATTTGGAATTGTGCCTACGGAATGTAATCCCTTCGGGCATGATTTTGCCTCTGAGATTTAACTCCTTCGGGAATGAATTGTGCTTATAGAATGTAATCCAAACAGGGATGAATTGTGTATACGAGATGAAATTCCTTTGGGAATGAATTGTGCTTACAGAATGTAATCCCTTCGGTGATGATTTTTGCCTCCGAGATATAATTCCTTCGGGAATGAATTGTTCCTATAGAATGTAATTCCCATGGGGAAGAATTGTGCCTACGAGATGTAATTCCTTCAAGAATGAATTGTGCCTACGGATTGTAATCCCTTCGTGGAAGATTTGTGCCTCAGAGAGGTAATTCATTCGGGAGTGAATTATGCCTCTATAATGTAATCCCTACGGGGATGAATTGTTCTTATAAAATGTAATCCCTTCGAAGAAGATTTGTGCCTCTGAGATGTAATTTCTTCCAGAATGAATTGTGCCTATAGAATGTAATCCTTAAATTGACAAATTATGCCTACGAGATAAAATTCCTTCGGGAATGAATTGCGCCTACAAAATGTAATCCCTTTGGGGATGATTTGTGCCTCCGAGATGTAATTCCTTCAGGAATAAGTTGTACCTATATACTGAATTCTAATATGAATGGAATGTGCCTCAAAGATGAAATTCCTATGGGTATGAAATGTGCCTCCAAGATGAAATTCCTACGGGATTGAAGTGTGCCTCCGAGATGAAATTCCTACGGGAATTAAATGTGCCTTTGGAAAATGTGCATTGGGGAGAATATTGGATGGCCGATGAGTTTTACTTTAAAGCAACCCGCATAAAGGACGGTCTAGGAGGACAACCCTTGCGAAACTAATAGAACTATGTGGGTGTAAGACCATATGTAGGATGATACAGAGTACCTAGGAGGTGGTATTGGGATGACTGCCTAGACCCAATAGAAGTCCAGATATTTCCACCCTTATAAATTTTATACTATGCTTGATGCTAATACAGATTGAATTTTATTCGTGGTTCTAATAACCTGTCATTAGCACAGGTGACAGGTGTGGGTGAGAGATAGCACCCAGGTGTGGAGCAAGCCACAGAGCAGGCTACTTTAGGTATAAATTTGTTAGGCCGCATCTCCTTTTATTATGCCCTATCTCATGGTATATGTAGGCATTGGTACTAATGTCTTGATAGGCTTTATTGTGATAGAGAGAATAATGGCCCTCATGCAGGTCTTTAGTTTGGGATTATGTGATAATGTCTTCCACTAAGTGTTATAATGTGCACTCATTAATGGTAACCTTCTCCTTGAAATCTACTTCCCTACTCTTCTGGGTGTAGTGATATTCGCTTAACATCACCCCTAATGCGTGACAACGGAGTAGTCATGGAATGGGTTGGAGAAGAAAGTGCCTTCACACATCGTGGTCACTTCAAAATTGTGCATAGATGGTGGTGTACAATATGATCCCCCGGTCAGACCACTAATTTCGAGGGGGTGGGCTTACAGGAACCATCTCAAGAGCTCTTCCAACACAACTTTTCAACCTTCCACCTGAGTGATCAACCTGCCCTGCCGGCTTGTGAGAGCCCGATCAACAGAATCATCTAAGGTGCTCACCAAAACAATTTCTCAACTGGCCACCTAGGTGTTCAACCTACCCTTTCGGCTTGTGAGAGTCCGGTCAGTGGAACCATCCTAGGGGCTCTTTCAACACAACTTTTCAACCTACCACTTGAGTGATCAACTTGCCCTGCTGACTTGTGAGAGCCCGTCAGCGAAATCATCTTAGGGGATCTCGAAAAAATTATTAAGTCGGCCACCTGAGTGGTCAACCTGTCCTGCCGACTTGTGAGTGCCCGATCAGCGGAACCTTCTCAAGGGCTCTTCCAACACAAATTTCAACCTGCCACTTGAGTGTTCAACCTACTATGTCGGCTTGCGAATGTCCAGTCAGTGGAATTATCTTAGGGGATCTCCAAAATAATTTCTCAATCGGCCACCAGAGTGGTCAACCTACCCTACCATATTGTGAGAACCCAGTCAGTATAACCATATTAGGGGCTCTTCCAACACAGCTTTTCAACATGCTACTTGAGTGATCAATCTGCCCTGCTGGCTTGTGAGAGCCCAATCAGCGGAATCATTTCAGGGTCTCTCATCCTCTCTCTTACTTCTAAGAACTCATGGCAGGTAGTCATTGTGTGATCCTCCTCCTAGTGGAAATCACAATATGGAAATGCCACCCAACCCCTCTCTTCCCCCATGGGCGATTCTTTCTTACTCTTATTCCTCCTCACCCTATCATCATCGCATGCTGTGGTGGGGGCTGGAATGGCCTCATACCTGGTCGCTTACCAGGAGAGTTGAACTATCCCTACCCTCCCTGAAGGTGCCCCCTACTCCTTTGAAAGATCCTCTGTTCTGGGCAAGCCCTCATATGTGACCCTGAGGATACCCCTAGGTGGCCTCCAGACTAGCTGATTGATTGGCGGCTGGAACCTTCACCCTTGTTCCTGCACCCACACCCCTCCCCCCGGGGAGTCCCCGGAGCCCCTGTATCCACAGCTCTTCCCTTCTCCTCCCTTCCTGCTCCTGGTATCCTTCTCAACCTTCTCTTCTCCTCTAGCTCACTTGACTAACTTTTCATTAAAGCGGTGTTAATTACCTCTCCCTCAATCTCCTGCCCTGCACGCTCGATCAATTCATCATAGGATAGAGTGGGATCATGGGCAAGCCCCATCTTGAACAACCCTTACCGTAATATGAGGCTGAAGGCAAGTTGCAAGGTGTTCCTTGTCACCTCACGAATCAGGAGAACCTCTTCCTGGAATCGGTCCATGTAGCTCCCTAACGACTCCTCGGTCCTCTGCAGGACTATGAAAAGAGCCTCGGAGCCCTTCTTCCCCTTCTTTGATGTGGTGAACCGTAGAAGAAAAATCTGATGCATATCCTCAAAGCTGTAGGTAGTCCTTGAGGGGAGCTAATGGAATCAATCCCTCGACTTCCCCTTAGAAGAGAAGGCAAACAACCACCCCTTTAAGGCATCTGTGATTTTCCTGATGGAGATGACATCCTCAAGCCACTGAAGATGTTGGATGGAATCATCTTTTCCCGTGTAGTTGGACATAATAGGCTCTATGAATCCTTCTGCAATTGGAGCTGCGAGAATCAACTCGCAGAATGGGCTTCCTCACCCTACCTTGTGACCTGAAGGTGCTCGCTCGATCTCCTCGCCTGGGTAGCATGTGCCCGGCGGTCTGGGAAACAGCACCCATGCGTGGAGGAAACGCTCATCCTCCCCTGCCTGCACCACCTTCCCAGGTCACCTTCTTGGTTTTTCCTCTCTCAAGGCCTGCGAGGCGAGTACTGGGACTGCGGGAATTGGACACTCACCCGGAGGCGTGGCGACAATGCATAGAGTCTATAAAATTGACTTGATGAACTCATCAAATTCAATCTTCCTGATGAACTCTCCTGAGGGAGGGGGGAGGTCGCCTCCTTGCCCATTGCTTCCGGCCATGGGATTTTTCTCATAATTTTTGGAACAAGATACGGTCCACGCTCACCGCACCAAAATGTTGAACCCAAAAACCACGGTTCAACTGTTGAACCTAGAATCCATGATTCAAGAGGAGTTCAGATCGGTGTAGCTTGCATTTACTTCTCCTAAGCTTGATCAATAGGTCATTCACTCAGAGCAAAGAACCTCAATCTTGAAATTGGATGACTACAAATAGACCCCCCACCCCAAGCTGTAGCGAGGAGGTCCCGCCACAAACCCAAAAGATCAAAGAGAGCTTCCCCTCACAAACCAAAGCTGATCCCGAGCACCCTAGAGAGCAATAAAAAGCACATTACTATCAATTAGAAAACCACGACAAGCAGAGGGCAGGAGCTGTCGCCAACCAAAAGTAGCCAAACGAGACATGAAGCCAAAAGGCTTCTCTTAAGGTGACCTAGGAGGTATATTTATAGTTTTCTGAAAATGGTATTAGGAAAGTTGATTCCCGCCTTTTGATTCACTAAATGCAGCCAAAATTGGTCTGCCAATAGCTGAATCCTGCTGTTTTGAAAGGCTAACTGCATGCCAACCAAAAATATCTTGAGAAAAGGATTGACCCCTGGGGGGAAAACATGCACCATTTGAGGTGTGCTCGCACGGGGGTGGCGAGTACCTGTAACTCATGGGGTACTCACATCTGGCTAAAAGGAAAAAGGGGGGCGGGCAAGTGCGAGTTGCCCTCAAAGTTCTCGACATCTTCTCAAATGCTGTCTTTCGCACTCTTAGCTGGTCCACTCGACAAATACGAGGTTGAACATTAGGCATGAGTCATGTTGGTTATTTTTGTGGGGTATTAGAATTCCGAGTATATAACTTCCTAATTAATAAGGTTAACTATGTTGGCATAGGCTTCTACATTATGTCTAGAGATCAGTATGCATTATGCATAGATTTATGCATAATTCTCTGCATAGATTTGAATACCTGGTTAAAATAGTAGTTATTTTATTTACTTATGATATGAATTCCTGGACCCTTAACTTATAAAGTTTATTGGCAAACTAATAAGATAAGTTACTTATTATTATTTGATTTATGTTACGGACCCTTGTTATATAAGTTCGTATGAGCATTCTTATATAATAACTTATTTATGAACAATGTTGTATAACGTTATATGTGTTCTCTCACCAAGATTTATGGTAATCTAACTCAATTTAGTTGATCTAATAATTGATAAAAAATTGTTCACCCAAATTTCCTTGTGCCCTAGGTGGCACCACGGGAAAGAGGATGTAGCTTGATGACTAATATTTTAATTTCGACCACCACAGGAGCAGGAACTGGTAGAGTTTAAACGGGAGCATGTGTTGAGGGACCACCCATACTGAGGTATGAGATGTTTAATCAAAATGACAACTTAACCACCTCATTCTCCACAATCATCTACAGATTCGTTAGATGATCCAGTGGATGTGAGCGTTATCAAAGTTTTTATCATATACTACTTTTGTTTATGTCTTGTTGTATTGGTCAGGGCATGTGTTAGCCCATATTTCCCCACTTCCTACATTTACTTTGGTGATAGTTGCATTACTTGGTGACATTAGTTTTTATTCTTATGGGTTTCCGCAGTTTTACTTCCGATATATATATATTGTAACACCCCAAAAATCGTGGTTCAGCGAAGTAGGCGGAGTGGTAGTGCTGCACTTGAAGCAGGCTAAATCTTCCCTTTCTGCTCTTAGCGCACGATCAGTGGCCTCTTCGCGCACGACCAGTGATCGTGCGCCAGCGATCGTGCGTTAATTCAGGAGAGAATCGAGTTCTGTCTCGGACAGTGCGCACGACCATTTTCCTCTTTGCGCACGACCAGTGATCGTGCGCCAGCGATCGTGCGCCAGCGATCGTGCGTTAATTCAGGAGAGAATCGAGTTCTGTCTCGGACAGTGCGCACGACCATTTTCCTCTTCGCGCATGACCAGTGATCGTGCGCCAGCGATCGTGCGCCCTGTTTATTCTGTTCCGCGATTTTGAGCGGAGAAGAAGATCGGACCATCCAAATCTTTTGGAAATTGATCCAACGGCTAGGTTTAGTTGCGGGAGACCTTTAGGGCTGATGAGAGGGGGGTTAAACCCTCATATTATCTAAGCCATTCTCTCTCCAAACCCTAGAGAAAGAAGGGGGAGCCAAGGAAGAAGAAGGTAGATCCCGCCATTGACGGAGCTCCGGAGCTCCGTTTCGCGAGCCGTTTCCAGATTTGGAGAGTGCAGCCCGGTGCGGTCGCTTCTCTCCGTGTAGAATCTCGGATCTATGGCGAAAAAGAACGCGTCTAGGGTAACGATTCTTCCTCCCGAACTTTGGACTTGTATTTGTCCTTTCATTCCTCTTTCTATGTTTGCATGAGGTATCCCTTTCACCAAATGGGTGAAGTGTAGGATTTCCTCAAGTTCTTCGGAACTCCGGGTAGATTGTGTCCGTCCCCGGCATTTTTTTGCAAGTAGAAAATCCGGTAGTCGCGCGGATTTAGGCATTTTGTGTGAAGCCTATTCGTGGCCGTGAGCCCGAATCGGTGATGCTTGATTTACGACGTTGCATTTAGGTTAGGCCTAGAATGCGTGCCGGAGAATGACTCCGTGAACTCACCTATAGTATTGCGGGAACTCAGTGTAGGCGTTTTGTGAAGATCCTAACAAAAGCCCCATGCTTTGAGTTTTGGATGAAGGCAAACCTTCACCACAAAATTGATGCGGAGTGTATTGCACCTCCCTTGTTGAGTATTCGTGAAACCTAGATCCTGGTGAAGGGGTTAGGTGCGTAGCGTATATTTAGTGTAGCACTTGAAGGTGCTAAACCCTCACGGGCCGAGGCGAAGCCGTACCCGCGTCGTGCGATAGATCGCGACGATTAGAGCACGGGCAAAGCTAAACCGAACCCGTTTCCATGCAGATCGGTAAGAGGTCCCTTCCTCAGGAAAGCCGTGTGATCATGGGAGAGGTCGTGGAAGGTGTCATACCTAGACCGACCAAAAGCTCTTGTTTCCACCCAAGGTTGTGGCCCTTACGGTGGAGTGTTTTGTGAAATGGATGTTATGATTAGCCTCATGCGATTGCTTAGGCGGTTGTGGGGAACCTTCGGGTGAACTCAACCAACATCATGTGCATACCTAGGTTCCCCTCTCTTTTGATGCTCAACCTAGAAGATTGATTGTGCTTGAAACCTCACCTTGTGTAGTTTGCACTTTCTTTATATTTAGTACTTGTGCTAGTATGGCTTGCTTGCAGGGTAGAAGCTCCGCCACCCCGGAAAAGGGGTGGGGTCGTTATAATTTGGTCAGCTGTGCTGACCGTTACTTTGTTTGCCACCGCTTGGTGGAATGTTCTTATGCAGGTGTAGGTGAGCCTAGCGGGAAATAGCGGGCGATGGCCCTTTGCAATGTTGGCCCTCGAAGGCCAGCCCTTTTCCTGTTATTCATGTATGGCCGGCCTGCGTGCCGATGTATGCTTGGAGTTTTGTGCATTGGATGAATGTAAGGCCTTAAGGCCGTAACTCTTATTCTGGATACATTCCTATGATAGTGGACAGTTCTATTTGAATGGTTTAATTAATGCTTCCGCTTACGTTTTGTACTCTCGTTTAGTTGTTGCTTTTCTGGTTATCACCTTTTAACTCCTAGCTAGTGTGGTTTGTATGGCGTGGGGTCCCGGCCGGACCTGCTGTTATACTCTTCGTACTGGCCGGATGTTACATATATATATATATGTATATATATATATATATTGAATGTATACTCTGATGTAGTGATGTTATGATGATTTGGCCTACAGGGTAAGCATCATGTGGTAGCAAGTTGGGGTGATTGGTGTGTGCCCTAGACTTGTTTAAATTATATCATTTCATCTAGTGACCTAGTATATTCCATTCCATTAGAGCAAGTTTTGATATTAGGAATCACATTCTTTATTATCATTAGTGAGAGACCAGCACATGTGTCACACACTCATTTGTGTCCACTAAATTCATCTAGAAATTGAAATAAATCAATTTGATCGATGGGTTATCCTTGGTAGTTCGTCAACTAAATGGGTTGGTGATGAGTTATACATCATGATATTCCCCAATGATGAGTTTGCGGAGGGAGCCTTTTGAATTCATTGATATGATATTGAATATCCTAGACCTTGGTCTTATTCTGGGTATGGAATGGCTTGAGAAATATAGAGTTCAGATAAATTGCGCTTCTAAGGAAGTAACCTTATGCTCATCTTCAGAAAAGGAGACTATTTTCAGAGGTATAGAGACCATTTCACAAATTCTTCTATCATCAGTTCAACCGGTTATAAAATTCACCCATATTGAAGAGGGGTATGTCCTTTTTTAGCCTTCTAGAAAGTGAGTTAGACCTAGACATGGTGGTGGTTGTTAATGAATTTTTCAATGCCTTTTCTCAAAAGCTGCCCAAATTACCGCCCTACAGGGAAGTCGAGTTTTTGATTAAATTGGTGTTAGGGGCTCAACATGTATCTCGAGCTATGTACTGTATGGCACATAAGGAGTTAGCTGAATTTTAGATTAAGTTGCAGAAACTGGTAGAATCGGGGTTTGTTCACCCCAGTTTATCTCTGTGTGGAGCCCCTATTTTGTTTGTTAAAAAGAAGGATGAAATGTTGAGATTGTGCATCTACTATCGAGAGTAGAATCGATTGACAGTTTGAAATACGTACCATATTCCTCTCATTGATGATCTATTTTATCAGCTTATATGAGCTTGTGTCTTTTCTAAACTTGATATTAAATCTGGTTACTATAGTTGAGAATTCATGAAGAGGATATTCCAAAGACCATCTATAACTCTCGATACGGACAGTATGAGTTTATAGGGATTCCCTTAGGGCTCACTAATGATTCTTCAGTGTTCATGATCCTCATGATTCGTGTCTTTGATCAGTTCCTTGATGTCTTTGTCATTGTGTTAATCAATGAAATTCGTATGTATTCGAAGACATAGGAAGCCCTTGTTGAGGACCTCCAGATGTTTTTGAGGAGGATGCTAGTGCATCATCTATACAACAAGTTTACCAAATGTGAATTCTGGCTCAAAGAAATCCATTTCTTAGGGAACGTGATCATTGGGAATGGTTTAGAAGTGGATCCTACAGAGATTCAAGCAGTGTGTGATTGGCTCACAATTAAGTCTGTCATAGATATTTGAAGTTTTTTTGGTTTAGCTGGGTGTTATAGGAGATTCATGGAATGTTTCTCCAAGATACCACAGACTATGACGTATTTGACGAAGAAGGATGCTCCTTTTATATGGGCACCTACTTGTAAATCAGCCTTTACTGAGTTGAAGGACCAATTAACACCGGCTCGTGTTCTGACACTTTCTTTTCGGAAGGATGTATTTCAAATCTATACCAACAGTTCACATCATGGTTTTGGTGATTTTCTTATACAACATAATCATGTTGTGGAGTATTCTTCAAGGCAGTTGAAGAAGCATGAGAAGAATTGCCCTACCCATGACTTGGAGTTGGGAGTTGTAGTCTTTGCACTCAAGATTTCGAGGCATTATCTGTATGGTGTTAGATGCGAGATATACTCGGATCACATGATCTTAAGATATATCTATATGTAGAAGGATCTGAATCTGAGGTAGAGGTGCTAGATTAAGTTCTTGTGTGATTATGACTTCAATTTACTCTATCATCCAGGCAAGGCCAACGCTATTGTTGATGCACAGAGTAGAAGGTAACCTACATATAATTGAGATTTGAGACTTCTATCTATGGTAATCACACCGATTTATAAATCATATTTAGGTAGTTATAGTCAGTATTTGGCTTGGACTGAAGTACAATGTGATATGCGAGACAGAATTCGTTTAACCCAAAAGGAAAATTCACCCTCAGCAACCATTATTTCCACACCGCATAAGGATTCTAATGGTGACAATCATTTAAAAGATGAGTTACTTTATTTTTTGCACCGACTGTATATTCCAAGTGTTAGAGGATTTCGCGAAGAAATCCTGAAAGAAGCTCATATCTCAGTCTTTAGTTCATTCTATTATTACTAAGATGTATGCGGATCTGAAAAAGACCATATTTTTGACCGGAATGAAGAAATACGTCACTCAGTATGTGTACGATTGCTAGGCATGACAGATGGTGAAGGCATAATTCAAGAGTCCTGGAGGTTTATTGTAGCCACTTCCAATTTTTGAGTGGAATTTGAGGATATCTCTATGAATTTTGTTCATGGTTTACCATATTCTCGATATGGGAATGATTTTATTTGGGTTTTAGTCAATCACTAGACCAAAGTATCCAGATTTATCCATGTTTGTCAAGGTGATCATGTCGACTTTCTCGTACGACTATTTGTGGAGCAAGTTGCCAGGTATCACGGTATACCAAAATCTATTTTTTCTGACTGTGATAGATGATTCACGTCGCAAGACTGGAGAAATGATTAAGCATATTTGGGAATAAGGATAACATTTAGTACATCATTTCATCCTCATATAGATGGTCAGACTGAGAGAAAGAACCGAACTATGGAGGATCTCCTCCAATTATGTACCACAGATTACAGGAGTCGTGGGAGAAACTTTTACCTCTTGTGGAATTCTCGTATAATAATAGTCATTAGGACAGCATTGGTACGGCCCCTTATGAGACACTATATGGCAAGATTTGTTGGACACCCTTATCTTTGGTTCAAGACGAGGATCTTAAGGTTTTGTGTATTCAGTACATTGACGATTCTGATATAGCTGGTAGTTTGATATATCTTAAGGTTTTATGTATTCAGTACAAAATTTCTCTTTGGTTGGTAGATTTGTAACATCCTAAACTTTTGGCGGAGACTAGAAGGGAAGGTGACTTGTTCTAATGCATCTAGTTTAGATCAATGAGTTAAGGGGAGGTCGTTAAGTCCCCTTGAACCATAAAGAGTGTAAGAGAGACCCTAGGTAAGCCTTGAATCTAGCTAACTAGAATAACCCACATGGATGCCTCTATTTGTGATGAGGCCTTATGGTATCATGATGAGGTTTCATATAACCCTAGTTAGGCCAAGCAAGTTCATGGTCAAGATAATCACATTATGTCCCAAAATATTCAATCATAGGTTAACACCTCACCCTAACAATCAGCATAGGGCAGCCTAGGTCAATTTGAGTGATCAAATCATTTAGTGGTGTGCCTAGACTCAATAAGACCTTACCATGAATCACTCCACCCAATGGTGATGCCATGTCACTTATTTGGTCAAGGGTTGACCATGAATGGTCAAAACTGACCATGAAAGGGTTGAGCAAGCACATTCCCTTGAGCTTTGATCTAATTCAAGCTAGCCCGACTTCCTCATTACACAAAGAGGTGTTTTACACCATTACATGCTAAAAAGATACCTACAAGCGGTTTGTAGAGGCTAAACTGACCTCCACCACTTGTCTCGGACAACAACCAGATATGACACCACTCTAGACCTTTTATGGTTCAATGGAGAGCATATACTTGCTCGGAGGAACATCCTGGTTTATTACTTGGCCCTTGCGGCTGCTGCCATTGCTGGAGAAGATGAATTTGAATTGTAGCGGATGTGGAAAAAAATAAAATGATCATTCTAACGAATGTCAGGGGAGGCTGGCCACCAAACTGCCATCCAAATGACCTTTGTCCTCTGGTAAGTCAAATGGATGTGGAGCACCACTATGGGGTTCACCAGAATGGACTAGTGATTGAGATTTATCTGGCAATCCATCAGATCCATCGGTCCAATAAAGAAGATGAAATCACAGTTATGGATAACCTCATCAATGAATGGGAATTGGCGCAGTGGATCGTAATGAACTGATCTGTTGTATTTGACATAACGTTGGTGGTTTGGTTTAATCTGCATTGTCTGTTTTAATTTAAGATACGCAGACTAGCATTGAAATGAAAAAAATTAAGTGAGACATATTATATACTTAATATAGTTTTTTATTATGATAATATGAGGACCTTCTGTTCAATATCATGAAAAGTGTTCAACATAAAACTTGTAAAGGACACTGAGAGATTTCCAATATGTGGTGGTACCACTCATAGTGAAACTTGTAGACTCTAGAATAATTAATCAAATTTAGAGTAAGCTTAACTTAGTAAAATTCAAATAAGGTGTAATTTTCTCTAGATTTTAATTATTATGATCTGAAATTTTGTATACGGAATACAAACATTCCTAGAGATCTTCTGTATAAATATCAATATTTTTGGATAAACATTACCTAAAGTTTTTGGTTATTATTTGATGGTGTGACATGATTTAAATAAATGAAATATGATGGACTTTCTATGAATATTTTGGTCCAAAAGTTTGGTGTGTCCTTATGCATGACATGATTCCTTTGTGACTAAAATTTGGAGCCATTTAGAATTCTTTTTCTATGTTTATCACTTATGCATAATTTTGTATAATTCTATCACACTTAAAAAAAAGGGCAGCCCGGTGCACAAAGGCATCCCCGCACAGCAAGGGTCCGGGGAAGGGTCCTACCACAAGGGTGAAATGTAAGCAAACCTTACGATGCATTTTTGCAAGATCACAGTTAACTATAAAAAATTTGTATTTTCTGAATATTTCTCTAAATATATTGTATTTTAATGTGAATGATTTACAAACTCTATGTAGTCATGTTGCCTTTATATGTTTAGTATTTGTGGTCATTTGGATGAGGATAATGCCTAGTTCCAAGGTATGCCATTAACAATATAAATGTTACGCTCATTAGCATATAATTATGTAATGTATATTACTTGTGTACAGTGATATAACTCTTGATTCATGGAGTGTATGTTCTCTGAATTCTAAGGAACCTTGTCACATGTTGAGATGACTTATTAGCAAGTATGAACACTGTGTTCATGATTCATGTAGTTGGTTTTCTAATAGCAATATATGTATAGTATGACATATATATACTTGAACAAGTCTTGTACTAATCACATGTTGGGTTTGCAATAAGATTATATGTTGATAGTTATGATTATTCTATATCATGCTTTGTGCTATAAACTAGTTTTTCTTAAAGGTTGTTAAGTCCTTTTACTGGTTTCGATAGAATATTCATGCACATAACTATAGTGATTTATAATCTGGTTTAGACTAGTAATATGTGTTGGGGAAATGATTTCTCTTAACCCCTAGAAATGAGTTAAAGAAGAATTTCTAAGAATGAAAAATAAGGCTAAGTAAATATGCGTCGAATAGTATTCGATGCAACGTCGAGATAAAGTCGACGCTCTATCAGAATGAGTCGAAGTAGCTCCAAGCAGAAGTCGACGTATCCTATGTCGACGTAGCTCTGACTTCTAGTCGACGTATCTTGAGAAGTCAACGCACCCTAGTCAACGCACCTTCCTTATTCTCCTCTCGATGTCCAGACATGATGTATTCGACGCTTGCGTTGAATAGTAATCGACGCACGTCGATCTTTATGACAGAATTCAAAATCGCCAGATCTCTTTCCTTATCTTATAGATCTGATTTATATGGAATCAATTTATGTCTTATAGCCGTTCTGAATCTTTCTTTTCCTCTATTAGATTCTTGGCTAAATTGATTAAATCCTTTATGGACATTATTTGAAATCAGATTGAATACTTTCCTTCTATGGATATAACTGTTATGTAAATTTCTCTTTCTTTCTAATACTCTGCCTGCTAATTGATTACTCTCTTATAGTGTTATTTTAATGAACAGAGCTATAAATAACCAAGGAGGTCGGCAGAGAAAGGGGACTAGGTGATTCACCATTTTACATTTGAAAAATAGGAAAAGCTCCCAAGTGATAAAGAGAGAATTGAGAAATAGCCCTGCAACAATATTCAAGCATTCTTCTTCTCCTGCTTCTGAAATCACTCTGCCGCAAATTCTGATAGCTCTCACATAAGAGGGAAAAGCTACAAATTTTCTTCTCTCTATAGAAGAAATATTTAATTCACTACTTCTTGTGCTTCCAATCTTCTTGCTAGGAAGAAGATTCATTCTTGTTTTAAATACTTCTTTTCCTTTTTCTTATTTTCATTCTCACATATTGTAAAAGAGTTTTTAGAATCACTCTTCAAAAAATTCAGTTGTACTGGTTCTAAGAGTCTCCTTGTCAAAAGACTCAGTTGGTTCTAAGAGTCTCCTTATCAAAAGACTTAGGGTGGTTCTAAGAGTCTCCTTATCAAAAGACTCAGTGCAAGATAGTGAATTCCTACCAAGGGGGTAGAAGAGTGGACTACCCAAAGTTTGGGGAACCACTATATTTTCTTGTGTTGTGCTGTGATTTCTTTTCTTGCATTTACTTCCTTTATTTGTTTAATTCTTGTTGGTGTGTGTGTGGAAGCTCTAATCTGTGATCATACACATATATATATACTAGCATCTTCGAACGGGCTACGCCCGTTCTCGATGCGTCGCTGCGGGCTTCGCCCGTAACCAAGCGGGCTTCGCCCGCTTGGCATTTAAGCAGGCAGCGCCCGCATTCGAGCGGGCTGCGCCCGCATCTGTTGTGGGCGGCGACATTCGTCGTGGCGGGGACATTCGTCGTGGGCGGCGACATTCGTCGTGGGCGGCGACATTCGTCGTGGGCGGGGACAATTGCCGTGGGGCGACATTCGTCGTGGGGGAAACATTCCTCGTGGCGGGGACATTCATCGTGGGCGGCGACATTCGTCGTGGGGGCAACCTTCGTCGTGTGGGCGACATTCGTCGTGGGGGCGACATTCGTCGTGCGGGCGACATTCTTCGTGGGCGGCGACAGTCATCGTGGCGGCAACATTCGTCGTAGTGGCGACATTCGTCCTGGAGGCGACATTCGTCGTGGGCGGCGACATTGGTCGTGTGCGGCTGCGTTCGTCGTGTTCGGCGACATTCCTCGGGGCGGCGACATTCGTCGTGGCGGGGACATTCGTCGTGGGTGGCGACATTCGTCGTGGGCGGCGACATTCTTTGTGGGGGCGACATTCGTCGTGGGTGCGACATTCATTTGTGGGGGCTCCGCCCCTACAGACCGCTGACAGTACCCGGCCCGCGACATGAAGGCCCTGCAGTTTAATCTACCATTGAGTCGGCCTTCTAATTTAATCCACGAAGAACACTTGGATTAAAAGTACGAAGATCACAAAATCACATGACTATTAATTCATGAATGAGCATTAAAAAATTTATATATATAAGTGGAACATAGAAATAGACGTGCAATAACATATAAATAGTAATGTTCCCCAAAAACAAAACATGTCAATGTTTACATCAGTTATAGAAATCAGAAAACGCCAAAAAGACAGCCAAGCATAACAAGCAGCATAATTTATGACAAAAGTTTGGCATCCTCCACTGATGCAACAATCCAAACGCCAATAGAGTCCATTTAATGGCCGTGGGAGACCCTGTATTGATATAATATGTTAAGGATATAAATCAACAAATTACATGTTTCACTGGGCTTACAAAAAAATTAAGCCATACTATGTATTAATAATTTGGTCTTACCTCCTAATCATTGTGAACACAAAATTCCACTCTTCTTGGGCAGTCAAACCTCTTGGCACGGCCGGTATAATTAGTCTGAATCCTTCGATTCTAATGCGTGGGCCATCAGACCACCTGGCCGTAGTAATATTAAAAAGTTCGTCATAGTAATCACAATCATCGTCTGCATCATCGGTGTTGCGAATATTTTGTGTTGTCTCGGACAAACCTAAGGAACAAATGAAACAATCGATGTGAATGAAAGTGTTTAACAATCAATGCTATGTTAAACTATTTAAAATGCACTCAGATAGATTTGCATTTTATAAGACACTTACTTTGGATCGGGTCACCCACACCTGGCAACGACGATGCCCCGTCAGCTTGAATTTTGTCTGGCATCTGCATGTGTTTGAGAACTTGTATCAAAACATAATAATAGTTTAACGATTATGCAAAAAACAAATATGTTGTACATTAAATGTAAGTAGTTGTCTTATGTTCTTAATTAAATCATTCAAAATGGGGGACAAATTGTAGATTGCAAATTAAAAAGAACTATGATTGCGCTGGCGGGTCATTGGAGCAGGTTGAAGTGAATGCATTAAATTTTGTATGTCAGAGTAGATCCCTGAACTATGATAAGCAATGGACAAATTAATCGTAGGAGCACGGTATTAGTAAATATATTTGCAAATCAACGCCCGACCTCACCTAAGGAACTTCATTCAATTTTATGTTCAAAGCTTGTTTTCTCGAACTTAAATATCTTCAACATTGCTTCAGGAGCACAAATCCATCTACCGTCGACGTACTTGTTGACTTCATCGTAATTTGGCGCTGCTCGAACTTCATTCAATTTTATGCCAAAAATTGAAATCCAGAAGCCAGTCCCCTGAGGAAATGGTAGACATTTGCAAAACAATCAAGATTGTGTAAAGTGAGTTTAACATGTAGAGAGTTTTATTTAGCATTTGAAAACATACAATTCACGCTTGTTTTGAGAAATCGGGGAGTTTGAAGTTGAAGTAGCATTACGCTTCCGTGTTGTTTGGTCGTATTCTAGCAAATATTTCCTTGCACACCACATTTCTAGTGTAGACCCCTTCATGGCCATCAACTTCTCCATTTTTCAGCAAGACCTTTGTATTTTGCTTGGAAACACCCCTTGATAATGCGACGTATAGTTGTCCATGACTAAACACGGGATTTGGAAGATATATCCCTACATTTTTTATTGTTTGACCTTGCGATTTATTTATTGTAAGTGCGTAGCTCAAACGCACAGGGAATTGCTTTCGAATTAGCTCGAAGGGCATTCTTGCATCCTCAGCACAATGTAATGGTATACGTGGTATAAATACCCTCAAGTTATTGAAAAGGCCATTTAATATTTCCGCTTCGATGACATTCCTCGAGAAGCGGAGACATTTCAACCGTGTTCCATTGCACAACCCAATTTTAGGATCTATGTTTTGAAGAAGCATGATTGGACATCCAATCTTCAAAGTGAGCTCGTGCGGTGGTAGATTGCCCGGGTTCAGTGAATTCAAAAACTCTGGTAAGTACAAATTCCGCACATCATCCGTCACCGAATCAAAGGAATAGTAAGTTACTTTTTCACCTGGAGACGATTGAAGACATTTTTCATTTAATTTATTTACATCTTCATTAAGTGGAGTTAATATTGCTCGACCATCCATGTAACGATCATCGTGATTCCCAGCACCTAAATTTGGAAAAATTTGTGTGACCAAAGCATCGATGGAGTTTTCACCTTCCCAAGGGACTACCATGGAGTCCGGGATTCGAATTTTGTCACCTTCAAATGTTGTCTCTTCTCCATTGCCAACCCTCAACAAAAAATCTGAGAAGCTTGCATCTTCGTGTGCTCTCATATTTTCAGTCAAACGAAGGACTTTGACATGTGGCCATAAATAAGAATCAACAATACTTGAATTAATTATTTGTGCTTTGGTTCCGTTTACGACAACAGGTGTTACTTGTCGAAAATCACCGCCCATGATCAATATCTTCCCACCAAATGGCAGGCCTACCCCAAGTACATCTTTGAATGTACGATCAACCGCTTCAAATGCCTTCCTATGAGCCATCGGCGCTTCATCCCAAATTATTGCGCATGATTGTTCTATTAGTCCGCGTAAATCAGATTGTTTTGCAATACCGCAGGAGGACACAGAATCGAAGTCAATTGGAATTCTAAATTTAGAATGAGCCGTTCGTCCTCCCGGAAGTAGGTTAGCTGCAATCCCCGAAGTAGCAGTGGCTAAAACAATATAACAATTTTGCCGAAAGCATGCCAATATTGATCGATAGAGGAATGTCTTTCCAGTCCCCCCTGGTCCATCGACAAAGTAAATAGCACTTTCCCTTCCTCTTATTGATGCACTGATAATGTTGAACGCGGATAGCTGAGCACTGTTAAGACAACCAATTGATTTTAAATCATCATCTGAAATCGGGATTGACAGTTCATGTTCAATTAGGCTTGAAAAGTCATGTAAATTTGCGTAGCCATCAGATATGCGTGGAAGGTCGTAATCATTTATACTCTTATTTTGTTGTTGGAGAATTCCATCTAATTCCATTAATAACTTACTCATCATGTACGTTTCACTTGCAGTGCTTGAGCACGTGTAATCCTCAATCATACTTTGAAAATTTTCATCCCACAGTTCTCTTACTGAACTGGGTGTGCAGTATAGCAGAATAGTTGTAAACAACCGTCTCAATCCCGCAGGCATTCTAAAGGTCCTCGCTTCAGACATACAGTCTCGAATGTTGTTATCTTCCTCTAAAAGACCAAATTTTTCGGCCGCTTCCTTAAACGTTGAGTATGTAACGCCACTGACAGTTTGAAGGCATTGGAAAGAAGTGGGCCCGGCTACATGATTTAGAAGCAAACGTAGATAATATTTTTCACCCTCAGAAGGAGAAACTGAGTAAATCCTTCCAATGGCCTTAGTATTAGTGCATCTTTGTACCCACTTCCGCTGAGGTATAAGCCACTTGTAGCGCTTTGGAAAGTCCCTATATAAGTAATTCTCATTCCCTTGATTATCATGATATATGCGAAAGAACTCTGTTAGCATCGTCCTGGAATTTCTCTCATTTGCAAGTACGGTTGCAATTTGTTGGTTGCTATTGTACTGAACTTGGTGTAAGTTTGGTAAGTGTATTTGTAATCTGGCAACGGAAGGGTACATTCTAGTCATCTCGAACTTAAATATCTTCCACATTGCTTCTGGAGCACAAATCCATCTACCGTCGACGTACTTGTTGACTTCATCGTAATCTGGCGCTGCTCTGACTTCAAAAGCAACACGGTCTGAACCTTTATGAATATATTTGTACAAATATTTGATGCTCTTGATACTACTGCAGATTTCAACATTTATATGGCAATTGTACTTCAAAAGCAAATAAGGATTATACGGGACTACCCAACCGTTGTCGACAACACTTTGGTCAATGAGATTATTTTGAACGCTAACATTGTTTCTCCTTCGCCTGTAAACTGGATATGAATCAATACCCTGTGATGTGCATTCTGCATATGGCTTTGGATAACCTTTTTTGCACTTTAAATTTTTCATACACGGAGCGTTAGGGTTGTGGCATCCACACGGGCCATGTATCATATGCCTACGCACAGCCTCATGTAAGTCGGGCTCAATATCTGCTTGTGGTATCTCAGCCCTAACAATACAGTCATACTCTTCGGGGCTATTTAACTTGTCTTCCTCTCCAAAAATTATCAGCATATGGACGTGTGGCAAGCCTCGCTTTTGAAATTCGATAACATGAACGTGACCCACCACCTTCCCCAGAACCCCTTTATGGAAGATATCATCCTTGAGACTTTCACATTTTGATTGGAAAACCCTAGACAACAAATCTGGTCGTTCATGTGCTGCTTGACCAGGATATAGTTCGTCCTTTATCTCTTTCCAGTTAGAGTTGCATGTCATTGTTAAAAACACATCTGGCTTCCCGTATTGTTGTACGATTGCCATTGCATCTTGGTAGCGCTGGTACATGTCACGGGGACTCCCAATAAATGAGGAAGGCAGAATTATATGACGACGGCCAACGGCAGCTGAAGAAAACATCAATGCGTAGTTTTTCATGAGTGCAACTCACAATTATTGCGTGAATGCTTTAGCTTGCAAGTTGAAGCAAAAAGAGGTTACCTGCATCAGTTTCACCTGCTACGAAGCTATCCTGCAATCCTTGGTACAATTCCGCACGTATCTTGCTTTGATTAAGTTTAATCCAACGCAGCTTCTGTGTTTCAATTTTGATAAAATTATCGACCACAAATTGTTGTAGTAGTCTCCCCGCATGAAGAAGAATGGACTGATTATTGTTGCGTATCTACGTTAATGCAGTATATGTAAAATTTAGTTATAAAAATAATATAATATAACTTAGATATTATTGATTTAAAGATGTCACAGTCAAACCTGCAACAAAGAGGCGTAGTAATCGCAACAGCTTATCCGTATCCCTTCGTTTGATTGTAAGCATTTGTCCCATCCGTAGGTTCCGTGTGGATGTAATAAAGGGTATTGCATTGGATCATAATATCCAGTATACTCTTTCAAAGTAAGTAAATTTCCATCTGTGGCGCATATTAATATGTCCCTATCATCGGACTCCATGAAATCTTCACCACCAACCAAGACTGCTGCAACTTGTGATGCTGTTGGAAGAATGTATTGACGATCTGTAGCTGGCCTATCTCGAATAAGAAGTCGGCAAGACATTATCTGAGGATGTTGTGATATCTGTCGAAAGCGTTGGACAAACGGATTATACATATCAAGTATTGTTTTGATTTTATGCAGAACCTCGACGTCCAGCCCATGCCCCTCTTCCAAGCGATGTTCATTTTCACAGTCCGTGTCGTATATGAACATTTGTAGAAACCTTGGTCTATTACCCGGAGTTGGTATAAGAGAGCCGATTCTATGGTATAGTGCCCCATGTGCTCTGAAGGTGTAGATTCCTTGAGCAAATGACGGGATGGATTCATCCAATGTTACACCCATCGACGTGAATGAGAAGACGTGATTATATGCACGTACATTTTGTCGGAAATGGCGCCCTTGAGAACCTTGTTGAGTGAATAGATAAAATAGCTCGGGCGGAGTAGGAATCCCAGGAATGATAATTTTACCATTGTTGCAGCATAAGTTCTTTGATTCCTTATAGAACAATTTTGCATGACAATGACGACAAAATGTCGGAGGTGGAAGTTCCATCCTAGGAACGTTTGTAATTTGAGTAGAAATTCTTGCTGAATTTCGGTTAGGTGCTCGTAGATTTGGGACCACAACCGGTAATTGATGCTCTGCCTCGGTTGATGCATCATGGAGGTCCCCTAATTGATGGACCAAGCAATTGTGTTAGAATATTAACTACCTAAAATACATTTATTTAAGTGGGTTATGGAGAAGTATGAAATGAAGATGTTATGAAATTGCCTTGTGGTAGGATCTCCGCAGCCGTTGAGGGATGGTCAATGTGATTTTGGATATTAGATTGCTGATCACGTCGTTGTTGTCGTCTCGTTGCATTCCGTGTAGTTCGTTGAACATTCGTCAGTGAATTTCTGTATGCGGTTGACCGAGACGGTGCATCAACGTGAAGTGATGGGCCTGTGCATGGGAAGAAATGTCCACGTATATTGAATATGTAAAGGAGACGTGATTGAAGAGGAGAATCGAGTAAAACCTTCAGCAATTGAAGAAATTGTGTCTATTGTTGGGTGTAGTGTGTGTCGAGGAAGCGTTGATCCTGATGTGGAAGCCCTATTGCGTTTGTGACCAATTTTATCATGCTCATTTGGCTGGTGGGCCATCGTTGACTTTGTGAAATCACTATTGCAAATGGGGTAGTGCATTGCAAAAATTGATAATTGAAATTGCCATAGAAACAAATACAGAAAACAATATTTGTAAAGAATAAATTTATCAAAAAATAATCGCAATTTATCATGCCCGACCATTTTGCCAAAACAATTCTATATAAAATAGAGCAAGCCTAAGTTTCAAAAAAGACATGACCAGCCCATTAAAAAAAACTTTCATATCTAATCCGATTTCATCCAAAGCTATATAATTTTATTAAACCACCAACAATTTTTGTACACATGATATTCATCCAAAGCTTCTGTACACATGATATTCATCCAAAGCTATATAATAATTATTATAAAGAACACTTGAAATGAGAAACATGGTACAACAATAAAACACTTGATAAGTTAAACAATTATTATTAAACAATTGTTATTAAACAATATATATATACATCATTGATTTATTGATGACAACATTGAATTAATGAAAGAAATCAAAATTCAGCAATATTCATACCTGGAAGAAACACTTTAGCAAGCCAAGACAGTTCAGCACACTCTAACACCACCCACACTCAAGCACCAAATGGTTCTGTACACATGAACAATTTTAAAATGCATACGTAAAAACAGCTTTTTCCCAAATCACACATACACATATCTTCTACTGCCAGATGTTGAAGAGATCAAAAGTACACAATTAGACACTAAAAAGATTAGCAGGTTTGCGGACAAATGCAAGAAAACTCAAAGTAAGCTTAAATTCAGAAGAAATTTAAAAAACCATTCAAACTCCATGAATAATAAACTTCATGAGCTAGAAAGAGCAGCATTAGTCTTTTAACAAAAAACAGTTCCTAAAATCGAGCATGGGCTTGGAATTAATCATGGAAGTAATAATAAAAAATCAAGAGAAATATTTGTGGCTAGAGTGTTCTATATCTAATTATTCTGTGGCTGCTATGAAAAGTATTTTGGAGGATGAAGAGGTAAAGATCTAAATGCATTTAAATGAAAGATTTTACTAATCTCTTCATGAGATTTGTGTTTGCTCGCGTCATGGCATCCTCAAAATTTTGTATCCCACTGTTAATCTGAAAGAAACAATTTGATTGATATGAAACAATTTGATTGATATGAAACAATTTGCTCGCTTCAATTTTGTTAAAGTGAATGCATCATTAAAATTGACATGAAACTGAACCCAAGTGTGTGTTTACATCGACAACATTACTCAAATTGCTATACAAAAATAACCTTTTACTTCCCTTCTGCTTTGGGGAGAGAAAAGAATTGCACAAACATCAAAATGCGTGATTATAAATAGAATTGCGCAAACATCAAAGAAAAAACAATGGTTGGAATATCAGATAGCGCATCAAGGAAATACGTTAACAAAACTGCGTGAATTGAATTCATTATCGGCTCAGGGAACAAACGCAAAAGGAGCGGAGCTGGGTTAATTGTATATCCTGCAAGAGAGGGAGTGAGAACATGAAACAGTCAAAAGTGCCAATATTCAAGCATTCTAATTTTTTTGGTTTTTAAATTCCACAAATAAATATTCAAGTATAGATATATTCGATATTCCATCCTAATTTTAAATGTTGAAACTAATAATAATATTAATTCTATTTGTAAGCCTATTAATTGTGCGGAGCACAAAAAAGGTAGTATAGCATCATACAAAAAGTTCAACCTGAAATTGAAAAGAGAAAAAGTTGCAATCTGAAAACACAAAAATGGTAGTAGAAACCTAAAATCAACTATTAATATCAGCCAGGAAAGGCTATTATGAGGAATTTTCCATTAAAGCTCTATTTTGAACTGTTTTACACTAAACATAATATCAGGAAAGCCTATTTTGAATATCTCATTGGAAATATCTCATTGCCTAGTTTAATATCAGGAAAGCTTCATATAAATGTGATTCCCTCTCATTCTCATATTCTCATTCATCACAAATTTCGACTTCGCTAATGCTGAGAGAAGAAATTAAAATGTGATTCACTCTAATTCTCTGAAATAAAAATGTGATTCACTCTAATTCCTACTTCGCTAATTCTGAAAGAAGAAATTAAAAAAGGCATTAGGAACCCAAATCAACTTTTAATCTCTCTGCCTTAAAGCTACCATCACAGACTTCTCATCACAAACTTCTCATCACAAAACCATATAGAATCCCTAAACCATAAGAGAAAGGGAAAATAGGGTTTTCGACCCCCGTTGGAATCACTGAATTTCCATCACAAAACCATATAGAAATGAAGAGGGGATGATGATGGAAGCCTTACTTTTAATTAAGAAGCAAAAGCCCCCTCGAAATCATGATCGACGACGTTGTCGAGTAGTTCGTCGAGCCCGATCGCTGGAGGAAGATGAATCCTAGTTCACTGGATGGTATAGGTCCCAGATCGCTGGAGGAGGACTCCCAGATCACTGGAGGAAGATGACTCGCAGATCGCTATCAAAGAAAAAGAGAAGTTAGGGTTTTCAACCCTCATTGGAATCCCAGGACCATATAGAAATGAGGAGGGGGGTGTTGGGAAAAAAAGGGGGACGATAGAAGCCTTACTTTTAATTTAGATGCAAAAGCCCCCTTGAAAAAATGATCGACGCATGACCGACGGCGTCGTTTCTCTTTGCTCGGCCGCTTTGCTCGGCCGCTTTGCTCGGCCGCTTTGCTCGACCGCTTTGCTCCTAGAGGCGTCGTTTCTCCTTGCTCGGCCGCTGGATGGTATAGCTCCCCGATCCCTGGAGGAAGACGACTCGCAGATCGCTATAGGAATAGTGGGAGCGGCAGGGTAGATGCAGGAGCGGGACCGGCGGGGTAGATGCAGGAGCGGGGGACGAAAGCTTGATTTAGCGCGAAGCGCGACAGAAAGATGGATTGCTTCGGGCAAGGTGCGAAATGATTCGAAGCAGTTGATGTGATCTTAGCGTGCAGGTCGACAGGACGTTTTTTTGGCGGGGAAAGAGTAATTACAAAAACAGACATTTTTTTTGAAATTGTTTGAAATTTTATTTAACTTTGTTAAGTCTTTAAGGTAAAGAAATGAGGGTATTTTGGGTATTATGAATGTTGCACCAAAGAGTAGTTTTCCTTTATAGAATAGTATAGATTTACTTTGCACAAAATATTTTAAATCTCTATTCAACCGCCCTCTAGAGAATTCTAGTGAGGTTAACTGTGCACTTTCAATTGGTATCAAAGCGAGGTTGATCTAAAAAGGTTAACTCCTTGATCAAAAAGATCCTACCTCTTATTTATAAATATATATTTTTCTAACAATTATTTTTCACATGGAACAAATCAAAGATTATGCTTCCACCAGACCACCAATGTGCAATCTTGAAAAGTTTGCAGTTTGGAAAACAAGAATTAAAATTTATATGAATTCTATTGATGATAACTTGTTTAATATTACTGTGACAGGTCCCCCAAAGCCTTATAGAAAGGATGCAAATGGCAATGTCACACAAACACTTGTTACAAGATCTGAATGGACAGAAGATGAGAAGAAGGCAAGAACATGTGATCTAAAGGCCATGAACATACTTGTCTCAACCGTCTCAGATGACATCTTTCAAAGGGTTGTTGACTGTGAATCAGCCAAAGAAATTTGGGATGCTCTTACAAAGATGGTGGAAGGAAGTGATGATGAAAAGAAAGATAAGAAGGCTCTATTGATCTCACAATATGAGAACTTCCAAAAGAAAAATGAAGAGAGTATCTCTGGGATGTATGACAGATTCAGTCTAATCATCAATCAATTGAAAAACTTGGATAGAGAGATCTCTCTCACTGAGATTAATGACAAATTGCTAATGAGTCTCCCTAGTTCATGGGACTCAAGAACATGGGCCATAAGAGACACAAGAGGACAAAAGGAAATCTCAACAGATGCTCTCTTAGGAAAACTCAAATCATATGAGCAACTGCTGAAAACTAGAGAAGAGAAGAAGAGAAGAGAAAACACTCCAATCTCCTCAAAAGACAGGAACATTGCATTAAAAGCAACAGAGGAAGGAGGCTCTATCACTGAAGAAGAACTATTCAGTTTCCTGGCCAGAAAATTCAAGAAATGGGTCAGGACAGATGGATCAAGAAGGAGAGAGTCAAAACCAAGGTATGACAAAACTCCTACTAAAGAAATTATTTGTTATTCTTGCAGGAAACATGGACATATTGCCCCAGAATGTCCAGAAAATGCTGAGACAAAGAAAGATCTCAAGAAAAAGGGGAAGAAGAAAGAAAGAGGCTTTATAGCAGAAGCCTGGAGTGATACAGACTCTGAGGACAGCTCCTCTTCCAAGAGTGACAATGAAGAACCTAAGCAAGAAGATCTATGCTTGATGGCCCTTGAAGGATCAAAAAATAATGATAGTGCTAAATCTTGGAGTGAGACAGGATCAGAAGAAAGCATATCTTCTGAAGATGAAAAAGAAGATAGCCTTATTCTCATAGAGGAATCTGAGGATAAGGATGAGGTAAGCATGTTTGATGAAATAGATTTTCAAAGTGATAACTTCAGAAATGATTTTATGGGAATGTGTCTAGATCAACTAAAAGCAACACAAGAAATTAAAGATCTAAAAGAACAAATCAATGTAGCTAAAAACCAGAGAAATAGAGAAGTTAAATGCTCTAAAGATTATGAATTAAGGGCTAACATCATAGAAAAGGAGATAGAAAAGGCTAAAATAGAAAATCAGTTCCTTAATGATAAGGTTTCCCAGGCAAAGGCCATTGAAGAATCAATAAACATGAGAAGCCAAACTCTTAAGGAAATCACTGAAAAACAAACAATGAGACACAAAAATCTTGGGCTAGGAGCTGATCCATCAACCAGCTTGAATCCATCCAGCAAACCTGCTTGGATGAGCCCTGTAAAATTCACTAAACCTGTCAAATGGACAAACCAAGAAAAAGACCCACAAGATAAGGAAGAAATCTCCTTCAAAGAAATAAAGGAATTTGATGAGACATCATATTATTCAGCTGATGACTCACAAACTTCATCTGAAGAAACAACTAATCCAAGAAAAACAACACATAAAGGAGTAAAAACAGAAAAAGGTAAAATGAAAATTGAAGATACAATTGCGTCGACTTCATATCGACGCATAAATGATAGTGCGTCGACTTATACTCAACGCAACCTCTCAGATGCCTCGACCTCTTCTAGACGCTTGAACAAAAGCAGGTCGACTTCCCATCGACGCAACTTTCTCTATGTGTTGAAATCAGATCGACGCCATCTGGAGAAAGCGCCGAATACAAATCGACGTGACTATCAACATGCGTCGAATAGATATCGACGCACAAAAGTTCAGAGCAACTTAAATACCTTTCCTCCAAAAGCCTTTCATCCTAACCCATATTCAGGACCCATTCATCCAAATCATGATTTCTATCCTAATCAACACCTCTATCATGATTTCTACCCTAAACATGGTAACCAAAATTCCCATTTTAACCAAAATTTCTATCCTAACCAAAATTCCCATCATAATCAAACCTTCTATTCTAATCAACCCTTCTATTCCTCTCTAAACTCAAATTATCATAATAATAAGATAATCAAGTGCCATATATGTAACAAAGCTGGCCACCTTGCCAAATAATGCTGGTACAACCAATCAAACTATCTGTAAAAATTAGTCCAAGACTGACTTAGAACTAGGTAGAGATAAACACCTAGAATTCTTCAGGAAAATTAAAAGTCGCCTCGACTTCTAATCAACGCACCGTCGATAACTCAACTCAATAAGTGAAACCGACGCATGCGTCGACTCCACTAGACGCATACGTCGATAGGAAACCCTATCATCCCAAATCAGACTATATCGACGCTCACGTCGAATTCCACTCGACGTAACGTCGACTTCATGAAAACGAGCGGCAATACCAAATTATTTCGGTCACATTAACGGAAGTACCGAATAAGCCTCGACTTGAGTCCAGTTTCGACGCTTCACCTGACTTAAATAGTATCTTCAGTTAGAAGCCTTCACGACTCTGCATCTTTCATCCTTCTTGCTCCTCAGACCAGCCGATTTTTCCTCTCCCTTTCACTGAACTAAAATGGCTCCCAAAATCAACTCAGGCTTCGACATTGACCTTGAGTCTTTCCAAGCAGCCGCAGAAAAATATAAGAGCATCATTGCTCTTTTTACTGCAGCAGGACTGGACAAGCTCATCTCCACTAGGTGCAAGCTCCTAGAATCAGAGCTCACAGAGCTAATAACTCATGTTCAGATATCTGAACAAGGAGAAATCCAGGGAACAATCTATGAGACACCAGTCTCAATCTCTGCAGAACATATTAGGACCACCTTTGATCTTCCTACAAGTATATCCTAATATTATCTTTGTTTAAATAAAATAGGGAAAGGAAATCAATTTCTAAAGAGTAACCATATAAGTCTTTATCATTCCCCCATTAGGTGATGAATCTATAGACCTCACACCTGATGAAATCAAGCATCTGCTAACCAACATGAAGTTTTCAAGGGATAAACCAATCCATCTAAAGAAAATAGAGTTTTCTGAGGAATACAGACTGCTAGCAGACATAGTAGGAAAGATACTACTATGCAAAATTTCAGCCCATGATGCAGTTCCCAAGCAGCAACTGAACATCATAGGGGCCCTTGTGCTGAAGAAGAAGGTGGACTGGGCCACATGGTTACTCAAAATAATAGGCTCCAAATACTCACACAAAGAAAATGCATATATGAGGATTATGAGTCAAGTACTCTTCCACTCCTTCCCTGACCTCTGTAGGTCAAAAGGAATCCCCATTTCTCCAGGGAAAAGAATGTCAATAGCCCTATTATCCAAGTGGACCAGGCAAATTCCTAAGCCTGGTTCCATTCCTGAAAGGACCCCCTCTCCTCCTAACTCTCCTACTCATCCATCTCCTGCTCATCCATCTCCTCCTCCTTCTCCTCAAAGAGACAATTCTTCTCTACCACCATCATCCACTCAAATAGTCTCTACCACCCTCACAACTCCTTCTCTACCTACCTCTTCTCAAACACCTGCTCCTCAAACAGCAGTTTCTCCACCTCCTTTATCACCCATACCTTATGTATCAACTAACTTCTCTCCAGCCTCATCACCACCTTCACCACTCTCTCCTCATCCCCAACCACAACATGAACCATCTGCATCCACTAAAGCTCTACTCACTCAGTGCATTGCATCAGCAACTCAAACATTCCAAGCAATGCTGGATGAGCACTGCTCCCAGATTCATTCCTCAATCCTACACATGCACACCCAAATAGATGGGGTCAGTGCCTCTGTGCAAAGTCTGAAGAACTCTCTCTCTTCCTCAAGAGTTACCAAGTCTTTCTTAACCTCCTTGGCCAAGAAGGTCAAGAAGGGGGAGAAGCTTGATGAAGAGCAGCCCTCCAATCTTAAATCTCCCTCACACAAATCCCCTCCTTCTTCTAAATCTGACAGTCTTGCACTGCTCAAGATAATTGGCAATGAGATAGTACCTGAGCTACACAATGATGAACAAACAATAGAGGTACTCAACATAGCAAGAGATGCTGCAAATCAAGTGGCACTACTACAAGGGGAGGGAAGCAGAGCAGAAAATGAGGCTGAAAAGGAAGAAGGTGAGAAAGAGCTGAATACTGAAAAAGGAAATGAAGCTGATGCTGGGAAAGAGAAAGAGCCAGATGCAGTGATGGCTGAAGAAGGGGCTCAGGAGTCAGGGGCAGGGGGAGCTGAGACTCAGGGGGAGCAAATGGCTGAGACCCAGGGGGAGCTGAGGGAGTCACCTGCTACTGGGAAAGAGCAATCCACAATAGTATTCAAGAGAAAAAGAAAGACTCCTCCTACCCCTCCTGAATAATACTTGAAAACAATGCTTCATATACTTTATGATTGGTCTGAACATGAAGTTTGCTTCTGACTGTGTGAAATCTTCATTATCTGTACAAATGCTTTGCTATGTTAATTATATGCTAAATACAATTTCTCTCTAAATAGGGTTAAGATAAATAGGGGGAGATTGTTGGGGAAATGATTTCTCTTAACCCCTAGAAATGAGTTAAAGAAGAATTCTAAGAATGAAAAATAAGGCTAAGTAAATATGCGTCGAATAGTATTCTACGCAATGTCGAGATAAAGTCGACGTTTCTATTAGAATGGGTCGAAGTAGCTCCAAGCAGAAGTCGATGTATCCTATGTCGACGTAGCTCTGACTTCTAGTCGACGTATCTTGAGAAGTCGACGCACCCTAGTCGACGCACCTTCCTTATTCTCCTCTCGACGTCCAGACAGGATGTATTCGACGCTTGCGTCGAATAGTAATCGACGCACGTCGATCTTTATGACAGAATTCAAAATCGCCAGATCTCTTTCCTTATCTTATAGATCTGATTTATATGGAATCAATTTCTGTCTTGTAGCCGTTCTGAATCTTTCTTTTCCTCTATTAGATTCTTGGCTAAATTGATTAAATCCTTTATGGACATTATTGGAAATCAGATTGAATACTTTCCTTCTATGGATATAACTGTTATGTAAATTTCTCTTTCTTTCTAATACTCTACCTGCTAATTGATTACTCTCCTATAGTGTTATTCTAAGGAACAGAGCTATAAATAACCAAGGAGGTCGGCAGAGAAAGGGGACTAGGTGATTCACCATTTTACATTTGAAAAAGAGGAAAAGCTCCCAAGTGATAAAGAGAGAATTGAGAAATAGCCCTGCAGCAATATTCAAGCATTCTTCTTCTCCTGCTTCTGAAATCACTCTGCTGCAAATTCTGATAGCTCTCGCATAAGAGGGAAAAGCTACAAATCTTCTTCTCTCTATAGAAGAAAGATTTAATTCACTACTTCTTGTGCTTCCAATCTTCTTGCTAGGAAGAAGATTCATTCTTGTTTTAAATACTTCTTTTCCTTTTTCTTATTTTCATTCTCACATATTGTAAAAGAGTTTTTAGAATCACTCTTCAAAAAATTCAGTTGTACTGGTTCTAAGAGTCTCCTTGTCAAAAGACTCAGTTGGTTCTAAGAGTCTCCTTATCAAAAGACTCAAGGTGGTTCTAAGAGTCTCCTTATCAAAAGACTCAGTGCAAGATAGTGAATTCCTACCAAGGGGGTAGAAGAGTGGACTACCCAAAGTTTGGGGAACCACTATATTTTCTTGTGTTGTGCTGTGATTTCTTTTCTTGCATTTACTTTCTTTATTTGTTTAATTCTTATTGGTGTGTGTGTGGAAGCTCTAATCTGTGATCATACACATATATATATATTTACTTTGCACAAAATATTTTAAATCTCTATTCACCCCCCCTCTAGAGAATTCTAGTGAGGTTAACTGTGCACTTTCAATATGTTTATCACTGTATTCATGCATATATCACCATTATAATTATAACATGATTTTAGTTATGTTGCGGGTACTTTTGACTCACCCGAACAAAGAACACTGAAGGGGAGCTTAGGATGTTTTTCTTGAGAGCAGTGGGTCTTAAGGGAAGACTTAGCTACCTTCTAGGGTACTCTACCCCTGTAGTCCTTTTTATCATGATACCATGGAATCTTTCGCAATGTGTGCACATGATAGGTTCATGTACTCTGATTCAGTATTGGTATAGCCCATACATGAGGGCCTAGGATGGGTTTTGTGTGAATTACCTAGAAGCGGTGGTGAAAAAACCACATACATCATCTTGCCACTACAATGAGGCTCGTTGGATCACTACCTGCCTAATAAGGTTAACTATGTTGACATAGGAATCTACATTGTCTCTGGAGTTCCAGTAGGCATTATGCACGTGGATAATTCTTTGCATGTACTTGAATACTTGCTTAAAGTAGTAATGGTTATATTTACTTATGATATGAATCTTGAACCCTTATCTTATAGAGTGTATGGGCACCTTTATAAGATAAGTTACTTAATATTTGTTGATTTTTTTCATGAACCTTATTATATAAGTTCTTAATGGTGGACTTATATAATTAGTCAATTATGAACAATGTTGCATAAAATTATATGTGTTGTCTCACCTAGATTTATGGTAATTTAACTCAATTCACTTGATCTAATAATTGATAAAAAAATGTTGACCTTATTTTCCTTATGACCTAGGAGGAACCGGTGGAGGGAGGATGTTGCTTAGTTGTTGATGACTAATAATGTAATTTCCACCACCTCAGGAGAAAGAATCGGTAGAGTCTTGTCGGGAGCAACCATTGAGGTACAACCCTTATCTAGGTGGGGGATGTGTCATTAGGATGACACACGAAACACCCCATTGTTGAAACTGGAAACCGGCCTCTTGAGTTCGAACCCACTGGGAAGTGTAGCCCGCACCTACTTCTCTCTCGCAAGTCCACTTAAAAGTTGATGCAAAACTTAGAACAGACCCAAGGCTCTAGCGAGGAGGTCCCGCCACACACCCGAAAGATTTTAGAGAGCTTCCCCTCCCTAACCAATGCTCAGTCTGGCACATTGGAAGGCTCGAACAGCCAAACTAGCCCTGGAGGAGAGAGCTCAAAAGATCAAATCTCCTCCAAGGTGCCCTTAAGAGTCTATTTGTAGATTTTCTAGTCTGGTATGCAAATAGCATAAATCCTCCTTCTAGTTTTACTAATCGCACCCCAAATTGGTCTGCTAACAACCTAACTCCGCTGTTTGGAGGGGCTATTGGCAGCCCACCAAGGGTATCTAGGTAATTTCCCCACTAAAGCCTTTCAGGCGAGTGGTCCGTGAAGGCACCACTCGCCAGGCCTCTCGCACACTAGATTCCACTAGGCGAGTGGTCAGTGGGGCACCACTCGCCTGATACCTGACTTGCTGGGCGAGTGGGGTTCCACCCTCACTCGCATAACCTTCAGAGCATTCGTACTCCAAAGTGAGTGAATGCTTTGCGGAAGAGGCTCACACTCGCGCTGAGGCTCTCCTGCCTCTCCTGACCTGGGTGAGTGCCCTTCTTGACCTATTTTGCCTGCCTTTGGACCTTTGGGACCCACTGGGATAATACGGGATTGTACACCTATGCCCTAGTCTCATCTATATACTAATCTAATGATACATTGTATGTGAGCCTCGTTGAAGTTATTATCATAGACCTATTATGTATAAGTCTTATTGTATTGGTTAGAGCATGTGTTTTCCCCCTATTTTCCTACTTACTGCTTTTACATTGGTGATGGTTACACTACTTTGTGACATTATTTTTTATGATATTGGGTTTACATAGTTTATCTTCCGTTATATACATATATATATTCAAAGTATACTCTGATGTCGTGATGTTATGATGATTTGGCAAGCAGGATAAGCATCATGTGGTAGCGGTTACCTTGTATGACGCCACTACCGCAGAATGGTTTAACTCGGCATATGTTATCTCTCTATCTTGATAAAGAGATCTTAAATGTTGGATTTAGAAGGCCAACCTTTAGTTTCTTGGGATGATTAGATGCATTGCTTCTCGGTGAGCTCACGTCTCCAGTCTTATAAGAGTTCATTGAACATGTTTGAGTTCCTTCATATACTGTACAATGAGGAGAGTCAATGACCTGCATAACATTGACCTTACTTATCTTCCAATGCGGAGGAAAGGCATATAATGTGTAGCCTTATAATTAACCATCATACTACTGCCAAGATAATGCATATGCTAGAAAAACATCAGAAGGTGAAGGAGTATAACATCATGCGCGAAGGAGTATAACATCATGCTACAGAATGAAATCTGGTTGAGATTATCTCCCAGGTACCACAAGTACTCTTCTCTATGATCTTTACTTTTACTGACTGAGAGTACTCTTTTGTTGTAGAGTTTCCGCCAGAAGTTGAAGAAGGTGAAGGCGAATCTCTTCAACCCAAAGGCTTCATGTGCTTTAAGTAGGCCAACAAGATCTTGCAGTAGTCTACTGATGAGACCATTATAGAACTCAAATAGAGGGGAATGATAAAGGACATGTTTGTTGGCACTACTTACGTTTAAATTTATCTAGATTTTTTGGGGGTTGAATGACTTCCTCAAGCAGCGGGATGGGTAGCATGTGCGAGTCCTCCTCTAATAGCAGCAGCAATAACATAGATGACGTTAGTTGTTCTGCAGAGAAATAGTTATATATTCTTTTCTTTTCTAGGATACACGGGAGTAATTGTTTTTTAATTGCGGGTATCGGATTTTATACTAGTAAAGTTTTGTAGAAACTAATTCAAAAGGTATTTTGTTTGGTGTAGTGTTTTAATTCGAGTAACATTGCTTCTCATTCTATATGAATGTTATGTGAGTATTTCAATTGTGAGTGTGATTACATCTTGAATATCCTCTTGAAGATAAACTTGCCAACCATCTCATTCACACCTTGACATTTAACTACTTAATTATACTCAGTTTTTTCCAAGAATCCCCATAGTTAAGACTATGTCTCTGTAGATAGATGTTGCGGAACCTATAATAATGCCTAGCTACTTCACTAAATATAGACTTTTGTTAATAACAAATAATAGAACATCAAAGATGCCCATGAATGCCAAGATTGCTATAATACATCCAACAAATACCCCTAATGAACATGGTCATGTGAGATCTTTATATTAGTTAATAATGAATTGCCAAATGTCGAATACCCAAGGATATACTAAAGATGATGTTGAATAAGATTATGATGTTGCAGATTCTATCTGTGACAATGTTAGATACACATTCTGAAAAGTTTATCCAATAGGTATTTTTTCTGCGATATAAGATGTTGTGAATCACCTGATAATGATATCTAAGAGATATTTTTGCTTGTGATATAATATGTCATGAATCCCTTAATAATTATCTCCCAGAACCTATAAATATTTTCTGTTGAAATATATGATGTTGTGAATCTATTGGTAATGATCTCTTGACACATATGATAGACAAAACCTTATTTATACTTGTAATACCCCATGAAATCAATTTGAATTTTTCATGCTGAAATCCTCAAACACCGCCTATAAGATATCAAAGTTTTCTCACATGAGTATGTGAAAAAACTCAAGAGATGCTTTTTTATTCAAGAGGGGCCTCTGGCTCACCTTGTATGTTGACCTAAAATGCTCTCGAGGGCCAGAACACTAAGGTAAACTAGTTGGACATAAGTCATTTGTGGAGCTAGTCCTCAGAAAAGATTACTCAATTGGGCATAATTCATTTGTGCTAAACAAAGCTTATCTTCAGAAAGGATATCAAGTTATTATAATGCATCCATGTTCTTTTTAGAAGCTTATCCTTATAAAGGTCCCTTAGAAGTGGCAATATATCTGTTGCTGAATGGTAGAGATGTTCTATCACCCTGACCAGTCTACCACTTATGCAACTTGCAAACAATTCCAGTGAGAAAAACTATGGTGGGAGATTACAACAAATGATCGAGGACGAAGTATATACTGATTCAGAGAGATGGAATCTTGAAATCCTATGTGAGAGATTGGATCAGGAGACCACTACACCACTGCAATTGAATTCTAGCTAAGTTGTGATTATGGTGGGTGTTACGTGAAAGTGGAGGTTAGATCTTAAGTTACTCTAGAGGGAGGGGGGGTGAATAGAGTATTAAAAACTTTTCCTTAGTTTTTATAGCAGAATTAAAATAGTGTTTAAATATATGTGTAACCAGTGCGAGATATAAAACAAAATAAATAAAAACAGGATAAATGAAATCACACAGCACAGCACAAAGACAATAGACAATCACAGAGGACACAAGGAATTTATATTAGTTCCCCAAAAACCTGGGTACGTCTACTCTTCTACCACACTTGGTAAGATCCACTAGGAATTTTTGATAAGGTGCCCTCACACCAAGGGATTTTTGATAAGGTGTCCACACACCAATGGGAGTTTGATCAGGTACCCAATTCACCGATAAGCTTTTGATAAGGTGCTTACAAACCAAACAAGGATTTTTTGATAAGGTGTCTTGCCACCAGTGAGTTACACTATTGAAGGGAGTATTAACCCTGTACATAATGGAATGGAGAGGGGTTTAAGTGTTCTTCTCTATCAAGATGTATAGAGAAGACTCTAGTGGATTTGATGTTGAAATGCTCCTCTGTCTGATATGGATTTGTTTGACAGTAGATGTTGCCGGAGCTTTTCTTGAAGAACTAATCTTCCTGTAGATGATTAAATTGAGAGAACAAGTTCTCCAATCTGTTGTTGCTCTTTTGAAGATCTGAATGCTTGTTCTTCTTCTTCTTCCTTTCTTGAATCTTGCAGCAGGAAAATAATGAGTGGTGGTGTAGCTGTTCTCAGAAAGTATGTGCTGTTGAAGGAGAAGAAGATGAAGTTCTGTGCTCTGAATAATGCTTGGCAGGAAGAAGATGACGATCTATATTTTTATTCTTCCTGTATATCTCTCTATATCTGTTCTATCGATTTCATGTACAACAAATATGTAAAGTATTCTATTTTATTTGATCTGTCATATAAACTTGAGTATATTCTGTTGTATATCTTCTCCTTTTTCAAATATCTGACAACTATTAAATGCAAATCCCTTATATTAAGGAATATATTATTTTTGATAACATATTTCTGGGAACTGTACAGTTGCACGCCGTAAAATCTTTCCTTTTGCATAATTTGTCCTTTTCTGCTGGAATTGTCAACGGATATATCTAAAATAAATAAAGGAAATAAATTTCCTTACTTGATTTGATTGGAAAGAGTCGTTGCCTTCGTCGATCTGTGTTCAGAGAACTAATATTTAACTGATCTTTAAGAATTCAATAAATCTGGAACTGAATTTGTCGATCTGAGCTTCAATAAACAATTTGTCGAGCTCTGGCTGAAATCTGTCGAACGCTGTCTGGAATCTGTCGAGCGCTGGCTGAGATCTGTCGAGCGCTGGCAGCCATTTGTCGAACGCTGGGATGGCTGAAATTAGTCGACCACTTCCTTGATATTTCGTTGATCGCCGTCCGACGAATGCTGAGCGTCGTTCGACTAATGCTGAGCGCCGTTCGACGAATGCTGAGACTTAGTGAAATTTCTAGTTCTAACAGCCAAATTTCTTCCAAAACTCTTGACCCATAAACTATACATTGGGGTCAACTTGTCCTTAGTTAACATATAGTGATCCTAGCCCAAATCACAAATATGGTTGTTCCAACAATCTCCCTCTATTTGGGTTAGGACACTATTTGACAAATATTGAAAATGAACAAATACTAAAACATCAAAAACAACAGAGCATGAATATATCTGATATTATTTTGAGTATTTTATCAGATATGAAATGAAAAGTACTCTGAGTTTTGAAAATACATTTCAATAAGAATAAAACTGAAAATACAATCAGAACCTGAATTATCTGAATTCTGCTGCTTCTGAATTCTGAAATTCTGATTTTGTCTGATCTGTGTTGTTCTGAATTCTGAATTGAATATGTATCTGATTTCTGAATGTGTTAACTGCTACTCCTTTTGATCAGCTTTATAATATTGATTAGCTATGCTGTAGCAATAACTGATATTGAATTTGCTATATAAAAGTTCTTCTTCTGAACTGTATCTGCAGCAATAACTGATCTGAACTTGATCATGAACTGTAATCAGCAAACTGTGATCAGCAAACTGTTGTAAGCTTTATCAAGCTTTTCTTCAAACAACAACTGCCCCTGAGAGTGTCTCCCCCTGATTTCTGGAGGTTCTTCAACTTTCTCTCTTGCCTAGATTATAGAAAAACTCCCCCTAAGCAAGACAATGCATCAAATGGAGCTTGTTCATGCAAGACTTCTCCCCTGCCTAGTTTCAGGAAAGGCCTGAAGCTAGGCCCCTTGAAGAAGGGACATTTGATGGAGGTAGGGAGGTATGCAATTTTGTCATTGTCATTGTTCCTGCACAATAAAATAGAGATCAAGTGCAAAGGGAACTGGAAAGAGAAGAAATTCCGTAGATATTCAGCTATATAAAAAAAATTTATTAAAGATGACAGGCTGAAATAAAATGCTTCAGAAAAACTGGGTTCGACGAAAAATGAGTTTTCGTCGATCTCGGTTCGACGAGTTTGATGACTTCGTCGATCTCCGTTCGACAAAAAACTTGATTTCGTCGAGCTCAGTTCAATGAAGAGCTGGGTAAGTAGAAAACTTAATTTTTAACAGATTGAGTCTCCATCTATCATACCTAGCTGATTTATAAAGAAGATATGTTTCTTTTTGTCCAAGGGCTTGGTGAAAATATCTGCTCTTTGCAAATCAGTAGAGATGAACTGTAGGTAGATTTTGTTTTTATCCACATTATCCCTAAGGAAGTGGTGCATAATTTCTATGTGTTTAGTCCTACTATGGAGAACTGGATTTTGTGCTATAGATATTGCACTAGTATTGTCACAAAATATAGTTGAATTATTTAAGTTGACACCATAGTTTAGAAGTTGATTTTGTATCCACAACATCTATGAGCAGCAACTGCCAGCAGCAATGTATTCAGCTTCAGCTATTGATGTTGACACAGATGTTTGTTTCTTACAAAACCAAGACACAAGCCTATCACCAAGAAACTGACAAGTTCCTGATGTGCTTTTCCTGTCTACTCTGCATCCTGCATAATCTGAATCTGAGAATCCAGTTAATTCAAATTCAGATGCTGTTGGATACCAAAGTCTTAGATTAGGGCAACCCTTTATATATCTTAAAATCCTTTTTAATAAAATTAAGTGAGATTCTTTGGGGTTAACTTGGAATCTAGCACAAATACATGTAGCAAAATTTATATCAGGCCTACTAGCTGTTAAATAAAGTAAAGAGCTAACAATTGCTCTATATACTTTTGAATCAACAGGTTTCCTTGAATCATCATTATCAACAACAGCCTTTGAGGGCATGGGTGTTTTCATGGTGGAAGAATCAGACATACCAAATCTTTTACCTAATTCCTTAGCATACTTAGATTGGGATATGAAGATTCCATTTGGAGTTTGCTTCACTTGAAGACCAAGGAAGTATGATAACTCACCCATACTACTCATTTCAAATTTAGATTGCATCAAATTAAAAAATCTTTTGCACAAATTTGAATCAGTAGAGCCAAATATGATATCATCTACACATATTTGAACTAGTAATGTTTGATTTTTATGTATCCTGAAAAATAAAGTTTTGTCTACTATGCCTCTACAGAATTTATTCTCTACAAGAAAACTAGTTAAAGTCTCATACCATGCTCTAGGAGCTTTTTTGAGACTATAAAGAGCTTTCTTAAGCTTAAATACAAAAGAGGGTTGAGTTGGAGAGATGAAACCTGGTGGTTGTTCCACATATACTTCTTCTTTGATTTCTCCATTTAAGAAAGCACTCTTTACATCCATTTAATATACCTTGAACTTTTTATATGCAGCAAATGCAAGAAAGATTCGGATTGCTTCAAGTCTTGCAACAGGAGCAAAGGTCTGATTATAATCAATGCCTTCTTCCTGTGAATATCCTTGAGCAACCAGTCTTGCTTTATTTCTTACAATGTTGCCTTGTTCATCTAGCTTGTTCCTGAAAACCCATTTGGTGCCAATCACTGGATGGTCTTTTGGTCTAGGAACCAAATCCCATACTTTGTTTGTCTCAAACTGATTGAGTTCCTCTTGCATAGCAATGATCCAGTTGGGATCATGTTCTGCATCTTGTAGAGATTGAGGTTCAATCTGAGAGAGAAAACATGTGTGCATCATGTTCTGATTTACTTGATTCCTTGTTTGCACACATGCTGAAATATCACCAATCACTTGTGATATTGGATGATCTCTAACTGTGATGTGATCAACAATTGGAGTTGGTTCAACAATAATTTCCACTTGGGGAATTTGTTTAGCTGCTATATCCTGTGGATGATTATCTGTTGTTATCTGTACTGAATTTTCAGCAAAATCTGGGATAATTTCTTCTTCACTCTCTTCATCATTCTGCTGTTCAGGATTCAGAATTCCTTCTTTATGTAGAGCTAATTGATCTAGCTGCTCACATAATATAGGTACCTGCAGATTTTCTATGGTAGAAGAAATCTTCTCCTTGTAAAACATGTTAGTTTCATTAAAAGTAACATGCATAGATTCTTCTATTTTAAGAGTAGATTTATTGTAAATCCTATATGCTTTACTGATTAGTGAATAACCTAAGAAAATTCCTTCATCTGATTTTGGTTCAAATTTTCTAAGGTATTTCTTATCATTATTGTGAATGAAACATCTACAGCCAAATGCTCTAAAATAGTTAACTTTAGGTTTCTTCCCTTTAAGTAATTCATAAGGAGTCTTTCCCTTAAGTTTGTGTATCAAACTTCTATTCAGAACAGAATTTGCTGTACTAACAGCCTCTGCCCAAAAAGATAGGGGCAAATTAGCATCTGCAAGCAATGTTCTTGCTGATTCAATTAGAGTTCTATTTTTCCTTTCAACTACCCCATTTTGTTGAGGAGTTCTAGGAGCTGAGAAACAATGCCTGATACCTTCCATCTCACAGAATTCTTGCATAAGAAGAGACTCAAACTCAGTACCATGATCACTTCTGATCAATGCAACTACAGTAGAGTACTCAATCTGTATGCTCTTAAGAAAGTCTGTAAGAACTTTAATGTTACCTGACTTTTCTCTCAAAAAGAACACCCAAGTGAATCTAGAGAAGTCATCTACAATAACTAGAGTGTAAGACCTCCCCCCTAAGCTCTTTGTTGCTTTAGGTCCAAAAAGGTCCATATGTAGCAAATATAAGATTCTAGGTGAATCACTTTTAGATAATGATTTAAAGCTATTTTTAGTTTGCTTGCCTAGTTGACATGCCCTACAAAGACCCTCTTTCTTATATGATCCTAAGGGTAAACCTCTAACAATATTGTCCTTAGATAATTTAGCAATGGTCCTAATGTTTACATGTCCTAATCTCTTATGCCAAAGTTCACTAGATTTGCTTGCATCACTAAATAAACAAACTTCTGCAGTAGATGAATTAAAATTCACTAAATATATTGTTGGGTTTTTCTACAACCATACATCGTATGTAGGCGCAGCAGAAATAAAGAGAAACAACCCAAAAAGATTCGGATCGGCCATGAACATTGAATCAAGAAGTAATGAAAACTACTAGGCATAAATTACCTTAGTGGAGTTGGATCGAATCCAACCTAGGTGCTCCAAGAAGATGAATCCTGTCAGCGGCTATGCGAGAGTCCTCACGTAGAATGATGTCTACGTCTCTACAGTGATCCACACGAGCCCGGAGAAGAACGACTGCACCTTGCACTTCCACGAACTGCTAGGTTCGCTCCAGGAAGAACAATCACGACGACGATCGCCGGAAGGAGGTCTGCGTAGACGAGCGAAATGGCGGAACACTTCCATCGGCTAGGGTTCGTGAGGCGGAACTCTTCCGTCGGGTCTTCTTCCAGGAGGCGTAAGAAGAGCATCTTGAACCCTTAAAACAGGCCCTATTTATACCCGAAGTATAAAAAGACCTAGAAAAATCGCTATCCGCAGTCCATACAGAAGTTTAGGGTTTCTGTTACAATTCGTCGAGTTTCCACGGAACAATCCGACGAATTCCCACGAATCATATCAGACGGCAACATTTGTCGAGTTTATAGTTTCTGTAACAATTCGTCGAGTTTCCACGGAACAATCCGACGAATTTCGACGAATTCCGACGAACTCCGACGAATCATATCAGACGGCAACATTTGCCGAGTTTAGGGTCTCTGTAATAATTCGTCGAGTTTCCACGGAACGATCCGACGAATTCTGACGAATCCGACGAATTATATCAGACGAATTCCGACGAATTCCGACAGCAACATTTGCTTTACCTCCCCGATTCTATATGGTGATTGGTAACCTTTACCAACACAGTCAATCTTCCAACTTCTCCACATGCTCTTATGTGCGACCCTGCAGGCTCATATCGCGTTGGCAGTGAGATTACTTGTTTGACCACTTCTAGATCACAATGGTACTCCAACATATATATTACCCTGTCTAATACCTGATAAAACAGTAATACCATCAGTAGATTTAATAAGGCAATTCAATTTATTAAATGTTACCTGATACCCTTCATCACATAATTGACTTATGCTGATAAGGTTATGCTTCAGTCCTTTTACATAAGCTACCTCTTTGAAGGTGACTTCTCCAACCTTGACTTTTCCATAGCTTTTGGTCTGTCCACAGTTGGAGTCTCCAAATATGACTTTTGGTCCAATCTTTGCCTTGAAATTGTTCAGATTTTCCTTGTTCCCTTCATATGTTTTGAACATCCACTGTCCAAATACCATTTTTCACTTGTTCTTGGACAGCTGTGTACCTGCAAAGACATAAACATAAACTAGTTGTTTCTGACCCTGACTACCTTGGGTCCTTTTGTCTTACCACAATAATCTGAAATAAAAGACATTTCAGGTTGGTCCTTGTAACCTTGTGGATGATATCTCCTTGGAGGTATAATCCATTCAGTGAAAAGATTGATAGAATGTGAAGAATGAGAATTGTTCAGATTAGCTGTATAGTTTTTGTTAAATGAACTGGGCTGAGTTCGTTGATCTCCGTTCGACAAATGACTGATATTTAATCGAGCATCATTCATATAATTACTATATAGAAAATCTGTCTTCAGAGTTCGTCGAGCTCCGTTCGACAAATTTGATGCATTTTGTCGAGCTCCGTTCGACGAATTCTGCTGAATTCTGCAATTCTTGACAGTCTTACTTGAAATGTTTTTATTTTCATCTACAACCTCTTTGCTCTTAGCAGAGATGAATTTTATAGGTGTAGATAATGTATTCTTCTTAATCAGATGTGGCTCACTTGATGAGGCACCCAAGCCCAGTTTGCTATTAAGTCTAGCATTTACTGTGCTTGTTATGTCCATCAGTTTGATGCTTCTCCCATTTAGGGATTCTTCAAACTTCTTGGCTTCAGACAACTTGCTCTCAATGAGAACAATCTGTTCCCTGGAGGCAGCCAAATCTTTCTTAAGATTTTTATTTTCTTCACTTATGTTATTCATTTCAGCTAGCTTATTTCTGAGTAAGATTATTTCTTTCTCAGATTTGATTAAGTCTGAGCAAAGGACTTTGAATTCAGCTTTGAATTCAATAGAAGTAAAATCAAATGTAGATATTACCTGATCTGAATAAGTTTCTGCTTCTGATTCTGATTCCTCTTCATCAGAATTGTTGGCTGAGGCATTGATTGCCATCATGCAAAAGTTCTTTTCATCTTCATAGTCTTCATCATCACTGTATAAAGAAGCATTTCCTGACTCACTGTCTGAGTCATAAATTGCCATCAGGCACTGATCATTCTCTTTTGTTTCTTCTTCATCATCTGAAGAGTTGGATGATGATTCTGATTCAGTTTCACTCCAGGATTCTGCTTCAAATCCTCTTCCCTTCTTTTTGTGTTTGTGAGAGGAAGATTTGCTGGAGGTTCTTTTCTCTTCTTTGTCCTTTCTCTTTTCTTTCTTCTGAATCTCTGGACAGTCTGGTGCAATATGTCCAGGTTTCCTGCAAACATAACAAATAATTTCTTTAGAATTATTTTTGTCATACATTGGCTTTTCTATAGCTTCTGGATGATTTTTCCTGAAGTCTTTTCTTGCCATCTTATAGAATCTTTTGGCAAATAGGCTCATCAACTCCTCATTGTCAGGAGTCTTTCCTTCTTCTTCTGTAGCTTTGAAGGCAATATTCTTGTCCTTCTTTGTTGAAGAGGAGGTGCTGACTTGTTCAGCTTCCCTTGTCTTGATGAGTTGCTCGTAGGATTTAAGTTTTCCTAGTAGTGTCTCAGTGGTTATCTCATTAAGACATCTGGCTTCCTTGATAAGCCAGATTCTAGAGTCCCAAGTGCTGGGGAAGCACATTAGGATTTTGTCATTGATCTCAGTTAATGAGATTTCCTTGTCCAGGGTTCTAAGTTCACTTATGATTACACTTAATCTAGTGTACATATCTGCAACTGATTCCTCTTCACCCTTCTTGAAGTTCTCATACAGAGAGATCAAGTGAGATCTCCTGTCCTTTCTTTCATCAGCAGAACCTGCAACCATATTGTTGAGAGAGGTCCATATCTCTCTAGCTGAGGTGAAATCCACCACTTTCTGAAAGATGTCATCAGACATGGTTTGAGCCAGAATATTCATGGCTTTAGCATCCGCACTTCTCTTCTTTTTCTGAGCTTCAGTCCACTCAGGAGGTGGGACAGCAGTGTTGTTTGTTGATGCATCAGTACTTGTTGATGCTGTAGATACTGGAGGTCCTGTCAGAATAACATTAAAAATCTCTTCATCAATAGAGTTCATATAAAGCCTAATCCTTGCTTTCAACAGTGCAAACTTGGTAAGATTGCACATAGGAGGTCTTGTGCTTGAACACTCCTTGTTTTGTGCCATGAGTTTTTAACAGAAAATAGATAAAATTAAAACTCTAAATTAATTTAAGATCTTATTGATCTTTATGATCCAGGTGTTAGCCTGTAAATAAGATCAACCAACCTCTGATACCAATTGAAAGTGGAGGTTAGATCTTAAGTTACTCTAGAGGGGCGGTGAATAAAGTATTAAAAACTTTTCCTTAGTTTTTATAGCAGAATTAAAATAGTGTTTAAATATATGTGTAAACAGTGTGAGATATAAAACAAAATAAATAAAAACAGGATAAATGAAATCACACAGCACAGCACAAAGACAATAGACAATCACAGAGGACACAAGGAATTTATAGTAGTTCCCCAAAAACTTGGGTACTTCTACTCTTCTACCACACTTGGTAGGATCCACTAGGAATTTTTGATAAGGTGCCCTCACACCAAGGGATTTTTGATAAGGTGTCCACACACCAATGAGAGTTTGATCAGGTGCCCAATTCACCGATAAGCTTTTGATAAGGTACTTAAAAACCAAACAAGGATTTTTTGATAAGGTGTCTTGCCACCAGTGAGTTACACCTTTGAAGGGAGTATTAACCCAGTACAGAATGGAATGGAGAGGGGGTTTAAGTGTTCTTCTCTGTCAAGATGTATAGAGAAGACTGTAGTAGATTTGATGTTGAAATGCTCCTCTGTCTGATATGGATTTGTTTGACAGTAGATGTTGCTGGAGCTTTTCTTGAAGAACTAATCTTCATGTAGCTGATTAAATTGAGAGAACAAGTTCTCCAATTTGTTGTTGCTCTTTTGAAGATCTGAATGCTTGTTCTTCTTCTTCATTCTTTCTTGAATCTTGCAGCAGGAAAATACTGAGTGGTGGTGTAGCTGTTCTCAGAAAGTATGTGCTGCTGAAGGAGAAGAAGTTGAAGTTCTGTGCTCTGAATAATGCTTGGCAGGAAGAAGATAATGATCAATATTTTTGTTCTTCCTGTATATCTCTCTATATCTGTTCTGTCGATTTCCTGTACAACAAATATGTAAAGTATTCTATTTTATTTGATCTGTCGTATAAACTTGAGTATATTCTGCTGTATATCTTCTCCTTTTTCAAATATCTAACAACTATTAAATGCAAATACCTTATATTAAGGAATATATTATTTCTGATAACATATTTCTGGGAACTGTACAGCTGCACGTCGTAAAATCTTTCCTTTTGCATAATTTGTCCTTTTCTGCTGGAATTGTCAACGGCTATATCTTAAATAAATAAAGGAAATATATTTCCTTACTTGATATGATTGGAAAGAGCTGTTGACTTTGTCGATCTGTGTTCAGAGAACTAATATTTAACTGATCTTTAAGAATTCAATAAATCTGGAACTGAATTTGTCGATCTGAGCTTCAATAAACAATTTGTCGAGCTCTGGCTGAAATCTGTCGAACGCTGCCTAGAATCTGTCGAGCGCTGGCTGAGATCTGTCGAGCGCTGGCAGCCATTTGTCGAATGCTGGGATGGCTGAAATTCGTCGACCGCTTCCTTGATATTTCGTCGATCGGCGTCCGACAAATGCTGAGCGCCGTTCGACGAATGCTGAGCGTCGTTCGATGAATGCTGGGACTTAGTGAAATTTCTAGTTGTAACAGCCAAATTTCTTCCTAAACTCTTGACCCATAAACTATACATTAGGGTCAACTTGTCCTTAGTTAACATATAGTGATCCTAGCCCAAATCACAAATTGGGTTGTTCCAACATTACGCATAGTCACCTTAATTTAAGGTGTTTCAAGCATGTTCTACTGATGATCCCTAGGGAAAAGTAACCCACCTTAAGTCCTCCACAAGTTTGGATCCAGAGATCTTGATTCAACGGGGATACATGTAAGCGTCATAGAGATCTCTCGATGTATTTGAATAGTAAGAGATAAAAAGGGTACATGGGAAGTTTAAAAGTAAATGATATGTTTTAAGATCAAGAGAAGATTCTCTTCATGTCGTCTCCACATTAGGTGTTTGGGATGTCCTCGCCTTCATGTGTTTGCAACTGGCAACATACATTTTTAAAGCTTCATTGATGATAAAAGGACCTACGTATTTGGGGTTGAGCTTCTCAAACAAGGTCATTCTTCCTGCCACATCCACTTTTTTATCACGAGATCTCCGGTGACAAATATTTTAACCTAATGTTATTATAGAAGTGTTTTTCATTATTCTTTTCACCTCCTCTTATTGATTGTTGGATGGATCTCTTAATTCCTCAGTTAGATCTAATCTACACCTCATGTTATCATCATTTTCATTAATCCACAATAAATTTCCATGCCTGGATAGGAGAACACTTGAGTTCATCACCTCAAATTCCACTAGAATGAGTGTCTTAGATCCGTGCGAGTGCTTGAAAGGTAACTCCCATATAGTTGAATTTGGAGTGGTCCAGAGTGTTGGATTTGTGTCTAACCTTTAGGGGGGAGGGTGAGTAAGGTTTTCATCAACAAATGAAAGTTTCAAAACATTCTACGCATGAAATCCACTTTTTGGAAGCTAGCGCAGAGTGGTAAACTTACCGCCAGTGGTATCTACAGAAATTGTATTCTTGTGCAGTAGAAAATTATTTCACTGTGCCCGTGAATAATGCTTTAGGATGCCATCAATACTCAGATGTAATTGAAGATTAAAACATGAAGACTTGAGTTCATTATAATATTAAAACAATGTTTATAATTACAAAAGGTTATTCTCCATGATGCCGGAGATTTGACGCGATGGATATAAAATATCTCTTGGTTTCTATGACTACACTCCCCTTGAGGAACAGTTTGCTCTCTCCCTTCTCCCTGAAGGTCTTCAAGCCATCTCTCTACCTTCTCCCTGAAGGTGTTCGAGACCTTGATAGACCTCCCCGGTCTAGATGCTCTTCACAGACAATTTTCCGCGGAATACTCCATGGATTCCGACGTTCTCCCCAAAAAATTTCCTCCTCCCCGGAATGCGATGACCTCCCCGGTCGATTTCTCCACATGATACATACAAAGTAAAGAGAAGAAATACAAGATATAAAGATGGAAGAGAAAACAATTTCTCCCTTAAATGATTGTTCCCAGAGGCGGTGAGGGATCGGTGCTTGTGATTCCGATTTCTTGTGCCTAGATCGTCCTCCGATTCTTATTCTTTATTTGCGCTCTTTGAAGATCTTCTTCGTTCTTGCTTGAGGGTGAAAGTCCTTCTCCTTGGGTTGCGACTTATTTCTCCAGAAATATTGTGACAACCTTCTGGTATTTGTTATAGGGTTCAGTCGTACACGCAGAAGAGAAAATTAATTATTTTATATGAGTTTAAATAAGCTACCATTGATGGTATCGTGAGCGCCTGGCAATAGGCTCCATTTACCTATTTTCTGCCCAGTTGTCCTGCTCTAGGTAAGGAAGGCATCTGCGCTTTCCTTGTGAACATCAGTTAGTGCAAAGAGGTAGCGCAGGTGCGAAGCAGTAGGCATGCTTGATAAGGCATGTGCACAACTGGCCTTTAGCAGATAAGGAAGGTGGTGGCTCTTTTTTTGCAAACTTTGGTGACCGCAGAGCAGTATGAGCTACTGCAGAGGTGTAGTAACATTTACTTCTTTGCTCTCCACCAAAATCCTGCGTTGAGTACATGGATCATTAACGTGGACTTCCAGGTAGCCCAGTTCGTTAGACGTAGCATGCGGGAGTAGTCGATAAGCCTGGTCTCATCAATTCATCCTTCCAGTCAACACCACATCAATTCGATCATTCCTTACAGTTGACATGTCTAGCACTCGGCGTTAGGGCTAACACTAGCGGTAGCGCACACTTCCAATTGACACATGTTCTCTCGTTGATCTTCCCTTCCAGTTGACTCTTCTTTCAGTCGACATGGCTAGCGCTCGATGTTAGGGCTAGTGCCAGCGGTATCTCAATAACTCTAGTCGACTCTCGTCAATGTTGTCTTCCAGTCGATGTAGGCTTTCTGGTTGATGTGCTTCATTCAATCGACATAAGCATCTAGTCGACATATCTAGCACCGACGGTTAAGCTATCCCTAGCGGTAGTGACCAAATCTCGTCGATATGAGCTCTCCCAACAATCTTTCCTTCTAGTCAACACTAATAGTCTGGTCGATCTTACATTCTATCAACAAGCTAATGCCTAGCATTATCCTTAATCCATGATGGTAGCAATCGTGACTTGTCTCATCGATTTGAGTCATCTGGTCGACATTATCCTTAGGCTAAGAAAGTCTAGTCGACATGTAAAACCTGAGCTAGTGCCTGGTGGAATCTCTAATGCAGGCGGTAACTCATAGACATTAGTGTTTTCATACGAATGCATACTTCTAAACCTGCAAAATATACCCAAAAGAAGTATGATCAAAAACAACTTGGGATTTGTTATTATCAAACCTGAGAGATGCAGAATGCATGTTCCAACATGGAGATTCCAAAGCATTAATGGAAGTTATTCGACGTAGTTTCCTTTGACATTTGTAATATTTATTTTTATGAGGTTTATGATTAACGTGTTTGTTGCATCGACTTGACAGTTACTCATAGGATGATGAACCAAGGAGTAGTGGGGTTCAGTCCCAACTTATTGGTAGAAGCTCTTCAATTCGTCATTGGAAAACAATGTAATGTTTTTGGTGATGATTTCCATCGGGATTCGATGGCAATAAAAGTTCTCCCCCCAATATTATGTTTTAACTATCTTTGTTGTAGTTTTTGCAAATGATTTTGGCTCGATCCATTTGCTGAAATAATCAACCAAGATGTATCTCCCCTACCCACTTGCCTTTGTTAAGGGTCAGAGGAGATCCATCACCCAAACTATAAATGGTCAACGAGTGGATTTTAATGTAGCAACTAGGAAAGATTCAATTGTAGGGGATAAAAATTTTGACACTGAAAAACACTTCCTAACATGTTACTCTACATCATGTTTCATCTTTGGCCATAAGTATCCTTTCCTAAGTAGTTTTTCCCCTAGGATACTTGGTACCTCAATAGATTAACATTGGGGGTCAAAGTGTCTCTTCCTAGAACCTATCGATGTAGTACTCGAGTGTCTCAGACATCATCTATTTGATTTGGAAGAGGGAATGAGGACTTCTCTACCGCATCATAGAGATGGCAAACCATAGGAGGAGTTATCTCCTGAACTCCTTGAAGGATTTTATGGATCAAGATTGTAGTTTGAAGAAAATCCAGAGCTTTCCCTTCCAGATTCATAGACAATAACTTGCAACGGATGCCATCATAGAGATTTCAAAGATATATTGCTGACTTGAAATCCTATAGGTGTTGAGTGGTATCTTCTCTCCCAGTGAAATGGGAGAAATGGGGATCCGTAAACCCAATTGGAATAGGTTCCCACCTGATCATATCAGAGAAAGGAGAGGGATTCAGTTCTTCCTCGAGATGGTTAGCAAATACATCATAGTAGAGTACTTGTGGGCTTGTATTTGTCGCCACCATAAAATGCTCCCACCTCTTGTTAGCGAGATCCATGCCCTCGGTTCACAATTGGGGAGCAGTTTGAAGAACTGGAGGGCGAGTGTCATTGTTGTTATCCCCCTGACAAGAAAATTGATTTACTCCGACAGTTGTATAACTATGGACACCAGGATATTTAATTCTCCCATGGTGTTGATTCCTTCTGGTTCGTGGCAAGATCTCTTAAGAGACTACCTGGGTCGAGGAGACCTCTGAGGGAAGAAAAAAAGTTGCCTCTTGTAGTGAGGCCAGCCTTTGTACAACATGAACCTTAGTGGCGCTTGATATTATTGATCACTAAAATTGGATTACAACTTTTACAAAGATTTCAAATGCCCTATATAGGGGTCCTGACATGAAGCATTTCAAGGTTATACAAGTCTAAGGAATTTTTTTGCTCAGATTTCTAAGATGCATTTAAATCTACTATTCACATTTATTTATATGCAGGCTCTGCCCATAGGCAAGCTCTGAATATATGGGCTTCCTGTTTACAAGGTGTGAGAAAAATGCTATGTACAAGAAGGTGGAGTGGTCCATGAGATCCTTCATGTGGTTGGCGAGTACTTTCTTCTAATATCAGCAAGACCACCTGTACAGGTGGAAAAGTAGTTCTTCTCTCAGAAACTGATGAAAAATATGACAAAATTTGGGCAGATGTTACCTATTTTTTATTGTTTGGGCTTACACATTAAGTGGTTTGATTCAGCTAGGATGGTGACGAAGATGAGTGTTTTTGGGCTCAACGATAGTACTGTGATACGGTTAAGGTCTAGATAAGCATTATGATCACATATGAGAAATTGAGATTGACCTACCACTATCAACATTAGGCAACGAAGGTGAGTCCTACGCAGACAACACCTCCCACGAACAAGTTACTATGTGTACATAGAGAAAAATTCATATGGAGCACCATACTTGAACTCATCTTATCATCACTACATCTCATAATTATTTCACTTATTTAAATCACTTCCTCATCATTCTTTTGTTAATTATGTGTTTTAACTATTGTGCTAATGGTATTTAAAAATTTTCTCTAGCATTAAGTTGGGTTGTGAGAGGATAAAAAGACTCATTTAGTTATTTTGACTAACACATTTGATTTAACACCCCACCTATAGCTATCATATAATATGAGTCTGATTGGGCCCCACAACATATACCCCTACAAGTAGAATATAATAAAATGATTCTGAGATCTAGAAATACAACAAAAATGTAATTTATGTAATCCCACTAGAATGCACAATACTACAATATAGAAATTAGGAGGTGCTCGGCCTTATAAATGTAACATGCAGACATTCAAAACCATTTATCAAAAGTTCAAGGGTGCATAGGTCCGGTAGTCAAGTATAATACAATTAAAACACTTCAAGAAGCTTTTCATAATTTTGGCTTTAACACTAACTTTAGCTATGGTTCTAGTGCGCTCTTACACTCAAGTTCGAACCTACAACCAAATATGCATGAGTGGAAAATGAGGGTCATCAATCACCTAAACACAAGATGTATGACAACACCACCTTCTACCACTACAACAAACTGCACTTATAGTAAGGACTTAAATCGTTACAGTAAGTGCCAAAAATCGTTACAAAAACTCTTTGGTAACGAAAAAAACTTTAAGTAACGGTCCTCCTCTAAAGCTCGACGCTAAAGGTTCTTATAACGAATGTATGCATATCGCAATAGTACCACATATCTACGACAGCCGCGCATGAATGTTTGCGAGCTGTAGGAGTACTGTCGTCGCGTTAGAGCACTATCGAGGCGGGGTACTGTCGCGCGCATACAAATTTTTTTCAAAAAAAATATAATAATTCAAAATTTTGATAATAAAATAGTACAAGAATTGAAAATAAAATATGATATATTTTTTGTAACAAAACTTTAATAATAAAATATTACTATTAGTAAGGACAATGTCTTTGTCACAAAAAACTTTCATGATGTGGTTACAATTGATACTTATTGTGAGAAAAGTTTTCTATTTGTAACGTAACATTAGTGTTGTTACAAATACTTACAGTTATAGTAACCAATTAATTATTATTGTAACAAAATTTAAAATATTCGTTACAAAAAGTTCTTTTTTGTAACAACAAAAAAACTTTGTTACTAAATATAACTATTAGTAACAAACTGTGTTTCAGTTACATTCCAGTCCTTACAACAGGTGCAGTTTGTTGTAGTGTACCTTCGACTCCTAGTGGATCCCAGGGAAACACATCATCCTGCAAATTATCACCTCATCACATAAAGAGCAATGGAATTATAATTGTATTCTATGCAAGATGATGTGGATAAATCATGTTCTCTATGTCGTTGGCATAAAGTAAGTGTCTATAATGTAAACTGCAAGTAAATTAAGTGACCACATTGATTTTCCTCACACTTAGCACATTGTATTATGGTAACACATCAATAAGACATTTCAATCAAGCATTGGACCAATGGAGAAATACCATATGGAGGTGGTCAGAAACCAATCGACCCTTCTTGTCCTCCAATATGAATCACTAACACTAAGATGGTATTGAAAATCTTAAAGTTGGGTGGTAATGCATATAGGAATGTCTATCAAACTACACGCTATGGAAATGGCCGGTTATACCTATAGAACCTTCTATCTTTTTTGCCTCAAAAATTAGGTACCATGGCGTTCACCAATTTATCAGACACGGATGGTTATACCCTTAGATACTCGACAACTCTATACACTAAGTATGCGGAGTCAACCGGTTATACCGATTGGCCCTTCTATCAAATCCACCATGGCGTAGCGAGCATTCACGCACTCATCGTTCCCTTGTTGAAATCCCTTAAATTTACTAATGGTGAACACATCAAATCAAGGTGTTTTCCCCACAATGCTCATAGAAATCCCACAAAATCATTGTGTTATTTAATTCAAAGCCTAATAAATCAATTACCATGATGTTATTTTAAATCTGACATCATTGTGATCATACTAGGGAATCAAAGTCACGAATCATAGTTGAGTGTCACAATAAACATCACCACCTAAGTCGACATGACTATCTTTAATTCACCATAATGAACTAAACTTGGAATAATTCATCAAGCACATGTATTTATAGCACGACGAAGATGCAATTCCACGCCTTATTGATTCTCAATGAACTGAGTACTCATATCCCACTAAATTATGAGGTAATAACTTCAAATATAAGACAAAAGAGAGGATATGTTTATATGAAAACCAAATGTCTGGTAAAGAGGAGTTTTTACCTTCTTGAATTTTTTCATGGCCATGAAAACATCAAGAAAATCCATGGAGAATGAGCACGGATAGATGCCACACACGTTGCTAACAATAGATCATGAATCTGAGCTCTCTAGCTCTAGCAATGCTAAAATCTTCCTCTCTAGACCCTAAGTTCTCATATTCTTTCTCCTCCAGAAGTTAAAGGACATAAAATGAGGAAAACCCTATAGTCCCAATTTTAGGGCTTCCCAAACTAATATTTGTCTTTGCATCTTAACCCATGGTTTTATTTAACATCATCCCGCAAAATTCATGGCACGTGCACAGTTATGCGCCTTAATGTGCATGGTCATGCATATTATTACTAAGCATAAATATGAGCTGTAACACCTCAAAAGGCCAAATTTAAAGAGGTCATGAGGACCCTAAGAGCCTTAAGGAAGTTCTATGAATGTTTGGGGCTTATTGGGTGTGCTTTGGAGGTCATTTAGAGCCTTTAAGGCTGTACATAGCCTGAGACATGGGCGTCTTCAAGGTCATGTACATACTATGTCCAAAAGTAAGCTCAATCGAACACCACACAGTTTTTTAAATTAATTCACACTAGGTGTATAGTGCTGTCTTTGGGCACACAACCTGGGACACAGGCGTGTCCTTGGGCGTATAGATGCCTAAGTGTATGGAAGTTCTGTGTATTGTGCTACACAACCTATCAAATTAATTAGCATGGCCATTTAGTCAGTCATGTCTGGGAACACAACCAGGGACATGGGCATGTACCAACCCATGTCCTACTCCAATAATTTAAGTAGATTGACATAGACTAGAACACGACCGTGCTCAAAGCAATGTATCGGTTTGTGAACTCATTAATAACTCAAATTCTGAGCCGCACGATGTGGGGTTTGAGATCTGATGGTTGGGATTAACACCTGATGCTATTAGATCAGAAATGATGGGGCTTCAACCTCATTTCTAAAGTTTATTTTTCTCTGTTAGGTTAAGATAAAGGAGAGAAAAGAGGAGGAAGGAGAAGTGTGATCCCTACATTTGAGGAGATATGAAGCTCCAAACATCGAGCCGAGTCTGGATCTGCGGAGAGGAGTTAATTGCGATCGATTTCATTTGTCTCAAAATTTGTAACATGGCACCAAAGTGAGATCCAAGGGCAACGATCCTTCTCTCCGATCTTAGGATGATGTATGTCAATTCCATGTTATTCTTTCTTGCATATGAAGTGTATCTTCCACTAATTAGTGGAGGGCATGATTTCCATTAGTTTGCTAGAACCTCAGGTTGATTGTGTCCATCCCAAACATGAAATGCATGTAGAAATCTAGTAATCATTGTAGATTTAGGATTTGTATGTAAAGCCTATCCATGGGTGGAGGCCTAGATCGGTGATTCTTTGAATGACGTTGCATTTAGGGTATCCCCATTATGCATACTATAGAATGACTCTATAAAATGAGTCACAATGTTTGTAGGGTTTGGGAATATGGAAACCCATGGTGTTCCTAATAAAATCCCGAAGTTCATGGACTCATATTTGGCCCTTAGATGTTACGACATTGCGAATCCTACTAGTTTAGTAGTCGATATCAATCGACTGTGAAAATGAGAATGTGTTTATGGTAGAACTCCAACCTTCACCACTTTTCATAGTGGAGTTGACTTGTATCTCCTACATCGGGAAGTTCATATGAAAACTATGGTATCTTGTGCGGATTAGGTGTGTCGTATGATAGTGCTTGTAGTGCATATGAAGCCAATATCTACTCGGGTGGATTAAGTATGTAGTACGATAGCCTATGTTTTGAATTAATGTGTGTTAAACGTGAACGAGACAAGTAAAGCTACACATGCATTGTTTTGATATCCTGATGACTTGAGCAATGGGAAAAAGTTGGACCTAACCCGCACCATGTAGTTAGGCTTGAGATATGACTCTTATGAATGATGATGAATCTTAGGAAAGGTCGTGGCTGGCATGATTGCCCAGCACAATAAATGTTTAAATTTAAACTGGGATTGTATATCCTAGAGTAGTCGCAGTGCTTGTGGTAGAGTACCCCTAATGTGTGGCATGAGTGCATGAACTCGCATGGTCATAAGAACCCACGAATGATGAATTATTAGATGATGGTTTGTTAGCTTCATGCGATGTGGATTAGAAGTATACAGGGAAACCTTCAAGTGAACCCAACCATCATCATTTCCATACCTAGGTCCCCCATTTTTATATGTTCAACCTAGAAGATTGATTGTTCTTGTAACTTCACTGTATGTAGTTTTGTTGCACTTTCATTATTTGGTCGCATATTTCTTGTTGAGGCATACTTGTACATTAGCGGTGTCCCGCCCTAGAGTCCACTAGGATGGATGGGGGTGGGATCATTACACGATTTTTTGTTAGCTCATAGTTGACTCCGGTTTACCTCTTATTTGTGGTTGGTGCAGGTTGCCATAGAGCACTGCGGGAAATTTCTGGCATAATTCCCAAAGCTGAAATACATAAGAAAATTTCTTTTTTTCCTGCTTTCATTAGCCATCCTATGAGCCTGTGTTTTGATAATTGCTATTATTTTATGCTTTGATATTCTTGGTGTGTTATAAGGCCATATGACTGCCACTCGTATTGAAACATTCCTTAGTAATAGTCGACACACTTATGTTTGTTGTTAAGCTTCCGTAAGTGTTTACTACTCTTTGTTTAGTTTATTTTATCCCTTAAATTATGTCTAGTGTTAACCCAAATCCAGCAACTATGGAAAGCAATCTTTTTATCGGTCACGGTGGTCTGGGTGGACACCTTAGCAGTGCACGTGAATGCCCTCCCGACGGATCCATGTTTCTCCTCAACAAAGGTCGCAAGCGGATACCCAACAGTGCCCATAGACTCTTTCCAAGTGGGTAGGTACTCTCCTCAGCAAGGGCGTGCGCTCAGCTCCTCCCCAAAGTGCCCACACCTTCCACTAAGCAGCATAAGATTTCTAGAGAGGCCATGATGGGTGCCTTTTAGAGCCAGCCTGGTCCATATCTCCCTCTGCTAATAGTAGTAGTGCACGATGTTATGGTATGTCATGCCTGTGTGCCCCATTTTCTCTCTTTTGCGATTGACGCTTCAGTTCCCTTAGATTATAGAGCATTCAATGTTGCATTAAATGCTCCCCAACGGCCAAGCACCCTACCCTCAAGTATAAATAAGTGGCCAGGGGTGCTTGGAGGGGACACGGTGTAAGACCCCCTCCCCCAACTACAATCGGGTCGGGTTGGAGACGGGCCTTACTACCCAAGATGACCACCCTTTGCTTTCAGAGTGGCAACAGGCCCACTCTCCGAATGTAGAATGATCGCCTTGTCATACTTTGGTCAAAAATTACATTAGATCAGCAACGCAGAAGCAAATTAGAAACCAAACTGTTTATACAAGGCCGAAGCAAACTGTTTATATATATATATATATATATAATAGGGCGGACTCTATAACAGGCCTACACAACAATATTCTACTCTCGTTGATTCTAAGTACTATAGGCTCATGTCTCTAAAGTCTAAAGACGAATCTGGTGCATCCATTTGAGCGGACTCTATAACGGGTACTCTCTCACGCTGTAGCCGTGCCTCGCGCTTCTCCATCACTTAAAAGAGTGTACGACAACATGTTAGTCATAAGACTAGTGGATACACACCTCCTCCCCAAGACCCCTAGCTTGGGGGCGACAGTGATCCTCTAACAAATAATAATAGCTGAAGAAACAATGTTAGTAAGCTATGAGCTAGCTGAACAAATACAGCAGTAATAACTGGAATGCAACAATTATTTAAATAGTTATATTTAAGATCGCTAGCTACCTCACAATCACACAGGTGTTCACAACCTGCAAAACACCCTATGTAAACATAGTTTGACTGCTTCTATTCCAGCAAGGTGGCGAACCCTGCAGGCCTCACAGATGTGGTCGTTAGTGATAGTGGTCGGTCATGCCACTTCTGGGTGTGTTCATATTGCACTACCCAGGCCCTAACGTACATCAATGTGTACTCCTGGATATGAGCGACATTCGGCGATAACTGTTATCCAGCCAACCAGCGTAGGGACCCGGCGGGTCATAATACACGGTTCAGCTCCCAGGGTGCCATTCTCCATATTGCTTAGAGTCATTTACCTTCCTGTACCGGTACGAACGGTCTATAGGCATGACTGACCCGCCACTTTTCACACAAGCAATTTACAAGTATTTCAATAAAGCAACCACTGGCACCTTGTGGGTCTGCGGTGGCTTGCCTTACTCGACTTGAAATAATTCGGGTAGGCAACTGTAGAGCTTGATCGAACCTCCCAACTTTAGACAAGGAGCATAGGAATTGAGGGTGTCTATTATTCATGGCTAGCCATGGATTTACAAATCATCTCCATGTTATCCCTAACTAATGCTCAACCAGATAAACCGCCTATCCGAGCGAGACCCGAAAAATAAAAGTGCGGAAACGAAATCTTTAGTAAATTATGATAAATAAAGTGCGGCAAAGGAATGTTGTTGTAATTAAAGTATCGAAATTGAAATACTGAAATGAACTGCAATGAAAAAAGTACTGAACTGAAATAATAGCAGCACTGAAATGAAGTGCAGTAACTGAAATACTGAATAAAAGAATAGAATATAGCTCAATTTTTCAATTCCCTCTCCATTTAAGGAGGCAAGTTTAGTTCTTGTCCCTGTTCCCAGGAGGCTTCTCCATTCCAAGGAGCAACTCCATTTATAGAAGGCTTCTATGTTCTAAGGTGGCAACTCCATTCATAGGAGGCTTCTTTGTTCCTAGGAGGCAAGTTCACAGTTCTGCGACAAGTGTTAAATTTTGGAAGTGGAAGTAAAAGTGTGTTGGGCGGTCTGAGGAAGTCAGGCCGCAGTGATCGCTGACACCGCACAGTCTCACCAGTCTCCCTTTAGAGATCTGGTCACTGTATTGGCTAAAGCTCAAGCAGGATACTTCTTGTGATCTCGTGATCTCCTCTTGTGCGGTTTGGTTGGGGCAGTTACTGTATCTCCTTTGGGGCGATGATGACATCCATCTGTGTACCTATAAATAGAGGTGCAGGGCCCATCATTAATAATGAGAACTTTAAGAACTAATGCTTGGGTTGCTTTTGCCGGTCTCTGTTTTTGAGATCGTTCAGTCAGGAAGTGGTTTGATTGTTTGTTGTGTTCGTAGGTCAGCGGCCAGTAGTCAGCGATCTTCTTCCTTGGTGATTCTCCCCAATTTTGAATAACTAGTTTGCCAGTGGTCTTCTTCTATGTAGACTGTGTTGTAGTTCTTGGGCTGTTCATAGTAAGCTCAACGGTCAGGCGACCTAGCGGTCAGGCGATCAAGCGTTGCGGTCAAGCGACAACTTTTGCAGTTTTGTTCTCTGTTCACGGGAAACTTCTGTGATTACGTGACCTTGCGGTCTGGTGATCAAGAAGTGCGGACAGGTCGGTTTTTCTGTAGTTCAATAAGTCAGCAGCTCATGCGGTCTCAGGTGGTGCTCTGTAAGATAGCAGGTTGATGACCTGTGCTATTCACGTGGTCTCAATGGTTAGTGTGAGGCGTGCTATGTTCAGCGGTCTCTCGCAGTCTCAGTTCTTGTTGTTTGCTAGTTGCTTGTTTGACTCTATTTTTCTCTCCATCTTGTATTCTAATAAATCATGTCTCGCCATGCATGTATGTTTCGAATTGCAAAGGAGATAGATTAATACAAGATTCTTGTCTTTCTATTGTGCATCTAAGAAATTTTACTTTGGTATCTGAGCTGAAATCTATCACCAGATATTAGAGCTAGAATTTTCAACATGATAACAGAGGGACAGAATGCTTGACTAGCGATCAACCTCAGTGTCTTGCTTCAAATTTCTGGAAGTTCAAGTTTACCAGTGGTATAGAAATTGAAGGAGGTTATGCAAGAGGTCTTGGTATTGAGGTCCTCATGTAGAATAACTTTAAGAAGTTGAAATCTTGCATGGAGATCTATCTCATTGGCAAGGATTTATGGGCGGTGGAGAAGCGAGACAACCAGTGGTTGCTGTTGAAGGGAATGCTGAGCAGGTGAAGATTTGGAAGAGAATGATTGCTAAGGCAGAGTTCACTCTCAAGTAAGCTATCGTTCATAAGCTCTTTGACCACATCACAAGAGGTCGACCTGCTACTGAGATTTGGACAACCTTGGATGGCTTGTTCAATAAGAAGAAAGTAGTGCCTTGTTTATCTCATCTTTCTTCATAAAGATGAAGAACCTTAGTGCTGAGATATCGACATTGGACCCGGAAGTACCTATCTTAGAAGCAAGGCTGAAAAGGCACATAATCCGTGACTTGTGGAGGGAGTATGTGGCCTTTGTTACTTTTGTGCAAGGCTGGGCCAATCAGCCATCATTGATAGATCTGGAAAACTTGATTGCTTCGCAGGAAAGCTTAGCTAAGCTGATGATGCTGATATTTATATCTGGGGGAGAAAGCGAGGTTCTTTATTCTAGTAAGAAGAAGAGATGGGATAAGAAGAAGAAGTAACCTGGAGGTGATGGTCCTTCAACTTCATATCAATAGGAGAGGAGATATGCTCCTAAGCATGATGGGAAGAAGAAGGAAGGGCCAAGGTGCTTCAGGTGCAATAAGCCTAGTCACTTTAAAAGAGACTGCATAGTTAATCTTCAGCCAGAGCATGTTGTAGGATAGTAGGAGGCTGGTTCCAATGGTGAATGTAGTTTGGGTGGAGGTGCCTTCATGATGGGAACTTGTGTTCATGCTTTGGATTCCATCAACTATGAAGATGATTGGATTGTGGACTCAGGGTGTGGTCATCACCTCATCGGGGATGAGTCCAGGTTCTCTTCTATGCAAGCATACTCAGGTAATGATGTTATTATTACAGCTGATGATACTGTTCATGCAGTCGAGAAGGAGGGTGTCGTTTCTTTAGGCAGTGATAGAGGTCCACTCACTTTGAGGAGTGTATATCATGTGTCGGGTATGAAGAAGAACCACTTCTCCGTGACCAATGTTGTAGATTGGGGTATCACGTTCTGTTCAACCCTATAGAAGTGAAGTTTCTCCGAAATGTGTCAAGATTGAAAGCTGAAATCACTCATGTAGGAAGGAGGGTGAAGGAATTGTTTGTTCTACCAATAAGTTTCTATGTTGATAAGATGAGAGCAAACGACAGCACAACTATCTGGCAAGAGAGGCTTGGGCATGTTGGAATGGTGATGAGTCCCAAATATATACACATTTATGGACTCATCTGGGCCGATTTTCCATTCCATGCACTTCACTTTAGACATGTTTTCACTCATATTTGACACTCCATGCTAAGTGCACCTCTAGGACCGTTTTTGGTGTTATTTCATGTTCTTCATTTTTAGTAGTTTTCATGGATTGTTAAGTGCCACTTTCAGTGGCTGGATTTGTGGTTGTGCTGGAACAGGAGTCGTGCGGGTGTTCCCGCTACAATTCTGTACAGGAACACTGCGCACGATCACTATTTCTATTGCGCACGACCACTGGTCGTGCGCCGCTGATTGTGTGCACTTAACCCTATGTTTTGAGTACTGTCTCGGACAGTGCGCACGAACACCAACGATATTGCGCATGACCACCGGTCGTGCGCCGCTGTTCGTGCGCACTTAACTTCAATTTTATGAGTTCCATTTCGACCAGTGCGCACGACCACCTATGATAGTGCGCACGACCACCGGTCGTGCGCCACTGGTCGTGCGAACATGGTATTTTATAAATTTCTTACATTGCAGGCTCCACCCAGGCAGGCACATGATCACAGAACTCCAGCGCGCACGACCACTGGTCGTGCGCCAATGACCGTGCACAGTATTTTCGCCAGCGCCTATATAATGTCCTGATCCGCAAATTAAGGAATCCGGTTGTGGGAGCGCGATTTACAGTCCGTACGCCGCCGTTTTCCACTTCCAGCCACCTCCACCTCATCTTCTCCGCGAGGGGAAGTTGTCTCCGGCCATCCTAAGCATTTCTCCATCGTCCGGAAGCATTCTCCGCCGTCCGCAAGCACTTAAGCAAGCCGTCTCCAGTTTTGTCCGGTGAGAAGAATAGCAATCCTGAGGTAGAAGACGACGGAAGCACGTGGAGAGGTCGTGACAGTCTCTCAACGCCGGAAGCACAGTCCGCCCGAGTCTGGAGGTAGCTTGACAAACTACCATTCCGGCCGTGAACGGCCGCTAGTCTTCGTCCATTGGTTGTCTTCTTCTTCCCCTTTTTGATGCATTTCTTTGAATCATTTAAACTTCAATATCTTGATGTTTAGCTTAAATGCAATGGTTGCTTCTCCTCTATTCATCAATATTTGCTTGTGAATCGTTTCGCCTCCACTCACTCACTCACTCACGCACTCATCGTGTTCGATTCCCGTTAGCAAGAGCTAACGGCGATTTGCGAAGAGGTGTTTGCGACCCTCACTCTCCGCATTAGTGATCACTTCATTCGCATGCGCACCGTCCATCCGCCTCACGAAGCTCGGCATCGCGGCCGTTGCATCCATCTCACCTTGTGAAGCGGTGATTTCGACCCGCATTTCTTTTATTGCTGTTAACAGTAGGAAACCAAATCAAAACCCCACTTTCTGTGTTTGTTCCCGCTTGTGTAACAATTGTCACACAACGCAATTCGTTCACCCAACCTGCATTCCTCAAGAGACCGACACTCGGGGATCCTATTCCCAACATTTATTACTTGCGCGACCGGTGCACTTGCCGAATTAATCGCATCAAGTTTTTGGCGCCGTTGCCGGGGAATGTTCAGGCGTGTAACGTTTTAAGTTGTGAACTTCTGTTACAAGAGCAGTTGTTTTTGATTTTCTTTGTTTTGTTTTCTTTTGGTTGAGATTGTGCATGCAGAGACAAGCCGCGGGGGAACTTGTACCCTTTGATCCTGAGATCGAACGGACCGCTCGCGCACGAAGGCGCGCAGCAGCCGTACAGGCGGCAATGGGTGATAATGTAGACCCAGATGACGTTGAACCAAGAGTGCCCAACGTGGAGCAGCACCATCCTGGAGATGAGCAAGAGGTAGTCAGGCCTCGACCCCGAACGATGAGAGATTATACCACTCCGACAGCTGGGAGTGTGTATCCTGGGTTCGGTCCCAACATTATGAACAATCAGTTTGAGATCAAACCTGCGATCTTGAACATCATCCGGAACAATGCTCAGTTTTCCGGGATGGCCAGTGAAGATCCGCACCTGCATCTGGCAGAGTTTTCTGATATCTGCGGAACTTTCCGCTACGCTGGGATTCCTGACGATACAGTCAAGCTGCGACTGTTCCCCTTCTCACTTCGTGACAAGGCCAAGGTGTGGCTCCATTCCATTCCTCCTGGGACCGCTGCGACTTGGGATGCTCTCGCATCCAAGTTTCTGGCCAAATTCCACCCTGTTGATAAAATTGTGAGCCTACGGCGGGAGATCGCCACTTTTCGCCAAGCTGACCAAGAGACCCTTGCCGAGGCGTGGGAGCGCCTTAATTATCTTCTCCGCCGCTGTCCGAGCCATGAGCTCCAACCTTGGAACGTGGTAGAGACATTCTACTTCGCGATCGAGCCCAACTACCGGGCAATGATCGATGCTGCTGCGGGTGGTACTCTAATGAACCATACTCCAGAAGAGGCTCTTCGAATTCTGCGAGACACCGCCTCCCACAGCACATTTTGGACTGCCGGGAGAAATGCACCAAGAAGCGCCCGTGGTCTCTTCGTGGTCGACTCGTTTCTGCCTACATCCGCACCGGCTGCTGTTATTACGTGTGGAGGATGTGGAGACGGCGGACACCACGCATATGAATGCCCGGGCAATGATCTATCAGGTGACTTCTCGCACCTTTCTTTAAATGATTCTGTTAATTTTGTTGGTAATCAACCTAAGAGGGTGCCGTTTAATAACACGTATCATCCGGGAGTGAGAAGTCACCCAAACTTCTCATGGAACCCCAACGCATCTGGCCAACGATGGGCACCGGGGCAGCATCAAAACGATGCCTACGCCTCCGAGAGCCAAATAAGGCCACCTCACCCATAATATAACCAAGGTCCCCCAGCTCCCAAAAAGAGTAACTTGGAGGAGATGATGGAAAAATTTATGCAAGCGGCTAACTCAAACATGGTTAACCAAACCGCATCCAAGCGGAACTTGGAAACACAGCTGGGCCAATTGGCCCAAGTGCTCACCGAGCGGTAGCATGGGACTCTTCCTAGTAACACCGAAAAAACCCAATAGACCAAGGGAAGAGTCTTGGCGATGCGGAAGTGGGACAGCCGTGTGAGTTAGTAATCTCCTGTTCCATTAATAAAATTGAAACTAAGGCTTTGTGTGATTCCGGCTCCTCCCGCAACGTCATTGCTTTGCAGGACGTTGATAAATTGCAACTTGAAATTAACACGGAGGACCGGAAATATCTTGTGCTCGCAAATGGCACCATCATACAATCGGAAGGGGAAGTTAAAAATGTAGAGGTTATAGTTGAGGGGACAATGGTGGTTGCTGATTTTCAAGTGTTAGGACCCCGGGAGAATCACTCCATCCCTATCTTGGGTGTACCGTTCTTGAAAGAGAGCGGTGCCACCCTTGATTTTTCTGCGGGTTGTGTCCTCCTACCCAATAAGGTACCTTTGCCCACTTGCCCCAAGACAATAACTGAAACATCCATTTGCCCGCCCCCCCCCCCCCCCCTCCCCCGCCCCTTTATTTTTGATGAATCATTGAGTTGTGCAGGGGATAAGAAAGATAATGGATCATCTGATGGATCATCGGAAGGAGAAAAGGAAGAGTACCAGTCAAGCGGAGAGGAAAAGTAGATCCTCGGAGAGACTATGATTTCAAGAGGGAGGAGGACAACGGTCCTAAACATATTGAGCTGAACTTGATTCGGGATGACATCCCATTATTCTCTTGCATTGAATCATGTAATAAACTAGTTAAGCGTTCCATCTCTTGGACTGATCCGGTCGTCACTGCGGCGACGGAAGTGACGCCACCCACTACTAAGTTGGGAGAATCTGAAAACGTTCAACGTTGGCAGTCTCCGACTGTCGCTAAACTTAAACAAGAGAAGCGTCTGCGCGTTGCGCGCACTGCCGATCTCCGTGGCAAGAGGGCGGAGGTTAGGGGAACACTGGGTGACACCAGTGTTGGCCATAAAGCCTTCACCTCCTGCCTTCAAGCTACGGGAGACGGGCACCATAAAAGCGCCTACAGCTGATTTTCTTTTTATCTCTTATTTTGTGAAACTTGCTTTTTCATGCACTTTTTATTTAATTTCTGTACCCTTTAAACAATTATAATACAGGTATTTGGTCCAGCTTAAGAACATAAAATAAAAGCGCTGCTGGGGGACAACCCAGATTTGCTGATTTCTGTTTTTCTAACATGTTTCAATTCAGTTTTTATATATTTTTGCTGCTTTTAGTTGTGCCGTTTGCAGGTGTGCTTTGTTCTGTGTGATGGCGGAAGCTGCGGATTGCTCACGAATTTAACGCCAATCGTCTGGTATGCTCAATTCTGAGCATTGGGTAACACTTCTCCCCCTAGATTTCAGTTTTTGTGATGTAGTGTTGAGATTAAGTCTGGGGGGAGCACATTGTTATCCACTTTGCGCACGAGTTGCAACCGCATGCTAGAAGATTTCATTTAAGATGTTTTGTTTATTTTCATTGCACACCACAACACCCACTTGAGCGCACTTAGCCGTTGGCACGTCGCGAGTTGAATTTGTCTTTTTATGTGATTTGGAAAATCATTGTGCTGGCTTAGGATTATGAGGCGGAGTAAAATGTTGACTCCTGTAGTGCTCCTAGTCGAGTGCTCATGTCTCGTAGGTATTCGTGTAGATTCAATTTCTTTTTATGCTTTTAGTTTATATTTTTCTACTAGTGTAAATATTGTTTACTTTACTCAAAAATTTGGTGAATTCGGCGTGAATCAAACGATAGCATTGGAATATGTGTAGACGTTCATTAGTCTCGTACTGCCCGAGTCGGGGGGAAGGATTATCTTTCTCGGTGGCTAGAACTTGCCCCAAGCGATTCTTGAAGCATGGGTATACGTTTAGTCAATTGCGTGAATGTGATATAGGCCATCATTTTGGCCCGGTTGAGCCTTTACACCCTTTCCTATCGATATATCCTCGTTAGCCCAGTTGTGCCTACCCGTTCTTTGATTCAGCCTCACTTTGATCGCACCAAAGCCCAAAAGCCAATCCTAGTCGCACACCCAAATCTGAGCTTTAGCTGTTTAGTATTTTCATGAGTTGGGTTGTTGATGTGGTGATATGTTTGTGAAGTTGTGGTTGTGTCTTATTGTTTATTTGCTGAAAATGATAAGAAAAGAAAAGAAAAATGAGAAAGAGAAAAGAAGTGAGAAGAAAAGAAAAAGATATGAGTTTGAATGAAAAATTCATTTGTATAAGTATAAGTTTGGGAGTAGGCGGTGCACGCACCCAGGTTGTTAAGTCCAAGTCTGGGGGTGTAGTTTACCTGCATGTTTGTGTGGTGATGAGGATAGTTTTCTGTGCTAGCTCATTTGGGTTTAGTGTCTGAGCCGTCGCGTTTATCTTTGTTTACCGCACCTAAACCCAAGCCTCATCTCAAACCTAAAGTCCTATTGATTCACGCATTTGAGTCATACCAGTGCCGTGGAGAGAGTGCGAACGGGCAAGCTTATGGTCACCGACATTGACGGATTTCAATGGAGTTGTCCCGAGCCCCGATCTTTGGCAATGCTTGCCTCAGCGTTCAGTTTACTTTCTTCCTATGTACGACCTTATGATTCACCGTGATTCACTTTTTGAGTAAACGTAATATATATCTACGCTCCTAGAAAATTATAAACTAATATGTATAATTAGAAATTTTATCTACTATATTTCTACGCACATGAGCATGCGACTTCGCATGGTACTCCGCTTGATAATTTCTTCGCCAGCTTATGTTTTTCCTGTCCGCGAGAGATGGTTTGCTCGGGACGCGCAAACAGTTAAGTCTGGGGGTGTGATGAGTCCCAAATATATACACATTTATGGACTCATCTGGGCCAATTTTCCAGTCCATGCACTTCACTTTAGACATGTTTTCACTCATATTTGACACTCCATGCTAAGTGCACCTCTAGGCCCATTTTTGGTGTTATTTCATGTTCTTCATTTTTAGTAGTTTTCATGGATTGTTAAGTGCCACTTTCAGTGGCTGGATTCGTGGTTGTGCTGGAACAGGAGTCGTGCGGGTGTTCCTGGTACAATTCTGTACAGGAACACTGTGCACGATCACTGTTTCTATTGCGCACGACCACTGGTCGTGCGCCGCTGATCGTGTGCACTTAACCCTATGTTTTGAGTTCTGTCTCGGACAGTGCGCACGACCACCAACGATATTACGCACGACCACCAGTCGTGCGCCGCTGTTCGTGCGCACTTAACATCAATTTTATGAGTTCTGTTTCGACCAGTGCGCACGACCACCTACGATAGTGCACACGACCACCGGTCGTGCGCCACTGGTCGTGCGAACATGGTATTTTATAAATTTCTTACATTGCAGGCTCCACCCAGGCAGGCGCACGATCACAGAACTCCAGCGCGCACGACCACTGGTAGTGCACCAATGACTGTGCGCAGTATTTTCGCCAGCGCCTATATAATGTCCTGATCCGCAAATTAGGGAATCCGGTTCCGGGAGCGCGATTTCCAGTCCGTACGCCGCTGTTTTCCACTTCCAGCCACCTCCACCTCATCTTCTCCGCGAGGGGAAGTTGTCTCCGGCCATCCTAAGCATTTCTCCATCGTCCGGAAGCATTCTCCGCCGTCCGCAAGCACTTAAGCAAGCCGTCTCCAGTTTTGTCCGGTGAGACGAGTAGCAATCCTGAGGTAGAAGATGACGGAAGCACGTGGAGAGGTCGTGACAGTCTCTCAACGCCGGAAGCACAGTCCGCCTGAGTCCGGAGGTAGCTTGACAAACTACCATTCCGGCCGTGAACGGCCGCTAGTCTTCGTCCATTGGTTGTCTTCTTCTTCCCCTTTTTGATGTATTTCTTTGAATCATTTAAACTTGAATATCTTGATGTTTAGCTTAAATGCAATGGTTGCTTCTCCTCTATTCATCAATATTTGCTTGTGAATCGTTTCGCCTCCACTCACTCACTCACGCACTCATCGTGTTCGATTCCCGTTAGCAAGAGCTAACGGCGATTTGCGAAGAGGTGTTTGCGACCCTCACTCTCCGCATTAGTGATCACTTCATTCACATGCGCATCATCCATCGGCCTCACGAAGCTCGGCATCGCGGCCGTTGCATCCATCTCACCTTGTGAAGCGGTGATTTCGACCCGCATTTCTTTTATTGCTGTTAACAGTAGGAAACCAAATCAAAACCCCACTTTCTGTGTTTGTTCCCGCTTGTGTAACAATTGTCACACAATGCAATTCGTTCACCCAACCTGCATTCCTCAAGAGACCGACACTCGGGGATCCTATTCCCAACATTTATTACTTGCGCGACCGGTGCACTTGCCGAATTAATCGCATCAAATGGATAGTTGAAGGATATGGCAGCAAGAGGCCTGGTGAATGGCCTGTCTAGTCTATCATCCTTTGGTGATTGTCATGTTTGTGCTGGATGTCAGTTTGGTAAAGCTGATTGCCTTCCATTTGAAAAGTCACAAACTAGATGCAAGGCACCATTGGCGTGTATTCATGGTGATTTGTTTTGACCATCTGCAACTGCCAGTCTTAAGGGTAGCTGGTATATGCTGGTCTTGATTGATGATTTCACTAGGTATACCTGGATATACTTTTTGAAGGAAAGGTCTGAGGCGTTCGGGAAGTTTGTGAAGTTCAAGGACCTTGTGGAAGGCTGGCATGGCTTGCGGATCAAGAAGTTGAGAACTGACAATGAAGGGGAGTTCACCTCAAGTGAGTTCTTCAACTTCAGCAGGAAGCATGCCATCCGGAGGGAGCTCTCTTGTGCACATACTCCACAAAAGAACAAAGTTGCCGAGCGGAAGATCCGTCATCTAACGGAGACCTGCAAATGTTGGCTTCATGCTAAAAGCATTCCTAGGTTCTTCTAGGTGGAGGGAATGTCTTGTGCAACCAATGTCATTAATCAGATGCCTCTCAGTCCTATCATCATGAAAACTCCACATGAGTTGATGTTCAAGGAGAATCCAAGTGTGGAATACTTTCGAGTGTTCGGATCTACCTTCTATGTGCATGTTCCTGTTGCCCTTAGAAGGAAGCTAGATGCGAAAGCAAGGAAACTAGTGGCGTTGGTTATGATGACTAGAATAAGGGTTGGAGGTGCATGGATCCCAAGACACAAATGTATGTGGTATAAAGAGATATGGTATTTGATGAGCTGATGTCATACCAAGGTAGCTCGTCTATGGAGCTACAATAGAGGAGCTCAAATGGAGGGCAAGGTGAAGTAGCTAAAGAAGTTCTGGTGGAGTTTCTTGTTTCACCAGGTGCTACAGTTATTTCTAGCTGTAGGAAAAGTGCTTCAGGTTCTGGAAGTAGGGGGAGCGATGCTCTAAGTGTGCCCGAAAGGAGATCTAATCTAGAAGAAGCAGCAAAAGAGGTGGATCAGGGTAAAGCCCCGCGGAGGTCCAAAAGGACTATCATTCGACCAGCTCCAAAAGGACTTGGTGAGCTTCATTACATGTTTCTTTGTTGTCCCCTTGGATGAGCGAGAGCTGTCTTTCTTTGAAAATTCCATTGCAGTCAAGGAGTGGGAAGATGCCATGGATGAGGAGATGGCTTCCCTCAAGAAGAATGAGACTTGGGATCTTGTACCACAGGTTGATAGCATTACTCTTGTGACGTACAAGTGGATTTACAAGTTGAATAAGAAGGTTGATGGTAGCTTTGAGTGGTACAAGGCTCGCCTTATAAATCGAGGGTTCTGTCAACAGAACAACAAAGACTATGAAGAGACATTTAGTCTTGTTGCAAAAATAACTTTGGTGCGGGTGGTGATAGCGTTGGCAGCTTGCCAAGGATGGAAGATTTGACAACTTGATGTGAATAATGCTTTTCCTTATGGCGAGATTGACAAGGATATCTTCATGGTGCAGCCACCTGGCTATGTTTCTAAAGTTCATCCAGGACATTTCTGTAAGCTTAAGAAGGCTCTTTACGGCTTGAAGCAAGCGCCTCGGGCGTGGTATGGGAAGATCGTAGAATACCTCCAATTATGCGAAAATTTTACTCAGATTCCAATTCATGCCTGTTTGTAAAGAATACGGGGGAGCTGCAAGTCTTGGTGATGTTGTACGTGGAAGACATGATCATCATGGGGAACTCTAAAGTAGAGTTAACTAGGCTCTAGTGTTGGGAAAAACCTTTGTGATTTATCTAACAAATTACTTAAGTGATTTCATCAGTTAGGCTATATTACCCACATTGTATTGAAAGGGTAAGTTGGTTATTAAATGTCTTAGGATGTCACACTCACCCTGGAATGTCAAGACTAGTAAAGATAAGTACAAATTTAGTTGAGTTAAAACTTGTGTTGAATAGATGTCGACGCAACTTCGACTAGATGTCGACGTAACTCTGACTGAAAGTCAAAGAAACTCAATCAGCCTGTCGAAGTATAAGTCAATTCGATGCAACATCAAAAGGAACTCGACGCAGAAGGAAGAACCTATTGAAGACATCTTAGAAGTCGATGCAACTTTGACTTTTATTCGACACTGAAAATGAAGTTCAAGTCAAATCTTTCAACTCGACGGATACGTCGATAAGTAATCAACGCAACATGGACATCCGAGTCTAGCCAAAGCTATGAAGGAATTCGGAGTTACTCCTATAAGAACTCCGAATTGCATCGATATGAAGAATGATGAAAACGATGCAGCGAATAATACAGTTTGAAATAGAAGTTTTTTAGCTCTCCAATTAATACCTTTTCGGAAGGTCCACAATACTGATGACGGCTCTCCAATAGCTCATTTATTTCCAAGAATAGAATGTATTCCAGGAGACAGCAAAAACATTCTTGGAATGTATTCAAAACTGATGGACGGGTCGGGAATAAAAGAAGAAAAGGATATCAACTTTCCAATAGGATTTCCTTTTTAGATAAAACCCAAGAGAAGAAAGATATTCAAATTCAATCATGGAGAATAAGTATGCTGAGAGGAGAAGAGAAAATAAGGATTGGCCAAATTATTTTCTGGCTGTCGAATAGGGCTTCCTCTCCTTCTTCAAACCTAAGATAGATCAGAACATATTTCTCTGCACAGGAAAAAATAGTACATATGCTTCTTCTTCTTCTTCTTCTTTCACACAGCAGTAAGTTTACAAGAAGTGCTCAGAGAATAAGGATCAAGCCAATAACCCTTGTAATCATTACGATCATAAGCAATGGTTCATTATATTCAGATCCAGAGATAAACTGAAGCAGAAAATAGCTTCTGAGGAATTCTGAAAGCAGAATTCCATTCTCCTCTTTCTCTCTTTCTTCTTCTTAATTTACCTTCTGTAAACGAGTTTTATTAATCCCACTTTCAAAGGATTCAATGGTTATAAGAGTCTCCTTATCAAAAGACTGAGTGGTTCTAAAAGTCTCCTTATCAAAAGACTCAGTGGTTCTAAGAGTCTCCTTATCAAAAGACTTAGTGGTTCTAAGAGTCTCCTTATCAAAACTCTCAGGCATAGTTAGTGCGATCCAACCAGGGAGGTAGAAGAGTGGACTACCCACATTTTGGGAAACCACTATAAAAATCTTGTGTCTTCTATGTTAGCATTTCTGTGATGTCCCTGCTTTCAGTTTTTTGTTCTTATATTTTCTGCAATCTTGTTTACTTTATTCTTCTATTGGGTTTGTTGATTGAATAGGTACATTCTAGTTTTTTTGTGTATGCATAATTAGGGAAAATGTTTTAAAACTTTATTCACCCCCCCCCCCCTCTAGAGAATACTCAGAGACACACTATGCACTTTCAATTGGTATCAGAGGGAGGTTGATCATTACAAGGTTAACATCTTGATCAAAAGATATCCTCAATATCATTTCTGTATTTTAAATTAATTAAAACTATTTTCTAAAGGAAATGATTTATAAGGATTATGCATCAACACGACCACCATTGCATAACCTTAATAAGCTTACACTCTGAAACGACAGAATAAAGTTGTATATGAACTCTATTGATGAAGACATCTTTGATGTTATAATTTCAGGTCCCCCGGTCCCAGTGAGAAAAGATATTAGTGGGACAGTAACACAAACAATAGTCCCCAGAGCAAAGTGGACTGATGCTGAGAAGAAGGTAAAGTCATATGATGACAATGCCATGAATATCCTGGTTTTAACTATGTTAGATGACATATTTCAAAAAGTTGTTGATTGCAACTCTACCAAAGAAATCTTGGAATATCTTTCCTGATTAGTTGAGGGAAGCTCTGAGGAAAGAAAGGACAAGAAGTCCCTTCTCATGTCCCAATATGAGAACCTTAAGAAAAAGGCTGATGAAAGAATAACTGAAATGTATAACAGGTTCAACTTCGTCATAAATGAGCTGATAGGGCTTGACAAAGAAATTTCTATGACAGAAATTAATGACAAGCTCCTCATGTGCTTCCCAAGCACATGGGACTCAAGAATCTGGGCCATCAGAGATTCCAGATTCCTTATTGAAATATCAACAGATGCTCTGCTAGGGAAACCCAAGACCTATGAGCTCTCACTATAAAGAAGGGCTGAGTCAGAAGCACAGGAGAGAATCTCATCTCCTAAAGAAAGGCCACTTGCACTAAACACTGCTGAAGAAGAGCCTTCCACCTCTAAAGAAGATATGTTTAATCTCTTGGCTAAAAGATTCAAGAGCTGGGTCAAGATAGAGGACTCTAGAAGGAAAGAGAGGAGTTCAAGCAAACCAATGTATGACAAAATTCCTAAACATGAAATTATCTGCTTCTCATGCAGAAAACCTAGACACTTTGCCACTGAATGTCCTGAAGAAGAAAAGAACAAAAGTAACAAGAAGAAGAAGGAACACAAGAAGAAATCCTTCATGAAGAAGGATAAGAAAAGAGGGAAAGATTTCATTGCTGAAACCTGGAGTGATTCAGAGTCTGAGCCAAGATCCTCCTCATCTGATAGTGATGAAGAGTGTGGAACTGAAGAAGCCTAATTAATGGCTCTGGAATACTCTACTGCTGAAAATCAGGTAACAAGTTTTGATGATTTTGACTTCTCTTCAGAAAATTTTAAAGATTGTTTCAATGAATTTTGTCAAGATTATATTAAAAGTCAAAAGGAACTTATCACAATCCGAATAAAACTAGATCTTAGGAAAGACATTCTGTACTCAGTTAACTATGATCTGAGAGGTCAATTGATTAAGAAAGAAAAATAAATATACACATTAGTTAATGAAAATTCTGATTTAAAGAAAGAACTTACAAAAGCAAAACCCTTTGAGGACTCACTCAATGGAAGGAGTCAAAAGCCTAAGGATATCTAAGAAAATCTCTCTAATAGGTTTGATCATCTTGACCTAGAACCATTACCATCCACTAGCACACTAATCCCAAGCAAACTTGCTTGGGAAAATCCTACAGCACTCATTAGGTATAGCATGAATCAACCAAATAACAACTTAGAATCATATGAAGAACAATAAATAACCCAAATAAACTCACTATATTCAATAGGGTAAACAACACTGATCAAACAGGGATTCTAGGTAACACCCCTTAGAAAAGCAAAATAAAAATTATAAAAACCTTAGTAAAAAGAATCATACGTCGACTAGAACTCGACGCATTTTTAAAGATGCGTCGAATGCATTTCGACATAGTTCAGCATATGCTTTGACATCAACTCAAAGCAAGTATGAGGGTGCATCAAATTCTATTCGACGCAACCAACATTCTGCATCGAATTGTTATCGGCGTAACTATGCAGATCCGTTGAATTACACTCGACTCAACTCTAAATATGCATCAATTTCTTATCGACGCATGCTTACAACAAGAAATTTTTAGACATCTAAATCTCTCTCTACTCATATTCCTAGATGTTTTAGTTGTTCTAGAATTGGGCACATAACCAAACATTGCTGGCATAATAATGCAGCACTTCTTCACCTTAAGGGGAATACCGAAAGACCATCTTATTCTTTTAGAACTCCATATGATGATAGAAGAAAGAAACCCCAGCAAGTGATGGTCTATACTAATGTTTGATTTCATGTGCAGAAAGAAGACTGTTCAACCACAAACAAGCAGTGGTATCTGGACAGTGGAATCTCGATGCATATGACTGGAGCAAAAGAGCTGCTGGACAACTGCAAGGCTTAAGGGCCTACGGTAATTTTTGGGAATTCCCACTCTGGACAAACCAAAGGATATGGTTTGCTCATGATTGGGGAAGTCTCTTTTTCTAAGGTATCTTATATTGAAGGACTTCAACATAATCTAATTAGCATTAGTCAGTTATATGATGGTGAATACAAAGTTGTATTCACTAAGTCTTTATGTCATATAGTTAGTTTTGTAACTAACCAAATTGTATTAGCTGATCTTAGGAAAGGTGAGGTTTATGTTGTAGACTTTGAGTATACTAAGTCAAAGATCTGTTTATTCAACTCTCAATTAGAAAACAATGAGTTGTGGCATAGGAGACTCAGTCATCTTAATTTGAAGACCATTGCTAAACTCTCTAATCTTAACATAGTAAGAGGCTTACCAACAGGTAAGTTTAATAAAGACCATTTATGTAGAGCCTGCCAACTAGGAAAGTAGATCAAGTTATCATTCAAATCAATTGGTAAGAATGTTTCACCCAGAATCCTGTACTTGTTGCACATGGACCTATTTGGTCCTATCTGCAATAAGAGCTTAGCAGGTAAGTCATATACTCTAATCATTGTTGGTTACTTTTCTATATTCAGCTGCATGTTCTTCCTAAAAGCTAAGTCAGACACCTTCAATATCCTCTTAAGATTCATTAGATAAATTAAATTTGAATTGAACACTAAGGTTGTTGTGATCAGAAGTGATCAAGGTACAAAGTTTGAGAATCAATTAATGTGTAGATTCTATGAGGATGAAGGGATAAGATAAAGCTTTTTAGTTCTTAGAACCCCCCAACAAAATGGGGTGGCTAAAAGGAAAAATAAAACCCTAATTGAATCAGGAAGGACATTATTGGCTGAATCCAACTTGCCAAATTCCTTTTAGGCTGAGGCAGTGAATACTGCCAACTATGTTCTGAATAGGAGTTTCATCCGCAAGACAAAGTTGAAGACTCCCTATGAAATATTGAAGGGAAATGCACCTATAGTCACTTACTTTAGGATCTTTCATTGTACCTGCTTTATCCGAAACAATGGGAAAAGTCATCTTGCCAAATTTGACAAGAAGGCTGATGATGGAGTATTTCTAGGATATTCTTCATCAAGCAAGGCATATAGGTGTTATAATAAAAGCTCTATCAGGATTGAGGAGTCTGTGCATGTGATCTTTGAGGAAGCTAACATGTTTCATAAGTGTTGACGCCAGGAAAATCCTGACCTCAAGATTCAGACTGATGCAGCCGGAGGCTACTCGCCCAGCAGCCCAACGAGATGGCTTGGCTGGCAATGACGAAGAAGCTAGAAGAGCAACAAACAGGACCCCGGGTGCTGCGGCAGGGAGGTCCCACCACGTACCCAAAAGCTCAAGAGAGTCTTCCCCTCCGAAACCAAAGTGGCCGAGCTTGGTACAGGGAAGGCACCGACTTGGCTAAAAGCAAGGGTGGCGGGCTCGAGAGTTCGTAAATCGGGGTCCAAAAGCTCAAGTCCAGGTGCCAATCCAAGTACCCCTGGGGTCCTATTTATAGGAAAACCAAAGGGTAGGGGGCTTTTTATAGCCCAGCCCCCAACCTGGTGACTATGGGATACTCGGCGAGTATCTACTCCATAGTCGCCCATTTGGCGAGTATTGGGTGCTGCTCGCACACGCCGGGCCAATACTCGCCTAGGTCTTCTACTGCTTTCCTGCGCTCGACGAACTCCTCTGGTCAATACTCTCCTATATGGCGAGTATTACCTGCATACTCGCCAGGGTCTTTTCTGCTCTTGTCTTGGACTGTTGTTCTCTATGTTGACCCTTTGACCTTTGACTTTTGTCTACGTGGCCTTAGGTGGGTGCACCCTCGGAGAATGAGGGTTGTACACAATTCCCGCTCTTTGCGAGTAACGTAGTTGCTCGGAAAGAATCATCCAACCCTTATTCGACGAGATTCCCTACTGGCGACTATTGGCTTATACTCGCCATCTTGCTGGCCGACGCTCTAAATCTATAAATAGAGGGGCAGAGGTCTCTAGTGGCACGACTTTTTTGAACTCGCTCAAGATGGCGCGCAACTATGCTGCAGAAGCTAAGGCGGCCATGGCTGGTCTTATGGGCCTGTTCGATGTTCCCTCGATCCCTCCACGCCTAGGTCTCGAGGTTGATGACTTCCTCGCTACCAAGAAGAGGAAGAGGCTTGCGAAGAAGAAGAAGCAGGAGAAGGATAAAGTCGCTGGAGAGGATGTCACCGCCCCTTTGGGCCACCAACACCAGCAGCTGCTGGACGAGATGGGGATTTCTAACGAGGGAAACTCACTGGTAGCTTATCTTCCTGCTCCAAATAGCGCCGAGGTGGCGAGCATGCCTGGGACCTCGGCCCCGAATCAACCGGAGAATCTCACTCCTGCACGAGGTGGGAGCTACCCACTCGCCACCTCCTTGATTAGTCATAACTTGGCTTTATAATGCTAAATGCCTCTTTTATGCTCGCAGATTCGTCTACCATCGGTGCTCAGGAGGAGCCTCTGGCCGTACCTCCTTTGAGATCGTCACCCATGATCTCGCCTAGGGGTGGTGGGCGCTCGACGCAAGTTCTCCATATCTCTTCGAGGGAGAAGAGGCCGATGAGCGAGCAACGGGCTCCTCTGGCGGGCAGCGTGCTTCCGCCACCACCGCAGCTGCCCGCGGGTGGGCTTTCGCCACCTCCTCCTTTTACTCCTTCTGCCACTACTCAGGGAGAGTAGTGCCCTTCGACTTCCACTGCTCCCTCAACCCACCAGGGTGAATCCTCGCGCCGTGGCGGGACTGAGGTCCCTTCAGGCTTCTTTCCCCCGAGGGGGGAGGGTGACCGTCTGATAGTCGCGGTCGAGGGAACGCGCCTCCTAGCCGGGGTCAGACCGCTGGGTCCCATTCTGCTCGGCGAGGTGATCACCACCGCAGCGTGTCTCCTCATCGAGAAAGGGGCTCTCCTCGCCGCCACTCTCGCAGTCCTCGGTCAGGTACTTGGTCGCTATCTTCGATAGTCGCCATTGTCTTCACTCTGTTCCTTTCATCGTCAAAGCTCTGACATTCTTACCTTTTCTGTAGCTCGCGCTCGTACTCCTATAGGAGCCTTGATCGACGTCATCGGGCTTCCTTCTCGCGAGTACCAGGAGAGGGCTACTTGCGCCATCCTGGATTTGGAGGCGAAGTTAGAGCGCCTGGCGATCAGTGAGCCTCATCGCCGCCTGACTGAGGTAGAGTTGCGGGTTGAGCGCCTGGCGAGCAGTGACACTCATCGTTGCTTGACCGAGTTGGAGGTGCGAGTATCCCGGCTGGAAGAGTTTGATACTCGCCTGGCTGGTGCGAAATCTCGCCTTCAGAATGTCAGCGACTTGGAGCATTGAGTTGCGTGGCTCAAACATCGCCAGCAGCTGCACCATGATGAGATAGTAGGGATGCACGCGAGCATGGGCTCAGTTGGTTGGCTGGCGAGGATTGAAGACCAGCTGCGGCAGGTCGAGGACGCGATGACCGTAGCCTTCGAGCATTTCAAGCGAGCTCGCAGTTTGGGCTGGGTCGGGCGACATCCTCAGCCTCAGGATCCTCAGGAGAATCTCCAGGGGCCTTCCTAGCTGCTGTCTTTTTCCTCTTTTTTCTTTGTAGTCGCTTGATCGCCTTTGGGCGAGCATTCCTGTAGCTCTGAACCATTTTTTACTGATGTAATATTCTTTTGGCGAGTATTGGAAACTCGCCCTCTATTACTTGCTTTGCTTTCTTTTTCTGTGATGGTTTTTTGTCAGATTTTTTCTATCTTCTTTAATTTGGCGAGTAATATCTGAATGTCGGCTGCACCTGGCGAACTTTTTCATGCTTCTTCTTGTAGGTCTTCGCGCTTTGGAGGTTGGCACCTTTATGACGCGCGTTGCTGAGTCGGCGACCTTAACTTAATACACGCCACCCCCTTATTCTTAATCACACAGTCGTGCTCGATAAGGCAAGCTACCCAACTACTATAAATAGGGTGGGTGGGTGAGTATTAATTACGCTTTCGGCGATCTTCTAGCTCACATGCGAGTATCCTCCATCCTCTTCTCTTCTTCTCGCATTCTCCGATACTAGCCCTTCTTTCCTCGAAGATGACTTACGAGGCGACCATTCTGCGTGCCAATCACGCCAAGAACTTCGCGGCGACCACCTTCAAGAAATCGATCACAACCGAGAAGGATTTGGAGATATTCTCGGCGAAGTACATCCCGCCGGGGTTTGTCGCACGACTTCCTCGCCAGGGCGAGTGACTAAACACCGTCTTCACCACCGAGAGGGTGTTCCCTACTCGCCACTTTGAGGTGGGCTTGCGACTACCATTGTGGACGGAGTTCTGCCAGATACTCCGCTACTTTTGGATAGTCCCTGCCCAGATCAACCCTAATGGAGTGGCGATGATCGTGGGGTTCCTCTGCTATTTGCGCGACCAGGGGATCGCCTTCGACCTCTCCTTCTTCAGGCGGGTATTCCACTTCATGGCGACTGGCGAGGGCGTCGTCTTCCTGTGCAGCCATGTCTGCACGCTGGTCGGCATGGTGAAGAAGAATCATCGCTGGGGAGAGCGATTAGTCGTCATAAATGGCGACTTCCAGGCCATTCCCGACAAGTCCTTCCAGCCACCGGAGAGCGTCTTCGGGGCTTCTCTCCTAAGTGAGAATGGTGAGAAACTGCTCGAGTCCTTCAAGAATCACCGCCTTGACGTGGTGTTCTGGAGGAGGCGAGTAGATGAACTCGCTGAGGTGTTCCCGGGCGAAGGTAACCTACCGCGCGAGTATTCGTTATACTCGTTCTTCATCTTCAATCGGGCGACTAACTGGAGATGTCTTTCTTTTTGTTGCAGCAGTCCACATTCTGCCAAGCGAGCTTCTCCCTGTGGCGTTGAAGGCGGCGGCTTCCACACAAGGAGGTGCGGGGACCTCCGCTCGCGGGGATGGGGTCTACTAGCCCATTGACTTGTCGCCAGGAGGCGATGAGCCCTTGATCGCTGGCGACGGTTCTGGACCTTCCAAGAAGCGGAAGGAGAGGGGCGAGCCCTCCGAGCCCTCGCGAAAGAAGAAGGAGGTCGCTCATAGGGACCTCGGCAAGAAGGCGGACGCTTCTGAGGCTGGAGAGCATTATGCCCACCAGAATTTCAACCTCGGCGGGCGTGGTGAGGACGCCTATGGTCGCCCCTTGGTGGCCTGGTCGGAGAGCGCCCACGTGGTGTCTCTAAGCTCCAACCTCCCGCCATGGTCGGAGGACTGGGAGGATAAGGGCGAGGGCTTCAACGTGCTCCACGCCATCTATGGTCGCGAGGATGCTGAGACACTGCAGGAGGAGTCTTCCGAGTATCTGGCTCACCAGACCTCGCGATCTCTGCTGCGATCTGCCGAGCTAGCCCATTCGACAGCAAGGCGATTTCTTGAATATGAGGGGGTGATCCGGACCCAGTTTGGGCTTAAGGGAACGCACAACTGAGGCACTGTCCTATCATCCGTTCTGAGTTTTTACGAGGGTTAAGTCGGAGGCACATTTTCCAACTTGCAGCGTCGAATGTTGATGTAGGACGACGTCAAGCAGGGAGTGGAAGTCAGGGAGGTCCAAGGGGTCACACCATCCCGAGGCCTCCGTCCTACTTGGATGTTGTAGGTGGATCAAACCTGCTTCCTGTTGCTCAATAATTTAGCAGGGAGTTAAGCACACTTAAGCACACCAACTCGCATGATCGGACACAACAATTTAGGAAACGGATTGCTTTGCTGCGAGCTTTCAGCTCTCGAGGGTACATGACACCTTTATTCAAGGGTCCCCTGAGCTAGTTAAATCGATCATTTCTTCGCCGAATCGGGAGGTCAGCGTCCAGACTTTTTCCTGGTAATCTCTTCAGTCGGACGAGAAGTGCGATCGGTGGGAACCGAGGCCAACGTGCGAGGGGGGAGATGATCTCGGCCGCCATTGCAGAGGTTTGGACTTAAGGGAACGCACACCCGAGGCACTGTCCCATCATCTATTTTGAGTTTTTACGAGGGTTAAGTCGGAGGCTCATTTCCTAACCTAGCGTGGAGATTGACTTTACTGGCCTCCTTTCTTTAAAGACTTCTCTGGGATAGGAAGGACTGCCTCATCCCATGTTTCAGGGAGATGTAAATTTTTATTTATACATAAATGAACTTAAAAGGGCGGCATGTACATTTCCTTTTGGGATAAAACCTTTTCAGGTCATCGCCGCTCCAGGTGTTCCCCAGCAGCTCGCCTTCCTGGTTCTGCAAGCGGTTCCCTCCTGTCAAGAGTGCTTCCTGGATGATGAAGGGTCCTTCCCAGTTTGGGTTAAGCTTTCCGATGGCTGCTGATCTTCCTGCCGCGTCCACCTTTTTTAGGACCAGGTCACCTGCTTGGAAGTGTTTGAGGCGGAAATTTTTGTCGAAATGTCTTGCCATTCGGCACTTGATCTCTTCTTGCCTAGCTGAGGCCAGGTCCCGCAGCTCTTCTATGTAGTCGAGGGATAGCTTCTGCGCTTCTTAATTCTCTACTCGCCATTCTTCGTTTCCATCTTCGGCGGCTACCACCCTTGGGCTTCTGACTTCAAACTCTACTGGGATGAGAGCTTCGGACCCGTGAGAGAGCTTGAACGTTGTCTCCACGGTGGATGAGCTAGGAGTTGTCCTCAAAGCCCATAGGACCGAGGGGAGCTGGTCCACCAATCTACCTCTCAGTTTCTCCACTTTCTTTTTTAGCAGGTTGATGATCAGCTTGTTGGCGGCCTCCACTTGACCATTGCTCCTGGGATGGTGTACAGAGGCGAATCGATGATCAGTTCCCAGCTGCCTGCAAAAATCATCCAATTCTAAGCTGGCAAACTGGGGACCGTTGTCGGTGACGATGGCGAGAGGGATTCCAAATCTGCAGACGATCTCCCCCCAGATGAAGTTCTTCACGGCTTGAGAGGTGGTCTTGGCCAAAGCTTTGGCCTCGATCCACTTGGAGAAGTAGTCGATCATGACTAGAACAAACTTCCTTTGGCCACTTGCTTAAGGGAAAGGGCCGATCCAGTCCATCCCCCAGATGGCGAACGGCCATGGGGCGGTGATCGATCAGAGCTGCTGTGCTGGTTAAAACTGAAGGGGGCGAAGAGCTGGCACTTCTGACACTTCTTCGAGAAGGTCTCAGCATCCTTTCGGATAGTAGGCCAGAAGTAACCTTGCCTCAGGATCCTTTGCTCTAAAGTGCGAGTCCCAGAATGGCTTCCACACTCTCCCGAGTGGATCTCTTTCAACACTCGGGGTACTTCGTCTTCCGAGACACATCTGGCCATGGGGCCTGAGATGGTTTTGCGGTACAGCTCTCCGCTTTGCAGTAAATAGTATGCCGCTTTGTACTGAAATCTTCTTTGATCCCCTTTGCCCGCTGGGAGCTGACCGCTGACCAGGAAGGCCACAAAGGGATCCATCCATGAAGGGCGCTGCTCGACGAAGAAGGACTAGAAGCCTACAATCAACCCTTTCACCTTTACTAAGTACTTCTGCATGATGGTGTCGCGCACCTCGAACTCTCCTCGAATCTGCGACGCGACCACCATCGAATCCGTGAAAGCCCGGACATCACGGATCCCTAACTCCTTGGCAAGGCGCAATCCTACCACTATGGCCTCATACTCTGCTTGGTTGTTTGTGACGGGGAAGAGGATCTCGACGGCTTGCTCGATCCTTGTTCCCTGTGGGCTGACGAGCACGATGCCCACTCCCACAGAACTTCTGCCCGCAGCTCCATCCACGAACATCTTCCATGGAATTGGATTGAGAGCTTCTTCCCCTGGTTCCGCTTCCACCGAGAAGTCAGCCAAGAAATCTGCTACCACCTGGGCCTTGATCGCCACCCGTGGTGAGAAGGAAATGTCGAACTCGCTGAGTTCTACCGACCATTTCGCTAACCTCCCTGAATGCTCCACTCCCTCTAGGACATTTCGGAGATGTTGATCAGTCACAACCCGGATGGAGTGAGCTTGAAAGTAAGGCCGGAACTTCTGCACCGACACCACCAGGGCGAAAGCAAGCTTCTCCAGGATCGGATATTTCAATTCCGCCTTCTTCAACACCCGACTGACATAGTAGATGGGCAGCTGCTTCCTTCCTTCTTCTCGGACCAATACGGAACTTACTTCCTCTGCTCCTACTCCCAGGTAGATGAGCAGGTCTTCGCCTTCCTTTGGGATCTGAAGGAGAGGTGTCTGAGTCAACTGCTCCTTCAGTCTTTCGAACGCCTTCTCACATCCTTTGGACCACTCGAAACTTTCAGTTTTGCAGAGTGTCTTGAAGAATGGAGAGCACTTCTCCCCGGTCTTCGATAGGAAGCGGCTAAGACCCGCCAGCCTTCCTGTCAACCTTTGAACTCCCTTCATTGTCTTTGGGGACGGCATCTCCAGGATCTCCCTAACCTTGTCGGGGTTAGGCTCTACTCCCTCCGGGGTAAGGAGATGCCCCAGGAACTTTCCTCTTCCAGCTCCAAAGACGCACTTCGCCGGATTGAGTCTCATCTTGAATTTCCTCAGCGCCGCGAAGGTCTCCACCAGATCAGCTACGTGTTACTGGACGCTCTTGCTTTTGATCAAGAGGTCGTCCACGTACACTTCCAGGTTCCTCCCCTTCTGCTCCTTGAAGATGTGGTCCATCATCCGCTGGTAGGTAGCTCCCGCATTCTTCAACCCGAAGGGCATCATATTGTAGCTGTAGCAGCCATCATCGGTGATGAAGGAGACATCGCAGAAATTGGGGAGATGCATCCGGATCTGGTGGTATCCTGAAAACGCATCAAGGAAACTCATCACAGAAAAACCGATGGCTAAATCAACCAGCGCATCGATTCGAGGCAGGGGATAACAATCCTTAGGGCAGCTTTTATTCATCAAAGAGAAATCAACACACATCCTCCAGCTACCCCCCACTTTCTTCACCATTACAACATTGGAGACCCAGCCTGGGTACTGGATCTCTGATACAAAGCCTGCATCGAGCAGCTTCTTCACCTCCTCCTGGATCGGCTTGGCCAAGATGGTGGCATTCCTCCTCTTCTTCTGGCGGACGGGCTGGACCGCAGGATCCAAGTTGAGGCGATGGCATGCAACCTCCGGATCGATTCCTGGCATCTCGGCGGCACTCCAAGCAAAGATGTCGACGTTCTTTTGCAGACATGCCGCCATTTTGATCTTTTCCTCCGTCTTTAGCGACCCGCCGATCTTCAGCAACCCAGGTACTCCCGTTGCGGAGAGGACCTCGATTTCTTCAACTTCTTCGGCCACCTCCAGCCTGGCTGGGCTCTCCACCACCCTTCCGAACTCTTCTGTGTCAGCCATCCAGTTGATGATACTGACGGTGCTGAGATAGCACTCCCGAGCGGCTCTTGGATCACTCCTGATCCTCACCTGGACATCTCCCTTACAGTACTTCAAGCACTTATGGTAGGAGGATGGGACGGCCTTGAAGGCATTGAGAAGTGGCCTCCCGAAGGTAGCCCTGTAACATCTCGGGGCATCGACGATGACAAATCAACAGCTGATGGAGGTGCCACCGAGCGTTACAAGGAGATCTGCTCCTCCTTCCACCTCATTCTTCTCTCCGGAGAAGCCGAAGAGGGGACCATCGGCTGCCCGAACCCTTGCCGCTCCGACTCCCAGTCCGTCAAACGTCCCCTTGAAAATGACGTTTACGGAGCTACCGTTATCGATCAGAATTCGATCAACAGTGAAGTCCTCTACTGTGGCTTGGATCACGAGGGCATCATGGAAGGGATTCTCATTCCCAAACATGTCCTCCTCAGAGAAGGTGATCTCCTCCATCGGGGGCGGTGCTTGCGAGGTTGAGGCGACGCTCCTGCGATAGATCTGATGGAGGCTCCCCTTGCGGGAAGCTTCTAGCCCTGCTCCCCCGTGGATCACTCCGACTCTGCCTCCCTAAACCAGGTTTCCTCGGCCTCCCTGGTCGACCTGGTCTTTATTCCTCCTTCGAGCGACGGCTTGTACTGCCGGCGGCTCGACAGGGGCTTCGATTCTTCGCTGCTCCCCTCCACCTTCTCCTGCTGCTACCCTCCTCCTGGCTTCAAAAAGTCTGGGCATGCCATCATCGCATGCCCTTCTGCCTGGTGGAAGTCACAATAGAGGGGAACCTCTTCTGCCTGCTGCCTTTTCTGCCGCTGCTTCTTTCTTCCTTGACGGCGGCCACGCCCAGCTACCGCCATCGCTTCGTCTCTCCTCCTCTCCTGACGCCTCTCTGGCTGGCGAAAGGTTCTTCTCTCCGGGGATCCTCGCCTTTGATCCCGACGCTGGTGCCGTCCAGCCGGCCTCCAAGGTGGCTGGTCGACAGGGACCTGATAGCTCCTTTCCTCCTCCTGACGCTCCGGGGTCACGATAGGCCTCCTCTCATCGCTTCTCCTGGCTTTCTCCCTCCGGGGCTCCTCCCTTTTCTTCTCTTCTCCTCTCCTTTATTCGCGCCGCTCCAGCCTCTTCCTTTCCTCCCTCCGGGGCTCTTCTCTCTTCCTATTCTCAGGGATCATATCCCTCTCTTCTCCATCTCCGGTCACCCTAGCAATCCTGGCCAAGAACAGGGCCGTTGCTTATTTCTTCAACTTCCGGGTCGTGTCGAATCGGGTCGTCACTCCACGGCACAGGTCTTCAAAATAGTAAATCGAGCCGACGGGCAACTGGTGGAACCAGTCCTAGGGTTTTGCCCGGAAGGTGATGGCAAAAAGTCTGCACTTAAAGGCATCCGACATGGTTCGGATAGAGACTATATCCTCGAACCACTGGATGTGCCGGACAGGGTCATCCCTCCCTGAATAATAATTCAGCACGGGGTCCCTGAACCCTTCTGGCACGGGCGCGGCAAGGATTTCCTCGCAGAAGGGGCTCCTCCCTCCTGCTCGGCGACGATCATACTCGTCATAGGGGTGAGTATCACCACCATACTCGCCATAGGGGAGAGTATCCTGATACCTCGCCTGCTCCTCCGTCTCGCGGAAACGGATCCCTTGCAAGGTAGGTCAGTAGAACTGCGACCTCCTTGGTCGCTCGGTCTCCTCCTCTACATGCTCCTTTCCTGCTCGTCGAGGGGGACTCCTTCACTCGGTCAGAACCAGGCGATGCGGCGAGGTCGCTGTGACCTCGGCACGCGGCTGAAGCGCTGCCCGCATGGTCCCTTCCATGCGCTGCATGAAGGCCTCGAAAACTGCCAACGTCACTAACTCGCCGCTTGCGGACGAGTTGCCGACTATCTCCTCATGGTCGCCAACTATGACCATCTCGCCTTCTTAATGAACTTTCCTTCTCTGACTACGGTCCACGCTCACCGCACCAAAGTGTTGATGCCAGGAAAATCCTGACCTCAAGATTCAGACCGATGCAGCCGGAGGCTACTCGCCAAGCAGCCCAACGAGATGGCTTGGCTGGCAACGACGAAGAAGCTAGAAGAGCAACAAACAGGACCCCGGGTGCTGCGGCAGGGAGGTCCCACCACGTGCCCAGAAGCTCAAGAGAGTCTTCCCCTCCGAAACCAAAGTGGCCGAGCGTGGTACAGGGAAGGCACCGACTTGGCTAAAAGCAAGGGTGACGGGCTCGAGAGTTTGGAAATCGGGGTCCAAAAGCTCAAGTCCAGGTGCCAATCCAAGTACCCCTGGGGTCCTATTTATAGGAAAACCAAAGGGTAGGGGGGCTTTTTATAGCCCAGCCCCCAACCTGGCGACTATGGGATACTCAGCGAGTATCTACGCTATAGTCGCCCATCTGGCAAGTATTGGGTGCTGCTCGCACACGCCAGGCCAATACTCGCCTAGGTCTTCTGCTGCTTTCCCGCGCTCGACGAACTCCTCTGGTCAATACTCGCCTATTTGGCGAGTATTACCTGCATACTCGCCAGGGTCTTTTCTGCTCCTGTCTTGGACTGCTGGTCTCTGTGTTGACCCTTTGACCTTTGACTTTTGTCTACGTGGCCTTGGGTGGGTCCACCCTCGGAGAATGAGGGTTGTACAATAAGGGGATGGAAACTTCCACCAAAACTATTCTGCGGGAAGAAGACCAACTAGAAGATTAAGTTGAAAGGCTCGACATCTGGGATCATTCATCAGTGTGTCAAGATAAAGGAAAAAAGAAAGTTGACACTGATTCATATGAAGACTCTGCAAGATATGAAGAGGAACTTACATCACCTGAACTACCAGCCACTAAGATCATTCTAGAGAATGAAGATGGTGCTCCCACCGTCAATGAGCAAGTGGATCTTCAGGAATAAGAGAATCCACTTCACAACTTAATAAGAACCAGGATGACCCTAAAGGATCATCCTTCAACACAAGTTATAGGAGATTTGATAATCAGAGTCAAGACAAAGAATCAACTAACAAATAAAACAATGTTGCAATTTTTCCTCTCTCAATAAGAACCAAAGAAGTTTGAAGAAGCAGACAGTGATGCTCACTGGATATATGAAATGCTAGAAGAGATAACCCAATTTAAGAGAAACAAGGACTGGACATTGTTTGAGAGACGAAGGAATTACCCAGTCATTGGAACAAAATGTGTATTCAAAAACAAGATGGATTCAACAGGAGTCATTGTTAGTAACAAGGCTAGACTTGTGGCTCAATGATATAGGCAAGAGGAGGGGATTGACATCAACCAGTCATTTGCTCCAGTAGCAAGGCTGGAGGCCATTAGAATGTTCCTTGCATATGTTGCACAGATGAAGATTAAAGTCTATCAGATGGATGTAAAGAGTGCATTCCTAAATAGAACTCTTCAGGAAGAAGTGTATGTGGAGCAGCCCCTAGGTTTTGTCAATCCATCTTTTCCCTCCTTTGTATATAGGTTAGATAAAGCATTGTATGGCCTCAAGCAAGCTCCAAGATCTTGTTATGATGCCTTATACACCTTCCTTTTGGAACACTCCTTTGAAAGAGGGAAAGTGGATAAAACACACTTCACAAGAGCACATTAGAATCAACTATTTTTAGTACAAATCTATGTAGATGATATTATATTTGGGTCAACAGATCAATCACTATGCAAAAGGTTGGCATACCTAATGCAGTCTAGATTTGAAATGAGTAGCATGGGAGAATTATCCTATTTCCTTGGCCTCCAAGTAAGGAAAACGGCATATGGCATATTCATATCCCAATCCAAGTATACCAGAGAATTCATCAAGAGGCTTGTAATGGAAATTACCTCTATCATGAAAACCCCCATGCCTACTAATGCTATTTTAGATAGAGATGAAAAGGGTAAGTCCCTTGATCAGAAGACTTACAGAGCAGTCATTAGCTCTCTTCTCTATCTGACAGCTAGCAGACCAGATATAATTTTTGCTACCTGTATATGTGGTAGGTTCCCTATTGACCCCAAAGAATCTCACATGAGTTCTGTAAAATGAATAATAAAATAACTAAAGGGTACACCTGAACTTGGCTTGTGGTATCCAGCAGACTCTGGATTTGACCTAGTTGGCTTTTCAGATGCAGAATATGCTGGATGTTGGCTGGATAGAAAAAGAACCTTAGGAACATGTCAATTCTTGGGTGCTAGACTGGTCTCATGGTTTAGCAAGAAGCAAACCACAGTCTCCACTTCTATAGCTGAAGCAGAGTATATAGCTGCAGGAAGTTGCTGCTCACAAATATTATGCATGCAAAATCAGTTGTTAGACTACAACTTCACCCTTGATAATTCCATAATATTCTGTGATAGCTCTAGTGTTATTTCTATATCTTCCAATCTTTTTCTCCACAATAGAACTAAACACATAGAGATAAGGCACCACTTTCTTAGGGACAATGTTGAGAAGGGTAAGATCAATCTTCAATACATCTCCACTGATATTCAAAGGGCTGACATCTTCAATAAGCTACTTGATGAAAGTAAGCACAAGTTCTTCATCATTGCACTAGGAATGCTTGATGGAGCTCTCAAGGTCACCCTTATTATGTATTCAAACATATTTTCAATAGAAAGGTATTGCTGGGAAAAACAACAAAAAATTTAAGTATAATAAAATGTTTATTCAGAGTTTCGTCGAAAACAAATCGACGCAACGTCAATTTCTACTAGACGTCAGCTTCGATAGCTAACTGGGATAGGTCATTCAAATAGCACTCAATGTAGCGTCGAATACATATTGACGCTTACGTTGATATCATAGTTGTTGACTATTCTTGGAGCCACGTCGACTTACATTCGACGTTACGTCAACTTTGCAAAGTGCACGCAGACTGCTTCTAGAAGTGACATCGGCATATTTTAGCGCGCAGAATTTATCTCTTTTTGACGGTGCTTTGAGTATAACCCTAAGTTACGATGATTCATCCACTCAAAGCAACTCAGGCATTCGACTTTATTATGCTTTTTGAATTCTCTCCATCTCACTCTCCTCCTTCTTCCTTTCTCCTTCTCTCTTTCTATTTCAGTGCATGTAGTCACAGGACAATAATGGCATCTCCTTCAAATCAAAGAGACATTGTTGAAGCAGTTGTTCTAGCTCTAGAGACTTTGATATCTCAATTCAGTTCTCTCTATCTTGACTTCTAGCGTGACTGTTAATGAAAGCTTTGTGCTCAACATAGGAGGCTACAAAACCTTAATGCTCAAATCGAAGCCATAGATGAAGAGGTAAGATTATTAGGAATGCCTGTTGATGCCATTATATCCTTATTTAATGATATAAAGTAGGGGGAGAAGTGTACTAGCAGGCCATCTCTAGATTCAGTATACACTACAGCTCTCCCCTTCTCCTTTGTTTCTGATGGAGAGCCTGCTATCACCTCCAAGTTTCTGCCATTCCCAGAATCTTATTCTCCGCCAAGAACCCTTCCTTCAATACACGGGGGTCATCAAAACATGGGGAGTGTGATTTATTCTCAGATGATAATGACTACCTGAAGAGTCAGCAGGAGTCAAAAGAATGGACTGAGTTACCTCTCCCTGAAGCACTTGACTTCAGACCCTACAATGAAGAATCTACAATAACACCCACTCCAATTGTCCAAGCACCTGCCTTTAGAGGAAGACATCCATACAGAGGAAGAGGGAAGGGAAAAAATTATAGAGGAAGGGGAAGAGATGGAATAGGAAGAGGATATGGAAGAAATATACCCATCTAGGAGAGGTATACAAAAGAGCTAAGAAAAATGTACAAGAAGGTCAGTTCCAATTACAAAACTTATGAGAAAGTTGAAAACCCTGAAAATACAATGAAGGAGTATATTGATCCAAAACTTGACAGTGCCCTAGATGAAATCAGAGAAAGAGATAAATATGAATTTGAAGCTTCTCAAAGAGAGCTTGAAGAAAAGAGAAGACTGTTCATTGAAAGGCTGAAGAAGGGTAAGGATGCTGTGGAAAAAGAACAACTCAAGGAGGCAATCAAAATCCCAAGCTCACTTTTTGATCACACAAAGTATGCTGCAACATTTCCTCAAGCAAAAGGAGGTCTTGGTTATGATCTGGATGAAACAGAGCAGCATCTTCAAAAGGAAAGGAAGATTGTATTCAAGACTACTCCAACTTATGACAATCGACATTCAACATTTATTGTACCAGACCCAGATGCAAAAGATTAGGATTTGGAGGAAATCAACTTGATGATAGCTAAGGTCTTTGGTCTAGGTTTCAAGCTTAAAGATCTTTATTCTGAAGTTGAAACTGATATGGAAAAGCTCTTCAAAGGACATGAGAGAATTCTGAAGAATCCAAAGAAAGCCACTCCAGCAAACTTCAAATATGTGGAGAGGAAATTCAGAAAGGTCCAGGAGGCCTTATCTATTTTTTCTTAAAGGAAGAAAGTAAATTATCTTTTGGGTAACTAACTCTGATAAACATCTATTTACACTAATTAGATGTTTTCTGTTTACCATGTCATTATATTATTGCATATGTGTCTGTACTGAGTTCTTATTCAACTGTATGTTTGAAATCACTTACCTTACTTTGTAAAATTTGTTATGATAAATAGGGGGAGATCATTGGGAAAAACCCATGTGATTTATCTAACAATTTACTTAAAGTGATTTCATCAGTTATGCTATATTACCAACATTGTATAGAACGGGTAAGTTGGTCATTAGATGACTTAGGATGTCACACTCACCCTAGATTGTAAAGACAAGGTCAAGATAAGTACAAATTCAGTTGAGTTAAAACTTGCGTTGAATATATGTCGACGCAACTTTGACTAGATGTCAATGTAACTCTGACTAAAAGTCGAAGCAACTCAATCAGCCTGTCGAAGTATAAGTCAAGTCGACGCAACGTCGAAAGGAACTCGACGCAGAAGAAAGATTCTGTTGAAGCCATCTTAGAAGTCAACGTAACTTTGACTTATATTAAATGCAGAAGATGAAATTCAACTCGAATCTTTCAACTCGACGGATACATCGATAAGTAATCGATGCAATGTCAACATCTAAGTTCAGCCAAAGCTAAGAAGGAATTTGGAGCTACTCCTACAAGAACTCAGGGGTGTGTCTATATGAAGAATGATGAAGTCGACGCAGCGTCGAATACAGTCTGAAATAGAAGCTTTTTTAGTTGTCCTTTAATACCTTTTTAGAAGGTACACAATACAGAAGACATCTCTCCAACGGCTCGTTTATTGCCAAGAATGGAATGTATTCCAGGAGACAGCAAAAACTTTCTTAGAACGTATTCAAAACTAATAGACGGGCCAGGAACAAAAGAAGAAAGGGAAATCAATTGTCCAATAGGAATTCCTTTTTCACGACAGCCCAAAAGAAGAAAGAAATTCAAATTCAATCATGGAGAATAAGTATGCTGAGAGGAGAATAAAAAATAAGGTTGGATCACATTATGTTCTGGCTGTCAAATAGGGCTTCCTATCCTTTCTTCTTCAACCCTAAGACAGATTAGAACATATTTCTCTACACAAGAAAAACCAATACAGCTGCTTCTTCTTCTTCTTCTTCTTCTTTCACACAGCAGCATGTTTACAAGAAGTGCTCAGAGAATAAGGATCAAGCCAATAACCCTTGCAATCATCACAATCATAAGCAAGGGTTCATTATATTCAGATCCAGTGATAAACAGAAGCTGAAAATAGCTTCTGAAGAATTCTGAAAGAAGAATTCCATTCTCCTCTTTCTCACTTTCTTCTTCTTAATTCACCTTCTGTAAAAGAGTTTTATTAATCTCTCTTTCAAAGGATTTAGTGGTTCTAAGAGTCTCTGTATCAAATGACTTAGTGGTTCTAAGAGTATCCTTATCAAAAGACTCAATGGTTCTAAGAGTCTCCTTATCAAAAGACTCAGGCACAGTTAGTGCAATCCTACCTGGGAGGTAGAAGAGTGGACTACCCACCTTTTGGGGAACCACTATTAAAATCTTCTGTCTACTGTGTTTGAATTTCTGTGTTGTCCCTACTTATAGTTTTCTGTTCTTATATTTCCTGCAATCTTGTTTTCTTTATTCTATTATTGGGATTGCTAATTGCATAAGTACTTAGTAGTTTTATTGTGTGTGCATAATTAGGGAAACTATTTTAAAACTATATTCACCCCCCCCCTCTAGAGAATACTCAGAGGCACACTGTGCACTTACATCCGGGCTGAGCTAGCTTTCAGATTTGAGATGAAGGATTTGGGTGAGCTCCACCATTTCCTTGGTCTTGATGTGGAAAGGAAAGAGAGTGATGTGCTCATTTCCTAGAAGGGCTATGCAGAACGAATCGTGAAGCGATTCGGCATGGGAGAGGGTAAGAGTAGCTCTACTCCACTCTATGGTGGTTTGAAGCTTCGACGGGATGAGGAAAGGGTTCTTTCTGACCTCGTGGTATTCCGAGCTTTGGTTGGAAGTCTGATTTATTTGACAATTTCGAAGTCAGATATTGCTTACGTTGTGGGCCGAGTAAGTTGATGTATGGTGGAGCCGCGAAAACCTCAACTAGTAGCAGCAAGAAGTACTCTGAAGTATGTGAAGTCAACCTCTAATATGGGTCTCCTTTATGGGAGGGACTCGAGCTTCTATTTGTATGATTAAACAGATGCTGATTATGGAGGAGATTCAGATGATCGGAAGTCAACTTCTGGTTATATCTTAATGACTGGCTTCGCAGCTATCTCATGGTGCAGCAAAAGTAGGATTCAGTGTCTGTCTCCACTACAGAAGCAGAATAAAAGGCTTTGGCCTTGGCAGCACAGGAAGCCATCTAGCTTAAAAGGCTAGTGGGAGACATCCATGAGGAGGTGCGAGGTCCTACTCTACTTCGCGGTGACAATGAGAGTGCCCTTAAATTGGTTGATAATCTATATTGTCACGCGCGGACCAAGCACATCGAGATCAAGCATCACTTCGTTCGTGAGAAGGTGGTGGAGTTATATTTGATGGTTGAATATGTGCGGAGCGAGGAAAATGTCATGGACATCTTCACGAAGCCGCTGTCGAAGGGATCTTTTGGTCAGTTGCGGAGTTTGCTTGGGCTCGCATCTACTTCCCACTTCAAGGGGGAGTGTTAAATTTTAGAAATGGAAGTAAAAGTGTGTTAGGCGGCCTGAGGAAGTCAGACCGCAGTGATCGCCGAAACTACGTGGTCTCAGCGGGCTCTCTATAGAGATCTGGTCGTTGTATTGGCTAAAGCTCAAGTAGGTTGCTTCTTGTGATCGTGTTATCTCCCCTTGTGCGGTCTGGTTGGGCTGGTTATTGTATCTCCTTTGTGGCGGTGACGACATCCGTATGTCTGCCTATAAATATAGTGGCAGGGCCTGTCATTAATAACGAGAACTATAGGAACTGAAGCTTGTGTTGCTTTTGCCAGTCTCCATTTTTTAGATCATGCTGTCAGGAAGTGGTTTGATCGTTTGTTGTGTTCGTAGGTCAGCGGCTAGCAGTCAGCGATCTTCTTCCTTGATGATTCTTCCTAGCAATGAATAACCAGTTCGCCAACGGTCTTCTTCTGTGCGGATTTTATTGTAGTTCTTGTACTGTTAGCAGCAAGCTTAGCGATCAGGCGACCTAGGGCTCAGGCAATCTAGAGTTACAGCCAGGCAACAGCTTTTGCAGTTCTGTTCTCTGTTCGCGCATAGCTTCTGTGATTATGCGACCATGCAGTCAGGCTATCAAGAAGTGCGGATAGGTTGGTTTTTTAGCAGTTCAATAAGTCAGCAGCTCATGCGCTCTGAGGTGGTGGTCTGACAGATATCAGGTTGACGACATGTGCTGTTTGCGCGCTCTCAATGATTGGCATGCAGTCTGCTGTGTTCAGCAGTCTCTGGCGGCCTCAGTTCTTGTTGTTTGCTAGTTGCTTGTTTGTCTCTATTTTTCTCTTCATCTTGTATTCTAATAAATTATGTCTCGCCAAGTATGTCTCAAACTATGAAGGAGATAGATTAATACAAGATTCTTGTCTTTCTATTGTGCTGGTTACTTAACTTGGAATGATTGTAGTGTTCCTGCGCATGTTTCCCGCTTCTAAGAAATTTTACAATGGTATCTGAGCTGAAATCTATCACCAAATATCAGAGCTAGAATTTTCAATAGCGAGTTCATAGAATTTTACCCTGTTTGGTGTTGAAACCAATAATTGGTCTCTTGTGGAGTTTGGGGTCCCAAAAAAGGGGTGACCTCACACTTACTTCTCTCTAGGGAGAGCGCTAGGCTGAAGGCTTAAGGAACTAGGGATAGGACCGAGGACTTAGCGAGGAGGTCCCACCACACACCCGGAAGATCTTAGAGCACTTCCCCTCCCAAGCCAATGCTGAGCTTGGGCACCTTTGGGGGCACTCTTCCCCCCCCCCCCCCCCCCCCCCACCAAAGAAACCTAGGGAGAGAGTAGCCCAAAGAGAGTGAGGCCCCAAAAGATGCCCCCCTTGGTCCTATTTATAGATTTCCGAGCTTGGTCTGCCAATAGCCAGATTATGGCCTACGAGATTACAAAACTGCCCCCAGATTTGTCCTACTAATATCCAAATCCCGCTATTCTAAGATGTTATAGGCAGACCTTCAGGACATCCTGGAGCTGGGCGAGAGGTGGCAGGCCGCCTCCTCTCTCGCCCTCCACCTTGGGTTGGGCAAGAGGGGCAGACCGCCTCCTCTCTCGCCACCCATCTTGGGTCGGGCGAGAGGGCCAGGCCGCCTCCTCTCTCGCCACCCATCTCGGGCTGGTCCAGAGGGACAGGCTGCCTCCTCTCTTGCCCCCCACCTCGGGCTAAGCGACATGGGCAAGCCGCCTCCTCTCTCTCCCCCCACCTATGGCTGGGCAAGAGGGGCAGGCCGCCTCCACTATCGCCCCCTCCTCGGGCTGGGCGAGAGGGGCAGGCCACCTCCTCTCTCGCCCCCACCTTGGGCTGGGCGAAAGGGGCAGGCCGCCTCCTCTATCTTCCCCCACCTCGGGCTAGGCGAGCGGGGCAGGCCGCCTCCTCTCTCGCCCCCACCTCAGGATGGGAGAGAGGGGCAGGCTGCATCCTCTCTCTCCCCCCCCCCCCACCACGGGTTGGGCGAGAGGGGCAGGCAACCTCCTCTATCTCCCCCCACCTTGGGTTGGGCGAGAGGGGCAGGCCGCCTCCTCTCTCGCCCCCACCTCGAGATGGGCGAGAGGGGCATGCCACCTCCTCTCTCGCCCCCACCTCGGGCTGGGAGAGAGTGGCGGGCTGCCTCCTCTCTCTCCCCCCACCTCAGGCTGGGCGAGAGGGGCAGGTCGCCTCCTCTCTTGCCCCCCACCTTGGGCTGGGCGAGAGGGGTAGGCCAACTCCTCTCTCGCCCCCCCCCCCCCCCCCCCCCATGGGCTAGGCGAGAGGGGTAGGACGACTCCTCTCTCGCCCCCACCTTGGGCTGGGGGAGAGGGGCAGGCTGCCTCCTCTCTCACCCCCCACCTTGGGCTGGTCGAGAGGGGTAGGTCGCCTCCTCTCTCGCCCCCCCACCTTGGGATTGGCCAGAGGGGCAGGTTGCCTCCTCTCTCGCCCCCCACCTTGGGCTGGGCGAGAGGGGCAGGCTGCCTCCTCTCTCGCCGCCACCTTGGAGCTCGACGAGCGGGAGGCCGGCTGCCTCTCCACTCACCGCCCACTTCTGGAGTCGGGCTAGTGGGAGGCCGGCTGCGTCCCTACTCGCCCCTCTTCTTGGACTAACCTGGAGCTGCGCTCCTCGGACTTGAGCATGTTCGAAGGCTCACCCGCCCCTCTTGCCTGGGAATTGCCTCTTAAGAATATTGGGCCTAATGACATCTTGCTCCTCGGGGACCCATGCGGCGAATACAGGGTTGTACATTAGGTTCTGCCGGTTTGATTGCATCTGATGATTACTTTTAGTTGCACTATTTTGGGAGAATCATCAGATTATAAGATTTTGATCGAGCCTTATTATAATACCAAGTCTCTTTATTATAAACACCCAATTTAATCATTGAGACTCCAAATCTCCATAAGTGGTTTAACACAAACTCTTTTAACCTCAATTGCATGCACTAGGGCGAATCAAGTTCATGTATTACGACCGCTATTAATTCTTCCGATTTACACCTCTTTTATTCATCAAAAACCAAAGAGAGTTAGAAATTTAAGGAACTTGAACCAGAGGTTGGATTTGCCTTAGTAGAATCCCCATAAGTTTCTTAAATCATTTTAAGCTTATTTTGGCCATCGATGAATTATTCGCCTCGAATAAACCCTTATATTAAAATACTAAATATACTTTTGCTAATCCAAATAAATTGTCAAATTTTGAATTTGGGTTTATACTAATAACATAAAGAGGCTTCCATAATTTTATCAGACTCACTTCACCATGTAGGAGCTCTTTGGAATATTTTAAATAATAAAGAGACCATAAATTAATTTCTCAAAAATAGATAACTTTTCAATAAATCACCATACTTTTTCAGTGGGTAAACACCTGATTCACTGTCATCTAGAGATTATCTTATATTTTTTTTACTAATGTTAAAAGCCTCTGATATTTTTAAATAAGTAATTTCTACCTTATTTAAATCTTTAAAAATACAAGGAGTGCATAATAATATCTGATTATTTTTCAGGGGCTTTGTCATCCTCTAAGCAACTATATATAAAAATTTTAGAAGTTTTAATTGGAAAACTTTGTCTCTATTAATTTTTAAAGATGAACCATCACACTTTTTATTCCTTTACAAATATCAAATCATACCCAAAAAATTACAAAGTATTACTGAGAATTTATAAATGCGTTGTTTATCATCCAAGATTTTTTCATAATTTTACACTCTTTTAAGGCCCTTAGATCAGTGAAATAAACACTAATTTAATTATTTAAAATAACAAATATCCTTAGGAAAATCCCAAAAAATTTATGGGGATAGACCTTAATAACATACACAACTTTTGTATTCAGAATGTTTTGATTTGAGCTCTGGCTTAGCCCTAGAAAATTAAATATCCCTTTCTTTTTTAAAATTTTTAATTTTTATATAATATTAAAATTTCATTCCTTTTTCCTGTATGCATTGCCCCCTTGTGGGCTCTTGCCGCTTAGGTGGCTAGCCGTGGTCAGCCAAGGCTCCGCCCCGACCAACTCGTATGGGCCGGCGCTTCCTCCGACAACGACGGTCCGGCGGTCTAGCAACGCCAAAAAAGTGCCTACTAAGCACTTTTCTTATCTAAGCATGGTGGGGTCGTGGCAGCGCTCCGACTGTCAGAGTTTGCATGCGACACATCTGGAAGATTGGGAGAAAGGAGAGAAGGAGGTCCCACCTGCTTTGGAGGCCTCTAGGTGCTCTCAGCGAGATCCACCTTGGAAGGTGGTGGAGGGTGATGGAGCTCGGGTGGGTTCTCTCAGGCAGGGTGGAGTTCCGACAGAGGTGGGGCTGGGGTCGGTTTGATATGGGCAGTGGGGTGGATTTTCTCTTGAGAGATGGCAAGTGTTATATAGAGGGAGGGGAGATCCCCTTCCTCTCCCTTCGCGTTGTGGGATCATTCTCGATTATAGGGGAAGGTTGAGTTCCTCCCAGCTGGTTAGGGACAAGTAGAAGCCCCTAAGTGGTGGGTTGTATAACATATAAGTCTAACTAGGCCATTAGCCATGCGAGGGGAAAGGGGAGAGGTAGAAAGGGAGAGAAATAGTGGGCTTTTGGAATTTGGGCTTGACCCTCTCATCCTTCCTTCTTGGTCAGCCTTTATGCATAAAGCCCATGTCCTATGGGCGAAGAGGTAGGCCCATAGTGGTTTTGGTAGTTGTCCTTTAGTGTATGCTTTACATAAATAAGAAAATTCCACTTTTTAGGGGTTTTGACCAAAGTCAACCATGGGGTGGGTCTCCCAAGTGGGTCAAGGTCAAAGTGGGTCTAAGTCGTCGAGAGACAAGTCAATGTTGGGGTATTTTAGTAATATCGGTGCGTGCACACTTTTCGGTGCACCGCGAGGCTTGATTTAACCAAATTAACTAATGATAGTTTACTTGGTAGTAGTCTAACGCACCTTAAGTGGGGTGGGGGGGGGGATTGTTTCTTTGATTTTTCTACTTATAATATGCTATTCTAGTTGTCTATGCAAAGTGTAGCAAAACACACAAAAGCACATAACTATTTATAGCATTTCCCCAAGGTCTGGGTACATCCACTTTCCCACTACACCTTTCAAACAATATGTTAGACAAGGAAATCTCCTGCAACAACTCAGCTCAAAGAGCTTACAACACAGATCCCTCAGGATCTCTCAGGTTTCCTCCATAACCCTACCTCAGGCCATCAGCCCCACAACTCATAGTAGCTATACTCCTAAAACTCAGTGACACTCCTAGTCACCTACCTCAGGCCTATCAAGAAGCCTTACAACTCAGGCTGGGAGTATAACCCTACCACTCAGGCACATTGTCCTACAAACTCAGGCACTCAGCCCTACAAACTCAGGCACTCTGCCTTACAAACTCAGAGCAAGAATGTTCTTACAATAATAGTTGATTCTACTTTTCCAACATAAGCATATATAAATTAAACCTTCAGCACGATACTTATGTTGTAGAACACAACAGATTTTGCCTTGAAGCAGGACTGGATAACAACAACTTTTGTCCTTGCTCTAACTGGTCTTCTTCCATTGTAGAGGGAAGAAAAACAACTTGTTCTTCTGAATAGAATCAACAAGAACAAACTACCTCTCTTGGATTGATCTGCTTGTAGCTTGAGAGAGATAACTTCACTGGAGGAAGATGATGTTAAGTACATCGTCTACAATGTTCTTCCCGACAGTCAGTTCTGTTCCATTTGCCCTAGCCATCTTTTTTATACCTCCTGCATTCTTCAACGGCTCTTAGGAATGCTTTGTCATGGCATGGAGTAGAATAGAAAATCTTATCTTGCATTCTTATCACATGCACCAGAAATAGATCCCGCAAGATTAACGTTCACATTTGAATTTGTCTCAGCGGATGCATCAGTCTCAACGACTGAAATAATCTACATCTCAGGGGATTCGCTGAGACTGGTAGTCTTCTTAGCGGCTTACTCCATATGTTGCACAACTGAGACAGACTTCTTCTCAACGTCTATCCAGCTCAGTCTCAGCGGTTCAGTTGAGACTAGACTGTTATCTCAGTGGTTCTTGACTGTGAAATATAAGGAACTTTTCCAAGGTTTGGAATGACTTAATATCATATTCAACTTGAAATAAAATAGCTTATCAAATACAATATGCACTTTGCATTGTATGTGATGCATCTTCAAATCTAGGGAGCATTGAGGGGCAATATTCCCAACAATCTCCCCCAATTTGTAGAAGGCAGAACATACAACAATGCTAAGATACATTAACACAATAAGACATATCATGACATATAAAGAGAGTAGAATCAGTAGTCATGAAATCATAACAATGTCATTGTTAACATATATATAGGCAACACACAACATATATTAATCTTATAAGAAAATTTGCATATAATCATAAGTTTCAGGTATCAAATGGAAGTCCAATTGAATTAGTAATAAAATGTTTACAGATGACATTACAATTTTCAGTGCAACATTTTATCTAAGGAAAATTAAAACATTTGATCAGAATTTTCTTTTCTTGGAACTAGAACTTTTAGCTTGATCTTTATCAGCAATCTTTGTAGCAGCAACAGTAGCCATCTCAGTAGCCTTCCTTTTGTTCACTTGCCTCTTTAAGTACAAGGAAGGTTTTGGTAAATATTTAGAGGGAATCATTTTGGGATTATCACTGTTCACAAGATTTTCTTTGAATATTCTTTCCCTTAGAGAATTCCTTTCCAAATGTTTTATCCATTCCTCTACTGAGTAGATGCTGTCAATTTTATTGCATAGCTATCTATGACTTATCTAAGCATTTATAATTATCTTCTTAGAGTCATCACTCCAGTACTCATAATCTGGCTCCTTGGACTGATCTGCTCTATTCTTGGTCATGAAATCATCAACCATCAAGGTCCTTCTCTTTTCCTTCTAGCTGCAAGCTGTGCATCCTGTGCAACTCTTGCTTGAGCTTTGAAATCATAGCTTTCTGGTCTGGACTTGTCTAGGAGAGGAAGGTTGAGTGCAATCCTTGTTCCATAAAGAACCTTACCCGATTGCTCATCACTGTTATCCTCCCCCTTTCTGGCTTCTTTAATTATCTTCTTTTCAAGATCTTGATAGTTTGTTAACATTGAGCCAGACAAGGTTTGAAAGGCATTTTCTAGATCAGATTTAAGCTCTTCTTTCTTATTCTCAGCTTCTCCTATCATAGTTGTTGTGGACCACACATATTCTTCAATATGATTAGAAGATTTCTCTATCACTTCATCAGTTTTACTTACATAATTCTTGACATAACCCATATCTTGTTCTGAAAGTTTGAGACTTTTGTCCATTGATCTCAGAATGATGCTTTGAGCTATCACTGATTTCTCTGCCAGATCAAACCACTTGGTCGTTTTCCTATTTAGATGGGTTGATCTCATCCATGACTTCAGCCTTTACTTATGAAACTGATTTTTCTATATAATCTTTGATTAAAGGCATTTGACCATCAATCAATGACTTGATTGAACTTAAAAGATGCCCATAAGAATGTGTGGAGGTTGAGGTTTGTTGTTCAATAGTGATTGGTTGCTGGATATTTTTTGTGTGTGTGAAGGTAAGCTTCTGTCTTGATTCTCTAGATCATCACACTCAAGTAGAGTGTATGTCTCAACTATTGGGGTGGATGGAATTATCTTATCCTGAGCAGGGATCCTGGTAGGATCTCCCTCAACTTTATTACCAAGACCTTTAGCAGAATCTTCAATATCATCAATTCCATTTTTAGAATTAGTGGAGTATTCTTCTTCCTGCACATCCTTCTGTCCTTCATCATTGGAAGACTGCTCTTGCTCCCCCTCAGATGGAGCATTCATATTGCCTTGACTATTCTCCAAGAATCCCGGGTGTTCATCAGGAATTATACTAATCCTTCTTTCAATGTTAAAAATGATCTTATCAATCTTACATTGTAAATCAGCATAAGAATCCAATTGCTCCACAACATCTCTTTCTGAGGCTGCAGAAATATCCTGTGCATTATCATCAACTGGTAGATCCATAATATTGGAAGCATCAGACTTGTCTTTGACCTGATCTTCTCCATCATCCTTCTCGTTATCTTGAATGCTCTCTGATTCAAGATCAACGTGGGCAGAGAAATCCACTCATTGGTGTTCAGATCCAGAATCTAAACTTACTATTCTTACTTCCTTAGTTCCTTTGATTACCCTCTTTTTCTTTTTCTTTCCTCAGAAGGTTGACTCATTAGAAGCACCCTCGTAAATCTATCCAATGTTTTGATGTCCATCCTCTTCAGATAATGAACCTTTGAACCTTTTAAACTGTCAAATATTTCAGGATAGGTGTTCAAGATGTAAAGAGATAATTATCTACCGAGATTTGGGGCTTGCAGACATTCTTTGATCCTTTGAAATAACACATGAGCCCAAAAGGTCTTCTTTTGTAGAATGATCCTAGTTATCAACTCAAACATATGCTTGGAGATTGTGTCATGTGATCCTGGTTTGCACAGAATAGCTTTCCCAACAATGTCAGCCAAGAGCTTGCCTGTTTGGCTAAAGTTTTTTCCTTTTCAGTGAGCTAATCTTAACATCACTATACTCACACCATTTCAGTTCATTTTCTGTCTTTTTCAAAAATTTCATCTTCATCATTGTTGCATGAAGACAAGTGCAAAACTTTCTCCATCTTCCTTGGGGTTATATTTATCTTAACACTTCCAATATTTGATTTCAAAGAAGACTTGGAAGAAGACAGCTTGACATTACTGTAGAGTTCTAAAACTTCATTTATCAGAATTGGAGAAGGCTCAGACAATAGATATTCTAATCCTTGGGCATTCAGTAAATGAATCACCTCCTTGATTTCCTGTGGAGCATGTTGAAATCAATTTCTCACAATCTCATAACCTTCGAAAAGGTCAATTGCATTCTTTGGCTCCATTTCTTCAGAAAAACAAGTCGATGAGATGGGGCGATTTGAGAGTTGGTCTCGCCGGCTGGATTAGGTTTAGGGTTTGTAAGAGTTTAATTAACATTGCCCTTATTTATAGGGATTGAGTTTAAGTTTTCCCTAGAGAGTGATGTTGATTCGACTTATTAATTTTAATTGATTTAATTAGTACAGCCCATCTCAATGGATCTACTGAGATGGAGTGATAAACCGCTGGGATGGGATACTAACCCGCTGGTACATGGTATTATCAATCGCTTAGACCATCTCAGCTGTCTCAACGGTTTAGCTGAAACATTCTCAGCTATTTCAGCTGAACACACTGACAAGCAGTGAGACATTTAAGTAAGATTATTTGTAGACCTAGCATGCCACTAAGTGTTTAAGTAGCAACTATGTTCTATCAAGATTTAGGTGTAAGTCATACATATGAAGAATCAAATAAAATGAAAATGGCTATTCAACATTTAACATTCCTAACTCAATTTTAATGAAATTAAATTTAGCCACATCCAATGGATTTGTAATGATATCAACAACTTGATTGTCAGTGGAGACATATTCAAGGCTGATATCTTAACTCTCTACATGTTCCCTAATGAAATTATATCTAATTTTTATGTGCTTAGTCCTGCTATGAGAAATAGGATTCTTAGCAATAGAAATTGCACTGGATGAATCACAATATAATGGAGAATGACTTACCTTAAGATTGTAGTCCTCTAGCTGGTGTTGAATCCATGGTAGTTCTACACAACAGCTCCCAGCAGCTATATTTTCAGACTCGGCAGTAGATATAGACACACTGGTTTGCTTCATTCCGCTCCATGAAATAAATCTCCTACCTAGGAATTGACAAGTCCCACTTGTACTCTTCCTATCTTTCTTGCAACCTGCAAAGTCAGTGATAGTTTATAGGTAGTAGTCTAGATAATCTTGAGGGGGGAGAATTTGTCACAATCATTTCTTGCTTCTTTAACCTAGCAGTTATATAAAGATTAAAAGCAAACATACAGAAAGAACACAAGCTTATATAAAGTTTCCTCAATACAGGGTGTCTTGAGTTGTCCTCTTTCCCCCATCACCCTTCTAACAATGAGTTAGACAGGGCCAGCTCCTCTAACTCAGCTTCAAAATCTTACAACTCAGATTCCTCAAAATCTCTCAGGTTTTCTCTAAACCTTACCTAAGGCTAAACTGCCCTTCAAGCTCAGAGTACTCCAACTCCTACAACTCAGAAATCTCCTGATTTACTACCTCGGACCTATCAAGAAGTCCTAACTCAGATCTTCACAAAGATCCTACACTCAAGTTGGGAGTATAGCTCTACAAGCAGACAAAGCAGCACTACAGCTCAGCCACAAGGGCCTTACAGATAAATATAGAGTGAATATTACAATAGAAGACTGTATAAAGTTAACCTTCAGATCTTGTCTTCTATTGTGTTGAAACAGGACTATGAAGCACACCAGCAGGTCTTGTTTCTCCTAGATCTTCTCCTTCAGCAAAGTTAAAGATCTACATATTCTTCTTGAATGATTCAGGAAGAACTACTTATATCCCAGCTAAGTTCAGCTTGTGCTTAAGAGATTTCCCTTTCAGTAAGCTTGAAGAAGATCGTCCTGGTAGCACACATTACTGCTTGCAATGGAACAGTGCTCTTACTTTAGACCTAAAATCTTCTTTTATATCTCCTCCTTACTTTTTGTTGTTTATTGGGTGTCTACTTTATCACCTAGAGGGGGGGTGAATAGATTTTTCAAATTATATTATCCCCTTTTAGGCGTTCTTGATTTCTGGTTAGTAGATCTGTAAGGAAAAGAGGAAACAACAGAAAGCACACAAAAGATATATAGAGGTTCCTCAAGACCGGGTGTCTTGAGTAGTCCTCTATCCCTCTGCGCCTTTCCAGCAGTGTGCTAGGATCAGCAAACTCCTCCAAAAACATCAGGCCCTCAAGCCTTATAACTCAGACCCGCAAGTCCCAACAGCCTAGGCACGCAAGCCCCTACTGCCCCCGAGCCCGCAAGCTCGACACTCATGCCCTCAAGCCCTATAACACGGACCCGCAAGTCCCAATAGCCTAGGCCCGCAAGCCCCTACTTCACCCGAGCCTGCAAGCTCGACAAATCGCATCCGCAAGTGCACTGCCCTGGCCCTCATGCCTCACAGCCCTCCAGCCCGCAAGCTAGATGGTGTCGGCGCAAGTCCACTGCCCTGGCCCTCAAGCCTCACAGCTCTCCAGCCCTCAAGCTAGACAAATAGGCCCGCAAGACTTTACAAGATATTACAGTAATAAGACTGTTACTTCTGCCGGATGAAGATTGGCATCTTTAGCCCGATGAGGATTGGTTTCCTACGATTGAAGAAGATTTTCTGATTCAGATCTTTGACAGTGCAGTTCTTCTTCAATCTCCACTCTTTGCCTGATGAAGATCGGCTTCACTTTTCAGTTGATGAAATGACTGATTCTTCTGAGAACTCTTTATCTTGTTCTCGTTCTTCTTCTCCGCTGAATATACTGTTCTATTGAAGAGCGGCAGGATTCTTTATTTTTTCTTTTTCTTTCTATTTTGAACTGCTTTTTCTAGGGCATCACTGTTCCCTTTTATAGGACAGATGAGCCGCATAACAGTCATAAGTCATATCTTTTAATGTCAGATGCCCATATCTTTAGAATACACGCTGATTGGACAATTGGGCGGCGACATTAAATGATGACAGTGCGTCTGCAATGTTTGAATTCTATCTCGACGATATTTCCATCGTTACGACATCAAGGACAATATCTCGACGACAGGACTTTGTCAAACCCTTATGCTTTGATAGAACTTCAGTTACTCTTGCTTCTGCCTCTCAAACTGGTATCTCGACGATATGAGATATTCTTGCTCTTCTGTATATACGACGATACGCCATCTCTGACTGTGTCGTCATAATCACCTTGGTTTCTCAATGACATGCCTTCTTTACGACGATGTTCAACATCATCAGTCATACTTAGCCTGTTCAGCGACAAGGCTTCTTCACGACGATGTTTGTTCTTTCTAGACGACAAGGCCACTTTGGTAAAGTCGACGATACCGCTTCTTCTCTGCGTTCGACGATCTTGCCGAGTCTCAGCGGTCGATGATCTTCCTCCTGAGTTTGACGATCATGCTTCTGCGTTCGACGAACTTCCTTCTGCATTCGACGAACACACCAATTCTCACCGGTCGTCGATATTCCTTCTGCGTTCGACGAACGCGCCAATTCTCAGCGGTCGTCGATCTTCCTTCTGAGTTCAACGAACTCCATTCTTCATTCGGCGAACTTCCTTCTGCGTTCGACGAATTTTGTCCTTCTTGACGATATATATAGTACTTACAGAAATAGTTAAAGTACTTGACATTTGTCGATCTCTACAAGCATGAGCTAGATGGAACATTAAATACAGCTTGCACTTATCATTGAGCTGAGCACTTCTTCAAACCAGGAACATTGATGGGCACTGTTCCCAACAATCTCCCCCTATTTGAAGAAGCCCTAACTTACCTCAATGATAAACGCCACACATGAAAAGATATATCATTTCAAATAGTAACATCACACTTAAAGCAGCAATCATATAAAGAGATGAGATGTTCTTCAAGCATATAAATAGATTAAATGTTCAATAATAAACATTAGAATTCATTTGCCCCATCAAATGAAATTAAGATTATAATTTGTTTCCCCATCAGCGTCTGTTGCTGCTTACTCCTTTGTTTTTCTGCCTTTGCCTCTGGAGGTAGTTGATTTGCAGGGGAATTCTCTTAGGGGAAGGAGGAGGACCTTGTGGGAAAGCTAGCTTGTGGTTCTTCCTCCTTTCCAGCTGCTTCAGGTGTTTCTCCCATTCAACTGTTTGATATACTCTTTGATAGTCCTCTTGAGGGTATCCAAACTGGTTCCATGATTCTGTTATTATTTCTGTTGATGCTAGACTCCACCTTCCGGATTGTCGATCCAATTCAACTTCTCTCAGTCTCTTTTGCCAAAATTGGCTGCTCTGACTTCTCTTTCTTTTCCTGGAGGTTGCTGATTCTCCAAACTCTATTCCATATTCGGCTGAGTCAGTGCTTGCAGACGGATTAGCAGCTTCAATTTCGTGATGGGGGGTTGCTTCATTGTCTGCTTTATCTGATTTGTTATCCACATCGCTTGATGTGAACTGGCGTTTATTATTTCCTTCTCCCCCTTTAGGGCTTTTTCAATTACCCTTTCCTCGAGTCTTTCTCTGACTTGATTCAGCTTGTCATGCATGCTTTGTTCAGTTACATCTAGATTATTGTTTACTTGCAGCATATGTGTATCTAAAGTATGAGCGTTCTCATTAACCTTATTCAGAATTTGATTTCGGTTATTTTTAGCATCTGTCTCTATCTGCCTAAGACCATAGTACACATTGTCTGAGAATGTGCCTTGCTTTTTCAGGATTTTGTGGGTTTGATGTCCCACTTTATTAACTTCCTCACTCATTTTATCGATTGCGGGAGCTGCCATGGTACAGAAATGAGCGCACTGGGTGTTGAGGTTGTGTATGTCGCTCTTTACTTTCTGAATTTCCCCCTTCATCTCTTTCCGTAGACTATCCACAGTTTTTACTATGAATTATTCAAGATGTTTTCGCTGAGCAAACAGTAAGGATGATAGCATATGGAAGAGAGATCCTGCCTGAGTCGAAGATGGCTCAGCAGTTTGTCCTTCTTGATCTCCTCCTCCCTGTGGATCTGCTGCGCTGACATCTTCAGAGGATTCTTCACTGATGTGCGATGTGACCTTGGCTTTCCCCTTAGAACCTTCAGGTAGGGGCTCACTTGGAGCTATGAGCATGACTTTGCTTGCTACAGTTAGCTCTCTGCATTCTTAGAGAGTGATGTCTGTTGTTGGCTCATTTCCTTGATCATCTAGGGCAGAGTACCCCATTTGGGTCTCCCCTCAACCTGTGCATTCTCCTGATGTGAGCCTCCAGCTGAGAGCTCTCCATCAAACATCTCTGCGTCTTGGGCTGAGCTCCCATGTTGGGACTCCCCCTCAGCAGGAACATTCCCCAAGTTGGGGTTTCCAGCATTTTCAATAACCTCTGTGGGAGCAGGTTCATGGATTGATACAGGAGCATTTTCTTTGGTGGATGTTACTCCTCCGGATGGAGTTGGATGGCGTGGGGGTGGTTTAATGTCATCAGAGCTGCTTGATGACCCTTTTTCTTCAGAGGTGTTTATTTGGGTTGCTGGTTTCTTCTGTTTCTTAGGAGCAGGCTGGTCATCAGAGGAAGGTTTGGGGATGGACCTATCCCATCGGTCCAGCATCTTTGCATCCAATTTCTTGGAGTAATGAAGAGGTACTCCCATTCTTTTATGCAATGTATCACCCTGGATGTTTCGAAGAAAAAGGGACAATATTCTTCCATACGAGGGGGACTTCAGGGTGTTCTTCACTCTCAGGAATAGGAATTCACTCCAATTGGTTTTCTTAGAGTGGATTATTCTGGCCATGACAGCAAACATGTCTTTAGATATGCAGTCGTGGGAACCAGGCTTGCACAACAACACTTTGCCAACAATGTCGGCTAGCAGCTTCCCCTTCTGATTGAATTCATCTCTCTTGATAGACCCGTAGGTCTTCCCCGTGTGTCTGCACCATGTGTAGCTTGCTGACATATCCTCAGAGGTCAGCTCTTCTTCTTCCTCTTCCCCTTGGATGCTTGGCAGATTCAGTGCTTTTCCAAGGCTCTTTGCGGATATCTTGACCTTTTTGCCTCCCACCATGGATCTTATCCGAGTTTCAGTGTGGTCAAGTTTTGCTCCGGCAAAGAACTCGCCCAATTCCTGGTGGAGAAGAACTGAGGGTTCACATAGGACATACTCTAGTCCTGATGCCTCCAGCAATCCTATTGCTGATCTTATTTCGTCGGAGCAGGCATTAAAACCTCCTCGCTGAAGTTCCCAACCTGAGATCACTTCTTCTTTCTTGGGAGCCATTGATTCGGAGCGAGAGAGAAGGCAGCAGGACAAAGGAGGCGAGGGTTTGTCGACGGAACGGCTTAGGGAAAATGATAGCGTAATTTTTATTTTCGAGCATTTACTCTATTTATAGTATCAGTAGGTGAAGAGGCGCGTACCTAAAAAAACGATCAGACGGCTCCGATGGACCCATCTAATCCCGATAAAATTAGCTCGATTATATTTTTCCGATGCGGTTATTGTTGTCGAAATGATCCTTGGATACGTGTCCTCCCAGCTCGAATCTTTGTCGTCGTAATGTTTATTGTGTCATCGTAACAACTTCTTGTATCGACGTGTCAATTCTTCCTTACACGTCTGCCTAAGGCATTCTTTCGCTCTGCTTGGGAGTTATCCTTTGGCACCGACCTTATGCAGCTTCTAGCCCTCTTTTAGTAGGATACCTGCATCAGTTTTGTTAGTAAATAGACTTTGTTGTTCTGCCTATGGGTCAGAACAGCCACCTTGTCTAAGGCCCTAATTTGCTTCTGGTGGGCACTCGGACTACCTGCAAAATAAGATTACAAGCCCTTAGGAACCCAAGTGAATTTGGGTCCTAGGAAATTATTAGCTTTGACGGGCATATTGGATATAGCTGCCCTAGGGTATGCATAGTGATTATGAAGGATATTATTTGCCAGTTTAGTATTTGTTACCCTTGGAGCAGTTGGATTGTACCAACAATCAATTTCAAAGTGCCCAATCTTTCCACATCACCAACATTCATACCTGTTATATCTTCTTTTCTGGCTGACATTCACTGTTTTCCATCTGGAGTTTGTCCTCTCTAAGGATTTCTTCTCTTCTCTGGGCTCAGCAAATTTCTGCCTCCTCATAACTTCCTGAGGTACCTTTGTGGTTTTTGGCATGTTCTTTGCTCCACTTGTGGAGCTCCTAAACTTAAAATACCCAAGATTGGATTGCCCAGCATTCTTGTTGAAGGGTGAGATTACCTTCCTCAAGCTAGCCTTCTTCCCACAGGGTCTGCCTGATCTGTCTTCCTTGAAGCATCCCTGCTCCCTTCTCTGAGTGGAGCAGCAACCATTAACCAATAGAGTAGAGGTCTCTGGTTTGGAGGAGCGTGTCATAGGCTTTATCACAAAGGGGAGTTTACTCTCCACCCTTCTGATGTTGTCGTTTTTAGATTCCAGGACTTTGGGCTGAAATTTGTCCTTCTTCAGAAGAACTACTTCTCTGGTTAGTGAGCAGCACAGCTTCTTGCTCTCAATCAATGCCTTCAGAGTTTTCCCAAATTTGTCTATCAAGTCAAGGTTGGAGCTTGCCTTGAAGTCCTTTTTGAGTTGACAAAACTCTGCATTCTCTAGAGTTAGCCTTTCTGCTTTCTTTGAGAGATCAAGATTTCTTCCTTGAAGAGAGGAGATCTTTGCATCCCGCTCCTTGCATAGCATCTTGACATCTTCTAAGAGATCATTGTATGACTTGGTCCAATCATTATTACCAGATGAGCTTGTCTCCAAATCTGAGTCTGAGGTAGATAGAGGAGCTCTTTTGCATACTTGTTCAGGTGAGACTTCATCCTGGACTTCTTCCTCTGACTCAGATAGAACAGTCAATCCAAACCGAGTCTTCTCTTCTGTGTCTGAACAGCTTGAGTCACTGTCACTCAATGTTCTGAATTTATCCTTAGCTGCTTTACTTCTTTCTTCTTCTGATCCTTCCATAAGGATTGTTAGAGAGTTCCAGATCTCCTTGGTTGTAGTGCAGTGGATTAGTTTTTGGAGTATGGGAGTATCAACTGCATCAGCTATAATGCCCTGGGCCTTTTTGTCTAAGTTGACTAGGATGATCTCATCTTCAGTCATTTTCTTAGACACTGTCTTAGGAACATAAGACCCTTCTTGAACAATTTGGAATAATCTAGGATCCATTGCTTCCAAGAATATTCTTGCTCTAACTTTCCAAAGGGCAAAGTTCTCCCTGGAGCAGATAGCTAGTCTTGACTCCATAACTATGATACTTGGACACCCACTGGAATATCAGTTCAAGCTGTTAAGCTTTATTTGAACAACCTACCTCTTATACCACTTGTTGTTTATTGGGTGTCTACTTTATCACCTAGAGGGGGGGGGGGGGGGGGTGAATAGGTTTTTCAAATTATATTATCCCCTTTTAGGTGTTCTTGATTTCTAGTTAGTAGATCTGTAAGGCAAAGAGCAAACCACAGAAAGCACACAAAAGATATATAGAGGTTCCTCAAGACCGGGTGTCTTGAGTAGTCCTCTTTCCCTCTGTGCTTACCCAGCAGTGTGCAGGGATCGGCAAACTCCGCCAAAAAACTTCAGGCCCTCAAGCCTTACAACTCAGACTCGCAAGTCCCAACAGCCTAGGCCCGCAAGCCCCTACTGCCCCCGAGCCCGAAAGCTCGACACTAAGGCCCTCAAGCCCTACAACACGGACCCGCAAGTCCCAACAGCCTAGGCCCGCAAGCCCCTACTTCCCCCGAGCCCGCAAGCTCGACAAATTGCACCCACAAGTGCACTGCCCTGGCCCTCAAGCCTCATAGCTCTCCAGCCCGCAAGCTAGATGGTGTCGGACCCGCAAGTCCACTGCCCTGGCCCTCAAGCCTCACAGCTCTCCAGCCCTCAAGCTAGACAAATAGGCCCGCAAGCCTTTACAAGAGATTACAGTAATAAGACTGTTGCTTCTGCCGGATGAAGATTGGCAACTTTAGCCTGATGAGGATTGGCTTCTTACGATTGAAGAAGATTTTCTGATTCAGATCTTTGACAGCGCAGTTCTTCTTCAATCTCTACTCTTTGCCTGATGAAGATCGGCTTCACTTTTCAGTCGATGAAGATGACTAATTCTTCTGAGAACTCTTTAATCTTGTTCTCGTTCTTCTTCTCCACTGAATATACTGTTCTATTGAAGAGTGGCGGGATTCTTTCTTTTTTCTTTTTCTTTCTATTTTGAACTGCTTTTTCTAGGGCATCACTATTACCTTTTATAGGACAGATGAGCCGCATAACGGTCATAAGTCGTGTCTTTTAATGTCAGATGCCCATATCTTTAGAATACATGCTAATTGGACAATTGGGCGGCAGCATTAAATGCTGACAGCGCGTCTGCAATATTTGAATTCTGTCTCGACGATATTTCCATCGTTACGACGTCAAGGACAATATCTAGACGACAGGGCTTTGTCGAACCCTTACGCTTTGATAGAACTTCAGTTACTCTTGCTTCTGCCTCTCATACTGGTATCTCGACGATATGAGATATTCTTGCTCTTCTGTATATACGATGATACACCATCTCTGACTGTGTCGTCGTAATCACCTTGATTTCTCGATGACATGCCTTCTTTACGACGATGTTCGACGCCATCAGTCATACTTAGCCTTTTCAGCGACAAGGCTTCTTCACGACGATGTTTGTTCTTTCTCGACGACAAGGCCACTTTGGTGAACTCGACGATACTGCTTCTTCTCTGCATTCGACGATCTTGCTGAGTCTCAGCGGTCGACGATCTTCCTTCTGAGTTCGACGATCTTGCTTCTGCGTTCGACGAACTTTCTTCTGCGTTCGACAAATACGCCAATTCTCAGCGGTCGTCGATCTTCCTTCTGCGTTCGACGAACACGCCAATCCTCAGCGGTCGTCGATCTTCCTTCTGAGTTCGACGAACTCCATTCTTCATTCGACGAACTTCCTTCTGCATTCGACGAGTTTTGTCCTTCTTGACGATATATATAGTATTTACAGAAATAGTTAAAGTACTTGACATTTGTCGATCTCTGCAAGCATGAGCTAGATGGAGCATTAAATACAACTTGCACTTATCATTGAGCTGAGCACTTATTCAAATCAGGAACATTGCTGGGCACTGTTCCCAACACTTTTCAACGGCTATTAGAGGCCCCTGACACAGCATGGACATCTAACAAAAGTGTATTTTGCTTATCTCTTACTTGAGCCAAACACAGATCGCGCCACTATTGTTTTCTTATTTGAATCTGTCTCAGCGGTTGGGCTGAGATTGTCTTCTATCTCAGCAGTTGAATTGTATCTGTCTCAGCGGATCCGCTGAGACAGTTTCTCTTCTCAGTGGATTCTGTCTATCTGCAGCTCATCAGAGGCTGATCACTTCTCAGTGGCTCCTGGTCCTGTCTCAGCGGTTCAGCTGAGACAAATACTCCTTCTCAGCGGTTTTGACAGTAAGGCTCTAAACTTACTCCATTGTTTGGAATAGCTTAACCCTGCACATTTCTGATGCAAAGTAGGGTTTATTAAATACAATATGTACTTAGCATTGTGAGTGATGCCTCTCCAAATCAAGAGAAGATTGATGGAAATATTCCCAACAATCTTCTCATATTTGAAGAAGGCAGAACATCCCCAATGTTATGATACATAACAAATAAAGACTTATCATGTAACTACATTACATAGTATTCATGATATCATAACATATACATGTTAACATTATTATGGCATTACAGATAATATTCATGACAAACATAATAACAACATTGTTCATCAAACCAATAATGTGGTTAACTGATTAAGGCATGACAGAATATTTAAACCAATAACACAGAATCATATTTGAGCTTTGACCAATATTAGCCTATAACATAAACCAAAAGATTCAACAAAACAATCAATTTCATTGCTGTCATAATGTTTTACAATTTTCAAGTTACAAGATGACTTAATGGGTAAACTGAATACATTCATCTAAGATTTTCTTTTCTTAGAGCTTTCAGATTTTTTTCATCAGCAACCTCTTTCCCTTTTGCAGCAGCAGCAAACTCTGCTAGCTTTTCTTGTTTTCTTGCCTCTTGAAATACATATATGGCTTCGGAATGTATTTAAAGGGCAATTTCTTTGGATTGCTCTTTCTTACTAGATTTTCTTTGAAGATCTTATCCCTATGATTGCTTCTCTCCAAATGTTTAATACATTCTTCAGTTGGATAGATTCTATCAATATCCTTGCATACTTGACCATGGCTTAGCTAGGCATTCAAGATTATGCTCTTGGAGTCCTCACTCCAGTACTCATAGTCTGGGTCTTTGCCCTGCTCTTATCTTTGCTTAGCCATGAATTCTTCTGCTAGCAATACTGCTTCTCTCTTTCTTTCTTTGCTAATTGAGTGTTTTGAGCAATCTTGGTCTGCCCCTCAATGTCAAAGTCTTCTTTTCTTTAATTGTCCAGCAGGGGCAGATTCAGAGCAATTATGGTTCCTTGCAGCACATGGAGAGCCAGCTCTGAGTTGGTCTCAGCATTGGCCACCTCCCCCTTTCTGGCTTCTTCAATTATCTTAACTTCTAGTGACTGGGAGACAGCTGCTACAGATCCTGAGATGGTCTGAAAAGCATTTTCTAGATCAGAATTCATATCATTTTTTATCCTTTTTGATTCAATGATCACTGCTGTGGCAGTTTTCCAGACAAAGTCTTCTATATAGTTTGAGGCTTTTTCTATTACCTCATCTGTCTTGCTGACATAGTTCTTGACATATGATATATCCCGCTCAAATAGTTGGAGGTGTTTGTTCATTGATCTTAGAATTGTATTTTGGGAGACCACTGACTTCTCTGCTAGATCAAACCACTTTGTCATTTGCTTATTAAGGATTGAAGTGTCTTCCTTGATCTCTTTGACCTCAGCCACGATTTCTTTCTTTAAGGACATTAATGATCTGTCAATGTAATCCTTTATTGAAGTTATTTGGCCTTCAATGAGTGTACTGAGTGAGCTGATTAGGTTGTCATTTGATATAGTTGATGTGGATGGTACATTAGATATAATTGTTGGAACATGGTTTTCCGCATCCCTTTGATTTGAGAATAACAAATCCTAATTGTATTTGATCTTGTTTGCCATTGTGTTTTTAGCATGCAGGTTTGGACAGTTATGACACCAGGTTGCTGCAACAATGGTCTGGCACTAACCACAAGCTGAAGGATTGAAAGCTGTTTAACGTCAGGCATTAAGCTTAACGCTGGGCATTAGCGCTAGTCAAAAACGGCGTTCGACAAAATTGTGTTCGACGAAAGAAGAAGCCCGTTCGACGAAATGCGTTCGACAAAATGCGTTCGACAAAATTTTCATTCGACGAAATGAAGGTTCCCGAAATGAGAGGCCGTTCAAAAAAAATGGCGTTCAATGAAATAATCTGTCGTTTGACGAAATGAGTGGCGTTCGACGAAATGAAACTGCGTTCGACGAAATGAGACGTTCGACGAAGATGCTATTCAACGAAATGGCGTGCCAGCTGATTAAAGAAAGAAAATCAACGCCAAGCGTTAGTCTTAATGCTGGGCGCTATCCGGTCGACGAATTTGGCAAGGAGAAAGCAGCCGTGATTGCAGGAAGAACTTTAGGAATGATTTGCCCAACGCCCGCGTTAGCCTTAACGCCGGCGTTGATATTGCCTAAAATAAAACAATTCCTAAAGTGCAGAATCTCCTTCCTCTTCTGAAGATCCGAGCCATCAATATGTTGTTATACATGGTCAACGCCCGGCGTTATCTCTTAACGTCGATGTTAGCTCAAAGTATATAAATTGGATGATTTCGACATCTCTTACTACTAATCAACAAGAGCCCTTGTCCAGCACTTCAGAAACTCAGTCAAGGCCATATTTTCCAGACCATCATCTCCCACACATATTCGAGCAAAAAATTCAAGGAGGAATAAAAAGAGACTTGGATCAACACGCTAACTCAACGCGAAGAATGCACGCTTGGACTTAAACGATCTTCAGCGATTCTTCGGCGTCTCCTTCAGATTACCTCATAGGGAGTTTTATAATTGTCTTTTGTATTTGTCCTTTATTTTATCATTGTAATCGGTTCGTGAATTCGCCTCGTTTTGGCGACTAGGTCTAGGTAGGACTTAGGGAGTAATTCGCCTCGTGTTGGCGACTAGGTCTAGGGAGTAGATCTAGGGGGTACTCGAGGCCTTTCTGGGGATAGGAAGGCTAGAGCGGCTTGAGGCCGTATCTGGGGAGAGATCGGCTAAATCCAACCGGTTCGTGGGTATACGAGTCAGTATAGAAAACAAAAAGGAGTTTTCATATTATTTGCCTCGATTTCTAGCGTCATAGAAATCAGATTTTGTAATCAATTTTATAAATAATAATCAAGCCTTATCATGTTAAATAAAATTGATTTCATTTTCTATTCCAATCTCTTTACTTTTGAGTTAACGTACTTCTAATAAAATATCAAAAGTTTTCTATTAAAGTTTAAAGTTTTTAAAACCCTTATTCACACCCCCCCCCCCCCTCTAAGGGCGGCTCAAGATCCAACAAGTGGTATCAGAGCTAGGTTATTCCAAAAACGGTCTAACAACCGGGAATAATGGCGTCTCGTGATCTCGCTTTTTATGAGGGGCAAGGAATAAGTAGACCTCCACTGTTCACCGGAACTGACTACAACTATTGGAGAACGGGAATGCGTTATTTTCTAATTAATTTAGATCTAGATGTCTGGGCGAGTGTTGAAACACTATATACGACTCCAACGAATATTGTTGGAGAAGTTACCATGGAAAAAGCCTAGAGATAGGTGGGATGATGTGGATAAAAATAAATGTAAAAATAATGCAAAAGCTATGAATGCCTTATTTTGCGCATTAGACAGGACTGAATTTAATAGAGTTTGTGCATGTGAATCTATGACATTTGGAATTTGATTGAAATAACTTATGAAGGTACCTCGCAGGTCAAAGACTCTAAGTTGTTCCAACTGGAATCAGTGTTTGAAAGGTTCAGGATGGATCCAACCGAGGACGTCGACTCAATGTATTCTCGCTTTGCCAAGATTGTCAACGCCTCAAAAATTCTTGGAAAAACCTGCTCAAACGGTGACTTGGTGAGAAAGATCCTTCGATATCTCCCTCTGAAGTTCAATCCAAAGGTGACCGCAATTTCTGAATCGCATGATCTAAGATGGCTCCAAATTGAGATCCTCATTGGGAATCTCAAAACCCATGAGGTCGAACTCAAAATTCAAGTTGAAGAATACAATAAGGAGCCAAAGAAGAATGCCTTGGCACTAAAGTCAAGAAAAGAGGATGATGATGAGGAAGATGACGAGGAGAGTCTCTTTGTGAAAAACTTCACAAAGTTCATGAAGAATCCAGAAAGGAGGAACACCTTCCGCAAGTACTTCTGAAAAGGATAATATTCCAAGAAGGAGAAAAAGGAGAAATCAAGCGACGATGATGAAGAGCGACCTCCTACCGAGTGCTTCCACTGCGGGAGGACCGGGCATATAAGAAGTCAATGCCCAAAATATTTAAATGAGCAATAAGAAAAGAAGCATAAGGGAAAGGAGAAGAAGAATGTCTTGAAGGCAGCAGCTACATGGGATGATTCTTCATCGGGATGATTCTTCATTCGGATGCTCAAGCAAATCAAGTTCAAGCGAGGACGATGAGGCAAACTTGTGCCTCATGGGGAGGAACCAAGACTCAACTGACGATGAATGCAGTGTCCAAACCGACACTGAGGTAATCCCTTCCACTTATTATGATCTTTATGTCGAATACTTAAAAACGTGCAAATCATTTGGTAAAAATTTAAAAGATCTTGATATTCTTAAAACTGAAAAATAAAATCCTTTTAAAACAAAATCAAAAATTAAATAAAGAACTAAGTACCTTGGATAAAGAATTGGTGTCTTGCCAAAAGAATGACAATCATTTGGCAAAGGAAAAGGAACTTGAATGTGAACTTTCTAAGGCTCTCTTGAATATCGAATCACTCATAAAAGAAAAGGGAGACTTAGAAAGAAGGTTGAAAATATCACCTTCTCAAACTGAAAATGAAAAGAAAAATTTCGCAAAGAGATATGGAAATTTAGTAAGCGAAAACTTTGCCTTAAAAGCACAAATAAATGATCTTAATATGGCAATAAAAAATTTTGGAGTTGGCCAAAAATCACTGGACATGATTTTGGGAAGCCAGTGCCATGGCTCTGCAAAGTTTGGGCTGGGTTATGTTTCGGAAGACTACCGCCCAGCGTTGACTACTAACGCTGGCGTTAGCTCTGCTTCCAGAAATCAAAACACTTTTCTTAAAAATAATACCTTCACTCCCTCTAACTCTGCATCTACCAGCAAGGGTCAACAACATTCTCTGAAAAAGCTCTCAACCCCTTTTGTTGTGTGTGCCAATTGATTATTTTTTGGTCACACCACGGATTCTTGTAGGAAGAAGGGAAAGCGTACTGTAAAGCAAATCTGGGTACCTAAGGTCTCCACTTATATTATGGGAGGAACCTCATGGGTATCCGGATCTTCACTGACATTTTCCACTTAGGTATGTTGGCAGGCTAAGGAGAAAGAAGACATGTGGTACTTGGTCTCAGGTTGCTCCAAACACATGACGGGCGATAAAGCAAAGTTCCTTAGCCTCACTAAGAAGAAAGGAGGAACCGTGACATTTGGTGACAATGGAAAAGGAAGAATATTGGGCACCGGTACAGTGGGTAACGACTCCTTCTCTCTTACTAATGTCTTGTTTGTATAAGGCTTAAAACATAACTTAATCTCTATTAGTCAATTATGCGATAAAGGCCTTAATGTGTTATTTGAGTCTTCTACTAATTTGTGCAAAATCATTGATCCTAAGTCTAATAATATAGTACTTACTGCACCAAGAATTCATAACGTTTATTCAATTGCGTTTCATGATCTATCATGTGCATCTCTTAAATGTCTTATATCTAAAAATGAAGAACTTGAATTATGGCATAGGCGTCTTAGTCACTCTAGCACCAAGTTGATTTTAAAATTATTGAAAAATAAAATTATTAGAGGATTGCCAATCCTAAATGGAAACCTCTCTTCCTTATGCTCGCCATGCCAAAACGAAATTTTTCAAAAACATAGTTTAAAAGTAAAATTGAAGTATCCACCTCAAGACCATTGCAACTAATTCACATGGACCTTTTTGGGCCAATTAGCACTTGTAGCCTTGGTGGTAAAAAAGTATACTTTTGTATTAATTGATGATTTTTCAAGATTCACGTGGACTTTATTTCTTACCTCCAAATCCGATGCATTTTCTGAATTTTTAAAACTTTGCATTCGCATTCAAAATGAATTAGACTTAAAAATTAAATGCATAAGGTCGGATCATGGAGGGGAATTTGAAAATGATAGTTTCACCACTTTCTGCAATAATCTAGGCATTAAACACAAATATTCCGCTCCACGCACCCCCCAACAAAATGGTGTGGTGGAGAGGAAAAATAGAACCCTTCAGGAACTCGCACACACTATGTTATCCGAGTATGGGTTACCTAGATCTTTTTGGGCTGAAGCGGTAAATACATCGTGCTATGTTATAAATTGTATCATGCTTCGCCCTATTTTGAAATTAACTCCATATGAATTATATTACCAAAAGAAACCTAATGTATCTTACTTTCATGATTTTGGATGTAAATGTTTTATCTTAAATACTAAAGATGCATTAGCTAAATTTGATGAAAAATGCGATGAAGGAATCTTACTTGGCTACTCTTCTACTAGCAAGGCATATAGGATATCTAATAAAAAGTCTAAAAAGGTTGAAGAATCAATTCATGTGAAGTTTGATGAACTTGTGCCTTGTGTAGATGCTAACAGTGCAGGAAAGGAAGATGAACCCCTCTCACCTTTGGTGCTTGATGATGATGAACCACTTGGAGAAGGCAAAGTTGGAGATTCGGTGCAAGAAGAAGTTGTGCCTCCAAGTGTGCTTAGATTCACAAGAGATAATCCAAGGGAGCTTGTCATTGGAGAACCATCAAGAGGGGTAACGACACGTTCTTCCCTTAATGAATCTTTTTCTAATATATGCTTCGTTTTTGAAATTGAACCCAAAAATGTTTCTACCGCTTTAAATGATGATTTTTGGTTAATTGCTATGAATGAAGAATTAAATCAATTTGAATGGAATAGGGTTTGGAAGCTTGTTGAAAGACCATCTAATTACCCAGTCATAGGTGTAAAATGGATATTTAAAATAAATTAGATGGAGATTCTAGAATCACTAGGAACAAAGCTAGATTAGTAGCACAAGGTTATTCTCAAATCGAGGGGGTAGACATTGATGAAACATTTGCACCCGTAGCTCGCCTTGAATCAATTAGAATTTTTCTTGCATTTGCAAGTTATAAAAGATTTAAATTATTTCAAATGGATGTAAAAAGTGCTTTCTTAAATGGGATAATTAAAGAAGAAGTCTATGTAGAACAGCCCCCCAGTTTTATTGATAAAAATTTTCCAAATCACGTTTATAGATTAGAAAAGGCGCTTTATGGTCTAAAACAAGCGCCCCGTACATGGTATGAATGACTAACATCTTTTTTATTAAAGCACGGTTATAAAATGGGTAGTGCCGACAACACACTCTTCATTAAGCATATTGATAATGAAATAATTATTTTACAAATATATGTTGATGATATTATTTTTGGAGCCACTAATGAAGAGTTGTGTAATGAAGTAGTACTAGTAATGCAAAATGAATTTGAGATGAGTCTAGTTGGTGAATTAACTAATTTTCTAGGCTTTCAAATAACTCAAAGAAATTATGGAATCTTCATATGTCAATCTAAATACGTACATGATATGCTAAAACGATTTGGATTTGAAAACTTAAAACAAGTTAGTACTCCAATGAGCGCATCACTAAAGTTAGGAAAAGATGAAACCAGAATTTCCATTGATCAAACTTTGTATAGAGGAATGATTGGATCCTTATTGTACCTTAGTGCATCTAGACCCGACATTATGTTTGTTGTTTGCCTATGCGCTAGATTCCAAGCAAACCCAAAAGATTCTCATTTAAAAGCGGTAAAACAAATTTTTCGATATCTAATTGGCATATCTAAATAAGGTCTTTGGTATCCACATAATGACTCTTTTATATTACATGGATATTCTGATTCTAATTATGCGGGTTGTTCTTTAGATATGAAAAGTACTAGTGGTACATGTCTTTTCTTAGGTCCTTCTCTAGTTGCATGGTCAAGTAGGAAACAAAACTTCGTTGCACTCTCCACAACCGAGGCGAAATATATTGCACTAGGAAGTAGTTGTGCCCAAGCATTATGGATGACTCAAACATTAGAAGACTTTGGAGTTCTTCTAACTAATATTGAATTAAAGTGTGACAACACGAGTGCCATTGATTTAACCAACAACCCCGTTCATCACTCAAGATCCAAACACATAGACATTAGACATCATTTCATTAGGGATCATATAAAAAAGGAACATGTTCATGTAAACTTTATTGGAACTGATTCACAAATTGCGGACATATTTACCAAACCTTTACCGGATTCCTGCTTTGCCCTACTTAGACTAGAATTAGGAGTCTTAGATATAACAAATTGATAATCACAACATGCTATGTCTCCTTTTAAATAAAAAAAATATTTATATATTTTTTATATAAAAGATACAAATTATATTAAAAACACAAATGTACAACCCTGTATTCGCCGAGCGGGCCCCCAGATCCCAGGAGGTCTTTTAGAACATCATTTTTTAGTATGTTCCAGGGCAGGGAGGGAGGAGGGCAAGCGGTGGAGGTAGAGACCGCCCGCTCACCCAACTCGTGTAGGAGGCGAGCAAGAGGGGGCGAGCTCCTCTCGCCCCCGCTCCCAAGGAGGGGGCGAGCTCCTCTCACCCCACTCCTAGCAAGGGGGCGAGCTCCTCTCGCCCCCGCTCCCAAGGAGGGGGCGAGCTCCTCTCGCCCCGCTCCCAGCAAGTGGGGCGAGCTCCTCTCGCCCCTGCTCCCAAGGAGGGGGCGAGCACCTCTCGCCCCGCTCCCAGCAAGGGGGGCGAGCTCCTCTCGCCCCTGCTCCCAAGGAGGGGGCGAGCTCCTCTCTCACCCATCCCAGCAAGGGGGGAGAGCTCCTCTCGCCTCTGATCCCAAAGAGGGGGGGGGGGAGAGCTCCTCTCGCCCCCGCTCCCAAGGAGGGGGCGAGCTCCTCTCACCCCGCTCCCAGTAAGGGGGGCGAGCTCCTCTCGCCCCCAATCCCAAAGAGGGGGGCCAGATCCTCTCCCCTCGCTCCCAAGGAGGGGGCAAGCTCCTCTCACCCCGCTCCCAGCAAGGGGGGCGAGCTCCTCTCACCCCCGCTCCCAAAGAGGGGGGCGAGCTCCTCTCGCCCCCGCTCCCAAGGAGGGGGCGAGCTCCTCTCGCCCCGCTCCCAGCAAGGGGGGCGAGCTCCTCTCGTGCCCACTCCCAAAGAGTGGGGGGGGGGGGGGGGGGCGAGCTCCTCTCGCCCCCGCTCCCGAGGAGACGGCGAGCTCCTCTCGCCCTGCTCACAGTAATGGGGGCGATCTCCTCTCGCACCCGCTCCCAAGAAGGGGGCGAGCGCCTCTCGCCCCGCTCCAAGCAAGGGGGGCGAGCTCCTCTCGCCCCCGCTCCCAAAGAGGGGGTGATCTCCTCTCGTCCCCGCTCCCAAGGAGGGGGCGAGCTCCTCTCGCCCCGCTCCCAGCTAAGGGGGCGAGCTCCTCTCGCCCCCGCTCCCAAGGAGGGGGCGAGCTCCTCTCGCCCCGCTCCTAGTAAGGGGGGAGAGCTCCTCTCGCCTCTGCTCCTCAGCAAAGGGGGCGAGCACAGGAGGGAGGCACCCTTCCAGCTTGCCTCACCCCAGCCCCGAAGAGAGGGGGTGGTCTACGTTTAGCGCCTTGGAATAGCTGGATTTGGCTATTCGCATGCCAAATCCGGGGGTATTTTGGTAATCTCATAGGCCAGATTGTGGTCATTGGCAGACCAAGTTCAAAATCCTAAAAATAGGACCAAGGGGGCACCATTTGGAGGGACTTCTCTTTAGATCTCTCTATCTCTCTTTTGGCTATCTCTCTCCCCAAATCTCTCTAGTGGGCGAGGAGAGCCTCCAAAGGGTGCCCAAGCTTAGCACTGGCTTAGGAGGGGAAGCGCTCTAAGATCTTCCGGGTGTGTGGTGGGACCTCCTCGCTAAGCCCTTGGTCTTATTTCTAGTTCCTTAGCCTCTTAGCCTAGAGCTCTCCCTTGTGAGAACTAAGTGTGAGGTCACCCCCCAACTTGTTGAGGGACCGAACTCCATAGAGACCAAGTTATTGGTTTCAACATTATGGTGCGGTGAGCGTGGAGAGTGACCGACTCAAGAAACTCTCAAGATGAGCTCCATGGCTGGAGGTTGAGAATCTGACCTAAGCCACTCGCATCCCTCAGTGGTTGGAGTGACGTTGGAGATGTTTGAATGTTTCAAGCGGGAGGTCCTGCAGACCTTGCAGCTAACTTTCGCCACGATAGGCGAAGGTAGGAGAGGAAGTGGTCCGGAGATCTCGCCTAAGCAGGTGGGCGAGAGCACTCTCGGCCAGCAATCGACCCCACTCGCCCAGTTCCCTAGGAGGGGGCGAGTGGGGAGGTCCCAGACCCCCACTCGCCCAGCCCCATGGGGGCGGGTGGGGAGGTACCAGACCCCCACTCGCCCATCCCCAAGGGGGCGAGTGTGGAGGTCCCAGACCCCCACTCGCCCAGCCCCAAGGGGGCGAGTGGGGAGGTCCCAGAACCCCACTCGCCCAACCCCAAGTGGGTGAGCGGGGAGGCAGCCAGCACCCACTCGCCCAGCCCCAAAGGGTGGTGAGCAAAGGAAGTCCTTTGTGTGGGTTGATCCTCTCGGACACAGTTCTAGAGGGGGTCGGAGGGCTGGAGATGTCTCACTACTTCGACAAGGATGACCCCGTCCTGCACCTATAGTGGTTTGAGGACATGGTCTCCATCAGGCCCATGTCGAACGTTTTCAAGTGTCGATTCTTTGCGACAACTCTGGAGGAGAAGGCTAGAGATTGGTTCCACCAGCTCCCTGCGGGATCCATCTATGCCTTTGAAGACTTGCGCCGAGTTTTCCTACTACGCTTCTCGATGTCAAGGAAGAGAAACAAAGATGTCGAAGCACTTTTCAAGATCAAGCAAGAGCTAGGGGAGTCACTGGCTCACTATGTTGACCGGTTCCAGGAGGAGGTTCACCTCACCCAAGAGGTGCCAGGCTACACCCACCAGATCGCTTTCATCGTGGGGCTGCATGGGGGGATTCTTCAAGAGGGATCTCAAGAGGAGAGCTCCTTTGTCTTTTTAGGAGTTGATGGAAAGGGTGGCAGAAGAACTTAAGAGTGAAGAGGCCAACCCGGAGTTCGCGAGAAGGTTGGCCAAGCTAACTGAGCCGGAGGCAAGGCAGCAGTGATGGCGACGGCCACCACGACGGCCAACTTGGTGATGAAGATGACGACCATGGCGCACTTGGTGATCATGGGATTGTGGCGGAAGATGATGATGATGAACCGCCGGCCAAAGACTTGCGGCGCCGTAGCGGTCATGGCTACAATCTTCGCCCACGCAACAATAATTTAATTTAATTTATCTTGCTAGTTTATGATCTGCAATTATCCAATTATATGGTTTGTTTTTAATAATTTTATTTCTGTCATTTTTGATTTGTGGTGTGCGTTTAGCCACTATTATGGGCTGCTATTAGACGTTTGGATGTATAAGGCCAAAAACTCTTACTATGTTGGTAGAATATTATTGAGATCAAACAAAATTTGCTTCCTAAACCTAATATCCTCTCTCCCTCTCTCTCTCTCTCAGATTTCCGCCCCCTCTATCTCCCTCTTCCTCTCATTGTCGCCGCCCCCCTTGAGAGATCTCTTACAAGGGTCGGCCGCCTCCTCTTTCTCTTCTCCCCTCCTCCATATTCTCTCCTCCACACTATTCCTCCACCACCTTTCATCTCTCTATTTCCTCTCTCATCCACGGTTCCAAAATATCTTGTGCAAGAAGTAAAAGTTGTGGTGAACTTCTACGGCGTGAAGCGGGGAAGACGGACGTGTTCTTCACCCTTGGTGCACTTCCTGTGGATTTAGACTGGAGGCGATCATTCCTTGTGGATCCAACATCTCGGATCTACTTTTTCGAGAGGGGTAACGAAAAATACTACTCAAGAGATTTTCCTTTCTTTGATAGTTCTTGTGGTGGACGATTTTTTGCGTGGAATTTCGAAGCTTTATTTATCGCGGTAGTTTTATTAATAGATTTGTGGTTTTCGTTTGGTTTTCCGATAACTCTCGATAGGATTGGTGACCCTCATTCTTTTTTCTAGTTGGGATAGATCCTACCACTTTCGAATCGTGTTTTAATTTTGGTGGATCTGTTTTGGTACAACTCCAAACTCGTCGGTATCAATATTATTCCTTTTAGCCGGAGCGGATTTTGGCCTATAGCCATTCTCCGAACCAAGTGCGGTGTGGATACCCATATGTTAGCGCAAAAGATAAATAAAAATAATTGTGACGGCTGCGTTTCGTTAGCGTGTGGAAAAGAGGGCATAGAACGTATCGAGAGACGTTGCATCGTCCGTGTAGGATCGATTTGGTCGGCCTACATCAATTTAGTATCAGAGATAGGTTTGTGTCAATTTCAAAATTGACGCAATCCTTAGGTTGTCGTAGAACCCCGGCACTCACAATCGTCACACGATTTGGCTTTCATAATTTAAAAATAAAATTTCGTCGGTCTGCGAATAGCGGTCTAAAATTCTCATTTTTTTGCGAAATTCAAAAAAAATTTCTGGATATTCTACTTATTATTTTCTGTAAGAAAATCAAAAAATATTTTCACTTACCTTAGTTATTAGGCGGGAATAATATTATATTTCGTAAAATTTCGTTCCTGATCTAAAATTCTGGTCTGCATTTCGTAAAAAAACAAAACAATTTTTCTGCAAAAAAATTACAAAAAAAATCACTTGTCCTGTTGTTTATGCGCACTAGGTGTGGCATGGAATATCTCCCAACCACTTCCACCATGGCAGACGACCATGATGACAAGCATGCTCCGGCAACGATTGCGGAGCTTCGAGACGAGTTTAATGCTAAGTTCGATGGACTCACACAGTTAATACAAGGGCTAGCATTAAATCAAGCGGCGCCTCGAAATCCCGTTGCCAACCAACGAGATGAGAGACCAAACCATCCCCGTAATCAGAACGATGAGCAAGCGCCTAGATCTCCTCATGAGTTTGATGTAACTAGAGCAATGAAAATTGATCCACCGTCATACGATGGTATGGGTGAACCCCAAGTATTTTTAGACTGGATTATGGAGATCGAGTGTTACTTTGAGTGGAAAAATCTGACGAATTGTGAGAAGGTGCGGGTTGCGCGGATGATGCTTCTGGGTAGTGCCAAAATGTTCTGGTTGAACGAAGAGAGACGTCTAGGTATCGTAAATGGAGCACCCCCAATTGGGTGGGCTGCCATGAAAGCACTCCTGTCTGACCAATATGTCCATGCGTATCACCGAACCCAAATGTTCGATGAGTTAGCCACCCAACGTCAGGGGAGCAAATCGGTAGCAGAGTACATGGGAATCCTTAAAGATATGATGGTGCGGTGTGACGTCCGGGAAATTCCCGAAGTTACACTATCTCGTTTTCGTAAGGGACTCAACCCAGATATCCAAGGCAAGCTCCTGCGTTATGGTCATACGGACCTAAACACAACATTCAATGCCGCCTTAGACATAGAAAAGCACAATGCATACAAGTCCAAGGGAAGAGCATTCCAGAAGGGAAAGTCCCTTTTAGGAGCCCCACCTTCGTCCTCCATGAGGGACAAAGGAAGATTTCGATCTACTGATTCGAATTCTGTAGTCATTACCACTAGGAACATTAAGAATCCCACTGGTGTGAGAGTTCCGGTAGGACGGATTAATAAGACTAATGCCACATGTTATTCTTGCGGGATCTAAGGGCATTACTCTAGTGAGTGCCCCACTAAGAGTAAACCACTAGCACTATTAGACTCCACGTCTGAACCCGCCGAGATCATCTATGAAGCCGGCAATGAATCTGATACCGAGCCGAGTGATATTGAAGATGAATCTTATATGATGGTTATGAGGTGTATTTTGGCCACACCGCGTGCGTCGGATGAGTATAATCGGACGAATATCTTTTCGTTGAATTTTAAGAGCGGTGAGAAGTGGTGTAAGCTAATAATAGATAGCGGTAGTAGCATGAACGTCATTTCGGAGAACGCTATCACTCGTATGCATTTAGTCACTGAACCGCACCCCCATCCATAAAAAATAGCGTGGGTAAACAAAACGTCTATTGCGGCCTCTAAACATTGTCTAGTGCCGCTCACAGTGAAGAGCTATATCGACAAGGTGTGGTGCGACGTCATCCCCATGGATGTTTGTCATGTACTACTAGGACGACCGTGGCTTTATGATTATGACGTGACCCATTTCGGACGAGCCAACACATACGAGTTTAAGTTTAATGGTAAGACCATTGTATTGAAACCCTCACCGCCTAAGGATCCGTCGATTGCCTCCAAAGACACAATTGTGTCTGCGGAAAAGAAAACAATAGGCTTGATAAGTAGGATGGAATTAGAGCGTAAGAACTTCTTGAATGGCGTCGTCTATGCTTTAGTATTTCTACAAGCTAAGGACGATTCACTATCTTTAGTGAACCTACCGTTAACTTTGCGAACACTTCTGGAAGAGTATAAGGACGTCTATCCGGTGGACTTATGATGTGCTATTTCGGCACTGCTAATTAGCAGGCACGGAATGCGATACGACGGCAGTGCACCGGTCGCTCAAGTAATAAAATAGGGAGAAACTCCCCGAATATCATTCTCAAAGGACCGCAAGTTGTGTAGTACGATTTGCTCAAACCAGGAAATGAGTTAAAAGGGTTAATAAGTAACAACGGGAGGTTTGGTTTGGGATCCTATGCTATTGCAGAATAAAGAGAGATGCAGGTCAAAACTCCGCTTCGGAAGGCGAGATGGATGCAACAGCCGCGATGCCGTGCTTCAGAAGGTGCGTGGACGGAATGTAACTATGACGGTTGAGGGTCGCACACACCTCTTCTCTAAACATCACCACTAGAAATTGCTAGTGGCTTCATACACAACGAATCTCAGAAATCACTAGGAATAAAGGCTATTCATGCCATCACAACAACATTGCATATGAACAGAAGCAATAATCCTTAAGATTAACTTAACAAGCATTCATAAAACAACAACAAAGAAGTTCAAGCATCAAAGGTTAGAGAGGACCACAAAGAAGAAGTCACGTCTTGGGTTCACGGCCGGAATGAGAGGTTGTCGGGCTCTCTCCGGACTCGGCCCTCAGATGGTGAGCTTGGCTTGAAGGAGGCTGTCACCGCTCCTACTATATACAACGCTTTTCTGATCTCTCGGCGAGGAATGCTTGAGCTAATGGTGGAGAAAGCTTCATAGTGCTCCCGGATGGAAGGATGGAGGTGGAAATCACCGGAAATAGCCTCTATGGTGGTGGAGATGAAGGGGAAGCCTTCAGCCCTCCAGAGCAACGGGAAGGAAGTGATTTCCCTCTCTTTGAATCGCTCCAGTCTGCCTCCAATCGCTCTCCAAACGCTCCCCCCGTTGACTGCCTCGATTCCTGCTTTTTATAGCAAATAGGCTGAAAAATGGTCACGCACGGTCGAACGCACGACCGTGCGCAGACCGTGCGATATTAACGGATAAAATATGGCTTGGGGAAGAAGCTGCGCTGCCCGTGCGATTTGCTCACGCACGACCAATACTGCCCGTGCATTCAAACGCACGGGTAAACTCCGACGCTCTGAAATCACAAAGACACAGGTCGACCGTGCGTTTTACTCATGCACGGGCGAATCCGCCCGTGCGTCAAAACGCACGAGTAAACTCCGAGGCTCCATTTTCTGCCCAGACACAAATGCACGACCGCAACCGACCGTGCATCAAGGAAATGCACGACCGTGCGATATGCACAGAAATTACTTCTAGGGAAAATGAGACGATCAGGTCACCTGCATACAAGATATAACAGCTGGGAATACGCGTCCAGCATCAGAAAAACATAAAAGAATGGAAGGGGAGCACCATGTGCTTACCCCCAACAACAAGGAATGCAATTGCACACCGAAATGAGCTTAATAGTGCACCTAGCATGGAATAATACATATGAATGAAAACGTGCCTAAAATGTGGTGCAAAGACTAGAATATCAGCCCAAATGAGTCCAAAAATATATATATATGGGACTCATCACACCCCCAGACTTAACCATTTGCACGTCTCGGGCAAACTACTCAGCTCTCCTGTCGGAACAATTGAATGTTAGCATGAGTTTGAGCGGTAGTGAACAATGCGAAGTCGCATGCTCTCGCGCATAGAAATGCATTAGAACTGAATTAAACTCAAGATTGTATCTAATTATTTCTAAAATAGTAAATTGAAATTTAATTTACTTGGATGGTGAATCCTGGTGAATCTTTCGGTCGCGCAAAAGGGAAAATAGCGTGACTAATGAGTAGAGTATTACTCGAATCGAAGCTAGGGACAAACTCCTAAGAAATCCATCAAAGTTGGTGTCCATAGGCTTGCACGTTCGCACTCTCTCTACTGCATGAGACGACTCGTAACTAAAATCAATTGGACTTATAGGCAATCATTGGGCTTAGGTTGTGTATAGGCTAGGTAAGTAGAAGGACGATGGGAATCGCACTCAACACAACCTGAGCACTCAAGATAATAATAATCACCAATACAAAATTTTCAGTAATTACACGACACCCCCAGACTTCAACTGAACACTAAGTGCGTGCTGAGCCAGATATAAATAGAATTTGCCGAGAGAAAATTATTTTTGCACAACCTTTTTATTTTCTTCTTTTCTTTTCTTTCTTTTCTTTTCTTTTCTCTCATCGACAAAATGACGTTTGTACGCACAATAAAACAACTCCCTTAGCTAAATCAAAGCTGCCATACATAACACAGATGACACCAAATGTGATCGAAACAGAAATTTCTTTCAGCTCATCGGTTGGTGTGCAAATAGGTTCGGCCGTATGGCTTTGGTTAAATTTTTAGTGGGGCTAAACAAGGAGGAAAGTTAGGCTCAAGTGGGCTTGCAATGGTGATTACGTAGGTAAGGATTTCCAAAGCTCAACCGGATCAAGAAATGGCCTATATCACATTTTATGACGAGTACTTCAACACAATCGTGTCGAGAGTCGCCTAGTGCAAGTTCTAGCCACCGAGAAAGGTTGTCCTTCTTTCCGACACTAGTAATAAGCTACTACTAGTTTGCTACACTCGACCTTATGCTACCGTTGGATTCGCTGGATTCACCACTAAAGTAAAATAAATTTCATCTACTATAAAAGAAATAACTAAATTATAATTCTGAATTTCATTCTACTCTAATTGAATTTCTAGGCGTGACGGGAGCACTTGACTAGAGCACTACTCGAGTCAACATTGTTCTCTACTCCTCACTCACATGCTAACAATTCAATTCTTACGAGTGGGAAAACCTCGCAGCGATACCCAAAAAGCACGCGTGATCAAGTGCGCTTGAATTAGGTGCAAGTGTATGCAATGTGCGCAACAAAATATAAATCCTAACTCAGCACATTCTAACATGTCGTGTAACGTGTGTGCATGTGCACACCTCGCTCTCTCTCCCCAGACTTGATTAAAACTAACAAGAATAAACAATTCAAACATAAGTAAGAGAGGGGTAGAGTTGACCTATGCTCATAAAAGAGCATGCCAGAAGTGTTGTAATCCCATTTTTAAAAAAAAATATTTCCCCTTCATCAACGTCCACAAGATAGCATCCTCCTACAATGTTAGCAAAATAGAAATAACAGTGCACAAAAGGAATTAAAAAGCTAGACGGAACCGAGTGGTTCCCCATGGGTTGTCTCCCAAGAAGCCCTTTTGTTTAACGTCCTTTAAGGTGGACCAAATACCTGTATTAAAGTAGTTTATAAAGTCTAGGACTAAGCAAAAGTTAATAAATCCTAATTACTATTACATGCTCAAAACAGATCAGCTATAAGCTGATTTGAAATAGTAACAACTGATGAAAGAAAAAGGTCCGGGGACCTTGTAGTAGGGGTGGAAATTAAGTAGGATGCTCAGCCTCCAACCCCAGATCTCCTCCTTTTTCGCTCTCTTCTTCTCCTCCAGTATTATGTCTTCAAAGAAGAACCGCTTGCCCCTTGTAACCAATCCTCAAAGGGAAGCTCCAACGATGATGAGGAAACAAGATGTTCCTTCACTGTACCTTCCTCATCCCGCCAGGCTTTCGGCTCCTCCATGCATAAGATCTGATCAACCGTAGGAGGGACATCCTGCATCCTTGTACAAAAAGAAAGGGGGTCAGGAAATAAATTAGAAGAAAAACTAAAAGAAATCTCATCTGAGGGGATAATCTCAGCTTCATCCCCCATGTGGTGCGGCAATGATAAACTGATGACATCGTCGAAGATCTCACTAGACTCGGCAGAGCACATAATGGCCTCCTCTATAACTTGGACGTCCTCGCACTGGACCGAAACGGTTGCTTCAGCACAATCGAGAATGTCCTCCTCCATAAGAGTGGGCACGACACTGCGCAAGTCTGCACCATCCTGCAAGTTTGCCTCAATAATAACATCAGAAAAAGATGTGGTTTCATGTGTAGTGGGAGAAGATGTGCTTCTTAAGAGTTCAGGCTCACTCTCCACACAAGGGCACAAATCCAGGCAAAGTGGTACGTGAACCGAAGAGGTATGGCGGGTCGCATCAGAAATAGGGTCATGAGGGACACTGATGCACGTGTCGATTCCAGAGACTTCAAGCAGTGAAGGTGGAAGGGACACGTAACCAGAGGAAGGAGTTGTGTTCGCCGAATTTGAGGATGGGACGATCCGGATATCCGGCTCATCGTCATCCTCCAATTGGCGAAGGTAATCCGCACAGTCCTTCAAGGCATGCTCTCTACTTTTGCAAAATAAACACTGTCTCACCGGCTTAGCCGGCACCCAAGGTGCGACAACCGCGTGAGAGTGCGTCAACGAAGGTGCAGTAGAGGAGCAAAAAGATTTATGGGACCCGTATGGTTTCTGAGCAACACCATACTCTTTGGGACACCTATCACTAGCGTGGGATGTGTCCCCACACCAACGACATCAGATATTCAAATGCGCCCACATGATATAGAAGAAGAAAATAGCATACTGAAGAAAAACAAAATATCTTAAAATGATTTTCCAAATAAAAACAAATCAAACACGCTTGCAGTCCCCGACAACGGCGCCAAAAACTTGATGCGCTATTTCGGTACTACTAATTAGCAGGCACGTAATGCGATACCACGATAGTGCACCCGTCGCTCAAGTAATAAAATAGGGAGAAACTCCCCGAATATCGTTCTCAAAGGACCGCAAGTTGGGTAGTACGATTTGCTCAAACCAGGAAATGAGTTAAAAGGATTAATAAGTAACAACGGGAGGTTTGGTTTGGGATCCTATGCTATTGCAGAATAAAGAGAGATGCGGGTCAAAACTCCGCCTCGCAAGGCGAGATGGATGCAACGGCCGCGATGCCATGCTTTAGAAGGCGCGTGGACGGAATGTAACTATGACGGTTGAGGGTCGCACACACCTCTTCTCTAAACATCACCACTAGCAATTGCTAGTGGCTTCACACACAACGAATCTCAGAAATCACAAGGAATAAGGGCTATTCATGCCATCACAACAACATTGCATATGAACACAAGCAATAATCCTTAAGATTAACTTAACAAGCATTCATAAAACAACAACAAAGAAGTTCAAGCATCAATGGTTAGAGAGGACCACAAGGAAGAAGTCACGTCTTGGGTTCACGGCCGGAATGAGAGGTTGTCGGCCTCTCTCCGGACTCGGACCTCAGATGGTGAGCTTGGCTCGAAGGAGGCTGTCACCGCTCCTACGAGCTTCAGCGCTTCTCTGATCTCTCGGCGAGGAATGCTTGAGCTAATGGTGGAGAAAGCTTCCTATTGCTCCCGGATGGAAGGATGGAGGTGGAAATCACAGGAAATAGCCTCTATGGTGGTGGAGATGAAGGGGAAGCCTTCAGCCCTCAAGAGCAGCGGGAAGGAAGTGATTTCCCGCTCTCTGAATTGCTCCAGTCCGCCTCCAATCGCTCTCCAATCGCTCTCCCCGTTTACTGCCTCGATTCCAGCTTTTTATAGCAAACAGGCTGAAAAATGGTCACGCACGGTCGAACGTACGACCGTTCGCAGACCGTGCGATATTAACAGATAAAATATGCCTTAGGGAAGAAGCTGTGCCGCCCGTGCGATTTGCTCACGCACGACCAATACCGCCCGTCGTTCAAATGCACGGGTAAACTTGGACGCTTTGAAATCACAATGAGACAGGTCGACCGTGCATTTTACTCACGCACGGGCGAATCCGCCTGTACGTCAAAACGCATGAGTAAACTCCGATCCTCCATTTTCTGCCCAGACACAAACGCGCGACCGCAACCGACCGTGCGTCAAGGAAACGCACGACCGTTCGATATGCACAGAAATTACTTCTGGGGAAAACGGGACGATCAAGTCACCTGCATATAAGAAATAATAGCTGGGAATACACGTCCAGCATCAGAAAAACATGAAAGAAGGGAAGGGGAGCACCATGTGCTTACCCCCAACAACAAGGAATGCAATTGCACACCGAAATGAGCTTAATAGTGCACCTAACATGGAATAATACATATGAATGAAAACGTGCCTAAAATGTGGTGCAAAGACTAGAATATCAGCCCAAATGAGTCCAAATATATATATATATATATATATAAATGGGACTCATCAACTTACCATCTAAGTTCCCACCCATGCGGGAAATCCAGCACGAGATTGATTTCATCCTGGGCTCATCTTTGCCTAATCTCCCCCATTATCGACTCAATACCGCCGCACATAATGAATTACAAATTTTAATTTCAGATTTATTAGCAAAGGGATATATCCGCCATAGTAAGAGTCCTTGTGCCGTCCCTGCACTTTTGGTCCCAAAAAAAGATAAGTCTTGGAGATTGTGTGTAGATTACCGGGCCATAAATAAAATTACTGTTAAATATAGGTTTCCCATCCCACATTTGGACGATTTATTAGATATGTTATCCGGAGCCACCATATTCTCAAAATTGGATCTTAAAAGTGGTTACCACCAAATAAGGATACGGGAGGGAGACGAATGGAAAATTGCATTTAAGTCTAAGGATGGGCTCTATGAGTGGTTGGTGCTTGGAGAGGGACTCACCAACAGACCGAGTACTTTCTCACGATTAATGACCCAAATATTTAAACCATATATGGGTAAATTTGTAGTGGTCTATTTCGATGACATCTTAGTATTTAGTCTCTCGCCAATGGACCATGAAGAGCATTTGAGGACGATCCTTACTATATTGCGCCAAGAGACTTTATTTATTAATCTTAAAAAGTGCGCATTTGGTGTGACTTCTGTAGAGTTTCTAGTATACATAGTGAGTTCCGAAGGTATTCATGTTGATCCTAAAAAGATCCAAGTTATTCGAGAATGGCCGGAACCTAAAAATATCCGGGAGGTTAGAAGTTTTCATGGATTGGCCACGTTTTATCGAAGGTTTATTCGCAATTTTAGTAGTATCATGGCACCAATCACTGAATGCATGAAGAAGGGTGAATTTAAGTGGACTAAAACGGCCACTACTGCATTTCAAACGATTAAGGAACGGATGTCCGAAGCCCCACGATTAAGGAACGGATGTCCGAAGCCCCACTATTACGGTTGCCGGATTTTAGCAAGGTGTTTGAATTATCATGTGACGCATCTGGGATAGGAATCAGAGGAGTTTTAAGTCAAGAGGGACATCTGATTGGTTATTTTAGCGAGAAGCTTGCGAGCCCGAAATTAAATTACTCCAATTATGATCGAGAGTTCTATGCTGTAATACGTTGTCTTCAACATTGGCGACACTATTTTATATCAAAAGAATTTGTAATCTTATCCGATCATGAGGCGCTAAAATTTGTAAACTCCCAAATTAAAATCAGCCCTCGACACGCCAAATGGGTGTCGTACCTTCAGGAGTACACATTCATTATCAAGCACCTTAAGGGTACGTTAAATCGTGTGGTGGATGCTCTTAGTCGTGTCACACTATTTTTTTCTGCAATGGAAGTAACGGTCATAAGATTTGAGAGAATTAAGGATGAATATGTTCAATGCCCGGATTTTAAGGATATATATTAAGCCGCTCAGGACAATTCCCCTTCTACTATCTCAGCATACTACATCCGTGACGGTTATTTATTTAAGCATACGCAATTATGTATTCCCCGTTCATCGCTACGCCATTTCATTATATGGGAGTTATATAGTGGAGGGTTAGGTGGACATTTCGGTCGGGATAAAACTATCACGCTAGTCGAGGATAAATTCTTTTGGCCAGGCCTCAAACCAATGGTCAATAAAATCGTTGGGAATTGCCGTGTATGTCAATTAGCGAAAGGTAACAAGACCAATGCGGGTCTGTACACACCACTGTCGATTCCGTCTGTCCCTTGGGATGATGTTAGCATGGACTTCATATTGGGCCTACCCCTAACATTTAGGCGACACGATTCCATTCTGGTCGTAGTGGATAGATTTTCCAAAATGGCCTACTTTATCGCATGCAATAACACCAGTGATGCATCACATGTAGCTAAACTGTATTTCAAGGAGGTTGTGGCTCATCGGGGCATCCCCAAAACGATAGTAACTGATAGGGACGTTAAATTTACTAGCTATTTCTGGAAAACACTTTGGAAGCTTTTAGGAACTAGACTTATATTTTCGTCAGCCTATCATCCCCAAACAGATGGGCAAACGTAAGTGGTTAACCGAAGCTTGGGTGGTTTGCTTCGTTGCCTCGTGGGTGATCATAAAGGTACGTGGGACCTTATTCTTCCTCATGCTCAACTAGCATATAATAATTCTAAGAATAGGTCCACTGGGTTATCAATAAATGAGATCGTACATGGATATAAGGCGCCCGTGCCTCTTGACTTGGTTCCGCTACCACCATCGTTTAAATCCAGTCAATTTGCACAGGACTTCGCCTCGCACGTTCACACTATCCATAAGCACATTAGCGAGACGTTAGCTAAGCAATATTCTATTTATCAATTGAATGCTAACGTACATAAGCGAGCAGTCCTCTTGAATATCGGTGATTTGGTAATGGTTCGTCTAATCCCGGAATGGATGTCGTCGGGCACCGTAAAGAAATTGGCGAATAGGAGAGCTGATCCTTTTCGGGTTTTAACGAAGCTAGGCGAAAATGCATATCTATTAAAGTTACCTGCTGATTGGGGAATTTCCCCTGTTTTTAACGTTTCGGATTTAACGCTTTATGTCGCTCGGCCACCTGAACTATCGGTCTCTCCGTTTAATATTTCCACTATATCTTCTAATGGGGTGGGGGTGAGATGATTTCTGGATCGCTCTCTCCTTCGGAGTCTACGGGAGGTATGTTGCCTACTGATGATGAAACATGTTTTTCTTCTTTTCCTAACGCATTTCCAAGTTTCCCCCGGACCGATTTCTTGCCTGACAGGATTTTGTAGGATGCAGTGTTTACCACTCCCGATGGTAACATTCACAGGTTTTCGATCCGGTGGAGAGGTCGCCCTATTTCAGACGACTCTTGGCTCTCTGCCTCGGAGGTGGAACTTCTGGATGCAGATCTCCTACGCAGTTACTTACACGCACACTCATCGGTGATGAGTCCTTTTGAGTGGGGGAGGATTGATGGCGACGGCCACCACGGCGGCCAACTTGGTGTTGAAGATGACGACCATGGCGCACTTGGTGATCATGGGATTGTGGCGGAAGATGATGATGATGAACCGCCGGCAAAAGGCTTGCGGTGCCGTAGCGGTCATGGCTACAATCTCCGCCCACGCAACAAGAATTTAATATAATTTATCTTGCTAGTTTTTGATCTACAATTATCCAATTATATGGTTTGTTTTTAATCATTTTATTTCTGTCATTTTTGATTTGTGGCGTGCGTTTAGCCACAATTATGGGATGCTATTAGACGTTTGGATGTAAGCCTTATATAAGGCCAAAAACTCTTACTATGTTGGTAGAATTTTATTGAGATCAAACAAAATTTGCTTCCTAAACCTAATATCCTCTCTCCCTCTCTCTCTCAGATTTCTGCCCCCTCTATCTCCCTCTTCCTCTCATTGCCGCCGCCCCCCTTGAGAGATCTCTTCCAAGGTTCGGCCGCCTCATCTTTCTCTTCTCCCCTCCTCCATATTCTCTCCTCCACACTATTCCTCCACCACCTTTCATCTCTCTATTTCCTCTCTCATCCACGGTTCCAAAATATCTTGTGCAAGAAGTAAAGGTTGTGGTGAACTTCTACGGCGTAACGCGAGGAAGACAGATGTGTTCTTCATCCTTGGTGCACTTCCTGTGGATTTCGACGGGAGGCGATCATTCCTTGTGGATCCAACATCTCTTATCTACTTTTCCGAGAGGGGTAACGAAAAATACCACTCAAGAGATTTTCCTTTCTTTGATAGTTCTTGTGGTGGATGATTTTTGCGTGGAATTTCGAAGCTTTATTTATTGCGGTAGTTTTATTAATAGATCTGTGGTTTTCGTTTGGTTTTCCGATAACTCTCGAGAGGATTGGCGACCCTCATTCTTTTTTCTAGTTGGGATAGATCCTACCACTTTCGAATTGTATTTTATTTTTGGTGGATCTATTTTGGTACAACTCCAAGATCATCGGAATCAATATTATTCCTTTTAGCCGGAGCGGATTTTGGCCTATAGCCATTCTCCGAACCAAGTGCGGTGTGGCTACCCGTACGTTAGCGCGAAAGATAAATAAAAATAATTGTGACGGCTCTGTTTCATTAGCGTGTGGAATAGAGGGCATAGAACGTATCCAGAGACGTTGTTGCGTCGTCCGTGTAGGATCGATTTGGTCGGCCTACATCAAGCAGGGGGGAGGTTAGTGGCTCCCAAGAGGAAGTTCGACCAAGAGGAGGACAACTTCCAGGGAGAGGGGGCCGACCTCCCAGGATGGAGGCAAGGACCGAGGGCACCATCTCCACCACCCCAGCAAACCATGGCGATCGGCTACATAAGAAGAAGAAATCGTAAGGGAGGAACAGGGGGAGTCAGGGCAGAGTTACCTTACTGTGACTTCCATGAAGAGGAGGGTCACGCGACGTCCACCTACCCCGAATTCTTATAAATGAGGGAGGCAAGGCGTCCGAAGTCGCAATGTCAGCAACCAGAGGAGGTCGAGGAGGACCATACCTGGGAGTAGAAGTCGAAGTCCCAGTCTCCGTGCTTAGCTTTTTCTTTAAATCCATGTAGTATGATGGTTTATTTTCCTAGTTTTTTCTTGCATATAACCGGATGACTAATGTAATAAAAGTTTTGCAAAGTTCTCTTCCCCTCAGATGGTTCCGCTGACCAGGATCTCACTAGCCGGCAGCGCAGGTTTACCTCCCAGGGAGGCAAAGTTCTCTTCCCCTCGGATGGTTTCGCTGACCGGGCTACCACTAGCCGGCAAGGCAGGTTGACCTCCCAGGGAGGCAAAGTTCTCTTCCCCTTGGATGGTTCCGCTGACCGGGCTCTCACTAGTCGGCAGGGCAGGTTGACCTCCCACGGAGGCAAAGTTCTTTTCCCCTCGGATGTTTCCGCTGACCGGGCTCTCACTAGCCGGCAGGGCAGGTTGACCTCCCATGGAGGCAAAGTTCTTTTCCACTCAGATGGTTCCGCTGACCGGGCTCTCACTAGCCGGCAGGGGAGGTTGACCTCCCAGGGTGGCAAAGTTCTCTTCTCTTCGGATGGTTCTGCTGACCGGTCTCTCACTAGCCGGTAGGGAAGGTTGACCTCCCAGGGAGGCAAAGTTCTCTTCCCCTCAGATGGTTCCACTGTCTAGGCTCTCACTAGCCGACAGGGCAGGTTGACCTCCCAGGGAGGCAAAGTTTTTTTCCCCTCGGATGGTTCCACTGACCGGGCTCTCACTAGCCGGCTGGGCAGGTTGACCTCCCAGGGAGGCAAAGTTCTCTTCCCCTCGGATGGTTTCGCTGACCGGGCTCTCACTAGCCGGCAGGGCAGGTTGACCTCCTAGGGAGGCAAAGTTCTCTTCCCCTCGGATGGTTCCGCTGACCGGGCTCTCACTGGCCGGTATGGCAGGTTGACCTCCCAGGGAGGCAAAGTTCTTTTCCCCTCGGATGGTTCCGCTGACCGGGCTCTCACTAGCCAGCGGGGCAGGTTGACCTCCCAGGGAGGCAAAGTTCTTTTACCCTCGGATGGTTCCGCTGACCGGGCTCTCACTAGCCGGCAGGGCAGGTTGACCTCCCAGGAGAGTGTTAGTAAAATTTCACCAGGATGAAGTGGAGTCTTCCCAATTTCTTTCGGCGCCACTCGCCGAATGTGCATGGTTGGAATTTTCTTTCCGAGCATGTACCTCGCTCGAAAAGATTGGGGATTGTGTACAACCCTGTATTTGCTTAGTGGGCCCCCAGATCCCAGGAGTACTTTTAGAACATCGTTTTTTAGTATGTTCCGGGGCAGGGAGAGAGGAGGCCGAGCGGTGGAGGTAGAGACTGCCCGCTCACCAAGCTCGTGCAGGAGGCGAGCAAGAGGGGCGAGCTCTTCTCGCCCCCGCTCCCAAGGAGGGGGCGAGCTCCTCTCGCCCCACTCCCAGCAAGGGGGGCGAGCTCCTCTCGCCCCCGCTCCCAAGGAGGGGGCGAGCTCCTCTCGCCCCGCTCCCAGCAAGGGGGGCGAGCTCCTCTTACCCCCGCTCCCAAGGAGAGGGCGAGCTCCTCTCGCCCAGCTCCCAGCAAGGGGGGCGAGCTCCTCTCTCCCCCGCTCCCAAGGAGGGGGCGAGCTCCTCTCGCCTCGCTCCCAACAAGGGGGGCGAGCTCCTCTCGTTCCCACTCCCAAAGAGGGGGGCGAGCTCCTCTCGCCCCCGCTCCCAAGGAGGGGGCGAGCTCCTCTCGCCCCGCTCCCAGCAAGGGGGGAGAGCTCCTCTCGCCCCCGATCCCAAGGAGGGGGCGAGCTCCTCTCGCCCCACTCCCAGCAAGGGGGAGAGCTCCTCTCGCCCCCGCTCCCAAAGAGGGGGGCGAGCTCCTCTCACCCCCGCTCTCAAGTAGGGGGCGAGCTCCTCTCACCCCGCTCCCAACAAGGGGGGCGACCTTCTCTCGCCCCCGCTCCCAAAGAGGCGGGGGGGGGGGGGGGGGGGCGAGCTCCCCTTGCCTATGCTCCCTAGGATGGGGTGAGCTCCTCTCGCCCTACTCCTAGTAAGGGTGCGAGCTCATCTCGCCCTCGCTCCCAAGGATGGGGCGAGCTCCTCTCGCCCCGCTCCCAGCAAGGGGGGCGAGCTCCTCTCGCCCCCGCTCCCAAAGAGGGGGGCGAGCTCCTCTCTCCCCCGCTCCCAAGGACGGGGCAAGCTCCTCTCGCCCCGCTCCCAGCAAGGGGACGAGCTCCTCTCGCCCCCGCTCATCAGCAAAAGGGGGCGAGCTCAGGAGGGAGGCACCCTTCCAGCTCACCTCGCACCAGCCCCAAAGAGAGGGGATGGTCTGCGTTTAGCACCTTGGAATAGCGGGATTTGGCTATTCGTAGGCCAAATCCGAGGGTATTTTGGTAATCTCGTAGGATAGATTGTGTTTATTGGCAGACCAAGTTCAAAATCCTATAAATAGGATCAAGGTGGCACCATTTAGAGGGACTTCTCTTTAGTTCTCTCTATCTCTCTTTTGGCTATCTCTCTCCACAAATCTCTCTAGTGGGTGAGGAGAGCCTCCAAAGGATGCCCAAGCTTAGCACTGGCTTGGGAGGGGAAGCGCTCTAAGATCTTCCGATTGTGTGGTGGGACCTCCTCGCTAAGCCCTTGGTCTCATTTCTAGTTCCTTAGCCTCTTAGCCTAGAGCTCTCCCTTGGGAGAAGTAAGTGTGAGGTCACCCCCCAACTTGTTGAGGGCCTGAACTCCAGAGAGACCAAGTTATTGGTTTCAACAACTAAAATATGCTTAATTTAGCCTTCAAAACATATCAACTTTCTCTGAAATTTCTACCCTAAGAAGTTCTATGTACATACTATCTATGCCAAAGAAAAGTTTATTCAAAAACCTCAAAAATCGAGTACTGTTTCGGCGTTAACTACTTAACGCCAGACGTTAGCCTATTTCTCCAGATGAAAATTCTGCATTCACTAGTCTCTTTCTGGTATTTTTCCAATGTTTTTTTCTCAGTTTATTGTGTCTGATTTCAAATTATTTTGTTATTAATTTTGTTGTTTTCTTCCAAAATACAAAAAAAATCAAATAATTCAAAATGCTCAAAAATATGTTTTTGTTATTTATTTTGCTTTAACTCTTTACAAAATTATAGTTTGACTATAAAATTCAGAAGAGCAAACATCTTAGTTATTTTTGTTTCAAAAGGTCAAATTTGTTTCTGGCATACACTTAAAGATAGCCTTCAATGTCTAATTTTAATATCAAATTTCCTAAACATTGTTTTATCTTCATGCCTTGACCTTAATCTGATTATGTGCAATGAAATATTCTATAGATAATTCTGTATGATTGCCTATCATACCTCTAAGTATGAGCAATGTTTTATGTTTATCAATGATTCATACACTCACTACTTTGATAATCTACATGTGTTCATAATCTTAGTCTTGCATGATTGTGTAGTGTAATAATTTTAACACCTTGAGTTGTATGTCTAAATTACCTACACCATCTTTTAAAAATAAATTTCTTGCACGCATAGAAGTGTTACTCCAAAGTTTTAAATGTTTGCAACAACAAGTGAATTCGGAGACCTTTTGGCACTTAACAAAAATATGAAATAAAAAGCCAAAGATAACTCCACCAAGTACTACTCACCCTCCTGATAAGTCTTAATGAGCATTGTGAGGTTGAGCACCTTGGCAAGAATTATAAAGTGTCTTCTGCAAACATATTTCTTTTTATCACTTCTATTTGTACACCGGATCACTAAAAATAAAATTTTATAAGAAAAATGCTTATGTGATCCCCCCAAGCAATACTCCGCTCCCTGATAAGTCATAATGAGAATTGTGTGGGCGAAGCACCTTGGTAGTTGTACGTATGTTATGTGCTTTGAAATTTTATTCTAGATGTGATGTGTGAAAGTAATTATATGATTACAATCTTAATGTGGTTACTATTTCACTACATATGTCATGTGTTTTGATTATTTCACTTGTATACTTTTATCAAAACACCTAATGTACACATCATTGATTTTCATAAAGCTTCTACTCATGAGAATTGGATCCTAATGTAAACATTACATAATTCTCTAAAAGCTCAAGTAAACGCACTAGATTGCAATGCATGATTTCTACAATGTTTTCTTTACTTGAAATACGAATTGGTTACATTGTAGTTATTATCTTTTTGAATATGTTAATTCATGCTTACCTATTTGTTATGAAAATTTTTAAAGTTAAAATGCTCAAACGTGAAAAGTCTAGACATATTGTTGGAATGGTCAAACTATAACAAAAATACTACTCTTATTTGTTTTATTTTTCTTTTCCGCATTTCTCTATCTAATCATGTATCCTTATATCATGTGCTCTCATGCTTATTTCTACATTTTGTTTTCACTTCTGCTTTTTCGAACAAACTTGCATCTATCTTAACAAGTAGAATCACTCTTAAAATAATTTTAAAAAGCAAGTGATTACATTCCTTTGGTATAATCTTTGAATGATATTCTTTCACGCTTATCATATATTTTTCCGTTGTGCTACTCTCTCCCTTAGCTCGATCATGACTTACTTTTTGTGTACACAAAACTCTTACTCCTCTATTAGTTATGTCCCAACTTTTGCCTTCTTTATTCTAGTTTTGTTTAACTCCACCCTCTTTTGCTAATAACAAAGGGGGAGAATAAAATGATAAATAGTAATGATTAATGGAGTAGGATTCACTAGATTAAGGGGGAGCATGTATATATTATATGGGAGTATACACTAAGGGGTAGCATTTTTGTAGGGGGCACTTTTAAATGATCTATAATCCTTATCATTATCTTATAATTGCTTAATGTCATATATCCTTATAAAAACACAAATTCTTTATCTATGAATTTGATTTATCTCTATTGGATTTGTTATTATCAAAAGGGGGAGATTGTTGGAACATGGTTTTCCGCATCCCTTTGATTTGAGAATAATAAATTCTACTTGTATTTGATCTTGTTTGCCATTGTATTTTTAGCATGCAGATTTGGATAGTTATGACACCAGGTTGCTGCAACAATGGTCTGGCACCAACCACAAGATGAAGGATTGAAAGTTGTTTAACGCCAGGTGTTAAGCTTAACGTTGGGCGTTAGCGCTAGTCGAAAACGGCGTTCGATGAAATTGTGTTCGACGAAAGAAGTAGCCCGTTCGACGAAATGTGTTCGATGAAATTTTCGTTCGACGAAATTTTCGTTCGACGAAATGGAGGTTGCCGAAATGACACTGTGTTCGATGAAATGAGACGTTCGATAAAGATGTTGTTCGACAAAATGGCGTGCCAACTGATTAAAGAAAGAAACTCAACGCCAGGCGTTAGTCTTAATGCTGGGCGCTTTCCGGTCGACGAATTTGGCAAGGAGAAAGCAGTCGTGATTGCAGGAGGAACTTTAGGAATGATTTCCACAACGCCCGCGTTAGCCTTAACGTCGGCGTTGATATTGCCTAAAATAAAACAATTCCTAAAGTGCAGAATCTCCTTCCTCTTCTGAAGATCCGAGCCATCAATATGTTGCTATACATGGTCAACGCCCGGCGTTATCTCTTAACGTCGGTGTTAGCTCAAAGTCTATAAATTGAATGATTTCGACGTCTCTTACTACTGATCAACAAGAACCCTTGTCCAGCACTTCAGAAACTCAGTCAAGGCCGTATTTTCCAGACCATCATATTCCACACATATTCGAGCAAAGAATTCAAGGAGGAATCAAAAGAGACTTGGATCAACACGCTAACTCAACGCAAAGAACGCACGCTTGGACTTCAACGATCTTCAGCGATTCTTCGGCGTCTCCTTCAGATTACCTCATATGGAGTTTTATATTTGTCTTTTGTATTTGTCCTTTATTTTATCATTGTAATCGGTTTGTGAATTCGCCTCGTGTTGGCGACTAGGTCTAGGTAGGACTTAGGGAGTAATTCGCCTCGTGTTGGCGACTAGGTCTAGGGAGTAGATCTAGGGGGTGCTCGAGACCTTTCTAGGGATAGGAATGCTAGAGAGGCTTGAGGTTGTATCTGGGGAGAGATTGGCTAAAGACAACCGGTTCATGGGGATACGAGTCGGTATAGAAAACAAAAAGAGTTTTCATATTACTCGCCTCAATTTCTAGCATCATAGAAATCAGATTTTGTAATCAATTTTATAAATGATAATCATGCCTTTTCATGTTAAATAAAATTGATTTCATTTTCTATTCCAATCTCTTTACTTTTGAGTTAACATACTTCTAATAAAATATCAATAGTTTTCTATTAAAGTTTAAAGTTTTTAAAACCCTTATTCACCCCCCCCCCCTCTAAGGGCGCCTCAAGATCCAACAATAATATCCCCCACACCCTGAGTAGGGATTGACTCCCTCTCAGCTGGATCAGGTAAATGCTCCTTTTCAGTATTGGCACTGGGATGGTCATCAGCTGAATCCATGACAGCATTCTGCTTGGCATCTTTAGCATTCTTCTGATGCTACCCCTCACTTGGGGCATTGTCATCGTTATTGTTGAAACCAGGAATTGGCTTCTATGCAGAGCTCGGGCCCTCAACGAGTTGAGGGGCAGCTAGCACTTACTGATTCCTTGGAAGGAACTGACCAGAGACTCGGAACTAAACATAGACCCTTGGTCGCAGCGAGGAGGTCCCACCACACACCCGGAAGATCTTTGAGTGCTTCCTTTCCCAAGCCAAAGCTGATACTGGGCACCTTGGAGAGCCTGAGAGCTAAGCTAAGACCACCTAGGGAGGAAGAAGCTCAGAAAAATGAGATTGGAATGCCCTCCCAAGGTGCCCTTCAAGGTTTATTTATAGTTTTTCAAGTCTGGTCTGCTAATAGTAGAATTCCGCCTTACACTTTTCCTATAGGCAGCCCAAAATGGTCTGCCAATAGCCAAACTCCGCTGTTTGGAGGGGCTAATTGCAGACCACTAGGGGTTTTTAGGTGAAAACGATCATGAACCTTTCCTGGGCGAGCCGCCCATAAGGGCCTCTCTCGCAAACCGAGAGGCTCGACTCGCTCACCTTCCTGCGAGCGACCGACAAGGACCTGACTTGCTCGCCCTCATGCGAGCGGCCGGAGAGAGCTCGGCTTGCCCAGCCCCTTGGCTCGCTCGCCTTCTTACTCTTTTTTCATGTTGGTTCCTTTGTCTCTGTTCACCCCCTGGCGGACACCATGGTTGTACACAATCCCCGCTCTTCGTGAGTCTACTTTAGGCTCGCGAAGAAACATCCAAACCCTGGTGTTCGCCGGCCCCTTGGTGACGTGGTGAGAATCTTTTGGTGGGCCCCATGCCCAAGGCTATAAATACCATCCTCTCTGATCGGTACATGAACTTTCTCTCCTTCTTTTCTGTCTCACGGCTCACTACTGCTCTGTCCAAGATGTCCAAGAGGGAGGAGATATTGGCTTGTCTTAAAGCCTCGCAAGCGAACCAAAAGTCCAAAGCCACCGAGCTCGCCCCCTGGATCTCTCAACAACCTGCCCCTCTCCCATCTCAGGTATTGGGAACAGTGTCCAGCAGTGTTCCTAATTTGAAGAAGTGCTCAGCTCAATCATAAGTACAAGTTGTATTTAATGTCATATCTAGTTCATGCTTGCAGAGATCAAACATTTTGTCTAGTACTTCAATAACTTTCCTAAGTACAATATCGTCAAAAAAGACTGGACATATCGTCGACAAGTATAGGCACATCGTTGAAATGATGAGCAAAGCAAAGAAGAATGATCATGCCTGTTGTCGTCGAAAAGGACCAAATGTATCATCGACAACAACATGCATATCATTGAAATGATATGTAGAGAAAAGCAGAGTGATCACATCGGCTATCGTCGAGATAGCATGCGTATGATAATATCGTTGTGACTTCAACACTACATCACCTCACAACGATATCAGAAAGCCGATGTGAAGAAGGAGACTTAAGCACAATACAGGACAAGATGTCGACGATATCGTCGAAAAGAAGCCTTGATGTTGATAAGACTAAGTCAAAATGAATATCATCGAAAAGAAGCCTTGACGTCGATAAGGCTAAGTCAAAATGAATGTCGTTGAAAAGGAAAAGGGGAGGTCAATGTCGAAGATATCGTTGAAAAGAAGCAGTGTCGTCGATAAGACTGAACAAGACAGGCATCGTCGTAAAGAATGCGTGACGCCGAGAAGACTAAAGAAGGTCATATGAAGACAGGTAGTTGCTGAAGAATAGTCTGTCGACATGATAACAATTATGTCGTCCACAAGATAAGGTGGTTACAGCGATATCGAGAAGACAAGAAGATCACGCTGGCACCAGTTAGATGACTTCATGATTGTCTTAAGTGCAAGTGCATAAGGGATGTCCCATATCGTAGAGATATCTCTATCTGAAGAAGAGGGAAGGAGATTTGAAGATCTGTCCTATCGTCAAGACACCGATAAGTCCTGTCGTTGAGATATTGTCCATGTCATCGTAACAATGGAAATATCGTCGAGACAGATTCAAAAGTAGCCAGACGCGTTGTTAGCTTATAATGCCGCCGCCTGATTGTCCAATCAGCGCGTGCTCTTTAGAGATGGGCGTCTGTCAATAAAGGACGTCATAGGTGACCATTAAGCGGCTCATCTGTCCTATAAAAGGAAATAATGATGCCCTAGAAAAGAGAGAGAACCAAGGAATGAAAAAGTATCCCACTGAGCATCTTGAATACAATAGTGCAAGTTGCAGTGAAGAAAAAGAAAGAAGGGAAGAACAAAACGATCATCCTGTGTTCTTCAAGTTGCAGTCAAGTCTCATCGACTGATAAGAATCGTTCAAGAAAGGAAGCCAGACAACATTAGGCAAAGAAAGAAAAGAAGTCGATCTCCCACAGGCAGTAGAACATATTATAAATCTTTCTTGTAAGGCATGCGGGCCAAAACTGTAGATCTAGTTTCAGATCTGTGTGTTAAGCATAAGGGTTTGAGATCTGTGAGTCTTGAAGGATAGGGCAGAGGGACTTGCGGGTCCAAACGTGTCGATCTTGCAGGCTCCGGTGCAGTAAAGGGGCTTGGGGCCTAGGCTGCAGGCAAGACTTGCGGGTCTGTGCTGTGTAGGGCTTGAGGGCCTGAGTGTCGAGCTTGTGGTCTCGGGTGCAGTGAAGGGGCTTGCGGGCCTAGGCTGCAAGGGCTTGAGGGCCTGAGTGTCGAGCTTGCTGGCTCTGGTGCAGTGAAGGGGCTTGCGGGCCTAGGCTGCAGGGACTTGCAGGTCCGAGTTGTAAGGCTTACGGGCCAGAGACATTGGCATAGTTTGCTGAGCCTAGCACACTGCTAGGTAGGCGCAGAGGGAAAGAGGACTACTCAAGAAACCCTATCTTGAGGAACCTCTATAAGTCTTTGTGTGTTTTCTGTGATGTGCTCTTCAATCTCTAAATCTATTAACTAGAAAACAAGAACATCAAAGAGGAATAAAACAATTTGAAAAACCTATTCACCCCCCCCCCCTCCCCCCTCTAGGTGATAAGCCAACACCCAATAACTAACAAGTGGTATCAAAGCGAGGTTTCTCAAAGAAAAGCTTAATAGCTTGAACAGATCTGCTCGTGGGTGTCCATTCATCATAGCTATGGAATCAAAAATAGCTACTTATTCTGGGGAGAATTTTGCCCTTTGGAAAGTAAGAGCTAAAATATTCATGGAGGCTATGGACCCTAGAATGTTTCAAATTGTTCAAGAAGGGCCATATGCCCCCAAGGCAGTGCCCAAGAAAATGACTAAAGATGAGATCATCCTAGTCAACTTGGACAAGGAAGCCAAAGATATTGTAGCTGGTGCAGTTGACATCTCAACATTTCAGAAACTGGCTCACTGCATAACAACAAAAGAGATATGGGACTCTCTAACAATCCTTATGGAAGGATAAAAAGAAGGAAGTGCAGAATCAGTACTGCCTTCCAAGAATCAGAAAGAAGAAAGAAGCAAGGTAGCTGAGAAGAAAGTCAGAACATTGAGTGACAGAGACTCAAGCTGTTCAAACTCAGAAGAGAATGCTTATTTTGGACTGACTACCTTATCTGAGTCAGAGGAGGAAACTCAGGATGATGTCTCTCCTGAACAGGTATGCATAAGAGCTCCTCTATCTACCTCAGACTCAGAATCTGAGACAAGTTCATCAGTAAATGATGACTTGTCCAAGCCATATGATGTCCTTCTAGAAGATCTCAAAAAGATCAAGATGCTCTGCAAGGAGCAAGATGAAAATATCTCAATCCTTCAAGCCAGAAATACTGATCTCTCTGAAAAAGTTGAAAAGCTAACTCTAGAGAATGCAGAGTTTTGTCAGCTCAAAAAGGACTTCATGGCAAGCTCCAACCTTGATCTGATAAGAAAATTTGGGAAAACTCTAAAGGCATTGATTGCCAGTAAGGATCTATGTTGGTCTCTAACCAAAGAGGTTGTACTTCTAAAGAAGGATAGAGACCAGCCTAGTACCCTAAAATCTAAGAATAATAATGTCAGACAGGTGGAGGATAAATCTTTCACTGCAAGGAAGCCTGTAGCAAGCTCCTCCAAATCCAAGATCATGCCAAAAATCTCTAGGCCGCCTCATGAAAGGATGATCACAAGGAGGCATAAAGTTACTGGATCTAGAGAAGAGGAGAAATCATTACAGAAGACTGACTCTAGAGGGAAAGCCACTCACAATCAGTACAGATCAGTCCCCTTCAAATATCTTTCTGTTCACACACAAAGGACTCATGCTCACACAGTCAGCCAGAAGGGAAGATACCACGGGTTTGAATGTTGGTGCTGTGGAAAGACTGGGCACTATGCAATTGATTGTTGGTACAATCTAACGGCTACAAGGGTAGCACATGCTAAACTTGCAAATAACTTTGTTCATTATCACAATGCTTATCCTGGAGCAATTAGATCCAGTATGCACTTTAAAGATAATAATATCCCAGGACCCAAAGCTACTTGGGTACCTAAGGGCTTGTAAACACATTTGTGCAGGTAGTCCAAGTGCCCACCAGAAGCAAATCTGGGCCTTGGACAAGTTGGCTGTTCTGGCTCATTGGCTGGAATAACAAAATTAATTTACTAACATTTTTAGTGTTGGGGTGATGCCAAAAGTTGTCTCCTAAGAAGGGTCGAAAGTTGCCCCAGGATGACAAGCTTAAGAAATCTGTATCGTCGATGCAGTAATTTATTACGATGACATAGCAGATGTTGCGATGATAAATGGATTAAGCTGGAAGGATGTGTATTCAATAAACATTTCGACGACAATCAGAAGTATCGTCGAAACAGAGTGCAGCTGTTTAACACGGCAGTAGATTGATCCATCAGAGCCGTCTGATCATTTTCACCGACACAGTCAAAGGTAATCGCCCCTTCACCTACCTACACTATAAATAGAGTGAATGCTCGAGAATAAAAATCATGCTATCATTTTCCCTAAGCAATTCATTCGACAACACACTGGTTAATCTCCGACGTTCTGCCTCCGCTCTTGCTCTGAATTGATGGCTCCCAAGAGAGAAGAAGCAATCTCTGGTTGTGAACTCCAGCGTGGGGGTTTCAACTCATGATCTGAGGAAATCAGGTCAGCGCTAGAGCTCCTGGAATCCACCGGCCTAGAGTATCTGCTGAGTGAGCCCTCAGTTCTTCTTCACCGAGAACTGACAGAGTTCTTCGGTGAATCCCGGCTCAACCATTCAGAATCTCAGATAAAATTCATTGTAACCAGTAAGAAGGTCAAAATTTCTGCCAAGAGTCTCAGGAAAATGCTCCATCTGCCGGGAATTGAAGGGGGAGAAGAAGAAGAGCTGACGACGGAGGATGTCTCAGCCAGTTATTCCTAGTGCGGCCATACCGGGAAGACCTACGGGTCAATCAAGAGGAATGAGTTCAATCAGAAAGGAAAATTGCTAGCAGACATCGTGGGAAAGGTAATGATATGCAAACCTGGGATGCACGACCAAATCTCTAAGGAGATGTTTGTCATCATGGCCAGGATAATTCTGACCAAGAAGACCGACTGGAGCGGATTTCTTTTCCAGAGAATAAAGAGTACTGAAAGTATCTAGTTGTGACCTAAATCACCTAGAGGGGGGTGAATAGGTGGTTTCTATAGCTTTTTGTGGAATTAAAAATATAACAAGTAAAGCACACAGAAAACCAAAGAGCACAGTACACAAAATGATTTATAGTGGTTCCCCGTACTTGGGTAGTCCACTTTGCACCTCACCTATCTAGCACGACCGACTAGACTAGGCTACTTCACTATCTCGGATTATCAATAATCCTACAACTTGGAGTCAAACTCCTACAATCTCGGAGAACAAACTCTCCTACAAAAACTCGGAGCAAAACAACTCCTACAAAAACTCGGAGCAAAACAACTCCTACAAAAACTCAGAGCAAACCACTCCTACAAAAACTCAGAGCAAAACAACTCCTACAAAAAAATAGTTGTAAAACAAACTTCTTGAAATCTCAAAGAGATTTGACTTCAGATCTGAGAAAATCGGTGCTCTTCATTCTTGCTTGAGAGATAACGTCTTGCACTAGAAGATCGAAGAAGAAGAAAAACCTTGCTTGAAAAACCTTGATCTGAATACTTGAATCGACTTTTTCCTTGATCTGTCAAATGCTCTTAGCAAGGAAAAGCAGCAGATACTCTTTTTGTCGGTGAGAGAGAAACTTGAGTGAGAGTAATAGCTGACAGTTCATAGGAAGAAGAGAGAAAGAATTCCACGATCAGTTGTGTTCAGAAAAATAGAACAGAATATATATCTATATCTTTCTCCAACGGCTATAAAGAATGAATAAGGAAATTAATTCTGTCAGCGGCTGTAATATTGAAATATAGGAATAATATATTCTCCAACGGCAGTCTGCAAGATTTAAGGAATAAATTCCATGAACACTTCACGCGGAGGAAGCCTAAATGGAAAGCATTTGAAAAACAAAGCAGCGCCAGCGCAATTTCAGATTCTGTCAAAATTTCGTCGAACGGAACAACGTTCGACGAATTTCCTTCCTTTTGTCGAACGGAGATTGACGAAGTATATATATAAACAGCGCCATGCAAAATGTCGATGGAAAATTTACTTTGTCGAGCGACGATCGACGAACTCGTGCGGTCGACGAATTTATCTGATTTAGTCGAACGATGTTCAACAGACGGTGGTCGACGAAATCAAACCAAACAGTGCTCGACAAATGTCTTCAGCTAACAGCACACCAGTGAATGACGAAAATACATCCATTCCGTTCGTCGAACGGCGTTCGACGAATTCTTTCGTTCGACGAATTTTTGCGTTCGACGAAACAGCTTCAAATTCAGCAAACCAGAGCGATGAAATATTTATTTCATTCGTCGAATGGCGTTCGACGAATTCTAGCGTTCGACGAAATCTTGTGTTCGACGAAAAGCTAAATACTTAGAAAAATATTTCTTCCTTCTTTCTTCCAGCAACTTTCTCTTAGCCTTCCTTTGTGCTTGAATATGAAGTACATCCCAATAGAGAGATTCCACATGAGTCAACACTTTGGTCCATAGAATGAGGAATTACATTGCATTGGTCTGTGTTTAGTGACTCATTGAAACCTGACATTGGTTTGTACTTAACCATTTAGAACCTGCAAACACATAACTGAAAATATCATCAAATACAACTCAATTCAACTTAGTTCAAAGGGACACTTCTTCAAATCAAGGTAATTGTGGCTACAATACCCAACAATCTCCGCCTATTTGAAGAAGTCAGAACCTATGTACTGAGTTGAATTGCACTTAGATAAATATATATATCAAAATAGATAAGGAGAGTTAAATAACTTAGCTTTTTCAACTTTCTCTCCCTTTCAACTTTGCCAATGCTAACTTTGCTGATTCCTCCCAACTTCAAATTCTCTACCAATTTCAACTTCTCTCCCCCCTTTCTGACTACTTCAGATAGGGAATAAAAAGCATGAGAGCTCAAAGCTCCCCCTCAGCAACTTCATGGGAGTTCACATTTGGGAGTATATCTTGAATATGTTGAATCAGCTCCCCCTCAATCTTTTCTCCCCCTTAGTCTTATCCCCCCCTTAGAATTTCATTTCCTGGACTGATTTCCTAAGCTTTTCAGCAACCTTACTATATACTTCTATAATCTGGTCAAGTACCATGAACATCCACTGTCCAAATGCCTGATTAGAGTGTTAACATTGCAATGGGTCATTCTTACATTGTTAACCCGTGGAGTCTTATAATTTCTGGGGTTAAACCAACAATCTATGGCGAAGTGACCAACCTTGCCACAACACCAACAATCGAATCGATTGTATCTTCTCTTGTTCTCCTGTTTTAACTTTTGAACGGGGAGTTTAATAGGAGCAACATTCTTAGAAGTAGAAGCCTCATGGTTGCAACACACGCATGACTCCTTCTTCTTTTCAAGAGATTTAGCAACAATAGATTGGATCTTTGGTGCTTTCTTAGCAACTGATCCATGTACAAATAAACCATAATCCTTGAGGATTACTTCTTCATAAGGTGCCTTGAAAGCATTTGTTTCGAGGCTTCGGAGATGGCTCCATCCTTGGTTCCTCTTACTTGACTCAACATGAGGTTGTCTTATACAATGACCATAGGATGCTTCAAGGTCAAATGGGTTTGTCGGAAAAACTACCTTCCTGAATGAAGGTTGACTTTGATCAGCCTTTCCCTTAGCTTTAACAGCTCTTTTCTCAGCAACCTTACTACTTTCAGCCTTATGACCAAGGCCACTACCCTTCGCAGGAGAAGAAAATCTATCAATGATTGGAAGAATAGTTCTTGGTTTAGAGAAGCTTTCAACTATCTTCATTTCCACCACTAACTTTTCTTATAATTCATTTATAAACTTCTCCTTAAGATTTAATAACGCGGAGGAGCTTTTAAGTTCATCTTTCAAGATTTGGACTTCTTCTTTGAGAGGATTCAATTTTTTAATTTCCTCCCTCAAATATGATTCCACCATCTTGAGAGAAGCAATCTCTTTTGCTTGAGATTTGACTACCTTGCGGCATTTGTCAAATCCTTCCAAAACGGCTATATACTGCGTCACTAATTCCGAATCTTCCTCTGAAGAATAGCCTTCATTCGCATTGGAGTTAGTTTCAGAAGCAGAAAGAGGAGTGTGCGAGTTTACCTTCCCTTCATAAGTTGTATCGTAGTTATCCAAATCTAAATTTGTCAGATGAGGTGTGTCATCATTTTCTGATGAGCTTGTTTCAGCTTCAGAGTCTGTAACAGACAGAGGTGACCTTATGCATACTTGTTCGGGATAGGTTTCATCTTGGATTTCCTCTTCTGACTCAGATAGCACAGTCAGAGCAAGAAGTGTTTCTTCATCTGAGCTTGACTTCCCTGAGTCGCTGTCGCTAAGAGTCTTAGTCTTCTTTGCTAAGAAGTTCTTTTCTTTTTTCCTTTTCCTTTGAAGGATTTCTTCTCTTTCTTCTTTTTGTATGGACATTCCGTACTTATGTGTCCTGGCTTATTACAGCAATAACAAATGATATCAGTCGAAACATGTTTATTCGATTTGGTTTTATACATGTCGTTGCTGTGTTCTTTCTTGTGATGGTCATCGTAATGTCTTGATCTTCTATGATCTGATGAGAAGGATTGACCTTACCTTTGCTTTCTTCTTCTGAGCAATTTCTTGAATTTCTTGGAGAGTGAAGGGAACTCTCCATCGGACATATCTGAGCTTGATGAGCAAGCCACAAACTTGTCATCTTCAACTAACGACTGTGTCCTTTCAAATGATCTAGCTTTACCTCTTTTTGACTCTTTGGCCTTCAGTACCACAGAGTTCTCCCTTCCAGAAGTGGAGCATCCTTCTTCTTCAGCTTTTCTAATACTCAGCTTTAGCTCATGTGATAGGAGCTTGCCAAACAATATTTGTGGCTCCATTATAGCCAACTTTCTGAATTCTCGGATAGCAATTGTCTTGGTATCCCATTCTTTCGTCAGGGATCTCAAGAACTTGTCATTTAATTCTCCGAAGGTGAATTCCCGATCATAATTTCTAAGACTGTTTACGAACTTGAAGAACTTTTCATAAGTGTTTGAGATGGAGTCTCTCGGATCTTGCTTAAATGCTTTATATTCTTGATTCAGCAAAGATCGTCGATCATCTCGCACTTCTTATGTACCTTCCATGAGAACCACTAGGGAATCCCATATTTCTTTTGCAGATTTGCAATGAATCAGATTTGCAACATAGAATCATCCACTGCACCAACAATGATGTTCTTGGCCTTTTTATCCAAAGAGACGAGAGCAATCTCATCCTTGGTCAATTCCAGCCTTTTCTTGGCTATTTGAATATTAGAATTTAGTGAAGAAGGTTTCATGGGGACATGAGGGCCTTCTTCCACAATCTGAAGAATTCTTGGATCGGTCGCTTCCATGTAGAACTTCACTCTTTCCTTCCACATGGGGAAGTTCTCTTTATTGTAGACTGGCAACTTGACGGAATCCTTGGATTTATCCATTCCGGACATACTGTCTCTTACAACTAAAATTTGTAGATCTTGTTCAAGGTGTTAACCTTGTATGAACAACCTAGCTCTGATACCAATTGAAAGTATCTAGTTGCGACCTAAATCACCTATAGGGGGGTGAATAGGTGGTTTCTATAGCTTTTTGCGGAATTAAAAATATAACAAGTAAAGCACACAGAAAACCAAAGAGCACAGTACACACAAGGATTTATAGTAGTTTCCCGTACTTGGGTAGTCCACTTTGCACCTCACTTATCTAGCACGACTGGCTAGACTAGGATACTTCACTATCTCGGATTATCAATAATCCTATAACTGAGTCAAACTCCTACAACCTCGGAGAACAAACTCTCCTACAAAAACTCGGAGCAAAACAACTCCTACAAAAACTCGGAGCAAACCACTCCTACAAAAACTCGGAGCAAAACAACTCCTACAAAAAAATAGTTGTAAAACAAACTTCTTGAAATCTCAATGAGATTTGACTTCAGATCTGAGAAAATAGGTCCTCTTCGTTCTTGCTTGAGAGATAAAGTCTTGCACCAGAAGATCGAAGAAGAAGAAAAACCTTGCTTGAAAAACCTTGATCTGAATACTTGAATCGACTTTTTCCTTGATCTGTCAAATGCTTTTAGCAAGGAAAAACAACAGATATTCTTTTTGTCGGTGAGAGAGAAACTTGAGTGGGAGTAATAGCTGACAGTTCACAGGAAGAAGAGAGAAAGAATTCCACGATCAGTTGTGTTCAGAAAAATAGAACAGAATATATATCTATATCTTTCTCCAACGACTATAAAGAATGTATAAGGAAATTAATTCTGTCAGTGGCTGTAATATTGAAATAAAGGAATAATATATTCTCCAACGGCTGTCTGCAAGATTTAAGGAATAAATTCCATGAATACTTCACGCGGAGGAAGCCTAAATGGAAAGCATTTGAAAAATAAAGCAGCGCCAGCGCAATTTCAGATTCTGTCAAAATTTCGTCGAACGGAACAACGTTCGACGAATTTCCTTCCTTTTGTCGAACGGAGATCGACGAAGTATATATATAAACAGCGCCATGCAAAATGTCGATGGAAAATTTACTTTGTCGAGCGGCGATCGACGAACTCGTGCGGTCGACGAATTTAACTGATTTAGTCGAACGATGTTCAACAGACGGTGGTCGACGAAATCAAAGCAAATAGCGCTCGACAAATGTCTTCAGCTAACAGCACACCAGTGAACGATGAAAATACTTCCATTCCGTTCGTCGAACGGCGTTCGACGAATTCTTTCGTTCGACGAATTTTTGCGTTCGGCGAAACAGCTTCAAATTCAGCAAACCAGAGCGATGAAATATTTATTTCGTTCGTCGAACGGCGTTCGACGAATTCTGGCGTTAGACGAAATCTTGTGTTCGACGAAAAGCTAAATACTGAGAAAAATACTTCTTCCTTCTTTCTTCCAGCAACTTTCTCTTAGCCTTCCTTTGTGTTTGAATATGAAGTACATCCCAATAGAGAGATTCCACATGAGTCAAAACTTTGGTCCATACAATGAGGAATTACATTGCATAGGCCTGTGTTTAGTGACTCATTGAAACCTGACATTGGTTTGTACTTAACCATTTAGAACTTGCAAACACATAACTGAAAATATCATCAAATACAACTCAATTCAACTTAGTTCAAATGGACACTTCTTCAAATCAAGGTAATTGTGGCTACAATACCCAACAAGTACCCTGAAGACCCCCTCCTATGGAAGAATTATATCACTATTCTTTTTGATAAGCCTGAATGAAGTGCTACATAGAAGAATGGGAGTTCCCCTGCACTACTCCAAACGGCTGGACACAATGATGATTGATCGCTGGGATATGTCAATTCCCAAAGCATCCCCTGATGCAGCACCCGCTTCAAAGAAGCAAAAGAAGAAAGCCGTCCAAGCCGTTCACTCTGACGAAGAAGTGTCATCAAGCAGTTCCGATGATAGCTCCCCACCTCTACAACATCCCGGTGTGACATCTTCTTAAGGGGATGCACATGCATCAGTTCTTACACCTGCTCACAAAGAGGTTATTGAAGAAGATAGAAACCCCGACTTGGGGAGTGTTCCTGTTGAGGGGGAGTCCCAACTTGGGTGCTCCGCCCAAGATGATGAGATGATTGATGGGGAGCTCCCGGCAGGTGGCTCAACCTAAGGAGATGCTCAAGTTGAGGGGGAGACCTAATTGGGGTACTCTGCCCTAGAAGATCAAGGAAATGTACCCCCTGCTCTAGAAGATCAAGGTAATGTGCCTGAGCCCATGGAAGACACCACTCCTTCAGACTGCCGAGAATTAATCATAGCAAGTAAGATTGTGCTTACATCTCCAAGTGAGATAATGCCAGAGATTTCCAAAGGGAAGGCCAAAGTTACAGTCCACATCAGTGAAGAGTCATCTGAAGATATCTCTGAAGAAGCTATACAGGAAAGAGAAGATGAAGAAGAACAAGTTGCTGAGCCATCTTCGGTTCAGTCAGGCTCTCTCTTTCACATGATATCAGCCCTACTGATTGCTCAGCGGAAACTACTGGAAACTTCTATCGTAAATACTGTGGATGGTCTAGGGAAGGAGCTGAAGGCTGAGTTCAAGGCTGTAAGGAAAGACATACTCAATCTCAACACCTAATGTGCCCACTTCTACACCCTGGCAGCTCCGGCAATAGAAAAGATGAGTGAGGAAGTCAACAAGGTGGGACATCAAACCCACAAGATCCTGACAAATCAAATAACATTCTCAGAAAATGTGGAATATGCTTTTGAGCAGATAGAAACAGGTGCTACCAATCATAGGAATCAAATTTTGAACAAGGTCAATGAGAATGATCATAAATTAGATGCCCATCTACTCGAAATAAGGAACAATCTGGATGTGACTGAACAGAACCTGGATGAATAGTTGATTCTGGTCAGAGAAGGTCTTGAAGAATGGATAATTGAACAAGTCCTAAAGGGGAGAAGGAAATAATAAATGCTGGATCCCATCAAGCCATGTGTATAGCTAATCAAGTGAAGCAGACAATGCAAAATCCCCCATCAGCATATGAAGTTACTAACCCATCAGTAAGCACTGACTCAGCGGAGTATGGCGTAGAAATCGGATAATCGACAACCTCTAGGAAAAGGAAGAAAATTCAGAGTAACAAGTATAGGCAAAAGAGGCCGAGGGAAGTTGAGCTGGATCCACAATCAGGAAGGTGGAGTCCTGACTCAAGAGAAATTATAACAGAATCATGGATAGAATTTGGATACCCTCAAGAGAGCTATCAAAGGGTATACCAGTCGGTTGAATGGGAGAAACATCTGAAGCATCTAGAAAGAAGGAAGAATCACAAACTAGCATTCCCATGTTGTCCTCCTCCTTCTCCTAAGAAGATTCCAAAGCCCATCAACTACTATCAGAGGCAAAGGAAGAAAGACAAAGGTGCAAGCAGCAGCAGACATTGAGGAGCACCAAATAGAGTTAAAAATTAGAATGGGGCAAATGAATGCTAACTTTTATTCAAGAACATTTAATCTATCTATATGATTGGTTCCTAATGTCAAGAACATTTAATCTATTTTTGTGATTGCTGCTTAATGTGATTTTATTATCTGAAATCTTAAATCTGTATGTGTGTGGCATTTATCATTGAGGTGAGTTAGGACTTCTTCAAATAGGTGGAGATTATTGGGAACAGTGCCTAGCAGTGTTCCTGATTTGAAGAAGTGCTCAGCTCAATGATAAGTACAAGTTGTATTTAATGACATATCTAGTTCATGCTTGCAGAGATCAGACAATATGTCCAGTACTTCAATAACTTGCCTAAGTACAATATCGTCAAAAAATACTGGACATATCGTCGACAAGTATAGGCACATCATTGAAATGATGAGCAAAGCAAAGAAGAATGATCATGTCTGTTGTCGTCGAAAAGGACCAAATGTATCGTCGACAACAGCAGACATATCGTCGAAAACATATGCAGAGCAAAGCAGAGTGATCATATCGTCTATCGTCGAGCCAGTATGCGTATGATAATATCATTGTGACTTCAACACTACATCACATCACAACGATATCAGAATGCCGAGATGATGAAGGAGACTTAAGCACAACACAGGACAAGATGTCGATGATATCATCGAAAAGAAGCCTTGACGTCGATAAGGCTAAGTAAGAATGAATATCGTCGAAAAGAAGCCTTGTCGTCGATAAGGCTAAGTCAGAATGAATTACGTTGAAAAGGCAAAGGGGAGGTCAGTGTCGAAGATATCGTTGAAAATAAGTTGTGTGGTCGATAAGATTGAACAAGACAGGCATCGCCATATAGAAGGCGTGTCGCTGAGAAGACTAAAGAAGCTCATATGAAGACTGGCAGTTGTTGAAGAATAGTTGTTGACATGATAACAATTATGTCTTCGACAAGATAAGGTGGTTACAGTGATATCGAGCAGACAAGAAGATCACGCTGACATCAGTTAGATGACTTCATGATTGTCTTAAGTGCAAGTGCAGAAGGGATATCCCGTGTCGTCGAGATATCTCTATCTGAAGAAGAGGGAAGGAGATTTGAAGATTTGTCCTATCGTCAAGACAATGACAAGTCCTGTCGTCAAGATATTTTCCATGTCGTCATAACAATGGAAATATCATCTAGACAGATTCAAATGTAGCCAGACGCGCTGTCAGCATTTAATGCCACCGCCTGATTGTCCAATCAGCGCGTGCTCTTGAGGGTTTGGCATCTGTCAGTAAAGGACATCATAGGTGACCGTTAAGCGTCTCATCCACCCTATAAAGGGAAACAATGATGCCCTAAAAAAGAGAGAGAACCAAGGAATGAAAAAGTATCCGGCTGAGCATCTTGAATACAACAGTACAAGCTGCGGTGAAGAAAAAAGAAAGAAGGGAAGAACAAAACGATCATCCTGTGTTCTTCAAGTTGCAGTCAAGTCTCATCGACTGCTAGGAAGCGTTCAAGAAAGGAAGCCAATCAACATCAGGCAAAGCAAGAAAAGAAGCCGATCTCCACCAGGCAGTAGAACATATTGTAAATCTTTCTTGTAAGGCTTGCGGACCAAAACTGTAGATCTGGTTTCAGATCTGTGTGTCAAGCTTGAGGGCTTGTGATCTGTGAGGCTTGAAGGCTAGGGAAGAGGGACTTGCGGGTCCAAACGTGTCGAACTTGCGGGCTCGGGTGTAGTAAAGGGGCTTGCGGGTGTAGGCTACAGGCAAGACTTGCGTGCCTATGCTGTGTAGGGCTGGAGGGCTTGAGTGTCGAGCTTGCGGGCTCGGGTATAGTGAAGAGGCTTGAGGGCCTAGGCTGCAGGGGCTTGAGGGCCTAAGTGTCGAGCTTGCGGTCTCGGGTGCAATGAAGGGGCTTGCGGGCCTAGGCATGTGGGCTGGAGACATTGGCGGAGATTGCTGAGCCTAGCACACTGCTAGGTAGGCGCAGAGGGAAAGAGGACTACTCAAGACACACTGTCTTGAGGAACCTCTATAAGTCTTTGTGTGTTTTCTGTGTTGTGCTCTTCAATCTCTAAATTTATTAACCAGAAAACAAGAACACCAAAGGGGAATATAACAATTTGAAAAAACTATTCCCCCCCCCCCTCTAGGTGATAAGTCGACACTTAATAACTAACATCAGGTTAAGAGGGCTAAGACCATCCGACGGCCGCTCGGGGAGGATGAGACATCTCCGATGTCTCCCTCTCCCCGCCATGAGCTCGCTTCGCAGGTTCTGCTAAAAAAGGACTCAATATCCCAAATAGTGTTCGCTTAACTTCATTTCCTTGTTCGCAGGTCCCTCCCGCAGAGAAGAATCTTAACAGGCCATCAATAATGGGGTCTCACCCCCCATCCCCTGGGAGGACTGATCCCCCCTGATGCGAGGACCTCTATCCTGCGAGCCTCACCCTCGCGTCCTAGTAAGCCGTTTGGCTTCTCCTCTCTCTCTTCTTTGGTCCCTGACCCACTTTATTTCATTTTGCAGAGTCTCCTCTCGTGAACTCAGAGAGGCGAGTCCCCACTCCGGTGGGATCGCCGGCCCCACCTAAAATGAACATCATTACTCCTGGGTTCGGCACTCTGGGCCAACAGAGACCAGGTGGCTTGCTACTTGCCGAACCCCGGGTTGATGATGGGACAACGCACTGCCCTGGCTTGGGAAAGTCGATCACCCCGTCCTTTACTGAGGCCTTCAGGGGCCAGCCGAGCTCTTCTCGGCCGTGACCCCGTACCATTTGCCACTCGCCAGGTTAAGTAATTTCTGCCGATTATTTCTCTCGTTCCCCCTTATGCTGATTTTTTTTCATTCGCAGGTGCTCCTCCAACCCCGACTACCGAGTCAGAGCATGGGGAGGTGGAGATGTCGCCCCCGCCCATGCCGAGCCAGGTCGCGGATTTCTTGGGGGACCCCGGTGACCCAGAACATATGAAAAGGGGAGTCACCGATATATTCCAAAAACACACCTCCATGCTTCGAGAGCTATATGATCAGAATCGGATGGACCGGATCTCTTACGAGGAGAGGTTTGCAGCGATGGAGGATGTGAGCGCGCGTGTCCTTGCCGAGGTACAGCAGGTCGCTCGCAGCGAGGTCACCTCCCCTGGGGTGTACCTTGCGCGAATCGAGGACTACATGTGGCTGATGCAGCGCGAGGTCCAGTCGGTCCGCGAGTACCATTATCCGAGGATTCCTCCGCGCTCTAGTGCGCGAGGCAGCCGCCGCTGGAAATGGCACAATTATTGAACAACTATCTTTCATTGTTATTTATTGCTTGTCATCGTTATTATTTTCCCTCGCTTCTAGGGGTTCTGAACAATTAGTGACTTTGTAATAAGGACATTCCCGCTCTCTCGCGAGCTTTCTTTCTGGCTTGCTTTGCATAATTTCTACCGTTATGTTAATTGTGCCCTCCCCTTGCTTGTTTTTTGTTTGATATGCCTGGCTCGCGGGATATCGCCACGCTATCGCGACTTTTGCTTTTTTCTTTTTGCATCTTTGGCTCGCTAGCGGCGAATCAGCGGATAAGGCCCCAAGAAGCTGAAAAATCACCGCGCGATTTTGCTATCCGCACCCCCCGACGCTTCGACTTCTTCCCGCCCTTTTCATTTCTATAGATAGTCGTTGTCTTTTACTTTCTAACTTCCGCATTAACTGTCTCCAGCCCTTCTTTTATCTTCCAGGCCCTCTCGCTAATTTTAGCTCGCGCTCGCGCTTTTTCTGGTTCACAGCTACTAACGTCATGGTTGTCGAGGGCGAATCCGAAGGGCGAGCCAGGTGTGCCGGGGATTTTTGCGACCAGACTTTGTTCTGTGCCTCACTCACCGGTGACGAGTTCCTAGTCACGGTGGACAAGTACATCCCTTCGGGGTATGTAGCTCGCCGCCACCCTCAATGATCCGTCCACCGACGAGCTCGCCATCCCCATTGCTCATTTTTAGAATGGGTTGCGACTCCCACTCTGGCCAGAAGTATGCCAGGGAATTTACTAGATCCTCGTAATTCTTACTCGCCTCGCGGGGAGCATGCTAACCTTACCTTGGTGAATTTTTCAGTTACTCAAGTACTACGTCGTCCTATTGAGCCAGCTAACGCCGAACACGATCGTCGTGGTGGTCGCGTTCGCTTGCTACCTGCGGGAGGAGAAGATCGAGTTTAGCCTGCTCGCCTTCCGCAAAGTCCTCTCCTTTCATGCATACAAAGATGGGACAACCCACTTTGCGAGCCAGCATGTCACCGTTTGCGAAACGGTGAACAAAGCACACTTCTGGCACCAGAAATTCGTCCTATTTAAAGGACCGTTTGGCAACATCCCCTTCTCCCCCCTCCAACGGGATGATGCAACCTACCGCCCTCCTGCCTCGCTCAGCGGTGACGATGCGAGGCTCTATTAATACTTGGATGGTAAGAACATCGAGGTCTTCTACCTCCGGCAGAGGGTGGACTCGCTGCTGCCGGTCCCGTAAGGGGATGGTTCGGCTCGCACTCACAAGCTTTTATATGTTTCTTTATTTTATCCACTAAGGCTCTGTTTGGGAGGACTTATTTTCATCGGTCAAGCGGTCAGGACCGCATGAACCGGACCTTAATAAAGGTCCGGTTCATGCGGTCGTGACCGCTTGACCGGTGAAAATAAGTCCCCCCAAACGGAGCCTAAATCTTTCATTGCCTTTGCAGGTGAGCGGGTTTGATAGGAAGATTATTTTCCAAAAACTTGATAAGAAAATAATTTTACGAAATTGCTAGAGGCAAGCGCACCTATCGCGTGTAGTATATATATGATAAAAATATCATAACATAGTCGTATTAGTCCTGGGTCCCGTCGAGTATTGTTACTTCGAGAAAACTGCTATTGTTTTATCGGATTAAAAATAAGTGATGAAAGTGATAATTAAAAAACACAAAACAAAAATGATAACATAACAATCGCGGGCTTGGTGTGCGTTTAGCAAAAACCAAGAAAAGCGATAGAAAAGACAAAAAGGACGCACTAAATTAAAACGCACACACTCTACGAAATTGAAATGAAAGCGATAAATTGCAGGAATTAAAGAAATGCAATCCCTACCCAAATAGGTAGAGGGGAAATAAATGCGTGAGCAAGTTCTACCCAAACGGGTAGACGGGAAATAAATGCAGTGCAAGTTCTACCCAAACGGGTAGACGGGAAATAAATGCAGTGCAATAATGAAATAAAACTAAGCTATTAAACGAAATAACGAAAACAAAAACACGAATTAAAAAGTAATGACAACGAAAAAAAATGACGGAAACGAAAATGATTAAAACATAAAACAACAAAAACACGAATAATAAAAACATAAAGTGAAAATACGAAAACGAAGAAAGCATTACGAGAGAAAAACGCTCGCTTTGAAGCGATTTTAAACGCAGCCCGAATATCCCATTCTAAACTACCGTGTCAAGGAAGAAAAGAATGAAAAATTATGACGACGCATAAATTCAAATATAAGCGAGAAAACCGATTTTATGGCGACGAATAAATCTAGCTAAAGAAAAATTGCGAAAATTGAAGTGCGGAAATAAAGCTAAGTTATGAATTGAAATACGGTGCAGAAATAAAGCTAAGTTATGAATTGAAATACGGTGCAGAAATATGAAATTGCAGAATTTGAAATTACGCTACGAATGCACGAAAAAACTAAATTTATTTATTGCCATAATAACGGGGTTTACAGGAAATAAAATTACAAAATTAAAAAACATTTAATTTCAACATTTATATTACAAAAAGAAAATAAAATAAACACCTAATTAATTACATAAAAAAGAAAATAAAAAATTACAAAAAGTGGACAAAATATTGTGGAAGATCACCCAAAAGGGCAATCCATTAGGAGCCAAGAGGTTCCAAGAGGTTCCAAGAGGGGGAATTGATGAGGGGGTCGGCCTCTATTTATAGGCAAAATTTTGGAATTACACGCCCTCGGTCACGGGCGTGTCTGAGGGCGTGACGCGGCTTGGGGTGCGAATAGCCAGAACAGCTGGATCCAGGCTGGCATCTAGAAGGTTTGATCGGCGACTTTGGAAGTACACGGGCGTGTTCTAAGGAACACGGGCGTGTTCGATGTCGGCAGGCTTGAGCTTGAACTGGGCGTGACACCTGGCGTGTCCTTTGGTTTTCTGGAAGCTTTGTTGAGTCACGGCCTCGGTCACGGGCGTGACTAGATCACGGCCGTGACATTGGGCGTGACATTGACATTTGGGCTCGAATTCTGGCTGAACAACCAACACGGGCGTGACCTAGTACACGGCCTCGGTCACGGGCGTGACCGAGGGCGTGACCTAGTATTTGAGCTGGAAAAAAAGACAAAAATGAAAATTATCAGAAATTATTGAACACGCCCTTGGACACGGGCGTGTCCGAGGGCGTGACTTAATAAAATTACAGAAATTTTATAAAATGAAAATAAAACTAAGTTAAAAACAAAAATAGCAAAAACAACATTTTATTCATTAATTTACATATATTATTTACAAATTTAATTAAAACTATACTAAAAACTATATAGAAAAATGCGTATATTTTCTATTTATCAAACACCCCCATACTTAAGCTTTTGCTATTCCAGAGCAAAAGTAAGGGATACCTATAAGACGTTAATAAAATTTCTAATTTACTAAAAATTTTATTTAATCAAAAGTGAGATCGAAATAAATTTAGGAGATTTAAAGAGGTAAGTCCTAAATTGTGAAGATAATTTAAAAAGAGCGAAAAAGTTTTAGCGAGACTTCGAAAGTTAGCTAAATAGCGTCGAATATTGTAGTCTTTGGCGCCTTTAATTAGAGTAGAATTATATAAAACTTTAACTTTTTAAAGAAAGTTTTTTAAGAATAAATAAAACCTACCAATTATGCTCTCGCAAACTTTTTAAATTAAAATCTAGCTTACAATTTTAGTGGCTAAGGGGTAGGGGAAAAAGAAAGCCTTGGCAAAAAGAAGAGTGCTTGGATTAGGGGTGATGGATTTAATCCTCTCACCCCACCTTTTTGGTGGTTTACTTTGGTTCCCAGCGTTGGTTTACGGGGATAATTGAAATCTTTTAAACTTAACCCAATGCCCGTGTTTGCGGAATTTTATTTTTTATTCCCATTGACACGGGATTTCTTTTAACAATATTGGGTGCCTGTGTTTACGGAATCTTTTTATTCCCATTGACACAGGATTTCTTTTAAAAACTTCTTCTTTTACTTTTTTATGCCAAGCTAAAGGGGTGAGGGTTTCAAAAGAAAAACTAGAATAATAAAAAAGGATTTGAGAGCAAAATTTAGTAGATTAGAATATTCCTAAAGTTTCACAAGTTTCGAGTTAGAATAATTGAATCTAAAAAAGGTTTGCCAATATAATACAAAAGCGAATCTATTTAGGGTTAACTCGAGGTAGTGCTAAAAATTTTGTTCTCAAATTGAATTAAAATCACAAGATATTCTTTACTACCAAAATTCCTCGATTTAAATTTACAAACTATGATGCAAATAAAATGGTTTTAGCAAATCAAAAATAGTGAAAACGCTTAAAGATAAACTCTACCTAGCCTTGGAAATAACAAAAAGCTAAGTAGGGGTTTTTATTCTATTTTTGGAGTTTTTTGATAAGTTTTTCTTTTCATCAAAATTTTTTTGGAGTTTTTAAGATATGATATTTTTTGATTTTTTATAACAAAATACATATATAAATACTTAATAAAAACAAAGTAACAAAAAGAAAGAAGAAAATTAAGAAAAGCAAAAATACATACAAAATATTTTTTTTGGTTTTTTGTAAGAAATTTTTCATCATAATTTTTTGGTTTTTTAATTTTATTAAAAATATGTACATTAATACTAAAAAAGAAAAAGAAAGAGAAAGAAAGGAAAATAAAAATTTATATAAAATTTTTTGGTGTTATGACAAAATGAATTTTGTTATAACAAATTTTTAAGTACATATTTTCATCATTTTTTTTGGATTTTGATTTATTTTCAAATATGGATATTTATATACAAACAAAAATATAAAAATAAAACGTGTATAATAATTTTTTGGTGTGTTTTTTTTTTCAAGTTATTTAATAATTTTTTTGGATTTTTTTTGATTTTGTTACATATTAAAATTTTACAAAAAGAAATGAAAAATAAAAAGAGGGACAAAGATGTTGCAACATAAATTTATTATGTCATAACAAATTTTGTTATGTTATAACAAATAGCTTTTTTATGTTGTAACAAATTGCTATTTTATTTATTTTGTTATATTTTTGTTTTTGAAAACATACCATACCCCCATACTTAAAATCAACATTGTCCCCAATGTTGAAGTAAGTATGAGGAACAATTCTATATATGTACAAAAGCATGAAAAAGAGGAAAAAGAAAATACAATGGGGGAAAAAGCAGGGGGAAAAAGCACGCCCCTATTTTGGAGACGGGATAACCGGAATAATTACCTGCAAAAGATGTTAAAACATAATAAAGGTTATTTACAAGGGGGGGGGGATAAAAATGATAAAATCATATGCATATATATATAAGTTTTTTATTTGTTTTTCCAATTTTTCTTAGTTACAAAAAAAAAATAAAACATAGATTCATAAAGCAAACTATATATATATATATATATATATTTTGGGAGATCTTTCTAACACATATTTTCATCATTATTAAAATATGCATATATATATATAAACCTTTATACTTAATAAAAATAAAAAATAAAGAGAATCTTTAAAATAAAAAGCAAAGAAGAAGAAGTGAAATGAAAGGATAAAAGTAATAGGGTTTCCCCTTTTCAAAATATCGACAAAAATCCCCTTTCGGGTCTGTCGAGTAATCCTACTTCGAGAAAACTACCTATTATTCTATCTCAAAAATTCCAAAAATTCTTTTTGATTTATGTTTCAAAATTTTCCATTATTTTGTCATTTTAATTAGAGTATTATTTTGTTTTGTTTAAATATGCATAGATAATCTTAATGAAAATAAAATAGAAATCATATCATTTTTTTCTTTATGCATATTTATATTCAAAATAAAACTTAATAAGTAATAAAACTTAAGAAAGATAAAAAAAAAGCATATATTTTTTGGATTTTTCAAATCAATATTTTCATCATTTGTTGGATTTTTAATATGATAAGAATATATATAAACACTTAACAAAAAGAAAAGCAAGAAAAAAGGAAAGAGGAAAAAAAGAAAAAGAAAAAAAATAAGAAAGCCAAAAATACTTAATTAATTTTTTTTTTTTTTTTTGGGATTTTTTTTTTTTAGTTTTTCCATCATCATTTTTTTTATTTTTCAAAATTTGGCCAAATATTTACATATATAATTTACATATATAAAACATAAAAATAAAAATAAGAAAGAAAGAAAAAAAGAGGAAAAAGATATTTACAAGAAGAAAGATACATAATTATATTAATTTTTTTGGATTTTTCTTATATGTACATTTATATACATAATGATACTAAAAATAAGAGAACAAAAATAATAAGAACAAGAAAGAGAAAGACAAAGTGAAAAGGAATTTTTATGATTTTTGGTTTTTTTTATATCACAAAAAGGATGAAATATATATATAAAGTAAAACCACATATTTTTTTTTTTTTTGAGTTTTCTAAATGTATTTTCATCATTTTTGAAATACGCATATTCAAATTTATATTAAAACATAAGAAAAAACAAAATTAATAAAGAAAATCTTTAAAATGAAAAGCAAAGAAGAAAATGTAGAAATAATAAGATAAAAGCAACGGGGTTTCCTCTTTTCAAAATATCGACAAAAATCCCCTTTCGGGTCTGTCGAGTAATCCTACTTCGAGAAAACGATCTATTGTCCTACCTCAAAATTCCTAGAATTCATTTTGATTTTGATTATAAAGTTTTTCATTATTATTTTTCATTTTGAAATTTGAAATAATATGTTTTCAAATATGCATAAAAAACTTTAATGAAAAACAAAATAGAAATCCTATCATTTTTTTTTTGGATTTTCTTATAGGCATATAAAGAAAGAACATATGTTTTTTTTTTTAATTTTATATATTTACAAATTAAGGCTTAATGAAAAGGAAGAACATATATTTTTTTTTTGTTTTTGTTTAATGAAAAAGCATGTTCTTGATAAAATTTTTTTTTTGGTTTTGGGGGTTTTTTAATTTTTTTTGATTTTTTTGAAGATGATAAAATCAATAACGTAAACTCTTTTCGCAATATCGACGAAGGCTCCCCGGCAACGGCGCCAAAAACTTGATAGGAAAATTATTTTCCCGAAATAGATTCGGTAAGAAAATAATTTTATTTAATTGCTAGAGGCAAGCGCACCTATCGCGTGTAGTATATATATGATAAAAATATCATAACATAGTCGTATTAGTCCTGGGTCCCGTCGAGTATTGTTACTTCGAGAAAACTGCTATTGTTTTATCGGATTAAAAATAAGTGATGAAAGTGATAATTAAAAAACACAAAACAAAAATGATAACATAACAATCGCGGGCTTGGTGTGCGTTTAGCAAAAACCAAGAAAAGCGATAGAAAAGACAAAAAGGACGCACTAAATTAAAACGCACACACTCTACGAAATTGAAATGAAAGCGATAAATTGCAGGAATTAAAGAAATGCAATCCCTACCCAAATAGGTAGAGGGGAAATAAATGCGTGAGCAAGTTCTACCCAAACGGGTAGACGGGAAATAAATGCAGTGCAAGTTCTACCCAAACGGGTAGACGGGAAATAAATGCAGTGCAATAATGAAATAAAACTAAGCTATTAAACGAAATAACGAAAACAAAAACACGAATTAAAAAGTAATGACAACGAAAAAAAATGACGGAAACGAAAATGATTAAAACATAAAACAACAAAAACACGAATAATAAAAACATAAAGTGAAAATACGAAAACGAAGAAAGCATTACGAGAGAAAAACGCTCGCTTTGAAGCGATTTTAAACGCAGCCCGAATATCCCATTCTAAACTACCGTGTCAAGGAAGAAAAGAATGAAAAATTATGACGACGCATAAATTCAAATATAAGCGAGAAAACCGATTTTATGGCGACGAATAAATCTAGCTAAAGAAAAATTGCGAAAATTGAAGTGCGGAAATAAAGCTAAGTTATGAATTGAAATACGGTGCAGAAATAAAGCTAAGTTATGAATTGAAATACGGTGCAGAAATATGAAATTGCAGAATTTGAAATTACGCTACGAATGCACGAAAAAACTAAATTTATTTATTGCCATAATAACGGGGTTTACAGGAAATAAAATTACAAAATTAAAAAACATTTAATTTCAACATTTATATTACAAAAAGAAAATAAAATAAACACCTAATTAATTACATAAAAAAGAAAATAAAAAATTACAAAAAGTGGACAAAATATTGTGGAAGATCACCCAAAAGGGCAATCCATTAGGAGCCAAGAGGTTCCAAGAGGTTCCAAGAGGGGGAATTGATGAGGGGGTCGGCCTCTATTTATAGGCAAAATTTTGGAATTACACGCCCTCGGTCACGGGCGTGTCTGAGGGCGTGACACGGCTTGGGGTGCGAATAGCCAGAACAGCTGGATCCAGGCTGGCATCTAGAAGGTTTGATCGGCGACTTTGGAAGTACACGGGCGTGTTCTAAGGAACACGGGCGTGTTCGATGTCGGCAGGCTTGAGCTTGAACTGGGCGTGACACCTGGCGTGTCCTTTGGTTTTCTGGAAGCTTTGTTGAGTCACGGCCTCGGTCACGGGCGTGACTAGATCACGGCCGTGACATTGGGCGTGACATTGACATTTGGGCTCGAATTCTGGCTGAACAACCAACACGGGCGTGACCTAGTACACGGCCTCGGTCACGGGCGTGACCGAGGGCGTGACCTAGTATTTGAGCTGGAAAAAAAGACAAAAATGAAAATTATCAGAAATTATTGAACACGCCCTTGGACACGGGCGTGTCCGAGGGCGTGACTTAATAAAATTACAGAAATTTTATAAAATGAAAATAAAACTAAGTTAAAAACAAAAATAGCAAAAACAACATTTTATTCATTAATTTACATATATTATTTACAAATTTAATTAAAACTATACTAAAAACTATATAGAAAAATGCGTATATTTTCTATTTATCAGGGTTCTTCCCATCCATCCACCGCATGCGAGGAGCGCATCCCTCTCCTCCAGCTCTCTCTCCATCGCAGCCGCCGAGGCATGTCCGAGACCCTCTTGGCTCAACCTCTGGCAAGAAACGACCTCCTCCCGCGAGCCAGCACAGCGGGGAACCTCCTGCCAAGAAAAAGAAAAAGGACGCCCCTTCCACATCCAAAGCGAAAGAGGTCGTGGACCTTAGCGAGGCAGAAGTTCCGCTCCCTCCGCTCGCAAGTCCAAAAGATGCCAAGGAGAGAAGCTGGGCCGCGGATGTTTTGGGCTAGCCCAAGCCGCCGAGCCACAAGAACTTCGGCCTCAGTGCGCGGCTTTCGAATGCGTTCGGTGAGCCGCTGCTCGCATGGGATCTTGACCACAACAGGATTTATGCTCTTTGTTCCTCCCCTCCTAGGTCGAGGGCGAAACGGTCGAGGGCGAGGCGTTTGCCCTCGCCTTCGGGCTATACGGTCGCGAGGATGCCGCTGGTTTCAGCGCCCTGCGATCCCGGCTGCTCTCCCACGAGGCCATGCGAGCCCACTTCCGGTCCATGGAGCTCAGCCACATGGTGACTCTGCGGTACCTCACCGCGGAGAGGGATTCTACGGATCTCTAGAGCGACCTCAAGGAGGCCTCAGACGAGATCGCGAGCCTCAAGGGAAGAGAGGCCATTTCGGAAGGTCTCCTCGCCATCCTTCAAGGTGGAATGGTATGTCATTCGTACAACTTCAACCTCGCTCGCCATATTTTTCCTTTACCAGACTCAACCTCTTCTTTTATAGGATGCTGAAATGGGGAGCCAACTCCTCTTGCGAAACACTGACCTGGGGAAGGAGGTCACGTTCCTAAAGGCGCTGGTCTGCGAGCTGACCTGAGCAGTTCTCCCTCCATCCCCTCCGCGAGCTGGGACTTGCAAGAAATCTCGAGACGAACAGGAGGCGACCCGCAAGAATTCTATGGGCGTTGCCTACCTCGTCTTCGAGACCCTCAAAGGCGCGGGTCTGCTTTCCCCGGATTCCCTGGAGCTCGGCATCGAGGACGTCGTCTCGGACCTTGTCACGCCGATCCAAGAGCCCGACGACCGCGGGAGCGAGGAAGATCTATCCAGCGACCAGCATTAACTTTTTAATTTTTGATGTAATACTTTTGCTTTTACCCGACGATTTCACAGTTATTTTGTAACACCTTTTTGAGAAAAGAAACATGGAACATTTGTCTATCTTTTGATTGCATTTCGATCTCCCTCGCGCCAGTATTCTTTTCTATGCTCACACATATGTATTTTGTTTCTCTTGTGCTCATATGCACATGTCTCCACGCTGTTATTTAAGCTCGCGTTCACACACTTCTTATTGGCGATAGTCTTAAGGTTTACCATTTCATCGTGCTTTCATTTTGTCTCAATATCTTACCTCGCGCATATCCAATAAAGCGTCCGCATAGCTTATCCCGCTTAGGAGCTTGGTTTGATGGTCAATCTGTTTGCTTTCGCGTAAGGCGTGGTCTGCTTCGCGCCTCTAGCTCGCCCAGCGGGGCCCTTGCGAGCGGGATTCAGGCATTGCTTATGAATTCTCCAGGTGTTTTTTTGCGAGCTAGGACCCGGACCGAAGAGCCGTGCGACCACCATATCTAGCAGTCTAGACATTACCCTTGGACTTGGCGCTTTTCACCAATTGTTGTCTTTCATTTCTCGCGAGCGACCCCCAGGGCTCTCCCAATCCAGGCCTTGAGAGATTTGGCGAACCGTGCCCCTTAACATGAATAACTTACTCGCCAGTCTCTCTAGAGATCAACTTGATCCACCGTCTATGAGAGTCCTACAGCGGAATCGATCTGGGTCACTCCAGCACCAAAATTTTCCACCTTGCCAGCCTCTCCAGAGATCAACCTGAGCCACCATCTATGAGAGCCCGGCAGCGGAATCGACCTGGGGCACTACAACACCAAAACATTCTGTTGGAGCTTACTTTCCGCATCTCTTGGTTTGAGAATAACAAATACCGTGTTGTATTTGATCTAGTCTTTTGTGTGTTTATAGTGGCCAGGTTGTATAGGTTCAATGAGGAGACAAGTCCTCGTTCATGGGCATGATCCGAGAACGACAAGTCTCAGGTTGGATGAGTTTTGTGTGCTGATCTTAAAATGGCCATAACTTTCAATCCAGGAAGAGTTACGGAATGTGTCACCCCATTTCGGAGATGAGAACGACTCAATCTACAGTCTGGAGAAGTTTCGGATGGCAAAAATGAAGAGGAGATGTCGCCCAGGCGACAGTCACTGTCGCCCAGGCGACAGTCAATGTCGCCCAGGCGACAGCAGAGAAGTTACAACTACTTTCCCCCACGGCAGCACGACGAAAAGCAGTTTTGAGATGTCGGAAATCCGACATCGATGTCGCCCAGGCGACAGCTCGACGGTTACACCAACTGCCCACGACTCCACTCACGACGGCACTCCAGCGGCAGTTTAGCGCTGTCGGAAAATTCCGACAGTCACTGTCGGAAATTCCGACAGCGATTTTCTATAAATTGACACCTTCTGTTCGTGCATTTCAACCAAAAAAGATTCTAAGTCCCTTCCTGAGTGCATTCCATCCAGAGAGCTCCAGAACCTCATGAACTCCCATTTATGCTGAGAAGGTTTGAAATTGAAGACGAGATCGGACGCGCTTCTACATCAAGGATTATCTCGAGGATTCAACCTTCCTTTCAGAGATCTGAATTTCTAGGGAGTTCTTATTTTATCTTGTATTTTCATTTATATACATTTTACTTTGTATTGGTAGGGAAAATCGCTTCCTTGTGCGGAGCGTCTAAGTCCTTGCGTGGCTTAGGGGAAAATCGCTTCCTTGTGCGGAGCGTCCAAGTCCTTGCGTGGCTTGGTGGGAAATCGTGGCCTTGTGTGCTACGTCTAGATCTTGGGAAGATCTAGAGGATAGGCTTGGGCTTGGTCTAGGGAGAGACAAGTGATAGCCTTCTGATCCTTGGGAGAAGGATTGGTAAACAAAAAGAAATTTACATTTGTACGCCTCCGATTTCTAGCGATATAGAAATCAAATTTATGTAAACACTTTTTCATATATATAATCATGTCTCTTTTGTGTTTACTTGATTTGTATCATTTGGCGTAATCTCTATTATATTGTGTTCTAAGTTTTCAATTCTAAATCTAAATTGTTTATTTCAATCTCCTTCATTATAAAACAATTTAGTAATTATCTTGAAAATTATAGAAAGAATTTTATTCCCTTATTCACCCCCCCTCTAAGGGCGCCGTAAGAACCAACAAGTGGTATCAGAGGGAGGTTATTCCAAATCGGCTTAACAACCGGGAATAATGGCGTCTCTTGATCATGATCTCGCTTCTACTAGTGGGGAAAATTTTAATATAAATGAAAAAGTATTATCACCACCATTATTTATGGGTGAAAATTATAATGGGTGGAAAATATTAATGAAAAATTTTCTTAAGGCCTTAGATGAAAAAGTTTGGAATATTACTATTAAAAAGCCATCTAGCGTACTAACTAGAAACGAAATTATTTTAAATACAAAATCTATGAATAGTATATTTTGTGCGTTAGACCAAAATATTTTCAAACTTATTTATACTTTACCTACCGCATATGAAATTTGGAGTTTTCTTGAAAGAATTTATGATTCTCCCTCTACAGGTATGAAACATTCACAAGAACCAGAAAATATGCAAGCCTATGCAAATATTCAAGAAAGCTACACAAAGGATGGATCCATAGAATGCTCATCAAGCGAAAAGGATGATGGACACTCTTGTTTGGAAGAGGAAGATGAAGAAGACAACGTCACAATATTGGACTCAGTTGATGGCAACACATCAAGCAAAAGAGAAGACGGAAACTATTGCAAGGTAAGAAAATCTAAATCTTCTCTTTTTGTAAAAAATTCTATTTCTACATCTCGTATGCTTAAAATTGCTAAACGCAAAATTTTAAAGTTAAAAATTGCTAATTCAAAATTACGTTTAGAAAATAAATCTTTAAAAGCAAACGATAACGTAGAATCAAATATTGATGTGTTAAATTCTATTTCATGCTCTTTAGTTGCAATTCCTACTCCTTGTTTTGATTGCAATTTATTTAAGGAAAAATTCAAGGAAATTGAAAAAGGGCTCTTAGTTTCAAAAGAACATAATGAAAAATTGATAGTTGAAAATGATGCTTTAACTTGTAAGTTAAAACAATTAAAATCTTTTGTTGAAAAATTTCAAATGTCACCTAATAAATTTCATCATAAGATTTTGAATAACAAGGATAAATTAACTTACAAAATCATTTCTAAAAAGGATCATTTTCACACATTAAATCAAAAGGAGTTTGGTTTAAAAAAGAATTATGATCCTCATAAAATTCTTAAGAGTCACTATTATAAGTCTCAATATATTTTCAATCATGACTCAAATTTAAAAACTCATTTTCATGAAAATCAAAATATAAAATATTATTCTTCATATTATAAGAGTATGTCTAAAAGAAAGAGTGGAAATGAAAATCATCAAAATGATAATCAATCTTTTAAAACATATTGTAACCCACTCTTTCAACAATCACTTCTAAAGAAAGACAATCACTCTTATAAAATTTCAAAGAATCCATATAATAAAATTCATTATGATTATCATCATCAATCTATTTTGAAAAATAATTTGAATAAACATAAATCACAAATGAATTATTTTTCAAACAAATACAATCATATAAAGATGTCACATAATCATAATATGAATTTTAAAGATAAACAACCAAGGTATGAATGGAGACCCTTAAAGAAAAATGACACATCAACTTTAATAGAAAGGGCTCATTTATCCTTGTCTCCTAAAAAATCATCATGTCGTATTTGGGTACCCAAAGGAACCATCCCTCATGGTCCCCTTTGGATGCCAACATCTCTTATTCATTAGTATCCTATCATTTGCATGAAGTGGAAATAAATTAAAAATGAAATATCATTACTCTACTTCATGATATGCGTAATTGCTTTTTCTTTTATTTATTTTTTATTTTTGAGCTAACTTGTTTATGGTCACTTAGATATATTATGAAATATGACTTTTACATTTTAAGCCTAATGTTTATCAAATCAAAATTGAATTAAATTAAATAAAAAGTCATAAAGTTTTCAAGTGATCTATCTTTCCTTTTTATATGTTTTATCCTTTTTAAATCCATTGCCTATAAATGTCTTATATTATCATTATAAATTGAATGCTAAATTTGCTAAATGATATTATCAAGATTAATGAAATTACTTTCAAAATTGGATTTAAATGGACTATTAGGGGTCTTAGGCTAAAATATTAAACGCGCAACCAATTGCATATTTGTCTTTTTTTCGTTGCTACATATAATAGTCCTTATATTGAAAATCATAATCAAGAAAAATCGGAATCAATTAATATAAAAAACAATGTGTTTTAAAATCAAATATTGTAATCTATTGCTAACGCCAGGCGTTATCACTAACGCTGGCGGTAGCATATTTTCCTAAAAAAAATTCTGATTTCTCTGAAAAATTATTTTGTATTTGTTTAGTCTAATTTCTAAAAATTAAAATCAAAAGAAAATTTTCAAAAATGATAAATATGATTTCACAATCACCACCATGATCTATTAATATCCTATGCTAAAATTCACTATAATCATATATCATAATTCATGATCCATCAAGACCTATCTTAAATCAACTAATTCTATCAACCTTAGGAATTATGAAATATATGATTGCAATTGGTATTATAGTTTCATATCTTGTTTTGTGTGTGTGATGTGCATCTTTATTGTTTGCATGTATATCATTATCTTTAGACCTATGAATTAACTTGGTATCAACAAGATGAAATCAAATAGATTTGTCACTTCATTCTAGGTCTATAAATTTTCAAAACTCTAAAATTGATTACATGCAAACCAATTATATAAATTTAGCATATTTTGCATAACATCCAAATTCATTATCCTAGCCGCACCTCTTTGTATATGCTCAATTTAGTGTTTATGTTAGGATTATCAATACAGTGACATGCTAAAGGTAGAGAAATTTGAACTTTAAAATTCATGAGTACATTGTGATTTCAAAATCTACAATATGTTCTAAAACTAAAATAAACTCATGTTTTATGAATCAATCCTTAGACTAAAACGCTTAGTATATCCATAATCATTCACCTACGACTTTATATCTCACAATAGCGGGGGCGTAGGGTTGTATGCATTAGAGACCTAACCTCTAAGTCATGTCTTGTCCTTAACCAGGGAGGGTTCCAGTGGGGCCTTGCGAGGCACTGGGGGGAAAGAGTGCTAGGTTGAGTGTTCTCTAGTGTGTGCATATGAGACTAACACCCTAACCTACGGCATGCGTGCAGCTCCTCATGCCCATCCGTCACTTAGTACGGTGCTAGGGTGTAGACATTTAGTCGGGGTAGTTTCTAATCTTAGGACATACCTATATTACGTACTGCATGAACATTTTATTTACTTATCACTTAAATCATGCATATTTTGGGTTGTTTAATAAAAATGTCCTCATGTGTTTGCATAATTTATCTTTTTGAGCTTAAATGTTTTTGTAAAACACATGTATTTGAAAAAGCTAAAGTTTTATGCAAATTTGAGCAATCAAGACATCTCTGAAAATTCTGAAATTTCAGCATGGAACTACTCTAAGGACACTTAATCAAAATAAAAAATCAGATTTTTAAAATTCTCAAAAAATCGAGTACTGTTTCCAGCGCTAGCGCCGGCGCTAGCGTGGGTGTTGGAATTTTCTGATTTTTAAAATTTCTGAAAATCCATAAAAATATGTTGGTTCATATTTTCTACTTATTTGTTGTGTTTCTGACTTTTGTTATTTTTGTTTTATTTATATTATGAAAAATCAACTACAAAAGATCAAAATTCAAAAATATAAAATTTTTTTTTGCTATTTGTGTTTTTAATCATATTATGAAAAATCAACTACAAAAGTTCAAAATTAAAAAAAATATACAAAAATATGTTTTTGTTATTTTTTTTATTATGAAAAATCTACTACAAAAATTCAAATTTCAAAAATTACAAAAATATGTTTTTGTGATTTTCTGTTTTTATTTGATTTAAAAAAAATGATTAAACTTAAAAAAAAAAAACTGTATGATCTTTATTGCCAATATCAAGCATGTATGAATTCTATTATTTAGAATTATTTACAATGTTAAAATTTATTTCTTGAAATTTCTATGAACATTGTTTTGATTATAATGCTTTGATATATCTATTTAAGTGCATCAATTGTATTGAAAAATGTGTAGAACCAAGCTTAGCACGCCTCTAAGTATGAGTAAATGTTTTATGATTGATAATGATATATTTCACTCACTTATTTTGGTAATCAACATGTGTGTCTAAATCTAAAATGCTTGCTTGTGTATTGTATTTGTACAATGAATTAAAACTTGCATAAGTTTTTTACCTACACTACATTTGAATTGCACTTATAAAATTTAGAAAAGTGGTTAAAAGTTAAAAAAAAAGTTGGGTTTGCAAAACAAGTGTATTCAGAGAATGTTGTCTCACAAATGTGAACAAAAAAAATATATATATGTAGACAAATATAACTCCACCAAGCACTACTTGAACCTCCTGATAAGTCTTCATAAGCATTGTGAGGTTGAGCACCTTGGAAAGAATAGTAAAGTGGCTTGTGCAAACCTTAGTTATTACACCACTTTGTTAAAAAAAAATTAAATTATGTGCATTAAAAGTGTGTGAAAGTAATTTACTTATGTTTTATTGTGCACTTTACTTTACATATGTCTTGTATTTTGATGATTTAAATCAATTGTTAACATTGCCCAAAATACACTTATGTGCACATCATTATCTTTCATAACACTTCTTCTCATAAGTATTGGATTCTAATGCTTTATCTATACTACTCTTTATATAAAAATGCACTAGATAACCTATCATGATCTCTACAATGTTTTGGTATCTCTTGAACTTAAAATTAAGTAACATTGTAGTATAATCTCTCTTTAATATGTTCATTTCATGCTTGGTATCTTTATGAAAAACTTTGAGATTTCAAAAAGGTTAAAACATCTTTCAATTTTGAACTAAAATTCATATTTTTACTTATGCTTTTCATGCTTACAAAAAGGATGTTTCTTATAATCTTCCGCTTACTTACAACTCTTATCTTTTTATTTGAAATCTCTTTTATATACTATGCTTCAACTCTTTATCATTTCATATATTTAAAAGCTCGATCATGCTTTGTTATTTAAATGCCTCCTTACTACCCTCACCCCACCTTCTTTTGATAATACCAAAAGGGGGAGATTAATTCAAGAAATCTAGAAGATTAAGGGGAGAATAATTAAATAATGCACCATTGCAATTAATTATAACATTTAGGGGGAGCATACATTTAGGGGGAGAATACAATTTAGGGGGAGTATATTAAAAAGTTTTCATGGAAAGCGTCTATTGCTCGATCATGACAACCCACTTTTGGTAATAACAAAAGGGGGAGAATAAAATGAGAAATCTAGTGACATATATATTTAGGGGGAGTAAAATCTGTCACGCAGTAAACCTTTTATTCATGCATATCTTTTATCGCACTTATCTATAAACTCACTAATTTCTCATATGGGTATTTGTTATTATCAAAAGGGGGAGATTGTTGGAGCTTGCTTTCCGCATCTCTTGGTTTGAGAATAACAAATACCGTGTTGTATTTGATCTAGTCTTTTGTGTGTTTATAGTGGCCAGGTTGTATAGGTTCAATGAGGAGACAAGTCCTCGTTCATGGGCATGATCCGAGAACGACAAGTCTCAGGTTGGATGAGTTTTGTGTGCTGATCTTAAAATGGCCATAACTTTCAATCCAGGAAGAGTTACGGAATGTGTCACCCCATTTCGGAGATGAGAACGACTCAATCTACAGTCTGGAGAAGTTTCGGATGGCAAAAATGAAGAGGAGATGTCCCCCAGGCGACAGTCACTGTCGCCCACGCGATAGTCAATGTCGCCCAGGCGACAGTCAATGTCGCCCAGGCGACAGCAGAGAAGTTACAACTACTTTCCCCCACGGCAGCACGACGAAAAGCAGTTTTGAGATGTCCGAAATCCGACATCGATGTCGCCCAGGCGAAAGCTCGACGGTTACACCAACTGCCCACGACTCCACCCACGACGGCACTCCAGCGGCAGTTTAGCGCTGTCAGAAAATTCCGACAGTCACTGTCGGAAATTCCGACAGTGATTTTCTATAAATTGACACCTTCTGTTCGTGCATTTCAACCAAAAAAGATTCTAAGTCCCTTCCTGAGTGCATTCCATCCAGAGAGCTCCAGAACCTCATGAACTCCCATTTATGCTGAGAAGGTTTGAAATTGAAGACGAGATCGGACGCGCTTCTACATCAAGGATTATCTCGAGGCTTCAACCTTCCTTTCAGAGATCTGAATTTCTAGGGAGTTCTTATTTTATCTTGTATTTTCATTTATATACATTTTACTTTGTATTGGTAGGGAAAATCGCTTCCTTGTGCGGAGCGTCTAAGTCCTTGCGTGACTTAGGGGAAAATCGCTTCCTTGTGCGGAGCGTCCAAGTCCTTGCGTGGCTTGGTGGGAAATCGTGGCCTTGTGTGCTACGTCTAGATCTTGGGAAGATCTAGAGGATAGGCTTGGGCTTGGTCTAGGGAGAGACAAGTGATAGCCTTCCGATCCTTGGGAGAAGGATTGGTAAACAAAAAGAAATTTACATTTGTACGCCTCCGATTTCTAGCGATATAGAAATCAAATTTATGTAAATACTTTTTCATATATATAATCATGTCTCTTTTGTGTTTACTTGATTTGTATCATTTGGCGTAATCTCTATTATATTGTGTTCTAAGTTTTCAATTCTAAATCTAAATTGTTTATTTCAATCTCCTTCATTATAAAACAATTTAGTAATTATCTTGAAAATTATAGAAAGAATTTTATTCCCTTATTCACCCCCCCTCTAAGGGCGCCGTAAGAACCAACACTTTCCACCTTTCCATCCTCTTCAGCGATCAACCTGACCTACCGTCTATGAGAGCCCGACAGCTGAATCGATCTGGGGCACTCCGGCACCAAAACTATCCACTTTGCCAACCTCTCCAAATATCAACCTGACCCGCCGTCTATGAGAGCCCGACAGCAGAATCGATCTAGGACACTCCAACACCTAAACTTTCCACCTTGCCAGCCTCTCCAAAGATCAACTTGACCCACCGTCCATGAGTGCCCGGCAGTGGAATCGATCTGTGGCACTCCAGCACCAAAACTTTCCCTCTTGACAGCCTCTCAAGAGATCAACCTGACCCACCGTCTATGAGAGCCTGACAGTGGAATCGATCTGTGGCACTCTGGCACAAAAACTTTCCACCTTGCCAGCTTCTCCAGAGATCAACCCGACCCACCGTCAATGAGAGCCCTGCAGCGGAATCGATCTGGGGGACTCCAGCACCAAAACTTTCCACCTTGAAAGCCTCTCCAGAGATCATCCTAACCCACCGTCTATGAGAGCCCGGCAGCAAAATCGATCTAGGTCACTCCAACACCAAAACTTGGGGACTCCTGCTTAGAAAAAACTTCCAAACCAATATATTTGGATTAAAACATATAACAAGTCAATTACAAAAAGCTTCAAGGATAGAATCGTTTCAAGTCATCCCCGCTCCTGGCCAGGCCGAGGAGTACCCCGTCCACATCTTGGAGGTGGTATCCTCCTGACTTGAGCGCCTCATCTACAATATATGGCCCTTCCCAGATACGATTGAGCTTTCCCACTTCGACTACTCTCCCGGCCGCATCAACTTTCTTCAGTACCAGGTCTCCTTTCTCGAACTGTTTCAATTAGATATTCTTGTCAAAGTACAGAGCCATCCGCCGCTTGACCTCTTCTTGCCAGACGGTGGCTAAGTCCCGGAGCTCTTCCACCGGGTCTAGATATAGCCTTCGCTCTTCCCCATTCTCCACCAGCCATTCTCCATCCCCCTCGCCCGTGGCGACCACCCTGGGGGATTTCACTTCGAACTCTATTGGGAGGACGGCCTCATACCTATGAGAGATTGAACGGAGTCTCCCCCGTGGCCGTGTTCGGAGTGGTCCTCAGGGCCCAGAGGACCGAGGGTAACTGCTCGACCCAGTTCCCCCGGAGGTTCTAGACCTTCTTCTTCAGCAGGTTCACGATAATCTTGTTTGCCGCCTCCACTTGCCCATTGCTCCTCAGGTGGTGGACTGACGCAAACCAAAGGTCTATGCCAAGCTGGGTGCAGAATCTGACGAACTCGTCGCTGACAAACTGCGGCCCATTGTCTGTAACTATGGCTAGTGGTAGCCCATGCTTGCATATTATCTCACCCCATATGAAATTTCTAACTACTTGAGACGTTACCTTGGCCAGCGCCTTCACCTCCAGCCGCTTGGAGAAATAATCAATCATCACCAATAGGAACTTTCTTTGTCCACACACTTGCGGGAAAGGACCTACCAGGTCCAAACCCCATACAGCAAAGGGCCAGGGTGCTGTGATGGATCAAAGACTTTGGGCTGGCAGGAGCTGGAGAGGAGCGAACAACTGGCACTTCGAACAATTCCTTGTGAACTCCGCCGCATCCTTGCTGAGGGTAGGCAAGAAGTAGCCCTGTCTCAACACTCTCCCATCCAAGGTTCGGCTCCCGGAGTGGCTGACACACTCCCCCGAGTGAATCTCCTCAAGGACCCTTAGGATCTCCTCTTCTGCCACACACCGGGCTAGGAGCCATGAGAGTGTTTTACTGTACAGTCCTCCTGTATGTAAGGAATAATATGTCGATTTATACCTGAAGCGCCGCTTATCCACATCCCCTTCGGGGAACTTCCCCGATGTCAAGAAAGTTATGAATGGATCCATCCATGAAGCCCGTTGGTCCACCTCCATTAGCTCACTGATGAGTCCTCATCATATACACTTTTATGGACTCATCTGGGCCGTTTAGTTAGTCATTTCACTGCACTTTAGCCCTGTTTTAGTTTATATTTGATATTCTATGCTAGGTGCACTTTTAGGCCTATTTTGGTGTGATTTCATTTCTATCTTCATTAGTAGTTTTCATGTGCGGTTAAGTGTCACTTTCAGTGGCTAGATTAGTGTTGTACGCTGGAACAGTAGTCGTGCAGGTGTTCCCGGTGCAATTCTGCACAGGAACACTGCGCACGATCACTGGTTCTACTGCGCATGACCACTGGTCGTGCGCCACTGATCGTGCGCACTTAATGCCTTTTTCATGAGTTCTGTTTGGAGCAGTGCGCACGACCATCGATGCTAGTGCGCACGACCACCGGTCGTGCGCCACTGCTCGTGCGCACTTATCATTAAAATTCTGAGTTCTGTTTGCTGTATTGCGCACGACCACCGACGATAGTGCGCACGACCACCGGTCGTGCGCCACTGGTCGTGCGAACATTTTATTTTATAATTTCTGTCTTTGCAGGTTCCGTCCAGGCAGAGCGCACGTACACAGGATTCTAGTGCGCACGACCACTGGTCGTGCGCCACTGACCGTGCGCACTGTTTAATTCCAGCGCCTATAAAATCCGTTGCTCGCGATTTAGGTCGGATCCATCGTCTTCTTCCGCCGTTTTCCGCCCGGTTCCGCCCAGATTCGCTCCTCCATCGCCGCCCACCTTAGGGAGGATCTCCGGGCAAGCTTTCAACGCCAAATCTTCGCCGGAGTTTCCTCTCGGCCTCCTCCTTCATCCAAGAGCTCCAAAGGAAGACCTAGCCGCTATCTCCATCGAGCAAGAGGAAGTTTGCAACCTCTACCGGATCGTGACACGAAGAAGACGGGTCCATTGGAGAGTCGTGACAGCTCTCTCTACCCCGGACGTAGTTGTGGACCGAGCTTGGACGCGGATTGACAACCCGGCGATTCCAACCGTGAATCTTCAACGAGCCTTCGGATTCGGTCGATTTCTTGCCTTGTTCTCCTTTTATTGATTGTTGTAATAGCTAGATCTATGTATGTTGATGAAGTTGCACTTGAACTAGTTTGTATTTCCATATATTTCTTGTATTTGTGAAATGCTTGTTATTTGAGTTGCTTGAGGAGCGCCACCATCCATTTTCCATCCCACCACCGTGTCCGGTGCCGCACTAGCAATTGCTAGTGGCGTGCCTGTCGAAGAGGTGCTTGCAACCCTCATTCCGCTAGCCCACTCGCCCATCCGCTTACCGAAGCGTGGCATCGCGGCCCGTACTCCATCCCGCCTAACGAAGCAGCGCGCTCAAGGCCTGCATAGCTCGATCCGCTTGCCTACTCGTCCATCCGCCCTTACGAAGTAGCGCGTTCAAGGCCTACGTAGTCTTCCATCCCGCCGAGCGAAGCTTTGCATAGCGGCATTGCATAGGAGTAGTTATAGTATTTTCTTTTATTTTCCAAAAGCCCAATCACCCTGTTTCCGCATTCCATCCGACTCAAGGACTTCGATCTCAAGTCCTTCCTCGAACGTTAACTCCACCTTACTGTGTTCCTTGAGAGATTCGATACTCGGGGATTACTCCTCGTTTTATATTACTTGAACGATCGGTACACTGCCGTTTCGTGTCGCAGTCGAGCTACCACCTATAGCGGTGTGTGAGATTTGCGCCATCAAGTTTTTGGCGCCGTTGCCGGGGAACACAGTCGTGTGAGTTTTCTGGAGAGGGAGAATTTGAGAGAAAAGCCCTTCCATTTTTAAATTGCATCTTTTATTTTATTTCTGTTCTTTTTATTCCTTCTTCTTGTTTTATATCAGGTTGCTTTAGTAATTTTTATTTGGTTTAGTATTTGCACAGTAGCAGTTTTATTTTGAATCGTTTTATCTTCTCACTATGTGGGCACATCTCAATTTTCGTTGCCGTTGGTGTGGAGCTACCTCCCACTCTAGTGATGAATGCCCCACGGAGAATAGTAGGCATACTTCTTATAGCCCAGCATATGGAGCACCTACTTCGTCTGGTACTCCATATGGTGCGCGTAAGTCTTATGGCTACTCTGCTGAGCCTTTACCGTCTTACTTCTTTTCGGCCTCAGCCCCCGCTGTGCCAAAGAAGCCTGCTAGGCAGTGCCAGTTTTGTCGGAGCACAGATCATGCCCTGAAGGATTGTGTTGCTTATCTTCGCCAATTGGATGAGGATGACGAGCCGGATATCCGGATCGTCCCGAATCCTAACTCTGGCGGCACACCTTCAACATCCGGTTATGTGTCTTTGTCACCTTCACATCTTGAAGGGTATGGCATGGACACGGTCACTGGATGTGTGGCTGATCTGGGCACCGACATTGCTGAGCCTATTCTCCCGGTGCATCCACCACCTCTAGTGGATTCGATTCTTTGTGAGGAATCGGTGCTCGACTTTTATCCGAGCACTACTCCTCCCCCTGTTGTGCATACTACACTCGTCTCTGACGACATTGTTGATGATGTGTCGCAGGAGGAGGCGGTTGATCTGAGTGTTGTGCCTACTCCTATGGAGGAGGACAACCTTCTAGGTGAAGAGGAGTTTTCCTCAGCACCGGTGGAGGAAGTCCAAATCCTAAGCCTGGCCACCGTCGATCCCGCCGAATCTTGTAGCATTGATGACAATGCAAACATTATTTTACTTCCCCAACCTAATGGGAGTGAGACCGGGACCACTCCCCCGATTTTTGATTATTTATGTTCTTCATCTTATTTATTTCTCGATCCCCCCTCTTCACCCGAGCCTGTGCAGGTTGAATCTTCACAGGTACTTCAGGAGGACTTGGAGCTTTGTGCTCAAGTCAATGATGAGTGTGTCCTTTTATGCGAGGAGGTTGATCCCTCCTCCATTAAGGAAGCCTCATTCATTGCCTTCTCCTCCTGCGGACCTGCTGTGGACGATACCTTGCTAGGCAAGGATGTGTTTTGTGAGATGAGTGAGGACCAGGCCTCCTCCTTTTCTTACATCCTCTACCCTCTACCTGTGAGGAGCAGGTATTTATATTTAGGTAGAGGGGTGACTGCTCTGTCTCCGTATCGGTACCCGCTACCGATGCGCATATTAGAACAGTTACCTGTGCATTTTCTTTTTCATAGGCCCATTAGCTAGAACCGTTTTAATTTAGAATAAGTCATGCTGGGATGACAATAACCCCAGTAGTTATCTTACTTTTCATGCATTTTATTTTATTCAATCCTATTTAGTTAGCTGTAGTATTGTAGTTTTTCTTTTTCTGTTTCTTTTATTTTGCGGAGCTGACCCCTGCAGGTACTTCTTCTGGATGGCGGATGCTGCAGCTTAGTCGTGGTTTAAACGCCAATCTTCTGGTGTGCTCATTTCTGAGCACTGGGTACTCTCTTTCCCTAGCTTTTTCTGATTTTCATGTCATATATTCTGTGGATTGGTTAGTTTAAGTCTGGGGGAGAGTAGTTTGTTTACCCGCTCACGTGCACTATTGCACTGCATACTAGAAGATTTCATTTAAAATGTTTTTTTTATTTTCATTGCACACCACATCACCCACTTGAGCGCGTACTCATCTGTTTGCCTGCTCTGTTGTGAATTTAATTCTTCTGCTTATTTGGGAAAGTCTAGGTGATGGCTTAGGATTATGTAGCAGAGTAAAATGTTGACTCTAGCAGTGCTCCTAGTCGAGTGCTCGGTTGCATAGAAATTTGTGTAGATTAGATTTCTCTTTATACTTATGGTTTTATATTTTTTTCTATTCGTGTAAATGTTGTTTACTCTACTCAAATGGTGAATCTGGTGTGAATCAAACGGTAGCGTAGGGATGTGTGTAAACGATCGCTAGATTCGTATTGCTTGAGTCGGGAGAAAGGAGAATCTTTCTCGGTGGCTAGAACTTGCCCCAAGCGATTCTTGAAGCATGGGTATACGGTTAGTCAATTGCGTGAATGTGATATAGGCCATCATCTTGGCCCGGTTGAGCCTTTGTGCCATTCCTATCATCATTTCCTCGCTAGCCCAATTGTGCCTACCCCATTCTTTTGGTTCAGCCCCACTATTGTTCACCAAAGCCTAAACTCCAATCCTAGTCGCACACCCAAAAAGCAAGCATTTTGTTTCAATTTCAAATTGGTGGTGTTGATTGTGGTAGTACATTGTGAAAATGTGGTTGTGCATCTTTGAAAAGTTGCTGAAATTGTTAAAGAAAGATAAAGAAAAGAAGAAAAAGATTTGAAAAGAAAAAAAAAAGAATGAAAAGTTTAATTGAAAAAAAATCTGTTTGAGATTTATATTTGGGAGTAGGCGGTGCACACACCCATGCGTCTAAGTCTAAGTCTGGGGGTGTGGTGCATCCACGTGTTTTGTGGCCACTTGGATAATGTTATGCATTTGCTCATTTGGGTTTAGTATTTGAACCATCGTCTTTATCATTGTATACCTCACCTAAACCCAAGCCCCATTTAAAACCTAAAGTCCTATTGATTCACGCATTTGAGTCAAACCAGTGCCGTGGAGAGAATGTGACCGGGCAAGCCTATGGTCACCGACACTGATGGATTTCAGTGGAGTTTTTCCCGCATCCCGATCTTGGGCAATGCTCATCTCAGCGTTTAGTTTACGTTCTCCGTATGCGTGACCGAATGATTCACCGCTGTTCACCATTTTGAGTAGTTGTAATATGCTTTTACTCTTTTAGAAATATATAAACTGTTTATATAATCAGAAATCTTCTCTACTATTCTTCTTATGCACGTGAGCATGCGACTTCGCGTGGTACTCTGCATTGTAGTTTTAAGCCATCTACTGTTCTTTCCTAGTTCGCTTAGAATTTGTTTGCTCGGGACGCGCAAACAGTTAAGTCTGGGGGTGTGATGAGTCCTCATCATATACACTTTTATGGACTCATCTGGGCCGTTTAGTTAGTCATTTCACTGCACTTTAGCCCTATTTTAGTTTATATTTGATATTCTATGCTAGGTGCACTTTTAGGCCTATTTTGGTGTGATTTCATTTCTATCTTCATTAGTAGTTTTCATGTGCGGTTAAGTGTCACTTTCAGTGGCTAGATTAGTGTTGTACGCTGGAACAGTAGTCGTGCAGGTGTTCCCGGTGCAATTCTGCACAGGAACACTGCGCACGATCACTGGTTCTACTGCGCACGACCACTGGTCGTGCGCCACTGATCGTGCGCACTTAATGCCTTTTTCATGAGTTCTGTTTGGAGCAGTGCGCACGACCATCGATGCTAGTGCGCACGACCACCGGTCGTGCGCCACTGCTCGTGCGCACTTATCATTAAAATTCTGAGTTCTGTTTGCTGTATTGCGCACGACCACCGACGATAGTGCGCACGACCACCGGTCGTGCGCCACTGGTCGTGCGAACATTTTATTTTATAATTTCTGTCTTTGCAGGTTCCGTCCAGGCAGAGCGCACGATCACAGGATTCTAGTGCGCACGACCACTGGTCGTGCGCCACTGACCGTGCGCACTGTTTAATTCCAGCGCCTATAAAATCCGCTGCTCGCGATTTAGGTCGGATCCATCGTCTTCTTCCGCCGTTTTCCGCCCGGTTCCGCCCAGATTCGCTCCTCCATCGCCGCCCACCTTAGGGAGGATCTCCGGGCAAGCTTTCAACGCCAAATCTTCGCCGGAGTTTCCTCTCGGCCTCCTCCTTCATCCAAGAGCTCCAAAGGAAGACCTAGCCGCTATCTCCATCGAGCAAGAGGAAGTTTGCAACCTCTACCGGATCGTGACACGAAGAAGACGGGTCCATTGGAGAGTCGTGACAGCTCTCTCTACCCCGGACGTAGTTGTGGACCGAGCTTGGACGCGGATTGACAACCCGGCGATTCCAACCGTGAATCTTCAACGAGCCTTCGGATTCGGTCGATTTCTTGCCTTGTTCTCCTTTTATTGATTGTTGTAATAGCTAGATCTATGTATGTTGATGAAGTTGCACTTGAACTAGTTTGTATTTCCATATATTTCTTGTATTTGTGAAATGCTTGTTATTTGAGTTGCTTGAGGAGCGCCACCATCCATTTTCCATCCCACCACCGTGTCCGGTGCCGCACTAGCAATTGCTAGTGGCGTGCCTGTCGAAGAGGTGCTTGCGACCCTCATTCCGCTAGCCCACTCGCCCATCCGCTTACCGAAGCGTGGCATCGCGGCCCGTACTCCATCCCGCCTAACGAAGCAGCACGCTCAAGGCCTGCATAGTTCGATCCGCTTGCCTACTCGTCCATCCGCCCTTACGAAGTAGCGCATTCAAGGCCTACGTAGTCTTCCATCCCGCCGAGCGAAGCTTTGCATAGCGGCATTGCATAGGAGTAGTTATAGTATTTTCTTTTATTTTCCAAAAGCCCAATCACCCTGTTTCCGCATTCCATCCGACTCAAGGACTTCGATCTCAAGTCCTTCCTCGAACGTTAACTCCACCTTACTGTGTTCCTTGAGAGATTCGATACTCGGGGATTACTCCTCGTTTTATATTACTTGAACGATCGGTACACTGCCGTTTCGTGTCGCAGTCGAGCTACCGCCTATAGCGGTGTGTGAGATTTGCGCCATCACTCACCCTCCTCGATGGATGGCCGGAAGAGGTCCGACACCGTCCCCCTGCCATGGGACCGAATTGGCCAGGAGTGTTACAAAAATTGAGGTCCGGAGAAGAAGTGTAAAATATGCGGAACACACTTCACAAAACCTTTCACAAGCATAGCACAACAGTGACAATGAGAAGAAAGAATAGTACTATGGTATTGAATATCTCTTTACAATGCGAGGTATACTTGGCGAGAGATGATTCATAAGAAGCACGGAGGAGAGAAGCACAAAACACAACTATAAAACAGGCCGCAGCAACCTGACACTTGAGACCGCCAGACCGCGCGAATAGACAAGTCGGACGGAAGCCGCTGAGACCGCGCGAACAGAGTACAGACCGCACCTGTCAGACCACAACCCCAGACCGCCAACTCGCTGCTTATTCTTCTGCTGAAAACATCCAGTTCGCGCTTCTTGATCGCCCAGACCGCACGGACTTGATCAAAGAAGAACCCGCAAACACTGAACAAGAACTGCAACCTGTGGCAGACCGCAACTCAAGACCGCCTGGCCAGTTAAGACCGCCTGATCAACTGAGTCCGCTGCACAAACTGCGAACACCTAAACACAGTCTGCCCGGACTGGTTTATTCAAAGCTGGAAGAAAGGAGACAAGGCTAACCGCGAGCTGTAAGCCGCTAACCTGCGAACATAGAAAACGGTCAGACAAATATCTCAGACCACGCGACCTCAAAAAGAGACCGGCACAATCAAGCCGATTTTGAGTTCTTACAGTTCTCGTTATTAATGAAGGGCCCTGCACCCCTATTTATTGGCGGGTAGATGGATGTTGTCACCGCACAACCGGGATATAATAACCGCCCATCAGATCGCGAGCGGTCTCGCAAAGCAGACCGCCCGAGCTCGGTATAGCTCACAGCTCCTTTATTAAACCTTGCGGTTAACAACCAAACCGCACAGTCACTACGGTCTCAACAAACAGACCGCCCAGTCTTATTGCAAAGCAAAGAACTTCTCCAGAAACCAGGCCGGATAGAATAGTCGACAGACCGCCCGGTCACTACAAGAAGGTAGACCAAGAACATCTGGCCGACTTAGGACAAGTCGCCAGACCAACCCATGCAAGCCGCCCGGACAGAAGAGGCGGTCTCCCAGATCAGACCGCTTATACCAAACCGCTGAGACAAACCGACAGAAAACTAGCGTAGACCGTGCAGTCTTTGCGGTCTCCAACCTTCAGACCGCCCAGCTCAACTTCCCTTCCACTTCAAAAATATAACACTCCCCCTTGAAGTGGGAAGTGGAAGTCAGCCCAAGCAAACTTCGCAACTGACCAAAAGGTCCCTTTGCCAGCGGCTTAGTGAATATGTCAGCAACGTTGTCCTTGCTCTGCACATGCTCCACAATCAGAGATCCCTCCAACACCTTCTCACGAATGAAATGGTGATGAATCTCTATGTGCTTCGTACGCGCATGACAAACTGGATTGTTCACCAGTTTGAGAGCACTCTCGTTGTCACCACGTAGCAGAGTAGGACCTCCCACCTCCCTATGAATGTCCTCCACCAACCTCCTAAGCCAGATGGCTTCCTGAGCTGCCAAAGCCGAAGCTTTGTACTCCTCTTCCGTGGTAGAGACAGACACCGAATCCTGCTTCTTGCTGCACCATGATATAGCTATAGAGACCGTCATAAAGACGTATCCAGATGTCGAATCTCTTCCCCCCTTCCATGTCGAATCTCTTCACGATTCAAACCGCATAGCCCTTCTGGGAAATGAGCATGCAGCTCTCTCTTCTCTCCACTTCGAGCCCAAGGAAATGGTGGAGCTCACCCAAATCCTTCACCTAAAATCTGATAGCTAGCTCAGCACGAAGCCTAGCTACCTCTATCTCAGAATTCCCCATGACAATCATATCGTCAACGTACAACAGCACCAAGACCTGAAGCTCCCCCGTCTTCTTTATGAATAAGCTCGAATCAGAATCAGAAGCAAAGTATCCGCAGAACTGGAGGTATTCTGCGATCTTCCCATACCACGCCCGAGGCGCTTGCTTCAAGCCATAAAGAGCCTTCTTGAGCTTGCAAACATATCTTGGGTGCTCTTCGGAAACATACCCAGGTGGCTGATCCATGAAGATATCCTTGTAAATCTCGCCATATAAGAAAGCGTTCTTTAAGTCGAGTTGCCAAATCTTCCACCCTTGGCAAGCAGCCAATGCGATCACCACCCGGACCGAAGTCATCTTAGTAACGGGGCTAAATGTTTCTTCATAATCCTCCCCATACTTCTGAGAGAAACCTCGAGCTACAAGGCGAGCCTTGTACCGCTCAATACTTCCGTCATCCTTCTTCTTCAGCTTGAAAACCCACTTGCAAGTCACCGGAGTAACCCCCTCAACCTTAGGCACCAAGTCCCAAGTCTCATTCGTCCTGAGGGCAACCATCTCTTCATCCATGGCTCCTTCCCACTCCTTGACTCCAATGGAATTTTCATAACAAGATGACTCTCTCTCATCCAGGGGACCTGCGAAGAAACATGAGACAAAGCTCACCAAGTTCCTGCCCGTATACCGATCAGGTGGAATAATTGTCCTCTTGGACCTCCTCAGAGCTTGAATCTGAACCACCTCTTCCACTGCAGCTTCTGGACTAACTCTCTTCTCAGGTAAACATGGAGCCTCGCTCCCCCTGCTTCCAGAACCCAAAGCACCTGATCCTGAGCTAGTAATACAAGGAGCACCTGGAGAAACAGGTAACTCCACCAGAACTTCCCGTGCAGCTTCCACTGGACCACCTTCTACCCTGCTTCCTTGTAACTCAACAGAAGAGTTACCTTGGTATGACATCAACTCGTTGAATACCACATCCCTTGAGACCACATTTCTTCGTGTCTTAGGATCCATACATCTCCACCCTTTCTTCCGGTCATCATAACCGAGGAAGACTAGCTTCCTTGCCTTAGAATCTAGCTTCGTTCGAAGAGCATCCGGAACATGCACATAGTAAGTAGAACCGAACACTCAAAAGTGTTCCATGCTTGTCTTCTCCTTGAACATCAACTCATGAGGAGTCTTCATGTTGATGGGGCTGAGAGGCATCCGTTTGATAACAGAGGCCGCACAAGACATTCCCTCTGCCCAGAAGGACTTTGGGATACTCTTGGCATGAAGCCAGCATTTGCAAGTCTCCGTCAGGTGACGGATCTTCCGCTCTGCAACTCCATTCTGTTGTGGAGTGTGAGCACAAGAAAGATCCCTTTGGATGCCATGCTTCAGGCAAAATTTAAAGAACTCCTTGGAGGTTAACTCCCCTCCATTTATCTGTTCTGAACTTCTTCACCCGCAAGTTTAGCCGAACTTCCACTAGCTCCATGAACTCCACAAACTTCTCGAATGCCTCTGACTTCTCCTTCAGAAAATACACCCAAGTATATCTGGTGAAGTCATCAACCAAGATTAGCATATACCTGCTACCTCCAAGACAAGCAGGGCTGGTAGGTCCAAACAGATCACCATGGACGCACTCCAATGGTCTTTTATATCTGCTTTTTGATTTGTCAAATGGAAAGCGCTGAGCTTTGCCAAACTGACAACCTGCACAAACATGACCATACCCAAAAGATGACAAGCTAGACAGATACCTGCCATAGCTTTCAGCTTATCCATACCAACATGCCCAAGTCTTTCATGCCAGATAGCAGCGCTATCATTAGCCCTCATCTTATTAACATAGGAACTTGTTGAAAGAACAAACAAGTCCTTCACCCGTCTTCCAACATGAGTGACTTCAGCTTTCACTGCTGAAACATTCCGGAGAAATTTCACTTCTGTTGGACCAAACAAAATGTGATAGCCAACATCCACCGCATTGGTCACTGAGAAGAGGTTCTTTTTCATCCCCGGAACATGATAGACACTCTTCAACGTAAGAGTACCTTTATCATCGTTCAAAGAAACCACACCCTCCTTCTCAACTACATGAATAGTATCGTCAGCCGTAATGATAGTGTCATTACTTGTGTATGTTTGCAACGAGAAGAACCTCGACTCATCCCCAGTGAGTTGATGACCACACCCAGAGTCCACAATCCAATCGTCCTGATAGTTGATGGAAGTCATGGCCCGAACACAAGTGCCCGTCATAAATGCTCCTCCACCACCCCAACTACCTTCAGAATTAGAACCAGCCTCCTCCTTCCCTGCAGCATGACCCGGCTGAAGATTGACCTTGCAGTCCCTCTTGAAATGACCAACCTTATTGCACTTGAAGCATCTAGGTCCTTCCTGCTTCTTCCTATCATGCTTAGGAGCATAGCTCCTCTCCTGTTGATATGAAGTAGACGAACCATCATCTCTAGATGTCTTCTTCTTCCTATCCCATTTCTTCTTCTTGCCAGAGAAGAGAACCTCACCTTCTCCCCCAGAGACTGACATCCTAGCCATTTGCTTTGCCAAACTTTCCTGCGAAGCAAGTAAGTTCTCCAGCTCCAGCAATGAAGGATGATTGGCACAGCCGTGAACAGAAGTAACAAAGGCAACATACTCCCTCCGCAAGCTGCTGATTAGGTGCCTCTTCAGCTTAGCTTCTGAGATAGGCTCATCCGGGTCCAAAGCCGATATCTCTGCGGAAAGGTTCTTCATCTTCAAGAAGAACATTGAAATGGACAAATCTCCTTGAGTTTCTTTCGCCAACTCATTCTCCAAGTATTGTAGCCTCGCTACATTCTTCTTATTGAACAAGCCATCCAAGCCTGTCCAAATCTCAGCAGATGATCTGCATCCCATGTTGTGATCAAACAACTTTGGAATGATAGCCCTCTTGAGAGTGAACTCTGCCTTAGCATTCGTTCTTCTCCAAGCCTTAACGAGCTCAGCATTCCCATCATCAGGAACCACAGCTTGCCTTGCATCTCCACCAACTACCTCCCATAAGTCCTCGCCAAGAAGATATCTCTCCATGCAAGAATTCCACTTTTTAAAGTTAGTCTGCGTAAGGAGCTCAATACCGAGACCTCTAGCATATCCTCCTTCCGTTGCTATCCCACTGATTTCTAACCACTTGAGAAACCTGAGAGAAGTATCAGCAGTATCAGCTACACAACCTCAGCAACCTCCCTCTAATACCATGTTAAAAAACTTGAGGTCCGGAGATGAAGAGTAAAATATGCGGAACACACTTCACAAAACCTTTCACAAGCGTAGCACAACAGTGACAATGAGAAGAATGAATAGTACTATGGTATTGAATATCTCTTTACAATACGAGGTATACATGGCGAGATATGATTCATAAGAATCACGGAGGAGAGAAGCACAAAACACAACTGTAAAACAAGCCGCAGCGACCTGACACTTGAGACCGCCAGACTGCGCGAACAAACAAGTCGGACGGAAGCCGCTGAGACCGCGCAAATAGAGTGCAGACTGCACCTGTCAGACTGCAACCCCAGACCACCAACTCGCTGCTTATTCTTCTGCTGAAAACAACCAGTTCGCACTTCTTGATCGCCCAGACCGCACGGTCTTGCTCAAAGAAGAACCTGCGAACACTGAACAAGAACTACAACCTATGACAGACCGCAACTCAAGACCGCCTGGCCACTTAAGTCCGCCTGATCAACTGAGTCCGCTGCACAAACCGCGAACACCTAAACACAGTCCGCCCGGACAAGTTTATTCAAAGCTGGAAGAAGGGAGACAAGCCAGACCGCGAGCTGTAAGGCGCTAACCTGCGAACACAGAAAACAGTCAGAGAAATATCTCAGACCGCGCGAACTCAAAAAGAGACCGGCACAATCAAGCCGACTTTGAGTTCTTACAGTTCTCGTTATTAATGACGGGCCCTGCTCCCCTATTTATAGGTGGGTAGATGGATGTCGTCACCGCACAACTGGAATACAATAACCGCCCATCAGATCGCTAGCGGTCTCGCAAAGTTGACAGCCCGAGCTCGGCATAGCTCACAAATCCTATATTAAACCTTGTGGTTAACAACCAAACTGCCCGGTCGCTGCGGTTTCAACAAACAGACCGCCCAGTCTTATTGCAAAGAAAAGAACTTCTCCAGAAACCAGGCCGGCTAGAATAGTCGACAGACCGCCCGGTCACTGCAAGAAGGCAGTTTAAGAACATCTGGCCGACTTAGGACAAGTTGCCAGACCAACCCGCGTAAGCTGCCCGGATAGAAGAGGCGGTCTCCCAGGTCAGACCGCTCATACCTGTTAAATTTTTTGATTTGAATCGTTTAGGAGTAAGCAGGAGTTGCATCAACTGAGTTATAGCCAAACAACCACAATGCCACACAGCAACACAAGAGACTTTATTGAATAACAAACTTGATTTACAGTGCGAGGCATACATGGCGAGACATGATTCATAAGAATCACGAAGGAGAGAAGAACAAACACACCAAAAACAAAACTGGCAGTCTGACAAGCAGAGACCGCACAGACCGCTCGACTCCAGAGATCGCCCGGCTTGACCTGAGATCGCGCGAACAAAAAACAGACAGACCTCCTGCACCGCAAGACCACCACCTCAGACCGCACGAACTGGAGCTTATTGCACTGAACAAAGAACTGAAGCTGTCGCCAGACCGCAACTCATATCACCTAACCGTTGAAGGTCGCCTGATCGCCGAGTTCGCTGCGAACAGCACAAGAACCATTTCGCAGACAAGCTGTTGCCGAACTGTTATCCAAGCCGCTGGGAATTACCAAGGAAGGAGACCGCAACTTGCTGACCGCAAACCTGTGAACACAACAAATAGTTAACTTGCTTCTGAGACCGCCCGACCTCAAAGTTGAGACCGCACGAATTAACCCAGGCTCTAGTTCTTACAGTTCTCGTTATGAATGACGGGCCCTGCACCTCTATTTATAGGCGGGTAGACGGATGTCGTCACCGCACAAGAGATATATAATCACCACCCATCAGATCGCCAGCGGTCTAACAATGGCAGACCGCACGATCACACAACTTGGACAAACTTCCATCCAAGACCGCAGATCAGCAGACAGATCGCGCACAAGTCGCGCGAACATGAGACCACGCACAAACCGCGCGGGCACAAGAACGCTCCTTCCTTAGATCACCAGGAGCAAACCAAGAACCATCTGGCCGACTTCGAACAATTCGCCAGACCGCCAAGCACAAACCGCCTGGTCACAGCGGTTATAAGAAAATAGACCGCCTGCTCTTCTGCAAAGGAGATAAACAAACCAAGCAGAACAACCCGGGACGAGACCGCAACAACCAGGAATAAACCGGTCAACCAGCAGACCGCCAGAACCACACCAGCAGAATAGACCGGCAGAGCAAAAGCGCAGACCGCGCAGTTTCTGCGGTCACCCAAAATCAGACCGCCCGGTCACCTCCACTTCACTTCAATAATTTCAACAATACCAAACCACTGAGACAAACCGACAGAAAACCAGCGCACACCACGCGGTCTCTGCGGTCTCCAATCTTCAGACCGCCGAGCTCAACGTCCCTTCCACTTCAAAAATTTAATAAGGAGGTCCGCCACGACACTCTCCTCCCTTGGCACGTGATGGATTGAGAAGGTCCGGAACTGCCCTACGAGCACCTTGACCTTTTCCAAGTACTGCTGAAAAGTCGACTCCATTACCTCAAACTCCCCATGACTTGGCAAGCTACCACCATGGAGTCTGTCGAGACCTCCACATCTTGCACTCCCAACTCTCGGGCTAGGCGGAGCCCTGCTTTCACGGCCTTGTACTCGGCCTGATTGTTTGTGAGGGGGATGTGAACATTGATTGCATGCTCGATCCTCGTCCCTTGGGGGATTACCAAAACCACCCCTCCCCCAAAGGAATGCTTTCCTTAGGCCCCTTCGACCAACATCCTCCAGGCCACTGGGATGGGTAGATCGGACTCCTCGACCTCGGCCATATAGTCCACCAAAAAGTCTGCCATAGCTTGGGCATTTATGGACAACCTGAACACATACGACATATCGAATTCCCTTAGCTCCACCGACCACTTAGCCACCCCCCCCCCCCCCCCCCCCCCCCGAGTGCTCTACCCCCTCCATGATGTTGCAAAGAGGGTGGTCAGGCACCACCTTGATCGAATGCTCTTGGAAATAAGGTCGGAGCTTTCGGGCTGACACCACCAAGGCGAAAGCCAACATCTCTAGAATGGGGTACCGAAGCTCCGCCTTCCTCAGTACTCGGCTAACATAGTAGATTGGGAGCTGCCTTCGACCCTCTTCTCAGACCAGCACTAAACTCAATGCCTCGGGTCCTACCCCTAAGTATAGGGACAATTCCTCTCCCTATCTTGGCCCTTGCAGCAAGGGGGCTTGGGTCAATTGTTCCTTTAGCGCTTGAAAATCCCTCTCACACTCAAGGGTCCATTCAAAATTTTGATTCCCCCGCAGCACCTTGAAGAAGGGTGCACACTTCTCTCCCGCCCTGGAGAGGAACCTGCTAAGCCCTACCAACTTCCCTGTGAGGCGTTGAACCTCCTTCGCGTTCCTTAGTGACCCCAACTCTATGATGGCCTTAACTTTGTCTGGATTGGGCTCCACCCCCGCTGGAGTGAGCAAGTGACCTAGGAACTTCCCCCGGCTAGCCTCGAAGACGCACTTCTGGGGGTTGAGCTTCATCTTGAATGTTCTCAATGTCCCGAAAGTTTCTTTAATGTGATGGAGGTGGGACTCAAGGTCTCGACTCTTCACCATGAGGTCATCCATGTAGACCTCCAGGTTTTAACCCTTTTGTTCCTGGATGACCCGGTCCATCATCCATTGGTAAGTGGTTCCTACATTCTTTAGCCCAAAAGGCATCAATTTATAGCAATAACACCCATCCCCCGTGATGAACGAGACATCCCAGACATCGGGGGGGGGGGGGGGGGGGGGGGGGGGAGGGGGGTGCATGCAAATTTGATGATAACCTGAAAAAGCATCTAAAAAAGACATCACAGAAAAACTGACGGCTGAGTTAACCAGCCCATCGATTCGAGGAAAAGGGTAGCAATCCTTGGGCATGATTTATTAAATAAAGAAAAGTCAACACACATTCTCCACTTACCTCCCCCTTCTTTACCATAACCACATTGGTGACCCAGCCTGGGTAATGGATCTCAGATACAAAGCCTGCTTGGAAGAGCTTGCCAACCTCCTCTCGGATGGGCCATTCCAACATGTCAGCAATGGCTCTCTTCTTCTGTCGGATGGGTTGGGTGCCAAGATCGAGGTTGAGGCGATGGTAAGCAACATCCGCATCGATCCCAGGCATCTATGCCACGCTCCAAGCGAAGACATCCATGTGTTCCTGCACAAAGGCCAGGATTTGCTTCTGCTTCCGCTGGACTGAGCTCCCCGCTGACCTTGACTTTTTCCACCACCCCCGCTCGGGTGGTAACTTCGAGCTCCACAACCTCATCCATGAACTCCAGCTAGGACTGCTCCCCCCAATCCCCTTCTTTCTCCTTGCCGTGAGCCAGCACTTCGGCCTCCTCCTTCTTCCTCTCCTCCCGAACCTCCATCTGCTCTTCAGCCCCTTCGCCCTGGGCTTCCCCTTCTCGTTCTCTCTCTCGCTTCCTCCCCTCCTTCTTCGAGACTTGTCAGCTCCCCCACCTCCTGATCCCACTCTTCCACCTCGGCCATCCAGGTGATGGTGTTCCCGACAGTCACATAGCACAGCCGAGCCACCTTCGGATATCCCATTATCCAGACTTAGACTCCTCCCACCTTGAACTTGAGGCATTAGTGGAAGGTGGAGGGGACGCAGCAGAATGCACAGATGATTGGCTGTCAGAAGAAGGCACTATATCTGCTGGGGATGTCTACTATAACAAAGCGGTACTTCCTGGACTGCCCCCCAAGACTACATGGAGTCCCCCTCCCCCCTCCACCTCTTTCCTCTCACCGGAGAACCCAAACATCGGGCCATCCAAGGCCAACACCCTCCAGTTATCCACCTTCATCTCGTCAAATGCCTTCTTGAAGATGACGTTGACTAAGCTCCCGTAATCCACAAGGATCCGGGAGACGGTGAAGTTGTCGATCGCTATCTGTATGACCAGAGCATCACGGAAAGGGTCTTCATGACCGGCATGTCCTTCTGAGTGAATGAGATATTCTCTGCTGGGGGCGGGGCTAGGGACGTCGAGGCCATGCTATGACGGTAGATGGTGTGGAGGCTTGCCTTCCGGGTCGCCTCAATCCCTACCCCCCCCCCCCCTTGGATCGCCCCGATCCCTCCCTGGGTCCCCATATCGGCCCAGTCTTCACACGTTTCATCATCCTTGTCCTGAGACAGGACCACCTCAATCCTCACCGCCCGCGGCTCCCGTGGAGCCGGCAATCTGGCTTCCTTCATATACAAGAACTCTAGGGAGGTGGCCGTTGCGTGACCTTTCTCCCCGTGAAAGTCACAATAGAGCAACACCACCCCCTCCTCTCGGCCTCTGCCTCGCTATTCCTTCTCCTAGGAGCGGCTCCTGCAGCTCTGGATCCTCTTCCCCTGCCTGGCTCCCTCAATTGACTGCCATTTCCTGCTGAGGCGGGTGGGGATGAGGTGCCCTTTGGCACTGCCTCCACTCTAGCTGGTGGGGTCTTCCTTGGCCTCCTTGGAAGTTGCCCCCTCCCTGGTGGAAACCGCTTCATGGGCCCTGCCTTCCTCCTTCTTGCTGCCTCCACCCCACCTCAGGGGCCCTCGCCTCCTCTCTTCTCCTTACCTCTGGATGCCTGACCTCTGGCTCGCTTAGCCATGCTAACCTCTTTGTGAACTTGGGGTTTGATGCCTCCCCATCAATCTCCTTTGACGCTCTCTCCATCAGCTCCTCAAAAGACAAAGGAGCCCTCCTCTTAAGGTCCATCTTAAAGAACCCCTCTCATAGCCCCACTATGAAGGCGAGCTGGAGAGTGTACCCTGGCACCTCCTGGATGAGGAGGACCTCCTCCTGGAACCGATCCACATAAAGAGCTAGTGACCCCCATGCCTCTTCTTGATGTTGAAGAGGGCCTCGGGGTCCATCTTCCTCTTCTTTGAGGTTGAGAAGCGCAGCAGGAAGCCGCGACGCAAATCCTCAAATGCATATATCGACCCAGAGGGAAACTAGTGGAACCAGTCCCTCGCTTTCTCCTTGATGGTGGTGGCGAAGAGTCAACACTTGAAAGCGTCCGACATAGATCTGATAGAGACCATGTCTTCGAACCACTGCAGGTGCTGAGTGGGTTCATCCTTGCCGGTATACTGAGTCATGGCCGGCTCACTGAACCCCTTGGGGAGAGGTGCGGAGAGCACCAACTCGCAGAAGGGACTCCCCCCCTTTACACTTCTGACTTGCTCCACTTGCCCCGCGAGCTCCACGGGCGAACCAGCTCCTCCCAGCCTTGCACTCGCCAAGGGACCGCTCGCTGGGATCCCACTGGCCGGGATCCCTCCTCCCGAGATGGCACTCGCCTAAACCCCACCCGCACTCGCCGGGATGGGGAAAAGTTCTCACCCCACTAGATCTCGCTCCGGCATCTGGGACACCGCCTCCTTCCCAGGCCTCTGCCCTGGGGCGTGCTCCCCTACTCCACCTGGAGGGGCCACTTGGGGTGCAGGGGTTGCGAGCACACCAAGGGCCGGGGCGAGGGCACACTAGAAGGACCCGAGCAGATCCCTCTTGAGATCGGCCAGCATCTCCACCATTGCTGGCGCGCCGGGTGATGGAGAGCCACCAAAGTCCTCCTCTCGCTCATTGTCTCCTTCCATCTATCCCTTGGAGCTTTCTTGAACTAGCTGGACTCCACGCTCACCGCACCAAAAATGTTGAAACCAAAAATTGCTTCTTTGTGGAGCTCGGGCCCTCAACGAGTTGAGGGCCAGCTAGCACATACTGATTCCTTGGAAGGAACCGACAGGAGACTCAGAACTAAACACAGACCCTTGGTCAAAGCGAGGAGGTCACACCACACACCCAGAAGATCTTTGAGCACTTCCCCTCCCAAGCCAAAGCTGAGACTGGGCACCTTGGAGAGCCTGAGAGCTAAGCCAAGATCACCTAGGGAGAAAGAAGCTCAGAAAACTGAGATTGGAATGCCCTCCCAAGGTACCCTTCAATGTCTAATTATAGTTTTTCAATTCTGGTCTGCTAATAGCGGAATTCCGACTTACATATTTTCTATACGCACCCCAAAATGGTCTGCCAGCAGCCAAACTCCGCTGTTTGGAGGGGCTAAATGCATAATACCAGGGGTTTTAGGTAAAAATGATCATGAACCCTTCCTAGGTGAGCCGTCCATAAGGGCCTCTCTAGCGAACCGAGAGGCTCGGGTCGCTCACCTTCCTGCAAGCGATCAACGAGGATCTGACCCGCTCGCCCTCACGCGAGCGGCCGACGAGAGCCCGGCTCGCCCGGCCCCCTGGCTCGCTCGCCTTCTTGCTCTTTTCACCTGTTGGTTACTTTGTCTCTGTTCACCCCCTGGCGAATATTGGGGTTGTACAATTATTATCTACATTTAGATTAATGTCATCATTAGTATTAATGTTAAATTGAATATCAATTTGATTACTGACATGTACTTTACCTGATGAGTTTTCTTTTTCTTCTGCACCAATCCTTTCTTGCTCCTCCTTACTTGGAGCATTATCACTTTCCTTAGCTGGAGAATTCTTCTGATGCTCCCCCTCAGATGAAGGATCATCATTTTCCTGGTCATCTTTGTTGGAGTTTCTGAGATGATCTCAAAGCAATCAATAGTTAGTCTTGCTGCCAACGCAATATGAGCCTATAGGGTCGCACATAAAAGCATTTGGAGAAATTGGAGAAAGGATTGTGTTGGCCTTACTCATTTTGGATATGAGTGGAGGACCAATCCTGTGACTGCTTGGAATTAAGTTGAGAATGTCTCAACGGGAAATTGTTTAAAGGGTTTAAACGAATGGGTTTATACATGACAAATTCGGCTAAAGGGTTTAACCGAATTGTCTCAAATTCGGCTAATGTGATTAACTGAATTAAGTTGATTCGACTAAATGAAATTCGACTAATATGATTAACCAAATTTCTTACAGATTTGACTAAAGGGTTTAGCCGAATCAGGACAGTTCGACGAAAGGGTTTCGCCGAGTTTATACAGCCGAATTTATATAGTCGAATTCGTCGAAATGGTTTCGCCGGATTCGGTTATAGTGAATAGCCGAATTCGGTTAATGTGATTAGTCGAATTCGGCGAATGTAAATCTGGACAGATTTTTTGATTTTCCCTCTGGTCCGCGGATAGCCTTTCTTATACCTTGCGTATATAAAGGCATGCGATTAGGTCTTCGAAAGACACGGTTTTAGACGGTTTTTCAGATCGAGCCTTTACGCGAGAGAGAAACGATGGAAGTGTTCCGGCTGTTCTCGTTCCATCCGCCGATCGACGTTCCGCCACCTCTAGTCGCAGCCGCTGGTCGACGCCTCCTCTGGATCGGACCTAGCAGTCCGTGAGGACGTTGGGAGCTTCCTTCTCCGACCTAGTTCTTGTACGACAAGAAGCTAGGGTTCTTCATCGCTTGTGTGGACTTCTGTAGAGGGATCGATCTATTTCGATCCTTGAAGAACTCAAAGCAGATTTTAGATTTCTATTTGGAGCACCTTGGTTGAGTATTGACTCAATCCCGCAAAGGTATATTTTGTATTTGCATATTCTCTTGAATCATGAAAACCGCAAGATCCGTTGATCTCTTTTTGGGTTGTTCTTGTTCATTTCCGCTGCGAATATTCGATATGTCATCCCTTATGAAGGGGTATAGAAAACCCAACAATCTTCCCAGAAATCTGCTGGTTTTGAAGGGATTAGCTTGATTCTTTGCTCTAGCTTGAAAATGATTAAATCAATCTCACCTTGAAGATCAACAGGAGCATGGACATCATCATCCTCATTTTCTTTTGAGGAGGATTGTATGACCTGCACACTTTTATCAGCAGTGGTATGATTGGAGGAATCACAATGAGTATGATCATCCTCATGTCCTTCTAACATGTCCTCAACAGCAGTAGCAGCATCCTCATTCTTTTGATGCTCTTTCTCAGCATCATAATCACTTTCTTCTTCTTGCTCTTTCTCATGAGCATTTCCTTTATGACCTTCGGTGTCAGGAACTCCTCCTCGGTCATCTTTTGTAGGACTGCTGTGAGAGTCCAGATTAGCACCGGCATCTTTATCCTTATCAGATTGTTTTGAATCAGAACTTGAAACAACCATTCTTAATTTCTTGGGACCTTTAGACATCTTTTTCTTCTTGTTCTTTGCCTCTGAGGGCTGGCTCATAAGGAGCACCATGGTGAACCTGTCCAAGGTTTTAATGTCCATCCTTTTGAGGTAGTGGAGATTTGATCCTTTTGATCTCTCAAACTTCTCTGGATGAGAGTTCAGAAGGTATATGGAAAGAATTATTCCCATGGTGGGGGCTTGCAGGAACTCTTTCAGTCTTTGCAAGATCACATATCCCCAGGATGTCTTCTTCTTTAAGATAATTCTGGTCATCAGTTCAAACATGAACTAGGATATGGTGTCATGAAAGCCTGGTGTACAAAGAATTGCCTTTCCAACTATGTCAGAGAGGAGCTTGCCTCTCTGATTGAAGAATTTCCTCTTTAGTGAGCCTTTTTGGGCATCACCATAGTTACACCATTCTAGAGCTTTCTTCTTGTCTTTATCTGAGATATCTTCTTCCTCATCAGGACTGCATGCAGTTAAATGCAGGCCTTTTTCTATTCTTTTGGAGGAGATCTTAATCATTTCATCTCCAACTCTTGACTTCAAGGTGGACTTGGATTGGGAGATCCTTACATTATTGTACCATTCCAGAACTTCAGTTCTGAGAATGACAGAGGGTTCAGAAAGGAGGTATTCCAGACCTTGAACATCAAAGAGTTGAATCACCTCCTTTATTTCTTCTGGAGCATTAGCAAATCCATTTCTGACTACCTCATACCCCTCCGGAAGATCCTTAGAACACTTTGGCGCCATTATTTCTGAGAAAATGAGACGCTGAGACAGAAGAGAAGACGATTCGTCTCGGCGGCTGGGGAGTGAGGGTTGTGTAATTTTCTGTAATCACATTGGTATATTTATATAGGTTTGGGTAATGTTTTGATTACCCTAATGATTAAAGTTGATTGGACTTATTATGTTAAGTGATTTTAGGTCATTTAATGTTAACTTTTGACAAATAGTACTTTAGGCAACCCGACTCAACGGAACCGCTAAGACGGTGATTTAAACTTCTGGGACAGAGAACTGTAAACTGCTGGGACATTTCAGTTGTCTCAGCGGTTCAGCTGGAATTTTTCCAGCTATCTCAGCTGTTCAGCTAAATCAAGTTTTCTGATTTACCAGAACTGACTGACTAATAGTTAGCCTTTTTGATTAGATTTGTTGATGTCATAATCATGTCACTAAGTGTGTTGGTGTGATAACCTATCATAGTGGACTGATAATATGACAATTCAATGATTATTCAATATTTAACATACCAAGTTCAATCTTGAAAGCATTAAATTTGGCCTCATCCAATGGCTTTGTAAAGATATCAGCAACTTGATTGTCAGTGGGGACAAATTCAAGGGAGATATCTTTATATTCAACATGTTCTCTAATAAAGTGATATCTTATCTCTATGTGCTTAGTCCTGCTATGAGAGACAAAATTCTTAGCAATGGAGAACACTGGATGAGTCACAATATAAGGGAGATTGACTTACCTTGAGGTTGTAATCCTCAAGTCGATGTTGCATCCACAAGAGTTGTGCACAGCAGCTACTTGCAGCTATATATTCTGACTCAGCAATGGAAATAGCCACACTGGTTTGTTTATTGCTGCTCCATGATATCAACATCCTTCCTAGAAATTGACAAGTTTGATGAGTCCCATTTATATACAATTTTATGGACTCATCTGGGCTAGTTTTCCTGCAAGTGTACTTCACTTTTAGTTCATTAATGCTTATATTTCACTGGTTCACCCTTCTCACACGAAGTGCACTATTTGGTTGTTGTGGTGTGCAATTGCGCACTATTTTGTTGGGGGCAAGCACATTGTGCTCCCCATTCTTTTTCTGTTATTATACTTGTGCTGGAGGTGTGTTCCCAGCGTGTGGATTCATTGTGCAGGTGGGCAGATCATACATATTGCCCAGAATTCACCCTGTATGAATCGCACGGTCGTGCGTTTACTTGACGCATGGTCGGCTGCGGTCGTGTGCTATGATCGGCTAGTCAATATGGTGATCTGCCACACTTGTGCATTTTCTTCACGCACGGTTGGCCTCAACCGTGTGCGAACAAAATGCATGACCTCCTATTGGTTACCGGATTTCAAGTTTTCTGAATTTGCCCGTGCATTTTTACGCACGGTCGGCTTTGACTGTGCGTGAGTAAAACGCACGGGCGCACTTGCTTCATCTTCCTGGCCTTTATGCTCGTTAAACATTGCATGGTTCACGCACGGTCATGCGTTTGACCGTGTGTGACCAAATTTCTGATTGTTTTCTATAAAAGCGCAAATTTCCGCCCTAATCTGGATCACTATTCTTTTCCCACGCCCAAGAGCTCTGCCGTTTTTGCCCTTTTTGCAGGTTCTCCGCCCCCTTAGGCCTCCTCCATCATCCTCGAGCTCCACGGAGAGGGATCTATCCCTACATCCACCATTATCCAAGGAGAAGGAAGCTTGGTTGTGCGGCCGGATCGTGACACGAAGAAGACGGGCCATTGGAAGGTAGTGACAACCTTCTCTACCACATACGCAGTTGAGGACCGATCTTGGACGCGGATGACGACCCAGCGATTCCAACCATGAATCTTCAACAAGGATTCAGATTGGGTCGATTCCTTGCTTTCTCTTTCTTTGTATTGGTAGTTGTAAATGTTAGATGTCTCTATCTTTTGATGATGTGCACTATGAATCTTGCTTTGTAATGTTTATCTCATGTTTATGAGTTTATATTATTCATATTTGTGTATGAGGTGCGCCCCCATTCAATTTTCCACATTCGTCATCACCCTCCACTCCATTACGCTAGCCTACTCTTCCATTTCGTTAGACCACTCTTCCATACGCCTAGTGAAGCGTGGCATAGCGGCCCGTGTAATCCACCTCAACTCCGCCGGTGCGACTCACTCCATTCCGTAAGACTACTCTTCCATCCGCCTAGTGAAGCGTGACATAGCGGCCCGTGTAATCCATTCGCCTAACGAAGCAGTGCGCTCAAGGCCTGCACAGTTCGATTCCACACTTACCACCTCATCCACTTGCCTACTCGTCCATCCTCCCTTGCGAATCGGTGTATAGCGGCCCGTGTAGTTTTCCATCCCGCCTGGTGAAGCATTGCATAGCGGCATTGATAGGAGTAGTTGTAGTTATTTTATTTTATTTTCCATAATCCAAACCAAATCTCCCGCATTCCATCCGACTTAAGGACATCGATCTCAAGTCCTTTCTCAATAGTAAACTCCACCTTACTGTGTTCCTTTGAGATTGATACTTGGGGAATCACTCCCACATTTTATATTACTTGAACGATCGGTACACTGTCGTTTCGTGGCGCAGTCTAGCTACTGCCTATAGCGGTGTGTGAGATTTGCGCATCAAGTTTCTGGCGCCGTTGCCGGGGAACACAGACGTGTGAGTTTGCTGTAGAGGGAGATAAGAGATAGTAGTTCCTCCAGTGTGTATAGCTGCTTTATTATTTTTGTTTGCTTTTTAATTATATATTGCTTGTTATTATTTCTTTCTCTCCTGTTTTAATGTTTTAGGCAAGATTAATCCAAGGAGTTTTATTAGTTTGTGTAAATTTCCTTGCAAAGAATTCCAGTTTCGTTATATCTGCTTTAATTATTGAAAATGTCGTCATGGGATATTTCTCCTAGCACTTACGACAAGATGGCTTATTATATAGACCAAATGAAGGAGTTAAATGCTAGGCAGTGTAGGAACGTTGTTTTCTTGTTGTGTCGAGGAGAGGGTCATGAATTGAGGGACTGTCCTAGTCTCTTTAATCCTGACCGTTGCTCCTTCACTCATGACATTATTGTCCCTATCACTAATTCTTTACCCATAGAGGCAATCGTTCCCTCTACCCCCAATCTTGTTTCGTGCATGGACTCCTCACTCCCTGTGTATGGCTTCACTCATGGTGATGACGATCACTCATCTGTTAGCCAGCAAGGTGAGGAATGGGAGCTCCTTGGTGCACTTGAGTGTGATGAGGAAAGTATTCTTTCCATTGGGGAGGTGTTAGCGGATCTTTTTGCGGAGGAACCAAATCTTTTTGTTCCTCCAGTTTCTTTGCAAGATTTTTCTACACACATTTTTTATGATCCTGTCGGCGTAATTGAGCAGGGTGATGATTCTGAGCCTGAGGCTGCTCCCCGGTGGGATGATGATGGTACTCTTTCTGATGAGGAGGTTTGCACTTCCTCATGGGACGAGGAGGCCCAACTCACCACTGAGGCACTTGAGTTCACTGGCCCCCCTTGCTATGATATTTGCGATGATGACAGTGATCTATCCTTGGAACTTGCCTGGAGTGAAACCGGGACCACTCCCCCGATGTTTGATTATTTAATTCATTCCTCTCTTTTATTTCTTGAACCCCCTTCTTCATCTGAGCCTGTGCAGGTTGAATCTTCACAGGTACTTCAGGAGGACTTGGAGCATTTTGCTCAAGTCAATGAGGAGCGTAACCTCATATGTGAGGAGGTTGACCCCTCCTCCATAGTGGAAACCGCACTCATTACCTTTTCCTCCTGCCACCTCCATGAAGACGACACCTTGCTGGGCAAGGAAAGTTTTGGTGAGTTGAGTGAGGATTCCTCCACTTCTTACTTTTTATTCCCTCTACCTGTGACAAGCAGGTATTTTTTATATTCGGGTAGAGGCGTGATTGTTCTATCGCCGTATCGGTACCCTCTACCGACACACATATTAGAACAGTTACCTGTGCATTTCCTTTTTCATAGATCCATTAGCTAGAACTGTTTTAAATTTGAATAAGTCATGCTGGGAGGACAATAACCCCAGTAGTTATCTTACCTTTTCCTGCATTTTTTTTTCATCTAGTTTAGTTTAGTTAGTTGTATTTCATTTTGCTTTGTATATTTTCTTTTGTTTTTGCGGAGCTCACCCCTGCAGGTCCTTCTTCTGGATGGCGGATGCTGCAGTTTTTTCTTAGTTTACACTCCAATCTTCTGGTATGCTCACTTGCTGAGCATTGGGTACTCTCTTCCCCTAGCTCTATTTTTGATTTTCATGTTATGCATTATGTGGTTTGTTTAGTTTAAGTCTGGGGGAGAGTAATTTTATGTGCCCACTCACGTGCACTATTGCACAACATACTAGAAGCATTTACTTAAAACATTTTGTTTATTTTCTTTACACACCACAACACCAACATGAGCGCGCACTCACTTGTTTTTGTGTTCCCGAACATGCTATCTTGGTTTGGTTTGTGAAATGGGATGTTAGTTTAGGAATTGCAAATCGGAGTGCGATGTTGACTCGTGTAGTGTTCTAGTCGCATCTGCATGCTTCAGTAGAACTTTGAGTAAAAATTATATTGTTTCTATGCATTTAATTTACGATTAGTGTTTTTGCGTAGTTTTTGATTTATTATACTCAATTGGTGAATGTGAATGAAAATGGCGGTAGCACGGCGTTGTGTGTAGGCAAGCGCTAGTTGTGTGTTGCTCGAGTCAGAAGGAAGGTTTACCTTTCTCGTGGGCTAAGAACTTGCCCCAAGCGACTCTTGAAGCATGGGTGAGAGCAACTCATATTGTTAAACGTGATGTAGGCCATTTTTTTGGCAGTTTGAGCCTTGTTTTCCTTGACCCATTCGCTCACCATTGCAAGCCAAATTTGTGCCTACCCCTCTTTTGTTTCAGCTCTTCTTCCAATCACCAACGCCTGAAGCCTATCCTATCAATGCAACCAAGTAGTGAGTTAGCTGAATTTATATTTCATATTTGGATGTGATGTATGGAATTTTTGTGATGTGAAGAAAAAGTGTATTGTGTGCTGAACACATTGTTGTAAACCAACCCGGGGACAAAAGAAAAAGAAAAAAATGAAGTTAAAAGAAAATTTTGAAAAAAAAATGGAATGGAAAGAAATCCCCTTGGGCGTAATAGAAAAATTCAGTTGGTATTTGTTGGAGTAGGCCATGTGCACACCCAGTTTTCAAGCTAATTGTGGGGGTGTGTCACACTAGCATCGTTCTTTGTCTTGTTTTGGTACAGCATCATCTTTTAACTCAATTGGGTTGCGTAGCTGATGAGTCTCATTTATATATATATATATATATATATATATATATTTTTTTTTTTTTTGGACTCATTTGGGCTGATATTCTAGTCTTTGCACCACATTTTAGGCATGTTTTCATTCATATGTATTATTCCATGCTAGGTGCACTATTAAGCTCATTTCGGTGTGCAATTGCATTCCTTGTTGTTGGGGGTAAGCACATGGTGCTCCCCTTCCCTTATTTTATGTTTTTCTGATGCTGGACGTGTATTCCGAGCTGTTATATCTTGTATGCAGGTGACCTGATCGTCCCGTTTTCCCCAGAAGTAATTTCTGTGCATATCGCACGGTCGTGCGTTTCCTTGACGCACGGTCGGTTGCGGTTTTGAGTTCGTATCTGGGCAGAAAATGGAGCGTCGGAGTTTACTCGTGCGTTTTGACGCACTGGCGGATTCGCCCGTGCGTGAGTAAAATGCACGGTCGACCTGTGTCTTTGTGATTTCAAAGCGTCGGAGTTTACCCGTGCGTTTGAACGCACGAGCGGTATTGGTCGTGCGTGAGCAAATCGCACGGGCGGCGCAGCTTCTTCCCCAAGCCATATTTTATCCGTTAATATCGCACGGTCTGCGCACGTTCATGCGTTCGACCGTGCGTGACCATTTTTCTGCCTGTTTGCTATAAAAAGCAGGAATCGAGGCAGTCAACGAGGAGAGCGATTGGAGGCGGACTGGAGCGATTCAGAGAGTGGGAAATCACTTCCATCCCGCTGCTCTTGAGGGCTGAAGGCTTCCCCTTCATCTCCACCACCATAGAGGCTATTTCCGGTGATTTCCACCTCCATCCTTCCATCCGGGAGCACTAGGAAGCTTTCTCCACCATTAGATCAGAGAAGCGCTGAAGATCGTAGGAGTGGTGACAGCCTCCTTCGAGCCAAGCTCACCATCTGAAGGCCGAGTCTGGAGAGAGCCCGATAACCTCTCATTCCGGCCGTGAACCCAAGGCGTGACTTCTTCTTTGTGGGCCTCTCTAACCTTTGATGCTTGAACTTCTTTGTTGTTGTTTTATGAATGCTTGTTAAGTTAATCTTAAGGATTATTGCTTGTGTTCATATGCAATGTTGTTGTGCTGGCATGAATAGCACTTTTTCCTAGTGATTTCTGAGATTCGTTTTGTGTGAAGCCACTAGGAATTGCTAGTGGTGATGTTTAGAGAAGAGGTGTGTCCGACCCTCAACCGTCATAGTTACATTCCGTCCACGCGCCTTCCGAAGCACGGCATCGCGGCCATTACATCCATCTCGCCTTGTGAAGCGGAGTTTTGACCCGCATCTCTTTTTATTCTGCAATAGCATAGGATCCCAAACCAAACCTCCCGTTGTTACTTATTAACCCTTTTAACTGATTTCCTGGTTTGAGCAAATCGTACTACCCAACTTGCGGTCCTTTGAGAACGATATTCTGGGAGTTCCTCCCTATTTTATTACCTGAGCGATCGGTGCACTGTCGTTGTATCGCATTTCGTGCCTGCTAATTAGCAGTGCCGAATTCGCGCATCATGTTTTTGGCGCCATTGCCGGGGACTACAAGCATGTTTGATTTGTTTTTATTTGGAAATTCATTTTAAGATATTTTGTTTTTCTTCAGTATGCTATTTTCTTCTTCTGTATCATGTGGGCGCATTTGAATATCCGATGTCGTTGGTGTGGGGACACATCCCACGCTAGTGATAGGTGTCCCAAAGAGTATGGTGTTGTTCAGAAACCATACGGGTCCCATAAATCTTTTGGCTCCTCTACTGCACCTCCGTTGACGCACTCTCACGCGGTTGCTGCACCTTGGGTGCCGGCTAAGCCGGTGAGACAGTGTTTATTTTGCAAAAGTAGAGAGCATGCCTTGAAGGACTGTGCGGATTACCTTCGCCAATTGGAGGATGACGATGAGCCGGATATCCGGATCTTCCCATCTTCGAATTCTGCGAGCACAGCTTCTTCCTCTGGTTACGTATCCCTTCCACCTTCAGTTCTTGAAGTCTCTGGAATTGACACGTGCATCAGTGCCCCACTTGACTCCGTTTCTGACGCGACCCCCTATACCTCTTCGGTTCATGTACCACTTTGCGTAGATTTGTACCCTTGTGTGGAGAGCGATCCCAAACTCTAAAGTGGCACGTTTCCTCCCACTATTCACGAACTTACATCTATTTCTGATGTTATCGTTGAGATCAATTTGCAGGATGGTGCAGGTCTGCGCAGTGTCGTGCCCACTCTCATGGAGGCGGACAGTCTCGATTGTGCTAAAACAACCATTTTGGTTCAGTGCGAGAAAGTCCAAGTTAGAGAGGAGGGCATTGTGTGCTCTGTCGAGTCTAGTGAGATCTCCGACGATGTCATCAGTTTATCCTTGCCGCACCCAATGGGGGATGAAGCCGGGATTATCACCTCAGATGAGATTTCTCTTAGTTTTTCGTCTATTTTATTTCCTGACCCTGCTCCTGTATCTTCTCCTCTGCAGGACCACATTGTGGAGCCAGTTCCGTGGGTGTATGAGCCTGTAACAAGGCCTAGCATTGAAGGGAATCCAGTGCAGGTGGAGCTAGATACGGTGAGATTCGCAACATATACTGTGCCCTTGCCTGACATCCATGTCCGGCATTATTATCTCACTGGTATTTGGGCAACTGTTTTATCCCCACTCCGGTACATACTGCCGAAGCATGAGCATGAACAATTACCTGACCATTTTCACTTTCATTCACCTATTAGTTAACCTGCATTTCAAGTGCTTGGATAAGTCCCGTTGGGGGGACATGTAGCCCAACAGTTATCTAGGTATAGGAGTAGCTAATTTAGATTTTATCATCTTTAGTTTTAATTTCTGTTTGCTTTTAGCAATTGTTCTCTCTTGTTTGTGTAAGTTTTGCATGCACCGCGTGCCCTGTGGAGTTAGTAGTTAGGCAATTGCTGTCGGTGCGCTCTTATCTGTTCCCTCCGTCCAAGATTGTTGCGTGTGAAATTTTTCTGATTCCACCGACTCGCAAAAATTGGAAAAATTTTGCTGAAATTTACAAACGCACGATCAGGTCGGACGTGCGCATTGGTATCGCACGACCGTGAAATTTTCGGATATCATAAATCGGCCCTAGCCCCGTCAAAAATTGCACACCGGCTTTTCTTCCTGAGCTCTCTTCTCCCGTGCGCCTCGCGAAACCCTTCCTCTCCCGTGCGCGATCTTTCTCCCCTTCTCCATTGTCTCCTACGTTTTCTCTTCCATTCATCGTTGTCCCCCTTCCGCAGCTTGTGAGTGGAGCTCAATGGGAGTCAAGAAGGCCGTGTGCAAATTTCGCCGCGGAGGAGGAGTTCAGACTTCAAGATCTGATGACCCTTGTGTGGAAATAATGCTGCAGTTTGGGAGGCCAGAATTCTTGCAAAGGTACAACCTGCCGCGTCAAAAGACTTTCCTTGATCATCGCGTCGTCTCTGTGACGGAACTCCAAAATATTGAGTTAGTGGCGGCGGTGAATCGACTTCTCAATGTGGGGTCATGGGGAAACCTCTTCTCCATCACAGAGCTGGGTTACCGTGAACTCACACTTGAGTTCCTTTCCACCTTCCGCATCATTGACTACCTCGATGAGGAGACTGGAGAGACCACGTCGATTTCATTCCGGATGAAGGGACGCTCCTATACCATGGGTGTTGGCCAACTGCCGGTGTGCGCCGGGATTTACACCAAAGATGAACTCCTCCAAACGGACATTATCAGCCGTCCGAGTGAGTTCCCGGATGGGGTATCTCCTAGCAAGTTCTGGCAGTCCATCACGGGACGGGATCAGCCATACGAAGCTAGTGCTGCAAAGTCGTCCCACATTATCTCTCCCGAGCTCCGCTACGTCCAGCATTTGATCGGGCACAGCATCAATGCCCGTGCCATGAGTCAAAACGCAGCAGGATGGCAGGATCTTCTCTACCTTTACAGCATGCATCAGGGAGTACCCCTCCATCTTGGGATAGTGCTCGCCCAGTACCTTCTTCGGCAAGCCATATACCTCCCCTTGAAGGTGATCAGAGGTTCTCAGTACATCACCAGGATTGCCAAAGGGCTTGGGATTTGGGATACACTTCCAACCTATGACACAAATCTCTGAGGGTTCCAGCATCACCATAGCCATGATGACAGCTTTTAAACTTGTCAAGAGAGTGAAGGTAGGCAACCATTGGCAATATGAATTCTGTGGGGCCGGGCCTGAACGAGGGGAGAGACGCAATCATACTGACACTACCGGACCTAGTACTTCGGCTGGGACGAGTGGGCAGCCCTCTGTTGTTCCCCATTTCGCGCCCCCGGATGCTCAATGGCAAGCCCCTCGGCCTAACATCGAGCAACACTATCCAGAGTTTTACGAGAGGTTTTTACGCATGGAAGATACCATGGCCATGCAGTACGAGCTTTCGTAGCGGATTGGTGCGCATCTAGGAGTCATGCCTCCGGATGTCCCTGCCCGGGCTTCAGTTTCTGGATCTAGGCGGCAGCGTACTCCTCCTCCTCCTCCTCCTTCACATTCTTCTCCGTCATCTCCGCTGTGATCATTCATTTGCAGCTTCCTTGGTGATGTGTCGTCTTAGTTAGTTTTATTTATGTTAAACTAGTTTGTGGTGTACTTTAATTTTAATCTGACATTATTCGGCTAGGGCATCGCCCCTAGGGTGTGATTCTGGATATCTTGTCTTTATGTTATATCATGCTACTTTGCTGTGTTGGTCGTTTTTATTTTAGTTTGGAACAATATCTTTCTGCTGGTTAAACAATGCTTAATACAGGTATTCGGTCCACCTTAAAGGACGTTAAACAAAAGGGCTTCTTGGGAGACAACCCATGGGGAACCACCCGGTTCCGTCTAGCTTTTTAATTCCTTTTGTGCACTGTTATTTCTGTTTTGCTAACATTGTAGGAGGACGCTCTCTTGTGGACGATGATGAAGGGGAAATATTTTTTTAAAAAATGGGATTACTGCACTTCTGGCATGCTCTTTTATGAGCATAGGTCAACTCTACCCCTCTCTTACTTATGTTTGAATTGTTTATTCTAGTTAGTTTTAATCAAGTCTGGGGGAGAGAGCGAGTTGCGGACATGCACACACTTTGCATGACATGCTAGAATTTGCTGAGTTAGGATTTATATTTTGTTGCGCACATTGCATACACTTGCACTTAATTCACGCGCACTTGATCACGCGTGCTTTTTGGGTATCGCTGCGAGGTTTTCCCACTCGTAAGAATTAAATTGTTAGCATGTGAGTGAGGAGTAGAGAAAAATGTTGACTCGAGTAGTGCTCTAGTCAAGTGCTCCCGTCACGCCTAGAAATTCAATTCGAGTAGAATGAAATTCTCAATTATGATTTAGTTATTTCTTTTATAGTAGATGGAATTAATTTAACTTTAGTGGTGAATCCGGTGAATCCAATGGTAGCATAAGGTCGAGTGTAGCCGGCTAGTAGTAGCTTATTACTAGGGTCAGAATGAAGGACAACCTTTCTCGGTGGCTAGAACTTGCACTAGGCGACTCTCGACACGATTGTGTTGAAGTACTCGTCATAAAATGTGATATAGGCCATTTCTTGATCCGGTTGAGCTTTGGAAATCCTTACCTACGTAATCACCGTTGCAAGCCCACTTGTGCCTACCTTTCCTCCTTGTTTAGCTCCACTAAAAATTTAACCAAAGCCATACGGCCGAACCTATTTGCGCACCAACCGATGAGCTGAAAGAAATTTCTGTTTCGATCACATTTGGTGTCATCTGTGTTATGTATGGAAGCTTTGATTTAGCTAAGGGAGTTGTTTTATTGTGCGTACAAACGTCATTTTGTCGATGAAAGAAAAGAAAGAAAAGAAAAGAAAAAAATAAAAAGGTTGTGCAAAAATAATTTTCTCTTGGCAAATTCTATTTATATCTGGCTCAGCACGCACCTAGTGTTCAGTTGAAGTCTGGGGGTGTCGTGTAATTACTGAAAATTTTGTATTGGTGATTGTTATTATCTTGAGTGCTCAGGTTGTGTTGAGTGCGATTCCCATCGTCCTTCTACTTACCTAGCCTATACTCAACCTAAGCCCAATAATTTCCTATCAGTCCTATTGATTTAAGACACGAGTCATCTCATGCAGTAGAGAGAGTGCGGACGTGCAAGCCTATGGACACCGACTTTGATGGATATCTTAGGAGTTTGTCCCTAGCTTCGATTCGAGTAATAGTCTACTCATTAGTCACGCTATTTTCCCTTTTGCGCGACCGAAAGATTCACCAGGATTCACCATCCAAGTAAATTAAATTTCAATTTACTGTTTTAGAAATAATTAGATACAATCTTGAGTTTAATTCTGTTCTAATGCATTTCTATGCGCGAGAGCATGCGACATCGCATTGTTCTCTACCGCTCAAACTCATGCTAACATTCAATTGTTCCGATAGGAGAGCTGAGTAGTTTGCCCGAGACGTGCAAATGGTTAAGTCTGGGGGTGTGATGAGTCCCATTTATATATATATTTTTGGACTCATTTGGGCTGATATTCTAGTCTTTGCACCACATTTTAGGCACGGTTTCATTCATATGTATTATTCCATGCTGATGCACTATTAAGCTCATTTCAGTGTGCAATTGCATTCCTTGTTGTTGGGGGTAAGCACATGGTGCTCCCCTTCCCTTCTTTTATGTTTTTTTGATGCTGGACGTGTATTCCCAGCTGTTATATCTTGTATGCAGGTGACCTGATCGGCCCGTTTTCCCCAGAAGTAATTTCTATGCATATCACATGGTCGTGCGTTTCCTTGACACATGGTCGGTTGCGGTCGTGCGTTTGTATCTGGGCAGAAAATGGAGCGTCGGAGTTTACTCGTGCATTTTGACGCACGAGCGGATTCGCCCGTGCGTGAGTAAAACGCACGGTCGATCTGTGTCTTTGTGATTTCAGAGCGTCGGAGTTTACCCGTGCGTTTGAACGACGAGCGGTGTTGGTCGTGCATGAGCAAATCGCACGGGCGGCGCATCTTCTTCCCCAAGACATATTTTATCCGTTAATATCGCACGGTCTGCGCACGGTCGTGCGTTCGACCGTGCGTGACCATTTTTCAGCCTGTTTTCTATAAAAAGAAGGAATCGAGGCAGTCAACAAGGAGAGCGATTGGAGGCGGACTGGAGCGATTCAGAGAGCGGGAAATCACTTCCTTCCCGCTGCTCTTGAGGGATGAAGGCTTCCCCTTCATCTCCACCACCATAGAGGCTATTTCCGATGATTTCCACCTCCATCCTTCCATCCGGGAGCACTTGGAAGCTTTCTCCACCATTAGCTCAAGCATTCCTCACCGAGAGATCACAGAAGCGCTGAAGATCGTAAGAGCGGTGACATCCTCCTTCGAGCCAAGCTCACCCTTCGAGGGCCGAATCCGGAGAGAGCCCGACAACCTCTCATTCCGGCCGTGAACCCAAGACGTGACTTCTTCTTTGTGGTCCTCTCTAACCTTTGATGCTTGAACTTCTTTGTTGTTGTTTTATGAATGCTTGTTAAGTTAATCTTAAAGATTATTGCTTGTGTTCATATGCAATGTTGTTGTGATGGCATGAATAGCCCTTTTTCCTAGTGATTTCTGAGATTCGTTGTGTGTGAAGCCACTAGCAATTGCTAGTGGTGATGTTTAGAGAAGAGGTGTGTGCGACCCTCAACCATCATAGTTACATTCCATCCACGCGCCTTCCGAAGCACGACATCGCGGCCATTGCATCCATCTCGCCTTGCGAAGTGGAGTTTTGACCCGCATCTCTCTTTATTCTGCAATAACATAGGATTCCAAACCAAAACTCCCGTTGTTACTTATTAACCCTTTTAACTAATTTCCTGGTTTGAGCAAATCGTACTACCCAACTTGCGGTCCTTTGAGAACGATATTCTGGGAGTTCCTCCCTATTTTATTACTTGAGCGACTGGTGCACTGCCGTCGTATCGCATTTCGTGCCTGCTAATTAGCAGTGCCGAATTAGCGCATCAGTAGCTGTCTTGTTTATCATTGAATATCATACCGTAACCTAAGCAACATTATAACCTGAAAGTCCTATTGATTTAACTTGTGAGTTTGCTAGCGTCGTGGAGAGAGAGTAACCGGGCAAGTTTATGGTTCTCGTCGTTGAAGGATTTCAGCAGAGTTATCCCCGAATTCTAGTCTTTAGCAACACCCTCCTGAGTGGCTTGTGTACTTTCACACCGGGCATGACCACACAAGTTCTTCATGATTCACCAGCTGAGTATCAATAAATCTTTATTTACGCTTTAACACTTTTGTAAATTAGTTAGCATAGTTAGAATTTCCTTTTACTGAATTTCTATTTGCATGTGTATGATAATTCGCACCATACCCCTATTTTGAAATTCTCTTCACTAACCACCATTTTCATACTCCGCTGGATTTGTTTGCTCGGGACGCGCAAACAGGTAAGTCTGGGGGTGTGATGAGTCCCATTTATATACACTTTTATGGACTCATCTGGGCTAGTGTTCCTGCATGTGTACTTCACTTTTAGTTCATTAATGCTTATATTTCACTAGTTAACCCTTCTCACACGAAGTGCACTTTTTGGCCGTTGTGGTGTGCAATTGCGCACTATTTTGTTGGGGGCAAGCACATTGTGCTCCCCATTCTTTTTCTGTTATTATACTTGTGCTGGAGGTGTGTTCCCAGCGTGTGGATTCGTTGTGCAGGTGGGCAGATCATCCATATTGCCCAGAATTCACCCTGTATGAATCACACAGTCGTGCGTTTACTTGACGCACGGTCGGCTACGGTCGTGCGCTATGATCGGCTGGTCAATATGGTGATCTGCCCCGCTCGTGCAATTTCTTCACGCACGGTTGGCCTCAACCGTGCGCGAACAAAATGCACGACCTCCTATTGGTTGCTGGATTTCGAGTTTTTTGAATTTTCCCATGCGTTTTTACGCACGGTCGGCTTTGACCGTGCGTGAGTAAAATGCACGGGCACGCCTACTTCGTCTTCCTGGCCTTTATGCTCGATAAATATTGCACGGTTCACGCACGGTCATGCGTTTGACTGTGCGTGACCAAATTTCTGATTGTTTTCTATAAAAGCGCAGATTTCCGCCCTAATCTGGATCACTATTCTTTCCCCGCGCCCAAGAGCTCCGCCCTTTTCGCCATTTCCGCAGGTTCTCCGCCCCCTTAGGCCTCCTCCATCATCCTCGAGATCCACGGAGAGGGATCTAGCCCTATATCCACCATTATCCAAGGAGAAGGAAGCTTAGTTGTGCGGCCGGATCGTGACACGAAGAAGACGGGCCATTGGAAGGTAGTGATAGCCTTCTCTACCCCGGACGCAGTTGAGGATCGAGCTTGGACGCAGATTGACAACCCAGAGATTCCAACCGTGAATCTTCAATAAGTCTTCAGATTGGGTCGATTCCTTTCTTTCTCTATCTTTGTATTGGTAGTTATAAATGCTAGATGTGTCTATCTTTTGATGATGTGCACTATGAATCTTGCTTTGTAATGTTTATCTCATGTTTATGAGTTTATATTATTCATATGTGTGTATGAGGTGCGCTCCCATTCCATCTTCCACATCCGTCATCACCCTCCACTCCATTACGCTAGCCTACTCTTCCATTCTGTAAGACTACTCTTCCATCCGCCTAGTGAAGCATGGCATAGCGGCCCGTGTAATCCTCCTCGACTCCGCCGGTGCAACTCACTCCATTCCGTAAGACTACTCTTCCATCCGCCTAGCGAAGCGTGGCATAGCGGCACGTGTAATCCATTCGCCTAACGAAGCAGTGCGCTCAAGGCCTGCACAGTTCGATTCCGTACTTACCACCTCATCCGCTTGCCTACTCGTCCATCCGCCCTTGCGAATCGGTGTATAGATTCCCGTGTAGTTATCCATCCCGCCCGGCGAAGCATTGCATAGCGGCATTGCATAGGAGTAGTTGTTGTTATTTTCTTTTATTTTCCAAAATCCAAACCAAATCTCTCGCATTTCATCCGACTTAAGGACTTCGATCTCAAGTCCTTCCTCAATAGTAAACTCCACCTTACTGTTCCTTCAAGATCGATACTTAGGGATTCACTCCCACATTTTATATTACTTGAACGATCGGTACACTGCCGTTTCGTGCCGCAGTCTAGCTACCGCCTATAGCGGTGTGTGAGATTTGTGCATTAAAGTTCCACTTGTACTTTTCCTGTCTTCTTTGCATCCTGCAAATTCTGCATCTGAAAATCCTATTAGTTCAAAATCATTGGTCTTAGGGTACCAAAGGCCAAGATGTTGGCTGCATTTAAGGTATCTCAAAATCCTTTTTGTAGCTGAATAGTGAGATTCTTTAGGGAAGGCTTGGTACCTAGCACAAACACATGTAGCATACATAATGTCTGGTCTACTAGCAGTTAGATTCAACAAGGATCCAATAATGCACCTGTACATGGATTTATTAAAGGTCTTGCCCTTCTCATCCTTGTCCAGGGAAATGATGGACCCCATGGGAGTTTTCATGGTGGAGGCTGATTCCATCCCAAACTTCTTGATAAGCTCCCTAGTGTACTTAGCCTGAGAGATGAATATACCCTCACCAGTCTGTTTCACTTGGAGGCCTAAAAGGTACTTGAGCTCTCCAATGCTGCTCATATCCAACTCCCCTTGTATAAGGTTGGCAAACCTTTTGCAGAGGTTGTCATCTGTAGACCCAAAGATTATGTCATCAACATAAATTTGGACTAGAAGACACTTGCCCTTTGTTTCCTTAAGAAATAATATGATATTTATCTTTCCCATCAAGAACTTGTTCTTCATGAGAAATCTAGACAAGGTCTCATGTCAAGCCCTAGTAGCTTGCTTTAGACCATATAGGGCTTTCCTAAGTAAATTTACATGAGAGGTGAGGGTGGGATGTACAAAACCTGATGGTTGTTCAACATATACCTCTTCCTTCAAATCACCATTGAGGAAAGCTGACTTGACATCCATCTGGTATACTTTGAACCCCTTGTGGGCAGTGATGCGAGCAAAACTATACTTGCAAACGACAACAGCAAGTGCACCGTATCGAATGTAGTATAGGTTATTAAAACAAGGTCGTATTAGACTCGGGGCGGTTGAGTACTTTTACTTCAAGAAAATCTCTAATATTTTATCAAATAAAACTTGAGGGTTGGTTTTGCAAATAGGAAATAACATAAGATTAAAACAACGAGTAAAAAGGCTAGCACTCGATCTCGAATCACCTTGGAAAATAATATATAAAGAAACATCTTCTAATTCTCCTAAGAAATTACTTTATCGTGGAGGTTCCCGAATTATGAACACACCTCTCTCGAGGATACACTCAACTGAGTTTAGGTTGATCAATCGAACTTTCGTTCTAGAATCAAAATCACTAAAACTCGCTTTATCGTAGTGAACCCCTCTATTGGATTTGACTCCAATCCGGGAGAATTATGTCATCCTCGCTTGAGGAGTGCATTCAACTCTCTTTATCCTTGAAATGATCGATTCGAATTCAAAACCTCTCGGTTATTAGATTACGAAAACAACAGTGAGAATTATATATCGAAAATATAATCTCAATTCAATAAAGTTCAAGGATAAATCTTAAGCATTCTAAGGAAGAGAAAGAGAGGTTAAAGATTAAATCATGAATTATATTTTCCTTGGATCATCACGATCGAGTGCTAATAGAAATTTAGCTACTCATGGAGATGGAGGAATCAAAGAAAATAAAAGAATACATGGAAGAAAGCAGAAGAGAAATGAGAGAATAAGAAGAACTATTTTTATTAATTGCAAAAGAAAGTTACAACTAGAAATTGAAAGCTACAACTATTTAATTGAAAATATAAATTGCAAGAAGAAGAAGGATTACAAGACTACTAAAACATGAAAATAAAACATGAAATGAAAATGTCTAATCCTAAAATTCGTCCAAAAAATTCCTCCCTAAACATCTGCTGGAGCTGGCATTTTATAGCTGCAAAATTTGAGGTTACATGCCCTCGGTCACGCCCGTGACCAAGGGCGTGTAAGGCGCACGATCTTCTCGGTGCGGAAAGGAGGCCGGCTGTCATTAATGCAGGAGATTCGGGCGCGTCACGCCCTAGGTCACGCCCGTGACCTGGGCCGTGTAATCTTAAAATCTGGCTTCTGGCAGGAATCTTCGGCGGGAGGAAGCGGGAAGTGGTGCGGGATGAGTCACGCCCGTGATCTGGAAGTCACGCCCCCTGGTCACGCCTATGACCTGGGGCGTGTAATTTTAATTGACGTGACAGGTGTGCTGGCAGCTGGTGGCAGGGTTCACAGCTGTGACTTAGATTTCACGCCCTTGGCCACGCCCGTGACCTGGGGCGTGACTTGGCAAATTCTGAACATTCGTCGAACTCAGCCATTTCGTCGATCTCTATGTTTTCATTGAACGCGGCATTCAGGGTCACGCCCTTGGTCACGCCCTTGGTCACGCCCGGGACCTGGGTCGTGTACTTGGCAAATTCTTCAAGGAATGACCCGAAGTGGCGGCAGCAGGTCTGGAACACATCTTAGGCTGTCACGCCCTTGGTCACGCCCGTGACCTTGGGCGTGTACTTGACAATTTTGCTCAAAATGCCCAGAAATCCTGAAAAACATAGAAAAGGATTAAGTTAGTTTATAAAATTAAAAGGGAACATATTAAAAAAAAATACATATAAATTATATAAATTCATATTAAAACTATATAAAAATTATACTAAAAGATGAGTACAAAAAGCACTCATCAAACACCCCCATACTTGAGCTTTTGTTATTCCAGAGCAAAAGAGTGAGGAAAGAATTTTAAGATATCGATATTATTTATAATTAACTAAAATTTTATTAAACCAAGAATAAGTCAAAAGAAAATTTTAGGAATTCAAGAATTAAGTCATAAATTATGTTGATAATTTAAAAAGAAAATTTGTTTAGCTAACTACTTCTCAAGATAACTATTTAGCATCCGAAATTATAGAAATTTTCAAACAAAATTAGATTGAAATTATAGACACTCTAACATAAAAGAATCTTAAGGAAAAGACACCTACCAAAATATTGCTCTCTTAACAATTTAGTTTAGGACTAGAAACAATGAAATTGGCTAGGGATGGGTTTAAACGGAATGGCAAAATGAAGACAAAGGATATGAAGAGGTTTTTGATTGGGGTGATGAATTTTATCCTCTCAACCCCCTTTTTTTAGTATATGTAATACCAGAGAATGATAGACTATTATCCTATCATTTCCACGACATATACACATTTTTTTTCTCTCTTCATTTTTATTTTTGGGTTGCATATGTTTACCAGAGAATAAAAAACTAACATCTCCTTATTCCCATGACATATGATCTAACAATAGGGGGGGATACATATGTTTACCAAGGGTAAAGAAATACTTCTAGTTTATAAATTAAACTATTTTGAGAGCAACTTTTTAGTGGAATGAAATTTCCTAAGACCTTAAAGTTAATAGCGAATATAATAAAAAAAACTAGAGATGTTTAGCCAATTTACCACAAAGTGAAGCTATTTAAAATTAAAAGGAGAAGTAGTGCTAAATAGATTCTCTAATCAAATTAAAAACATAAAATATTTCCTAAAACCAAATTACTTCAAATTTAAATTTAACAAATTCTGATAAAACAAAATATTAGCTAAATCAAAAATGTAAGAATACTTATAATCAAACCTCAAACTAAATTTCTAGAAGAATAAAAACAACAAGGCTAGGCGTATTTATTATTTTTATAAATATTATTTCTTGGACTTCCCGAGGGCTACCCGGTGAAGGGTTCGTAAGGTACTAGGAGCTGTGATGGGAGTTCAAGCCCAAAGCGCCCTTTCCAAGAAATTAGATTTTTATAATTTTTATAAAAAAAAAAAAAATTTCAAATAAAAATTTAATGAAAGCTAAGCTACACCCCCAAACTTAAAATTAAACATTGTCCCCAATGTTTAAAACTAAGTATGAAGAACACTTGAAAAATAAACTTTTAAAAGAAAAATACTTACAAAAAAAAAGATAAGCAAGGGGTGCCTCCCAAGAGCGCTTTGTTTTTCCCATCTTTAAGCTAGACGTTTAGTGTTAGGAAAAAGGAAATTTAAAAGAGAGGTGGACAGGCAACTTCCCTTAATTTGCACTGAGGCGAACGTGTCGGCATCAGTCGCCCGGCTACTCCTCTGCTGTAGTCTTGATTCTCTTGCTGTCGGTGAGCTTGAAATTGTGAATCCAAATTAAATAAACAAACCTTAGGTAATTTGGAAAGCTGGAGATGAGCGGAAAATGGATCTCTGAAGACGTTTGGTTGCAACGGCTCATCACCTACAAGGAAATTATTGGTATCAAAAGAATCAGAACTAAACTATTCAGATAATTTTTCGCAAGGAGGAGGCACTTGCGAAAATAAATGATTGAGCTCCGGTTGTTCCTTTTCTAAAATCAAATTTTCATTAGGAAAATCTAGTGCATTACCAAGTGGAATAAAATTTTCGGACACAAAATGTTCATCAATTTTTGGTTTGATAGAAGAAATTCACGAATATTCATGACAAAGAAAATATAATCCGGGTGGAGTAGGGGAAGAAACTCTTTCTTCTTCTACTTCATCCGGGGTGCCCATAACCTTAAAAAATTCTAGGTATAATAAGTTTTCTTCATCTTTGGTAAAAGAAGTTATGGGATTACACAAAACCACATGTTCCTCCATAACTAAATTGTGCAACGATGGAGAAAAAACACTAGAAAAAATTAAATTTTCCTCTAGATTTTGGGGGGAAGTATCAAATTGAATCAGTGGAGATTCCCCAAAATTAGAGAAAGGCAAATGCGGCGCAAAAGAAGAAGAACAAAAATTCGGATCTGAAGATTTATCTTCATCGCCCCATAAACTATCCGGGTGACCTTGCCACCAAGAATAATCTACTTCGGAGGTAGAAGAACAATTATTAAACGCCGAAAAATTATTCTCATTAGAAAAAGCATTTTCATCAAAGTTTGGAAAATTATTTTCATGAAAAGCCGAGGAATTTTGATCGTAATTATTATCAAAGTTTGAAAAATTTTGATCGAAAGATGAATTATTTTCATGAAAAGAGGAAAAATTATGATCGTAATTATAATGAAAATTATTTGCATTATATTGAAGATAATTATTTTCATAAAAATTATTTTGATAATAAGAATGTAAATAACATTCCTCACTTTGATGAGGCGCCCCACAATAATGACAACTAAATTGGCGCCTTCGAGCGGCTTGTAAGAGATAAAGTTGGTTTTGAAGCTCGGCAACTTTAACGGCCAATTCAGATTCTTTCATAATAAAAAATAAAAAGGGAACAACCTTTACTCAAATGAATGGAATTTATAAAAATATTTTTATTATATATATTTTTTTTCAAAAAATGGATTAAATTAGTCCCGGACTTCCCAAGGTCAACCCGGTGTAGGGCTCGCAAGGTACTAGAGGCTATGATGGGAATTCAAGCCCAAAGCGTCCTTCCCGAGAATTTAGATTACGCTTTTTAAGATTTTTTTTTTAAATTTAAAGAGAAGAGGGAGAAGAAAGAGAACGATAAAATTAATAAATATTTCTTTTTTCGAAATATCAACCGTGTCCCCGGCAACGACGCCAAAAACTTGATGCGAGCAAAACTATGCTTGCAAACGACAACAACAAGTGTACCGTATCGAATGTAGTATAAGTTATTAAAACAAGATCGTATTAGACTCGGGGCGGTTGAGTACTCTTACTTCAAGAAAATCTCTATTATTTTATCAAATAAAACTTGAGGGTTGGTTTTGCAAAAAGGAAATAACATAGGATTAAAACAACGAGTAAAAATGCTAGCACTCGATCTCGAATCACCTTGCAAAATAATATATAAAGAAACAACTTCTAATTCTCATAAGAAATTACTTGACCGTGGAGGTTCCCGAATTATGAACACACCTCTCTCGAGGATACACTCAACTGAGTTTAGGTTGATCAATCCAACTTTCGTTCTAGAATCAAAATCCCTAAAACTCGCTTTATCGTAATGAACCCCTCTATTTGATTTGACTCCAATTCGGGAGAATTATGTCATCCTCGCTTGAGGAGTGCATTCAACTCTCTTTATCTTTGAAATGATCGATTCGAATTCAAAACCTCTCGGTTATTAGATTACGAAAATAAGAGTGAGAATTATATATCGAAAATATAATCTCAATTCAATAAAGTTCAAGGATAAATCTTAAGCATTCTAAGGAAGAGAAAGAGAGGCTAAAGATTAAATCATGAATTATATTATCCTTGGATCATCTCGTCCGAGTGCTAATAGAAATTTAGCTACTCATGGAGATGGAGGAATCAAAGAAAATAAAAGAATACATGGAAGAAAGCAGAAGAGAAATGAGAGAATAAGAAGAACTATTTTTATTAATTGCAAAAGAAAGTACAACTAGAAATTGAAAGCTACAACTATTTAATTGAAAATATAAATTGTAAGAAGAAGAAGGATTTCAAGACTACTAAAACATGAAAATAAAACATGAAATGAAAATGTCTAATCCTAAAATTCGTCCAAAAAATTCCTCCCTAAATATCTGCTGGAGATGGCATTTTATAGCTGCAAAATTTGAGGTTACACGCCCTCGGTCACGCCCGTGACCAAGGGCGTGTAAGGCTCGCAATCTTCTCGGTGCGGAAAGGAGGCCGGCTGTCATTAATGCAGGCGATTCGGGCGCATCATGCCCTAGGTCACGCCCGTGACCTGGGGCGTGTAATCTTAAAATCTGGCTTCTGGCGGGAATCTTCGGCGGGAGGAAGCGGGAAGTGGCGCGGGATGAGTCACGCCCGTGATCTGGAAGTCACGCCCCCTGGTCATGCCCGTGACCTGGGGAGTGTAAATTTAATTGACGTGGCAGGCATGTTGGTAGCGGTGGCGGGGTTCACGGCCGTGACTTGGATGTCACGCCCTTGGTCACGCCCGTCACCTGGGGCGTGACTTGGAAAATTCTGAACATTCGTCGAACTCAGCCATTTCGTCGATCTCTGTGTTTTCGTCGAACGCAGCATTCAGGGTCACGCCCTTGGTCACACCCATGACCTGGGGCGTGTACTTGGCAAATACTTCACGGAACGACCTAAAGTGGCGGCAGCAGGTCTGGAACATATCTCAGGCTGTCACGCCCTTGGTCACGCCCGTGACCTTGGGCGTGTACTTAGCAATTTTGCTCAAAATGCCCAGAAATCCTGAAAAACATAGAAAAGGCTTAAGTTAGTTTATAAAATTAAAAGGGAACATATGAAAAAAGAAAATACATATAAATTATATAAATTCATATTAAAACTGTATTAAAATTATACTAAAAGGTGAGTACAAAAAGTACTCATCAGGCAGCGTAGGCAAGGAATAGCCTAATTGCTTCTAACCTTGCAACTGGGGCAAAGGTTTGATCAAAGTCTATACCCTTTTCTTGTCTATAGCCCTTGGCTACTAATCATGTCTTGTTCTTGATGATAATTCCATTTTCATCCAACTTGTTTTTGTATATCCACTTGGTGCCAATGATGTTGTGTCCTTAAGGTTTTGGCACCAACCTCCAAACTTTGCATCTCTTGAATTGAAGAAGCTCTTCTTGCATGGATTGAATCTAGAAGGTATCTTGATTGGCCTCTTCAAACTTCTTGAGCTTCAATTGTGTCAGAAAGCACAGGAATAGATCTTCATTGTGTCCTCTACTTCTTGTGATTACACCTTGATTCTCAGCTCCAATGATCTGTTCTCTTGGATGATCTCTCAAGTGTCTTATTGCTGTAGGCATCCTGGCAGTAATTTGCAAGTCTTCTCCTGGAACAGCAGGATCTTCAGTAGCCTGCACTTCTTCATCTTCAGGAATAACAACATCTATATAAGCTTTGCTGCTGCTGGGAATGTCTTGGATAGACATCTCTTCCAATTTCTGTTCACTTCCTCTCAAAACAGAAGAGCTAGACCTGCCCTTATAGAGTAGGATGATCTCATCAAACACTACATGCATAGACTCTTCTATAATATGAGTTTTCTTATTGTATACTCTATAAGCTCTACTATGTGAGCTATAGCCTACAAGAACCCCCACATTGTATTTTTCTGCAAACTCTGTCAAATGAGATTTTCCATTATTTAAAATGTAGCATTTGCAACCAAAGATTCTAAAGTACGATATTTTTGGTTGTTTGCCTTTCCGAATCTCATATGGGGTAATTCCAAGGACCTTATTGATGGAAGCTCTATTGAGAACATAACAAGCAGTATTGACTGCCTCAGACCAGAAATATTTTGGGAGTGAGGAGTCACTAAGCAATGTTCTCCCAGCCTCTATCAAGGTCCTATTCCTCCTCTAAGCCAAACCATTTTGTTGTGGAGTCCTTGGGGAGGAGAACTCTTGGGTGATACCTAATTCTTGACAAAACCTTGTCATAGCCTCAGATTGAAATTCTTTGCCATGGTTAGTCCTAGTCCTGACCACAGTACATTGTAGATCATTCTAAAGGGCCTTGACATGATTTATAAAGACATTTAAGGTATCATATTTCTTCTTTAGGAAGAATACCCATACTTTGAGTGATCATCAACAATCACCAAGGTATACAACTTCCCACCTAGGCTCTGAATTGGCAAAGGACCAAACAAGTCCATGTGCAATAGATAAAGACATATTTCAGTGTCTTTAGAGCCAACGCTTTTAAAGGTGGCCCTAGTTTGCATACCCATTTGGCAAGCAAGATAGGGATCAGTTTTAATACATTTTATGTTTGGACTATTCCTAAGAAGGTTTTTAAAAAATAGTATATACATTGTCTTGTAGTTAATGTGGGCAAGTCTCTTATGCAATTGTACATAAAGATAGTCACTTTCATTATCTACAAGACACACAGGAGATAGGGAATTATAGCAAATAAAATCTAAGCAGTATACATTCCCACTCCTTGTGCCAGAGAGAATGGTCTCTATGTCATTAGACTTTTTGTTCAAGCATTTGTCATTGTGGAATTCAATGGCATAGCCTAGATTACATAGTTGACTTATGCTTACAAGGTTGTGTTGCAACCCTTCAACAAAGCTACCCTTGTAATTGAGACTATGCCATTGGAGATTGTACCATATCCTTTGATGACTCATTTTTAGATCAACCAAATGTGACTTTAGGTCCATTCTTCACAGCTGTTTAGTCCTGTAGAAGACTTTTGTTACCTGTCATGTGCCTTGAGCACCCACTATCCAAGTACCATATTTGCCCAAGTATGGTACTTGAACTATCCCGCAAGAAGGAATTTAATTACCCTTAGGAGCCCAATTAATTTTGGATCATAGGTTCTTGTTAGCATGAAAAGATGATGTCACACCTACTACACCCTTTGCAGGAAGGCTCTTCTTTGCACTCAGCACATTGGGATTGTGCCAACAATATATGGCAAAGTGACCTACCTTACCACAGTACCAACATTCATGAATGTTGTATCTCCTCTTTTGAACATTTCTTTAGGAATGAACATTAATATGCTTGTGTTCAGGAGGGGAGACAACAGCAATCTTCTTGTTCCTTTCAATAATGATCTGGTTGAAGGTTAATTTGTGTACAGTCTTAGCAGCCTTTGTCTTAATGATATCAGCTTGCTTAGGCTTGGAAGTTAGGCAAAAGATTGGATGGCATCAGACATTGAGCAGCAAGGTCTGTCTACAGGTTTGACAGCAGACATGTTCTTTGCGGGAATGAACTTGGAAGATCTTGCTTCCTTACTCTTGAATGATGGAGCTGAAGTACCAAAAACAAATGGTCCAGGTTAAGTCATTTGAATTTTGTCATGGGGAGCCTTCATAGCACTCATCCCTATGCCCTTTCTTCCACTATGGGAAGGAGTGTTTTCCTTCCTATAGGAGCTTCCATTCTTCCAGTAACCATAAATATTGTCATGGTCATACCTGTTAGAGGGAAGTAACACCTTTTGAAAGGTGGTATGAGGCTTAGCCTTATCCTTGCTCTTTTCTCCACTCCCTTCTCCCACTTCCATTTTATTGAACCCTAGTCCTCTTCTATTGATTTGAGAAGAAAAGGTGTCAATAATTGCAAGCACTGATTTGGGCTTGGAAAATTGAGCCACTAGGCTCTTTTCTTTGAGAAGCTTCTCATCAAGGTCCTTGATGACATTGTTCTTTTGGGAAATGGTACTCAATTGAACAACTGTTATCCCCATTGAGTTGGCTTATCTCTCTACACATCTGAGCCACCAGGGTAGGTGACTCAGTGCACTCTTTCTCAGCCAACTTAAGGGAAGCAATTTCTTGGGCTTGCCTCTTGTCCAACTTCTTGCTCTTTTTCAAAGCATCCAAGAGAGCACCATACCTGTCAATCAATTAATTAACATCTTCCTCAGATTCTGAGTCACTTCCACCAATAGATGAAGGTGCTTCAGATTTTGGGCTTGTCTCATAATCAGAAGAAGAAATGCAGTGGATTAGTACCTGCTCATTGTCTGAATTGTCTTGACTACCCTCATGTTATGTTAGATCCATCGGCCCATGATCTTCTTGGATGTCTTCATCCTCCTCTATGTCATTGTATTAATGTGACAGAGGGGCCCTGATTTCAATCATTACAGCAGGAAAGTCTTCATCCTCCTCTGCAGCAAATAACCCAATGTAGGCTTTCTCCTCTTCATCTAAATCTGAGGTTAAGGACTCAGATTCTCTCCAGCTCTTCCCCTTCTTTGCTAGGAAGGATTTTTCACACTTCCTTTCCTTTTAGTGATGATGTTTCTTATCACCTTTTCCTTTCTTTTGACTGGACAGTCAGCAGTGACATGTCCAGGCTTGCTGCAGCAATAACATATAACTTTAGATGAATATGTTTAGCATGTTTAGGGTCATACCTGTCACCCTTGGAATGCTACTTGTATGACCTGGTAAGATCCTTCCTGGAATGTGAGGAGGAGGAATGGTTGCTCTTCCACTGCTTCCTCCTCATCATTTTCTTGAAATGCCTTGAGAAGGCAGCAAATTCCTCATCAGATGAGCTGCTTTCTGATGGGCTGGACTCAGAATTTTCTGATCCATCATCCTTCCTTGGAGGAGTAGGCATCCTTGCCTTGCTCTTCTTGGATCCCTCAGCCTTGAGGGCCACTATACTTTCCCTTGCATGAGTCCTGGAGGATGTGTCCTCCTCCTTCTTGTAGACAACTTCATCTCATCAGAGAGCAGCTTCCCAAACAATATGTGGGTAGGTGTTTCACCTATAGCTTAGCCAATTCCCTGATGGCACATATCTTTGTGTCCCAGTCTCTACTTAGAGATCTTAGGAACTTTTCATTTAGCTCATAGTCACTGAATACCCTTTCATAGGTACTCAGTTCATTGACTATCCTGAAGAACCTTTCATAGCAGATTGATGTGCTTTCCTGGCTGAGCTGCCTAAAAGCCTCATATTCTTGATTGAGGAGGGATTTCCTGTCATCCCTTACTTCAGTTGTCCCTTACATATACACCACAAGTGTATCCCACATCTCCTTGGTTGTTGTACAGTGAACTATGTTCTGGAAGGTGAAATCATCAATTGCATCCAAAATAATATTCTGGGCTCTTTTATCCATTGTGAATAGTGCATGTTCATCCTTGGTCAAGTCAGAAAAAGGCTCACCCATTCTCCTAGTTGGATCTATGGTGGAGGCTGTTTGAAATGTGAAAGGACCCTGCTTCATAATAATTTAGATCCTAGTCGGAGGCTTCAATGAAAAGCCTTACCCTTTGCTTCCATATGCCAAAGTTTTCTTTGTTGCATATGGGCAACTTAATAGATCCCATCTCCTTCTACAATCCAATGGAAGCCATTGGATTCAGATATGACAACTCCTTTATTGGATCTGGTCAGAAAATTATGTCCTTTTTAACCAACCTACCTCTGATACCACTTGATAGCTTATAGGTAGTAGTCTAGATCACCTAGAGGGGGGGGGGGGGGGGGGGGGGGGGGGGGGGGGATAGGTCACTTTATTTTCTTGCTTCTTCAACCTAGCAGTTATATAAAGATTAAATGCAAACACATAGAAAGCACACAAGCATATATAAAGGTTCCTCAAGATAGGGTGTCTTGAGTAGTCCTCTTTCCCCCTTCACCCTTCTAACAATGAGTTAGACAGGGCCAACTCCTCCAACTCAGCTTCAACAGTTTACAACTCAGATTCCTCAGAATCTCTCAGGTTTTCTCCAAACCTTACCTCAGGCTCAACAACCCTACAAGCTCAGAGTACTCCAACTCCCACAACTCAGAAATCTCATGATTTCCTACCTCAGACCTATCAAGAAGTCTTACCTCAGATCTTCACAAAGATCCTACACTCCAGATGGGAGTATAGCTCTACACTCTGGCAAAGCAGCCCTACAGCTCAGGCACAAGGGACTTATAGATAAATATAGCGCGAATATTACAATAGAAGACTGTATAAATTTAACCTTCAAATCTTGTCTTCTGTTGTGTTGAAACAGGACTGTGAAGCACAGTTGTAGGTCTTGTATCTCTTTGATCTTCTCCTTCAGCAAAGTTGAAGATCTACTGTTCTTCTTGAATGATTCAGGAAGAACAACTTATCTCCCAGCAAAGTTCAGCTTGTGCTTGAGAGATTGCCTTTTCATTAAGTTTGAAGAAGATCGGCCGGGTAGCACACAATACTTCTTGCTATGGAACAATGTTATACTTTAGACCTAACATCTTCTTTTATATCTCCTCCTTACTTTTCAATGGCTATTAGAGGCCCCTGACACAGTATGGACATCTGATAAAAGTTTATTTTGCTATTCTCCTACTTGCGCCAAAAATAGATCGCGACACTACTGTATTCATATTTGAATCTATCTCAGTGGTTGGGCTGAGACTGTCTTCTGTCTCAGTGGTTGAACTGTATCTGTCTCAGCGGATCCGCTGAGACAGTTTCTCTTCTCAGTGGATTCTGTCTATCTGCAGCTCATCAGGGACAGATCACTTCTCAGCGGCTCCTAGTCCTATCTCAGCGGTTCAGCTAAGACAAATACTCCTTCTCAGCCATTTTGACAGCAAACCTCTGAACTTACTCCATTGTTTGGAATATCATAACCCTGCACATTTCTGATGCAAAGTAGGGTTTATTAAATACAATACGTACTTAGCATTATGAGTGATGCCTCTTCAAATAAAGGGAACATTGATGACAATATTCCCAACAGTCAGCATCTGAAAATCCTATTAGTTCAAAATCATTGTTTCTAGGGTACCAAAGGCCAAGATGTTGGCTTCCCTAAAGATATCTCAAAATCCTCTTTGTAGCTGAGTAATGAGATTCCTTAGGGCATGCTTGATACCTAGCACTTACACATGTTGCATACATAATATCTGGTCTACTAGTAGTCATATATAAAAAGGATCCCAATTATGCATCTATATATGGATTCATCAAATGGTTTTCCTTTCTCATCCTTGTCTAGGGAAATGTTGGACCCAATGGGAGTTCTTATGGTGGAAGCTGATTCCATCTCAAATTTCTTAATAAGCTCCTAGGTGTAGTTGGTCTGAGAGATAAATATCCCTTCATCAGACTATTTCACTTGGAGGTCTAAAAACAACTTGAGCTCTCTCATACTGCTTATTTTAAACTCCCCCTACATAAGGTTGGCAAACCTTTTGCAAAGGTTGTCATCAATAGACCCAAAGATTATGTCATACACATAAATTTGGACTAGGAGACACTTTCCCTTTATTTCCTAAGAAACAATGTACTATCTATCTTCCCCTCAAGAACTTGTTCTTGATGAGAAAGCTAGACAAGGTCTCATATCAGGCCCTTGGGGATTGCGTTAGAACATATAATGCTTTCTTAAGTAAATATACATGAGAATAAAGAGTTAGGTGAACAAAACCTGAGGGCTGCTCCACATATACCTCTTCCTTTAGATTTCCTTTTAGGAATTCAGACTTGACATCCATTTGGTAGACTTTGAAACCCTTGTGAGCAGCATAGGCAAGGAATAATCTTATTGCTTCCAACCTTGCAATTGGGGCAATGGTTTGGTCAAATTCTATTCCTTCTTCTTGCCTGTATCCCTTTGCTACCAATCTTTCCTTTTTCTTGATGATGACACCATGCTCATCTAGATTATTCCTGTAGATCCACTTGGTGCCAATAATGTTGTGTCCTTATGGTTTTGGCACCAACTTCCATACCTTGCATCTCTTGAATTGATGTAAATCCTCTTGCATAGCATGAATCTAGAAGGTGTTTTGGTTGGCTTCCTCAAACTTCTCTGGCTCAACCTGAGATAAGAAGCTCAGGAATAAAGCTTCATTGTGAGCCCCACTCCTTGTGATCACACCTTGGTGTTCTTCTCCAATAATCAGATCACTTAGATGAACCCTCAGATGTCTGATTGCTGCAGGCAATCTTCCAGCTCCTTGTGTCTTCTTCTTCAGCAGCTGGTTCTTCACCATTTTGATCATTTTCATCTTGAATTATTTCAATCTCTAAAGTAATCCTGCTTGAGCTGGGTCTGTCTTGTATGGATAGCTCTTGCAACTTTTGATTATTTCCTACGAGAGGAGTGTTATACCAGCCCATATAAAGCATGCTAGTCTCATAAAAAACAACATGAATTGATGCCTCAACTACATGAGACTTCTTGTTGAATACTTTATCGGATATTATGTGAGCTATATCCAACAAGAGCACCAATATTGCATTTTTAAGCAAACTTAGTAAGTTGAGTTTTACCATTATTTAAAATATAACATTTGCAACCCAAGATTCTAAAATATGAAATAGTTTGTTGTTTGCCCTTCAGAACTTCATAGAGGGTTTTCTCATGGGCCTTATTGATGAATGCTCTATTCAGAACATAACAAGCTGTATTGACTGCCTCAGCCCAGAAATATTCGTGGAGTGAGTACTCACTAAGCAATGTTCTTTCAGCCTCAATCAAGGTCCTATTCCTTCTCTCAGCCACTCCATTTTGTTGTGGAGTTCTGGGAGAGGAAAATTCTTGGGTGATACCAAATTCTTGACAAAACTTGTCATGACACCAAATTGAAATTCTGTGCCATGGACAATTCTAGTTTTAACCACAGTACACTGCAATTCATTCAGAATTGCCTTGACATAGTTTATAAAGACATCTAGAGTAACAGATTTCTTCTTAAGGAAGAATACCCATGTATACTTTGAGTGAGCATCAACAATCACAAGAGTATACCACTTCCCACCTAGGCTCTGAATTGGCAGACCAATCAAGTCCATATGAAAAAGAAATTGACATCTTTCAATGTCTTTGGAGCCAATGCTTTTAAAGGTGGCCTTTATTTGCTTATCCATTTGGCATGCATGACAGGGACCACTTAGAACACATTTTAAATTTGGACTCTTCCTTAAAAGGTTTTTAGAAAATAATTTATACATTGTCTTATAGTTAATGTGGGCATGTCTCTTGTGCCATTGAACATATAGTGACTCACTCTCACTAGCTACAAGACAAACATGAGATGATGAAATATTGCAAATAAACTCTAAGCAATAAACATTCCCACTCCTAGCACCTGAGAGGATGACCTCTAAGTAATTTGACTTTTTGATCAAGCACTTATCATTGTGGAATTCAATAACATAGCCCAAGTCACATAGTTGACTTATGCTTACCAGGTTGTGTTGCAACCCTTAAACATAAGCTAGCCTTGTTATTGAACTATGTCATTGGTAATCATACCATAGCCTCTAATGAAACCTCTGTCAGATCCTCCAAAGATCACTTTTGGACCATTCTTTAATGTAATGTATTCTTTAAGTAAGTTCCTTTTTCTAGTAATTTTTCTAGAACATCCACTGTCCAAGTACAATAACTGACTTAGATGGGTGCTTGAACTAACCTGCAATGTAGAATTTACTTAGCCTTAGGTACCCAATTTGTTTTGGGTCCTAGGTCCTTGTTAGGACCATAAGGAATACTTCTACCTACATCTACCTTGGCGGAAAGCTCTTTCTTTGCATTATGAACATTAGGGTTGTGCCAACAATCAATGGCAAAGTATCCCAGTTTACCACAGCAGCAACATTCATGGATGTTGTACCTTCTTTTCTGAGCATTTCTAGAGGTGGAAGGAGCATTAGAATGCTTATGTTCAGTAAAGAAGGTAGCAGCATTCTTCCTATCTCTCTCAACTAAGATCTGACTGGATGCTCTATGATAATCAGTCCTACTTGATTGTATCTGCTTGACAGCAATATATGTCAGCTTGGTAGCAGACATGGTGTTGATGGCATCTGATATGATCAAGTGAGAGATGGATTACAGTATTGCCAACATTTTGCTTCTTTGCTGGAAGGGATTGGGAAGATGTTGCTTCCTTACCCTTGAGTGTGGGCTTTTGAATTTCCTCATGGGGATCTTACAAAGCACTCATCCCCATGCCCTTTCTCCCACAATAGTTAGGAGCATATTTCCCCTTACTATAGGAGGTTCCATTCTTCCAGTAACCATAGATACTGTCCTAGTAATACATGTTGGAAGGAATCAAGACATTTTGAAAGGTGGATTGAGGCTTAGCTTTAGCCTTGCTCTTTTCTCTATTCACAGCACAATGTGCCCCTCCATTGAAACCCAATCCCCTCCTATTTGTTTGGGAGGTGAAAGTTTCAATGATGGGCAGCACTAATTTAGGCTTAAAGCATTGAGTCATTAAGCTTTTCTCCTTCAGAAGCTTCTCTTCAAGTTCCTTAATGATCTTATTTTTCTGGCTTATGGGGATAATTTAGATAATTGTAATTCCCTTCAGCTGACTAATTTCTATACTCATCTGAGCTATCTGGGTAGCAGACTCAGAGCTCTCAGACTTTGCCTACTGGAAGGAAGCAATCTCCATAGCTTGCCTCTTGGCTAGCTTCTTGCTCTTTTTTAGAGCTTCCAAGAGGGCACCGTACTTATCAATCAATTGAATGACATCATCCTCAAATTATAAACCAATATCATCACTAGATGAAGATGTTTTAGATTCTGGACTTGCCTCATAATCAGTAGAAGAAATAGAGTGAATTAATACCTTTTAAGATCTGAATCATCCTGACTCTCTTCACCTTCAGATATGGCCATCAAGCCATAACACCCATCGACATATTCATCCTTCTTATTTTCACTATATGAATGTGATAGAGGGTCCATGATGCCTATCCTTGCAGTTGGATAATCTTCATCCTCAGCAACAGCAAATAGCCCTACGTAGGCTTCTTTATCTTCATCAGAATCTGAAGATGATGAGTCTGAATGGCTCAAGCTTTTCCCTTTCTTAGCTAGAAAGGACTTTTCACCTTTCCTACTCTTGTGTTGAGGATGCTTCTTCTCACATTTCTCCTTTCTCTTAACTGGACAGTCAACTATAACATGTCCAGGTTTACCGCAGGAATATCAAATATTATTATTTTTGTTGTTTATGGGGTGTCTACTTTATCACCTAGAGGGGGGGGGGGGGGGGGTGAATAGGTATTTCAAATTATATTATCCCCTTTTAGGTGTTCTTGATTTCTGGTTAGTAGATCTAAAAGTAGAAAGCACAATGCAGAAAACACACAACGATCTATAGAGGTTCCTCAAGACCGAGTGTCTTGAGTAGTCCTCTGTCCCTCTGGGCCTACCCAGCAGTGTGTTAGGCTCGACAAACTCCGCCAAATTTTCAGGCCCTCAAGCCTTACAACTCAGACCCGCAAGTCCTAACATCCTAGGCCCGCAAGCCCCTACTGCCCCCGAGCCCGCAAGCTCGACACTCAGGCCCTCAAGCCCTACAACACGGACCCACAAGTCCCAACAGCCTAGGCCCGCAAGCCCCTATTTCCCCCGAGCCCGCAAGCTCGACAAATTGCACCCGCAAGTGCACTGCCCTAGCCCTCAAGCCTTACAGCTCTCCAGCCCGCAAGCTAGACGGTGTCATACCCGCAAGTCCACTTCCCTGGCCCTCAAGCCTCACAGCTCTCCATCCCTCAAGCTAGATAAATAGGCTCACAAGCCTTTACAAGAGATTACAGTAACAAGACTGTTACTTCTGCCGGATGAAGATTGGCAACTTTAGCCTGTTGAAGATCGACTTCTTAAGGTTGAAGAAGATGCTTTTTGATCTGGAGATTCAGTACTGGATCTTCTTCAGCCTTCACTTCTTTTGACTGGTGTTGATCGGCTACTTTTCAGTCGATGATGATGACTGATTCTTCAGAGAGCACTTGTTGCTTGCTCTCTCCTTGATCTTCTTCTTCTCCGCCGAAAATACTGTTCTATTGAAGTGTAGCAGCAAGATACTTTCTCGTACTTTTTCTCTTTCCTTTTTTTCGAAGACTCTTTTTTAGGGCATCATTGTTCCCTTTTATAGGACAGATGAGCCGCATAACGGTCATAAGTCATATCTTTTAATGTCAGATGCCCATATCTTTAGGATACACGCTGATTGGACAATTGGGCGGCGGCATTAAATGCTGACAGCGCGTCTGCAATGTTTGAATTCTGTCTCGACGATATTTCCACCTTCAAGCACAGCGCGTCTGCAACGTTTGAATTCTGTCTCGATGATATTTCCACCTTCAAGCCGATACAGACAGCATCTCATCGATAGGATCAACGTCTCGACGACATGCCCTTGTCGATGCCTTTAACTTAGGTAGATTGCAAATTCTTCTTGCTTCTGCCACTGATGTAGGTATCTCGACGACACAAGATATCCTGGCGTTTTTGCATATATGACGATATGCTTTCTCTGACTGTGTCATCGTAATCACCTTGATTTCTCGATGACATGCCTTCTTTATGATGATGTTCGATGCCATCAGTCATACTTAGCCTTTTCAGCGACAAGGCTTCTTCACGATGGTGTTTGTTCATTCTCGACGACAAGGCCACTTTGATGAAGTCGACGATATCGCATCTTCTCTACGTTCGACAATCTTGCTTCTGTGTTTGACGAACACGCCAAATCTTAGCGGTCGACGATCTTCCTTCTGAGATCGACGATCTTGCTTTTGCGTTCGACGAACACGCCAAATCTCAGCGGTCGTCGATCTTCCATCTGAGTTCGATGATCTCCATTCTGCGTTCGACGAACTCGCTAAACTCTGCGGTCGACGAACTCGCCCAAGTCTCAGCTGATTCTTCCTTTCTTTCTGCGTTTGATGAACTACCTTCTGAGTTCAACGAACATGCCAACTATCAGCTGTTTCTTCTATCTCATCTCAACGGTCGACGAACTGTGTTCTACGTTCGACGAATCTTGTTCTACTAACTTCCTCAGATTTATAAGTTAGAGAAGCCATCAAATACAAAGTGAAGTTTTCTTGACTTGGTGACTTCTTCAAATCAGGAATCATGTGCGCGAGATTCCCAACAATCTCCCCCTATTTGAAGAAGTCAGAATCTCAATTCAAGACTACTTTCACTTGACATTAAATATTATAATCTTAACTTTTTAGCATGTAGGATTGTACTTATCTTTGCTGAGCTCTCTGAGTACATCAAGCTTGTAGCTCCCCCTTAATTTTATGTCTCTTCTTTTATGGCTCCCCCTACTTCTGTGCTCCCCCTATCTTTGAGTTCTTCTTGAGCATCTTGTCTTGAACATTTGATGTGTTTCCCTTTCTCCCCCTTTCTAACTTCTTTTCTGGAGCTCTTCTCTTAGTAGACAATAGTCCAAGGCTCCCCCTTGCTCAGTCACAGTTCATCCAAATCCTGAGAGATTTTCTAACCAAGCATCTAGAAAGGGATTAGTGAAAGATAAGTAGAGGATTACTCTAAGTTTAACATACCCAGTTGGAATTTGAAGAAATTAAACTTAGCTTCATCTAGGGGCTTTGTAGATATATCAGCCACTTGTTTGTCTGTTGGGACAGATTCAAGGGTGATATCTTCATTTTCCACATGCTCCTTGATGAAGTGATACCTGATCTCAATATGCTTAATCCTGCTGTGAGAGACAAGATTCATAGCTATTGAGATTGCACTTGAAGAGTCACAAAACAGGGGTGTTTTGGTCATCTTTAGGTTGTAGTCTTCAAGTTGATGTTTGTGCATCTTGTCTACTACTCCAAGAGATCAGTCTTACACCAAAGAATTGGCATATCCCTGATGTACTCTTCCTGTCTTCCTTGCACCCTGCATAACCTGTATCACTTGCATCTGATGTCTAGCATAGACCCATTTTGCTAGCTAAGTACATAAGGTGCGAGGCACGTTATCAGTTATCAGCAAGCAATAGCCATATATAGCAGTGATTGCACATTTATGAATACCATACATATCAAGAATAGCATGCCGCAATATCATCACAGGCATATGCCTTATAAGCATTCATAGATAATTGTTCATATACTAAGATTGTTCATATATACCAAACTATTAAAATAGGAGGACCAATTGTTCTTGAAGTACTATTATCCTTAGAAATCTACGTCATTTAATTGTTTTGAATAAGACGTTTCCTTATGCCATGCCGGAGATGTCTCCCTTCGATTCCTTCTTCTTCTTCCACCTATAGAAGTCAATAGGCTTCGAGATCTTCTTTGGAGGAGGAGGAGGACTGTGGAGAAATGCCATCTTATGTCGCTTCCTTTCTTCTAGGTCTTTTACGTGACGATTCAATTCCGTGGAGGAGTAGACTCTTTCATGGTCTTTCTGGCTATGACCAAATGCTATCCATGACTCTGTGATGATTTCGCTTGAGCGAGGGCTCCACCGGCTAGATTCTAGGTCCTGTTGGACCTCATTTACTCTTTTCTTTATGTACTTTTTGCATGAGGTTTTCCTTTTCTTTCTAGTTGTTGCGGAGTAACTCGTTTCGGTTTCAGAGTCAGAGCTGGTTGAGGGTTCAGTGGGTATGTATTCAGAGGGGGTTACTTGAAGCGCTTGCTTTACTTGATTACTTACCCATTTCGCTTGATGCGAGCAAGCAGTTACGCTTCCCTTGATCTCTTCCCGGATTTCTTCTTCAATTCTCCTTTCCTCGTCTTGGATTACTTCTTTTACTGACTCCTTTAGTTCAAATATCTGCTCCAAAATTTCCTGATCTCCGACATCTGTGACATTTCTTACTTCCTGGAGATGAGCATCTAGGGTTTGCTCCTGGTTGGCGATTCTGTTCAGGATGAGAGCTCTGGACTGCGCATGTAGAGCTTGAAGTTGAGAGATGTCATCCTTTATTAACTTCACCTCATCCTTCATCTCATCCTTCATTTTGTTTATGGCCTTTTCTATGAGGGTTTCTATTCGCTCCCATAGGGCGGTGAGCGTCACAATGGGGGGCATCTCACCGGTTCCTTTTTCTGTTGACATTTTTCCTTGGAGGACGAAGGGTTGGAGACGAAGAGGTGGTTTGTTGAAGGAATGTTTTAGGGAAAATGAGAGCGTAATTTGCATCCTAGACATTCACTCTATTTATAGTGGGAGTAGGTGAAGAGGCTCGTACCTTTTTGAGTTTATCGAGGGATTGATGAATACCACATCGAGCGGCTTTGATTCGCCGAATTTAACAATATTTAAAATATTTAAGCGCTGTTCTGACGATACTTTTGTCGTTAAAGCACATCTAGGATATGCATCCTTCTTGTCTAGTTCGTTTGTCGTAGTGACATCTGTTGGATCGGTCGGCGCCCTTAGAGGGGGCGGGGGGGGGGGGGGGGGGTGAATAAAGGTTTTCAAAAACTTTATATTTTATTTAAATAACTTTGGAATATTTCAATATTAAAACAAGAAGTCAAGTAAAACAAAAAGAGAGACAAGCTTTATTGATATTAAATAAGTTTTACAAAACTTGATCTCAATGGCGATAGAGATCGGAGGCGAATAATAAAAACTCTTTTTCGTTTTCTATACCGACTCGTATCCACACGAACCGGTTGGCTTTAGCCGATCTCTCACCAGATACGGCCTCAAGCCGCTCTAGCCAATCTATCCCAGAAAGGCCTCGAGCACCCCCTAGACCTAGCCTAGATCTAGTCGCCAACACGAGGCGAATTTCAGCCCTAAGTCCTACCCCAGACCTAGTCGCCAACACGAGGCGATTTCACTTAAACGATTACAAGAAAAGATTTGAAATGAAAAAGACAATAATATAAAAACTCCCTCTATTTGGATCTCTTGGAGAAGTAGACGAAGACGCAGAGTATGATCGTAGTCGATGCGGTCTTTCGTCACGATGATGAAGCGTGTTGAAATCTTCTCCACGGATCTCCTTAAGCCTTCATGGATTTGTGGGAGTATCACTCTGAATCTTCCTCTCTCTGTTGTGGCACGAAGCTCTGGAGTTTGGGATTGTAGGAGGATGAAGAAGACGGAGCCAAAGCATCCAATTTATAGCCTTCACGCTACCGCCGGCGCTAGCCAGGATTAAGTAACAAATTGCGAGGCAGAATCTCCCATTCGCGGCAACATCTTGCTCTATTCCTTATGTGCGTCACGCTACCGCCGGCGCTAGTAGCTACCGCCGGCGCTATCCCCGATTAAGAAACTTCTTGCGCAGCAGGATCTTCAATCCGTGGCAACCTTTTGCTCTATGCCTCTTGTGCGCCATGCTACCGCCAGCGCTAGTAGCTACCGCCGGGCGCTAGCTCTTTCTAAAAACACTGCCGGAATCGCGCTAATCATCGCTAGCGTCGGGCGCTATCGCTACCGCCGACGCTAGTGAGCCTTTTCGAATTTTGGCCTCAATTTTGGGGGCAGTCATCATGAGTGCTCCTTGAGTCATATGGACTATATAAACCTGCACACTTGAACACACAAGATCAAATACACATAGGATTTGTTATTCTCAAACCTAGGAGATGCGGAAGACCATGTTCCAACAAACTCCCCCTTTTGATAATAACAAATCCATTAATGATAAATCAAAGCATTAATAAATAAGCATGATGAAACTCTACTTGTGTGTGTGTGAGAGATGACTTAGGATAATTATTGATTTCAGCATTTAGAATTGCTCCCCTTAAATATATGCTCCCCCTATGTGAATGCTCCCCTAATATGTATGCTATCAACTTAATCATTCATGTTGGGTTTTTATTTTGATAGCGGAGTATATTTTTATCATGTTAGTTCTCCCCCTTTTGTATTTTATCATGTAAGTTCTCCCCCTTTGTTATTAGCAAAAGTGGGTAGGAATGCATCATAAAAAAGTTTGATAATAAGATAAAGCATGATCAAGCTTTTGAGTGAGAAGGAAATGATAAGGAGTTTTACAGACACTTGTTAGAATAATTTTTGTATAAATATATCAGAGTTTTTAGTTTGAGCAAAAGTAATGATTTCCAAGTAACTACACTACCCAGACAATATGTCTACACCCTAGCCCCGTACTAAGTGACGGATGGGCATGAGGAGCTGCATACATGCCGTAAGTTGGGGTGTAGTCCCATATGCAAATACTAGACACAACTTAACCTAGCACTCTTTCCCCCCAGTGCCTCGCAAGGCTCCACTAGAACCCTCTCCGGTTAAGGACAAGACATGACTAGAGATAAGGTTATCTAATGTCTACAACCCTACGCCCCCGCTATGGTGAGAAATGAAGTCATGGATAATAATTATTGGAAACATTAAGCATTTAAATCAAATGGGAAATTTCATAGCATATGGATTTTTATTTGAAAATAAAAACACTTAGCTATATTGAAATTCATGAATGAATCAGAGTTTGAGTATTGCGGAAGATTTCGAGAAAAGAAACATCATAATACTGAATAAGAGTTTAAGTTCAAAAAGAAGATGTTTTTGAGTTAAAAAAAACTAACTTTATAAGGATAAGAGTTAAAGCATTTAGAAATAACATCCTTTTAGCAATTAGACACACAGAAGTAAAATTTGATTTGAGATTTAATAATAAGAGGATGTTCTTATAAGCAATATTTCACTCGTTGGAGGAGTGTTTAGCATAAAAAGTTTACATAGAAATAAATCAGAGTTTTAAGCATAAAAATGATATGCGTGTTAGAACAACCAATATAAATTTTACCAAGCAAGTCTACCATTTGTTTTTAGAAAAAATTGAGATTTAAGACTTGATATGAGCATGAAAGCGCAAGGTAAAAGTGATATGGTGATGATGCGGAAGACTTATAAAAATACAAGAAACATCTTTTTATGATGATTCATAAGAAAATATATGAGTTACATTCCAAAGATGAAGATGTTTTTGTAAATCATTTTGCATTTAGAAATATTTTATTTTGACAATATAGTAACCAAGCATGAAATAATGTTATCACAAAGAGATTACTACAATGTTATTTCAATTCACAATTTCAAAACAAACCAAACATTGTAGAAATCATGCTAGGTTATCTAGTGCATTTCATAAATAAAGAGTAGCATAGAATTAGCGTTAGGATCCAATACTCATGAGAAGAAGTGTTATGGAAGATAATGATGTGCATATAAGTGTATTTTTGAGTAGAGTAAACACATGTTTTAATCAAAAATAAAAGTAATATGTAAAGTAAGAAGCACAATAAAACACAAATAAGATTACTTCCACACACTTTAATGCACAAAAAATGTACAACTACCAAGGTGCTCTGCACACACAATGCTCATCAAGACTTATCAGGGTGCAAAGTAGTGCTTGGGGGATCACATATTTTATTTTGAAGTTTGAGACTAGTGATCCGGTGTACTTAAGAGAAAGTGGTTTTTCTTATGTTTGAAAGAAAGATTTGATTTGCACAAGACACTTTATTATTATTTCCAAGGTGCTCAACCTCACAATGCTTATTAAGACTTATCAGGAGGTTCAAGTAGTGCTTGGTGGAGTTATCTTTGTCATTTATTTTATAATTTTGTTTTGTACAAAGTTCTCCGAATACACTTGTTTTGCAAATCAATAGAATTTATGAAAAACATAACCACTTTTCTTAATTTTTAAAAGTGCAAAATAAGGAGTGTAGGTATGATACTTGTGCAATTTTAATCCATTGTACTAATACAAAACATACACAAGTAATCTTAGATTAAACACATATGTAGACAATGCCAAAAAGGGTGAGTGAATAAATATCATTATCAAACATAAAACATTTACTCATACTTAGAGGCATGCTAAGCTTAGTTCTACACAACCTTTAAAATATAATTGATGCACATATTAATAGATATATCAAAGCATGATGAAAACAATGTTCAACGTAGTTTGAAAAGATAAATTGCAACATTGTAGAATTTTTAAATAATAGACTAAATCATGCTTAATTTTCAATGAAGTTCATACAATATTTTTGATATTTTTAAAGAGTAATTTTTATTTAAAGTTTGAACTCATAAAATTGATCTTGGACTTCCCGAGGACTACCTTGTGAAAGGTTCGCCCGGTACTAGGTGATATGATGGGATGATAGCCCAAATCACCCTTTCGCAAGATACACAGAAAAGTTAAATTCAGAAGAATAATTTTGATACTTGTTTTTGTTTTGTTTTATATTTTGTAGTTGATTTTTACAAATAAAAGCATAATTTTGTAATTTTTGCTTTACTAATTTTTATATTTGATTTTTGCATAAAGATGAACTTTAAACAAAGGAAACAACACAAGCGAAAAAACAAAACATATTAATTTTTTTTGTAATTTTGGTTTTTGTAGTTTTGTATTTGATTTTTCAAAAAAATAAAGAAACACAGAAGTGCAAAACAAAGTAGAAAATATAGATTTATATATTTTAAGGGATTTTTAGAAATTTAAAAAATACAGAAAAATGAACATGGACGCTAGCGCCTGCGGTAGCGCTAGCGCGGGAGACAGTGAACGATTTTTTAGGATTTTAGAAATTTTGATTGGTGGTCTTGATTAGGTGTCCCAATAGTAGTTCCATGCTGAAGTTGCAGATTTTTAGGAGATGTTTTGGATGGTCCAAATTGCATGAAACGTTAGCGATTTCTTATATGACTTGACAAAATAATCATTGCACGAGGTATATTTACTTATGTTTTCATTTTGGCTTTTCTAAAGACTTGTGCTTATAACTAAAAAAAATAGGAAATGAAAACCCAAGATATCATGTTTGAACAAATCAAATATGCATGGTTTCGGTGAACAAGGAGTAATGTTCACGCAAATAGTAACATGGATATGCCCTGACATATAAAACCTAACATAGATATAAATATTCTTTAGGTGACAATGTTAGTATGATAAATTTGAGATTAATGTTATGCCAAAGTTTGATTGTGTTTCAACTTAGAGACCTAGAATGGAGTGACAATTCTATTTAATTTGATATCAAAATGATTCAAAGGTCTAAACTAGAAATAAATCATAATACACACATAATACACCATAACACCAACCATGGTAAACAATTATAATGTCAATTTTTATCATATAATTTGTGATAGTTGTTTATAGATGATTCTTGATATGAATTATGATTTTTAGAGATGTTTAGCAAAAGATATCACTAGATCATGGTGGTGTTTGTGAATTCAATATTCATTATGAAGATAACTTCTTTCAATACATTTTAGTGATTTTCCTTTAATTAAGAATTTTGAATATATATATGTGATTTTTTGATAGGTGAACAATAGTGATGGTTTAGATCATGTTTGACATCAAAGAGAGAACACAATATAATTTTTTGTTTTGAAAAATGACACCCATATTAGATGTTGAGCTTTTATTTAAATCTTGAATTTTCTTTTAGATCAAGTTATTTCACTAAACCACTTGTTAGTGAAGGCTAAGAATCTTAATAGCCTAATAACCGGATTTAATTTGAAATATCTTATAGCAAATTTAGAGTTTGATTCATATGGATAATATAAGATATTTAGAAGCATTGAATATAATAATAAAAGATAGGTCATCAAAAATAAAAATATGATTTTGAATTTTGATCAAAAATGATTTATAAACTCATTAAGCTTTATGAGATAAAATCATATTTCCAATGCTATATAAGATGACCATGGCATGATAGTTTAAAAAGTACACAAAAAAAAGAAAAAGATAGAAAAGACATTAAAGCACATCATGAAGTAGAAATTTGTGTATTTCACTTTAATTGATTTCTACTTCATGCAAATGATGGGATACTAATGAATAAGAGATTTAGGTATCCAAAGAGGACCGGGAGTGACGGTTCCTTTGGGTACCCAAATACATCGTGTTTTCTTTTGGGGAGATATGTTTGAATGGGCCCTTTCGTTTGACATTAATGTGTCATTCTTAAGTATGGGTTTCCATTCGTACCATGAAAAAAATGTAATTTTTGTTTTTCAAATTTCCATAATCATTACTCTTGAATTTATTATATAATGGAAATTTGTTTTCATTTGAATTTAAGTTGGGAAAAGAATGTGATGAATGGATCTTTGCATTTAAGTTTTCATTTTTGCTTTTTGGTCTCCATTCAAGACTTGGTGTATGATTTCCAAAAGCTTTTTGTTTCTTATTCCCAATATTAGGTTTAAGTAAGATATTCATATTAGTATTCATCTTGCTTTTGGATATTGATTGATTTTGTGAATTTGTATTTACAATTTTCATAAGTAAGTTGATTTTTAATTTTAATTCATCATTTTTAATTTTTAAATTATGTTTAGCTTTATTATAAGCGATTGTGCTATTTTTAAGAATGGAAACAATTGAATCAATATGATCTTTATAGTTGTTTCTATATTCATCAAATATTTCATCCATCTCTTTAATTTCGATTTTATATTCTTTACACTTAGCACAATCATTTATCAAAGATGAATTTTCTAAATGTAATTTTTCATTTTGTTCTTTTGTAAAAATAGTTTCTTTTTCAAGTTCCTTAAATTTTTCTTTAATATTATTGCATTCAAGACAAGGTTTTGTATTTTCAATTGAAGTGACATTAGATAAATCAGATTTTGATACTTCTTTAACTTTTGCTTTTAAATTTTTATTTTCTAAGCGCAATTTGCAATTTGCATTTTTTAATTTCTTAATTTTGCGCTTTGTGATTTGTAGCAATTGTAAAGTAGAAATAGAATTGCAAACAATATGATGATTTGATTTACTTACAGTGCTTTCGGGAGAGGCATGACTTGAACATATCATTTCATTGACATTCTTTTGGAACTCCTCTTCCGAAGATAGTATTTCTTCTTCTCTTTCACTTGGTGTGCACTTCATGGATCCGTCATGAGAGGGGCATTCTTGAAGACTTGTGCAAGCTTGCATATTCTCCGGTTCTTGTGATTGTTCTATAACTGTAGACGGAGAATCATATATTTCTTCAAGAAAATGCCATACTTTATATGCACTTGAAAAGCAATATATTAATTTGAAAATTTCATTAGATAGACCGCAAAATAAATAATGTTTAGCTTTTGCATTTAACTGAAGTTCCTTTTTATTTGATTCATTTGCAGGTCTTGCTATTGCTAAATTCCAAACTTCGATGTCTAAAATTTTAATAAATTTTTCAATTAAGATTTTCCATCCTTTATAATTTGTCCCTTCAAATAAAGGTGGTGTATGTGATTTTTCTTCTTCACAAAAATTTCCCCCAATAGTAGAAGCGAGATCATGAGATGCCCTTATTCTCAGTTGTTAAGCCGATTAGAATAACCTCCCTCTGATACCACTTGTTGGATCGGTCGACGCCCTTAGAGGGGGGGTGAATAAGGGTTTTCAAAAACTTTATATTTTAATTAAATAACTTTGGAATATTGCAATATTAAAACAAGAAGTCATGTAAAACAAAAAGAGAGACAAGCTTTATTGATATTAAATAAGTTTTACAAAACTTGATCTTAATGGCGCTAGAGATCGGAGGCGAATAATAAAAACTCTTTTTCGTTTTTTATACCGACTCGTATCCCCACGAACCGGTTGACTTTAGTCGATCTCTCCCCAGATACGGCCTCAAGCCGCTCTAGCCAATCTATCCCCAGAAAGGCCTCGAGCACCCCCTAGACCTAGCCTAGATCTAGTCGCCAACACGAGGCGAATTTCAGCCCTAAGTCCTACCCCAGACCTAGTCGCCAACACGAGGTGATTTCACTTAAAAGATTACAAGAAAAGATGTGAAATGAAAAAGACAATAATATAAAAACTCCCTCTATTTGGATCTCCTGGAGAAGTAGACGAAGACGCAGAGTATGATCGTAGTCGATGCGGTCTTTCGTCACGATGATGAAGCATGTTGAAATCTTCTCCACGGATCTCCTTAAGCCTTCATGGATTTGTGGGAGTATCACTCTGAATCTTTCTCTCTATGATGTGGCACGAAGCCTGGAGTTTGGGATTGTAGGAGGATGAAGAAGACGGAGCCAAAGCATCCAATTTATAGCCTTCACGCTACCGCCGGCGCTAGCGCTACCGCCGGCGCTAGCCCGGATTAAGTAACAAATTGCGCGGCAGAATCTCCCATTCGCGGCAACATCTTGCTCTATTCCTTATGTGCGTCACGCTACCGCCGGCGCTAGTAGCTACCGCCGGCGCTATCCCCGATTAAGAAACTTCTTGCGCGGCAGGATCTTCAATCCGTGGCAACCTTTTGCTCTATGCCTCTTGTGCGTCATGCTACCGCCAGCGCTAGTAGCTACCGCCGGGCGCTAGCTCTTTCTAAAAACACTGCCGAAATCGCGCTAATCATCGCTAGCGCCGGTGCTAGTGAGCCTTTTCGAATTTTTCCCTCAATTTATGGGGCAGTCATCATGAGTGCTCCTTGAGTCATATGAACTATGTAAACCTGCACACTTGAACACACAAGATCAAATATACATAGGATTTGTTATTCCCAAACCTAGGAGATGCGGAAGACCATGTTCCAACAACATCTTATTGTATCGATTATACAATTCTTCCTTACATGTCTGCCTAAAGCATTCTTCCACCCCACATGGGAGTTACACTTTGGTGTCAAACCTACACTAAGATGGTTAGTGAGAAAATTTTGCTGTTCCAACCTTTGGGCTAGAACAGCTACCTTGTCCAAGGCCCAGATTTATGGGCACTTGGACAATCTGTAAATTGAGATTACAGACCCTTAGGAACCCAAGTAGTTTTGGGTCCTAACACATTGTTATCTTTAAAAGGCATACTGTATTTAATTACTTTCGGATAAGCGCAGTAATAATGAGCAAGCCGATTTGAAGGTTTAGCATACGTTACCCTTGGAGCAGTTGGATTGTACCAACAATCAATTGCAAAATGGCCCGTTTTGCCACAGCACCAGCAATCAAACTTGTTGCATCATGTCCTTTTGCAGTTGGTAGGTGTATGATTCTTCTGTGGATAGTTGGAAGAGTACCTGTAGGAGATAGAATTATATTGGTTAGAGATATGACTCTTCCTATTCACAATTCTTTTCGTGAAGACAGTCCTTTGCGAGGGTTCCTTCATACTCCTGGACCTTCTGAGCTCCTATTCCCTTGTGATCCTTCTTTCATGATATACTTTGGAGGTGGTAGGTAACTTCTTTCTCTCCCCTGTGGAAGTTACATCCAAATGATACCCAAGAAATGGTCCCCTCATGCCCTTATTGAAGGGTGAAGTGACCTTCCTCAGGTTAGCCTTTTTCTCACAGAGTGGGTCAGAACTATTTTCTCTGAGGTACCATTGCTTTCTTCCTTGAGTGAAACTGCCGCCATTAACTAGTGGAGGAGACGTCTCTAGTTTAGAGGATTTGGCTCATGTCCTTCCTTTTGTGGGGGATTTGTTCTTCATGCCACTAACTTGATTAACTCTGGATCTCGGCGGTCCTGCCAGATCCCTATCCTTCTTTAGAAGAACAATTTCATTGGTTAGAGAGCAGCATAGTTCTCTCCTGTCAACCAGAGCTTTCATGGTTTTCCCAAACTTGGTTATTAGATCCATGCTTGAGCTAGCATTAAAATCTCTTTTGAGTTGGCAGAAATCTGCGTTCTCCACAGTCAGTCTATCAGCATTTTCCAAGAGATCGGAGTTTCTGGCTTGAAGAGTTGAGATCTCATCAGCTTGCTTCTTGTAGAGCTCCTTGCTCCTTCTGAGTTCTTCTAGAAGATCCTCATAGTTTTCTGTGAGACTTACTTCAGATTCTGAATAAGTATTAGATAAGGGAGCCCTTATGCTTACCTGTTCTGGTGTTGACTCATCCTGAATTTCTTCCTCAGATTTAGATAGGACAGTTAGTCCAAACTGAGCTTCCTTCTCTGTATCTGAATTGGTTGAGTCACTATCACCCAGGGTTTTGATCTTCCCCTCAGCTACAATACTTCTAACTTCTGAGGATCCTTCCATAAGGATTGTTAGAGAGTTCCACGTCTCCTTAGCTGTTGTATAGTGGATCAATTTCTGGAGTATAAAGGTATCAACTGCATTAGCTATAATGTCTCTGGCTTTCTTGTCCAAGTTAACTAGGATGATCTCATCCTCAGTCATTTGTCTTGGATATGGACTTGGGGCATATGGCCCTTCTTGAGTAACTTGAAACATCCTGGGATCCATTGCCTCTATGTAAATTCTTGCTCTAACATTCCAAAGGGTAAAGTTCTCTCTATAGCACATTACTATTCTTGACTCAATACTTATGATGCTTAGACACCCACTGGCAGATCTGTTCAAGCTGTTACGCTTTATTTGAACAACCTCCCTCTGATACCACTTGTTGTTTATGGGGTGTCTACTTTATCACCTAGGGGGGGTGAATAGGTATTTCAAATTATATTATCCCCTTTTAGGTGTTCTTGATTTCTGGTTAGTAGATCTAAAAGTAGAAAGCACAACGCAGAAAACACACAACGATCTATAGAGGTTCCTCAAGACTGGGTGTCTTGAGTAGTCCTCTGTCCCTCTGCGCCTACCCAGTAGTGTGCTAGGCTCGGCAAACTCAGCAAAATTTTCAGTCCCTCAAGCCTTACAACTCGGACCCGCAAGTCCCAACAGCCTAGTCCAGCAAGCCCCTACTGCCCCCGAGCCCGCAAGCTCAACACTCAGGCCCTCAATCCGTACAACACGGACCCGCAAGTCCCAACAGCCTGGCCCGCAAGCCCCTACTGCCCCGAGCCCGCAAGCTCAAAAAATCGCACCCGCAAGTGCACTGCCCTGGCCCTCATGCCTCACAGCTCTCCATCCCGCAAGCTAGATGGTGTCGGACATGCAAGTCCACTGCCCTGGCCCTCAAGCCTCATAGCTCTCCAGCCCTCAAGCTAGACAAATAGGCCCGCAATCCTTTATAAGAGATTACAGTAATAAGACTGTTACTTCTGCCGGATGAAGATTGGCAACTTTAGCCTGTTGAAGATCGGCTTCTTAAGGTTGAAGAAGATGCTTTTTGATCTGGAGATTCAGCACTGGATCTTGTTCAGACTTCACTTCTTTTGCCTGGTGTTGATCGGCTACTTTTCAGTCGATGATGATGACTGATTTTTTAGAGAGCACTTGATGCTTGCTCTCTCCTTGATCTTCTTCTTCTCCGGTGAGAATACTGTTCTATTGAAGTATAGCGGCAGGACACTTTCTCATACTTTTCTCTTTCCTTTTTTTCAAAGACTCTTTTTCTAGGGCATCATTGTTCCCTTTTATTGGACATATAAGCCACATAACAGTCATAAGTCGTATCTATTAATGTCAGATGCCCATATGTTTAGGATACACGATGATTGGACAATTGGGCGGCGACATTAAATGCTTACAGCGCGTCTGCAATGTTTGAATTCTGTCTCGATGATATTTCCACCTTCAAGCACAGCGTGTCTGCAACGTTTGAATTCTGTCTCGACTATATTTCCACCTTCAAGCCGATACAAATAGCATCTCGTTGATAGGATCAACGTCTCGACGACATGCCCTTGTCGATGCCTTTAACTTAGGTAGACTGCAAATTCTTCTTGCTTCTTCCACTGATGCAAGTATCTCGACGACACAAGATATCCTAGCGTTTCTGCATATACGACGATATGCTTTCTCTGACTGTGTCTTCGTAATCACCTTGATTTCTCGACGACATGCCTTCTTTACGACGATGTTCGACGCCATCAGTCATACTTAGCCTTTTCAGCGACAAGGCTTCTTCATGATGGTGTTTGTTCTTTCTCGACGACAAGGCCACTTCGGTGAAGTCGACGATTCCGCGTCTTCTCTGCGTTCGACGATCTTGCTTCTGCGTTTGACGAACACGCCAAATCTCAGCGGTCGACAATCTTCCTTCTGAGATCGACGATCTTGCTTCTGTGTTCAACGAACATGCTAAATCTCAGCGGTCGTCGATCTTCCTTCTAAGTTCGACGATCTCCATTCTGCGTTCGACGAACTCACCAAACTCTGCGGTCGACGAACTCGCCCAAGTCTCAGCTGATTCTTCCTTTCTGTCTGCGTTCGATGAACTACCTTCTGAGTTCGAGGAACATGCCAACTATCAGCTGTTTCTTCTATCTCGTCTCAGCGGTCGACGAACTGTGTTCTGCGTTCGACAAATCTTGTTCAACTAACTTCCTGAGATTTATAAGCTAGAGAAGCCATCAAATACAAAGTGAAGTTTTCTTGACTTGGTGACTTCTTCAAATCAGGAATCATGTGGGCGAGATTCCCAACAATTTGAAACATGTTTACTGGGTTTAGATTCATACCGTTCTCCGTAGGAGTGCATCTTCCCAGTCTTGATATAATCCTTCTTGGGATGTGAAGAGGAGGAAGGTCAATTCTTCCACTGCTTCCTCTTCATCAACTTCTTGAAATGCTTGGAGAAGGCAACAAACTCCTCATTTGACAAGTTGCTGTTAGATGAGCTAGACTTAGAACTTTCTGAGTCAGCTGGCCTTCTTGGAGGAGAAGGAATTCTCTCTTGGCTCTTCATGGAGCCCTCAGCTTTGAAAGCCATAAATATCTCCTTGTCTTGAGTTCTGTTGGTGGTTTCCTCCTCCTTACTTCTAGATAGTTGCATCTCATATGAGAGCAGCTTTCCAAATAGAGTATGGGGATGAGTATCAGTAAGCATGGCCCCTTCCTTGATGGCACATATCTTTGTGTCCCAGTCTCTAGTTAAAGACCATAGGAACTTGTCATTCAGCTCATAATTGTTGAAGACCCTCCCATAGGTCTTCAGCTCATTGACCACCCTGAAGAATCTTTCATAGCAAACAACTATGCTTTCCAGGCAGTGCTTCCTGAAGGCTTCATACTCCGAGTTGAGGAGGGATTTCCTATCATCCCTCACTTCTGTAGTACCTTTTATATACATTATAAGTGTATCCCACATTTCCTTGGCAGTTTCACAGTGCACCATGCTTTGGAGGGTGGAATCATCAATTGCACTTACTAATATATTTTGAGCTCTTTTATCCATAATAGCAAAGGCTATTTTATCCTTAGTCATTTCAGCATAAGTCTTGGGCACTTACTGAGTTGGATCTATGGAGGCGTTTAGGAAGACAAAAGGACCCTCCTTTACAATGATGTAGATTCTAAGGTCTAAAGACTCCATAAATAACCTAACCCTCTGCTTCCATTTACAAAATGACTCCTTTCTGCATATGGGCAGCTTCATGGAGCTCATCTCCTTATGAACTCCAGTGGCAGCGATTTGAAACAGTAATAGAGTACTCCTTGTAGGATCTGGTCAGACTATTAAGTCCATTTTAACCAACCTAGCTCTGATACCACTTGATAGTTTACATGGTAGTAGTCTAACTCAACTAGAGAGGGGGGGGGGGGGGTGAATAGGTTTCTTTGATTTTTCTACTTATAATATGTTATTCTAGTTGTCTATGTAAAGTGGATCAAAACACACAAAAACACACAATTATTTATAGTGGTTCCTCAAGTTCTGGGTAGATCCACTTTCCCTCTACACCTTTTTAATAGTATGCGAGACAAGGAAATCTCCTCTCGAATTGGTGAGCTTCTCGGAATGCCTTTAACTGCTCCAGGGTGAATAGAATACCTGGATTGGTGAGATTCTCAAAATATCTCCTCCCGGATTCCTCCAGTGGAGGAAATAAAGACTCGGTGCTTATTTAGCAGGATGTCATCATATATATTGAAGTCTTCTTGCGCACCATCTTATAGCAATTGGATGATCAGAGCTGCTAGATTTTACATTTAATTGTGTAGGTAGGGCCTCCAAATTTTGAGGACAAAGACTACCATACCCAATTCAAAGTTGTGGGCTGGGTAGTTAGGCTCATGCGGCTTCAATTGTTGAGACGTGTAAGGAATCACTTTGTTGTGTTGCATCTGCACGACTCCCAATCTTTTTAGAGATGCATCAGTGCAGATTTGGAATCCCTTGGTTCCAGATGTAATTGTAAGGATCGGCGCTGAGGTCAAGTGATTCTTTCAGCTTATTGAATGTTGCCTCACGTGGTCTACTTTGCTTCTAGAGTAGATAAGGATGTCTGTCATCTATGAAGGCGATAATGAAGTGACCTAAGTAGGATTCAAACACTCTATTCATCCAAGCCATAAATGCAGATGCTGCATTGGTAAACCAAAAATCAATACTAAGAATTCATAATGTCCATACCGGGAGCTGAATGCAATTTTAGGTTCATCCTTCCCCCAGATCCAAATTTGGTAATAGCCTGATCGTATATCCATCTTGGGAAGATAGAAGCAACTTGCAGTTGGTCGAATAACTCGTCGATTCTTGGTAAAAGACAAGTATTCCAAACCATAAGTCGATTTAACTCTTTGTCTAACAACCTTTGCGGACCATGCAGCAGTTAAATTATGAGTGAGATGGAGGGAATACCTTTCAGTGTGATTGACTGTCCGTTCGAGTTTTGGAGGTTGACATCCCTAGTTGAGCAATGGATTTGGGCCATATGCTCAGCCAGACAGTTCATTCCTAGAATGATGTTGAAACCGATTATCACTGATAAGGTCGCATAAACTTCGAATTCCATTTCTAGTAGGTCGTGGAATGAACACATCTCCATAAAGTTATATCTGATACATCCAGAATTTGAATACGTATTGACATTCCAGCCTATTTGATGACGTAAGTCTTTGAAGAAATAAAGTATTGTGATACAAAGGAGTGCATGGCTCTTGTATTAAATAGGGTTTGTTGGAACATGGTCTTCTGCATCTCCTAGGTTTGAGAATAACAAATCCTATGTGTATTTGATCTTGTGTGTTTAAGTGTGCAGGATAACAAAGTCCACATGACTCAAGGATTAAATAAGAATGTTGCCCCCAAAGTTGAGCCATCAAATCCAAAACACCTACTAGCGCTGGCGGTAGAACTAGCGCAGGCGCTAGCTGTCATTCGACGAACTGTTAGCGGCGCTCGACAAAATGCTCATAACGGCGTTCGACGAAAATTCATTCGACAAACTCTTAGCGGCGTTCGACGAAATCTCGTTCGACGAAAATTCGTTCGACAAACTCTTAGCGGCGTTCGACGAAACCTCGTTCGACGAAATATTGGCTTAAGAGAAATTTCCGGAAGAACTTATAGAAGGAGATAGCGCCAGGCGATATCCGATAGCGCAGGCGATAGCGAGGAACACAGTAGGCAAGAGAGAATTATTTCCTCGGATTGAAGATTCTACCGCGCAGAATGTGTCCTAATATGGGATAGCGCCGACGGTATCGCTAGCGCAGGCGCTAGCGCTGAGGCTATAAAAAGGACGTCTCTTCTCTCATTTTAGACGGACATTACAGAAATCAGAGAGGGAGATAGAGTGCTAGAATTCCAGAGGCTATCTTGGCCGAAAGTTGATGTCCTACCAAAGTTCTGCCATCTTCTGAAGGAGAATCTCATCACGCCGGATCCAAACGATGTCCGCTTCTACAACGCTTATTCTACAGCGGATCTTCGTCTCCAACTTCAGAAGTTCATCAAGAGGGAGTTTTTATTTATTTTCATTTCATATCTTTCTTGTAAACGGTTAGTGAAATCGCCTCGTTTTGGCGACTAGGTCTGGGTAGGACTTAGGGGGAAACTCGCCTCGTGTTTGCGACTAGATCTAGGCTAGGTCTAGGGGGTGCTCGAGGCCACATCTGGGGAAGGGTTGGCTAGAGCGGCTTGAGGCCGAATCCAGGGAGGATAGTCTAGGGCCACCGGTTCGTGGGGATGCGAGTCGGGATAGAAAACAAAAAGAGTTTACTATTCATCGCCACCGATTTCTAGCGTTATAGAAGTCAACTTTTGTAAAACCATATTTGATATTAATAAAGCATGTCTCTACTTTATTTCAATTGTTTTACTTGACTCCTTATTGTCTTTGTCTTGCATTATTACAAAGCTTTTCAAAATATCACTAAAGTTTTTATAACCCTTATTCACCCCCACCCCTCTAAGGGCGCCTACCGATCCAACAAGTGGTATCAGAGCTAGGTTTTATTCCAATCGGCTTAACAACCGGGAATAATGGCGTCTCATGATCTCGATTTTCCGGAGGGTCAAGGGGTTAGTCGACCACCTCTCTTTACTAGGTCAGATTTTAACTACTGGAAAAATCGAATGATGTGTTTTCTTATGACCATGGATGTAGAAGTATGGAACATGGTAGAAGTTCGGTAATCTCCTCCTACAACTGTAGTGGGAGAGGCGACATTACCAAAACCTAAAGATAAATGGGATGATAAAGATAAACTAAGGTGTAAAGATAATGCTAAAGCAATGAACGCTTTATATTGCGCTTTAAATAGGACCGAGTTTAATAGAATTTCTGCATGCACAACTGCTTATGATATTTGGAATCAATTGGAAGTTACTCATGAAGGTACATCGCAGGTGAAAGATGCAAAGCTATTCCAACTGGAATCTTAATATGAAAAATTCAGGATGGATACCGAAGAGGACATTAACTCGATGTACACCTGCTTCACCAAGATCATCAACGCTTCAAAGGCACTTGGAAAGACCTACTCAGACGGGGACTTGGTGAGGAAAATTCTTCATTCCTTACCTCCAAGGTTCAATCCAAAGGTGACAGCCATCTCGGAGTCGCACAACTTAAGCAGCTCCAGTTCGAGAACCTTATTGGGAATCTCAAAACCCATGAGGTAGAACTCCAGATTCAACACGATGAATACAACAAAGAGCCAAAGAAAAAGGTGCTAGCACTAAAGTCAAAGAAGGAGAGCATCAAAGATGATGATGAAGATGAAGAAGGTCTCCTGGTGAAGAACTTCAGGAAGTTCATCAGGAATCCGGAAAGAAGGAACACATTCTGCAAATACTTCCAAAAGGATACTCGACGAAAGGGATCTTCCTCTTCATCAAGGAAAGAAAAAGGAAGCGAAGATGAAGAAGAAAGATCACCACTAGAGTGCTACCATTGCAGAAAGACCAGGCATATTCGGAGCCAGTACCCAAAGTATCAAAAGGAGCAAAAAGAACAACACAAAGCAAAAGAGAAGAAGAAAGTATTGAAAGCCGCAACTTGGGATGATTCTTCCTCTGAAGAGTCAAATGAGTCTGAGTCAAGTGACGAGGAGGAAGCAAACTTATGCTTAATGGCAAAAAGCAACGATGATGACACTAGTGTTCTTAGCGACACTGAGGTAATTCCTCCTACTTTCGAAGAACTCTATGATGAATTTGTTTTAACTTGCAAATCTTATGATCAAAGTATAAAAGTTAATATTATATTAAATCGTGAAAATGAATCTATTATCAAAGAAAATCATAAGCTCACAAAAAAAGTGATTTCCCTTAAAAAGAGAAAGGTTTCATGTCAAAAGTGTGAGCACTCTTTATTTTTGGCAAAAGAACTTGAAGTTTCTCTTTCTAAGGCCCTCTCACAAAACAAAGCTATTGCAAAAGAAAAGGGGGACTTAGAGAGAAAACTAAAAACCTCTCTTTTACAAATTGAAGATAACAAAAAGGGATTTGAAAATAAATGTGTTATGATTGTACAAGAAAATACTTTTCTTAAAAAACAAAATCATGACCTCAATATAGCCATAAAAAAATTTGGGATTGGTCAAAAATCCCTGGATATGATTTTGGGAAACCAATGTTATGGTTCTGCAAAATTTGGGGTCAGATATAAAAGTGAACCCTACCGCCCATCGCTAGCCACTAACGCCGGCGGTAGCGCAAGTTTTAAAAAATCTTCTGTTTTTTCTAATGTTAAAACATCATCTAATAAGAGCAACGTAGAAACTCAGAAAAGAGTCTCAACTCCCTTTATTTCGTGTGATAATTGTCTTAAGTTTGGACACACATCTAGCTCTTGCAGGAATATAAAACAACGTCCGTTAAAACAAATATGGGTACCTAAGAAATCCACTTATTCTATGGGTGGTACCTCTTGGGTATCTGGATCTTTACTCTCATCTTCTCTCTAGATTTGCAGGAAGGCTAAGGAAACGGAGGACGTATCGTACTTGGACTCAGTCTGCTCCAAGCACATGACGGGAAACAAAGCAAAATTCCTTAGCCTAAAAAAGAAGAAAGGAGGGATCGTAACGTTTGGTGATAACGGTAAAGGAAGGATCATGGGAGTTGGTACAGTGGGTAACGAATCTTTTCTTATCTCAAATGTTCTTTATGTAAAAGGATTAAAACATAACTTAATATCTATAAGTCAACTATGTGATAAAGGATTAGACGTATTATTTGAATCATCCACTAATCTTTGCAAAATAGTTAATCCTAAAACAAAAGATGTGTTACTAACTGCACCTAGAATTCACAATGTTTACATAGTTTCATTTCATGGTCTTTCCAAATCATCTATAAAATGTTTTATAACCAAAAATGATGAATTAGAACTATGGCATAGACGTTTAGGTCACGCTAGTACAAAGCTCATTTTAAAACTAGCAAAAAGGGAATTGATTAGAGGATTGCCTAAGTTAAATGGAAATTTATCTTCACTATGTTCCCCATGCCAAAAAGGAAAATTTACAAAATCATCTTTTATAAGCAAAAACGAAATTTCTACTTCAAAACCACTACAATTAATTCATATGGATCTCTTTGGTCCCATTAACACCGCAAGTCTGGGTGGTAAAATATACATTTTCATTCTAATAGATGATTTCTCTAGATATTGCTGGACTTTATTTCTCTCTTCCAAATCTGATGCGTTTTGCGAATTCTCAAAATTATGTACTCGTATTCAAAATGAACTAGATTTAAAAATAAAATGCATTCGCTCAGATCATGGAGGTGAATTTGAAAATGAAAATTTTAAATCTTTTTGTGAAATGTTAGGTATTAAACATGAGTTCTCTGCTCCATGCACACCTCAACAAAATGGTGTTGTAGAACGGAAAAATAGGACAATCCAAGAACTAGCACGCACCATGTTATCTGAATATAAATTACCTAAGTCTTTTTGGGCCGAAGCCGTAAGCACATCATGCTATGTAATGAATAGAGTTATGCTTCGCCCATCACTAAATCTCACACCGTGTGAACTATATTTTCAAAAGAAACCTAACGTATCATATTTTAAAGTATTTAGATGTAAATGTTTTATTCTTAATACAAAAGATTCTTTAGGAAAATTTGATGAGAAATGTGATGAAGGAATATTTCTTGGATATTATTCAACCAGTAAAGCCTATAGAATATTTAATAAAAGATCGAGTAAGGTTGAAGAGTCTATTAACGTTAAATTTGATGAGTTTACTCCATGTGCAGAGAAGCTTTCTACAGGTACAAATGATGAACCTTTGCCATCTTTGGAGCACGACGAAGAGGAACCGTCCAAAGAAGAGGAGGAGAAGTCCAATGAAGTAGAATATGTACCTCCAAGCGTGTTGAAGTTCTCAAAAAATCATCCAAAAGAGCTAGTCATTGGGGAACCTTCTACTGGGGTAAGAAATCGATCCTCTCTTCATGAAACATTTTCAAATATTTGCTTTGTTTCCAAAATTGAACCTAAAAATGTTTCCACCGCTTTAAATGATGAATTTTGGTTTTTGGCTATGAATGAAGAGTTAGGACAATTTGAAAGAAATAAAGTTTGGAATCTAGTAGATACACCATCTAATCATCCAATTATCGGTGTAAAATGGATCTTTAAAAATAAATTAGATGATGAATCTAGGATTATAAGAAATAAAGCACGCTTAGTTGCTCAAGGTTATTCTCAAATCTAGGGGAAAGATTTTGAAGAAACTTTTGCACCCGTTGCTCGCTTAGAATCTATACGAATATTTTTGGCGTTTGCGAGTTTTAAAAGAATAAAATTATTTCAAATGGTAGATTTTGAGACCGCTCAGACTGCGTGTCTCCTCTCCGACAGAATTCCTAAGTAGTAGGCGACTGGGCTCCAGTGAGACCACGGGACCATGCGGTCTGGTTTTTCCTTATTTTTTTGCTATTTGCATCCCCCTATATCTCCTCTTCACTGCCCCGGTTCTCCTGTATCACGGGCAGCCCGTAATTTTTGGACCTGCACATTTGGGCATGCCCCCGCATCTATAAATAGAGGGGTAGTGGTACCAGAAACTGGACGTATTCTTCGAGCCTACAGCTTGCAACCTTTTCAAGCTGTCTTGAATTTTGTCACATTTCTACCTCTCATCCTTACCTATTTTGGACTCCATTCTGTAATCTTTTTTGAGAACAATTGAAGTAGTTTTTCTACTAGAGATCTCTTTCTGGCATCCTTCATCCCGAGTAACCTACACTCCTCATTCTTCCCCCATCCCTTTTAACTGTGAGTTTTCGAGGTACAATTTTGTGCTAACAGAATGAACATCCGACCTTCAGATCAGACTGTCTAGCTGAAACCAGGGGACAGTTTAAAGCTCCAGCAGATATTTTGCGGAGGAATTTTGGAGATAAATTTTAGGATTAGACATTTTCATTTCATGTTTTATTTTCATGTTTTAGTAGTCTTGTAATCCTTCTTCTTCTTGCAATTTATATATTCAATTAAATAGTTTGTAGCTTTCAATTCCTAGTTTGTAACTTTCTTTTGCAATTAATAAAATAGTTCTTATTCTCTTATTTCTCTTCTTCTTTCTTCCATGTATCCTTTTATTTTCTTCGATTCCTCCATCTCCATGAGTAGCAAATTCTATTAGCACCCGGTCGAGATGATCCAAGGAAAATATAAATCATGATTTGAATTAAAGCTTCTCTTTCTCTTTTTTAGATCGCTTTAGATTTATCCTTGAATTTTAATTGATTGAGATTATATTTTTGATATATAATTCTCATTCTTGTTTTTATAGTCTAATAACCAAGAGGTTTTGAATTCGAATCGATCACTTCAAGGATAAAGAGAGTTGAATGCACTCCTCAAGCGAGGATGACATAATTCTCCCGGATTGGAGTCAAATCCAATAGAGGGGTTCACTACAATAAAGCGAGTTTTAGGGATTTTGATTCTAGAGAGAAAGTTTGATTGATCAACCTAAACCCAGTTGAGCGTATCCTCGAGAGAGGTACGTTCATTGTTCGGGAACCTCCACGATCAAGTGATTTCTTAAGAGAATTAGAAGTTTTATTTCTTATATTTATTATTCCGAGGTGATTCAAAATTTGAGTACTATTCTTTTCTATCGTTTAATCTTATTTTAATTTTCCTGTTTGCTAAACCAACTCCAAAGTTTTAATTGATAGAATAATAGAGATTTTCTTGTTGTAAGAGTACTCAACCCCCCCTCCCCCCCCGAGTCTAATACGACCTTGGTTCTTACAACCTATACTACATTCGATACGGTACACTTGCCGTTATCATTTGCGGATATAGTTTTGTGCATCAAGTTTTTGGCGCCGTTGCCGGGGGCACGGTTGATATTTCGAAAAAAGAAATATTTATTAATTTTATTGTTCTCTTTCTTATCCCCCTTCTCTTTAAAATTTAAAAAAAATCTTAAAAAGCGTAATCTAAATTCTCGGAAAGGACGCTTTTGGTTTGAATTCCCATCACAGCCTCTAGTACCTTGCGATCCTTTCACCGGGTTGACCTTGGGAAGTCCAGGACTAATTTAACCCGCTTTTTGAAAAAAACAAATATATATATATATTAAAAATATTTAAAAAAAATCCATTCATTTATGTGAAAGTTGTTTCCTTTTTATTTTATTTTTATTATGAAATTATCTGAATTGGCCGTTAAAGTTGCCGAGCTTCGAAACCAACTTTATCTCTTATAAGTCGCGCGAGGATGCCAATTTAGTTGTCATTATTGTAATGCTCCCCATCAAAGTGAGGAATGTTATTTACATTCTTATTATCAAAATAATTAATATGAAAATAATTTTCCTCAATATTATGCAAATAATTTTGATTATAATTACGATCATAATTTTTCATCTTTTAATGAAAGTAATTTTTCAAACTTTGATGAAAATAATTTTTCTAATTTTAATGAGAATGATTTTTCGGCGTTTAATAATTGTTCTTCTAGCTCCGAAGTAGATTATTCCTCTTGGCGAGCTCACCCGGATAGTCCTCGGAGCAATGAAGATAAATCTTTAGATCCAAATTTTTATTTTTCTTCTTGTACACAGCAATCTTCGTTCTCTAATTTTGGAGAAATTCCGCAGATCCAAATAGATACTTCCCCCCAAAATTTAGAGGAAAATATTATTTTTTCTAGTGTTTTTTCTAATTTTCACGAGAATAATTTTTCGGTTTCTAATACCTTCACTTTGTTTATTCTTCTTGTACACAGCACCCCTTGCTTATCGTTAATTTTTTGTATTCTTCTTTTTAAAAGTTTATTTTCTTTCAAGTAGTCTTCATACCTAATTTTGAACATTGGGGACAATGTTTAATTTAAAGTATGGGGGTGTATCTTTGCGTTCACTGTATTTTTATTTGAAAAAAAATATAAAAATTATAAAAAATCTAAAATCTTGGAAAGGGCGCTTTGGGCTTGAACTCCCATCACAGCTCCTAGTACCTTGCGAACCCTTCACCGGTAGCCCTCAGGAAGTCCAAGAAATAATATTTATAAAAATAATAATAATAAATACGCCTAGCCTTGTTGTTTTTATTTTTCTAGAAATTTAGTTTGAGGTTTGATTATAAGTATTCTTACATTTTTGATTTAGCTAACATTTTGTTTTATCAGAATTTGTTAAATTTAAATTTGAAGTAATTTGGTTTTAAGAAACATTTTATGTTTTAATTCAATTAGAGAATTTATTAAGCACTACTTCTCCGTTAAATTTTAAATAGCTTCACTTTGTTGTAAATTGGCTAAACATCTCTAGATTCCTATTATATTCTCTTTTATCTTTAAGATCTTAGGAAATTTCATTCCACTAAAAATTTGCTCTCAAAATAGTTTAATTTATAAACTAGAAGCATTTCGTTACCCTTACCATTTGTTGGCAAATAAAAAAAGTAGAAAAAGATCATATGTCATGGGAATAAGAGGATAAAATTCATTATTTCCTAAACATATGCACCCAAAATCATTTAAAAGATTATATGTCATGATGTAAAAGGATAAAATTCATTACATCTAAACATATACATTTTGGGATTTTTATTGAAGAGAATTTTTTTTAAAAGATTATATGGCATGGAAAATAAGAGGATAAAATTCATTATTTTCCTAAACATGTACAAATTCCTATTCAAATGAGGTGAGGGGATAAAATTCATCACCTCTATTCAAAAACTCTTCATTTGCCATTTCGTTCAAAACCATCCCTAGACAATTTCATTGTTTCTAGTCCTAAACTAAATTATTAAGAGAGCAATATTTTGGTAGGTGTCTTTTCCTTAAGTTTCTTTTATGTTAAAGTGTTTATAATTTCGATCTATTTTTGTTTGAAAATTTCTATAATTTTGTTTGCTAAATAGTTATCTTGACAAGTACTTAGCTAAACATTTTTCTCTTTTTAAATTATCACCATAACTTATGACTTAATTCTTGAATTCCTATAATTTACTTTTAACTTAATTTTCGTTTAACGAAACTTTAGTAAATTAGAAATAATATTGATGTCTTGTAATTCTTTCCTCACTCCTTTGCTCTGGAATAGCAAAAACTCAAGTATGGGGGTGTTTGATAAGTACTTTTTGTACTCATCTTTTAGTATAATTTTAATATAGTTTTAATATGAATTTATATAATTTATATGTATTTTATTATTTAATATTTTCCCTTTTAATTTTATAAACTAACTTAAGCCTTTTCTGTGTTTTTCAGGATTTCTGGGCATTTTGAGCAAAATTGTCAAGTACACGCCCAAGGTCACGGGCGTGACCAAGGGCGTGACAACCAAAGATGTGTTCAAGACCTGCTACCACCACCCAGGGTCAATTCCGTGAAGTTTCGCCAAGTACACGCCCTAGGTCACGGGCATGAGCAAGGGCGTGACATCCAAGTCACGGCTGGGACCCCGCCACCAGCTGCCAGCATGCCTGCCACATCATTTAAAGTTACACCCCCAGATCACGGGCGTGACCAGGGGGCGTGACATCCATTCAGAGGCGTGACTCGCCCCGCAAGCCTTCCCGCCAAAGAATTCCCGCCAGTAGCACTTTTAGAGATTACACGCCCCAGGTCACGGGCGTAACCTAGGGCATGACGCACCCAAAACGCCTGCATTGAAGCCATAACGCGCCCTCTCCGCAACAGCACCGATCATGCCCCTTACACGCCCTTGGTCACGGGCGTGACCAAGGTCGTGTAACCTCAATTTTGCAGCTATAAAAAGCCAGCTCCAGTAGATGTTTTGGGGAGGAATTTTGGAGACGAATTTTAGGATTAGACATTTTAATTTATGTTTTATTTTCATGTTTTAGTAGTCTTGTAATCCTTCTTCTTCTTGCAATTTATATTTTCAATTAAATAGTTTGTATCTTTCAATTCCTAGTTTGTAACTTTCTTTTGCAATTAATAAAATAGTTCTTATTCTCTTATTTCTCTTCTTATTTCTTCCATGTATCATTTTATTTTCTTCGATTCCTCCATCTCCATGAGTAGCTAAATTTCTATTAGCACTCGGTCGAGATGATACAAGGAAAATATAAATCATGATTTGAATTAAAGCTTCTCTTTCTCTTTTATAGATCGCTTAAGATTTATCCTTGAATTTTAATTGATTGAGATTATATTTTCGATATATAATTCTCATTCTTGTTTTCGTAGTCATAACCGAGAGGTTTTGAATTTGAATCGATCAATTCAAGGATAAAGAGAGTTGAATGCACTCCTCAAGCGAGGATGACATAATTCTACTGGATTGGAGTCAAATCCAATAGAGGGTTCACTACGATAAAGCGAGTTTTAGGGATTTGATTATAGAGCGAAAGTTCGATTGATCAACCTAAACTCAGTTTTAATAGATAGAATAATAGAGATTTTCTTGAAGTAAGAGTACTCAACCGCCCCGAGTCTAATACAACCTTGATTTTTACAACCTATACTACATTTGATACGGTAAACTTATCGTTATCGTTTGCGGATATAGTTTTGTGCATCAGATGCCCTTGAGCTTTGTTTCGAGCTTCGCCTCAAGCAATGTCATCGTGAGACCGCCCGATAGTTGGATTCCATTAATCAGCACCTCTCTACAATCTCCCAAAGGCTTCTCCCTCAGACTAATCAGGTCACCACCATTAATCCTCTATCCAATAATCACGCCCTTGACCGCACAACCCCTCAGCACGCAACTCCCATGCAGTCGCAGGGAGAGGAGTTAGCAGCCCGCCATGCCTTCTTCAGAGCAGCAGCTGTAACGCCCCTGAATTTTCGGGCATTATTTTAATCCTTCTTGGACGTCATTTTTGGGGTGAGGGCGTTTTGTTAGTGTGGAGTTAGCTGTGCGTCGTTGTTTGCGCATTTTCGCATTCGTTCGGTCAATTCGACCAAATTTTGGAATGTGCCGGGTTTGAAAATTTTTACATTAGGAAATTAAATTAACTAATTTTAGAAAGGCTCGTCGAAGTTTCATTGCGATTCAAGCGATTTTAGAGCCCCGATGATTTTCCGAAGATTTATATCATTATCGTTCGCCGTAAACTTTAGAAATTTATATCTTGAGATTTGCTCGTCGGATTTTGTTTTTGATTTCTCTGTTGGATTCGTAGCGCCGACATTTGTCTTCGGTGTGTTTTTCATTGGAATCGGCGTCCGTTGGTTCGGCCCCTTCATTATTATTATTATTATTATTATTATTATTATTATTATTATTATTATTATTATTATTATTATTATTATTATTATTATTATTATTATTATTATGTATTCCGTACTGTCATCCATTATCTCTGTATATATATATTTTTATATTCTTCTTCTCCTTCTTCTTTCCTAAATTCCCAATCCAGACCAGGAGTTTTGAGAGAGAGAGAGAGAGAGAGAGAGAGAGAGAGAGAGAGAGAGAGAGATCGTGGCTTCTCGAAGCTTTCCGATAGCCGCCGTTGGAGCTCCGGTGCACAAAATATTCATCGGAGCATAGATTTGGAAAGCTCTCGCCATGCTCATCGTGTGCATGGTAAGTTTTATCTGTTTCATAGGTTTTTTGCGCTAGGGTTGGCAGCCCTAACCATCTTTTTGTCCAAATCGTCGTAGATTCTTCGCGCTTTGCCCGTGTTTGAGCCGATCATTGGCGCGGAGGGCTTGAGAGGTCGTATTTTGGTGATTCGAGTTAATGCAAGTGGTGGCTTGCTCTTTCCCCCTTGGCTTGTGTTTTTCTCCATAACACTTTTTAACTCTCTTAATATTTGGTAATTGGTGATGTTGAATAGTTGGCTTTACCTTAGTTGTTGTTATTTGAGGTTTGTGCTGGTAGTCTAGGGTTGGTCTTGATAGAAGCATGTTGGGCTTGTTTAGAAAATGAAAAAGGAGAATTTTTGGGTGTTGAGTCAAAATCGACGGGACATCCCGCCGATCGATGGGACCTCCCATCGATCGGCGGGACCATCCCGTTGATCTTTGGCCTTAGCTGGGAAGTGTTTGTTTTAGTGTGCGTGTGCTTGAGTAAAAAACGAAGGGACATCCCGTCGATCGACGGGACCTCCCATCGATCGGCCGGACCATTTCGTTGATCTTTGGTCGTAGCTGGGATTTGTGTCCTTCTGACGATCGACGGGACCGCCCGCCGATAGACGGACAACCCGTCGATTTTGCCTTTTCCCATGTTGGAGCTTCTTTTTTTCTGTTTTGTTTCTCTTCCCCTTTAATGCTTGTTTCTTCCCCTTTTTCCTGGAATCTAGTTATGCTAGGTTCTCTTGTTAGTTGTGTAGTCCTCTTTGGCTTATTTTGCTGTGCAATTGAAATTCCTTCCTTTCAGTCCTCTCCTTCTCCTTGTATGCCTAACCTGTTGAGTTTAGGTTAGTGGATGTTGTTTTTCCCATATGGGTCTTGTTTGGTTTTCTTGGTCTCATGTTGTCTCTCCCTTGAATTTAGATAGTTTCTATGAATTCATGCTTAGTTGTACTGCAGGTAGTCTGTTTAGACTTCCCTAGGTTTAGAAAAGTTAGCTCTTTCTAAGAGTGTGTAATTATTTCTTCTTCATCTATTAAGCTTCCAGTTGTTTACTTTTGTTAAGTCTTTTCTGACTATTTCATCGTATCTCCCGAATTGTTTCATCCCTAATTTAAGTCCTTTTTGCCATGTATTATTGGGTGTATCAAATTATGATGTTGAGCGCGTCGACTTCATTTATTGAGACGTTAGAGGAAGTTATGTTTTATTTGTCGAGATGTCCTGTAATGTTAAGTGATCATTTATGGTATTATTTTGTGGCTTTTGTCGTGTTGTTACGAGAAGTTCGTTGGGAGTCAAGTTTGGCCATCACATCTGAGCCACAGTAACGGACAAGTGGTTGGCTTTGATAAGTTTAACCATCACCTCTGAGCTGTATTGTCGATCACATCTTGGCTTGATCGGTTTGACCATCACCTCTGAGCTGCACTAACGGACATGTGGTTAGCTTTGATCAGTTTTTCCATTTCCTCTGAGTCGCAGTGGCGGACGCGTGGTTGGTTTTGATAGGTTCACTTGGTGCTAGTTCCCCTTTGTCTCGCTTATTAAGCTAACTTCGCTAGTTTGCATTACTCCTATTTCTCTCGCAAATTTGTAATTCTTCCTAGCTTTGTGTGGCTCGGGTTGTTTCAAGCTAATCATTATTGTTCTGTTAAAAGCTCTTTTCCAGCAAATCTTATATTTTGCTTTGTTGCTAACCCTATGTTTATTGAAAACCGTTGTTTAATTCTTGATGCCACTTACCCTTTCTTGCTGAGGCATTCTTTTATTTTGAATGTCTAAGGCTCAGAGCAGTAGCAGTTTGGGTTGTAGAGTTGGTGTTTTTTTTCGAAACTGTGGTTAATTGCGGTGCTCCGCTTTCCCCTTACTGTTGTGACGTAGTTGTTCCTTTGCTTCTGTTGTAGTTTTCTAGTGTTAGATTACTTGCTAGCTTTTCTGCTGTTACTTGCTGGTTATTTCTCATACTTGCTCTCTAGGAAGTTTTATGTTAAGTTGCATGAGTTATTTTATGTATAGAAAATGACACGCACTTGCATATCATGATTTTATGTAAATATCACCTACTTTGAAGATCATAGAAAAATCCTTCTTTACTTATATTAAATCTAGAGATGTGCATATCATTGCTGGGATGTTCAATCTTCATGCTCATGTAGGATAAAATGAAAATATCTTTCTGCTGCGTATTTATAGATTTCTAATCGTGGACTAGTTGATCCACTGGACCAAGGGACATGGTCTTAAGCTAAAGATGTAAATTCTATATTTCTAAAACAAATTTATGTCTTTTATAAATTTTCATAAGTAGTGGCTACCTGAGCGTCTGTAGTTGTCTCATGCATGACGTGGCATCATAGCGCGTATTTTCCCCTTGCTCTGATAATCATTATTTAAATTCATGGGAAAATACGGGTTGTAATAGCAGCACAGGGACCTCCATCCAGAGCCATGAATTTTCAGGGGGATTATGTTTATCCTCCAGCTATTGTTGCTGCCCCTCCGGCTCCTTCCGATGCTTTTGAATCAGAGTAGCCTTCCGCTTTTACTGATAGAGTTCATTGGGAGTCAATCCCCAACATCTTCAGAGAGCCAAGATTACCCATGTTTATCCGAGAGAGAGACCCAAGCTCTCATCTCCAAGCTTTTGAATCTGTAGTGGCTCTAAGGTCTCTCTCAAATGTGATGAGGTGTAAGCCCTTAATAACCTCTTTAGATGGGCAAGCACGGGAGTGGTTTTACAAACTACCTCCCCAGTCCATCCCTTGCTTTGCCATCTTGAGGCACGAGCTTCTTTTGAGGTTTGCCACCTCAAAGAAGAGGAAGACTGTCCTGCAGCCCTCTTCAGGATTAAGCAGGGAGAAAGCGAGACTATAGCTCGCTTCGTGGATCATTTCCAAAGAGAGACCCTTGGAATAAGAGACGTTAATCCCTCGCTCTACATGGTGGCCTTAGTAAATAGCCTTCAGGAAGGTCCTCTCAAGTGTGAGCTCATCACCAGTGAGCCAATCTCTTATCAAGAGCTAATAAGTATTGGACATCGGTTCATAGAAGGGGAGATCAGCAACCCCAATAATGTTTCTAACTTGGCTTATAGAGCCGGCCAGAAGGGCTCGACTGGTGTCTTTCCAGCCCAATAATTAGCAAAGCCACCACGTCAAGAGTTCCAACCTCCTTTTCAGAGGGGAAGGAAATTTTGCAACCATCATACTTACCAAGGACATCAGCAGTTTTAGCGCAAGGGGACTCTGCTGCCAATCCTGGCTACTCCAGCTACGCAAGTGACACCTATCCATTAGGTTCATTTTGTTCAGCCGCCTCTCCCAGCTTCTTCTTATCCATGTTTCACTGACTCTCAAGAGCCATTCACCGAGCTCTTCATCTCTATAAGCGAGGTGGTTCAAGTGCTTCAAAAGCATCCCTTCTACAAGAGACCTGGCCCATTGCAATCAGATACCAAGACCAGGAATCATTCCCTCTACTGTGAGCATCACAGGGAGAGGGGCCATCTGACCGAGAACTGCAGAGCTCTCTTCTTGCTGGTGGAGAAACACTTAAAGGAAGGAAAGTTGCAAGAGCTGGTCCAGAAGGGAGATTCTTCCAAGGCTTCGACCTCCAAGAGCAAGGAGGTAAATGAAGTTCATTAGGAGTGTGAAGAGGTGGATAACGTTGGCCATCTCGGCAATGTTGTCTATCTAAGCGAGTGTGTGGATGCAAATGACGAAGGTGCTTTGGGCTACCTCTTCTGCATACATGGAGGAGCAGGGCTGGAATCCTCCAAGAAGGCTACTCTCGCAAGATTCTAGAAGTCAGAGGGAGCTGCTACCTCTTCATTTGCTCCAGTCCGAGGAACGGTCACCTTTGGGCAGGATGACCTTCCTCCAACTTCCAACCCTTTCAATGACGCAGTCATCATCAAGGCGGTGATAGAGAACTATACAGAGGAGAATATATTAATCAACACCAGAAGCTCAATAAACCTCCTCTTCAAACCAGCCTTTGAAGCCCTGAAGACTGGAAAGTCTCTTCTTTCCAACAAAGTGCCGCTCTATGGCTTTTCTAGGAAGAAGAAGGAGGTGGAAGGAAACGTCACCCTCTTAGTGATGCTTGGAGGTATTACAAAGCTAGTCATGTTTATAGTCATTGAAGCTCCGAGTAGCTAGAACGCAATCTTTGGGAGGCCAATCCTGAGCGAGTATAAAGTAGTGGTTTCCACCTACCAACTGGCTGTGAAGTTTGCCTTGAATGGCAAATAGTATCGGATCAGGAACGATCCGAAGAAAGCTCAGGAGTGCTTTGTAAAGATGGTCAATATGACTGAATTATCTCCTCCAAAGATAGTTGAGATCTCCCCAGCACCTCAAGTCTCCAGCCATGCAAAAGCTACAGAAGAGATCGTGGAAGATGAAGTCAGAGATACACCTCTCTTGGAACATGCCCAAGCAACTCAAGTTGTCCCTATAAGCAAGGAAGATTAGAGAAAGAAGCTCTCAATCAATGCAGAGTTGATGTAATACACTTTAGGCAGGGCCGACAGAAGGCCCACATGTAACGTCCTGATTCATGCTTGGCCCCTCGAATGAGTGTTTAGTAAGTTGACTCGGGATCGTGGTGCACTTGAGCGAGGAAAAATGTTGGTGCAACAAAAGGTTTGACTCAACGACTCCTCGAGAGGACTCGACGATTCATCGAGAGGACTCGACGATTCGTCGAGAGGACTCGACAATTCGTCGAGAGGACTCGACGATTCGTCGAGAGGTCTCGACGATTCGTCGAGTGGACTCGACGATTCGTCGAGTGGACTCGACGATTTGTCGAGTGGGACTCGACGATTCGTCGAGTGGGACTCGACGATTCGTCGAGTGGGACTCGACGATTCGTCGAGTGGGACTCGACATTTCGTCGAGTGGGGACTCGATGGCCCGTCGAGCGGGACTTGGCAATTCGCCAAGGGGGACTCAAAGATTCACTGAGTGGGACTCGACGATTCACCGAGTGGGACTCGATGATATGCCGAGTGGGACTCGACCATTTGTCGATCTTGACTTGACGACCCGTCGAGCGGGACTTGATGGCCCGTCGAGCGGGACTCGATGATTCGCCAAGGGGGACTCGATGATTCGCCAAGGGGGACTCGACGATTTGCCAAGTGGGACTCGATGATTCACCGAGTGGGACTGGACGATTCGCCTAGTGGGACTCGACGATTCGCCGAGTGGAACTAGACGATTCGCCGATTGGGACTCGACGATTCGCCGAGTGGGACTCGATGATTCATCGAGTGGGACTCGACGATTCGCCGAGTGGGACTCGATGATTCGCCGAGTGGGACTCGACGATTTGCCGAGTGGGACTCGAAAATTCATCGAGTGGGACTCGATGATTCGCGAGTGAGAATCGATGATTCGCCGAGTGGGACTCGACGATTCGCCGAGTGGGACTCGACGATTCGCCGAGTGGGACTCGATGATTTGTCGAGTGGGACTCGATGATTCGTCGAGTATGACTCGATGATTCGCCGAGTGGGACTCGATGATTCGTCGAGTATGACTCGATGATTCGTCTTGTAGGAATCGATGATTTGTCGAGTGGGACTCAATGATTCATCGAGTGGGACTCGACGATTCGTTAAGACTACTCGTCGAATTAGGCGAGTATCGGTCATGTACCATTTTATTTCGACTGAATCGATGTGCCATGATGTTTGAGTTATTAAAGTATATTTTATGTCTTGAAATCAAGGTGGTCCTATAGGATAGTGACACATGCCGGTGTTGTCCAATCCAGATCATGGGAAGATCACTATTTTAATCAGATTCTTTTATTTGTCTTGGACAAGAAGCCATCCGTAAGAAATAAGAGAAAATATTCAGAACTTCTTTTTCCTCTTCCTCCATTGACCAAACCAGCCAACCTTTTCTTTAGAAGATCAAAGCTAAGAAGAATAAAGCTAAGGACAAGATCACCGGAGATCACCGTCACCCTGGTGCCAAGGAGGAGGACGCGATCTGTGGCCAAAAATCAGGTGACTTTTGCCCCCTCTCCCTTGGTGCTAGATCTTTAGATCTGAAATAGGAGAGATATTTGGGCTCAAGAGAGCCTAATTTCAGCGAGATTAATGGAGTGTTCTAGGAAGAGACCACGCTAGAACTTCCGTTCTAGGGCGTCGTTGTCACAACCCGTAATTTTCCTAAAATATTTTAAGTATTATTGGAGTAAGGGGAAAATATGTGTCATGATGTTACGTCATGCAGGAGACAACTGTTGACGATCAGGCAAACACTCTTTACGAACATTTATACAAAATATAGATGTTATTAAATTAAATATAACTTTGGCTTCTTTTAAGTTGGGACCGTTCCCTCGGTCCTGTGGAACACTTGGTCCACAAATAGGAAAAAAAACATATGTGGCGAAAAAAATAGATTCATCTATCATACACAAACAGGAAGACAAACCGGTCTTCAAGGCTAGCACATGTCTAGATTTACTATATATATAGATAAAAATACTTAGTACGATTTCAAAATAAGTGGTATATAATAAGAAAAGTTATGCTATGCAATACTTTACACAAAATATTTCATATAACATAGTAAAGTACACATTTTCCCATAGAGCAACATCTATCTACATCAAAAGTAGTTCAAGTAGTAGCAAACTGCAAGTACACTAAAAAATAATAATATTACGGGCTCCTATAAGTCACAAAAGCCCACAAGGCAACAACATGGAGGCAACATTCAAGACTGCTCGTCACCAAGACGGAAGGGAAGATCCTCTACCGGGGACCTGACAGCGCAGCTCTACAACATGCTGCAGCTACTGACCTGAACCTGAACCTGGGGCACTCAAAAGAAAAGAACGCCTCAGCCCAAAAAGGGAGCAAGAAATAGTAATAATTAGAGTAGTATTAAATAATAGAAGCAATGTACAATCAGGAGTAAGGCACAAAATTAGTAAAGTCAACGAACAAAGTTCAGACATTATTAAAAAAATTAACCCGAGAAAAAAGGGTATCCATGAAGTGGCCAAAACCATACCAAACTGCTTATATGATAATCTAAAAGGAAGAACTGTGGTGGAGGTCTATTATACCCATCCACTCTCCAGTAAAAAACACACTGTGGTGGAGGCCTATCATATCCACCCACTCTCCAGTCTACTAATCACTGTGGTGGGGGCCTACCAAATCAACCCACTCTCCAGTTTACAAAGCTACTGTGGTGGGGGCCTACCATATCCACCAACTCTCCAGCCTACAAAACTATTATGGTGGGGGCTACCATGTCCACCCACTCTCCAGTCTACAAATCACTATAGTTTATAACCTTACCGTAGGATAAACAAAAAATAACTTTCAAACAGTTGGACAAGTCAGTACAATCCTGAAAGAATTTACAATAGTAAAAGAGGATTCAAGTGATTTAAGTGGAATCAAAAGGAATTTCTTCCCACTATACAACCAAAAGGACTAAAAAATGAGCAATTAAGGTAGAAACTGCACTAAGGAAAAACAATCGACGGGTTCTCCCACCGATCGACTGGTGGTCATGTTGATCGACGGGAAGCCCCATCGATTTTAACTTAAATGCTTCGGGGAAGCATCTTCCCCAGCTAAAGTTGCCGATCGACGAGATGGTCTCGTGGTCCTATCGATCGACGGGAATAGTCGTCGATAAATACTTAGCGACAAAAGGGGAACTATTTTCCCAGCTAAAGCCGCCGATCGACGGCACGATATCGTCGTCCCATCGATCGACGGGAATAGCCGTCGATAATGACTTAGCGACAAAAGGGAAAGCATTTCCCCAGCTAAAGCCGCCAATCGACGAGACGGTCTCATCGTCCCATCGACTTTAACTTAGGCAGAAAATTTGAGGTTATTTACAGCTACAGGCAAAGTAAAAAAACTACAGATTTCCTGGGAAGGGGGTCTAACACTCAAATTTTTTGGAAACATTTTACTCCAACAAGAAGAAATTCACTGTAGCAGAAATAATTAACTTAAGAGCTTAAGCACAAGAAGATTTCCTGCAAGAGTCAAAGACTCAAGAAAAAAGAAAATTCCTGGAAGAGGGGAAAACAGAATAAATAAAGAAATCTGAACATATACCCCAAAAGAAAATCTATAAATACAACAAATTTCTAAGAAACGATCAATCAGCAAGAATATGATCACAAAAACCGCACTTGCCTCGATTTCGAACGATGACTCATCCGATCTTGATAATCTTGACGCCGACCTTCTGATTCCTCGCTCTGGTGATGAAATCGACCTCCAAACCTCCTTCTCCGATGGAAACCCTCGCTTTCTCTCCCTTTCTTTCCCTCTTTCTCTCGCTGGAGCTCGCAAAATAAGAACAGGGGAACTATTCCTCTCGGAATAAATGAGAAAACTTAATTAAGAAGAGGAATGTGGTTTCCAACTGGACTCCACTAACTTCTCTTAAATATAAATTATAAAAAGATTTTATAAAGAGTTACATATATATGTAAATTTTTATAAGATTACATATATATGTATATTTTTATAAGATTATATATATATACGAGAAGTCATGTACGGGGGACCCCGTGCGTGGGGGCGACATTGGTCGTGGGGGCGACATTGGTCATGGGGGCGACATTGGTCGTGGGGGCGACATTGGTCTTCGAGGCGACATTAGTCATGGGGGCGACATCAGTCGTGGGGGCAACATTGGTCGTGGGGGCGACATTGGTCTTCGGGGGCAACATTGGTCTTCGGGGAGACATTGGTCATCGGGGCGACATTGATCGTGGACGGCGACATTGATCGTGGGAGGGAATGTCTGGTAAAATTACTTTATCAGGTTTGCAGCATAAATTTTTTGTTTCTTTGTGGAATAATTGAGCTTCCCAATGAGGACAAATTGCGGGATCTAGCTTCAGTCAGCCGCCGCTTTGAAGATCCATCTTCAGCATGCAACCTTGATGCAGCTTCTCTTTTTTCTGGGTTAAATTGATGGAATAATATTCATCGTTGATTTTTCTAACTTATTTTCTTAATCATATATCATTATTCCATTTTTTCATGCATCGTTCAATTGATTATGTGTGCTTAGTTATTTACAATGTGCTTTTATAAGTCATTCCATTTTGTGTTTTTCTAACGTTACAACACTGGGAAGTTCTTTCATGTATCCTTACAGATAAGCACTTCCAACAACAACAATAAAACCCTAGAAACTAAACCCAAGCCCGATCAACGTCCCAATAAAAATACATGGAACTTGAATGAACAGAAATAAATGCAAGAAAATTTCATTGCATTTAATATCAGTTATAAAGGAAAAAAGTTCATAAAGTAGATCATTAATGTTTACAGATTCACGAAACAATGTTCAGGAAAATTTTACCATTGCTTGCTATGTTGCTGGATAAAAACCAAAGAAATAAAACTATCTACCAATTAACCCAAAATGAAAAAAGAAGAGATAATCTTGGAAACAATTCAGAATGGTTTAAAGAAGCATGAAATCTATATAAAGGAAGAGCGGCGACATTATGTTTGGATATCACCACATACTATAAAAATTGGGATGAAAAGTTAAAAGAGAAAACACCAAGAGTACATTCATTCAGTTGGAAAAGTCCGATGATCTGAATAGTCGGAGAAATAGATAACAAACAAACTAATTTATTTAACTGAAAAAGTATTTTGAAGGCACACTCATTCACACATAAAACCATACACATTAAAGCATTCTAAAGCAATTAAGATGCAAATCAAGCTAAAATGAGTAGTTTCTCAACCTATAAACATTGACGATCTCTTACGGCAGCGTCATCAAGCATTAGAGAACATAAAGCGAGTAATCGTAGGCGATAATTTTTTTTGGTGATTTTCATTTGCACAGAAATGGTACATGTTGAGTAAAGCACAAACAGATCAAACAAATATTCATCTAATATGCAACAAATGCTTACATAAAATTTTTAATATGCTATGATAGTAATAAATGAACAAAACATGTATTTACATCATTCAATATTCTATGAAAATAGATCCAAGTTTTGATGAGGTGCCTCAGGTAGAAGATTTAACTGTAGCTAGAGAAGATCACCGGGAAGAAGATTTAACATACATCACTCATTTTTCGTACATGTATCATTATCATTTTCTTGAACCTACAATCTATTTTTTTCTGGCTAGTATGAAAAAGAAGGAACACTAAAATATGAGATATGCAATTTTGACTAGGCCTTTTATTAACTTTAATAGCAACAACATAATGCAACTGGACACAAAAGTTGATATACAATTTCCATTTGCATTTCTTTTTGCTTTTATTGATAATTCGTAAATGACTATCACCGGCTTGGCATCTTAGATTGCGGGGATAGATCCCTCAGAGGTATAATGTTGGAGGAGCTGACTGATGTTGTTGGAGTTTAGACGACAGAGAGCATAATAGAGTTTTTAGGCCGAACAAACCTACAAAATTTTATAAATACCTCCGTACTTTTCCAAATTAATTTGTGGTTGGAGCCCCTCCAGTTCAGACGAAGGTTCCAATTTAAGTTCGAATGCAGCAGTAGAGAAAATTAAATTAGAAAGTTTGGTCAAAACTTGTTCCTTAGATACCAAAAAATATCAATGAAAATAGATTGTTTGTAGGGAAAGAAATCAACGGATGTTTGTAGGGAAACTGAATGTAAACCTAAACATTTGCAGCTCCATGTATCCTACTTGAAAAGTTCAAGTGAAAAGCTCCATGGATGATTGCTTTTTAGATGAAGAATACCAGCTTTGCAGCTGATATATTAAAAAAATGTACAATATTGGAAAGCAAGATGATTAAATTGTGATGAAATAACATTAACAACGCACATGCTCCTATTGGGCGGAGTTGGATATGGTTCTCTTGAGCTTTCCCCCAGCTTCTCTGCCAATTTGGTCGCTGCCTCAGCAGTACACTTCACCGTCTACTTGCTTGCTCGAAAGTTCCTCTTTGGCACATCCTTTATCGTCTCCCTTGCTCCAGTCTTTTCCCACCTTCTCATCCAAAAAACAAAACAAAAACAAAATTATGAAATCTCCATCTATGAAAAACTGCATATCCAACAAAAGATTGCCACTCTATCAAAACTTTCCTATACAGAATGATATGACATGATGAATGGTAATAAAAACTCATATAAAAGGGCATCATAAACAAATGGTTCCAGGTATTCCATTTACCAAGAAAATTTGAAGTAAAGAGCCTCCATGGCTACCATTCTGCCATATAAAATTGGCAAAAGAGTTACTAAAAACATCCTAAAATAATACAATGCTGAGAGCTTACTAAAAACATTCTAAAACACAATGCTTATAAAACACAATGCATGAAGAATAACGCAAACACATTTCCACTTGGGAGAGAGATGGAATCAGTAAAACCCATGAAGCTGAAGAATCAATAAAACACACGAAGAATCCCAAGTAAAACACATGAAGAATCCTAAGAATGAAAGAGAAGGAGATAGATGGAAAAGAAATCGAACCATTTAAATCATTATTCCAAGAAAGTTGTTTTTCTGCTTTCATTTCGCTAAATATTTTTCTCATAATCACTAAACCAAAACACCTTAAAATTGATTCTGTTGTTCACCAAAACAGGAAAAAATATCTTAAAAAGTATTACCTGAATAAAAATTGATTGTGTTGAAATAAAAATAAGAGTAAGAGAAATCTAAACTCTTGAAATCAGATTTCTAAGCATATCCAACTTGCGTTAACATGCTAAACCATTCACATAACTCAAAGGCCCCGAACCTGAGTAAATTTCAGAGCACATTTTTTGGTCTAGACTCACATGCATTTACTTATGAGCACAAATCTGAACCCAAAACATACATCTCGCTGTAACATCCTATATGTAGAGGAAATCCACAATAGGAAAAAAAATTATGCTACTTTTTATACCCATGGCCTATTAAACATGCCTTCAACATTCAAAGGAAATGAGGATGGAGTTACTGATCACATTGAAAACATAAGCAAAATTCATTCCAGCCATTTTTTTACTTTTTTTAATATCTCAGCACAATAGAAAGGTAGTCAAACAATACTTACAAAACTATTGAAATTTTAAACTCAATAATTAAAGTAGGAGGAGACAACAAGATGTAACATCTTATTTGATTAAAAATTAATGGTGGAACTGGAAAAATAATGGAACATCTTATTGAGTAAAAATTACAATTAAGAGAGATTAATTTGTTCCCAAACAACATGAGATTATTAAGTAAAAAAGAACTGTAAACATTAGATAAAAGTAACATTAGATTATTGAGTAAAACACAATTAGATAAAACTCAATAATCTGTACATTAGATAAAACTCTGTACATGCTGATTTAAACTGTATTTATTTCAACTCTACTAATTTTTTATAGCTGTAAAATCAATGTAAAACTCATTTCCATTTGATGAGTGCGGTTTATATAGTGATTTCCGGACTCATCTGGGCCGTTTTTCTGTTCTTGCACTTCAATTTCAGTTCTTAATTGCTTATATTTTACTTATTCACGCTTTCACTTTAAGTGCTCATTTAGACTCATTGTGGTGTGCAATTGCGCACTATTTTGTTGGGGGCAAGCACATTGTGCTCCCCATTCTTTTTCTGTTATTATACTTGTGCTGGAGGTGTGGTCCCAGCGTGTGGAATTGTTTTGCTAGTGGGCAGATCATCCATACTGCCCAGAATTCACCCTGTATGAATCGCACGGTCGTGCGTTTACTTGACGCACGGTCGGTTGCGGTCATGCAAAATGATCGGCTGGTCAATACGGTGATCTGCCCCACTCGTGCATTTTCTTCATGCACGGTTGGCCTCAACCGTGCGCGAACAAAATGCACGATCTCCTGTTGTTTGCCGGAAGTCGAGGTTTCTGCTTTGCCCATGCATTCTTAAGCACGGTCGACTTCGACCGTGCATGAGTAAAACTCACGGGCGCGGCTGCTTTGTCTTCCTGGCCTTTGTTCTCGATTAATATCGCACAGTTCACGCACGGTCGTGCGTTCGACCGTGCGTGACCAAATTTCTGATTATTCTCTATAAAAGCGCAGATTTTTGCCCTAAGAAAGGATCGACTTTTGCTCCGCCCAGTCCGCCATTTTCTCCCTTTCCGCAGGTTCTCCTCCCCCTTAGGCCTCCTCCATCATCCTCGAGCTCCAAGGAGAGGTATCTAGCCCTACATCCACCATTATCCAAGGAGAAGGAAGCTTGGTTGTGCGGCCGGATCGTGACACGAAGAAGATGGGCCATTGGAAGGTAGTGACAGCATTCTCTACCCCGGACGCAATTGAGGACCAAGCTTGGAAGCAGATTGACAACCCAGAAATTCCAACCGTGAATCTCCAACAAGGCTTCGGATTGGGTCGATTCCTTGCTTTCTCTTTCTTTGTATTGGTTGTTGTAAATGCTAGATTTCTCTATCTTTTGATGATGTGCACTATGAATCTGGCTTTGTAATGTTTATCTCATGTTTATGAGTTTATATTATTCATATGTGTGTATGAGGTGCACCCCCATTCCATCTTCCACATCCGCCATCACCCTCCACTCCATTACGCTAGCCTACTCTTCCATTCCGTAAGACTACTCTTCCATCCGCCTAGTGAAGCGTGGCATAGCGGCCCATGTAATCCACCTCGACTCCGCTGGTGCGACCCACTCCATCCGCTTGCCTACTCATCCATCCGCCTAGTGAATCGATGCATAGCGGCCCGTGTAGTTTTCCATCCTGTCTGGCGAAGCATTGCATAGCGGCATTGCATAAGAGTAGTTGTAGTTATTTTCTTTTATTTTCCACAATCCAAATCACCCCCTTTCGCATCCATCCGACCTATAGGACTTCGATCTCAAGTCCTGCCTCAATAGTTAACTCCACCTTACTGTGTTCCTTCGAGATCGATACTTGGGGATTCACTCCCACATTTATATTACTTGAACGATTGGCACACTGTCGTTTCGTGTCGCAGTCTCGCTACCGCCTATAGCGGTGTGCTAGATTTGCGCATCAAGTTTTTGGCGCCATTGCGGGGGAACACAGACGTGTGAGTTTTTTGGAGAGGGAGAATCTAAGAGAGGAGCCCTTCCATCTATAAATTGCATTCTTTTGTTTTATTCCTTCGTATTCTGTTTTACTGTTTTATATTAGGTTTCTTTAGTAATTATTGTTAGGTGTAGTGTTGTGCACAATATTATTTTTCTTTTGAATCTAGTTATCTTCACATAATGTGGGCTTCATTTAATATTCGATGTCATTTGTGTGGAGATATTTCTCATGTTAGAGATAGATGTCCATCGAGAGACAGTAGCCCTAGCACTCAAGGCCCAGTATTTGGAGCACCGACTTTGTCTGGTACTCCATATGGTGCACATAAGTCCTATGGCTACTCTTCCGCTCCGCACATGCCCTTTTTGCATTCAAATCCGGTCCAATTTCAGCCGAAGAAAAATGCAAAACAGTGCTTGTTTTGTCGGAGCATGGATCATGCCTTAAAGGATTGTGCTGCATTTCTTCGCCAATTGGACGAGGATGACGAGCCAGATATCCGGATCATTCTGACTCCTAACTCTGGTAGCACACCTTCCTCCTCTGATTACGTTGATCACCTTCAAGTTTTGAAGTGAATGATGCAGACACACTTCTCAGAGCTGTGGCTGATCTAGGCTCTGACTTGGCTGAGCCCATCTCCCCTATCCATATATCACCATGCATGGACTCGATTCTTTGTGATGAATCGGTGCTTGACTTTTATCCAAGCACTATTCCAACCCCTGTTGTGCATACTACATTCATCTCTGACGACATTGTTGAGGATGTGTCGCAGGATGAGGTGGGCGATCAATGTGTTATGCCTGCTCCTATGGAGGAGGACAACCTTCTAGGTAAAGAGGAGCTTTCCTCAGCACCGGTGGAGGAAGTCCAAATCTTGGGCATGGCCAATGTTAATCCCGCCGAACCTTGTAGCATTGATGACAATGCAAACATTATTTTACTTCCCCAACCTGATGAGAGTGAGACTGGGATCGCTCCCCCGATTGATTTTTATTCATGTTCTTCTTCTCTTTTATTTCCTAACCCCCTTCATCATCTCATCCTGTGCAGGCTGAGTCTTCACAGGTACTTCAGGAGGACTTGGAGCATTCTGCTCAAGTCAATGATGAGTGCATCCTCTTATGTGAGGAGGTTGACCCCTCCTCCAAGAGGATGTCTCATTCATTGCCTTCTCATCCTGCTGCCTCCATGGAGATGACACCTTGCTGGGCAAGGATTTTTTTTGTGATGAGATGAGTGAGGACCAACCTTCCTCCTCTTCATACTTCCTATATCCTCTACCTATGCTAAGCAGGTATTATTATTTAGGTAGAGGGGTAACTGTTCTGTCGCCGTATCGGTACCCGCTACAGACACGCATATTAGAACAGTTACCTGTTCATTTACTTTTTCATACGCCCATTAACTAGAACTGTTATGTTTTTAAATAAGTCGTGCTGGGATGACAATAACCCCAGTAGTTATCTTACTTATTTTTGTCTTTTATTTTTTTTCTTTCTCTGTCAAAAATTAGTTAGTTATGTATTGTTTTAGTTTGCTTTTGCGGAGCTCACCCCTGCAGTTATTTTCTATTTATGAAGGCGGTGGTCGTGATTCTTCGTATGGCGGCTTTACCTTGGATTTTCATGCATCTTCTGGTATGCTCACTTGCTGAGCATTGGGTACTCTCTTCCTCTAGCTCTATTTTTGATTTTCATGTTATGCATTATGTGGTTTGTTTAGTTTAAGTCTGGGGGAGAGTCATTTTTTGTGCCCACTCACGAGCACTATTGCACTGCATACTAGAAGATTTTACTTAAAATGTTTTATTTATTTTCACCACACACCACATCACCCACTTGAGCGCGTACTCATCTGTATGCTTGCTCTGAGTTGAATTTAATTCTTCTGCATATTTGGGAAAGTCTAGGTGATGCCTTAGGAATATGCAACGGAGTAAGATGTTGACTCCAGTAGTGTTCCTAGTCGAGTGCTCGGTTGCATAGAAATTTGTGTAGATTAGACTTCTTTTTATACTTATGGTTTTATATTTTTTTATTAGTGTAAATGTTGTTTACTCTACTCAAATGGTGAATCTGGTGTGAATCAAATGGTAGCATAGGGATGTGTGTAAACGGTCGCTAGACTCGTATTGCTTGAGTCGGGAGAAAGGAGAATCTTTCTCGGTGGCTAGAACTTGCCCTATGTGATTCTTGAAGCATAGGCATTGGATAGTTCTAGTGTGTGAGAATGACGTAGGCCATTATTTTGGCCCGGTTGAGCCTTTGTGCCATTCCTGATATCTTCCCTCGCTAGCCCCTTTGTGCCTATCCCATCCTCTTGATTCAGCTCCACTTTTATCCCACCAAAAGCTTAAAAGCCTAACCTAGTCGCACACCCAAATTAGAGCTTTAGTTATAGTTGTATTTACATTTTGGGGGGTGTTAATTGTGGTGTTTATTTTGTGAATTTGTGGATTTGCTCATTTGAAAAATATGCTGAAAGAAAAAGAAAAAAAAAGATAGAAAAAGAAAAAAAAAGTGAAAAAGAAAAATGAGTTTTATTGAAAATCGTTTAGAAAAATTATGTATTGGGATTCACCGTAGTTCACCATTTTGAGTGGTTGTAATATGCTTTTACTCTTTTAGAAATCTATAAATTGTTTGTGTATAATGAGAAATCTTCTCTATTATCTTTCTTATGCACGTGAGCATGCGACTTCGCATGGTACTCTGTATTGCAATTCTAAGCCATTTACTTTTCTTTCCCCGCTTGCTTAGAATTTGTTTGCTCGGGACGCAGAAACAGGTAAGTCTGGGGGTGTGATGAGTCTAGTTTATATAGTGATTTTCGGACTCATCTGGGTCATTTTTCTGTTCTTGCACTTCAATTTCAGTTCTTAATTGCTTATATTTTACTTATTCGCGTTTTCACTTTAAGTGCTCATTTAGACCCATTGTGGTGTGCAATTGCACACTATTTTGTTGGGGGCAAGCACATTGTGCTCCCCATTCTTTTTCTGTTATTATACTTGTGCTGGAGGTGTGTTCCCAACGTGTGGAATTGTTGTTCAAGTGGGCAGATCATCCATACTGCCCATAATTCACCCTGTATAAATCGCACGGTCCTGCGATTACTTGACGCACGGTCGGCTGCGGTCATGCGAAATGATCGGCTGGTCAATATGGTGATCTGCCCCGCTCATGCGTTTTCTTCACGCACGGTTGGCCTCAACCGTGCACGAACAAAATGCACGATCTCCTATTGTTTGCCGGAAGTTGAGGTTTCTGAATTTGCTCGTGCGTTTTTACGCACGGTCGACTTCGACCGTGCGTGAGTAAAATGCACGGGCGCGGCTGCTTCGTCTTCCTGGCCTTTGTTCTCGATTAATATCGCACGGTTCACGCACTGTCGTGCGTTCGACCATGCGTGACCAAATTTCTGATTATTCTCTATAAAAGCGCAGATTTCCGCCCTAAGAAAGGATCGACTTTTGCTCCGCCCAGTATGCTGTTTTCGCCCTTTCCGCAGGTTCTCCGCCCCCTTAGGCCTCCTCCATCATCCTCTATCTCCAAGGAGAGGGATCTTGCCCTACATCCACCATTATCCAAGGAGAAGGAAGCTTGGTTGTGCGGCCGGATCGTGACACGAAGAAGACGGGCCATTGGAAGGTAGTGACAGCCTTCTCCACCCCGGACGCTGTTGAGGATCGAGCTTGGACGCAGATTGACAACCCAACGATTCCAACTATAAATCTTCAACAAGGATTCGGATTGGGTCGATTCCTTGCTTTCTCTTTCTTTGTATTGGTAGTTGTAAATGCTATATTTCTCTATCTCTTGATGATGTGCACTATGAATCTGGCTTTGTAATGTTTATCTCAAGTTTATGAGTTTATATTATTCATATGTGTGTATGAGGTGCGCCCCCATTCCATCTTCCACATCCGCCATCACCCTCCACTCCATTACGCTAGCCTACTCTTCCATTCCGTAAGACTACTCTTCCATCCGCCTAGTGAAGCGTGGCATAGCGGCCCGTGTAATCCACCTCGCCTCCGCCTGTGTGACCCACTCCATCTGCTTGCGTACTCGTCCATCCACCTAGCGAATCGGTGCATAACGGCCCGTGTTGTTTTCCATCCCGCCTGGCAAAGCATTGCATAGCGGCATTGCATATGAGTAGTTATAGTTATTGTCTTTTATTTTCCACAATCCAAATCACCCCCTTTCGCATCCATCCGACCTATAGGACTTCGATCTCAAGTCCTGCCTCAATAGTTAACTCCACCTTACTGTGTTCCTTCGAGATCGATACTTGGGGATTCACTCCCACATTTTATATTACTTGAACGATCGGTACACTGTCGTTTCATGCCGCAGTCTCGCTACCACCTATAACGGTGTGCTAGATTTGCGCATCACCATTGTTCAAGGTGTAAACTGAATGTTGCTTATAATTATAACTGAACGCTGCTTAAAATGTATTATAATTTCATACGTTCAATTTAATAGGATGGTGCTTATAAGCCATCAGCAACAAATGAGTTGACATAGAAATTATATAGCAGCATAGAAATGTTCTAAAAACATTTATAGTCTGATTCTAACTAGTAGATGGAACAGGACTTGGACATACCTCGACAATGCAGTTTCTTGACGAAGCGGAGATAATGCACGACGCGGGATGGAAGGAGGCGATGAAGGTGTCGAGCAAGACCTGTGCAAGAAAAATAGAGAGGATTGAAGGGACGATGGCAGAAGGACAGAAAGTAAACTTTACAAAGAGCATTAAGAGGCTAATAATCCAAAAGTTGTGGGTAAAAGAGAAGAGGTTTTAGGTTTTAAAAAAAGTAACACAAAAGGTATGTAAAAGATGAGTAGCAAAAAAACATGTAACAATATGACATTGAGTAGATTTCATAATGATCATGATTGTGTTAAATTTTCAAAACTCTCCCCAATATGAATTTGAAATCAAATCAAGAGAATGTCAACCTCAACGAAATGAAATCACAAACTTTTCAAAATCATAGAACTTTTAAGAACTTCTCAATAAAACCAAGTTAGTAACTTGTTGAATCACTTTACAACAAAGCCATCTTAATGCATTTCTCATGATATTTATTATAAGGAGAAAAGTTTAACCAACCAAAACTAACATACAAAAACAAAAAACAAATCAGCAGCATTAGTAAGGCCAAATTAGCAACTTTTAGTATTGTTTTGAGTAAGGACAAAAATGTGTGTAAGAATAGAACATGCCATATGCAGCAGTACAACTAAGTCTTAACGATTTATTGACACCAAAGAAATGATGGAAATAATGAGAAACACACTAAACAACCATATGCAGCATATGTACACACTTACCATTGCCAAGAGAAACACGCCAAAGAACCATGGAGAACAATATAAGTAAAATAAAATACTTATAGTGAAATAAAATACTTATAAAACTTATCTGATTTCTGCTTTTATTTTCCATCTCTTCTTTCATAGCATGGATAACTCATACACTTAAAGACATGAAAACTGCATAAAAATTATTTATTTAGCATGAGATCTAAGCAAATAAATGATCACATGTATATTTAGGGTAATTGTCTTTGGATTAATTCACAATTAATTATCTTTGGATTAATTCACAAATAAAAGATAACGTGTAATTTTGAAAGATAGGAGGAAATAACATATCACAAATAACCAATCATTCACATAAGTAAAATATAGATAAGGAAACTGGAAGCATAGGAAATTACGTTGCCTTTTTTTGAGATATATATATTCACCATCCATCTAAACCATTTACAGATCTCTATTCGATTCGATTATAAAATGACAAAAACTAAGTTGAATAGAGATGGAATAGAGATCTATAAAAAGGTAAAAAGGTAAATCGAATAGAGATCTGTAAATTGTTTAGATGGACAGTGAATATATCTTTATTATATTATGGTGTTCCCTGCATTTATAAGGTGTTCAATGCAGCTCTAATATCAGCATAGATCGGCCTCTACATTTAAATAAAATCTGAGCAATAAAAACTAATAGTGCAGCTGCCAACAATCTTAACAGTGCATCTAAACCATTTAAACCATCAACACCATAATGCAGATCTACACCATTTGCAGATATAAACCATTTACACCATCTAAACCTTAATGCAGATTTAAACCATCCCTGCATTAAGGTGTTCCCTGCATCTAGGTGTTCCCTTAATGCATCTACACCATCTAAACCTTAATGGAGATCTAAACCATTTACAGAGATCTGTAAAAAGGTAAATGGAATAGAGATCAGTAAATTGAATAGAGAGCTGCCAACAATCTTAACAGTGCAGCCTCTCATTAGCTTACCATCAAAATCTCCATGTATGACCCTTTCTCATGACACCAAAGCAGAGCAATCAGAGAAATTAAGAGGTTTGTAAGAATAAATGGGAAATACCTTACAGATGAGCATTGTCGCAGTGGGGAAGGAGTTGCGGAGGTTCTACGGATGTTCTGCTCAGGTTCTACGGAGGATCCTCTATGGAGGAGCAACTTTTCAGCGTAGGAGGTTGGAGGAGTTGGCGAGGCGCTGTGGAGGGTTGGCGAGGCGCTGGCGGGGGTTTTTTAGAAGTTTTGAAGGCTCTGTCAAGGGCGGCAAATTTTTTGGTCCATGATTCAGGCGGTAAAAACTGTCCAGGAATAAATAGCGATGGGCCCCACTGCATTTTTCGTTTCGATTTTCCCCTCCCTCCATTTCTTTCTTCGTTCTCCCTCCTTATCGCCAAGGTTGCTTCGCCAAAGTTGAACCTGCTGCATAATCTGTACATCAATGTTGGCCTCCTCGCAAATTTTCGCAAAGCAGACCTCCTCGCAGCCCGACCTCCTCAAAGACGCTCTACTCAAAGCGTAGATCTCCTCGAAGCCGCCCTCTTGGAATCCCGACCTCCTCGAAGCCTAGATTTTGTAAGCCTCCATCATATTCAAATATGAAGCTTCTTCCGATGACACTCCCACTATTAAAGCTTCCGACGACACTCCCACTGTTAAAGTAAACTTTCCTTTTTTGTTTCTCGATGTTGTTTTCTCCTCTTTGTTTCTGCTAAAACTAACTACATTTTGGCTGATTTGTAGAGTTAGGGCATACTGTGAAATTTCCTGAGAACCTCTCAAAACTTTTATGCTTTATGATTTGCTCTTATTTGAATTATCTTTTTTAATTATATTCAACTAAAATCCCACCGGAGTTTGTATAGTATTTAGAAAAAACATGGCTATTCTACGGTCGGAGGTTTGGCAAATAGTATCCGAAACAGCACGATGTTTACCTCTTACTAATCAAGTAATGTAATTATCCGCAGGCTAGTGATGGTATTGTATTTCCTACTATGCACTCAGATGAGGAAGCATATGAGATGTACAAAGAATATGCACACAAACTCGGATTTAGTGTGCGCAAAGAAAATATTATATATTGGACACATAATCGGATTGTGAAGGCGAGAGAATTTTCATGTGCAAAAGCTGGGTTCAAGCGATTAAATCCAGTATAAGATCAAGAGAAGAAATTCAGCAAACTTGGTACTCATACTGGTTGCTTAGCTTGCCTGCATTTTAGGGCTGATAAAGATGGAAAAAATTGGGAGGTGATAAGGTTCGTAGAGGAACACAATCATCCGCTTGCTCCAGAGAATGATAGTCATTTATTTAGATCACATCGTAACATATCTGACGTTCAAGGTAGCATATTGTGGAATATGTCTTGTGCTGGGATAAGAACAGTTGACGCATATAATTTTATAGCTGATGAAGTTGGCAGATTTGAGAACGTCAGGTTTTGTAAAACAGATGCTTATAATTATGTTCACTGAGAAAGAAGGGAATTGATAGAAAGCGGTGACGCCACGAGTTTGTTGAAAAAATTTCAGGAAAGGCAAATGGCAGATAGCATGTTCCCGTATGATGTCCAGACAGATGAGTTTGGCCACCTTAAAAGTTTTTGTTGGATGGAAGGACAAAGTAAGATTGACTACAATTCATTTAACGATGTTATTACATTTGATACCACGTACCGGATGAACAAATATAACTTGGCCTTTGATACATTCATAGCCATAAACCATCATTGGCAAAATGTATTTGTAGGTGGAGCGTTCATTGCAGAAGAGACCATCGAATCCTTTTGCTGGGTGTTTGAAACTTTCTTGAGATTTATTGGTGGGAAAAAGCCAAGCACTATGTTTACAGATCAAGATCAGGCAATGGCCGTTGCGATTGCGAGTGTTTTCAGTAGTACTCAGCACCGCCTATGTCAGTGGCACATTTCCAAGAAAGCACCTTCAAAGGTGCCAACCTTCAACAACGACAGAAATATTAGAGCTTTATTTAATCAATGCATGAGCAAATGCGACAATGAGGCTGCGTTTGATTTAGATTGGAGTGCAATGATTATAAGAGGTTAGTTGGAGGACAATAGATGGTTGTCTGATCTATACAAAGTTAGAAATAAATGGTCCAAAACTTCTAATAAAGACATTCTGGATTTAGGAATTCTATCTACTCAATGAAGTGAATCGGTTAACAATGTGTTACATGGTTGTACAAAACCAACAAGTTCTCTTGTTGAGTGTTTCAGTGGGATGGAGAAGATGATTTCATCTTGGAGGAGATCTGAACATGATGAGGATTTCAAGTGTAAGCAAAGTTCTATCACTTTAAAATTTCAAAATTGTCCCTTACTAAAACATGCGCAGAAGGTGTACACAAGAAAAATGTTTTCCATTTTCGAACAAATTTTTATTAATGGGGCAGTTAGTGTGAGCATCACCGAAGAAGTTAAATTTGATGATCATATATTATACATCACAAGACACTGTGATGAAGCCGTGGACGACGACAAATAATGGTTAGTTAAAGTTGATTGTAACACATACTATGCGATGTGCTCTTGCAAGGGTTTTGAAACAAAAGGAATTTTGTATAAACACATATTACGAGTATACATTCCCAAGAAAGTAATACAAATTAATTGTAAATACCTTCTAAAGAGATTTACACTAACTGTCAAGAAAGATTTATAGCTCTCAAGGGCTATATGCCTGATGGAGAACCAATCCAGCCTGGTGTTTAGAAACCATCTTATGTGGTTCACATACAAGTTAGCTCAACTAATAGATAATTGCCAACCAGCCCAACAACATGTGCTTACCACCATGAATGAATTAAGGAGAAGTGCAGAAGAAATAGTAGACTATGAAGGGGCTTGAAGACACAAACTGCAGAAGGAAATTTTTAGGAAACAGACTTGTTAAGGGATCCAAGGGCAGGACGTCGTAAAGGTTTTTCAAAAGTCCAGTTGAAGAGCTTTTTTGAAAAGCCATCAAAGAAACAAAGTAAGCTTCCTCTGCATTATTAGATAAACTCATTTTCTATGATTGCTTATTCAAATAAATAGATTAATTCTGTGTGCATATCATACAGGGCAGAGGAAACAGGCCCCTAAGGTTAAGACGGGGTTTGAAGATCCTAAGGAGTTCGACTTCTTGGGAAGTGCCAACTTTGAAACAGACTCTTCCACATTGTCTGGCTATATATTCAGTGGATTAAAAGATGAAATTTCTCCGTCCATTCCATTTAATTTTTGTAGTGTCCCTGATGTGGTTTGTTGGTGCTCTATTTTGCTAATAGTTTTTGTATTGTCAATCATTGTAATTTTAAATTTATGTTGGATATGTATTAGTAATTAATCTTATATTAGAATTATGTAATTCTGTTTTTCTGTTATCATACTATGGTCGGATTAATAGATCTGATCAAACAAATAAGGTCAGATTATGATCGGATTCACTGCATAGTGCAAATTTTAAACAATACGGTGCCAGATAATATGGAACATTTCAACCAACCTATAATTACAGTCAGGCAACTCAATATAGAACATCCAACCAACACAAATTAATAAACTAAAAATGTAAGATCAAATACCCTAAGGTGTTGGGCAGCTGGGTAATTATTTACCCACCAAAATATATTATTTGTGGTACAGAGTACCCAACAAAAAATTGAAATTTTCACCGGATTGTTAATTAGGGTTACAACAGAAACATTGAATCATTTCAAAACCAATCTCGGCTCTGAATTTAGGCATATCTTTTTGCCACCCTCTGTAGTCTGACCAAGGGATGATATTCTTCTTAGTCTCCACCTCCATGTACTTTAGCACGAACACAACACAGTCGTGGCTGTTTTCTTGAGTCAGAACTTCACTCATTATCCTTATCTCCCAATCTGAAATATGAACTGGAAGAGCATCCATTGCATCCTCATGCATCCCTTTAATCTGCAGAAATTATAAAGCATTTTTACAAATTATAAGAAGTCCTAATCAAAATAAAAATATAAGGTACCAAACTAAACATACCAATGAAGGTAATGTGGCCCTGTGCATTTTGTTGGGCAATGAGTCATAAAAGTACCAACAATGATATCTTAGATTGCATATTAATAATATCCAGTGACTTTGCACATTCACAGGCATTAGAATCAATTCACTAGCTTGGACATTAGAAGTTGTGAAGTGAGATAACAAATGTTGAAAACGCACTTTACAGCTCTTATAATACTACATGTATCGAACAAAAAATTTATAATGCATGGTTAGGTTACCTCTTATAAATTAACATAACATAGACATTAACTTTACAGCTCTTATAAAATTAACATCTACAATTGTTACCGCATAGTTAGGCGATAGTTAGAGAAATGTTTTCCAAGATTCAAGGGATGCACTCCTACGGTGGTGTAGAAGAACGACGAAAGCATCCAAGTGAGTGTCCAAGAGCCATCCGTCCCGTAATAGATCTTCCATCTCCGATCTTTTCATTGCAATGTTGCCACTCTCGAATATACCATCACTGCATCACATTAAAATTTCAAATTTAAATCCTACTAAGACAATTTGAACAGAGGTTTATTTTGAAAATAAAGTAATTAAATTACCCCAGGGCAAAACGACTCAAGGTAGAGTCTACAAGTTCTCTTGCAGCATCAGAAAGAAATGATCATCCTTGGAACTGAACCTCATTTTTAGATTGTCTTCCCATAGATACACACACCTTAACACGCCGTTTTTTATTACTTTTGGAATATGGAGTAGACTAGCTATTATAAACATCTATATGCTCCTTCAATAAATGATTCTTTGTTGTTGGTGTGGCGGCGGATGGATTGTGTTCTTTAGCTTGTGACATACTTTGAACTAAGGTAAAAAAGTGAATCGATTCTCACCTTGCAGTATGTTTGCACACCACTAATTTCTGCAACTAGTTTTTCCTCCAAAAGGTTAATTCATTTTTTGATAAAAAAAATTAACTCCTCCTTCTTCCTCTTTTCCTTTTCTTTCTTAGCCTTCTCCTTCAATCTCAAAACTTTCTCCATATCAACTGACTGATCAATCACCTTTTTCTTCTTCAGTTTCACTTTCAGTACCTCCTCAAAAGATGACTTTGAGTCCTCGGGACCAAGAATTTATTGCTCCTCGGAAGTTAGGTAAGTAAAGGTAGTCCTTACCTGCACATAATATATTAGTAATCAGCAATATGAGAAGATTAATGTACTTTAAACATCACTAGGTAGTTACCTGATTTTTTGGAGCAATTTATCGGATAATTGAGAACAGAACTTTGAACTGAAACCACCTTTTCAAGCCCATCGACACAATCGTGGTCGACCTAGCTTATCTTCTTGAACCTGAAGATTACTATGTTCGAAGAACCAAACCTAAAATGTAACAATTAGTAACAAATAAGATGATGATAAATTTAAAAACATAGAAAAATAATATACATGTTAATCCCTTACCATAAGAACTATAGAGCACCCTTCGAGGTAACCCAGGCTAGATTGTTCATTCCTAGTGCAGCTGAGATTATAAAGTGACTCGAACTGCTTTTGTAGAAATGTGTGTACTGCTTTAGGTCAGTTAAATCTTTGCAACTCGTCCAAGCCTCTAAAATCTATAAGACATATTGGGATTCTAAGAGACTTTAGGGGAAATAAAAGCTGGATAAGGACATACTTTACAAGAACAACTACTCTCTCCATATCATGTCCATATGAAACTGCTTTTGTATGGGCTAATGTATTTAGCTGCTCCACAATATCTGCTTGTGTAATTTTTGAGGCTGGAGATCTCCTAAAATTGAAATCCTCTCCACTATTTGGGAGACCGAGTATTAAAGCCACCTCGTTAACACTCATTTTAAAATAATACTTCCCAAACAAGAATGCATTGTTATCGGGCCTATAAAGTCTGATCAAACGATACAATAGAGGGACATTTTATGGTAAATCAGGAAGTGAGAAAAAGTGAAAAACGGAGGCGTTAATGAGTAGATGTTTGGCTTGATCAGAAATGATGGCCAAGAAAGGTTCGGCTTGCCTCTTGAAGGTGGAGACAGCACAACGTGTGTTCAAATACGTTCCCGTGAAATAACATTTCAACTGCAAGTAAACCGACAAATGCTAAGAACTACGGAGGAGTACTTCGCCATATGCTTACAACAAAAATAACTACACAGGAGTAATCCGGCCAAAAAATTGATCTGGAATATGTTAAGAACCGACAAATGCATACAGGAAAAATAAATCCCATTTTTAAGAGCCATGTTCAACATTCCAGCATATAAACCAAACATTCAACCGACTAAAAAAAGCCTAAACAACAGCAAAAAAATGAAATTACTACTAATTTATATAGAAATAGTGATGATCATGATCCTTAAAGATGGTGTAGAATAAGTGATGATCATCACTTATTCTTATATGAACTTACTACTATTCTGGAATATGTTTACGCTTTTGCAGGTTAACGAAAGAGGGAAAACCAAAACTATAGCATAGAGGGGACAAATGCTTACTCCTACCGCAAGTAGAACCTTTGTAAGAACTCGGAAGCACAATGTGGCGTCACCGATGGGAAGTCTGGGAGACTCTAGACCCCCAAAGACTGCTGGAAACAAGTTCTCCAGGTATTGTCGATCGACCTAGACCTGCCGACCTGGAAGAGGAAGAGTGTCGAGGAAGAGAGGGGTTCGATTTTCCGGAGAGCAGGTTTCAAAATTCGAAAAGACAAAAGTCAGTGGGGCGATCAACGTAGACCTACCGTCCGAATCACGGACCAAAAAATTTGCCGTTGAGGGCTGGCGAGGGCATCTTGGAGGAGGCTTATGGTCGAGGGCTGTGGCGCAGCTTTCAGCGGGCGGCGGGAGGCTGTCGAGGAGCATTGTTTCATTTGCTACTTTCAGTGTTTGTCGTGCAGAGTTTTCACCGAATGAGCAACTGCAGGTGCGGTCAATGCTGGGGATGTAGAGTTTTTGCCGAATGAGTCAATGCAGGGGCGGGAGTCAATGCTGGGGGGGGGGGTTTAAATGACAAAAAAACTAAGATTTTATTATAGAAGGAAATGTTTTACTGAGGGTATTTTGGTCTAAAAAATATTTCACCATCCATCTAAGCCTCTTTCCTTATATAATAAAGATATACATATTTTGTCAGACTTATAAATATACATAAATTTTTTATAAGAATTTATAAATATAAGTTTATACAGAATTTTGATAAGGAATTCTTAAAAAATATATTTTGTATGTTAATTAAATATTTCATGCCGAGATAAATAGAGATTTTTCTTATCGAACGCGACCTCGCGAACACCCAAGACGGACTATGGCGACGCACCTACGACGGTAACGCCCTCGCTACGATGGAATTAATCATTCGATCTAAAATAATTGTTATTATTTTCATTTCAAATAATCTATTCGAAATTTCGGGGAGTTACAACCACACCTCCTAACCAAAAGTTTCGGCCCGAAACTTTATAATATTAAGCACAAATGGAAAGAACAGAAGAGGAAAAGCCTACGTGTAAACTCTAGGTGAATAGATGAGGATAAGACTCTCTCATCACCGATTCCAGCTCCCAGGTTGAGCCTCAAACATCTTGATTGCTCCAGAGAACCTTCACCATATGAATCATCTTCCTTCGCAAAAACTGATCTTGCTTCTCCAAGATACAGAAAGGCTGCTCCACATAGGACAGATTTGGCTGCAACTCAGGCACAGGTTCCAGGACATAGCGATCACTGATAAAACACTTCTGCAACTGGCTCACATGGAACACATCGTGAACACCAGGGAAGGAGGCATGCAGCAACAACCTATAAGCAGAAACTATGACTCGCTCGACAATCTAAAAAGTTCCCACATACCTGGAATCTACCTTATGGTTCTTCCCAAACCTTTTAACTCCAACCATCAGAGAAATCTTCAAGAACACTGAGTCCCCAGCTGCAAACTCTAAATCGATCCTTCACCGATTGGTGTATTCTCATAACTCTCCTGAGCTACTCAAAGCTTCTCACGGATCTGCGTTACAGCAATGCACATTTCTTCCAAGGACCCTAGACCCAAAACTGACTTCTTGCCCACTTTAGCCCAAACAAGGGAGTCCAACATCGTCTCCAATACAGATCTTCGAAAGGAGTCATCTGCAAGCTCTCTTGATAACTGTTATTGTACGCAAATTCCATACGCCCTAGGCATTCATCCCAAGCTCCACCATGCTACAAAATATAACACCTGATCATATTTATCCTCTACAATTTGATTTACCGTTTGCCTACCCATTAGTCTGCGGGTGGTATGCAGTAGAATACTGAAGGTCGGTGCACAAGGCTCCCTGCATACCCCACCAAAAGCGGGATGTATACCTGGAATCTTGATCCGACACGATGCTAACTGGCACACTATGCAATCTAATAACTTCTTGCACGTACAGCGATGCAACCTTCTCCATAGAATAACCAGTCTTGTATGACACAAAGTGAGCACACTTGGTCAATCTATCCACAATCACCTACAGCGCATCATCCCCACGAGGAGATCCAGGTAAACCAGTAATGAAATCCATAGAGATACTTTCCCATTTCCACATCGTAATATCCAACGGTGCCAACTTGCCTCCGGGTCTCTTATGATCCGCCTTGACGCGCTTACAAGTACAACACTTCGACACAAACCTCGCAATATCATTCTTCATGCATGACCACTAGAAGATCTACTTCAAATCGTGGTACATCTTCGTAGAACCAGGATGATATGCAAGACTAGAATCTTGAGCTTCCTCCCAAATCTTCGCTCGAATCTCTTCCACGGTGGGAATACAAAACTTGCCACAGTACTAAAAGGTACCTTCTTCATCGATCAAGAAATACGGCAATTCACCTTTCTCGGCTCTACCACGGAGGTGCTGCAAATCGGGATCATCCTTCTGATGCCACTTCATCACCGCAATCCAGGAAGGTTCTTCAACTTCTATACTAGATGGTCCATCCTTCGACTTCACAGCAATGCTCCTCAAATGAAACTCCTCTACTAGCGACTGCACAGAGTGGCTGAAAACAGAAACAGACTTTCTACTTAGGGCATCCGCCACTACATTCGCCTTGCCAGGGTGATATAAGATATCCACATTATAGTATGCAACATACTCCATACACCGACACTGGCACAAATTCAACTCCTTCTGAGAAAACACATTAATCAAACTCTTATGATCTGAGTAGATCTTGCACGACACCCCGTACAACAAATGCCTCCACAACATAGGGTAGTTCCCTTCATGAACCTGTAGCTGCCTCGACCTATACGCAATCACCTTCCCATCCTGCATAAGTACACATCCAAGACCAATCCGCGAAGCATCAACATAGACATGGAATTCTATCCCCTCAACAGGAAGAGAAAATTGGGGCAGAACATAATGTTCTCTTTAGCTCTTGGAAGGCCTCTTCACACTTTTTATCCAAATAAAAGCTACTCCTTTCTGCATCAACTTCGTCAGAGGTGCAGAAATTCCTGAAAATCCCTCCACAAACCTTCGATAGTAACCTACCAACCCTAAGAAACTCCTGATTTCCTTAGGCATTGTCGGTCTACTCCAATACAAAACAGCTGCAACCTTTGTTGGGTCTACAGAAATGCCATCTTTGCCATCCATATGGCCCGAGAAGGAAACCTGAGAATGCCAAAACTCACATTTGCTCAACTTGACATACAACTTGTGTGCTCTCAGAGTCGACAACACCAAGCGCAAATGTCGAGCATGCTCCTCCTCATATGGCAAATAAACTAGCACATCATCTATAAAGACCACCACGAACTGATCCAGATAATCTCTAAATACTATGTTCATCAAATCCATAAAGGCAGAGGGTGCATTCGTCTACCCAAACGACATCACCAAGAACTCAAAAATGCCCATAACGCATACGGAAAGCAGTCCGCGGAACATCGGACTCTAGGACCCTCAACTGATGATAACTGGACCGAAGATCAATCTTGGAAAATATGCAGCTACCCTATAACTGATCGAACAGGTCATCAATCCGCGGCAACGAATATCTATTCTTGGTCGTCACCTTGTTCAATTCTCGGTAATCAATACATAATCGCAGCGAACCGTCCTTCTTCTTCCCAAACAGAGCTGGCGCACCCCATGGCGGCGCACTCGACATAATGAAACCAACCTGCAACAACTCATCCAATTGAGCATGCATCTCCTCCAACTCACACGGTGCCATACGATAAGGTGACTTTGCAATAGGACGAGTTCTGGGCTCCAGATCTATCACAAACTCTATCTATCGCTCTGGAGGATGACCAGGAAGGCTGTCGGGAAAACATCCAGGTATTCTTGCACCACCGGTATGTCCTCGACACAAGGCGACGATGCACAAGCCACATACAAAATAGAAACAAAATAAGCACGACCACCAAACTCCATAAAAACCTGAGCACAGGCGACAGACATAACCGAGGAAGCTTGACGCGGAAAGCAAAACACACTCATGGGCTGGCCATCATCCCTCAGAAAATTGAAAATCTTATCCCTACACTGGATAACAACGTCATAGCGGGCCAGCCAATCCATGCCCAGAATCACGTCAAAATCGTCCAAATCTAACACCTTTAAATCTGCATAGGCCAAAAATCCTCCCAAAAGAATCGTACACTGCTCAATGCAGTTGTCCGATACCACCGAATCACCGGACGGAAACTTAACCCAAAGAGGATCCTCAACCCACGCGATAGCCCAGCGATGAAGATCTATAAACTTCGTAGCCACAAAGGAATGAGTGGCGCCCAAATCAAAAAGGGCACGCACCCAACAATCCCGGACCTTAAATTCGCCTAACAAAATATCATAAACAAGTGATATAACAATGATATAATGACTACGTTACTGCACAAAGAGCGGTCTACAGGGAGAACGAAAACAAACCTGATATGACTTGGGTTGGGCACTGCGCCTCCTCCTTCATCATTGCATTCAACTTAGCCTTTCCTTGATCCAACTGCCGATGCTGAGGCGGTGGCGGTGCCAGAGCTTGAAGGGCAGGGTGCTAGCCGACCATCTGGAACTACAGACACTTGGTATTACCATGTCCCTTCTGCTCGCACTGATAGCATGTCATATCCTTTAACCGGCATCGAGTGGCATCATGAACCTTCTGCCGACAATACCCACACACCTTATCCTTCTTCCAACACTGGGCAGTGACATGCCCCATCTGATTGCAAAAGGTGCAAAACTAAAGATTCTTATCACCCTGAAGAGCCATCACCTGCAGCAGCTTCTGCGCGCCCTGCCTCTTGAAACACTTTTCGAATGGATGGCCTCAGGGACATAGAAAATGCACACCACCTTGCCCTTCTTGCCTGGAGCAAGGCTGCCTCTATCGCCAACTTTTCTCTTCTCCCTTCAAAATTTCTTTCCTCTTGATGAGTCCAATTTATATACACATTTATGGACTCATCTGCGCCGTATTTCTAGTCGATGCACCACACTTTAGGCATGTTTACGATCATATTTGTTATTCCCTACTAGGTGCACTCTTAGGCCTGTTTCGGTGTGCATTTGCGCTCCTTGTTATTGAGGGTAAGCACATGGTGCTCCCCAATCCTTTTTCTGTGTTTATTTGGTGCTAGAGGTGTATTCCCAGCTGGTATGTCTTATGTGCAGGTGGCCGGATCGTCTCGTTTTCCCCCAAAGTTTATGTCTGTGCATATCGCACGGTTGTGCATTTCCTTGACGCACGGACGGTTGCGATCGTGCATCTGTATCTGGGCAGAAAACGGACAATCTGAGTTTAGTCGTGCGTTTTTACGCACGGGCGGATTTGCCCGTGCGTGAGTAAAACGCACGGTCGACCTGTTTCCTCCTGTTTTTAGTCATTCTGAATTTACCCGCTCATTTTTACGCACAGGCAGATTTGCCCGTGCGTGAGTAAAATGAACGGGCGGCGTAGCATCTCCCTCAAGTCAGAATTTATCAATTAATAACGCACGGTTCACATACGGTCGTGCGTTCGACCGTGCGTGACCATTTTTCTGCCTGATTAGTATATAAAGCATGATAAGCTGCAGTCAACGAAGAGAGATCTGCGTGGAGCGGGAAATCAGGTCCTTCCCGCCATTTCTGAGGTCTGAAGGCTTCTCCTTCACCTCCACCACCAAGGAGACCATTTTCAGGCGATTTCCACCACCATTCTACCATTTGGGAGCGTTAGCAAGCATTCTCCACCAAGTGTTCAAGCATTCCTCATCGTGGGAAGCCATAGAAGTGCTGTAGGTCGTTGGAGCGGTGACAGCCTCCATCGAGTCCGCACACCATCTGAGGGCCAAGCCCGGAGAGAGCCCGACAATCTCTCATTCTGCCCTAGAACCCAATATGCGGTGACATCTTCCTATTGGTCCTCTCTAAACTTGATGCTTGTGTTTTCTTTGTGTTGTTATAATGAACTATTGATTAGCTTAATGTCATAGATCTTTTATGATGTTCATGTGCAATGATGCGGTGGTGTGAGAATAGCACTTTCCTTGTTGTAATTTTCTGAGTTTATTATGTGTGAAGCCCTAGCAATTGCTAGTGGTGATGCTTGGAGAAGAGGTGTGTGCGACCCTCACCCGTCACAGTTACTTTCCATCCACACGCCTCCCGAAGCACGGCATCGCGGCCGTTGCATCCATCCCACCTTGCGAAGCAGAGTTTTGACCCGCATCTCTCTTTTCCGCATTAGCTTGGGAACAAAATAACAATGCCCTTGTTTTTACTTTATTCGCTTGTCTAACGATCGATTCACCACGCGTTTCGTTCACCAGAACCTGCATTCTTTGAGAGACGATATTCGGGGAAGCTATTCCCAATTTTATTACTTGACAGCGACCGGTGCACTTGCCGAATCCGCATCATATTTTTGGCGACGTTGTCGGGGAATGCAGGCATGTAACGCTTTGTGTTGTGAATCCTTGTTATAGGAGCAGTTGTGTTTTATTTTTGTTTTTCATTGTGTCTTCTTTTTGTGCATGCAGAGGCAAGCCAGAATAGAATTAGTACCCTTTGATCCGGAGATTGAGCATACTGCGCGCGCACTAAGGCGTGCTGCAGCTGTGCAAGCGGCTATGGGAGATAATATGGAACTTGGAGGTATGCCGAGAGTACCCAATGATCGGGAAGAAGTGAATCCTGGAGTACGCCATATGGGGCAAAATCTTCTAAGGGATGAGCAGGAGGCGGTTAGACCGAGGCCCCGGACCATGAGAGATTATACCACTCCAACAGTTGGGAGTGTGTATCCACTATTTGGGCCTAACATCATGAATAACCAGTTTGAGATCAAACCGGCCATCCTGAACATCATCTGCAACAACGCTCAGTTCTCTGGGATGCCTAGTGAAGACCAACATCTTCACTTGGCGGAGTTCGCCGACATTTGCGGTACCTTCCGGTATGCAGGAATTACTGACAAAACAGTCAAGATGAGACTGTTCCCTTTCTCGTTGCGTGACAAAGCCAAGGTTTGGCTCCATTCTATCCCTCCAGGAACTGCTGCCACTTGGGACGCGCTTGCGTCCAAATATCTCGCCAAATTCCACCCGGTGGACAAAATTGTGAGCCTTCGGCGGGAGATCGCCACTTTCCGGCAAGCTGAGCATGAAAGTCTCGCAGAAGCTTGGGAGCGTCTTGGTGACCTCCTTCGCAAATGCCCAAATCACGAGCTCCAGCCGTGGAACATCGTGGAAACTTTCTACTTCTCCATCGAGCCCAACCATCTGGCAATGATTGACGTTGCTGCAGGAGGGACCCTGATGAACCATACGCCGGAGGAAGCTCTCAGAATTCTGTAGGACACTGCCTCACACAGCACCTTCTGGACCGTTGGGAGAAATGCTCTGAGAAGCGCTCGGGGACTGTTCGTGGTGGACTCATTACCTCTCGCTGCTGCGCCTGCAACTAACATTTCTTGTGAAGGATGCGGAGGTGGTGGTCACCATGCATACGAGTGCCCAGGTAACGGGCTATCAGTTGAATTCTCTCAGCTTTATTTAAATGAATCGGTAAATTTTGTAGGAAACCAAGCTAGGGGGCACCCTATGGCAATGCTTATAATCCGGGTGTGAGGAATCACCCGAATTTTTCCTGGAATCAAAATACTGCAGGCCAACGATGGCAACCGGGCCAGCATCAATACGATGCTCAAGCGTCCGGAAGCCAGCCGAGGCTGCCTCATCCGGGTTATAATCAAGGCGCCCCGGCCCCAAAGAAAAGTAATCTGGAAGAAATGATGGAGAAGTTCATGGAAGCCGCCAGCTCTAGTTTGGCAAACCAAACCGCGTCCATGCATAACTTGGAGATGCAATTGGGTCAATTGGCTCAAGTGCTAACCGAGCGTTCGCAAGGGACCCTTCCCAGTAATACTAACAGTAATCCAATTGACCAAGGGAAGAGTCTCTCCGATGAGGGAGTGAGTGACCCAAATGAGTTGGTGATCTCATGCTCCATTAATAATATTGAAACGACGGCCCTATGTGATTCCGGTTCATCTCGCAACCTCCTTGCATTGCATGATGTTGCTAAATTAAAACTTGAAATGAACACAGATGATCGGAAATACCAAGTGCTTGCTAATGGGATTGTCATTCAGGCAGAGGGAGAAGTAAGGAATGTGGAAGTTACAATCGAAGGGACGATAGTGGTTGCCGACTTCCAAGTTTTGGGACCAAGTCAGAATCAATCTATTCCCATCTTGGGAGTACCATTCTTAAAAGAGAACGGTGCCACCTTAGATTTTTCTAAGGGGTAGGTTGTCTTACCTTGTAAGGTAACACCCCCAACTTACCCCAAGATTGTTTCCGAAGCAGTAATCTGCTCTCCCCTTGTTATCACTGATGAATCATCTAGTGACGCAGAAGCAAGGAAAGAAAAAAGATCGCTAGAAGGAGAGAAGAAAGAAGAGGAGTTGCGGGTCGTGAATGAAGAGGTGATAAAGGCAGGAGAAAGCGGTGAGACCCAAGCGCTGAACGATGAGAGAGAAGGCAGAGCAAAGCGCCTTATGAACAGTTTTTTGAGTCATAATGACCACTGTAAACATTTTAAACAGGTCCATTGGGCTGATCCAGTTGTCACGGCGACAACGGAAGTGATGCCACCGACCACAAAGGTGGGAAGTTCTGACGACTATAAACGTTGGCGCTCTCCAACTGTGGAGAAGCTAAAGCAATAAAGTTTGTTGCGTGGAGCACGCTCTGCTGCCCTACGGCGCGAGAAGGAGGAGGTTGGGGGAAAGGGGGAGACATCCTCCTTGGGCCCTAAAGCCTTCACCTCCTTCCCATCTCGCATGGCTGGGGAGAACCACCACAAATCAATATACAGCTGATGTGTGATGGGGTCTCCAGGTTTTGTTTATGCTGTTTCTTCTGTCTGATTTTGTGCTCTGTTATATTACATTGTTGTGTTGTGTTTTTATTAAGTATGGAACAATTTTATAACTGCTGCTATCAAACTGTAATAAACGTATTTAGTCCACCTTTAAGGACGTTAAACAAAAGGGATTCTTGGGAGAAAACCCATGGGAACCACCCGGTTCCGTTTGCTTAGTCTATTTCTTTTAGTCCTGTTATTTTTCTTTTTGCTAACATCGCAGGTTAAAGCTCTCGCGTGGTGGATGAGGAAGGAGATAATTAAAAAAAAAATATCGCACTTCTGGCATGCTCATTTATGAGCATAGGCCACACTACCCCTATTCTCCTTATTCCAGAATTCCCTATTTTATTTAGTTTTGATCAAGTCTGGGGGAGGGATCAAGTTATGCACGTGCACACACTTTGCATAGCATGTTAGAATGTGCTGAGTTAGGATTAATCATTTTGATGCACACACTGCGTACACTTGCACCTAGTATACGTGCACTTGATCACGCGTGCTTATTGGGTATTGCTGCGAGGTTCCCCGGTCGTAAGAATTGGATTGTTAGTGTAGGAGTGAAGGGTGGAGAAAAATGTCGACTCGAGTAGTGTGATGCGTATTCGACAAGTGCACCGGTCGCTGTCAAGTAATAAAATTGGGAATAGCTTCCCCGAATATCGTCTCTCAAGGAATGCAGGTTCTGGTGAACGAAACATGTGGTGAATCGATCGTTATACGTGCGAATAAAGGAAAAACAAGGGCATTGATTTTGGGTTTCCTAAGCTAGTGCAGAAAAGAGAGATGCGGGTCAAATCTCCGCTTCGCAAGGCGAGGTGGGTGCAACGGCCACGATGCCGTGCTTCGGGAGGCGCGTGGATGGAAAGTAACTATGACGGGTGAGGGTCGCACACACCTCTTCTACAAGCAACACCACTAGCAATTGTTAGGGCTTCACACACAACAAATCTCAGAAAAACACTACAAAGAAAGTGCTATTCTCACACCACCGCATCATTGCACATGAATATCACAAAAGATTTATAATATAAAGCTAAATGATAGTTCATTACAAAAACACAAGGAAAACACAAACATAAAGTTTAGAGAAGACCAATAGGAAGAAATCACCGCGTCTTGGGTTCTCGGCCGGAATGAGAGGTTTTCGGGTTCTCTCCGGGCTCGGCCCTCAGATGGTGTGCTGATTCGATGGAGGCTGTCACCACTCCAAAGACCTACAGCTCTTCTATGGCTTCCCACGACGAGGATTGCTTGAGCACTTGGCGGAGGATGCTTGCTTACACTCCCGAATGGAAGGATAGATGGTGGTGGAAAACGCCGTAAAATGGCCTCTTTGGTGGTGGAGGTAAGGGAGAAGCCTTCAGACCTCAAGAACGGCGGGAAGGACCCAATTTCCTTCTCCCCAACTCGTTCTCCGATCTCCCCCTTTGGTTCTGCAGTGAATCCTGCTTTTTATACTAAAACAGGCAGAAAAATGGTCACGCACGGTCGAACGCACGACCATGCGCAGATCGTGCGTTGTTAATTGATAAAAATTGGCTTGGGGAAGAAGCTGCGCCGCCCGTGCGTTTTACTCAAGCACGGGCAAATCCTCCCGTGCGTCAAAACGGACGGGTAAATTCAGAAATGACTAAAACAAGGAGAACACAGGTCAACCGTGCGTTTTACTCACGCACGGGCAAATCCGCCCGTGCGCTAAAACGCACCAGTAAATTCAGATCGCTCATTTTCTGCCCAGATGATATCGCACGACTGCAATCGTCCGTGCGTCAAGGAAAATGCATGACCGTGCGTTTCACACAATCATGAATTCTGGGAGGAAACTGGATATAAGATAATCCGGCCACCTGTATACAAGATAAAAATAGCTAGGAATACACCTCCAGCACCATATAAACATAGAGAAATGGAACGGGAGCGCCATGTGTTTACCCCCAATAACAAGGAGCGCAAATGCACCGAGCGAGGTCTCCTCTCCTTCCAACTCAAACAACACGCGACCTAGGGCTACCGCTAGATTCACCAAATTCTTAACCACCGAGCGAGGTCTCCTCTCCTTCCAACTCAAACAACACGAGGCTAACAACTCTTCTACACTCGACCTAGGGCTACCGCTAGATTCACCAAATTCACCGTTCGAGTAGAGTATTTTATAGTTACACTACAGAAGTAAATAAAACTATAATTTTGTAATAAAATCTACTCTACAAGAATTTTTAAGCCACGTTAGCGCTCTACTAGTAGCACCGCATGGGTCACAACTTGTTCTGCCACACAATCCTAAATCAACAAACAAGCTTCCAAACATACAAATTAAGCACTTACACGATAAATGCGCACGAATAACAAGAAAATGAATGTGGTGTGTGGTATGCAATGCGACAATACATTTAAAAATTCCTAACTCAGCACATTCTACATGCTATGCAAAGTGCGTGCACGTGCATAGCTTGCTCTCTCCCCCAGACTTGATCACAACCACATAAAATAGAAAATTTTGAACGTAAGGAGAATAGGGGCAGAGTGGACCTATGCTCATAAATGAGCATGCCAGAAGTGCGGAAATTCCTCTTTCCTTTTAATAAAATATCCTCTCCATTATCCACCACGCGTGAGCTCCAACCTGCGCTGTTAGCAAGAAGGAAATACAGAACATAAAAGAAATAAAAAAAAACGGAACCAGGTGGTTCCAACGGGTTGTCTCCCATGAATCCCTTTTGTTTAACGTCCTTAAAGGTGGACCAAATACCTGTATTAAGCATTATTAGCAACAGTTAAAGAGATTGTCCCAAACTAAAATAAAAACAAACAAGACAGCAAAGTAGCGACACAGAGCACAAAATCAGACCGAAGAATCAGCACGATCACAACCCAGAGACCCAATCACGCATCAGCTGTATGCTGATTTGTGGTGGTTATCCCTAGCTACGCGAGATGGGAAAGAGGTGAAGGCTTTAGGGCCCAAGGAGGATGTCTCCCCCTTGCCCCTAACCTCTTCCTTCTCGCACCGGAGGGCAACATAGCATGCCTCACGCAGCAGTTTTTTTTGCCTCAGCTTCTCCACAGTTGGAGAGCGCCAACGTTGATAACTGGCAGAATTTCCCACCTTGGTGGTGGGTGGCATCACTTCCATTTCCGCCGTGGCAACCGGATCAGCCCAATGGACCTGCTTAAAATGTTTGCATTTGTTACTTTGACTCGGACAAATTTTCATAAGGCGCTTTGTTCCGCCTTCTCCCTCGTCATTAGATATTCTGGTCTCAGTGCTGTCTCTTGCCTTCCTCTCCTCTTCCGTCACAACTTGCAACTTCTCTTCTTTCTTTGCTCCTTCTAGCGATTATGTTCTTTTCTCGGCTTCTGCATCACTAGATGGTTCCTCAGTAAAAATAAGGGGAGAGTGGATTACTGCTTCGGATACAATCTTGGGGCAAGAGGAGGGTGTCACCTTACATGGTAAGACAACACACCCCTTAGAAAAGTCTAAGGTGGCACAGCTCTCTTTTAAGAACGGTACTCCCAAGATGGGAATGGATTGATTCTGACTTGGTCCCAAAACTTGGAAGTCGGCAACCACTACCGTCCCTTCGATTGTAACTTCCACATTCCTGACTTCTCCCTCAGCCTTAACTACAGTCCCATTAGCAAGCACTAGTGACTTCCATTCATCCGTATCCATTTTAAGTTGCAGTTTAGAAACATCCCGCAAGGCGAGGACGTTGCGAGATGAAGCGGAATCACATAGGGCTGTCGTTTCAATATTATTAATGGAGCATGAGACTACCAACTCACTTAGTTCACCTACTCCCACGTCGGAGAGACTCTTACCTTGGTTAATTGGATTTTTTTCTGTATTACTGGGAAGGGTCCCTTGCGCACGCCATATTAGCGTTGGCGGCTTCCATAAACATCTCCATCAACTCTTCCAGATTACTTTTCTTAGGGACTGGGGTACCTTGATTATAACCCGGCTGAGGCGGCCTCGGTTGGCTTCCGGACGCTTGAGCATCGTATTGATGCTGGCCCGGTTGCCATCGTTGGTCTGCAGCATTTTGGTTCCATGAAAAATTGGGGTGATTTCTCACACCCGGATTATAAGCATTTCCGAAGGGTGCCCCCCTAGCTTGATTTCCAACGAAATTTACAGATTCATTTAAACTAAGCTGAGAGAATTCACCTGATAGCCCGCTACCTGGACACTCGTATGAGTGGTGACCACCGCCTCCACATCCTTCACATATAATGTTAGACGCGGGTGTAGCAGCGAGAGGTAGTGAATCCACCACGAATAGTCCCCGTGCGCTTCTAGGCGCATTTCTACCCGCAGTCCAGAATGTGCTGTGGGACGCGGTGTCCTGCAGAATTCTGAGAGCTTCCTCGGGCGTGTGGTTCATCAGGGTACCTCCCGCAGCAGCGTCAATCATCGCCCGATGGTTGGGCTCGATGGAGAAGTAGAAGGTCTCCAAGATGTTCCACGGCTGGAGCTCGTGATTTGGGCATTTGCGCAGGAGGTCACCAAGACGCTCCCAAGCTTCTACGAGGGTTTCCTACTCAGCTTGCCGGAAGGTGGCGATCTTACGTCGAAGGCTCACAATCTCGTCCACCGGGTGGAATTTGGCGAGAAATTTGGATGCGAGCGCATCCCAAGTTGCAGCAGTTCCTGGAGGGATAGAATGGAGCCACACCCTGGCTTTGTCCCGCAATAAGAATGGAAACAGTCTCAACTTGACTATTTCGTCAGTGATTCTTGCATACCTGAAGGTACCGCAAATGTCGGCGAACTCTGCCAAGTGAAGATGTGGGTCTTCACTAGGCATCCCAGAGAACTGCGCGTTGTTACGGATGATGTTCAGGATGGCGGGCTTGATTTCGAACTGGTTGTTCATGATGTTAGGCCCAAATCCTGGATACACACTCCCAGCTGTAGGAGTGGTGTAGTCTCTCATGGTCCTAGGCCTCGGCCTGACCACCTCCTGCTCGTCCCTTAGATGGTTTTGCCCCACATGGGGTACTCTAGGATTCACCTCATCTCTATCAGCAGGTGCTCTCGGCACACCTCCAGGTTCCGTATTATCTCCCATAGCCGCTTGCATGACTGCAGCACGCCTTAGTGCGCGCGCAGTACGTTCAATCTTAGGATTGAAGGGTACTACTTCCCTTTCGGCTTGTCTCTGCATACACAAAAAGAAAACACAAAGAAAAACAAAAATAAAAAAACAACTGCTCCTATAACAAGGATTCACAACACAAAGCGTTACACGCCTGCATTCCCCGGCAACGGCGCCAAAAACTTGATGCGTATTCGGCAAGTGCACCGGTCGTTGTCAAGTAATAAAATTGGGAATAGCTTCCATGAATATCGTCTCTCAAGGAATGCAGGTTCTGGTGAATGAAACGTGTGGTGAATCGATCGTTATACGAGCGAATAAAGGAAAAACAAGGGCATTGATTTTAGGTTTCCTAAGCTAGTGCAGAAAAGAGAGATGCGGGTCAAAACTCCGCTTCGCAAGGCGAGGTGGATGCAACGGCCGCGATGCCGTGCTTCGGGAGGCGCATGGACGGAAAGTAACTATGACAGGTGAGGGTCGCACACACCTCTTCTCCAAGCAACACCACTAGCAACTTCTAGGGCTTCACACACAACAAATCTCAGAAAAACACAGCAAAGAAAGTGTTATTCTCGCACCACCGCATCATTGCACATGAACATCACAAAAGATTTATAACATAAAGCTAAATGATAGTTCATTACAACAACATAAGGTAAACACAAACATAAAGTTTAGAGAAGACCAATAGGAAGAAATCACCGCGTCTTGGGTTCTCGGCCGGAATGAGAGGTTGTCGGGCTCTCTCCGGGCTCGGCCCTCAGATGGTGTGCTGATTCGATGGAGGTTGTCACCACTCCAAAGACCTACATCTCTTTTATGGCTTCCCACGACGAGGAATGCTTGAGCACTTGGCGGAGGATACTTGCTAACACTCCCCAATGGAAGGATGGTGGTGGAAAACGCCGGAAAATGACCTCTTTGGTGGTGGAGGTGAAGGAGAAGCCTTCAGACCTCAAGAACGGCGGGAAGGACCCAATTTCCGCTCCCCAACTCGTTCTCCGATCTCCCCCTTTGGTTCTGCAGCGAATCCTGTTTTTTATACTAAAACAGGCAGAAAAATGGTCACGCACGGTCGAACGCACGGCCGTGCGCAGATCGTGCATTGTTAATTGATAAAAATTGGCTTGGGGAAGACGCTGCGCCGCCCGTGCGTTTTACTCACTCACGGGCAAATCCTCCCGTGCGTCAAAATGCACGAGTAAATTCAGAAATGACTAAAACAAGGAGAACACAGGTCAACCGTGTGTTTTACTCACGCACGGGCAAATCCGCCCGTGCGCCAAAACGCATGAGTAAATTTAGATCGCTCGTTTTCTGCCCAGATGATATCGCACGACTGCAATCGTCCGTGCATCAAGGAAAATGCACGACCGTGTGTTTCACACAGTCATGAATTCTGGGAGGAAACTGGATATAAGATAATTCGGTGATGTAGGGGCACCGTGACGACGTGGACGTTACGCTAGCGGAAAAATATTCATCACAGAAATTAAAATAACATAGGAGGGCTCCGACCAAAAGCGAACGAACAGGTGTCTGTTGGCTCCCAAATCCGATGGAGAAAAAATATGCGGGACTCGATACAACGTCCTTAGGACCTACCTCTCCAACAAGCACACAACTCACCGTAAGCCGGACTCGATACAACGTCCTTAAGACCTACCTCTCCAACCAGCACATAACTCACCGCACCTACACAAGCATCTATTCCATCAATCGATTCATTTCAAAACGCAGCGGCAATATTTTGGAGCGGCGGTGAACATTCAAGCGGCGATAAAGCTTTAGTTGAGATTAACTCCCTTGTTAACGCTAAGTGGGCCAATCTTGGAGAGCAAACCAAGGCTAGGCTGAGTTTCGCTCCCGCACCGGATCTTCCCGATCCGAACAATAAGAAGGTCAATGACAACACTTAAGTTTCAGATTTTGCAAGCGAAAATATTAAGATCACGGATAAAATGATTCGACAAACCTCCACAAACTAAGCGTAGAAGAATCACTAGAAAGGGGAGAGGTTACCCAACCAAGAACATTCATGCACTCAAGATAGATGTGGGAGAATCTCTCTCTCCACGGTTCCACCGGCGTCGCACCGAATGGAGTACCACCCTTTCTTCCTTGGAGTCGCACCGCGGAAGTCTCATCGGAGTCGCACCGAAGAGGATGGAGGGAGGCGGCCTTGGAGTCACACCAAGAGGAGGGGGCGGCTGCTAGGAGGGAACTCCAAGCATGGCCGAAATTCTCTATGGAGAGATTTAGGGTTTGAAATCTTCAATGCTTCATTCCTTCATAAAGACCTCCTTAAATAGGAGTTACAACAACATCTTAACCATCCATGATGGAGATGAAATCTCATCCATCTATATGGTTAAATACACACCAAAATAAAATAAAGAGTGCAAAATTAAAATTACAACCATTTTAATAAATATAAAATTATCATCTAGCATGAAATAATTTTATATTTATTAATATAAAATAAAAGTGCATAAATAAAAGTTTAATTTTTCATGGCAGTTTTGGTACGCCGCGGGCGGAGATTATAACGCGGACTTCCTTCAGCATCATTATGGCACCTCAGATCTTTGTGTCGCAGCGCCTCGGCAGCCGGGTCATCATCATCAAGGAGTGTCGGAGGGGACGTGCCATCAATCCTCCCCCACTCAAAATCAATCATCTCCGATGCGTGGTCCGAGAGGTAGCGGCGGAGAAGTTCGGCATCCAGTCGTTGAAGCCCCGTCGCGAGGACCCATGAATCATCAGAAGGAGGGAGATCACGCCAACGGATGAGGAATCGGTAAGTAGCACCCTCCGAGGTAGTAAGTGGCTCCGCAGGATGTATCATGTCCGGAGTGAGAAAAGTCTTAGGAAACCTGGGGAACATATCAGCAGTAGGAATAAAAGTATGCGACTTACCATCCGGTGAAATACTTGTGGGGACCGACAGAGAGAGGTCATCCGTACTACCACTTCCCAACCCATTAGAAGATTTGGTGGAAGGAGAAGACGTCAAGGAATTCAACTCATGTGGAGGCGATACGAACATCGTTAAATCCGAGACGTTAAAAATAGGGGAGATTCCCCATTCGGCAGGCAAATCCAAAACAAAAGCGTTGTCACCTATTTTCTTGATGATCCGAAAAGGGCCGGCGCGCTTAGGTGCTAACGTTTTAACGGTGCCAGATGGCAAATGCTCGGGAACTAATCATACTAAAACCAAATCGCCCACCTTGAAGTGTGACACTTTCCGATGTATATTGGCGTGCGCCTGATAAGAATCGTACTGAGCAGTCAAGGTAGCTCGTATACGTGCATGAAGGTCGTGAATATGTTGGGAGAAGGATTGTGCAAATTGACTTGCCTTGTATGTTGGGGGAAAGGGAACCAAGTCAAGAGGCACTGGGGCCTTGTACCCGTGGACAATCTCATTTGGTGACAGACCAGTGGACCGATTTTTGGAATTGTTGTAGGCTAACTGAGCGTGGGGAAGAAGAAGATCCCATGTGCCTTTATGATCACTCACGAGGCATCTAAGAAAGTTCCCTAGGCTCCGGTTAACCACCTCAGTTTGCCCATCGGTTTGAGGATGATATGCGGAGGAAAACAATAGTTTGGTACCCATTAGGATCCAAAGTGTCTTCCAGAAGTAGCTCGTATACTTAACATCCCAATCCGAGACAATTGTCTTCGGCACTCCCCGGTGACTAACAACTTCCTTAAAATATAGCTTTGCAATATGAGATGCGTCGTCGGTTCTAGTGCACGGTATAAAATATGCCATTTTGGAGAACCTATCCACAACTACGATGATAGAATCATGACGACGAAAAGTGGTGGGTAGGCCTAAGACAAAGTCCATGCTCACGTCCTCCCAAGGTACGGATGGTATAGGCAATGGAGTATATAACCTGACGTTGGTCTTGGTGCCCTTGGAAACTTGGCAAGTACGGCAACTACTCACTACCCGTCCTACCATTGCCTTCAACTTCCGCCAATAAAACTTTTCCTCAACAAGGGTGATAGTCTTATCTCTACCGAAATGGCCACTCAACCCGCCACTATGCAGTTCCCAGATGATATGGAGACGTAGAGATGACTGCGGAATACATACTTTCACATGCCTAAAGAGGTAACCATCCTTGATAACGAACGCAGTAATAGTTGTGGGGGAACTATCCTGGGAAGATAGGTAAGAATCCTGAAAATCCGGGCATGTAGCGTACTCATCTTTGATTTGCTCGAACCCGACAACGTTAACCTCCATAGTGGTGACTAAAAGGGCTAGGTGACTAAGAGCGTCCGCAACCCGATTGTCCGCTCCCTTAAGGTGTTTGAGATTAAAAGTGTAACCCTGTAGGAAGGATACCCACTTGGCGTGACGCGGGCTGATTTTATGTTGGCCATTGATAAATCGTAATGCTTCGTGATCGGAGAGGATCACGAACTCCTTAGAGAGGAGATAATGCCGCCAGTGGTGCAAGCATCTAATGACCGCATAATATTCCCTATCATAGTTGGAATAATTCAATTTAGCGCCAGCCAATTTTTCACTAAAGAAACTCACAGGGTGCCCTTCCTGACTCAAGACACCTCCTATTCCTACGCCCGAAGCGTCACAAGTAATCTCAAAGACTTTCGAGAAGTCAGGTAGACGTAAGACGGGTGCCTCAGTCATAAGATCCTTGATGCGTTGGAAAGCAAAGGTGGCAGACTTCGCCCAAGTAAACTCACCTTTTTTATGCAGACACTAATGGGGGCCATGATGCTGCTAAAGTCTTTGATGAAACGGCGGTAGAAAGTTGCCAACCCATGGAATCTCCTCACCTCACGTATCGTGGTTGGCTCGGGCCAGTCCTTAATCACCTTAACCTTGCTAGGGTCGATTCTAATGCCCTCCGTTCCAACGATGTAGCCTAAAAACTCCACCTCCTTAACATGGAAAGTGCATTTCTTGAGATTCAGAAATAAAGTTTCCTTCCGTAGGGTGGAAATAACCACTCTCATGTGGGAGATGTGCTCGGTGGTAGTAGTGATGTAAACCAAGATGTCATCGAAGTAGACAACTACAAACTTCCACATGAATGGCTGAAAGACATGTGTCATCATTCTGGAGAATGTGTTGGGGGCATTGGATAGCCCGAAGGGCATCACAAGCCACTCATATAATCCATCCTTAGACTTAAACGCCGTCTTCCACTCATCTCCCTCGCGGATCCTTATCTGGTGATAGCCGCTTCGTAAATCTAACTTAGAAAATATGGTGGCGCCAGACAAGACATATAGAAGGTCATCTAAGCGTGGTATAGGAAATCGGTACTTGATGGTGATTTTGATGATAGCGCGGCAATCAACACACATCCACCACATACCATCCTTCGTGGGGGGCAAGAAGGGCTGGCACCGCACAAGGACTCATGCTAGTCCTGATGAATCCTTTCTTCATCAAATCCTCGATCTGAGTCTGTAACTCTTTGTGGGCCACGGGAGGAAGCCTATAGTGGGGTTGGTTCGGCAAGGACGAGACCAGAATGAGATCCATCGCATGTTGTATGTTCCTCAATGGAGGTAACACAGAAGGCAACTCTTCTAGGTACACGTCCTTATACTCGTCTAAAAGTACTCGTAACGCCCTAGGCAACTCATTCAACGCTTCTGATTCACCCTTCGCACTCATAAGAACTAATGCGTACATAACTCCCTCAAGAAAAGGATCTCTCACAAACTCTCTCCTACCAACTAGGCTCAAAGCCTTCCTCTCGGCCGGGACGGTAGTGTCCTTAGCCAAAGCTACCGGCTCCTTCGGAACGGTCGGTCTCAAGGTGATGGTCTTACCGTTGAATTTGAATTCATAAGTATTGGCGCGACCGAAATGTGTGACGTCACGGTCATAAAGCCAAGGGCGGCCTAATAACACATGGCACGCGTCCATGGGGAGGACGTCACACCAGAACTCATCCGTGTAAGATTTAAAGGCAAGAGGGACCAGGCAATGCTTGCTAACCGGGATGGTAACCTTGCTAATCCAAGCTACCTGGTAGGGTGTGGGGTGTGGTTCCATGGTCAGATTCATACGTTTAACATCATTCTCAGAGATAACATTCACACAGCTACCGCTATCTATAATGAGCTTGCACAGCTTGTCGCCACTCTTAAAGATCAGTGAGAAGATACTCGTCCTCCTCCAGTCATCTAGCAGACGTGGAGTGGTCAGAATACAACGCATCACCATGAGGGGGGGATCGTCTTCCAAATCGCTTGGGACCCCTTCGGGGTCGCTCTCCTCGGCGGCCTCATACACATAGTCAGTAGAATCGGCGGCCATGTCTAAGAGGGCAACGACCTTAGTCTTAGTTGGGCATTCAAAGGCATAGTGGCCTTGAAGACCGCAAGAATAACATGTGGTATTGGCCTTGCTAACTTTCCCAATGGGAACACGCTCACTCGTGGGGTTCCTGGTGTTCCTAGCGGTGATCACGACGGATTTAGGCTCGGTGGTTCTAGACTTTCCCCCGTCCGGATAGGTGGAAGAAGACGCTCCAACGGTGGTCTTATTCCTCTTGTGGGAATAACGGGAGTGAGCCTTGGCGGCTAAGTATTTTTCAATGTCTAGGGCGGCATTGAAAGTCGTGTTGAGATCTATGTGTCCATAGCGCAAGAGCTTCCGCTGGATATCGAGTTGAAGCCCCTTACGAAACCTGGATAATGTGACCTCTGGGGGTTCCCTAAGCTCGCATCCACCATACGATCTTTCAACTCTCCCATATACTCGGCCACCGATTTTGAACCTTGTCGCAGGGTGGCTAGGTCATCGAACATTTGTGTTCGGTGGTAAGCGGGAACGTATTGGTCGGTGAGCAAATTTTTCATCACCGCCCATCCGATAGGTGGGACTTCTGTCTGGCTCCCAACATCCTTTCCTCATTCAGCCAAAAGGTTTTCGCACGATCTGTCAACTTCCTGCGGGCGACTTGGACCTTTTGGAGATCCGTGAGATTGTGTCACTGGTAGTAACATTCTATATCAACTACCCAGCTAAGGAAGACCTGGAGGTCTCCCATGCCATTGTAGGTGGGGGAATCAATCTTGATGGCTCTAGTGATATCGAAACCACGCTCGGGACGGCATTCTCGAGGAGGCACTCGGGGATGGTCCTCACCAGAATCTGAATCAGTGACCGGTTGGTGCCGGTTGGGCCCCTCAACATCACCAGGTGGTGGTGGCGGTCCTCCTTGATTCCATAAGATTTGTTCTAACATCATCCTAAGCTCAGTCATTTCGGTACGTAGACCTGCTATGGCCTCGGTGTTTGGATCATTGTGCTAATTCGTAGCCATTCTAGACGTAGACGGCGTCGTGTACTCCGTTCCTAGCCTAGTGCGCATTCAGGTTCAGGAAAAATTTTGGGAAGATGATTTTTCCTAAGGCTGTAGCTAGATTGAACATAGGATATTTTTATAGATTCCTGTTGTGCGTAATATGTAGATCGTTAAAAATTTTTTTTTTGAATTTTGACAAAAATTTCAGATTTCAGATCGCTATTCGCACACCACCTAGACAGAATTACGACGCTTCCAATTTTCAGGCCGACCTAACGAGGACGAATCGAAAAAGTTTCAGTTTTAATGTTGCTGGAAATATGTGCAGGAAGCTACAGAAAAAGTTTCAGATTTTTTTGACAAGTTTTAAATTTCTGATATTTTACTAAACGCAGGCCAATCCGAAAATTTTCAGATTTTCCTATTGATTAGAACGACCAACAAGGATCGCAGCGAGAATGTTTGCAACGTGGGAGTTGAAACGACCAGCTTTGATACCAAATTGATGTAGGGGCACCGTGACGACGTGGACGTTACGCTAGCGGAAAAACATTCATCACAGAAATTAAAATAACATAGGAGGGCTCCGACCAAAAGCGAACGAAAAGGGGTCGGTTGGCTCCCAAATCCGATGGAGAAAAAATATGTGGGACTCGATACAACGTCCTTAGGACCTACCTCTCCAACAAGCACACAACTCACCGTAAGACGGACTCGATACAACGTCCTTAAGACCTACCTCTCCAACAAGCACACAACTCACCGCACCTACACAAGCATCTATTCCATCAATCGATTCATTTCAAAATGCAGCGGCAATATTTTGGAGCGGCGGTGAACATTCAAGCGACGATAAAGCTTTAGTTGAGATTAACTCCCTTGTTAACGCTAAGTGCGCCAATCTTGGAGAGCAAACCAAGCCTAGGCCGAGTTTCGCTCCCGCACCAGATCTTCCCGATCTGAACAACAAGAGGGTCAATGACAACACTTAAGTTTCAGATTTTGCAAGCGAAAATATTAAGATCACGGATAAAATGATTCGACAAACCTCCACAAACAAAGCGTAGAAGAATCACTAGAAAGGGGAGAGGTTACCCAACCAAGAACATGCATGCACTCAAGATAGATGTGGGAGAATCTCTCTCTCCACGGTTCCACCGGCGTCGCACCGAATGGAGTAGCACCCTTTCTTCCTTGGAGTCGCACCGCGGAAGTCTCACCGGAGTCGCACCGAAGAGGATGGAGGGAGGCGGCCTTGGAGTCACACCAAGAGGAGGGGGCGGCGGCTAGGAGGGAACTCCAAGCATGGCCGAAATTCTCTATGGAGAGATTTAGGGTTTGAAATCTTCAATGCTTCATTCCTTCATAAAGTCCTCCTTAAATAGGAGTTACAACAACATCTTAACCATCCATGATGGAGATGAAATCTCATCCATCTGTATGGTTAAATACACACCAAAATAAAATAAAGAGTGCAAAATTAAAATTACAACCATTTTAATAAATATAAAATTATCATCTAGCATGAAATAATTTTATTTTTATTAATATAAAATAAAAGTGCATAAATAAAAGTTTAATTTTTCATGGCAGTTTTGGTACGCCGCGGGCGGAGATTATAATGCGGACTTCCTTCAGCATCATTATGGCACCTCAGATCTTTGTGTCGCAGCGCCTCGGCAGCTGGGTCATCATCATCAAGGAGTGTCGGAGGGGACGCGCCATCATCCGGCCACCTGTATACAAGATAAAAATTGCTGGGAATACACCTCTAGCACCAGATAAACATAGAGAAATGGAACAGGAGCACCATGTGCTTACCCCCAATAACAAGGAGCGCAAATGCACACCGAAATGGGCCTAATAGTGCACCTAGCGAGGAATAACAAATATGAATGAAAATAAGCCTAAAGTGTAGTGCATAGACTAGATAATCGGCCCAGATGAGTTCATAAATGTGTATATAAATGGGACTCATCATAGTGCTCTAGTCGAGTGCTCACATCACGCCTAGAAATTCAATTAGAGTAGAATAAAATTCAATGTTGTAATTTAAGTATTTCTAGTATAGTAGCTGCAATTTATTTTACTTTAGTGGTGAATCTGGTGAATCCAACAGTAGCATAGGGTCGAGTGTAGTTGGACTAGTAGTAGCTTATTACTTGGGTCGAAAGGAAGGACAACCTTTCTCGGTGGCTAGAACTTGCACTAGGCGAATCTTGAAACGATTGCGTTGAAGTACTCGTTATAAAGTGTGATATAGGCCATTTCATGATCCATTTGTGCTTTTGAAATCCTTACCAATGTAATCACCTTTGCAAGCCCACTTGAGCCTACCTTTCCTCCTTGTTTAGCTCCACCAAAATGTCACAAAAGCCATACAGCCAAGCCCATTTTCGCACCAACAAATGAGCTGATAGAAATTTATATATCTATCATGTTTGGTGTCATCTCCGTGTTGTATGATAGCTTTGAAAAAGCTGAAGGAGAAGTTTTTAGTGTGCCTACACAAGAAATTCTGTCGAGAAAAGAAAATAAGAGAAAAAGAAGAAAAATTGTTCAAAACGAACTTTCAATTACATTCTCTCGACAGAGACAATAGTATGATTGGATTAGCACACACCTAGTGTTCAGTTGAAGTCTGGGGGTGTTGTGTAGTTCTTGAAAGTGTTGCCTTGGTGATTCTTATTCTCTTGAGTGCTCAGGTTATGTTGAGTGCGATTCCTATCGTCCTTCTACTTATCTAGCCTAAACTCAGCCTAAGCCAAATCTTAACCTATAAGTCTTATTGACATTAGATAGGAGTCATCTCATACAGTAGAGAGAGTGCGAATGTGCAAGCCTATGGACACCGACTTTGATGGATTTCTTAGGAGATTGTCCCGAGCTTTGATTCGAGTAATACTCTACTCATTAGTCACGCTATTTTCCCTTGTGCGCGACCGAAAGATTCACCGGGATTCACCATCCAAGTAAATTAGATAACAAATTACTGTTTTAGAAATACTTAAATATAATTTTGAGTTAAATTCTATTCTAATGTATTTCTACGCCCGTGAGCATGCGACTTCGCATGAGTCTCCAGCACTCAATCATACTCTAACATCTAATTGTTCCGATAGGAAAGCGGAGTAGTTTGCCAAAGACGTGCAAATGGTTAAGTCTGGGGGTGTGATGAGTCCTATTTATATGCACATTTATGGACTCATCTGGGCCGTATTTTTAGTCGATGCACCACACTTTAGGCATGTTTACGATCATATTTGTTATTCCCTGCTAGGTGCACTCTTAGGCCCGTTTCGGTGTACATTTGCGCTCCTTGTTATTGGGGGTAAGCACATGGTGCTCCCCAATCCTTTTTCTGTGTTTATTTGGTGCTGGAGGTGTATTCCCAGCTGGTATGTCTTATGTGCAGGTGGCCGGATCGTCCCGTTTTCCCCCAAAGTTTATGTCTGTGCATATCGCATGGTCATGCATTTCCTTGACGCACAGACGGTTGTGATTGTGCGTCTGTATCATGGCAGAAAATGAACAATCTAAGTTTAGTCGTGCGTTTTTATGCACGGGCGGATTTGCCCATGCGTGAGTAAAATGCACGGTCGACCTGTTTCGTCCTATTTTTAGTCATTCTGAATTTACCCATGCGTTTTTACGCACGGGCGGATTTGCCTATGCATGAGTAAAACGCACGGGCGGCGTCTCCCTCAAGTCAGAATTTATCAATTAATAATGCACGGTTCACGCACGGTCGTGCGTTCGACCGTGCTTGACCATTTTTCTGCCTGATTAGTATATAAAGCAGGATAAGCCACAGTCAACGAAGAGAGCTCTGCGGGGAGCGGGAAATCAGGTCCTTCCCGCCGTTTCTGAGGTCTGAAGGCTTCTCCTTCACCTCCACCACCAAGGAGACCATTTTCAGGCGATTTCCACCACCATTCTTCCATTCGGGAGCGTTAGCAAGCATTCTCCACCAAGTGTTCAAGCATTCCTCATTGTGGGAAGCCATAGAAGTGTTGTAGGTCATTGGAGCGGTGACAGCCTCCATCGAGTCCGCACACCATCTGAGGGTCGAGCCCGGAGAGAGCCCGACAACCTCTCATTCCGGCCGAGAACCCAAGATGCGGTGACATCTTCCTATTGGTCCTCTCTAAACTTGATGCTTGTGTTTTCTTTGTGTTGTTGTAATGAACTATTGATTAGCTTAATTTCATATATCTTTTATGATGTTCATGTGCAATGATGCGGTGGTGTGAGAATAGCACTTTCCTTGTTGTGATTTCTGAATTCATTGTGTGTGAAGCCCTAGCAATTGCTAGTGGTGATGCTTGGAGAAGAGGTGTGTGCGACAATCACCCGTCACAGTTACTTTCCATCCACGCACCTCCCGAAGCACGGCATCGCGGCCGTTGCATCCATCCCGCCTTGCGAAGCAGAGTTTTGACCCGCATCTCTCTTTTCCGCATTAGCTTAGGAACCAAATCACAATGCCCTTGTTTTTTACTTTATTCGCTCGTGTAACGATCGATTCACCATGCGTTTCGTTCACAAGAACCTACATTCCTTGAGAGACGATATTCGGGGCAGCTATTCCCAATTTTATTACATGACAGCGACCGGTGCACTTGCCAAATCCGCATCACCTCTAGTCTTAGCATTCTCAATCGCATCGACCTTTAACGCGGCTTCCACCACATCTGCAAAGCTCACGGACCGGTAAGCACTAGCTAGCTACTGGATCTCACTATGAAGACCTCCTAGAAACCTCGTCACCCTGTTTTCCTTAGTGGCAACAAAATCTGTGGCGAATCTGCTCAGCTTGCTGAACTCAACCTCATACTCACCTACTGTGAGTTGCCTCTGCTTCAAATGCAGGAAGTTATTCATCAGACGATACTGCTCAACTGTAGGAAAAAATTTCTTCAACATTATCCTCTTAAATTGCTCCCACGAGCAACCTTCTGCAAGTGCATCTTTTTCTCTAATACACCAACTCTTTGCCAGACCCTTCTACTGGAAGGCTGCGACCATCACCTTCTGGTCAACAGAAATACCGGAGTACGAGAACATCTCCTCCATCGCTAGGATCTAATCATCAAGTGCCATAAATTCTGCCATCCCATCGTAGGTCGAGGGTCCTAGCCTATGAATGTGCGAAATAGAGTTTATCTCTGGCAGCAACGCTACAGGCGGAATGAGGGGTGCAGGATGGATGGGCTCTTGCTGATTTGTCACTGGTTGCTGCCGCTGAGTGGCAGTCAACAATACTTGCATCTGCTCCTGCATCGTGACCAACTATCGAGTCAACGTCTAATTGCTAAGATGCAACTCCTCCAATATAGCCTCGCTATGCGCACCTGATGACTCTCCGTCTGATGGGGGGACAGGTCTCACGGGCTGATGCTTTGGAGCCATATCTAAGGAAGACTAGAACACACAGCCTATCAAAACTGGACTCAACCCTCTATGAAGAGAAGACATACAAAATGGCATACAAACGCTTTATCTTGCTACTACCTTGCTCTGGGAAAGGTTTTATATCTGATATTTCGCCATACTCAGGATGATAAATCATTACCCTGGAATCCCTCGTGCACCTCTCCCGTATGCATGAAGGTTTAACATGTTTCTTTTAAAACCATGAGTGTACATATGTCATTATGTAGATCTCCAGCTGGGCAAGTGTGCTTATGCAATGTTATGCAATGCATGCAGTGCAATGCAGTCTATAAAAGGCCTTAATGCATGCTATGAGTAGCGTACACATGCGATCTTATGCATCCCATACTACATATTATCGCATGTAATGAAAAAAGAAAACCTAATGGACACGCATACGACCTACTTTATGCATCCCATACTACATAACAGTCGCATGTTTTCACCTATGAGGATCCATATACCGACACATATTATGCATCCCATACTACATAATATTTCTCGTATACTTATTTCATGATTATGAGTGTAGTGCCCATTCTTCAGCCAAGATCTACTGATGACCCATCTATGGGTGTATACACTGAATAACGTTTTCACCAGGTGGTTAACCGCTCCAACCAGACTATCCCAGCAACCCGGCTAACCTCCCTCTGATATCAACTGTCACAACCCGCATTTTTCCCAAAATATTTTAAGTATTATAGGAGTAAGGGGAAAATACGTGTCATGAGGCCACTTCATGCAGGAGACAACTGAGATGCTTAGGCAAGCATGCTTTACGAACATTTATACAAAATATAGATATTATTAAATCAAAGACAACTTTGGCTTCTTTTAAGTTGGGACTGTGTCCATCGGTTCTGTGGAATGCTTGGTCCACAAATAGGAAAAAAAATACGTAAGCGGCGGAAAATATAGATTCATCTATCCTACACAAGCATGAAGACCAAACAGGTCTTCAAGGCTAGCACGTGTCTAGATTTACTATATATATATAGATGAAAATACTTAGTACGATTTCAAAATAAGTGGTATATAATAAGAAAAGTTAGGCTATGCAATGCTTTACAAAAATATTTAACACAACGTAGTAAAGTACACATTTTCCTAGAGTGCAACATCTACCTACATCAAAAGTAGTTCAAGTAGTAGCAAATTGCAAGTACACTAAAAAATAACAACCTTACAGGCTCCTATAAGCGACAAAAGCCCACAAGGCAACAACAGGGAGGCAACATTCAAGGCTGCTCCTCATCAAGATAGAAGGGAAGAACCTCTACCGAGGACCTGACAGCACATCTCTACCACTCGCTGCAGATACTGACCTGAATTTTAACCTGGGGCACTCAAAATAAAATATGCCTCAGCCCAAAAAGGGAGCATGAAACAGTAATAATAAGAACAGTATTAAATAACAGAAGCACTGTGCAATCTGGAGTAAGGCACAAAAGTAGTAAAGTTAGCGAACAAAGTTCAGACATTATTAAAAAAAGTAACCCGAGAAACAAGGGTATCCAAGAAATGGCCAAAACCATACCAAGTTGCTTATATGATAAGCTAAAAGGAAGAACTGTGGTGGAGGTCTATTATACCCATCCACTCTCCAGTAAAAAAAAGCAACTGTGGTGGAGGCCTATCATATCCACCCACTCTCTAGTCTACTAATCACTATGGTGTGGTCCTACCATATCCACGCACTCTCTAGTTTACAAAGCTACTGTGGTGGGGGTCTACCATATCCACCCACTCTCCAGCCTACAAAACTACTGTGTTGGGGGCCTACCATGTCCACCCACTCTCTAATCTACAAATCACTACAATTTATAACCTTACCGTAGGATAAACAAAAACTAATACTTTCAAACAGTTGGACAAGTCAGTACATTCCTGAAAGAGTTAACAATAGTATAAGAAGATTCAAGTGATTCAAGTGGAATCAAAAGGAATTTCTTCCCACTATACAACCAAAAGGACTAAAAAATGAGCAACTAAGGCAAAAACTGCACTAAGGAAAAACAATCGGCGGGTGCTCCTACCGATCGGCGGGTGCTCCCGCCGATCGATGGGTTGTCCCGTCGATCGATGGGAAGCCCCGCCGATTTTAACTTAAATTCTTCAGGGAAGCATCTTCCCTAGCTAAAGCCGCCGATCGATGGGACGGTCTCGTCGTCCCGCCGATCGACAGGAATTGCCGTCTATAATGATTTAGCGACAAAAGGGGAAGCATTTCCCCAGCTAAAGCCTCCGATCGATGGTACGATCTCGTCATCCCGTCGATCAACGAGAATAGCCGTCGATAATGACTTTGTGACAAAAGGGGAAGCATTTCCCCAGCTAAAGCAGTCGATCGATGGGACGGTCTCGTCATCCCGTCGATCGACGGGAATACCCGTCGACTTTAACTTAGGCAAAAAATTTGAGGGAATTTTATAGCTACATGCAAAGTAAAAAAAACTACATATTTCTTGGAAAGGGGGTCTAACGCTCAAATTTTTTTGGAAACATTTTACTCCAACAAGAAGAAATTCAATGTAGCAGAAATAATTAACTTAAGAGCTTAAAAGCACACACAGATTTCCTACAAGAGTCAAATACTCAAGAAAAAAGAAAATTCCTGGAAGAGGGGAAAATAGAATAAATAATGAAATCAGAACATATACCCCCCAAAAAAATCTGAAAATACAACAAATTTCTAGGAAACGATCAATCAGCAAGAATACGATCACAAAAACTGTTGAAATTTTGAAGTAAAGTGGAGGTGTCCAGGCGGTCTGTTTTTGGGTGACCGCCGAGACTGCGCGGTCTGTGTTTGTATTCTGCCGGCCTGGCTCTGCCGGTCTGTTCTGGTGGACTGCTGGTTCTGCCGGTCTGTTCTTGATTGCTGCGGTCTATTCCCGAGTTGGTCTGCTGGTTGGCCTGTCTTCTTTGTTGGAAGACCGGGCGGTCTGTTCTTATGTGACCGCCTGTCCGGGTGGTTTGTGCTTGGCGATCTGGCGACTTATTCTAAGTCGGCCAGATGGTTCTTGTTTGCTCCTAGTGATCTAAGGGAGGAGCGATCTTGTGTCCGTGCAGCTTGTGCGCAGTCTCGTGTTCGCGCGACTTGTGCGCGATCTGCCTGCTGTTCTGTGGTCTTGCTCGGATGATCGTCCAAGTGGTCTGATCGCGCGGTCTGTCTTATGAGACTGCTGGAGATCTGACGGGTGGTGACTGTATCCCGGTTTGTGCGGTGACGACATCCATCTACCCGCCTATAAATAGGGATGCATGGCCCGTCATTCATAACGAGAACTGTAAGAACTGAGCCTGGGTTAATTCGTGCGGTCTCACTTTGAGGTCGGGCGGTCTCGGAAGCGAGTTGACTGTTTGTTGTGTTCGCAGGTTTGCGGTCAGCAGTTTGCGGTCTCCTTCCTTGTTGATTTCCAGCGGCTTGAATAAATAGTTCGGTAGCGGTCAGTCTGCGAACTGGTTTATGTTCGTTCTTATGCTGTCGCAGCGAGCTCAGCGATCAGGCGACCTTCAGCGGTTAGGCGATCTGAGTTGCGGTCTGGTACAGCTTCAGTTCTTCATTCCAATAAAGCTCCAGTTCGTGCGGTCTGAGGTGTGGTCTTGGAGTGCTGGCGGTCTGTCTGGTTTCTGTTTGCGCGGTTTCTGATCAAGCTGGGCGACTTCTGTAGTCGAGCGGTCTGTGCGGTCTCAGCTTGTCTAGCAGCCAGATTTGTTTTGGTGTGTTTTGTTCTTCTCGTCTCCGTGATTCTGATGAATCATGTCTCGCCATGTATACCTCGCACTGTAAATGAAGTTTGTGTTTCAATAAAGTTTCTTGTGTTGCTGTGTGGCATTGTGGTTGTTTGGCTTTAACTCAGTTGATGGAACTCCTGCTTACTCCTAAACGATTCAAATCAAAAATTTTAACATGGTATCAGAGGGAGGTTGTTGGAGTGGATAAGCAGTGATCAACTTGAGTTGCCATCGTCTTTGTGAAGAAGAGACCACATAGATTGCCATGGAAGGTAGATACGCAAGAGGACTTGGTATTGAACTCATTACATCGACTAACTATAAGAAATGGAGGCCGTGTTTGGCGAGCTATTTACTTGGCGAGGATCTATGGGAGATAGTTGGAGGAGAAGACACACAAGAAGTGTTTCTAGCAGGAGATAATAGGGCAGAGGTGAGACTTTGGAGGAGGACTAATGCTAAGGCAGAATTCACACTCAAGAGGGCTATCTCACCGGAGCTGTTTGACTACATCATTGGATGTAAATCTGCTGCTGAGATTTGGACGTCTTTGGACGGGCTATTTAATAAGAAGAATGTAGCTCGGCTACAGTTTCTTGCAAATGAGTTGGTGAAGGCCTCTCAAGGCGATCTTTCTATTTCTATCTTTTTTCTCAAGATGAAGACCCTCACAACTGAGATTTCTGCTTTGGACCCTGATGAGCCCATCTCAGAGGCAAAACTAAAGAGGCATATCATCCGTGGGTTGCGGAAGGAGTATCTTGCCTTTGTGACATCAGTTCAAGGTTGGGCAAATTTCGAACGACGACTCATCGGACCTTGACGATCTTGACGTTGGCCTTCCGATTCCTCGCTCCGGCGACGAAATCGACCTCCAAACCTCCTTCTCCAGCAGAAACCCTTGCTTTCTCTCCCTTTCATTCCCTCTTTCTCTCGATGAAGCTCGCGAAATAAGAACAGGGGAACTATTCATCTCGGAAGAAACAAGAAAACTTAATTAAGAAGAGGAATGTGGTTTCCAACTGGACTCCACTAACTTCTCTTAAACATAAATTATAAAAAGATTTTATAAAGAGTTACTTATATGTGTATATTTTTATAAGAATGTACATATATATATATACAAATACATATTTTGTCAGACTTATAAATATACATTAATTTTTTATAAGAATTTATATATATAAGTTTATACAGAATTTTGATAAGAAATTCTTATAAAATATATTTTGTATGCTAATTAAATATTTCATGCCGGGATGATTGGCATTGACTAAGCGTGATCGAATAAGGCTTATGAATTCAATTGCGTTCAAAGCATGTTGTGAATCGAGCATGAGGATTGATATGGTTTACACGTTTGGGTAGATGTATATAGTAAACTTGAACATGACATTAAACACACAAGTAGTCCTATAGGATCAAGGAGATTATTTCCCTTACATACACATGCCATTGCACATGAGTTATGACAACTCGGTATGGGTAGCAGTGACGGTTGGTGTGGATTATAGGATATGGTTATATCCTATGTTGTTATGCTAAGGAACCAATTGGTAGGTCCTTGTATGCTAATTAGCATTGATTGAACTTGTAATAGTAACTATGTTATGGACTTCCTTAGAAGACCTTGGGTTCATGATAGCACGAGTTGAGCATGGGAATTACTTGAGTATGTATAGTCGTCACATGGTTGCATAATGATCCTTATTAGAGGATTACTTGTGGCGGATCTACGGGCTCTCTAGTCATCACACAGACGGGAACTGGCAGATAGAACTTGGTCGGTTGGGCTAGGCTCTTTGTGTTTACTTCCAAAGACCCCTTTCGTGTTATTGACCGGTTGGTCTGGGCTCTTGGTATTTACTCCCCAAGACCCCTTCCGTGTCTAGTATGGAGGTGCTCCGTTGTTGTGGTTTTAGCGTCAAGGCGTACATATGGCCTAGGTCTAGTAGTGTGTATACCCACCTAGTAGTGGAGAGCCTGATCCACTGTCACCATCTAGCCACAATGGGTGATGCCTGAGGGGTTATCTACTCTCGAAAACTGGGAAGTAAAACTCTATGTCCACATAGCAAATTAGTGCGTGCGTAAACCATGGGTGAGACTTCATACATACATTCATTACGTTGCACCGCATAAAGATCCTCACTATATACACTTATATGGGCACTTATATATGATGAGTTACTTAATATTGCAAAAGTCCTTTAACTTATAAGCTTGTATGGGCATTTTTATAAGTTAAGTTTAATTCAGTTTTGTTTATACTTGCTCTATTATACCTTATTGCTGACTATACTGCTAGAGTAGATGTACTATTATACTCTTGACTCTCTACTGTGATTTATATGTCCTTGCCACTTGATATATTGTATATTACTAATTATATTACAGTGTTCTCCCTCCTTCCTTCCATCCGGCGCCTAAGAGTCACTGGGGAGAGTATTTGAAGCCACTTAGTCTTTATGACCAACAGTTGCTACGTCACTATTTTTAGGAGGACACCCATCGGCAAGTGGAGCAGTAGCGTACGACGTAGGAGGACAGCCAGGCCAGGGCGACAGGGCCTGAGTCTACGATACTTTCATTACCATCAGTGGTAGATGTGAGTGAGTGTTTTGAAATGTAGCCTTAGGGCAAATTTTGTACTCTGATATTTTGCAGGAGCTTTGTAGTTACTTGTCCTTTTGTACTTGATGGGACATCTTTACTTAATTGTGAATCTATGGCTTTTGTTGTTTTTCTATTATTGATGGCTTGGCATGATGATATTGGTTTAGCCGGCTGGATAGACGTGTGCGGGTACAGGTTAACCTGCGTGCTGATGCTACCGCAAGGCGGCTATTTTGGGCATAGGACTCTCCTCAGTCGTGTCTTGTGTTCCGAGAGGGGGGCCTTACAAATGGTATCAGCTTGCAACAATCCTGAGATAATGAAGTCCATTACCTCATGGTGCCACCCCGCGCCACTCTTCCATTTGAGGACAAACTGAATGAGCGGAATTAGTGGTGTGCCGATGTGTGATTCACATTAAGTGTGTCCATTACCTTCCTTTAAGTAGCCAACCTAACCGAAAATTCTACCTTACGTATAGATTCTGGTACGTTCAGAGCTAGAAGCTGGCACCCCCATACCTCTAGAGCCTACTTCTTTTCAGCAGTCTGAGTTAGGACAGACCTTGGCGACTATATTGGATGCCTTCAGGTCTCAACAGACCGCGGTGCAGCAACAGGTCCCGGGCTCAAACTGGTTAAGCATTTTCCGAGCTCTCTCTTGTCCCACCTACAATGGGATTCGGCGGTCCACACAAAGAAGTGGCTAGAATTTGTACAGGAGTTATTGGCAGGGATTCAATGCCCTGCCAGTATGGTAGTTACGTTGGCAGTCTCGACCCTAGATTTGCATGCAAAGAGGTGGTGGAAGTCCCTTATGGGCTCCACCTTTGAGGGACGTCGCTACATTGCCATAAGCTGGATTGAGTTTACTAGTGCGTTCTTGGAGCACCTTATCCCCTCTACGGCCTGTGATGAGCTCGAGGAGAGGTTCCTGCATCTAAATCAGGGTTCATGATCAGTAGTGGAATATCAGATCGAGTTTCAACACCTTGCCAGATTCGCGGACTCCTACGACTTAGATGATCGCAGTTACGCAAAGAGGTTCTACAAAGGTCTGTGAGACCCCCTTAGGTAGGCTCTTCTATTCATCGTTGATTCAATCCTGGCAAAAACCATAGAGATGACAAAGAAATAAGAGGCAGACCACTTGGGGGTCCAGCATGGTGAAATGAGACCCACAGAGAGTGTGATGGAAGCGGGACCCAGTTTTAGGAGGAGGCAGAGTGCCAGAGGCAGAGGAGGAAATTAGTGAGGAGGTGGTGGGCATTTCCATCATAACGTCTGGATGGAGCAGCAAGCCTAACAGTTAGCATTCCTCCTACATAAGCAGGCCCAGCCGTATCAACAACTTAGAGGGCCTTTCAGGTAGGGTTGTTTCCATTGACATCAGCCGTGTTGAAATTATTAAAGTGAAGTGGAGGTGACCGGGCGGTCTGATTTTGGGTAACCGTAGAGACCGCGCGGTCTGTTTTGGTATTCTGCCGGTCTGGCTCTGCGGTCTGGTTCTGTCGGTCTGCTGGTTGGCCGGTTTGTTTCTGGTTGTTGCGGTCTCTCTCTGAGTTGTTCTGCTTGATCTGTCTATCTTCTTTGTAGATGACCGGGCAGTCTGTTCTTATGTAACCGCCTGACCGGGCGGCTTGTGCTGGCGATCTGGCGACTTGTCTGATGTCAGCCAGATGGTTCTTGGTTTGCTCCTGGTGATCTAAGGAAGGAGCGTTCTTGTGCCCGCGCGGTTTGTGCGCGGTCTCGTGTTTGTGCGACTTGTGCGCGATCTGTCTGCTGATCTGCGGTCTTGGACCAGATGTTGTCTAAGTTGTCTGATCGCACGGTCTGCCTTGTGAGACCGCTAGAGATCTGACGGGTGGTGATTGTATCTCTCTTGTGCGATGACGACATCCGTCTACCCACCTATAAATAGAGGTGCAGGGCCCGTCATTCATAACGAGAACTGTAAGAACTAGAGCCTGGGTTAATTTGTGCGGTCTCAACTTTGAGGTCGGGCGGTCTCGGAAGCGAGTTGACTGTTTGTTGTGTTCGCAGGTTTGCAGTCAGCAGGTTGCGGTCTCCTTCCTTGGTAATTCCCCAGCGGCTTGGATAACAGTTCGACGGCGGCTTGTCTGCGAACTGGTTCTTGTGCTGTTTGCAGCGAACTCGGCGATCAGGCGACCTTCAGTGGTCAGGCGATCTGAGTTGCGGTCTGGCGACAGCTTCAGTTCTTTGTTCAGTGCAATAAGCGTCGGTTCGTGCGGTCTGAGGTGTCAGTCTTGCAGTGCAGGCAATCTGTCTGTTTTCTGTTCGCCTGGTCTCAGGTCAAGCCGGGCGATTTCTGGAGTCAAGCAGTCTGTGCGGTCTCTGCTTGTCAGACCTCCAGTTTTGTTTTTGGTGTGTTTGTTCTTCTCGCCTTCGTGATTCTTATGAATCATGTCTCGACATGTATATCTCGCACTGTAAATGAATTTTGTGATTCAATAAAGTCTTTTGTGTTGCTGTGTGGCATTGTGAAGAAGAGACCACATAGATTGTCATGGAAGGTGGATACGCAAGAGAGCTTGGTATTGAACTCCTCACATCGACTAACTATAAGAAATGGAGGTCATGCATGGAGAGTTACTTACTTGGCGAGGATCTATGGGAGATAGTTGGAGGAGAAGACACACAAGAAATATTTCTAGCAGGAGATAATATGGCAGAGGTGAGACTTTGGAGGAGGACTAATGCTAAGGCAGAGTTCACACTCAAGAGAGCTATCTCACCAGAGTTGTTTGATCACATCATTGGACGTAAATCTGCTGCTGAGATTTGGACGTCTTTGGACGGGTTGTTTAATAAGAAGAATGTAGCTCGGCTACAGTTTCTTGAAAATGAGTTGGCGAAGGCCTATCAATGTGATCTTTCTATCTCTACCTTCTTTCTCAAGATGAAGAACCTCACAGCAGATATTTCTGCATTGGACCCTGATGAGCCCATATCGGAGGCAAAACTGAAGAGGCAAATTATACGCGGGTTGCGGAAGGAGTATCTTGCCTTTGTGACTTCAGTTCAGGGTTGGGCAAATCAACCATCTCTGTTGGAGCTGGAGAACTTACTTGCTTCACAGGAAAGTTTGGCAAGACAGATGGCGGGGACTTCTATCTCTGGGGGAGATAGTGATGTGTTGTTCTCTGGGAAGAAGAAGAAGAAGTGGGAGAAGAAGAAGCCAGGTTATGATGGACCCTCTACATCAGGCCAGCAGGATAGGGGTTATGCTCCTAAGTCTGATGGGAAGAAGAAGGGAGAAGGACCATGGTGCTTCAGGTGCAATAAGACCGGCCACTTCAAGAAAGATTGTCGGGTTAATCTTCAGCTGGGACATGCAGCGGAGAAGGAGAAGCCAAAGTCTGATGAAGCTGGATGGGGAGGAGCCTTTGCGGCTAATATGACGGCTATGCCCATTAAGGCCTTGGCTGCCATCAACTTCGAAGAGGATTGGATTGTTGATTCAGGGTGTGGACATCATCTCACCGGGGATGAATCAAAGTTCTCTTCTTTGGCGCCTTACTCAGGTAACGATGCTATCATAACGGATGATAATTCTGTTCATGCAGTAGAACAAGAAGGAGTTGTCTCTTTGAGCAGTGATAAGGGTCCACTTACCTTGAGGAGTGTTTATCACGTGCCGGGTATGAAGAAGAATCTCTTTTCTGTAACCAATGCGGTCGATGCCGGTTATCACGTTCTGTTTGGCCCAACAGAAGTGAAGTTTCTTAAAACTCAACCAGAGATAAAATGTGATGTTATCCATGTTGGAAAGAGGGTGAAGGACTTGTTCGTGTTATCGACAAGTACCTATGTTGATAAAATGAAGACCAATGATAGCGTGGCTCTCTAGCATGAAAGGTTGGGGCATGTAGGCATGGACAAATTGAAGGCTATGGTGGTAAGGGGCCTTGTCAAGGGCTTGCCTAGCTTGTCCTCCTATGGAGACGGTCATGTTTGTGCGGGATGTCAGTTTGGTAAGTCTCATCGACTTCCATTTTATAAATCGCAAACAAGATGCAAAGCGCCGTTGGAGTGCATTCACGGTGATTTGATGGGACCGACTGCCACCCCAAGCCTTGGAGGCAACAGATATATGTTGGTGTTGATTGACGATTACACCAGATATGTCTGGGTGTATTTTTTGAAAGAGAAGTCGGAAGCTTTTGCGAGGTTCGTGGAGTTCAAGGAGCTAGTTGAAGGTCGGTTAGGCCTGCGGGTGAAAAAATTGAGAACTGACAATGGTGGGGAGTTCACCTCTGGTTAGTTCTCAAGTTTTTGCAGGAAACACGACATTCGGAGAGAGCTCACTTGTGCCCATACTCCACAGCAAAATGGCTTTGCAGAACGGAAGATCCGTCATCTGATAGAAACTTGCAAATGTTGGCTTCATGCCAAGAGTATCCCAAAGTCCTTCTAAGCGGAGGGAATGTCTTGTGCGGCTTACGTCATCAACAGGATGCCTCTAAGTCCTATCAACATGAAGACCCCTCACGAACTGTTGTTCAAGGAGAAACCAAGTGTTGCACACCTTCGGGTGTTCGGGTCAACCTGTTATGTGCATATTCCTGATGCTCTTCGGACAAAGCTAGATGTGAAAGCAAGGAAGCTAGTCTTTGTTGGATTTGATGAGTGGAAGAAGGGATGGAGATGCATGGATCCTGAGACTCGAAGATCTTTTGTATCTCGGGATGTGGTGTTTGATGAGGTGACTTCCTACAAGGGGAGTTCAGGAGTTGAACTACCAGAGAGCAGGGTTGATGAAGAAGGGAAGGCTGCGGAAAATCTTCAAGTGGAGTTGCCTGTTTCACCAGGAGCTCCTGTTGTGTCAAGCTCAGAGATGGAGGCTTCAGGTTCTGGAAGCAGGGGAGCGATGCTCCAAGTTCGTCTGGAAGAGGAGATAGCACAGAAGAAGCAGCTGAGGAGGTGGCTAGTCAGGTGCAACCTCTTAGGAGGTCGAAGAGGACTATTAAGCCACCAGATCGATACACAGGAGGAAACATGGTGAGCTTCGTCTCATGTTTCTTTGCTGGTCCCTTGGATGAGAGGGAGCCGTCGAGCTTTGAGAAGGCCAAAGGCGTGAAGCAGTGGGACATTGTTATGTAAGAGGAGATGGATGCTCTCAAGAAGAATGAGACTTGGTCTCTAGTGGCTAGGCCCAAGGGCATTACCCCTGTGACATGCAAGTGGGTCTATAAACTCAAGAAGAAGGCTGACGGTACGATCGAGAGATACATGGCTCGCCTTGTGGCTCGTGGGTTCTCACAACAGTATGGAGAAGATTATGATGAGACGTTTAGTCCAGTGGCAAAGATGACTTCGGTCTGATTTGTTATTGCTTTGGAGGCTTCAAGTGGATGGGAGATTTGGCAGCTCGATGTGAAGAATGCTTTATTATACGGAGAGATTAACAAGGATATCTTCATGATCCAGCCGCCGGGTTTCATCTCGGAGGAGTGTCCGGACAACGTCTGCAAACTGAAGAAAGCCCTGTATGGGTTGAAGCAAGCGCCTCGGGTGTGGTATGGAAAGATCGCGAAATATCTTCTATTCTGCAGGTTCTTTGCTTCAGACTCTGATCCTAGCTTGTTCGTCAAGAAGTAGGGGGCACTTTGGGTCATTGTCTTGCTATATGTGGATGACATGATTATCACCGGGAACTCGAAGGAGGCAGTAGCAAGGCTGAGAGCCGAGCTTGCCATCAGATTTGAGATGAAGGATCTGGGTGAGCTTCACCATTTCCTTGGACTCGAGGTTCAGAGGAGGGAGAGCGGAGTGCTCGTTTCTCAGGCCGGATATGCGGAGTGGATCGTTCAACGATTTGGCATGGAGGAAGGGAAGAGAAGCTCTATACCTTTGGAACAATATCATAAACTTCAGAAGGATGAGGGGAGAGTTCAATCTGATCCGTTGGTGTTCTGAGCTCTGGTTGGGAGCTTGATCTACTTGACCATCACGAGGCCTGATATTGCTTATGCAGTTGGCAAAGTGAGTCGGTACATGGCGGAGCTGCGGAAGCCTCATCTTCTAGCGGCAAAAGGAATTTTGAAATATGTGAAGTCGACCTCTGATTTGGGTCTCCTATATAGGAGAGGGTCAAGCTTGGAGTTGCTTGGATACATGGATGCTGATTACGGGGGAGACGTGGATGATCAGAGATCAACGTCTGGCTTTTTCTTTATGATGGGCCCCACAGCTATTTCTTGGTGCAGCAAAAAGCAGGACTCAGTGTCTGTATCTACCACAGAAGCGGAATACAAGGCTTCGGCCTTGGCAGCTTAGGAAGTCGTTTGGCTCAGGAGGTTGGTAGAGGACGTTCATGAGGAGGTTCGAGGTCCCACTATGCTACGCAGGGACAATGAGAGTGCTCTCAAGCTAGTTAATAATCCAGTCTGTCACGCGAGGACCAAGTATATTGAGATTGAACACCATTTCATTCGTGAAAAGGTGTTGGGAGGATCTCTGATGGTCGAGCATGTTCGGAGTACGGACAATGTTGCAGACATCTTCACAAAGCCGCTGGCAAAAGGACCGTTTACCCGGTTGCGGAGTTTACTCGGGTTAGTTTCCACTTCCCACTTCAAGGGGGAGTGTTGATATTATTAAAGTGAAGTGGAGGTGACCGGGCGGTCTTGTTTTGGGTGACCGCAGAGACCGCGCGGTCTGTGTTGGTATTCTGCTGGTCTGGCTCTGCGGTCTGGTTCTGTCGGTCTGCTGGTTGGCCGATTTGTTTCTGGTTGTTGCAGTCTCTCTCCTAGTTATTTTGCTTGGTCTGTCTATCTTCTTTGTAGAAGACCGGGCGTTCTGTTCTTATGTAACCGCCTGACCGGGCGGCTTGTGCTGGCGATCTGGCGACTTGTCTGAAGTCAGGCAGATGGTTCTTGGTTTGCTCCTGGTGATCTAAGGAAGGAGCGTTCTTGTGCCCGCGCGGTTTGTGCGCGGTCTCATGTTCGCGCGACTTGTGCGCGATCTGTCTGCTGATCTGCGGTCTTGGACCGGATGTTGTCCAAGTTGTCTGATCGCGCGGTCTACCTCGTGATACCGCTGGTGATCTGATGGGTGGTGATTGTATCTCTCTTGTGCGGTGATGACATCCATCTACCCGCCTATAAATAGAGGTGCAGGGCCCGTCATTCATAACGAGAACTGTAAGAACTAGAGCCTGGGTTAATTCGTGCGGTCTCAACTTTGAGGTCGGGCGGTCTCGGAAGTGAGTTGTCTGTTTGTTGTGTTCGCAGGTTTGCGGTCAGCAGGTTTGCGGTCAGCAGGTTTGCGGTCTCCTTCCTTGGTAATTCCCCGGCGGCTTGGATAACAGTTCGGCAGCGACATGTCTGCGAACTGGTTCTTGTGCTGTTCACAGCGAACTCGGCGATCAGGCGACCTTCAGCGGTCAGGCGATCTGAGTTACGGTCTGGCGACAACTTCAGTTCTTTGTTCAGTGCAATAAGCTTCAGTTCTGAGGTGGCGGTCTTGCAGTGCAGGCGGTCTGTCTATTTTCTGTTCGCGCAGTCTCAGGTCAAGCTGCGCAATTTCTGGAGTCGAGCGGTCTGTGCGGTCTCTGCTTGTCAGACCGCCAGTTTTGTTTTTGGTGTGTTTGTTCTTCTCTCCTTCGTGATTCTTATGAATCATGTCTCGCCATGTATGTCTCGCACTGTAAATGAATTTTTTGATTCAATAAAGTCTTTTGTGTTGCTGTGTGGCATTGTGGTTGTTTGGCTATAACTCAGTTGATGCAACTCCTGCTTACTCCTAAACTATTCAAATCAAAATTTTAACAAGCCGGGCCACATTCGATGCTTTTTCCCTCAGTTGCAAGGGAATGCTCTAAATCGCCCCATGGTTCCCCCAGCAGCCCCTCCAACACAGCAGGGCCGAGGCCAAGGACGAGGTCGGGGACGAGGACCTCACGGTAGAGGCCTATGGTAGGATCAAATGTATGGACTAGATCTCGCATAGCCCCAGAACCCTAAGGAGGTCATCACAGGTACTTTAGTGTTTTCCTTATGATTACTTAGTACCTTGCAAAACCATAGCTTTAGGTTAACTTATGACCCAAACAACAAAAATCACTCAGGTATAGTACTTGTCTGTGGCAAACCCGCATACACCTTGTTCGATACAGGTGCCTCACACTCGTTCGTCTTAGAGGAATTCATAGACAATCTGGACCAAGTGCAACACTTTGAAGGCATCCATAGGAAGGTGTGATTTGCGGACGGGTTAGAGATAGTATCTTGCGCCAAGTACAACATGAATGTAGAGATTAGAGGAAAGATATTTGAAGCACCGACGACGCTTTTAAAGATGATAGATTTTTGACCTGATCCTGGGCATGAATTGGCTGCATTGGAGCCATGCTAAGATCGACTTCCCGATAAAGAAAATTGTGCTGAAGCATGAAGATTCTGAAGTAGTGATCGAAGGTATTATCCCGGCCTCCCGTCACTTCATATCCTCTATTCAGGATGTTAAAGCCTATGAACAGGGGGGCGAAGTTGTTATGATATGTTTTGAGATGAAGGAGATAGAGGTCAACATGAATGATGTACCAGTACTTCAGGATTTATCTAATGTTTTCCCAAAAAAGTTACCAGATTACCTCCACCTAGGGAAATGGACTTCCACATAAGGTTAATACCTCGTTCTAAACATATTTCTCGGTCTCCATACCGGATGGACCCTAAAGAACTAGCAGAGTTTCGGGTTCAGTTACAAGAGTTGGTGGACTCAGGATTTGTTCTCCTTAGTTCATCACACTGGGGAGCCCCTATTTTGTTCGTTAAGTAGAAGGATGGATCCTTACGATTATGCATAGATTACCGAGACCTCAACCGGTTGACGGAGCGGAATACCTATCCCTTACCCTGGATCGATGAGATTTTCTATCAGGTGGTAGGAGCCTATTGGTTCTCCAAGTTGGACTTGCGATCGGGGTACTATCAACTGAGGATACATGAGAAGGATTTTCCAAAAACAACATTTAGCTCGAGGTACGGACTGTAAGAGTTCACAGTCATGCCATTTGGGCTCACAAATGCCCTTCCATGTTCATGAGTCTGATGAATCGCGTGTTTGGGCCTTAACTTGATGTCTTCGTGATTATGTTCATCGATGATATCTTAGTTTATTCGAAGTCAGAGGAGGACCATATGAAGCACCTGGCTTTGGTATTGGAAAAACTGTGGGAATATTAGTTATTCGCCTAGTACAGTAAGTGCATGTTCTGGCTCCGGTAGGTTGATGGCGACGACGCCCCGCCATATGTTCGTGACCAATTCCTTGACGACGATGACTCGACGCATTATTTTGATCGTTGCCGCAACACTACATTTGAAGACTCTGGTGGACGATGTCGCAACAACAATCATGGTGTACTCTATCGCCGCGACAACCATTTTGAAGAACGCCATCGCCGCACCATCATGACGAACGCCATCATCGTTACAACCTTCGTCCGCGGCGTAAGATTAATAATTAATAATTATAATTATCTTATTATAACTATTAATTAAAATTTTATCTAGCTTTGTCTTTATTTTTGGACTTGTTTATGTCCATGTTTTATTTTTTATTTTGGACTGCGTTTAGCCATGCTCATAGTTTATTTTAATTTCGGACTGCGTTTAGCTATGTTTGTTAGCTAGCCTATAAAAGGCCTTCTTGTATTAGATTTGATTAGTATTGAATAATAAGAAAAAACCTAAACCCTAAATTTCCCTCTTGAGTTTCTCCCTCTCCTAGCCGCCCCCACTCTCTTTCTTCCTTAATTGGATTTTGGCCCCATCTTGGCCGCCCATCTCTTCCTCCCTCCTCTTGGCCGCCGGCCACCACCTCTCCTTCCCCCTATTCTCTTCCTCCCTTAAACTTCAGCCCTCTCACATAGCCTCCCCCTTCAAACATCCTCATCTTAGAAGTTTCGGCCAAAGGTGAAGAAAGAAGAAAAACGGCTAGTAGTTTCGGGAAATCAAGATCCGGCGTGAAGCAATCAAGGTGAATTAGTTTCTCTCCATTCGACGCAGTTTCGGTGGATCCGTAGAAGAATGATTCGGCGAGTGCATGCTTGAGGATAATCCCATCTCAAGTGGGATACCAAAATTTCTACTCGTGAGATTTTTTCCCTCTTGTTAATTTCTTGTGGTGGTAAATTTTGGCGTGATCCTCGAATCACTTGGATAATCGTGGTTTTCTTCGATTGATTTGTGTGATCTTCTATTTCTTTTTAATTTTTGAAGAGGATTGGCGAACCTCAACTTTTTGTTGGGAGAGATCTACCCTTTTGAATCGTAATTTTTGGTAAATCTCTTTTGGTGCAACTCAAGCTCGTTCGGACCGGGTGGGTCCTTTTAGTCGGGAAGAATATTGGCATATAGCCATCTATTCAACATCTAACGGCATAACTACCCATACGTTAGCATCTAATTGATAATTATTGCGTTGCGTGTACGTTACGAGTATTTTTGTGCGAACGTAAAATTTGGGAGCGTTGAGAGATAACGCGTGTTTGTTCGTAGCGATCGTGTAGGAGACCGTAGCCTGCATCAATTTGGTGTCAGAGTGAGGTTCGTGTCAATTTCTTAATTGACGCATTCCTAAAATTTTCTTAGAACGCCGACACACACAATATTCACACGATTTCGTGTTCAAAATTTCAAAAATTTTAATTTCTGGTCTGTGAATAGCAGCCTAATAATTTTATTTCTCTGCGAAAATAAAAAAAAAATTATGAGAATTCTCCATATTTTTATCAGTAAGAAAATCAAAAAAATATTTTAATTACCCTAGTTATTAAGTGGGAATAAAATTATATTTCATAAAATTTTGACATGTTTAAAATTTCTAGTCTGCGAATAGAGCCTAACTTTTTTATTTTTTCTACGAAAATAACAAAACAAAGAATTAAAATTCTAGAAATTCAGATTCAAATTTTTGAAATTCAAATTCAAAATTCAAAATTTTGAATTTAAAATTTTTGAATTTCAAAATTCAAATTTTTGAAATTCAATTTTTTTTTCACATTCAAAATTCAAATTTTTGAATTTCAAATTCAAATTTTTGAAATTTAAAATTCAAATTTTTGAAATTAAAATATTTCTGGAAATTCAAAATTTTCTGGAATTTCAAAAATTTTCTCCTTATAAAATTCTCTTTTATAAATCTGTCTAGTTTAGACTCAAAAATTTTCTATCATTGCATGTTCACTAGTTTTGGTCTCGAGTACTCACCTACTCTTCGGGTATGGCTCATGACATTTATGTTTCACATTTAGATTACTTGTATGCCAAAGTTATGGCTAATCGCACCCCAACTTTGCCTCGTGACGTGAGACAACCAAATCGAAACCACTCGCCGGTTGATGATTTTCGATGTGAGATGAATCAACAACTGGGGGAGATTTGGGAAATGGCGGCCCAACTTTCGGCCAACCGAACCCCCTCCTATGTCTTCATACCATCGAACACAAATGTTTGATGAGTTATCTTCCCTTAGAGAAGGGAATCGATCAGTTGCGGAGTACATGGGCCTCCTGAAGGACATGATGGCTTAGTGCGATGTTAGGGAGATGTCCGAGGTCACCCTTTCACAGTTTCGTAAGGGGCTTAACCCCATCATTCAAGGTAAACCCCTTCGTTATGAACACACAGACTTAAGCTCCACCTATAATGTTGCGTTGGATATTGAGAAACATCTTGCTCAGAAGTCCAAGTCTCGTTCTTTTCAGAAGGACAAGTTCATCTTAGGACCTCCCCCTCTGTTATCCCTGAAAGATAAGGATAAGTTCCGGTCCACTGACTCGAACTCGGTTGTCATTACGGCTAGGGATGTCATAAGCCCGCGGTGTGTGAGTATTCCAGTTAGTGAGGGTCCTCCCATAATTATTACACACAATGCGTCGGGAATGTCTCCTCCTGAACCTTCTGATCTAGTTGTTGATTTTTCTGATGATTCTGAGTTAGTGCCTTTGATTGAGCCAACCGCTGAGGGCGATGTCTTTATTGAGGAAGAGCTTAGCGTTATTGAGACGTTGGTTATCCCAAGTGTCATGGAAGTGGATCTCCCCTCGGTAGTGCCACTCCTTGGGATTACGCAACCTGCCGTCGACCTATTTCCAGGTCTGTCACCTATGATAGTTGAGGAATCGTCTGATGACCGTGTGTTCGCAGATGTACCTACTATGTTGAAAGATTTACCTTGCGAGGGAAGGTTAATATTGGGTGACTTTAACGTTGAGAACCTAGAAGATATTTGTAACGCCCCTGATTTTCGTCAATTATTTTTCGTACCCGTTGTGACGTAATTTTGGCGTAAGGGCGTTACGTCAGCTCTTTTGGTAGTGTTTCGAGCCTTAGCTTAGTTGGAGCTCGTGATTCAGATCGAGCGTGCGAGATTTCGCGTCGTTTCGAGTTAAAGTGAAGGTTTGGAGTAATTATCAAGATTTTAGCTTCAGGAGGCTTTATCCGGAGTTTGGCTTGTCAGAATTGAATTCTGACTTCGCCGTTGGATTCGTAGCGCCGTGTTTTAGTTAGGGTGCGAATTTCGTAGAAATCTGAGGTGTTTTGGTCGCCCTCGCAGTTTTAAATAATTTGGAGGATTAATTATTTATTTAAATAATAAATTAGGTTTATATATAAGCCTAAAAATCCTTCCCTTCTCCATTCATCTCCTTCCTCGATCAAAATCAGCCGCCGAAGGTTAGGGCGAGAGCGGAGTTTCGTGGAGCCTTCAACCGGCGATTTCTAGAGCTGTAGTGGTCGGAATCGAGTTTGGTTTGAAGATTTGGAAAGCTCTCGGCGAGATCTTCGTCTTAGTGGTAAGCTTGTTCTTCTTCGTGGAAGTTTTGGAGTTATGGAAATGACCTAACTCTTCCTTTCGGTCCTTAACGCTCCAGGTCTTCGTGCTCGGGAGTTACCTTGGCATTCGGAGCGGAGTTAGGCGAGTTTTGCAAGGTTAAGGCAAGTGGTTTCTTCCTCTTTCTCTCTTGATTCTTTTGACGGTTGGTTTGCTCGTTTTGAGCTCTTGTCATGCTGTTTAGCAAGAGTTTGTGTGTTTGGTGTAGTAACTTATGATCTAGAACCTTCCCTTGATTTTCTCCTCCTCAATCTTACCCTAATATCAAGTTTTTTCCCCTTGTTCTTGCGGTGGCTCGAGAGACAGATTTGGATGTCTCGAGACATAGCTGATGTCTCGAGACATAACTGTCTCTGTCTTTGGGGATGTCTCGAGACATAGCTGATGTCTCGAGACATGCCTGTCTCTGCAGCTTTGGATGTCTTGAGACATAAGGGATGTCTCGAGACATAGCTGTCTCTGGCCCTTTCTTGTCTCGAGAGACACCTTTCATGTCTCGAGAGATTTCTCTTGTCTCGAGAATTACCCTTCATATCTCGAGAGATTTCTCTTGTCTCTGGCGCTGCCCCTTGGACCCCGTTAGGGGCTCTGCCCCTAAGACCCCGCCAGGGGCGCGGCCCCTTGGAACCCCGCCAGGAGCGCATGTGATTTCGTTGCGATTCTCATGTTTAAATCTTGTGTCCTCTCAAGCGCACAAGGATGTTGCCAGTATCCCTTCGGTGCTCCTGATCTTGAATCCCTTTTGCTTGAATTCTTTTACTCGTTGTGGTCTGTTAACGTTCGAGTTTACTCTTATGATTCGTCATGATTTATGCTTCTGATTACTTCTCCTCCTTCTTGAAACCTTGTGCCTCTTACAAGGGTACAAGGAATTTTGCCCAAGTCTCTTGGGTGTCCTTGATCGTGAATCCCTCGAGCTTGAACCCCTTTGCCTTTTTGGTTCAATGACTCCGAGTTTCCCCTTATGAATCGTTTGATCAGCAGTTATCTCATGGTGACCCTATCCTTAGGGTGTTTCTTCTTAGTATTTGTGATGTTAGCAGTATGCGGTGATGTTGCTAATAACTGCATTGCGTCTTTGATCATGTTTACCTCCTATCAAAATTCTAAACCTGCTGTGATCTTGCAAATCTTTGGTTTCGCTTGTGATCCATCTTGATCGGTGTGTGCCTTGCTTTGACCCTATCTCTTAGGGTATCCCTGTTGATTGTTTCTCGGGCTTCGTCCCGTGTCTTAATGATTTAATTAAAATGAATATATGCTTTTAGCTTTGCACGGTGGCCATTTCATGGACGTGATCAGCAGGCGTTGCCTGTGTCCCTGTGGGCCGTGTTTGGGTGGTTGGGTCTAGAAGTACCCCCACCTGGATTTGGGCTTGGGTTGCGGAGGTAAGAAACCGCACCCGTTTATTTGAGCTGATCAGTCTCATGTATGAAAAATTTACAAGATAATTAATTTATACTTGCTCCTACTTATGATATTTGGTTGCACTTGGTGCTTTGCTTAGCTCCTTGTTTCAGAGCTTCTTTTCAGTGAATCAGGCTTGGGTTGGTACCCCGTATGCCTTTATTGCTTGTCTTTTCCTTATTTCTTGCCACTTGCAATTCCCTTGCTGAGGCGTTCTTGTTTATTGAATGCCTCAGGTCCAGAGCCGTAGTGGTTGGTGGAGTAGCCCGAAGTCTTCGGGAGTTTTTAGCTGCTGTTTACCCCGCTGCTGCGAGGTAGTAGTAGTTGTTGTTGTTTGCTTTTCCTTGTGTTCAGACATGCTAGTTTGGGCCAATGGGTTAGTGTCAGCTTGTTGACGCTCATTGTGCCTCTTTGATACTTTATAGTTTACTTACCAGTTTATGCCACTGCTTTTAGATGTGATACCTTACTCTCTGGGAATGATTTATGACTAGGTGCATTATAGTGATAAAATGGCTTTTTCATTCATCTTCATCTCATCATTTTTAACTAAAACCCTTAGTTTTAAAGTCACCTAAAGATATTTTCTATACTTATACTACGCCTAGATAAGTGCATATCATCTACTTTATGTCCTGCCTTCACGTGCATATAGGACCTTAAATGAACTAAATCAAGTGTTTTCCGCTGCAGTTACATATATAATTTTCTCTGTGGACTAGTTGATCCACGAACTGAGAGACACAGTTCTGACTCTAAACCCTAATAAATGATTTCAAATGATGATTATCGTGAAATCATGTTTTCAACTATCAAGTAATAGGTTCCAGCCTGAGCGTCTGCAGTTGTCTCCTGCATGACGTGGCATCATGACGCGTATTTTCTCTTCCTCTGATATTCTTAATTCCTGAGAAAATGCGGGTTGTGACAATATTTCTTTGATGTTATCACCTTTGCCTGAAGCTCATTGTGAATTAGAAATTGTGTCAGGTTCAATTTTGCCGGTCCTCCCACCTGACCCGTGGAATCGACATGCAGAATTTATAGGACCTGAATTTATTATGTCGCATGTTGGACATGTGTGTCGCATCCCTTTGTTTGATAATAACAAATCCTCTAAGCAAGAAATCAATAATAGTGTTTATAGATAAAGTAGGCAAGATAAAAGTGCAACTATAGTATATGGTAAGCATGATGAAATTGTGCATACTCCCCCTCTCTTAATGCTCCCCCTACATAAATGCAATTTATGTGTTACTCCCTGTAAATGATAGATTTCATGAATTATAGTCTCCCCTTATTTATCTATATTTCTCATATATAGATTTCTTCAATTAATCTCCCCCTTTTGGTATTATCAAAAGAAGGTGGGGGTGAGGGTAGTAAGAAGGCATTAATATATCATGATCGAGCTTTTCGAAATATAAATAATGATAAAGAGTTTAAGCATAGCATATATAAGAGATTTCAAATATAAAGATAAGAGTTGTAAGCAAGCGGAAGATTATAATAAACATCTTTTTGTAAGCATGAAAAGCATAAGTAGAAATATGAGTTTTAGTTCAAATTTGAAAGATGTTTTAATCTTTTTGAAATCTCAAAGTTTTTCATAAAAATACCAAGCATGAAATGAACAAATCAAAGAGAGATTATACTACAATGTTACTTAATTCCAAGTTCAAGAGATACCAAAATAATTTAGTAATTTCCATAGAATTATAAGAAGATTTTTTATTCCCTTATTCACCCCCCCCCCCCTCTAAGGGCGCCGTAAGATCCAACACCGCATTCTAGCCAGTTGGTTTTGCCTATGTTACAAGCCCCTCCGTTAGCCATGTCCTGTCGGACATGTTTTGTTGAGTTGTTAGATTTTGTGCTCAGTCTTTTCACCACCCTTCGTAGATCTGACTACGCATCACCTTTGATTGATAATTTTTTTAGTGCCCATCTATGGATTTGTTGGCAGTCGCGAGCGATTATGATTCTGTGGCGACTGTACCCCTGGACCTAGTTTCTTCACGACGTACTTACTCATCCGGTCCAGTTGCGCATATTTTTCCTCCAGTTGCTTACCACATTCACCTACACGTGCCTATGATTTTAGCTGACCACATGGGACTTGGTATTTACTTTTTCCTCATGCTCAGTTAGCGAATAATAATTCTAAAAATAGATTAATGGATTTATCACCGAATGTAATCGTGCACGGTTATAAGGCACCAGTGCCACTTGACTTGATTCTGTTACCTTCATCTTATAAGTCAAGTTAATTTGCACAAGACTTTGCCCCTCACGTTCATAATTCACACAATCACATTAAGGACATGCTAGCAACTCAATACGCATCTTATAAATCACATGCTAACGTACATAAGAGATCATCTCACTTGTAAGTTGGCGATTTGGTTATGGTACGTCTCATCCCTAAACGATTGCCTTCGGGTACCATACAAAAGTTGGCAAATTGGCGAGCGGGTCCATTTCAAATTTTAAAAAAATTAGGAGAAAACGCTTTTCTTTTGGAGTTACCCATTGATTGAGGAATCTCCCCTATTGGATTTAACACCATAGATTTCTCCACCACTTGAATTAACTGACTATCTGTTTGGTTCCACTACATTTTCTAATGGGTTGGGGGGTGAGCTTCTGCCCGGTTCGCTCTCTTCTTCGGTTCCTACTGGAGGTACGTCTAATGTTGATGATGAAACTTTTTCTCCTTATTTGCCTAATGCATTTCCAAGGGTTCCACAGACCTTTGCTTTGTCTGACAGGTGTTTGTTGATGTCCCACTCATCGGTGATGAGTGATTTTGAGTGGGGGTGGATTGATGGCGACGACGCCCCGCCATATGTTTGTCACCAGTTCCTTGACGACGCCGACTCGACGCTTTATTTTGATCGTTGCCGCAACACTACATTTGAAGACTCGGATGGACGATGCCGCAACGACAATCATGGTGTACGCCATCGCCGCGACAACCATTTTGAAGAACGCCATCGCTGCACCATCATGACGAACGCCTTCACCGTTACAACCATCGGCAGCGGCGTAAGATTAATAATTAATAATTATAATTATTTTATTATAATTATTAATTAAAATTTTATCTAGCTTTGTCTTTATTTTTGGACTTGTTTATGTCCATGTTTTATTTTTAATTTTGGACTGCGTTTAGCCATGCTCATAGTTTATTTTAATTTCGGACTGCGTTTAGCTATGTTTGTTGGCTAGCCTATAAAAGGCCTTCTTGTATTAGATTTGATTAGTATTGAATGATAAGAAAAAACCTAAACCCTAAATTTCCCTCTTGAGTTTCTCCCTCTCCTAGCCGCCCCCTCTCTCTTTCTTCCTTAATTGGATTTTGGCCCTCCTCTTGGCCGCCCATCTCTCTTCCTCCCTCCTCATGGCCGCTGGCCACCACCTCTCCTTCCCACTATTCTCTTCCTCCCTTAAACTTCAGCCCTCTCACATAGCCGCCCCCTTCAAACTTCCTCCTCTTGGAAGTTTCGGCCAAAGGTGAAGAAAGAAGAAGAACGGCTCGTGGTTCCGGGAAATCAAGATCCAGCGTGAAGCAATCAAGGCGAATTAGTTTCGGGCGAGTGCATGCTTGAGGATAATCCCATCTCAAGCTGGGTAACGAAATTTCAACTCGTGAGATTTTACCTCTTGTTTATTTCTTGTGGTGGTAAATTTTGGCGTGATCTTCGAATCACTTGTATAATCGTGGTTTTCTTCGATTGATTTATGCAATCTTCTATTTCTTTTTAATTTTTGAAGAGGATTGGCGAACCTCGAGTTTTTGTTGGGAGAGATCTACCCTTTTTGAATCGTAATTTTTGGTAGATCTCTTTTTGTACAACTCAAGCTTGTTCGGACTGGGTGGGTCCTTTTAGTCCGGAAGAATATTGGCATATAGCCATCTATTCAACCTCTAACGACGTGACTACCCGTACTTTAGCATCTAATTGATAATTATTGCGTTGCATGTACGTTGCGAGTATTTCTGTGCGAACGTAAAATTTGGGAGCGTTGAGAGGGAACGCGTGTTTGTTCGTAGCGATCGTGTCGGAGACCGTAGCCTGCATCATAGGTTGTATTTTTGGGCCATGTGATTAGTGGGTCAGGATTAGCTGTGGATCCTGCCAAGGTGCCTGCTGTAAAAGAGTGTCATCCATTGAAGTCGGGAGCAGATGTGCGGAGCTTTGTCAGACTTGCTGGTTACTACTACAAGATTGTTGAAGGATTTTCTAAGATCGCACTCCCTCTCACTGCTTTGACCAAGAAATGTGCGTCTTTTATATGGTCACCCAAGTGCGAGGCTGCATTCCAAGAGTTGAAGGATCGCCTTACCTCTACACCATTCCTTGCCCTACCATCTGGGAAGGAAGGATTCCAGATATATATTGATGCATCATACCATGGTATGGGAGTTGTGTTGATGCATCACGGGCACGAGATTTCGTACGCCTTGAGACAGCTGAGGAAACATGAGGCGAATTACCAGTGCATGATTTGGAACTGGGAGCAAGTGTATTTGCCTTAAAGATTTGGAGGCACTACTTGTACGGCGTCCACTGCGAGATCTTTTCTGATCATAAGAATCTCAGGTACGTTCACACGCAGAGATACTTGAACATAAGACAACGTCGGTGGTTGGAATTTTTGTGTGACTATGAGCTCACTTTGAACTACCACCCAGGGAAGGCGAATTCAGTTGCGGATGCATTGAGTAGGAAGGCACCCGCGGGAGCACAAAATTCTAGATTGATGGCCATGGAGTTGGCCAAAATGCTCGAGGAGATGGAAATTACCCTTGTTTCCAAGGATTGCCCTGAGATTTTCACTGAGTATTTAACCGCACTGAGTATAGTTAGTGACATTCGAGATTGGATACGGGCCTAGAAAAGGAAGGATGCAGCTCTGGCCCCAGTATTCCAAGCACTCGAGGATTGTTCGGCTGAGCAGTATACTTTGATGGACAACCTCGTTCATTTCCACGATAGAGTATTTATTCCTGCAGGAGGTGGGATCGAGGAAGACATTCTGAGAGAGGCTCATTGCACAAAGTACTCGGTGCATCCTGCGATGTCCAAAATGTATACTGATTTGCGGAAGACTATGTTATGGCCGGGAATGAAGAGGGGTGTTACTTATTTTCGTGACACTTTGTGAGAATTGCAGTCACTACCCATCATCAAGTGGAAGTTTGAAGACATTTCCATGGATTTTGTTCACGGTCTTCCCCTATCTCGTTTCGGGAATGACTCAGTTTGGGTGATAGTGGATAGACTAACGAAGGTGGCCCGGTTCATCCTGATAAGGAAGGAGGAACATGTGGATGTTTTGGTGTGTCTCTTCGTGGAACAATTCGTCAGATATCATGGAGTGCCCAAGACTATCATTTCAGATCGGGATGGACGATTAACTTCTAGAGAATGGAGGGCAGTGCAAATGTATTTAGGCTCAAAGTTAACTTTTAGCACTACTTTCCACCCGCAGACGGACGTCCAGTCGGAAAGAACTATCAGAACAATGGAGGATCTACTGCGGTTATGCGTTTTGGATAGAGGAGAGCCGTTGGAGAGACTGCTACCGTTGGTAGAGTTCTCGTATAATAATAGTCAATAGGCAAGCATCGGGATGGCTTCTTATGAGGCACTCTATGGTAGGGGGTGCATGCCACCCTTGTCATGGGTACATGATGAGGATCAAAAGGAGTTAGGGGTGGAGTACATTGATGACACTGATGTGATGATAAGGCTAATCAGGAATCACATGCTAGAGGCTCAGAGCCGGCAAGCAAAGTATTATGATGCAAAGCACAAGATGGTGGAATTTTAAGTGGGTGGCAAAGTTTTCTTGAAGATTAGACTGATGCATGGAGTGTTGCATGTTCGTGGAAGGAAGAAACTTAGCCCGCGGTACTTGGGGACTTATTCCGTCTTGGAGTGGATGGGTCCCATAACATATAGGCTGGAGTTACCGTTGGAGTTGGAAAATTTGCAATACGTATTTCATGTGTCCTCCCTTCGAAAGGCACTACTTCATCCTGAGTAGTTCGTCACCACTACTTTTAGTCCCGTGGCAACTGACAGATCTGTCCAGTTAGAGCCTGTGCGGATAGTAGACACTGAAATCTGGAAGTTGCGGCAGAAAAGTGTTTCTTTGATAAAGGTCCTATGGTCCAATCACGGGAAGCAGAAGTACACTTGGGAACCTATGGACCTTATGCAACGGCGTTATCCGGACTTGTTCCTACAAGGTTTGAATGAAATTGTGTCGAACCTTGTACTTTAAACACCGTTGCCCAAACTCAATTTCGGGGACAAAATTATTTAATTATTTATAGGATTTGTAACGTCCTAATTCAAGCTAGGCCCCTCGAATGCGCGTATGGTAAGTTGACTCAGGCTCGTGGTGCACTTGAGTGAGGAGAAAAGTCGGTGCGACAAAAGGTTTGATTCGATGATTTGTCGAGAGGACTCGACGATTTGTCGAGAGGACTCGACGATTCGTCGAGTGGGACTCAATGAATTCATCAAGTAGGGACTCGCCGACCCGTCGAGTGGGACTCGTCGGCCCGTCGAGTGGGACTCGTCGGCCCATCGAGTGGTACTCGTTGGCCCGCCGAGTGGGACTCGACGGCCCGCCGACTGGGACTCGACGGCCCGCCGACTGGGACTCGACGGCCCGCCGAGTGGGACTCGACGGCCCGCCGAGTGGGACTCGACGGACCGCCGAGTGGGACTCGACGGCCCGCCGAGTGGGACTCGACGGACCGCCGAGTGGGACTCGACGGACCGTCGAGTGGGACTCGACGATTTGTCGAGTGGACTCGATGATTCATCGAGAGGGCTCCACGATCGTCGAGTGGGACTCGACGAATTTATTGAGTAGGGAATCGATGGCCTGTTGAGTGGGACACGACAAATTCATTGAGTAGGGAATCGATGGCCCGTCGAGTGGGACTCAACGGCCCGTCGAGTAGGACTCGGCGATTCGACGAGACCACTAGACGAATTCATCGAGTATCGGTCCTGTACCATTTTATTTCGACTGAATCGATGTGTCGGGATCTGCGCCATCCAGAAAAGGCTTATTTGAGTTATTAAAGTCTATTTTATATCTTCTAATCTAGGTGGTCTTATAAGATAGTGACATGTGGCATTGTTGTCCAATCCAGAGCATGGGAAGAGTAGTAATTTAATCAGATTCTTTTATTAGTCTTGGACAAGAAGCCATCCGTAAGAAATAGGAGAAAATATTCAAAACTAATGACAAGATCACCGGAGATCACTGTCACCATGCCGCCAAGGATGAGGACGCAATCTGTGACCGAAAATCAGGTGACTTCCGCCCCCTCTCCCTTGGTGCTAGATCATTAGATCTAAAATATGAGAGATATTGGGCTCAAGAGAGCTTAATTTCAACGAGATTAATGGAGTGTTCTAGGAAGTGACCACATTAGAACTTTCATTCTAGGGCATCATTCGACGAGAAAATATCTTCAATCAATTCCTCTCTTCAATACAAAGTTATAAGACTTGATTTCGTGGAGAACGGTGGTCTATTGACGGAGTATTGGAGGAGAGAATGCGAAATAATTTATGTGTGTGCTGGAGGAAGAAGATGAACAGATGTTGTTCATCTATCATAAGATCCTTTCAGATTTTATAATATTTAGGAAAAATTCTATTTTCTGCATGTGACAGACTTCAAGCCTATTTTAAGCATGATCTGGCCACATTTAGGTCTTGCGCTCAACACGAAAGTTGTAGCCCTTAGAAAGACCTTTCCAATGAGTTGTTGTGCGTTTTCAAGGGAGATCTATAACTCCGACAAAGTGAAATAGAAAATGACTGGGCAGAATATGATTCAGTTTATGTATAGGACAGCTTGTTGTCCAGATTTACTATGCTGGGTTCAAACCTGATTATAGAGAGGTTAGGCTTAGATCTAGACCTTGGGCTCAACACAAAAGTTGTAGCCCTTGGAAATACCTTTTTGGAAAGGGGTGGCGCATTATTTTTGATGGTATGTAGCTCCCAAAAATCATGTTTTAGTACACATTGATGAATATGAACAGAGTTTTGATGTTTTACCGATTTCTCTCAAAATGTTTATCAGATGCTTATAAAATTTGGTAGAATTGTGCCTGGTGATATTTTGATCACCCCAGTTAAGTTTCAGAATTTTTGAATACATATTTGATATGAATTTGCCTATTGTAACATATAAATGTAAAGTACCATTAATAAGTATTATGTAATACAATGAGGTCAAAAATTAGTGGAAATGACTCAAGTATTAATTATGATCTATGGAAGAAGTTTCAGAGGATTTGTCTTTAAAATGAGCCCATAATTAAAAGTGTCATTGTAAATTATTATGCTGAAATCAAATATTGTGGTGCTCATTTAAACAAGGATTTTGGAAACATGCATAAATCTGTATCTATATCACTTGATAATCTATCAGAGAGTTTGATTTGTGATAACCGCTCAGTAGAGATTATGATTGATGACCCTTTAGGAGAACGGGTGCGAGATGATTGGCATTGACTAAGCATGGTCGAATAAGGCTTATGAATTCAATTGCGTTCAAAGCATGTTGCGATTCGAGCATGAGGATTGGTATGGCTTACAAGTTTGGGCAGATGTATAAAGTAAACTTGAACATGACATTAAACACACAAGAAGTCCTATAGGATCAAGGAGAGTATTTCCCTTACATACACATGCCACTGCACATGAGTTATGACAACTCGGTATGGGTAGTAGTGATGGTTGGTGTGGATTATAGGATATGGTTATATCCTATGGTGTTATGTTAAGGAACCAGTTGGTAGGTCCTTGTATGCTAATTAGAATTGATTGAACTTGTAATAGTAACTATATTATGGACTTGGTTAGGAGTCCTTGGGTGCTTGATAGCACGGGTTGAGCATGGGTATTACTTGGGTGTTTATAGTCTTCACATGATTGCATAATGATCCTTTTTGGAGGATTACTTGTGGCAGATCTACGGGCTCGCCAGTTGTCACACCGACGGGAGCTGGCAGATAGATCTTGGTCGGTTGGGCTGGGCTCTTTGTGTTTACTTCCAATGACCCCTTCTGTGCCATTGATCGGTTGGGCTGGGCTCTTGGTGTTTACTTACCAAGACCCATTCCGTGTCCAGTACGCAAGTGATCCGTTGTTGTGTTCTTAGTGTCGAGGCGTACGTAAGGCCTAGGTCTGGTAGTGTGCATACCCACCTAGTAGTGGAGAGCCCGATCCACTGTCACCGTCTAGCCACGATGGGTGATGCCTGAGAGCTTAGCTACCCTCAAAAAGTGGGAAGTAAAAATCTATGTCGACATAGCAAATCAGAGTACATGGGTAAGTATGGGTGAGTCATCATACATACATTCATTGCATTGCACCGCATAAAGATCGTCATCATATAAACTTGTATGGGCAACTTTATATGATGAGTTACTTATTATAGCAAAAGACCCTTAACTTATAAGCTTGTATGAGCATTCTTATATGTTAAGTTAAGTACTATTATACTCTTGACTCTCTTCTGTGATTTATATGTCCTTGCCACTTGCTAAATTGTATATTACTGATTATATTGCATCGTTCTCCCACCTTCATTCCACTCGGTGCCTAAGAGTGGTCGGGGGAGAGGAAGTGAAGCCACTTAGTTTTTATGACTAACAGTTGCTACGTCACTATTTCCAGGAGGACACCCAGCAATAGGTGGAGCAGCAACGTATGATGAAGGAGGACAGCCAGGCTAGGGAGACAGGGCCCGAGACTACGATACCATCGTTACCATCAGTGACAAATGTGAGCGAGTGTTTTGAAATATAGCCTTAGGGCAAATTTTGTACTCTGGTATTTTACAGGAGCTTTATAGCTACCTGTCCTTTTGTACTTGATGGGATATCTTTACTTAATTATGAATCTATGCCTTCTGTTGTTTTTCTATTATTGATGGTTTGGCATGATGATATTGGTTTAGCCGGCAGGATAGATGTCTTAGGGTACAAGTTAGTCTATGTGCTGATGCTACCGCAAGACGACTGTTCTGGGCATAGGACTCCCCTTGGCCATGTCTTGTGTTCCTTGAGGGGGGTCTTACACCGCATGGAGAGCTCCCCTTCGATGATGAAAAATGAGGTGGAATGGATCTGTAGCCATCGTGCTTCCATGCGGCCATTGGGCAGATGTTTGTGCTCAATATAGGCCTATAGGGGAGTCATCCAAGACGACTCTTCCTCACTGATTGCGGCAATCTCCCATGTCCCTTAAATATAAGGGATCATGATATCTTCAATTCAGTATTGTCGGGGTTGATAGTTGGAGGGAGAGGCTGCGAATTTGGAGAATGCATCGAGTCTAGAGTTCTGCTCCCTAGGGATGTGCAAGACCTGGTATGATAGTATCTTTTGGAGAAGAGACTTTACTAGTATGAGATACTGAGCCATCTGGTCGCTCCTTGCTTCGTAGTCCCCTTCGACCTACAAGACCACAAGTTGTGAATCAGTGTAGGCAGTCAAGTTCTCCTTCTTGCAATCAATGGCGAGACGGAGGCCGATGATTAAAGCCTCATACTCAACGATGTTGTTGGTAGCTGAGAACTTCAACCTAAGATCGTACTCCAATGTGATCTCCTCTAGACTAATTAGGAGCAATCCCACTCCTACTTCCTCGGCTGCAGAGGCCCCATCCACATTGAGAACTCAATGGGTGGTGGTGGTATCTTCAATAGGAGCTGCCTCCAGAGGGAGGGTGTTCTCTATGATGAAGTTAGTGAGCACATGAGATTTGATGTCTAGCCGAGGTAAGAAATGGATGTCGAATTCACCGAGTTCGACCGCCCATTTCACCAAACTCCCAAAAACTTCTGGCTTCTACAGGATGGCTCACAATGGCAACTAGGTGAGCACCTTCACCGTATGGGCCTAAAAATAGGGTCGTAGTTTTCTCGTAGTATAGAAGAGAGTGAAAGCCATTTTGTCTGCCGTCGAATATCCGGTCTCGATGTTAGTGAGGACCTTGATGAGGTAGTAGATGGGTTGTTGAATTACTCTTTCATCTTTGACAAGTACCGAGCTAACAACATTCAGAGATACTACCGGGTACAGGAACAAGACTTCTCTGGGGACAGGCTTTGATAGAAGCGGAGGCGAGACCATGTTTTGTTTGAGAAGCTCGAAAGACGTCTGTCACTCGTCCATCCACTGGAATCCGAAATTGTGTGCCCCCCAGAGATTTTTAAAGAAGTGCAGGTATTTATCTTCTGTCTGTGCCAAGAACCGAAAGAAAGCTGCAATCCTCTTATTTCGGCGTTGTACTTCCTTGATGGAGCGGGGTGGCGACATGTCCCCCACCTCCTTAATCTTCACGGGGTTTGCCTCAATTCCCCGATGGGTCACCATGAAATTTAGGAACTTCCCTGCCGTCACACCAAATGCGCATTTGCTGGTGTTGATCCATATTTGGAAGCGACGAAGGAGCTAAAAGCATCTTTCTAGATCCTTCAAGTGGTTGCAGTGGTGCACGCTCTTCACCGCATGTCATCCACGCACACCTCCATCATTTTCCTGATAGGGTCCTTTAACACTTTGAACATCTATCATTGGTAGGTTTCTTCACCATTTTTGAGGCCGAATGACATGACTTTGTAGTTGTAGACTCTCTTGTCTATTCGAAATGCGGTGTGCTCCTCATCTATAGGGTTCATCCTGATCTGGTTGTAGACCAAGTACACATCCATGAAGTTGAAGATCTCATGTCTGGCTATTGCATCGACCAGCTGATCAATCCTCGGAAAGAGAAAGCTATCTTTTGGACACGCTTAGTTCACATTGATGTAGTCGACGCACATCTGCCACTTCCCGGAGGTCTTTTTCACCATGACCACATTGGCGAGCCATGTGGGGTACTTTGCGTCACGGATGAACCGCGCTTCTAGGAACTTCTCTACCTCCTCTTCAATTGACTCGAGTCATTCGGGAGCATAGTTCTGTTTCTTCTGGATTATCGGCCTACAGGCAGGGTTAACATTTAAAAAATAAAAGGTGACTTGTGGATCTACCCCGGGCAAGTCTTCTAGACACCATGCGAAGACATCTTCGTTAGCGCGGGGAAAGATGGTGTATTCCTCCCGCTCTTCTTGATATAAGAGGGACCCAACTTAGACTGTTTGGATTGGATCCCGCTAGAAGAGCGACACTTCCACGAGTCCTTCAACGACGCTCAATATTGTAGAGTGGCCTCATCCCCCATGTCGAAGTTGTTGATATTGAGAGGGGTCATCACCGCTGGTCGAGCCTACTTCAGATAATAGGTTCATACTGCTTCCTGGTTTCCATGTGCGACCCCTATCCCTTCGACGGTCGGGAATTTTATAGCTAGGTGCGGGATGGATGGAACTGCTCTGAAGATGGACTGAAGCGGCCTTCCAAAGATGTCATTGTAGGCAGAGGTGGACTCCACGACCACGAACTGGATGTTGTGTGGTGACTGTCTCAAAAATTTGCCAAATATGATCGGTAGGATAATCATACCATGAACTAGAACTGGGGTTGTCGAAGTCGTAGACAGGCCCAGCTACGGGGCTGAGCTGCTCTTTTGTGTGTTTCATGCTTTGACGAGTGGACAAGAACAGGACGTCGACTGAGCACTCATTGTCGACCAATATTCTTTTGACATTGAAGCAAGGGTCCTCAATCCCTCTAGCGCATATTATGAGTGGGTCCTGAAGTGGTAGTCTTATCCCTTGTAGATACTCCACGCCAAAGGTGGTGGTGTCTTGTTTGGGCTTCTGATCTTCGTGTCCCCTTGGGAGTTTGGCGATTGAGAGGATCTGCACAGCGAGCGTAGGAGGGTCGGCTATAGTCTCGATTTCTCCCACCATCGGCCTGCCCTATGCAGTGCTGCGGGGGGCGGGAGGTTGATCCCTCACCTCATTGGGTAGCCGAGGCTGATTGGGCACTTGTCCTTCCATAAATCTTCTGAGGAGTCCCCAACGGATGAGACTCTCAATTTCGTCCTTCAACTTGGAATGTTCCATCGTGGTGTGTCTGGTTCTTTGGTGGAACTCGCAATACATTGACTGGTCATTTCTGGGATTTGGCGGAGGTACCATTGGTCTTTTAAACTCTAGATTGTCCTGAATAGCATACAACACCTTAGTTTGAGTTGTGTTGAGTGAAGTGTAGAGTCGGGCGGCCACTTACCCAGATCTCTTCGGGGGTCACAACTTCGCTCATCGTCGCGGCACTACTCATCGTGTCACTCTTCCTATCTTCTGGGGGCCTATTCCAACCCACTTATTTTGTTTTTAGCCGCATTCAAACTACTATCGGTGCGCTTCGATAGCTTCATCGGTTGCTACCTGAGCTTCCACCCGATGAACGAGATCTGGGTAACACGACACTATTTCCCTCATCAGAGCTGCGTAGAAGCCGCATGGGCAGAGACCTCCTAGGAAAATGCCCCGCAGAAGCTAGGCGTCGACCCCTGGGTTATGTCGTGCCTCAGCAGTGAAGCGAAGGAAAAAATCCCTGAGGGTCGCTAACTCATTCTGGTGGATTAATGAAAGATGGGAGGGATCCCGAAAAATTTTGTGGCTGGCGATGAACTGATCAGTGAACTGTTGTGCTATCTCAGCAAAACTATCGATGGCTCCATCTCGCAGAGAATGGAACAAAGTTCGCGCTTGCCCCTTCAAGGTTGCTGGAAACACCTGACATAAGTGCTAATATGGAGCATTGTAAATTCTCATGATAGTAATGAAATGGTTGACATGTTCTAATGGGTCATCCGTCCCATCGAATGTTTCGATGTTGGGGAGTTTGAAGCCATGTGAAACTGGATGAGCTAGAACCCAGGGTGTCAGTGGGGAGCTGTGGTGTAGAGGACGATAGGCAAAAAGAGTACATCACACAACCTGACCATACTCTTCTTCTATCACATCGCATATCTCCTCGCTAGTGGTTCCTCCGATAACCTTTTTGGGGCCGATTCTTCCTTGATGGTGGTGATGGAGGTCGACTCCCGGGCTCCTGGTTGGCTGAGCAAGATTAGTGGAGCTTGCTCCGTCAAAGTGTTCTTCTGAGACATCTTCTTCCCGACGGCCTCCTCGACCAGAGCATGATTTGGTGCTGGCGGGGGAACAATGTTTTTTGCTGGAGGTGGAACGGGGGATCAAGGAGCTCTAAGGTTTATTAAGAGAGTCAACATCTCGGCATACTGCTCCTCCATTTGGCGCATGCGCCCTTCCGGTGTTGTTACGGGACATTCACTGCCTCCTTCGAGAGAGGCGCGTTGATGAGTGAGTGAGAGGGAGGTGGGTCAACGCGTCCCGGGAGGATTGATCCTTCGGTGGTTCGGGCACTCCTTCTTTCCATTGCCATTAGTTATGGGTATTGCTGTAATGCGGACTCTATCTTGAGGAAGTCTTTGTAGAGTTTTGAGAATACCATCCCATAGCGGCACAAAACTATTGCGGGTCGCTCGACGCTCTCGTTAGACCGGTAGAATTGAACCATCTAAGCTATAGAGTGAGACAAGAGTGCAATCCGTCAAAGTAAAGTGAGATAGCTGGTAAAAAGACTTTTTACTTGGAAAACTCGAAAATGGTGAAAAACCACGGGGCCAGATTGATGCCGACCAAATTTCACTATAATTTTCGGTGTTACAAGTTGCATAATGCAAGTGGAGACAAACAACTGCTCATGGTAGGAGGTGTATAGAAGATTGAGAAAGAGGAAAACCATTAAGGAGGAAGGAGATCACCTATAGTCTAAGGAAGATTTTCAAGTGGCCTTCGAAGGAGAAGGAGATCTTCAATGCGGAAGGGGATCTTCGAAGGATGGTTCGAACGCCAAGGGGAACTCTGAAGGATCTTCGAAGGAGCTCTCTCAGGCGCTGAAGGCAAAGTGTCTTGAAATGAAGGCTCTAAGCTCCTTTTATAGCCTTAGGAAGGGGTAGCGTGGTAATTTTTCCATAGTAACCACCGTAATCACCTGAAAGGGCGAATTGCGTTCGTTGATTTGGAACACACGAATCGTTATTTTTCGAATATGCCCAATTTTCACACCGGGCATTTCGGGCAGCTTCGTTGATGACAATGAAAATAACGAACAAAACCTGCAATCTGGGAAATCAAAAAGGTTATCTGTTGCGCGCACTACAAACGTGGAAACATCAAGCGTGCACCATGACGATAGAGGCGTTCTGAGCGCGCTGCGAACTCTGGGAAGTTGGGCGTGTGTCATGCATTGCAGGAGGTTTGGGGCGTTCGACACACGTCGTGGACTTGTAGCTGATTGATGCCAGAGAGGTGCGGCCATAAGAGGGGGAGCGCGGCTTCGGCTGCTGAAGTCGCAACCCAAGGAGGATGTGGCGAAGGCCATTCCCAAAAACGGGAGGGCGCGCCCCTGCCGGCTCCCCTAGAGGGGGAGTGGGTGGGGGGGGGGGCGACCCTGTCCGCACCCCACTAATAGGGGTACGCCCTTGGAGGATGCGTTCTTGGCCACCCTGCTCAAGGGGGGCGGGGGGGGGGGGGGGGGGGGGGGGGGGGGGGGGGGGGGGGTGGGCGGCCATGGCCGCACAACTAAGGTTGTGGTGCGTCATTGGCAGCTATCGTCGCATCTCGCGATGGCGCACCGACTAAGGGGGACCTCTAAGGCAGCCTTGGCCGCACCCCTTAAGGGTGGGGTGCGGCCTTGGCGGCTTAGGCACTCCCTGTGAGGGGGAGGTGCGCGCCCGGCCGTATCGCACTGGTGCGGTTCGACCGCGCGGCGGGCGCCACATGATGGTCGCCGCGCTGTTGTTTTGCTCTGTCTTCCCCAATCCCTCAACAATGGAGTTGACTTTGACTTCCACCTCCTCCACTATTAGTGGAATTATTTGCTAGGTGCACCCATAAATTCCTATAAATTATAGGTGCATATCACGTATATATTTCGTTTGCCCAATATTTTAATGTACATGTATATTATGTACAATATTATTTAATATGCAATATCCCTCATTAATTTTCAATTAAGATAATGCATATTGTTATAATCCAATTAAGCATTTATAACACAAAATCAACAAACTCTGTCACGAAAAATTCACCTCCTCAAATGGGGCCTTAATATATTTAAAACATCTCATGTATAAGTAACGTGTTAGTGTTATTTATATCTTAATCAAAAGGGTGTCACACTGTCACCCAACATTATTTTTAGCTTGAGGTGGGCCATCCTGCCTCCTTATATTCTGTCTTTTTGTGCTAATGAGCTTTAGGCTAAATACTCTATACAAGTTTCATTTAAATATGTGCACTAGATTCTTCTTGATACGAGTTTCAATCAACTATATATTTTTATCTTGATATTAAAGCCTCTTATTGTATAAGTGTTTGTATTTAATATGGGCTCAAGATTTATTTAGATTTGATTTTCCATATGTATGTGCGCAAGATTCATTTTGATATGATTTTCAATATATAATATGTACCCAAGATTCAATTTGATATAATTTGCGATATATTTTATCTGTCATTTTATTTACTTTTAGACTACTTAATATTTTATATCAATATTTTATTTGAAGATGTGCTCAAGTGGGTCAGAGAATTGAATCGAGTATACTAATTAGAACGAATTGAACTAGGCTTGAAATAAAAAGTTGAAATTAACTCAAACTCGCAATTGGGTTTCGGCCAAGCCCCCTCCAAATCTAGTCAAATTAGAATCAAAATTAAAACAGGGTTGGCTTGAATCATTTTTTGAGGTAGACAACTTAGAGAATTTAATGAGAGTGATTTGATGATGGTGGGGAGTATCTTTAGGACAAATTAGCCCAAAGAAAGATAGCTTTATGCATGCTTCGAGGTGAAAGAAGGTGCAAGTATGAACTGAACTTTGATTTGGCTCGTTACACTAGAGCTTTGAGTTTATCCAGGATAGACTCGAGCCCAATTCAAATAAATCTCAAATAAGTACATAAATCATCATAGGCTCGCATGCATGAATACTAGAAATAAAAATGCAAGAAATAAAAGTTAGAACACTTCATAATTTTTTTTACTTTTCTTTAGGCGGCTAAGCTCCATCACGGGCAATATGTCCTGCAACTAAATAAACATATGTGGAAATAGTGGGTCAGCTGCAAGCTGACCAACAACGGTGTAATAAAACCCACTCCTCTCGGTCGTCCTATTGAACCTCGGGGAACCACACCACCGTGCAACTCTGTATTTTGTATAATAATAGTAATATGAACATCAAATACATCATGCAATAGTAGGGCTTCTCAAGCATCATTCATGCTCTCTATGGGTTGAGCATACAAAATAACTGTCTACTATGCAATATGTATTCATGTCTGGAGATCACTATGGAAAATCCATGATTTCTAATCATCCATCTATGATTCTATCATGCTAATATATCAAAACATACAACGCTCGGATGGTGTTTACAATCAAAAGTACGTTATCGGCCAGTTATACTAATAGGCCCTTCCACCAACCTCTATGGAGACTAGACACTTATACCAATAGGCCCTTATACGACAATCTCCATTACACAGGAGCGGCCGTTTATACCAACATGCCCTTCAACCACCACCCGAACTACGAAGGTGGTCGGTTATACCTATAGGTAATTCTTTCAAACCTTCTAGTTAATGTTATATTAAGGTGAGTGGTTATACCAATAGGCCCTTCTTTCATCTTCATTCAAATTAAATAAAATATTTCATATGGGTTTCTAAAACACTCTCTAGTCAAGCTCAGTTACGCTAACCTCATAACCAAATCTATGTTTGGATGGCACTATGACAACATAATCGCCTCTAAGTCTCAATTCCTATAATGAGCGTCATCAACATTATCGATTTGTGACTATGGCCACAAATTAGCTTCAAACACCATGCCTAATATGAAATTTTACATCGGACTTTTTATGCAATTCATGTCGAGGTCGCAATCCCACTCCCTGATGGTTCACAATGAACCGTGGCAACCCCACACACACTAATTAGAGAAACCTGGTGTCATAATCACAATAAGGAAAAGTGAGAAAGACATGAAAATAAATCGTATTCCTAAAGACTGAGAGGAGAATGATTATTACCCTCTTTATTTTTTGTCTGACAATGAATTCTTCATACAAGAGGATGTAGTACGTGTGGTGAAGGATCTTCTATCCAGTGGAGGAGACAAATCTTTTGTCAGACCTCAAGATCTCCGACGGCGTGGCCTTTCCTTTTCCAAAAACTCTTGTGTTTTCCTCTCTCAATCCCTTCCAAAATGAGCATTAGGTGATTAAAGTAGTGTTTAACACCCATATTACTGTCAAAACAATCTCTAGATTGATCTTAGCCATCCAAAATCACGACCCCCGTGTTCTGGGCACGAAATATTGCATCCTCAAATATTGAACCTCGGTACATGGCGTGTGGCTGCGATATGTAAAGGTACACTTGTGTGTACTGGGCAGTATGACATGTGTACACAATGAAAAACTTTTGTAAGAAAATTTCGGGTATGTTGGAACATGGTTTTCCGCATCCCTTTGATTTGAGAATAACAAATCCTACTTGTATTTGATCTTGTTCCCATTGTGTTTTTAGCATATAGGTATGGACAGTTTTGACACCAGGTAGCTGCAACCATGGTCTGGCACTAACCACAAGCTGAAGGATTGAAATTTGCTTAACGCCAGGCGTTAAGCTTAATGCTGGGCATTTGCGCTAAATGAAAAGCTGCATTTGACGAATTTGCGGTCGACGAACTTAATGTTGCGTTCGACGAAATAGTAACTACGTTCGACGCTCTGGCGTTCGACGGAATTGCGGTCGATGAAAGAAGAAGCCCGTTCGATGAACTCCGTTCGACGAAATTGCGTTTGACGAAAGATGAAGCCAGTTCGACAAATTGTGTTCGATGAAATTATCTGCTCAACGAATTGGGGTGCCAACTAATTAAAGATGAAACTCAACGCCAGACGTTAGCTCTTAACGCCGGGCGCTATCCATGGCGTTCGACGGAATGGAGGCTGACGAATTTCGTTCGACGAAAAGGAGTTCGACGAAATGTGAAGACCGTTTGACGACATTGCCATCCGACGAAATAGAGTGAAGAAATAAAGTCAACGCCAGGCGTTACTGTCAACGCTGAGCATTATGTGTTCGACGAATTTGGCAAGGAGAAAGCAGCCGTGATTGCAGGAGGAACATTAGGAATGATTTACCCAACGCGCCGCATTAGCCTTAACGCCAACGTTGATATTGCCTAAAATAAAACATTCCTAAAGTGCAGTATCACCTTCCTCTTCTGAAGATCCGAGCCATTAATATATTGCTATATATGGTCAACGCCAGGCCTTAGGACTTAACGCCGGCGTTAGCTCAAATTCTATAAATCAGAGGATTTTGTCTTCTCCGACTACTGATTATCAAGAGCCCTATTCCAGCACTTCAGAAACTTTGTGAGGGCCGTATTTCCAGAGAAACACATTTCCCATTCATATTTCAAAAGGAGGAATCAAAGGAGGCTTGGATTAACACGCTAACTCAACGCGAAGAACGCACACTTGGACTTCAATGATCTTCATCGATTCTTCTGCGTCTCCTTCAGATTACCTCATAGGGAGTTTTATATTTGTATTTTGTATTCTTCCTTTATTTCATCTTTGTAATCGGTTCGTGAATTCGCCACACGATGACTAGGTCTAGATTGGACTTAGGGAGTAATCCACCTCGTGTTTGCGACTGGGTCTAGGGAGTAGATCTAAGGGGTGCTCGAGGTCTTTCTGGTGATAGATTGGCTAGATCGGCTTGAGGCCGTATCTGGGGAGAGATCGGCTAAAGCCAACTAGTTCGTGGGGATACGAGTCGGTATAGAAAACAAAAACGATTTTCATATTATTCGCTTCGATTTCTAGCGTCATTGAAATCAGATTTTGTAATCAATTTTATAAATGTTAATCATGTCTTTTCTTGTTTAATAAAATTGATTTCCTTTCTAATTTCATTATCTCTTTACTTTTGATTTAACTTCGATCAAAATATCAAAAGTTTTCTATTAAAGTTTAAAGTTTTTAAAACCCTTATTCACCCCCCCCTCTAAGGGCGCCTACAGATCAAACAAGTGGTTATAGAGCGAGGTTATTCCAAATCGGCTTAACAATCGGGAATAATGGCGTCTCTTGATCATGATCTCGCTTCTACTAGTGGGGAAAATTTTAATATAACTGAAAAGGTATTAGCACCACCTTTATTTATGGGTAAAAATTATAAAGGGTAGAAAACTTTAATGAAAAGTTTTCTTAAGGCCTTAGATGAAAAAGTTTGGAATATTACTATTGAAAAGCTACCTAGCGTACTAACTAGAAACGAAATTATTTTATATGCTAATAAACATTTGCGCTTAGAAAATAAAAATTTAAAGGCAAAAATAAATGAAGAATCAAATTCAAATTTATCTAGTTCTATCCATGGCTCCTTAGTTGAAAACACTACACCTTGTGTAGAATATAATATATTAAAAGAAAAACACAAGGAACTTGAAAAAGAACTTCTTTTTATAAAAGAACAAAATGAATGATTTTGTCTAGAAAATTCATCCTTGAAAAATGATTGTGCTAAGTGTAAGGACTATAAAATTGAAATTAAAGAGATGGATGAAGCATTTGATGAATATAGAAATAACTATCAAAATCATATTGATTCAATTGTTTCCACTCTTAAAAATAGCACAATCGCTTATAATAAAGCTAGACATAATTTGAAATTGAAGAATGATGAATTAAAAACAAAAATCAACTTGCTTATGAAATTTATAAATAAAAATTCACAATATCAAGAAATACCTAAAAGTAAGTTGAATATGAATATGAACATCTTACCTAAGTTTAAAAATGAGAGTAAGGAACATAAAGGATTTGTAAATCAAAATCAAAATCACCATAATTTACAATATCATGTTTCTCCCAACCTAAAATTAAATGCAAACAAATTTCCTTCAAATTATAAATTCTAAAACCTTTTTGATCCAAATATTCAAGTAAATGATTATGGAAATTTGAAAACTAAAAATAATGTTTTGCAAAATCATCATGGAAATTTGACAAATAGAAATAACATTAAACCAAGGTTTGAATGGAGGCCCAAAGTTAAAGATGAAACACTAACTCCACTCAAAAGGGCACATTCGACCATATCTCCCCAAAAGCAAACACGATGTATTTGGGTACCCAAAGGAACCGTCACACCTAGTCCTCTTTGGATACCTAAATCTCTCATTCATTAGTATCCAATCATTCGCATGAAGTAGAAATCAACAAAAAATAAAATATCAATTATTCTACTTCATGATATGCTTTAATGTCTTTCTATTTTTTGTTTTCTTATTTTTTAAGCTATCATGTTATGGTCATCTTATATATTATAGGAAATATGGTCTTATCTCTTAAAACTTAATGAGTTTATAAATCAAATTAACCAAAATTCAAAATCATATTTTATTTTGATGACCTATCTATTATTCTTATATTCATTATATATATATATCATATAGTATTCATATAAAATTGAATTATAAATTTGCTATAAGATATGTTAATCAAGATTAGGCTATTAAGCTCTATAGCCCACATCAACCAAATTAAAGAAATAACATGATCTAAAAGAAAGATCAAGATCTAAAAGAAAGCTCAATTATCAATATGTTTTTTTGCTTAAATTATATGATTACATATCATGGTTGGTGTATTATGTACGAACTCTATTTTATGTCAAGAATCATCTTGATATCAACAAGATCAAATCGAATAGAATCTTCACTTCATTCTAGGTCTGTAAGTTGAAACACTATCAAACTTTGGCATAACATTAATCATATCTTCTTTGTTTGCATATCCTATAATAATTAAGCTTAAATGGTTGTGCAAAACTCAAGAATTAAGGTTTAATGAATATGGAGCTTTAATGAATGAGAAACCCATGTACTAAAATTTTAACTTTCGCAACTTTGTGCGAATTCTTCTTGTCTCTTCACTTCATTAGACAGACATTACATTGCACAAACATAATTAAGCAAAATCGGAAGAAAAATCGAAGAAAATCTAGGATATATGATTAAAAGAAGCACTCTCTGTGAGTTAACGCGGGCGCTAGACCTAACGCCGGCGCTAGCTCAAGTATCCGATTTTCTGTAATTTTAAAATTATGAAAAATCACTAAAAATATATTATTTTATATGTAATACTCATTTTTGCATTTCTGCTTATAATTGATTTTTGAAATATTAAAATACAAAATTACAAAAACCAAATTACAAAAAAAATTTATTCTTTGGTAATTTGTTTGATTTCTATATGCAAAAATCAAATACAAAAATATAAAACAAAAACAAGCATCAAAAATTATTATTTTGAACTTAACTTTTCTATTTACATGTATCTTGTTAAAGGGAGATTTGGGGCTATCATCCCATCACATCACCTAGTTCCAGGTGAACCTCTCACAGGGTAGACCTCGGGAAGTCCAAGATCAAATTATAAAAGTTCAAACTTTAAATTAAAATTATTTTTCATAAAATTGGTGATCATGATAATTATATGAATAAATTATTTATTGTGATTGCATGTACCTCACTATATCTAGACCGTAGAATCATCTTGATATCAATAACATCAAATCATAACATCACTTAATTCTAGGTCTTCAAATTGAATCTCTATCGATATAAGAGATATGCAATATTCTTATGGCATAATATGAACTCATCATACTAGCATTATCAACTAATAAATATTATCATCCATACTAGATATCTTATTATTAGCATAATGAATCAATCTTAAAGAAGAACAATTGAAAGTTAAAATTCATAATAAACTATGTTGCTTTAATATCAAATATAATAAGAAATTAATCACGCATTAAAGTCATAGTTTATAAATTGATTCCATAATAAGATCAAATATATGAAGAACCTGTACAAAATGCTTAGGATGTCCATGATCGTTCTCCCACATTATGTGTCTCACCATAGCGGGGCTTACGTGTAGACATATAGTTAGGGAATTATAATCTAGGACATACATATATCATATATATTGCATACACTCTCTATGATTATATTATTCATGCATTCTTGTTTATGATCGAACATGCTTATTTTGTGTTTTGCATATTTTATCATTTTTGAGCTCTAATGATCTTGTAAAACACAAATATATGAAAACCACATAAAAATTTAAAAACCATTTTTGAACAAATAAAAACATGCTTGAATAGCCTTCTAACCATTTTCAACGTCTCTGAAATTTCTACCTTAAGAAGGTCTATATATATACTATCTATGCCAAAAGAAATTTTTTCAAAAATTCTAAAAAATCGAGTACTGTTTCGGCGTTAACTACTTAATGCCAGGCGTTAGCCTTTTTTCTCCAGATGAAAATTCTGCATTCACTAGTATCTTTCTGGTATTTTTCTAATGATTTTTCTTATTTTATTGTGTCTGATTTCAAATTACTTTATTATTAATTTGGTTCTTATATTTCAAAATAAAAAAAAATCAAATAATTTAAAATGATCAAAAATATGTTTTTGTTGGTTGTTTTGTTTTAACTCCTTACAAAATTATGGTTTGACTATATGTCTTCACAAGAGCATATATCTTAGTCATTTTGTTTCAAATGGTCAAAATTGATTAGGCATACACATTAAGATTCTCTTCAATGTCCAATTTTAATATCAAATTTTCTAAACATTGTTTTTGTCATGCCTTGACCTTAATCTGATTATGTGCAATGAAATAGTCTATAGATAATTGTGTATGATTGCCTAGCATGCCTTTAAGTATGAGTAATGTTTTATGTTACTCAATGAACTATACACTCACTATTTTGGTAATCTACATGTGCTCATAATCTTAGTCTTACATGATTGTGTAGTGTAATAGTGTTAACATATTAAGTTGTATGTCTAAATTACCTACATTGTCTTTCAAAAATAAATTTCATGCACAATATAGAAGTGTTATTTCAATAATATAGATGTTTGCAACAACAAGTGAATTCGGAGACCTTTGGCCCAAAATAAAAATCAAAAATAAAAAGCCAAATATAACTCCACCAAGCACTACTCACCCTTCTGATAAGTCTTAATAAGCATTGTGAGGTTGAGCACCTTGGAAAGAATTGTAAAGTGTCTTGTGCAAACATATTTCTTTCTATCACTTCTATTTATACACCGGATCACTAAAAAGTAAAAATCAATAAAATTGCTTATGTGATCCCCCAAGCACTACTTCGCTCCCTGATAAGTCTTCATGAGCATTGTGTGGGCGAAGCACCTTTGTAGTTGTACGTATGTTATGTGCTTTGAAATTTTATTCTAGATGTGATTTGTGAAAGTAATTATATGATTACAATCTTATTGTTGTTGTTACTATTTCACTACATATGTCATTTGTTTTGATTATTTCACTTGTATACTTTTATCAAAACACCTTATGCGCACATTATTGTTTTTCATAAAGCTTCCACTCATGAGATTTGGATCCTAATGCCTACATTACATAATTCTCTAAAAACTCTAGTAAAAGCACTAGATTGCAATGCATGATTTCTACAATGTTTTCCTTACTTGAAATACGAATTGGTTACATTTTAGTTATTATCTTTTTGAATATGTTAAATCATGCTTGCCTATTAGTTATGAAAATTTTCAAAGTTAAAATACTCAAATGTGAAGAGTCTAGACATATTATTGGAATGATCAAATTATAACAAAAATACTACTCTTATTTGTTTTGTTTTTCCGCATTTCTCTATCTAATCATGTATCCGTATATCATGTGTTTTCATGCTTATTTCTAAGGATTTGTCTTTCACTTGTTCTTGTTCAAACAAACTTGCATCTATCTTAACAAGTATAATCACTCTTAAAATTAATTTAAAAAGGGCAAGTGATTATTTTCATTAATCTTCTTTCACACTTATCATATATTTTTCCGCTGTGCTACTCTCTCCCTTAGCTCGATCATGACTTACTTTATGTTTACACAAAACTCTTAATCCTCTCTTAGTTATGTCCCAACTTTTGTCTTCGTTATTCTAGTTTTATTTCACTCCACCCTCTTTTGCTAATAGCAAAGGGGGAGAATAAAATGCTAAATCATATTGATTAATGGAGTAGTATTCACTAGATTAAGGGGGAGCATGAATCTAGTTTATGGGAGTATACACTAAGGGGGAGCATCTTTGTAGGGGGGGCACAATGTTCAATGAAACTATAATTCTTATCATTATCTTATAAATTGCTTGTGTCATATATCCTTTCAAAAACACAAATGCTTTATCTATGAATCTGATTTATCTCTAATTGGATTTGTTATTATCAAAAGAGGGAGATTGTTGGAACATGGTTTTCCGCATCCCTTTGATTTGAGAATAACAAATCCTACTTGTATTTGATCTTGTTGCCATTGTGTTTTTAGCATGTAGGTATGGACATTTTTGACACCAGGTAGCTGCAACAATGGTCTGGCACTAACCACAAGCTGAAGGATTGAAAGTTGCTTAATGTCAGGCGTTAAGCTTAACGCTGGGCGTTAGCGCTAAAAGAAAAGCTACGTTTGACAAATTTGCGGTTGACAAACTTAAAGCTGCGTTCGACAAAATAGTAACTGCGTTTGACGCTCTGGCATTCGACAGAATTGCGGTCGACGAAAGAAGAAGCCCGTTCGACAAACTCCGTTCAACGAAATTGCGTTTGACGAAAGATGAAGCCAGTTCTATGAATTGTGTTCGATGAAAATATCTGCTCAACGAATTGGGGTGCTAGCTAATTAAAGATGAAACTCAATGCCAGGCGTTAGCTCTTAACGTCGGGCGCTATCCATGGCGTTCAACGGAATGGAGGCTGACAAATTCCGTTCGACGAAAAGGAGTTCGACGAAATGTGAAGACCGTTCAACGATGTTGCCGTCTGACAAAATAGGGTGAAGAAAGAAAGTCAACGCCAGGCGTTACTGTCAACGCTGAGTGTTATGTGTGCGACGAATTTGGCAAGGAGAAAGCAGCCGTGATTGCAGGAGGAACATTAGGAATGATTTACCCAACGCACCGCGTTAGCCTTAACGCCAGCGTTGATATTGCCTAAAATAAAACATTCCTAAAGTGCAGTATCACCTTCCTCTTCTGAAGATCCGAGCCATTAATATATTGCTATATTTGGTCAAACCCAGGCGTTAGGATTTAACGCCGGCGTTAGCTCAAATTCTATAAATCGGAGGATTTTGTCTTCTCCGACTACTGATTGTCAAGAGCCCTATTCCAGCACTTCAGAAACTTTGTGAGGGCCGTATTTCCAGAGAAACACATCTCCCACTCATATTTCAAAAGGAGGAATCAAAGAAGGCTTGGATCAACACGCTAACTCAACGTTAAGAATGCACGCTTGGACATTAACAATCTTCATCGATTCTTCGGCGTCTCCTTCAGATTACCTCATAGGGAGTTTTATATTTGTATTTTGTATTCTTCCTTTATTTCATCTTTGTAATCGGTTCGTGAATTCTCCACACGGCGACTAGGTCTAGGTTGGACTTAGGGAGTAATTCGCCTCATGTTGGCAACTGGGTCTAGGGAGTAGATCTAGGGGGTGCTCGAGGCCTTTCTGGTGATAGATTGGCTAGAGCGGCTTGAGGCTGTATCTGGGGAGAGATCGGCTAAAGCCAACCGGTTCGTGGGGATATGAGTCTGTATAGAAAACAAAAGGGGTTTTCATATTATTCGCTTCGATTTCTAGCGTCATTGAAATCATATTTTTAATCAATTGTATAAATGTTAATCATGTCTTTTCTTGTTTAATAAAATTGATTTCATTTCTAATTTCATTATCTCTTTACTATTGATTTAACTTCGATCAAAATATCAAAAGTTTTCTATTAAAGTTTAAAGTTTTTAAAACCCTTATTCACCCCCCCCCCCCCCTCTAAGGGCGCCTACAGATCCAACAGGGTATACGACATGTACCTTGGGCGTGTAATCTGAAAAAACATGGAAATCTGGCCAGGTACACCACTGAAGTTCCTCCTTTCAAAAAATTGTATTACGTGCCCTTGGTACATGGTATGCACCTAGGTTGTGTAACCTGAAAAATATCGATAATGCTTCCTGACGACTCCTCTAGTTCTACACAAGTTCATTCTAGTCACCATACACTCATTAAATTCAATTATAGTGGGAAACGGGGAGTTACAGTGCCCCCACTTTGTCTTAAACTTTTTTCCTCTTGATAGAAATGAAAGGAGGAAGCGGAGTAGGCCCAATTCTATAATCTTCAAACTCTACTCTAGTAGGCATACAACGAGAAAAATTCTGCGCATAATCTAACATATGTCAAATAGTATTTGAGTGCATCAAATAATATTCAGAGTATAAGGATACTATGAATTATGTGCGCCTTGGTGTAGGAGGTTTTCCTAGTATTCCCTTATAAGTTTGTGAAGTAATTACCGAATGTGGTTTACTTCTATTTTAAAACTTATTATTATTAAGAGGATTGTCCGTCTTTTATTTTGATGTAGTTGGAAAATTTTTAAGGGAAGTTTTTACATTTTTCAAAACTTAAATTGGTAGTTTTCTTCAATGAAGATGCAACATTTAGATTAGTTTCAATGAAGGGATCAACATTTAAACACAACTTCTTAGATCTAATAGACATTTTCCAAAATAGATTTGAGTTACCAACGTCGTCCATTTGAACTATCTTTAAATTGTTTGGTGATAGTACAATATTTATCTCTAAATTATTATAATATTTAGTCTCTAAATAATTAATTTTCGTGTTATTTTGTGTCCTAAAATATCTCTTTTTGCATTTTTTAGGCTTTTCTAGCCTGCAAATAACAAATTAGAGCCTATGAACATGTTCGGCGAACTTTTTGGAGCACTTTGGAAAAAAATGAAAATTGCACGCCCTGATCACGCCGTGACCAGGGCGTGACTCGGTCACGCTTCCTCCCTGTTGGGAAAATGATTTCTCTTAACCCCTAGAAATAAGTTAAAGAAGAATTCTAAGAATGAAAAATAAAGCTAAGTAAATATGCGTCGAATAGCATTCGACGCAACGTCGAAATGTAGTCGACGTTTCCTTCAGATTGAGTCGAAGTAACTCTAGGAAGATTTCGACGTATGTGTTGTCGACGTTACTCTGATTTCTAGTCGACGCATCTAATGTAGTCGACGCACCTTTGTCGACGCACCTTCCTTATTCTCCTCTCGACGTCCAGACAGGATGTATTCGACGCTTGCGTCGAATAGTAATCGACGCACGTCGATCTTAATGACAACATTCAAAATCGCCAGATCTCTTTCCTTATCTTATAAATCTGATCTATATGGAATCAATTTATGTCTTATAGCCGTTCTGAATCTTTCTTTTCCTCTATTAGATTCTTGACTAATTTGTTAAAATTTATTATGGACATTATTTGAAATTAGAGTGAATACTTTCCTTCTATGGATATAACTATTATGGGAATTTCTCTTTCTTTCTAATACTCTGCCTGCTAATTGATTACTCTCCTTTAGTATTATTTGATTGAAACAGAGCTATAAATAAAGAGGAGGTCGGCAGAAGAATAAGTCAAGTGATTTACCACTTTTACATTTGAAAAGAGGAAAAGCTCCCAAGTGAAAAAGAGAGAATTGAGAAATAGTCCTGCAGCAATATTCAAGTATTCTTCTTCTCTCTGCTTCTGAAGTCACCCTGCTACAAATTCTGATAGCTCTCACATAAGAGAGAAAAGCTACCAATTTTCTTCTCTCTATAGAAGAAAGATTTAATTCACTTCTTGTGCTTCCAATCTTCTTGCTAGGAAGAAGATTCATTCTTGTTCTTATTTCTTTCTTCTTTCTTATTTTTACTTAAACATTGTAAAAGAGTTTTTAGAATCTCTCTTCAAAAAAATTCAGTGTACTGGTTCTAAGAGTCTCCTTTTCAAAAGACTCAGTTGGTTCTAAGAGTCTCCTTGTCAAAAGACTCAGGGTGGTTCTAAGAGTCTCCTTATCAAAAGACTCAGTGCAAGATAGTTAATTCCTACCAAGGGGGTAGAAGAGTGGACTACCCAAAGTTTGGGGAACCACTGTATTTTCTTGTGTTGTGTTGTGATTTCTTTTCTTGCATTTACTTTCTTTATTTGTTTAATTTTTGTTGGTGTGTGAGAAGCTATAATCTGTGATCATACACATATATATATATATTAACATTGCACAAAATATTTTATAATCTCTATTCACCCCCCCCCCCCCCCTCTAGAGAATTCTAGTGAGGTTAATTGTGCACTTTCAATTGGTATCAGAGGGAGGTTGATCTAAAAAGGTTTAACTCCTTGATCAAAAAGATCCTACCTCTTGTTTATATATATATATATATATTTTATTATTTTCATGGCACAAATCAAAGATTATGCTTCCACCAGACCACCAATTTGCAACCTTGAAAAGTTTGCACTTTGGAAAACAAGAATTAGAATCTATTTAAACTCTATTGATGATGAATTATTTAATGTTGTCATGACAGGTCCCCCCAAGCCATTCAAAAAGGATTCAAGTGGAAAAGCAACTGAAACACTTGCTCCAAAGGCTGAATGGACAGAAGAGGAAAAGAAAGCACAAGCATATGATGCCAAGGCTATGAATATCCTAGTTTCAACTCTCTCAGATGATATCTTCCAAAAGATTGCTGAGTGTGAGTCAGCTAAGGAAGTATGGGAAGCTCTCACCAAAATGGTTGAGGGAAGTGCTGATGAGAAAAAGGATAGAAAGGCACTACTCATCTCCCAATATGAAAACTTCCAAAAGAAAGAAAATGAAAGTTTTGCTTACATGTATTCAAGATTCAGCCTCATAGTCAATGAATTGAGAACACTTAAGAAGGACATATCTCTTACTGAGATAAATGACAAATTGCTGACTTGCTTCCCTAGCTCTTGGGATTCAAGAATCTGGCCAATCAAAGACTCCAGAAGTCAAAAAGAAATCTCAACAGATGTCCTGTTGGGTAAATTAAAATTCTATGAACAACTGTTGAAAACAAGGGCTAAGAAAGAAGAGAAAGAAAAGGCTCCTCCACTCCCAAAAGAAAAAAGTATTGCTTTGAAGGCTGTTGAAGGAGAACCCTCTACAAGTGATGCGGAGCTGATCAGTCTACTGGCCAGAAGGTTCAAGAAGTGGATCAAAACAGAAGGATCCAGAGGAAGAGACTCAAAAACCAGGTATAATAAAACACCTACTAAAGAGATTATATGCTACTCTTGCAGGAAACCTGGACACATTGCACCTGAATGTCCTAAAGAGATCAACAATAAGAAGGATCTAAAAAGAACAGATCTAAAGAAGAAAAAGAAGAATGAAAAAGGATTCATTGCTCAATCTTGGAGTGATTCAGAATCTGAAGGAAGTACCTCATCAGATAATGATCAGCAAGAGGTCAAGCAAGAGGAAACCTGTCTGATGGCCACTGAGAAGCCTGATGATACATCTATGGTAAATATACTTGATAATATAGATTTCTCTTCTACTGATTTCAAACAAAGTTTCAAAGAATTCTGTTTAGATCTAATCAAATCTGAAAAAGAAGTAAAAGAATTAAGAATTGAATTAAAAAATCTCAAACAGGAAAATACACATCATAAAAATTATAAGCTCAATCTAGAACTCTCAGAAGAGGAATTAGACAAAATCTATTCAGAAAATCTAACACTAAGGAAGGAGCTTGCAAAGGCTAAAGTCTTTGAAGACTCTCTAAATGGAAGAGGTCAGAAGCTCAAAAATATGTCTGAGAATCTCACTAATAGATTTAGACAGATAAATCAGAATACTAATGAAGCATCTAAACCTCAAACATCCAGCAAATCTGTCTGGAAACATCCAATTCACTTCACCAGGGAGAATTATCTAACATGAGAAATATCACAAGAAAGCCCTGAAATAACCACTGTTTTTAATAAACCTAATCCCATTACAGATAAAGGAATCTTAGGAAAATATCCTCACAAAAAATTTGAACATGCGTCGAATTCTTACCAACGTGCGTCAAGTTCTAATCGACGCTTACACCAAAATGCGTCGACTTCTACTCAACGCAACCTCTCTCATGCTTCGACTGAAAATAGACTCTGAATGAAGAAAGCATCGAATTCATATCGACGCAACCATAATTCTACGTCGATTCCCTATCGACGCAATAAATCAGACAGAAAATTTTCTGTTTCCAAACAGGCCTCTCAATCCATGTCCTTCTATTATAAACATTATTTCTGTGATATCATCCAAGAAGATTGGTATGATAAGCCAGTACCCCATAAGAAGGAAGGATATCCTGAAAGACCCACTTATTCTTTTATTAAATCTTTTACTAATGAGAGGAAGGGACCCCAGCTTAGCAGGGTCCAAACTAATGTTTAAAATTTTATGTGCAGATGTATCACATCTCCAGGATGGTGTGGTACTTGGACAATGGATGCTCCATGCACATGACAGGATGCAAAAACCTATTAATCAACTTTGAGGATAGACTTGGACCATCAGTAACCTTTGGAGATTCTAGCTGTGGCCAAACCAAGGGCTTTGGAGATTTCAAAGAAGGGAAAGTCACCTTCAAGAATATGGCAGTAGTCAAAGGACTAAAGCACAATCTGATAAGTATAAGTCAGATATGTGAAAGTGGTAGGTATGAGGTAAAATTCACCACACTATTCTGCCATATTATTGATATCAAGACTGGTGCTACAGTACTAAATGGAACTAGAAAAGGAAAAGTATATGTAGTGGACTTTAGCTCTTCACCCACAGAAGTTTGCTTATTCAACAATATCATAAATAAAAATGAACTATGACATAGGAGACTAGGTCATCTAAACTACAAAACCATTAGTAAGCTAGCAAAGAATAACCTAGTCAGAGGTTTACCAAAGGGTAGGCACTCTAAGGATTCTCCATGCAGACCTTGCCAACTGGGAAAACAGACCAAATCATCTTTCAAACCCATTGGTAAGGATGACTCTCCCAGGGCCCTATACTTACTACACATGAATCTCTTTGGTCCCATATCCACTCAGAGCTTAGGTGGAAAATCATATACCTTGGTTATTGTTGATGATTATTCTAGGTTTAGCTGGGTGTTCTTTCTAAGGGTTAAATCTGAAACCCATAAAATTCTCTCAAAATTCATAAAACAAATTCAATCTGAGTTCAACTCCAATGTTTCAATTATAAGAAGTGATCATGGGACTGAATTTGAGAATCAGATGATTTGCAGTTTTTGTGAGGAAAAAGGTATTAAACAAAGCTTCTCAGCACCTAGAACTCCTCAACAAAATGGAGTTGCTGATAGGAAGAATAGAACCTTAATAGAATCAGGAAGGACCCTGCTTGCAGAATCAGGATTACCAAAATCCTTTTGGGCTGAAGCAGTCAACACTGCAAACTATGTTCTAAATAGAAGCCTCATACACAAAACTAAATCAAAGACTCCATATGAGCTCTTGAAAAATAAAACACCCACTGTTAAATATTTTAAAATTTTTGGATGTGCTTGCTTTATTCTAAACAATGGGAAAGATCATCTTGCCAAATTTGACAAGAAGTCTGATGATGGAATATTTCTGGGATACTCATCATCTAGTAAAGCCTATAAGTGCTACAATAGAAGAACTCTTAAAATTGAAGAATCCATGCACAATGTATTTGATGAAACTAACATGCTACTTAAGGGGGAGGAGACTCCCACCAGTTCTGTTCCACAGGAAAACAACAGCATAGAAACCCAGCTTGAGCAACTAGCTCTAGAGAACACAGATAATGGAGAGGAAAACTAGTTAGAGGAACCAAGTGAGGAGTCTGAACAAGAAACCTCAGAAAAGAGCATTCAAGACCCATTTCCACAAGAGAACATGGTTCAGGAAGAACAATTGAACAATGATCTCATTGAGAATGAAGAAGAACAACTGACAAGTTCAAGCAGAACAGGGATCAATTTGAAGGATCATCCACAAACTCAAGTAATTGGAGACCCCAATACAGGAGTAAGAACAAGACACCAGGTCTCCACTGGGATGGTGCTCCAATGCTTCCTATCACAAGTTGAACCAAAGAAGTTTGAGGAAGCAAATTGTGATCCTCACTGGATTATGGCCATGCAAGAAGAACTAGGCCAATTTGAAAGAAACAAAGTATGGAATTTAGTGGAAAGACCAAGAAACTACCCAGTGATTGGCACAAAATGGGTATATAGAAACAAATTAGATTCCACTGGAGTAATTGTCAGGAACAAGGCAAGACTTGTAGCACAAGGATACAGACAAGAAGAAGGAATAGACTACAATCAAACCTTTGCTCTAGTAGCCAGACTGGAAGCAATTAGGCTCTTTCTTGCCTATGCAGCTTTCATGAAGATGAAAGTATATCAGATGGATGTCAAGAGTGCTTTTCTTAATGGTGACCTTCAAGAAGAGCTATATGTGGAGCAACCACCAGGTTTTGTTAATCCCTCCTCTCCTAACTTTGTTTATAAACTCAACAAAGCACTATATGGTCTTAAGGAAGCTCCTAGAGCTTGGTATGAAACTCTCTCTAACTTTCTTTTGGAAAATTCCTTTGAAAGAGGAAAAGTAGATAAGACACTCTTTACTAGAACCCATAAAAACCAACTTCTTCTTGTTCAAATATATGTAGATGATATCATCTTTAGCTCAACACATCCTAAACTGTGTAAAAGATTTGCTAATCTCATGCAATCTAAATTTGAAATGAGTTGTATGGGAGAACTCTCATATTTCTTAGGATCACAAGTAAAACAAAGTAGTGAAGGAATCTTTATCTCACAATCAAAGTACACTAAAGAGCTAATCAAAAAGTTTGGTATGAAATCAGCCTCCTCTATGAAAACTCCCATGGCAACAAATGCCATTATAGAAAAAGATGACAGGGGAAAATCAATAGATCAAAAGACATATAGGGCAATCATAGGATCCCTTCTATATCTCACTGCTAGCAGACCTGACATTATGTTTGCAACTTGAATATGTGCTAGATTTCAGGTTGAACCAAAGGAATCCCATCTCACCTCCGTAAAAAGGATTCTTAGATACCTAAAGGGAACTCCTGAACTAGGTCTATGGTATTCAGCAGAAACCAACTTTGAATTAATAGGTTTCTTAGATGCAGACTATGCTGGATGTAGGGTTGATAGAAAAAGCACATATGGCACTTGCCAATTCCTAGGTGACAGATTAATCTCTTGGTTTAGTAAGAAACAAACCTCAGTCTCAACCTCAACAGCAGAGGCTGAATATATAGCTGCTGGGAGCTGTTGTTCACAAATCTTGTGGATGCAAAATCAGCTTCTTGACTACAAACTGGAAGTCAATAACTCTAAGATTTATTGTGATAGCTCTAGTGCTATATCTATAGCATCTAACCCAGTCCTTCATAGTAGAACCAAACACATAGAGATCAGACATCACTTCCTTAGAGACAATGTTGAAAAAGGTAAGATAACCTTAGAATATATACCCATAGAAAGTCAAAGAGCAGACAATTTTACAAAACCCTTGGATGAAACCAAGCACAAATACTTCATAAACACCTTAGGAATGTTTGATGGAAGCTTGTAAACACCATTGTTAGGGAACTCTAAAGGAATCAAACAATCTAAGAAAACTTCTTGTAGATTCGTCGAATACATATCGACGCTCCGTCGAGACAAACTCGACGCTGGCACCAATTTCCATCAGTCAAAGTTACGTCGATCTTTTATCGACGCACCGTCGAATTCATATCGACGCATTACAATGATCACGTCGATAGAGCTCCAGGCTGGCCAATCTCCACGGAGCGCCGACTCTATATCGATGCAAACATCGACATCCATTCGACGTAACGATGACTTCAGGTTAAAATTAGAATCAAATCCTTTTTTCCTCTTCTGACGATTGGATTACCTTGATTTCTGTTTCCTTTCTCGACGTTTCATCTTCTTTAAATAATACTTCTTATTTCATAACATATACCTTTTTGAACCCGCCAAAACTTTGTCTTCCACCTCTCTCTCTTTCTGCATCAATGGCGCCTACTCCTGTTCAAACTGCCCTTATCAAAGCGATGAACGATGCTCTGGAAAATCTTCTCACCGACTTCCAGACACGTCTAACCAACTTCTCCAATGAATGTGCCAATATGATCACCACCTGTGAAGCCAAATTGGCCTCCCTATCTGCCTCTCTTCCTGAGCTTCATGCTCTTCTTCGAGAAGAACCTCTGTCGCCACAAAGGTTTACTTCCTTCCTAAAAGATATAAACCAGGGGGAGAGTTGCTCCAGAAACCCCTCTTGCCAGGTCTTTGATCTCACTTAAAGCTCAGGTTTAACTCTCTTCTCTCCAACTCTAATTATTCTCTCTAACTATTACTCCAATTCCATTATAGGCTCCACTCCTCTCAAATCACTCTGACTACACCTTCATCAAACACTTTGGTGAATCCTCCTCTTACAACACTGAAGGTGAGCATGCTGTGGATTCAGCATTCAGAATTGATAATCCATATAACAAGGGGGAGATTCCTGTAGTAAAGAACCCAGAAATCCAGGGGGAGGAAGAAACAGTCACCTCTGATGATTGGAATGGACAGATATGGATTGATGCACCCTTATGTGAGGAGGAACTTCAACATCACTCCCCTGGCTTCTCTGCCAGTTACATCAAGCTGAAGACACCTCTACTTGAGGACATCCCTACAAAAGAGCTTGGAGGAGACAATCATCCCTCAGCAGAGATCATTCTACCTGAAGTCATTCTGCCTTCTATTGCAGAACAGACTCCTCTTCTTGATATTGTTCCCTCTCCACCCAAAGAGAAAACTCACTCTCCTTCTACTCCACCTCTACCTCTACCTCCACTTCAACCTTCTTCTCTACCTCCTCTGCTACCTCTACCTCCACAAGTGGCAAGCTTCTCCAAACAAATCCTACCTAGGCAAAGTTCAGGAGGACAGATGAAAAGGAAATGAGAAGCCATTCCCTACTGGCAAAACTTCTCCAAAGAAGAAAGGAGAGAGTATGCAAAAGAAAGGAAGTATAGAAAAGCATGTGAGCAAATAAAAAGATTTGAAAAGATGCCTATTATCACTCCTAACAGCCCTGTGAAGGAGTACCATGACCCTGACATGGAAAAGAGGCATGAAGAGATACGAGAAAGAGAACTGTATGAATATGAAGCAGCTAGGAAAGAAGTGGAAGATAAAAGGATTGCCTGGATGGAAAAGATCAACAAGGGAATGACTAAAGAACAAATTCTTGCTGAATCTTCTATCAGAATTCCAAAGAAGTTGTTTGATATTGATGCTTATCAAAAGAAAAACCCTCAGGCAGGGATCATCCTAGATAAAGGTCAAAAACACAAGAAGGGTGTAGGGTGTACAGAAGATACTTACACTCCCTACAAGAAGCCCAACAGACCTATAAAATTATACAAGTGGCATGCCTCACCCTGGAAAGGGAAAGGAAAAATGGCTGACATTCCAGAGAAGCAGCAATCAGAAAAGAAAACAATATATAAGCCCAAGGTTGATAACAAGGGACCACCTGAGATCAAGCCTACTGAAAAGAAAGTTCCAAACATTACAATTGAGATGATAGATGAAAAAGCAGCAATCATCATCAGCAAAGGCTACTCCATAAATAACACAATCCCTGATGGTGATAAATTATAGGAAAAACTGCATACAATCATCAGGAATGTCCAGGAACGACCTGATAGAGTCAGGGGCTACATTCTTGATGCTATTGAAAACTTATCTAGGAAACTTTATTCTGCTTTTGTTAACTTCATGTACAAAAAGAAGTTTCTGGTTTAAATTTTTGTGAAAGACAAATACTTGTCATATGCTTTCTTATTCCACTTTCTCTTCTGATTATTTAATATATTTCTAATCCTTACAAATGCTGTGCTGGGTTAATTATATGCTAGTACAATTTCCCTCTAAATAGGGAAAACACAAATAGGGGGAGATTGTTGGGAAAATGATTTCTCTTAACCCCTAGAAATAAGTTAAAGAAGAATTCTAAGAATGAAAAATAAGGCTAAGTAAATATGCGTCGAATAGTATTCGACGCAACGTCGAAATGTAGTCGACGTTTCCTTCAGATTGAGTCGAAGTAACTCTAGGAAGATTTCGACGTATGTGTTGTCGACGCTACTCTGATTTCTAGTCGACGCATCTAATGTAGTCGACGCACCTTCCTTATTCTCCTCTCGACGTCCAGACAGGATGTATTCGACGCTTGTGTCGAATAGTAATCGACGCACGTCGATCTTAATGACAGAATTCAAAATCGCCAGATCTCTTTCCTTATCTTATAGATCTGATCTATATGGAATCAATTTATGTCTTATAGCCGTTCTGAATCTTTCTTTTCCTCTATTAGATTCTTGGCTAATTTGTTAAAATTCATTATGGACATTATTTGAAATTAGAATGAATACTTTCCTTCTATGGATATAACTATTATGGGAATTTCTCTTTCTTTCTAATACTCTGCCTGCTAATTGATTACTCTCCTTTAGTATTATTTGATTGAAACAGAGCTATAAATAAAGAGGAGGTCGGCAGAAGAATAAGTCAAGTGATTCACCACTTTTACATTTGAAAAGAGGAAAAGCTCCCAAGTGAAAAAGAGAGAATTGAGAAATAGTCCTGCAGCAATATTCAAGCATTCTTCTTCTCTCTGCTTCTGAAGTCACCCTGCTGCAAATTCTGATAGCTCTCACATAAGAGAGAAAAGCTACCAATCTTCTTCTCTCTATAGAAGAAAGATTTAATTCACTTCTTGTGCTTCCAATCTTCTTGCTAGGAAGAAGATTCATTCTTGTTCTTATTTCTTTCTTCTTTCTTATTTTTACTTAAACATTGTAAAAGAGTTTTTAGAATCTTTCTTCAAAAAAATTCAGTGTACTGGTTCTAAGAGTCTCCTTTTCAAAAGACTCAGTTGGTTCTAAGAGTCTCCTTATCAAAAGACTCAGGGTGGTTCTAAGAGTCTCCTTATCAAAAGACTCAGTGCAAGATAGTGAATTCCTACCAAGGGGGTAGAAGAGTGGACTACCCAAAGTTTGGGGAACCACTATATTTTCTTGTGTTGTGCTGTGATTTCTTTTCTTGCATTTACTTTCTTTATTTGTTTAATTCTTGTTGGTGTGTGGGAAGCTATAATATGTGATCATACACATATATATATATTAACATTGCACAAAATATTTTTTAATCTCTATTCACCCCCCCCCCCCTCTAGAGAATTCTAGTGAGGTTAACTGTGCACTTTCACTCCCAAAATCTTCCTGGCCATGAAACCTATTCCAGCCCAGCTTTTAAAATTACACGCCTTGGTCACACCGTGACTAGGGCGTGACTCGGTCATGCCTTTTCTCCAGCTCCCTCTCAGGAGGTGACCCTCTTTCCAGCTCAGCTTTAAAATTACATTCCCTAGTCACGTCGTGACTAGGGCGGGCCCGACCAGAAACCGTAGAACTTAATGTTAGTCATGCTAGTTTCATGGCCGTTCTAGATCCAACCAAGGAACGCCCATGTCACGCTGTGAACCTAGGGCGTGTACTTGCAATTTATGAAGATTTTGCGGTTTTTCTTCAGAACGCTTCCCGAGTTAATTCTGGTGGTTTCCCACTAAGTCACGCCCTATCACGCCGAGACCGTAGGGCATGTACATGGAAAATTTCAACTATTAAAGCAGCAAGATCCAGAAGTCAAGGAGTTCGTTATTGAGGTTGTTTTAGTTTGTAGTTTGCAATTTTCATGTTTTTGTACACATTGTTCTCTTTCTTAAAAGTTGTAAGCTTTACTTTTCTCAAACAATTTCAATTCTACTTTTCATAATTTCTTTTTCTCCTTCTTAATCATGTCGCTCTCTACCTTTTCTTGTATTTCCTCCACCTTGATAAGTAGCTAAATTCTATTTAGCACTTGATCATGATGAACTTTGTAATAAAATAAAATATGCTTTGACTATTCTAAATTATCAAGCTCTCTTCATATTTTAGCTTTGATTTATCTTTGATTTTATTTGTTTTTATTTCATATTTCCAGAATATGATTCTCAATTCATGACCCATATTCTAGATTGACCGAGAGGCCCGTGCATAAGTGGAGATCGCTCAAAGATAAAAGAAGTTGCATGCACTCCTCGAAAGAGAATGACCTAATCTTCCGGATTTAAGTCAAATCCAATAGTGGGGTCCACCGCTTTAAACAAGCTTAGAAATTTCGATTAGTCGAGAGATCTTAATTGATCAACCTAATGTTAGTTCGTAGTATTCCTCTAGCGAAATGCTATCATGATTTGGGAATCTCCCCGGTCGAAGTTACAATAATATGAAGCTTGTGATTTCATCTTTATTGAGTTTTATTTTATTGCAAAGGGATTCAAGATCAAGTACTAAATCTTTTAATCATCAATTTTTGTTTTCGTCGAATCGTTATTTAACTTTTCCAAACCAAACTAAACTTTTGACCCATAAAATAATAGCTATTTTGTCAGTAAAAATACTCAACAAGCTCAGAATGAATACAACACTTGATTTTAATATCTTATACTATAAAACGATAGGTACTCTTGCCTAATCAGATTATTTTTGGATCAGACTCAAAATTGTTGTAAGACTCATCTTTTTTTTTGCTTTTGAGTCTTACCGCCTAGAACCGCTGTCTTGCGGTGACACCAACTCACAGGTTAGTCATCACTACAAGACATCAATCCATCTGACTATTTCTTTCATCCATGCCAACCACAATACATAAGAGTAATGAAGTACAACAAGCATTCCAGAACAAATCCAAAATCACACATATATATTGTCCACAAATGAGAAAACTGAAAAGATAAAGGCTTATGCCCAGTACTTGAATATCCTCACTACAAAATCTCTCGCGGAAGCAAACTAAATCACTACTCACTCACATTTGTTCAATGATGTGTCGTGGTGCGCTACATAGGATCCTCTTTCTCCATCTCCCTGACCTACTGTTGTTGCTCCTGCTCCATGCGCTCTTAGTTGTTATGGCCACATTCGACCGTTAGTCAACAAGACTAAGCGGTTTTATCCACCCCTCCCCTATGACTCCTAGGCACCGGGTGTAAAATCCCCCAGACAACTAGACCCTTAAGATGGTTTTGTCATGACTAAGTCATGACAAAACCCTAGGATGCGTGAAGAGATCATAAGACCTTAGCCAAATAGATGAAGGCCACAGTGGTCTGCGGATAGTAATTTCCAGTTATCGAGCCTAGAGTTGGCTTTAGGGCTTCACCATGACCCATGACCCAACATAACATGTCTAACCCATTAAGAGGTCCCTTCATGAGACCCCAAGTATCCAACCATAGACAAAAGGGGGTGTATTGAATGCGGTGCTAGCGCCGACACTAGCGGTTAGCACTAGCGTTAGTGGTGGTTTAGTCGGACCGTCGAGACGAGCTCGAAACCGCTGAGACGAACCGTACGCCGTCGAGACACTAGCGCAGGCGCTAGTGCTAATGCAGGAACTAGCGCTAGTGTAAGGCTCTATCACTAGCACTAGCGGCGGTTGCCGAACCGGCGAGCGTTACACCGTCGAGATTCTAGCGCTGACACTAGCACTAGCACCGGTGGTAGCTCAACCGATGAGAGGCCGACGGGACTCATTTTTGTGGCCAAATTCAAGGCCAAGGGAGTTCAAAAGTCCTCCCAATTGATGGGTATTCATTCCCCCCATCAATTAGGAGAAGATTAAGAGGTTTCCCAACTCTTAAGGGGGGTGAATTTGGTGACCTTTGGGGATGGCCGAAATTTTCACCATGAATGGTGTTTAGGGAGGGATCCCAAGCTTCATATATTCCCCTACCAGGATTAGTTCAATAAAAGGGCTCAAGGGGTGAAGGGAAGGAGTTTCCACCACTTTGTAGAAGAATTCTACTATCTAAGCACTTATCGGCATGGCACCCAAGAGCTCTCGACCGACCATGGAGGACCGGCGATCGACATGGCTACAAGTGGCCACTCATGTCCTCTCCTCTCTTCTATTTCATAGTGGGTAGACCTCATCATTCTAGCTGCTAGATTTGGGGCCAATTGGTCTTGGATCGGCATGGCCGAAAGCTTGTGTTCAACTTTTCTTTTCTTGTTCAAATCCCCGATTCCGGCCACCTTCGGTCGGCCAACCACCATATATCATCGGCCTCCACCACAATGGAGGTGGTGGTGGCATTGGCCCACCGGGAGAGGGTCTAGGTAGCCTACAAATAACCTCCCAAGTTTCTACAGGATGAGCCAATCATGGTCATTGGCTGATTGGAGAAGATGAACTGATGCCCTCCATTTTATTTTATACAATTTTGTGATTATTTACATCATAATTATTCCTGGAAATACTCGTTTTTCAAACTGAAAAATTGAACCCCTTTGAAGCCGTTTTAGGAAAAATGGCCAGAGATAAAAGTTGTAGATCTTTACGTGTAATTTATTTCAACCGATTTGGCCCACTGGTTTGACTGCAGTACTCAAAATGGTACAACCTGTACGTACGGTTGACCAGAGAATGATTTGAGTGCCCCCACTAATCTGGACATTCAAATGCTTTGAAATTTGGAGCATCTAGTAGATTTAACCTTACCCTCAACATATCCAAAAATGAGAATTTTTGGAGGAACATTTTCTATAGTTTTTGTAAAAATTTAATAAACCATATATGAATTAATTATAGGGTTAATAACATCCAAACCCTACAAAATTTTGGTGGGAGGTCTTTAGGGTCATGTAATGACTCTGGTAAAAATTTCATTTCATTTGGGATTGAATTGGTAGGTAATTAAGTAACCCAAACTTTGTCAAACTAGGGTATATTAGATCAAAGTGCATTTGAAGGATTTGGGAGATCAATCCTCAACCAAATATTATGAAACTTTGACCACTGACTTGATGTCACATAAAATACCCCCACAACTAGTTTTGGGTGGTTTGGGGGGATGTGCCCTAGAACCCTGGTTCAAACCGTAGGGTTGTATATTGAACCAATTGAAGGACATAGGGTCATTTGTCGTCAGATTGACTGAACAAAATAGAGAGTGTACAACCCGGATATTCGCCAGGCGAGGATGCACGGTTTAAGAAGGCAACAGGATGAAGGAAGTAATAAGAGGGGGAGGCCTTAGGGCCAAAGACCTCGTGAGAGGGACCTTGGAGAAATCTCTCTCGGAGGGCTCACTGAGACGTGAGCGAGAAGGGTCGGCGAGATAAACGCCCGCAGGCAATTTGTAGTGGCGACCTTCCCGAGTGTTGTTGTCACCGCAAAGCGATAGTTCTGGGCATAAGACCCAATTTTGTAGCGAAAAAATGGGGTCTTACAAACTGGTATCAGAGGCAAACCTCGATCCGAAGAAAGGAAGTCCACAAGCCCTGGGACACCCCACGTGAGTTTAGTTTGAGGACAAATGAAGCAGCGGAAGCAATGGTGTGCCCATATGCGGAATCACATGAAAAAGTCCACTTTTAACTGAATCTTTTTATCCAAATATCCTTACGAGTGACAAGTTTTCTTTTGTAGCCTGAGGCGAACCCTGCCCCCAGCAGGGAATACCTTCAACTGCAAAGATCTTGTTAGATAGTCCTTTAACCAAGGAGTTAGACTCCACCCCACTAGGATACATGACTTACCCTGAAATTTATAACATTCCCTAGTCTGAAATAGACCGTAGGTATAAAATTGATTAAGGTACGAGGATATCCCAAAGAGGTTAGAGGAGGAGTTTAATGCGAGAACAACCACCTAAGCCATAAACTCTAATGTCCCTACTTCGCATACCAAGTATTAACCAAACTTATAGGACCACCTTAGGGAGATTGACACATAAGCAGAATGGTAGGGGACTCGTAGACTCAACCCTCATACCGGTGACATGTTTAAATTAAGACAACCACCATGACAAACACCGAGGGTCGGATAAGAATTCTAGTTCAGAAGAGACCCGTTTGGGATTGGGTCATATGTTTACCCTGATAAGGTTGTCGTAGAGGGTACCTTGAAGAGTCTAAAGTTTTGAGTGTACCAACAAGTCTCAAGATAGAACCCCAAGTCTAAGTTTGTGTGCCCCCAAAGACTGTTTGCATACATGGGATGAATATAACATGGTGATATCGAGGATACTTAGCCCAAAATAGATAGTGTCTTATCTTTTGTTTATTGGGGCTTACCTTTTGTTAATTGGGCAAATTGGTTACTGAATTGGGTTTCACGTAGATCAAATTTAGAAAGTGTTGCTTCATGAACATATTAATTTTGAAGTCGATCTTATTCGATGCTACTTGGGAGAAGATGAGATTCTATAAAAGCACATTTGGAATGGTGACCTACATTAGTATTACCATGACAATGGATAGACATCATTGATCGAACAACAACTTGACCTTAGTTGAACCATTAGAAATTCAAAGTTGTGAAGTTTAGTCACTTAAGGATGCTGACGCCCTTCTGGAAGTTGGGAACTAAAATTAGGGCTTGCAAGCTATAATTATATTTGAATGTTCTTGTGGTTTAGGGATTTCGGAAGTTACTAACTTATGATTTGTTAAAAATCACGCCCTGTCGTGGTAGAAAATTTTAACTACAACAATAATGATTGGTTAACATATACTCATAAAAGTTCACGAGTACACCCCCCCCCCCTCTTAAATTTTGAGGATAAATGGGACGCTTGGCGATCTGATCAGTTCCATCAATGGTAAGAACTAGATAAGTTGTAGAGTTGAGTTGATTGATTAATCGGACGTACGTGAAGGAATAAGAATCTGAACATGAAGACAAAACTTTATAGAGGCGTTGTTTACCCATACAAACAAGAGCTTTAGTCACCGAAAAATGGAGTTTTCCGGAGCGTGCATTTCACCAGAATAAAGAAAGACGTCATAGGTGTGGTAATGCACGGTGAGGTCTGTCGATTTGTAAAGGCCAAGTGCAATAGTCTTTGGGGAACTACCACAATCACTGCGCATGTTAGAGTGGAAGCTCGAGGATATAATTATGGATTTCATACACAGGTTACCACATCTCCACTTCGGGCATAAGTTTATTTAGAACATCGAGGATAGATTGACCAAGGTAGATAGGGTTACCCCAGACCGGAAGGATGCTCACATTGGTGTTTGATGGGATTTGTTGATCAATATGTCTGTTATTGTGGTGAGCCCAGGTCGGTCGTGTCAGATCGGGATGGACGGGTCACATCCATGAAGTGAAGATCAGTCCAGGCTAATCTATGTTGTTGGTTGACATTTAACACAACTTTCAACCCTCAGAAGAACGGAGGCGTATGAATCTAGTATCTTGGATACAGGATGATGATTTAAAGGCACTCGGCTTGGAATTTGTGAAGGGAACATCTGCCAAGGTGCGACTGATTTGAGTTAGGATGGTGGAGGCCCAGAGCAGCCAGGACAGGTATTGCGATGCGTGGCATCATCAAGTAGAGTTCTGGGTTGGAGACCGGGTGTTCCTGAAGATACACCATATGCATGGAGTCTCGTAGGTACATGGGCAGAAGAAGCTTAGTCCGAGATAAACGGGGCTCTATAGGATCCTAGAGTGGATCGGCTTGTGCCTTATAGACTAGAAGCTACCGCCGGAGTTAGCGGGTTTGCATGACGTATTCCATGTCTCCTCTCTTAGGAAGGCGCCACTACTGTCGGAGCAGTAGGTTTTCTACTGTATATGGCAAAGGTATCTTCTGACCGATCAGTTCGCGTGGAGCCGGACAGGATAGACGATACGACAGTGCGAGTCTTGTAACGCATGAAGGTTCGGTAGGTAAAAGTCATGTGGTAAAATCATGGCAATGAGGAGTTATTTGGGAACCACTAGACCTGATGCATCAGAAGTATCTAGTACTCTTCACGTCAGGTATAACTTCAATTCCTAGGGGATGTTACGTTCAATCACTCTCAGTAAAAACATCGCAAGCCTAACATGAATTTTGGGGACGAAATTATTTTTTTGTTTATCGGGATTTGGAACATCCCCAAACTACTAGACCCTTAAGATGGTTTTGTCATGACTAGGTCATGATAAAAACCTAAGATGTGCGAAGAGATCATAAGACCTTAGGCAAATGGATGAAGGCCACAGTGGTCTACGGATAGTAATTTTCAGTTATCGAGCCTAGTGTTGGCTTTAGGGTATCACCATGACCCATGACCCACCATAACATATCTAACCCATTAAGAGGTCCTTTCGTGACACCCAAAGTATCTAACCATAGACAGAAGGGGGTGTATTGAATGCGGCGCTAGATCCAGCGCTAGTGGCTAGCACTGGCGTTAGTGGTGGTTTAGCTGGACCAGCGAGATGAGCTCAGAACTGCTGAGATGAACCGTACACCGTCGAGACACTAGAGCAGGTGCTATCACAACCGCTAGAGGTGATGGTCGAACCGACGAGCGTTATGCCGTCGAGATGCTAACACTGGCCTAGCAATAGCTCCGGCGGTAGTTGAACCGACGGGAGGCCGACGAGACTCGTTTCGGTGGCCAAATTCATTGCCAAGTGAGTCCAAAAGTCCTCCCAATTGATGGTGATTCATTGCCCCCATCAATTAAGAGAAGATTAAGAGGTTTTTCAACTCTTAAGAGGGATGAATTTGGTGACCTTTGGGGATGACCGAATTTTTCACCATGTATAGTGTTAATGGAGGGATCCCAAGCTTCATCTCTTCCCCTACCATGATTGGTTCTATAAAAGGGCTCAAAGGGTGAATGGAAGGAGTTTCCCTCACTTTCCAAAAGAATTCTACTATCTAAGCACCTATCAGCATGACACCCAAGAGCTCTCGACCGGCCATGGCGGACCGGCGATCGGCACGACTACAAGCCGCCGCTTAGGTCCTCTCCTCTCATCTATTTCTTAGTGGGTAGACCTCATCATTTTGGATGTTAGATTTGGGGCCAATTGGTCTTAGATCGGCATGGCCAAAAGCTTGTGTTCAAGCTTTTCTTTTCTTGTTCAAATCCCCGATTCCAGCCGCCTCCGGCAGGCCAACAATTGTACATCGCCGGCCGCCACCTCAACAGAGGTGGTGGTGGCCTTGGCCGGCCGGGAGAGGGTCTAGGTGGCTGGGAAATCACCTCCCAATATGCTATAGGACGGGCCAAACGTGGCCGTTGGCTGAATGGAGAAGATGAACCGATGCCCTCTATTTTATTTTATACAATTTTATGATTATTTACGTCATAATTATTCCTCGAAATACTTGTTTTTTATACTGAACAAATGAACCCCTTAGAAGCCATTTTAGGAAAAATGGCTAGAGACAAAAGTTGTAGATCTTTACATCTAGTTTATTTTAAAATTAATTTGAGCCGATTTTGCCTACTGGTTTCAACGCAACACGCAAAATGGTGCAACTTGTACATATGGTTTACTAGAGATTAATTTGAGTGCCCCCACTAATCTGGACATTCTAAGTGCTTTGAAATTTGGACCATATGCTAGATTTACCCTTACCCTCAAAATATCAAAAAATGAGAATTTGTGGAGAAACAATTTCTAGAGTTTTTGTAGAAATTTAATAAACCATTCAAGAATTAATTATAGTGTCTAATGACATCCAAACCCTACCAAATATTGGTGGGAGGTTCTTAGTGTCATGTAATGACTCTGGTAAAAAGTTTATCCCATTTGATATTGAATTGGTAGGGTAATTAAGTATCCCAAACTTGGTCAAAGTAGGGTATATTAGATCAAAGTGCACATGATGGATTTGGGAGATCAACCCTCAACCAAATGTTGTGAAACATTGACCACTGACTTGATGTCACATAAAATACCCCCACAAGTGTTTTTGGGTAGTTTGGGTGGATGTGCCCTAGAACCCTGGAACAAATCGTAGGGTTGTATATTGAACCTATTGAAGGACATAGGGTGATATGTCATTGGATTGACTTAGAACTTGGTAGAGAGATTCATTGGGTAGAAATAAGCCCTAGATAATTTATCTGGAATCTTTAGGAACATTTATCCCCTCTGAATTAGTTAAGAATCAATTAGGTCATTTTCTTATGTTAACAATTTACATAATCATATTACCTTGAATGTTCATGAAATTTTGTCAGTAAGTTTATATGGATGATATCATTCTCTGATAATTTTGTTATGAATTTTGGATTAATATATTTAGTACTTCATTCATAACCAAAATATTTGCCCTAGTTGTAAGAAAATTAATTATGGCTTGAATATTCACTGGAAAATCATTAAACTTAGTCAGAGGACTTCTTAGAGCAAGAATATGATCTTTAAAGTTTAGCATAATTTGTGGAGGTATTTTTATATGGTTCTCTTCACAAAGTGCCCTATGATTTGTTTATTTACATAAAGGATTTACATAGTCAAATGAATCTGGAAAATTATGAAACACCACCAGTGAACTTTTCTATTCACCTTGGAGATTACTTAATTTTCTTGTAATTTTTAAACAGGTATTTTTGGTACTTTCTTTGCTAATCCCCGATTTTGATAAATCAATCAACATTTTATTTGGAGGTCAAAACCTTTCTAGAAAATTATGAAATTCATATGTGGCTGTTATTTTGATGACATATAGCCGTACAAATTTTATTAAGGTCATAGCTTGTCAGGAAACCATACTTGGTGTTCAAAGTCATAGATTCCCTAATTTTGGGAATATTATAATAAATGCTAAATAAATTAGGAAAATTATGAATTTCTGGAGATTGTCTTAAAATGTCATTACATGCCCCCAATAATAATCTTGGGTCATTTCGATGAGCATTTGGAGTCTTCTCTTTCTATACATTATATAGTTCATGTGGTCTGCGTATAGTGAAAATGTTGAATAGGGATGAATATGTAGGTTTTACATGGGGAGTAAGATGTCTTGTTGACTTGGAGGCAATGTGTACTTGGGGGGTCGACGAAAGATCATCATTCCCTTGGAGTGAGGTAAAACAAACTTAGCGTTAGTAAGTGTAACATTAATAATGGTCGAGACAAGGGTAGACACCAATATGAATAAGTGTCTTGGAAAGGGCAGTTTGGGCTATCATCCCATTATACCTCCTAGTACCACTGCGAGCCTCTCACAGGCTAGACCTCGAGAAGTCCAAGATTAACCCAAAGATGTAGGAATAATTTGTTATGCAAGATTAACTCAATCATACACTCACTCACACACCAAAGCTATGGGTGGTTTGTTGTTTGGCCTTACTAGCAGTAGGCTCGGTGGTTGTGGGAACGAATAGGTTGGTCCGGAGAGCCGGTGGCTTGGAAGGTTATGGTGGCGGGCAGGTTAGCCTGGGGAGCTTATGGATCGGAGATACATAGTAATCATAATTGCATGTGCAAAAAGGTGGTGGGTCTTTAGTTTGACGGTCGTTCACACCGGCTCGATACGCTGACTCGGCAAGTGTGGATTTGCACTTAACCAAGAAAGTTTGGTGGTCCATCCAGTAAGAGTACACAGGCGCTCCACGGTTTTGTGTTGAGGCGTACGATAGGTCTAGGTTAGGTAGTGTGAATACAAACTAGAGGTGGGCGAGGCCCAACCCACCACTTCCGTTTGCCACTACGGGGGTATCCTAGCAGTCTTAGCTAGCTCCAAAAGGGGGAACTAAAGGTCTGTGCGCATAGAGTCGATGTGTGTGAGTTGCACTTGTATGATCATAACATTACCCAGCATAACTTTGCATGTCATATCATAAGCATTGCATTTCAACCCCTACACCTACTGTATAAATTGGTTATGGGATTTTTTATAGAATAGGCCTAGCTAAACAACCCCTTGGTCTATAGTTTTGTATGGGCATTCCTATAAATCAATGGTTACTTTTCTATTCTATACTTATCTTTACTTGATTACTTTGTTTGTTCTTTACCTTGCTTTATTTACTGCTTTACATATATATAAACACATGTGTAGTGATAGATACTCATGTAGCTAAGACATGTCACCTGCTTTGTTTTATTACCCTTGTTGTCCTCTACTTCATCCTCCCGCTCGGTGCCTAGGGCCACTGGGGGATGGATGGGGGTAAATGAGGCTTAGTTTTTTTGACTAACGGTCAATGGACCATATCATTTTAGGGGACTGAGGAGACGTCGCACCACCAGAGGACGGCGCCGATGGAGGTGGGCCAGTCTAGCACGGGAGCACAAGCTTCAGGATCTGTGAGTGTCTATCTGTAGATTTTCTTCCGCGAGTGACCTTGTAGTGAGGATATGATGTATTGGACATAAGCCCTTTATATTGCTCTCTTTTATTTCAGTTATTATCTATGGACATCATTCATTAAGATCTATATTTTATGTGATGTGTACTTGAGCTTACTTTTGCTTCAATTGTACTTTTCTTCTTTTGTGATCGATATGGCCGGCAGGATCGGCAGTTTATAGTGGCGACCTTCCCGAGTGTTAGTGTCATCGCAATGCGGCGGTTCTGGGCATAAGACCCAGTTTTGTAGAGAAAAAAATGGGGTCCTACACCGGGCGAGAGGAAGAGGAGAAAAGGTATACAAAAGTAGAATGACAAAGCAGGTAATATTGCTCTCACTAACATAGTATTTATAAAGAATGCATAGCTACACTAGCAGTTCTACTAAGCAAGTATTGCATAGTCATACTAGTAGTACTACTATGTAAGTACTGAAGACTAAGAGCAGTAAATAGAGAGCAGTAAAGTAAATAAATGCAACTATCTCCATCACAGAAAAGTAACTTAACTTAGAAGAATGTCAATACAAACTTATAAGTTAAGGTTTGGGTTGCTTAAGTAACTCATCATATAAAAAGATCTCATACTAATTTTATATGATGAGAATCTTGTTGTATGCAATGTTGCGTATGATATGCAATGCAATTCTTATGCTATGATTTCACACAAGTGCAACACACATACACGACTCCATGTGTATGGATCATTCATTCCCTCTTTTCGGTGTTATCTAGACTCTCAGGTACCACCCATCGTGGCTATCGGTGGCAGTGGAATGGGCACCTCCACTCCTAGGAGGGTATGCACACTATCGAGACTAGACCTTATGTATGCCTCTGTACACATCCTAGGTACAATCTAGAGTCCTTGCGTACTATTGCTAGAATCCATTAGTCTTTTATTGACGAGAGTAGGGCACTGATCTTTTTAGGGAATGTGTCTTTTGGACGCAAAACAAAAGCTTGCCCTCTAAACCTCCACCACTCGCCATAGTCAAGGTACTTCCATCGGTGTGATGACTGGCATAGTACCGAAGACCCACCGCATCCTATTCACATGCACATATTTGTATCACTTCTACTACCCCAGCCTCCAGCTTGCAGGACCAATCCAGTCCTCTATATCATAACCAAACCGAGCCTTAGCTTTCCGGACTATCCAATCTTCCATAACCAAACCCTTATCATCCCCGATGGGTGTGTACATAAGTTCTACTTATCTTTCTACTTAGTATAATCTTTTCTATTAGGGTGGATCTTGGACTTCCCGATGACTACTTGGTGAAGTGCTCGTAATGATATTAGGAGATATGTGTTGGATATTTAGGCGCCCTTAGAGGGGGGTGAATAAGGGTTTTAGAAAACTTTAGTATTTTAAGAAAAACTATTGTGATTTTCTATGAATTAAATTGAAACAAAAGTAAAATGCTAGAAATAAGAAATGAAATCAATTTTATTGAACATGAAAAGACATGATTATCATTTATAAAATTAATTACAAAATCTGATTACTTTGACGTTAGAAATCAAGGCGAATATGAAATACACTTTTGGTTTTCTATACCGAATCTTCTCACTATGAACTGATTGCCTTTAGCCGATCTTTCTCTAGATACGACATCAAGATGATCTAGCATTTCTATCCCTAGAAAGGCCTCGAGCACCCCCTATATATAATCCCTAGACCTATTCGCCACAACCGCGATGAATTCCCCCAATTCCTCGCCTAGACCTAGTCGCCAATAACTGCGGCGAATTCACTAAACAATCACAATGAAAGAGGTACAACAAAATATAAAAGACAAGTAAAAACTCCCTATGAAGAATTCTGGAGACGTAGAAGACTCGCTGAATATCATCGAAGTTGAAGCGTGCATTCTTCGCGTTGGGTGAGCTTTGATCCGATCCTCCTTCAAATTCTTCTCTTGAATTTGCGTGGGAGATGGTGGTCTGGAAATTATGGCCCTCACAGAGTTCTTGAAGTGCTGGAATAGGGCTCATTGGAATCCATTGTTGAAGAGAACAAATGCCACCTATTTATAGGACTGGAAGCTAACACCGGCGTTATGGCTAACGCCAGGCGTTGGCTCTGTATAAAAATAATTTGATGGCTCAGATCTTCAAAATAGGAAGGAGATTCTGCATCTTAGGAAACATTCATTTTAGGCAACCTTAACGCTGGCATTTTGGCTAACGCTTGGCGTTGAGGCTAACGCCCGACGTTAAGTCAAATCATTCCTAAAATGCTCCTGCAATCACGACAGCTCTCCTCCATGCCATTTTCATCTTGGTGGGAATGAAAGTCAATGCCGACATTAAGTCCTAAGACCTGGCGTTAGACCACATTCATCATTTCAGCTTGTGAGCAAATCCAGACCAACAATGCAGCATCCTAGTATCAATTTTGTTCAAACCTGCATGCTAAAAACACAATGGCAAACAAGATCAAATACAAGTAGGATTTGTTATTCTCAAATCAAAGGGATGCGGAAAATCGTGTTCCAACAATCTCCCCCTTTTGATAATAATAAATCCAATACAGATAAATCTAATTCATATATAAGAGATGTGTTAACTAGAATAAAGAAGACAAAAGTTGGGACAATCTGCTTGATGAACTCCTAGATAAATTCATAGATAAAACCCTAGATAGACCCCTCAATGAACACATAGATAAACTTTTAGAGATTAACCTATAGATAAAATAACAGATGTAACCGTAGATGAACCCCTATATAAACCCCAATATGAACCCCTAGATGAAACCATGGATAATCCACTAGATGAACTCCTAGATATACCCCAAGATGAACAAGATAAATCCCACAGAAATCCTTAGATAAACTTATAATTGTTCATCTAGGGTTTTCTTAATGGTTTATCTAGGGGTTCATCTAGGGTTTCATTTATGGGTTCATTTAGTAGTTCATCTAAGGGTTCATCTAGGGGAGTTTATCTAGGGGTTCATCTATGGGTTCCTATATGTCTATCTCTAGAGGTTCATCTAGGAGTTTATCTAGGGGTTTATTTAGTGAATTATTTGGGATTTATCTAGATAAACTCATATAAACACCTAGATAAACCCCCACTTCATCTAGATAAACCATCTATGGGTTTATCTTTATGTTCATTTCGTGTTCATCTATGGGTTAATCTAGGGGTTATCTAAGGGTTTATCTAAGGGATTATCTACAGGTTCATCTAAATGAACAACTAAATGATCCACTAAATTTATCTAGGGGTTCATCTAAGGTTCGTCTAGGAGTTAATTAAGATAAACTCCTAGTTGAACAACTAGGGTTTTATCTAGGATTTATCTAGGGATTTATCTAGAATTTATCTAGGGATTTATCTAGGGGTTAATCAAAGGGTGTATCCAAGGGGGTTATCTAGGTGTTCATCTAAGTGTTCATCTAGTTGTTTATCTAGGGGGGGTCATATGAAGGTTTATCTAAGAGTCTATCTAGATAAACCCCTAGGTGAACTCCTAAATGAACCCTTAGATAAACCCCTAAATAAACCCTGAGATAAACCACTTGATAAACCCCTAAATAAACTCCTAGATAAACTTCTATACACATCTAGATCAACCTTAGAGTTTATTTAGGGGATTATCTAAAGGTTTATATAGGAGTTTCATCTAGGTGTTATCTAGTTCATCTAGTGGTTCATATAGGGGTTTATCTAAGGATTTAACTATGTGTTTATCTATGGGTTTATCTAAGGGAACATTTATCTAGTGGTTTATCTAGATGTTTGCAGTAATGGACCCCTAGATGAACTCCTAGATATACCCCTAGATAAACCACTTGATAAACCCATAAATTAACCCTTAGATATACCCCTAGATAAACCCTAATAAACCCCTAGATAAACCCCTTGATTAATTCCTAAGGATTTATCTAGGTGTTTATCTTAGGGTTTATCTAGTTGTTCATCTATGGGTTTATTTAGGGTTCATCTATGAAATCATCGAAGCGTTCATCTAGATAAATCCTTAGCAAAACCCCTAGATGAACATCTAGAATAACCCCTAGAAAAATCCCTAGATGAACCCTTAGATGAACCTCTAGATAAACACCTTCCTAACCCGTTGATAAACCACTAGATAAACCCTTGATTAACAACTAGGGTTTTATTTAGATTACCCATAGATAAACCCACATATGAACCCCAAGATTTATCACGATAAACCCATATAAACACCTAGATAAAATCCTATGTGTCTATTTAGTTTATCTAGGGGTTTATCTAGGGATTTATCTAGGGGTTCATTTAGAGTTTTATCTAGGAATTCATCAAAGAGTTAATATAGTTATTCATCTAGGAGTTTATCTACGGGTTCATCTAGGGGTTCATCTAGTGGTTTATCTATGAGTGTATGTAGATGATTATCTAATGGTTTATCTAGGAGTTTATCTAAGCATTTATCTAGGTCTTTATCTAGGAGTTCATCTAGGGGTTTATCTAGGAGTTTATCTAGTTGTTCATCTAGTTTTTTATCTAGGTGTTTATCTTGGATTTATATACAAATATATCTAGGGTTTATCTTGAGAAATTAGGGGTTTATCTAAGGGTTCATCTATGAGTTTATCTAGGGGCATATCTAGTGGTTCATCTAGGAGTTCATCAGGTTGTTCATTTATGGGTTTACCTGGTTTATCTATTGGTTTATCTAAGGATTTATCTATGAGTGATTATAAGACCCGCGGTGTTCAGGTGTAAAAAATTCGCGGTGTTCTAAGATAAGGAGCTTGCGGAGGGCGCTAGGGCTAGCGCCAGCGGTAGCTCTTATCATCAAATTGGTAGCGTATCGATGAAGGGAGTCATGGGAATCATCTAAAGAATCAAGATGCATCATTGAGTACTAGCGCTAGCACTGACGGTAGTGATCTCGATGAAGTTGTGTCCCGACGAATGTGTTTCGACGAAGCGTGGTAGGCACTCTTGAATATGGCTCGTCGAGAGCTAGCGCAGGCGGTAGAGCTAGTGCTAGCGGTAGCCCACTCGACGATTTACTTAAGCGGCTATGGATAGGTTCGTCCATACCGCCTCTGGGTTAGCGTAGGGCGTTAGTGCTAGCGCCAGCGGTAGCATTTTTCTATATTAAGCCTCCAAATCCGTGATTTCCTTTACTTTTTCACTCTGGTCCTCTCTCCTGAGGCAAAGTCTGATCAGCAAGAGAAGGGAGATCCGTTTGGCTATGCAAGTTCGAGGAAGAAGAACTCTTGCGTGTTTGTGCCGTCTTCGAGTCTTTGGAAAGGCATCCTAGTAAGATCGCACTGAAGCAAGCATCAAGGGTAACGATACTCCTCCTTAATCTCTGGACATGCTAGTCCTTTGATTCGCATAGTAGCAGGAAGATTTCCACTAATTAGTAGATAGGTTGTTCTAACGGGTCGATATGGATTATCCCCATAGAAATTGCATATAGAGTCTAGATTGATGTACGAACATAGGCATACTGTGTGAATCCCATCTGGACAGGTTGGTCTCGATTGGTGATGTTGATATTGCTATATTGCACTCCGGAGAAGACTCGGAGTATGTATGCTTGTTTTTGGCTTCTCAGTGATGTGATGTGCTGCAGGGAGTCTTGGAAGTTACCTTCAGGAAATACTCAAAAGAGATGGCAGAATAGCATTTGTTAGATAGCGCCTGCGCTAGTGCTAGCACCAGTCATATCGAATATCATGTGGTGTGTTTCGAAATAGCCCCTAAGGCTGTTCTGATGACCCTGTGTGGTTGTCTCGTAAGCGGGCACAAGGGGAAGCTGCACCTGTGTCAGGTAGTTAACTTGCTCGGTAATATAAGCACGAGCACAAAGCTGAACCGAACCCGTCCCTTAGCTAGTCAATGATGAGGTCACCCCTCTATTTCACTGAGGGAATGTTGGGAAAGGAAACGTAAGGTCGAGGACCTTGATGACAAAAGCTCATAGTGACCATCCAAGTTGAAATAGGACTTGTGGATGGAGCGTGCCGTGAGAGCACGATACGTGTGGCCTTGAGTCGATGTATGTGGTGAATGTTTCTATGCGGTGCTTAGACGCACCTGTGAAATATATGCTGCTATTGCTTGCTTGAAGGGAAGGAGTACCGCCGCCCTGAGCATGGGGTGAGGTCGTTATAATCATGGTCAGCTAAAGCTGACCGATTACCTGTTTTCCCACCACTTGGTGGATTATGCATCACAGGTCCTGGCGAGACGAGCGGGAAATAGCGAGTTTGGAACCCCAGCTGCTGCTGTGCTTTGCTGGCCCTCGAAGGCCGAAGTGTTTTGAGTGTTTTCCTTCATGTATTGTCGGCTTGCATGCCGTTGTTTAGAAATCATGTAATAAGAGAAACACATTTGGTTGTATGACCTTAGTGCCAAACTCATTTATATATATATATATCAGTCATTCCTATTTGGTACTGTGTACATGTGAATTCTAGTTCAAGATAATTAATTCATGCTTCCGTTATTATGCAATATTTGAGATGTTGTTGGTTGGTTTTTTGAATATGTAACCTTTTAGCTTGTTCACCTTATAAAGCATGAGGTCCCGGTCGGACCTACTGTTATATACTGTGTAATGGATGGGTTGTTACACTTTGGTATCAGAGCTAGGTTTCGATCCTAGGACCTATGGGTTATGGGCCCACTACACTTCCACTGCGAATTCGTGGTCGAATTCCTTTAAGGGGTGGTGGGCATGTGTGTGCATCACCGTTTAACTCAAGTAAATAACCAGAATGTCCACTTAGGAATGCATTATATCTATGTTTTATCATGATTGTAGAACCTGCGTGTTCCTTACTTGCTATTTTGTTGTGATACTAGTCACTAAATTGTGTCTGACATGATTATTGGGGAATAGAAGTGGTGCGGGACAGTCCTAACCCCGGCGCACTGCCGAGAGTAGTGCATCTGCTGAGATGCCTACGCCTCCTCCTTCTGATGAAACAATATGATGGCTTGCTGATGTAGTGGTCAGCTTAATCAATGAGAAACCAGGAAGGCCTGTACAACCTCCTGCCCTTGGGGTGGCCCTAGAGCCGGTTGTCGCAGTTGAGCCTATTGTGGAAGGACCAGTACCAGTAGTACTGATTTAGGCGACATGAGCGATAAACCTTCACTTGAAGTAGTTTCTAAGTTTCCACCCTCCTATGTTTGAAGGGGTATTAATGCCAATGCAAGCTGAGGATTGGCTGTCTCGGGTGAAGAGAACCCTTGCAGCTACAGAGACGGAGGTAAGGCAGAAGGTAACCCTAGCTACCTATCTGTTGGATGTAGAGGTTAGGTTGTGGTTGGAATGTTTGGAAAGGCATCAGTATGCTGGCACGCCATTGACAGACATCACGATGGAAGAGTTCTCGAGAGTGTTCTTGGCAAGGTATCTCCCTTATGCTCAACGCATCGAAATGGAGAATCATTTTTAAAGGTTGACTCAAGGGGATAGAATGGTCGATGAGTACCTCCACAAGTTTACGTGATTGGGAAGGTATGCGGGCTCTTCCTTTGATGATGAAAAGCGAAAGACCAAACGGTTTTATGAAGGTCTGCGTGATGTTTTATGGGTGCTTTTGTCAGGCCTGATGATGCATAGATTTCTAACGTTGGTAAATACAGCCAGATTCCTTGAGAAGGACCTGACGCGGATCCAAGCGAACAAGGACCGATTAGTGGCAACGACGGAGTTTAAAGTACCAAGCTCCGTAAAGTCTGGGTCTCGACGATTCAGAAAGAAGTCAAGGTTTTCAGAATTGGCTTCCTTTTCTATTTCAGGAGTAACTACTTGATGAGGTCCAGTTACATGTTATAATTGTAGCAAAGTGGGCCTCTTTGCTCGGGACTGTCGCGGCGGCAAAAAGGCAGTTGTGGCTTATGCGGCGGAGAAAGGGAAGGCATCAGAGTTGCCTGCATCCCATTACACTCCAGCTCAACCACGGGTATATAATCTTGTCCAGCAAGAGGCTATTAAGCAAAGCGATGTCGTGACAGGTATGATTTAATATATATCATGTATTGCTTTATGTATTCTATACCTTGTATGTGATTGCCTGTATACCCTGTTTGTATGTATTAGGTTTTGTCCTAATTCAAAACTGTCCAGCGAGAGCTTTATTCGACACTGGAGCATCCCACTCCTTTCTGTCTGAGGACTTCATACTGCATATTGGAGTGCCTTCGTTCGTGGCAAAGGACAAACTGGATGTCGTGCTGCCAAATGGGTGTTGAATGCATGCAGAAAGAGTTTGTAGTGTTCAGGTGCAGATAGGAAGTCATGAGATTGACTTGGAAGCATCGATGCTGCAGATATCCGAATTTGATGTGATCTTTGGCATGGACTGGATTTCAAAGCAGCATGCATGCATTGATTGCAACATAAAGGAGCTCACGCAAGGGCAGAATACTGAATGCAAGACTGCATTTAATGGTTTGCGAGGATCGAGCAAGTTGTTCATGTCTTCTCTCCAAGTAGTCAAGGTGGTTCGGAAAGGCGCAGAGTTGTTATTCATGTTGTTGGAGACTTCTGAGCCAAATCCTAGTTTGTGTGATGTTCCAATCGTATAGGAGTATGCGGATGTTTTCCCATAAGATCTTCCTGGGGCTCCACCTCAGCGAGAGATTGACTTTTCTATTGAGTTGTTGCCAGTGCCAAACATGTAGCATGCTCACCATACCGAATTGCGCCAAAAGAGATGGTGGAGTTGAAAGTTCAGTTGCAGGAGTTGCTAGAGCAAGACTATATACGTCCAAGCTCATCCCCTTGGAGTGCACCAGTCCTCTTTGTGAAGAAGAAGGATGGAAGCTTGCGTCTGTGCATAGACTACCGCAAACTGAATAAGCTGACAGAAAAGAACAAGTATCTGATTCCGCAAATCGATGACTTGTTCGATCAACTAGTTGGATCGACTGTGTACTCAAAGCTGGATTTGAAGTCTGGCTACTATCGGTTGTGGATTCGGGAATGTGACATTCCCAAGATGACGTTTTGTACCCATTACGTGCACTTTGAGTTCACAGTGATGCCGTTTGGCTTGATGAATGCGCCATCGGTATTTATGGATCTGATGAACCGAACGTTTCGATAATGTCTAGAACAATTTGTTAATGTCTTCATAAACAATATTCTGGTATACTCTCAGTCGGAAGAAGAACATATGATTCACTTGCGCATTGTATTGGATACCCTGAGGTGAAGTAAGTTGTATGCCAAATTCTCAAAGTGTGAGTTTTGGCTGTCCTCTGTGGCATTCCTAGGTCATGTGGTCAGTGGAGAGGGCATTGCAGTGGATCCTGCAAAGATATATGCAATACGTGAGTGGCCTATATTGACTACAGTGGTGGAAGTCAGGAGTTACCTAGGACTTGCCGGCTATTATAGGCGCTTCGTAGAGAACTTCTCAAGGATAGATCTGCCTCTCACCACATTGACTGGGAAATATCAGAAGTTCATTTGGTTGCCAGAGTGCGCGCGAGCTTTTGAAGAGCTGAAGAGTAGTCTGACCATGACGCCAATCCTTTGTTCGCCATGTGGTACAGAAGGCTTTGAAATCTACAGCGATGCGTCAGGGAGCGGCTTAGGCTACGTTCTTCTTCAGTATGGTCAGGTTATTGCATATGGCTCGCGCCAACTGAAAGTGCATGAGAGGAATTATTCGGTCCATGACTTGGAGCTAGCGGCCGTGATATTCGCTCTTAAGCTTTGGCGACATTATTTATATGGCATGAAGATCGACATCTTTACGGACCATAAGAGCCTGAAGTACATAATAGTTCAGAAAGAGCTAAATATGCCACACCGAAGGTGGATGGAGTTCCTGGGGGACTACACTTTCAAGATTCACTATACTCCAGGGAAGGGAAATATTGTCACAGATGCTTTGAGTCGGAGGGCTTCCGCACAAGCCAGTTGGATTCAGGTGCATGATTTGCGTCTAATCAATGACTTGGAAGCCTTGGAGATTACCTGTGTGGATAAAAGAACCAGAGCCACTGCATGTTTGATCTGGACAGAGGTAAAGTGTGACCTTGTGGACAGAGTCCGATTGGCATTGGAACTTGATGAAAGCATGAAGCGGTATGTGGCAGAGACTTGGGATGGGTCTAATACCTAGTTTTCCTTGGAAGACGATCTTTTGTGGAAAGACTGTCGTCTGTGCGTCCCCAATGTTGGTAAATTACGGGAGGAGTAGATGTACGAGGCACACTTTACTAAGTACTCAATCCACACGGGGAGGACAAAAATGTACCAGGATATGAAGAAGCTATTCTGGTAGCCGGGTTTAAAGAAAGACATCGCCTTATACGTAGCCAAGGGCCACACTTGCGCACTCGTGAAGGTTGAATGCCAAAAACCTAGAGGTTTCCTGAAGTCATTACCTATTTCAGAATGGAAGTTTGATGATATATCTATGGATTCGTGCATGGTTTGCTGAGATCGCAGTCTGGGAACGATTCCATTTGGGTGATTGTGGACCAATTGACGAAAGTTGCACACTTCATTCTGAACTGATGGGATGATTTAGTGGAAAAGTTAGCGAAGTTAAATGTTTATAGCATAGTGCGATTGCACGGTGTGCCCTGTAGTATCGTAAGTGATCGAGATGGGCGCTACACGTCGAATGATTGGAGGCTAATCCACCAACTGTTGGGTACTAAGCTGAAATTTAGCACTTCCTTCTAACCTCAAATGGATGGGCAGACTGAGCGGACCTACAGGACTTTGGAGTATATGCTCTGAATGTGCGCCTTGGATTTCAGAAAGACGTGGGAAGATCATCTCTTTATGATCGAGTTCGCTTATAACAAAAGCTATCAAACAAGCTTGCAAATGGTGTATTTTGAAGCACTTTATGGTAAGAAGTGTCATACACCTTTGGCTTGGGCAGAGACGGGCGAGACTAAGCCCTTCATGAGAAAAGAAGTCAAAGATGCTACTTTGACTATTCGGACAATCATGGAGAGATTGCTGATTGCACAAGATAGGCAAGCAAAGTACTATAATGTCAGACACAGTAACATCAAGTTCGCCGTGGGCGATTGGGTTTATCTCAAAATTAAACTGTTCAATGGTGTGTAAAGGATTCGACGCTTGAAAAAGCTGAGTCCCAGATAACTTGGATCGTTTGAGATACTAGAGCGTATTGGTGAAGCTGCCTATCAGCTCGCTCTTTCGTCAGAGCTGTGTAGTTTGCATGATATATTTCACATCTTCGTGCTGAGGAAGGTTGTGCAAGTGCCTACTCAAATGCTTATGCATGATGTTCAAGTGCTGATGGATAGTGGTCTAACGACAAGGGTCAAGCCCATTCGGATTGAAGACACTGAAATCAAGTAGTTACGAAAAAAGTCGATCAGAATGGTCAAAGTCTGCTGGGAAAATTGTGGGCGTGAGGAGCTTTCGTGGGAGCGAGAGCAGACCATGCTAGAGGAGTTCCACGAGTTGTTGTGTTAAGGTACAAAGTTAACTTTTGAATCTTTGTAGTTTTTGCACCGTTAGAATTTCGGGACAAAATTCTTTTTAAGGGGGGAGAATTGTAAGACCCCAAGCGCTCAGGTGAAAAGAATTCGCGGTGTTCTAAGAGAAGGAGCTAGCGCCGGGCGCTAGGGCTAGCTGATGCGCGAATCTCACACACCGCTATTGGCTGTGGTAATATTGCGACATGAAATTGCAGTGTACTGATCATTCAAGTAATATAAAATGGGAGTACGTCCTCAAGTATCGATATCAAAGGAACACAGAAAGGTGGAATTATCTATCGAGGAAGGACTTGAGATTGAAGTCCTTTAGGTCGGAGGGATTGCGGAATGCTGGGATTGGTTTGTGGAAAAAAAATAAAACAACTAACTCAACTACTCCTATGCACGCCGCTATGCACTGCTTCGCTTGGCGGGATGGAAACTATGCAGGATGCTATGCACTGCTTCGCAAGGGCGGATGGACGAGTAGGCAAGCGGATGAGGTGGTTCGCACTGGCGGAATGAGGGTTGCAAGCACCTTGTCAATAAGCACGCCACTAGCAATTGCTAGTGCTGCACACGAGCATAAAGGCGGTTTGGAGGATGGAATGGAAGCGCTCCTCACTTGCATAAACCACACATAATAATTTCACAAAGACATGAAATACTAAATAACATAACTAGGTTTAACAAACATCATTCAAACACATCATTGATCTAAGGAAACAATACTACAATATGAAGGGGGTGAGATTACAACCAAGGAACGAAGTCTTGCCGGGATTCACGGTCGGAATCAAGGGTTGTCATGCCTTGTCCGAGCTCGGTCCACGACTGACGTCCGGGGTACGGCGAGGAGATGTCACTTCCTTCTAGTTGACCAATCTTCTTCGTAAATCGTGTGTGGCCATGATCTCGCTGGAGAACTCCAATGATGCATAAAGTTGTATCTTGAAATGGAGCGTGGATGCTTCTGAACTATGGAGGAGGCCGAGTGGTATCTCCAGCTCAAGATTTGAGCCAAGAATGTGTCTGGAGCACCTCCAAATGGTGGGCTGTGATGCAACGGAGGAAAATGACAGAGCAGACACGAACAAGCGAAGACGATCAATGCGTTCCCCCTAGGTCGAATAAACCCGCGCACTTAAATAAAGGCGTTAATTTAAGAAATGCATGATCAAAACGCACTCTGTGCATTTTGGGCCGTGCGATTTACAGAGGTAAACAATGCCTGGAGCTCCAGGAAGGTCATGTATTTTTGTTCATGCACGAGCGGAATGCTCGTGCGTGACCAAAACTGCACAGGGCAAGACAGGTCGCTTATTTTACTAGCTACAGGAAGGTCGTGCGATATCCTTCACGCACGATTGAATTCAATCATGCGTTAAGGAAAATGCACAATGAACATCATCACAAGCAGCTCTGAGTAAATCGCACGATCGCCTTAATCGTGCGTCAACAACAATCGCACGATTGTGCGATTTACCCAGACATACTGCAATGCTCAGCTCATGGATACAATCCACCTACACACAATCAACACCAAAGCTCCAACCACACAGGAAACAAGACTAGCATCCATAATAAAAGCAAGACATGCATGGTGAACCCCAAATGCATACCCCTAGCATAGAATGCGCAATTGCACACCCCGATGGGTGAAAGCAGCACACTTAGTGTACAATCCTAACAAAGATAAATATGAGTGATTTACCACTAAAAGTGTAGCGCATGAGTGAGAAAATAGTCCCTGATGAGTGCGAAAAACCCTATATAAATGGGACTCATCACACCCCCATACTTAACCATTTTCGCGTCACTAGCAAAACAATCTATGCAGATGGGGAAAACAACTAGCTAGCACAGAAATTGTGACACGGAATACCATGCAAAGTCACATGCTTACATGCATAGAAAAGTTCAGTAGAAGAAATATTTAATTATGCATAATAGTTTACATTTTTCTAAGAGCGTGGCAATATATTATTTCTACTCAAAATAAGAATCACGGTGAATCTTCCGTTCATGCGGAGGGAGAAAATAGACTGAGCGCTTAGATTGGCATTACCCAAGATCGGAGCTCGGGACAACCTCCGATGAACTCCATCAATGTCGGTGACAATAAACTCACCCTTTCGCACTTTCTCCACAACACTAGTTTGGTTCAATGCGCAAATCAGTAGGACTTTAGGTTAGAGATGAGGCTTGTGTTAAGGAAGTGTAGACACAGATAAACATGAGGGCTTAAAGAACCTAAACCCAAATGAGCTAGCACAAAAAGCTAACCACACAGCAACAAAGAAAGCATGGGCGCTCCACACCCCCAGACTTGAACTTGAAAGCATGGGTGTGTGTATTGCCTACTCCCAATACAAACTTGCCAAGATTATTGTCAATTATGACACAAATTTTTTTTCATTTTTTTTCTTTTCACAATTTTTTCAGCAATTATTTTTTTTCTCACCAAGTTTAAAATGGAGCACAACCACACATCCACAGATATGAACACCACATCAACAACCCAATTTAAAAATAAGAAAACGACTAAAGCTCAGCTTTGGCTAGCAATTAGGATTGGCTTTTTGGCTTTAGTGGAGAAGCGGTGGAGTTGAATCAAAAGACGGGGTAGGCACAAAGGGGCTAGCAAGGATTAGAGTGTTAGGAATGGTACAAAAGCTGAACCTGGCCAAAATGATGGCCTACATCACACTAGCTCACACGCTTGAACTAACTTGAAACCAATGCTTCAAGAGTCGCTTGGGGCAAGTTCTTAGCCACCGAGAAAGACAATCCTTCCTCCCGACTCGAGCAATACGAATCTATCAAATGTCTACACACTTCCCTACGCTACCATTTGATTAGCACCAGATTCACCACTTTTGAGTTGAATAAACAATATTTACGCAAATCGAAAAATTTAAAACTATAAGCATAAGGAAAAATTAACTCTACATGAATTTCTATGCGAGACGCGAGTATTCGACTAGAGCACTACATGAGTCAACATTTTACTCCATCTCACATTCCTAAGCCAGTACAATAATTTTCCAAAATTGCACAAAAGAAATGAGTTAAACAAATGATGCGCGAACATCTACGTACACACTCAAGAGGGTGTTGTGGTGTGCAAAGAAAATAAATAATACATCTTAAATAAAAGCTTCTAGCATGCTATGCAATAGTGCACATGAGTGGGTACAAAAAATGACTCTCCCACAGACTTAAACTAAACAATCCAACACAATATATGGCTATGAAATTCAAAATTGAGCAAGGGGATGAGAGTACTCAATGCTCAATAAGTGAGCATACCAGAAGACGCGTGTAAACCAATATCAAGCCACCGCATCCTCCATCAAAAGGAGTACCTGCAGGGGTGAGCTCCGCCAAAAACAAAAGAAAATATGCAAAATAAAATGAAATACAACTGACTAAACTAAACTAGATGAAATAAAAATGCAGGAAAAGTAAGATAACTACTGGGGTTATTGTCCTCCCAGCATGACTTATTCAAATTTAAAAAAGTTCTAGCTAATGGGTAATTGAAAAGAAAAGTGCACATGTAACTGTTCAAATATGCGTGTCAGTAGCGGGTACCGATACGATGACAAAACAGTTACTCCCTACCTAAATATAAATAATACTTGCTCTTCACAGGTAGAGGGAATAAAAAGTAAGAAGAGGAGGAGGAGTAATCCTCACAAATCTGACCAAAAAACATCCTTACCCAGCAAGGTGTCATCTTCAGGGAGGTGGTAGGAGGAGAAGGCAATGAATGAGGCTTCCACTATGGAGGAGGGATCAACCTCCTCACATGAGTGGATACACTCATCATTGATCTGAGCAAAATGCTCTAAGTCCTCCTGAAGTACCTGTGAAGACTCAACCTGCATAGGCTCAGATGAAGAAGGGGGATCAGGAAATAAAAGAGAAGAATGACTTAAATATTCAAAAATCGGGGGAGTGGTCCCGGTCTCACTCCCAATAGGTTGAAGCAAAAGGATATTGTCAGCATCCCCGACAATGATGCAGGGATCATTAAGATCATCAATGGCCTCCTCCACGATTTGGACTTCCTCCACCGGTACTAAGGTCGAATCCTCGTCACCTTGAAAAATATCCTCCTCCATAGGAAAAAGCACAACACACAAATCACCTGCCTTATCCTGCGAATCATCCTCAATAATGTTGTCAGAGACAAATGTATCAGTATGCACAACAGGGGGAGGAATAGTGCTTAGATAAAAGTCAAGCACTGATTCCTCAAAAAGAATCAAATTCATGCAAGGTGATGTATGCATAGGGGAGATTGCTCAGCGATGTCGGAGCATATATCCGCCACAACTCTGATAAGCGTGTCTCCATCATTCCCTTCAAAACATGAAGGTGTCACAGACAAGTAATCAGAAGTAGAAGGTGTGCTGCCAGAGTTAGGAGTCGGGAAGATCCCGATGTCCGGCTCGTCATCCTCGTCCAATCGGCGAAGAAAAATAGCACAATTCTTCAAGGCATGATCCATGATGCGACAAAATATACACCGTTTTGCATTTTCTTCGGGTCAAATTGGGTCTAAGATGAATGCAAAAATGACATGTGCGGAGCGAAAGAGTAGCCATAGGACTTAGGCATGGTGTAGGAGGTGCCGTAAGGTGTCGGGGCCCGATACATTGATCCTTGGGGACTAGGTCTACTATCTACCGATGGACATCTACCACTAGCATGAGAAATATCTCCACGCCAACAACAACGAATATTATTTGCGTGAAGATAACGAGAAGATAGAATAACGATATTCAAAAGAAAAACACAATTGTTCAAAATACTATACCCAACAATAATTTACTAAAGCAACCTAAATTTAATGCAGGAAAAATAGAATATGAAACAAAACAAAATGATGCAATTTACAAATGGAAGAACATTTACCTCTCAGCTTTCCCTCTCCAGAAACTCACACGACTGTGTTCCCCGACAATGACGCCAAAAACATGATGCACGAATCTCACACACCTATAGGCTGTTGTAAGACTGCGGCACGAAACTGCAGTGTACTGATCATTCAAGTAATATAAAATGGGTGTACGTCCCCAAGTATCGATCTCAAAGGACCATAATTAGGTAGAGTTATTTATCGAGTAAGGACTTGAAATCGAAGCCCTTTAGGTCGGAGGGATTGCGGAAAGCTGGGATTGGTTTGTGGAACATAAAATAAAATAACTAACTCAACTACTCCTATGCAGGCCGCTATGCACTGCTTCGCTTGGCGGGATGGAAACTACGCAGGCTGCTATGCACTACTTCGCAATGATGGATAGACGAGTAGGAAAGCGGATGAGGTGGTTCGCAATGGTGGAATGAGGGTCGCAAGCACCTCGTCAATAAGCACGCCACTAGCCATTGCTAGTGTTGCACATGAGCGTAAAGGCGGTATGGAGGATGGAATGGAGGCGCTCCTAACTTGCATAAACCATACATAATAGTTTCTCAAAGACATGAAATACTAAATACCATAAATAGGTTTAACAAACATCATTCAAACACATCATTGAACTAAGGAAACAATACTACAATATGAAGGGGGTGAGTTTACAACCACATCATGAAGTCTTGCCGGGATTCAAAGTCGGAATCAAGGGTTGTCATGCCATGTCCGAGCTCGGTTCACGACTGACGTCCGGGGTATGGAGAGGAGTTATCACTTCCTTTTAGTTGACCCGTCTTCTTCGTAAATCGCCATTGGCCATGATCTCGCCGGAGAACTCCAAGGATGCAACAAGTTGTATCTTGAAATGGAGTGTGGATGCTTCTGAACGATGGAGGAGGCCGAGAGGAATCTCCAGCTCAAGATTTGAGCCAAGAATGCATCCGGAGCACCTCCAAATGGTGGGTGGTGATGGAACGGAGGAAAAGGACGTAGCAGACACGAACAGGCGAAGATGATCAATGCGATTCCCCTTAGGTCGAATAAACCCGCACACATAAAAAGAGGCATAAATTTAAGAAATGCATGATCAAAATGCATGACCGTGAGTTTTGGGCCGTGCAATTTACAGAGGTAAACAACGCCTGGAGCTACAGGAAGGTCGTGCATTTTTGATCACGCATGAGCGGAATGCTCGTGCGCGACCAAAAATGCACAGGGTAGGACAGGCCGCTGCTTTTACCAGCTACAGGATGGTCGTGCGATTTCCATCACGCACGATTGAATTCAATCGTTCGTTAAGTAAAATGCACAATGAACATCATCACAAGCAGCTATGAGTAAATCGCACGATCGCCTCGATCGTGCGTCAACAATAATCGCACGATCGTGCGATTTATCCATACTGCAATGCTCAACTCATGGGTACAATCCACCTGCACACAATCAAAACCAAAGCTCCAACCACACAGGAAACAAGGCTAGCATCCATAATAAAAGCAAGACATGCATGGTGAACCCCAAAGGTATACCCCTAGCATAGAAAGCGCAATTGCACACCCCGATGGGCAAAAGCAGCGCAATTAGTGTACAATCCTAACAAAGATAAATATGAGTGATTTACCACTAAAAGTGTAGCGCACGAGTGAGAAAACAGGCCCTTATGAGTCCAAAAAACCCTATATAAATGGGACTCATCAGACCCCCAGACTTAACCGTTAGCGCATCCTGAGCAAAACATTGTATGCAGATGGGGAAAATAGCTAGCTAGCAGAGAAATTGTAACACATAATACAATACAAAGTCATATGCTCACGTGCATAGAAAATTTCAGTAAAAGAAATATTTAATTATGCATAATAGTTTACATTTTTCTAAGAGCATGGCAATATATTATTTCTACTCAAAATAACAATCACGGTTAATCTTCCGGTCAAACGGAGGGAGAAAATAGACTGAGCGCTTAGATTGGCATTACCCAAGATCACAGCTCGGGATAACCTCCAATGAAATCCATCAATGTCGGTGACCATAAGCTCACCCATTCGCACTCTCTCTACAACACTAGTTTGGTTCAATGCGCGAATCAGTAGGACTTTAGGTTAGAGATGAGGCTTGGCTTAAGGTAGTGTATACAAAGATAAACATGAGTGCTTAAAGAACCTAAACCCAAATGAGCTAGCACAAAGAGCTAACCACGCATCGACAAAGAAAGCGCGGGAGTACCACACCCCCAGACTTGAACTTGAAAGCATGGGTGTGTGTACTGCCTACTCCCAATGCAAAATTTCGCAGATAATTGTCAATTATGACACAAATTTTTTTCTTTTCACAATTTTTTCAGCAATTTTTTTTCTCAGCAAGTTTGCAATGGAGCACAACCACACATCAACAGATTGAACACCACATCAACAACCCAATATAAAAATAAGAAAACGACTAAAGCTCAGCTTTGGCTAGTGACTAGGATCGGCTTTTTGGCTTTAGTGGAGAAGCGGTGGAGCTGAATCAAAAGACGGGGTAGGGGCAATGGGGCTAGCGAGGATAAGAGTGTTAGGAATGGTACAAAAGCTCAACCTATCCAAAATGATGGCCTAAATCACACTCGGGCGCTTGAACTAATTTGAAACCAATGCTTCAAGAGTCGCTTGGGGCAAGTTCTTAGCCATCGAGAAAGACAATCTTTCCTCCCGTCTCGAGCATTATGAATCTAGCAAGTGTCTACACACATCCCTACGCTACCATTTAATTCACGCCGGATTCACCACTTTTGAGTAGAATAAACAATATTTACGCAAATCGAAAAATTTACAACTATAAGCATAAGGAAAAATTAATTCTACATGAATTTCTATGCGAGACGCGAGTATTCGACTAGAGCAGTACATGAGTCAACATTTTACTCCGTCTCACAATCCTAAGACAGCACAATAATTTTCCCAAATTGCACAAAAGAAATGAGTTAAACTAGTGACGCGCCAACATCTAAGTACACGCTCAAGTGGGTGTTGTGGTGTGCAAATAAAATGAATAAAACATTTTAAATAAAAGCTTCTAGCATGCTATGCAATAGTGCACGTGAGTGGGTACATAAAACAACTCTCCCCTAGACTTAAACTAAACAATCCAACACAATATATGGCTATGAAATTCAAAATAGAGCTAGGGGATGAGAGTACCCAATGCTCAACAAGTGAGCATACCAGAAGACGCGTGTAAACCAATATCAAGCCACCGCATCCTCCATCAAAAGGAGTACATACAGGGGTGAGCTCCGCCAAAAATAAAAGAAAATATGCAAAATAAAATGAAATACAACTAACTAAACTAAACTAGAAGAAATAAAAATGCAGGAAAAGTAAGATAACTATTGAGGTTATTGTCTTCCCAGCATGACTTATTCAAATTTAAAAAAGTTCTAGCTAATGGGTCTATGAAAAGAAAAGTCCACAGGTGACTGTTCAAATATGCGTGTCGGTAGCGGGTACCGATACGGTGACAAAACAGTTACTCCCCTACCTAAATATATATAATACTTGCTCTTCACATGTAGAGGGAATAAAAAGTAAGAAGAGGAGGAGGAGTACTCCTCACAAATCTCACCAAAAACATCTATCCTTGCCCAGCAAGGTGTCATCTTCAGGGAGGTGGCAGGAGGAGCAGGCAATGAATGAGGCTTCCTCTATGGAGGAGGGATCAACCTCCTCACATGAGTGGATACACTCATCATTAACCTGAGCAAAATGCTCTAAGTCCTCCTGAAGTACCTTTGAAGACTCAACCTACATAGGCTCAGATGAAGAAGGGGGGTCATGAAATAAAAGAGAAGAATGACTTAAATAATCAAAAATCGGGGGAGTGGTCCCGGTCTCACTCCCAATAGGGTGAAGCAAAAGGATATTGTCGGCATCATCGACAATGCTGTAGGGATCAATAAGATCATCAGTGGCCTCCTCCACAATTTGGACTTCCTCCACCGGTTTTGAGGTCGAATCCTCGTCACCTTGGAAAATATCCTCCTCCATAGGAATAAGCACAACACACAAATCACCTGCCTTATCCTGCGAATCATCCTCAATAATGTTTTCAGAGACAAATGTAGCAGTATGCACAACAGGGGGAGGAATAGTGCTTGGATAAAAGTCAAGCACAGATTCCTCACAAAGAATCAAATTCATGCAAGGTGATGTATGCACAAGGGAGATTGGCTCAGCGATGTCAGAGCATACATCCGCCACAACTCTGATAAGCTTGTCTGCATCATTCACTTCAAAACATGAAGGTGATACAGACAAGTAATCAGAAGTAGAAGGTGTGCTGCCAGAGATAGGAGTCGGGATGATCCGGATGTCCTGCTCGTCATCCTCGTCCAATTGGCGAAGAAAAATAGCACAATTCTTTAAGGCATGATCCATGCTCCGACAACACAAACATTGTTTTGCATTTTTCTTCGGCTCAAATTGGGTCGGAGATGAATGCAAAAATGATACATTCGGAGTGAAAGAGTAGCCATCGGACTTAGGCGCGGTGTAGGAGGTACCGTACGATGTCGGTGCCCGATACATTGATCCTTGGGGACTAGGGCTACTATCTCCCGATGGACATCTATAACTAGAATGAGAAATATCTCCACACCAACAACAACGAATATTAAATGCAGCCCACATTGCGTGAAGATAACGAGATTCAAAAGAAAAACACTATTGTGCGAAATACTACACCCAATAATAATTTACTCAAGCAACCTAAATTTAAAGCAGGAAAAATAGAATATTAAACAAAACAAAATGATGCAATTTACAAATGGAAGAACTTCTACCTCTCAGCTCTCCCTCTCCAGAAACTCACATGAATGTGTTCCCCACCAACGACGCCAAAAACATGATGCACGAATCTCACACACCGCTATAGGCCATGGTAAGACTACGACACAAAGCGGCAGTGAACCGATCATTCAAGTACTATAAAATGGGAGTATGTCCCCAAGTATCGATCTCAAAGGAACACAATAAGGTGGAGTTATCTATCGAGGAAGGACTTGAAATTGAAGTCCTTTAGGTCGGAGGGATTGCGAAAAGCAGGGATTGGTTTGTGGAAAATAAAATAAAACAACTAACTAAACTACTCCTATGCATGCCGATATGCTCTGCTTCGCTTGGCGGGATGGAAACTATGCAGGCTGCTATGCACTGCTTCGCAAGGGCGGATGGACGAGTAGGATAGCGGATGAGGTGGTTCACACTGGCGGAATGAGGGTCGCAAGCACCTCGTCAATATGCATGCCACTAGCAATTGCTAGTGTTGCACACGAGCGTAAAGGCAGTATGGAGGATGGAATGGAGGTGCTCCTCACTTGCATAAACCACACAGAATAATTTCACAAAGACATGAAATACTAAGTACCATAACTAGGTTTAACAAACATCATTCAAACACATCATTGATCTAAGGAAACAATACTACAATATGAAGGGGGAGAGATTACAACCAAGGCACGAAGTCTTGATGGGATTCACGGTTAGAATCAAGGGTTGTCATGCCTTGTCCGAGCTCGGTCCACAAATGACGTCTGGGGTTTGGAGAGGAGTTGGCACTTCCTTCTAGTTGACCCGTCTTCTTCGTAAATCGCCTTTGGCCATGATCTCGCTGGAGAATTCCAAGGATGCTGCAAGTTGTATCTTGAAATTGAGTGTGGATGCTTCTGAATGATGGAGGACGCCGAGAGGAATCTCCGGCTCAAGATTTGAGCCAAGAATGCGTCCGGAGCACCTCCAAATGGTGGACGGTGATGGAACGACGGAAAATGGCGGAGCAGACACGAGCAGTCGAAGAAGATCAATGCGATTCCCCCTATGTCGAATAAACCTGCGCACTTAAATAGAGGCAATACTTTAAGAAACGCACTATCAAAATGCACGACCGTGCATTTTAGGCAGTGCAATTTACAGAGGTAAACATTGCCTGGAGCTACAGGAAGGTCGTGCATTTTTGTTCACGCATGAGCAAAATGCTCGTGCGTGACCAAAAACGCACAGGGTTGGACAGGCCGCTACTTTTACCAGCTACAAAAAGGTCGTGCGATTTCCTTCACGCACGATTGGATTCAATCATGCGTTAAGGGAAAACGCACAATGAACATCATCACAAGCAGCTCTGAGTAAATTGCACGATCGCCTCGATCGTGCGTCAACAATAATCTCACAGTCGTGCGATTTACCCAGACTACAATGCTCAGCTCATGGGTACAATCCACCTGCACACAATAAAAACCAAAGCTCCAACCATACAGGAAACAAGACTAACATCCATAATAACAGCAAGACAGACATAGGGAGCCCCTAAAGGCATACCCGCAGCAAAGAATGTGCAATTGCACACCCCGATGGGTGAAAGCGGCGCACTTAGTGTAGAATCCTAATAAAGATAAATATGAGTGATTTACCACTAAAAGTGTAGCGCATGAGTGAAAAAACAGGCCCAGATGAGTACAAATAACCCTATATAAATGGGACTCATCACACCACCAGTGTTGAAACCAGAGAACTGGTCTCGACGTTCGAAAGGGGGATGCAGCTAACCCTTACTTGACCCGAGCTAGAACCCTTGTCCAGTTGCTAAGAACCGAGAGACCTTGCCATTGAAGAACACCTTAGTCCAGAAATGGACCCCTTAAGCTGCAGCGTGGAGCTCCCACCACACACCCGGAAGCTCACAAGGAACATCCCCTCCCAGGCCAATGCTGCGCCTGGGCACCTTGGAGGGCACTAAGGACCACCTCACCGTCAACTTTCACTAACAGGGTGAGGGGGTACTTCTTGCTCACAAGACACACACGAGGAGAGGGGTGGAGACCAACCCTTCCCAAGGTTCCTATGGGGGTCTATTTATAGTCTACACAAAATTGGGCTGCGGATAGCCAAAATTCTGCTATCCGCAGCTCAACCACGAACCTGTACGATCAAAACAAGAGGGGGGGGGGGGGGGCGAGTGGAGGATGAGATGTCCACTCCCCCCTTGTCGGGGGTTGAATGAGTGGACCTAGGTCCACTGCCCTGGCTGGGCGAGTGGACCTCACGGTCCACTCCACCATTCAGGCGAGTGGACCCTTGGTCCACTCGCCCAACTGCATGGAGTGAGTGGACCACGGGTCCACTCGCCAACACCCTTGGGCGAGTGGACCCTTGGTCCACTCGCCCGCCCCCCCCCCCCCCCCCCCCCCCCCCACTCGGACGAGTCGACCAATGTTCCACTCGCCAGGGTCCTTGGGCGAGTGGACCAAGGGTCCACTCACCTAGGGCCTTGGGCGAGTGGACCCAAAGTCCACTCGACCAAGGAAATCTGCCGCTGCCCGGGCCTTCTCTTTTTGGTCTTTGACGACCTACGATGGTTCAGTCCGCTGCGTCACGGTCACCCTCTTTTACGACCTCATCCGCATCGGGTCACACCGACTCGGAAAATATGAGGGTTGTACACAATCTTCGCTCTTTTCGAGCTTGTCTTAAGCTCGTAAAGAAAGTCCAACCCACCTATTTGATGAGTAGGTGGGTCCTTAGGGGAATCTACGGAGGGCCCTACCAACTGGTTACTCTTGCCGAGCTTTTCAGCTGAACTTAACTTGAGACGGAAGGCGAACCTTTCTCTACTTAACAATCCTCCCGTGAGCCGAGCTCAACTGGAGGTGGAGAAAGCTTAACACCTCCAGTCTAGCCATACTTGACCTGGGGTGGAGGAAAACTAAACACCTCTGGTCGAGCTGAACTCGACATGAGGTGGAAGGCAGAAACTCCACACCTACCAGGGAGCCGAGCTTACCTGGAGGGGGAGGAAACTCCACACCTAATAGGGAGCCGAGCTCATTGGAGGAGGAGGGAACTTCACACCTACCAGGGAGCCGAGCTCACCTGGAGGCAGAGAGAACTCCACACCTACCAGGGAGCCGAACTCACCTGGAGGAGGAGGTAACTCCACACCTACTTGGGAGTCGAGCTCACTTGGATGGTGAGGGAACTCCATACCTACCAGGGAGCCGAGCTCACCTGGATGGGGAGGGAACTCCATGCCTACAAGGGAGCCGAGCTCACCTGGAGGAGGAGGGAACTCCACACCTACCAGGGAGCCGAGCTCACCTGGAGGGGGAGGGAACTCTACACATACCAGGGAGCCGAGCTCACCTGGAGGGGAAGGAAACTCCATACCTACCAGGGAGCAGAGCTCACCTAGAGGGGGAGGGAACTCCACACCTACCGGGGAGCCGATCTCACCTGGAGGGGGAGGGAACTTCACACCTACCAGGGAGCCAAGCTCACCTGTAGGGAGAGGGAACTCCATACCTACTAGGGAGCCGAGCTCACCTGGAGGGGAAGGGAACTCCACACATACCAGGGAGCCGAGCTCACCTGGAGGGAAGGGAATCAACACTTTCCCGTGTTGGAACCTTAGTTTTGATTTGAGTTAGAATCCATCTTTGGTCTAAGTTGTTATCATAACATATTGTATAAACTAGATCAAATATAATTAAGAAAGAAAAAGAATATAATACAATCTGTGTTCGACGAAAGGCTAGCAGCGCTCGACAAAATATCAAGGAAGCTGCGATCGACGAATTGCTCTCTGCGTTCGAGGAACGGCTTACATTCTGCGTTCGACGAACGGCTTACATTCTGCGTTCGACAAACGGCTTGCTCTACCTAAGCGTCTCAGCGGCTCAGCGGTCGATGATTTTATTCAGTGTCAGCGGTCGATGAATTTGCTCAGTTCAGCGGTCAACGAATTTACTCAGTTCAGCGGTCGACGAATTTGCTCAGTTCAGCGGTCGACGAATTCTGCGTTTGACGAATTTCTATCTCAGCTCGACGAACCCCAGTCTGTGTTCGAAGAATCAATATCAGATGTTCAGTTCGACGAACTCATCCTTCAGATCGACAAACGGCGAGCTCAGCCCGATGAACTTCAAGCTGAGATCGACGAAATATGTTCAGCTTTATAAATTATCATTTCTCAGATCGACTAAAATTATATATCTGATAAAGCAATATTTTGAATGATTTCTATTTATATATTGCTGCCCTTCTTTGTTTGAATTATCACTGCCTCTCATTAATGATATAGCCGTTGAAGAACAACAATTAATATAGCTGTTGCAGAAACATTAATGATATAACCGTTGCAGAAACAGCTTAAATTAAAGATGGCAGTTTACCTTCTCGAGGAGTCAAGTCAATAAAAGAAACTTTATCTCTTCCCCTTCTTGACAGAAGAAATATAGAATAAAAGAGAAGGAACAGAGTGTAGAACTCAACATAAGAGAGAATCTCTCCAGATTACACATACAGACAGAGCAAAGCACATAGAACAACATATTATTATTATCTTGTTTGCTAACTCTTCTCTGCAGATCATCTTCATCCTGAGACACCTAATCCAGATCATTTGCTCAGGATCTCAACTGCAGAAGAAGAAATAAAGGAGTACTACAATCTAGAGAAGAAGCTTCCTCACCTGATCATCAAACACTAATCATATCAGGGGGAGCTCTTCAACATCATCAAAGATCAACTTGAGTCTTCTTTGAAGAACAATATATTTTCTATTTTCTTTTACCTGTATAAAGGGTTATAACTCCCTTCAAAATTTACAGCCATTGGTGGCAGGGCACCTGATCAAAAACCTGTAGTTGGGTTATAGCACCTGATCAAAAGCTCACATGGTGTGTGGACACCTGATCAAAACTCCCTTGGTGGCAGGGAACCAGATCAACAACCTGTAGTGGATTCCTACCAAGTGTGCTAGAAGAGTAGATGTACACAGGTTTAGTGGGGAACTACTATAAAATTCTTGTGTCGTCTGTGTTGTGCTTATTTTATTGTGCTGTGTGCTATGTTTATTTATTTTACTTTATAACTCACTCAGCAATACACATATAAGTATCACTACTTTAATTCCGCTATAAAAATTAAGTGAAAAACCTTTTTAAAACTCTATTCACCCCCTCTAGAGTAAATCTAAGATCTAACCTCACCTTCAATTAGTATCAAAGGGTGGTTGATTATATCAATCACTATCAAAGCATATACATGGACTTTCAATTGTTATCAGAGGTTGGTTGATTGTATACAGGCTAACACCTGAATCAAAAGAACAATTAGATCTTAAATTTATTTTAGAGTTTTATCTTTTTCATGGCACAAGAAGATTTTTCATTTTTCAGACCACCTATCTATAATCTGAATAACTTCTCTTTATGGCAAGCTAAGATTAGATTATATATGAATGCAATAGATGAAGATATTTATAATTCTATTCTTATAGGACCTTCAACTTCATCAACATCAACAGATGCTCAAAAGAAGCTGAAAAGTGTTGATGTCAAGGCTATGGATATATTAGCCCAATCAATGTCAAATGACACTTTTCAAATGGTTGCTGATTGCACTTCAGCAAGAGACATCTGGAACTCCCTCACAAGAAAGGTAGTTGAATCTTCTTCCACCTCAAGTGATTCAGATACTGAATCAACATCTAGTTCAAGTGAACAAGAAGAACAAAATGCTATAACATTCTGCATGATGGCCATAAATGGGTCAAACCACAACTCAGATGCAGAATCTGAATCTGATGAAGATGAGGTAATTTTAATTTTTGATTTTACTCCTAAACAATGCAAATCAAATTTTAAATTACAATGTACAGATTTAATTAAATCTGAGAAAGAAATCAAATATCTCAGAAAAGATATAAACAATTTAACTTCTGAACCTAAAGAAGATTTAAAAACTTCAGAAGAAAAAATTTCTTTGAAAAATAATTTAGTTAAGGCTGAAATTTTTGAACAACCTCTTAATGATAGAAATATCAAGATAATGAATATCACAAGCACTAAAAATTCCAGATTAAATGGAAGCAAACTTAGCTTAAGATTTTCATCTAATATATCTCATATTCAAAAGAAAAATACTCTGAACACAGAGAATATATATAACTATTCCTTAATCAGAGATCAACGAAATCACTGCACTTTGTCAACTCGAGATCGACGAAATCAGAATAGTTTATCAAACATATATTTTAATGATTATCAAAGAAATTTCAATTTGTAAAAAATTTATTAGGTACAAAAGCCAATATAATACTTTAACCTATTTTAAATCTTTTAACTCCAATTATAATCAAACAAAAAGTCATAAGATTCACTTAAATTTTCTTATCTTAAGAACAAAGTCAGATAAACTTCATGTTCTTACAGACTTTCTCAGGTCCATAAAATTTGAGTACTCTACTCTAGTTGCATTGATCAGAAATGATCATGGCACTGAGTTTAAATCTCTTCTGATGAGAGAATTCTGTAGGAAGGAAGACATCAGGCAATGTTTTTCTGAGAAGATAAAATTTCTTAGAATCCATTAACAGCCGTAGCAACTCATCATATTTACAAAATCCTATTGAAACAAAATCTAGGATTCAAAATTGCTTATATTCCCATTTACCCTTCTTCTAGGGGTCTTGATCCATGGTTCCCCGAATCAAGATAGGGGAGAAATTAAAAGAAGAAGGAAATTAAAAGAAGAAGAGAAATTTAAAGGAAGAAAAGAAATTATAAGAAGAGAAATTATTAGAAGAAGAGAAATTAAAAGAAGAAGGAATTTAAAAGAAGAAGAGAAATTTAAAGGAAGAAAAGAAATTAGAAGAAGAGAAATTATTAGAAGAAGGGAAATAAAAAGAAGAAGGAAATTAAAAGAAGAAGAGAAATTTAAAGGAAGAAAAGAAATTAGAAGAAGAGAAATTATTAGAAGAAGAGAAATTTAAAAGAAGAAGGAAAGTAAAAAGAAGAGAAATTAAAAGAAGAAGAAATTCAGTAACTTATGATTAAGAACAATTTATTTTATTATCTGTTTATCTCCTTAAAAGCTTTATAATATCTTTTTGAAATACTTTATGCTTTGAGTTATTCTATTTTGGCATCCTAAACCAAATAGGGGAGATTGTTGGATCAACCAGTATTGATTTGGATTAGGATTCCTGTATGTTTTAATTAGGATCCCTACTTATTTTATATGTCTTATATTTCAAATCTGTATCCTAACTCAAATAGGGGGAGATTGTTGGAACCTTAGTTTTGATTTGAGTTAGGATCCATCTTTGGTCTAAGTTGTTATCATAACATATTGTATAAACTGGATCAAATCTAATTAAGATAGAAATAGAATATAATACAATCTGCGTTCGACGAAAGGCTAGCATCGCTCGACGAAATATCAAGGAAGCTGTGATCGACGAATTGCTCTCTGCGTTCGACGAATGGCTTACATTCTGCGTTCGATGAACATCATACATTCTGCGTTCGATGAATGGCTTACATTCTGCGTTCAATGAACGGCTTGCTTCTATTTCAGCGTCTCAGCGGCTCAGCGGTCGACGATTTTATTCAGTCTCAGCGGTCGACAAATTTGCTCAGTTCAGCGGTCGACGAATTTGCTAAGTTTAGCGGTCGACGAATTCTGCGTTCGATGAATTTCTATCTCAGCTCGACGAACCCCAGTCTTTGTTCGATGAATCATTATCAGATGTTCAGTTCGACGAACTCATCCTTCAGATCGATAAATGCCGAGCTCAGCCAGACGAACTTCAAGCTGAGATCGACGAAATATGTTCAGCTTTAGAAATTATCATTTCTCAGATCGGCTAAAATTATATATCTGATAAAGCAATATTTTGAATGATTTCTATTTATATATTGCTGCCCTTCTTTGTTTGAATTATCACTGCCTCTCATTAATGATATAGCCGTTGCAAAACAACAATTAATATAACTGTTGCAGAAACATTAATGATATAGCCGTTGCAGAAACAGCTTAAATTAAAGATGGAAGTTTACCTTCTCGAGGAGTCAAGTCAATAAAAGAGACTTTATCTCTTCCCCTTATCGACAGAAGAAATATAGAACAAGAGAGAAGGAACAAAGCTTAGAACTCAACATAAGAGAGAATCTCTCCAGATTACACGTACAGACAGAGCAAAGCACAGAGAACAACATTTTATTATTATCTTGTTAGCTAACACTTCTCTGCAGATCATCTTCATCCTGAGACACCTAATCCAGATCATTTGCTCAGGATCTTAACTGCAGAAGAAGAAAGAAAGGAGTACTACAATCTAGAGAAGAAGATTCCTCACCTGATCATCAAACACTAATCAAATCAGGGGGAGCTCTTCAACATCATCAAGGATCAACTTGAGTCTTCTTATAAAGAGAAGAACAATATATTTTCTATTTTATTTTACCTGTATAAAGGGTTATAACTCCCTTCAAAAGTTACAGCCATTGGTGGCAGGGCACTTGATCAAGAACCTGTAGTTGGGTTAGAGCACCTGATCAAAAGCTCACTTGGTGTGTGGACACCTGATCAAAACTCCCTTGGTGGCAGAACACCTGATCAACAACCTGTAGTGGATTCCTACCAAGTGTAGTAGAAGAGTAGATGTACCCAGGTTTAGTGGGGAACTACTATAAAATTCTCGTGTCGTCTGTATTGTGCATATTTTATTGTGCTGTGTGCCATGTTTATTTATTTTACTTTATAACTCACTCAGCAATACACATATAAGTATCACTACTTTAATTCCACTATAAAAATTAAGTGAAAAAACTTTTTAAAACTATATTCAACCCCCCCCCCCCCTCTCTAGAGTTAATCTAAGATCTAACCTCACCTTCATCCCAAACTATCCAGGGGCGGAGAACCAGTCCACGTCCCAGGTTCTTAACCTCACTGAAGGACGGAGGGATTCAACCATCTTACCAAACTGATCATCCTTCCTGAAGTCTTGCCCGTAGCGAGTCGACCCAACGAGCCTCCCATCTGCCGGCATTACTGAGCCCGATGAATGATCTCTAGTCGGGGATCTTACTGATTCAAGGCGGAAGTACTCGTCCGCGTCTAATGTGCCTAGCATACCTGGAGGTAGAGGAACTCTACACCTTCCCAATCCAATAGGGGGCAGAGTACCCGTCAACGTCCTAGGGGCTTAGCTTACCTAGAGGCAGAGGAACTCAAAACACTCCCAATCCAGTTAGCATGTAGCCAGTTGATCCAATGAGTCTCCCATCAGCCAGAATGACTGTGCCTGGTGAATGGTCTCTACTCGGGGACCTTACCAATTAGGGGCAGAGTACCCATCCACGCCCTAGGTGCTTACCTTCACTTGGAGGGAGAGGAACTCAACACCTTCCCAAGCCACTTAGCATGTAGCCAGTCGACCCGATGAGTCTCCCATCAGCCGGCGTGACTGAGCCCGGTGAATGGTCTCTAGTCGGGGATCTTACCAACTAGGGGCGGAGTACCCATCCACGCCCTAGGTACTTACCTTCACCTAGAGGCAGAGGAACTCAACACCTTCCCAAGCAACTTAGCATGTGGCCAGTCGACCCGATGAGTCTCCCATCAGCCAGCATGACTGAGCCCAGTGAATGGTCTCTAGTCGGGGATCTTTCCAACTGGGGGCGGAGTACCCATCCACGCCCTAGGTGCTTACCTTCACCTGGAGGCAGACGAACTCAACACCTTCCCAAGCCAATTAGCATGAGGCTAGTCGACCCGATGAGTCTCCCATCAGCCAGCATGACTGAGCCCGATGAATGGTCTCTAGTTGGGGATCTTTCCAACTGGGGGCGGAGTACCCATCCACTCCCTAGGTGATTACCTTCACTTGGTGGCAGTGGAACTGAACACCTTCTCAAGCCACTTAGCATGTGGCCAGTCGACCCGATGAGTCTCCCATCAGCCGGCATGACTAAGCCCGGTGAATGGTCTCTAGTCGGGGATCTTACCAACTGGGGGCGGAGTACCCATCCACGTCCTAGGTGCTTACCTTCACCTGGAGGCAGATGAACTCAACACCTTCCCAAGCCACTTAACATGTGGCCAGTCAACCCAATAAGTCTCCCATCAGCTGGCATGACTGAGCCCGGTGAATGGTCTCTAGTCGGGGATCTTTCCAACTGGGGGCAGAGTACCCATCCATGTCCTAGGTGCTTACCTTCACCTGGAGGTAGAGAAACTCAACACCTTCCCAAGCCACTTAGCATGTGGCTAGTCGACCCGATGAGTCTCCAATCAACCGGCATGACTGAGCCTGGTGAATGGTCTCTAGTCGGGGATCTTTCTAACTGGTGGCGGAGTACCCATGTAAGACCCCATTTTTTTTCAAAAACCTAGGTTTTATGCCCAGAATCGACGCTTTGCGGTGACACCAACACACGGGAAAGTCTCCACTACAAAGCGCCGATCCTTTCGGCCATATCGATTACAGAAGAAGGAAAGTATAATCGAACAAAAAGAAGTTCAAGTCCACAATCACATGCTATATATAATAAATGTCCACATGGTATAACTGAAATAACAAAGTTACAATAATAAAGGGCTCATGCCCTGTACATCATGTCCTCACTACAAGATCACTCGCGAAAGCTAACTATTAATCACTCACTAATCCTGAAACTTGTGCTCCTGTACTAGACTGGCCCGCCTCTATCTGCACCAGCCTCTGGTGCTGCAGCATCTCCTCGGTCCCCTAAAATGATAAGGTCCACCGTTCGTTAGTCAAAAGACTAAGCCAATCCCCCACCCCTCCCCCGGTGACTCCTAGGCACCGTTTGGGAAGGATGAAGCAGAGGACCTCAAGGGGTATAAACAATAGCAGGTGACAGGGGCATAATCTACAGGGAATGTTTCTACAACTACACATATATATATAGATAATTGAAGCAGTAAGTAAAACAGGGTAAAGAACAAGTAAGGTGTAGTAAGTAAAGACATGTATATAATAGAAAAGTAACCATTGATTTATAGGAATACCCAAACAAACCTATAGACCAAGGGGTCGTTTAGCAGGGCCTATCGTATAAAGAGTCCAATAACTAATTTATACGATAGGGGTAGGGGTTGAAATGCAATGTTTATGCCATGACATACAGAGTTATGCAGTTTATGTTATGTTCATACAAGTGCAACTCACACACTTCGAATCTATGTGCACAGACCTTTAGTTCCCCCTTTTTGGAGCTAGCAAGACTCCCAGGATACTCCCATAGTGGCAAACGGAAGCGGTGGGTTGGGCCTCGCCCACATCTAGGTTGGTATTCACACTACCTAACCTAGACCTATCGTACGCCTCAACGCAAAACCGCGGAGCATCTGCATACTCTTACTTGCTGGACCACCAAACTTTTATGGCTAAGTGCAAATTCCACACTTGCCGAGTCAACGTATTGACGTCGGTGTGAACGACCATCAAATATCGAAGACCCACCACCATTATGCACATGCAAACATGTTTACCATCTATCTCCGAGCCATAATCTCCCCAGGCTAACCCGCCCGTCATCATAACCATCTGAGCCAACGGCTCGCCGGACCAACCCGTCCGTACCAATAAGCTTTAATGAGTCACAAGCTCACCGTATTAACTAGTCTGCTGTTTCAAACATGAGCATACCACTCGTAAAACAAAACCCACTAACCTACCGTAACAACGGGGTGTGGGTGTGTGCGTTATTAAGTTAATCTTGTATATCAACTTATCCCTACAATTTATGGTTTATCTTGGACTTCCCGAGGATTACCCCGTAAAGGGCTCGCTACGGTACTAGGAACCACAATGGGATGAAACCCCAAAGCTCCCTTTCTCAAGACACTTAATTTTATTGGTATATACCCATAAGAATACCCTTCTTATCATTACACTTGGATTGCCCCCTATGTATTTTATGATAGGCTAAGGGAAAGATGATCTTTCGTCAATCCTGAGCACAACTTTATTTACCCTTAACTCACAAAGCACACTCTCATCACCTAAACTCCTTTCTAGTCACTTTCAATCTTCTCAACCAGTCTAGGTACAACCTCTATATCCTGACCTTGCACACCAACTACATGCCACTTCCACTTGGTAGGCCCCTAAATATCCAAATTTCACATTTTCACTATACGCAGGCCAAACTAACTATATGAAGCTTATAAGTAGAGGTACTCCAAATATTCACCCACATGACACAAGATTTTTACTGGAGGACTACCATGGTATATTAAGACTAAATCCAGAGAACCATATTTTTCCTCAACATTCTAGCATCTATTTCAATTTCTCCAATATTTGCCAAGTATGAATAAATCTATGACATGAACATGAAGTGTAAGGTATTCTTATGACATGACTCTCATAAAATTAGGATAAATCTATCATGCCAAAATAGCAGCAAATACAGAGTGTCACAATTTTACAATCACGAATTGTCCTCTAATTATAATATTGAACATTTAACCAAAATTAGAAATTAAAGAAGCAACCACCAACAAATTTGTCCATAAATTATTGGAATATTACCAGTCATTTATATTGATCAGAAAAGTTCTCAGGCCAAATTTTTGAATTTATAAAGACATATTAACCACTTACATAAATATTCCAAAGAAATCCTAATATGAGCATGTTGTGAAGTAGTCTACTGATAACAACCTCCAAAAATTATATAAAAATTTACAGAGATACCTAGTGCTCTGAAATGTCCTATCACGAAGCTGCACATTTTTCCAGAGAGTTTTGGACCCTTAATTATATTTCTTAAGATTAAGGTAAAATAAGTGCCTTGTAAATGAAGTACTTGTTATACCATCTAATAAATTTCAAAAAAAAATACCAGAGGTCTATAATATGATTATAAAGACACTACCAAGGTTTCATCATCATCCAAGACCATTTGAGCATGTAAATGTAAATTATATGTGTTGAAATTGTTGAAGTGGAAGTTTGGAGGCTTTTTGGATCTGGGCGGTCTGGGTGAGGTTGGGCGGTCTGGCAAGTTCGCGCGAACTAACGGTCTGATTCTGCGGTCAGGCAAGGTTGCCGACCTGGCGGTCTGGATCGGCGGTTTGGCATGATCTGTGCCTAGTCGCGGTCTCCCGGGTTGACCGCTGGTCTGGTCCAAGGGCTGCTGGAGGCGGAGGTCGTGTGGTCTGGCTGTGACCGCATGACGGGTGATCTTCCTCAGGGTCGTGCGGTCTGTCTCTGACCGCGTGACAAGTTGTTCTCTTCAAGGACGTGCCGGTCTGGCGTGACCGCACGGGTTGGCTCTTGAATCCGGTCTGGTGGCTTTCCAGAGGGTTCTGAAGGAGTTCGCGGACTAAGTATTCTTAGTCGCGCGGTCTCAGTTCGCGGTCTCAGGAGGAGACCAGGAGGGCGAGCTGGCTGTGTTTGCGGTCTCGGGCGAACACAGGTGGTGGGTGACTTCTAGGCGGTCTGGCGATCTCCGTGTGGAGTCGTGTTCAGACCAAGGGAGTAGCGATCTCCCGCGGTCTGGAGTGAAGTCGGCGCTCACCAAAATGAAGCAGGAGGGTTGCAGTGATCGCGCGGGTTGACCGGTAAGGTCGCGCGGTCTGATGGGTGGTGACTCTATCTCATAGGGTGGTGACTGGATCAGGTCTCACGCCTATAAATAGGGAGCCACTGTTGCAACAAACAGAACACACCAAGTGTAAGCTGAGTTCGCGTCTTTCTTGCGGTCTGTGTTTTCTGACCGGGCGGTCTCTGATCGAATTCTTCTTGTGCAGCTTCTGCGGATAGTGCGGGCAGCAGCGATCACCTCTTCCTCTGAAAGTGTTCGGGCGGTCTGCGGCTTGGAGTTGTGTTGCTGGAGTTTGGGAAGATCAGGAGGTCGAAAGAAGGGAGCGGTCTGTGCAGCGGTTTGGTGGTGGTCTGAGATCGGCAGAGTGTTGCGGTCTAGCAACAGGAGGAGATCGCAAGGGAGATCGCGCGGTCTGTACAAGAGAGGTCGCGCGGGTTGTGCGGTCTGAAGTCTTTCAGTTTTCTTCTCTGTATTGGTTCTGGAGTGTTGTGCTGACGAAATCATGTCTCGTCAAGCATGTCTTGCCCTGTAACTGAAGTTAGAAAATCAATAAAGATCGTTTTGTTTGCCTAAGATTGTCTCTGGTTGTTTGGCTTGCATCTCTAGTTGTTATTCCTGCTTGCTCTCACAAGGTCCGGAAAATTTCACATGGTATCAGAGGGAGGTTGGAGTGGTTAGAGCAGTGAATAACTTAGAGTAGCCATCGCCTTTGTGAAGAAGGGACCAGAGGGAAAACAATGGAAGGCGGTTTTGCAAGAGGTCTTGGGATTGATATGCTTACTTCGACCAACTTTAAGAAGTGGAGGTCATGTATGCAGAGCTATCTTCTAGGGGAGGACCTCTGGGAGGTTGTTGGAGGAGATGCAACAGAAGAGGTGAAGGCAACGGAAGCAGGTGATAATGGTCCGGCTGTGAGGGCGTGGAGAAAGACCAATGCTAAAGCCGAGTTCACCTTGAAGCGTGCCATTTCACCGGAACTATTTGATCACATCTTAGGGTGTGGATCAGCTGCCGAAATCTGGAGAGCCCTGGATGGGCTGTTTAACAAGAAGAATGTGGCGAGGCTGCAGTTCTTAGAGAATGAGCTGGCGAGGTCAGCTCAAGGTGATCTTTCTATCTCAAACTTCTTTCTGAAGATGAAGAACCTCTGCGCTGAGATATCAGCACTGGATCCTGATGAGCCAATTTCTGAGGCGAAGCTGAAGAGGCACATCATCCGCGGCTTGCGGAAGGAATATGTGGCCTTTGTGACGTCGGTACAGGGATGGGCAAATCAGCCGTCTCTGCTAGAGCTGGAGAATCTGCTAGCGTCGCAGGAAAGTCTGGCAAGGCAGATGGCGGGAGTGTCAGTGACTGGGGGAGACGGCGAGGTGCTCTTCTCAGGGAAGAAGAAGAAGTGGGAGAAGAAGAAAAAGATCGCGGGAGGCTATGGGCCTTCAACTTCTGGGCAGCAGGAAAGGGGGTATGCTCCCAAGGCTGACGGGAAGAAGAAGGGGGAAGGTCCGAGATGCTTCAAGTGCGGGAAGGTTGGGCACTTCAAGAAGGAATGCCCAGTTGTTACTCAATCGGGGCATGTTGCTGGAAAGGTGGAAGTGGAGGCCAGGCACATTGATGGAGGATGGGGAGGAGCCTTCTCGGCTTCGGTTGAAGCCTCGGCTACTATCAACTATCAAGAGGACTGGATCGTGGACTCGGGGTGTGGTCATCACCTCACCGGAGATGAGTCGAAGCTTTCATCAGCACAACCCTATACAGGTAACAATGCTATCATCACCGCTGATAATACTGTGCATCCAGTCGAGAAGGTGGGGGTTGTTTCTTTGGGCAGTGATAGAGGGCCACTTACCTTAAAGAGTGTCTATCATGTGCCCGGAATGAAGAAAAACCTCTTCTCCGTGACCAACGCTGTTGACGCTGGGTATCACGTTCTGTTCGGCCCGACAGAAGTGAAATTTCTACGAAATGTAGAGGCCGTGAAGGCCGAGGTCGTCCATGTCGGGAGACGGGCAAAGGACTTGTTCGTTTTGTCGACAAGTTCCTACGTCGACAAGATGAAGACGAATGATGGTGCCGTGATATGGCATGAGAGGTTGGGGCATGTAGGGATGGACAAGCTGAAAGCTATGGCGGTGAGAGGTCTGGTCAAGGGCCTGCCAAGTCTATCTTCCTACGGAGAAGGTCATGTTTGCGCAGGATGTCAGTTCGGCAAGTCTCATCGACTACCGTTTGACAAGTCGCAGACAAGGAGTAGTGTGCCGTTGGAGTGCATCCACGGTGACTTGATGGGACCTACTGCTACCCCAAGCCTCGGAGGCAGCAGGTATATGCTGGTGTTGATCGATGATTACACCAGATATGTCTGGGTTTATTTCCTGAAGGAGAAGGCGGAAGCGTTTGCCAAGTTTGTGGAGTTCAAGGAGCTCGTGGAAGGTCGGCTGAATCTGCGGATCAAGAAGCTGAGGACGGACAACGGAGGAGAGTTCACCTCTGCTGAGTTCTCCAGTTTTTGCAGGAAGGCAGGCATCCGGAGGGAGCTTACTTGTGCACATACTCCACAGCAGAACGGTGTTGCAGAGCGGAAGATCCGTCATCTGACGGAGACCTGCAAGTGTTGGTTGCATGCCAAGAGTATCCCAAAGTCCTTCTGGGCGGAGGGAATGTCTTGTGCTGCCTACGTCATCAACAGGATGCCTCTGAGCCCCATCAACATGTTGACCCCGCATGAGATGATGTTCAAGGAGAAGCCAAGCGTGGCACACCTTCGGGTGTTCGGTTCCACCTGTTACGTGCACATCCCTGATGCTCTCCGGACAAAGCTAGAAGCGAAGGCTAGGAAGCTAGTCTTTGTGGGATACGATGAGAGGAAGAAAGGGTGGAAGTGCATGGACCCGGAGACGCGGAGATTTGTTGTATCTCGCGACGTCGTGTTCGATGAGGTGACATCTTACAGGGGGTCCTCTGGAGTGGAGTTACCAGAGAGCAGGGTGGAGGAGCCGGAGCAAGCTGTGGAAAATCTTCAGGTGGAGCTACCTGTGTCACCAGGTGGTCCATCGCCTTCTAGTTCTGAGACGGGAGCTTCTGGTTCAGGGAGCAGGGGGAGCAATGCTCCTAGCACGTCTGGAAGAGGAGCTAGGGAAGAAGCAGCTGAAGATGATGCGGTTCAGGGGAAGGAGCTGAGGAGATCGAAACGAGCGATCATCGCCCCTGATCGCTATACAGGAGGAAACACAGTGAGCTTTGTCTCATGTTTCTTCGCTGGTCCCTTAGATGAGAGGGAGTCGTCGAGCTTTGAGAAGGCCCAAGGTGTGAAGGAGTGGGATGTTGCGATGCAAGAAGAGATGGCAGCTCTCGAGAAGAATGAGACCTGGTCTCTTGTGCCCAAGCCGAAGGGCATCGCTCCTGTGACATGCAAGTGGGTCTACAAGCTGAAGAAGAAAGCTGACGGCAGTATCGAGCGTTACAAGGCTCGTCTTGTAGCTCGGGGGTTCTCGCAGCAATACGGTGAAGACTATGATGAGACATTCAGTCCGGTGGCAAAAATGACTTCAGTTCGGTTCATCATTGCCTTGGCGGCGTTCAGTGGATGGAAGATTTGGCAGCTCGACGTCAAGAACGCCTTCTTGTACGGCGAGATTGACAAGGACATCTTCATGGTCCAGCCACCAGGTTTTGTGTCTGAAGATTTTCCGGAGCATGTCTGCAAGCTGAAGAAGGCCCTGTATGGGTTGAAGCAAGCGCCGAGGGCGTGGTATGGGAAGATCGCAGAATATCTCTTATTCTGTGGATTTGGGGCTTCAGACTCAGACTCAAGCTTGTTCGTCAAGAAGAGCGGGGAGCTTCAAGTCATCGTGCTGTTATACGTCGACGATATGATCGTGACGGGGAACTCGAAGGAGGAGGTAGCGCAGCTTCGGGCCGAGCTGTCTATCAGGTTCGAGATGAAGGACTTAGGTGAACTTCACCATTTCCTTGGACTTGAGGTGCAGAGGAAGGAAGGTGGAGTGCTGGTGACCCAGGCCGGCTATGCGGAGCGAATCGTGGAGCGATTCGGCATGAAGGAAGGGAAGTGCACTTCCACACCTTTGGATAAGGCTATGAAGCTTCGGAAGGATGAGGGGAGGATCATGCTAGATCCGTTGGTGTTCCGAGCTCTAGTTGGGAGCTTGATTTATCTGACGATCACGAGGCCGGATATTGCATATGCAGTGGGCAGGGTGAGTCGGTTTATGGCGGAGCCACGGGTACCTCATCTGCTAGCGGCCAAGAACATTCTGAAGTATGTCAAGGCGACCTCGGACATGGGTCTCCTATACAGGAGGGATGCGGGCTTCAAGGTGCATGGATACATGGATGCTGATTACGGGGGAGATTCGGATGATCGAAGGTCGACATCTGGATTCGTCTTCATGGCGGGCCCTACGGCTATATCATGGTGCAGCAAGAAGCAGGATTCCGTATCGGTCTCTACCACGGAAGCAGAATACAAGGCTTCGGCCTTGGCAGCTCAGGAAGCCATCTGGCTTAGGAGGTTGGTTGGAGACGTCCACAAGGAGGTTCGGGAGCCGACTCTGCTACGCGGTGACAACGAGAGTGCTCTCAAACTGGTGACCAATCCAGTTTGTCACGCGAGGACCAAGCATATTGAGATCGAGCATCACTTCATACGGGAGAAGGTGCTGGAGGGATCTCTTTCGGTCGGGCATGTGCGGAGTGCGGACAATGTCGCAGACATTTTCACAAAGGCGCTGGCAAAGGGGCCGTTCACACGGCTAAGGAGCTTACTAGGGCTGGTTTCAACTTCCCACTTCAAGGGGGAGTGTTGAAATTGTTGAAGTGGAAGTTTGGAGGCTTTTTGGATCTGGGCGGTCTGGGTGAGGTCGGGCGGTCTGGCAAGTTCGCGCGAACTAACGGTCTGATTCTGCGGTCAGGCAAGGTTGCCGACCTGGCGGTCTGGATCGGCGGTTTGGCATGATCTGTGCCTAGTCGCGGTCTCCCGGGTTGACCGCTGGTCTGGTCCAAGGGCTGCTGGAGGCGGAGGTCGTGTGGTCTGGCTGTGACCGCATGATGGGTGATCTTCCTCAGGGTCGTGCAGTCTGTCTCTGACCGCGTGACAAGTTGTTCTCTTCAAGGACGTGCCGGTCTGGCGTGACCGCACGGGTTGGCTCTTGAATCCGGTCTGGTGGCTTTCCAGAGGGTTCTGAAGGAGTTCGCGGACTAAGTATTCTTAGTCGCGCGGTCTCAGTTCGCGGTCTCAGGAGGAGACCAGGAGGGCGAGCTGGCTGTGTTTGCGGTCTCGGGCGAACACAGGTGGTGGGTGACTTCTAGGCGGTCTGGCGATCTCCGTGTGGAGTCGTGTTCAGACCAAGGGAGTAGCGATCTCCCGCGGTCTGGAGTGAAGTCGGCGCTCACCAAAATGAAGCAGGAGGGTTGCAGTGATTGCGCGGGTTGACCGGTAAGGTCGCGCGGTCTGATGGGTGGTGACTCTATCTCATAGGGTGGTGACTGGATCAGGTCTCACGCCTATAAATAGGGAGCCACTGTTGCAACAAACAGAACACACCAAGTGTAAGCTGAGTTCGCGTCTTTCTTGCGGTCTGTGTTTTCTGACCGGGCGGTCTCTGATCGAATTCTTCTTGTGCAGCTTCTGCGGATAGTGCGGGCAGCAGCGATCACCTCTTCCTCTGAAAGTGTTCGGGCGGTCTGCGGCTTGGAGTTGTGTTGCTGGAGTTTGGGAAGATCAGGAGGTCGAAAGAAGGGAGCGGTCTGTGCAGCAGTTTGGTGGTGGTCTGAGATCGGCAGAGTGTTGCGGTCTAGCAACAGGAGGAGATCGCAAGGGAGATCGCGCGGTCTGTACAAGAGAGGTCGCGCGGGTTGTGCGGTCTGAAGTCTTTCAGTTTTCTTCTCTGTATTGGTTCTGGAGTGTTGTGCTGACGAAATCATGTCTCGTCAAGCATGTCTTGCCCTGTAACTGAAGTTAGAAAATCAATAAAGATCGTTTTGTTTGCCTAAGATTGTCTCTGGTTGTTTGGCTTGCATCTCTAGTTGTTATTCCTGCTTGCTCTCACAAGGTCCGGAAAATTTCACAATATGAAATTTCCCTAAAGGGTTTATGACCTAATTTAGGGGAAATATGTACTCCTACAATTCTCTCAAAATTCCCTAAAGCATAATCACACCCCATGAACATATCTCATAAGTTCCATGGCCATTCCAGGGTTTTGACCACATGGCCTTCACAAGGTTCTATATGCACCCCAAGGGGTAAAACTAGGGTCCTAGGGCATATCCAACTCTACACCACCCCATCTTACTCATGAAGGTGTTTTAGGTGATCCTAAACCAGTGGCCAAGGTTTCAACTCATGGTGATGAGGTTTGACCACCATACCCCAAGATAAACACCATGCCCTAACTTTGACCCAATTTGACCTAACTTGGGTTGACAAATTACCCAACCAAATCAGTCTCAATTGGGCTGAGATTTTTACCAAGGTCATACAATAACCCCAAGGAGCACCCACCAAAATTTGGAGGGCATTGGAGTTCATTTGACCCACTAATTAATTAATATTTGATTTATGAAATTATTACAAAAACCTTAGAAAAAGGTTCTCCTAAAATTCCCATCTTGTGGTATGATGAGTGGGTAGGTGTAAATAGCTTAGGTTTTAAATTTCAAGGCCATACAATTTACCAATGGAAAGATATTCAAGAATTTATGACTGCCCTACCTTAGGGACCAGTCCTAGAAAAATGACTGCACAGGGAGCAATAGTGCCCCTATTGACCTGAAACAAATTTTCACTTAATCTAGACACCAAGGGCTACAACATTCATGTTGGGCACTTTTTCATTTGAGGGGTCCTAGTATTTTTAATAATTAAAATGATATACTGCAGGAAGTATGACACTATCTGTTGATTAGGATTAAGTTGACCCCATTGTATGTTCTAAGGGTCAAGGTTTAATGTGTGTCTGAGTAGATAGGACTTAGGAAATTCCAAGACTCTGCGTTCGATGAACTTTAATCTGCATTCGATGAAATCCGTTCTGCGTTCGACGAACGTCATGCTTCAGTTCGAAGAACTTGCTTCCCCGCTCGACGAATTCAGTTCTCCAGCCAGTTCAGCAGATTATCTCTCAGTTCGACGAACTCTAGATTCAGTTCGACGAACTCCAGATTGTGTTCAACGAATTAATTCAGTTCGACGAACTTCCAAATTCAATTCACCGAACACCCAATTGTGTTCGACGAATTAATTTAGTTCGACGAACTCTAGATTCAGTTCACCGAACTCCCGATTGTGTTCGACGAATTATTTCAGTTGGAAGAACTCTAGATTCAATTCACCGAACTCCCGATTGGGTTCGATGAATTATTTGAGTTCGACGAACTCTAGATTCAATTCGCTGAACTCCCGATTGGGTTTGATGAATTATTTCAGTTCGATGAACTCTAGATTCAGTTCGCCGAACTCCCGATTGGGTTCGATGAATTATTTCAGTTTGATGAACTCTAGATTCAGTTCGACGAACTCAAGTTTAGGTTCGACGAACTCATCATTCAGCTCGACGAATTTCTTCTCCAGCTTAACAATCTCTGAAGGGCCTCACTTTCAAAATGAAATAACATAATCATTTAAATCTGCGAATAACTGATCACAGCAAATCCGAAGGCTCATGGTCATCGTCCCCGATGGATGGATGGCGCGCAACAGCCCATCCTGTGCTTCTTTGTAGGATGATTTTGTTGAAATTTTGAAGTGAAGTGGAGGAGTCCAGACGGTCTGTTTTTGGGAGACCGCCGAGACCGCGCGGTTTGTGTTTATATTTTGCCGGTCTGGCTCTGCCGGTTTGTTCTAGCAGACTGCTGGTTCTGCCAGTCTGTTCTTCGTAGCTGCGGTCTGTTCCCGTGTTGGTCTGTTCGTTTGTCTGTCTTCCTTATTGGAAGACTGGGCGGGTTGTTCTTGTATGACCGCCTGTCTGGGCGGTTTGTGCTTGGCGATCTGGCGACTTGTTCTAAGTCGGCCAGATGGTTCTTGTTTGCTCCTGGTGATCTAAGGGAGGAGCGATCTTGTGTCCGCGCGGCTTGTGCGCGGTCTCGTGTTCACGTGACTTGTGCGCGATCTGCCTGCTGTTCTGCGGTCTTGCTCGGATGATCGTCCAAGTGGTCTGGTCGCGCGGTCTGTCATATGAGACCGCTGATGATCTGACGGGTGGTGACTGTATCCCGGTTTGTGCGGTGATGACATCCGTCCACCCGCCTATAAATAGGGGTGCATGGCCCATCATTCATAATGAGAACTGTAAGAACTGAGCCTGGGTTAATTCGTGCGGTCTCACTTTGAGGTCGGGCGGTCTCGGAAGCGAGTTGACTGTTTGTTGTGTTCGCAGGTTTGCGGTCAGCAGGTTGCGGTCTCCTTCCTTGGTGATTCCCAGCGGCTTGAATAAACAGTTCGGCAGCGGTCAGTCTGCGAACTGGTTTATGTTCGTTCTTGTGCTGTTCGCAGCGAGCTCAGCGATTAGGCGACCTTCAGCGGTTAGGAGATCAGAGTTGCAGTCTGGCGACAGCTTCAGTTCTTCGTTCCAATAAAGCTCCAGTTCGTGCGGCCGGTCAACTTCTAGAGTCGAGCGGTCTATGCGATCTCAGCTTGTCTAGCCGCCAGATTTGTTTTGGTGTGTTTTGTTTTTCTCGTCTCCGTGATTTTGATGAATCATGTCTCGCCATGTATACCTCGCACTGTAAATTAAGTTTGTGTTTCAATAAATTTTCTTGTGTTACTGTGTGGCATTGTGATTATTTGGCTTTAACTCAGTTGATGCAACTCCTGCTTACTCCTAAACGATTCAAATCAAAAATTTTAACATGGTATCAGAGCTAGGTTGTTGGAGTGGATAAGCAGTGATCAACTTGAGTTGCCATCATCTTTGTGAAGAAGAGACCACATAGTTTGCCATGGAAGGTGGATACGCAAGAGGGCTTGGTATTGAACTCCTTACATCGACTAACTATAAGAAATGGAGGTCGTGTATGGAGAGCTATTTACTTGGCGAGGATCTATGGGAGATAGTTGGAGGAAAAGACACACAAGAAGTGTTTCTAGCAAGAGATAATATGGCAGAGGTGAGACTTTGGAGGAGGACTAATGCTAAGGAAGAGTTCACACTCAAGAGGGATATCTCACCAGAGCTGTTTGATCACATCATTGGATGTAAATCTGCTGCTGAGATTTGGACATCTTTGGACGGGCTGTTTAATAAGAAGAATGCAGCTCGGCTACAGTTTCTTGAAAATGAGTTGGCGAAGGCCTCTCAATGCGATCTTTCTATTTCTACCTTCTTTCTCAAGATGAAGAACCTCACAGTAGAGATTTCTGCTTTGGACCCTGTTGAGCCCATCTCGGAGGCAAAACTGAAGAGGCATATCATCTGCGGGTTGAGAAAGGAGTATCTTGCCTTTGTGAATTCAGTTCAAGGTTGGGCAAATCAACCATCTCTGTTGGAGCTTGATAACTTACTTGCTTCACAAGAAAGTTTGGCAAGACAGATGGCGGGGACTTCTATCTCTGGGGGAGATAGTGATGTGTTGTTCTCTGGGAAGAAGAAGAAGAAGTGGGAGAAGAAGAAGACGGGTTATGATGGACCCTCTACTTCAGGTCAGCAGGATAGAGGTTATGCTCCTAAGTCTGATGGGACGAAGAATGGAGATGGACCAAGGTGCTTCAGGTGCAATTAGACTGGCCACTTCAAGACGGATTGCCAGGTTAATCTTCAGTCGGGACATGTAGCAGAGAAGGAGAAGCCAAAGTCTGATGAAGTTGGATGGGGAGGAGCCTTTGCGGCTAATATGACGGCGATGCCCGTTAAGGCCTTATCTACCATCAACTTCGAAGAGGATAGGATTGTTGATTCAGGGTGTGGACATCATCTCACCGGGGATGAATCAAAGTTCTCTTCTTTGGCGCCTTACTCAGGTAACGATGCTATCATTACGACTGATAATTCTGTTCATGCTATCGAACAAGAAGGTGTTGTCTCTCTGAGCAGTGATAAGGGTCCACTCACCTTGAGTAGTGTTTATCATGTGCCTGGTATGAAGAAGAATCTTTTCTCTGTGACCAATGCGGTCGATGCCGGTTATCACGTTATGTTTGGCCCAACAGAAGTGAAGTTTCTTAAAACTCAACCGGAGATAAAAGGAGATGTTATCCATGTTGGAAAGCGGTTGAAGGACTTGTTCGTGTTATCGACAAGTACCTATGTTGATAAGATGAATATCAACGATAGCGCAGCTATCTGGCATGAAAGGTTGGGGCATGTTAACATGGACAAATTGAAGGCTATGGCGGTAAGGGGCCTTATCAAGGGCTTGCCTAGCTTGTCCTCTTATGGAGACGGTCATGTTTATGCTGGATGTCAGTTTGGTAAGTCTCATCGACTTCCATTTGATAAATCGCAAACAAGATGCAAAGCACCGTTGGAGTGCATTCACGGTGATTTGATGGGACCGACTGCCACCCCAAGCCTTGGAGGCAATAGATATATGTTGGTGTTGATTGACAATTACACCAGATATGTCTGGGTGTATTTTCTGAAAGAGAAGTCGGAAGCCTTTGCGAAGTTTGTGGAGTTCAAGGAGCTGGTGGAAGGTCGGTTAGGCCTGCGGGTGAAACAATTGTGAACTGACAATGGTGGGGAGTTCACCTCTGGTGAGTTCTCTAGTTTTTGCAGGGAACACGGCGTTCGGAGAGAGCTCACTTGTGCCCATACTCCACAGCAAAATGGCGTTGCAGAGAGGAAGATCCATCATCTGACGGAAACCTGCAAATGCTGGCTTCATGCCAAGAGTATTCCAAAGTCCTTTTGGGCGGAGGGAATGTCTTGTGCAGCTTACGTCATCAACAGGATGCCTCTAAGTCCTATCAACATGAAGACCCCTCACGAACTGATGTTCAAGGAGAAAACGAGTGTTTCACTCCTTCGGGTGTTCGGGTCAACCTGCTATGTGCATATTTCTGATTCTCTTCAAACAAAGCTAGATGCGAAAGCAAGGAAGCTAGTCTTTGTTGGGTATGATGAGCGGAAGAAAGGATGGAGATGCATGGATCCTGAGACGCGGAGATCAGTAGTATCTCAGGATGTGGTGTTCGATGAAGTGACTTCCCTACAAGGGGAGTTCAGGAGTTGAACTACCGGAGAGCAGGGTTGATGAAGTAGGAAAAGCTGCAGGAAGTCTTCAAGTGGAGTTGCCTGTTTCACCAGGAGCTCCAGCTGTGTCAAGCTCTGAGATGGAGGCTTCAGGTTCTGGAAGCAGGGGGAGCGATGATCCAAGTTCGTATGGAAGAGGAGCTTGCACAGAAGAAGCAGCTGAGGAGGTGGCTAGTCAGGCGCAACCTCTTAGGAGGTCGAAGAGGACTATTAAGCCACCGGATCGATACACATGAGGAAACATGGTGAGCTTCGTCTCATGTTTCTTTGCTGGTCCCGTGGATGAGAGGGAGCCGTCGAGCTTTGAGAAAGCCAAAGGCGTGAAGCAGTGGGATATTGCTATGCAAGAGGAGATGGATGCTCTCAAGAAGAATGAGACTTGGTCTCTAGTGCCCAGGCCCAAGGGCATTACCTCTGTGACATGCAAATGGGTTTATAAACTCAAGAAGAAAGCTGACAGTACGATCGAGCGATACAAGGCTCGCCTTGTAGCTCGCGGGTTCTCACAGTAGTATGGTGAAGATTATGATGAGACGTTTAGTCTAGTGGCAAAGATGACTTCGGTCCGATTTGTTATTGCTTTGGCGGCATATTGTGGATGGGAGATTTGGCAGCTCGATGTTAAGAATGCTTTCATATACGGAGAGATTGACAAGGATATCTTCATGATCCAGCCGCCGGGTTTCATCTCGGAGGATCGTCCGGACTACGTCTGTAAACTGAAGAAGGCCTTATATGGGTTGAAGCAACCTCCTCGGGCGTGGTATGGAAAGATCGCAGAGTATCTTCTATTCTGCGGGTTCTTTGCTCTAGACTATGATTCTAGCTTGTTCGTCAAGAAGGAGGGGGCGCTTCGGTTATTGTGTTACTGTATTTGGATGACATGATTGTCACTGGGAAATCGAAGGAGGCTGTAGCAAGGCTGATAGCTGAGCTTGCTATCAGGTTCGAGATGAAGGATCTGGGGGAGCTTCACCATTTCCTTGGACTCGAGGTCTAGAGGCTGGAGAGCGGAGTGCTCGTTTCTCAGGAAGGATATGCGGAGCGGATCTTTCATCGATCAGCATGGAAGAAGGGAAGTCAGCTCTATACCTCTGGAACAACATCATAAACTTCGGAAGGATGAGGGAAGAGTTCTATCTGATCCGTTGGTGTTCCGAGCTCTTGTTGGGAGCTTGATTTACTTGACCATCACGAGGCCTGATATTTCTTATGCAGTTGGCAAAGTGAGTTAGTACATGGCGGAGCCACGGAAGCCTCATCTTCTGGCGGCAAAAGGGATTCTGAAATATGTGAAGTCGACCTCTGATTTGGGTCTCCTATTTAGGAGAGGGTCATGCTTGGAGTTGCATGGATACATGGATGCTAATTACGGGGGAGACGTGGATGATAGGAGAGCAACATCTGGTTATGTCTTTATGACGGCCCCCACAGCTATCTCTTGGTGCAGCAAAAAGCAGGACTCGGTGTTCGTATCTACCACAGAAGCGGAGTACGTTCATGAGGAGGTTCGAGGTCCCACTATGCTACACGGGGACAATAAGAGTGCTCTCAAGCTGGTTAATAATCCAGTCTATCACGCGAGGACCAAGCATATTGAGATGGAGCACCATTTCATTCGTGAAAAGGTGTTGGGAGGATCTCTTATGGTCGAGCATGTTCGGAGTGCGGACAATGTCACAGACATCTTCACAAAGCCGCTGGCGAAGGGACCATTTACACGGTTGCAGAGTTTACTCGGGCTAGTCTCCACTTCCCACTTCAAGGGGGAGTGTTGAAATTTTGAAGTGAAGTGGAGGAGTCCAGGCGGTCTGTTTTTGGGAGACCGCCGAGACCGCGCAGTTTGTGTTTATATTTTGCCAGTCTGGCTCTGCCGGTTTGTTCTGGCGGACTGCTAGTTCTGCCGGTCTGTTCTTCGTAGCTGCAGTCTGTTCCCGAGTTGGTCTGCTGGTTTGTCTGTCTTCCTTATTGGAAGACCGGGCGGGTTGTTCTTGTATGACCGCCTTTCCGGGCGGTTTGTGCTTGGCGATCTGGCGACTTGTTCTAAGTCGGCCAGATGGTTCTTGTTTGCTCCTGGTGATCTAAGGGAGGAGCGATCTTGTGTCCGTGCGGCTTGTGCGCGGTCTCGTGTTCGCACGACTTGTGCGCAATCTGCCTGCTGTTCTACGGTCTTGGTCGGATGTTCTTCCAAGTGGTCTGGTCGCGCGGTCTGTCTTATGAGACCGCTGATGATCTGACGGGTGGTGACTATATCCCGGTTTATGCGGTGATGACATCCGTCCACCCACCTATAAATAGGGGTGCATGGCCCGTCATTCATAACGAGAACTGTAAGAACTGAGCCTGGGTTAATTCGTGCGGTCTCACTTTGAGGCCGGGCGGTCTCGGAAGCGAGTTGACTGTTTGTTGTGTTCGCAGGTTTGCGGTCAGCAGGTTGTGGTCTCCTTCCTTGGTGATTCCCAGCGGCTTGAATAAACAGTTCGGCAGCGGTCAGTCTGTGAACTGGTTTATGTTCGTTCTTGTGCTATTCGCAGCGAGCTCAGCGATCAGGCGACCTTCAGCGGTTAGGCTATCTGAGTTGCGGTCTGGCGACAGCTTCAGTTTTTCGTTCCAATAAAGCTCTAGTTCGTGCGGTCTGAGGTACGGTCTTGCAGTGCTGGTGGTCTGTCCAGTTTCTGTTCGCGCAGTCTCAGGGCAAGCCGGGCGACTTCTGGAGTCGAGCGGTCTATGCGGTCTCACCTTGTCTAGCCGCCAGATTTGTTTTGGTGTGTTTTGTTCTTCTCGTCTCCGTGATTCTGATGAATCATGTCTCGCCATGTATACCTCGCACTGAAAATGAAGTTTGTGTTTCAATAAAGTTTCTTGTGTTACTGTGTGGCATTGTGGTTGTTTAGCTTTAACTCAGTTGATGCAACTCCTGCTTACTCCTAAACAATTCAAATCAAAAAATTTATCATTTCCCGTCCACCTGTGCCGCTTCCCGGCCGGCCAATGCCACCACCACCTTCGTTGAGGTGGTGGACGGCGATAGGGGGTGGTTGGCCGGCCGAAGGTGGTCAGAATCGGGGTTTAGAGGAGGGGAAAGAGTGCTCGAATCGAGCCCTTTCGGAAGCACGATCCGAGCCCAATTGAGCTCGGATCAAGCCCCAAATTATCATAAGATCTAGCACTAAGGGAGGGGAGGCGGATTGGAGCTGTGTGGGGGTTTGGTGGCACGAATTCCGGCTAGTCTCCATGGCCGGAGGTGGAGCTTTCAGCGCCATGTCGATCCTAGCTTCTGGTGCTCAATTTCTTTGGGGAAGGTGGGGAAACTCCTCTTCATCCACTAAAGGTGTTATAAGGTCCAATTGGGGGAGGGGAAGAGCCAAATCATCAATCACCATTATAACCAATAATGGTGAATTTTGGCCAACTGAATTCCTCTTGATTCAGCCCCCATGTGAGCAGGAAAAACCGCCAAACTTCTTGTAACAGCTAAAGGAGATGAATCCCCATCAATTGGGAGATCAATTGGCCTCCCTTGGCCATGAATGCCATTAATCCTCCTTTTCTCTCTCTTCAAATTGGGGGAAACTCCAAATTTCTCTCTCCTAGTCACCCCCTCCAGAAATTGGATGGCATTCCATGTAATTTCAGCCTCATGAGACTAGAGTGTCACTTCAATTGGGCCGAGCCCAAGTGGATTGAGCTTGAGTTAGCCTTTTCCCCTCTTTTTGGGCAAAGTTGACCAAGTGTTGACTTGATGTGTTGACTTGGTCAACTGATGGGTTGACTGGTCCAAGTTATGTGTCTTGAGTCCCTTGACATCACCGAAAGTTGGTCGAGTCATGGTGGTGCCCCAATTGGGCCAATTTATCCAAAAAGTGTTGGTTTGACCAAAATAGAGTTAGAGTTGACTTGGGTTAAATTGGCCAAATTGGTGGCCCCAGGATGGGGCTTTTTGGTCCATTGGGTCCCTAATAACCCTATAAGGGTAGGGGAAAGGTCAATTGGGCATGGTGGAAGTCAATTGACCCTAATTAGGCTACTTTGACCAATTTGGGGTTAGGGTTGATTTTCGTCAATTTGGCCTCTTTGGTTAACCCCAATGGGTCCTTGGTGCTCTAAGGGGACCCCTATAGGGTTAGGTATGCTATGGTGGGGTCAAGGGGTCAAGGTAAGGCCCTTAAGTCCAACCCTATGCTTAATAACTAGAAATTGCTATTTGCAGACCATTGTGGTTTCCTTCTACCTGGCTAAGGCCAAGTGGTCTCTTCAAGCTTCCTAGGGCTTTGTCATGACCTAGTCATGTCAAAACCACTCTAGGGGTCTAGTTGTTTGGGGGATGTTACAACCCATCCACGCCCTAGGTGCTTGCCTTCACCTGGAGGCAGAGGAACTCAACACCTTCCCAAGCCACTAAGCATGTGGCCAGTCGACCCGATGAGTCTCCCATCAGCCGTCATGACTGAGCCCGGTGATTGGTCTCTAGTCAAGGATCTTACAAACTGGGGGCGGAGTACCCATCCACATCCTAGGTGCTTACCTTCACCTGGAGGAAGAGGAACTCAATGCTTCCGCGATGCGGTGTCTGCCCTTAAAGGCTTACCAACCTTTGATCTCATGGGTTAGAGTAATTATTATGAGCTGGAATAAGAGGTTTTTCCAAGGATAAAATCATTATTCATTAAGGATTAAAACGTTTTAGATCGTCGCCACTCCAAGTGTTGCCGAGAGGGATTCCTTCAACATTTTAAAGGCGATACCCCCTGACTTCAGGGCTTCCAGGACTACATAGGGTCCCTCCCAATTGGGTTGGAGCTTTCCTACGTTCGCCGATCTTCCCGCGTCATCGACCTTCTTGAGGATTAGATCTCCTGGGACGAATTGCTTGATCCTAATATTCTTATCAAAATACCTGGCCATCCGACGTTTCACCTCCTACTGCCGAATCGACGCGAGGTCTCGGAGCTCCTCAACCACATCCAGCGAGAGTCGTTGTTCCTCTTCGTTGTCTATCCTCCAGTCTTCGCCACCCTCCTGGGCGGCCACGACCCGGGGGGACCTGACCTCAAATTCAATGGGGAGTAAAACCTTGGATCCATGAGAGAGTTTGAACGGTGTTTCCCCCATCGCAGTGTTGGGTGTCGTTCTCAAGGCCCATAAGACTGAGGGAAGTTGCTCCACCTAGTTCCCCTTCAAGTTCTCCACCTTTTTCTTCAGGAAGTTGGCTATGACTTTGTTTTCCGCCTCCACCTGCCCATTGCTCCGATGATGATGAACGGAGGCGAATCAGAGATTGATGCCAAACTGACCACATAAGCTAATGAGCTCCTCACTAGTGAACTGTGGTTCGTTATTCGTCACTATGGAGAGGGGAAGTCCGTGCCTGTAAATTATTTGTCCCCAAATAAAATTTCTTATTGCCTGCGAGGTTGTTTTTGCCAAAGCTTTGACCTCCACCCATTTGGAGAAGTAGTCTATCATGACCAGCAGGAATCTTCTTTGACCGCTGGCCTGAGGGAATGGGCCGACCAAGTCCATCCCCCAGATGGCGAAGGGCCAGGGTGCTATGATTGCCCTGAGCCTTTGCGCAGGTTGGAGTTGGAGCGGTGAGAAGAGCTGACATTTCTGACACTTCTTCGCAAACTATGCGATGTCTTTACGAAGGGTCGGCCAGAAGTATCCCTGCGTCAACACCCACTTCTCTAAGTTTTGGCTTTCGGAGTGGCTTCCGCACTCTCCGGAGTGGATTTATTCCAAGACCTTTCTGACTTCATCTTCCATCACGCACCTCGCTTGGAGACCAGTTAGGGTCTTCCTATATAAGCTCCCCCCTCGGATCAGGTAGTATGCTGACATGTACTTGAACCGCCTCTTATCTGAGACCCCCTCTGGGAACTTGCCCGAGATCAGAAAGGTAAGGATCGGGACCCATGAGGCCCCTGGATCGATCTCCATCCGCTCCCCTTCCTCGATGGACGGGCGAAATAACTCGGTCATCGTTCGTCCCGCGCGAGGACCATACTTTGCCAACTGATCTGCTCGGATATTTTCCTCTCTTGGAATATGCCGGATGGAGAAAGTGCGGAACCCCCCAATGAGGTCCTTAACCTTCGTTAGATACCTCTGGAGGGTCGGCTCCTTCGCCTCGAACTCTCCTTGGACCTGGGAGGCTACCACCGTCGAATCCGTGAAAACCCTCACATCCCATATTCTTAGTTCCTTTGCCAGACGAATCCCAGCCACCACTACTTCATACTCGGCCTGGTTGTTGGTTACGGGGAATCAGATGTCGATCGCTTGCTCGATCCTCGTCCCCTGTGGACTGACCAGGACTACCCCTCCGCCGAGGGAATTTTTTTCCTGATGCTCCGTATGCAAACAGCTCCCATGCCACCAACCCGGTGGGTTCCGACCCATCCACCTCGGTCACAAATTCTGCCAGGAAATCTGCCACCATTTGCGCTTTCATTGACAGCCGAGGGACGAAGGTGACATCGAACTCGCTAAGCTCGACTGACCACTTTGCCAATATCCCGGAGTTCTCCACTCCTTCTATAATGTTGCGAAGGGGGTGATCGGTCACTACTCTGATCGAATGAGCCTGGAAATAGGGATGAAGTTTCCGCGCTGAGATGATCAAAGAGAATGCTTGCTTCTCCAGGATAAGATACTTGAGCTCTGTCTTTTTCAGGACTCGGCTGACGTAATAGATCGGCAGCTGCTTCTTTCCCTCCTCCTGGACCAGGACTGAGCTTACTGCCTCGACTCCTACCCCTAGGTAAAGAAAAAGGTCTTCTCCTTCTCTCGGTCCCTGGAGCAAAGGAGACCGCGTTAGCTGTTCCTTCAATGCCCGAAAAGCATTCTCGCATTCCGATGTCCACTCAAACTTCTGACCATGGCACAGGGCTCTGAAGAAGGGAGAGCACTTCTCCCCTACTCTAGAGAGAAACTGGCTCAACCCTGCCAACTTCCCTTCAACTTTTGATTCTCTTTCGCACTCCTCAGCGACTCCAACTCTAGGATGGATTTGACCTTGTCCGGGTTGGGTTCGACCCCCATCGGGGTGAGTAGGTGACCTAGGAACTTTTCTCAACTTGCTCTGAAGACACATTAAAAGGGTTGAGACTCATCTTGAACCTCTGAAGGGTGGTGAAGGTCTCCCCCAAGTCCTGCAGATGAGACGCAACGTCCTTTGTTTTAACCATCAAGTCATCCACATAGACTTTTAGGTTGCGCCTCTTCTTCTCCTTGAAGACTCGGTCCATCATCCTTTGGTAAGTTGCTCCTGCGTTCCTCAGTCCGAAAGGCATCATCTTATAAAAGTAACATCCATCATCTGTGAGGAATGAAACACCCTTAACATCGGGCGAATGCATTCAGATTTGATGGTAGCCGGAGAACGCATCCAAGAAGCTCATCACCGGGAAGCCGACAGCTGAGTCTTCCAATGCATCAATCTGAGGCAGAGGATAACAATCCTTAGGACAGGCATTGTTCAACAGGGAGAAGTCCACTAATATTCTCCACTTCCCATCTCCCTTCTTTACCATTACCACATTAGAAACCCATCTGGGGTATTGGATTTCTTCTACGTACCCTGCCTCTAGCAGCTTCTCTACCTCCTCTCTGATTGGCCCGGTGAGGGTAGATGACACATTTCTCTTCTTCTGGCGAATGGGGCGGACGCTTGAGTCGAGGTTGAGGTGTTGACATGCCACATTTGCATCGACACCTGGCATCTCTACAACACTCCACCCGAAGATGTCCACATTCTGCTGGACACATCTTCAGATCCTCTCTTGATCCTGCTCGCTCAGCCTTCCACTGATTCGTATCTTCTCCAGCCTTCCACTGCCTCTAACAACCTTTCTCTCTTTCACCTCCTCTGCCACCTCCAACTTGGTCTGATCATCCACACCTAATCTGCCTTCCCTGCCTCCTCTTCCCCTGTCAATGGCCGCGACTTGTTGGGAGGAGGTGAGTTCCTTGGTTCTTCACTTCCATCCATGAGACTTGCTCAGGGCTTTCGGAACTAGCTACTTCCATGCTCACAGCACCAGAATGTTGACACCAGAGAACTGGTCTCCACGTTCGAAAGGGGGATACAACTAACCCTAACTTAACCCGAGCTAGAACCCTTGACCAGTTGCTAAGAACCGAGAGACCTTGCCCTTGAAGAACACCTGAGTCCAGAAATGGACCCCTTAAGATGCAGTGTGGAGATCCCACTACACACCCAGAAGCTCACAAGGAACTTCCCGTCCCAAGCCAATGCTGAGCCTGTGCACCTTGGAGGGCACTAAGGACCACCTCACCGTCAACCTTCACAGACAAGGGGAGGGGGTAGTGCTTGCTCATAATACACATACGAGGAGAGGGGTGGAGACCAACCCTTCCCAAGGTGCCCATGGGGGTCTATTTATTGACTACCCAAAATTAGGTTGCGGATAGCCAAAATTCTGCTACCCGCAGCTCAACCACGAACCTGGGCGTTCAAAAAAAGAGGGGGGGGGGGGGGGGGGGGGGGGGGGCGAGTGGAGGATGAGACATCCACTCCCCCCTTGCTGGGGTCGAATGAGTAGACCGAGGTCCACCGCCCTGGCTGTGCGAGTGGACCTCACGGTCCACTCCACCTTTCGGGCGAGTGGACCCTTGGTCCACTCGCCCAACTGCATGGGGCGAGTGGACCATGGGTCCACTCGCCCCACCCGCCACTCGGGCGAGTGGACCAATGGTCCACTCGCCCGGGTCCTTGGGCGATTGGACCAAGGGTCCACTCACCCGGGGCCTTGAGCGAGTGGAGCCAAGGTCCACTCGACCAAGGAAATCTCCCCCCCGGGCCTTCTCTTTTTGTTCTTTGACGACCTCCGATGGTTCGGTCCGCTGTGTCATGGTCACACTCTCTTTTACGACCTCATCTACGTTGGGTCACACCGGCTCAGAAAATATGAGGGTTGTACACCCAGACTTAGCCATTTGCGCGTCCTGAGCAAACCATTCTATGCAGATGTGGAAAACAGCTAGCTAACACAGAAATTGTGACACGGAATACCATGCAAAGTCGCATGATCACGTGCATAGAAAAATTCAGTTGAAGAAATATTTAATCATGCATAATAGTTTACATTTTTCTAAAAGGGTGGCAATATATTATTTCTACTCAAAATAAGAATCACGGTGAATCTTCTGATCACGTGGAGGGAGAAAATAGATTGAGCGCTTAGATTGGCATTACGCAAGATCGGAGCTCGGGACAACCTCCAAAGAAATCCATCAATGTCGGTGACCCGTTCGCACTCTCTCCACGACACTAGTTTGGTTCAACACGCGAATCAGTAGAACTTTAGGTTACAGATGAGGCTTGGGTGTAGGTAGGGTATACAAAGATAAACATGAGGGCTTAAAGAAACTAAACCCAAATGAGCTAGCCCAAAAAGCTAACCATGCAGCAACAAAGAAAGCGCGGGCGCACCACACCCCCAGACTTGAACTTGAAAGGATGGATGTGTGCACTGCCTACTCCCAATACAAACTTTCGCAGATAATTGTCAATTAAGTGACAATTTGTTTTTCATTTTTTTTTCTTTTCACAAATTTTTTCAGCAATTTTTTTTCTCAGCAAGTTTATAATGGAGCACAACGACACATCCACAGAGATGAACACCACATCAACAACCCAATATAAAAATAAGAAAATGACTAAAGCTCAGCTTTGGCTAGCGACTAGGATCGACTTTTTGGCTTTGGTGGAGAAGCGGTGGAGCTGAATCAAAAGATGGGGTAGGCACAATGGTGCTAGCAAGGATCAGAGCGTTAGGAATGGTACAAAAGCTCAACCTGGCCAAAATGATGGCCTACATCACACTCGCGCGCTTGAACTAACTTGAAACCAATGCTTCAAGAGTCGCTTGGCGCAAGTTCTTAGCCACTGAGAAAGAGAATCCTTCCTCCCGACTCGAGTAATATGAATCTAGCAAACGTCTACGCACATACCTACTCTACCATTTGATTCACACAAGATTCACCACTTTTGAGTAGAATAAACAATATTTACGCAAATCAAAAAATACAAAACTATAAGCATATTGAAAAATTAATTCTACATGAATTTCTATGCGAGACGCGAGTATTCCACTAGAGCACTATGTGAGTCAACATTTTACTCCGTCTCACAATCCTAAGCCAGCACAATAATTTTCCCAAATCGCACAAAAGAAATGAGTTAAACTCGTGACACGCCAACAGCTAAGTACACGCTCAAGTGGGTGTTGTTGTGTGCAAAGAAAATGAATAAAACATCTTAAATAAAAGCTTCTAGCATGTTATGCAATAGTGCACGTGAGTGGGTACATAAAACGACTCTCCCCCGGACTTAAACTAAATAATCCAACACAATATATGGCTATGAAATTCACAATAGAGCTAGGGATGAGAGTACCCAATGCTCAGCAAGTGAGCATACTAGAAGATGCGTGTAAACCAATATCAAGCCACCGCATCGTCCATCAGAAGGAGTACCTGCAGGGGTGAGCTCTGCCAAAAACAAAAGAAAATATGTAAAATAAAATGAAATACAACTAACTAAACTAAACTAGATGAAATAAAATTGCAAGAAAAGTAAGATAACTACTGGGGTTATTGTCCTCCCAACACGACTTATTCAAATTTAAAACAGTTCTAGCTAATGGGTCTATGAAAAGAAAAGTGCGCATGTAACTATTCTAATATGCGTGTCGATAGCGGGTACCGATACGATGACAAAACAGTTACTCCCCTACCTAAAAATAAATAATACCTGCTCTTCATAGGTAGAGGGAATAAAAAGTAAGAAGAGGAGGAGTCCTCCTCACAAATCTCACCAAAAACATCCTTGCCCATCAAGGTGTCATCTTCAGGGAGGTGGCAGGAGGAGAAGGCAATGAATGACGCTTCTTCTATGGAGGGGCGATCAACATCCTCACATGAGTGGATACACTCATCATTGACTTGAGCAAAATGCTCCAAGTCCTCCTGAAGTACCTGTTAAGACTCAACCTGCACAGGCTCAGATGAAGAAGGGGGGTCAGGAAATAAAAGAGAAGAATGACTTAAATAATAAAAAATCGGGTGAGTGGTCCCGGTCTCACTCCCAATAGGTTGAAGCAAAAGGATATTGTCGGCGTCGTCGACAATGCTGTAGGGATCAGTAAGATCATCAGTGGCCTCCTCCACGATTTGGACTTCCTTCACTAGTGCTGAGGTCGAATCCTCGTCACCTTGGAAAATATCCTCCTCCATAGGAATAAGCACAACACACAAATCACCTGCCTTATCCTGCAAAACATACTCAATAATGTCGTCAGAGTCAAATGTAGTAGTATGCACAATAGGGGGAGGAATAGTGCTTGGATAACAGTCAAGCACTGATTCCTCCCAAAGAATTGAATTCATGCAAGGAGATTTATGCACAGGGGAGATTGGCTCAGCGATGTCGGAGCATACATCCACCACAACTCTAATAAGATTGTCTGCATCATTCACTTCAAAGCAAGAAGGTGACACAAAGAAGTAATCAGAAGTAGAAGCTGTGCTGCCAGTTTTAGGAGTCGGGACGATCCGGATATCCAGCTCATCATCCTCGTCTAATTGGCGAAGAAAAATAGCATAATCCTTCAAGGCATGATCCATGCTCCGACAAAACAAACATTGTTTTGCATTTTTCTTCGACTCAAATTGGGTCGGAGATGAATGCAAAAACGGCATGTGCAGAGCGAAATAGTATCCATAGGACTAAGGCGCGGTGTATAAGGTACTATATAGTATCAGTGCCTGATACATTGAGCCTTGGGGACTAGGGCTACTATCTCCCGATGGGCATCTATCACTAGCATGAGAAATATCTCCACGCCAACGGCAACGAATATTAAATGCGGCCCACATTGCGTGAAAATGATGAGATTCAAAGAAAAACACTATTGTGCAAAATACTACACCCAACAATAATTTACTAAAGCAACCTAAATTTTAAGCTGGAAAAATAGAATATGAAACAAAACTAAATGATGCAATTTACAAATGGAAGAACTACTACCTCTCAGCTCTTCCTCTCTTGAAACTCACACAACTGTGTTCCCCGACAACGATGCCAAAAACATGATACGCGAATCTCACACACCGCTATAGGCTGTGGTATCACTGTGACACGAAATGGAAGTGTACCGATCGTTCAAGTAATATAAAATGGGAGTACGTCCCCAAGTATCGATCTCAAAGGAACACAGTAAGGTGGAGTTATCAATCGAGGAAGGACTTGAAATCGAGGTCTTTAGGTCAAAGGGAATGGGGAAAGCTGGGATTGGTTTGTGGAAAATAAAATAAAACAACTAACTCAACTACTCCTATGGAGGCTGCTAAGCACTGCTTCACTTGGTGGGATGGAAAATACGCAGACTTCTATGCACTGCTTCGCAATGGCGGATGGATGAGTAGGCAAGAGGATGATGTGGTTCGCACTAGCGGAATTAGGGTCACAAGCATCTCGTCAATAAGCCCGCCATTAGCAATTGCTAGTGCTGCACACGAGCCTAAAGGTGGTACGGAGGATGGAATAGAGGCACTCCTCACTTGCATACACCATACATAATAAATTCACAAAGACATGAAATACTAAATAACATAACTAGGTTTAAAAAACATCATTCAAACACATCATTGATCAAAGGAAACAATACTACAATATGTAGGGGTGAGATTACAACCAAGGTACGAAGTCTTACCGGGATTCACGGTCGGAATCAAGGGTTGTCCTGCCGTATCCGAGCTTGGTCCACAACTGACGTCCAAGGTATGGAGAGGAGTTGTCACTTGCTTCTAGTTGACCCGTCTTCTTCGTAAATTGCCTTTGGCCATGATCTCGCTGGAGAACTCCAAGGATGCAGCAAGTTGTATCTTGAAATGGAGCGTGGATGCTTCTGAAAGATGGAGGAGGCTGAGAGGAATCTCCGAATCAAGATTTGAGCCAAGAATGCGTCCGGAGCACCTCCAAATGGTGGTCGGTGATGGAACGACAGACAATCGTGGAGCATACAAGAACATGCAAAGACGATCAATGCGATTCCCCCTAGGTCGAATAAACCTGCGCACTTAAATAGAGGCGTTAATTTAAGAAATGCACGATAAAAATGCACGACTGTGCATTATGGGCCGTGCGATTTATAGGTTAAACCACGCCTAGAGCTACATGAAGTGTTGGACATGTGTGTCACATCTCTTTGTTTGAGAATAACAAATCCCATATTGTATTTGATATTGCTTGAAGTGTGTTTATAGTGTGCAGGAACTATAGGTGCAATACTCCACATGTAGAAGGCAGCATGGAATCAAACTTTTGAAAGGAGCAGCACTAACGCCAACGCTATCACTACTGCTGGGCGTTAGCTCGTTCGACGAATGTCGAGCTGCGTTCGACAAAATTTTTGTTCGACGAAAATTTCGTTCGACAAAAATTTCCTTTCGACGTACTTCGACCTCCGTTCGACGAAAATTTCGTTCGACAAATTCCGTTCTACAAAAGTTCATTCTGCCACGCCACCGACAGTTTTCGCTACCGACAGCGCTAGCGCTACTGCGTGGCGCTATCTCAAATTCGTGCACTGCGCCACGCCGCCGACGGTTCCGCAACCGCTCCACACGAACGCTACCGCAGGCGCTAGGAGCTAACGCAGGCGCTATCTCCAAGCTGTATAAAATGATGGTCTCTCTCTCGTTTTGAGCTAGTGCTTCCAGAGAGATTACCTGTGCCATATTTCCAGAGCTGCTACTCTGCCGAAAGTTCCTCTCCCACTCAAATTCAAAGAGGATTTCTGGAGAAGGAAGCCACCACGCTGCATCCGAAGAACGATCGTTTCAACCTCGCTTATGCTACAACGATCCTTCATCCTCAACTTCAGAGATCTCATATAGGGAGTGTCATTATTGTTAATTTTATTTTCATTTCATATTTCTATTGTAATCGTATAGTTAATTTGCCTTGTATTGGCGACTAAGTCTGGGTAGAACTTAGGGGGAAATTCGCCTTGTGTTGGTGACTAGTTCTAGGTGATTAGATCTAGGGGGCTCGAGGCCATATCCAGGGAAGGATTGGCTAGAGCGGCTTGAGGCCTTATCCGGGGAAGGATAGGCTAAAGCCAACCGGTTTGTGGGGATACAAGTCGGTATAGAAACGGAAAAATTGTATTACTTTATTCGCCTCCGATTTCAAGCGCTATTGAAATCAATTTTTGTACACACTTTTGTTTATATAATATAATCATGTCTTTTTGCGTTTACTTGATTTTTATCATTTGGCGTGATTCATAAAATTGCAAATTACAGTTGTTTTCCTTCATTAAGATAAATTGTTATTTTTGTTCTAAGTTTCTCTAAACAATTTGGTAAAAAAAATTTACAAAGAATTTTATTCCCTTATTCACCCCCCCTCTAAGGGCGCCGCAAGATCAAACAAGTGGTATCAGAGCGCAGGTTATTCCAAATGGTTTAAAAACCAGGAATAATGGCGTCTTATGATCTCGCCTTTTCCGAGGGTCAGGGAATTAGTAGACCTCCACTATTTATTAGGTCAGATTATAATTATTGGAAAAATAGGATGCGTTGTTTTCTAATGACCCTAGACATTGAGGTTTGGAACATGGTAGAAGAAGAATACACTCCTCCTACATTTGTAGTTGGAGAAGTTATGTTAGAAAAACCCAAAGATAAATGGGATGATTGGGATAAACTCAAATGTAAAAATAATGAAAAAGCCATGAATGCTCTATTTTGTGCGTTAGATAGAAATGAATTTAATTGAATTTCTGCATGCACTACTGCATATGAAATTTGGAATCATTTGGAAGTTACTCATGAAGGTACATCGCAGGTTAAAGATTCTAAGCTTTTCCAACTGGAGTCAGAATATGAAAAATTCTGAATGGATGAAAGCAAAGATGTTGATGGTATGTACACGTGCTTCACCAAGATCGTCAATGCCTCAAAAGCTCTTGGAAAGGCCTTCTCAAATGGCGACTTGGTCCGTAAGATCCTTTGTTCTCTTCCTCCAAAATTCAACCCGAAGGTGACGGCTATTTCGGAGTCGCACAACTTAAGAACGCTCCAAGTTGAGAGCCTCATTGGGAATCTCAAAACCCATGAGGTAGAACTCAAAATCCAACATGATGAATACAACAAGGAGCCAAAGAAGAAGGCATTGGCACTAAAATCAAAGAAAGAGTGCCAAAAGGATGAGGATGAAGATGAAGAAAGCCTTTTGATGAAGAACTTCCGAAAATTCATGCGCAATCCGGATAGGAGAAACACCTTTCGAAAATATTTTCAAAAGGGTGAAAGATGGTAAGGGTCATCTTCAAAGAAGGAAAAAGAGAGCGACAATGAAGAAGAGAGACCTCCACCGGAATGCTATCATTGTAGGAAGACGGGCACATAAGGAGCCAATGCCCAAAATTCTTGAAGGAGAAAAGGAGAAACGGCACAAAGGGAAAGAAAAGAGGAAGGTGCTAAAGGCAAAGACATAAGATGAGTCCTCTTCCTCCTCCTCCGAACAATCAAGCGGGTCTTCATCAAGCGAAGATGAGGAAGCAAACATGTGCCTCATGGGACATGGAAACGACGGCGACGACACACCAGTGTTCCTAGTGACACTGAGGTAACTCCTCCCACTTATGATAAATTGTTTAATGAATTCCTTGAAACTTGCAAATCTTTTGATAAAAATATGAAAGATAGTATTTTATTAAATCGTGAAAATTAATCTCTTATTAAAGAAAATCAAAAGCTTTCCAAAAACATAATTGTTTTAGAAAAGAGAAAGGTTTCTTGCCAAGAATGTGATCACTCCACAAAATTGGCAAAAGATATTGAAGAGTCAGTTTCTAAAGCCCTCTCTCATGCCAAAACTCTTACAAAAGAGAAGGGGGAATTATAAAGGAAATTAGAAGCCTCTCTTTTGCATATGAAAAATAATAAAAAAGGTTTTGAAAATAGGTGTGTCATGCTTTTGAAAGAAAACTCTTCACTTAAAGCACAAGTTCATGATCTCACCATGGCCATTAAAAAATTTGGAATAGGCCAAAAATCTCTGGAAATGTTCTTAAGGAACCAGTGCCATGGTTCTGGAAAATTTGGGCCCGGATATCGAGGTGAGGGCTACCGCCCGGCGCTAGCCACTAACGCCGGCGCTAGCACCTCATACCAGAAACCTGAATTTTCTTTTTCAAAATGTTTTTCTTCTGTAAATCCAACTTATTCCAGCAAGAAAATATTCCAAAAAAGGGTCTCAACCCCCTTTATTTCATGTGCAAACTGTTATAGGTTAGGTCACATATCTAGTCCTTGCAGGAGAATAAAACAAAATGCTTTAAAACAAATCTGGGTACCTAAGGCTTCAACTTATTCTATGGGTGGTACCACTTGGGTATCCAGATATTTACTCTGATCTTCTTTCTAGATGTGCAGGCAGGCTAAGGACAATGAAGACGTGTGGTACTTGGATTCAGGATGCTCCAAGCACATGACGGGCAATAAAGCAAAGTTCCTTAGCCTAGAAAAGAAGAAGGGAGGGATCGTGGCGTTTGGTGATAATGGAAAAGGAAGGATCATGGGAATTGGTACAGTTGGTAACAAATCCTTTACTATATCTAATGTTCTTTATGTGAAAGGATTAAAACACAATTTAATTTCTATTAGCCAATTATGTGATAAAGGATTAGATGTGTTATTTGAATCTTCCACTAATCTATGCAAAATATCTAATCCTATTACAAACAATATTTTACTAACTGCACCAAGATTACACAATGTTTATATAGTTTCATTTCATGATCTTTCAAAATCATCTTTAAAATGTTTTATTACCAAAAATGATGAACTTGAACTTTGTCATAGAAGGCTAGGACATGCTAGCACAAAGCTTATTGTAAAACTTGCCAAAAGAGAGTTAATTAGAGGATTGCCTAGATTAAATGGAAATTTACCTTCACTTTGTTCACTATGTCAAAAAGGTAAAATTACTAGATCATCTTTCAAAAGTAAAAATGTTATTTCTACTACAAGACCTTTGCAATTAATTCATATGGATCTTTTTGGTCCCGTTAGCACCGCAAGTCTTGGTGGTAGATTATATACATATGTTTTAATAGATGATTTTTCTAGATATTGTTGGACAATATTTCTCTCATCCAAATCCGAAGCGTTTTGTGAATTTTCAAAATTATGTACTCGTATTCAAAATGAAAGTGATTTAAAAATTAAATGCATTCGCTTGGATCATGGAGGAGAATTTGAAAATGAAAAATTTACATCTTATTATGATATGTTAGGCATAAAACATGAGTTCTCCGCACCACGCACACCACAACAAAATGGTGTTGTAGAAAGAAAGAATAGGACACTTCAAGAGCTAGCATGCACTATGTTATGTGAATATAAATTATCTAAGTCCTTTTGGGCCGAAGCCTTAAACACATCATGTTATGTTATAAATAGAATCATGCTTCGACAATCTTTAAATCTCACACCATATGAACTTTATTTTCAAAAGAAGCCTAATGTATCTTACATCAAAGTTTTTGGTTGTAAATGCTTTATTTTAAATACAAAAGATAGCTTGGGAAAGTTTGATGAAAAATGTGATGAAGGAACATTTCTTGGATACTCTTCAACTACTAAAGCTTATAGAGTTTTTAATAAAAGAACTAGAAAAGTTGAAGAATCAATTAATGTGAAATTTGATGAGCTTGTTCCTTGTATAGAAAGACTTTCCGCAGGCAAACAGGATGATCTATTACCTCCTTTGGAGCATGGTGATGAAGAACCTTCCAAAGAAGAAGAAGAGGAGGCCAAGAAAGATGAATATGTACCTCCAAGCGTCTTAAAATTCATAAAGGATCAACCACGGGAACTTATAATTGGTGAACCATCCATCGGGGTCAGAACTCGCTCTTCTCTTCATGAATCATTTTCAAATATTTGTTTTGGTTCCGAAATAGAACCAAAAAATGTTTCTACTGCTTTAAATGATGAATTTTGGTTTTTGGCTATGAATGAAGAGTTAGAACAATTTGAGCGACATAATGTTTGGAAATTAGTTGAAAGACCATCTAATCACCCGGTTGTAGGTGTAAAATGGACTTTTAAAATAAATTAGATGGTGAGTCAAGAATCTCTAGGAATAAAGCGCGATTAGTAGCACAAGGATATTCTCAAATCGAGGGGATAGATTTTGATGAATCTTTTGCACCCATTGCTAGATTAGAGTCTATAAGAATTTTTCTAGCATTTGCAAGCTTTAAAAGAATAAAACTATTTCAAATGGATGTGAATAGTGTTGGACATGTGTGTCACATCCCTTTGTTTGAAAATAACAAATCACATATTGTATTTAATATTGCTTGTAGTGTGTTTATAGTGTCCAGGAACTATAGGTGCAATATTCCACAGGTCGAAAGCTTCTTGGAACAAATTTTTGAAAGGAGCAGCGCTACCGCCAGCGCTACCGCCAGCGCTACCGCCAGCGCTATCGCTAACACCAGCGCTATCGCTAGCGCTACCGCTACCGCCAGCACTACCGCAAGCGCTAGCGCTACCGCCAGGCGCTATCTCGAGTTCGTGCACAGCGACGGTTACCCAACCGCTACCGCTACCGCTATCGCCAGCGCTCTCTCCCGATACCGCCAGCGATATCGCTACCGCCAGGCGTTATCTCCAGTTCGTGCACAGCGCCACGATGCCGATGGTTGTGCAACCGCTCCACACAAATGCTACCGCAGGCGCTAGCCACTACCGCAGGCGCTAGCTCCAAGTTCTATAAAAGGATGGGCTCTCTCTCGTTTTGGTTAGACCTTCCAGAGACATTACTTGTGCCCAAACTCTCATGCTGCTACTCTGCCAAAACATCATCTCCCACTCAAAGCCAAAGAAGAAATTCTAGAGAAGGAAGCCATCACGCTGCATCCGAAGAACGATCGCTTCGACCTCGCTTGTGCTTCAGCGATCCTTCATCCTCATCTCCAGAAATCTCAAGAGGGAGTTTGCTTGTTATTTACTTCATTTCTTTATTTGTATCTTGTAGTGAAATCGCCTTGTTTTTGGCGACTAGGTCCTTGCGCGGCTTAGGGGGAATTCGCCGTGTGAGTTGGCGACTAGGTCTAGGGGATTAGATCTAGGGGGTGCTCGAGGCCATATCCGGGGAAGGATTGGCTAGAACGGCTTGAGGCCATATCCGGGGAAGGATAGGCTAAAGCCAACCGGTTTGTGGGGATACATGTCGGTATAGAAAAGGAAAAGAAATTCACTTTTGTACGCCTCCGATTTCTAGCGATATTGAAATCAAATTTTGTAAACACTCTTTTTATATAATGCAATCATGATTATATTTGTGTTTATTTGATTTCTCTCAATTGGCGTAAAATTTCATTATTGCAAAACTGTTATTACTAATTTGTCATCATTATTTCCTATTAATCAAAACAACTTAGTAATTTTCTTAAAATTTATAAAAAGAATTTTATTCCCTTATTCACCCCACCTCTAAGGGCGCCGTAAGATCCAACAAGTGGTATCAAGGGTAGGTTATTCCAAACGGTTTAAAAACCAGGAATAATGGCGTCTTATGATGTCGCTTTTTCCGAGGGTCAGGGAATTAGTAGACCTCCACTATTTACTGGGTCGGATTATAATTATTGGAAAAATAGGATGCGTTGTTTTCTAATGACCCTAGATATTGAGGTTTGGAACATGGTAGAAGAAGAATACACTCCTCCTACATTTGTAGTTGGAGAGGTTTTGTTAGAAAAACCCAAAGATAAATGGGATGATCGGGATAAACTCAAATGTAAAAATAACGCAAAAGCCATGAATGCTCTATTTTGTGCGTTAGATAGAAATGAATTTAATAAAATTTCTGCTTGTACTACTGCATATGAAATTTGGAATCATTTGGAAGTTACTCATGAAGGTACATCGCAGGTTAAAGATTCCAAGCTTTTCCAACTGGAGTCGGAATATGAAAAATTCTGAATGGATGAAAGCGAAGATGTTGATGGTATGTACACGCGCTTCACCAAGATCGTCAATGCCTCAAAAGCTCTTGGAAAGACCTTCTCAAATGGCGACTTGGTCCGTAAGATCCTTCGTTCTCTTCCTCCAAAATTCAACCCGAAGGTGACGGCTATTTCGGAGTCGCACAACTTAAGGACGCTCCAAGTTGAGAAGCCTCATTGGGAATCTCAAAACCCATGAGGTAGAACTCAAAATCCAACATGATGAATACAACAAGGAGCCAAAGAAGAAGGCGTTGGCATTAAAATCAAAGAAGGAGTGCCAAGAGGATGAGGATGAAGATGAAGAGAGTCTTTTGGTAAAGAACTTCCAAAAGTTCATGCGCAATCCGGAAAGGAGAAACACCTTTCGAAAATATTTCCAAAAGGGTGAAAGATGGAAAGGGTCATCTTCAAAGAAGGAAAAAGAGAGCGACAATGAAGAAGAGAGACCTCCACAGGAATGCTATCATTGTAGGAAGACGGGGCACATTCGGAGCCAGTGCCCAAAGTTCTCGAAGGAGAAGAAAGAAAAACGGCACAAAGGGAAGGAGAAGAAGAAAGTACTAAAAGCTAGAACATGGGATGACTCTTCCTCCTCCTCCTCCAAAGAATCAAGTGGGTCTTCATTAAGCGAAGATGAGGAAGCAAACATGTGCCTCATGGGACATGAAAACGACGGCGACGACACCAGTGTTCCTAGTGACACTGAGGTAACTCCTCTCACTTATGATGAATTGTATAATGAATTTCTTGAAACTTACAAAGCTTTTGATAAAAATATGAAAGATAGTATTTTATTAAATCGTGAAAATGAATCTCTTATTAAAAAAAATCAAAAGCTTTCCAAAAAGGTGATTGTTTTTGAAAAGAGAAAGGTTTCTTGCCAAGAATGTGATCACTCCACAAAATTGGCAAAAGATATAGAAGAGTCACTTTCTAAAGCCCTCTCTCATGCCAAAACTCTTACAAAAGAGAAGGGGGAATTAGAAAGGAAATTGGAAGCCTCTCTTTTGCAAATCAAAAATAATAAGAAAGGTTTTGAAAATAGGTGTGTCATGCTTGTGAAAGAAAATTCTTCACTTAAAGCACAAGTTCATGATCTCACCATGGCCATTAAAAAATTTGGTATAGGACAAAAATCACTGGAAATGATTCTAGGGTACCAGTGCTATGGATCTAGAAAGTTTGGGCTCGGATATCGAGGAGAGGGCTACCGCCCGGCGCTAGCCACTAACGCCGACGCTATCACCTCATACTACAAACCTGAAATTTCTTATTCAAAATGCTTTCCTTTTGTAAATCAAATTTATTCCAGCAAGAAAATTTTCCAGAAAATGGTCTCAACCCCCTTTATTTCGTGTGCAAACTGTTATAGGTTGGGTCACACAACTATTTCTTGCAGGAAAATAAAACAAAATACTTTAAAGCAAATCTGGGTACCTAAGTCTTCCACTTATTCTATGGGAGGTTCCACTTGGGTATCCGGATCTTTACTCTCATCTTCTTTCTAGATGTGCAGGCAGGCTAAGGACAATGAAGACGTGTGGTACTTGGATTCAGGATGCTCCAAGCACATGACGGGCAATAAATCAAAGTTCCTTAGCCTAGAAAGGAAGAAGGGAGGGATTGTGACGTTCGGCGACAACGGTAAAGGAAGAATCATGGGAATTGGTACAATTGGTAACGAATCCTTCACTATATCAAATGTTCTTTATGTAAAAGGGCAAAAACATAATCTTATTTCAATTAACCAATTATGTGATAAAGGATTAGATGTTTTATTTGAATCTTCTACTAATCTATGCAAAATATCTAATCCTATTACAAACAATATTTTACTAACTACACCAAGAATACACAATGTTTATATTGTTTCATTTTATGATCTTTCAAAATCATCTTTAAAATGTTTTATTACCAAAATGATGAACTTGATCTTTGCAATAGAAGGCTAGGACATGCTAGCACAAAGCTTATTGTAAAACTTGCCAAAAGAGATTTAATTAGAGGATTGCCTAGATTAAATGGAAATTTACCTTCACTTTGTTCACCATGTCAAAAAGGTAAAATTACTAGATCCTCTTTCAAAAGTAAAAATGTTATTTCTACTACAAGGCCTTTGCAATTAATTCATATTGATCTCTTTGGTCCCGTTAGCACCGCAAGTCTTGGTGGTAGATTGTATACATATGTTTTAATAGATGATTTTTCTAGATATTGTTGGACAATATTTCTCTCATCCAAATCCGAAGCGTTTTGTGAATTTTCAAAATTATGTACTCGTATAAATTAAATGCATTCGCTCGGATCATGGAGGAGAATTTGAAAATGAAAAATTTACTTCTTATTGTGATATGTTAGGCATAAAACATGAGTTCTCCGCACCACACACACCACAACAAAATGGTGTTGTAGAAAGAAAGAATAGGACACTTCAAGAGCTAGCACGCACTATGTTATGTGAATATAAATTACCTAAGTCCTTTTGGGCCGAAGCCGTAAACACATCATGTTATGTTATAAATAGAATCATGCTTCGCCCATCTTTAAATCTCACACCATATGAACTCTATTTTCAAAAGAAGCCTAATGTGTCTTACTTCAAAGTTTTTGGTTGTAAATGCTTTATATTAAATACAAAAGATAGCTTAGGAAAGTTTGATGAAAAATGTGATGTAGGAACATTTCTTGGATACTCTTCAACTAGTAAAGCTTATAGAGTTTTAATAAAAGAACTAGAAAAGTTGAAAAGTCAATTAATGTGAAATTTGATGAGCTTGTTCCTTGTATAGAAAGACTTTTCGCAGGTAAAGAGGATGATCTATTACCTCCTTTGGAGCATTGTGATGAAGAACCTTCCAAAGAAGAAGAAGAGGATGCCAAGACAGATGAATATGTACCTCCAAGCGTCTTAAAATTCACAAAGGATCATCCACGGGAATTAATAATTGGTGAACCATCCATCGGGGTAAGAACTCGCTCTTCTCTTCATGAATCTTTTTCAAATATCTGTTTTGTTTCTGAAATAGAACAAAAAACCGCTACTACCGCTTTAAATGATGAATTTTGGTTTTTGGCTATGAATGAAGAATTAGAATAGTTTGAGCGACATAATGTTTGGAAATTAGTAGAAAGACCATCTAATCACCCAGTTGTAGGTGTAAAGTGGATTTTTAAAAATAAATTAGATGGTGAGTCTAGAATATCTAGAAATAAAGCACGCTTAGTAGCACAAGGATATTCTCAAATCGAGGGGATAGATTTTGATGAATCATTTGCACCCGTTGCTTGATTGGAGTCTATAAGAATTTTTCTAGCATTTGCAAGCTTTAAAAGAATAAAACTATTTCAAATGGATGTGAAAAGTGCTTTTCTAAACGGGTTTGTAAAAGAAGAAGTTTATGTTGAAGAACCCCCCGGTTTTATTAATGAAAAATTTCCAAATCATGTTTATAAACTAGAAAAAGCGCTTTATGGTTTAAAACAAGCGCCCCGTGCATTGTATGAAAAACTTACATCATTTTTATTAAAGCACGGTTATATTATGGGAAGTGCGGATAATACTCTCTTCATTAAGCACAATAATGATGATATAATTATTTTACAAATATATGTTGATGATATTATTTTTGGATCTACTAATGAAGAGATGTGTAAAGAAGTTATTTTAGTGATGAAAATGAGTTTGAAATGAGCCTTGTAGGAGAACTTTCTTATTTCCTTGGTTTTCAAATATCACAAAGAATTGATGGTATCTTTCTATGTCAAATTAAATATGTCCATGATATGCTTAAACGTTTTGGATTTGAAAACCTTAAACATGCTTCTACACCAATGAGTGCATCACTAAAATTAGGAAAAGATGAATCAGGAGTTTCTATAGATCAAACTTTATATAGAGGTATGATAGGATCTCTACTTTATCTTAGTGCAACTAGACCCGATATTATGTTTGCCGTATGCTTATGTGCTAAATTTCAAGCCAATCCAAAAGAATCTCATTTAAAAGCGGTAAAACGAATTTTTAGATATCTCATTGGGTCATCTAGATTAGGATTATGGTACCCACATAATGATTCATTTACATTGCATGGCTATTCCGATTCAGATTATGCCGGTTGCTCACTTGATAGAAAAAGCACTAGTGGTACTTGTCATTTTCTAGGACCTTCATTAGTTGCATGGTCTAGTAGGAAACAAAATTCGGTTGCACTCTCCACCACGGAGGCCGAATACATTGCATTAGGGAGTTGTTGTACACAAGCTCTATGGATGAGCCAAACTTTAGAGGACTTTGGTTTTCATCTAAAACTTATTGAATTAAAATGTGACAACAAGAGTGCCATTGATCTTACAAATAATCCGGTACACCACTCTAGATCCAAAAATATAGATGTGCGTCATCATTTCATAAGGGATCACATTAAAAAGGAAAATGTAAGGATTAGTTTCATTGGCACGGACTCTCAACTTGCTGATATATTTACTAAACCTCTTCCCGATGCAAGGTTTCAAATGTTAAGGTTGGAATTAGGAGTCTTAGACATCTTAGGATGAAAAACATATAAAACGCTAATGTTTTATGCAATTTGAGCAATCAAGACATCTCTGATAATTACAAAACTTCTGCATAAGAATACTCTTAAGATACCTAACCAATATCAAAAATCAAAAATTTAAAATTCTTGAAAAATCATGTACTGTTTCCAGCGCTAGCGCCGGCGCTAGCGTGGGTGTGTGATTTTTATGATTTTTAAAATTTCTAAAATTCAACAAAAATATGTTAGTTTATTTGTGCAAATTTATTTTTGTGTTACTGTCTATTTTATTTTTATTTTGTTTGAATTATGAAAAATCAACTACAAAAATTCAAAATTCAAAAATACAAAAATATGTTTTTGTTATTTGTGTTTTATTCATTCTTTGAAAAATCAACTATAAAAGTTCAAAATCTAAAAATACAAAAATGTGTTTTTGTTATTTGTGTTTTTATCCATATTTTGAAAAATCAACTACAAAAGTTCAAAATTCAAAAATACAAAAATATGTTTGTGTGATTAAAAAATTTCAAAACAAAAAAACTGTATGATCTTTATTGCCAATATCAAGCATGTATGAATTCTATTATTTCGAATTATTTACAATGTTAAAATATATTCTTTCAAATTACTATGAACATTGTTTTGCTTATCATGCTTTGATATATCTATTTAAAGTGCATCAATTGTATTGCAAAATGTGTAGATCTAAGCTTAGCATGCCTCTAAGTATGAGTAAATGTTTTATGATTGATAATGATACATTTCACTCACTTATTTTGGTAATCAACATGTGTGTCTAAATCTAAAAATGCTTGCTTGTGTATTGTATTTGTGCAATGAATTAAAACTTGCATAAGTTTATTGCCTACACTACATTTGAATTGCACTTATGAAATTTAGAAAAGTAGTTAAGTTAAAAATTTTTGGTTTGCAAAACAAGTGTATTCGGAGAATGTTGTCTCACAAATATGAACAAAAAAGTATATATATGTAGACAAATATAACTCCACCAAGCACTACTTGAACCTCCTGATAAGTCTTCATAAGCATTGTGAGGTTGAGCACCTTGGAAAGAATAGTAAAGTTACTTGTGCAAACCTTGGTTATTACACCACTTTGTTAAAAACTATGTGCATTAAAAGTGTGTGAAAGTAATTTACTTGGGTTTTATTGTGCACTTTACTTTGCATATGTCTTGTATTTTGTGATATAAATCAATTGTTAACATTGCCCAAAATACACTTATGTGCACATCATTATCTTTCATAACACTTCTTCTCATGAGTATTGGATTCTAATGCTTTATCCATACTACTCTTTATATAAAAATGCACTAGATAACCTAGCATGATCTCTACAATGTTTTGGTATTTCTTGAATTTACAAATTGAGTAACATTCTAGTTTAATCTCTCTTTTTGATATGTTCATTTCATGCTTGGTATTTTTATGAAAAACTTTGATATTTCAAAAAGGTTAAAACATCTTTCAATTTTGAGCCAAAACTCATATTTCTACTTATGCTTTTCATGCTTACAAAAAGATGTTTATTATAATCTTCCGCTTGCTTACAACTCTTATCTTTATATTTAAAATCTCTTATTTATGCTATGCTTAAACTCTTTATCATTATTTATATTTCGAAAAGCTCGATCATGTTATATAAATGCCTCCTTACTACCCTCACCCCACCTTCTTTTGATAATACCAAAAGGGGGAGATTAATTGAAGAAATCTATATATGAGAAATATAGATAAATAAGGGGAGACTAACTCATGAAATCTTTCATTTAGGGGGAGTAACACATAAATTGCATTTATGTAGAGGGAGCATTAAGATAGGGGGAGTATGCACATTATCATGCATATCATTTACTATAGTAACACTTTTATCTTGCTTATCTTATCTATAAACACTATTGCTGATTTCTTGCTTAGAGGATTTGTTATTATCAAAAGGGGGAGATTGTTGGACATGTGTGTCACATCCCATTCTTTGAAAATAACAAATCACATATTGTATTTAATATTGCTTGTAGTGTGTTTATAGTGTCCAGGACTATAGGTGCAATACTCCATAGGTCGAAAGCAGCTTGGAACAAATTTTTGAAAGGAGCAGCTCTACTGCCAGCGCTATCGCTAACGCCAGCGCTATCGCTAGCGCTACTGCTACCGCCAGCACTACTGCAAGCGCTATCGCTACCGCCAGGCGCTATCTCGAGTTCATGCACAGCGACGGTTACGCAACTGCTACCGCTACCGCTATCGCTACCTATCGCCAGCGCTATCTCCCGCTACCGCCAAGCGCTATCTCCAGTTCGTGCACAGCACCATGCTGCCGACGGTTGCACAACCGCTCCACACGAACGCTACCGCAGGCGCTAGCCACTACCGCAGGCGCTAGCTCCAAGTTCTATAAAAGGCTGGGCTCTCTCTCGTTTTGGTTAGACCTTCCAGAGACATTACTTGTGCCCAAACTCTCGTGCCGCTACTCTGCCAAAACATTATCTCCCACTTAAAGCCAAAGAAGAAATTCTGGAGAAGGAAGCCATCACGCTGCATCCGAAGAACGATCGCTTCGACCTCGCTTGTGCTTCATCGATCCTTCATCCTCATCTTCAGAAATCTCAAGAGGGAGTTTGCTTGTTATTTACTTCATTTCTTTATTTGTATCTTGTAGTGAAATCGCCTTGTTTTTGGCGACTAGGTCCTTGCGCGGCTTAGGGGGAATTCGTCGAGTGAGTGGGCGAATAGGTCTAGGGGATTAGATCTAGGGGGTGCTCGAGGCAAAATCCGGGGAAGGATTGGCTAGAGCGGCTTGAGGCCATATCCGGGGAAGGATAGATTAAAGCCAACCGGTTTGTGGGGATACAAGTCGGTATAGAAAAGGAAAAGAAATTCACTTTTGTATGCCTCCGATTTCTAGTGATATTGAAATCAAATTTTGTAAACACTCTTTTTATATAATGCAATCATGATTATATTTGTGTTTATTTGATTTCTCTCAATTGGCGTAAAATTTCATTATTGCAAAATTGTTATTACAAATTTGTCATCATTATTTCCTATTAATCAAAACAACTTAGTAATTTTCTTAAAATTTATAAAAAGAATTTTATTCCCTTATTCACCCCCCCCTCTAAGGGCGCCGTAGGATCCAACAAATAGTGCTTTTCTAAACGGGTTTGTAAAAGAAGAAGTTTATGTTGAACAACCCCCAGTTTTATTAGTGAAAAATTTCCAAATCATGTTTATAAACTAGAGAAAGCGCTTTATGTTTTAAAACAAGCGCCCCGTGCATGGTATGAAAGACTTACATCATTTTTGTTAAAGCACGGTTATATTATGGGAAGTGCGGATAATACTCTCTTCATTAAGCAAAACAATGATGATATAATTTTTTTACAAATATATGTTGATGATATTATTTTTGGATCTACTAATGAAGAGATGTGTAAAGAAGTTATTTTAGTGATGAAAAATGAATTTGAAATGAGTCTTGTAGGAGAACTTTCTTATTTCCTTGTTTTTCAAATATCACAAAGAATTGATGGTATCTTTGTATGTCAAACTAAATATGTCCATGATATGCTTAAATGTTTTGGATTTGAAAACCATAAACATGCTTCTACACTAATGAGTGCATCACTAAAATTAGGAAAAGATGAATCAGGAATTTCTATAGATCAAACTTTATATAGAGGTATGATAAAATCTCTACTTTATCTAAGTGCAACTAGACCCGATATTATGTTTGTCGTATGCTTATGTGCTCGATTTCAAGCCAATCTAAAAGAATCTCATTTAAAAGCGGTAAAATGAATTTTTAGATATCTCATTGGGTCATCTAGATTAGGACTATGGTACCCACACAATAATTCATTTACACTTCACGGCTACTCCGATTCGGACTATGCCGGTTGTTCACTTGATAGAAAAAGCACTACTGGTACTTGTCATTTTCTAGGACCTTCATTAGTTGCATGGTCTAGTAGGAAACAAAATTTGGTTGCACTCTCCACGACGGAGGCCGAATACATTGCATTAGGGAGTTGTTGTGCACAAGCACTATGGATGAGTCAAACTTTAGAGGACTTTGGTTTTCATCTAAAAAATATTGAACTAAAATATTACAACAAAAGTGCCATTGATCTCACAAATAATCCGGTACACCACTCTAGATCCAAACATATTGATGTGCGTCATCATTTCATAAGGGATCACATTAAAAAGGAAAATGCAAGGATTAGTTACATTGGCATGGACTCTCAACTTGCTGATATATTTACTAAACCTCTTCCCGATGCAAGGTTTCAAATGTTAAGGTTGGAATTAGGATTCTTAGACATCTTAGGATGAATAACATGTAAAATGCTAATGTTTTATGCAATTTAAGCAATCAAGACATCTCTGAATATTAAACAATTTCTGTATAAGACTAATATTAAGACCCCTAATCAATATCAAAAATCAAAAATTTAAAATTCTTAAAAAATCGTGTACTGTTTCCAGTGCTAGCGTTAGCGCCGGCGTTAGCGTGAGTTTGTGATTTTTCTGTTTTTTAAAAATTTCTAAAAATCAACAAAAATATGTTAGTTTATATGTACAAATTTATTTTTTGTGTTTCTGTCTATTTTATTTTTGTTTTTATTTGCATTATGAAAAATCAACTACAAAAATTCAAAATTCAAAAATATAAAAATATGTTTTTGTGATTTTTCTATTTTTATTTCTTTAAAAAAGATAAAACTACATAAAAAAAATTGTATGATCTTTATTGACAATATCAAGCATGTATGAATTTTATTATTTAGAATTACTTACAATGTTAAAATTTATTCCTTGAAATTACTATGAACATTGTTTTGTTTTTCATGCTTTGATATATATATTTAAAGTGCATCAATTGTATTGAAAAATGTGTTGAACCAAGCTTAGCATGCCTCTAAGTATGAGTAAATGTTTTATGATTGATAATGATACATTTCAGTCACTTATTTTGGTAATCAACATGTGTGTTTAAATCTAAAATGCTTGCTTGTGTATTGTATTTGTACAATGAATTAAAACTTGCATAAGTTTATTGCCTACACTACATTTGAATTGCACTTATAAAATTTAGAAAAGTGGTTTAGTTAAAAATTTGGGTTTGCAAAACAAGTGTATTCGGAGAATGTTGTCTCACAATTGTGAACAAAAAAAATAAATTATATATGTAGACAAATATCACTCCACCAAGCACTACTTGAACCTCCTGGTAAGTCTTCATAAGCATTGTGAGGTTGAACACCTTGGAAAGAATAGTAAAGTGTCTTGTGCAAACCTTAGTTATTACACCACTGTTACAAAATATGTGCATTAAAAGTGTGTGAAAGTAATTTACTTGTGTGTTATTGTTCACTTTACTTTACATATGTCTTGTATTTTGTTGATTTAAATCAATTGTTAACATTGCCCAAAATAAACTTATGTGCACATCATTATCTTTCATAACACTTCTTCTCATGAGTATTGGATTCTAATGCTTTATCTATACTACTCTTTATATAAGAAATGCACTAGATAACCTAACATGATCTCTACAATGTTTTTAGTATCTCTTGAACTTAAAATTAAGTAACATTGTAGTATAATCTCTCTTTGATATGTTCATTTCATGCTTGGTATCTTTATGAAAAACTTTGAGATTTCTATAAGGTTAAACCATCTTTCATTTTTAAACTAAAACTCATATTTTTACATATGCTTTTCATGCTTACAAAAAGATGTTTCTTATAATCTTCCGCTTGCTTACAACTCTTATCTTTTTATTTTGAAATCTCTTATATATACTATGCTTAAAATATTTATCATTATCTATATTACAAAAGCTCGATCATGCTTTATCATTTATAAGAAATGCCTCCTTACTACCCTCACCCCACCTTCTTTTGATAATACCAAAAGGGGGAGATTAATTAAAGAAATCTATATAGGAGTAATATAGAAGAATAAGGGGAGAATAATTCATGTAATCTATCATTTAGGGGGAGTAAAACATAAATTGCATCTATATAGGGGAGCATTATGATAGGGGGAGTATGCACATTATCATGCTTATCATTTACTATAGTTGCACTATTATCTTGCTTATCATATACTATAAACACTATTGTTGATTTCTTTCTTAGAGGATTTGTTATTATCAAATGGGGGAGATTGTTGGACATGTGTGTCACATCTCTTTGTTTGAGAATAACAAATCCCATATTATATTTGATATTGCTTGTAGTGTGTTTATTGTGTGCAGGAACTATAGGTGCAATACTCCACAGGTAGAAGGCAGCGTGGAATCAAACTTTTGAAAGGAGCAACACTAATGCCAGCGCTATCACTACCGCCGGGCGTTAGCTCGTTCGACAAATGTCAAGCTGCGTTCGACGAAATTTTTGTTCGACGAAAATTTCGTTCGACAAAAATTTCTGTTCGACGAACATCGACCTCCGTTCGACGAAAATTTCGTTCGACAAATTCCGATCGACAAAAGTTCTTTTTGCCATGCCACCGACAGTTTTCGCTACCGCCAGCGCTAGTGCTACCGCCTGGCCCTATCTCAAATTCGTGCACTGCGCCACGCCGCCGACGGTTCTGCAACCGCTCCACACAAACGCTACCGCAGGCGCTAGGAGCTAACGCAGGCGCTATCTCAAAGTTGTATAAAATGATGGGCTCTCTCTCGTTTAGAGCTAGTGCATCCAGAGAGATTACCTGTGCCATATTTCCAGAGCTGCTACTCTGCCGAAAGTACCTCTCAAACTCAAATTCAAAGAGGATTTCTGGAGAAGGAAGCCACCACGCTGCATCCAAAGAATGATCGCTTCAACCTCGCTTATGCTACAACGATCCTTCATCCTCAACTTTAGAGATCTCATAGAGCGAGTGTCATTATTGTTAATTTTATTTTCATTTAATATTTCTATTGTAATCATTTAGTTAATTCGCCTTGTGTTGGCGACTAGGTCTGGGTAGGACTTTGGGGGAAATTCGCCTTGTGTTGGCGACTAGTTCTAGGTGATTAGATCTAGGGGGCTCGAGGCCATATCCGGGGAAGGATTGGCTAGAGTGTCTTGAGGCCTTATCCGGGGAAGGATATGCTAAAGCTAACCAGTTTGTGGGGATACAAGTCTGTATAGAAAAGGAAAAATTGTATTACTTTATTCGCCTCTGATTTCAAGCGCTATTGAAATCAATTTTTGTAAACACATTTTTTTATATAATATAATCATGTCTTTTTGTGTTTACTTGATTTCTATCATTTGGCGTAATTCATAAAATTGCAAATTACAATTGTTTTCCTTCATTAAGATAAATTGTTATTTTTGTTCTAAGTTTCTCTAAACAATTTAGTAAAAAATTTACAAAGAATTTTATTCCCTTATTCACCCCCCCCCCCCCCCCCCTCTAAGGGCGCCGCAAGATCCAACATGAAGGTCGTGCATTTTTGTTCACGCATGAGCGGAAAGCTCGTGCGCAACCAAAAATGTACGGGGTAGGACAAGCCGCTGCTTTTACCAGCTACAGGAAGGTCGTGCGATTTCCTTCACGCATGATTGGATTCAATTGTGCGTTAAGGAAAACGCACAATGAACATCATCACAAGCAGCTCTGAGTAAATCGCACGATCGCCTCGATCGTGCGTCAACAATAATTCCACGCTCGTGCAATTTATCAAGACTGCAATGCTCAGCTCATGGGTATAATCCACCTGCACACAATCAAAACCAAAGCTCCAAACATGCAGGAAATAAGACTAACATCCATAATAACAGCAAGCCAGGCTTGGAGAGCCCCCAAAGGCATACCCCCAACATAGAATGCGCAATTGCACACCCAATGGGAAAAAGCAGCGCACTAAGTGTACAATTCTAACAAAGATAAATATGAGCGATTTACCACTAAAAGTGTAGCGCACGAGTGAGAAAACAAGCCCAGATGAGTCCGAAAAACCTATATAAATGGGACTCATCACAAGCGCCAACGGTAGCACTTATCATCAAATTGGTAGTGTATCGACGAAGGGACTCGTGGGAATCATTGAAAGCATCAAGACGCATCCTCGAGTTCTAGCACCATCGCTAGTACTAGCGCCGGTGGTAGCGATCTCGACGAAGTTATGTCCCGATGAATGTGTTTCGATGAAGCGTGGTAGGCACTCATGAATTTGGCTCGTCGAGAGCTAGCGCAGGGGGTTGATCTAGCTTATTTGATGATTTCCTTAAGCGTCTATGGATAGGTTCGGCCGTACCGACTCTAGGCTAGAGTCGACGGTTGCAGTTTCTATATAAATCCTCCAAATCCGTCATTTCCCTTAGTTTTTCTCTCTGGTCCTCTCTCCTAAGGCAAAGTCTGATCAGCAAGAGAAGGGAGATATGTTTGGCTAGGAAAGTTCAAGGAAGAAGAACTCTTGCGTGTTTGTGCCGTCTTCAAGTCTATAGAAAGACATCCTGGTCAGATGGCACCAAAGCGAGCATCAAGGGTAATGATTCTCCTCCTTAATTGATGGACGTGCTAGTCATTTGATTCACAGAGTAGCAGGAAGATTTCCACTATTTAGTGGATAGGTTCTTCTGATGGGTCAATATGGAGTATCCCCGTAGAAATTGCATATAGAGTGCGGATCACTGTACGAACATAGGATACTGTATGAAGCCCATCTTGACAGGTTGGTCTGGATTGGTGATGTTGATATTGCTATATTGCACTCTAGAGAAGACTCTGATTATGTATGCTTGTTTTCGGGTTTTCGGTGTTGTGATGTGCTGTAGGGAGTCTTGAAGGTTACCTTCAAGAAATACCCTAAAGAGATGGCAGAATAGCATTCTATTAGATAGCACCAGCTTTAGTGCTAGCGCCGGCGCTAGCGCCAGTGATATAAAATATCATGTGGTGTGTTTGGAAATAGCCCCTGAGGCTGTTCTGATGACCCTGTGTGGTTGTCTTGTTAGCGGGCACAAGAGGAAGCTGCACCGGTGTCGTGTAGTCAACTTTCTCGGCAATTTGAACATGAGCACAAAGCTGAACCAAACCCGTCCCTTAGCCAGCCATTGATGAGGTCGCCCCTCCATTTCACTGAGGGAATGTTGGGAAAGGAACCCTAAGGTCGGGGACCTTGACGGTAAAAGTTCATAATGACCATCTAAGTTGAAAAAGGACTTGTGGGTGGAGCGTGCCTTGAGAGCACGATACATGTGGCCTTGAGTTGACGTATGTGGTGAATGTTTTTATGCGGTGCTTAGACGTAGCTATGAAATGTATGCTGCTGTTGCTTGTTTGTAGGGAAGGAGTACCGCCTCCCCAAGCATGGTGTGGGGTCGTTATAATCTTGGTCAGGTAAAGCTGACCGGTTACCTATTTTCCTACCGCTTGGTGGATAGTGCTTGACAGGTCCTGGCAAGATGAGCGAGAAATACTGGGTTTGGAACCCCAGCTGCTGCTGTGATTTGCTGGCCCTCGAAGGCCGAAGTGTTTTGAGTGTTTTTCCTTCATGTATTGCCGGCCTGCGTGTCGATGTTTGGAAATCATGTAATAAGAGAAACACATTTGGTTGTATGGCCTTAGTGCCAAACTCGTTTATATATATATATATATATATATATATATCAGTCATTCGATTTTGTACTGTGGACATGTGCATTCTTGTTCTAGATAATTAATTCATGCTTCCGTTATTGTGCATTCTCTGAGATGTTGTTGGTTGGTTTTCTGAATATGTAACCCACTTGTTTGTTCACCTTATATGGCGTGGGGTCCTGGCCGGACCTAATGTTATATACTGTGTAACGAGTGGGGTGTTATAGTTATCAAATGGTTTATTTAGGGGGGGGGGGGGGTTATTTAGGGGTTTATCTATAGGTTCATCTGGGGGTTCATTTAGTTGTTTATCTAGTTTATCAAGGGGTTTATCTAGAGGTTTATCTAGGAGTTTATCTAGGAGTTTATCTAGGGGGTCATCCATGGCTTCATCTAGGGGTTCATTTAGGGATTCATATAGGGGTTCATCTAAGGGTTCATCTAAGAGATTATCTAGGGTTCATCTAAGGGTTCATTTAGGGGTTTATCTAGGAGTTAATCTATGGATTCATCTAGGGTTTATCTAGGGGTTCATCTAGATAAACTCTTATAGATAACCACTAGATGAACCACTAGATGATCCCCTAAATAAAGCACTATATAAATCATAAGATGAACCTCCATAAAAGCACAGATTTATCTAGATTAAACACTAGATAAACACTAGATAAGTACCTGGATAAACTCCTAAATAAACACATATATGAACAATTAGATAAACACCTAAATAAACTACTATATGTACCTCTAGATAAACTCCTAGATGAACTCCCATATAAACCCCTTGATAAATCCCTAGATAAACCCGTAGTTGAACCCCTAGATGAACCCCGAGATAAACCCCCTAGATGAACAACTTGATAAATCCCCTTGATGAACAACTTAATGAACCCGTAGATAAACCCTTCGATGAACCACTCTTACATAACCCCTAGATACACCCCGAGATGAACTCGATAACTCTTAGGGTTCATCTAGGGGTTTATATAGGATTTCATATGGAAATTCATATAGGTGGATCTATGGGATTATTTAGTGGTTTATCTTGTTGTTAATCTAGGAGTTTATCTAGGTAAACCTCTAGAAAAATACTTAGTTGAACTCATAAAGGGGTGTAGGGTGGCGTCTATCTAAGGGTTCAATTAGATATACTTCTAAATAAATCCTATAAAAACCCAAAAATGAATAACTATGGGTTTATCTTGATGAACCACTAGATAAACACCTAGATGAACCCCTAGATTTATCTAAGGGTTTATCTAGGGTTCATCTTGGGGTTTATATAGGGGTTTTTCTAGGGGTTTAGGGGTTCATGAACCCCTAGATAAACTCGTAGATGAACCACTCTTAGATAAACACCTAGTTGAAGTCCTAGATTTATCTAAGGGTTTATCTATGGGTTTATCTAGAGGTTCATCTAGGAGTTCATCCATGAGTTTATCAATGAGTTTATCTAGGGGTTCATCTATGGGTTTATCTAGCATTTATCTAGGGGTTTACCTAGGGTTTTATCTAGTTATTCAGCTAGGGATTCATCTAGGATTTTATCTAATGTTTCAGATAGTTTATATAAACCTCTAGATAAACATCTAGATGAAAACCTAGATAAACCTCTAGATAAACACCTAGATAAACCCCTAGATAACCCCTAGATGAACACCTAGATATACCAATAGATAAAACCATATATACACCCTTATATAAACTCATAGATAAACTAGATGAACCCCTAGATAAACTCATAGATGAATACCTAGATAAAACCCTAAATAAACCCTTAGATAAATGATAGATAAACCCGAAGATGAACCCCTAGATAAACTCCAAGATGAACTCATAGATAAACTCCTAGATAAATGCCTAGATGAACACCTAGTTAAACCCCTAGATGAACAACTAGATAAACCCCTAGATTCATCCAGGGGTTAATCTAAGAGTTCTTCTAGGGGTTTATGTAGGAGTTTATTTAATTCATCTAGGGGTTTATCTAGGGATTCAACTATGGGTTTATCTAGGAGTTTATCTAGTTGTTTATGTAAATAAACTCTAGAATTTTATCTTGTTTATCTAGTGGCTTATCTAGGGGTTTATCTAGTGGTTTATCTAGGTTTTTATCTAGTTGTTCATCTTCAGATTTATTTAGGGGTTATCTAGATAAACTCATAGATAAATCCCATTGGGTTTTATCTATGGGTTTATCTAGGTGTTTATCAGGATAAGAGTTTTTTGTAGGCATAAATTAGGTCATGATCAAGCTAAAAGAGTGTAGCACAGCGGAAAAAGAATATGATAAGCGTGAGTAATAAGATCCTATGTATTTACCAAGCCATTCTTCCACTTGTTAGAAAATAGTGAAAAAAAGAGTTTGAAAGATACAAGTGAAGGAGAGACCTTAAAAATAAGCATGATAAAAATACACGATCAAATCAATAATGTGGAAAAGCAAGGAAACCAAGATAAGAAACAAATTATTATTGTTTTGGTTAGACGATTCCAACAATATTTCTAGACATTTTACATATAATGATCATTATCCTTGAAAAATTTTCACAACTAATAGGCAAGCATGATTTAACATATTCAAAAAGATAAGAGCTAAAGTGTAACTAATTCGAATTTCAAGTTAAGAAAACATTATTGAAATCATGCATTGCAATCTAGTGCTTTTACTTATGTTTTTAGAGAATCATGTAAATATGCATTAGGATCCAATTCTCAAGATTATAAGCTTTATGAAAAACAATGTTGTGTGCATAAAAGTGTTTTGATAAGAGTACACATGTGAAAGAATCAAAACACATGGCATATGTAATGAAATAGTAAAACAATATTAAGATTGTAATCTTATAATTACTTTCATACATCAATTCTAGAATAAAATTTCAAAGCACATAAAATGATTATGACTACCAAGGTGATTCACCCACACAATGCTCATTAAGACTTATCAGGGAGCAACGTATTTCTTGGGGGATCACATAAGTAATTTTTATAAATTTCAATTTTAATTGATCAAGTGTAAAAATAGAAGTGGTAAAGAAAAAGTATTTGCACAAGACACTTTAAAATTCTTTCCAAGGTGCTCAACCTCACAATGCTAATTAAGACTTATCGGGATGGTGAGTAGTGCTTGGTGGAGTTATCTTTGTCATTTTATTTCATATTTTTAATTTTAGGACAAAGGACTCCGAATTCACTTGTTTTCGCAAACACTAACAATATTGAAATAACACTTCTATATGTGAAAGAAAAATTTTGTTTGAAAGATGGTGTTGGTAATATAGACACACATCTTAATAAGTTAAATCTATTACACAACACAATCATGCAAGACTAAGATTATGAGCACATTTAGATTAACAAAATAGTGAGTGAATGAATCATTGATTAATATAAAGCATTATTCATACTTAGAGGCATGCTATGCAATCTTACACAATTTTCTATAGACCATTTCATTGCACATAATAAGATTAAGGTCAAGGCATGAAAAGATAAAACAATGTTTAGGAAACTTGAAATGAAAATTAGTCATTGATGTAACACTCTGCCAGTACAAAAAGTATAACAGCAGGTCCGGCCGGGACCCCACGCCATACAAACCACACTAGCTAGGAGTTAAAAGGTGATAACCAGAAAAGTAACAACTAACGAGAGTACAAAACGTAAGCGGAAGCATTAATTAAACCATTCAAATAGACATGTCCACTATCATAGGAATGAATCCAGAAATAAGAGTTACGGCCTTAGGGCCTTACATCAAATCAATGTACAAAACTCTAAAAAAGCATACATCGGCACGCAGGCCGGCAATACATGAGAAAACAGGAAAAAAAAGCTGGCCTTCGAGGGCCAACTCAGCAAAAGGACAGCAAGAGGACCAACGCCCGCTATTTCCCGCTAGGCTCACCTGCACCTGCATAAGAACATTCCACCAAGCGGTGGTAAACAAGGCAACGGTCAGCACAGCTGACCAAATTATAACGACCCCACCCCTTTCCCGGGGTGGCGGAGATTCTACCCTGCAAGTAAGCCATACTAGCACAAGTACTAAATCTAAAGAGAGTGCAACTACACAAGGTGAGGTTTCAAGCACAATCAATCTTCTAGGTTGAGCATCAAAAAGAAGGGAACCTAGGTATGCACGTGATGTTGGTTGGGTTCACCCGAAGGTTTCCCACAACCGCCTAAGCAAATCGCATGAGGCTAAACATAACATCAAATTCACAACACTCCGCCCTAAGGGTCACAACCTTAGGTGGGAAACAAGAGCTTTTGGTCGGTCTAGGTATGACACCTTCCACGACCTCTCCCATGATCACACGGCCTTCATGAGGAAGGGACCTCTCGCCGATCTGCATGGAAACGGGTTCGGTTCAGCTTTGCCCGTGCTCTAATCGTCGCGATCTATCGCACGACGCGGGTACGGCTTCACCTCGGCCCGTAAGGGTTTAGCACTTTCAAGTGCTACACAAAAATATACGCTACGCACCTAACCCCTTCATAAGGATCTAGGCTTCGCGAATTCTCAACAAGGGAGGTACATACGCTCCGCATCAATAACGTGGTGAAGGTTTGCCTTCATCCAAAACTCAAAGCATGGGGCTTTCGTAGGGATCTTCACAAGACGCCTACACTTAACTCCCGCAATACTATAGGTGAGTTCACGGAGTCATTCTCCGGCACGCATTCTAGGTCTAACCTAAATGCAACGTCGCAAATCAAGCATCACCGATTCGGGCTCACGGCCACGAATAGGCTTCACACAAAATGCCTAAATCCGCACGACTACCGGATTTTCTACATGCAATATGCCGGGGACGGACACAATCTACCCGGAGTCCCGAAGGACTTGAGGAAATCCTACACTTCACCCATTTGGTGAAAGAGATACCTCATGCAAGCAAAGAAAGAGGAATAAATGGACAAATACAAGTCCAAAGTTCGGGAGGAAGAATCGTTACCCTAGACGTGTTCCTCTTCGCCATGGATCCGAGATTCTACGCGGAGGGAAAGAACCGCACCGGGCTGCACTCTCCGGATCTGGAAACGGCTCGCGAAACGGAGCTCCGGAGCTCCGTCAATGGCGAAATCTCCTCTTCTTCTTCCTTGCCCCCTTCTTCTTCCTCTAGCCTAGGAGAGAGAAACACTATGAAATAATGAGGGTTTAATCCCTCTCCAAAGCCCTAAGACCCCCCAGCATTAAATCCCAGCCGTTGGATCGAATTCCAAGAGATTTGATCGGTCGGATCTTCTTCTCCGCTCAAAATCGCGGAACAGAATAAACAGGGCGCACGATCACAGGCGCACGGTCAGTGGTCGTGCGCGACGAGGGCAAAGGTCGTGCGCACTATCCGGGACAGAACTCTGAATTCTTGCGAATAAGCGCACGATCGCTGGCGCACGATCACTGGTCGTGCGCGAAGAGGGAAATGGTCGTGCGCACTGTCCGAGACAGAACTCGATTCTCTTCTGAATTAACGCACGATCGCTGGCACACGATCACTGGTCGTGCGCGATGAGGCCACTGATCGTGCGCTAAGAGCAGACAGGGAAAATTCTAGCCTGCTTCACGTGCCGCACTACCACTCCGCCTACTTCGCGGAACTACCAGATTTGGGGTGTTACAACTCCACCCTCCTTAAAAGAATTTCGTCCCGAAATCCAGGAAACAGTAATAGCATAAATTACAGTTATACTTTACCTGAGGGAAATAGCTCGGGATACTCCGCAAGCATCGTTTGCTCTCTCTCCCAAGAGAGCTCCTCTCGGCCGCAGTTATCCCACCGGACTTTTACCATCCGAATGGACTTGTTCCGCAGCTGCTTTACTTCGGTATCTTCGATGCGTAAAGGCTTGACTTTCGTCGACAACCCACTATCGACCGGAACTTTGCCGACCGCAACGATATGAGTAGGCTCTTGCACTGCCTTCCTCAACACTGAAATGTGGAACACGTCGTGCAGACCGCTCAGCTCTACAGATAGTGCAAGCCGATAAGCCGCATCACCAACACGCTCCACGATCTCGAACGGTCCTAAGTACCTCGGACTGAGCTTTTTCAAGCGTCGAATCCTTGATACCCCTTTGAACGGTTTGATCTTCAAGTAAACCCGGTCACCGACGGCGAACTCTAAGTTCCTATGCTTGGCGTTGAAATACTTTGCTTGCCTATCCTGGGCAACCAATAGCCTTTCGCGTATAGCCCGGATCGTCGACGTTGCTTCTTCAACATCCTTTCGCTTCAATAGCTTAGTATCGCCCGTTTCCGCCCAAGACAACGGCGTACGACACTTCTTACCATAGAGGGCCTCGAAAGGAGCCATGTTTATGCTGGCTTGGTAGCTATTATTGTAGGAGAATTCGATCATAAAGAGGTGATCCTCCCACCTCTTTCCAAAGTCTAGAGCGCACATTCGGAGCATATCCTCCATAGTCCTGTTGGTTCTCTCGGTCTGTCCATCCGTTTGCGGGTGGAAGGCCGTGCTGAACTTCAATTTTGTGCCCAACAGTTCATGGATAAGCCTCCAATCTTTCGACGTGAAACGCCCGTCACGATCGCTGACGATGCTACGAGGGACACCGTGCAGTCTCACGATACTATCCACATAGAGCTTTGCTAGCTTCTCTACAGAATCATCCTTCCGGTTCGGAATGAAGTGTGATACCTTTGTCAAACGGTCCACGATCACCCATATGGCGTCGTTTCCATGTTGCGATCTCGGCAATCCGTGCACGAAATCCATCGAAATATCATCAAACTTCCACTCCGGAATCGGCAAGGACTTCAGGAACCCACCGGGACGTTGACATTCCGCTTTCACCAACGCGCAAGTATGACACTTGGCCACGTAAAGGGCAATGTCTTTCTTCATGCCCGGCCACCAGAACAGTTTCTTCATATCCATAAACATTTTAGTGCTCCCCGGGTGGATCGAGTACTTGGTATGATGAGCCTCGTACATCAATTCCGCCCGTAGAGTACCAACGTTTGGGATGCATAACCTTTCCTGCTTCCACATAAGGTCGTCTTCGAAGGAGAAATCAGCGTTTAACCCTTCAACGGTTTCCGCTTTGTACCGTTTCAAGCTCTCGTCCAACTCCAATGCTTGTCGAACTCGGTCGGCAAGGTCGTAGTGAACTTCCGTCCAGTTCAAGCATGCTGAAGTAGACGTTCTCCTATCAATGCATATGATCTCCATTTCTTCTAGCTCACGGATTAGACGCTCATCGTGCATCAAAATCCAATTTGCTTGCGCGGGAGCCCGACGACTCAACGCGTCTGCAACTACGTTTCCTTTACCGGGAGTATATTTGATATCGAAGGTGTAGTCCCCAAGGAACTCCATCCACCTCCTTTGGCGCATGTTCAACTCCCTTTGGTCTAGTAAGTACTTGAGGCTCTTATGGTCGGTAAAGATATCGATCTTCACGCCATATAGATAGTGCCTCCAAAGTTTGAGGGCAAAAACCACGGCCGCTAGCTCCAAATCATGGACCGGGTAATTCCTCTCGTGAACCTTCAGTTGCCGGGAGCCGTAGGCAATTACCTTCCCGAACTGCACTAGGACACAACCCAAACCACTTCCTGAGGCGTCGCTATATATTTCGTAGCCTTCCGTACCCTGTGGCGAGCATAGAATGGGCGCCGTGGTCAGACGGCTCTTTAGCTCTTCAAAAGCTCGTGCGCACTCGGGCGACCAAACGAACTTATGATCCTTCCTAGTCAGTTTTGTGAGAGGAAGTGCGATCCTCGAGAAGTTTTCCACAAAGCGCCTATAATAGCCGGCAAGTCCTAAGAAACTTCGGACTTCCGCTACGTTTTTCAACAAAGGCCACGCTTGGATCGCTTCTATCTTCGACGGATCAACTGCAATTCCTTCGCCACTAACAACATGACCAAGGAATGCCACTGACGGTAGCCAAAACTCGCACTTGGAGAACTTGGCATATAGCTGACTCCTCCTCAAGGTGCTCAGGACTGCGTGCAGATGCCCTATATGCTCCTCTTCCGACTGAGAGTATACCAAAATGTCGTCGATGAAGACGATCACAAATTGATCTAAATACTCTCGGAATGACCTATTCATCAAGTCCATGAATACCGACGGTGCGTTGGATAGACCGAACGGCATTACCGTGAACTCAAAGTGCCCAAAGCGGGTACTGAACGCTGTCTTTGGGATGTCGCATTCCCTTATTCGCAGTTGATAGTAGCCGGACCTTAGGTCTAGCTTGGAGTAAACCGTCGACCCCATCAGTTGGTCGAATAGATCATCGATTCTAGGAATCGGATATCGGTTTTTCTCGGTCAACTTGTTTAGCTCTCTATAATCGATACATAGACGCAAGCTCCCATCCTTCTTTTTCACAAAGAGGACCGGTGCACTCCAAGGCGAAGAACTTGGACGTACGTAGCCTTGCTCTAGCAGCTCTTGCAATTGGACCTTCAACTCTGCCAATTCCTTTGGCGCTATTCTGTATGGTGAGCGGGCCACAGGTTTGGCACCTGGCACCAACTCGATACAGAAATCAATCTCCCGATGAGGCGGAGCCCCAGGGAGTTCGTTAGGAAACACGTCGGCGTATTCCGCTACAACTGGGACATCACACAACCTGGGCTTTGGCTCCGAAGCCTCCAACAAGGTGAAGAACAACTCGGCGCCTTTTCTCACCGCCTTAACCACCTGGAGAGCAGACATCAGCGTCTTGCTCGCTCCTCGCATACCGGCGAATGTGGTTTCATCGTCGGTGTTCGTTCCCAGAGTGATCTCCTTTGTATTGCAATCTATGCATGCTCGCTGCTCCGAGAGCCAGTCCATGCCGAAGATCACATCGAATTCAGCTAACGGTAGTAACGACGCTTCCAAGTCGAAATCTTGACTTCCGATCCGCACCTTCACACGGCTCTTCCTATCCGCACTCATTCGAGATCCATTGGGTAGCACTACTTCCAATCTATCCTCTACAAAGGTAGACGGCACTCCGATTCGCACCACGAAGTCCTCAGACAGAAAAGAGTGCGATGCACCCGTATCGAATAGAGCTCTCGCCGGATAGTTGAAAATTAGGACGAAACCTAATTGTACACAAATAACACATAGTCGTACAACAGTGAGAATCATATACATAGCTGTAAAAGCTAACTTCTAATTCGTACCTGTGACGACGTCGGTTTGTCGTATAGCTTCTTGTTGGCCAAGCGAATAGACTCTCGGCTGAGTCGGAATGTGTTGGGAGGCCGAAGACTCTGCCGCTTTGCCCTTTTCCGCAGCCCGAGCATAATCCGCCGCTCGGTTTGCTGCCTTTGGGGGACCACTTCGACACACCGCAGCTTTGTGTCCCACCTTCCCGCAGGTGAAACACGTAATAGGAGTCCGCGCGGTCGTGGCTCCCGAAACATTCGAAGAAGCTGGTTCCGCCTGCTTGAACTTCCGCTTGTTCCTTCTGAAGTCCGGCTTGGACTGAGAGGCCGGCGCATGAAACTCGGGTTTCTTTACAACACTCTTTGCTTGTACCCTCTTCATGTCCAACTCCAAAGATCTGGCGGTTTGCACCATCACTTGGAAGCCAAACGTCATAGGGCCTGCAAGGAGCAGCCTCAACTCGTCCCGAAGCCCTTCATAGAATTTATTCGTCTTCGTCTCCTCATCCTCCACCAATGCCCCCGCATAGCGACTCAGTCTGGTAAACTCATGTAAGTAATCGTCAACGGAGCGATCACCTTGAGTTAACCTCAGGAACTGGTTTTGTAACGCAATGCGTTGGGCAGAGGGGATAAACCGCTGGAGGAACGACTTTGAAAACTCAGCCATTGTTATTTCAGTAATGTCTCTATCGCCGAACTTGTGCAGTTCCTGCTCTTCCCACCACAGCACAGCCTCTCCGTCAAGAAGGAAAGTGGCTAAGGTGACCATCATGGCTTCGTCCATCGCCGTCGCCCTCAGAGTTCTTCTAACTCTTGACAACCAGTCTTCTGCCTCCGTTGGGGACTCAGATCCCGAGAAGGTAGGAGGATTAAAGCTCAAGAAGTGCTTTAATTGTTGGTCACGCGCTCGCCCCGCAACTACTTGCGCAACTTGACGCTCCACCCTTGGTGCTAACGCCGGTTCCACTGCAGCTACTGGCACAGGGGCATCAACCCTTGGTGCTACCGCAGGTTCCACTGCAGGTTCAACTACCGGGGCTGCATCAGTAGTAGGCGTAGCAGGCTGTGCAAGCCTTTGCGGTTGAGCATTGATCATCGCGAAGACTGCTTCTGCGACCATTCTGATCATCTCAGCTGAAGGAGTGGTCGCTGGCACCTCAGCCGACCCACTACTTTCAGCGGTGTTACGGGGTTGAGACCGCCCCGCAGCACTTCTAGTCACCTATAATCATGCAAGGCACAATTTAGTGACCCTAAACATATCAAACATCAATCATGGAACGCTCAGGTTCCGCAAACAAGTATGTTTTTTCATTCCTAAGTGGACATTCTTATTAGTTTTTGTCGTTTTAGGTGAATGCACAGCCCGTGCGCACCACCCCTTAAAAGGAATTCGTCCCGAATTCGCTAAACTACGGATCGACGCCTTAAGTCCGATACCAAATTGTAACACCCTGCCAGTACAAAAAGTATAACAGCAGGTCCGGCCGGGACCCCACGCCATACAAACCACACTAGCTAGGAGTTAAAAGGTGATAACCAGAAAAGTAACAACTAACGAGAGTACAAAACGTAAGCGGAAGCATTAATTAAACCATTCAAATAGACATGTCCACTATCATAGGAATGAATCCAGAAATAAGAGTTACGGCCTTAGGGCCTTACATCAAATCAATGTACAAAACTCTAAAAAAGCATACATCGGCACGCAGGCCGGCAATACATGAGAAAACAGGAAAAAAAAGCTGGCCTTCGAGGGCCAACTCAGCAAAAGGACAGCAAGAGGACCAACGCCCGCTATTTCCCGCTAGGCTCACCTGCACCTGCATAAGAACATTCCACCAAGCGGTGGTAAACAAGGCAACGGTCAGCACAGCTGACCAAATTATAACGACCCCACCCCTTTCCCGGGGTGGCGGAGATTCTACCCTGCAAGTAAGCCATACTAGCACAAGTACTAAATCTAAAGAGAGTGCAACTACACAAGGTGAGGTTTCAAGCACAATCAATCTTCTAGGTTGAGCATCAAAAAGAAGGGAACCTAGGTATGCACGTGATGTTGGTTGGGTTCACCCGAAGGTTTCCCACAACCGCCTAAGCAAATCGCATGAGGCTAAACATAACATCAAATTCACAACACTCCACCCTAAGGGTCACAACCTTAGGTGGGAAACAAGAGCTTTTGGTCGGTCTAGGTATGACACCTTCCACGACCTCTCCCATGATCACACGGCCTTCATGAGGAAGGGACCTCTCGCCGATCTGCATGGAAACGGGTTCGGTTCAGCTTTGCCCGTGCTCTAATCGTCGCGATCTATCACACGACGCGGGTACGGCTTCACCTCGGCCCGTAAGGGTTTAGCACTTTCAAGTGCTACACAAAAATATACGCTACGCACCTAACCCCTTCATAAGGATCTAGGCTTCGCGAATTCTCAACAAGGGAGGTACATACGCTCCGCATCAATAACGTGGTGAAGGTTTGCCTTCATCCAAAACTCAAAGCATGGGGCTTTCGTAGGGATCTTCACAAGACGCCTACACTTAACTCCCGCAATACTATAGGTGAGTTCACGGAGTCATTCTCCGGCACGCATTCTAGGTCTAACCTAAATGCAACGTCGCAAATCAAGCATCACCGATTCGGGCTCACGGCCACGAATAGGCTTCACACAAAATGCCTAAATCCGCACGACTACCGGATTTTCTACATGCAATATGCCGGGGACGGACACAATCTACCCGGAGTCCCGAAGGACTTGAGGAAATCCTACACTTCACCCATTTGGTGAAAGAGATACCTCATGCAAGCAAAGAAAGAGGAATAAATGGACAAATACAAGTCCAAAGTTCGGGAGGAAGAATCGTTACCCTAGACGTGTTCCTCTTCGCCATGGATCCGAGATTCTACGCGGAGGGAAAGAACCGCACCGGGCTGCACTCTCCGGATCTGGAAACGGCTCGCGAAACGGAGCTCCGGAGCTCCGTCAATGGCGAAATCTCCTCTTCTTCTTCCTTGCCCCCTTCTTCTTCCTCTAGCCTAGGAGAGAGAAACACTATGAAATAATGAGGGTTTAATCCCTCTCCAAAGCCCTAAGACCCCCCAGCATTAAATCCCAGCCGTTGGATCGAATTCCAAGAGATTTGATCGGTCGGATCTTCTTCTCCGCTCAAAATCGCGGAACAGAATAAACAGGGCGCACGATCACAGGCGCACGGTCAGTGGTCGTGCGCGACGAGGGCAAAGGTCGTGCGCACTATCCGGGACAGAACTCTGAATTCTTGCGAATAAGCGCACGATCGCTGGCGCACGATCACTGGTCGTGCGCGAAGAGGGAAATGGTCGTGCGCACTGTCCGAGACAGAACTCGATTCTCTTCTGAATTAACGCACGATCGCTGGCACACGATCACTGGTCGTGCGCGATGAGGCCACTGATCGTGCGCTAAGAGCAGACAGGGAAAATTCTAGCCTGCTTCACGTGCCGCACTACCACTCCGCCTACTTCGCGGAACTACCAGATTTGGGGTGTTACAATTGAAGAGAATCTTTAAGTGTATGCCTTATAAATTTTGACCATTTGTAATGAAAATACTAAGATGTTTTGCTCATATGAAGTTTTTAAAATCAAAATATATTTTTGTAAACATTAAAAACAAACAAATGACAAAAAATTTTTTTTCAACATTTTTGGATTAATATTATTTTTTGTATTTTTGAAATAAGACCACCCCAAGAATCCAAATCTGAGAAAACGAACAGAGAAAATGCATGGGAAAAATACAAAAAATATTTTAGAAAAAATAGACTAAAATTTTGGCCAAAGAAGCTAACGCCTGGCGTTGACTTCTTAACGCCCAAACAAAATACTATTTCCTTAGGTTTTGGAAAAAAAATTCTTTGGATTAGAGTTTATGTATATAGATCTTCTTAGTGTAGAAATTTCAAAGAATTTGGAAATGATTAGAAGACTATTTAAGCATGTTTTTGGTAGTTTTAAAAATGGTTTTTATAGCTTTTTGGGTTTTCGAATACTTAAGTTTTACAAGATCATTAAAGCTCAAAAGTGATAAAATATTCAAAACACAAGATAAGCATGTTCAATCAACCCAATATTGCATGATTAATATAATCATAAAGAGTGCATGCAAATATGATATATGTTTGTCCTAGATTATAATACCCTAACCATATACCTATATACTAGCCTCGTACTAAGCGACAAATGCGCATGGGGAGATATACACATGTCGTAGGATGGGATGTTAATCCCGTATGCACATATTAGAGAATGCTCAACCTTGCACTCTTTCCCCCCAGTGCCTCGCAAGGCCCAACTAGAACCCTCCCTGGTTAAGGACAAGACATGACTTAGAGGTTAGGTCTTTTAATGCATACAATCCTACGTCCTCGCTATTGTGAGACACATAATGCAGGTGAATGATCACGAACATACTTAATTATTTTAATCCTATGGAAACAATTTATAAACAAGGGCTTTTATAAGAGATTGATTTCTAATTATATTTGATTTTATATTCACATAGTTATTATGAATTTTATCTTTCAATTTTTCTACTTTAAAATTAATTCATTATGGAAATATGGGATAACTATTGTTGGTGCCAAAAATGGTACCTCCAAAATTCACACAAAAAGGGGGATGGGAGAAAACTGTGAAGTGCAGGTTACTAAGACAGAAGATGCTGGAACAAAGAGAAATGATCATGAAATGGCGATCACGAAGAAATGAGACCGCTTACACAGGTTGTAAGCTGGAGCCTCGGAGCCAAAGGTCCCTTTTCTGGTACCCCTACCCCTCTATTTATAGACGAGGGGGCTTCCCAAACGGGCAGAACTGAAAACTACGGGCTGCCCGGGGTACAGGAGAGCCGGGGCAGGGAAATGGGGTACAAATAGCAAAAATAAGGAAAACGATCAGACCGCTTAAACTGGCGATCTCGCACTGCCCTTACCGCTTGGCACTTAGAAAATTCTAGTTGAGGAGGCAGCTGGCGATCTGGGCGGTCACCGAAACTGAGACCGCTGAGACCGAAAAATTTGACCAGCAAGAGGAGGTCGCGGGCTTTCCGGACAAACATAATCCCCGCACATTTTTAAGTTGTACCTGGAACTTCGAAAATGTAAGCTTTGACCGCTGAGACCGCGACCGTCATAAATGCAGCTTGGTCTATAAATACCGGCTGAAATCCTCATATTCCGAGACATTGAGAAATTCCAACTCTCGAGCGGTCTCTGAAATTTAGGTAGGCGTGATATCTTTCAAAGATGACATTGCTCAATCTTTAAAGGCTCTCCCATCGAAAGCGAACTCTCCTGGAAAAAAGGAAAGCGTCAGTTCGAAAAAAGGAAAGAAGGTGTCGAAGGTTTTAACGAAAGCGAGCATTTCAAAGGGGACCGCCCGATCTCCATCAAAATCTGAACTTGCTGAGGTTTCAGTTGCGCCGGTCTCTGTTGTTTCTGAACCATCTAATGCTTCTTCGGATCCTGTATGGAAATTATCTGACTTTTCCAATTCCTTTGATTGTCAGAAGTCCATGGAAGTGCTAGATCAAACAATTTCCAAGCCACCTGAGACCGCCTCTACCGAAGCCATTTTGGCCAGTCTGCGCCAGAAACAGGCTGAGGCAGAATCCTTAAGGCAAAGGATTGCGGATCAAGTGGGAGCTGCCAAGAGTAAGAAGAGAAAAAATTCAAGCCCATCTAGTTTGACTTATAAGAGAAGCAGAAGAAATGAGGAAGAAAAAGATGTGATCATCTTGGGGGCGACCACACTTCCTGAATCTACCGATCTGGAGAACACCGTGGAAACTTCCAAGGTGAGTGTTAAGGGCGATCCCCTCTTCCCCCCTGCGATCTCAACTTTATCAAGAGAGGATGATTCCGGATTAATCGCCTATCTTGATGAGGTTTCTTTTAATAATTCATCTTTTTCATCATTGCAGGTGTTGGATCCCCTTGAGGCTTCAGCTCTCAGAAATGTCATTGTTGAGAAGGAGATCGCGGACAGGGAGAAGGAGATCGCTGACGCAGCGATCAAGGCAAAGGAGGAGGAAGAGAAAAAGAAGGAAATGGAAGAGGTGATGAAGAAGAAGAAAGAGAAAGAGGTAGAGGAAAAGAGAGAAAAAGAAGAGAAAGAGAAGGAGAAAGAAGAAAAAGATAAGAAAGAAAAGAGGGAGAAGAAGGAGAAGAAAAAGAGAGAGGACGAGGAGAAGAAGAAGGACAAGGAGAAAGAGAAAAAAGAAAGAGAGGAAGAGGAAAAGAAGAGAGAGGCGGCTAAGACCGTTGAGGAGAAGGAGAAGGAGGCGGTCAGGGTCGCTAAGGAGAAGGCGGCTCTGATCGCTGAGGAAGAGAAGAAGAAAGAGACGGTCAGGTCGCTGAGGAGAAGGCGGCTCTGATCGCTGAGGAGGAGAAGAAGAAAGAGACGGTCTTGCAGACCGCTGAGAAGAGAAAAACTGAAGAGGAGATCGCGAAGAAACTGCAGATTGTAAAGGAGAAAGCTGCACTTTCTAGCGATCTCCCTGGTGATTCTTCTCAGGAAGACCGCCTGAACAAGGCTGCAACAGATCGCGCGGCGGCGGTCTCATCTTTACGAGCTGGTAAGGGTAAGAAGACTCTCCAGTCGGTTGAATTCCTTTCATTACCTGTGGTTCGACCTGTCTCTTTAGAAAGAAAATGTGAGGTCATCTTTATTGAGACCGATGATATCCTTTTGAGTAATGAAGAGTTAAAAAGAAGAAGAAAGGAGGGAGAAAGATCGCAAAAAAGAGAATTGGAAAGAATGGATCTGGAGCGTTTAAGGGGATCAGACCGCCTTTCACTGACCGCAGATCCCGCGGTCACTAAAGATGTCGGAAGAGCTTTACGTGACTGCGGTCTCGACTTCTTTCCAAGTACTCTTTCCGCTTATTAAAAGAATTTACTTGATCGCTTGTTAATGATTGAAGTAACCCATTTCTTGTGACCGCAAATGATAATGCTGAGATCGAGGAGGGAGAACTTCCTCAGCATATCGAGGCCTCCCCTCAGCTAGCCAACATTCTTAACCCAATGTTCGAGGATGTTCGCTCTATGCTGATGAGGGAGCGAACTCAGAACGATCAGATCCGCGATCTTGAAGAGAAACTGCGCACTAATGAGAAGAGGATTCGAGAAGAATGCGATCTGAGGGTTGCAGAGATCGCGCGAGCTCTTAAGAAGGCCGAAAAGGATGCTGAATATTACAAGGGGAAGGCTGCTGTGCTGTCTGCGGGGAATGAGAGGCTGAGGGGCGGTCATGCAAAGATGTTGATGAGACCGGGTACCTCCAGCGATCATCCAGCGGAGAGACCGCAGCCTGAAATAGTGCTGATCCCTATGGAGCAGGTGGACAAGGAAATGTCAAAGATTCACCGAGCTGCAATGCTGGCCAATCATAGTTTGGTGTCGGCTATGGCTGCGGTGAACGACATGCAGGATGTTGCGGCTCATGTAGGGAGAAACAGGCCTTCTAGGAAATGAACATTTAATTTGAGACCGAGCGGTCTCTGGATTTAAACAATATATCTTGTAATATTTTTTACTATTAATGTTCCATATATTTTTGTGGTTCCTTCTAATTCTATGTTTTGTGCGGTCCTGATTTCTGTGATTTCGATCTCTTTATGCTTGGATTGCCTGTATTATTACTGCTGTGTATGTGTTTTATTGATTGAGATCGCCAATGTAACATGCTTTCGCGTAGCCGAGCGATCTGAGCATTTTTTGCTGGGCGGTCTGCAAAAGGTAATGATTACAAAATGACCCTTCGTCTTCTATAAATAGCTGCCTTCATAACCTTCATTTTATGCTTTCTTGAATGCGATCTAAGTACCGATCTCAGCGATCGCTTAAAATGGTGTCCGCTCGTGCTTCTTCCGCCAACATCTTTCTGAATGCCGATCACAAGCAGGGTCGTTTATCAAAGGATAAGTACATTGAGTTTATAAAGAAGTATATGATCCAGACTCAAGTAGTTGTGAGACCGCCAACTGAACAAGAAAGACTGAACCTTGGGGATTCACTTTTATACTTTTTAGCATTATTTTCAAATTTTATTAGTGATCTGATGTACTAAGAGAAGTGGTGTATAAATTGTTTGCTACAAGACACTTTACAATTCTTAGCCTAGGTGCTCAACCTCACAATGCTCATTATGACTTATCAGGAGGGTGAGTAGTACTTGGTGGAGTTATCCTTGTCATTTATTATTTGTTTTTTAGTTTAGTGACTAAGGACACTGAATTCACTTGTTTTGCAAACATAGCATTTTAAACCACATTTCTCTAAAGAATAAGTGCATGAAAGACAAAGAATTGCAAGAACCAATTCAATGTTGTGTAGATAATCTATTTATGCAAATTTAATTATTTATGGTATTACACTACACAATCATGTAAGTATAAGATTATAAACATATGTAGATTCTCAAAAAGAAGTGAGTGAATAAATCATTTTCAAACATAATACATTACTCATACTTAGAGGCATACTAAGCATTTCTACACATGTTTATTTACAATGAATTTCATTGCACATAACAAGATAATTTTCAAGGCATGACAAATACAAAACAATGTTTTTTTAGAAACTTGAAAGTTAAATTAAACATTGTATTTAATATTTAATATATATAATTAATCATCCTTGACAATGGCAATGAATAACAATCAATTTTTAAATATTTTTTTAATTTTTATATAAGTACAAAACAATAATCACACAAAGAGAAAAACATATTTTTGTTCTTTGAAATTGTTTTGTAATTTTGTATTTGTTTTTAAATAGTCAAATTTAAGTATTTTTTTTGGAAAACATAGAAGTCTTTTTAGCCATATTTGTAAATGATATTCTATGCCAGAGAAATAAACCAAAAATAATGCATGAGAAAAACATAGAAATTTTTCCAAAAAAATAAAAATAAAAATTTTTGGAACAAAGGGGCTAACGCCAGACGTTAGCTTCTTAACGCCGAGCCAGAATTGCAAATTTTGATTTTTTGAATTTTTTTTCTTAATTCAGTTGTATTATAAAGAGGCCTTCTTACTGTAAAATTTTTAGATTTTTAGAGATGATTTGAAGGCTCTTTTAAGCATGTTTTTGATGATTTTTCAAATACTTGTGTTTTCTAAAATCATTAAAGCTCAAACTAATAAATTATGTAAACACAAGAGGACATTTTTGAACAACCAAAAATATGCATGAATTAAGTGATAAGTAAATAAAATGTTCATGAGGTGAGTAATATAATTATTTCTTAAGATTAAAAACTACCCGGACTAAATGTCTACACCCTAGCCCCGTACTACGTGATGGATGGGCATGAGGAGCTACACACATGCCGTAGGTTGAGGTGTTAATCACATATGCATACACTAGAGAACACTCAAACTAGCACTCTTCCTCCTCAGTGCCTCGCAAGGCCCTACTGGAACCCTCCCCTATTAAGGACAAGACATGACTAAGAGGTTAGGTCTCTAATGCACACAATCCTATGCCCTCGCTATTGTGAGACACATGTCATAGGTTTAATGATTATGGACAAACTAAGTGTGAAAGCCTTAAATAAATGAATTTTGGTATTATTGCATGATTAATTTTTAGATTTACAATTATATCGAAGATTATTTATTTTAAATCCATTAAGAAAATTTTAACTCATGCAAATAACTACAAAGGAAATTATGATTTTCATATTTTAGTAATATAATTTACTTTAGCATTGCAAGATATAACTAGCATGGACATTGATTTCTACCTATGGTAAGTGATGTTGCTAGTGTGATGAGTTTTGAATTTTCATAGACCTAGAATGAAGTGACATTTCTATTTGATTTCATCTTGTTGATATCAAATTAATTCTTAGGTCTAAATATAATGAGATACATGCAAACAATAGAGATGCATATCACACACACAAAATAAGATATGAAACTATGATACCAATAGCCATCATATATTTCATAATTCCTAAGGTTGAATTCTTAATAGATCATGAATTATGATATATGATTATAATGAATTTTAGCATAGGATATCAATAGATCATGGTGGTGTGTGTGAATTCATATTCATCATTATTGTAATTTTTCAATTTCGATTTTTCTATATCATGATTATTCAATATAGGGGCTATCATATGCAGCAAAGAAATTAGATAGATATGCAATAAGTTGTGCATTTAAAATTTTAGGCTAAGACCCTTAAAAGTCCATTTAAATCTATTTTGAAAGTAATTTCATTAGTCTTGTTAATATCACTTAATTTATAATGATAGAATAAGACATTTATAGGCAATGGATTTAAAAAGGTAAAACTTTAGAAAAAGAAAAGATAGATCACTTGAAAACATTATGACTTTATGTTTAATTTAATTTTTTCAATGTCTTTTGTTATTCTTTTAATTATGAATTTTGAAAATATATAATTTTCTGAAAGTACAAGATAATGATAGTTTTCTTCTTCGGTCATTGTAAGAGTACACAAAAATCAATAATTAATTTGATTTTAGCTAGACTTTAGTTGGACATAGCAATTTAGAGTAGATCTTGGACTTCTCGAGGTCTACCCAGTGAAGGGCTCACAATGGTACTAGGAGGTACGATGGGGTGACATCCCAAACGTCCCTTTCTCAAGATACTTAAGTATTATTGGTTGCTACCCATACTTAATATTTAAAATTTATAGACTCAAAATTTTCTGAAAGAGAAAAATTGATGTTCATGATTTCATTAATCTATATAAATATCTCATAACAAATTTAGAATTATATTTATATGGATAATATAAGATAATTATAGGCAATGAATTAAAGAAGATAGATAGGTCAGCAAAATAAAATATGACTTGAATTTTGATAAATTTGATTTATTAAACATTAGGTTTAAAAAGTCATATCCCATGATATATAAAGTGACCATAGCGTATTTGTTCAAAAATAATAACAAAAAAAAAGAAATTAAGCATATCATGAAGTAAAGTGTTGATATTTCATTTATAAATAATTTTACTTCATGCAAATGATTGGATAATAACGAATGAGAGATTTAAGTATCCAAAGGGGGCCAAGTGGGATGGTTCTTTGGGGTACCCAAATATAGCGTGATGATTTATAAGGAGACAAGGATGAATGAGCCATTTCAAGTGTTTCATTTTTAAGAATGGGTCTCCATTCATACTTTAATTGGTTGATTATCTTTCAAATTCATATTATGATTATATGACATCTTTTTGTGTTGATAGTTGGTTGAAAAATAATTCGTTTGGGGATTATGTTTATTGATATTGTTTTTCAAAATAGATTGATGTTGATAATCATAAAGAGTTGTAGAATAATCATTCATAGAGAGTTTATAAAAGTTATGGTCCTTCTTAAGAATTGAATGTTGAATGAGTGAATGAATATGGGCATTAGTTAAAAAGTTCTTATTTAATTATTGATTTTCATTTCCACTCTTACTTATAGACCAACTTTTATAATATGAAGTTAATTTATTGGACTTTTGATGATTTGATAAACTAGAAATAAGAGATTTTTTAATACTTGAAAACTTTTGAGTAATTATTTTTAATGATTCTAGTTTATCCATTAAAGCATCATTTTCTTTAATCAATTTTTCATTATGCTCTTTTTATTTTAAAAGACCTTTTTCTAAAACCATGTTTTCCTTTTTAAGGGTATTACAATCAAAACAAGGTTTAACATTTTCAATTAAAGAGCATGAAAGAGAATTTGAAACATCAATATAAGATTCTAGTTTAGCATTTGCTTTTAAAGTTTTATTTTCTAAACGTAATTTGGAATTAGCTTTTTTCAACTATGAAATTTTATGTTTAGAAAATTTAAGCACACGAAATGTAGAAATTGATTTTGTTACAAAAATAGGAGATTTTGATTTGCTTACATTTCTATGGGATTGTTGGTGCCAAAAATGGTACCTCCAAAATTCACACTAAAAGGGGATGGGAGAAAACTGCGAAGTGAAGGTTACTGAGACAGAAGATGCTAAAAAAAGAGGAAAACGATCACGAAAAGGCGATCACGAAAAAATGAGACCGCTTACACAGGTTGTAAGCTGGAGCCTCGGAGCCAAAAGTCCTTTTCCTGGTACCCCTACCCCTCTATTTATAGACGAGGAGGCTGCCCAAACGGGCAGAACTGAAAACTACGGGCTGCCCGGGATACAGGAGAGCCAGGGCAGGGAGGAGGGGTGCAGATAACAAAAATAGAAAAAACAAAAAGACCGCTCGGTCTGGCGATCTCGGGCTTTTCTGACCGCTTGATACTTAGAAAATTCCGGCTGAGAAGGCAACTGGCGGTCTGGGCGATCACTGAAGCTGAGACCGCTGAGACCGAACGAATTGACTAGTAAGAGGAGGTCGCGGGCTTTTCTGGGCAAATATAATCCCCGCACATTTTTAAGTTGCACCTGGAACTTCGAAAATGTAAGCTTTGACCGCTGAGACCGCGACCATCATTAATGCGGCTTGGTCTATAAATACCGGCTGAAAACTTCATTTTGCAAGACATTGAGGAACTCCACTATTCGAGCGGTCTTTGATAATTACGCAGGTGCGACCTTACAAAGATGACCATGCTTGATCTCTTAAAAGCTCTCCCATCGAAAGCGAACTCTCCTGGGAAAAAGGAAAGCGTCAGCTCAAGGAAAGGAAAGAAGGCGCCGAAAATCTTAACAAAAGTGAGCACTTCAAAGGAGACCGCCCGATCTCCACTAAAGAAATCTGAGCTTCCTGAAGGCCCGATTGTGCCGGTCTCTGTTGCTTCTGATCTGTCTAATACTTCTTCAGATCCTGTATGGAAATTGCCTGACTTTTCCATTTCTCTTAATTGTCAGAAATCTATGGAGGCACTGGGTCAAACATCTTCAAAGCTTCCTGAGATCGCCTCCACCGAGATCATTCTGGCTGGGCTGCGTCAGAAGGGAGCTGAGGCCGAATCCTTAAGGCAAAAGATCGCTGACCAGGAGATCGCTGCAAAGGACAGGAAAAGGAAGAATACAAGTCCATCTAGTTTAACTTATAAGAGGAGCAGAAGAAATGAGGAAGGAGGAGATGTGACCGCCATGGAGGCGACCAGATTTTCTGAATCCATCGATCTGGAGGACTCCGCTGATTTTCAGAAGGTGAATGCCAAGGGCGATCTCCCCTTCCTTCCCGCGATCTCAACCTTACCAAGAGAGGATGATTCTGGATTAATCGCCTACCTTGATGAGGTTTCTTCTAACAATTCATCTTTTTCATCATTGCAGGTGTTGGATCCTTTAGAGGCTTCAGCTCTCAGAAATGCCGCCGTTGATGAGGAGATCGCGGACAGGGAGAAGGAGATCGCCGACGCAGCGATCAAGGCAAAAGAGGAGGAAAGAAAAAAGATAGAAATGGAAGAGAGTGAAGAGGAGGAAAGAAAAAGTGGTAGAAGAGCAGAGGGAAAAAGAAGAGAAAGAAAAGGAGAAAGAAGAGAAAGATAAGAAAGAAAAGAAGGAGAAAAAAGAGAAGAAAAAGAGGGAGGACGAGGAGAAGAAGAGAGACAAGGAGAAGAAAGATAAGAAGGAAAAGGAAGAAGAGGAGAAGAGGAGGGAGGCGGTCAGAGTTGCTGAGGAAAGAGCGGCTCTGATCGCTGAGGAGAAGAAGAAAGAAGCGGTCAGGGTCGCTGAGGAAAAGGCGGCCCTGATCGCTGAAGAGAGAAAAAAGGATGAGGTCTTGCAGACTTCGGATAAAAACTGTGAGGAGACCGTGGAGAGGCCGCAGATTGCCAAAGAAAAAACTGTGCTTTCTAGCGGTCTCTCGGATGATTTTCTCCAGGGAGATCGTTCGAACAAGGTTGCTGCAGATCGTGCGGCGGCGGCCTCGATTTCGCGAGCTGGTAAGAATAAAATGATTCGTCAGTCAGCTGAGTTCCCTCCATTTCCTACAGTTCGTTTTGCTTCTCCTGAAAGAAAACACGGGATCGTTTTTATTGAGACCGACAATGTCTTCTTAAGTAACGAGGAATTAAAAAGGAGACGAAAAGAGGGAGAAAAAACGCAGAAAAGAGATTTGGAAAGAACGGATCTGGAGCGCTTAAGGGGATCAGATCATCTTTCTTTGACCGCAGATCCCGCGGTCACTAAAGATATCGGAAGGGCTTTACGTGACTGCGGTCTTGACTTTTTTCCAAGTACTCTTTCTGCTTATTAAAAAGTTCATCTGATTATATGCTTATGATTGAAATAATTCATCTCCTATGGCCGCAGATAACAAAAATGCTGAGATCGAGGAGGGAGAACTTCCTCGACCCATCGAGATCACTCCTCAGTTAACCAACATCCTTAATCCCATGTTCGAGGATGTTCGTTCTATGCTGATGAGGGAGCGGACGCAGAATGACCAGATCCGCGATCTTGAAGAAAGATTGCGTTCCAATGAGAAGAGGATTCGTGAAGAATGCGACCTGAGGGTTGCCGAGATCGCGCGGGCTCTTAAGAAGGCTGAAAAAGAGGCTGAATACTATAGGGGAAAAGCTGCGGCGCTGTCCGCGGAAAATGAGAGGCTGAGGAGCGGTCACGGTAAGATGCTGATGCGACCGGGAGCCTCCAGCGATCATCCGTAGGAGAGACCGCAACCTGAGATTGTACTGATCCCCATGGAGCAGGTGGACAAGGAAATGTCGAAAATTCACCGGTCTGCAATGCTGGCTAACCACAGCCTGGTGTCGGTTATGGCCGCAGTGAACGACATGCAAGATGTCGCCGCTCATGTAGGGAGGAACAGGCCTCTTAGGAGATGAACATTAATCTTGAGACCGAGCGATCTCTATGCTTGAACAATATATCTTGTAATATTTTCACTGTTATAGTCCCATATCTGTGGCTGTTTTGTTTTAATATTGTGGTCTTGATTTGTTAAATTTCGATCTCTTTATGCCTGGATTGTTTGTATTGCTGCTGTATTTTTTATTGATTGAGATCGCCTACCATAGTATGCTTTCATATTACTTTGCATAGGTCGAGCGGTCTGAACATGTTTTAGCTGGGCGATCTTCAAGATGTAATGATTACGGAATGACCCTTGGTCTTCTATAAATAGCTGTCTTCATGGTCTTTATTTTATGCCTTCTTGGTTGCTCTATAAGCTCCGATCTCAGCGATCACTGAATATGGTGTCCGCTCGTGCTTCTTCTGCTACTATCTTCCTGAACGCCGATCACAAACAAGGACGTTTATCAAAGTATGAATACATTGAGTTTATAAAGAAATATATGATCCAAACTCAGGTGGTTGTGAGACCGCCAACTGAGCAAGAAAGGTTAAACTTTGTAGGGGAGAAGAAATTTATCATCCCCATCGATCACTTTGATAATGGGCTGAGGATTCCACTCCCTTGGGAATGGTTAGAGATTCTGGAATACTATGGCTTTGTGCTCGCCCAGCTGGCTCCGAACTCCATCGGTCTGGTTAATGTCTTCATCAATTATTTGAGATCGGAAAGAGTGAAATTCACAATGAATTTGTTCCGTGCAACCTTCACTGCGAAAATTTTGAAAGAAGGCAGAAAGAAAGAAGAATTTAAAGGATTGATGTATTTTTCAGCAGATGGAATAAAAATTCTGAACCTTCCTAATAAAATTTCTTTCTGGACAGAAAGATTCCTTGTCTTCGAAGGTGACCTTGGCGGTCTCAGGAGCTCACCCTCTCCGCGACCTGACAGCATTTTTAAGAAGATAAAGGCGGTCTCAGAGGAGGAGCTGAAGATTCTGGCCTTCTTGGCGGGCAAGAGGATCGATCTTGTTTATTATCTAGCGATCTGGCCCGAGATCGCCGAGATCACCCCTGCTGAAAGTAAATTTTTCTTGCGGTCTCGAACAATTTCCTTTTGTCTTTTGAATGTTTTTACTTAAAACCTTTCTTTACTTTTTAGCGAGCTTCGCGGTCCCTGCACTAGACCCTATCTCCCCAGCAGCAGAAGTTCTTACTCAGAGGGAGAGGAGGCTAAAGCGTGAGGCCGACGTGTTCGGCGTAACTTCTGAGACCGCCGAGCAAGTTTTTCCCTTGGTGGGTTTTAAAAGAAAAATGAAGGATATCAAAGCAAAGCCTCTCCTCAAATGGGCGGCCTCAGGAAATTCTGTGAAGGTATCCACTGATTTACCCTTATGGAGCGGGAAGGCGACCCGTCACGCATATGCGGTCACTTCAGCTTTGTACGGGAAAAAGAACACAAATGAGATATTAAATATTGAGACCGATGCGCTTCCCGACCTCTGCGCTCAAGTGACTGCTAGAAGTACAATCTTGAATCACCATATGGGGCGGTCTCTTTGCAGCGCTCTGGACGAAATAACTGCCTTGCAAGAAGAAAGAAGAGTGAGAATTTTTCTTGTTTTATGAATGTGTTACTTGTGATCGTGCGGTCTAACATATATTTCCTTTGCAGCAATCTGAAAAAGCGGCTTACGACCCTGAGAATCCGGCTTTCCAGAGGGCTTTGATGCATCATATAAAAGAGACCGCCAACCAGGTGCTGGACGAGGTTCGTAACCGTGGTGGTTTTACTGAAGAGTATAAAGACGTCACATTTGCCGATCTCTTCCCTGACGCGGCACAAAGAATTGAAGAACAATCTATGACTGCTGAAGAGACCGCGGATGCTGCTGATGAGACCGCAGATCAAGAGGAAAATGTCATGATTGAAGACGAAGAGAGCGGAAGCCGCTATACCCTTGGTCTGGATTCCAGTTCGAGCTCGAGCTCTGGATCTAGAATTTCAGGGAATAGTTTAGAAGAACCTTCTGCAGAAACCGATTCTTCTTCTTCAGGCGAGCGGTCTTCCAAGAGATCAAAGAAAGAGTGAATTGTAATTTCCCTTTTTCCTTTTCGGAGGCCGAGCGGTCTTGTTGTAATTGATATTTCAGAGTGCATAAAATTTGATATCTGTTGGGTTTTGCCTAAGTGCATGTTTATTTTTGATGCATATATTGATTTGTCCTTCTGAATCTAAAATCGGCATTCGATCTCAATGCCTCGAGTTTAACATAATTTAATCATTAGCGAACTTTAAGTAGCGATCTCTTGGAAAAGACACCAAAGATATGATCAAGAAATAATCTTATTCACAATAGTTTTGCGGTCTCATATTACACAGATCGAAATATAAGGAAACTACAAGACAATGATTTGAACGCATTAGATTCTGGGTGATCGGCGCCCAAAGGTCTTCCAGGAAATCCGTCTGACGATCCCTTGGTAGTCAAGGGTTATTTCTTGAAACAAGGAAATAACTCCTTATGAATTTTCATTTCAGTGATCACATTATATTCAGACCGCCCTTTTGAAGAAAAAGATCCAACTTCCATTTGATGAGAAACAGAGCATCACGATTATTTCATGTAACTTTAACAGGGAAATTTGAAATCTCGATTTTGTTGAGACCGGGACGATCTCTATCAAGCTGGCATAGGAGACTCCTGAATAGCGACCTTAATTATCCTGAAAGAATTTCATCCGACGATCATAAACGATTTCATTCTTTGTAGGGAGGAACACGCGGTCTCATAAACTGCTGACCGCCCGATCCCAGTACAGGAATGAATAAGACCTTTATAGTAAGAAAAAATAGAAAAATGGATCTCGAAAATGACTTAAAGGGATAGTGTGGTCATGCCGCGGAGGCTATACCGACACTTCTTTTCTTAAAGGACCACTGAGTTTGTTGTAAATTTGCCAATCTAAGATTCAGGTGACGGTCATAGATGTTTCTTGCCGCCCCTTATCTAACCACGCTTCATCGAGTATTCGAGAGTTACAAATCAAAAAATGATCGGTAGGGCAGGTGTGGTCATGCCGCGGAGGCTACACCGACATTACTTTCCCTGAAAGATCATTAAGATTTGTAACAATGTCCTTTTCAATGCATGACAGAGCTGAGCCAGCCACCTAGACCTCCTTAAAATGTTGAGGTGTGCCAGATGTCAGCAAGGACCCGGTATCCCAAACTTCCACCGCTCGAGCTTGGCGAGCTACTGCTACACAGATTCAAAATCTCCCCGACATCTGTGGTCCTGGCAGAATTACACGTCGAGTTAACCAGTCGAGGGGGAAGATAGTAGGATCCGGCGATATCTCACTTGACAGGTTTTTGGCTTTTCAAAAATCAACTTATTTTTAAGATTTATCATCCAACACTTGTATTGCGAATGCCTTGGTGATACCTGCATGATGTTTAAGAAAAGAAAAGAGTGAGGATCAAGGAATGAGTGAATTAGGTACGAACATTTAAGAGAAGAAAAGCTTGAGATCATCTCCGCTCCAGGAATGGGGCAACTCTTCTCCTTCATAAGTTTGGAGATGGTAAGCACCATTTTTAAGCACATTCTTTACTACGAACGGCCCTGCCCAATTTGGATTAAGCTTTCCAACTGAACCAGCCCTTGCTGCTGCATCTACCTTCTTCAAGACTAGATCCCCAACAGCAAATTCTTTGGTTCTTACATTCTTATTGAACAACTTCGCCATTCTTCTTTTCACCTCTTCCTGTCTGATGATTGCAGTATCTCTCAATTCCTCAATTAAATCAAGGCTGCACTTTAACTCTTCATCATTTTCTTCCATCCACTCGATTTGATTTTGTTGCGCCAATAATACTCTTGGGCTTTTCACTTCAAATTCTACCGGAATAAGGGCTTCGGAGCCGTGTGATAATTTGAACGGAGTTTCCCCAGTAGCAGAACTCGGAGTTGTCCTCAAGGCCCATAAGACGGAAGGTAGTTGTTCTGCCCAGTTGCCCCTAACGTTTTCTACCTTCTTTTTCAAGAGATTTATGATGAGTTTGTTGGCGGCCTCTACCTGCCCATTGCTTCTAGGATGATGCACGGAAGCGAAACGAAGCTCAATGCCAATTTGCTTGCAGAAATTAATAAGAGTTGAATTGTTGAATTGAGAACCATTATCCGTGATGATTGCCATTGGAATCCCGTGTCGACATACGATCTCTCCCCAAATAAAGTTTTTCACGGCTTGAGTGGTAATTTTGGCCAATGCTTTTGCCTCTATCCATTTGCTAAAATAGTCAATCATGACTATGATATATCGCCGCTGCCCACTTGCCATAGGGAAAGGCCCAATCAGATCCATTCCCCAAACTGCAAATGGCCATGGAGTTGCTATTGACTTAAGTTGTTGAGCCGGTTGATTTTGGAGAGGAGCAAACTTCTGGCACTTTACACATTTCTTAGCAAATTTCTCCGCATCCTTCCTCATCTGGGGCCAAAAATAGCCTTGCCTCAGAATTCTTTTCTCCAAAGTTCTAGCTCCAGAGTGACTTCCACATTCTCCAGAATGGACTTCCTGGAGGATCGCCGGAATCTCTTCTTCCGAAACACACCGTGCTAATGGCGATAGAAAAGTTCTTCTATAAAGCACTCCTGCAACAAGATAATAGTTAGCCGCTTTCCGCTTAAACCTTTTTCTATCTTTTATTGCTGAATGGAAATCTCCAGTCGAAAGATATTGAATAAATGGATCCATCCAAGACGGATGCTGATCAATCTCCATAACTTCTCCTTCTTCAATTGCTGGGCGAAACAGTTCCGAAGTTGTTCCTCCCGAGGGAAGTCCAAATTTTGCCAACTCATCTGCTTCTACATTTTCACCTCTTGGAATATGATTGATGGTAAAGCTCTTGAACTTTCCAACCTCGATTTTTACCAAGGTTAGATACCGCTTTAAAATACTATCTCTTGTTTCGAAAGCTCCATTTACTTGAGAAGCCATCACCAAAGAATCTGTAAAAACTTCGACATCGTCAATCCCCAGTTCCCTGGCAAACTTGAGACCGGCTAGCAAAGCCTCATATTCCGCTTGATTGTTTGTTACTTGAAAATAGAACTTCAGTGCTTGATCAAGCCTTACTCCATTTGGGTTGATTAAGATAACTCCTGCTCCGGAAGAATTTTTCCCTGAGGCTCCATCCACGAAGATTTTCTAGGCAAGAGGCACTCTGACCCCCTTCTGCGACTCAACTTCTTTAGCATCCACCATGAAGTCCGCTAAGACTTGAGCTTTGATTGCCATTCTTGGAACATAGGATATGTCAAACTCACTGAGCTCTATTGCCCACTTTGCCAATCTGCCTGAATGCTCCGGCTTCTCCAAGACGCTCTTTAATGGAAGGTCAGTGACGACTAAAATCGAATGAGCTTGAAAATATGGTCTTAGTCTTCTTGCTGAAATTACGAGCATTAAGGCTAGCTTCTCTAGGATTGGATATCGAGTCTCTACATTCTTCAAAATTCGGCTTACATAGTAAACTGGAAATTGTTTCTTTTTCTCTTCTCGAACCAAAACAGAGCTTATAGCATCGGCGCCAACTCCCAAATACAGGAAAAGATCTTCCCCTTCTCGCGGGCTTTGGAGCAGAGGAATTGACGTTAACTGCTTTTTAAGCTGACTAAAAGCATCATCACACTCTTGAGTCCATTCAAACTTGGTCCCTCCCCGGAGGGTCTTAAAGAAAGGTGCACTTTTATCCCCTGACCGGGAGATGAATCGACTCAAGCCTGCCATTCTCCCTCCCAACTGTTGAACTTCTTTTGGGGTCTTGGGAGGTGACATTTCCAAAATAGCTTTTACCTTATCTGGATTTGGTTCTAACCCTTCTGGAGTGAGGAGATGACCCAAAAATTTGCCTCTATTTGCTCCGAAAACACACTTCAATGGATTCAACCTCATATTGAAGGTTCGTAGGGTTGCAAAAGTTTCCGAGAGATCTTTGAGATGAGAGGAGAAGGATTTTCTTTTTACCAAGAGGTCATCGACATACACCTCAAGGTTTCTTGCCTTCTGACTTTTGAAAACTGTATCCATCATTTTTTGGTAAGTTGCTCCTGCATTTTTCAACCCAAAAGGCATCACGAGATAACAGAAGCAACCATCATTTGTGATAAACGAAGTATGCGGTATATCCGGTTTATGCATCCTGATTTGGTGATAACCTGAAAAAGCATCTAAAAAACTCATAAAAGAATAACCTACCGCAGAATCCACTAAAGAATCTATCTGAGGCAAGGGATAGCAATCCTTGGGGCAAGCTTTATTGAGTTTTGTAAAATCGACACACATCCTCCACTTTCCACCTGGCTTTGTTACCATTACAACATTTGACACCCACTCAGGATATTGGATCGGTTGGATGAACTTCGCCCTCAGGAGCTTCTCCACTTCCTCACGGATAGGTTGAGCCAGAGTGGTTGCAACAGTCCTCTTCCTTTGCTGAATTGGGATGACATTTGGGCTGATGTTGAGGTGATGGCAAGCAACATCTGGATCCACTCCAGGCATGTCGTCTGCCGACCAAGCAAAGATATCTAAATTTTGCAGAAGACAAGAGATGAGCTGACTCTTGTCAGCCTCAGATAATTCAGCGTTGATGGAGAGGCTCTTGCTCTCATCTTCCTCGCTGATCTGAATAGCTTGAGTTGCTTGGGCAGGCTCCAAGCGAACTCCATCTCTCACATCCTCCACCTCTTCTGCGACTTGAACTTGTTCAGGAACTTCAATGGATTCAGTCATTATAACTTCCTGGGGTGGAGAAGACATGATCATGTTGATCGTCTTTACATAGCATTCTCTAGCTTTCTTGGGGTCGCTCCTGATTCGATGTTGTTTGCCATTCAAGGCGAACTTCACCGCTTGATGATAAGTGGAGACAATGGCTTGATACCCGTTCAGGAAGGGTCTTCCGAAAATTGCGTTGTAGCTACTGGGAGCATCAACGACTATAAATTTGACCAGCCTTACTATTCCTCCGAGAATCACGGAGAGGGTGACGAGCCCTTCAACTTCTTTCTTTTCTCCTGAAAAACCATAAAGAGGTCCTTCAGTTGGTAGGAGAGTTTTACCTGTCTTTAACGCCTCAAAGGCAGGCTTAAAAAGCACATTGACTGAGCTCCCCGTATCTATTAGAATTTTTTCCACCATATAATTTTCAATCACAGCTTTGATGACGACTGCATCATCAAAGGGATTCGCGGTCTGAGGAAGATCTTCATCTCCAAAGGTGACCGTCCCTCGAATCGGAGTCGAAGAAGTAGCGGCAACCTCTGACTGATAAACTCTCTTTAGACTCGCCTTTCTCGAGGACTCCGGGCCTGCACCCCCATGGATGCAGAAAAGGTTGCCCAAGGCACCCTCATCATTAGCGTCCACGCATTCGCTGGGAAAACCGATGTTGCCCAGATGGCCAACATCATCTACTTCCTCGCACTCCCAGTGAACCTCTGCTACCTCCTTGGCCTTGGAGGTTGAAGCTTTGGCAGAGTCATTCTTTTGAATGAGATCGCGAAGCTTTCCCTCCTTTAATAGTTTCTCTAAAAATAGGCGGAGAGCTCTACAATCCTCTGTCAAATGCCCTCTATCTCTGTGATACTCACAGTAGAGGGTTGGGTTTCTGGTTTTCGGATCAAAATTCAGCGGAGCTGGCCTCTTAAAAAAGGGCTGTTTCTGGAGAACTTGCAGCACTTCATTCATAGAAACACCAAAGTCCGTGAAGGACTCTTGGGATTCATTATAAAGTGAAGGAACGGGTAGAAGAGGAGGTTGAGCATACTGGATCTGGTGGATGGGGGTGACTTGCGGAGCAGGAGTAGCAGGAGTTTGAAGAAATGAATTTTGAGGTGGGAAAAATTGATTACCTCGGTTGAAGCGGTTGTTGCGGTAATTCTTACCTCTTGGAGCTGGAGGTGGAAGCTCTTGTTTAGTTTTCGAGGAAGATGGAGCAGGATAGAATCCCGCAGAGCCTTTCTGGGTGGCTCTGTTGGTCAGATTGCTCACGTAGGTGGGGTTGTTGATCTCCCCTTCTATATAGCGATTGGCAATGCTGATCAACTCCTGATAGGAGCCAGGCTCTTTGGTTGTGACTTTGAACTTCAGAGGACCCTCCTGCAGGCCGCTGATCAAAGCTACCATATAGAGTTCGGGGTCCATGTCTCTGACTCCCAAGATCTCCTTCTGAAAGCGATCAACGAAATGCGCTGCAGTCTCGTTGTCCCCTTGCTTAATTTTGAAGAGGGTCGCAGGACCACTCTTCCTTTTCTTTGCGGTGGCGAACCTCAGGAGGAGCTCTTGCCTTAGGGTGGCAAAGCTTGGGATAGATTGACAAGGCAGCTTATAGAACCATTCCATGGCTGACCCATCGAAGGAGGTAACCATCAGCTTGCACCTCACTCCATCTGAAATGTTCCTGAGAGCCACGGCAGACTCGAAGGCTTGAAGATGACACATGGGGTCGGTCTCTCCTATATACACAGGAAGACGGGGCTCTCTGAATCCATGAGGAATTGGATCCCGACGAATCTCATCAGTAAAGGGGGAAGGCTCCCCAAAAACAGAAGGTCCTGGAGGAAGAAAAGGAGCTGGAGGATCTTGAGGGTAAGCAAACCCTTCTTCAAAATTCAAGGTCTGAGCCGGAGGCCCCTGGGCTGCGGCTCGGAAAGAATTACGACGGGCGGCGAACTCTTCATGCTGAGATCGCTGAGGAGCTGCAGGCTGGAAAATGGGATGATCGCTAGGGTGACCGCTTGCCATGAGGTCAGGGGTAGCGATCTGAGGGGATTGAGGAAGGATCTTCTGGGAGATCGCAGCCAGAACCTGGTTCATGGCCTCGATCTACTTCGCGGACTCCTGCTGAGTCCGGACAACTTCTTGTCGATCTCGAGTGGCCTCCTGCTGAGACCGCGCGATCTCTTGCTGAACAGCGGCAGCGTCCTGCCTAGCTCGGGCGGCCTCGCGAAGAGCCTGCTCTACGCGAAGCTCGAAACGGCGCTCCATCGCCTCTAACGGATTGTGATCGGAGGGGGGAACATTGGGAGACCGCAAAGGACGACCTCTACGGCGATCAGCCATCTTGAAAGCCTGGATTTCACCTAACACTTCGAATCTGAAGGTCGCGTGTTCGTTCTGTTGGTGCCAAAAATGGTACCTCCAAAATTCACACTAAAAGGGGATGGGAGAAAACTGCGAAGTGAAGGTTACTGAGACAGAAGATGCTAAAAAAAGAGGAAAACGATCACGAAAAGGCGATCACGAAAAAATGAGACCGCTTACACAGGTTGTAAGCTGGAGCCTCGGAGCCAAAAGTCCTTTTCCTGGTACCCCTACCCCTCTATTTATAGACGAGGAGGCTGCCCAAACGGGCAGAACTGAAAACTACGGGCTGCCCGGGATACAGGAGAGCCAGGGCAGGGAGGAGGGGTGCAGATAACAAAAATAGAAAAAACAAAAAGACCGCTCGGTCTGGCGATCTCGGGCTTTTCTGACCGCTTGATACTTAGAAAATTCCGGCTGAGAAGGCAACTGGCGGTCTGGGCGATCACTGAAGCTGAGACCGCTGAGACCAAACGAATTGACTAGTAAGAGGAGGTCGCGGACTTTTCTGGGCAAACAGGGATGAGGCAAGATTTGAACCAAATGTTCCTTTGACATCTTCTTCGCATTCCTCTTCCATAGTAAAATTTCTGTCTTCTCTTTTGCTTGATGTGTTGTCATCATTTGAGTCCAATATTGTGATGTTGCATTCTTCTCTCTTAAATAGATCTTCCTCCAAGCCTGATTCCTCATCAGTTTCTTCTCTTGGATCAATAAGGAATTGCTCTTGTATATCATCTGTGGAAGGAAGACTATAAGAATTCTCAAGATATTTTCAAACTTCATAAGGAGTAGGAAGTGTATAAATAAGTTTGAAAATATTTTGATCTAGTGCACAATATAGACTTTTCATAGATTTGGCATTTAAAAACATTTCATTTTTATTTAGAATACTTGGGGGCATTTTAATTGTAATATTCCAAACTTCAATATCCAAAGATTTAGGAAATTTTTCCATAAGAGTTTTCCACCCATTATAATTTTCACCCATAAATAATGGTGGACATAAGGATTTTTCATTTTCATAAAAACTTCCCCTTCTAGTGGATGCGAGATCATGAAGCGCCATTATTCCCAGTTGTGAAGCCATATTGGAATAACCTTGCTCTGATACCATATGTTGGCTCTTTAGGCGCCCTTAGAGGGGGGGGGGGGGTGAATAAGGGTTTTATGGAATTTAATTCTTACTTAAAAATATCAGAGTTTGCAGTGAAAGTTTCAGAATATTTTATAAGAAAATATATTTAAATATCTCAGATAAGATTATATTGATGATTCCTTTTTAAAGAAGCGAAACAAAACTTTTTGTTAACTGATGCTAACGCTTGGCATTAATGGTTAACGCTGGGCGTTAGCTCTCTAGGAAAATTTCATTAGCACAAAAAGATTGCCATAATGATTTTACTTATGAAATCTTAAATGAAATGCAATTCCAGATAATCAGAGAAAATAAAAATGAATATTATATTTCAATGAAATTGATTACACAAATGTTTGCTTTAATGCTTTACTGAAAATATAATCTAAATTATTCTTGCAGAGGAAATAAAATCAATTGAATGGAACATTAAAATACATGATTTTATTTCATAATAAGTTAATTACGCAAATGATTGGTTTCTATAACGCTAGGAATCAAGGCAAGAATATATAAAACCTTTTTTGTGATTCACCGATCCTTCTCCCAAGGACCGGTTGACTATAGCCTATCTATCCCCAGATAAGGCATCTAACCACCCCTAGATCTATCCTCGTCCTAGTCATTATGCACAAGGCGGTGAATTCCCCCTAAACCTAGTAAGGCCTAGTCGCCATACGCAAGGCGGCGAATTTCCCACGGAATCCTCCCGAAATCTGACGTTCTCCCCGAACGATTTCTCCAAACCAATTACAAAAAGATAAAGTAAAAAATTACAAGATAAAGTAAGAAAAACTCCCCAAGAAATTTTGAAGGTGAGGACAAAGGCAATGTAGACGTTGACATTCTTGAAGCATTCGTCCTTCGTATAGAATATGCATTGTAGAACCTCTCCTTCAAAATCTTCTTTAGATCTTCATGTTAGCCCAAGGGAGATCTCTCAATTATTATAAATGAGCCTCTCTCACAAGAATCAGAATTCTAGAATCATCAATCATAGAATGAGAGGGGCTGTTATTTAAATAGGCACGGGAGCTAACACGTGGCGTTAAGAGTTAACGCCAGCATTAGTGAACGTGTATAGCAACCGGTGACATCGCGCAACTGTCGATATCATTGAAATTTGTGGACTTAACGCGGATGTTAAGATTCAACACTAGCGTTGTCTCTTGGTACTCGACGGTACTTCTTCTCGATGCCATTCCTTTCTCGACGACATCCCTTATCGACGATAAGTTAACGCTGGGCGTTAACTCTAATGTGGGGTGTTATCTATCTTTCCATAGAATCATCTCCATTCAGTATTCTACTCATAGGGATATGTAGTTATAGTTTCTATACAACCTGCACACTATAAACACACAAAATACAAGATCAAATACAACACGGTATTTGTTATTCTCAAACCAAAAGATGTAGAACATAGGCTCCAACACTAAATGGAGATGAATTTTGACAATCTAAGGGGTCAAAATGAACTCAAACTAGCGTTGCTTGTTTTCCATTGCATAGAGCATCTCGACCTCATTCTGAAAAGCTATTGTGGGCAAAATTCTGATGAGCGGATCAAACGTTATGATCGTTTGAAGTTTAGGTCGAAATCTCGCTTTATTTTTATTTTTATTTTTGAAAAACTTACCAAAGGCCTATACTATTTTTCTGAAAGTGGAGTAGAATGATAATAGTAGTAAAACAATTTTCAAAAGTTAATAATTAGAGAGATTGGAATTTTTTAGAAAATCGTGCTACCGTCGGCGTTAGAAACTAACGCTAGACGCTAGCAATAGAGTAAAGATTTTCATTTTAAAATACATGATTATTTAAAATTTTCAATTTTGATTTTTCATGATTATTATTAGACATGATAGGGCTATCAAATGATGCAAGGATACTAAATAAATAAGCAAAAACTTGCACATTTTATACATTTAGCCACGACACCTAATATTCTTTTTAAATCCATTTTTGAGAATTATTTCATTGATCTTGATAATATATAACAAATTTAGTTTTCAATTTATAATGGTAATATAAGATACTAATAGTGTTTAGAAGGATAAAAAGGATAGATAAGTCACTTGAGAAATGATATGACTTATATTCAATTTCATTCAATTTGATTCATTTATGAATTTATGGCTTAATGTGTGAAAGCCAAATCACATGTTATGCAATGTGACTATAGCATGATGGTAAGAAAAAAAATAAACAAAAAGAAAGTTAAGCATATCATGAAGTAGAATAATGATTTTTCAATTTTTAATTGTTTCTACTTCATGAAAATGATTGGACACTAATGAGTAAGAAATTTAGGTATCCAAAGGAGACTATGTGGGATGGTCCTTTGGGTACCCAAATATATCGTGTTTGCTTTTGGGGAGATCAAATTGAAATGGCCATTTTGATTTGAGTTTGTGTTTCATCTTTAACTTTTGGACTCCATTCAAACCTTGGTTTAGTATTATTTTTATGCATCGAATTTCCATTGTGATTATCTTTATCTTTAAGATTATAATTGTATTGAATCTTGAGAATATATTTCTTAGGAAATTTGTGAAATTCTAATTTTAAGTTGGGAGAAAAATGATTTTGTAAATAATAGTGGTTAGGATTTTTATTTTCAAATGCTTTGTATTCCTAACTCCCATTTTTAGGCTTAGTCAAGATATTCGTAATCATATTCAACTTGCTTTTAGATATTGCTTGATAATGTTACTTTTTGTGTTGTGAATTTTTATTAATAATTTTCATAAGCAAGTTGACTTTTATTTTAATTCATCATTCTTGATCTTAAGATTATGTCTATCTTTATTATAAGCTATTGTACTATTTTTAAGAGTGGAAACAATAGAGTCAATATGATTTTTAAAATTATTTCTTAATTCTTCAAATGTTTCATCCATCTCTTTAATTTCAATTTTATAGTTTTTACACATACCACAATTACTTTTCAAAGAAGAGTTTTCTAAACATAATCTTTCATTTTGTTCTTTTAAAAAAATAAACTCTTTTTCAAGTTCCTTGTATTTATCTTTTAATTCATTATAAGAGTTACAAGGTGAAGCACTATTAATTAAAGAGCAAGAGTGAGAGTCATCAAGCATATCAATTTTTGTTTCTACATTAGGTATAACTTTTAATCTTTTATTTTCTAAACGTAGTTTTGAGTTAACATTTTTCAAGTTCTTTATTTTACATTTAGTAGTTTGTAGTAATTGTAAGGTAGAAATAGAAATATTAAAGATCGGTTTTGATTTCCTTACAACGCTTACGGATGAGGCGAGATTTGAACATAGAGTTCCTTTGTCATCTATATCTTCCTCTTCCATAGATGTGTTGTCATCATCCCTTCTATTTGATGTGCCTTCCATGGATCCATCATGTGAGGAGCTTTCTTTAATACTTGTGCAGGCTTGCATATTCTCCGGTTCTTGTGATTGTTCCATACCTACAGAAGGAGAATCATAAGTTCTTTCAAGGAAATTACAAATATCATATGCGGTAGGTAAAGGATAAATAAGTTTGAAAATATTTTGATCTAACACACAAAAAAGACTATTTATAGATTTTGCATTTAAAACCATTTCGTTTCTATTTAATACGCTAGGTGGCTTTTCAATAGTAATGTTCTAGTCATCTATGCCTAAGGACTTGAGAAATTTTTCCATTAGATATTTCCACCCTTTAAAATTTTCCCTTCATATAAAGGTGGTGCTAGTGATTTTTCATTTATATAAAATTTCTCCCCACTCGTAGATGCGAGTTCTTGATAAAGAAGAGCCATTATTCCCAGTGGTGAAACCGTTTTGGAATAACCTCGCTTTAATACCACTTGTTGGATCTTGAGGCGCCCTTAGAGGGGGGGGGGGGTGAATAAGGGTTTTAGAAATCTTTAGGATTTTAAGAAAACTTTTGTGATTTTCAAAGAAGTAAATTGAAACAAAAGTAAAGTGCTAGAAATAAGAAATGAAATCAATTTTAATGAACATGAAAAGACATGATTATCATTTATAAAATTGATTACAAAATCTGAATTCTATGACGCTAGAAATCAAGGCGAATATGAAATACTCTTTTGGTTTTCTATACATACTCTTCTCACTAAGAAGCGGTTGGCTTTAGCCCATCTTTCCCTAAATACGGCCTCTAGCCGCTCTAGACATTCTATCCCTAGAATGGCCTTGGGAACTCCCTAGATCTACTCCCTAGACCTAGTTGCTACAACCACGATAAGTTCCCCCTAAGTCGTGCACGTACCTAGTCGCCAACAGCTGCGATGAATTCACCAAACAATCACAATGAAAGAGGTACAACAAAATATAAAAGTTATGTAAAAACTCCCTATGAAGAATTCTGGAGACGGCGAAGACCCGCTAAATATCGTTGAAGTTAAAGCGTGCATTCTTCAGATTGGGTGAGCGTTGATCCGATTCTCCTTTGAATTCTTCTCTTGAATTTGTGTGGGAGATGGAGGTCTTGAATAAACAACCCTCACAGAGTTTCTTAAGTGCTGGAATATGGCTCCTTGGAATCCATCGTTGAAGAGAATGAATGCCACTTATTTATAGGACTGGAAGCTAACGCTATGTGTTGACTCTGTATAGAAATAATTTGAAGGCTCGGATCTTCAAAATAGGAAGGAGATTATGCATCATAGGAAACATTCATTTTAGGCAACCATAGCGCTGGCATTGAGGCTAACGCCTGACATTATGTCAAATCATTCCTAAAATGCTCTTGCAATCATGGCAGATTCCCTCCATGCCATTTTCATACTATAAGAAAATAGACTTTTGGGCAGGGCAAATTGCCATGGCAAAAAGTCCAAAACTGTAGCTAAAGAGTTTTTTCCACAGTCTACCCATGGGAAAAATTCGTGGCTAAAGGTCGCCTGGAGAATGATTTTTAGCCACGGATTAGCCATGGAAAATAGTATTAGCCACAAAGAAATAATGTCGTGGCTAATGCCTGGACTTTTAAACATGATTTTCTCCCTGACAAAAGCTTTTCAATTACGTTAAATGGACTATTTGCCACATCATTTATCCATGACAAGTAATCTGACTATTAGCCACAGTTTGAAACCCTGACAAATAGTAATTTTGATATTTTTAAAATAATCTATTTGCCACAGTTTTAAACTGTGGAAAATAATAAATTATTCTTTTTTAAAAAAGGAGTAGAAATCTGTGACTAATATAACAGTGAATATCACAGAACTTCACAGGAGCCAAATGAACTCATAAGCATAAAAATGATTTTTATTCATTGGTTTAGTTCAAATGTACAACTTCCCAGCTTAATTGAAGAACAACAAATCCAACTAATCTCCCCTCCAAATTCCTCTCCACCATTCTCCCGACTCCATATTTCTAAGCTTCTAATTACGAAAATTAATGCTACATCGGTGAATCGAAACACAAGTGTATGTACAAAGTATGAAATCGTAACTTAATATGCTTCCTCTAACTTAATATGCTTCCTCTAACTATCAGTAGGTTAACTCGACAGAATTTTTGCAACATGGGTAGCTGAAGCATCCATGCCCTCAACATTATCTGGAACATCCCTTGACAAATCCCCCATTTCAAACCCTATAGAAACGGTAAACATAAGCACAAATGATTAATTGTAGATTTATAAGAATAAAAACTTAAAACAAAAAACAATACAATAATTGGGCATACTTTAAACCAGACATAGTTCTGTCAGAAAAACAAGTACTTAGATAAGTGAACTTATATGCATTTGAAGGAAATCCACCAAAAAAGATACATGTCTAGCAGGGGCAGTTGGACATGTCCATTTTGTCTACATAAGTAAATATACACCACATGTTTAAGATAACAGTTACTAGTTGGAAAACAAGGGATATAAACATCCAGTCATATTTTTAAAGACAGGAGAACATAAAGACCTGAAATCCGGTGCTGAGTTGTGTGTTACGGTATCCGATGCTTCCACAATTTTCATAAAGACATGAAATTCAAAATCTTAACATGCTATGGTGACTGTATCTTTCCCTTATAAAAAACATAAAATAAGTTAACCGCATGTTTGTATTTCACAGGAAATTAACCAGCATGTGTCCCTCCATGTCCAATATCTCATTGTTGATAACATTACTTTAATTATTGAGGGTGTTAGTCATAATACAAAATTGGAGAGGTTGAGTGCCAAGAAGTAACACGCGATTTCTGTTTGTAATCAAAGCAAGCTTGCTGATGAAACTTACAAGATGTGATTATGAGAAAGAAAATAAAAGAAGGGAGCAATGTGGGAAGCCAAATTTAATTTACAAAAAAGCATACATATAATCCATAGCAGTCCTACAACCAACTCATTCATATTCTGCTGGTTATTAAAATGATTGGATCCAAATTAAATAGAACAATAAAGGGATATTATATTCATGATCATCTGAGCAGTATTATCTTCCAACTGAAGACCTTCAGATTGCGATCACATGGATATATTTCTGGAAGGTAATAAGTTGTTGAAAACATTTTTATTCATTAACAGATAATAGCTTCTGAACTGTATGGATCATGGTCCATTGTAGTAAAAAGTACAGTAATAAAATTCAAGTTATTTAATGATAGTGAAAATTTAACAATTTCGTGATGATATGCAATTATCGAAAAAAAATTCAAACTCACCACCATTAAATAGTTAAAACTTGTATAGTTTACTTAAATCCAATGCCTTATGTTCTAGATTAATCTACAACCACGTTATAACATTTGCATCAAACTAAAATCATAATTCATTGTGAGAGAGGGAGCCTATAATTTGCATTGAGCGCACAAGGCTACATCAATTTCCAATTGTATGACCATATTCTCAATATGTGCAGTATTCTCTTGAAAATGTATGGTGATGTATAAAGAAGCAATGCCAATATTTTCTTTCTAGCACGAAACATAACATAGTGAAAAATGTCTTCATGGCTTAGTAATAACAACAACTTTATTATCAAGGGAACTAAATGATGACAATCTTAGCATTATAAATAAGTTTTAGAGAATATAAACTGAGATCACAATAGAATGTTATTAAATACTTACAGAAAATGCCAAATACTGAGTCCTCTGATAAAAATAGGTTCATTTTCATCTGACAATGTTAAAAGTGGCAAAAAATCAGTTTTCATATAGTTGATAAAAATATTTTGCAATGAAATAAAGTCAGGATGCTATACTGTAGCGAAATGCAAGAGAAATCATATAAAAATTTCAGAAATAATACAGAAATAACAATTAAATAATTTCTCCTGGAAGTTAAGAAAACATCAAAGTTTGAATATTTTTGTCACCAGGAGTGGCCCTCGCCGCTCCTGCTGCTTCCGTCTCACGCAAACAGAAGAGGGGAGAGGACACTTTTGGGTTAACATTCTGTGGACCAGTCCCAACCAATGCAGAACCACTAATTTTTAGAACTGCTCTCTTCCACCTGGGATTTGATAGTGGTTTTAATTTAAAGCTACTTGTTAAGCTAGCTGAAACAGGTGAAGTTTGCGGATATCTGCACAAGAAATCAACCAAATTCATGCAACACAATGAGTTTCATCATTCATTAGGTTCATCCGTAGTACCAAAAATACACCCTATATTGATCAGTAAACATTGACATGCCAAAAAATATGCAAAATCAATGAGGTTCATTATTCATTGTTTTTTTAGAACAATAGTGCATACCTTCCTTTGATTTTCAAGCTACGATGTCAAAAGATCCTTGTATTCCACAAAAATATGCCACAATAGTAAGAACAGGATTCAACACATAAGTCAAAGCATAATTAGATCAAAGTATAAGACTAAATCATGTATAAATTTTAAAAACTTATGCTTTCCAACAGCAACTTCATTTCTTCCTCAACCAATTATGAGCCAACCTTCTGTAGACTAGCCTTCAGTTCCTCAAATGTTATCTTTCCATCATCATCTGCATCCATCAGTCTGAACATGTCACTAATGATCTTCACTTCTTCTGTTGGCAAGTGCTCCACATTCACCTAAGTTATAATATAACAGTTTTTACTAAAAACAATCATATTCTGCAATATTTATGCAGTTTATTCGATGTGCAGGGAAGCAATTTTGAATGTCAACCCGCATGACCTTCTTTTTGAATCTATTCATGGCAGATAATTACTTGAGTCTTTCTCTCACTATGTCTCCTAGAGGAACTTTTGGTGCCTTATTTGCAATTTGTAACCAGGGTTTTGATTGATCTCCATGAAAATTGAATCAAAGTCAATACAAAACAATCAAACAGAAGAACAAATAAATTATTTAGATCACATTTGGATAAAAAAATTATGACCAAGCATTGTCGTTACAAAAAGATCCAATAAGTATGCAACACATGAAGAAATTAGTTCACACTAGATTATTACGGTTGCCACATATGTATGATATGTGGAATTTGGAACTCTGTCAGTCATCAAGTCTATGCGGTGCATTAGATCTCATGGCCAGTTGATAGTTGTAGAAATCAGGTAGTTGGTTGTGATACCGGGATTGATGTGCATGAATTAGCATAATGAACATTTACACCAAGGTTTGTTCAATATGGTGGCTAAGGTAATGGATTATCACATGATAAGAGGAGGGCACACATACCACAAAATATAGAAAAAAGCCTCCTCTGTAATTTTTTGTTGCTTGGACTTTGATTCAATTTTCACTTAACAGGACACACAGACCACAACATATAGAAAAACTGAATAAATTGGAAGAAAAAGCCTCCTCTGCAAAAAATAACAAAACTTGATTTAGCAAGGAGTTTATTTCATCCTTGACTTTCTTCTAAATTAGTAACAATTTTTTTTGCTAATTAGTTTCTAGCAATGGAATAATTACAAGTCTACCTTATCTCCTTGCCAACTTTTGATTGATCTCCATGAGACGTTTCATGCTATTTTTTGTCCTCTTAACATTGAAATGCATGAGAGCTATCTTTTCGGACTCCACTCATTAGGAAGACATAAAAGACTGAGAAATGCATAATTTTACATTACATAGGAGAAAGTTAATCTACTACAAATGCATACGCAAAAGCCCCTACAACAAAATTAGTTAGAAAAATGTATTGATTCCCCCAAACTGAGAGCACAATTAAAAACTGAGCTCTAAAATACTTCGCCAACTATTTCTATATACATGGGAAAAACTTCCAAACTGTGTTAAAAAGGATTGATTCCCCCAAACTGAGAGCACAATTAAAAATGATTGATTCCCCCAAACTGGATGAACAATAAAGTCTTTTATTTGGGTAATGCATCATCCATTGAATTTTCGCATCTTCATGAGCGCTATTTTCATCTCTAACCTTCAAAATTATACATTAGTGATATGGTATATATGTCAATAAATGTAATGAAATAATAATACTTACTTGTCCAGTGTAGAAGGTATCGAAGGATCTACCCTACTTTTAGAAGTGTATGATGTTGGTGTCAATGGGTAGCCAACACGCTCCAAATGAGCTCGCATCACTTATGGTAGGCATGCCATCTGTTCTTCCATTTGATCTGTAAGTTGTGCCTCCATTTGTGTCTTCATTTGGGCAATTTGAACATCAAATTGTGATTACATTTCATCTTGAAGCTGAGAGCGTATTGACTCAACAACTTCCAGACTAGGTTATAAATTAAGATCATTTTACTTTATTAAGCCCCATGTACGCAGATGTCCATGTCCATCATCTCCCATTACCCGAGTGAAGCAATAATCTCAATATTCTATGGTGCGCTCCTCCTCAGACATCTTTTCAAGAAGAAGGTTCATATCTTCCTGTGGTATGAAGATATACAAAAAATATTACCAATATTTTAACTTTATTTTGAAATCAGTTATGAGATAAAGAAATGGGAACATACAATGGCCTCCTAAGCTTCAAAATCAATTTTCCCCTTCTTATCTGTTCGTGTTCTTATAAAAATATTAATTCTATCTACTTGATCATTAGCTTATTTATCCATCTAAAATGACAACAAAAAATAAAGAATTGTCATCTCATATTATGTACTATATAAAGATGTTGTAGATTTTACCTTCGATCAAACAGAGCAAAAAAACTCCCAATATGGCAATTCAAATAAGATACTTTTTTTCTTCCAACCATATCTTTGACCAACATTACTAACCCTATGATTATCTTCTCTCTTCCTCTTTTAAGATCATCCGTTTTGTACTCAGTAAGTACATCATTCAATTGTGTTGTGATATTACTTCCCTTTAACATAGGAGGTTTATCTTCAAATTTGCGGCATCCATTAAAAGATGACTTATCTCTTCGAAACTTGTGCCCACTGGGTAACCATCGACGTTGACCCAAGTAACAATATTTTCTACAATTTTTTAACCATTATGATTTAGTTTGCAAATTACAATTTGCACAAGCATACTGGCCTTTTGTACTCCATCCTGATATGTTTGCATATGCAGGGTAGTCATTAATTGTCCAAAATAATGCAGCATGCAAAGTGAACATCTCATTTTTGATGCATCAAATGCAGCCACACCATCATTCCATAATTCATTCAACTCGTCAATCAATGGTTGAATACAAACATCAATTTTATTACCAGGTCCCTTCGTCCCATCAATTAGTACAGTAAGAAAGAGAAAATATTGTGTCATGCACATCCATGGCGGTAAATTATAAGGAATTAAAACAACAGGCCATATGATGTGAGAAATGGACATGGTTCTATATGGATTAAACCCATCAGATGCCAAACCAAGTCTAATATTACGAGCGTCTGCTGCAAACTGTGGATAATCTTTATCAAACATTTTCCAAGTTGGAGAGTCAGCTGTGTGCCTCATAGTATCATCATTAGTACAATCTTCTGCATGCCATTACATGCAACTTGCAGTTTTTGATGACATGAATAGCCTCTTCAATCTCAGTGTCAAAGAAAAATATCTTACTTGTTTTGATGGAATTTTTGTAATCGTATTTTGCATGCTCCTTCCATTGTAATTGAGTTGTTTGTATCGTGACTCACCGCATATCTCATAATTTTCAATTGTAATATCATCTCCTTTAAAAATCATGCAATTGTTTTTGGCCTGAATCCCAAGTCTTGTAAGAAAATCCCAAATCTTCAGTTATTTTTTGAGATTCATAATAAGACTTAGAGAAAAACCCATTTATGATTATATGTTCACGAGCAACAACCCTCTCCATGAGATAAGTATTACAACATTTCTTCCAAGGACAGTAAATTCGAGTCTCAAAATTATTTGTTTTATTTTGATAACCATAATCCAGAAATTTTTTAACACCTTGGATGTATTCAGATGAAGGTCTATTTCGCAAATCAATCCAACTTTTATCCATATTTAATGCCAGAGAAATCAACATAAATTAAAATGAAATTTAGGGTTACACAAATAGACAACGGACTATGACAATATATTATGTTGAGTTTAAAACTATGAAAGGATTGAGGGCTTGAACAATATAGGGAACGGGCTTCTCCCATTCACGACCGGTTTAAGGTGCATGGGATTCACCCAAGATCTAGTGATTACTTTAGGGGCTAGAAAATTAAAAAAAATTGATGAAAATAATATTATTATTTATAGGCTATAACATCACATACACATGAAAAAATGTCGTCACTTGGTCATCTACATGAACATGATAAAAACACAAACAATATTGAGACTGAAATTGCAGAGAATTTGCACAGAACACTATTGTAACTAAAACCAATCATGTACAAGTGGGGCTTAAACCAAGAAAGAAATTATAATTCTCATAAAAAAGATTGTCAACTCTTAAAACAAAACTGTACACCGTGAAAAGTAGCTTCTTATATGAATTTAAAATTTTAAGTTCATTTTCCTCTATTTAGTCCCGCAACTGCTGAATATTCAAAATTAGAATTTATAAATTTATTATTTAGCTGCAAATAAGAGAATTCAATCTCATAAATCAAAATTTGAATAATAATAATACAACAATTTAGGAGTGTGTGAGAGAAGTTGATTATATGTTGTATTCTAATAGTAACATAAGTTTCTAATGAAACATTTAAGTGTAATATTTTGCACTATTGTTAATTATCATACATTAATCTCCACCTTTATTTGAGGTATGCATCATCATCACCTTTAATTGACTCCCACACTTCCTTTTTAAAACATTTATATGGATACACTTATATTGCTAGTATTCTCATGCTTAATTAGGTTGACTCTTTTATTTCATGTAAATGGGTATTCTCATGCTTAATTATGTTGACTTTTTTATTTCATGTAAACGTGTATTCTCATGCTTAATTAGTTTGACTCTTTTATTTCTCGTAAACATGTATTCTCAATGCCCCACACTAATTCCTAATCCTTTCAATTAGCTACAATTGCTCCTTGTTAACAAAATTAGAACTTTCTTTAATAATTTACGTAGGTAAGTGGTTCAGTTCTCGGTGAAATCAAAACCGAACCAAATGGCTTTAGTTTTTACACACCCCAAACCGAAACCGAACTGAAATTGCACTTTTCAGTTTGGTTTTTAACCCCCAGTTCAGTTTTCCTAATATTTGAATATACCAATAATTTACATATGATTGTTAGCAATCCACACTAAATGTATGCTTATTTAAATTACAAGATTTTTTGTGGTCCACCATAATCTGCTTGCTATTATATGGAATACACCAATAATTTATTATAGCCATGTTGACAACACAAAAATGCCTAAAGAAGAAACAATAACATTTATTGAAATGGAAGAAACAACATGAGAGCGAAGAGAGCAGTTTGAAGAAACCTGCTTCAAACAGTAGCATTAACCACATTATTTATACAATTTTGGATGGATACAAGCTAAAGATGAACACATAAACATGGGGGTGATGTTAGTATTATTGAAGGCTGAAATAGAGAGTCGTGAAATATATTATCAATCTTGTGCTATGTAGATCTGAGCCGCAGGAAAGAAAAAATACCAAATTTTTTATCATATGAAACCCTAACAACAGGAATGAGAGTGACAAAATGAACCATACCTTCAACTAGAATGAGGAAGAATTTTTAGCAGATCTCGATTGACTTGATAGATCTCGATGAAGATGATGAGTTATTGTAGGCAAGGAAGACTTCAACCAGTTGTGGGAAGGAAGGCTTCGATCAATTATAAGTGAGTAAGGCTTCGATAGATCTCGATGATCACTTGCAGGCGAGGGAGACTGAGATCTACAGGTGGCGGAAAGGGTTTCGAGCAAGGGGACCTGTAGGAGCGAAATGCAAAAATGAGATGGAATGGGAGAGTATTCGCGGGATAGGGTTTTGGGTAGCGATCGCAAATGAATGTAGGGTTATGCCGTTGCGAATGAATTCATCATTAAGTATTTGCTACAAAATGAGAAAAAGTGTGGCCAATAGTCTAATTTTTGCCACGATTATAGTTTATCTTGGCTAATCCATACGCATTAGCCATGACCTTTTCAGCCCTGGGTAAAACATAACTGTTAGCCACATTTTTAGCAGCTGTGGCTAATACTATTGTATTAGCCATGATTTTTGAACCCTTGCAAAAAAAGTGTAGCTAAAAATCACTTTTCTAGTAGGGTTAAGTCCTACTAGAAATGTCAATGCCGGCGTTAAGTCCTAATGCCTGGCATTAGACCACACTCATCATTTCATCTTGTGAGCAAATCTAGTCCAACAATGCAGCATCCTAGTGTCAATTTTGTTCACACCTACATTTTAAAAACACAATGGCAAACATGATCAAATACAAGTAGGAATTGTTATTCCTAAATCATAGGGATGCAGAAAACCATCTTCCAACAATATGATGAGGTGTCATCTCAAACCTCCCTTTCTCAAGATATTTAATCTTATTGGTTGCTACCCTTACTCGAATCCCTCTCTCAATGTTATACTTATTATCGTATGATGGATTCATAATTCTTTTAGGGGAGTGTTGATATATCACTTGGAATCCAAATGTTGATTACTCCTCTTAATGACCATGAACTTTGTCACTCATCACTACTTGACAAGTTGACTTAGGACTCAAATAAGACATCTATTATACTCTCAAGATGTTTCTAACCCATTTATAAACAAATCCTAGGTTTATCTTTGAGGTTTACTCACTAGCCTATGATTCGTTATGCATAGCTTATTTCTAACTCTCTTAATCAAGTGAATAATGTAAATCCCAAACATTCTAATCTATATGATACAAGATAGATCTAGAGATGCAACATGATCACCCTAATGTTCTATCAGGAAAATTTCATTTTTCTAATATGATTTTACAGGTCAAATCAATAAATCATGTTTTTTGCAAAACGCAAACCAATATTGTTCAAATTATGTTATTTATGTCTTTTGTGATGTAACTATCAAAACTACTTGGCCAATACATCTAAAATAATTTCCAGAGGCTCAACATGTCATGAAAGATAATTTTCTAGAGAATCTAATATTTCCTAACATAATTTGTCCTTAATTCATATTTAACAAATATGTGACAATTAATCAATTTACACATGAGGTACATAAATCTAATATCTAAATAATCCAAATACTTTTCTAGTGGTTCAACATGTCATGAAAGATGATTCCAGAGAATCCAATATTTCCTAATCTTATTTGGGCATAATTCATATTTAACAAATATGTGACACTTTGTTAATTTACACATTAAGTGCATAAATCTAATGTCCAAATAATTTTCCAGTGTTTTAACAAGTCATGAAAGATGATATTCCAGAGAATCAAATATTTCATAATTTTATTTGGCCATAATTCATATTTAACAAATATGTGATACTTAGTCAATTTACACTTGAAGAACATAAATCTTATGTCCAAATAATCCAAATAATTTTTCAAGGGATTAATATGTCATAACAATATGTCTAACAGAGAATCAATAATTCTCATAATTATTTGCTTACTAAAATTTCATAAATACTTTCATGGGATAAATCCATCATTACACGGGAAGTACATAAATTACTCATCCAAAATTTCCAATTAAATTACCATAGGTTTATAATGCTCTAAAGAGTATCTGGCCAGAAACTTAGAATTTTAGAAAATAGATTGATCAAGTATTCATCATCTACACATAAATGATACAATTCCATATAATGATAAATTACAGGGAAAAAATTATTTTTAAATTCCTAATAAATTCACAGAGGTATGCTCTGACCTAGTTAACGATATTTCAGAGATTTAGATTTTTCCTAAATTGTTTGGTCATATATTCTTCATTAAGTTCAATATGTGCCCTAATTAGTAATAATTTAAATATTAGGAAATTTACGTCCAAGTGTTACAATTTCTGCAATGGTGGTATATTTTATCATAACATGTGCATGGCCAAAATCTCATTGGCTTTCATCAAGTATCTTAGGAGAAATCCCTAAAATGCCCTTTGTGACTTATGTATTAAATTTTCCATAAATAATCAATTTTTTACATGTGGAATATCTCTACATGCCCTAAGACAAGTGGTCCCAAAATATTACCAGGGATATTTGATGTATTCAATCACCATCTACTAAAGATTTGGGTCATTTTGAAAAAAATCTAATCATAGATCTAACACATACATAATAAATTAAATATTTTCTAAAACTATAGAAAAATATGTTCCATAAATTTTAATTTTTAGGCAGGGGTGTATCTAGTTATGACTCCTACATTGCTAAAATTTCAGCCACTTTGGATCAGTATTTAGTTGCGAATCTCTATTTTAGTGTATAAGCTGCCTTTTGGACACCCTCCACTAAAATGGAGATTCTGAGTGTTGTAGGTCACCCTGGGGATGTTTAACCCCAATCTGGAAAGGTCTCTTCAAGACCTACAACATTTATGTTCATGACTAGAACTGATTCAACCCTTATGAAACCTAAATTTGGGCTTGAAGCTATGACAAAATATATGACAAATTTCACAACATTAGAATTACACTATAATATTATATTATCATACAACACACATCCTAAAGCACATCATGAGGCTCCTGGTCAACTTCTTCCTTCAAACAAGGGCAAAAAATAGCCCGACCTGGAGCATCTTGCAAAACCAATTCCTAGACATCCCCTCCTACCCATGGCCGTCCACCACCACCTCTGCTGAGGTGGTGCCCATCAATTGGCGACAATTCTCGGCCAGAAAAGAGCATAAAATAGAGTTTCTGGAGGGGTAAAAATCAGCCAAAAATCCAATTTTCATGGAGCTGGATCTAGCTCTCTTAATCCTAGATTCATTATTAAATGATATAATGATTATGCATATGTGGAGAGAAGGAGAATCAGACCTAAGATTGGTCTTGGAATCAGGTTGCTTTCCATGGTGCCATTGTCGTCCTTTCGCTTGAGCTCCTTGCCAAAACTTTGATTCTTCACCAAATGTTCTAATCCAAGGCTCTATTCTGACTCCCTCCCCCTTTTGAAGCTAATGGTGGTCTTGAAATGGGGTGGGGGAGAGAAAAAGTTGGAATGCCTTTAATAGTCATTTCAGCCACTTTTGGGATTCCTTGAATTCCTCCTCCTGTTGGCAGGGGAAGGGTTGGAAAATGGCTAGAATTCAATTAGGAGTTGAGGGGGTGCATTGGGAGGGAAGGTTGAATGCCCGTTGGCATTCAAACCATGAATGTGTTGGAACATGGTCTTCCGCATCTCCTAGGTTTGAGAAAAACAAATCCTATGTGTATTTGATCTTGTGTGTTCAAGTGTGCAAGTTTACTAGGTCCACATGACTCAAGGAGTACACATGATGACTGCCCCCAAAATTGAGGCCAAAATTCGAAGAGGCTCACTAGCGCCGACAGTAGCAACTAGCGCCGGCGGTAGCAACTAGCGCCGGGCGCTAACGATGACGAGTGTGTTTCCGGGAGCTGTTATGGAAGGCGCTAATGCCTGGCGGTAGCCGATAACACCGGTGGTATCGGTGAACACAGAAGGAATGAAAGCCTCATTGCAGCGGATTGAAGATCCTGCCGCGCAAGAAGTTTCTTAATCAGGGATAGCGCCGGCGTTAGCTACTAGCGTTGGCGGTAGCATGGCGTACAAGAGGCATGGAGCAATGTGTTGCCGCGGATTGAAGATCCTGCCACGCAAAATGTTTCCTAATCCGGGCTAGCGCCGGCGGTAGCGCTAGCGCCGGCGGTAGCGCTTGGGCTATAAAAGGACCCCCTCTCCTCCTGTTTTCGTACACCAATTGCATACACCTCAGAGAGAGAGAGTACTAGAATTCCAGAGGCCTATCTTGGCCGAAATTTGAGGTCCCGGCGAAGCTCTGCCAACTTCTGAAGGAGGATTCCATCACGCCGAAGCCAAACGAAATCCGCTTCGACAAACGCTGATTCTACAGCGGATCTTCGCCTCCATATTCAGAAGTTCATCTTAAGGGAAGTTTTTATTATTTTATTTGTCTTTCTTTGTAAACGGTAGTGAAATCGCCTCGTGTTGGCGACTAGGTCTGGGGTAGGACTTAGGGCTGAAAATCGCCTCGTGTTGGCGACTAGATCTAGGCTAGGTCTAGGGGGTGCTCGAGGCCTTTCTGGGGATAGATTGGCTAGAGCGGCTTGAGGCCGTATCTGGGGAGAGATCAGCTAAAGCCAACCGGTTCGTGGGGATACGAGTCGGTATAGAAAACGAAAAAGAGTTTTTTATTATTCGCCTCCGATCTTTAGCGACATTGAGATCAAGTTTTGTAAAACTTATTTAATATCAATAAAGCTTGTCTCTCTTTTTGTTTTACTTGTCTTCTTATTTTAATATTGCAATATTCCAAAGTTTTTCTAAATAAAATCTAAAGTTTTTGAAAACCCTTATTCACCCCCCCCCCCCCCCCCCCTCTAAGGGCGCCGACCGATCCAACAAGTGTTATCAGAGGGTTTTTATTCCAATCGTCTTAACAACCGGGAATAATGGCGTCTCATGATCTCGCTTCTACTAGTGGGGGAGATTTTTGTGAAGAGGAAAAATCACTTGCACCACCTTTATTTGAAGGAACAAATTATAAAGGATGGAAAATTTTAATGGAAAAATTTATTAAAACTTTAGACACCGAAGTATGGAACTTAGCAATTATAAGACGAGCGGATGAATCGAATAAAAAAGAACGTCAGCTAAATGCCAAAGCCAAACACTATTTATTTTGTGCACTATCTAATGAAATTTTCAAATTCATATATTGCTTTTCTAGTGCATACAAAATATGGCGCTTTCTTGAAGAAATGTATGATCTTCCTCTCGCAGGTGTGGAACAAACACAGGAGGAAAAGAACGTACAAGCATCCATTATCATTCAAGAAGATCTCTCTCGGAGCGAAGCCATGAAGAATATTGAAATAGAAAAGGAGAACAATACACCAAGAGAAAAAGAAGAAGAAATCTTACTTTTGGAATAGGAATGCCAATGTTGGTGCCAAAAATGGTACCTCCAAAATTCACACTAAAGGGGATGGGAGAAAACTGCGAAGTGCAGGTTACTAAGACAGAAGATGCTGGAACAAAAGGAAAAACGATCACGAAATGGCGATCACGAAGAAATGAGACCGCTTACACAGTTTGTAAGTTGGAGCCTCGGAGCAAAAGTGCTTTTCTGGTACCCCTACCCCTCTATTTATAAACGAGGGGGCTGCCCAAACGGGCAGAACTGAAAACTACGGGCTGCCCGGGGTACAGGAGAGCCGGGGCAGGGAAATGGGGTACAAAAAACAAAAAATAAGGAAAACGACCAGACCGCTTGAGCCGGGGATCTCGCACTATCTTGACCGCTGGGTACTTAGAAAATCTCGGTTGAGGAGGCATCTGCCGATCTGGGCGATCACCTAATTTGAGACCGCTGAGACCGGGAAAATTGAACAATGAGAGGAGGTCGCGGGCTTTCTGGGCAAACATAATCCCCGCACATTTTTAAGTTGCACCTGGAACTTCGAAAATGTAAGCTTTGACCGCTGAGACCGCGACCATCATTAATGCGGCTTGGTCTATAAATACCGCCTGAAAACTTCATTTTGCAAGACATTGAGGAACTCCACTATTTGAGCGGTCTTTGATAATTGGGCAGGTGCGACCTTCTTGCAAAGATGACTATGCTCGATCTCTTAAAAGCTCTCCCATCGAAAGCGAACTCTCCTGGAAAAAAGGAAAGTGTCTGCTCAAAGAAAGGAAAGAAGGCGCCGAAGATCTTAACAAAAGTGAGCACTTCAAAGGAGACCGCCCAATCTCCGTTAAAGAAAACTGAGCTTCCTGAGGGCTCGATTGTGCCGGTCTCTGTTGCTTCTGACCCGTCTAATACTTCTTCAGATCCTGTATGGAAATTTCCTGACTTTTCCTTTTCTTTTAATTGTCAGAAATCCCTGGAGGCACTGGGTCAAACATCTTCCAAGCTTCCTGAGACCGTCTCCACCGAGGTCATCCTGGCTGGGCTGCGTCAGAAGGGAGCTGAGGCCGAATCCTTAAGGCAGAAGATTGCTGACCAGGAGATCGCTGCAAAGGGCAAGAAGAGAAAAAATACAAGTCCATCTAGCTTGACTTATAAGAGGAGCAGAAGAAATGAGGAAGGAAAAGATGTGACCGCCATGGAGGCGACCAGATTTTCTGAATCCATCGACCTGGAAGACTCCGCTGAGTTTCAAAAGGTGAATGCTAAGGGCGATCTCCCCTTCCTTCCCGCGGTCTCAACCTTACCAAGAGAGGATGATTCTGGATTAATCGCCTACCTTGATGAGGTTTCTTCTAACAATTCATCTTTTTCATCATTGCAGGTGTTGGATCCCTTAGAGGCTTCAGCTCTCAGAAATGCCGCAGTTGATGAGGAGATCGCAGACAGGGAGAAGGAGATCGCCGACACAGCGATCAAGGCAAAGGAAGAGGAAAGGAAAAAGATGGAAAAGGAAGAGATGGTGAAGAGGAGGAAAAAAAAAGAGGTAGAGGAACAGAGGGAAAAAGAAGAGAGAGAAAAGGAGAAAGAAGAAAAAGATAAGAAAGAAAAGAGGGAGAAGAAGGAGAAGAAAAAGAGGGAGGACGAGGAGAAGAAGAAAGAAGCAGTCAGGGTTGCTGAGGAAAAGGCGGCCCTGATTGCTGAAGAGAGGAAAAAGGCTGAGGTCTTGCAGACTTCGGACAAAAACAGTGAGGAGATCACGGAGAAGCTGCAGATCGCTAAGGAGAAAGCTGTACTATCTAGCGGTCTCCCGGATGATTCTCTTCAGGGAGATCGTTCGAACAAGGCTGCAGCAGATTGTGCGGCGGCGGTCTCGATTTCGCGAGCTGGTAAGAATAAAATGATTCTCCAGTCAGCTGAGTTCCTTCCATTACCTACAGTTCATTTTGCTTCTCCTGAAAGAAAACACGAGATCATTTTTATTGAGACCGACAATATCCTCTTAAGTAACGAAGAATTAAAAAGGAGAAGAAAAGAGGGAGAAAAAACGCAGAAAAGAGGTTTGGAAAGAATGGATCTGGAGCGCTTAAGGGGATCAGATCGTCTTTCTCTGACCGCAGATCCCGCGGTCACTAAAGATATCGGAAGAGCTTTACGTGACTGCGGTCTCGACTTCTTTCCAAGTACTCTTTCTGTTTATTTAAAAAGCTTATCTGATCGCATGATCATGATTAAAATAACCCATCTCCTATGACCGCAGATAACAAAAATGCTGAGATCGAGGAGGGAGAACTTCCTCAGCACATCGAGATCTCCCCTCAGCTAACCAACATCCTTAACCCCATGTTTGAGGATGTTCGTTCTATGCTGATGAGGGAGCGGACTCAGAACGATCAGATCCGTGATCTTGAAGAAAGATTGCGTTCCAATGAGAAGAGGATTCGTGAAGAATGCGATCTGAGGGTTGCCGAGATCTCACGAGCTCTTAAGAAGGCTGAAAAAGAGGCTGAATACTATAGGGGGAAGGCTACGGCGCTGTCCGCGGAGAATGAGAGGCTGAGGAGCGGTCACGGAAAGATGCTGATGCGACCGGGTACCTCCAGCGATCATCCAGTGGAGAGACCGCAACCTGAAATTGTACTGATCCCCATGGAGCAGGTGGACAAGGAAATGTCGAAAATCCACCGGTCTGCAATGCTGGCCAATCACAGCCTGGTGTCAGTTATGGCCGCAGTGAACGACATGCAGGATGTCGCAGCTCATGTAGGGAGAAACAGGCCTCCTAGGAGATGAACATTTAACTTGAGACCGAGCGGTCTCTGGATTTAAACAATATGTTTTGTAAAATTTTACTGTTATTTTTCCATATATTTGTGGCTGTTTTGATTTTAATGTTTTGTGCGGTCTTGATTTGTTAAGTTTTGATCTTTTTATGCCTGGGTTGCTTGTATTGCTGCTGTGTTTTTTATTGATTGAGATCGCCAACCATAGTATGCTTTCATATAACTTTGCATAGGTCGAGCGGTCTGAACATGTTTTGGCTGGGCGGTCTTCAAGATGTAATGATTATGAAATGACCCTTCGTCTTCTATAAATAGCCGTCTTCATGACCTTTATTTTACGCTTTCTTGAATGCGCTCTAAACACCGATCTCATCGATCGCTAAAAATGGTGTCCGCTCGTGCTTCTTCTGCCACCATCTTCCTGAATGCCGATCACAAACAAGGTCGTCTATCAAAGGATGAATATATCGAGTTTATAAAGAAATATATGATCAAAACTCAGGTAGTTGTGAGACCGCCAACTGAACAAGAAAGGTTGAACTTTGCGGAGGAGAAAAAGTTTATTATTCCCATCGATCACTTTGATAATGGGTTGAGGATTCCCCTCCCATGGGAATGGCTAGAGATCCTGGAATATTACGGCTTCGTGCTTGCCCAGTTGGCCCCGAACTCCATCGGTCTAGTTAATGTCTTCATCAATTACTTGAGATCGGAAAGAGTGAAGTTTACAATGAATCTGTTCCGCGCAACCTTCACCGCGAAGATCTTGAAGGAAGGCAGAAAGAAGGAAGAGTTCAAAGGGTTGATGTACTTTTCAGCAGACGAAATAAAAATCCTGAATCTTCCAAATAAAATCTATTTCTGGACAGAGAGGTTTCTTGTCTTTGAAGGTGACCTTGGCGGTCTCAAAAACTCGCCTTCTCCGCGACCTGACAGTATCTTTAAGAAGATAAAAGCGGTCTCAGAAGAAGAGCTGAAAATCTTGGCTTTCTTGGCGGGCAAGAGGATCGATCTTGTTCATTATCTAGCGATCTGGCCCGAGATCGCCGAGATTTTTCCGGCTGAAAGTAAGCTTTTCTTGCGGTCTCGAATAATTTCCTTTCATACCTTTTGTATGCTTTCCTAACTTTTTCCCGCTTTTTAGCGACCTTTGCGGTCCCTGTTCAAGATCCTATCTCCCCAGCTGCAGAGGTTCTTACTCAGAGGGAGAGGAGGCTGAAGCAGGCCGACGTGTTCGGCACTACCTCTGAGATCGTCGAGCGAGATTTCCCTTTGATCGGTTTCAAAAGAAGAATGAAGGATATCAAAGGAAAACCCCTCCTCAAATGGGCGGCCAAAGGAAAGTCTGTGAAGGTGTCCACTGATCTGCCCCTGTGGAGCGGAAAGGTGACCCATCACGCATATGCGGTCACTTCGGCTCTGTATGGGAGAAAGAATACAAATGAAATACTGAATATAGAGACCGATGCGCTCCCCGACCTCTGTGCCCAAGTGACCGCTAGAAGTACAATCTTAAATCACCATATGGGGCGGTCTCTTCGCAGCGCTCTGGATGAAATAACTGCCTTGCAAGAAGAAAGAAAAGTGAGAATTTGTATTTATATCTTACGAACGCGTTACCTATGATCACGCGGTCTAACATATATCTCTTTTTTATAGCAATCTGAAAAAGCAGCTTATGACCCTGAAAATCCAGCTTTTCAGAGGGCTATGATGCATCACATTAAAGAGACCGCCGACCAGGTGCTGAACGAGGTTCGAGGCCGAGGTGGATTCATCGAAGAATATAAGGATGTTACGTTTGCCGATCTCTTCCCTGACGTGGCACAGAGGATTGAAGAGCAATCTGCAACTGCTAAAGAGACCGCGGATGTTGCTGATGAGACCGCTGGTCAAGACGAAGATGTTGTGATCGAAGACGAAGAAAGCGGAAGCCGCTATACCCTGGGTCTGGATTCCAGTTCGAGCTCAAGCTCTGGATCTAGAATTCCAGGGAAAAGCTTAGAAGAATCTTCCGCAGAAACTGATTCTTCTTCTTCAAGTGAGCGGTCTTCTAAGAGATCAAAGAGAGAGTGAATTGTACAAACTTTCCTTTTTCCCTTTTGGAGACCGAGCGGTCTCGTTGTAATTGAAAATTCAGAATATATATAAAAATTAGATTCTGTTATGTTGTCTGTGGATGAGTTTATTTTTGATGCATATATTTGTTCTTCTGAGTTTAAACTCGGCATTCGATCTCAATGCCTTAGGCTTGTTACAATTTTATATCACCATTAAAGGATTTCAGGTGGCAATCTCTTGGAAAAAACAAAAAAGACCTTGAAGGAAAGACTAATACTGTATAAATAAAAATACTCTGCGATCTCGAGATAATCAGATCATTTGAAAGACATTCAGTAACTTAACTGTGATCAGAAAACCAACTTATTTGCAATAGTCATGCGGTCTCACATTATACGAATCGCAACATAAGGAAACTACAATTTGAAGATGATTTGAACTTATTAAACTTTTGGGTGTTCGGTGCCCAAATGACTGGAAATCCGTCTGACGATCCCTTTGATAACCAAAATTATTACTTGAAAAGAAAAACAATAACTCTTCATGAATCTCCAGTTTAGCGATCACATTATATTCAGACCGCCCTTTTTGAAGAAAAAAACCCAACTCACTTGATGGGAAACAGAGCATCATGATTATTCCATGTAACTTCGAATAACGGGGAATACCAGAATCTCGATCTTACTGAGACCGGGTCGAGCTCTGTCAAGTCGGCATAAGAGCTTTCTGAATAGCGACCTCAATTATCCTGAAAAAGTCATGTCCGGCGATCGTAAATGACTCAAATCACTCTTTGGAGAAAGTTGGAAAGAAAAACATGCGGTCTCACAAATTGCTGACCGCCCGATCCCAGTACAAAGGGATGAATAAGATTTTTCTTTTTGAAGTAAAAAGATATGAAAATGGGATCTTTAAGAATGATCCAAAAGGAATGTGTGGTCATGTCGCGGAGGCTATACCGACATTTCCTCTCTTTTTTAAACAAAGGATTACCGAGTTTACTGCAAACATGCCAATCTAAGGTTCAGGCGACGGTCACGGATGTTTCTGACCGCCCCTTTCTTAACCATGCTTCAACGAGTATTCGAGAGTTACGGATCAAAATGAACGGTAGGGCAGGTGTGGTCATGCCGCGGAGGCTATACCGACATTGCTTTCCCTGAAAGATCATTAAGATCGTAACAATGTCCTTCTTAATGCATGACAGAGCTGAGCCAACCACCTAGACCCCCTTGAAATGCTGAGGTGTGCCAGATGTCAGCAAGGACCCGGTATCCTAAACTTCCACCACTCAAGCTTGGCGAGCTACTGCTACACAGATTCGAAATCTCCCCGACATCTGTGGTCCCGGCAGAATTACACGTTGAGCTAACAAGTCGAGGGGGAAGATAGTAGGATCCGTCAATGTCTCACTTGACAGGTTTTTGGCTTTTCAAAAAATAACATTCTTAAAACTTGTCACCCATCACTCATATTGCGAATGCTTTGATAATACCTGCATGACATTTGAGAGGGAAAGAGTGAGAAAAAGAATGAGTGAATCGGATACGAACATTTAAGAAAAGAAGAGTTTGAGATCATCTCCGCTCCATGAATGAGACAATTCTTTCCCTTCATAAGTTTGGAGATGGTAAGCGCCATTTTTAAGCACGCTCTTTACCACAAACGGCCCCGCCCAATTTGGGTTAAGCTTTCCAACTGAACCAGCTCTTGCTGCTGAATCTACTTTCTTCAGGACTAGATCCCCAACAGCAAACTCTTTGGTTCTTACATTTTTGTTGAATAGCCGCGCCATTCTTCTCTTCACCTCTTCTTGCCTGATGATTGCCGTATCTCTCAATTCCTCAATTAAATCAAGGCTGCATTTTAACTCCTCATCGTTTCCTTCCATCCAGTCAATTTGACTCTGTTGCGCCAATAATACTCTTGGGCTTTTTACTTCAAATTCCACCGGAATAAGGGCTTCGGAACCGTGTGATAATTTGAATGGAGTTTCTCCAGTAGCAGAACTTGGAGTTGTCCTCAAGGCCCACAAGACGGAAGGTAGTTGTTCTGCCCAGTTACCCCTGACATTTTCTACCTTCTTTTTCAAGAGATTTATGATGAGTTTGTTGGCGGCCTCTACCTGCCCATTGCTTCTTGGATGATGCACGGAAGCGAAACGTAGCTCAACGCCAATTTGCTTACAAAAATTAATAAGATTTGAATTGTTGAACTGGGAACCGTTATCCGTGATGATTGCCATCGGGATTCCGTGCCGACATACTATCTCTCCCCAAATAAAATTTTTCACGGCTTGAGTCGAAATTTTGGCCAATGCCTTTGCTTCTATCCATTTGCTGAAGTAGTCAATCATAACTATAATATATCGACGTTGCCCACTTGCCATAGGGAAAGTCCCAATCAAATCCATTCCCCAAACTGCAAATGGCCATGGAGTTGCTATCGACTTGAGTTGTTGAGCCGGCTGATTTTGGAGAGGAGCAAACTTCTGGCACTTTACACATTTCTTAGCAAATTTTTCCGCATCTTTCCTCATTTGAAGCCAAAAATAGCCTTGCCTTAGAATTCTTTTTTCCAACGTTCTGGCTCCAGAGTGACTTCCACATTCTCCAGAATGGACCTCCTGAAGGACCGCTGGAATCTCCTCCTCCGAAACACACCGTGCTAATGGTGAAAGGAAAGTTCTTCTATAAAGCACTCCTGCAACAAGATAATAGTTAGCTGCTTTCCGTTTAAACCTTTTCCTATCCTTTATTGATGAATGGAGCTCTCCAGTTGAAAGATAAAGAACAAACGGATCCATCCAAGACGGATGTTGATCAATCTCCATGACCTCTCCTTCTTCAATCGCCGGGCGAAACAACTTCGAAGTTATTCCTTCTGAGAGAAGCCCAAATTTTGCCAACTCGTCTGCTTCCACGTTCTCACCTCTTGGAATATGATTGATAGTAAAGCTTTTGAACTTCCCAACCTCAATTTTTACCAGAGTTAAATACTGCTTTAAAATACTATCTCTAGTTTCGAAAGTCCCATTTACTTGAGAAGCCATCACCAAAGAATTTGTGAAAACTTCGACATCATCAATCCTCAGCTCCCCAGCAAACTTGAGACCGGCTAGCAAAGCCTCATATTCCGCCTGATTGTTTGTTACTTGAAAATAGAACTTCAGCGCTTGATCCAGCCTTACTCCATTTGGGTTGACTAAGACAACTCCTGCTCCGGAAGAATTTTTCCCTGAAGCTCCGTCCACGAAGATTTTCCAGGCAAGGGGCACTCCGACCCCCTTCGGTGACTCAACTTCTTTGGCATCCACCATGAAGTCTGCTAAGACCTGAGCTTTGATTGCCATCCTTGGAACATAGGATATGTCAAACTCACTGAGCTCTATTGCCCACTTTGCCAACCTGCCTGAATGCTCCGGCTTCTCCAAGACACTCTTCAATGGAAGATCAGTAACGACTAGAATTGAGTGAGCTTGAAAATATGGCCTTAATCTTCTTGCTGAAGTTATAAGCATTAAAGCCAACTTTTCGAGAATAGGATAACGAGTCTCTGCATTCTTCAGGATCCGACTCACGTAATAGACTGGGAATTGCTTCTTTTTCTCCTCTCGGACCAAAACAGAGCTTATGGCATCAGTTCTGACTCACAAATATAGGAAAAGATTTTCTCCCTCTCGCGGGCTTTGGAGCAAAGGGGTTGATGTCAATTGCTTCTTCAGCTGAGTGAAAGCATCATCACATTCCTTTGTCCACTCGAACCTACTCCCTCCCCGGAGGGTTTTAAAGAAAGGTGCACTCTTATCTCCTGAACGGGAGATAAAGCGACTTAAACCTGCCATCCTCCCTCCCAGCTGCTGAATTTCTTTTGGGGACTTGGGAGGTGGCATTTCCAGAATAGCTTTCACTTTGTCAGGATTGGGTTCCATCCCTTCTGGAGTAAGGAGGTGACCCAGGAATTTTCCTTTACTTGCCCCGAAAACACACTTCAACGGATTCAACCTCATATTGAAAGTTCGAAGGGTTGCAAAAGTTTCCGAGAGGTCTCTAAGATGAGAAGAGAACAGTTTGCTTTTTACCAAGAGGTCATCAACATATACCTCGAGGTTTCTTCCTTTTTGAGTTCTGAACACTGTGTCCATCATTTTCTGATAGGTTGCTCCAGCATTCTTTATCCTGAAAGGCATTACGAGATAACAGAAGCAACCATCATTTGTGATAAATGAAGTATGGGGTATATCTGGTTTATGCATTCTGATTTGATGATAACCTGAAAAAGCATCTAAAAACTCATAAAAGAATAACCTACCGTAGAATCTACTAAAGAATCTATCCGAGGCAAGGGGTAGCAATCCTTGGGGCAAGCTTTATTGAGTTTGGTAAAGTCGACACACATCCTCCACTTTCCACCCGACTTCTTTACCATTACAACGTTTGACACCCATTCCGGGTATTGAATTGGTTGGATGAACTTTGCCTTCAGGAGCTTCTCTACCTCTTCACGGATAGGCTGTGCTAGAGTAGTTGCAACAGACCTCTTCTTCTGCTGGATTGGGATGAAGTTTGGGTCAAAATTGAGATGATGGCAAGCAACATCTGGGTCCACTCCGGGCATGTCATCTGCCGACCAAGCGAAGATATCTAGATTTTGCAGAAGGCAAGAGATGAGTTGACCCTTGTCAGCTTCGGATAACTCAGCGTTGATGGAGAGGCTCTTGCTCTCATCTTCCTCGCTGATCCGGACCTCTTGAGTTGCTTGGGTAGGTTCCAAGCGAACTCCATCTCTTGCATCCTCCTCAATTTCTTCTGCAACTGGAACATGTTCAGGAGCTTCGATTGGTTCAGCCATCATGATTTCTTGGGGAGGAGAGGATACGATCATGTTGACCGTCTTTACATAGCATTCCCTGGCTTTCCTTGGGTCGCTCCTGATTCGGTGTTGTTTGCCGTTCAAGGCGAACTTCACCGCTTGATGGTAGGTGGAGACGATGGCTTGATAGGCATTCAAGAAGGGTCTTCCAAAGATGGCGTTGTAGATACTGGGAGCATCAACGACTATAAATTTGACCAGCTTCACTATCCCTCCCAGAATCACAGAAAGAGTGACGAGCCCTTCTACTTCTTTCTTCTCTCCTGAAAAACCATAGAGGGGGCCTTCAGTTGAAAGGAGGGTTTTACCTGTCTTCAATGCCTCGAAGGCGGGTTTGAAGAGCACATTGACTGAACTTCCCGTGTCAATCAGAATCTTCTCTACTGTATAATTTTCAATTACAGCTTTGATGACGACCGCGTCGTCAAAAGGATTTGCGGTCTGAGGAAGGTCTTCGTCACCGAAAGTGACCGTTACCCGGACCGGGGCTGAAGAGGTGGCAGCAACCTCTGATTGATAAACCCTTTTCAGACTCGCCTTTCTTGAAGATTCCGGACCTGCACCTCCGTGGATGCAGAAGAGATTGCCCAAGGCGCCTTCGTCATCAGCATCCACACATTCATTGGGAAAGCCGATATTGTCGAGATGGCCAATATCGTCCACTTCTTCGCATTCCCAATGGACTTCCGCTACTTCCTTAGCCTTGGAGGTTGAGGCTTTGGTAGAATCATTCTTCTGGATGAGATCTCGAAGCTTACCCTCCTTCAGAAGCTTCTCTAAGAATAGGCGGAGTGCTCTATAATCCTCTGTCAAATGACCCCTATCTCTGTGATATTCACAATAGAGAGTTGGGTTTCTGGTTTTCGGGTCAGAATTCAGCGGAGCTGGCCTCTTGAAAAAGGGCTGCTTCTGAAGGACTTGAAGCACTTCATTCATAGAAATGCCAAAGTCCGTGAAGGACTATTGGGATTCATTGTAAAGTGAAGGAATGGGTAGAAGAGGAGGTTGAGCATACTGGATCTGGTGGATGGGAGTGACTTGCGGAGCAGGAGTAGCGGGAGTTTGAAGAAATGAATTTTGAAGTGGGAAGGATTGATTACCTCGGTTGAAGCGGTTGTTGCGGTAATTCTTACCTCTCGGAGCCGGAGGTGGGAGCTCTTGTCGGGGTTTAGAGGAAGACGGAGCCGGATAAAATCCCGCGGAGCCTTTCTGAGTGGCCTTGTTTGTCAGATTGCTCACATAGGTGGGGTTGTTGATCTCCCCTTCTATGTAGCGATTGGCAATGCTGATCAGCTCCTGATAGGAGCTAGGCTCCTTGGTTGTGACTTTGAATTTCAGAGGACCCTCCTGCAGACCACTGATCAAAGCCACCATATAAAGCTCGGGATCCATATCCCTAACTCCCAAGATCTCTTTCTGAAAACGGTCAACGAAATGCGCTGCAGTTTCGTTGTCCCCTTGCCTGATCTTGAAGAGGGTCGTAGGACCACTCTTCCTCTTCTTTGCGGTGGCGAACCTCAGGAGGAGCTCTTGCCTCAGGGCAGCAAAGCTTGGGATAGATTGACAAGGCAGCTTATAGAACCATTCCATGGCTGACCCATCGAAAGAGGTGACCATCAGCTTGCACCTCACTCCATCTGAAATGTTCCTGAGAGCCACAGCAGACTCGAAGGCTTGAAGATGGCACATTGGGTCGGTTTCTCCTGTATACACCGGAAGGCGAGGTTCTCTGAATCCGTGAGGAATCGGATCCCGACGAATCTCATCGGTAAAGGGGGAAGGCTCCCCGAAAACAGAAGGTCCTGGAGGAGGAAGAAAAGAGGTAGGAGGATCTTGAGGGTAAGCAAATCCTTCTTCAAAATTCAGGGTCTGGGCCGGAGGCCCCTGAGCTGCAGCTCGAAAAGAGTTTCGACGGGCGGCGAACTCCTCATGCTGAGATCGCTGAGGAGCTACGGGCTGGAGGACGGGGTGATCGCTCGGGTGACCGCCTGCCATGCGGTCTGGAGTGGCGACCTGAGAGGTTTGAGGAAGGATCTTCTGGGAGATCGCGGCTAGAACCTGGTTCATAACCTCAATCTGCTTCGCAGACTCCTGCTGAGCCCGAACGACTTCTTGCCGATCTCGAGCGGCCTCTTGCTGAGACCGCGCGATATCCTGCTGAACAGAGGTGGCGTCCTGCCTAGCTCGGGCGGCCTCACGGAGAGCTTGTTCAACACGAAGCTCGAAGCGGCGTTCAAGCGCTTCTAACGGATTGTGATCGGAAGGGGGAACGCTGGGAGATCGCAAGGGACGACCTCTACGGCGATCAGCCATCTTGGAAGTCTATGGATTTCACCTGACACTTCGAAATCTGAAGGTCGCATGTTCGTTCTGTTGGTGCCAAAAATGGTACCTCCAAAATTCACACTAAAGGGGATGGGAGAAAACTGCGAAGTGCAGGTTACTAAGACAGAAGATGCTAGAACAAAAGGAAAACCGATCACGAAATGGCGATCACGAAGAAATGAGACCGCTTACACAGGTTGTAAGCTGGAGCCTCGGAGCAAAAGTGCTTTTCTGGTACCCCTACCCCTATATTTATAGACGAGGGGGCTGCCCAAACGGGCAGAACTGAAAACTACGGGCTGCCCGGGGTACAGGAGAGCCGGGGCAGGGAAATGGGGTACAAATAACAAAAAATAAGAAAAACGACCAGACCGCTTGAGCCGGCGATCTCGCACTATCTTGACCGCTGGGTACTTAGAAAATCTCAGTTGAGGAGGCATCTGCCGATCTGGGCGATCACCTAATTTGAGACCGCTGAGACCGGGAAAAATGAACAATGAGAGGAGGTCGCGGGCTTTCTGGGCAAATAGCCAAGAAGAAGACAAAGGAACAATATGTTCAAATCCTCCCTCATCCAAAAGCAATGTAAGGAAATCAAATTCTATCTTTTGTACTTCTATCTCTTCATTACAATTGTTACAAAATACTAGGCGCAAAATTGAGAAATTAAAGAATGCTAATAAACTATTGCGCTTAGAAAATAAAAATTTAAAAGCAAAAGTTAAAGTAATATCAAAATCTGATTTATCTAGCTTTATTCATGTCACTTCAATTGAAAATACAAAACCTTGTCTTTATTGTAATGATATTAAAGAAAAATTTAAGGAACTTGAAAAAGAAATTATTTTTATAAGAGAACAAAATGAAAAATTATGTTTAGAAAATTCATCGTTAAAAATTAATTGTGCTAAGTGTAAGGACTATGAAATTGAAATAAAAGAGATGGATGAAACATTTGATGAGTATAGGGATAAATATGAATAACATATTGACTCAATTGTTACCACTCTAAAAAATAGCACAATAAATTATAATAAAGCTAGACATAATTTAAAAATCAAGAATGATGAACTAAAATCAAAAATCAACTTACTTAAGGAAATCATTAAGAAAAATGCTCAAAACATTCATTCACAATCTCAAGGTATATCTAAAAGCAAGTTGAATATAATTTCTCAAAATGTTGATAAATCCAACAAAGGAAATAAAGAATATCAAATGCTTGAAAATAAAATTCCAAATCATTATCATTTACAAAATAACCACTCTCTCAACATAAATTTAAAGATAAACAAATTTCCTATAAAGAATGTTTTGCAAAATCGTCATGGAAATTTGATAAATAAGAATAATATTAAACCAATGTTTGAATGGCGGCCAAAAGTTAAAGATGAAACACAAACTCAAATCAAAAGGGCCCATTCAATCACATCTCCCCAAAAGCAAACATGATGTATTTGGATACCCAAAGGAACCGTCACTCCCGGTCCTCTTTGGATACCTAAATCTCTTATTCATTAGTATCCCATCATTTGCATGAAGTAGAAATCAATTAAAATGAAATACACAAATTTCTACTTCATGATGTGCTTTAATGTTTTTTCTATCTTTTTCTTTTTGTGTTTCTTTTAAACTATCATGTCATGGTCATCCTATACAATATTGAAAATATGATTTTATCTCTTAAAAGTTTAATATGGTTTTATAAAACAAATTGATCAAAATTCAAAATCATATTTTGATGACCTATCTTTTATTATTATATTCATTGCTTCTAAATATCTTATATTATCCATATGAATCAAACTCTAAATTTGCTATAAGATATCAAATTAAATCCTGTTACTAGATTTTTTAGCCTTCACCAACAAGTGGATAAAATTCTAAATTTGCTATGAGATATTTATCTAAATTAAAAAGAAAAACACATAAGACATATTGAAAGATTAATTGTCATAAATATTGATGTCATACGCACCACCATGATCTATTGATATCTTTTGCTAAAACTTTCTAAAATCATAATTCATATCAAGAATCATCTATCACATTTTATATAATGACAATTGGTATTATAATTGTTTACTATGGTAGGTATATTATGTGTGTATTGTGATTTATTTCTAGTTTAGACCTTTGAATCATTTTTGATATCAAATCAAATAGAATTGTCACTCCATTCTAGGTCTCTAAGTTGAAACACAATCAAAACTTGGTATAACATTAATCTCAAATTTATCATTCTAACATTGCCACCTAAAGAATATTTGTGTCTATGTTAGGCTTTATTTGTTTACCAAGATATACAGGCTGGGTATTCTCATCTAGGGCTTATCCATAGTATGATTGTGCATGAACATTATTTTTAATCTCTAAAATCATGCATATTTGATTTGTTCAAACATGATATCTTGGGTTTTCATTTCCTATTTTTTTTCAAGTTATAAGCACAAGTCTTTAGAAAAGTCAAAATGAAAACATAAGTAAATATATCTCATGCAATGATTATTTTGAAATCGCTAACGTTTCATGCAATTTGGACCATCCAAAACATCTCCTAAAAATCTGCAACTTCAGCATGGAACTACTATTGGGACACCTAATCAAGATCAAGAATCAAAATTTCCAATATCCTCAAAAATCACTTACTATCTCCCGCGCTAGCGCTACCGCATGCGCTAGCGCTACCGCATGCGCTAGCATCCATGTTCGATTTTCTGTATTTTTTAAAATTCGAAAAATCCATAAAAATATATAAATCTATATTTTTCATTTAGTTTTTGCACTTCTGTTTTTCTTTATTTTTTGAAAAATCAAATACAAAAATACAAAAGCCAAATTACAAAAGTATTATATATTTTGCCTTTGTGGTTTGTCATTTGTTTAAATTCTATTTCTTAAAGCAAAAATCAAATACAAAAATATAAAACAAAAAATTATCAAAAATTATTAGTTTTTGAACTTAACTTTTTACTTGTATCTTGCGAAAGGGTGATTTGGGCTATCATCCCATCATATCACCTAGTACCGGGCGAACCTTTCACAAGGTAGTCCTCGGGAAGTCCAAGATCAATTTTTATGAGTTCAAGCTTTAAATAAAAATTATTCCTCAAAAATATCAAAAAATATTATATGGACATCATTGAAAATCAAGTATGATTTAATCTATTATTTAGAACTTCTATAATGTTGCAATTTATCTTTTCAAACTACTTTGAACATTGCCTTCATCATGCTTTGATACATCTATTAATATGTGCATAAATTATATTGAAAAAGTTGTGTAGAACTATGCGTAGCATGCCTCTAAGTATGAGTAATGTTTTATGTTTGATAATGATCGCAATTCACTCACTTATTTTGGCATTGTCTACTTATGTGTTTAATTTAAGAATGGTTGTGTATGCTTTGTAATAGTACAATGAATTAAAATTGCACAAGTATCTTACCTACACAACCTTTATTTGCACTTTTAAAAGTTAAGAAAAGTGGTTATCTTTTTCATAAATTATATTGGTTTTCAAAACAAGTGTATTCGGAGAACTTTGTACAAAACAAAATCATAAAATAAAGTGACAAAGATAACTCCACCAAGCACTACTTGAACCTCCTGATAAGTCTTAATAAGCATTGTGAGGTTGAGCACCTTGGAAAGAATAATAAAGTATCTTGTGCAAACCATATCTTTCTTTCAAAATAAAAACCACTTATTCTTGAGTACACCGGATCACAATAAAAATCAATATTGAAGAATAAAACTATGTGATCCCCCAAGCACTACTTTGCACCCTGATAAGTTTTGATGAGCATTGTGTGTGCAGAGCACCTTGGTAGTTGTACATTTTTCTTTGTGCATTGAAGTGAGTGGAAGTAAAATTATTTGTGTTTTATTGTGCTCTTTACTTTACATATTACTTGTATTTTTGGTTAAAATATTTGTTTACTCTATTCAAAATACACTTTTATGCACATCATTATCTTCCATAAAACTTCTTCTCATGAGTATTGGATCCTAATGCTAATTCTATACTACTCTTTATTTATGAAATGCACTAGATAACCTAGCATGCTTTCTACAATGTTTGGTATGTTTTGAAATTGTGAATTAAAGTAACATTGTAGTAATCTCTTTTTGATAAGATTATTTCATGCTTGGTTACTGTATTGTCAAAACAAAAATTTTAAATGCAAAATGATTACAAAAACATCTTCTTTTTGAAATTGAACTCATATATCTTTTTATGAACCATCATTGATTACCATAAGATGTTTTTTGTACTTCTATATGTCTTCGGCATTATAACCATATAATTTTTTTACCTTGCACTTTAATACTTATTTAAAATCTTTCATCTTGTAAGCATCATCACTTGAATCTTCAACTTCCTTTCTTGCAACAAGTGGTAGACTTGCTTGGTAAACTTTATATTGGTTGAATTTTTTTTGCTTATAACTCTGATCTATTTCTATTCTAAACACTCCTCCAACAAGTGAAATATTGCTTATAAAACATCTCTTTTTGAACTTAAACTCTTATTTAGTATTATGATATTTCTTTTTCGAAATCTTCCGCAATACTCAAACTCTGATTCATTCATGAATTTCAATATAGCTATGTGAGTTTTATTTCAAAAATTCAAATAAAAATATAAACCCATATGCTATGATATTTCCCATTAGATTTAAATGCCTAATGTTTCCAATAATTGTTATCCATGACTTCATTTCTCACCATAGCGGGGGCGTAGGGTTGTAGACATTAGATAACCTTATCTCTAATCATGTCTTGTCCTTAACCGGGGAGGGTTCCAGTGGTGCCTTGCGAGGCACTGGGGGGAAAGAGTGCTAGGTTAAGTTTTTTGTCTAGTGTTTGCATATGGGATTAACACCCCAACCTACGGCATGTTTGCAGCTCCTCATGCCCATCCGTCACTTAGTACGGGGCTAGGGTGTTGACGTATTTTCTGGGTAGATTGGTTACTTGGAAATCATGATTGTTTTTAGGTTTAAAACTCTTATTTAAAGGGGAAATCAATTTTTTTGCTAAAACTCTGATATATAAAAGAGGGAGAACTACAAAGAAAAGGGATAAAATAAGTCATAACTCTGATCATTTTCAATGAAAGACAAATCTAAAACTCCTTATCATTTACTTCAAAATCTCGATCATGCCTCCTCTTTTATTTACACATTTTTTAGTGCTTTGTTTCCCTACCCACTTTTGCTAATAACAAAGGGGGAGAACTAACAATGATAAAATGCAAAAGGGGGAGAACTAACATGATAATCCGCTATCAAAATGCAAACCCAACATGATTGATTAAGTTGATAGCATACATATTAGGGGAGCATTCACATAGGGGGAGCATATATTTAGGGGGAGCAATTCTAAATGCTAAAATCAATAATTATCCTAAGTCATCACTCTCACACACACACAAGTAGAGTTTCATCATGCTTATTTATTAATGCTTTGATTTATCATTAATGGATTTGTTATTATCAAAAGGGGGAGTTTGTTGGAACATGGTCTTCCGCATCTCCTAGGTTTGAGAAAAATAAATCCTATGTGTATTTGATCTTATGTGTTCAAGTGTGCAGGTTTACTAGGTCCACATGACTCAAGGAGTACACATGATGACTGCCCCCAAAATTGATGCCAAAATTCGAAGAGGCTCACTAGCGCCGGCGGTAGCAACTAGCGTCGGGCGCTAGCGATGACGAGCGCGTTTCCGGGAGCTGTTATGGAAGGCGCTAACGCCTGGCGGTAGCGGAAAACACCTGCGATATCGGTGAACACAGAAGGAATGAAAGCCTCATTGCCGTGGATTGAAGATCCTGCCGCGCAAGAAGTTTCTTAATCAGGGATAGCGCCGGCGTTAGCTACTAGCGCTGGCGGTAGCATGGCGCATAAGAGGCATGGAGCAATATGTTGTCGCGGATTGAAGATCCTGCTGCGCAAAACGTTTCCTAATCCGGGCTAGCGCCGGTGGTTGCGCTAGCGCCGGCGGTAGCGCTTGGGCTATAAAAGGACCCCCTCTCCTCCTGTTTTCGTACACATATTGCATACACCTCAGAGAGAGAGTACTAGAATTCCAGAGGCCTATCTTGGCCGAAATTTGAGGTCCCGGCGAAGCTCTGCCAACTTCTGAAGGAGGATTCCATCACGCCGAAGTCAAACGAAGTCCGCTTCGACAAACGCTGATTCTACAGCGGATCTTCGCCTCCATATTCAGAAGTTCATCTTAAGGGAAGTTTTTATTATTTTATTTGTCTTTCTTTGTAAACGGTCGTGAAATCGCCTCGTGTTGGCGACTAGGTCTGGGGTAGGACTTAGGGCTGAAAATCGCCTCATGTTGGCGACTAGATCTAGGCTAGGTCTACGGGGTGCTCGAGGCCTTTCTGGGGATAGATTGGCTAGAGCGGCTTGAGGCCGTATCTGGGGAGAGATCGGCTAAAGCCAACCGGTTCGTGGGGATACGAGTCGGTATAGAAAACGAAAAAGATTTTTTTATTATTCGCCTCCGATCTCTAGCGACATTGAGATCAAGTTTTGTAAAACTTATTTAATATCAATAAAGCTTGTCTCTCTTTTTGTTTTACTTGTCTTCTTGTTCTAATATTGCAATATTCCAAAGTTTTTCTAAATAAAATCTAAAGTTTTTGAAAACCCTTATTCACCCCCCCCCCTCTAAGGGCGCCGACCGATCCAACAGAATGATCAATTAAATCCCTTCCTAAAATTAGGGGAAAAATTAATTTCACCATGCCATGTCATCATTCTCAGAAATTGGATGGCATGGATGGTAATTATTAACATGAGCTGCAGGGTGGGCTGCCCTTGTGGGCCTTAGCCTGTGGAAATTAGTATAATTCTGTGTTATTATTTTCATTTTTAGGTCATTTATTGACTTTCATGGTTGAATTGGTCAACCAATGGTAGGGTTGACTCAATTAGGTGGTCATGGGTCCTATGGCACGATCCAATGCTGATTGGGTCATGGTGGATTCCATGTTAGGATGATTGATCCATTTGGGGTTGATTTGACCTAAATTGACCTATGATTGACTTTGGTCAAATTGGGTGATTGGCTGACCTCTTGGTGTCGTTCATGGTTCATTGACTTCCTAATAGGGTTAGGAAGGTAGTAGTGGGGTCAATTTGACCAATTAAAGTACAATTGAGTCATATAGGGTTGAATTGGCCTAAGTTGACCCATAGTAGACTTGGGTCAATTTGCCTAATTTGGTTGACCAAATCTTGTGATCCATGATCAATTAACTCACCCTTAGGGTTAGGGATGTAGTGGTGAGGTAAATTTTACTCATTGTGGTCTAATTGGGTCAAAATAGTATTGGATTACCTAGAAGTGTTGGAGCATGTGTTCCGCATCTCATTATTTGATTATAACAAATCACACAATGTATTTGATCTTGCTTGTCATGTGTTTATAGTGTATAAGAGCTATAGCTAAAATATCCCTACGTGTAGAATGCTGAATTGAGATAATTCTTTAGAAAGAGAGCAAACCCAGCATTAAAGTTAATTACATGCATTAACTAATCATTGAGAAGGGATGGCATCGAGAAGGGAATGACTTGCGTAATCTTATCATCGAATTCCAAGAGCTAACACGAGCATAAATGACAGCTTAACGCTGGCGTTATGCTTAACGCTGGCGTTAGCTCCCGAGCATATTTAAGGAGCTGATTTCTTATTTTTTTGTATGAAAAATTCTGATCCTCCAAAGCCATAACTTTGAGTTATTTAAGTGAGGGTCGAGAGAAAGTTTCTATTATACTTTATTTATCATGTAATCTTTTTATTTTATCTTGTTATAATGGGAATGGAGAAATTGTTCGGGAAACATGCCAGATTCCGGGAAGGATTCTATGGGAAATTCGCCGCCTTGTGTGTGGTGACTAGGCCTTATGAGGTTTAGGGGTAATTCGCCGCCTTGTTTGTGGCGACTAGGTCTAGGTAGATCTAGGGAGCAGTTCAAGGCCTTATCTAGGAGAGATAGGCTAGAACCAATTGGTCTTTGGGAGAAGAGTTGGTATAGAAAGTGAAAAAGGGGGTTTTACATTTTGCTATGATTTCTAGTGTTATAGAAATCAATATTCTTGTAAACAATTTTCCATGAAATAAAAATCATGTCTTTCTTTGTTTTATCATATTGATTTTGTTTTACATTTCAAAATGTTCTAAATAATATTTCTCCCATAGTGTATATTGCAAATTACTTTTTGTAGAGTACACTCTTGGAATTCATTCTCTGTGATCTAATGCCAGGAGTTAACACTAACACCGGTGGTAGTGGAGAATTATTGAATTCCATTTTTTCTAAAAAAGTAATCCTTAATATAATCTTTTCTAAGATATTAAAATATATTCTTCCATAAGATATTCTAAAACTTCAATTAATAATAGATGATATTCCAATTTAAAATTTAAAATTCCATAAAGACCTTATTCAACCCCCCCCCCCCCCCCCCCCCAAAAGGAGCCTAAAGATCCAACAAGTGGCATCAGAGCTAAGGTTATTCTAATAAGGATTCACAATCGGGAATAATGGCGCTTCATGATCTCACATCCAATAGAGGGGTTAATTTCTATAAAAATGAAAAATCTTTATCACCACCTTTAATTATGGGCGAAAATTACAAAGGGTGGAAAACTCTAATGGAAAATTTTCTTTAATCTTTAGATATTGAAGTTTGGAATATTACTTTTAAAATGCCTCCAAGTACTCTAAATAAAAATGAAATGGTTTTAAATGCGAAATCTACAAATAGTTTATTTTGTGCACTTGATCAAAATATTTTCAATCTTATTTATATGTTTCCTCCTACTGCTTACAAAATTTTGAAAATTCTTGAAGAAACTTATGATTCTCCAAGTACATGATTAGAACAAGGACAAGAATTGGAGAATACATATGCTTGCAAAAGTACACAAGAAAACTCCTCCATTGACGAATTCGTTGTATGCACATCAAATGGAATAGAAGAAGAGAATAAATCATGCAGATGAAAAGATAGATACTCAATTATGGAAGAGGAATGTCAAGAAGATGTCAAAGGAACCTTGTGTTCAAATCTTGCCTCATTCCATAGCAATGTAAGAAAATCAAAATCTTCTATTTTTGTAACAAATTCTATTTCTACATTTTGTTTGCTTGAAATTACTAAATGTAAAATTTTAAAGTTGAATTATGCTAATTACAAATTACGTTTAGAAAATAAAATATTAAAAGCAAAAGTAGAATCTCATATTGATGTGTCAAATTCTATTTTATACTCATTATTTGAAAATGCTAAACCTTATTTTGATTATAATACTTTTAAAGAAGAACTCATGGTCTTGGAAAAAGGTCTTTTAACTTCAAAAGAGTATATTGAAAAATTGATAAAAGAAAATGATGTTCTAAAGGATAAACTAGAATCTTTAAAAATGTTTATTCAAAAGTTTTCATGTAATAAAAAAAACTCTCATTTCTAGTTTATCAAATCATCAAAATTCCAAAAGTTTAACTTCACATTATAAGAGTAGGTCTATAATAAATAGTGGAAATGAAAATCAATAAGTAAATAAGATCTACTTATATAATGCACAAAATTAGCCACTCTTTCAACATTCAATTCTTAAGAAAGACCATCACTGTTATAAACTTTCAATAAATGATTTCTCTAAAACTCTTTATGATTATCAACATCAATATATTTTGAAAAATATTATCAACAAACATAAATCCCCAACAAATTGTTTTTCAACCAACTATCACCACATAAAGATGTCAAATAATCATTAAAAATGAAAAAATAACTCCACATGAAAGGGCACATACCTAAATCTCTTATTCTTTAGGAATCATTAAATTGCTTGAAGTAGAAAAAAAATCAAAATGGAATATACAATACTCTATTTCATGATTTGCTTAATTTCTTTTTTGTGTTTTGTTGGTTTTTTGAATTTTTTTCATAAGCCAACACGCTATGGTCACTTATATATCATGGGATATGACATGCACACATTAAGCCTAATGTTTAATTAAATGAAATTAAGTAAAATATAATATCAATTTTTAAGTGGACTAACTATCCATTTTCAAGTATATAACCTTTTTAAATCCTTTAAATGTCTTATTTTTTCATTATAAATTGAATTTTGAATTTGCAAAATATATTATCAAGATTAATGAAATTATTTTTAAAAATGGATTTAAATACGCTATTAGGATCTTATGCTAAAATTTTAAATGCGTAACTTTTTGTTTAATTATCTAATTTTTTAATGCATATGATATCCCCTATCATGTTAAATCATAATAAAAAAATTACAAAATAATTCAAAATTTGTGAAAACATATTTATTTTAAAAGAATTCATTATAATAAATTAAAAAGGATAAATATGAACTTCACATGCACCACAATGATCTATTATGATTAAATTGATATCCTATGCTTAACTTCACTCTAATCATATATCATAATTAATTAATCCTAAATTGCATATTTCTATCACACTTGAAATTATGAATGAAATGATTGTTATTGGAATTATAGTTCCTTACTTTGTTTAGTGTATTATGTGTGTGTAATATTCTTCACTCTTATTTGGATGTATCTCATTTTACTTAAACAATAGAATCAACTTTGTAACAATAAGAATAAATCAAATAGAATCATCAGTTCATTCTAGGTCTATAAATTGACACTCTATTTTTGAATACATACAACTTTATCACTATTAATATTATGGCATATCATTGCATTCAAACTGACCATTCTAGCATTATCAACTAATAAATATTATTATCCGTGCTAGTTATCTCATATTGCCATGATGAATTAATTTTTAAAGTTGATAAATTGAAAGTTAAAATTCATAATAACAATGTGACTTTAAAATCAAATATAATTAGAAATCAATCTTGCATAAAAACCATAGTTTATGAATGGGTCCATAAGATAAAACACTTAGTATGTCCATGATCATTAACCCATGACATGTTTCTCACAATAGCGAGGGCATAAGATTGTGTGCATTACTGACCTAACCTCTAAGTCATATCTTGTCCTTAACCGGGAGGATTCCAGTGGGGCCTTGCGAGGCATTGGGGGGAAAGAGTGTTTGGTTGAGCAACTTCTTTTCTATTCATATGGGATTAACACCCCAACCTATGACACATGTGCAACTCCTTATGCCCACCGTCACTTAGTACAGGGCTAGAGTGTAGACATGTAGGTAGGGTAGCTTGTTCTTAGACATTCTCATATTATATACATTGCATGAATATTATTTTACTCTTTATGATCATTTCAATCATGCATATTTTGTTCAAACATGTTATCTTGTGCTTTTGCATACTCTATACTCGTTGGGCATTCATGATTTTGAAAAACATAAGTATTTTGAAAGACTATTTTGACACCTTAGGCAAAAAATCATTTATCCGCAATTGTTTCATTATTTTTCAAAACTACTCTTTGCGACACTTGGTGTCACTTAACTTAGAAAAAAAATTAAAAAAACTTTTAAACCAACTAAAACATGCTGAAAGAGCCTTTAAATCAACTCAATAAACTTTGAAATTTCTACACTAAGAAGGCCTCTATATAATACATCTGAATTAAGAAAAATAGTTTCAAAAAATAAAAAAATGGAGTACTGTTTCGACGTTAAGAGTCAACGCCAACGTTAGCCCTTTTTGCCCCAAAATTTTCTCTTTTTTGAAAATTTTCTTGCATTGTTTTAGGTTTATTTCTTTGTTTTAAAAGTTTTCTATTTTTTGTATTACGTGTTTATTTTTCCTTTCATTTGGCATTTTTTGGATGGCATAGAACATTATACTAATGTGCTCTTAATATACTTATGTGTTTTCCAGAAAACTTTTTTTTAAATCAAATACAAAATTACAAACAATTTCAAAGAATAAACCAAATGTTTTTCTTATTGTGTGTTTATTGTGTTGTATTTTTTTATAAATAATCAAAAATTATAAAAACTGATTGTTATTCACTGCCATTTTCAAGGATGATTAATTCTATCAATTAAAGATTAAATACAATGTCTAATCCAATTTTCAAGTTTTTTATAAACATTGTTTTATATTTGTCATGCTTTGAAAACTATCTTGTTATGTGCAATGAAATTTATTGTATAAAACAAGTGTAAAAATGTTTAGCATGCCTCTAAGTATGAGTAATATTTTATGTTTGATGATGATACATTCACTCACTTATTTGATAACATGCATGCATTGTTAATCATAGTCTTGCATGATGGTGTAGTGTAATAACAAAATAGATTAAAATGCGCAAATAAATTACCTATATAACATTGAATTGTGTATTTTAATTCTTTGTCTTTTCTTTCACTTATTCTTTAGAGAAAAGTGGTTTAAAATATTAAAATGTTATTATTTGCAAAACAAGTGAATTTGGAGTCCTTTGTCACTAATGTAAAAATTAAAAGAAAAATTGATAAGAAAAACTCCACCAAGCACTACTCACGCTCCTTATAAGTCTTAATGAGCATTGTGAGGTTGAGCACCCTGAAAAGGATTGTAAAGTGTCTTGTAGCAAACAAATTTTACCCCACTTCTCTTAGTACACCGGATCACAAAAATAAAAATAAAAGTAAAAAAGAATAATTGTGATCCCCCAAGCACTACTTTGCACCCAAATAAGTCTTAATAAGCATTATGTGTGCATAGCACCTTGGTAGTTGTACTATTTATTCATGTGCATTGAAATATTATGGAAGTAATATTATTTGTGCATTTTAATGTTGTGTTATTCCATTATATATGTCATATGTTTTGATTAATTCTCTTGCATACTTTATCAAAACACTATTTTGTACACATCATTATCTTTCATAAAACTTCTACTCATGAGAATTGGACCCTTAAGCACATCTACACTATTCTTTACAAATATTAGTAAATGCACTAGTTGACAAAGCATGACCGATACAATGTTTAATTTTATTTGAAATGCAAATTAATTTACATTTTAGTTCTTATCTTTTCTTGATATTTTAAAATCATGCTTATAATTTTACCTCTAAAATTAAAATGAAATAACATCTCTTGGACTTTAATTGAAAACATCTTCTTATTTGTCTTAAAAAGAAGTTATCTTTTATACAATCTTATCTTTATAAAAATGTGTTCATTTTAAGAGTGCTTATCACATTTTATTTTTGCTTACTACTTGTGTTTAATTATAATTATTTAGAGCACAACAGATGCTTACTACTTGTGTTTAATCATAAAATCATGCTCACATTTTGTAGAGCACAGCAGATGCTATCTTGAAGCAGGGCTGGATAATAACATCTACAAACCTTGCTCCATCTGATCTTCTTCTTCATTAGTAGGAAGAAGATCAACTTATTCTACTGAAACAAATCAGCAGGACCAAATTATTTCGCTTTGATTTATCTGCTTACAGCTTGAGAGAGATAACTTCATAAGAAGAAGATGACGATCTTCAGCACAAGTTCAACAATGTTTTTCTCGAAAATCAGTACTGTTCAATTGACCTAGCCATCCCTTTTATACCTCCTGCAATCTTCAACAGCTCTAAAGAATTCCTTGTGACAGTATGGACAAGAATAGAAAATCTTATCTTGCTTTCTTGTCACTTTCACCAAAATAGAACCCTCCATAATATCATTCATGTTTGAATCTGTCTCAGCAGATGGGCTGAGATAGGCTTCAGTCTCAGTGGCAGAAATAACCTACATCTCAGTGGATCTACTGAGACAGGTAGTCTTCTCAGCGGTTTACTCCATATGCTGCACAACTAAGACAAACATCTTCTCTGTGGTAATATAGCTGAGTCTCAATTATCTCGGCGGTTCTTAACTGTGATATACATAGAACAATTCCAAGGTTTGGAATGACTTAAGCATGTATTTAAACATGAAATAAAATGGCTTATCAAATACAATATACACTTAGCATTGTATGTGATGCATCTTCAAATCCAAGGAACATTGAAGGGCAATGAAAGTGAGGTTAGATCTTAGATTTACTCTAAAGGGGGGTGAATAGAGTATTAAAAGTTTTTCACTTAATTTTTATAGCGGAATTAAAGTAGTGTTACTTATATGTGTATTGCAGAGTGAGTTATAAAATAAATAAAACAAATCAGCATACAGCACAGCACACAGAAGATCACAACATAGAGGACACAAGGATTTTTATAGTAGTTCCCCAATAAACCTAGGTACGTCTACTCTTCTACCACACTTGGTAGGATCCACTAGGTTTTTGATCAGGTGCCCTATCACCAAGGGAGTTTTGATCAGGTGTCCACACACCAAATGAGCTTTTGATAAGGTGATCTAACCAAACCACAGGTTTTTGTTCAGGTGCCCTGTCACCAATGGGTTAACTTTTGAAGGGAGTTATAACCCTGTACAAGATGAGGTAAAGGAGGGTTATGAAGTTCTTCTCTGTCAATATTCTGAGAGAAGACTCTAGTGGATTGTTGATGTTGTAAAGCTCCCCCTGACTTATATAAATTTATTGTCAGTTGAGGATGGAAGCTTTCTTTTGAATGTACTGATCTTCCTGTAGCTGATGAATCTGAAAGAATAAGTTCCTCAGATTATTGTTGCTCTTTGAAGATTTGATCTAGCAGCTGATGACTGAGAGAGTAGAGTTGATGTTCTCAGTGAATGAGCGCTGCTTGAGGAAGAAGAAGATATGTAAAGCTTTTTTTCTTTCTTTCTTTCTTTCTTTTTTTCTTTTTTTCTTTCTTTCTTCTTCCTGTACTACTATTCTGTAATCTTTTACTATTCTGTAATGTGATACAGTATATCTTCTTTTCTTATTCACTTTTGAAATCTCTGACAGATTTGAAGTTCAAATCCCTTATTTTTAAGGAATAAAATATTCTGAAAGAGATATATCTGGTACTGCAAATCTCATGCGTCGTTTGCCTTTTTCCTTTTCCATGAACATGTCCTTTTCAGCTAAATGTCAAAGGCTATATTCTTGAAATAATAATAGGAAAGATATGACCCTTACTTATCTGATATAATAGAGCCGTTGCTGAAAGATCTGAGTTCAGATAATAGAATAATATAATCTGTTTGAAATACTGAACTGAAATAACACATTTCGTCGATCTAAATAAGTTTTGTCGAACACAATGTTGAGTTCGTCGATCTCAAGCTGAATCTGGATGGAAGATTTGAATTAGTTGAACTGAGAAGAACTTTCGTCGATCTGAAGGTTGAGTTCGTCGAACTGAACATCTGATACTGATTCATCGAACATAGACTGGAGTTCGTCGACCTGAAGATTGAGTTTGTCGAACTTAAGAATTCGTCGACCACTGAGCCGCTGAATAAAATCATCGACCGCTGAACTGAGCAAATTCGTCGACCGCTGAGACTGGATAATTTTGTCGATCGCTGAGACTGGACAATTTCGTCGACCGCTGAGACTGAACAATTTCGTCGACCGCTGAGCCGCTGAGATGAAGCAAGCCGTTCGTCGAACGCAGAATGTAATTCGTTCATCGAACGCAGAATGGAGTTCGTCGAATGTAGTATGGAGTTCGTCGAACGCAGAAAACTTGTCTTTTCTTAAGTTCTATCAGCCTAAACTCTTGACCCTTTGGGCTATATATTGGGGTCAACTTGATCCGAATAAATAGATAGTGATCCTAGCCCAAATCACTAATAGGGTTGTTCCAACAATCTCCCCTATTTGTGTTAGGACACTATTTGACAAAATTTGAATAACAAAACAACAGAGCATATATATCAGATAGATTTTAAATATTTCATCAGATATAAAATATGATACTCTGAGTTTTGAAAATTTATATTGAAAATAAAACTAATAAAAAGAACCTTTTAACTTTCTCTGAATTTTGACATTTCCTTTCTTTGAGTTCTTGCTTTCTGACTTTCTGAATTTGATTAACTGAAAAGCTTTATCTGCTATTTCAGCTTTTTGAATTTGTTGATCTGAATTGTAGCTTTATAATTTGAATATGCTGTGCTACCACTCTGAATTTAAATTTGTCATAACTGAATTTGCAACATCTCCCCCTAAATCTGCAAACTGCTGTGAGCTTTTTCAAGAACTGAAAACATGCTTCTTCATACAGCATTTCCTCTTGATAAATAGCTCCCCCTTTCATAAAGGAGTTTCTTCAAAATAACTCCCCCTTACAAAAAGGAGTTTCATCTGCTTTCTCCCCCTGCCTAGTTCATAGAGCATCTCCCCCTGAGCAAAAACTGCATCATATGGAGCTTCTTCATAGAACTTCTCCCCCTGACTAGTTTCAGGAAGGCCTAAAGCTAGGCCCCTTGAATAAGGGACATTTGATGGAGGTAAGGAAGGATGCAATCTTTTGAAGAAATATTGCTATTGTTCCTGCAAAAGAAAATAGAGATCAAGTGTAAAGGAACTAGAGAGAGAAGCAATTTCTGTAGGCATTCAGTTAAAATGAAAAAGATTTGATTATAATGAAAGGGTCAGAAAACAAAAAGGCTTCATCAAAACTGGGATTGACGAAAAATGAGTTTTTGTCGATCTCGGTTCGACGATCTTGATGAGTTCGTCGATCTCCGTTCGACGAAAAACTAGATTTCGTCGATCTCAGTTCGATGAAGAATGGGATAAGTAGAAAACTTATTTTTTTATCAGATTGAATCTCCATCTATCATTCCTAGCTGATTTATAAAGAAGATAAGTTTCTTTTCATCCAATGGCTTGGTGAAAATATTAGCTCTTTGAAAGTCAGTAGGAATGAATTGTAGGCAAATTTTATTTTTATCAACATTATCTCTGATAAAGTGGTGCCTAATTTATATGTGTTTAGTCCTACTATGGAGAACTGGATTTGTGCTATAGATATTACACTAGTATTGTCACAAAATATAATTAAATTATTTAGATTGACACCATAGTCTAGGAGCTGATTTTGTATCCACAATATCTGTGAGCAGCAACTGCCTGCAGCTATGTATTCAGCTTCAGCTGTTGATGTAGACACATAAGTTTGTTTCTTACAAAACCAAGACACAAGCCTATCACCAAGAAACTGGCATGTTCCTGATGTGCTTTTCCTGTCTACTCTGCATCCAGCATAATCAGAATCTGAGAATCCAGTTAATTCAAATTCTGATGTTGTTGGATACCAGAGTCCTAGATTAGGACAACCCTTTATATATCTCAAATTTCTTTTTAACAAAATTAGGTGAGATTCATTGGGGTTAACTTGGAACCTAGCACAAATATAGGTAGCAAACATTATATCAGGCCTACTTGCTGTTAAATAAAGTAATGAGCCAACAATTGCTCTATATACTTTCTAATCAACAGGTTTCCCTGATTCATCAGTATCAACAACAACATTGGAGGGCATGGGTGTTTTCATTGTTGAATCATCAGACATACCAAACCTTTTTACTAATTCCTTAGCATACTTGGATTGTGATATGAATATGCCATTGGGAGTTTGCTTCACTAGAAGACCAAGGAAGTATGATAATTCACCCATACTTCTCATTTCAAATTTAGATTGCATTAGGTTAGAGAACCTTTTGCATAAATTTGAATCAGTAGAGCCAAAAATAATATCATCTACATATATTTGAACTAGTAATGTTTGATTTTTATGTATCCTAAAAAATAGGGTTTTATCAACTATGCCGCTACAGAAATTGTACTCCAAAAGAAAATTAGCTAAGGTCTCATACCATGCTCTGGGAGCTTGTTTGAGACCATAGAGAGCTTTATTAAGCTTAAATATATAAGAGGAGTGAGTTGGAGAGATAAAACCTGGTGGTTGTTCCACATAGACTTCTTCTTTGATGTCTCCATTCAAGAATGCACTCTTCACATCCATCTGATATACCTTGAATTTCTTGAATGCAGCAAAGGCACAAAAAATCCTGATAGCTTCAAGTCTTACAACAGGAGCAAAGGTCTGATCATAGTCAATTCCTTCTTCCTGTGAATATCCTTGGGCTACCAATCTTGCTTTGTTTCTCACTATGTTGCCTTGATCATCAAGCTTGTTCCTGAATACCCACTTGGTGCCAATAACCAGATGGCCTTTTGGTCTTGGAACCAAATCCCAAACCTTGTTCCTTTCAAATTGATTGAGCTCCTCTTGCATTGCAAGAATCCAATTTGGATCTTATTCTGCATATTTTATGGTTTGAGGTTCAATCTGGGATAGGAAACAAGTGTGCATCTGATTTTAATGTAGTTGATTCCTTGTTTGAACACCAGCTGAAATATTACCAATGATTTGAGATATTGGATGATCTCTAACTGTGATGTTATCAACAGTTAGAGTGGGTTCAGCAATAGTATCCACTTGGGGAATTTGATCAGCTGTCACTTGATTTGAGTTGTCAGCAAGATCTGGATTATCTTCTTTTTCACTATCTTCAAGATTTGTGTTGATGGAAGTTGAGAATCTTCTTTCTGTAGATCTAGTCCATTGAGCTCTTCACATAGAGCTGCTAACTGCAATGTATTTTTGGTGGAGGTGGTGTTCCTCTCCTCAATTAACATGTTAGTCTCATCAAAAGATGCATGCATGGACTCTTCTACCTTAAGAGTAGATTTGTTGTAAACTCTATATGCTTTACTAGAAAGTGAATATCCAAGGAATATGCCTTCAGCAGCTTTTGCTTCAAACTTCCTTAGATACTTCTTGTCATTGTTATGCACATAGCATTTACAGTCAAATATCTTAAAATAGTTAACCTTGGGCTTTTTATTCTTAAGTATTTCATAGGGAGTTTTGCCCTTAAGTTTTGTATCAGGCTTCTATTCAACACAAAATTTGCTGTGTTCACTGCCTCTGCCCAAAAAGAGAGTGGCAAGTTTGCATCAGCAAGTAATATAGTTGCTGATTCAATTAGGGTTCTATTTTTCCTTTCAGCTACCCTATTTTGTTAGGAGTTCTAGGAGCAGAGAAACATTGCCTGATCCCTTCTTTTCCACAGAATTATCTCATCAAAAGAGATTCAAACTCAGTGCCATGATCACTTCTAATCAATGCAACTAGAGTAGAGTACTCAATCTTGATGGACCTGAGAAAGTCTGTCAGAACACTAAAGGTGTCAGACTTGTTCCTAAGAAAGAACACCCAAGTGAATATTGAGAAGTCATCTATAATAACTAAAGAATAATGCTTCCCTCCTAGACTTTGTATTGCACTAGGTCCAAAAAGGTCCAATGCAGTAAATATAAAATCCTAGGTGAATCACTCTTGGATAAAGATTTAAAACTACTTCTTGTTTGCTTACCTAATTGACAAGCCCTACAGAGTCCTTCCTTCTTGTATGAACCAGAAGGCAGTCCTCTAACAAGATTGTCCTTAAAAAGCTTAGATATAGTTCTAAGGTTAATATGTCCAAGCCTTTTATTCCATAGTTCATTTGTTTTACTTATAGAATTGAATAAGCAAATATCAGAATTGGTAGAGTCAAAATTGACTAAATAAATATTTCCATGTCTAATACCAGATAACACATTAATGTTTTTATTATTGGTAATAAGACATAAGGAACGATTAAAGGTTACCTGATAACCTTCATCACATAACTGGCTTATGCTGATGAGGTTGTGCTTGAGACCTTTGACATAAGCTACTGATGGTGCAAATCTTAGCACACCGCTATAGGCGGTAGTAAGACTGCGGCACGAAACGGCAGTGTACCGATCGTTCAAGTAATATAAAATGAGTAGTAATCCCCGAGTATCGAATCTCGAGGGAACACAGTAAGGTGGAGCTATCTATCGAGGAAGGACTTGAGATCGAAGTCCTTTAAGGCGGATGGATTGCGGAAACGGGGGGGGGGGGGGGGTTGATTTGGTTTGTGGAAAATAAAGTGAAAAATCTATCACTACTCCTATGCGATGCCGCTATGCAAAGCTTCACTTGGCAGAATGGAATCTACGTAGGCCTTGAGCGCGCTACTTCGTAAGGGCGGATGGACGTGTAGGCAAATGGAATGAGGGTCGTAAGCACCTCTTCGACATGCACGCCACTAGCAATTGCTAGTGCGGCAACGAACGCGATGGCGGGATGGATGATGGAATGGGGCGCACCTCAAGCAACATAAACATAAAATGACATCATATAGACATGAAATCAAGAAATATTAACAAGTTTATGCACTCTACTTCATCATAATAGTGAGATCTACACATATACACAATAATAAGAGAAGTACAAGGCAAGAAATCAACCGAATCCGAAGTCTTGTTGAAGATTCACGGTTGAAATCGCTGGGTTGTCAACCCGCATCCAAGCTCGGTCAACAACTGCGTCCGGGGTAGAGAGAGCTGTCACTACTCTCCAATGGACCCATCTTCTTTGTCTCACGATCCGGAGGAGGTTGCAAGCTTCCTCTTGCTTGAAGATGATGGCATATAGATCTCTCTTGAAGCCCTAGGATGAAGGAGGAGGCCAAAGGGACGAAACCACGGTGGAAAAGGCGGAATCGCGCTGCTGTACGGCGCGTACGGATCTCTGTCGTTTAGGTCGAAACTGCAGCTTTTATAGAAAATCGTCAGAAAATTGGTCGCGCACGGTCGAACGCACGACCGTGCGTCGACCTTGCGATACTTAAGCTCAGCAGGCGTGCAGGGGAAGAAGACCTTCCGCCCGTGCGATTTGTTCACGCACGACCAACGCCGCCCGTGCGCAAAGACGCACGGGTAAACTTCGACGCTCCGTTAACTGCCCAGACACAAACGCACGACCGCCACCGACCGTGCGAAAAGGAAACACACGACCGTGCGATATGCACAGAAATGACTTCTAGGGAAAACGGGACGATCAGGTCACCTACATACAAGAGTAACGGCTGGGAATACACATCCAGCAGCACAGAGATACAGAAAATACAATGGGGAGCACGAAGTGTTTACCCCCAACAACAAAGTGCGCAATTGCACACAAAAATAGGCACAACTATATACTTCTAATAAAAGCATGAATAAAGGAAATATGAACGAAACTGAAGCACAAAAGCAGAAAAACTAGCCTAAATGAGTCCGAAAATAGGTATATAATAGGGACTCAACACACCCCCAGACTTACCTGTTTGCGCGTCCCGAGTAAACAATTCCTACGCAAGCGGGAATATGAAATAGCTAACTAAAAATTACAAAATGGAATACCATGCGAAGTCGCATGCTCATGCTCGTATAAGAAAACTAGAGAAGATTTCTAATTATACACAGAGTTTATGAATTTCTAAAAACATAAATAATTGTACTTCTACTCAAAATGAGAATTACGGTGGATCATCTGGTCATGCATACGGAGAAAGTAAACTGAATGCTGAGGCGAGCATTGCCAAAGATCAGGGTGCCGGAAAAACTCCACCAAAATCCATCGGTGTCGGTGACCATAGGCTTGCCCGGTTACATTCTCTCCACGACACTAGATTGGCTCAAGGCGTGAGTCAGTAGGACTTGTAGGTTTTGAATGGGGCTTGGGTTATGGTGAGATAAACAAAGGTAAACCTGGAGGCTAAGCACACCCAACCGACATGAGCATAAGAAAAGCTACCCGCACGACTATAATAAACAAGTGCATCACACCCCCATACTTAGACTTTTGCAACAAAGGTGTGTGCACTGCCCACTCTCGAATACAAATTTCAAACAAAATTTTCAATTACTTTTCATTCTTCTTTTTCTTTTCAACTCTTTTTCTTCATTTCTTTTCTTTTTCTTTTTCAGCAAAATTTTCAATGAAAACACCCACAGTTTCCACTATATAAAAAAAATACCACATCAAAACCCCCCAAAATGTAAAAAGAACTATAACTAAAGCTCAGATTTGGGTGTGTGACTAGGTTAGGCTTTTAGGCTTTGGTGAAATAAAAGTGGGGCTGAATCAAGAGGAAGGGGTAGGCACAAAGGGGCTAGCACGGGTAAATGATAGGCATAAAATAAAAAGCTCAACCGGGCCAAAATGATGGCCTACGTCATTCTCACGCACTAGAACTATCCTATGCCAATGCTTCGAGAATCGCTTGGGGCAAGTTCTAGCCACCGAGAAAGATTTTCCTTTCTCCCGACTCGAGCAATACGAATCTAGCAGACGTCTACACACAACCCTACGCTACCGTTTGATTCACACCGGATTCATTATTTGAGTATAGTAAACAATATTTATACTAATAAAAATGCATAAAGCTATTAGTATAAGAAGAAACCTAATCTACATGAATCCCTTTACTCGCATGAGTACTTGACTAGAAACACCAGAGCCAACATTTTATTCCATTACATAATTTAAAAGCTAGCACAAACATTTTCTCATATGCAATGAGTTATACTCGTGACGCGCTAAAGGTTAAGTATACGCTCAATTGGGTGCTAAGTGTGCAAACAAAATGAGAAAAAATGATTCTTAGATAAAGAAGCTTCTAACATGCTAAATAACTGTGCACGTGAGTGGGTACACAAAAATATCTCCACCAGACTTAGACTATGCATTAAGATATTCTAAAACAAAGTTAGGGGAAGAGGGTACCCAATGCTCAACAAGTAAGCATTCTGGAAGCCTGTAGTGAAGCTCAACGAAGAATCACGACCACCGCCTTCACAAATAGAAAATACTTGCAAAGGGTGGTCTCCGCACACAAAAACTAAAATAGCACAAAATAAGCTAGTTTTTGCAGGGGATAAAATAAAAGACAAGAAAAATTAAGATAACTACTGGGGTTATTGTCATCCAAGCACAACTTATTCAGGAAGGTAAGGGTCTTAGCTAATGGGAGTATGAAAAGAGAAGTGGACAGGTGATGCGCAAATCTTGCACACCGCTATAGGCGGTAGCGAGACTGCGATCCGAACAGCAGTGAACCGGTCATTGTCAAGTAATAATATGAGGAAGTAAATCCCCAAGTATCGAATCTCTCAAGGAACACAGTAAGGTGGAGTTTACTATTGAGGCAGGACTTGAGATTGAAGTCCTTTAGTCGGATGGAACGCGAAGGGGGGTTGTTTGGGTTATGGAAAATAAAAGTAACAAAATTAAACTACTCCTATGCAGGCCTTGAGCGCACTGCTTCGCTAGGCGGGATGGAGACTACATAGGCCTTGAACGCACTACTTCGAAAGGGCGGATGGACGAGTAGGCTAGCGGATGGAATGGTTCGCACCGGTGGAGTCGTGGTGGATTACACGGGCCGTTAGCACCACTTAGATTGGCGGATGGAAGAGTAGGCTCACTGAATGAAATCGATAAAATGAATGACAATAGCGCACCTCATACACATGAATAAATCAAAAGGAATTTCATAAAGATGAAATAAAAGTTACAGATCTAGATTTATCATGTTCTTCATCCGCAAAATAGAGAGTTTAGCATACAAACATCATTTCGAAAGAGTAAAGAGTAAGAGATTCGACCGACTCCGAAGCCTTGCTGGGATTCACGGTTGGAATCGCTGGGTTGTCAATCCGCATCCAAGCTCGGTCCTCAACTGCGTCCGGGGTAAAGGAGGGCTGTCACATCCTCCCAATGGCCCGTCTTCTTCGTGTCACGACCCGGCGATGTCCAATGCTCTTCAAACCTTCCTTGATGATGAAAGTAAAATCCAATCTATTCCTTGAAGTTCCTAGATGAATAGAGGAGGCTTAGAATGAAAAAACGCAAAAAACAGCGCTGGAAAAGACCTAAAACCAAGGAGTTACGGCTATTTTCGCGGAGCAGCTATTTATAGACAGGTGCAGGTTTTCAATGCGCACGATCAGTGGCGCACGACCAGTGGTCGTGCGCACTATGTCCAGTGGTCATGCGTTAAGCCAGTCAGGCCACTTTTTAGGTGGGAATTAATGCACGATCACTAGCGCACGACCAGTGGTCGTGCGCACTATGTCCAGTGGTCGTGCGCAGTGTTCCTGTGCAGTTTTTGCGCCCCGGAACACTCGCACAACCCCCGTATCAACATTAAAGACCGTCAGGCCACGTAAATGGGCATTCCACACATTCTCAAATATAGAAATTGAATTGCAACATAAAGCATGAGTAAGATAAACAAGAAAAAACATCGAAACGGGCCTAAAAGTGCACTTAGCTTGGAATAACAGGTAGAGAACAAATATGAGTGATTATGGATCTAAAATGTAGTGCATTGACTCAAATACCGGCCCAGATGAGTCCATAAATGTGTATATAAATGGGACTCATCACACCCCCAGACTTACCTGTTTGCGCGTCCCGAGCAAACCATCTCTCGCGGACAGTAAAAACATAAGCTGGCGAAAAAATTATCAAGCGGAGTACCATGCGAAGTCGCATGCTCATGTGCGTAGAAATACAGTAGACAAAATTTCTAATTATACATATTGGTTTATAATTTTCTAGGAGCGTATTTATATATTACGTTTACTCAAAAGGCGAATCACGGTGAATCATAAGGTCGTACATAGGAAGAAAGTAAACTGAACGCTGAGGCGAGCATTGCCAAAGATCGGGGCTCGGGACAACTCCATTGAAATCCATCAATGTCGGTGACCATAAGCTTGCCCGTTCGCACTCTCTCCACGGCACTGGTTTGACTCAAATGCGTGAATCAATAGGACTTTAGGTTTTAAATGGGGCTTGGGTTTAGGTGAGGTATGCAATGATAAAGACGATGGCTCAAATATTAAACCCAAATGAGCTAGTGCAGAAATTCTCCTTATTCGCCACACAAACACACGGGTACATCACACCCCCAAACTTGGACTTAACAACATGGGTGTGTGCACCGCCTACTCCCAAACATAAATTTTTACACAGATTTTTTCATTAAAGCTCAAATCTTTTTCTTTTCTTTTCACTTCTTTTCTTTCTCTCATTTTCTTCTTTTCTTTTCTTATCATTTTCAGCAACTAAACAATAACACATCCAAATCTTCACAAACATATCACCAAATCAACAACCCAACTCATGAAAATATTAAACAGCTAAAGCTCAGATTTGGGAGTGCGACTAGGTTTGGCATTTAGGCTTTGGTGAGACAATAGTGGGGCTGAATCAAAGAAAGGGAAGGCACAACTGGGCTAACGAGGATAAAGCGATAGGAGTGGGCACAAAGGCTCAACCGGGCCAAAATGATGGCCTATATCACATTCACGCAATTGACTAACCGTATACCCATGCTTCAAGAATCGCTTTGGGCAATTCTAGCCACCGAGAAAGATAATCCTTCCTCCCGGCTCGGGCAATACGAGACTAACGAACGTCTACACACATTCCTATGCTACCGTTTGATTCACACCGGATTCACCACTTTTTGAGTAAAGTAAACAATATCTACGCTAATAGAAAAATATAATCTAAAAGCATAAACAGAAATTGAATCTACACGAATTCCTACGAGACATGAGCACTCGACTAGGAGCACTGCAAGAGTCAACATTTTACTCCACCTCATAATCCTAAGCCAGCACAATGATTTTCCAAATCACACAAAAAAGACAAATTCAACTCGCGACGTGCCAACGGCTAAGCGCGCTCAAGTGGGTGCTGTGGTGTGCAATGAAAATGAACGAAACATTTTAAATGAAATCTTCTAATATGCAATGCAATAGTGCATGCGAGCGGGTAAACAAAACTACTCTCCCCCAGACTTAAACTAAACAATCTGCATAATATATGACAGGAAAATCAAAATAGGGCTAGGGGAAGAGAGTACCCAATGCTCAGCAAGTGAGCATACCAGAAGATTGGCGTTTAAACCAAGACTAAGCTGCAGCATCCGCCATCCAGAAGAATTACCTGCAGGGGTCAGCTCCGCAAAACAAAAGAAACAGAAAAAGATAAACTACAATAAACTACAGCTAACTAAACAGGATGGACTAAAATAAAATGCATGAAAAGTAAGATAACTACTGGGGTTATTGTCATCCCAGCACGACTTATTCAAAAACATGAAGGTTCTAGCTAATGGGCCTATGAAAAATGAAATGGACAGGTAACTGTTCTAATACACGTGTCGGTAGCGGGTACCGATACGGCGACAGAACAGTTACTCCTCTACCCAAATAATAATACCTACATAACGCAGGTAGAGGAAACAGAAAGTAAGAAGAGGAGGAGACCTGGTCCTCATTCATCTCACCAAAACAATCCTTGCCCAGCAAGATATCATCTCCAGGGGTGCAACAGGAGGAGAAGGAAATGAATGAGGCTTCCTCTATGGAGGAGGGGTCAACCTCCTCACATATGAAGATACACTCATCATTGACTTGAGCATCATGCTCCAAGTCCTCCTGATGTACCTGCGAAGATTCAACCTGCACAGGCTCGGGTGAAGAAGGGGGGTCAAGAAATAAAAGAGAAGAAGGACAAAAATAATCAGAAATCGGGGGAGTGGTCCCGGTCTCACTCCCAGCAGGATCCAAGGATAGATCGCTATCATCATCGTAAGTATCATGGCGAGGGGAACCCAAGAACTCAAGGGCCTCGGTGGTGAGTTGGACCTCCTCGTCCCATGAGGAAGTGCAAACCTCCTCATCAGAAGGAGTATCCTCCTCAACCCACCTTGGAGCATCCTCCGAGTCCGAAGCATCACCCCGCTCCTTTACTTTGATAGGATCATAAAGAATGTGTGTAGAAAAATCGTGCAAAGAAACTAGAAAAACACAAAGATTTGGTTCCTCCGTAAAAAGATCTGCTAAAGCCTCCCCGATGGAAAGAATACTTTCCTCATCATGCTCAGGTGCATCTAGGAGCTCCCATTCCTCTCCTTGTTGGCTAACAGATGAGTGATCATCATCACTAGGAGTGAAGCCATACACAGGGAGTGAGGAGTCCATGCACGAGACAAGCTCAGGGGTAGAGGGCACAATTGCCTCCATGGGCACAGAATGAGCGATAGGGACACTGTTGTCATGAGTGGAGGAGCAGCGGTCAGGATTGAAAAGACTAGGACAGTCCTTCAATTCATGACCCTCTCCTCGACACAACAAGCAAACAATGTTCCTACACTGCCTAGCATTCAACTCATTCATTTGGTCCATATAATAAACCATGTCATTAAAGCTAGGTGAAATATCCCATGACGACATTTTCAATAATTAAAGCAGATAAAATGAAGCTGAAATTCTTCGCAAGGAAATTTACACAAACTAATAAAACTCCTTGGATTAAACTTGCCTAAAAAAAATTTAAAACAGGAAAAGGGAAATAGTAAAATTAATAAACGCAAAAATTAAATAGAAAACAAACAAAATGACAAGAGGACTATACACAATGGAAGACTTCTAACTCTTGTCTCCCCCTACAGCAACACACACGTCTGTGTTCCCCGGCAAATCCTGCACACCGCTATAGGCGGTAGCGAGACTGCGATCCGAATGGCAGTGAACCGGTCGTTGTCAAGTAATAATATGAGGAAGTAAATCCCCAAGTATCGAATCTCTCAAGGAACACAGTAAGGTGGAGTTTACTATTGAGGCAGGACTTGAGATTGAAGTCCTTTAGTCGGATGGAACGCGAAGGGGGGTTGTTTGGGTTATGGAAAATATAAGTAACAAAATTAAACTACTCCTATGCAGGCCTTGAGCGCACTGCTTCGCTAGGCAGGATGGAGACTACGTAGGCCTTGAACGCACTACTTCGAAAGGGAGGATGGAGGAGTAGGCTAGCGGATGGAATGGTTCGCACCGGCGGAGTCGTGGTGGATTACTCGGGCCGTTAGCACCGCTTAGCTTGGCGGATGGAAGAGTAGGCTCACGGAATGAAATAGATAAAATGAATGACAATAGCGCACCTCATACACCTGAATAAATCAAAAGGAATTTCATAAAGATGAAATAAAAGTTACAGATCTAGATTTATCATGTTCTTCATCCGCAAAATAGAGAGTTTAGCATACAAACATCATTTCGAAAGAGTAAAGAGTAAGAGATTCGACCGACTCCGAAGTCTTGCTGGGATTCACGGTTGGAATCTCTGGGTTGTCAATCCGCGTCCAAGCTTGGTCCTCAACTGCGTCCGGGGTAAAGGAGGGCTGTCACTTCCTCCCAATGGCCCGTCTTCTTCGTGTCACGACCCGGCGATGTCCAATGCTCTTCAAACCTTCCTTGATGATGAAAGTAAGATCCAATCTCTCCCTTGAAGTTCCTAGATGAATAGAGGAGGCTTAGAACGAAAAAACGCAAAAAACGGCGCTGGAAAAGACCTAAAAACGAAGGAGTTACGGTTGTTTTCGCGGAGCAGCTATTTATAGACAGGTGCAGGTTTTCAATGCGCACGATCAGTGGCGTACGACCAGTGGTCGTGCGCACTATGTCCAGTGGTCGTGCGTTAAGCCAGTTAGGCCACTTTTTAGGTGGGAATTAATGCACGATCACTAGCGCACGACCAGAGGTCGTGCGCACTATGTCCAGTGGTCGTGCGCAGTGTTCCTATGCAGTTTTTGCGCCCCGGAACACTCGCACAACCCCCGTATCAACATTAAAGATCGTCAGGCCACGTAAATGGGCATTCCACACATTCTCAAATATAGAAATTGAATTGCAACATAAAGCATGAGTAAGATAAATAAGAAAATACATCGAAACGGGCCTAAAAGTGCACTTAGCTTGGAATAACAGGTAGAGAACAAATATGAGTGATTATGGATCTAAAATGTAGTGCATTTACTCAAATACCGGCCCAGATGAGTCCATAAATGTGTATATAAATGGGACTCATCAACAGGCAGCTGTTCTAATTCCCGTGTTGGTAGCGGGTACCGATACGGCAATAAAACAGTTATTCCCCTACCTAAATAAAGTTACCTGCTGAACACAGGTAGCGGGAATAGGAAGTAAGAAGAGGAGGAGGCCTGGTCCTCACTCATCTCACCACAAAATAAATCCTTGCCTAGCAAGGTGTCATCAACAGAGAGGCAGCGGAGGGGGAATACAATACATGACACGTGCCCTATGGAGGAGGGATTAACCTCCTCACACAACGAAACATGCACACGATTGGCTTGGGCAGATTGCACCAAGTCCTCCAGCATGCTCTGTGCTGACTGACCCTGCATAGGATCGGGAAAAGAAGAAGGGGGATCAAGAAACAAACAAGAAGAATGACTTAAATAAAAATCAAGCGGGGGAGTGATCCCGGTCTCACTCCCATCAGGTTGGGGAAGTAAAATAATGTCGGCATTGTCGACAATGCCGCAAGGTTCGGTGGGATCAATGGTGGGCTTCTCCAAGATTTGCACTTCCTCCACCGGTGTTGAGGACAAATCCTCTTCACCAAGAAGGTTGTGCTCCTCCATTAGAATAGACACAACACAAAGATCGCTCGCCTCCTCTTGCGACGCATCTTCAACAATATTATCAGAAATAAATGTAATAGAATGCACAATAGGGGGAGGGATAAGGCTTGAAAAAGAATCAAGCACCGATTCCTCACAAAAAATCGAATCTATGCATGGTGATATATGTACAGGGGAGATGGGCTCAATCGTGTCAGAGTCTGGATTAGCCACACATCTGGTGACTGTGTCCACATCATACCCTTCAAAACTTGAAGGTGAAATGGACAAAAAACTGGATGTTGAAGGTGTGCTGCAAGAAGTAGGAGTCGGGACGATCCGGATATCCGGCTCGTCATCCTCGTCCAATTGGCGAAGGAATGCAGCACAATCCTTCAAGGCATGATCCATGCTTTGACAAAACAAGCACTGCCTTGCAGGCTTCTTTGGCACAGCGGGAGCTGAAGCCGAAAAGAAGTGTGACGGTAAAGGCTCAGCAGAATAGCCATAGGACTTACGCGCCCCATATGGAGTACAAGACGAAGTCGGTGCTCCATATGCTGGGCTTTGAGTACTAGGGCTATTATCTCCCTTTGGACATCTATCACTAGCATGCAAAATATCTCCACAAAAGCGTCAACGAATATTAAAAGAAGCCCACATAATGTGAAGATAACAAGATTCAAATGGAAAACACTATTGTGCAAAATAATACACCCTACAAAAATTTACTAAGCAACCCAATAAAAACAGAAAAACAGAATAAGAAGAAATAAAACAAAAAGGATGCAATAAACAAATGGAAGGGCTTCTTTCTCAGATTCTCCCTCTCCAGAAAACTCACACGCCTGTGTTCCCCGGCAACGGCGCCAAAAACTTGATGGCGCAAATCTTAGCACACCGCTATAGGCGGTAGTAAAACTGCGACACGAAACGGCAGTGTACCGATCGTTCAAGTAATATAAAACGAGGAGTAATCCCCGAGTATCGAATCTCGAGGGAACACAGTAAGGTGGAGCTATCTATCGAGGAAGGACTTGAGATCGAAGTCCTTTAAGGCAGATGGACTGCGGAAACGGGGGGGGGGGGGGGGGGGGGGGGGTTGATTTGGTTTGTGGAAAATAAAGTGAAAAATCTATCACTACTCCTATGCGATGCCGCTATGCAAAGCTTCGCTTGGCGGAATGGAATCTACGTAGGCCTTGAGCGCGCTACTTCGTAAGGGCGGATGGACGAGTAGGCAAATGGAATGAGGGTCGTAAGCACCTCTTCGACACGCACGCCACTAGCAATTGCTAGTGCGGCAACGAACGTCACGACGGGATGGATGATGGAATGGGGCGCACCTCAAGCAACATAAACATAAAATGACATCACATAGACATGAAATCAAGAAATATAAACAAGTTTATGCACTCTACTTCATCATAATAGTGAGATCCACACATATACATAACAATAAGAGAAGTACAAGGCAAGAAATCGACCGAATCCAAAGTCTTGTTGAAGATTCACGGTTGAAATCGCTGGGTTGTCAACCCGCGTCCAAGCTCGGTCAGCAACTACGTCCGGGGTAGAGAGAGCTGTCACTACTCTCCAATGGACCCGTCTTCTTCGTCTCACGATCCGGAGGAGGTTGCAAGCTTCCTCTTGCTTGAAGATGATGGCATATAGATCTCTCTTGAAGCCCTAGGATGAAGGAGGAGGCCAAAGGGACGAAACCCCGGTGGAAAAGGCGGAATCGCGCTGCTGTACGGCGCGTACGGATCTCTGTCGTTTAGGTCGAAACTGCAGCTTTTATAGAAAATTGTCAGAAAATTGGTCGCGCACGGTCAAACGCACGACCGTGCGTCGATCGTGCGATACTTAAGCTCAGCAGGCGTGCAGGGGAAGAAGACCTTCTGCCCGTGCGATTTGTTCACGCACGACCAACACTGCCCGTGCGCAAAGACGCACGGGTAAACTCTGACGCTCCGTTTTCTACCCAGACACAAATGCACGACCGCCACCGACCGTGCGATATGCACAAAAATGACTTCTGGGGAAAACGGGACGATCAGGTCACCTGCATATAAGAGCAACAGCTGGGAATACACATCCAGCAGCACAGAGATACAGAAAATACAATGGGGAGCACGAAGTGCTTACCCCCAACAACAAAGTGCGCAATTGCACACAAAAACAGGCACAACTATATACTTCTAATAAAAGCATGAATAAAGGAAATTTGAACGAAACTGAAGCACAAAAGCAGAAAAACTAGCCTAAATGAGTCCGAAAATAGGTATATAATAGGGACTCATCAGCTACCTCCTTGAAGGTAACTACTCCAACTTTGATCTTCCCATATCCTTTGGTTTGTCCACAGTTGGAGTCTCCAAAGATCACCTTGGGTCCAAGATTTGCCTTGTAGTTGCTCAGGTTGGCCTTGTTTCCTATCATATGCTTTGAACAACCACTATCCAAATACCATTGTTGATTTTTGCTTGGATAGCCTTATACCTGCAAAAAAAAAATAGTTGTTCTTGACCCAGACTACCTTGGGTCCTTTTGTCTTTCCATAAAAATCTGAAATAAAAGACATTTCAGGCTGCTCCTTATAACCTTGTGGATGATATCTCCTTGGAGGAATTATCCATTTAGTGAAAGGATTCTTAGTATATTTAGAATAAGAATTCTTCTGATTTTCTGTATATTTTCCGTTCGATGAACTGGACTGATTTCGTCGATCACCGTTCGACGAATGGATGTGCTATCTTCGAGCGTCGTTCGAATAATAACTATACTTGAAATCTATCTTCAGAGTTCATTGATCTCCGTTCGACGAAGTGAATTCATTTCATCGAGCTCCATTCGATGAATTCTGCTAAATTCCTTTATTCTTAACAACCTTGCTTGAAATGTTTTTATTTACTTCTACAACCTCTTTGCTCTTAGCAGAAATGAATTTTATTGGTGTAGAAAGTATGTTCTTCTTAATAAGAGGTGGCTCACTTGATGATGCACCTAAGCCCAGTTTGCCACTTAATCTGGCATTTACTGTGCTTGTGATGTCCATCAGTTTGATACTTCTCCCACTTAGGGATTCTTCAAATTTTTTCGCCTCAGATAGTTTATTCTCAATGAGAATAATATGTTCTCTAGAGGCAGCCAAATCTTTCTTAAGATTAGCATTTTCTTCACTAAGTTGGTTCATTTCAGCCAACTTATTTTTGAGAGTGATTATTTCCTTCTCAGATTTGATTAAGTCTAAGTAAAGAACTTTGAATTGATCTTTGAATTCAATTGAATTGAAATCAAAATTAGAGATTACCTGATCAACATCATTGTCAGACTCTGATTCTGATTCTTCTAAATTATTTGCTGAGACATTGATAGCCATCATACAGAGACTTCTTTCTTCTTCATTATCCTCATCATCACTGGAGCTGGATGAAGATGCATTTTCTGACTCACTGCTTGAGTCATAAATGGCCATCAAGCACTGGTCATTCTCCTTTGATTCTTCTTCATCACCAGAAGAACTGGATGAAGACTCTGACTCAGTTTCACTCCAAGTTTTAGCTACAAATCCTCTTCCCTTATGCTTGTGCTTGTGGGAGGAAGACTTGCTGGAGTGCCTCTTGTCTTCTTTCTCATTTCTCTTCTCCTTCTTCTGATTCTCTGGACACTCAGGCAGAATGTGTCCAGGTTTCCTGCAGTCAAAACAAATTATTTCTTTAGAACTTGATTTGTCATACCTTGGCTTTTCCCTTGATCTGGAATCCTTCTTTCTGAAATCCTTTCTATCCATCTTGAAAAACCTTTTGGCTAGAAGGTTCATGAACTCCACTTCTCCTGGAGCTTTTTCTTCTTCTTCCGTAGCTTGGAATGCTATACTTTTCTCCTTCTTGGATGCTGGAGATGAAGTAGATTATTCAGCTTCTCTGGATTTGATAAGCTGCTCATAGAATTTGAGTTTGCCTAACAAGCTCTCAGTGGAGATCTCATTAAGGCTTCTGGCTTCCTTGATTGGTGTTTGCCCAGAAAGCCCGCGACCTCCTCTTACTGGCCAATTTCTTCAGTTGCAGCGGTCTCAGTTTGTGTGATCGCCCAGACCGCCAGCTACCTTCTCAACCAGGATTTTCTAAGTACCAAGCGGTCAGGACAGTGTAGACCGTCAGTTTAAGCGGTCTGATCGTTTTTCCTTATCTTTGTTATTTGCACCTCTTCTCCCTGCCCGGCTCTCCTGTATCCCGGGCAGCCCGTAGTTTATCATTCTGCCCGTTTGGGCAGCCCCCTCGTCTATAAATAGAGGTGTAGGGGTACCAGAAAAGGGACTTGATTCGGGGGCTCCAGCTTACAACTTGTGTAAGCGGTCTCATTTTTTCGTGATCGCCATTTTACGATCGCCTTCTCTTTTTTCCAGCATCTTCTGTCTTAGTAACCTGAACTTCGTAGTTTTCTCCCGTCCCCTTTAGTGTGAATTTTGGAGGTACCATTTTTGGCACCAACAGAACGAACACGCGACCTTCAGATTCGAAGTGTCAGGTGAATTTTAGACTTCCAAGATGGCTGATCGCCGTAGAGGTCATCCCCTGCGATCTCCTAGCGTTCACCCTTCCGATCACAACCCTTAGAAGCGCTTAAGCGCCGCTTCGAGCTTCGTGTTGAGCAGGCTCTCCGCGAGGCCGCCCGAGCTAGGCAGGAGACCGCTTCTGTTCAGCAGGAGATCGCGCGGTCTCAGCAAGAGGCCGCTCGAGATCGGCAAGAAGTCGTCCAGACTCAGCAGGAGTCCGCAAAGCAAATTGAGGCTATGAACCAGGTTCTAGTCGCGATCTCCCAGAAAATCCTTCCTCAAGCCTCTCAGATCGCTACTCCTGACCGAGTGGCAAGCGGTCACCCTAGCGATCATCCCGTCTTCCAGCCCGCAGCTCCTCAGCGATCTCAGCATGAGGAGTTCGCCGCTCGTCATAATTCCTTCCGAGCCGCAGCCCAGGGGCCTCCGGCTCAGACCCTGAACTTTGAAGAAGGGTTTGCTTACCCTCAAGCTCCTCCTACTTCCTTTTTTCCTCCTCTGGGGCCTTCTGAATTAGGGGAGCCCTCCCCCTTTACCGATGAAATTCATCGGGATCCCATTCCTCACGGGTTCAGAGAACCTCGACTCCCTGTGTATACGGGAGAGACCGACCCCATGTGTCATCTTCAAGCCTTCGAGTCTGCCGTGGCTCTCAGGAACATTTCAGATGGAGTGAGGTGCAAGCTGATGGTCACCTCCTTCGATGGGTCAGCCATGGAATGGTTCTATAAGCTGCCTTGCCAGTCTATCCCAAGCTTTGCTGCCCTAAGGCAAGAGCTCCTCCTGAGGTTCGCCACTGCAAAGAAAAGGAAGAGTGGTCCTGCGACCCTCTTCAAGATAAGGCAAGGGCACAACGAAACTGCAGCGCATTTCGTTGACCGTTTTCAGAAAGAGATCCTGGGAGTCAGAGACATGGATCCCGAGCTCTATATGGTAGCTTTGATCAGCGGCCTGCAGGAGGGTCCTCTGAAGTTCAAAGTCACAACCAAAGAGCCTGGCTCCTATCAGGAGCTGATCAGCATTGCCAATCGCTGTATAGAAGGGGAGATCAACAACCCCACCTATGTGAGCAATCTGACCAACAGAGCCACTCAGAAAGGCTCTGCGGGATTCTATCCTGCTCCATCTTCCTCGAAAACTAGACAAGAGCTTCCACCTCCAGTTCCGAGAGGTAAGAATTACCGCAACAACCGCTTCAATCGAGGTAATCAATTTTTCCCACCTCAAAATTCATTTCTTCAAACTCCTGCTACTCCTGCTCCGCAAGTCACCCCCATCCACCAGATCCAGTATACTCAACCTCCTCTTCTACCCATTCCTTCACTTTATAATGAATCCCAAGAGTCCTTCACGGACTTTGGTGTTTCTATGAATGAAGTGCTGCAAGTCCTTCAGAAACAGCCCTTTTTTAAGAGGCCAGCTCCGCTGAATTCTGACCCGAAAACCAGAAACCCAACCCTCTACTGTGAGTATCACAGAGATAGAGGGCATTTGACAGAGGATTGTAGAGCTCTCCGCCTATTTTTAGAGAAACTATTAAAGGAGGGAAAGCTCCGCGATCTCATTCAAAAGAATGACTCTGCCAAAGCTTCAACCTCCAAGGCCAAGGAGGTAGCAGAAGTTCACTGGGAGTGCGAGGAAGTAGATGATGTTGGCCATCTGGGCAACATCGGTTTTCCCAGCGAATGCGTGGACGCTAATGATGAGGGTGCCTTGGGCAACCTTTTCTTCATCCATGGGGGTGCAGGCCCGGAGTCCTCGAGAAAGGCAAGTCTGAAGAGAGTTTATCAGTCAGAGGTTGCCGCTACTTCTTCGACTCCGATTCGAGGGACGGTCACTTTTGGAGATGAAGATCTTCCTCAGACCGCAAATCCCTTTGATGATGTAGTCGTCATCAAAGCTGTGATCGAAAACTATACGGTGGAAAAAATTCTAATAGATACGGGGAGCTCAGTCAATGTGCTTTTCAAGCCTGCCTTTGAGGCGTTAAAGACAGGTAAACCCCTCCTATCAACTGAAGGACCTCTTTATGGTTTTTCAGGAGAAAAGAAAGAAGTTGAAGGGCTCGTCACCCTCTCCGTGATTCTTGGAGGAATAGTAAGGCTGGTCAAATTTATAGTCGTTGATGCTCCCAGTAGCTACAACGCAATTTTCGGGAGACCTTTCCTGAACGGGTATCAAGCCATTGTCTCCACTTATCATCAAGCGGTGAAGTTCGCCTTGAATGGCAAACAACATCGAATCAGGAGCGACCCCAGGAAAGCTAGAGAATGCTATGTAAAGACGGTCAACATGATCATGTCTTCTCCACCCCAGGAAGTTATGATGACTGAATCCATTGAAGTTCCTGAACAAGTTCAAGTTGCAGAAGAAGTGGAGGATGTGAGAGATGGAGTCCGCTTGGAACCTGCCCAAGCAACTCAAAATGTTCAGATCAGCGAGGAAGATGAGAGCAAGAGCCTCTCCATCAACGCTGAATTATCTAAAGCCGACAAGAGTCAGCTCATCTCTTGTCTCCTGCAAAATTTAGATATCTTCGCTTGGTCGGCAGACGACATGCCTGGAGTGAATCCGGATGTTGCTTGCCATCACCTCAACATTAGTCCAAACGTCATTCCGGTCCAGCAGAAGAAGAGAACTGTTGCAACTACTCTGGCTCAACCTATCCGTGAAGAGGTAGAGAAGCTTCTGAAGGCAAAGTACATTCAACCAATCCAATATCCGGAGTGGGTGTCAAACGTTGTAATGGTAACTAAGCCGGGTGGAAAGTGGAGGATGTGTGTCGATTTTACCAAACTCAATAAAGCTTGCCCCAAGGATTGCTATCCCTTGCCTCAGATAGATTCTTTAGTGGATTCAGCGGTAGGTTATTCTTTTATGAGTTTTTTAGATGCTTTTTCAGGTTATCACCAAATCAGGATGCATAAACCGGATATACCGCATACTTCGTTTATCACAAATGATGGTTGCTTCTGTTATCTCGTGATGCCTTTTGGGTTGAAGAATGCTGGAGCAACTTATCAAAAAATGATGGATACAATTTTCAAAAGTCAGAAGGCAAGAAACCTTGAGGTGTATGTCGATGACCTCTTGGTGAAAAGCAAATCCTTCTCCTCTCATCTCGAAGATCTCTCGGAAACTTTTGCAACCCTACGAACCTTCAATATGAGGTTGAATCCATTGAAGTGTGTTTTCGGAGCAAACAAAGGTACATTTTTGGGTCATCTCCTCACTCCAGAAGGGTTAGAACCCAATCCAGACAAGGTAAAAGCTATTTTGGAAATGCCTCCTCCCAAAACTCCAAAAGAAGTTCAACAGTTAGGAGGAAGAATGACAGGCTTGAGTCGATTCATCTCCCGGTCAGGGGATAAAAGTGCACCTTTCTTTAAGACCATCCGGGGAGGGGCCAAGTTTGAATGGACTCAAGAGTGTGATGATGCTTTCAATCAGCTTAAAAAGCAGTTAACTTCAATTCCTCTACTCCAAAGCCCGCGAGAAGGGGAAGAACTTTTTCTGTATTTGGGAGTTGGCGCCGATGCTATAAGCTCTGTTTTGGTCCGAGAAGAGAAAAAGAAACAATTTCCAGTTTACTATGTAAGCCGAATTCTGAAGAATGTAGAGACTCGATATCCAATCCTAGAGAAGCTAGCCTTAATGCTCGTAATTTCAGCAAGAAGACTAAGACCGTATTTTCAAGCTCATTCGATTTTAGTCGTCACTGACCTTCCATTGAAAAATGTCTTGGAAAAACCAGAACATTCAGGGAGGTTGGCAAAGTGGGCAATAGAGCTTAGTGAATTTGATATATCCTATGTTCCAAGGGTGGCAATCAAAGCTCAAGTTTTAGCAGACTTCATGGTGGATGCCAAAGAAGCTGAGTCTCAGAAGGTCGGGGTCCCCCTAGCCTGGAAAATCTTCGTTGATGGAGCCTCCGGGAAAAATTCTTCCAGAGTCGGAATTGTCTTAATCAATCCAAACGGAGTAAGATTGGATCAGGCCCTGAAGTTCTACTTTCAAGTAACAAATAATCAGGCAGAATATGAAGCTTTGTTAGCCAGTCTTAAGTTTGCAAGAGAGCTGGGAATTGATGATGTCAAAGTCTTCACAGATTCTTTGGTGATGGCTTCTCAAGTAAATGGAGCTTTCGAAACTAGAGATAGCATTTTAAAGCGGTATCTAACTCTGGTAAAAATCAAGGTAGGAAAATTCAAAAGTTTTGCTATCGAGCATATTGCAAGAGGTGAGAACGTGGAAGCAGATGAATTGGCAAAATTTGGACTCCCCTCGGGAGGAACAACTTCGGAATTGTTCCGCCCAGCAATTGAAGAAGGAGAGGTTATGGAAATTGATCAGCATCCGTCTTGGATGGATCCATTTGTTCAATATCTTTCGACTGGAGTTTTCCATTCAACAATAAAAGATAGGAAAAGGTTTAAGCAGAAAGCAGCTAACTATTATCTTGTTGCAGGAGTACTTTATAGGAGAACTTTCCTATCACCATTAGCACGGTGTGTTTCGGAAGGAGAGATTCCAGCGATCCTTCAGGAGGTCCATTCTGGAGAATGTGGAAGTCACTCTGGAGCTAGAACTTTGGAGAAAAGGATTCTGAGGCAAGGCTATTTTTGGCCCCAGAAAAGGAAGGATGCGGAAAAGTTTGCTAAGAAATGTGTAAAGTGCCAGAAGTTTGCTCCTCTCCAAAATCAGCCGGCTCAACAACTCAAGCCAATAGCAACTCCATGGCCATTTGCAGTTTGGGGAATGGATTTGATTGGGCCTTTCCCTATGGCAAGTGGGCAACGACGATATATTATAGTCATGATTGACTATTTCAGCAAATGGATAGAGGCAAAAGCATTGGCCAAAATTACCACTCAAGCCGTGAAAATTTTTATTTGGGGAGAGATAGTGTGTCGACATGGGATTCCAATGGCAATCATCACGGATAATGGTTCTCAGTTCAATAATTCGACTCTTATTAATTTCTGTAAGCAAATTGGCATCGAACTACGTTTCGCTTCCGTACATCACCCTAGAAGCAATGGACAGGTAGAAGCCGCCAACAAACTCATCATAAATCTCTTGAAAAAGAAAGTAGAAAATGTCAGGGGCAACTGGGCAGAACAATTACCTTCCGTCTTATGGGCCTTGAGGACAACTCCAAGTTCTGCTACTGGAGAAACTCCGTTCAAACTGTCACACGGTTCCGAAGCACTTATTCCGGTGGAGTTTGAAGTAAAAAGCCCAAGAGTGTTATTGGCACAACAAAATCAAATTGATTGGATGGAAGGAAATGATGAAGAGCTAAAATGCAACCTTGATTTAACTGAAGAATTGAGAGATACGGCAATCATCAGACAAGAAGAGGTGAAAAGAAGGATGGCGAGGCTGTTCAATAAAAACGTAAGAACCAAAGAATTTGCTGTTGGAGATCTAGTCTTGAAGAAGTTAGATGCAGCAGCAAGAGCCGGTTCGGTTGGAAAGCTTAACCCTGGGCAGGGCCGTTCGTGGTGAAGAATGTGCTTAAAATGGTGCTTACCATCTCCAAACTTATGAAGGAAAAGAGCTGCCTCATTCATGGAGCGGAGATGATCTCAAGATTTTCTTCTCTTAAGTGTTCGTATCTGATTCATTCATTTCTTTTTCCTCACTTAAAACATCACGCAGGTATTATCAAAGCATTCGCAATACGAGTGATGGGTGACAAGTCTTAAAAATAAGTTGATTTTTGAAAAAAAGCTAAAAAACCTGTCAAGTGAGATATCGACGGATCCTACTATCTTCCCCCTCGACTTGTCAGCTCGACGTGTAATTCTGCCAGGACCACAGATGTCGGGGAGATTTCGAATCTGTGTAGCAGTAGCTCGCCAAGCTCGAACGGTGGAAGTTTAGGATACCGGGTCCTTGCTGACATCTGGCACACCTCAGCTTTTCAAGGGGGTCTGGGTGGCTGGCTCAGCTCTGTCATGCAATAGGAAGGACATTGTTACGATCTTAATGATCTTTCAGGGAAAGCAATGTCGGTATAGCCTCCGCGGCATGACCACACCTGCCCTACAGATCATTTTGGTTTGTAACTCTCGAATACTCGTTGAAGCATGGTTAGGTAAGGGGCGGTCAGAAACATCCATGACCGTCGCCTGAACCTTGGATTGGCATGTTTGCAGTAAACTCGGAAATCCTTTTAAAAAGGCAATGTCGGTATAGCCTCCGCGGCATGACCACACCATCCTTTTGGGTCATCTTTGAGATCCCTTTTTCTCATCTTCTTACTACAAAAAAAAAATCTCTTAATCCTTGTACTGAGATCGGGCGGTCAGCAGTTTATGAGACCGCATATTCTTCTTTCCTACAAAGAGTGATGTCGCTTATGATCATCAGATGAAATTTTTTCCAGGATAATTGAGGTCGCTATTCAGGAATCTTCTATGCCAGCCCGATAGAGGTCGGCCCGGTCTCAGTAAGAACGAGATTCCGATATTCCCTGTTATTCAAAGTTACATGAAATAATCATGATGTTCTGTTTCTTATCAAGAGAAAGTGGGGTTTTTTCTTCAAGGGCGGTCTGAATATAATGAGATCGCTGAACTGAATTCATGAAGAGTTATTTCCTTTTTTCAAGTAATAACCTTGACTATCAAGGGATCTTTATCAGACGGATTTCCTGAAAGTCATTTGGGCGACGATCACCCAGAGTTCAATAAGTTCAAATCTTCAAGTTAGTTTCTTTGTATCGCGATCTGTGTAATATGAGACCGCATGACTGTTGCAAATAAATTGGTTATTTTTCTGATCACAGTTAAATTGCTAAATATTCTTTCAGTGGTTTGATTATCTACGCAAAAGTATCAGTTTTTCCTTCAGTCCTTGATGTCTTTTTCAAGAGATCGCCATCTGTAGTTCTTTAATGTTGATATAAAAATTACGTGATAAACCTAAGGCATTGAGATCGAATGCCGATTTTTGAACTCAGAAGAACAAATAAATGTACATCAAAAACAAGTTCACCCAGAATCTAACAAAAATCCAATTTTCATATATATTCTAAAATATCTGTTACAACGAGACCGCTCGGTCTCCAAAAAAAATATATATATATCACTACAATTCATTCCTTTTTTGATCTCTTCGGAGATCGCTCATCTGAAGAAGTGGAGTCAGTGTCTGCAGAAGATTCTTCCGATTTACTAAGAGGAATTCTTGATCCAGAGCTAGAACCCGAGCTTGAGTCCCGGCCTTGAGTGTAGCGGCTTCCGCTTTCTTCATCTTCGATCACCACGTCTTCATTTTGACTCGCGGTCTCGTCAACAAAATCCGCGGTCTCTTCAGCAGTTGCAGATTGCTCTTCAATCCTCTGAGCCGCATCAGGGAAGAGATCGGCAAATGTAATGTCCTTATACTCTTCAGTAAAACCACCTCGACCTCGAACCTCATTCAGCACTTGGTCGGCGGTCTCCTTAATGTGATGCATCATAGCCCTCTGAAAAGCTGGATTTTCAGGGTCATAAGCTGCATTTTCAGATTGCTGCAAAAGAGATATATGTTAGACCACGCGATCATAGGTAACGCATTCATAAAACACAGTAAAATTCTCACTTTTCTTTCTTCTTGCAAGGCAGCTATTTCGTCCAGAGCGCTGCGAAGAGACCGCCCCATATGGTGATTTAAGCTCGCACTCCTAGCGGTCACCTGGGCACAGAGGTCGGGGAGAGCATCGGTCTCTATATTCAATATTTCGTTTGTATTCTTTTTTCCATACAGAGCCGAAGTGACCGCATATGCGTGGCGGGTCACTTTTCCACTCCATAAAGGGAGATCGGTGGAAACCTTCACAGATCTTCCTTTGGCCGCCCACTTGAGGAGAGGTTTTCCTTTAATATCTTTCATTTTTCTTTTGAAACCAATCAATGGAAAATCTCGCTCGGCGGTCTCAGAGGTGGTGCCAAACACATCGGCTTTGCGCTTCAGCCTTCTCTCCCGCTGAGTGAGAGTTTCTGCTGCTGGGGAGATAGGATCTTGTGTAGGGACCGCAAAGGTCGCTAGAAGTAAAAAAAAAAGAATTAGGAAATGCATTCAGAATGCATGAAAGGAAATTGTTCGAGACCGCAAGAAAAATTTACTTTCAGCAGGGACGATCTCGGCGACCTCGGGCCAGATCGCTAAATAATGAACAAGATCGATCCTCTTGCCCGCCAAGAAAGCCAAAATCTTCAGCTCCTCTTCCGAGACCGCTTTTATCTTCTTAAAGACGTTGTCAGGTCGCGGAGAGGGAGAGCTCCTGAGACCGCCAAGGTCACCTTCAAAGACAAGAAATCTCTCCGTCCAGAAAGAGATTTTGTTAGGAAGATTAAGAATTTTTATTCCTTCTGCTGAGAAGTACATCAGCCCTTTAAACTCTTCCTTCTTCTTACCTTCCTTCAGAACTTTTGCAGTAAAAGTTGCGCGGAACAGGTTCATCGTAAATGTCACTTTTGCCGATCTCAAATAATTTATGAAGACATTAATCAGACCGATCGAGTTTGGAGGCAACTGAGCGAGCACAAAGCCATAGTACTCCAAGATCTCTAGCCATTCCCAGGGAAGGGGAATTCTCAACCCTAGGTCAAAATGATCGATAGGGATGATAATTTTTCTTTCCTCTCCAAAGTTCAGCCTTTAATGTTCAGCTGGCGGTTTTACAACTATCTGTGTCTGAATCATGTGCTTCTTAATGAAATCGATATACTCGTCCTTTGATAAGTGGCTTTGCTTGTGATCGGCGTTCAAGAAAGTATTAGCAGAAGAGGCACGAGCGGACACCATTTTGCGTGATCGCTGAGATCGGTGTTTAGCACGCATACAAAAGAATATGAAATGAAGAGTATGAAGACAGCTATTTATAGAAGCTGAAGGGTCATTTCGTAATCATTACTTTCTGCAGATCGTCCAGCAAAAAGCCTCTCAGACCGCTCGATCTATGCTAAGCTAAGTGAGGATATTCCATTTTGGCGATCTCAATAAATAAAATATAGACGCAGTAACAGGCAGTCCATGCATAAAGAGATTGAAATCAAAGAAATAAAGACCGCACAAGACATAAAATTGAAAAGATCACAAAAATAGATGGAACATTAATAGCGAAAATATTACAAGGCAAAATTTTTAAAATTCAGAGACCGCTCGGTCTCAAAACAAATGATCATCTCCTAGAAGGCCTGTTTCTTCCAACATGAGCTGCGACATCTTGCATATCATTCACTGCGGCCATAACTGACACCAAGCTGTGATTAGCCAGCATCGCAGACCGGTGAATTTTCGACATTTCCTTGTCCACCTGTTCCATAGGGATCAGCGCAATTTCAGGCTGCGATCTCTCCGCTGGATGATCGCTGGAGGTGCCCGGTCGCATCAGCATTTTTCCATGACCGCGCCTCAGCCTCTCATTCTCCGCAGACAGCGCCGCAGCTTTTCCCTTATAGTACTCAGTCTCCTTTTCGGCTTTCTTGAGAGCTCGAGCGATCTCTGCAACTCTCAGATCGCATTCTTCACGAATCCGCTTCTCATTACTGCGCAATTTTTCTTCGAGATTACGGATCTGATCGTTCTGAGTCCGCTCCCTCATCAGCATAGAACGAACATCCTCGAACATGGGGTTGAGGATGTTGGTTAACTGAGGGGAGATCTCAATATGCCGAGGAAGTTCTCCCTCCTCGATCTCAACATTTTCATTATCTGCGGTCACAAGAGATGGGTTATTTCAATCATGAGCATGCAATCAAATAAGCTCTTTAAATGAACAGAAAGAGTACTTGGAAAGAAGTTAAGACCGCAGTCACGTAAAGCTCTTCTGGTATCTTTAGTGACCGCGGGATCGACGGTCAGAGAAAGGCGATCTGATCCCCTTAAGCGCTCCAGATCCATTCTTTCCAAATCTCTTTTCTGCGATTTTTCTCCCTCTTTTCTTCTCCTTTTTAATTCTTCATTACTTAAGAGGATGTCATCGGTCTCAATAAAAACGATCTCATGTTTTCTTTCAGGAGAAGCAGAGCGAACTATAGGTAATGAAAGGAACTTGACCGGCTGAGGAATCATTTTATACTTACCAGCTCGCAAAATCGAGACCGCCGCCGCACGATCTGCTGCAGCCTTGTTCAAACAGTCTCCCTGAAGAGAATCATTTGGGAAACCGCTAGAAAGCGCAGCTTTCTCCTTGGCGATCTGCAACCTCTCCGCGATCTCCTCAGTATTTTTATTTTCTGCGGTCTGCAAGATCGCAGCCTTTTCCCTCTCTTCAGCGATCAAGGCCGCCTTTTCCTCAGCAATCCTGACCGTTTCCTTCCTCCTCTCCTCAGCGATTAGAGCTGCCTTCTCCTCGGCAGCCCTAAGCGCCTCTTTCTCCCGTTCCTCCTCAGCGATCTTAGCCGCTTCTTTCTTCTTTTCTTCCTCTTCTTTCTCCTTTTTTCTTCTCTTCTCCCTCACCTTATCCTTCCTCTTCTTCTCATCAACCTTTTTCTTCATCTCTTCTTTCTCTTTCCTTTCTTTCTCCCCTTTTTCTCTTTTCTCTTCCTTCTCTTTCTTCTTCCCATCCTCCTCCTTCGCCTTGATCGCCGTATCAACGATCTCCTTTTCCCCGTCAGCGATCTCCTTCTCTCTGTTAGCGATCTCCTTCTCAACAACGACATTTCTAAGAGCAGAAGCTTCAAGGGGATCCAACACCTGCAACGATGAAAAAGACGAATTGTTAGAAGAAGCTTCATCAAGATAGGCGATTAATTCAGAATCATCCTCTCTTGATAAAACTGAGATCGCAGGAGGGAAGGAGGGATCGCCCTTAACGCTCACCTTAGAAGTTTCCACGATAATCTCCGGATCGGTAGATTCAGACAGTGTGATCGCCCCCGAGGCGATCACGTCTTTTTCTTCCTCATTTTTTCTGCTTCTTTTATAAGTTAAACTGGAAGGGCTTGAATCTTTTCTCTTCTTGCTCTCAGCAGCTTCCACGCGATCAGCAATTTTTTGCCTTAGAGATTCTGCCTCGGCCTGTTTCTGACGCAGACCGGCCAAAATGGTTTCGGTAGAAGCGGTCTCGGGTGGTTTGGAAATTGTTTGATCTAGCATGTCCAGGGTTTTCTGACAGTCAAAGGAAATGGAAAAGTCAGATAATTTCAATACAGGATCTGAAGAAGCATTAGATGGCTCAGGAATAACAGAGACCGGCACAACTGAACTCTCAGGAAGCTCAGATTTCTTCGGAGATCGGGCGGTCCCCTTTGAAGCGCTCGCTTTCGTCAAAATTTTTGGTGCCTTCTTCCCTTTCTTCGAGCTAACATTTTCCTTTTTCCCAGGAGAGTTCGTTTTTGATGGAAGAACTTTTAAGAGGTCAAGCATCGTCATCTTTGTAGGAGATCGCGCCTAGCAACTCTTCAGTGACCGCTCGAGGATTGGGTTTTCACAATATCTTGGAATATGAAGATATCAACCGGTATTTATAGATCAAGACGCATTTATGACGGTCGTGGTCTCCGCGGTCAGAGTTAACATTTTCGAAGTTCCAGGCGCAACTTAAAAATGTGCGGGGATTATGTTTGCCCAGAAAGCCCGCGACCTCCTCTTACTGGCCAATTTCTTCAGTTGCAGCGGTCTCAGTTTGTGTGATCGCCCAGACCGCCAGCTACCTTCTCAACCAGGATTTTCTAAGTACCAAGCGGTCAGGACAGTGGAGACCGTCAGTTTAAGCGGTCTGATCGTTTTTCCTTATCTTTGTTATTTGCACCTCTTCTCCCTGCCCGGCTCTCCTGTATCCCGGGCAGCCCGTAGTTTATCATTCTGCCCGTTTGGGCAGCCCCCTCGTCTATAAATAGAGGGGTAGGGGAACCAGAAAAGGGACTTGATTCGGGGGCTCCAGCTTACAACCTGTGTAAGCGGTCTCATTTTTTCGTGATCGCCATTTTACGATCGCCTTCTCTTTTTTCCAGCATCTTCTGTCTTAGTAACCTGCACTTCGCAGTTTTCTCCCGTCCCCTTTAGTGTGAATTTTGGAGGTACCATTTTTGGCACCAACAATTGGCCAGATCCTAGAGTCCCATGTGCTGGGGAGGCACATTAGGATCTTATCATTGATCTCAGTGATGGAGATCACTTTGTCCAAGGTCTTCAGCTTATTTATTATGAGGCTGAGCCTGTTGTACATATCAGCTACACTTTCATTTTCTCCCTTTTTGAAATTCTCGTACTGAAAAATAAGGTGAGATCTTCTATCCTTTCTTTCATCTGCTGATCCTTCAACCATATTGTTGAGTGAGATCCAGATCTCCCATGCAGAAGCGCATTCCACAACTCTTTGGAAAATGTCATCTGACATTGTTTGTGCCAAAATATTCATAGCTTTGGCATCTGCACTTCTCTGCTTCTTCTGTGCATCTGTCCATTCAGGTGGTGGAACAGCATTGTTGTTAGTTGTGGCTTCAGCACTTGTTGCTGCTGTAGGAGCTGGAGGTCCTATCAAATAACATTAAAGATTTCTTCGTTCATAGAATTCATGCACAATCTTATCCTTGGTTTTCATAGTGCAAACTTATTGAGATTGCACATAGGAGGTCTTGTGCTAGAATATTCTTTGTTCTGTGCCATGAGTTTTTAGAAAAAGAAAACTCTAAAATAAATTTAAGATCTAATTGATCTTTTTGATTCAGGTGTTAGCCTGTATACAATCAACCTCCCTCTTATACCAATTGAAAGTGAGGTTAGATCTTATATTTACTCTAAAGGGGGAGGGGGGTGAATAGAGTATTAAAATTTTTTCACTTATTTTTAATAGCAGAATTAAAGTAGTGTTACTTATATGTATATTGCAGAGTAAGTTATAAAATAAATAAAACAAATCAGCAAACAGCACAACACACAGAAGATCACAACACAGAGGACACAAGGATTTTTATAGTAGTTCCCCAATAAACCTGGGTACGTCTACTCTTCTACCACACTTGGTAGGATCCATTAGATTTTTGATCAGGTACCCTATCACCAAGGGAGTTTTGATCAGGTGTCCACACACCAAGTGAGCTTTTGATCAGGTGCTCTAACCAAACCATAGCTTTTTGTTCAGGTGCCCTACAACCAATGGGTTAACTTTTGAAGGGAGTTATAACCCTGTACAAGATGAGGTAAAGGAGGGTTATGAAGTTCTTCTCTGTCAATATTCTGAGAGAAGACTCTAGTGGATTGTTGATGCTGTAAAGCTCCCCTGTATGATATAAAATTGTTGACAGTTGAGGATGGAAGCTTTCTTTTGAATGTACTGATCTTCCTGTAACTGATGAATCTGAAAGAATAAGTTCCTCGGATTATTGTTGCTCTTTGAAGATTTGATCTAGCAGCTGATGACTGAGAGAGTAGAGTTGATGTTCTCAGTGAATGAGTGCTGCTTGAGGAAGAAGAAGATCTGTAAAGCTTTTCTTTCTTTCTTTCTTTCTTTCTTTTTTCTTTCTTTTTTTTTTCTTTCTTTCTTTCTTTCTTCTTCCTGTACTACTATTCTGTAATCTCTTACTATTCTGTAATGTGATACAGTATATCTTCTTTTCTTATTCCCTTTTGAAATCTCTGACAGATTTGAAGTTCAAATCCCTTATTTTTAAGGAATAAAATATTCTGAAAGAGATATATCTGGTACTGCAAATATGATGCGCCGTTTACCTTTTTCCTTTTCCATGAACATGTCCTTTTCAGCTAAATGTCAACGGCTATATTCTCGAAATAATAAAAGGAAAGATATGATCCTTATTTATATGATATAATAGAGCCATTGCTGAAAGATCTGAGTTCAGAGAATAGAATAATATAATCTGCTAAAATACTGAACTGAAATAACACATTTCGTCGATCTAAACAAGTTTCGTCGAACACAATGTTGAGTTCGTCGATCTCAAGCTGAATCTGGCTGGAATTGTTGAATTAGTTGAACTGAGAAGAACTTTCGTCGATCTGAAGGTTGGGTTCCTCGAACTGAACATCTGATACTGATTCGTCGAACATAGACTGGAGTTCGTCGATCTGAAGATTGAGTTCGTCGAACTTAAGAATTCATCGACCGCTGAGCCGCTGAATAAAATCATCGACCGCTGAACTGAGCAAATTTGTCGACCACTGAGACTGGATAATTTAATCGACCGCTGAGACTGGACAATTTCGTCGACCGCTGAGACTGAACAATTTTGTCGACCGCTGAGCCGCTTAGACGAAGCAAGCCGTTCGTCGAACGAAGAATGTAAGCCGTTCATCGAACACAGAATGGAGTTTATCGAACGCAGTATGGAGTTCGTCAAACGCAGAAAACTTGTCGTTTCTTAAGTTCTATCAGCCTAAAATCTTGACCCTTTGGACTATACATTGGGGTCAACTTGATACTAATAAACAGATAGTGATCCTAGCCCAAATCAGTAATAGGGTTGTTCCAACAGGCAATATTCCCAACAGCATTCCAGAACAAGTCCACAATCACACATATATATTGTCCATAAATGAGATAACTGAAAAGATAAAGGCTTATGCCCAGTACATAAATATCCTAAATACAAAATCTCTCATGGAAGCAAACTAAATCACTAATCACTCACATCCATTTGAGAGAGTGTCGTGGTGCGCTGCATTGGCTCCTCATGCTCCATCTACCTAATCTATTGCTGCTACTGATCCATGCACTCCTGGTTGTTATGGCTGGGAGGACGAAGAGAAAATATATACAAAAATAATATGACAAAGTAGGTGACATTACTCTCACTGACATAGTATGTGTAAAGAATGTATAGCTACGCTAGTAGTTCTACTAAGTAAGTATTGTAAAGACATACTAGAAGTTCTACAATTTAAGTACTGAGGAGTAAGAGCTGTAAATAATGAGGAGAAAATAAAGAGCAGTAAAGTAAATAAATGCAGTTATCTACCATCCCAGAAAAGTAACTTAACCTATAAGAATATCCTTACAAACTTATAAGTTAAGGTTTGGGTTGCTTAAGTAACTCATCATATAAAAAGAGCTCATACTAATTTATATGATGAGGATCTTGTTGTATGCAATATTGTGTTTGTTATGCAATGTAATGCTTATGCTATGATTTCACACAAGTGCAATACACACACGACTCCATGTGCACGGTCCTTTCATTCTCGCTTTTCAGAGTTAGCTAGACTCTCAGGTATCTCCCATCGTGGCTATCAGAGGCATTGGAATGGGAACCTCCACTCCTATATGGGTATGCACAGTACCGAGCCTAGACCTTATGTATGCCTTTGTACACGTCCTAGGTGCACTCTAGAGTCTTTGTATATTATTGCTGGAATCCACCAGTCTTTTATGGTCTAGAGTAGGGCACTGATCTTTGTAGGGAATGTGTCTTTTGGACATGCAGCAAAACTTGGCCCACTGAACCTCTACCACTTGCCAGAGTCAACGTACTTCCATCGATGTGATGACTGGCATAGTACCGAAGACCTTCCACATCCTATGCACATGCACATATATGAGCTCGCATGACCAATCCAATCCTCTATATCATAACCAAATTGATTCTTAGCTTCCAGGACTATCCAATGTTTCATAACCAAATCCTTATCATCCCCGAGGGGTGTGTACATAAGTTTTACTTATCTTTCTACATAGTCTAATCTTTTCTAGATTTTTAGTTGGGCTTAGCAGTTTAGGGTGGATCTTGGACTTCCCGAGGACTAAGTGTAAATTAGAACTACTAATAGGACAATTTTAGGGTTCTTCGTAGGACTCTTTGTAGGAATCTTCTTGGGACTCTACTTAGGACTCTTTGTTGGACACTTCATAGTACTCTTTATAGGACTCTTTGTAGGATTTGGATTTTAACTAAATTGTTTGGTCACATATTTTTCATTAGGTTCAATATGTGCTCTAATTAGTAATAATTTAAATATTAGGAAAATTAAGTCCAATTGTTATAGTTTCTCCAGAGGTGGTATTTTTTATCATAACAGGTGCATTTCCAATATCTCATTGGCTTTCATTAAGTATCTTGGGTGAAATCCAAAAAATACACTTTGTGGCTTATACAGTAAATTTTGTTGGATCGGGTGACCAACCTTCGGGGGGGGGGGGGGCAAATAAAGTTTTAAATCACTTTATGGAGATTTAAATAAATTATAGCAGAAATGCGCGCTCTGGAGCTAGCGTTGGGCGGTAACACTATCGCGTGCGTTAGCTAAGAAAAAACACAGTAAATGCAGATTATCATTTCGGGAATCACACTACTCTAACAAATGCACCACCAGAAAATTCATAGCAATTTATAATAAAGTGCAGAAACATGATAGCATTGAATAATAGATTTTTTTTTTTTATATAAATAGACTTAGATCTCCATGACGCTAGAGATCGGAGTCCATGAATATAAAACTCTTGTGTTTTCTATACCAACCCTAATCCAAAGACCAGTTGGATCTCTCCCTTTCCTCCCCAGAAAAGTCTTCGAGCCATCTCCTCACCTTCCTCCCTGGAATGGTCTTAAATCCCCATTAGATATCCCAATTCTAGACGTCCTCCAAGGATTATTTCCCAGGGAATCCTAACCAGATTCCGACGACCTCCCAGGTCGAATTTCCTTCACTCAAAACAAAGAAGAAAGGTGAAAAACATAATGAAGAAGAAAAAGATAAAAACTATTGCTCCCTCAAAAATAATATCCTCTGTACAGCGGGGAGTGATCGGTGCTTCTGAATATCATTCCTCGTGAACTCGATCAGCAACAGAGGTCATTGTAGACTTTGATCTTCAGAGATCTTCGAACTCAAACGAGAGGAAAATAGTTCTCTTTTCCTTGCTTGGAGACGTTGGTTTTCAGGAACAGAGGTAGCTATGGAATCGTATTCACGTATGTGGGTATCTCAACTTTTTAGGAAAAGAAACGAGAGATTTTATAGCTGATTCTTCAAGTTATCATAGCGGTAGGGTTACCGCGCGGTGGTAGCTTTCTTTATGCGTTTTCTCTAGCTGCCCATCACCTAATCAAGAAGGTGCCGAAAAACATTCTCTTGCTGTCTTTGGATAACGCGGCATGGTTGCAAGTGCATCACGGTAGCATCACATCAATTTCTTCTTTCCAACAGCAGAGCAGCAAGTCGACATAATCTTCTGGTCAACAAAACTAGCATGCGGCGTTAGCCTAGTATCTGTGGTAACATTCCCGTTGATATCGTTTTGATGCTTTCATCTCATCGACAGTAGTTCCAGTCGACGCATCCTTCAAGTCGACATAAGATGTCACATCGAAAGAGATACTGCCTGCAGTATGTCTAGCGCGCGATGGTAGACTTGTCGAAGATATTGTCTCAACTTCACGTCGATATTTGCCTTTGAGTCAAAATAAGTCACGTCGATATGGCAATCGCCGGCGGCAAGACTAGCGCCTAGCGGTAGGTCACAGAGAGTGGAATTCTTGACATCCTCACACCTATAAACCTGCACACTACACCCAAGATATGTATGATCAAATATAGTATGGGATTTGGTATTGTCAAACTATAGAGATGCAGAATACATGTTCCAACGAACTCCCCCTTTTGATAAAATCAAATCTCATTCTTGAGATATAAATCATTAAGAACATGGTACATTGTAATAAACAATAATCATGAAACATGAACAGGTTTATATATGAAGATAAAATATAAAGTGTGAACTTGCTCTAAAGTAGTATGACTCCCCCTACATACGTACTCCCCCTATCGATGTGCACTCTATAAGAGTATCTCTCCTTATAAGTGATCTTCCCTAGATGACTAGCACATGACTAGCTTATGAATGTTCTCTATTCTCCCCTTTTGATGTTAGCAAAAGGGGTGGACTAGATCAAACTAACATAAAAAATAAGATATGCATCTTATTTGAAGAATAATACACACATAAAAAGTAAATCATGATAGGAATAAGTGTTGACCAAAATATAATCAGAGAATTGAAAAAAGGACATGAGTCAAAAACACACAGGGAAATCAAAATACCACTTAAGATGGAACAGTTTTGAATTTTAAATTTTGGTATAAAGTATATGAATTGGACATATTACACAAGACTGAATACACATGAGTTTGCACACAATGTCAAAAGATTTAGAAAACTAATTCAAAAGAACATCGTATGGGTCATGAATGGAAATCAGGTAGCAGTACCGATGTGCAAGAGAGAGATAATGCAGTTCAAGCCCAATTCTTATGCATGGAAGTGTTAGACTAAACAATGACATGTGTTCATGTAGCATCGATGGAAATAGCATAAAGGTAAATCAAAATTAATACAAGCTATATCTCAATAATTCTATATGCTAACACAAGAGTAATGAAGTGATAAATCAAGTCATGGTTATCAATCTTATACGAATACCAAGTATTGAACTAGGGCATTAATTTATTTTCTGAGTTTGCACATGATCGTAATGATTTTTTTAACCAAGGTGCTCATCCTCACAATGCTCATGGAGGCTTATCAGGTGGAATAAGTAGTGCTTGGGGTAAATTCTTGTCAACAAGATTGATAACATATAATTTTCATTGTTTATAGCACTATCAAGTTTATCATTTTCTTTTTCTTTCTTTTAGACAAGGTTCCTGAATCAAATAAAATCTATCCACATATATAGATACACTTTACCTTGTATACACAACCCATTTACCAATACAACTTTTGCCCAAAGTTCTATGACTATATAGTAAAGATGAGTATCGTGATATTGATTTATCAAGTCACGCCTACAATGTTAGTTACAATATCACGAGTTATGGCATGTAAGCATTTGGATTTCTACTTGAGTGCATTCTCTATGGATGTGTGGATGTGCATTATCATTGTCTAGCCTAATCCTCACACAAACCTACAAGCATATTAAACATTCATTTCTAATCTAATAGCACCCAATATTAGCTACCTTTAGATTAAAACAAATCATGACGAAGACATACAATGTATACACGGATTAGAAATCATAAGTTAAATAGTGTATGTAATCATGGAGCTTCAATTTGACGTCATGTATGCCCTTTAGCATGCTAATCTTCAGTTTTTGTTTTGATTTTTCTAAAAATATTTACAACAATAAACACACAAGAACAAACACAAATAGAAAACCAAAAGAAAACTTGTTTTTGTGATTTTGAGTTCTTCAGATTTTTATGTGATTTTTAGTTTTTGAGATTTTTGTTGTTACAAAAGAAAAATGGAAAGAAACTAACAGCAGGTAGAAGTACAGGAGAAATAAGTAAAATAGAATCAGAAAAGAAATCAGAGAATACATGAAGAACATCTACCATCGGCGGTAGTCTAACGCGCGACGGTAGTAAACAGAGCACGATTTATCGGGAAGACAATCTAGATTTTGACTATTTTGCTTCTAATGATGGCTGAGTATGATTGTGAAGTGCAAGGCCAATCTAATGCAGCAAAAACTGGACAAAAACACACACTAGTTGCTGTACATGATAATTAAGCTGTGAGATCCATAAATCCCAATTCTAAATGATGTAGAGAAAATATCGCGTCAGGAAGGGGTTTGGTAAATATATGCGCAAGATGATCGTCAGTCCCAATAATGGTTACTATCACATTCTCCTTCTTAATATGATCACAAATAAAATTATGGCGTACATCAATATGTTTAGAACAAGAGTGGTGAACCAAATTGTTTGTTAAGTCTATGTTACTCTTGTTCTCGCACCAAAGTTCAACGTTCTTACATATTAGACCAAAGTCTTCTAATGTTTGTCTCATCCAAAGTACTTGTGCACAATAACTTCCTACGGCCATATACTCAGCCTTGGTAGTGGACAGGGAAACAGAATTTTGTTTCTTACTCGACCATGAAACTAATGCCGGACCTAGGAAGTGATAAGTACCACTTGTGCTCTTACGATCAAGGGAACATCTAGCATAGTCTGAGTCAGAATACCCATGGAGCGTGAAGTCGGGGGTGTATCGATACCAAAGATCAAGATCTTGGGTGCCTATAAGATACCTACAGATATGTTTAACAACTTTCAGATGCGATTCTTTAGGATCGGCTTGATATCTAGCACAAATGCACACAACAAACAGAATATCGGGTCTAGACACACTTAGATACAAGAGTGATCCGATCAAGCCTCTAAAGATCGTTAGATCCACTGAAATGCCACTTTCATCCTTTCCTAGTTTGAGTGATGCGTTCATTGGAGTTTTTCTTGTTTCTGATTTTCAAAGCCGAATCGCTTAAGCATATTTTTTTTATGTATTTTGATTGGCATATAAAAATTCTATCATTCTTTTGAGAAATCTGAAAGCCTAAAAAATACTTTAATTCTCCTACCACACTCATTTCAATTTTGGTTTGCATCACTTGAACAATTTCGTTACATAAAGTGTCATTGGTGGCACTAAAGATTAGATCATCTACATAGATTTGTAATATAATTAGTTCAGAATCACTTTGCTTTGCAAAGAGTGTCGTATCCACACTACCCATCCTAAAACAATGTCTTAAAGAAACGACGTAAGTCTATCATACCAAGCATGGGGTGCTTTCTTTAGACCGTAAAAGGCTTTCACTAGTTTGTACACATGATTTGGGTGATCACCGTCCTAAAAACTAGGTGGTTGATCAACATGCACCTCATCATTAATATACCCATATTGGAAGGCACTCTTAACGTCCATTTGATGCAATTTTATTTGTTTAAAACTTGCAAATGCTAAGAACATCCTAATGGACTCAAGACATTCAATCGGTGCAAAGGACTCTTCAAAGTCCAAGCCTTCGATTTGTGAGTAACCTTGAGCAACCAACTATTCTATATTTCTCGTTATCCTATACTCACCATCAAGTTTATTTTTATAGATCCACTTCAAGCCTATTACTAGATGGTTACTAGGATGCTCTACTAATAGCCAAACTTTGTTTCACTCAAATTGATTCAATTCCTCATTCATTTCCATGAACCAAGATTCATCATTTAAAGCTTCCAAAATGTTCTTGGGCTCTATTTCAGATGTAAAACATAAATTCGAGAAAGATTCATGCAAAGCTGAGTGAGTCCTAACCCAATGTGAAGGTTCTCCAATCAATAGTTCTCGTGGATGTTGCTTTGAAAAATTTAGGGTGCTTGGAGGCTTACATCCTTCAACATTAGTTGGATCATCTTCTACTTCCTCTTTCTCTACATTCTCATCTTCCAAATGTACATCAACATAATTATCATCTTCAATTGATTTATATTCAATATTTGGTGTATTTTCATTAAAATGCACATGAATCAATTCTTCAACATCCCAGTTTCATTTATTGTAGACCTTATAGGCATGACACCTGGTAGATTGTCCTAAAATGATGCCTTGGTCAGATTTTCCAGCGAATTTTCCTAAATGATCCTTGGTGTTTAAAATGAAACATGGGCAACCAAAAACTCAAAATATGAGACATTCGACTTTCTATCATAATACAGCTCATTTGGAGTGCATTTTAAGATAGGGAGAAGCATGGTCCGATTCATCATTTAGCATGAAGTGTTGACTACTTCAGCCAAAAAATATCGAGGCAAGTCGTACTTGGCTAGCATCGTGTGAGCCAATTCTTACAGTGTCCGGTTTTTCCTTTCCACCACTCCAATTTGTTGTGGAGTGCGTGGAGCAGAAAACTCATGCTGAATTCCTAAGTTATTGCAAAAAATTTCAAAATTTTCATTCTCAAATCCCCCCCCCTGCCATGATCTGACCTTATGCATTTTATTTTTAAGTCCATTTCATTTTGTAATCTAGTGCACATGGTAGAGAATTCAAAGAATGTATCAGATTTGGAAGCTAAAAAAAGACAGTCCAAGATAATCGTGAATAGTCATCTATCACCACAAATGTATACCGTTTATCTCATATACTACATGTGCTAATTGGACAGAAAAATTCCTTGTGAATTAATTGTAGTGGTCTAGAAGTGGTAATGTCATGTTTTCTTTTGATGGATGATTTCGTGAACTTGCCCTTTTGGCATGGAGTACATAAAGAAGCCAAAGTACCATTTAGTTGTGGAAGACAAGGGATTAGCTTTGCTTTTGATACTTTGACTATTAATTTACTCCCAGAATGTCCGAGCCTCCAATGCCAAAGTTCTAGCTCCTTATTTTCTGCTACTAAGCATCATAAATTAGAAGATATAAATCCTCAAACTTAATGGTATATACAATATTATTTCTAGGTGATGTGAGCAACACGTTATTCATTTTAGCGTCTAGAATTTTGCATGAGTTCATAGTGGTTTCAAACACCACGTTCAAGCACTTATCACATAACTGACTAATAGAAATCAAATTATAATTTAGACCATCTACAAACAATACATTTGAAATAGAAACACCTTTGTTACCTATAGTGCCGACACCTAGAATACATCCTTTGTTGTTGTCTCTAAAGGTCACCATTCCTCTTTTCTTCTTCTCCAAGCTAAGTAAATTGTCTTCATCTCCCGTCATGTGCTTGGAGCATCAAGAGTCCATGTACCGCACATTCTCCTTATCTTTAGCCTACCAACATACCTAGAAAGAAGATGAGGGTAAAGATTTGGTTATCCAAGTTGTTCCACCCCATTGTATAGGTAGACGACTTCGGTACCCAGACTTGCATTGTTTTCTTTAAACCTTTTCCTCAAACATGAGCTGGAAGCGTGACCAAACTTTTTACATTTGGCACACAAGGTATAAGCGGTGGATGCCGCCCTTTTCGTTTTTGTAGTAAGCTCATGCTGGAAGATGGAGAAGAACTTTCAGAGTTGACATTTAAGTTTTTCTTATTCTTAAACAGAGTTCAGTTCTTTGCTGGAGATTGCATACCGCCGACGCTAGTACTACCGCTTGGCGGTAAGCAATCTCCAGCAAAGAACCGAACCTTATATGAACCTTGGACAAGTTTACACTCTAGAAGACCAGATTAAACTTTATATGAATTCTATTGATGTGAACTTTTTTGATGCTGTGTTGATAAGCCCTCCAAAGCTTTACAGTAAGGATTCTAGCGGAGCCTCAACACAAGAACTGGTTCCCATATTTGAGTGGACTGAAGCTGAGAAGAAAGCAAAGGCCTGTGATGCTAAGGCTATGAATATACTAGTATCAGCTATGTTAGATGACATATTTCAGAAAGTGGATGAATGCTAGTTTGCAAAAGAAATATGGGATTCACTATCAAGTTTAGTAGAAAGAAGTTCTGATTGGAAGGAAGGACAGGAATTCTCTTCTCATATCCCAATATGAGAACTTTTAAAAGAAGCCAGAAGAAAATGTGGCTGAAATGTATGTTAAATTCAGCCTCATTGTTAGTGAACTTAAGAGTTCGGTTATTTACTGGAGATTACTTACTGCCGGCGCTAGTACTAGGGCTTGGCGTTACGCTATGATCACGTATCCCAGCAAAACCTTTCCATATCTGAGGCACTGAGCTCCCAGCAGCATATCCAGAGATTTCTGACTTATCCCAAATTTCTGGACATCATAGTTTATATCATGGATCCTCGCTTTCAAGACAGTGTTTTCCGTGACAAGCATCACACAATGATTAACGAACTACTTTTTACTTTCATCAACTTACGTTAGAGAAATTTGGAGCCTTTTCTCTAGAACCTTGTTCTCGTTAGTAAGACTTTCTACTTTCGAGGAAGTTTTGGAGAGGCTTTCTTTTAGTTCATTGATCATTGCCACCGAGTGAGATCACTCCTGACACTCATCTTTCTGTTTACCACATTTGGTGAGTTCATTTTTCAAATTCCTTATATCTTTCTCCATTTTCTTATTTTCAGACTTAAAGGAATTTTTCTCAAGCAGTACCTCATCAAGTTATTACATAAAAGCTCATGGGTTTCAAACAATTCATCATAGGAGGGAGGGGTTACCTCAGTGTCGCTATGAACACTGGATTCACCATCGGATTCAATGTCATGCTTCCCCATGAGGTGCATATTTGCCTCATCCTCACTACTTGAACTAGAATTGCTTGACTCGTCAGAACCGACATCGTCCCATGTCAATGCTTTAAACACTTTCTTCCTTCCTTTGTCCTGGCTTCTTCTCCCCTTTTCTTTCTTTTGTAGCTTTGGGCATTCTCTTTTCATGTGTCCAGATATGTGATAGTGGAAGCATTCCAGTACTAATTATTCTTCATCACTCTATGTCCCGTTGGACGGTTTGTTCCAGCTCCCCTTCTCTTGAGCACCTTTCTTCAGAAATTTTCTTAACTGCCCTTGCCTCTTGAGATTTTTCATAAAACTTATAAATTCCTGAACAAAGAAACTCTCTTCATCGCCAGATTCTTCCACTTCCTTCGTTACTTTGTCTGTCTTGAGTGCTGGAGCTTTCTTCTTTGGCTCCCTTGGATATTCCTTGCTTTGAATTTTCAGCTTCAACCCATGGGTTTTCAGATTCCCAATGAGGCTTTCAATTTCCAAGGTGCTAATGTTGTGAGATTCAGCAATGGCGGTCACCTTTGGGTTGAACCATGGAGGAAGAGATCGCAGGATTTTTTGCACTAAGTCTCCATTAGAGAAGGACTTTCTGAGTGACCAAGAGGCATTCAAATCTTCGTGAAGAGAGTGTACATGTTGTCCACCTCCTCATTGATCTCCATTCGAAATTGTTCATATTCAGTTTTTAGTCTAAACAACTTCGACTCTTTCACCTGCGAAATACCCTCAGATCTAGATCTCTTGAGCCTAGATAATTAATTAATAAATGATCTAATGGTCTAGCATGAAGGGAGAGGGGGAGAATCTAACCTGAGATTTGGCTTGGAATCGGGTTGCTCGCCTTGGTGCCATTGTCGTCCCCTTTGCTAGGGCTCCTTGCCAAAACATTGATTATCCACCAAAAGCTTTGATCCAAGGCTCTATTCCGACTCCTCTCCCCCTTCTGAAGCAAATGGTGGGGTTGAAATGGGGTGGGGGATACAAAATGCTGGAATGCCATTAATGGTCATTTCAGCCAGTCATGGGATTCCTTGAATTCCTCCTCCAGATGGCAGGGGAAGGGTTGAAAAATGGTTAGAATTCAATGGGGAGTTGAGGGGTGCATTAGGAGGGAAGGTTGAATGCCCATTGGCATTCAAACCATTAATAATCCATTAAATTCCTTCCCAAAAATTGGGGAAAATTAATTTCACCATGCCATGTCATCATTCTCTGAAATTGGATGGCATATGAAAGTGCACAGTGTTACCTCTGAGTATTCTCTAGAGGGGGGCGGGGGGGGGGGGGGGGGGGGGGTGAATAAAGTGTTAAAAACTTTTCTATAGTTTTATGCACACACAATAAAAATACTTCTAATTCTTATGCATTTACCTGATCAATCCAGAATAAAGTAATAACAGATATGCAAAAATAATAAAATGGACATCAAAGAAATTCATAGAACAAATACATAAGAGCTATAGTGGTTCCCCAAAATATGGGTACACCCACTCTTCTACCACCTTGGTAGGAATACACTATATAGTGAGTGAGTCTTTTGACAAGGAGACTCTTAGAACCACTGAGTCTTTTGTTAAGGAGGCTCTCAGAACCAACAACTGAGTCTTTTGGTAAGGAGACTCTTAGCACCAAGGACTGAGTCTTTTGATAAGGAGACTATTATAACCAATCTAGATCTTTTAATAAGGAGATCTTGAACCACTTAATCCTTTGAAGAGGGATTCTAAAAACTCTTTACTCAGATTACAATACAGAACAGAAAGAGTAAAAGAGAGAAGAAGAAGATGAAGAATTTTTTTTCTGAATGAATCCTCCTTCAGCAATCACTGAGGATTCAGGACTAAGTGTTTGTTGATGGATCTCTATTTCAATAAATGAGCCCTTACTAAGAAAGAGAGTTGTAAGGACTGTTCAATCTTTTGATCCACACAATCATTGCATTCCTCTAGACTTCTTGTTGTAGGAGAAGAAGAAGATGAATAAGCCTTTGTATTATTCCTGTACAGAGATTTCTTATTTCTGAGAGAGAGAGAGAGAGAGAGATCTCCAGGAAGAGGAAGAAGATGAAAAATAGAATTAGTTGTCTTGTAAATATTTTTGAGTCCCCTTAATCTTCTGTAGAAATTGACTTTGCAATCCTTTCCTCTTTTGTTGTATCTTTAATAGGAATGTCCAATGAATAATAATATCTTCCTTCTATTTTGATTGACTGCCCCGTCAATCTCAAGTTGAATATATTCCAGAATTTGCTTTATTGTGTCTCTGTAAACTTCCTTTCCATTTTTAGATCTGTAGACTACTTATCGATGCACTTCCAAATTCTACTGGAAGCTGCGTTGAAATCCTCCTATGATTTGAAATGATCTCTGCAGTTGATTTTGCAACGAATAGTTATCGACGTATCTGTCAAGTTGAAATCCTAGACTGAGAGCACTTCCTTCTGCGTTGATGTTAAGTCCAAGCTGTGTCGACTTCTAACACTGCTTTGACTGACTCTGTCTTTTGCGTCGAGTACATTTCGACTTTGCGATGACTTAGACTTCAGTCTTAGTTTATATTACTTCTATTCGACGCCAGTTTAACTCAACTAAATTTTTGACTCTTTTTTACTTGTCTTTGACACTCTAATGAGAGTGTGACATCCTAAGAAATCTAATGACCAAATTACCCTCTCTACACAACATGGGTAATACATCCTAGAAAATGAAAGCATTTGTATATAATTTTTAAGATAAATAAAAGGGTGTTTTTCCCAACAATCTCCCCTATTTATCTTAACAAATTTTACAAATTATTTAAGTAATTTCAAACATGCTTAGACATAACATTGAATACAAACAAATGTACAAAGAACAATAATGATATAATTGAATAGAAGCACAAACCATATAAAAAACTTCCAAGTAATCAAATTGTTTTCAATAATTGTATCCACCTGGTAGTAAAATAGTAATGTTCATTTTCACTGAGTACATGTATTGTTCTATTCTTCAGGAGGGGTTTTCCTCTTCCTTGAGAAGACCTAAGGTTTCACCTTTCTGGGAGGAAACACCAAGGGTTCATCATCTTGTTCAACAGCTTTATCATCCTCTTTGTCATTTTCTTGAGCAATGTCCTCTTGAGCTATTTTTGCAGCCTCTTTAACAATGTTAGTAACATCATCTAGGAGCTGTTCAGTGATGAGTGGCTCCCCATAGGTTAATGTAAGAATTTCTATACTTAGAACTGCTTCCCGAGCTGTTGTAAGAGGCTCCCCCAGATTTAGTGCAAGCAGCTCCCCTAGATTTGCGCATTCTTTTCTGGAGTATGAAGTGTAGAATCTGGAAGTACTTTGTTGAACATTGTGATCTTATTAGGATCTCCAAATTCCTGAGCAAGATTATTCTCTTCATGGGCAGGGACTTCCTCCTCTTGAATGATCTCCCCCTTCTAAACCTTACCAATAAGTGAGGTTAAGAATGTTCCGGTAACTCTGGAGGATGTAATTACTGCCCTTATTGACTGAATAGATTCTTGTGACTCTTTTAGCTCTCTCTATCTGGAAATATTTCCTGTTAAACTTTCTTTCTTGTGTCAGTAATAGATCTGCAAATGTCCCAGTGGCCAACCACATTACCTTAGAGATTGCCTAGTCCATGTTAATAGAGTGTATAGGATAGGAGGTAGAGGGTGTATAAGCAGGATGAGAATGTAGGTTAATTGGATGGTTTTCTGGAGACAGGCACTGAGGTCTGTGAGATTGTGATTGATAGGGGATTGTATTTGAATGTCTTCTGGGATTATGGTTGGTTGGGGTTGTTTTTGAAGAATGGTCCATGCTAGAGGTTCTATTATGTTGTCTCGTAGAACTATTGCATGATCTTGAGCCAGTGGTTCAGCAATGGAGATGCTGGAGGAGATGGTGCAGCTTGACCAGGATTTAGAATTTGCCTAGTCCACTTGGAGAAGGTCCCAATGTTGATCCTTTTTCTTGGAGGAACTGACACCCCTTTGGATTTACAGACCATTAGATAGTGCTGGATCATGATTTGGCACATAATTCTCATGTACATATTCTCATTATGAGCATATTTATGGCCAATCATCTTCAGGAGGCATCTCCCCCAATTTATCCTCTTGTTCAGAACCAGGACTCCCATGATTTGCAATTGCTTTTTAGGGATAGCATCCTGTGCATAAATCTTGCATAACAGGACCTTTCCTACAATATCTACCAAAAATCTTTATTCCTCTGACACATCATTCTTCTTCAAATTGATGTCCTTCTCTTTACTGAACTTCATTTTTTATAATGCAGTGCTGATCTTAGTTGTTATCAGCTCATCTGAGTCACCACCTTTTGGTAAATCAAATGTATGGCTCACCATCTCCTCTGTTATGTCGATATCATTTACTGAGATTCTTCCGTGGAGGGATCCATCATCTATAATATGTATGTTGTCTTTGAGCTCTGCTAATTCGATGTCATATATCTGGCACCTTGTCGAGATTAACTTTGCCAGTCCTGCAGTTTCAAATAGACCAAGAATGGCCTTGAAGTTGTCTGATGCATCGTTGAATGATTCTACATCCACATCAAATCTATAGTTAACTTTTGGAGGTGTCACTTAGTCTTACTTTGAGTACCTGTATAGAGAAGACAAGAAGGAAAGAGTGAGAGAGAGAGAGAGAGAAGCGAGAACAAGAACACAAGAGAGATAGAGAAACAGAAAGCATGAGAGCAAGAGAGAGAGAATTTAAAAGTGCAAGATAATCTAACATCTAAGTTGCTTAAAAGAAGACGATTCGTCACAACTTAGGGTTATATTCGAAGAAATGTCGAATAGAAGTAAATTCAGCGCGCCAGAACTTGTCGAAGTAGTTTCAAGAAGCGTAACTGCACACTTGGTATGTCGACATTGCGTCAATTTGTAATCGACGTGACTTCAAATTAATGCAGCAATTATTAAATCTACACATGCGTCGATATGTAATCGACTCTGCGTCGAATGCTATTTGAATTATCTAATCCAAGCGGCTCTCGAAGCTGGCGTCGAGTAGAACACGATGCTGCATCGAATTCTGTTCGACGCAACTCTAAATCTATAGTTACATTTCTTTAGGAAATTTATGTTGTTGTTCGCAACAATTATCTTTATTGAAAATAGCATTTATAATATTATATGTGTTAACTAGCATGCATCATCAGGAGTTTGAGAGAAAAAGTCACTCACTTGATTCTTTGAAGTTTCATGCTGTATAATTAGTTTTTCCTTTCCCTCTATTATCTCTAAAGAAGGGATCCTAAATATTCCTGCACATGTAACTTAAGCATTAGAAGGTACCCAGGTTACCTTGGGCCCTTTGCTTTTACCATTATAAGGTGAAATGAAAGAATATGTAGGTCTTTCATGATAACCATTTGGATGGAAGAAAATAGGTCTATTGGACCAATATTTATTATCTTGATATTTGAAGTTTGCATAAAATGCATTTTGATATAGTAGATCTGTAGAATGTCTAATGATTTTCCTCTTAGTCTTACCTTTTTGATTGAAATTCATTAGTTTCTCTAAATTGTTTTCCCTAGAGTTCTCTTCTCACAATTAGGATTTACTTTATTAAATACAATGAGTATTTCAGGGTGATTGTGGTTTAGTGCTTTAATTAATGGTATGGTCTCAGCTATTTGAAAGTCACAAGGTCTAACAAATGTAACTGGATTTTTCCAGGCTAGTCTGCTAGGGACTTCTGTGTTGGTGAATGGATCTACTCCTAAGCCAAGGTGCTTAAATCTAATAGAGAGATTTTGTGTAATATCCTTGAGCTTTTGACTCCTCCCATTGAGTATGTCTTCAAAGGCTCTTGCCTTTGTGAGCTCTTCTTTTAGCATTGAGTTTTCATTGGTTAGATTAGTTATTACTGCTTCCTTTCTATAAATTTGATTTCTCAGATCATAATTTACAAAATACAAATAATCTTTCTTAAAGTCTTCTAACTCTTCCCTAACTATTTCTATTTCTTTTAGAAGCTTAAGATAATTTTGACAGAATTCTTTAAAACAAATTTTAAAATCTTCTCATGAAAAATCAAATTCCTCAAATAAGGATACCCGGTCTTCTTCATTTTAGTCTTTTATAGACATTAGGCAGGGTTCTTCAATTTTAGTTTCTTCCATACTCTCTAAGGAGCGGCTGGAGCTTGATTCAGTATCACTCCAAGTTTCAGCTACAATGCATCTTCCCTTCTTTTTATCTTTTCTTCTAAAATTCTGCTTTTTCTGATCCTTTGTATAAAGCTTGTCCTTCTGAAGATTTGGACACTCAGGTGCAAAGTGACAAAATTCCCCACAAGAGTAGCAGGTTGTCTCCTAGTTTGGAGTCTTGTCATACTTTATTCTGGTGGGGATGAATCTTCTAGCCAAAAGATTAAACATTTCCTCTTCTGAGGGAGAGGATACAGTTTCAGAAGTTTTTGGGCAATTGACTTCTCCTTCATAGAAGTTGTAGCTTTTTCTTTAGCTTTAGACTTAGCTTTACTCTTCATAAGCATCCAATATGATTTCAGTTTTCTTAGAAGAGCATCTAAAGATTTTTCTCTATTACATCAGGACTCTCTAATGGCCCAGATCATTGAGTCCCAAGTGCCTGGGAAGCACATAAGGTGTTTGTCATTGATCTCTGTCAATGATTTCTCTTTGCCTAATCCTTTGAGCTCATTTATGATCAGGCTGAACCTACCATACATCTCAGCCACATTCTCTTCAGCTTTCTTTTAAAAGTTCTTATATTGGGATATGAGAAGGGAATTCCTACCCTTTCTTTCACCAGAGCTGCCTTCTACCAGTCTGGACAGAGATTCTCAGATAACTTTTGTTGAGTTGCATTCTACCACTTTTTGGAAGATCTCATCTAACATAGTGGACACCATGATGTTCATATCCTTGGCATCACATGCCTTCACCTTCTTTTCAGCATCTGTCCATTCAGATCTAGGGACAAGTTCTTGTGTGACAGTTCCACTAGTAGTTCTCCTGACTAGTGTTGGAGGACCTGAGATAATGACATGAAAAATGTCTTCATCAATAGAGTTCATATATAACTTTATTCTGGCTTTCTAGAGTGTAAACCTAGTCAGGTTACACACTAGTGCTCTGATGGATGCATACTCCTTAGAACTCATTTTGTGAATTTTTTTTTAAAATATACAATTTAGGAGTGAAAAGATCTTTTGATCAAGGTGTTAACCTTTCTATGATCAAACTCCCTCTGATAGCAATTGAAAGTGCATAGTGTTACTTCTGAGTATTCTCTATGATGCACAAAACTATATTCGCAAATGACAATGACAAGTGTACTGTATCGAGAGTAGTATATGTTTATAAAACCAAGGTCATATTAGACTAGGGGTGGTTGGGTACTTTTACTTCAAGAAAATCTCTATTATTTTATCAATAGAACTTTGAGTTGGTTTGTTTCTAAAGAAAATATGGTGAATTAGAATATCGATTAAAACAATAATAAGGACAATTAGCACTCGATCATTGAATCACCTCGGAGATAAAAATAAGAAGAAAGAATAAAAAATCTCATTCTCTTAATAAAATAGCTTTGACCGTGGAGATTCACGAATTATGAACGCACCTCTCTCGAGGAATACGTCCACCTGAGATTATGTTGATCGACCGGACTCTCATTCTATAATCATAACCCCTAAAGCTCGCTTTACGAGGTGAATCCCACTATTGGCTTTCACTCAAATCCCGAAGGGTAACGTCGTCCTCTCCCGAGGATTGCATTCTACTCTTTTTTATCCTTGAGTGATCGATTCGCATGACGAGCCTCTCGGCTAACTAAAGTACGAAAACAAGATCAAAAATTATATATCAAAAATATAATCTCGTTACCTTAAAATCAAGGATAAATCTTAAGCATTTTAGACAAGAGAAAGAGCAACTCTAAATTACTTCATGACTTAAATCATTCCTTGGATCATCTTGATCGATTACTAATAATAATTTAGTTACTCATAAAGATAGAGGAATCGATGAAGATACAATAGTACATAATGAAATTGAGAATAGGATAAGAAGGAGAAAAGAAAATATTTTATGGATTGCAAAAGAAAAGGGGTACAAGTTATTGAAATGAAAACTATAAACTATTGAATTGAAAGTACAATTGCAAGAAAGAAAGAGAACTACAAGAAATACTAAGAAAATGAAAAATGAAGCAAGAAAAGAAGGATTGAGCCTCCAAAATTTTGTCCCCTTAGTTGTAGAGGAGCTGGCTTTAAATAAGCTGAATATTGGGGTTACGCGCCCTTGGTCACGCCCGTGACCAAGGGCATGTAAGGGGCGTGATCGATGCTAGTGCGGAGAGGGTTCCTTCTACCTTCAATGTAGGCGTTACGTGTGCGTCACGACCTAGGTCAGTCCCATGACTTAGGGCATGTACTCTTTAAAATTGCGTTCGGCGGGAATCTTTCAGCGGGATGTGGCGCAGGATAAGTCACGCCCGTGTCTGGATGTCACACCCTCAGTCATGCCCGTGATCGGGGGCATGTAATTTTAAATGATGTGGCGGCTAATCTGGTATGCTAGAGGCAGGTCATGGCCGTGACCTGGGTCACGCCCGTGACTTGGGGGAGTGTACTTGGCAAATCTGCACAGAATGAGCCCGGGGTGGCGGCAGTAGGTCTAGAACACATCTTGGGCTGTCACGCCCTTGGTCACATTCGTGACCTTGGGCATGTACTTAACATTTTTGCTCAAAGTGCCCAGCAAACCTGAAAAGGATAAAATAAACTTAAGTTAGTTTATAGAAATAATAAGAAATGAATTTAATTGGATAATTCATGCAATTTATACAAATTCATATTACAAAATTATATGAATTATATTAAAGGATCAGTACAAAAAGTACTCATCAAACACCCCCATACTTGAGCTTTTGCTATTCCAGAGTAAATGAATGAGGAAAGAATTACAAGACATCGATATTATTTTTAATTAACTAAAATTTCATTAAACCAAGAGTAAGTTAAAAGTAAATTCTAGGAATTCAAGAATTATGTCATAAGTTATGGTGATAATTTAAAATGAGAAATCTGTTTAGCTAACTACTTCTCAAGATAACTATTTAGCAACCGAAATTATAGAAATTTTCAAACATAATTAGATTGAAATTATAAGCACTCTAACATAAAAGAAGCTTAAGGAGAAGACACCTACTAAAATATTGCTCTCTTAATAATTTTATTAAGGACTAGAATCAATAGAATTGGCTAGGGATGAGTTTTAACAAAAGGACAAAATGAAGAGTTCTTGGATTGGAGGTGGTGAAACCTCACTCATAAATTCATATTTGCATATGTTTAGGGAATAATGAATTTTATCCTCTTATTCCCATGACATATGATATTTTACTACACATATTTTTTATTTGCCAACAAAGGGTGAGGGTAAAGAAATACTTCTAGTTTATAAATTAAACTATTTTGAGAGCAACTTTTTAGTGGAATGAAATTTCCTAAGATCTTAAAGTTAGTAGAGAATATAATAAAAATCTAGAGATGTTTAGCTAATTTAAAACAAAGCAAAGCTATATAAAATTAAAAGGAGAGGTAGTGCAAAATAAATCCTCTAATCGAATTAAAAATATAAATTGTTTCTTAAAACTAAATTACTTCAAATTTAAATTTAACAAATTCTGATAAAACAAAATATTAGCTAAATTAAAAAATGTAAGAATACTTATAATCAAACCTCAAACTAGATTTCTATAAAAATAAAAAACAACAAGTAAGGAATATTTATTTTTATTATATATATTTTTGGATTAATTCTTCGACTTCCTGAGGTATTCCCTATGAGGGGCTCTCAACGGTACTAGAAGATATGAGGGGGTGACATCTCAAACATCCTTTTCCATGAAATTAGATTTTTATTATAATTTATTTTTTTCTTTTTCAAATAAAAATACATCGAAAGCTATGCTGCACCCCATACTTAAAATTAAATATTGTCCCCAAGGTTTACAACTACGTATGAGAAATACTAACAAGATTAACAAATTTTTTTTTGGAAAATTAGTTAAGCTAATTAAATAAAAGAAAATAAATAAAAATGAAGTTCAAAATATGAGAGATAAAAAAAAGGGTGAGGAGGGCTTCAGTTGTTGGTAGACGGGGTTGCCAGTCAAACACCTGCAAAAATAAATTAAGAACAAACAAGAAAAAGAAATAATGAAAAAGGATAATGTGGTGTGACTCCCAAAAGCACTTTGTTTACCGTCTTTTAGCTTGTCTAATCAAAATGAGAGGTTAATCCCCTTATTCTCAGAATTTTGCCATGCAAATGCATGTTGGTGATTATTTAAATTTTTTAATAATTTGGAAATTCTCGAATCATTTAGCGCAAATGAAATAGTCACGGGCAATTTTGAATCTTTTCCTAAATAAATATTTTTAAAATGATCTGAAAATTGTTTTAATTCTATACTCGGCGGCTCGTCATAAGATGTTTTAATTTTTAAATTATTTTGTTCATATTTTAACGGTCGAGTTGTTTCCTTGAGACAAAAAGCAGTAGAACATTTCAGAACTTTAAAAATTGGCGAAATTATTTCAGAAAAAACGATGATTCCTTTTAAAAAATTATTTTTAATGTAAAACATGAGTCGTCATTAGGAAAAGAATTTTCCATGAAAGAGTCGATACTCAAAGTAACTTCTTCATCCCCTACTCATAGGAGAAGCTTCTCGTTACTTACTTCTATTATTGCCCTAGAGGTGGCAAGGATGGGACGACCAAGTAAAAAGGGCACTTTGGCGTCTTCCTCAGTGTCTAGAATGACAAAGTATACCGGGAAGATAAACTTGTCACTTTTAACTAATACATCCTATACGAATCCCATTGGGTATTTTATTGAACCGACTACCAGTTGGATGCTTATTTTAATTGGAGTTGGGGTACCCAACCCAAGCTTTTCGAATAGAGAAAAGGGCATCAAATTTATACTGGCCCCTAAATTGACTAAGGCGTGCTTAATTAGAATATTGCCGAAAAGACATAGGATCGAGTATCGTCCCGGATCGTTTAATTTTTCTGACAGTTTGTTTAAAACAACTGCCGAGCCTTCTGCGCATGAAACTTTTTCAAGCTTCTTTTTATTGGTTAACAAATCTTTTAAATATTTTGTGTACTTAGGTACTTGAGAAAGCGCCTCGCAAAAAGGAATATTAATTTTGATTTGTTTTAATATATTTAACAAAAAATTATATTGCTTCTCGTCGTGTTCATTTTGAATTTTTGGTGGATAAGGAATTGAAAGAGCTTGAATATTGCGCGGAGCTAAATCAGAAGAAATTAAGTGCGGAGATGGGGTTGAAAGGTTTACCTCAGGCTCGACCAAATTTGAAGATTTTACCTCCTTTCTGCTATGGAGGGTTATAGGGTTGACGCTCTCCCGTGGATTGGGCTCAGTATTTCCCGGTAGAGCTCCTTGCTGGCATTCGGAGAACATCTTGGCGAGCTGTCCAATTTGATTTTCAAAGCTTTTTATAGATCCAGATAGATTCCAGATGTTGGACTCATTATAGGCAATGTATTTAGTGAAGGCCTCTTCAAATGAAGAGGGCTTGTGTGGTGGTGGCGAAGTGAATCTGGGAGGATTCTGTTGTGGTGGACGCTGAGCATAATTGGGGTTACTCTATTAATAATTAGGGTGATTTCTTACACCCATATTATAACTATTGTTAAGCGGAAGATTATTATTCCGGTTATAAGGAGGACGATAGGAGTTCCCCATATAGTCTACTTGCTCTTGAATGAAATTATTATTAATAAAATTATTATTATTATTAGCCCAATTAGTGGAGGAGGAAGCAGACATCTTCGCCAATTACTTAGTTAGCCATTCTAATTGATTCGTTAAGTTAGGGGTGGCCTCGACTTCAAAGAGTCTGGTCGGCTTATTAGGGCATGACCATGGCGCATTCCACTGATACGCATTCATGGTCAACTCCTCGAAAAGCTCTTGAGCAGTCTCTAGGGTTTTGTTATTAAGAGTTCCCTCACCTGCCTCATCAATCATTTTCCTCATTTGGAGATTCAAACCATTGTAGAATGTTTGAACTTGTTGCCAATGATAGTTTATAAGGATGTAATCTTAATCACCTAGAGGGGGTGAATAGGTCTCTTTGATTTTTAAACTAGTGTCTAGCTATTTTCTTAGTTAGTGTTTAGCAAGAAAGAAAGCACACATAAAGCACACTAGTATTTATAAAGGTTCCTTAAGACAGGGTGTCTTGAGTAGTCCTCTTTCCCCCTTCACCTTTCTAACAATGAGTTAGATAAGGCCAACACCTCCAATCTCAGCTCCAAGAGCTTACAACACAGATCCCGCAGGATCTCTTAGGTTTTCCCAAACCTTACCTCAGGCTCAACAACCCTACCTCAGGCACAGCTGCCCTATAAGCTCAGACCTATCAAGAGGTCCTACCTCAGGTCTCCACTAAGACCCTACACTCAAGCTGAACTCTCAGCTCTACAAGCTCAGGTAAAAGCCCCACAACCTCAGAACATATAATGTTCCTACAGAAAGTGATAAAGATAATGCTTACAACAGAAGACATAACAGATAATCTTTTAGGCCTTGTTCTTCTATTGTAGATTTGAAGCTGGCAAGAGAACAACAGCTTCAATCTTGGCTTTATCCGATCCTCCACTTCAGTATATGAGTATGTACTAACTTGCTGTTCTTCAATCACACAGGAAGAGCAATCTTTTTTCTCCTTTACAGCTTCAGAAAGCAGAGAGAGAAAACTTTCTAGGCTGCCGTAAATGGAACAGTAGTCTTTTTCTTCTTCAGTGAGTGAGAGAGTTTTTATAAAGCCATAAATGATTCTTTTATACTCCTCCAGACTTCAACGGCTATCAAATGTCCTCCTGACACAATATGGTGGTGATTGGAACATCCTATCTTGCTTTACAGCGTGTTGCACTAAAAGCAAATCCGCCAGAACATTTGAATCTGTCTTAGCAGTTGGGCTGAGACAGCTTCCAGTCTCAATGACTACTTCTGACCCGTCCCAGCAGATCTGCTGAGATAGACAGTTGTCTCTGCGGTTTTCCTCTATCTGCATCTCAGCTGGCCCAGACACCTTCTCTGTAGCTCCTAGTTATGTCTCAGCGGTTCAGCTGAGTCTGAGAATTTGTCTCAGCAGTTTTTGAAGTAAACCACTGAACTTTCTTTCCATCTTGGAATAAGAAAACCCTGCATAGTCATGAGATGAAATTGGATTTATCAAATACAACTTGTACTTAGCATTGAGTGTGATGCTTCTTCAAATCAAGGGAACATTGAGGGTAATATTCCCAACAATCTCACCCTATTTGAAGAAGGTAGAACACCCTCAATGCTAAAGTACATATCAAAATAATTATCTATCATGTATCTTCACTACATGGCATTCATCATAATATACACATGTAAACATCATTATGGCATCAAACATAATATCATAACAGATAATATTTATGAGAGGCATAGTACCATAGAGTTTATCAATCCAACAATATGATTTGATAATCATAACAATGCATCATAAATTAACATGAACAATGACATAGAGTAGAATAATGCTATGGCTCAGATTAGCTTACAACACAAAGTAATCAATTCAACAATTCATTCATTTGCATTTCAGACTAAGTAATGAGACATTATTCAATATTCATTTAGAAATTCATAACCCTTAAATACATTCATTTAAAATTTTCTTTTCTTAGAAAAAGATGTGCACTCAGAAATGTCAGCAGCAACTTCTTCGTTCCTTGCAGTTGTGGTGGCAGTGTCCTTCTTTGCATTTGCTGCTTCAATTTCAGCTATCTTCCTCCTATATTCTTACCTTTTGAAATATAAGAATGGCTTAGGAATATACTTTGAAGGCATCCTTCTTGGGTTGTCATTTCTTACCTAATTTGCTTTGAATACCCTATCTCTTTTAGTGTTTCTTTCTAAGTGCTATATCCATTCTTCAGATGGATAGTCTTTATCAATATCTTTGTAGATTTGACCATGGCTTTAGCCAGGCATTTAATATTATACTTTTGGAGTCTTCACTCCAATACTCAAAATATGGATCCTTAGATTGTTCATCCCTTTGCTTGGCCATGAACTCTTTAGCAAGCATTGTGTGTTCTCTTTCTCTTCTCTTTGCTAGTCTTGTATTCTAGGCAATTTCTTTATGTTTAGATAAGTCTCAATCCTCTGCCCTTTGCCTATCCAGGAGGGGAAGGTTTAATGCAAGCCTAGTTTCTTGCAGAACCTTGACAGCTAGCTCAGAATTTGTTACAACATTGTTCTCCTCCCCCTTTCTGGCTTCTTCAAATATTCTTTGACTTATCTCCTGCTGAGGAGCAGTTAATATGCCAGAGATTGTTTGGAAAATGTTTACCATATCATCTTTTAGCTCATCCTTATTCCTCCCAATGTCAGCCTTGAGCTCATCTTTGTTTCTGTCATCCTCACCATCCAACTGCAGAGCAGTGGAGTATACATATTCTTGGATCTGACTTAAGGATATTTCAATCACCTCATCTATCTTGTTGACACAATTCATGACATAAGTCATATCCTGTTCAAAGAGTTGAAGGTGTTTGTCCATTGATCTGAGAATGGTATTTTGAGAGACCACTGATTTCTCTGCCAGATCAAACCACTTGGTCATTTGTTTGTTCAGGATGATAGTGTCTTCCATAATTTCCTTAACCTCAGCTATTACTTCAAACTTTATATTTAGAATGGACTGGTTAATGTAAAATTTAACTGTGGAAGCTGACTGGTCTACATACTCCTTCATAGATGTTAGATGAGTCTCTAACATAAGTTGAATAGCATTTAGAATGCTTTCATTGGACTTTGAGGAAGTGGAGGTTTGCTGATCATCAATCATTTATTCTTTGTTTCATTGTGGAGGACTAAGATGAGGGACTGATTCTTGTGGAGGTATGATCTGCTTTTGTGCTGCAGGTAGCACCAGTTCTGAATTTTGGACTAGAGCATTCCTTTTTCCTTAATCAGCCTCTAGATCAGCAACTGATGTTGGATCATCATGTCATTATTTGCATCAACATTATCATCATTAGAGTAAGTTGGCTCCTCCCCCTCAGATAGATCATCTTGATCTGATGAGTCCAGGAATTCTGGGATAAGTTTTTGGAGTTTGATGTAATGACATAGTAATACTAAGGATGGGTTTATTAGTTTACTAAGAACATCATCTTGACCAGCTGATGGCTCTTTTGGCATCTCCCCCTCAGATGGGGCATCAGAATGTCCTATAGTAGGTAAATCCCGGAGAGCTGGTTCATTATCAGGATTAAGCCTAATTCTCTCTTCAAGATTGAAAATAAATCTGTCAACTGTCCTTGTAAATCCTTAGGTGAAGGTACTTTGTTCTCATTAATCTTGTGAGATTCAGCCTCATCATTATCATTGATGAGTAACATCCAAGGAGGATGGTTCTTGGTGTTTCTCCCCCTCAGATAGAGCATTTATCTTGGATTGAGGAGCTATTGTCCATATTAGTTAAGTGCATTAGAGACTAACTAGTTGATTGGCTATGGTTAAATAACATTATAAGTAATGTGGAGTTTAAGAATTAATTACCAGGAGTGCTATCTATGTCCAAGTCCTTTGGTTGGACAGTATCAGGGGGCAAGTCATCCTTGTCAGGAATACTGTGTGATCCAAGATCAGCGCCAACATCTTCATTTTTATCTGAGTGATCTGACTCAGAGCTTGATAGGATCATTCTAGGCTTCATTGCTGATTTGGATGTCTTTTTCTCCTTTTCTTTTGCCTCAGTGGGCTGGCTCATGGGGAGTACCCTTTTGAACCTATTTAAGGTCTTGATATCCATCCTCTTGAGATAGTGGAGGTTTGATCCTTTGGATTTGCCAAACATCTCAGGATAAGTTTGGAGTAGGTACAGGGAAAGGATTCTACCCAAATTGGGTGCCTGCAAACATTCCTTGATTCTATGAAATATGACTTCTTTCCAAGAGGTTTTCCTTTTTAGTATGATCCTAGTCATTAGGTCAAACATATATTATGAGATTGTGTCATGAGACCCAGGTTTGCAAAGAATATCTTTTCCCACCATGTCTGATAAGAGTTTGCCCCTTTGGTTGAAGAAATTTCTATTCAATGATCCCGTCATGGCATCATTGTAGTCTGTCCATTTCAATACCTTTTTCTTATCTTTCTCATAGATTTCTTCCTCCTTATTTGGACTGCAGGAGGGAAGTTGTAAGGCTTTCTCTATTTTTGCAGAAGTTATCTTTACTCTTTCTTCTCATATCTTTGATTTGAGGGATGACTTGGAAGTGGATAACTTTACATTGCCAAACTATTCCAGAACTTCAGTTTTGAGAATGATACTTGGTTCAGAAAGAAGAAACTCCAGACCTTGGTCTTCCAGGAGTTGAATCACTCCCTTGATCTCTTCTGGAGGATGGGCAAACCATTTCCTGACTATTTCATATCCATCCAGAAGGTCCTTAGAAATCTTGGGTGCCATTATTGCTATAGAAGAATGCGCTGGGACAGAAGAGAAGACGATTCGTCTCGGGGGCTAGGAGGGAAAGGTTGCGTAGCTTTCATTGATTGACAATTGTCTATTTATATGGCTGGTATGTGTGTTTTTATTAGCCCTAATAATTAGAGTAAAATGAACTTATAATTATAAGGAGAATTAGGTCTGTTGAGGTTGCATTTAGACAAACTGTGATGGGACCCGCCCGTCTCAGCAGAACCTCTGAGACGGTGACCTAAACTGCTGGGATAGAGCACTATACCCCGCTGGGACAATTTAGCCGTCTCAGCGGCTCAACTGAGATTTTTTTCCAGCTGTCTCAGTAGCTCAGCTGAAACAGTCATTTCTATTTTAGCTGACCTTACTATCTAATCATGAAACCTTTTGAGATCTGAATGTGTTATGACCTAATCATGTCACTAGGAATTGATGTGATAACATTTTGAATCAGAACATAATCAAGCATAATATCATAGATTATTGAAAGAAGGAAACATTTGACACTATTCAATATTTAATATTCCAAGATCAATCTTGAAAGCATTAAATTTTGCCTCATCCAATGGCTTTGTAAAAATATCAACAACTTGATTGTCAGTGGGGACAAATTCAAGGAAAATATCTTTACATTCAAGATGTTCTCTTATAAAATGATATCTTATCTATATGTGCCTAATCCTGCTATGAGAGACAGGATTCTTAGCAATAGAGATATCACTGGATGAGTCACAATAAAGAGGATACTCTTATACCTTGAGGTTATAATCTTCTAACTGATGTTGTATCCACAATAATTGTGCATAACAACTTCCTAAAGCAATATATTCAGACTCAGCTGTAGATATTGCCATACTTGTCTGCTTTTTGTTGCTCCAGGATATCAACCTCCTTCCTAGGAATTGACAAGTACCACTTGTGCTTTTCCTGTCTTCTTTGCATCCTGCAAAATCAACATCTGAAAATCCAGTTAGTTCAAAGTCATTGTTCTTAGGATACAAAAGTCCAAGATGTAGGCTGCCTTTAAGGTATCTCAAAATTCTCTTTGCAGCTGAATAGTGAGATTCCTTATGGCATGCCTGGTACCTAGCACAAACACATGTAGCATACATAATGTCTGGCCTACTAGCAGTTAGATACAATAGGGATCCAATAATACACCTATACATGGATTCATCAAAGGTCTTGCCCTTCTCATCCTTGTATAGATAAATGTTAGACCCCATGGGAGCTTTCATGGTGGAAGCAGATTCCATTCCAAATTTCTTTATAAGCTCCCTAGTGTACTTCGTCTGAGAGATGACTATTCCATCATCAGATTGTTTCACCTGGAGGCCTAAGAAGTACTTGATCTTTCCCAAACTGCTTATCTCAAACTCCCCCTGCATAAGATTCGCGAACCTTTTGCAGAGGTTGTCATCAGTAGACCCAAATATTATGTCATCAACATATATTTGGACTAGGAGACACTTGCCCCTTGTTTCCCTAAGAAACAATATACTATCTATCTTTCCCCTCAAGAACTTGTTCTTGATGAGAAAGCTAGACAATGTCTCATACCAAGCCCTAGGGTCTTGCTTTAGACCATAAAGAGCTTTCCTAAGTAAATATACATGATTAGACAGGGTTGGATGCATAAAACCTGATGGTTGTTCAACATATACCTCTTCCTCCAATTCACCATTGAGGAAGGCTAATTTGACATCCATTTGATATACTTTGAACCCCTTGTGGGCAGCATAGGCAAGGAATAGCCTAATTGCTTCTAACCTCGCAACAGGGGAAAAGGTTTGATCAAAGTCTATTCCCTCTTCTTTTTTATAGCCCATGGCTACCAATCTAGCCTTATTTTTGATGATTATCCCATTTTCATCCAGCTTGTTCCTGTAAATCCATTTTGTGCCAATAATGTTATGTCCTTGAGGTTTTGGCACCAGCTTCCATACTTTGCATCCTTTGAATTGAAGAAGTTCTTCTTGCATTGCTTGAATCCAAAAAGTGTCTTGGATGGCTTCTTCAAACTTCTTGGGCTCCATTTGTGATAAGAAGCTCAAGAATAGGGCTTCATTATGAGCCCGGCTTCTAGTTAGTACACCTTGGTTCTGATCTCCAATGATTTGGTCTCTTGGATGATCCCTTAGGTGTCTTATAGCTGCAGGCAGCCTGTCCTCAGCTCGTTGTACTGGTTCAGCAGTATCTTCAGCACCCTGCACCTCTTCATCTTCTGGAATTGCTGCATCTGTATATGCTTTGCTATTGCTGGGTATGTCTTGCACAAACATCTTTTCCATGTCCTTTTCATTTCCTGTCAAAATAGAAGAATTCGACCAGCCCTTATAGATTAGGATGGTCTCATCAGATACCACATGCATATACTCTTTTACAATATGAGTTTGCTTGTTATAAATTCTATAAGCTTTACTGTGTAAGTTATAGCCAACAAGAACCCTCACATTGCATTTTTCTGCAAACTTTGTTAATTGAGATTTACCATTGTTTAAAATGTAGCATTTTGAACTAAGGATTCTAATGTATGAAATTATTGGTTGTTTCCTTTCAGAATCTTATAGGGGGTAATTCCATGAACCTTATTGATGGTAGCTCTATTAAGAACATAACATGCAGTATTGACTGTCTCAGCCCAGAAGTATTCTAGGAGTGAGGAGTCACTAAGTAGTGTTCTTCCAGCTTCTATCAAGGTTCTATTCCTCCTCTCAGCCACACCATTTTGTTGTGGAGTCCTTGGGGAGGAAAACTCTTGGTTGATACCAAATTCTTGATAAAACCTTGTCATGGCTTCACATTGAAATTATGTTCCATGGTAAGTCCTAGTCCTGACCATAGTACATTATAAGTCATTCTGAATTGCCTTGACATGGTTTATAAAGACATTTAAAGTATCTGATTTCTTCTTAAGGAAGAATACCCATGCATATTTAGAGTGATCATCAACAATCACCAAAGTATACAACTTCCCACCTAGGCTCTGAATTGGAAAAGGACCAAACAAGTTCATGTGCAATAGATATAGACAACTTTCAGTGTCTTTAGAGACAATACTTTTAAAGGTGGCCCTTGTTTGCTTGCCCATTTGGCAAGCATGACACTACCACTTTTAATACATTTTAAGTTTGGACTATTCCTAACAAGGTTTGTAGAAAATTGTCTATACATTGTCTTGTAGTTAATGTGCGCAACTCTCTTGTGCCATTGAACATAAAGTGACTCACTTTCATTAGCCACAAGATAAACAGATGATAGGGAATTATTGCATATAAAAACTAAACAATAAATATTCCCACTCCTAGTGCCCGAGAGAATGGTCTCTAAGTCATTAGACTTTTTGATCATGCACTTGTCATTGTGGAATTCAATGACATAGCCTAAATCACATAATTGACTTATGCTTACAAGGTTGTGTTGCAAACCTTCAACATAAGCTACCCTTGTGATTGAAACTATGCCATTGGATATCATACCATCCTTTGGTGATTCCTCTTTCTGATCCACCAAAGATGACTTTAGGTCCATTCTTCACAGCTGTGTTGTCCTGTAGAAGACTCATGGTACCTGTCATGTGCCTTGAGCACCCACTGTCCAAGTACCATATTTGTTTAAGATTGTTACTTGAACTCACCTGCAAGAAGGAGTTTAATTACCCTTAGGAGCCCAAAAAATTTTGGGTCCTAGCTCCTTGTTAGCATGATAAGCTGATCTCACACCTGCTGCACCCTTTGCAAGAAGGCTCTTCTTTGCACTTGGCACATTGGGATTGTGCCAACAATCTATGGAAAAGTGTTCCACCTTACCACAATACCATCATTCATGAATATGGTATCTTCTCTTCTGAATATTTCTTGAGGAGAGAGCATTAATGTGCTTATGTTCAGGAGGGGAGACAGCAACATTTTTCATGTTTCTTTCAACAATGATTTGGCTGAATGTTAATCTGTGAACAGTCTAGCACCCTTTGTCTTAATGGCATCAGTTTGCTTTGGCTTAGAAGCCAGACAAGATTGGATGGCATAAGACACTGAGCAGCAGGATTTGTCTATAGAATTAGCAGCAGCCAATTTCTTTGCTGTTCAGAACTTGGAAGGGCTAGCTTCCTTATTATTGAATGAAGGAATTAAATTACCAAATACAAATGGTCCAGATTGGGCCATTTGAATTTCTTCATAGGGAGCCTTCATAGAACACATTTCCATGCCCTTTCTTCCACTATGGGAAGGAGTGTTCTCCTTCCTATAGGAGTTTCCATTCTTTCAGTGACCATATATACTGTCATGGCCATACCTGTTAGAAGGAAATAATACCTTTTGAAAGGTGGTATGAGGCTTAGACTTATCCTTGCTCTTTTCTCCACTCCCTTCTCCTACTTCCATTTTATTGAACCCTAGTCCTCTCCTATTGGTTTGAGAAGAAAAGGTGTCAATAATTGGAAGCACATAATTTGGCTTGGAGAATTAAGCCACTAGGCTCTTTTCTTTCAGAAGCTTCACCTCAAGGTCCTTAATGACCTTGTTCTTTAGGGAGATGGTGCTCAATTGAGCAATTGTTATCCCTTTTAGATGGCTTATTTCTCTACACATTTGAGCCACCATGGTGGGTGACTCAGTGCACTCTTTCTTATCCATCTTAAGGGAAGCAATTTCTTAGGCTTGCCTCTTGGCCAGCTACTTGCTCATTTTTAGAGCTTCCAAGAGAGCACCACACTTGTCAATCAATTGATTGACATCATCCTCAGATTCTGAATCACTCCCACCAATTGATGAAGGTGCTTCAGATTCTGGGCTTGTCTCATAATTAGAAGAAGAGATAGAATGAATCAGTACCTATTCACTCTCAGAATTGTTCTGACTAGCTTCCTCATCAGTGATGGACATGAGGCCTAGCTGAACTTTGTCTCTTCATCCTCCTCAGTATCACTATCTGAATGTCATAGAGGGGTCCTGATTCCAACCTTGGCAGCAGGAAAATCATCATCCCTTTCTGTTGTAAACCGCCCAATGTAGGCTTCCTCGTCATCATCTGAATTTGAAGATGAGGATTCAGATTCACTCTAGCTTTACCATTTCTTTGCTAGGAAGGATTTTCCCCCTTCCCATCCTTTTGGTGGTGACGTTTCTTATCACCTTTTTCCTTCCTCTTGACTGGACAGTCAGCAATGACATGTCCAGGCTTGCTGCAGCAATAGCATATAATGTTATTTGAAACATGTTTACCAAGTTTAGATTCATACATGTCACCCTTGGTGAGCTGTCTTTCAGATCTTCTGTGATCCTTCTTGGAATGTAAGGAGGAGGAAGGCTTGTTCTTCCACTGCTTCCTCCTTTTCATCTTTTTGAACTGCCTTGAGAAGGCAGAAAACTCATCATCAGAAGAAGAGCTGTCTGAGGTGCTATTCTCAGATTTCTCAAATTTACACTCCTCCTTGGAGGAGACACCATCCTAGCGTTGCTCTTCTTGGAGCTGTCAGCCTTGAGATCAACAGATCTCTCCCTTGCATGAGCCTTAGAGGAAGTGTCCTCTGCCTTCCTTGCACACAACTGCATCTCATAAGAGAGCAGCTTCCCAAACAGTGTATTAGTGGGTGTTTCACCTAGCTTGGCCACTTCCCTTATGGCACATATCTTTGTGTCCCAGTCTCTAGTTATAGATCTTAGGAACTTGTCATTAAGCTCATAATCACTAAAGACCCTTTCATAGGTTCTTTGTTCATTGACTATCCTAAAGAACCTTTCATAGCAGATGGAAATGCTTTCCTGGCTCAGCTGCCTGAAAGCTTCATATTCTTGATTGAGGAGTGATTTTCTATCATCCCTCACTTAAGCTGTCCCTTCCATATACACCACTAGTGTATCCCACATTTCCTTGGCAGTTGTGAAGTTCACCAAGTTTTGAAAGGTTGAGTCATCAATTGCATTGACAATGATGTTTTGGGCCCTTTTGTCCATTGTGAACAGTGTAAGTTCATCCTTGGTCAAGTCATTAAAGTTCTTGACCAGTCTCCTAGTTGGATCTATGGTGGAGCCAATTTGAAAAGTGAAAGGCCCTTATATTACAGTGATGTAGATTCTTGGGTCTGGTGCTTCCATAAACAACCTAACCCTTTGCTTCCATTTGCCAAAGTTTTCTTTGTTGCATATGGGAAACTTCATAGATCCCATCTCCTTCTGCAATCCAGAGGAGGCCATTGGATTCAGTTATAACTACTCCTTTATAGGATTTGGTCAGACAGTTATGTCCTTCTTGACCAACCTACCTCTGATGCCACTTGATAGTTTATAAGGATGTAGTCTTAATCACCTAGAGGGGGGGTGAATAGGTCTCTTTGATTTTTAAGCTAGCGTCTAGATATTTTCTTAGATTGTGTTTAGCAAGAAAGAAAGCACACTAGTGTTTATAGTGGTTCCTCATGACAGGGTGTCTTGAGTAGTCCTCTTTCCCCCTTCACCTTTCTAACAATGAGTTAGATAAGACCAACACCTCCAATCTCAGCTCCAAGAGCTTACAACACAGATCCCTCGGGATCTCTCAGGTTTTTCCAAACCCTACCTCAGGCTCAACAACCCTACCTCAGGCATAGCTGCCCTACAAGCTCAGACCTATCAAGCTGAACTCTCAGCTCTACAAGCTCAGGCTAAAGCCCTACAACCTCAGAACATATAATGTTCCTACAGAAAGTGATAAAGATAATGCTTACAACAGAATACACAATAGATAATTTTGTAGGCCTTGTTCTTCTGTTGCATATTTGAAGATGGCAAGAGAACCACAACTTCAATCTTGGCTTTCTCTGATCCTCCCCTTTAGTAGATGAGTAAGGACCAACTTGCACTTCTTCAATCACACATGAAGAGCAATCTTTTCTCTCCTTTACAGCTTCAGGAAGCAGGGATAGAACTTTTTGGGCTGCCGTCAATGGAACAGTAGTCTTTTTCTTCATCAGTGAGTGAGAGAGTTTTTACAAAGCCCTAAATGATTCTTTTATACTCCTCCAGACTTCAACGGCTATCAGATGTCCTTCTGACACATCATGGAGGTGATTGGAACATCCTATCTTGCTTTACAGCATGTTGCGCCAAAAGCAAACCCGCCAGAACATTTGAATCTGTCTCAGCGGTTGTGCTGAGACAGCTTCCAGTCTCAACGGCTACTTCTGACCCATCCCAGTGGATCCGCTGAGACAGACAGTTGTCTCAGCGGATTTCCTCTATCTGTAGCTTAGCTGGCCCAGACACCTTCTCAGCGGCTCATGGCCATGTTTCAGCGGTTCAGCTGAGACTGAGAACTTGTCTCAGCGGTTTTGGCAGTAAACCACTGAAATTTCTTTCCATCATGGAATAAGCTAACCCTGCATTGTCTTGAGATAAAATAGGGTTTATCAAATAAAACTTGTACTTAGCATTGAGTGTGATTCTTCTTCAAATCAAGGGAACATTGAGGGTAATATTCCCAACAGCCATAATGGGAAGGCATGATGAGGACATCTCCGCAACAATTCCTTGAAGCGCTCCCTTGTGTCGAAGGGAGACTGCGAGTCTATTTGTGTGCAGGAGAGAATGTCTATACGTAATTTTGCGGACATTGCCGGAGGAAAATATTTCTTTAAGAATTTCTCCGTCATCACGGCCCATGTAGTGATGGAACCTCTAGGAAGAGATCCCAACCAATGCTAAGCCTTAGTTCGCAAAGAGAAAGGAAATAAACGCAAACAAATGGCATCATCGGTGACGCCATTTATCTTGAACGTATCTCAAATTTCCAAAAAAAATTAATAAATGTAAATTAGGATCTTCATCCAGTAAGCCATCGAAAATGACGGTTTGCTATACCATCTGAATGACAATCATTTTAATTTCAAAATTACTATTTTCCATCGTCGGGAGAATAATACTAGATTGTGTTCCCTCCTAATTTGGCCTCGCATAATAGGATATGGTCCGAAGCGGGACCTCATTATGGTTGGGATCTTCCATTATACCTTCGTTAGTTTCTCTGATCGACTCTTCTCAAATTATTGGTAGATCACTAAATCGGAGACGTCGTCGTAAGGTGCGCTCGATTTCTGGATCAAAATACAATTCAAGATTAATTGAAGAGTTTCCTCGGGTCATAAACTAAAAGAAAAGAAAAGAGAAAAAGATGCAAAAAGAATAAAAAGGGATAAAAAGAAAAATTAAAATTATTATAATATTTTAATTAAAAATATATATATTATTTTTTGTACAAAGCGGGTTAGGTTTGTCCCGGACTTCCTGAGGTCTACCCTGCGAAGGGTTTGCACGGTACTAGGAGATGCGATGGGATGACAAGCCCAAATCTCCCTATCCGAGAATTTAAATTTGCGCCTTTTAAGATATTTAAAAAATTTAAGAAAAGGGTGAGAAGAAAGAGAACGATAAAATTAATAGATATTCCTATTTTCCAAATATCAACTCATGTCCCCGGCAACGGTGCCAAAAAACTTAATTCGCAAAACTATATCAGCAAACGACAACAAGTGTACCGTATGGAGAGTAGTATAGGTGTTTAAAACCAAGGTCGTATTAGACTCGGGGTAGTTGAGTACTTTTACTTCGAGAAAATCTCTATTGTTTTATCAATAGAACTTTGAGTTGGTTCGTTTCTAATGAAAATATGGCGAATTAGAAGAGTGATTAAAACAATAATAAGGATGATTAACACTCGATCTTTCAATCACCACAGAGATAAAAATAAGAAGAAAGAATAAAAATCGCATTCTCTTAAAAAATAGCTTTGACCGTGGAGATTCTTGAAATATGAACACACCTCTCTCGAGGAATACATCCACCTGAGATTAAGTTGATCGACCGAACTCTTATTCTATAATCAAAACCCCTAAAGCTCGCTTTACGAGGTGAATCCCGCTATTGGCTTTTACTCCAATCCGGAAGGGTAAAGTCATCCTCTCTCGAGGATTGCATTCTACTCTTTTTTATCCTTGAGTGATCGATTCATATTATGAGACTCTCGGATAACTAAAGTATGAAAACAAGAACAAGAATTATATATCAAAAATATATTCTCGTTACCTTAAAATCAAGGATAAATCCTAAGCATTTTAGACAAGTAATGCGCAAATCTCGCACACCGCTATAGGCGGTAGCTAGACTGCGGCACGAAACGGCAGTGTACCGATCGTTCAAGTAATATAAAATGTGGGAGTGAATCCCCAAGTATCGATCTCGAAGGAACACAGTAAGGTGGAGTTAACTTTTAAGGAAGGACTTGAGATTGAAGTCCTTTCGAGCGGATGGATTGCGGAAAAGGGTGATTTGGATTGTGGAAAATAAAAGAAAACAACTACAAGTACTCCTATGCAATGCCGTTATGCAATGCTTCGCCAGGCGGGATGGAAAACTACACGGGCTGCTATGCACCGATTCGCAAGGGCGGATGGACGAGTAGGCAAGCAGATGGAGTGAGTCGCACCGGCGGACTCGAAGTGGATTACACGGGCCGTTAGCACCGCTTAGCTTGGCGGATGGAAGAGTAGTCTTACCGAAGGGAAGAGTAGGCTAGCGTAATGGAGTGGAGGATTTGCGTGGTGGATGGATAATGGATGGGGGCGCACCTCATACACACATATGAACAAGATAATTTCAATAAAATGAAATAAGCATTACATAACATGGTTCATAGTGTACATCATCAAAATATAGAGGAATATAGCTTATACAACCATCAACATGAATAAGGAGAAAGTAAGGAATCGACCCAATCCGAAGCCTTGTCGAAGATTCACGGTTGGAATCACTGGGTTGTCAATCCGCGTCCAAGCTCGGTACTCAACTGCGTCCGGGGTAGAGAAGGCTGTCACTACCATCCAATGGCCCGTCTTCTTCGTGTCACGATCCGGCCGCACGACCTAGCTTCCTTCTCCTTGGATTATGATGGATGTAGGGCTAGATCCGTCTCCTTTGAAGCTTTTAGATGATGGAGGTGGCCTAGGGCAAAGCCCTCATGGAAGGGTAGAGGAAAATAGAGTTGGAGCTCTCCTTGCGGTGGAAATTGCGGAATAGAATCGGATCATGAAAACCTAATAATCCCAGTTTAAATAGAGAAGTTGCCGAATTTTGTTCATGCACGACCAAACGCACGACCGTGTGTAAAAACACACGACCAAATTCAGAATGTTATTTTGGGCCGCAGATGAACGCGCACGATCGACCAGATCGTGCGTGAAGGATAAACGCACGACCGTGCGATCTAGAAAATTGCAAAATGACATAAATTCTTAGATAAAAGAGGGAAACTCATGCGATTTTGCTCACACATGATCAAAACTGGTCGTACGCGAACAAAATGCACGAGCGGGGGCAGATCACCATTTATAAGGATGGTAGGAATCGCACGGTCACTGAAATTGTGCGTCAAGGAATCGCACGACCGTGCGATTTCTGTAGGTTACAATTCCCTTAGAATGAAGATCTGCCCACCTGCAATATAAACCAACAAGCTGGGGAACATACCAGGAGCACACAGAAATATATAATAACAACAAAATAAAGACATGGGGAGCATCATGTGCTTACCCCCAGCAGAATAGTGCGCGATTGCACACCACAATGGGCCAAAATGAGCACTTCGTGAAGAAATGTGTTCAAGTGAAATATCAGCAATAATGTGCAGAAATTGAAGTGCATGTGCGTGAAAATAAGCCCAGATGATTCCAAATATGTGTATATAAATGGGACTCATCACACCCCCAGACTTACCTATTTGCGCGTCCCGAGCAAACAAATCCTAAGCAAGCGGGGAAAGAAAAGTAGATGGCTTAGAATTACAATACAGAGTACCATGCGAAGTCGCACGCTCACGTGCATTAGAAATATAATAGAGAAGATTTCTCATTATACACAAACAGTTTATAGATTTCTAAAAGAGTAAAAGAATATTACAACCACTCAAAATGGTGAACTACGATGAATCATCCGGTCACGCATACGGAGAAAGTAAACTAAGCGCTGAGATGAGCATTGCTCAAGATTGGGGTGCCGGACAAACTCCACCGAAATCCATCGGTGTCGGTGACCATAGGCTCGCCCGGTGACATTCTCTCCACGACACTAGATTGGTTCATAGCGTGAGTCAGTAGGACTTTAGGTTATAGATGGGGCTTGGGTTACGGTGAGGTAAACAAAGATAAACACGAAGGATGAGCACACCTAAACCCAAATGAGCAAGTGCAAAGCACTATCCAAGCAGCCACAATACGCGTGGGTGCACCACACCCCCAGACTTGAACTTGAAAACATGTGTGTGTGCACCGCCTACTCCGAAAATATATCTCACAAAGATTTTCAATTAAACTCTTTCATTTTTTTTTCAAATCTTTTTCTTATATTTTTTTTTCTTTTTCTTTCTTCAGTGATTTCAGCAAATTTTCAAAGATGCACATCCATACTTTCACATTGTATTTCCACAATCAACACCACCAATTTAAAATTTAGACAACGTGCTTGCATCTGAGTGTGCGACTAGGATTGGAGTTTAGGCTTTGGTGAACAATAGTGGAGCTGAACCAAAAGAATGGGGTAGGCACAAAGGGGCTAGCAAGGGTAGACGATATCAGGAATGGAACAAAGGCTCAACCGGGCCAAAATACAGCCTACGTCACTCTCACGCACTAGAACTATCCTATGCCAATGTTTCAAGAATTGCTTGGGGCAAGTTCTAGCCACCGAGAAAGATTCTCCTTTCTCCCGACTCAAGCAATACGAGTCTAACGATCATTTATACACATCCCTATGCTACAGTTTGATTCGCACCGCGTTCACCATTTGAGTAGAGTAAACAACATTTACACTAATAGAAAATTATAAAACCATATGTATAAAAAGAAGTCTAATCTACACAAATTTCTATGCAACCGAGCACTCGACTAGGAGCACTACTGGAGTCAACATTTTACTCTGCTACATAGTCCTAAGCCATCACCTAGCCTTTCCCAAATATGCAGAAGAATTAAATTCAACTCAGAGCATGCATACAGATGAGTACGCGCTCAAGTGGGTGATGTAGTGTGCGAAAATGATGAACAATACTAAATAAATGCGATAAAGTTACTTCTAGTATGCAATGCAACATGTGTGTGCACAATGGGTAACAAAAAGCAGCTCTCCCCCAGAGTTAATCTAAGCAATCAAACATAAGATAAAACCATGAAATTCAAAATGAAGTCTAGGGAAAGAGAGTACCCAATGCTCAGAAGTGAGCATACTAGAAGATTGGCGTGTAAACCAAGAAAAAGCTACAACATCCGCCATCTAGAAGAAGGACCAGCAGGGGTGAGCTCCGCAAAAACAAAAGAAAATGTACAAAGCAAAATGAAATACAACTAACTAAACTAAACTAGATGAAAATAAAAATGCTGGAAAAGGTAAGATAACTACTGGGGTTATTGTCATCCCATCACGACTTATTCAAATTTAAAAGAGTTCTAGCTAATGGGCGTATGAAAAAGGAAATGAATAGGTAACTGTTCTAATATGCGTGTCGGTAGCGGGTACCGATACAGCGGCAGAACAGTTACGCCTCTACCCGAATATAAATAATACCTGCTCGTCACAGGTAGAGGGAATAAAAAGTAAGAAGAGGAGGAATCCTCACTCAACTCACCAAAACTATCCTTGCCCAGCAAGGTGTCGTCTTCATGGAGGTGGCAGGAGGAAAAGGCAATGAATGAGGCTTCCTCTATGGAGGAGGGATCAACCTCCTCACATGAGAAGATACACTCATCATTGACTTGAGCATCATGCTCCAAGTCCTCCTGGGGTACCTGTGAAGACTCAAACCGCACAAGCTCAGATGAAGAAGGGGGGTCAGGAAATAAAAGAGAAGAAAAACATAAATAATCAAAAATTGGGGGAGTGGTCCCAGTCTCACTCCCAGCAAGATCCAAGGATAGATCGCTATCATCATCGTAAGTATCATAGTGAGGGGAACCCAAGAACTTAAGGGCCTCGGTGGTGAGTTGGACCTCCTCATCCCATGAAGAAGTGTAAACCTCCTCATCAGAAAGAGTGTCCTCATCATCCCACCTTGGAGCAGCCTCAGGCTCGGAATCATCACCCTCCTCAATTACTTCGACAGGATCATAAAAAATGTGTGTAGAAAAATCTTGCAAAGAAACGGGAGGAACAAAGAGATTTGGTTCCTCCGCAAAAAGATCCGCTAACGCCTCCCCCATGGAAAGAATACTTTCCACATCACACTCAAGTGCATCAAGGAGCTCCCATTCCTCACCTTATTGGATAATAGATGAGTGATCATCCTCGCTAGGAATGAAGCCATACACAGGGAGTGAGGAGTCCATGCACGAAACAAGATCGGGGGTAGAGGGAATGATTGCCTCCACGGGTAAAGAATGAGTGATAGGGACAATGTTGTCATGAGTGAAGGGGCAACGGTCAGGATTGAAGAGACTAGGACAGTCCCTCAATTCATGACCCTCTCCTCGACACAACAAGCAAACAACGTTCCTACGCTGCCTAGCATTTAACTCCTTCATTTGGTCTATATAGTAAACATCTTGTCGTAAGTGCTAGGAGAAATATCCCATGAAGACATTTTCAATAATTAAAGCAGATATAACAAAACTAAAATTCTTTGCAAGGAAATTTACACAAACTAAAAGAACTCCTTGGATTAAACTTGCCTAAAACTTTAAAATAGGAGAGAAAGAAATAATAACAAACAATATATAATTAAAAAGCAAACAAAATAAAAAAAATGGCTATAAACACTGGAAGAACTACTATCTATCGGATCTCCCTCTCAAGAAAACTCACACGTCTGTGTTCCCCGGCAATGGCGCCAAAAACTTGACGCGCAAATCTCGCACACCGCTATAGGCGGTAGCTAGACTGCGGCACGAAACGGCAGTGTACCGATCATTCAAGTAATATAAAATGTGGGAGTGAATCCCCAAGTATCGATCTCAAAGGAACACAGTAAGGTGGAGTTAACTTTTAAGGAAGGACTTGAGATTGAAGTCCTTTCGAGCGGATGGATTGTGGAAAATGGTGATTTGGATTGTGGAAAATAAAAGAAAACAACTACAACTACTCCTATGCAATGCCGCTATGCAATGCTTCGCCAGGCGGGATGGAAAACTACACGGGCTGCTATGCACCGATTCGCAAGGGAGGATGGATGAGTAGGCAAGCGGATGGAGTGAGTCACACCGGCGGAGTCGAAGTGGATTACACGGGCCATTAGCACCGCTTAGCTTGGCAGATGGAAGAGTAGTCTTACAGAAGAGAAGAGTAGGCTAGCGTAATGGAGTGGAGGATTTGCGTGGTGGATGGATAATGGATGGGGGCGCACCTCATACACACATATGAACAAGATAATTTCAATAAAATGAAATAAGCATTACATAACATGGTTCATAGTGTACATCATCAAAATATAGAGGAATATAGCTTATACGACCATCAACATGAAGAAGGAGAAAGTAAGGAATCGACCCAATCCGAAGCCTTGTCGAAGATTCACAGTTGGAATCACTGGGTTGTCAATCCGCGTCCATGCTCGGTCCTCAACTGCATCCGGGGTAGAGAAGGCTGTCACTACCTTCCAATGTCCCATCTTCTTCGTGTCACAATCCGGCCGCACGACCTAGCTTCCTTCTCCTGGGATGATGATGGATCTAGGGCTAGATCCCTCTCCTTGGAAGCTTTTTGATGATGGAGGTGGCCTAGGGCAAATCCCTCATGGAAGGGTGGAGTAAAACGGAGTTGGAGCTCTCCTTGTGGTGGAAATGGCAGAATAGAATCGGATCCTGAAAACCTAAAAATCGCAGTTTAAATAGAGAAGTTGCAGAATTTTGTTCATGCACGACCAAACACACGACCGTGCGTAAAAATGCACGACCAAATTCAGAATGCTATTTTGGCCCGCAAATGAACGCGCACGATCGACCAGATCGTGCGTGAAGGATAAACGCACGACCGTGCGATCTGGAAAATTGCAAAATGACATAAATTCTTAGATAAAAGTGGGAAAGTCGTGCGATTTTGCTCACGCATGATCAAAACTGACCGTGCACGAACAAAACGCACGAGCCGGGGCAGATCACCATTTATAAGGACTGTAGGAATCGCACGGTCGCTGAAATCATGCGTCAAGGAATTGCACGACCGTGCGATTTCTCCGGGTTACAATTCTGATAGAATGAAGATCTGCCCACCTGCAATATAAACCAACAAGCTGGGGAACATAACACGAGCTCACAGAAATATATAATCACAACAGAATAAAGACATGTGGAGCATCATGTGCTTACCCCCAGCAGAATAGTGCGCAATTGCACACCACAATGGGCCAAAATGAGCACTTCGTGAAGAAATGTGTTCAAGTGAAATATAAGTAATAATGTGCAGAAATTGAAGTGCATGTGCGTGAAAATAAGCCCAGATGAGTCCAAATTTGTGTATATAAATGGGATTCATCAACAAGTGAAAGAGCAACTCTAAATTATTTCATGACTTATATCATTCCTTGGATCATCTTGATCGAGTATTAATAATAATTTAGCTACTCATGAAGATGGAGGAATCGATGAAAACAAAAGAGTACATAATGAAATTGAGAATAGGTTAAGAAGGAGAAAAGAAAATATTTTATTGATTGCAAAAGAAAAGGGGTACAAGCTATTGAAATGAAAACTATAAACTAGTAGAATTGCAAGAAAGAAAGACACCTACAAATAATACTAAAATCATGCAAATGAAGCAAGAAATGAAGGATTGAGCCTCCAAAATTTCGTCCTCTCAATTGTGGAGGAGCTGGCTTTAAAAAGGCTAAAAATTGGGGTTATACACCCTTGCTCACGCCCGTGACCAAGGGCATGTAAGGGGCATGAACGATGCTAGTGTGGAGAGGGCGCCTTCTAGCTTCATTGCGGGCATTGCGTGCACGTCAATCTCTAGCTCACGCCCATGACCTTGGGAATGTACTCTTTAAAACTGCATTCGGTGGGAATATTTCGGTGGGAAGTGGCGCTGGATGAGTAACGGCCTTGTCTGGATGTCATGCCCTCGGTCACGCCAGTCACCGGGGGGGGGGGGGGGGGGTGTAATTTTAAATGACTTGGCGGCTGATCTGGAATGCTGGAGGTGGGTCATGGCCATTACCTGGGTCACTCCCTTGGTCACGCCCATGACCTGGGGCGTGTACATGGCGAATCTTCACGGAATGAGCCCGAGATGGAGGCAGCAAGTCTGGATCACATCTTGGGTTGTCACACCCTTGGTCACGACCATTACCTTGGTCGTGTACTTGATATTTTTGTTGGATCAGTAGGTGCCCATAGAGGAGGGGGGTGAATAAGGGTTTTAAAACTTTTTCTTATATTTTGAATATCTTGAAATAATAATAAGATTAACATGGTGAGAAATCAAACAAACTAAGTGAAATAAAATTGAGACATGTTTTATTAATATGAAATATGGGTTTACAAAAATTGATTTCTATAATGCTAGAAATCAGTGGCGAATAATAATTAAAACCTTTTGTTTTCTATCACGACTCGTATCCCCACGAACCGGTGGCCCTAGCCTATCCTTCCCCGGATTCGGCCTCAATCCTCTCTAGCCAATCCTACCCCAGATATGGTCTTGAGCACCCCTAGACCAAACCTAGATCTAGTCACCAACATGAGGCAAATTTCTCCCTAAGCCCTTCCCAGACCTAGTCGCCACAAAACAAGGCGAATTCACTAAACTATTTACAAAAGATATAGAATAACAATAATAAAAACTCCCTCTAAGAAACTTCTGAAGTCGGGGATGAAGGACCGATGTAGTATAAGCATTGATGAAGTGATTTTTGATCGGATCCGGCGTGATGAAATCCTCCTTCAAAAATTCATTGAACTTTGGTGGGAGATCTCTTTTCGACAGAGTAAGGCTGTGGAAATCTAGCACTCAACCTCTCTCAGACTTGTCTAGAGAAAACGAGAGTAGAGGCCTCCTTTTATAGGAGTGAGCGGTAGCGCCTACGCTAGCGCTACCACCGGTGCTATCCCTGTATATAATTATTCTGCGCATGCGTATCTTTCATTCCAGGGAAACTCTAGAGCCTTGCCTCTTATGCTCCGTACTACCATCTGCGCTATCCGCTACCGTCTGGCGGTAGCGCCTTCTACATCTAATTCCAGAATTGCGCTAATCAAAGCTAGCGCCTGTGTTAGGTGCTACCGCCGGCGCTAGTGAGCATTTTGGAGTTCTGGATTCAAACTTGGGGGAAACCTTCATATGCTAGCCTTGAGTCATATGGCTTAGTTTCCTGCACACTTAAACACACAAGATCAAATACACATAGGATTTGTTTTTCTCAAACCTAGGAGATTCGGAAGACCATGTTCCAACAAACTCCCCCGTTTGATAATAAGAAATCCATTAATGATAAATCAGAGCATTAATATATAAAGCATGATAAACCTACTTGTGTGTATGTGAAAGTGATGACTTAGGATAATTGTCGATTTTGGTATTTAGAATTGCTCCCCCTAAATACATACTCTCCCTAAGTGAATGCTCCCCTAATATGTAAGCTATCATTTTAATTAATCATGTTAGTTTTCAATTTTGATAGCGGTGAATATTTATCATGTTAGTTCTCCCCCTTTTATTATTAGCAAAAGTGGGTAAGGAAGCACGAGACACAAAAACATTTTTTGGTAATAAGATAAGGCATGATCGAGCTTTTTAGAGGAAAGGAAATGATAAGTAGTTTTATAGTAATTTTCATAGAAATAAATCAGAGTTTTAACATAAGAATAATCATATAAATAAATCAGAGTTTTTAGCTTAAAGGAATAATATAACATTTACCACGCAAATCTACCATTTGGTTGAAAAAGAATTTGGAGTTTAAAGACTTGAGATAAGCATAAAAAGATCATAAGGTAAACGTAAAGTTACGGAAGACTTATAAAAATACAACAAACATCTTTTTGCAATGTATGACGAATCATAAGAAGAGATATGATTGAAAGTCCAAAATGAAAAAAATGTTTTTGTAAATAATTTTTCTTTCAAAATCTTTACAGATTACTATGAAGTAACCAAGCATGAAATAAGGATATCAAAAATGAACGAGACACAGTTAATGTGATTCACAAATTTAAAACATACCAAACATTATAGAGAGCATGCTAGGTTATATAGTGCATTTTATAGATAAAGAGTGTATAGAATTTTAGAATTAGGATCCAATACTCATGAGAAGAAGTGTTATGGAAGTTAATGATGTGCACATAAGTGTATTTTGAAGAGAGTAAACAAATGTGTTAATCAAAAATACAAGACATATGTAGAGTAAAGTGCGCAATAAAACACAAATAATTTTACTTCAACACCCATTAAAGCACATTGAAAAGAATAAGTGGTGTAAAGAAAAAGTTTATGGTTTGCACAAGATACTTTACTATTCTTTCCAAGGTGCTCAACCTCACAATGCTCATTAAGACTTATCAGGAGGTTCAAGTAGTTCTTGGTGGAGTTATCTTTGTTATTTTATTTCGTTCATTTTTTTTGTACAAAGTTCTCCGAATACACTTGTTTTGCAAACCAATGAAATTTTGAAATCACAACCACTTTTCTTAATTTTAAGAGTGCAAATAGAAGTAGTGTAGGTAAAATACTTGTGCAAATTTTAAATTATTGTACAATTACAATACACAAGCAAGCATTATTAGATTAAGTGCATATGTAGACTTTGCCAAAATAAGTGAGTGAATAAAGATCATTATCAACCATAAAACATTTACTCATACATAGAGTGCGCTAAGCTTAGTTCTACACAACACCTTTTTAGTACAATTTATGCACATGTGATTAGATATATCAAAGCATGATAAACACATTGTTCAAGATAGTTTGAAAAAAATAATTTCAACAATGAAGAAGTTCTAAATGATAGATTAAATCATGCTTGATTTTCACAATAAAGTCCATACAGTTTTTTTTATAATTTTTATGTTTTAAATTTTTGTATTTGGTTTTTGCATTTAGGAATAGAAATCAAAACATTTTGTTTGTAATTTTGCTTTTGTATTTTTTATTTTGTTTTAATTTTTCAAAAATCAACAAAAAGAGAATTGCAAAAATAAATAGTACATATAATAAAGCATATTTTTATGGATTTTATAGAGTTTTAAAAATACAGAAAAACATACCCAAGCATTACCGCCCGCGCTAATGATAGCGCTGGCGCTAGTATGCTTTAGTTAAATCTCCTTTCCCTTGTCATTTCGGCCATTACTCCTGAAACTCTCCTGAAAAACCCAAGCAGATAGTGCAGTCCACGGATAGATCTAAGATAACTCTCCATCATTTCTTATGATTTTTGTTTTAAACTTTGATTTTGATGTTAGAGGTGAAGATTTTTGAAGTTATCAAGTGGTTTAGTTGATAGATCTAAAATGTTTGATCCTTTTAATTTTTGAAGAGGGGAACTAGAACAAAACTTCATAATTTTTAAATTTTATGAAAATTTTTAGTTTTAATTTTATCTTAGATCATGTGGGATTCTTGAATCTAGCTATTTGAGAAAGTTAGGATTCTATAATATTGTATAGTAGATAGATCTTAGTTTTTTAGAACAGACGACTAGCACCGACGCTACTGCAGGCGCTAGTGATTCTTGATTAATTTTAATTCCTCTTATAATAATGTGGCAGATGGCTCCTGAATCTAAGGGGAAGAAATAGGCAGGTCTAGCAGTGGAGATAGCCATAGTGGGTGTCCCATATTTTGTGGAGTTTGACATGCCAAGACACCACCACATCATGCAGTTGTTCGAAACTTCAGAAGTATTGAATGTGTTTCATTCGGATGCGTTCTCCTTGGAGTTCATTCGAGAGTTTTACAAACATTTAGAAGATCCATCACAGATTGATCTGGATGGGGAAGTGCGGTCACAAGTGCAGGGGCACATGGTTGCTATAACGCATGAAAACCTGAGGGCGGTGTTTGGATTGACAGAGCATTCCAATAGGTTGGAGATAGTTGAGAAGTTCAGGGTTGATAGAGATTAGACTCAGGTGAATTTTTTGTTGCGCAATAGGGCATGCAAGAGTCTGATTTCTTCTGTGTCGACATTTACAGTAGATTCTCGTGTAGTTCAGGATGTATTACGTCATACTATTATGCTAAAATTAGGCGATACAACGAAGGCCACAAGACATCTCAGCTATGTCTCCTGTTTTATTCTGGAGGAGGAGAGATTTAATGTGGCTGACTTGTTACTCTCACTGAATCGTTACTCATATAAGTTGCAGCAACCTTTCTTCCAGCGATATAATAACTTGCCCCTTGGTGGCATCATACAAAGGGTCATTATAACAATGTACCCTTCTATTGAGCTTAGTTTTTATCTAACAGATTATTTTCCTCGTATCTACAGCACCTCACACCTACAAGCTACATCCCTCCCGGATGAGCCATCCACATCCACTCGACCACCACTCCGGCAAGGAGCGTCATCCCGAGGGGCTCGAGATGATTCATTTGAATCATTTCGAGAAGAAATGGGAGAGCAAATGACAAGAGTGGAGAAAGATTTTTCCAGGATTAAGAAGATGTTGAAGTTCATGATTAAGGCATTAAAGCTAAATCCATCTACACTAGAGCGTAGGGAGTGGGATAGCCCATCACAGGATCCACCATGACATTCAATTTGGAGGAGTCGCAGATGATGATCCCCAAGTCCAAGTGTGGAGGAGATAGATGAGACCAAGTAAAGGAGTAGGAATGTCCTGAGGGTAACCAATATATGAGTTGTGTCGGCGCTACCAGCTAGCGCTAGCGCTATCTGCAATGTTTAATTTTGTTGTTTTTGGATGTTTGGCTATTTTTATCTGGTCCTTCTTTGGTATTTTTTGAAGGTTTTGTTTTACGTTTTTATTTATAAATTTGACATCATATAAAGTGGAGATGTTTTAAGCAAATTTGGAATCATATATAAAGTAGTATAAATTTGAAATCATATGACTTGAGATTTCAATATCACATAAGAAATTTTGAATTCAATTTATGTGGATGATATATGATATAGATATAGGAAATGAGTTTAGGAAGAATAGATTGGTCATTAGAAATAAAAGGTATGACTTTAAATTTGATAATTTGATTTATTAATATTTTTAAGTGATAAAGTCTTGTGTCTATATGATGACCATACCATGATAGCAAAATAAATAAAAAACAAAAACAATAAATTAAGGCATATCATGAAGTAGAAATTTATATATTTCATTTTGAAAATATTCTACTTCATGCATTTGATAATACCTAATGAATAAGAGATTTAGGTATCGAAAGAGGACCACGTGTGGTGGTTCCTTTGGGTACCAAAATATATCATGTATGCTTGTGGGTAGATAGTGATGAATGTGTCCTATCATGTGATGTTAATGTTTCATTTTTAATTTTGGGCCTTCATTCAAACCTTGGTTTAGTGTTATTCTTATACATCAAAATTCCATTGTAATTATTTTTATATGGAATATTATAATTGGAAGTATCGTTTATAGGAAATGTGTAGTTTTAATTTTTAGTTAGGAGAAACATGATTTTGTAAACAATGGTGATTTTGATTTACAAATCCTTTATGTTTCTTACTCCCATTTTTAGGCTTATTTAAGATATTCATATTCATATTTAACTTGCTTTTAGATATTTCTTGATATTGTGAATTTTTATTTATAATTTTCATAAGCAAGTCGATTTTTTATTTTAATTCATCATTCTTGTTCTTTAGATTATGCCTAGCTTTATTATAAGCTATTTTGCTATTTTTAAGAGTGGAAACAATAGAGTCAATATGATTTGATAGTCATTTCTAAATTTCTCAAATGTTTCGTCCATCTCTTTGATTTCAATTTTATAACTTTTGCTTGTAGCACAATCACTTTTCAAAGATGAATTTTCTAAAGATAAATTTTCATTTTGTTCTTTTACAATTAATAGTTCTTTTTCAAAATCCTTGAATTTTTCTTGAAAATTATTACAATCAAAACACAGTTTTAAATTTTCAATTAAAGTGCAAGGTGGAGAATAATCAAACGTATCAATCTTTGTTTCTACATTAATTTTAGCTTTTAAGTTTTTATTTTCTAAACATAATTTTGCATTAGGACTTTTTAATTTCTTAATCTAATGTTTAGTAGTTTGTAGCAATTATAATGTAGAAATAGAAGTACAAAGGATGGAATTTGATTTCCTTACATTGCTTTTGGATGCTATGAGATTTGAGCACAGATTTTCTTTGTTATCTTCATCTATTTAGTATTCCTCCTCCATAGATAGGATTTCTTCTTTTCCACATGATGTGTTGTCCATTGATTCATCATGAGAGGAGCTTTCTTGAACATTTGTGCAAACTTGTATGTTCTCCACTTCTTGCATTTGTTCCATACTTGTAGATGGAGATTCATACATTTCTTCAAGAAATTTCCATACTGTATGCACTAGAAAAGCAATATATTAGTTTGAAAATTTCTTGAGATAAAGCGCAGAAAATACTATTTAAGGCTTTTTCATATAGATGACGTTCCTGTTTATTTGATTCATTCGCTGGTCTAACTATAATACATCCCATGCGTTGATATCTAAATTTTTAATAAATTTTTCCATTATAAATTTCCACCCTTTATAATTTCTCCCTTCGAATAAAGGTGGTTAAAGAGATTTTTCTTCTTCATAAAAATTTTACCCACTAATAGAAGTGAGATCATGAGATGCCATTATTCTCGATTGTTAAGTCGATTGGAATAAAAACGCTCTGATACCACTTATTGGATCGGTAGGCGCCCTTAGGGGGGGTGAATAAGGGTTTTAAAACTTTTTCATAAATTTTGAATATCTTGAAATAATAAGATTATGATGGTAAGAAATCAAACAAACTAAATGAAATAAAACAGAGACATGTTTTAATAATATGAAATATGGGTTTACAAAAATTGATTTCTATAACGCTAGAAATCGGTGCCGAACAAACTCAGAAATCAAACAAACTAACGCTCTGACTAGAAGTACAGGTGGTTCAACCCTTCTGTCGAAGTAACTCAAGTCGACGTTACGTCAAATAGATATCGACGTAAAGGTCAGGGACTTGTCAAAGTAATTGGAGAAGTCGACATAGCTTCTACTTCAACTCAACGCAGAAGAAGTTATCTTTCGAAGCCATATAAAGTCGACGCAACGTTGACTTCATCTCGACGTAGAAGATGAAGTTATGAGCTAGGCAGATCAACTCGATGGATGGATCGATAAGATGTCGACGTGACGTTGACTAGCAGAGTTCAATCAGAGCAGAGATAAAATCGAAGCTGCTTCTACAAGAACTCGAAGTTGCGTCGATAAGAGAAGAAATGAATTCGATGATACGTCGAATACAGTCTGTAAAAGTATATCTTTTCAGCTGACTCTCTGATCCTTCTTTCATGGCCCACATCCTTCAAGACCGTTCCCCAATGGCTTAATAATTGTCTGAAATAGAAAGGAGCATGTAAGAAGGAGACAAAAAGGTTTCCTGGAATCATATTCCTTGTAAGTGGAAAGGCCGAGAATTAAAGAGGAATGAAAGAGAATGTCATTAACAGATTGCCTTTTCAGGGCATACCAGAAAGGGAAAAAAATTTGAAATTGAATAGAGAGAATAAAAGGAGAAGAGAAGACAGAAATAGATAGAGCATTAATCACAATCAACCATCTTTCTTCTTTCTAGGGCTTACTCTTCTTCTACCTCTCTCAGGAACCCTAACACTAAAAAGAGAAAAGAAAAGAAAGCTTTGTTGTTCTTCATCTAATAGAACAGAGGATCTGAAAGCCGCTCTTCATCACAATCTCTTAGCAGCCAGATCTCAATCAGTAGAAGTAGAAAGGATCTGACATACAAAGCACCTGCAATTCATCACTATCTAAAGCGGGGGTTAATCAAGAGCAGATCTTGTGGAACATCTAATAGGCTGTTCTTCAAACAGTCTTCTCAAGAATTCTGAGAATAGAATTCCTACAACTTTCTTCCTTCTCATTCTTTCTCATTCTGTAAAAGAGTTTAATTAATCCCTTTTCAAAGGATTCAGTGGTTCATGATCTCCTTATCAAAAGATCTGGTGGTTCAAGATCTCCTTATCAAAAGATTTGGTGGTTCATGATCTCCTTGTCAAAAGATCAGTGGTTCTAAGAATCTCCTTACCAAATGACTCAGGCACAGTGATGCATCCCTACCGGGTGGTAGAAGAGGGGAGTACCCACATTTTGGGGAACCTCTATAAAAAAATTTGTGTGTCTTCTGGTTTCTAATTTTCTGTGTTGTCCCAATTTCCTTCTATTCTGCACTTTATTTCTAGCACTATATTTATTCTGCCTGTGATCTTGTAAAGCATAATACTTAGGTTTATTGTATTTTCACAGTTATGATAGAAATAAATTTGAATCTCTATTCACCCCCCCCCCCTAGAGGATTCTAAGAGGTACACTGTGCACTTTCAAATTTGACAAATTGAAGTCCATTTTAGTCATTTAGGTTTGAATTAGGCTAAGTTGACATAAAGTTGACTTTGGTCAATATGCCTAATTTGGTTGACCAATTCATGTGATCCATGGTCAATTGACTCACCCTTAGGGTTAGAGATGTAGTGGTGAGGTCAATTTGACTTATTGGGGTCTAATTGGGTCATACTAGGGTTGGTTGACCTAGTTAGGTTAAGGGTGGTTTAGGTGATTTCACTTGGTCACCTTGGCTATGGTCAAATTCTTGCCCTAATCCACGTGTCATGACATTTGTCATGACCTAATTCGCATAGGGGCCTAGAAGTAAAGGGGATGTTACAATTTTCTCATCATGTTTTTTGCACAATTGTCGGGGAATCTTATTACTGATCTAGGGTTGGTTTTTGGCACCATTGTCGGGGCATCAGGTTTTTGAATGCAAAAATTCTATAAATTTTATCATTTTTATTATAAATAAATTCTTAGAAAGGGAGATTTGGGTTATCAGCCCATCTTATCTCCTAGTACCGCTGTGAACCTTGTACCGGGTAGTCCTCAGGTAGTGTAAGACTAATTAAAATGCAGCAAAAAAATAAAATTATAAAAAATTCTATGTTTTTATTTTTGTTATATGGCCCGAGGGAATCCGCCAGATATTCTTGATTTAGAAACAAAAACTAAGCAAACCAATCGTCGACTCTTAAGATTCCAAGGACCCAATTCTCAAGATCCGATTGAAGAATCTGTAGGTGACAATTCCTTTTCTTCATCTTCTTCCTCCTCCAATTCTTCTAATATGGGTGATTCAAATCCAAATATGGCTGAGCAATGGACCATGTCCTATTACGCTTGACCAAATTTGGATGGTACACAATCTTGTGTTGTTTAGCTGGCTATAGCGAACAACAATTTAGATTGAAACCAAGCAAAATACAAATGGTACAATAATATGTACAATTTGATGATTTGCAAGACGAAGATCCCAATTTGCATATCACTACCTTCTTCGAAATTTGTGGAACATTCAAAATCAATGGGATCTTCGACGATGAAATTCAACTTCGGTTAATTCCTTTTACTTTACGCACTATACCCAAGCTATGGTTGAATTCTCTTCACATAGGATCCATCATTACATGGGCCCAAATGACGGAATAATTTTGTACTAAATATTTTCGGCCTGCCAAATCGACAAAATTGCATAAAGATATTTCTTCTTACTCCCAAGTTGAATCTGAAACTTTTGTGATACTTGGGAGTGTTTTAAGGAATTACTTTGCCTTGTCCCCCATCATGTAATCCCCGTTTGGTTACAATTTCAAACATTTTATAATGGCCTCAGTTTTCAAACTCGGTAAATGATTGGCATCGTTGCTAGTGGTACTTTAAATAATAGAACAATAATGGTCGTACAAGAGCTAATTGAAGGAATGGTCATGAATACATGCCAATGGAGTACACCTCGGTCTCACTAAAATAAACTAATTGGGATGCATGAAATTAATATAGTTACTAATTTGTTTCTACATGTTGTGTTTTAAAAAAAGAATAGAAGAAATGTCTGGTTCCTCTTTTATACCTACCTGGGAGCTTACTCCATATACAGTGGAACAAGTGGATTACATGGGTAATCCAAACCGGCCGCCCTTCAACATGAACAACAACCCCTACAACAACATGTACAATCTAGATTGGATGATTCACCCAAACTCCTCATTGTGTAATCAAGGGAATGTGATGCGTCCAACAAACACAAATCCACCTAGATTTCCACCACCGCAAGCTCCAAAGCCTCCTTCTATTGAGGTGATTTTCTTCAAATATGTGGTGAGCAATGATGCAAACATCCAGAATCTCACTGGATCCATCCATAACTTGGAGAACCAAATTGGGTAAAACACAAAAATGCTCTCTGATGGTCAACCAGGACCATTAACGGGCAATAGGGAGCCCAACCAAAAAGAGCACGCAAAAACAATCATGCTATGAAATAGGAAGGAGGTAACCACTCCTTACAAACCGGTTGAATCAGAGGTAAATATTTCTACACCATCTCCTCCTCTTCCTGTTAAAGTTAAAGAATTTCAACTTTCTCTTCCTTATCCCTCTAAATTAAAGAAAATTGGATGGATGAGCCAAAATACTCAAAATATCTCAAGGATTTATTGCCAAATAAGTAGAACTTGAAGATATTTAAACTATACAATTAAATGTGGAATGTTCGAATGTTTGACTAAGTAAATTAGCAAATAAATTAAACGATCTGGGCAGTTATTCTATCCCTTGTGTTTTTGGTGAATTATTAGTAAAACATGATTTGGTCGATCTAACTGCTTGTATTAATTTGATGTCTAATTCTCTATTTGAAAATTTTGGATTAGGGGAACTTAACCCCACTAGAATGAGCATCCAATTGGCGGATCGATCAATAAACACCCAATGGTTATTATTAAGGATGTGATTATCATAAATGATAAATTTATCTTTCTGATAGATTTTGTCATCCTCGACATAGAAGATTATGCCAAGGCACCACTAATTCTCGGCTGCGCCTTCATTGCCACCTCTCGTGCTATTATTGATGTTCGTTACGGTAAACATCACCTTAGAGTCGGAGATGATGAAGTTACCATTAATATTAATTCTTCCATAAAAAAGATGCTTTCTAATGACAACTCTTATTTCTTTTTGAATGCTTCCCATGATGAAGACTCCATTTTATCTTCCGAAATTATTTCTCCAACTAATTTACAGGATGGGGATTTTGATGTTCTAACTAATTTATCTCATGAAAATAATGATGAAATGATCACTCGCTCTCCATTATTTGAAAATTTCGAATTAGGAAGTGATCGTTTAAAAACTTCTTATGAAGAACCTCCTATTTTAGATTAAAAATAATTACTCGAACATCTTGAATATTTATTTTTAGAGGAGGATTCTAAACTCCCTGTAATTGTGTCAGCGTTTCTTTCAAAAACAAAAAAAAAATTAAACTATTAAATGTTTTAAAAAATCATCGCGGCTTAATCGCGTGAAAAATTTCTTATATTAAAGGGATTAATCCCTTTGTTTGTATGCATACAAATTTATTAGAAAAAAAATTCTCGCAAAATTATTCAACCTCAACGCCGACTAAATCCTAACATGAAGAAAGTAGTCAAGGCTGAGGTTATTAACCTTTTAAATGCGGGAATTATCTATCTAATTTCAGATAGCACTTGGGTCAGTCCTGTCCAAGTGGTGCCTAAGAAGGGGGGAATTACGGTCGTGCCCAAGGAAAAAATGAATTAATCCCTACTCGAACCATCAGTGAATGTGTGCATCGATTACCAAAAATTAAATAATGCCACCCACAAGGATCATTTTTCTTTACCGTTCATGGATCAAATCCTTGAACAGTTATACTACCACTCTTTCTATTGTTTTCTTGATGGTCTCTCGGGATACTTTCAAATCTCAATCACTCACGAGGGCCAAGAGAAAACCACCTTCACTTATCCTTTTGGAACCTTCCCCTATCAGAGGATGTCATTTGGTATTTGTAATGCGCTGGCTACATTCCAAAGATGTATTCTAGCAATTTTTGATGAACTTGTGGAGGATATTATGGAAGTGACACTAATTTAGTGTTAAATTGGGGGAAGTGACATTTTATGGTACAAGAAGGTTTATTCCCCTCTCACATAATTTCAAGCAAAGGAATCGAGGTAGACAAAGCCAAAATTGCAACTATTGAAAAACTAACACCTCTTTGGAATGTTAAGGCAGTGCAAAGCTTTTTGGGGACATGTCGGGTTCTAGCGCATGTTTATAAAGAGTTTTTATAAAATAACCAAGCCATTAGCCCCTTTTAATTTTGATGTAAAATGTTTCGAATCTTTTTCTATAATTAAAGAAAAACTTATAAATGCACCAATTATGATAGCTCCCAATTGGGATTTACTATTTCAAGTTATATGTGAGACGATCAATTTTGTCATTGGTGCAGTCTTAGGACAACACATAAATAAATATTTTCATCATATATAATATGCCAGTAAAACACTCACCGTCGTACAAGAAAACTAAGCCACCATTGAGAAGGAACTATTAGCCATTATTTTTGTGTTTGATAAATTCTACTCTTACAATAATTTATCTAAAGTAATTATTTCACCGATCGCTCGGGCCTTACGATATTTACTAACTAAAAAACTGATTTCAAGCCAAGGTTGATTAGGTGGATCTTGCTACTTCAAGAATTTAACTTCGAGACCTGGGACGAAAAGGTCACAGAAAATTTAGCAGCGGAACATCTCTCTCAGTTGAAGAATCCCAACTCGGAAGCTTTTTTGAGGAGGATGTTGATGACACATTTCTTGAGGAATGCCTCATTGCACTTTATTGGGTAATAGCTCTCCCCACTCCTTGGTTCGCTGACTATGCCAATTTTCTCGCGGCAAGGTTTCTCCGATAAGAATATTTTTATTAAGAAAAGAAGAAATTTTTTTCTGATTCCACTTCCGAGTTTGTGCTGACCAAGTAGTGAGGAGGTCTGTCTCTCATGATGAAGGCATGTAAATTTTGAAGCATTGTCATGTGGGACCTACCGGCGGGCATTACAAAGCTAACAGGACTGCGCAAAAAGTACTTGGAGTGGGCTTCTTCTGGCCGAGCATCATCAAAGATGCTCATCTTTATGTAAGTCAATGCGATCAATGCCAACTCTTAGGTTACATTTCTCCGCGGGACAAAATGCCCCAAAATTCTTTTATTGAAGGTGAAATTTTTGATTTTTGGGGAATCGACTTTGTCGGCCCGCTACTTCCCCTTTTGGAAATCGATATATTTTGGTAGTGGTCGATTATGTGTCTCGGTGGGCAGAAGCGCAAGCCCATTCCACTAATGATGCCTGAGTCATTACCCTCTTTCTTAAAAAAATATTTTCACATTTTGGAATATCACGGGCCATCGTTCGTGATAGGGGCACTCATTTTTGTAACATATAATTTTCAAATATTTTATTTAAATATGGTGTTGCCCACAAACTATCCACCGCCTATCACCCTCAAACAAGTAGGCAAGTGGGAGTAGTAAATAGAGAATTAAAAAGAATTTAAGAAAAAAACTGTTTCAACTAATCGCAAGGATTGGTCAATTAAATTAGATGAGCGCTATGGGCCTATCAGATAGCAGACAAGACCGCTATTTCTTATATGCCGTGTCGATTGATTTATGACAACACATGTCATTTACCGGTTGAACATGAACATCATGCCTTTTGGGCACTTAAGTTTAAATGTTGATATAAATTTAGTATCCAAGCACCGTAAATTCCAACTAAATGAGCTCGATGAATGGCGCTCCAATGCCTATGAAAATAATAAAATTTATAAGGAGCGTATTAAATTATATCATGATAAGAAAATTAAGTACCCAAAGTCATTTAAACCGGGAGACCAAGTTCTCCTCTATAATTTTAGCTTAAGACTTTTTCCAGGTAAACATAAGTCCCAATGGTCCGGACCCTTTTTCGTGAAAAAGGTTTGGCCTTACGGGACCGTGCTTATTTCGCACCAAGAAAAAAGCACCATTAAAGTGAATGGGAAACAGTTGAAACAATATTTTTCTGGTAATGATATCATTGAACAACGGGAGGTGTTTCACCTCCCTAATCCTTAACCCTGCATGTCACCATGGTCGAGCTTACCGACCGTAACCAAAGCTCTCCTTGAGGCACCCAATGTTTATCTTATTTTCATAATTGCTTTTGGTCTTTCTTTCTTAAAAATTTATTTAAAAAAATCCTTACAAACAATCTTATTATATATGTTTTAATTTTCTAAAAAAAAATTATTGCAAAAACAAATGGTTTTTATTCTTATCTTCTGTGTTTAACATTTTTATTTTAGGTTATGAGAGGATCCGACGGCACTTCGACGAAAAATAGTGGCACTAGTCGCAACTTGCACCCCTAGATTCATATCAAGTCATCATGTCCGTATTTTTAATTTCATGTTTTCTAATTATGTATCTTTTTCTTGATTTCATTTAAAATTATCCTCACCCAAAAATATAATAATAATACTAAAAAAATAAAAAAACCAAAAAAATTCTGAAAATTTTTCATGTCACGCACTGACTCAGGGGCGTGTAACTTTAAACAATCACCGCCTCACTAGTCCTGCTCACGGACCTGATTTCTCCTTCCGTCTTTCGTTCGGGTCATGCCCGAATATCATGACCTGACCTGGGCATAACCAGAATGAGATAGTCGGCGCCCACCCGTCTTCCGCCTCAGGCTAAGGTTAGGTCATGACTAGTTCTCGACCAACCTATTTTGACCATTTTCTGCCCATGACAAAGTCCTACCTAGGACTCTTGACCAGTCAACCTGTGCAATTTCCAAGGCCTGATTGTCAAAAGAATTTTTGGCTGGTCACGCCCTCGGTCACGCAGTGACTCTGGGTGTGACCGAGCCAGATTTTCTTTTTGACCGAGTTTTTCCATTTAAAATTACATGACCCCAGGTCACGCAGTGACCCTCGGGGGTGACTTATCAATTTTTTTCTATATGAATGGACACCCCCTCCTTTCAACGCCACTACTTCTAGCCTTCCTTCCCTCATTATTTCTCCATCTGCCAGCCCTCAATTCTGTGTTTTTTCCTTTCTCTCCTTCATTGTGGCTTCCCCGCATCATTTCGCTGGTTCCTCTTCTTCCACAGTGAAGGATAATTTTGCCACCACCCAAAATATGCTCACTTTTGCCAATCCTATTAATCAAAGTTGGTGTTTGCAATTCTGCACCAAGCCATTTGGGCTTTACTGGACACACGATTGTGATGTCTTGGCTGACAACGCTTAAGATGGTGCGGTCTAGGAGCATTTGTCCATCCCGGCATGGGGAGCTTTCTTTACAATTTCATAGCCCACCTACTCGGAACTCACTATTGAGTTCTTATCTTCTTATCATAACTGTTGGGGTGGGCATGAAAATATGACTGAATTTCAGGTGGTTGGACGGATGTACTCCCTCACATTGAGTCAATTCAATAGTCTTATGAATTTTTTTGACGATGCATTATCCATTTCTCCCACTGACTTGGCCATCGCTACCATCTTTCCTCAAGGTTTCAATTTATAGACCTTTTGGTTGCAAATCAGCAATGACATCATACTATATTCGCCAACACAATCCAAATCTAGCCACCTCCTTTCCTCCACGCTCGGTAACCTTCACTACCTTCTTACATTCACTCTCTCATGGTGCAGAAAAAGCAATGGATTGGTTACTCATGTGGACTTATTTTATTTATATAGTTTGTCCAAACAAGTCCCCTCTAACGTGGGTGCCTCTCTCACCCCTTTTTTTTGCACCAGGCAGAAAATAAGAGGTTGAGTGTGATTCTTATGGTGGAAGTTTGTTACTCACCTCATCAAGCGAATGAGGCTATTGGATGTGCTTCCAACATTGGCCATCATTCATAAGTCTATCCATATCATGATACAGAATTTACGGGTTTTAGGCATGGTACATCATCGACCGAGTGGTGGATACCGGATGGCTCTTGCTGCAGTCGACCAAGATCCCTTGGACATTGATTTCGATGAAGATATATGTGTTCCCCCTCCTCCTCCTACCACTCAGATTCCTCCTCCACAACAGTCTACTCCGTCGCCGCCGGGTTTATATGAGTACTTGGATCGCCAGTTTCGGCATCTTGGTCATGAGATCGCCGACTTGTGTTCTCATGTCAATGATCGCTTTTCTTATCTTGATCATCGCCTTAACTTATCCATGCAATTTGTACGGTAGGAATTTCAGGATTTGCGCTACCATTTCGAGGATGTCGATTCTGCGAACTTTTGAGAGCCACTTTTCTTCTACTATGTATCTTTCTTTTTCATTCATTTTTTTCTTGTATCTATTTATTTTTCCTTAAAAAGAATTTAATGAAAAATAAAATAAATATGTTTTTATTTTCTAATTCTCTATTTCCCAGTAATGCTTGGACAGTCCCTCTCCACTACTTAAGGGAAGTGTTCTCTTATTTCACTTTTATTCTTTTGAACATTGGGACTATGTTCCTTTAAGTATATGGGTGTCTTTCTAAGTAGTTTCAATACCAAAAAAATTAAAAAATTATAAACCTTTTTAAAAATCCAAAGAAAGTGTTACTAATTTTTCTTTATGTTTTTACTTTTTTACAAAACTTTTTCCACAATTCACAAAGAAATTAGGAAATTCAAAAATCTAATTTCTTGCGAAAGGGCTGTGTTGGGTTTTCATCCCACAAACCCGCCTAATATCTTGAGAACCCGCCAAGTTGTATTCTTTGGGAAGTCTAAGAATTTAACAAAAATATTAGGATTTATAAAATTACAAAAAAAAATTATAACCTATAATCAAGATTTTTGCAAAAACAAAAAAATATTTAACTTGTAAATAAATTATAACTTTTGGATTATTTAAATACTCCTTACGTTGCTTTCTCCAAAGTAGCTTTTATATTCAAAGTATGAGTAATTATTAGCATTTCAAAAAGTTGTTCATTTTTATGTAATCTTGTTTTATTATGATCTTTGTCATACTTTGCTTTATTTAATGAATATTTCATGTTTGTGATTTGCATAGAGAATTTGTTAGTCTTAACTCTCTCTTTAAAATATCATGATTCAACTTTGTAGAAATTATGCTCACACATCTAGATTTTAATTAAATTTCATTCAAAAGTTACTTATGAATTCTCAATTAAATTTTTATGCTCTCTGAATCATGGAATTTTATAGCATTTAAACCCTAGCCCTTCCCTACCTTTTGTTTAACCTATTGTTTGGCAATAATAAAAAGAGTTTAAAAGGATCATAAGTCAAGGACTGAGAAGATAAAATTTATCATTCCTAAACATATGCACCCAAAATTGTACAAAATTTAAAAGATTATATGTCATGGTGATGAGAGGATAAAATTCATCACTCCTAAATATATAGATTTTGTGAAGTTAAAAGAAGAACAATTGTTTTATAAGATTATATGTCATAGAATTGAAATATTCATCATTTCCTAAATATATACAAAATATTTTTCTTCTATGCCAACTTATTTTACACCCCTTAGACAATATCAATTGCAAATCCAATATATTTATGTGAGCGCTTATTTAAAATTTTTGTAGTATTCTAAAAAGACTCTAATGAGCTAAAGTTTATAAAATTCTAGTCTTAGTTTGTTTTGCTAAATTCAATACAATTTTGTTTTTTAAAATTCAATTAGAGAACTATGAACTAATTTATGTTCTACTCATTTAATTTCATGACCAATGATTTATTTCCTATGAATCTAAATCTTATTTCAAAATATAATTTGATATGATTCATAGATAACTCAAGGTGCATAAATAGATGTAGTTTTTTTGAATTGTTTTATAAATATTTCTCAATACACCTATGGTTTTACTCTAGAATAACAATTGCTTAAGTATGAGTTTATTTGATAGAACAATATTTATCTCTAATTTATTAAAATATTTAGTCCTAAAGAATTAGTTTTCGTGTTATTTTATGTCCTAAAATTACTCTTTTTGCAATTTTCAGGCATTTCTGGGCTACAAATAACAAATTGGAGCATATGGACATGTTTTGGGGACTTTTTGGAGAACTTTGAGAAAAATTAAAATTACACGCCATTGTCACGTTGTGAACAGGGAGCGACTCGGTCACGCTTCCTCCCTAGTTCTTCCTATCTGTGAAACCTATTCTAGCTCAGCTTTTAAATTACACGCCCTGGTCACGCTGTGACCGGGGGTTGACTCGATCATGCTTCTTCTCCAGCTCCCTCCTCAGCCGTGACCCTTTTTCCAGCCCAGCATTAAAATTATATTCCCTGGTCACGCTGTGACCAGGGAATGATCTAACTAGAAACCATTGAACCTAATGACAGTCACACACATTTCATGGCCATTCCAGATCCAGCCAAGTTACTCCCATATCACGTCATGACCCTCGGGCATGTACTTGCAATTTATGAAAAATTGGCGATTTTTCTCTAGAACGCTTCCCAGGTTAATTTTGGTGGGTTCCCAGCAAGTCACGCCCCTATCACAACGTGACCCTTGGACGTGTACTTGGAAAATTTCAACTATAAAAGCCAGCAAGATCTAAAAGTCAAGGAGTTCATGTTTGAGGTTGTTTTAGGTTGTAGTTTACAATTTCCATGTTGTTTTAGCTATTGTATTCTTCCTTAATAGTTGTAAGCTTTACTTTTCTCAAGCAATTTCAATTCTAATTTTTGTAATTTTTTTACTCCTTCTTAATCATGTGTCTCTCTACCTTTTCTTGTATTTCCTTCATCATGATGAGTAGATAAATTTCATTCAGCACTGGATCATGATGATCTTTGGAATGAAATAAAATTTTCTTTGACTATTCTAAATTATCAAGCTCTCTTCATATTTGGATTGGATTTATCTTTGATTTATTTGTTTTGATTTTATATTTCTGAAATATGATTCTCAATCCAAGATCCATATTCTAGATGACCGAGAGGGCCATGCATACGAGAAGATCACTCAGAGATAAAAGGAGTTACAAGCACTCCTCGAGAGAGGATGACATAAATCTTATAGATTGGAGTCAAATCCAATAGTTGGGTTCATCGCTTTAAGCAAGCTTAGGGGTTTCGACCGGTTAAGAGATCTTAATTGATCAACCTAAGGTTAGTTGTTAGTATTCTTGTAGCGAGGTGTTATCATGATTTGGGAACCTCCACGGTCTAAGTTACATTAATATGAAGCTTTTGATTTAATCTTTTATGAGTTTTATCTTATTTCAAAGGGATTTTAGAACAAGTTCTAACTCCTTTAATCATCTTTTGTTTTAGGCGAATCATTATTTTAATTTTCCAAACTAAACTTAACTTTTGACTGATAAAATAATAGCTATTTTTGTGAGTGAAAGTACTCAATAAGCCCGGAGAGAATATGACACTTGATTTTATTATCTTATACTACAAATTGATAGGTACTTTTTCTTATTTAGATTATTTTTGGGTCGCACTCAAAATTGTCTCATCATTTATCTTTAATTAACTCAACTATCAGCACATTGTTCTGCATAAAAGTCTCATTATGATCTAGAGTTCTCTTCTTTCAACATTCTTAACTCAGTACTTGACATATCAATTATTTCTAGTTTTTCTGTTAAGTAATGGTTTTCAGTTTGTTGAATTGAATTTTCCTATAAAATGATCTTTGTCTTTCTTTTTGTAGTTGGTGATCATGACAGAATCCCATGAAATCTTGTTTATACCCATGAAAAGAAAAATTAAATTCATCAAAATTAATTACCTCATCTTCTTATATGAGAAGCTTGAGGAACTCTCAGACTCAGTTTCACTCAAATTTTCTATAATGAAACCTCTGTCTTTCTTCTTTCCCTCCCTCATCTGATCTAACTTATTTTTGAAGTTATTCTCATTCTTCTTGTGCTTCTTTTCCTTATGGTTTTATAGGCACTTTACATGTCAAAGTATGTATTCGAAATATAATATGATAAGACAAGTGTAACTATCATAATATAGTATAAAATATTAAAAATGTAATATCAAGTGTCATATTCCACGGGTTTGCTGACTACTTCTACTAATAAAATTACTATTATTTCATCTAAATTATATGGTTGGGAAATTTAAAATAAAAGAAAATAGAAACAAAAGTTTAAGTGAGAAATAAGTTAAACACGGTACTTGATCTAGAATCTCTCTAAAAGAAATATTAAAACACAAATTAAATTATAAGTATCTTAATAAAAATATCTTGACCGTGGAGGTTCCTAAATTATGATAGTACCTCTCTCGTCGAATACTACCACATAACCTTAATTTGATTGACTGAATTCTCATTCTATAATCAAAACCCCTAAGCTTACTTTATGAGGTGAACCCCTCTATTAGGTTTGACTTCAATCCAAAAGATGCATCTCCTCCTCTCTCGAGGGGTGCATGAAACTCTTTTTACCTAAGAGTGATCTACTCGTATTAACAGATCTCTCAACCAACTAGAATATTGATTTTAGTTGATAAACATATAAAACAAATATGAAATTAACAAATTACAAATCAAATGTAAATCCAAGATTTCTATTCAATAGCTTATAAAACAAAAAGAGTAAAATATTAATATTTCATTTTAAAGTTCATCATGATGACCAAGTATTATGGAAATTTTGTTACTCATCGTGATGAAAGATTGATTCAAGAAAACATATGAATACATGATCAAGGCAAACTTACAAGCTACAAACTTATTTTTACATTAAGAGCATTCTCTCTTTCTCCCTTGAAAATAAACTAAAATAGAAATACAAACAAAAAATTCTAAACTAAAATCAAGAGATCCGGACTCCAGGAACGCTTTTGTATTTATAGGTTGATAATTGGTTGTACACGACGTGTACTTGGGACGTGTAGCTGGATAAAATGCCAACTTGAAAGCGCATGAAACATCTTGGAAGAAATGCACCATTTAGGTAATCAATCAGGTTACACACTCGTTGTACATGGCGTGTACCTAGGGCATGTACTTTGAGAAGTGTGGTTGTTACCCATCAAGAAGTACTATAGGTAATTTATTGATATTAAATGTGTACCCGACCTGGTCACACGACATGTATATGAGGCATATTATTTCAAAGTTGTTTTTTGGTTCACACGGCCTGCCAGTTGGGATGGAATCAAAATTTGTTGAACATTCCCTGAGTTCACGGTGTGTAATAGGGAGTGTACTTTGTGAACTTCTTATGATCTATCCTAGATCACACCGAAAGCTGTGTCATGTGCTCCATATCTGTAATGTTGCCTTGAATTGACCTAAAACTATAAAAATAGGTCAATAAAACCTAAAAATAAATGAATATAAGCCTAAGTTAATATATTTTTATTTAAAAAATGTATGGTAAATATATATATATAATATACACATTATCTGCACTCAGGTGCAATATGCCAAATGTTTTGTAGGAGAAGCAAATAATCTCATTAGATGAAGTTGTTTGAAAAAGTGCCCACAATGTTCCTGATTTGAAGAAGCCATCACAATATAGATGAACACATTTGTATTTGATGCATATGCGTTCTTGTCAAGATAATTATAGGTACTTGATAGTACAAGTCTAACATAGGGCTAGACTTAGTGTCATTAGACATAGTTTTGCCAATGTACTCCCTCATTATGCAAAACACCATAACGACCTATGATCTAGAGTACATTAGAATTGACACTAACTCTTATTCATCAAGTATAAAGGTCTATTAAGTGAGTTGAAGCAAAGGTGTTGAATTGAGAAGATCAGAATTTCCCTAAGGAAAATATCATCTTGGTAAGCTTCAGTATGGTCGAGTGGTCTCTATATCATCTTGAAGACTCTAAGCTCCAAGACGATATTGTATTGTAAACTCAGAACATCACTCTTATCGTCTTGTCTAAGAAGAAGAAGAATATCTAAATATCAACTTGGTAAATCACTTTCCAAGATGATATCGTCTTTACAAGGTTCAAATACCTTCGTATTGTCTTAGAAGTATACTACATATAGTTTGAAGGGTTTATATGAAGGAATGAATTGATTAAGTTAATTATCATTTACGTCACTCAAAATGTCATTGAGGAACCAAGACGACATTTCTTGAATAACAAGACGATTTGTTTAGAAGAGCTCAAATATCACCTTGAAGATCATGAAGTTATCTCAAGTCAAATTGTGTTGAAGATTCAACTAAAAGTCACTAATAGAAAAATATCATCTTAGAGACTATATCAAGTCGAATCGTGTTAAAGATTCGACCAGAAGGCACATGCAGCAAAATGTCATTTTGAAGACTATGAAGAAAGATCAAGTCGATTCATGTAGAAAAATCGATTAGAAGGCTGGAGGTATGAAATATCTTCTTGAAGAAGTGACAACAAGATGATTCCTACAGACAATTCGTCTAGAAGAATAAATCGTGAAATATCATCATGTAGAACACCAGTCGCCAAGATGATTCGTATAGATGATTCAACCAAAAGAATATACTATGAAATATCTTCTTGAAGTCTATCAAAGGCATCAAGAGGAATCGTGCAGAAGAATTTTAGTAATGTTTTGCACAGTGCAAATTCGTCCAGAAGAAGTAAATTTGAGTAGACATCTAGTCGAATAGCTGAAAGGCATGAATTCAAATTAAAGCATGATATTGGCATCACGTCATTTATTGCTGCCGCGGATTGAGCCAATGAATCACATCTGCTAAGGAAAGAGATCTCTGACATATTTTCAGCAGTAGAATCAATTTTTAGACATTCTTGTCTTATCATAATGGTAAAAAAGGGCAGCCCGGTGCATAAAGCATTCCTACACAGCAAGGGTCCATGGAAAGGTCCCACCACAAGGGCGAAATATAGGCAAACGTTACCCTACTTTTTTGCAAGAGGATGCATCCAGGACTCAAACCCGTAACCTCAAGGTCGCATGGAAAAACCTTAACCAGTGCACCAGACTCCTCTTCTCCACTATCATAATGATATCTCATATCAGGAATGCCAACTAAAATGCATGAATTCATTCGCTTATTATTTCTGGAAGAAGATATACTTTATATATATATCTCACATATGAGTGATTCTATAATAAGTGTAGATAGCAACATAAAGTACAACAAGTAATGGAGGAAATTTGTTCAGCTGAATAAAAAAGGCACTAGGATAGTTGATTAGTTGTCGTAGAATTTACCATCAGGCAGTCAAGTGTATATATTATAACTTTGTTACATGCTGAGGCAGAAATGCCACCATTGCAGAAAGCATCAACTATCAGGCTTAAAATTGCAACCAATGAAATATACTAAGCATGTTAATCCATCCTGGATGAAAATGTGAAAACTAAAGCATTTGCAATAATCTGTAATCCAATCAACAAGAAACTAGCTTGGCAACTTGGAGAGAGAATTTTCACCAGCTAAGATACCAAAAGTAATATATAATAAAACAACTAAGCATAAGATCATTTAATAAAAAGAAGGTTATACCTAGCCTAAACTTCAAGCGAAACTGTTTGGTTGTTACAATGAGGAGTTAATTTATGCATCTTATATTATCGTGGTAGAGGCTTCTATTACATAGAAATCAGGCTAAGTGGATATCTGGAGATCACAAATGATGGGGCAACAACAAGGAATATTTTTTTGACCACTCATTTCAAAAGTGCATTAATCTATCTCCTCAAATTCAGAGTGCATGCATTATTATTTAACAATATTCCTTCCACTTGTTGATCTGAACATGCACTCTCAATTAGCACTTGTCATGTACTGATGTACCCAAAGAATGCCACCCACTTCTTCGAACATTGTCTGGGTAAATAGGTTATTATATAATTTTGTATTTCCTTGTAACTTTTGAAGGTTTGTTTTTGTGTGTAAGCATATATATATGGGGGTGTGTGTGTATGCATATATAGAGAATAACGTTACAGTTTCAATGCACCACACGTATAATGAGAGGAGGGTGTGTGTGCATATATATATATGGCCGCTGACCTCTTCTTTGATACCCAGGTGTTTAGAGTATAAAATGAATAAATAAGCTCCTGCGGGTGAGAGCAACATTTATGTGGAAGGAGCGCCCTCGATCATAGGAAAGAAACAAAAGCTCAACCTGTAGCAAAGAAGGCACATATAACCAACGCGTATAATGGAAAAGTAGAGTTTACTGGCATTTTGATTACCCTTCTTTGATGGATGAGCATATAGTGCATAACAAAGCACTGTGTAAAATGGTTCAGGAGACAAGATACAAGAAATATAGCATCCCCATGGAAATTTCAACTTTATTGTCTACATTTATATGAGGAAAACATCTACTTTCAAGAAAATAAGGAACTACACATTTTAAAGGGAGAATTTTACTTTGATAGCCATCTCGGGTAATTCCACTTGAATTAATGATAGAACTATCAACAAATGGCACTGACTTAAGGCATACATATGCATGTGCAAAAAAAGAAGAATCTTGCACTATTATTGCAACCAAATGGTAAAGATTGATGTTTATTGAACAAAATTTGACATTTTTCAAATTGAGTTGAAAAAAAGTAAGCAAACTAGAACAAAGAAAACTAAGTTGCAAGCCCATCTTTGTGGATGGATCAGAATTTTAATAGCTAATAAAGCAAAGAATTTCAATAAATTGCTAACATAGAAGGTAGAAAAGTTTAGCATTATTATATTTAAAATGAAATACCATTTCTTTGTCCACCAATCTTGTGAATGAATCAATGATATGAGAAGCATACCCACAATGAAAAAAACAGAAGCCAGTAACTTAATATAAACACAATAGTGTGATTGAACAAATAATTATATTTGTAACAAGGCAACTTGAGTGGCACCTAGAAATTCTTTAGGCCTAATAACTAAATAGTTCATGCAAAACAAGAGGTAGATATGAAAATATATTCCTAAAATGGGTTATGAATAAATTAGTGTACTTCAACCAGACGAGAAAAACAATACAAACAAATTTCACACTAAAATTTCTAGCAATCAGTTGAACTTTAGTAGGGTAAATTTCTTCAAAACACTTACATGTTTCTTCAGAAGAATAGGCAAGACCCAGGTCTGATAACATTTTGGATTGCATTTTCTCTGCACACGCAACGTATATGGTCCTCTAAGTACCTTTCCTCCCCTTCGCTGAAGCTCCTTTTTTTATTTTCACATCTCTTGATAAATATGATATGAACCAGTTAATATCAAATAAGTCAGCAAAATCACTACAAAATCCATATACCAAAAATGGAACATATTTTACTTAGTAGCATTAAAATAGTAGCAATACTGAAATCAACAATTTTAATTACATAAGAAAGCACACCTAGAATCTTTCAAAAAGTTCTTTGGTTGAGCTTTGGAACAACAAGGGTCACATTCAATATGTGTGCTGCAACAACAACATCCATTATCTGAAACGAGCAAAAGGGTTTTAGTCTATAGTCATATATCAACATTTCATATTTCGGAGATGAAGAATTACAACTTGAATCATCCTAGATAGTATTTGTTCTATTCCAAAAAAACTGTTAGCCTATAATCAAGGATGAGTGACATAAGAGAAGATCAAGCATACTAGTGCTAGGATGGAGGAAACATGGATTCGAATCCTATCAGTGAGGATGAAAAGATGTTGAGGAAGAAGGTGTTGGCGGCAAGCCTCGATAGTAGGTATCTGCAGCAGGTGCGCCATCAGACTGTGGTCGAATGCTTTGTGGAATGAAGTGTAGGGTAGTCCCTGACCGAGATCTTCAGGCTTCAATAAGAGTCGCAATGGATGCGATCCTTGGGATTAATGTAGGAGTCGGGATGGAGAGTCGACTAGAAGGCAAGGGCAATTTAATGAGTATGGGATTTCGTGAGCGCAATAAAAAGGATGTCGTAACCACAATGTATACAAACCATGGCAAATAGTAGTTTTGTTGCCACGATTATAGTTTTCTGTGGCTAATGTATAAGTATAAGCCATGAATATTTATACCTAGATAAAACTGAATTATTTGCCACATTTTTGTAATTGTGGCTAATACACCAGTATTAGCCATGATTTTTGCTCCCTGGTAAATAAAAGTGTAGCAAAAGTTCACTTTTTTAGTAGTGTTACTTGAGGAAGATGCAAGGATTATGATATCTCTGATCCAGTTGTTGATCTCTATATATTTTGTATGCTTCTTTCAGAGAGAGAGAGGAAGAAGAAGAAGCCTTTTGTATAAGAATTTACTGTACAGAGTTCTGTACTGTATACCGTAAGAGAGAGGGTTGAGGAGGAGAGGAATAATTGTTGTGTTGTACTCTCCTTTCTTTCAAATTTTGTACGTATTATTCTTCTGTCGAAATGGAGATGAATGGATTTCCTGTTCTGGTCTTTCTCCAGTTGGAATGTCCAAGAGAAATTATTCCTCTCTTTCTATTTGTGTTGACAGCCCGTCAAAATACTTTTGTATAACTTCCAAATTCATCATTATTAAATCTCTAGAATTATTCTTTCTCTTCTTGTTCATGTACGATCTGTTATAAATCAAATATATTCCATATATATCTTTTGAATAATTATTAGAATCTATTCCAGGAAGTACTCCAAAACTATAACTATATTCGACGTTGCGTCAAATAGCTTCTGAATTCTAATTGATGCACCTCTGAGTTCTACTAGAAGCAGCATCGAAATCTTCCTCAACTTTGAGCTGAACTCTGCTATCAATGTTGCATCGATTCCTAATCGATGTATCCATTGAGATGAAGACGTAGACTTTAAACTCTGACTTCTGCATCGAATATAATTTGAAGTTATTTCGACTTTCAATCGAAACTGGGTCGACTTCTTTTCGACGCAAAATTAACTCAATTGGATTTTGCACTCCTTTTGACTAGACTATGACACTCTAATGTGTGAGTGTGTCATCCTAGGACATCTAAAGACCATATTACTCTCACTATACAATATGGGTAATAAATCCTAGAGGAGGAAATCACTTTTACATAATTTGTAAGATAAATCAAGAGGATATTTTTCCCAACACATATGTTCTCAGACCATTTACAATTGTGAAGAACTTCTCATAGCATTCAGATATGGAGTACTTCTTGTACTGCCTGAAGGCATCATATTCCTGATTCAGCAGTGATTTTCGATCATCGCTAACTTCTTCAGTACGATACATATAGACTATCAAGGAGTCCCATATCTCCTTGACAGTCTTGTAGTGCACCAGATTATGAATGGTTGAATCATCTATGGCAATCACCAAGATGTTCTTGGCTCTTTTGTCCATAGTGGCCAAGATTATCTCATTCTTGTCCATTTCAATGTACTTCTTTGGAACTTGCTTAGTTGGATCAATAGTTGATGTTTTGGTTGGCACAAAAAGACCTTCTTCAACAGTAATGAAGATCCATCGGTCAGAGGCTTCCATGAAAATCTTCACCCTCTCCTTCCAGATTGCAAAGTTCTTCTTTCTGCAGACTGGAAGCTTCATGGAACTGAGCTCTTTGGGGTTCTCCCCAGAAGTCATGATGAGTACTTGACACTCCTTACGGAAGATCTATTTAAAATGTTAAGCTTTCTTTGAATAACCTCCCTCTGATACAATGTCTCCAATTACTTGACTGCTTGGATTGTTGGCACCAAAAATGTACCAAGTACACACTTGCTCAAGCTAAAGTATGAGGAGGCTAATTGTTGAGTAGCCGGTTACTTTGAGCCACGAGTGAAGGAGCGAGAGAATAAGAAAAGAGGTGGTCGTGAACAAGCGATGAGACCAGATCTACCCGCCATGGTGAATGCTTCTCTTGCGGTGGCAACGCTATTGATATAAAACTTGTATTACAACTAAGATTGCATTAAGGTACATGGAAAAATAGTACAAGACCTAAATATAAGAGTTGGCAGTCAGGAGAGAGATTGCCAGAATTGGTGAGGTCGCTGATAGCTGAAGGAGACTGCCTGGAGGAGACTGTCGAAATCTCCTGGAAGAGGTTGAGACCGCATGGGAGGGGTTCAAGGTCACATGGAAGAGGCTGAGGGAGACCAACTGAGGGAGATTGTCGAGATCGTTGAGGTAGGCCACTTGAGGTCACCCGGTCTCTGAACTTGAGACCGCTCAGGACACAAGCTAGAGGCTGAAGTCCTCCCCTCCAAGTCCCTTTTCTAGTCCCCTGCCCCTCTATTTATAGACATGGGGGCATGCCCAAATGGGCAGGTCTAAGAATAATGGGATGTCCGTAGTGCGAATGGAAAGAAGATAGAAAACTCTAGACCGCTTGGTCATGTGTTCTTGCCGGAATCAGACTGCCTATACCTTAGAGAATTTGCTGGAGATGGAACAGGAGGTCGGGGATGTCTCCAAAATCTTTGACCACTAGAATCAGAAACCTTGATGAAGGAGCTGAGGTTGCGGACTGCTGAGACCACCTAGGCTGCTAAGACCGCCTGGGACCTGTTGAGACCGCTCGGGCTAATTAGACCACCCCGAACCTACTGAGAGCTCCCGGGCTATTGAGATCGCTTGGGGCTACTGAGATCACCCGGGGCTACTGAGATCACCCGGGGCTACTGAGATCGCCCGGGGCTACTGAGACCGCTCGAGTCCTACTGAGACAATATGGGCTACTGAGATCGCCTGGAGGTGTTGAGATCGCCTAGGGCTGCTGAGACCGCTCGGGCTACCAAGATCGCCTAGGGCTGCTGAGGCCGCCCGAGGCTGCTGAGAACTCCTGGGGCTACTGAGATCGCTTGGGGATGCTGAGACCGCCCAGGCTGTTGAGATCGCCTAGGGCTGCTGAGACCGCCTGGGCAACTAAGGTCGCCCGGGGATTAAGATCGCCCGAGGCTTGATAACACCTGTTTATCTCTGCAGAAAAACATAAAAATTGGTGTATACATAAAAAGACATGTCAGGTAGCAAAAACAACTTGTTTATACCTACTTTATCTATACTTGAAGTGCATAGGAAAGAACATCTCATTTCTATATGCGAAACGGACAAGTATTCATACTTATTGTAGAGAGAAAACCTCACATTGTAACTTTACTTAACCGGGTTGACCACTAGAAAGTGGTTTTATAGCAAAAAATGAATTAGGGTGATCATAGCAAGGTGAGCTTATTGCAAAACTAGAATTAGGGTTAGGGAGACCACGACAAGGTGTATTTAGTGCCAGAGAGAGAAGCTAGGGAAACCATTAAAAATGGGTTTATTGCCAGAGAGAGAAGCTAGTGCGACCACCAAAAAGTGGGTTTATTGCCACAGAGAGAAGCTAGGGAGACCACAAAAAAGTGGGTTTATTGTCAAAGAGAGAAGCTAGGGAGACCATTAAAAAGTGAGTTTATTGCTAGAGAGAGAAGGAAGGGCAACCAACGAAAAGTGGGTTTATTGCCAGAGAGAGAAGCGAGGGAGACAACCAAAATGTAGTTTATTTCCACAGAGAAGCTACGACGACCACCGAATAGTGGGTTTATTGTAAGAGAGAGAAGGTAGGGCGACCACCGAAACGTGGGTTTATTGCTAGAGAGAGAAGCCAGGGCGACCACCGAAAAGTGGGTTTATTGCCATAGAGAGAAGCTAAGGCGACCACCGAAAAGTGGGTTTATTTCTAGAGAGAGAAGCTAGGGCGACCATCGAAAAGTTGGTTTATTGCCAGAGAGAGAAGTTAGGGCGACCACCGAAAAGTGGGTTTATTGCCAGAGAGAAGCTAGGGCGGCCAATGAAAACTGGGTTTATTGATAGAGAGAGAAGCTAGGGAGACAATCGAAAAGTGGGTTTATTGCCAGAGAGAGAAGCTAGGGAAACCACCGAAAAGTGGGTTTATTGCCAAAGAGAGAAGCTAGGCTGGCCAATGAAAAGTTGGTTTATTGCTAGAGAGAGAAGCTAGGGAGATCACCGAAAAGTGGGTTTATTGCCAGATCATCTTCATATTTTTTCCTCTATGCAAATAACTTAAGGTACAAGCTAATACAATTATATTTGAAAGAACTCTTAAGGGAGATAAATCTAACCACCGAAAGATCTTGGGAGCAAATCTAGCATCGAATGAATACTTGTCATTGCAAGAGTAAACTTATAGTTGGGCATTTATGCAATGTATTCATACATCTCACCCTCTATTAGAAATTTCTCCACCAGCTTACGAAGAGCTCGACAACCTTCTATATCATGACCAACACATTGGTGGTATTGATAGAATAAGTCTTTATGACTGCTCCTATGATCAGGTTGTAGAAAGGGAGGCCTCATAAAATCTGGCTCTTGCTGGATCATTTGAAGAATTTCTTTCATAGAGATAACTAAATTTGTATAATCTTTTTGAGACCCCCTTTGCTTGTTTATCCAAGGAGGAACATATGAACCTGATTGTTTTGATTGATGAAGATTTCGAGGAGTAGACTAATGCATATGACCACAATATTTTTTATGCGACGACTCCAGGAGGTTGGATTCTTGATTGCGTTCTAAAGAATGATTGACATAACAAATGTGAGGACAACTATGAAGATATTCTTCTTTCTGTTGACGTATTAGCTGAGAAAAAGAGGAGATAAAATCCGGTTTTGCATTCTCTCCTTCGACGAAGTTGTTACCTCTACCAATAAGGTCTTTATAAGACTTAGGTGGATCACGGTTTACTTCAAAACTAAACAATCCTTTTTGAAGGTCGCATGTTAATGCAAATTGATACATGTCCTGATTAACATCAACGATATCGAGAACTTCCTTTTGGAACCGATCAACAAAATGAGCAAGAGTTTCACTATCTATTGTTTTAATTCGAAAGAGAGCAGCTGGACATCTTTTTCGCTTCTTTTTGGTAGCAAACCTCGAGAGAAGTTCTCTTCGAAGATCCATGAAATAGGTAATAGATTGAGGTGGCAACTTATTAAACCATTCTCTAGCTTGACCGTCAAAAGTCATGACAAAAAACTTGCACCTGATTCCATCTATTATCGCTCTTAACACAAAAGTTGAGTCAACGACATGAAGGTGGGAGGCTTGATCATGACCCCATGAGAAGGTTGGCAGGTGGGGTTTTCTAAACCAATTAGGAGCAGGGTCCCTACGAACTCTGTATGGAAAGGGAGAAGGCTCCTCTACTTCAATAATAACAGAAGGAGATGAAGGATATGTGTTATATGTGGAACTATCACCTAGAGGTGGGATAATATGTGATATGACTATTTTGAAATTTATGCACAAAAGCAAATAGAATAGATCACAGCACAACAAACAAACACAAAGCACAACAAATAAGGACACCGGATTTAGAGTTGTTCCTCAAGACAATGTGTCTTGAGTAGTCCAATGTCCCTCTGTGCCCATGTAGAAGTGTGCTAGAGTCAGCAAACTCAACCAAATATCAGATCTTCTCAATCGATCTCACAGATCAGGCACTGCAGACCCTACAACTCAGATCCTTCTAGGATCCTGCCTTAGGTTCCAGGATCACTACAACTCAGGCAGACCAGGCCTTACAAATTAGATCAATCTCAGATCCTACCTCAGATTCTCACAGAACCCTATAACTTAGACTTATAAAAGTCATAAAGAGAATGTATAAAATACAAGAATGAAGAACACTTCACATAGTAAAGAAAATACTGGAGAGTTCTTCTGAAGATAGATGTTGACAGCCTCGACTTGAAGAGGAAACAATAAAGATCTTTTCTTGCAGAACACAAGCTTCTCTTCTCTACTTTCTTCAATCTGGAACACAGCTTGATAGTCGATGTTGCTTGAATGAGACATGGATAACAGAAAGCAAGAGTGTATTTTTCTTGAGAGATTGTTCCTTCTTCACACAGTGGTTTTTACAATTCGATTGATTTGATTATTCTCTATATGAAATTAAGGCAAACACTATTCCTTTTTATATGACTGTGCGACCTTCTAATGCTCTACTCAAAGATCCTTTAAGTGTCAAAGGCCCATTCCTTAATGGAATCCATTGATTGGACCATCAGGGGCGACATTAAATGTAGACAGCGCATTTAAAAAAATCTCGGTCTGTCTCGACGATATATGCAACAACTCGACGACATAGCTTGCCATCTCGGCGATCCATCTTGGACTTAAACAAATCTTCAAGTCTTCTAATATCTTCTTCAGAGAAAGATATATCGATGATAAGGAATAACTCAGCTACACTTGTAGTCATGGCGACATGAAGTCATCACATTGATATAGTCGTGAACATTTTGCTGACATGAGGTCTTCTCATCGATATTGTCGAGATCATCCTTACTTCTCGTTGATATCATCGAGATCATCCTGACTTCTCCTTGATATTGTCGAGATCATCCATGTGACACTGAACACTTCAGCTGCAACCTTTCTCCACAAATTCTGACTCAGTCTTCTCAACGGTAAAGCTCCTTTACAATGATATTGTCGACTTTGCCGGATATTTAACTCAAGATTCCTAGAGAACATCACCAATGCATTCATTCCAACGATAGCCTTACATTCTCAACGATAAGCCTTCACTATTTCAACGATAAGACTACACTTTCTCCCCCAGAGAGTTTTATACTTATTCAATGATATGTGTAACATATCAACAATATGTCCAGTCCATCTCAACAATTTTGACTTAGAGAGATTAGAGAAGTACTGGACATACACTATATACTCAGCAGTCACAAATAAGACATACCATCAAATACATAGTGTTTTTTTATCATTGACCTGAGAACTTCTTCAAATCAGGAACATTGTTGGGCATTGTTCCCAATAATCATCCCCTATATGAAGAAGTCATAACTCACCTCAATGATAAATGACAAACACAAATAGAATCAAAATTAAAGATACTCAGGCAATACTAAATGATTCAACTACCAATATTGTATAAATAGAGATATTGTTTTAGAAAAAAAAATTCACAGTCATTTGCCCAAATCATTTTCCAGACTAACATTCTAGAGATGTGATACTTAGAACCTTCTGCTGCTTCCTTTTCCTTTCCTTCCTTGTCTATCATAGAAATTGATTGGCTTGGGTATCTTCTTTAGAGAAGGAGGAGGACCATGGATAAATGTTAGCTTGTAATTCCTCCTTTTCTCGAATTGACTTATGTGAAGGTTCCAATCAACAGAATAATATATTCTCTCTTAGCCATCTTGGTGATATCCAAATTCAATCCATGAATCTGAGATAAGGGTCCTAGAGTTGGGACTCCACCTGCCTGATTGTGGATCCTACTCAATTTCCCTTAGCCTCTTTTGCTGGTACTTCTTATTCTGAATTCTTTTCCTTTTCCTTGAGGTAGATGATTCTCCAGCTTCAACACCATACTCTTCTGAAGCAGTGCTTTCATAGGGTTTTTCCAAATCAAATACAGAGGGATATTTTTGTATGGCTTGCTTTACTTGATTTATAGTCCACATAGCCTGGTTGGAGCCTGCATTTATTATTGCTCTCTCACCCAATAAGACTTCTTCAGCTATATGATCATCTAAGGCCAATTGCACCAAAGTGATCCTTTCAAACAAATGTTTTTCAACCTCATCCAGATGGTTTTTGACTTCAAGTAGATGACCATCTAGAGTTTGAGTAATCAAGTTCACTTTGTTCATAATAAGCTCTCTATCTTCATTCATGAAATTGGTCACCTGTTGAAAAGCACGCTCAATATCAATTGATATAGTGACCTGATTCTGAATGATTTGCTGAGTTGACTGTATGGATAAGTTTATCTGCTCACCAAGATTATCCATGGCTGGAGATGTTATGCGAATAAAATGTGTATGATGTGTGTTTAGATGATGCATATCTTCCTTCACACTTTGCAGCTCAGCCATCATCTCCTTCCTTAGACCATCCATTGTCTTCAGAATAAAACTTTCCTTCTTCTCCCTTTGAGCATTCAGCAGTGTTGATATCATATGGAATAATGAACCTGACTGTTTAGTAGATGTTTCAACAGCATTCACCTCTAGAGCACTTTCAAGATTACTGTCATTACCCTGAAAGTCAGGAGAGTCTATCTGCATATGCTCTCATTCTAGCAGCACTTCCTTTCCTTTGAAAAGAACTAGGCCAAGCCCAATTTGGGGTTCTGCACTTTCATCTTTTTCTAGCTCTTTGCCTGCAATCTCCTCAGCTTCTGGGACAACCTTATCCTAAACTTCTTCATCAACTGAAGTTCCAACCTTGTCTGCAGCATGACCTTCACCCTGATCAACTAGGGTAGAGCACCCCAGATTGTTCTCCCACACAACATCCTCAGTATCTTGGGTTGAGCTCCCAAGTAGGGACTCCCCCTCAACTAAATCATCTCTCTGAATAGGGCTTCTTCTCTCTTCAACAACCTCTGTGATAGCAGGTTCATCCATAGTTTCTGGAATTACATGGACAAAATATACCTCCCCCTCTATCAGAATAAGGTTTAATATTGATGGGGCTCCTCCTTCCTCAAAAATACTTGAAGACTCCTCCTTCTTTCAGTCAACAACCTGCACAGCTTTCTTCTTCTTCTCTTTCTGAATTAATACAGCATCTTTAGGTGATTTTCATATGAATCTATCCCACCTGTCCAACATTTTGGCGTCCAACCTTTTAGAGTAATTCAGAGGCACTCCCATCTTCCATTTCAGCACCTCACCAAGAGAGTTCAGAAGGAAGAGAGACAAAACTCTTCCAAAAGAAGGGGTCTTCAGATTGCTTTCTAACTTTGAAATGAATATTCTCTCCAATCTATCTTCTTTGAGAGAATAATTCTACATATAATCTCAAACATCTCCTTAGAAATCATGTTATGAGAACCAGGCTTGCACATCAGAACCTTCTCCACAATATCAGCTAGAAGTTTCCCTTTATAATTAAATTCTGCTCTTTTTATAGACCCATAGGTCTATCCACTATGCCCAAACATAAGGCATATCCTCCAGAAACGTCTTCAACAGTCTGCCCTTCCTCTTCAACTTCTGCCTCTAGTCTGGCAGTCTCAAGGCTTTTCCCAAGCTTTTGGATGATACTTTTAACTTCTTTCCAGCCACCACTGATTTAATGAGGTTTCAGAATGGTTAACTCTAGCTCCTTCAAAGAACTTTAGGAGCTCCTTGTTCATTAGAACACATGGTTTACAAAGCAGATACTCCAGCCCGGCCGATTCCAACAGACCGATAACTGACCTAATTTCTTCAGAACAGGAGTTGAAGCCTCCTCTTTGATGCTCCTGAGACCTCTTCCTTCTTGGGAGCCATGGAAGCAGAATGGAGGCAATAAACGAGTGTCGGGGACAGAACCGGGGTATGTCGCGGAGATGACTTGGGGCAAATGAAGGTGTAATTTTCTCTTAAGAATTCATCCTTTTTATAGTAGAGGTAGATGAAGGGGCGCGTATCTTTTTGTACTGATGAATTGACTAAAAAATCATCAAACGCTCTTATTAAAGGATCCAATATTGCGTTAAGTAGATGGATTCTATTCTGACGATACATATTTTTGTCATTGAAACCTGTCGCTGCCATGCATCCTTCCAACTAAGTCCATGTGTCATTGAGATTTGAACAATGTCGTTGAGACATCAGATGATGTCGTTGAGACATTTCACTTTGTATCGTTTAGAAGTCATCTGCGTCATTGAGATGACCATCAGATATTTGACTGACTTAGGAAATTTTCAGCACTTCTTGAGAGGTTCATTCATTAATCAGCATGAATGTTATCAGTGATAACAAATGGATGATAACAAATTAAATAAGAGTTAGGATCTACTCTAAGTTTAACGTCCCTAATTGGAACTTAAAGATGTTAAACTTAGTTTTATCAAGGGCTTGGTGAATATATCAGCCACTTGTTTGTCTGTGGGGACAAACTCAAGGATGATATCTTCATTCTCCACATGCTCCCGAATGAAATGATACCCGATCTCAATGTGTGTAGTCCTGTTATGAGAGACAGGGCTCTTAGCAATTTAGATAGCACTTGAAGAGTCACAAAACAATGGTGTTTTGGTCATCTTCAATTTGTAGTCTTGAAGCTGATGCTGGATCCATAGTAACTGAGCACATCAACTCCCAGCAGATATGTATTCTGATTCTGCTATGGAGATTGCTACACTGGTTTGCTTCTTGCTGCTCCATGAAATAAGTCTTCCTCCAAGGAATTGGCAAGTCCCTGAAGTACTCTTTCTATCTTCCTTACATCCTGCATAGTCTGCATCTAAATAACCAGTTAGTTCATAACCATTATTCATACGGCACCATAGGCCAAGATTGGGTGTACCATTCAGGAATATTAAGAACCTCTTGACAGGGGAGTGATGAGATTCCTTGCGGTTCATTTGATATCTAGCACAAACACTAGTGGAATACTTTATGTCAGGCCTACTAGCAGTTAGGTAAAGCAAAGAGCCAATCATGCATATGTACTTTGTTTCATCAAAGGGTTTTCCCTTTTCAACCTTTCCAGAGACACATTGGATCCCTGGGATTCTTCATAGAAGAAGCACTCTTCAATCCAAATTTCTTGACTAGCTCTCTAGTGAATTTGGTCTATGACATGAATATTCCATCTACAGATTGTTTCACTTGGAGACCTACGAAATATTTGAGCTCTCCCATACTATTGATTTCAAACTTTCCCTGCATCAAGTTAGCAATTTTTTGCAGAGATTGTCATCCGTAGAGCCAAAAATAATGTCATCCACATAGATCTGCACTAGCAAGATCTTGCCCTTTACTTCCATTAAGAACAATGACTTGTCAATCTTTCCCCTTGAGAACTTGTTCTCAATGAGAAAGATTGACAAGGTCTCATACCAGGCTTTATGAGCCTATTTCAAACCATATTAAGCTTTTCTAAGAAAGTAAACAAAATCAGGGTGTTCAGAATCAACAAAACCTGAGGATTGTTCTACATACACTTCTTCTTTGAGATCTCCATTCAAAAAACTGACTTTACATCCATTTGATAGATTTTGAATCCTTTATGGGTTGCGTAGACTATGAATATTCGGATTGCTTCCAATCTTGCAATAGGGGCAAAGGTCTAGTCAAAATCAATGTCCTCCTCCTGTCTATAACCCTTGCAACTAGCATGGCCTTGTTCTTTGTAATTACCCCATTCTCATCTAACTTATTTCTATAGACCCATTTGGTTCCAATAATATTGTGTTCTTGGGGTCTGGGAACTAACATCCACACATTACATCTCTTGAATTGATTTTGTTCCTCCTGCATTACTACAATCCAGAATGGGTCTAGATTTGCTTCCTCAAATTTCTTGGGTTCAATATGAGAGAGAAAACTTAAGTACAATGCTTCATTCAATGCCCTGCTCCTTTTTAGCGCTCCTTGACTGATATCTCCTATAATTTTCTCTTGTGGATGATGCCTGACATGTCTAAGAGCAGCCGACAGTCTTCTAGCGATTTCTTTTGTGGCAGGTTCACCAGGTTGTTCTTATTCTGTTGTATCCAAGCCTTCCAGAACATCTTCTTCCAATTCAACTACCACTTAATGACCTTTATCTTTCACTGAAGTTTCAGCGTTTTCTTCAATGGATAGCTTTTCCATTTTCTCTGTTGTGCAAGCATCCACTAATGAACTAGACCAGGCTTTGTGAATAAGGCTAGTCTCATCAAAAACAACATGCACAGATTCTTCTACTGCTTGGGTATTGATGTTTTACACCTGATAAGCCTTGCTGTAGAAACTGTAGCCAACAAAAATATCTTCACTGCTTTTCTCAGCAAATTAAGTTAGCTTGGATTTCACATTGTTAAATACATAGAATTTGCTACCAACGATTCTGAAGTAGGATAAGGTAGGTTTTTTGCCTTTCATCAGCTCATCGGGATTGTTTTGTGGTCTTTGATGATGGAGGCCCTATTTATCACATGACAAGTTGTATTGACAGCTCTGCCCAGAAGTATTCTGATAAAGAGGAGTCACTCTGCATTATCCTGCTAGCCTCTATTAAGGTTCTATTTTCCTCTCTGCAACTCCATTTTGTTGAGGAATTCTAGGTGGGGAAAATGTTTGGGAGATACCCAATTCTTGGAAGAATTCTGTCATGGCTCCTGAGTGAAATTTTGTACCATGGTCAATTCTGAATTTAACCACAACATAACTCATTTCATTCTGGATCTGCCTGAGAAAGTTCTTAAAATTTTCTTAGGTATCTGACTTCTTTTTAAGGAAGAACACCAAAGTGAATCTTGAATAGTCATCAACTACTACACTGGTATAAGCCATCCCTCCTAAACTGTGAATTGACATAGGACCAAACAAATCCATATGCAACACAAACATGCACCTAGAAGAATCTTTATTATAAATGATTTTAAAGCTGGTCTTGGTTTGCTTGCCAATGTGCCATGCCTGACAGAGAGCTTCTTTAATGCACTTAATGTTGGGTCCATTTCAAACTAGGTCTTGAGAGAAAAGCTTGCTTATAGTTTTGTAATTAATGTGAGCAAGTATCTTGTTCCATTGAACACAAAGAGTTTCTTTCTCATTAGCCACAAAACACATTGGCATAGAAGAATTTGAATTAAAGAAATTGAGACAATAGACATTTCCACTCCTAGTGTCAGTTAAGATAGCCTCATAATCAAAGGACTTCTTAACTAAGCACTTATCTTTGTAGAAAACAATAAAAAAACCTAGATCACAAAGTTGACTTATGCTTATGAGATTGTGATTCAATCCCTCCATAGAAGTTACCTTTGTGATGGTGACTAAGCCATTAGAAATGTTACGATAACCTCTAGTCATCCCTTTTTTCTGAACCTCCAAATATAATTGTTGTCCCATTCACCACTAGGGTGAAATTTCTCAAATAACTCTTTACTCCAGTCATGTGCCTGGAGCAACCACTGTCCAAATACCAAATGATAGATTGGTTGGCCTTTGGACATACCTGCAAGAGAGATCACTTTACCTTAGGTACCCAAATGGATTTGGGTCTTTTTTTCTGTTAGGGGGATAAACTGGAAAACCACACCTCTGCGTGGTCTGCACTCTTTTTGCATTAGGCACTATTGGGTTGATCCAACATTCCAAGGCAAAATGACCAATTTTCCCACAACACCAGAACTCATACATTTTGTATTTTCTCTTCTACCTCACCATCTGGGTACGGTGCTAATGTTGGTGGGTAGGAATGAAGATGATGCGGAAAACCGCAACACCGCTATAGGCGGGTGTGAAGATGCGGTCTGAACGGCAGTGAACCGGTCGTTTTCAAGTAATAATATGAGGAAGTAAATTCCCAAGTATCGAATCTCAAAGGAACACAGTAAGGTGGAGTTATCTATCGAGGAAGGACTTGAGATTGAAGTCCTTTAGGTCGGATGGATTGCGGAAAAAGGGCATTTGGCTTATGGAAAATAAAATAAAATAAATTAAACTACTCATATGCAATGCCGCTATGCAATGCTTCACGAGATGGGATGGAAAACTACGTAGGCCTTGAACGCACTACTTCGCAAGGGCGGATGGACGAGAAGGCTTGTGGATGGAATGGTTCGCACCGGCGGAGTCGAGGTGGATTACACGGGCCGTTAGAACCGCTTAGCTTGGCGGATGGAAGAGTAGGCACATGGAATGGGCGAGTAGGCTAGCGGAATGAAGTGGATAAAATAAATGACACTAGCGCACCTCATACACATGAATAAATCAAAAGGAATTTCATAAACATGAAATAGAAGTTACAAATCTAGATTTATCATGTTCTTCATCCACAAAATAGAGAGTTTAGCATACAAACATCATCTCCAAAGAATAAAGAGTAAGAGAATCGATCGACTACGAAGCCTTGTTGGGATTCACGGTTGGAACCCTGGGTTGTCAATCCGCGCCCAAACTCGGTCCTCAACTACGTCTAGGGTAAAGGAGGGCTGTCACTTCCTCCCAATGGCCCGTCTTCTTTGTGTCACGACCCGACGATGTCCAATGCTCTTTAAAACTTCCTTGATGATGAAAGTAAGATCAAATCTCTGCCTTGAAGTCCTTAGATTAGAGGAGGCTTATAACAAAAAAAGGCAAAAAACGACGCTCAAAAAGACCTAGAAATGAAGTGTCTATGGCTGTTTTTGTGGAGCAGCTATTTATAGACAGGTGCAGATTTTCAATGCGCACGATCAGTGGCGCACGAACAGTGGTCGTGCGCACTATGTCCAGTGGTCATGCATATTTCCTGGCAGGCCCATTTTTACGTGAGAATTAATGCACGATTAGTTGCGCACGACCAGTGGTCGTGCGCACTTTGTCTAGTGATCGTGCGTAGTACTCCTGTGCAGTTTTTTGCACCCCGGAACACTCGCACGACCCCTGTATCAACATGAAAGATCGCCGGGCCACTAAAATGGGCATTCCACGAATTCTCAAATATAGAAATTAAATTTTAACCTAAAGCATGACTAAGATAGACATGAAAATACACTGAAACGGGCCTAAAAGTGCACTTAGCATGGAATGAAGTATAGAGAACAAATATGAGTGATTATGGATCTAATATGTAGTGCATTGACTAAAATACCAGCCCAGATGAGTCCGAAAAATAGTCTAAATATTGGACTCATCACACCCCCAGACTTACCTCTTTGCACGTCCCGAGCAAACTACTCTCGGCGGACGGGAAAAACAAGGGTTAGAAAGGTGATTGTGGCTAGGTGTAATATGCGAAATCAAATAAATCATGTGCATAAAACTCTCGTAGAAGAAAGTTCTACTATGCAAAGTAATTTACAAATATCTAAAATTGTAAATATGGGATTAGTTTACTCACAAGATGAACCAAGTGTGATCTGCCAGTCACGTGTAGGGAGAATGTAGAGACGTGCTCAGATGAGTATTTCGAAAAATACGGGATAGGGAACTAACTCCACCAAAATCCATCGGTGTCCGGTGCCATAAGCTCGCACTTTCGCACTCTATCCACAGCATTAGGTAAAACTACACACAAGTCAATAGGGCTTTAGGGTAAATATGTGGCTTAGGTTGCGGTAGGATATACGATGATAAACTCGGAGGCTAACACACCTAACACATTTGAGCAATACAATTTGTAAACCCCGACAACAAATAAAGCTGATTTGTTCATCGCCAACACCCAATATAAAGTAATTCCTATCAAACAATTTAGAATTTCTGAATTAGGATATAAAGCTCAGTTTTTTTTTCTTTTGAAGCGCTAATCTTTTCAATTTTCAGCTCACTAATACTTTTTTATTTTTATTTTTTCTTCAACTTAAGCAATCCAAATGGTAATCTCGGCTTAAGCGAGAGCGGTGGAGCTAAATAGAAAAGGTGGGATAGGCTCAAAATTGGTTAGCAAGGGTGAATTTCTGGTTTTGGCTCAAATCTCAAACGGTCCAAAGAATGGCCTACATCATGCTAATGCGTTAGAACTACCCGGTGCATATGTTTCGAGAGTCGCTAGGGGCGAGTTCTTAGCCACCGAGAAAGATAACTCTTTCTCCCGACTCGAGAAATACGAATCTAGCGTTCGATACCAACTCATCTACACTACCGGTAGATCGGCACAGGTTCATGCTTTGAGTAAAATAAAACTCTAATTAGTATATTAGATAAGAATAAAGATACAAAGCATGAAAATAGAGATAACTTCTACACAAAGTTCTATGCAAAACATGAGTATTCGATTATAACACTACTGGAGTCAACATCGTACTCCAAACCACAATTCTTAGCTAACACAATTGACTTCCCGGTTCCATTCCAAAAGGAAATTTGGCACTGTACCACTAGCAAGTAAGTGCGTGTATAGTGGGTGCAGTGTGTGCGTACCACATAAAAATTTGATAAACTGAAATAAACTGAAAGCTAAAATAATAACACTACCGGAATGCGTGCGTGCGTGCACGTACATGGTTCTCACTCTCCCCTAGACTTACATGAAAGCATAATCTAAAATATTATTCTTTAAACATTTAACTAAGGAGAAAAGGGAGAATGTACCCCAAGCTCAGAAGTGAGCATACCGGAAGAATTGGCGTTAAGAATCTCTTCCACAACAATCAATCAAGCTCCTGAAATGTTAGCAAAAACAAAACACAAGAGCCTCTGGAATAATAAACTAAGCAAGTGGAACTAGGAAGTTCCATTGGGTTGTCCACCAAGAGCCCTTTTGTTTTATGTCCTTAAGGTGGACCAAATACCTGTATAAAGCAGTTTATAAAGTCAAGGAATAAGCAAAAGTCAATAAATCCTAATTATTATTACAAGCTCAAAACAAATCAACTATAAGCTGATTTAAAGTAGTAACAACTGATGAAAGAAAAAGGTTCGGGGACCTGGTAGTAGGGGTGGAAATTAAGTAGGATGCTCAGCCTCCAACCCCAAATCTCCTCCTTTTTTGCCCTCTTCTTCTCCTCCAGTATTATGTCTTAAAATAAACAGCTTGCCCCCTTGTAACCAATCCTCAAGGGGAAGCACCAACGATGATGAGGAAACAAGATGCTCCTCCATGCATAAGGTCTGATCAACCAGAGGAGGGGCATCAAGCATCCTCATACACAAAGAAAGGGGGTCAGGAAATAAATTGGAAGAAAAACTAAAAGAATCAAACAAAGGAGGAGTGATCCCAGTTTCACTCCTGGCAGGTTCCACAAAAGATTCAATGCCGGTTGCAATAGAATCACTACAGGCATAATATGAGCAGCTAGGAACTTCGATGATGAGTTGGACCTTCTCCTCCGGTGATGTGGTAGAAACCTCATCACTAAGGAAAATGTCCTCCTCAGTGCAACTCAGCATAGCTTCAGGCTCCATTGGCTTATCCTGCACATCTAAAAACTCGATAATAAGAGCAGAAGATACATGCATACTGATAAAAGAAAATATCTGAGTAGAAATAGGACTCAAGATAGAGTCCGATAGGAGTGAGGAAATATCCTCAGATACAGAATCCATAGGAAAGGATGGCACAATGGAGGAAGAAAACTGCATATCGTCGTAGTGATCAATAGCGACGCTGATCGACGCATTCATTGTGCTCCCAAGATGACCCGGGGGCCTAACGTATGTGTCATCAGCGATGGAAGGAGCGGTGGCATAGGAAGGCAGTGGAATGGAGATAAGTGTTGGCTCATCATCCTCTCCCAATTGCAATTTCCATTGCTCACAGTCTTTCAGCGCGTGATCAAAACTCTGACAACACAAGCAGTGCTTCCCAATAGGTTTTGACTGTAGAAAAGCCAAACCACCCGGTGAAGGCGATGCTCGCGATGGGGACGCATGCTTATAATACGTAAGTTCATTGTATGATGTTCTAGATTCTCCATACGATGAACTACACGGATTATAATTATACCTTCCTAAATAGCACTCATAACTAGAGTGATTAGACGCTCTATACCACCTACATTGTTGATAAGCATACATATTGGTGTAAAGAAGGATTAACAACTAATATAAACAGAAATTGATCTCAATATGCACGTAATAAAGTTTAAAACGACAGAAACCTGAATTTTGAAATACTTAAAAACAGATAAAAAGAAGGTTTTCAAACACTAAATCAAAACACATGCAATATACAAATGGAAAAGAACTTCTATCTCACAGCTCCACCTCTCCAGAAAACTTACACGTCTGTGTTCCTGATGGCGCAAATCTTAGCACACCGCTATAGGCGGTAGTAAGAATGTGGCACAAAACGGCAGTGTACCGATCGTTCAAGTAATATAAAATGGGAATGAATCCCCAAGTATCGATCTCAAAGGAACACAGTAAGGTGGAGTTTATTATCGAGGAAGGACTTGAGATTGAAGTCCTTTCGAGCGGATGGATGCGGAAATGGGGGATTTGGCTTTTGGAAAATAAAAGAAAACAACTACAACTACTCCTATGCAATGACGCTATGTAGTGCTTCGCTTGGCGTGATGGAGACTAGGCACGCCTTGAGCGCGCTGCGTCGCAAGGGCGGATGGACGAGTAGGCAAACGGAATCGAACTATGCAGGCCTTGAGCGCGCTGCTTCGTTAAGCGGGATGGATTACACTGGCCGCTATGCCACGCTTCGCTAGGCGGATGGAAGAGTAGGCATACGAATGAGGGTCGCAAGCACCTCGTCGACAAGCACGCCACTAGCAATTGCTAGTGCGGCACACGAACGTGACGGCGGGATGGAGGATGGAATGGGGCGCACCTCAAGCAACTCAAACAGTAAAATATTTCACATTGACATGAAATGTATAGAAATGCAAATAAAGTTAAGTGCTACTTCATCATAATGTTAGCTCTAGCTACATATACATCAATAAGAGAAGAACAAGGCAAGAAATCGACCGAATCCGAAGTCTCGTTGTAGATTCACGGTTGGAATCGCCGGGTTGTCAATCCGCGTCCAAGCTCGGTCCGCAACTACGTCCGGGGTAGAGAGAGCTGTCACTACTCTCCAATGAGCCCGTCTTCTTCGTGTCACGATCCGGTAGAGGTTGCAAACTTCCTCTTGCTTGATGGTGATGGCGGCTAAACCTTCCTTGAAGCTCTAGGATGAAGGAGGAGGCTGAGAGGAAGCTCCGGCTCAAGAATGGCATGAAGAACAAGCCCGGAGCACCTCCCGATGGTGGGCGGCGATGGAGGGGCGAAATCGGGCGCTCTGGAGCAGGAAACGGCGGACTGGCGGAAGAAAATGCGGAGCAGCCAACCTAATTCGCGAGCAGGAATATTTATAGGCGCTGGAATAAACAGTGCGCACGATCATTGGCGCACGACCAGTGGTCGTGCGCGCTGGAATCCTGTGATCGTGCGCCTGCCTGGGTGGAGCCTGCAATGTAAGAAATTTATAAAATACCATGTTCACACGACCAGTGGTGCACGACCGGTGGTCGTGCGCACTATCGTAGGTGGTCGTGCGCACTGGTCGAAACAGAACTCATAAAATTGATGTTAAGTGCGCACGCACAGTGGCGCACGACCGGTGGTCGTGCGCACTATCGTAGGTGGTCATGCGCACTGTCCGAGACAGAACTCAAAAAATAGGGTTAAGTGCACACGATCAGCGGCGCACGACCAGTGGTCATGCGCAATAGAAATAGTGATCGTGCGCAGTGTTCCTGTACAGAATTGTACCGGGAACACCCGCACGACTCCTGTTCCAGCACAACCACGAATCCAGCCACTGAAAGTGGCACTTAACAATCCATGAAAACTACTAAAAAAAGAAGAACATGAAATAACACCAAAAACGGGCCTAGAGGTGCACTTAGCATGGAGTGTCAAATATGAGTAAAAACATGTCTAAAGTGAAGTGCATAGACTAGAAAATCGGCCCAAATGAGTCCATAAATGTGTATATATTTGGGACTCATCACACCCCCAGACTTAACTGTTTGCGCGTCCCGAGCAAACCATCTCTCGCGGACAGGAAAAACATAAGCTGGCGAAGAAATTATCAAGCGGAGTACCATGCGAAGTCGCATGCTCATGTGCGTAGAAGTACAGTAGACAAAATTTCTAATTATACATATTAGTTTATACTTTTCTAGGGGCGTATTTATATATTACATTTACTCAAAAAGTGAATCACGGTGAATCATAAGGTCGTACATAGGAAGAAAGTAAACTGAACGCTGAGGCGAGCATTGCCAAAGATCGGGGCTCGAGACAACTCCATTGAAATCCATCAATGTCGGTGACCATAAGCTTGCCCGTTTGCACTCTCTCCACAGCACTGGTTTGACTCAAATGCGTGAATCAATAGGACTTAATGTTTTAGATGAGGCGTGGGTTCAGGTGAGGTAAACAAATATAATCATGAAGGCTTAGAACACAAAAACCCAAATGAGCAAATGCATAACACTATCCAAGTAGCCAAAAAAACACGCGGATGCACCACACCCCCAGACTTAGATTTAATAATATGGGTGTGTGCACCGCCTACTCCCAAACATATATTTTTACACAGATTTTTCATTAAAGCTCATATCTTTTTCTTTTCTTTTCACTTCTTTTCTTTCTCTCATTTTCTTCTTTTCTTTTCTTATCATTTTCAGCAGCTAAACAATAAAACACATCCACATCTTCACAAACATATCACCAAATCAACAACCCAACTCATGAAAATAATAAACAGCTAAAGCTCAGATTTGGGTGTGCCACTAGGATTGGCATTTAGGCTTTGGTGAGACAACAGTGGGGCTGAATCAAAGAAAGGGTAGGCACAAATGGGCTGACAAGGATAAAGCGATAGGAGTGGGCACAAAGGCTCAACCGGGCCAAAATGATGGCCTATATCACATTCACGCAATTGACTAACCGTATACCCATGCTTCAAGAATCGCTTGGGGCAAGTTCTAGCCACCGAGAAAGATAATCCTTCCTCCCGACTCGAGCAAGATGAGGATAACAAACGTCTACACACATTCCTGTGCTACCGTTTGATTCACACTAGATTCACCAATTTTGAGTAGAGTAAACAATATTTACGCTAATAGAAAAAATATAAACTAAAAGCATAAAAAGAAATTGAATCTACACGAATTTCTAAACGAGACATGAGCACTCGACTAGGAGCACTACATGAGTCAACATTTTACTCCGCCTCATAATCCTAAGCCAGCACAATGATTTTCCAAATCACACAAAAAGACAAATTCAACTCGCGACGTGCCAACAGCTAAGCGCGCTCAAGTGGGTGCTGTGGTGTGCAATGAAAATGAACAACAATTTCCAATAAGCTAAAATAAAAGTACTTCTAGCATGCTATGCGAGAGTGCACGTGAGTGGGAACAAAAATTGCTCTCCCCCAGACTTAAACTAAACAATCCACAAAATATATGACATGAAAATCAGAAAAGACTAGGGAAAGAGAGTACCTAGTGCTCAGAAATGAGCACACCAGAAGATTGGCGTGTAAGCTAAAATGAGCCGCAGCGTCCGCCATCCAGAAAAGATACCTGCAGGGGTCAGCTCCGTAGAAACAAAAGAAAATAGAAAACTAAAAAAAAATACTACTAACTAAACATGATTAGATGAAATAAAAATGCAGAAAAGAAAGATAACTACTGGGGTTATTGTCATCCCAACACGACTTATTCAAGAACTAAAGGTTCTAGCTAATGGGCGTATGAAAAAGGAAATGAACAGGTAACTGTTCTAATACGCGTGTCGGTAGCGGGTACCGATACGGTGATAGAACAGTCACTCCCCTACCTAAATAAAAATACCTGCTCTTCACAGGTAGATGAAGCAGAAAGTAAGAAGTGGAGGAGGAGTCCTCCTCACTATTCTCACCAAAAACATCCTTGCCCAGCAAGGTGTCATCTTCAGGTAGGCGACAGGAGGAGAAGGCAATGAATGAGGCTTCCTCTATGGAGGAGGGGTCAACCTCCTCACATATTAGGATACACTCATCATTGACTTGAGCATCATGCTCCAAGTCCTCCTGATGTACCTGTGAAGACTCAACCTGCACAGGCTCAGATGAAGATGGGGGGTCAGGAAATAAAAGAGAAGAATGACATAAATGATCAAAAATCGGGGGAGTGGTCCCGGTCTCACTCCCAGCAGGATCCAAGGATAGATCGCTATCATCATTGTAAGTATCATGGCGAGGGGAACCAAAGAACTCAAGGGCCTCGGTGGTGAGTTGGACCTCCTCGTCCAATGAGGAAGTGCGAACCTCCTCATCAGAAAGAGTATCCTCCTCATCCCACCGAGGTGCACCATCGTGTTCAAAGTATTCATTCTCCCCTTCGGGGAAAACAAACTCCTCATCCCACTTTGGAGCATCCTCTGAGTCAGAAGCATCACCCCGCTCCTTTACTTTGATAGGATCATAAAGAATGTGTGTAGAAAAATCTTGCAAAGAAACTGGAGGAACACAAAGATTTGGTTCCTCCGCAAAAAGATCTGCTAAAGCCTCCCCGATGGAAAGAATACTTTCCTCATCATACTTAGGTGCATCTAGGAGCTCCCATTCCTCTCCTTGTTGGCTAACAGATGAGTGATCATCATCACTGGGAGTGAAGCCATACACAGGGAGTGAGGAGTCCATGCACGAGACAAGCTCGGGGGCAAATGGCACAATTGCCTCCATGGGTAAAGAATGAGCGATAGGGACAATGTTGTCATGAGTGGAGGAGCAGCGGTCAGGATTGAAAAGACTAGGACAGTCCTTCAATTCATGACCCTCTCCTCGACACAACAAGCAAACAATGTTCCTACACTGCCTAGCATTCAACTCATTCATTTGGTCTATATAATAAACCATCTTGTCATTAAAGCTAGGTGAAATATCCCTTGATGACATTTTCAATAATAAAAGCAGGTATAATGAAGCTGAAATTCTTTGCAAGGAAATCTGCACAAACTAATAAAACTCCTTAAGTAAAACTTGCCAAAAAAAATTTAAAACAGAAGAGAAATAAACAAACAGGCAGAAAATGATCAGAAAGCAAACAAAAATAATAAAGCGGCTATACACACTGGAAGAAACTTCTCTCCCTCAGCTCTCCCTCTCAAGAAAACTCACACGACCGTGTTCCCGGCAACGGCGCCAAAAACTTGATGGCGCAAATCTTAGCAAACCGCTATAGGCAGTAGTAAGAATGCGGCACGAAACGGCAGTGTACCGATCGTTCAAGTAATATAAAATGGGAATGAATCCCCAAGTATCGATCTCAAAGGAACACAGTAAGGTGGAGTTTATTATCGAGGAAGGACTTGAGATTGAAGTCCTTTCGAGCGGATGGATGCGGAAATGGGGGATTTGGCTTTTGGAAAATAAAAGAAAACAACTACAACTACTCCTATGCAATGCCGTTATGCAGTGCTTCGCTTGGCGGGATGGAGACTAGGCAGGCCTTGAGCGCGCTGCATCGCAAGGGCGGATGGACGAGTAGGCAAACGGAATCGAACTATGCAGGCCTTGAGCGCACTGCTTCGTTAAGCGGGATGGATTACACGGGCCGCTATGCCACGCTTCGTTAGGCGGATGGAAGAGTAGGCATACGGATGAGGGTCGCAAGCACCTCGTCGACAAGCACGCCACTAGCAATTGCTAGTGCGGCACACGAATGTGACGATGGGTTGGAGGATGGAATGGGGCGCACCTCAAGCAACTCAAACAGTAAAATATTTCACATAGACATGAAATGTATAGAAATGCAAATAAAGTTAAGTGCTACTTCATCATAATGTTAGCTCTAGCTACATATACATCAATAAGAGAAGAACAAGGCAAGAAATCGACAGAATCCAAAGTCTCGTTGTAGATTCACGGTTGGAATCGTCGGGTTGTCAATCCGCGTCCAAGCTCGGTCCGCAACTACGTCCGGGGTAGAGAGAGTTGTCACTACTCTCCAATGAGCCAGTCTTCTTCGTGTCACGATCCGGTAGAGGTTGCAAACTTCCTCTTGCTTGATGGCGATGGCGGCTAAACCCTCCTTGAAGCTCTAGGATGAAGGAGGAGGCCGAGAGGAAGCTCCGGCTCAAGAATGGCGTGAAGAACAAGCCCGGAGCACCTCCCGATGGTGGGCGGCGATGGAGGGGCGAAATCGGGTGCTCTGGAGCAGGAAACGGCGGACTGGCAGAAGAAAATGCGGAGCAGCCAACCTAATTCGCGAGCAGGAATATTTATAGGTGCTGGAATAAACAGTGCGCACGATCATTGGCGCACGACCAGTGGTCATGCGCGCTGGAATCCTGTGATCATGCGCCTACCTGGGTGGAGCCTGCAATGTAAGAAATTTATAAAATACCATGTTCGCACGACCAGTGGTGCACGACCGGTGGTCGTGCGCACTATCGTAGGTGGTCGTGCGCACTGGTCGAAACAGAACTCATAAAATTGATGTTAAGTGCGCACGCACAGTTGCACACGACCGGTGGTCGTGTGCACTATTATAGGTGGTCGTGCGCACTGTCCGAGACAGAACTCAAAAAATAGGGTTAAGTGCACACGATCAGCAGCGCACGACCAGTGGTCGTGCTCAATAGAAACAGTGATCGTGCACAGTGTTCCTGTATAGAATTGTATCTGGAACACCCGCACGACTCCTGTTCTAGCACAACCACGAATCCAGCCACTGAAAGTGGCACTTAACAATCCATGAAAACTACTAAAAAAAGAAGAACATCAAAAACGGGCCTAGAGGTGCACTTAGCATTGAGTGTCAAATATGAGTAAAAACATGTCTAAAGTGAAGTGCATAGACTAGAAAATCGGCCCAGATGAGTCCATAAATGTGTATATATTTGGGACTCATCAGTTCCCCGGCAATGGCGCCAAAAACTTGATGCGCAAAACCGCATCACCGCTATAGGAGGGTGCGAAGATGCGGTCTGAACGGCAGTGAACCGGTCGTTGTCAATTAATAATATGAGGAAGTAAATCCTCAAGTATCGAATCTCAAAGGAACACAGTAAGGTAGAGTTATCTATCGAGGAAGGACTTGAGATTGAAGTCCTTTAGGTCAGATGGATTGCGAAAAAGGTGGATTTGGCTTATGGAAAATGAAAGAAAAGAAATTAAACTACTCTTATGCAATGCCGCTATGCAATGCTTCGCGAGACGGGATGGAAAACTACGTAGGCCTTGAACGCAGTACTTTGCAAGGGCGGATGGACGAGAAGGCTTGTGGATGGAATGGTTTGCACCGGCGGAGTCGAGGTGGATTACACGGGCCGTTAGCACCGCTTATCTTGGCGGATGGAAGAGTAGGCACACGGAATGGGCGAGTAGGCTAGCGGAATGAAGTGGATATAATAAATGACACTAGCTCACCTCATACACATGAATAAATCAAAAGGAATTTCATAAACATGAAATAGAAGTTACAAATCTAGATTTATCATGTTCTTCATCCACAAAATAGAGAGTTTAGCATACAAACATCATTTCAGAAGAATAAAGAGTAAGAGAATCCACAGACTCCAAAGCCTTGTTGGGATTCACAGTAGGAATCGCTGGGTTGTCAATCCACGTACAAACTCGGTCCTCAACTGCATCCAGGGTAAAGGAGGGCTGTCACTTTCTCCCAATGGCACGTCTTCTTCGTGTCACGACCCGACGATGTCCAATGCTCTTTAGAACTTCCTTGATGATTAAAGTAAGATCCAATCTCTTCCTTTAAGTCCTTAGATGAATAGAGGAGGCTTAGACCGAAAAAATGCAAAAAACGGCGCTCAAAAAGACCTAGAAACGAAGTGTCTCTGGCTGTTTTTGCGGAGCAGCTATTTATAGACAGGTGCAGATTTTCAATGCGCACGATCAGTGGTGCATGACCAGTGGTTGTGCGCACTATGTCCAGTGGTCATGCGTATTGCCTGACAGGCCCATTTTTAAGTGAGGATTAACGCATGATCAGTGGCGCACGACCAGTGGTCGTGCGCACTTTGTCCAGTGATCGTGGGTAGTGTTCCTGTGCAGTTTTTGCACCCCGGAACACTCGCACGACCCCTGTATCAACATGAAAGATCATCGGGCCACTAAAATGGGCATTCCACACATTCTCAAATATAGAAATTAAATTGCAACATAAAGCATGAGTAAGATAGACATGAAAATACACGGAAACGGACCTAAAAGTGCACTTAGCATGGAATGAAGTATAGAGAACAAATGTGAGTGATTATGGATCTAATATGTAGTGCATTGACTAAAATACCAGCCCAGATGAGTTCGAAAAATAGTGTAAATATCTGACTCATCACATCCCCAGACTTACCTGTTTGCATGTCCTGAGCAAACTACTCTCGGCGGACGGGAAAAATAAGGGTTAGAAAGGTGATTGTGGCTAGGAGTAATATGCGAAATCAAATAATCATGTGCATAAAACTCTCGTAGAAGAAATTTCTACTATGCAAACTAATTTACAAATATCTAAAATAGTAAATAAGAGATTAGTTTACTCACAAGCTGAACCAAGTGTGATCTGCCAGTCACGTGTAGGGAGAATCTAGAGACGCGCTCAGACGAGTATTTTGAAAAATACGGGTTACAGAACTAACTCCACTGAAATCCATCGGTGTCGGGAGCCATAAGCTCGCACTTTGGCACTCTCTCCACAACATTAGGTAAAACTACACACAAGTCAATAGGGCTTTCGGGTAAATATGTGGCTTAGGTTGCGGTAGGATATACAATGATAAACTCTGAGGCTAACGAACCTAACACATTTGAGCAATACAATTTGTAAACCCCGGCAACAAATAAAGCTGATTTGTTCATCGCCAACACCCAATATAAAGTAATTCCAATCAAAAAATTCAGAATTTCTAAATTAGAATATAATGCTCAGTTTTTTTTCTTTTGAAGCACTAATATTTTCAATTTTCAGCTCACTAATACTTTTTATTTTTATTTTTTCTTAAACTTAAGCAATCCAAATGTGTATCCATAAATAACAGCACAGCACAATAATCTGTTATACTATAAAGCTCGAAACACGTGCGCATACAGGTTGGGTAATCTTGGCTTAAACGAGAGCGGTGGAGCTAAATAGAAAAGGTGGGATAGGGTCAAAATTGGATAGCATGGGTGAATTTCTGGTTTTGGCTCAAAGCTCAAACGGTCCAAAGAATGGCCTACATCATGCTAATGCGTTAGAACTACCCGGTGCCTTTGTTTCGAGAGTCGCTAGGGGCGAGTTCTTAGCCACCGAGAAAGATAACTCTTTCTCCCGACTCGAGAAATACGAATCTAGCGTTCGATACCAACTCACCTACACTACCGAGAGATCGACACAGGTTCATGCTTTGAGTAAAAAAAACTCTAATTACTAGATTAGATAAGAATAAAGATACAAAGCATGAAAATAGAGATAACTTCTACACAAAATTCTATGAAAAACATGAGTATTCGATTAAAACACTACTGGAGTCAACATCGTACTCCAAACCACAATTCTTAGCTAACACGATTGACTTCCCGGCTCCATTCCAAAAGGAAAATTGGCACGGTAGCACTCGCAAGTAAGTGCATGCATAGTGGGTGCAGTGTGTGCGTACTACATAAAAAATTGATAAACTAAAATAAACTGAAAGCTAAAATAATAACACTACCGGAATGCGTGCGTGCACGTGCATGGTTCTCACTCTCCCCCAGACTTACATGAAAGCTTAATCAAAAATATGATTCTTTAAACATTAAACTAAGTAGAAAAGGGAGAGTGTACCCCATGCTCAGAAGTGAGCATACCAGAAGAAATGGCATTAAGAATCTCTTCCGCAACAATCAACTGAGCTCCTGAAAGGTTAGCAATAACAAAACACAAGAACCTCTGGAATAATAAACTAAGCAAGTGGAACTAGGAAGTTCCATTGGGTTGTCTCCCAAGAGCCCTTTTTTTATGTCCTTAAGGTGGACCAAATACCTGTATAAAGCAGTTTATAAAGTCTAGGAATAAGCAAAATTCAATAAATCCTAATTATTATTACAAGATCAAAACAAATCAACTATAAGCTTATTTGAAGTAGTAACAACTGATGAAAGAAAAAGGTCTGGGGACCTTGTAGTAGGGGTGGAAATTAAGTAGGATGATCAGCCTCCAACCCCAAATATCCTCCTTTTTTGCCCTCTTCTTCTCCTCCAGTATTCTGTCTTCAAAGAAAAACCGCTTGCCCCCTTGTAACCAATCCTCAAGGGGAAGCACCAACGATGATGAGGAAACAAGATGTCCCTTCACTGTACCTTCCTCATCCCGCCAGACTTTTGGCTCCTCCATGCATAAGGTCTGATCAACCGGAGGAGGGGCATCCTCGTACATAAAGAAAGGGGGTCAGGAATTAAATTGGAAGAAAAACAAAAAGAATCAAACAAATGAGGAGTGATCTCGGTTTCACTACTGGCAGGTTCCACAAAAGACTCAATGCCGGTTGTAATAGAATCACTGCAGGCATAATATGAGCAGCTAGGAACTTCGATGATGAGTTGGACCTTCTCCTCCGGTGATTAGGTAGAAACCTCATCACTAAGGAAAATGTCCTCCTCAGTGCAACTCAGCATAGCTTCAGGCTCCATTGGCTTATCCTTCACATCTAAAAACTCAACAATAAGAGCAGAAGATACATGCATACTGATATAAGAAAATATCTGAGTAGAAATAGGACTCAAGATAGAGTTTGATAGGAGTGAGGAAATATCCTCAGATACAGAATCCACAGGAAAGGATGGCACAATGGAGTAAGAAAACTCCACAATGTCGTCGTAGTGATCAACAGCGACGCTGATCAACGCATTCATTGTGCTCCCAAGAAGACTCGGGGGCCTAACGTATGTGTCATCAGCAATGGAAGGAGCGGTGTCATAGGAAGGCAGTGGAATGGAGTTAAGTGTTGGCTCATCATCCTCTCCCAATTGCAATTTCCATTGCTCACAGTCTTTCAGTGTGTGATCAAAACTCTGACAACACAAGCAGCGCTTCCCAGTAGGTTTTGACTGTGGAAAAGCCAAACCACCCGGTGAAGGCGATGCTCGCGATGGGGATGCATACTTATAATACGTAAGTTCATTGTATTAGGTTCTAGATTCTCCATACGATGAACTACACGGATTATAATTATGGCTTCCTAAATAGCACTCATCATTAGAGTGATTAGATGCTCTACACCACCTACATTTTTGATAAGCATACATATTGGTGTAAAGAAGGATTAACAACTAATATAAACAGAAATTGATCTCAATATGCACGTAATAAAGTATACGCGGAAACCTAATTTTTGAAATACTTAAAAACAGATAAAAAGAGAATTTACAAACACTAAATCAAAACATATGTGATACACAAGTGGAAAAGAACTTATATCTCACAGCTCTCCCTCTCCAGAAAACTTACACGTCTGTGTTCCCCGAAAACTGTGCCAAAAACTTGATGCGCAAAACCGCAACACCGCTATAAGCGGGTGCAAAGATGTGGTCTGAACGGCAGTGAACCGGTCATTGTCAAGTAATAATATGAGGAAGTAAATCCTCAAGTATCGAATCTCAAAGGAACACAGTAAGGTGGAGTTATCTATCGAGGAAGGACTTGAGATTGAAGTCCTTTAGGTCGGATGGATTGCGGAAAAGGGGGATTTGGCTTATGGAAAATAAAAGAAAAGAAATTAAACTACTCCTATGCAATGCCGCTATGCAATGCTTCGCGAGACAGGATGGTAAACTACGTAGGCCTTGAACGCAGTACTTCGCAAGGGCGGATGGATGAGAAGGCTTGCGAATGGAATGGTTCGCACCGGCGGAGTCGAGGTGGATTACACAGGCCATTAGCACTGCTTAGCTTGGCGGATGGAAGAGTAGGCACACGGAATGGGCGAGTAGGCTACCAGAATGAAGTGGATAAAATAAATGACACTAGCGCACCTCATACACATGAATAAATCAAAAGGAATATCATAAACATGAAATAGAAGTTACAAATCAAGATTTATCATGTTCTTCATCCACAAAATAGAGAGTTTAGCATACGAACATCATTTCAAAAGTATAAAGAGTAAGAGAATCGACCGACTCAGAACCCTTGTTGGTATTCACGGTAGGACTTGCTGGGTTGTCAATCCACGTCCAAACTCGGTCCTCAACTGTCCAGGGTAAAGGAGGGTTGTCACTTCCTCCCAATGGCCCGTCTTCTTCGTGTCACGACCCGACGATGTCCAATTCTCTTTAGAACTTCCTTGATGATTAAAGTAAGATCCAATCTATTCTTTGAAGTCCTTAGATGAATAGAAGAGGCTAATAACAAAAAAACGCAAAAAATGGCGCTCAAAAAGACCTAGAAATGAAGTGTCTCTGGCTGTTTTCGCGGAGCAGCTATTTATAGACAGTTGCAGATTTTCAATGTGCACGATCAGTGGTGCACGACCAGTGATCGTGCGCACTTTGTCCAGTGGTCGTGCGTATTCCTGGCAGGCCCATTTTTATGTGAGAATTGACGAATGATCAGTGGCGCACGACCAGTGGTCGTGCACACTTTGTCAAGTGATCGTGCGGAGTGTTCCTGTGCAGTTTTTGCACCCCGGAACACTTGCACGACCCCTGTATCAACATGAAAGATCGTCGGGCGACTAAAATGGGCATTCTACACATTCTCAAATATAGAAATTAAATTGCAACATAAAGCATTAGTAAGATAGACATGAAAATACATCGAAACGGGCGTAAAAGTGCACTTAGCATGGAATGAAGTATAGATAACAAATATGAGTGATTATGGATCTAATATGTAGTGCATTGACTAAAATACCAGCCCAGATGAGTCTGAAAAATAGTGTAAATATCAGACTCATCAGAAGACAGCTGGCCGAATAGGTCTTTGGTGAACCTCACAAGTGTGAGTGTGTAGTGGAGCTAGTCTCATCACCTTTTGGTTCAAATTCTTGGGAACAGGCTTGGTAGGTGATGAGTCTCAATCATATACACTTTTATGGACTCATCTGGGCAGATTTTATAGTCTTTGCACCACACTTTAGGCATGTTTTCGTACATACTTGCATTCATATTTGTTATTCCCTGTTAGGTGCATTCTTAGTCCATTTTGGTGTGCAATTGCACGCTTTGCTGTTGGGGGCAAGCACTTGGTGCTCCCCAATCTATTTTCTGCGTTTATTTGGTGTTGGAGGTATTCCCAGCTGGGTTGCTTTGTATGCAGGTGACCTGATCGTCCTGTTTTCCCCAGAATTCATGTCTGTGCATATCGCACGGTCGTGCATTTCCTTGACGCACGGTCGGTTGCGGTCGTGCTTTTGTGTCTGGGCAGAAAACGGAGCGTCGGAGTTTGCCCTTGGGTAAGTAAAACGCACGGTCGACCTGTGTATTCTTGATTTCATAGCGTCGGATTTTGCCTGTGCGTTTGTACGCACGGGCGGTGTTGATCGTGCGTGAGCAAAACGCACGGGCGGCGCAGCGTCATCCCCAAGTCAAGTTTTATCATTTAATAATGCACGGTCTGCGCACGGTCGTGCGTTCGACCGTGCGTGACCATTTTTTGACAGAATTTCTATTTAAGCCGCAGGTCTTGCCCTATTCTGGATCGATCATTTTTCCCACTCCCAGAGCTCCAGTTCCGCGCCCTTTTCGCCGTCCATTGCCGCCAACCTTCAGGAGGTGCTCCGGGCTTGTTATTCATGCCAATCTTGAGCCCGGAGATCATCTCGGCCTCCTCCTTCATCCTAGAGCTTCAAAGGAGATCTAGCCGCCATTACCATCAAGCAAGGGGAAGTTTTCAACCTTTACCGGATCGTGAGACGAAGAAGACGGGCTCATTGGAGAGTCGTGACAGCTCTCTCTACCCCGAACGTAGTTGAGGACCGAGCTTGGACGCGGATTGACAACCTAGCGATTCCAACCGTGACTCCTCGACGAGCCTTCGGATTCGGTCGATTTCTTGCCTTGTTCTTCTCTTATTGATGTATATGTAGTTAGATCTAACATTATGATGAAGTAGCACTTAACTTTATTTGCATTTCTATACATTTCATGTCTTTGTGAAATACTTTACTGTTTGAGTTGCTTGAGGAGCGCCGCATTCCATCCTCCATCCCGCCGTCATGTTCGTGTGCCGCACTAGCAATTGCTAGTGGCGTGCTTGTCGACGAGGTGCTTGCGACCCTCATCCGTATGCCTACTCTTCCATCCTCCTAGCGAAGCGTGGCATAGCGGCCCATGTAATCCATTCGCCTAACGAAGCAGCGCGCTCAAGGCCTGCACAGTTCGATTCCGCTTGCCTACTCGTCCATCCACCCTTGTAAAGCAGCGTGCTCAAGGCCTGCCTAGTCTCCATCCCGCCAAGCGAAGCATTGCATAGAGGCATTGCATAGGAGTAGTTATAGTTTTTTTTTCTTTATTTTCCACAAACCAAATCACCCACTTTCGCACCCATCCAACTAAAGGACTTCAATCTCAAGTCCTTCCTTAAAAGTAAACTCCACCTTACTGTGTTCCTTCGAGATTCGATACTCGGGGATTACTCCTCGTTTTATATTACTTGAACGATCGGTACACTGCCGTTTCGTGCCGCAGTCTAGCTACCGCCTATAGCGGTGTGCGAGATTAGCGCATCAAGTTTTTGGCGCCGTTGCCGGGGAACATAGTCGTGTGAGTTTTCTGGAGACGGAGAATCTGAGATTTAAGCCCTTTTCATTTGTGTATTGCATCTTTTATTTTATTTCAGTTCTTCTTATTCTATTTTCCTGTTATTATTAGGTTGCTTAGTAATTTACTGTTAGGTGTAGTGTTGTGCACAATCGTGTCTTTATTTTAAATCATTTTATCTTCACACTATGTGGTCTTCATTCAATATTCGTTGCCGTTTTTGTGGAGATATCTCTCATGCTAGTGATAGATGTCCAAAGGGAGATAGTAGCCCTAGCACTCCCAGCCCAGCATATGGAGCACCGACTTCGTCTGGTACTCCATATGGTGCGCGGAAGTCTTATGGCTATTCTGCCACGCCTTTACCTTCATACCTCTTTTCGGCTTCAGCACCCGCTGTGCCAAAGAAGCCCGCAAGGCAGTGCTTGTTTTGTCAAAGCACGGATCATGCCTTGAAGGATTGTGCTGCATTCATTCGCCAATTGGATGAGGATGACGAGCTGAATATCCGGATCGTCCCGACTCCTACTTCTAGCAGCACACCTTCAACATCTTGTTATGTGCCCATTTCACCTTCAAGCTTTGAAGGGTATGATGTGGACACAGTCACCAGATGTGTGAATGATCTAGGCTCTGACATGACTGAGCCCATCTCCCCTGTCCATATATCACCATGCTTGAATTTGATTCTTTGTGAGGAATCGGTGCTTGACATTTATCCAAGAACTATTCCTCCCCCTGTTGTGCATACTACTATACTCATCTCAGACGACATTGTTGAGGATGTGTCGCAGGATGAGGCTAGCGATCTATGTGTTGTGCTTGTTCCTATGGAGTAGGACAACCTTCTAGGTGAAGAGGAGCTTTCCTCAGCAACGATGGAGGAAGTCCAAATCTTGGGCATGGCCACTGTTGATCCCGCCGAACCTTGTAGCATTGATGACAATGCAAACATTATTTTACTTCCCCAATATGATGGGAGTGAGACCGGGACCACTCCCCCACTTGATTTTTATTTAAGTCATTCTTCTTGTTTATTTCTTGATCCCCCTTCTTCATCTGAGCTTGTGCAGGTTGAGACTTCCAGGTACTTCAGGAGGACTTGGAGCATTATGCTCAAGTCAATGATGAGAGCATCCTCTTATGTGAGGAGGTTGATCCCCCCTCCGTAGAGGAAGCTCCACTCATTGCCTTCTCCCCCTGCTGCCTCCCTGGAGATGATACCTTGCTGGGCAAGGATTTATTTTGTGGTGAGACGAGTGAGGACCATCTCTCCTCCTCTTCTTACTTCCTATTCCCGCTACCTGTGAGGAGCAGGTATTTTTTTTTAGGTAAGGGAGTAACTGCTCTATCTCCGTATCGGTACCTGCTACCGACACACATATTAGAACAGTTACCTGTGCATTTCCTTTTTCATAGACCCATTAGCTAGAACTGCTTTAAATTTGAATAAGTCGTGCTGGGAGGACAATAATCCCAGTAGTTATCTTAATTTTTCCTGCATTTTCATTTCTTTTCTAATTCTGTTTAGTTAATTGCACTTTATTTCAGTTTTCTATTTTCTTTTGTTTTTGCGGAGCTGACCCCTGCAGGTTCATATTCTGGATGGCGGAAGCTGCTCATTGTCTTAGTTTTCATGCGTCTTCTGGTATGCTCATTTCTGAGCATGGGTAACTTTTCTTCCCCTGGTCTTTTATTCAATTTTCATGATTACATCATTTGTATCGATTGCTTAGATTAAGTCTGGGGGAAAGCCGCTATATGTGCCCACTCACATGCACTTTTGCATAGCATGCTAGAAGTATTTTATTTCAGTTATTTTATTTGTTCATTTTCACCGCACACCACTACACCCACTTTAGCGCGCACTCGCTTGTTTGTATGCTCCCGTATATTCAATTCTTGGATGTGATGTAGGAAGTGCTGTATTAGCCAAAATAATTGCAAGATGGAGTGGAATGTTGACTCTTGTAGTGCTCTAGTTGAGTATTCATGTCTTGCATAGGTATTTGAGTAGAATTAGTTTTTATTTATGATTCCAATTTAAATTAGTAGATTTGCGTATATTTTAAGTTATTTTACTGAAAATGGTGAATGTGGTTGAATCCAGTGGTAGCGAGGTATTGTGTGTAGGCAAGCACGAGGTTCGTGTTGCTCGAGTCGAGAGGAAGGATTACCTTTCTCGGGGGCTAAGAACTTGCCCCAAGCGACTCTCGAAGCATGGGTGCGAATGATTTGCAAGTTGAGCGTGACGTAGGCCATATTTTTGGCAAGTTTGAGCTTTGTTCTACCATTCCTATACGCTAACCATTGCTAGCCCATTTTGTGCCTACCCGATCTTTTGGTTCAGCTCCACCATACTTCACCAAGGCCTAAAAGCTAATCCTATTATCGCAACCAAAATTTAGCTAAAAGCATTTATGAATTGTAATTTTCCAATGCGGTGCGGTGATGCGAAACTTCAGTGTTGATATGGAAGTTTTAAAAATGTCTATGTGCAGAGAATTTTTCTAATTGATTTGGGGATAAAAAGAAAAGAAAAAGAAAAAGAAAAAGAATATATATATATCCCTAGCGCTTTAATTGAAGCATATAATAGTATTGATTGTTGTAGGCCGTGTGCACACCCGATTTCAAAGTCAAGTCTGGGGGTGTGTTACACGTGTATTATTGTGGTTGCTTTGAATTAGCACTTTTGTGAGCTCTGTTGGGTTGCGATTAGCCTTCACGTTTATCTTTGCATTCCAAATCGTAACCTAAGCCTCGTGTAAAACCAAAGTCCTATTGATTCATCTTGTGAGTTCACTAGCGCCGTGGAGAGAGTGTGACAGGGCGAGCTTATGGCTCTCGACGTTGATGGATTTCAACGGAGATAATTCCGAGATCTGGTCTTGGGTAACATTCACCTTCGCGACTTGCTTATTTTTGTGCTACGCGTGACCACGAGATTCACCAACATTCCATTTTTGAGTAAAAATACATTTCTTTTTATGCATTTACACTTTTATAAATTAGCTAGCAGATTTAGAAACTTCTTCTAATAAAGTTCTATGCATGCAAGTATGCAACTTCGCATACTACTCCATGTTGCAATTTTTTAGCTAGCTATGCTTTTCCTACTCCACCGGATTTGTTTGCTCGGGACGCGCAAACAGGTAAGTCTGGGGGTGTGATGAGTCTCAATCATATACACTTTTATGGACTCATCTGTGCCGATTTTATAGTCTTTGCACCACACTTTAGGCATGTTTTCTTACATATTTGCATTCATATTTGTTATTCCCTATTAGGTGCATTCTTAGGCCGTTTTGGTGTGCAGTTGCACGCTTTGCTGTTGGGGGCAAGCACTTGGTGCTCCCCAATCTATTTTCTGTGTTTATTTGGTGCTGGAGGTATTCCCAGCTGGGTTGCTTTGTATGCAGGTGACCTGATCGTCCTATTTTCCCCAGAATTCATGTCTATGCATATCGCACGGTCGTGCATTTCCTTAACGCACGGTCGGTTGCGGTCGTGCGTTTGTGTCTGGGCAGAAAACGGAGCGTCGGAGTTTGCCCGTGCGTAAGTAAAACGCACGGTCGACCTGTGTATTCTTGATTTCAGAGCGTCGGATTTTGCCCGTGCGTTTGTACGCACGGGCGGTGTTGATCGTGCGTGAGCAAAACGCATGGGCGGTGTAGCGTCTTCCCCAAGTCAAGTTTTATCATTTAATAACGCACGGTCTACGCATGGTCGTGCGTTCGACCGTGCGTGACCATTTTCTGAAATAATTTCTATTTAAGCCGCAGGTCTTGCCCTATTCTGGATCAATCGTTTTTCCCACTCCCAGAGCTCCAGTTCCGCGCCCTTTTCGCCGTCCATCGCCGCCCACCTTTAGGAGGTGCTCCGGGCATGTTCTTCACGCCAATCATGAGCCCGGAGATCATCTCGGCCTCCTCCTTCATCCTAGAGCTTCAAAGGAGATCTAGCCGCCATTACCATCAAGCAAGGGGAAGTTTACAACCTTTACCGGATCGTGAGACGAAGAAGACTGGCTCATTGGAGAGTCGTGACAGCTCTCTCTACCCCGGACGTAGTTGAGGGCCGAGCTTGGACGCGGATTGACGACCTAGCGATTCCAACCGTGACTCCTCGACGAGCCTTCGGATTCGGTCGATTTCTTGCCTTGTTCTTCTCTTATTGATGTATATATAGTTAGATCTAACATTATGATGAAGTAGCACTTAACTTTATTTGCATTTCTATACATTTCATGTCTATGTGAAATACTTTACTGTTTGAGTTGCTTGAGGAGCGCCCGATTCCATCCTCCATCCCGCCGTCACGTTTGTGTGTCGCCCTAACAATTGTTAGTGGTGTGCTTGTCGACGAGGTGCTTGCGACCCTCATCCATATGCCTACTCTTCCATCCGCCTAGCGAAGCGTGGCATAGCGGCCTGTGTAATCCATTCTCCTAACGAAGCAGCGCGCTCAAGGCCTGCACAGTTCGATTTCGCTTGCCTACTCGTCCATCCGCCCTTGTGAAGCAGCGCGCTCAAGGCCTGCCTAGTCTCCATCCCGCCAAGCGAAGCATTGCATAGCGGCATTGCATAGGAGTAGTTATAGTTGTTTTTTTCTTTATTTTCCACAAACCAAATCACCCTTATGCACCCATCCGACTAAAGGACTTCAATCTCAAGTCCTTCCTTAAAAGTAAACTCCACCTTAGTGTGTTCCTTCGAGATTCGATACTCGGGGATTACTCCTCGTTTTATATTACTTGAAGGATCATTACACTGCCGTTTCGTGCCACAGTCTAGCTACCGCCTATATCGGTGTGCGAGATTAGCACATCAGTAGGAACAACCTTTCCCTTACTTTTGGGTGTTGTTACTGTAGTTCCATGGACAAAAGGACCTGGATTCTTCATCTGAATCTCTTCATGGGGTGCTTTAAATGCAATCAGCCCAATTCCTGCTCTTATGTATGTGTTAGAAGTCTAACTGCCACTTGTAGAGCAAGCATTGATCAGATGATTATATGAAGATTCCTGGTCAAAGGGATTTGATGCCAGCAGCACCTTCTTGAAAGAAGGTTGGGCTTCAGAAGCCTTTCCCTTGACTGCCTCATTAGCAAATCCTACACCACCTCTGAATGGTGCAGAAAAACTATCAATAATAGGAAGGACAATCTTGGGTTTTGAAAAGATGGCAACAATTCTCTATTCAGCCAACAACATTTCCTCAATGTCCATGATGACCTTGTTCTTCAGATCCAATTCAGCATTTTTGAGCTTTATGGCTTCCTTGAATTTGTCCACTTCTTTGCTCATAGCAGTTAGCTTCTCAGCTGACTCCTGGAGTTCGGAGTGGATAATTTTCAGGGATGTTAACTCCATAGACTGAACTCTAAGGAGTTTCTTGTTTTTCTTAAAATCTTCCTACAGAGCTTCATATTGCTGCATTAATTCAGATTCATCCTCATGTGGGGATCTTGTGGATGTGCTATTGTGAGCAGACTCATAATCATCATCATGCATAGAATCTTCCACTGATTTAGAATCAGAGGTAGACAAAGGAGTTCTGATAAGTTCCTTCCCAAGAGAGGTGTTCTCATCCTGGATTTCTTCATTTATGGATATAAGGCCAATAAGAGCTTCCTCCTGAATTTCTGATGAGCTTGAATCAGAATCACTTAGGGTTCTGCTTTTCTTTACAATGAATCCTTTCTCTGATTTCTTTTTGTCCATTGGATTTATTTTATCTTCATAGTTCTTTGATTCCCTCATCTTGGAGGGGCAGACGGCAATAATGTGTCATGTCTTCTTGCAGCAATAACAAACTGTGTTAGTTAAATCAAATTTAGTAAATTTAGATTTATACCTTTCCTCCCTCGAAGATTTAGGTTTGTCATGTTGACCAGATCTTTTGAAGCTCGAAGAGGATGATTTGTGTCTGTCTCTTCTCCTTTTAGACATCAGCTATTTGAGCTGCTTAGAGAAGAGGGCCAGTTATTTATCAGTGTTGTCAGATTCTGATGTGCTGGCATCAGAAGCTTCACTGCTATCAAAGATATCCTAAATTATAGGAGTCTTATCCATGGTTCTCCTCATGCTTTCAGCCTTAAGGGCCATGGACCTTTATCTGGTGCTCCCCCTTGAGCTTTCTTCTTCATCTTTTCTAGTGTTAAGTTGAAGCTCATGAGACAATAATTTCCCATACAGATTCTTGTGCTCCATGTTGCCCAGTTGACCCATTTCCCCGATGACACAAATTTTGATATCCCATTCCTTAGTGAGGGATCTAAGGAATTTCTCATTTAGGTCTGAGTTTGTAATCTCCCTTCCATAATTTTTCAGACCATTCGCAGTCTTCAAAAATCTCTCATAGCCATTGGAGATATATTCATTCTTGCCTTGTTTGAAGGCCTCATATTCCTGATTTAGGAGGGACTTCCTGTCATCCCTTACTTCTTCAGTCCCCTCCATGTAGACAGCCTGGGAGTCCCACATCTTCTTGGCAATTTTACATTGAATAAAGTTTTGGAGGGTTGAGTTATCAATAACACTCATAATAATGTTTTGTGCCCTCTTATTATGGGCCACCAGGGCAAGGTCATCCTTGCACATGTCATAAAATTTCTTTGGCACTCTCAAGTTAGGATCAATGGTAGATGCTGTCATGGGTAAGAAGGTTCCTTCTTGAACAACCACAAAAACTCTGGGAACAGCAGCTTCCAAGAACATTCTGACCCTTTCTTTCCAAATGGGGAATTTTCTTTAGTGCAAGTTGGGAGCTCCATGGATCTAATTTCTCTGTAGTTATCACTTCTAGCCATAGGGAATAGTTCTAAGATCTAGATCTGACTTTTAAATCACTCTTTTATTAACCTACCTCTGATACCACTTGTTATATATGGAACTATCACCTAGAGGGGGAGAATAGGTGATATGACTGTTTTGAAATTTATGCAAAAAAGCAAATAGAACAGATCACAGCACGATAAACAAACACAAACCACAACACACAAGAACACCAGATTTATAGTGGTTCCTCAAGACAATGTGTCTTGAGTAGTCCACTGTCCCTCTATGCCTATCTAGCAGTGTGTTAGAGTCAGCAAACTCCACCAAATCTCAGATCATCTCCACAGAACTTATAGCTCGGGCACTGCATGCCCTACAACTCATATCCTTCTAGGATCTTACCTCTGGTTCCAGGAACCCTACAACTCAGACACACTAGGCCTTACAACTAAGATCTATCTCAGATCCAACGTCAGGTTCTCCAAGAACCCTATAGCTCAGACAAATAAAAGTCATACAAAGAATGTATAAAATACAAGAATGAAGAACACTTCACATAGTAAAGAAAATACTGGAGTGTTCTTTTGAAGCCAGATGTTAAAAGCATCTGGACTTGAAGAGAAAACTATGAAGATCTTTTCTTGTAGAACATAGGCTTCTCTTCTATCCTTTCTTCAATCAGGAACACAGCTTGATAGTCGATGTTGCTTGACTGAGACTTGGAGAATAAAAAGCAAGAGTGTATTGTTCTCGTGAGATTATTCATTCTTCACACAGCCAATTTTACTCTTCGATTGATTCGATTATTCTCTATATGAAATTAGGGCAGACACAATTCCTTTTTATATGACTGGGGGACCTTCTAATGGTCTACTCAGAGGTCCTTTAAGGGTCAGAGGCCCATTCCTTAATGACATCCATTGATTGGACCATCAGGCAGAGGCATTAAATGCAGACAACACATTTTGAAAATTCTCGGCCAGTCTCGATGATATGAATAACATCTCGACAATAGAGCTTGCCATCTCGGCGATCCATCTTGGACTTAGATAAATATTCAAGCCTTCTTAAATCTTCTTCAGAGAAAGACATATCAAAGATAAATAATAAATCTGCTATATTTGTATTCACGGCGACATGAAGTCATCACGTCGATATCGTCGTGAACATCTTTCTGACATGAGGTCTTCTCATCGATATCGTCAAGATCATCCAGACATCTCGTCGACATCATTGAGATTATCCTGACTTCTCGTTGATATCATCGAGATTATCCAGATAACACTGAACACTTCATCTATAACCATTCTCCATGAATTATGACTTAGTCTTCTCGATGATAAAGCTCCTTTAAGACAATATCGTCGAATTAGCCGGATATTTAACTCAAGATTACTGAAGAACTTCTGCAAGGCATTCTTTCCAACGACGGACTTACATTCTCGACGATAAGCCTTGACTAATTCAACGATAAGACTAAACTTTCTCCCCCAAAGAGTTTTATACTTATTCAACGATAAGTGTATCATATCAACGATATGTCTAGTACTTCTTAACGATTTGGGACTTAGAGAGATTATAGATGTACTGGACATACAGTTTATACTCTGCAGTCATAAATAGGACATACCATCAAATACATAGTGCTTTTATCATTGACCTGAGTACTTCTTCAAATCAGGAACATTGTTGCGCACTATTCCCAACAATAAGCAGCATCAGCAGTGGCCAAAAAATAAGCACAGTCCTCCTAAAATTTTAGCATTTCTGCTGGATCTTCCTGGGCAGCTGATCTGAAGTAGTCATGGCAAGCAGTTGTGAACTCCTCAGCTTGAGATAGCAGAGGAGTGACCGGTATGCAAATCATATAGAAGGAGGAGGAGCCTCGATAAAAAGAGCTTGAACAGAACGCTGGGCAAACTTGCGGTCAGCCATGGAAAATCACCGCACAAAAACATAATTGCCGAAATTGTCGAAAGAGAAAAACTGCAATAACTTCTAAATGTAGTCGAATTTGAGAAATCTGAGGGTGCTAGATGAACTCAAACTGGTAAACCTGTTCGCCATAGGATGGAGGGCTCCGAGACGGTCCTGAAAAGCTATTGTGGGCTGAAACGGTCAAGCGGATCAAAAAGTTTGGTTGTTTTAAGTTTGGCTACATTTTAGCCTAAATCCTGCATCTTCATCGCAACTGCTGTTCATCAACCACTAAAGATCAGAAGGTTGCGTGTTAGTTTTGTTGGATCCAAAAATGTACCAAGTTTACACATGCTCAAGCGGAAGGATGAGGGGGTAATTGTTGAGTAGCCGGTTACTTTGAGCCACGAGTAAAGGAGCGAGAGAAGAAGAAAAGAGATGGACGTGAACAAGCGGCGAAACCAGATCTACCCGCCGTGGTGAATGCCTCTCTTCGAAGGGCAATGTTAATGATATAAAACCTATATTACAACTGATATTACATTAAAGTACATGGAAAAATAGTACAATACTTGAAGAGAAGAGCTTACGGTCATGAGAGAGATCTCCGAAATATGTGAGTTCGCTGATATCTAAAGGAGACTGCCTGGAGGAGACTGCCGAGATCGCCTGGAAGAGGCTGAGTCTACCTGGGAGGGGTTAAAGGTCTCCTAGAAAAGGCTGGGGGAGGCCGCATGAGGGAGACCACCGAGATCACATAGGCAGACCATTTTAGGTCACACGGTCTCAGAACTTGAGACCGCTCAAACCACAAGCTGGAGGTTGAAGTCCTCACCCACACAAAAAGTCCTTTTTCTGTTCCCCATGCCCCTCTATTTCTAGACGTGGGGGGCTACCTAGGGGGCGAATAGCAAGAAGATTGAAAACTCCCGACCGTTTGATCATGCGGTCTCCCCGGAATCAAACTGCCTATGCCTTAGAGATTTTTCTGGGGATGGGACAGGTGGTCTGGGCGGTCTACAAAATCTATGACTGTCGGGACAAAAATCCTTGATCGAGGAGATGAGGTTGCAGACTTTTGGGCAAATAAGAGACTGTGTGGACTGCTGAGACCGCCCTATCTACTGAGACCGCTCAGAACCTACTGAGACTACCCTGGATGCTGAGACCTCCAGGTACCTGCTGAAACCGCCCGGGCTGCTGGGATCGCCTAGAGCTGTTGAGATCGCTCGGGGATGCTAAGACCACCCGGGCTGATGAAATCTCCTGGGGCTGCTGAGACCGCTTGGGGCTGCTCAGATTGCCCGGGGCTGCTGAGACTGCCCGTGCTACTCAGATCGCCCGGGGCTTGAGACTGCAGGGGGCCTGAAATAATCAGCTCATAGGGGATAGCCGATTTCTGGGTAAACATGGATGATCTTTGTGGTTCCTCCAAGCTGGTGGCACTGCACCTTGAGCTTCAACATTTACTGTACCAGCTCCTATCCTCCTATTCCTACTTAGGAATTTCATCCAAGGAGAACATAGTGGTGATCTCGTTGAACCAAGATCCGGTGTGAGGCAATCAAGGTGAGCGAGTTTCTCTCCATTCGATGCGGCTCCGGTGGATCCGTTGAAGAACAATTCGGGCGAGTTCATGCTTGATGATAATCCCATCTCAAGCGGGGTAACGAAATTTCTACTCGTGAGGTTTTCTCTCTTGTTAATTTCTTGTGTTGGTAAATTTTGGCGTGATCTTCGAATCACTTGGATGATCGTGGTTTTCTTCGATTAATTTGTGCGATCTTCTTATTTCTTTTAATTTTCGAAGAGGATTGGCGAACCTCGACTTTTTGTTGGGAGAGATCTACCTTTTTTGAGTCATAGATTTTTGGTAGATCTCTTTTGGTACAACTCAAGCTCGTTCGGAACGGGTGGGTCCTTTTAGTCGAGAAGAATATTGGCCTATAGCCATCTATTCAACCTCTAACGATGTGACTACCCGTACGTTAGTATCTAATTGATAATTGTTGCGTTGCGTGTACATTGCGAGTATTTTTGTGAGAATGTAAAATTTGGGAGCGTTGAAAGGGAATGCGTGTTTGTTCGTAGCGATCGTGTCGGAAACCATAGCCTGCATCAATTTGGTATCAGAGGGAAGTTTGTGTCAATTTCTTAATTGACGCATTCCTTAAATTTTCTTAGAACGCCGGCATACACAATCTTCACACGATTTCGTGTTCATATTTTCAAATTTTCAAAATTTTTAATTTCTGGTCTGCGAATAGCGGCCTAAAAAAATTATTTCTCTGCGAAAATCGAAAAAACAAATTCTGGGAATTCTCCATATTTTTATCTGTAAGAAAATCAAAAAAATAACTTCATTACCCTAGTTATTAGGCGGGAATAAAATTAGATTTCATAAAATTTGGTATGTTTAAAATCTCCGATCTGTGAATAACGCGGTCTTAAAATTTTTATTTTTCAGCGAAAACTCAAAAAAAAATTTCCAAATCTGCGTACTATTTTCTACAGGAAAATCAAAATAAAAACTTATTAATTACCCTAGTTAATAAGCGGGAACAATTCTTATTTTATAAAATTTTCTGGTTAGTTTTATCGTGTTTCTAAAATTGTATGCGTACGAGATTAGGCACGGAGTATCCCACGTCCTCTTCCCAGATGACGGATGAGCGGGACACGAGTCACGGTCCAACAACTGTAAAGAAAACAGGGGTGTGCCGAGACGAGAAATTCGAAAGAAATCAAAACACAAAACACAGATCAATCACAGAAGACACACAGATTTTCAGAGGTTCACCCCAATCCGGGCTACGTCCCCTATCCCCTTCCTCTTCTCTTTGTTCTATTCACCAAGATGGATTACAGCTTACAAGGTTACAAGGATCAAAACCGATCCTACCTCACCTAACCCTCATCCGACAAGAATAGAGGAGCCGCCGCCAAGAACAACCGCACAAAACACTATTGCACTCTCTTAGGCTTTTTTGGCTTAACCCTAAACCAGGGTTACGCACCCTTTAAATAGGGCGCCAAACCGGACTCAGAACCACATCCGCTGAGACGGTTCAACAACATCCACTGAGACGGCACAGCAACATCCACTGAGACGGCATGTATATCTGCTGAGACGGTCCAACACCATCCGCTGAGATGGGATTTATATCCGTTGAGACGGTCCAGCACCATCCGCTGAGACGACATGTATAACCGCTGAGACGCTCCAGCTGTTGGAGTTTCTAAGGTGATCTCAAAGCAATCAATAGTTAGTCTTGCTACCAACGCAATATGAGCCTATAGGGTCGCACATAAAAGCGTTTAGAGAAGTTGGAGAAAGGATTGTGTTGGCCTTACTCATATTGGATATGAGTGGAGGACCAATCCTGTGACTGCTTGGAATTAAGTTGAGAATGTCTCAACGGGAATCGTTTAAAGCGTTTAAACGAATGGGTTTATACTTGACAAATTCGGCTAAAGGGTTTAACCAAATTGTGTCAAATTCGGCTAATGTGATTAACCGAATAATGTTGTTTTCGACTAATGAGATTTGGCTAATGTGATTAACCGAATTGTAACAGATTCGACTAAAGGGTTTAGCCGAATCAGGTCAATTCGACGAAAGGATTTCGCCGAATTTATATAGCCGAATTTATATAGACGAATTCGTCGAAATGGTTTCGCCGAATCTGAGTCGAATTCGGTTATATCGATTAGTCGAATTCGGCGAATGTAAATCTGGACAAAAATGTTCTGTTTTTCCTCTGGTCTGCGGATAGCCTATTTTATGCCTTGCGTATAAAAGGAACGTGATTAGTGCTTCGGAGATAGACGGTTTTAGATCGAGCCTTTTCGCGATTTCTGGAGAGCCGAAGACAGAAGTGTTCCGATCGCTCTTTATTCGTCCGCCGCCGCTAGTCGCCGCCGTCGGTCGCCGCCTCCTCTGGATCGGACCTAGCAGTCTGTGAGAACGTTGAGAGCTTCCTTCTCCGACCTAGTTCTTGTACGACAAGAAGCTAGGGTTCTCCATCGTTCGTGTGGACTTCTGTAGAGGGATCGATCCATTTCGATTCTTGAAGAACTCAAAGGCAGATTTTGGATCTCTCTTTGGAGCACCTTGGTTGAGTGTTGACTCAATCCCGCAAAGGTACTTTGTATTTCGATTTGATTATTCTCTTGAATCATGAAAACCGTAAGATCCGTTAGTCTCTTTTGGGTTGTTCTTGTCTTTATTTCCGCTGCGCATATTCGATATGTCATCCCGTTAGAGGTATAGAAAACCCAATAGTGGTATCAGAGCCAGGTTGCGGTCAAGTGCGTGTAAATTGGGACATTTAGAAGCGTTCTAAGTGCCCTAATTTCTTCTTGGAACCCCGCCAGGAATGCTTGTGATTTCGTTGTGATTTTCATGTTTCCGAGGTTGTTTCTCCTCTGCAGTAACCATCCCTGAAAATGGTTTGTGAAACCAAATATTTAGATTATTGAATCTGACATGAGAGACGAGCTTGTCTACTGCACAAGTGGAGTTGTTGTTCATATGTCCAATGCATGTAAATCTGGAGATTTAGAAGTGTTCTAAATGCTCAGATTTAGCCCTCTTTTATCAAAGTGTTGATAGACTGTTTTTGTGCACATCTGGGATGTATCTGGAATGTGAATGTTGTAATTTTATTTTCTGATTGTGCACTGTGATTAAATGTTAATCATGATTAAAATGTTAATCACTTGAAATAAATATCTCTGTTCTAATATTAAGTATTCGGATGCCTTCCGATGGATGACACTCTTCCTACCTCGATCGATGAAGTGTGGGCTTGCCAAAGCAAGGTGCATTAATCTATCTTGGTCAGGGTGCGAGCGGATAATTGTGATATCCCACTGTCGACATCGGGTCAAACTTAACTAGGTGACCTCAAAGGTTGAGTGCCTAGACGCATAGGGTTGGCATGCTCCAACCATACAAGAGTTGCATAGTGATGCAATTGATAAATGTTGTCTACCTAAATAACCGCATTATGAGAGGAACGCCAAAGCGGACTCGTGGTGTTGGTGAAATACGGATCTTGTCCACTAAGAGAGTAGCTTGCATAAACTCTCCGAATCGAATTAAAGGGTTGTCGATTTGATTAAAATAGTGGGAGCTCTTTAATAAAAGTCCTTATTAAAATATATATAAAATGTATTTTGAAATATAATACTAAAATTTCACTTTGCAAAATTCATTGTAGAATATCCATGGAAAGTGGATCTCACTCCACCCTGTCCCTGAGAGCTATTCTTGAGAAGGACAAGCTCAACGGGACGAACTTCCTTGACTGGTACAGAAACCTGAGAATTGTTCTCAGGCAAGAGCGCAAGCTCTATGTCTTGGAAGGTAAAGCCCCCACAGAGCTGACCGGAAATGCTTCGAGAGCAGATAGAGATGCTTACAAGAAGTATCAGGATGATACCTTGGATGTGGAATGCCTCATGCCTGCTACCATGTCCTCTGAGCTTCAGAAGCAACACGAGAGCATGTGTGGTTATGAGATAATCAGGCACCTCAAGAAAATGTTCGAGGGGAAAGCCCGGTAATAGAGGTTTGACATATCCAAGGAATTATTCCAGTGCAAAATGGGAGCTCGAGACTCAGTAGGGACTCATGTACTCAAGATGATTGGGTATATAGAGAACCTTGAAAAACTGGGTTTTCCGATGGGCCAAGAGTTGGCCATGGATCTGATCCTGCAATCGTTACCGGACAGTTATGAGCAGTTCGTCTTAAACTATAACATGAATGAAATAGAAAAGACACTGCCCGAGCTCCTTGGCATGTTGAGAACTGCCGATAATAACATGAAGAAGGTCAAGCCTGCCAGCCCCATATTGATGGTGCATAAGAGCAAGGGCAAGGCCAAGGGATCTAAGAAGACGAAGATTGGATCTAAGTCTCCTCTTGATCCCAAGTCTTCTGCACTAAAAAGTAAAGGTCTGGCTAAGGAAGGGAAGTACCACCATTGTGGTAAGGCAGGGCACTGGAGGAGGAACTGTCCTCAGTATCTAGAAGATCTGCAGAAAAGAAGGGAAGTATGACTTCCACTTCAGGTATTTTCGTTATAGAAATAAACCTTTCTGCTCCTTCATCCTGGGTATTGGATACCGGATGTGGTTTTCACATTTGTATAAATGTGCAGGAACTGACAAGGAGAAGAATGCTGGGTAAAGGAGAGGTAGACCTGCGCGTTGGAAATAGAGCAAGAGTTGCTGTCGTTGCCGTAGGATTGTATCGTCTTCCTTTGCCCACAGGGCTTGTAATAGAACTAGATAATTGTTATTATGTTCCAGCCATAACTAGAAACATTATTTCTATTTCATGTTTGGACATGATTGGTTTTTCTTTCGTAATTAAGAACAATTGTTGTTCTATTTATAAGAATGATGTTTGTTATGGCGTTGCCCAAAAGTTTAATGGTTTATATGTTTTGAACTTAGACCATCTGATCTATAACATAGAAAATACTAAAAGACTAAAAACAAATGATTCGAATCCTACGTACCTTTGGCATTGTCGTTTAGGCCATATAAACGAGATATGCATATCCAAGCTCCATAAAGATGGACTACTGGACTCATTTGATTATGAATCATTTGAGAGATGCGAGTCATGTTTGTTGGGCAAGATGACGAAAGCTCCTTTCACTAGTTGTAATGAGAGGGCTAATGATCTCTTGGGTATAATACATAGTGATGTATGCAGACCCATGAGTTCTATGGCTAGAGGTGGGTTCTACTACTTTGTTACATTTACTGATGATTTCAGTAGATACGGATACGTGTTTCTTATGAAGAACAAATCCGAGACCTTTGAAAAGTTCAAAGTGTTTAAAAATGAAGTGGAGAACCAACTGGGAAAAAGGATAAAAGCACTCCGATCTGATCGAGGTGGCGAATATCTGAGTCATGAGTTTCGTTATCATCTGAAAGAGTGTGGTATTGTATCACATCTCACTCCGCCCGGAACACCTCAGCATAATGGTGTTTCTGAGAGGAGGAATCGTACCTTGTTAGACATGGTGCGATCGATGATGAGTCATGCAAATTTGCCCGTTTCCTTTTGGGGTTTTGCTGTAGAGACTGCTGCTTTCACAGTAAATCGAGTTCCAACGAAAATAGTTCTAAAGACAGCATATGAGATATGGACTGGGAAACGTCCTAGTATGTCATTCATCAAAATTTGGGGCTGTGAGGCATACGTGCGACGTCAAATGCCTGACAAGCTGGAACCCAAATCAGATAAATGTTATCTAGTGGGGTATCCTAGGGAAGCCAAAGGATACTACTTCTACTTACCGTCTGAGGGCAAAGTGTTTATCACAAGGACTGGTGTCTTTTTGGAGAGAGAGTTCTTATCCAGAAAGACTGCAAAGGTAGAACTTGAAGAACTTCAAGAGCCACAAACAATGACCGAACCGGAATTGGAACCTGAGCAAGGACTACACGAAGTTATAGCTGGAGAGCCTGCTCAAGAAACACAAGTCCTACGTAGATCTGGTAGACCAAGATTTGAACCTGAGAGATATGGATTTCTCATGACTCAAATAGGTAATGTGTTGCTTATGGATCATGATGATGAGCCTGCAACCTACCAACAGGCTATGAATGGACCAGACTCCGAGAAGTGGCTTGAGGCCATGAAATCTGAAATGGACTCCATGTACACAAACCAAGTTTGGACCTTGGTGGAACCACCTAAAGGGGTACGACCCATAGGGTGCAAGTGGGTCTTCAGTAAGAAGACCGACATGGATGGGAATGTACGGACATTCAAAGGCTGGCTGGTGGCTAAAGGTTTCAGGCAAATTCATGGTGTTGACTATGATGAGACCTTTTCCCTTGTGGCCATGGTCAAGTCCATCAGAATTCTACTTGCTATTGCTGCGTATTATGACTACGAGATCTGGCAAATGGATGTCAAAATGGCTTTCCTTAATGGAAACCACCTTGAGGAAGTGTATATGACACAACCCGAGGGTTTTGTATCTCCAGATGAAGACACTAAAATATGCAAGTTATATCGATCCATTTATGGATTGAAACAGACTTCTCGAAGTTGGAATCTACGTTTTGATGAGAAAATCAAAGAGTTTGGTTTCATCAAGAATGAAGATGAGCCTTGTGTTTACAAGAAGATTAGTGGGAGCATTATTGTCTTCCTGATATTGTATGTAGATGACATACTGTTGATCGGGAATGACATTCCGACCCTGCAAGTTGTTAAGAACAACCTAGGGAAGTGCTTTTCTATGAAAGACTTGGGCGAAGCGACTTATATACTTGGTATTAAGATCTATAGAGATAGATCGAAGAAGTTGCTGGGTTTGACCCAGAGTACATACATTGACAAGGTGTTGAAACGGTTCAACATGCTTGAGTCCAAGAAAGGATTCTTACCCATGTCACATGGTGTGAGTCTCTCTAAGGACCAGTGTCCTAAATATTTGGAAGATAAGGACCGCATGAAGATGATTCCATATGCTTCGGCAATTGGATCAATCATGTACGCAATGTTATGTACTCGAACCGATGTCTCATATGCTTTAAGCATGACTAGTAGGTATCAGTCTGATCTGGGTGATGGTCACTAGATCGCAGTCAAGAATATCCTAAAGTACTTGATAAGGACTAAGGATACATTCTTGGTGTTTGGTGGAGAGGAAGAGCTCGCAGTAAAGGGTTACACGGATGCAAGCTTCCAGACTGACAGAGATGACTCAAAGTCACAGTCAGGTTTTGTGTTTTGCCTTAATGGAGGAGCTGTAAGCTGGAAGAGTTCCAAGCAAGAGACAGTTGCTGATTCTACGACTGAAGTCGAGTATATCGCTGCAGAGAATGCGGCGAAGGAGGCTGTATGGATTAGGAAATTGATCAGCGAGCTTGATGTAGTTCCTAGCATTGTTGATCCCGTAGTTCTCTACTGTGACAACAACGGTGCAATTGCACAAGCTAAGGAACCTAGATCTCATCAGCGCTCCAAGCACATACTTCGGCGCTTCCATCTTATTCGAGAGATTGTCAATCGAGGAGATGTGAGCATATGCAGAGTACCGACTAAAGAAAATATAGCGGATCCACTAACAAAGCCTCTTGCGCAAAAGAAGCATTATGGTCATGTTAGATCAATGGGTATTAGATACCTGAATGATTATATTTAGTGGGCGCCTTGTGGATTGCATATTTGTTGGTTGTTTGTTCATTGGATGAATTGTAAAATGTACTATGTATTTCATTTTATATTTATGGCAGGTTCTTTTATTATGTCATTTATATCTGTCTGATAAGTTTAATTAGCATAATAAATGCCCTTAGAGTGTTTGCTTCCATAGGAATTCAAGTACATGACTTGAATGTGAGAGCCTATCTTTATAAGGAGCTTCATTCTTAAATGGTCCCTGGTCGGGGTATCATCCTAGAAATTTAGGGCGAGGATGAGACCATAAGACTAGCATGTGCGTTGACTGATGACCGGTTCTCACAGGTCATGATATTGTGATATCAAGTCATCACGTGGGTACTTGTTAAGAACAAGTTGTACTGGACAGACCCCCCGTGAAACTACTTTGTGGATTGTTATATGAACGTGTCACAAGTAGGTCTCAAGTGACAATGGTGTTTGTGGTCCTTTGACCTGAAGTCATAGCATTCATCAGGTGAGGAAGAGCGTACTTTGATGCCATCTAAAGTCTTATCTTGAGAAAGGTTGATGATAAGGGTGGTTGTTGGGTATGTTACGAATCATTTGGATGTTTGTGTGTGAGCAGAAATGGGATTTGTCCTCCTTTATGACAAGAGTTACATCCATGGGCCCCTTGATGGAATAAGACTGAGAAATGCATGGTCATGCTTGGTTGAGTCAATATATGATATTGAGCTCACCAATTTCAGGCAGTCTATTCGAGATCAGGAAATTGGGATTGAACAATTATGAGGGTGACACGGTCCATGCCTCTAGTTCTATCCTGGTGTAAAGGACAAAGGGACATGACAACACTGATACATTGGTCATGACAGGCTTGTTGAGTTATGAACTCTTATTGCTTGGGTAGCAATGATGTATTGCTAGATGTCGCTCATTGTTTGTGAGACTTTTGTTGATACTTTGTGATCAAGTGGGAGAATGTTGGAGTTTTTGAGGTGATCTCAAAGCAATCAATAGTTAGTCTTGCTGCCAACGCAATATGAGGCTATAGGGTTGCACATAAAAGCATTTGGAGAAGTTGGAGAAAGGATTGTGTTAACCTTACTCATATTGGATATGAGTGGAGGACCAATCCTGTGACTGCTTGGAATTATGTTGAGAATGTCTCAACGGGAAATCGTTTAAAGGGTTTAAACGAATGGGTTTATACTTGACAAATTCGGCTAAAGGGTTTAACCGAATTGTGTCAAATCCGGCTAATGTGATTAACCGAATAATATTGTTTTCGACTAATGAAATTCGGCTAATGTGATTAACCGAGTTGTAATAGATTCGACTAAAGGGTTTAGCCGAATCATGTCAGTTCGACGAAAGGGTTTCGCCGAATTTATATAGACGAATTCGTCGAAATGGTTTCGCCGAATCTGAGTCGAATTCGGTTATATCGATTAGTCGAATTCGGCGAATGTAAATCTGTACAGAAATATTTTGTTTTTCCTTGGGTCTGCGGATAGCCTATTTTATGCCTTGCGTATAAAAGGAACGTGATTAGGGCTTCAGAGATAGACGGTTTTAGATCGAGCCTTTTCGCGATTTCTGGAGAGCCGAAGATGGAAGTGTTCCGATCGCTCTCGATCCGTCCGCCGCCGCTAGTCGCCGCCGTCGGTCACCGCCTCCTCTGGATAGGACCTAGCAGTCCGTGAGGACGTTGAGATCTTCCTTCTCTGACCTAGTTCTTGTACGACAAGAAGCTAGGTTCTCCATCGTTCGTGTGGACTTCTGTAGAGGGATCGATCCATTTCGATTCTTGAAGAACTCAAAGGCAGATTTTGGATCTCTCTTTGGAGCACCTTGGTTGAGTGTTGACTCAATCTCGCAAAGGTACTTTGTATTTCGATTTGATTATTCTCTTGAATCATGAAAACCGCAAGATCCGTTAGTCTCTTTTGGGTTGTTCTTGTCTTTATTTCCGCTGCGCATATTCGATATGTCATCCCGTTAGGGGTATAGAAAACCCAACACCAGCAACATCCGCTGAGACGGCATCTTCTTAAGGACTCATTCGTCGAACGCAGGCGGAGTTCGACGAACCCTTCTCCGTTCGTCGAACTCCATTCGACGAACCCTGACCAGAAGTGTTCTCCAACTCCAACATTCTCCCACTTGGTGACCATCTTCCTCCGACGAGAGCTGCTCCTCCAACCTTCCTCTTCAACCCTACGGCCATTGCACACCACTGAAATTTGGCTACAGGAACAGCCTTGGTATGAAAATCAGAGCTGTTCTCCATCGTGTCCACCTTCTCCAGTTGAACTACCTTCTTCTCCACCCTCTCCCGGATGAAATTATACTGGATGTCAATGTGTTTGGTTCATGCGTGGAAGGCAGGATTCTTGGCTAGCTGAATAGCCCCTTGGCTGTCACACCACAACTTCACTGGTCCCTGCTCAAACCCGAGCTCCAAACATAGCCTCCTCAGCCATATGGCCTCCTTTCTTGCATAAGTAAGAGCCATGTACTCCGCCTCCGTCGATGAGAGTGCCACCACGCATTGCCTCAGACTCATCCAGCTGATAGCACCTCCAAAAAGTGTGAACACGTACCCACTGGTGGATCTCCTGCTATCCAGATCACCTCCCCATTCTGAGTCCACGTGCCCAACTACGTCCAGGACTCCTTCTTCACCAGCTCCTTCAAAACATAGGGAGTAATTCGAAGTGCCTCGATGATACCAGAACACACGCTTCACAGCATTCCAGTGTTCCTTTCCTGGTGTAGCCATATACCGGCTGAACACTCCCACTGCTTGAGCAATGTCAGGGCGAGTGCAGACCATGGTGTACATCAAGCTTCCAGCAACACTAGCATAAGGGACCTTCGCCATGTCCTCGACCTCATCTTGTGTCTTCGGGCTCAACTCTGCAGATAACTTGCACCCCACTGGCATTGGTGCTCCCACTGGCTTGTAGTCCATCATATTGAACTTCTTCAACATCTCCTCGACGTACCTCTGCTGCCCCAACCAAAGCTTTTTCTTGCTTCGATCCCTGGAAATCTGCATTCCCAAGATAACACTTGCTGACCCCAAATCCTTCATCTCGAATTTGGCTGAGAGCAGCTTCTTCACTTGTTGGATCATCCTGACACTATTGCCCACCAGCAGCATATCATCTACATAGAGTGTCAGGAAGATGAATTGCTCTCCCTTTCTCTGGATGTACACACTGTGGTTCGAATTCGACCTTTCAAAACCTAACTCTAGCATGTAGGTGTCGAATTTCTGGTACCACATCCTCGGAGATTGTTTAAGTCCATATAGGGACTTCTTCAGCCTGCAGACCTGATCCTCCTTGCCCTTGGCTTCGAATCCTTCTGTATGCTTCATGTATATCTCCTCCTCCAGATCACGGTGAAGAAACGATGTCTTCACATCCATTTGCTTGATCTCTAAATCATGCGCCGCCGCAATAGAGAGAACCAGTCTGATCGACGTCATCTTGGCTACCTGTGAGAAGATCTCATCATAATCCACACCTTCGACCTGGGAGAATCCCTTAGCAACAAACCTTGCCTTGTATTTCTCCACAGTGCCATCACCCTTCACCTTCTGCTTGAAAACCCATTTGCTTCCAATGGCCTTCCTCCCCTTTGGAAGCTTACACAGACTCCAAGTCTGATTCTTCCTCAGAGACTCCATTTCATCCACCATGGCTAACTCCCACTGATTTGAATCAGCCCTTGATCTAGCATCTCTGGCAGAGATTGGATCTTCACGAAGCATACTCAGGAAACATTGTGCAGCCACTGCATATTGAGGATATCTCACTGGTGCCTTTCTTTCCCTTGTCGATCTCCTAAGAAGTGGAATTTCTTCAGCTTCATCTTCTGACTCATCATCACTTCTCACCACCTCCAAATCATCCAATTTAGAATTAGATTCAGCCCCAACAGTAGTAGCTCCTTTCTCAAATCTTCCTTCCACCACCACTGTCCCTTTCTCTGCTTCTTTGGCCTTCTCGGCTTGTGTGACTGCCTGGGGACTGGTTTCATGAAACACCACATCCTTGCTGAATGTTACAGTCCTGGTCACAGGGTTCCAAAGCTTGTAGCCTTTTATGCCATCTTTGTAACCCACAAAGATGCACTTCTCAGACTTGACATCAAGCTTCCCCCTCTTCTCCTTTGGAATGTGAACATATGCATCACACCCAAACACACGAGCATAGGCCAAATTTGGCTTTCTCTTGAAGATGACTTTAATGGGAGTACATCCCTCCACAGTAGATGTAGGGGACCTGTTCTTCAGGTAATTTGCAGTCGCCACTGCTTCAGCCCAGGACTCCTTCCCCAAACCTGCCCAACTAAGCATGCACCTGGCCTTCTCCATCAAGGTCATGTTCAGCCTCTCCGACACTCCATTCTGCTCTGGAGTATACGGTGTGGTCTTCTGCCATGCAATCCCCTGCTCAGTACAGTACTGCTCAAAAGCATCAGAGTAGTACTCACCTCCATTGTCAGAACGGAGGACCTTCACCTTTTTCTCCAACTGGTTCTCCACCAGGTTCTTAAAACCCTTAAAACTATCCAGAACTTCTGACTTGGACCTGAGAAAATAGATCCAGGAATACCGTGAGAGGTCATCAGGAAAGGACACATAATACCTTATGCCGCCTAGAGATGGAGCTGGAGTTGGCCCAAACACATCACTGTGTATTAGCTCAAGCACTTTAGTTGCCCTCGTGCCCGTCCCACGAAAGCTTACTCTGGTCTGTTTGCCAAGCAGGCAATGTTCACAGAACCTAATGCTAGTGGAGCACTCTGACACCCCTTCCACCATCTGACCAGATGCCATGGCCGACATCCCCTTATCACTGATATGCCCAAGCCGATGATGCCACAGCCTAGACACCTCCTCCTGGTCAACATCCTGGATCTCAGAGATAAGTACCCCACTTGGAACCACTATATCAGCAAGTAAGTATACAGTGTTCCATGTCTCACTGCACTGGCAATCACCATTGCCCCTCTTGTCACCTTGCAAGTTTGCTTGTCACAGCTGAAGTGCACTCCTGCATCCGCCATGGAAACCACCGAGATTAAATTCCTGCTCATCCCAAGAATGTGCATCACATTTGGAAGAGACCTTGTGGTCCCATTAGACAACTTCAACATCACCTTGCCACGCCCAATAATCTGCACAGCAGAATCATCACCCAGCATGACATCTCCACCGTCAAACCTCTCATACTCACAGAACTAGTGCCTATGAGGGGTCATGTGGTATGATGCTCCTGTGTCTACATACCACAAATCATAATCTCTCTGAGCAACGCACGCAACAGCTATGTACATGTCACCGCCGTCGCCCTCCTTCTTTGTACCAGAAGTTGTCAGTGTCTCCTTGTTCTGAGCGGCCTTATTCAGACATTGAGACTTCACATGACCAGTCTCATTGCACTTCCAGCACCGAACTGGCTTCTTACTCTTCTCCCTCTCCTGGCTCGACCTCGAGACTTATCTCGATATCCACCATGCTTGTTCTCCCTTTGTTGTGGACGGGATCTCGATACACTCAAAGCACCTTTGCTCGTCGCCTCAGAGCCCCCTCTCCTGGTCTCCTCAGATAAAAGAACTGCACATACAGTATCATATGACAGTTCCTTATCACCACTCCCTCCAATCACGACAATCAGATTGTCCCATGAATCTACCAGTGAGCACAACAAGGTGATGGCTCTATCCTCATCCGAGATCTTCTCACCGATAGAGATTAACTGACTCACAATGGTATTGAATTGAGGCAAGTGCTCTGAAAACGAATCACCCTCATGCATCTGAAGTTTATACCACTTCTTCCTCAACAACAATTTGTTTACCAGGGACTTGCTCTGGTAGAGGGATTCCAACTTACGCCACAGACTTCGTGCTGAAGTCTCCTCCATGACGTTAGTCAAGATTGAATCTGCTAGGAATAACCGGATCAGGCCCTTAGCCTTCTGATCAGTTTTCATCCAGGTCGCCGCCTCCGCTGCACCATCTGCAGTCGCGTCTACAGATTTTCCCTTCGAGGCGCTTGCAACCTTCTCTGCTACCTTAGGAATGGGAGGATCATCTTCGATCGCAGACCATAGATCTCGATCAATCAACATATCCTCCATCTTCATCTTCCATAGATCGAATCGACTTCCGTCAAACTTCTCGATCTTGATCCGCACACCGCCAGAACCCATCTCCAGGATCAGCAACCTCGCTTTGATACCAAATGTAAAGAAAACAGGGGTGTGCCGAGACGAGAAATTTGAAAGAAATCAAAACACAAAACACAGTTCAATCACAGAAGACACACAGATTTTCAGAGGTTCACCCCAATCCGGGCTATGTCCCCTATCCCCTTCCTCTTCTCTTTGTTATATTCACCAAGACAGATTACAGCTTACAAGGTTACAAGGATCAATACCGATCCTACATCACCTAACCCTCTTCCGACAAGAACAGAGGAGCCGCCGCCAAGAACAACCGCACAAAACACGATTGCACTCTCTTAGGCTTTTTTGGCTTAACCCTAAACCAGGGTTACGCACCCTTTAAATAGGGCGCCAAACCGGACTCAGAACCACATCCGCTGAGACGGTTCAACAACATCCGTTGAGACGGCACAACAACATCCACTGAGACAGCATGTATATCCGCTGAGACAGTCCAGCACCATCCGCTGAGACGTGATGTATATCCGCTGAGACGGTCCAGCACCATCCGCTGAGACGACATGTATAACCGCGGAGATGGTCCAGCAACATCTGCTGAAACGGCTTCTTCTTAAGGACTCATTCGTCAAACGCAGGCAGAGTTCGACAAACCCTTCTCCATTCGTCGAACGCCGTTCGACGAACCCTGACCAGAAGTGTTCTCCAACTCTAACAACAACTATTGATGAACTCCGTCAGGAGTATAATGATCAGTTAACGGACATTCGGGAGATGCTTCATGAGATAAGGCTAGCCCAAAGGGCACCTCAAAATCATGCATCCCGCCCACATGTAGAAGGGAATGTTAACAATAATAACATTCATGAGCCAGTCCCACCAAATCCTGCAGCCCGCCAATGTGACGAAGGGAATATTAATCATAATAATAATCCCGAATAGGACCCGCGAGCACCGTACGAGTTTGATATTACAAGGGCTGTGCAGATCAAGCCACACTAATATGATGGGATGGGTGACCCCCAAGTCTTCTTAAATTGGGTTATGGAGATAGAGTGTTACTTTCAGTGGCAGAATCTGACTAATGTGGACAAGGTGCGTGTAGCGCGTATGAAATTGTTGAGTAGGGCTAAAACATTCTGGTTGAATGAGGAACGACGCTTAGGAGTGGTAGATGGTGTACCCCGGGTTGGTTGGGCAAGCATGAAGGTCGTATTACTGATCAATACGTTCCTACATACCATCGAACGCAAATGTTTGATGAGTTAGCTTCTCTTAGGAAAGGAAATCGTTCAGTCGCTGAGTACATGGGCCTCCTGAAGGACATGTTGGTTAGGTGCGATGTTAGGGAGATGCCTGAGGTCACCCTGTCACATTTTCATAAGGGATTGAATCCTGACATTCAAGGTACACTCCTTCGTTATGGCCACACAGATTTAAGCACCACATATAACGCCGCGTTGGACATTGAAAAGTACCTTGCTCATAAGTCCAAGTCTCATTCATTTCAGAAGAGTAAGTCCATCTTAGGACCCCCCCCCCCCCCCCCCCCCCCCCTCCGCTAGCTCTAAAAGATAAGGGTAAGTTCCGGTCCACTTAATTGAACTCGGTTGTCATCACCGCTAGGAATACGCGAAACCCATCCGGCGAGCGAGTGCCCGTGGGTAGGACTAGCAAGATGAATGCTACATGTTTTACCTGGGGTATTCAAGGACATTACGCTAGTGAATGTCCCACTAAGCCCAAGCCCCTAGCCTTACTAGATACCTCGATTGAACCCGCCGAGCTCTTGTATGAGGCCGGTGAAGACTCTGATTCAGAAGGAGTGCCGAGCGACATGGATGATGACGTCAATATAATGGTGATGAGATGTATTTTGCCTACTCCGCGTGCTTCGGATGATTGGAATAGGATGAATACTTTTTCGCTAAATTTTAAGGACGGAGAGAAGTGGTGCAAGTTGATCATTGATAGCGGTAGTTGTATGAATGTGATTTCTGAGAATGCGGTTACCCGGATGATGTTAGCCACTGAGCTGCACCCTCACCCCTATAAGGTTGCTTGGGTTAATAAGACATCCCTTCCGATAGCAAAGCATTATTTGGTACCCCTTACCATCAAAGCTTATTCTGAAAAGGTTTGGTGTGACGTCATCCCCATGGATGCCTGTCATGTGTTATTAGAATTATCGTGGCTATATGACCATGATGTTACTCATTTCGGGCGTGCCAACACGTATGAGTTCAAGTCTAATGGCAAGACCATTATTTTGAAACCCACTGCACATAAGGATCCTTCGGTCGCCTCTAAAGACACAATTGTGCCTGTAGAGAAAAAACCTTAAGCTTGATTTGTAAGAAGGAGTTCGTGTGCCAGACATTTTGATGGTGTCCTCTATGCGCTAGTTTGCTTACATGCAAAGGAGGATGTGACTACGTTTGAGATTTTACCGCCCACGCTGCGGAATCTATTGGAAGAGTTTAAGGATGTATATCCGGATGAATTACCGCCTATGTTGCCTCCCTTGCGTGACATACAACATGCTATAGATTTCATTCCGGGTTCGTCGTTACCGAACCTTCCCCAATATCGATAAAACCCTTCCGCACACCTAGAGTTACAAACGCAAACTTATGACTTGTTACAAAAGGGGTTCATCCGTCATAGTAAAAGCCCATGTGCCTTCCCGACTTTGCTTGCTCCTAAGAAAGATGGAACTTGGAGGATATGTGTGGATAGCCGTGCTATAAATAAAATTACTATTAAATATCGGTTTCCAATCCCTCGTTTGGACGATTTGTTGGATATGCTAGTCGGAGCCACAATCTTTTCAAAATTGGATCTTAGGAGTGGCTACCACCAAATTCGAATTAGAGAGGGTGACGAGTGGAAGACAGCCTTTAAATCTAAAGAGGGGCTCTACGAGTTGTTAGTGATGCCGTTTGGGCTTTCCAATGCCCCTAGTACATTTTCGAGGATGATGACACATGTCTTTCAATCCTACATGGGAAAATTTATTGTGGTATATTTTGATGATATTCTAATTTTTAGTACGTCTATCCTTGATCATGAGTCTCACTTGAGGACTATCCTAGCGACGTTACGTGCGGAAAAATTATTTGTCAATATTAAAAAATGTACCTTCTATGTTTTGTCCGTAGAGTTCCTTGGCTATATAGTGAGTTCGGAAGGCATACACGTAGATCCAAAGAAGGTCCAAGCCATCAAGGATTGGCCAGAACCCACCAAAACTCATAACGTTCAAAGCTTCCACGGTTTTGCTACGTTTTATCACTGATTCATTCGCGACTTTAGTAGTATCATGGCACCGATCACGAACTGCATGAAAAAGGGTCAGTTCACTTGGACGAAATCGACCACTAAGGAGTTCCAAACTATAAAGGATAGGATGTCGGAAGCTCCTCTTTTGCGGTTATCGAACTTTAGTAAGGTTTTTGAATTGTCTTGTGATGCATCTAGGATCGGTATTGGAGGCGTGTTGAGTCTGGAGGGTCATTCTGTTGGGTACTTTAGTGAAAAACTTGCGGGTCTGAAGTTGAATTATTCTAATTATGACCGCGAGTTTTACGCTGTTATTCGTTGCCTCCAACATTGGCGGCACTATCTTCTCCCTAAGGAGTTTATTATCCAATCCGACCATGAGGCTTTGAGATTTGCCAACTCCCAGAGTAAGGTCAACCCGCGACATGCTAAATGGGTCTCCTATCTTCAAGAGTACACTTTTATCACAAAACGTCTTAAGGGCAATTTAAATCATGTTGTGGATACCCTTAGTCGTGTTTCTTTATTATTATCCACGTTAGAAGTGAAAGTCATTGGGTTTGAATGAATTAAGGACGAATATGTTCATTGCCCGGGTTTCAAGGACCTCTATCTATCCGCACAAGGGGATGCACATACTACCATTTCTGCGTATTATATCCATGACGGCTACTTATTTAAGCATGCCAAGCTATGTATCCTTCGCCCGTCCCTTCACCATTTCATCATTTGAGAATTGCATAGTGGCAGACTGGGTGGTCATTTCGTGCGTGACAAGACCATCACATTAGTAGAGGATAAGTTTTATTGGTCGGGCCTTATGTCTACGATGCATAAAATTTTGGGGAGTTGTCGCACGTGTCAATTAGCTAAGGGCAATAAAATGAACGCGGGACTTTATACCCCTCTTGCGATTCCTTCCGTTCCTTGGGAAGATATTATTATGGATTTTATTCTTGGTCTTCCCGTCACGTTTAGGCGTCATGACTCCATTTTGGTGGTCCTCGGCCGGTTCTCAAAAATGGCTTATTTTATTGTGAGTAATAAGACCGATGATGCGTCGCTCGTAGCTAAATTATTCTTTAAGGAAGTCGTTGGCCATAGGGGCGTCCCTAAGACTATTTTCACTGATCGGGACGTGATGTTCACTAGTTATTTTTGGAAGACCCTGTGGCGGATCATGGACACCAAGCTCTTGTTTTCCTCGGCCTACCATCCACAGACGGTTTGGCAAATGGAAGTGGTCAATAGAAGTTTGGGTAGTTTACTCCATTGTCTGGTAGGTGACCAAAAGGGTATGTGGGATCTCCTCCTTCCCCATGCCCAATTAGTGTACAATAATTCCAAGAATAGGTCCACAGGATTGTCTCAGAATGAGATCGTGCACGGATACAAGGCACCAGTGCCACTTGACATGGTTCCGTTACCTCCATCTTATAAGTCAAGTCAATATGCACAAGATTTTGCCTCTCACGTTCATAATTTACACAAGCACATCAAGGACAAGCTAGCTACTCAATATGCATCTTATCAATCCCATGCTAACGTACATAAGAGAGCATCTCCCTTGAAAGTTGGTGATTTGGTTATGGTGTGTCTCATACCTGAACATTTGCCTTCGGGCACCATAAAAAAGTTGGCAAATTGGCGAGCGGGTCCATTTAGAATTTTAAAAAAATTAGGAGAAAACACTTTTCTTTTAGAGTTACCCACTGGTTGGGGAATCTCCGCTAGTTTCAATGTTTCAGATTTAACGCCATATATTTCTCCACCACTTGAATTAACCGACTGTCCATTTGGTTCCACTGCATTTTCTAATGAGTTGGGGGGTGAGCTTGTGCTCGGCTCGCTCTCTTCTTTGGTTCCTACTGGAGGTACATTGAATGTTGATGGCGGAACTTATTCTCCTAATTTGCCTAATGCTTTTACAAGGTTCCCCCGAACCACTTTTGTGCCTGACAGGATCCTCAGAGATGAAGTGCTCTCCTCTCCTTGTGGTGACAATCGCCGCTACTTGATTCGTTGGCATGATCGTCCGACCTCCGATGACTCGTGGATTCCAGAATCGGAGGTGGCTCTTTTGGATGATGCTCATCTCCACTGCTACCTCCAGGACAACTCATCGGTGATGAGTACTTTTGAGCGGGGGAGGATTGATGGCGATGACGGCCCTAAATATGAAGATGTTGGTATCAGCGCGCTTACAGATGATGGCGCCTCTCCAACCAAAGACTTACGTCATGATGAACGCCATCGACGTTACAAACTTCGTCCGCGGTGCAAGATTAATAATTAATAATTATAATTATTTTATTATTATTATTTATAAAATTTTTATTTAGCTTTGTCTTTATTTTTGGACTTGTTTATGACCATGTTTTATTTTTAATTTTGGACTGCGTTTAGCCATGCTCATAGTTTATTTTAATTTCGAACTGCGTTTAGCCATGTTTGTTGGCTAGCCTGTAAAAGGCCTTCTTGTATTAGATTTTATTAATAATTGAATGATAAGAAATTGAAACCCTAAAATCTCCTCCCTCTCTCTAGCCGAATTCCCTCTTTCCCCTCTTGAAATTTTGGCCACCCTCCTCCTCCCTCTCTTGGCCGCCCCTCTCCCTCCTCTCCTTCCCGCCATTCTTCTCTCCAAAGGTTCGGCCTCCCCCTTAGCCGCCCCCTCCTCTCCTCCTATTCCTACTTAGGAATTTCGGCCAAGGAGAACATAGCGGTGATCTCGTTGAACCAAGATCCGGCGTGAAGCAATCAAGGTGAGCGAGTTTCTCTCCATTCGACGAGGCTCCGGTGGATCCGTTGAAGAACAATTCGGGCGAGTGCATGCTTGAGGATAATCCCATCTCAAGCGGGGTAACGAAATTTCTACTCGTGAGGTTTTCCTACTTGTTAATTTCTTGTGGTGGTAAATATTGGCGTGATCTTCGAATCACTTGGATGATCGTGGTTTTCTTCGATTGATTTGTGCTATCTTCTTATTTCTTTTAATTTTCGAAGAGGATTGGCGAACCTTGACTTTTTGTTGGGTGAGACCTACCCTTTTTGGGTCGTAATTATTGGTAGATCTCTTTTGGTACAACTCAAGCTCGTTCGGACCCGTTGGGTCCTTTTAGTCGGGAAGAATATTGGCATATAGCCATCTATTGAACCTTTAATGGCATGACTACCTGTACGTTAGCATCTAATTGATAATTATTGCGTTGCGTGTATGTTGCGAGTATTTTTGTGCGAATGTAAAATTTGGGAGCGTTGAGAGGGAACGCGTGATTGTTCGTAGCGATCGTGTCGGAGACCGTAGCCTGCATCAGATTATGAGATGTTAATTCTTCTAATCTTAGGTCTTTCATCTTCATATTTGTACCTACAACACAAGAAGAGCTTGACATGCCTTGATGAATCAAGCTTGTCGCATCAAATACAACAAGTATTGATTCTTCTACCACATGAGTTTTCTTGTTGAATATTCTATATTCCTTGCTTTGGCTTTTGATGATAGAGGCTCTTTTTTGCATATGACAAGCAGTGATATCTTCAGCCCATAAATATTCTAGTAGTGAAGAGTCACACAACATTGTCCTACCAGCTTTAATGAGAGCCCTATTTTTCCTCTCAGCAACTCTGTTTTGCTGTGGTGTTCTCAGAGAAGAAAATTTTTGAAGGATACCTAGTTCTTTTCAGAAATTTGCCATGAGTTCGGACTGAATGTTTGTCCCATGGTCACTTCTAATTTTGACTACAGAACAACTCCTTTCATTCTGAATTTTCTTCACAAATGAAGCAAAGACATCCAAGGTATCCAACTTTTCTTAAGATAGAACACAAAAACATATCTTGAGAAGTCATCAACTATCACAAGAGTATATAATTCCTTCCTGAGCTATTATTTTGCATGGGACCAAATAAGTCCTTATGCAATAAGTAAAGGCATCTTTCTGAATCATTGGAGCCTACGCTTTTAAATGTGATCTTAGTTTGCTTGTCCATCTGACAAGCATGACAAATACCCTCTTTAATGCATGTAAGATTAGGTCCATTTCTAACTAAATCTTCTAAAAAGAGTTTGCTAATTGTCTTATAGTAAATGTGAGCAAGCATCTTGTTCCACCTCTCTCTCTCTCTCTCTCTCATTTGCTACAATACAAACAGGTGTAGTTTAATCTAAACACAAGAAATTTAAATAATATACATTGCCTCAAGATCAACTGAATTCTTAATCAGATACTTATCCTTGTGGAACTCAATCACATAGCCAAGATTACAAAGTTGTCTTATGCTTATAAGGTTATGTTGTAACTCTTCCACATAAGATACATTTTAGATAGAGAATATTTTATTGGTGATCATACCATAGCCCTTGATGATGCCTCTGTCAGATCCACCAAATATAACTTTGCTGCATCCTCCACAGAGGTAAAGTTCTTCAAGAGGCTTCTTGTTCCAGTCATGTGCCTGGAACACCCACTGTCTAAATACCAGAATGGCATTTTGTTGGTCTTTGGACATACCTGCAAAAACAAACTATTTTACCTTAGGAACCCAAACATATTTGGGTACTTGGTCCCTGTTAGCATTTACTGCAGGAATCTTGACTACAATCCCACTAGCAAGCTTAACATTCTTTGCTATAGGAACTGTTGGATAGAACCAACTTACTAGAGCAAAGTGGCCAATCTTGCCAGATCACCAGCAATCAAACCTGTTGTACCTCCTCTTCAGATTCATCTTTGGAGTAGAATTTTGGTGTTGATGAACAAAAGAGTTGGTTGCTTCATAACAAGCACTTGTAGAGCTATTCTTGTGGTTGTGCATTGATGCACAAATCTCGCACACCGCTATAGGCGGTAGCTAGACTGCGGCACGAAACGACAGTGTACCGATCGTTCAAGTAATATAAAATGGGAATTAATCCCCAAGTATCGATCTCAAAGGAACACAGTAAGGTGGAGCTATCTATCGAGGAAGGACTTGAGATTGAAGTCCTTTAGTTGGATGGATGCGGAAACGGGGGTTTTGGATTGTGGAAAATAAAGAGAAAATACTATAACTACTCCTATGCAATGCCGCTATGCAATGCTTCGCGAGGCGGGATGGAGACAAGGTAGGCCTTGAGCGCGCTACTTCGTAATGGCGGATGGACGAGTAGGCAAATGGAATGAGGGTCGCAAGCACATCTTCGACAAGCACGCCACTAGCAATTGCTAATGCGGAAAACGAACGCGACGGTGGGATTGAGGATGGAATGGGGCGCTCCTCAAATCACATAAATCACAAAAGCATTTCACATATACATGAAATATAGAAATACAAACAAGTTTATGTGCCACTTCATCATAATAATAAAGATCTACAACATACACACATCAATAAGAGAAGAACAAGGCAAGAAATCGACTGAATCTGAAGGCTCGTTGTAGATTCACGGTTGGAATCGCTGGGTTGTCAATCCGCGTCCAAGCTCGGTCTGCAACTACGTCCGAGGTAGATTGAGCTGTCACGACTCTCCAATGAACCCGTCTTCTTCGTCTGACGATCCGGTAGAGGTTGCAAACTTCCTCTTGCTTGAAGGTAATGGCGGCTAGATCTCCTTTGAAGCTATAGGATGAAGGAGGAGGCCGAGATGATCTCCGGGATCAAGATAGGCGTGAAAAATAGTCCCGGAGCACCTACTGAAGGTGGGCGGCGATGGATGGCGAAAAGGGCGCGGAACTAGAGCTCTTGGAGCGGGAAAAAATATCGATCCAGAATAGGCAAGACCTGCGGCTTAAATAGAAATTCTGTCAGAAAATGTTCACGCATGGTCGAACGCACGACCGTGCGCAGACCGTGCGTTATTAAATGATAAAACTTGACTTGGGGAAGACGCTGTGCCGCCCGTGCGTTTCGCTCACGCACGATCAACACCGCCCGTGCGTACAAACGCACGGGCAAAATCCGACGCTCTGAAATCAAGAATACACAGGTCGACCGTGCGTTTTACTCACGCACGGGCAAACCGCCCGTGCGTAAAAACGCATGAGTAAACTCCGACGCTCCATTTTCTGCCCAGACACAAACGCACGACCGCAACCGACCGTGCGTCAAGGAAACGCACTACCGTGCGATATGCACAGACATTACTTCTAGGGAAAATGGGACGATCCGGTCACCTTCATACAAGATACAATGGCTGGGAATACACGTCCAGCACCAGAAAAACATAGAAGAAGGAAAGGGGAGCGCCATGTGCTTACCCCCAACAACAAGGAGCGCAATTGCACATCGGAATGGGCATAAAAGTGAACCTAGCATGGAATAGTACAAATGAATGTAAACGTGCCTAAAATGTGGTGCAAAGACTATAAAATCAGCCCAGATGAGTCCATAAAAGTGTATATAATTGGGACTCATCACACCCCCAGACTTAACTGTTTGCGCGTCCCGAGCAAACAAATCCGGCGGAGTAGGAAAAGCATAGCTAGCCTAAAAAATTGCGACATGGAGTAGTATGCGAAGTTGCATACTTGCGTGCATAGAACTTTATTAGAAGAAGTTTCTAAATGTGCTAGCTAATTTATAAAAGTGTAAATGCGTAAAAAGGAATTTATTTTTACTCAAAAATGGAATGTTGGTGAATCTCGTGGTCACGCGTAGTACGAAAGTAAGCAAGTCATGAAGGTGAATGTTACCCAAGACCGGAACTCAGAATTATCTCCGTTGAAATCCATCAACGTCGAGAACCATAAGCTCGCCCTGTCACACTCTCTCCACGGCACTAGTAAACTCACTAGATGAATCGATAGGATTTTAGGTTTACATGAGGCTTGGGTTACGGTTTGGAATGCAAAGATCAACGTGAAGGCTAATCGCAACCCAATTGAGCACACAAAAATGCTAAATCATAGCAGCTACAATAATACACGTGTACACACCCCCAGACTTGACTTTGAAACCGGATGTGCACACGACCTACAACAATCAATACCATTTAGATGTTTCAATTAAAATGCTGGGGATACATTTTTTTTTCTCTTTTCTTTTCTTTTCATGTTATCCCCAAATTAATTAGCACAATTTCAGCACATAGACATTTTTAAAACTTCCACATCAACACTGAAGTGTCGCATCACCGCACCGCATTGGAAAATACAATTCATAAATGCTTTTAGCTTAATTTTGGTTGCGAAAATAGGATTAGCTTTTAGGTCTTGGTGAAGTATGGTGGAGCTGAACCAAAAGATCGGGTAGGCACAAAATGGGCTAGCAATGGTTAGTGTATAGGAAGGTAAAACAAGGCTCAAGCTTGCCAAATAGATGGCCTACGTCACGCTCAACTTGCAAATCATTCGCACCCATGCTTCGAGAGTCGCTTGGGGCAAGTTCTTAGCCCCCGAGAAAGGTAATCCTTCTTCCCGACTCGAGCAACACGAACCTCGCATTCGCTTACACATAATACCACGCTACCACTAGATTCAACCACATTCACCATTTTGAGTAAAATAAACTAAAATCTACGCAAATCTACTAATTATATATTAGAAGCTTAAATAGAAACTAATTCTACTCAAATCCCTATGCAAACACGAGTACTCAACTAGAGCACTGCAGGAGTCAACATTCCACTCCATCTTGCAATTATTTTGGCTAATACAGCAATTTTTTACATCACAACCAAGAATTGAATATACAGGAGCATACAAACAAGCGAGTGCGCGCTAAAGTGGGTGTAGTGGTGTGCGATAAAGATGAACAAATACTATAAATGAAATAAAATACTCCTAGCATGCACTGAGATATGCCCGTGCAGTGGGTATCACATAACGGCTCTCCCCCAGACTTAATCTAAGCAATACACACAAATGATGTAAACATGAAAATTAAGTAAAAGACTAGGGGAAGAAAAGTTACCCATGCTCATAAATGAGCATACCAGAAGACGCATGAAAACTAAGACAAAGAGCAACTTCCGCCATCAAGAATATGAACCTGCAGGGGTCAGCTCCGCAAAAACAAAAGAAAGTAGAAAACTAAAATAAAGTGCAATTAACTAAACATAATTAGAAAAGAAATGAAAATGCAGGAAAAATAAGATAACTACTGGGGTTATTGTCCTCCCAGCACGACTTATTGTAAATTAAAATGGTTCTAGCTAATGGGAGTATGGAAGGAGAAGTGGACAGGTAACTGGCCCAATATCCGTGTCGGTAGCGGGTACCGATACGGTGATAGAACAGTCACGCCTCTACCCGAATATAAATAATACCTGCTCGTCACAGGTAGAGGGAATAAAAAGTAAGAAGAGGAGGAATCCTCACTTAACTTACCAAAACTATCCTTGCCCAGCAAGGTATCATCTCCAGGGAGGCAGTAGGAGGAGAAGGCAATGAGTGGGGCTTCCTCTACGGAGGGGGGATCAACCTCCTCACATGAGAGGATACACTCATCATTGACTCGAGCAGAATGCTCCAAGTCCTCCTGGGGTACCTGTGAAGACTCAACCTGCACAGGCTCAGATGAAGAAGGGGGATCAAGAAATAAATAAGAAGAAGAACATAAATAAAGATCAATCGGGGGAGTGGTCCCGGTCTCACTCCCATCAGGTTGGGGAAGTAAAATGATGTCGGCATTGTTAACAATGCCGCAAGGTTTGGTGGGATCAATGGTGGCCTTCTCCAGGATTTGCACTTCCTCCACCGGTGTTGAGGAAAAATCCTCTTCACCTAGAAGGTTGTACTCCTCCATTGGAATAGGCACAACACAAAGATCGCCATCCTCCTCTTGCGACGCATCTTCAACAATGTTATCAGAGATAAATGTAATAGAATGCACAATAGGGGGAGGAATAGGGCTTGGATAAATGTCAAGCCCCGATTCCTCACAAAGAATCGAATCTATGCATGGTGATATATGTACAGGGGAGATGGGCTCAGTCATGTCAGAGCCGGGATCAGCCACACATCTGGTGACTGTGTCCACATCATACCCTTCAAAACTTGAAGGTGCAATGGACACAAAACCGGATGTTGAAGGTGTGCTTCCAGAAGTAGGAGTCGGGACGATCCTGATATCCGGCTCGTCATCCTCGTTCAATTGGCGAAGAAATGCAGCACAATCCTTCAAGGCATGATCCGTGCTTTGACAAAACAAGCATTGCCTTGCGGGCTTCTTTGGCACAGCAGGAGCTGAAGCCGAAAAGAAGTGTGATGGTAAAGGCTCAGCAGAATAGCCATAGGACTTAAGCGCACCACATGGAGTACCAGACGAAGTCGGTGCTCCATATGCTGGGCCTTGAGTGCTAGGGCTATTATCTCCCGATGGGCATCTATCACTAGCATGAGAAATATCTCCACACCAATGGCAAAGAATATTGAATGAAGCCCACATAGTGTGAAGATAAAATGATTCAAAATAAAAACACTGTTGTGCAAAATACCACACCTAACAAAAATTTACTAGAGCAACCTAATATAAAACAGACAAAAAAGGAATAACAAGAAATAAAATAAAGAAAGGATGCAATACACAAATGGAAGGGCTTTAATATTAGATTCTCCCTCTCCAGAAAACTCACACGTCTTTGTTCCCCGGCAACGGCGCCAAAAACTTGATGCGCAAATCTCGCACACCGCTATAGGCGGTAGCTAGACTGCGAAATGAAACGGCAGTGTACCGATCGTTCAAGTAATATAAAATGGGAATGAATCCCCAAGTATCGATCTCAAAGGAACACAGCAAGGTGGAGCTATCTATCGAGGAAGGACTTGAGATTGAAGTCCTTTAGTCGGATGGACGCGGAAACGGGGGTTTTGGATTGTGGAAAATAAAGAGAAAATACTATAACTACTCCTATGCAATGCCGCTATGCAATGCTTCGCGATGCGGGATGGAGACTAGGTAGGCCTTGAGCTCGCTAATTCGTAAGGGCGGATGGACGAGTAGGCAAACGTAATGAGGGTCGCAAGCACCTCTTTGAAAAGCACGCCACTAGCAATTGCTAGTGCGGCAAACGAACGCGACGGTGGGATGGAGGATGGAATGGGGCGCTCCTCAAATCACATAAATCACAAAAGCATTTCACATAGACATCAAATATAGAAATACAAACAAGTTTATGTGCCACTTCATCATAATAATAAAGATCTACAACATATACACATCAATAAGAGAAGAACAAGGCAAGGAATCGACCGAATCCGAAGGCTCGTTGTAGATTCACGGTTGGAATCGCTGGGTTGTCAATCCGCGTCCAAGCTCGGTCTGCAACTACGTCCGAGGTAGAGAGAGCTGTCACGACTCTCCAATTAACCCGTCTTCTTCGTCTCACGATCCGGTAGAGGTTGCAAACTTCCTCTTGCTTGAAGGTAATGGCGGCTAGATCTCCTTTAAAGCTATAGGATGAAGGAGGAGGCCGAGATGATCTCCGGGCTCAAGATAGGTGTGAAATATAGTCCCGGAGCACCTCCTGAAGTGGGCGGCGATGGACGGCGAAAAGGGCGCGAAACTAGAGCTCTAGGAGCGGGAAAAAAATAAATCCAGAATAGGCAAGACCTGCGGCTTAAATAGAAATTCTGTCAGAAAATTGTCACGCACGGTCGAACGCACGACCGTGCGCAGACCGTGCATTATTAAATGATAAAACTTGACTTGGGGAAGACATTCCGCCGCGCGTGCATTTCGCTCATGCACGATCAACACCGCCCGTGCGTACAAACGCACGGGCAAAATCCGACGCTCTGAAATCAAGAATACACAGGTCGACCGTGCGTTTTACTCACGCACGGGCAAACCGCCCGTGCGTAAAAATGCACGAGTAAACTCTGACGCTCTGTTTTCTGCCCAGACACAAACGTACGACCGCAACCGACCGTGCGTCAAGGAAATGCACGACCGTGCGATATGCACAGACATTACTTCTGGGGAAAACGGGACGATCCGATCACCTGCATACAAGATACAATGGTTGTGAATACACGTCCAGCATCAGAAAAACATAGAAGAAGTAAAGGGGAGCACCATGTGCTTACCCCCAACAACAAGGAGCGCAATTGCACACCGGAATGGGCTTAAAAGTGAACCTAGCAAGGAATAGTACAAATGAATGAAAACGTGCCTAAAATGTGGTGCAAAGACTATAAAATCAGCCCAGATGAGTCCATAAAAGTGTATATAATTGGGACTCATCATGCATATATTTGGAGATTGGCTGCATAGACATAAACTTGGCTTTTGGGTCTGGCCTTTAAGGAAAGTTGGTAGCAATGAGTCCCTAAAAGTAGTATCAGAGGAGTTCACAGGTTTGAAACCCCGGGTTCATTTTTGGGGGAATTGTTAGGAGGTATGGCGCGTGTCGCTTTGGTCCAGCAATACCGCTAGTGTTGGGAGGTATAGCGTGAGCGCTCTGGCCCACACTAGTCAAATAGAAGGTGGGTCCCCTGGGCCTAACTGGCTGTTCCGTGGATCCTTCCTAAGGTATCCAACTCTATAAAGGAGTGGCAGCGCCTTCCCCCAAACAGTCCGAGCTTTTGGGAGAGTTGTTAGTGCCGTGTCCCTACATAAGTTTTGCCATACCCTTGCTTATTTTTAGATCTGATATCTTTTCTCTAGAAATCTTCAGCTCTTATCCACTTCCTAAATCTTCTTACTACAAGATCAATCAACTTATCATACAAAATGATCTTTCATTTTCAAAAACATTAAGAGCCACATATTTTTCCTTTGGAGTAGAAACAACATTCTCCTTCATCTCACTTTCTCATCTAGACTTGAGGTTCATCTCATAAGACTTTAGTTTTCCCAAGAATATTTCTATTAAGATCTCTTTGTGACATATGGACTTTCTTATGGTCCAAATTCTAGAGTCCTAGGAACTTAGTGACCACATTCATAACTTATCATTAATTTCAGTGGCTGATATCTCATTGTCTAGTTCACTTAATTCACTTACAATTAAACTGAATATTTGGTACATATCAGAAACACTTTCCTTTGGATATTTCTTCAAGTCGTCAAATAATGAGATCAGTAGAGATCTTTTGTCCTTTATCTGATCTGCACACCATTCTACAATTCTAATTAGGTATTCTAAAATTCCCTTTGTTGACTGACAGTCCACCGTCCTTTAGAAAATTTCATCTAACATGATGGAAATAAGAATATTCATGGATTTTGCATCACATGATCTAGCCATCATATCATCATCACTCCATTATGCCTTGAGCTTTGTGAGTTCTTGTAAAAATCCACATATAATTGTCGCATGATATTGGTTCAACTAGTCCATAACATACAAACTACATAACCTAAACATTGTGAAATGGTATTCGAAAATAAACCTCATACTAACACAAAGTCTAAAGCAAAGTAGCACAAGCTGATAAAATCATTTACTCATAATTGAATGTCCACATCTAAACCAAAGAAACAACACAACATTCTTCCTTATGTTCATTTCACATCATCATACAAATATCCATACATCAAAATATACAAATCTTAACACGTAGGCCCGACACAAAATATAAAGAAATAATCATGTTATGAAGAGCTTTTCCTTAATTTCTATGCTTGTCATAGGGATTGGCCTGCTATATTATATGCTTCACATTTATGTACTTGTAGGGTTTGAGGTGTCTCAGCCAAGAACTAGCTAGGTCGAGTCATCTTTATAGGATCGTTGACATCCTTAGAGAGAAAGAGGTAGGGTAATAAAGAAGTGTTAATTTTAATAAAAATTCATTTCAATAATAAAATTGTTGATTATTATTATAAAAATTTCAGTGGAAAATAATTTGTTCAAATTATATTTAATAAAAATTATTAAACATGGATTATTGTCTTGTTGAAAATCAAGGCGATGACTTTTACTTATTAGTTTTCTATACCAACTCGACCCTTGAACTGGTAGTGAAAGTGGGGATAGATCAAGATTACTCTAGAGGGGGGGGGGGGGGGGGGGTGAATAGAGTATTTTAAAATAATTTTACTTAGCTTAAAGAAATCTGTAGGAAACAATTTGAGTTTTTTAAGTATGTGTGTAAGTGAGTGCAACACAGATATAAACATAAACTAAAACACAGCACACACAGCACACACAGCACATCACAAATAATAAAGGCAAACACAGAAGACACAAGGATCTATAGTAGTTCCCCAATCAACTTGGGTACATCTACTCTTCTACCACCCTGGTAGGAAATCCACTAAGGCCTCTTTTTAATCAGGTGAGCCTTCACCACAGAGCTTTTGATCAGGTGCTCAAAACCACCACAGAGCTTTTGATCAGGTGCTCAAAACCAAAAATCAACTTTTGAAGGGAGTTACAACCCTGTACACAGTTATAAAATAAAAGTATATAAAGATGATGGTGTCTTCTCTTTTCTCTAACAACAGAGAAGACTAGTGGATTGTTGAATGATTGTCAGATCTCCCCCTGTGAATAAGAGTAAGAAAAATAGGAGAGAAAATCTGCTCAGGGTGTAGGTCTTCTTGATCTTCAGAGTATCTCCAGCAAAAGTTCTCTAGAAGGAATTGATGCAGATGATTCCTAGAGATTAAGAGTAGGCGTCTGGAGAAGATGAAGACTTCAGAGAAAATCAGAGAGAGTTCTTGAGAGGAATGAAAACTGAGTAGCAAAAGATTATATGTGTTACGCTATCTGTGTCTTTCTCTAGAATAAATAGCAATGATAATCTCTGGACGGGAGAGAGTTGATCCTCCTTCAAATTTCAAACAGGGCTGGAAAGGAATGAGACAAAAAGGAAAAATTTGCCTCTGACAGAAAAGGAATACCAATATATTAAATTCCTTGAAACTTGCAATCTGCCTTATAGAATAATCTGCACGCAGCCCTTAATTAATGCATCAACGGTCATAAAATCTTTGATAGAAAATACTACAATAACTGACTGATATTATAATGAGAACAGCTGTCAGCCTTCATAAGAAATCCTGAGGATAACTCCAAAATAATACTCTGAATAGAAGAGGTCACTGAATATAGAAACTCTGAAGAAGTTCGTCGAACTTAAATTGGGAAGTTCGTCGAACAAGAAGAAACTTTCGTCGAACAGATCTTTGAAGTTCGTCGAATGGATTCTGAATTCGTCGAATGTGTTCGAAGTTCGTCGAACACCTTGACTTAGCTAATCTTCAAATCTCTTCTAGACTTAGCCTATGACCCTTATACTAAACATGATGGGTCAAAACAAATCCTATACCTAGAAATAGACATCCTAGCCCAAATCAGTAATAGGGTTGAACTATGTTCCAACAATCTCCCCCTATTTGGGTTAGGATCCTATGTACAGCATTTTTCAACTAAACAAATATGCGTAACAGAATTATAGGAAAAATATCTGACAGAAATGAAATTCAGCAGATATAAATCAAATGTCACAAGCAGATATCATCACAGAATAATTAAGACTCAATTAACCAGAGAGAGAATTTTAAGGATTCCTGTCCTCTGAAGATGGCTTCTTGAAGATTATTTTCCTGCTAGTATCTTCAGATTGCCTTCTGCTTAGCTTGCAGTCTTTATCACCCAGTGTTACCTTCTTGGAAATAGTTGGCAGAACAGCCTCTGGGTGGAGACTCATGTAGGCAGAAGTGTTGAACATATTCTTCACCTGGTACTGTTGAAATTCCTGTTCTCTATAGGGAGATATGGTAGAAATATGAGAGGTATCCATACCTTTTTCTCTGGCCTCTTTCATCTGAGATAGAGCAACATGCTCTCTAAACCATGCCATATTGTACAATCTATCTGCTTCAGCTTTATCTTCAGCTTCCTTATCTTCGATTTCTTGTTCAGATAATTGGCTATGCTTTCTTTCATAATCCTGATAGCCTGAAGATCTTCCTTCCCAGTAAGAAGAGGATTGACCAGATGGCTTGGAGCCAGCAGACTGAGATGTCCTGGATGTGGAAGAAAGTCCTCCTGTAGAACCTGCACCTGGAGGAGGTGGAGGAGGAGGGGGTTTCATGAACACAGCAGGGTGATCCTTCTGGTATCTTCTTTCAAGCTTCCTTCTCTTCAACTCATTCTTGGAGAATTGCATCCAAGGTTGAGTTATTTCATGAGGCTTGAGATTTTTCTGCACATAATAGGGAATGTCATTTTTATCAGGCTATTTGGAAGGGGCTGGCAGCTTCTTGCATGGAGCTTTTCTTTTCTTGGATTTGACTTTGGCATCACTATCATCACTGTCATCATCATCATCAGAATTTGAAGATGAAGGCACATTTTCATACATTTCATCAATTTCCTTGTATACTTCAATCCTTCTTTTCTCTAAATCATCATCAACATTCTTGACAGCAGCAGCAGGCTCAGAAGAAGAGGAGGGGGCAGAGGCAGAGGCATCAGGCATCTGTTCATCAAGAACTGCCTATTCAGGAACAGCAGGTTCCTGATTTGCCTTAGAGATAACTGGCTCTGGAACTGGAGACACTAGCAAATCTCCATGCCTGGCTTCCAAGTCTGGGGAATAGCAGACAATGGCCTTGGAGAGGTCTTCAGCTGATTCTTTGGAAGATGGGTCTGAGCAGAGGGACTGAATGGTAAGCTGCAGAATCTGATCCACTGGAGGGGTGGATTTGAAAGAGCTGCTGGGAGGAACTTCTGGAGGAAGAGGAGGAGGAGCACCTTCTGTGCTTTGAGCCAGGGAGACCAAGACTGTGCTGACATCAGCTAGGTCTGACCCTTGCTCTTCAGGAACTTCTGCCTCTGGAGCTTCATCCTGGAACATCTCCCCCTGCCTAGACTCTGGGATACTAGAGTCTGGGCCCCTAAATGAAGGGAAAGAGGAAGAGGAGAGAGAAGCAAGTTGAGAGAGAATAAGATCAAGCTTAGAATGCACTGAGGCCAGACTTTGATCAATAAGCTCCTGTAATTTAGAAACTATGTGACCAAACACCTGGGTGGCTATTTGTGAGACATCCACAACCAGTACATCTGGAGTTGGGTGAGAAGAAGAAGAAGGGATGGAAGATGTGGTATGAGCACAAGAAGTGGATGGAGGAGGAGGAGGAGTGAAATCTGATGGGATTTCATCCTAAGAAAAGTCTGGAATGGAAGTGTCTTGTGGAGGAGGAGGAGAATTTTGAGGAGGTGAAGGTGGAGATAGAGTGGAGAGGTTTTTTGGAGGTGGAGGAGGAAGAGAAGAGGAGGCAGGCTCTTCAGAATGTTGAAGAGTTTGTGAGAGAGGAGGAGGAATCTGGGGTGGGGGAGTGGCTATTACAGCCCTGGTGTCCTCAGAAGCTTGAACTGTTGGAGCCATTGGATCTGATTTCTTCTGGAATGTCCTATCCCACTTCTTGAAAACAAGGGGAGTTAGTTTCTTTGAGGCATTAATGCCAAAAACAGTAGAAACTGAGAGGGCTGGACACTTGGCCTGAAGGAAGATTCCCAGAATCCTTCCATAGCCTACATTCCTTGAGGTCACTTTCTTTTTGATGGAATCAAACAGAGTCAGACCCCAGTTGATGTGCCTCTTCTCAATCAAAGCACTCATGACTAGAAATTGCTGCCTGTTTATGTAGTCATGTGCTGAGCTCTTCCCCATCAGAACCTTTCCCACAACATCTGCCAGGAAGGTGTATTCCACTGCAAAATCACGTTTAAGAAGATGTTTAGGGTTACTCCCAGAGTACCCCATCCTGTCCAGCATCAGATTGAACTCTTCCTCAGTGAGTTCCAAATCATCATCTCCATTTTCAAATTCAAATATCTCAGACAAAACGGCAGCACTCAGAACAACTTCATTCCCTGAAACCTTTCCTGCAATTTCTGTGCCATTTCGAATCTCAGAAGTGAATGCCCATTCCTTTATCTCATTGATATGAATCTTGGGCCGGCAAGTCATAAACTTGTGCAACTTTGGGTCTTCAAAGAGATTCAGAATGTTTATGAAGCCTTCTCCTGACTGGGCAAACGATTCCAGATCAATATCGAATCCTGTATCGAACTTTATTGAGGCGAGGACTCCAGCAGTGATCGACATTGTTCCTGCAAAGAAAGAAAAACGATCAAGTGCAAAGGGAACTGGAGGGAGACGAAGAGTTTGAGAGCGCAAAAGACAGAATCCAGGCGAATAGAGATTAAATATTAGGGTTCGGCGAAGACGAGGGTTTGCGCGGAACGGATTTGACGAGATGACACGTGTTAGCGGGAAATAAAAAACTGTCTTTCATCAATCCCGTTCGACGAATAAAATAGTTTGTCGATCTCGTTCGACTAATTACTTTTCAAAACTTCTTTCGTAAGGAAGATAGAACATCAGAGACTTCGTCGATCGGGTTCGACGAAATCGAGACCTCGTCGATCGAGTTCGATGAAAATTCTTCAGAACTTTAGAAAGAAATCTTGACCAGTTTGTCGACCTCGTTCGACGAAAAAGATGTCGTTCGTCGAGCGCATTCGACGAATTTTCTAAACCTTAATATATTGAAAAAATTTGTTGGGTAGAAAACTTTGCCAATTAGATTGACTCCCCATTTATCATTCCAAGCTGATTTCTAAAGAATTGATGTTTCTTTTCATCCAAAGGCTTGGTGAAAATGTCAGCTCTCTGCAAATCAGTTGGTATGAAGTCTAAACATATTTTATCCTTGTCCACATTATCTCTGATAAAGTGGTGTCTGATCTCAATATGTTTAGTTCTATTGTGGAGTACTGGATTTTGTGCTATTGATATTGCACTGGTGTTATCACAAAAGATTTTGGAATTATTTAGATTGTAACCATAGTCTAGGAGCTGGTTCTATATCCACAAAATTTGTGAACAGCAACTGCCAGCTGCTATGTATTCAGCTTCTGAAGTTGATGTAGACACAGAGGTTTGTTTCTTACAAAACCATGACACAAGCTTTTCTCCAAGGAACTGACAAGTCCCTGAGGTGCTTTTCCTGTCTATTCTGCATCCAGCATAATCAGCATTTGAGTATCCCGTTAACTCAAATCCTGATTTTATAGGATACCAGAGTCCTAGATCTGGACAACCCTTTATATATCTTAAAATCCTTTTTAATAAAATATAGTGAGATTCTTTAGGATTTACCTGAAATCTAACACTAATACATGTGACAAACATGATATCTGGTCTACTGGCTGTTAAGTATAAAAGAGACCCCACAATGGCTCTATATACTTTCTGATCAACAGGTTTTCCTGATTCATTAGTGCCAATAGCTGCATTTGAAGGCATGGGAGTTTTCATGGGGGAGGCATCTGACATCCCAAATCTTTTAACAAGCTCTTTAGCATATTTAGATTGGGATATGAAGATGCCTTCTGTTGTTTGCTTAACTTGCAAACCAAGAAAGTAAGACAGTTCTCCCATACTGCTCATTTCAAATTTTGAATGCATTAGATTTGAAAATCTTTTGCATAACTTAGAGTCAGTAGAACCAAATATTATATCATCTACATATATTTGTACCAATAGGGTTTCAGATTTATGATTTCTAAAAAATAGTGTCTGGTCTACTTTGCCTCTAGAAAACTTATTCTCCAAAAGAAAGTTTGTAAGGGTCTCATACCATGATCTAAGAGCTTGTTTGAGACCATACAAAGCTTTATGTAATCTAAAAACATAGGAGGGTTGAGTTGGATAAATAAAACCTGGTGGTTGTTCCACATATACTTCTTCTTTGATATCTCCATTTAGAAAGGCACTCTTAACATCTATTTGAAATACCATGAATCTTTTGTATGCAGCAAATGCTAGGAATATTCTAATTGCTTCCAGCCTTGCTACAGGTGCAAAAGTCTGATCATAGTCTATGCCTTCCTCTTGGCAGTATCCTTGAGCCACTAGTCTTGCCTTATTTCTGACTATGACTCCTTGAGCATCCAATTTATTTCTGAATACCCATTTAGTGCCAATCACTGGATGATTCTTGGGTCTTGGAACAAGTTTCCATACTTTGTTCCTTTCAAATTGATTTAATTCCTCTTGCCTAGCAGTAATCCAGTTGGGATCTTGCTCTGCATCTTTGATGGATTGAGGTTCAATTTGAGAGAGGAACAGGTGTGCAAATTATTTTGATTTAGTTGATTTCTTGTTTGCACACCCACTGAGATGTCACCAATTACTTGAGATCTAGGGTGATCTCTTATGTTGACATAATCAGTAGGGAAAATAACTTCTCCTTGAGCTTGTTCATTTTCTCTATGAGGAATTTCTATGTCCTCCTGAACTTCAGCATTAACAGCCTCAAGATTTGTAGGAATATTTGTTGTACCCAATGTTGGTGCAATAGGACATTCTTCTTCACTGTCCTCATTAGGTAATAGAGAAGGATTTATTAAATCCTCTTTCTATAGAGTTAGATTATCTAACTTCTCACAGAGAATTGGTACCTGTGCATGTTGTGCGGTAGAGATATTTCTCTCCTTGCAACTCAAGTTAGTTTCATCAAAAGATACATGAATAGATTCTTCTATTTTAAAAGAAGATTTGTTAAATACTCTGTAAGCTGTACTGCTAACTGAATAACCAAGGAAAATGCCATCTGAAGCTTTTGCTTCAAATTTTCCTAGGTGCTTCTTATCATTATTATGAATGAAGCACTTACATCCAAAAGCCCTAAAGTAATTTACTCTAGGCTTCTTCCCTTTAAGCATTTCATAAGGTGTCTTGCCCTTTTGTTTATGAATTAAACTTCTGTTTAAGACATAGTTTGTTGTGCTGACAGCCTCAGCCCAAAAGGATTGGGGCAAAACAGCATCTGCAAGCAATGTTCTTCCAGATTCAATCAGTGTTCAATTTTTCCTTTCAGCTACCCCATTTTATTGAGGAGTTCTAGGAGCTGAAAAGCATTGCCTGATACCTTCCTTCTCACAGAATTCTCTCATCAGAAGAGATGCAAACTCAGTGCCATGATCACTTCTGATCATTACAATCTGAGTAGAATACTCAATCTTGATGCTCCTGAGAAAGTCTGTAAGAACCTTGAAGTTATCTGACTTGCTTCTCAGAAAGAATACCCAACTGAATCTAGAGAAGTCATCAACAATAACTAAGGTGTAAGACTTACCTCCCAAACTATGTATGGGAAGGGGTCCAAAAAGATCTAAGTGCAGCAAGTACAAAATCCTAGGAGAATCACTATTAGATAGTTACTTAAAGCTGCTCTTAGTCTGCTTTCCCAATTGACATGCCCTGCAAAGGCTTTCCTTCTTGTATGATCCAGAAGGTAGTCCCCTGACAAGGTTGCCCTTTGATAACTTGGCTAGGGTCCTATGGTTCACATGACCTAGTCTCCTATGCCACAAATCAGTATTTTTACTGACTTGGTTAAACAAGCAGATCTCAGGTTTGGCTGAATTAAAATCTACTAAATAAACATTACCTTGTCTATTTCCTAAAATAACAATATTATTTTCAGAAAAGATAATGCATCTAGATTGGTTGAAGCATACTTGATATCCTTCATCACATAGTTGACCTATGCTGATGAGGTTATGTTTGAGTCCACTTACATAGGCTACCTTTTTGAATGTGATTGTCCCAATCTGGACTGATCCATAGCCTTCTGTTTGTCCCCAATTGGAATCTCCAAAAATCACTCTTGGTCCAAGCTTTGCCTTATAGTTGATTAATTTGGCTCTTGTTCCTGTCATATGTCTTGAGCATCCACTGTCCAAGTACCACTGTTCCTCTGTGGTAGGATAGTTCTTTTTCTGCAATATAAGGAGGGTTAGGTGTTCTTAACCTAGGTTACCTTGGGTTGCTTCTTGTAACCTTGAAATGCAGAAATATATGAGACAACAGGTTGACTCTGATAACCTAGAGGGTGATATCTTCTAGGAGGGATAATCCAATCACTAAAGGAACTATTCAGTTTAGAAGAGGATGTATGTTGTATGTCCTTAGTAAAATTGGCGTTCGACAAACTTTGTTGTGTTCGTCGACCTGGTTCGACGAAAGATGTGGCATTCGTCGAGCCCTGTCTGCAGCAGGTTTTTTTGCTTAGATTCAGGCATTGGTTTTCGTCAATCTGTGTTCGACAAAACCTATTGGTTTCGTCAATCGCCGTTCGACGAACTTGCTTGAGCAATATTTGTTTCAGGAATTTTTCCTGTGTCTTGTATTGCTTCTTTCCCTTTTTCAGATACAAATTTTACTAGGGTAGATAACGTATTCTTCTTCAAAAGAAGAGGTTGATTAGATGATGCCCCCAAGCCCAGTTTGCCATTCAGCCTGGCATTCACTGTGCTTGTGATATCCATCAGCTTGAGACTTCTCCCATTTAGAGAATTCTCTAGCTGCTTGGCCTCAGTTAGCTGTGTTTCTAGAGAACTCACTTGTTCCCTGGAAATCCTTAGCTCATTTTTGAGCTTAGTGTTTTCAGTGGATATTCCATCCATCTTAGCTAACTTGTCTCTCAGAGAAATAATTTCTTTCTCTGATCTAATCATATCTTTACACAACTATTTAAAGTCATCTTTAAACTGTTCTGAATGAAAATCAAAATTGGAAATTACCGCATCTCCATTAGCTTCAGATTCATCATCTGAGTTGTCATTTGATGAGGAGGCATTGATTGCCATCATGCAGAATTTCTTGTCTTCTGCTTCCTTCTCCTCATCACTGGAACTGGAGGATGACTCAGATTCAGTGTCACTCCAGGTTTCAGCAACAAAGCCTTTTTCTCTTTTCTTGTGGCCTTTTGATGAGTGTTTGCTGGAGTGTTCCTGCTCTTTTCTCCTACTTTTCTTGTGAGCTTCTGGACACTCAGTGAGGATGTGTCCAGGCTTCCGGCAACCAAAGCATATTATTTCTTTAGATGGAGTTTTATCATACCTTGGCTTTTCATTGTGCCTGTTGGACTTTCTTCTAAAGTCCTTCCTTGCCATCTTGTAAAATCTCTTTGCTAAGAGACTCAGCATCTCCTGATCACCAATCTTGTCTTCTTCCTTTGTTGCCTGAAAGGCAATGCTCTTCTCTTTCTTTGAGGATGAAGATGGAGAGGCTTCTGCTTCTCTGCTCTTTATCAGCTGCTCATAGGATTTGAGCTTCCCAAGGAGATTCTCAGTTGTAATCTCACTTAGTCCTCTAGCATCTTTAATTGGCCAGATTCTTGTGTCCCATGTGCTGGAGAAGCACATCAGGATCTTGTCATTAATTTCAATGACTGTGATCACTTTCTCCAGGGTTCTCAGCTCATTGATGATGAGGCTGAGTCTGTTGTACATCTCTGCAACAGTCTCTGATTCTCCCTTTTTGAAATTCTCGTACTGGGAGATCAAATGTGATCTTCTGTCCTTTCTCTCATCTGCTGATCCTGCCACCATTCTCGTGAGGGAGTCCCAAATTTCTTTGGCAGAGGTGTAGTCAACCACCTTCTGAAATATGTCATCAGACATGGTTTGTGCCAAGATATTCATGGCCTTTGCATCAGCAGTTTTCTGTTTCTTTTGTGTTTCTGTCCATTCTGGAGGAGGGACAGCAGTTGTGTCTGTTGTTGTTGAGGTTGATGCAGTTGGAGGTCCTGTCAAAATAGAATTAAAAATTTCCTCATCAATAGAATTCATGTAAAGATTGATCCTTGCTTGCCATAGTGCAAACTTGTTCAGATTGCACATAGGAGGTCTTGTGCTTGAATATTCTTTGTTCTGTGCCATGGCTCTAATAAACAAAAAACCTTTAAAGTAGTCTAGATCTATCAGATCTGTTGGTCCAGGTGTTAGCCTGTAACAACCAACCCAACCTCTGATACCAATTGAAAGTGGGGATAGATCAAGATTACTCTAGAGGGGGGGGGGGGGGGGGGGGGGGGGGTGAATAGAGTATTTTAAAATAATTTCACTTAGCTTAAAGAAATCTGTAGAAAACAATTTGAGTTATTTAAGTATATGTGTAAGTGAGTGCAGCACAGATATAAACATAAACTAAAACACAGCACACACAGCACAGCACAAATAATAAAGGTAAACACAGAAGACACAAGGATCTATAGTAGTTCCCCAATCAACTTGGGTACATCTACTCTTCTACCACCCTGGTAGAAAATCCACTAAGGCCTTTTTTTGATCAGGTGAGCCTTCACCACAGAGCTTTTGATCAGGTGCTCAAAACCACCACAGAGCTTTTGATCAGGTGCTCAAAAACAAAAATTAACTTTTGAAGGGAGTTACAACCCTGTACACAGTTATAAAATAAAAGTATATAAAGATGATTGTTGAATGATTATCAGATCTCCCCCTGTGAATAAGAGTAAGAAAAACAGGAGAGAAAATCTGCGCAGGGTGTAGGTCTTCTTGATCTTCAGAGTATCTCCAGCAAAAGTTCTCTAGAAGGAATTGATGCAGATGATTCCTAGAGATTAAGAGTAGGCGTCTGGAGAAGATGAAGACTTCAGAGAAAATCAGAGAGAGTTCTTGAGAGGAATGAAAACTGAGTAGCAAAAGATTATATGTGTTACTGTATCTGTGTCTTTCTTTAGAATATATAGCAATGATAATCTCTGGACGGGAGAGAGTTGATCCTCTTTCAAATTTCAAACAGGGCTGGAAAGGAATGAGACAAAAAGGAAAGATTTGCCTCTAACAGAAAGGGAATACCAATATATTAAATTCCTTGAAACTTGCAATCTGCCTTATAGAATAATCTGCACACAGCCCTTAATTAATGCAGCAACGGTCATAAAATCTTTGATAGAAAATACTGCAATAACTGACTGATATTATAATTTGAACAGCTGTCAGCCTTCATAAGAAATCCTGAGGATAACTCCAAAATAATACTCTGAATAGAAGAGGTCACTGAATATAGAAACTCTGAAGATGTTCGTCGACCTGAGAGAATGTTCGTCGAACTTAAACTGGGAAGTTCGTCGAACAAGAAGAAACTTTCATCGAACAGATCTTTGAAGTTCGTCGAACGGATTCTGAATTCGTCGAACGTGTTCGAAGTTCGTCGAACACCTTGACTTAGCTAATCTTCAAATCTCTTCTAGACTTAGCCTATGACCCTTATACTATACATGATGGGTCAAAACAAATCCTATACCTAGAAATAGACTTCCTAGCCCAAATCAGTAATAGGGTTGAACTATGTTCCAACAGGTAGGCCTTAGCATATCAATCTCCAGATATGCCTCAATCCCCCTAGACATAAAGCTCAACCTAGTCACCAACACAAGGCAAATTTTATGCCCTAAGTCCTACCCAGACATAGTCACTAACACAAGGGCGAATTACCATAATTGAATAAAAAAGGATAACAAAAATTCAAAGAAGAAAATACAAAGGTCGAGAAAAATTATTCTATAATCAAAACTCCATAAAAGTATTTCTGAAGGCAATGTTGAAGGAGTGCTCTAAATCTTCATTGTAGGTGTGCTTGATCTTCGTCTAGAATAAGCTTTAATCAAAAGAGCCTTTGAAATCTCTTAGAAATGATGGATGGGGGTCTTGGTTCTCCTCTAGAGTTCTGGTTCAAGGAGGCACTCCAAAATATTTGTGGTTGTTTTTGTCATCTTGAGAGAAAAATAGAAATGATCTTTAAATGGAACTTTGTGAGCTATGGCCTGCAGTGGCACTATCATCGGGTGGTAGTGCTAATATCTCGATTTCTCGCTCCTCTACTGTAAATTTGGAAGCCAGGGATGTATTAAGTAACAATTATCATAATGCTCTAAGGCTATTTCCATGTGGTAGCTTGATATATCTGAGTGCCAAAATGGTATCATATACTTCATTTCGTTGCCAATCATTCTCGGATTGACGTAGTTGCCTAAACATTAATCCTAGGCAATAATGTTATCGTTGTATGGTAAGTCTTTCTAGATTCAACTCCTTGATCCTTCCAAGATCTCTTGAATTGCTCCTTAATAGTTAGTCATTCTAGAATGAGGACTGCCGCGGTCGGTAACACTATCACCGGCAGTAGGTCAAATTTTTTTCCATATTTATCAATAAGTGTCCCAAACATGCTCCAACAAACTCGTCTCTATTTTACCTCTAATTCTTGCATGCTATAAACACAAGAAAGATAGATCAAATACAAGTTAGGATTTGTTATTCTCAAACCAAGAGATAAAGAATCAATGTTCCAACAATCTCCTCTTTTGATAATAACAAATTCCATAGATGAAAAAATTAATCATTTATGCAAAGGCTTTATAATTATGATGTAAATGATAATCATGAATAAGGTATTGGAATGTATAAGTTAAGATATGTAAGTTCAACAAACTCCACCTAAGTATGTGCTCCCCCTAAATCTAATTGTGTTTCTCCCCTTAGAATTTTGAATTTATTCTCCCCTAGAATTCTCATTTTACTCTCCCCTTTTTTATTAGCAAAAGAGGTGGTGGTATGTCATAGATGATTTGATCAGGATTGAGCATAATCCATAGAGTATACAACAATAAGCATGAAATATGGAGCGAGGGAAATACATAAGTAAGTAATCATGAAAACCAAGAGTACTCCACAAAAAATAATTATTATGAACCAAAAAAGTTTTTAATTATATTTTAAATAATAGTCGTTAATGAATTATAATGGAAATTATTAATGACATTTTTTGAATTTCAAGAAAATAGTTATAAAATGTAGTGTATAAACTCAAAAGATGTAAAAGAAAAATGTTTCACGATTCATTTTTGTAGTATTCAAGACATTGTAAAGTTCATATTAAGTCATCTAGTACTTTTACTCATTTATGTAAGATAATGCACTTTTAAGCTTATAGTCCAATTCTCATGAGTGGAAGCATTATATGAAACAATGGCATATACAACTTGTGAAATTAATATAATTGATAGTTTATTAAGTAGTAGTAGTATAATTAACCTAGAGGGGGGGGGGGGGGGGTGAATAGGTTTCTTTGATTTTTCTTAGTTACTGCTAGTTGTTGAGAGAATATATAATGTAAATGCACAACACAAAAAACACACAGCTATTTATAGTGGTTCCCGAAGACAGTGGGTCTATGGGTAGTCCACTTTCCTTCTACACCTTTCTAACAACGTGTTAGACAAGGCAAAGTCCTCCAAAAACGTAGCTCCAAGAGCTTACAACTCAGATCGCTCAGGATCTCTCAGGTTTGCTCCAAACCATACCTCAAGCTCAACAACCCGACCTCTCAGAGTGCTCCAACTCCTATACCTCAGAAATCCTCCTGATTTCCTACCTAAGGCCTATCATGAAGCCTTACCTCAGATCTCCTCAAAGATCCTACACTCAAGCTAGAAGTACAGCTCTACAAGCTCAAGCTCAACAACCCTACACACTAAGTCTCAACAACCCTACACACTCAAGCTCGATATCCCTATACACTCAGGCTGAACAGCCCTATACACTCAGAATAGTAATGTTCTTGTATAGATAATAGTGTTTGCTTATACAATAGAGGACAGACAAGGTTTAACCTTCAGCTCTGGTCTTCTATTAATCATGCACAGTAGGTGCTGTCTTGAAGCAGGGCTGAATGGCAGTAGCTTCAGTCCTTGCTTCTATCAGATCTTCTTCTTCAATTGTTGAAGAATGATCTACTTGCTCTTCAGGATTGAATCAGGAAGAGGTATCTTATCTCAGATGCTTGCTTGTAGCTTCAGGAAGTAGGCTGAGAGATATCTGAAAAAATCATCAATAGCACAGTAGTTTTGCTTTCAGAATATTTTCCACACCTTCTATAATACCCTAACATCTTCTTTTATACCCCCTCCAATCGGCAATGGCTCTAAAGAGGGCCCTGGCCCAGCATGGACAATATTAGAAAAGGTTATCTTGCTTTCCAGCTACTTGCGCCAAAAGTAGATCCCGCAAGTGCTTTATTCAAATATGAATTTCTCTCAGCGGTTGGGCTGAGATAGGCTTCAGTCTCAGTGGCTGAATCTCTCTTCGTCTCGGCGAATCCGCTGAGACAGTCAGTCTTCTCAGCAGATTCTATCTAAATGCATCCCAGCTGAGACATACTCCTTCTCAGCGGCTCTGGCTGCGTCTCAGTGGTTCAGTTGAGACCAGGTTGTTATCTCAGTGGTTTTGACAGTAAAACCATAGAACTATTCCATCAATTAGAATAACCTAACCTGCATTGACATGATGTAAAATAGGGTTTATCAAATACAATATGTACTTCGCATTGAGTGTAATGCCTCTTCAAATCAAGGGAGCATTACGGCCAATATTCTTAACAATCTCCCCTTATTTGAAGCAGGCAGAACATACACCAATGCTAAGATACATAACCACAAAAACCTATCATGACAATATATGAAATAACAGTCATGATAACATAACAAATAATTGTTAACTTAATATAGGCATCATAGAAGATATCATGACTAATTATGAATAATAGTCATGATAACATAATAATAACATTGTTAACTACATATAGGCACCATAATATATATAAATAATTAATATAGAACAATATTAAACTTGACTAATGTTGGCCTATCAACACATGATATCATTTCAAACATTAAGAAATAATTTCAGTAATGATCAACTGTCAATACATTTCTCAGTTTACATTTGATTCATATGAAATACTAAATACATTAGTTCTAGTTTTTATTTTCTTTGCTGCACTTGAGCTTTCTGCACCTCCTTCATTACCCTTCTGTTTTGGAGCAGCAGCATCCATCTCGGCTATCTTTCTCTTGTTTTCTTTCCTTTTGAAATACAGATATGGCTTGGGAATATATCTTGAAGGCATCCTCTTTGGATTGTTCTTCCTTACAAGATTCTCTTTGAAGACACTTTCCCTCTGGGAATTCCTCTCAAGGTGCTTTATCCATTCTTCTGCAGGATATGTTCTGTCAATAACTTTGCAGATCTGGACATGATGCAGCCATGCATTCAGAATGAAACTCTTGGAGTCATCACTCCAATGCTCATAATCAGGGTCCTTGGCCTTCTCTTTTCTATTCTTTGCCTTGAATTCTTCTACTAGCATGACTCCTTCTATTTTCCTCCTTGCTGCAAGTTGAGCATCTTAAGAAACCTTAGCTTGAGCCTCAAAATCAAAATCTTCTTTTCTCAGATTATCTAGCAAGGTCGGTTCAGTGTTATCCTTATTCCTTGCAGAACTTTGATGGCCAACTCAGAATTGGTCTCATCATTACTGTCCTCACCCTTTCAGGCTTCTTCAACCACTATTTGTTCTAGACTTTGGGAGGCAGCAGCAACTAACCCAGAAAGGGTTTGGAAGGCATTCTCTAGGTCTGATTTTAGTTTGTCCTTCATCTTTTTTGCCTCTCCAATCATTGTTGTTGCAGTAGACCATACATATTCTTCAATGTGGTTTGAGGCCTTCTTTATGACCTCATCATTCTTGCTCACATAATTATTTGCATATGTCATGTCTTGCTCTGAGAGTTGCAGGCTTTTGTCCATTGATCTCAGTACTGTATTCTGAGCTAAACTGATTTTTCAGCTAAATCAAACAACTTAGTCATCTGCTTATTAATGTAGGAGGTTTCTTCCTTTATTACTTCGATTTCAGACATGAGCTCACCCTTGACTGAAGAGATAGACCTATCAATATATTCCTTTATTGATGTCATATGACCATCAATAAGTGTGCTTATTGAACTTAGGATGAGTTTATTTGACATTGCAGAGGTGGAGGGTTGTACTTTAGCTACCACAGTGGGTATGCTTTTCTCATTGAGGGCTTGTTTCTCACACTCATTTAGAGTGGATGGATCCATTGCATGCTGATGGCGCAAATCTCACACACCGCTATAGGCGGTAGCTCGACTGCGACACGAAACGGCAGTGTACCGATCGTTCAAGTAATATAAAATGGGAATGAATCCCCAAGTATCGATCTCTTGAGGAACACAGTAAGGTGGAGTTAACGTTCGAGGAGGACTTGAGATTGAAGTCCTAAACGTCGGATGGAATGCGGGGGAGTTGGGTTGGCTTTTGGAAAATAAAATAAAAGCTATCAACTACTCCTATGCAATGCCGCTATGCAAAGCTTCGCTTGGCGGGATGGAGACTAGGCAGGCCTTGGGCGCGCTGCGTCGCAAGGGCGGATGGACGAGAAGGCAAGCGGAATTGAACAATGCAGGCCTTGAGCGCGCTGCTTCGTAAGGCGGGATGGAATACGGGCCGCGATGCCACGCTTCGGTAGGCGGATGGACGAGTAGGCTAATGGATCGAACTATGCAGGCCTTTAGCGCGCTGCTTCGTTAGGCGGGATGGAATACGGGCCGCGATGCCACGCTTCGGTAGGCGGAATGAGCGAGTAGGCTAGCGGAATGAGGGTCGTAAGCACCTCTTCGACAAGCACGCCACTAGCAATTGCTAGTGCGGCACCGGACACGGTGGTGGAGTGGAAAAGGGATGGTGGCGCACCTCATAAACACATAAACCACAAAAGCATTTCACAACAATATGAAATATATATAACTAAAAGCAAGTTTAAGTGCTCTTCATCAAAATACACAAGATCTAGCTATTACAACAATCAATAAGAGAAGAATAAGGCAAGAAATCGACCGAATCCGAAGGCTCGTTGTAGATTCACGGTTGGAATCGCCGGGTTGTCAATCCGCGTCCAAGCTCGGTCCGCAACTACGTCCGGGGTAGAGAGAGCTGTCACGACTCTCCAATGGACCCGTCTTCTTCGTGTCACGATCCGGTGGAGGTTGCAAACTTCCTCTTGCTTGACGGTAATGGCGGTTAGATCTCTCTTTGGAGCTCTTGGATGAAGGAGGAGGCCGAGAGGAGACTCCGGCTCAAGATTGGCGTGAAGAGCAAGCCCGGAGCACCTCTATATGGTGGGCGACGGTGGAGGGGCGAGGTCGGACGAACTGGAGCAGAAAGCGGCGGAATACGGCGGGGGTCCTGACCTAAATCGCGAGCAGGGAATTTATAGGCGCTGGAATTAAACAGTGCGCACGGTCAGTGGCGCACGACCAGTGGTCGTGCGCACTAGCATTCGGTGATCGTGCGCTCTGCCTGGACGGAACCTGCAAAGACAGAAATTATGAAATAACATGTTCGCACGACCAGTGGCGCACGACCAGTGGTCGTGCGCACTGGAGTTGATGGTCGTGCGCAATACAGCAAACAGAACTCAGAATTTTAATGATAAGTGCGCACGAGCAGTGGCGCACGACCGGTGGTCGTGCGCGCTGGCGTTGATGGTCGTGCGCACTACACCAAACAGAACTCATAAAAAGGGTTAGGTGCGCACGATCAGTGGCGCACGACCGGTGGTCATGCGCAATAGAGCCAGTGATCGTGCGCAGTGTTCCTGTGCAGAATTGCACCGGGAACACCTGCACGACTCCAATTCCAGCATACGACACCGGTCTCGCCACTGAAAATGGAACTTAACAGTACATGAAAACTACTAATGAAGATAAGCATGAAATCACACCAAAAATGGGCCTAGAGGTGCACCTAGCATGGAATATCAAATATAAACGATAGCAGGGCTAAAGTGCGGTGAAATGACTAAATAAATGGCCCAGATGAGTCCATAAAAGTGTATATGATCAGGACTCATCACACCCCCAGACTTACCTGTTTGCGCGTCCCGAGCAAACAAATTCTAAGCGAACTGGGAAAGAAAAGCAGATGGCTTAAAACTACAATATAGAGTACCATGCGAAGTCGCATGCTCATGTGCATAAGAAAAATAGTAGAAAAGATTTCTGATTATATAAACAGCCTATATATTTCTAAAAGAGTAAAAACATATTACAGCTACTCAAAGTGGTGAACAGCGGTGAATCGTTCGGTCATGCATACGGAGAAAGTAAGCTAAACGCTGAGACGAGCATTGCCCAAGATCGGGATGCGGGAAAAACTCCACTGAAATCCATCAGTGTCGGTGACCATAGGCTTGCCCGGTCACATTCTCTCCACGGCACTGGTTTGACTCAAATGCGTGAATCAATAGGACTTTAGGTTTTAAATGGGGCTTGGGTTTAGGTGAGGTATACAATGATAAAGACGATGGTTCAAATACTAAACCCAAATGAGCAAATGCATAACATTATCCAAGTGGCCACAAAACACGCGGATGCACCACACCCCCAGACTTAGACTTAGACGCATGGGTGTGTGCACCGCCTACTCCCAAATATAAATCTCAAACAGATTTTTTTCAATTAAACTTTTCATTCTTTTTTTTTTCTTTTCAAATCTTTTTCTTCTTTTCTTTATCTTTCTTTAACAATTTCAGCAACTTTTCAAAGATGCACAACCACATTTTCACAATGTACTACCACAATCAACACCACTAATTTGAAATTTAAACAAAATGCTTGCTTTTTGGGTGTGCGACTAGGTTTGGAGTTTAGGCTTTGGTGAACAATAGTGGGGCTGAACCAAAAGAATGGGGTAGGCACAATTGGGCTAGCGAGGAAATGATGATAGGAATGGCACAAAGGCTCAACCGGGCCAAGATGATGGCCTATATCACATTCACGCAATTGACTAACCGTATACCCATGCTTCAAGAATCGCTTGGGGCAAGTTCTAGCCACCGAGAAAGATTCTCCTTTCTCCCGACTCAAGCAATACGAATCTAGCGATCGTTTACACACATCCCTACGCTACCGTTTGATTCACACCAGATTCACCATTTGAGTAGAGTAAACAACATTTACACGAATAGAAAAAAAAATATAAAACCATAAGTATAAAGAGAAATCTAATCTACACAAATTTCTATGCAACCGAGCACTCGACTAGGAGCACTGCTAGAGTCAACATTTTACTCTGCTACATAATCCTAAGCCATCACCTAGACTTTCCCAAATAAGCAGAAGAATTAAATTCACTACAGAGCACGCATACAGACGAGTACGCGCTCAAGTGGGTGCTGTGGTGTGCAGTGAAAATAAACAAAACATTTTAAATGAAATCTTCTAGCATGCAGTGCAATAGTGCACGTGAGCGGGTAAACAAAACTACTCTCCCCCAGACTTAAACTAAACAATCCACAAAACATATGACATGAAAATCAGCATAGGGCTAGGGGAAGAGAGTACCCAATGCTCAGCAAGTGAGCATACCAGAAGATTGGCGTTTAAACCCAGACTAAGCTGCAGCATCCGCCATCCAGAAGAAGTACCTGCAGGGGTCAGCTCCGCAAAACAAAAGAAACAGAAAAAGATAAACTACAATACTACAGCTAACTAAACAGGATTGAATAAAATAAAATGCATGAAAAGTAAGATAACTACTGGGGTTATTGTCATCCCAGCACGACTTATTCAGATTTTGTACAGTTCTAGCTTATAGGCCTATGAAAAGAAAAGTGCACAGGTAACTGTTCTAATATGCGCATCGGTAGCGGGTACCGATACGGAGACAGAGCAGTCACCCCTCTACCTAAATATAGATACCTGCTCCTCACAGGTAGAGGGTAGAGAATGTAAGAAAAGGAGGAGGCCTGGTCCTCACTCATCTCACAAAACACATCCTTGCCTAGCAAGGTATCGTCAACAGGGAGGCAGCAGGAGGAAAAGGCAATGAGTGGAGCTTCCTCAACGGAGGGGGAATAAACCTCCTCACATGAGAGGATACTCTCATCATTGACTTGAGCAAAAAGCTCCAAGTCCTCCTGGGATACCTGTGAAGACTCAACCTGCACAGGCTCGGATGAAGAAAGGGGATCAAGAAATAAAGAAGACGAAGAACATAGATAAACATCAATAGGGGGAGTGATCCCGGTCTCACTCCCAGCAGGATCCAAGGATAGATCACTATCATCATCGTAAATATCATAGCAAGGGGAACTTGAGAACTCAGGAGCCTCAGTGGTGATTTGGACCTCCTCGTCCCATGAAGAAGTGCAAACCTCCTCATCAGAGAGAGTATCCTCCTCATCCCACCGAGGTGCATCATCGTGTTCAAAGTATTCATTCTCCCCCTCAGGGAAAATGACATCCTCATCCCACTTTGGAGCACCCTCCGAGTCAGAAGCATCACCCAGCTCCTTTACTTCGATAGGATAATGAAGAATATGTGTAGAAAAATCTTGCAAAGAAACTGGAGGAACGAAAAGAGTCGGTTCCTCCGCAAAAAGATCTGCCAACGCCTCCCCAATGGAAAGAATACTTTCCTCATCAAATTCAGGTGCATCTAGGAGCTCCCATTCCTCTCCTTGTTGGCTAACAGATGAGTGATCATCATCACTGGGAGTGAAGCCATAAACAGGGAGTGAGGAGTCCGTGCACGAGACAAGCTCAGGGGTAGAGGGCACAATTGCCTCCATGGGTAAAGAATGAGCGATAGGGACAATGTTGTCCTGAGTGGAGGAGCGGCGGTCAGGATTGAAAAGACTAGGACAGTCTTTCAATTTATGACCCTCTTCTCGACACAACAAGCAAACAACGTTCCTACACTGCCTAGCATTCAACTCATTCATTTGGTCTAAATAATAAACCATCTTATCATTAAAGCTAAGAGAAATACCCCATGACGACATTTTCAAAATTCAAAGCAGATAAAAAGAAACTGAAATTCTCTGCAAGGAAATCTACACAACTAGAAAAACTCCTTGAATAAAACTTGCCTAAAACTTTAAAATAGGGGATGAAGAAATAAAACAAACAAAAGATAATTAAAAGGCAAACAAAAATAATAAAGCGGCTATACACACTGGAAGAACTACTATCTTTCGGCTCTCCCTCTCAAGAAAACTCACACGACTATGTTCCCCGGCAACGGCGCCAAAAACTTGATGGCGCAAATCTCACACACCGCTATAGGCGGTAGCTCGACTGCGACACGAAACGGCAGTGTACCGATCGTTCAAGTAATATAAAATGGGAATGAATCCCCAAGTATCGATCTCTTGAGGAACACAGTAAGGTGGAGTTAACGTTCGAGGAGGACTTGAGATTGAAGTCCTAAACGTCGGATGGAATGCGGGGGAGTTGGGTTGGCTTTTGGAAAATAAAATAAAAGCTATCAACTACTCCTATGCAATGCCGCTATGCAAAGCTTCGCTTGGCGGGATGGAGACTAGGCAGGCCTTGGGCGCGCTGCGTCGCAAGGGCGGATGGACGAGAAGGCAAGCGGAATTGAACAATGCAGGCCTTGAGCGCGCTGCTTCGTAAGGCGGGATGGAATACGGGCCGCGATGCCACGCTTCGGTAGGCGGATGGACGAGTAGGCTAATGGATCGAACTATGCAGGCCTTTAGCGCGCTGCTTCGTTAGGCGGGATGGAATACGGGCCGCGATGCCACGCTTCGGTAGGCGGATGAGCGAGTAGGCTAGCGGAATGAGGGTCGTAAGCACCTCTTCGACAAGCACGCCACTAGCAATTGCTAGTGCGGCACCGGACACGGTGGTGGAGTGGAAAAGGGATGGTGGCGCACCTCATAAACACATAAACCACAAAAGCATTTCACAACAATATGAAATATATATAACTAAAAGCAAGTTTAAGTGCTCTTCATCAAAATACACAAGATCTAGCTATTACAACAATCAATAAGAGAAGAATAAGGCAAGAAATCGACCGAATCCGAAGGCTCGTTGTAGATTCACGGTTGGAATCGCCGGGTTGTCAATCCGCGTCCAAGCTCGGTCCGCAACTACGTCCGGGGTAGAGAGAGCTGTCACGACTCTCCAATGGACCCGTCTTCTTCGTGTCACGATCCGGTGGAGGTTGCAAACTTCCTCTTGCTTGACGGTAATGGCGGTTAGATCTCTCTTTGGAGCTCTTGGATGAAGGAGGAGGCCGAGAGGAGACTCCGGCACAAGATTGGCGTGAAGAGCAAGCCCGGAGCACCTCTATATGGTGGGCGACGGTGGAGGGGCGAGGTCGGACGAACTGGAGCAGAAAGCGGCGGAATACGGCGGGGGTCCTGACCTAAATCGCGAGCAGGGAATTTATAGGCGCTGGAATTAAACAGTGCGCACGGTCAGTGGCGCACGACCAGTGGTCGTGCGCACTAGCATTCGGTGATCGTGCGCTCTGCCTGGACGGAACCTGCAAAGACAGAAATTATGAAATAACATGTTCGCACGACCAGTGGCGCACGACCAGTGGTCGTGCGCACTGGAGTTGATGGTCGTGCGCAATACAGCAAACAGAACTCAGAATTTTAATGATAAGTGCGCACGAGCAGTGGCGCACGACCGGTGGTCGTGCGCGCTGGCGTTGATGGTCGTGCGCACTACACCAAACAGAACTCATAAAAAGGGTTAGGTGCGCACGATCAGTGGCGCACGACCGGTGGTCATGCGCAATAGAGCCAGTGATCGTGCGCAGTGTTCCTGTGCAGAATTGCACCGGGAACACCTGCACGACTCCAATTCCAGCATACGACACCGGTCTCGCCACTGAAAATGGAACTTAACAGTACATGAAAACTACTAATGAAGATAAGCATGAAATCACACCAAAAATGGGCCTAGAGGTGCACCTAGCATGGAATATCAAATATAAACGATAGCAGGGCTAAAGTGCGGTGAAATGACTAAATAAATGGCCCAGATGAGTCCATAAAAGTGTATATGATCAGGACTCATCACACCCCCAGACTTACCTGTTTGCGCGTCCCGAGCAAACAAATTCTAAGCGAACTGGGAAAGAAAAGTAGATGGCTTAAAACTACAATATAGAGTACCATGCGAAGTCGCATGCTCATGTGCATAAGAAAAATAGTAGAAAAGATTTCTGATTATATAAACAGCCTATATATTTCTAAAAGAGTAAAAACATATTACAGCTACTCAAAGTGGTGAACAGCGGTGAATCGTTCGGTCATGCATACGGAGAAAGTAAGCTAAACGCTGAGACGAGCATTGCCCAAGATCGGGATGCGGGAAAAACTCCACTGAAATCCATCAGTGTCGGTGACCATAGGCTTGCCCGGTCACATTCTCTCCACGGCACTGGTTTGACTCAAATGCGTGAATCAATAGGACTTTAGGTTTTAAATGGGGCTTGGGTTTAGGTGAGGTATACAATGATAAAGACGATGGTTCAAATACTAAACCCAAATGAGCAAATGCATAACATTATCCAAGTGGCCACAAAACACGCGGATGCACCACACCCCCAGACTTAGACTTAGACGCATGGGTGTGTGCACCGCCTACTCCCAAATATAAATCTCAAACATATTTTTTTCAATTAAACTTTTCATTCTTTTTTTTTTCTTTTCAAATCTTTTTCTTCTTTTCTTTATCTTTCTTTAACAATTTCAGCAACTTTTCAAAGATGCACAACCACATTTTCACAATGTACTACCACAATCAACACCACTAATTTGAAATTTAAACAAAATGCTTGCTTTTTGGGTGTGCGACTAGGTTTGGAGTTTAGGCTTTGGTGAACAATAGTGGGGCTGAACCAAAAGAATGGGGTAGGCACAATTGGGCTAGCGAGGAAATGATGATAGGAATGGCACAAAGGCTCAACCGGGCCAAGATGATGGCCTATATCACATTCACGCAATTGACTAACCGTATACCCATGCTTCAAGAATCGCTTGGGGCAAGTTCTAGCCACCGAGAAAGATTCTCCTTTCTCCCGACTCAAGCAATACGAATCTAGCGATCGTTTACACACATCCCTACGCTACCGTTTGATTCACACCAGATTCACCATTTGAGTAGAGTAAACAACATTTACACGAATAGAAAAAAAAATATAAAACCATAAGTATAAAGAGAAATCTAATCTACACAAATTTCTATGCAACCGAGCACTCGACTAGGAGCACTGCTAGAGTCAACATTTTACTCTGCTACATAATCCTAAGCCATCACCTAGACTTTCCCAAATAAGCAGAAGAATTAAATTCACTACAGAGCACGCATACAGACGAGTACGCGCTCAAGTGGGTGCTGTGGTGTGCAGTGAAAATAAACAAAACATTTTAAATGAAATCTTCTAGCATGCAGTGCAATAGTGCACGTGAGCGGGTAAACAAAACTACTCTCCCCCAGACTTAAACTAAACAATCCACAAAACATATGACATGAAAATCAGCATAGGGCTAGGGGAAGAGAGTACCCAATGCTCAGCAAGTGAGCATACCAGAAGATTGGCGTTTAAACCCAGACTAAGCTGCAGCATCCGCCATCCAGAAGAAGTACCTGCAGGGGTCAGCTCCGCAAAACAAAAGAAACAGAAAAAGATAAACTACAATACTACAGCTAACTAAACAGGATTGAATAAAATAAAATGCATGAAAAGTAAGATAACTACTGGGGTTATTGTCATCCCAGCACGACTTATTCAGATTTTGTACAGTTCTAGCTTATAGGCCTATGAAAAGAAAAGTGCACAGGTAACTGTTCTAATATGCGCATCGGTAGCGGGTACCGATACGGAGACAGAGCAGTCACCCCTCTACCTAAATATAGATACCTGCTCCTCACAGGTAGAGGGTAGAGAATGTAAGAAAAGGAGGAGGCCTGGTCCTCACTCATCTCACAAAACACATCCTTGCCTAGCAAGGTATCGTCAACAGGGAGGCAGCAGGAGGAAAAGGCAATGAGTGGAGCTTCCTCAACGGAGGGGGAATAAACCTCCTCACATGAGAGGATACTCTCATCATTGACTTGAGCAAAAAGCTCCAAGTCCTCCTGGGATACCTGTGAAGACTCAACCTGCACAGGCTCGGATGAAGAAAGGGGATCAAGAAATAAAGAAGACGAAGAACATAAATAAACATCAATAGGGGGAGTGATCCCGGTCTCACTCCCAGCAGGATCCAAGGATAGATCACTATCATCATCGTAAATATCATAGCAAGGGGAACTTGAGAACTCAGGAGCCTCAGTGGTGATTTGGACCTCCTCGTCCCATGAAGAAGTGCAAACCTCCTCATCAGAGAGAGTATCCTCCTCATCCCACCGAGGTGCATCATCGTGTTCAAAGTATTCATTCTCCCCCTCAGGGAAAATGACATCCTCATCCCACTTTGGAGCACCCTCCGAGTCAGAAGCATCACCCAGCTCCTTTACTTCGATAGGATAATGAAGAATATGTGTAGAAAAATCTTGCAAAGAAACTGGAGGAATGAAAAGAGTCGGTTCCTCCGCAAAAAGATCTGCCAACGCCTCCCCAATGGAAAGAATACTTTCCTCATCAAATTCAGGTGCATCTAGGAGCTCCCATTCCTCTCCTTGTTGGCTAACAGATGAGTGATCATCATCACTGGGAGTGAAGCCATAAACAGGGAGTGAGGAGTCCGTGCACGAGACAAGCTCAGGGGTAGAGGGCACAATTGCCTCCATGGGTAAAGACTGAGCGATAGGGACAATGTTGTCCTGAGTGGAGGAGCGGCGGTCAGGATTGAAAAGACTAGGACAGTCTTTCAATTTATGACCCTCTTCTCGACACAACAAGCAAACAACGTTCCTACACTGCCTAGCATTCAACTCATTCATTTGGTCTAAATAATAAACCATCTTATCATTAAAGCTAAGAGAAATACCCCATGACGACATTTTCAAAATTCAAAGCAGATAAAAAGAAACTGAAATTCTCTGCAAGGAAATCTACACAACTAGAAAAACTCCTTGAATAAAACTTGCCTAAAACTTTAAAATAGGGGATGAAGAAATAAAAACAAACAAAAGATAATTAAAAGGCAAACAAAAATAATAAAGCGGCTATACACACTGGAAGAACTACTATCTTTCGGCTCTCCCTCTCAAGAAAACTCACACGACTATGTTCCCCGGCAACGGCGCCAAAAACTTGATGGCGCAAATCTCACACACCGCTATAGGCGGTAGCTCGACTGCGACACGAAACGGCAGTGTACCGATCGTTCAAGTAATATAAAATGGGAATGAATCCCCAAGTATCGATCTCTTGAGGAACACAGTAAGGTGGAGTTAACGTTCGAGGAGGACTTGAGATTGAATTCCTAAACGTCGGATGGAATGCGGGGGAGTTGGGTTGGCTTTTGGAAAATAAAATAAAAGCTATCAACTACTCCTATGCAATGCCGCTATGCAAAGCTTCGCTTGGCGGGATGGAGACTAGGCAGGCCTTGGGCGCGCTGCGTCGCAAGGGCGGATGGACGAGAAGGCAAGCGGAATTGAACAATGCAGGCCTTGAGCGCGCTGCTTCGTAAGGCGGGATGGAATACGGGCCGCGATGCCACGCTTCGGTAGGCGGATGGACGAGTAGGCTAATGGATCGAACTATGCAGGCCTTTAGCGCGCTGCTTCGTTAGGCGGGATGGAATACGGGCCGCGATGCCACGCTTCGGTAGGCGGATGAGCGAGTAGGCTAGCGGAATGAGGGTCGTAAGCACCTCTTCGACAAGCACGCCACTAGCAATTGCTAGTGCGGCACCGGACACGGTGGTGGAGTGGAAAAGGGATGGTGGCGCACCTCATAAACACATAAACCACAAAAGCATTTCACAACAATATGAAATATATATAACTAAAAGCAAGTTTAAGTGCTCTTCATCAAAATACACAAGATCTAGCTATTACAACAATCAATAAGAGAAGAATAAGGCAAGAAATCGACCGAATCCGAAGGCTCGTTGTAGATTCACGGTTGGAATCGCCGGGTTGTCAATCCGCGTCCAAGCTCGGTCCGCAACTACGTCCGGGGTAGAGAGAGCTGTCACGACTCTCCAATGGACCCGTCTTCTTCGTGTCACGATCCGGTGGAGGTTGCAAACTTCCTCTTGCTTGACGGTAATGGCGGTTAGATCTCTCTTTGGAGCTCTTGGATGAAGGAGGAGGCCGAGAGGAGACTCCGGCTCAAGATTGGCGTGAAGAGCAAGCCCGGAGCACCTCTATATGGTGGGCGACGGTGGAGGGGCGAGGTCGGACGAACTGGAGCAGAAAGCGGCGGAATACGGCGGGGGTCCTGACCTAAATCGCGAGCAGGGAATTTATAGGCGCTGGAATTAAACAGTGCGCACGGTCAGTGGCGCACGACCAGTGGTCGTGCGCACTAGCATTCGGTGATCGTGCGCTCTGCCTGGACGGAACCTGCAAAGACAGAAATTATGAAATAACATGTTCGCACGACCAGTGGCGCACGACCAGTGGTCGTGCGCACTGGAGTTGATGGTCGTGCGCAATACAGCAAACAGAACTCAGAATTTTAATGATAAGTGCGCACGAGCAGTGGCGCACGACCGGTGGTCGTGCGCGCTGGCGTTGATGGTCGTGCGCACTACACCAAACAGAACTCATAAAAAGGGTTAGGTGCGCACGATCAGTGGCGCACGACCGGTGGTCATGCGCAATAGAGCCAGTGATCGTGCGCAGTGTTCCTGTGCAGAATTGCACCGGGAACACCTGCACGACTCCAATTCCAGCATACGACACCGGTCTCGCCACTGAAAATGGAACTTAACAGTACATGAAAACTACTAATGAAGATAAGCATGAAATCACACCAAAAATGGGCCTAGAGGTGCACCTAGCATGGAATATCAAATATAAACGATAGCAGGGCTAAAGTGCGGTGAAATGACTAAATAAATGGCCCAGATGAGTCCATAAAAGTGTATATGATCAGGACTCATCACATGCACTTCATGCTCCTCCTCAATCAGACCAGGGATACCATAATCCCCCTCAGCTTGATCATTCTTCTCAGCAGCCTTTGCATATTGATCAGTGTGATCAGCAACAATTCCATCTTCACTATCAATGTTGACTTCTTCATCACCTGATAAATTCTCTTCCTCCTCCCCCTCAGATAGGGCATCCACCCTTTCTAGATCACTGGAATCCCAAAAATATGGGGAGTTATCGGGTATTAGATGAATCCTTCTTTCAAGATTAATAATGAGTTTGTTGATCAAACTTTGCAAGCCACCAGGAGAATCAGATTGCTCCACATTATTTCTTATAGTATCAGTTACTTGAGGATTAGGAGCATCACTTTGAGTATGATCTCCTTCATTGCCATCAAATTTCTTTTCAGTAGAAGTAGTATCCTCATTTTTCTAATGCTCAACAGCAGCAGTATCATCCTCATGATCTTCATTGGCATACTCTACATGAGCATCTTTGTCTAGAATGTTGTCAGAACCTTGATCATCATCAGCAGGGGCATTATTTATAGTATCTGAATCAGAATCAGAGCATACAATTCTAGCCTTCTTTAATTCCTTGACTATTTTTTTTTCTTCTCCTTTATCTCAGAGGGCTGACTTATTGGGAGCACCCATGAGAACCTATACAATGTCCTTATATCCATTCTTGTAAGATAATGAAGGTTGGATCCTTTTGACCAATCAAAATCTTCAGATTAGGAGTTCAGAAGATACAGAGAAAGAATTCTGCCTAGGTTTGGAGCCTGCAGACAATCATGGATGCTTTGTAAGATCACAGCAGCCCATGAGGTCTTATTCTTCAAGACCACTTTTGTCATCAACTCAAATGTATGCTTTGAGATTGTATTATGAGACCCTGGCTTGCAAAGTAATGTTATGCCTACTATATCTGATAGTAACTTCCATTTCTGATTAAAAAAATTCCTCTTTAGTGAGCCTGATTTGGCATCATTGCACTCACACCATTTGAGGGACTTTTCTTTGTCTTTTTTAGACACACTGTCTTCCTCCTCATTACTGCATGATGGCAGTTGAAATGCTTTCTCCAGCTTCCTTGGATATATCTTAATATTCAAGCTTCCAATTATGGACATTAATGAGGACTTGGAAGATGAGAGCCTTGCTTTACTAAATAGTTCAAGAAATTCAGTTCTGAGAATCACAGATGGCTCTGACAGTAGATATTCTAACCCTTGACCTTCCAGAAGTTGAATCACTTATTTAATCTCATCACTAGCATGTTGAAAGCCATTTCTGATTATTACATACCCTTCTAGAAGATCCTTTGAGCTTTTTGGCACCATTTTTGAAGAAAATGAGTCATAGAGTCTGCGAGAAAGGAAGGGTCGTCTCGACGTCTAGTTAGGGTTTAGAGTGTGGAAAGTGTGATTTAATCAACATAGCACTATTTATAGGTGTATTACAATTTATTGTTAAGGTGTGATGTTGATTAGACTTAATTAATTGATGTTTTAATTAAGCAATCCCATCTCAGAGGGTCCGCTGAGATGGAAAGCTTGACCGCTAGGACAAGGAAAACTTAACCGCTGAGACGACTTAGCAGTCTCAGTAGTAACCACTGAGATAACTTAGTTGTCTCAGCAGATCAGCTGAGACTGTTTCAGCTAAACTCACTGCCTAGCAGTGAACCCTTTTAAATTGGATTGCCTTACTCTCTCATCATGTCAATAAGTGTTTTATAGCATGACTAACTTTTAGAAAGCTTAAGGAATAAAACAACAAACACGGTAGACAAAATGAAATGTTGAGGCCTATTCTAAGTTCAACATAAAAGTGCACAGTGTGCCTTTGAATATTCTCTAGAGGGGGTGAATATAGTTTTAAAACTTTTTCCCTGCTTATGCACACACAATAAAACTACTAAGTATTACGTAATCAGCAATCCCAATAGCAGAATAAACTAAACACAGATTGTAGGAAATAAAAAACAGAAAACTGTAAATAGGGACAGCAGAGAAAAGCAAACACAGAAGACGCATTATTTTTATAGTGGTTTCCCAAAATGTGGGTAGTCCACTCTTCTACTTCCCTGGTAGGATTGCACTAACTCTGCCTGAGTCTTTTGATAAGGAGACTCTCAGAACCACTGAGTCTTTTGATAAGGAGACTCTTAGAACCACTGAGTCTTTTGATAAGGAGACTCTTAGAACCACTGAATCCTTTGACAGAGGGATTAATAAAACATGTTTACAGTTGATGAATAAAGAAGAAGAAAGAGAGAAAGGACAGAATAGAATTTTGCTTTTAGAATTCTCTATAAGTTATTTGATGCTTCTGTTTATCACTAGATCTGAATATAATGAACTCTTGCTTATGATTATGATGATTGCAAGGGTTATTGGCTTGATCCTTATTCTCTGAGCACTTCTGTAAACTTGTTGCTGTGTGATGATGAAGAAGAAGCAGCTATAATTTTCTTGTGCAGAGAGATAACTTCTTTTCTGTCATAGGGTTTGAGGAGGAAGAAGAAGAAAGCCTTGTACTACCGATAGAAAATATGTGATCAAATCCTTGTGTTTTTCTCCTCCACTCAGCATACTTATTCTCCATGATTGGAATTTGAATTTCTTTCTTCTTTTGGGATGTCCTGAAGAGGAATTCCTATTGGACAGTTGATTTCCATTTCTTTTTTTGTTCCCGACCTGTCCATCAGATTTGAATACATTCCAAGAATCTTTTTGCTGTCTCCTGGAATACTCCATTCCATTCTTGGCAATAAACGAGTCGTTGGAGAACTGTCTTCAGCATTGTGGACCTTCTAAAAAGGTATTAAAAGGACAGCTTGGCATGCGATAGCACCTAGCGCAGGCGCTAGCTCTTATTAGGCAAGTTCAGGAGGCAAGTATAGAAGGCGATAGTGCCAGGCGGTAGTGTATAACATTGGTGGTAGCGCGGATTTTTGGAATGGTTTCCTTGGAATGAAGATGCGCACGTGGAGAAGGTTTCCTAATCCGGGATAGCCCCGACGGTAGCACTAGCGCAGGCACTAGCTCCAACGCTATAAAAAGGACCGCTTGGCTCCTTATTTTTCATCCTCTCCCACTCCTAAATTCCAGAGCTTCATGCCACATCATATAGAGGAAGGTTTAGAGAGATACTCCTACAAATCCATGAAGGCTTAAGGAGATCCATGGAGAAGATTTCAACACGCTTCATCATCGTGATGAAAGACCGCATTGACTACGAGCATACTCTGTGGGACTTTGTCTACTTCTTCAGAGATCCACATAAAGGGAGTTTTTCATATTGTTATTGTCTCTTTATTATTGTAATCGCCTAGAAATTCGCATCGTGTTGGCGACTAGGTCTGGGTAGGACTTAGGGAAGAAATTTGCCTCGTGTTGGCGACTAGGTCTAGGGTGTAGATCAAGGGGGTGCTCGACATCGTATCCGAGGGAGGATTGGCTAGAGCGGCTTGAGGCCGTATCTGGGGGAGGATAGGCTAAAACCACCAGTTCGTGGCGATACGTGTCGGGATAGAAAACGAAAAGAATTTTTACTTCTTCTCCTTCGATTTCTAGCATCATAGAAATCTAGTTTTGTAATCAACTTTATCAATAGTAATCATGTCTATTTTTGTGTAATAAAATTGGTTTGTTCTTCATTTCTCTAAATTGTTTATTTATCTCTCTTTCATTATAAAACAATTTAGATCTTTATTCAAAATCACTATTTTAATCTCTTATTATTTCAAGTCATTCAAAATATAATAAAAGTTTTTAAAACCCTTATTCACCCCCCCCCCCCCCCCCCCCAATAAGGTCGCCTACAGATCCAACAAGTGGTATCAGAGGGGTTTTATTCCAAATGGTCTAACAACCAGGAATAATGGCGTCTCATGATCTCGCTTTTATTATTGGGGGAAAATTTTATGAAGAAGAAAAATCTCTTGCCCCACTTTTATTCAAAGAGAGAAATTATAAAGGGTGGAAATTTCTAATGGAAAAATTTATTAAAACTGTAGATATCGAAGCATGGAATATAGCAATAATAAGACCATCAGATGAAACAAATAAAAAAAACATCGCCTATATGCAAAGGATTTGAATATTATCTTTTGTGCTTTATCTCAAGAAATTTTCAAATTAATATATTGTTTTTTTAGTGCATACAAAGTATGGAAATTTCTTGAAGAAATGTATGATTTTCCTCTCACAGGTATGGAACAAATGCAAGAAGTGGAGAACATACAAGCCTGCACAAATGGTCAAGAAAGCTTCTCTCATGATGGATCAATGGAGTGCACATCAAGTGGAAAAGAAGAAATCCTATCTTTGGAAGAGGAATGCCAAAAAGATGTAGATAACAAAGGAACTCTATGCTCACATCACACCGCTTCCAAAAGCACTATAAGGAATTCAAATTCCCATATTGTTTGCAATTCTATTTCTAATTTACAATTACTACAAATTACAAAGTGAAAAATTAAGAAATAAAAAATGCTAATTGCAAATTGCGCTTAGAAAATAAAGATTTAAAGGCAAAAATTAATGTAGAATCAAATTCTAATTTATCTAGTTCTACCCATGTCTCTTTAATTGAAAATTTTACACCTTGAATAGAATTTAATGATTTAAAAGAAAAATACAAGGAACTTGAAAAGAAACTTCTTTTTCTAAGAGAACATAATGAAAAATTGTCTTTAGAAAATTCAACGTTGAAAAGTGATTGTGCTATGTGTAAAAGTTATAAAATTGAAATTAAAGAGATGGATGAAACATTTGAAGAATTTAGAAATAACTATCAAACTCATATTGACTCTATTGTTTCCACTCTTAAGAATAGCACAATTGCTTATAATAAAGCTAGACATAATCTTATGATAAAAAATGATGAATTAAAATCAAAAATCAACTTGCTTATGAAAATTATGAATAAAAATTCACAACACACAAATTCACAATATCAAGCAATATCCATAATCAAGTTGAATATGAATATGAATATCTTAACTAAGCCCAATAATGAGAATAAGAAACACAAAGTATTTGTAAATCAAAATCATCATTATTTACAAAATCTTATTTCTCCCAACTTAAAATTAAAATTACACAAATTTCCTATGAACGATGCTTTCAATAATCGTAATCTTCAAGATAGAGATAATCACAATGGAAATTTGATACATAAGAATAACATTAAACCAAGGTTTGAATGGAGGCCGAAAATTAAAAATGAAACATTAACTTCACATGAAAGGACCCATTCATGACTATTTACCCACAAACCAACACGTTATATTTGGGTACCCAAAGGAACCACCACACTTGGTCCCCTTTGGATACCTAAAACTCTTATTCATTAAGATATCATCAAATGCATGAAGTATAACACTTTCAAAATGAAATACACAAATTTCTACTTCGTGATATAATTCAATGTCTTTTTTTCTTCTTTTTTTTCTCACCTTAAAAAAAAACTATCTTATCATGGTCATCTTATATATTATTAGAAATATGATTTTACCTTTTAAAGCTTAATAAGTTTATAAATCAAATTATCAAAATTCAAAGTCAAATTTTTATTTTTGATGACCTACCTATCTTTCAAATTCATTGCATATAAATATCATATATCATCCACATAAATTGAATTCAAAAATTGTTATGTGATATTGAAATCACAAATCATAAGGAATCCACCAAAATATATGATTGGGCAAAATTGTATCCGCAAACGATAACGACAAGTGTACCATATCGAAAGTAGTATAGGTTATAAAACCAAGGTCGTATTAGACTCGGGGCAGTTGAATACTCTTACTTCAAGAAATTCTCTATTTTTTTATCAATAGAACTTTGATTGGCTTTGCAGAAGAGAAATTAAAATAATGATTAAAACAATAATAAGAATGATTAGCACTCGATCTTACAAAAAAACCTCAGAGATAAAAATAAGAAGAAAGAACCAAATCACATTCTCTTAATAAAATTGCTTCGATCGTGGTGATTCCCGAATTATGAATGCACCTTGGGTCGAGGATACGCCCACCTATGATTAGAAAATATCAACTAAATTCACATTCTATAATCGATAACCTAATACTTGCATTATGAGGTGAATCCCGTTATTGGCTTTTACTCCAATCTAGAAGGGTAAAGTCAACCTCTCTTGAGAATTGCATTCTACTCTTTTTTTTCCTCGAGTGATCGATTCGCATTACGAGCCTCTCGGCTAATTAAAGTACAAAAAAAAGAACAAGAATTATATATCAAAAATATAATCTCGTTATCTTATAATCAAGGATAAAACTTAAGCATTTTAGAAAAGAGAAAGAGCAACTCCAAATTATTTCATGACTTATATTATTCCTTGGATCATCTCGATCGAGTACTAACTGAGATTTAGTTACTCATTGAGATGAAGGAATTAACAAAAATAAAAGAGTTCATGATTAAAGAAGAAGTGATAATTTATATAGGTGTAGTCAATAATACCTAGAGAGGGGGGGGGGGGTGAATAGGTTTTGCTTATTTTCTTTGTATAATCCTAATGTAACTAGCTGCAGAAAACTCAAACACAGAAAGCACACAAGGATTTATAGAGGTTCCTCAAGACAGGGTGTCTTAAGTTGTCCTCTTTCCCCCTTCACCTTTCTAACAGTGAGTTAGACAAGGCCACAAACTCCAATCTCAGCTCCTTGAGCTTACACCACAAGTTCCTCACAACTTCTCAGATCAAGAGTGATCCTACCTCAGGCACAGCAGCCCTACACTCAGGCTCAACAACCCTACACCTCAGGCTCAACAGCCCTACACCTCAGGCTCAACAGCCCTACACCTCAGGCACAACAGCCCTACAGCTCAGAGTTATGTAACTCCTACCACTCAGAAATCCCACAGATTTCCTACCTCAGACCTATCAAGAAGTCCTACCACTTAAGCTGTCAACACAGCTTTACACACATGCTCAACAGCCTTTCACTCAGGCAACAATGCCTTACAAAGATATAATAGAGTTTGAACTAAATACAGAAGACAAAAGATTTACTCTTAGGTCTTCTGAATCCTTTCTTCAGATCTGAAAAACAGCAGCTTCAGATTTGTATCACCTTGATCTTCTCCTTCAGCAAGGCAGAAGATCAACTTGCCCTTCTTGAGTTAGTACAGGAAGAGCTAACTAATCTTCTTCAGAAGATTAACTCCAGCTTCAAAGAATAACTCCAACTTGCTGAAACGTGAATGCTCGATTGCGGCGTGCAGCAAAAGCTTTTCAATGGAACAGTGCTACTTGTTGGGCCCTAGCTTCTTCTTTTATACCTTCAGAAGGCTTCAACGGCTATATCGATCCTCCTGACACAGTATGGGGCAAATTAGAGTTGCTATTTCCCTTTCTATTGTCGTTTGCGCCAAAAGCAGATCCGGTCAGCACATTTGGATCTGTCTCAGCAGTTGGGCTGAGACAGCTTCCAGTCTCAGCGGTTGGGCTGAGACACCTTCCAGTCTCAGCGACAGCTTCAGTCCCCTTCTCAGCGGTTGCTTCAGTCTCCTTCTCAGTGGATCCGCTGAGACGGCTCCTCGTCTCAGCGGTTCTGACCCTTCGTCTCAGCGGTTCTGCTGAGACAGATCTTCATCTTCTTGTATATGATTTCTTCTTATCTAAGACCATGTTTGGCCCTTCCTTTTGAGTCACCTGTGCCTGTATATCCTACACAAATATAGCTTTGTTAAATACAATATGTCCTTAGCATTGAGAGTGATGCCTCTTTAAATCAAGGTAATATTGAGGGCAATATACCCAACAATCTCCCCCTATTTGAAGAAGGCAGAACATCCCCAAGCTAAGGTACATAAACAGCAAAAACATATCTTGATCTGTAGCAAAGGCCCTAACACCCTAGGCATTTGCACTGGCCCTTTCTCCCCTTTCTCCAGCATTGGTACTGGCCCTATCTCCCCCTTTCTGGTTTCTTCAACCTTAACCTGCTATGGATAGAGGGACAACATCTATAGATCCCTTTGGATCAACCTATAGGCTAACCTATACACTCTTAGCATTTGCCAACTTCCCCTCAACCTGAGCTGGGAATTTACTCCCCCTCAATTGGAGAGTTATTTTATGTAATAGCTGATCCGTTTCAATTTGAACATCCCATTTAAGCTACTGAATACTAGAGATAATAAATATGGAGTACATATATCAATAGTAACAAACACAATATTATGATAGGCTGGTTCTTCTAAGATGGACCCTGGGAAGAACTTTCTCCATCTGTAGACTTTCGTTTCCTAGCTTCAGCAGCAGCCTTGATCTTCTCCTTTACTTTGAAGTACAGAAGTGTCTTGGGAAGATATCTTGTGGGAATCCTTAAAGGAGTTTCCCTTCTTACCATGTTTTCTTTGAGAATCCTTTCCCTTAAAGATTCCCTTTCAAGGTGTTTGATCCACTCAGCAGCTGAATAGACATGGTCAATGTCCTTCATTGTATTTCCATGGCTCACCCAGGTATTGACAACAATTGTGTCCAACTCCAGATTGTCATAATCATGGAGTGGATCCTCTAATCATTCCATTCTTTTCTGTGTCATGTATTCTTCAGCAGTTTGAATACCCTCTACCCTTCGCCTCTTTGCGGCTCTCTCATCAGCAATCAGATTTGATTGACTTTGGAAGTCAAAGTCTTCATCTCTGTTAGGGTTCAAGACTGGAAGATTCAAAGCAATTCTTGTTCCTTGCAGCACTTTTAAGCTTGATTCCCATTGATTATCAGTGACCTTTCTGACCATGGTAAGGATATTTTCTTGAATAGCACTGGAAGCATTGTTGACCACTTCCACCACTTGCTTGCTGGCTTCTTCTTGATTGGAGAGTATCAGTTTATGGGAGGACTCCATGTTGTTATATAGCTGTATGTGAGCTCCTTTCAGCTTAGCATGTAGATTGAGAATCTTCTCCTCCCCTTCTTTGTTATTTTCTACTATCTTCTTCTCTATTTCAGAATGTTGATTCAATATGGATTGAGAGAGAGTTTGAAGGGTGATGTCCACATCATCTAAAATGTATTCCTTTGCCTTGTCAATGTGGGACTTGACTTGGTTGCTTGATGTGTTGACCACTTGTGCCATTCTGGCAACAGCTTTTTCCCAGACATTTTCATTTTTGTAGAGCTGATTCTTTACATATGTGATGTCCTTTGTGGAATCCCCTTGATGGTCTGCAATATTCTTCAGAACTGTGTGCTGGGCAGCAATAGTATTTTTGGCCATTTCAAACCATCTTGTCATCTGCAGAAGGAAATGATCTGATGTAGTTTTGACATCATCAACCTGGGCATTGATGAGTCCTGATCATATACACTTTTATGGACTCATCTGGGCCATCTATTTAGTCTTTTCACTGCACTTTAGCCCTGTTTTAGCTCATATTGGTCATTCTATGCTAGGTGCACTTATAGGCCCATTTTGGTGTGATTTCATTGCTTTTCTTCATTAGTAGTTTTCTTGCGTGTTAGGTGCCACTTTCAGTGGCTGGATTCGAGGTTGTGCTGGAATTGGAGTCGTGCAGGTGTTCCCGGTGCAATTCTGCACAGGAACACTGCGCACGATCACCGGTTCTATTGCGCACGACCACTGGTCGTGCGCCACTGATCGTGTGCACTTAACCCTTTTTATGAGTTCTGTTTGGTGCAGTGCGCACGACCATCTACGCCACTGCTCGTGCGCACTTACCATTTAATTTCCGAGTTCTGTTTGCTGTAGTGCGCACGACCATCAACTACAGTGCGCACGACCACCGGTCGTGCGCCACTGGTCGTGCGAACATGTTATTTCATAATTTCTGTCTTTGCAGGTTCTGTCCAGGCAGAGCGCACGATCACCGAATTCTAGTGCGCACGACCACTGGTCGTGCGCCACTGACCGTGCGCACTGTTTAATTCCAGCGCCTATAAATTCCCTGCTCGCGATTTAGGTCAGCGGCCCGCCGTATTCCGCCGTTTTCTGCTCCAGTTCGTCCGACTTCGCCCCTCCATCGCCGCCCACCATCTAGAGGTGCTCCGGGCTTGCTCTTCACGCCAATCTTGAGCCGGAGTTTCCTCTCGGCCTCCTCCTTCATCCAAGAGCTCCAAAGGAAGACCTAGCCGCCATTACCATCAAGCAAGAGGAAGTTTGCAACCTCTACCGGATCGTGACACGAAGAAGACGGGTCCATTGGAGAGTCGTGACAGCTCTCTCTACCCCGGACGTAGTTGCGGACCGAGCTTGGACGCGGATTGACAACCCGGCAATTCCAACCGTGAATCTCCAACGAGCCTTCGGATTCGGTTGATTTCTTGCCTTATTCTTCTCTTATTGATTGTTGTAATAGCTAGATCTATATATTTTGATGAAGTTGCACTTAGACTTGCTTCTATTTATATAGATTTCATGTTTGTGTGAAATGCTTTTGTGGTCTATGTGTTTATGAGGAGCGCCACCATCCATTTTCCACTTCACCACCGCGTTCGTGTGCCGCACTAGCAATTGCTAGTGGCGTGCTTGTCGAAGAGGTGCTTGCGACCCTCACTCCGCTAGCCTACTCGTCCATCCGCCTACCGAAGCGTGGCATTGCGGCCCGTATTCCATCCCGCCTAACGAAGCAGTGCGCTCAAGGCCTGCACAGTTCAATTCCGCTTGCCTACTCGTCCATCCACCCTTTCGACGCAGCGCGCTCAAGGCCTGCCTAGTCTCCATCCCGCCAAGCGAAGCACTGCATAGCGGCATTGCATAGGAGTAGTTATAGTTATTTTCTTTTATTTTCCAAAAGCCAAATCACCCCGTTTCCGCATTCCATCCGACTCAAGGACTTCGATCTCAAGTCCTTCCTCGAACGTTAACTCCACCTTACTGTGTTCCTTGAGAGATTCGATACTCGGGGATTACTCCTCGTTTTATATTACTTGAACGATCGGTACACTGCCGTTTCGTGTCGCAGTCGAGCTACCGCCTATAGCGGTGTGCAGGATTTGCGCATCAAGTTTTTGGCGCCGTTGCCGGGGAACACAGTCGTGTGAGTTTTCTGGAGAGGGAGAATTTGAGAGAAAAGCCCTTCCATTTGTAAATTGCATCTTTTATTTTATTTCTGTTCTCTTTATTCCTCCTTCTTGTTTTATATCAGGTTGCTTTAGTAATTTCTATTTGGTTTAGTATTTGCACAATAGCATTTTTATTTTGAATCGTTTTATCTTCGCACTATGTGGGCACATCTCAATTTCCGTTGTCGTTGGTGTGGAGCTACCTCCCACTCTAGTGATGAATGCCCTACGGAGAATAGTAGGCATAATTCTTATAGCCCAGCATATGGAGCACCGACTTCGTCTGGTACTCCATATGGTGCGCGTAAGTCTTATGGCTACTCTGCTGAGCCTTTACCATCTTACTTCTTTTCGGCTCCAGCCCCCGCTGTGCCAAAGAAGCCCGCTAGGCAGTGCCAGTTTTGTCGGAGCACAGACCATGCCCTGAAGGATTGTGCTGCTTTTCGTCGCCAATTGGATGAGGATGATGAGCCGGATATCCGGATCGTCCCAACTCCTAACTCTGGCGGCACACCTTCAACATCCGGTTTTGTGTCTTTGCCACCTTCACATCTTGAAGGGTATGGCGTTGACACAGTCACCAGATGTGTGGCTGATCTGGGCACCGATATTGCTGAGCCCATTCTCCCAGTGCATCCACCACCTCTAGTGGATTCGATTCTTTGTGAGGAATCGGTGCTCGACTTTTATCCGAGCACTATTCCTCTCCCTGTTGTGCATACTACACTCGTCTCTGACGACATTGTTGATGATGTGTCGCAGGAGGAGGCGGTTGATCTGAGTGTTGTGCCTATTCCTATGGAGGAGGACAACCTTCTAGGTGAAGAGGAATTTTCCTCAGCACCGGTGGAGGAAGTCCAAATCCTAAGCCTGGCCACCGTTGATCCCGCCGAATCTTGTAGCATTGATGACAATGCAAACATTATTTTACTTCCCCAACCTGATGGGAGTGAGTCCGGGACCACTCCCCCGATTTTTGATTATTTATGTCATTCTTCTCTTTTATTTCCTGACCCCCCTTCTTCATCTAAGCCTGTGCAGGTTGAGTCTTCACAGGTACATCAGGAGGACTTGGAGCATGATGCTCAAGTCAATGATGAGAGCATCCTCTCATGTGAGGAGGTTGATCCCCCCTCCATTGAGGAAGCTCCACTCATTGCCTTTTCCTCCTGCCGCCTCCCTGTTGACGATACCTTGCTAGGCAAGGATAGTTTTGGTGAGATGAGTGAGGACCAGGCCTCCTCCTCTTCTTACTTTCTTTTCCCTCTACCTGTGAGGAGCAGGTATTTATATTCAGGTAGAGGCGTGACTGTTCTATCACCGTATCGGTACCCGCTACCGACACGGATATTAGGCCAGTTACCTGTCCACTTCTCCTTCCACAGGCCCATTAGCTAGAACTGTTTTATTTTAGAATAAGTCGTGCTGGGATGACAATAACCCCAGTGGTTATCTTTCTTTTCTGCATTTTTATTTCTTCTAATCATGTTTAGTTAGTAGTATTTCTTTTTCAGTTTTCTATTTTCTTTTTGCGGAACTGACCCCTGCAGGCATCTTTTTCTGGATGGCGGATGCTGCAGCTTAGTCGTGGTTTAAACGCCAATCTTCTGGTGTGCTCATTTCTGAGCACTGGGTACTCTCTTTCCCTAGCTTTTTCTGATTTTCATGTCATATATTATGCGGATTGTTTAGTTTAAGTCTGGGGGAGAGTAGTTTTGTTTACCCGCTCACGTGCACTATTGCACTGCATGCTAGAAGATTCCATTTAAAATGTTTTGTTTATTTTCATTGCACACCACATCACCCACTTGAGCGCGTACTCATCTGTTTGCTTGCTCTGTTGTGAATTTAATTCTTCTGCTTATTTGGGAAAGTTTAGGTGATGGCTTAGGACTATGTAGCAGAGTAAAATGTTGACTCTAGTAGTGCTCCTAGTCGAGTGCTCGGTTGCATAGAAATTTGTGTAGAGTAGACTTCTTTTTATACTATGGTTTTATATTTTTCTCTATTAGTGTAAATGTTGTTTACTCTACTCAAATGGTGAATCCGGTGTGAATCAAACGGTAGCGTAGGGATGTGTGTAAACGATCGCTAGACTCGTATTGCTTGAGTCGGGAGAAAGGAGAATCTTTCTCGGTGGCTAGAACTTGCCCCAAGCGATTCTTGAAGCATGGGTATACGGTTAGTCAATTGTGTGAATGTGATATAGGCCATCATTTTGGCCCGGTTGAGCCTTTGTGCCTATTCTTACCGCTATATCCTCGCTAGACCAGTTGTGCCTACCCGTTCTTTGATTCAGCCCCACTTTTATTTCACCAAAGCCCAAAAGCCAATCCTAGTCGCACACCCAAAATTTGAGCTTTAGCTGTTTATTATTTTCATGAGTTGGGTTGTTGATGTGGTAATATGTTTGTGAAGTTGTGGATGTGTCCTTTTGTTTAATTGCTGAAAATGATAAGAAAAGAAAAAAAAATGAGAAAAAGAAAAGAAGTTAAAAAGAAAGGAAAGAGAAGGAATGTTTAATTGAAAATCTTTATGTATAGATTTATGTTTGGAAGTAGGCGGTGCACGCACCCATGCTGTTAAGTCCAAGTCTGGGGGTGCTGTGTACCCGCATGTTTGTGTGGTGAATGAGGATAGTTTCCTGCATTAGCTCATTTGGGTTTAGTGCTTGAGCCGTCGTTTTTATCTTTGTTTATCCTCACCTAAACCCAAGCCTCATTTAAAACCTAAAGTCCTATTGATTCACGCATTTGAGTCAAACCAGTGCCGTGGAGAGAATGTGACCGGGCAAGCCTATGGTCACCGACACCGATGGATTTCGGTGGAGTTTATCCGACACCCCAATCTTGAGCAATGCTCATCTCAGCGTTTAGTTTACTTTCTCCGTATGCATGACCGAACGATTCACCGTTTTTCACCATTTTGAGTAGTTGTTTTAGAAATATATAAACTATTTTTATAATCAGAAATCTTTTCTACTATTTTTCTTATGCACGTGAGCATGCGAATTCGCATGGTACTCTGTAGTATAATCATTAAGCCATCTACTGTTCTTTCCTAGTTCGCTTAAAATTTGTTTGCTCGGGACGCGCAAACAGTTAAGTCTGGGGGTGTGATGAGTCCTGATCATATACACTTTTATGGACTCATCTGGGCCATCTATTTAGTCTTTTCACTGCACTTTAGCCCTGTTTTAGCTCATATTGGTCATTCTATGCTAGGTGCACTTATAGGCCCATTTTGGTGTGATTTCATTGCTTTTCTTCATTAGTAGTTTTCTTGCGTGTTAGGTGCCACTTTCAGTGGCTGGATTCGTGGTTGTGCTGGAATTGGAGTCGTGCAGGTGTTCCCGGTGCAATTCTGCACAGGAACACTGCGCACGATCACTGGTTCTATTGCGCACGACCACTGGTCGTGCGCCACTGATCGTGTGCACTTAACCCTTTTTATGAGTTCTGTTTGGTGCAGTGCGCACGACCATCTACGCTAGTGCGCACGACCACCGGTCGTGCGCCACTGCTCGTGCGCACTTACCATTTAATTTCCGAGTTCTGTTTGCTGTAGTGCGTACGACCATCAACTACAGTGCGCACGACCACCGGTCGTGCGCCACTGGTCGTGCGAACATGTTATTTCATAATTTCTGTCTTTGCAGGTTCCGTCCAGGCAGAGCGCACGATCACCGAATTCTAGTGCGCACGACCACTGGTCGTGCGCCACTGACCGTGCGCACTGTTTAATTCCAGCGCCTATAAATTCCCTGCTCGCGATTTAGGTCAGCGGCCCGCCGTATTCCGCCGTTTTCTGCTCCAGTTCGTCCGACTTCGCCCCTCCATCGCCGCCCACCATCTAGAGGTGCTCCGGGCTTGCTCTTCACGCCAATCTTGAGCCGGAGTTTCCTCTCGGCCTCCTCTTTCATCCAAGAGCTCCAAAGGAAGACCTAGCCGCCATTACCATCAAGCAAGAGGAAGTTTGCAACCTCTACCGGATCGTGACACGAAGAAGACGGGTCCATTGGAGAGTCATGACAGCTCTCTCTACCCCGGACGTAGTTGCGGACCGAGCTTGTACGCGGATTGACAACCCGGCAATTCCAACCGTGAATCTCCAACGAGCCTTCGGATTCGGTCGATTTCTTGCCTTATTCTTCTTTTATTGATTGTTGTAATAGCTAGATCTATATATTTTGATGAAGTTGCACTTAGACTTGCTTCTATTTATATAGATTTCATGTTTGTGTGAAATGCTTTTGTGGTCTATGTGTTTATGAGGAGCGCCACCATCCATTTTCCACTTCACCACCGCGTTCGTGTGCCGCACTAGCAATTGCTAGTGGCGTGCTTGTCGAAGAGGTGCTTGCGACCCTCACTCCGCTAGCCTACTCGTCCATCCGCCTACCGAAGCGTGGCATCGCGGCCCATATTCCATCCCGCCTAACGAAGCAGTGCGCTCAAGGCCTGCACAGTTCGATTCCGCTTGCCTACTCGTCCATCCGCCCTTTCGACGCAGCGCGCTCAAGGCCTGCCTAGTCTCCATCCCGCCAAGCGAAGCACTGCATAGCGGCATTGCATAGGAGTAGTTATAGTTGTTTTCTTTTATTTTCCAAAAGCCAAATCACCCCGTTTCCGCATTCCATCCGACTCAAGGACTTCGATCTCAAGTCCTTCCTCGAACGTTAACTCCACCTTACTGTGTTCCTTGAGAGATTCGATACTCGGGGATTACTCCTCGTTTTATATTACTTGAACGATCGGTACACTGCCGTTTCGTGTCGCAGTCGAGCTACCGCCTATAGCGGTGCGCAGGATTTGCGCATCAGGCATTCAGCTCAGTTCTTACTGCAACCACTCTTGACTCCATTCTTTGCTCACTGGCCTGGATCTCCTGAGTCAAAACAGCTCTTATTGCATACAATTCATCCCTTATCTGAGCAGAGACATCATGGACCTTTTCAACAACAATCTCTTTCGTAGACAACATCTGACCCTCAATCATGGTTTGTATTGAGTTTAATAGGTCAGATGTGTCCAGAACAACAGCTGGTTTTGCCTGGGTAAAATCCTTTTCAACCAGCTTTTCAGCTCCACTTTGAGCATTAGCCATTCCATCATCAGGGATCTTCTCCCCCTCAGATGGGGCATTAGGTGTACCTTGTAGATTTGGAGGGGTTTATTCATGTTGATGTTCTCCCCCACTACCATACCCACCTCCTCCTTCATAGGCTGGGCTATGTTTCCTCCTTGGGGCATCCATAGGAGGAAAATTTTGTCTAAGGTCACCTGAAAAATGATTGATGAATTAGACACCTAGACTATACTATTGATAGAGAAGAGAGGCCTAACTGAAATCCTAATTTACCATGGATATGTGAGTTGGGAAATTCATCTTCAGCTTGAGGAACAGCTGGATCAACATTCATCTGAGTTGGCTCAGGATTGGCTCAACTTTTCTTTGGGGCTCCTCATTCCTTCTTGTCCTGGGGACATCTTCATTATCTAGGTTCATTGGGTTGCTGCCAGATCTAAGGTCAGACCCATGAATGTCCTCATTGTCAGACCCATCTGACTTTGAGGATGAATCTGATTTCTGCTGGGATGGCTCTTTCTTTTTTTCCTTTGCCACATATGGCTGGCTCATAGGGAGCACTCTGGAGAATCTATCCAGAGTCTTAATGTCCATTCTTTTGAGATAATGGAGATTTGACCCCTTGGAGTTTGCAAAGGTCTCTGAATGACTATTCTGTAGGTACAGAGATAGTATTCTTCCCATATTGGGGGCTTGTAGAGATTCCTTTATCCTTTGAAAAATAACTTCTCCCCATGAGGTTTTCTTGGACAGAATTATCCTAGTCATTAGTTCAAATATGAACTGTGAGACAGTATCATGTGAACCTGGCTTGCATAGGATAGCTTTGCCCACTATATCAGACAACAGCTTCCCCTGTTGATTGAAGAACTTCCTCTTTAGACAACTGCTTTTTGTATCACTGTATCCTGTCCATTTTAGGGCAGTCTGCTTATCCTTTTCAGATATCTCCTCCTCTTCAGTGTTACTGCAGGGAGTTAATTTCAGTCCCTTCTCCAACCTTTTAGCTGTAATATTTATCTTCTCATTTCCGACATTGGACTTCAGGATGGTTTTGGAGGGTGATAATTTGACATGGTTGAACCATTCCAGAACTTCAGTTTTGAGAATGCAGCAGGGTTCAGACAGCATATGCTCCAGACCTTGAGCTTCCATTAGATGAATCACGTGTCTTATTTCTTCTGAGGCATGAGAGAATCCATCTCTGACGATTTCATAGCCCTCCAGGAGATCTTTTGAGCTTTTTGGCGCCATGGAATCAGAAAATCGAGACGCTGAGACGGGAGAGAAGATGAATCATCTTGTCGGCTAAGGGTTTGGCTTTGTGGTGTGTTTTAAGTTACAGTGTATCTATTTATAGAATTTCAGTTTCATTTTTATTAACCCTAGGCTTTTAGACTTAATTACCTTATTGTGTTAAGGAGTTTTGGGTTAATTATTAGATTTCATATTGAACATACCCCGTCTCAGCGGTTCAGCTGAGACGGAGACCTAGGCCGCTGGGATAGTGAACTGTCAACTGCTGGGACATTTTGCTTGTCTCAGCGGTTCAGCTGGGACAGTGAACTGTGAACCGCTGGGACAGTTTGCTCATCTCAGCGGTTCAGCTGGGATTTTTCTCAGCTGAATCAGTTGAACATACTCCTGCAGTTTAGCTGATCATAGGGTTTAGACCTATTGTAGATATTTTGGCTGAAGATGTGTCCTAGTCATGTCACTAAGTTGTAGTTTACAATAATGTAACGTTTGATAATTCACCATTCATAATCAACAACAGTGACAGCTACTACTCATATATTTAGGACTATTCTATACTAAGCATGCCAAGATCAATTTTGAATGCATTGAATTTAGATTCATCCAGTGGCTTTGTAAAGATATCAGCTACTTGTTTGTCAGTGGGGACAAATTTAAGACAGATGTCTTTACACTCTACATGTTCTCTAATAAAATGATATCTAAACTCTATATGCTTAGTCCTGCTATGAGAGACATTATTTTTAGCAATAGATATTGCACTGGATGAATCACAATACAAAGGAGATTCCCTTACCTTGAGGTTGTAATCCTCCAATTGATGTTGTGTCCAAAGGAGTTGTGCACAACAGCTACCTGCAACAATGTATTCAGATTCGGCTGTGGATATTGCCACACTGGTTTGTTTCTTGCTGCTCCATGATATCAATCTTCTCCCTAGGAATTGACAAGTACCACTTGTACTCTTCCTGTCTTCTTTACAACCTGCAAAATCTGCATCTGAAAAGCCTATTAGTTCAAAGTCATTGTTCTTAGGGTACCAAAGGCCAAGATGCAAGTTGCCCTTAAGGTATCTCAAAATCCTCTTCATAGAGTTGTAGTGAGATTCCTTAGGACATGCTTGATACCTAGCACAAACACATGTAGAATACATAATGTCTGGCCTACTAGCAGTCAAGTACAATAGGGATCCAATGATGCATGTGTACATGGACTCATCAAAGGCCTTTCCCTTTTCATCCTTGTCTAATGATACATTAGACCCCATGGGTGTTCTCATGGTGGAGGCTGATTCCATCCCAAATTTATTGATGAGCTCCTTAGTGTACTTGGTCTAGGAGATGAAAATTTCATCATCAGACTGTTTCACTTGGAGCCCAAGGAATTATTTGAGCTCACCCATACTGCTCATTTCAAACTCCCCCTGCATTAGATTTGCAAATCTCTTGCAGAGGTTGTCATTAGTAGACCCAAAGATTATGTCATCAACATAAATTTGGACTAAGAGACACTTGCCCCTTGATTCCCTAAGAAACAATGTGCTATCAATCTTTCCCCTCATGAACTTGTTCTTGAGGAGAAAGTTGGACAAAGTCTCATACCAAGCTCTTGGAGCTTGCTTGAGACCATATAATGCTTTCCTAAGAAAGTAAACATGAGAAGTTAGGGTTGGTTGCACAAAACCTGAAGGTTGTTCAACATATACCTCTTCCTTCAAGTCTCCATTGAGGAAGGCTGATTTGACATCCATCTGGAAGACTTTGAACCCCTTGTGGGCAGCATAGGCAAGGAATAGCCTAATTACTTCCAACCTTGCAAATGGTGCAAAGGTTTGATCAAAGTCTATACCTTCCTCTTGCCTGTATCCTAAGGCTACTAATCTGGCCTTGTTCTTGATGATTATACCATTCTCATCAAGCTTGTTCCTGTATACCCATTTGGTGCCAATCACATTGTGTCCCTGAGGTCTTGGCACCAGCTTCCATACTTTGCATCTCTTGAATTGTAGGAGCTCTTCTTGCATGGCTTCAATCCAGAAGGTGTCTTGATTGGCCTCTTAAAACTTCTCGGGCTCCATTTGAGAAAGGAAGCTCAAGAATAGTGCTTCATTATGAGCTCTGCTTCTTGTCAATATGCCTTGGGTATGATCTCCAATTATTAGATCCCTTGGATGATCTCTCAGGTGCCTTGCAGCAGCTGGAAGAGGGTCCTCTGGAGGCTGTGGTTGTTCCACTGGTTCAGCTGTGACTTCACCATCTTGTACCTCTTCTTCTTCAGGAATTGCAGTAGCTGTTTGTGTTTTGTTGCTACTGGGCTTGTCTTGGACAGTCAGCTCATGCATCCCTTCTTCATTTCCTATTAAAATAGAAGAACTAGACCATTCTTTGTAGAAAAGGATGGTCTCATCAAACACAACATGCATAGATTCTTCTACAACATGGATTTTCTTGTTATAAACTCTATAAGCTCTACTATGTGAGCTATACCCAACAAGAACCCCCACATTGCATTTTTCTGCAAACTTTGTTAATTGAGATTTTCCATTATTTAGAATGTAGCATTTGCAACCAAAGATTCTAAAGTAAGAAATTGTAGGTTGTTTGCCTTTCATAATCTCATAAGGGGTTTTCCCAAGGACCTTATTGATGGAGGCTCTATTGAAAACATAACAGGCTGTATTGACTGCCTCAGCCCAGAAGTATTCTGGGAGTGAGGAGTCACTAAGCAATGTTCTCCCAGCTTCTATCAAGGTCCTATTCCTCCTCTCAGCCACACCATTTTGTTGTGGAGTCCTTGGGGAGGAGAACTCTTGGGTGATACCAAATTCTTGACAAAATTTTGTCATGGCTTCAGATTGAAATTCTATGCCATGGTCAGTTCTTGTCCTGACCACAGTACATAGTAGATCATTCTGAATAGCCTTGACATAATTTATAAAGACATGTAAGGTATCTGACTTCTTCTTAAGCAAGAATGCCCATGTATACTTTGAATGATCATCTACAATTAACAAGGTATACAACTTCCCACCTAGGCTCTGAATTGGCTGTTAAAATTTTTGATTTGAATCGTTTAGGAGTAAGCAGGAGTTGTATCAACTGAGTTAAAGCCAAACAACCACAATACCACACAGCAACACAAGAAACTTTATTGAAACACAATCTTCATTTACATTGCGAGGCATACATGGCGAGGCATACATGGCGAGACATGATTCATCAGAATCACGGAGACGAGAAGAACAAAACACACCAAAACAAATCTGGCGGCTAGACAAGCTGAGACCGCATAGACCGCTCGACTCCTGATGTCGCCCGGCTTGACCTGAGATCGCACGAATAGAAACCGGACAGACTGCCAACACTGCTAGACCACACCTCAGACCGCACGAACTGGAGCTTATTGGAATGAAGAACTGAAGCTGTCGTCAGACCGCAACTCAGATCGCCTAACCGCTGAAGGTCGCCTGATCGCTGAGCTCGCTGCGAACAACACAAGAACGAACATAAACCAGTTAGCAGACAGACAGCTGCCGAACTATTTATTCAAGCCGCTGGGAATCACCAAGGAAGAAGATCGCAACCTGCTGATCGCAAATCTGCGAACACAACAAACAGTCAGCTCGCTTCCGAGACCGCCCGACCTCAAAGTGAGACCGCACGAATTAACCCAGGAACAGTTCTTACATTTCTCGTTTTGAATGACGGGCCCTGCACCTCTATTTATAGGCGGGTAGACGGATGTTGTCACAGCACAGGAGAGACACAATCACCACCCGTCAGATCGCCAGCGATCTCATAAGGCAGACCGCGCGATCAGACCTCTTGGACGAACACCCGACCAAGATGCAGATCAGCAGACAAGATCGCGCACAAGTCGCGCGAAACACAAGACCGCGCACAAGTCGCGCGGTCACATAGGTACTCCTTCCTTAGACCACAAGGAGCAAACCAAGAACCATCTGGCCGACTTCAGACAAGTCGCCAGATCGCCAAGACAGACCGCCCGGATAGACGGTCATATAAGAACAACCCGTCCGGTCTTCTAACAAGGAAGACAGGCCAACCAGCAGATCAACTCGGGAACAGACCGCAGCTACAAAGAACAAACTGGCAGAACCAGCAGTCCGCCAGAACAGACCGGCAGAGCCAGACTGGAAGAATACAAGCACAGACCGTGCGGTCTTGGAGGTCTGCCAAAAAACAGACCACCCAGTCTCCACCACTTCACTTCAAAAAATTCAACACTCCCCCTTGAAGTGGGAAGTGGAGACTAGCCCGAGTAAACTCCGCAACCTTGTAAATAGTCCCTTCGCCAGCGGCTTTGTGAAGATGTCTGCGACATTATCCGCACTCCGAACATGCTCGACCATAAGAGATCCTCCCAACACCTTTTCACGAATGAAATGGTGCTCAATCTCAATATGCTTGGTCCTCGCATGACAGACTGGATTATTAACCAGCTTGAGAGCACTCTCATTTTCCCCACGTAGCATAGTGGGACCTCGAACCTCCTCATGAACGTCCTCCACCAACCTCCTGATCCAAACGACTTCTTGAACTGCCAAGGTCGAAGCCTTGTACTCCGCTTCTGTGGTAGATACGGACACCGAGTCTTGCTTTTTGCTGCACCAAGAGATAGATGTGGGGCCCATCATAAAGACATAACCAGACGTTGACCTCCGATCATCCACGTCTCCCCCATAGTCAGCATCCATGTATCCATGCAACTACAAGCTTGACCCTCTCCTAAATAGGAGACCCAAATCAGAGGTTGACATCACATATTTCAGAATCCCTTTTGCCGCCAAAAGATGAGGCTTCCGTGGCTCCGCCATGTACCGACTCACTTTGCCAACTGTATAAGCAATATCAGGCCTCGTGTTGGTCAAGTAAATCAGGCTCCCAACCAGTGCTCGGAACACCAACGGATCAGATAGAACTTTTCCCTCATCCTTCCGAAGTTTATGATGCTGTTCCATAGGTATAGAACTGCTCTTCCCTTCTTCCATGCCAAATCGTTGAACGTTCTGCTCCACATATCCTTCCTGAGAAATGAGCACTCCGCTCTCCTGCCTCTGGACCTCGAGTCCAAGGAAATGGTGAAGCTCCCCCAGATCCTTCATCTCGAACCTGATAGCAAGCTCAGCTCTCAGCCTTGCTACCGCCTCCTTCGAGTTCCCGGTGACAATCATGTCATCCACATACAGCAACACAATAACCCGAAGCGCCCCCTCCTTCTTGACAAACAAGCTAGAATCAGAGTCTGAAGCAAAGAACCCGCAGATTAAGAGATACTCTGCGATGTTTCCATACCACGCCCGAGGCGCTTGCTTCAACCCATATAAGGCCTTCTTCAGTTTGCAGACGTAGTCCGGATGATCCTCCGAGATGAAGCCCGGCGGCTGGATCATGAAGATATCCTTGTCAATCTCTCTGTATAAGAAAGCATTCTTAACATCAAGCTGTCAATCTCCCATCCACAAGATGCCGCCAAGGCAATAACAAATCTGACCGAAGTCATCTTCGCCACTAGACTAAACATCTCATCATAATCTTCACCATACTGCTGTGAGAACCCACGAGCTACAAGGAAAACCTTGTATCGCTCGATCGTGCCGTCAGATTTCTTCTTGAGCTTGTAAACCCATTTGCATGTTACAGGGGTAATGCCCTTAGGTCTGGGCATTAGAGACCAAGTCTCATTATTCCAAAGAGCATCCATCTCTTCTTGCATAGCAATATCCCACTGCTTCACGCCTTTAGCTTTCTCAAAGCTCGACGGCTCCCTTTCATCCAAGGGACCAGCGAAGAAACATGAGACGAAGCTCACCATGTTTCCTCCTGTATATCGATCTGGTGGCTTGATAGTCCTCTTCGACCTCCTAAGAGGTTACACCTGACTAACCACCTCCTCAGCTGCTTCTTCTGTGCAAGCTTCTCTTCCAGACGAACTTGGAGCATCGCTCCCCCTGCTTCCAGAACCTGAAGCCTCCATCTCAGAGCTTGACACAACTGGAGCTCCTGGTGAAACAGGCATTTCTACTTGAAGACTTCCCGCAGCTTTTCCTGCTTCAACAACCGTGCTCTCCGGTAGTTCAACTCCTAAACTCCCCTTGTAAGAAGTCACTTCATCGAACACCACATCCCGAGATACCACTGATCTCCGTGTCTCAGGATCCATGCTCCTCCATCCTTTCTTCCACTCATCATACCCGACAAAGAATAGCTTCCTTGCTTTCGTACCTAGCTTTGTCCGAAGAGCATCAGGAATATGTACACACCAGGTTGACCCGAACACCCGAAGGTGAGCAACACTTGGTTTCTCCTTGAACATCAGTTCATGAGGGGTCTTCATGTTGATAGGACTTAGAGGCATCCTGTTGATGACGTAAGCCGCACAAGACATTCCCTCCGCCCAAAAAGACTTTGGGATACTCTTGGCATGAAGCCAGCATTTGCAGGTTTCCGTCAGATGACAGATCTTCCTCTCTGCAACGCCATTTTGCTGTGGAGTATGGGCACAAGTGAGCTCTCTCCGAACGCCGTGTTTCCTGCAAAAACTTGAGAACTCACCAGAGGTGAACTCCCTACCATTGTCAGTTCTCAATTTCTTCACCCGCAGGCCTAACCGACCTTCCACCAGCTCCTTGAACTCCACAAACTTCGCAAAGGCTTCTGACTTCTCTTTCAGAAAATACACCCAGACATATCTGGTGTAATCGTCAATCAACACCAACATATATATGTTGCCTCCAAGGCTTGGGGTGGCAGTCGGTCCCATCAAATCACAGTGGATACACTCCAACGACGCTTTGCATGTAGTTTGCGATTTATCAAATGGAAGTAAATGAGACTTACCAAACTGACATCCAGCACAAACATGACCGTCTCCATAAGAGGACAAGCTAGGCAAGCCCTTGACAAGGCCCCTTACCGCCACAACCTTCAATTTGTCCATGCCAACATGCCCCAACATTTCATGCCAGATAGCCGCGCTATGGTTGGTCTTCATCTTTTAAACATAGGTACTTGTCGATAACACGAACAAGTCCTTCACCCTCTTTCCAACATGGATAACGTCTCCCTTTATCTCCGGTTGAGTTTTAAGAAACTTCACTTCTGTTGGGCCAAACAGAACGTGATAACCGGCATCGACCGCATTGGTCACAGAGAAGAGATTCTTCTTCATACCAGGCATTTGATAAACACTCCTCAAAGTGAATGGACCCTTATCACTGCTCAGGGAGACAACACCTTCTTGTTCGACAGCATGAACAGAATTATCAGCCGTAATGATATCATCGTTACCTGAGTAAGGCGCCAAAGAAGAGAACTTTGATTCATCCCAGGTGAGATGATGTCCACACCCTGAATCAACAATCCAATCCTCTTCGAAGTTGATAACAGCCAAGGCCTTAATGGGCATCGCCGTCATATTAGCCGCAAAGGCTCCTCCCCATCCAACTTCATTAGACTTTGGCTTCTCCTTCTCTGCTACATGTCCCGACTGAAGATTAACCCGGCAATCTTTCTTGAAGTGGCCGGTCTTATTGCACCTGAAGCACCTTGGTCCATCTCCCTTCTTCTTCCCATCAGACTTAGGAGCATAACTCCTATCCTGCTGACCTGAAGTAGAGGGTCCATCATAACCCGACTTCTTCTTCTCGCACTTCTTCTTCTTCTTCCCAGAGAACAACACATCACTATCTCCCCCAGAGATAGAAGTCCCTGCCATCTATCTTGCCAAACTTTCTTGCGAAGCAAGTAAGTTCTCCAGCTCCAACAGAGATGGTTGAATTGCCCAACCTTGAACTGAGGTCACAAAGGCAAGATACTCCTTCCGCAACCCGCGGATGATATGCCTCTTCAGTTTTGCCTCCGAGATGGGCTCATCAGGGTCCAATGCAGAAATCTCTGCTATGAGGTTCTTCATTTTGAGAAAGAAGGTAGAAATAGAAAGATCACCTTGAGAGGCCTTCGCCAACTCCTTTTCAAGAAACTGTAGCCGAGCTACATTCTTCTTATTGAACAGCCCGTCCAAAGACGTCCAAATCTCAGCAGCAGATTTACACCCGATGATGTGATCAAACAGCTCCGGTGAAATAGCCCTCTTGAGAGTGAACTCTGCCTTAGCATTCGTCCTCCTCCAAAGTCTCACCTCTGCCATATTATCTCCTGCTAGAAACACCTCTTGTGTGTCTTCTCCTCCAACTATCTCCCAAAGATCCTCGCCAAGTAAATAGCTCTCCATACGTGACCTCCATTTCTTATAGCTAGTCGATGTAAGGAGTTCAATACCAAGCCCTCTTGCAAATCCGCATTCCATGGCAATCTAAGTGGTCTCTTCTTCACAAAGACGAAGGCAACTCAAGTTGATCACTACTTATCCACTCCAACAACCTCCCTCTGATACCATGTTAAAATTTTTGATTTGAATCGTTTAGGAGTAAGCAGGAGTTGTATCAACTGAGTTAAAGCCAAACAACCACAATACCACACAGCAATACAAGAAACTTTATTGAAACACAATCTTCATTTACATTTCGAGGCATACAAGGCGAGACATGATTCATCAGAATCACGGAGACGAGAAGAACAAAACACACCAAAACAAATCTGGCGGCTAGACAAGCTGAGACCGCATAGACCGCTCGACTCCAGAAGTCTCCCGGCTTGACCTGAGATCGCACGAACAGAAACCGGACAGACTGCCAGCACTGCTAGACCGCACCTCAGACCGCACGAACTGGAGCTTATTGGAACGAAGAACTGAAGCTCTCGCCATACCGCAACTCAGATCGCATAATCGCTGAAGGTAGCCTGATCACTGAGCTCACTGCGAACAACACAAGAATGAACATAAACCAGTTCGCAGACAGACCGCTGCCGAACTGTTTATTCAAGCCGCTGGGAATCACCAAGGAAGAAGACCACAACCTGCTGATCGCAAACCTGCGAACACAACAAACAGTCAGCTCGCTTCCGAGACCGCCCGACCTCAAAGTGAGACCGCACGAATTAACCCAGTGCACCTCTATTTATAGGCGGGTATACGGATGTCGTCACCGCACAGGAGAGATACAATCACCACCCGTCAGATCGCCAACGATCTCATAAGGCAGACTGCGCGATCAGACCTCTTGGACGAACACCCGACCAAGATGCAGATCAACAGACAAGATCGCGCACAGGTCGCGCGAAACACGAGACCGCGCACAAGTCGCGCGGTCACATAGGTACTCCTTCATTAGACCACCAGGAGCAAACCAAGAACCATATGGCCGACTTCAGACAAGTCGCCAGATCGCCAAGACAGACCGCCCGGATAGACGGTCATATAAGAATAACCCGTCCGGTCTTCTAACAAGGAAGACATGCCAACCATCAGATCAACTCGGGAACAGACCGCAGCTACAATGAACAAACCGGCAGAACTAGCAGTCCGCCAGAATAGACCGGCAGAGCCAGACTGGCAGAATACAAGCACAGACCGCGCGGTCTCGGCGGTCTCCCAAAAAATAGACCGCCCAGTCTCCACCACTTCACTTCAAAAAATTCAACATTGGCAAAGGACCAAACAAGTCCATGTGCAATAGGTATAAACACCTTTCAGTATCCTTGGAGACAATACTTTTAAAGGTGGTCCTAGTTTGCTTACCCATTTGGCAAGCATGACAGGGACCATTTTTAATACATTTTAGTTTAGGACTATTTCTAATAAGGTTTTTAGAAAATAATCTATACATTGTCTTATAGTTAATGTGGGCAAGTCTCTTGTGCCATTGGACACAAAGAGACTCACTTTCATTAGCTACAAGACACACAGAAGAGAGAGAATAATTGCAAATGAAGTCTAAGCAATAAACATTTCCACTCCTAGTGCCTGAGAGAATGGTCTCCAAGTCATTAGACTTTTTGATCAAGCACTTGTCATTGTGCAATTCAATGACATAGCCTAAGTCACATAGTTGGCTTATGCTTACAAGGTTGTGTTGCAACCCATCAACATAAGCTACCCTTGTGATTGAGACTATGCCATTTGAGATCATACCATATCCTTTGGTGACTCCCTTTTCAGATCCACCAAAGATAACTTTGGGTCCATTCTTCACTGGATGGTATCCTTTAGAAGATCCTTAGTTCATGTCATGTGCCTTGAGCACCCACTGTCCAAGTACCATATTTGGTTGAGACTGCTACTTGAACTAACCTGCAACATAGAATTTAATGTACCTTAGGACCCCAACTGATTTTGGGTCCTAGGTTCAGGTTAACACCATAGGGCATATTCCTAGAAAGGGCTGGTTTGGCTTGAGGTTCAATCCTTGCCTTTGGCACATTGGGGTTGTGCCAACAATCATTTGCAAAGTGTCCCACTTTGCAACAGCACCAACACTCATATATATTATATCTCCTCTTCTGAACAGTCCTGGAAGATGAAGCTTCCTGTTTCTGTTCAGTAGGGGATGCAGCTGTTGTTTTCTTTTTCTTATCAGTAAAGGCATGGCTTTTTACCTTCCTATAATCAGTCAAGGCAGCCTATTTTTGTTTGACATCAACACCTTTTAGCTTGGTAGCTAAACATGTGTGGATGGCAGCAGAAACTGGGCTTTTTGGCTTGGTTACAGGATAGCCAACAGCCATGGACATTGCTGAACAATGTTTAGAATTGACAGCCTTAGTTATCTTGAGTGAAGGGGCTGAGGTTCCAAAAACAAAGGGTCCATGATGGGCCATTTGAATTTCCTCAAGCAGAGCCTTGAAGGCACTCAAGCCTAACTCCTTTCTATTTCCATAGCTGTGAGAATTCTTGCTCAAGTTATAGGAACTTCCATTTAATAAGTGACCATGAATACTTTCTTGATCATACTTGTTTGAGGGCATCAAGACTTTCACAAAGGAGGTCTTAGATTCTTTTGAGTCCTTGACCTTTCCCTTAGTGTTGCTAGTAGCTGCCTCCTTGTTGAAACCAACACCTCTCATGTCATGGGAGTTGAAGGTGTCAATAATAAGCAGCACTGTCTTGGGCTTGGAGAACTTAGCCACTAGCATCCTCTCCTTGAGGAGCTTTTCTTCAAGATCCTTAATGATCTTATTCTTGTGGCTTATGGTGCCCACATGGATGATTGACATTCCCCTTAGCTTGCCAATCTTTTTGCTCATTAGAGCTAGTTGGGTAGCATGCTCAATGCACTCATATTTTGATTGCTTTAGGGAAGCAATTTCTTGAGCTTGCCTCTTGGCTAGCATTTTGCTCTTTTTCAGAGCTTCCAGGAGTGCACCATACCTATCAATCAATTGATTGACATCCTCCTCAGAATCTGATTCACTGCCAACTTTAGGTGGAGGAGATTCAGATTCTGGACCTGTTTCATAATCAGAAGAAGAAGAAATGCAGTGTATCAATACATGCTAATGTTCTGAATTGCTGTGGCTGTCCTCATCTTCAGTTATAGCCATCAGCCCATGGTCATCAAGAGTGACCTCATCCTCCTCTTCATCACTATCTGAATGTGATAGAGGGGCCCTGATTCTTATCCTGGTAGTAGGATAGTCTTCTTCCTCCTGATCAGCAAACAACCCCAAGTAGGCTTCCTCCTCACCATCTGAATCTGAAGATGAAGATTCAGATTCACTCCAGCTCTTGCCTTTCTTAGCTAGGAAGGATTTTCTCCCTTCCTATCCTTCTGGTGATGAGGCTTCTTGTCACCTCTTTCCTTTCTTTTGACTGGACAGTCAGCAATGACATGTCCAGGCTTACTACAGCAATATCAAATTATGTTAGTTGAAACATGTTTGCTAGATTTAGAGTCATACCTGTCCCCTTTGGGATGATTCCTCTCAGATCTATAATGATCCTTCTTGGGATGAGAAGAGGAGGAAGGTTTGTTCTTCCATTGTTTCCTCTTGATCATCTTCTTGAACTGCCTTGTGAAGGCAGCAAATTCCTCATCAGAAGAGGGGCTGTCTGATTTGCAACTCTCAGATTTCTCAGATTCAGCAGCCTTTCTTGGAGGTGACTGCACTCTAACCTTGTTCTTCTTAGAGCTTTCAGCTTTGAGAGCAACAGATCTCTCCCTTGTGTGAGCCCTGGAGGAAGAGTCCTCCTCCTTTCTTGCAGAAAGTTGCATCTCATATGAGAGCAGTTTCCCAAACAGTGTATGGGTAGGGGTTTCTCCAAGCCTTGCCCCTTCCCTGATTGCACATACTTTAGTGTCCCAATCTCTAGTTAGTGATCTAAGGAACTTGTCATTAAGTTCATAATCTGTGAACACTCTTCCATAGGTTCTTAGTTCATTTACAATCCTAAAGAACCTTTCATAGAACATGGAGATATTCTCCTGGCTCAGCTGTCTGAAGGCTTCATACTCCTGATTGAGGAGTGACTTTCTATCATCCCTTACTTCAGTTGTTCCCTCCATATAAGCAACCAATGTGTCCCACATTTCCTTGGCAGTTTGGCAGTGTACCAAGTTCTGAAATGTAGTGTCATTAATGGCATTTACTATTATGTTTTGGGCTCTCTAGTCCATAGTGTACAGTGCTATCTCATCATTGGTCAGCTCAGAAAATACCTTAAGTACTTTTCTAGTAGGGTCAATAGTGGAGACTTTCTCAAAGGTATAAGGACCATTTTCGATAGTCAAAAAGATCCTTACCCTTTGCTTCCATATACCAAAGTTTTCTTTGGAGCATATAGGCAACTTCATTGACCCCAACTCCTTCTTCATTCCACTATTGGCCATTTGATTTCAGATTTGACTACTCCTGTATAGGATCTGATCAGACTGTTATGTCCTTTTGATCAACCTCCCTCTGATACCACTTGATAGTTTATATAGGTGTAGTCAATAATACCTAGAGGGGGGGGGGGGGATGAATAGGTTTTACTTATTTTCTTTGTATAATCCTAATGTAACTAGCTGCAGAAAACTCAAACACAGAAAGCACATAAGGATTTATAGAGGTTCCTCAAGACAGGGTATCTTGAGTAGTCCTCTTTCCCCTTTCACCTTTCTACCAATGAGTTAGACAAAGCCACAAACTCCAATCTCAGCTCCTTGAGCTTACACCACAAGTTCCTCAGAACTTCTCAGATCAAGAGTGATCCTACCTCAGGCACAGCAGCCCTACACTCAGGCTCAACAACCCTACACCTCAGGCTCAACAGCCCTACACCTCAGGCTCAACAGCCCTACACCTCAGGCACAACAGCCCTACAGCTCAGAGTTATGTAACTCCTACCACTCAGAAATCCTACAGATTTCCTACCTCAGACCTATCAAGAAGTCCTACCACTCAAGCTATCAACACAACTTTACATATAGGATCAACAGCCTTTCACTCAGGAAACAATGCCTTACAAAGATATAATAGAGTTTAAACTAAATACAGAAGACAAAAGATTTACTCTTAGGTCTTCTGAATCCTTTCTTCAGATCTGAAAAACAGCAGCTTCAGATTTGTATCACTTGATCTTCTCCTTCAGCAAGGCAGAAGATCAACTTGCCCTTCTTGAGTTAGTACATGAAGAGATAACTAATCTTCTTCAGAAGATTAACTCCTGCTTTAGAGAACAACTCCAACTTACTGAAACGTGAATGCTCAATTGCGGCGTGCAGCAAAAGATTTTCAATGGAACAATGCTAGTTGTTGTGCCCTAGATTCTTCTTTTATACCTTCAGAAGGCTTCAACGGCTATATCGATCCTCCTGACACAATATGGGGTAGATTGGAGTTGCTTTTTCCCTTTCTATTGTCATTTGGGCCAAAAGCAGATCCCGTCAGCACATTTGGATCTGTCTCAGCGGTTGGGCTGAGACAACTTCCAGTCTCAGCGGTTGGGCTGAGACAGCTTCCAGTCTCAGCGACAGCTTTAGTCCCCTTCTCAGCGGTTGCTCCAGTCGCCTTCTCAGTGGATCCGCTGAGATGGCTCCTCGTCTCAGCGATTCTGACCCTTCGTCTCAGCGGTTCTGCTGAGACAGATCTTCTTCTTCTTGTAGATGATTTCTTCTTATCTAAGGCCATGTTTGGCCCTTCCTTTTGAGTCACCTGTGCCTGTATATCCTACACAAATATAGCTTTGTTAAATACAATATGTCCTTAGCATTGAGAGTGATGCCTCTTCAAATCAAGGTAATATTGAGGGAAATATACCCAACAAGAAGAGAATAAGAGAATAAGAAGACTATTTTATTGAGTGCAAAATGAAAAGAAATACAAGCTATTGAAATGAAAATTATAACTATTGAAATGAAGGTACAATTGCAAGAAAGAAAGAAGGTTTACAAGAATTACTAAAAACATGAAAATAATGCAAGAAATGAAGAATCTAACTCCTAAATATTTGACCCCTAACTTCTGGTGGAGCTGGCTTTAAATAGGCTTCAAATTGGGGTTACACGCCCTTGGTCGCGCCTGTGAGCAAGGGCATGTAAGGGGCGTGATCGGTGCTAGTTTGGAATGGGCACATTCTGGATTCAATGCGGGTGTTATGTGCGCGTCATGCCCTAAGTCATGCCCATGACCTAGGGCGTGTAATCTTTAAATCTGGCTGCTGGCGGGAATCTTCGGCGAGAAGAAGTGCAGGGCGAGTCACGCCCGTGACCGAGGGCGTGTAATTTTAATTGACGTGGCGACTTGTTCTGGCTGAAGGAAGCGGGTCATGGCTGTGACTTGGGTCACGCATGTGACCTTGGGCGTATAATTGACAATTTTGCTCAGAGTGCCCAGAAAACCTGAAAAACATGAAATGAGCTTAAGTTAGCTCATATAAGTGAAAAGAAATAAATTAAAAGAGATAATTCAAATAAATTACATAAATTCGTATTAAATTAAAATTATACTAAAACATGAGTATGAAAAGTACTCATCAAACACACCCATACTTGAGCTTTTGCTATTCCAGAGCAAAAGAATGAGGAAAGAATTACAAGACATCGATATTTTCTAATTAACTAAAATTTCGTTAAACCAAGAGTAAGTTAAAAGTAAATTCTAGGAATTCAATAATTAAGTCATAAGTTATTGTGATAATTTAAATAGAAATATCTTTTTAACTAAATACTTCTCAAGATGACTATTTAGCAAATGAAATTATAGAAATTTTCAGACAAAATTAGATTGAAATTATAAACACTTTAACATAAAAGAAACTTAAGGAAGAGACACCTTCCAAAATATTGCTCTCTTAATAATTTAGTTTAGGACTAGAAACAATGAAATTGGCTAGGGATAGGTTTTAACGAAATGGCAAAATGAAGAGATACTAAAATAAAGGTGATGAATTTTATCCTCACCTTATTTGAATACGAAATTGTATATGTTTAGGAAAATAATGAATTTTATCGTCTTATTTTTCATGCCATATAATCTTTTTAAAATTTCTCTTCAACTAAGAACCCAAAATGTACATGTTTTAGATGTAATGAATTTTATCCTTTTACATCATGACAAATAATCTTTTAAATGATTTTGGGTGCATATGTTTAGGAAATAAAGAATTTTTTCCTTTTATTCCCATGATATATGATATTTTTTTCTACATTTTTTTTGCCAACAAAGGCTAGGGGTAAAAAAATACTTCTAGTTTATAAATTAAACTATTTTGAGAGCAACTTTTTTTAGTGGAATGAAATTTCCTATGATCTTAAAGTTAATAGAGATTATAATCAAAATCTAGAGATGTTTAGCCAATTTACCACAAAGTGAAGCTATTTAAAATTAAAATGAGAAGTAGTGCTAAATAGATTCTCTAATCGAATTAAAAACATAAAATGTTTCTAAAAACTAAATTACTTAAAATTTAAATTAAGCAAATTCTGATAAAACAAAATATTAGACAAATCAAAAATGTAGGAATACTTATAATCAGACCTCAAACTAGATTTCTAGAAAAAAATAAAAACAACAAGTAAAAGTGAGATATATCTATAAATATATTATTATATTTTTTTTATTCTTGGACTTCCCTAGGTCTTCCCGGTGAAGGGTTCGCAAGGTACTAGGAGGTGCGACGGGAGTTCAAGCTCAAACCTCCCTTTCCATGATATTAGATTTTTATAAAATTTTTTTCTTTTTATAAATTGAAAAGAAAACCTAGAAAGCTATGCTACATCCCCCATACATAAAATTAAACATTGTCCCCAATGTTTAAAACTAAGGATGAAGAATACGTGAAAGGAAAAAGCATAAAAAATGCATGAACATTTAAAGATAAGCAAGGGGTGCCTCCCAAGAGCGCTTTCTTTTTCCAGTCTTTAAGCTAGATGGTTATTGTTAGCTAAACAGAAATTGAAAAGAGAAGGGCACATGCAACTCCATTAATTCACATTTAGGTGAATGTGTCGTCATCAGTCATCCGACTACTCCTCCATTTATCATGTGATTCTTGATGCGCAAATCTCGCACACCTCTATAGGCGGTAGCTAGACTGCGGCACGAAACGGCAGTGTACCGATCGTTCAAGTAATATAAAATGAGGAGTAATCCCCGAGTATCGAATCTCGAAGGAACACAGTAAGGTGGAGCTAACTATTGAGAAAGGACTTGAGATTGAAGTCCTTATATCGGATGGGTTGCGGAAATGGGGGATTTTGGTTGTGGAAATAAAAGAAAATACTACAACTACTCCTATGCAATGCCACTATGCAATGCATCGCTTGGCGGGATGGAGACTAGGCAGGCCTTGAGCGCACTGCGTCGCAAAGGAGGATGGACGGGTAGGCAAGCAGAATCAAACTGTGTAGGCCTTGAGCGCGCTGCTTCGTTTGGCGAATGGATTACACGGGCGGCTATGCCAGGCTTCACTAGGCAGATGGGCGAGTAGGCATGCGGAGTGAGGGTCACAAGCACCTCATCGACAAGCACGCCACTAGCAATTGCTAGTGCGGCACATGAACCTAATGGATGGAGTGGTGGATGACGTGGTGGCGCATCTCATATACACAAATAACCAAATGGTTTCATAGAAATATGAAATAAACATTGTAATTAAAGATCATTGTGCATATCATCCAAAAATACAAGAATCTACCCTACAATATCATTACAATATGTAAGAGAGTAAGAAATCGACCGAATCTGAAGGCTCGTTGGGATTCAAGGTTGGAATCGCAAGGTTGTCAATCTGCGTCTAAGCTCGGTCCACAACTACGTCTGGGGTAGAGAAGGCTGTCACTACCTTCCAATGGACCCGTCTTCTTTGTGTCACTATCCGCTCGGCTTCAATACATGGCTCCCAATCTTGACAATGAAATTTGGGCGGAGATCCTTCCTATTGAAGCTTGTGGATGACGGAGATGGCCGAGGTGATCTCCGGGCTCATGATAGGCGTGAAGAATAGTCCCGGAGCACCTCCTGGTGGTGGAGGATGATGCAGGGGGTGGAAGAGGCGAACATGGCTCGAAAACGGCGGAGCTGGAATGTCGTCCGACCTAATTTTGCGGGCTGTATATTTATAGAAAACAGGGCGCACGATCAGTGGCGCACGACCAGTGGTCATGCGCCCTTGAAGTTGGTGATCGTGCGCACTATGCTCGAAAACCTGCAAGGCAAAACAGCAAAAAATAATAAAGCGCACGATCGAACGCACGACCGTGCGTAACAACGCACGACCAAATTCAGAAAGCAACTTTGGGCTGTAAATGAATGCGCACGATCAGCGGCGCACGATCAGTGGTCGTGCGCAGTATAACCAGTGATCGTGCGCAGTGTTCCTGTACAGATTTGTACCGGGAACACCTGCACGACCCCTGTTCCAGCATAAACACAAATCAAAACCACTGAAAGTGGCACAAAATACAGCATGAAAGACAGTAATGAAGATAAACAAGAAAATACTCCAAGAACGGGCCTAGAAGTGCACTTAGCGTGGAATAATAGATGGCTATTAAATATGAACAAAATATGCCTAAAGTGTAGTGCATAGACTAGATAATCGGCCCAGATGAGTCCATAAATGTGTATATAAATGGGACTCATCACACCCCCAGACTTACCTGTTTGCAAACAAATCCTAAGCAGGCAGGGAAAGAAAAGTAGATGGCTTAGAATTACAATACAGAGTACCATGCGAAGTCGCATGCTCACGTGCATAAGAAATATAATAGAGAAGATTTCTCATTATACACAAACAGTTTATAGATTTCTAAAAGAGTTAAAGCATATTACAACCACTCAAAATGGTGAACTACGGTGAATCATCCGGTCACGCATACGGAGAAAGTAAACTAAGCGGTGAGATGAGCATTGCTCAAGATTGGGGTGTCGGACAAACTCCACCGAAATCCATCGGTGTCGGTGACCATAGGCTCGCCCGGTCACATTCTCTCCATGACACTAGATTGGTTCATAGCGTGAGTCGGTAGGACTTTAGGTTAGAGATGGGGTTTGGGTTACAGTGAGGTAAACAATGATAAACACGAAGGCTGAGCACACCTAAACCCAAATGAGCAAGTGCAAAGCACTATCCAAGTTGCCATAAAACACGCGGATGCACCACACCCCCAGACTTTGACTTGCAGCATGGGTGTGTGCACCGCCTACTCCCAAATACAAATCTCAAACAGATTTTTCAATTAAACACTTTCATTCTTTTTTTTCTTTTCAATTTTTTTTTCTTATTTTCTTTTTCTTTCTTTAGCAATTTCAGAATATTTTTAAGGATGCTCATCCACATTTTCACATTGTACTTCCACAATCAACACCACCAATTTAAAATTTAAACAAAATGCTTGCATTTGGGTGTGCGACTAGGATTGGAGTTCAGGCTTTGGTGAACAATAGTGGAGCTGAACCAAAAGAATGGGGTAGGCACAACTGGGCTAACGAGGAAAACATGATAGGAATGGCACAAAGGCTCAACCGGGCCAAAATGAAGGCCTACGTCATTCTCGCGTACTAGAACTATCCTATGCCAATGCTTCAAGAATCGCTTGGGGCAAGTTCTAGCCACCGAGAAAGATTCTCCTTTCTCCCGACTCAAGCAATATGAGTCTAGCGATTGTTTACACACATCCCTATGCTACCATTTGATTCACACCGGGTTCACCATTTGAGTAGAGTAAACAACATTTACACTAGTAGAAAAATATAAAACCATAAGTATAAAAAGACGTCTAATCTACACAAATTTCTATGCAACCGAGCACTCGACTAGGAGCACTACTGGAGTCAACATTTTACTCCGTTACATAGTCCTAAGCCATCACCTAGACTTTCCCAAATATGCAGAAGAATTAAATTCAACTCAGAGCATGCATACAGATGAGTACGCGCTCAAGTGGGTGATGTGGTGTGCGGAAATGATGAACAATACTAAATAAATGCGATAAAGTTACTTCTAGTATGCAATGCAACATGTGCGTGGACAATGGGTAACAAAAAGCAGCTCTCCCCCGGACTTAATCTAAGCAATCAAACATAAGATAAAACCATGAAATTAAAATGAAGTCTAGGGAAAGAGAGTACCCAATGCTCATAAGTGAGCATACCAGAAGATTGGCGTGTACACCAAGAAAAAGTTGCAGCATCCGCCAGCTAGAAGAAGGACCTGCAGGGGTGAGCTCCGCAAAAATAAAAGAAAATATACAAACTAAAATAAAGTAAAACTAACTAAACAAACTAGATAAACTAACATTGCAAGAAAGGTAAGATAACTACTTGGGTTATTGTCTTCCCAGCACGACTTATTCAGAACTTTAAGAGTTCTAGCTAATGGGTCTATGAAAAGAAAAGTGCACAGGTAACTGTTCTAATATGCGTGTCGGTAGCGGGTATCGATACGGTGATAAAACAGTTACTCCCCTACCTAAATAAAAATACCTGATGAACACAGGTGTGGGAGTAGGAAGTAAGAAGAGGAGTTGAGCTAGTCCTCACTCATCTCACCACAAAATAAATCCTTGCCCAGCAAGGTGTCATCTCCAGGGAGGCAGCAGGAGGAGAAGGTAATGAATGAGGCTTCCTCTACGGAGGGGGGATCAACCTCCTCACATAAGAGGATGCTCTCATCATTGACTTGAGCATAATGCTCCAAGTCCTCCTGAAGTACCTGGGAAGACTCAACCTGCACAGGCTCAGATGAAGAAGGGGGATCAAGAAATAAACAAAAAGAATGACTTAAATAAAAATCAAGCGGGGGAGTGGTCCCGGTCTCACTCCCATCAAGTTGGGAAAGTAAAATAATGTTTGCATTGTCATCAATGTTACAAGGTTCGGCGGGATCAATAGTGGCCATGCCCAAGAGTTGGACTTCCTCCACCGGTGCTGAGGAAAGCTCCTCTTCACCTAGAAGGTTGTCCTCCTCCATAAAAGCAGGCATAACACATAGATCACCAGCATCATCCTGCGACACATCCTCAACAATGTCGTCAGAGACGAATGTAGTATGCACAATAGGGGGAGGAATAGTGCTTGGATAAATGTCAAGCACCGATTCCTCACAACGAATCAAATCAACACATGGTGATATATGCACAGGGGAGATGGGCTCAGCCATGTCGGAGCCTAGATCAGCCACACATCTGGTGACTGTGTCCACATCATACCCTTCAAAACTTGAAGGTGAAATGGACACATAACCGAATGTTGAAGGTGTGCTGCCAGAAGTAGGAGTCGGGATGATCCGGATATCCGGCTCGTCATCCTCGTCCATTTGGCGAAGGAAATCAGCACAATCCATCAAGGCATGATCCGTGCTCTGATAAAACAAGCACTACCTTGCGGGCTTCTTTGGCACAGCAGGAGATGAAGCCGAAAATAAGTCTGACAGTAAAGGCTCAGCAGAATAGCCATAGGACTTATGCGCACCATATGGAGTACCAGACGAAGTCGGTGCTCCATATGCTGGGCCTTGAGTGTTAGGGCTATTATCTCCCGATGGGCATCTATCACTAGCATGAGAAATATCTCCACACCAACGACAACGAATATTGAATGAAGCTCACATAGTGTGAAGATAAAATGATTCAAAATAAAAACACTATTGTGCAAAATACTACACCTAACAATAGTTACTAAAGCAACCTAATAAAAACAGGAAAATAGAATAAGAAGAAATAAAGCAAAAGAATGCAATACACAAATGGAAGGGCTTCTTTCTCAAATTCTCCCTCTCCAGAAAACTCACACGACTGTGTTCCCCGGCAACAGCGCCAAAAACTTGATGCGCAAATCTCGCACGCTGCTATAGGCGGTAGCTAGACTGCGGCATGAAACGGCAGTGTACCGATCATTCAAGTAATATAAAACGAGGAGTAATCCCCGAGTATCGAATCTCAAAGGAACACAGTAATGTAGAGCTAACTATCGAGAAAGGACTTGAGATTGAAGTCCTTTTTCAGATGGGTTGCGGTAACGGGGGGTTTTGGTTGTGGAAATAAAAGAAAATACTACAACTACTCCTATGCAATACCGCTATGCAATGCTTTGCTTGGCGGGATGGAGACTAGGCAGGCCTTGAGCGCACTGCGTCACAAGGGCGGATGGATTAGTAGGCAAGCAGAATCAAACTGTGCAGGCCTTGAGCGCGCTGCTTCGTTAGGCGAATGGATTACATGGGCCGCTATGCCATGCTTCACTAGGCGGATGGGCGAGTAGGCCTGCAGAGTGAGGGTTGCAAGCACCTCGTCGACAAGCACGCCACTAGCAATTGCTAGTGCGGCACACAAACCTAATAGATGGAGTGGTGGATGACGTGGTGGCGCATCTCATATACACAAATAACCAAATGGTTTCATAGAAATCTGAAATAACCATTGCAATTAAAGATCATTGTGCATATCATCCAAAAATACACGAATCTACCCTGCAATATCATTACAATATGTAAGAGAGTAAGAAATCGACCGAATCCGAAGGCTCGTTGGGATTCACGGTTAGAATCGCAAGGTTGTCAATCCGCATCCAAGCTCGGTCCACAACTACGTCCGGGGTAGAGAAGGTTGTCACTACCTTCCAATGGACCCGTCTTCTTCGTGTCACTATCCGTTCGGCTTCAATACATGGCTCCCAATATTGACAATGTAATTTGGGCGGAGATCCTTCCTATTGAAGCTTGTGGATGACGGAGATGGCTGAGGTGATCTCCAGGCTCAAGATAGGCGTGAAGAATAGTCTCGGAGCACCTCCTGGTGGTGGAGGATGATGCAGGGGGCGGAAGAGGCGTACAGGGCTCGAAAATGGCGGAGCTGGAATGTCGTCTGACCTAATTTTGCAGGTTGTATATTTATAGAAAACAGGGCGCACGATCAGTGGCGCACGACCAGTGGTCGTGTGCCCTGGAAGTTAGTGATCGTGCGAACTGTGCCCGAAAACCTGCAAGGCAAAATTGCAGAAAATAATAAAGCGCATGATCGAACGCACGGCCGTGCGTAACAATGCACGACCAAATTCAGAAAGCAACTTTGTGCTGCAAATGAATGCGCACGATCAGCGGCGCACGATCAGTGGTCGTGCGCAGTATAACCAGTGATTGTGCGTAGTGTTCCTATACAGATTTGTACCGGGAACACCTGCACGACCCCTGTTCCAGCATAAACACAAATCAAAACCACTGAAAGTGGCACAAAACACAGCATGAAAGACAGTAAAGAAGATAAACAAGAAAATACACCATGAACGGGCCTAGAAGTGCACTTAGCGTGGAATAATAGACGACTATTAAATATGAACGAAAACATGCCTAAAGTGTAGTGCATAGACTAGATAATCGGCCAAGATGAGTCCATAAATGTGTATATAAATGGGACTCATCAATTCTCCTATTGTCCTTGAATTTGAAAATGTAAATCCAAATCACCTATACATACCTAAGGTGATTTGGATATATAAAAATGAGCAGTATATGGATCATTAATGATTTGGGGTGGCAACGATTCATCTTCAACCTGAAAATTATTAGAGTATAGAGAATCACAAATAAACGAGTCAGAAAATTTTTCGCAAGGAGGAGGCGCTTGCGAAAATATATGATTAAGCTCCGGTCGTTCATTTTCTAAAAAAAAATTCTTTATAAGAATCTAGTGCAATATCAAAAGGAATAAAATTTTCAGACACAAAGTTTTCAAGAATTTTTGGTGGAATAGAAGAATTTTGCTAAAATTCATGACAAACAAAAGATGATCTGAATGGAATAGGGGAAGAAACTTGTTCTTCTTCTATTTCTTCTGGGGTGCCCATAACATTAGGAAATTCGTGGAACAATAATTTTTCTTCATTTTCGGTAAAAGAAATTATGGGATTACATGAAACCACATGTTCCTCCATAACTAAATTATCCAAAGATGAAGAAAAAGCACTAGACGAAATAATGTTCTCATCTAAATTTTGGGGTAGAGTATCAAATTGAATTGTTGAAAATTCCACAAAATTAGAGTACAAAACTTGCGGCGCAAAAGAGGAAGAACAAAAATTCAGATTTAAAGATTCATCTCCATTGTTCTGAAAAACTATCCGGGTGAGCTTGCCACCAAGAATAATCTACTTCGGAGCTAAAGGGAAATTATTAAAAACCAAAAAATTATTCTCGTGAAAATTAGAAAAAACATTTTCATCAAAGTTGGAAAAATTATTTTCTTGAAAAGATAAAAAATTATGATCGTAATTATTATCAAAATTATTTGCATAAGATTGAGAAAAATCATTTTCATAATATAAATTTTGAGGATAAGAATGAAAATCACTTTGATGAGGCGCACTACAATAATTGTAACTAATTTGGCGCTTTCGTGCGGCTTCCAAAATATTAACTTAGTTTTGAAGCTCGACAACTTTTACGGCAAATTCAGATAACCTCATTTAATAAAAAGAAAACAACCTTCACTTAAATGAATGGAATTTTTAGAGGGGGAATGGAGAAGAGAAATAGTTTATATAAAATAAATTTTTTTCTTTAAAAAAGCGGGTTAAATTAGTCCCAGATTTCCCGAGGTCTACTCTGTGAAGGGTTCGCAAGGTACTAGGAGATGCGATGGGAGTTTAAGCCCAAATATCCCTTTTCAAGAATTTAAATTACGCCTTTTAAGATTTTTTTTAAAAAAAATTAAGAAAAGGGGGAGAAGAAAGAGGACGATAAATTAATAGATATTTCTTTTTTTTTAAATATCAACCTAAATTCCCTAGCAACGGCGCCAAAAACATGATTGTGCAAAACTATATCCGCAAACGATAACGGCAAGTGTACCGTATCGAACGTAGTATAGGTTATAAAACCAAGGTCATATTAGACTCGGGGCGGTTGAATACTCTTACTTCAAGAAAGTCTCTATTATTTTATCAATAGAACTTTGATTTGCTTTGCAGAAGAGAAATTAAAATAATAACAAGAACGATTAGCACTCGATCTTTGAATCACCTCGGACATAAAAAAAAGAAGAAAGAACCAAATCACATTCTCTTAATAAAATAGCTTTGATCGCGGGGATTCCGGAATTATGAACGCACCTTGGGTCGAGGATACGCCCAACTAAGTTTAGGAAATATCAACTGAATTCCCATTCTATAATCGATAACCTAATACTTGCATTAAGAGGTGAATCCCGTTATTGGCTTTTACTCCAATCCGGAAGGGTAACGTCAATCTCTCTCGAGGATTGCATTCTACTCTTCTTTATCCTTGAGTGATTCATTCGCATTACGAGCCTCTCGGATAACTAAAGTACAAAAAAAAGAATAAGAATTATATATCGAAAATATAATCTCATTATCTTATAATCAAGGATAAATCTTAAGCATTTTAGAATAGAGAAAGAGCAACTCCAAGTTATTTCATGACTTATATTATTCCTTGGATCATCTCGATCGAGTACTAATAGAGATTTAGTTACTCATTGAAATGAATGAATTAACAAAAATAAAAGAGTTCATGATGAAAGAAGAAGAGAATAAGAGAATAAGAAGACTATTTTATTGAGTGCAAAATGAAAAGAAATACAAGCTATTGAAATGAAAATTATAACTATTGAAATGAAGGTACAATTTGTTGGATCGGTAGGCGCCCTTAGAGGGGGGGGGGGAATTAGGGTTTTAAAATCTTTTGATATCTTTTGAATATTTTAGAAAAAGCTTTGATTATTAAACTAAAGAAGATCAAGACATATCAAGTGAAGTAAAAGTAAAGACATGATTTAATTAACTTGAGAAGCATGATTACAAAACTTGATCTCTTATCGAAGCTAGAAATCAAAGCAAATAGAAAAAGACTCCTTTATCTTTTCTATCCCGACTCGCTTCCCCACGAACCGGTGGCCCTAGCCTATCCTCCCTGGATTCGGCCTCAAGCCGCTCTAGACAACCCTTCCCTGGATGTGGCCTCGAGCACCCCCTAGACCTAGCCTAGATCTAGTCGCCAACACGAGGCGAGTTTCCCCCTAAGTCCTACCCAGACCTAGTCGCCAACACGAGGCAATTTCACTAACCGTTTATAAGAATAATATGAAATGAAAATAAATAAAAACTCCCTTCTGATGTAGGAGGCGAAGATCCGCTGTAGAATAAGCATTGTAGAGGCGGACTTTGTTTGGATCCGGCGTGATCAGATTCACCTTCAGAAGTTTGCAGAACTTTGGTAGGACTTCAACTTTCGGCCAAGATAGCCTCTGGAATTCTGGCACTCTACCTCTCTCTGATATCTATCTAATGTGTGTGAGAAACGAGAGGAGAGGAGTCCTTTTTATAGCCTTAGCGCTAGCGCCTACGCTAGCACTACCGCTGGCGCTATCCCAAATTAGGACATGTTTTGCGCGGCAGAATCTTCTATCCGAGGAAACAATTCTCCTTTGCCTTCTGTGTGCGTCGCTACCGCCTGCGCTATAGGCTACCGCCATGCACTATCTCCTTCCATATGTGCTCCCGGAATTATGCTATCATTGCTAGCGCCAGGAGCTAAGTGCTACTGCCGGCGCTAGTGGGAGTCTTGGAATTGCTGGCTCAAAATTGGGGGAAACCATCCTTGAGTCATGTGGACTTTGATTTCCTACACACTTAAGCACACAAGATCAAATACACATAGGATTTGTTATTCTCAAACCTAGGAGATGCGGAAGACCATGTTCCAACAAACTCCCCCTTTTGATAATAACAAATCCATTAATGATAAATCAGAGCATTAATAAATAACCATGATGAAGCTATATTTGTGTGTGTGTGAGAGTGATGACTTTGGATAATTATTGATTTTAGCATTTAGAATTGCTCCCCCTAAATACATGCTCCCCCCAAGTGAATGCTCTCCTAATATGTAAGCTATCATCTTAATTAAGCAATATAGTTTGATAGTAGATTAATATTTATCATGTTAGTTCTCTCCCTTTTGTTATTAACAAAAGCGGGTAAGGAGACATCACTAAAAAGTTGCGAAGAAGATAAAAGCATGATCGAGCTTGTAGAGAAGGAAATGATAAGGAGTTTTAGAATACTTTTTATTTAAATAGATCAGAGTTTGAGTATTATAACATTTTCATAAATCAGAGTTTGTAGTATAACCAAAATGTAATGATTTCCAAGTAACTAAACTACCCAGACAATATGTCTACACCCTAGCCCCGTTATGGTGAGAAATGAAGTCATGGATAATAATTATTGGAAACATTTAAGCTTTTTAAATCTAATGACATAGCCTATGGATTTATATTTTTATTTGAAGTTATGAAAACACTCACATAGCTATTTTGAAATTCATTCATAAATCAGAATTACAATATTTTCAATAAATAAATCCGAGTTTTTAGCAAAAAAGAAAATATTCAAGTGTAGAGTAACCAATATAAAATCTACCAAGCAAGTCTACCAATTGTTGAAAGAAATGAATTTTGGTATTTAAGACTTTGATATAAGCATGAGAGCGCAAAGTAGAAATATATGATGATGATGCGGAAGACTTATAGAAATACAAGAAACAACTCATTGTAATGATGATCCATAAAAAGATATATGAGTTAAATTTCATAAAGAAGATGTTTTGTAAACATTTTAGAATCAATAATAAATTAACCAAGCATGAATGAATGTTATCAAAAAGCGAGTACTATAATGTTATGTTAATTCATAATTTCAAAACAAAACTAAACATTGTAGAAAGCATGCTAGGTTATCTTAGTGCATTTCATAAATAAAGAGTAGTATAGAATGCATTAGGATCCAATACTCATGAGAAGAAGTGTTATGGAAGATAATGTTGTGCACAAAAGTGTATTTTTGAGTAGAGTAAACACATGTTTTAATCAAAAATATAAGTAATATGTAAAGTAAGAGCACAATAAAACACAAATAATTTTACTTCCACAAACTTCAATGCACAAAAAATTGTACAACTACCAAGGTGATTTGCACACATAATGCTCATTAAGACTTATCAGGGTGCAAAGTAGTGCTTGAGGGATCACATAATTTTATTCTTCAATATTGATTTTTTTTTATTGTGATTCGGTGTACTTAAGAATAAGTGGTTTTTATTTTGAAAGAAAGTTATGGTTTGCACAAGATACTTTACTATTCTTTCCAAGGTGCTCAACCTTACAACGCTTATTAAGACTTATCAGGAGGTTCAAGTAGTGCTTGGTGGAGTTATCTTTGTCACTTTATTTTATGATTATTGTTTTATACAAAGTTCTCTGAATACACTTGTTTTGCAAACCAATAGAATTTATAAAAACATAACCACTTTTCTTAACTTTTAAAGTGCAAATAAAGGTTGTGTAGGCAAGATACTTGTGCAATTTTAATTCATTGTACTATTACAAAACATACACAAGCATTCTTAGATTAAACACATAAGTAGACAATGCCAAAATAAGTGAGTGAATAGCGATCATTATCAAACATAAAACATTTACTCATACTTAGAGGCATGCTAAGCTTAGTTCTACACAACTTTTAAAAGATACTTGATGCACATATTAATAGATATATCAAAGCATGATGAAAACAATGTTCAAAGAGTTTGAAAAGATAAATTGCAACATTATAGAAGTTCTAAAGAATAGATTAAATCATGCTTGATTTTCATAGGAAAATCCATACAGTTTTTTTGATAGTTTTAGTGTTTTATACTTTTGTATTTGATTTTTGCATAAACCAAAGAAAAACAAAACATATTTTTTGTAATTTGTCTTTTGTATTTTTGTATTTGATTTTTCAAAAATTAAATAGAATCAGAAGTGCAAAAATTAAATAGTACATATAGATTAATATATTTTTAGGAATTTTTCAAAATTTTAAAAATACAGAAAAACACATATTCACGCTAGCGCCGGCGTTAGCACTAGCGTGGGAAACAGTACACGATTTTTAATGATTTTGAAATTTTTAATTGTTGATATTGATTAAGTGTCCCAATAGTAGTTTTATGCAGAAATCTCAGATTTTTAGAAGATGTTTTCGATGGTTAAAACATGCAAAAATTGTGTTTTGTGAATGTGTTTTAACATGAAAGATCTAGGACACCTAACTTAAGTCATAATAATCTAAATATTGCATCGGGAAGAGGTTTAGTAAATATGTCAGCGAGTTGAGAGTCCGTGCTAATGAAAACTTTTACATGCTCTTTCTTAATGTGATCCCTAATGAAGTGATGACGAACATCGATGTGTTTGGATCTAGAATGGTGTACGGGATTATATGTGAGGTCAATTGCACTTTTGTTGTCACATTTAAGATCAATGTTTTTAAGATGAAATCCAAAATCCTCTAGTGTTTGACTCATCCATAATGCTTGTGCACAACAACTACCCAGTGCAATATATTCGGCCTCCGTTGTGGAGAGTGCAACCGAAGATTTTTTCCTACTAGACCAAGCTACTAAAGAGGGTCCTAGAAAGTGACAAGTACCGCTAGTGCTTTTTCGATCTAGTGAACACCCGGCGTAGTCCAAATCGGAGTAGCCGTGGAGTGTGAATGAAACATTGTGTGGGTACCATAATCCTAATTTAGATGACCCTAATAGATAACGAAAAATACGTTTTACCGCTTTTAAATGAGATTCTTTTGGATTGGCTTGAAAGCGAGCAGATAAACATACGACAAACATTATATCTGGTCTAGATGCACTATAGGAGTAGAAGCTTTTTTAAGATTTTCAAATCCAAATTGCTTAAGCATATCGTGAACATATTTTGTTTGGCAAATAAAGATAATTAGATCGTTATTATTATGCTTAATGAAGAATGTGTTGTCGGCACTTCCCATAACTTACCCGTGCTTTAACAAAAACGATGTAAGTCGATCATACCATGCACGGGGTGCTTGTTTTAAACCATAAAGTGCTTTTTCTAATTTGTAAACATGATTAGGGAATTTTTCGTTTATGAAACTGGGGGGTTGTTCTACATAAACTTATTCTTTTATAAACCCGTTTAAAAAAAGGCACTTTTAACATCCATTTGAAATAATTTTATTCGTTTAAAACTCGCAAATGCCAAAAATATTCGAATAGATTCTAAGCGAGCAACGGGTGCAAAAGTTTCTTCAAAATCTACCCCCTCGATTTGAGAATAACCTTGAGCGACTAAGCGTGCTTTATTTCTTATAATTCTAGAATCACCATCTAATTTATTTTTAAAGATCCATTTTACTCTGATAATTGGATTATTACATGGTCTATCTACTAGATTCCAAACTTTATTTCTTTCAAATTGTCCTAACTCTTCATTCATAGCCAAAAACCAAAATTCGTCATTTAAAGCGGTGGAAACATTTTTAGGTTTGATTTCAGAAACAAAGCAAATATTTGAAAATGTTTCATGAAGAGAGGATCGAGTTCTTACCCCAGTAGAAGGTTCCCCAATGACTAGCTCTTTTGGATGATTTTTTGAGAAGTTCAAAATGCTTGGAGGTGCATATTCAACTTCATTGACTTCTCCTCCTCTTGTTTGGATGGTTCCTCTTCGTCATGCTCCAAAGATGGCAAAGGTTCATCATTTGTACCTGTAGAAGGCTTCTCTGCACATGGAATAAACTCATCAAATTTAACATTAATAGACTCTTCAACCTTACTTGATCTTTTATTAAATATTCTATAGGCTTTACTGGTTGAAGAATATCCAAGGAATATTCCTTCATCACATTTCTCATCAAATTTTCCTAAAGAATCTTTTGTATTAAGAATAAAACATTTACATCCAAATACTTTAAAATATGATACGTTAGGTTTCTTTTGAAAATATAGTTCATATGGTGTGAGATTTAGTGATGGGCGAAGCATAACTCTATTCATTACATAGCATGATGTGCTTACGGCTTCGGCCCAAAATGACTTAGGTAATTTATATTCAGATAACATGGTGCATGCTAGTTCTTGGATTGTCCTATTTTTCCGTTCTACAACACCATTTTGTTGAGGTGTGCGTGGAGCAGAGAACTCATGCTTAATACCTAACATTTCACGAAAAAATTTAAAGTTTTCATTTTCAAATTCACCTCCATGATCTGAGCGAATGCATTTTATTTTTAAATCTAGTTCATTTTGAATACGAGTACATAATTTTGAGAATTCGCAAAATGCATTAGATTTGGAAGAAAGAAATAAAGTCCAGCAATATCTCGAGAAATCATCTATTAGGACGAAAGTATATATTTTACCACCAAGACTTCGGTGTTAACGGGACCAAAGAGATCCATATGAATTAACTGTAGTGGTTTTGAAGTAGAAATTTCGTTTTTGCTTTTAAAAGAAGATTTTGTAAATTTTCCTTTTTGGCATGGTGAACATAGTGAAGATAAATTTCCATTCAACTTGGGGAATCCTTTAATCAATTCCCTTTTTGCTAGTTTTAAAATGAGCTTTGTACTAGCGTGACCTAAACGTCTATGCCATAATTCTAATTCATCATTTTTGGTTATAAAACATTTTATAGAAGATTTGGAAAGATCATGAAATGAAACTATGTAGACATTGTGAATTCTAGGTGCAGTTAGTAACACATCTTTTGTTTTAGGATTAACTATTTTGCAAAGATTAGTGGATGATTCAAATAATACATCTAATCCTTTATCACATAGTTGACTTATAGATATTAAGTTATGTTTTAATCCTTTTACATAAAGAACATTTGAGATAAGAAAAGATTCGTTACCCACTGTACCAACTCCCATGATCCTTCCTTTACCGTTATCACCAAACGTTACGATCCCTCCTTTCTTCTTTTCTAGGCTAAGGAATTTTGCTTTGTTGCCCATCATGTGCTTGGAGCAGCCTGAGTCCAAGTACCACACGTCCTCTGTTTCCTTAGCCTTCCTGCAAATATAGAGAGAAGATGAGAGTAAAGATCCAGATACCCAAGAGGTACCACCCATAGAGTAAGTGGATTTCTTAGGTACCCAGATTTGTTTTAAAGAACGTTGTTTTATATTCCTGCAAGAGCTAGACGTGTGTCCAAACTTAAGACAATTAACACACGAAATAAAGGGAGTTGAGACCCCTTTCTGAGTTTCTACGTTGCTCTTGTTGGATGATATTTGAATATTAAAAAAAACAGAAGATTTTTTAACACTTGAGCTACCGCCGGCGTTAGTGGCTAGCGCTGGGCAGTAGGGTTCACTTTTATATCCGACCCCAACTTTTGCAGAACCATAACATTGGTTTCCCAAAATCATATCCAGGGATTTTTGACCAATCCCGAATTTTTTAATGGCAATATTGAGATCATGATTTTGTTTTTTAAGAAAAGTATTTTCTTGTACAATCATAACACATTTATTTTCAAATCCCTTTTGTTATTTTGAATTTGTAAAAGAGAGGTTTTTAGTTTTCTCTCTAAGTCCCCCTTTTCTTTTGCAATAGTTTTGTTTTGTGAGAGGGCCTTAGAAAGAGAAACTTCAAGTTCTTTTGCCAAAAACAAAGAGTGCTCACACTCTTGACATGAAACCTTTCTCTTTTCAAGGGAAATCACCTTTTTTGTGAGTTTATGATTTTCTTTGATAATTGATTCATTTTCACGATTTAATATAATATTATCTTTTATACTTTGATCATAGGATTTGCAAGTTAAAACAAATTCATCATAGAGTTCTTCGAAAGTAGGAGGAATTACCTCAGTGTCGCTAAGAACACTGGTGTCGTCATCGTTGCTCTTTGCCATTAAGCATAAGTTTGCTTCCTCCTCGCTACTTGACTCAGACTCATTTGACTCTTCAGAGGAAGAATCATCCCAAGTTGCGGCTTTTAGTACTTTCTTCTTCTCTTTTGCTTTTTGTTGTTCTTTTTGCTCCTTTTGATACTTTGGGCACTGTCTAAGAATGTGCCCGATCTTTCTGCAGTGGTAGCACTCTGGTGGTGGTCTTTTTTCTTCATCTTCTCTTCCTTTTTCTTTTCTTGATGAAGAGGAAGATCCCTTTCGTCGAGTATCCTTTTGGAAGTATTTGCAGAATGTGTTCCTTCTTTCCGGATTCCTGATGAACTTCCTGAAGTTCTTCACCAGGAGACCTTCTTCATCTTCATCATCATCTTTGATGCTCTCCTTCTTTGACTTTAGTGCTAGCGCCTTTTTCTTTGGCTCTTTGTTGTATTCATCGTGTTGAATCTGGAGTTCTACCTCATGGGTTTTGAGATTCCCAATAAGGTTCCCGATCTGAAGTGTTCTTAAGTTGTGCGATTCCGAGATGGCTGTCACCTTTGGATTGAACCTTGGTGGTAAGGAACGAAGAATTTTCCTCACCAAGTCCCTGTCTGAGTAGATCTTTCCAAGTACCTTTGAAGCGTTGACAATCTTGGTGAAGAAGGTGTACATCGAGTTAATGTCCTCTTCGGCATCCATCCTGAATTTTTCATATTCAGATTCCAGTTGGAATAGCTTTGCATCTTTCACCTGCGATGTACCTTCATGAGTTACTTCCAATTGATTCCAAATATCATAAGCAGTTGTGCATGCAGAAATTTTATTAAATTCAGTCCTATTTAAAGCGCAATATAAAGCGATCATTGCTTTAGCATTATTTTTACACCTTAGTTTATCATTATCGTCCCATTTATCTTTTGGTTTTGCTAATGTTGCCTCTCCCACTACAGTTGTAGGAGGAGAGTACCGAACTTCTACCAGGTTCCATACTTCTACATCCATGGTCATAAGAAAACACATCATTCGATTTTTCCTGTAGTTAAAATCTGACCCAGTAAAGAGAGGTGGTCGACTAACCCCTTGACCCTCAGGAAAAGCGAGATCATGAGACGCCATTATTCCCGGTTGTTAAGTGATTGGAATAAAACCTACCTCTGATACCACTTGTTGGATCGGTAGGCGCCCTTAGAGGGGGGTGAATAAGGGTTTTATAAACTTTTGATATCTTTTGAATATTTTAGAAAAAGCTTTGATTATTAAACTAAAGAGGATCAAGACATATCATTGAAGTAAAAATAAAGACATGATTTTATTAACTTGAGAAGCATGATTACAAAACTTGATCTCTTATCGAAGCTAGAAATCAAAGCTAATAGAAAAAGACTCCTTTTTGTTTTCTATCCCGACTCGCTTCCCCACGAACCGGTGGCCCTAGCCTATCCTCCCAGGATTCGGCCTCAAGCCACTCTAGCCAACCCTTCCCTGAATATGGCCTCGAGCACCCCCTAGACCTAGCCTAGATCTAGTCGCCAACACGAGGCGAGTTTCCCCCTAAGTCCTACCCAGAACTAGTCGCCAACACAAGGCGATTTCACTAACCATTTACAAGAAAAATATGAAATGAAAATAAATAAAAACTCCCTTCTGAAGTCAGAGCTGAAGATCTGCTGTAGAATAAGCGTTGTAGAGGCGGACTTCTTTTGGATCTGGCGTGATCAGATTCTCCTTCAGAAGTTTGCAGAACTTTGGTAGGACTTCAACTTTCGGCCAAGAGAGCCTATGGAATTCTGGCACTCTACCTCTCTCTGATATCTCTCTGATGTGTGTGAGAAACGAGAGGAGAGGAGTCCTTTTTATAGCCTTAGCGCTACCGCTGGCGCTATCCCAAATTAGGACATGTTTTGCGCGACAGAATCTTCAATCCGAGGAAACAATTCTCCCTTGCCTTCTGCGTGCGTCGCTACCGCCTGCGCTATCGGCTACCGCCAGGCACTATCTCCTTCCACATGTGCTCCCGGAATTGCGCTATCATCGCTAGCGCCAGACGATAAGTGCTACCGCCGGCGCTAGTGGGAGTCTTGGAATTGCTTGCTCAAAATTGGGGGCAACCATCCTTGAGTCATGTGGACTTTGATTTCCTGCACACTTAAGCACGCAAGATCAAATACACATAGGATTTGTTATTCTCAAACCTAGGAGATGCGGAAGACCATGTTCCAACACAATTGCAAGAAAGAAAGAAGGTTTACAAGAACTACTAAAAACATGAAAATAATACAAGAAATGAAGAATCTAACTCCTAAAAATTCGATCCCTAACTTCTAGTGGAGCTGGCTTTAAATAGGCTTCAAACTGGGGTTACACGCCCTTGGTCACGCTCGTGACCAAGGGCATGTAAGGGGTGTGATCGGTGCTGGTTCAGAAAGGGCACGTTCTGGCTTCAATGCGGGCGTTTCGTGCCCGTCACACCCTAGGTCACTCCCATGATCTAGGGCATGTAATCTTTAAATCTGGCTGCTGGCGGGAATCTTTGACGGGAAGAAGCGCAGGGCGAGTCACGCCCATGACTGGATGTCACGCTCTCGGTCACGCCCATGGCTGAGGGCATGTAATTTTAATTAACGTGGCGACTTGTTCTGGCTAAAGGAGACGGGTCATGGCTGTGACTTGGGTCACGCCCGTGACCTTGGGCGTGTACTTGACAATTTTGCTCAGAGTGCCCAGAAAACCTAAAAAACATGAAATGAGCTTAAGTTAGCTCATAGAAGTGAAAAGAAATAAATTAAAAGAGATAATTCAAATAAATTACATAAATTCGTATTAAAATAGTATTAAAATTATACTAAAACATGAGTATGAAAAGTACTCATCAATATGATTGGATACCAAAATTGCATAAACATCTCCACTTCATATAGTTTCAAATTTGTAAATAAGGTTGATACTCAAAATTCATAAAACTACTAAATGGGATTATAAGAACCAGATAAATAGATCCACAAATCCAAAAGCATTATAATTAAACATAAAAGATAGCATCGGCGCTAGTGGGTAGCGCCGACGGTAGTGGAAAATGTTCAAAAGATGTTAACTCCTATATTTTTACAAAACTCGTATATCAGTAACCCTCAGGACACTCCTATTCCTCTATTTCGTCTTATCCACCTCCTACACATTAGGACTTGGTGATCGTCGCCTGCGACTCCTCCAAATCGAATGTCATGGAGGATCATTTGTCGGGCTATCCCAATCCATCCTCTCCAGTGATGATGGATTCATCTTTAAGGCCTTTATCATAAACTTCATCATCTTCTTAATGCCGGAGAAATCCTTCTTTACCTCTGACACATCCTCCTCCATTCGTATCATCCTCTCCCTCATATCTTCTCGAAAACGTTCAAATGAATCATCTCGAGTCTCTCGAGCTGACGCTACTCGTTGAAGTGGTGGTCGAGTGGATGAAGATGGCTCATCTGAGAGTGAGGTCGCTCCAATGTACGTGGTGCTGTAGATGGAAGGAAACCAATCCATCAAATAAAAACCATTCTAAATAGAAGGGTACCTATGTAGAATAACCCTCTAGATAATGCCACCAAGTGGGAGTTTGTTGTATCCCTGATGGGGAAGATCCTGCAACTTGTATGTGTATCAAATCATTTACAGAAACAAGTCTGCCACATTGAATCTCTCCCCCTCGAGTATGAAATACAAGACAAGGCTGAGCTGTATTGTAATCTTCATTGTATCACCCAATTTCAGCAAGATGGTATGGCTTAAAACATCCTGTACCACAAGGGAATCAACTATAATCATCACCATGGAAGAGATCAAACTCATGCATGCCCTTTGGTGGATTAAAAAATTTAGCTGTGTCCAATCCCGGTCAGCCCAAAACTTTTCAACTACATCCAACCTATTTGGGTGCTCGGACAACCCAAACACCTCCCTCAAATCATCATGGGTTATACTAACCATTTGTCCTTGCACCTTAGACTGTACACCTCCATCCAGACCTGCCTGAGATGGATCCTCCAAATGCCTATAAAACTCTCAAACAAACTCCAAAGAAAACAAATCTGAAAGAAACACATTTGATACCTCAGACACCACAAATAATTGCATAATGTGGTGGTGTCTTGACAAGGCAAATTCCACAAAATATGGGACACCTACTGTTGCTGACTTTGTTGCTAGTCCTGCACTTTTGATGCAGCGTACGTCGCTAAGGAGATCACCACAAACTAACTCTAATTCGCCTACAATGCACTCTTGACCGGCCGCACCTACACAAGCATCTATCGCCCACAAATACGCTATTCTCTCACACACATAAACCAATCCATTCAGAGAAGCGTTGACTCTAAAATAGCGATAAAAATGAGTCAACAAATTTCCAAAATTAACGCAAAGGTTGCAAATCCTTTTTGAGGGCAAGATCAAGGCGATAGGCCAAGATCCGCTCAAGCAAAGTGGACCTACCCGATCCCGAAAATAGAAATGTGGAGAATAATGATTTTTAATCAAGGATTCGAAAGCGATTGAGATTTAAAATTGCGGAGAGCACGATGGTTCAACCTCCACAAATCTAAAGAATGAATCACTAGGAGAGGGAGAAGATGTTACCCAACCATTAGAGGAAAGCACACTTGATAACTTGTGGGAGAATCACTCTCTCCACGATTTCCACCGGCGTCGCACCGAATGGTCCTTCGGTGTCGCACCGAGAAGGGTTGTTGTTCTTCTTCCTTGAAGTCGCACCAAGAAACTACGCTGGATTCTCCCAAGAGGGGAGGCCAAAACTTGGAGAAGGAGGCAAGGGGGGCGGCTTCTCACAAGTCTTACCAGAAATTCTCACTTAGAGAGGGGGCTATTTTTAGGGTTTCAATAATTCCTTCATTCTCTTAAAACACTCCTATATATAGGAGTTACAAAATAGATCCAACCATCCAAGATTGAGATGATGATTTCATCAATCCGGATGGTTAATAGCACACCAAAATGTCTAAAAGCACACCAAAAATTAAAAGCATAAGGAATTTAAAATAGGCTTTTGGGAGGCCTTAAATAAGCTTTGCGCGTCGTGGACGGAGGTCGTAACATTGCTTTCCATTAGCGGCCATTGAGTCATCATGTCGCCTGAATCTTTATGTTGCAACACATCCAGTTCTGGTCCATCATCCTCTGCTGGAGTAGATGCCGCGACATCAACTTTTCTTCCCCTTAGATCCAGGTGCCATTTGCAACATTTTATAAGAAAAATTAAAATTAAAAGAAAAACTACTAGCGTTAGTGCTAACACTAGCGCCAGCACTATCGCTAGCGCCTGGACTAGCGCCGGCGTTACCGTTTGGTCAAAATACTTACCTGCTGTTCATTTCCCGAATACTAACTTTCTCAATGTTTAGATCTATTAATTTCTTATGTTCTAGGCTAAAATAAAAACTAAAAATCTTCAAGAAACTCAAAGTTTAATTCAAAATCTTAAAAAAATGGAGATCTACCTTTGATCCAACCTTTTTGTAGATACATCATTTAAATCACTAAAAATCTCAAATAGGTTTATAAATCCTCATCTCAAACATCAAAATCAAAATTTTAAAACAAGAATCATAAAAATAATGGAAATTTATAGTAGTTCCTCTCTTTAAGAAACAAAAAGATCAAACTTTTAGATCTATCATCTAAACCACTAGATTATTTGATACAAATATTTGTTTTCACTTCCTTTCTTTGTTTATTTGTTTAATTTCTATTTCAATATGCAAAAATCAAATACAAAAATATAAAACAAAAAATTATTTTTTGAACTTAACTTTTCTATTTAAATGTATCTTGCGAAAGGGAAATTTGGGATGTCACCCCATCACATGTCCTAGTACTAGTGCGAAACCCTCACAGGGCAGACCTCGGGAAGTCCAAGATCAATTTTAAGAGTTCAAACTTTAAATCAATTTTTTTTTCAAAATATCAAAAAATTATATGGACTTTATTGTGAAAATCAAGCATGGTTTAATCTACCATTTAGACCTTCTACAATGTTGCAATTTATCTTTTCAAACTAGTTTGAACATTGTTTTTGTCATGATTTGATATATCTACTCACATGTGCATCAATTGTATTGGAAAAGTTGTGTAGAACCAAGCTTAGTATGCCTCTAAGTATGAGTAAATGTTTTATGATTGATAATGATATTTATTCACTCACTTAATTTGGCAAAGTCTACATATGCTTTTAATCTAAGAATGCTAGCTTGTGTATTGTAATTGTACAATGATTTAAATTTGCACAAGTATCTTACCTACACTACTTTCATTTGCACTCTTAATAATTAAGAAAAGTGGTTGTGCTTTCAAAATTACATTGGTTTGCAAAATAAGTGTATTTGAAGAACTTTGTACAAAACAAAAAATTATGAAATAAACTGACAAAGATAACTCCACCAAGCACTACATGAACCTCTTGATAAGTCTTAATGAGCATTGTAAGGTTGAGCACCTTAGAAAGAATAGTAAAGTGTCTTGTGCAAACCATAAGCTTTTTTCTTTACACCACTTATTCTAAAAGTACACCGGATCACAAATAAATCAATATTGAAAAATAAAGTGTGTGATCCCCCAAACACTACTTTGCACCCTGATAAGTCTTAATGAGCATTGTGTGTGCAAAGCACCTTGGTAGTTGTACATTTTCTTTGTGTATTAATGTGTGTGGAATGTAAAATTATTTGTGTTTTATTGTGCAATTTACTATACATATGTCTTATATTTTTGATTAAATCATTTGTTTACTCTCTTCAAAATATACTTATGTGCACATCATTATCTTCCATAACACTTCTTCTCATGAGTATTGGATCCTAATGCTAATTCTATACTCTCTTTATATATAAAATGCACTAGATAACCTAGCATGCTCTCTACAATGTTTGGTATGTCTTGAATTCGTGAATTAAAATAACATTGTAGTAGTCACTTTGTAATATCTTTCTTTCATGCTTGGATATTTTATTGTCAAACTTAAAATTTTTAAATGAATAATGATTTACAAAAATATCTTCCTTTTTTGGAACTTAACTCATTTCTCTTCTTATGAATTATCATGATTACAAAAAGATATTTCTTGTATTTCTATAATACTTTCGCATCATTACCATATACTTTTTTTACCTTGCGCTTTCATACTTACTAAAAGTCTTTTCTTTTGTGTGTATCATCACTTGAATCTTAAATTTCCTTTCATTCAACAAGTGGTAGACTTGCTTGGTAAAATCTATATTGGTTGTTCTAACATGCATATCATTTTTATGCTAAAAACTCTGATTTATTTCTATGAAAATTCTTATGCTAAAAACTTCGATTTATTTCTATGAAAATTCTTATGCTAATAACTCCTTATCATTTCATTTCCTCTAAAAAGCTCGATTATGTCTTATCTTTTTTTATCAAATACCTATTTCTATGTATCTTGCTACCTTAACCAATTTTTACTAATAACAAAAGGGGGAGATCTAACATGATAAATAATAATCGCTATCAAATGTGAAAACCAACATGATTAAGTCTTAAGATGATAGTTTACATAGAAATGAAACATTCACATAGGGGGAGCATGTATTTAGGCGGAGAAATTCTATATAATAAAAATGATAATTATCCTAAGTCATCACTCTCACACACAAACAAGTAGGATTCATCATGCTTATATATTAATGCTCTGATATATCATTAATGGATTTGTTATTATAAAAAGGGGGAGTTTGTTGGAACATGGTCGTCCGCATCTCCTAGGTTTGAGAATAATAAATCCTATGTGTATTTGATCTTGCGTGTTTAAGTGTGCAAGAAACAAAGCCATATGACTCAAGGATAACATATGAAGGTTGCCCCCAAATTTGAAGCTAGATTTCCAATATGTCCACTAGCATCGGCGGTAGTACCTAGCGCGGGCGCTAACTCTGATTAGGCAAGTTCACGGGGCAAGTATAGAAGGCGATAGCACCAGGAGGTTGTGGATAGCGCTGGAGGTAGCGCGGATTTTTTGAAAGGTTTCCTTGGAATGAAGATACGCATGCGGAGATGGTTTCCTAATCTGGGATAACGTCGGCGGTAGTGCTAGTGCAGGCGCTAGCTCCATGGCTATAAAAAGGACCCCTTGGCTCCGTATTTTCCATCCTCTCCCACTACTAAATTCTAGAGCTTTGTGCCACATCATATAGAGGAATGTTTAGAGAGATACACCCACAAATCCATGAAGGCTTCAGGAGATCCGTGGAGAAGATTTCAGCACGCTTCATCATCATGACAAAAGACCGCATCGACTATGATCATACTTTGCGGGCCTTCGTCTACTTCTTCAGAGATCCACAAAGTGGGAGTTTTTGATATTGTTATTGTCTCTTAATTATTATAACCGGGTATAAATTTGCCTCATGTTGGAGACTAGGTCTGGGTAGGACCTAGGGCAGAAATTTGCCTCGAGTTGGCGACTAGGTCTAGGGAGTAGATCTAGGGGGTGCTCGAGGCCATATTCGAGTGAGAATTGGCTAGAGAGGCTTGAGGCCATATCCGGGGGAGGATAGGATAAATCCACTGGTTCATGGGGATACGAGTCAGGATAGAAAATGAAAAGACTTTTTACTTCTTCACCTATGATTTCTAGCATCATAGAAATCTAGTTTTGTAATCAACTTTATCAATAGTAATCATGTCTATTTTTGTGTAATGAAATTGGTTTGTTCTTGATTTCTTTACATTATTTATTACCATTTATTTCATTATAAAGCAATTTAGATCTTTATTCAAAATCACTATTTTAATCTCTTATTATTTCTAGTCATTCAAAATATAGTAAAAGTTTTTAAAACCCTTATTCACCCCCCTCCCTCTAAGGGCACCTACATATCCAATATACTTGATGTATACTTCGACTGGCTGTTTGAGTTGCTTCAACTTTCAGTCAGATTGCACCAACTTTCAGTCAGAGTTGCGCCGACTTTTAGTCGAAGTTGCGTCAACTTCTATTCGACGCAAGTTTTAACTCAACTTAATTTGTGCTTATATTGACCTGGTCTTGACACTCTAAGGTGAGTGTGACATCCTAAGACATCTAATGACCAATTTACCCTTTCTATATAATGTGGGTAATATATCCTAACTGATGAAATCACATTAAGTAATTTGTTAGATAAATCACAAGGGTTTTTCCCGACAATCTCCCCCTATTTATCAAAATAAATTTTACAAAATAAAGTAAGTGATTTCAAACATGTTTTGAATAAAAACTCAAATATAAATAATTATACATAAACAGTAAAGACATTAATGGATGGAATCATAGACCATTTTATACATTGTCAAGTAGTCATATTGTTCTTAATAGTTGTGTCCTCTAGATGTTATAATGTAATGTGTTCATAATTACAGAATACCTGGACTTCACTGTTTTTTGTCAGGAGTTTTCCTCTTCCTTGAGAAGACCGGAGGAATAACCTTTCTTGCAGCAAATATAAGAGGCTTATTTTCTTCTTCAGTAGTCCTGTCAGCTTCGTGATGGGTTTAATTCCCTTTGGGAGGCTCCCCCTAAGAATGTATATCTTGTTCAGCATTTAGGGCAGCCTCCTTGGCAATCATTGCCACCATATCCAATAGTTGTTCATCTTCTAGGCGCTCCCCCAGAGTTGATGGAAGCTCCCCCTGTGTTACTATAGGGATTTCTTCAGTTGGCTACCCCTGGATTGATGCTAGCTTTTCTGGAGGATTTGCAAGTGGCTCCACTTGGACTACAGTTTGAAAAACAGTGAGCTTGTTTGGGTCATGACCCTCAGTAGTTGGGACACTTGAGGCAATATCTCTTTGTGCACACTTGTCCTTCTCCTGGACACTCACAATTCCTTGATTATGCTTCTCCTCCTCCTAGAACTTCTCCCCCTTCTTAATCTTACTTACCAAGGAGGATAAGAACTCTTTAGTTACCATGGAGGAGGCGATAGTTGATTTTAGTGTCGGGGGGAACTCTTCTGATTTTTGTAATTTGGACTCTATCTATGAGTACTTCCTATTGAACTTCTTTGCTTGAGAGGTCATTAGATCAGCAAATGTGCTAGGAGCTAATCCTACTACTTTTGAAATCACTTGCTCAAAGACAAAGCAAGGAGTAGGTGTGGTAGTGACAGGAGGTGTTGTTGTGAAGTTCTCATGGAAGTCTGGAATATCTTAGTGGATAGGAGAGTGGGGTTGATACACTTTTGGAGAAATGTGATATAGTAGTAACAGAGTATACAGATTGTCTGTAGAATGGATGGTTGTTGCTATGGTTGGAAAGGGATCTGAGGTGCAGGTTCTGGAACTATAGGAGATGGGATGGACTGGAGATTTGGACAATAGTATCATCTAGGGATGATATCTTGTTGGGTTGCTGCAGGGACCTGTGCTGGATTATCATCCCTTGGAGGATCTGGTACATTTGTCTCTGTGACCTGTGGAGTTGGAGAAGGAGGAGGTGAAGAGGCAACTTGCCTAGGCTTCAGAATCTGCCTGGTCCACTTGGAAAATATCCCTATGTTCATCCTTTTCCCTGGAGGAATAGACACTCATTTTGACTTGTACAACATTGGATAATGGTGGAAGAGCACCTTGCTCATAATTCTCATATAGGCATTTTCTTTGTGTGAATATTTATGGCCCATCAGCATTAGGAGGCAGCTCCCCCAGTTTATCTTCTTATTAAGGACTAGAACACCCATGATCTGTAGCTACTGTTTGGGGATAGCATCATGTGCTAATATTTTGCATAGCAGCACCTTTCCCACAATGTCTGCCAAGAACATGTATTCTTCAGATACATCATTCTTTCAGGTTGATGGCCTTCTCCTTTTTGAACTGCATTATCTGTAATGCCTTTCTTGTCTCTTCCCCTGATAATTCATCAGAATCACTACCAGCTGGTATATTATATGTTTGAGTCAACATCTCCTTTGTAATGTTAATGGCAGTTTCAGATATTCGTCCATTGATGGAGCCATCATCTCCTATATAGGAGTTTTCCTTTAGCTCTGTTAATTCATCATCAAGAATCTTGCACCTTGTAGATATCAGTTTTGTCAGTCCAGCAGTTTAGAACAATCTGAGAATGGATTTGAAGTTTTTAGATGCTGCATTGAAGGAGTCAACAACCACATCAAAACCTGAGTTCACCTTAGGTGGAGCCATCTTATCTAAAGTACCTGCAAACACAAGAGAAGAGAGAGAGAGAAAGAGAGAAAGAGAGAGAGAGAGAGAGAGAGAGAGAGAGAGAGAGAGAGAGAGATAGAGAACAAGAATATGAGAGAGAGATGGAGAGAAGGAGAGCACGAAACCAAGAAGAGAGAATTCAAAAGCGTAATGAATTTGATACTTATGTTGCTTAAAAGAAGATGATTCATCGCAACATAGGGTTTTATTCAAAGCACCATCGACAGAGACTAAAAGTCCACGCGCCAAAATATGTTGAAGCAACTTCTAGAAGTGAAACTGTGCGCGCTTGTCATGTCGACGTTGCGTCGATTAGAACTTGATGGACCTTCGACTTTGATGAGCAACTATTAAATCGACTGATGCGTCCATATAAAGTTGACGTTGCATCAAATTCTATTCGAAATATCTATTGCAGCTTGATCTCGAAGTAGACGTCGAGTAGAATTAGACAGTACGTCGAATTCTATTCGACGCAACTAAAGTAGTTCTATTATCTTAGAAAATTCTTGTTGTTTTTCCCAGCAATGATTTTAATTGAAAATAGTATTTATATTATTATTTTCATGAGCTAAAGAAGATGAAGAAGGGGTTTTAGAGAAGATATCACTCTCTTGTTTGATTTACTTCATTATTAAGGCCCTAGATCTTCCTCCCCCTCCATTATCTTGTCTTCCCCCTCCATTATTAAGGGGATCCTACCTAATCCTGCACGAGTAGCTCAAATATTAGAAGGAACCTAGGTTACCTTGGGCCCTTTTCTTCTACCATTATAAGGTTCTATGAAAGAGTAGAAGGCTCTTTCATGATATCCTTTATATAACATAGAATGGGTCTATCAAACCTATGTTTATTATTTTGGTACTTGAAATGTTTATAAAATGTATCCAAATATAATAAATCAGCAGAGTGTCTAATTATTCTACTTTTGGCTTTAGCCTTTTGACTGTTGTTGATTAATTTCTTTGAATTACTCTTGCCTGGAGAATTCTTTTCCTTGTTTGAATTTGCTCAATTAAATACAGTTATTTTATCTGGATTTTTAATATCCTGATCCTTAGTTAGTGAACTCCTCTCACTTGGTTGTTAATCACTAGATCTACTAAATTTAATTGGATTTATCCAGGCTGGTCTACTAGTGACTTCAGTGCTAGTGCATGGGTCTGCTCCTAGACCTAGATGCTTAAATCTCATGGAAAGATTTTGTGTAATATTTTTGAGCTTTTGACTCCTCCCATTGAGAGAGTCCTCAAAGGCTTTTGCCTTTGTTAGCTCTTCTTTTAATTTTTTATTTATATTTCTTATCTCAATTAATTCTATTTCTTTATCCTGAATTTTATTTCTCAAATCATTATTTATTGAATATAATTCATCTTTCTTGAAGTTTTCTAATTCTTCCCTATCTGTTTCTAATTCTTTTTGTATTTTTAGGCAATCATTGCAAAATTCTTTAAAATAATTTTTAAAGCCTTCTGAGTCAAAATCAAAATTATCAAACAGTGATACCTATTCTTCTTCATCATCTGAGGAGATCCCAAATGCCATCATGCAGGCAGATTCACAATCTTCTTCATCTCTTTTTGATGAAGAGGAGCTTAACTCTGCTTTAGAGTCACTCCAGGTTTCACCAATGAAACCTTTAGCTTTCTTCTTGTCTTTCCTCCTGAAAGACTTCTTCTTCTTCTCATCATTATTCCTTCTCCTGTCCCTTTATTCTTGTGAGAACTTAGGGGCTATATGTACTGGCTTGTTGCAGGAGAAGCAAATCACTTCCTTCTTTAGAGTCTTATCAAATCTGGGCTTTGAGCTCCTATCTCTTCTTCTTAAGTATTCTATCTTGACCGACTCTTTGAATCTCCTTGCTAGGAGACTGAACATCTCATCTTCAGGAGTGGAGGGCTTTCCTTTATCAACCTTCAAAGCAAGGCTCCTTTGGATGGGAGTTGAGGTTGACTCCTTTGCCTCTGTTTTAGCCCTGCTTTTTAGTAGCATCTCATAAGATTTGAGCTTTCCTTGCAAAGCATCAGTAGAGATCTCTCTATGGCATCTGGACTCTCTGATGGCCCAGTTCCTTGAGTCCCATGATCTTGGGAAGTGCATGAGGATCTTATCATTGATCTTTGTCAAGGATATCTACTTGTCTAGACTCTTGTGTTAATTGATAATGATGTTGAATCTGTCAGACATTTCAGCAACACTTTCCTCAGCTTTCTTTTGAAAGTTCTCATATTGGGATATGAGAAGGAACTTCCCATCCTTTCTTTCATCAGAGCTCCCTTCTACAATTCTGGAAAGGGATTCCCAAATCTCTTTTATTGATTTCCAGTTAGTTACTTTCTTGAAAATGTCATCTGACATTGTGGAAACCAGAATGTTCATTACCTTGGCACTACATGCCTTTTGCTTCTTCTCAGCCTCTGTCCACTCATTCCTTAGAACTGCTTCCAGGGTTGAAGATCCACTGGCATCTTGTCTTCCCGTGTTGAAGATCCACTGGCATCTTGTCTGACTGGAGCTGGGGGACCTGAAATTAAAACTTCAAAGATGTCTTCATCAATAGAGTTCATGTAAAGCTTTATTCTGGCCTTCCAGAGTGTAAACTTATTTAGGTTACACACTGGTGGTCTTGTTGATTCATAATACATAGAACTTAATTTCTGTAGAAAATAGTTTTAATTAATTTAAAATAAAGAAATGAGAGTAAGGAGATCTTTTGATCAAGGAATTATCCTTATAATGATCAACCTCCCTCTAATACCAATTAAAAGTGTACAGTGTGCCTCTGAGTATTCTCTAGAGGGGTGAATAGAGTTTTAAAACTTTTTCCCTAATTATGCACACACAATAAAACTACTAAGTATTATGCAATCAACAATCCCAATAGCATAATAAAGTAAACACAAATTGCAGGAAATATAAAAATAGAAAACTATAAATAGGGACAGCATAAAAAAGTAAATACAGAAGACACGGGATTTTTATAGTGGTTCCTCAAAATGTGGGTAGTCAACTCTTCTACCTCCCTGGTAGGATTGCACTAACTGTGCCTGAGTCTTTTGATAAGGAGACTCTCAGAACCACCGAGTCTTTTGATAAGGAGGCTCTTAGAACCAATAAGTCTTTTGATAAGGAGACTCTTCGAACCACTGAATCCTTTGAAAGAGGGATTAATAAAACTCATTTACAGTTAGTGAATACAGAAGAAGAAAGAGAGAAAGGGGAGAATAGAATTCTACTTTCAGAATTCTCCAGAAGCTATTTGATGCTTTTGTTTATCACTGGATCTGAATATAATGAACCCTTGCTTATGATTGTGATGATTGTAAGGGTTATTGGTTTGATCCTTATTCTCTGAGCTCTTCTGTAAACTTGTTGTTGTGTGATGAAGAAGAAGAAGCAGCTATGATTTTCTTGTGCAGAGAGATAACTTCTTTTCTGTTTTAGGGTTTGAGGAGGAAGAAGAAGAAAGCCATGTTCGACCGATAGAAAATATGTGATCAAATCCTTGTGTTTTTCTTCTCCTATCAGCATACTTATTCTCCATAATTCAAATTTGAATTTCTTTCTTCTTTTGGGTTGTCCTGAAGAGGAATTCATATTGGACAGTTGATTTCCCTTTCTTCTTTTGTTCCCAACCCGTCCATCAGATTTGAATACATTCCAAGAATGTTTTTGTTGTCTCCTGGAATACTCCATTCCATTCTTGGCAAAAAATGAGCCGTTGGAGATCTGTCTTCATCATTGTGGACCTTTTGAAAAGGTATTAAAAGGACAACTAAAAAAAACATCTATTTCAGACTATATTCGATGTTGCGTCGACTTCATCTTTCTTCATATTGACGCACCTCTGAGTTCTTATAGAGTAGTTTCGAATTCCTTCTTAGCTCTGGTTGAACTTAGATGTCGACGTTGCGTCGATTACTTATTGACTTAACTGTCGAGTTGAAAGCTTGGACTTGAATTATATCTTCTGGGTCAAATTGAAGTCGAAGCTGCGTCGACTTCTAATTTGGCTTCGACAGGCTCTTCCTTCTGCATCGAGTTCCTCTCGACGTTACGTTGACTTGACTTATACTATGACAGGTTGTTTGAGTTGCTTTGACTTTTAGTTAGAATTGAGTCGACATCTAGTCAAAGTTGCGTCGACTTCTATTTGACGCAAGTTTTAACTCAATTGAATTTGTGCTTATCTTGAACTGGTCTTGACACTCTAAGGTGAGTGTGACATCCTAAGACATCTAATGACCAATTTACCATTTCTATACAATGTGGGTAATATAACCTAACAGATGAAATCACTTTAAGTAATTTGTTTGATAAACCACAAGGGTTTTCCCAACACAACATTCCTAGCTCAATTTTGAAACTATTAAATTTAGCCTCATCCAATGGCTTTATAAATATATCTGCAACTTGATTATTAGTGGGGACATGTTCAAGGCAGATATCTTTACATTCTACATGTTCTCTAATAAAATGATACCTTATCTCTATATGCTTAGTCCTGCTATGAGAGATAGGAGTTTAGCAATAGAGATATCACAAGATGAGTCACAAAACAGTGGAGAATTACTTACCTTGAGGTTGTAGTCCTCTAGCTGGTGTTGTATCCGCAGCATTTGTACACATCAGCTCCCTGCAGCAATGTACTCAAACTCAACTATGGATATTGCCATGCTAGTCTGTTTCTTATTTCTCCAATAGATCAACCTCCTTCCTAGTAATTGACAAGTTCCACTTGTACTTTTCCTATCTTCTTTGCAACCTGCAAAATTTGCATCAAAAAATCCAGTCAGTTGAAAATCATTGTTCTTAGGGTACCAAAGGCCAAGATGTTGGCTGCCTTTAAGGTATCTCAAAATCCTCTTTCCAGTTGAGTAGTGAGATTCCTTAGGGCATGCTTGGTACCTAGAAAGAACACATGTTGTGTAGGATCAAGCACAACCAACTGTCCCAAAAGCCCAGACTGATGGGAAGGGCGCTACTTTTTCTTTAAAGAAGTAGGAAAGGCACTACAGCTCAAGTGAAGGAATGCTGGACCCAACAATCCCCCCTCCCCCAACATCTAGCATGACCCGTAAGCTCAGAGGTGCTCTACATGGCTCAGAGGTGGCGCACCACATGGCTCAGAGGTGGATTTCCACATGGCCACGGTGGCCTGACCCGCCGGGACCCACACAGGTAGAGAAATTTCAAGATTTTAATCAGCGCCCCCCCCCCCCCCCCCCCCCCCCGGCCTTAAACCCGCAACCTCCTCTGATGCCACTTGTTCGATAATGCACAACCAACTGTCCCAAAAGCCTGGACTGATGGGAAGGGCGCTACTTTTTCTTTAAGGAAGTAGGAAAGGCGCTACGGGTCAAGTGAAGGAACGCTGGACCCAACATGTTGCATACATAATGTCTGGTCTACTATCAGTCAGATATAATAGGGATCCAATAATACACGTGTACATGGATACATCAAAGGGTTTTCCCTTCTCATCCTTGTCCAGGGAAATATTTGACCCCATGGGAGTTTTCAAGGTAGAAGCATATTCCATCCCAAACTTCTTTATAAGCTCCTTAGTGTACTTGGTCTGACAGATGAATCTCGCCTCATCAGACTGTTTCACATCGAGGCCTAAAAAGTACTTGAGCTCTCTCATACTACTCATCTCAAACTCCCCCTGCATAAGGTTGGCAAACCTTTTGCAAAGGTTGTCATCAATAGACCCAAAAAATATGTCATCAACATAAATTTGAACTAAGAGACACTTGCCCTTTGTTTCCCTAAGAAACAATGCACTATCTATCTTTCCCCTCAAGAACATGTTCTTGATGATAAAGCTAGACAAGGTCTCATACCAAGCCCTAGGGGCTTGCTTTAGACCATATAAAGCTTTCCTAAGTAAATAAACATGGGAGGTAAAAGTTAGATGTACAAAACATGATGGCTTTTCCACATATACCTCCTCATTCAAATTTCCATTTAGGAAGGCTGACTTGACATTCATCTGGTATACCTTGAACCCCTTGTGGGCAGCATAGGCAAGGAATAGCCTTATTTCTTCTAACCTTTCAACTAGGGAAAAGTTTGATCAAAGTCAATACATTCTTCATGCTTGTATCGCTTGGCTACCAATCTAGCTTTATTCTTGATGATGATGACATTCTCATCTAGCTTATTTCTGTAGATCCATTTGGTGTCAATTATGTTATGTCCTTGAGGTATTGACACTAACTTCCATAATTTGCACCTTTTGAATTGTAGAAGCTCTTCTTGCATTGCTTGAATCCAGAATGTATCTTTATTAGCTTCTTCAAACTTCTTGGGCTCCATCTGAGATAGAAAACTTAGGAATAGAGCTTCATTGTGAGCCCTGGTTCCGGTGATCACTCCTTGGTTCTCATCTCCAACTATTTGGTTTCTTGGATGATCCCTCAGATTCCGGGTTGCTGCAGGCAGTCTGTCAACATTCTGCAGCTCTTCTTCTGGAGCAGCAGGTTCTTCAGCATCCTGCTGATCTTCATTTTCAGGAACAACACACTCTAAATTAATCCTGCTAGTGTTGGGTATGTCTTGGATAGACATTTCTTGTATCTTCTGTTCATTATCTGTTAAAACAAGAGAACTGGACCAGTCCTTATAAAGTAGGTTGGTCTTGTAATGCCCCTGAATTTCCAGGAATTATTCCAATTCTTCTTTGACGTCATTTTTGACGTGAGGGTGTTACGTTAATACGAAGTTAGAAGTGCGCCATCATTTGCGCATCTTTGCATTCGTTCGGTCAATTCGACCAAATTTTGAAGTGTGCCAAATTTGGAAAATTTTATATTATAAAACTAAATTATTTAATTTTTGAGAGGCTCATCGCAGTTTCATTGCGATCTGAGCGTTATTAGAGCCCCGGTGATTTTCCAAAGTTTTGTTTGATTATCGTTGCCGCAAACTTCAGAAATTTATATTTTGAGTTTGGCTCATCGGATTTTGATTCCAACTTCTCCATTGGATTTGTAGCGCCGACCTTTGTCTTCGGTGCGATTTTCGTTGAAATTGGCGGCCATTGGTTCGGCCATTCTTTTATTATTATTATTATTATTATTATTATTATTATTATTATTATTATGGATTCTTGCTGTCTTCCTCCATCCATGTCTATATATATATTTATGTATATATATATTATTTTATTCCTCCATTATCTGATTATATATGTATATTATATATAAATATCCTTCTCCACTATTTATGAATATATATTATTATTACTATTCTCATTCTTCATGTTCTTCTTCTTTCCTAATTTCCCGAACTAGAGCTTTCGGGTGAGAGAAAGAGGGTTTTTCTTCTTTTCGTTAGTCGTCGAGGGAGCTCGAGATCTCGAAATCATTGCCGGAGCATAGATTTGGAATGATCTTGCCGTGCTCGTCGTGTGTGTGGTATGTTTTGTTCATTTCGTAGATTTTTAGTGCTAGGGTTAGCTGCCCTAACCCTCTTTTTGTCTAAGTTTCATAGATTCTTCCTGCATAGGCCGTTTTTGAGCCGATCCTTGGTGTGGAGGGCTTCAGAGGCCATTTTTCAGTGATTCGAGTAAAGGCAAGTGGTGGTTTGCTCCCCCTATTTTGATCTCCGTAGATCTTGTACTTATTCTTCTTCTTTTATTTCCTTCAGTTTTAGCCACTTAAGTCACTTATTTAGATATATAGATTTTATGCCTAAATCCTAATGCTAAGCTTAGAAGTTTACCTTCTTTAATTTCTGCTGGCATGTAGCTAAAAGATAAGGAAGGAGTTCTGTATATCCAGTATATTTTTACTTAGTTTATTTTTGGAATTTTTCCTTTGAAGAAGGTCTGTCCCGTCTATTTTCATTTCAGGAGTCTGTCCACCCGATATTTTTTTGCCTTAGTTTTTTCTGGAATTGCTGTTTGTAAAGCCTTCCCGTCAATCGTCACCCTGTCCCGTCGATCGACGGGAGAGGGCAGTGTGAGCATGTTTTGTTGAGTTTTCTAAGTAAGAATCGACGAGACACCCGTCGATCGGGATCCCGTCCTGTTGATCGGGCTCCCGACCCGTCGATCGGGCCCTTTTCCAGCCTTCCAGTCAATTTTCACTTAAGCTTTCCCGTCGATTGACATAGCTTCCCGTCCATTGACTTAGCTTCTCGTCGATTGACTTTGCTTCCCATTGATTGACTTAGCTTCCTATCGGTATTGAGTTAGCTTTCCTGTCGATTGACTTAGCTTCCCGTCGATTGAATTAGCTTCACGTCGATTGACTTAGCCTCCCGTCGATATTGAGTTAGCTTTCCCGTCGATTATGTCTTTCCCATCGATAAGTTATGACCTTTCCCGTTGATTTTATATAATCTCTCCCGTCCATTGTTAGTATAAGCTTTCCCATCAATTATGACTTGAGTTTCCAGTCGACTTTTTCTAAAGTCTTCCCGTCGATCGGCTAGTCATCACGTCGACTTTTCTAAAGTGTTTCCAGTCGACTTTTTCTTAAGTTTTCTCGTCGATCGGCTAGCCTTCCAGTCGACTTTTCTAAAGTTTTCCCGTCGATTTTATCGACCTTTCTCGTCAACTTTGATATAAGTTTTCCCGTCGACTTTGATATAAGTCTTTTCCCATCAACTTTTGTTAAGTTTTCCTGTCGTCTTTTGATAAGTCTTTCTGTCAATTTCATCGCATATTCTGAATTGTTTCAGCGTATTTTTGTTATGTTCTTTTGTCGGGTCTTCCTGGGTATCTTAAGCTATGTTATCAAGCATTTTAAGTCCATTCGTTGAGACTTTAGGTGAAGTTATGCCTTCTTCGTCGTGTTGTTACGGGAAGCTCAATGAGAGTCATGTTTGGACTCACCGAGTGTTTTCTATTGACCTGTTGAGTATTATTCTAGTGTTTGTCCTTCGTGTTAAGCTTATCTTTGTTTTGTTCCGACACCAAACCTTGCATGGTGTCGGCTTGCTGAAATATTCAACCTTGTTATAAGTTGAGTGTTGATCTAATGATTAATTGTTGAATCATTTGCTTATTGATTCTCTCGTCTTGAGTTGTGGTTAAAACCATCTGAAATCATGTTTTACTGCCTTGCACTCTTTTGTTTGTCCTGTTGGTTATGAAGAGTGATGTTTGCTCTATTGGTTTGAGTGCCAGGTATGCTCTATTATAGTCTGTTAGTTGTATGAGCATTCAGTCACCGCCATAGTGCCTATGTTGGGCTGTTGGTTTGTGTGGATTGGAGTCACCACCACAGCACCTCTGCTTTGGTTTATTTTGGGCTAAGGTTGGCAGTGGATAAAGGACCACCACCTCAGTGCCCATTTGTGGATCATACACTTGAGGCCTTCTATTTTTCCCGACATTAAATGATGCCCTTTTCTCGAGCTGATCAGTATCAAATACTTATAAACATATATGCTTATATATATGTATTATATTATGTTTGACCACCACCTCTGAGCTGCAGTAGCGGACAAGTGGTTGGTTTTGATCAATTTGGTCATTACTTTGGTGCAGGCATTTCTCTTACCGAGTGCACTCGTTTGTGCTGGCTCGGGTTATTGTAAGCTAATAGATGCTTATCTTTTTATTCTCTTTTCTGCATTCTATTATCTTGATTGCTGCTAACCCTTGTGTAGAATCTTGGTTTTTATTGCTGTCACTTGCACTTTCTTGCTGAGGCATTCTTTTCTTTTAAATATCGCAGGCTCGGAGCTGTAGCGGTTTGGGTGGTACAGTTGGTGACTTCAGAGCTGCAGTTAGTTGCACTTGTTCATTCTCCCCTCACTGTTGTGAGGTAGTTGTTCCTTTGTTTCAGTTGTAGCTTTGGTTTTCCAATGTGAGATTACTTGCTAGCTTTTCTGCTATTACTTGCTAGTCAGTTTATATACTTGCTCTCTGGGAAGTTTTATGTTAGGATACATGAGTTATTTTATGTATACAAAATGGTATTCTTGCATAGCATGATTTTTAGTAAATTTCATCTATTTTGAAGATCGTAGAAAATCATTTCTTTACTTATACTAAATTTAGAGATGTGCATATCATTGCTGAAATGTTTTATGTTCATGCTCATGAAGGGTGTTATGAACCTATTTGCATTTGTGTATGTATAGTTTTCTACTCGTGGACTAGTTGATCCACTGGACAGAGGGACACCGTCTTAAGCTAAAAATATAAATTCTTTTTATTTAACTCAATAATATTCTTTTCTTTATAAATTATTCGTAAGGAGTGTTTGCCTGAGCGTTTGTAGTTATCCCTTGCATGATGTGGCATCATAACTCGTGTTTTGTCCTTGCTCTGATGATATTTATTAAACTCATGGGAAAATGCGGGTTGTGACAGTTGGTATCAGAGGGATGTTAGACAGGTTACTAGGTTAGTCTGGTTGGCCCGGTTAACCGCCTGGTGAGAATTGTTATTCAGTGCATACACACACCAAAGGGTCATCTGTATGTCTTGGTTGAAGCATGAACACTACACTCAAAGCATGATAAGAAGTATGTGGGGCATATTATGTAGTATGAGATGCATAATGTGTTTGTATATGGATCCTCATAGGTGACACCATGCGACGATTATGTAGTATGGAATGCATAACGCCGGTCCCATGGATGTCCATTAGATCGATTTTTCTTTTTCGTTACATGCGATAATATGTTGTATGGGATGCATAAGATCGCATGTGTACGCCGCTCATAGCATGCATTAAGGCCATTTTAGACTGCATAGCACTGCATGCACATCATAACATAGCATTAGCACACGTGACAAGTTAAAGATATACATGATGACGCTCATACACACATGATTTGAAATAAAATTTTGGCATTCACGCATTCATATTATATGCACTTGAGTCAATAGGATGATGGTATATCATCCTAGGTTAAGCATAGCATCATTTCATGAAATCCCAGAGCAAATAACCAGCAAGAGCAAGTATCTACACTTTTCTGATCTGTATCGAGTTAGGAAATTCTAGTTGCTAACTGTTGTGTCTTAAGCTAGGTGTAGTAAGGTGTTCATTCATAATTGAAGTCGATGACTCCAGAGTGTAGTGCATCATAGTCGGCTCTCTGGTTAGAGGATGAATCCTCGGGTGTGCGCAGTGAGGCGATGATTGAAGAGTTGCATCTGAATATCGAGGAGTTGTCAAGGAAAATGGTAGTGATGCAGGTGCAGATTCAGATTTTGATGGCGGTTACTTTTGGGTAGCAGCCTAGGGTGCAGAACCCTGTTGTGAGTCAGGATGCGGTGTCGAAGAAGGGAAATAGGAAGGATGATGTTAGTGGCAGCCCTGCTCCAAGTAAGAAGGGCAAGTAAGAGATGGATTTTCTTGGTGCTCCGAAGAATGATCTGTTTTGCACTTCATGCGAACAGATGGGGCACGGTTCCAGTCATTGCTGGTTAAATTATAATGTTTGTTATCAGTGTGGACAGAAAGTACATGTGAAATTCCAGTGTTCGCAGTTCCAGTTGGCTAGCCAGCAGCTTGCTCTAACCGCTCTGGCACCACCACCGCCTCAGTAGCGGTAGTTGGATCGAGGAGAGGCCAAGTTAAATGCAGTAGCGGAGGAGGAGGCGCAGTTTTCCTCCCAGATGTTTTCAGGTTAGGTTTTGACCTAGGTCAATTGTTGGCTTGCGGTTGTGGATTTAGATTTTCATTATTTCGAATCTATGCGAGTTAAGGTAGAGGATGTTGAGCATGCCTTCCTTATGATTTGTGTTTTACTCGATGTTTTGGCTAGAGAGTTTCGCAGGAGGTCATCGTTAGGTTGCTGATCATTTAGCAGATCCCCTTAGTGTTAAGTTCCCCTCTGGTGACTCCGTTATGTTGGGTCGGGGTGTTTAGATTTAACCTATCCTTTTAAGTGATTTCTTAGCTTTTGTTGATCTAAAGGTGCTCGACCTGGTGGCTTTCGATGTCATTTTGGGCATGGACTGGTTGTACAGGTATGATGTTGTTATCCAACGCAACATAAAGCATTTGGACTTTAAGCTGGTCATCGGTTAACCCATGAGTGTGTTTGGCTTTCCACGCTAGGTTTTCCGGATTATTTCTGCGGTGTGTGCTCAGAACCTTTAGTTTCCGGTTGGTTTGCTTATCTCATTTCTATGTTAGGATCCGTTAGTAGTTTGCCATATATCGAGATTTTTTTTCCTATGGTGCAAGTGTTCCCTGATGTTTTCCCAATTAGTCTCCCTAGTTTTCTGCCTAGGAGAGTTGAGGAGTTTGTTTCTGACCTTGAGCGTAATGGAAATAATGTAAGGTAATAAAAGAAGTTAATTTTTGCATAAAAAAATCATAATAAGGGCATGGGTACTCGTCCTAATGCTAAGGCACCGTACCCTTTGGCCTCACGTGAGTTGTAGCAGTTGCGCACTCTGTCGGATGAGTGGTTGCAGTGTGGCTTTATCTGACCTAGTTCTTTGCCCTGGAGTGCTTCCGTCTTATACGTAAAGAAGAAAGATAGTTCGATGAGATTGTGTTTCGATTTTCGAGAGTTGATCAAGGTGACCATCAAGAACAGGTATCCGTTGCCTCATATTGATGATTTGCTTGATCAGTTGCGTGGTAGTCCGGTGTTTTTGAATATTTATCTTCTTCTAGGCTACCATCAGTTGAGGATCCGCAAGTCAGTTGTTCCGCGGTCTGCTTTCCGTTCTCGGCTTGGACATTTTGAGTTCTTGGTAATGTCCTTTTTTTCTTTTTGGTGATTCCCTCGCTTAGTTTAATTGGGAGGTGTTGGATTTCAGAGACTTTGGCGGGGACCTTGATCTGGGATCTGGTTTTCTATTTTGAGTGCTAAGAAGGAATTTTATCTGTATCTGTTTTCCTAGCCCTCTTCTGTTAGCGTTTCTATCCAGCGAGTGTTAGTTTATCTCCCCCTTCGACCTTTTGGATTCGTTTGTATTCTAAGTTTCGATTCTAAGTTTCGGGAGGAAACTTCCTTTTTAGTGGGGTGACTATAACGCCCCTGATTTTTCAGGAATTATTTCAATCTTTCTTTGACATCATTTTTAACGTGAGGGCGTTACGTTAGTGCGAGTTAGCTGTGCGCCTTCATTTGCGCATTTTCACATTCGTTCGGTCTATTAGACCAAATTTGGGAGTGTGCCAGATTTGGAAAATTTTATGTTAGAAAATTAAATTATTTAATTTTAGAGAGGCTCGTCGCAGTTTCATTGCGATCCGAGCATTATTAGAGTCCTAGTGATTTTCCAAAGATTTGTTTGATTATCGTCACCGCAATCTTTAGAAATTTATATCTTGTGTTTGGCTCGTCAGATTTTGATTCTGACTTCTCTGTTTGATTTGTAGCGCCGACCTTTGTCTTCGGTGCGATTTTCGTTGGAATTGGCGGCCATTGGTTCGGCCATTCTTTTATTATTATTATTATTACTATTATTATGGATTCCTGCTATCTTCCTACATCTATGTCTATATATATATATATATATATATATATATATATATACGAGTCGAACGGCACGGGCCTCCGGCCCTATGTGAGTACAATCGGCGGGCATTTATCGTGGGGGCGACATTTGTCGTGGGGGCGATATTTGCCGTAGGGGCGACATTTGTCGTGGGGGGCGACATTTGTGGTGGGTGGCGACATTTGTCGTGGGAAGTGGGCTGGGTTAGGGATGTTCTGTTTAGTTTACATATGGTATACTCTGTTTATGTTAGCTGCTTTAATAACATCAACATATGATTATTGATCTTCTATAAATTTTCACTTACAATTTAGATTTTGAATGCAGAAAAATGTTGCTCTCCATCATCAACACCTCCCTTTAAGTGGAAAAAAGTTTCATAACTGTATTTGGATATGTTAACAGGGGTTCAAAAATAGAGTTTATCGATATGCATTCACACATAGGCTAATGTGCTTTGCTTAGTCACTAATTGACTAATACCTCAAAGCACACCTAAAAATAACGAATATAAAAGCCAGTATAATTGGAATTAGTACCCGAGTTCATGTATAGTACGTGAAAATTATTTGTCAATTATTTCTATCATTTTTTCCTGCGTAGCTTCTCTCTGATTGTGTCAATGTCAGATCTCTTCGACACCAATTATGTCTTTGACCTTGCTCTATAATACGATATCATTCAAAAATGAGAATAAATCATTAGATTGATGTTTGAATTAGGTACATCTTGAAAGCAAAAAACTACATAGAACTCCTGAAATGTAAGCAAGAAAGGCACTCCTAAAATGTAAGCAAAAAATGAAGCCTAGGCAGATATGAAAAATGGAAATGGAAATCACTAAAAGTGTTGCATTGAACTCTTATTCAACTTAAATTTTTTTTTAAAATATGTCCAGTACATAGCGACCTCGAAGTAAAGGCGTGTGAAGGTTAAGCAGAAGTGTAGGAAAATACAAACAGCAAAAAATCTAACTACTTAGGCACAAAAAAATAAATTTTATAACCTTATCATTTATGCGTGTTCGCCCCGCAATGTCCTCGCTTGAAACAAACGCCCGCTCTGCTCCGGCAAAAGACATGGATGAGTTGGATGCAGTACTAAATAAAATTGAATAATATGAATGATTACATGAGGCGGAGAGCAATAAATTGTTAAAAATAGCCTTTGTATTTAAAACCAAGACGCATACAATTACATTATCCTGGTTTTTTCGTTAAAGCAATAGGATTAGCAGTCAAATAAATTGTTAGAAAACCATTACCTATAAATCCATTACCTATAAAAACAATTACACCGGTGAGACATTGCATAGATTTAAAATAACAATGGCAAGAAAACCATTACCTATAAATCCAAAATTACCTTGCTCTATATCACGACAGGATAAGGCAGTGCCAGATTGAGTTAATCAGTAGAACTAAAGAAATAATCAAACATATATTATTTCAGTACATTTGGATGTGTAGATCCTTTCGCATGCCGGTAAGTATTATTTATAAGCTCCATCGAGCTCACAACTCTTTTGAGTGGATATACCATTTTGAAAATTCTTAACTTGTTACCTTCAGCTTCACACAAATATTGCAGTTACCTGGATTTTTAGAATGAGTTTTACCCAGCTATGTTCTATTAATAACAAATGATTATGAGAGGAGTAATTGAAGCAGTTGTCTGGAAATGAGCTTTTAGTTTTTTGTTTTGGTTTAAGTAAATTATGTTAATAGGGTTGTTTTTGTTGAATAATGTAGTATTAGGTTACATTGTATGTTACCTGATGTGTACGCATCAATGCTTTGCCGAAATCTACGGAGTTCCCTTCTTCTGGAATTAGATGTCTCACGACGCTCTAGAGTTGATGTGTATGTAGGAGGCCTTCGTCTTCGGCGCGTTGTTTCGGTTGTTAAGTTGCTTTCAGTTGTGACGATATTTCCATTTGTCGACTGCGGTTCTTGTTGGTTAATGGTTTGTAGTTGATGAACCTGACGTTCCCTTGCGTTGAGCTCATTGTATTGATTTGTCGTTGACATGCTTAAGTTGTTTAAAATAGACGATCTTAATCACCATGTTAAGCTGCATTTTTTTTAAAATAGTATATAACAAATGAATTTGATTTCTGACGATATTTCCATCTGTTTTGGTTGAACCGCTCCCCCCCCCCCCCAAAAAAAAATAACGTGCTATAATGCATTCTAAAAAAGTAGATTGTATGGACAGAAATAGATATGTAATGTACATGAATAAACGCACATATTAAAAAGAAACTATTTGCTCCGCTCGACCCTCTACCGGCCGATACTGCGAAGCAGCCCTAGTAGCAGTCATCACAGAGACTATTGTGCTTTGCTTAGCCACTAATTGACTAATACCCACAAAGCACCCTTAGGAAAAATGAAAATGAAAGCAAAACATTAAACAGCAAGTACGAATAATTTTTAAAATAGTTATATAATGTACATGAACACACGTACATATCAAAAAGAAACTATCTACTCCGCTCGACCCTCTACCGGCCGATGCTACGAAGCGGCCCTAGTAGCAGTCATCACAGAGACTATTGTGCTTTGCTTAGCCACTAATTGACTAATACCCACAAAGCACTCCTAGGAAACATGAAAATGAAAGCAAAATATTAAACAGTAATTACGAATAATTATTCAATGAAAAGTTGCATGATATATTTGAATATAAAGAATTACATACCCTTTTTGTTCAGCTGGGTTTGATCCCCTTTGCCGGGAGCCTTCAATTCACTCACCCTCAAAGCCTGGAATAAGTAATAGTTTTATGAAAATTAATGTAGACAAAGAAAAATTCTAGTTCAAAAGCATAATAGAAGACAATGTTGTTAAGAAAACCATCAAAAATCATATATATGTGTATACAGTTCCTAACATACAGTTAGGTAATTATTACAGTTAGGCTAACTGCCAGTTTAGATATTGAGTGATTTGGTATTCATAACATACAATATAACATAGAAAATATGATATAAGAAATCATATAATTTGAACTTGGAGCATATGCCTCCCAAGTTCTGGAAGAGCCGAAGACCTGCGTTGAACAATAGCATGCAGATTCAGCAAACAATTGTAAAATCAGTATAAAATGCTGAATCGAACCATATCGGAAAATCAACAGTCATCTCAAATAAATAAACCATCTTAAATCAATCCCTGCGTATTTATTAAAATTGCAAGGAGAATAATATTAAAATGGAAGTGAAAATGTAATTCAAAATTAAGAGGGGTGCAGACTGTTATTTAGCAAACTTGAAGAGGTGGTCCCAACAAATTTTGTATATCGTTCTCACTCATGTTCTTTTTTATGCCAACAAATTTTTAGAGGAAATAAAACTATCATATCACCCTCAATCTAATGTTCTTCATAAATTAAAGTATATTGGGTTATATACTAATGTTGTACTACCATACGTACCTCATATTATTTTTTAAAAAATCATTTATTCTTATGCAATTATATAAGGGAAGAGGAAATGTGCTATTACATGATTTTTTTTTTCAAAAGTAAGAGGGGTGCAGCCTGTAATTTAGCAAACTTAAGGAGGTGGTCCCATATCATTTTACGATGATGTATTTAGGGGGAGCTTATACTAAGGAAGAGTTCATAATTTTCAAGTTTATCTCTTTGCATGTCATATATGCTACACATTTGAGAGTATATGAAATATAAAGTTATTTTCTTATGCTTAAAAAGAACATTATTTGGAGTTCAAATCAGAAACTACCAACATTCAGTACAACCGATTTTGAGATGCTAGAAGAAAATTTCTGGATATTTTGAGAATGATCTAATAGCTTATATTTTTTTCGGCGAAGCACCCGTAAGCTTCCTCTTGACCTCTCAACTATCTCAGAGGAATAGATGAGGGAATGGAGTAGATGAATCGGAATGTATTTTTTTACCTGAAGGAGAAGCAGTTTCAGATCATAGGGCGCGTTGCAGTCGTCGTCGGCAGAGGGCGGAGTGTTGATGTCTTCGACTGCGGAGTGTTGATGTCTTCGACTGCGGGAGGATGCGTGAGGAGGAGCGGCGAGAGTGGTGTAAAACCTTTTAATAAATGCAAAAGGAAATCCAAAATTAATTGAAATCAATTTTAAAGTAAGAGGAGATCGAGTGGGAAGAGGTAAGAGATGTGGAAGGAGGAAGTTTCTCACCTGCGTTCTTGCGAGAGACGGCTTCTCAGACGCGTTCTGGAGTTGGAGCGACGGAGAGAGGAAAATGGTGCGAAGGCTTGCGTTGATGTCTTCGACGGAGCGACGGAGTTGCAGAGTTGTGGATGTCTTCGACGTCTTCTCAGAGGCGATCTGGAGAGGGAGCGAGGGTGAGGGAGAAGTGTTGCGACGGCGTGGGAGGGAGAGATCGTGAGGCGCGGGTTTTAGTTAGGGCAGAATAGTTAGGGCCTTGGTTTCGTTTCGCGTATTATATAAAGAATCATGCTTAATCGGAGGGCTCCTAATTACTGAACCATAATTAACGGTTCAGATTTTTTGAATGAATTATTATTTCAGGCTATTCGCAGGCTGCACTATTTCTTTTTAAAATAGTATAGATATATTATTCTATTCCTCCACAATCTGATTATATATGTATATTATATATAAATATCATTCTCCACTATTTATGAAAAATATATTATTATTACTATTCTCCTTCTTCATCTTCTTCTTCTTTTCTAATTTCCCGAACCAGAGCTTTCGTGTGAGAGAAAGAGAGTTTTTATTCTTTCCGTTGGACGTCGAGGGAGATCGAGAGCTCAAAATCTTCGCTGGAGCATAGATTTAGAAAGCTCTCACCATGCTCGTCATGTGCATGGTATGTTTTATTCATTTCGTAGATTTTTGGCACTAGGGTTAGCGGCCCTAGCCTTCTTTTTGTCTAAATTTCGTAGATTCTTCGTGCGTAGGCCGTTTTTGAACCGATCCTTGTCGTGACGGGCTTGAGAGGCCATTTTTTGGTGATTCGAGTACAGGCAAGTGGTGGTTTGCTCCCCATATTTTGATCTCCGTAGATCTTCTTACTTATTCTTCTTCTTTTATTTCCTTCAGTTTTAGCCACTTAAGTCACTGATTTAGATATATAGATTTTATGCCTAAATCCTAAGACTAAGTTTAGAAGTTTACCTTCTTTAATTTCTGCTGGCATGTAGCTAAAAGCTAAGAAAGGAGTTCTCTACATCCAGTAAATTTTTACTTAGTTTATTTCTGGAATTTTTCCTTTGAAGAAGGTCTGTCCTGCCTATTTTCATTTCAGGAGTCTGTCTAGTCGATTTTCTTTTGCCTTAGTTTTTCCTGGAATTTCTGTTTGTAAAGCCTTCTCCTCGATCGACACCCCATCCCATCGATCAACGGGAGAGGGCAGGGTGAGCAAGTTTTGTTGAGTTTTCTAAGTAAGAATCGACGGGACACCCATCGATCGGGCTCCCATCCCGTTGATCAGGCTCCAAACCCGTCGATCGGGCCCTTTTCCAGCCTTCCAGTCGATTTTGACTTAAGCTTTCCCATCGATTGACTTAGCTTCCCGTCGATTGACTTAGCTTCCCGTCGATTGACTTAGCTTCCCATCGATATTGAGTTAGCTTTACCGTCGATTGACTTAGCTTCCTCTCGATTGACTTAGCTTCCCGTCGATTGACTTAGCCTCCCGTCGATATTGAGTTAGCTTTCCCATCGATTATGACTTTCCCGTCGATAAGTTATGACCTTTCTCGTTGATTTTATATAATCTCTCCCGTCGATTGTTAGTATAATCTTTCCCGTCGATTATGACTTGAGTTTCCAGTCAACCTTTTCTAAAGTCTTCCCGTCGATCGGCTAGTCTTCACGTCGACTTTTCTAAAGTGTTTCCAGTTGAATTTTTCTTAAGTTTTCCCGTCGATCGGCTAGCCTTCCAGTCAAATTTTCTAAAGTTTTCCCGTCAATTTTATCGACCTTTCCCCTCGACTTTGATATAATATTTCCCGTCGACTTTGATATAAATCTTTTCCCATCAACTTTTATTAAGTTTTCCTGTCGACTTTTGATAAGTCTTTCTGTCGATTTCATCGCATATTCTGAATTGTTTCAGCATATTTTTTTAAGTTCTTTTCCCAGGTGTTCCCAGGTATCTTAAGCTATGTTATCAAGCATTTTAACTCCATTCGTTGAGACTTTAGGTGAAGTTATGCCTTCTTCATTGTGTTGTTCTGAGAAGCTCATTGGGAGTCAAGTTTAGACTCACCGAGTGCTTTCTATTGACCTATTGAGTATTATTCTAGTGTTTGGCCTTCATGTTAAGCTTATCTATGTCTTGTTCTGACACCAAGCCTTGCATGGTGTTGGCTTGCTGAAATCTTCAAACTTGATGTAAGTTGAGTTTTGATCTAATGATTAATTATTGAATCATGTGCTTATTGATTCTCTCATCTTGAGTTGTGGTTAAAACCATCTGAAATCATGTTTTCCTGCCTTGCACTCTTTTGTTTGGCATGTTGGTTATGAAGAGCGATGTTTGCTCTGTTGGTTGAGAGCCATGTAATCTCTGTTGGAGTCTGTTGGTTGTGTGAGCTTAGAGTCACTGCCATAGTTCCTCTGTTGGGTTGTTGATTTGTGTGGACTGGAGTCACCACCACAGCACCCCTGGTTTGGTTTATTTTGGGCTAAGGTTAGCAGTTGATAAAGGACCACCACCTCAGTGCCCGTTTGTGGATCATACACCCGAGGCCTTGTATTTTGCCCGACGTTAAATGATGCCCTTTTCTCGAGTTGATCAGTCTCAAATGCTTATCAACATATATGCTTATATATATATATATTATATTATGTTTGACCACCAACTCTGAGCCACAGTAGCGGACAAGTGGTTGGTTTTGATCAATTTGGCCATTAATTTGGTGCAGGCATTTCTCTTACCGAGTGCACTCGTTTGAGCTGGCTTGGGTTGTTGTAAGCTAATAGGTGCTTATCTTTTTAGTTCTCTTTTCTGCAATCTATTATCTTGATTGTTGCTAACCCTTGTGTAGAATCTTGGTTTATATTGCTGCCACTTGCACTTTCTTGCTGAGGCATTCTTTTCTTTTAAATGTCTCAGGCTCGGAGCTGTAGCGGTTTGGGTGGTAGAATTGGTGTCTTTGGAGCTGCAGTTAGTAACAGTTGTTCGTTCTCCCCTCATTGTTGTGAGGTAGTTGTTCCTTTGTTTCAATTGTAGCTTTGGTTTTCTAGTGTGAGTTTACTTGCTAGCATTTCTACTGTTACTTGCTAGTCAGTTTATATACTTGCTCTCTAGGAAGTTTTATGTTAGGATGCATGAGTTATTTTGTGTATAGAAAATGACAATCTTGCATAGCATGATTTTTAGTAAATGTCACATAATATTTTGAAGATCGTAGAAAATCCTTTCTTTACTTATACTAAATTTAGAGATGTGCATATCATTGTTGAAATGATTGATCTTCATGCTCATGAAGGGTGTTATGAACCTATTTTCCACTGCGTATGTATAGTTTTCTACTCGTGGACTAGTTGATCCACTGGACCGAGGGACACGGTCTTAAGCTAAAAATGTAAATTCTTTCTATTTAACTCAATCATATTCTTGTCTTTATAAATTATTCGTAAGGAGTGTTTGTCTGAGCGTCTGTAGCTGTCCCCTGCAAGACGTGGCATCATAATGCATGTTTTCCCCTTGCTCTGACGATATTTATTAAATTAATGGGATAAGGTGGGTTTTGACAGGTCTCATCAAATACAACATGCATAAACTTTTCTACAATATGAGTCTTCTTGTTGAAAACTCTATAAGCTCTACTATGTGAGCTATATCCAAAAAGAACCCCAACATTGCATTTTTCAGCAAACTTTGTTAGTTGGGATTTTCTATTATTTAAAATATAGCATTTGTAACCAAAGATTCTAAAGTATGAAATTGTTGGTTGTTTGCCTTTCAAAATCTCATAGGGGGTTATTCCAAGGGTATTATTGATGGAAGCTCTGTTGAGAACATAACAAGCAGTATTGACTGCCTCAGCCTAGAAGTATTCTGGGAGTGAGGAGTCACTAAGCAATGTTCTCCCAACTCAAATCACCGTGAATGCACTCCAACCGCACTTTTCACCTTGTTTGTGATTTATCAAATGGAAGTCGATGAGACTTACCAAACTGACATCCCGCACAAACATGACCATTTCCATAGGAGGACAAGCTAGGCAAGCCCTTGACGAGGCCCCTTACCTCCAAAGCCTTCAATTTGTCCATGCCTACATGCCCCAACCTTTCATGCCTGATAGCTGCGCTATCATTGGTCTTCATCTTATCAACATAGGTACTTGTCGATGAAACAAACAAGTCCTTTACCCGCTTTCCAACATGAATTACATCTCCCTTTATCTCTGGTTGAGTTTTAAGAAACTTCACTTCTGTTGGGCCAAACAGAACGTTATAACCGGCATCGACCGCATTGGTCACAGAGAAGAGATTCTTCTTCATACCCGGCACGTGATAAACACTCCTCAATGTGAGTGGACCCTTATCACAGCTCAGAGAGATAACACCTTCTTGTTCTACTGCATGAACAGAATTATCAGCTGTAATGATTGCATCGTTACCTGAGTAGGGCACCAAAGAAGAGAACTTTGATTCATCCCCGGTGAGGTGATGCCCACACCCTGAATCAACGATCCAATCCTCTTCGTAGTTGATGGCAGCCAAGGCCTTAACGGGCATCGCCATCATATTGGCCACAAAGGCTCCTCCCCATCCAGCTTCATCAGAGTTTGGCTTCTCCTTCTCTGCTGCATGTCCCGGCTGAAGATTAACCCGACAATCCTTCTTGAAGTGGCTGGTCTTATTGCATCTAAAGCACCTTGGTCCCTCTCCCTTCTTCTTCACATCAGACTTAGGAGCATAACCCCTATCCTGCTGACCTGAAGTAGAGGGTCCATCATGACCTGTCTTCTTCTTCTCCCACTTCTTCTTCTTCCTCCCAGAGAACAACACATCACTATCTCCCCCAGAGCTGTCTTGCCAAACTTTCCTGCGAAACAAGTAAGTTCTCCAGCTCCAACAGAGATGGTTGATTTGCCCACCCTGAACTGACATCACAAAGGCAAGATACTCCTTCCGCAACCCGCGGATGATATGCCTCTTCAGTTTTGCCTCCGAGATGGGCTCATCAGGGTCTAATGCAGAAATCTCTACTGTGAGTTCTTCATCTTGAGAAAGAAGGTAGAGATAGAAAGATCACCTTGAGAGGCCTTTGCCAACTCATTTTCAAGAAACTGTAGCCGAGCTACTTTCTTCTTATTGAACAGCCCATCCAAAGACGTCCAAATCTCAGCAGCTGATTTACATCCAATGATGTGATCGAATAGCTCTGGTGAGATAGCCCTCTTGAGTGTGAACTCTGCCTTTGCATTAGTCCTCCTCCAAAGTCTCACCTCTGCCATATTATCTCCTGCTAGAAACACTTCTTGTGTGTCTTCTCCTCCAACTATCTCCCATAGATCCTCGCCAAGTAAGTAACACTCCATACACGACCTCCACTTCTTGCAGTTAGTCGATGTGAGGAGTTCAATACCAAGCCCTCTTGCGTATCCAGCTTCCAGGAAAACTATGTGGTTTCTACTTCACAAAGACGATGGCAACTCAAGTTGAAAACTGGTTATCCACTCAGAGAACCTCCCTCTGATACCATGTTAAAATTTTTTATTTGAATCGTTTAGGAGTAAGCAGGAGTTGCATCAACTGAGTTATAGCCAAACAACAACAATGCCACACAGCAACACAATAGACTTTATTGAATCACAAAAACTTCATTTACATTTGGAGACATACATGGCGAGACATGATTCATAAGAATCACGAAGGAGAGAAGAACAAAACACACCAAAAACACAAATCTGGCGACTTGACAAGCAGAGACCACACAGACCGCTGAACTCCAGAGACCTCCCAGCTTAACCTGAGACCGCACGAACAGTAAACAGGCAAGATGACCTGCACTTCAAGACCGCCACCTCAGACCGCACGAACTGGAGCTTATTGAACTGAACAGAGAACAGAAGCTGTATTCAGACCGCAAATTAGATCGCCTAACCGCAGAAGGTCGCCTGATCACTGTGCTCGCTGTGAACAGCACAAGAACAACATAATCCTATTCGTAGACAAGCCGCTGCCAAACTGTTTATTCAAGCCGCTGGGAAATCACCAAGGAGACCGCAACCTGCTGACCGCAATCCTGCTAACACAACAAACAGTCAACTCGCTTCCGAGACCGCCCGACCTCAAAGTTGAGACTGCACAAAACAACCCAAGATCTAGTTCTTACAGTTCTCGTTATGAATGACGGGCCCTGCACCCCTATTTATAGGCGAGAGGAAAGATGTCATCACCGCCGCAAGAGAGGTACAATCACCACCCATCAGATCGCGAGCAGTCTCATAGAGCTGACTGCGCGATCACACCTCTTGGACAACATCCTGTCTAAGACAGCAAGTCAGCAGCAGACTTTGCACAAGCCGCGCGGACACAGAACACTCCTTCCTTAGACCGCGAAGAGCAATCCAAGGACATCTGGCCGACTTCAGACAAGTCGCCAGAATACCCAGCATAAGCCGCCCAGTCACAGCAGTTACACAAGAACACACCGCCCGGTCTTCTACAAAGAAGATAGACCAACCAAGTAGAGCAACCCGGGAGGAGACCAGAACAAACAAGAACAGACCGGCCAACCACAGCAGGCCGCCAGAAACATTCCGGCAGAGCCAGACCGGCAGAGCACCAGTGCAGAGACCGCACGGTCCCTGCGGTCCCCAATAAACAGACCGCCGACCACCTTCCACTTCACTTCAATAATTTCAACAGTGTGCCGCACTAGCAATTGCTAGTGGCGTGCTTGTTGACGAGGTGCTTGCGACCCTCATTCTGCACTTACCACTCCATCCGCTTGCCTACTCCTCCATCCGTCCTTGCAAATCGGTGCATAGCGGCCTGTGTAGTTTTCCATCCCGCCTGTCGAAGCATTGCATAGGAGTAGTTGTAGTTGTTTTATTTTATTTTCCACAATCCAAATCACCCTTTTCCGCAATCCATCCACTCGAAAGGACTTCAATCTCAAGTCCTTCCTTAAAAGTTAACTCTACCTTACTATGTTGCTTCGAGATCGATACTTGGTGATTCACTCTCACATTTTATATTGCTTGAACGATCGGTACACTGTCGTTTCGTGCCGCAGTCTCGCTACCGCCTATAGCGGTGTGCTAGATTTGCGCATCACATGGCCATTAATCCATAACATTTATCTTCATCTTCATCCTCCTCATTGTCACTATCTGAATGTGACAGAGGGGCCGTGATACCAACCTTAGCAGCGGGATCGTCTTCATCCTCTTTAGCGGCAAACAACCCCATGTTGGCTTCCTCTTCTTCTTCAGAATCTGAGGATGAAGTCTCAGATTCACACCAGCTTTTCTCCTTCTTTGCAAGAAAGGATTTTTCACCTTTCCTTCCCTTCTGTTGATGAGGCTTCTATCACCTCTTTATTTCATCTTGACTGGATAGTCATCTATGACATGTCCAGGCTTGCTGCAACAATAACATATAACATTACTTGAAATATGTTAACATGTTTAGGATCATACCTGTAACCCTTGGGGTGCTGTCTTTCTGATCTGTTGTGTTCCTTCTTGGGATGTGAGGAGGAGGAAGGTTTCTTCTTCCACTACTTCCTACTCATTATCTTCTTGAAGTAACTTGAGAAGGCAGCAAACTCCTCATCTGATGAGTTGCTGTCAGATGTACTGGGCTCAGAATTTTTTGAGTCAGCAGCCCTTCTTGGTGGAGAATGCATTCTTGCTTTGCTCTTCTTGCAGCTTTCAGCTTTGAGAGCCACAACTCTCTCCTTTGCGTGAGGCCTGGTGGATGTGTCCTCCTCCTTCCTTGCAGATATCTTCATCTCCTAGGAGAGCAGCTTTCCAAACAGTGTATGGGGAAGAGTCTCACCCAGCTTTGCCACTTCTCTGATGGCACTGTCTTTGTATCCCAATCTCTAGTTAGAGATCTTAGGAATTTGTCATTCAACTCATAATGACTGAAGACCCTTCCATAAGTCTTCAGCTCATTCACCACTCTAAAGAACCTTTCATAGCAGTCAACAATGCATTCCAGTCTGTGTTTCCTGATGGCTACATACTCTTGATTAAGGAGGGATTTCCTATCATCCCTCACTTCTTCAGTACCTTCCAAATACACAATGAGTATATCCCATATATCCTTGGCTGTCTCATAGTGCACCATGTTTTGGAAGGTGGAATCATCAATTGCATTTACTATTATATTTTGTGGTCTCTTGTCCATGGTAGCAAGTGCAATTTCATCATTAGTAATTTTGGCATATGACTTGGCCACTTTCCTTGTAGGATCTATAGTGGAGGGCTTTGTAAAGACAAAAGGAGTCTCCCTGACAGTTATATATATATCCTAGGGTCTATGGCTTCCATGAACAGCCTTACCCTTTGCTTCAATATACCAAAGGTCTCCTTTTTGCATATGGGCAACTTCATAGATCCCATCTCCTTCTGAGCTCCAATGGCAGCCATTAGATTCATACTTAACTACTCCTTATAGGATCTGGTTAGACTGTTAAGTCCTTATTGACCAACCTGCCTCTGATACCACTTGATAGTTTATTAAGTAGTAGTATAATTCACCTAGAGGGGGGTGCATAGGTTTCTTTGATTTTTCTCAGTTACTGCTAGTTGTTGTTAGAGAATATATAATGTAAATGCACAACACAAAAAACAAATAGCTATTTATACTGGTTACCCAAGACAGTGTGTCTATGGGTAGTCCACTTTCCCTTTACACCTTTCTAACAATGTGTTAGACAAGGCAACCTCCTCCAAAAACTCAGCTCCAAGAGCTTACAACTCAGATCCCTTAGGATTTATCAGGTTTGCTCCAAACCATACCTCAGGCTCAATATCCCCACCTCAGGTTCAACAGCCCAACCTCTCAGAGTGCTCCAACTTCTACACCTCACAAATGTTGAAATTATTGAAGTGAAGTGGATGTGACCGGGCGGTCTAATTTTGGGTGACCGCAGAGACCGCGCAGTCTGCGCTTAAGCTCTGCCGGTCTGTTCTGGCGGTCTGGTTCTGGCGGTCTGTTGGTTGACTGGTTTGTTCCTGGTTGTTGCGGTCTCATCCCGGGTTGTTCTGCTTGGATTGTTTATCTCATTTGCAGAAGACTGGGCGGTCTGTTTTCAAATAACTGCTAAGACCGGGCGGTTTGTGCTTGGCGATATGGCGACTTGTTCGAAGTCGGCCAGATGGTTCTTGGTTTGCTCTTGGCGATCTAAGGAAGGAGCATTCTTGTGCCCGCGCGGTTTGTGCGCGGTCTCGTGTTCGCGCGACTTGTGCGCGATCTGTCTACTGATCTGCGATCTTGGACAGAAGGTTGTCCAAGTTGTGTGATCGCGCGGTCTGCCCTTGTGAGACCACTGGCGATCTGACGGGTGGTGATTGTATCTCTCTTGTGCGGTGACGACATCCGTCTACCCGCCTATAAATAGAGGTGCAGGGCCCGTCATTCATAACGAGAACTGTAAGAACTAGATCCTGGGTTAATTCGTGCGGTCTCAACTTTTAGGTCGGGCGGTCTCGGAAGCGAGTTGACTGTTTGTTGTGTTAGCAGGTTTGCGGTCAGCAGGTTGCGGTCTCCTTCCTTGGTAATTCCCTAGCGGTTTGGATAACAGTTCGGCAGCGGCTTGTCTGCGAACTGGTTCTTGTGTTGTTCGCAGCGAACTCGGCGATCAGGCGACCTGCATCGGTTAGGCGATCTGAGTTGCGGTCTGGCGACATCTTTAGTTCTTTGTTTAGTGCAATAAGCTCCAGTTCGTGCGGTCTAAGGTGGCGGTCTTGCAGTGCGGGCGGTCTGTCTATTTTCTGTACATGTGGTCTCAGGTCAAGCTGGGCAATCTCTGGAGTCGAGCGATCTGTGCGGTCTCTTCTTGTCAGACCGCCAGTTTTGTTTTTGGTGTGTTTGTTCTTCTCTCCTTCGTGATTCTTATGAATCATGTCTCGCCATGTATTTCTTGCACTGTAAATGAAGTTTGTGATTCAATAAAGTCTCTTGTGTTGCTGTGTGGCATTGTGGTTGTTTGGCTATAACTCAGTTGATGCAACTCCTGCTTACTCCTAAACGATTCAAATCAAAAAATTTAACATGGTATCAGAGCTTGGTTGTTGGAGTGGATAATTAGTGATCAACTTGAGTTGCCATCATCTTTGTGAACAAGAGACCACATAGATTGCCATGGAAGGTGGATACGCAAGAGGGCTTGGTATTGAACTCCTTACATCGACTAACTATAAGAAATGGAGGTCATGTATGGAGAGCTACTTACATGGCGAGGATCTATGGGAGATATTTGGAGGAGAAGACACACAAGAAATATTTCTAGCAGGAGATAATATGGCAGAGGTGAGACTTTGGAGGAGGACTAATGCGAAGGCAGAGTTCACACTCAAGAGGGCTATCTCACTAGAACTGTTTGATCACATCATTGGATGTAAATCTGCTGCTGGGATTTGGACGTCTTTGGACGGGTTGTTTAATAAGAAGAATGTAGCTCGGCTACAGTTTCTTGAAAATGAGTTGGCGAAGGCCTCTCAAGGTGATCTTTCTATTTCTACCTTCTTTCTCAAGATGAAGAACCTCACAGCAGAGATTTCTGCATTGGACCCTGATGAGCCCATCTCGGAGGCAAAACTGAAGAGGCATATTATCTGCGGGTTGCGGAAGGAGTATCTTGCCTTTGTGACTTCAATTCAAGGTTGGGAAAATCAACCATCTCTGTTGGAGCTGGAGAACTTACTTGCTTCGCAGGAAAGTTTGGCAAGATAGATGGCGGGGACTTCTATCTCTGGGGGAGATAGTGATGTGTTGTTCTCTGGGAAGAAGAAGAAGAAGTGGGAGAAGAAGAAGCCGGGTTATGATTGTCCCTCTACTTCAGGTCAGTAGGATAGGGGTTATGCTCCTAAGTCTGATAGGAAGAAGAAGGGAGAAGGACCAAGGTGCTTAAGGTGCAATAAGACCGGGCACTTCAAGAAAGATTGTCGGGTTAATCTTCAACCGGGATATGCAGCAGAGAAGGAGAAGCCAAAGTCTGATGAAGCTGGATGGGGAGGATCCTTTGCGGCTAATATGACGGCTATGCCCGTTAAGGTCTTGGCTGCCATCAACTTCAAAGAGGATTGGATTGTTGATTCAGAGTGTGGACATCATCTCACCGAGGATGAATCAAAATTCTCTTCTTTGGTTCCTTACTCAGGTAACGATGTTATCGTTACGACTGATAATTCTGTTCATGCAGTAGAACAAGAAGGAGTTATCTCTTTGAACAGTGATAAGGGTCCACTCACCTTGAGGAGTGTTTATCACGTGCCGGGAATGAAGAAGAATCTCTTTTCTGTGACCAATGCGGTCGACGCAGGTTATCACATTCTGTTTGGCCCAACATAAGTGAACTTTCTTAAAACTCAATCCGAGATAAAAGGAGATGTTATCCATGTTGGAAAGAGGGCGAAGAACTTGTTCGTGTTATTGACAAGTACCTATGTTGATAAAATGAAGACCAATGATAGCGCGGCTATCTAGCATGAAAGGTTGGGGCATGTAGGTATGGACAAATTGAAGGCTATGGCGGTAAGGGGCCTTGTTAAGGGCTTGCCTAGCTTGTCTTCCTATGGAGACAGTCATGTTTGTGTGGGATGTCAGTTTGGTAAGTCTCATCGACTTCCATTTGATTAATCGCAAACAAGATGCAAAGCGTCGTTGGAGTGCATTCATGGTGATTTGATGGGACCGACTACCACCCCAAGCCTTGGAGGCAACAAATATATGTTGGTGTTGATTGATGGTTACACCAGATATGTCTGGGTGTATTTTTTGAAAGAGAAGTCGGAAGCTTTTGCGAGGTTCGTGGAGTTCAAGGATCTAGATGAAGGTCGGTTAGGCCTGCGGGTGAAAAAATTGAGAACTGACAATGGTGGGGAGTTCACCTCTGGTGAGTTCTCAAGTTTTTGCAGGAAACACGGAATTCAGAGAGAGCTCACTTGTGCCCATACTCCATAGCAAAATGGCGTTGCAGAATGGAAGATCTGTCATCTGACGGAAACTTGCAAATGCTGGCTTCAGGCCAAGAGTATCCCAAAGTCCTTCTAGGCGGAGGGAATGTCTTGTGTTGCTTACGTCATCAACAGGATGCCTCTAAATCCTATCAACATGTAGACCCCTCATGAACTGATGTTCAAGGAGAAACCAAGTATTGCACACCATCGGGTGTTCGGGTTAACCTGTTATGTGCATATTCCTGATGCTCTTCGGACAAAGCTAGATGCGAAAGCAAGGAAGCTAGTCTTTGTTGGATATGATGAGCGGAAGAATGGATGGAGATGTATGGATCATGAGCTCGAATATCTATTGTATCTCGGGATGTGGTGATCGATGAGGTGACTTCCTACAAGGGGAGTTCAGGAGTTGAACTACCAGAGAGCAGGGTTGATGAAGAAGGGAAGGCTGCGGAAAATCTTCAAGTGGAGTTGCCTGTTTCACCAGGAGCTCCTGTTATGTCAAGCTCAGAGATGGAGGCTTCAGGTTCTGGAAGCAGGGGGAGCGATGCTCCAAGTTCATCTGGAAGAGAAGTTAGCATAGAAGAAGCAGCTGAGGAGGTAGCAAGTCAGGTGCAACCTCTTAGGAGGTCGAAGAGGACTATTAAGCCACCAGATCGATACACAGGAGGAAACATGGTGAGCTTCATCTCATGTTTCTTTCGTGGTCCCTTGGATGAGAGGGAGCCTTCGAGCTTTGAGAAGGCCAAAGGCGTGAAGTAGTGGGACATTGCTATGCAAGAGGAGATGGATGCTCTAAAGAAGAATGACACTTGGTCTCTAGTGCCCAGGCCCAAGGGAATTGCCCCTGTGACATGAAAGTGGGTCTATACACTTAAGAACAAGGCTGACGGTACGATCAAGTGATACAAGGCTCGCCTTATGGCTCGCGGGTTCTCACAGCAGTATGGTGAAGATTATGATGAGACGTTTAGTCCAGTGGCAAAGATGACTTCGGTCCGATTTGTTTTTGCTTTGGCGGCTTCAAGTGGATGGGAGATTTGGCAGCACAGCGTTAAGAATGCCTTCTTATATGGTGAGATCGACAAGGATATCTTTATGATCCAACCGCCGGGCTTCATCTCGGAGGAGTGTCCGGACTACGTCTGCGAACTGAAGAAAACCCTGTATGGGTTGAAGCAAGCGCTTCGGGCGTGGTATGGAAAGATCGCGGAATATCTTCTATTCTGCGGGTTCTTTACTTCATACTCTGATTCTAGCTTGTTCGTTAAGAAGGAGGGGGCACTTCGGGTCATTGTCTTGCTATATGTGGATGACATGATTGTCACCGGGAACTCGAAGGAGGCAGTAGCAAGGCTGAGAGCCGAGCTTGCCATCAGATTTGAGATGAAGGATCTGGGTGAGCTTCACCATTTCCTTGGACTCAAGGTTCAGAGGCAGGAGAGCGGAGTGCTCATTTCTCAGGCCGGATATGCGGAGCAGATCGTTCAATGATCTGGCATGGAGAAAGGGAAGAGCAGCTCTATACCTTTGGAACAACATCATAAAGTTCGGAAGGATGAGGGGAGAGTTCTATCTGATACGTTGGTCTTCCGAGCTCTGGTTGGGAGCTTGATCTACTTGACCATCACGAGGCCTGATATTGCTTATGCAATTGGCAAAGTGAGTCGGTACATGGCGGAGCCACGGAAGACTTATCTTCTAGCGGCAAAAGGAATTTTGAAATATGTGAAGTCGACCTCTGATTTCGGTCTCCTATATAGGAGAGGGTCTAGCTTGGAGTTGCTTGGATACATGGATGCTGATTACGGGGGAGACGTGGATGATCGTAGATCAACATCTGGTTTGTCTTTATGATGGGCCCCATAGCTATTTCTTGGTGCAGCAAAAAGCAGGACTCGATGTCTGTATCTACCACAGAAGCGGAATACAAGGCTTCGGCCTTGGCAGCTCAGGAAGCTGTTTGGCTCAGGAGGTTGGTAGAGGACGTTCATGAGGAGGTTCGAGGTCCCACTATGCTATGCAGGGACAATGAGAGTGCTCTTAAGTTGGTTACTAATCCAGTATGTCATGCGAGGACCAAGCATATTGAGATTGAACACCATTTCATTCGTGAAAAGGTGTTGGGAGGATCTCTTATGGTCGATCATGTTCGGAGTACGGACAATGTTGCAGACATCTTCACAAAGCCGCTGGCAAAAGGACCGTTTACCCGGTTGCGGAGTTTACTCAGGCTAGTTTCCACTTCCCACTTCAAGGGGGAGTGTTGAAATTATTGAAGTGAAGTGGAGGTGACCGGGCGGTCTGATTTTCGGTGACCGCAGAGACCGCGCGATCTGTTCTTGTGCTCTGCCGGTCTGTTCTGGCGGTCTGGTTCTGGCGGTCTGCTGGTTGACCGGTTTGTTCCTGGTTATTGCGGTCTCGTCCCGGGTTGTTCTGCTTGGATTGTTTATCTCCTTTGCAGAAGACCGGGCGGTCTGTTTTCTTGTAACCGCTGTGACCGGGCGGCTTGTTCTTGGCGATCTGGCGACTTTTTCGAAGTAGGCCAGATGGTTTTGGTTTTCTCTTGGCGATCTAAGGAAGGAGCGTTCTTGTGCCTGCGCGGTCTTGTGTTCGCGCGACTTGTGCGCGATCTGTCTGCTGATCTGCGGTCTTGGACGGAAGGTAGTCCAAGTTGTGTGATCGCGCGGTCTGCCCTTGTGAGACCGCTGGTGATCTGATGAGTGGTGATTGTATCTCTCTTGTGCGGTGACGACATCCGTCTACCCGCCTATAAATAGAGGTGCAGGGCCCGTTATTCATAACGAGAACTGTAAGAACTAGATCCTGGGTTAATTCGTTCGGTCTCAACTTTGAGGTCGGGCGGTCTCAAAAGTGAGTTGACTGTTTGTTGTTTTCGGAGGTTTGCGGTCAGCAGGTTGCGGTCTCCTTCCTTGGTAATTCCCCAGCGGCTTGGATAACAGTTCGACAACGGCTTGTCTGCGAACTGGTTCTTGTGATGTTCGCAGCAAACTCAGCGATCAGGCGACCATAAGCGGTTAGGCGATCTGAGTTGCGGTCTGGAGACAACTTCAGTTCTTTGTTCAGTGCAATAAGCTCCAGTTCGTGCGGTCTGAGGTGGCGATCTTGCTGTGCAGGCGGTCTGTCTGTTTTCTGTTCGCGCGGTCTCAGGTCATGCCGGTCGATCTCTGGAGTCAAGCGGTCTGTGCGGTCTGTGCGGTCTCTGCTTGTCAGACCACCAGTTTTGTTTTTGGTGTGTTTGTTCTTCTCTCCTTCGTGATTCTTATGAATCATGTCTCGCCATGTATGTCTCGCACTGTAAATGAAGTTTGTGATTCAATGAAGTCTCTTGTGTTGCTGTGTGGCATTGTGGTTGTTTGGCTATAACTCAGTTGATGCAACTCCTGCTTACTCCTAAATGATTCAAATCAAAAAATTTTAACAATAAATCCTCCTGATTTCCTACCTCATGCCTATCAAGAAGCCCTACCTCAAATCTCCTCAAAGATCCTACACTCAAGCTGGGAGTACAACTCTACTAGCTTTGGCTCAACTACCCTACATACTCAGGCTCAACAGCCCTACACACTCAGGCTGAACAACCCTACACACTCAGAACAGAAATGTTCTTACAGAGATAATAGTGTTTGCTTATACAACAGAGGACAGACAATGTTTAACCTTCAGCTATGGTCTTCTGTTGTTGATGCACAGTGATGCGCAAATCTTAGCACACCGCTTTAGGCATTAGTAAGATTGCGGCACGAATAGGCAGTGTACCGATCGTTCAAGTAATATAAAATGGGAATTAATCCCCAAGTATCGATCTCAAAGGAACACAGTAAGGTGGAGTTAACGTTCGAGGAAGGACTTGAGATCGAAGTCCTTAAGCCGAATGGGTGCGAAAGTGGGTGATTTGGTTTGTGGAAAATAAAGAAAAAAACAACTATAACTACTCCTATGCAATGCCGCTATGCAATGCTTCGCTTGGCGGGATGGAGACTAGGCAGGCCTTGAGCGCACTGCGTCGTAAGGGCGGATGGACGAGCAGGCAAGTGGAATCAAACTGTGTAGGCCTTGAGCGCGCTGCTTCGTTAGGCGAATGGATTACACGGGCCGCTATGCCACGCTTCTCTAGGCGGATGGAAGAGTAGGAATACGGATGAGGGTCGCAAGCACCTCGTCGACAAGCACGCCACTAGCAATTGCTAGTGCGGCACACGAACGTGACGGTGGGATGGAGAATGGAATGGGGCGCACCTCAAGCAACTCAAACAATAAAGCATTTCACATAGACATGAAATATATAGAAATACAAACTAGTTTAAGTGACACTTCATCATAATAATAAAGATCTACAACATATACACATCAATAAGAGAAGAACAAGGCAAGAAATCGACCGAATCCGAAGGCTCGTTGTAGATTCACGGTTGGAATCGCTGGGTTGTCAATCCACGTCCAAGCTCGGTCTGCAACTACGTCCGGGGTAGAGAGAGCTGTCACGACTCTCCAATGAACCCGTCTTCTTCGTCTCACGATCCGGTAAAGGTTGCAAACTTCCTCTTGCTTGAAGGTAATGGCGGCTAGATCTCCCTTGAAGCTATAGGATGAAGGAGGAGGCCGAGAGGATACTGCGGCTCGAGATTGGCGTGAAGAATAAACCTGGAGCACCTCCTGAAGGTGGGCGGCGATGGACGGCGAAAAGGCCGCGGAACTAGAGCTCTGGGAGCCGGAAAAACGATCGATCCAAAATAGGGCAAGACCTGCGGCATAAATAGAAATTCTGACAGAAAATGGTCACGCATGGTCGAACGCACGATCGTGCGTAGACCGTGCGTTATTAAATGATAAAACTTGACTTGGGGAAGATGCTGCGCCGCCCGTGTGATTTGCTCACGCATGACCAATACCGCCCGTGCGTTCAAACGCACGGGTAAACTCTGACGCTCCATTTTCTGCCCAGACACAAACGCACGACCGCAACCGACCGTGCGTCAAGGAAACGCACGACCGTGCGATATGCATAGACATGAATTCTGGGGAAAACGGGATGATCAGGTCACCTGCATACAAAGCAACCCAGATGGGAATACCTCCAGCACCAAATAAACACAGAAAATAGATTGGGGAGCACCAAGTGCTTGCCCCCAACAGCAAAGCGTGCAATTGCACACCAAAACGGCCTAAGAATTCACCTAACAGGGAATAACAAATATGAATGTAAATATGTACGAAAACATGCCTAAAGTGTGGTGCAAAGACTATAAAATCGGCCTAGATCAGTCCATAAAAGTGTATATAATTGGGACTCATCACACCACTAGACTTACCTGTTTGCGCGTCCCGAGCAAACAAATTCTAGGCAAAAGGGGAAAGAAAAGTAGATGGCTTAAAATTACAATACAGAGTACCATGCGAAGTCGCATGCTCACGTGCATAAGAAAAATAATAGAGAAGATTTCTAATTATACAAACAGTTTATAGATTTCTAAAAGAGTATAAGCATATTACAATTACTCAAAATGGTGAACTATGGTGAATCATTCGGTCACGCATACGGAGAAAGTAAACTAAGCGCTGAGATGAGCATTGCTCAAGATTGGGGTGCCGGAAAAACTCCACCGAAATCCATCGGCGTCGGTGACCATAAGCTCGCCCGGTCACATTCTCTCCACGACACTAGATTGGTTCATAGCGTGAGTCGGTAGGACTTTAGGTTAGAGATGGGGCTTGGGTTACGGTGAGGTAAACATAGATAAACACGAAGGCTAAGCACACCTAACCCAACATGAGCATAAGATAGAGCTACCCGCACGACTATAGTAAACAAGTGCACCACACCCCCAGACTTGGACTTTTGCAACATAGGTGTGTGCACCGCCCACTCCCAATACCAAAACTTACAAAATTTTCAGTTTAACTTTTTCATAGCAATCCTTTTTTTCTTTTTCTTCTTCATTTTTCTTTTTCTTCTTCATTTTTCTTTTTCTTTCTTTTCTTTTTCAGCAAATTTTTCAATGAATACACTCACAGCTTCCACTATAAAAATTACCACATCAACACCCCCCAAAATGTAACTATAACTATAACTAAAGCTCAGATTTGGGTGTGCGACTAGGTTAGGCTTTTTAAGCTTTTAGTGAGATAAAAGTGGAGATGAATCAATAGGAAGGGGTAGGCACAAATGGGCTAGCAAGGGTAGATGATAGGCATGAAATAAAAAGCTCAACCAGGCCAAAACAATGGCCAACGTCATTCTCACGCACTAGAACTATCCTATGCCAATGCTTCAAGAATCGCTTGGAGCAAGTTCTAGCCACCGAGAAAGATTCTCCTTTCTCCCGACTCAAGCAATACGAGTCTAGCAATCGTTTGCACACATCCCTATGCTACCATTTGATTCACACCGGGTTCACCATTTGAGTAGAGTAAACAATATTTACACTAATAGAAAAAATATAAAACCATAAGTATAAAAAGAAGTCTAATCTACACAAATTTTTATGCAACCGAGCACTTGACTAGGAACACTACTAGAGTCAACATTTTACTCTGCTACATAGTCCTAAGCCAGCACCTAGACTTTCCCAAATAAGCAAATGAATTAGATTCAACTCAGAGCATGCATACAGATGAGTATGCGCTCAAGTGGGTGTTGTGGTGTGCAGAAAAGATGAACAATAATAAATAAATAAGAAAAAATTTACTTCTAGTATGCAATGCACGTGCGCGTACACAGTGGGTAACGAGAAGCAGCTCTCCCCCAGACTTAATCTAAACAATCCAACAAAAGATATTGCCATGAAATTCAAAATGAAGCTAATGGAAGAGAGTACCCAATGCTCAGCAAGTGAGCCTACCAGAAGATTGGCGTGGAAACCAAGAAAAAGCTGCAGCATCCGCCATACAGAAGAAGGACCTGCAGGGGTGAGCTCCGCAAAGACAAAAGAAAAAAACAAACTAAAATAAACTACAGCTAACTAAACATGATTAGAAGAAATAAAAATGCAAGAAAAGTAAGATAAATACTGGGGTTATTGTCCTCCTAGCACGACTTATTCAAATTGAAAACAGTTCTAGCTAATGGGTCTATGAAAAGAAAAGTGCACAGGTAACTGTTCTAATATGCGTGTCGGTAGCGGGTACCGATATGGCGATAGAACAGTCACGCCTCTACCCGAATATAAATAATACCTGCTCGTCACAGGTAGAGGGAATAAAAAGTAAGAAGAGGAGGAATCCTCACTCAACTTACCAAAACTATCCTTGCCCAGCAAGGTATCATCTCCAGGGAGGCAGTAGGAGGAGAAGGCAAAGATTGGGGCTTCCTCTACGGAGGGTGGATCAACCTCCTCACATGAGAGGATACACTCATCATTGACTTGAGCAGAATGCTCCAAGTCCTCCTGAAGTACCTGTGAAGACTCAACTTGCACAGGCTTAGATAGAGAAAGTTGATTAAGAAATAAAAAAGAAGAAGAACATGAATAAAAATTAATCGGGGGAGTGATCCCAGTCTCACTCCCGGCAGGATCCAAGGATAGGTCACTATCATCATCGTAAGTATCATAGCGAGGGGAACCCAAGAACTCAAGGGCCTCGGTGGTGAGTTGGACCTCTTCATCCCATGAGGAAGTGCAAACCTCCTCATCAGAGAGAGTATCCTCCTCATCCCACCGAGGTGCACCATCGTGTTCAAAGCATTCATTCTCCCCTTCGGGGAAAACAAACTCATCATCCCACTTTGGAGCATCCTCTGAGTCAGAAGCATCACCCCACTCCTTCACTTCGATAGGATCATAAAGAATGTGTGTATAAAAATCTTGCAAAGAAACTGGAGAAACAAAAAGATTTGGTTCCTCCGCAAAAAGATCTGCTAACGCCTCCCCGATGGAAAGAATACTTTCCTCATCACACTCAGGTGCATCTAGGAGATCCCATTCCTCTCCTTGTTGGCCAACAGATGAGTGATTATCATCACTAGGAGTGAAGCCATACACAGGGAGTGAGGAGTCCATGCACGAGATAAACTCGGGGATAGAGGGCACGATTGCCTCCATGGGTAAGGAATGAGTGATAGGGACAATGTTGTCATGAGGGGAGGAGCAGCGGTCAGGATTGAAATGACTAGGACAATTGATAAGAAAAAATACTCTTCTTCTTAGGGTTTATGATTTGTGATTATGCGAAGAAGATTGATGATATTTTCCAAAACTATATTCGATGAAGGCAAGTGTACCTTATCGTATATAATATAGGATATTTTATAAAAATACCAAGGTCGTATTAAACTCGGGTTTGTCGAGTACTTCTACTTCGAGAAAGCGGACTATTATTTTATCGGAGAGAGAGCAGAAAAGAGAACTAAATTGCTACTAAATAAAAGAGAACGAAAATAGAGAAAGAAAATAAAACTTGATTAAAACTCGCTTTGAAATGAAATTAAAAGATAAATACTATCATTCAACTCTAAGCCTTGACCGTGGGGATTCCCGAAGCTCGAACATGCCTCTCTCGAGGTTAATGCCCAACTAAGCTTAGGAAAAATCAACCGGACTCTCGTCCTATAATTGATTACCTAAGACTTGCTTTACGATGTGAATCCCACTATAGGATTTGACTCCTATCCAGAAGATTTACGTCATCCTCTCTCGAGGGGTGCGTGCAACTCTTTTTATTCTCGAGTGATCGATTCGTACGCACGTCCTCTCGGCTAGCTAGAATACGAAAACAAATACCGAAATTCATAACCGGAATATGAAACCGATATCGTTATATTTCGAGAATAAATCGAAGGAGAGAAGATACGATAATAAGGAAAGAGATGATTTTTGATTCAAAGCTTGCTAAAAATCAAGACTACAAAATAATTGCTAAAGGAAAAAAAAAATGAAAACAAGAAAGAGAGAGAAAGAGGAAGAAAGAGAGTTTGCGAAAATAAAAGAAAGCTTAAATTTTCATTGCCATAAAAGAAAGAGATTACATGAAATAAAACCTACATTACATTGCATGGAATTGAAACTAAGCTAGCTTGCATGAAATAAAATTACAAGGAATAAAAAAAAAGAAACAACAAAATTACATGAAATTAAAGCTAACCCTAAAACATGAAGAAATAAGGAAAACTGTACAAGAACAGCCCAAATGGGCAGGGGGAAGGGAATGGAATGCTGGAGGGGAACCTCTGAATTTATAGGAAAAATTTCCAGGTTACACGCCCTCGGTCACGGGCGTGACCTAGGGCGTGTAATACTTGTTCTGCACGGTTGCGACATCGGCGTGGGTCTTGCGTGACTGTGTCGCGAAAAAGGACATTACACGCCCGTGTAACTTTGGTCACGGGCGTGTACCTGGGCGTGTACTTGGGCGGCTTCATCAATGCGGCGTGGGCTTGAGTGCGGCGCTGCAGCGAAAAGCGATCACGCACGAAAAGTCACGGGCGTGACTCATGGGTCACGGGCGTGACTGGGGTCAATTCCATCAATGCGGCGTGGGCTTGAATTCGGCGCAGCAGGGAGCAGGGATCACGCGGGAAGTCACGGGCGTGACTCTTTGGTCACGGGCGTGACTTGGGTCAACATTGGATTCGGTGGCTGACAGGTCCACGTGGAAAGCTTGAAGTGATCTTTAAATTTACACGCCCTTGGTCACGGGCGTGACTTTGGGTCACGGGCGTGACAGAGGGCGTGACTTGCTGTGGACTAGCTCAAATGCGCGGCAACAACTCCTGGACTGATCTTAATGTTACACGCCCTTGGTCACGGGCGTGACCGAGGGCGTGTACTATGGAATTTGTCCAAAAACACCAGAAAATCTGCAAAACAAAAATACAATTATATTTAGAACTAAAATTATAAAAGAAGTGATTTTAAACTAAAATATAAATAATATTTGTGATTTTAAATTAAAACTAACCTAAAAACTATAATTAAAATAAGCATAAATCCTACTTATCAAATACCCCCATACTTAAGCTTTTGCTATTCCAGAGCAAAAGTATGAGAAATATTTATAAGACATTTAATAAAAATTTTAATTAAGACTAAAAATTTATTGAATCACAAGTAAGCTAAAAAGAAAATTTAAGGATTAACGAATTAAGTCCTAAATTATGAAATTAAAATAATAAGAGGAAAATATTTAGCCAAGAGTTCTCAAAAATATTAACTAGTTAACAAAATTGAGTAATAAGTAAACAAAATTAGATTTAAAAATTATAAAAACCATAATTTTGAAAAATCTAAAGGAAAAATGTAACTTACTAAGTATTGCTCTCTCCATAACATAATTTAAATCTAGATCAAAGATATTGGGTTAGGGGGGGGTTCATAAAATTTGGCATAAGAAGAGATCTTTGAATGAAGGTGATGGATTTTCCATTTCACCAAAGTGGTTTTTTTTTTTTAAGTAAATATTTTTTTTTTCTCTTCTAACAACAACCCAAAATTTATATGGTTTAGGAGTAATGAATTTTATCCTCTTACTCCATGCCATATAATCTTTTCAAATATTTTGGGTGCATATGTTTTAGGGACTAATGAATTTTATCCTCTTATTCCCATGACATATGATCTTTTAAAATACTTTTTTTTATGCCATCAAAGGGGTAGGGTAGAGAAAAGACTTCTAGCTTATAAATTAAATTATTTTGAGAGCAAATTTTAGTACTTTAAACTTTCCTAAGATTTTAAAAGCTTGAGGTAGAAATAATAAAAATCTAAAGGTGTTTAAGCAAGATTACTAAAAATTTGTAACTATTTAAAATAAAAGAGAAGAAGTGCTAAAGAAATATCTCTAATCAAATTAAAATCATAAAATATTTCTTAACACTAAATCACTTAAACAAAAATTAGATTTAGCAAACCATGATAGAATAAATGATTAGCAAATAAAAAAAAAGGTATAAATGCTTATAAATAAACTCAAAATGATTTTGGAAATGACAAAAACCAAAGTAAGGGCTTATTATATTTTTGGGATTTTTTCTAAGTTTTATGTAATAATTTTTTGGAAAATTTTTTTTTTATATTATGTTTTTTTTTTTTGGAATTTTTTTAGGATAAGAAGTAAATACTAGAAATGCTAAACATAAACTAAAAAAAACCTAATTTTTTGTTAATTCTTGGATTTCCCGAGGTCTACCCGGTGAAGGGCTCGCAAGGTACTAGAGGCTGTGATGGGAATTCAAGCCCAAGGCGTCCTTTCCGAGAATTTAAATTTTCGATTATCTATTTTTTTTTTTTTTGAATATTTTTGGGTTTTCTAAATTTTTTTTTTTTTTTTTTTTTTTTTTTTTTGAAAAAGCTAATTTTTCTTTTGTAAAAGACAATAAAAAGGAAATAAACTATTTACAAAACTATGTACACAAATTTTTTTGGAATTTTGTGATTTTCAAATTTTTTTTTTTTGGAAATTTTCTACGATTTTATAATTTAAAAGAAAGAAAAATACACCCCCATACTTAAAGTTCAACATTGTCCCCAATGTTGAAAGCTAAGTATGGAGAAAAATAAAATAGAAAAAATACAAGAGCATGATTATGAAAGAAAAAGAACAAGGAGAGGAAAAGAAGTACGTCCCTGATGGAGACGGACGACCATCACGATTACCTGCAAAAATTTTCTTTCAAAACCATAAGACAAAACACAAAATCAAAAGAATTAAAACATAAAAGTTACTTATTATTATTATTATTATTATTATTTTTTTGATAAAAGTAATAGTGCTTTCTCTTTTCAAAATATCGACAAAATATCCCCGGCAACGGCGCCAAAAACTTGATAAGAAAAAATACTCTTCTTCTTAGGGTTTATGATTTGTGATTATGCGAAGAAGATTGATGATATTTTCCAAAACTATATTCGATGAAGGCAAGTGTACCTTATCGTATATAATATAGGATATTTTATAAAAATACCAAGGTCGTATTAAACTCGGGTTTGTCGAGTACTTCTACTTCGAGAAAGCGGACTATTATTTTATCGGAGAGAGAGCAGAAAAGAGAACTAAATTGCTACTAAATAAAAGAGAACGAAAATAGAGAAAGAAAATAAAACTTGATTAAAACTCGCTTTGAAATGAAATTAAAAGATAAATACTATCATTCAACTCTAAGCCTTGACCGTGGGGATTCCCGAAGCTCGAACATGCCTCTCTCGAGGTTAATGCCCAACTAAGCTTAGGAAAAATCAACCGGACTCTCGTCCTATAATTGATTACCTAAGACTTGCTTTACGATGTGAATCCCACTATAGGATTTGACTCCTATCCAGAAGATTTACGTCATCCTCTCTCGAGGGGTGCGTGCAACTCTTTTTATTCTCGAGTGATCGATTCGCACGCACGTCCTCTCGGCTAGCTAGAATACGAAAACAAATACCGAAATTCATAACCGGAATATGAAACCGATATCGTTATATTTCGAGAATAAATCGAAGGAGAGAAGATACGATAATAAGGAAAGAGATGATTTTTGATTCAAAGCTTGCTAAAAATCAAGACTACAAAATAATTGCTAAAGGAAAAAAAAAATGAAAACAAGAAAGAGAGAGAAAGAGGAAGAAAGAGAGTTTGCGAAAATAAAAGAAAGCTTAAATTTTCATTGCCATAAAAGAAAGAGATTACATGAAATAAAACCTACATTACATTGCATGGAATTGAAACTAAGCTAGCTTGCATGAAATAAAATTACAAGGAATAAAAAAAAAAGAAACAACAAAATTACATGAAATTAAAGCTAACCCTAAAACATGAAGAAATAAGGAAAACTGTACAAGAACAGCCCAAATGGGCAGGGGGAAGGGAATGGAATGCTGGAGGGGAACCTCTGAATTTATAGGAAAAATTTCCAGGTTACACGCCCTCGGTCACGGGCGTGACCTAGGGCGTGTAATACTTGTTCTGCACGGTTGCGACATCGGCGTGGGTCTTGCGTGACTGTGTCGCGAAAAAGGACATTACACGCCCGTGTAACTTTGGTCACGGGCGTGTACCTGGGCGTGTACTTGGGCGGCTTCATCAATGCGGCGTGGGCTTGAGTGCGGCGCTGCAGCGAAAAGCGATCACGCACGAAAAGTCACGGGCGTGACTCATGGGTCACGGGCGTGACTGGGGTCAATTCCATCAATGCGGCGTGGGCTTGAATTCGGCGCAGCAGGGAGCAGGGATCACGCGGGAAGTCACGGGCGTGACTCTTTGGTCACGGGCGTGACTTGGGTCAACATTGGATTCGGTGGCTGACAGGTCCACGTGGAAAGCTTGAAGTGATCTTTAAATTTACACGCCCTTGGTCACGGGCGTGACTTTGGGTCACGGGCGTGACAGAGGGCGTGACTTGCTGTGGACTAGCTCAAATGCGCGGCAACAACTCCTGGACTGATCTTAATGTTACACGCCCTTGGTCACGGGCGTGACCGAGGGCGTGTACTATGGAATTTGTCCAAAAACACCAGAAAATCTGTAAAACAAAAATACAATTATATTTAGAACTAAAATTATAAAAGAAGTGATTTTAAACTAAAATATAAATAATATTTGCGATTTTAAATTAAAACTAACCTAAAAACTATAATTAAAATAAGCATAAATCCTACTTATCAACAATCCTTCAATTCATGATCCTCTCCTCGAAACAATAAGCAAACAAGGTTCCTACACTTCCTAGCATTTAACTCCTTCATTTGGTCTATATCATAGACCATCTTGTCGTAAGTGCTAGGAGAAATATCCCATGATGACATTTTAAACAATAAAAGCAGATATAATGAAACTGAAATTCTTTGCAAGGAAGTCTACACAAACTAATAAAACTCCTTGGATTACACTTGCTTAAAACTCTAAAATAGGAGAGAGAAATAATAACAAACAATATATAATTAAAAAGCAAACAATAATAACAAAGCGGCTATACACATTGGAAGAACTACTATCTCTCGGCTCTCCCTCTCAAGAAAACTCACACGACTGTGTTCCCCGGCAACGGCGCCAAAAACTTGATGCGTAAATCTTAGCACACCGCTATAGGCGGTAGTAAGATTGTGGCACGAAACGGCAGTGTACCGATCGTTCAAGTAATATAAAATAGGAATGAATCCCTAAGTATCGATCTCAAAGGAACACAGTAAGGTGGAGTTAACGTTCGAGGAAGGACTTGAGATCGAAGTCCTTAAGTCGAATGGGTGCGAAAGTGGGTGATTTGGTTTGTGGAAAATAAAGAAAAAAACAACTATAACTACTCCTATGCAATGCCGCTATGCAATGCCACTATGCAATGCTTCGCTTGGCGGGATGGAGACTAGGCAGGCCTTGAGCATACTGCGTCGCAAGGGCGGATGGACGAGTAGGCAAGCGGAATCGAACTGTGCAGGCCTTGAGCGCGCTGCTTCGTTAGGCGAATGGATTACACGGGCCGCTATGCCACGCTTCGCTAGGCGAATGGAAGAGTAGGCATACGGATGAGGGTCACAAGCACCTCATCGACAAGCACGCCACTAGCAATTGCTAGTGCGGCACACGAACGTGACGGTGGGATGGAGGATGGAATGGGGCGCACCTCAAGCAACTCAAACAATAAAGCATTTCACATAGACATGAAATATATAGAAATACAAACTAGTTTAAGTGCCACTTCATCATAATAATAAAGATCTACAACATACACACATCAATAAGAGAAGAACAAGGCAAGAAATCGACCGAATCCGAAGGCTCGTTGTAGATTCACGGTGAGAATCGCTGGGTTGTCAATCCGCGTCCAAGCTCGGTCTGCAACTACGTCCGGGGTAGAGAGAGCTGTCACGACTCTCCAATGAACCCGTCTTCTTCGTCTCACGATCCGGTAGAGGTTGCAAACTTCCTCTTGCTTGAAGGTAATGACGGCTAGATCTCCCTTGAAGCTATAGGATGAAGGAGGAGGCCGAGAGGATACTCCGGCTCGAGATTGGCTTGAAGAATAAGCCTGGAGCACCTCCTGAAGGTGGGCGGCGATGGACGGCGAAAAGGGCGCGGAACTAGAGCTCTAGGAGCGGGAAAAACGATCGATCCAGAATAGGGCAAGACCTGCGACTTAAATTGAAATTCTGTCAGAAAATGGTCACGCACGGTCGAACGCACGACCGTGCGCAGACCGTGCGTTATTAAATGATAAAACTTGATTTGGGGAAGACGTTGCGCCGCCCATGCGATTTGCTCACGCACGACCAATACCGCCCGTGCATTCAAACGCACGGGTAAACTCCGACGCTCCATTTTCTGCCCAGACACAAACGCACGACCGCAACCGACCGTGCGTCAAGGAAACACACGACCGTGCGATATGCGCAGACATGAATTCTGGGGAAAACAGGATGATCAGGTCACCTGCATAAAAAGCAACCCAGCTGGGAATACCTCCAGCACCAAATAAACACAGAAAATAGATTGGGGAGCACCAAGTGCTTGCCCCCAACAGCAAAGCGTGCAATTGCACACCAAAACGGCCTAAGAATGCACCTAACAAGGAATAACAAATATGAATGTAAATATGTACGAAAACATGCCTAAAGTGTGGTGCAAAGACTATAAAATCGGCCCAGATGAGTCCATAAAAGTGTATATAATTGGGACTCATCACACAGCAGGTGCTGTCTTGAAGTAGGGCTGAGTGGTAATAGCTTAAGTCCTTGCTTCTATCAGATCTTCTTCTTCAGTTGATAAATAATGATCTACTTGCTCTTCAGGATTGAATCAGGAAGAGCTATCTTATCTTAGATGCTTGCTTGTAGCTTCAAGAAGCAGGATGAGAGATATCTGAGGAAGCCATCAATAGCACAGTAGTTTTGCTTTCAGAATATTTTCCACACCATCTATAATGCCCTAACATCTTCTTTTATACCCCCTCCAATCTGCAACGGCTATGAAGAGGGCCCTGGCACATCATGGATAGGATTAGAAAAGGTTATCTTATTTTCCAGCCACTTGCGCCAAAAGCATATCCCGCCAGTGCTTTATTCAAATATGAATCAGTCTCAGCAGTTGGGCTAAGACAGACTTCAGTCTCAGTGGCTGCATATATCTTCGTCTCATCGGATCTGCTGAGATAGTTAGTCTTCTCAGCGGATTCAGTATAAATGTAGCTCAACTGAGACAAACTCCTTCTCAGCAGCTCTGGTTGCGTCTCAACATTTCAACTGAGATCAGGCTGTCATCTCAGTAGTTTTGACAGTAAAACCACAGAACTATTATATTGATTGGAATAACCTAACCCTACATTGACATGATGTAAAAAAGGGTTTATCAAATACAATATGTACTTAGCATTGAGTGTGACGCCTCTTCAAATCAAGGGAACATAGAGGGCAATATTCCCAACAATATTATACAAGAGTAATAATAAAGACACATATAAATGTAATACACATGCACAATCATTATTAATTTGCAAAGTAAAATTACTTCCACAACTTCTAATCATAATAAAGCACAACTACCAAGGTACTTTATTCACACATTGTTTGTTAAGACTTATCAGGGATACAAAGCAGTGCTTGGCGAACCACATAATCTTATTTTTGTAGTGGATCCAGTGTACCAAAGAGAAGTACAAAATGTGGTGTTTTTATAGTTTATTTGATCAAGATGATATATAATTCAACCCAAGTTACTTCGCCCATACAATGTTCATTAAGACTTATCAAGGGTATGAAGCTTGCTCGGAGGGTTCCTTATCATTTATTAATTTTTAAGGTTTTTATTTTGGATGAGCAATGGCCTCAAATTTACATGAAAGCATACATACATATAGTATGCAACTGTTTTCTTGATTTAGTTCATGAATATCCATGGATCGCATGAAGGCAATCCGACATAGACTTGGTAATTTAGTCGCGCATATCAACTAGATGTAGCATTACACTATACATGTTTGTATAGACAAGATTATACTCAGAGGCATACATAAACGTAACATGTGCATCATTATATTAAAAAAAATATCACTTATACTGTTGAAACCGATTTCTCGGCCTCTTGTGGAGCTCAGGGCCCTCATCGAAATGAGGGGCAGCTAGCCCTTACTGATCCCTCGGAGAAGGTAGACTAAAAACTAGGAAAATGACTAAGACCTTAGTCGCAGCGAGGAGGTCCCTCCACTAACCCGGAAGATCGTTGAGTGCTTCTGTTGGGAAAATGATTTCTCTTAACCCCCAGAAATGAGTTAAAGAAAGAGTTTTTAACAATGAAAAATAAGACTAAGTAAATATGCGTCGAATAGTATTCGACGCAACGTCGAGCTGTAGTCGACGTTCCCTTCAGATTAAGTCAAAGTAACTTTAGGAAGATTTCGACGTATGTGTTGTCGACGCTACTCTGATTTCTAGTCGACGCATATAGAGAAATCGATGCACCTTAGTTGACGCACCTTCCTTTTTCTTCTCTCGACGTCCAGAAAGGATGCTCTCGACGCTTGCGTCGAATAGTAATCGACGCACGTCGATTTCCATGACAGAATTCAAATATGCGCCAGATCTCTTTCCTTCTTTCAATAGATCTGATTTATATGGAATAAGTGGCAATATTTTATAGCCGTTCTGAATCATTTTTCCTTATATCTGATTCTTGGCTAATTTGATTTAACTTATTTGGATATTAATTGAAATCTGAATTGGTTCTTTCCTTCTACAGAAATAAATATTATGGAAACATTTTCATCTTTCTATTTTTCTGACTGCTAATTAATTATCCTCCTATAGCATTATTTTGAATACACAGAGCTATAAATAAAGAGGAGGTCGGCAGAAAATGACAGTTGAGGGATCCACCACATACATTTGAAATAGAGGAAAAGCTCCCAAGAGAATAGAGAGAAAAACTGAGAAAAGAGATAGTGTGATGCAGAGAAAAAGCCTTCATCTTCTCCTTCTTCTTCAGAAGCCATTCTACTGCAAACTCTAAAAGTTCTCTCAAAAGAGAGAAAAGTTTTTACAATCTCCTTCTCACTATAGAAGAGAGATTTTCATTCACTACTTCTTGTGCTTCCAATCTTCTTGCTAGGAAGAAGATTCATTCTTGTTCTTATTTCTTTCTTTCTTTCTTTCTTACTTATAACATTGTAAAAGAGTTTTTAGAATCTCTCTTCAAAAAATTCAGTGTACTGGTTCTATGAGTGTCCTTGTCAAAAGACTCAGTTGGTTCTAAGAGTCTCCTTGTCAAAAGACTCAGGGTGGTTCTAAGAGTCTCCTTATCAAAAGACTCAGTACAAGATAGTGAATTCCTACCAAGGGGGTAGAAGAGTGGACTACCCAAAGTTTGGGGAACCACTATATTTTCTTGTGTTGTGCTGTGATTTCTTTTCTTGCATTTACTTTCTTTACTTGTTTAATTCTTGTTGATGTGTGGGAAGCTATAATCTGTGATCATACACATATATATATTAACTTTGCACAAAATAATTTTTAATCTCTATTCACCCCCCTCTAGAGAATTCTAGTGAGGTAAACTGTGCACTTTCAATTGGTATCAGAGGGAGGTTGATCTAAAAAGGATAACTCCTTGATCAAAAAGATCTTACCTCTCATATATATATATATATATATTTTTCAAAACTATTTTATCATATTGCACAAATCAAAGATTATGCTTCCACCAGACCACCAATTTGCAACCTGGAAAAGTTTGCACTTTGGAAAACAAGAATTAAAATTTATTTAAACTCTATTGATAATGAATTGTTTAATGTGATCTTGACAGGTCCCCCCAAGCCATTCAGGAAGGATTCAAGTGGAAAAGTGACTGAAACACTTGTTCCAAGAGCTGAATGGACTGAAGATGAGAAGAAAGCCCAAGGACATGATGCCAAGGCTATGAATATCCTAGTCTCAACCCTCTCAGATGAAATTTTCCAAAAAGATTGCTGATTGTGAGTCAGCTAAGGAAGTATGGGAAGCACTCACCAAAATGGTAGAGGGAAGTGCTGATGAGAAAAAGGATAGAAAGGCACTACTGATCTCCCAATATGAAAACTTCCAAAAGAAAGAAAGTGAAAGTGTTGCTGACATGTATTCAAGATTCAGCCTCATAGTCAATGAATTGAGAACACTTGAGAAGGACATATCTCTCACTGAGATAAATGATAAATTGCTGACTTGCTTTCCCAGCTCTTGGGATTCAAGAATCTGGCCAATCAAAGACTCCAGAAGTCAAAAAGAAATATCAACAGATGTTCTCTTGGGTAAATTAAAATCCTATGAACAACTGTTGAAAACCAGAGCTGAGAAAGAAAAGGCATCTCCACTCTCAAAAGAAAAGAGTATTGCATTAAAGGCTGTTGAAGGTGAATCATCTACTGATGAAGAGGATCTAATCAGCTTGCTGGCTAGGAAGTTCAAGAGGTGGATCAAAACAGAAGGATCTAGAGGAAGAGACTCAAAAACCAGGTATAATAAAACTCCTACTAAAGAGATTATCTGTTACACTTGCAGGAAACCAGGACACATTGCCCCTGAATGCCCTAAGGAGAACAACAGCAAGAAAGATCTGAAAAGAACAGATCTAAAGAAGAAAAAGAAAGAAAAAGGATTCATTGCTCAAACCTGGAGTGATTCAGAATCTGAAGGAAGCACCTCATCAGATAATGATCAGGAAGAGGTCAAGCAAAAGGAAACATGTCTGATGGCCACTGAGAAGCTTGATGCTACATCTATGGTAAATATACTTAATGATTTTTCCTCTACTGATTTCAAACAAAATTTCAAAGAACTATGTTTAGATATAATTAAATCTGAAAAAGAATTAACAGGATTAAGAATTGAATTAGGAAATCTAAAACAGGTAAATACAAACCATAAAAATTATAAGCTCAATCTAGAACTCTCAGAAGAGAAATTAAACAAAATCTATTCGGACAATCTAACACTAAGAAAAGAGCTAGCAAAGGCTAAAGCCTTTGAGGACTCTCTAAATGGAAGAGGCCAGAAGCTCAAGAATATTTCTGAAAATCTCACTGATAGATTTAGACAACTAAAACTGAATACTAATGAAGCATCTAAATCTCAATCATCCAGCAAACCTGTCTGGAAACATCCCATTCACTTCACTAGGGAGAATCATCTAACAGGAGTAAGATCACAAGTAAGTCCAGAAATAACCACTGTTTTTAATAAACCAAATCCCATTACAAATAAATGAATCTTAGGAAAATATCCTCACAAAGAATTTGAACATGCGTCGAATACTATTCGACGTGCGTCGAGTTCTAATCGACGCTTCCACCAAAATGCGTCGACCTATACTCAACACAACCTCTCTCATACTTCGACTGAGAAAAGACTCAGAATGAAGAAAGCGTCGACTTCATATCGACGTAACCAGAAACCTACGTCGAATTTATATCGACGCAACAATAAGTATACGTCGAATCCCTATCGACGCAATGAATCAGACAGAAAATATTCTGTTTCCAAATAGATCTCTCAATCCATGTCCTTCTATTATGAACATTATTTCTGTGATATCATCCAAGAAGATTGGTATGATAAGCCAGTACCCCAAAAGAGGGAAGGATATCCTGAAAAACCCACTTATTCCTTTATTAAATCTTTTACTAATAAAAGAGAGGGACCCCAGCTCAGCAGGGTCTAAACCAATGTTTAAACTTTTATGTGCAGATGTATCACATCTCCAGGATGGTGTGGTACTTGGACAGTGGATGCTCCATGCACATGACAGGTTGCAAAAACCTATTAATCAACTTTGAGGAAAGACTTGGACCATCAGTAACCTTTGGAGACTCTAGCTGTGGCCAAACCAAGGGATTTGGAGATTTCAAAGAAGGGAAAGTCACCTTCAAGAATGTGGCAGTAGTCAAAGGACTAAAACACAATCTGATTAGTATAAGTCAGATATGTGAGAGTGGTAAGTATGAGGTAAAATTTACTACACTATTCTGCCATATTATAGATATCAAGACTGGTGCTACAGTACTAAATGGAATTAGAAAAGGGAAAGTATATGTAGTGGACTTTAGCTCTTCACCCACAGAAGTTTGCTTATTCAACAATATTATTGATAAAAATGAATTATGTCATAGGAGACTAGGTCATCTAAACTACAAAACAATCAGTAAACTAGCTAAAAATAACCTAGTCAGAGGCTTACCAAAGGGTAGGTACTCTAAGGATTCTCCATGCAGACCTTGCGAACTAGGAAAGCAAACCAAATCATCCTTCAAACCCATTGGTAAGGATGACTCTCCCAGGTCTTTATACTTACTACACATGGATCTCTTTGGTCCCATATCCACTCAAAGCTTAGGTGGAAAATCCTATACCTTGGTCATTGTTGATGATTATTCTAGGTTTAGCTGGGTATTCTTTCTAGGAGTTAAATCTGAAACCCATAAAATTCTCTCAAAATTCATAAGACAGATTCAATCTGAGTTCAATACAAATGTTTCAATTATAAGAAGTGACCATGGGACTGAATTTGAGAATCAGATGATTTGTAGTTTCTGTGAGGAAGAAGGTATTAAACAAAGCTTCTAAACACCTAGAACTCCCCAACAAAATGGAGTTGCTGAGAGGAAGAATAGAACCTTAATAGAATCAGGTAGAACCCTGCTTGCAGAGTCAGGATTACCAAAAACCTTTTGGGCTGAAGCAGTTAACACTGCAAACTATGTTCTAAATAGAAGCCTCATACACAAAACTAAATCAAAGACTCCATATGAGCTCCTGAAAAATAAAACACCCACTGTTAAATATTTTAAAATTTTTGGATGTACTTGCTTTATTCTAAATAATGGGAAAGATCATCTTGCCAAATTTGACAAGAAGTCTGATGATGGAATATTTCTGGGATATTCATCATCTAGCAAAGCCTATAGGTGTTACAATAGAAGAACTCTTAAGATTGAAGAATCCATGCACATTGTATTTGATGAATCTAACATGCTGCTTAAGGGGGAGGAAACTCCCACCAGTTCTGTTCCACAGGAAAACAACAGCATAGAAACCCAGCTTGAGCAACTAGCTCTAGAGAACACAGAAAATGGAAAGGAAAACCAGTTAGAGGAACCAAGTGAGGATTCTGAACAAGAAACCTCAGAAAAGAGCACTCAAGACCCTCCTCCACAAGAGGACATGGTTCAGGAAGAACAATTGAACAATGATCCCATTGAGAATGAAGTACAACTGACAAATTCAGGCAGAACAGGAATCAATTTGAAAGATCATCCACAAGCTCAAGTGATTGGAGATCCCAATGCAGGAGTAAGAACAAGACACCAAGTCTCCAATGGGATGATGCTCCAATGCTTCTTATCACAAGTTGAACCAAAGAAGTTTGAGGAAGCAAATTGTGATCCTCACTGGATTATGGCCATGCAAGAAGAACTAGGCCAATTTGAGAGAAACAAAGTATGGAACCTAGTTGAAAGACCAAGAAACTACCCTGTAATTGGTACAAAATGGGTATACAGGAACAAACTAGATTCCACTGGAGTAATTGTGAGAAAAAAGGCAAGACTTGTAGCACAAGGATATAGACAAGAAGAAGGGATAGACTACAACCAGACCTTTGCTCCAATAGCCAGATTAGAGGCAATCAGGCTCTTTCTTGCCTATGCAGCCTTCATGAAGATGAAAGTCTACCAAATGGATGTCAAGAGTGCTTTTCTAAATGGAGATCTGCAAGAAGAGGTATATGTGGAGCAACCACCAGGTTTTGTTAATCCTTCTTCTCCTAACTTTGTTTATAGACTTAACAAAGCATTATATGGTCTTAAGCAAGCACCTAAAGCTTGGTATGAAACTCTATCAAATTTTCTTTTAGAAAATTCCTTTGAAAGAGGAAAAGTAGACAAGACACTATTTACTAGAACCCATAAAAACCAACTCCTTCTTGTTCAAATATATGTAGATGACATCATCTTTAGCTCAACCCATCCTAAACTATGTAAAAGATTTGCTAATCTTATGCAATCTAAATTTGAGATGAGTAGTATGGGTGAACTCTCCTACTTCCTAGGACTACAAGTAAAACAAAGTAGTGAAGGAATCTTTATCTCACAATCAAAATATACTAAAGAGCTAATCAAAAAGTTTGGTATGGAATCAACATCTACCATGAAAACACCCATGACAACCAATGCCATTATAGAAAAAGATGATAAATGAAAATCAGCAGATCAAAAGACTTATAGGGCCATCATAGGATCCCTTCTATATCTAACAGCTAGCAGACCTGACATCATGTTTGCAACTTGCCTATGTGCTAGATTTCAGGTTGATCCAAACGAATCCCATCTCACCTCTGTAAAAAGGATTCTTAGATACCTAAAGGGAACCCCTGACCTAGGACTATGGTACTCAGCAGAAACTAACCTTGAATTAATAGGTTTCTCCGATGCAGATTATGCTGGTTGCAGGGTTGATAGAAAAAGCACATCTGGTACCTGCCAATTGTAACACCCTGCCAGTACGAATAATATAACAGTAGGTCCGGCCGGGACCCCACACCATACTAACCACACTAGCTAGGAGTTAAAAGGTGATAAACAGAAAGAAACTACAACAGAGTATACTAAACACTAGCGGAAGCATAAAGATTTAACATTACCATTAGAATTGTCCACTATTATAGGAATGAAACCAAGAAAGAGAGTTATGGCCTTAAGGCCTTACATTTAACAAATGTACCAAAACTCCAAAACATACATCGGCACGCAGGCCGGCAATACATGAGAAAGCTAAAAAAAAGAGGCTGGCCTTCAAGGGCCAACTCAGCAAGAGGGGCCACCGCCCGCTATTTCCCGCTAGGCTCACCTGCACCTGCATAAGAACATTCCACCAAACGGTGGCAAACAAGGTAACGGTCAGCACAGCTGACCAAATTATAACGACCCCACCCCTTTCCCGGGGTGGCGGAGATTCTACCCTGCAAGCAAGCCACACTAGCACAAGTACTAAAATAAAGAAAGTGCAACTACACAAGGTGAGGTTTCAAGCACATTCAATCTTCTAGGTTGAGCATCAAAAAGGAGGGAACCTAGGTATGCACATGATGTTGGTTGGGTTCACCCGAAGGTTCCCCGCAATCGCCTAAACAACCGCATGAGGCTAACAACATCAATTCCACAAACACTCCACCGTAAGGGCCATCGCCTTATGTGGGAAAAAGAGCTTTTGGTCGGTCTAGGTAAACCACCTTCCACGACCTCTCCCATGATCACACGGCTACATGAGGTAGGGACCCCTTACCGATCTGCATGGAAACGGGTTCGGTTTAGCTTTGCCCGTGCTCTAATCGTCGCGATCTGTCGCACGACGCGGGTACGGCTTCGCCTCGGCCCGTAAGGGTTTAGCACCTTCAAGTGCTACACAAATATAAGCTACGCACCTAATCCCTTCACAAGGATCTAGGCTTCACAAATACTCAAAGAGGGGAGGTATAATACGTTCCGTATCAATTTCGCGGTGAAGGTTTGCCTTCATCCAATCTCAAAGCATGGGGCTTTCGTTAGGATCTTCACAAGACGCCTATACTTAAATCCCGCACTACTATAGATGATTTCACGGAGTCATTCTCCGGCACGCATTCTAGGCTTAACCTAAATGCAACGTCGCAATCCAAGCATCACCGATTCGGGCTCACGGCCACGAATAGGCTTCACACAAAATGCCTAAATTCGCACGACTACCGGATTTTCTACATGCAATATGCCGGGGACGGACACAATCGACCCGGAGTTCCGGAGAACTTGAGGGAATCCTACACTTCACCCATTTGGTGAAAGGGATCCCTCATGCAAGCATAGAGAAACGAAGGAGAGGACAAAAGACAAGTCCAAACAACGGGAGAAGAAATCGTTACCCTAGGAGCGTTCTTTTTCGCCATGGATCCGAGATTCTAGACGGAGGGAAATGACCGCACCGGGCTGCACTCTCTAGATCTGGAAACGGTTCGCGAAACGGAGCTCCGGAGCTCCGTCAATGGCGGAATCTCCCTTCTTCTTCCTTGGCTCCTCCTTCTTTCTCTAGGGTTTGGAGAGAGAATGACTTAGAGAATATGAGGTTTAACCCCCTCTCATCAGCCCTAAAGGTCTCCCGCAACTAAACCTAGCCGTTGGATCAAATCCCAAAAGATTTGGACGGTCCGATCTTCTTCTCCGCTCAAAATCGCGGAACAGAATAAATAGGGCGCACGATCGCTGGCGCACGATCACTGGTCGTGCGCGAAGAGGGAAATGGTCGTGCGCACTGTCCGAGACAGAACTCGATTCTCTTCTGAATTAACGCACGATCGCTGGCGCACGATCACTGGTCGTGCGCGAAGAGGACAATGGTCGTGCGCATAAGCCGAGATAGAACTCCGATTCTTTGCGGGTTACGCACGATCATTGGTGCACGCTCACTGGTCGTGCGCTAAGAGGACAATGGTCGTGCGCATTGACCTGATCTGGAATCTTGAGCCTATCCCGAGCGCAACACCACCATTCCGCCTACCTCGCTGAACCACGATCTTTGGGGTGTTACAACTCCACCCCCCTTAAAAGAATTTCGTCCCGAAATTTCGAAAACAGTAATAGCAGGAAATTACAGTTTTTAAAGAAAATTTACCTGAGGGAAATAGCTCGGGGTACTCCGCAAGCATCGCTTGCTCTCTCTCCCAAGTTAGCTCCACTCGGCCGCAATTATCCCACCGGACCTTTACCATCCGAATGGACTTGTTCCGCAACTGCTTTACCTCGGTATCCTCGATGCGTAAGGGTCTGACTTTCGTCGACAACCCACTATCCACCGACACTTTGCCGACCACAACGATATGAGTAGGCTCTTGCACTGCCTTCCTCAGAACTGAAATGTGAAACACGTCGTGCAGACCGCTCAGCTCTGCAGATAGTGCAAGCCGATAAGCCGCATCAAGAACACGTTCCACAATCTCAAACGGTCCTAAGTACCTTGGACTGAGCTTTTTCAAGCGTCGGATCCTCGATACCCCTTTGAACGGTTTGATCTTCAAGTAAACCCGGTCGCCGACGGCGAACTCTAGGTTCCTATGCTTGGCGTTGTAATACTTTGCTTGCCTGTCCTGGGCAATCAATAGCCTTTCCCGAATAGTTCGGATCGTCGAAGTTGCTTCCTCAACATCCTTTCGCTTTAATAGCTTAGTATCGCCCGTTTCTGCCCAAGACAACGGCGTACGACACTTCTTACCATAGAGGGCCTCGAAAGGAGCCATCTTTATACTGGCTTGGTAGCTATTATTGTAGGCGAATTCGATCATATAGATATGATCTTCCCACTTCTTTCCAAAATCTAGAGCGCACATTCGGAGCATATCCTCCATAGTCCTGTTGGTCCTCTCGGTCTGTCCGTCCGTTTGCGGGTGGAAGGCCGTGCTGAATTTCAATTTAGTGCCCAACAGTTCATGGATAAGCCTCCAATCTTTCGATGTGAAACGCCCGTCACGATCGCTGACGATGCTACGAGGGACACCGTGCAGCCGCACAATACTATCGACATAGAGCTTCGCTAGCTTTTCTACAGAATCATCCTTCTGGTTCGGAATAAAATGCGATACTTTTGTCAGTCTGTCCACGATCACCCAGATGGCGTCGTTTCCATGCTGCGATCTCGGCAATCCGTGCACGAAATCCATCGAAATATCGTCAAACTTCCATTCCGGAATCGGCAAGGACTTCAAAAATCCACTGGGACGTTGACATTCCACCTTCACCAACGCGCAAGTGTTGCACTTGGCCACGTAGAGGGCAATGTCCTTCTTCATACCCGGCCACCAGAAAAGTTTCTTCATGTCCATGTACATTTTCGTGCTCCCCGGGTGGATAGAGTACTTGGTATGATGAGCCTCGTACATCAATTCCTCCCGTAGAGTACCAACGTTTGGGACGCACAATCTGCCATTCTTCCACATAAGGCCATCTTCGAAAGAGAAATCAGCGTTCAACCCGTCAACGGTTTCCGCTTTGTAGCGTTTCATGCTCTCATCCAGCTCCAATGCCTGTCGAACTCGGTCGGCAAGGTGGTATTGAACCTCCGTCCAGTTCAAGCATGCTGAAGTAGACGCTCTTCGATCAACGCAAATGATCTCCATTTCTTCCAGCTCACGGATCAGACGCTCATCGTGCATCAAAATCCAATTTGCTTGAGCGGGAGCCCGACGACTCAACGCGTCCGCAACTACATTTCCCTTTCCAGGAGTATATTTGATGTCGAAGGTGTAGTCCCCAAGGAACTCCAACCACCTCCTCTGTCGCATATTCAACTCCCTTTGATCTAGCAAGTACTTGAGGCTCTTGTGGTCGGTAAAGATGTCGATCTTCACGCCATACAAATAATGCCTCCAAAGCTTAAGAGCAAATACCACGGCCGCTAGCTCCAAATCATGGACCGGGTAATTCCTCTCATGAACTTTCAACTGACGGGAGCCGTAGGCAATTACCTTACCGAACTGCACTAGGACACAACCCAAACCACTCCCCGAGGCGTCGCTATAGATTTCGTAGCCTTCCGTACCACATGGCGAGCATAGAATGGGCGCCGTGGTCAGACGGCTCTTCAGTTCTTCAAAAGCTCGTGCGCACTCGGGCGACCAAACGAACTTATGATCCTTCCTAGTCAGTTTTGTGAGAGGAAGTGCGATCCTCGAGAAGTTTTCCACAAAGCGCCTATAATAGCCGGCAAGTCCTAAGAAACTTCGGACTTCCGCTACGTTTTTCAACAAAGGCCACGCTCGGATCGCTTCTATCTTCGACGGATCTACCGCAATTCCATCTCCACTAACGACGTGTCCAAGGAATGCTACTGACGGTAGCCAAAACTCGCACTTGGAGAACTTGGCATAGAACTGACTCTTCCTCAAGGTGCCCAGAACTGCGTGCAGATGTCCTACATGCTCCTCTTCTGATTGAGAGTATACCAAAATGTCGTCGATAAAGACGATCACAAATTGATCCAAATACTCACGGAACGTCCTGTTCATTAAGTCCATGAATACCGACGGTGCATTGGACAGACCGAACGGCATCACCGTGAACTCATAGTGCCCAAAGCGGGTACTGAACGCTGTTTTTGGAATGTCACATTCCCTAATTCGCAGTTGGTAATAGCCCGACCTTAGGTCCAGTTTGGAGTATACCGTCGACCCAACCAGCTGGTCGAAGAGATCATCGATTCTTGGAATCGGATATCGGTTCTTCTCGGTCAACTTGTTTAGCTCTCGATAATCGATACATAGACGCAAGCTCCCGTCCTTCTTTTTCACAAAGAGGACCGGTGCACTCCAAGGCGAAGAACTTGGATGTACGTAGCCTTGCTCTAGCAGCTCTTGCAATTGAACCTTCAGCTCTGCCAATTCCTTTGGCGCTATCCGGTACGGTGAGCGGGCCACAGGTTTGGCACCTGGCACCAACTCGATACAGAAATCGATCTCTCGCTGAGGCGGAGCCCCAGGGAGTTCGTTAGGAAACACGTCGGCGTACTCCGCTACTACTGGGACATCACATAACCTGGGCTTTGGCTCCGAAGCCTCCAACAAGGTGAAGAACAACTCGGCGCCTTTTCTCACCGCCTTAACCACTTGGAGAGCAGACATCAGCGTCTTGCTCGCTCCTCGCATACCGGCGAACATGGTTTCTCCTTCGGTGTCCCTTCCCAGAGTGATCTCCTTTGTATTGCAATCTATGCATGCCCGTTGCTCCGAGAGCCAGTCCATGCCGAAGATCACATCAAATTCAGCTAACGGTAATAACGACGCTTCCAAGTCGAAATCCTGACTTCCGATCCGCACCTTCACACGGCTCTTCCTATCCGCACTCATTCGAGATCCATTGGGTAGCACTACTTCCAATCTATCCTCTACGAAGGTATACGGCACTCCGATTCGTACAACGAAGTCCTCGGACAGAAAAGAGTGCGATGCACCCGTATCAAATAGAGCTCTCGCCGGATAGTTGAAAATTAGGACGAAACCTAATTGCACACAAATAAAGCATATAGTCGTACCACAGTATGAATTATATATATAGCTGTAAAAGCTAACTTCTAATTCGTACCTGTGACGACATCAGTTTGTCGTATGGCTTCTTGCTGGCCAAGCGAGTAGACTCTCGGCTGAGTCGGAGTAATGTGCTGGGAAGCTGAAGACTCCGCAGCTTTACCCTTTTCCGCAGCTCGAGCATAATCCACCGCCCGATTACCAGTCTTCGGGGGACCACTTCGACACACCACAGCTTTGTGTCCCACCTTCCCGCAGGTGAAACACGTAATAGGAGTCCGCGCGGTCGTGGCTCCCGAAACATTTGAAGGAGCTGGTTCCGCCTGTTTGAACTTCCTTTTGTTCCTTCTGAAAACCGACTTGGACAGAGAGGCCGGCGCATGAAACTCAGGTTTCTTTACAACACCCCTTGCTTGTACCCTCTTCATGTCCAACTCCAAAGATCTGGCAGTTTGCACCATCACTTGGAAGCCGAACGTCATAGGGCCTGCAAGGAGCAGCCTCAACTCGTCCCGAAGCCCTTCATAGAACTTATTTGTCTTTGCCTCCTCATCCTCCACCAAGGACCCCGCATAGCGACTCAGTCTGGTAAACTCATGCAAGTAATCGTCAACGGAGCGATCACCTTGTGTCAACCTCAAGAACTGGTTTTGTAACGCAATGCGCTGGGCAGAGGGGATAAACCTTTGGAGGAACGACTTTGAAAACTCAGCCATTGTGATTTCAGTAATATCTCTACCGCAGAACTTATGCAACTCCTGCTCTTCCTACCACAGCGCAGCCTCTCCATCAAGAAGGAAGGTGGCTAAGGTGACCATCATGGCTTCGTCCGTCGTTGTCGCCCTCAGAGTTCTTCTAACTCTTGACAACCAGTCTTCTGCCTCCGTTGGGGACTCAGATCCCGAGAAGGTAAGAGGATTAAAGCTCAGGAAATGCTTTAATTGCTGGTCACGCACTCGCCCCGCCACTACTTGCGCAACTTGAGGTTCCACCCTCGGCGCTACCGCAGGTTCCACTGCAGCAACAGCCTCAGGGGCCACATCTGGAGTAGGAGTAGCAGGCTGGACCAGCCTTTGGGGTTGAGCGTTGATCATCGCGAAGACCGCTTCTGCGACTAATTTGATCATTTCAGCAGAAGGAGTGGTCGCTGGCACTTCAGCCGACCCACTACTTTCAGCGGTGTTACGGGGTCGAGACTGCCCCGCAGCACTTATAGTCACCTATAATCATGCAAAGCACAATTTAGTGACCCAAAACATATCAAACATCAATCATGGAACGCTCAGGTTCCGCAAACAAGTATGTTTTCTTTTCATTCCTAAGTGGACATTCTTATTAGTTTTTGTCGTTTTAGGTGAATGCACAACCCGTGCGCACCACCCCTTAAAAGGAATTCGTCCCGAATTCGCTAAACTACGGATCGACGCCTTAAGTCCGATACCAAATTGTAACACCCTGCCAGTACGAATAATATAACAGTAGGTCCGGTCGGGACCCCAGGCCATACTAACCACACTAGCTAGGAGTTAATAGGTGATAAACAGAAAGAAACTACAACAGAGTATACTAAACACTAGCGGAAGCATAAAGATTTAACATTACCATTAGAATTGTCCACTATTATAGGAATGAAACCAAGAAAGAGAGTTATGGCCTTAAGGCCTTACATTTAACAAATGTACCAAAACTCCAAAACATACATCGGCACGCAGGCCGGCAATACATGAGAAAGCTAAAAAAAAAGAGGCTGGCCTTCAAGGGCCAACTCAGCAAGAGGGGCCACCGCCCGCTATTTCCCGCTAGGCTCACCTGCACCTGCATAAGAACATTCCACCAAACGGTGGCAAACAAGGTAACGGTCAGCACAGCTGACCAAATTATAACGACCCCACCCCTTTCCCGGGGTGGCGGAGATTCTACCCTGCAAGCAAGCCACACTAGCACAAGTACTAAAATAAAGAAAGTGCAACTACACAAGGTGAGGTTTCAAGCACATTCAATCTTCTAGGTTGAGCATCAAAAAGGAGGGAACCTAGGTATGCACATGATGTTGGTTGGGTTCACCCGAAGGTTCCCCGCAACCGCCTAAACAACCGCATGAGGCTAACAACATCAATTCCACAAACACTCCACCGTAAGGGCCATCGCCTTATGTGGGAAAAAGAGCTTTTGGTCGGTCTAGGTAAACCACCTTCCACGACCTCTCCCATGATCACACGGCTACATGAGGTAGGGACCCCTTACCGATCTGCATGGAAACGGGTTCGGTTTAGCTTTGCCCGTGCTCTAATCATCGCGATCTGTCGCACGACGCGGGTACGGCTTCGCCTCGGCCCGTAAGGGTTTAGCACCTTCAAGTGCTACACAAATATAAGCTACGCACCTAATCCCTTCACAAGGATCTAGGCTTCACAAATACTCAAAGAGGGGAGGTATAATACGCTCCGTATCAATTTCGCGGTGAATGTTTGCCTTCATCCAATCTCAAAGCATGGGGCTTTCGTTAGGATCTTCACAAGACGCCTACACTTAAATCCCGCACTACTATAGATGATTTCACGGAGTCATTCTCCGGCACGCATTCTAGGCTTAACCTAAATGCAACGTCGCAATCCAAGCATCACCGATTCTGGCTCACGGCCACGAATAGGCTTCACACAAAATGCCTAAATCCGCACGACTACCGGATTTTCTACATGCAATATGCCGGGGACGGACACAATCGACCCGAAGTTCCGGAGAACTTGAGGGAATCCTACACTTCACCCATTTGGTGAAAGGGATCCCTCATGCAAGCATAGAGAAATGAAGGAGAGGACAAAAGACAAGTCCAAACAACGGGAGAAGAAATCGTTACCCTAGGAGCGTTCTTTTTCGCCATGGATCCGAGATTCTAGACGGAGGGAAATGACCGCACCGGGCTGCACTCTCCAGATCTGGAAACGGTTCGCGAAACGGAGCTCCGGAGCTCCGTCAATGGCGGAATCTCCCTTCTTCTTCCTTGGCTCCTCCTTCTTTCTCTAGGGTTTGGAGAGAGAATGACTTAGAGAATATGTGGTTTAACCCCCTCTCATCAGCCCTAAAGGTCTCCCGCAACAAAACCTAGCCGTTGGATCAAATCCCAAAAGATTTGGACGGTCCGATCTTCTTCTCCGCTCAAAATCGCGGAACAGAATAAACAGGGTGCACGATCGCTGGCGCACGATCACTGGTCGTGCGCGAAGAGGGAAATGGTCGTGCGCACTGTCCGAGACAGAACTCGATTCTCTTCTGATTTAACGCACGATCGCTGGCGCACGATCACTGGTCGTGCGCGAAGAGGACAATGGTCGTGCGCATAAGCCGAGACAGAACTCCGATTCTTTGCGGGTTACGCACGATCATTGGCGCACGCTCACTGGTCGTGCGCTAAGAGGACAATGGTCGTGCGCATTGACCTGATATGGAATCTTGAGCCTATCCCGAGCGCAACACCACCATTCCGCCTACCTCGCTGAACCACGATCTTTGGGGTGTTACAACTCCACCCCCCTTAAAAGAATTTCGTCCCGAAATTTCGAAAACAGTAATAGCAGGAAATTACAGTTTTTAAAGAAAATTTACCTGAGGGAAATAGCTTGGGGTACTCCGCAAGCATCGCTTGCACTCTCTCCCAAGTTAGCTCCACTCGGCCGCAATTATCCCACCGGACCTTTACCATCCGAATGGACTTGTTCCGCAACTGCTTTACCTCGGTATCCTCGATGCGTAAGGGTCTGACTTTCGTCGACAACCCACTATCCACCGACACTTTGCCGACCGCAACGATATGAGTAGGCTCTTGCACTGCCTTCCTCAGAACTGAAATGTGAAACACGTCGTGCAGACCGCTCAGCTCTGCAGATAGTGCAAGCCGATAAGCCGCATCACGAACACGTTCCACAATCTCAAACGGTCCTAAGTACCTTGGACTGAGCTTTTTCAAGCGTCGGATCCTCGATACCCCTTTGAACGGTTTGATCTTCAAGTAAACCCGGTCGCCGACGGCGAACTCTAGGTTCCTATGCTTGGCGTTGTAATACTTTGCTTGCCTGTCCTGGGCAATCAATAGCCTTTCCCGAATAGTTCGGATCGTCGAAGTTGCTTCCTCAACATCCTTTCGCTTTAATAGCTTAGTATCGCCCGTTTCTGCCCAAGACAACGGCGTACGACACTTCTTACCATAGAGGGCCTCGAAAGGAGCCATCTTTATACTGGCTTGGTAGCTATTATTGTAGGCGAATTCGATCATATAGAGATGATCTTCCCACTTCTTTCCAAAATCTAGAGCGCACATTCGGAGCATATCCTCCATAGTCCTGTTGGTCCTCTCGGTCTGTCCGTCCGTTTGCGGGTGGAAGGCCGTGCTGAATTTCAATTTAGTGCCCAACAGTTCATGGATAAGCATCCAATCTTTCGATGTGAAACGCCCGTCACGATCGCTGACGATGCTACGAGGGACACCGTGCAACCGCACAATACTATCGACATAGAGCTTCGCTAGCTTTTCTACAGAATCATCCTTCCGGTTCGGAAAAAAATGCGATACTTTTGTCAGTCTGTCCACGATCACCCAGATGGCGTCGTTTCCATGCTGCGATCTCGGCAATCCGTGCACGAAATCCATCGAAATATCGTCAAACTTCCATTCCGGAATCGGCAAGGACTTCAAAAATCCACCGGGACGTTGACATTCCACCTTCACCAACGCGCAAGTGTTGCACTTGGCCACGTAGAGGGCAATGTCCTTCTTCATACCTGGCCACCAGAAAAGTTTCTTCATGTCCATGTACATTTTCGTGCTCCCCGGGTGGATAGAGTACTTGGTATGATGAGCCTCGTACATCAATTCCTCCCGTAGAGTACCAACGTTTGGGACGCACAATCTGCCATTCTTCCACATACGGCCATCTTCGAAAGAGAAATCAGCGTTCAACCCGTCAACGGTTTCCGCTTTGTAGCGTTTCATGCTCTCATCCAGCTCCAATGCCTGTCGAACTCGGTCGGCAAGGTGGTATTGAACCTCCGTCCAGTTCAAGCATGCTGAAGTAGACGCTCTTCGATCAACGCAAATGATCTCCATTTCTTCCAGCTCACGGATCAGACGCTCATCGTGCATCAAAATCCAATTTGCTTGAGCGGGAGCCCGACGACTCAACGCGTCCGCAACTACATTTCCCTTTCCAGGAGTATATTTGATGTCGAAGGTGTAGTCCCCAAGGAACTCCAACCACCTCCTCTGTCGCATATTCAACTCCCTTTGATCTAGCAAGTACTTGAGGCTCTTGTGGTCGGTAAAGATGTCGATCTTCACGCCATACAAATAATGCCTCCAAAGCTTAAGAGCAAATACCACGGCCGCTAGCTCCAAATAATGGACCGGGTAATTCCTCTCATGAACTTTCAACTGACGGGAGCCGTAGGCAATTACCTTATCGAACTGCACTAAGACACAACCCAAACCACTCCCCGAGGCGTCGCTATAGATTTCGTAGCCTTCCGTACCACATGGCGAGCATAGAATGGGCGCCGTGGTCAGACGGCTCTTCAGTTCTTCAAAAGCTCGTGCGCACTCGGGCGACCAAACGAACTTATGATCCTTCCTAGTCAGTTTTGTGAGAGGAAGTGCGATCCTCGAGAAGTTTTCCACAAAGCGCCTATAATAGCTGGCAAGTCCTAAGAAACTTCGGACTTCCGCTACGTTTTTCAACAAAGGTCACGCTCGGATCGCTTCTATCTTCGACGGATCTACCGCAATTCCATCTCCACTAACGACGTGTCCAAGGAATGCTACTGACGGTAGCCAAAACTCGCACTTGGAGAACTTGGCATAGAACTGACTCTTCCTCAAGGTGTCCAGAACTGCGTGCAGATGTCCTACATGCTCCTCTTCTGATTGAGAGTATACCAAAATGTCGTCGATAAAGACGATCACAAATTGATCCAAATACTCACGGAACGTCCTGTTCATTAAGTCCATGAATACCGACGGTGCATTGGACAGACCGAACGGCATCACCGTGAACTCATAGTGCCCAAAGCGGGTACTGAACGCTGTTTTTGGAATGTCACATTCCCTAATTCGCAGTTGGTAATAGCCCGACCTTAGGTCCAGTTTGGAGTATACCGTCGACCCATCCAGCTGGTCGAAGAGATCATCGATTCTTGGAATCGGATATCGGTTCTTCTCGGTCAACTTGTTTAGCTCTCGATAATCGATACATAGACGCAAGCTCCCGTCCTTCTTTTTCACAAAGAGGACCGGTGCACTCCAAGGAGAAGAACTTGGACGTACGTAGCCTTGCTCTAGCAGCTCTTGCAATTGAACCTTCAGCTCTGCCAATTCCTTTGGCGCTATCCGGTACGGTGAGCGGGCCACAGGTTTGGCACCTGGCACCAACTCGATACAGAAATCGATCTCTCGCTGAGGCGGAGCCCCAGGGAGTTCGTTAGGAAACACGTCGGCGTACTCCGCTACTACTGGGACATCACATAACCTGGGCTTTGGCTCCGAAGCCTCCAACAAGGTGAAGAACAACTCGGCGCCTTTTCTCACCGCCTTAACCACTTGGAGAGCAGACATCAGCATCTTGCTCGCTCCTCGCATACCGGCGAACATGGTTTCTCCTTCGGTGTCCCTTCCCAGAGTGATCTCCTTTGTATTGCAATCTATGCATGCCCGCTGCTCCGAGAGCCAGTCCATGCCGAAGATCACTTCAAATTCAGCTAACGGTAATAACGACGCTTCCAAGTCGAAATCCTGACTTCCGATCCGCACCTTCACACGGCTCTTCCTATCCGCACTCATTCGAGATCCATTGGGTAGCACTACTTCTAATCTATCCTCTACGAAGGTAGACGGCACTCCGATTCGCACAACGAAGTCCTCGGATAGAAAAGAGTGCGATGCACCCGTATCAAATAGAGCTCTCGCCGGATAGTTGAAAATTAGGACGAAACCTAATTGCACACAAATAAAGCATATAGTCGTACCACAGTATGAATTATATATATAACTGTAAAAGCTAACTTCTAATTCGTACCTGTGACGACATCAGTTTGTCGTATGGCTTCTTGCTGGCCAAGCGAGTAGACTCTCGGCTGAGTCGGAGTAATGTGCTGGGAAGCCGAAGACTCCGCAGCTTTACCCTTTTCCGCAGCTCGAGCATAATCCACCGCCCGATTACCAGTCTTCGGGGGACCACTTCGACACACCGCAGCTTTGTGTCCCACCTTCCCGCAGGTGAAACACGTAATAGGAGTCCGCGCGGTCGTGGCTCCCGAAACATTTGAAGGAGCTGGTTCCGCCTGTTTGAACTTCCTTTTGTTCCTTCTGAAAACCGACTTGGACAGAGAGGCCGGCGCATGAAACTCAGGTTTCTTTACAACACCCCTTGCTTGTACCCTCTTCATGTCCAACTCCAAAGATCTGGCAGTTTGCACCATCACTTGGAAGCCGAACGTCATAGGGCCTGCAAGGAGCAGCCTCAACTCGTCCCGAAGCCCTTCATAGAACTTATTTGTCTTTGCCTCCTCATCCTCCACCAAGGACCCCGCATAGTGACTCAGTCTGGTAAACTCATGCAAGTAATCGTCAACGGAGCGATCACCTTGTGTCAACCTCAAGAACTGGTTTTGTAACGCAATGCGCTGGGCAGAGGGGATAAACCTTTGGAGGAACAACTTTGAAAACTCAGCCATTGTGATTTCAGTAATATCTCTACCGCAGAACTTATGCAACTCCTGCTCTTCCCACCACAGCGCAGCCTCTCCATCAAGAAGGAAGGTGGCTAAGGTGACCATCATGGCTTCGTCCGTCGCTGTCGCCCTCAGAGTTCTTCTAACTCTTGACAACCAGTCTTCTGCCTCCGTTGGGGACTCAGATCCCGAGAAGGTAGGAGGATTAAAGCTCAGGAAATGCTTTAATTGCTGGTCACGCGCTCGCCCCGCCACTACTTGCGCAACTTGAGGTTCCACCCTCGGCGCTACCGCAGGTTCCACTGCAGCAACAGCCTCAGGGGCCACATCTGGAGTAGGAGTAGCAGGCTGGACCAGCCTTTGGGGTTGAGCGTTGATCATCGCGAAGACCGCTTCTGCGACTAATTTGATCATTTCAGCAGAAGGAGTGGTCGCTGGCACTTCAGCCGACCCACTACTTTCAGCGGTGTTACGGGGTCGAGACTGCCCCGCAGCACTTCTAGTCACCTAATCATGCAAAGCACAATTTAGTGACCCAAAACATATCAAACATCAATCATGGAACGCTCAGGTTCCGCAAACAAGTATGTTTTCTTTTCATTCCTAAGTGGACATTCTTATTAGTTTTTGTCGTTTTAGGTAAATGCAAAACCCGTGCGCACCACCCCTTAAAAGGAATTCCTCCCGAATTCGCTAAACTACAGATCGACGCCTTAAGTCCGATACCAAATTGTAACACCTTGCCAGTACGAATAATATAACAGTAGGTCCGGCCGGGACCCCACGCCATACTAACCACACTAGCTAGGAGTTAAAAGGTGATAAACAGAAAGAAACTACAACAGAGTATACTAAACACTAGCGGAAGCATAAAGATTTAACATTACCATTAGAATTGTCCACTATTATAGGAATGAAACCAAGAAAGAGAGTTATGGCCTTAAGGCCTTACATTTAACAAATGTACCAAAACTCCAAAACATACATCGACACGCAGGCCGGCAATACATGAGAAAGCTAAAAAAAAGAGGCTGGCCTTCAAGGGCCAACTCAGCAAGAGGGGCCACCGCCCGCTATTTCCCGCTAGGCTCACCTACGCCTGCATAAGAACATTCCACCAAACGGTGGCAAACAAGGTAACGGTCAGCACAGCTGAACAAATTATAACGACCCCACCCCTTTCCCAGGGTGGCGGAGATTCTACCCTGCAAGCAAGCCACACTAGCACAAGTACTAAAATAAAGAAAGTGCAACTACACAAGGTGAGGTTTCAAGCACATTCAATCTTCTAGGTTGAGCATCAAAAAGGAGGGAACCTAGGTATGCACATGATGTTGGTTGGGTTCACCCGAAGGTTCCCCGCAACCGCCTAAACAACCGCATGAGGCTAACAACATCAATTCCACAAACACTCCACCGTAAGGGCCATCGCCTTATGTGGGAAAAAGAGCTTTTGGTCGGTCTAGGTAAACCACCTTCCACGACCTCTCCCATGATCACACGGCTACATGAGGTAGGGACCCCTTACCGATCTGCATGGAAACGGGTTCGGTTTAGCTTTGCCCGTGCTCTAATCGTCGCGATCTGTCGCACGACGCGGGTACGGCTTCGCCTCGGCCCGTAAGGGTTTAGCACCTTCAAGTGCTACACAAATATAAGCTACGCACCTAATCCCTTCACAAGGATCTAGGCTTCACAAATACTCAAAGAGGGGAGGTATAATACGCTCCGTATCAATTTCGCGGTGAAGGTTTGCCTTCATCCAATCTCAAAGCATGGGGCTTTCGTTAGGATCTTCACAAGACGCCTACACTTAAATCCCGCACTACTATAGATGATTTCACGGAGTCATTCTCCGGCACGCATTCTAGGCTTAACCTAAATGCAACGTCGCAATCCAAGCATCACCGATTCGGGCTCACGGCCACGAATAGGCTTCACACAAAATGCCTAAATCCGCACGACTACCGGATTTTCTACATGCAATATGCCGGGGACAGACACAATCGACCCGGAGTTCCGGAGAACTTGAGGGAATCCTACACTTCACCCATTTGGTGAAAGGGATCCCTCATGCAAGCATTGAGAAACGAAGGAGAGGACAAAAGACAAGTCCAAACAACGGGAGAAGAAATCGTTACCCTAGGAGCGTTCTTTTTCGCCATGGATCCGAGATTCTAGACGGAGGGAAATGACCGCATCGGGCTGCACTCTCCAGATCTGGAAACGGTTCGCGAAACGGAGCTCCGGAGCTCCGTCAATGGCGGAATCTCCCTTCTTCTTCCTTGGCTCCTCCTTCTTTCTCTAGGGTTTGGAGAGAGAATGACTTAGAGAATATGAGGTTTAACCCCTCTCATCAGCCCTAAAGGTCTCCCGCAACTAAACCTAGCCGTTGGATCAAATCCCAAAAGGTTTGGACGGTCCGATCTTCTTCTCCGCTCAAAATCGCGGAACAGAATAAACAGGGCGCACGATCGCTGGCGCACGATCACTGGTCGTGCGCGAAGAGGGAAATGGTCGTGCGCACTGTCCGAGACAGAACTCGATTCTCTTCTGAATTAACGCACGATCGTTGGCGCACGATCACTGGTCGTGCGCGAAGAGGACAATGGTCGTGCGCATAAGCCGAGACAGAACTCCGATTCTTTGCGGGTTACGCACGATCATTGGCGCACGCTCACTGGTCGTGCGCTAAGAGGACAATGGTCGTGCGCATTGACCTGATCTGGAATCTTGAGCCTATCCCGAGCGCAACACCACCATTCCGCCTACCTCGCTGAACCACGATCTTTGGGGTGTTACACCAATTCCTAGGAGACAGATTGATCTCATGGTTTAGTAAGAAACAAACCTCAGTCTCAACCTCAATAGCTGAAGCTGAATACATAGCTGCTGGGAGCTGTTGTTCACAAATCCTGTGGATGCAAAATCAGCTACTTGACTACAAATTGGAAATACATAACTCTAAGATATATTGTGATAGCTCTAGTGCTATATCCATAGCATCCAACCCAGTCCTTCATAGTAGGACCAAACATATAGAGATTAGACATCACTTCCTTAGAGACAATGTTGAGAAGGGTAAAATAACTTTAGAATATATTTCCACAGACAATCAAAGAGCAGACATTTTCACAAAACCCTTAGATGAAACTAAGCATAACTATTTCATAAACACCTTAGGAATGCTTGATGGAAGCTTGTAAACACCACTGATAGGGAACTCTAAAGAAATCAGACAATCTAAGAAAATCTCTTGAAGATACGTCGAATACATATCGACGCTCCGTCGAGACAAAATCGACGTTGACACCGACTTCCACCAGATAAGGCTACGTCGATCCTTTATCGACGTACCGTCGAGTTCATATCGACGCAAGACTATGAACACGTCGATTGAACACCAGGCTGGCCACTCTCCACGCAAACGTCGACATTCATTCGACGTAACGTCGACTTCAAGACAAAATTAGAATCGAATCCTTACTTCCTCTTTTGACGATTGGATTACCTTGATTTCTGTTTCCTTTCTCGACGTTTCGTCTCCTTTAAATAGTACTTCGTATTTCATAACAAATACCTCTCTGAACCCGCCAAAACTTCTACCTCTCTCTCTTCCTGTGTCAATGGCGCCTATTCCTGTTCAAACTGACCTTATCAAAGCAATGAACTATGCTCTGGAAAATCTCCTCAACGACTTCCATACACGTCTACAAAACTTCTCCAATGAATGTGCCAATATGATCACCACCTGTGAAGCCAAATTGGCCACCCTATCTGCATCTCTTACTGAGCTTCATACCCTTATTCGAGAAGAACCTCTGTCGCCACAAAGGTTTACATCCTTCCTAAAGGATATAAACCAGGGGGAGAGTTGCTCCAGAAACCCCTCTTGCCAGGTTTTTGATCTCAACTAAAAGCTCAGGTTTAAATCTCTTCTCTCCAACACTAAGTATTCCCTCTAACTCTTTTATAGGCTCCACTCCTCTCAAATCACTCTGACTACACTTTCATCAAACACTTTGGTGAATCCTCCTCTTACAACACTGGAGGGCAGCATGCTGTAGATTCAGCATTCAGAACTGATGATCCTTATAACCAGGGGGAGATTCCTGTAGTAAAGGACCCAGTAATCCAGGGGGAGGAAGAAGCAGCCACCTCTGATGATTGGAATGGCCAGGAATGGATTAATGCACCCTTCTGTGATGAGGAACAGCAACATCATTCTCCTGGCTTCTCTGCCAGTTACATCAAGCTAAAGACACCTCTGCTTGAGGACATCCCTGCAACAGATCTTGGAGAAGACAATCATCCCTTCACAGAAAATACTCTACCAGAAATCTTTCCTCCCTCTACTACAGAACATCTAAGAACTCTTCTTAAAATAGCTCCCTCTCCACCCAAAGAGAATACTCCTCCTTCTTCTCTACCTCCTCTGCTACCTCTACCTCCACAAGCAGGAAGACTCCCTAAACAGATCATATCTAGGCAAAGTCCAGGAGGACAGATAAAGAGAAAAAGGGAAGTCACTCCCTACTGGCAAAATTTTTCTAAAGAAGAAAGGAAGGAGTTTGCAAAAGAAAAGAAGTATAGAAAAGCATGTGAGCAAATAAAAAGATTTGAAAAGATGCCTAGTATCTGTCCTAACAGTCCTGTCAAGGAGTACCATGATCCTGACATGGAAAAGAGGCATGAAGAGATAAGAGAAAGAGAACTGTATGAATATGAAGCAGCTAGAAAAGAAGTGGAAGATAAAAGGAAAGCTTGGATGGAAAAGATTAACAGGGGAATGACTAAGGAACAAATCCTTGCTGAATCTTCTATCAAAATTCCAAAAAAGTTGTTTGATATTGAAGCTTATCAAAAGAAAAATCCTCAGGCAGGGATTATCCTGGATAAGGGTCAAAAGGACAAGAAGGGTATAGGATGTACAGAAGATACATACATTCCCTATAAAAAGCCATCAAGACCTGCAAAGTTAGATTCCTGGAAAGGGAAAGGAAAAATGACTGAGAGTCCTATGAAACAGGAATCAGAGAAGAAAACAAAGTTTAGGCCAAAGGTTGATAACAAAGGACCTCCTGAGCCCAAGCCTGCACAAAAAGAATCTCACAACATTACCATTGAGATGATTGATGAAAAGGCAGCAATCATCATCAGCAAAGGCTACTCCATAAATGACACTATTCCTGATGGTGATAAACTATTGGAAAAACTGCATACAATCATCAGGAATGTTCAGGAAAGACCTGATAGAGCCAGGGGATACATTTTTGATGCCATTCATGACTTATCTAGGAAACTTTATTCTGCTTTTGTCAATTTCATGTACAAAAAGAAGTTTCTAGTTTAATTCTTGTGAAAGACAAATACTTGACATGTGCTTTCTTTTCCTAATCTCTTTCCTTCTACTCAATATATTTCTTATCTTTACAAATGCTGTGCTGGGTTAATTATATGCTAGTACAATTTCCCTCTAAATAGGGTTAAGACAAATAGGGGGAGATTGTTGGGAAAATGATTTCTCTTAACCCCCAGAAATGAGTTAAAGAAAGAGTTTTTAACAATGAAAAATAAGACTAAGTAAATATGCGTCGAATAGTATTCGACGCAACGTCGAGCTGTAGTCGACGTTCCCTTCAGATTAAGTCAAAGTAACTTTAGGAAGATTTCGACGTATGTGTTGTCGACGCTACTCTGATTTCTAGTCGATGCATATAGAGAAGTCGACGCACCTTAGTCGATACACCTTCCTTTTTCTTCTCTCGACGTCCAGAAAGGATGCTCTCAACGCTTGCGTCGAATAGTAATCGACGCACGTCGATTTCCATGACAGAATTCAAATATGCGCCAGATCTCTTTCCTTCTTTCAATAGATCTGATTTATATGGAATAAGTGTCAATATTTTATAGCCGTTCTGAATCATTCTTTCCTTATATCTGATTCTTGGCTAATTTGATTTAACTTATTTGGATATTAATTGAAATCTGAATTGGTTCTTTCCTTCTACAGAAATAAATATTATGGAAACATTTTCATCTTTCTATTTTTCTGACTGCTAATTAATTATCCTCCTATAGCATTATTTTGAATACACAGAGCTATAAATAAAGAGAAGGTCGGCAGAAAATGACAGTTGAGGGATCCACCACATACATTTGAAATAGAGGAAAAGCTCCCAAGAGAATAGAGAGAAAAACTGAGAAAAGAGATAGTGTGCTGCAGAGAAAAAGTCTTCATCTTCTCCTTCTTCTTCAGAAGCCATTCTACTGCAAACTCTGAAAGTTCTCTCAAAAGAGAGAAAAGTTTTTACAATCTCCTTCTCACTATAGAAGAGATATTTTCATTCACTACTTCTTGTGCTTCCAATCTTCTTGCTAGGAAGAAGATTCATTCTTGTTCTTATTTCTTTCTTTCTTTCTTTCTTACTTATAACATTGTAAAAGAGTTTTTAGAATCTCTCTTCAAAAAATTCAGTGTACTGGTTCTAAGAGTCTCCTTGTCAAAAGACTCAATTGGTTCTAAGATTCTCCTTGTCAAAAGACTCAGGGTGGTTCTAAGAGTCTCCTTATCAAAAGACTCAGTACAAGATAGTGAATTCCTACCAAGGGGGTAGAAGAGTGGACTACCCAAAGTTTGGGGAACCACTATATTTTCTTATGTTGTGCTGTGATTTCTTTTCTTGCATTTACTTTCTTTACTTGTTTAATTCTTGTTGATGTGTGGGAAGCTATAATCTGTGATCATACACATATATATATTAACTTTGCACAAAATAATTTTTAATCTCTATTCACCCCCCCCCCCCCCCCCCCCTCTAGAGAATTCTAGTGAGGTAAACTGTGCACTTTCAGCTTCCCCTCCCAAGCCAAAGCTGAGACTCGGGCACCTTGGAGAGCTCTGGAAATGCTAGCCAAGGAGATCCTAAGGAGAGAGAAGCTAAAGTGAAGTCCTCTCCAAAGGTGCCCTTTAGGTCTTATTTATAGGTTTTCTGATTTGGCCTGCAAATAGTAGGATCCCGCCTTTTGATTTTACTATCCGCACCCCAAATGGGTCTGCTAACAGCCAAACTCCGCAGTTTGGAGAGGCTAAAGGAAGACCACCAAGGGTGAAAGGGTAATTTGGCCCTATCAACTTATGGGCATGGAACTGCGAGAACATTACTGCCGAAGCTCTCGCGGGCCTTCTCGCGAGTCCTGCTCGCGATGCCTCTCCTAAGCGATCGCCCTACGAGGACCTCGCCGACCCATTCTGGCGGTATCTGCCGAGGTCCGGTCTCGCGACTCCTCTTGCAAGACCGCCCCTTGACTCCGTCGAGCTCAACACACCCTTCGTCGAACGCAGAGCACTTCGTCGATCACAGACGAGCTTGACGAATGTAGAACGTTGAATTGTTCGCTGACTGCTGAGACGGGCGGTTCGCCGACCGCTGCTTCCCTACTGTAATTTGTCGAGCGCCATCCGACGAATGCTGAGCTCCGTTTGACATTCGTCGAATGCCGAATTGAGCTTGTCGGACGCTGAGGCTCTAAACTTGCGAGCCTTCCTGCGAGATCGCCCATTGACTTTGCCGAGCACCGAACGCATTTCGCTGGACATATCTTCACCGAACATAGGTCTCTGCTGCCAGCGGCCTGCGAGGTATTGATTTGTCAGCCCTCGCTCGGCCCAGTCTTTTGGAGATATCTGCCGAGGTCTGGATCTCGCGACTCCTCTTGCGAGACCGACCCTTTGGCTTTAATGAGCATAGAACACTTCGTCGACCTCTGATGATTTCACCAAACAGGGGTGAGCTCGACGACCATAGGTTAGCTCGACGAACTCGGGAGAGTTCGTCGAACGCAGTACTCCTTTCGTCGAACTCAGAAAACTTCTTCAAATTGCCTGCGAGCGTTTATCTCGCCGTCGGCCCTTCTCGCTCACCTTTTTGTAAGCCCTCCGAGAGGGACTTCTCCAAGGTCCCCCTTGCAAGGTCTTTGGCCCTAAGGCCTCCCCCTCTTATTACTTCTTTCATCCTGTTGCCTTCTTAAACCATGCCTCCTCGCCTGGCGAATATTGGGGTTGTATACAATCCCCGCTATTTGCGAGGCTATTTAGGTTCGCGAAGAAACATCTAACCCCTGGTATTCGCCAGTCCCTTGATGATCTGTCGGGAATCTTTGGTAGGGCCCACCCTGATGGCTATAAATTTCGTCCCAAGCCCTCAGTGGCGTGCGCCGCCACTTCCTTATCTTTCTTTTTGCCTCGTAATATAGTTGTCAGGAGATGCCGCTTTCCGAAGAAGTTGAGGCTTGTCTGAGGCTTGTGAGAGCCGACGGGCTACCTTCTACGACCAAGGTCCCCCCCTGGATAAATCGGCCGCCTCCCGCCCAGTCTCCGAAGGCCAAAAAGGCGAAGGCGGCATGCCAAACCGGGGACGGCTCCATGCTGCTGGACTCCTCCTCGGATAGTCGTCTCCACGAGAAGGTATGAGCTACCCCTCTAGCTTAAGCCAATAAGTTTACCTGAGATTCCTGCCTACTCGCAGGATGCCTTGCCGAACGAGGATGCTGCCGAAACTGCTGGTGGGTCTCGCAAAAGTCCGCCGGCGGATACGAATCTTGCTGGGAAAAACGTCGCAGGTACGTCCTTAATCTCGCATGCCAGCTCTCCTTTTGTCAACTATCTAACCTTCATTCCCTGCTTCTTACAGTCTCGCCCCGTGAGTCCCCGGCTCGCCAGGTACTGCGTCCTCCGTCTCCGCCTCCTCCCGTCAAAACTATAGATAAGCCGGGGTTCCGACTCCTGACGAACGAGGAGACTGATGGCTCCATGCCGCCAAAGGTCCCTCCGACCAACAGCGAAGCCTGCCCTCCTGGCCTGGGTAAATCTCTCTACCCCCACTATGGTAACATCTTCCAGGGCTGCCCTGAGACTTCTCGCCCCCTATGGGTAAGCGTTTCGACGGCCCCCCTGCCTTGCACGAACTTCAAGCGTGCTATCTAATCTTTTCGCAACATTTCGCAGAGAATCCTGAAAATTCGCCTACTGATTCTGAGTTGGGCGACGACGAGATGTCCCCCCTTCCTGACCAAGTGGAAGACTTCTTAGGGGATCCGCGAGATCCTGAGATTATGAAACAACGAGCCACAGAGTTGTTGAGAAAACATGGTCGGATGCTGATGGACCTCAACATGCAGGTGAGACGGGACAGAGAAGCCGCCGAGGATAGGCATGCTGTCTTGATGGAAGAGTGCGCGAAGCTCTGTGCTGCGAGACAACATGATCACGATGAGAACGTCACGACGCCGGAGGTGCATATAGTGAGGATGAGGGATTACACCTTCCTCATAGACCGGGAGGGCCGCGCGTCCGAGGATTACTATAATTCTAGGGTACCGCCACGGTCCGGGTCGTGAGGTGGGGGCAGGTGGAAATGGTTGCCCCATGATTCTCGCTAACTTTTGTGTTGTCGCGAACTCTTATTTATTGAGGGCCGTTATTCTAGACAATCTCACAATGATTTGCAACTCATATACTAGTTTTATCTCGTCTGATAATGATTATTACTAGCTATTTATTAGTTCTCGCTCGCTGTTAATATGTTAGTTTCATTTTCGTGCTATGTTGTGTTCGCGGGGGCCCTCCGTTCTCGCTGAATGTATCTCGCGGCGCCCCCCCCCCCCCCCCCCCCCCTTTATACGCTATTATGTTTTCTTGCACTGTTCTCGCAGAGATATTGCTTGTACTAACCTCGCAGGCCTTTCTCGCCCGTGTTCGTGATGTGATGTTTTTGGCTAACCGTGCTCACTGGCGCTTGGGCTTCTTCCCGCCCTTTTACTTTTGCTATAAATAGGCTGTCCTAGCAGAGTCAACCACCGCATTTACTGTCACCCTTATTCCTCCTCTGCTTCAGAGCTCTCGCTCCTTCTCGTTCTCGTTCTGCTTCCTTTCTCGCAGGTTATTGAAATGGGTGGCGACGCTAACGAGTCGGAGGGTCGGCGAAAGATTGTTAAGGCTTTCGTCGAGCATAGCTTCTTTCACTACAACCTGACAGACGAGGAGTACTTCACTGCGGTCACCGACTATGTCACCCCTCCATTCGAGGCGCGTCGTCCTAGCGAGAACGACGTGATCAACGCGCCGCTTGTCTATGATATGGCCATCCCCACCACTCATTTCGCGGTCGGCTTGCGTCTCCCCTTGTGGCCGGAAGTTCTCCAGGTAATAATCGCTCTCGCTCGCTTCTTATTCTCTGCAGGTCAAGTCTCGCTCATTATGTGAACTAATCCTGGTCTTCTTGCTGCTCGGCAGGTGCTCAAGCATTACGGCGTTGTTCCGGGTCAGCTCACCCCTAACGCCATGGCGGTGGTCACCGCTTTCGCATGCTACCTGCGCGAGGAGCACATCGAGTTCAGCCTTCCGGTGTTTTGGAAGCTGTTCTCCTTCCGCGCCTATAAGGACGGGACCGCCTACTTTGTGGCCTTGGGTCCTAAAGTTGACGAGACCGTAAACAAGGCCCACTTCTGGGCCCAGAAGTTCCTCTTTTTCAAGGGGAACTTCGACAATATCCCAATCTCGCCAGTCCAACATGGCGAGACCACTTACCGGCACACTGCCCTCGGCGGACATGACGCCATCCTTTATCAGTTCTTCTGTAAGAAGAACTTCGAGGTCGTTCATCTCCGCCGCAACCTCGACTCGCTGCTTCCCGTGCTCGCTGGGGAAGGTAAAGATCTCGCTCAATAACTATTGTTATTTCCAAGTAACTCCGTATTTATTGTAATTCCAACATTTTTCATGCGGGCGATATCTCCCCATCCATCCCCCCTACGCGAGCAGCCGGAAGACCGACGCTACCCATGCTCTCGCGACCATGGGGGCGGAAGCTTTCCGAGATGCCATCACGCCAGCTGAGCCATCCTCTCACAAGAGATTGTGGCCTTCTAGCAGTCGTGGCCTTCCCCCAAAATCTCCGCCGAAGAAAAAGAAGAAGACGAGACGGGTCTCGCTCGCCTCCTCGAAGGGAAAGGAGACTCACAAGGCCGCCTTTGACGAGTTCAACCTTACCGGCCTCTCCGCAGGGGGTGAGGACGACGAGCCGAGCCAGGAGGCTGCCAGAACCTCTGCTCCGCCCATCCCCGTCAACCATTATAATTTCTGTCTCGGCTAGAGGCGCCGAGATACGACCGGCGAGCTCTTGGTAAACTGGAAGCCGGAGACGAACCGGGCGGACATCAACACCATCCTCCCTACCTGGTTGGAGAAGGAGACCGTCAGCGGTCACGCCATCGATTTCTCATTCGTCCTCTATGGGCGCGAGGACGCGGGGGCTTACAAAGACGAGACCGCGAGGACTCTCGCTTTCGAGAGCGCGAGGTCTCAGTTGCGCTCTGCCGAGCTCGCCCATATGATGGGGAGGCGCTGCCTGCAACTGGAGCTTTAGAACCTGGAGCTCGCGAGAGTCTATCAGGGGCTTCTCGCCGAGAACGTGCAGCTGAAGGAGAAGCTACTCGCTGCAGAGAGCAGTGTGGTGAGTTATCTAGACCTCGTTACCTTCCTCTCCTTCGGCCATTTCGCTTCTTTAACTTATCTTACTTGCAGGATGTCGATGCCGCCAGAAGAGATGACGCTCGCATCCAGAACCTGGAGGGCGAGGTGGCCGTGCTAAAATATCTAAATTGCGAGCTCGCCCGTGTCGTCGTTCCCCCTTCTCCCCGCCGTCTGAAGGAAGAGTGGCGATCGCGAGACGAGGAGATCTGCTTAGAGTCCACCGAGTCAGCTCACTATATCTTCCAGACGATGAAGGCGGCCGGCATCCTAGCCGACGACGCGGCCGACATGACTCTGGAAGACATCGTCCCGGAGCTCTTCATCCCGCTTCCGCCAGTGAAGAGCAGCGATGACGAGGAAGGGTTCTCGAGCGATTCCTGATGCTTGTAATTTTTGGTTTTTTATTTCCTATTTCGTTTTGGGCTGGCGAGATCGCCGCCTCTTGTAAATCAAACCGTGAAATGCATAGATGCAAGTTTTTGTCCTTGTACTGTGCTCGCCCTTTCAGCTATATTGTCTTTCATGCCGATACCTCATTCTTGCTTGCCTCGATATTCATCTTCGCAAAAGTTATTCTCGCAATGATAGTTCTCGCACCTCACTTTATCGAATAGATAGGCATAGGACATTTTTGGCTGCTCTGGCCTTTCTCCATTGGCCTTAGGATTATTAACCTTTAGGTATGCATTTTCCTCTAGGTTTTGCGAGGTATTTTCCTTTTCAGCGAGAGCTCGCCTCCTACCCTGTGCTGGAGACCTTTCTATCGAGCACCGGATACCCCGGAGTGATTAGGGTTGATTCTCGTCACTCGCATACTATCGTGTGAAATCTTTCTTCTCGCCGAGCGAGCAGGCTCACCGAGCGAGAAGGCTCGGGTCAGCGCCGAAGGCTCGCCAGCCTGAGGCATATCATCCTGACCTTATGAAGAACTCATCTCCTTGCCAACTTCCCCAGTGATCAACTTGCATCTCCCGTCTAGTAAGAGCCCCGGAGCGGATGGACCTGATGCATTCCAGCATTGATACTTGTTACCTTGCCAGCCTCTCCAGAGATCAACCTGAAACCCCCCATCTAGTGAGAGCCCGGGAGCGGAATCGATCTGGGGCATTCCAGCATCAATAATTGTCACCTTGGCAGCCTCTCCAGAGATCAACCTGAAACCCCCCCCGTCTAGTGAGAGTCCGGGAGCGGAATCGATCTGGGGCATTCCAGCACCAATACTTGTCACCTTGCCAGCCTCTTCAGAGATCAACCTGAAACCCCACGTCTAGTGAGAGCCTGGGAGCGGAATCGATCTGGGAATTCCAGCACCAATACTTGTCACCTTGCCAGCCTCTCCAGAGATCAACCTGAAACCCCCCGTCTAGTGAGAGCCCGGGAGCGGAATCGATCTGGGGCATTCCAGCACCAATACTTGTCACCTTGCCAGCCTCTCCAGAGATCAACCTGAAACCCCCCGTCTAGTGAGAGCCCGGGAGCGGAAATGATCTGGGGCATTCCAGCACCAATACTTGTCACCTTGCTTGTCCTCGCATAACAGTTATAACTATCAAGTGAAGAAGTAAAATATTCAACTAATATCATAATAAAACTTTCAAGTGTAGAACCGCCTCAAATCATCTCCACTTCTGGCTCGGCCGAGAGGTACCCCTTCCACATCTCGGAGGTGATACCCCCCAACTTGAGCACTTCGCTTAAAATGTATGGACCCTCCCAATTGGGGTTGAGCTTACCTACCGTGACCCCTCTTCCGGCCGCGTCGACCTTCTTCAAGACCAGATCTCCCTTCTGAAAGTGTTTTGCTCGGATGTGCTTGTCAAAAGATCGGGCCATTTGTCGCTTGATTTCCTCCTGCCTGATGGTGGCCTGGTCTTGGAGTTCCTCCACCTGGTCTAAGGATAGCCTTTGCTCCTCATCATTAGCCACTAGCCACTCTTCGTCCCCCTCACATGCGGCGATCACCCTGGGGGTCTTTACTTCGAACTCTATGGGAAGGACTGTTTCGGACCCATGAGAAAGCTTGAACGGGGTCTCCCCGGTGGCGGTGTTAGGGGTAGTCCTCAGGGCCTAGAGAAAGGATGGTAGCTGCTCTACCCAGTTCCCTCGGAGGTTCTCCACCTTCTTCTTTAGTAGGTTGACGATTACTTTGTTTGCCGCCTCCACCTGGTCGTTGCTTCTTGGTTGGTGAACCGATGCGAACCTGAGGTCGATGCCAAGCTGGGTGCAGAAGCTAACAAATTCTTCGCTAGCAAATTGAGGCCCATTGTCCGTCACTATAGCCAGGGGGAGGCCGTGCCTGCAAATTATTTCCCCCCACACAAAATTTCTCACAACCTGAGATGTTACATTGACGAGCGCCTTCACTTCTACCCATTTGGAGTAGTAGTCGATCATGACCAGTATGAATCTTCTTTGGCCACTAGCTTGAGGGAAAGGGCCAACTAGGTCCAACCCCCATATGGCAAAGGGCCAGGGAGCCGTGATGGTCCGGAGCCTTTGGGCTGGGAGGAGTTGGAGTGGAGCATAGAGCTGGCAATTTGAACATCTTCTTGCGAACTCCGCCGCATCTTTGCTGAGGGTGGGCCAGAAGTAGCCTTGTCTCAACACCCTCCCCTCCAGGGTTCGGCTCCCGGAATGACTGCCACACTCCCCGGAGTAGATTTCTTTCAGGACTTTTGGGACCTCCTCCTCGGAAATACAATGGGCCAGGAGTCCCGAGAGAGTCTTCCTATATAGCCCTCCTGCATGCAAGGAATAATAAGCTGACTTATACCTGAAGCGTCGTCTGTCCATGTCTCCTTCAGGGAACTTCCCTGATGATAGGAAAGTGACGAAGGGATCCATCCACGAGACCCGCTGATCCACCTCCATCAATTCTCCTTCCTCGATGGTGGGTCGGAAGAGTTCCGAAACTGTTCCCCCTGCTCGGGGACCGAACTTGTCCAAGAGGTCTGCGTGGGTGCTCTCTTCTCTTGGCACGTGCTTGATAGAGAAAGTGCGGAAATGCCCGATGACCCCCTTGACCTTCTCCAAGTACCGCGGGAGGGTCGAGTCCTTTGCCTCAAACTCTCCCCTGACTTGGCATGCTACCACCATGGAGTCCATCGAGACCTCCACATCTTGCACTCCCAGTTTCCGAGCTAGCCACAGGCCCGCTATCACCGCCTCATACTCTGCTTGGATGTTGGTAATCGGGAAGTGGATGTTTAAAGCTTGCTCGATCTTGGTCCCTTGGGGGCTCACTAAGATGATTCCCCCTCCATAGGAATGCTTTCCTGGCGTACCATCCACCAACAGCTTCCATGCCACTGAGGGTGGAGAATCATGCTCCCCCACTTCGGTTGTGTAATCAGCTATGAAGTCTGCCACCGCTTGGGCCTTGATCGACGCCCTGGGCACGAACGTGACATTGAACTCAATCAGCTCCACGGACCACTTCGCCAATCTTCCTGAATGTTCTACCCCCTCCATGACTTTGCGAAGTGGGTGATCAGTACCACCTTGATCGAATGTGCCTGAAAGTAAGGTCGGAGCCTCCGGGCCGCCACCACCAATGCGAAGGCCAACTTTTCCAGAATCGGGTTTCGGAGCTCCGCCTTCCTCAGCACCCGGCTGACGTAATAGATGGGGAACTGTTTTCTCCCTTCTTCCCGGATCAGTACTGAGCTTACTGCCTCGGACCCTACCCCCAGGTACAGGGATAGGTCCTCTTCCGGTCTCGGCCCTTGGAGTAGAGGAGTTTGTGTGAGTTGTTCTTTCAAGGCCTGGAAAGCCTCCTCACACTTCGAGGTCCATTCGAATTTTTGTTTCCCCTCAACACCTTGAAAAAGGGGGCACATTTGTCTCCCGCCTTGGAGAGGAACCTAATGAGTCCGGCCAGCTTTCCAGTAAGGCTCTGAACCTCCTTCGAGTTCCTGGGCGATCCTAACTCTATTATTGCTTTGACTTTGTCCCGGTTTGGCTCCACCCCCGCCGGGGTGAGCAGGTGACCTAGGAATTTCCCTCGGCTAGCCCCGAAGACACACTTCAAGGGGTTGAGTTTCATCTTATACTTCCGCAAAGTCTTAAAGGTCTCTTCAAGGTCTCGGAGGTGGGATCCAAGATCCCAACTCTTTACCATGAGATCATCGACGTATACCTCCAGGTTTCTTCCCTTTTGTTCTCGGAAGACCCTGTCCATCATTCTTTGGTATGTGGCACCTGCATTCTTGAGCCCGAAGGGCATCATCTTATAACAATAACACCCATCTCCCGTGATGAAGGAGACATCCTTGATGTCCAGGGGATGCATGTGAATCTGATGATAACCTGAAAAAGCATCTAGAAAAGACATTATAGGGAAACCGACGGCCGAGTCAATCAGCGCGTCGATTCTTGGCAGAGGGTAGCAATCCATGGGGCATGATTTATTAAGCAAGGAAAAGTCGATACACATTCTCCACATACCTCCCACCTTCTTCACCATGACCACGTTAGAGACCCAGCCTGGATACTGGATCTCTGATACAAACCCTGCCTAAATGAGCTTACCCACCTCCTGTCGGATGGGTCCTTCCATCTTGTCTGCTATGGTCCTCCTATTCTTATGGATGGGATAGGTGCCGGGGTCGAGATTGAGGCGGTGGTATGCCACATCTGTATCGATCCCGGGCATCTCTGCGGTGCTCCAAGCGAAGACATCCACGTTCTCTTGAACGCAGGCTAGAATCTGCTTCTGCTCCTCCAGGCCGAGCTCCCCGCTGACCCTGACCTTCTCCACTACACCGGCTCGGGTGGTGACTTCGAGTTCCACGACCTCCTCCACTGCCTCTAACCGGGACTGTTCTCCCCAATCTCCTTCCTTCTCTTCGCCACTAGCGAGTGCTTCGACGTCACCCTCTTTTCCTTCTTGCCCGACCACCATCAATTCTTCTGCCCCCTCCCGGGGCCTGACCCTCTACCTCCTTTTTCTCCATCGGCTCTCCGGACCTCTGCTCCATCTCCTTCTTCTGGCCCTCTCCTCAAAGCCCTGCCAGCTCACCCACCTCCTGGTCCCATTTTTTTGCCTCTCCCATCCAAGAGATGGTGTTGACTGCCGTCACGTAGCATTGCCTCGCTACCTTCAGATCTCCTCTGATTCGGACTTGGACTCCTCCGTCATTGAACTTTAGGCACTGGTGGAAAGTGGAGCGGACACAGCGGAACGCGCTGATGAGCGGCCGTCCGAAGATGGCGCTATAGCTGTTGGGAGCATCCACTATGACGAAGAGGCACTTCCTGGACTGCCCCCCCCCCCCCCCCCAAGACCACATGGAGTCCTACTCCTCCATCTACTTCTTTTCACTCCCCAGAGAATCCGAACAACGGACCATCCGAGGCCAACACCCTTCATGACTCTACCTCCATCCCATCAAACGCCTTTTTGAAAATGACATTGACTGAACTCCCGTTATCCACCAGGATTCTGAAAACGGTGAAGTTCTCGATCGCTGTGTGAATGACCAACGCATCGCAAAATGGGTCCTCATAACCTGGCATGTCCTTCTGGGTGAAGGAAATCTTCTCTGTCGGGGGCGGGGCCAGGGATGTCGAAGACACGCTACGACGGTAGATAGTATGGAGGCTCACCTTCTGGGTTGCCTCACTCCCTACCCCCCCCCCCCCCCCCCCCCCCCACGGATCACTCTGATCCCCCCTCGGGACCCCAAATCGGCTCGATCCTCACACCTTTCCTCCTCCTCCTGAGGCCCAACCTCCTCAATCCTTATCGGTTGTTGTTGTCGCGGCACGGGCACTCGGGCCCTTTTTGTCTCTAGGAACTCTGGGCAGGTGGCCGTCGCGTGACCTTCCTCATCATGGAAGTCACAATACGACAGCGTCACCTCTCCCGCCTCGCCCTCCGCCATCCTATTCCTTCTTCTTCTTCTTCCTGCTCCCGCTTCTTCTCTCGCCTCTTCTCTCCTTCCTCTTCCTCCTCTTCCCCGCCTGATTTCCATGGCTTGCTGTGGTGGAGGAGGCATCGGCCTCGGACACTGCCTCCATCCCAATTGATGGGGTCTTCCTTGAACCCCATTGAAGTTACCCCTCCCCGGGGCGTAACCCCTTCCCTGGCCTTGCATTCCTCCGCCAAGATGCCTGCACTCCACCTCCGGGGCCCTGGGCTCTTCCCTTCTCCTCACCTCTTGCTTCCTGACCTCCGGCTCGCTGAGCTTTGCCAGCCTCTTGGTGAGTTCCGGGTTGGCCTCTTCACTCTCGATTTCCTCCGCCACCCTCTCCATTAACTCCTCGTAGGAGACGGGGGCCTTCCTCTTCAGAGCCATCTTGAAGAAACTTTCCATCAGCCCGACCGTGAAGGCGAGCCGGAGTGCAAACCCAGGCATCTCCTGAGTGAGGAGCACTTCTTCCTGGAACCGGTCCACATAGCGAGCCAATGACTCCTTCGGCTCCTGCTTCACTTTGAAGAGAGACTCGGCGTCCTTCTTCCTTTTCTTTGAAGTTGAGAACCGCAACAGGAAACTTCGGCACAAATCTTCAAAGGCGTAGATCGACCCTGTAGGAAGCTGATGGAACCAGTCCCTGGCCTTTTCTTTGAGGGTGACGGCGAAGAGCCGACACTTGAAAGCATCTGACATCGGCCTAATAGAGACCGAGTCCTCAAAAGACTGGAGATGTTGGATAGGGTCATCCCTGCCTTTGTAGTACACCCTGCCCCATTCTCCGAACCCTGTCAGGATAGGTGCAGAAAGTACTAGCTCGCAGAAGGGACTTCCCCCTTCTGCCGCCCTTTCTCGCTCCACACACCCCCGAGCTCTCTCGCCAGACTCGGGCTCGCGGGGACTGCGCTCGCGAGAACGGTGTTCGCCTGGACCACTCCCACAGTCGCCACATCCTCCGGGCGCGTGTTCGCCTGAGCCGCGCTCGCCGGCACAGAGCTCTCCAGGTTGGCGAACAGCACTCGCCCCTCCAAGTATTGAACTGAACTTCCGGCGATTTCCTTTCCGGCCCTCCCCCCCGGGGCGTTCTCGCCAACCGCTGCTGGGGGAAGGGTCGCCTGAGGTGCTGGGGTCGCGAACTCACTCCGCAGCACCGCGACCGTCAGCCCGAAGGTGTCAAGCACCTCCCTCCTGAAATCTGCGAACATCCTTGGCGTCACCACCTGCGGTGACTCGCTGAACTCCTTGCCTTGATCCTCGCCTCCTGCCATATCTGCTCCATGGAACTTTCATGGACCAGCCACGCTCCATGCTCACCGCACCAAAATGTTGAAATCGATTTCTCGGCCTCTTGTGGAGCTCGGGGCCCTCACCGAAATGAGGGGCAGCTAGCCCTTACTGATCCCTCAGAGAAGGTAGACTGAAAACTAGGAAAATGACTAAGACCTTAGTCGCAGCGAGGAGGTCCCTCCACTAACCCGGAAGATCGTTGAGCACTTCCCCTCCCAAGCCAAAGCTGAGACTCGGGCACCTTGGAGAGCTCTGGAAATGCTAGCCGAGGAGAGCCTAAGGAGAGAGAAGCTAAAGTGAAGTCCTCTCCAAAGGTGCCCTTTAGGTCTTATTTATAGGTTTTCTGATCTGGCATGCAAATAGCAGGATCCCGCCTTTTGATTTTACTATCTGCACCCCAAATGGGTCTGCTAATAGCCAAACTCCGCTGTTTGGAGAGGCTAAAGGCAGACCACCAAGGGTGAAAGGGTAATTTGGCCTTATCAACTTATGGGTAAGGAACTGCGGGAACATTACTGCCGAAGCTCTCGCGGGCCTTCTCGCGAGTCCTGCTCGCGATGCCTCTCCTAGGCGATCGCCCCGCGAGGACCTCGCCGGCCCATTCTGGCGGTATCTGCCGAGGCCCGGTCTCGCGACTCCTCTTGCAAGACCGCCCCTTGACTCCGTCGAGCTCAACACACCCTTCGTCGAACGCAGAGCACTTCGTCGATCACAGACATTTTCGACCAATGTAGAACGTTGAAATGTTCACTGATTACTGAGACGGGCGGTTCGCCGACAGCTGCTTCCCTACTGTAATTTGTCGAGCGCCGTCCGACGAATGCTGAGCTCCGTTCGACATTCGTCGAACGCCGAATTGAGCTCACCGGACGCTGAGGCTCTAAACTTGCGAGCCTTCCTGCGAGATCGCCCATTGACTTTACCACGCACCGAACGCATTTCGCTGGACATCTCTTCACTGAACATAGTTCTCTTCTACCAGCGGCCTGCGAGGTATTGATTTGTTAGCCCTTGCTCGGCCCAGTCTTTTGGAGATATCTGCCGAGGTCTGGATCTCGCGACTCCTTTTACGAGACCGCTGATGAGATAAATTCACGCTGCGCAAAATTAAAATATTATCCACATATAATTTGATAAGGCAAGTGTACCTATCGCTTTATAGTATAGGATTTTAGAAAATCAAGTGTCGTATTTTCCGGGCTTGTTGAGTACTTCTACTCACAAAGAAGAGCTATTATTTTATCGATCGAAAGTTGGGTTTGTTTTGGAAAAACAATTTGGAGAAAATTAACTACGAAGAAAGATTATGATTAAAAGGATTAGCACTTGGTCTTGAATCCCTTTGGAATAAAATATAATTTTATAAAAGATGAAACCGCAAACTTTTATTGAAATATCCTCGACCGTGGAGGTTCCCAAAATATGGTAGAGCCTCTCTCGAGAGAACTACCACCTAACCTTAGGTTGATCAATTAAGACCCCTCGGCCAGTCGAAACCCCCTAAGCTTGCTTTAAGCGGTGAACCCCACTATTGGATTTGACTCCAATCCGAAAGATTTGTGTCACCCTCTCTCGAGGAATGCATACAACTCTTTTTATCTTTGAGTGATCTCCTCGTTCGCATGGATCTCTCGATCACTAGCAAACGAATCATAGATTGAAAGTCATATTCCGGACATATGAAATCAAAACAAAATAATTCAAAGATAAATCGAAGATAAACAAAACGAGAGTTTGCTAATTAGAAAGATTCAAAACATATTTTATTTTATTCCAAAGTTCATCATGACCAAGTGCTAAAGGAAATTTAGCTACTCATCATAGTGATGGGAATACAAGTAGAAGAGGAAAAAGACATGATTAAGAAAACAACAATACTTGAATTAAAATAGCAATAATAAAAACTTACAACTTTATGAAAAAGTAGCTAGAACATAAAAACAGTAAACTAAAGCTGAAATTAAGCTCCAAAATTGCACACCCCGACTTCTGGAGATTGCTGCCTTTTATAGATGAAAAAATGGGGAGTCACGCCCTTGGTCACGCCCGTGACCAAGGGCGTGTAAGCTGCGTAATTACTGTCATGAAAGCCCGGGACGTTGGGGAAGAGGAACCGCCAAAAATCAATTGCACGGCGGGTCACGGCCTCGGTCACGCCCGTGACCAAGGGCGTGTCTTGAACGGGTCTGGAAACGGCGGGAAACGCCGCGATCTGGAGTTAATCTGGCGGTTGCAAAAAAGTCACGGCCTCGGTCACGCCCGTGACCGAGGGCGTGTAAGCTAGAAACGGCGGGAGTTGATTGCTGGCTGAAATGAATGCAATACGGGCGAGTCACGCCCGTGACTTTATGGTCACGCCCGTGACAGAGGGCGTGTAATTTTAATCTGACGTGGCGGCTGACTTCTTTCAACTGGAATGCGCGGGGCTGGATCACGGCTGTGACAAAATGTCACGCCCTAGGTCACGCCCGTGACCGAGGGCGTGTACTTTGCGATTTCGGCAGAAATACTCCAAATATTCTCCTGATTAGTCATATGAGCTTGAAATTGCTATTGGCAGCCCAAATTACCTGAAAATACAAAAATAAGATAAATTAGTGATAAATTAACTAAAACTAAATTAAATTAAATTAATTATAAATAAAATATTATGTGAAAATAACTATAAATATAGCATCATCAAATACCCCCATACTTATTCGTTTGCTAGTCCCGAGCAAACAACTTTCCATAGGAGTAGAAAAATTTAAATACAAGAAAAGAATTTTGAACCTAAAGAGTAAAAATGTGAAGTCTTGCGCCTAAGCGTGTAGAAATTCTAGTAGAAAAACCTATTCAGCATAAAGATTAGCTTATAATTTTCAAAAATGCGTTATAACATATTGTTACTACTTTTAAATTGAAAATCCGGTAAATCCTAAAATGATATTTAAGGAGCGGGTAGCGTGTTTACTAAGATCAATATTACACAAAATCAAAGTTCGGGATAGCCTCCAAAGAAATCCATCAATGACGATGGCCATAGGCTTGCCCTTTCACACTCTCGCCACGGCACTAGTTTAACTCATAAGCACGAATCAATAGGACTTAATTAGGTTGAAATGTGGCTTAGGTTCAAGGTGCGGATATCAAAAGATAAACGTGAAGGGTTAAGGCACACTTAAAACAAAAAGAAGAGCTTTGCAAAAACTTGTATGCTAAATAATTTTTACACCCCAAATAATTTTGAAATATAAAGGTAGGGGTCAGAAATGCACTCTGCAAATTTTTTCTCAATATTTTTTTCTCATTTTTTTTTCTTCATTTTTTTTTTCATTTTTTTCTTCTTTTGCAGCAAAATGATAGCAAAATTAAAATCACCATTTTCACAAATAAGAAACACAAGCTAGCAACAAATAAAGCTCTAAATTTCAAGCGTGCACCATAGGCAGGCTATTTGGCTTTGGTGAAAATGAGTGGGGCTTACAAAAGAAACGGTAAAAAGCACAAAATGGATAACAACGGTTAAGATTTTATGGCATGGAATGCAAAGGCTCAAACGAATCAAGAGATGGCCTAAATCATTTTCATGCTCATGAATCTAACTTATGCAAATGTCTTGAGAGTCGCTAGAGGCAAGTTCTAGACATCGAGAAAGAATTCCCTTCCGTTCAAATTGGGTACTATTTCTCCAGTAAACTTCTACATACTCACTTAAAGCATTTTTGGATTCTACCGATTTCAAATTAAAAGTAAAACAAAAATATTCTACGCAGTTAGAAAATCATAAATCTAATTTTATGCTGAATAGTTAATTCGACATGAGATCCTACTAACGCGTGCGCGTAACTAGAACACTGCACGAGTCAATAATTTTACTCCAAAATTCAAAATCTAATAAAGTATATAAAATTTTCTACAACACTATGTAAAAGTAAATCTACTAAGAATTTTGCAAACAAGTAAATATAGAAATATTAAGAAAACTATATAGTTTTTTTTTGTAGATTTTTTTAATATTTTTAATTTTTTTTTTTTGATAAAAATTTTGGGTGTTGCTTTGCAATAAAACCGACGTGAAATACCCTCCCCCATACTTAAAATAAAACAGTGTCCCCAATGTTTTAGAAAGAAGTGCGAGTAAAGGAGAGGAAACTTCCCTGATGAAGAGCAAATCAATACCCAAGCCATCCTGAAGAAAAACAGGAAGTAAAACTCTTTTTTTTATATTTTGAATATTTTGACAGGAATAAAAGAGAAATAAAACAAAAATAAAGGTGCGGAACAGAAAATAAAAGATACAGACGACCAAAAATAAAAAAAAACTCTAAGCATCATCGTCGTCGTCCTCCTGCTGATAATAAGCACACAGATCAGCAAATTCCCGCTGTAGATGCTCCATAGAAGAAGCATGGCGCTGCTCGAGGGTATCAAAAGGTGTGTCAAAATGAGTGCGCATGGACAGCTGCTCTGTCTGAATCTGATCCAAACGAGTGTGGATCTGCCCAAACTGCTGATCGAAATAAGTGGATGAGTCGGGCGCAGGGGGAAAATGCTGCTGTGGCGGCTGTGGAAACTGCGGAGCTGGAGCATCGCCACCCGAATCAGCTTCGAAATCAAGATCGATCGGGTCGCCACCCACTTCGCCAGGAACGGCCTCGTACACGCGGCCACGCCGACGCATCAAACCAAGGGCTCGGAGGTTTTGGAATGTGATAGGCGCAGGCGTTTGGAGTGGAGACATGGGAGGAAGTGCATCCCAGAGCTCCAAACGCTTGGCCAAATAAGTAACAAACGAACCGCCATGAAGCGCACTAAGCCTCCAATTTTCGGCCTGATGCCGAAAAAACATCGCTAGCGCCGAACCAAGATTGAGGGGGACTCGTTCGTGCATGCTATATAAATATAACAGGTCCGCGCGGGTCACCACTCCATGGCTATCGCCGCGAGCGGAAAGTGTGAAAGTGAGGAGGTAGTGGAGATAGCGTAAGGCGGGGGAGAGGAGATGACTACCCTTGGATTTTTTAGGCGAATATGGATTGGGGTCGTTACTGATTTCCGCCCAAAATCCGGGAAGGTTATACTCACGAGGGAAATCAAGGGGGAGAGCGGTGTAGGCCTCCGTAAGAGTGAAGGCCTCATCGCAGAAGCCCATGAAAACGTTGAACTGACGCAAAGGAAGAGTTTGCGAAAGCCCGCCCATTCGGAATTCAAGCACGTTGTCGGCCCCGGCCCAGTGAAAATCAAATGAGGAGAAAAACTCCACCGTCAGCTCGTAGTACGCCGGCTCCAAAATGGAGAAGAAAGGAGCCCACCCCGGAGTAGTGAGTAAATCCTGCACCGCGTTGGCCTGCCCGAGAGTGGTGAGAACGCTCCAATCGATGACGCGGAAAACTCCAAATTCTTTCCCACGGAGGCGGTTACTCCGGTCTTGATGAGTGGGATGGGAAAAATTGAGCATAGCCTCCGCATCAAAATTGGCATCGGGGATTGAAGAGGAGGACTCGCCAATGGTGTGATTCCGGCGACGGGAGGACATTTGGAAGGAAGCGATGAAGAATTCGGCCAAAGAAGAGAGAAAAGAAGGGAGAGATGAGGGGCAAGGTGTGGAGAAAAGAGGGGGTGAAGAGGGCTTTAAATAGGGAAAAAAAAATTCAGGTGTCACGCCCTCGGTGACGCCCGTGACCGAGGGCGTGTAAGGGGCGACACGTGAAATCTGGCGTGAGGGAGGAATCCGAGGCTTGACCGGTCAAAAAGCGGATTTTTCCCAGGTCACGCCCGTGACCAAGGGCGTGTAACTGGCGAAATCAAAGAGGGCCGGGAATCCAATGTGCGATGGTCAAAAAGCGGTTCCCGGGCTGTCACCGCCCAGGGTCACACCCGTGACCATGGGCATGACTTGACTGTCACGGGCGTGACAATCAAACGGCATCTTTGACCTGGTGCGGTGGAGGTGATGCGCCAGCTGGATGAGTCACGACCGTGACCTTCAAATGTCACGGGCGTGACTCGAGTTGTCACGGGCGTGACATCCCAAACTTAGCCCGTGAGTGCCGGCTCAGGCCAAAATGTCCTTCCGTTGATGTCACGCCCGTGACCATGGTTGGTCACGCCCGTGACTTTTACGGAAGACGGATTGGAGTGCAACTTGTCGAGAGATTCGCCAGGAAAACGAATCGTAATGCGCCACGCCCTGGTCACGGCCGTGACTGAGACATTTTTTTTCAGAAACTTTTTTTTTTTTTTTTTGTAATTTTTTTTATATTTTTTGATTTGAAAAGAAAACAAAACAAAAACAAAATCAAGGTAATAAAATAAAAAGAGAAATACTAAAAAGAAAGTACCGACTTGGAGAGCGGGTTTTCAAGCGTATTTGCGAGTGACCGTTATCACGCAAATCTCCTCCAAACCTGCAAGAACCTCAAAATAGAATAACAACATTTTTTTATTTGTTTTTTTTTTCATTTTTATATGTCTTAATTTTTTTATTTTTTTTTAAAACAAGAATAAAAATACTTAGAATTTTTTAAACGGAAGAAAAATAAAATAAGAATAAAATAAAATAAATACATGGGTTGCCTCCCAAGAGCGCTTTGGTTACGGTCGTTGAGCTCGACCATAGTGGCGTGCCGGTCTTTACCTCGTTCTAAATTTATCATCAAATGATGATAACGGCTTTGAGCGATGCAAGTTGGGTGAATTTGTTGCATGAATTAAAATATTCTCATACCCCATTCGTAGGAGAAGAGTGCCCTCACAAACATCAAATATTGCTCGTGTATTGGCCAAGAATGGACGACCTAGGATTAGAGGTATCCCGGCGTCTTCTTCCATATCAAGGATAACAAAGTCTACCGGTAAAGTAGACTCGCCAACCTCAACTGGCACATCATGAATCACCCCTATGGGTGTCTTCACGGAGCGATCAGCCAATTGTAATTTGATGTCGGTGGGGGTAGGTTCTCCTAACTGTAATTTTTGGGATAAACTATAGGGAATAATATTAACACTGGCGCCCAGATCGGCGAAAGCATTTGAAAAATGAGTAGATCCTATAGTGCATGGAATATTAAAATTAGAATTAATATTATTAGCCCGCTCGATCAAACGAGCGGGGTAAGGAAGAAGGGGTTGAAATTCTGGAAGAGGAAGAGATGATGGGGTAGGTGAAATTTCCTCTTCAAGATCGGTGTCCGAATCATCCGCAAAGGTTACCGCCAAGACATTTGAAGTTGTAGGCGGTGTTCTTTTCGGCTGATCGGTGACCATTTTTAAAAGTTGCCCCACTTGTTTCTCCAAATTCCGCAACGACCCTTGTAAATTGCGGACATCCACATCATTTTTAGAAATATATTTATTAACCACCTCCTCGAGAGAAGGCGGTTTAGGGGCTTGCGGTGGAAGAGATGAATTTGGAGAAGCAAGGGGAGCATTACCCGTGTTACCTTGATTACCCCATGATAAATTGGGGTGGCTCCTCCAACCTAGGTGGTATGTGTTGCCGTATTGATTGTTCCCCGGATTGAAGGGCGGCCGGTTCGGATTACCCATGTAATCCACATGCTCCGCCGCATTTGGATTAGGCTCCCAGGTAGGTGTAGAAGAGGGAGCAGTCATCCCTTCTAGTTTCTTGCTAAGTAGCTCAACCTGTAGAGATAAATTAGTAAATGAATCAATTTCATACAGCCCAGCCGGTTTATTGGAGCGCGACCGAGGTGTATTCCATTGATACGTATTCATGGCCATACTCTCTAAAAGCTCTTGCGCGCCTGCCGGTGTTTTGTTATTCAAGGTACCACCGGCGGCGGCGTCAATCATTTGACACGTTTGGGAATTTAGGCCGTTATAGAATGTATGAATTTGCAACCAATCAGGGATTGCATGATGGGGGCATCGGCGCAAATATTCCTTAAACCGCTCCCAAGTATCATAAAGCGTTTCCGATTCAACTTGGGAGAAAGAAATGATATCCTTACGCAATTGGGCTGATTTAGCGGGCGGAAAATATTTCGTGAGAAATTGTTCCGTCATTTGGGCCCATGTGGTGATAGATCCTCTTGGAAGAGAACTGAGCCACTGCTTAGCTTTATTGCGCAAGGAGAAAGGAAAAAGCCGAAGCCTTATTGCGTCATCAGATACCCCGTTAATTTTGAAAGTATCGCATATTTCTAGAAAACTAAAAATATGCGCATTGGGATCCTCATCTTGAAGCCCATCAAATTGTACATATTGTTGTACCATTTGAATGATGCTCGGCTTTAATTCAAAATTATTGGTCGCTATAGCAGGTCGAACAATACTTGAAGTGGTATCCTCCAGATTAGGCCGGGCATAATAGGACATAGTCCGTTGTGCGACCTCATCAGGATTTGGATCACCCATATTAGAAGAAGTAGAAGAGGAGGAAGAACTAGAAGAAGAAGAAGAAGAAGAAGAAGAAGAAGAAGGAGAAGTGTCACCTACGGATTCCTCGATCGGATCTTGAGAATTTGGTCCTTGAAATCTTAAGCGTCGCCGAATGGTTTGCTCGATTTCCGGATCTAATTCAAGAAGGTCGGACGGATTCCTTCGGGTCATACACCAAAAAGAAAAAAGTAGAAAAGAGAGAAGAGAAAAAAAATGATAAAATTAATAGAACTAAGCTTTCAAAATATCAACAATAAGTCCCCGGCAACGGCGCCAAAAACTTGATGAGATAAATTCACGCTGCGCAAAATTAAAATATTATCCACGTATAATTTGATAAGGCAAGTGTACCTATCGCTTTATAGTATAGGAATTTAGAAAATCAAGTGTCGTATTTTTCCGGGCTTGTTGAGTACTTCTACTCACAAAGAAGAGCTATTATTTTATCGATCGAAAGTTGGGTTTGTTTTGGAAAAACAATTTGGAGAAAATTAACTACGAAGAAAGATTATGATTAAAAGGATTAGCACTTGGTCTTGAATCCCTTTGGAATAAAATATAATTTTATAAAAGATGAAACCGCAAACTTTTATTGAAATATCCTCGACCGTGGAGGTTCCCAAAATATGGTAGAGCCTCTCTCGAGAGAACTACCACCTAACCTTAGGTTGATCGATTAAGACCCCTCGGCCAGTCGAAACCCCCTAAGCTTGCTTTAAGCGGTGAACCCCACTATTGGATTTGACTCCAATCCGAAAGATTTGTGTCACCCTCTCTCGAGGAATGCATACAACTCTTTTTATCTTTGAGTGATCTCCTCGTTCGCATGGATCTCTCGATCACTAGCAAACGAATCATAGATTGAAAGTCATATTCCGGACATATGAAATCAAAACAAAATAATTCAAAGATAAATTGAAGATAAACAAAACGAGAGTTTGCTAATTAGAAAGATTCAAAACATATTTTATTTTATTCCAAAGTTCATCATGACCAAGTGCTAAAGGAAATTTAGCTACTCATCATAGTGATGGGAATACAAGTAGAAGAGGAAAAAGACATGATTAAGTAAACAATAATACTTGAATTAAAATAGCAATAATAAAAACTTACAACTTTAGGAAAAAGTAGCTAGAACATAAAAACAGTAAACTAAAGCTGAAATTAAGCTCCAAAATTGCACACCCCGACTTCTGGAGATTGCTGCCTTTTATAGATGGAAAAACTGGGAGTCACGCCCTTGGTCACGCCCGTGACCAAGGGCGTGTAAGCTGCGTAATTACTGTCATGAAAGCCCGGGACGTTGGGGAAGAGGAACCGCCAAAAATCAATTGCACGGCGGGTCACGGCCTCGGTCACGCCCGTGACCAAGGGCGTGTCTTGAACGGGTCTGGAAACGGCGGGAAACGCCGCGATCTGGAGTTAATCTGGCGGTTGCAGAAAAGTCACGGCCTCGGTCACGCCCGTGACCGAGGGCGTGTAAGCTAGAAACGGCGGGAGTTGATTGCTGGCTGAAATGAATGCAATCCGGGCGAGTCACGCCCATTACTTTATGGTCACGCCCTCAGTCACGCCCGTGACAGAGGGCGTGTAATTTTAATCTGACGTGGCGGCTGACTTCTTTCAACTGGAATGCGCGGGGCTGGATCACGGTCGTGACAAAATGTAACGCCCTAGGTCACGCCCGTGACCGAGGGCGTGTACTTTGCGATTTCGGCAGAAATACTCCAAATATTCTCCTGATTAGTCATATGAGCTTGAAATTGCTATTGGCAGCCCAAATTACCTGAAAATACAAAAATAAGATAAATTAGTGATAAATTAACTAAAACTAAATTAAATTAAATTAATTATAAATAAAATATTATGTGAAAATAACTATAAATATAGCATCATCAACCGCCCCTTTGTCTTTAATGAGCATAGAACACTTCGTCGACCTCTGATGATTTCGCCGAACCGGGGTGAGCTCGACGACCACAGGTCGGCTCGACGAACTCGTGAGAGTTCGTCGAACGCAGTACTCCTTTCGTTGAACTCAGAAAACTTCTTCAAATTGCCTGCGAGCGTTTATCTCGCGGTCGGCCCTTCTCGCTCGCCTTTTATCGAGCCCTCTGAGAGGGACTTCTCCAAGGTCACCCTTGCGAGGTCTTTGGCCCTAAGGCCTCCCCCTCTTATTAATTCTTTCATCCTGTTGCCTTCTTAAACCATGCCTCCTCGCTTGGCGAATATCGAGGTTGTACATATACTAAGAGGAATGCATAAGAAGTTTGGCACAACATTCCTATATTAGTTTTCAATGTACATGCAACATAATTAGCTTAGCATGAATAACCATTACAATATTCTTAAAATATTGAATTCAAAGAAATCATACATTGTATTCAATCCTAAAAGGTTATATAAAAACATGCTAGACATTATCAATGTTGTTTAAAATAGTTTTTATATATATTTGTTTTCAAATAATAAGACATAAAACAAAACCATAAAATAATAAATTGAACATATTTTGGGATTTTTGAATTGTTTTGTATTTTTCAATTTTATTTTTATTTTTAGAAACAAAATGATTGTTGATAAGGATTTTATAGAGTTTTAAAAATAATTCCAACTAACATCCCGATGTAGGCAAGTATACCTATCGAAATGTATTATAGGAAGGATGTCGTATTTGCCCGAGGCCTTTTGAGTAATCTTACTCACGCAAATTAATATTATTTTATCAGAAAAATATTTAAAAGGTTTTTATAAAAGAAATAATAAAAGAAAGGAGCAAGTAGAAATATTATTAGAATCGGAAAAATCATTCGCATGAAAACTAGATGAATTATTTTCATCAAATTTGAATAATTATTTTCATAAATAAACTCAAAATTATTTCCATAAGAAAAATTTTGAGGGTAAAAATTAGTATAACAATCCTCACTTCGATGCGGTGCTCCACAAAAATTACAATTAACTTGGCGCTTTCGTGCGGCTTCCAAAAGATTGACTTTGTTTCGAAGCTCGGCAACTTTGGCGGCCAATTGAGATAACATTTTTGAAGAAAGAAAATTGCACAACCGTCACTTAATAGAATGAAATTTGAAAATAAATCAAAAAGAGAAATGGGGGCGGAGAAAGAGATTGATAAAAGTAATAAAATTCACGCTTTCAAAATATCAACAAAAATATTTCCCCGGCAACGGCGCCAAAAACTTGATAAGGATTTTATAGAGTTTTAAAAATAATTCCAACTAACATCCCGATGTAGGCAAGTATACCTATCGAAATATAGTATATGAAGGATGTCGTATTTGCCCGAGGCCTGTTGAGTAATCTTACTCACGCAAATTAATATTATTTTATCGGAAAAATATTTAAAAGGTTTTTATAAAAGAAATAATAAAAGAAAGGAAACATTTGATCGAGAATCCTTCTTAAGTAAAATACTTCGTAAATCTAGAATTCGTAAGAAATGGATTTAGACAAACTTGACCGTGGAGGTTCCCAAAATATGATAGAGCCTCTCTCGAGAGAACTACCACCTAACCTTAGGTTGATCGATTAATACCCCTCGGCCAGTCGAAACCCCTAAGCTTGCTTTATGCGGTGAGCCCCACTATTGGATTTGATTCCAATCCGGAAGATTTGTGTCACCCTCTCTCGAGCAATGCAAACAACTCTTTTTATCTTTGAGTGATCTCCTCGTTCGCATGAATCTCTCGATCAGTAGCATACAGATCTTAGATCGAGAAACATATTCGCGACATATGAATTCGAAGCAATTAAATTCAAAGATAAATCCTAGTTTTCCAAAACCAAACTATGAAAAAAAATTACAAAATACCACTACCTAAGAATTCATCCGATCAAATGTAATAAAATTAGCTACGCATGATTAAAGAAAAAGAACATTTTATAACTATGAAAGGAGAAATACAATTGCAAAAAAAAATAAATCTAAGCTATGAATTGAAATTGCAAGACATAAACTAAAATTGCATAAATGAAATACAAAAAGAAAATGCAGCAAAACTACTCTAAAAATGAACCAATCTAAGTATGGATCGGATTCCTATCACTTTGGCAGCAGTTGGCTTTTATAGGCAGTAAATTGGTGAGTCACGCCCGTGACTAAGGGCGTGTAAGCTGCGTAACTGCGTCATGAAAGCCCGGGAACGTTGGGGAAGAAAAACCGCCAAAATTACTCATCTCGACGGGTCACAGCCTCGGTCACCCCCGTGACCTAGGGTGTGACTTGACCGAATCTGGAAATGGCGGGAAACGGCGCGATCTGGAGTTATTCTGGCAGTTGCGGGAAGGGTCACCCCCTAGGTCATGGCCGTGACATGGAGTCACGCCCGTGACAGAGGGCGTGACATGACCGAGTCTGGAAACGGCGCGATCTGGAGTAATTCTGGCAATTGCGCAAAGGGTCACCCCCTAGGTCATGGTCGTGACATGGAGTCATGCCCGTGACTTGGGGCGTGTAGGCTGGAAATGATGTGGCGGCGTTTTCTGGCAGCTGGAAGACGGCTGGGTTGAGTCATGGCCGTGACATGATGTCACGCCCTTGGTCATGGCCGTGACCGAGGGCGTGTAATACTAAATTGGGCTGGCAGCATGATCAGGCAGCTGGAAGATGGCTGGGTTAAGTCATGGCCGTGACTTGATGTCACGCCCTTAGTCATGGTCGTGACCGAGGGCGTGTACTGAAGATTTTTGCAGACTTGTTCCATTCTTTCCCCTGAATGGCTGTGAGCTTGAATTTGTTATTAGCAGCCCCAAATTACCTGAAAACACAAAATAAAGCGAATTAGATATATATATTAAACTAAAATTATATAAAAACTAATTAATTACTACTAAAATACTATATAAAAATTACTATAAATAATGCACTATCAAATACCCCCAGACTAAGTATTTTGCTTGTCCCCAAGCAAACACATACGAGCTAGAAAAAATAAAATAAACTAAACAATCAATTTGGTTATGCCGTACACGAGTACGATGCGAAATTAAAGGTAGGAAAACTATGAAAAACAAACTGAAAATTATTACTTAATATTAGCAAATAATTTTATAAACTCCACTAGCATAAAATAAATCATCCCATATTTTAGCAAAAGTAAAAACTGAGTAATATGACGAATGAGAAGTGCATTGAATTGCTACTAAAATCTTAGAGACATTTTATAATCATATCAATTCAAGTCAAAAATCCATACTCTTACCTAAAAAATTTACCCAATTTACTTTCTCGCTACCGTACTAAAAATAAACCTAAGAAGCATGAATCAAAAGGACTTTCATTAGGCGTAACGTTTTGGCTTGGGTTTAAAGGTGCAGAAATCAAAAGATAAACATGAAGGTTTCAAGCACACTTAAACATAAGGGAGAGCTTTGCATGAAATGATGTTGCTAAAAATAATTTTGATACCCCAAATTATTTTTGATATATAGAATTGGGATCAAAAATAGCTTTTTTCATAATCTTTTTCACATAATTTTTCAAATATTTTTTTCATCAATTTTTTGTTTGCTTTATGCTATTTATTTCCTTCTTTTGTAGCCATCATGAGATAATTGAAACTTCCGCCATCTTCACAAAATGTAGTACACACTAGTAACATATAAAGCTCAAAATAAATTTGTGTGCAACATAGGTAGGCTATTTGGCTTTGGTGAAAAATAAGTGGAGCTACCAAAAGGAAGGGAAAAGGCACAAGGTGGCTAACAATGATTAAACTTTTAAAGTTTGGAATACAAAGGCTCAATCTATTCAATAAAATGCCTTGATCATATTCATGCTTCTAAGTCTATTTTAGCAAAGTATTGAAAAATTCAAGAGAAGTTAATTCTAGATAGAAAATAAAGAGAATTGACTTTTCATGAAAATGAAAATAACAAGCGTCAAGATCGGTTCGCATCTACTACAATCAACACTAATCAACATTACAAAGATTTTTAGAAAACAAAATAAGGGGTGTTAGATTTTATAAAAGTGAAAATTATAAAAAAATAACTATGAAAAAGTGCAAATATCGAAGAAAGTTTTTCAAAAATAACATGCTACCTTAATTAGAAACACTGCATGAGTCAACATATTACTCGTGAAACATAGGCAAAATGAAAATTAGAGAATTTTATTCTAGCTAATAAAGTACACAAATGATTTAAGAACAAGAAAAGACAAAGTCATGGGGTACTAAAGACAAAACAAAAATTAACTCAAATTCTTACATGTATTTTTTCCATAAGTTTTATAATAAAATCTAATTTTTCTTGGTTTTTTTTGGAAAAAGTGCAACATAACAAAAAATTGATATGAATTTTTTTTTTTGAGTTTTCTTTTAAAATAAACATGAAAACCAATATTCCCCCAGACTAGAGGGAAACATTGTCCTCAATGTTAAAAAAAATACTAAGTAAGAGAGAAAACAATAAAAAGAAAAAGATAAACAAGTGGTGTCTCCCAAGAGCGCTTTTCTTTTTCCCGTCTTTAAGCTAAACGGTTATTGTTAGGAAAAAGGAAAATAAAAATAAAGGTGCACAGACAACTCCCTTAATTCATGCTCAGGTGAGCATGCCGAAATCGGTCGCCCGGCTACTCCTCCGCTACAGTCCTGATTCTTTCGTTGTCTGTTAGCTCGAAATTGTGAAAATAAATTACCTATACATACCTTAGGTAATTTGGATTGTTGGAGATGAGCGGCAAATGGATCGGTGAAGATGTTTGGTTGCAACGGCTCATCCTCTACATGAAAATCATTAGAAGAAAAAGAATCAAGATTAAGCGAGTCAGAAAATTTTTCACAAGGAGTAGTTTCCTGTGAAAATTCATAATTAAGTAGCGGTTGTTCATTTTCAAAAATAAAATTCGTATCCAAAAAATTATTTGAAATTCCAAGTGGACTAAATTCATGGGACACAATATTTTCATGAATTTCACTTTCAAAGTGAATAATTGGCGAGAGAGAAAATTCATGAAAAAAGGAGGAGATTCGGGCGGAGGAGGAGAAGAAACATGTTCTTCATCAATTTCGTCTGGTGTCTCCATGGCTCTTCTAAATTCGTGGTAAAGAAGTTCTTCTTGAGCTTGGGTATAAATATTTAAATTTTGACAAATAGAATCTGGAGAATACCCAAGAGTAGAAGAAAAAGAATTTTGTGGGGTAAAAGAGGAGGAATGAAAATCTTGATTGGCTGAATTTCCTTCATCGCACCGAAAACTATTCGGGTGATCTTGCCACCATGAATAATTAATATCGGAGCAAGAAGAAATATTATTAGAATCGAAAAAATCATTCACATGAAAACTAGATGAATTATTTTCATCAAAGTTTGAATAATTATTTTCATAAATAAACTCAAAATTATTTCCATAAGAAAAATTTTGAGGGTAAAAATTAGTATAACAATCCTCACTTCGATGCGGTGCTCCACAAAAATTACAATTAACTTGGCGCTTTAGTGCGGCTTCCAAAAGATTGACTTTGTTTTGAAGCTCGGCAACTTTGGCGGCCAATTGAGATAACATTTTTGAAGAAAGAAAATTGAACAACCGTCACTTAATAGAATGAAATTTGAAAATAAATCAAAAAGAGAAATGGGGGTGGAGAAAGAGATTGATAAAAGTATTAAAATTCACGCTTTCAAAATATCAACAAAAATATTTCCCCGGCAACGGCGCCAAAAACTTGATAAGGATTTTATAGAGTTTTAAAATTAATTCCAACTAACATCCCGATGTAGGCAAGTATACCTATCGAAATATAGTATAGGAAGGATGTCGTATTTGCCCGAGGCCTGTTGAGTAATCTTACTCACGCAAATTAATATTATTTTATCGGAAAAATATTTAAAAGGTTTTTATAAAAGAAATAATAAAAGAAAGGAAACATTTGATCGAGAATCATTCTTAAGTAAAATACTTCGTAAATCTAGAATTCATAAGAAATGGATTTAGACAAACATGATCGTGGAGGTTCCCAAAATATGATAGAGCCTCTCTCGAGAGAACTACCACCTAACCTTAGGTTGATCGATTAAGACCCCTCGGCCAGTCGAAACCCCTAAGCTTGCTTTATGCGGTGAGCCCCACTATTGGATTTGATTCCAATCCGGAAGATTTGTGTCACCCTCTCTCGAGGAATGCATACAACTCTTTTTATCTTTGAGTGATCTCCTCGTTAGCATGAATCTCTCGATCACTAGAATACGAATCTTAGATCGAGAAACATATTCGCAACATATGAATTCAAAGCAATTAAATTCAAAGATAAATCCTAGTTTTCCAAAACCAAACTATGAAAAAAAGATTACAAAATACCACTACTTAAGAATTCATCCGATCAAATGTAATAAAATTAGCTTCTCATGATTAAAGAAAAAGAACATTTTATAAGTATGAAAGGAGAAATACAATTGCAAAAAAAAGTAAATCTAAGCTATGAATTGAAATTGCAAGACATAAAGTAAAATTGCATAAATGAAATACAATAAGAAAATGCAGCAAAACTACTCTAAAAATGAACGAATCTATGCATGGATCGGATTCCTATCACTTTGGCAGCAGCTGGCTTTTATACGCAGAAAATTGGTGAGTCACGCCCTTGGTCACGCCCGTGACCAAGGGCGTGTAAGCTGCGTAACTGCGTCATGAAAGCCCAGGAACATTGGGGAAGAAAAACCGCCATAATTACTCATCTCGATGGGTCACGGCCTCGATCACCCCCGTGACCTAGGGCGTGACTTGACCGAATCTGGAAATGGCGGGAAACGGCGCGATCTGGAGTTATTCTGGCAGTTGCGGGAAGGGTCACCCCCTAGGTCATGGTCGTGACATGGAGTCACGCCCATGACAGAGGGCGTGACATGACCGAGTCTGGAAACGGCGCGATCTGGAGTAATTCTGGCAATTGCGCAAAGGGTCACCCCCTAGGTCATGGCCGTGACATGGAGTCATGCCCGTGACTTGGGGCTTGTAGGCTGGAAATGATGTGGCGGCGTGTTCTGGCAGCTGGAAGATGGCTGGGTTGAGTCATGGCCGTGACTTGATGTCACGCCCTTGGTCATGGCCGTGACCGAGGGCGTGTAATACTAAATTGGGCTGGCGATATGATCAGGCAGCTAGAATATGGCTGGGTTGAGTCATGGGCGTGACTTGATGTCACGCCCTTGGTCATGGCCATGACCGAGGGCGTGTTGAAATTATTGAAGTGGAAGTGGAGGAGGTTTTTGGACCTGGGCGGTCTGGGAAGAGACCGGGCGGTCTGGCGTGACCGCACGGTCTGGCGGTCTGACAATGGCGATCTGTTCTATTGGTCAGCTGAGGCTTCCAGGGTTGACCGCTGGTCTGGTCCAAGGGCTGCTGGAGGAGGAGGTCGTGCGGTCTGGCTGTGACCGCATGACGGCTGATCATCCTCAGGGTCGCGCGGTCTGTCTCTGACCGCGTGACAAGTTGTTCTCTTCAAGGACGTGCCGGTCTGGCGTGACCGCACGGGTTGGCTCTTGAATCCGGTCTGGTGGCTTTCCAGAGGGTTCTGAAGGAGTTCGCGGACTAAGTCATTCTTAGTCGCGCGGTCTCAGTACGCGGTCTCAGGAGGAGACCAGGAGGGCGAGCTGGCTGTGTTTGCGGTCTTAGGCGAACACAGGTGGTGGGTGACTTCTAGGCGGTCTAGCGATCTCCGTGTGGAGTCGTGTTCAGACCAAGGGAGTAGCGATCTCCCGCGATCTGGAGTGAAGTCGGCGCTCACCAAAATGAAGCAGGAGGGTTGCAGTGATCGCGCGGGATGACCGGTAAGGTCGCGCGATCTGATGGGTGGTGACTCTATCTCATGGGGTGGTGACTGGATCAGGTCTCACGCCTATAAATAGGAGGCCACTGTAGCAGCAAGTAGAACACACCAAGTGTAAGCTGAGTTCGCTTGTTTCCTGCGGTCTGGTTATTCTGACCGTGCGGTCTGCTGATTGAATTCCTCTTGTGCAGCTTCTGCAGATAGTGTGGGCGGCAGCGATCACCTCTTCCTCTGAAAGTGTTCGGGCGGTCTGCGGCTTGGAGTTGTGGTGCTGGAGTTCGGGAGAATCAGGAAATCGGAAGAAGGGAGCGGTCTGTGCAGCGGTTTTGGTGGTGTGCTGTGATCGGCAAGGCGCTGCGGTCTGGCAGTGTGTTGAAGTCGCAGGGAGGTCGCGCGGTCTGGAGCGGTCTCAAGTTATCTTCAACTTGTATCTTTCCTTTGTGTTTGTGCTGACGAAATCATGTCTCGTCAAGCATGCCTCGCCTTGTAATTTTGAAGTGCTGCTATCAATAAAGATCAGTTGTTTGCCTTCATTTGTTTCTGGTTGTTTTGGCTTTGATCTCTCAGTTGACTAGCTCCTGCTTGCTCCATAAAGATTCGAAAAATTTTCACATGGTATCAGAGGGAGGTTGGAGTGGTTGAGCAGTGAGTAACTTAGAGTAGCCATCGCCTTTGTGAAGAAAGGAACCAGTGGAAAACCAATAGAAGGTGGATTTGCAAGAGGTCTTGGTATTGAGATGCTTACATCGACTAACTTCAAGAAGTGGAAGTCATGTATGCAGAGCTATCTTCTGGGTGAGGATCTATGGGAAGTTGTTGGAGGAGATGAGACGGAAGAGGTGAAGGCAACAGAAGCTGGTGATAACGGTCCGGCCGTGAGAGCTTGGAGAAAGACCAATGCCAAGGCCGAGTTCACTTTGAAGCGTGCCATTTCACCTGATCTCTTTGATCACATTTTGGGATGTGGATCGGCTGCGGAGATCTGGAGAGCCCTGGATGGGCTGTTTAACAAGAAGAATGTGGCGAGGCTGCAGTTCTTGGAGAATGAGCTGGCAAGGTCGGCTCAGGGTGATCTTTCTATCTCCACCTTCTTTCTGAAGTTGAAGAACTTATGTGCTGAAATCTCAGCATTGGACCCTGATGAGCCTATCTCTGAGGCGAAGCTGAAGAGGCACATCATCCGCGGCCTGCGGAAGGAATATGTTGCCTTTGTGACGTCGGTGCAGGGATGGGCAAATCAGCCGTCTCTGTTGGAGCTGGAGAACTTGCTTGCATCGCAAGAAAGTTTGGCAAGGCAGATGGCGGGGGTGTCGGTGGCTGGGGGAGATGGCGAAGTTCTCTTCTCAGGGAAGAAGAAGAAGTGGGACAAGAAGAAGAAGACCGCTGGAAGTGGCTATGGGCCTTCAACTTCTGGGCAGCAGGAAAGGGGGTATGCTCCCAAGGCTGACGGGAAGAAGAAGGGTGAAGGTCCGAAGTGCTACAAGTGTGGCAAGTTTGGCCACATCAGGAAGGATTGCAAGGTGGTCACCCAAGCTGGGCATGCTGCGGAGAAGGAGGAAGCTGAGGCCAGGCCCATTCAAGGAGGTTGGGGAGGAGCCTTTTCGGCTTCTGTTGGAGCTTCTGCTCCTATCAACTATCTGGAGGATTGGATCGTGGACTCGGGGTGTGGTCATCATCTCACCGGAGACGGGACCAAGCTTTCTTCTGCAGAGCCCTACACAGGTAACAATGCAATCATTACTGCCGATAATACCGTGCATCCAGTAGAGAAGGTGGGGGTTGTTTCTTTGGGTAGTGATAGAGGGCCACTTACTTTGAAGAGTGTCTATCATGTGCCCGGAATGAAGAAAAACCTCTTCTCCGTGACCAACGCTGTTGACGCTGGGTATCACGTTCTGTTCGGCCCAACAGAAGTGAAATTTCTACGTAATGTAGAGGCCGTGAAGGCCGAGGTCGTTCATATCGGGAGACGGGCAAAGGACTTGTTCATTTTATCGACAAGTTCCTACGTCGACAAGATGAAGACGAATGATGGTGCCGTTATATGGCATGAGAGGTTGGGGCATGTAGGAATGGATAAGCTGAAAGCAATGGCGGTGAGAGGCCTGGTCAAGGGCCTGCCAAGTCTATCTTCCTACGGAGAAGGTCATGTTTGTGCAGGATGTCAGTTCGGCAAGTCTCATCGACTACCGTTTGACAAGTCGCAGACAAGGAGTAGTGTGCCGTTGGAGTGCATCCACGGTGACTTGATGGGACCAACTGCTACCCCAAGCCTCGGAGGCAGCAGGTATATGCTGGTGTTGATCGATGATTACACCAGATATGTCTGGGTATATTTCCTGAAGGAGAAGGCGGAGGCGTTTGCCAAGTTTGTGGAGTTCAAGGAGCTCGTGGAAGGTCGGCTGGGACTGCGGGTGAAGAAGCTGAGGACTGACAATGGAGGGGAGTTCACCTCCAGTGAGTTCTCTACTTTTTGCAGGAAGGCGGGCATCCGGAGAGAGCTCACTTGTGCTCATACTCCACAACAGAACGGAGTTGCAGAACGGAAGATCCGTCATCTGACGGAGACCTGCGAGTGTTGGCTGCATGCCAAGAGTATCCCAAAGTCCTTCTGGGCGGAGGGAATGTCTTGTGCTGCCTACGTCATCAACAGGATGCCTCTGAGACCCATCAACATGCTGACTCCACATGAAATGATGTTCAAAGAGAAGCCAAGTGTGGCACACCTTAGGGTGTTTGGCTCCACCTGCTACGTGCATGTTCCAGATGCTCTTCGGACGAAGCTAGATGCGAAAGCAAGGAAGCTAGTCTTCGTGGGATACGATGAGCGGAAGAAAGGGTGGAAGTGCATGGACCCGGAGACGCGGAGATTTGTTGTATCTCGCGACGTCGTGTTCGATGAGGTGACATCTTACAAGGGGTCTTCTGATGTGGAGTTACCAGAGAGCAGGGTGGAGATGCCAGAGAAAGCTGTGGAGAATCTTCAGGTGGAGCTACCTGTGTCACCAGGTGGTCCATCTCCTTCTAGTTCCGAGACGGGGGCTTCTGGTTCAGGAAGCAGGGGGAGCGATGCTCCTAGCACGTCTGGAAGGGGAGCTAGGGAAGAAGCAGCGGATGACATTGCAGTTCAAGGGAAGGAGCTGAGGAGGTCAAAGCGAGCGATCATCGCCCCTGATCGCTATACAGGAGGAAACGCAGTGAGCTTCGTCTCATGTTTCTTCGCTGGTCCCTTGGATGAGAGGGAGCCGTCGAGCTTTGAGAAGGCCCAAGACGTGAAGGAGTAGGACGTTGCGATGCAAGAAGAGATGGCAGCTCTTGAGAAGAACGAGACCTGGTCTCTTGTGCCCAAGCCCAAGGGCATCACTCCTGTGACATGCAAGTGGGTCTACAAGCTTAAGAAGAAAGCTGACGGCAGTATCGAGCGGTACAAAGCTCGTCTTGTAGCTCGGGGGTTCTCGCAGCAATACGGTGAAGACTATGATGAGACATTCAGTCCGGTGGCAAAAATGACTTCAGTTCGGTTCATCATTGCCTTGGCGGCGTTCAGTGGATGGGAGATTTGGCAGCTCGACGTCAAGAACGCTTTCTTGTACGGCGAGATTGACAAGGACATCTTCATGGTCCAGCCACCAGGTTTTGTGTCTGAAGATCTTCCGGAGCATGTCTGCAAGCTGAAGAAGGCCCTGTATGGGTTGAAGCAAGCGCCGAGGGCGTGGTACGGGAAGATCGCAGAATATCTCCTATTCTGTGGATTTGTTGCTTCAGACTCAGACTCGAGCTTGTTCGTCAAGAAGAGCGGGGAGCTTCAGGTCATCGTGCTGCTATACGTTGACGATATGATCGTGACGGGGAACTCGAAGGAGGAGGTAGCACAGCTTCGGGCTGAACTATCTATCAGGTTCGAGATGAAGGATCTTGGTGAGCTTCACCATTTTCTTGGACTTGAGGTGCAGAGGAAGGAAGGTGGAGTGCTGGTGACCCAAGCCGGATATGCGGAGCGGATCGTGGAACGATTCGGCATGAAGGAAGGGAAGTGCACTTCCACACCTCTGGAGAAGGCTATGAAGCTTCGGAAGGATGAGGGAAGGATCATGCAAGATCCGTTGGTGTTCCGAGCTCTGGTTGGGAGCTTGATTTATCTGACGATCACGAGGCCAGATATTGCATATGCAGTAGGCAGGGTGAGTCAGTTTATGGCGGAACCACGAGTACCTCATCTGCTAGCGGCCAAGAACATTCTGAAGTATGTCAAGGCGACCTCGGACATGGGTCTCCTATACAGGAGGGATGCGGGCTTCGAGGTGCATGGATACATGGATGCTGATTACGGGGGAGATTCGGATGATCGGAAGTCGACATCTGGATTCGTCTTCATGGCGGGCCCTACGGCTATATCATGGTGCAGCAAGAAGCAGGATTCCGTATCGGTCTCTACCACGGAAGCGGAATACAAGGCTTCGGCCTTGGCAGCTCAGGAAGCCATCTGGCTTAGGAGGTTGGTTGGAGACGTCCACAAAGAGGTTCGAGAGCCGACTCTGCTACGCGGTGACAACGAGAGTGCTCTCAAACTGGTGACCAATCCAGTTTGTCACGCGAGGACGAAGCATATTGAGATCGAGCATCACTTCATACGGGAGAAGGTGCTGGAGGGATCTCTTTCGGTCGAGCATGTGCGGAGTGCGGACAATGTCGCAGACATCTTCACAAAGGCGCTGGCAAAGGGGCCGTTCACACGGCTAAGGGAGCTACTTGGGCTAGTTTCCACTTCCCACTTCAAGGGGGAGTGTTGAAATTATTGAAGTGGAAGTGGAGGAGGTTTTTGGACCTGGGCGGTCTGGGAAGAGACCGGGCGGTCTGGCGTGACCGCACGGTCTGGCGGTCTGACAATGGCGATCTGTTCTATTGGTCAGCTGCGGCTTCCAGGGTTGACCGCTGGTCTGGTCCAAGGGCTGCTGGAGGAGGAGGTCGTGCGGTCTGGCTGTGACCGCATGACGGCTGATCATCCTCAGGGTCGCGCGGTCTGTCTCTGACCGCGTGACAAGTTGTTCTCTTCAAGGACGTGCCGGTCTGGCGTGACCGCACGGGTTGGCTCTTGAATCCGGTCTGGTGGCTTTCCAGAGGGTTCTGAAGGAGTTCGCGGACTAAGTCATTCTTAGTCGCGCGGTCTCAGTTCGCGGTCTCAGGAGGAGACCAGGAGGGCGAGCTGGCTGTGTATGCGGTCTCAGGCGAACACAGGTGGTGGGTGACTTCTAGGCGGTCTGGCGATCTCCGTGTGGAGTCGTGTTCAGACCAAGGGAGTAGCGATCTCCCGCGGTCTGGAGTGAAGTCGGCGCTCACCAAAATGAAGCAGGAGGGTTGCAGTGATCGCGCGGGTTGACCGGTAAGGTCGCGCGATCTGATGGGTGGTGACTCTATCTCATGGGGTGGTGACTGGATCAGGTCTCACGCCTATAAATAGGAGGCCACTGTAGCAGCAAGTAGAACACACCAAGTGTAAGCTGAGTTCGCTTGTTTCCTGCGGTCTGGTTATTCTGACCGTGCGGTCTGCTGATTGAATTCCTCTTGTGCAGCTTCTGCGGATAGTGTGGGCGGCAGCGATCACCTCTTCCTCTGAAAGTGTTCGGGCAGTCTGCGGCTTGGAGTTGTGGTGCTGGAGTTCGGGAGAATCAGGAAATCAGAAGAAGGGAGCGGCCTGTGCAGCGGTTTTGGTGGTGTGCTGTGATCGGCAAGGCGCTGCGGTCTGGCAGTGTGTTGAAGTCGCAGGGAGGTCGCGCGGTCTGGAGCGGTCTCAAGTTATCTTCAACTTGTATCTTTCCTTTGTGTTTGTGCTGACGAAATCATGTCTCGTCAAGCATGCCTCGCCTTGTAATTTTGAAGTGCTGCTATCAATAAAGATCAGTTGTTTGCCTTCATTTGTTTCTGGTTGTTTTGGCTTTGATCTCTCAGTTGACTAGCTCCTGCTTGCTCCATAAAGATTCGAAAAATTTTCACAGGGCGTGTACTGAAGATTTTTGCAGACTTGTTCCATTCTTTCCCCTGAACATGGTTGTGAGCTTGAATTTGCTATTAGCAGCCCCAAATTACCTGAAAACACAAAATAAAGCGAATTAGATATATATTAAACTAAAATTATATATAAAATAATTAATTACTACTAAAATATTATATAAAATTAACTATAAATAATGCACTATCAATTGTGTTGTAAATAGAGAGCATTGTCATTCAAGTACAAAATATATCCCATAACATCACAAATTTATAGAAAAAAGTAAGAAAAAACATAATTAGCAGCTACCGCTAGTGATGGTACTATCCAACGACAATATCAAATAGAGATTCATAAAAACATCAAAAAAATATGTTTTTAGTTTTTTTTTTTCATTTTTATGGATTATATATATACTATAAGGTGCACGTAATACAAGCAAGAAAAATAGAAAATTTCCAAAAAAAATATAGATTAATTATTTTAGTCTTGAATGTCAAGAACACCCAACTCCAACCATAGAAGATTATATTGTGCAATGAGGAGTGATTTCATGAATATATCCACGAGTTGTAACTTAGTTCCAAAAAAGCTAATCTTGATGTTTTCCTTCATAATGTGGTCCTTAATGAAGTGGTGCCTAACATCTATGTGTTTGGACCTAGAGTGATGAACCGAATTATTTGTCAAATCAATGGTTTTGTTGTTGTCACACCTTAACTTAACATTTTTAAAGTGTAAACCAAGAAAGCATGCAAATAATCAATGCAAGATAATTATAATCAATACATAAATACCCCAAACAAATTTGACATCACAATAACCTCGTACTAAGCGATGAATATACATGTGGAGTTGCACATATGTTGTAGGTTAGGATGTAAGTCCCATATGCATACACAATAGATTGCTCTACCTAACACTTTCACCTCCCAAGTGTCTTGCAAGGCCCCACTAGAACCCTTCCTGATTAAGGATAAGACATAACTTACAGGTGAACATCTCAAATGAGGAAAACCCTATGCTCCCACTATTGTGACACACATAACATGTGAAAATGATCATAAACACACCGATCATTAACCAATCCATAAACATAGAAACTATGATATGATGCATGATAGATTTAAAAGTACTGTCATAGTAGAGATAGTTAATTTAAAATTATTCACTTATACTTTCAAAATCATAGACATCTTTGTTTTAAAACATGATAACACTTAAATAATGATATATCACAATATGACATCTTGAATAAAAACTAGCATAAGCAATGAAGTGCATATATACTAAATAGTAATGCTAGAACAATGAGTCAAAATGACAACATGCAATGATATGCCATTTATAATCAAATTTGAGTTTCAATACATTTTATTATATAAAGTTTATAATGCATGTATTGAGGATATAGTTCCAAAATGATTTTCATGAAACTAGAGGTGATAAAAATAATGAATATTTTAGTTTATTAAGATAAATATGTGATAATCATACAATCATAAAATATGATAAATTACATGCAAACATAAGACATCAAGCATTCATACACTGTGATCGATAACCTACCTTGATGTAGGTGGAAGAATTTTTGATCAATCATATATAATATTGTCAAATAATAATGATGCAAGATTGTGCAAGGTAAATGCAAAATGAAACAACATGCTTCAGTTGTGAAGATCAACACATATGCTCAATAAAAGAAATTACAATAGTAAGGAGACAAACAAAATAGACTAGTTATTTAAGAAGTCAATCCCCGATGGTAGGTGTTATCACTGCAGTATCAGTGAATAACAGAACAGTGAACACAGTAGCATGCAGTAGAAATACAAGAATTTGAACACATATAAGACATGTCACCATATGCAGATGTGAGCATAAAATAGTATGCAAGAAATCTTAATAAATGTCAAACTACACACATAGTAAACACATATGAAGAAAGAAATTAACCATATCTATTATTATATTTGACTAGGGAGCAAAATCGGTTTTATAAAATATTTATCATTTTGATGCAATCAAATAATAACATGATAAGAATATCCATAGTCAATCAACAAGCCCAAGGTAAATGATACAAATTGGTATCAGCTACGGGTCTTGATCCCTTTTCTTTCGAATTTGTGTTCAAATTCTTTTAAGGGGTGGTGAGCACGTGTGTGCGTGGCCATTAAAATATTTAATTAACCACTACATGTCCACTTTAGGAATGAAATACATGTCTTTTTGTAGCAATGTAGTGGAACCTAGGTGTTCCTTTGTTGTTTAATGCTACAATATAGCCGCTTAATTGTGTTCGGTTACACATGTATAGGTGACTAAGAGTGGAGCGGGGTAGTCTCGACCCTAGCGCTCTGTTGTGATTAGTGCACCTGTTGATGTGCCTACTACACCTCCTTCTGCTAATACGATTAGGTTGGTGCCGAAGCAGTATTTGTGATATTCAATGCACAACCAGGATGACCTATACAACCTCCTACCCTTGGGGTGGCCCCAGTGTCGGTTGTTGTAGATGAACCTATTGTCGAAAGGCAAGTGTCAGTTGCTGTAGTTCAACCTGTTGTTGAAAGGCAAGTGCCGGTGATGCAAGGAGGGCTTCTGACCAATAATTGAAGCATTTTCTGAGCTTCAATCCCCCAACATTTGTGGGAACAGGATCCCCAACATAGGCTAAAGATTGGCTCTCTATTGTAAGGAGAACCCTGACAGCTACTGAGATGGAGGAAGAGCAAAAAGTTACTTTAGCCACCTTTCTTCTGGATGGAGAGGCGTGTGTACAACCCCGATATTCGCCAGGCGAGGAGGCACGGCTTAAGAAGGCAACAAGATGAAGGAATTAATATGAGAGGAAGGACATAGGACCAAAGACCTCGCGAGAGGGGCCTTGGAGAAGTCTCTCCCGGAAGGCTCGCTGAGAGGCGAGCGAGAAGGGTCGGCGAGATAAATGCTTGCAGGCAGTTTGATGAAGCTTTCTGAGCTCGACGAAAGGAGTCCCGCATTCAACAAATTCTCTGGTGTTCATCGAGCTCACCTGCGGTCGTCGAGCTCACCTGTGGTCATCGAGCTCACCCCTGTTCGGCGAAATCGTCAGAAGTCGATGAAGAGTTCTAAGCTCATTAAAGCTAAAGGGATGGTCTCGCAAGAGGAGTCGCGAGATCCTGATCTCGGCAGATATCTTCAAAAGACTGGGCAAAGCGAGGGCTGGCAAACCAATACCTCACAAGCCGCTGCCAGAAGAGACCTATGTTCGGTAAAGAGGTGTTCAGCGAAATGTGCTCAGTGCGCGACAAAGTCAAGAGGCGGTCTCGCAGGAAGGCTCGCGAGACCGGGCCTCAGTGTCCGGCGAGCTCAATTCTATGTTCGACGAATTGTTTCCCGCATTCGACGAACGGCTTGCTTCAATCTCAACATCTCAGCGGTCGATGAACCGCCCGTCTCTGCGGTCAGCGAACTGTTTAACATTCTGCATTCGTCGAGCTCATCTGTGATCGGCAAAGTGTCCTGCGTTCGACAAAATGTGTGTTGAGCTCGACGAAGTCAAGAGGCGGTCTCGCAGGAAGGCTCACGAGACTGGACCTCGGCAGATACCGCCAGACTGGGCCAGCGAGGTCCTCGCAGGGCGATCGCCTAGGAGAGGCATCGCGAGCAAGACTCGCGAGAAGGGCCGCGAGAGCTTCGATAGTAATGTTCTCGCAGTTCCTTGCCCATAGGTTGATAGGCCCAAATTACCCTTTTACCCTTGGTGGTCTGCCTTTAGCCTCTCCAAACAGTGGAGTTTGGCTGTTAGCAAACCCATTTGGCGTGCGGATTGTAAAATCAAAAGGCGGGATCCTGTTATTTGCAGTCCAGATCAGAAAACCTATAAATAAGACCTAATGGGCACCTTTGTAGAGGACTTGACTTCAGCTTCTCTCTCCTAAGGCTCTCCTTGGCTAGCATTTCCAGAGCTCTCCAAGGTGCCCGAGTCTCAGCTTTGGTTTGGGAGGGGAAGCGCTCAACGATCTTTCGGGTTAGTGGAGGGACTTCCTCGCTGTGACTAAGTTCTTTGTCATTTTCCTAGTCTTCAGTCTACCTTCTCCGAAGGATTAGTAAGGGCTAGCTGCCCCTCATTTCGGTGAGGGCCCCGAGCTTCACAAGAGGCCGATAAATCGGTTTGAACATTTTGGTGCGGTGAGCGTGGAGCGTGGCTGGTCCAAGAAAGTTCTAATGAGCAGACATGGCAGGAGGCGAGGATCAAGGCGAGGAGTTCAGCGAGTCACCGCAGGGGGTGACGCCGAGGATGTTCGCAGATTTCAGGAGGGAGGTGTTCAACACCTTTGGGCTCACGATCGCGGCACTGCAAAGTGAGTTTGCGACCCCAGCGCCTCAGGCGACCCTTCCCCCAGCAGCGGTTGGCGAGAATGCCCTGGGGGATGGGCCGGAAAAGAAATTGCCAGAGGTTCAGTGCAAGACCTGGAGGGGCGAGTGTTGTTGGCCAGCCCGGCGAGCCCTGTATCGGCGAGTGCGCGCCTAGAGGATGCAGCGATTGTGGGTTTGGTTCAAGTGAGCACCGCTCTCGCGAGCACTGTCCCCGCGAGCCCGAGTCTAGCGAGAGATTTCGGGGGGCGTGTGGAGCGGGAAAGGATGGCAGGAGGGGGAAGTCCATTCTGTGAGTTAGTACTTTCTGCACCTATCCCGGCAGGGTTCAGAGAGTGGGACAGGGTGTACTACAATGGCAGGGATGACCCTGTCCAACACCTCCAGTCGTTTGTGGACTCGGTCTCTATCAGAACGATGTCAGATGCTTTCAAGTGTCGGCTCTTCGCCGTCAGTGGAGGTTTAGTTCTTATTTATCTTATTAAAAGATCTTGCTTAATTTTTACTTTCAAAGTAAGTGATATATATATGTATATAAGTGAGTTTGTTGATTTCTGTATGAGCAATAAAATCAAACAGTTATAGTGCATATAGATAACAGCACAAATAAAACAGAAGTAAACAAGCAAACAAGAAGCACAGTCCAGATGACACAAGATGTATAGTAGTTCCCCTCAACTGGGTACATCTACTCTTCTACCCACTAGTAGGATTCCACTATAAGGTTGTTGATAAGGTGCCCTCACACCAGGTGAGCTGTTGATAAGGTGCTCTAACCAAACTGCAGGTTTTTGCTAAGGTTCCCTGTCACCGAGAGTTAACTTTTGAAGGGAGTTATAACCCTGTACAGGATGGGGTAAAGTAAGGAAAGATAAAAGCAGAAATTAAATTGTTCTTCTTTGTATAAGAAGACTCTTGAAGATCCTGGTTTGAAGTTGAATGGATCTTGATGAAGATGTTTGAAGAGCTCCCCCTATCTTATGAGAGTTGATGACAGTTCTGGAGCCCTCTTCTCTTGATTGTACAAACACTTCTTTCTTCCTAGGCAGAGATGATCCTGAGCAAATGGATGTGATTGGTGTCTCAGGATATATGTGATCTGCAAGAAGATGTTAGCAAAAGAAAAAAAAAACAAGATGAATTTTCTCTTTTCTGTCGTGTGTCTCTCTTGTGAGTACTGCTCTGTTTCTTTTATAATCTGAGAGCCTTTGCTCTTAATTTGAATTCTTCTCTTGGGAAGAAGGAAAGAGCTGAGGTCTCCATCAATGCTTTGACTCCTCGAGAAGATAACCTGCCTTTTCTTTTTATTAAAGATGGTCTGCAACGGCTAATAGTATTGATTGATCTGCAACGGCTAAGAGGAATAGTCAAAAGATAAAAAAAATATAAAATAATTTAGAGAGAAATTCGTCGATCCCGCTTAATATTTGTCGGGCTGTGCTCGCCATCATATGTACTGAGCAATTGTCTTTATCTTGGAATTCGTAGATCGCTGAAATGGCTAGATTGAGTTTGCCGAGTGCCGTTTAGAGAATGCCTGCCCGCTCCAATTGTTCTGACTGGATTCGTCGAGCGCCGTTCTCTATTTGTCGAATGATGTTCTGATGAATATTTGTCGAGCGCTGTCTGGCTATTTGTCGAGCGCCGTTCGACATTCGTCGAACGCAGAGAACTTATATTATTTGCTTAAGTATATTCTCCGATTCGATCGCATCATATTTAATTTATGTTAATTTAGATTGATCTAAATTATTAGATGACTTATTACAAAAGGATGGATCCTAACTCAAATAAAAAGCTATGGTTCCAACAATCTCCCCCTATTTGAGTTGGGATCCTTAATCAAATCAAAACTAGTGACCTAGTTATCTTAAAATGGCTTTTAGAATTTTCAGTTGCAGCAGCTCATTTCTTGAAGTTTAAAATTTTCAATTGCAGAGATTAAATTTTTGCTATCAATTGAAAGGGGTTTTGATTTTCTCATTTTCTCTCTTACTTGGTTTCTCTGGATTTCTCATTTTCTCTCTCACTTGAGCTTTAATAATTTTTGTTCTTAAATTATTTGAGCAACTCTGCTTTCCTAAAATTAAAGATTTAGAGTTTTCAATTGCAGCAATCTTTAATGGATTTCTAAGGAATTTTTGTCTGATACCTTCTTTCTTAAGATTCCTCCCTATCAGAAGAGACTTACACTCAGTGCTTCTGATTATTTCTAATCAATGCAACTACAGTAGAATGCTCAACATAATTTGGAGAAGGTCTATAAGAATATTGAAGTTATCTGACATTAATATTTTTATGCCTGTTTATTAGGAATAGAGTTTAATGGTGAGAAACTTATTAATAGTTTAATTTAGGAAGTTTCTTAAAATATATTAGCCTTTTTATTTCATTAAAATATAAGTTTGAAGATTTTTGTTGATCATGATTAATTAATTTCTCTTTAGAAAGTTGTTTAAACTTTTTGGCCTGCATTTTGAGATTTCTCCCATTGGTTGTGCTTGCCATAGAAAATTTGTTTTTAAGAAGAATAGTCTGTTCTTCTGATGATTTCAAATTTTCTTGAAGTTTATTATTCTCATGAGTTAGAAATTTTATATTTGTTAACTCTTTTAAAGGTTTATTTTCATATCTTATTAATTCTGTAAATGTTAATTTATGATTAGTTTTATCTTGAGTAGAGGTAAAATTATAAGTTGGAGTTACCTCAGTTACCTCAAGTTTTTCCGATTCGAATTCTGCATCTGGAATTTGAGATGAGCCTCCATATATGGCCATCATGCAGAACGCTCTAGCTCTAAATTCTTCTTCCTGTTCTTCTTCACTTAGATTTGTTGATGGTTCTGCATCAAAAATATAGTTAGTTGAAGAAATGGAAGAAGGATCACGTTTTATTTCGGCAGTTTTCTTTGAAGAAGATATATCAGCGCCAACATAAACATGCCCTTTCATTGCTCTCGAAGAAGACTTGAGACCCATGGAGCTAGGTAATGCAGGTGTAACTGCCTTTGATGATATGAGGGGAGGTCCTGTCAAAATAAATTTGTAAGTTTCTTCATCTGTGGCATTTGTATATATCTTAATTCTATCTTGCCATAAAGTAGATCTATCTAGATTACAAGCAAGTGGATCTGAAGATAAAAGATCTTGTGTTATTTTTGAAAAACAAAACAACAAAAAGTATAAGAACTAGGTGATCTTTGTGATTTCAGGTGTTAACCTGTGTGACAAATCAACCTGCTCTGATACCAATTGAAAGTGGAGGTTTAGTTCTTATTTATCTTATTAAAAGATCTTGTTTAATTTTTAATTTCAAAGTAAGTGATATATATATGTATATAAGTGAGTTTGCTGATTTCTGTATGAGCAATAAAATCAAACAGTTAGAGTGCATATGGATAACAGCACAAATAAAACAGAAGTAAACAAGCAAACAAGAAGCACAGTCCAGATGACACAAGATGTATAGTTGTTCCCCTCAACTAGGTACATCTACTCTTCTACCCACTGGTAGGATTCCACTATGAGGTTGTTGATAAGGTGCCCTCACACCAGGTGAGCTGTTGATAAGGTGCTCTAACCAAACTACAGGTTTTTGCTAAGGTGCCCTGTCACCGAGAGTTAACTTTTGAAGGGAGTTATAACCCTGTACAAGATGGGGTAAAGTAAGGAAAGATAAAAGCAGAAATTAAATTGTTCTTCTCTATATAAGAAGACTCTTGAAGATCCTGGTTTGAAGTTGAATGGATCTTGATGAAGATGTTTGAAGAGCTCCCCCTATCTTATGAGAGTTGATGATAGTTCTGGAGCCCTCTTCTCTTGATTGTACAAACACTTCTTTCTTCCTAGGCAGAGATGATCCTGAGCAAATGGTTGTGATTGGTGTCTCAGGATATATGTGATCTGCAAGAAGATGTTAGCAAAAGAAAAAAAAAAACAAGATGAATTTTCTCTTTTCTGTCGTGTGTCTCTCTTGTGAGTACTGCTCTGTTTCTTTTATAATCTGAGAGCCTTTGCTCTTAATTTGAATTCTTCTCTTGGGAAGAAGGAAAGAGCTGAGGTCTCCATCAATGCTTTGACTCCTCGAGAAGATAACCTGCCGTTTCTTTTTATTAAAGATGGTCTGCAATAGCTAATAGTATTGATTGATCTGCAACGGCTAAGAGGAATAGTCAAAAGATAAAAAATATATAAAATAATTTAGAGAGAAATTCGTCGATCCCGCTTGATATTTGTCGGGCTGTGCTCGCTATCTTATGTACTGAGCAATTGTCTTTATCTTGGAATTCATAGACCGCTGAAATGGCTAGATTGAGTTTGTCGAGTGTCGTTCAGAGAATGCATGGCCGCTCCAATTGTTCTGACTGGATTCATCCAGCGTCGTTCGCTATTTGTCGAACGCTGTTTTGATGAATATTTGTCGAGCGCTGTCTGGCTATTTGTCGAGCGTCGTTCGACATTCGTCGAACGCAGAGAACTTATACTATTTGCTTAAGTATATTCTCTGATTCGATCGCATCATATTTAATTTATGTTAATTTAGATTGATCTAAATTATTAGATGACTTATTAACAAAAGGATGGATCCTAACTCAAATCAAAAGCTATGGTTCCAACACCGTCACCCTTAAAGAAAAGGCCAGGGACTGGTTCCATCAACTCCAAACAAGGTCGATCTATGCTTTCGAGGATTTGCGCCAAAGTTTCTTGTTGCGATTGTCAACTTCAAAGAAGAGGAAGAAGGATGTCGAGTCCCTCTTCAAAGTGAAGCAGGAACCAAAGGAGTCGTTGGCTCGCTACGCGGACCGGTTCCAGGAGGAGGTGCTGCTCACTCAGGAGATGCCCGAGTTTGCACTCCAGCTCGCCTTCACGGTCAGGCTGAGGGAAAGTTTCTTCAAAATGGCTCTGAATTGGAAAGCCCCCGTCTCCTACGAGGAGCTGATGGAGAGGGTGGCGGAGGAAATCGAGAGTGAGGAGGCCAACCCGAAACTCACCAAGAGGCTAGCAAAGCTCAGTGATCCGGAGGTCCGACAGCAAGAGGTAAGGAGAAGGGAAGAGCCCAGGGTCCCAGAGGGGGAGTGGAGGCAGCAGGGCGGAGGAATGCAAGGTCAGGGAAGGGGTTTCGCCCCGGGGAGTGGAGGCAGGGTCCGAGGCTGATGCCTCCTCCACCCCAGCAAGCCATGGCAATCAGGCGGGGAAGGGCAGGAAGAGGAAGGAGAGAAGAGGCGAGAGAAGAAGCAGGAGCAGGAAGGAAAAGAAGGAATAGGATGGCGGAGGCCGAGATGGGAGAGGTGACGCTGCCATACTATGACTTCCATGATGAGGAAGGTCATGCAATGACCACCTGCTCGGAGTTCCTGGAGACAAAAAGGGCCCGAGTGCCCGCGCCGTGATGAGTCCCAATTATATACATATTTTCGGACTCATTTGGTCCGATTATCTAGTCTTTGCACTACACATTAGACGTATTTTCGTTCATATTTAATACTCCATTCTAAGTGCACTTCTAGGCCTGTTTTGATGTTATTTCTTGTTCATCGTCGTTTCTAGTTTTCATGCAGTGTTAAGTGCCACCTTTAGTGGCTAGACTGGTGTTGTATGCTGGAACAGGAGTCGTGCAGGTGTTCCCGGTACAATTCTGCAAAGGAACACTGCGCACGATCACTAGCTCCAGCGCACACGACCACTGGTCGTGCGCTACTGATCGTGCGCACTTAACGCCCATTTTATGAGTTCTGTTTAGGCTTATCGCACGACAATTTACGATAGTGCGCACGACCACTGGTCGTGCGCCACTGGTCATGCGAAGATGTATTTTATAAATTTCTTTCCTTTCAGGCTCCGCCCAGGCAGCGCGCACGATCGCAGAACTCCAGTGCGCACGACCACTGGTCGTGCGCCAATGATCGTGCGCATTATTCGTTTCAGCGCCTATATATATGCCTGTTCGCGAATTAGGGCGGGATTACGATCGGGAACTCCGTTCAGTCCGCCGTTTTCGCCCTTTCCACAGGTTCTCCACCCCCCTAGGCCTCCTCCATCATCCTTGAGCTCCAAGGAGAGGTTTCTAGCCCAAAGATCGCCAACATCGAGCAAGGAGATCGTGTATCGGAGGAGATTGGATCGTGACACGAAGAAGACGAGCCATTGGGAGGAAGTGACAGCCCTCCTCTACCTTGGACGCAGTTGAAGACCGAGCTTGGACGCGGATTGACAACCCAGTGATTCCAACCGTGAATCTTCGGCAAGGCTTCGAATGTGGTCGACTCCTTTACTCTCTTTTTCCTTCCTTATGTTGTTGATTGTATAAACTAGTTCCCTCTATATTTTCATGATGTGTGCTATGAACAATATTGCTTAATGTTCATTTCATTTATTTGGAATCATTTAGTTCATATGTGCTTATTGAGGTGCGCCCCCATCTAATTTCCATTCCACCATCGTGTGCGGTGCCGCCCTAGCAATTGCTAATGGCGTGCTTGTCGAAGAGGTGTCGGCGACCCTCATTCTGTTTGCCTACTCGTCCATCCGCCCTTACGAAGTAGCGCGTTCAAGGCCTACGTAGTCTTCCATCCCGCCAAGCGAAGCATTGCATAGCGGCATTGCATAGGAGTAGTTGTAATATTTTATTTTATTATTCGCAACCCAAATCCCTTTCGTCCGCACTCCACCTATCGCTGGACTTCGATCTCAAGTCCTACCTCGAACGTTAACTCCACCTTACTGTGTTCCTTAAGATATTCGATACTTGGGGACTACTCCTCGTTTTATATTACTTGAACGATCGGTACACTGCCGTTTCGTGTCGCAGTCGAGCTACCGCCTATAGCGGTGTGTGAGATTTGCGCCATCAAGTTTTTGGCGCCGTTGCCGGGGAACACAGACGTGTGAGTTTGCTGGAGAGGGAGACAAGAGATAGAAGCCCTTGTGCCCTTTGTTTATACCATCTTTTGTATTTCTTGTTATATAAGTAGCATCTTTTAATTTTTTGTTTCTAATCTTTATTTGCAATTTTTCAAAAGCAGGTTTTCAATTTTATTGTGTGTGTATAGTTAATTCTTGCTTAGAATATTTCTATTGGTGAATTATCTTCCTTTGCACCATGTTTGCTTATCTAAATATCCGTTGCAAATGGTGTGGGGATGCTAGGCATTCTAGTGATGAGTGCCCCACTGAAGATGGTGGGCATAATTCTCGTGGCTCAGTGCATGAAGCATCGTTTTCCTACGACACTTCATACACTGTACCCAAGTCTTATGGTCACTCTTCTTCGCCACTTCAATCATTTTTGTATTCCTCACCGGAGCCCGCAAGGACTGACGAGGAATAGAAAATTATGTTTGTGTTGTCATACCACTGAGCATTCATTGAAAGACTGTGCAGAATTCCAGCGCCAGTTGGAGATGGATGATGAACCCGATGTCCGTGTTTGTCCATCCATCTCTCATTTGGTTGCCCCTTCTGATTCTGATGATGAGTTCACAGTACCACCTTGTCTATGGGGGACTGCTGCAGATATTCCCATCAGACTTTCAACTGCTCAGTGTGATGACGTGGTGGAGATTCCTCTCCCTTTGCGTTCATCTCCTCTTTTGGATTCACCACCTGAGGAACCTGTTTATATATTCCCTGATGTTAGTACCGTTGTTCCTCCTCTTTCTTTGCAAGAATTTTCTATTCCTATTCCTTTTGAGTTGGTTGATGATGTTGTGCAGGAGGTTCATTCGGAGCCTGAGGTTGCATCAAAGTGGGACGAGGATGTTATTCTCTCTGATGGGGAGTGTGACTCCTTGGCCCACGATGATGCGCCGAAGTGGGATGAGCAGGATTCCTCTTCTGATGAGGAGGTTTGTACTTCCTTATTGGATGAGGAGGTCCACCTCACCACAGAGGACCTTGAACTCCCGAATTCCACTCGCTATGACTCATATGACACCGATAGTGATCTATGTTTGGATCCTGCTGGGAGTGAGACTGGGACCACTCCCCCAATTTTTGATTATTTAAGTCATTCTTCTCTTTTATTTCCTAACCCCCCTTCGTCATCTGAGCCTGTGCAGGTTGAATATTCGCAGGTACCCCAGGAGGACTTGGAGCATTTCGCTCAAGTCAATGATGTGAGCATCCTCTTATGTGAGGAGGTTGATGCCCCCTCCGTAAAGAAAGCTCCACTCATTACCTTTTCCTCCTGCCACCTTCATGGAGACGATACCTTGCTGGGCAAGGATGTTTTTGGTGAGTTGAGTGAGGATATTTCCTCCTCCACTTACATTCTCTACCCTCTACCTGTGAGGAGCAGGTATCTATATTTAGGTAGAGGGGTGACTGCTCTGTCTCCGTATCGGTACCCGCTACCGATGCGCATATTAGAATAGTTACCTGTGCACTTTTCTTTTCATAGGCCTATAAGCTAGAACTGTACAAAACCTGAATAAGTCGTGCTGGGATGACAATAACCCCAGTAGTTATCTTACTTTTATTGCATTTTCATTTTCCTAGTTAGAGTAGTTAGTTAATTTCTGTTCAGTTTTAGCATTTCTGCTTTCTTTTGTTTTTTTGGAGCTCACCCCTGCAGGTACTCATTGCAAATTCTGAATGGCGGGTTTGCTTCAGATTTTCATGCATCTTCTGGTATGCTCACTTGCTGAGCATTGGGTAACTTCTTCCCTAGCTTTCGATTTTGATTTTCACTGTCATATCATTATGATGTATTGCTTAGATTAAGTCTGGGGGGAGAACCGCGCTTCGTTACCCACTCACGATCACACATCTTTTGCATGCTAGAAGCTTTTATTATGATATTTGGTTTTGTTCACTTGCATCGCGCACCGCATCACCCACTTGAGAACGTGCTTAAATTTTTGCACGTGCCGAGTTTTTTTATCACTTGTGCGCTAAGTAAAGAATGCTGTGTTGGCTTAGGATTGTACTGCGGAGTAAAATGTTGACCCCAAGAGTGTCCCTAGTCGTACACTCATGTTCACTTAGAGTTTGTGTAAATTAAAATTTTTTATATGCTTTTAGTTTCTATTTTTCTATTAGCGTAAATTTTGTTTACTGTACTCTAGTTGTGAATCCGGTTATGAATCAAAAGGTGTCGTAGAATTGTGTGTAGGCGTTCTGTAGCCTCGTATTGCTCGAGCCGGGAGGAAGGTTAATCTTTCTCAGTGGCTAAGAACTTGCCCCAAGCGACTCTCGAAGCATGGGTATATGGTTAGTCAAGCGCGCAAATATGATGTAGGCCCTCATTTTGGCCCGGTTGAGCCTTGTACCCGTTCCTACCACATTACCCTCGCTACCCAGTTGTGCCAAATAGCCAACCCTATTAGCACACCCATGATTGAGCTTTATTATTTATATTTTGAATGTGGGGTGTTGAAGTGGTGTTCATATCGTGATATGTGGTTGTGCCCAAATGGTATTTATGTTGGATTTATTATGTGAAAAAAATGAATGCAATGTTAAAAAAAAGGGAGACGAAAAAGAAAAGAAAAAATGGAAAATATATAAAAATGTTTTGTATTTTGGAGTAGGCGGTGCACACACCGATGTTATCAAATCTAAGCCTATTGGTGTGTGCACCCATTTGATTATGTTTGGGCAGAGGGTGATTTATCTGTGTTTGTACTTGTTCATTTGGGTTTGGTGTGCTTAGCCTTCTTGTTTACCGTTGTTATACCCCACCTAAACCCAAGCCCTGTTTTATCCTAAAGTCCTATTGATTTGCGCGCTTGAGTCAAACCAGTGCCGTGGAGAGAGTGTGAACGGTCAAGCGTATGGTCATCGACATTGGTGGATTCCTTTGGAGATCCTCCCGAGACCCGATCTTTGGCAATGCTCACCTCACTATCTGTCTACTTTCGTTCTACGCGTAACCGGATGATTCACTGTGATTCACATTAGGAGTATGAGTAATATGTCTTCTACGTTTCTAGAAAATAAAAATTACCGTGCATACGTAGAATTGTTTTCTACTATTTCTCTTTGTGCATGAAGATGCGACTTCGCATGGTACTTCGTTCGTACAATTGCCTAGCCAACTAGTTCTCTTTTTCTTCGCCCTGAGATGATTTGCTCGGGACGACCAAACAGGTAAGTCTGGGGGTGTGATGAGTCCCAATTATATACATATTTTCGGACTCATTTGGGCCGATTATCTAGTCTTTGCACTACACATTAGACGTATTTTCATTCATATTTAATACTCCATGCTAAGTGCACTTCTAGGCCCGTTTTGATGTTATTTCTTGTTCATCGTCGTTTCTAGTTTTCATGCAGTGTTAAGTGCCACCTTCAGTGGCTAGACTGGTGTTGTATGCTGGAACAGGAGTCGTGCAGGTGTTCCCGGTACACTTCTGCAAAGGAACACTACGCACGATCACTGTCTCCAGCGCGCACGACCACTGGTCGTGCGCTACTGATCGTGCGCACTTAACGCCCATTTTATGAGTTCTGTTTGGGCTTATCGCACGACCATTTACGATAGTGTGCACGACCACTGGTCGTGCGCCACTGGTCGTGCGAAGATGTATTTTATAAATTTCTTTCCCTTCAGGCTCCGCCCAGGCAGCGCGCACGATCGCAGAACTCCAGTGCGCACGACCATTGGTCGTGCGCCAATGATCGTGCGCATTATTCGTTTCAGCGCCTATATATATGCCTGTTCGCGAATTAGGGCGGGATTACGATCGGGAACTCCGTTCAGTCCGCCGTTTTCGCCCTTTCCACAGGTTCTCCACCCCCCTAGGCCTCCTCCATCATCCTTGAGCTCCAAGGAGAGGTTTCTATCCCAAAGATCGCCAACATCGAGCAAGGAGAACGTGTATCGGAGGAGATTGGATCGTGACATGAAGAAGACGAGCCATTGGGAGGAAGTGACAGCCCTCCTCTACCTTGGACGCAGTTGAAGACCGAGCTTGGACGCGGATTGACAACCCAGTGATTCCAACCGTGAATCTTCGGCAAGGCTTCGGATGTGGTCGACTCCTTTACTCTCTTTTTCCTTCCTTATGTTGTTGATTGTATAAACTAGTTCCCTCTATATTTTGATGATGTGTGCTATGAACAATATTGCTTAATGTTCATTTCATTTATTTGGAATCATTTAGTTCATATGTGCTTATTGAGGTGCGCCCCCATCTAATTTCCATTCCACCATCGTGTGCGGTGCCGCCCTAGCAATTGCTAATGGCGTGCTTGTCGAAGAGGTGCCGGCGACCCTCATTCCGTTTGCCTACTCGTCCATCCGCCCTTACGAAGTAGCGCGTTCAAGGCCTACGTAGTCTTCCATCACGCCAAGCGAAGCATTGCATAGCGGCATTGCATAGGAGTAGTTGTAATATTTTATTTTATTATTCGCAACCCAAATCCCTTTCGTCCGCACTCCACCTATCGCAGGACTTCGATCTCAAGTCCTACCTCGAACGTTAACTCCACCTTACTGTGTTCCTTGAGAGATTCGATACTCGGGGACTACTCCTCGTTTTATATTACTTGAACGATCGGTACACTGCCGTTTCGTGTCGCAGTCGAGCTACCGCCTATAGCGGTGTGTGAGCTTTGCGCCATCACGCCGCGATACCAGCAACCGATGAGGATTGAGGAGGTTGAGCCTCAGGTGGAGGAGGAAAGGTGCGACGACCAGGATGATTTAGGGTCCCGAGGGGGGATCGGGGTGATCCATGGGGGGGGGGGGGGGGGGGATTGAGACAACCCGGAAGGCGAGCCTCCATACCATCTATCGTCGTAGCGTGGCCTCGACATCCCTAGCCCTGCCCCCAACAGAGAGGATCTCCTTCACCCAGAAGGACATGCCGGGTTATGAGGACCCATTCTGCGATGCGTTGGTCATTCGGACAGCGATCGAGAACTTCACGGTTTCCCGAATCTTGGTGTATAATGGGAGTTTGGTCAATGTTATTTTCAAAAAGGCATTTGATGGGATGGAGGTGGAGGCGCGAAGGGTGTTGGCCTCGGACGATCAGTTGTTTGGATTCTCCGGGGAGAGAAAGGAAGTAGAAGGGGGAGTAGGACTCCATGTGGTCTTGGGGGGGCAGTCCAGGAACTGCCTCTTTGTCATAGTGGATGCTCCCAGCAGCTATAGCGCCATTTTCGGACAGTCGCTCATCAACATGTTTCGCTGTGTCCCCTCCACATTCCACCAATGCCTTAAGTTCAATGACGGAGGAGTCCAAGTCTGAATCAGAGGAGATCCGAAGGTAGCAAAGCAATGCTATGTGACAACAGTCAACACCAGCTCTTGGATGGGAGAGGCAGAGAAATGGGACTAGGAGGTGGGTGAGCCGGCAGGGCTTGGAGGAGAGGGCTGGAAGGAGGAGATGGAGCAGAGGTAGGAGGAGCCGATGGAGGAGGAAGAGGTAAAGGGTCAGACCCAGGGAGGAGTGGCAGAAGAATTGATGGTGGTTGGGCAAGAAGGAAAGGAGGGTGAGGTCGAAGCACTCGCTAGTGGCGAAGAGAAGCAAGGAGATTGGGGAGAGCAGTCCCGATTGGAGGCCGTAGAGGAGTTCGTGGAGCTCGAAGTCACCACCCGAGCCGGTGTGGTGGAGAAAGTCAGGATCAGCGGGGAGCTCGGCCTAGAGGAGCAGAAGCAGATCCCTGCATGCGTTCAGTAAAACGTGGATGTCTTCGCTTGGAGCGCCGCGGAGATGCCCGGGATCACTGCGGATGTGGCTTTCCACCGCCTCAATCTTGACCCCGGCACCCATCCCATCCGTCAAAAGAGGAGGGCCATAGCAGACAAGCTGGAAGGACCCATCCGAGAGGAGGTGGGTAAGCTCATTCAGGCAGGGTTTGTATAAGAGATCCAGTATCCAGGCTGGGTCTCTAACGTGGTCATGGTGAAGAAGGGGGGAGGTAAGTGGAGAATGTGTATCGACTTTTCCATGCTTAATAAATCGTGCCCCAAGGATTGCTACCCATTTCCTAGAATCGATGCGCTGGTTGACTCAGCCGTCAGTTTCCCTATAATGTCTTTTCTAGATGCTTTTTCAGGTTATCATCAGATTCGCATGCACCCCCCTGACATCAAGGATGTCTCCTTCATCACGGGGGATGGGTGTTATTGTTATAAGATGATTCCCTTCGGGCTCAAGAATGCAGGTGCCACATACCAAAGAATGATGGACAGGATCTTCCGAGAGCAAAAGGGGAGAAACCTGGAGGTCTACGTCGATGATCTCATGGTGAAGAGTTGGGACCTCGAGGCCCACCTCCGAGACCTTGAAGAGACCTTTAAGACTTTGCGGAAGTATAATATGAAGCTCAAACCCTTGAAGTATGTCTTCGGGGCTAGCCAAGGGAAATTCCTAGGTCACCTGCTCACCCCGGTGGGGGTGGAGCCAAACCCAGACAAGGTCAAGGCAATAATGGAGTTGGGATCGACCAGAAACTCGAAGGAGGTTCAGAGCCTCATGGGAAAGCTGGCCGAACTCAGTAGGTTCCTCTCCAAGGCGGGAGAAAAGTGTGCACCCTTTTTCAAGGTGTTAAGGGGAAATAAAATATTCGAATGGACCTCGGAGTGTGAAGGAGCCTTCCATGCTTTGAAAGAACAACTCACTCAAACTCCTCTACTCCAAGGGCCGAGACCGGGAGAGGACCTATCCTTATACCTGGGGGTAAGGTCCGAGGCAGTAAGCTCAGTACTGATCCGGGAAGAAGGGAGAAAATAGTTCCCCGTATACTATGTCAACCCAGTGCTGAGAAAGGCGGAGCTCCGGTAACCAATCCTGGAAAAGTTGGCCTTCGCATTGGTAGTAGCAGCCCGAAGGCTCCGACCTTACTTCCAGGCACATTCAATCAAGGTAGTGACTGATCACCCGCTTCGCAAGGTCATGGATGTGGTGGAGCACTCGGGAAGGTTGGCAAAGTGGTCCATGGAGCTGAGTGAGTTCAATGTTACATTCGTGCCCAGGGCGTCGATCAAGGCCCAAGCCACGGCAGACTTCATGGCTGACTACACAACCGAAGTAGGGGAGCATGAATCTCCCCCCCCCCCCCAGTGGTATGGAAGATGTTGGTGGATGGTGCGTCAGGAAAGCACTCCTATGGAGGGGGAATCATCTTGGTGAGCCCCAAGGGACCAAAATCGAGCAAGCTTTGAACATCCACTTCCCGATTACTAACAACCAAGCGGAGTACGAGGCGGCGATAGCGGGCCTGCGGTTAGCTCGGGAACTGGGAGTGCAAGATGTGGAGGTCTCGATGGACTCCATGGTGGTAGCATGCCAAGTCAGGGGAGAGTTTGAGGCAAAGGACCCGACCCTCCTGCGGTACTTGGAGAAGGTCAAGGGGGTCATCGGGCATTTCCGCACTTTCTCCGTCAAGCACGTGCCAAGAGAAGAGAGCACCCCCGCAGACCTCTTAGCCAAGTTTGGTCCCCGAGCAGGGGGAACAGTTTCAGAACTCTTCCAACCCACCATCGAGGAAGGAGAACTGATGGAGGTGGATCAGCGGGTCTCGTGGATGGATCCTTTCGTCACCTTCCTATCATCAGGGAAGTTCCCTGAAGGAGACATAGACAGACGATGCTTCAGGTATAAGTCAGCTTATTATTCCTTGCATGCAGGAGGGATATATAGGAAGACTATCTTGGGACTCCTTGCCCGTTGTGTTTCCGAGGAGGAGGTCCCAAAATTCCTAGAGGAGATTCACTCCGGGGAGTGTGGCAGTCACTCCGGGAGCCGAACTCTGGAGGGGAGGGTGTTGAGACAAGGCTACTTCTGGCCTACCCTCAACAAAGATGCGGCGGAGTTTGCAAGAAGATGTTCGAAGTGTCAGCTCTATGCTCCACTCCAACTCCTCCCAGCCTAGAGGCTCTGGACCATCACAGCTCCCAGGCCTTTTGCCATATGGGGGTTGGACCTAGTTGGCCCTTTCCCTCAAGCTAGTGTCCAGAGGAGGTTCTTACTGGTCATGATCGATTACTTCTCCAAATGGGTAAAAGTGAAAGCGCTGGCCAAGGTAGCATCTCAAGTTGCAAAGAATTTTGTGTGGGGAGAAATAATTTGCATGCACGGCCTCCCCCTGGCTATAGTGACAGACAATGGGCCATAATTTGCTAGCGAAGAATTTGTTAGCTTCTGCACCCAGCTTGGCATCGACCTCAGGTTCGCATCGGTTCACCACCCGAGAAGCAACGGCCAGGTGGAGGCGGCAAACAAAGTAATCGTCAACCTACTAAAGAAGAAGGTGGAGAACCTCTGGGGGAACTGGGTAGAGCAGCTACCATCCGTTCTTTGGGCCCTAAGTACTACTCCAAACACCGCCACCGGGGAGACCCCGTTCAAACTTCCTCATGGGTCTGAAGCAGTCCTTCCCATAGAGTTCGAAGTAAAGATCCCCAGGATGATCACTGCAGGTGAGGGGGATGAAGAGTGGCTAGTGTCTAATGATGTGGAACAAAGGCTATCCTTGGACCTGGTGGAGGAACTCTGGGACCAAGCCACCTACAGGCAGGATGAAATCAAGCGACGAATGACCCGATATTTTGACAAGCACATCCGAGTAAAACACTTTCAGAAGGGAGATCTGGTCCTGAAGAAGGTCGACGCGGCCGGAAGAGGGGCCGCGGTAGGTAAGCTTAACTCCAATTGGGAGGGTCCGTACATTGTAAGCGAAGTGCTCAAGTTGGGGGGTATCACCTCCGGGATGTGGAAGGGGTACCTCTCGGCCGAGCCAGAAGTGGAGATGATTTGAAACGATTCTACCCTTGAAAGTTTTTACTATGTTATTAGTTGAATATCTTACTTCTTCATATGATAAATTGTAACTGCTAGGTGAGGCTGACAAAGGTTATAAGTATTGGTGCTGGAATGCCCCAGATCGATTCCGCTCCCGGGCTCTCACTAGACGAGGGGTTTCAGGTTGATATCTGGAGAGGTTGGCAAAGATGACAAGTATTGGTTCTGGAATGCCCCAGATCGATTCCGCTCCCGGGGTCTCACTAGATGGGGGGTTTCAGGTTGATCTCTGGAGAGGCTGGCAAAGGTGATAAGTATTGGTGCTGGAATGCCCCAAATTGATTCTGCTCCCAGGCTCTCACTAGACGGGGGGTTTTAGGTTGATCTCTGGAGAGGCTGGCAAAGGTGACAAGTATTGGTGCTAGAATGCCCCAGATCGATTCCGCTCCTGGCCTCTCACTAGGCGGGGGGTCTCGGGTTGATCTCTAGAGATGCTGGCAAAGGTGACAAGTATTGGTGCTGGAATGCCCCAGATCGATTCCGCTCCCGGGCTCTCACTAGACGGGGGGTTTCAGGTTGATCTTTGGAGAGGCTGGCAAAGGTGACAAGTATTGGTGCTGGAATGCCCCAGATCAATTCTGCTCCCAGGCTCTCACTAGACGGGGGGTTTCAGGTTGATCTCTAGAGAGGCTGTCAAAGGTGATAAGTATTGGTGCTGGAATGCCCCAGATCGATTCCGCTCCCGGGATCTCACTAAACGAGGGGTTTCAGGTTGATCTCTGGAGAGGCTGGCAAAAGGTGACAAGTATTGGTGCTGGAATGCCCCAGATCGATTCCGCTCCCGGGCTCTCACTAGACGGGGGGTTTCAGGTTGATCTCTGGAGAGGCTGGCAAAGGTGACAAGTATTGGTGCTGGAATGCCCCAGATCGATTCCGCTCCCGAGCTCTCACTAGACGGGGGGTTTCAAGTTGATCTCTGGACAGGTTGGCAAAGGTGACAAGTATTGGTGCTGGAATGCCCCAGATTGATTCCGCTCCCGAGCTCTCACTAGACGGGGGGTTTCAGGTTGATCTCTGGAGAGGCTGGCAAAGGTGACAAGTATTGGTGCTGGAATGCCCCAGATCGATTCCGCTCCCGGGCTCTCACTAGACGGGGGGTTTCCGGTTGATCTCTGGAGAGGCTGGCAAAGGTGATAAGTATTGGTGTTGGAATGCCCCAGATCGATTCCACTCCCGGGCTCTCACTAGACGGGGGGTTTCAGGTTTATCTCTGGAGAGGCTGGCAAAGGTGATAAGTATTGGTGCTGGAATTCCCCAGATCGATTCCGCTCCCGGGCTCTCACTAGACGGGGGGTTTCAGGTTGATCTCTGGAGAGGCTAGCAAAGGTGACAAGTATTGGTGCTGGAATGCCCCAGATCGATTATGCTCCCGGGCTCTCACTAGACGGGGGGTTTCAGGTTGATCTCTGGAGAGGCTGGCAATGGTGATAAGTACTGGTGCCGGAATGCCCCAGATCGATTCCGCTCCTGGGCTCTCACTAGACGGGGGGGGGGGGGGGGGTTCAGGTTGATCTCTAGAGAGACTGGGCCTTCCTGCTCGGCGATAGGAAGGGATTTTTCACCACAATAAAAGGGCCAGCGAGGTCCTCGCAGGGCGATCGCCGAGGAGAGGTATTGCAAACCGGATCCGGGAGGAGGCCTGCAAGGACCCCAGAAGGTGAGAGAAGAGTACTCGCCGAGAGGGAACATACCGTGCGAGGCCCTAGGGAGAAGGTAGCCCTACAACACCTAGTCCTAAGGTATGAGAATAAGCGAGACCAATTGAAAGCGGAGTCTACGCCAGAACCATCGAAATACGCGAGAATCGGCTTGGAGAGAACAATAAAAATATGCAGGAACGTGATATAAGCGTATGAAAATAACAAGACAGAAAAGACGAGCACAATGAACAAAGCAAAAGCTGCATTTACATTTCACAGTTCAATTACAATTCGCGGCGATCTCGCCAGTCAAAAGTTAAGCAAAAACAGAAATAGTGACGACTTTCAGGAATCGCTCGCAGATCTCTCCTCGTCGTTGCTACTCTTCACTGGCGGGAGCGGAATGAAGAGTTCTGGGATGATGTCTTCCAGAGTCATGCCGACCGCGTCGGCCGCTACGAGTCCGGACGCATTCATCGTCTGGAGGATATAGTGAGCCGACTCGATGGACTCCTCGCGGATTTCCTCGTCTCGCGCTCACCGCTCTTACTTCAGGCGGCTGGGGGAAGGGGAGACGGCGGCACGGGATAGCTCGCGATTAAGAGCTCTCAACCCAGCCACCTCGCCCTCTAGGCCTTGAATGCGAGCGTCAGCTTTTTCGGCAGCTGCGACATCCTACAAGTAAAAGACAAGTTTAGAAAGTGGAAGGGTTGAAAGAGAGAAGTGGCGAGGTCTAGATAACTCACCACACCACTCGCTGCGGCGAGCAGCTTCTCCTTCAGCTGCGCATTCTCGGCGAGGAGCACCTGATAAGCCCTTGCGAGCTCCACATTCTGTTTCTCTAGTTGCAGGCATCTCCTTCCTGTCATATGGGCGAGCTCACCAGAGCGCAGCTGGGACCTTGCGCTCTCATAGGCGAGGGTCTTTGAGGTCTCGTCCTTGTAGGACCCGGCATCCTCGCACCCGTAGAGAGCGAAGGAGAAGTCATAGGCATGACGCTGATGGTCGGCTTCTCCACCCAGGAAGGAAGGATTGTGGAGACTTCAGCTTTGTTAACCTCTGGCTTCCAATACACCAGGAGTTCGCCGATCTCATCCCTGCGTCTCTGGCCGAGCCCAAAGTTCCAGTGGTTAACTGGAATGGGCGGGTCAGAGGCCTTCGCGGCTTCCTCGCGCCCCTCATCGACCCCCCCCCCTACTCAGAAAGGATGGTTAGGTCAATCTCGCCAGGGGCGGCTTCGGAGTGCCCCTTCCCCTTAGAGGGGGCGAGCGAGCCTTGGCTCTTCTTGCCTCTCTTCCTGGGCAGAGATTTTGAGGTGGGGCCCCGGCTGCTGGAGGCCTCCGATCTCTTGCGAGAAGAGAGCTCAGCCGGTGTGGTGGTATCACGGCAGGCCTCCGTTCCCATGGTCGCGAGAGCGTGGGTGGAGGTAGACTTCCGTTTGCTTGCATAGGGGGGGTTGAGTGGTAGATCTCGCTCACCTGAAAAAGTGAGGGTTAGACATCTAGCGCGGAAAACGTTGAAATCATGGAAGTTAGCGGCGAGATCATTACCCTCCCCGGCGAGCACTGGGGGTAGCGAGTCGAGGTTGCGGCGAAGATACACAACCTTGAAGTTCTTCTTGCAGAAGAACTGGTATTAGGCGGCGTCGTGGCCGCCGAGAATAGGAGGATGGTAAGTAGTCTCGTTGTACTGAACAGGCGAGAAAGGGATGTTGCCAAATTTCCCCTTGACGAAGAGGAACTTCTGAGCTCAGTACTGAGCTTTGTTGACGGTCTCGTCGACGTTAGGACCCGAGCCCACAAAGTAGGCGGTCCCATCTTTATACGCACGGAAAGAGAACAGCTTCCGGAACACCGGAAGGCTGAACTCGATGCGCTCCTCGCGCATATAGCAGGCGAAGGAGACGATGACCGCCATCGCGTTGGGGGTCAGTTAACCCGGTATCACGTCGTGGTGTCTTAACACCTGGCGAGCAAAATGGCGAGACTGTCAGTTAAGCGAGGAAGAATCCATTCTCGTCTGAGGAAAGAAAGGCGAGATTAGTAGTTACCTGGCGAACTTCTGGCCACAGAGGTATCCTCAAACCTACCGCGAAATGGGCTATGGCGATCGCGAGTTCATCGGGCAGGGGGACATTTATCGCGTCATCCTTGGTAGGTTGGCGAGCGGTAAACTCCGGCAGGATAAAGTCGGCGACGGCGGTGAGATATTCCTCCTCCGTCAAGTTCGCCAGGAAGAAGGAGTGGTCGGCAAAGGCCCGTGCACACTTCAACCTACCCTCAGTCTCGCCCTGGTCACCAACAATCTTGAAGACCTGTGAGGAAGATAATAGCGCAAGGAAGAGAGGGAAATGCGAGAGCTCCGGAGTAGTGAGAGAGGAGGGTCAACGGTAAATGCGGTGGTTGACATAGTTATGGCAACCTATTTCTAGCAATTGTAAAAGAGCGGGAAGAAGCCCAAGCGCCACAAAGTGCGGTTAGCCAAAATATCACATCAGGATCGTAGGTGAGAACTCCCTGCGAGGTTAGCATAAGCAAATTCTTTGCAAGGGCAGCAAGAGCAAACAGAATAGCAAAAATAAGCCAGGGCGAGAATATTTTTAGCGAGAGCAGATCGGCCTGTTGCGAGAATAGCATGACAAGGGAAGGACGCGGATAGGTAAATCGCAAGCGAGAACAAATAGATGGCTATCAATAATTACTACTATGGGAGAACTCACAAATATAAGTTGCAAGTAATTATGAGATTTTCCAACGCAGTGACAAGCATTATCAAATAATAAGAGTTCGCAGGAACATAGAAGTTAGCGAGAATCGTGGGGCAGTCATTTCCATCTACTGCCACCACGCGACCCGGACCGTAGTGGTACCCTGGAATTATAGTAATCCTGGGCCGCACGGCCCTCCCGGTCCATGAGGTAGGCGTAATCCCTCATCCTCGAGATGTGCACCACTGGCGACGTGGCCATCTCGTCTTGAGAGCGAGGCACCGCAGCTCAGAGTCTCGCGCACTCCTCCATCATAACAGCTTGCCTATCCTCAGCGACTTCCCTGTCCAGTCTCGCTTGAAGATTGAGGTCCATCAGCATCCTACCATGTTTCTGAAGCAACTCTGCGGTTCGCCGCTTCATCGTCTCAGGATCTCGCGGGTTCCTTACGAATTCTTCCACTTGGTCTGGGAGGAAGGACACCTCGTCGTCGCCAAACTAGGAATTGGTAGGCGGATTTTCGGAATTCTTTGCAAGAATATTACGAAAAGGTTAGATGGCACGTTCAAGTTCGCGCATGGCAGGGGACGTCGGAATGCTTACCCGGAAGGGGGCGAGAACTCTCAGGGCGGTCCTAGAAGACGTTGCCATTTAGGGAGTAGAGGGATTCACCCAAACCAGGAGTATAGGCCGCGTTGTTGATTGGGGTAATATTTGGCGGTCGGGAGCCGCCAGCGCCCTCGCTCCCCAGGAGATCAAACCTCGGCATGTCCACAGTTTTGTCGGGAAGGGACAGAGATGGAAGCCGTGAATCTTCACGAGCCACGGTCTTCTGGGGCAAGACTGTGAAAAACAGGGAGTAAGAGGTCGATAGTAAACGAAAGGAGAGTCAGTGAGCGAGATTAAGGGCATACCCTCGGCATTTTTGCCAGCGAGATGTGTGTCTGCTGGCGGACTTCGGCGAGACCCACCTCCAAGCTCGCCAATTTCCTTGTTCGGCAAAATCTCCTGCGAGTAAGCATGGATCATAGGCAAATTTATTGACTTAGCTAGAGGAATAGCTCATACCTTCTCGGGGGGACGGTTATCCGGGGAAGAGTCCAGCAACACAGAGTCATCCCCGATTCGGCAAGCCGCCTTCGCCTTTTTAGTCTTCGGCGACTGAGCGGGAGGCAGTCGATTCATCCAGGCGGGGACCCTGGTCATGGAGGGTAGCCTGCTAACTCTCACAACCCTCAGGTGAGCCTCAGCTTCTTCGGAAAGCGGCATCTCCTGACAACTACAGTACGGGACAAAAAGAAAGAAAAAGAAGTGACGGCACACGTCACTAAGGCTCGGGACAATATTTATAGCCCTCAAGGTGGGCCCTACCAAAGATTCCTGACAGATCATCAAAAGGCTGGCGAATACCAGGGGTTGGATGTTTCTTCGCGAGCCTAAATAGCCTCACGGAGAGCGGGGATTATGTACAACCCCGATATTCGACAGGCGAGGAGGCGCGGCTTAAGAAGGAAACAGGATGAAGGAAGTAATAAGAGAGGAAGGCCATAGGGCCAAAGACCTCACAAGAGGGGCCTTGGAGAAGTCTCTCCCGGAAGGCTCACTGAGAGGCGAGCGAGAAGGGTCGGCGAGATAAACGCTCGCAGGCAGTTTGAGGAAGCTTTCTGAGCTCGATGAAAGGAGTCCCGCATTTGACGAACTCTCCCGTCTTCGTCGAGCTCACCTGCAGTCATCGAGCTCACCTGCGGTCGTCGAGCTCACCCCTGTTCGGCGAAAACGTCAGAAGTCGATGAAGAGTTCTAAGCTCATTAAAGCTAAAGGGATGGTCTCGCAAGAGGAGTCGCGAGATCCTGATCTCGGCAGATATCTTCAAAAGACTGGGCCAAGCGAGGGCTGGCATACCAATACCTCGCAAGCCGCTGGCAGAAGAGACCTATGTTCAGTAAAGAGGTGTTCAGCGAAATGTGCTCATTACGCGACAAAGTTAAGAGGCAGTATCGCGGGAAGGCTCACGAGACCGGGCATCAGCATCCGACGAGCTCAATTCTATGTTCGACGAATTGTTTCCCGCATTTGACGAACGGCTTGCTTCAATCTCAACATCTCAGCGGTCAACGAACCACCCGTCTCAGCGGTCAGCGAACCGTTTAACATTCTGCATTCGTCGAGCTCGTCTATGATCGGCAAAGTGTCCTACGTCGAAATGTGTGTTGAGATCGACGAAGTCAAGAGGTGATCTCGCAGGAAGGCTCGCGAGACCAGACCTCGACAGATACCGCCAGAATGGGCCAGCGAGGTCCTCGCAGGGAGATTGCCAAGGAGAGGCATCGCGAGCAGGACTTGCGAGAAGGCCCGCGTGAGCTTCGGCAGTAATGTTCTCGCAGTTCCTTGCCCATAGGTTGATAGGGCCAAATTACCCTTTTACCCTTGGTGGTCTGCCTTTAGCCTCTCCAAACAGCGGAGTTTGGCTGTTAGCAGACCCATTTGGGGTGCGGATAGTAAAATCAAAAGGCGGGATCCTGCTATTTGCAGGCCACATCAAAAAACCTATAAATAAGACCTAATGGGCACCTTTGGAGAGGACTTGACTTCAGCTTCTCTCTCATCAGGCTCTCCTTGGCTAGCATTTCCAGAGCTCTCCAAGGTGCCCAAGTCTCAGCTTTGGCTTGGGAGGGGAAGAGGTCAACGATCTTCCGGGTTAGTGGAGGGACCTCCTCGCTGTGACTAAGGTCTTAGTCATTTTCCTAGTCTTCAGTCTACCTTCTCCAAGGGATCAGTAAGGGCTAGCTGCCCCTGATTTCGGTGAGGGCCCCGAGCTTCACAAGAGGCCGATAAATCGGTTTCAACAGCGTGGCTTTGGTGGGAGGAATTGGAATTCCATCTGTTAGCAGGAAGGCGACTGGCAGTGGTCTCGTTTGATGAGTTCTCGAAACTCTTCTTGGCTCGAAATCTCCCTTCGGCGCAACATATTGCAATGGAGAACCAATTCCAATGGTTGACTCAGGCAATAGTCTTGTGGATGACTATCTGCATGATTTCACCAGATTGGGATGGTATGCAAGCGCTACATTTGCGGATGAGGAGCAAAAGACCAACCGGTTTTATGAGGGTCTGCGTGACGATCAACGATTGCTTCTATCAGGACCAATGACGCAAGGTTTTATGACCATGGTCAATACGACCCATTCCTTCGAGCAGGATATGAAGTGAGTCCAAAGCAAAAAGGACTTAGCGGTGAAGAATCCAAAGTTCAAGGTACCAAACTCCTCATAATCAGGGGTAGGCAAGTGGAACAAGATGGCCAGATAGTCTGGGCCAGCGTTATATTATGTGTTGGGAGTGACTACTGGGCGAGGTCAAGTTACTTGTTATAACTATGGCAAAGTGGGGCACTTTGCTTGGGATTATCGCAGAGACAAAAAGGCATTTGCGTCCTATGCGGAGAAAGGGTAAGCAGTGGAGTCAGCTACATCCCACCATACACCAGCTCGGCCCTGAGTGTATAATATTGGCCAACAGGAGGCCATCAAATAGTGCGATGTGGTGACTGGTATGAGTTAGAATACAAATTTTGTTGCTTTCTATAATTAGTACCATGTGCATTGCTTATTTTGAACTTGGTTGTATTAGGCTTTGTCCTAATCCTTAATAGTCTGACAAGAGCACTGATTGACACTAGTGCTTCTCATTCCTTTATATCTGAGGACTTCATACGATAGATTGGAGTGCCTTCATTCTTGTCGAATGACAGATTGGATGTGTTGCTACCAAATGGGTGCTCAATGCGTGCGGATAGAGTTTGTTGTATGAAGGTGTGGATAGGAAGTCGCGAGTTTGATTTGGAAGCATCGATGCTGCTGATCTCAGAATTTGAAGTGATATTTGGCATGGACTGGCTAAGAGAGCAGCAGGCATACATTGATTGGACATTAAAGGAAGTCACACTGAAAAAGAATACTAAACATGTGACTACTTTTGTTGGTATGCTTGGATCGAGCAAGATGTTGATATCTGCTATCCAAGTAGTCAAGGCAGTTTAGAAGGGCATGGAGTTGTGCTTTATGCTAGTGGAGGCGGCAAAGCCTAAGCCAAGTTTGAGTGATGTGCCTATCATATTGGAGTATTCGGAAGTGTTTCCAAAAGATCTCCCTAGAGTTCCACCTTAGCGAGAGATCGACTTCACAATAGAGTTTGGTTCCAGGTGCCAAGCCTGTGTCATAATTTCTGTACCATATAGCTCCAAAAGAGATGGCGGAAATAAAAGTTCAGTTGCAGGAGTTACTGGAGCAAGGTAATATATGCCCAAGTTGATCCACTTAGGGTGCACCAGTACTTTTTGTGAAGAAGAAGGATGGAAGCTTGCATCTGTGTATTGATTACCATGAACTAAGCAAGCTGACAAAAAAGAACAAGTATCTGATTCCAAGAATCGATGACATATTCTATCAGTTGTTTTGATCAACCGTCTATTCAAAACTGGATTAGAAGTGTAGGTACTTCTAGTTGAGAATTTGAGAATGCGACATCCCCAAGACGGCATTTACTACCCATTATGAGCACTACGAGTTCACAGTGATGTCGTTTGGCTTGATTAATGCACCATCGGTGTTCTTGAATCTGATGAACAGAGTATTCTGATTGTGTTATGACCGGATTGTGATCGTCTTTATCAACGATATACTATTATACTCTCAGTCTGAAGAAGAACATGTGATTTGTACAACCCCGATATTCGCCAGGTAAGGAAATCGAGCGAGATGGGAGTGGCGAGATCCAGACCTCGCCGAGATCGGCCCCCAGCCGATGAGACCTCGGCAGACCACCAAAATAGGCAGCGAGGTCCTCGCGAGGTGACCCTCTAAAAGAGACACCGCGGGCAGTATTCGCGAGAGGACCCGCGAGAACTCCTTCAGCAAGGTTCTCGCAAGGCGATCCCCCGGAAGAGATATCGCGGACAGGACCCGCGAGAAGGCCTGCGAGAGCTCCGACAGTAAGGTCATCGCAACCCATTATCTATAAATTATTAAGGTCAACTTACCATTTTACCCTTGGTGGTCTGCCCTTAGCCTCTCCAAACAGCGGAGCTTGGCTGTTAGCAGACCCATTTGGGGTGCAGATAGTAAAATCTAAAGGCAGAATCCTGTTATTTGCAGACCAGATCAGAAAATCTATAAATAGGACCTTAAGGGAACCTTTGGAGAGGATCTCACTTCAGCTTCCCTCTCCTTAGGCTTTCTTTGGTTAGCATTTCCAGAGCTCTCCAAGGTGCCCGAGTCTCAGCTTTGGCTTGGGAGGGGAAGCGCTCAACGATCTTCTGGGTTAGTGGAGGGACCTCCTCGCTGTGACTAAGGTCTTAGTCAATTTCCTAATCTTCCGTCTACCCTCCTCGAGGGATCAGTATGGGCTAGCCACCCCTCATCTCAGTGAGGGCATCGAGCTCTACGGGAGACCGAGAAATCAGTTTCAACCTTTTTTCAAGGTGCTGCGGGGAAACAAGAAGTTTGAATGGACCCCGGAGTGCGAGAAGGCCTTCCAGGCTCTGAAAGAATAGCTCACCCAAACCCCTCTGCTCCAGTGACCGAGGCCAGGAGAAGACCTATCCCTGTACCTGGGGGTAGGGTCCGAAGCAGTAAGTTCCGTGTTGATCCGGGAGGAGGGGAAGAAACAGTTCCCTATCTACTACGTCAGCCGAGTGCTGAAGAAGGCAGAGCTCCGGTACCCGATCTTGGAAAAGTTGGCCTTCGCATTGGTGGTGTCAGCCAGGAGGCTCCGGCCTTACTTTCAAGTCCATTCAATCAAGGTAGTGACAGACCACCCGCTCCGTAAAATCATGGAAGGGGTGGAGCACTCAAGAAGGTTGGCAAAGTGGTCCGTGGAGTTAAGTGAATTCAATATCACGTTCGTGCCCCGGACGTCCATCAGGGCTCAGGCGGTGGCAGACTTCATGGCCGACTATGCGGCCGAAGTAGGGGAGCACGAGCCACCTCCCCCAGAGGCATGGAAGATGTTGGTGGATGGAGCGTCAGGAAAATACTCCTATGGAGGGGGAATAGTCCTGGTAAGTCCTCAGGGGACTCGGATTGAGCAAGCCTTAAACATCCATTTACCAATTACCAACAACCAGGCTGAGTACGAAGCAGTGATAGCGGGCCTTTGGCTGGCCCGAGAACTGGGTGTGCAGGACGTGGAGGTCTCCACGAACTCCATGGTGGTTGCATGCCAGATCAAGGGAGAATTTGAAGCAAAGGACCCGACCCTCCTACTATACCTGGAGAAGGTTAAGGGGGTCATCGGGCAGTTCTGCACCTTCTCCATCAAGCACGTGCTGAGGGAGGAGAGCACCCAGGCGGACCTCTTAGCCAAGTTCGGTCCCCGAGTGGGAGGGACGACTTCAGAACTCTTCCGGCCCTCCATCGAGGAAGGAGAATTGATGGATGTGGATCAATGAGCCTCGTGGATGGATCCGTTCATCACCTTCCTATCCTCCGGGCAGTTCCCTGGAGAGGACGTGGACAAGAGACGCTTCAGGTATAAGTCCGCCTATTACTCCTTGCATGCAGGAGGGCAATATAGAAAGACCCTCTCGGGACTCCTGGCCCGTTGTGTCTCCGAGGAGGAGGTTCCGAGAGTGCTGGAAGAAATCCACTCCGGGGAGTGCGGCAGTCACTCCGGGAGTCGGACCCTGGAAGGGAGGGTGTTGAGGCAAGGCTACTTCTGGCCCACTCTCAGCAAGGATGCGGCAGAGTTCACGAGAAAGTGTCCGAAGTGCCAGCTCTATGCTCCGCTCCAACTCCTCCCAGCTCAAAGGCTCCGGACCATCACGGCCCCCTGGCCCTTCGCCATATGGGGGCTGGACCTGGTCGGTCCCTTTCCCCAAGCCAGCGGCCAAAGGAAGTTCCTGCTGGTCATGATCGACTACTTCTCCAAGTGGGTAGAAGTGAAAGCACTCGCTAAGGTAACCTCTCAGGTTGTAAGGAATTTTGTGTGGGGGGAGATAATTTGCAGGCACGGACTCCCTCTAGCTATAGTGACGGACAATGGGCCGCAGTTTGCTAGTGAAGAGTTTGTTGGCTTCTGCGCTCAGCTCGGCATTAACCTCAGGTTCGCATCGGTCCACCACCCGAGGAGCAATGGGAAGGTGGAGGCGGCGAACAAAAGAATTGTTAACCTATTAAAAAAGAAAGTGGAGAACCTTCGGGGAAACTGGGTGGAACAGCTACCCTCCGTCCTCTGGGCCATGAGGACTATTCCGAATACCGCCACCGGGGAGACTCCATTCAAGCTCTCTCACGGGTCCGAGGCCGTTCTCCCCATAGAGTTTGAGGTAAAGTCCCCCTGGTGATCGCTGCGAGCGAGGGGGATGAAGAGTGGCTAGAAGGTAACAATGCAGAGCAGAGGCTGTCTTTGGACCTGGTGGTAGAACTCCGGGACTTGGCCACCATCAGGCAGGAAGAGGTCAAGCGGCGGATGGCTCGATATTTTGACAAACATATCCGGATAAAACACTATCAGAAAGGAGATCTATTCCTGAAGAAGGCCGATGCGGCCGGCAGAGGGGCCACGGTGGGTAAGCTTAACCCCAACTGGGAGGGTCTATATATTGTAAGCGGGGTGCTCAAGTCGGGAGGGTATCACCTCCAGGATGTGGAAGGGGTACCCCTCGACCGAGCCCGAAGTGGGGATGATTTGAAAAGGTTTTACCCTTGAGAGCTTTATTATGTTGTTTAATTAATGTCTTACCCCTTTTTTATGATGCTTATAACTACTGCCGTGCCGGCGTGACAAAGGTTGGATATGTTGGCGCTGGAATGCCCCAGATCGATTCCGCTCCCGGGCTCTCACCTAGACGGGGGGTTCAGGTTGATCTCTGGAGAGGCTGGCGAGATTGGATATGTTGGCGCTGGAATGCCCCAGATCGATTCCGCTCCCGGGCTCTCACCTAGACGGGGGGTTCAGGTTGATCTCTGGAGAGGCTGGCGAGGTTGGATATGTTGGCGCTGGAATGCCCCAGATCGATTCCGCTCCCGTGCTCTCACCTAGACGGGGGGTTCAGGTTGATCTCTGGAGAGGCTGGCGAGGTTGGATATGTTGGCGCTGGAATGCCCCAGATCGATTCCGCTCCCGGGCTCTCACTAGACGGGGGGTTCAGGTTGATCTCTGGAGAGGCTGGCGAGGTTGGATATGTTGGCGCTGGAATGCCCCAGATCGATTCCGCTCCCGGGATCTCACCTAGACGGGGGGTTCAGGTTGATCTCTGGAGAGGCTGGCGAGGTTGGATATGTTGGCGCTAGAATGCCCCAGATCGATTCCGCTCCCGGGCTCTCACCTAGACGGGGGGGTTCAGGTTGATCTCTGGAGAGGCTGGCAAGGTTGGATATGTTGGCGCTGGAATGCTCCAGATCGATTCCGCTCCCGGGCTCTCACTAGACGGGGGGTTCAGGTTGATCTCTGGAGAGGCTGGCGAGGTTGGATATGTTGGCGCTGGAATGCCCAGATCGATTCTGCTCCTGGGCTCTCACTAGACGGGGGGTTCAGGTTGATCTCCGGAGAGGCTGGCAAGGTAACAAGTGTTGGTGCTGGAATGCCCCAGATCGATTCCGCTCCCGGGCTCTCACTAGACGGGGGGTTCAGGTTGATCTCTGGAGAGGCTGGAAAGGTAACAAGTGTTGGTGCTGGAATGCCCCAGATCGATTCCGCTCCCGGGCTTTCACTAGACGGGGGGTTCAGGTTGATCTCTGGAGAGGCTGGCAAGGTAACAAGTGTTGGTGCCGGAATGCCCCAGATCGATTCCGCTCCCGGGCTCTCACTAGACTGGGGGTTCAGGTTGATCTCTGGAGAGGCTGGCAAGGTAACAAGTGTTGGTGCGGGAATGCCCCAGATCGATTCCGCTCCCAGGCTCTCACTAGACGGGGGGTTCAGGTTGATCTCTGGAGAGGCTGGCAAGGTAACAAGTGTTGGTGCCGGAATGCCCCAGATCGATTCCGCTCCCGGGCTCTCACTAGACGAGGGGTTCAGGTTGATCTCTGGAGGGGCTGGCAAGGTAACAGGTGGTGGATCTGGAATGCCCCATATCGTTTCCGCTCCCGGGCTCTCACTAGACGGGGGGTTCAGGTTGATCTCTGGAGAGGCTGGCAAGGATGAGGTCTTTATGCTAGAATACTCCGTCTCGCTCGGCGGACCTGTCCGTTCGGCAAAGAGAAATTTCGCACGACGACAGGCGAGTGGCGAGAATCAATCTTACACGATCCCGGACAACTGTTCCTCGGCAGAAAGGTTGCCGACACCGTGTAAGAGGCGAGCCCTCGCCAAGAAGAAAAACGCCTTGCGAAACCTAGGAAGAAATACGCATAACCTGAAGGGTGGTAATCCTAAGAAACGACGAAAGGGCCGAGCAACCAAAGTATCCTATACCTATCTATTCAACAACGCGTGACGCGAGAACAACCAACGTGAGAATAGCCTCCGCAAAGGCGGATATCGAGATAAGAGAGAGCGAGACATTCAACGCGTAAAAATAACAAGACAGGAAAGAGAAGACACAATGAGCAAAGGAAAATTTGCATTCCATAGTTCATAGTTTGGTTACAATCTTCGGCGATCTCGCCGATCATAATTACAGCGCAAAAGAAAGGAATAGCGGCGAGCTTCAGGAACCACCCGCCGATCCTTCTTCGTCATCACTATCCTTCACGGGCGGAAGAGGGAGGAAGAGCTCCGGGACGATGTCTTCCAGAGTCATGTCGGCCGCATTATCAGCCAAGAGGCCGATCGCCATCGCCACCGAAAAAATATAGCGAGCTGACTCTATAGATCCCACGCGGATTTCTTCATCTCGCGTTCGCCGGTCTTCTTTTAAACGGCGAGGCGAGGGGGGAACAACGGCGCGAGTGAGGTCGCAGTTTAGGGCCTTCAGCCCGGCCACCTCGCCCTCCAAATTCTCGATGCGAGCGTTGGCTCTCCCGGCGGCCTCGACATCCTGCAAATAAGTTCAGTTAGAGGTGAAACGGCCAGGGGAAAGGAGGATGAGGGAGGTCTAGATGACTCACCACACGGCCCTCCGCGGCGAGCAGCTTCTCCTTCAGCTGCGTGTTCTCGGCAAGAACCCCCTGGTAGGCCCTCGCAAGCTCCACATTCTGAATCTCCAGCTGTAAGCAACGCCTCCCCGTCATGTGGGCGAGCTCGGCAGAGCACAGCTGGGACCTCGCGCTCTCGTAAGCAAGGGTCCTCGCGGTCTCATCCTTATAAGACCCCGCATCCTCGCGACCATAAAGGGCGAACGCGAGGTCAAAGGAATGACCACTGACGGTCTCCTTCTCCACCCAGGAGGGGAGGATAGAAGAAATGTCCACCCTATTGGTCTCCGGCTTCCAGGTGACGAGGGGCTCACCAGTCTCGTCCCGACGCCTCTGGCCGAGCCCAAAGTTGTAGTGGTTCACCGGGATGGGGAGGGCGGAGGTCCTGACCGCCTCCTGGCAGGGCTCTTCGTCCTCGCCCACCGAGAGGCCGGTGAGGTCAAACTCGTCGAAGGCGGCCTCGCGAGGTTCCTTACCTTTCGACGGAGTGAGCGAGGCCGCACTCTTCTTGCTCTTCTTCTTGGGCGGAGATTTCAAAGGGGCAGCATGACTACCGGAAGCCCCCGATCTCTTGCGAGAAGAGGGCTCGGCCGGAGCGACGACGCCTCGGCAAGCTTCCTCCCCCATGGTAGCGAGAGCCATGGTAGCGTCGGTTTTCCGGTTGCTCGCGTAGGGGGGATGAAGGGGAAGATCTCGCTCGCCTAAAAACAAACAAAAATATGGATAAGTATAATATGCTAGCGAATTGAGACAAAGATATTAGGCGAGATTTTTACCTTCTCCGGCGAGAACCGGAGGCAACGAGTCTTGGTTGCGGCAAAGGTAGACGACTTTGAAGTTCTTCTTGCAGAAGAACTGATGGAGGAGGGCGTTATGGCCGCCGAGGGCGGTGGGCCGGTAGGTGGTCTCGCTGTGTTGAACCGGCGAGAGGGGAATGTTGCCGAAGTTCCCCTTGACGACGACGAACTTCTGGGCCCAGAAGTGGGCCTTGTTGACGGTCTCAACCAACTTCGGGCCCGTGCCCACGAAGTAGGTTGTCCCATCTTTGTAGGCCCGAAATGAGAACAGCTTCTGGAAGACCTGGAGGCTGAACTCGATTCGCTCCTCGCGGAGGTAGCAGGCGAAAGCGGTGACCACCGCCATGGCATTAGGTGTGAGCTGGCCGGGAACCACGCCATAATGCTTGAGCACCTAACAGGCAACGAGAACAGGATTAATCCGCGTGGCGAGCGAGACTCGAGTGGCAAAAAAATAGGAAGTAAGCGAGAACGATTGTTACCTGGCGAACTTCTGGCCATAAAGGAAGGCGCAAACCGACCGCGAAATGGGCGGTAGGAATGGCCAGCTCGTCGACCAACGGGTCGTTGATCACGTCGTCCTCGCTAGGGCGGCGTGCCTCGAACGGGGGGGGGGGGGGGGGGGGGGGGGGGGGGGGGGGCGTGACGTAATCAGCGACCGCGCTGAAGTACTCCTCATCAGTCAAGTTGCAGGTAAAAAAGCTATGCTCGGCAAAGGCCTTCACGACCCTTCGCCGACCCTCCGACTCCGCGTCGCCGCCCATCTGGAAAACCTGCGAGAAAGGAAGGAACGCGAGAATGAGAAAGAGCGAGAGCTCTGCAGCAGAAGAAGAAGAAGATCGAGAATAAATGCGGTGGTTGGCCCAGTCAAGACCACCTATTTATAGCCAAAGCAAAAGGGCGGGAGGAAGTCCAAACGTCGGCGAGCATGAGTATCAACAAAAACATCACATCACGTACGCGGGCGAGGGAGACCCGCGGGGTTAGAGCAAACGACATCCCTGCAGAATATGTTTAGCGAGGACAGAGGGTCCTCGCGAGCGCGATGTAACAAAATAAATAAATTCATTGATAGCGAGCGAGAAACCATAAAAGGTAATGATACTTATTGTCGAAAGAAATAGCAGCCAGCAGGAGTGGCGAATATCCGAGTCGCAAAACGTGGCGAGACCGTTCAAAGACGACGATGATTATTACAGTCACAATATAACGTCTAGCGAGAATCGTGGGGGAGCCATTTCCACCGGCCGCCACCCCGCGACCCTGACCTCGGCGGTACCCTAGAATTATAATAGTCCTCTGCCAAATGACCCTCCCGGTCCATGAGGTAAGCGTAGTCTCTCATTCTCGCTATGTGCACCTCCGGCGTCGTGGCGCTCTCGTCCTGATTGCGCTATCTCGCTTGCCGGAGCCTCGCGCACTCCTCCATCAGGACCGCGTGCCTATCCTCCGCGGCTTCCCTATCCCGTCTCACCTGCATGTTGAGGTCCATCAGCATTCGCCCATGCTTCCTCAAGAGCTCCGCGGCTCGCTGCTTCATCGTCTCCGGATCTCGCGGATCCCCTAAGAATTCCTCCACCTGGTCAGGAAGGGGAGACATATCGTCATCGCCCAGTTCGGAATCGGTATGCGGACATTCAGCATTGTCTGCAAGATTTTACAAGGTTAGATGACGAGCGCGAGATCACGCAGGGTTTCGGCGAGGCCATAACGCTTACCGAGAGGGGGGCGAGAATCCAAAGGACGGCCCTGGAACACATTGCCATAGTGGGGGTAGAGAGATTTGCCCAGGCCGGCGGGATAAGCTGTGCTGTTGGTCGGGGGAATCTTTGGCGGTGCGGAGCCACCGGTCTCCTCGCTCGTCAGGAGCTGGAACCCGGGCTTATCTATGATTTTACCAGGAGGAGGCGGAGACGGCGGCCGCGACGACGGGCGGGCCGGGGACTTCAGGGGCGAGACTGTAAGAAAAGAGTAACGGAGGTCATGTACGGTTGACAGAAGTATTACGGTATGCGAGATTAATATCATACCGGTGACATCTTTCCCAGCAAGGTTCAGATCCGCCTGTGGACTCTTGCGAGACCTCTCAGCGGGTTCTCCAATGGTCTCGCTTGGCAAAGCATCCTGCGAGTAGAAATTAGTGAGGAGCGATTTATTGACGTGAATTCGAGTAGCTCATACCTCCTCGGGGCGGCGATCATCCGGGGAGGAGTCCAGCATCACAGAGTCGTCGCCGGAGCGACGAGCCGCCTTCGCCTTCTTGACTTTCGGCGATTGAATGGGGGGCAGCCGGTTCATCCAGGCGGGGACCTTGGTCGTGGAAGGTAGCCCGCCAGCTCTCATCTCCCTCAGGCGAGCCTCTGCTTCTTCGGAGATCGGCATCTCCAGGCAGCTAAAATAAGAAAGGGAAGAAAAGAAACGGCGCGCGCCAATAGGGGTTCGGGACGATATTTATAGCCTACGGGATGGGTCCCACCAAAGATTCCTGACAGGTCATCCGGGAGCGGTCGAATATCAGGGGTTGGACGATTCTTCGCGAGGACATTAGTCCTCGCGAAGAGCGGGGATTGTGTACAACCCCGATATTCGCCAGGTAAGGAAATCGAGCGAGACGGGAGTGGCGAGATCCAGACCTCGACGAGATCGGCCCCCAGCCGATGAGACCTCGGCAGACCACCAAAATAGGCAGTGAGGTCCTCGCGAGGCGACCCTCTAAAAGAGACGCCGCGGGCAGTATTTGCGAGAGGACCCGCGAGAACTCCTTCAGCAAGGTTCTCGAAAGGCGATCCCCCGGAAGAGATATCGCGGACAGGACCCGCGAGAAGGCCTGCGAGAGCTCCGACAGTAAGGTCATCGCAACCCCTTATCCATAAATTATTAGGGTCAACTTACCATTTTACCCTTGGTGGTCTGCCCTTAGCCTCTCCAAACAGCGGAGCTTGGCTGTTAGCAGACCCATTTGGGGTGCAGATAGTAAAATCTAAAGGCAGAATCCTATTATTTGAAGACCAGATCAGAAAATCTATAATTAGGACCTTAAGGGCACCTTTGGAGAGGATCTCACTTCAGCTTCCCTCTCCTTAGGCTTTCTTTGGTTAGCATTTCCAGAGCTCTCCAAGGTGCCCGAGTCTCAGCTTTGGCTTGGGAGGGGAAGCGCTCAACGATCTTCCGGGTTAGTGTAGGGACCTCCTCGCTGTGACTAAGGTCTTAGTCAATTTCCTAATCTTCCGTCTACCCTCCTCGAGGGATCAGTAAGGGCTAGCCTCCCCTCATCTTGGTGAGGGCCACGAGCTCTACGGGAGACCGAGAAATCGGTTTCAACATGATTCATTTGCACATAGTTCTGGATACCCAGAGAAAGAATCAGTTGTACGCCAAATTCTCAATGTATGAGTTTTGGGTGACCTTTGTGGCATTTCTTGGTCATATTGTTAGAGATGAAGGTATTATAGTGGATTCGCCAAAGCTATTTGTGATACACAAGTGGCCTATGTTGACTGTTGTGGCAGAAGTAAGGAGTTTCCTTGGACTTGTCAGCTGCTATATGCGCTTCATGGAGAACTTTTCACGGATAGCTCTTCCTCTCACAACTTTGACAAGGAAGGATCAGAAGTTTGTTTGGTCTCCGGCGTGCGCATGACCTTTTGAAGAGTTAAATATTCGTCTGACCATGGCCCCAATATTATGTTCATCATGTGGTATGGAAGACTACAAGGTATACAACAACGTGTTAGGTATCGGCTTAGGCTACATTCTTCTTCAGAAGGGACAGGTTATTGCTTATGGCTCTCGCCAGCTAAAAGTGCATTAGAGGAACTATCCAGTCCACAACTTGGAGTTAGAGGCCGTGATATTTTCTCTCAAACAATGGGGACATTACTTATATGGCGTGAAGATTAATATCTTTACAGACCATAAGAGCTTGAAGTATCTATTAGAACAGAAGGACTTAAACATGCGACAAAGGAGGTGGATGGTGTTCCTTGGAGACTATACCTTCACAATACATTACACTCCCGGGAAGCGAAATGTGGTCGCGGATGCTTTAAGTCGGAGGGCTTCTATGCAAGCCAACTGGATTCAGATGCATAATGTGTGTCTAGTTAGTGACTTGGAGGCCTTGGAGATTTCTGGTGTAGATAGTAACTCTAGCTCGAATGCATGCTTGAACTGGATGGAGGTGCAATATGATCTCGCAGAAAAAATAAGACAGGCCTTGGAGCTTGATTCAAGCATGAAGTGCTATGTGGCAGAGACTGCGGATGGGTCTATTGCCGAGTTTGTGTTTTGACAATGGTATTTTGAGGAAAGATAGTCGGTTGTGCGTCCCAAATGTTGGCAAACTGAGGGAGGAGTTGATGTACGAAGCACACTTCACGAAGTACTCAATTCACCCAAGGAGAACAAAAATGTACCAGGACATGAAAAAGCTATTTTGGTGGCCAGGTTTGAAGAAGGACATAGCCCTTTACGTTGCAAAATGTAAGACTTACGCACTTATGAAGGTGGAATGTCAGAAACTTTGTGGGTACCTGCAGTCGTTACTTGTTCCGGAGTGGAAGTTTGATGATATTTCTATGGATTTCGTGCATGGTTTGCCGAGATTGTATCACGGGAATGATGTCGTTTGGGTGATCGTGGACCATTTAACAAAGGTATCCCATTTTATTCCAAACCGGAGGGACGATTCTGTGGAGATATTGGCAAAGATATATGTTGATAGTATAGTACGATTGCACTGTGTGCCCCGTAGCATCGTTAGTGACCGAGAAGGGTGCTTAACAACAAAATATAGGAGTTTAATCCACCAACTATAGGGTACCAAACTAATGTTTAACATTGTCTTTAATCTTCAAACAGATGGGTAGACTGAATGGACCAATTGGACATTGGAGGATATGCTTCGCATGTGCGCCTTGGATTTTGGTAAAAAGTTGGATGATCGTCTCTTTATGATTGAGTTTGCTTACAATAACAGTTATCAAGCTAGTATTAAAATGGAGCCCTTTGAGGCCCTTTATGGTAGAAAGTGTCATACTCCCTTATCTTGGGTGGAGGTGGGCGAGACGAAGCTCTTTAAGCGAAAAGAAGTCGAAGATTATACTTCGACTATTCGAACAATCCAAGACTGGTTGTTAATTGTGCAGGATAGGCAAGTGAAGTGCTACAACACCAAGCACAGAAACTTCGAGTTTTCCATGGGTGACTGGATTAACCTCAAAATCAAACCGTTCATGGGCGTGTCAAGGATTTGACGCTTGACAAAGCTGAGTCCGAGGTACCTTGGACCATTTGAGATAGTGGAGCGTGTTAGTGAATCTGCCTATTGGCTCGCTATTTTGACAGAGTTGAGCAGTTTGCTTTCATATCTCCGTGCTGAGGAAGGTTGTGCAAGATCTTACTCAAGTGCATGAGGCTAATCAAGTGTCGGTCGATGATGAGCTAAAGATGAAAGTTAGGCCTATTGGCATCGAAGACACTGATGTAAAGGTGTTGCGATATAAATTAATCTGAAGGGTCAAAGTCCGCTGGAACATTTGCGGTCATGAGGAGCTTTCATGGGAGCGAGAGCAAACCATGCTTGAGGAGTTCTTCGAGCTGTTCCAATTAAGGTACAAAGTTTTTTTGTATCTTTACAATGTTTTCTTATATCTGGAATTTCGGGTTGAATTTTCTTTAATGAGAGGTGGTTTGTAACAGCCTAAGTTTCCCCATCACTAAAAGAAAAGAAATCTAATAGCTGGAAATAGTGCCATGCGGTAGTGCTACCACTGGAGTTAGTGTATCAACATGATGATGTTCACTTGTCGACATGAAGCTCATGTTGTCTTCGAGACGACTGTTCAGTTAATGCCACACAGTAGGTCCTACTGCCGGGCAGTAGTTATATCGACGGGATATGTCCCGTATTGTCAAGAGGAGGTCAATATCGATGCAATGATAATGTCGCACATTAGAGCTAACACTGGAGGTAGGTTCACAATGCATCATCAGCTTCCTTAAGCATTGAGAAGATAGGCTCCACCGCCTAAGACACTACTGCGGCGTGGTAGGGCTACCGCCGAGCGGTAACTGCCGGGATCAGATTTAGTAAATTAAATCATGGCCATCCATTTTCTTTAGTTTGGAGATCCTGTGGTTGAGGTTAGTCCTGAATTCAGTAAAAGCTGTGAGGACTTTAGAAAGAAGTTCATTCTCATTCTCACATTATCTCTCTTCAAACTAAGGAAAATGGCTAAGGGAAGAAAAGGAGAAAAGGACAAGAAGGAAGGAGAAGGCTGAACTCAGCCTTTGTGAAATCTTGAAGTACTGTGCCAAAGTTAGAACCACGGAGAGGAAGTTGCTGTGAATGCTTCCATCCGGCTCAGCAGCGTTATTATGACACCAAAATGATCTTCAAGGATAACAACTCTCCTCCTAAATATCTGGACATGCTAGTCCCTTGGTTCACATCGTAGTAGGAAGTCTGTCACCAATTGGAGAAGATTCTTCTGATGGGTCGATATGGAATATCCCCTGTAGAAATTGCATATAGTGTTCGGATCAAAGTACGAACATAACCATGCTGTATAAGCCCATCTGAACATGTTGGTCTTGATTGGTGATGTTTATTGTGAACCAGAGAAGACTGCGAGTATATATGTTGTGTTTTTGGGTTCTGAGTACTGTGATGTGTTGAAGGGAGTTCTGGATATGCACTCCAGAAAATACCTGAAAAAGGGGACAGAGTCGTTGCTCTGTCTATTACCGCCCAGCGGTAGTGATACTGCTGGCGGTAGCTCCTGGTTGAAACCAGTGAACCATTTGTTGGAACCTTAGTTTTGGATTTGAGTGGTGATCCTTATTTATAAATATTCTGTGATCGACGAAATTCCATTAGGACAAGAGACATGAGAAAATAATATATATATATAAATAATACATGTTCTCTGGGTTCGACGAATGGCTATCTGCGTTCGACGAACGGCGCTCTGCGGTCGATGAATTATATTCATTCTGCGCTCGACGAAGAACAGCTATCTCAGCAGTCGATGATCCCGTCTCAGCGGTCGACAAAATCCAGCCGTCTCAGCGGTCGATGAAAAGCTGCGTTCAATGATCTCAAGTCCGCGTTCGACGAATATTTAGCAGAAGCTCAGAATGACGAATTAAATAATCAGATCGACGAACTTGAAGCTGAGCTCGACGAAACTATCATCAGCAATTATATTTCTCCTTTCTAAGCTCGTCTAATATTCTCAGCAATATTCTTGATTAATTTCTATTTTATATATTGCTATTTATTGCTGCCCGTCTTCTTTATGAATTAATAGTATAGCCATTGCAGCATTAAATATTATAGCCGTTGGCAGAAAAGACAAAGATAGAAATTTGTTTGCTCGAGGAAATTAAAGAGATATTATCTCTTTCCTTGTCGGCCAAGAATTCAAATTAGCCCTGAATCCTTCTCCAGAATATATATAAAAAGAGAAGAGCAGGGAAGAAGAATGATAGAATAAGGCAGAACCAGAACAGGAAGAGAAATGCACAGAAATACAGAGAAGCAAAAAGAAGTAGATCTACAGAGTTCTTAATAAGAACAACATATATTATTTATCTTCTTTTTGCTAACTCTTCTCTGCAGATCATCTTCATCCTGAGACACCAATCAAGATCATTTGCTCAGGATCAAAACTGTAGAAGAAGAAAAAGAGTATTTGCAATCAGAAGAAGAAGCCTCCACAAGCTGTCATCAATTTTTAAATCATAAAGATCTGCTTCTTTTTGCTTCTCTGTATTTCTGTAAATTTCTCTTTCTATTCTGGTTTTGCCTTATTTTATCATTCTTCTTCTCTGCTCTTCTCTTTATATATATATTTTGGAGAAGGCTACAGGGCTGATTGGAATTCTTGCCCGACAAGGAAAGAGATAATATCTCTTTAATTTCCTCGAGCAGACAAATTTCCGTCTTTGTCTTTTCTGCCAACGGCTATAATATTTAATGCTGCAACGACTATAATATTAATTCATAAAGAAGACGAGCAGCAATAAATAGAAATATATAAAATAGAAATTAATCAAGAATATTGCTGAGAATATTAGACGAGTTGAGAAAGGAGAAATATAATTGCTGATGATAATTTCGTCGAGCTCAGCTTCAAGTTCGTCGATCTGATTATTTAATTCGTCGTTCTGAGCTTTTGCTGAATATTCGTCGAATGCAGACTTGAGATCGTCGAATGCATCTTTTCGTCGACCGCTGAGATGGCTGGATTTTGTCGACCGCTGAGATGGGATCGTCGACCGCTGAGATAGTTATTCTTCGTCGAGCACAGAATGAATATAATTCGTCGACCACAGAGCGCCATTCGTCGAACGCAGATAGTCATTCATCGAACCCAGAGAACATGTATTATTTATATATATATATATATATATATTATTTTCTCTTGTCTCTTGTCCTAATGGAATTTCGTTGATCACAGAATATTTATAAATAAGGATCACGACTCAAATCCAAAACTAAGGTTCCAACAATCTCCCCCTATTTGAGTTGGGATCCTAAGCCAAATTAAGACTGGGTTCTAACAATCTCCCCCTATTTGGTTTAGGATACTAAGCATAAAAAAGAAATATAATAACTGCAAGCATAACAGTTAGAAATATAAAGCTTAGAGGAGATGTAGAAAATAAAACAGATAAAGAATTTACTTGTTCTTTTTGGAAAATATTTAATCATACATTATATTTTTTCCTTAAAAAAATTTAAGCAATTTTGATTTCGTAGATTTTGTTTTTTAAATAGGATTTTAATATTATGAATTGCTACAGTTGTTAATGGATTCTAAGGAATTTTAAAATAAAAAAAACATTGCCTGATACCTTCCTTCTATAGAATCCCCTTATTAGAAGAGACTCACACTCAGTGCTCTGATCATTTCTGATCTATGCAATCTGAGTAGAATGCTCAACATGATTTTTGAGAAAGTCTGTAAGAACATTGACGTTATCTGACTTTGTTTTTAAGAAAAAAAATTCAAAGGAATCTTATAACTGCTTGATTAATTATTATTTGAGTTAAAAGATTTAAAAAGGTTAAGCATTTGAAATACTTCATTAAAATATAAATTTGTAAAAGTTCTTTGATTTTGTTGAACATACACAATTTCCTTTTTAAAAGATTGTTCAAATTTTTCAGCATTAATTAATTTATTTTTCAAAGAAATAATTTTCTTTTCTGATACTTTCAAATCTTCTTTAAGTTTATCAGAAGTTAAATTGTTTATTGTTAACTCTTTTCTGATTTCATTTTCACATTTTATTAAATCTGTATATGGAATTTTAGAATCTGATTTGATTTGTTCTGAAGTAAAATTAGGAGTTGAAGTTACCTCAGTTACCTCATCTGATTTAGCTTCTGCATCTGAGTTGTGATATGAGCCATATATGGCCAACATGTAGAATTCTCTGGCCTTTTGTTCTTCTTCTTCACTTGACTAGATGATGGTTCTGCATCATAAATACAGTTAGTGAAAGAAGGTTCAATTACCATCTTTGTGAGGGAGTTCCAGATTCCTCTTGCTGAAGTGCAGTCATCAACTCTTTGAAGAATGCCATTTGACATTGATTGAGCTAATATGTCCATAGCCTTTGCATCAGCACTTTTCAGCTTCTCTTGAGCATCTGTTGATGTTTGTGAAGATGGAGGTCCTGTCAAAATAGAATTATAGATTTCTTCATCTATTGCAATCATATATAATTTAATTCTAGCTTGCCATAAAGAAAATCTATTTAGATTACAGATTGGTGGATTTGAAAATTCTACTTGTGCCATTAGATCTTAGAAAAACCCTAAGAACTAATTGATCTTTAGGATTCAGGTGTTAGCCTGTATAAATAATCAACTACCCTCTGATACTAATTGAAAGTCCAATTGAGTATCAGTTGAAGGTGATTAATATAATCAACCTTGGTTTGATACCAATTGAAAGTGAAGGTTAGTTCTTAAATTAAAACTTTTTGTGGGTTATTTCAAAATAGTGATATATAAAAATATGTATAATGCTGAGTGAGTTATAAAACTAAAATAAGAAAGCACAGCAACACAGCACAACAAAAGAATCACATCACAGATGACACAAAGATATATAGTAGTTCCCCACTAAACCTAGGTACATCTACTCTTCTACCACACTTGGTAGGAATCCACTACAGGTTGTTGATCAGGTGCCCTGCCACCAAGGGAGTTTTGATCAGGTGTCCACACACCAAGTGAGCTTTTGATCAGGTGCTCTAACCCAACTATAGGTTTTTGATCAGGTGCCCTGCCACCAATGGCTGTAACTTTTGAAGGGGGTTATAACCCTGTACAAGATGAAAAGGGAAAAGAATATATTGTTCTTCTCTTTCTAAGAAGACTCTAGAGATGCAGATGGTGTTGTTGAGATTGGATCTTTGAAGATGATGTTGAAGCGCTCCCCCTGTCTAGTTCATAGAATATCTCCCCCTGAGCAATTGCATCATATGGAGCTTCATTAAAGAACTTCTTAAGAGTTTCTTCAGAACAACTCCCATTGTCAAAGGAAAGTGTCTCCCCCTAACAAAAAAGAGCTTCTTCAAGACATCTCCCCCCGCCTAGTCTCAGGAAGACCTGGAGCTAGGCGCCTAGAAGAAGGGAATTTTGAGGAGGTAGGGAAGGATGTCATCTTTATATTGCTATTATTCCTCCAAAATGAAATAGAGATCAAGTGCAAAGGGAACTATAAAGAGAAGCAATTCTGTAGGCATTCAGATAATCAGAAAAACTTAGTTTGATATTGAAGGGAATGAGGGGATAAATATAAGATTTAATTTTGAATTGATCAACCTTGTGGAGGCTTCTTCTTCTGATTGTAAATACTCTTTTTCTTCTGATTGCAAAGAGAAGCAAAAAGAAGCAGATCTACAGAGTTCTTAATAAGAACGACATATATTATTTATCTTCTTTTTGCTAACTCTTCTCTGCAGATCATCTTCATACTGAGACACCAATCAAGATCATTTGCTCAGGATCAAAACTGCAGAAGAAGAAAAAGAGTATTTATAATCAGAAGAAGATTCCTCCACAAGCTGTCATCAATTTCAATCAGACAGGGGGAGCTCTTCAACATCATCTTCAAAGATCCAATCTCAGCAACACCATCTGGATCTCTAGAGTCTTTTTAGAAAGAGAAGAACAACATATTCTTTTCCCTTTTCATCTTGTACAGGGTTATAACTCCCTTCAAAAGTTACAGTCATTGGTGGCAGGGCACCTGATCAAAAACCTGTAGTTGGGTTAGAGCACCTGATCAAAAGCTCACTTGGTGTGCGGACACCTGATCAAAACTCCCTTGGTGGCAGGGCACCTGATCAACAACCTGTAGTGGATTCCTACTAAGTGTGGTAGAAGAGTAGATGTACCCAGGTTTAGTGGGGAACTACTATATATCTTTGTGTCATCTGTGATGTGATTCTTTCGTTGTGTTTGTTGTTGTGCTTTCTTATTTTAGTTTTATAACTTACTCAGCATTATACATATTTTTATATATCACTATTTTGAAATAACCCACAAAAAGTTTTAATTTAAGAACTAACCTCCACTTTCAATAGGTATCAAAGCAAGGTTGATTATATTAATCACCTTCAACTGATACTCAATTGCACTTTCACCATTTGTGGTGGTTATGAATCCTATGTCCTAGGGACTGGGTGCGTAGTACCAGAAAGCTGTAAGCATGTGATTGTAGAGCATAGTTGATGGCCCATGTGTGTTCTATTGATAGCGACAGGCGGTAGTGTTACCGCTGGCAGTAGCTCCAGTGAGAGAATTGTTAAGCATGAGGGCCAGTGTCTCTAGCTTCGTTGGCCTTGAGTGCCAATAGCAGGAACATGGGGAAGCCATACTCGCATCGGGCAGAGCTGATCTAGATGATTTGAGCATGGGAAAAGCTAAACCCAACCTGTCCCATAACTGGTCAGTGAAGAGGTCGCCCCTCGGTGCACTGAAGTAATTTTTGGAAAGGAACCATAAGGCATGATGACCTTGATGGTAAAGCTCATAACCATCTACGTAAGCGGGGCATAGGATGGTAGTGCAACTCGGGGAGTAGACTGAATGATTGTCATGAGTGCACAAAGCGTGTGGTCGTGAGTGCCTATGTTTGTGATGCTTGTAGTGCTTAAACGCGCTCTTGAGATAAATGTTGTTGATGCTTGCTTGCAGGGAAGGAGTACCGCCTCCCCGAGAATGGGGCGGAGTCGTTATAAGCCTTGGTTAGTTAAATCTAATCGGTTACTTGTTTGCCAGGTTTTGTGGAAATGTGCTTATACAAGTGCTAGCGAGCCAAACGGAACATAGCGGGTTGGAACCCCAGATGATGCACTATGCAGGCCCTCGAAGGCCCAAGTTTTGTTACTATTTTTCTTGTGTTTCCGACCTGCGTGCCGATGTTAGTAAATCACATGTATTGTAGTAAATCTTACAAATAAAGTTGTTGTATTGCATTCCTACTTTATATAATGGACATGTATGTAAACTGGTTTTGATTTAATAAAATGCTTCCATTGAATAACTATGTTGTATACTGAGATGGTTTGTTTAAACTATTTTAAAAACTAATATGTGACTCTCTTACCTATTCGTTTAATATGGAATGGGGTCCCAGCCGGACCTACTGATATATTTTATGTAACAAGGAGGGTGTTACAAATTGGTGATGAGGAATGAAAGAACTCCATAGTTAAGCGTGTTCGGGCTAGAGTTGTCATGGGATGGGTGACCTCCTGGGAAGTCCATGTGCTGCCATTTAACTGAATCATTCCTCATGAAAAAGGGGTCTGCGGCCACCAACAACCCACTGCATGTGCCTTGTGGTGGGACAGAGAGGGGTTGGGGTGAATGGTCTGCAGACCGGTTGAGTCTAAACGCTTTCGAGCAGGTTGCTGGGGGTGTCGGTGGTCATCCTTGCGAGTTGTATGCTGGGGAGACTGTTACATGGGAACCCATATAGATTCAAATATTTTGGATAATGAGATTTTTGGAACCCAAATATGGCGAGGTGTGCAAAGTTTTGTTTTCACCTTACAAGAAAATTATTTATGCCCAAATTTTGAACTTACAGAGTGCTTAATGTAAGGTGTGCTTACATGAGAGAGTAATCGACTAGGTGTTGGTTAACAAATTTTATAGCACTAGTAGAGCTCTTACAAAAACCACTAGAAAACTAGACATGAAAGATTTTTTATCAGTTGACATTTGAAAATATAATTTTAAAGAATCCAGTTTATTAGTGAGGACATTATTTTCATCAATCTATTGTTCAATATACTCTTTTGCAATAAAAAATACTTTTTCAAAAACCTTAATTTTCTTAAGTTTATTACAATCAATACAAGGTATAGATTTATCAACTATTGAGCATGGGGTAAAATGAACAATGGGAATTGCTTTTTATTTTTATTTTCTAAACATAACATAGAATTTATATTTTTTTTACATTTAAATTTTATGTTTAGCAAAATCAAGCGCATGAGATGTAGAAAATGATGTAGATTCATGAAAAGATTATTTCATTGTGCTTATAGTGCAATTAGAAGAACTATCATTTAAATCATTTGATGAACTACTGGTTTCCCTTCTACTTGGTGTCCATGACATAGATACATCCAAATAAGAATCCACTTGAGATATTGAACAAGTGTGCACACTTTTTGCATTTAATGGATTCTTTAAATTTTGAATTATTTTAGCACCCGTGGAAAGAGAATCATAAGTATTTTCAAAAAAACCAGATGTTGAAAGTTGTTCTAAAAAAGAACATGTTTAAGTATAGTTTTGTCAACAACACAAAATAAATAATTCATAGCATTAGCAATTAGACTACATTCATTTTTCTCAAATTCATTAAAGTCAGTTGTTGGCTTAGGAATTAGAATATTGTTATTAACAATAGATGGTGCGATATTCTAATTAATAGTCATATTCGACACATCAATATCAATAAAAATAAGAACATTTAAATTAATTTTTTTTCCATTTATTATAATGACTCGTGATGAATAATTGAGGTATTAACATAGATCTATCATAACCATTCACCGGCTCTCTAAGGGTTTTCATCTAATACTCTATATTGTTAATCCTAATAAGAATAACCTGGCTTTGATAAAGCTTGTAGGGTCATATGACGTCCTTAAGGGGGGTTAATAGGGAATTGTTAATTTTATTAAAAATTCTTTTCATTAATTAATTTGTTGAATATTATTATAATGATTTTAGTAGAGAAAACAAGTTCAAATTATATTTAATAAAAATTACAAAACTTGGATTTTCATGATGATGAATATTAAGACTATCTTTTTTACTCTATTGACTTTCTAAACTGACTCAACCCTTGAACTGATTTGTCTTAGCCTATAAATCCACAAATATGCCTTAAGTCCCCTAAACCTCAGCCTAGTCGCCAACATAAGGCAAATTTGTTGCCCTAAGTCCTGCCCAGGACTAGTCGCCAACACAAGGGTGAATTATTGCAATCGAACAAAAAAGAGATACCAAAATACAATCGTAGAGAAAAATAATTCTGAAATCGAAACTCCTTAAAAGGATTTTTGAAGGCGATGTTGTTGGGGAAATGATTTATCTTAACCCTTAAAAATGAGTAGAATATAAATTCTAAGAATGAAAAATTAGTCTAAGTAAATATGCGTCGAATAGGATTCGACGCAACGTCGAAGTATAGTTCGACGTTCCTCTCAGAATGAGTCGAAGTAGCTCTAAACATAATTCGACGTAACCGATGTCGACGTAACTCTGGCTTCTAGTCGACGTATCGAGTGAAGTCGACGTATCTTAGCCGACGCACCTTCCATATTCTCCTCTCGATGTCCAGCCAGTCTGAAATCGATGCTTCCATCGAATAGTAATCGGCGTACGTCGATTTCTATGTCAAATTCAAAACACGCCAGATTTCTTTCCTTCTATCTGTAGATCTGAATTTTATGGAATGATATTATTCTTTTCTAGCCGTTTTGAATCAGTCTTTCCTTCTAATTGATTCTTGGCTAAATTGATTAAGTTTATTATGGATATTATTTGAAATCAGAATGATCTCTTTCCTTCTACAGAAATATTGATTATGGAATCTTTTCTCTCTTACCATTTCTCTAAATTGCTAATTGATTATTCTCATATAGTATTCTTTGAATAAATAGAGATATAAATAAGAGGGAAGTCGGCAGTGAAGAACAAGAAGTGATCCACTCCATACATTTGAAATAGAGGAAAAGCTCCCAAGAGAAAAGTGAGAAAAGCTGAGAGAAGTGATAGTGTGCTTAAGCCAACAACAAGCCTTCTTCTTCCTCTCTTTCTGAAGCCATACTGCTGCAATCTCTGATAGCTCTCATTGAAAGAGAAATAGGCCTATAATCTCCTTCTCACTATAGAAGAGAGATTTCATTCACTATTTCTTGTGCTTCTAATCTTTTTGCTAGGAAGAAGATTCCTTCTTGTTTCAATTACTTCTTCTACTTCTTCCTCTTCTTCTTAATTTCATTTTCAAATTGTGTAAAAGAGTTTTTAGAACCTCTCTTCAAAAAATTCAGTTGTACTGGTTCTAAGAGTCTCCTTATCAAAAGACTCAGGCTGGTTCTAGGAGTCTTCTTATCAAAAGACTCAGTGCAAGATAGTGAATTCCTACCAAGGGGGTAGAAGAGTGGACTACCCAAAGTTTGGGGAACCACGATATTTTTTTGTGTTGTGTTGTGATTTTCATTTTGCTATTTCTTTCTTTATTTACTTAATTCTTGTTGGTGTGTGGGAAGCTTAACTCTGTGATTATTACACATATATATATATTTGTTAACTTTGCACAAAGTAACTTTAAATCTCTATTCACCCCCGCCCTCTAGAGAATTCTAGTTTGGTTAACTGTGCACTTTCAATTGGTATCAGAGGGAGGTTGATCTAAAAAGGATAACTCCTTGATCAAATAGATCCTACCTCATATATATATATATATATATATATATTTCTAAAAACTATTTCTCACATGGCATAAATCAAAGATTATGCTTCCACCAGACCACCAATTTGCAACCTTGAAAAGTTTGCACTTTGGAAAACAAGAATTAAAATTTATCTAAACTCTATTGATGGAGAATTATTTGATGTTATTATGACAGGTCCTCCCAAGCCATTCAAGAAGGACTCAAGTGGAAAGGTCACACATACACTTGCTCCAAAGGCTGAATGGACAGATGAAGAAAAGAGAGCTCATGCATGTGATGCCAAGGCTATGAATATCTTAGTCTCAACCCTCTCAGATGAAACCTTCCAAAAGATTGTTGAATGTGAGTCAGCTAAGGAAATATGGGAAGCTCTCACTAAAATGGTAGAAGGGAGTGCTGATGAGAGAAAAGATAGAAAGGCATTACTCATCTCTAAATATGAAAACTTCCAGAAGAAAGACAGTGAAAGTGTTGCTGACATGTATGCCAGATTCAGCCTCATAACAAATGAGTTAATAACACTTGAGAAGGACATATCTCTCACTGAGATAAATGACAAATTGCTAACTTGCTTCCCTAGCTCTTGGGACTCAAGAATTTGGCCAATTAGAGACTCCAGAAGCCAAAATGAAATCTCAACAGATGTTCTGTTGGGTAAATTAAGATCATATGAACAGTTGTTGAAAATAAGAGCTGAGAAAGAAGTGAAAGAAAAGACTCCTTCACTCTCAAAGGAAAAGAGTATTGCCTTAAAGGCCACTGCAGATGAACCCTCTACAAGTGATGAGGAGCTGATCAGTTTACTGGCCAAAAGGTTCAAAAAGTGGATCAAAATAGAAGGGTCCAGAAGGAGAGATTCAAAAACCAGGTATAACAAAACCCCTACTAAAGAGATTATATGTTACTCTTGCAGGAAACCTGGACACATTGCACCTGAATTTCCTAAAGAATTCAGCTATAAGAAAGATCTGAAAAGAACAGATCTAAAGAAAAAGAAGAAAGAGAAAGGATTCATTACTCAATCATGGAGTGATTCAGAATCTGAAGAAAGTACCTCATCTGAAAATGACCATGAAGAGGCTAAGCAAGAGGAAACCTGTTTGATGGCCACTGAGAAGCATGATGATAAATCTCTGGTAAATATATCTGACGATATAGATTTTTCTTCTACTTATTTCAAAAATAATTTCAAATAATTTTGTTTAGATCAAGTCAAATATGAGAAAGAAATAAAAAGGCTAAGTAATGAATTAAACAATCTCAAACAAATGGATACACAATAGAAAAACTATGAGCTCAGTCAAGAACTCTCTAGATCAGAGGAGCTGCTAGATAAAATAAATACTGAAAATCAAACACTGAAAAATGAGCTAGCAAAGGCAAAATCCTTTGAAGATTCTCTAAATGGCAGAAGTCAAAAACTCAAGAAAATCTCTGAAAATCTCACTAATAGATTTAGACAACTAGAGTTTAATACTAACTTAAAACACAGGCCTCAGTCACCCAACAAACTTGTCTGGAGACATCCTATCCACTTCACTAGGAAGAATAATCTCATAGAAGAAGAATCATAAGAAAACCCAGAAACAACCACTGTTTTCAATAAAAATAACTTCATTATGTATGAAGGAATCCTAGGTAAATATCCTCTGAAAAGAAACAAATTTGTGACGAATCAGTATCGACGTACGTCAAATTCTACTCGACGCAACTCAAATAATACGTCGACTCCCAATCAATGCAACCTCTACTATGCTTCGACTAAAAGAGAACACAGAATTAAGGAAGCGTCGACTTCGACTCGACGCAACCTTAAACATACGTCGAATTCATATCGACGCAACCAATTTAACAGAAATATCTCCTTTTCCAAAAAGTCTTCTCAATCCATTTCTTTTTATTATGAATACTATTTCTGCAATATTACTAATGACTGTTGGTATGATAAGCCAACACTCCTAAAGAAGAAAGGGTATTCTGAAAAACCAACTTACTCTTTCATTGAACCTTTTTCTGTTGGGAGGAAGGGACCCCATCTTAGCAGGGTCCAAACTAATGTTTAACATCTTATGTGCAGATGTAACACACATTGAGGCTGGTGTGGTACTTCGATAGTGGATGCTCCATGCACATGACAGGGTACAACAATTTATTAACCAACTTTGAAGATAGACATGGACAATCAGTGACGTTTAGAGACTCTAGTTGTGGGCAAACCAGGGGCTTTGGAGATTTCAAAGAAGGGAAAGTTACCTTCAAGAATGTGGCAGTAGTCAAAGGACTGAAGCACAATCTGATAAGTTTAAGTCAGATATGTGACAGAGGTAAGTATGAGGTAAAATTCACCACACTATTTTGCCATATTATTGATGCCAAGACTGGTGCCATAGTACTCAATGGAATTAGAAAAGGGAAAGTATATATAGTAGACTTAGCTCCACACCCACAGAAGTTTGTTTGTTTAACAATATTATTGAGAAAAGTGAATTATGGCGTATAAGACTGGGTCATCTAAACTACAAAACCATTAGTAAACTAGCAAAGAATAACCTAGTCAGAGGCCTACCAAAGGGTAGGTACTCTAAGGATTCTCCATGTAGACCTTGCCAACTAGGAAAATAGACCAAATCATCCTTCAAACCAATTGGTAAGGATGACTCTCCAGGATTCTCTAACTACTGCACATGGATATCTTTGGTCCCATATCCACTCAGAGTTTAGGTGGAAAGTCTTATACTATAGTCATTGTGGATGACTATTCTAGATTTAGCTGGGTATTCTTTCTAAGGGCTAAGTCTGAAACCCACAAGATTCTCTCAAGATTCATAAGACAGATTCAATCTGAATTCAATACTCATGTTTCCATAATCAGAAGTGATCATGGGACTGAATTTGAAAATCAGTTAATCTATAGTTTCTGTGAGGATGTAGGTATCAAACAAAGCTTCTCAGCACCTAGAACTCATCAACAAAATGGAGTTGCTGAAAAAAAGAATAGATCCTTAATTGAATCAGGAAGGACCATGCTTGCAGAATCAGGATTACCAAAAACCTTCTGGGCTGAAGCAGTCAACACTGCAAACTATGTTCTAAATAGAAGCCTCATACATAAAACTAAGTCAAAAACTCCATATGAGCTTCTGAAGGGAAAAACACCCATTGTTAAATACTAAAATTTTTGGATGTGCTTGCTTTATCCTAAATAATGGGAAAGATCATCTTGCCAAGTTTGACAAGAAGTCTGATGATGGAATATTTTTGGGGTACTCATCATCTAGTAAAGCTTATAGATGCTATAACAGGAGAACTCTCAAAATTGAAGAATCCATGCACATTATATTTAATGAAACTAACATGCTGATTAAGGGGGAGGAAACTTCCACCAGTCCTTTTCCACAGGAAAACAGCAGCATAGAGACTCGGCTTGAACATCTGACTCTAAAGAACACAGACACTGGGAAAGAAAACCAGCTACAGGAACCAAGTGAGGAGTCTGAACAAGAAGATGAAGAAGGTTCAGAAAAGAGCAATCAAAACCAACTCTCACAAGAGAACATGGTTCAGGAGGAACAGTTGGACAATGATCCCATTGTTAATGAGGAAGAAGAGCATCTGACAAATCCAAGCAAGATAGGGATCAATATGAAAAATCATCCTCAATCCCAAGTAATTGGAGATCCCAATACTGGAGTAAGAACAAGACACCAAGTCTCTAGTGGGATGATGCTCCAATGCTTCTTATCACAAATTGAACCAAAGAAGTTTGAAGAAGCAAATTGTGATCCTCACTAGATCATAGCCATGCAAGAAGAACTAAGCCAATTTGAGAGAAACAAAGTGTGGAACTTAGTTGAGAGACCAAGAAACTACCCAGTTATTGGTACAAAGTGGGTATACAGAAACAAACTGGATTCCACTGGAGTAATTGTCAGGAATAAGGCAAGACTTGTAGCACAAGGATACAGACAAGAAGAAGGAATAGACTACAATCAAACCTTTGCTCCAGTAGCCAGATTGGAAGCAATCAGACTCTTTCTTTCCTATGCTGCTTTCATGAAGATGAAAGTCTACCAGATGGATGTCAAGAGTGCTTTTCTGAATGGTGACCTTCAAGAAGAGGTATATGTAGAGCAACCACCAGGTTTTATCAATCCCTCCTCTCCTAACTTTGTTTATAAACTTAATAAAGCTCTTTATGGTCTTAAGAAAGAACCTAGAGCTTGGTATGAAACTCTCTCCAACTTCCTGATAGAAAATTCTTTTGAAAGAGGTAAAGTAGATAAAACACTTTTTACTAGAACCCACAAGAATAAACTCCTGCTTGTTCAAATCTATCTAGATGACATCATCTTTGGCTCAACCCATCCCAAACTCTGTAAAAGATTTGCTAATCTAATACAATCTAAATTTGAAATGAGTAATATAGGATAACTCTCTTATTTCTTAGGGCTACAAGTAAAACAATGCAGTGAGGGGATCTTTGTCTCACAATCTAAATACACTAAAGAGTTAATCAAAAAGTTTGGTATGGAATCAGCATCTACCATGAAAACACCTATGGCAACTAATGCCATCATAGAAAAGGATGATAAGGGAAAATCAGTAGATAAAAAGACCTATAGGGCAATCATAGGTTCCCTTCTCTATCTAACAGCTAGCAGACCTGACATTATGTTTGCCACCTGCATATGTGCTAGATTTCAGGTTGATCCAAAAGAATCCCATCTCTCCACTGTAAGAAGAGTTCTTAGATACCTAAAGGGAACACCTGAACTAGGTTTATGGTACTCAGCAAAAACCAACTTTGAATTAACAGGTTTCTCAGATGCAGACTATGCTGGTTGTACGATTGATAGAAAAAGCACATCTGGTACTTGCCAATTCCTAGGTGACAGATTAATATCATGGTTCAGTAAGAAACAAACCTCAGTCTCAACCTCAATAGCTGAAGCTGAATATATAGCTGCTGGGAGCTGTTGTTCACAAATCATATTGATGCAAAATCAGCTTCTTGACTATAAATTGGAAATCAGTAACTCTAAAATCTATTGTGATAGTTCTAGTGCTATATCCATAGCATCCAACCCAGTCCTTCATAGTAGAACCAAACATATTGAAATCAGACATCACATTCTTAGAGACAATGTGGAAAAAGGCAAGATAACCTTAGAATATATTCCTACTGATAGCCAAAGAGCAGACATTTTCACCAAACCCTTGGATGAAACTAAGCAAACTTACTTCATCAACACCTTAGGAATGCTTGATGGAAGCTTGTAAAAATCATTGTTGGGTAAATCTAAAAGAAGTCAGAAAAACTAAGAGAGCACTTGAAGATACGTCGATTACCTATCGACGCACCGTCGAAAAGAACTCAGTGCTAACATTGATTTCTTAACAGACAAAGATACGTCGATCCCTTCTCGACATACAATCGACTTGATATCGACGCAAATCTGTGAACATGTCGACAGGTCACTAGGCTGACAAAAATTCAATGGAGCGTCGACTCCATATCGACGCATGCGTTGACTTCATGATAAAACTGGAAACAAATCTTTCCTTCCTCTTTCGACGATTGGTTTACCTAATATACCTCGATTTCTGTTTCCTTTTCGACGCCTCACCTACTTTACATAATACCTTATATTTCATAAACTCCTCTCCCAAACCGCCAAAAACTTCATCTTCTACCTTTCTACCTGCATCAATGGCGCCGACTCCTGTTCAATCTGCCATCATCCAAGCAATAAATGATGCTCTGGAATAACTCGTGAATGAATTTCAGACATGACTAAACAACTTCTCAAACGAGTGTGCCGCCATGCTAACTACCTGTGAAGCCAAACTGGCCAACCTGTCTGCTTCTCTTCCTGAGCTTCATGTTCTTCTTAAAGAACAACCTCTGTCGCCAAAAGGGTGTACATCCTTTATACAGGATATAAACCAGGGGGAGGGTTGCTCCAGAAACCCCCCCTATTCAGGTTCTATATTCTCTTAAAGCTCAGGGCTAACTCTTCTCTAATCTCTAAATACTATCTCTAAGTATTAAACCAACTTCAGTTTTTCTTTTACCATAGGCTCAAATCTTCTCCAATCACTCTGATTACACCTTCAACAAACACTTTTGTGAATGCTCCTCCTACCATACAGAAGGAGACCATGCTGTGGATTTAGCATTCAGAGTAGATGCCCCATATATTCAGGGGGAGATTGTTGCAGTACAAAATACAGAAGTCCAGGGGGAGGAAGAAACAGCTACTTCTGATGACCTAAAAGGGCAAGTCTGGATTGAGGCACCCTTTTGTGTGGAAGAATATCAGCATCACTCTCCTGGCTTCTCTGCTAGCTATATCAAACTAAAGACACCCCTACTTGAGGATATTCCTCCAGAAGAGATTGAAGGAGAGAAACAGTCCTCAGCACAGTCTACTCTACCAGAGGACATTTTGACACCTGTTACAGAACAAATTCCCTCTCCTACAAAAGTTCCTTCTCCACCTTCTCCTTCTAAAGAGAAAACTACATCTCCACCTCTTCCTCTTCCACCACTTCAACCTCCTTCTCTACCTCCTCTACTACCTTTACCTCCACAAATGCTACCTAGGGAAAGACCAAGAGGACAAATGAAAAGAAGAAGAGAAGCCATCCATCATTGGCAAAAATTCTCCAAAGAAGAAAGGAAAGACTATGCAAAGGAAAAGAAATACAGAAAGGCTGTTGAGGAGATAAAAAGGTTTGAAAGAATGCCTAATATCACTCCTAACAGTCCTGTAAAGGAGTACCATGATCCTGACATGGAAAAGAGGCATGAAGAAATAAGAGAAAGAGAGTTGTATGAATTTGAAGCAGCAATGAAAGAGACAAAGGATAAGAGGAATATCTGGATGGAAAAGATCAAGAAGGGGATGACCAGAGAACAGATTCTTGCTGAATCTTCCATCAAACTTCCAAAGAAATTATTTGATGTTGAAGCATATCAGAAGAAAAATCCTCAGGCAGGGCTTATCCTAGACAAAGGACAGAAGCACAAAAGGGGTATAGGGTGTTCAGAAGATATCTACATTCCCTATAAAAAGCCTAATAAGCCAGTAGGATTAGACAAATGACATAGTTCACCCTGGAAAGGGAAAGGAAAAGTGTCTGAGAGTCCTGAGAAACAAGAATTAGAGAAGAAGAGAAAATATAGGCCCAAGGTTGACAACAAGGGACCATCTGAGCCCAAATCTACACAAAAGAAACCTAATAACATTACAATTGAAATGATTGATGAAAAAGCAACAATTATCATTAGTAAGGGCTATTCCATAAATGACACCCTTCCTGATGCTGAAAAGATCCTGGCAAAGCTGCATACAATTATCAGAAATGTTCAGGAGCATCCTGATAAAGCCAGGCCCTACATTTTTGAAGCTATTGAAAATTTATCCAAGAAACTTTACTCTGCCTTTGTCAACTTCATGTATAACAAGAAGTTCTTAGTTTAAATCTTATGAAAGATACTTACATGTTACATGTTTTCTTTCCCTATTTTCTTCTGAGTACTTAACATATTTCTTTTCTATATATGAATGCCTTGATGTGTTGATTAAAAGCCGATACAATTTCTCCCTGAATAGGGTTAAGACAAATAGGGGGAGATTGTTGGGGAAATGATTTATATTAACCCCTAAAAATGAGTAGAATATAAATTCTAAGAATGAAAAATTAGTCTAAGTAAATATGCGTCGAATAGGATTCGACGCAATGTCGAAGTGTTGTCGACGTTCCTCTCAGAATGAGTCGAAGTAGCTCTAAACAGAATTCGACGTAACCTATGTCAACGTAACTTTGACTTCTAGTCGACGTATCTAGTGAAGTCGACGTATCTTAGTCGACGCACCTTCCATATTCTCCTCTCGACGTCCAGCCAGTCTGAAATTGACGCTTCCGTCAAATAGTAATCGACGTACGTCGATTTCTATGTCAAATTCAAAACACGCCAGATTTCTTTCCTTCTATCTGTAGATCTGAATTTTATGGAATGATATTATTCTTTTCTAGCCGTTTTGAATCAGTCTTTGCTTCTAATTGATTCTTGGCTAAATTGATTAAGTTTATTATGGATATTATTTAAAACCAGAATGATCTCTTTCCTTCTACAGAAATATTGATTATGGAATCTTTTCTCTCTTACCATTTCTCTAAACTGCTAATTGATTATTCTCCTATAGTATTCTTTGAATAAACAGAGCTATAAATAAGAGGGAAGTCGGCAGTGAAGAACAAGAAGTGATCCACTCCATACATTTGAAATAGAGGAAAAGCTCCCAAGAGAAAAGTGAGAAAAGCTGAGAGAAGTGATAGTGTGCTGAAGACAACAACAAGCCTTCTTCTTTCTCTCTTTCTGAATTCATACTGCTGCAATCTCTGATAGCTCTAATTGAAAGAGAAAAAGGCCTACAATCTCCTTCTCACTATAGAAGAGAGATTTCATTCACTATTTCTTGAGCTTCTAATCTTCTTGCTAGGAAGAAGATTCCTTCTTGTTTCAATTACTTCTGCTACTTCCTCCTCTTCTTCTAAATTTCATTTTAAAATTGTGTAAAAGAGTTTTTAGAATCTCTCTTCAAAAAATTCAGTTGTACTGGTTCTAAGAGTCTCCTTATCAAAAGACTCAGGCTGGTTCTAAGAGTCTCCTTATCAGAAGACTCAGTGCAAGATAGTGAATTCCTACCAAGGGGGTAGAAGAGTGGACTACCCAAAGTTTGGGGAACCACTATATTTCTTTGTGTTGTGCTGTGATTTTCATTTTGCTATTTCTTTCTTTATTTACTTAATTCTTGTTGGTGTGTGGGAAGCTTAACTATGTGATTATTACATATACATATATATTTGTTAACTTTGCACAAAGTAACTTTAAATCTCTATTCACCCCCCTCTAGAGAATTCTAGTGTGGTTAACTATGCAGTTTCAGATGTCGAAGGTGGGCTCTAGATCTTCATCATAGGTGTGCTAGTTCTTTGTCTGGAATAAGCTTTAACGAAAAGTGTCTTTGGAATATTTTTATAATTGATGCATGGGTGTCCTGGTTCTCCTCTAGAGTTCTGTGATGAAGAGGCTCTCCAAAATATTCGTGGTTACTTCTGTCATCTTGAGAGAAAGAGCTCAATAATATTTAAATAGAACTTTGTGTGTATGGTCGAGCAGTAGTGCAAATACATTGATTTCTCAATCATTTGCTCTAAATTTGGAAGTTGGGATGTCATTTTAGGAAAGATTTATCGCAACGCGATAAGTCTATCTCTAAAATGATATATTTGTGCGCCAAAATGATATCATATGCTTCATTTGGTTGCCAATCATTCTTGGATTGATGGAGTTGCATAAACGTTATCGTCGAGCGATAACACTATCGTGGCACAGTAAACCTATCCATATTTAGATCCTTACTCCCTCCAAGTCCTCTTAACTTACTCCTTGATAGCTGGTCATTCTTGTACGATTAATACCATGGGAGGTAAAAGTATCGTCAGTGGTAGGTGATAGTTCTTTCCATATCTGTCAATGTGTGCCTCAAACATGCTCCAATGTATGTGTCTTCATTTTACTTATAAGGCTTACACACTATAAAAACAAGCAAGATAGATCAAATACAAATTAGGATTTGTTATTCTCAAACCAAGACATGAAGAACTAATTTACCAACAACCTCAAACCCTATAAGTACACAAACGTGAAGTAGGAAGTATATAATGCACAGTAGAGTAATAATCATCAACTACTCTAAACATATGAAGGCTCAGATTTTAAACATACTCTAGGATGAGCAAGCAAATAAAGTGATCCTAATATGAAATAAGTATGATGGATGGAATTGACTGAAGACTCACTACAACCCCTAACACATCATTATATGAATCTATCAATTCATTTACAAAACATCAAGGTGATCGGGTGTTGGGAATCTTGCCCTCATGATTCCTGATTTGAAGAAGACACCAAGTCAAGAAAACTTCACTTTGTATTTGATCACATCTCTAGTTCATGATCTCAGGAAAATAGAAGTACAATGTCGTCGAAAAGGACTGGGCATGTCATCAGCAAAGTATGTTTGTCGTCGTGATGATGAGCAAAGCAAATAAGAAGGATCATGGTGGTTATCGTCGTGATAACATGCTCGTGCAGAGATCGATGTGACGCCAATCAGATATCACACAATGATATCAGGATGCTGATAAAATATCGGAAAGAAGACTTGAGCTGATGAAGGAGCAATATCGAAGATATCAAGGGAAGGAATGTCGTCGTGAAGATTCAAGGTTGTCGACATCATCAAGAAGAAGCCTTATAATTGAAAAGGCTAAGTCAAGAAGTATCATCGACATCGGGGTAAAGAAGTGTTGACGTCGATAAAGCCAAGGAAGAATAGATGTTGTCGAGAAGAAGCCTTATCATCGGAATGTTGAAATTGTTGAAGTGGAAGTTTGGAGACTTTTGGACCTGGGCAGTCTGGGAGGAGGTCGGGCGGTCTGGCGTGACCGCACGACTTGGTGGTCTGCCTCTGCGGTCTGGCTTGTCTTAGCCTAGCTGCAGTCTCCTGGCTTGATCACTGGTATCTGGTCCAAGGCGGCTGAAGGTGGAAGCCGCGCAGTCTGTCTCTGACCGCATGGCGGGTTGTTCATCTTCAGGTGTGCGCAGTCTGTGCGTGACCGCGTGGCGGGCTGTCTTCTTCAAGGCTGTGGCGGTCTGGTATGACCGCACAACTTGTTCTAGGTTTTCTTTAGAATGCGGTATCGTGTTTGACCGGGCTTTCTGGTGGTGTTCGCGGACTAAGGTTCTTAGTCGTGCGGTCTCAGGTTGCGGTCTCAGGAGGAGACTAGTATGCAAGCTGGACGCTATTCGCGGTCTCAGGTGGAGACCGGCATGCGGACAGGAGTTCGCGGTCTGTTGGCGAACTGGCTGTGTTCGCGGTCTCTGGCGAACACAGGGGGTGAACAACTTCGGGCGGTCTGGCGATCTCTCTTGGAGTCGTGATCTGCTGTGAGAGTGGCGGTCTCTCATAGTTGAGGTTGAAGCTCGCGAGTTCACCAAAATGAAGCAGGAGTTCTGTTGCTGATCGCGCGGTGTGACTGGTCAGGTCGCGCGGTCTGGAGGGTGGTGATCCTATCTCATAGGGTGGTGACTGGATCAGGTCTCACGCCTATAAATAGGACCCATCGACAATAATAATTAAGACACACCAAGTGTAAGCCGAGTTCTCTTCTTTCCTGCGGTCTCTATTTGTTTGACCGGGCGGTCTGTTGATTGAACTCTTCTTGTGCAGCTTCTGCGGATAGTGTGGGCAGCAGCGATCACCTCGTCCTCTGAAAGTGTTCGGGCGGTCTGCGGCTTGGAGTTGTGGTGCTGGAGTTCGGGATAATCAGGAGTTCGAAAGAAGGAGTGCGGTTTGGTGGTGTTCTGTGATCGGCAGGTCGCTGCGGTCTGGCAGCTTGCTCAAGTCACATGGAGGTCGCGCGGTCTGAGCGGCTCAAGTTATCTTCAACTTTGTTATTTTCTCTTTGGTGTTTGTGCTGGCGAAATCATGTCTCGCCAAGCATGCCTTGCCTTGTAATTGAAGTACTGCTATCAATAAAGATTTCTTGTTTGCCTCCATTTGCTTCTGGTTGTTTGGCTTGTGAACATTAAGTTGACTAACTCCTGCTCGCTTCATAAAGATTCGAAAAATTTCACATGGTATCAGAGCTAGGTTGGAGTGGTTGAGCAGTGAGTAACTTAGAGTAGCCATCGCCTTTGTGAAGAAGGAACCAGTGGTAGAGCAATGGAAGCGAGAGGTCTTGGAATTGAGATGCTTACATAGACTAACTTTAAGAAGTGGAAGTCGTGTATGCAAAGCTATCTTCTAGGTGAGGACCTCTGGGAGTTAGTTGGAGGAGATCAGACGCAGGAAGTTGTCCCGGAAGGGGATAATGGGGCAGAGGTGAGAACTTGGAGGACGATGAATGTGAAGGCGGAGTTCACTCTGAAGAGAGCAATTTCACCTGATCTGTTTGATCACATTTTGGGGTGTGGATCAGCTGCGGAGATCTGGAGAGCCCTGGATGGGCTGTTTAACAAAAATAATGTAGCAAGGCTACAGTTCTTAGAGAATGAGCTGGCAAGGTCGGCTCTGGGTGATCTTTCTATTTCCACTTTCTTTCTGAAGATGAAGAACTTGTGCGCTGAAATCTCAGCATTGGATCCTAATGAGCCAATCTCTGAGGCGAAGCTGAAGAGGCACATTATCCGCAGCTTGCGGAAGGAGTATGTTACCTTTGTGACGTCGGTGCAGGGATGGGCAAATCAGCCGTCTCTGTTGGAGCTGAAGAACTTGCTTACATCGCAAGAAAGTTTGGCAAGGCAGATGGCGGGGATGTCAGTGGCTGGGGGAGATGGCGAAGTGCTCTTCTCAGGCAAGAAGAAGAAGTGGGATAAGAAGAAGAAGACCGTTGGAGGAGGCTATGGGCCTTCAACTTCTGGGCAGCAGGAAAGGGGGTATGCTCCCAAGGCTGACGGGAAGAAGAAGGGTGAAGGTCCGAAGTGCTTCAAGTGTGGCAAGTATGGCCACATCAGGAAGGATTGCAAGGTGGTCACCCAAGATGGGCATGCTGCGAAGAAGGAGGAAGCTGAGGCCAGGCACTTTGAAGGAGGTTGGGGAGGAGCCTTCTCGGCTTTTGTTGGAGCTTCTACTTCTATCAACTATCTGTAGGACTGGATCGTGGACTCGGGGTGTGGTCATCACCTCACCGGATACGAGACCAAGCTTTCTTCTACACAGCCCTATACAGGTAACAATGCAATCATTACTGCTGATAATACTGTGCATCCAGTAGAGAAGGTGGGGGTTGTTTCCTTGGGCAGTGATAGAGGGCCACTTACTTTGAAGAGTGTCTATCACGTGCCTGGTATGAGGAAAAACCTCTTCTCCGTGACCAACGATGTAGACGTTGGGTATCACGTTCTGTTCGGCCCAACAGAAGTGAAGTTTCTACGCAACTTTGAGGCCGTAAAGGCGGAGGTCGTCCATGTCGGGATACGGGCAAAGGACTTGTTTGTTTTATCAACAAGTTCTTACGTCGACAAGATGAAGACGAATGATGGTGCCATTATATGGCATGAGAGGTTGGGGAACGTAGGGATGGGCAAGCTGAAAGCTATGGCGGTGAGAGGTCTGTTCAAGGGCCTGCCAAATCTATCTTCCTACGGTGAAGGTCATGTTTGCGCGGGATGTCAGTTCGGCAAGTCTCATCGACTACAGTTTGACAAGTCGCAGACAAGGAGTAGTGTGCCGTTGGAGTGCATCCACGGTGACTTGATGGGACCAACTGCTACCCCAAGCCTCGGAGGCAGCAGATATATGCTGGTGTTGAACGATGATTACACCAGATATGTCTGGGTATATTTCCTGAAGGAGAAGGCGGAGGCGTTTGCCAAGTTTGTGGAGTTCAAGGTGCTCATGGAGGGTCGGCTAGGACTGCGGGTGAAGAAGCTGAGAACTGACAACGGAGGGGAGTTCACCTCCAGTGAATTCTCTACCTTTTGCAGGAAGGCAGGCATCCGGAGCGAGCTCACCTGTGCACATACTCCACAAAAGAACGGAGTTGCAGAGCGGAAGATCCATCATCTGACGGAGACCTGCAAGTGTTGGCTGCATGCCAAGAGTATCCCAAAGTCCTTCTGGGCGGAGGGAATGTCTTGTGAGCCTATGTCATCAACAGGATGCCTTCAAGTCCCATCAACACGTTGACTCCGCATGAGATGATGTTCAAGGAGAAGCCAAGCGTGGCACACCTTAGGGTGTTTGGATCCACCTGCTACGTGCATGTTCCAGATGCTCTTCGAACGAAGCTAGATGCGAAAGCTAGGAAGCTAGTCTTCGTGGGATATGATGAGCGGAAGAAAGGATGGAAGTGCATGGACCCGAAGACGTGGAGGTTTGTGGTATCTCGCGATGTCGTGTTCGATGAGGTGACATCTTACAAGGGGTCTTCTGATGTGGAGCTACCAGAGAGCAGGGTGGAGGTGCCAGAAAAAGCTGTGGAGGATCTTCAGGTGGAGCTACCTGTGTCACCAGGTGGGTCCATCTCCTTCTAGTTCCGAGACGGGGGTTTCTGGTTCAGGGAGCAGGGGGAGCGATGCTCCTAGCACGTCTGGAAGAGGAGCTAGGGAAGAAGCAGCTGGAGATAATGCGTTTCAGGGGAAGGAGCTGAGGAGGTCGAAGCGAGCGATCGTCGCCCCTGATCGCTATACAGGAGGAAACGTAGTGAGCTTCGTCTCATGTTTCTTCGCTGGTCCCTTCGATGAGAGGGAGCCGTCGAGCTTTGAGAAGGCCAGAGGTGTGAAGGAGTGGGACATTGCAATGCAAGAAGAGATGGCAGCTCTTGAGAAGAATGAGACCTGGTCTCTTGAGCCCAAGCCCAAGGGCACCACTCCTGTTACATGCAAGTGGGTCTACAAGCTTAAGAAGAAGGCTGACGGCAGCATCGAGCGGTACAAGGCTCGTCTTGTAGCTCGGGGGTTCTCGCAGAAATACGGTGAAGACTACGAGGAGACATTCAGCCCGGTGGCAAAAATGACTTCAGTTCGGTTCATCATTGGCTTGGCGGCGTTCAGTGGATGGGAGATTTGGCAGCTTGACGTTAAGAACGCTTTCTTGTACGGAGAGATTGATAAGGATATCTTCATGGTCCAGCCACCAGGCTTTGTGTCTGAAGATTTTCCGAAGAATGTCTGCAAGTTGAAGAAGGCCCTGTATGGGTTGAAGCAAGCGCCGAGGGCGTGGTACGGGAAGATTGCAGAATATCTCCTATTCTGTGGATTTGGTGCTTCAGACTCAGACTCAAGCTTGTTCGTCAAGAAGAGCGGGGAGCTTCAATTCATCGTGCTGCTATACGCCGATGATATGATCGTGACGGGGAACTCGAAGGAGGAGGTAGCGCAGCTTCGGGCCGAGCTGTCTATCAGGTTCGAGATGAAGGACTTAGGTGAGCTTCACCACTTCCTTGGAATCGAGGTGCAGAGGAAGGAAGGTGGAGTGCTGGTGACCCAGGCCGGTTATGCGGAGCGGATCGTGGAGTGTTTCGGCATGAAGGAAGGGAAATGCACTTCCACACCTCTGGAGAAGGCTATGAAGCTTCAGAAGGATGAGGGGAGGATTATGCAAGATCCGTTGGTGTTCCGAGCTCTGGTTGGGATACTGATCTATCTGACGATCACGAGTCCGGATATTGTATATGCAGTTGGCAGAGTGAGTCGATATATGGCGGAGCCACGGGTACCTCATCTGCTAGCAGCCAAGAACATTCTGAAGTATGTCAAGGCGACCTCGGACATGGGTCTCCTATACAGGAGGGATGCGGGCTTTGAGGTGCACGGGTACATGGATGCTGACTACGGGGGAGATTCGGATGATCGGAAGTCGATGTCTAGATTTGTCTTCATGGTGGGCCCTACAGCTATATCATGGTGCAGCAAGAAGAAGGATTCCGTATCGGTCTCCACAACGGAAGCAGAATACAAGGCTTCGGCCTTGGCAGCTCAGGAAGCCATCTGGCTTAGGAGGTTGGTGGGAGACGTCCACAAGGAGGTTCGGGAGCCGACTCTGCTACGCCGTGACAACGAGAGTGCTCTCAAACTGGTTACCAATCCAGTTTGTCATGCGAGGACCAAGCATATCGAGATCGAGCATCACTTCATACGGGAGAAGGTGCTGGAGGGATCTCTTTCGGTCGGGCATGTGCGGAGTGCGGACAACGTGGCGGACATCTTCACAAAGGCATTGGCAAAGGGGCCGTTCACACGGCTAAGGAGCCTACTGGGGCTGGTTTCAACTTCCCACTTCAAGGGGGAGTGTTGAAATTGTTGAAGTGGAAGTTTGGAGACTTTTGGACCTGGGCGGTCTGGGGGGAGGTCGGGCAATCTGGCGTGACCGCACGACTTGGCTGTCTGCCTCTGTGGTCTGGCTTGCCTTAGCCTAGCTGCGGTCTCCTGGCTTGATCGCTGGTATCTGGTCTAAGGCGGATGAAGGTGGAGGCCGCGCGGTCTGTCTCTGACCGCGTGGCGGGTTGTTCGTATTCAGGTGTGCGCGGTCTGTGCGTGACTGCGTGTCGGGCTGTCTTCTTCAAGGCTGTGGCGGTCTGGTGTGACCGCACAGCTTGTTCCAGGTTTTCTTCAGAATGCGGTCTGGTGTTTGACCGGGCTTTCTGGTGGTGTTCGCGGACTAAGGGTCTTAGTCGCGCGGTCTCAGGTTGCGGTCTCAGGAGGAGACTAGTATGCAAGCTGGACGCTGTTCGCGGTCTCAGGTGGAGACAGGCATGCGGATAGGAGTTCGCAGTCTGTTGGCGAACTGGCTGTGTTCGCGGTCTCTGGCGAACACAGGGGGTGAACAGCTTCGGGCGGTCTGGCGATCTCTCTTGGAGTCGTGATCTGCTGTGAGAGTGGCGGTCTTTCATAGTTGATGTTGAAGCTGGCGAGTTCACCAAAATGAAGCAGGAGTTCTATTGCTGATCGCGCGGTGTGACCGGTCAGGTCGCGCGGTCTGGAGGGTGGTGATCCTATCTCATAGGGTGGTGACTGGATTAGGTCTCACGCCTATAAATAGGACCCATCGGCAGCAATAATTAAGACACGCCAAGTGTAAGCCTAGTTCTCTTCTTTCCTGCGGTCTCTATTTGTCTGACCGGGCGGTCTGCTGATTGAACTCTTCTTGTGCAGCTTCTGCGGATAGTGCGGGCAGCAGCGATCACCTCTTCCTCTGAAAGTGTTCGGGCGGTCTGCGGCTTGGAGTTGTGGTGCTGGAGTTCGGGAGAATCAGGAGTTCGGAAGAAGGAGTGCGGTTTGGTGGTGTTCTGTGATCGGCAGGTCGCTGCGGTCTGGCAGCTTGCTCAAGTCACAGGGAGGTCGCGCGGTCTGAGCGGTCTCAAGTTATCTTCAACTTTGTAATTTTCTCTTTGGTGTTTGTGCTGGCGAAATCATGTCTCGCCAAGCATGACTTGCCTTGTAATTGAAGTACTGCTATCAATAAAGATTTCTTGTTTGCCTCCATTTGCTTCTGGTTGTTTGGCTTGTGAACTTTAAGTTGACTAACTCCTGCTTGCTTCATAAAGATTCGAAAAATTTCACACGAAATGGCTAAGTGAGACTGATGGCGAATGACATCGTCGTCAAGAAGGCGTGGCGTCGAGAAGACTAAAGATGGACATTTGAAGACAAGCAGTTGCTGAAGTATAGTCTCGACATGATATCAATTTTGTTGTCGACATGATAAAGTGGTCTCAGCAATATCGTGCAGACAAGGAGTTCTCACCGACATCAGTTTGATGACTTTGTGTCGTCTTAAGCTCAAATGGAGAAGTGATGTCCAGTATCGTCGAAATATCACTATTTGATGAAGAATTGAAGAAGAGACCAGTTCAAGGCATCGACAAGGCCCTGTCGTCAAGATATTAGCCATGTCGTCGTAATAATGGAAATATCATCGAGATAGATTCAAAAGTAGCCAGACGCAATGTCATCATTTAATGCCGCCGCCTAATTGTCCAATCAACGCATGTTCTTGAGGGATGTGCGTCTATCAGTAAAGGACATCATATGTGACCGTTATGCGGGCACATCCATCCTATAAAAAGGAACAGTGATGACCTAGAAAAATAGAGAGAAATGAAAGAAAAATAATCCCGCCTAGCAATAAAAAGTACAAGCGGTGGTGAAGAAGAAGGAAGAAAAGAACGAAACGATCATTCTCTGTTCTTCAAGTTGCAGTCAAGACACATCGACTGATAAGTTTCTATCAAGAAAGGTAGTCAGTCAACATCCGGCAAAGCTAGAAAGCTTGAAGAAGACTCGCACCATTCAGATTGAAAATCAGAAGCATCTTCTTCAAGTCAAGATGCCAATCTCCATCAAGCAGAAGAAATAGTTTTCTTTACTGTAATTTCTTGTAAGGCTTGAGGGCCTAGAACTTGTAAGATCTGTTTTCAGATCTGAGTGTCAAGCTTGAGGGCTTGAGATCTGCGAGGCTTGAGGGCTAGGGCAGAGGACTTGCGGGTCCAAACGTGTCGAGCTTGAGGGCTCGGGTGCAGTGAAGGGGCTTGTGGTCCCAGGATGCAGGTAAGACTTACGAGTCTGTGCTGTATAGGGCTTGAGGGCCTAAGTATTGAGCTTGCGGGCTTGGGTGCAGTGAAGGGGCTTGCGGTCCTAGGCTGCAGGGACTTGTGGGTCCGAGTTTTAAGTCTTGCGGGCCGGAGACATTGGCAAAGTTTGTCGAGCCTAGCACACTGCTAGGTAGGCGTAGAGGGAAAGAGGACTACTCAAGACATCCTGTCTTGAGGAACCTCTATAAGTTCTTGCGTGCTTTCTGTGTTGTGTTATTCTAATCTATAGATCTATTAACCAGAAATCAAGAACACCAAAAGGGGGGTACAAAAATAATTTGAAATACCTATTCACCCCCCCCCCCCCCCCCCCCCCCCCCCTCTTGGTGATAAGTCGACACCCAATAACTAACAAGTGGTATCAAAGCTAGGTTGTTCAAATAAAGCTTAATCGCTTGAACTGATCTGGTCGTGGGAGTCTACTTACTACAGCTATGGAGTCAAGGCTAGCCACCTGCTCCAGGGAGAACTTTTCCCTATGGAAGGTGAGGGCAGAGAAACTAATGGATGATGTAGATCCCAGAATGTTCTTGACCATTCAAGAAGGGTCGGTATATTGTGGCCAAGGAATTGTCTGAAATGACTAAAGATGACTACACCCTAGTCAGTCTGGACAAAGAGGCTAAGAACATTCTAGCAAGTGCAGTTGATACTTCCACCTTCCATCAAATTGTTCACTGCACTACAGCCAAGGATATGTGGGACTGATTAACAATCCTCATGCAAGGATCACCAGGAGTAAGAGGCATTGTAGCTGAGAAGAGGAACAAAACCTCAAGTAACAGTAACTCCAGTTGTTCAGATTCAGAAGAAGAAACTCATTTTGGACTAACTTGTTGGATCTGATGGCGCCCTTAGAGGGGGGTGAATAAGGGGTTTACTATTTTTAAGATAAACTGACAGATTTTAAAGAAACAGAAAACTTTTTAGCACTGATACTTACGTCTAGCATTGACTAATTAACGCCTGGCGTTATCCCTCTAGAAAATATTTTGGCAGAAATAAACAAAGAGATTTTACTTGTACAATTTCAAATGAAATACAAATCCAGAAAAATAGATATACTGAAAAAAGAATTTTATATATCACAAAATGATTACAAGGATAATATTTTGATAACGCTTGAAATTGAGGCGACAAGTTGAAGATCTCTTTTTTGTTCCTTCACTGATCCTTCTCCCAAGGACCGGTTGTCTATAGCCTATCTATCCCCAGATAAGGCCTATAGCCACCCCCTAGATCTACCCTTGACCTAGTCGCCACGCACAAGGCGGCGAATTACCCCCTAAGCCGCACAAGGACCTAGTCGCCACAAGCAAGGCGGCGATTTCACTACGGTTACAAGTAAATGAAAAGATAAAGATACAAATTAGAATAAAAGACTCCCTATATTGAAGAGTGCTGAAGGAGATGTTAAATACACGCTTTGATCATCATCGAAGTTGTAACGAGCGTCCATCTTCAAACTGACCGTTGCAAATCTCCTTCTCACTCTTGTTCCTCAATGATGGTGTTGGGAGTTCTCTCTGAATTCGGGGATGAAATGCTCTCAAAAAAGATTGGAGTGAAGGCTTCAGAAAAACTAACTTGAAAACTGAACTCAGGTCTTTTATATAGACACGGGAACTAACGCCTGGCGTTAGGGTTAATGCCAGCGTTAAGCATCGTGTCTGGCAGTTGCTGAAGTCATGCAAAAAGCCGAGACCGTGATAGAAAAAAATTTTGTCGAACGGAACTGATTTCGTCGAACTCTCCTTCGTCGAACGCACCCTTCGTCGATTGGAAAAACCGCCACCATCAGGATCGTGCAAACCGCCAGGAACGTGACAGAACAAACTTTTGTCGAATGGAACAATTTCGTCGAATGGAAACACTTTCATCGAACGGAACTTCAAATTCGTCGAACGCAGACTCAGTTCGTCGATCGGAGATTCTCGTTCGTCGAACGCAGCTTGTCGAGCGCAAATTCGTCAAGCACAGGGAATTTCATCGAACGCAGACTCCGTTCGTCAATCGGAGATTCTCGTTTGTCGAACGTAGCTTGTCGAGCACAAATTCATCGAGCGCAGTGAATTTCATCGAACGCGGACTCAGTTCATTGAACGGAGATTCTCGTTCATCGAATGTAGCTTGTCGAGCACAAATTTGTCGAGCGCGGGAAATTTCGTCGAACGTAGCTCCTCATTCATTGAACGCAGGTTCCATTCATCGAATGCAACTTCCTTCTCAGCGGTTTTATTCTCAATGGAAGTTTGACGCGGGGCGTTAGCTGTCTTTCCAGAGAATCCTCAGCAAACAGCATCTTGTACATAGGGTTATTTAACAATAGTACCTGCACACTTATAAACACAAGCAGGATCAAATACATAGTGTGATTTGTTATTCTCAAACTAAGAGATGTGGAACACAAGCTCCAACAATCTCCCCCTTTTGATAATAACAAATCCACTAATAAGAAATAAAAATAGAGTAGTATTTATAGTATATGAGAAGCGTGACAATCATGCATACTCCACCTATGTGAATACTCCCCCCACATGAATGCATGTCATAATGTACTCCCCCTAAATAATAGATTTTTCTAAGTTATTTCTTGAAGTTAGTCTCTTCTCCCCCTTTTGTTATAATCAAAAAGATATTGGGATGAGTAGTAGGAATTTGTTCTTTTGTACACTCTGTAGAGATAATTGCAACTCTTTGAAAGTGAACACAGCGAAAGCAATATTTGAACATCGTTAAGAATTTGTAAGAACAAAACATAATAAACGTTGTAAATCAAATAAGTAAATGTTTTGAATTGAAATACACAAGTTGCAAATACATTTGAAATTTGGAATATTTAAAGTTAGAAAGCAAGATTATATAATATCAATGGAAGATAGGTGTACAATGTAAAATAATTTGCATTTCAAGAAATCATAAACATTGTAAAGATCATGCGTTGCTATCTAGTGCATTTACTCATGATTGTAGAGAACAATGTAGGTAAGCTTTAAGTCCAATTCTCATGAGTGGAAGTATTATAATTGATAATGATGTGTACAATAAATGTGTTTTGAGAAAGCATATAAGTGTAGAAATCAAACCACATGAAACTATGTAATGCAAGAGCATAAATTGAATTAAACAAAAACAACTTTACTTTCACAAATTTCAATGCACTATAGATTTTTTTTAATGAGAAGTGGTGAAAATTTTGTTTGCACAAGACACTTTACAATTCTTTCCAAGGTGCTCAACCTCACAATGCTCATTAAGACTTATCAGGAGGTTCAAGTAGTGCTTGGTGGAGTTATCCTTGTCATTCATTTGTTGCTTTTTAGACTTAGTGATAAAGGACTCCGAATTCACTTGTTCAGCAAACATAGTTTATATTTTGTTTTGAATTTTATTTACCACATTTCTCTAAATACAAGTGCATGAAAAACAAAGAATTCAAGAAAGAATTCAATGTTGTGTAGGTAAACTGTTTATGAAATTCAAAATGAGTTCTTATGCTACACAACCATGTAAAATAAGATTTAAAAACACATGTATATTAACCAAAAAGTGTAAGTGAGAAAATCATTATCAAAGATAAAAACTTTACTCATACTTAGAGGCATGTAAAAGCATTTCGACATATGTTATCTATTCTCAAACTCTTTGCACATTTGAAGATAATTAATTTTGAAGGCATGATTAAATCAAAACAATGTTTTTAATGAAACTTGAAGGTTTAAATTAAACATTGTAAATAATCTTGAACCAATATCTATATAATCATCCTTGAAATCAACATTTAAGCTTATAGTAATTTTTTTGTTTTTAAGTTTTGAAAGAAAACACACCAAAATACCAACACAGTTGTAAAAACACACACATAAAAAATTCTGAGCATAGAAGCTAACGCTAGGCGTTAACTTCTTAACACGGAGACAGAACACCAATTTTTGATTTTTTGAAAAATATTTTTTATGATACATTTGTAATATAAATAGGCCTTCATACAGTTGAAATTTCAGACATTATGGAGTTGATATGATGGCCTTTTTAGTGTGTTTTTGGTGGTTTTCCCATAGTTTTTTAAAATTTTATTGATTTTTAATTAATAATTTTTTTTTTATAAAAATATTAAAGTACATAAAATAATTTGATAGCTTTTTATAAGGCTCAAAGTGACATTTCTAAGACACCTAATTCAAACCTAAGCATGTGAAAATGTGCATCAGGTAGAGGTTTGGTAAAAATGTTGGCAAGTTGTGATTCTGTCCATGTAAAGCTAATTTTAACATGTTCTTTCTTAATATGATCTCTAATGAAATGATGTCGGACATCTATATGTTTAGATCTAGAATGATGTATGGGATTGTTTGTGAGATCCATAGCGCTCTTGTTGTCACACTTTAATTCAATGTTATTTAGATAAACACCAAAGTCTTCTAATGTTTGGGTCATCCATAATGCTTATGCACAACAACTACCTAGTGCGATATATTCCGCCTCGGTGGTGGAGAGGGCAACAGAATTCTGTTTCCTACTCGACCATGATATAAGTGAAGGGCCTATAAAATAACACATGCCACTAGTGCTTTTACGAACTAATGAACATCCCGCATAGTCCGAATCAGAAAAACTGTGTAGAATAAAAATATTATTATGAGGATACCATAAGCCTAATCTAGATGTTCCGATTAGATATCTAAAAATACGTTTAACCGCTTTTAAATGTGATTCTTTTGGGTTAGCTTGAAATCTAGCATATAAGCAAATGGAAAACATAATATCGGGTCTAGATGCGCTTAAATAAAGCAATGAGCCTATCATTCCTCTATATAGTGTTTGATCTATTGAAATACGGGCTTCATCTTTTCCTAACTTTAGTGATGCACTCATAGGAGTATTGGCTTGCCTTTGGTTTTCAAATACAAATCTCTTAAGAATATCATGAACATATTTAGTTTGACAAATAAATATACCATCTTGTTTTTGTGAGATTTGAAATCCTAGAAAATAAGTGAGTTTTCCTACCAAGCTCATTTCAAATTCATTTTTCATCACTAAAATAACTTCATTACATAACTCTTCATTAGTGGCTCCAAAATGATATCATCAACATAAATTTGCAATATAATTAAATCATTATCTACAGGCTTAATGAACAGTGTATTATCCGCACTTCCCATTTTATAATTGTGCTTTATAAAAAATAATGTCAATCTATCATACCAAGCACGTGGCGCTTACTTTAATCCATAAAGCGCTTTTTCTAACTTATACACATGATTAGGAAATTTTTCATTCACAAAACCGGGGGGTTGTTCTACATAAACTTCTTCTTTTATAATCCCGTTTAGAAAGGCACTTTTAACATCCATTTGAAATAAATTAAATCTTTTAAAACTCGCAAATGCAAGAAATATTCTAATTGATTCTAGGCGAGCAACAGGTGCAAAAGTTTCATCAAAATCTACCCCTTCGATTTGTGAATAACCTTGTGCAACAAGTCTTGCTTTATTCCTTGTTATCCTAGAGTCACCATCTAATTTATTTTTGAAAATCCATTTGAATCCTATAACCGGATGATTAGATGGCCTCTCTACTAAATTCCAAACCTTGTTACATTCAAATTGATTTAATTCATCATTCATAGCTATAAACCAAAATTCATCATTTAAAGCGGTTGAAACATTTTTTGGTTCTATTTCGGATATAAAACAAAGGTTTGAAAAAGACTCATGTAAAGAAGAACGAGTACTTACCCCTTTTGATGGTTCTCCTATCACAAACTCCTTTGGATGATCCTTAGTGAACTGCAACACGCTTGGAGGAACATATTCAATTATCTCATTTTCTTTCTCCTCTTGTTCTTCTTCTTTTTCTCCAAGTGGTTCATCATTCTCATGCTCCAAAGGGGAAATAGGTTCGTCTTCACTTCCTTGTGTACATAGAATCCACGTCTTCATCCGTCTCCATCCGGAATTTCTCATACTCGGATTCAAGTTGGAAGAGCTTTGAATCCTTCACCGGCAAAGTGCCTTCGTGAGTAATTTCTAAAAGATTCCAAATATCATAAGCTATTTCGCAAGCACAAGTTCTATTAAATTCTGTTCTATCTAAAGCATAAAATAACGCATTAATTGCTTTAGCGTTATTCTTACATCTCAACTTATCATTGTCATCCCATCTATCTCTAGGTTTTTCCATAGTGACTTCTCCAACAACAAATGTTGGTGGAGAATAACTTTGTTCTACCATACCCCAAACGTCATTATCTAAAGCAGTTAAAAAATAATGTATTATAGTTTTCCAATAATTATAATCAGTTCCAGTAAATAGTGGTGGTCTACTTATCCCTTGACCCTCCAAAAAGGCATGATCGTGATGTGCCATTATTCCCGGTTGTGAGACCATTTTGGAATAACCTAGCTCTGATACCAAGTGTTGGATCTGATGGCGCCCTTAGAGGGGGGGGGGGTGAATAAGGGGTTTACTGTTCTTAAGATAAACTGATAGATTTTAAAGAAACAGAAAACTTTTTAGCACTGATGCTAACGCCTGGCGTTGACTAGTTAACGCCTGGCGTTATCCCTCCAGAAAATATTTTGTACTTGCACAATTTCAAATGAAATACAAATCCAGAAAAATAGATATACTGAAAAAAGAATTTTATATATCACAAAATGATTACAAGGACAATATTTCAATAACGCTTGAAATTGAGGCGACAAGTTGAAGATCTCTTTTTTGTTCCTTCACCGGTCCTTCTCCCAAGGACCGGTTGGCTATAGCCTATCTATCCCCAGATAAGGCCTCTATCCACCCCCTAGATCTACCCTTGACCTAGTCACCATGCACAAGGCAGCAAATTACCCCCTAAGCCGCACAAGGACCTAGTCGCCACACGCAAGACGGCGATTTCACTACGGTTACAAGTAAATGAAAAGATAAAGATACAAATTAGAATAAAAGACTCCCTATATTGAAGAGTGCTGAAGGAGATGTTGAAGACACGCTTTGATCATCATCGGAGTTAAAACGAGCATCCTTCTTCAAATTGACCGATGCAAATCTCTTTCTCACTCTTGTCCCTCAATGGTGGTGTTGGGAGTTCCCTCTGAATTCGGGGATGAAATGCTCTCTCAAAAGATTGTAGTGAAGTCTTCAGAAAAACTAACTTGAACACCGAACTCAGGTCTTTTATATAGACACGGGAGCTAACGCCTGGCGTTAGGAGTAACGCCAGCATTAAGCATCGTGTCTGGCAGTTACTGAAGTCGTGCAAAAAGTCAAGACCGTGACAGAATGATTTTTTGTCGAACGGAACTGATTTCGTCGAACTCGCCTTCGTCGAACGTACCCTTCGTCGAATGGAAAAACTGCCACCATCAGGATCGTGCAAACCGCCAGGAACGTTACAGAACAAACTTTCATCGAACGGAACAATTTCATCGAACGGAAACACTTTCGTCGAACTGAGCATCAAATTCGTCGAACGCAGACTCAGTTCGTTGATCGGAGATTCTCGTTCGTCGAACGCAGCTTGTCGAGCGCAAATTCATCGAGCGCAGGGAATTTTGTTGAATGCAGACTCAGTTCATCGATCGGAGATTCTTGTTCATCGAACGCAGCTTGTCGAGCGCAAATTCGTCGAGCGCAGGGAATTTCGTCGAACACAGACTCAGTTCGTCGAACGAAGATTCTCGTTCGTCGAATGCAGCTTGTCGAGCGCAAATTCTTCGAGCGCAGGAAATTTCGTCGAACGGAGCTCCTCATTCGTCGAACGCAGGTTCCATTCGTCAAACACAGCTTCCTTCTCAGCGGTTTTCTTCTCAATGGAAGTTAATGCGGGGCGTTAACAACTAACGCGGGGCGTTATCTCTCTTTCTAGAGAATCCTCAGCAAACAGCATCCTGTACAAAGGGTTATTTAACAATAGTACCTGCACACTTATAAACAAAAGCAGGATCAAATACATAGTGTGGTTTGTTATTCTCAAACTAAGAGATGTGGAACACAAGCTCCAACATAACTGTCCTATCCGAGTCAGAGTGAGAAATTCAGAATGAGGACCCCCCCCCTGAACAAGCGTATATAAGAGTACCTCTGTAACGCCCCGGGGTTTTCGTTGATTATTTGCATGTCGTTGTGGTGTATTTTGTCATTAGGGAATTATGTCAACCCTTTGGGTTTAGTTTTGAGCCTTAGCTTAGTTAAAGTATGTAATTTTGATCGCGCGTGCGAGTTTTCGCGGCATTTCGAGTAAAAAGGAATATTTTGAGTATTTATCGAGATTTTAGCTTCGGGAAGCTTTATCCCGAAGGCTCGTCGGAATTGAATTCTGACTTCGCCATTTGATTCGTAGCACCGTTTTTCGGTTTAGGTGCAAATTTCATGGAAATCCGAGGTGATCTAGTCGTCCTCGTGGTTTTAGTAAAGTGGAGCATTATTTAATTAATTAATTATGCAATTAGGGTTTTTATATAAATACCTAAAATCCCTTCCTATTCTTCATCTTCACCATTAAGCCGATCTGAAGCCATGCGAGAAAGCGAGAGCGGCGTCGTGGAGCTTCTTCTGGCCGGCGATTCAAGGGTTGTAGTAGTCAGAATCGCATTTGGAGAGTAGATTCGGAAAGCTCTCGGCGAGATCATCGTTCTAGTGGTAAGAGTTTCCTGTTTCTGGGGATTTTTGGAGCCAAGGTAGTGACCTAACTCCTCTTTTTTGCCCGAAAAGTTTCAGGTTTTTGTGCTCGGGTGAGTTCTTGGCCGATCCATAGCTTTTGGAGCAGAGAACATCGAGTTTGCAAGGTTTAAGGCAAGTGGCAATTCCTCTTTCTCTTTCGTTGTTGAAGTGTCGTTTTCTTGCTTTAGTTCTTATCGCATTGCTTAACTCTTGACCTTGGGGTGTTTCTTGGTTAATTTAACTTTTGTATCTCCTTGATCTCACCCTAAAATGTCTAGAATTTCCCCTAGGAAAATCTGTATGCTTCTTAAAATTTTCGGCCTTTACTCGAGAAATTCACGTCCATTTCTCGAGAAATCCTTGCATTTCTCGAGAAATCCGTGTAAATCTCGAGAGACCCTTGTGTTCTGCCTCTCGAGAAATCATGGCACCTCTCGAGAGACCTTTGTGTTCTTTCTCTAGAAATCCTTAGCTTCTCGAGAAATCCAGACACCTCCGGAGAAATCTTCTGCCTCTGGAGAAATCCCCTTCCCTCTTGAGAAATCCCTTTCTTTCTCGAGAAATCCAGTTGTTCTCGAGACATATCCTCCATCTCTCGAGAAATCCATGCAGAAAAGTTCCATTGCTTCTCGAGATATCCCTGAAGTCTTTCTTCCCGTTTTCTCAAGAACTTTCCTCTATTTCTCGAGAAATACCTTCCATTCCTCAAGAAATGTCATCTCCTTCTCGAGAAATACCTTCCATTCATCGAGAAATGTCTTCTCCTTCTCGATAAATACCTTCCATTCCTCTAGAAATGTCCTCTCCTTCTCGAGAAATACCTTCCATTCCTCGAGAAATGTCTTCTCCTTCTCGAGAAATGCCTGTCCATTTCTAACTCTTTGAGTTATGTCTTAGACCTCTTCTCTCTCTTGGAATTTTGTATATTCTAAAATGTACAGGGTTGTTGTCAATGTCTGTTTTGTGCCTTTGATCTTGATTACTTCCTGCCTAAACTCTTGTACCTGCTGCGGTTACGCATATTTCTGGGTTTCCCTTATGATCAGTTTGAGTGGGGTTTTTCTCATTGTAACCTTATCCTTAGGTCTCATTCTGGTTTTATCCCTCAGGCTAAATCTCGGGTGTTTACTTCATTTGTGACCCTATCCTTAGGGTATCCTGGTGATTGTTTTCTCGGGCTTCGTCATGTGCCAAATTAAAGAAATTAATAATATGAATTGTTGCCTTTAGCCTTGCACGGTGGGTCGTGTTTAGGGGACAGTGGGGATTTGTTGTAGCCTTGCATGGTGGCCATTTTAGAGGTGAACCGCAGGCTTGGCCTGTGGTCCCGAGGGCCGTGTTTGGGTGGCTGGGGATAGAGAAACCCCCACCCGTTTTTTTGGCTTTGGGTGGCAGAGGATAAAGGACCGCCCCCGCTTAATTTGAGCTGATCAGTCTCTTAAATAAAATTATCAAGATAAATAAACTTTACTTGTATCTCTAAAAGGGTGTCGGTGCACTTGGTGCGTTGTTTAGCCCTATGCTTTGGAGCTTCTTTTCCTGTAAGTTTGGCTTGGGTTGGTACCCCTTATGCCTTTTTATTTTCCTTGTTTCGTAGAACTTTTATATTCATCTGCCACTTGTGCTTTCCTTGCAGAGGCGTTCTTTATTTTATTTGAAAGCCTAAGGTTCTGACTTGTAGCAGTTAGAGGTGTAGTTTGAAGACCTTGGGAGTCGTGGCTGTTGTCTTACCCCGCTGCCGTGAGGTAGTGCTAGCTAGTTTTCTTCTTGTGTTCAGACATACTAGTTTGAAGCCAATGGGTTGGTGTTAGGTTGTTGGCGCCCATTGTGCTTCTTTGGTTACATTACAGCTTACTTGCTAGTTGTTGCTACTACTTCTCGAACTCGTGTATTTTACTCTCTGGGAATGATTTATGCCTAGGTGCATTATAGTTATAAAAATGATCTTTCTTCATTCTCATTGCATCTTTTGTAGGACAAATCATTATATTTAAGTCACGTACAAGTATCTTCATACCCAATCAAAATCTAGATATGTGCATATCATTATCTTTATGTTTAGACATCACGTGCATATAGGACCTTAATTGAACTCAACTAAGTATTTTTCCGCTGCAATGTTCATATATATATTTTCTTCTGTAGACTAGTTGATCCACGAACTGAGAGGCGCAGTTCTTAACCCAAACCTAATAAGTGATTTCGAGTAATGAGTCTTCATGTAAACCTGTTTTAAAATGAATAAGAATTAGGTTCCCGCCTGAGCGTCTGCAATTGTCTCCTGCATGACGTGGCATCATGACACGTATTTTCTCTACTCTGATATTCCTAAATGCTGAGAAAATGCGGGTTGTGACAGTTGGTATCAAACTTAGGTTTGTTCGACAAGTTGGTCGAGCGACTAATTCTGATATAGTATAGTTGTTTAGTTTCATTGCATACACACACCGATGTGTCATCAGTACGTCTTGGCTGAAGCATGAACACTACACTCATAGCATGATAAGAAGTATACAGGGCATATTATGTAGTATGGGATGCATAATATGTGGTTGCATCTGGATCCACCATAGGTTACAACATGTGACGGTTATGTAATATGGGATGCATAACCATCATCACATGGATGCCCATTAGCATGTTTTTCCTTTTCGTTACATGCAATATTATGTAGTATGGGATGCATAATATTTCAAGTGTACGCTGCTCATAACATGTATTAAGGCCTTTATTAGAATGCATATGATGTAGGGATACCGTGACGACGTGGACGTGATGCTAACGGAACAAACATTCATCACAGAGAATAAAATAACATGGAGGGATTCCGACCAAAAGCGAACGAAAAGGGGTCGGTTGGCTCTCCAAGTCCGAAAGATTAAAAAAAATATGCGGGACTCGATACAACGTCCTTAGGACCTACCTCTCCAACAAGAACATAACTCACCGCAAGCCGGACTTGATACAACGTCCTTAAGACCTACCTCTCCAATAAGCACACAACTCATCGCACCTACACAAGCATCTATTCCATCAATCGATTCATTTCAAAACGCAGCGGCAATTTTCTTGGAGCGGTGGTGAACATTCAAGCGGCGATAAAACGTTAGTTGAGATTAACTCCCTTATTAGCGTAAAGTGCGCCAATCTTGGAGAGCAAACCAAGGCTAGGACAAGCTTCGCTCCCGCACCGGATCTACCCGATCCGAACAACAAGAGATTCAATAACAACACCTAGATTTCAGATTTTTGCAAGCGAGAAAATTAAATCCACGGATAAAACGATTCGACAAAACCTCCACAAACAAAAGCGCAGAAAGAATCACTAGCTAGGAAAGGGGTTACCCAACCAAGAAGATGAACACACAAGATAAGGTGGGAGAATCTCTCTCTCCACGATTCCACCGGCGTCGCACCGAACGGAGAAGCACGCTTTCTTCCTTGGAGTCGCACCGCGGAAGTCTCGCCGGAGTCGCACCAAAGAGGATGGAGGGAGGCTGCCTTGGAGTCACACCAAGAGGGAGGGGGGCAGCAAGGAGAAGGCTCTACCTTGGCCGAAATTTCCAAGAGGGGGGAATTAGGTTTTCAATCTTCAATCTCCTCATTCCATCATAAGGACCCCTTTAAATAGGAATTTACACAAAATAATAACCATCCATGATGGAGATGAAATCTCATCCATCCGCATGGTTAAATACACACCAACATGAAATTAAAAAATTCAAAATTAAAAATTACAACCATTTTAATAAATATAAAATTATCATCATGAAATAATTTTATATTTATTAATATAAAATAAAAGTGCATGCATAAGAAGTTTAATTCTTCATGGCGGTTTTGGCACGCCGCGGGCGGAGATTATAATGCGGATTTCCAACAGCATCATCATGGCACCTCAGATCTTTGTGGCGCAGCACCTCGGCAGCCGGGTCATCATCATCAAGGAGTGTCGGAGGGGACGTGCCATCAATCCTCCCCCACTCAAAATCAAGCATCTCCGATGCGTGGTCCGAAATGTAGCGGCGGAGAAGATCAGCATCCAGTCGTTGAAGCTCTGTCGCGAGGACCCAAGAATCATCTGAAGGAGGGCGATCACGCCAACGGATGAGGAAGCGGTAAGTTGCACCCTCCGAGGTAGTAAGTGTCTCCGCAGACAGTATCATGTCCGTAGTGAGAAAAGTCTTCGGAAACCTGGGAAACATATCAGCAGTAGGAATAAAAGTATGCGACTTACCATCCGGTGAAATACCTGTGGGAACCGATAGAGAGAGGTCATCCGTACTACCACTCCCCAACCCATTAGAAGATTTCGTGGAAGGAGAGGACGTCAAGGAACTCAACTCATGTGGAGGCGATACGAACATCGTTAAATCTGAGACGTTAAAAATAGGGGAGATTCCCCATTCAGCAGGCAAATCCAAAATAAAAGCGTTGTCACCTATTTTCTTGATGATCCGAAAAGGGTCGGCGCGCTTAGGTGCTAACTTTCTAACGGTGCCAGATGGCAATCGTTCGGTAAATAATCGTACTAAGACCAAATCGCCAACCTTGAAGTGTGACACTCTCCGATGTATATTGGCGTGTGCCTGATAAGAATCATACTGAGAAGTCAAGGTAGCTCGTATACGTGCATGAAGGTCGTGGATATGTTGGGCGAAGGATTGTGCAAATTGACTTGCCTTGTATGTTGGGGGCAAGGGAACCAAGTCAAGAGGCACAGGGGCCTTGTACCCGTGGACAATCTCATTTGGCGACAAACCGGTGGACCGATTTTTGGAATTGTTGTAGGCTAACTGAGCGTGGGGAAGAATAAGATCCCATGTGCCTTTATGATCACTCACGAGACATCTAAGAAGGTTCCCTAGGCTCCAGTTAACCACCTCAGTTTGCCCATCGGTTTGAGGATGATAGGCGGAGGAAAACAATAGTTTTGTACCCATTAGGATCCAAAGTGTCTTCCAGAAGTAGCTCGTATACTTAACATCCCTATCCAAGACAATTGTCTTCGGCACTCCTCGGTGACTAACGACTTCCTTAAAATATAGCTTTGCGATATGAGATGCGTCGTCGGTTCTAGTACATGGTATAAAGTATGCCATTTTGGAGAACCTATCCACAACTACGAAGATAGATTCGTGACGACAAAAAGTTGACGGTAGGCCTAAGACAAAGTCCATGCTCACATCCTCCCAAGGTACGGATGGTATATAACTCGATGTTGGTTTTGGTGCCCTTGGAAACTTGGCAAGTACAACAACTACTCACTACCCGTCCTACCATTGCCTTCAGATTCGCTTTGATACCAAATTGATGTAGGGATACCGTGACGACGTGGACGTTACGCTAACGGAACAAACATTCATCACAGAGAATAAAATAACATGGAGGTATTCCGACCAAAAGCGAACGAAAAGGGGTCGGTTGGCTCTCCAAGTCCGAAAGATTAAAAAAAAAATATGCGGGACTCGATACAACGTCCTTAGGACCTACCTCTTCAACAAGCACACAACTCACCGCAAGCCGGACTCGATACAACGTCCTTAAGACCTACCTCTCCAACAAGCACACAACTCACTGCACCTACACAAGCATCTGTTCCATCAATCGATTCATTTCAAAACGCAGCGGCAATTTTCTTGGAGTGGTGGTGAATATTCAAGCGGCGATAAAACGTTAGTTGAGATTAACTCCCTTGTTAGCGTCAAGTGCGCCAATTTTGGAGAGCAAACCAATGTTAGGCCAAGCTTCGCTCCCGCACCGGATCTACCCAAATCCGAACAACAAGAGTTCAGATTTTTGCAAGCGAGAAAATTAAAGCCACGGAAAAAACGATTCGACAAAACCTCCACAAACTAAAGCATAGAAAGAATCACTAGCAAGGAATGGGGTTACCCAACCAAGAAGATGAACACACAAGATAAGGTGGGAGAATCTCTCTCTCTCCACGATTCCACCAGCGTCGAACCGAACGGAGAAGCACCCTTTCTTCCTTGGAGTCGCACCGCGGAAGTCTCGCCGGAGTCGCACCAAAGAGGATGGAGGGAGGCGGCCTTGGAGTCACAGCAAGAGGGAGGGGGCGGCAAGGAGAAGGCTCTACCTTGGCTGAAATTTCCAAGAGGGGGAAATTAGGTTTTCAATCTTCAATCTCCTCATTCCATCATAAGGACCCCTTTAAATAGGAGTTTACACAAAATAATAACCATCCATGATGGAGATGAAATCTCATCCATTCGCATGGTTAAATACACACCAACATGAAATTAAAAAATTAAAAATTAAAAATTACAACCATTTTAATAAATGTAAAATTATCATCATGAAATAATTTTATATTTATTAATATAAAATAAAAGTGCATGCATAAAAAGTTTAATTCTTCATGGCGGTTTTGGCACGCCGCGGGCGGAGATTATAACGCGGATTTCCAACAGCATCATCATGGCACCTCAGATCTTTGTCGCGCAGCGCCTCGGCAGTCGGGTCATCATCATCAAGGAGTGTCAGAGGGGACGGGCCATCAGCATAGCACAACATACATTACATAGCATTGCATAAGCACACGTACGAAGCTAAAGACTTATATGATGACACACGTACACCTATGATTTCAAAGCGAACACAAGAAAATTCAAGCATTCATGACCCTTGCACATGAGTCAAGAGGGATGATGTAGTATCGTCCCCAAATTTAGCATAGCATCATGAAAATCCCAAACCAAGGTGGTAACAATGGCAAGTATCTGTGTATGTATGTTCTGAACTAAGCAGAGTAGTTCTAGTGTAAGGTTAAGTTTTGATTAGAGGTTTATGCGTATTAGCAGAGATGGCGCTGAAGCGTGTTGCGACTAGGTCGACTCCCCAATCTGAGGGTGAGTCTTCGGGTGCGCTAAGTGAAGCCATGATTGAGAGTCTACGACAAAGTATTGAGGCTCTGTCCAGGCAGTTGGTTGTGATGCAATCGCAGATTTAGTCGTTGTTGTCTGTAGCCGCTGTGCAGTAGCCTAGGGTACAGGACCCGGTAGTGGGTCATGTTGGAACATGGTCTTCCGCATCTCCTAGGTTTGAGAATAACAAATCTAATGTGTATTTGATCTTGTGTGTTCAAGTGTGCAGGTTAGCATAGTCCACATGACTCAAGGAGTACTCATGATGTCTGCCCCCAAAATTGAGGACAAAATTCGAAGAGGCTCACTAGCGCCGGCGGTAGCGATAGCGCCCGGCGCTAGCATTGATCTGCGCGATTCCGGCATCATTTTTAGAAGGAGCTAGCGCCCGGCGTTAGCTACTAGCGCTGGCGGTAGCATGGCGCACAAGAGGCATGGAGCAATATGTTGCCGCGGATTGAAGATCCTGCCGCGCAAAATGTTTCCTAATCCGGGCTAGCGCCGGCGGTAGCGCTAGCGCCGACGGTGGCACTTGGGATATAAAAGGACCCCCTCTCCTCCTGTTTTCGCACACCTATTGCATACACCTCAGAGAGAGAGTACTAGAATTCCTGAGTCTTGTCTTAGCCGAAATTTGAGGTCCCAGCGAAGCTCTGCCAATTTCTGAAGGAGAATTCCATCACGCCGAATCCAGACGAAGTCCGCTTCAACAAACGCTGATTCTACAGCGGATCTTCATCTCCTACTTCAGAAGTTCATCTTAAGGGAGGTTTTGTTATTTTATCTCTTTTATCATTGTAAACGGTAGTGAAATCGCCTCGTGTTGGCGACTAGGTATGGGGTAGACTTAGGGCTGAAATTCGCCTCGTGTTGGCGACTAGATCTAGGCTAGTTCTAGGGGGTGCTCGAGGCCACATCCGGGGTAGGATTGGCTAGAGCGGCTTGAGGCCAAATCCGGGGAGGATAAGTCTAGGGCCACCGGTTCGTGGGGAAGCGGGTCGGGATAGAAAACAAAAAGAGCCTTTTTATTATTCGCCTCCGATCTCTAGCGTCATCGAGATCAAGTTTTGTAAAACATATTTATCATTAATAAAGCTTGTCTCTTTTTTGTTTTACTTCACTTATTTCATGTCTTTAATCTTGCAATAATTCAAAGTTTTTAAATATAATCTAAAGTTTTTGAAAACCCTTATTCACCCCCCCCCCCCCCCCCCCTCTAAGGGCGCCGACCGATCCAACAAGTGGTATGAGAGCGGTTTTGTTCCAATCGGATTAACAACCGAGAACAATGGCGTCTCATGATCTCGCTTTTCCTGAGGGTCAAGGGGTTAGTCGACCACCTCTCTTTACTGGGTCTGATTTTAACTACTGGAAAAATCGAATGATGTGTTTTCTTATGACTATGGATGTAGAAGTATGGAACATGGTAGAAGTTTGGTACTCTCCTCCTACAACTGTAGTGGGAGAGGCGACATTATCAAAACCTAAGGATAAATGGGACGATAACGATAAACTAAGGTGTAAAAATAATGCTAAAGCAATGAACGCTTTATATTGCGCTTTAAATAGGACTGAGTTTAATAGAATTTCTGCATGCACAACTGCTTATGATATTTGGAATCAATTGGAAGTTACGCATGAAGGTACATCGCAGGTGAAAGATGTAAAGCTATTCCAACTGGAATCTGAATATAAAAAATTCAGGATGGATACCGAAGAGGACATTAACTCGATGTACACCCGCTTCACCAAGATCATCAACGCTTCAAAGGCACTTGGAAAGACCTACTCAGACGGGGACTTGGTGAGGAAAATTCTTCGTTCCTTACCTCCAAGGTTCAATCCAAAGGTGACAGCCATCTCGGAGTCGCACAACTTAAGAACGCTCCAGATCGAGAATCTCATTGGGAATCTCAAAACCCATGAGGTAGAACTACAAATTCAACATGACGAATACAACAAGGAGCCAAAGAAAAAGGCGTTGGCGCTGACATCAAAGAAGGAGTGCATCAAAGAGGATGATGATGATAAAGAAGGACTCCTGGTGAAGAATTTCAAGAAGTTCATCAGAAATCCAGAGAGAAGAAACACATTACGAAAATTCTTCCAAAAGGAGACTCGACGAAAGGGATCCTCCTCTTCATCGAAGAAAGAAAAGGAAGCGATGACGAAGAAGAAAGGCCGCCTCCAGAATACTATCACTGCAGAAAAACGAGGCACATTCGGAGCCAGTGCCCAAAATACCAAAAGGAACGGAAAGAACAAAAGAAAGCAAAAGAAAAGAAGAAAGTGTTGAAGGCCGCTACTTGGGATGACTCTTCCTCTGAAGAGTCAAACGGATCTGAGTCAAATAGCGAGGAGGAAGCAAACTTGTGCTTAATGGCCAAAAGTGACGATGACGACACTAGTGTTCTTAGCGACACTGAGGTATCTCCTCCTACCTTTGAAGAACTTTATGATAATTTGTTTTATTAAATCATGAAAATGAATCTATTATAAAAGAAAATCATAAGCTCACAAAAAAATTAGTCTCTCTTAAAAAAAGAAAAGTTTCATGTCAAGAATGTGAGCACTCTTTATTTATGATAAAAGAACTTGAAGTTTCTCTCTCTAATGCCCTTTCACAAAAAAAAATCATTGCAAAAGAAAAAGGGGACTTAGAGAGAAAATTGAAAACATCTATATTACAAATTGAAAAGAACAAAAAAGGATTTGAAAACAAATGTGTTATGATTGTTCAAGAAAATACATCTCTTAAAAAACAAAATCAAAATCTCAATTTAGCCATAACCAAATTCGGGATTGGTCAAAAATCCCTGGATATGCTTCTGGGTAATCAATGCTTTGGGTCTGGAAAAATTGAACTCGGATATAAAAGTGAACACTACCGCCTGGCGCTAGCTACTAACGCCGGCGGTAGCTCTAAAGTTAAAAATTCTTCTAGTTTTTCTTATGTACAAACATCATCCAGCAAGGGCAACATAGAAACTCAGAAAAGGGTCTCAACCCCCTTTATTTCGTGTGCTAATTGTCTTAAATTTGGACACACGTCTGGCTCTTGCAGGAATATAATAAATCAACGATCATTAAAACAAATCTGGGTACCTAAGAAATCCACTTACTCTATGGGTGGTACCTCTTGGGTATCTGGGTCTTTACTCTCATCCTCTTTCTAGATTTGCAGGAAGGCTAAGGAAACAGAAGACGTGTGGTATTTGGACTCAGGCTGCTCCAAACACATGACGGGCAATAAAGCAAAATTCCTTAGCCTAGAAAAGAAGAAAGGAGGAATAGTAAGGTTTGGCGATAACGGTAAAGGAAGAATCATGGGAGTTGGTACAGTGGGTAACGCATCTTTTCTTATATCAAATGTGCTTTATGTGAAAGGATTAAAACATAACCTAATATCTATAAGTCAACTGTGTGATAAAGTTTTAGACGTACTTTTTGAATCTTCCACTAACCTTTGCAAGATTGTTAATCCTAAAACAAAAGATGTGTTATTAACTGCACCTAGAATTCATAATGTCTACATAGTTTCATTTCATGATCTTTCTAAATCTTCTATAAAATGTTTTATAACGAAAAATGATGAATTAGAATTATGGCATAGACGCTTAGGCCACGCTAGTACAAAGCTCATCTTAAAACTAGCAAAAAGAGAATTGATTAGAGGATTGTCTAAGTTAAATGGAAATTTATCTTCATTATGCTCTCCATGCCAAAAAGGCAAATTTACTAAGTCATCTTTTAAAAGCAAAAATGAAATTTCTACATCAAAACCTCTGCAATTAATTCATATGGATCTTTTTGGTCCCGTTAACACTACGAGTCTTGGTGGTAGATTATACACTTATGTTCTCATAGATGACTATTCTAGATATTGTTGGACTTTATTTCTCTCCTCCAAATCTGATGCGTTTTGCGAATTTTCAAAATTATGTACTCGCATTCAAAATGAATTAGATTTACAAATAAAATGCATTCGCTCAGATCATGGAGGTGAATTTGAAAATGAAAATTTTAAATCTTTTTGTGACGTGTTTGGTATTAAGCATGAGTTCTCTGCTCCACGCACACCTCAACAAAACGGTGTTGTAGAACGGAAAAATAGGACAATACAAGAACTTGCACGCACAATGCTATCTGAATATAAATTACCTAAGTATTTTTGGGCAGAAGCTATAAGCACTGCATGCTATGTAATGAATAGAGTTATGCTTCGCCCATCATTAACTCTCACACCATATGAACTCTACTATCAAAAGAAACCTAACGTATCGTATTTTAGAGTATTTGGATGTAAATGCTTCATTCTTAATACAAAAGATTCTTTAGGAAAATTTGACGAAAAATGCGATGAAGGAATATTTCTTGGTTATTCTTCAACTAGTAAAGCATATAGAATATTTAATAAAAGATCAAGCAAGGTTGAAGAGTCAATTAATGTTAGATTTGATGAGTTTGTTCCATGTGCAGAAAAGCTCCCTACAGGTACCGATGATGAACCTTTGCCATCCTTGGAGCACGACGAAGAAGAACCGTCCAAAGAAGAGGAGGAGAAGTCAAAAGAAGATGAATATGTACCTCCAAGCATTCTTAACTTCTCCAAAAATCATCCAAAGGAGCTAGTCATTGGGGAACCTTCTACTGGGGTAAGAACTCGGTCCTCTCTTCATGAAACATTTTTAAATATTTGCTTTGTGTCTGAAATTGAACCTAAAAATATTTCCACCGCTTTAAATGACGAATTTTGGTTTTTGGCAATGAATGAAGAGTTAGGATAATTTGAAAGAAATAAAGTTTGGAATTTAGTAGAAAGACCATCTAATCATCCAATTATTGGCGTAAAATGGATTTTTAAAAATAAGCTAGATGGTGAATCTAGGATTGTAAGAAATAAAGCACGTTTAGTTGCTCAAGGCTATTCACAAATCGAGGGGATAGATTTTGAAGAAACTTTTGCACCCGTAGCTCGCTTAAAATCTATACGAATATTTTTGGCATTTGCGAGTTTTAAAAGAATAAAATTATTTCAAATGGATGTTAAAAGTGCTTTTTTAAGCGGGTTCATTAAAGAAGAAGTTTATGTAGAACAACCCCCCGGCTTCATAAATGAAAGATTTCCAAATCATGTTTACAAATTAGAAAAACCCGTGCCTGGTATGATCGTCTTACATCATTTTTGTTAGAGCACGGTTATGTTATGGGAAGTGCAGACAACACACTCTTTATTAAGCATAAAAATAACGAATTAATTATTCTACAAATATATGTTGATGACATCATTTTTGGAGCCACTAATGAAGAGTTGTGTAATGAAGTAGTCTTAATAATGAAAAATGAATTTGAAATGAGTCTTGTAGGAGAACTATCATACTTTCTTGGTTTTCAAATTTCACAAAGAACTGATGGCATTTTTCTGTGTCAATCAAAATATGTTCACGATATGCTTAAACGATTTGGATTTGAAAATCTTAAACAAGCTTCTACTCCTATGAGTGCTTCTTTAAAACAAGGAAAAGATGAATCTGTAATTTCTATTGATCAAACGCAAAATAGAGGAATGATAGGTTCTCTTCTTTATTTAAGTGCATCTAGACCAGATATAATGTTTGTCGTATGTTTATGTGCTCGCTTTCAAGCCGATCCAAAAGAATCTCATTTAAAAGCGGTAAAACGTATTTTTCGTTATCTAATAGGGTCATCTAAACTAGGATTATGGTACCCACATAATGACTCTTTCACACTCCACGGATATTCTGATTCGGACTACGCCGGGTGCTCACTAGATAGAAAAAGTACTAGCGGTACGTATCACTTTTTAGGACCCTCTTTAGTTGCTTGGTCTAGTAGAAAACAATCTTCGGTTGCACTCTCCACCACGGAGGCCGAATATATTGCACTTGGTAGTTGTTGTGCACAAGCGTTATGGATGAGCCAAACACTAGAGGACTTTGGATTTCATCTCAAAAACATAGATCTTAAATGTGACAACAAAAGTGCAATAGACCTCACATATAATCTCGTACACCATTCTAGATCCAAACACATCGACGTTCATCATCATTTCATTAGGGATCACATTAAGAAAGAGAATGTAAAAGTAAGCTTCATTGGGACGGACTCTCAACTTGCTGACATATTAATTAAACCCCTTCCCGATGCAAGATTTCGATTATTACGACTTGAATTAGGTGTCTTAGATCTTTCAAGTTAAAACATGCTTACTAATGCAATTTTCTCCATTTTTAACCATCAAAAACATTTCCAAAAATTCTGTAAATTCAGCATGAAACTACTAATGGGACACCTAATCAAGTTCAAGTATCAAAATTTTCAAAACCCTAAAAAATCACTTATTGTTTCTCGCGCTAGCGCTAGCGCCGGCGCTAGCGTCGAGTTTCGAATTTCTGTGTTTTTAAAATTTCTAAAAATTTCTAAAAATATTTTGATCTATATGTCCTATTTAGCTTTTGCACATCTATTTTTCTTTTCTTTTTGAAAAATCAAATATAAAAATAGAAAACCAAATTACAAAAAACAATGTTTTTCATTTTGTTTTTGTGTGTCATTTTTTCTGCAAAAATCAAATACAAAACTACAAAACCAAAACAAATTACAAAAAATATATTTTTCCTTTGTTTGCTTTTGTTGTTTCCTTTGTTTAAAGTTTATCTTTTTACAAAAATCAAAAAATTACAAAAGCAAAAATTATAAAATCTGCTTTTATTTGCTAAAATCAAATACAAAAATATAAAACTTTAAAACTATCAAAAAAAAACTCTATGATTTTTTCTTGTAAAATCAAGCATGATTTAATCTACTAATTAGAAATTCTACAATGTTACAATTTTTTCTCTTCAAACTACTTTGGACATTGTCTTTCTTCATGCTTTGATATATCTATTCAAATGTGCATCAATTATAGTTTAAAAGTTGTGTAGGATCAAGCTTAGCATGCCTCTAAGTATGAGAAATGTTTTATGTTTGATAATGATATTTATTCACTCACCCTTTTTTTGGCATTGTCTACATATGCATTTAATCTAAGAATGCTTGTGTATGTTTTGTATTAGTACAAATAAATTAAAATTGCACAAGTATCTTACCTACACTCCTTCTTTTGCACTCTTAAAAATTAAGAAAAGTGGTTAAATTTTTTTCTCAGAAAATCTATTGATTTGCAAAACAAGTGTATTCGGAGAACTTTGTACAAAACAAAATTATAAAATAAATGACAGATAACTCCACCAAGCACTACTTGAACCTCCTGATAAGTCTTAATGAGCATTGTGAGGTTGAGCACCTTGGAAAGAATAATAAAGTGTCTTGTGCAAATCAACTCTTTTTTCAAAAATAAGAAAAACCACTTTCTCTTAAAGTACACCGGATCACAAGTCTCAAAATTCAAAATAAAATATGTGATCCCCCAAGCACTACTTTGCACCCTGATAAGTCTTGATAAGCATTGTGTGTGCAAAGCACCTTGGTAGTTGTACATTTTTTGTGCATTAAAGTGTGTGGAAGTAATCTTATTTGTGTTTTATTGTGCTTCTTACTTTACATATTATTTGTATTTTTGATTAAAACATTTGTTTACTCTCCTCAAATTTACACTTATGTGCACATCATTATCTTCCATAACACTTCTTCTCATGAGTATTGGATCCTAATGCTAATTCTATATTACTTTTTCTTTATGAAATGCACTAGATAACCTAGCATGTGTTCTACAATGTTTTTGTATGTTTTTGAAATTAAGAATTAAAGTAACATTGTGGTCATCTCTTTTTGATAAACATTACTTCATGCTTGGTTATTCTAAAATTTAAAACTGCAAAATGATTTCCAAAAACATCATTTTTTTGATAAACATTACTTCATGCTTGGTTATTCTAAAATTTAAAACTGCAAAATGATTTCCAAAAACATCATTTTTTTGTGATCTTTACCTCATATTTTTTGGATTATCATTACTATTTGCTATAAGTCTTCCGCATCTTAACCATATAAGTGTTTTTTACCTTGCGCTTTCATGCTTACTTCATATCTTGTATTATTTGCATCATCACTTATTCTTAAAAATTCCTATCTTTCATTAAGTGATAGATTTCCTTGGAACACTTTTTATTGGTTACTTCAAACATAAAAAACTTTTATTCTAAAAACTCTGAAATTTTGTAATAACTCTGATCTATTTCAATGAAAAACAATTATAAACCTCCTTATCATTTACCTAAAAAGCTCGATCATGCCTTCTCTTTTATTTACACATTTTTTTAGTGCTTTGTATCCCTACCCACTTTTGCTAATAACAAAGGGGGAGAACTAACATGATAAGTATAACCCGCTATCAAAAACCCAACATGACAAATTTAGATGATAGCTTACATATTAGGGGAGCATTCACTTAGGAGGAGCATGTATTTAGGGGGAGCAAGTCTAACATGCTAGAATCAATTATTATCCTAAGTCATCACTCACACACACACACACAAGTATAGTTTCATCATGCTTATCTATTAATGCTTTGATTTATCATTAATGGATTTGTTATTATCAAAAGGGGGAGTTTGTTGGAACATGGTCTTCCGCATCTCCTAGGTTTGAGAATAACAAATCTTATGTGTATTTAATCTTGTGTGTTCAAGTGTGCAGGTTAGCATAGTCCACATGACTCAAGGAGTACTCATGATGTCTGCCCCCAAAATTGAGTCAAAAATTCGAAGAGGCTCACTAGCGCCGGCGGTAGCGATAGCGCCCGGCGCTAGCGTTGATCTGCGCAATTCCGGCATCGTTTTTAGAAGGATCTAGCACCCGGTGTTAGCTACTAGCGCTGGCGGTAGCATGGCGCACAAGAGGCATGGAGCAATATGTTGCCGCGGATTGAAGATCCTGCCGCGCAAAACATTTCCTAATCCGGGCTAGCGCCGGCGCTAGCGCTAGTGCCGACGGTAGTGCTTGGGCTATAAAAGGGCCCCCTCTCCTCCTGTTTTCGCACACCTATTGCATACACCTCAGAGAGAGAGTACTAGAATTCCTGAGGCTTGTCTTAGCTGAAATTTGAGGTCCCAGCGAAGCTCTGCCAATTTCTGAAGGAGAATTCCATCACGCCGAATCCAGACGATGTCCGCTTCAACAAACGCTGATTCTACAGCGGATCTTCGTCTCCTACTTCAAAAGTTCATCTTAAGGGAGGTTTTGTTATTTTATTTCTCTTTTATCATTGTAAACGGTAGTGAAATCGCCTCGTGTTTGCGACTAGGTCTGGGGTAGACTTAGGGCTGAAATTCGCCTCGTGTTGGAGACTAGATCTAGGCTAGTTCTAGGGGGTGCTCGAGGCCACATCCGGGGAAGGATTGGCTAGACTGGCTTGAGGCCAAATCCGGGGAGGATAAGGCTAGGGCCACCGGTTCGTGGGGAAGCGAGTCGGGATAGAAAACAAAAAGAGCCTTTTTATTATTCGCCTCCGATCTCTAGCGTCATCGAGATCAAGTTTTGTAAAACATATTTATCATTAATAAAGCTTGTCTCTTTTTTGTTTTACTTCACTTATTTCATGTCTTTAATCTTGCAATAATTCAAAGTTTTTAAATATAATCTAAAGTTTTTGAAAACCCTTATTCACCCCCCCCCCTCTAAGGGCGCCAACCAATCCAACAGGTCAGGCTGTACCTGTTCCTCCCACTCCTCTGGAGCCTCCAGTTCTACTGCCACCAGAGATGAGCATTATATCGCACTTTCAACGATTAGGACCCCCTACGTTTGGCGGAAGAGCTGAGTTCATGGCTTTGGATGACTGGTTAGTTTCCATCGAAGATATTATTGAGTACTCGAGAATATCTGTGGTCCAAAAGGTGATGGTCGCCGCTTACCAGCTGAGGGGACATGCTAAGGGCTGGTGGATCAGGGAAAGGGAGAACCTCGTAGAGGGGTGTTCGTGGGAGTCATTTAAGGCGGTGTTGTTAAAGAAGTTTCTGTCGTCGGTCGTGCGAGACTGTTTGATGAATGAGTTTCTGCACCTGAAGCAGAGGAAACTCACAGTTAGTGAGTATGAGGTTTAGTTCAAAAAGTTGAGCAGATTTGCTCCAGGCTTAGTAGCTTCTTAGGCAGGAAGAGTGAAGCGATTCCTCGGAGGACTTTGAAGTGATATTCAACAGTTAACTGGTGCTGGTAGATTGGAGAACTATGTCGAGGCAGTGGATGCAGCTTTGAAAGTCAAGGCCATCGACAATGCCAAGATTAGAGGCGCGTTGAGGAGAAAGGGCAAGAGAAAGGTCGAAGAGGGGGAAAGCCCCAAGGTATCTAGCCCTGCTCCAAAGAAAAGGAGTGGCGAAGTTTGCAGTTTCTGTTGCCTCCCAGGCCAACCATTGGAGAACTGTTTCAAGAGGAAGGGAGTTTAGAAGAAGCAGCGAGTGCTGGAGATCTAGGGCACTCCTAATGGAGCGGTTCTTTGCCCAATTTGCAAGCAGAAAGGGCATGATGCGGCCTAGTGTTGGACCAAGGAGAAGGTCTGCTTTTAGTGTGGGCAGAAAGGACACATGAAGTTTGCTTGTCTAAAGAACCAGTTCCCGTTGCAGTCTGCTCCACTTCAGGCTTTGCCTCCGCTGCAGCCGCAACATCAGGATAGAGGGAATGGCAAGTTGAATGAGATAGCTTGGCAAGTTCATCGCTAGTTTCGATTTCTGTTCGGCTAGCTAGGTATTCGATTTTATAGGAGGATATAGGTTAAAGGACCGTTGGGGCACGCATTTTGTTTGATTCTGATGCTACCCATTTGTTCGTGTCTAGGACTTTTGTAGAGCATCACCGTTTGATCCTCGATCAGATTGGCGATGCGTTTCGTGTTAATTTTCCTTCTGGCGACTCTGTGGTGTCGAACTAGGGTATCCAGATTTGTGCTACCCTCTTAGGTGATTTCGTAGAATTCGCTGATTTGAAGGTGTTAGGCATGGATGTTTTCGATGTGATGTTGGGTGTGGGCTGGTTGTCCAGTTTTGATGTCGTGATCCAGTGCAAGGTGAAGCACTTGGACTTCAAGATGGACAACGGCCACCCCATGAGTGTGTTTGGCTTTCCGCGCCAGGATTCCCCGATTTTTTCCGCGGAATGTGCTCGGAAGCTTTTAGATTCTGGTTGTGTTGCTTTGCTTAGTTTCTGTGATAGAGACTGTAGTGGTTTGCCGCGTATCGTGGGTGTTCCTGTGGTGCGAGAGTTTCCGGGTGCTTTCCCTGTTGGTCTTCCTGGTCTTCCTCTTGAGAGAGTTGTTGAGTCCGTTATTGATCTCGAGCCTGGTACACGTCCTATTGCTAAGGCACCATACTGTATGGACCCGCGTGAGCTAGTAAAGTTGCGGGCCCAGTTAGATGAATCGTTGAAATGTGGATTTATTAGGCCAAGTTCTTTGCCCTGGGGTGCTCCAATGTTGTTTGTGAGAAAGAAAGATGGTTCTTTGCGATTGTGTATAGACTTTAGGGAATTGAATAAGGTAACCATCGAGAACAGTTATCTGTTGCCACGGATCGGCGATTTGTTTGATCAGTTGCGTGGTGGTTCGGTATTTTTCAAGGATGGAGCTTCGTTCAGGTTACCTTCAGTTGAGGGTTCTTGAGTCAGACGTTCCTCGAACTGCTTTTCTTCCCCATTATGGTCATTTGGAGTTAGTGATGTCCTTTGGATTGACTAATGCACCCTCTGCGTTATGACCGTGGAGAGCCGGGTGTTCAGAGATTTTTGGATCTAGTTGTAGTAGTTTTCATCGTCAATTTGTTGGTGTTTTCTGGAAGTGACGAGGAGTCTGCTACGCATTTGCACTTAGTATTGTCTACTCTAAGATATCACAAGTTGTATGAGAAGTTGAGTAAGTGCGAATTCTGGCTTTCGCAAGTGTCTTTCCTGGGTTGTGTTTTGATGCAGGAGGGAAAGGTGATCGCGTATGGATCAAGACGACTGAAAGTTCATGAAAGGAATTACCCGATGCATGACTTAGTGTTTGCGGCAGTGATTTATGCCTTAAAGCATTGGAGACGTCTGTATATGGAGTGTCATGCAAGATCTTTACGGATCATAAGAGTTTGAAGTATGCCTTTACCAAGAAGGGATTGAATTTGCGCTAGCATGTTAAGGCAGATCATAAGAGGCCTAGATGTAAATTGACCCCCTTGAATGTTCAAGCTGGAAGTGGGTGAGTATCTCAATGGACTTCGTTACCTGTTTACCGAGATCCCCTGGAGGACATGATTCAGTATGGGTCATAGTTCGCAGATTGACAAGATGTGCTCACTTTGTGCCTTTTAAGACCGGCTATGCTATGGAGAAAATAGCAGAGCTTTATTTGTATGAGGTCATCAGACTGCTTGGTGTGTCCGTGAGTATGGTGTCAGATCGAGATTCAAGATATATGTCTCATTTCTGGCAGTGTTTGGAGGGAGCTTTGGGCACTGACCATAGATACTCTATAGCTTACCACCCTCAGACCTATGGTCAGACGAAAAGAGTGAATCAAATTTTGGAAGATATGATAAGGTGCTACATTTTAGATCTTGGTGGTGCTTGGGATAAGTGTCTTGGATTGATGGAGTCCGCTTATAATAACAGTTATCAGGAAAGCCTGCAAATGGCCCCTTTTGAGGCTCTGTATGGGAGGCATTGCCGAACTCCCTTGTTTTGGTCCGAGGTTGGTGAGAGTCCATTGTTAGGCCCAGAGGCTTTGGAAGAAATGAGTGTCGTCGTGACTCTTATCTGCGAGAAGCTTCGAGTCGCTCAGGAGCGGCATGAGAAGTATGTAAATTGGAGAAGGGTGGATCTAGAGTTTACTGTTGGGGACTTGGTGTTCTTGAAAGTTTCTCTGATGCCAGGCGTTATGAGATTTGTTAGGAACCACAAGTTGGATCCATGGTTTGTGGGACCTTTCCAGGTTATGGAGCGCATCAGAGCATCATCTTATAGGCTAGACTTGCCTGCTTCTTTCCCTGATGTTCATGATGTGTTTCACGTGAGCCAGTTGAGAAAGTGTTTGCGTAGTGACCGGCTTACTCTCGATTCGGTGCCGCAATTGCAGCCCAACCTTTCCTATGTAGAAGAGTCTATCCGAATCTTGGAGACTCTGGAACGTGTGTTGCGAAAGAAGACGATCCCGATGGTTAAAGTTCTTTGGAGGAATCAGGGCGTCGAGAGCGCAACTTGGGAGCTTGAGTCAGCCACGAGAGAGACTCATCCTAGCCTTTTATCCTAGATTTCGGGTAAACCTTCCGTTTAGTAATCTTTAGTTCCTTTTCTGTATCTTTCTTGATCGTTGGATTTCAAGTTTTGGGATGAAACTTCCTTTTAGGGGGAGTGACTGTAACGCCCCGGGTTTTTCGTTAATTATTTGCGTGCCATTGTGGTGTATTTTGGCGTTAGGGCGTTACGTAAACCCTTCGGGTTTAGTTTTGAGCCTTAGCTTAGTTAAAGTATGTAATTTAGATCGCGCGTGCGAGTTTTCGTGGCGTTTTGAGTAAAAAGGAATATTTTGAGTAGTTATCGAGATTTTAGCTTTGGGAAGCTTTATCCCGAGTTTGGCTCATCGGAATTGAATTCTAACTTCGCCGTTGAATTCGTAGCACCGTTTTTCGGTTTAGGGGCGAATTTCATGGAAATCCGAGGTGATCTAGTCGTCCTCGTGGTTTTAGTAAAGTGGAGCATTATTTAATTAATTAATTACGAAATTAGGGTTTTTATATAAATACCTAAATTCCCTTCCTATTCTTCATCTTCTCCATTACGCCGATCTGAAGTCGTGCGAGAAAGCGAGAGCGGCGTCGTGGAGCTTCTTCCGGCCGCCGATTCAAGGGTTGTAGTTGTCGGAATCGCATTTGGAGAGTAGATTCGGAAAGCTCTAGGCGAGATCTTCGTTCTTGTGGTAAAAGTTTCCTGTTTCTGGGGATTTTTGGAGCCAAGGTAGTGACCTAACTCTTCTTTTTGGCCCGGAAAGTTTTAGGTTTTTGTGCTCGGGTGAGTTCTTGGCCGATCCATAGCTTTTGGAGCGGAGAACTTTAAGTTTGCAAGGTTTAAGGCAAGTGGCAATTCCTCTTTCTCTTTCGTTGCTGAAGTGTCATTTTCTTGCTTGAGTTCTTATCGCATTGCTTAACTCTTGACCTTGGGGTGTTTCTTGGTTAATTTAACTTTTGTATCTCCTTGATCTCACCCTAAAATGTCTAGAATTTCCCCTAGGAAAATATGTATGCTGCTTAGAATTTTCGGACTTTACTCGGGAAATTCACGTCCATTTCTTGAGAAATCCGTGTAAATCTCGAGAGACCCTTGTGTTCTACCTCTCGAGAAATCCTGGCACCTCTTGAGAGACCTTTGTGTTCTTTCTCGAGAAATCCTTAGCTTCTCGAGAAATCCAGACAACTCCCGAGAAATCTTCTGCCTCTCGAGAAATCCCCTTCCCTCTTGAGAAAACCCTTTCTTTCTCGAGAAATCTAATTGTTCTCGAGACATATCCTCCATCTCTGGAGAAATCCCTGCAGAAAAGTTCCTTTGCTTCTCGAGATATCCCTGAAGTCTTTCTTCCCATTTACTCGAGAACTTCCCTCTATTTCTCGAGAAATACCTTCCATTCCTCGAGTAATGTCTTCTCCTTCTCGAGAAATACCTTCCATTCCTCGAGAATATCTTCTCCTTCTCGAGAAATACCTTCCATTCCTCGTGAAATGTCTTCTCCTTCTCAAGAAATACCTTCCATTCCTCGAGAAATGTCTTCTCCTTCTCGAGAAATGCCTGTCCATTTCTAAGTCTTTGAGTTATGTCTCAGACCTCTTCTCTCTCTTGGAATTTTGTATCTTCTAAAGTGTACAGGGGTGTTGTCAATGTCTGTTTTGTGCCTTTGATCTTGATTACTTCCTGCCTAAACTCTTGTACCTCCTGTGGTTACGCATATTTCTGGGTTTCCCTTATGATCAGTTTGAGAGGTGTTTTTCTCATTGTAAACTTATCCTTAGGTCTCATTCTGGTTTTGTCCCTCGGGCTAAATCTTGGGTGTTTACTTCATTTGTGACCATATCCTTCGGGTATCTTGGTGATTGTTTTCTCGGGCTTTGTCCCGTGCCAAATTAAAGAAATTAATTAATATGAACCGTTGCCTTTAGCCTTGCACGGTGGGCCATGTTTGGGGGGTAGTGGGGATTTGTTGTAGCCTTGCACGGTGGCCATTTTAGAGGTGAACCGCAGGCTTGGCCTGTGGTCCCGAGGGCCGTGTTTGGGTGGATGGGGATAGAGATACCCCCACCCATTTTTTTTGTTTTGGGTGGCAGAGGATAAAGGACCGCCCCCGCTTAATTTGAGCTGATCAGTCTCTTAAATAAAATTATCAAGATAAATGAACTTTAGTTGTATCTCTAAAAGGGTGTCGGTGCACATGGTGCGTTGTTTAGACCTATGCTTTGGAGCTTCCTTTTCTGTAAGTTTGGCTAGGGTTGGTACCCCGTATGCCTTTTTATTTTCCTTGTTTCATAGAACTTTTATATTCTTCAGCCACTTGTGCTTTTCTTGCTGAAGCGTTCTTTGTTTTATTTGAATGCCTCAGGTTCTGAGCTGTAGCAGTTAGAGGTGTAGTTCGAAGACCTTGGGAGTCGTGGCTGCTGTCTTACCCCGCTGTCGCGAGGTAGTGGTAGCTAGTTTTCTTCTTGTGTTCAGACGTACTAGTTTAAAGCCAATGGGTTGGTGTTAGGTTGTTGGCACCCATTGTGCTTCTTTGGTTACATTACAGCTTACTTGCTAGTTGTTGCTACTACTTCTCGAACTCGTGTATTTTGCTCTCTGGGAATGATTTATGCCTAGGTGCATTATAGTTATAAAATGATCTTTCTTCATTCTCATTGCATCTTTTGTAGGCCAAATCATTATATTTAAGTCACGTACAAGTATCTTCATACCCAATCTAAATCTAGATATGTGCACATCATTATCTTTATGTTCAGACATCACGTGCATATAGGACCATAATTGAACTCAACTAAGTATTTTTTCGCTGCAATGTTCATATATTTATTTTATTCTCTGGACTTGTTGATCCACGAACTGAGAGACACAGTTGTTAACCCATACCTAATAAGTGATTTTGAGTAATGAGTCTTCTTGTAAACATGTTTTAAAATGAATAAGAATTAGGTTCCCGCCTGAGCGTCTGCAGTTGTCTCCTGCATGACGTGGCATCATGACGCATATTTTCTCTACTCTGATATTCCTAATTGCTGAGAAAATGCGGGTTGTGACAACCTCTCTCTCAAACGGACTTAGAATCATAGACAAGCACATCAGGGAATGATGACATGTCTCTGCATCATCATGAAGCTCTTCAGGGGGCTCTCAACTAGAGCAGGATGCTTTGCAAAATGCAAGCTGAAGAGATCCTAGTTCTTCAAACTAGAATTTCTGACCTCTATGAGAAGGCTGAGAAGCTAACTCTTGAGAATGCAGATTTTTGCCAAATCAAAAAAGATTATAATGCCAGCTCCAACCTTGACCTAATGACCAAGTTTGGAAAGACCTTGAAGGCCCTGATTGACAGCAGAGAGTTGTGCCTCTCCCTAACCAAATAGGTTGTGCTCCTAAAGAAGGATAGAGACCAGTTCAATCAACTGAGATCCAAAGATATGTTAGTCAGAAGTGTGCAGGAGAATCCCCTTTCTAGAAGAAAGACTATAGCAAGCACCTTGAAACCAAGAATCTCACCACTCCAAATTAAAGATTGTTGTCCCACCCAAAAGAAGAGAGCAAGGATGCCTCAAGGATAAAAGCTCCATAAGAGGAGCAAAGCATGTACCGAAGATGCCTCTTGAAAGAATCGTCATGAGGGAACAGAAGCTCAGTGAATCAAGAAGAATGAAGGAATCCTTAAAAAGGATTAACTTCAGAGAAAGATTTGCGGCTGACAAGAGCCAACATCACATCTCTAACCAATAAAATTTAGTCTCCTTCAGGTACTCTTCTGACCGCTCACAGAGGAGTCATGTTTCTACCGTCAGCAAGAGGAGAAGATACAAATAGTTTGACTATGGGTGATGTGGCAAGACTGGCCACTTTGCTGATGATTGTTGGTTCAATCTAGCTGCTCCAAGGGTAACAAATACTAAACTCGCAAGCTTCCCTACTCACTACCATCTTGCGCATTCAGGAGCAGTAAGATTAAATATGTTCTTTGAAGATAATAATAACCCAGGACCCAAAGCAACTTGGGTTCCTAAGGGTCTGTGATCTTATTTTGCAGGGAGTCCAATGGCCTATCAGAAGCAAATCTGAGGCCTTGGACAAGTTGTTGTTCTGGCCAATATGCTAGGACAGCAGACTAAGTCACTAACAATCTTATTGCAGATTCTCCTATTGAAAAACGAAGAAGGACATCAGCAGGAATTCAAGCGATGGATGACCAACACATCCCTGAAGAAGTATCAGGCATGATGCTAAAGAAGTCAACCGGGAAGGACCGAAGATTGCCTAAGACAGACAAGCAAAGAAGAATCTTGTCGTCGACACAGTAAGCTATTTCGATGACATAATACCTGTCGCTACGACAAAAGAAGTACCGTCAAGGTTGGGTGAGATCACATAACGTGCTAGTAAAATCGATAAATCAGAGCCGCCTGATGCGAAAGCTGTAAACTTATCGATAAAATCAAAAAGGTACGCGCCCCTTCACCTTCCTTCACTATAAATAAAATGATTGCCTGGAACAAAAATACGCTTTCATCTGCCCGGCTATTTCTTCCACAAACCCCCTCTTCATCTCTGACGTTTCGCCTTCTCATCCCCAATGACCCCCATGAAAGAGGAAAGCAGCAACCCCAATCCAGGCAGTGGTCGTGTTAAGGAGGAGCCCCTGAAAGAAAACCCAAAACTAGGGGAAGAACAGATTGAGGGGGAAACTCATCAGGAGAGCTCGTTCCAAGAAGAATTGGCAAAGATTTCCTCATCTCAGACTGGACCACTCTACCACTCGATATCGATCTTACTCTTTGCTCAAAGAGAGCGAATGGAAACTTTTATGCAGAAGACCGTGAATAGACTTACTAGTGAGGTGAAGGCGGAAATAAAATCGATAAAGAAGGACGTCTCCCTTCTGAACACCCAACATGCTGACTTCACTAGTCTCATTCTGAATAGGATCGCTACCCATGAGAAAACCCTGGATGCTCGTCTTTTAGAGGTAAGATACTTTGTAGATGTTGGTAATCAGGAAACTCTGTAACAGTTGTTCGAGCTACAGGACTCAGCGACTGAAGAAATCCAAAAGGGAGAGAAGGAGATTAAGAATGAGATCAAGGAGGAGAATAAGGAAAGTATAAATGCTTGCTCGCATCAAGCGATGTGGGCATCCAATCAAATAAAGCAAGCAATGCAAATAACTCCATCCATATTTGAACTAACTGAACCGTCCATCAGCATTGACTCTAAAGCATATGGAGCTGAATCTGACAAATCAGCAATATCCAGAAAGACAAAGAAAACCTCCAGCACAGACTACAGGAAGAAGAGACTAAGTGAGGTTGAGCAGGACCCAGAATCAAGCAGGTGGAGCCCTCGTTCAAGAGAAATCATCACAGAATCGTGGATAGCATTTGGACACTCTCAAGTAGACCATGAAAGGGTATACTCCTCGATAGAATGGAATCAACATCTGAAAGAACTGCAAGCAAGGAAACTACACAAGATGGCTTTCCCCCATGGTCCTCCTCCGCCTCCGAAGAAGATACCGAAGCCCATTCACTTCTACAAGAGACAGAAGAAGAAGGAAGCAAAAGGAGCCAGCTGCAGCAAGCCCTAACGAGACATCTCGTTTAAAGATGAAATGGCGTAGATGACTAGTATTAATTTTAATCCAAGAACAATCGATCTTTTTGTATGAACAGTTATATATGAACAATCTACTTATATGAATATTTATGTAGGAATGCTTATTAGGCTTTTGTTTGTGATTATATTGCTGCATCCTGCTCTAAATTGTGTGCGGTATTCATGATTGTGCAATTACTATTATACTCAGTTATTGCTTGCAGATAAATGATAACATGTCTAGTACCTTATGTGCTTAACTTGCAAAATGTCCTACAAATATACATGTGTTTGTGCTAGACATCAGATGCAGATTATGCAGGTACAAGGAAGACATGATGAGTACCTCAGGAACATGTTAATTCTTTGGAGGATGACTGACCTCTCAATACTGATCCCTCATATGTGTGTTAGAAATACTTATAAGGGACGTGCTAAAGAAGTCTGACAACAAATACAACCAATTGCCAAATTTAGAATGGTATCTAATAATGATCACAACGATACACTTGAATGAACGATGACTCAGCGTGGGGAGCGTGGATACTTGTCTACCTGAAAATAATCTGTAGTAAGGAAGTCAGAAAGGGGGAGAATGATATCAATGTGTACAAGACAAGATGCTCAAGAAGACCTCAAAGATACGGGGAACAAAGAAGTTGGGGGAGCTACAAGCTTGATGTACTCATAAATTTAGCAAAAGATAAGTCAACTCTTACATGCTCATATCTATTATTTAAGATCATCATGTTTATTGTTAAGTGAATGTAGTCTTGAATTGGGATTCTGACTTCTTCAAATAGGGGGAGATTGTTGGGAATCTAGCCCTCATGATTCCTGATTTGAAGAAGTCACCAAGTCAATAAAACTTCACATTGTATTTGATCACATCTCTAGTTAAATCTCAGGAAAATAGAAGTATAATGTCGTCGAAAAGGACTAGACATGTCATCAACAAAGTATGCTTGTCATCGTGATGATGAGTAAAGCAAAGAAGAAGGATCATGGTGGTTATCAACGTGATAACGTGCTCATGCAGATATCGATGTGACGCCAATCAGAAATCACACGACGATATCAAGATGCCGATAAAATATTGGAAAGAAGACTTGAGCTAATGAAGGAGCAATATCGAAGATATCAAGGGAAGGAATGTCGTCGTGAAGATTCAAGGTCGTCGACATCATCAAGAAGAAGCCTTATCATTGAAAAGGCTAAGTCAAGAAGTATCGTCGACATCGGGGTAAAGAAGTGTTGACGTCGATAAAGCCAAGGAAGAACAGATGTCATCGAGAAGAATCCTTATCATCAGAAAGGATAAGTGAGTCTGATGGCGATTGACATTGTCGTCAAGAAGGCGTGACGTCGAGAAGACTAAAGAAGGACATTTGAAGACAAGCAGTTGTTGAAGTATAGTCTGTCGATATGATATCAATTATGTCGTCGACATGATAAAGTGGTCTCAGCGATATCATGCAGACAAGAAGTTCTCTTCGGCATCAGTTTGATGACTTCGTGTCGTCTTAAGCTCAAATGGAGAAGTGATTTCCAGTATCGTCGAGATATCACTATCTGATGAAGAATTGAAGAAGAGACCAGTTCAAGGCATCGACAAGGCCCTGTCGTCGAGATATTATCCATGTCGTCTTAACAATGGAAATATCGTCGAGCCAGATTCAAAAGTAGCCAAATGCGTTGTCATCATTTAATGTCGCCTCCTGATTGTCCAATCAGTGCATGCTCTTGAGGGATGGGCGTCTGTCAGTAAAGGACATCATATGTGACTATTATGCGGCACATCTGTGCTATAAAAGTGAACAATGATGCCTTAGAAAAATAGAGAGAAATGAACAAAAAAGAATCCCTCCTAACAATAAAAAAGTACAATCGGCGGTGAAGAAGAAGGAAGAAAAGAACGAAATGATCATTCTCTGTTCTTCAAGTTGCAGTCAAGCCACATCGACTGATAAGTTTCTCTCAAGAAAGGTAGCTAGTCAACATCCGGCAAAGCTAGAAAGCTTGAAGAAGACTTGCACCATTCAGATTGAAAATCAGAAACATCTTCTTCATGTCAAGAAGCCAATCTCCATCGGGAAGAAGAAACAGTTTTCTTTACTGTAATTTCTTGTAAGGCTTGCGGGCCTAGAACTTATAAGATCTGTTGTCGGATCTGAGTGTCAAGCTTGAGGTCTTGAGATCTGCGAGGCTTGAGGGCTAGGGCAGAGGACTTGCGGGTCCAAATGTGTCGAGCTTGAGGGCTCGGGTGCAGTGAAGGGGCTTGCGGGCCTAGGCTGCAGGCAAGACTTGCGAGTCTGTGCTGTGTAGGGCTTAAGGGATTGAGTGTCGAGCTTGCGGGCTTGGGTGCAGTGAAGGGGCTTGTGGGCCTAGGCTGCGGGAAAGACTTGCGGGTCTGTACTATCTAGGTCTTGAGGGCCTGAGTGTCGAGCTTACTGGCTCGGGTGCAGTGAAGGGGCTTGCGGGCCTAGGCTGTAGGTACTTGCGGGTCCGAGTTGTAAGGCTTGCGGGCTGGAGACATTGGCGAAGTTTGCCGAGCCTAGCACAATGCCAGGTAGGCGCAGAGGGAAAGACGACTACTCAAGACATCCTGTCTTGAGGAACCTCTAGAAGTTCTTGCATGCTTTCTGTGTTGTGTTATTCTAATCTATAGATCTATTAACCAGAAATCAAGAACACCAAAAGGGGGAACAAAAATAATTTGAAATACCTATTCACCCCCCCCCCCCCCCCTCTAGGTGATAAGTCGACACCCAATATCTAACATCGGGGGTACTCATAACTATGTGATCACTCACTCTCATGGCATGCATATAAGCTACGTACTCGATATGAGTTCTAAGTTCATCTCCATGTCAATCTTCTTAATAGGAGTTCTAAGTCCATATCCAAATTGTGTAAGAGGATGTCTAGGTCCATCTCCAATTGGATCTCATAACATAAAGTTTAGGTCCATCTCCACAAAGAGTTCTATGATAGAAGGTCTAGGGACATCTCCTTGTTAAGTTTCAAAATACACAAACAATGTGCAGTTGGCTATTATAGACTTTAGTTATAGAATACACATCCACTTATGTGAGTGAAATTGTTCATTTAGCCATCTCTGCACCATGAAGAGGGAAATCACATCGCCTTAATGACCTCAGTCATGGGACTACATAATGGGCATTACAATCATTCTTGTATCGCGTTCCCGTACTTGTTATGATGATAAATAAGAGTATCCTACGAGAACACAAACTAGATCATAACCTTAAATGAAAGTTTCCAATCAAACATCACCAATTTGGGCATATGATTGTGAATATGCTTCACACGCCGTGCCCAATTGGGGATCGAGCATCGGATCTCTAATGCAAATCATTCCGAGGTCATAATCTCATGCCTTAGTATTCTACCAAACCAAAGGGGATCATTTCTCCAATAATTAGTGAAAATGGACTTGCCTAATACAAGAAATTAATGGAATGAAACATACAAATGGTCCTAAGACCAGAGGAAGGAGTCATTACTCTTGAAGTCCTCCATAGTTCCATGAATCCTTAAGTGTCTCGATGGATAATGTACGGAAGGAGTAGGTCGATAGAAATAGATTTGGGTCCTTGGATCGAGATCTACAGATCAGATTAGATGTTAAAATATCAGTTTACACTGATCACTCAAGCATGTTCTCGATGTAACATCTCATTTGCAAATATACTATAACATGAGTCTGGTCATCCCCATGACATACCACATTCACAAGTTATGCATCAAATAAGGTAACAAAGTTAACTACACTACTCCAGTGTATTAAAAGCTAGCCGAAATAACAAGTGAAACAACAAACCAGAGAATGTCCACCTTAACTATAGGAATGAAAACAGAAGTTGCATAGTTCGGCCTTATGGCCATATACAAGCTTAAATGAAATAGTACTCAATATCAGTCCATAGGAAATACAATAATACAGAAGAAGTACAAAATAGTATAATCAAATTCATTGGCTCAAGGATCAGAATCTACTGAGCAAAAAAATAGCGACAAGTAGCATCACAATGACTTATGAACTTTGTAAAACTTGGGATTTGGCACCCTACACACCATCCCAAGCTATGCTCCCTACAACCAAATAAGAATCAAGAAAGCATGGGACAGAGGACATCTAACCAATGCTACGTAATGATCCCTACCCCCATCCATCCCTGCAGACTCTGGGGAAAGTTATTGCACTCCTTCAAGTATGCTTGTACCCAAGCATGCATATAAAATCAAACTAAAAATTTAAGTGCAAATATATGGAAAACAACTCTACATAGGGTGAAAGGAATGATACACATAGGGTTCTAAGTTGAGCATGTAAATAAAATGGACTTAGATGCAATGCTAAATGACTGGGTTCGCCCTAGGTATCCCCATAATCTCCTATCTAACCCGGATGAAATTTCTATCAAAACATCAGTTCATTTATACGAGGGTCATGAGGGTCTGTGATCCTACGACCTAACCCATTCATAGCATTCAACACACATTAATTATAATATAAAGCACATATACATGCACTACCCATCCAATCCCCTTGTGATGAAGGGAGTAGACTAAACATACATATAATCTAAACACACAGTGATAGAGATGATACATTTCCCCTACTGTCCAAACCTCCTAGTAAAATAAATATTGTTCTCTGTCCAAAATATAGGCTAACTCTGCATCCTCAATCAAAACATGAATTCAAGGAGACATGGGGTGGTTCTTAACAAATCAAAACTCAATCAAAGATCGGATCCCAACTTCCCAAAGAGGCAACAAATATGATTTCATCGTAATTACCCCCGTCCTAGAATAGGAAGAAAATTGTCATCCTTAAGAGTCCAGCTATAGACTGACCTAAGAATAGGAACCTCCAATCTTTGAATACATATGATGAATAATCCAGGGAAACCTCATTGGTCACCAAAGGCTATTATAATACACACAAATCAATATCACTAATATGGGCCAATTTCCATGGGAAAGTTTCACACAGCATGCCTAAATCCAACTCGCACATTGGAATCTAATGTATGTCACAAGGGGAGAAACATCATGCCCTAGAAGTGTCCCAGTCATCTCCTAAAGGATGATAGAGGACTCTTCATGCTACAAAAACAAAATCTCACACTAGAGACACAATCTCACACCCCGGCGGAGTCCCGATCCTCAACCAACAATGTGTGGGGACTCTAAATGCTAAAAACATATAAAGCACACTAGGGACGTAATCTCAGGTCCTAATAGAGTCACCATCGTCAAACTGGTAGTTTAAAAGGACTCTCATTGCATTTACATGAAATATAAAAGTACAAACAATTGTTGTAAGATCGGAGGTAAGAATCATTACCCTTGAAGCTTGTCTCAGAGACATGGAAATGATCGCAGCAGCTTTCCTCCTTGCGGATCCAACTTCCTCTCGACAGTTTTATGCTCCAATCGTCCTCCCATATCAGTTCTCGACAATGTAATCTCTACAAATCAAGCTCTTATCAAGGGAAACCTTGGCAAAACACATCCTACAACACACTCGGTAAGGAGGCCACATGTTAGAGCATAGATCAAAAAATTGATGAGTACATTTGTAAAACAAAACAAAAATGTACTCATCATATTCTAGTGAACAAATTGGGGTACTCGGCATGAATAGTCTAATCTCATTCCTATGAGAGATCCTCCTGGAAATAATTTTTCTATCATACTTTCAACATCTTGATTGCCTGATTTTGCAATTGTTAGATGTTTGTATACTGAATGGAGAAATACATCACCTTGGATGTTAAGTCGTTATCCACGAGAACTTTGTCGGACTCCAACAAATGCTCAGGATCCTGCACCATCTTCCTTAGTACTAAAATTTGAAAGATGGTATGCAGCCCACTAAGCTCTAATGGCAATGCAAGGTGGTAGGTCGCATCTCTAATGTGCTCAGTTATTGATGAGTGCTAAATTATACTATTATTTAATATCATTTTAATTAATCAAAACACTCATCTTATATTCTTTTTATATATTTCATATGTTATTTCACTTGTTTCTGTATTTTTAGGATCTAAGGGGCAGACTAAAAATTGCCAAAAAGAGGACAGTTTCACCATTTTAGGCGTAGGATGGGCTCATGAACTCAGAATGATGCGATTAAGGCACCATTAAAAATATGACGCTAAGGAATACAACTTTGCTTAATGTGGAAAAGACACACGGGAAGCGGCACACAGTTGTGTGGCCCAACCGTGTGCAGTTTTTTTTGTAGTTTTGGATTGTGGAAGATATGTTGAATGAGGGGGCGCAACCGTTGCAGCACACGCCCAAGACACATGGACATGTGCCCTAGGGCATGTTCAAAGGTTTTTCACAGAACTATATATTTTGGCTCGCAACACTTAAAAAACACTTTTCCCTTCTGTGAGAAAGTCATTTGGAGTTATCTTAAGGCCGAAAACAACAATGTAATAGAAAATCCAAGGAAGAAGGAGATCAATGAGGGAAGATATTTATCTCTATTTTTATCCATCTAGATTTATCTTCTTCTCTTAGGGTTCTCCCATCTTGATTATGTCTATGTAATCTGTACATTGTACATGTTAGTTTGATTATAGAAATATTACTTTGTTGATTAAAATCATAAATCATCTCTGGTTTTCTTACTTTCTAGAGAAATATACGTATTAATAATAGAATAAAATGGTAGATCATGACTATCATTTTCCTATAAGTTACATATAACTCAAGCCATATGATTTTGGGTATTTTTGTTATATTCGATCAACACATTGGATAAAAAGGGTAGGTTGATTTCCTAAAAAATCTAAGATCTTGCTCTTCCATCTAGGATGTTGCAAAACCTAGTGATGGGTTTCATAGAGCGATAATGCGATCTTTGGATTCCCCACCCATAGTTAAAAGTCTTAGGTTGGCCCATTCAAAATCAGTGCTTCAGTGTCGTCTCAAACCAGGGAGACCGAAGTGGTGTGAAACCCCAACCGCTTAGTGATTACGAAGAAGAGGGATAAACCTTTGTTTTAAACAAATATATATATATATATATATATATATTTTTATTCATAATTTAACATGTTAATATTTTAAATGGTCAAATCTTTATCTTCCAAATAAATCTCATAGTGTGGATTTGTCACATTTGTATCTTTATTTTAAAATTATCAAATTATATATTATAATAAGATAACAAGAGAGGGGCGAAGTAGGATAGTTAACGATGATCGCTGGGAAATATGAACTTGCTGCAAATGTTTCATACTCCTGTATGATGCGTGACACATCAAGTTTATAAAATTAAAACTTGATTTATCCAAATACTCTAATACAACAATGATAGGTGTGCTTGCTTACAAGTACACAAATCTATCGCTTTTCTAGGTGCGAATGGAGCTTATCAAGTTTTTAGCGTCGTTGTTGGGGATAACGTATTGTCAAATTTATTGACCATCGTTCACCATTAATATTTGAAAAGCTTTGATCCTGTTAATATTTTTTTGTTTATATTTGTTTGTTCGCTTGCAATTTGCTTTCAACCCCAAAATACCAAAAATAGTTGCTTTACTGTTTGTGTGTCTGTTTGTGTGATTGATCATTAAATGAAATCTAAATCAAGATTTCACTATTTTGCTCAAATATTTGGTTTGTGTTGTTTGTAACAATGCAGGATAAAAAGGTAGTGTCATGCTTAACAAATTTACTCCAGAAGATTCACTTGGGGAATAAACTACAAAAAAAATCGCGTCGTTATTTATGATTCTCCCCAAGGCACCAAAGATAATCAAACCTGATATTATTGTTCTTTTCCTTCACATTTTATTTTTATACTCATATAACATTAAGGAATATGCTAGATTTAAGTGAGGGGTAGTTCATATCTTTAGGGAGGTTGATTGGTTGCCAATTTAATTTGAAAAGAAACAACTTTCCTTATGGCAAATATTTTTAGAAAATAGCATATTATATAATTAAATACATATCTTGAGTCTTTTGCATATTTTAGAGCAAATAATTTAAAAAAAGTATAGAGGTATTGTATGCAAATAATTTGAAAGTACATTCTTATTGTCTGTCTTTATCTTGATATATATGAATATGATTTCATTGCTTTATAGGTCTAGAAAATTTTGAATATAACTTCACAAGTAAGTGGAGACCCTGTGATATTTTTTTCAAATTATTTAACTCTCTTATTAAATATGCTCTCTCAATTATTGTAGTAGTCTTGCTTTAAAAATCTAGTGAAATATTAGGTTTTTGAAATTGATGCATGTTTCTCACATTTACTAGAACTTTGTCTATACACTCTCAAAGTGTCATGTGATTTTGACTCTTTTATTTTTTAAATGATCTAGGCCACCTTTGAAATTTTGTTTGAGATTTTGGGCTTAACCGACATATTTTTACCACTAGTACCCCTCTTGAGCCTATTAACCTTTTCTTTTTATAACTCGAAAAAATTGTCAAAACATATTTTCTTCTATCCTAAATATCATTACTAAAGAGCTTTGTTCTAAAAATCATGAGAAGGATGAAGAATAGAAAATTTCTATGATTCACTTCAATTTGGGAGTGATGAGACTACTATTGGAGGACCTGTGATTCACTTCAATTTGGGGTGATGAAGATATTACAAAAGAAAAATGAAAGATATATAGAAAAAAAATATGTATATATATCTTTCTTACAAAAATATGTGCAAAAAGGAGGAGTTGAAAATAATGGAAAAAATACACTCCACATACAAAAAATAAGTGTAGGGGAATATGATCTTTCTTAAGAACCTGATCAAACAAGGTTTAGTAGAGATAAAGATTGCTACCATGTCTTATCCTTACCCTTTATCACCTAAGTCACGTTACAACCTAAGGCAAGTCCTATGTGATCCTTGATAGGAAGAGAAAATTTAATTAAGAAGAGAGGGTGTAGAAACCTAGGCATATAGTATTTATATGTATTCATGATTTTAATGAATTTTACATAATCCAAATTAAGATGGATGAAGTTGACTCAATGCATGGTTGTTAGAAATTATTTGACTAGAGAAGTATTTAAATTTTATCTATTTTCATTTGATCTCCTCTGAATGCGAGTGTTATTCCTAGGATTCTATTTTTACTTAGTTTTTGTTTTCATTTCAACTTGAAGGATAAGGCACATACTTAGGTTTGGGCCAGATAATATTTGCAAATTATACTCTTTATCTTTATTATTTCTTTTCCTTTGCTCTGGAATAACGAAGACTTAAGTGTGGGGGTATATGATGAGTGCTAAATTATACTATTATTTAATTTTTCATTTTAATTAATAAAAGCACTCATCTTATATTCTTTCTATATATTTCAGATGGTATTTCACTTGTTTCTAGATTGTCAGGATCAAAGGAGCAGAAAATCTGAAAATTGCCAAAAGAAGACCAATTTCACCATTTTGGGCATAGAATGGGCTCACAAACTCAGAATGATGCTATTCAATCGCAATTGGAAAGCTGACGTGGAGGGATACAACTTTGCTGAAGGAAGAAAATACATATGGGCAGGAACACATGGTCGTGTTCCCCGACCGTGTGCGGTTATTTTTGTAGTTTCGGATAGTAGAAGGTGTGCTGAATAAGGGGCGCAACTGTTGGGACACACACCCAAGACACACGAGCATGTGCCCCGGGGCGTGTGCGATGGTGTTTCACAAAAGTATTTTTTGGCTCACAACACCGAAAAATCACTTTTCCCTTCTGTGAGAATGTCATTTGGAGTCATCTTAGAGCCGAAAACAACAATGTATGGGAAAATCCAAGGAAGGAGACCAATGAGGGAAGATCTTTATCTCTATTTTCATCCCACTAGATTTCTCTTATTCTTTTACGGTTCTCCCATGTTGATTATGGCTATGTAATTTGCGCATTATACATGTTAGTTTGATTATAAAAATAGTACTTTGTTTATTAAAATCTTAAATCTTCTCCAGTTTTCTTACTTTCTAAAAATTTTCCATATTAATAATAGAATGGAATGGTAGATTATGACTATCATTTTCATATAAGTTCAATATAACTCAAGCCATATGATTTGAGGTATTGTTATTATGTTCGATCAACACATTGGATAAAAAGAGTAGGTTGTTTCTTACAAAATTAGGAAACTTGCTCTTCCATCTAGGACATTGCAAAACCTAATGACTAGGTTCACAGAGCTCTGGATTCCCTAGTCATAGTTCAAATTCTCAGTTAGGCCCATTCAAAATCTGTGTTCCGGTGCCGTCTCGGACAAGGGAGACCGAAGTGGTGTGGAACCTCAGCGACTTAGAAAGTACGAAGAAGAGGGAAAAACCTTTATTAATAAACAAAGATATATATATATTCACAATTTAACATGTTAATATTTTAAATGGTCAAATCTTTATCTTCCAAATGAATCTCATAGTTTGGATTAGTCACATTTGTATCTTTAACTTAATAATATAAAATTATTTATTATAATAAGATTATAAGAGAGGGGCAAATGAGGATAGTTAATGGCAATCCCTGGTAAATACGACCTTGATGCAAATGTCTAATACTCTCGTATGATGTGTGACACATCAAGTTTATAAATTTATAACTTGATTTATCCAAAACTCTGATATGTGTGATTGCTTGCAAGTACGTAAACCTAACGCTTTTCTATGTGAGATTGGAGCGTATCAGTGTTCTCGAATAGTCCCAAGTACCTCAGACTCAACTTCTTTAAGCCTTGTATTCTCGACGCTCTCTTTAACATCTTAATCTTCAAGTACACTCAATCCCTAATAGTGAACTCAACTTTCTGGTGCATGGCAATGTAATACTTTGCTTATCAATCTTGGGTAATCAACAACCGCTCTTAAATGACCTAGGTCGACTCATTTACCTCATCAAGCTCCTTGAAATTCAAAAGCTTGGTTCCACTAGTATCCATCCAATCCAATTGAGTAGGTCACCTCCTACCGTACAATACCTTAAATAGAGACATTTGAATACTTGCCTTGTAACTGTTGTTACAGGAACACTCAATCATGTAAAGGTAATCCTCTCAATGCTTTCCAAAGTCCAAAGCGCACATATGAGTCATGTCCTCCATTGTCTTGTTAGTTCTCTCCGCCTGCCCATCCATTTGCGGAGGGGATTTTGTGCTAACCTTGAGCTTTAAGCCCAATGAGTGATAAATATGCCTACAATCGTTGGAAATATACCGCTTTTCACGATCTCTAACAATACTGTGAGGGACACCTTGCAATCAAATAATGTTTTCCACATAAAGCATGGTCAATTTCTCCATTGAATCGCTCCTTTGATTCAGTGCAAAGTGTAACACCCTTCCAGTATGAATAATATAACAGTAGGTCCGGCCGGGACCCCACGCTATACGAACCATACTAGCTAGGCGTTAAAAGGAGATATATTGAAAAGAACTGCACCAGAGTATACTAAACATAAGCGGAAGCATAAAGATTTAACATTTCTTTTAGAATTGTCCACTATCCCAGGAATGAAACAAAAGAGTTACGGCCTTAAGGCCTTACATTTAACAAATGTATAGAAATTCAATACATAAATCGGCACGCAGGCCGGCAAAACATGTAAAGCAGAAAAGAGGCTGGCCTTCGAGGGCCAACACAGCAAAAGGGCCACCGCCCGCTATTTCCCGCTTGGCTCACCTGCACCTGCAACAACGATCCACCAAAACGTTGCAAACAGGTAACCGGTCAGATAAAGCTGACCAAAATTATATCGACCTAACCCCTAAAGCCGGGGTGGTGGTACTCCTTCCCTGCAGGCATGCAGTATAGGCATAGATTATCAAGGTACATTCTAACACCACATGTACAAGCAATCAACACCAACGTGGGCACGCACGGCCACACATTTCGTGCTCTCAAGGCACTCTCACGATGTACTCTCCGAGATACACCTAACAACTCCTTAAACAAAGAGTTCGCATGAGCTTTGACCGTCAAGAATAACTTGCCTTATGGACCAATCCCAACATCACACAGTGCACTGAGGAGATACCTCTACACCGAATCGGTATGGGAGCGGGTTCGGTTCAGCTTTGCCTGTGCTCAAATCGTCGGAATCAATCATCGCGACGCGGGTATAGCTTTACCTCGGCCCGAATAACGAAAGGAGGTTTCACACCTCCACAACCAGTTCCCTGAGAGCTACCGCCGGCGCTAGCCCTAGCGCCGGGCGGTAGTGGCAGATCTCCGAATCCACCCAAAACTTCGGGTATTTCCTGGAGGTTACCTCTAGGACTCCCTGCAGTACTCTACTGTACACAGAACCCGAAAATAGCGCAAACAAAACACGGAGTCTTCTCCGGCATAATTAATCACTATAGCCATCACCAATCTAGACCAACCTGTCCAGATGGGTTTCACACACAATGCCTATATCCGTACTACGATTCCGGTTGCTAATGCAAGTAACCAAAGGGGATCGAAATGATCAACCTGCTGGAAAACTCCCTTTTCTCCACCAATCGGTGGCGGATTTTCCATGCAAACATGCGATAAAAAGGAAGACTTCACTTGTCCAAGTAGAAGATCGTTACCCTTGTCGTTTTCTTGTTCACCATGAGAATCCAAGATTCTAATCGGATGGAAAGTTTCGCAACGGCCTACACTTTTTGGATCTGAAAACGGCTCACGAATCGGAGCTCCGAAGCTCCGGCAATGGCAGAAGACGACTCCTTCTTCTTCCTCTCTATCGTTGTTTTTCTCTCGGCTTCCGTCTTTTCACGCTTGAAGAAGATTAGGGTTATGAATTAAAGGGAGCCTATAGATAGCCCTCTGGACAAACCCTAAAATAACCCAGAAATAAATCCCAACCTTTTGATTTAAAGATCTGGATCTGACGGCCGCAAAAAGAGAGTCACGGGCCTGCTATTTTACAAATCGCAGAATCTGTCTGCGTTCGACGAATTTCAGCAAGGCTGCGCTCGACAAATGTTGAACGACGTTCGACGAATGTCGAGCGGCGTTCGACAAATTCCAGCAAAGCTGCGCTCGACAAATGTCGAATGACGTTCAACAAATTCCAGTAAAGCTGCGCTCGATAAATGTCGAACGGCGTTCGACGAATATCGAGCGGCGTTCGACAAATTCCAGTAAATATGCTAAAACAGATTCGGCTATAAAAAAACAGGGAAAAAATGTCTATATCATATAGCCGAGTCTATATCTTATAGCCGAATTATCCTATAGCTCACAGCACACCAAGTTTTTGGGTGTTACAAATCTCCCATCCTTTAAGGAATTTCGTCCCGAAATTACGAAAACAGCAGCAACAGAAATAAACTATGCCTGAGAGAAAAAGCTCGGGGTACTCCGCAAGCATTGTTTGCTCTCTTTCCCAAGAGAGTTCCTCTCTTCCGCAATTATTCCAACGGACCTTCACCATCCGAATGGACTTGTTCCGCAACTGCTTCACTTCAGTGCCTTCAATGCAAATGGGTTTGACTTTCGTCGCTAGCCCACCATCTACCGACACTTCGCTGGCCGCAACAATATGAGTGATGAGTCCTGATCATATACACTTTTATGGACTCATCTGGGCCATTTTTCTAGTCATTTCACCGCACTTTAGCCCTGTTATAGTTCATATTGATCAATCCATGCTAGGTGCACATCTAGGCCCACTTTGGTGTGATTTTCGTGCTTATTATCATTAGTAGTATTCATGTGCTGTCAAGTGCCACTTTCAGTGGCTAGATTTGTGGTTGTGCCTGGAATAGGAGTCGTGCGAGTGTTCCCGGTGCAATTCTGCACAGGAACACTGCGCACGATCACCGGTTCTATTGCGCACGACCACTGGTCGTGCGCCACTGATCGTGTGCACTTGACCCTTTTTTATGAGTTCTGTTTGGTGCAGTGCGCACGACCATCAATGCCAGCGCGCAAGACCACCGGTCGTGCGCCACTGCTCGTGCGCATTTGCCATTAAATTTCCGAGTTCTGTTTGCTGTAGTGCGCACGACCATCAACTCCAGTGCGCACGACCACCGGTCGTGCGCCACTGGTCGTGCGAACATGTTATTTTATAATTTCTGTCTTTGCAGGTTCCGTCCAGGCAGAGCGCACGATCATAGGATTCTAGTGCGCATGACCACTGGTCGTGCGCCACTGACCGTGCGCACTGTTTAATTCCAGCGCCTATAAATTCCCTGCTCGCGATTTAGGTCAGGATCCCGATTTCTTCCGCCGTTTCCTGCTCCATTCCGCCCGATTTCGCCCCTCCATCGTCGCCCACCATCGGGGGATGCTCCGGGCTTGTTCTTCACGCCGATCTTGAGCCGGAGTTTCCTCTCGGCCGCCTCCTTCATCCAAGAGCTTCAAAGGTAGACCTAGCCGCCATTACCATCAAGCAAGAGGAAGTTTGCAACCTCTACCGGATCGTGACACGAAGAAGACGGGTCCATTGGAGAGTCGTGACAGCGCTCTCTACCCCGGACGTAGTTGCGGACCGAGCTTGGACGCGGATTGACAACCCGGCGATTCCAACCGTGAATCTACAACGAGCCTTCGAATTCGGTCGATTTCTTGCTCTATTCTTCTCTTATTGATGTCTATGTAGTTAGATCTAACATTATGATGAAGCGTGCTTGATTATTAGCATTTATACTTGATTATGTCTATGTGATTTGAGTATTCTTGCTTATTATTTTGAGGTGTGCCTTGTGGTGTGGATTGTTGGTTGTCCGGTGCCGCACTAGCAATTGCTAGTGGCGTGCTTGTCGAAGAGGTGCTTGCGACCCTCATTCCGCTTGCCTTCTCGTCCACCCGCCTACCGAAGCGTGGCATCGCGGCCCGTATTCCATCCCGCCTAACGAAGCAGCGTGCTCAAGGCCTGCATAGTTCGATCCGTTTTCCTACTCGTCCATCCGCCCTTGCGACGCAGCGCGCTCAAGGCCTGCCTAGTCTCCATCCCGCCAAGCGAAGCATTGCATAGCGGCATTGCATAGGAGTAGTTGATAGCTTTTATTTTATTTTCCAAAAGCCAACCCAACTCCCCCGCATTCCATCCGACGTTAAGGACTTCAATCTTAAGTCCTACCTCGAACGTTAACTCCACCTTACTGTGTTCCTTGAGAGAATCGATACTCGGGGATTACTCCTCGTTTTATATTACTTGAACGATCGGTACACTGTCGTTTCATGTCGCAGTCGAGCTACCGCCTATAGCGGTGTGTGAGATTTGCGCCATCAAGTTTTTGGCGCCGTTGCCGGGGAACACAGTTGTGCGAGTTTTCTTGAGAGGGAGACGAGAGATAGTTGTTCTTTCTTTGTGTTTAGCCGCATTTCTATTTTTTTTTTCCTTTTTTTCTTTGTTTTGCCTTTATTTCGTCTTTCCCTATTTTAAAGTTTTAGGCAAGTTTAAATCTAAGGAGCTTTATTAGTTGTGTGGATTTTCCTTGTAAAGAATTCCTGCTTCATTTTATCTGCTTTAATTATTGAAAATGTCGTCATGGGATATTTCACCTAGCTTTAATGATAAGATGGTTTATTATATAGACCATATGAATGAGTTGAATGCTAGGCAGTGTAGGAACATTGTTTGCTTGTTGTGTCGAGGAGAGGGTCATGAATTGAAGGACTGTCCTAGTATTTTCAAGCCTGACCGCCACTCCTCCACTCAGGACAACATTGTCCCTATCGCTCATTCTTTACCCATGGAGGCAAGTGTGCCCTCTACCCCTGAGCTTGTCTCGTGCACGGACTCCTCACTCCCTGTTTATCGCTTCACTCCCAGTGATGATGATCACTCATCTGTTGACCAACAAGGAGAGGAATGGGAGCTCCTAGATGCACCTGAGTATGATGAGGAAAGTATTCTTTCCATCGGGGAGGCTTTAGCGGATCTTTTTGCGGAGGAACCGAATATTTTTGTCCCTCTAGTTTCTTTGCAAGATTTTTCTACACATATTCTTTATGATCCTATCGAAGTAAAGGAGCTGGGTGATGCTTCTGACTCGGAGGGTGCTCCAAAGTGGGATGAGGATGTCATTTTCCCTGAGGGGGAGAATGAATACTTTGAACACGATGATGCACCTCGGTGGGATGAGGAGGATACTCTCTCTGATGAGGAGGTTTGCACTTCTTCATGGGACGAGGAGGTCCAAATCACCACTGAGGCTCCTGAGTTCTCAAGTCCCCCTTGCTATGATATTTACGATGATGATAGTGATCTACCCTTGGATCTTGCTGGGAGTGAGACTGGGACCACTCCCCCGATTTTTGATTATTTTTGTCATTCTTCTCTTTTACTTCCTGACCCCCCTTCTTCATCTGAGCCTGTGCAGGTTGAGTCTTCACAGGTACATCAGGAGGACTTGGAGCATGATGCTCAAGTCAATGATGAGTGTATCCTCACATGTGAGGAGGTTGACCCCTCCTCCATAGAGGAAGCTCCACTCATTGCCTTTTCCTCCTGCTGCCTCCCTGTTGACGATACCTTGCTAGGCAAGGATGTGTTTTGTGAGATGAGTGAGGACCAGGCCTCCTCCTTTTCTTACATTCTCTACCCTCTACCTGTGAGGAGCAGGTATCTATATTTAGGTAGAGGGGTGACTGTTCTGTCTCCGTATCGGTACCCACTACCGATGCGCATATTAGAACAGTTACCTGTGCACTTTTCTTTTCATAGGCCTATAAGCTAGAACTGTACAAAATCTGAATAAGTCGTGCTGGGAGGACAATAACCCCAGTAGTTATCTTACTTTTCCTGCATTTTTATTTCTTCTAATCATGTTTAGTTAGTAGTACTTTCTTTTCAGTTTTCTTTTGTCTTTTGTTTTGCGGAGCTGACCCCTGCAGGTACTTCTTCTGGATGGCGGATGCTGCAGCTTAGTCTGGGTTTAAACGCCAATCTTCTAGTATGCTCACTTGCTGAGCATTGGGTACTCTCTTCCCCTAGCCCTATTCTGATTTTCATGTCATATGTTTTGTGGATTGTTTAATTTAAGTCTGGGGGAGAGCAGTTTTTGTGCCCACTCACGTGCACTATTGCACTGCATACTAGAAGATTTCATTTAAAATGTTTTGTTCATTTTCATTGCACACCACAGCACCCACTTGAGCGCGTACTCATCTGTTTGCTTGCTCCGTTGTGAATTTAATTCTTCTGCTTATTTGGGGAAGTCTAGGTGGTGGCTTAGGATTATGTAGCAGAGTAAAATGTTGACTCTAGTAGTGCTCCTAGTCGAGTGCTCGGTTGCATAGAAATTTGTGTAGATTAGATTTCTCTTTATACTTATGGTTTCATATTTTTTCTATTCGTGTAAATGTTGTTTACTCTACTCAAATGGTGAATTCGGTGGAATCAAACGGTAGCATAGGGATGTGTGTATACGATCGCTAGATTCGTATTGCTTGAGTCGGGAGAAAGGAGAATTTTTCTCGGTGGCTAGAACTTGCCCCAAGCGATTCTTGAAGCATGGGTATACGGTTAGTCAATGGCGTGAATGTGATATAGGCCATCATCTTGGCCTGGTTGAGCCTTTGTGCCATTCCTATCATCATTTCCTCGCTAGCCCAGTTGTGCCTACCCCATTCTTTTGGTTCAGCCCCACTATTGTTCACCAAAGCCTAAACTCCAATCCTAGTCGCACACCCAAAAAGCAAGCATTTTGTTTAAATTTCAAATTGGTGGTGTTGATTGTGGTAGTACATTGTGAAAATGTGGTTGTGCATCTTTGAAAATTTGCTGAAATTGTTAAAGAAAGAAAAAGAAAAGAAGAAAAAGATTTGAAAAGAAAAAGAAGAATGAAAAGTTTAATTGAAAAAAATCTGTTTGAGATTTATATTTGGGAGTAGGCGGTGCACACACCCATGCGTCTAAGTCCAAGTCTGGGGGTGTTGTGTACCCGCATGTTTGTATGGTGAATGAGGATAGTTTCCTGCATTAGCTCATTTGGGTTTAGTGCTTTAGCCGTCGTTTTTATCTTTGTTTTTCCTCACCTAAACCCAAGCCCCATTTAAAACCTAAAGTCCTATTGATTCACGCATTTGAGTCAAACCAGTGCCGTGGAGAGAATGTGACCGGGCAAGCCTATGGTCACCGACACCGATGGATTTCGGTGGAGTTTGTCCGGCATCCCGATCTTGGGCAATGCTCGTCTCAGCGTTTAGTTTACTTTCTCCGTATGCATGACCGAACGATTCACCGCTTTTCACCATTTTGAGTAGTTGTAATATGCTTTTACTCTTTTAGAAATATATAAACTGTTTATATAATCAGAAATCTTCTCTACTATTCTTCTTATGCACGTGAGCATGCGACTTCGCATGGTACTATGTATTGTAGTTTTAAGCCATCTACTGTTCTTTCCTAGTTCGCTTAGAATTTGTTTGCTCGGGACGCGCAAACAGTTAAGTCTGGGGGTGTGATGAGTCCTGATCATATACACTTTTATGGACTCATCTGGGCCATTTTTCTAGTCATTTCACCGCACTTTAGCCCTGTTATAGTTCATATGTATCAATCCATGCTAGGTGCACATCTAGGCCCACTTTGGTGTGATTTTCGTGCTTATTATCATTAGTAGTATTCATGTGCTGTCAAGTGCCACTTTCAGTGGCTAGATTTGTGGTTGTGCCTGGAATAGGAGTCGTGCGAGTGTTCCCGGTGCAATTCTGCACAGGAACACTGCGCACGATCACTGGTTCTATTGCGCATGACCACTGGTCGTGCGCCACTGATCGTGTGCACTTGACCCTTTTTTATGAGTTTTGTTTGGTGCAGTGCGCACGACCATCAATGCCAGCGCGCAAGACCACCGGTCGTGCGCCACTGCTCGTGCGCATTTGCCATTAAATTTCTGAGTTCTGTTTGCTGTAGTGCGCACGACCATCAACTCCAATGCGCACGACCACCGGTCGTGCGCCACTGGTCGTGCGAACATGTTATTTTATAATTTCTGTCTTTGCAGGTTCCGTCCAGGCAGAGCGCACGATCACAGGATTCTAGTGCGCACGACCACTGGTCGTGCGCCACTGACCGTGCGCACTGTTTAATTCCAGCGCCTATAAATTCATTGCTCGCGATTTAGGTCAGGATCCCGATTTCTTCCGCCGTTTCCTGCTCCGTTCCGCCCGATTTCGCCCCTCCATCGCCGCCCACCATCGGGGGATGCTCCGGGCTTGTTCTTCACGCCGATCTTGAGCCGGAGTTTCCTCTCGGCCGCCTCCTTCATCCGAGAGCTTCAAAGGTAGACCTAGCCGCCATTACCATCAAGCAAGAGGAAGTTTGCAACCTCTACCGGATCGTGACACGAAGAAGACGGGTCCATTGGAGAGTCGTGACAGCGCTCTCTACCCCGGACGTAGTTGCGGACCGAGCTTGGACGCAGATTGACAACCCGGCGATTCCAACCGTGAATCTACAACGAGCCTTCGGATTCGGTCGATTTCTTGCTCTATTCTTCTCTTATTGATGTCTATGTAGTTAGATCTAACATTATGATGAAGCGTGCTTGATTATTAGCATTTATACTTGATTATGTCTATGTGATTTGAGTATTCTTGCTTATTATTTTGAGGTGTGCCTTGTGGTGTGGATTGTTGGTTGTCCGGTGCCGCACTAGCAATTGCTAGTGGCGTGCTTGTCGAAGAGGTGCTTGCGACCCTCATTCCGCTTGCCTTCTCGTCCACCCGCCTACCGAAGCGTGGCATCGCGGCCCGTATTCCATCCCTCCTAACGAAGCAGCGCGCTCAAGGCCTGCATAGTTCGATCCGTTTGCCTACTCGTCCATCCGCCCTTGCGACGCAGCGCGCTCAAGGCCTGCCTAGTCTCCATCCCGCCAAGCGAAGCATTGCATAGCGGCATTGCATAGGAGTAGTTGATAGCTTTTATTTTATTTTCCAAAAGCCAACCCAACTCCCCCGCATTCCATCCGACGTTAAGGACTTCAATCTCAAGTCCTACCTCGAACGTTAACTCCACCTTACTGTGTTCCTTGAGAGAATCGATACTCGGGGATTACTCCTCGTTTTATATTACTTGAATGATCGGTACACTGCCGTTTCGTGTCGCAGTCGAGCTACCGCCTATAGCGGTGTGTGAGATTTGCGCCATCAATGAGTAGGCTCTTTCACAGCCTTCCGCAAAACAGAAATGTGAAATACGTCATGAAGTCCGCTTAGCTCTGAAGATAGAGCAAGCCGGTAGGCAGCTTCACCAATGCGCTCTAAGATCTCGAACGGTCCTAAGTACCTCGGACTTAGCTTTTTCAAGTGTCGGATCCTCGATACTCCTTTGAACGGTTTGATCTTGAGATAAACCCAGTCGCCAACGGCGAACTCGACATTCCAGTGATTTGCATTGTAGTATTTTGCTTGCCTATCCTGGGCAATGATTAACTGCTCCCGAATAGCCCGAATTGATGTATTTGCCTCATCCACGTCCTTGCAGTTTTAACAACTTAGTGTCGCCCGTTTCAGCCCAAGATAATGGTGTGCGACATTTCTTACCATAAAGAGCCTCGAAAGGTGCCATCTTTATACTTGCTTGGTAGCTATTGTTGTAATCAAACTGAATCATATAGAGATGGTCCTCCATCGTCCTATTGGTCCTTTCGGTCTGTCCATCCGTTTGCGGGTGGAAGGTCGTGCTAAACTTTAGCTTGGTTCCCAATAATTGATGAATCAGCCTCCAATCATTTGATGTGAACCGCCCATCACGATCACTGACGATGCTACGGGGAATCTCGTGCAACCATACGATGTTATCGACGTACAACTTTGCCAGCTTTTCCATAGAATCATCCTTCCGGTTCGGAATAAAGTGTGATACCTTCGTAAATCGGTCCACGACCACCCAGATGGCGTCGTTTCCATGTTGCGATCTCGGCAATCCGTACATGAAATCCATCGAAATATCATCGAACTTCCATTCTGGAATAGGCAAGGAATTCAGAAACCCGCCAGGACGTTGACATTCTGCCTTCACCAACGCGCAAGTATGACACTTGGCCACGTAGAGGGCATTGTCTTTCTTCATACCCGGCCACCAGAAGAGTTTCTTCATATCCATGTACATTTTCTTGCTCCTAGGGTGGATCGAGTACTTGGTATGATGAGCCTCGCACATCAACTCCGCCCGTAGAGTGCCAACATTTGGGACGCACAATCTGTCCTTTTTCCACATAAGGCCATATTTGAAAGAGAAATCAGCGTTTGACCCATCGACGGTCTCTGCTTTATAGCGTTTCATGCTCTCATCCAGCTCCAATGCTTGTCGAACTCGGTCGGCAAGGTCGTATTGAACTTCCATCCAGTTCAAGCATGCTGAAGGAGATGCTCTTCTATCGACGCAAGTGATCTCCATATCTTCTAGCTCGCGGATTAGACGCTCATCATGCATCAAAATCCAATTTGCTTGAGCAGGAGCCCGACGACTCAACGCGTCCGCAACTACATTTCCCTTACCAGGAGTATATTTGATGTCGAAGGTGTCCCCAAGGAACTCCATCCACCTCCTCTGACGCATATTCAACTCCCTTTGATCTAGCAGGTACTTGAGACTCTTGTGGTCAGTAAAGATATCGATCTTCACGCCATATAAGTAATGCCTCCAAAGCTTGAGGGCGAAAACCACGGCCGCTAGCTCCAAATCATGGACCGGGTAGTTCCTTTCATGAACCTTCAGTTGTCGGGAGCCGTAGGCAATTACCTTTCTGAACTGCACTAGGACGCAACCCAAACCACTCCCCGAGGCGTCACTATAAATTTCGTAGCCTTCCATACCACATGGCGAGCATAGAATGGGCGCCGTGGTCAGACGACTCTTCAATTCTTCAAAAGCTCGAGCGCACTCAGGCGACCAATCAAACTTGTGATCTTTCCTAGTCAGTTTAGTGAGAGGGAGTGCGACCCTCGAGAAGTTCTCCACAAAGCGCCTATAATAGTCGGCAAGTCCTAAGAAACTTCGAACTTCCGCTACGTTTTTCAACACAGGCCACGCTCTGATTGCTTCTATTTTCGACGGATCAACCGCAATTCCATCCCCACTAACAACATGACCCAGAAATGCTACTGACGATAGCCAAAACTCGCATTTGGAGAACTTGGCATATAGTTGACTCCTCCTCAGGGTGTTCAAAACTGCGTGCAGATGCTCTGCATGCTCCTCCTCCTACTGAGAGTATACCAAAATGTCGTCGATGAAGATGATCACAAACTGATCCAAATACTCTCGGAACATTCTATTCATTAAGTCCATGAATACCAACGGTGCATTAGATAGACCGAACGGCATAACAGTGAACTCATAGTGCCCAAAGCGGGTATTGAACGCTGTCTTTGGAATGTCACAATCCCGAATACGAGGCTGATAATAGCCGGACCTTAAGTCAAGCTTAGAGTATACCGTCGAACCAACCAGTTGGTCGAATAAGTTGTTGATTCTTGGAATCGGGTAACGGTTCTTCTCGGTCAACTTATTCAGCTCTCGATAGTCGATACATAGACGCAAGCTCCCGTCCTTTTTCACAAAGAGAACCGGTGCACTCCAAGGTGATGAAGTCGGACGTACGTAGCCTTACTCTAGCAGCTCTTGCAATTGGACCTTCAGCTCTGCCAATTCCTTTGGCGTTATCCGGTACGGTGAGCGGGCCACAGGTTTGGCACCTGGCACCAGTTCAATACAGAAATCAATCTCCCGCTGAGGCGGAGCCCCAAGGAGTTCATTAGGAAACACGTCGGTGTACTCCGCTACAACTGGGACATCGCATAACCTGGGCTTTGGCTCCGAAGCCTCCAACAGGCTGAAGAACAACTCTGCCCCTTTTCTCACCGCCTTAACCACTTGGAGAGCAGACATCAGTGTCTTGCTCGCTCCTCGCATACCTGAGAACGTGGTTTCATCTTCGGTGTTCTTTCCCAGAGTGATCTCCTTTGATTTGCAATCTATGCATGCTCGCTGATCCGAGAGCCAGTCCATGCCGAAGATCACATCAAATTCAGCTAACGGTAATAACGACGCTTCCAAGTCGAAATCCTGATTTCCGATCCGCACCTTCACACGGCTCTTCCTATCCGCACCATGTGAGACCCGTTAGGTAGCACGACCTCCAATCTATCTTTTGCTAAGGTTGATGGCACTCTGATTTGCACCACGAAGCCCATAGATAGAAAAGAGTGTGATGCTCCTATATCAAATAAAGCTCTCGCCGGATAGTTGAAAATTAGGACGAAGCCTAATTGCACATAAATAAAACATAAGGTCGCACAATGGTATCAATCACACATAGCTATGTAAAAGCTAACATTTAATTCATACATGTGACGACATCAGTTTGTCGTATGGCTTCTTGCTGGCCAAGCGAATAAACTCTAGGCTGGGTCAAAATGTGCTGGGAAGCAGAAAACTCCGCAGCTTTACCCCTTTCCGTATGACCCGCAGCACGAGCATAGTCCAACGCTTGGTTCTCCAGCTTCGGGGGAACACTTACACACACGCGCCTTGTGTCCCACCTTCCCGCAGGTGAAACATGTAATAGGGCTATATGCTGTCGTAGCTCCCGACACAGTTAAGCGAGTTGGCTCTGCCGGTTTGAACTTCCTTTTGTTCCTCCTGAACTCCCACTTGGACTGAGAGGTCGGCGCATGAAACTCGGGTTTCTTTTCCACGCCCTGTGCTTGCACTCTCTTCATGTCCAACTCCAGAGATCTGGCGCTTTGCACCACCACATGGAAGCCAAACGTCATTGGGCCTGCAAGGAGCAGCCTCAACTCATCTCGAAGACCTTCATAAAACTTGTTCGTCTTCATTTCCTCATCTTCCCCCAAAAACCCTGCATAGCGGCCCAATATAGTAAACTCGTGCAAGTACTCGTCCACCGAGCTATCGCCTTGAGTTAACTTCAAGAACTGGTTCTGCAATGCAATGCGTTGGGCAGAAGGAATATACCTCTGAAGAAATGACTTTGAGAACTCCACTAATGTGATCTCGGTAATCTCCTTGCCTCCAAACCTATGCACTTCCTGCTCGGCCCACCAAAGCTCCGCCTCTCCGTTAAGGAGGAAGGTGGCTATAGTGACCATCATAGCTTCTTCTGTTGCTGTCGCCTTTAGAGTTTTTCTAACCATTGATAGCCAGTCCTCCGCCTCTGTTGAGGATCCAGTCCCCGAAAAGGTTGGAGGATGGAAACTTAGAAAGTGCTGAAGTTGTTGATCACGCGCTCGTGCAACAACTACTCGCTCTACTCGACATTCCACCCTTGGCTGCACCGCAAGTTCCACTGCATCCACTGGTACAGGGATCTCCACCATCGGTTCCACTGCAAGTTCCACTGCGGCAGTTGCCACCGGAGCCACTTCCGGAGTAGGCATAGCAGGTTGTGCAAGCCTTTGAGGTTGAGTGTTGATCATCGCTAAGACCGCTTCAGCGATTAACCTGATCATCTCAGCAGGAGGAGTGGTCACTGGCACCTCAGCCGACCCACTACTTTCAGCGGTGTTACGGGGTCGAGACCGCCCCGCAGCACTCCTAGTCACCTATAATCGTGCAAGACACAATTTAGTGACCGAAAACATAGCAAACAACAATCATGGAACGCTCAGGTTCCGCAAACAAGTTGGTTTTTCCATTCCTAAGTAGACATTCTTATTAGTTTTTGTCATTTTAGGTGAATGCACATCCCGTGCACACCACCCCTTAAAAGGAATTCGTCCTGAATTCGCTAAACTACGGATCGACGCCCTAAGTCTGATACCAAATTGTAACACCCTTCCAGTACGAATAATATAACAGTAGGTCCGGCCAGGACTCCACGCTATACAAACCATACTAGCTAGGCATTAAAAGGAGATATACAGAAAAGAACTACACCAGAGTATACTAAACATAAGCGGAAGCATAAAGATTTAACATTTCTTTTAGAATTGTCCACTATCCCAGGAATGAAACAAAAGAGTTACGTCCTTAAGGCCTTACATTTAACAAATGTATAGAAACTCAATACATACATCGACACGCAGGCCGGCAAAACATGTAAAGCAGAAAAGAGGCTGGCCTTCGAGGGCCAACACAGCAAAAGGGCCACCGCCCGCTATTTCCCGCTTGGCTCACCTGCACCTGCAACAACGATCCACCAAAACGTGGCAAACAGGTAACCGGTCAGCTAAAGCTGACCAGAATTATAACGACCCCACCCCTAAAGCCGGGGTGGTGGTACTCCTTCCCTGCAGGCATACAGTATAGGCATATATTATCAAGGTACATTCAAACACCATATGTACAAGCAATCAACACCAACGTGGGCACGCACAGCCACACATTTCATGCTCTCAAGGCACTCTCACAGTGTACTCTCCAAGCTACACCTAACAACTCTGTAAATAAAGAGTTCGCATGAGCTTTGACCGTCAAGACTAACTTGCCTTACGGACCAATCCCGACATCACACGGTGCACCGAGGAGCTACCTCTTCACCGAATCAGTATGGGAGCGAGTTCGGTTCAGCTTTGCCCGTGCTCAAATCGTCGGAATCAATCGTCGTGATGCAGGTACAGCTTCACCTCGGCCCGAATAATGAAAGGAGGTTTCACACCTCCACAACCAGTTCCATGGGAGCTACCACCGGCACTATCCCTAGCGCCGGGCGGTAGTGGCAGATCTCCGAATCCACCCACAACTTCGGGTATTTCCTGGAGGTTACCTCTAGGACTCCCTGCAGTACTCTACTGTACACAGAACCCGAAAATAGCGCAAACAAAACACGGAGTCTTCTCCGGCATAATTAATAACTATAGCCATCACCAATCCAGACCAACCTGTCTGGATGGGTTTCACACACAATTCCTATATCCGTACTACGATTCCGGATGTTAATGCAAGTAACCAAAGGGGATCGAAATGATCAACCCGCTGGAAAACTCCCTTTTCTCCACCAATCGGTGGGGGATTTTCCATGCAAACATGCCATAAAAAGGAGGACTTCACTTGACCAAGTAGAAGATCGTTACCCTTGTCGTTTTCTTGTTCACCATGACAATCCAAGATTCTAATCGGATGGAAAGTTTCACAACGGCCTACACTTTCCGGATCTGAAAACGGCTCGCGAATTGGAGCTCCGAAGCTCCGGCAATGGCAGAAGACGACTCCTTCTTCTTCCTCTTTGTCGCTATTTTTCTCTCGGCTTCCGTCTTTTCACGCTTGAAGATGATAAGGGTTATGAATTAAAGGGAGCCTATAGATAGCCCTCTGGACAAACCCTAAAATAACCCAGAAATAAATCCCAACCTTTTGATTTAAAGATCTGGATCTGACGGCCGCAAAAAGAGAGTCACGGGCCTGCTATTTCGCAAATCGCGGAATCTGTCTGCGTTCGACGAATTTTAGCAAGGCTGCGCTCGACAAATGTCGAACGGCGTTCGATGAATGTCGAGCGGCGTTCGACAAATTCCAGCAAAGCTGCGCTTGACAAATGTCGAACGGCGTTCGACGAATGTCGAGCGGCGTTTGACAAATTCCAATAAAGCTGCGCTCGACAAATGTCGAACGGCGTTAGATGAATATCGAGCGGCGTTCGACAAATTCCAGTAAATTTGCTAAAACAGATTCGGCTATAAAAAAAACAGGGAAAAAACGTCTATATCATATAGCCGAGTCTATATCTTATAGCCGAATTAGCTTATAGCTCACAGCACACCAAGTTTTGGGGTGTTACACAAAGTGTACTACCTTTGTCAATCGATCTGCGATTACCCAAATTAAATCATTTCGCTGCTACAACCTTGGCATTCTATGCATAAGTACATCAAGATGTCATTGAACCTCCACTCTGGTATCAGTATGGACTTGAGGAAACCTCCAGGCCGCTAGTACTAGGCCTTCACATGCGCAAATGTTTGGCTTTTTTCCACAAAGAGATGTTAATTCTTCTTCATACTCGACCACCAGAATAGTGTCTTCATGTCCCGATACATATTGGTACTTCCTAGATGAATTAAGTACTTGATGAAATGCACCTCATACATCAATGCATCGTGAAATTTCTCATAATTAGGGATACAAAACCTACGATGATTCTGTAGTAGTCCATCTTTGAAGGAAAACTCATTGTTTAGCCTCTCTACAACCTCTGCCACATACACTGCAAGCTTAGATCAAATACAATGCCTGCCTGACATAGTCTCCAATGTCATACTTAAATTCCATCCAGCTAAGAATATCAGTAGAAGCAGCTCCTCTCTCCATGCAAGAAATTTCCAGAGCCTCCATCTCATGCATTAAGAGCTCATCATGAGCCAAAATCCAACTCACGTGTTCCGGTGCCCGACTACTTAATGCATCTGCAATGACATTCCCCTTCTTAAGGGTGTAGTGAATGTCGAACGTGTTGTCACCTAGAAAATCCATCTATATCCTATGTTGCATGTTCAAATCTTTCTGATCTAGCAAATACTTCAAGCTTTTATGGTCCGTGAAGATTTTAATCTTCACAACATACATGTAATGCCTCCAAATATTCAGAGCGAACACCATGGCCGCCAAGTGCAAATCATGGATCAGATAGTTCCTCTCATGCACCTTCAATTGGCGTAAACTGTAGGCAATAACCATACCAAATTGGAACAAGACGTAGCTCAAACTACTCCGCATGGCGTTGATGCATATAAAGTAACCTTCTGTTAAAATCTGTCGACTCTTTAGTTTCTTAAAGGCTAGAGTGCACTCTGGCGTTAAAATGAACTCATGATACTTCCTACTCAAGGTACTGAGAGGAAGTGCAAGTCGCAAAAATTCTCCACAATGCGCCTGTAGTAGCTGGCAAGCCCCAAAATCGCTGGACATCTGCATTACTCCTCAACTCAGGCCAATCTTAAATAGATGCAACCTTCGCTAGATCCACTGAAACACCCTATATACTAACTATGTGCCCCAGTTCCACAAACAAGATCCAGAACTCATACTTGGAGAATTTGGCACACATCACATATGCACTACTCATCTAATCCACTTGAGATGAAGGGAGTAGACTAAACTCTTCTACCATCATATTACACATCGATGGAGAGGGTAGAATTCCTCTACTGTCTAAACCATGTAGTGACAGAAGTAAAATTCTCTGTCCAAAATCATAGAGATAGGGAAAAGGATCTGCATTCCAAAGCATAGTGATGGAGGATGTGGATTCATCCCCGGTCCTGACCCACAGTGATGAGAAGGGGTATTCAACTCTGACTTCTAATCCTAAAAATAAGAACGAGAAATATATGTTCATTCCTTATCCTCAATCAAAACATAAAACCAAGGAGACATATGGTAGTCCTGAACAATCAAAACTCATTCATAGGCATGAGAGCCCCAAACCTTAATTCCTAAAGAGGCGATGTTATGATTTCATCATAATAATCCTCATCCAATAATAGGCCCAAGATCATCGTCCTTAAAGTGTGCTAAAGTCTGACCTGGGAATTGGAACCCCAAATCCCCAAATCCATACGATGAAAAATCCAAGAAATGCCCAAAGCGCACCTAGGACCATTCTAATGCACACAAATCAACAGCACCAATTCGGGCCTATTTCCATAAGTAGGCTTCACACTACATGTCTAAATCCAACTCATGCATTGGAATCTAATATATGTCAAGAGGCAGAGCAAACTCAGGCCCTAGTGGAGTCCTGATAGTCTATCAAAGAATAGAGGGGACTCTTCATGCTACAAACACAAGAGCTCAAACCAAGAATGCAATCCCATACCCTAGCGGAGTCCTGATCCTCTACCAATCGTGTGAGGGGACTCTAAAATGTAGAAAAGCTGTAAAGTACAAAGAGGGCTTATTCCCATGCACCGGCGGAGTCTCTGACCTCAACCCAGTGGTGTGAGGGGGCTCTCATTGCATTTACATGAAATATAAAATTACAAATAATGGTCCTAAGAATGAAATTACCTTATATGACTCTAATTATAAAATTACCTTTGGAGCACACCTTAGAGCCATGGAAATAATCATAGAAGCTACATCTTAGAAGACCCAACTTTCTCTAGGCAGTTTGAGGCTCCAATCATCCTCCCATTATGGTTCACGACAATGTAAGGTCTCAGTGACTCAAGCAATCGATAAGGGAAACCTTGGCAACACACCTCAAACAACACACTCTCCAAGGATACTCCTTTACTCTAACTTTTCCTCCTCCACTGCTCTCTATTTTCACTCACCCCAGTTGGGCTTAGGTAATGGGGCTCGCGATCTCAGAGTTCTCTGCCAAGAGGGGAAGTTGTATATGGATCTCTGACAACTTCCTCGATGGAAATGGCCCCAAAATACTCCCTCACTCTGATGGCCAACACATAAGAGGGTGGAGAAGAGGATTGTCGGCCTCATATAAAGAAGATGTCTTGACCCCTAGGGTAGAAGGGTTTCTAGTCGTCGGTTCCTCCATCGGTCACACAACATAAATGTAGGAGAGCTTCTCAACTATGGCTATCATGAGAGAGAGATAGGAGATCAGATAGAGGGGCAACAAGATTACCGACCGTGAGTGGGAGGGAACCCTAGATCTATGATAGAATGAGAATAAGGAGGGGAGCTCGAGTTTTTGGCTAAACAGTGAGCCCTCCTTCCTCATGGTATTCTCTTTTAAATTGCTAATTTTGATTTTTGGGCACAAGTATATCAGAAAATGTTTTCCTCTTCAACCCGAACTGCATCATGGTTTAGCTATAACAACAATCGTTCGTGATGAAAAATACGTCCCAGTGATCAGGGGGTGCATATGAATCTGGTGGTATCCTGAAAAAGCATCAAGAAAACTCATCATACAATAACTGACTGTTGAATAAACCAGCGCATCCATTTGAGGCAAGGGTAACAATCTCTTAGGCAAGCTTTATTGAGCAAAAAAAACTACTCACATCATCCAGCCCCCTATGGCATTTTTTACCATTACTACATTGGAGACCCAGCCAGGATACTGGATCTCTGATACAAAGCCTGCCTCCAGCAGCTTCCTTGCCTCCACTCTGATGGGCTTAACTAATGCAATGGTGATTGCCCTTTTCTTCTGGCGGATGGGATGAACCTACATGAAGATCATCCAGGTGGTGGGAAAATGTGTTATCCTCTGCGTGAAGAACCCAATAAATACATGACTTGACATCATCCAGGAGGGGCTCATTGTTAACGATTATAACAGTCATTTTCATAACATCATCAAGGAGGGGCTCATTAATTCCCATAAATACAGGTCTTCAATAATTCCCATTTAAATTGTTGTTATTTATTAGAGTGTAGCTATTAATTGGGAGAAGTCAAGATCCCATTTAAAAATGGGAATTTGGTTTGGGTTCTTTAAAATGCTGCTATTTCACAATCCTTCAAAATGGGAATTATGGTCAAGTGTTGCTATTTATTAGGTTATCACTGATCATCCTAGGAGATCATTAAAGTGGGAATTGGGTTCTTAATGTAGGTTGCTCGGCTTCATAAAAAGTTGTTATCCTCTGCTCATGAGTATAACACTTTTCTTTACGCACGACAAATGGTCGTGTGCCTACTCGTGCACAGTCATTTTTTCTGCTGTCTATAAATAGAGGTCTTGATGGGATTATCTAGAGCAACGATTTTCCCTCCAAAAAAGTTTCGCAGTCAATGCCCTAGACATATTTTCACCTCCTCCAAGGGTTATGCATCATTCCCTAGGCTCTCTCCATCATCCAAGTGAAGATCAAGCTTCCATTTTCTCTTTGCAAGATAGAATCCTTAGGTAGAGATGTGGATGGTGCATTCCATTGAGAAGACGGGCTAGAGGTTATGACAACTTTGAGGACCCCGGACGACAGTCGATGATCAGATCTATAAAGGAGTGTTCCTCTGGAGTTTCCTATGCATCCACAGAATAGTCTCGAGTACTGTTTGTTTCTCATCTTCTATTTTGGTATATTTGATAGATGATGGTTTTCTCTTCTATTTTTATGATGGATGTGAACATGGTTGTTCTTAAGTGTTAATCTTATAGTTATTGTGTTCATTTAAGATGCTTAGGAATGTGATTGAACCTTCATCTGATTTGTGGTTAGGTTTTGTTAATTATATCCTAATGTGGGAGTTTCTAGGGTAGCTTATATGTGTAGAGGAGAATTTAGCGCCCATTAACCTTTAATTACTTTTTCGAGTTGCACTACTTTTTAATATTAATATATTTTTTCCAAACTGTTGGAGGTATAAAGAAAAGAAGAAGATTGAGATCTTTAGAGGAATTAAATATTGTCAATCATTATTTTTTATTACAAAAACATACATTAAACTTACCAGAGAGATTTTGGAAATTTCAAGAGTAAGAGTAGTGCAACCTATAATTTAGCAAACTTAAAGAAAATGTCCTCAAAAATGAAATTTGATTAACCAAATCTTTATCATGCAATTTATTGTTACTGTCTACTAAGAAAAAAAAGGAAAGTAAGCTATCTATCACAATTAATTCAATAAGGATAAATTTTAGGATAGATATTCCTTTTTGTGATTATTAATTAGGACTCACAGTTTAGCCCAAAAAACAAAACCTGAGCGCCCTCATGCCCAAAAATGATGGATCAAGTAGTATACTAGTACGTCCTCTGTTGGCAATATATCCCTCAATGTTCCCTTGATTTGAAGAGGCATCACACTCAATGTTAAGTACATATTGTATTTGATAAACCCTATTTTGCATCATGCCTATGTAGGGTTAGTTTATTCCAAGCATTGGAATAAGGTTTGTGGTTTACTGTCAAAACTACTGAGACAACATCATTGTATCAGCTGAACCACTAAGACGAGGCCAGGAGCGGCTGAGAAGGAGTCTTCCTCAGCTGAGCTGCATTTAGACAGAATCCATTGAGAAGACTATATGTCTCAGGGGATCCGCTGAGACGGAGACTGATTCAGCCGCTGAGACTGAATACTGTCTCATCCCAACAATTGAGACAGATTCAAATCTGAACAAAGCATTGACGGGATCTGCTTTTGGTGCAAGTGGTTGTAAAGCAAGATAAAGTATTATATCCCCCTCCATATTGTCTCAGGGCCGTCCTTAGAGCCATTGCAGATGGTATAAAAGAACAAATTAGGGCATTGTAGAGAGAGGTGGTGAAAAGTGGAAAGCAAATCAGCATTGTTCTATTGACTACTTATACAAGTATTCTCTTCCTGCTTCCTGAACCAGCAAGCAGATACAAGGAGAGAATATAGTTCTTCCTGATTCATTCAAGAAGAGCAAGTTGATCTTTCCTCCTCTGCTGAAGATAAAGATCAGATAGGAGCAAGGTATGAAGCTTTACCTTTCAGCCCTCTTCAAGACAGCACCAACTGTGAATCAACAACAGAAGACAAAAGGCTGAAGGATACATCTTGGCTGTCATCTGTTGTAAGCATAAATTATAACCTCTTTAAGAACATTAGTGTTCTGAGTCTGTAGGGCATTTTGCCTGAGCTGTAGGGTTGTTGAACCTGAGATTGTAAGGCTCTTAAGCCTGAGTGGGTAGGGTTGTTAAGCCTGAGCTAGTTGAGTTGTACTCTCAGCTTGAGGTGAAGTATCTCTGTGGAGGTCTGAGGTAGGGCTTCTTGATAAGCCTAATGTAGGAAATCAGTGGATTTCTAAGCTTTAAGAGTTGAAGCACTCTTACAGGTAGGGCTGCTTGGGCCTGAGGTAGGGTTTAGAGCAAACATGAGAGATCTTGTGGGATCTGTGTTTTAAGCTTTTGGAGCTGAGTTTGTAGGAGGTTGCCTTGTCTAAAACAATGTTAGAAAGGTGTAGAGAGAAAGTGGACTACCCATAGATACACAATCTTGGGGAACCACTATAAAGGATTATTTGCTTTTTGTGGTGTGCTTGTGTTTTGTTTGTTATCTAACAACTGCTAGCTAGACTTAAGAAAATTCAAAGAGACTTATTCATCCCCGCCCCCTCTAGGTGAATTAGACAACTACCTTACAATCTATCAAGTGGAATTAAAGGGAGGTTAGTCAATAAGGACTTAACAGTCTAACCAGATCCTACAAAGGAATCCAATGGATGCCAATAGAGGTCAGAAGGAGATGGGGTCTATGAAGTTGCCCATATGCAAAAAGGAGACTTTTGACATATGGAAGCAAAGGGTAAGGCTGTTCATGGAAGACTCAGACCCTAGGATAAATATTTAGTCAAGGAGGGTCCCTTTGTCTTCACAAAGCCCTCCACTATAGATCCTACAAGGCAAGTGGCCAAGTCATATTCTGAAATGACTAAGGATGAAATTGCACTTGCTACCATGGACAAGAGAGCATAAAATATAATAGTAAATGCAATTGATGATTCCACCTTCCAAAACTTGGTGTAATGTGAGACTGTCAAGGACATGTGGGATACACTCATAGTACATATGGAAGGTACTGAAGAAGTGAGGGATGATAGGAAATCCCTCCTTAATCAAGAATAAGAAGCCTTTAGGCAACACAGCCTGAAATGCATAGATGATTGCTATGAGAGATTATTCGGGGTGGTAAATGAGCTGAGGACATATGGAAGGGTCTTCAATCATTATGAGCTAAATGACAAATTCCCAATATCTCTAATAAGAGATTGGGATACGAAGATCTGTGCCATCAGAGAAGTGGCAAAGCTGGGTGAGACTCCTCCCCATACATTGTTTGGAAAGCTGCTCTCCTATGAGATGCAGCTGTCTGCTAGGAAGGAGGAGGACACATCCACCAGGACTCATGCAAAGGACAGAGTTGTGGCTCTCAAAGCTGAAAGATCTAAGAAGAGCAAAGCCAGAATGCCTTCTCCACCAAGAAGGGATGCTGACTCAGATAATTCTGAGCTCAGCACATCAGACAGCTCCTCATTTGATGAGGAATTTGCTGCCTTCTCTAGGCACGTCAAGAAGCTAATGAGGAGGATGGAGTGGAAGAACAAACCTTCCTCCTCCTCACATCCCAAGAAGGATCACAGCAGATCAGAAAGGCAGTACCCAAGGGAGATAGGTATGATCCTAAACATGTAAAACATATTTCAAATAATGTTATATGCTATTATTGCAGCAAGCTTGGACATGTCATAGCTGACTGTCCAGTCAAGAGAAAGGAAAGATGTGACAAGAAGCCTCATCACCAGAAGGGAAGGAAGGGTAAAAAATCCTTCCGAGCAAAGAAGGATAAAAGATGGAGTGAATCTGAGTCTTCATCCTCAGATTGTGAAGAAGAATAGGAAGTCTACATTTGGTTGTTTGCAGTTGAAGAGGATAAATACTTTCCTGCTACTAAGGTTGTCATCAGGGCTCCTCTGTCACACTCAGACAATGACCTAGAGGAGGATGAAAATGACAGAGAACAACATGGCTTAATGGTCATGACAAATGATGAAGAAAGTCGGGATAATCCTGATAAGGTATCAACTGCTCTAACCCCCTTTTCTGATTATGAGTCAATACCAAATTTTGAAGCATGCTCATCTAATTATGAAGATGGTTCAGAACCAGAAGAGGATGTCAATCAATTGATTGACAAGTATGATGCTCTTTTGGAAGCTCTGAAAAAGAACAAGAAGCAAGCCAAGAGGCAAGCTCAAGAAATTGCTTCCCTTCAGCAGGCTAGGCATGATTGCACTGAGTCTTCTACCCAGGTGGCCCAGATGAGTAGATAAATAAGCCAACTAAAGGGAATTACAATAGTCCAATTAAGCACCATCAGCCAAAAGAATAAGGTCATCAAGGACCTTGAGGAGAAGCATCTCAAGGAGAAAAGCTTAGTGGCTCAATTCTCCAAACCCAAATACATATTGCCCATTATTGACACCTTCTCCTGCCAAACTAATAGGAGAAGGCTAGGTTTCAATAAAGTGGCAATTAGTGTTGAGAATGGAGGAAAGGGGCAGGCTAAAGCTAAGCCTCATACCACCTTTCAAAGGTGTTGTTTCCCTCAAACAGGTATGACTAGGACAGCATGTATGGTCACTGGAAGAATGGAAGTTCCTATAGGAAGGAAAATACTCCTTAAGAAGAAAGGTCATGGGTATGAGTGCTTTGAAATCTCCCCATGAAGAGATTCAAATGTCTCATTCTGAACCATTTGTATTTGGTACTTCAGCCCCTTCATTCAAGGATAAGGAAGTTGGTTCTTCCAAATCCATCTCAGCAAAGCACATGGCCGCTGACAAACCTATAGGCAAGTCTATCAGCTCAGTATCTGATGTCATCCACTCTTGCATAGCTGCCAAGCTAAGATAAGCTGTTGTCATTAAGATAAAGTCTGCTAAGACCAACTATAGACTGACAACTAGTCAGGTTATTGTTGATAGGAATAGGAAGAATGCAGTCAGCTTCTTCACTGAACACAAGCACATTGATGCTTCTTCCACCACAAAGGGTGTTCAGAAAAGAAGATACAACATCCATGAATGTTGGTGTTGTGGTAAGGTGGGACACTTTGCCATAGATTGTTAGCACAATCCCAATGTGCTAATGCAAAGAGAAGCTTTCCTGCAAATGTTGCGGCAGGTGTGAGCAAGTATTGTTATGCTAACAAAGGCCTACGACCCAAAATCAATTGGGCGCCTAAGGTAAAATGAATTGCTTTTTGTAGGATAGTTCAAGTACCAGCCTTAGGAAGATATGATACTTAGATAGTGGGTGCTCAAGGCACACTACAGGTACCAATAGTCTTCTGCAGGATTACACTGCTGTGATGAATGGACCTAAATTTATCTTTGGAGGTTCTAAAAAAGGAGTCGCCAAAGGATATGGTATGATCTCCAATGGCATAGTCTCTATCACAAGGGTAGCTTATGTTGAAGGGTTGCAATACAACCTTGTAAGCATAAGTCAACTATGTGACTTGGGCTATGTCATTGAATTCCATAACGATAAGCGCTTGATCAAAAAGTCAATTGACTTAGAGATCATTATCTCAGACACTAGGAGTGGGAATGTTTATTGCTTAGATTTTATTTGCAATAGTTCTCTTTCTCTAGTTTGTCTTGTAGATAATGAAAGTGAGTCTCTTTGTGTTCAATAGCACAAGAAACTTGCTCATATTAACTACAAGACAATGTATAGACTATTTTCTAAAAAACTTGTTAGAAATAGTCCAAATTTGAATTGTATTAAAAGTGGTCCTTGTTGATAATTTCCCAAAAGGAAGTTATCCTGTGCTTTAATTATTACCCTTTTGATTAAAATATTTGATAATTATGAGTTAAAAGGTTATCAACATGAGTAATATATGTTCTTGTTGAAAGTTTGGGTATTATCGTCATTCTATATGTTATTGCGCAGAAATTCTGAAGTATCAATTTTGAAGAGTCAATGATGAGGACAATTAATTAAGTGCAGAAAGAAATGTTGCAACATAGTTCGTAGTTCAGAAAATACATGTTACAACATCTTTGCCTCTGTTTGATAAGTTGTTTGGCAGATTGAAGAGTACAGAAAAATGTTGCAACATATCCTGCAGTTCAAAAATATGATGTTGCAACATCTTGGCCTATGTTTGATAAAGAAAGTATAGAAACATGTTGCAACATATCCTGCAGTTCAGAAAATGATGTTGCAACATGCCGACGGTTTTCAACAGATTTAAATCCGAAATTACTCTAATTCTGGCGGTTACGTTGATGAGGGGTTGCATCTATTCGGCAGTTTAACATGTTTCGACGTGGGAGAGGATTATATTATCGCAGAGGAGAGAGAAATAAGGATCATTCAGAAAATCGAAGAGGGAGAACTATTCTAGGGCGAGAAAACAAGGAGAAGGACGCTTCGGTTCTTCATCAAGGAGGACTTCTGCGCAATTCTGAGTACAATTTCCTGCAGCGTTTAGATTTCTAAACATCATGTCTTGTAAGATCTATCCAATTTCGTTGTGTTTGATCTTCGTGATGAACTAAATTCTCTTAGTCTTGTATGTGTGAGTACATTAATTTGTTGTGATGTTGTGAACCTTAATTCCTTGTCATGAATGCTTGAGATTATATCGTTATTGAATCTATGATTTTTATTCTAGAAATTTTGGCTTAAGTTTTCATCTTTAAATTTGCTTGGCGAGATTCGAGAGAGGAGTCAGGCTAGATGAATGTTTTATTTTGCGCGGTGAGATTCGAGAGAGGAGTTGCGTAATTATTTTACCAAAGTTTCCGCCTTAATACTACGCTGCAAGATTCGAGAGAGGAGTGGCGTAAGTGTATCATAAATTTAATATATCGTAGAAGGGAGAAGAGATTTCATCTTCTCGGTAGCAACATTGATTTATGTACTTGATGTTATGCTTTATTGTTGCCTAAGTTAGAGATAACTAGGAGAATAAGGGATAAACGGATTTCATAGATCGAGAGATCATGTTTTCCATTTTCAAATCGTTGCACGATAGTCTTTTCAACATTCATAATGAATCATTTTAAGAAAATATTACAACAAGCAAAGGAAAGCAATATACGAGACTATCTTCCTAAACTGATTGCAAGTATTCTAAAGTAGTTATTATAGAAACTAGATTTGATTTTTCCGTTGTTAACATAAATCACCTTAATTAATTCACTTGGATTTAAAGAAAAGGTTAAGCTGGTAATTGCGAGCGTTAGATTCGACACTTCCTCGTGGGAACGATACTTTACTTATACTTTATTACTTGAACCGACACGTGCACTTGCGAAAATTATATATCTGCTTTTTGCATATCAAGTTTTTGGCGCCGTTGCCGGGGAAGTGTACGGTCTAATAGTACATTTCCTGCAATATTAGTAAACCCTAAGTATTTGGAGATCAAGTTTTTATTCTATATTGTTTGTGCTTATATCTAGATTTTTGTTTAGTGCATGTCCAGACATCGGAACGCTGATATACTTTCGTTAAATTCTGAAATTGAACGCACTTGTAGGAAGAATAGAAAAAGCCGAAAAGCGAAAAATATTATTCATCCTGCGATGGATAATAATAATAGACAAGCCAATAGGAATGACAATGAGGGACAAGCGAATCCTAACGGGCAAGTTGAACAAAATGATCAACCAGCGGCTCCCCGAATGACTTGTCGTGATTATAATGCACCTTTAAGAGGAGGGTTGCACTTTAGTATTGTCAGACCCCCAATCGAAGCTAACAACTTTAAAATGGATTCTACAGTTATGCAATTAGTACAACATAGTAAATTTGGAGGTCTAAATCATGAAGACGCAACTACTCACTTAAGAACATTTTTACTGATTTGCGATATGTTTAAATGCAATGGTGCGTCTGACGATGCAATCCTATTAAGATTATTCCCATTTTCATTAGAAGGGAGGGCTAGTGATTGGTTAGCATCAGTGCCTCAGGAGTCAATTACCACATGGGATCATTTGGTTGAGAAATTTTTAAATAAATATTTTCCACCTTCAAAGACTGCAAAGCTTATTAGGGATATTTCAACGTTTATGCAAGGCCCCGGAGAGACTCTTTATGACGCTTGGGAGCATTTTAAAGATCTACTATGAAAATGTCCACACCACGATTTAGCCCAACATCAACAAGTCTCCACATTTTATAATGGGTTGCAAACCGCAACCATGATTTTGGTTGATGGTGCTGCGGAAGGGTCACTACTGAAGAAGTATCCGGAGGATGCCTATGCTATATTGGAAGATCTTACTTCTAATAACTACCAATCTTATGAAAGACAATGGACTAGCAATCCAGTAGGAGTCCACCAAGTAGATCAAATTACATCATTAGCTGCTCAAATGGCATCACAATTCAACATAATTAATAAGAGGTTAGATTCTTTATCTAACCCTACATCTAATGCACCACTCATGGTATAGCAACTAAATCAAGTCACTGAAGAAGCAAATTATATTGGTGGACAACCTAGGCAAGTTCCACCTGGCTTTGCAAAACATTATCACCCCGAGTGGCGACATCATCCTAACTTTTCTTGGAAAAACAATCAAGTAATGAATCAACCGTCGGGGTTTAACCAAAATATTAACCCAATACAAAATCCTCCCCCTAATAACCAATTGAACACTAGAAAATTACCGGATGACGTCATTTTAGGAATGTTTCAAAAGAGTGAGTCTAGGATGGTTGGGATTGAATCATCTCTTAGATCTATGGAATCCACATTGGGTCAACTAGCAAATGCGCTAAGCCAGAGACCAGTTGGATCGTTACCCTCTAATACGACATCTAATCCTACAAGAGATGATCAACCTAACCATTGCAAAGCCATTGCGTTGAGGAGTGGAGTAGAAATTTCAAGCGGAGATGGGTTGTTGGAGAGAATTAGAGAAGAGGAAGAACGTGAAAAAGTTATTAAAGAAAGTCAATCAGAAGAAGTAAAGCCAATAGAAAATGAGGAACCGGGAGTAGAGGAAGTGCAACAACAAACTAATAAAAAGAAAGAAATTGTCTACCCTCCTCCACCGTTCCCTTCTAGGCTAGCAAAGATAAAGCTAGATAAACAATTTCAAAAGTTCATGGATATCTTTAAGAAACTAACCATAAATATTCCATTCGCTGAGGCATTGGAACAAATGCCTAGTTATGTAAAGTTTATGAAAGATATTCTATCTAAGAAAAGAAGGTTCATTGATAAAGAAATAGTAGCGCTAACGGAAGAGTGTAGCGCGATTCTGCAAAAGAAACTACCACCTAAACTAAAAGATCCCGGAAGCTTTACTATACCATGTTCGATAGGAGTTAAATTTTCCGGTAAAGCGTTATGTGATTTAGGGGCTAGTATTAACTTAATGCCATTATCTATCTACAAGAACTTAGGTTTAGGAGAGATTACGCCAACATCTCTTACCCTTCAATTAGCCGATAGAAATTTAGCATTTCCTAAGGGAATTGTTGAAGATGTATTGGTCAAAGTGGAAAAATTTATTTTTCCCACCGACTTTGTTGTCTTAGATATGGATGAGGATAAGGATGTACCCATTATCCTAGGAAGACCATTTTTAGCCACGGGGAGGACGCTTATAGATGTCCAAAAGGGTGAGTTGACGATGAGAGTAAGTGAAGTTTAATATTCTCAAAGCTCTTAAATTTCCAAATGATAGCGAAGAATGTTTTTCCATAGAAGAAATGGAGGAGCCTACCAAACTACTGCATGTCAGAAATGATCTAGAGCAACAACTTTTAACAATTCTAACTAATGAAGAATGGGGAGAAGACTTAGAACTAGAAGAATGTGTTAAATTTCTTGACTCACAAGAAGGGCTACCCTTTCTAAAGAAATTTGAGACAATAAATCGCTCTAGTGAACCTAAAATAATGAAACCATCTATTTTGGACCCCCCCCCCCCCCCCCCCCCCCAATTTTAGAATTGAAGCCTCTACCTGAACATTTAAAGTATGTATTTCTTGGAGAAAAGAACACATTGCCAGTCATTATAGATGCATCGTTAGAACAAGATAATGAGGAAAAACTACTAAAGGTTTTAAAAGAATTTAAGGGGCTATGGGTTGGACCATTGCCGATATTAGAGGGATTAGCCCATCCATTTGCATGCATAAAATTCATTTGGAAGAGGGTGCAATTGGATCTATAGAACATCAACGTGGGCTTAGTCCCCCTATGAAGGAAGTAGTAATGAAAGAGATTATCAAATGGCTTGATGCCGGTATAATTTATCCAATCTCTAATAGTAAGTGGGTGAGCCCAGTGCAATGTGTACCTAAGAAGGGAGGCATGAATGTTGTAAAAAATGAAAAGAATGAGTTAATACCATCTAGAACTGTCATCGGTTGGAGAATTTGCATGGATTATAGAAAACTGAACAAATCCACTAGGAAAGATCATTTCCCGCTACCATTCATTGATCAAGTATTAGATAGATTAGCGGGTAGTGAATACTTCTGTTTCTTGGACGGATATTCTGGATACAACCAAATTATGGTTGCACCAGAAGATCAAGAAAAGACTACATTCACATGTCCCTATGGAACTTTTGCATTCAGAAAAATGCCATTTGGGTTGTGTAATGCTCCCGCGACATTTCAACGATGTATGATTTCAATTTTTACTGATCTTATTGATGAAGGCATTGAAATATTTATGGATGATTTTTCTGTATTTTCTCAGTCATTTAATAGTTGTTTGGATGTACTTAAAAGGGTTTTGGGCCGGTGTGTTCAAACCAATTTAGTCTTGAATTGGGAAAAGTGCCACTTTATGGTCCGAGAAGGGATTGTGTTAGGACACAAAGTTTCCAACAAAGGTATGGAAGTTGATCGGGCAAAGATTGAGGTTATTGATAAACTGCCTCCACCAACGAATGTCAAAGGCATTCATAGTTTTTTGGGCCATGCTGGATTTTATAGACATTTCATTAAGGATTTCTCAAAAATCTCAAAGCCATTGTGTAGTTTACTTGAGAAAGACACACCTTTTAATTTTGATGAAAATTGTTCTAAAGTATTTCAGATATTAAAGCAAAGTTTAGTATCGTCTCCTGTTATTATTGCACCTGATTGTTCCGCACCATTTGTTTTAATGTGTGACGTTAGTAACTATGCGGTTGGAGCTATGTTAGGACAAATACGTGACAAAATGTTTCACTCTATATATTATGCTAGTAAAACTCTCATGAATGCTCAAATAAATTATACCACGACAGAAAAGGAGTTATTAGCAGTAGTCTTTGCCTTTGATAAGTTCCGGTCTTAATTAATCAACTCAAGAATTACAGTATATACCGATCACTCGGCAATTCGATATTTAGTGGATAAGAGGGATGCAAAGCCTAAATTAATCAGGTGGGTTCTTCTCTTACAGGAATTTGATCTGGAGATCAAAGACCGTAAGGGGGCTGAAAACCCTATTGCTGATCATTTATCACGATTAGAACAAGAGAGTGAAAAAGATAATCAAGTTATGATTAGAGACGATTTCCCTGATGAGCAATTATTAGCCATCACTGATGGTAGTGTGCCTTGGTATGCAGATTTTGTTAATTTCATAGTTTGCAATGTATTTCCTTCCGATATGGACTATCAGCAAAGAAAAGATTTCTCCATCAGGTGAAATCCTACTTTTGGGATGCTCCGTATTTATTTAAACTCTGCCCTGATCAATTGATGCGTAGGTGCATTCCGGAGATAGAAGTACAAAGTATCTTAGAAAAATGTCATGCATCTCCTTATGGAGGACATTTTATGGGAGAATGTACAGCTATAAAAGTATTAGGGGCTGGATTTTACTGGCCCACACTATTCAAGGATGCACACTTATTTGTAAAACAATGTGATCGATGCCAAAAAACAGGAAATTTACATCGTAAAGCTAACATGCCGTTGAACAACATATTGGAAGTAGAGGTGTTTGATGTTTGGGGTATTGATTTCATGGGTCCGTTTGTGAACTCAAATGGAAATTTATATATTCTCTTAGCGGTAGACTATGTGTCTAAATGGGTCGAAGCTATAGCCACCCAGAAGAATGATGCCAAGGTTGTACTAACATTTTTAAAGTCAAATATCTTTACGAGGTTTGGTACACCTATGGCTATTATTAGTGATGGAGGAGCACATTTCTGCAATATGCAATTCAAAACACTCTTGCGGAAGTATGGAGTGACACATAAAGTTGCCTTAGCATACCACCCACAAACCAATGGCCTCGCTGAACTTTCAAATAGAGAAATCAAATCAATTCTAGAGAAGACGGTAAGTACATCTCGTAAGGACTGGTCACAGAAACTGAACGATGCGTTATGGGCATATAGGACCGCATTTAAGACGCCCATAGGCGTGACGCCTTATAAAATGGTTTATGGTAAGGCTTGTCATCTTCCAGTGGAATTAGAACATAGGGCGTATTGGGCCATCAAGAAACTGAATTTTGAATTTCGGGATGCAAGTAAGAATAGACTTTTTCAATTGAATGAACTAGATGAAATGAGATTGAATGCTTATGAAAATGCTAAGATATATAAGGAACGCACTAAGAAATGGCATGACGCAAGGATAGAAAAAAGGGAATTTAATGAAGGTCAACTCGTGCTCTTATATAACTCAAGATTGAAATTATTCCCGGGAAAATTAAAGTCTAGATGGTCGGGGCCATTCCGAGTGAAAGAAGTTCACCCTTTTGGTGTTATCACCATATACAACGAAAAAGATGGAACTGACTTTAAGGTTAATGGACAGAGACTTAAACACTATTTCATGCATAATGACCACGAGGAAGCGACGGTCATTACCCTGGCCTAGATCATCAAGTGTAGAAAGTCCTGCTGAGACTTAAAATTAAGCACTTATTGGGAGGCAACCCAGATTTTTTTTACATATAAAAAGTTTGTTATTAGTGTTAAATTAAGTTTATATTTTATCATTTGAGCAAGAATTTGTAAGTTAATTACTCCCTTTCCTCTAATTGAATTTTTCCTGTGTCCATTTAAAAACAAAAATCGAGCGCTAGATTGTTGCAACACTGTATTTGTAAGTTACAACATTTTGACTTCTGTCAAATCTTTAATTAAAGAAATTTTATGTTGCAACATCGTTTTCGGAAGTCGTAACATTTTAGCCTCTGTCTTTTCACGCCATATTGAACCGGTTCGGTCTAAACGGCTCACGCCTCATTACTTTCGACATAAATCTCAAAACCGACCCCTCCAAACCCTTTCATTTCCGCGTGCCCTAAAATTAGACAGCCGAGCGACGATCGGCAAAGAGGGGCGATTCCGAGCAACGAGCGGAGGTGGAGCCGATAACCTGTGGCTACATCAACGTTCGACCACCACTTCGGTAAGCCTTCTCATTTTCTTGGTTCGCCTCCAAACATAGCGAAATAGGTTTGTCTCTAAGCACCTACATCTTTCATTAATGAATGTCGTCCAACCGGAAAGGAAAGCGGAAAGAAAGACCACAACAGGTCTTGCGATTTGTGAATGATGAGGCTCAGGCGGCTTTGATGACATAAAGTTGAAACACTTTCTATATGAACGTGGGTTTGACATATAGGCGAAGCCATGGAGTGAAAATTATGTGCGGCAAATCAATCAGTTAGGGTGGGAAACCTTTTGTCATCCACGAACTGAGGCCATTCTTCCATGGGTGTTTGAATTTTACGCTAACCTCCCGTTTCGGACAGATGACAATGTGCTTGTCCGAGGAAAAAATGTGGATATTTCGGCTGATGCACTAAACGAATTTTTTGATATTGAGGGCAATGAAGGGGATGAATTCGAGCGTCTGCAGTCAACCATCACCCCAGCTGAAATAGGTGTTGTGTTATGCCACACAATTGATCCTGCTTGGGCTGTGCAGAACAAACGTATCTTTGAATCATCCACTTTCACAAGGGAAGCCAAAACGTGGTTACTGTTTGCTAACGCCAGCCTCATGCCTACGCGGCACCCAAACAAGGTCTCCATGGACAGAGCTCTTCTCATATTTAGCATACTTCAAAATATCAAGTTTAATGTTGGGAAAATCATACATACACAAATTTGTTATGAGCGAACCACAGAAAAGACCAAACAGCTATGGTTTCCCACGTTAATTACGGAGTTATGTCACAATGCCGGTGTTAATGCTGAGGAAAGTGACATCATTACTGCGGTTGGGCATCACATCACGCAGACAGTGATCATGAAAAATATTAAGGTGTCAATTGATTCTCCAACCAAACCGGATCAAACAGAATCGGATACACTTGCATTCGACAAAGAGCCACCTATCACGCTTTCGGAGAAAGAAACCATCATGAGTAACATTGAATACATCAAGGATTACTTACGATATCAGTATGTTTACTTCAATCACCGACTTGATTATCTGACTGAGAAACTGTCAAAACAATCCGGCAACGCAAAGACTACAGTTCAACCACCAAATTTCAAGTACCAATCAAGGTTCAACGATGACGGTTTCCTGCTACACACTGACGGTTCGAGGCAGGATCCTACTGAAGCCGCTACCAGTGATAGTGATGCTGATGATTGACCATCTTATTTCAATTTTCTTATTTCCTTTGCTTCTCTTTTGGTTATTGAACTTTGTTTTGGTGCTACTCTTCTGGATGTGATATACTGAACTTGATTATGTGCTTTTTTTTTTGGATATGCTGCTACTATTTTGATATGATGTGATAAACTGAATGTTGCTACTTCTGTTTATATATTGTGATGAATGCCCATGATTTTATATTGTATATGCTCATGGTTTGTTAGTTTTTAGTGCCAATTGAATATTATATGTTTCAATTGTTATTGAGATAAACATGCTCTACTTCTACATGTGGCTTGCTCAATAGCTCTACAGGAACTCTCAAGCTTGGTTTATCATCCGGCATACTTTGGCGGCAACACAAGTTAGGGCAACTACATGTCAGGGGAGTACTATTTTAATCTCTTTTCATATGCCTACTTCCATATTTATGTGTTACAATGTTGTTCTACAATATCGTTGCTAGGGCCTAGCAAAATACCAAGTGTGGGGGTGTGCAGGATATCCTCTACTGAATGAGTGGAAATACACTATGACATATTAGCTTAAATAGCTTTATCCTTATTTCCTTAATTAAGCATGTTATTCAAGTTATGCAATTTGACTTTATTGGTGGGTACGTCAATCTTAAGAGTTCAAATTATGAGTTTGAAATTAGTAAGATCTGCTCGAGCTCTTTTATGTATTTCATTTATGCACTTCATTTCATAAAAAGAGTTTGCTCCCTACGAATTAAAGTCATTAACTTATAAGCATAATGGTCGAAGGAGGATAAAGAACTGAGTCACCTGTTTCATGCTAATACATAGAGTATATGTAATCATCTGTTGTTTTGATCATCCATAATTCTTTGAGTTTGAACCTTGCCATTTTAATACAATTGACCATGCATAATTTCCCTATAATTTTGCTAGTTAGTTCTTAGTAACTTTTCCAACTTTGGGTGTTTAATTTAAAAAAAAAATATGGTTAAATTTCATAGTGATTATGTGGCATAGGTATTTGTATACATACTTGGAATGATCCCTACTGTGATATATAATAAAAAAAGGAAGTAAAAAAAACATCACAGTGATTATGTGGCCTAGGTATGTACACATGTACTTGGAATGATCCCTACTATGAAAAGAAAAATATATATATATATATATATGTTGATAAACCCCAAAGTATGGAGAGTTATTAAGAATTTTAACTAGGGAGATTCCTTCCACTATCAAAATTTATCCATAAGTTCTTTACCAAGCCAAAGCCACTCCCGCCTCAAGTCCTTATGATTTCTGTCCAAATTTATCTACTATATTCTTGTGGAGGCTGAATCAATGACTTAGCTTAATTTTTATCCTTTCCAAATTATGTGCAAGTTTAATGAGTTAAGTTGTTTGGGAGTAAATAATTTTAAGGAATAGCACACACAACACTAGGAAATCATAATTGAGCTTTAATTCTTATCAAACTAATGAATTTTTACATGTTTAAAATTTTAATGATTGGCATGCCCACCAATTGTCGATGATAATCACTTGAGCAATCTTAGTCAATTATGTTCAAGGATAAAGTGACTCAAGTTTATGTGTTGATAGTTGTGTTTTTACTCAATTAATTTTAATGATTTATTTCGCTAGGGACTAGCAAAAAGCTAAGTGTGGGGGTGTGATAACTTCCCAAAAGGAAGTTATCCTGTGCTTTAATTATTACCCTTTTGTTTAAAATATTTGATAATTATGAGTTAAAAGGTTATCAACATGAGTAATATATGTTCTTGTTAAAAGTTTGGGTATTATCGTCATTCTATATGTTATTGAGCAGAAATTCTGAAGTATCAATTTTGAAGAGTCAATGATGAAGACAATTAATTAAGTGCAGAAAGAAATGTTGCAACATAGTTCTTAGTTCAGAAAATACATGTTACAACATCTTTGCCTCTGTTTGATAAGTTGTTTGGCAGATTGAAGAGTACAGAAAAATGTTGCAACATATCCTGCAGTTCAAAAATATGATGTTGCAACATCTTGGCCTCTGTTTGATAAAGAAAGTATAGAAACATGTTGCAACATATCCTGCAGTTCAGAAAATGATGTTGCAACATGCCGACGGTTTTCAACAGATTTAAATCCGAAATTACTCTAATTCTGGAAGTTACGCTGATGAGGGGTTGCATCTATTCGGCAGTTTAACATGTTTCGACATGGGAGAGGAGTATATTATCGCAGAGGAAAGAGAAATAAGGATCATTCAGAAAATCGAAGAGGGAGAATTGTTCTAGGGCGAGAAAACAAGGAGAAGGACGCTTCGGTTCTTCATCAAGGAGGACTTCTGCGCAATTCTGAGTACAATTTCCAGCAGCGTTTAGATCTCTGAACATCATGTCTTGTAAGATCTATCCAATTTCGTTGTGTTTGATCTTCGTGATGAACTAAATTCTCTTAGTCTTGTATGTGTGAGTACTTTGATTTGTTGTGATGTTGTGAACCTTAATTCCTATTCATGAATGCTTGAGATTATATCGTTATTGAATCTATGATTTTTATTCTGGAAATTTTGGCTTAAGTTTTCATCTTTAAATTTGCTTGGTGAGATTCGAGAGAGGAGTCAGGCTAGATGAATGTTTTATTTTGCGCGGCGAGATTCGAGAGAGGAGTTGCGTAATTATTTCACCAATGTTTCCGCCTTAATACTACGCTGCAAGATTCGAGAGAGGAGTGGCGTAAGTGTATCATAAATTTAATATATCATAGAAGGGAGAAAGAGATTTCGTCTTCTCGGTAGCAACATTGATTTATGTACTTGAGGTTATGCTTTATTGTTGCCTAAGTTAGAGATAACTAGGAGAATAAGGGATAAACAGATTTCATAGATCGAGAGATCATGTTTTCCATTTTCAAATTATTGCACGATAGTCATTTCAACATTCATAATGAATCATTTTAAGAAAACATTACAACAAGCAAAGGAAAGCAATATACGAGACTATCTTCCTAAACTGATTGCAAGTATTCTAAAGTAGTTATTATAGAAACTAGATTTGATTTTTCCGTTGTTAACATAAATCACCTTAATTAATTCACTTGGATTTAAAGAAAAGGTTAAGCTGGTAATTGCGAGCGTTAGATTCGACACTTCCTCGTGGGAACGATACTTTACTTATACTTTATTACTTGAACCGACACGTGCACTTGCGTAAATTATATATCTGCTTTTTGCGTATCACTTGTCATGCATGCTAAATGGGCAAGCAAATAAGGGCCACTTTTCAAAGCATTGGCTCCAAATACACTGAAAGAAGTCTTTATCTATTACAAATGTACTTGTTTGGTCCTTTGGCAATTCAGAGCCTAGGTGGGAAGTTGTATACTTTAGTGAATGTTGATGAACACTCAAAATATACATGGATAATCTTCCTTAAGAAGAGATCTGATACTTTATATATCTTTATAAACCATGTCAAGGCAATCCAGAATGAACTATAGTGTACTGTGGTCAAGACTAGAACCGGCCATGGTACAAAATTTCAAACTGGGGCCATGACAAAATTTTGTCAAGAATTTGGTATCACCCAAGAATTCACCTACCCAAGGACTCCACAGCAAAATGGTGTGGCTGAGAGGAGCAATAGGACCTTGATAGAAGTTGGGAGAACATTGCTTTGTGACTCCTCACTTCTAGAATATTTTTGAGTTGAAGCAGACAATACTGCTTGTTATGTTCCCAAAAGATCTTCCATCAATAAGGCCCTTGGTATAACCCCCTATGAGATTCTGAAAGGCAAATAACCAACAATTTCATACTTTAGAATCTTTGGTTATAAATGCTATATTTTAAATAATAGAAAATCTCAATTAACAAAGTTTGTTGAAAAATGCAATGTTGGGATTCTTGTTGGATGTAGCTCACATAGTAGAGTCTATAGAGAATTCAACAAGAAGACCCATGTTGTAGAAGAGTCTATTCATGTTGTATTTAATGAGACCAGCCTACTTTATAAGGGTTGGTCCAGTTCTCCTGTTTTGTCAGGTAATGAACAGATGATGCAAGACATGTCTATCAAAGACATACCCAGCACCAGCATAATCTATTAAGATGCTACTATTCATGAAGATGAAGATCAGCAGGCTGCTGAAGAACCTGCTGCTCTAGAAGAAGAGACGCATATTACTGACAAATTTCCTGCAACAAACAGGCACCTGAGGGATCACCCAAGAGACCAGATAATTGGAGATGAGAACCAAGGGGTGGTCACCAAAAGCTGGGCTCAGAATGAAGCTCTATTCTTGAGCTTTCTGTCATAGATGGAGCCCAAGAAGTTTGAAGAAGCAAATCAAGACACCTTCTAGATTCAAGCAATGCAAGAAGAGATGTTATAATTCAAAAGGTGCAAGGTATGGAAGTTGGTGCCAAAACCTCAAGGACACAACATCATTGGCACCAAATGGATCAACAGAAACAAGCTAGATGAAAATGGCATCATCATCAAGAATAAAGCTAGACTGGTGGCCAAAGGATACAAGCAAGAAGAAGGTATTGACTTTGATCAAACATTTGCCACAGTTGTAAGGTTAGAAGCAATAAGGCTATTTCTTGCCTATGCTGCCCACAAGGGGTTTAAAATATACCAGATGGATGTCAAGTTAGCCTTCCTAAATGGAAATTTGAAGGAAGAGGTATATGTGGAGCAACCTTCAGGTTTTGTTCATCCAACTCTATCCTCTCATGTGTATTTACTTAAGAAAGCATTATATAGTCTAAAGCAAGCCCCTAGGGCTTGGTGTGAGACCTTGTCTAGCTTTCTCATCAAGAACAATTTCTTGAGGGGAAAGATAGATAGTACATTGTTTCTTAGGGAAACAAAGGGCAAATGTCTCCTAGTCCAAATTTATGTTGATGACATAATCTTTGGGTCTACTGATGACAACCTTTGAAAAAGGTTTGCCAACCTTATGCAGGGGGGTTGAGATGAGCAGTATAGGAGATCTCAAGTACTTATAAGTCCTCCATGTGAAACAGTCTGATAAGGGGATATTCATCTCTTAGACCAAGTACACTAAGGAGCTTATCAAGAAGTGTGGGATGGAATCTGCTTCCACCATGAAGACTGTTGGATCTGATGGCGCCCTTAGAGGGGGTGAATAAGGGTTTTTATGGAATTTAATTCTTATTTAAAAGTATCAGAGTTTGCGACCAAAGTTTTGGAATATTTTATAAGAAAATATATTTAGATATCTCAGATAAGATTATATTGACGATTCCTTTTTATAGAAGAGAAAGAAAACTTTTTGTTAACTGTTGTTAATGCCTGGCATTAAGGGTTAATGCTGGGTATTAGATCTCTAGGAAATTTTCCTTAGCACAAAAAGATTGCCACAGTGATTTTACTTATGAATTCTTAAATGAAATACAATTCCAGAAAATCAGAGATAATAAAAATGAACATTATATTTCAAAGAAATTGATTACACAAATGTTTGCTTTAAGTGCTTTGATGAAAATATAATCTAAAACATTCTTGAAGAGAAAATAAAATCAATTGAATGGAACAATAAAATACATGATTTTATTTCATAATAAATTAATTACACAAATGATTGATTTCTATAACGCTATAAATCAAGGCGAGAATATGTAAAACCTTTTTTGATGTTTCACTGGTCCTTCTCCAAAAGAATGGTTGGCTATAGCCTATCTTACCCTAGATACGGCCTCTAGCCACCCCTTAGATCTAACCTCCGCCTAGTCACCATGTACAAAGCGGCGAATTACCCCCTAAGCCGCACAAGGACCTAGTCGCCAACAACTGCGGTGAATTAACCCATGGAATCCTTCCTGGAATCCGACGTTCTCGCTGAACGATTTCTCCACATCAATTACAAAAAGAAATAAAATAAAAGATTACAAGATAAAGTAAGAAAAACTCCCCAAGAAATTATAAAGGTAAAGATGAAGGCGATGTAGACATTGGCATTCTTGAAGCGTTCGTCCTTCGTATAGAATATGCTTTATAGACCTTCTCCTTCAAAATCTTCTTTAGATCTTCATGTTAGTCCAAGGGAGATCTCTTTATTATTGTAGACGAGCCTCTCTCAAAAGAATCAGAATTCTGGAATCATCAATCAAATAATGAGAGGGGCTGCTCTATAAATAGGCACGAGAGCTAACGCCTAGCGTTAAGAGTTAACGCCAGCGTTAGTGATCGTGTACAGTCGTGGCTCAAATTGCGCAACCGTCGAGAATGTGGCAGAGATTGTGTACTCAATGCGGGCTTTAAGAGTCAAGTTGTCTCTTGGTACTCGACGGTACTTCTTCTCGACGACATTCCCTTCTCGACGACATCCCTTATCTACGATAAGTTAATGCGGGGCGTTAACTCTAACACAAGGGCATTAGCTCTCTTTCTATATAATCGTATTCATTCATTATACTACTCATAGTGATGTGTAGTTATAGTTCTTGTACAACCTGCACACTATAAACACACAAAATACAAGATCAAATACAATACGGTATTTGCTACTCTCATACCAAGAGATGTGGAACATAGGCTCCAAGAATCTCCCCTTTTGATAATAACAAATACATGTATGACAAACTAGTGAGATTAAGACAATTTGTGTTTATGGATAAGTGTGGTAATAAGATATGCATGAATAACATGTTAAAAGCATGATATATTTGAAAGCGATAATGCATACTCTTTCTATATGAAGTCCTCCCTCTTTATAAGTGTTCTCTTATAATTTACTCCCCCTAAATATCTATTTGACTAGATTTCTCAATTTCTTCTCCCCCTTTGTTATTAGCAAAAGTGGGTTGGGATGAGTGTATATTTACTACGATTGATTAAGAACCACTTATTGAAGGATTGTCATGATCAAGCACAGGATAAAGAATGCACCTCATATATGATTACTCCGCCTACATAAATACTTCTTATGAATTTTTAATATACTCCCCTAAAATGTTAGATTTATGCAATTTAATATGCCCTTTTGGTAGTATCAAAAGAGGGTTTAGGTGATAGTAAGCAAGAAAATTTTAATGATTTCTGTTGAGAAGAAAATAGGATGCAATATAAGGCTTGTTAAATACTCCTTATTGAGAAAAATATAAGCATGATGGAACTTAAAGTAGTAAGCAACATAGCTGAAATGATAAAGTAAGCATTCTTATTTTAAGATACAAACTTGTTGATAAAAGAATACCATGGTGTTAAAAAAATAATAGACATGAATAAGCATAAGTGGTAAACTTAGTAGAAGAATTTAATAAGCACTCTTAAACATAAACATCATTTAGAAGGTAAAATCATACAAAGGACAATGAGTTTTAATTTTGAAAAGTTGATATTTGAGTTAAAGATTCAAGAGATGCTATTCCATTAAGATAATATTGCAAGCATGATTTTATAATATCAAGAAAAGATACAAAAACTACAATGTAATAAAATTTGCATTTCAAGTAAACATAAACATTGTAGCGATGATGTTTTGTTATCTAGTGCATTTACTTAAGTTTGTAGATAATAGTATAGATGAGCATTAGGATCCAATTCTCATGAGTAGAAGTTTTATGAAAGATAACGATGTCTACAAAATAGTGTTTTGATAATGTATACATGTGAATCAATCAAAAACACATGACATATATAATGAAATAACACAACATTAAAATACATAAATAATAATACTTCCATAATATTTCAATGCACATAAATAAAGAGTGCAACTACCAAGGTTCTCTGCGCACACAATGCTTATTAAGACTTATTAAGGTGCAAAGTAGTGCTTGGGGATCACTTTTATAGCTTTTAGCTTTATTTATTAATTTTTGATCTGGTGTACTAAGAGAAGTGGTGTAAAAATTGTTTGTTATAAGACACTTTACAATTCTTAGGTGGAGTTTTCCTTGTCGTCTATTTTTATTTAATTTTGATTTTATGACCAAGGACTCTGAATTCACTTGTTTCGCAAACATAGCATTTGAATTTGAAACCACATTTCTCTATAGAATAAGTGCATGAAAGACAAAGAATTGTAATAACTAATTCAATGTTGTGTAGGTAATCTATTTAAGCATCTTAATTACTTATGTTATTACACTATACAATCATGCAAGAATAAGATTGAAAACACATGAAGGTTATCAAAAATAAGTGAGTGAATGAATCATTATCAAACATAATACATTACTCATACTTAGAGGCATACTAAGCATTTCTACACATGTTTATCTACAAGCAATTTCATTGTACATAACAAGATAATTTTCAAGGAATGACAAAAACAAAACAATATTTTTAAGAAACTTGAAGGTTAAATTAAACATTGTATTTAATCTTTAATTGATATAATTAATCATCCTTGACAATGGCAATGAATAACAATCAGTTTTTACACATTTTTGAATTTTTATATATGCACAAAACTGTTGGAACAAGGTCTTCCGCATCTCCTAAGTTTGAGAATAACAAAACATATTTGTATTTGATCTTGTGTGTTTAATTGTGCAGCAAAACAAAGTCCATATGACTTAAGGATTACATAAGAAGGTTGCCCCCAAATTTGAGCCATCAAATCCAACACTCCCACTAGTGCCGGTGGTAGTACCTAGCGCCCGGCGCTAGCGATGAATATTGCAATTCCAGGTGCACATATAGAAGGAGCTAGCGCCTGGCGGTATCCGATAGCGCAGGCGGTAGCGCGGAGCACAGAAGGCAAGGGAGAAATGTTTCCTCAGATGGGATAGCGTCGGCGGTAGCACTAGCGCAGGCGCTAGCGCTAAGGCTATAAAATGGACCCCTTTGGATCCATCTTCATCATCCTCTTGAGATCCTAAATTCTAGAGCTTCGTGCCACAGCATAGAGAGGATGGTTCAGAGAGATACTCCTACGAATCCATAAAGGCTTAAGGATATCCGTGGAGAAGATTTCAACACACATCATCATTGTGACGAAAGACCGCATCGACTACGATCATACTCTGTGGGTCTTCGTCTACTTCTCCAAGAAATCCACATAGAGGGAGTTTTATATTATTGTCTTTTTATTTCACATCTTCTCTTTTAAATCGTGTAGTAAATTCGCCTCGTGTTGGCGACTAGGTATGGGTAGGACATAGGGTAGAAATTTGCCTCGTGTTGGCGACTAGGTCTCGAGTGTAGGTCTAGGGGGTTCTCGAGGCCATATCCGGGGAAGGGTTGGCTAGAGCGGCTTGAGGACGTATCCGGGGAAGGAATGGCTAAAGCCAACCGGTTCGTGGGGATACGAGTCGGTATAGAAAACAAAAAGATTCTTTCATATTTCACTTTGATTTCTAGCGTCATTGAAATCAAAATTTTGTAATCAATTTTATTAATAATAATCATGTCTCTTTTTGTGTAATAAAATTGATTTGTTCTTCATTTCTCTAAATTGTTTATTATCCTCTCCTTTATTATAAAACAATTTAGATCCTTAAAACAAAATCACTATTTTGATTTCTTATCATAAGCAAGTATTTCAAAATATAATATAAGTTTTTAAAACCCTTATTCACCCCCCCCCCCTCTAAGGGCGCCTACCGATCCAACAAGTGGTATCAGAGTGAGGTTTTATTCCAATCGGCTTAACAACCGGGAATAATGGTGTCGCATGATCTCGCTTCTATTAGTGGGGGTAATTTTTATGAAGAAGGAAAATCACTAGCACCACCTTTATTTGAAGGAAGAAATTTTAAAGGATGGAAAATATTAATGGAAAATTTTCTTAAAGCTTTAGATAAAAAAGTTTTGAATATTACTATTAAAAAGCCACCTAGCGTATTAAATAAAAACGAAATGGTTTTAAATGCAAAATCTATGAATAGTCTATTTTGTGCGTTAGATCAAAATATTTCCAAACTCATTCATACTTTTCCTACTGCATACGAGATATGGAATTTTCTTGAGATAACTTATAATCTTCCTCTTGCAGGTATGGAACAAACATAGGAAGAGAAGGACATACAAGCATCCACCATTATTCAAGAAGATCTCTCTTGTAGCAAAGCCATGGAGATCATGGAAATTAACTTAGAAAAGGAGAGCAATACATCAAGAGAAAAAGAAGATGAAAATTCATCTATGTTGGAGGAAGGCCTAAAAGATGACGAAGGAACGTCATGTTCACATCTTGCCTCTTCTGATTGCGCTGTAAGAAAGTCTAATTTGTTTTCTTATTTCTATATATAAAAAATTGCTAAACGTAGAATGAAGAAATTAAAAATTGCTAATAAGAGATTAAGTTTAGAAAATAAAACTTTGAAAGCAAATATGAATGAAGAATCCAAAAAGGATGTGTTTGAATCTCAATCATGCTCTTCATTTGAAAACTATACACCTTATTTTGATTATAATAATATTAAAGAAAAATTCAAGGATTTAGAAAAAGAACTTTTAATTTCAAAAGAACATAACGAAAAATTGATAAACGAAAATAATATTCTCTCTCATAAACTAGAATCTTTAAAATCACTCTTTCAAAAAGGATTAAATAATTTTAAATATCTTATTTCTAGTTTACCATCAAACTTGTGTAAAACTTCTACTAGTATGTTAAAACATATTAAACATGCACCTAGTAGAATGTTTAATCACACAAACATAATGAATTCTAACCCACATTATGTATCTCCCAAATTAAATTCTAATATGCACAAATTTCCTATGAAATATAATTTCAAAAGTGATTATTATTTTAAACCTAAGTTTAATGAATATGGAAATTTGATGCATAATATTAAATCAAAATATGAATGGAGACCCAAAATAAAAAATGAAACATTAACTCCACTTGAAAGAATTCATTCATTTTTGTCTCCCCAAAAATTATCACGCTATATTTGGGTACCTAAAGGAACCGTTACGCTTGGTTCCCTTTGGATACCCAAATCTCTCATCTACTAGTATCATCCAAATGCATGAAGTAGAATATTTTCAAATTGAAATATACAAATTTCTACTTCATGACGTGCTTTAATGTCTTTTCTTTATTTTCTTTTTGTTTTCTTTTTAAGCCATCATGTCATGGTCATCTAATATAATATTTGAAATTTTGACTTTGTCCCCTAAAGCCTAAATGAAGTGTGCAAATCAAAGTAAATCAAAAGTAAAAGTCAAGTATTTTTTATTTATAAATGACCAATCTATTACCATTAAAATCATTACCCATAAATATCATATAGTATTCATATAAATTGAACTATAAATTTGCTATAAGATATTTCAAATTAAATCCAATTATTAGGCTATTAAGCTTTTTAGCCTTCACCAACAAGTGGGGTAGAGAAATAACATGATCTAAAAGAAAGTTCAAGATCTAAATAAAAGCTTAACATTCAATATGGTTGTCTTTGTTCACAACAAAAAATTACATATATATATTGTGTTCACTCCTTGACGTCAAACATGATCTAAACCATCAATATTGTTCACCTATCAAAAATCACATATATATATATATATTCAAAATTCATAATTAAAAGAAAATCACTAAAATGTATTGAAAGAATTTACCTTCATAATGAATATTGAATTCACAAGCACCACCATGATCTATTGAAGTCCTTTGCTAAAATTCTCTAACATCATATATCATAAGCCTTATCAAAAGTCTTCTAAAAATAATTATTTCTATCACAATTATGTGAATTACAATTGATATAATAATTGATGATAATTGATATTATAATTACATACCATGGTTGGTGTATTATGTGTGTATTGTGTTTTATTTCAAGTTTAGACCTTTGAATCATCTTGATATCAAATCAAATTAAATCATCACTTCATTCTAGGTCTCTAAGTTGAAACACAATCAAACCTTGATATAACATTAATCTCAAACTTACCATACTAACATTGTCACCTAAAGAATATTTATGTCTATGTTAGGCTTCATATGTTTACCAAGATATACAGTCTGGGTATTCTCCTCTAGGGCTTATCCATGATATTCTTATGCATGAACATTATTTTTAATCACTAAAATCATGCATACTTGATTTGTTCATTCATGTCTTCTCGTGCTTACATTTCCTATCATTTTCAAACTACATTATATTGATAAATATAAGCCTTAGAAAAATTAAAATGGAGATATAATAAAATATATCTCATGCAAAGTTTATTTGGTAAAGTCATATAAAAAATCACTAATGTTTCATGCAATTTGCACTATCTAGACATCTCCTAAAATTCTGAAATTTTTGCATGAAATTACTATTAGGACACTTAATCAAGATCAACAATTAAAATTTTAAAAATCATCAGAAATCGTGTACTATTTCCCGCGCTAGCGCTAACGCCGGCGCTAGCACACCTATTTATTTTTCTATATTTTTAAAATTTTGAAAAATTCTTAAAAATATATTAATCTATGTGTACTATTTATTTTTTCACTTCTGCTTTTATTTCATTTTTGAAAAATCAAATACAAAAATATAAAACAAAAACAAGTATGAACAAGCATTTTTTTTGAACTTACATTTTCTATTTACATGTATCTTGCGAAAGGGTGATTTGGGCTATCATCCCATCACATCACCTAGTACCGGGCGAACCCCTCACAAGGTAGTTCTCGGGAAGTCCAAGATCAATTTTAAGAGTTCAAACTTTAAATCAAATTTTTTTTTAAAAAAAATATATCAAAAATACTGTATGGACTTTATTGTGAAAATCAAGCATGATTTAATCTATTATTTAGAACTTCTACAATGTTGCAATTTATCTTTTCAAACTACTTTGAACATTGTTTTCATCATGCTTTGATATATCTATTAATATGTGCATCAATTATATTGTAGAAGTTGTGTAGAACCAAGCTTAGCAAGCCTCTAAGTATGAGTAAATGTTTTATGATTGATAATGATATTTATTCACTCACTTATTTTGGCAAAGTCTACATGTGTTTTTAATCTAAGAATGCTGGTGTACGTTTTATAATAGTACAATGAATTAAAACTGCACAAGTATCTTACCTACACAACATTTGTTTGCACTTTTAAAAGTTAAGAAAAGTGGTTATGCTTTCATAAATTATATTGGTTTGCAAAACAAGTGTATTCGGAGAACTTAGTACAAAACAAAAATCATAATATAAAGTGACAAAGATAACTCCACCAAGCACTACTTGAACCTCCTGATAAGTCTTAATAAGCGTTGTGAGGTTGAGCACCTTGGAAAGAATAGTAAAGTATCTTGTGCAAACCATATCTTTCTTTCAAAATAAAAACCACTTACTCTTAAGTACACCGGATCACTAGTCTCATCATTAAAATAAAATAAAATATGTGATCCCCCAAGCACTACTTTACACCCTGATAAGTCTTAATGAGTATTGTGTGTGCAAAGCATCTTGGTAGTTGTACATTTTGTTTGTGCATTAAAGTATGTGGAAGTAAAATTATTTGTGTTTTATTGTGCTCTTTACTTGACATATTTCTTGTATTTTTGATTAAAACATTTGTTTACTCTATTCAAAATATACTTATGTGCACATCATTATCTTACATAATACTTCTTCTCATGAGTATTGGATCCTAATGCAAATTCTACACTACTCTTTATTTATGAAATGCACTAGATAACCTAGCATGCATTCTACAATGTTTGGTATGTTTTTTGAAATTATGAATTAGAATAACATTGTAGTAATCTCTTTTTGATAACTTTATTTCATGCTTTGTTACTTTATTGTTTGACTTAAAGATTTTAATTGAACAATGATTTACAAAAACATCTTCTTTATGAAATTTAACTCATATATCTTTTTGTGGATCATCATTGATTACAATAAGATGTTTCTTGTATTTCGATAAGTCTTCCGCATCATAACCATATAATTGTTTTACCTTGCACTTTCATGCTTATTTAAAGTCTTTTATTTTGTGTGCATCCTCACTTGAATCTTAACATTCCTTTCTTTCAACAAGTGGTAGACTTGCTTGGTAAACTTTATATTGGTTGCTTTAAACAAAAATATTTTTTATGCTACAAACTCTGATTTATTCTATGAAAATATTGTAATACTAAAACTCTGATTTATTAATGGATTTCAAATTAGCTCTGTGATATTCTTAAAAAAAAATTCAAATAAAAATATAAACCCATAGGCTATGAACGTATCATTAAAATTAAATGATTAATGTTTCCAATAACTATTATTCATGATTACATATCTCACCATAGCGGGGGCGTAGGGTTGTAGACATTATATAACCTTATCTCTAGTCATGTCTTGTCCTTAACCGGGGAGGGTTCTAGTGGGGCCTTGCGAGGCACTGGGGGGAAAGAGTGCTAGGTTGAGTTTTGTTTAGTGTTTGCAGATGGGACTAACACCCCAACCTACGACATGTTTGCAGCTCCTCATGCCCATATGTCACTTAGTATGGGGCTAGGGTGTAGATATATTGTCTGGGTAGATTGGTTATTTGGAAATCATTACCTTTTTATGCTTAAAACTCTTATATAAAGGAGAAAACTAACATTATAATATGATTACTTGGCAAATGTTATATTATTCATCTTTAAGCTAAAAACTCTGATCTATCTGTATAAAAATTATTCTAAAACTCCTTATCATTTCACTCTCTCTAAAAAGCTCGATCATGCCTTTATCTTCTAAATCAAAACTTTTCTGTGTTTTGCTTCCTTACCCACTTTTGCTAATAACAAAAGGGGGAGAACTAACATGATAAATATAATCCGCTATCAAAAAAGAATACTAACATGATTAATTAAAATGATAGCTTACATATTAGGGGAGCATTCACTTAGGGGAAGCATATATTTAGGGGGAGCAATTCTAAATGCTAAAATCGATAATTATTCTAAGTCATCAGCCTCACACACACATAGTAAGGTTCATCATGCTTATATATATTAATGCTCTGATTTATCATTAATGGTTTTGTTATTATCAAAAGGGGGAGTTTATTGGAACAAGGTCTTCCGCATCTCCTAAGTTTGAGAATAACAAAACCTATTTGTATTTGATCTTGTGTGTTTAAGTGTGCAGCAAAACAAAGTCCATATGACTCAAGGATTACATAAGAAGGTTCCCCCAAATTTGAGCCATCAAATCCAACACTCCCACTAGCGTCAGCGGTAGTACCTAGCGCCCGGCGCTAGCGATGAATAGCGGAATTCCGGGAGAACATATAGAAGGATCTAGCGCCTGGCGGTATTCGATAGCGCAGGCGGTAGCACGGAGCACAGAAGGCAAGGGAGAAATGTTTCCTCGGACTGAAGATTCTGCCGTGCAGAATATGTCCTAAAATGGGATAGCACCGGTGGTAGCACTAGCGCAGGTGCTAGCACTAAGGCTATAAAATGGACCCCTTTGGATTCATCTTTATCATCCTCTTGAGATCCTAAATTCTAGAGCTTCGTGCCACAACATGGAGAGGATGGTTCAGAGAGATACTCCAACAAATCCATATAGGCTTAAGGAGATCCGTGGAGAAGATTTCAACACCCGTCATCATCGTGATGAAAGACCGCATCGACTATGATCATACTCTGTGGGTCTTCGTCTACTTCTCCAAGAAATCCACATAGAGGGAGTTTTATATTATTGTCTTTTTATTTCACATCTTCTCTTTTAAATCGTGTAGTCAATTCGCCTCGTTTTGGCGACTAGGTCTGGGTAGGACTTAGGGCAGAAATTCGCCTCATGTTGGCAACTAGGTCTCGGGTGTAGGTCTAGGGGGTGCTCGAGGCCATATCCGGGGAAGGGTTGGCTAGAGCGGCTTGAGGTCGTATCCGGGGAAGGAACGGCTAAAGCCAACCGGTTCGTGGGGATACGAGCCGGTATAGAAAACAAAAAGAGTCTTTCATATTTCGCTTTGATTTCTAGCGTCATTGAAATCAAAATTTTGTAATCAATTTTATTAATAAAAATCATGTCTCTCTTTGTGTAATAAAATTGATTTGTTCTTCATTTCTCTAAATTGTTTATTATCCTCTCCTTTATTATAAAATAATTTAGATCTTTAAAACAAAATCACTATTTTGATTTCTTATCATAAGCAAGTATTTCAAAATATAATATAAGTTTTTACAACCCTTATTCGCCCCCCTCTAAGGGCGCCTACCGATCCAACAAAAACAATAAACACACATAAAGAAAAAAACATATTTTTGTTCTTTGAAATTGTTTTGTAAATTTGTATTTTCTTATCTATATTTTCTAGAAAAAAAAAGAAATCTTTAATAACCCTTTCAGTAAATGATATTATATTCCAAAAAAATAAACCCAAAATAATGCATGAGAAAATACATAAAAAAAATTAAAAGAAATAAAAATTTTGTTTTAAAGGAAATAAAAAGATAAGAAAAACTTTTAAAAACAGAGAAATAAAAAAAACACACTACATTAAAATAATACCAAAAATTCTTCAAAATAAAAAAAACATTTTGGAGCAAATGGGTAACGCCAGGCGTTAGCTTCTTAACGCCGAGAAAGAACTGCAAATTTTGATGTTTTGAAAAAACATTTTTCATAATTCATTTGTATTATAAAGAGACCTTCCTTTAGTTGAAATTTCAGAGTACATTGATGTTTTTGGTGATTTTTCAAATACTTGTGTTTTGTGAAATCATTAAAGCTCAAAATAGTAAAATATGCAAACACAAGATGCAATGTTAGAACAAAAACAAATATGCATGATTGATTCATGCATATTAGAATAAACACAAGATGCAATGTTAGAACAAACACAAGATGCAATGTTAGAACAAAAACAAATAGTAAAATATGCAAACACACTATAGCCCCGTACTAAAAGACGGGTGGATATAAGGAGTTGCACGCATGTCATAGGTTGGGGTGTTAATCCTATATGCATACAAAAGACGATGCTCAACCTAGCACTCTTTCCCCCTAGTGCCTCGCAAGGCCCTACTGGAACCCTCCTCGGTTAAGGACAAGACATGACTTAGAGGTTAGGTCTCTAATGCACACAATCCTATGCCCTTGCTATTGTGAGACACAAGTCATGGATTAATGATTATGGATATACTAAGCGTTTTAGTCTAAGGATTGATTCATAAAACATGAGTTTGTTTTAGTTTTAGAACATATTGTGGATTTTGAAACCACATTGTACACATGAATTTTAAAGTTCAAATTCCTCTACCTTTAGCATGTCACTATATTGATAATCCTAGCATAGACACTAAATTGAGCATATACCAAGAGGTGCAGTTATGATATGAATTTGGATGTTATGCAAAATATGCTAAATATATATAATTGGTTTGCATGTAATCAATTATAGAGTTTTGAAATTTTATAGACCTAGAATGAAGAGGCAATTCTATTTGATTTCATCTTGTTAATGTCAAGTTAATTTTAAGGTCTAAATATGATGAGATTCATGCAAACAATAGAGATGCACATCACACACACTAAATAAGTTATGAAACTATAATACCAATCGCAATCATATATTTCATAATTCCTAAGGTTGATAGAATTAGTTGATTTAAGATAGGTCTTGATAGATCATGAATTATGATATATGATTATAGTGAATTTTAACATAGTATATCAATAGATCATGGTGGTGATTGTGAAACCATATTCATCAGTTTATAGTTTTTCAATTCTAATTTTCCTAGATTATAATTTTCCATTATAGTGGCTATTATATGCAGCAAGGAAAATAAATAAATATGCAACAAGTTGTGCATTTAATTTTTTTAGCCTAAGACCCTTAAAAGTCCATTTAAATCCAATTTTGAAAGTAATTTCATTAGTCTTGATAATATCAATTAGCAAATTTAGCAGTCAATTTATAATGATAATATATGACATTTATAGGCAATGGATTTAACAAGGATAAAACATATAAAAAAGAAAAGGTAGATCACTTGAAAACTTTATGACATTATATTTAATTTGATTTGTTAAACATTGGGCTTAAAATGTGAAAGTCATATCTCATGAAATATAAAGTGATCATAGTGTGTCGGCTCAAAAATAGAAAATAAACAAAAGAAAAAGACAATAAGGCACATCATGAAGTAGAGTATTGTGTATTCCATTTTGATTTTTTTCTACTTCATGCAAATGATTGGATACTAATTAATGGGAGATTTAGGTATCCAAAGGGGTCCAAGTGAGATGGTTCCTTTGGGTACCCAAATACATCGTGTTGGCTTTTGGGGAGATAATGATGAATGAGCCCTTTCAATTAAAGTTGATGTGTCATTTTTCTTTATGGGTCTCCATTCATACCTTGGTTGTTTATCACTCAAAATATATAACGACTATGTGACATCTTTATATGATGATAGTTGTTTGAAAAATAATTCATTGGGGATTATTTATGTTTATTCAAATTATTTTTCAAAATAGATTGATGTTGATAATCATAATGAATTTTATTATACGGATTCTTTGAAAGTTTATAAGAGTGATTGTCTTTCTTTAGAAGTGATTGTTGATAGAGTGGGTTACAATATTTGTTAAATGATTGGTTCTTATTTTGATGATTTTCATTTCCACTCTTTCTTATAGACATACTCTTATAATGTGAAGGAAAATATTGTATAGTTTGATTTTCATGAAAAGGAGTTTTTAAATTTGAGTCATTATTGAAAATATATTGAGACTTATAATAGTGACTCTTAAGAATTTTGTGAGGATCATAATTCCTTTTGAAACTAAACTCCTTTTGAGTTGGTGTGTGAAAATGGTCCTTTTTAGAAATAATTTTGTAAGTTAATTTATCCTTGTTATTCAAAATCTTATGATGAAAGTCATTACTAGAAATTTGAACTTTTTCAACAACATAATTTAATGGCCTTAACTTACAAGTTAAAGCATCATTTTCAATTATCAAATTTTCATTATGCTCTTTAGAAACTAAGAGACCTTTTTCAATATACTTGAATTTTTCTTTTAATAGATTGCAATCAAAACAAGGAGTAGGAATTTTAACTAAAGAGCATGAAAGAGAATTTAACACATCAATATTTGATTATACTTTATCGTTTGCTTTTAAAGATTTATTTTCTAAACGTAATTTGGAATTAGCAATTTTCAACTTTAAAATTTTACATTTAGCAATTTAAAGCATACGAGATATAGAAATAGAATATGTTACAAAAAGAGAAGTTTTTGATTTTCTTACGTTGCTAACACCTGGCGTTAAGGGTCAACGCTGGCTGTTAGATCTCCAGGAAATTTTCCTTAGCACAAAAAGATTGTCATAGTGATTTTACTTATGAAATCTTAAATGAAATATAATTCCAGAAAATCAGAGATAATAAAAATGAACATTATATTTCAAAGAAATTGATTACACAAATGTTTGTTTTAAATGCTTTGATGAAAATATAATCTAAAACATTTTTGAAGAGGAAATAAAATCAATTGAATGGAACATTAAAATACATGATTTTATTTCATAATAAATTAATTACACAAACGATTGATTTCTATAATGCTAGAAATCAAGGCGAGAATATGTAAAACCTTCTTTGTTGTTTCACCGGTCCTTCTCCCAAAGACCGGTTGGCTATATCCTATCTTACCCCAGATAAGGCCTCTAGCCACCCCCTAGATCTAACCTCGACCTAGTCTCCACGCACAAGGCGGCGAATTACCCCATAAGCCGCACAAGGACCTAGTCGCCAACAACCGCGGCGAATTAACCCACGGAATCCTTCCCAGAATCCAACGTTCTCCCCGAACGATTTCTCCACACCAATTACAAAAAGAAATAAAATAAAATATTACAAGATAAAGAAAGAAAAACTCCCCAAGAAATTCTGAAGGTGAAGACGAATGTGATGTAGACGTTGGCATTCTTGAAGCATTCGTCCTACGTATAGAATACGCGTTGTAGACCTTCTCCTTCAAAATATTCTTTAGATCTTAATGTTATCCCAAGGGAGATCTCTTAATTGTTGTAGACGAGCCTCTCTCAAAAGAATTAGAATTCTAGAATCATCAATCAAATAATGAGAGGGGCTGCTCTTTAAATAGGCCTGGGAGCTAACGCCTGGCGTTAAGAGTTAACGCCAGCATTAGTGATCGTGTATAGTCATGGCTGAAATTGCGTAACCATCGAGAACGTGGCAGAGATTATGGACTTAACGTGGGCGTTAAGAGTCAACGATGGCGTTATCTCTTGGTACTCGACGGTACTTCTTCTCGATGCCATTCCCTTCTCGATTTCATCCCTTATCAACGATAAGTTAACGCGGGGCGTTAGCTCTCTTTCCAGAGAATCATCTCCATTCAGTATACTACTCATAGTGTTGTGTAGCTATAGTTCCTTTACAACCTGCACACAATAAACACACAATATATAAGATCAAATACAACACGGTATTTATTATCCTCAAACCAAGGGATGCGGAACATAGGCTCCAACAAAGACTCCCATGGGGTCCAACATTTCCCTGGATAAGGATGAGAAGGGTAAGCCCTTTGATGAATCCATGTACAGGTGCATTATTGGATCCTTATTGTATCTGAATGCTAGCAGACCAGACATTATGTATACTACATAAGTTTGTGCGAGGGACCAAGCATGCCCTAAGGAATCTCACTACTGAGCTTCAAAGAGGATTTTGAGATACCTTAAAGGCAGCCAATATCTTGGCCTTGGTACCCTAAGAATAATGATTTTGAACTGACTGGTTTTTCAGATGCAGATTTTGGAGGATGCAAAGAAGATAGGAAAAGTACAAGTGGGACTTGTCAATTCCTAGGGCGGAGGTTGATTTCATGGAGCAGTAAGAAGCAAACTAGTGTGGGAATATCCACTACTGAGTCTGAATATATAGCTGCAGGGAGCTGATGTGCATAACTAATATGGATACAACATCAGCTAGAGGATTACAACCTCAAGGTAAGTCACTCTCCATTATATTGTGACTTATCCAGTGTTATCTCTATTGTTAAGAATCTTGTCTCTCATAGTAGGACTAAGCATATAGAGATAAGGTATCATTTTATTATAGAGCATGTAGAATGTAAAGATGTCTGCCTTGAATTTGTCCCCACTGACAATCAAGTAGCTAATATCCTTACAAAGTCATTGGATGAGGCTAAATTGAATGCTTTCAAAATTGAGCAAGGAATGTTGAACTTAGAATTGGGTTCAACATTTAATTTTGTCTATCATATTTGTTTTATTATTTCCTAAGATTTGCTAGAAAATAATTATGCCTTAGAACATTTAGTGGCATGATAAGGGAGAAGGATAATCTAATTTAGAATGAGCCACTGCTTGGCTATAAGGTCAGCTGAAACAGATGAGAAAGTTTCAGTCGAACTGCTGAGACAGCTGAGAAAGTCTCAGCTGAACCACTGAGACGGCTAAAACAGTCTTAGCGGTTGACAATACCATGTTCCAGCAGGTTGTAACTCCGTCTCAGCGGTTCTGCTGAGACGGGCTAGTTCAATAAAAATCTTGTCTTAATTGAATATTCAGTAATATAACATCAATTAAATTGATAAGTCTAATCAACATCTATCATTAGGGCAAATCTAAACCTAAGACAAGCCTCTATAAATAGGGAAATGTTGATTAAATAATTTACAATCCTTTTCACCCTAGCCGACGAGATGAACCATCTTCCCTCCCGCCACAGCGACTCATTCTTAAGATGAAATGGCGCCAAAAGTTTCAATGGATCTCCAAGAAGGATATGAAATCATAAGGAATGGATTCCATCATGCCCAAGCTTTAAAGAAGTGATTCAACTTCTATATGATCAAGGATTAGAATATATTCTGTCAGAGCCATCTATAATTCTCAGAACTGAAGTTCTGGAATTCTACAATAATGCAAAGTTATCATCCTCCAACTCTTCAGTAAAATCTAATATTAGAAGCTTAAAGATAAAGATATCTCCAAGGAAGATGGATAAAGCCTTTCAACTTCTATCATACAACCAAGATAAGGAAGATGAAGTGTCTGAGAAAGACAAGGAAAAGGCCCTCAAGTGGTGTGAGTACAGTGATGTCAAAACTGGCTCACTGAAGAGAAAGTTATTCAATCAGAGAGGAAAGATGCTTGATGATATTATTGGCAAGGCATTGCTGTGTAAGCCTGGGTCATGACACAATATCAAAGCATATGTTTGAACTGATGACAAGGGTGATCTTGAAGAAAAAGACCTCCTAGGCTGCTGTCATTTTCCAAAGAATAAAAGAATGTCTGCAGGCCCCAAACCTAGGCAGAATTCTTTCCATATATCTTCTGAACATATACCCTGAAGATTTTGACAAGTCAAAAGGACCCAACCTTCACTACCTAAAAAGTATGGACATAAAGACCTTGGATAGGTTCTCAAGAGTGCTCCCAATAAGTCAGCCCTCTGAGCTAAAGGAAAAGAAAAAGAAAGTAGCCATGGGACTAAGGAAGGCCAGAATGATTTGTTCTGATTCTGAGTCAGAGACAGATGATAATGACCCAACTAAGGATAATCAAGATTCTGCCACCAGTCCAACCAAAGATGATCATGAAGACCATGACACTGAAGGACATGAGGATTATGCTGCTACTGAAGAGCATGGGAAGGATGATAATGTTGATGTTTATGAAGCAAAGTCGGATGAACAAGGAGTAAATCACACTCAAAGTGATGCTCCTAAGTTTCAAATTGCTTATGACAATGTATTGAATATGCCCTCAGATTCAGAAGATCATGAAGAGGGACAAATGGACACTGATGTTGACTTACAAAGTAAGATTGATTTATTTCTATTAAATCTAGAAAGAAGAATTAAACTAATCACTCCTCAATCAACAGACTGCTGGGGAGAAGAACAAGATGGAATGAGTGCCCCATCTGAGGTGGAGAAGCAGAAGGACTCATCAGATGATGAAGATCAGGGTGCTCCAAATGAGGGGTAGTAAGAAAGCTGAGCTAGAAAAGCAAGGAAGGATGCTGAAGATAAGGTTGCTGACAAGCCTAGTGATACAGCTGAGGGGGAGCACATCCCTGCTCAAGGTGAGGAAGAGCATGCCATAGAGCAATTCCATGTGGTACATGAAGTCCATCCCTTCGCATTTGCAGTATCAAATGAGCTTCTCATAAGTTCTATAAGTACAATTATTGAAGGTCATATGACTTCAATAAAGGATTATATTGATAGGTCTGTATCTTAAGTGAAGAAAGAGATGATGACTGAAGTTCATGGACTTAAGGAAGAAACCTCTTACCTTAACCAGCAGATGACCAAATGGTTTGACTTAGCAGAAAAATCTGTTGGTGCTCATAATATCATACTAAGATCAATGGACAAACAACTGCAACTATCTGAGAAAGACATGAGTTATGTCAAGGACTATGTGAGCAAGACTGATGAGGTAATAGAGAAGGCCTCCAATCATATTGAAGAGTATATATAGACCACTGCAACAACAGTTATTGGAGAGGCAGAAAAGATGAAGGATGAGTTAAAATCAGATCTGGAAAATGCCTTCTAATCCCTATCTGGGTCTGTTTCTGCTCCTCCCGAAGCTTGGAACAAAAAGTGGTTGAAGAAGCCAAAAAGGGGGAGGTGGCCAATGCTGAAACCAACTCTGAGCTGGCCCTCAAAGTTCTATATTGAACAAGAGTAGCTATGAATCTTCCTCTACTGGAAAACTTCAGAAAAGAAGATTTTGATTTTGAACATCAAGCAAAGATAGCACAAGATGTTAGGCTTGCAGCAAGAAGAAAAAGAGAAGGTGTCATGCTTGCAGAAGAATTTATGGCCAAGACTAGAAAAAAACATGAAAATGACCCTAAGTATGAGCACTGGACTGATGGCTCCAAAAGCATTATTCCGAATGCTTGGCTGAACCATGGATTGATATGTAAAGACATTGACAATATATACCCTGCAGAAGAATGGATAAAGCATCTTGAGAGGAATTCTAAGAGGGAAAGGGTCTTCAAAGAAAATCTTGTAAGGAAGAACAATCCAAAGAGGATGCATTCAAGATACATTCCTAAACCATATATTTACTTAAAGAGGCAGTAGAATAAGAGAAAGGTAGCTGAAATGTAAGATGTTGCTGCAGGAAAGGAGGCTGCTACTGAAGATGTTGAATGCTCTAGTGGAGCAAAGAAAAGAAAAATGTGAACTAAATGTATTTAGTTTTTTATTTGAAGAAAATGTAAACTAAAAATTGTATCAACATTTTGACGTTAATGAAATTGATAGTTTTGTTGAATTAATAGCTAGTGTTATAGGCCAACTTTAGTCAAGCTTAATATTGTTCAATATTAGTGCTTTATAAATATTGTGGTGCATATATGTAGTTAACAATGTTATTGTTGTATTGAACAATGTTATTGTTGTTTTGAACAATGTTATTGTTGTGTTGAACAATGTTATTGTTGTGTTGAACAATGTTATTGTTATGTTGTCATGAATATTATTCATAATCTTTCATGACATTTTCTATGATGCCAATCTACTGTAAACATTTATTTGTTATGATATCATGACTGTTATTTCATTCATTGTCAAGGTGATAAGTTCTTTTTGTGGTTATGTATCTTAGCATTGGTGTATGTTCTGCCTTCTTCAAATAGGGGGAGATTGTTGGGAATATTGCCTTTAATGTTCCCTTGATTTGAAGAGGAATCACACTCAATGCTAAGTACATATTGTATTTGATAAAACCTATTTTGCATCATGCCTATGCAGGGTTAGTTTATTTCAAGCATTGGAATAAGGTCCATGGTTTACTGTCAAAACCGCTTAGACAACATCATTGTCTCAGCTGAACCACTGAGACGAGGCCAGGAGCCGCTGTGTTGGGAAAAACCCCTTTGATTTAACTTAATAAATTACCTATAAAGTGATTTTATCTTTTACGATAAATTACCCATTGTATAGTGAGGGTAATCTGGTCATTAGATGTCTTAGGATGTCACACTCAACCTAGGGTGTCATGACCACATCAAGAAAAGCAAATTAGGGCAAAGTTAATATTTGCATCGAATAGAATTTGACACAACATCGAGTTAATGTCGATGCTACTCTGACTAGAAGTTCAAGTGGTTCACCCTTCTGTTGAAGTAATTCAAGTCGATGTTACCTCAAATAGATATCGACATAGAGTCCATAAACCTGTCGAAGTACTTTTAGAAGTCGACGCAGTTTCTACTTCAACTCAGCGCAGAAGGAAGTATCTGTCGAAGCCATCTAAAGTCAATGCAACGTCGACTTCATCTCGATGCAGATAATGAAGTTCAGAGCCATGTCATCAACTCGATGGTTACGTCGATAAGGTATCGACGCAACGTCGACTAGCAGAGTTCAATTAGAGCAAGGATGAATTCAAAGCTACTCCTACATGAACTCGACGGTGCATCGATAAGAGAGGAAGAGAACTCGATGCTACGTCGAAAACAGCCTGAAAAGGGAAACCTTTTCAGCTGTCATTTTGGACCCTCTCTCATGGCCCACCTCACTAAAGACTGTTCTCCAACGGCTCATTAATTACCTCAAATAGAAAGAAGAACTAAAAGAGGATGAAAAGCTTTCTTGGAAACATGCTTAATATTGGTGAACGGGTCAGGAATTAAAGAAGGGAAGAAAGAGATTGTCCAGAGCAGAATACCCTTTTAGGTATTAATAGAAAGGGAAACAAATTCAAATCTGGGTGTGTGCAATAAAAGGCAAGAAAAGAAAGAGAAGGACAAAGCACTTATCATCATCGACAATACTGTTCTATTGGGGCTTCCTCTTCTTCTTCTTCCTCAGGAACCCTAATAGAGCACATATAGTAAAGAAACAACTATTACTCTTCATCTCATAGAACAGAGGATCTGAAAGCTGCTCTTCAACACAATCATATAGCAGCAAAGATCTCATTCAGTGGAAACAAAAAGGATCTGACATCCATAGCTCTTGCAATACAACACTATCATAAGCAGGGTTTAATCAAGAGCAGATCCAGTGAAAGATCCAAGAAGTTGTTCTTCATACAGCCTTCATAAAAATTCTGAAAATAGAATTCATACTCTCCTCCACTTTTTTCTTTCTCCTTCTCATTCCCTATAAAAGAGTTTTGAGAATCCCTCTTCCAAAGGATTCAGTGGTTGAAGATCTCCTTATCAAAAGATCTGGTGGTTCAAGATCTCCTTATCAAAAGATCTGGTGGTTCATGATCTCCTTGTCAATAGATCAGTGGTTCTAAGAGTCTTCTTACCGAAAGACTCGGGCACAGTTAGTGCATCCCTACCAGGTGGTAGAAGAGGGGAGTACCCACATTTTGGGGAACCTCTTCCATTGATGAAGACATCTTTAATGTTCTTCTCGCAGGTCCTCCAGCTCCAGTCAAACAAAAGGCAGAAGAATCCTAAACAACTAAGGCTGTCCCAAGAAAGGAATGGACAGAAGCTGAGAAAAAGGTCAAGGCATGTGATGTTAAGGTCTTGAACATTCTGTTATCAACAATGTCAGATGTCATTTTCTAGAAGGTTGCCAAATGTCAATCAGCAAAAGAGATCTGGGATTCACTCACCACAATGGTGGAAGGATGTGCTGATGAAAGAAAGGATAGAAAGTCCCTTCTCATATCCCAGTATGAGAACTTTCAAAAGAAAGCTGAAGAATCTGTTGCTAATATGTATGACAGATTCAACATTATCATTAATGAGCTCAGAGGCTTAGACAAGGAGATATCCTTGACTGAAATTAATGATAAAATCTTCATGTACTTCCCTAGCTCATGGGATTCTAGAATCTGGGCAATTAAAGAGTCCAGGTGCCACAGAGAGATCTCAACTAAAGCTTTGATAGGAAAGCTTAAGTCTTATGAGATGCTACTAAAGAATAGGGCTGAATCAGAAGAAAGGGAAACTACTCCAGCTCCTATCCAAAGGAGCCTAGCTATGAAAGCTACTGAAGGAGAGCCCTCTACTCCTGAAGATGAAATGTTCAGCCTGCTATCTAGGAGATTCAAGAAATGGGTCAAGACTGAAGAATCAAGGAGAAGAGAAAGAGATTTAAGACCAAGGTTTGATAAAACTCCAAAGAAGGAGGTTATCTGCTATACCTGCAATAAACTAGGGCACATTGCTCCTGAGTGCCCACAAGAGCAAAGGGAAAGAAGCAACAATAATGAGGAGAAGAAGAAGAAGAAGAAGTCCTTCAGAGGAAAGGACAAGAAGAAAGTCAAGGGTTTCATTGCTGAAACCTGGAGTGATTCTGAAGCAGAATTAAGCTCCTCATTATCTGAAAGTGATGATGAAGCAGCATCAGAAGCAGCCTGCATGCTGGCACTGGGGATGTCATCAGATGATGAAGATGATGAGGTATCTGTTTTTGATGAATTTGATTTTAGCTCAGAAGATTTTTAAACTTGTTTTAAATATTTTTGCATTGATCATCTTAGGGTTGAAAAGGAATTAGACATAGATAGATCTGAATTAGAAAACCTTAAGAAAGATGAAATGCACCTAATAAATCAAAACCTAACAAATGAAATTAATAATAAAGAGTTAGAATTGATTAAACTTAGAGAAGAAAACATAAACTTAAAAGAAGAGTTGGCAAAGGCAAAGGCCTTTGAGGACTCACTCAATGGGAGGAGTCAGAAGCTCAAAGACATCACTGAAAATCTCTCTATGAGATTTAATCACCTAGGGTTAGGAGCAGAGCCCTCCACTAGCACAGAAGCACCTAGGAAACCTTCCTAGAAAAATCCAGTGTCATTTGTTAGACTTAGTGAATACCAACCAAGTGAGAAGAGTGCATCATCCAAGGGTAAGGATAATAATCATCCAGATAAGATAGATAAACCTAAATAAGTAAATCTGAATAGGAAAGAAAGACCCCTAGGTAAGAACAATGTGGAGAGGTCAAATAACAAAAACTAAAAGGCTAAATCAAAACCTAGAATAATAAAACATTCTGCTGATCTTCTTTATTTAAATACATTTTACACTCATTACAAGTATCAAAATAATAGGTTTGGGAAACCCATCCCTTATCATCCAGAAGGGTATCATGAAAGACCCTTCTATTCCTTCACTAAACTCTACAATGGTAAAAGCAAAGGGCCCAAGGTAACCTGGATTACTTCTATTGTTTAAATTACTTGTGCAGGGTTAGGTAGGGTCCCACTCAAGAGAAAATTGAGTGGGGAGAATGATGTAGGTCTTGAATAAGGAACAAAATTCATACAAGGGAGTAATTTTTACCTTGAATCTTCCTTGAATGTTTATTACATTATATTATAATCTATTTCAATAAATATAATAGATGGAAAAATTAGCAAGAATTTTATAAGGAAATAGATCTGTTCATTCAGAGGTACGTCGAATAGAAGTCGACGTACCATAGACTTCTACTCGATGCTAGCAACAAGAATCACTCGGAGTGGACAATTCGAATAGAATTCGATGCAGCATCAAGTTCATATCGACGCATATGTTGACTTATGGAACGCTGATTAAATTCGAAGTTACGTCGATTGGAAATCGACGTAATGTCGACAGGACTACGTCGGCTTAGGGTCTGATATACAGTCTCGAAGTTACGTCGAGTACTAGTCGACGCAACATCGATATATTAGCGCGCGCAGAATTGCTTCTAGAAGCGATCTCGATACAGCTTTGCGCACCAAATAAAATGTTTTATTGACGGTGCATCGACCTAAACCCTAAGTTGCGGTGATTCATCTGCTTTTAAGCAATTACTGCATCGAAACATTTATGCTTTCGAATTTTCATCTCCTTGCTCTCTTGCTCTCTTGTTCTTTATCTCTCCCATGCTCTCTCTCTCTCTCATTTTTCTTTGTCTTTGTAGGTACCGTTGTTCTGATGGCTCCACCTAAAGTTAACTCTGGATTCGATGTGGACATTGATTCATTCAATGCTGCTGCAGAGAGCTTCATGGTCATTCTTGGCTTATTCCAAGATGCTGGTTTAACAAAGCTAATATCCACAAGATTCAAGATCCCGGATATCGAGCTAACAAAGTTTAAAGATAGTGTTCAGATAGGAGAGGATGGCTCTCTTAAAGGAAAAATATCTGACACAGATGTTTTGATAACAGAGGAAATATTGAACCAAACATATGATCTTCCTACCGGGAGTGACTCAGAAGAATTGACAGGAGAAGAGAGAAAGAATATCCTGGAAATCATGCAGTTCAAGAAAGACAGACCTATAAATCTGAAGAAGATCGACTTGGCAGAAGAATACAGGTTCCTGGCTGACATAGTTGGGATGGTGTTATTGTGCAAAATCTCAGCTCATGATGCAATTCCAAAGCAGCAGCTGCAGATTATGGACACTCTTGTTCTTAAGAAAAAGATGAACTAGGGGAAGTTACTCCTAAGAATGATTAGGCATAAGTATGCCCATAAAGAGAATGCTTATATGAGAATTCTGAGTTATGTGTTTCTCCAATATTATTCAAGCATCTGTAAATCCAAAGGAGTTCTCATTCCTCCTGGGAAAAGGATTAATATTGGAATCTTTTCAAGTGGACTAGGCAAATCTTAAAGCCTAGTCAAGCTCCAGCTTCACCCTCCCCCTCTCCGCCTCCTCAAGAGCCATAAAGGCAAATACCAGACCCTCCAAGAGGTAATATACCACCTCATCTCTCTCCACCTCCTCTGGACACTATTCCAGATCTCCATCAGGATGATCCTCCAACTCAACATTCCCATCAACAACAACAATAACACGAATCTTCATCAAACCCAGAGCCATCTACCCAAATTCCTCATCACTTACCATCCACATTTTCTCCCCCTCCTCCACCTATTCATGTCTCACTAGAGTTTTATCAGCCACTCTCCAAAATCCCTAAAAATCTACCTCCATCACCTCCTCCATCTACCTCCTCCATCCCTATAATTGATCTTGAGCAAATCTTCTCCAAGGTAGTTGGGATTGCCTCCTCTACTTTTGCAGACCAGGTGGCATCTCAGGCAAGAAGCTTTGACAGAAAATATTCACAAATGGAGGCTGAGCTATTAACTTTTAAAAGAACTCTCCAGAGCCTAAAGGATTTTGTCTCTTCCTCCATGGTTACAAAGGAATTCTTAACCTCTCTGGCCAGCAAGGTTAAGAAGGGGGAGAACTTATTGGAGAAAGAAAGACCTGTCCTAGATTTGAGTGGACGGGATAAAGGTGATGCTAATGAAGGTTCTGCTCCTGAGAAAGTCACTATCTTTTCAGATGCACAGAAATAGGGGAGCCAGCAAATCAGGGGAGCTTCCAAAAATTCAGGGGGAGCTTGCCCCAGATGTTCAAAGGAACTTGGATATAGAAATGGTAGCTATAAGCATAATAGCAATTCAGAGTGAGCCTCAGAATGAAGATCTACTGGATGAAGTAGCTCAGATAGCTCTGGAAGCTGCCCAGGAAGCTGGAATGAATGCTCAATCTCAGGGGGAGCTTCCCAAATACATTACTACTGAAGATGATGAGGAGCCTTTGCAGATTGCTCCAAGGAAAATTGCCCCAAAAGTGTTTTCCAGAAAAAGAAGAACTCCTGAGAAGGAGTGATGAAGCTCAGGTATTCTGTAACAAATTACTCTTCATGGGAAACAGCTGTGGAGACCTATATATTTCTTGACAATTAAATGATATTGCTTGTGTTTTTAGTCCATTATCCTCTTATATATATTGTCTTCAATGCATTCATGATTATATAAAAGAAAGGTGTAAAATTACTTTATTCAATTTGTAAAATTTGTTAAGATAAATAGGGGGAGATGTTGGATCTTACGGGTGCCCTTAGAGGGGGGTGAATAAGGGAATAAAATTCTTCCTTATAATTTTATCAAAATTACTAAATTGTTTTATAATATGAGAAAGGAAAAATAATAATTTAGCTAATTTGTGAGAATATCATAATATTCAAGTTTAAAAATAATTGCTAAATTGTGTTATGATTGAAGAGATTGAAATAAACAATTTAGATAAAGTAATTTGAATTGAAAACTTTGTAACCAATATTTAAAGATTATGCCAAATGATAGAAATCAAGTAAACACAAAATGAGACATGATTGTATTTACATAAAAAGGTGTTTACATAAATTTGATTTCTATATCGCTAGAAATCGGATGCGTACAAATGTAAATATATTTTCCTTTTCTATACCGACTTGTATCCCCACAAACCGGTTGGCTTTAGCCTATCCTTCCCCGGATAAGGCCTCAAGCCGCTCTAGCCAATCCTTCCCCGGATATGGCCTCGAGCCCCCCTAGGTCATATCACCTAGAGCTAGTCGCCAACACAAGGCGAATTTCCCCATAAGTCTTACCCAGACCTAGTCGCCAACACAAGACGAATTCTCTAAACTATTACAAAAAGTATGGAATGAAAATAATGATAACAATAATAAAACTCCCTATATGAGATCTTCTGAAGTTGGAGATGAAGGATCGCTATAGTATAAGCGAGGTCGAAGCGATCGTCCTTCGGATGTAGCGTGACGTTATCCTCCTCCAGAATTCTCCTTAAGCTTTTAGTGGGAGATCCATCTTCGGCAGTATAGCAGGAATAGAATTGTGGCACAAGCACTCTCTCTGTGATGGATAGCCAAAATGATCGAAGTTGGCTCATTTTATAGAACTTGGAGATAGCGCCTGCGGTAGCTCCTAGCGCGTGCTGTAGCGTTCATGTGGAGCGGTTGCGAAACCGTCGGCGGCGTGGCGCTGAGCATTAACTTGAGATAGCGCCAGGTGGTAGCGCTAGCGCTGGCGGTAGCATTTGCGAAACCATCGGCGGCGTGGCAGAACAAACTTTCGTCGAACAAAATTTTCGTCGAACGGAAAATTTTGTCGAACGAAATTTTCGTCGAACGAATCGACGAAAATTTCATCGAACGTAGCTCGAAGTTCGTCGAACTGAACTTTTTGTCGAACGAATTTTTTGTCGAACAAAAATTTCGTCGAACGCAGCTCGAAGTTCGTCGAACGAAACCTGAGCTAGCGCCTGGCGGTAGCGCATTCTTCCAGATTTTTGAATTCAGCTGCTTTCTTCCTGTGGAGTATTGCACCTATAGTTCCTACACACTATAAACACACGACAAGCAAGATCAAATACAATTTGGGATTTGTTATTCTCAAACAAAGGGATGTGACACACATGTCCAACAATCTCCCCCTTTTGATAATAACAAATCCACTTAGCAAGAAATCAACAATAGTGTTTATAGTATAGGATAAGCAAGATGATAGTGCAACTATAGTATATAATAAGCATGATAATGTGCATACTCCCCCTATCTTAATGCTCCCCCTACATAAATGCAATTTATGTTTTACTCCCCCTAAATGATAGATTACATGAATTATTCTCCCCTTAATCTTCTATATTTCTCCTGTATAGATTTCTTCAATTAATCTCACCCTTTTGGTATTATCAAAAGAAGGTGGGGTGAGGGTAGTAAGGAGGCATTTTTTAGGCTAGTTATAAATCATGATCGAGCTTTTGTAATATATGAAATGATAAAGAGTTTAAGCATAATATTAAAGAGATTTCAAATAAAGAGATAAGAGTTGTAAACAAGTGGAAGATTATAAGAAACAACTTTCTGTAGGCATGAAAAGCATAAGTAAAAATATGAGTTTTAGTTCAAAATTGAAAGATGTTTTAACCTTTTTGAAATCTCAAAGTTTTTCATAAAGATACCAAGCATGAAATGAACATATCAAAGAAAGATTATACTACAATGTTACTTAATTTTAAGTTCAAGAGATACCAAAACATTGTAGAGATCATGCTAGGTTATCTAGTGCATTTCTTATATAAAGAGTAGTATAGATAAAGCATTAGAATCCAATACTCATGAGAAGAAGTGTTATGAAAGATAATGATGTGCACATAAGTGTATTTTGGGCAATGTTACTAATTGATTTAAATCACAAAATACAAGACATATGTAGAGTAAAGTGCACAATAAAACACAAGTATATTACTTTCACACACTTTAATGCACACAATTTTTTTTAACAAAGTGGTGTAATAACTAAGGTTTGCACAAGACACTTTACTATTCTTTCCAAGGTGCTCAACCTCGCAATGCTTATGAAGACTTATCAGGAGGTTCAAGTAGTGCTTAGTGGAGTTATATTTGTCTACATGTATAATTTTTTTATTCACATTTGTGAGACAACATTCTCCGAATACACTTGTTTTGCAAACCCAAATTTTTAACTTAACCACTTTTCGAAATTTCACAAGTGCAATTCAAATGTAGTGTAGGCAATAAACTTATGCAAGATTTAATTCATTGTACAAATACAATACACAAGCAAGCATTTTTAGATTTAAACACACATGTTGATTACCAAAATAAGTGAGTGAAAGGTATCATTATCAATTATAATACATTTACTCATACTTAGAGGCATGCTAAGCTTGGTTCTACACATATTTTTCAATACAATTGATGCACTTTAAATAGATATATCAAAGCATGATAAACAAAACAATGTTCATAGTAATTTGAAGGAATAAATTTTAACATTATAAAAAATCTAAATAATAGAATTCATTCATGCTTGATATTGGCAATAAAGATCATACATTTTTTTTTATCATTTTTAAATCAATTAAAAAATAGAAAATCACGAAAAACATATTTTTGTAATTTTTGAATTTTGAATTTTTGTAGTAGATTTTCATAATATGAATAAAACACAAATATCAAAAACATATTTTTGTATTTTTGAATTTTGAACTTTTGTAGTTTATTTTTCATAATATGAATAAAACACAGATAACAAAAACATATTTTTGTATTTTTGAATTTTGAATTTTTTATTTGATTTTTCATAATATGGAAAAAAACAAAATAACAAAAAGTCAGAAACACAAAAACTAAGTAGTACATATGAACTAAAATATTTTTATAGATTTTTAAAAATTTTAAAAATCAGAAAAATCAAACACCCACGCTAGCGCCGGCGCTAGTGATAGCACGGCAAACAGTACGTGATTTTTTGAGAATTTTAAAAATCTGAATTTTGATATTGATTAAGTGTCCTTAGAGTAGTTCCATGCTGTAATTTCAGAATTTTTGGAGATCTCTAGGTGGCTCAAGTTTGCATGAAACTTTGGCTTTTCAAATTCTTGTGTTTTACAAAACCATTTAAACATGAAAATATAAACTATGAAGACACAAGAGGACAATTTTTTATTAAACAACCCAAAATATGCATGATTTAAGTGATAAGTAAATAAAATGATCATGCGAAGAGTAATATAAGTATGTCCTAAGATTATAGACTACCCCGACTAAATGTCTACACCCTAGCCCCATACTAAGTGACAGATGGGCATGAGGAGATGCACGCATGCCATAGGTTGGGGTGTTAATCGCATATGCACGCACTAGAGAATGCTCAACCTAGCACTCTTTCCCCCCAGTGCCTCGCAAGGCCCCACTGGAACCCTCCCCGGTTAAGGACAAGACATGTCTTAGAGGTTAGGTCTCTAATGTATCCAATCCTACGCCCCCGCTATTGTGAGATATGAAGTCATAGGTGAATAATCTTTGGACAACCTAAGATTTTAAACTATGGGTTGATATATAAACTATGGGTTTTGTTTAATGTGATGAGTTATATAAAGCCGCATAGTTTTTCCACTTTTATGAGATGATGATATGAGAGAACTAGTACAATTACTAATATTCAATAAGTGATAAAGCTAATATGATGATTTTTAGGTTTAATGTCATGTGATAAGATTAATATTAATGTTGCATGTATTCCAAAATAGAGCTTCAAATTATAGATCTAGAATAGAGTGATGATTAAATTTGATTTATACTTTCATTACAAAGTTGATTCTATAGTCTACAAATATGAGAGATACATGCAATCACTAGAAAAGCAAATCAATACATCAAATAATGTAAAGGAAACATTATTCATATTTTTATCATAAGATTCATAATTCCTAGGTGATAAACATTATTATTTTGAGATATGTCTTGATAGAACATGAATTATGAATTATGATTATAGAGAATTTTGCATAGAATATATGTTAGATCATCAAGATGTACGTAAATTCTAATTCTTCTAGACTTATGACAATATGATTTTGTGATTTTCTTTTGAATAAGCATGTTTGATTTGTAAGTCTAGAAAGAAAAAAATGATGATCATCTAATCATATAAAAGACAAAGATCACATATATAAAGTTTTGAAATTTATAAGATTGCTTTCAATAATTGAATTTATTGATCTTTGGTTTTGCATGATAATATATGATTCATGATACAATATTCATATATATTCTAATGATTAATCCATAAACTATGTGTTTGTTGGAATTTTAGTATTCTATTTATGATTTCAAATCACATAGTTATCATGAAATTTGAATAACATTGTACATGTTATACCTAGCATAAATATATAAGCATAGACCAAGAAGTGATGCTAGGATGATGAGTTTGAATGCAATGTTATTACATATGATTAATGGAGATAATGTTGCATGTAATATGAGAAGCTTTCAAATTATTTTTCCTTAGAACTAGAATGAAATGATTAAACTTTTGATTTTAATGATACAAGGTGATTCTAAGGTCTAAATTACATGCAAACATTGGTGACACACATCACACACATAATATCTAAATTAATATATTAAATAATTATACTAAGGATAGCATGTGATGAAAATTCCATAAACACAGAAATTTCCAAATCAAGCAAACTAAGATAGCTTTTAAAATTGAGTTGAAATTGGGCAAATTGATAGCACCAAACGAACTCAAATGGACAATCCTAGTTCACCATTGGATGAAGATTTTTGTTCTCTTTCTAAAATATATTAAACGCAAAAATCAAGCCAGCGGATCAAAAGATATGGCTATTTGAAGTTTTGATCATAAACTCGCATTAAACATGCATTTAGATGAATTTATGTTTTCAATTTTTCTAGATAATATTCTTCATTATAAGGGCTATTATATGCAGCAAACAAAAATAGAAAAGAATCAAAAACGTTGCGCATTTTAATTTTTAGTTTAAGCCCTTTAATAACCATTTAAATCCAATCTTTAAAATAGTTTCAATAGTCTTGATAATAATTTCAATATTCAAATTTCTAATGATAATTCAAGACGATTAAGGGTAAAGGATTTAAAAGGATAAAGAACAATCAAAGATGAGAGATAGATCACTTTGAAAAATATATGACTTAATGTTCAATTTTAATTCAAATTTGATTTGATAAACATTAAGCTTAATATATGAAAGTCATATTTCAAGATATATAAAGTGATCATAGCATGTTTGTTCAAAAATAAAAAATAAACAAAAGAAAAGAGACAATAAGCATATCATGAAGTAGAGTAGTGATATTTCATTTTTATTTGTTTCTACTTCATGCAAATGAATGGATATTAATGAAAGAGAGATTTAGGTATCCAAAGGGGACCAAGTGGGATGGTTCCTTTGGGTACCCAAATACATCGTGGTGGCTTTTTAGGAGACAAGGATAAATGGGCCCTTTCAATTAAAGTTGATGTGTCATTTTTCTTTAAGGGTCTCCATTCATACCTTGTTTGTTTATCTTTTTAAATTCATATTACGATTATGTGACATCATTATATGATAATATTTGTTTGAAAAATAATTCATTTGTGATTTATGTTTATTCAAATTATTTTTCAAAATAGATTGATGTTGATAATCACAATGAATTTTATTATATGGATTCTTTGAAAGTTTATACGAGTGATTGTCTTTCTTTAGAAGTGATTGTTGAAAGAGTGGGTTACAATATGTTTTAAAAGATTGATTATTATTTTGATGATTTTCATTTCCACTCTTTCTTATAGACATACTCTTATAATATGAAGGATAATATTTTGTACTTTGATTTTCATGTAAAGGAGTTTTTAAATTTGAGTCATGATTGAAAATATATTGAGACTTATAATAGTGACTCTTAAGAATTTTGTGAGGGTCATAATTCTTTTTGAAACTAAACTCCTTTTGAGTTGATGTATGAAAATGGTCCTTTTTAGAAATGATTTTGTAAGTTATTTTATCTTTGTTATTCAAAATCTTATGATGAAATTCATTACATGACATTTGAAATTTTTCAACAAAAGATTTTAATTGTAATAACTTACAAGATAAAGTATCATTTTCAATTATAAATTTTTCATTATGCTTTTTAGAAACTAAGAGCCCTTTTTCAATTTCCTTGAATTTTCTTTTAATAAATTGCAATCAAAACAAGGAGTAGGAATTTCAACTAAAGAGTAAGATGGAGAAGCCACATCATAATTAAATTCAACATTAACATTAGCTTTTAACCTTTTATTTTCTAACGTAATTTATCATTTGTAATTTTCAATTTCTTAATTTTACATTTAGCAAGTTGTAGCATATGTAATGTGGAAATAGAATTAGTCACAAAGATAGAAGAATTTGATTTACTTACATTGCTATCGAGAGAGGCAAGATTTGAACATAAAGTTCCTTTCACATCTTTTTGGCACTCCTCTTCCAAAGACAACATTTCTTCTTCTCTGTTGCTTGATGTGTTGCCAACAAATGAGTCCAATATTGTGACGTTGTGTTCTTCTTCCTCCAAGCATGAGTCCTCATTGATTTCTTTTCTTGGATCCACAAGGAATTGCTCTTGTTCATCATCTGTGGAAGAAAGACTATAAGTATTCTCAAAAAAATTCCAAACTTCATAAGCAGTAGGAAGTGTATAAATAAGTTTGAAAATATTTTGATCTAATGCACAATATAGACTATTCATAGATTTGGCATTTAAAAACATTTTATTTTTATTTAAAATACTTGGGGGCATTTTAATTGTAATATTCCATACTTCAATATCCAAAGATTTAAGAAATTTTTCCATAAGAAATTTCCACCCATTATAATTTTTGCCTTCAAATAAAGGTGGTGCCAAAGATTTTTCATTTATAAGAAAATTTCCCCCACTAGTAGAAGCGAGATCATGAGACGCCATTATTCCTGGTTTTTAAACCGTTTGGAATAACCTGCCTCTGATACCATTTGTTGGATCTTACGGCGCCCTTAGAGGGGGGGGTGAATAAGGAGATAAAATTCTTCCTTATAATTTTATCGAAATTACTAAATAGTTTTATAATATGAGAAAGGCAAAATAACAATTTAGCTAATTTGTGAGAATATCATAATTTTCAAGTTTAAAAATTATTGCTAAATTGTGTTATGATTGAAGAGATTGAAATAAACAATTTAGATAAAGTAATTTGAATTGAAAACTTTGTAACCAATATTTAAAGATTATGCCAAATGATTGAAATCAAGTAAACACAAAATGAGACATTGTATTTACATAAAAAAGGTGTTTACATAAATTTGATTTCTATATCGCTAGAAATCGGAGGCGTACAAATGTAAATATATTTTCCTTTTATATACCGACTTGTATCCCCACAAACCGGTTGGCTTTAGCCTATCCTTCCCCGGATAAGGCCTCAAGCCTCTCTAGCCAATCCTTCCCCGGATATGGCCTCGAGCCCCCCCTAGATCTAATCAACTAGAACTAGTCGCCAACACAAGGCGAATTTCCCCCTAAGTACTACCCAGGCCTAGTCGCCAACACAAGGCGAATTCTCTAAACGGTTACAAAAAGTATGGAATGAAAATAATGATAACAATAATAAAACTCCCTATATGAGATCTTCTGAAGTTGGAGATGAAGGATCGCTGTAGTATAAGCGAGGTCGAAGCGATCGTCCTTCGGATGTAGCGTGACGTTGTCCTCCTCCAGAATTCTCCTTAAGCTTTTAGTGGGAGATCCATCTTCGGCAGCATAGCAGCAATTGAATTGTGGCACAAGCACTCTCTCTGGGATGGATAGCCAAAATGATAGAAGTTGGCTCATTTTATAGAACTTGGAAATAGCACCTATGGTAGCTCCTAGCGCCTGCGGTAGCGTTCGTGTGGAGCGGTTGCAAAACCGTCGGCGGTGTGGCGCTGTGCATGAACTTGAGATAGCGCCAGGCGGTAGCGCTAGCGCTGGCGGTAGCATTTGCGAAACCGTCGGCGGCGTGGCAGAACAAACTTTCGTCGAACGAAATTCGTCGAACAAAATTTTCGTTGAACGGAGCTCGAAGTTCATAGAACGGAAATTTTTGTCGAACGAAATTTTCGTTCAAATGGAACTTTTTATCAAACGAAAATTTCGTCGAACGAAACCTGAGATAGCGCCTGGCGGTAGAGCTAGCACTGGCGGTAGCGCTTTCTTCCAAATTTTTGAATTTAGCTGCTTTCTTCCTGTGGAGTATTGCACCTATAGTTCATGCACACTGTAAACACGCGACAAGTAAGATCAAATACAATTTGGGATTTGTTATTCTCAAACAAAGGGATGTGACACACATGTCCAACATGAGATTGTTGGGAAAAACCCCTTTGATTTAACTTAACAAATTACCTACAAAGTGATTATCTCTTAGGATAAATTACCCATTATATAGCGAAGGTAATCTGGTCATTAGATATCTTAGAATGTCACACTCAACCTAGGGTGTCAAGACCACATCAAGAGAATCAAAATTGGGCAAAGTTAAGATTTGCGTCGAATAGAATTCTACGCAACATCGAGTTAATGTCGACACTATGACTAGAAGTACAAGTGGTTCACCATTCTGTTGAAGTAATTAAAGTCGATGTTATGTCGAATAGATATCGACGTAGAGGCCATAAACCTGTCGAAGTACTTTGAGAAGTCGACGTAGATTCTACTTCAACTCAGCTCAGAAGGAAATATCTATCGAAGCCATCTAAAGTCGCAACATCGACTTCATCTTGACGCAGATAATAAATTTCAGAGCCATGTCATCAACTCGACGATTATGTCGATAAGGTATCGACGTAATGTCGACTAGCAGAGTTCAATCAGAGCAAGGATGAATTCGAAGCTACTCCTACAAGAACTTGATGGTGCGTCGATAAGAGAGGAAGAGAACTCGACGCTATGTCAAATACAATTAGAAAAGGGAAACCTTTTCAGCTATTATTTTGGACCCTCTCTCATGGCCCACCTCACTCAAGACTGTCCTCCAATGGATCATTAATTGCCTCAAATAGAAAGAAGAACCAAAAGAGTACAAAAAGCTTTCTTGGAATCATGCTTAATGTTGGTGAATGGGTCAGGAATTAAAGAAGGAAAGAAAGAGATTGTCCAGAGCAGAATACCTTTTCAGGTCTTACTAGAAAGGGAAATAAATTCAAATCTTGGTGTGTACAATAAAAGGCAAGAGAAGGACAGAGCACTTATCACCATCGACAATACTATTCTATTGGGGATTCCTCTTCTTCTTCTTCCTCAGGAACCCTAATAGAGCACATATAGTGAAGAAACAACTACTACTCTTCATCTCATAGAACAGAGGATCTGAAAGCTACTCTTCAACACAATCATATAGCAGCAAAGATCTCATTCAGTGGGAACAAAAAGGATCTGACATCCATAGCTCCTGCAATACAACACTATCATAAGAAGGATTTAATCAAGAGCAGATCCAGTGAAAGATCCAAGAAGCTGTTCTTCATACAGCCTTCATAAAAATTCTGAAAACAGAATTCATACTCTCCTCCCCTTTGTTCTTTCTCCTTCTCATTCCCTATAAAAGAGTTTTGAGATTCCCTCTTCCAAAGGATTCAGTGGTTCAAGATCTCCTTATCAAAAGATCTGGTGGTTCAAGATCTCCTTATCAAAAGATCTGGTGGTTCATGATCTCCTTGTCAAAAGATCAGTGGTTCTAAGAGTCTCCTTACCAAATGACTCAGGCAAAGTTGGTGCATCCCTACCAGGTGGTAGGAGAGGGGAGTACCCACATTTTGGGGAACCTGTATAAAAATATGTGTGTCTTCTGGATTGTTTATTTTCTGTGTTGTCCCTTATTGCTTAGATTACTTAATTGTTCTTCTGCTTTATATTTCAGCACTGTTTTATTCTGTATAAGTGTTTGTTGAAGCATAACACTTAGGTTTTATTGTACTTGCACAGCTAAGTTAGAAATAAATTTAAATCTCTATTCACCCTCCCTCTAAAGGATTCTCAGAAGCACAATGTGCTCTTTCACACTGAGAAGGAGTCTGCCTCAGCTGAGATGCATTTAGACATAATCCGCTGAGAAGTCTATCTATCTCAGTGGATCCGCTGAGACAAAGACAGATTCATCCGCTGAGATTGAAGACTTTTTCAGCCCAACCGCTGAGATAGATTCAAATCTGAATAAAGCATTGGCGGGATATGCTTTTGGCACAAGTGTCTGTAAAGCAAGATAAAGTATTTTATCCCCCTCCATACTAAGTCAGGGCCCTTCTTAAAGCCGTTGCAGATGGAAGAGGTATAAAAGAACAAGTTAGGGCATTGTAGAGAGGGGTGCTGAAAAGTGGAAAGCAAATCTGCATTATTCTATTGACGGCTTCTACAAGTGTTCTCTTCCTACTTCCTGAACCAGCAAGCAGATACAAGGAGAGAAGATAGTTCTTCCTAATTCATTCAAGAAGATCAAGTTGATCTTTCCTCCTCTGCTGAAGAGAAAGAACAGATAGGAGCAAGCTCTGAAGCATTATCTTTTAGCCCTGCTTTAAGACAGCACTAACTGTGAATCAACAACAGAAGACAAAAGGCTGAAGGATACATCTTTGTTGTCATCTATTGTAAGCATAAATTATAACCTCTGTAAGAATATTAGAGTTCTGAGTTTGTAGGGCATTTTGCCTGAGCTGTATGGTTGTTGAACCTGAGATTGCAAGGCTATTAAGTAAGCCTGAGCTAGTAGAGTTGTACTCCCATCTCTTGATAAGCCTATGGTAGGAAATCAGTGGATTTCTGAGTTGTAAGAGTTGGAGCACTCTGAGAGGTAGGGTTGCTTGGGCCTGAGGTAGGGTTTGGAGCAATCCTGAGAGATCCTGTGGGATCTGTGTTGTAAGCTCTTGGAGATGAGTTTGGAGGAGGTTTCCTTATCTAACACACGATTATGAAGGTGTAGAGGGAAAGTGGACTACCCATAGACACACAATCTCGGGGAACCACTATAAAGGACTGTTTGCTTTCTATGGTGCGCTTGTATTTTGTTTGTTATCTAACAACTGCTAGATGCACTTAAGTAAATTTAAAGAGACCTATTCAACCCCCTCATCTAGGTGAATTAGACTACAACCCCATAAACTATCACACTCGTACCACTATCTTAATAAAAAGCAAAACCTTTTCTGCTCATTTTAATGATCTCATAGAGACGTTTGCTACTATATGAGCCTTTAACATGAAGTTGAATCCTCTAAAATGTGTCATTGAAGGAAGCAAAGGAAAGTTCTTAGTCATCTCCTCACCCCAGAAAGGTTGGATCCTAAGCCTGACAAAGTGAAGGAAATCTTAGATATGATACCTCTGTAGTCATCTAAAGAAGTTCAGCAACTAGGGGGAGGATGGCAGGTTTGGGCGTGTTTATATCTCGTTCAGGAGATAAGATTGCTCTATTCTTTAAAACTTTGCGTAGGGGAACAAAGTTTGAATGGACCAAGGAGTGTGATGATGCATTTGATTAATTAAAAAAATGGTTAACATCAACTTCATTGCTTCAGAGTCCTCATGAAGGAGAATATCTTTTCTTTATCTTAGAGTTGGTTCTAATGTCGTAAGCTTTGTTTTGGTCAGAGAAGAGAAGAAAAAACAGTTTCCAGTTTATTACGTTAGCAGAATTCTACTTTTAATTTTGGCGTAAGCAACCTACGTGAAGAACCTGAATGACATATTCCATCGAGTTGATGTCAAGACCTAATTGGGTTGATAATAATACAGGAAGGGCTCGTTGCAGAATCCAATTATGATCTCGTACACATTCAGGAGATGTCAAGATCCTATTCTGCGACTGACCATAATTCTCTTTTTGAAGAACCCAAACCCAATTCCCATTTTTCCATAACATCATCTGGGAGGGGCTCATTTCAAGAAACCCAATGGAAGAGTCCAACCACCCATCTCTTCTTCTTCTCAACTCCACCCACCTGGGAAACCCCCTGGCTTCTCTTGGACATTATCCGCAGCTGTCCATGAATATATTTCACTATTTACTACTATTATATAGCCCTCCTAACCATCACCCCTGCTACTAATGACCCATTCTAGCAGCCTTGAATCTCTTCCCCCACACTCCAACTTTTACTGGACACTCATTCAGCCCTGGAAATCTATATCTGAGAGCAAATATAACATCCATTAATGTTAGAGATTTACTTCTTATAGCCGGATGACCTCTTGGAGCAGCTCCTTGAACCCAACCTGTTGTTTTCCACATTCATCCAACCCTGTTGTAATCCAGCACCAACATATCAATCTTCCTGTGGGACCCTCTTTCAACCCTAAGAAATGCCTTTTAAAAAGGTTAGTCGTGTCCACCGCCTACCTCCCTCTGGGAATAGTTGGCGGAGTTGGACAGATGAAGGGCTTCAATTGTGAGATGTGGAAGAAGTTATGGATGTGGGCATCAGATGGAAGTTCCAGTTGATAAGCGAGCTCGCCTATACACTAAAGAATCTGGAATGGCAAATAGAAACATGGGCCCAACTTGTTCGAGAGACTTGGCGGTTGCAGCGAAAGGTGATGGTAGGGGCAATGTTTAAGCAAAACCCAGTCACCCACAGCAAAGGATAGGTCCCAGTGGCCCTGTTGTAGGTTGATTCCATACTCTACTATGTTTGGTGTAAATGTTCCCAGGCTAGGGGGAGAAATTGATCACGTTCCAAGAGCTCCTTATCGACCTTAGCCGGGACTTGTTGCCCGCAACCATACGTAAGCATGCATGGAGGGTCTCTTCCATAGATAAGGCGGATAGGCATTGTCTGAAGCGCTGTATGGTATGATGAATTGTAATAGAACTCAATCCATGGAGTCCACAACACCCAATTTTTGGGTTTTCCCCAGTTAAGCGGCGGAGATACATTTCTAAGGTTTGGTTAATCACTTCCGTCTGACCATCCGATTGTGTGTGGTAGGCTGTGGAGAAGGCCAGCCGTGTCCCCCATACTTAACAAGAGCCGTGATTTTATGAGACCAATTATCAAATGTTCATTTTAGGCTTATTTTAAATCCCATTTAAAATGTTGTTATTAAATAGTAGCACTTGACTATAATTCCCATTCCAGAACTTAGTCATATTTTCAGACCTAATTAGTAGCACTTGACCATAATTCCCATTTAAAATTAGCAGTATAGCCGGCGCAAGAAACCCATGTGAAGAACCCAATTCCCATTTTAATTTCATGTTGGGGGATGCGAGGTGAGGACATTACGGGGTATCTGCTGCTGAAATGGAGTCAGTCGCAAAATAGGATCTCACTAAGCTCGCATCTCCCTTCTTGGATGGAGGATGAAAATCCAGATGATGATGCTTTCAATGTTCTCTTCAGCATGCACGAACAAGATGACGTTGAAGCACTTGCCAAAACCTACATCCACAATTTAGCTAACAGCAGAAGTCACGTCGTCCTCCACACCGTAGAGATATTTCATCAGACCGCATGGTGCGGTCTCACACTCAGTCAGAATCTCCAAGCAGAGACCAATTCCTGCCTAACAGCCGAGGCTAAGGTGGCGAAGGCCAAGGATGAACTGTTGGATCTGTAGGCGCCCTTAGAGGGGGTGAATAAGGGTTTTAAAATTTCAGAGATTATGAGAGAAAATAATTCTCAGACACTACCGCCAGCGGTAGTGTTAACGCTTGGCGTTAGGCAACAGTGAGAATACTTTTACGTTTGAACAATGAAAATCACAGAGTACGACTCAGAGATGAAATAATAAACATATTTTCATTAATCATTAACTGGAAGTAAATACGATTACAAAACTTTTTCCAATAACGCTTGGAAAGAGGCGACCAATGAAAACTCTTTTGGTTTTCTATACCGACCCTTCTCCCAAGGACCGGTTGGCTTTAGCCTATCTCTCCCTAGACAAGGCCTCAAGCCGCTCTAGCCCTTCCCTCACTGAAAAGGCCTCAAGCACTCCCTAGATCTACAGCCTAGACCTAGTCGCCAACACGATGCGAATTTCCCCCTAGTCCCCACAAGGCCCTAGTCGCCGTGTGGCGAATTTCTCTACCAAACAAAAGTTATAAAGATTACAATTTGAAAAGTAAAACAAGACAAGAACTAAGACTCCCTCAATAAGAAGAACTTGATGTAGATGAAGATGCGATCATATCGGTCTTCAAGTTCTTTTGCATTCATGAAACATTGATGGAGTTGTTTTTGGCTGCTTCTGAAGGTTCACTCGAGTGCTCTGAAAGTAAGGCTCCAACACTACAACAAAATCGCTTTACGACGATGTTTTTTTATATCTTTAGTGATGATTTCAAAGCGCCGCGATAGTTTTCGTGACGTTTATAAAAACGTCACAAAATCGTCGTGATTGCGCATGTCGCCGTAGCTCATTGCGACGCTTTCCAAAAAAACGTCGTGATTGTCAGTTACTCTACTGCGACATTTTTTTCAAAAATATCATGATTGGCAATTGTTCTATCGTGACACTTTTTTAAAAAAAACGTCATAATAAGTAATTGCTCTATCGTGACACTTTTTAAAAAAATGTCGCGAAAGAAATTCATCCTACCACAACGTTTCTTAGCCAACGTCACCAAAGCCAAAACTGTACAACAACATTTTTTTTCCAAAAAAAAACGTCGCAAAGTATTATATTTTTAAAAAAAATGAAAAAAAATTATGATAATACTTCTCAAATAATCTAAATACTAATCAAAACTCAACTAAACATTTAAAATCTCAAAATCTTAAATACTACCATAAATAATTTTTATTATAAAGATATATACTTTTGACAAATATTTTAATTATTTTAAGAGTGATATTAACAGATATTGAAAGGATTGACCAACAAGCATAATGGACAACACATAAAATATGCATCATGAATGGAACCAATGAAGAGAAGAATGTCATATTCATCATTTTAACTAATGAGAACATACTACACTAACAAAAAAACTATAATCTAATTATAAAAAATATTGTCATATTACATGTTAGAATCTAACACAAAAAATCCAAAATTTAAATGTTAGCAAAATATCCAAAACATTTATGACTTTCACAAACATGACATTATTTATCGAAAGAGGAGACAAGTAAAGTCTTCATTTTGGGGAGTAATGCATCATCTATTGAAATTTAACATCTTGATGAGGATTACACCTCATCTTTCTTCAATTTCTTGGCCTTCTCTAGTGCAACGTTCTCAGTCTGTAAGAAAAAAACAACACCATTAGTTTAATATATCATATATTTTAAGATACTTGGCATACAAAAGAATAAACTTTTACTGTTAAAAATGTGAATAGTTGTGTAGTGTTCACCTAATATAAACACATTTCACCGATGTGAATATGCATGTAGATTTTGTCCTTAGCCAAAGTTGTGATGTCACTGTCTGCAAAATAAACAAAATCATTTCCTACTATGGATGATGAGGAAATGCCATTATCCGTTTAAGAGCTTCAATTTTCCTGACATTTCCACTATTAGTAAAGCTTGCACTAATCACTAATTGGGAACTACTTAGGTTGCGTTTGGCGTGGCTTATTTGCTCCGGTGAGATTGGACAAAAATGTCATTGTCATAGAATGATTAGCCTAAACTTGAACTATCGATGATAATTAGCGAACTATATAGTTCTCACTAAATATTTCCTAATTTGAACTCTATAGCTTTCACTAAGTGACATTAACAGCTAAATGGTATTAATTTCAAATATCCAAAATTGATTAGAGGCATTGACAAAATTAGCAAAATTTTAGATTTATGCTCACCTTGGCTGGCTGCGCCACCGCCAAAACGGCCTCCACCGCCCCTGCCACCACGACCTCTGTCGCGGCTGTGGCCTCTCCAACCACCGCCATCTCTGCCACCGCGTCGGCCACCATGACCACCACTGCGACCGCTGCTCCATCCACCATCTCTGCCACCGCCACAGACGCCATTGAACCCACCATCTCTCGGCTTAGCTTCATTTACAGTTAAGTAGCCTCCAAGCTCGGAGCCAGAAAGCTCAAGAGCCTTTGAGAAAGCGTTGTTGTCTTTAAAATCAATGCATCCAATTCTGTCACAAAGGCACCAGAGAACAATACAAATTGTTAACTCCGGCAAAATAATAGGGTTAAAAAAACATTCATGTGCAAGTATTTCTATTTTAGGAAGATCTGAACAAGGCCACAAACATCAAAATTTATTGTAAAAATATTGCATAAAAATCATATGGAACCTAAGATGAAGAAGACCCCCAGGATGTTTATAAAAGAGAAATTACCATTTAGAACCACCGGTCTCATAATCTCTAAGTAGGGAAACGCGGGTGATCTCTCCACAAGAGCCAAAAAATTCTTCCAGTGAGCTTTGAAGCTGTTGGATGACAAAAGTGAGTTCAACACACTACAACAAATTAGACATGCTGCGGTGTTTTTTAATACCTTTGGCAGCGTTTTTAAAACGCCGCGGTAGATACGGAGATTCCTGAACATGAAAAACATACAGGTACTTTAAGTTTCTTTTTCTGCGATTCCTCCTCACTATCATTGGAATCCTCATCGGAACTATCATCAGAACTCTCTTTCACTTCGGCCTTAATTTGTGGCTTCTGAAACCATTAAACAGTATAGAAAAATCCAGTAAATATAGTACACTTCTAGAGCAATACTAAACTAGCATTGCTAGCATGGAAATATATGATTCTAATTAATTAAAATAAATTCATAAAGCAGAACTTCCAAAAGAAAATCACTAAATAATAAGATGGTAAGCAAGTGAATATTTATTGGGAGAGCATGATGATGTTCAAGAAACAAAGAAGTACAATAGTATGCAATCAACCTTCTCTGTGACGGGCTTTTTAATAGTGGTGGCTGGAGTAACCTGCATTATAAATAAAACACTGTATTTTCCCGTGCACTATCAGGTCAAGGCACGGGAGAATCCCGTGCATGATTACTTATATATATCATAAGGGAAATTTGATAGGAGTACACATAGTTCAACTCACTTGTATCTTGTCAGCCATGTGATCTGCTTTGATGCTGCAAGTTGACTTCTGAATCACAAAAAAGTTGATTTGGCAATTACATATGGTTATATACAATTACTATAATATTCCATCCTATTTATCACAAAAAAGTTTATCATGTTTAATTCTGAATCTCTTCTTTATGGTGGAGGAATGCAGAAAGGAAACAGTTCATGTGGCTTCTTTATTATACAAGGGAAGAAAGCATATGCGATGGAAGGAAAGTTGTAATTAAGGATTTAAATATATGGAAACATAAATATCACTTTCTTCTTCAGACTCAACCACACAGCAGAGGCTAGTTAGCAATGTGGAATAACTTCTCGTTAGCAAAAACAGGTACTCGGGGGCGGACTCAGGGGCACAACACAATTAAATAAAATATTAATTTACCATAAAATTGCAAATGCATTGAAACTAAGCATAGAAATGAAATGAACAACTTTGACTTAGCTATTTCATCAAACACTTGAAGGCTTTAAAAAATGAAGGTTTTATGAACAACATGAAGAATGAAATTTTAGTTTTACAAACATGGGGCATGAAATTTCGGTATCAAAAATGAAGAAAATACTCTTATTGCTAAAACAAGATAAAACAAAATGAATTTGATCATCCCATCGATATAAAAAAAATACAGGGACCATCCTATTTATTAAAAAAAACAAGGATCATCCTTTTTAATTTTTATTTAAAAAAATCAAGAACAAAACTGATAAGTTCTAATTAGTGTTAAAATGAATTGTATCTATAGAAAAAAATCTGTGCTCTGCATTTTCAAACTTTGACAAAAGTAGGAACAACAAAAAAGCAAATCAAGATATCAGTATACATTAAAACAACAGACATAAAAAATAAAAGGTGTGTGTTTGTATAAAAGGGATCTGGTTTCAAGTCAGGAATCAGGAACCTTGAAGATGGAAGTCGTAGATCGCACTCGCAGACCAACCTCCGACTAGAATGGGGGCTAAAGATTTGAGAGTGGGTTTCGACGGCGAGTTCGGCACCTACGGCGAGTCCCGGATGCCGGCTAGGGCACAAGATAGAAATGAGAGTCTCGAGAGTCGCGAACTCGCGATGAGTTTGAGAAGTGGAAAGCCATCTCATGCCATTACCCTTAACAATTTCACTTTTCAAGGAACAGCTCACACAGTGATATAATGATGACCTATAGGCTATAGGATATAGGCTATGATAAATTAATAATAAATTATTTTTTGCTTTCGGCTGATTTTGCCATTTTCGAACAAATATTAAAACGAAGGAACCACACTCAAATCTATGTTGTTAACATATAGTCATATCTAAAATACAAACTGGAACCAAATAATTCGCACTCGGTTCGATTTGATTTTCTATGATTCCAGTTCGATTCTGGTTCACTTCACAATTTTTAGTTATAAATGAGTAATTGACATCTCTAGCTATGGGGAATAAAGTAATATTTTGGGAGAATTTTTTCCTCCATAATTATTATATTATTGTGTATTATTTTTCTGGAGAGTTTTCAAAATAATTGAAAATGTAAAAAAAATGCCCCTTTTAAAATGCATATTTAATATACAAAAAAATTGACCTCGAACCCACGCGGGGCACTTCCCCCCCTTGACCCGTGTCCATTAATTGGGAAGCGGACCCTGAAAATCTTTGTATGAGGTAGGGATATTTCATCTTGGACTATTCGACTAATCAGCTCATTGAAGTTGTTCTCCACATTGTTATCGCGACTCGACGCCTTTCTTGGAACATTCATATAGCGACTCTAATAGTTATGTACAATTGTGGAGACATATATAATATCCATAGTGAACACATTCATATTATATATATTTAATTACTCGTATCAAGCTTACGATCGAGATCGTCGCTATCATCAATATAACTTCACTAGCATCAAAAACATCATTATTAGAACTTTAACAGAAGATCGTACGTATATTTTGATGACGACGCGCTCACCGTCTGCCACAGCCATACGTCTCCCGACCATGGGAGTGCGGATAGTCAGGTGTATGGTGATGGGTGTGCGCATTGCAAAATACCCTATGATTGCGATGCGCATAGCCAAGCGTGTATGATTATATGTATGCGCATAGCAAAACACCCACATCATGAGGCTAGGGTGCGCATAGCCAAGCGTAGTTATGGGTGGTGCTCATAGCAAAATACCCCATCATGGGGCTGGGCCAGGTGTGCATAGCGTTATGGGTGTGCGCATAGCGAAATAACCCATCGTACATGCATGGGTGTGTGCATATATATAGTTATGGGTGTGCGCATAACAAAATATCCAGTCATCGATCATGTGGTGCACATATATAGCCCCAAGCGCATGATTATGGGTGCATGTGTGCATAGCAAACTACCTTATATCATTGGAGTACGCATAACCAATTGTATGGTTATGGGTGTGTGCACATGCACATATAGATAAGGCTGATATATATATCATCGACTTAAACATGCATAATGTGCGTCGTATACATACTTCATGTATTTCATGCATCATGCTCACTAAGTACATGGAAAGATTCATGTTCAGTCATTTGATAAATGATAATAAGTATATCACTCATATCCTTTTTAACAAAATATCTTCTGAAATGTTTGATAACAAATTTTGACAGAAGATCATGTGTTTTGATGACATTTTTAAAAAAAAATCGTCACGAAAGATAAACATGTACGCTGACATGTTTTCATGCAAATCGTGTCTAATGCTAATTTTTTATATTGGCGACGGTTTTAAAAAAATTGTCGCTAAATGTAAACTAACAACGACATTTTCAAAAACGTCATAATAAAAACATTATTTTAGTGACGTTTTAAAAATAATCGTCACAAGAGCTAAACACGTATGGTGACGATTTTCCTAAAAAACGTAGCGAATACTATTTTTTTGCATTAGCGACGTTTATGAAAAAAAACGTCGCTAAATATAAAACTAACAGCGACGCTTTCACAAAAGTCGCAAAAAAAACGTCGTCATAAAGACTATATCTTGTAGTGCAATAACTTCTATAATAGCAAACCCTAATGGAGGAAGCACCGCTCTGTAAATAGATTTGACAGCTACCGCATGCGCAAGTACTACCGCCCCACGATAGTGACACGATGCGCACACGGATCGTGGCAGTTAAGGCAACTTCTGAGCGCAAACGGTTGTGACAGCCTAACGCGCCGCGGAAACACTATCGCCCCGCGATAGTGCGATTTCGTTCCTTCAGCCAATATCTCTTTCCATATTTGCCCCTCAATCAACTGCAGATGGAATGTTTCCAAAAGCTACCGCCGGCGTTAGACCTAACGCGTCGCGATAGTACTTGCCAAACATAGCGATCCGTCGACATTCCTTTTTCTCCACTTTCCTTTCTGTCAATAGTTTCCATATATGCTAACGCCAGCGTCAGTGCTAACGCTCCGCGGTAGGTCATTTCATCGAGCGCATCTTCGTCGAGCTGTCCTCAGCTTTCGTCGATCTCAATCTGGTTTGTCGAATGGAAACTTATTTTCGTCGATCTCAATTTGGTTCGTCGAACGGCAACTTATTTTCGTCGATCACAATCTAATTCGTCGAACGGAACTAGCGCCAACGGTAGTATTACCACTCCGCGGTATGGCATTCATTTCGTCGAGTGCCGCGGTAGAGCATGCAGATCGTCGAACGGAGAACCGAGTTCGTCGAACCCAGTTCGTCGAACGGGCACTAGCGCCAGCGGTAGTTCTAACGCGTCAGCTCGTTCTCAGCGGTTTCCTTCTCAGCGGTTTTCTTCTCAGCGGTTTCGTCTCAGCGGTTCATTAGTGCTAGCGCCAACGGTAATGTTAACACGGCGCGGTAGCAACAAAACACAGCACCATGGAGATTTGAAAGCACAGAATCCTGCATACTATAAACACAAAATAAGTATGATCAAATACAATGGGATTTGTTCTTATCAAACCACGAGATGCAAAAAAGCATGTTCCAACAAACTCCCCCTTTTGATAATAACAAATCCCCTTAGAAAGAAATAATACAATTGATAGGAATTTGTGTTTATAATAGAGATAAGCATGAAATTTAAGATATGTGCATATGCTCCCCCTAAATGAATTCTCCCCCTAAGTGAATGCTCCCCCTACAACAAAACTTCCTATGAAATTGACTCCCCAAACATGTTAATTTCTTTCAAATTTATTCTCCCCCTTTTGGTATTATCAAAAGAGGGTGGAGTGGAAGGCCAACAAAAAGTGTGCAATAACTGCGTAGAGAGAGAATGAGCGTGATAAAGAGTTTAAACACTAAGGAAAAATACAATAGATAGGAGTGAAAAGAGAATGTGAAGAAATAGTCATAAAGAAACCACTTGTTGGGAAAAACGTATTCATGATCGAGCGTACAAGTAGTAAAGATGTGGAAATCATGACGAATTAATGTTTTTGTTAAGTGAACATCTATATAGGAATTGTGAAGCATAGTAAATGATTAAGAATTTTAGACATAACAAAATAGATGTTGTAGCATTTTAAGTACACAAAATAATTGCAGTTGTAACATAGTCATATACTAGTTTTGAATGATATGCAATACAGAGTTCTCATGGCGTAGCGGAAAAAAATGTAAGCATGATATAAGATATCAAGATAAGATAGAAGAATACAATATTCTAAATTAAGAAACCAAGTACACTTATACATTGTAGTGATCATGCAAGGCTATCTAGTGCATTTACTTAAGAATTTAGAGAATACATGTAGATATGCAGTAGACTCCAATTCTCATGAGTAGAAGGCTTACAAGTGAAAATGATGTGTACAAAATAGTGTTTTTGATAAAAGTATACATATGAGTTAATCAAAACACATGACATGTATAATGGAATAAACACAATATTATTGAAGAAGCACTTTTAGAGTTACTTCTACCCACAAAGCTATATAAAATTTTCAATGCACATAGAAGAATAGTACAACTACCAAGGTGCTCTGCACACACAATGCTTATTAAGACTTATCAGGGTGCAAAGTAGTGCTTGGGGAATCACAATTATTATTTTGAATTTTAGTTTTTTGTGATTCGGTGTACAAGAGAAGAAGTAGTGTAAAAGGAAAAATGTTTGCAACAAGGCACTTTACAATTTTCTCCAAGGTGCTCAACCTCACAATGCTCATTAAGACTTATCGGGAGGGTGTGTAGTGCTTGGTGGAGTTATCTTTGTCAATTATTCATTTGAATTTTTTTTGCTTAACGACAAAGGTCTCCGAATCCACTTGTATGTGCAAACAAAAAGATTTTTGAAAAGACACACTTCTTCAAAGATAGGTGCATGAAAAAGATTTTAACATGTGGTGAAGGTAAAACTAAGCATGCCTAACAATAATATGACGTTGTTACACTACACAATCATGTAAGAGAAGATTAAATGCATATGTAGTTTGTCAAAAAGTGTGAGTGAAACAAAATCATTAGCAAATATAAGTCATTTACTCATACATAGAGGCACGCTATGCAATACTATACATGATTTTTATCATCAATTTCAAAGCACACATAAGATAATGGTCAAGACATGATACAAAAACAATGTTATTAAGATACTTGAACTAGAGAATGAAACATTGTATACTAATCTTGGCACGATAAACTATATCATCCTTGACATATTGAAAATCTACATCAGTTTTTATAAATTTTAGGTTTTCAAAATCAAAAAGAAAACAAATAGAAAGCATGTTTTTGATGTTTTAATTGGTTTTTCAATTTTGTAGTTTGTTTTGATATATAAAAAACCTATTTTTGGTTGGATTTTGATTTGTTCTACTGTTTTTTTTTTTGGAATTTTAAAAGAAAATAGCAAAAACTGAAGGATAAGAATGAAAAAGAGACTAGAAATATAGAAGTATCCGCTACCGCCAGCGATACCTAGCTATCGTCGGGCGGTAGTGACAGAGCAACAAATTTTGGGAAAACGTGAAATTTTTTAGAATTTTTCTTTTGAATATATTTGTGCGTATTTGTGACAATGTAGTTCAGCAAGAAATCAGACATATGTATTCATAAATAATGTGGATTTTGCAAGTTCAAGCTAGAATGTCCAAAACCCCTATTTCTAGTCTAAGTAGATGAAATCGTGAATCTGGTAGAGGCTTGGTAAAGATGTCCGCAAGTTGCGATTCAGTTCCTATGAAGTTTATATGAACGTGTTCCTTTTTGATGTGATCCCTAATGAAGTGGTGTCTTACGTCAATATGTTTAGATCGTGAGTGATGAACGGTGTTGTTTGTTAAGTTAATAGCACTCTTGTTGTCACACTTAAGTTCAATATTAGTTAAATGAACACCAAAGTCTTCTAAGGTTTGTGTCATCCATAGTGCTTGGGCGCAACAACTTCCTAGTGCAATGTATTCTGCCTCGGTGGTGGAGAGGGCAACAGAATTTTGTTTTCTACTTGACCATGCAACTAGAGAAGGACCTAAGAAGTGACATGTACCACTAGTGCTTTTCCTATCTAGTGAACAACCCACATAATCAGAATCAGAATATCCATGCAAGAGAAAAGAATCATTATTTGGATACCAAAGTCCTAATTTTGATGTGCCTATTAGATATCGAAAAATTTGTTTCACCGCTTTTAAATGAGATTCTTTTGGATTTGCTTTAAATCTAGCACATAAGCATACGGCAAACATGATATCGGGTCTAGATGCACTTAGGTATAACAGGGATCCAATCATTCCTCTATATAAAGTTTGGTCAATTGAAATTCCGGCTTCATCTTTTCCTAATTTTAGTGATGCGCTCATTGGAGTACTAGCTTGTTGTAAATTTTCAAAGCCAAAATGTTGTAGCATATCATGGACATATTTGGATTGACATATAAAAATTCCATCATTTTGTTGGGTTATTTGAAAACCTAAAAAGTATGTTAGTTCACCCACTAGACTCATTTAAAATTCATTTTGCATCACTAAAATAACTTCCTTACACAACTCTTCATTAGTGGCTCCAAAAATAATATCGTCAACGTATATATGTAAAATAATCAAATCATTATCACAGTGCTTAATGAAGAGCGTGTTATCAGCACTACCCATTTTATAACCGTGCTTTAATAAAAAAGATGTTAAGCGTTCATACCAAGCACGGGGCACTTGTTTTAGACCATAAAGCGCTTTTTCTAATCTATATACATGATTTGGAAAATTTTCATCAATAAATCTGGGGGTTTGTTCGAAATAGACTTCTTCTTTTATTATCCCGTTTAAGAAGGCACTTTTGACATCCATTTGAAATAATTTAAACTTCTTATAACTCATGTAAGGTTATAAGTGTGCTGACTAATTCACCTAGAGGGGGGGGTGAATAGGTCTCTTTTTAATTTCTTTAACGTAGACTATTGGTTTTCTGGTTTAGTTTAGGAAAAATATCAAACACAGCAAGCACACACTAATTTATAGTGGTTCCCCAAAGACAGTGTGTCTATGGGTAGTCCATTTTCCCCCTTCACCCTTCTAACAGAGTGTTAGACAGGGCCAACTCCTCCAAACTTCAATCTCAGCTTCTTGAGCTTACACCACAAGTTCCTCAGAACTTCTCAGATCAAGAGTGATCCTACCTCAGGCACAGCAGCCCTACACTCAGGCACAACAGCCCTACACTCAGGCTTAACAGCCCTACACTCAGGCTCAACAGCCCTACACTCAGGCTCAACAGCCCTACACTCAGGCCCAACAGCCCTACACCTCAGGCACGGCAGCCCTACACCTCAGGCTCAACAGCAGCCCTACAACTCAGAGTTATGAACTCCTACCACTCAGAAATCCCACAGAATTCCTACCTCAGACCTATCAAGAGGTCCTACCACTCAAGCTGTCAACACAGCTTTACACACAGGCTCAACTGCCTTTTACTCAGGCAACAATGCCTTACAAAGATATAATTGAGTTTGAGTTGAACACAGAGGACAAAAGGATTACTCTTAGGTCTTCTGAATCCTTTCTTCAGATCTGAAAATAGCAGCTTCAGATTTGTATCAGTTTGATCTTCTCCTTCAGCCAAGCAAAAGATCAACTTGCCCTTCTTTAGTTGGCACAGGAAGAGCTATCTAATCTCCCTTAGAAGATTAACTTCAGCAGCAGAGAATGACTTCAACTGGCTGAATCGCGAATGCTCGATTGCGGAGTGTAGCAAAAGCTTCTCAATGGAACAGTACTCGTTGTTGTGCCCTAACATCTCCTTTTATACCTCCAGAAGGCTTCAACGGCTATATCGATCCTCCTGACACGGTATGGGGCTGATTGGACTTGCTTTTTCCTCTCAAATGTCATTTGCGCCAAAATCAGATCCCGTCAAGACATTTGGATCTGTCTCAGCGGTTGGGCTGAGACAGCATCCAGTCTCAGCGGCAGCTCCAGTCCCCTTCTCAGCGGTTGCTCCAGTCTTCCTCTCAGTGGACCCGCTGAGACGGCTCCTCATCTCAGCGGTTCTGACCCATCGTCTCAGCGGTTATGCTGAGACAGATCTTCATCTCCTTATGGATGATTCCTTGTTGTCTAAGGCCATGTTTGGCCCTTTCTTTTGAGTCACCTGTGCGTGTATATTCTACACAAGTATAGCTTTGTCAAATACAATATGTCCTTAGTATTGAGAGTGATGCCTCTTCAAATCAAGGTAATATTGAGGGCAATTTACCCAACAATCTCCCCCTATTTGAAGAAGGCAGAATATACCCAATGCTAAGTTCCATTAACAATATTAATCTTTTCACAGAAAGAGTGATCTACATAGAAAAAAGCATCTGTGAAGTTATTGGTACTGGTCCTATCTCCCTTTCACACTATCTCCCCCCTTTCACTCTTTTCTTCAGCATTGGCTCTGGCCCTATCTCGCCCTTTCTGGTTTCTTCAACCCTTCTATGGATAGAGGGACAATATCTATTGATCCCTTTGGATCAACCTATAGGCTAGCCTATACACGTTTTAGCAGTTGCCAACTTCCCTTCATCCTGAGTAGGGACTGTACTCCCCCTCAATTAGAGAGCTATTTTCTGTAATAGCTGATTCATTTCAAATTGAATTTCTCTTTTAAGATACTGAATACTAAGAATAATAAATACATAGTACATATATCAATAGTAACAAACACAATATTATGAGCAGAATAGGAAATTTCATTCCACTTTAGATTGTCAGTACAGATATATAAAAGAGAATTCAACTTATAGTTGTACATGCAAGAATAACAAAATAAATGGCAAGGCTGATTCTTCTAAGATGGACCCTGTGAAGAGCTTTCTTCAACAGTAGACTTTCTTTTCCTAGCTTCTTCAGCAGCCTTCATCTGCTCCTTTACTTTGAAATACAGAAGTGGCTTGGGAAGATATCTTGGGGGAATCCTTAGAGGAGTTTCCCTTCTTACCAGGTTTTCTTTGAGAATCCTTTCCCTTAAGGATTCCCTTTCAAGGTGTTTGATCCACTCAACAGCTGAGTAGACATGGTCAATGTCCTTCATTGGATTGCCATGGCTCACCCAGGTATTCACAACAATTGTGTCCGACTCTAGATTGTCATCATCATGGAGTGGGTCCTCTAGTTTTTCCATTCTTTTCTGTGCCATGTATTCTTCAGCAGTTTGAATACCTTCTACCCTTCTCCTTTTTGCTGCTCTCTCATCAGCAATCAGATTTGATTGACTTTGGGAGTCAAAATCTTCATCTCTGCTAGGGTTCAGGATTGGTAGATTCAAAGCAACTCTTGTTCCTTGCAGCACTTTTAGACATGTGTCCCATTGAGTGTCAGTGACCTTTCTGACCATTGCAAGGATATTTTCTTGAATAGTGCTGGAAGCATTGTTGACTACTTCCACCACTTGCTTGCTTGCTGCTTCTTGGTTGGACAGTATCAGTTTGTGTGAGGATTCCATGTTGTTATATAACTGGATGTGTGCTCCTTTCATCTTAGCATGTAGATTTGTAATCTTCTCCTCCCCTGCTTTGCTGTTTTCCACTATTTTCTTCTCTATTTCAGAGTGTTGATGAATTATGGATTGGGAGAGAGTCTGAAAGGTGCTGTCCACATCATCCAAAATGAAGTCCTTTGCCTTGTCAATGTGGGATTTTACTTGGCTGCATGATGTGTTGACCACTTGTGCCATGCTGGCAACAGCTTTTCCCAGACATTTTGGTTTTTGTAAAGGTGATTCTTTACATATGTGATGTCCTTTGTGGAATCCCCTTGGTGGTCAGCAATGTCCTTCAAGATTGTGTGCTGGGCACCTACAGTATTTTTGGCCATTTCAAACCATCTTGTCATCTGCAGAAGGATATGATTTGATGCAGTTTTGACATCATTGACCTGGTCATTCAGCTCAGTTCTTACTCCAGCCACTCTTAACTCCATTCTCTGCTCACTGGCCTGGATCTCCTAAGTCAATGCAGCTCTTGTAGCATTTAGCTCATCCCTAACTTGAGCAGTAGCATCTTGTATTCTTTCAGCAACCAGTTCTTTTACTGACAGCATCTGACCCTCAATTATGGTTTGTATTGAGTTTAGCAAGTCAGATATGTCTAGAGCAGCAGCTGGTCTTTCCTGGGCCAAGTCTTTTGCAACCAGCTTTGCAGCTCCACTCTGAGCTATAGCCCTTCCAGCATCAGGGATCTGCTCCCCCTCAGATGGGGCATTTAGAGCATTTTGTAGATTGGGATTGGTTGGTTCCTGTTGATGTTCTTCCTCACTAGCAGACCCACCTTCTCCTACATAGGCTAGGCTATGCTCCCCCTCACTTAGGGCATCCATTGGAGGAGAGTTTTGTCTAGGGTCACCTAAAAGAATGATTGATGAATTAGACACCTAGACTATACAATTGAAAGAGAGGAGAGGCCTAACTGAAGTCTTGATTTACCATGGGTAGGTGAATTGGGAAATTCATCTTCAGCTTGAGCAACAGCTGGATCAGCATTCATTTGAGTTGGCTCAGGATTGGGCACATCTCTTCCTTGGGACTCCTCATCCATTCCTGTCCTGGGGATATCTTCATTATCTATATTCACTGGGCTGCTTGCAGATCTATGGTCAGACCCATGAATGTCCTCATTGTCAGACCCATCTGATTTTGAGGATGAATTTGATTTCTGCTGGGATACTTCTTTCTTCTTTTCCTTTGCCACAAATGGCTGGCTCATAGGGAGCACCCTAGAGAATCTATCCAGAGTCTTAATGTCCATTCTTTTGAGGTAATGGAGATTTGACCCCTTGGAGTTTGCAAAGATCTCTGAATAACTATTCTGTAGGTACAGAGATAGTACTCTTCCCATATTGGGGGCTTGTAGGGATTCCTTTATCCTTTGAAAGATGACTTCTCCCCATGAGGTTCTCTTGGACAGAATTATCCTTGTCATTAATTCAAACATGAACTGTGAGACAGTGTCATGTGAAACAGGCTTGCATAGGATAGCTTTGCCTACAATATCAGACAACAGCTTCCCTTGTTGATTGAAGAACTTTCTCCTGAGACAACTGGTTTTAGTATCACTGTATCCTGTCCACTTTAGGGCAGCCCTCTTATCCTTTTCAGATATTTCCTCCTCTTCAGATTTACTGCAGGGAGTTAATTTCAACCCCTTCTCCAACCTTTTAACTGTAATCTTTATCTTCTCGCCTCCTATCTTGGACATCAGGATGGTTTTGGATGGAGACAGTTTGACATGGTTGAACCATTCCAGAACTTCAGTTTTGAGAATGCAGCACGGTTCAGACAGCATGTGCTCCAGACCTTGAGCTTCCATTAGATGAATCACATGTCGAATTTCTTCTGAGGCATGAGAGAATCCATTTCTTACGATTTCGTAGCCCTCCAGGAGATCTTTCGAGCTTTTTGGCGCCATGGAAGCAGAGAATCGATGCGCTGAGACGGAAGAGAAGATGAATCGTCTCGACGGCTAAGGGTTTGGCTTTGTGGTTTGTTTTAGGTTACAGTGTGTCTATTTATAGGTTTTTAGTTTCGATTTTATTAACCCTAGGTTTTTAGACTTGATTACCTTATTGTTTCAAGGATTTCGGGGTTAATTAATAGATGTCATGTTGAACATATCCTGTCTCAACGTTTCAACTGAGACGGAGACCTAGGCCGCTGGGATAGTAAAGTGTCAACCGCTGGGACAGTTTCCTCATCTCAGCGGTTCAGCTGGGATTTTTTCAGCTGATTCAGCTGAACATACTACTGCACTTTAGCTGATCGTAAGGTTTAGACCTAGTCTAGATATTTTGGTTGAATAGTTGTCCTAGACATGTCACTGAGTTGTAGTGTAGAGTAAAGTAAAGTTTCATAATGTACTATTTAGAATGGATTATAGAGACAGCTACTACATTTAGGTCTATTCCATTTGTTGCTCTACCCATTACTGTATTCATGGGTTGGCATATGCTCTCCCTTTCTTTCTTCTTTCCTGCATCCTGCAACTGAATTCTAGCTTGTGTTGCATTTTTCAAGCTAAGCACACAAGGTGCAGGACACGTTATCAGCAGTTAAAAACAGAATATGGCAGTAATTGCATATATTAATAGCACAGGCATATGCCTTATACGCATTCATATATAAAAGTTCTTATACTAGAATTGTTTGTATCTAGGATCTGTCATATGACTGGACAAATTGTCTTAGAATAATTCAAAACAGCAAAGAAAAATAAATTTCTTTCAATCGAAGATAAGTGGGGTGTCTTTGCTGGAGCTAGCTTCCTTTGCTCCCTTCTTCCTCTTTCGCCCATAGAAGTTTAGTGGCTTCGGAATTTTCTTTGGTGGAGGAGGTGGACCGTGAGGAAAGGCCATCTTGTGTCTTGCTCTTTCTTCCATATCTTTCACGTGACGATTCCATTCAATAGATGAGTATGCTCTCTCATGGTCTTTCTGACGGTGTCTAAAAGCTATCCAAGATTCAGTGATTATTTCGGTTGAGCGAGGACTCCATTGGCTAGATTCCATGTCTTGTTGAACCTCATTTACTATTTTCTTCCTGTACTCTTCGCAAGACGCTTTCCTTTTCTTTCTAGTTATTGCTGATTCATCCGATTCGGTTTCAGAGTCGGAGGTGGAGGAGGGTTCAGTGGGTATGTATTCAGAGGGGGTTACTTGAAGCGCTTGCATTACCTGATTGCTTACCCATTTCGCTTGATGCGAGCAAGCAGCTATGCTTCCCTTGATCTCTTCTCGGATTTCTTCTCCAATTCTCCTTTCCCCGTCTTGGATTACTTCTTTTACTGACGCCTGCAGTTCAGATATTTGCTCCAGAATTTCCTGATCTCCGACATCTGTGACATTTCTTACTACCTGGAGATGAGTGTCTAGGGATTGCTCCAGGTTAGTGATTCTGTTCAGGATGAGAGTTGTGGACTGCGCATGTAGAGCTGTAAGTTGAGGATGTCATCCTTCACTTCATCCTTCATTTTTGTTATAGCCTTTTCTACGAGAGTTTCTATTCTCTCCCACAGGGAGGTGATTGTCACAGTGGAGGGCGTCTCGCTGGTTCCTTTTTCATGTGACATTTTTCTTGGAAGATGAAGGGTTGGAGACGAAGAGGTGGTTTGTTAATGGAAAGTCACAGGGCAAATTTCCATCCTAGGCATTCACTCTATTTATAGTGGGAGAAGGTGAAGAGGCGTGCACCCTTTTTCATTTACCGAGGATTCGATGACTACCGTGTCGAGCGCCTCTGATTTGTGGAGCTTAACAATATTTCAAGTATTTAAGCGTTGTTCTGACGATACTTTTGTCGTTAAAGCACGTCTAGGAAGTGCATTTTTTTTAATTTTTTTTATTATTATTATTTTTTTCTGTGTATACCACCATTTAGTTTTCAATTGTCACACTAGTACATGTAGTGAGTTGAAGAACTGAAATCACAGGAGGGCTAACATGAAGTTACATAGGTTAAAACGACTCATATTTAGCACTAGATAATGTTGAATTTACAACACCTGTGCACAGCAGCTCCCTACTGCTATTTATCTTGAATCTGCTGTGCAGATGACCACACTGGTCTACTTTTTGCTTCTCCATGAGATCAGCCTTCTTCCTGTTTTGTGCTTTTAGCACCCACTGTCCAAGTACCAATTTGGTTCAGTCTGGTACTTGAACTATCTTTCAAGAGGGATTTTAGTGATCCTTAGGAGCCCAAATAGCTTTGGGTCCTAGGTACTTGTTAGAGTCATAGAATGACCTTACATGAACTGCCCTCTTTGTAGGAAGGTTTATCTTTGCATATGACACATTAGAGTTGTGCCAACAGTCTATGGCAAAGTGTCCCACCTTACCACAACACCAGCACTCATGGATATTATATCTCCTTTTCTGATCCCTTGTAAAAGGGGCAGTGGTCTGCCTTGGTTCAAAGTAGGTGGCATCCTTCTTCTTTGAATCTATAGCTGAAGGAGGTGTGACAGCTGGTTGGGGTTGAGTTGCATGAGAGTGTTTCCTCAAGCTACTGACAAGTTTCAGCCTTTCAGCTTTCATGTTGTTGGAGGCCTCAATTCCCTTGAGTGAGGGTGCTAAGGCACCAAATACAAATGGTTCAGATTGAGCCATCAGTATTTCCTCATGGGGTACTTTCAGAGTACTCGACTCAAATCTCCTTCTTCCACTGCTTGGAGTGTTCTCCTTGCATGGAACCTTGGCAATCTTCAATTGCCCACATATGATGTTCTGGTCATACCCATTTGAGGGTAGTCACACCTTTTGGAAGGTGCTTTGCATCCTGGCTAGAGCTTTCCCTTTTCTATTGTTCCCAGTCCTAGCTGCCACATTATTATTACATGATCCATTCTTACTAGATTGAGAGGTGAGGGTCCTAATGATGGGTAGCTCAGATTTGGGTTTATTGAATTGGGCTACTATACTTTGTTCTATGAGAAGTTGACTGTGAAGCTTCCTAATGTACACCAACTTCTTTTGTTTCTCATCAAGAAGGTTGTCAATTACCTTCTGGAGCTCTATGGACTTTTGTCCATCTTGATGAAGAATGTCCATCTTGCTTTGTAGCTCAGCCTTATGTGATCTTATCTCTTTGAGCTCATCAGTTTGTTCTTTAACAAGCTTTTTCTTTTTGTCCAGGACATCAAGAAGAGCATCATACCTCTCAACTAAATGACCAACATTTATCTCAGATTCAGATCCATCCTCAGTTCTAGTTCTTGAGGATGCATCACAATCTGGGCTTGTACTATATTCATAATTTGAAAGAGCAAAATGTAGAGTAGGTACCTCATCATCATCAAATGCTTTGCTTGATGATCCTTCAGATATGGCCATGACACCGGTGAGTTCTTCCTCTTCTTCTTCATCCACCTCATTGTCACTCTCAGGGTGAGAAAAAGGGGCCCTGATGCCCACCTTTGCTGCAGGGAGGTCCTCATCTTCCATAGCAGCAAACAGCCCAATAAGGGCCTCTTCTTCATTATTTGAATCTGATGATGAGGAATCAGATTCACTCCAGCTTCTTCCTTTCTTTGCTAGGAGGGATCTTTCTCCCTTCCTATTCTTATGGTGAAGATGCTTCTTATCACCACTTTCTTTTCTGTTACCCTTTGGGTGATGTCTTTCAGACCTCCTGCTATCTTTCTTGTAGTGTGATGATGAAGAGGGCATGTTCTCCCATTGCTTTCTCTTCGTCATCTTTTTGAACTGCTTTGAAAAGGCAGCAAACTCTTCATCAGAAGAAGAGCTGTCAGAGGTGCTGACTTCAGGTTCAGCACTTCTCCTTGGAGGAGATGCCATCCTGTTCTTGTTTCTCTTGGAGCTGTCAGCTTTGAGAGCTACAGAATTTTCCTTGGCCTGTGTCCTGGTTGAGGTGTCCTCTTCCTTTCTAGCAGACAGCTGCATCTCATAGGAGAGCAGCTTTCCAAACAGTGTGTGAGTGGGGGTCTCACCAAGCCTGGCCACTTCCCTGATTGCACAGATTTTTGTGTCCCAGTCCCTTGTTAGAGATCTAAGGAACTTTTCATTCAGCTCATAGTTTGTGAATGCTCTCTCATAGGTTCTCAGCTCATTGACAGTTCTGAAGAACCTCTCATAGCATATGGAGATGCTTTCCCCACTGTGCTGTCTGAAGGCTTCGTACTCCTGATTAAGGAGTGACTTTCTATCATCCCTTACTTCAGCTGTCCCCTCCATATATACAATCAGTGTGTCCCACATTTCCTTGGCAGTTGTGCAGTGTACCAAGTTATGAAATGTGGAGTCATCAACAGTACTGACAATAATGTTCTGAGCCCTTTTATCCATGGTGTATAGGGCAATTTCATCATTGGTCAGTTCTGAGAATACCTTCACCACTTTCCTGGTGGGGTCAATAGTTGAGACTTTCTCAAATGTGTAAGGACCATTTTTCACTGTTATGAAGATCCTTGGGTCTGAGACTTCCATGAACAGCCTCACCCTTTGCTTCCATATACTGAAGTTTTCCTTTGAGCATATGGGCAACTTCATTGATCCTAACTCCTTCTTCATTCCACTAGAGGCCATTTAATTTAGTGTCAGCAATACCTATTTGGGATCCAGTCAGACTGTTAAGTCCTTCTTGACCAACCTACCTCTGATACCACTTGTAAGGTTATAAGTGTGCTGACTAATTCACCTAGAGGGGGGGTGAATAGGTCTCTTTTTAATTTCTTTAACGTAGACTATTGGTTTTCTGGTTTAGTTTAGGAAAAATATCAAACACAGAAAGCACACACTAATTTATAGTGGTTCCCCAAAGACAGTGTGTCTATGGGTAGTCCATTTTCCCCCTTCACCCTTCTAACAGAGTGTTAGACAGGGCCAACTCCTCCAAACTTCAATCTCAGCTTCTTGAGCTTACACCACAAGTTCCTCAGAACTTCTCAGATCAAGAGTGATCCTACCTCAGGCACAGCAGCCCTACACTCAGGCACAACAGCCCTACACTCAGGCTCAACAGCCCTACACTCAGGCTCAACAGCCCTACACTCAGGCTCAACAGCCCTACACCCAGGCCCAACAGCCCTACACCTCAGGCACGGCAGCCCTACACCTCAGGCTCAACAGCAGCCCTACAACTCAGAGTTATGAACTCCTACCACTCAGAAATCCCACAGATTTCCTACCTCAGACCTATCAAGAGGTCCTACCACTCAAGCTGTCAACACAGCTTTACACACAGGCTCAACAGCATTTTACTCAGGCAACAATGCCTTACAAAGATATAATAGAGTTTGAGTTGAACACAAAGGACAAAAGGATTACTCTTAGGTCTTCTGAATCCTTTCTTCAGATCTGAAAACAGCAGCTTCAGATTTGTATCAGTTTGATCTTCTCCTTCAGCCAAGCAAAAGATCAACTTGCCCTTCTTTAGTTGGCACAGGAAGAGCTATCTAATCTCCCTTAGAAGATTAACTTCAGCAGCAGAGAATGACTTCAACTGGCTGAATCGCGAATGCTCGATTGCGGAGTGTAGCAAAAGCTTCTCAATGGAACAGTACTCGTTGTTGTGCCCTAACATCTCCTTTTATACCTCCAGAAGGCTTCAACGGCTATATCGATCCTCCTGACACGGTATGGGGCTGATTGGACTTGCTTTTTCCTCTCAAATGTCATTTGCGCCAAAATCAGATCCCGTCAAGACATTTGGATCTGTCTCAGCGGTTGGGCTGAGACAGCATCCAGTCTCAGCGGTTGGGCTGAGACAGCATCCAGTCTCAGCGGTTGGGCTGAGACAGCATCCAGTCTCAGCGGCAGCTCCATTCCCCTTCTCAGCGGTTGCTCCAGTCTTCTTCTCAGTGGACCCGCTGAGACGGCTCCTCGTCTCAGCGGTTCTGACCCATCGTCTCAGCGGTTATGCTGAGACAGATCTTCATCTCCTTGTGGATGATTCCTTGTTGTCTAAGGCCATGTTTGGCCCTTTCTTTTGAGTCACTTGTGCCTGTATATTCTACACAAGTATAGCTTTGTCAAATACAATATGTCCTTAGTATTGAGAGTGATGTCTCTTCAAATCAAGGTAATATTGAGGGCAATTTATCCAACAACTCGCAAAAGCTAGAAAAATTCTAATCGATTCAAGGCGAGCAACGGGTGCAAATTTTTCATCGAAATCTACCCCCTTCGATTTGAGAATAACCTTGTGCCACTAATCTAGCTTTGTTCCTAGTTATTCTAGACTCTCCATCTAATTTATTTTTAAATATCCATTTAACACTGATAACGGGGTGATTAGATGGTCTTTCAACTAGTTTCCAAACTTTATTGCGTTCAAATTGATTTAATTCGTCATTCATATCAATAAACCAAAACTCATCATTCAAAGCGGTGGAAACATTTTTCGGTTCTATTTCTGAAACAAAGCATAAATTTGAAAAAGATTCAGTAAATGAAGAACGTGTAGTTACCCCTCTTGATGGTTCTCCAATGATAAGCTCCCTTGGATGATCCCTTGTAAATCGAAGCACACTTGGTGGCACGAACTCCTCTTGCACAATCTCTACTCCTTTTTCTTCTCCAAGTGGATCATCATCATCATGCTCCAATGGTGAAAGAGGTTCATCTTCATTTCTTGCACAAGTAGAGTCTACACAAGGCACAAGTTCATCAAACTTCACATGAATAGACTCTTCCACCTTTTTAGATTTCTTATTATACACTCTATATGCTTTTCTAGTGGAAGAATAACCAAGAAAGATACCTTCATCACACTTTTCATCAAATTTAGCTAATGCATCCTTGGTGTTTAGAATAAAACATTTACACCCAAAGACATGAAAATAAGACACATTAGGTTTCCTTTGAAAGTACAATTCATAAGGAGTTAATTTCAAAACAGGGCGAAGCATAACACGATTTATAACATAACATGCTGTATTTACGGCTTCGGCCCAAAAATATTTAGGCAATCCATACTCAGATAGCATAGTGCGTGCAAGTTCTTGAAGAGTTCTATTTTTCCTCTCCACCACACCATTTTGTTGGGGGTGCGTGGAGCGGAAAATTCATGCTTAATACCAAGATTATTATAGAAAGTAGTGAAACTATCGTTTTCAAATTCCCCTCCATGATCCGATCGCATACACTTGATTTTTAAATCTAATTCATTTTGAATACGATTGCAAAGCTTTGAAAATTCAGAATACGCATCGGATTTTGAGGTAAGAAATAAGGTCCAAGTAAATTTAGAAAAATCATCAATTAAAACAAAAGTGTCCTTTTTACCACCAAGACTACATGAGCTAATGGGTCCAAAAAGATCCATGTGAATTAATTGTAAGGGTCTTGAGGTGGATATTTCTTTTTTACTCTTAAAAGATGTTTTTGAGAATTTTCCTTTTTGGCATGGCGAGCATAAAGAAGACAGATTTCCATTTAGCATAGGCAAACCTTTAATAAGTTTATTCTTTGACAGTTTTAAGATTAACTTAGTGCTTAATTGAGTGGCCGAGACGCCTATGTCATAATTCAAGTTCTTCATTTTTTGATATAAGACATTTGAGTGATGCACGAGATAGATCATGAAAGGTAATTAGATACACATTGTGAATTCGTGGTGCAGTGAGTATAATACTATTGGTTTTTGGATCTATAATTTTGCATAAATCTGTAGAAGACTCAAATAAAACATTTAGACCTTTATCGCAGAGTTGACTAATAGAAATCAAGTTATGTTTCAAACCTTCTACATATAAAACATTAGTAAGAGAGAAAGAATTGTTACCAACAGTTCCGGTGCCTAATATCCTTCCTTTTCCATTGTCCCCAAATGTCACCATTTCTCCTTTCTTCTTAGTGAGGCTAAGGAATTTTGCTTTATCGCCCGTCATGTGTTTGGAGCACCCTGAGTCCAAGTACCACATGTCTTCCTTTTCCTTAGCCTGCCAACATACCTAACAAGAAGATGAGAGTAAAGATTCGGATACCCAAGTTGTTCCTCCCATAGAATAGGTGGAAACCTTAGGCACCCAGATTTGCTTGATCGTACATCGGCCATTCATCCTGCAAGAGTCTAAAGTATGCCCTAAGTGATGGCACTTGGCACATAACACAAAAGGGGTTGAGACCTTTTTCAGTTTTTGTTGTGGACTCTTGCTGGAGGATGGGGAATCAGCAGAATAAATTTCAGATTTGTGGTTATTCGAAGAATTATGAGTTTTGCTACTACTGCCAGCGTTAGAAGTTACCGCCGGGTGGTAGTTAGCAGAGACAAAACCTAGACCAGTTTTTGCACTACCATGCCTTTTGTTGGCCAAAATCATATCAAGACTTTTCTGGCCAACACCGAATTTTTTATGGCTAAGTTAAGGTCATGGATTTTAGCTTTTAATGCAAAATTTTCACTAACTAGATTTCTGCATCTATTTGCAAAATTTTTCTTTTCATTTTCAACAATAGAAAGGGTGAGTTTCAAATTTCTTTCTAAGTCTCTGTTTTGTTTCGAGAGTGATTCGATATTGGAGAGAGCATTAGAAAGATCAGTTTCAAGTTTGCTAGTCCTTGCCAAGAGATCATCATTCTTTTGGCAAGACTCCATCTCCTTTCCCAAGGCAAAAACTTCCTTACTTAATTTTTTATTTTGTTTCAAAAGAATTTTATTTTCAGTTTTAAGTAGATCAAGATCTTTTAAATTTCTGCCAAAAGATTTGCAAGTTCTTAAGCATTCAGAATAAAGATCATCATAGTTAGAGGGGATTACCTCAGTGTCGCATTGGACACTGCACTCGTCGTTGTTTGATTCATTGCTTTTCCCCATAAGGCACAAGTTTGGCTCATCATCATCGCTTGAGCTTGAAATACTTGAGCACCCGGAGGAAGAGTCATCCCATGTTGCAGCCTTTAAGACCTTCTTCTCCTTTCCTTTAACCCATTTTTCTTTTTGCTCCTTCAGGAATTTTGGGCATTGACTTCTAATATGCCTGGTCTTCCTACAGTGGAAGCACTCGGGAGGTGGCCGCTCTTCGTCTTCGTCACTAGACTTCTCCTTCTTCTCTCTTTTGGATGAGGAGCCCTTTCGGAAAAATTTCCGGATGGTGTTCCTCCTTTCCGGGTTCTTTATGAACTTGGTGAAGTTCTTCATGAAGAGACTTTCTTCGTCATCTTCCTCATCGTCGTCTTCTTTTCTTGACTTCAGTGCCATGGCTTTCTTCTTTGGTTCATTGTTGTACTCCTCTTCTTGAATCTTGAGTTCTACCTCATGGGTTTTAAGGTTCCCAATGAGGCTCTCAATTTGGAGCCGCCTAAGATCACGCGATTTGGAAATCGCCGTCACCTTTGGATTGAACTTTGGTGAGAGTGATCGAAGAAGCTTTCTCACCAAGTCGTCGTTTGAAAATGTTTTTCCAAGAATTTTTGAGGCATTAACGATCTTGGTGAATCGAGTGTACATGGCATCGACGTCCTCATTTGGATCCATCCTGAACCTCTCAAATTCAGATTCCAGTTGGAATAGTTTTGAATATTTGACCTGCGAGGTACCTTCATGCGTTACTTCTAATAAGTTGCAAATATCATAAGTTGTTTCACATGCACTTACTCTATTAAATTCAGTCCTATCAAGAGCACAGAACAGAGCATTCATCGCTTTCGCATTATTCTTACACCTAGTCTTATCTCCATCGTCCCATTTATCCCTAGGTTTTTCATGGTTACTTCTCCAAAATGTATGTAGGAGAAGTGTATGGAGTTTCAATACATGCCCATACATCTAGATCTAAGTTTATCAGAAAACAACGCATACGCGTTCTCTAGTAATTATAATCAGTTCCAGTAAACAACGGAGGTCTACTTATTCCCTTCCCCTCATGGAAAGCGAGATCACGGAGCGCAATTATTCCAGGTTGTTAGACCGAATTGGAATAACCTAGCTCTGATACCACTTGTTGGATCTGTAGGCGCCCTTAGAGGGGGGTGAATACGGTTTTTAAAATTTCAGAGATTATGAGAGAAAATAATTCTCAGACACTACCGCCAGCGGTAGTATTAACGGTTGGCGTTAGGCAACAGTGAGAATACTTTTACGTTTGAACAATGAAAATCACAGAGTACGACTCAGAGATGAAACAATAAACATATTTTCATTAATCATTAACTGGAAGTAAATACGATTACAAAACTTTTCCCAATAACGCTTGGAAAGAGGCGACCAATGAAAACTCTTTTGGTATTCTATACCGACCCTTCTCCCAAGGACCGGTTGGCTTTAGCCTATCTCTCCCTAAACAAGGCCTCAAGCCGCTCTAGCCCTTCCCTCACCGGAAAGGCCTCAAGCACTCCCTAGATCTACAGCCTAGACCTAGTCGCCAACACGAGGTGAATTCCCCTAGTCCCCGCAAGGCCCTAGTCGTCGTGTGGCGAATTTCTCTACCAAACAAAAGTTATAAAGATTACAATTTGAAAAGTAAAACAAGACAAGAACTAAGACTCCCTCAACAAGAAGAACTTGATGTAGATGAAGATGCGATCGTATCGTTCTTCAAGTTCTTTTGCATTCACGAAACGTTGATGGAGTTCTTTTTGGCTGCTTCTGAAGGTTCACTCGAGTGCTCTGAAAGTAAGGCTCCAATAACTTCTGTAACAGCAAACCCTAATGGAGGAAGCACCGCTCTTTAAATAGATTTGATAGCTACCGCCTGCGCAAGTACTACCGCCCCGCGATAGTGACACGACGCGCACACGGATCGTGGCAGTTAAGGCAACTTCTGACCTCAAACGGTTGTGACAGCCTAGCACGCCGCGATAACACTATCGCCATGCGATAGTGCGATTTCTTTCCTCAATCAACTACAGACGGGTTGTTTCCAAAAGCTACCGTTGGGCGTTAGACCTAACACGCCGCGATAGTACTTGCCAAACATAGCGACCCATCGACATTCCTTTTCACCACTTTCCTTTCTGTCAATAGTTTCCATATATGCTAACACCAGCGTCAGTGCTAACGCTCCGCGGTAGGTCATTTCGTCGGGCGCATCTTCGTCGAGCTGTCCTCAGCTTTCGTCGATCTCAATCTGGTTCGTCGAACGAAAACTTATTTTCGTCGATCTCAATCTGGTTCGTCGAACGGTAACTTATTTTCGTCGATCACAAACTGATTCGTCGAACGGAACTAGCGCCAATGGTAGTATTACCGCTCCGTGGTATGGCATTCATTTCGTCGAGCGCCGCGGTAGAGCATGCAGATCGTCGAACGGAGCACCATGTTCGTCGAACCCAGTTCGTTGAACGGACACTAGCGCCATCGGTAGTTCTAACGCGCCAGCTCGTTCTCAGCGGTTTCTTTCTCAGCGGTTTTCTTCTCAGCGGTTTCGTCTCAGCGGTTCGTTAGTACTAGCACCAGCGGTAATGTTAACGCGGCGCGGTAGCAACAAAACACAACAATGTGGAGATTTGAAAGTACAGAATCCTGCATACTATAAACACAAAACAAGTATGATCAAATACAATAGGATTTGTTATTGTCAAACCAAGAGATGCGGAAAGCATGTTCCAACATGAACTTTCCTCCAAAAGTGACGCCCCGACTGAATGATGTATGTTTAATTTACACTATGATCTCGCACTCGTGTTAAGATCTTTTTTATCGTGTTTTATTGCAGGATATTGAGCTCGCCTGGGCCCAGAGGTTCTCTTCTATGGAGGCAGAGTTGAAGGCGGAGCTTAATGCGACGCGAGTTGAGATGAATCTCCTCACTACTCAGATCGCCGAGTCCGAATCCAAGCTACTGGAGGCCCAGCGCCAAGGGGGGTAGGGGTCTTCTCGTCTTACTAAGTTATTGTGGTTCACTGATTATTATTTCGGTTCAAGGGGGAGAGGGGTCTTCTCGCCTTCCTAAGTTAGGGGTCTTCTCGCCTTCCTAATACAACTTGTGCTTACTAGACTCCCTTGTTGAATAAATTTCGTGCCAATTTGCCATTAACAGTAATACAACTTGTGCTTACTACGATTATTATTTCTAACATGACTAAGAACCACGTCATAACAAGCCAGTCATAGAGTAAAAATGCTCAGATAAAGTAAATGTAACCAAACTTACGTACTAGTTACAACTTCTTGGGGCATGTGCCCCTGGGTGAGATCCAAAGCAAAAGATTATTGAGGTTCCTTCTGCTTGCCCTGATTTCAGTTCCCACATCCTTTTCCTTTCACCTGAGGTGTCATATTGTTGTCCTGATGGACCATCCACTAAGGACACTGGGACCTCAAATGACATGGTTGATGGCAATGATAATAATTTCCTTTAAAAGGTGCATTCCCCTGAGGAGGAGGCTGAGTCTGCTAGGTATCCTCTACGCAGTATACTGAAGACTCGACCATTATATCACTAAGTGTCCTTACTAGTATATCACTAAGTATCCTCTACCAGCATCCTGAACAACAGGCAACCCATAATTTAGAGCACGCCTATTCGGGAAGGTCCTTACTAGTATAAATATTTGACACAATACCCAGAAAGGCAGTGTTGGAATTGAGCTTACACCGCATTGTTGTTGTGAAATCAATTCGGATATTTTTCTGTAAATATAGCTTTTGTTGACCTCTAGAATCTACTATGTAACTGCAAGACATTTAATAATTAATAAAATCACTCACAACTAAGGTTTGTACTTGCAGGAAGCCTGGAGTCTCCATTTGTGGCAATCTTCTCCCTCGTCTCCTTCTCTTCTTCTCTCCTATTCTCTCCAACCCTTCATGACTAGTAAGCCAATTCCTTCGTGCAACCGAGCAACTTTTAGGCATGAATTCTAAGTTCATTAATTCCATCCTACAGCTGAACAACATAATAGATTTTGTAAGGAGATATTTATCTGAATTGAAGACTCCAGAACTTAGTCGATCTCAGCAGATAGGGTTCTGCAATGAGCCCCTCCTGTATTATAATCAACCCAACTAGGTCTTGACATCAACTCAATGGAATGCGTTGTTCGGGTTCTTCACGTAGGTTGCATGTGCTGAAATTAAAATAAGAATTCTGCTAACATAATAAACTGGAAACTGTTTCTTCTTCTTCTCTTCTCTGACCAAAACAGAGCTTACAGCATTAGAACCAACTCCAAGATAAAGAAAAAGATTTTCACCTTCATGAGGACTCTGAAGCAACGAAGTAGATGTTAACTGCTTTTTCAATTGATCAAATGCATCATCACACTCCTTGGTCCATTCGAACTTTTTTGCCCTACGCAATGTTTTAGAGAATGTAACACTCTTATCTCCTGAACGAGATATAAACCAACTCAAACCTGTCATCGTTCCCCCTTAGTTGTTGAACTTCTTTAGATGACTTCAGAGGTGTCATATCTAAGATTGCATTCACTTTGTCAGGATTAGGCATCAACCCTTCTGGGGTGAGGAGATGACCAAGAACTTTCCTTTGCTTACTTCAAAGACACATTTTAGAGGATTCAACTTCATCTTAAAGTCTCGTATATTAGCGAACGTCTCTACGAGATCATTAAAATGAGCAGAAAAGATTTTGCTTTTTATTAAGAGAGTGGTACGAGAGCGCACGAGCATACCACTCGATCCATCATTTTTTGGGCACGAAGGCGCTCGGGTTTTGCTTTTGGGGCTAAACTGTGAGCCTTAATTAATAATCACAAAAAAGAAGATCTATCCTAACATTTATCCTTTTTGAAGTAATTGTGATAGATTGCTTGGTTTCTTTTTTTTTATTGGTAGACAATCACAATGAATTGCATGATAAAGATTTGGTTTCATGTTTCATTTCTGAGGATGTTTTCTATAAGTTTGCTAAATTATAGGTTGCACTCCTCTTATTTTTGAAATTGCCAAAATCTCTCTGGAAAGTTTATATTTCATATAACATTCATACACAAAAAATACCCTCATTGAATTAAGAGGGGTTCAACTTAAAATTATGCTGACTTTTTGGGGAAGTTCTATATACATATATATATACATATATATATATCCTATATATACATATATATATATATACATATATATATATCCTATATATATACATATATATATATATACATATATATATATCCTATATATATATATATATATATATATATATATATATATATATATATGTGAGTGTGCGTGTGTGTGTCGTACGAGAGGACCTAGTTTATAGCGTCACTTTCCTAGAATCGGAGATGGCCATACCGCATCATCTTGCCACAATAACGGGATCTATGAGAATCGCTACGCACTTACAATGATTAGGTCTACGTTGATACAAGCACCTGTTGGTTAAACAATTTTTTTAAAAGCATCTCTTAGGATTAAAGTTTAGCATTGTGAGGCTAATTAATAATAAATTATGTTTTTGTAATAAAAAAATAATGATTGGCAATATTTAATTCCTCTAAAGATCTCAATCTTCCACTTTTCTTTATTCCTCCGCCAAGTTGGAAAAAACATATTAATATTAAAAAGTAGTGCAACTCGGAAAATTAATTAAAGGGTAATGGGCACTAAATCCTCCTCTCCACAAGCTACCCTATAAACTCCCACCTTAGGATATAGGCTCCGTTTGGAAGGACTTATTTTCACCGGTCAAGCGGTCACGACCGCATGAACCGGACCTTAATTTAAGGTCCGGTTCATGCGGTCGTGACCGCTTGACCGGTGAAAATAAGTCCCCCCCAAACGAAGCCATAATTAACAAAACCTAACCACAAAAGGAAATAAACATTTTTATAATTATTCAGGATTTGATTAACATAATTTAGGTTAGCATACTAAATCACAGCAGAGTAAAATTTTTTTAACTTTGCACTAATTATTGAAACTATTAATTATTGCATTTTGTCAAGAAAACTAATCCGTGGGAACGCAATCCACTAATTCATTAAAGAAACCCCATTCTAATTAGGCTTCGTTTGGCACGGCTTATTTGCTCCCATGAGTTTGATCAAAAATGTCGTTATCATAGAATATATGTTTGGCCAGACAAAGGTTATGACCGCTATCCAAGAAAATAAACTAGTTTTGAGCATAAAATGCATGAATTTTCTTATGTAAGGCCGAGAATTCACGAACGAGAGTTCATGACCATCGCGTTCATGACCACCACCACTGTGCCAAACGAAAGCCTTAGTTAATACGATGTCATGTGCAACAAATTCCATTTTAATTTTATGGTGGTCTATTTAAATAAATTAATTAAGATGTCAAATAATTATTATTTTTTAAATTACAATGAGTACAACTATCTTATTTATAAGTTTTAGAGATGTAGACTACTCATTTAGGCAAATTACATTTAGAAATTCTCAGTCACTTTGTTTAGACGGATTTGAAATTCTGTTAAAGATTTTAATTTTGTTGTTGTTTCATGTTTGTACATTTAAATGTTGGAATTAAAATTTTAATAAATTACATTAAATTCATTTAAAATTAAAGTCAATCTTTTCCGATCTATATTTTAATTGGATAATTCCGGATTAGACGTGTTTTTCGCCCAGGAGTGCAATTTTTACCAAGGGCCGCTTTTTTCGCACGTGCGAGTATTTTTCGCACAAGCGAGTGCTTTTTGCACGGGCGCATATTTTTTCACCAAGGCGGGTTATTTTCTCTAGGGCGCACACTTTTTTGCCCAGGCGTGGTTTTTTCGCCAGGACTCGCGTTTTTTCACCTGTACACACATTTTTTGCCCAGGCAGGTAGTTTTTGCCAGTACGTGCATTTTTCACTCGGGCAAGCGTCTTTTTGCCCATTAGTACTTATTTGCCCAGGTGAGTACTTTCGCACGTGCGAGCGTATTGGCCCTAACGTGCTTTTTTTCCTAGGGGCGATATTTTCGCCCGGGCAAACTTTTTTCGCCCGGGCGCACTGTTTCACACGGACGCGTGCTTTTTCGCCCGGGAATGCTCTTTTTCGCCCGGGCTAACATTTTTCGCTTGGGCATGCGTACTTCTCCCGGGCGCGCTTATTTCGCCCATGCGTGCATTTTTCGCTCTGACACGTTTTTCACCTGGGTGCGCGTATTTCGCATGTGCGCACATTTTTCGCTCTGGCGCGCTTTTTTCGCTTGTGCACTATTTTCTCTCAGGCGTGCATTTTCGCGTGTGCTCATTATTATCTTGGGCGTGTGTTTTTTCTCCTGGACATGTGCTTTTCGCCCGGGCACGCAATTTTCGCATTAGCGCACGTTTTTCGACCGAACACGCATTTTGGGCCCGAGCGCACAATTTTTCTCCACGCCGTGCATTTTTTCGCCCGGATGCACTTTTTACACTCTTGCGGCGTTTTTTCCCGAAAGAACATTTTTTTACCGGGCGCGCATTTTTCTCTCGGTCGAAAATGATAGGTTCTTATTGAATGCATTATGCTATAATTAATGTCAATATATGTGAGATAATGTTAGGTTCTTCGTAATATATGTGAGAAAATGCTAAATTTTTCATAATATATGTGAGAGTTTGTCAGATTTTTCTTTCTTAATAATAAACCTAATAATTTTTATATTGAATTTTATCTAACAAACGAACAATAAAATTGATTAATTACGTAATATTGTCAAATTATGTCCAAATGAACACGAAATTCCAATACCAAATTTCTATTTCATCCAAACGAGGAGGCCCTTAGTGATAAATTATAAAAATAATTTTCTTTTTATATTTGTTATTCATAGTAGGCTCGCTAATATATATAATACAATATATAGTAGTTACTAAACAAGGAAACTGTTAATTACTAAATAAGAGTAATTATTAAATTAACAGTTACTAAATAAAAATAACTATTAAATTAATAGTCCATCTCAAATTGGCGCATAAATATCGTAGATATCCAATTTGTCTGTTAAGAACTTGAATTGGGACTTCAGCAGACCCTTGGTGAACATATTGGCTGGTTTGAGCTCTGAACAAGATGTATTGTAGTACTACATAGCCACATAATCATGATTAGCAATAAATAATATTGATTATGCTTTAATAATCACTTTCAGACTCAAATTATCGAACGGAGTCGAATATTAGAAAATAGAGTCTACGGTTAGACTCGTAAGGCCGAAAAACCTAAGAATCGACATATCATTTGCTTAAAATCTATGATAATTAGAAAAACATGATTTTCGGCACAACTAGTGCGAATTTTGAGAAATGAAATCTACTAATGTGTTGGAGTCTTTATTATCTAGAAGTAGTCAATTAGTCAGATTCACTGTCAACGTAATATGAGCTTATGAGATCGCACATAATAACGCACGAGAAATTGGATAAATGATTCGGATGACTCGACTCATATTGGATATGAGTGAAGAGTCAAACTTAGATGAGTGGGAGAAAGTGTATGTCGACTTAATTGCATGTTGATATGGTGATATCGACTAGATGGTCTAGCCGATCGACTAGAAGGTCTAGCCGATCGAATAGACAAAGTTGACTAGAACTGTATGTGTTGTCTGGGCGAATCAACTAGAAGGTCTAGTAGATTCGACAAGAAAAAAGTTGACTAGAACTGTCAGTATTGACTGGACAGATTCGAATAGACAAAGTCGACTAGAACTATCTGTGTTATCTGGTCGAATCGAACATAAGGTCTAGCAGATTCTACTAGACAAAGTCGACTAAAACTGTCAGTAAAAAGTGGACAGATTCGACTAAAAGAATTCATCTAGACTGTTTCAGTATTGATTGGACAGATTTGACTAGAAGATTTCGTCGAGATTGTCAGTATAGACTGGACAGATTCGACTAGACATCTAGTCGAATCAAACTGTCTGTATAGACTGGACAGATTCAACCAGAAGATTTCGTCTAGACTGTCAAGCTCGCACGCACACACACATGAGCGTTTTGGCATAAAAGGGAGAAGATTCAAAAACGCTAAATCTCTATTCAATTCTACAAAGCTTTAGTCCAACATTCTTACACTTTACAACTAAAAGTATATCTTGAATTATTCAGTTGCAAATTGACACTCAACGCCCTTTTATAACATCCAAGGGGTCTTTCCTTCAAATAAGGGAAGACTAGAAATGTCCTACTTTATACTCTTTTGCACTCATCTCATGGCTATGCACAAACCTTCACATTATTTTATAATATTCATGAGTATTCTAGACTACTCTAGAATAGTCTCTACTTCTATAAAAATTCTACATCATATTATAAAACTCTACTCACACTTAAAGTTGTCTAAAATGTTTCAAACTCTTCTAGAATATTATATTATTGTACTTTCTAGTAGAATAATCTAGAAATATCTACACAATTACAGTATTCTGCATAACTCTAGGATCGACTAGAAGACTCCATATTGTTATGTAGTCTTCCATCATCATCAAGATCTCTTAGTCTTCTAGTATTTGCATCCTTCCGTGTTATAGAATATCACGACTACAATTAAGTCTTGTGCACCGTTCCAACATATTACCCGTTTTTAAACTTCATTCAAGGCAAACCACGTTACTTTTTTTGAATGAACCCCATCTTGATGTACTTCACATCAACTCGATCCATCTTTGAACATCCACGGAACAAGAATGCACACCAAAATTCTTTGTTCCATGCCGTCTTGCGATTCACTTGATGTTGCTATGCTTCCCCGTAAGCCCTCACCACACTTCTAGGCTTTTGTATTAGGGTCTTGCTTCATAGGTCATGGCTATTGCTAATGTGTCATGAAATCTTATATTGCTTTCTTATGTGCCATTATTGTCTCCATAATGCTAAGATCGTGCAATGCCACTATTGCAATCTCACCATAGTGCTTTCTTCTCGGCATGTGCATGAACATCATGACTATAGTGCATACTTGTACCACATGCTCCCACACCCAAGTATTCGACACCTTGAATCCTTGCCACACCAAAATGCACCTCATTGCGCCATTTGTGCATGTAGAAATGGTCATAGATGCACCATGAACTAGCAACTTGTGACATTCTCTCACACACATTCTTGTTACGCACTCATCATAACCATGCATTAAGTACTAGCATTGATCGTACCTTCATCCTTCACTTGTGAAAATTGTGTGCTCTTCTGCAATTTGGCATCCAAGCATGCCTTCGTCTTGTTGGTTTGTAACATTTGTGTCCACCAAGCCTTGCATCATGTCACCAAGCTGATCTTTCTCAAAGAATACATCATTTCTTAAGCTTCATCTACCTGGTGGCTTTCATCTCCATTAAGTAGTTGTAAGTCTAGGGTGTAGTCTAATTATTTAGAGGGGGTGAATATGTGTGTTAAAATTGTTTTAGTCTATTAGAGTTTGAGACTAAATTTGCTTGAGAGAACACAACCACAAATCACATCACAGAAAGCACACCAGTATTTATAGTGGTTGCCCAGTGTGGGTAATCCACTGCCCCCTTTCCCCTATCTAGCAGTATGCTAGACTAGGCCAACTCTTCCAAATCTCAGATCTCTTTCACAGATCCTACACCTCAGACACAAAGTCCCTACAACTCAGGCACACCAGATCTTACAACTCGAATCCAGTCAGGATCCTACCTCAGGTTCCCAAAACCTTACAACTCAGGCACAAAGACCCTACAGCTCAGATCTTCAGCAGATCCTACACTCATGCTGTCAACACAACTCTAGAACTCAGAGTGCAAGCACTCTTACAACTCAGATCTTCAGCAGATCCTACACTCAGGCTGTCAAAACAACCATACAACTCAGAGTGCATGTACTCCTACAACTCAGATCTTCAACACATCCTACACTCAGGCTGTCAACGCAGCCCTACAACTTAGAGTGCAAGCACTCATACAACTCAAATCTCAAAGAGATCATACAGAAGATATTTAGAAGATGATTTTTGCAGACTTAGACTCTGAAAGATTTAACTTTGGATAGCTTAAGTCTTCTAAGGGCTTTCTGAATAGAAACCCTTCTTTAGCAACAACACAAGATCTTCAATAAAATGAACCTTCAGATCTAGATCTGTGCTGAGCTTTCTTGGCTGAAGAAGTCTTCTTTCTCTCTGGAATGAGATCTTTCTTATGGAAGCTTTTCTTCTTCTTCTTCTTCTTCTTCTTCTTCTTCTTCTTCTTCTTTCTTTTTTCGAAAAGGCTTTTCTTTTTGCTGTTCTATTGCCTTTTGTCGTCAAGCCTTTCGAAGAATACCATGGCTCAATATTTTCAAGTCGTTAGGGTTTGTTGACCCTCTCTTCTGCTTTTATAGCTCTGGCCCCTCAAACAGTCAAAACCATAAAATATTGGTGTCAGAGCACTTTTCAGTAGTTGTTGATTTGACATCTGACTTCGTCATCTTCGTCATTTTGAATTTCCGCCTTCTGAGCTTGTCAAGACGATATCGGCATGTGAAGATAGTTGACACGACGATAAAGGACTTAAAAAACTTTCATGATTCTTTACAACGATATCGTCGTGTGATACTTGTCGTCACGACAATATTTATCTTAGCAAGCCCTTCTTGAGCCTTCACAATGATATTGTCGTGTGATACTTATTGTCGCAACGATATCGTCGTGTTATACTTGTTTTCACAACAATATATGACTTAGCTAGCCCTTCTTGAGTCTTCACAATGATATCATCGTGTGTATCTTATTGACACAATGATATCGTCGTGTTCTTCTTAGTATCACGATGATTCTTGATTTAGTTATTTTTTCTTGTTCTCACAACGATGTCGTTGTGTGTACTATATTGACACGATGATATCGTCGTGTTCTTCTTATTGTCACGACAACTCTTGACTGACTTCTTCTGTTTTCTTCTGTGAGTGATCTCAACGATATCGTCGTGTGTACCTTGTTGACACGTCGATATATGTCTTAGTCATTTTTGCTTGATCTTAAGGCATTATACTTAGTGTATGATTTCCTAACCTGCTCATGTCACATCAAATGAACATCAAATACACCATGCTTTTATCATTGACCTGGGCACTTCTTCAAATCAGGAACATTGCTGGACACTATTCCCAACAATCTCCTCCTATTTGAAGAAGTCATAACTCAGTCAATGATAAAGCATATTTAATGAAAATCAATAGATAATAAGAGCATTTCAGTTCAGATTATAAGAGCATTAACATATGATAGATAATATGAAATAGTCATTTTAGTTCACAGCATAAGAAGCATCATCATCACATTATAAATTTATAAATATTGAAAGGTTTTGAATTTTCCAGCATTTCTACATTTGCCCCAAAACAGGAAAGTCAACTATGCTTCTGGTTTCTTTATAACCATTTCACTCTTTGCTCTCTTGGCAGCAGCCTCATGTCTCTTTTCAAATACCCTAGTGAAATAGACAATGGGCTTAGGATGATATCTGAGTGGCTCTTGCGCATCTGCTGGGATCCTTCCTGCTAGCTTGTCACTTTTGTGGCTTCTTCTTAGCTCTTCTTGATTTTCATACTTTATCCATTCAAGCATGTTGTACAGTTTGCTCCTTTTAATCTTACTTTTCCTGATGTGCTCCCATGTACTTAGGATTATTTCCCTTGATTTAGGGCTCTATTGCTCATAGTCTACTTTCTTTTCCATTTCTTCTATATATCTCTTCTTTCTTGACTTTGTCTCATCTTCATCAACAATCTCCTTTCCTTTCCTTTGTTCAACATCAGCAGCAAGTGCATTAGCAGATATATCAGTAAGCTCATCATAGAAGATAGGAGGGAGATTTATTGCTTCCCTGATTGTATTGGAGGTCCATATGTCATGCTCACCACTGGCCTTTATCATAGATTTCTCCCCTTTTATGACTTCTTCTGATATGTCTCTTTGCAGATTTCCCTGAAGATTAAGAATCTTGTCCTTTAGCATGTGAATTCCATCTTCCAAATGATTCTTAGTTTCAAGCAGATGATTATCCAACTCCAGACTGCAGATATTCAGACTTTCTTGGATGATTCTTTTATACTCAAGTCATTTGATTGGTAGTAACTGTAAAGGCTTTCTCTAGATTGTCAGATGTTGCACACTGATTTTCAATGATATCAGCTAGACCCTTATGAGTGAGTTCTAGCTGTTTGGCAATGTGATCTATTACTAGAGAAGCTTTCTCAAAGAAACTAATAGTGTTCTCTTGCAGATACTTCATCTCTATCCTTAGACCAGCAATCTCACTAGACATGTCTCTTCTTAAGTCATTGACAACAATGTCAACATAGCTTTCAAGCTTAATTCTTTGCTCATCCAAGAGCATCCTTATCTGGAGCAGCAGTGAGGAATCATCTAGAATTTGTCCTATGGAGGAGCAAGGCTCTTTAGGTTCTTCCTCAGCTTTCTTCTTCATTACTTCATATAGATAGTCTTCCATTCCATCTGCCACATCAAACAGGGGAGAAGGAGATCTTATGAAATAAGATTGCCTCACTTCATCCTCAAGAATAGTGAATGCTTTAATAGCTAACGGATCTCTGCTTTTGTTGACCGCAAACTCTTCTTGGTTCAGTTCCTTTTCAGCTTCAACTAGGTCCTTTTGGACTGCTGATCCAGGATAGACAACATCCACAATCTCAGTGATCTTGTTGATCACTTCTTCCACATGAGCAGGGAGTTCAGTGTCATGCTCCCCCTCACTTGCAGCATTACCTTGACCAGTACCTTCAGTGGCCCTGGATTCCGTTTTATGTGCTGAAATTTGGAGTGTGACATCCCTCTGCTCCACCTCCTCCTCAGAGCTTGATAAATTGGGATTGTGCACAGGCTCACTCTCTGTGGAAGAGCTTCCTTCTTTAATTTACACACTCTTTGCTGACCTCTTCCTTTTGGGAGACTTTGTGAGAACTCTCGCCCATCTTTCAAGTACCTTTATATCCATCCTTCTCGTATGATGGATTTTCACTCCTAGTTTCTTGTTGAAGTTGTTAGGATATGACAGGAGTAGGTAAAGGGAAAGGATTCTACCAAGATTTGGTACTTCAAAGCTCTCTTGAATTTTCAGCAAGACAATCCTAGCCCAGTTTGTTTTCTTAATTAGGATTATTCTAGTCATCAACACAAACATCTGCTTGGATATCCTATCATAGGATCCTACCTTGCATAGTAGGGCTTTCCCAACTATATCCGCCAGCAACTTCCCATGCTGGTTGAAGTTCTTTTTTTCCAAGGACCCATAGGTTTTCTATGATTGTCCACACTATTCTATGACATCATTTAAATCTTGAGTGGTCACTTCCTCATCCTCTTCTTCACTGGCAAAGGAAGGCAGCTTGAAGACCTTGGCCAGTCTCTTGGCGATTACATTTATTTTGCTCTTATCTGACGTCCATTTGAGCCAACTTTGGCATTTGAATAGAATTCAAGGACTTCTCTTTTCATTATTACGGTAGATTCAGATAGCATGAACTGCAAGTCGACGGTGTCGAGCAGTCTTATAGTGGCTTGAATTTCTTCCGAAGCTTTCTGAAATCCATCCGTTACTAGCTCACTCCCTTCATACATGTATCCTTCTTTCTTTGGGGCCATCTCTTAGATGCTTGAAGGAGAGCTGAGCGTATTGATATAAAATATTTGATTTAAGATTTATGAATAAGAGATTTGTTGTTGATGTTCTCCAATTCTATATCTAATGAAGGCAAGCGTACCTTATCGTCTATAATATAGGATACTTAAAAAAAATATCAAGGTCGTATTTAAACACGGGTCTGTCGAGTAATTCTACTTTGAGAAAATAAACTATTATTTTATCAAAAAGAGCGGAAGAGAGAAGTAATTAAAACTAACTAAAAAAAGAACAAAAATAAATAAAGAAAACGAAACTTGATTAAATCTTGCTTTGAAATGAAAATAAAAGATAAATATTATCATTCTAATCTACGCCTTGACGTGGAGATTCCTAGCTTATGAGCGCACCTCTCTCGAGGAATACGCCCAACTGAGATTAAGTTGATCGGACGGACTCTCGACCTATAACCGAAATGCCTAATACTCGCTTTAACGAGGTGAATCCCACTATAGGATTTGACTCATATCCAGAAGATTTACGTCATCCTCTCTCGAGGGGTGCGTGCAACTCTTTTTATTCTCGAGTGATCGATTTGTACGCACGAGCATCTCGGCTAACTAGAATATGAAAACAAATACCGAAATTCATAACCGGCATATGAACTCGATATCGTTATTTTTCGAGAATAAATCGAAGGAGAGAAGAAACGATAATAAGGAAAAAGATAATTTCAAAACAAAGTTGTAAAAACCAAGAACTACTAAATAGTTATTAAAGGAAAAAATTAAGAAAGAGAGATAATGAGGAAAGACGAGATTATGCATAAATAAAAAGAGCTAAAATTTCACTGCCATAATAAAAGGTGATTACATAAAATAAAAACTAAGTTACATTGCATGGAAATAAAACTAGCTACCTTGCATGAAATAAAATTTACAAGAAATAAAACTAAGCTTAAGGAAGGAAATGACTTAAAATAAAAACTAAGCTTAAACATGAAAATAAAGAAAATCTATACAAGAACAGCCCAAATGGGTAGGGGGAAGGGAGAGGATTTCTGAAATGGAACCTCTGAATTTATAGGAGAAATTTCCAAGTTACACGCCCCCGGTCATGGGCGTGACTGGGGGGCGTGTAAGCACTGATCTGCACGGCTGGGACATCGGTGTGGGTCTTGTGTCACGGCGGGGGAAAAAGGACATTACACGCCCGTATAACTTTGGTCACGGGCATGTAACATGGGTATTTAATGTAGTGTGGGCTTGAATTCGGCGCGGTAGGGAGCAGGGATCTTGCGGGAAGTCACAGGCGTGACTTGGGTTGACTTCTCGACGGCATCTCCATGTCTCGACGGCAGCTCCGCTAGGAAGATTCTATGTTCACACGGCCTTGGTCACGGGCGTGACCTTTGGGTCACGGGTGTGACATGCTGTGGACTAGCTCAAACTTCCTGGGATCAACTCTGGACTGAAATTAATGTTACACGCCCCTAATCATGGGCGTGACTGGGGGCGTGTAATGCAAATTTGGCAAAAACTCCAGAAAATTATGCAAAATAGAAATACAACTATATTTAGAACAGAAATTATAAAAGAAGTGATTTTTATCTAAAAAATAAATAAAATTTACTATTTTATATTGAAATTAACCTAAATACTATAATTAAAATATGCATAAATTCTAATCATCAAATACCCTCATATTTAAGCTTTTGTTATTCCAGAGCAAAAGTATGATAAATATTTATAAGATATTTAATAAAAAAATTAATTAAAATTAAAAATTCATTAAATCACAAGTAAGCTAAAAAGAAAATTTAGGGATTAAGGAATTAAGCCCTAAATTATGAAATTAGAATAATAAGAGAAAAATATTTAGCCAAGAATTCTCAAAAATAATAACTAGTAAACAAGATTGAGTAATTTGTAAACAAAATTAGATTTAAAATTATAAAAACCATAACTTTGAAACAGACTATTGGAAAAATGCAATCTACTATTTATGCTCCCTTAATATTTTAATTTTAAACTAAAAACAATTAAATTGGCTAAAAGGGGGTTTCGGTAAACATGAAGAGATCATCTTTTTTTTATTGAAGGTGATGAATTTTATCCTCTCACCCCACACATTTTTTGTATATGTTTAGGAAAATGATGAATTTTATCCCCCTCATTTTCCATATCATATAATCTTTTCTTGATACTCTTCATATATAGGAAATGGTGCATATGTTTAGGAAATGATGAATTTTATCCTCTCATTCTCATGACATATGATCTTTTAATAATCTTTTTTGGGGGGATTGGGTAAAGGCTAGAGGTAAAGGGCTAAAACAAAAATGAGATTAAAATAAAATATTTTGAGAGCAAGTATATAAATTAAATTTTCCTAAGATTCAAAAAAAGCATGAGGTAGAAATAATCAAAATCTAAAGTTGTTAAGAAAAATTACCACAAAATTGAAACTATTTAAAATAAAAGAGAAGTGCTAAAGAAATTTTTCTAATCAAATTAAAATCATAAAATATTTCTTAAAACTAAATCACCTAAACAAAAATAGATTTAGCAAACCATGATAAAATAAAAGATTAACAAATTAAAAACAAAAAAATAAATGCTTATAAATAAACTCATAAAAATTTGATTTTGGAATAACAAAAACCAAAGTAAGGGCTTATTATATTTTTGGGATTTTTTTAAGTTTTCTTCAATTTTTTTGAAGCTTTTGATATTATCTTTTTTTAGATTTTTGATATTATCTTTTTTTGGATTTTTGATATTATCTTTTTTGGATTTTTGATATGAAATAAAAAAATGCTAAACATAAACTAAAAAGCCTAGAATTTTTTTGTTAATTCTTGGACTTCCTGAGGTATACCCCATGAAGGGTTCTCACCGCTACTAGGAGATGTGCTGGGATAATAGCCCAAACGTCCCTTTTCAAGAAATTAATTTTCTATTTTCTATTTTTTTTTTCTATTTTTTTTCTAAAAATTTTTTGAAGAAGCTAATTTTTCTTTTGTAAAAAACAACAAAAAGAAAATAAATTATGTGCAAACCGAAAATAAACTATATACAAAATCTTTTTGGAATTTTGGGATTTATAAAAAAAATTGTGGAAATTTTCTAAGATTTTATAAAAAAAAATTTGCGGAAATTTTCTAATTTTACAAAAAATTAAAAGAAAAGGAAAAACACCCCTCATACTTAAAATTCAGCATTGTCCTCAATGTTGAAAGCTAAGTATGAAGAAGAAAATAAAATAAAAATACAAGCACATGATCATGAAAGAAAAAGAACAAGGAGGGGAAAAAGAAGCACGCCCCTGATTTGGAGACGAACGACCACCACGATCACCTGTAAATCACTTTTAAAATAATAAAACAAAACACAAAAATAAAAAGAAAATTACTTATATTTTTTTTGGTTAGTTTTATATATTTTGTTTTTGTTTGTTTTTGGGTTTAAAAAAATTTATAATATATTTTTTTTGAAACTTAAAAGAAGAGAAGAAATATATATATAATTTCTTTTATGGTTTAATTAGTCTTGGACATCCCGAGGTATACCCCATGATGGGTTCTCACCGGTACTAGGAGGTGTGCTGAGATGATAGCCCAAACGTCCCTTTCCAAGAATTTAAATATAACATTAAATAAATTATTAAAGGGGGTAAAAAGATAATAAAGAGAAAAAAAGGTAAAGTTAATAGCGCTCTCTCTTTTCAAAATATCGACAAAATAATCCCCGGCAACGGCGTCAAAAACATGATATAAAATATTGGATTTAGGATTTATGAATTTAAGAGATTTGTTGTTAATGTTCTCCAATTCTATATTCGATGAAGGCAGACGTACCTTACCGTCTATAATATAGGATACTTAAGAAAAATATCAAGGTCGTATTTAAACACGGGTCTGTCGAGTACTTTTACTTTGAGAAAACAAACTATTATTTTATCAGAAAGAGCGGAAGAGAGAAGTAATCAAAACTATCTAATAAAAAGAACAAAAATAAATAAGGAAAACGAAACTTGATTAAAACTTGCTTTGAAATGAAAATAAAAGATAAATATTATCATTCTAATCTACGCTTTGACCGTGGAGATTCCTAGCTTATGAACGCACCTCTCTCGAGGAATATGCCCACCTGAGATTAAGTTGATCGGTCGGACTCTCGTCCCATAACCGAAACGTCTAATACTCGCTTTAACGAGGTGAATCTCACTTTAGGATTTGACTCCTATCCAGAAGATTTAAGTCATCCTCTCTCGAGGGGTGCGTGCAACTCTTTTTATTCTCGAGTGATCGATTCGTACGCACGAGCCACTCGGTTAACTAGAATACGAAAACAAATATCGAAATTCATTACTGGCATATGAACTCGATATTGTTATTTTTTGAGAATAAATTGAAGGAGAGAAGAAACGATAATAAGAAAAAAGATAATTTCAAAACAAAGCTTCTAAAAATCAAGAACTACTAAATAGTTACTAAAGGAAAAATTAAGAAAGAGTAAGGAGGAAAGAGGAGATTTTGCATAAATAAAAAGAGCTACACTTTCATTGACATAATAAAAGGAGATTACATAAAATAAAAACTAAGTTACATTGCATGGAAATAGAACTAGCTACCTTGCATGAAATAAAATTTACAAGAAATAAAACAAAGCTTAAGGAAGGAAATTACTTAAAATAAAAACTAAACTTAAACATGAAAATAAAGAAAATCTATACAAGAACGGCTCAAATGGGCAGGGGGAACGGAGAGGATTGCTGAAATGGAACCTCTGAATTTATAGGAGAAATTTCCAAGTTACACGTCCCCGGTCACGGGCGTTACTGGGGGCGTGTAAGCACTGATCTGCACGGCTAGGACATTGATGAGTGATTTATTTACTCATCTTTTAGTATAAGTTTAATGTATTTTTAATATGAAATTATATAGTTTCTATATTTTTCTCATTTAATTAATAATCTTTTCAATTCTATAGTCTAACTTAGGCTTATCTTATATTTTCAGGTTTTCTGGACATTTTTGGATGAAATTTACAAGTACACGCCCAAGGTCACGGGCGTGACAGCCTAGAGGTGTTCCAGACCTGTTTCCGCCACCCCGGGAGCATTCCGTGAAGATTCGACAGTTACACGCCCCAGGTCACGGGCGTGACCTGGGGGTGTGACCAATGGTCACGGCCATGACCCGCCTCCTGCTCCCAGAACACGCCTGCCACATCATTTAAAGTTACACGCCCCAGGTCACGGGCGTGACCATGGGGCGTGACATCAATTCACGGGCGTGACTCGCCCGCGCTCCTTCCCGCTGAAGTTTTCCCGCCATCAGTAGATTTAAAGATTACACGCCCCCAGGTCACGTGCATGACCTAGGGCGTGACACGCACGTAACGCCTGCATTGAAGACAGACGGCATCTTCCCCGCACCCAGCAGATCACGCCCCTTACACGCCCCAGGGTCACGGGCGTGACCCAAGGGCGTGTAACCCAAAATTTTCATCTATAAAAAGACAGCTCCTTCAGACGATCAAGGACGAATTTTGGGAGTTCAAAACTCCTTTTCTTGCTTTATTTTCTTGTTTTTAGCATTTTAGTAGTTCTTGTACTCTTATCCTTCTTGCAATTGTACTTTAATTTCAATCGTTATAATTTTCATTTCAATAGCTTGTATTTCTTTTCATTTTGCAATTAATAAAATTTGCTGTTATTTTGTTCATCCATTCTCTTAAGTTTGTCCACCCCTCTTTTCAATAGTTATAATCTTCAAGTTGAGTTACCTTTCTTGTTGCAACCAAATCAAAGTACTTTTTTATAGAACAATAGAGATCTTCTTGAGTAAGAGTAATCAACACGCCCAGATTTTTATACGACCTTGGTTTTATAAGCCTATACTACATTCGACATGGTACACTTGTCGTTGTCATTTGCAAGCATAGTTCAGTTTCATTAGACATCAGCGTGGGTCTTGCATGACGACGGGCAAAAAAAGGACATTACACACCCGTGTAACTTTGGTCATGGGCGTGTAATATGGGTAGCTTCATTTAATGCAGCGTGGGCTTGAATTCGGCGCGGCAGGGAGCAGGGATCGCGCGGGAACTCACGGGTGTGACATTTGGGTCGCGGGTGTGACTTAGGTTAACTTCTCGACGACATCTCTATGTCTCGACGGCAGCTCCGCTGGGAATATTCTATGTTTACACGCCCTTGTTCACGGGCGTGACCTTTGGGTCACGGGCGTGACTGTGGGCGTGACATGTTGTGGACTAGCTCAAACTGTGCGGGATCAACTCTGGACTGAAATTAAAGTTACACGCTCATGGTCATGGGCGTGATTGGGGGAGTGTAATGCAAATTTGGCAAAAACTCCAGAAAATTCTGCAAAACAGAAATACAACTACATTTAGAACAGAAATTATAAAAGAAGTGATTTTTAACTAAAAAATAAATAATATTTACAATTTTATATTGAAATTAACCTAAATACTATAATTAAAATACGCATAAATCCTACTCATGACGTATCAACTTGTTTACTGCCACCCGATTGAGAGCACTCGATGGCTTTTAAGGAAAATGTAGCATATGCTCTTAATTTCAAGATATTTGACCCTATTTATAATTTTTAGTGTTGGAAGTGAAGAGCCGCGTATTAGAGGTTTGATTAAGTCATATTTAACGGTTGTGATTGATTGGTTTTAGATTTATGAATTGACGGACATGTAATTAAGTATCGTCGTGTCATCACGACGAAATCGTAGAGTCATCACGACGATACCATCTGTTATCACGACGATATCATTTTGTGGTCAAAACGATATTATCTTGGATTGCTCTTATGCATAATCAGTGTGACATATTGTGTGTCAGTTGTAGCCTCATTCTTAGTTATTTGTATGTTTTCCTAAGGACGCGTTGTCAATTTAGTGACACTAGATTATACATTAATTATATTGATTAATACTTTTTATTTGAACTACAACAACTATTATTTGCTGGTTATCATTCATAGCATTTAATCACAAATAAGTTTATTATAAATAATATGTTAGCACAAATTCAGCATGTTTCAGAATACAGAAATGAGTACATGAACAAGTACTTCACATACTTCAGCAAGATTTTATAAATAAGACATGTTTTAAAAAAGAGCCACAAAGACATTTGCTTTTAGTTATCACATGTTCTGGTGTTGTTCTGGTATTCCCTTTTCTTTCCTGTATCTTTCTCCTTACTTAGTAGCGTCTGCTCTTGTCTTTCAAAATAGGAGAATGGATTTGGGATGTACTTATCAAGAATAGGAGGTGCATTCTCTGGCAGGGTTCCTTCCTGTTGGTGTCTTGTATAGAGCCTTCTCCTGGATTCTGTCTTCTTGTGTTTATCTCATTCACTTGAGGGGTGTGTCTTGAGATGTCTTCTCCAATATCTCCAAAATCTCTCCATATATTGAAGACAAGGTCTCTAGACTTTGGACTTAAGATTTTGAAGCTTGGATCATTGGCCCATTCTTCCTCCTTTTTCCTTTCAAGAGATATTCCCTCAGCTGGCAGTTTGGGATTCCTTTTATGACTTGATTCACCAAGATGTCATGGAGGGTTGTGAGGCTTTGTTGATTGTGCAGGATTGTACACTATGGGAGGGAGTCCCAGGGAGTGATGAAGTTGGTTCACAATCCAGATTGATTGACTATCTCCAACCTTCTCTTTCTTCCTGACTTCCTCAATAAAATTTTGTATAATTTCTTGGGTAATTTGCTCCATCTTGGTGTTGAGAATTTCATGGGTGAATTCATTTGAATTGATACATCTTGTAATAATCACCTTCTGACTCTCATCCATCTTGCAGTGATCCATCTGACTCCACCTTCAAGATACTCTTCAGCCCTTTGATTCTATTGAAGAGAAGTGTCTATTCTTTCTCCTAGATACTGGAGAGCATTCATGTTGTTGTCCACAGCTGTTTCTACTCTTGTGAACCATCTGGTTATCTGATCATTGATGTGATTAACATCTGCTTTTAGTTCATTCATTTATGCACACATTTCATCTCTGACTCCTTTAACAGCTTGGTCCACATAGGCTGGATAATGTTGTCTTTCCTTAGTGAGCAAACTTTTAATTTGATCTATTACGGAGCTTGGTGCTGGCTCATGAGATGCTTGTGTGGATGATCCTGGATGATCTTGCTCTTTATCAGTTACTTTCCCTTGCAGATCTTCATCAATACCAACTAAGATCTCATCATCAAGAGAATTATTGAGGGAATCCTGTCTTTGATGAGCATCTTCAGTTTCTTTTGCAACTTCTTTATCTGAAATTAAAATGAAATATGTGCATAGATTCTCTTGCTCAATACTTTCCTTCTCAAGGGAAGTATTCTCAACATCGATCCTTCAACTTTCTAGGTCTTCTTGGACAGCAGCCTCAGTGTGAGTTGCTTCCTCAACCTCTGGAGCAGGGAGTTCATTGTGAGACTCCCCCTCAACAACATCCACATCCTTGACAGGCAACACAGTCTCTTGGGTTGAGAGCTCAGCATGAGTCTCCCCCTCAATTGGAGCACTTCTCTGTCTAGCAGAAGAGTCTTTGTTGGGTTCTCTACAACCATACATCATATGTAGGCGCAGCGGAAACAACGAGAACAACCCAAAAGAGATTCGGATCGAGCCATGAAAATGAATCAAGAAGTAATCAAAATACTAGGCATAAATTACCTTAGTGGAGTTGGATCAAATCCAACCTAGGTGCTCCAAGAAGAAGAGTCCTGTCGTCGGCTGTGCGAGAGTCCTTACGTAGAATAATGTCTACGTCTCTGCGGCAGTCCACACGAGCCGGGAGAAATACGACTGCACATTGCACTTCCACGAACTGCTAAGTTCGCTCCAGGAAGAACAATCACGGCGACGATCGCCGGTGATGCGATCTGCGTAGGAGAGCGAAGCGGAACTCCGTCGACTAGGGTTCGGGAGGCGGAACACTTCCATCGGGCGAACTTCCTGTTTGCGTAACAGTATCTTGAACCCTTAAAACAAGTCATATTTATACCCGAAGCATAAACAGACCTAAAAGAATCGCTATCCGCAGACCACAGAAAATTGGGGTTTCTGGAACAATTCGTCGGGTATCAGCATTCGTCGAGTTTCCATGAATCATATTCGACGAATTCCGACGAATCATATTCGACGAATTCCGACAGCAACATTTGTCGGGTTTAGGGTTTCTGGAACAATTCGTCGGGTATCAGCATTTGTCGAGTTTCCACGAATCATATTCGACGAATTCCGACGAATCATATTCGACGAATTCCGACAGCAACATTTGCTGGGTTTAGGGTTTCTGGAACAATTCGTCTGGTATCAGCATTCGTCGAGTTTCCACGAATCATATTCGACGAATTCCGACGAATCATATTCGACGAATTCCGACAGCAACATTTATCGGACCCCATTCTGTATGGTGACTGGTAACCTTTACCAACACAGTCAATCTTTCAACTTCCCCACATGCTCTTATGTGCGACCCTGCAGGCTCATATCACGTTGGCAATGAGACTACATGTTTGACCACTTCTAAATCACAATGGTAACTCCAACAGTCTCCCACTTGATCTTGAAAGTATCAAACAAAAACCTTACAAACAATGAGCGGCATCTAGCAATGCATCATTGCTCCCCAAGCAATAAGAGTTCATAACTCTTAAGCCTTTATGACCAATGTTCCAGCGTTGTCTTTGTCCCTTTGTCCCTTACATCCGGAAAGAACTAGAGGCATGGACCGTGTCACCCTCATAATAGCTCAATCCAAGTTTCTTGATCTAGAACAGACTTCCAGAGAATGGTGAGCTCAATATCACATATTGACTCAACCAAGCATGGCCATGCATTTCTCAGTCCAATTCCATCAAGGGGCCCATGGATGCAACTCCTGTTATATAGGGGGACAAATCCCATATCTGCTCACACCCAAACACCCGAATGATTCGTAACGTACCTAACGACCACCCTTATCATCAACCTTCTTCAAGGAAGACTTTAGATGACATCAAAGCACACTCTTTCTCACTCGATGAATGTTGTGACTTCAGGTCAAAGGACCATAACACCATAGTCAAATGAGACCTACTTGTGACACATTTAAGTAACAATCCACAAAGTAGTCTCAGATTGGGTCTGTCCAGTACAACTTGTTCACTAACAAGTACCCACGTGATGACTTGATATCACAATATCATGACCTGTGAGAACCGGTCATCAGTCAACACACATGCTAGTCTTAATGTATCATCATCACCCTTAGCTTCTACGATGATACCTTGACCAGGGACCTTTTAAGAATGAAGCTTCAAAATCATAAGCTCTCACATTCAAGTCACGTACTTGATGTTCTATGGAAGCGAACATTCTAAGGGTATTTATCACGAATTTTATTCTATCATATAGAAACAGTATATCATAATAAAAGAACTTGCCATTAATTGTAAAAAGAAATAATTGGTACACAATTCATCATATGAATAAATAATAAACAGCCAATAGAATATATACAACCCACAAGACTCCCACTAGAGTTGATCACTCAGGTGTCGTATACCCATTGATCTAGTATGACCATCATGCTTTCTCTGCGCGAGAGGCTTTGTCAGTGGATCTGCAATATTCTCCTCAGTCGGCACTCTGCAAATATTCACATCTCCTCGTTCGACAACCTCACGAATAAGATGGAACCGCCGAAGTATGTGCTTGGAGCGCTGATGGGATCTAGGTTCCTTAGATTGTGCAATTGCACCATTGTTATCACAGTAGAGAACTATGGGACCAACAATGCTAGGAACTACATCTAGCTCGCCGATGAATTTCCTAATCCACACAGCCTCCTTCGCTGCATTAGCCGCAGCAATATACTCGGCCTCAGTTGTAGAATCAGCAACTGTCTCTTGCTTGGAACTCTTCCAGCTCACAGCTCCTCCATTCAGGCAAAACACAAACCCTGACTGAGACTTCGAATCATCCCTATCAGTTTGGAAGCTGGCATCCGTGTAACCACTTACAACGAGCTCTTCCTCTCCACCATACACCAAGAATACATCCTTAGTCCTTCTCAAGTACTTCAGGATATTCTTTACGGCTATCCAGTGACATTCACCGGGATCAGACTGACCTGCTAGTCATGCTCAAAGCAAAAGAGACATCGGGTCGAGTACATAACATTGCATACATGATTGACCCAATTGCCGAAGCATATGGAATCAACTTCATACAGTCCTTATCTTCATAAGATTTTGGACACCGGTCCTTAGAGAGATTCACACCATGAGACATGGGCAAAAATCCTTTCTTGGACTCAAGCATGTTGAACCGCTTCAACACCTTCTCAATGTACGTACTCTGGGTCAAACCCAGCAACTTCTTCGATCTATCTCTATAGATCTTAATACCGAGTATGTAAGTCGCTTCACCCAAGTCCTTCATAGAAAAGCAGTTCCCTAGGTTATTCTTAACAACTTTCAGGGTAGGTATGTCATTCCCGATCAGCAGTATGTCATCTACATACAATATCAGGAAGACAACAATGCTCCCACTGATTCGCTTGTAAACATACGGTTCATCTTCATTCTTAACAAAACCAAACTCTTTGATCTTTTCATCAAAACGAAGATTCCAACTTCTAGAGGCATGTTTCAATCCATAGATGGACCTATTCAGCTTGCATATTTTAGTGGCTTCATTTGGGGATACAAAACCCTCGGGTTGTGTCATGTACACTTCCTCAAGGAGGTTTCCATTTAGGAAAGCTGTTTTGGCATCCATCTGCCAGATCTCGTAGTCATAATACGAAGCAATAACAAGCAATATCCTAATGGACTTTACCATGGCAACAGGGGAAAAGGTCTCATCATAGTCAACACCATGAATTTGCTTGAAACCCTTAGCCACAAGTCGCCCTTTGAATGTCTGTACATTCCCATCCATGTCAGTCTTCTTCTTGAAGACCCACTTGCACCCTATGGGTCGTACCCCTTCAGGTGGTTCCACCAAGTTCCAAACTTGGTTTGTATACATGGAGTCCATTTCGGATTTCATAGCCTCAAGCCATTTGTCGGAGTCTGGTCCATTCATAGCCTCTTGGTAGGTCGCTGGCTCATCATCATGATCCATAAGCAACACATTACCTATTTGAGACACGAGAAATCCATATCTCTCAAGCTCAAATCTTGGTCTACCAGATCTACGTAGGACTTGTGTCTCTTAAGCAGGTTCTCTAGCTACAACATCTTGTAGTCCTGGCTCAGAATCCAATTCTGGTTCATTCACTACTTGTGGTTCTTGAACTTCTTCAAGTTCTACCTTTTGCGTCTTTCTTGACAAGAACTCTTTCTCCAAGAAGACACCCGTCCTTGCGACAAACACTTTGCCCTCAGACGGTAGGTAAAAGTAATATCCTTTCGTTTCCTTAGGATATCCCACCAGATAACACTTATCTGATTTGGGTTCCAGCTTGTCAGGCATTTAGCGTCGTACGTATGCCTCACAGCCCCAAATTTTAATGAATGACATACTAGGACGCTTCCCAGTCCATATCTCATATGGTGTCTTTAGAACCATTTTCGTCGGAGCGCGATTCAGTGTCATTGCAGCAGTCTCTAAAGCAAAACCCCAAAAGGAAACAGGCAAGTCTGCATGACTCATCATCGACCGTACCATGTCTAACAGAGTACGATTTCTCCTCTCAGACACACCATTATGCTGCGGTGTCCTAGGTGGAGTGAGCTGTGATACAATACCACACTCTTTCAGATGATCACGGAACTCATGACTCAGGTATTCGCCACCTCGATCAGATCGGAGTGCTTTAACCTTTTTACCCAATTGGTTCTCCACTTCATTCTTAAACTCTTTGAAATTTTCAAAAGTTTCGGATTTGCACACTTCATAAGATACACGTATCCGTATCTACTGAAATCATCAGTAAATGCAACGAAGTAGAAATACCCACCTCTAGCCATAGAACTCATGGGTCCGCATACATCACTATGTACTATACCCAAAAGATCCTCAGCCCTCTCAGTATAACCAGTGAAAGGGGCTTTAGTCATCTTGCCTAATAAACAAGACTCGCAACGCTCAAATGATTCATAATCAAATGAGTCCAATAGTCCATCTTTATGGAGATTGGATATGCGCTTCTCGTTTATATGGCCCAAACGACAATGCCAGAGATATGTAGGATTTGAGTCATTTGTTCTCAGTCTTTTATTATTATGTAGATTATAGATCGGATGGTCCAGGTTCAAAACATAAAGACCATTAAACAATTGAGCTACAACATAACAAACATCATTCTTAAATATAGAACAACAATTATTCTTAATTATACAAGAAAATCCAATCATGTCTAAGCATGAAATGGAAATAATGTTTCTAGTTATGGCCGGAACAAAATAACAATTATTAAGTTCTATTACAAGCCCACTGGGCAAAGAAAGACGGTAAACCCCTACGGCTATAGCAGCAACTCTTGCTCCATTGCCGACGCGCAGGTCCACCTCTCCTTTACTCAGCAATCTCCTCCTTCCCAGTTCCTGCACATTTGTACAAATGTGAGAACCACATCCGGTATCCAATACCCAAGATGAAGGAGCAGAAAGGTTTATCTCTATAACGTAAATATTCGAAGCGGAAGTCATACCTCACTTCATTTTCTGCAGACCCTCAATGTACGAAGGACAATTCCTCCTCCAATGACCATCCTTGCCACAGTGGTGGCATTTCCCTTCCTTCACGGTGCTCTTCTTTTTCAGCGCAGAAGATTTGGGCTCAAGATGTGACTTAGGTCCCACCTTCGTCTTCTTGAAGCCCTTGGCCTTACCCTTGCCTTTATGTACCATCAATATGGGACTAGCAGGCTTGGCCTTCTTCATGTTTATCTCGGCAGTTCGCAACATGCCTAGGAGCTCGGGCAGTGTCTTGTCTATTTCATTCATGTTGTAGTTCAAGACGAACTGCTCATAACCATCCGGCAACGATTGCAGGATAAGATCTGTGGCCAACTCTTGACCCAGAGGAAAACCCAGTCTTTCCAGGTTCTCTATATACCCAATCATCTTGAGTACGTGAGTACCAACCGAGTCTCGAGCTCCCATTTTGCACTGAAATAATGCCTTCGTGACATCGAACCTTTCTTGACGAGCTTGCCCTTGAAACATTTTCTTTAGGTGCTCGTCAATCTCCTTGCACCCCATGTTCTCGTGTTGCTTCTGAAGCTCAGAGTTCATGGTGGCAAGCATAAGGCACTCGACGTCTAAGGCGTCATCGGTATACTTCTTATAAGCATCCTTATCAACACGGGACGAGCTCCCGGTCGGCACCTCGGGGGCTTCTTCTTCCAAGACGTAGAGCTTTCGCTCTTGCCTGAGAACAATTCTCAGGTTCCTGTACCAGTCCATGTAGTTCATCCCACTTAGCTTGTCCTTCTCAAGGATAGCTCTCAGTGACAAGGTGGAATGTGAACCACTTGCCATGGAATTCTACAAGAATTCATGCAGAATTTAATCAGTACCAAAATTTCAAAATACAATTTATTTTAATTTGGACTTCAATTAAATACTCCCACTATTTTATTCAAATTGATAGCCCTCACTATCAATTCGGAGAGTCCATGCGAGCTACTCTCTTAGTGGACAAGACCCGTATTTCACCAACACAATGAGTCAGCTTTGGCTTTTCTCTCACTATGCAGTTATTTAGGTAGGCAACACTTGCCAATTGCATCCTCATGCAACTCTTGTATGGTTGGTGAATGACTCCTTATTCGCATCCATCATATGGTGCATGCCAACCCTATGCCTCTAGGCACTCAACTTTTGAGGTCACCTAGTTAAGTTAGACCCGATGTCGACAGTGGGATATCACAATTATCCGCTCGCACCCTTACCAAGATAGATTAATGCACCTTGCTTTGGCAATCCCACACTTCATCGATCGAGGCAGGAAGAGTGTCATCCATCAGAAGGCATCCGAACACTTAATATTTGATGAAGGGATTTTAATAATAAGTTAACACTTAACCATGATCAACATTTGATCAATGTGCACATCCACAGAAAAACAAGCTTTCTAAAAATCCACATGCATCCCTTATGTGCACAACATAAGACTATCAACCTTCGATAGACGAAAGGGCTAAATCTGGACATTTAGAACTCTTCCAAATCTTCAGATTTACATGCATTGGACAAAGGCAAAGACAACTCGACCTAAAGCAGTAGACAAGCTCGTCTCTCATTGTTGGATTCAAAATCCAAAACAATACAAGGGTTCATTAACCACTTGAGGGGCGGTTACTGCTAAGGAGACAACAATTTCTAACAATTAGAAATTACCACGAAATCCCAGACGTTCCTGGAGGGGTTCCAAGGGGCCGCGCCCCTGGCGGGGTCTTAGGGGCAGAGCCCCTAACGGGGTCCAAGGGGCAGCGCCCCTGGCGGGGTGCGGGGTGGAGCCCCGTCCAAAATTTTCAAAATCACCACCGAATTCCCTTGAAAAATCATCAACTTTTGATGTTCCAGGAAGAAATCTTGACATTTAGAACGCTTCCAAATACCTAGATTTGCACGTACTGGAATAACCTAACTTCTGAAACAACATTCATGACCGCAACCTAGCTCTGGTACCACTGTTGGGTTCTCTACAACCATACATCATATGTAGGCGCAGCAGAAACAACGAGAACAACCCAAAAGAGTTTCGGATCGGACCATGAAAATGAATCAAGAAGTAATCAAAATACTAGGCATAAATTACCTTAGTGGAGTTGGATCAAATCCAACCTAGGTGCTCCAAGAAGAAGAGTCCTGTCGTCGGCTGTGCGAGAGTCCTTACGTAGAATAATGTCTACGTCTCTGCGGTAGTCCACACGAGCCAGGAGAAATACGACTGCACCTTGCACTTCCACGAACTGCTAGGTTCGCTCCAGGAAGAACAATCACGACGATGATCGCCGGCGATGCGATCTGCGTAGGCGAGCGAAGCGGAACTTCTTCCGTCGACTAGGGTTCGGGAGGCGGAACACTTCCGTCGGGCGAACTTCCTGTTTGCGTAACAGTATCTTGAACCCTTAAAACAAGTCCTATTTATACCCGAAGCATAAACAGACCTAAAAGAATCGCTATCCGCAGACCACAGAAAATTGGGGTTTCTGGAACAATTCGTCGGGTATCAGCATTCGTCGAGTTTCCACGAATCATATTCGACGAATTCCGACGAATCATATTCGACGAATTCCGACAACAACATTTGCCGGGTTTAGGGTTTCTGGAACAATTCGTCAGGTATCAGCATTCGTCGAGTTTCCACGAATCATATTCGACGAATTCCGACGAATCATATTCGACGAATTCCGACAGCAACATTTGCCGGGTTTAGGGTTTCTGGAACAATTCGTCGGGTATCAGCATTCGTCGAGTTTCCACAAAACATATTCGACGAATTCCGACGAATCATATTCGACGAATTCCGACAGCAACATTTGTCGGACCCCATTCTGTATGGTTATTGGTAACCTTTACCAACACAGTCAATCTTTCAACTTCCCCACATGCTCTTATGTGCGACCCTGCAGGCTCATATCACGTTGGCAGTGAGACTACATGTTTGACCACTTCTAGATCACAATGGTAACTCCAACAGTCTTCAGGCACTGTCATAGCAGCAACCAAGGCCTCTACCCGTGGTTCTGGATTTGGTGTGATGTCACCACTTGCAGATGAGTTTTCCTCACTGTCGCTGATCTTCTTCCCTTGCAGCTTTAGGGATGACTTTCTCCCATCTCCCTAGAATCTTTAAGTCTATCTTCTTCAGGTGATGGATGGTTGGCCCCATCTTTTCATTCAGCTGAAGTGTGTTAAGGAGGTATAGGGATAGGATTCTTCCAAAGTTTGGTGCTTGGAGACTTCCCTGGATCTTTTTGAAAAGTAACTGAGCACAGTCAGTTTTCTTGCAGAGAATGATTCTGGCCATTATCTCAAACATGACCTTGGATATTCTGTCGTGAGACCGAGGTTTGCATATCAGTGCTTTGCCAACAATGGAAGCCAATAGTTTTCCTTTTACATTGAAGTCGGCCTTCTTCAAGGTGCCATTAGATTGTCCTTTGTGGTTGCACCACTACTTTGCAGTCGAAAGATCTTCTTCTGAGATCTCATCTTCTATCTCGCCCCCTGATAGTCTAGGCAGATGGAGTGCCTTGGAGAGTCCTTTTGCCATTACTCTCAATAGGGTATTTCCAACCATAGTTTTGAAGGCATTTCCAGAGGTACTCTTCTTGGGCTCAGCATAGAACTCTAGAAGCTCTCTATGTATGATGGCAGTTGGCTCTGAGAGCACGTATTCTAGCCCCACTACATCAATTTGCCCAATCACTGACTTTATCTCCTCATCGGCATTGATGAACCCGCCGCTCACCAGCTCACATCCAGTATTGTAGGTGTCATAATTCTTCATAGGTGTCATTTCCTTAGAATCGTCGAGTTTGCAGAGGCTCAGCGTTGCGAGAACTGGTCGTGTGGCTTAGAGAAAATGTAGGTTGTACTCTATTTCTAAACATGTGACCTATTTATATAGGTCTTACTTTAGAATGTAAAGAGGCGCGTACCTGAGCTGGCAGACTTACGGTATTCATTTTAGAATCAACGGCTGTGATTGCAAGATCCAATATACTTGTTTAAAATAATGTTTTTCTTTAGCAGAATGCTTCTTAATCCAGACTTATGATTGGATCATCTATTGTCCAACAACCATATTTTCCTTTCGCTGGCCATTGGACAAACCTGCAAGACAAAGATTAGTGTTCCTTAGGAACCCAAATGAATTTTGGTCTTAGGTTCTTGTTAGCCTTAACTACTGGAATCTTAACAACTAAACTACTAACAGGCTTCTCATGCCTTACTCTAGGCATTGTTGGGTTGAACCAACAGTCTATAGCAAAGTGCTCAGCCTTGCCACAGCACCAGCATTCAAATTTGTTATACCTCCTTTTCTGAGTCACCGTCTGAATGGAGGGCAGTGACCAGAAAAGCAGGTTGCTTTATAGCAAATATTTCTACTAATCATGTGGTTGTGCATTGACTTGGAAGTTGGTTGCACAGTCACTGACTTCACTTAAGGAATAGGCTTTTGAGGTAAAACTTTTTCCTTCTTTTCGGCTGATTGTGCTTGTGGAGAGACAACCCTTTAGAAGACAGTTCTAGTTTGGGAAGTCTCTCCAACTTCCTTATTATAGCCTAGTCCTCCTCTATATTGAAAGGAGAAGCTATCTATAATAGGGAGAACAGTTTTGGGCATAGAGATGCTATCCACAAGCCTTCTTTCTAAAAGAAGCTTATTCTCTAAGGACTTAATTGTCTTATCTTGAGCTTCAGACCTCTTCTAAAATAGGATAAGCTCATTGGACAATTTTGACACCTCCTTAGTCTTCTCATCTTTTTGAGATCTGAATGGCTTGTGAATCCTTATTTCCTCAGCTTGAGATTTGACCAACTTCTTGCTCTTCTTGAGAGCAGCCAAGAGAATACCATATTATTCTAATAGAATAGTATGGTCCTCATTGTTGCATGATGAGGAGTCTTTTGTTTCACCATCAACATTGCTCTCATCATAAGATGAGCAATCATCTGATACACTCTTGGTCTTTTCAATTGAAGCAGATAATGAAAATGTGTGAGGAGTGCATACCTGAGCAAGATGAGAATCATCCTGATCTTCTTCATTAGATATGGCTACACGCCCATAGAACTTCTCATCCTCAGATTCACTGTCTGAGAGAGTGAGAGGTTCTCTTATCTCTCTTAAAGCAGCAGAGCAACCTTCATCTTTAGACTCACTATTTGAGAGAGTAAGGGGTGCTCTTATTCCTCTCGTAGTTAGCCCTCTATAGGCTTCTTCTTCAGAGTATAAGGAGCAGCAGCTGCTTTCACTTAGAGATCTAAATTTCTTAGCATTAGTTCTTCTTTCTTTCTTCATGGAGCATAACTCTTTATAGTTTTCTCCAGGAGCCATAGTGATAACTTGACACACCCAAGGGCAGATCTGTTCAAGCTATTAAGCTTTCTTTGAACAACCTGGCTCTGATACCACTTGTAAATCTAGGGTGTAGTCTAATTACCTAGAGTGGGGTGAATATGTATTTTAAAATTGTTTTAGTCTATCATAGTTTGAGGCTAAATTTTCTTGAGAGAACACAACCACAAATCACATCACAGAAAGCACACCAGTATTTATAGTGGTTCCCCAGTGTGGGTACTCCATTGTCCCCCATCACCTATCTAGTAGTATGCTAGACTAGGCCAACTCCTCCAAATCTCAGATCTCTTTCACAGACCCTACACCTCAGACAAAAAGGCCCTACAGCTCAGGCACTCCGTGACCTACAACTCAGATCTAGTCAGGATCCTACCTCGTGTTCCCAGAACCTTACAACTCATGCACAAAGGCCCTATAGCTCAGATCTTCAATAGATCCTACACTCAGGTTGTCAACACAGCCCTACAACTTAGAGTGCAAGCACTCCTACAACTCAGATCTTTAGCAAATCTTACACTCAGGTTGTCAACACATCCCTGCAAATCAGACTGCAAGCACTCCTATAACTCAGATCTTCAGCAGATCCTACACTCAGGCTGTCAACACAGCCCTACAACTCAAAGTGCAAACACTCAAACAACTTGGATCTCAAAGAGATCCTACAGAACATGTTAAGAAGATGATTTTTACTTACTTAGACTGAAAAATTTAGCTTTGGATAGCTTGAGTCTTCTTAGGGCTTTTAGAATAGAAAGCCTTCTTTAGCAGCAACACAAGATCTTCAATAAAATGAACCTTCATATCTAGATTTGTGTTGAGCTTTCTTGGCTAAAGAGGTCTTCTTTCTCTCTGGAATGAGAGTTTTATTATGGAAGCTTTTCTTCTTCTTCTTTATACTTCTTTCTTTTTTCAAAATGGCTTTTCTTTTTACTGTTCTATTGCCTTTTTATTGTCAAGCCTTTCAAAGAATACTAGGGCTCGATATTTTCCAACTCTTAAGGGTTTGCTAAGCTTCTCTTCTGCTTTTATAGCTCTGACCCCTCTAATGGTCGAAACCTTACAATATTGATGTCAGAGCACTTTACAGAAGTGGTTGATTTGACATTTGACTTTGTCGTCTTCGTCATATTGAATTTCCGCCTTTTGAGCTTGTCAAGACGATATCGTCGTCTGAAGATAGTTGACACAACGATAAAGGACTTAGTAAGCTTTCTTGATTCTTCACAACAATATCGTCGTGTGATATTTGTCTTGACGATGATATTTGTCTTAGCTAGCCCTTCATGAGTCTTCACACCGATATCGTCGTGTGATACTTGCTGTCACAATGATATCGTCGTGTTATATTTGTTGTCACAACGATATCTGACTTAGCTAGCCCTTCCTGAGTCTTCACAATGATATCGTCGTGTGTATCTTGTTGACACAATGATATTGTCGTGCTCTTCTTATTTTCACAATGATTCTTGACTTAGTTATTTCTTATTGTTCTCACAACAATATCGTCGTGTGTGCTTTGTTGACACGATGATATCGTCGTGTTCTTCTTATTGTCACGACGACTCATGACTGACTTCTTCTGCTGTCTTCTACGAGTGATCTCAACGATGTCGTCGTGTGTACCTTGTTGACATGACGATATATGCCTTAGTCATTTTTGCTTGATTTTAAGGCATTATACTTAGAATGTATGATTTCTTAACCTACTCATGTCACATCAAATGAACATCAAATCTACAATGTTTTTATCATTGACCTGAACACTTCTTCAAATCAGGAACATTGCTGGACATGGTTCCCAACAGTAGTGACTGCACCTTGAACACTAATAAAACATTGATCCAGGACTCCTCAGCAAATCCCCTGAGTTGTTCTCCTTCAAAGATCACAACTTGACATTGTGTAGACTCCGTGTCCTGCTTAGGCTAACCCTCAATGTGAATTCTACCCCCTTGGCATCCTAACTATGTATCATCTGATTACTTTACATTAATCTCTATACATGGTGTTTTCGAGTGAGCATTGCCTCCACGACACTTTGACCTCTCTCACTTTGCTTTCGTAACCTTGAACACCTCAGTTAGTTCCTCCCTGTGGGCCTCGCCACCTTGGAGCTTTGACTTGTATCCTCAACTGGCTACAACTTGAACCACATGATTAGTTCCTTCTCGTGTGCTTCGCCTTCTTGGCACTATGAGTCATTATCATCATCAGCAAGTATTGTGTCGTTGGACAACTAACTAGATTATGGTCTCCTTAACAAAATAAGCATGTTTGCTTAAGTGGAGATTGCAATTCAATGATAAATGACCATCCTTGCATCTAAAGCAACATCACTTTGACATCACCACATTCTTCTCATTCAAGATCTTAGGATCAAATTGATGTCTAAATTCTCTCTTGAAATTCTCATAACTTTTGACGATTTCCCTCTTTAGCTCGTCAAGCCACCATCGTGAAGCTTCTCTTAATTAGTGAAATCGAGCGATTCTTACCCGTGTCGCCTCTTCATTGACCATATTTGTGTGAAAGTGTTGCTTCATGTTATACATAAAATCTTCCAACTCTTTTGTTGTACCAAGACCCTTAAACCACTTTAGGTTGAGGATTTCAATTTTATGATGAATTGATGTGCTCCACATAGTGATGAATAATATTTCTTCTGTCTAGAGTTCCCCTTTCTCCTATCGCCTGGCTTCCAACATGGTTGGTAGACATCCCTCCTCATCAAGAGTTTACAATCCTTAGCATCTACAACATCATGCATCCGACTTTGGAAACCTCCTCCTCCTTAGATTTGGTCTACTTTATACAATTGGATGTATTCTCAATCCCATGCCTTTTCAACCTCCATGGAAAGTTACATGTTGTTCATGAGACTCTAGAATGCCATCTTATGGCCCATCGAACTCCTATTAGAACTCTTTCCATGCATGCCTTGTTGGTCAACAATTATCTCCCTTATTGAATGATGCAACCCTTGTGTGTGCTTCTAATAAGTTGAGTCAATTTTACCTTCAATTGGCTAAACCTTTTCTACGCTTGATCGAACCTGACTAAACCTAGTTGAACTTGCTCTGATACCAACTATCACAGACACAACGTTGACCCCGTGCTCAAACATTGATCAATGCTACCATAGCTCATTTTGTGTGGTTCATAATAGTTAAGTTAGCATTTATCTCTTCTCTACCTCGAAATTGTACACACTCGCACATGAGTCTTTTGATGGAGAGGGGAGATCACTCAAGCTCCATTCAATTCTAATATTTATAATCTAACACTTACATTTTATAACTGAAAGTACCTCTTGGTAAAAAATGAACACTCATCCTCTTTTATAACATTAAAGGGGACTTCCCTCCAAATAAGGGAAGACTCTAGAAACACCCTACTTTAGACTCATCTAAACTCTTTTATATTAATTTCATGGCTATGCACAAGTCTTACATTATTCTACAATATTCATGAATATTCTAGTACTTTAAAATAGTCCATACTTCTACAAAACTTTACACAATTTTAGAAAACTCTACATCATTCTAGAAAACTCTACCCACACATAAAGTTCTCTTAAAAGTTTCTCTTAAAAGGTTCCATCTTCTAGAATATTCTAAATTATTCTGCATCCTACTAAAACATTCTAGAAAAATCTACACAATTTCGCAGTATGTTAGTGAATTTTACACGACTCTAGGTTCTTCTTAAAGACTCCGCATTGTTCCATACTCTTCCATAATTTCAAGGTTTCTCTCATGTCTTTTGGAGACTTTTGAATTCTTCTCTGTCATAGAATATCATGAATGCACTTAAGTCCTTATGCATGCATCCTTTGCTTTTATCTAAACTTCATGCAAAATAAACCCCTTAGCATTTTTGAATGGATCACATCTTGTTCTTCTAGCATCAATTGAATCCAGTGTTGATCATCCATGCAACAAGTCAGCACACCAAGGTTCTTTTATCCATGTCGAGGTTCACCATATGTTGCCATGCTTCGTTGCAAGCCCTCACCACATTGTTATGCCTGTGTTAGGGTCTTGCTTCATATGTCATGGTTATTGCTATCGCACCATGACATCTTCCATTGCTTGCTCATACGCCACAATTGTCTCCACAATGCTAATATCGTGCAACACTTATGATGTATTCTCACTGCGCAATGCTTTCTGCTCGGTCTACGAATGAACATCTTGAGTATGGAATCATATTTGTGCCACGAGATCCCACACGCAATTCTTTAAGACCTTCAAAGTCTTGATGCACCAATATACAAATCTTTGTGTCATCTGTGCTTGTATTATCTAAATGTTCCTACATCTATGGGGTTGGGGAGTGGATCCAACTGATTAATAAAAGAGTGCAAAGGTGACTCCCATTAGCAAAAGAGGTGCATTGTGACATCATAAGTGGTGCATAGTGACAAAAAATAGGTCATCACATTAAAAATTTTGAGTACATTTTGGAAAGTCAACAACACATAAAGAGAATCTGTGTAAAAATTATTTGACATGAAGATGATAAGTCTGAAATTGTGTGCAAAATCAACATGAAACTCATCAGTGTGGCACACTAATAAGTATTTTCTTGTAATTAATGCATTTGATCATAAAGATTTTGAGTTTTCCATACTACTCTAAGTTGTTCATAGCCAAAGAAGACTCTACTCAGCTGAGAATGATGGTGGAAGAGATTGTTGGAGGACCACCTCACACCCAAGAGTTTGTTAAAAGAGCTCTCCATCCTCTTTTCGCTTAATCTCCTTAATTGTTGAATGTTCAAAATATTGTCTATTTCTCAATTAAATAAAGTATATATATGGTAGAGATAAGCCAAAAATTACATTAGTTCTTAATGAAGGGAGGCACCTTAAAAGTTGTGTCCGAAAATATTGACTTGTAGTATAAAAAGATAACTTATCTTCAAGAGGAGATTTTCTTTCTAAGCAAGAAATATTAATAAGAGTGCTGAGGATTAAATATATTATCTTTCTGAGAAGTATTAAATGATGATAGATTAGTAATTAAAAATCATGAGATTAATGTAAGCATTTGCTAGAAGAGAGTAAGAGTACTGGCTGAAGAGAGTGGAAGTACTCACCTTACTCACCTTGGTGCTACGATTATATCTCGCAAGAGGCGAAATGGACATCGCCAGAGATATTTGTAAGATCGATCGGCCATGTGTGTAAGGTGATCACATGAGCTAGATATAGAGCAGCAAAATTTGTATATGCAAGTTATTTGTTCAGGTTTAATCCAGGAATATCGGCAGTCCGAGGTAGGTGAAAGATCATTCTACTTGGCGACAACCACATCACATCCATCAGACACCTTCAGTCCTTATAAATAACAGGGAACCCGTAATAATTAAGGTGACTTCCACATAGCAAAAAATCCAAGGTAATTTTACATCTCTAACCCCTATCAAGGTCCTAGTCAAAGTGGGTGCTTAGAGCTTGCAAATATTTTTATGTCAAAATCATCAAAAAATTGACTTGCTGCGTTGACGGAAGATCGCATGTGATTTTTTTTTCTTCTTTTGGCACAAATGTATCCCACCAATATGGATGACGACTTTGCAAATAATTTTAAAAATCCGATGTGTTTTCTGAGGAATTGTTGGGACCGATCTCCGTTTTCAATTTTTCGTGCATGACCAATGACGAGGGAACGGCTGACATGCATTTTTTGCGCGTGGGGCCAGAGAGGGGAAGTTGGTCTCCTAGGAGATTGAATGTTCGCCCGGGAGATCGAAAATGATCTCCTAGGAGATCGAAAATGATCTCCTGGGAGATCCCCCGTCACCTATATAACTCAATTGATTATGTTAAATAGTCTCATATCGAGGAGTTCATTGTCGTGCGCATTAATATAAACCCGAGCTTAATTGTCCGCTCTCAGGCAACTAAATTTTTATATATAAAAAAGTATGACAAAATTCCAAGTTTTAGAGGTCAACGACCCTACACATGAGAGGGTACACTGAAAATATAGTCTTACAATCAAGAAACTCAGTCTAGTGCATATATAATTTATAGATCATGTGCCCCTCCACATAAAACCATTTGATTTTTGGTATAGGTGCACAGGTACTAAATATATCAAAAGATGCTTCAGTCAAGCAGTTGTAGGTGAATCATAAACTTTTATACTATGTGATGATTTTACATCTGCTGAAGCCCAAAATGGCAGCAAAGAATGTTCATAAAATTTTAACAAAAAATTAAAACATTTGTGAATTTAGTAGAAATTGAACTCTTCTTGAACAAACCTGCTCCTGACATCTGCCATGGCTGCCCTCTCTATTCTTCTGATCCACTCTTTGGAGACATCGTAAAGGCTTCCAATCTCACCCAATGATTTGCTCCTGCCATCATCCAGTCCATATCTCAACAGCAGCACTTGCCTCTCCCTGGGATGCAGGCTTTCTAACAGCTCTGATACGCCTCTCTTCTTTCTCTGCTTCATAAAGAATTCAAATGGGGTTTCTACTGATGTGTCTGGTGTCGATTCCTGCAGTTAATATAGTTATAATTATATGATTATAGAAAGAAAATTTTCAAATAGCGTAACGGAGTGATGTTGTAATGATATTAGATATTCAGCATGCTATCAACTAACCTGCGAAAGAAAACTGCCCGTGGAATGGAATATTGGCGCAAACATCTTCGTCGGTGATGTTGGAAATAGAGAGTTCGGTAGAAGGGACATCGTGCTACTATGGCTACTCTGTGTGCGCACACGCGTATACACACACACTAGTGGTTGTGCATCAAGTCCCCCAATTTGTGACGACGATGGTATCTGACCGTCACTCGAGGAACGGCTAGTTAATACTTGCATATTAGTCATGGCAGATATTGGAAGCAACTAGAATAAAAAAATAACATGAAAATAGAAATCCTGCTCCTGATATCTGCCATGGCTGCCCTCTCTATTCTTCCATATCAGGAGGGACAAGATTGCTATTTTCCATTCTTTCTTTCTCTTTTGTAACATGATATCAGAGCTCACTTTTTAACTCAAATTGAAACAATTTTAACTCAAACAGAAATGTGTCATGTCCGTGAACGAGCAAATCAGTCAATCTAATCTCTCGCTCGCACAAAAACAACCGATCTGTTGTTCACCCATATTACTGTTTATGACTGGTCGCTCACCAATGATATCCTCACCTGTCATACTCAACGGAATCAACAGCTCCCAATCAACTCTCGCATTGCTCAAAGCTAGCTCTCGACCGCCTCTTGCATAACACCCAGATCTCGCACAGTACAACTCCAACAAGCTCTCACATAGCTCTCGGCAGCCCGCAACTAGCCCTCAACCGCATCTTGCGCAATGCCAAGCTCTCGCACCAACAACTCTAACGAGCTCTAACAGTTTCTACTCATGCTCAGTTCTCGCATAGCTCGCGATCTACAGTCAGCTCTTGTAGCAAGTCTCGCCAACTCTTGCTAGCTCCCACTAGCCTTCGACTGCCACTTGCGCAACACACAAGTCTCGCACACGCTACTTGCTCGACGGAATGCACACTTGTGTTACTCTTATTTAATTATGTTGGACATCATCACTACTATTGCATTTGGAGTCTTACATCTAAGATCTACCTACGGAGCAGATGTCTTTGGGGACACAGATGATACAACTCGTCTGACACTGTATCTAGAGGTGCACACAAAAATCGAAAACCGACCAACCACCACGAACAGAACAGATTTTACACCGAACCAAACGGTTCGGGTTTTCGTTTTCATCCACGAATAACGGAACCATCCCGATTAATAATACCATAAAAATCTATCATAAATGAACATTTGGTTGTTGTTATTGACAATATATTATACACACCAAAAATAAGTAAGCAATGTATTGTATTGATAATTCTTGATACTTCTATATGGTTTACTCTTTTCACAATAAAAATATGTAGTGTTGGTCATGAGTGGATTTGGCAATTAATTACTCCGATTTTCATCACATCACACCATACACACCACCATTAGATCACTTCCACAGATGTCCAAACACCGAGCCAGTATGACCCGAAATCCAAATTCTCAACTCGATAGCACCCATTTATCCGTTGGTCGACCGACCCGTTACCATCCATAGAGCGGGCATAAGAACATTGTAACCTTGCTTTACCACACTTCATATATTGCCCTTTGCTTCAGGCTTAGTTATTAAAGGCGCATCAAGGCGCAAAGGGGTCTTGGATCCCAGGCGCACGCCTGATGAGGGCAAGACGCAACCACATTCATTTTAAATAATCAGTATCATCTTCTTGATTAGATTATTCATATATTCTACACATTAATCATTAATTACTATCATTTATATCTCTTAAAAAATAGAATCAATGTGGTCACTTGCATCATATCAATCATATTTAAATCTCAACGTTCAATTATGTTTCACAAACACTAAATCATGCAAAAATTATTGAGTTCTTACATTATTTCTTTCTTTATTTAAAAAAAAATATTTACAACAGAAATCGTACTCAAGCGCGCCTTTTATGCTCCAAAGGCGCAAACCATTGAACCTGGTGAGCCTTGAGCTTTAGGCGCGCCTGAGGTGCGCCTTAAACAACATAGGCTTCAGGACACATGTCGTCCATCAAGTGACTTTCTTGGGACGCCCCCGAGATGACGCCATGACCAAGATGTTTATCTTGCTCACCTAGTCATTCATCTCGCACCTTTTCTCGACGAGTGTTACGCGGCTGACTCCCCTCTTCCTCTTTTCTCTCCCCTCTTCCTCTTTTCTCTCCCCTCTTTATTCTCGCTCCTCGACTCTCTCTGCACGAAAGGTCCCGCATACGTAAGATCACCTCACACCATGTGCAACTCACCGAGAAAAACCTTTACACACCACTTCAGCACCGTCCTCGAGAAGCTATCGGCTAAGTGGAACATGTCTTGTTTCCACTAAGTTTGCTCTTTCCACCATCTTCTGCTCCATTCCGAGGAAAATCTCTATCCTCCCTGCCAAATCTCTCATTCTCCCAGAAATCTCCGTCCTTTGCTCCATCACCCCTATCATTCTATCCCACTAACAAGATCATGCTCGATCTTTCCACAATCCATCCATTATCGTGAGTAGGGTGTCAGATCCGGTCGTGGCTTCGTACGAGTTACCTCAGACAGCCCCAATGGGAAGGGCACAACTCTTACGAGCGAGAATCGACTATTGAGCGACATGACTCAATTAATTCTCATATAAATAGTCTAACTTAAGAACAATCAAGGGATTCTTTCTTCGTCCTATCTTTTAGCTCTCTTTTTTCCAATTTTACTTGGAATCCAGAGATCTTGGCAATTTCTGAAGGGGAGGGCTTGTTTCGCAAGCTCTCGGGTGTGCAGTGGAACAATAGGCGATCTCTGGCCGCCTCCGTTGTTCTCAACTACCAGTAAGTAAAGTCAGCCTTGACCGCAGACATTTCAGGATCCAACATGTCAGCATTGTTTTTTTTTTGCAATATATCACATGTAAGCAATTTATCGAGGTTTACCTATATTTCTTTATAAATTTATATAGATTTTTTAATACCATATAACATGATACTATTTTATATTCCAAGTATTGAAATTTAGACCAAAATTTTAACTATAAAGGTTATGACACTAGAGAAATTTAAGAATTGAATGGTTGAAGGATTATATTTTCTCAATATCTTTAAGACCTTTAAGTTCACAATTATTTTAAATAGTAAAAACAAAAATTAAACCGACTTAATCGACCAAAAATACAACTAAAACTCATACCCATCGGTTCGGTTTGGATCCATACCGACCCAGACCGAATCACTTGCACCCCTAACTGTATCCATGGAAAAAGCAACAACAAATTTCTAGATGCAACTTTACACACAGACCTACGATGAGCATCCACACGGCAACTGTTGTGTCATATGGTTCAAGTTCAAGTATGATGGTTGGAGAGACGGATTGAAGAATGACATCAATCAGGACACAACAGTTGTCATGTGGATTCATTTGCGGCAATGCTTCACTCAGACTGATGATGACGCTTATGAATTCCAGCATTACAACAACAACCAAGCCTTTATCCCACCATAGTGGGGCCGGCTATATGGATCCTCTGTCGCCATTGCGCTCTATCTTTAATCATAGTCTCACTAATGCCTAAGTACATCATGTCTTTCCTTATAGTTTCATTCCAAGTCTTTTTTGGTCTACCTCTCCCCCATTTAACATGTTTAGTGACTAAACACTCACAACACGCCTAACAGGTGCCTCTAATGGTCTCCTATATACATGTCCGAACCATCTTAAACGAGCTCCTCGCATCTTCTCTACAATTCCAGCATTACAGACTAAAATTCTGCTTGTCAGAGAGACCATACTATCAGAAAGTTTTGAAGTATCTAGTTGCCTACCTAAATCACCTAGAGGGGGGTGAATAGGTGATCTCTACGTCTTTTGCGGAATTAAAAATTAAACGTAAAGCACATCACACAAAATAGATCACAGCCACAGATAACACCAGGAATTTATAGTGGTTCCCCGTACTTGGGTACTCCACTGCCGGCCTCGCCAATCTAGCACCACAGCTAGACTTGACTACTCACTAAATCTCGGATCAGAATGATCCTACAAACTCGGAGTCAAACTCCTACAAACTCAGAGAGAACCTCTCTTACAACTCGGAGAAAAACTTCTCCTACAACTCGGAGAACAACCTCTCCTACAGCTCGGAGATAGCAACTCCTACAAAGATGATAAAAGGTTTTGAATAAAATGATACCAGATCTGAATAACAGAGGCGTTTTCTTCCTTCTTCTTGAATGGCTTTTGAGAACAAAGAGGAAGAACAACGATCCTTCAAATCTGTCTTTGACAATCCGAAACGATCCAATAGAGATTGTAGAACCAGAACACGGATCGATCGAATCCTTCTTTGATAGAAATCAGCAACTCAAATGAGTAGAACGATCTCCAATCGTAGGCGACGGCGAGGCGGCGCTTTTCTCGTTCTTTTTGATCGGGAGAGAGACTAGGGTTTTGAAAGATTCGAAAAACTTGTTGTAAACAACCCAAGAGCGATCCTATATATAGAGGGAAGCAATTAAGGGTTAAATCGGCCTTAAATGCACTCCATATAGCCGTTAGGATCGGGAAGGAACGTTTACAAACCGTCAAGAACCGAGAGAACAAATTAGAGAAAAACGGACAGAATTCTCGAGACATAATGGTTCTCTCGAGACATAAGGGATCTCTCGAGAACTGAGGATGAAAGAACAAAAGGTTAATGTATCGAGAACTGACGGATCTCTCGAAATATGAAGCAAAGAGAGCAGGAAAGAGATGTCTCGAGAACTCGATGATCTCTCGAGACATTACAAAGATTTCGGTAAAAGGACTTTCGAGACATGCTTGATCTCTCGAGATATCAAGAACAGAAATACCGAGATTCAAAGGAACTTGCCTCTCGAGACATGTCAGAACTCTCGAGACATGCATGATCTCTCGAGACATATCCTTAGAAAAATTGTTTTCAACAATTTTCTTTTCTTCTCTTGAACACTTGCTGCAACCGCACTCCAAAGTCTTCAATAGTCTTGAAAATAAAGTGTACCCCAATAGAGAGATCACACATGAGTCATCACCATGTTTCATATAATGAGGGATTACATTGTATGAAACTGTGTTTGCAGACCCATTGTGACCTGACATTGATTTACACTTAGCAATGATAATCTGCAAGACAATACTAGAAAAGCATATCAAATACAAAAGCAATTCAATCTTAGTTTAAGGGTGACTTCTCACAAATCAAGGTAATTGTGAATACAATTTCCAACAATCTCCCCCTATTTGTAGAAGTCAGAACCCTATACACTAAGTTGAATTACAGCAATATAGAATAAATATGCTACACTACACAATGATATGAAAATGAACAAGTAGAGAACATCAAATCAACAATTATATATATATATGTCTAAATTGAATTGTTAAGAAGACTTGATGTTCAACAAAATCAGAACCAAAACAAAATATGTCTTGTCAGCAACAGCATTATCCTTCAAGAACTCCTTTTCCTCTTTTCTTCTTGCCTGGAGAAATAAGCATAAGGCTTGGGATGGTAAAACGGAGGTGGATCCGGAGCATCAGAATTATTATAACCAAAAGCCCTGAAATGAATTCTTCTCTTCCTTTGAGCTGTCTCATGTTTTTCCCATTCAGATGAGCTGTAGCATTCAGATCTATTCATTTTGCCTTCATGGACTAACTTATAGGATTCAAGAATAATGTCTTTTGAGACTGGGCTCCAGATTTCTGGTAGAGCCTTCTCAACCTGAGCTTTGCTATGGCCTGCAGAGCTAGAACTCGGAACAGATCTACTCGCAGAGGAACCTTCACCATGGTTTCTTTTTCTTTTGGTCCCAGCCCTATCTGATTGATCTACAACTAAAGGAGCCTTCCCAAGTAGTTCTTCTGGCCTTGGAGAAAACTGAGGAACAGGAACATCTGGATCAATTTCTAGCTCAGGAAAAATCTGATTATGAAGCCACGTTGCTGTTTTGAAGGAATAAGCATTAATATCAGCAATTTGCTTCAGCACCTTGGAAGAGAACTGATCAAACTGAGATTTCCATGAGCTTTGAATGGCTGACACAGAGCTTTCCACTAAATCTGTCATTCTTTCCATTATAATGTCCTCCCCCTTTCTGACTTCTACAGATAGGGTTTGGAGAGTATCATCTTTGAAGTTTCCGACTTCATCAACAATCCTGAATGTATTTATTTCAGCCTTGTCTGACATTGAGTCTTGAAGCTTTGTCATTGTAACAGTCTGAGCTAACACTGTGCCTATACCTTCAGTTGCATGTTCAATTTGCTTGCTCCCTAGGCTCATCAGATCAGAGAAATTTTCATAATTGGATTTGATTTTAGCTAACTCTCTACCAAGATCACTTTCAACTGAGGCAATCTTCCTGTGAACAGTTGTCAAAGAGTTCTCAAACTGTTCACTCTGCTTCTTGAGCATAGCTTCAATCTTTCCCAGAAGAGAATCTGCATCAAAGATTGGAGGGGAAAGATGAGAGGAAGGAAGAGTAACAGCAGGGGCAACAGCAGGAGCAACATCAGGGAGCTCTTCAATCTCAAGAGAATGAATCACATTTTCTTCTTCACAACCTAGCTCATCTGGAGCATTCTTGGTTGTATCTAACTCTGACTCCCCCTCAACATGTACTAGGGGAGGTGATAATTCATGAACGGAATCATCATCATCGTCTTCAAAAACAAAATCAGCACCAGACCCTGCCCTTTGGCCACTTGGACTGTGCACTTCAGATATTTCTTGTTGAATATTCTTTAGTACAGCTGAAACTATCTCATTTGCTAACGAAGTTTCTGCTTCAATAACTGATGGAGAAGGAGGTGGTGGTGATGGAACTGAATCTTGAGTGTGAACATGAGAGGGTGATGGAATAGAATCTGAGGGATCTGACTGCGTCACTAATGGAATGAGTTCTGATGGAGCTGATGAGGGCTGACCTTTGGCTTTGGAGCGGATTGGTAGCTTGGCTCGACCTGAGGCTTTAGAGCGAATCCGAGGAGGAGGAGGAGAAGAAGTAACTTTGGGTACCTGACCTTCCGAAGATGGAATTGGAATTTCGGCTTCACTTGCAACTGCAGACTGAAGAGTCTCCCCCTCAGAAGCAGCACTGGCCATTCCCGGCTTCTTGATTCGAATGTCCCATCTCTGCATGGAGAGGACATTGATCTTCTTGAGATGATGGAGAACTGTACCTTTGGACATGTCAAAGATAGCTGGGTTGAACTGATTCAGAAACAATGAGATGATCCGGGCAAATTTAGGAGAATTAATGCAAGCCTTGATATTGGAGAATAAGATTTTGCCCCAATCTCTCTTTTTCCCTGACACAATTCCAACCATCAAGAGAAAAGTCTCTTCAGACACATGCCCTTGTGTGCCTGTCTTGCAGAATAAAACTTTTAAGATAATGTCCACCAGGAGCTTCCCCACATCATTCATCTTGTGCCTCTTCACTGCAGAAAAATCTGAATCCAGACCACAATACCTCGCTGTTCTCAACCAGTCATTGTCATCAAGCACCTCTTCAGTATCAAGTTCAGATAGATGCAAGTACTTCACGAGGGTCTTAGGTGAGATTTTTATCTTAATGCCCTTGACGAATGAGACCAACATCCTCCCTTCCTTGATAGGCTTCACATTGATAAAGAATTCTTCCACCTCATCAAACAGCACGCGGCAAGGATGTTCAAGAACGAATGAGAGACCAGCGGCATCAAGCAAACAGAAAAGATTCTTGAAGTCATCGGATAAACCGGCGATTCCTGACCGAACAACTTCATTGCCGACTCCAATTTTGGGATGAGGAGTAGGTGCCATTGAAGCAAGAGGTAGAGAACTGTCAAACGGAGAAGATGAAGAATCGAGAGCCACCGAGAACCACCGAAGCACAGAGATCTGTCGCGAACTGTCGCCGCTCGAGAGAAAGTCGAAAGGTCGGGGAGGTCTCGGAAATGGATTTCGTGAACATCAAGTTTTCGATTTCGTATATATATATATGATTTTGATTTGACGTTAAAGTGACATTTTGAAGAAAAATACAGAAGGAAACAGCGCGTACCTGACGTTTGGAGTTAAAAGAAAACTAAGTCTCGAGACATCGGTTATGTCTCGAGAACTCAGGAGTTTCAGCAAGTTATTTCCTTCATTGATGTCTCGAGTGATAACCCGTATCTCGAGACATCACCATATCTCGAGATCTTGAACATGTCTCGAGAAAACTAGCCTGTCTCGAGAAATCCCAGAAGTTCTTTGGATGTTGTCGAGACTTAAAGTGATTTATGTTTCCGAGAAAAGAGAAAGTTCCCGAGACAACATGTGGTTCTCGAGATATATCTAATCTTGAGAAAATCATCTGAAAACTTGAACTTCCCTGGAGATTTTCTGGATTTGTAAAGTCTTCAGGTCTTCATGGTTTTGGTTGATGTGATCATTGCTCCATGTTGAGCATTCCAAGTTCCGTCTTGAAGAAAGAGAACTTAGTCTCATCCGGTGGCTTCGTGAAAATGTCTGCAACTTGCTTATCTGTGAGAACATAACTCAGATTTATGTCACCCATCTCCACATGCTCCCGGATAAAGTGATATCGTAGCTCGATGTGCTTTGTCCGACTGTGAGAGACTGGATTATTTGCGATAGCAATTGCACTGGAAGAGTCGCAAAACATAGGAATGTCTTTGATCTTCATGTTGTAGTCTTGAAGTTGATTTCTTATCCATAGAAGTTGTGCGCAACAACTGCCAGCAGAAATGTATTCTGACTCGGCGGTTGATATTGCAACACAATTTTGCTTCTTGCTACTCCAGGAAATAAGTCTCCTTCCGAGGAATTGACACGTCCCGGAAGTGCTTTTCCTGTCGTCTTTGCTACCTGCAAAGTCTGCATCTGAAAAACCAATTAGTTCGTTATCATTACTTCTTGGGTACCATAAGCCAAGATTTGGTGTGCCTTTAAGGTATCTCAAAATTCGCTTTGCAGCAGTGTAATGAGATTCCTTAGAGTTCACCTGATATCTAGCACATACACATGTAGAGAACATTATATCAGGTCTACTGGCAGTAAGGTAGAGCAAGAGCCAATTATGCTTCTGTACTTGGTTTCATCAAAAGGTTTCCCTTTCTCATCCTTGTCCAGAGACGTAGCTGAGCTCATTGGAGTTCTCATAGAGGTTGCATTCTCCATTCCAAATTTCTTGATCAACTCCTTAGTGAACTTTGTCTGAGAAATGAAGATTCCATCTTCAGACTGTTTCACTTGAAGTCCTAAGAAATATTTCAGCTCACCCATACTGCTCATTTCAAATTTCCCTTGCATAAGTTTAGAAAACTTTTTGCAGAGGTTATTGTCCGTAGAACCAAATATGATGTCATCGACATAGATTTGCACTAGCAAAATCTTGCCTTTTACTTCCCTAAGAAATAATGTTTTATCTATCTTTCCTCTTGTGAATTTGTTCTCAAGAAGAAAGTTAGATAGCGTCTCATACCAAGCTCGAGGAGCTTGTTTCTAACCATATAAAGCTTTTTGTAATAAATAAACATGATTGGGATGATCAGGATTAACAAAACCTGGGGGTTGTTCAACGTATACTTCCTCTTTAATGTCTCCGTTTAGGAAAGCGGATTTGACATCCATTTGATATACGGTGAAACCCTTGAAAGCAGCATAAGCAAGGAAGAGTCTGATCGCTTCGAGCCTTGCTACTGGAGCGTACGTCTGATCGAAGTCGATACCTTCCTCTTGTCTGTATCCTTTAGCTACAAGTCTGGCTTTGTTCTTTATGATTGTTCCTTCTTCATCCAGCTTGTTTCTAAACACCCACTTTGTTCCAATGACATTTTTGTCTTTGGGTTTTGGAACAAGTGTCCATACCTTACAGCGTTTGAATTGATTTAATTCTTCTTCCATAGCAATTATCCAAGATGGATCTTCATTTGCCTCTTGGAATTTCTTTGGTTCGACCTGCGAAAGAAAACTCAAATGCATATTCTCGTTAATGGTACCTCGTCTTGTTCTTATTCCTTCATGAGGATCTCCTATGATTTGATCAACTGGATGATCCCTCATGTGTCGTAGCCCGAGGTTCCTTGCATGATTTGAACCAATAGGAGTTTCTTCTACTGTTGGAGTATCTTCCTCCACTTGGATTGGCTCTTCATCAGGATGATCTTCTTCATAGGTAGTTATTGGGGGAATCTTGATGAAGTGTTGAGAATTTTCTTCAACTGGCTGGTCCAAGCTTAAGTCCTGCAGCTTTGAACCTGTGTCTACAGAAGAAATTCTAGAGGAGCTGCCTTGTAGCATGCTCGTCTCATCAAATACAACATTAATAGATTCTTCTACCACTAGGGTTTTCTTGTTAAAAACTCTATATGCCCTACTATGGCTACTATAACCTACAAAAGTACCTTCAAAGCTCTTTTCACTAAACTTAGTTTTGTAATGCTTTCCATTGTTTAGCACAAAGCATTTACTACCAAAGATTCGAAAATAAGAAATGGTCGGTTTCTTGCCCTTTAGAAGTTCATAAGGAGTCTTTTCATGGTTTTTGTTTATGAGTGCTCTATTTTGCACATGGCATGCAGTATTGACAGCTTCAGCCCAGAAGTATTCAGGTAGTGAAGAGTCACTCAACATGGTTCTGCAGGCCTCAATAAGTGTTCTATTCTTTCTCTCAGCTACTCCATTTTGTTGTGGGGTTCGAGGAGAGGAAAACTCATGAAAGATACCAAGGCTTTCACAAAATTCTGTCATGGCTCCAGATTCAAATTCTGTACCATGGTCACTTCTGATTTTGACCACCGAACAGTTAAATTCATTCTGGACTTGCCTGACAAAGCTAGTAAAAGTGTCAAAGGTATCTGACTTGTGTTTCAGAAAGAATACCCAGGCAAAACAAGAGTAATCAACCACAATAACCAATGTGTAAGACTTTCCTCCTAAACTCCTAATTTGCAAAGGACCAAACAAATCCATATGGAGCAGGTACAAACACCTGGTTGAATCTTTGCCAATAATGCTCTTAAAGGTAGCCCTTGTTTGCTTGCCTTTTACACATGCATGACAAGGTCTATCTTTAACGCACTTAACATCTGGTGCATCGCGCACTAAGTTTTGAGAAAACAATTTATTAATAGTTTTGAGATTTATATGTGCTAATCTCTTATGTCATTGATCAACAAGAGATGCACTATCTTTAGCTAAAAGACACACGGGTGTAGAAGATGATATACAAAGAAAATTTAAACAAAATATGTTTCTACAGCGAGTGCCTGATAAAATCGTTTCATGATTTTCAGCCGACTTTATCAAACACTTATCTTTATGAAAATCAACAATGTATCCTTTATCACAAAGTTGACTTATGCTTATCAGATTATGTTGTAATCCTTCCACATAAGCTACATCGGAAAACGATACATTACCATTAGAAATCATACCATAGCCTTTAGTTATTCCTTTGTCTGAACCGCCAAAAATAACTTTTGGACCGTTCGCAACTGGAATGTAGTTTTGCAAAAGGCTTCTTGTCCCGGTCATATGCCGAGAGCATCCACTGTCCAAGTACCAGATAGGATTTTTATTGGCCTTTGGACATACCTGCAAAAACAGATTATTTTGCCTTAGGAGCCCAAACAGATTTGGGTCCTTGGTCCCTTGTCAGTTGAGCACCACGATGAATGTTAACATTGCGAGTGGTCTGCCTTGCAACGTTCACTTGTGGTCTCCTAGTATACGTTGTGTTGAACCAACAATCAACGGCAAAGTGACCAATTTTGCCGCAGCACCAACAGTCGAATCTGTTGTACCTTCTTTTTACACTCTCCTGCTTAACTTTTTGAACGTTAGCTCTTGCAGGAGCAGTCCTTCTAGATGAGGACGCCTCATGGGGGCAGCACACACAAGGTGGTACTGTCTTCTTCGGCTTTGGTGCAACAGCATTTACTTTTGGTGCTTTCTTAGCGCTCGGACCATGAACAAACGGACCGTACCCTTTCTGATTAATCTCTTGATAAGGTGCTTGGAAAGCACTATCACCAAAGTTTCGGGGAGGAGCCCATTCCTTATGATCATTCACAGGCTTAAAAGGGATTGGTCGTGTGAAATGACCATAGGAACTCTCCATATCATAAGCATTCGTAGGGAATATAACTCTCTTGAATGCTACAGGCTCTTGATGAGCTTTTCCTTTTTCTTTGGTGGTAGCTTTCTTAGCAGCCAAACCATTCTTCTTAGCAATTGTGTTTTTAGAAGAATTGCTAGTACTAGCTTCATGCCCTATACCGCTACCTTTTGCCTTAGTGGTAAAAGTACCAATAATTGGCAGAACAGTTTTAGGTTGAGAGAATGCTTCAACCAACTTCTTCTCAGCCGCAAGCTGTTCCTCCAAGACATTTATCGAATGATCTCTCAAGGCAAGAGCCTCTTCCGAGCTTTTGATCTTGTCTTTCAAGGCTTGGACTTCCTCTTTGAGAGAAGAAAGTTCTTCAACTTCTTTTCTCAAGTTAGATTCCACCTCCTTGAGAGCCATGATCTCCTTACCCTGAGTTTTGACAACCTTTCGGCACTTGTCAAAGCTCTGGAGCATTTTGGTATATTGAGACATGAGCTCAGATTCATCGTCTGTGGGGTTATCCTTTTGTTCAGCCGAAGCATAATCAGAATCAGATAGGATAGTGTGATCATTTACCTTTCCGGTGTACGGGGGTGCTTCTTCATCATCAGACATGGCCATCAGTCCGAAGTAAGCTTCTTCTTCATCACTCGACTCATCAGAGTCACTGTCGCTCAGAGTTTTGGCTTTCTTAGCGACGAAACTTCTATCTGATTTCTTCTTTCCGTGAGTGGATTTCTTGTCTTCCTTTCTTCCACCTTCTTTCTTCTTGTAGGGACACTCAGCAATTATGTGCCCTGGCTTATTACAACAGTAGCAAATAATGTCAGAAGAATAATGTTTATTCTGTTTCGATTTGTACCTGTCATTATTGCTTGAGCCATTCCTGTGATAGTCGCCATCACGACGAGAATGTTTATGATTCGAGGAAGACGGCTTGTTGTTCATGTGCCTTCGTTTGTTCAGCAGTTTCTTAAACTGACGGGAAATCAAAGAGAACTCCCCATCAGACAGTTCGGAACAGGAGGAGCTGGCTTCCAATTCTTCTTCATTATCAGATTCCTTTTCTCTGATCGGTGTCACTGCTTTGCTCTTCTTTGAACTCTCTGCCTTCAAAGCTAATGTTCTTTCTTTGCTTGAAGCTCGATTGACATCCTCTTCAGACTTTCGGATGTTCATTTGTAATTCATGAGACAGCAGCTTCCCGAACAGATTCTGAGGTTCTAGACTTGGCAGTTTTCCAAACTCTCTTATGGCAACAATTTTGCTATCCCAGTCTTTCGTTAGGGAACGCAAGAATTTGTCATTTAGTTCACCGTTTGTGAACTCCCTGTCGTAGTTTCTCAGACCATTGACTATTTTGAAGAATCGCTCGTACGCATCAGCAATGCACTCCTTCTTATTCTGCTTAAACGCCTCGTACTCTTGATTAAGTAGAGACCTTCTATCTTCTCTTACCTCGTCAGTACCTTCCATTAGAACAATTAAGGATGTCCACATCTCTTTGGCTGATTTGCAGTGGATTAAGTTTTGCAACATGGAATCGTCCACTGCACTAGCAATTATGTTCTTAGCCTTCTTGTCAAGAGCAACAAGAGCTATCTCATCCTTAGTAAAATCCATCATTTTCTTAGGTATCTGAACAGTAGGATTTGTTGATGAAGCGGTCATTGGCACATGGGGACCTTCTTCCACGACTTGGAAGATTCTGGGATCTGCAGCTTCCATATAAAAACGGACTCTTTCCTTCCACATAGGAAAGTTGGCCTTAGTGCAGATGGGCAGTTTCAGAGAGGATTCCTTGACTCTATCCATGGCCTGCTAGCAACTAGAAGGATGGACCCTGTTCAAGGTGTTAACCTAGCAACGAACAGCGACCCTCTGATACCAATTGAAGTATCTAGTTGCCTACCTAAATCACCTAGAGGGGGGTGAATAGGTGATCTCTACGTCTTTTGCGGAATTAAAAATTAAACGTAAAGCACAGCACACAAAATAGATCACAGCCACAGATAACACCAGGAATTTATAGTGGTTCCCCGTACTTGGGTACTCCACTGCCGGCCTCGCCAATCTAGCACCACAGCTAGACTTGACTACTCACTAAATCTCGGATCAGAATGATCCTACAAACTCGGAGTCAAACTCCTACAAACTCAGAGAGAACCTCTCTTACAACTCGGAGAAAAACTTCTCCTACAACTCGGAGAACAACCTCTCCTACAGCTCGGAGATAACAACTCCTACAAAGATGATAAAAGGTTTTGAATAAAATGATACCAGATCTGAATAACAGAGGCGTTTTCTTCCTTCTTCTTGAATGGCTTTTGAGAACAAAGAGGAAGAACAACGATCCTTCAAATCTGTCTTTGACAATCCGAAACGATCCAATAGAGATTGTAGAACCAGAACACGGATCGATCGAATCCTTCTTTGATAGAAATCAGCAACTCAAATGAGTAGAACGATCTCCAATCGTAGGCGACGGCGAGGCGGCGCTTTTCTCGTTCTTTTTGATCGGGAGAGAGACTAGGGTTTTGAAAGATTCGAAAAACTTGTTGTAAACAACCCAAGAGCGATCCTATATATAGAGGGAAGCAATTAAGGGTTAAATCGGCCTTAAATGCACTCCATATAGCCGTTAGGATCGGGAAGGAACGTTTACAAACCGTCAAGAACCGAGAGAACAAATTAGAGAAAAACGGACAGAATTCTCGAGACATAATGGTTCTCTCGAGACATAAGGGATCTCTCGAGAACTGAGGATGAAAGAACAAAAGGTTAATGTATCGAGAACTGACGGATCTCTCGAAATATGAAGCAAAGAGAGCAGGAAAGAGATGTCTCGAGAACTCGATGATCTCTCGAGACATTACAAAGATTTCGGTAAAAGGACTTTCGAGACATGCTTGATCTCTCGAGATATCAAGAACAGAAATACCGAGATTCAAAGGAACTTGCCTCTCGAGACATGTCAGAACTCTCGAGACATGCATGATCTCTCGAGACATATCCTTAGAAAAATTGTTTTCAACAATTTTCTTTTCTTCTCTTGAACACTTGCTGCAACCGCACTCCAAAGTCTTCAATAGTCTTGAAAATAAAGTGTACCCCAATAGAGAGATCACACATGAGTCATCACCATGTTTCATATAATGAGGGATTACATTGTATGAAACTGTGTTTGCAGACCCATTGTGACCTGACATTGATTTACACTTAGCAATGATAATCTGCAAGACAATACTAGAAAAGCATATCAAATACAAAAGCAATTCAATCTTAGTTTAAGGGTGACTTCTCACAAATCAAGGTAATTGTGAATACAATTTCCAACAAGTTTCATGCTTATATGATAGATTTATGGAGTCAGCTCATGATCATGGAACCCACTCTTGGGCCTGGTGTTGGGAAAATCTCTTAGATTTGATTGTACAAAATCATACATGATTGATGATGTGAACTACTTTAACATGCAAGCAGTACCCGCATCTAAAGAAGCCAGGGGAGCAACCCTGAAGCAGAAAGAAGAAGCCTGAAGGAGGCCAGAACGGATCTCAGAAGAAATGACATGGAGTGCTCAAAATGGTTTGGGGATCGTCGATCAAGCATTCATCGGTCGGGGACTCGTTCGCGGACCGAGTACCTGATCGTCGATCGAAGATCAGAATGCTGACCGCAGTTCTTTGCTGCAGCATTCAGCGATCGATCAAAGATCGGTGTTTGCCGACTTTCGTTCGCCGACCGAGTTGAAGCCATTCGCCGATCGAGCTAGCTTCTCAGCGCTCAACTAAGAAAGACTTTGCGATCGTCGTTCGTTGGTCGAGGTTCAATGTTCGTCGACCGAGGCTCAATATTCGCCGACCGAGGTTCAATGTTCGTCGACCGAGGCTCAATGTTCACCGACCGAAGTTGATCATATTGACATTCTTGTCTGGAGGCAGAATAGAGCAGTTGCAGATTCAACAAAGTTAAAGGTCCCCTCTGCCACACCTATCTCTTCGAGTCTCAGGAGTAGACTGGAAGAAGATAAGGTGTTTTGGCTTAAACCCTTTACAATCCTTGAAGTTTTTGGATCTGCAGCAGCTATAAATATTGCGTGACTATAAGAGAAAAAATGAGGAAGTTGCAGAAGTTAGAAGAACGCATAGAGAATGCAGATCATAGTGCAGTAAGAACCCTCCCTTCTTCATTGTCTCTTCTACTCTAATGTAAAATGTGATCACATCTATTGAGATACGGCTATTTCTATTCTTCATCTCGTCTTCCAATATCCTCATCTCTCAACCTCTTCTCTTTCACTCTCTGTAAATGCTACAGGATCTCCTTAAAAGATCTATAAAGGTTTTCGAGCTTCCTAGCGAAAAAGTCTTTGTAAGGGTTACTGAATCTCCCTTCAAAAGATTAGTGACGTGGTTCCTGAATGCCCGGTGTAAAGGAATCTATAGGGTTCTTGATCACTCAGATGGAAAAGGCTATGCGGCATGGATAGACAGTGTTTCCCACAGTTGTGAAAGAGAGGATTACTTGAACATGTGTTGTTTAGGAGAATCTTTATAAATCTCTGTGTCGTCTGTGTTGCATGGACTTTTCTTTATTTCTTATTTTCTGTGATGATTTTCTCTTCTATAAAAAATAACAAGTGTGAATCATGAAGACTATCATCCTACTTTTCTCAAAAATATTTAGTTCTAAGCTCTCTATTTTCAAGTTGTATCGGGGTGAGCTTCACTTTAAGGGCTAAAACCTTGGTGAAAAGATCCAGTCGGTGTTGAATATTACTTCCCGAAAATCTTCTAAATCACACTTTCTATAGACAGGATGTTGTATAAACTTTATTTCATATGCAATCTCTATTTGCAATTATGGAACCCTAAGAAATGCTACAATATGTTTTCCCTAACAAGAATACTCTTGAATCTACATCATGCTCAGATCTCAAACTAAAGTGAAGACCTCCATCCTTTTTCAGAGGATATACTGGAAGAATAAAAATATGGAGGAATAAAGGAAACAGAGGAAGCAAACTCTATAACTGGAACTACTTCTCAGTAAACTCCTACATCAATCTCATATAGCTTTATTCTCATCAAATATGGAGAGATTATTGGGAAAAACTCATTGATTTGATGGTACAAAACCACATAAGATTGATGATGTGAACTACTTTGACATGTGGTGGGGATCCATCAGATCATGCACAGGAGGGGTTCGCCGCAAGGTGGGAACCAACCTTCGTGTACTCGCGCAGGAGGACTTGATCGGATCGCCAATCTGACTCCGCCGATGCTTCCGGATCTGCGCCGCGAATCGTTTTGATATATTATTTTTAGTATTTCGGGGGTTTTATTTATTGTATTTGAGCGGCCCCACCTCCGGCCAATCATAGTCGTCGATGGTGGGATGCTCTAATTCTCCTTTTATTATAAATATGTAGTTAATGGGTTGGTTTAGATCATTGCAGAATTTGGAGAAGAGAATTCCCGGATTCCCGCGATCCCGCCACGGTGCCGACTACGTGGAACCCTAGGTGACGACTCCTAGGTGTGTATCCCCCCCCCCCTCAAGGTGTGCCCTAACCCTAAGCCTCTTCTTTCCCCTCCCAACCCTCCGTCTGCAGCCCCTACAGCCCCCAAACCGTCAGCCACTCCTCTGTCCAGCAACCCATACCCGCCGCCGCCAACTTCCTACCCCTCTACAGCCGCCGCCGCCTTCAATCCCTCCCCCCCCCCAACATCCGGTCTGCTGTTTACAGCAGCCGGGTGCTGCTCCCGCCCCGCATACCTACGTGGAACCACCTCCAGCCGCCCCTTGTCCAGATCAGTCCAGATCTGGACAAATCCAACCCACATCCACCTTTTCCCTCACCCGGTCCTCATTCCCTAGCCCGGATTTGCTCTCAAATTATCGGATCTACCCTCCCCCGCAAGGATCTCCCCATACGTCGTCGGATCTACTAATTTCCGGTTCGTTTCCACCTTCCACCATCGGGGACAGACACCTACGTCATTTTCCCGCCTCCGGTTCCACCTCGGATCATCGTCCACACATCTCTGGCTCCGAATTCTTCAGTGTCATGGTCAGCCCACAACTTGATGAGTCTTTGTTGTATTGGACTATTTTATTCAGCATCTTTTATTGGATTGGACACTCTATTTGCTTGAAAATCTTGTTTATGGAAGTTCGTTGCAATACGTTTATTACTTGCAGGTGAAATTCATTCGCCGCGCACTTTGCCTTGACCCTCCGAGCGGAGGAAAGCCGTCAATTGTTTGCTTACTGAATGTTATTCCTGTTCTTTAAATATTTGCGTGGGTTGGAAACTTTATTGCTCAAATAAATTTGCCTCCGTCACCGACGATATCATTGCATTTAGATTTGGGTTAGTGAGTCAAGTCTACTTTCATCCCTAGAAGTCTTGGTTTTGTGCACCCCGTAGACTACCCTACCTCAGTTGGTATCAGAGCCCAGGGTTTGGGCCACGTCTATGCTCCGTAATGGTAGGGCTTAAAGATCTCCAATGTTTGACCCTAACGTCACTAAGGATCGAGCGAATAGTTCGAATTCGCGTGCGTCATTTGCTGAATTCCAGCGACTTATTCTCGACCGTTTCGATGCCATGGGCACTCAATTTCAGGGTTACCGTTGTGACCTCACAGAGATGAACACCCGGTTAGAGCGTCTAGAAAATCCGAGTGACGCGCCCTCTTAAGAAGGGGAACCCCACGAGGATGAACCTCGAAATCCTCGTCCAGGACCACGCATCCCTCCTCGTCGGAACCCACGCCAGAGGGATGTTCAACCACCTCCTGACCGACATCCTCATGATACTCCCCATCGGAGTCCCGCCCCTGAGCACCGACAAGACCTTGATTATGATAGGTACCCGCCCGAGTGCGACAGAACCCGAGCAGTGCCTCGGGATCATAGAGATTGCGGACCTCAGCACGGCCGTCATGATTTGGACCGTGATGATTATTTTGACCCCGATCGTAGAGAGCGTGGACCCCCGCCCGCTCGACGCGATTACACCCGGAATATTATGAGGACTATCCAGGTCCGCATCAAGGGGGTTACCAGCATGAGTATGATGTCGCCCGACACATTCGCATCGACGCCCCTTCATTCGATGCCCGCTTGGACCCGAAAGTCTTTAACGATTGGCTCCTCGACATGGACCCTTATTTTGAGTGGTATGACATGAACAACGAGCGTTGTGTCCGCTTCGCCAAGATGAAGCTGGTCAGGCAGGCCAAGGTGCTCTGGATTAGTGTAGAGAGAGTTGTAGAAAGGGATGGCTATTATCCCATAACCCGATGGGATGATATGAAACAGAGGCTGAAAGACAAATATCTCCCTGCCTCCTACAGAGCTGCTCGATCAGTTTCAGAATTTACGACATGGGACACTTACCGTCGCTAAGTATATGGCTCACTTCGACGAGCTTGTCGTTAGGAGTGACATCTCGGAGGAGCCCATTGCAACCGCCTCCCGTTTCAAGGCCGTCCTACGGTCTGAGATTAGGAGAGAGTTGATTCCCCATCGCCTCAAGACTGTTGATCAGATATTTCATCTCGCACTTGAGTACGAGCAATATCTCCGCTCGTCCAATACGAAGCAATTCCCCTCTCGTTCGGATACCTCGTCGTATAGGAAACCCTCCCCACCCCAGACTACCGCGGCTGCGCCCCCACGTGCCCCAGTGGACACAAAGGGCAAAGCCGTCGCCACTGATGGCCAGCGATCTGGGCGTATTCAGTGTTTTAGATGTTCCGGCAGAGGACACGTGGCGGCGCAGTGCCCCACGCGAAACCTGCTAATTGAGGATGAAGAGCCGGGTTTAGATGGAGAAGAGGAGGCTACTGAGGAGATTACAGCCACTGTTGAGGAAGGATGGGAGAGTGGCGTTGTGAGATCTTTAGAGGTGGGAGTGATTAAGCGTCTCCTACACACCCCGCGTGTAGATGAGGATTGGTGTCGCACTACCATATTCTACACGTATTTTCCTAGTACAGGCGGTCCCTGCAAGTTAGCCATTAACAGTGGGAATTGCGTGAATATCGTGGCCCGAAAGGGTCTTGACCGTATGCAGGTGAAGGCTGAGCCTCACCCACATCCCTATCGTGTCATCTGGGTAGACAAAACAGCGATTCAGGTCACCCAGCGTTGTCTCGTTCCGATTAGCATCGCCTAATTCGAGGATCGGGTCTGGTGCGATGTCATTCCCATGGACGTCGCCCATGTGTTGCTCGGACGCCCTTGGTTATTTGATCGCGATGTCTCGTGTTTCGGCCGCTCGAACACGTGTATCTTTTATGACAACGGGCGGAAGATTACACAATCACCTACCCAACCCAAGGAGAAATCCAAGGGTAAGATTGAGCCTTCCGTGAGCATGAGTTCTTCGAGACCCCTTCATATCTTGAGGCGAGGCGAGTTTCTGCGAGATAGCATTGAGTCTGACATCATTTACATTGTGACGGCCATTATGGCTTCTGAGTGCCCCCCTGACGACCATCCCTCAGCGGTGCGTCCCCTTTTGGATGAGTTTACGGATATATGCCTGATGAGCTCCCTGATGAGTTGCCCCCTCCGCGGGACATTCAACACGTTATTGGCTTGGTCCTGGGGGCTTCTCTCCCGAACCAGCCCCACTACCGTATGCACCCTTATGAGCACGGTGAGCTCAAGAGGCAGCTTGAGTCCGTTTGCGGTTCATGCCCTTCTTACCCCTAAGAAGGACGGTAGTTGGCGCAAGTGCATTGATAGTCATGTCATAAATAAAATCACGGACAAGTATCGTTTCCCATCCCACGACTCGATGACCTACTGGATATTGTCTGGTGCCCAGATCGTTTCCAAGATCGACCTCCGTAGTGGGTACCATCAGATCCGAGTTCGTGAGGGAGATGAGTGGAAGACGGCCTTTAAGACCAAGGATGGTCTGTATGAGTGGCTAATCATGCCATTTGGGCTATCGAACGCCCCAAGTACGTCCATGTGAGTCATGAAGCAGGTCTTACGACCCTACATGGGCAAGTTTCTGGTAGTATACTTCAACGATATACTGATCTTTAGTCAGACCCAGGCCGACCACCTAGATCATCTGAGGCTTCTCTTTGGCACCCTCCGCCGGGAGAAGTTGTCCGTGAATATGAAGAAGTGCTCCTTCCTTTCTGAGTCTGTTCATTTTCTGGGATTCATGTATCATCCACTGGAGTTTCCGTCGACCCTAAGAAGGTCAAGTCCATTTGAGACTGGCCAGTGTCGGCAACCATCCACGAGGCTCGCAGCTTCCACAGACTTGTCACCTTCTATAGGAGGTTTGTCCGGGGGTTCAATACGATCATGGCCTCACTCACGAGCTGCCTTCAGAAAGGCGAGTTTCAGTGGACCGCCGCGGCCACTAAGGCATTTGAGGAGAGTAAGGAGAAATTGACGGCTCTTGTCCTGAGACTACCTGATTTTAGCCGTGCTTTTGAGGTCGCGTGTGATGCTTCTGGTGTTGGTATCGATGGCGTATCGAGCCAAGAGGGCCATCCGGTTTCTTACTTTAGTAAGAAACTGAACGAAGTCAAGCAGAAATACTCAAATTACGATCGGGAATTTTATGCTATTGTCTAGTTTTTGCGCTACTGGAGGCACTATCTCCTCCCCCGGGAGTTTGTGTTCTACTCTGATCATCAGGCGTTACGATATCTAGATTCGCAACACAAGTTGGGACACCGGCATGCCAAGTGGGTCGAGTACCTCCAAGATTTCCATTACGTCATCAAGCAACGAGCTGGTGTTGAGAACAAGTCGGCTGATGCGTTGAGTCGCAGTGTCTCCTTGTTACAGACGATGACCGCACGTGTAGATGGCCTTGAGAGAGTGATCCTAGACTATCTGACATGCCACGATTTTGGCGGGATTTATACCGCATTGTCTCGAGACCACCCAGACCCTGTTGAGAGCAATCAGATCTTTGAGGCCTATCTGTACTAGGGCACTCGTCTGTGCATACCCCAGACTTCCTATCGTGATTACTTGATTTGGGAGTTGCATGCGGGCGGGGCCGCTGGGTACTTTGGGCGAGATAAGTCCATAGCTATTATTGAGGATCGCCTCTACTAGCCCAGCCTTAAGAAGGACGTGGCTCGCGTTGTCCGCCACTGCCGTATCAGCCAGACGGCCAAGAGCACTATGCAGAACACAGGTCTGTACACACCTCTTCCTGTCCTACATCGCTCTCGGGAGGACATCAGCATGGACTTCGTGCTCGGACTTCCCCGCACTCTTCGGAGACACAACTCTATCTTTGTAGTGGTCGATCGATTCTCGAAGACGACGCACTTTATTGCGTGTCGCAAGATGGAGGATGCTTCACACGTAGCATCCATCTTTATGAGAGACGTTTTTAGGCTGCATGGCCTACCCATGTCTATCATATCAGACCGCGATGTGCGGTTTATGAGCTATTTTTGGAAGACCCTGTGGCACAAGACCGGCACCAACCTTAGGTTCTCCTTGGCTTATCATCCACAGACGGACATGCAGACTGAAGTAGTGAACCGTAGCTTAGGAAACCTACGAAGGTGTCTAGTGGGCGAGCATGTATCTAGTTGGGGCCTTGATCTTCCAGTCGCAGAGTTTGCGTATAATAGTTCGGTCAATAAGTCCACTGGGTTGAGTCCATTTCATGTAGTGTCAGCATACGAACCTAGGAAGCCAATCGACCTTATCCCCAGTCCCCTAGAGTCACACCCTAGCGAGTCTGCTGAGTCATTTGCACGTCATTTGCATGAGTTGCATGAGTCGGTCCGCCGACAATTTATTACGAGCAATGAAAATTATAAAACCCATGCTGATAGACGAAAGCGCGAACAAGTATTTCGGGAAGGCGACCAGGTGATGGTGCGAATCCTCCATGAGAGGCTCCCTTCGGGGCCTGCCAAAAAGCTAAGCGCCAGGCGAATGGGACCCTACTCAGTCATAAGTCGTATTGGGACGAACGCCTACAGGTTCGATATACCTGCGAGTATGGGGAGCCATCCAGTATTTAATGTTGAAGATCTTACGCCATACTACGAGCCTCGCGAGTATGTGGACCCAAGCAGTGGAGACTCCCAGCCGCCCACATCCCCACTGTCGTTGCCTTGCTACCCTCAGTCCACCCATGTCTGATGGCCACCACAGTTCACCCATTGCTGACACCCACCCACCTGGGGACTCATCTTTTTTGGTTTCACCGACGGCACAGCCGATCGCACCTGGATTCACCACTTGTGAGTTGAACGTTGAGAGCATTAATGAGATCAGATCCCACCAATTCAATCCTACCACAAGCGGGGCCGCAATGACGTTACTTAGTACATTGGCGGGACCGCCCAGATGCAGATGACACCTGGATATTACCAGCAGAGCTCGATCGACTCGCCCCTGGACTTCGACTTCAGTACGATCGTCTTCATTCATCGGAGATGAAGGCTTTTCAGTCGGGCGAGTTGATGGGATCCATCAGATCATGCACCAAGTGGGGTTCGCCGCAAGGTGGGACCCACATTCGTGAACTCGCACAGGAGGACTTGATCGGATCGTCGATCCGACTCCGCGGATGTGTCCAGATCCGCGTCGCGAATCGTTTTGATATATTATTTTAGTATTTTTGGGTTTTTACTTATTGTATTTGAGTGACCCTACCTCCGGCCAATCATAACCGTCGATGGTGGGATTCCTTAATTCTCCTTTTACTATAAATATGTAGTTAGGGGCTGGTTTAGATCATTGCAGAATTTGGAGAAGAGAATTCCCGGATTCCTGCGATCCCGCTACGGTGCCGACTCCGTGGAACCCTAGATGATGACTCCTAGGTGTGTATCTCCCCCCCCCCCCAAGGTGTGCCCTAACCCTAAGTCTCTTCTTTCCCCTCCAAACCCTCCTTCCGCAGCCCCTACAGACCCCAAACCGCCGGCCGCTCCTCTATCGAGCAACCCATATCCGCCGCCCCTTCCTCCTTCACAGCTGCCGCCAACTTCCCGCCCCTCTACAGCCACCGCCAACCTCCCGCCCCTCTACAGCCGCCGTCGGCCTCCTCTCGCCCCTCTACTACCGCCGCCGCCTTCAATCCCCTCCCAACAGTCGGCCGGCTGTTTACAGCAGTCGGGTGCTGCTCCCACCCCGCCTACCTACGCGGAACCACCTCCAGCCGCCCATTGTCCAGATCAGTCCAGATCTGGACAAATCCAACCCACATCCACCTTTTCCCTCATCTGGTCCTCATTCCCTAGCCCGGATCCGCTCTCAAATTATCGGATCTACCCTCCCGCGCTCGAATATCCTCATACATCGCCAGATCTACTCATTTCCGGTCCGTTTCCACCTTCCACCGCCGGGGACAGCCACCTACGTCATTTTCCCGCCTCCGGTTCCACCTCGGATCGTCGTCCACGCATCTCCGGCTCTGAATTTTTCAGTGTCTTGGTCAGCCCACTACTTGGTGTGTCTTTGTTGTATTGGACTATTTTATTCAGGATCTTTTATTGGATTGGACACTCTATTTGCTTGGGAATCTTGTTATGGAAGTTCGCTGCGATACGTTTATTACTTGCAGGTGGGATTCATTCACCGCGCGCTTTGTCGTGGCCCTCCGAGCGGAGGAAAGTCGTCAATTGTTTGCTTACTGAATGCTATTCCTGTTCTTTAAATATTTGCGTGGGTTGAAAACTTTATTTCTCAAATAAATCTGTCGCCGTCATCGACGGTATCATTTCATTTAGATTTGGGTTAGTGTGTCAAGTCTACTTTCATCCCTTGAAGTCATGGTTTTGTGCACCCCGTAGCCTACCCTACATCAACAATGCAAGTAGTTCACATCTCTAAAGAAGCCAAGGGGAGCGACCCTGAAGCAGAAAGAAGCCCGAAGGAGGCCAGAAAGGAGGTCAGAAGAAATGACGAGGCCTATTCAGAAGGGATCGGGAATCATCGATCAAGCTTCGCTAATTGGGGACTCGTTCGCCGATCGAGTACTGATCGCCGATCGAAGATCAGAAGGCCAACCGTAGTTCTCTGCTGCAACACTCAGTGATCGATCAAAGATTAGTGTTCGCCGACCGACCCTAGGTTCTCAGCGCTCAACTATGGAAAACTTTGCGACCGCAGTTCACCGACAGAGGCTCAACATTTGTTGACCGAAGTCGAACAAATTGACGTTCTTTTCTGGACGTGGAATAGAGTCGTTGTAGAGTCAACAAAGTTAAATTTGTCCTCAGCCACACCTATCTCTTCGGGTCTCCGGAGCAGACTAGAAGAAAATAAGGTATTCTGCCTTAAACCCTTTCCAATCCTTGAAGCCGCTGGATCCACAACAACTATAAATGTTGCGAGGACTTGGAGATCAAATGTAGTAAAAGAAAGAAATGAGGTAGCTACAGAAGTTAGAAGATCGCATAGAGAACGCAGATCAAAGTGCAGCAAGAATACTCCCTTATTCACTGTCTCTTCTTCTTCTTTAATATAAACCATGATCTCATCTGCTTAGATACGACTATTTCTATTCTTCCTCTCATCTTCCAATATCCTCCTCACTCAACCTCTTCTCTTTCACTCTCTGTAAAGATTACAAGATTCCTTAAAAGGCATGTGAAGGTTATCGAACTTCCTAGCGAAAAAGTCTCTATAAGGGTTATTGAATCTCCCTTCAAAAGATTAGTGATGTGGTCCCTGAATCCTTAGTATAAATGATTTTATAGAGTTCTTGAGTCTCAAGATGGAAAAGGCTCTGCGAACTGGATAGGCAGTGTTTCCCACCGTTGTGGAAGAGAGTACTACCTGAACATGTGTTGTTTCGGGGAACCTCTATAAATCTTTGTCTTCTGTGTTACATGCGTTTTTCTTTCTTATTTTCTGTGATGAATTTCTCTTCTAAAAAAATAACAATTGTGATTCATGAAGACTACTATCCTACTTCTCTCGAAAATATTCAGCTCTAAGCTCCGGACTTTCACAAGTTGTCATAGATTCATTCTACTATCAGTATCTGGCTCTGCATAATCGTCAATGTCTACTTCAATCCCTCAGTTTATGTGCTGAATTGTATATGTTCGCTAGAATTCTCCAAGAACATTCACCTCCTCCATCCTTGGAAACTATTGTGAGCGAACTCATCGTCGAGGAAAATTGATTACTTGCTCTCTAGCCTCAATCTTATAATAATAGTTCTGCTTTAATGGCCTATCTTACTATATAGCCCCAACTTACTATTTCACGTCCATGACACACCCCACTCCAGAAGTGGTATGCATGGAACAAACTTCAAGTCAATAGCAGACATTACTTTTGCAAGACAACCACAACATCATGCATTCACTAGGACCAGATTCAGTAGTTAATGAGCATGTTGCAGATTTCTAGTTTGTCGTTTGACTCTGGTGCTTCCTCTCTTTTTTTGTCGCTACAGGGTATCTTCTGCCAGCTGCATTGTGGACTTCGGAGTTTTCTATCACATGACTAGCGATGCATCTTGCTTTGGTAATCTTATCCCTCTTCAATCGTTGATTTCCATTCGAACGGCTAATTGGACCATCCTGTAGATCATTTCTCACTATTCATGATATATATATCATATTCCTCGTCTAACTATGAGCATTTTGTTAGTTTCTCAGCTAACTTACATGTGTTAGATTGTCACATTCACTAAATCTACTTGTACCATGCATGATCCTCATTCGGGGACAAATATTGGAACCATTCATAGATGAGATGGTCTATATTATGTGGACAACCTCACTCTCCCACTACCCTCACTCTCGCTGCCACCACCATTTGCATCAACTCCTCTTCATCACTGTCTACTTGCGATAGGCATGGGAGATTAGTGTATATTTCTCTTCCCAGTCTTCAATAGTTGTTGTCTTCAAGTGTTCTTGGGCACTTTTCGGCAAAATCCCTTTGCATGATGTATGTCTAATATGATTCGTCACCTCCGATGAGGTAGTTAAAAAGGGTGACATGTGGCAGTAAGGAGCCCACTGCATTTAATAGAGGAGAAAAATTGTCAGAACTCGTCGGAAGTTGTCAAACATATTTCGTATGTAGTATATAGAAGTTACAACGAACAAGACGTGTTTGCTTCACAAGCGAGTTTATAGTCAAGAATCTATGACCGCAAATAAGACGGTGTTGTGACAAGTACTCTCGCTAAAGGAGACACAAGTACCCCCACTCGCGCTACGATTCGCGGGACACAAGTACTCTCGACGCCTAAAGGAGACACCAAGGAACAACGGGGCTGAACCATCCGGTTCAGCCCCCAATCACTGAAAGAAGCCGAGAGGGGCTGAACCGCCCGGTTCAGCCCCTAATGGGGGGGGGGGGGGGCCAGCCACCTTGTGGCCTTGGGTATTTATAGGCCCGGGGCCTCCTTGGAAGGATTATGATGAATAACTCTCAGGTATTTCTCTCTCTTTCTCTCAACCACTAACCCTAATTCTCTCTTCTCTAGATCTCTCCTTCCTCCTTCATAACAATTGGTATCAAAGCAATCATCCTCCGACCATGGTGACCACTCGCACGCAAGAAGACACCGCAAGACTAGCAACCCTAGAAGAAGGTTACACCAGATTGACGGATACGGTGGCAGCGATCGAGGAGAACATGAGGGCATCTACGAAGCAGTTGGAAGAACGACTCGATGCTCGCATGGAGGAGATCAAAGCCCTCCTAACACAGAGTTTGAAGGGGAAGGCCACGGCGAACGACGAACCCGACGGGAACACGGGACGAGTTTCTCCGCACAGCGCGTCGGACGATCCGCGAGCCGATCCACGCGCAGCAGTGACGGGAGCCCGATTGGCGCAGGGAGTGCTTCCGAATGGCGCGTCCGGCTCAGGTGGGGCGTCAGCGATCTGGGGCGAGGCCGACGCTGGCCGATCGGCCTACTGGGGGAGCGGAACACTTCCCGCACCTACAGGAGGGCTCCCAGGCGGCATGTCCGGCCCAGAGGCGGCTTCCGCCGCCTGGGGAGAGGCCGACACGGGCCGCAGAGGGGCATGGCGTACCAATGAGGGGTCGGCGGGTCCTCTCCGACCGGCAGGAGTGTTAGGCAACCAAATTGAAGGAGTTGCGGGTCTTCTTCCGCTTCCTCGAACATTCAGACCCGACACAGGCCACGGAAGCAACGGCCAATGGGGCAATTGGCCACCCCAGATCGGAATCCAGGGTGGAGGGCCTCATTTCGGTGGCGAAAAAGGGGTTGAACGGTTTCAACTGACAGCATATCACGGAAGGATGGATTTTCACGGACCCCCGGGACTGTCGTACCCTCCAGCAAAGCATCGTAGACCAGCAGGAGGTGGACAGGAGCAGGGTGGATACAGACAGATGAACCCGAGGGCGTATATGCCACCTAAACGCACACGCATGAATTTTCCAAAGTTCAAGGGGGGAGACGTGTTGGAATGGGTGCAGAAGGCAGAGCTATTTTACACTTATCAGGAGATTCCCGAAGAGCAGTGGGTACAACTCGCGTCCTTCCATCTCGAGGACGATGCATATCAATGGACACAGTGGTTTCTGAGGGGCCGAGGATACGCACCCTGGGCCGAGTTCACTGAGGGATTCACCGCCCGTTTCGGCCCATTGGAGTATGAGGACTTTGAGGATCTTCTTCAAAAGTTACGGCAGAAGGGGACGGTAACGGAGTACCGTACGGAGTTTGAAAGGCTGGCAAACAGGGTACGATGGGAAGAAAAGACACTACTGAGCTGCTTCACCTCCGGGCTGAAGGATCATCTACGTGATGAAGTCCACGCATACATGCCCCGAAGCCTGAGTCACGCCATCAGCTTGGAACGGATCCAAGAGGAACGTTTCAACAGGAAGAGGATCCGAAACCCCGGGCGAGCTGCGGTCCTTCCTTTTAGCCACACCATTTTGCTGAAGAGTCCCAGGACAGGAGGATTGAAAATTATACCATAATCTCCCAAGAACCTTTGAAGTTCCTCACCTGTGTATTCACCTCCATTATCACTCCTAAATATCTTGATCTTAGCATCAAACTGGGTGTGCACATAGTGATAAAATAGCTAAAATATTTCATGAACTTCATTTTTCCTTTTCATAAGGTAAACCCAAGTAAAGTGTGAGTAATCATCAATAAAAGAAACAAAATACTGAAATTCATTCACAGAACAGACAAGAGATGTTCAAATATCAGAATATATCAAATCAAAACACCTCACACTTCGACTCCTGCTGAGAGCATAGGTAGTTCTACAATGTTTTCCAGTTCACAAGATTGACAACTAATACTAGATTTAGTAATATCACAAAAACTCGAGAAAATAGACTTCAAGGTCTTCAAGCTGGCATGTCCAAATATCTTGTGCCACGGCATCAAACGATCACCATTTGAAGACTTCTGAGCTCCACAAGCAAGACCAGTGTCCATAACATAAACACCACCTGACTCATGTCCACCACCAATCGTCTTCCCACTCGCTAGATCTTGGAAAACACAATGAGAAGAGAAAAAGGTGATAGCACAATTAAGTTGTTTGGTTAAGCAGCTCACAGAAAGCAGGTTTATAGGAAATGACGGAGCGACCACAACAAACTTGAGGGAAATAGAGGGAGAGAGTTGAATAATCCATTTACCAGTCACCGAAGCAGAAGATCCATCAGCAAGTCTAACACTGCCAGATGCAGGAGAGATAGAAGTAATACCCTTAGAAGATACTGTCATATGGTCGGAGGCTGCCGAGTCAATTATCCAAGGAGAATATGGCTCCATCGTTTAATTAAAGAGGTAGTTTGAACATGGGCAGCAGTACCAGATAAGTCTGTAGTGAGAGGTCTACCAACACTAGCTTTCAGAGTTTTGAGTTCTCTAGTCAAACTTTCATTTTCTGCCAGAAGATAATCAGTGTTCTCAAAGTTGCTATACATAGCAGTTTGGGATCTCACATACTTCTCATCAGTACCAGGAATCCAACCTGGAGGAACCAAGTTGGGATGAAAGTCCCAACACTTCTCTTTTTCATGTCCTTTCTTCCCACAGTGAGGACACTTCATCTTACTTTTATCTTCTTGTCTTGTATTTCTGGAATGTCAATTCTTTTGTTCAGCAACAAGAGCAGATCTCTCATGACCAACATGCACATTTGTACGAAGAGAGTTTATACGACTCGCCTCCACCCGAATATAGTGGGCAACAATCTCCAAATCAGGAACGAAATCTCTCCAACATCTGAACCCTTTGGAATTCAAGCTCTGAAGGAAGACCAGACAACATTTCAAATACCTTTCGCTGTATAAGTTCTATCTTGTAATCTTCAATGGTTTGAATAGTAGAGTATTAATCAAATTTCGCCCACTTGTGAGCCAGTATACTATAATACTCCTCGAAGTCATTCATCTTTGTCATGTGTATCTGTTGAGATTGGAGTTGATATATTGTCGCCAAGTCTTTCTTCTTTGAGTAATTCCGTTCAATTTAATCCCACATTTCTTTAATCGTTTGACAGAAAAGAAATTGACTTGCAATCTTGGGTTCCATAGAGTTGACAAGCCAATTCTTCGATCCCTGGGGTTGGAGAGATTCTCACCTTCCCATTCTTCGTATAAGGGGTCAGTCTTGCTTGGGGCTGGCTTGGATCCAGTGATAAACCCAAGTCTTCGACGACTCCCAATGAATATCCGCATAGCCTGAGCCCATAGGAGATAGTTTCTCCCATTCAGTTTGATGTGAGTCACACCTTGATTGAGTCCATGTTGGAACTTCCTCCGCTATAGTGTCTAGGGAAATCAGCGACCCCTTCAGGGACATTCGCACCCTTCAGTTTGTCATCCATTAATATAAGATGAAGGCAAACGCCAAAAAACTGCTTCCCGAAAAGCCTGAGAGGTCAACGGACAGTGCTTGCAAGCAAAGGACGAAGGGATACAACTGCTTGGAGCAGAAAAGATGCAACGGAAGCTACAAAGAAGCCTGCAGAAGAGAAGAATCCATACAGAGAACGATTACACGAGGAGGCTGGATATCGTCGAGACCGACGAGACAGAATACCACAGGATCGACGATATCGTCGGGACAAATATCGTCTAGACAGATATCGTCGAGATCGACGAGACATGAGAGATGCAGCAGGGATCGAACGAGAGATCGTCGAGAGATCGTCGAGGATGTCATTCTCGACGAGGAATCCTGCAGCAGGGATCGAACGGGGAAGACACTGACTCGGAAGGAAGGCACTGATGTAGAGATCGATCGAGAAGATGCGGCACAAGAGCAACGGGAACGAGCCGAAGAACGCTGATGAAGAGGCGCCTCGATCGATCAAACGCAGAGATCGATCGAGCGCAGAGATCAGGCGAGCGAACGCAGAGATCGATCGAGCCTTCAGGTCGACGTCAGCAACGGATATACCGGCTCTTATAACATGTTAAAAGAGGAGAACGTACATTTAGTTTTCTTCTGTTCTAACGATTCAGGGTATGGAAACCCTATTTATTCACTTTCAACCACCGCTTAAGTTACAGTCACCACCCGGTGAGCCAGTGATAGCTTGACTTTTGACAGTAACGGCCCACTAAACCGCCACAATCCAAATAATTTACTTAATATCATCAAAGGCAGCGGTTTGATGGATTTTTTTTATATATATTCGCAACGGAGTTTTGCAAATAAATTAAGCAGAATACCAATAGTTTTTCTATATATAGAGCAACCTACAACAAATATACACATATATATAGGTGTAATCAAGTGAGAACACATATAGCCATGCGAAATATGCTAATAGCCTAAATTGGGCATAAAAATAGTCATATAATATATGAAAATTGTGTAGCTAGACGAGACCTACAACTTTCCTATTAAACACTTTTACTAATTTTGCATGTATAAGCCGGATTTTCGCCCCGAAAATTTCTCAGGCGTCCTTACCTCATTTTTAGGGTATTTTCGGGGCGAAAATCCGGCTCAAACAATTTTCATATATTATATGACTACTTTGATGCCCCTGTGTGTGTGTGACTATATAATACAACTTTTATACAACACCCGACCATATCCAAATAACCGCACATCTAACATATACAAAACTGAACAGGACATGCACAAGACTAGAGATGCCTCAACCTCCAGTCCTACCCATAGACTCCTCAAAACTTGTCCCTCAAAAACTATTTGCTCACTATTAGGCCATCTGACTCAGAACTGAGCTAAGCTAATACAATCATGTGGATAACTCTCATCCTAACAAGTCTTCCTATGACGCTCTCGGAACACTGCAACAACCATCAATGTTTTAAATATCGGATGTTGGCGACATATCGGATTGAGTTTTTAAATGTCGGATGATTGAGTTTTTAAATGTCGGATGTCGGAAGTCGGAGACATGTCGGGGATATTTTAAAATATCGGATTTCCATGTCTTATAAATAAAATTTTTATTTTTATGTATACTAACTATTTCAGTGGTACTCTGTGAGCAGCCACTTTGTGCATTTATTGTCAAAGGTTAGGTCTTTCTCCTCTGAGAGAAGCCACTTTGTGCATAGTGCCAAAGGTTAGGTCTGTTTCCAATCTTCCCCCGCCCATACCCCCAATGATTGGGGACTATATGGGTTATGTTGTTGTTGTTGATGTATACTAACTATAATTATATCTTATAAAAATAAAAAAATAATATAACAAACAGATAAAAAATGAGCCATTTATATTACGAAATAAAATCGAATAGTATCTACGTTAAAATATTATTAACAAATATAAAATTATACATTGTAAATATATTTAATAGTATACAATAATTTTATTTTGATAACAATAAGTTTATTGCAAATAAAGAAGATTTAAATATTTTCATATTTTTGTAATAAATATATTAAATATTTTCATATTTGTTGTAATATGAAATTAAAAAATTGTGAAACAATTATACAAAATTGGTTGTAAGAATAAAACGTTAAAAAATTGAAACAATAAGTCTATTCGATTTAAGCATATGTTGCTAATCTGCTAATATAACATAAAATAAAATAGCGGGCGATATATTTAAAAGTCGTGTCGGCCGATATATCGGAAAAAATCGGACATGTCGGCCTATATTTTACAAAATGACATAATCTATACATTTTAGAAAAACATATCGTTTTGCCCTAAAAAATGACATGTCGGAGGACATTTAAAACAATGATCTTAAGTCATAACTGGTACTTCTCTCAAAACATCTTCTTTTCCTCCTCAGATAATCTGCTAGACACCTCGTCTTCCTAGTACTAAAATAATAAGGGTTAAAACCCGTCAGATATACAGACTCGGTTAATTCTAACCTCTTTAAGGCATCAGATTGGAGCGATCGAAGCAGGAGTCAATCATTATGGAGAATTCAACTTTCAGAAAAGAGCTGGATGAATTACGGGGGAGAGGTTTGGAGTCCATGCACAAAGTAGCCCATGTAATGTGTTGAAGCAAGTTCGGGAACATTGTTGGTCAACTGTACAAAATCATCGTTGTATATCGATCGAGTGATCTCGGTGGATGGCACATAAGAGCTCAAACGTGTTCTCGAATTATCAAGCATCATAAGGGAGGATGAGCTCCTCATTCAATATTAGCAAAGTCTAGGTTGAGTTTATTGAACAAAATAAAGTAAACTAGTGGAGAGTCGAGACTGAAAGATATGGGTTGTCAATAATCTACACCAAGAGGGGGGTGATTAGGTGTTTTCAATATTCTTTGCTACTTTAAAGTTTATCTATCACAGCACAAAAGCAACACAGAAAGCACACAAGATTTATAGTGGTTCCCTACAAGACAATGTGTCTAGAGGTAGTCAACTGTCCCTCCCACCTATCTAGCAGTGTGCTAGACTAGGCAGCTTCTCCAAATATCAGATCTTTTCACTATACAGCAGATCTTACAACTAAGATCACAAAGGATCCTACCTCAGCCCTTCACACAGAAAAGCCTACACTCAGGTTATACAAACCTTACAACAATTTTCTCAGACTTTACAAGTCCTACCAAGCACTCAAATCTGTACCAAGATCCTACCAAAACTCAGGCTCACACAGAACTCTACCAATCTCAAACTCACACAGAACCCAACCAACTCAGATCTGGTACAAGATCTTACAAACTCAGGTTCACAAAGAACCCTACAGAATAGTTCAGAAATGTTTGCTGGTGTAGAAGAAAAGTCTTCAAGATGTATGCTTTGAATAGCAGACATCTTCTTCTTGCAGATGTAAGCTCAGTGAACTTGTGGATTACTGAGCCTTTCCTTTGAATCTCCTCCTCAGTTGATAGATGGACTTCTAGTATAGGAGGAAGATTCTTTCTTGTCTTCTTAGCCAAGTGATGAAGATTTTCTGCTTGTTCTCCTGTTTTGTTTTCTTGATCAGATTCAATATATTATGAGAAGAACTACTCTCTGAAATCGACAATTTCTTTCTTTTATATTCTTCTATAACTTTTCATAAAAGCCCTTTCACCATGCTTCCATAAATTACTTGATAGAATATTTGAAATAAACGGCAGAATAGATTATAATAAATGTCTTGTCGTTCTTGAAACTTGCAAAATATAGAAGTAATAATATTCTTTCTTACACATTGTGCAACAGCTATATTCTGTACAGAATATAATATTTATTACTCCTTGATTGGTGCGCAAGATGGGCGGCGTGCATATTCCCTAAATATCAATTTCCAAGAGAACCGGCGCATTAAATACTGTTCTGCAACTGTCAAGACGACAATAGTCCTTCAAGACGATATCGTCTTGATCAGTGTAAACGACAGATATTCTTCACGACGATATCGTCGACATACTTCTTTCTTCACGACCCTACTTGATTTCTCAACGAGATTGCTTCTTCTAGACGATATCGTCGAGATGTTTCCTTAGATACAATATGTCTTCAATCTTCAAGACAATATGTCTTCTTCAAGACGGTATCGTCGACGTACATCTTTCTTCAAGACTTTACATCATATTTCAACGATATTACTTCTTCTTGATGATATCGTCGAGATATTACTTCTTTTATATGACTTAGACTTTTCTTCAAGTTGATAGTCTTTCTTCAAGACGATATCGTCTTGATCTTCTAGATGATATAAGGTCATCAAACGATGTTGTCTTCATGAACCTGTCTTCATGACTTAATGAGTTATGTCTTTAACTCTACAAGAATATACCTCATCTTCAAGACGATGTCGTCGAATCATCTAGACTTAGTCTTTCTCAACGATAAGCTTTCTTCAAGACGATATCATCGAAAACTGATTCGACGATTGATACATTTCTCAACGATTCATCTGCTGAGTCTTGAGACGATATTTTACTTCGTGATTTTTATTACTTTTATAGTCTTGATACTAATGATGTAGCTTTGATGCATTTCAACGATAAGTGCATTATATCAACGATATATCCAGTCCTTGATGATTTTGTACTTAGAAAATTACTTGATATATGATTTATCTTCTGCAGTCATGAATAGAATATACAATCAGATACATAGTGCATTTATCAATGATCTGAGCACTTCTTCAAATCAGGAACATTGTTGGGCACAGTTCCCAACAGAAACCTCCATATAAAATATGGAGGGATTTGCTTTCTGGTCCTTAGGTGTGGATTGTCGTTCCAAAAATGGCAATGCGCGTGACATCCATCCGAGGGGTCAGTGTCCTCAAAGATGGGAATATCTAAACAACTTGGAAGAGGTGGTGTCAGTAAGAGGAGAGAAGTATTTGTGATGCGAGTGGATTCGATGGTGATCAAGTCAGAGGGAGGCGATCTCAGGGTAGTTTCATGGCCTTGACATAAGATGTAGAGAATGTCAGCCAATGATGCCTCCAAACTGTCTATGCAGGATAAGATATGTGATAATGTAATCAAGTTTCTTGAGTTTAGCTGACATTGCACAGGTGAATGTCATAGAGGAAGAGGGTAGAAACCCAAGTACAGGAATTGATGCATCGATTGGAGCAAATGTGAGGTCGCTCGCATTGTCATGCGGCTGAAACGGGGATGCAAATCCAAGCAAAACGTAGAGCTGATCAAGATTAGGTAGCATGGTGCACTTGAGGAGACGTCGAATCGTTAAAACGGATCGATCGAGATAGTGTGGATAACATGAGCCAGACTTGTAACAGAACCTTCAGGCTGCCGGGCTGGTATATCAGAGTCATCGGAAAGGGCACATGCATTGATGAAGTGGACAAAATTAGTGCAGGAGAAGAACCGTCAAATTGGGTAGATAAGGCATGAATGATTTGTTATCACGGGTCGAGCAAGAAATTGCCCCGCCATAAGTCAATGCAGGTCGGATCCGTTTGGTACAGCCGTACAGGCACGATACAGGCAGTGACAAGCATAGATACAATCTTGGGATCAATCAGTCCATGCAATCGGCTGACGGAAGGTGTCGTTTGTGGCCAAAGTAGCAACGATCATCTATGAAACACGAATACTTCCAATGGCCTTACGTATCGTATCTGAAACATTTGGGAGTCATGAAACTCTCGGAAACCCACCCCCGAAACTCTTGGAAACTTTTAATTTTAGATTTAAAAAATTCATACATTCACGGATACTTTCAGATACTAACAAATACGCCTGAGTATGCTCGAAAATGCCTCAAAATTATGTGTTTTGTGATGGTGACATGGAGAAAGACATGTGAAAGATAAAAGGTTGAATGATAATGGGTGAGATTCAATTGATTACATACTTTTATACATAGCTCCTATTTAGGATATGATATATTTTTGTGGCGCATAAACCTTGTTTAATATATGATATGTGAGATATAATAATGAAAAAAATGAAGAAAACATGAATGACACATATCTTTATATTAATTTGTAATTATATTTAAATAATTAAATTTTCAAAAATGTATCCTAGGTCTTATGAAAATCACATTTTCTGTATCCGTATCGTATCATGTACCCCATCCCCGTGTACATAGACGATCGTGATATGCTAGGTAGACGGCAACAAAGCAAATGCGAATGCATTGGAAAGGTTGGCGGGGCAATACGGCAGGTCACACTAAGTTATTGAGAACAGAAATGGAAGAGGGCAAGATTTGTTTAAAATAACAATAATATCACCATATTTTGATCACTCCAATTAAATATGTTTGAATATTCAAATATTTCATGATTCCGACCTTCGTTATCAGCGATTTAGTATATAGAATCATGATCATGCCATATTCGATTTCAACTTTCCTGATCTGAAATTACGACCAATAGTAGCATTTTTGTGATTTTTTGCGATCATGATCAGCACACAATATGAACCCTGAATCAGCAGGGAGAACCTCAATGATAGACTCGATCAACAAGGGAGCCAAAGAAGGCGTGAACTTAAAAATAGGTAATGTTAGTAGAGTTGAAAAGAGAAAATTTGGTGGAAAGCAAAATAAGATGCACTGGGAAGGGTTACTTTCACATCCCCGGTAGCCTAAATATAGAAGGAAGAGAGAATATTGATTAACAAAATTAAGGTTGCTCTCCCCGGCTGTACATCCAGTAAGGTCGCATGAGTTGAAGGACATAAGTGTTTGAAAAGGTAAACCATGAAAATTTTAGTAAGAGCCGGTATCTCTCCTCATATTATAGTGGAAACTGAAATTATATGTCAAACACCATGTCCAAATGTCGTTGCCATAGACGTAGCTCGAACCACTCATGATGATAGTGACAAGAGAAGTTGGAGACCTTCAATGGAGGGAGGAAGCGCTCGACTACAAGAGATGGCAGCAGATGTACTGCGGAGAGGAAGAAAACATGAAATAATGATGTTTCTCAACTCTATAAGAGGAATACAGTGATGGTAGTTGTGTTCGATTGTAGGAGATGACATGCTGCAAGAGTTGATAATAATGATTGAAAACCTTTTGGATGAAGACGCTCTCGGCTGTATAAAGAGGAAAGTCTACAGTGACATGGAAAAAGAGGACTATCACTGGGTGCGGTTAGAGAGAGCTGCGACTTCGCTGGAGGAGAGGAAACTGCAAGCTTCTACGATTTTCTGCGCATCATCAAAGGAGTGGGTGAAAGGATCATGAGAAGAGGTTGTCCAACGGTTTATGTAGGTGAACATTTTGGCATGGAATACGTTCTCCACGATTGTAGGCAAAACATTACATCAGTGTAATGGATGAACAAGGAGGAAGAAGTGGGGTGCAACGAAGGAAGGGAATACATTCCGGAGACGGTAGCAGGGAACAACCTTCAAGATCAAGAGCGACTATGATGGGAGGAAGCCTTCTCACCAACGTGAGGAAGCCTTCTGGGTGACGAGAGGAAACCTTCTCTACGAAGGAAGGAAGTCTCGTCTTCTAAGTGGTAGGAGTAGATGGAAGAGAAGACTTTTGTGATAGATTGGCAGTTAGGGAGTAAAAGCTCTGATACCAAGTAAGAGTGGAAAAGAATCACTTTCTATTATTCATCAAACATTATGCATACATAAGTATGTGTGTGTGTTTGTTTACATATAGGGCCGTTCACCGGGACCATCCCTGTAAATACACAAAATTACAGGTTGTCCCCCTCTATCTTTTGAAATTACAAAAACCTAGTAGGCTTAGAGGGGAGGTTTATATAATTTCAAAAGATAGAGGGGTGCAACCTGTAATTATGCAAACTCGGGGGAGATTTGGGTAATTAACAGTATGCAAGTATATATGAGTCCTCTTTTTAGGGTTGTACAAATAACTAAATGCATATTTAAAAAGGGCAAACAAGTGCAGTAAATTGTGGGCATGAAGCATGTAGTGAAGCACTGAGCACAAGAGGAAGAGAGCATGCGTGGGAGCCAACATGAATGTGCAGTATGAATGGGAGAGGAGATGGTGCAACACACGTGGGTGCTACTGCAACTTGATGACAAGCTCGAGGACAAGCTTGATGACAAACTCGAGGACAAACTTGATCTCAATGGGGGAGGAGATGTTAAGGGTTCACAATAGACGTACCAACGATGAGCAAAACCACGCAAGGACTAAGTGAGCCTTTCTAGTATCTTTTTGCACTATTTTATTATTCATATGCATTACTAATATTTTATTCAAAGTTGTGAAGCCTTGTGGGGGGCATTTTGGATATTCAGCAAGAATAAGGTCTCACCTTATTTGAGGCATTTTGACTTGAATGGAATGGCAGGAAATTATAATCAAATCGTTTTCCTCTCACTTTTCTTACTATCTCTCCCTTTTTCTCGTACCTAGCTGACCCTCCTTAGGCTCGCACCAACCGATCCCCCATCCGACAGCGTCAGATCTCGCACGCTACAGCCCTCCCTAAACGTCGGACCCCGCTGCCTTTGTCTCCCATGTTGCTGCCTCCACAGATCCCATGTGATCAAAGAAGAGGAACTCCAATCTCTTCTGCGCGACAACATACGTGATCTCAATCAGGAGTCTGTATCAAAATCTATACTAAATTTCCTGAAAAGTTCCTGGATTATTCTAGAAGGATTGAGAGTTTTGGAGCTCAAAATTTTCAGGAAAAATTTTCTTACACTATGGCATTGATGCTCCTAAAAGCTTTTTCTAGAAAATTTGCCTAACAGTAGGGTTTTTGTAGCCAAGATCCTACTTGGTAATAAGGAGATTTGGTGATGGACAATGTTTAAATTGGTTAAATATCCACTGAATAAGTAAAATAGGACTATGGAGAAAATGTTCAAAAAATAGATGACTTAGAATTAGCAGAGCAAAGATTTTGTATGATAAGCAATTTTAATGGGTTTGTATGAACAATTATTATTGGGTGACCAAGATATTTCCCACAATGAGCGTTTTAAGTATCTGGGATCGATAATTCAAAAAGATGGAGGTGTAGATAAAGATGTGATACATAGAATCCAAGCAGGTTGGTTGAAGTGGAGAGGCGTGTCTGGGATCTTATGTGATCGTTAAGTACCATTAAAACTTAAAGGCAAGTTTTACCGTACTGCAATTAGGTCAGCAATGCTCTACGTTACTGAGTATTGAGCAGTGAATGGTGTACATGAGCAAAAAATGGGAGTTGTGGAGATGAGAATGCTTAGGTGGATGTGTGGTTACACGAGATTGGATAAAATTAGGAATGAATGTATCAGGGATAAGACCGGAGTGGCGCCAATTGTAGAAAAGATGCCAGAAGCTCGTTTAAGATGGTTCGGACATGTACATAGGAGACCATTAGAGACACCTGTTAGGCGTTGTAAGAGTTTAGTCACTAGGCTATTGGGTTATTGTTCGTGTTTATTATTTTATATATTTCCGTATTTGTCTCACCTCACCTGTTTGAGGTTTGGACTCGTGTTTCCTTTATATAACCCTATTGGGCTCAATAATAGAAAGATCTTTTTTCTCTCCCTATCGGTTTCTACTTGGTATCAGAGGGACCGATCCCCCCCCTGCCGACACCCGCGTCTGCCCTAGCCTCCTCCTCCTCCGTCGGAATGTAAGCATCCCGCTTCCGATACCGCCTCCCGCATCCACTGCCGATCCCGATACCGCATCCCGCATCCGCTGACGGTACCGCCTCCCGCTAGTGCAGCCGCTCCCGCTTACGCTGTCGCTGCCGCACCCGCTCCCGCCTGTCGCTGCCGCTCCCGCATCCACTGCCCCTGTCGCTACTACAGCCGATCCCGCTGTCTCTACTACAGCCGCTCCTGATCCCGTATCCGATCCCGCTGTCGCTACTACAGCCGCTCCTGATCCCGTATTCCTCTTTCACCTCAATGCCCTAGATTCTCTACCTTCCTCTCTTTCATTTTCGTGGTCTTTGGAGATGGGATCCCCCCCTTTCACGTAAAGGTTTATTCCCCTTGCTTCCGTTGGGGCTTCTTCCCCTTCCTTTCGCATTGTTCTTGATCCCTCTCCATGGATTCATCGAATGAAGGCTTTGCCCGTCGAATCACCACCACCCTTCTCAATGAGAAGAACTTCATTGCTTGGTCCAACTCCGTGCGTGTCCATCTCGCCGGACATGACAAACTTGATTGGCTTGAACCTAATGGGGTTCCTAAGCCCGCAGAAGACAAGGCCGCCCGTCAGTGGCGCACTGAAAATTTCAAGATTCTCGGATGGCTCCAATGCTCAATGGAGCCCCGCATTTATGAGCAGTTTATGCGTTTTGATTCTGTTCCGTCTCTTTGGGCTGCCTTGACTCGGACTTATGGGCACACTCGTGTGGATACGCGGATTTACTCTGTCTTCCAGGAGATCTCCACTGCTCGTCAAGGTGATCGCTCTGTGCATGAGTATTTCACTTTTCTTTCTGGCCGCTTCCAAGAACTTTCTGATCTTGAGCCGCTCACTGCTTTTCCTCATGCTGAGGATATGCTGGTTGCCAAGAGGCGTCAGGAAAAGCGTGAGACCTACAAGTTCCTGATGGGATTACGACCAGAGTTTGAGCAGATTAGGGTTCAAATTGTCAGCATGAACCCTCTTTCGGATATTTTGGATGCCTACTCTATGGTGGAGGAACATGAGCGCCGGGCTCGTTTGACTGCTCCTCCTGTTCCGGCCTTACCCCCCCCCCCCCCCCCCCCCCCTCCGGACCAGATGGCCCTTGCTTCGAGCCGCACTCCCTCGGCCCGAGGGGGGCGTTCTTCTGCCCCCCGGGGTCGAGCTAGTGGACGCGGGAGCCCGTTCGCCTCTGTTCAGTGTCAGCATTGTCTCCGGACCGGCCATGAGAAGTCAAGATGTTGGTTGCTCTTTCCTCACCTTCGCCCGCAGTCCACTGCTCCGCGCACGGCGGCCGCTGCTTCTTCTGACCTTACTTGCCAGCCTGGATCCTCTGCTCCGTCTGAGACCTCCTCTGCTGACTGGAGTCAACTTATGGCTCAAGTTCAGGAACTTCAGTCCCAGCTTCAGCTTCAGAAGCCGTCGTCCACTTCAGCATCTGCCTCAGGTACTTCGACGGCCCTACAGGTCACCAAAGCGGGACCTACCTCACCATGGGTGATAGATTCTGGTGCCACTGATCACATGACAGGTGAGCCCCAGTTACTCTCTTCCCTTGTGCCTTCGGGTGTCCATCGCCAGGTTCGTCTTGCTGATGGCTCTGTGACACCCATTCTTCACCAGGGCACGGCTCACTTATCTCCCTCCTTTTCGTTGGACTCTGTCCTCCATGTTCCCAAATTTACTTTAAATCTTTTATCTGTTAGTCAATTGACTCGCTCCTTACACTGCTCGGTGACTTTCTTCCCTTCTGGTTGTGTTTTTCAGGACCTGACCACGAGGAAGACTTTTGGCTACGGCCGTGAGCGCGACGGGCTTTACCAGTTGGATCTTCCTCCTCCTCTTCCACCATCGACCAGTCTCCCCTCGCCGACCTGCGCCGCTGCTACTACCGCTCCTGCTCTCTGGCATGCCAGACTAGGACACGCCAGTCCTAAGATTGTATCATCTCTGTTTCCGAGTGTCACTTTCGGGCACTCTTTTCAGTGTGATGTGTGTGAACTCAGCAAACACACACGCACTTCCTATCCTGTTTCTGTTTCCCGTACTTCAGCACCTTTTGATATTGTTCACTCGGATGTTTGGGGCCCTGCCCCGGTTGTATCTTATGATGGATTTCGGTATTTTGTTTCCTTCATTGATGATTTTACTAGATGTTGTTGGCTCTATCTCATGCATTCTAAATCTGAAGTTTTTGATTTATATGTTCAATTTTCGGCGATGGTTACTACCCAATTTTCCTCTCGTATTCGTGTCCTCCGCTCCGATAACGGGGGGGAGTACACTTCGTCCCCCCTTACTAATTTCCTTGCCAGCCAAGGAACTCTTCACCAATTCTCCTGTCCTTATACCCCGGAACAGAATGGTCTGGCGGAACGCAAGAACCGCCATCTCCTGAATGTCACCCGGTGCCTCCTTCGTGGGTCTCATATCCCCAAGTCTTTCTGGAGTGCTGCCCTCCTTACGGGCACCTTCCTGGTTAACCGGCTGCCATGCCAGCCTCTTCAGGGGCGTGTTCCCCTTAGTCTCCTCTCTCCCAGCCGCCCCCTATTTCCCGTTCCACTACGGGTGTGGGTGTTCGGGTGTGTTTGCTTTGTCCAGGATCGTAGCCCCACTCGGACTAAGCTGGATAACAAAGCGATCCGCTGCGTCTTTTTGGGCTATTCCTCCTCGTCCAAGGGGTACCGGTGCTTTGACCCCTGCTCTCGCAGGACGTTTCACACTTTGGATGTCACGTTCTTTGAAGACGTTCCGTTCTACTCCCCTCCTTCCTCTCCCGTTGACGCCCATGTGCCACCCTCTCCACCACCACAGCCTGCTCCGGTTCCCCTTACACCAGTCTCCATTGCTCCCATTCCCGAGTCCGTTCCCCTACATCAGTATTCTCGTGCCCCCCGTGGTCCTTCCCACATTCACCCCATCCTTCGGGATCCACTGGTTGCACCCAGCTCACGGGAGCTGGTGCCGCTTCCTCCGGCAGGTGACACTCCTTCTCTTGATTTACCTATTGCTATTCGCAAAGGTAAGTGTTTACCTGTTACTGCTCACCCTTTGTCTAGTTTTGTGTCCTATCAGCGCCTCTCACAGGGTTACCGAGCTTACCTCTCCGCCACCGACCAGATTCGTATTCCCCAGTCGACTACTGAGGCTCTCCAGCATCCTGAGTGGGTGACAGCCATGGAGGCTGAGATGTCTGCCTTACACAAGACTGGGACCTGGCGTCTTGTTCCGCTACCTGCCGGCAAGCGGACTGTTGGTTGCCGTTGGATCTATACTGTCAAGTATAATGCTGATGGATCTTTGGACCGCTACAAGGCGCGTCTCGTTGCGAAGGGATTCACCCAGACTCCGGATGATTACGGGGTGACCTTTGCCTCTGTCGCCAAGCTGACAACTGTTCGCCTCCTTATCTCCCTTGCTACCTGCCATAGGTGGCCTCTTCATCAGCTAGATGTGAAGAATGCCTTCCTCAATGGCGATTTGGTTGAGGAAATTTATATGGACCCGCCGCCCGGGTACAAACTTCAGGGGGAGTATTTGGGTCGTGTGTGCCTCTTGCAGAAGTCCCTATATGGGCTGAAGCAGTCCCCTCGGGCGTGGTTTGAACGTTTCGGCTCTGTTGTGCTTCAGGCTGGGTTCACCAGATGTCATGCCGATCATACTTGCTTTGTTCGGACTGCAGCGGATGGCCGTAGAGTCATTATTCTGGTCTATGTGGATGACATCATCCTTACCGGCGACGACAACTCTGGAATAACTCAGATCAAAGAAGTCCTTCGAAAGGCGTTTGAAGTCAAAGATTTGGGACCTCTAAAGTACATTCTCGAAATTGAAGTTGATAGATCTCACCAGGGGATTTCTTTGTCTCAGCGCAAGTACACCCTTGACCTCTTGAGTGATACTGGTCTTCTTGGGTGCTCCCCAGTATCTACTCCCATGGACCCGAAACACCGCTTGCACGCCGAATCTGGCGAACCTCTCACTGATCCTGGCAGATACCAGCGACTTGTTGGAAGACTCATCTACTTGACCAATACTCGTCCTGATATTAGTTTTGCTGTGAGCATTGTCAGTCAGTTCATGCATGCTCCCCGGACCGCTCACCTTGATGCTGTATTACGGATCCTTCACTACTTGAAGGGATCACCTGGCCTCGGCCTCTTCTACCGTTCATCGCCATCCACAGATCTTTCATGTTACACCGACTCTGACTATGCTGGCTCCCTCACTGATCGTCGATCTACTTCTGGGATGTGCACGTTCTATGGTGGCAATCTTATTTCCTGGAAGAGCAAGAAGCAGAGCGTTGTATCTCGTTCCTCTGCTGAGGCTGAGTACAGAGCTATGGCCCATGGCGCCACTGAGCTCCTCTGGATTCGTACTCTCTTGACTGAGCTTGGTTTTCCTCCTACCTGCTCTTCAACGTTGGCTTGTGACAATCAGTCTGCTCTCATGCTTGCTTCTGATTCTGTCTTGCACGAGCGGACAAAGCATATTGAGGTGGACATTCACTTTCTCAGGGAGCACATCCGCTCAGGGATTCTTTCTGCCTCGTATGTTCCCTCTGATGATCAGATTGCGGATGCCTTTACTAAGGCTGTTGGACCTTCCCGACATCTCTCCACTTATGGCAAGCTGGGCTTGCTTGATATCTTCGCTCCAGCTTGAGGGGGAGTATTGGGTTATTGTTCGTGTTTATTATTTTATGTATTTCCATATTTGTCCCACCTCACCTGTTTGAGGTTTGGACTCGTTGTGTTTCCTTTATATAACCCTATTGGGCTCAATAATAGAAAGATCTTTTTTCTCTCCCTATCGGTTTCTACTTAGGCATGTTAAACGGGGGAGAGGTAGACCAAAAAAGACTTAGAATGAAACTATAAGGAAAGATATGATGTACTTAGGCATTAGTGAGGCTATGATTAAAGATATGGCGTGTAGAGATTATTATTAGTGTTATTTCCTATAAGGTGGCTTAGTCCCACTTTGTCTGTCCGTGTTAGGTCTCACTTGTAACTCGTATATAAACCCTCTATGGATGAATAAATAGTATGACTCAATTTTCTCCTTTCAACATGCTATCAGAGCCGTAGGGTTTCTCCCACGGGCTCTCGTTTCCGATCCACCACCTCCTCACGTCTCCGCTGCCGTCGTTGATCTCACAGCAAAAGAGTGTGTCGTCCTCGTTGATCGTCAAGCGACCGCGCCAGCCCGCGCGCATCCGCGTCTTCCGCCAGCCCGCGCGCGTCAGCACCTTCCGCAAGCCGCAGCCCGCAGCCCTTCTGACTTCCCCAACACGCAGCTTCCTCCAGCCCGCAGCTTCCCCCACCCCGCAGCTTCCTCCTGCCCACAACACTTCCTCCAGCCCGCAGCTTCCTCCAGCCCGCAGCTCTTACAACCATCCGCAGTCCACCTAGCCACAACTCTACCCTCCGTCAGCAGCAGCGCTTCTTTTTTGGCACCGAAAATGTGGCCCTAATCTGATGGCATTTGCGGTGTTGCCCTATCTTGGAGGCTCCTGCATGATCGTGGTGTCGTTCCTCACTCTTTGAGGCAACCCTAGTTTCTATCTAGGTATTTGTCGTGTTCCTTCTTTGGCTCCTTGATTTCTATTCATGTACCATCATGTCGGGGACGGACGACTCTACCTCACTCTCTTCCGGTGCCGACGTTTCCTCAGCCACTGTGATGTCTAGTAGCTCCACTCGAACCGTTCATGACCACAATACTCCTCAAATCACGACGATACGTTTGGACGGCTCAAATTTTCTTCCATGGTCTCGGGTTATTACTCTAGCCTTGAAGAGTCGGCGGTTGTTAGGTTATGTTCAGGGCATGATTCCGACACCTGCCCCGGGTTCTTCTGACTGGGCCCAATAAGAATCTGAGAATTCCCTCGTTATGTCTTGACTGACTAACTCCATGACTGACTCTATTGCCCGGAATTATCTCTTTTTAGAGACCTCCGCAGATATTTGGAAGAGGGTTGAGGCCACTTACTCCTGTCGGGGCAACGCCACCCAGATTTATCAGCTGCGGCGGAAGATTTTTCGTCTTCGTCAAGGTGATCGTCCTCCCTCTGTCTATTACCTGGAGTTCACTCAGCTGTATCAAGGGTATGATCACTTCGACCATCTCACTCGCACGTCTCCTGCGGATGAGCTCCTTGTCCGAGCTCGTGAAGACAGGGACCGCGTTTTTGAGTTTCTTCATGGTCTGCATCAGGATTTTGATCAGATCAGTGTTCAGATCCTTGGACGCACTCCTCTGCCCTCTCTTTCGGAGGTTTTCAGTCTCGTTAAACAAGAATTTGATAGGCAATAGACATGGACTCCTGATGCAGCTCCGGATGGTTCTACCCTGGCTGTTCAGTTTGACAGTAGAGCTCCTCGAGATTCCAGGCCCAAGTCCCTTGACAAAGATCACTTGCTATGTGATTACTGCGGGAAGTCTCGTCATACCCGGGCCACCTGTTTTCGTCTCCATGGTTTTCCTACGCCCCGTGGGGGTTCTCTACTGCGTGGCGGTCGTGGGTCTGGTCGCTCCCAAGGTGGCTCTACTCAGTTCCGCTCTGCCCACCTGTCTAGCCTGCCCCTCCTCTGGCTTTATCTGCTGATGAGATCCATGCCTTCCGCCGCCTGATGCAGGGCCAGTCTCTGGAGTCTTTTGTGTCCTCGTCTTCCTATGCCCATCAGGGGCTTTCGGGTGCTCATAATGCATCTTCTCGTCCCTCTACTCACTGGATTATTGATTCTGGAGCCACGGATCATATGACCGGCTCTCCTACAGGTTTTGTGTCTTACCTTCCTTTGTCTGGTAGGGACAAAGTGAGCATTGCGGATGGTTCCATGTCCCCGATTGTTGGGAAAGGAACCATATCCTGCTCCTCTCTCACTTTTTCTTCTGTCCTTCATGTACCCAAATTTACTCGCAACGTTCTCTCCATTAGTCATTTGACTAACTCTATGAATTACTCTGACATTTTTTCTGAGAGTGCACAATGATATCTCTGAGTATTCTCTAGAGGGGGTGAATGGAGATTTAAATATTTTCTTCAAATATAGCACAACAATAAATTAATCAAACAACTATGCATTCAGATTATCAGTCCAGAATAAAATAAACACAGATTGCAGAAATAAAAGCAAGTAAAGGGACAGCACAGAAATTCACAGCACAAGGACAAGAGCTATAGTGGTTCCCCGAAATATGGGTACATCCACTCTTCTACCACCTTGATCGGAATACACTATCCAGTGCCTGAGTCTTTTGAGAAGGAGGCTCTTAGAACCACTGAGTCTTTTAGTAAGAAAACTCTTAGAACCAACAACTGAAACTTTTGGTAAGGAGATTCTTAGAATCAAGGACTGAATCTTTTGATAAGGAGACTCTTAGAATCAATCTAGATCTTTTGATAAGGAGATCTTGAACCACTGAATCTTTTAGAGAGGGATTCTAAAAACTCTTTACTTAAATTACAATACATAACAGAAAGAGTAAAATGGAGAAGAAGAAGAAGATAAAGAATGTTCTTCTGAATGAATCCACCTTCAGCAATCACTGAGGATTCGGCAATAAATGGTTGTTGATGGATATCTATTTCAGTAAATGAGTCATTGCTGAGAAAGAGAGTTGCAAGGACTGTTCAAGCTTTTGATCCACACAATCTCTGTATTGTTATAGACTTCTTGTCGTGTGAGAAGAAGAAGATGAAGCCTGTGTATTATTCCTGTACAGAGATTTCTTATTTCTGAGAGAGAGAGAGAGCTTCAGGAAGAGGAAGAAGATGAATAATAGAATTAGTTGTGTAAGAAAGAGCCAAAGCTTGTATATACCTTTCTGTGTATCAAATACAATGTATGAATACAAATATATAGGAGGGAGAAAGAGAGGAAATCCTTATACATGGTGTGGGACTAAAGAGAAGAGGGAGAAATAAGAAAATAAAAAGGCTCCAATATGGGCTTTTACATGGGCTTTTCTAACCCCCTCCCCCCCCCCCCCCCCCCCCCCCACGCAAGTTGGAGCGTACAAGTCGTAGGCACCCAACTTGGACAGGAATGGATAAAAGAGCGTACTTGGTAGGGCCTTGGTGAGAATATCAGCAACTTGGTCAGTACCCAGAACGTGCTTTAATTCAATCTTCTTCATTTGAACTTTCTCCCGGATGAAGTGACAGTCCACTTCAATGTGTTTTGTTCTTTCGTGGAAGACCAGGTTCTTAGCTATGTGTATAGCAGTTTGACTGTCACATAGTAAGATAGCGGGTGAGGAAAGTTTTACTCTTAGATCAGCAAGGAGACTTTCAAGCCAAGTGAGTTCAGAAACAACGGATGCCATCGAATGGTATTCTGCCTCAGCTGAAGATCGAGCAACCACAGCTTGTTTCTTACTACGCTAGGTAAAAAGGTGACCTCCAAAGTAGGTACAAAATCCACTAGTAGACCATCGATCATCTAGGGACCCAGCATAATCTGCATCAGAATACGCAACCAATGTTGGAGTAGAAGACGAGGTTTTGTATACCATCCCTTGACCAGGGGCTGTTTTCAGATATCTTAGGATGCGTTCGACTGCCTGAAGGTGTGACGTTCAAGGGGAATGCATAAATCAGCTGACAACCCAAACAGCAAAGGATATATCTGGTCTCGTGACTGTTAGGTAAATTAGTTTCCCAACAAGTCATCGATAGTACTCTGGATTTGGAAGAGCAAGGTCATTATCAGAGGCATGTGCACACAGTTTGTGATTAACATCCATAGGAGTGTTAATCGGCTTGCATCCAGAGTAGCCATCATCCTGAAGAAGATCGAGACAGTACTTCCGTTGAGAGAGGACAAGTCCATCAGGACGTCTCGCGATCTCAAGACCAAGGAAGAATCGAAAGTTCCCCAGATCTTTTGTTTGAAAAACAGAGCTAAGGTGCTGTTTGACCGCTTGTATCCCCTTTGAGTCATTTCTAGTATTTAAAATGTCATCAACATAAGCCAGCAAAAGAACTGTTCCTGTTGTTCGATGTCGATTGAACAGGGAGAAGTCGGCCGAGCTGTGAGTAAAACCAACCTCCCGAACAGCCTTACAGAACTTGTCAAACCATGCCCGAGGGGATTGTTTGAGACCATAGATTGACTTCTTGAGATGACAGACTCGGGACTCCCCCGTGGTCTCAAACCCGGGAGGTTGTTGCATGTAGACTGTTTCTTGTAGATCACCATTTAAGAAAGCATTCTTGATATCCAGTTGATGTAAGGGTCATCGATGATGCACAGCTACGGAGAGGAGAACACGAACTGTGTTGAGCTTGGCCACTGGAGAGAATGTTTCCTCATAATCGAGACCGTGTTGTTGGGTAAAGTCACACGCCACCAGTCGGGCTTTCAGTCGGTCAATGGTCCCATCTGGAGCATGCTTGATGACAAAGACCTATTTGCACCCAACTGGAGTCTGGTCTAGAGGGAGAGGAACCAGGTTCCATGTCTGGTTAGCCCAGAGGGCTATCATTTCTTCGTCCATGGCTGCCCGCCAGCCTGGATGTTGGAGAGCCTCCTGCACAGAGTTAGGTATAGAAATAGAGGATAATGAAGTAGCAAATGTTTGAAGGTGTGGGGAGAGGCAATGTAAGGATACATAATTCGTCAAGGGATGAGCGGTGGAGACCGGTGCCGGATCAGCAGAGCGCAGAGTGTTAGAGGTCGAAGCCGACTGTATTGGGGCAACGGAGCGAGGAGGGCGACGAGTGTAGACATGAATAAGAGGTGGTTTCTGGAGAGCTGGAGCAGGGTCAGGAAGGAGTAATGGTAGAGGAGTGGTAACGGGAACGACAGGTCTTGGGAAGGATGGTGGAGGAATAGGTGTGGTTGTTGTGGAAAAGAAAGGTTGGTCTTCCTGAAAGGTAACATCTGCAGAAATAGTGACTTTTCGGGTAGCAGGAGAATAACAGGCGTAGCCTTTCTGAGTACGAGAATAGCCGACGAATACGTGTTTGGCTGCTCGGGGATCCAACTTGTCCTTAGACGGGCCAAGTATGTGGATGTAGCAAGTACAACCAAATATCCGGGGTTTGAGAGAGAATGCCGGAGTGGAGGAAAAAAGGAGGCTAAACGGAGTAGCATTTTTTAGAACGGAGGAAGGGAGACGGTTACTGAGATAACATGTTGTGGACAGTGCGAAGTTCCAATAGGTTTTGGGTACTTGCATATGGATCATGAGAGACCGAGCAACATCGAGGAGATGTCTATTTTTCCGTTCAGCAATGTCGTTTTGTTGTGGAGTGTAGGCACATGACGTATAGTGAATGATCCCAAATTCAGAGCAGAGATAGCAAATTCGTGACTCGTATATTCGCGAGCATTATCTGTCCGGAGTGTTTTTATATTTTCGGAAAACTGCGTGCGAATTTCAAGGATGAAAGCCCGAAACACACGGGGAAGCTCGGAGCGATCACGAAGTAAATATAACCATGTTGTGCGAGAATAATCATTAATAAAGGTGATGAAATATCTATAACCAGATATACTAGTGATTTGTACGGGCCCCAAACATCGGAATGCACTAAAACAAAAGGAGCAGAGTTCCGAGTACAATGAGGGGGGAAAGAGGAACGATATTGTTTGCCTAGAATACATGATTCACACTGAAAAGCAGAAAGAGAGATATCTGGAAGGGCCTTCTGAAGGACTGGGAGAGGGGCATGCCCAAGACGCCGATGCCAATCAACGGAGGAGACTGAGGAGAGGATGGTAGGAGAAGCATCAAGAAGGTAGAGCCCGTTTTGCAGTCGTCCCTTACCAATGATATTCTGCGTCTGTAGATCCTGTATCAGAAAAGAGGAAGAGGTGAATGTTACTGAGCAATCCAAATCGGTAGTAAGGCGACTAACAGACAGTAAATTTAATGGGGAACCCGGAACATGAAGAGCCGAGCGTAGTGAGAGAAGAATTGAGAGGGATATCAGTAGAGCTGGAGACGGGGACGATGTCGCCATTAGCTACTGTGATGTACTTAGGATGAGGAGCATCCAAGTAGTGATGTGGTGGTAACGAGGTGATATGGTGGGTAGCACCTGAATCCACTATCCACCGCGGACTAGTGGAGAGACAAGCGATACCTTCATTGGAGATGGAGGCGACGGAGGCAGGTGGATGGCGGAGCATGCCTTGAAGTTGCTGGAGCTGGAGGCGAACTGCGTCAAGATCAGCACGAGTGGCAGAAGGATTGTCAGCGGCAATATGAGCAGTAGGTTGAGGAGGACCATGCTTGCGGTAGCAGGTCGCCTCAAGATGGCCATCCTTTCCGCAGAACGTACACTTAAGACGTGGTCGGCCTCCCCGACCCCCGCCTCGGGAGCCTGACCGTCCTCCACGAGTAGCGGGAGGGAGAGGAAGTAATGGTGCAGACGAGTGCTGGAGAAGGACCGGTGAGGGAGGTCCAATAGTATCCGGAGGCGGTGAGACTTTGAGCAACATGGAGCACACATCAGATAATTACGGGGTTGTAGCCGATGAGAGGATCTGCGCCCAAATACTCTGAAGGTGAAGTGGGACACGAGCCATCATCATGGCAATGCACACAGCCTCTTTTTGAGCGCGTTGAGCTGCTAGATCTGTAGTAGAGGGTTGATGTTGTATCCATGCTTCTGCGAGAGTCTTGGCCCGAGCAACAAATGAGGTTAAGTCAACCGCCCCGCCAGTGTCAAGGGTTTGAAGCTCGGTAAACAAGTGTTAAAGGCTTTCCTTGTCGGAGTACAAGGAGTGGAGTTCCTCCCACATTGCCTTGGCCGTCTCGTGATACATGGTCATGCGGTAAGGTTCGTCATCAAGGGAGTTGAGAAGCCATGTCTGAACCCGACCATCGTTACGCAGCCAGTCATCAGTAGGAACAGATGGGGGGTCCCTAGTGAGATGAGACAGAAGTCCCTTGGACTGAAGAACTCGTCTGACAGATGCACCCACTCGACGAAATTTTTCTTCCCAATCAGGGAGATGGTGGTGATTCTTAGTTCGTCGCGCAGTTCAGGAGTGGGAAGCAAGCTGGCTGCAGGAGAGGTAGCGGTCTGTCCCTCTGGATGCACGGAGGGATCACTGGAGGAACCCATTTCAGAGAGGTCGGCAAGGCTGAGAGGATCTCTGCTAAAGAGGAGCTCGATGTTGGAGACCGTTTGAGGGAGATCGTTGCTAGAGGCGGCGGCAGGGAGGAGGTCGCTGCTGAGGGAGATCGCTGGAGGGCAGACCGCAGGAAGGAGGTCGCACGACCTCAAGGAGCTCGGCAGAGAGAGCTCGGTAGAGGGAGATCGGTAGTCCAATGGAGGCGAGCTCGGCAGTGATCCTGTGAACAGGAGACCGCTGGGCAGGAGACCGATTGGGAGATCGCGTGATCAGAGAGGGATCGGCCGATGAAGACCGGTCAGTGAGCTGCGAGCAGGAGGAGACCGCAGTTGGAGCAGGAGAGGGAGATCGGCCGATGAGACCGCAGCTGGAGCTCGGGAGTTCTGCGGTTGGAGACCGCAGGAGGAGCTTGAGAAGTGTTGCGAGGAGAAGCCCGGGAGATCGCTGCGAGGAGGAGCACGGGAGACCGCTGCGAAGAGATCGCTGCGAGGAGGAGCTTGGGAGACCGCTATGTGGAGGTCGCTGCGAGGAGGAGCTCGGGATACCGCTGCGAGGAGCAGGAGACCGTTGTAGGAGACCGCTGCGAGGAGCTCGGGAGATCGCTGGATCAAAGAGAGCTAGGGAGAGGCGGGGCCCACGTGTCAGAGAGGAGCAGGCTATAAGAGAGCCAAAGAGGAGAGGAGAGGAAGCTGGAAGCAGAGCTGGCAGCAGGGGGGAGCGGTCACAAAAAATGAGACCGCGAGAGCTCGCTAAGAGGGGGGCGGTCACAAAAAAATGGGAGACCGCAATTTTTGGACCGATTCCTCTGATACCATGTAAGAAAGAGCCAAAACTTGTATATACCTTTCTGTGTATCAAATACAATGTATGAATACAAATATATAGGAGGGAGAAAGAGAAAGGAAATTCTTATACATGATGTGAGACTAAAGAGAAGAGGGAGAAATAAGAAAATAAAAAGGCTGCAATATGGGCTTTTACATGGGCTTTTCAAACAAGTTGTCTTGTCAATCTTCCTGAGTCCCCTTATTCTTCTGTCGAAATCAACTTTGAAATTCTTTCCTCTTTTGTTGTATCCTTAATAGGAATGTCCAATGAATAATAATATCCTCCTTCTATTTTGATTGACTGTCCGTCAATCTCAAGTTGAATATAATCTAGAATTAGCTTTATTGTGACTTTGTAGACTTCCTTTCCATTCTTGGATATAATCGATTCGTTAAAGATCAAATCAATTCCATGTATAACCTCTGAATCACTTTTAGAAAAGAATAAAGGAGAATTTCTATTTCTGTTTGTATTCGACGTAGTGTCGAATACATTTAACTTCTTATCGACGCACCTCTGAATTCTACTGGAAGCTGCGTCGAAATCCTCCTCTGATTTGAAATGATCTCTGCAGTCGACGTTGCGTCGAATAGTTATCGACATATCCGTCGAGTTGAAATCCTGTGTAACACCCAAATAACGTCACACAATATAAAATAATTTATAGCTTTAGAATTTAAAATCTTACTGCTAGTTTGTCTCCTAGTTATAAAAGAATTTACTGAAATTCGTGTGCCAATAGTCATAAAAGAATTTACTGAAATTGGTGTGCCAATAAGCAAATTAATGTATTAAGAAGCAAAGAGGTGTGCTAATAAGAAAAATAATGAGCTAGATAACCTTGCTGTTGTTAAAATGTGTTAAAATGATTTCAGGTTTTATTTTAAAACTATTGAACCACAAATATAACCCAAATTTGAGTCTTGAGCGGTGGTCTTGAGCGGTGGCACGCGTAGGTGGACCGGCCCTTGCGATAAAAACCAAAACTAAACTGATCCTCTCATTAGAAATCCCGCACCGCCTTCCGTTCCGAGAGCCGCTACTCGCCTAGGGCTATTGAAAGCCGCACGCCGCTCCTCTCCTTCTCGCCAGTTCTCTCCTGTGCTGCCAGTTGCCGGTGAAAAGGAAACCCCTCTCTACGAACCCTAAAGCCTTCTCTTCTTTGGCAGTGAGGGAGTGGGGGAAAAGAAACCCTAAGTTCTCTATTTCTGTATTCTTCACTGTAAGCCTTTAACTTCTTCTTTTTTCCCTTTTCTTCAAGTAGTTAATTCATACCCTAGTTGAATTATTGGATGCTTTATTAGATGATTTGTTGATGGTTAGATGATTTGGAAATTATTTCTGGGCTTGGTTGATAGCGAACTTTATTGGATTAAATCAGGAATTAAGACAACTTAGTCATGTTGTTATTGCCATGTACCATATTTGAGTCCATTTTCAGTTGGAAGTTTTATGATGATGTTGAATGGAAATTTTAATCAGCAATTACATGTTATATAGCTGAACATTTCATGAAGAAAGTAATTAGAAATTATGGAGTCTTGATTTTAACCCTATTGGAATTTATTAGAATTATATGTGACTATTTGATCAAGATGTGAAATACATGCAAATTGCTGGAAATGCATGTTTAAAGAGGAAATTGCCATTTTATCTTTGGAGGTGCTACTAATTTCTGAATTTATTATGTGTAAGTATGGGGTTGCTGTTTTAAAGGCAGTTTTTGCATAGAATGGTTCAATTTCAACTATGTCATGATAGGTTTGAATTATTAATAGACCCCCTTCAACTATATAGTTGAGTTACATCAGTTTAATGTTGAAATGATGAAGATCCTTGCTGAAATGGGCCTTAGGATTGCTGAAATGAACCTTATGATTGCTGAAATTGGCCTTAGATGATGTACTATTGCTGAATTTTAGTATGGGATTGTTGTTTTTGCCCCATTGAAGGTCGTTAAGCATAGGAAAAATAATATGACATATTATATGGAGTTCATTAGCTTTTGAAGATGTTGTTGGTAATGGGAGCGAGCATGGAAGTCACTTGAGATTTAGTTTTTAAGACAACATATGGTAAACATTATATTCCGCCATGAAACCTTCATTTCCTTTACTACTTTATACATAATCAAAGCATCATATTCAATTTATATGCATTTACAGCTACGAAGAAGGATGGTATCACCCGATAGGCGTGATGATGACCCAAGGAAAGATAAAGAGAAAGTCAATGTGAGGGTTTACTTCATTTTATTCTAACGTATACCCCTTTATTCCTTTTCATGTTCTAGTTCCGAATAATGATATCATAACTATATGGTTGATTGAACTTTTAAAAGAATGAATCCTACAACATACAATGAAAAGCATCGATGCAAAAATGTTAAGGGATATGTAGAACATTGAAAATCCAGTTGGACCTTAATGGTCTTAAGCGAGTTGTGCGCACTGGATTAAATTCTCGGGTTAACTTAGTTGGGCCTTAATAGGTCTTATGCGAGTTGTACGCACTAAGTTTAACCAAGAGAATGGGCCCAAGACTGATTATTGAAGTACAGTAACCCTTAACTACATGAAATGAAAACATATAATAATTAGTCATTGCTTATGCTTAGTATTTGACTTATCAAACTTTGTTATATATACTGTATAAAGCAAATGTTATCTCACTAATGTTATTCAACTTTATTTATAGCAATTGCAGAATATTCCTCGCTTAGTCTTTTATTTAAAAGACTAACCCTTTCTATTATAAATATTTTTAGGATCTAAACATAAAGCAGGATAAGGCAGAACGTTACCAGCGATGGTTTAAACGAATAGTAAACAGTATTGAAGTGGCCACCAATTCAAAGGAAAAATGCCAAAGCTCGAAGTGCTTCACTTGTTCAAGGAACTTATAATATAGCTTTTTAAAGTTTAATGTTTTGGACTTTTATGTATATATATGTAGTTTTGGACATGTAAATGTATGTAAAATATTTGGAATAAGAATTCCTTTCTGTACTGTCTTTTCAATACATATTTGTGGCATATTAAAACTTATTGCTTAGCTGTAAACGCTGCTAAAAGTGAAATGTATACTGTTCCTCTGTGGCGGCCTACGGGCCGTTACAGAAAATGGTATCAGAGGGAGGTTTCGGTGCCACAAATAGTATTGTAACACTGTACAGCATATAAACTTTTATATATATTGTGTATACATGTCCTTGTGTTAGCATCTAATTCCTTCCCACTTACAGGAACCTGAGTATTCTAGTCGGAGGGCTCGAGAAGAGCCAGTAGTATCTGCAGAAAGTGAGACGGGTCAAAGAGTAAATCTTCAACTAGCTGATGTTGCTAAGGCAATGGCAGAAGCAATTCGGCTACTTAGAGATACTCCCCCAGTAGTACCTCATGGTGATCCCTTACCTAGGCCACCGCAACGTCTGATAGATGTTGAACTCCAACAATTTTTGGAGTTAAAGCCCCCTACCTTCCGAGGAAGCTTAACTCCGATAGAGACTGAAGACTGGATATTGAGGATAGAAACTATCTTTCGGGTCATGCATTGTATAGAGGAAAGGAAGATTGATTTGGTTACGTTCTTACTCGAAGGAGAAGCAAAGAGATGGTGGGATGCAGTGATGAGTGGAGAATTTGCTGCTAGGGGCATTGCTGCAATTACTTGGAAGGAGTTTGTCGAAGAATTCACTAATTGGTTTGTGCCTGCATCAGAGAAAGGATTGTTACAAGAGAGATTCTTACGTTTAGTGCAGAGAAATCGTAGTGTACTTCAATATGAAGCCGAATTCTCAAACTTAGCATTTTATGCGGGATCTTTTGTCGCAACAGAAGCTGATTGATGTCGCCGCTTCCAGCAAGGCCTAAGGGATTATATTCGTACATATTTAGTACCCTTTGAGCTTACCAACTATAGTAGCTTGGTTGCGAAGGCTCGTTTAACCGAGATAGATATGGAGCGGACTCAGAAAAGAAGAGAGTTTATGAAGAAACGAACAAATGAAGGATCAAATAAAGAATCCTCAGACAGATCAGGTGGGTCTTCATGGAAGAAAAAGAAATGGTCACAACCTTCCTCATCAGCTACCACTGGCAGTGTGACCCAGTCATCTCCAGGCAAGTGCGAAAAATGTGGAAAAGTACATAAGGGGCAATGTTTATTTGGTACTGGTATATGTTACATTTGTCGCCAACCAGGACATCGACAAAATGAATGTCCCAAAAGGCAAGCAAAAGAGGGAAGTTTCAAAGGAGTCCCTGGAGGACCACCTCAACGAATGTATCAGATGGGCACAGTTAAGGAAGGCGAATCCATTGCCTCCACTTCAGCACCAGTGGAACCCGGTCATGAAGAACGACAGATACAGCCTCGTGTCTTCAATCTGGGACAACAAGACGCTAAGGCGAATGACACTGTTATTACCGGTATGATTTATGCATACAAGCAACTTTTAAAGGTTTTGTTCGATACTGGAGCAAGTCACTCTTTTATTGCAACACGTATTGTGAACGCCTTGCAATTACAACCATATACAACACATAATATCTTACATGTCATGATACCCAACAATCACATAATGACTACGCAACTACGAACTCAACTTCAAATTCAAATCAACGAAAAAGTTCTGGAAGTCGATTTGGCAGTATTACCAATTGCTGAATACGATATCATTTTGGGTATGGATTGGTTATCAAACCATGAAGCTATAATAAATTGTAAGACGAAGGAGCTTACAATTAAATGTCCCGATCAAAGTTTAGTATCATTTAAAGGTTTGACTGAAGTAGCAAAAGCGTTGATATCTGCGATGAAGGCCGTGAAGATGATCCGAAAGGGAGGCGAAGCGATATTAGTTATGATACAAGAAACAAAAGAAGAAAAGAAAGACATTTCGGCAGTGGCCGTAGTTCGAGAATTTCCCGAAGTATTTCCTAATGAACTACCAGGAATACCTCCAACCAGAGAAATAGAATTTGAAATTCCTCTCATTGAAGGAGCAAACCCAGTTGCTAAAGCACCATATCGTATGGCTCCAAAGGATTTAGCTGAGTTGAAATCTCAGTTACAAAAATTATTAGATAAAAAATTTATTCGGCCCAGCTCTTCTCCCTGGGGAGCTCCCGTGCTATTTGTGAAAAAGAAGGATGGAACACTTCGCCTTTGCATTGATTATAGAGAGTTGAATAAATTGACAGTCAGAAATAAGTACCCTCTTCCGCGCATCGATGATTTATTTGATCAACTAGTGCATATGACCGTATTCTCCAAGATTGATTTACGATCAGGTTATCATCAACTGAAGGTTAAAGAAACAAATGTATTTAAAACAGCTTTCAGTACTCGGTATGGCCACTTTGAATTCGTAGTTATGCCGTTTGGATTGACAAACGCACCTGCAGCTTTTATGGATTTAATGAATCGAGTATTCAAGGAATACCTCGACAAGTGTGTTATTGTTTTTATTGATGATATCTTGATATATTCCAAAACTGAAGAGGAACATGCACAACATTTGAGATTGGCCTTGCAGACATTAAAAGACCATCAACTATATGCGAAATTTTCTAAGTGTGCTTTTTGGTTACGAGAAGTATCCTTTTTAGGACATGTTATTAATGAACAAGGATTAGCTGTGGACCCCAGCAAGATTGAAGCTATCCTCCAATGGCCACGTCCTACGACCGTAACAGAAGTAAGAAGTTTCCTTGGATTGGCTGGGTATTATAGAAAATTTGTAAGGAATTTTTCAAAGATCGCCTTACCATTGACTCAACTACAACAACAACATAACCCATATAGTCCCCAATCATTGGGGGTATGGGCGGGGGAAGATTGGAAACAGACCTAACCTCTGGCACTATGCACAAAGTGGCTTCTCTCAGAGGAGAAAGACCTAACCTTTGACAATAAATGCACAAAGTGGCTGCTCACAGAGTACCACTGAAATAGTGGCCCCCTATACCGTCGCGTTTGCTGCGGAATCATGCCCTCAAATCAAAGCCAAAGACATCAGAGAGGGCAGACCCAAGAATCCATTTTGATTTATGTGCACATTACCATTGACTCAACTGACAAGGAAAAATATGTCCTTCAATTGGAATGAGGATTGTCAGCTTGCTTTTGAAGAATTGAAAGAGAGGTTGACAACTGCTCCTATTTTAGTGATGCCGTCAGGATCAGAAGGGTTTAAGATCTACAGTGATGCGTCTTATAAAGGACTTGGATGTGTTCTAATGCAGCATGGAAAAGTAATCGCTTATGCTTCTAGACAATTAAAAGATGCTGAGAAAAATTACCCGACCCATGATTTAGAACTAGCAGCAGTAGTGTTCGCATTGAAAATATGGCGTCACTATCTATATGGGATCCGATGTGAAATTTTTACTGATCATAAAAACTTGAAATATATCTTTACACAGAAAGAGTTAAACCTTCGACAGAGACGTTGGTTAGAATTCATTAAAGACTATGAGGTCGATATTCATTATCACCCAGGAAAGGCTAACACGGTCGCTGATGCTTTAAGCAGAAAAAGTATAGTCATATTGTCGGCAATAAATCAGTATAATCAGAAATTGATTCAAGAATTACAGAAGATGGAAATCTTTCTTGTGTTTACTTCAGAAGATAAGCAGTCTCAATTATTTCAAATGCAAATTCAATATCCGATTAAAGAAAGAACGTCGAAGGTAATATTGCAGGATCCATTCTTTGTAACCTTATTAGAGAAAGTAAGGAATGGACAATCAAAGAACTTTGCAGAGAAGACGGATTATTATTTTTAAATGACAGACTTTGTATTCCAAATGCAGATAATTTGAGACATGATATTTTATATGAAGCCCGCAACACACCTTATTCTATTCATCCTGGGCGCACAAAAATGTACCACGATTTAAAACAAGATTTTTGGTGGCCAGGGATGAAGAAGGATGTAATTACTTATATTGCTAAATGTCATACCTGCCAAGTAGTGAAAGCAGAACATATGAAACCTGGAGGTTATTTGAAGTCATTGCCTATTCCAGAATGGAAATGAGATGACATTGCAATGGACTTTGTGTGGGGTTTACCTCGGAGCAAGCAAGGAAATGATGGGATATGGGTGATTATTGACCGACTGACCAAGAGTGCACACTTCATTGCAGCAAAACAGGGTGGACCAACTGAAAGATTGGTAGATGAATATATTGATGTTATTGTTAAATTTCATGGCATACCTCGCACAATTGTCTCCGATAGAGATGGCCGATTTACTTCTGACACTTGGAAACTTGTACATAAGCGTTTGGGAACAAAATTGTTATATAGCACTGCCTTCCATCCGCAGACAGATGGTCAATCAGAGCGTACTATCCAGCTGTTAGAGGATCTTTTGAGAATGATTGTCTTGGATTTAAAAGGATCATGGGAAAAATATTTGTCATTAGCTAAATTTTCTTATAATAACAACTACCAATCGACGATTCAAATGACTCCTTTTGAAGCCTTGTATGGTAGAAAATGTCGGACTCCTCTCAGTTGGGCAGAAAATGGTGAAAGAAATCGGTATAATAAGGAAAGGGTGGATAAGATGCACGAAAAGATCTTATTGATTCAAAAAAGAATGAAAATTGCACAAGACCGTCAACAAAAGTACTATAATGCACGACATCGGCGGGTAGAGTTTAATGTGGGTGATCAAGTATGTTTGAAAATTAAACCATTTAAAGGCGTCTCGCGACTGCGGAAGATTGGAAAATTAAGTCCGCGATATGTAGGACCTTTTCCTATAATTGAACGTATTGGAGACATGGCTTACAGATTGGCACTGTCAAATGAGCTGCAGAATCTACACGATGTTTTTCATGTGTCATCACTGCGAAGATATATTGTCGATCCAAATAAAATAATTGCCGCTAAAGATGTACAAATTGAACCAGATCTATCAAGCCCAACGGAACCCTATCAGATCCTTGACTGGCAGACTAAACGATTGCGGAACAAGGATGTCAATTTTGTGAAAGTTTGGTGGAAAGGCCATCCAAATAATGAAGCCACTTGGGAACGGGAAGATGTACTATGGGACTTATTTCCAACATTTTAAGGTATGTTATTTTCGAGGACGAAAATTTTAATATAGGGGAATGTAATTGTAACACCCAAATAACGTCACACAATATAAAATAATTTATAGCTTTAGAATTTAAAATCTTACTGCTAGTTTGTGTCTCCTAGTTATAAAAGAATTTACTGAAATTGGTGTGCCAATAGTCATAAAAGAATTTACTGAAATTGGTGTGCCAATAAGCAAATTAATGTATTAAGAAGCAAAGAGGTGTGCTAATAAGAAAAATAATGAGCTAGATAACCTTGCTGTTGTTAAAATGTGTTAAAATGATTTCAGGTTTTATTTTAAAACTATTGAACCACAAATATAACCCAAATTTGAGTCTTGGGCGGTGGTCTTGAGCGGTGGCATGCGTAGGTGGACCGGCCCTTGCGATAAAAACCAAAACTAAACCGATCCTCTCATTAGAAATCCCGCACCGCCTTCCGTTCCGAGAGCCGCTGCTCGCCTAGGGCTATTGAAAGCCGCACGCCGCTCCTCTCCTTCTCGCCAGTTCTCTCCTGTGCTGCCAGTTGCCGGTGAAAAGGAAACCCCTCTCTACGAACCCTAAAGCCTTCTCTTCTTTGGCAGTGAGGGAGTGGGGGAAAAGAAACCCTAAGTTCTCTATTTCTGTATTCTTCACTGTAAGCCTTTAACTTCTTTTTTTTCAAATTTCTTCAAGTAGTTAATTCATACCCTAGTTGAATTATTGGATGCTTTATTAGATGATTTGTTGATGGTTAGATGATTTGGAAATTATTTCTGGGCTTGGTTGATAGCGAACTTTATTGGATTAAATCAGGAATTAAGACAACTTAGTCATGTTGTTATTGCCATGTACCATATTTGAGTCCATTTTCAGTTGGAAGTTTTATGATGATGTTGAATGGAAATTTTAATCAGCAATTACATGTTATATAGCTGAACATTTCATGAAGAAAGTAATTAGAAATGATGGAGTCTTGATTTTAACCCTATTGGAATTTATTAGAATTATATGTGACTATTTGATCAAGATGTGAAATACATGCAAATTGCTGGAAATGCATGTTTAAAGAGGAAATTGCCATTTTATCTTTGGAGGTGCTACTAATTTCTGAATTTATTATGTGTAAGTATGGGGTTGCTGTTTTAAAGGCAGTTTTTGCATAGAATGGTTCAATTTCAACTATGTCATGATAGGTTTGAATTATTAATAGACCCCCTTCAACTATATAGTTGAGTTACATCAGTTTAATGTTGAAATGATGAAGATCCTTGCTGAAATGGGCCTTAGGATTGCTGAAATGAACCTTATGATTGCTGAAATTGGCCTTAGATGATGTACTATTGCTGAATTTTAGTATGGGGTTGTTGTTTTTGCCCCATTGAAGGTCGTTAAGCATAGGAAAAATAATATGACATATTATATGGAGTTCATTAGCTTTTGAAGATGTTGTTGGTAATGGGAGCGAGCATGGAAGTCACTTGAGATTTAGTTTTTAAGACAACATATGGTAAACATTATATTCCGCCATGAAACCTTCATTTCCTTTACTACTTTATACATAATCAAAGCATCATATTCAATTTATATGCATTTACAGCTACGAAGAAGAATGGTATCACCCGATAGGCGTGATGATGACCCAAGGAAAGATAAAGAGAAAGTCAATGTGAGGGTTTACTTCATTTTAAATATTCTAACGTATACCCCTTTATTCCTTTTCATGTTCTAGTTCCGAATAATGATATCATAACTATATGGTTGATTGAACTTTTAAAAGAATGAATCCTACAACATACAATGAAAAGCATCGATGCAAAAATGTTAAGGGATCTGTAGAACATTGAAAATCCAGTTGGACCTTAATGGTCTTAAGCAAGTTGTGCGCACTGGATTAAATTCTCGGGTTAACTTAGTTGGGCCTTAATAGGTCTTATGCGAGTTGTACGCACTAAGTTTAACCAAGAGAATGGGCCCAAGACTGATTATTGAAGTACAGTAACCCTTAACTACATGAAATGAAAACATATAATAATTAGTCATTGCTTATGCTTAGTATTTGACTTATCAAACTTTGTTATATATACTGTATAAAGCAAATGTTATCTCACTAATGTTATTCAACTTTATTTATAGCAATTGCAGAATATTCCTCGCTTAGTCTTTTATTTAAAAGACTAACCCTTTCTATTATAAATATTTTTAGGATCTAAACATAAAGCAGGATAAGGCAGAACGTTATCAACGATGGTTTAAACGAATAGTAAACAGTATTGAAGTGGCCACCAATTCAAAGGAAAAATGTCAAAGCTCGAAGTGCTTCACTTGTTCAAGGAACTTATAATATAGCTTTTTAAAGTTTAATGTTTTGGACTTTTATGTATATATATGTAGTTTTGGACATGTAAATCTATGTAAAATATTTGGAATAAGAATTCCTTTCTGTACTGTCTTTTCAATACATATTTGTGGCATATTAAAACTTATCGCTTAGCTGTAAACACTGCTAAAAGTGAAATGTATACTGTTCCTCTGTGGCGGCCTACGGGTCGTTACATCCTGAACTCAGAGCACTTCCTTCTGCGTCGATGTTAAGTCCAAGCTGCGTCGACTTCTAATACTGCTTTGATTGACTCTGTCTTCTGCGTCGAGTACATATCGATGTTGCGTCGACTTAGACTTCAGTCTGAGTTTATGTTACTTCTATTTGAAGTTACTTCGACTTGAAGTCGAAGCTGCGTCGACTTTTATTCGACGAAGGTTTAACTCAACTGAATTTTTGACTCTTTTTTGGACTGGTCTTTGACACTCTAATGAGAGTGTGACATCCTAAGACATCTAATGACCAAATTACCTTCTATAGAACATAGGTAATACATCCTAGTAAATGAAATCACTTGTATATAATTTGTAAGATAAATCAAATGGTGTTTTTCCCAACAATCTCCCTCTATTTATCTTAACAAATTTTACAAATTATTTAAGTGATTTTAAACATACTTAGACATAACAATTGAAAAAAAACAGATATGTAATAAACAATAGTGACACCAAACTTGAACTTTTGATAAATATAAATGAAAAGCCATCAGAATTAGTTACCCAAATGATGTTCTATTTTCTCTTTTTGAGAAACATAGAGAGAGCTTCATACATCTTCCTGAACTTCCTTTCAACATATTTGAAATTTGCTGGTTTAGTCTTCTCTGGATTTTGCTGAATTTTGTCATGCCCTTTAAATGGCTTTTCCATATCAGATTCCGCATCATGGTAGACATCTTGAATCTTGAATTCAAGGCTTATGATTTTTGCAGTCATTTCATTCAGCTCAACCAAATCTAACTCTTCTGAATCAAGATCTAGTACGATGAATGTTGAATGTGGATTATCAGAAGTTGGAACTGTCTGGAACACAATCTTTTTTTTCTTTTGATATGGTTGATCCTCCATCTCTTGGTTACATCCAAGGCCCTTTTTGTTTAGTTGTCCCACATCTGTCAGGACTTTGGCTTGAGGATTCTTGGCAGCATACTTGGAGGAATCAAACAGAGATCTGAGAATCTGAATTGCCTCTTTTAATTGTTCTTTTTCCACAGCCTCTTTGCCCTTCTTCAGACTTTCAATGAACAGCTTTCTTTTTTCTTCCAGTTTTCTTTAAGATGCTTCAAATTCATATTGATCCTTTTTCTCTAATTTCATCTAGGGCTCTGTCAAGTTTTGGATAATTATATACCTCCATTCTATTTTCAGGTATTTCAACCTTCTCATAAGTTTTATAATATGATCTGTCCTTCTTGAATTACTTTTTTTGTTCCTTTGTGTACCTTGCCCAGACAGGTGTATCTCTCTCATATCCCCTTCCGCTGTAATCTCTTCCATATCCCCTTCCTCTGAATGGAGGTCTTCCTCTGGGAGCTGGTACTAGGACTATTGGAATAGGTGCAGGAGGGAGCTGAGATGGTGTTGGAGAGGAGGGAACAGGTTCAAGAGCAAGAGCAGGCTTGACTGAAGGTGGTGTTGTTGTCGATTCTTCATAATAGGGTCTGAAGTTTGGTGTCCTAGGAATGGGTGAATCAACCCATTCTGAGTACTCCTTCAGACTTTTCCAGTAATCATTATCATCTGAAAAGAGATCACCCTCCCCCTGTTGTGATGACTCCCCCTGGATTGAAGGCAGGGTTCTAGGAGGAGAGGATGAAGCAGGTAACAGAAGAAACTTGGAGGAGATGGTTGGCTCTCCTTCAGAAACATGAGGGGAGATTTGCAGTATACACTGAGTCTGGAGGGGGCCAGCTGTCACATTTCTCCCCCTGCTTTATATCTTTGAAGAAAGAAATAAAGGCCTCAGCAGGCAGCCCAGAGAATTTTAACTCCTCTTCTATTGCTTTGGTCTGGGCAGTGAGGTGTCGAAGTCTCTGATGTTGAATACTCAGTTTATTATAGCACTCATCTGAAAAACTGAGATATAATGAAGAGAATTAAGACAGCAATGTCTCTAGGGCCAAATCGACTGCATCCACAACATCTCTTTGCTCTTTGGTCGGCTCCATTGAGTATCGTCGTATTCCTTAGGGCCTTACTTGGCCTTGTAGTTTTTCAGCACCTATTTTTCTCCAGTCATGTGCATGGAGCATCCACTGTCCAGATACCACTGTTGTTTTGTGGTAGAACAGTCTCCTCTCTGCACATGAAATTAAATATTAGCATAGACCCTCACTTGTTGGGGTCTCTTTCTTCTAACATCATATGGAGTTATGAAAGAATAAGTTGGTCTTTCAGTATACCTCTGAAGGTGAAGAAGTATTGGTTTATTATACCAACAATGTTTGGCTTTGTGCCCAAATTTAGAACAACAAAAACATCTAAAATTGTAAGTAGAAATAAGAGAGAGGGGTCTAGATCTTTGAAAATTATTTACTGGGAACTTGCGTCGAGAAGAAATCGACGCATCTTTAGAGTTGCGTCAAGTGAAATTCGACGTGTCAGCATAATTGCGTCGATAGTAAGTCGATGCAGAATATTGGTTGCGTCGAGTAGAATTCGACGCACCCTCATACTTGCTTCGAGTTGATGTCGAAACATATGCAGAACTCCGTTGAGTTGCATTCGATGCATCTTTAAAACTGTGTCGAGTTCTATTTGACGCATAATTCATTTTATTAAGAATTTTATAATTTTTAATTAGATTTTCTAAGGGGTGCTTACCTAGAATTCCTGTTTGATCAGTTATATTTACCCTATTGAACACAGTGATTTTATTGGGGTTGTTATTCAATTCTTTACAAGATTCTAGGTTGTTATTAGTTTGTTTTAAACTAGGGCTAATGAACATTATAGGGTTTTCCCAGACATGTTTGCTAGGGATTATCGTGCTGGTGGATGGATCTGCTCCTAGACCAAGATGTTTAAATCTAATGGAGAGATTTTGTGTAATGTCTTTAAGCTTTTGACTCCTCACATTGAGTGAGTCTTCAAAAGCTTTTGCCTTTGTAAACTCTTCTTTTAAGTTAGAGTTTTCAGTAGGTAGTGTATATATTTCTGTTTCTTTCCTATACATCTGATTTCTTAATTACAAATTGACTGAATACAGATTTTATTTCTTAAGATCTTCTAGTTCTTCTCTAATTGTTTTAAGTTCCTTTTGACTGTTAATAGAGACTTGACAAAATTCTTTAAAGCAGTTTTTAAAGTCTTCTGAAGAGAAGGTAAATTCATCAAATATAGTTACCTGATTTTCTTCAGTAGAATCTTCTAGAGCCATCAGACAGGTTTCTTTAGCAACACCTTCTTCATCACTGTCAGATGAAGAAGAGCTTGACTCAGACTCTGTGTCACTCCAGGTTTCAGCTATGAAACATCTTCCCTTCTTTTTATCCTTCTTTCTGAAAGATTTCTTCTTGTGCTCCTTCTTGGTGCTACTTTTGTTCTGTTGTTCTTCAGGACATTCAGGGGCAATGTGCCCTAGCTTTCTGCAGGCAAAACAGATAATCTCCTGCTTTGGAGTCTTGTCAAATCTGGGCTTGCTTGAACTCCTCTCCTTTCTTCTGGAGTCTTCAGTCTTGACCCATTTTTTAAACCTTCTGGCTAAGAGACTAAAAATCTCCTCTTCGGAGGTGGAAGGCTCTCCTTCAGCTGCCTTCAAAGTTATTGTCCTCTCTTTAGGAGTTGAGACCTTTTCTCTGGCTTCAGTCTCAGCTCTACTTTTTAGAAGTAGCTCATAGGATTTGAGCTAGCCAAGTAGAGCATCTGTAGAGATCTCTTTGTGGCAACTGGACTCTCTAATGGCCCAGATCCTTGAATCTCAAGTGTTTGGGAAGCACATAAAGAGTTTGTCATTGATTTCTGTAGGAGAAATTTCTTTGTCTAGTCCCTTCAGCTCATTTATAATGGTGTTGAATCTCTCGTGCATCTCAGCCACACTTTCTTCAGACTTCTTTTGGAAGTTCTCATATTGTGATATGAGAAGGGACTTTTTGTCCTTTCTTTCATCAGAACTTCCCTCAACCAATCTGGAAAGGGATTCTCAGATTTCTTTGGCTGAGTTGCAGTCAGTCACCTTCTGGAAAATGTCATCAGACATTGTAGAGACCAGAATATTCATGGTCTTGAAATCACATGCCTTCAGCTTCTTTTCAGCATATGTCCATTCAGATCTAGTAACAGTTCCACTAGCAGTTCTCCTGATTGGTGCTGGAGGACCTGAGATAATGACATCAAAAATTTCTTCATCAATAGAGTTCATATATAACTTTATTCTGGCTTTCCAGAGTGTAAACATATTCAGCTTACACACTGGTGGTCTGGTGGATGCATAGTCCTTATAACTCATTTTGTGAAAATAAATTTAAAATATAAAATTTAAAAGTGAGAGGATCTTTTGATCAAAGTGTTAGCATTTTTATGATCAACCTCGCTTTGATACCAATTGAAAGTGCACAGTGTTATCTTTGAGTATTCTTTAGAGGGGGTGAATAGAGATTTAAATCTTTTCTTCAAATATTGCACAACAATAAATTAATCTAACAACTATGCATTCAGATTACCAGTCCAGAATAAAATAAACACAGATTGCAGAAATAAAAGCAAGTAAAGGGACAACACAGAAATTCACAGCACAAGGAGAAGAGCTATAATGGTTCCCCAAAATATGGGTACATTCACTCTTCTACCACCTTGGTAAGAATACAATATCCAGTGTCTGAGTCTTTTGATAAAGAGACTCTTAAAACCACTGAGTCTTTTGGTAAGGAGACTCTTAGAACCAACAACCGAGTATTTTGGTAAGGAGACTCTTAGAACCAAGGACTGAGTCTTTTGATAAGGAGTCTTTTAGAACCAATCTAGATCTTTTGATAAGGAGATTTTGAACCACTGAATCCTTTAGAGAGGGATTATAAAAACTCTTTACTCAGATTACAATACAGAACAGAAAGAGTAAAAGAGAGAAGAAGAAGATAAAGAATGTTCTTCTGAATGAATCCCCCTTCAGCAATCACTGAGGATTCAGACACTAAGTGTTTCTTGATGGATCTCTATTTCAGTAAATGAGTATTTGCTGAGAAAGAGAGTTGCAAGGACTGTTCAAGCTTTTGATCCACACAATCTCTGTATTCATGTAGACTTCTTGCTGTGTGAGAAGAAGATAATGAAGAAGCCTGTGTATTATTCCTGTACAGAGATTTCTTATTTCTGAGATAGAGAGCTCCAGGAAGAGGAAGAAGATGAATAATAGAATCAGTTGTCTTGTCAATCTTCCTAAGTCCCCTTATTCTTCTGTCGAAATCGACTTTGAAATCCTTTCCTCTTTTGTTGTATCCTTAATAGGAATGTCCAATGAATAATAATATCCTCCTATTTTGATTGACTGTCCGTCAATCTCAAGTTGAATATATTCTAGAATTAGCTCTAACAGAGAAAAAAAAAAAAAGGCTCTGCTGTTCTTTATCAAATAGAACCGAGGATCTGAAAGCTGCTCCTCATCACAATCTCATAGCAGCCAGATCATAGTCTGAAGAAGAAGAAAGGATCTGACAATACAAAGCTTCTGCAAATCATCACTATCAAAAGCAGGGCTAATCAAGAGCAGATCCTTTGGAGCAACTCATAGGCTGATCTTCATACAGCCATCATAAGAATTCTGAGAATAGAATTCCTTCAACCTGTTGGGATTTTCTAAATACCATTCATAATGATATGAACACATCAAATGTGCGCAGCGGAAGAAAACTAGAGCAACCCAAAGAGTAAGGATCTTGTGGATCTCATGAATCAAAAGATTAGGAAAGCAAAATGCAATATACCTTCGCGGGATTGAGTCAATACTCAACCAAGGTGCTCCAAGAAGAAATCCGGTAGACTAAATCTGAGTTCCAAGAACCGAAATGAATCGGCTCCTCTACAGCGATCCACACGAACGATAGAGAACCCCAAAGCCTTGTCGAACAAGGAATGGGTCGGAGAAGGAAGATCTCAACGTCCCCATGGACTGCTAGGTCCGAGACAGGCGAAGAGGCGACCGTCGGCGGCGGATCTCGGCGGACGGGAAGAACGAGAACTCCTCTTGCGGAACTTTTCCGGACGGTCGTTCTCTTCTTCAATCGCGAAAAAAGTTCGATCTATTCCGTCATATGCGAAGACCTAATCGCGTTCCTTTTATACGCAAGTTATAAAACAGGCTATCCGTAGACCAGAGGAAAAACAGAACATTTCTGTATAGATTTACACATTCGCCGAATTCAACAATTCGACTAAACAATATAACGGAATTCGACTATATACAATAACCGAACTCGTCTATATGCTATAGCCGATTCGACTATATAAATTCGGTTATATGATTTCAACGAAACAATTTCGTCTATATAAATTCGGCGAAACCATTTAGCCGAATTTGTCATTTATTCAACTAAACACTTTAGCCGAATTTGACTTAGCCGAATTCGTCTAAACCCTTTAGCCGAATTCGTATAAACCCTTTAGCCGAATTCGTCTAAACCCTTTAGCTGAATTCGTCTAAACCCTTTAGCCGAATTCGTCTAAACCCTTTAGCCGAATTCGTCTAAACCCTTTAGCCGAATTATCTAGTATAAATCCATTCGTTTAAACACTTTAAACGATTTCCTTTTGAGACATTCTCAACTTGATTCCAAGCAGTCACAGGATTGGTCCTTCACTCATATCCAATATGAGTAAGGCCAACACAATCCTTTCTCCAACTTCTCCAAACGCTTTTATGTGCAACCCTATAGACTCATATTGCGTTGGCAGTAAGACTAACTATTGATTGCTTTGAGATCACCTCAGAAACTCCAACACAACCTTCTCCCTCCTTTCTATTTCTGTAAAAGAGTTTTATTAATCCCTCTTCAAAGAATTCAGTGGTTCAAGATCTCCTTACCAAAAGATCTGGTGGTTCATGATCTCCTTATCAAAAGATCATTGGTTCTAAGAGTCTCCTGATCAAAAGACTAAGGCACAGGTGGTGCATTCCTACCAGGTGGTAGAAGAGAGGACTACCCAAATTTTGGGGAACCTCTATAAAATTCATTGTGTCTGTGCTGTGAATTTCTGTGTTGTCGGACTCTCATATTCTGCAATTTATTTCCTGCAATCTTTATTCTGCATGGTTTGTTAAGCATAATTCTTTAGAACAGTTTATTGTTAAACACAGTTAGGATAAATATTTTTAAATCTCTACTCACCCCCCCCCCCCCCTCTAGAGGATTCTCAGAGGCACATCGTGCACTTTTAATTGGTATCAGAGGGAGGTTGATCATTAAGAGGTTAACACCTTGATCAAAAAGACCTCATACTCTCATTTCTTTTCTATAAATATACTTTATAAAGAAAATGAGTTCTAGGGATTATGCTCCAACAAGACCTCCAGTGTGTAACTTAAATAAGTTCACACTCTGGAAGGCTAGAATAAAACTTTATATGAATTCCATTGATGAAGATATCTATGATGTTCTTCTCACAGGTCCTCCTGCTCTAGTCAAACAAAAGGAAGGAGAAACCTCAACGACTGAGGCTGTTCCAAGAAAGGAATGGACAAAGGCTGAGAAGAAGGTCAAAGCATGTGATGCCAAGGCCATGAATATTCTGGTATCAACAATGTCTGATGACATTTTCCAGAAAATTGTTGAATGTCAATCAGCAAAAGAGATCTGGGATTCCCTCACCACAATGGTTGAGGGAAGTGCTGATGAAAGAAAGGACAAAAAGTCCTTTCTCATATCCCAGTATGAGAATTTTCAAAAGAAGGCTGAAGAATCTGTTGTCAATATGTATGACAGATTCAGTCTTATCATTAATGAGCTCAGAGGCTTAGACAAGGAAATATCATTGACTTAAATTAATGATAAGATTCTCATGTGCTTCCCTAGCTCATGGGATTCAAGAATCTGGGCAATTAGAGAATCCAGATGCCACAGAGAAATCTCAACTGAAGCTTTACTAGGAAAGCTTAAGTCCTATGAGATGCTTCTGAAAAGCAGGGCTGAGGCTGAAGAAAGGGAGACCTCTCCAGCTCATGTTCAGATGTCCCTTGCTCTAAAAGCTGCTGAAGGAGAGTCCTCCACTCCTGAAGATGAAATGTTCAGTCTGTTGGCAAAGAGATTCAAGAAGTGGGTAAAGACTGGGGACTCAAGGAGGAGAGAAAGAGACTCAAGGCCTAGGTATGATAAGACTCCAAAGAAGGAGGTTATCTGCTATACCTGCAACAAACCAGGGCACATTGCTCCTGACTGCCCACAAGAGCAAAGGGAGAAAAGCAGCAATAGAGAGGAGAAGAAGAAGAAGAAGAAGTCCTTCAGAGGAAATGACAAGAAGAAAGGCAAGGGTTTCATTGCTGAAACCTGGAGTGGCTCGGAAGCAGAGGAGAGTTCATCCTCATCTGAATGTGAAAATGAAGCAGAAGCAGTAGTAGCCTGTATGATGGCTCTTGGGATGGTATCAGATGAAGAAAATGATCAGGTATCATCTGTCTTTGATGAATTTGATTTTACTTCAGAAGATTTTAAATCATGCTTTCAAGATTTCTGCATTGAGCATCTTAGGGTAGAAAAGGAACTAGGCATGCTAGAACTGAACTAGAGAACCTTAAGAAAAATGAAATGCATCTAACTAATCAAAACCTAACAAATGAAATAATGATAAAGAGTTAGAGTTGATTAAGCTTAGAGAGGAAAATACAAATCTAAAAGAGGAGCTAGCAAAGGCAAAGGCCTTTGAGGACTCACTCAATGGGAGGAGTCAGAAGCTCAAGGATATCACAGAAAACCTCTCCATGAGGTTTAATCATCTAGGACTAGGGGCAGAACCCTCCACTAGCACAGAACCATCTAGGAAGCCTGCCTGGAAAAATCCAGTGGCTTTCGTTAGACCCAGTGATCATCTACCCAATGAAAGGAATCCTCCATCTAAGAGTAAGGATCACAATCATTCAGATAGAGTTGGTAAAACTAATAAGGTGAAACCCTTAGGTAAGAACAATATAGGAAAACAAAATAGCAAAGAACAACAGGGTAAAGTAAAACCTAGGATAATAAGACACTCTGCTGACTTGTTATATGTATACATTTTATTCTCATTTCAAGTATCAACATAATAGGTTTGGGGGATCCATTCCTTATCATCCCAAAGGGTATCATGAAAGACCATTTTATTCTATCATTGAACCCTATAATGGTAAAAGCAAAGGACCCAAGGTAACCTGGGTTCCCTCTAATGTTTAAATTACATGTGCAGGGGTAGGTAGGATCCCACTCAGGAGAGGATTAAGTGGGAAAGAAAAAGTAGGACAAAGATAAGGAACAAACTTCATCCAAGGGAGTAAACTCTATGTTGATCTGTTTCTATAGCTTATAAAACTGATAGTATAATCTATTTTAAATAAATAAAATTGCTGAGAAAAACAGCAAAAATCTTCTAAAAGAAATAGATGTGTTTATTGAGAGATGCGTCGAATAGAAGTCGACGTACCATTGACTTCTATTCGACGCCAGCGTCGAGAAGCACGCAGAGCAGACAATTCGAATAGAATTCGACGCAGCGTCAAGATGTTATCGACGCATACGTCGGCTTAACAATTATTGTTTAAATTCGAAGTCACGTCGATTTGAACTCGACGTAACGTCGACAAGACTACGACGACTTAGGGGAGCTAAATAATCTCGAAGCCACGTCAAGTACTAGTCGACGCAACGTCAATATATCAAAGCGCGCAGAATTGCATCTAGAAGCAATCTCAACGCAGATTTGCGCGCCAAATGATAATTAATATCGACGGTGCGTCAACATAAACCCTAAGTAGCGGCGATTCATCTACTTTTAAGCAATTACTGCGTCGAAACGTTTACGCTTTCGAATTTTCCTTAATTGCAGGTACATTAACTCAGATGGCTCCACCAAAGGTGAACTCAGGGTTCGATGTAGACATTGACTCCTTCAGTGTTGCCGCAGAAAGCTTCAAGGCTATTCTTGGTCTGTTCCAAGATGCTGGCTTGACCAAGCTGATCTCCACCAGGTGCAAAATCCTGGATACTGAACTAACTGAGTTCAAGGACAGTATTCAGATAGGGGAGGATGGTTCTATCAAAGGGAAGATATATGACACAGAGGTGTTGATCACAGAGGAACTGCTGAACCAAACATATGATCTTCAGACAGGGGATGAGTCAGATGAACTCACAGGGGATGAGCTTAAGAGGTCCTTGGAACTGATGCAGTTTAAAAAGGATAAGCCTATCAATCTGAAAAAGGTGGACCTTAGTGAAGAACACAGGTTTTTGGCAGACATAGTGGGGAAGGTTTTATTATGCAAGATATCAGCTCATGATGCCATCCCCAGGCAACAATTGCAAATAATGGGAGCTCTTGTCTTGAAAAAGAAGATTAATTGGGGGAGATGCCTCCTAAAGATGATTGGGCATAAGTATGCCCATAAAGAAAATGCATACATGAGGATAATGAGCCAGGTGCTCTTCAAGCACTTCTCAAGTGTCTGCAAGTCAAAGGGAGTGCCCATTCCTCCTGGTAAAAGAATAAACATAGGGATATTTTCAAAATGGACCAGGCAGATCTTGAAGCTTGGTCAAGCTACATCCTCTCCTCCTCCATCTCCTCTTCACCTAGAATCAAATAGGGAGATTCCAGATCCCCCAAGGGATGATCCTTCCCAAATGGACACAGTTCTAGAGCCCCATCATGAAGACACACAACAGCAACAACAACAACAAAAACAATCCCAATCCACTTCAATTCCTGAGCCATTTCCTCAGCCTTCCACCCTCATACCAGATCTTGAATTTATTCCACCTCCACCACCATCATCATCAACATACTTTTCTCCTGATGTCTACCATCCTCTCTCTACCATTCCAGAAGACTTCCCTTCATCACCTCCACCTCCAGCTCATCCTCCAATTGACATTGAGCAAATCATCTCTAAGGCTGTAGCTCTTGCCTCCTCCACCTTTGCTGATATGGTTGCCAACCAGGCAAGGAGGTTTGACAGGAAATATGCACAAATAGAGGCTAAGATGCTGGATACAAAGAGATCCCTTCAAGGGTTGAAGGAATTAGTCTCTTCCTCAATGGTAACTAAAGATTTCTTAACCTCACTGGCCAGTAAGGTCAAGAAGGGGGAGAATATTCTAGAGGAAAAAGATCATGTCCATGAGTTGGGTGGACAGGATCAAGGTAATGCTGATAAAGAGCCTGCCCCTGACAAGGTAACTACCTTTCAGGGAGCACAGATTCAGGGGGAGTTAGCAGATCAAGGGGAGCTCCCAGGTATTCAAAGGCAGCCTCAGGATGAGGAGATGATAGATGAAATAGCAAAGATTGCACAGGAAGCTGTAAAGGAGCTTGATCAAACTGCACAGAACCAGGGGGAGCCAGCCCCAGACATTCAGAGGAATCTGGATGTGGAAATGGAAGTTGTAAGTACAGCAGCTGTTCAAGAAGCTCCCCAAGAAGCTGACAAGAATGTTGATGATCAGGGGGAGCTGTCAAAAGAGAAAGAGGATGCTGGAGCAGCATATGATGATGAACATTTGAACCAACAAAGAAAAATTCCAAAAGTGTTCTCAAGGAAGAGAAGGACTCCTGAGAAGGACTCTTAATTAAGAGGTATTATGTGATTAATTCTTATGAAGACAAGTATATATACTGGGAAGAACAGTGTGATACAATTCTTATTACCTGACAACTGAATGGAAATATTCATAATTTTTAGTCTGCATTATTTTGTATGAAATGTATTGTTGGTTATAAAAATTTGTATAAAATCACTTAGAACAAAATATAAAATTTGTTATGATAAATAGGGGGAGATTGTTGGGAAAAACCCTTGATTTAACTTAACAAATTAATTAAAAGTGATTTTATTCACTAGGATTTAATTTACTGATTGTATAGTGAGGGTAATTTGGTCTCTAGATGTCTTAGGATGTCACACTCAACCAAGAGTGTCAACACTAGACCAAGGGAAGCAAAAAAAATGGTAGAAGTTAATAATTGCGTCGAATGGAATTCGACGCAACATCGAGTTCATGTCGACGCTACTCCGACTAGAAGTCCAAGTGGTTCAACTCTACTGTCGAAGTAACACTAGTCGACGTTACGTCAAATAGATATCGACGCAGAGACCAGAGACTTGTCGAAGGAACTTGAGAAGTCGACGCAGCTTCTACTTCAAACTCGACGCAGAAGGGAATACATGTCAAAGCCATCTAAAGTCGACGCAACGTCAACTTCATCTCGACGCAGTTAATGGAAGTCAGAGTGGATGTTATTCAACTCGACGGGTGCGTCGATAAGGAATCGACGCAACGTCGACTAGCTGAGTTCAGTCAAAGCACAGAAGAAATCGAAGCAACTCTTAGATGAACTCGAAGCAGCGTCGATAAGAGAGGAAGTTAATTCGACGCTACGTCGAATACAGTTTGTGAAAGTTCAATCTTTACAGCTGTCTTTCTGATGCTTCTATCATGGCTCACATCTTTCAGACCGTTCTCCAACGGCCTAATAATTGAATGAAGAAGAAGGAAACATTAAAGGAGGAAAAGGCTTTCTTGGAAGCATACACCTTCTGGTTGACGGGTCGAGAAGTAATTAAGGAAGGAAAGAGAATGTCTATCAAACATACCTTTTCAGGTCTTACCTAAGAAGGAAACAAATTCAAAATAGAGACAGAGTATATAAGGATAAAGAAGGAAGAGAAGAAGAGAGCATTAATCACTATTAGCCGTCTCCTTGATTTTCTAGGGCTTCCTCTTCTTCTCCCTCCCTCTGAGAAACTCTAACAAAGAAAACAAAAAAGAAAGAAAGGCTCTGCTGTTCTTTATCAAATAGAACAGAGGATCTGAAAGCTGCTCCTCATCACAATCTCATAGCAGCCAGATCATAGTCTGAAGAAGAAGAAAGGATCTGACAATACAAAGCTTCTGCAAATCATCACTATCAAAAGCAGGGCTAATCAAGAGCAGATCCTTTGGAACAACTCATAGGCTGATCTTCATGCAGCCATCATAAGAATTCTGAGAACAGAATTCCTTCAACCTTCTCCCTCCTTTCTATTTCTGTAAAAGAGTTTTATTAATCCCTCTTCAAAGGATTCAGTGGTTCAAGATCTCCTTACAAAAAGATCTGGTGGTTCATGATCTCCTTATCAAAAGATCATTGGTTCTAAGAGTCTCCTGATCAAAAGACTCAGGCACAGGTGGTGCATTCCTACCAGGTGGTAGAAGAGATGACTACCCACATTTTGGGGAACCTCTATAAAATTCATTGTGTCTGTGCTGTGAATTTTTGTGCTGTCCCACTCTCATATTCTGTAATTTATTTCCTGCAACCTTTATTCTGCATGGTTTGTTAAGCATAATTCTTTAGAACAGTTTATTGTTAAACACAGTTAGGATAAATATTTTTAAATCTCTATTCACCCCCCCCCCCCCCCCCCCTCTAGAGGATTCTCAGAGGCACACTGTGCACTTTCAAATTTGATGCTCATGCGCACAAGTGTGTCTTTATCGCCTATTCTCCGACCCAAAAGGGTTACAAATGTTATGACCCTGTTCACAGGAAGATTTTCGTAACTAAAGGTGTCATGTTCCATGAATTTGAGAGCTATTACGAGCCCTCACTTCAGGGGGGCCTTCTCCTACGTTGGAAGTGAGCTCCGTTCCTTCCACTGATTCTCTTTCGACTCCCTCTACCACCTCGTTACCCATTTCTCCATTGTTTCCTCTTCACTCGACCCCGTCTCCTACGCCTCCTGTGCCTACCCTTACTGCTCCTCTGGTCAAACACCCTACTGCTCCTCTGGTCAAACCCCTACAGGTCTACTCTCGTCGTTCTACTGGAACAAATACACGAGCTCCTATCAGAATCCTAGATCTGGTCGCTGATCCGTCGTCAGGGTATCAGAGTCGGACGATGAATAATAGTATGAATTAATTTTCTCCTTTCAACAGGGCGCAATGGAGACAAAGGATCCATATAGTCGACCCCACTATGGTGGGATAAAGGCTTGAGTGTTGTTGTGGTTGTTGTATTAACAATTATTAATTAATATATCATTACAGAATAAACTGATAGGTAGAGATGTGAGAAGTTTACGTATTTTGGATCTACCATCTAGAAAAAATGAAGATGTATCTTCTGAAGCTAACACCGAAAGATTATGATGGTACAATGTTTGAAGAGTACTATGCAATAAAAGATATCAAATGAAGATTTAAATGTGATTTTTAGCTAACGATAATTTTGGTTCATATGTTATATGGATTGAAATATTGGGTAGTTAAAAATCGTCAAATCTACTTTGAGGGTAACAAAAATTACAATGTTAAGATGGATATGTTGTAAAAGTAGGAACCCTAATTAGGAATAAAAATATTTGGGAAAGGTTGGAGTGACATCTATTAAAGATAAGGTAATTGAGATAATTAAGCTTATGGCTTAGATATGCACAACGATGGATAGAAAATTCACCCATTAGACAAGAATATCTTAAAATCATAGGATTAGGAGTAGAGTTGTCACTTAAAAACAAAAAACCGTGAACCGAATCGAAACCGCAAAAAACTGAACCGCACCATACGCGAATTATTTGGTTCCGGTTTAAATTTTAGAACCGTGAAAAACAATGGTCCGGGTGCGGTTCTTTCATTTAATTATCCGGACCGGAACGGAATCGTTACAAACAAGTCTCGAGCGGTTTCAGAATTTCAAGACCCGGTCTGGACCGGACCGAAGTAGAACCGACCCGCAACCCGCTATTATTATTTTATTCTAATATTTTTACTTATATAATATTATAATATATTTTCTTATATAATAATATTATTATTATTATAGTTAGCCGACTTTTAATTTTTTCAAAAATAATCTCAGACTTTCTGCCTTTCAATAAAAAGTCCCAATATAATTTTTTCAAAAAAAAAACAGGCTTTCAGCTTTCTGCCTTTCAATCAGAAGTCCCACTCCAAGATGCAGACGCAGTCACGCAGAGAGGCGCAACCCGCGTGCATTTTTTTCTCTCCAAACCAGAGCCGCGCGAGTCCTAGTGCCCTAATTCCTTCCTCGATTCCTTCCTTGACGGAAACTTCGACGAGCAGCCCAACACCATATCTCCGCAACAACTACTTTGTCGATGTTGTCCCACTGCCCAACACCCTATCTCCGCTTCAATATTTTCACCACAAGCAGTCTGACATACCCTATCTCGCAGCCGCTTCCACAGTTCTTCCATGCATCCATCTTCCGCGCTCTATCTCACGCTCGCTAATAAGTCGGAGACGAACTGACGAAGTGCGAAAGAGTCGAATATGAGCAGGAGAGCAGTCTGTGCGTGCCTAGTGTGGTAGTCAGGTGACTCTGGTAGTGCCTTAAAACCTAATAGCGGCGTCAATTTCATTTAGGTTTCGATTTTCATTCAGGCATTCAAATAGTTTTTTATATTTGAATGTCTGAATGAGTTGTTAAAGCACTATTAGTTTTTTCTTCAGGCATTCAGGTTTCAATTTTCATTCAGGCATTCACGGATACAGGTACACAAAAGCCTGTGGTCCTGCTTCTTCGCCCTGCATCTTCAGGTTTTCATTTGGGGTGAGCTATTTTCTTCTTTTTATTTCTCAAATTAGATCAAAGTTTTAATACTTTCCTATACCTTGACATTTTCTTCTATCGATTTGAATTTAATTTAAAACCAGACATTCACGAATACAGACACTATTTTCTTCTTTTTAATTTCTCAAATTATACCAAAGCTTTAACACTTTCCTATACCTTGACATTGCTTATTTGCCATCAAATCAGATATTCATCTTACTTACTATTTTTTATTTAATGATTTGTTACTGTTCCTATTTAAAGTTTGAGTCACGTTTAGAGTGTATTCTATTAGTTTTCTTTTAAAAATAGCGCAACTTCATTTATTAATATCCATTTATATATGACTCTCAGTTTAATCGTTTTACGACCTTTTGTTCTTAGATTTTTATTGATTTGAACTGGAACCGCATAGAACTGGACCAAACCGCTAATCGATAATTTGGTTTGATTCTTGCTGAACCGGAACCGCAGGCATGACGGTTCCAAAAAATAAGCTGGAACCGGAACCGGTCAAACCAAATAAGGTTTTGGTTCTAATTTGAAGAATTGTTACCTTAACGATTCAGTTCACGGTTTTAGTAGAACCGGAATCGAACCGGAACCGTGACTCCTCTAATTAGAAGGGAGAAGGTCATGCATAAGTTAACATGAATAAAAGTAGTTCGTCATATAACCGACCTCAAATAGTTAGGATATGGCTATTAATGATGATTATGATTATGTCCAATAAATGATCCCTCCCTCGCGCGCTCCTAAAGCAAAGCCAAAAAACAAAATAATTGAATTAACTCTTGATTCTATGGGCCTGAAAAACTAAACCACAAAGATCCTCCAAGCACAGAATGGCTAGACTTGAAATACAAATTTGATAATCAAAAGCCTAAGTTCACGAGTGCTTGGATTCAACATGTTCAAATCCAGATTTAGTTCTTGAAACCTCAAAAAACGATGTACTCAAGGAATGAGGTTACCTCCAATGCTAATCTTGGAAGGGTTAATGTACGCAACCTTACAATACATTGCAAAGAGATTGCTTATGTAGAAGAATTGAATTAGCCCATGTAAAAGCCCATATAAAGGCCCATTTTTATATGTATATTTTAGTCACACATCTTGGTTTGAAGTTGTGTTTTCACTCATCCTTCCAATATATATGTACAAATCCTTGTATTATTTTTTTGCAATTAGATGAAATAAAATAATTCTCTGCTTCGAATTTTATTTCTCTTCATGGTATCAGAGCGACTCGATTCCAAATGGTGGACTCTTGAAGATTAAATTCTCCTCTCGTCGATTGAGTCCTCCTTCTGTTTTTTCTTTGGTCCAAGTACTCGCCACATTTGTTGGGTACTCGCTCGTTTCTCGTCCTCTGTCGTCTCCCCAACTGAGCCAGCCCACTCGCCTTTTTATAGACAAGCCAAATACTAATATGCTAATTGTCGCTACTTCCCTCCGCCTACGTACTCGTGGAACAGCAACCTCCTGCACCCGTCGCTGCCTCTGCACGCAGGACTCGCTGCTTCCTGCTCCACTGAACCCGTTGCTCCTCTCCCACGGCTGGAAACTTTTGTTTGCCTCTGTGATCTTATTCGCTCGTCTCCAGTTCGCAAACGGTGCGGTCGTGACCTGCGAGAGCTCGTGGCCTCCAATGCACGGCTCCATTCCTTCTACTCGCAGCTTCTGTACCCTTATGGTAGCCTTCTGAGCTCGCAGCAGCTCCCTGCCATACTCTCCCCTCCAGAGCTCGCAAACCACCTCCTTCTAGGCTGCTTCCTCAAGAGCTCGCAAACCCCACCATATAGGTTGCTTCCTCCATATTTCGCAAACCCTTCACCTCTTGTCGACTACTCCCAGCAATGTCAAATCACATGGGAATGAATGTTGCATGACATAGTTGTATTTGGAGCCCATATAAAACTGATAGTTTTATCTGGATATTGTTCTCTTACATTTATTGATGATCATTATCGTATGACATGGTTGTATTTGTTGTGCGACCGCTCTGAATTACTACGTGTTTTTCGCTCCATATCGCCGAGAATCCCGATTTTCATGAACGTACCAAACATATTGAAGTTGAATGTCATTTCATCCGGGAAAAAGTTCATCTCCGCAAACTTGATTTGTGACATGTTCGCGCTTATGAGCAGATTTCTGATGTTCTCACATAGGCCTTACAATGTCCACTATACTGACATTTCATTTCCAAGCATGGCACCTACAGTATGTATGCTCCAAGCTTGCGGGGAAGTGTAGAAGAATTGACTTAGCCCGTTGACGAGTGGTTTTTATACAGCATATTTTAGACTCATCTGGGCTCATTTTCATGCATCTTAGCTTCATTTATAGTGGAAAGTCATTCATATTTAGCTAAACCACATTTCATACACGAAGCGCATATCTAGCCTAATTTGGTGCAATGTGCTTTTGTTCTACACATGGGGAAAACATGCTTTTTACCCCCTCATCTTTATTCTATGCACATGGCATTTATGCACTTGTCGGCGGCCATTCACCTCCGCATTTTCCACTTAGCGTGCACGGGCAAAACACTGCATTGCATTTCAATTCTGCTGAACACGCACGGTCGTGCGATTTCCTTATCGCACGGTTGATTCGACCGTGCGCGTTCAAGCTCTTTCCAAGACATAAAACATCATTCAGCCAGTGCCCGTGCGATTTCCTCTCGCACGGTCGGGTTCGACCGTGCGCCAAGATAATCGCTCGAGCAAGTGCATTTAGCAATTCTGACACGGTCGTGTTATATCCTTCGCACACGGGCCAGGCTGATTGTGTGTGTTCATTTCCTAAAAATGCCCAGATTTAAGGCATTTTTTGGGCAACCGTGTGAATCCTTCTCGCACGGGCAGGTACGGTTGTGCGCGATCAAAATGCACGGGCATTGTATTTTAATTGAAAACTCTGACCTCGCGCGGTTTTGAATTTTTAATTCATTGTTCTCGCACGGTTGAAACGCACGGTCATGCGCCAGCCCGTGCGAGAACAAATTATTCTGACTGCTTATTTAAGCTTCTTGTGTAGACGTTTTTAGGGATCCGAGATCCAACTTAGAGCAGTTTCGTCTGTTTCGCCTCCGACGACCAAAACCCTCCGGGGTAGAGTTCCAGCACCATCTACTCCTCTCCAACACTTAAGGCTTTGCCCTAGGCCATCTCTCCTCATCCTATGCTATCAGGAAGGAGGATCTAGAGCCATCTTCATCGCCAACAAGGAGTTCTTCGCACTAGACATGGCCGGATTGTAGTGTAACCAGAGAAGACGGGTAACATGGAAGGTGGTGGAAACCCTTCTGAACCCGGGACGATAGTTGATGATCGGGCAAGGACACGAATTGACAACCCAATGATTTCTTACCAAGATCTACAGCAAGCCTCTCAATCCGGTTGTATCTTTCACATATTTCTCCGTCCCTTTAGATGTTGGTGTCTATGTTCTCTTCATTTTGATGATGTATGCACATAATATGTTAGAATGATTTTCTCTTTGAGTTTATGAGATTTCATGGTTATAACTTTGTGCTAGCGATGTGCCAAGTGTTGGTAGAGAGAGAGAGTTGGTTGGTGGTATGATTTAAGATCACTTTGTGATTTGAGTTTAATCTTGCAATTAGTGATTTGAGTTTAATCTTGCAATTGCAAGCGAAGAGGCGTTTGCAACCCTCAAATCCAATTGCGAAACTGAAGCGGTGAAGGCGACACGCAAGAGATCTTGGCTTTGTGAAGCTGTTTGCGAAGCGGTGCTTTCGACACGCACTTTCTTTTATTGCTTATTTACTTTTCTTGCAACAAACCAAAATCAACGATCCGTTTCATATTCGCTTTACAATTAAGGCTCTCTGCCATAAAAACATTCCCATAAAATCGTATTCCTCGAGAGATCGATACTCGGGGATAACTCCTCGTTTTATAATACTTGAACGACCGATGCACTTACCGTAGTCGCATCACCCGTGTAAAAGCCATGTAAAGACCCGCTTTTATATGTATAGTTTAGTCCCACATCTTGGTTTTGAGTTGAGTTTTCACTAATCCTTCCCATATATATGAACAAATATTTGTATTATTTTTTTGCAATGAGATAGAAATAAAATATCTTTCAGCTTCAAATTTTATTTCTCTTCACCTTCCATGGATCAAACCATAATCGCATTTTACCATGAAGATATTTAACCACTTTCATAGTTCATCATTCTTAAAACCTCAAACATAAAAATGTAACTATTGAGCCTAGCCAAAACTACCAGTATGAGTATGACCGGATTTCATCCATAATTTCACTGTTGCTAGCACTCCCTCGGAGAAGATAGGTTTTGCTTCAAAAAATTTGGAAGATTCTGGTGATTTTAGTGAAAGGAAATAGGTATATGTTCTTGGTGATGGTTCCCAGACAAACTAATTGTAGCCTATCCATGTGATTGTACTTAACAAGAATGCTCAAAAACAACCGTAAATATTTCAAATAAGTATTTACCAAGATTAAGAAATTGTTAAAAACAACAACACTCAAGCCTTTATCCCATTATAGTGGAGTCGGCTATATGGATCCTTTGTCGCCATTGTGCCCTATCTTTAGTCATAATCTCACTAATGCCTAAGTACATCATGTCTTTCCTTATAGTCTCATTCCAAGTCTTTATTGGTCTACCCCTCCCCCGTTTAACATGTCTAGTGACTAAACTCTGTTACGCGCACACGCCTCTTTTTTTATTATTGCTCTTCTTTAAATGTTTTAGTTTGATGTGAGCCCCCCCCTCCCTATATAAGGAGATGGTTTTGGGGAGTTAGGGCATCTTTTGATCATTAGGGATTTGGGCTCTCATTTGAGAGAAGGCTCCTTGGAGGAACCAGCCTCCAAGAGTTGGTCGGAGCTTGCTCCGGATTGTATCCGTTCTTCATTAATTCAAGCATTCTCCTTCTTGTTCGTATTAATTGGTCCGACCTGCCGCCCCGCCTGCATCTACTGCCGCCGGGTTCGTTCTGTTCCGATTTTGGCGTCGACATCTGCGCGGGCTTGTATCGCGTTCCCTCCACCGCCGATCGAACCCTCCGCCAGGGCAGTTCGTCTCCTCCTCTGCATCGACAGTGCGACTCGTCTCCGTGCTCGACGATAGTGTCGCTACGCCTGCTCCAGGCCCGGCTCCGCTTCTCATCGATCGGCCGCTCCGATCGATCTGCCGCTCCGCTCGACCTGCCGCTCTACTCAATCGACCACCCCGCTTCTCCTCGCTCTGCCGCTCCACTCTAATCGACGGCTTCTCATCGATCGACCGCCCCGACGATCAGCCACTCCGATCGATCTGCCGTAATCGATCGACTCGACCGATCCTGCCAGCGCCCCGATCGGTGGTTCTGCCTCCGTTCGGTCGACCAGCGTCCGGATCCGCCCTATCCACCGCTCCGCTCTCAACCTGCCACAGCTCCAGCCGTCGCCTGCTCTTCCGCAGCGACTGGCCGCTGCTAGCGCCCCTTCCCCAGCTTCGGCACTCTCCTGCCAACCTCCAGCTCGGCACAGTCGTCCTCATATGCCAAAGGGCCGGATGGAATCCCGCGTCGAAGCCCTCGAACATTCCCTCGCCACCATCAACGCACGTCTCGAGGCACAGACCGAGCAGTTCTCCTCGATTCTGACCATGCTCCAGAACTTACAGCCCAGCCAGCTCTCAGGGCCTCCTGCCGCCTCTGCTGTGGGATCCCCCAGCACTACGCTCCCCGATACACCCGCAGTGGTGGAACTGCCTACTCCACCGTACCGTGGACCTGACATCCCTACATTCAACGGAACTGACCCCCTTGGGTGGATTGTCCGCGCCGAACAGTTCTTCGACATCCACCAGACCCCTCCGGCGCAACGGGTCTCCACTGCACTTATCGGCATGGAAGGGTCGGCCCTCCATTGGGTCCGTTGGCTCCGCCAGACCTCTCCCGCCCTCACCTGGTCAGATCTCACCGAGGCCCTGATTCAGCGGTATGACGACCGCTACTCCGGCCCCATGATCGAGCGACTTTGCGGGGTCCGTCACACCGGCTCCATTGACTCGTACATTGATGCATTCGTGGAATTGGTCACTCATGTTCCTGGACTCCCCCCAGACCATTACTTGGGGTTCTTCATGAACGTTTTGCAACCCCACTTCCGCTCCCGTCTCTGCACCCTCAAACCATTAACGGTCCACCAAGCCATCAACCTCTCCCCCCTTGTGGAGGCGGAATTCCTCGCGACGTCCGGCGACATTCCGTACCCATCACCTTCCTCCAGGAATCCCACCCAACCTTACTTCTCGACCCATCCCAAACCTCCACCTCTGCCACCTCCCCTACCCCGGCCACCAATGATGGGTCCTCGCAACAACCGGCCTGTCCCTACCCACCGCCTGTCCAACCAGGAGTACAACGACTTACGAAGCAAGGGCATGTGCTTCCGCTGCAAGCACCCCTACTCTCCTGGTCATGAGTGCCCGGTGAAGGAGTGTCGAGTCCTCATCGGCGACGACGTGGCCGCGCTCTCCGCCGCCGACTTTGACGCCCTGCTGCTCTCAGACGGACTACCGGACGGCGCCCCGGGCACCTCGACGGCATCCCACTACTGACCTACAGGCGGCGCTCCGACCTTGGGGTCAAGGTCGCTTTTCTGACGAGATGTATTGTTACGCGCACGCGCCTCTTTTTTTATTATTGTTCTTCTTTAAATATTTTAGTTTGATGTGAGCCCCCCCCCCCCTCCCTATATAAGGAGGTGGTTTTGGGGAGTTAGGGCATCTTTTGATCATTAGGGATTTGGGCTCTCATTTGAGAGAAGGCTCTTTGGAGGAACCAGCCTCCAAGAGTTAGCCGGAGCTTGCTCCGGATTGTATTCGTTCTTAATTAATTCAAGCATTCTCCTTCTTGTTCGTATTAAACTCTCACAACGTCTAACAGGTGCCTTTAATGGTCTCTTTTGTACGTGTCCAAAACATCGTAGTCGAACTTCTCGCAACTTCTCTGCAATTGGTGCCACTCCTGTCGTATCCTTAATACATTCATTCCTAATTTTATCCAGTCTCGTGTGTCCACACATCCACCTAAGCATTGTCATCTCCGCAACTCCCATTTTTTGCTCATGTACACAATTCACTGCTCAACACTCAAAACCATAGAGCATCGCTAGTCTAATTGCAGTACGGTAAAACTTTCCTTTAAGTTTTAATGGTACTTTACGATCACATAAGATCCCTGACGCGCCTCTCCACATCAACCAACCTGCTTAGATTCTATGTATCACATCTTTATCAACACATCCATCTTTTTGAACTATTGATCCAAGATATTTAAAGCACTCACTGTGGGAAATATCTTGATCACCCAACTTAATAACGAAGTTATCCAACCTTTTTGCACTGCTAAATTTAAGCTTCATATACTGTCTTTGTCCTGCTCAACCTAAAACCCTTCTTTTCTCAAGTGTCTCGCCAAGATTCAAGTTTCGCATTTACACCCTCGCGCGTCTCATCGACCAAAATGATATCATCCGCAAACAATAAACACCAAGGTATTGCTTGTTGGATATGTCCGGTGAGCTCATCTAAGATAAGGGTAAAGAGATAAGGGCATAAAGCTGAACCTTGATGTAAAAAATAAGTAAAAAATAAAATCAGTGTGAGAGATGTTTCATGTATACCATTAAACTCGGAATTTGCAACTGATCTAATGAGCCCATAGCTCTAGAACATCTCCTAGCTAGTCTGATAGTGGCTAATGAAAGATTAGTGAGATCAACTATTTCATCATCTTCAGGGAATCTACCCTCTCTCATTCGAAAGTTTTTACTCGCATCTTGCATACTTTTGATAATCTTTACCATCACTGCCTATATAAACAACAAGACAATGCTGAACATGAGAATTTACATATAATCAAATGATGAAACAATTTATAAATGAAATATATATATAAATTCCAAATCAAATTCACCGACATACAGGTAACTGAATCCCCCTAGAATTCCGTGTTATAAGGGATAACATTGATTTTCTTATCCAGTATCGAACATACGTTGAGAAACGATAACCTCGTGAATTATCAAACTTCTCTGCACCTTTAAGGACGCCTATGCTGCCTGCCTGCGGTATTTTGGCATACATTAATAACCAAATTCAAGAACATCCAACTTTATCAGTAAGAAATATTAAAAGCTCTTCTGTTGGACCTGAAGTAAATCATCAAGTGCCACACCTATCCCCTTATAGTTCCTCGCAAGGAAAAAAATAAGGCTACGAGTGCTTCTTATAAGTTTGTCTCTGCTGTGCCAGCCCACATGTAACCTTTGATGCAGAGTTTTCAGATCAATTCCAGCGGCTTCTGCCCACCTTTCATGGCAGACTTCCTCCCCAGTTTCCTTTTCTAGCTTCAGTCGGATTCTTTCTAGGCTCGCAACATCCTTTACAATTGAACACATGCATCAAAATATTGACTGAAAAGACTCATTTTTTAACACATTGGGCTTCATGCAAAGGAAGTACCTTCACTGCCATTGACAGCTCTGATTCATTTCTAGCAATGACAGACCTACTCTTTGACTGAAGGGTAGCCGATGGTGTAGAAATTCTTTTATGATTTGATGAATGAGGAGATGTAATACAATTCTTCTCTTTTGCTCTTGATCTTCTCAACTTTCTCTCTTCCTTTTTCCCGCTAACTGTTATGTCTTGCTTAACAGGGTATTCTTTGGAAGAATATCTGAAATGGGCAGTCTGTTGAGGATTTGGGCTGGTTTCAGCCAATGGCATACGACTCTTGGAGAGACATGCATGAAATAATTTAAGAGCTCCAAGCCTTCTTATATGAATGAGAATCTCCTTTTCCAATCTTACCGAGGCAGTGTCAGCAAGAATATTTTCTATCTTAACCACATTTTCATTTAATAGACTGAAATGTGAACTGGAACTTGTTATTACGCTTGTACAATGAATAGACACGTCGTCCAAGTAGTTAACAGATCTACTCCCATAAGGAAAGCATCTGCCAGTGGTCATCTGCAAATCAAAGTACATCTGCTTCAAAGGAAAAATAAGATCAGAAGTATGTAAAAAGGAAGAATTAATGTGTACGAAGATGCAATAAAATAAACCTTCACATTTTCAACATCAGAAGAGTCTTTAACCAAGCCATGGACATCTGCACAACACAAGGCAAGAGATTTATTAATGTCTATATTAAGTGCATCACCTTTCTGATTTGGGAGAATGTTGATGCATGGGAAATTTCCTCCAAACAATTAAATGTTGTAAATAAAACAAGAAAGTATCATTAAGAAATGGTTATTTAAATATTATAACAATGAATTCAAGAAATGGCTGTTTAAATATCATAACAATATCCAGTTTTGGAGCATGACACAATAGCACATAAGATCATATGAAGGGAATTAAAAAGTATGATGCTGAGAATGCATATATCACCGCCTCTTTTTGAATGCATGAGTTCTATCCATCACCTAACAAATGATTGATTATGTAATATCTTACACTTCCAAACTAAAGCCAACTGGTTATAGGTGGAGGGAGACAGAGGTAAGGTTGGGAGTGTGGTGCTGACCTACAACAAACCTAAAAGTGAAGTGATGGGTGGGATGTTACTAATGAATCTAAAATGACGGAATGCAAACAAGAACAACTTCTGACGGTGAGTCGAGTCATAGTGTTTTAGTAAATATTTTATGCTTTTCTTTAATGTATTTACAATGTTGTCATTGGGGTCCAATAAATAGACCCTTAGAGCCATGTAAGAAGGAATCAATGAATGAAAGTTATTTCTTCCTCTTTCTAAACTCATCTCTGCCTCTCTCTCTAAGCCCTCTTTCACCTCTAGGGTTTTCCCTCTCCCTCTTCCCTCAAGCTACTTCTAATATCCCCTCCTCTACCTCCATTCTAGAACTTGCCCTTGTATCCTCGCCTCCATCCCACCACCGGCAACCCACCACCAAGAAAAGCACATAACCGAGTCGTAGTCGTAGTCATTGTTATTAGAGTCGTCATATTTGGTAACCTCGCTTTGATACCAAATATGACAACTCTAATAATGATGACTACGACTTTGTTATGTGCTCTTCTTGGTGGTGGGTTGTCGACGGTGGGATGGACGCGAGGATACAAGGGCAAGCCCTAGAATGGAGGTAGAGGAGCGGAAATTAGAAGGAGCTTGAGGGAAGAGGGAGAGTGAAAACCTTTTAGGAGGAAGACGTCTTAGAGAGAGAGACAAAGGAATTTAGAAAGAGGAAGAAATAACTTCCATTCATTGATTCCTTCTTACATCACTCTAATGGTCTATTTATAGAACCCCAATGACAATAATGTAAATACATAAAAGAAAAGCATAAAATATTAAAAACACCTAAAACACTATGACTCGGCTCATACAATATTGAAACACCCAATATACTAGACTCGATACAACATGACTCGATACTCTACGACTTCAATATAAAAAGACCCTAATACTAGACAACCAATGACGTAGGATCTGTAACAATACCCTTTTGCTAACTAACAAAAGAGGGAGAACTGAGTGACGGATTTGCTATTTGTCTTACTATGATATCAACAAGGTTCTCACTATGGTTATTGTGCTCTCTGGTTAATATCATAGCATAGTTTATTTCTATATCACCTCACGTGCCTTTAGGTTCTTATACTCATGTTTTATGCAATGCTATGTTGTGTGGTGGAGCATGAAAATAGGGAGATCTTCAATATAGAGGGAGCTTTTAGTAGTTGCATACTTTTACATCAATGTTCATCATCGTATCTTGTGTTTCTTCATTATTGCACTTGCTGCTAATGTCTTTCATACTTGTATGCTATTATACAAATCCAGTTTTATTATTATCAAAAGAAGAGTTTGTCAAGACGTCGACCAAATCTCCATCAGTTGACTAATAACGAATGTTGGTCTTCATATTTCAAGTATGATTCACTTGCTTTGTCTACCTGCTTTTTACTTATCCGCACATTTAAAATTGTATTTTTATATTGAAGTTTGCAGTTATCAAAACGGCAAGATTGTTGCGGCTCTCACCTTGGTGTCCTTAGTTTGATAAATAATAAATTATGTAATGATGTGTGTGCAAGTGTTTGATGTTCTGTAGGTATCAAGAAGAACACAATGGTGCTCTTGGATGCACTCACAATGCTACTGGCATGGAGATGGAGATCTTATCGCCATTCTAATAAAATTGTTCTCATGTGTCGATGATCCAGGCCTATCAAAATTCTGGTATGTGTTCTATCGGCAAAACGATATACCTACATTGCTCCTGCATTGCCAACCCAAGCCCATCGGAATTCTGATACGGGTCATATCGGTGGGAAGATATTCTTGCATTGCTCTTGCATTGTTCAACCCGAGCCTATCGAAATTCCAATAAGATGCATGCACGGCGATACAAAGAGAACTGAGTGCCCAGAGATCGCCATAGTGATACACATCGCCACAATGATTGGTCTTAGATCTGCAAGAGGACTGCAGGTGTATCGCATAATGATACGATGTATCGGCGCAGCGATAGGCTTGCAGACCGCTCCGGTCTATAAAACAATCCCTAGTGTTTAAGGTTTTGCTAAAACTGAGCTTCAACCATTTCCTCCTGCCTCTTTTCAAGCCTTATCTTTGAGATCATAGCTCAAGCCGGAGAGGAGAGCATCAAAGCTATCAAGATGCTCTTAAATCCTATCTTACTCCATTTCTCCCAAGTCCTCGAAACTATTAAGCCCACGCAACCTTCACCTATTTGGAGCAGGAGACTTCCGGAGAACTCCTTCCATCAACCTATCATGCCTAGACAAAGAGAAAGACACGAAATCCGCCACCAAGCCCTCAACAGAAAACAGATTCTAATGGTCATCACGGGAGGATTCGACCTTTGGGAGAGTTTACATGTAATTGTATTTATTAATTTTTTTCAATTTTGTTTTGTTTTTCTTTTTACACGCTTGTTTGTTGGTGTTTAGTCTATTTTGGACTAGTAAGAAATTGCATTCGTTCATGAGTGTCTAGTTGAGGTAGACTAGAAGAAATTTGTCTTGTTCACTGGAGACTAGTATGTGGTGACTAGACCCTTGAAAAGGACATCAAGGTTAGGGTTGACCTTGTAGAAAATATCCCCGTGGTGTGGCATCTAGGTTTGGGGTGACCTAGAATAAAATTAAATGTATGTATTGTGCGACCACTGCGTTTAGTGGTAATTGGAGAACCGAATTTGGCTAACCCGGTATATTAAAGCTTTCACTACATTGTACATAAAGCTATTGTTTACTATTATTTTTTCGCACTCTATGTACTATGCTTGTGTATATTTGTTGCGTTTTTAATCTCCCGGTAAATTAGTTGCACAGTTCTAATTTATAATAGCTTGTGTATATCTTATTCATCCCGTCTAAGGTTATCATACCAATTCAACACCAATGGGATTGTGGTGAAGTAAAACATTGCCCAACAACAACCTTGTCCAATAATTAATTTTGACATTTGGATTCATACATGTTTTTTGACGGGGATAGGCTGAACCGACCTGCTGAACACAATTTTTAGGTTGGGTCAGTCAAAATAAGATGTTTGTATCAACCTTGGTTCGAGAGTGCAATCGAATTAAGTCAACTAGAAGTGCGGTGACCTCCTCAATTTTTATAATAATTACTTATCGAAAAATAAGCCCTTAATGTTAATTCACCTTGATGATAGCATTATGTATTGATATAAATTTATGACAAATTTTCTTCTAATATTTGCTAAGTTCTATGAAATTTAATTCATGAATAAACCTATTTTATTAATTAAAATAATTTAATGAATAATTTAATATCAAATATTTTATGAAATATTTTTCTATTTTTCTTACACCTAAATATTTTTCTAAGATTTAACTAGAAAATTTTCAAATTTCTAGTTAGATTTTTGTGTAAATTTTAGGTACGGGGAGCGTACCTATGCATGGTGCGGGAAATTAAATTACACGTTACAATTTTAATTTTATTTTTAAAAAAAAGTCATGAAATATTGATCTATGTATTTTTACGGTCATTTTAAGTAGTCATATGTATATATTTTGGGATGAATATATACACCTATAAAAAAGTGAAATTTTTGAACTAAATTACAACTGTAATTTATATTGAAAATACAGACCATTTACAGCTGTAACTGAAAATACAACTGTAATTTGGCAAGAAAAAAAGTCACCTACGATCCTCTCTGTACGCGCGCGTACCAAAAATTCTCTCTAGATTTTTAGCCTTGTGCGCAATTTAAGATTAAATTTTTATCATTACACCTAATTCATCGATATAAAGGTGGGCTCCATCTCTTAATAGGAAGAGATCTTAACCATCTAATCTCAATGGATGAGATGCAATTGAGTTTTAAAACCCTCGAAACCCCCATTAAGGAGCAGACGGTACACATCTAACACCAATCCGGGCGCCAACCTTTCGGCTCACACGTGAAGTAGAGACCTGCAGCGCCTTCCTCCCCGATGACCGCGTGGAACAACACCATCGAGCTCTCCGCCTCCCACTGTCGCGTGGAAACCTATTACGGAGCTGCATGACGCCGAGCCTCCATGGCGAATTTACACTTGTCGGGCACGTATACCGGACGGCCCGACCGAGCCCGCGGAGCAGATTGCGGCCTAGCCGTATCGTATCATTTATTTTTAGCATTTATGTTTATTTCAGCTTTTATTTTGGGGCGGTTTATTCGCGCCGTTGTTCGCACCCCACTACTATAAGGGGCAGCGCTTGTACTCGGTTTTGGACATCTTGGATGAATGTGTGTTTTCCCTCCTCTCTTTCCCTAACCCTAATCTTCCCCCTCTCTCCCACTTCCCCTCCTCTCTCTATCTCTCTCCCTCTCTCTCCCTCTCTCTCCCCGTAATCGGCCGACCCCCCTCCACCGTTGGTTCATTCAGGGGTACGCCTCGTTGGCCCGACCCCTCACCCAGCTCCTGAAGAAGACTGTCGAAGGTCCCTTCGAGTGGTCAGCAGAGGCCTCCACCGCTTTTATCGCTCTACAGCAGGCCTTGGTTCGCGCCCGGGTGTTAGTCATACCAGATTTCTCCCAGCCCTTCCTCGTAGAGTGCGACGCGTCGGAGGTCGGCGTGGGAGCCGTACTTATGCAGGACGGCCGCCCTGTGGCCTATTTCAACCGCGCTTTTTCAGACACAATCCGCAGCCGCTTCGCTTACGAGAACGAGCTCATGGGCCTCATCCTCGCAATGCAGCACTGGAGACCATACCTCCTGGGTCGTCGGTTCATGGTCCGTACCGACCACCACAGCCTCCGCAACCTCCTACAGCAGAAGATTGCTACGCCCGCTCAACAAGTGTGGGTGGCCAAGCTACTAGGTGACGACTTCAGCATCGAGTTCCGGCCAGGGAAGGCGAATCGCACGGCCGACGCTCTCTCTCTCTCAACCCCATACTTGCGGCCATCTCCCGCCCGATCTGGGAGGATGCAGATACCCTCCAACGGGAAGTAAAAGCTGACTCGACGCTCAACGGGATTCGGATAGCACTCCTCGCGGACGCCATAGCCCGCCCACCTTACTCCTTGGTTGACGGTCGCCTCCTCTTCAAGGGCCGCCTCGTACTTGCCCCTTCCTCTCCGAGCATTCCTCTGTAGTTGGCCAAGTTCCGTGCTTCCCCGGCGGGGGGACACGTCGGTGCTTACCGGACGTACCGACGGCTAGCAACCTCACTCTATTAGCCTCACATGTTCCGACAGGTCAAGGCCTTCATGGCCGCCTGCCTCACCTGCCAGAAGGCCAAGTACAAAGCCATGTTTCTGGGTGGCCTACTTCAGCCCCTCCCGATTTCCAACCGCGTTTGGGACGACGTCGCCATGGATTTCATCACACGATTGCCCCGATCACAGGGACACAACTGCATCCTGGTCGTGGTGGACCGGCTCTCAAAGTATGCTCATTTCATTCCCCTTCGCCACCCATACACTGCAGCCACAGTCGCCAACAGCTTCATCTAGGGGGTCGTGCGCCTCCACGGGTTTCCTCGGTCGATTCTGAGCGACCGCGACCCGCTCTTCCTAAGTACCTTTTGGACTACATTGTTCCTCTTACAGGGCACCCGTCTTCGCATGAGCACGACGTACCATCCGCAGACCGACGACCAATCGGAGGTCCTCAACCGATGTCTAGACGTACCTCCGCTGCTTCGTAGGGGAGAAGCCTCGCAGTTGGGCCAAGTGGCTCGGGTGGGCCGAGTACTCTTACAACACCGCCTACCACCAGGCGGCCGGCACTACCCCATTTGAGGTCGTTTATGGCCGCCCTCCTCCGTCTATTGTCCGCCACCTTCCAGGGGAATGCCAGGTGGAGAGTCTGGTCACCGCTCTCCGCGGCAGGGACACCATTCTGGATCAATTGAAGCACCACCTACGCCGGGCCCAACAAAAGATGGTTTCCTTCGCCAACAGGAAACGTCGGGGCCTCGCCTTCGAGGTAGGAGAGAAGGTTTTCATCAACTCCACCCCTACCGACAGCTTTCGGTGGCCCGCCGACCATGTCAGAAATTGGCGCCTCGATTCTTCGGGCCATTCGAGATCCTCGCCCGCATAGGGCCGGTCGCTTACCGCCTTCGCCTCCCAACCAAGAGCTGCATTCATCTGATCTTCCATGTCTCGCAGCTACGACGCATGGTGGGCGAGCACACCACCACGAATCACATTTCGGCCGACCTCGACCTCGCAGGAGAGGCACCCTACTATCCCGCCTCGATCCTCGATCATAGATTCCGCACCACAGGGGACCATACATCGGAGGAGGTCCTTGTGGCTTGGACCGGACGGCCAGACTCGGACGCGACGTGGCTGCCCCGGGATGACCTCCGCCGCCAGTTCGTCAACTACTGCATTGAGGACAAGGTACATTTCCCAGACGGTGGCATTGTTACAGAGATGCACGACGTCGAGCCTCTATGGCGAGTTTACACGCGTCGGGCTCGTATACCGGACGACCCCACCAAGCCCGCGGAGCAGATTGCGGCCTAGCAGCTATCGTATTATTTATTTCAGCTTTTATTTTGGGGCGATTTATTCACGCCTCTGCTCGCACCCCACTACTATAAGGGGCAGCGCATGTACTCGTTTTGGACATCTTGGATGAATGTGTGTTTTCCCTCCTCTCTTTCCCTAACCCTAACCTTCCCCCTCTCTCCCACTTCCCCTCCTCTCACTCTCTATCCCTCTCTCTCCCCGTAATCGGCCGACCACCCTCCTCCACCGCCGGGTTCGTATCAAAACCCCTACAAGAGTGGCGCCAGACCTCCCTAGGTATCCTTCCTCTCTTTTTAAGCCCACATTCTTCATCTCCATGGATTCCTTTGCTCCATCCCGAGAGAAATCGTACAACCTTAGCTTCCATCCAAGGATTTTGTGTTTCCCCTTAACTCCAAGGAAATTTTTATGGCTCCCAAAAGTTATTCAAGGAAAGGGTAGGCTCCTCTTGCCAGTGAAGTGAGTTTTCTCTCTTGCGTTAATTTTCTAGATGCTTAGAAGGTTACAAATTACTTGTTAATGAGATGTTTGAAATATTCTTAAATTAAGTATTTTGATTCAAGAGAAATCTCTTTTGTTAAATTAATTCCTTACCCTAGTCTCCACATACTTTTACAAAGTTTTACCTTAAATTTGGGAATGAAATAATGGTGCAGTTTATTGTATTTCTTTCATTTAGATATAATTAATTTCAATCAATCCTTTATCAAGATAGATTGTATATTTAAAGTAACTATAGTGATGTTCATCAAAATCCCTGTAGAGACGATACTTTCTCACTACTATTATTACTTATGCAACCGGTGCACTTGCTGATATATAACATGAGTTAAACGGTCACATCAAGTTTTTGGCGTCGTTGCCAGGGATTCTTAGGTAGTTACTTTGTATTTATTTTTTCTACAGCTTTTTTTAGATCTAATCTTCATTGTATGTTACTAACTCCACTAATTTCTTTTCTTTTTGGCGTCGTTGCCATGAGCTACCTTTATTACAGTTAGTGCGGTGAATGCAATCATGAAAGAACAGAATGTCAAGATTGCAAATTCTTTCCTATCCTTTATATTCTTTTGAAAATTTAGTTGCGCAGAAGATTATGCAAATGAACACCCTTACTCCACTTGCACATGGAATGAAGTTTATAATAAATTGATGTCATACCAACAACAGCCCCCACCACAAGAGAATGAGTCCCTCTTGGAAGAAATGTTTGTTGAGTTAGTAGTTATGCATGAAAGGCATTTCCAAGATGAGGAGACATCAATTGAAAATTTGGCAAAGCAAATAAGAACATTGGTAAATCTAATCTTCGATCACTTTAAAGATTCTTCACCGGACAATACACGAGAGACTCCTGAGAAGCATCTGGATGTGGTGTACATGGAAGATGAAGATGTTTGGAAAAACCATTATGATTTGATATAACAAATTAATTAAGTGATCTAGGAAGATGTCTAAGAATGTATAGAAAAGCAATATGTTATAATCAAGTACAGGCTGCCAAAACTCAGAATGCACTCAAGAAGAAGAATCAACTAAGTTAAACTTCTATGCGTCGAGAAGTATTCGACACACGTCGACTAAAACTAAGTCTATACGTCAAGAAGTAATCGACGTACGATGAGAAGTTAACTTCATGTATCGAGAAATAATAGACGCACGTCGAAAGCAATGATTCTTCTTTACGTCAGTTCTTAGAGCATAAGTATTCAACTTACGTCGAGATCTCATAAAAAGAAAGTCTGCTCAGAGCATAAGTATTCAGCTTACATTGAATTCTTCCTACTCAACAATTCGACGTACGTCGACAGGTATTTGACACATCAGTAATAGAATATCGAATTCTCTCTAAACTTCTGTCATTAATTTCAGAGCAGTATAAGGCCTTGATTGAGATTCAGTTCCAGACACTATTGATTCATTTTAAGGTGTCTATACTGATTGACACTAAAAGGAAGGCATCAATTCTGCAGCAGTCATATATATGCCAGAAGATTTCAAATAGAAGATAATCGTGCACACATTCTGAATTCCCTTCTTCTCTCCAAGATTCAGAATTCTCCTTACTCCAGAAGAAGATCTCTGCAAGAACCCTAGCCGACAAGATCTCTTCTCTCTAATCTAAGGCTCTCCTTCTCTCAAGAGCTCTTCATCTTCTTCCTCGGTGTTGAGGAAAACCAAAAAAGACTTAATTGCATTCAAAGAGCAAATATCCCATCTATATATGGAGGCGGGTAAAGATAATATGCGACAAACGCTACATTACAGATGTTGAAAAATACGAAGAAATAACATATAACTTATAAGTTCTTCATCTCTCATTTCTCCCGACTCCGGTTCTTTACTGTTCCGCAAAAGCTAGGTCACGGACTAACGGAAGCCGGAAGGAGTGTATTCTCCGACGCATCGGCTCGCGACTCCTACGTTCACGCGAGCGAAGGCAGCTCTACTCCGGCGACATCCCTACTCTAGCGACATCACTTCTTCGGCGGGCTCCAAATCTCACGACATCCCTTCTTCAGCGGGCTCCAGATCTCCCGTTCTCTGCCTCCTGATTTTTTTCTCACGGATCACTCGTCCCTGTTTCTACTTTCTTGTGCATATCATTAGAAAAAAAATTCTAACTATTTTACTTCCAGTTTGGGACATAGTCACATAGATTTGATAACAAAATATTTTATATAATGAAATGTTTTATGATTAGATATGGTTCATTGGGGGAACAACAAATATTATTTTGGGAGTTTGGAAGTAACAGCAAATATTATATAACCTTCAAGTTTGTCCTCTGCGATTTTCCTCCATAAGAGTAGTCTGATTAGATATGGTTCATTGGGAGTTTGGGACATAGATTTAATTTATTAGTTTCATTTCTTCTGGGACAGAGATTATATTTATCTCACTTCTATCTCAAATTGCATTGTTATGTATCAGCTATGTGGATGTAGTCTAAAGTTCCGAGAACCTATTTTAATTTTTAACAATTATAACAAAACATAAGCAAAAAAAACTGAAACCGCACCGCAAAAACCGACTCCAAACCGCACCAATGTCACACCGCACCGCACGGTTTGGATGCGGTGCGGTTTTGTAAAGTCCAAAACCGACCCTCTTCGGTGCGGTTGCGATTTGGGCTCAAACCGCACCAAACCGCACCAGTTTCACGCCTAGCAGAGAGAGCTTCTTACTCAGAAAAATGTTCTTCAGAAAGAATTTGATCGACTGAGTAATACTTGAGCAGAAAGATGAATCAGATCTTTTATTGAACAGAATCTTGAAGGTTCTGCAAGAATTCTTGAGAACGAACTGTAGCAGCACTTAGATTTCTTCCTTCGAAAAAGTTAGTCGTCGCCGCCAAGTTGCGTTCTCGTTCCGTTTGTAAAAGTTTTGTAAAAGTTAAAATTAGAAGAAAAAAATTTTAATTTAAGAAACCCAAGGCTTTTATAGGGAATCAATCACCAACGGCTAGAATCAAGAAAGATTTAATAATTAAAACTTTCCAGAAGAAACTCCCTGATTGGCGCAGCAAATGGAGGATTTCAAAATGAAATTGAAGTTATTGCGCGATTTGCGGCTTTCTTCCCGCGTCTACCCGATATGAAAATCTTCTAGCCGATATACTGTTCCAGTCGACAAATCTTCAAGTCGACATACTGTTCAGGTCGATATTCTGTTCCAGTCGATATACTTCTAGTTGATATACTTCGAGCCGAATGTTGAGCATTTGATTGAATGATACTGTTCATACTGCTTGATAGCACGGTCTGGTCGAATATTCTTGATGTCTAGTCGAATGTTGAACATCTGGTCGAGTGACATTGTTCATATTGCTTGATAGCACAGTCTGGACGAATCTTCTTGATGTCTAGTCGAATAATCAGACATTTAGTCAAATTCGAACTTAGCATAATTTCTTTCTTTAAGACCTCCATTCGTCTTGAGCTTTGATTGGATGAATCGTCATAATCCTTTTGAGCATTCGACTAGATTGTCCAGACGTTTAGTCGACTTTGGACTTACCAGAATTTTTTTCTTTAAGACCATCTGCACGATTCGTCTTGATGATTCTGCACATTCGACTGAATTGTCTAGTCGAATTTGTACTTAAGCGGATTTCTTCATTTAACAGATCTCTGGTGGAATCATCTGCACATTCGACTAGATTGTCTAGCCGATATTTTACAGCAAATTTTAGGTTTAACCCAACCTGTTGGCCAACTTTGCAACATGATCTCCAAACCTTTTCCAAGTGATTTTTCCTTGTTAGTAAGAAGTCTAATATAGTGTTAGGGCATAAGTCAACATGTTTTTTGCACCATGAAGGATTACACAGGTAAAACACTGTTTGAGTGACTATAAACCTAACCCTACATTAGACATGCACTTTAGTTATACTTGTCACATCAAACTAGCACATACATCAAATACAATGTGTGATATCTTTATTGTAAAGACTTCTTCAAATCTGGAATATTGAGGGTAATATTCCCAACACACCTCGAAGAATTGCTAGTTGTGGTATATCCATTCCTTCATCGTTGAACCAAATAATTTGGTGAACTCTAATCGAGCACACCTTGGGGGTAGGAATAGGCCCGATCATGGTATGATCAAAATTCTATGGTCCAATGTCCAATTTCCACTCACACGGCTTGGTTCACAGAGTACCGCCATCATAGTGCGGAGTTCTTCCATAGTGATAAGTAGCTTTTATACTCAACTTTTAGTATAGTTTTAATATAATTTTCATATGAATTTATAAAATTTATATGTATTATCTTAAATAAAGTATTTATTTCTATATTTATATAGTAACTTAAGCTTATTTTCTGTCTTTCAGGTTTTCTGGATATTTTGAGCAGAAATTACAAGTACACGCCCTAGGTCACGCACGGGCGTGACAACCTAAAATGTGTTCCAGACCTGCTGCCACCATCCTGGGCTCATTTCGAGAGAAATTGCCAAATAGATGTCCTAGCTCACGGGCATGACCGAGGGCGTGTCAACTTAAACCACTACACCAGCTCATCCGGCTGTGTATCGAATCCATGACGTGACTTTCGCCCAGTACACGCCCGTGACTCAGAAGTCACGCCCGTGACCGATCGCGTTGCACACGCCCAACTTAGATCACGCCTCATATCACGCTCCGAGGATATTTTGCCAAGTACACGCCAGTGTAATTCAAGGGTCACGGGCGTGTAACCTCCTTGCCGCCAGATCACGCTCCGTCCCGCCAAATCGCAGTTTAAAGATTACACGCCCTAGGTCACGGGCGTGACCGAGGGCGACGCGCAACGTAACGCCAGCAATTACTCCAGAAGGCGCCCTCTCCGCAGCCGTTTCACTTCCGGCCCTTACACGCCCTTGGTCACAAGCGTGACCGAGGGCGGGTAACTTTCAACTTTTGCCTATTTAAAGACAGCTCCTCCAGAACTCAAGGGACGAATTTTGGGAGTTCTTTTCTGCATTTCTTATACTATTTTCATGTTTCTAAGTTCTTGTACTTAGCTTTCTTTCATGCACTTGTAAGTTTCAATTCAATAGCTTGTAATTTTTTTTGCTAAAGTAATAAAATTTTTTATTTCTTCTCCTTACTCTTCTTATTTTATCATGAATTCTTCTACTTTTGTTGATTCATCCATCTCAATGAATAGTTAAATTCTTATTAGTACTCGATCGAGATGATCCAGTGAATGATATAAGTCATGAATTAATTTAGATTTTTTCTCTTCTTTAGAATGCTTAAGATTTATCCTTGATTTTAATGAAATAAGATTATATTTTCGATATATAATTCTTGTTCTTGTTTTCATACTTTAATTAGCCGAAAGGCTCATAATGTGAATCGATCATTCAAGGATAAAGAGAGTTGCATGCAACCCTCGAGACAGGATGGCATAAATCTCCCGGATTTGAGTCAAATCCAATATAGGGGTTCACCACGATAAAATGAGTTTTTAGGGGTTTCGATTATAGAACGAAAGTTCGGTTGATCAACCTAAACTCAGTTGAACGTATCCTCGAAAGAGGTGCGTTTAGAATTTGGGAACCTCCAAGGTCGAAGCATTTTCTTCAAGAGAAGTAGAATCTTATTTTTTCTTGTTATTTTCATTCCGAGGTGATTCAAAGATCGAGTGTTAATCTTCTAAACCATCGTTTCCATCATCGTGTTAATTTACCAAGTTTTCTTACAACACACAACTCAAAGTTCTATTTGATAGAATAATAGAGATTTTCTTGTAGTAAGATTATTCAACTCGCTCGGATTTTTATACGACCTTGATATTTCAATATCATATACTATATTCGATAAGGTACACTTGTCTTTATCAATATAGGATTTGAGAACATCATAGTATCTTTCATTTTGATTTTCTAAATCAAATCTACTTTTCTCCAATCGCGATTTTGCCCATCACATAGTCGTAGATTATTGTTGCAGCGCAATAGAGGTTGTCGTCTGTTGTTGGTTCATCTCTTGCAAGGCTTGCTTAAAGTTCTCTGCCTCCTTGCGCGGGTCTTGTTGCCGCGTCTTGTGGTTTCCCATTGCGCCGGTGGCCTGGAAGTGGATATGAAACACAAATATTATCTAGATTATTTCAATTGATTATAATCATGTATAATTGCTGCAGAACGAGAAAAAATTTCTAAGATGAGCTTAACCAGGGGATTGATGGTCTCCAAGTCGGGGAGAGTCCAGCGAGTGATATAAAGAAAATTGGGAATAAAATTCATTCAATTCATACTCAGTTCGACATACACGAGATATTTATGCTCTTCTTGCATACCCGCTGGCCTGGAACTGAATAGCAGACAGTTAATTAACTGTGGACACCTCCACAACTAGCAACAGCCATTGCAGTTCTACTAGTAACTGCCCCTCCTCGCCTACTCGTACAATACACAACACAAACGCACACAGCTAATGGCTACGGCCACAGGAATTTAAATTTAAAAAACGTAAGTGCACAATTCTATATAAATCACTCTCCGACTAGGAAGAGGAAACGACCATTAAATTTCCATTGCCTCTTTCAGAGAGTTCCTCAAGAATCTGATGTGTGCCTAATGGCAGGGCGGTAATATTTAATGATGAGAGGGTTTTTTGGGTATTGTATTGCCACATATATAAGGCAAGAGTAGGGTTAGTTTATTATGTTATGTTGTATTGTTGTGTGCTGAAGACTACCGCCGGAAGGGTTTCCCTGTCTCGGTGCTTTTGTTCCTCCTGTTCAGGGCTCCGCCCTTAGGGTGGTTGTATCTTTGCTTGACTCCTGGGTGATCTTCCTAATCTATTTCAGATCTTGTTTACTGTTCTATTGGTGCTTGAGGTGTGTTGTTGTCATTAGAAGGATAGTTGTTGTGCATTATTCTTGGTTCTTATCAACTGGTATCAGAGGGAAAGCGGGTAGGAGACGCGATGCCGGTTTCCGACAATACCCGTTCGAAGGAGATCCTCCCGGAGTTAGACCTGATCCGGCAGGAACAAGCCACATTGGCGCACTCCATCCAATCCCTCACCGAGCACTCGGATCGGCAGAACAAAATAATGGACGAGCTACGGGAGATGCTGACGCACCTCGCCGCCATCCGATCAGACCGTGCATCGGACTCGGGTGACCGCATCTCGGCGGCTGACGGGCGCCCTGCAGCAGACGGGCGCAACACCGCCGACGGACGTCACTACACGCCGCAAGACAACCATCTGAGCAATCGTTTGACACGCTTGGAATTTCCCCGTTTTTATGGTAAGGAGCTGCAGGAATGGATCTATAAGGCGGAGCAGTTTTTTGAACTGGATAGCACTTCGAATGATTTGAAGGTGAAAATCGCATCTGCACATGTTGAGGGCAAAGTTTTATATTGGCACCAGGCGTACATGAAATCTCGGCTCACCCAACGTTGGCCATCATGGGAGGATTACACCAAGGCACTCTCCACCCGTTTCGGCTCAGTTCTCTTCGACGACCCCATGGCGGAGTTGAAGAACTTAAAGCAAAAAGGCACGGTCCAAGCCTTTCTGGATGAGTTTGACATTCTCCTACACCGGGTGACAATATCCGAAGCATATGCTATCAGCTTTTGCATCGCCGGACTCAAAGATGACATAGGATATGCCATCCGTATGTTCCAACTGAAAACACTACAAGAAGTCTTTGCATTGGCCCGCATGGAAGAACGACGAACGGCATCAGTACCACGACGTAGCTTCTCCACCACGGTCGAGACAAGCGTGGCGACCGAACGACAGTCACTACCGCCCAAACCATTCACCACTCGAGTACCCCTGCACCCTAACACCGGAAGCCAAGGCGGAAACCGCCGCTTAACCTCAACGGAGATCGAGGACAAGCGCAGCAAAGGGCTTTGTTTTTGGTGTGACAGCAAGTATACACCGGACCACCGCTGTTTGACAAGAGGAAGGTCCTATGCCCTAGAGCTAATTGACGAAACAGAGGATAATATTCAAGAGCTGGTTCACGAAGAAGATCTCCACAACTCGCCGGAAAATGAGGCTTCAGAGGCGATTCCACACTTATCTGTGCATGTTCTCATGGGCATCACCCAATATCACACCATGAAAGTGACGGCGTCGTACCAAGGTCACGTCATTCAAGTCTTAATAGACTCGGGGAGTACACATAACTTCGTGGATATAGATGCGGCTCACCGGCTACAATGCCCCTTGACCCCGATACCCTCTTTCAACGTGGCTATTGCCGACGGAAGATGGGTTGTCAGCTCCCACAAGGTGTCTGATTTCAAATGGAGAATGCAAGGTGTTTTCTTCACGACGGATATGTTGGTGCTTCCATTAGGCGGGTACGAAGTGGTTTGGGGGGTTCAATGGTTGAGCAACCTCGGGGTCATTCAATGGGATTTTGGCAACCTCCGCATGGATTTCGCAAGTCAAGGCCGGAAGATATCATTGAGAGGATCGAAAATGGGGGCTGGCACATGGATGAAACAACAACCGTAGAAAATGTTATCCAAGGGGGCATTTAAACATGATGTCAATATGTAACATTCGGGAGATACCAGAATCAACCAGGAGTGTGCAAACGGAAATGACCGAAGAAGAGGGGGAACAAGTTGAACTCAGCAGGAAGGATGATATTCCAACCTCGCTGTTACTGGAGGAGGCTGTCCAGTTGGGAGAAGTGTTAGCAACCTTCAAGGAGTTTTCAGAGCACCCGAAGGAGTTTTCCACCGCATTCCTCTTAAGGAGGGGCATGGGGAGATTAATCTAAGACCCTACCGCTACCCGCCATTGCAAAAAAATGAGATTGAAAAGTTGGTCGAAGAGATGGTGTGCACGGGAATTATACGACCGAGTTGCAGCCCATATGCATCACCGGTGGTGCTAGTGAAAAAGGGGGATGGCACGTGGAGGTTGTGTATCGACTATCGGCAACTCAACTCATACACGGTCAAAGACAAGTTTCCCATTCCTATTATTGAGGAGCTCATTGACGAGTTAAATGGGGTTGTTTTCTTCTCTAAACTGGACATGAGGGCGGGCTACCACCAAGTCAGGATGGCGGAGGAGGACGTGCACAAAACAGCCTTCCGCACCCACCAGGGCCATTATGAATTTCTAGTCATGTCGTTCGGCCTGACCAACGCGCCGTCGACATTCCAAAGCTTGATGAACAAGATCTTCCGAGATCAACACCGAAAGTTTATCTTAGTCTTTTTTGACGATATACTGATTTTTAGTAAATCGTGGCAGGAACATGTGGCGCACCTCACCTTCACCCTTGAAACACTGCAGCAACATAGCCTCTTCCTCAAGATGAGTAAATGCAGCTTTGGCCAAAGGGAGGTCCGGTATCTGGGAAACATTATTTCTCAAGAAGGGGTGGCAACAGACCCGGAGAAAATTCGGTCCATGATGGAGTAGCCGACCCCCACCTCCATCCGGCACGTACTTATCGGCCTCACCGGATACTACCGGTGATTTATCCAAGGATACGGAAGCATCGCCAAACCACTGACGGCACTACTCAAAGCAGCAAGGTTACATTGGACAAAAGAAGCGGAGCAAGCATTCACCAAGCTCAAAGAAGCGGTCTCACAACCGTCGGTGCTCAGCTTACCGGATTTCACTAAACCATTCGTGGTTGAGCCCGACGCCTCCGACAAAGGCATAGGCGCGGTTCTCTTACAACAGGGCCGTCCGATAGCCTACTTTAGTAAAGCATTGGGCAAAAAGAACGCGATGCTCTCAGTCTACGAGAAGGAGTTATTGGCGGTGGTTCTAGCAGTCCAACAATGGAGACATTACCTCATTACCGGGCCCTTCGTTATCCGAACGGAGCAACAAAGTTTGAAGTTTTTACTGAACCAAAGGTTGGCGACACTGGCGCAACAAAAATATATGTCGAAACTATTGGGGTACGACTACACCATCCAATACAAGCAGGGGAAGGAAAATCTATGTGTCGATGCCTTGTCTAGGCGAGAGGGGCATGAAGGGCCAGAATTGTGCACCATGGTCACTATTACTTCAGATTTTTTGCGGCAATTGAAAGAATCATGGCAACGGGACAGCCACATTCAGAGCATCATCACACAAAAAATGGCGGATAGCACCAGCAACCCGAAGTATCAATGGGAGAGGGGACTATTGAGGAGAAATGGCTGATTGGTAGTCGGCGATGACGCTGCCATTAGAACAAAACTGCTACAAATGTATCATGACAGTGCGTTGGGCGGGCACTCGGGCATAACCGCCACCTACCATCGCTTGCGGAAAATGTTTTTTTGGAAGAAAATGAAGGTGGAAGTCTATGAGTATATCCAGCGATGCGTAACATGCCAACAATGCAAACTGGACAGCAGGAAGACAATGGGATTACTCCAGCCCCTACCGATACCGGCGAAGATTTGGCAAGACATATCTCTTGATTTCGTGGAGGGGCTGCCTAAAAGCAGCGGGAAAACAACATTTTGGGGGTCATTGACCGTCTCAGCAAGCAAGCACACTTCATAGCCATCTCACACCCCTACACCGCCGAGAGTGTGGCACAAGTATTCTTGGACTCGATTTTTCGACTACACGGCATGCCGGAGTCCATCGTCAACAATAGGGATCCCATCTTTGTGAGCCAGTTTTGGCAAGAGTTATTCTGAGTGCTACAAGTCAAGCTGAATTTATCCACGGCATACCACCCCCAATCGGATGGTCAGACGGAAGTGGTGAACCGTTGCTTGGAAAACTACTTAAGGTGCATGTGCTTCGAGAGACCAAAAAATTGGGTTCATTGGCTACCACTAGCGGAGTGGTGGTACAACACGACTTACCAAAGTGCAATCTGAATGACGCCGTATGAGGTCGTTTACGGACAAACACCGTCAATGCATGCGCCATACAACCCCGGACTCGCAGAGGTCGAAGAAGTGGACCGGTCCCTAGCAGCCCGGGAGCAAGTTATTCAACTCCTGAAGGACAACCTAGCAGCATTTCAAAATCGCATACGGGTTATGGCTGACAAGAAGAGAAGAGAAAGAATTTTGGAAGTGGGGTCATGGGTATATGTCCACCTACAGCCCTATAGGCAAACAACGATCCGTCCCCGTGGCTGCCATTAGTTAGCACCCAAGTTCTTCGGTCCGTTCAAGGTGGTGGAGCGAGTGGGGACCATCGCGTATCGACTCGACCTTCCAGAAGAGGCAAGGATTCATCACACATTTCATATCTCGCAATTGAAGGAGCATCATGGTGATCCTCCAGCACAGACCAGCCCACTACCTAAGGGGATTAACAACGAGGGCAACTTGATGGTTGAGCCAATTGCAGTGTTGAATCGCCGCATTGTTCCCCGAGACGGCAAGGTGGTGACACAGTTATTAATCCAGTGGTCGCTTGGCACAGCAGAGGAAGCAACGTGGGAAGACCTTTGGATGATTCAAAAACGCTTTCCACATTTCCATCCTTGAGGACAAGGATGTTGTGACGGTGGGGCAGTTGATGCGTGCCCAATGGCAGGGCGGTAATATTTAATGATGAGAGGGTTTTTTGGGTATTGTATTGCCACATATATAAGGCAAGAGTAGGGTTAGTTTATTATGTTATGTTGTATTGTTGTGTGCTACCGCCGGAAGGGTTTCCCTGTCTCGGTTCTTTTGTTCCTCTTGTTCAGGGCTCAGCCCTTAGGGTGGTTGTATCATTGCTTGAGTCCTGGGTGATCTTCCTAATCTATTTCAGATCTTGTTTACTGTTCTATTGGTGCTTGAGGTGTGTTGTTGCCATTAGAAGGATAGTTGCTGTGCATTATTCTTGGTTCTTATCAGAATCAGAGCCAGGCCCATTTGATGACGACTCCTCCACAGAAACCCATTTAACTAGTACACGATCCACAAAAGTAGACAGCAATTAAAAAACAAAGCAACCAGGCCAGATCAATGGCATTAGAAACACAGTACAGAGACAAAAGCAGGATCGAATTTTGCATTGGCTTACTGACGGAAGCCAACGGGTTTTGATGTTGCCTTGCCGGCGAACTACTTAGTGTGGGAGAAGGGAGAGAGAAAGCCCGCTGCTTCCCTGCCGCCAATAACCTAATTCCCATTTTCCTTCTTCAGATCAGTCGATAGAAAGGTGAGGAAGCAAATATTTATGAAGACTTGGTAGTTCAATGTCCACGTAAAGGACTTCTGCATTTGCTTCTCAAAATATCTTTTTATAATTATTGAAGTTAATGAGAAAGTTGCAATTGTCTTTTTACCGGGTTCTGTAGATTTATATACACTAGAGTTGACCCTGCCCAGGTCGGCCCGGGTGTGCTCGTCTGAGCCTAGTTAGGCCCAGGCAAAGTGACTTAAAAGCCTCATTTGAACTATTTTTTTATAGCCTTTCAAAGGCTTTCACTGTCAGCCTAGGCTATTATTTTATTAGTAGCATATTACTTTTGTTGTGGGTTGCTTAGCGCTCTCCTGATCCGAAGAATCGAATCATCTTAGCTCGAGAGTGAGTCAAGCGCACAAACAGTTAAAAAAGAACCAACAATAAAAACGACAAGACTTTTTAGGTGGAAAAACCCGGAAAGAGAAAAAATCACGGGGTCGGTTCGGTGACGTCAAATCTACTAATTTGCTTGAGGTTACAAGTGTTAGAAACTTCGAGAGGGTGACAGGTCATCGCTCTGATTACAAGTACTTGAAGGTAGAAAAGATGCAAAGTCTTTTTTGGTGCTCGCAGGAGCAACTTCGAGAGTAGACACTGGAGAAGGTGCTGGAGCTGACACTGTGGGAAGCTATCCACACTAATACTGAAATTTTGGTGACTCTATGCTGTGAGGTCCCGACCGGACCCATACTATATGGTTTGTTGCATGGGAGGTGTTGCAATTTTGTTTCAGAGCTAGGTTTAGTAGTTCTAATCTAGTAGTGAACGATTTAGTGTCATTAGATCGTGTCACAGAGTTGTCCACATAGGAATGATTTTTGGGACCATGAGTGTCCATGTGTTTGATTCCTGTTTATAGGATCTAAATTTATTTGTTGTCTTGCCTATGCTAGGGTGGTAGCGACAATGCGGGGGGATATCGAGGATGCGAGAGGATCGTACGACAAGTAGAGGTACTGCCCCAGGTCTCTCGAATGTAAATGTGTCTCCGGTAGATTTATGTGTATGCTAGCAGAAGCAATGGTGACAACTCAAGCTGCGAGAGTACCACATTTTGCGACGCCTGTCACACCAGTTGTGACGCCTGTCACACCAGTTGCGACTCCTGTCACACCAGTTGCGACTCCTGTCACACCAAATGAAGAACCAAGGCACGCAGAGCTGTTCGCGGAGCGTACGGTTGAGCAAGGAGATCACCAGATGAAGTACTTTCTGTTGGAATAAATTTTCTTATATTCGTATTTTGTATATAATTTTCCAAATTTGAAAACACATGAAATAATTGCAGATTTTAAAAACCCAGAGTTTAAAATAGAGGGTGAGAAATAAAAAATGAATCAGAACACAATATATATTTATATAAGTTTAGAATCGAGTCTGGGTAAGGCGTGTGATCACTACTTTAAAGAAGTTGCATCACCCTTCGACAGGACTTTCGACCGATGCTCACTCCTCCAAAGTACAACATCCAGCTAGATCCCGAAAACTCCGATGTGCGCGGACACCAAAGAAGCACAGAGCACCCGAACTCTCACTTGATGAAGCAAATGTAAAGAGAAACCAGAATCACGAAAAATGGTCGCAAGAACAAGAGAGTGAGAGAGAGAGGGACGATTTTCTGAAAGCATAAAAGCGTGATAAAACGATTCAGAAGAAATCTCTTATATAGGAGTCTTGTAAAAATAACACGTAATTAATTTTTAACGGTTGTAATTGGTAAGAGATAAGTGCAGAAAAACGTGGAAGATTTCCAACGTAAAAAAGTAATGGCTAGATAAACGCGTAAAAGAAACGGTTAGAACACGTAATAATTGCGAAGAGAAAACGCAAAACGACAGAGGTTGCGTCGAACTCAATTCGACGTTGCGTCGAAATCATATCGACGCACCTCGGCGCTGCGTCGAGTTCTTATCGACGCAGGTCAAGACGACGGAGAACTTGTCGACGCAAGCGTCAAGATCTTATCGACGCAAGGTGGTTGCTTCGAGTTCTTATCAACGCAACTTCTGTCGACGCAAGTCGAGTGCGTCGAGTTCTATTCGATGCAACTCCAACTTCATGCGAGCTAGTCGACGCTACTTCGAGTTCTACTCGACGCATCTTCGACTTCTTATTCGACGCAACTCGGAATAAAAGTAGTAAAATTATTTTGTACAAAAAATACAATTCAATTCAATTATTCCCAAATCTCAAATCCCAAATACGGATCTGGTGCGGTGCGTGCGCGCACGCACATGTGTGGTTCGTAGTTCCTCCTTATGCTCCTTTAAACAAATAAGAAAGTGTGAAGATATTTATATACTTGCTAACAAGTATGTAAAATGGCAAGGTGGGACTAATGGGTTCATCATTTTCTCCATGAAAGGTTCCCCCAAATATTTGGATTTCCTCCATTTGATTTTGGAGCTTTTCATCAATTATGAGGAGCCAAACACCAAACGTCATATAAGGCTCAAATAAAACATTATAAATTAAATAATGTTTTAATTACAAAATTTCTAACAATCGCCCACAAAAGTGAAAAACCAAAATGCAAACTTCATTTGTTATGATATTAATAATGATAAATAAAATAAAATACAAATTTGCTTCATCAAGTTGTATCTAATGCAATGGGTATAGGTGGGATGGTTACCATGAACCTATACTTAGTACTTATTTCCTCTACCGAAGAGTATAATGTGTCAGAGGCTTTAAATTATAAACTTTTGACCGGTAAATTAGATAAGCACACAAAAGATTGGTTGTTCTTTGGGTTATGGCGGTGAGCGCGTTAATGGCCATGCACATTCCTTGATTTTCCATGAGGGTTATTAGGGTTCAGCCCGGATCCCACAGTCACGGCCTCATGACTACCCCCACATAGGTGGTGCCTCAAGAGATATTTCGTAACTAATATCTTGCAAAGATATATGCCTTTGGCAACCATTAAGAACTTAAATGTTCATCCTAAACTGTTACGTTGAGCACAACATCATAAGAATGGGGAGAAGGTTTTCTCAACCACATTGAACCCAATTTATGGGATCTCCAATCACTGTTGGAGTTACCATTGTGATCTAGAAGTGGTCAAACATGTAATCTCACTGTCAACGCGATATGAGCCTGCAGGGTCGCACATATGGAGAAGTTGGAAGATTGACTGTGTTGGTAAAGGTTACCAATCACCATATAGAATCGGGGAGGTAAAGCAAATGTTGCTGTCGGAATTCGTCGGATATGATTCGTCGGATTCGTCGGAATTCGTTGGATCGTTCCATGGAAACTCGACGAATTATCACAGAGACCCTTAACTCGGCAAATGTTGCCGTCTGATATGATTCGTCGGATTGTTCCGTGGAAACTCGACGAATTGTTACAGAGATCATTAACTCGGCAAATGTTGCCGTCTGATATGATTCGTCGGATTCGTCGGATTGTTCCGTGCAAACTCGACGAATGCTGACAGAAACCTCAAGTTCTTCTGTATGGACTGCGGATAGCGATTTGTCTAGGTCTTTTTATACTTCGGGTATAAATAGGACCTGTTTTAAGGGTTCAGTATGCTCTTCTTACGCCTCCTGGAAGAAGACCCGACGGAAGAGTTCCGCCTCACGAACCCTAGCCGACGGAAGTGTTCTGTCGTTTCGCTCGTCTACGCAGACCTCCTTCCGGCGATCGTCGTCGTGATTGTTCTTCCTGGAGCGAACCTAGCAGTTCGTGGAAGTGCAAGGTGCAGTCGTTCTTCTCCCGGCTCGTGTGGATCACTGTAGAGACGTAGACATCATTCTATGTGAGGACTCTCGCATAGCCGCTGACAGGATTCATCTTCTTGGAGTACCTAGGTTGGATTCGATCCAACTCCACTTAGGTAATTTTTGCCTAGTAGTTTTCATTACTTCTTGATTCAATGTTCATGGCCGATCCGAATCTTTTTGGGTTGTTTCTCTTCATTTCCACTGCGCCTACATACGATGTATGGTTGTAGAAAAACCCAACAGTGGTATCAGAGGTAGGTTCTGGTCATGAATGTTGTTTCAGAAGTTTGGTTATTCCAGTACGTGCAAATCTAGGTATTTGGAAGCGTTCTAAATGTCAAGATTTCTTCCTGGAACATCAAAAGTTGATGATTTTTCCAAGGGAATTCGGTGGTGATTTTGAAAATTTTGGACGGGGCTCTGCCCCGCACCCCGCAGGGGCTCTGCCCCTTGACCCCGCCCGCTGATCGGTCAGCGGGACCCCCGCCAGGGCGCGGCCCCTTGGAACCCCGCCAGGAACGTCTGGGATTTCGTGGTAATTTCTATTTGTTAGAAATTGTTGTCTCCTTAGCAGTAACCGTCCCTCAAGTGGTTAATGAACCCTTGTATTGTTTTGGATTTTGAATCCAACAATGAGAGACGAGCTTGTCTACTGCTTTAAGTCGAGTTGTCTTTGCCTTTGTCCAATGCATGTAAATCTGAAGATTTGGAAGAGTTCTAAATGTCCAGATTTAGCCCTTTCGTTTATCAAAGGTTGATAGTCTTATGTTGTGCACATAAGGGATGCATGTGGATTTTAGAAAATTGTTTTTCTGTTGATGTGCACTTTGATCAAATGTTGATCATGGTTAAGTGTTAACCCATTATTAAAAATTAAAATCCCTTCATCAAATATTAAGTGTTCGGATGCCTTCCGATGGATGACACTCTTCCTGCCTCGATCGATGAAGTGTGGGCTTGCCAAAGCAAGGTGCATTAATCTATCTTGGTAAGGGTGCGAGCGGATAATTGTGATATCCCACTGTCGACATCGGGTCTAACTTAACTAGGTGACCTCAAAGGTTGAGTGCCTAGAGGCATAGGGTTGGCATGCACCATATGATGGATGCGAATAAGGAGTTATTCACCAGCCATACAAGAGTTGCATGAGGATGCAATTGGCAAGCGTTGCCTACCTAAATAACCGCATTATGAGAGGAACGCCAAAGCGGACTCATGGTGTTGGTGAAATACGGATCTTGTCCACTAAGAGAGTAGCTCGCATGGACTCTCCGAATTGATAGTGAGGGCTATCAATTTGAATAAAATAGTGGGAGTATTTAATTGAAGTCCAAATTAAAATAAATTGTATTTTGAAATTTTGGTACTGATTAAATTCTGCATGAATTCTTGTAGAATTCCATGGCAAGTGGTTCACATTCCACCTTGTCCCTGAGAGCTATCCTTGAGAAGGACAAGCTAAGTGGGACGAACTACATGGACTGGTATAGGAACCTGAGAATTGTTCTCAGGCAAGAGCGAAAGCTCTACGTCTTGGAAGAAGAAGCCCCCGAGGTGCCGACCGGGAACTCGTCCCGTGTTGATAAGGATGCTTATAAGAAGTATACCGATGACGCCTTAGACGTCGAGTGCCTTATGCTTGCCACCATGAACTCTGAGCTTCAGAAGCAACACGAGAACATGGGGTTCAAGGAGATTGACGAGCACCTAAAGAAAATGTTTCAAGGGCAAGCTCGTCAAGAGAGGTTCGATGTCACGAAGGCCTTATTTCAGTGCAAAATGGGAGCTCGAGACTCAGTTGGTACTCACGTACTCAAGATGATTGGGTATATAGAGAACCTGGAGAGACTGGGTTTTCCTCTGGGTCAAGAGTTGGCCACAGATCTTATCTTGCAATCGTTGCCGGATAGTTATGAGCAGTTCGTCTTGAACTACAACATGAATGAAATAGACAAGACACTGCCCGAGCTCCTAGGCATGTTGCGAACTGCCGAGATAAACATGAAGAAGGCCAAGCCTGCTAGTCCCATATTGATGGTACATAAAGGCAAGGGTAAGGCCAAGGGCTTCAAGAAGACGAAGGTGGGACCTAAGTCACATCTTGAGCCCAAATCTTCTGCGCTGAAAAGGAAGAGCACCGTGAAGGAAGGGAAATGCCACCACTGTGGCAAGGCTGGTCATTGGAGGAGGAATTGTCCTTCGTACATTGATTGTCTGCAGAAAATGAAGGGAGGTATGACTTCCGCTTCGAATATTTACGTTATAGAGATAAACCTTTCTGCTCCTTCATCTTGGGTATTGGATACCGGATGTGGTTCTCACATTTGTACAAATGTGCAGGAACTGAAAAGGAGAAGATTGCTGAGTAAAGGAGAGGTGGACCTGCGCGTCGGCAATGGAGCAAGAGTTACTGCTGTAGCCGTAGGGGTTTACCGTCTTTCTTTACCCAGTGGGCTTGTAATAGAACTTAATAATTGTTATTTTGTTCCGGCCATAACTAGAAACATTATATCCATTTCATGCTTAGACATGATTGGATTTTCTTTTATAATTAAGAACAATTGTTGTTCTATATTTAAGAATGATGTTTGTTATGCTGTAGCTCAATTATTTAATGGTCTTTATGTTTTGAACCTGGACCATCCGATCTATAATGTAAATAATAATAAAAGACTAAGAACAAATGACTCAAATCCTACATATCTCTGGCATTGTCGTTTGGGCCATATAAACGAGAAGCGCATATCCAAGCTCCATAAAGATGGACTATTGGACTCATTTGATTATGAATCATTTGAGCGATGCGAGTCTTGTTTGTTAGGCAAGATGACTAAAGCCCCTTTCACTGGTTATACTGAGAGGGCTGAGGATCTTTTGGGTATAGTACATAGTGATGTATGTGGACCCATGAGTTCTATGGCTAGAAGTGGGTATTTCTACTTCGTTACATTTACTGATGATTTCAGTAGATACGGATACGTGTATCTTATGAAGTGCAAATCCGAAACTTTTGAAAAGTTCAAAGAGTTTAAGAATGAAGTGGAGAACCAATTGGGTAAAAAGGTTAAAGCACTCCGATCTGATCGAGGTGGCGAATACCTGAGTCATGAGTTCCGTGATCATCTGAAAGAGTGTGGTATTATATCACAGCTCACTCCACCTAGGACACCGCAGCATAATGGTGTGTCTGAGAGGAGAAATCGTACTCTGTTAGACATGGTACGGTTGATGATGAGTCATGCAGACTTGCCTGTTTCCTTTTGGGGTTTTGCTTTAGAGACTGCTGCAATGACACTGAATCGCGCTCCGACGAAAACAGTTCTAAAGACACCATATGAGATATGGACTGGGAAACGTCCTAGTATGTCATTCATTAAAATTTGGGGCTGTGAGGCATACGTACGACGTCAAATGCCTGACAAGCTGGAACCCAAATCAGATAAGTGTTATCTGGTGGGATATCCTAAGGAAATGAAAGGATATTACTTTTACCTACCGTCTGAGGGCAAAGTGTTTGTCGCAAGGACGGGTGTCTTCTTGGAGAAAGAGTTCTTGTCAAGAAAGACACAAAAGGTAGAACTTGAAGAAGTTCAAGAACCACAAGTAGTGAATGAACCAGAATTGGATTCTGAGCCAGGACTACAAGATGTTGTAGCTAGAGAACCTGCTCAAGAGACACAAGTCCTACGTAGATCTGGTAGACCAAGATTTGAGCCTGAGAGATATGGATTTCTCGTGTCTCAAATAGGTAATGTGTTGCTTATGGATCATGATGATGAACCAGCGACCTACCAAGAGGCTATGAATGGACCGGACTCCGACAAATGGCTTGAGGCTATGAAATCTGAAATGGACTCCATGTTTACAAACTAAGTTTGGAACTTGGTGGAACCACCTGAAGGGGTACGACCCATAGGGTGCAAGTGGTTCTTCAAGAAGAAGACCGACATGGATGGGAATGTACAGACATTCAAAGGGCGACTGGTGGCTAAGGGTTTCAAGCAAATTCATGGTGTTGACTATGATGAAACCTTTTCCCCTGTTGCCATGGTAAAGTCCATTAGGATATTGTTTGCTATTGCTGCGTATTATGACTACGAGATCTGGCAGATGGATGTCAAAACGGCTTTCCTAAATGGAAACCTCCTTGAGGAAGTGTACATGACACAACCCGAGGGTTTTGTATCCCCAAATGAAGCCACTAAAATATGCAAGCTGAACAGGTCCATCTATGGATTGAAACAGTCCTCTAGAAGTTGGAATCTTCGTTTTGATGAGAAGATCAAAGAGTTTGATTTTGTCAAGAATGAGGATGAACCGTGTGTTTACAAGCGAATCAGTGGGAGCATTGTTGTCTTCCTGATATTGTATGTAGATGACATACTGTTGATCGGGAATGACATACCTACCCTGAAAGTTGTTAAGAACAACCTAGGGAACTGCTTTTCTATGAAGGACTTGGGTGAAGCGACTTACATACTCGGTATTAAGATCTATAGAGATAGATCGAAGAAGTTGCTGGGTTTGACCCAGAGTACGTACATTGAGATGGTGTTGAAGCGGTTCAACATGCTTGAGTCCAAGAAAGGATTTTTGCCCATGTCTCATGGTGTGAATCTCTCTAAGGACCAGTGTCCAAAATCTTGTGAAGATAAGGACCGCATGAAGTTGATTCCATATGCTTCGGCAATTGGGTCAATCATGTATGCAATGTTATGTACTCGACCCGATGTCTCTTTTGCTTTGAGCATGACTAGCAGGTATCAGTCTGATCCCGGTGAATGTCACTGGATAGCCGTAAAGAATATCCTGAAGTACTTGAGAAGGACTAAGGATGTATTCTTGGTGTATGGTGGAAAGGAAGAGCTCGTTGTAAGTGGTTACACGGATGCCAGCTTCCAAACTGATAGGGATGATTCGAAGTCTCAGTCAGGGTTTGTGTTTTGCCTGAATGGAGGAGCTGTGAGCTGGAAGAGTTCCAAGCAAGAGACAGTTGCTGATTCTACAACTGAGGCCGAGTATATCGCTGCGGCAAATGCAGCGAAGGAGGCTGTATGGATTAGGAAATTCATCGGCGAGCTAGATGTAGTTCCTAGCATTGTTGGTCCCGTAGTTCTCTACTGTGATAACAATGGTGCAATTGCACAATCTAAGGAACCTAGATCCCATCAGCGCTCCAAGCACATACTTCGGCGGTTCCATCTTATTCGTGAGATTGTCGAACGAGGAGATGTGAACATTTGCAGAGTGCCGACTGAGGAGAATATTGCAGATCCACTGACAAAGCCTCTCGCGCAGAGAAAGCATGATGGTCATACTAGATCAATGGGTATACGATACCTGAGTGATCAACTCTAGTGGGAGTCTTGTGGGTTGCATGTAAAATATATATTCTGTTGGCTGTTGATTATTTATTCATATGATGAATTGTGTACCAATTATTTCTTTTTACAATTAATGGCAAGTTCTTTTATTATGATATACTGTTTCTATATGATAGAATAAAATTCGTGATAAATACCCTTAGAATGTTCGCTTCCATAGGACATCAAGTACGTGACTTGAATGTGAGAGCCTATGATTTCGAAGCTTCATTCTTAAAAGGTCCCTGGTCGAGGTATCATCGTAGAAGCTAAGGGTGATGATGATACATTAAGACTAGTATGTGTCTGTTGACTGATGACCGGTTCTCACAGGTCATGATATTGTGTTTCAAGTCATCACGTGGGTACTTGTTAGTGAACAAGTTGTACTGGACAGACCCAACCTGAGACTACTTTGTGGATTGTTACTTAAATGTGTCACAAGTAGGTCTCATTTGACAATGGTGTTGTGGTCCTTTGACCTGAAGTCACAACATTCATCGAGTGAGGAAGAGCGTGCTTTGATGTCATCTAAAGTCTTCCTTGAAGAAGGTTGATGATAAGGGTGGTCGTTGGGTACGTTACGAATCATTTGGGTGTTTGGGTGTGAGCAGATATGGGATTTGTCCTCCTATATAACAGGAGTTGCATCCATGGGCCCCTTGATGGAATTGGACTGAGAAATGCATGGCCATGCTTGGTTGAGTTAATATGTGATATTGAGCTCACCATTCTCTGGAAGTCCGTTCTAGATCAAGAAACTTGGATTGAGCTATTATGAGGGTGACACGGTCCATGCCTCTAGTTCTTTCCAGATGTAAGGGACAAAGGGACAATGACAACGCTGGAACATTGGTCATAAAGGCTTATGAGTTATGAACTCTTATTGCTTGGGGAGCAATGATGCATTGCTAGATGCCGCTCATTGTTTGTGAGTTTTTTTTTGTTTGATACTTTCAAGATCAAGTGGGAGACTGTTGGAGTTACCATTGTGATCTAGAAGTGGTCAAACATGTAATCTCACTGCCAACGCGATGTGAGCCTGCATGGTCGCACATAAGAGCATGTGGAGAAGTTGGAAGATTGACTGTGTTGGTAAAGGTTACCAATCACCATATAGAATCGGGGAGGTAAAGCAAATGTTGCTGTCGGAATTCGTCGGATATGATTCGTCGGATTCGTCGAAATTCGTCGGATCGTTCCGTGGAAACTCGACGAATTATCACAGAGACCCTTAACTCGGCAAATGTTGCCGTCTGATATGATTCGTCGGATTCGTCGGATTGTTCCATGGAAACTCGACGAATTGTTACAGAGATCATTAACTCGGCAAATGTTGCCGTCTGATATGATTCGTCGGATTCGTCGGATTGTTCAGTGCAAACTCGACGAATGCTGACAGAAACCTCAAGTTCTTCTGTATGGACTGCGGATAGCGATTTGTCTAGGTCTTTTTATACTTCGGGTATAAATAGGACCTGTTTTAAGGGTTCAGTATGCTCTTCTTACGCCTCCTGGAAGAAGACCCGACGGAAGAGTTCCGCCTCACGAACCCTAGCCGACGGAAGTGTTCCGCCGTTTCGCTCGTCTACGCAGACCTCCTTCCGGCGATCGTCGCCGTGATTGTTCTTCCTGGAGCGAACCTAGCAGTTCGTGGAAGTGCAAGGTGCAGTCGTTCTTCTCCCGGCTCGTGTGGATCACTGTAGAGACGTAGACATCATTCTACGTGAGGACTCTCACATAGCCGCTGACAGGATTCATCTTCTTGGAGCACCTAGGTTGGATTCGATCCAACTCCACTTAGGTAATTTTTGCCTAGTAGTTTTCATTACTTCTTGATTCAATGTTCATGGCCGATCCGAATCTTTTTGGGTTGTTTCTCTTCATTTCCGCTGTGCCTACATACGATGTATGGTTGTAGAAAAACCCAACAATCACATGGGTTAGGTATCCACCGTTGATAGCAAATCATGTGGGCTTAAGCCCCATTCCCCTCGATTACAACAAAATCTCCCTCCGGGATAATCCCTTGGTAAGATTATCAGCCAGATTCAATTCCGACTTTACATAATTGTGTGATACCACTTCTTTTCTTCTTTGCTTCACGGACTTATACTTGATTCTCACGAACTTGTTCATTTTAGCATTAGTACTATTTGAGAAAGTTAAATCAATTACAAATTTATTATCACAATGCAAAGAAATAGCTGGTATTGGTTTTCCAACTAATGAAATTTCAGAAAGTAAAATTGTAAGTCATTCGGCTTCGGCACATGTAGTGTCTAAAGTTATAAGCTCGGATTCCATGGTACTTCTTGAAATCAAAGTTAGTTTTGAAGAAGCCCATGAAATGTCGGCTTCTCCAAGAAGGAATACATAGCAAGTTGTTGATTTAACATCTAACGAATCAGTTACCCAATTAACATCTGAATAACCTTCAAGTACTTCGGGAAAACCCGTATAGATTAGGCTATAATCTAAAGTTCCGTAAAGAAATTTAAAAATTCTAGTTAATGTCATCCAATGATCATTACTTGAATTACTATTATATCTACTAAGTCTTCTTACGGCATAGGAGATGTCGTTGCTAGTGCGATTAGTAATATAAAGCAGTGGCCCTATTATTTGTGCATACCTATGCTGGTCAATAGTGTAACACCCCAGTTTTTGCTAAGCGGGGAAGCTGGTTTGCCCAAGGAGGAGGGCAAGGCGTTCTAAGCTGGGAGCTAGCGCTGGCGCTAGCGCCAGCGCAGGCGTTAGCTGTCCCATCGAGTAAGGCTCTTGTTTTGACAGTGTTCGTCAAGTTAAATTCGTTGAGGTGGATTCTTCGAAGGGAATTCGTCGAAGAGCTAGCGCAGGCGGTAGCGCTAGCGCTAGGTGGTAGCGTTTCATTGAGAAATAAAGTTCCGTCGGGACGTTGAGTTGCTCTTCGTCGAGGGGATTTTCGTCGAGTGGCTAGCGTCGGGCGGTAGCGCTAGCGCCGACGCTAGCCCACGGAACTAGATCCGTAAGTGGCATTTTTTGGGGCGTCCGATCTTCTTAAACTCTGATCCAATGGCTCAGATAAGTTTGTCCTAAGGTCCTAAATTGGGCAGAGGAGTTCCTTTCCATTCCTTGAAATCTATTGGGTGCTTTTGGAGGCTAAGGAAATGAGGAGGGTTTGGAGGAAGAAGAAGGTTAGATCCGCCATTGTTGGAGCACCGGAGCTCCGTTCACCGATCCAAGACCAGATCCGTGGAGAGGACCAGAAGGCGCTTCCTTCTATCCGTGCCTTTCAACCGATCCATGGAGAGGAAGAGAACTCTTAGGGTAACGACATCTATCATCCCGGTTTTAGGATATGTGCATGGCATCTTTGCTTTTACCTTCTCTTTGCTGAAATTTATGGCACCGGATCTCTCAAATGAGAGGGGTTTGGGTCGCCTTGGTTCAAGAAGAACCATCGGGTTGATTGAGTCCGTCCTCGACATGATTTTGCACTAGAGATCCGCTCCGTTAGTGGATTAGGCATTGTGGGTGAAGCCGAAATTGTGACCAGTTGTTCGATTCGGTGATATTGCTTAACGTGCATTTTAGGGATTTTGCTAGAAATCCGATGACGACGAAAACATCGTAGGTGTTGCCTTTATGTTTCGTGTGAGAACGAACAGTGGTTTGGAAAGGGTAACCTGTATGTGTGATGAATGGCTTGTGAAGCCGCTTGTATGTGAAGGTGTGGCTTTGTCTTTGTGGTCGGCTGGCTAGCCCGTGAATGCTTGGATTTATGTGGGGAGAGTGTCCCGACAAGACAAGCCCCCTTTTGGGGATAACTGATGAGAACATGTATGTTGATGCACCCGTTGGCGAGATGAGTCATGTAAGGGGTGAGGTCTCAGTGGAGTTCTTGGCTTTTGGCTTAGTGTTTGTGGCGAGAACAAGTATGCTGATGCGCCCGTTGGCAAGATGAGCCATGTAAGGGGTGAGGTCTTAGTGGAGTTCTTGGCCTTGGGCTTGCACGCCCGTGGGGGAATGATAAGTACCCTTGGTTTGTTCTGAAATGATGATGTCTGTTGTTATATTAGAAGCATACACGCTGTAGGGTGCCTTGGGTGAAACCCAGGTTTGCATACATGCTGCATTGCTAGATCCCCTTACTTTTATTGTTCAACATAGAAACGTGGATGATGAATGTGACACTCATGCCTGTCGTTTTTTATGTTAGTACTGTTTATTACATTTGCATACGAAGTGCTAACTTGCAGGGTGATGTAGTTCCCCGGGGTCTGCTAGGACGGCCGGGAGGAGGGGTGTTGTTAAACCGTTGTTGGTCAGCCAAAGCTGACCCTCGTTATACCACTCTTTCTGATTTGGATGCAGGGCAGGATTGCATGCTGGACCTAACTCGCCGGCCAAAAAGGCCTAAGCTTCATGAAGTGCACTTTTTCTGTTTTCTTTCTTGACTATAATGTCTTTACCTGTTCCAGCTTGCATGCCAAGGTAGTTTAGGATTGTGATGATCTGTTGGACATTTTCTATGCCCTGTTTGTTTTGACTTGAGTATGAGTTTTGTAAGGCCGTGGTACTCTTATGTAGATGTGGACAACTTCTGTGGTTTAATTAATGTTTCCGCTGTGTTAGTTCTGAGTTTTGAGTTGGTTAGATCAATATCACTTTTTAATACTAAAACTATGGCGATTATATATTGTGGGGTCCCGGCCGGACCTATATTATATAGTCATTGCAGGGGAGGTGTTACAATTTGGTATCAGAGGGAGGTTAGCGTTCTTGTTGAGGTTTAGCGTGTTCAGATCGCGTTAAGGAGTTGTCCACATAGGAGTACCTTGCGGGACCATGAGTGTCCTTGCATTCGAGTCTTGCGAATAAAGTTTGATTCTGTTAAAATTTTTGATTTGAACCGTTTAGGAGTAAGCAGGAGTTGCATTAACTGAGTTAAAGCCAAACAACCACAATGCCACACAGCAACACAAGAGACTTTATTGAATCACAAACTTCATTTACAGAGCGAGACATACATGACAAGACATGATTCATAAGAATCACGGAGACGAGAAGAACAAAACACACCAAAACAAATCTGGCGGCTAGACAAGCTGAGACCGCACAAACCGCTCGACTCCAGAAGTCGCCCGGCTTGTCCTGAGACCGCGCGAAAAGAAAACAGACAAGCCGCCTGCACTACAAGATCGCCACCTCAGACCGCACGAACTGGAGCTTTATTGGAACGAAGAACTGAAGCTGTCGCCAGACCGCAACTCAGATCGCCTAACCGTTGAAGGTCGCCTGATCGCTGAGCTCGCTGCGAACAGCACAAGAACGAACATAAACCAGTTCGTAGACAGACTGCTGCCGAACTGTTTATTCAAGCCGCTGGGAATCACCAAGGAAGGAGACCGCAACCTGCTGACCGCAAACCTGCGAACACAACAAATAGTCAACTCGCTTCCGAGACCGCCCGACCTCAAAGTGAGACCGCACGAATTAACCTAGGCTCAGTTCTTACAGTTCTCGTTATGAATGACGGGCCATGCACCCCTATTTATAGGCGGGTAGACGGATGTCGTCACCACACAAACTGGGATACAGTCACCACCCGTCAGATCGCCAGCGGTCTCAAAAGGCAGACCGCGCGATCAGACCACTTGGACGACCATCCGACCAAGATCGCAGAACAGCATGCAAATCACGCAAAAGTCGCGCGAACACGAGACCGTACACAAGCCGCGCGGGCACAAGATCGCTCCTCCCTTAGACCACTAGGAGCAAACAAGAACCATCTGGCCGACTTAGAACAAGTCGCCAGATCGCCAAGCACAAACCGCCCGGACAGGCGGTCACACATAAGAACAGACCGTCCGGTCTTCCAACAAAGAAGACAGGCCAACCAGCAGATCAACTCGGGAACAGACCGCAGCAATCAAGAACAGACCGGCAGAACCAGCAGTCCGCCAGAACAAACCGACAGAGCCAGACCGGCAGAGCCAGACCGGCAGAAAACAAACACAGACCGCGCGGTCTCGGCGGTCACCCAAAATCAGACCGCCCGGACACCTCCACTTCACTTGAAAATTTCAACACTCCCCCTTGAAGTGGGAAGTGGAGACTAGCCCGAGTAAACTCCGCAACCGTGTAAACGGTCCCTTCGCCAGTGGCTTTGTGAAGATGTCTGCGACATTGTCCGCATTCCGAACATGCTCGACCATAAGAGATCCTCCCAACACCTTTTCACGAATGAAATGGTGCTCAATCTCAATATGCTTGGTCCTCGCGTGACAGACTGGATTATTAACCAGCTTGAGAGCACTCTCATTGTCCCCGCGTATCATAGTGGGACCTCGAACCTCCTCATGAACGTCCTCCACCAACCTCCTGAGCCAAACGGCTTCCTGAGCTGCCAAGGTCGAAGCCTTGTATTCCGCTTCTGTGGTAGATACGGACACCGAGTCCTGCTTTTTGCTACTCCAAGAGATAGCTGTGGGGCCCGTCATAAAGACATAACCAGACGTTGATCTCCGATCATCCACGTCTCCCCCATAGTCAGCATCCATGTACCCATGCAACTCCAAGCTTGACCCTCTCCTAAATAGGAGACTCAAATCAGAGGCCGACTTCACATATTTCAGAATACCTTTTGCCGCCAGAAGATGAGGCTTCCGTGGCTCCGCCATGTACCGACTCACTTTGCCAACTGCATACGCAATATCAGGCCTCGTGATGGTCAAGTAAATCAAGCTCCTAACTAGAGCTTGGAACACCAACAGATCAGATAGAACTCTTCCCTCATCCTTCCGAAGTGTATGATGTTGTTCCAGAGGTATAGAGCTGCTCTTCCCTTCTTCCATGCCGAATCGTTGAACGATCCGCTCCGCATATCCTTCCTGAGAAACGAGCACTCCGCTCTCCCGCCTCTGGACCTCGAGTCCAAGGAAATGGTGAAGCTCCCCCAGATCCTTCATCTCGAACCTAATAGCAAGCTCAGCTCTCAGCCTTGATACCGCCTCCTTCGAGTTCCCGGTGACAATCATGTCATCCACATACAGCAGCACAATAACCCAAAGCGCCCCCTCCTTCTTGACAAACAAGCTAGAATCAGAGTCTGAAGCAAAGAACCCGAAGAATAGAAGATACTCCGCGATCTTTCCATACCACGCCCGAGGCGCTTGCTTCAACCCATATAAAGCCTTCTTCAGTTTGCAGACGTAGTCCGGACAATCCTCCGAGATGAAACCCGGGGCTGGATTATGAAGATATCCTTGTCAATCTCTCCGTATAAGAAAGCATTTTTCACATCGAGCTACCAAATCTCCCATCCACAAGATGCCGCCAAAGCAATAACAAATCGGACCGAAGTCATCTTTGCCACTGGACTAAATGTCTCATCATAATCTTCACCATACTGCTGTGAGAACCCATGAGCTACAAGGCGAGCCTTGTATCGCTCGATCGTACCGTCAGCTTTCTTCTTGAGTTTTTAAACTCATTTGCATGTCACTAGGGTAATGCCCTTGGGCCTGGGCACTAGAGACCAAGTCTCATTCTTCTTGAGAGCATCCATCTCCTCTTGCATAGCAATATCCCACTGCTTCACACCTTTGGCTTTCTCGAAGCTCGACGGTTCCCTTTCATCCAAGGGACCAACGAAGAAACATTAGACGAAGCTCACCATGTTTCCTCCTGTATATCGATCTGGTGGCTTGATAGTCCTCTTCGACCTCCTAAGAGGTTGCTCCTGACTAACCACCTCCTCAACTGCTTCTTCTGTGCAAGCTCCTCTTCCAGACGAACTTGGAGCATCGCTCCCCCTGCTTCCAGAACCTGAAGCCTCCATCTCTGAGCTTGACACAACAGGAGCTCCTGGTGAAACAGTCAACTCCACTTGAAGACTTCCCGCAGCTTTCCCCGCTTCATCAACCCTGTTTTTCGGTAGTTCAACTCCTGAACTCCCTTGTAGGAAGTCACTTCTTCGAACACCACGTCCCGAGATACCACTGATCTCCGCATCTCAGGATCCATGCATCTCCATCCTTTCTTCCGCTCATCATACCCAACAAAGACTAGCTTCCTTGCTTTCGCATCTAGCTTTGTCCGAAGAGCATCAGGAATATGCACATAGCAGGTTGACCCAAACACCCGAAGGTGTGCAACACTTGGTTTCTCTTTGAACATCAGTTCGTGAGGGGTCTTCATGTTGATAGGACTTAGAGGCATCATGTTGATGACGTAAGCCGCACAAGACATTCCCTCCGCCCAAAAAGACTTTGGGATACTCTTGGCATGAAGCCAGCATTTGCAGGTTTCCGTCAGATGACGAATCTTCCTCTCCGCAATGTCATTTTGCTGTGGAGTATGGGCACAAGTGAGCTCTCTCCGGATGCCGTGTTTCCTGCAAGAACTTGAGAACTCACCAGAGGTGAACTCCCCACCATTATCAGTTCTCAATTTTTTCACCCGCAGGCCTAACCGACCTTCCACCAGCTCCTTGAACTCCACAAACTTCGCAAAGGCTTCCGACTTCTCTTTCAGAAAATACACCCAGACATATCTGGTGTAATCGTCAATCAACACCAACATATATCTGTTGCCTCCAAGGCTTGGGGTGGCAGTCGGTCCCATCAAATCACCGTGAATGCACTCCAACGGCGCTTTGCATATTGTTTGCGATTTATCAAATGGAAGTCGATGACTTACCAAAATGACATCCAGCACAAACATGACCATCTCCATAAGAGGACAAGCTAGGTAAGCCCTTGACAAGGCCCCTTACTGCCATAGCCTTCAATTTGTCCATGCCAACATGCCCCAACCTTTCATGCCAGATAGCCGCGCTATCGTTGGTCTTCATCTTATCAACATAGGTACTTGTCGATAACACGAACAAGTCCTTCACCCGTTTTCCACCATGGATAACATCTCCCTTTATCTCCGGTTGAGTTTTAAGAAACTTCACTTCTGTTGGGCCAAACAGAACGTGATAACCGGCATCGACCGCATTGATCACAGAGAAGAGATTCTTCTTCATACCAGGCACGTGATAAACACTCCTCAAAGTGAGTGGACCATTATCACTGCTCAGGGAGACAACACCTTCTTGTTCGACAGCATGAACAGAATTATCAGCCGTAATGATAGCATCGTTACCTGAGTAAGGCGCCAAAGATGAGAACTTTGATTCATCCCCGGTGAGATGATGTCCACACCCTGAATCAACAATCCAATCCTCTTCGAAGTTGATGGCAGCCAAGGCCTTAACGGGCATCGCCGTCATCTGTCTTGCCACTTCTTCTTCTTCTTCTTCTTCTTCTTCTTCTTCTTAACTCGGCTTCTTCTTCTCCCACTTCTTCTTCTTCTTCCCAGAGAACAACACATCATTATCTCCCCTAGAGATAGAAGTCCCCGCCATCTGTCTTGCCAAACTTTCTTGCGAAGCAAGTAAGTTCTCCAGCTCCAACAGAGATGGTTGATTTGCCCAACATTGAACTGAAGTCACAAAGGCAAGATACTCCTTCCGCAACCCGCGGATGATATGCCTCTTCAATTTTTCCTCCGAGATGGGCTCATCAGGGTCCAATGCAGAAATCTCTGCTGTGAGGTTCTTCATCTTGAGAAAGAAGGTAGAAATAGAAAGATCGCCTTGAGAGGCCTTCGCCAACTCATTTTCAAGAAACTGTAGCCGAGCTACATTCTTCTTATTAAACAGCCCGTCCAAAGACGTCCAAATCTCAGCAGCAGATTTACATCCAATGATGTGGTCAAACAGCTCTGGTGAGATAGCCCTCTTGAGTGTGAACTCTGCCTTAGCATTAGTCCTCCTCCAAAGTCTCACCTCTGCCATATTATCTCCTGCTAGAAACACCTCTTGAGTATCTTCTCCTCCAACTATCTCCCATAGATCCTCGCCAAGTAAATAGCTCTCCATACACGACCTCCATTTCTTATAATTAGTCGATGTAAAAAGTTCAATACCAAGCCCTCTTGCGTATCCACCTTCCATGGCAATCTATGTGGTCTCTTCTTCACAAAGACGATGGCAACTCAAGTTGATCACTGCTTATCCACTCCAACAACCTGCCTCTGATACCATGTTAAATTTTTTGATTTGAACCGTTTAGGAGTAAGCAGGAGTTGCATCAACTGAGTTAAAGCCAAACAACCACAATGCCACACAGCAACACAAGAGACTTTATTGAATCATAAACTTCATTTACATAGCGAGACATACATGGCGAGACATGATTCATAAGAATCACGGAGACGAGAAGAACAAAACACACCAAAACAAATCTGGCGGCTAGACAAGCTGAGACCGCACAGACCGCTCGACTCCAGAAGTCGCCCGACTTGTCCTGAGACCACGCGAACAGAAAACAGACAAGCTGCCTGCACTGCAAGACCGCCACCTCAGACTGTACGAACTGGAGCTTTATTGGAACGAAGAACTAAAGCTGTCGCCAGACCGCAACTCAGATCGCCTAACCGCTGAAGTTCGCCTGATCGCTGAGCTCGCTGCGAACAGCACAAGAACGAACATAAACCAGTTTGCAGACAGACCGCTGCCGAACTGTTTATTCAAGCCGCTGGGAATCACCAAGGAAGGAGACCGCAACCTGCTGACCACAAACCTGCGAACACAACAAACAGTCAACTCGCTTCCGAGACTGCCCGAGAGACCGCACGAATTAACCCAGGCTCAGTTCTTACAGTTCTCGTTTTGAATGACGGGCCATGCACCCCTATTTATAGGCGGGTAGACGGATGTCGTCACCGCACAAACCGGGATACAGTCACCACCCGTTAGATCGCCAGCGGTCTCATAAGGAAGACCGCGCGATCAGACCACTTGGACGACCATCCGACCAAGACCGCAGAACAGTAGGCAAATCGCGCACAAGTCGCGCGAACACGAGACTGCGCACAAGCTGCACGGGCACAAGATCGCTCCTCCCTTAGACCACCAGGAGCAAACAAGAACCATCTGGCCGACTTAGAACAAGTCGCCGGATCGCCAAACACAAACCAGCAATCTGCCCGGTCTTCCAACAAAGAAGACAGGCCAACCAGCAGATCAACTCAGGAACAGACCGCAGCAATCAAGAACAGACCGGCAGAACCAGCAGTCCGCTAGAACAGACCGGCAGAGCCAGACCGACAGAAAACAAACACAGACCACGCAGTCTCGGCGGTCACCCAAAATCAGACCGCCCGGACACCTCCACTTCACTTCAAAATTTCAACAGATTCGTGTTTCCTTGCTTATGCTAGGATGGTGGCGATGATGCGGGGACGTCGAGGCGTCAAGAGGAGCCATCGGCAAGCAGTGCAACGGTCCCATCCCTTGTGAATATGGGTGTATCCCCGACAGACTTCTTTCGTATGCTAGCAGAGGTGATGGTGGCGGATCAAGCTGCGGCAATGCCACAGATTGTGATGCTTGTTGTGCAGGCTGCGACTCCTGTTACTCCGGGTACTGAGACACCAGAGGTGGGAGTAAGGCAGGTAGAGCTGTTAGCCGAGAGAGCGGTTGGGCAAGGAGATCGTTAGATGAAGTACTATCTGAGTTTCCATCCTCCGACGTTCAAAGCAGTTGGCACTCCGACGGACGTCGAAGATTGGTTGGCGAGAATTCAGGAACTCCTGAAAGTGGCAGAGACCCCAGAGGACAAGCAGTCCCAGTTTGCAGTGGTATGTTAGAAGGCGACGCCAAGCTGGGGTTGGTGAATCATAGCGATCGTCATTTCCCTGGATGTGTCAATGGAGGTTGTCTCGAGCCCTGATCTTTGGCAATGCTCGCCTCAGCGTTCAGTTTACTTTCTTCCTATGTACGACCTTATGATTCACCGTGATTCACTTTTTGAGTAAATGTAATATATAAATCCGCCCCTAGAAAAGTATAAACTAATATGTATAATTAGAAATTTTAGCTACTGCATTTCTACGCGCACGAGCATGCGACTTCGCATGATACTTTGCTTTACAATTTCTATGCCAGTTGTGTATTTTTCTCATCCGCTTGAGGGATTTGTTTGCTCGGGACGCGCAAACAGTTAAGTCTGGGGGTGTGATGAGTCCCAATTATATACACATATATGGACTCATCTGGGCCATTTCTCTAGTCATTCCACTGCACTTTAGCCTTGTTTTAGCTCATATTTGTCATTCTATGCTAGGTGCACTTCTTGGCCTATTTTGGTGTGTTTTTATGTTTATTCTCTTTTGATAGCCTTATCGTATTTGTGAGTGCCACTTTCAGTGGCCTGATTAGCATTTCTGTAGGAACAGGAGTCGTGCAGGTGTTCCCGGTATAATTCTGTACAGGAACACTGCGCACGATCACTGGTTCTATTGCGCACGACCACTGGTCGTGCGCCACTGATCGTGCGCACTCAACCCCCAAAATTTGAGTTCTGTCTTGACCAAATGCACGACCATTTACGATAGTGCGCACGACCACTGGTCGTGCGCCACTTGTCGTGCGAACATTATATTTTATAAATTTCTTACATTGCAGGCTCCGCCCAGGCAGGTGCACGATCACAGGATTCTAGTGCGCACGACCACTGGTTGTGCGCCACCGATCGTGCGCACTATTTATTCCAGTGCCTATAAATCGACCTGCTCGCGAATTAGGTCGGGATCGCTCATTTCCAACTCCGCCAGCCCTCCGTTTTCGCCCTTCTCGCTGGTTCTTCGCCCCCTAGGCCTCCTCCATCATCCTTGATCCCCAAGGAGAGTTTTCTAGCCCAAAGATCGCCAAGATCAAGCAAGGAGATCGCGTATCGGAGGAGATCAGATCATGACACGAAGAAGACGGGTCCATTGGAAGGTAGTGACAGCCTTCTCTACCCCGGACGCAGTTGAAGACCGAGCTTGGACGCGGATTGACAACCCTGCGATTCCAACCGTGAATCTTCGATGAGGCTTCGGATGTGGTCGATTCCTTCACTTTATTCTTCTTCCTTATGTTGTTAATTGTATAAGCTAGTTTCCTCTATATTATTGATGATGTGTGCTATGAACAGTATTGCTTAATGTTTATTTCATTTATTTGGAATCATTTAGTTCATATGTGCTTATTGAGGTGCGCCCCATCTAATTTCCATTCCGCCATCATGTTCGGTGCCGCACTAGCAATTGCTAGTGGCGTGTTTGTCGAAGAGGTGCTTGCGACCCTCATTCCGTTAGCCTACTCGCCCATCCGCCCACCGAAGCGTGGCATCGCGGCCCGTGTAATCCATCCCGCCTAACGAAGCAGCGCGCTCAAGGCCTGCATAGTTCGATTCCGCTAGCCTACTCGTCCATCCGCCCAACGAAGTAGTGCGTTCAAGGCCTACATAGTCTCCATCCCTCCGAGCGAAGCTTTGCATAGCGGCATTGCATAGGAGTAGTTGTAATATTTTATTTTATTATTCACAAACCAAATCCCTTTCGCCCGCACTCCACCTATCGCTGGACTTCGATCTCAAGTCCTTCCTCGAAACCTAACTCCACCTTACTGTGTTCCTTGAGAGACCAACACTCGGGGATCTTCCCCATTATTATTACTTGCGCGACCGGTGCACTTGCCGAATATCGCATCAAGTTTTCGCCAAAAACTTGACGCGCTATTTCCACACCGCTAATTAGCGGGCACGAAATGCGGTACGACGGCAGTGCACCGGTCGTTGTCAAGTAATAAAAGTAGGGAGTAGCTCCCCGAATGTCGTTCTCAAAGGACCGCAAGTTGGGTAGTACGATTTGCCTGTTAGGAGATTAATTATGAGGGTTTCTAAGTTAAACACAAACAGGGGGGTTTGATTGGTTTTATAGAACCGGAATGAGAAAACTAAACAAACTATGCGGGTCGCAATCTCCGCGTCGCTTGGTGGATGGATTTAGTGCAGGCCGCGATGCCGTGCTTCGCTTAGAGGATGACCGGTGAGCAAATGGATGAGGTGAGTGCAAATGCGAGAGTTGAGAGTCGAAGGCACCTCTTCGCTATCGCTTCCAGCTTTTGCTAGAGCGAGTTCTAGAACGTGTGTGTGTAAGTGGAGCGGGGGCGGAGCGCATCACAACATAGCATCAAGTAAAGAACAAAACAAGAGTGTATTTCATTCATAGACAAATAGAAATCACACTAGTTCAATACAAAAGTTAAGCATACATTTCCAAAAGAGAGAGGGTAGGAAACCACGAGATGAGAAGCCTCGCCGTAGATCTTGGTCGGAATGGGGGGTTGTAAAGCCTCCTCCGAGCTCAGTCCTTGGTTGCTTCCGGGGTTCAGAGGCTGTCACTACCTCCAACCATCATCCGTCTTCTTCTCAGAGCTGGGTCTCTTCCCCTTGGCCCAATGGAGATGCCGCACCTTGAAATGCTTGCTGTAGATGGCAGGGAAAGCTTCCGGAACCCTTGGTGGAGCTTAGGATCGATGGAAGAAGCTTTCCCAAGGAAGGGGATGGATGGGTGGAGCTTGGAGAGGGAAAACAGCGGAGCTTGCGGAAGAATTCGCGCCCCAAAACAGTGCTGGATCCCTAATTTAGCGGAGCAGCGGATTAAATACGGAGCAGAATAAACACTGCGCATGGTCAGTGGCGCACGACCAATGGTCGTGCGCGAAGGAATGCCTGTGATCGTGCGCAGTCAACCTGTAGCAAAGAAAGAGATGGCTATTAACGCACGGTCAGGGGCGCACGACCAGTGGTCGTTCGCGAAGGAATCCTCTGATCGTGCGCCGTCGCTCTGTCTGGGAAGGGAATTAACGCACGATCACTGATCGTGCGCCTGATCGTGCGCGAAGGATTGCGCACGATCAGAGGCTTTCTAGGCCAAAAATTTCCCCGCACCATCCCGAACGTTCGCGCGATCCCAGGACCTGCAGGAAAAATGCATATGACCCCGATCCGTGCACACCACCGGATCCATAACGCAGGCATACAGTAATATATAAGAAAAACATGCCACAAAGGGGGAAGGATTACACAAAAGGCGCAGATACGCCGTGATATCAATATAAGCATATATGAACAGTAATTGAAGTGCAATGACACTAAAACAACCCCAGATGAGGCCGGAAATCACTGTATAAACCAGACTCATCACACCCCCAGACTTACCTGTTTGTGCGACCCGAGCAAACAGCGAGAAAAGACATAGCTGGGTTAGAAATTGCAAGGACGGAGTAATATGCTAAGTCTCATACACATGTGCATAGAAATCTAGTAAAAAGAATTTTTAGTTATGCAAAATAGTCTACATAATTCTAACAACGTAACTATATATTATTTCTACTCAAAAGTTGAATCATAGGGAATCACTCGGTCATGCGTTGGAAGAAAGTAGAAAGGCTGCTGAGGCGAACATTACTCAACACCGGAGTTCGGAACAACCTCCACTGAAATCCATCAGTGTCGATGACCATAAGCTCACCCGTTCGCACTCTCTCCACGACATTCGTACGATTCGATGCGCAAATCAATAGGACTTTAGGTTATGATTTAGGCTTAGGATTCGGTGCGGTAAACAATGATAAATGCGGGGGCTAAGCACACATAACCCAAATGAGCTTGCAAAAGAAACACTATCCCAGCAGTAATAAAAATGTGTACACCACTTATTCCCAAATATCTCTTTATACATTTTTTTCCTCTTTTTTACTTTCTTTTCTTTTCTCATTTTTTCAAATTTCATAACTGTGCACAATTTAGATACAAAACAACTATATCTTCAATAACGCATTTCCACCACAATCACAAATATACACCGCATCAACACCCAATTTTTTAAATGCACAAATTGCTTGAGCTCAGAATTTGGTGTGCGATTAGGATAGTCATTTTGGCTTTGGTGAATTGAAGGTGGAGCTGAATCAACGGGATCGGGTAGGCACAAGGGGCTAGCAAGGATAAGATGTTAGGACCGGAATACAAAGCTCAAACTGGCCAACATGATGGCCTACGTCACGCTCACGCACTGAACTAACTCATACCCATGCTTCGAGAGTCGCTTGGGGCAAGTTCTTAGTCACCGAGAAAGATGATTCTTCCTCCCGACTCGAGCAATATGAGCCTAGCACCCCTCTACACACACCCCTACACTACCGATTGATTCGCACCGGATTCACCGCTTTTGAGTAGAATAAACTAGAATTACGCTGACAGAATAAAATGTAAAACTAAAAGCATAAAGAAAAGTTTAATCTACACCAATTTCTATGCGAGACATGAATAAATGACTAGAGCACTACACGAGTCAACAAAGTACTTCGTCTCGCAATCCTAACCCAGCACCGTGATTTCCCATTCACACAACCGAGACGAGTTAGACTCGTCGCGCGCCTACAGTTCATGTAAATCCTAATCCTAGTGCGCTCACGTGTGTGTCGTGGTGTGCCATGAGATGAACAATGCTACAATATAACACAGATTGTAAATCCTAGTATGCTGGGCACTGTGCATGTGCACGTGGTAACGATAACTCTCACTCCCCCAGACTTACACTAAGCAAAAAGCATGTTTGATAGCGGCATAAGCTTAAGAGAGCTAGGATGAGAGATTACCCCATGCTCAGAAATGAGCATACCAGAAGATATGGCGTTTTGTTCAGAATGCGGTGATTCCGCCGTGCTCCAATAGATGCGGACCTGTGAATAAAGAGATCCCAAGCACAACAAAAATATAACAAAGAAGATAACAAGAAAGAACGGAACCAAATGGTCCCCAATGGGTTGTCTCCCAAGAGCCCTTTTGTTTAACGTCCTTGAAGGTGGACCAAATACCTGTATTAGAGTTTGATAACAATAGTCTTATAATAAAAAACTAAAGAGACAGTACGACGCAGCAACTAACTTGAAACAGAGAAGCACAGAAACATAACAGATGGCACAAAGCACAACCCGGAGATCCGGGCACGCATCAGCTATATGCTGATTTGTGGTGGTTCTTCCCAGTCACACGAGATGGGCAGGAGGTGAAAGCTTTAGGGCCCAAGGAAGATGTCTCTCCCTTGCCCCTAATCTCCTCCTTCTCACGCCGGAGGGCTGCAAAGCGCGCTGCGTGCAGGATTCTTTCCTGCTTCAGTTTTTCCACTGAAGGAGAGCGCCACCGAGCACCATGTGCGGGAGGGGTGATAGTGTTTGTCGGATTGGGATCAGCCGGGGGCTTCATTTCTGCACCCTCAAAAGGGGGTAGATCAGCCTAATGAACCTGTTTAGATTGTTTACATTTCTTGTTTTGAATAAAAACATTGTTTGTAAGGCTCATCGCTCCGCCTTCTCCCATGTCTTCCCACTCCTTGGTCTTACTGCTTTTCCTCTCTATCTCCAACTCTTTATTTGTGAGCTGCTTTGCTTTTTCTTCCATCAGAGTGATACTTTCCTCCTCTCTAGGATTCTTCACGTCAAAGTCTGATTTTTCTTCGTTGGACCTGCACTTACTTTTACTCACCGAGAGGTTAGGAAGATAAGATGATCCTGACAGGTTTGTCGCATTGGAAGGTAGGGTGATGCAACCCGTGGCGATGTGGAGGGTTGCGCCACTCTCCTTTAGAAAAGGAACCCCCAAGATTGGCATGGAATCATTTTCCATGGGGCCTAGAATCTGAAAGTCGGTGACTGCAGCCGTCCCATTAAGGTTTACTATGACCTCACGAATCTCACCCTCGATTTCGACAGTCACTCCATTAGCCAACACCAGCGACTTCCGGTCCTCAGAGTTCATTGTTAGGTGCAATCTCTCAACATCTTGCAGAGCAAGAATGTTGCGAGATGCCCCAGAGTCGCAAAGCGCGGAAACCTCAATATTATTGATAGTACATTCAACAACGCAAGGGCTCACTTGACCACCATCCGCGTCAGCAATGCTTTTACCTTGCTCCCACAGGTTCTTTTCAGTATTGCTTGGAAGAGCACCTTGCGTACGCTTAGAGAGCACCTGGGCCAATTGGCCTAGCTGTGTCTCCAAGTTTCGCATTGAAGCAGTTTGATTGGCCATATTTGTTTGAGCCAGATCAACAAACTTTTCCACCATTTCTTCCAATGCGCTCTTCCTTTGCGGTGGTGCATTTTGAACAAACCCCGGTTGTGGTGGCCTCGGTTGGCTACCGGAGGCTTGCGCATTAAATTGATGCGAGCCTCCTTGCCATCGTTGGCTAGGAACGTTTTGTTTCCATGAGAAGTTTGGGTGACTCCTCACGGCCGGGTTATAAGCGTTGTTAAATGGTACTCCCCGATTTTGATCATTCATATAATTTACACTTTCATCAAAAGTTAATTCAGCGGGTTGCTCACCTGAGGGGCACTCATTTGCATGATGCCCGGGGTTTCCACATCCTTGACACGAAATGGCCATTACTGGGGCAGGAGGGAGGGCAGGCCTCTTAAGTAGCACGACGTTATCATAAGGCGCCGATACCACCTCGGCAGATGCGCCCGACGTGCTTACCTCAAAGAGTCCACGAGCATTCCTTGGAGCGTTTCTTCCAGCAGTCCAGAACGAACTATGAATGGCAGTGTCCTGGAGAATCCTCAGTGCGTCCTCAGGAGTGTGGTTCATCAGGGTCCCGCCTGCAGCAGCATCAATCATGGCTCTATAATTGGGCTCGATTGCAAAATAAAAATTTTCCACTAAGCTCTAAGGTTGTAGCTCATGCTGAGGGCACTTCCGGAGGAGGTCCGCGTGTAACGTCCCAAGGCCCTGGACTTACCATCGGGACAACGTCCACCGACTGCCTCGCTTGGCGACCGTTACCGGGCTGCAGCCCAAGCACCCCAACCCCTCTCCAGCCCACAGGCGGGTTGTTGGTGGCCACAGCCTCCCTTTGATGAGGCAAACTCGATAGTCAAACATGCACCACGGGGACTTCCCAGGAGGTCACCCATCCCAGTACTACTCCAGCCCGAGCACGCTTAACTATGGAGTTCTTTCACTTCTCATCACCAATTGAGCTGGCTGCAGCTCAATTGGTGATGAGAAGTGAAAGAACTCCATAGTTAAGCGTGCTCGGGCTGGAGTAGTACTGGGATGGGTGACCTCCTGGGAAGTCCCCGTGGTGCATGTTTGACTATCGAGTTTGCCTCATCAAAGGGAGGCTGTGGCCACCAACAACCCGCCTGTGGGCTGGAGAGGGGTTGGAGTGCTTGGGCTGCAGCCCGGTAACGGTCGCCAGGCGAGGCAGTCGGTGGACGTTGTCCCGATGGTAAGTCCAGGGCCTTGGGACGTTACAATAAAAGTGCACTTTTTTTTGTAACGTCCCAAGGCCCCGACCTTACAATCAGGACAACGTCCACCGACTGCCTCGCCTGGCGACCGTTACCGGGCTGCAGCCCAAGCACCCCAAAGCCTCTCCGCGCCACTATTTCTCAGCAACGGCGCATTGTTGAGGCTGGGTCTCGAACCCACAACCTCCTTGATAAGGAGTTTTCAAACCACTCCTCATCACCAATTGAGCTGCAGCTCAATTGGTGATGAGGAGTGGTTTGAAAACTCCTTATCAAGGAGGTTGCGGGTTCGAGACCCAGCCTCAACAATGTGTCGTTGCTGAGAAATAGTGGCGCGGAGAGGCTTTGGGGTGCTTGGGCTGCAGCCCGGTAACGGTCGCCAGGCGAGGCAGTCGGTGGACGTTGTCCCGATTGTAAGGCCGGGGCCTTGGGACGTTACACCGCGAACCTATCCCATGCTTCCGCAAGGGTCTCCTGATCGTGTTGTCGGAAGGTTGCGATTTCTCTCCGCAAGTTTACAACCTTGTCCACCGGGTGGAATTTTGCCAAAAACTTTGTCTGCAGAGCGTCCCAGGTGGTAGCTGCGCCGGGTGGTATTGTGTGGAGCCAAGCCTTCGCCTTGTCGCGGAGGGAGAATGGAAACAACCTGAGTTTCACCGTCTCATCAGCAATTCCTGCGTACCGAAATGTACCGCAAATCTCTGCAAATTCAGCTAGGTGAAGATTGGGGTCTTCACTGGTTAACCCGGAGAATTGGGCATTATTGCGGATCATATTCAGAATGGCCGGCTTTATCTCAAAATTGTTGTTAGTAATAGCCGGGCCTAATCCGTGGTACACACTCCCCACAGTGGGCGTGGTGTAATCTCTCATGGTCCTCGGCCTCGGCCTAACCACTTCATTCTCGTCGGCCGCCTGACCAACGCCTGGTGCATCTCCCACCCCGGGATTGATCGGGTTCCCATTGACATCCATGGTGGCGACAGCACGGAGACGCGCCCGTAGGGTATGCTCTATTTCAGGATCAAATGCTGCAAGTTCACCAGGATGTTGTCTATGCATGCGCACACTACACCAAAAAAGAAATTTCAAAAACCAAAATACCCTTAAACTAATTTCCCAAGAAAGACAAATCATACACGCTTGCAGTCCCCGACAACGGTGCCAAAAACTTGATGCGATATTCGGCAAGTGCACTGGTCGCGCAAGTTATAATAATGGGGAAGATCCCCGAGTGTCGGTCTCTCAAGGAACACAGTAAGGTGAAGTTAGGTTTCGAGGAAGGACTTGAGATCGAAGTCCAGCGATAGGTGGAGTGCGGACGAAAGGGATTTGGTTTGTGAATAATAAAATAAAATATTACAACTACTCCTATGCAATGCCGCTATGCAAAGCTTCGCTCGGCGGGATGGAGACTATGTAGGCCTTGAACGCACTACTTCGTTGGGCGGATGGACGAGTAGGCTAGCGGACTCGAACTATGCAGGCCTTGAGCGCGCTGCTTCGTTAGGCGGGATGGATTACACGGGCCGCGATGCCACGCTTCGGTAGGCGGATAGGCGAGTAGGTTAGCGGAATGAGGGTCGCAAGCACCTCTTCGACAAGCACGCCACTAGCAATTGCTAGTGCGGCACCGAACACGATGGCGGAATGGAAATTAGATGGGGGCGCACCTCAATAAGCACATATGACTAAATGATTCCAAATAAATGAAATAAACATTAAGCAATAATGTTCATAACACACATCATCAATAATATAGAGGAAACTAGCTTATACAATTAACAACATAAGGAAGAAGAATAGAGTGAAGGAATCGACCACATCCGAAGCCTCATCGAAGATTCACGGTTGGAATCGCAGGGTTGTCAATCCGCATCCAAGCTCGGTCTTCAACTGCGTCCGGGGTAGAGAAGGCTGTCACTACCTTCCAATGGACCCGTCTTCTTCGTGTCACGATCTGATCTCCTCCGATACACGATCTCCTTGATTGATGTTGGCGATCTTTGGGCTAGAAACCTCTCCTTGGGGCTCAAGGATGATGGAGGAGGCCTAGGGGGCGGAGAACCAGCGAGAAGGGAGAAAACGGCGGACTGGCGGAGTTGGAAATGAGCGATCCCGACCTAATTCGCGAGCAGGTCGATTTATAGGCACTGGAATAAACAGTGCGCACGATCGGTTGCGCACGACCAGTGGTCGTGCGCACTAGAATCCTGTGATCGTGCGCCTGCCTGGGCGGAGCCTGCAATGTAAGAAATTTATAAAATATAATGTTCGCACGACCAGTGGCGCACGACCAGTGGTCGTGCGCACTATCGTAAATGGTCGTGCGTTTGGTCAAGACAGAACTCAAATTTTGGGGGTTGAGTGCGCACGATCAGTGGCGCACGACCAGTGGTCGTGTGCAATAGAACCAGTGATCGTGCGCAGTGTTCCTGTACAGAATTGTACCGGAACACCTGCACGACTCCTGTTCCTACAGAAATGCTAATCAGGCCACTGAAAGTGGCACTCACAAATACGATAAGGCTATCAAAAGAGAATAAACATAAAAACACACCAAAATAGGCCAAGAAGTGCACCTAGCATAGAATGACAAATATGAGCTAAAACAAGGCTAAAGTGCAGTGGAATGACTAGAGAAATGGCCCAGATGAGTCCATATATGTGTATATAATTAGGACTCATCAACGTGCCGCGTCCATGGAAGAGTTCGGGAATGCCTTCCTGAAGCGCTATATCCCCTCTTCGACGAAGTTAGCCCTTCAGCGGCAGTTCTTGCACTTGGTGTAGTGCGAGAAGATGGTAGACGAGTACTTGCATGAGTTTACTCGGTTGGGTTGTTACGCGGGAACAACCATGACAGACGATGAGGAGAGGGATAATCTCTTCTATCAGGGTCTGAGAGAGAATTTAAGGCAACCTCTGATAGCCTTAAAGAATGCGGGGTTCAATGAGTTAGTTGAAGCTGCTCGAACTTTGGAGAACGATACGGAGCGAACCCAACGACGCAAGGGCTTGGCAACAAAGCAGGGAGAAAGTAAGTCATCTCAGTCTCAGGGGAAGTCTGAGAAAAGTTGGTGGAAGAAAAAGCCCCGTCCTTTTAGGACTGGCGAGAGGAGCGGTGCGACATCTGGAGAGTTCTGTTCCAAGGGATCAGTGATGTGCTACACGTGTGGCAAAGTGGGACACATAGCTCAGTCCTGTTTCGAGAGTGGAGTTGAGCCAGAACAGAGGCAAGATCAGTCAGTGTGTTCCGGTCCTAGTGTTGGGGAGAAAGGGAAAGCTGCGGAGTCCAACGCTTCTCATTTCCTTCCTGTGCAGTCTAGAGCATACAACCTCGGGCAGCAGGAAGCAATTCGTCAACCTGACATGGTGACATGTACAAAAGTTTAGAGTTTCATTTAATAGCTTTAAGCTGTTTGCGACCTTTCATATTTGTTATACGCGTGTTAGGCATCGTGCTAGTTTCTGGCTACCCCTCTAGAGTGTTGTTCGACACGGGAGCGTCACACTATTTTCTCGCGGAAAGCTTTATTCGGAGGATCGGTGTTGAGACTGTCGAGGCAGAGGCGGAGCTTAGTGTGCGCATGTCGAATGGGTCTTTCATGACCACTGAAAGGAAAGGACGCATTGTGCTGAGGATTTGCGAGTGTGATTTCGAGTTGGTAGCAGCAATCCTACCACTAGCCAAATTTGACCTCATCCTGGGGATGGACTGGCTTGCAGAGCAACGAGCTAGTATTGACTGCCTGTTGATGGTGGTGACCCTAAGGAGTGAAGGTAGAGCGGAGGTCAAGTTTGAGGGCCTATGCGGAGTGGCTTGCTTCTTGATTTTTGCCGTGCAAATGGTGCATGCAGTGAATCGAGGGGGTGAGGCATTTGTAGCTTTGTTGGAGACTCACTCCACAATGTTGGCGATCGGAGAAGTGCCAGTGGTGGAGGAATTCGAGGATGTGTTCCCTGAGGAGCTTCTGGGAGCGCCTACTCAGCGTGAAATTGACTTTCGATCGAGTTGGTGCTGGGTGCGAGGCCGGTGTCGTGTCCTCCATTTAGGATGGCACCGAAGGAACTGGCTGAGCTAAATGTGTAGTTGTGAGAGTTGCTCAAGCAGGGGTACATTAGGCCCATCTCCTCACCGTGGAGTGTGCCGGTGTTGTTCGTTAAGAAAAAGGATGGTAGTATGCGGCTGTGCATACACTATCGCGAATTGAATAAGTTGACCATCAAGAATAAGTACCCGATTATGCGAATTGATGATTTGTTCGATCAGTTGGTGGGTTCGACGGTGTACTCTAAGTTGGACTTGAAGTCGGCTTACTATCAGTTAAGGATTCGAGAAGAGGATATTCCCAAGACGGCGTTTGGGATGAGGTATGGTCATTTTGAGTTCTTAGTGATGCTGTTCGGTTTGACGAACGCGCCATCAGTGTTCATGGATTTAATGAACCGTGTGTTTCGATAATACCTGGATTCGTTCGTGGTGGTGTTCATCAACGACATCTTGGTGTATTCAAAGTCGAAGGTGGAGCATGATTCTCATCTGAGAATAGTGTTGCAGACTTTGAGGGAGAGCCATCTTTATGCTAAGTACTCAAAGTGTGAGTTTTGGATTGGAAAAGTGGCATTCTTAGGTCACGTGATTAGTGGAGATGGGGTGGCAGTGGATCCTGCGAAGGTTGAAGCCATTAGAGATTGGCCTGTACTGAGAATCGTAGCGAAAGTCCGGAGTTTCCTTGGACTAGCTGGTTATTACAGAAGGTTCATTGAGAACTTTTTGCGGATGGCTTTGCCCCTCACCACTCTTACCTGAAAGGACCAGAAGTTTGTGTGGACGTCGGAGTGTGCCCGTGCGTTTGAGACCTGGAAGGAAAGATTGATGTCTGCTCCAATCATAAGTCTTCCTAGTGGGACCGAATGATTTTAGATTTTCAGCGACGCGTCAGATTGCGGTTTGGGTTGCGTACTGGTACAGCATGACAACGTGATCGCTTATGGGTCGAGGGAGCTAAAGCCTCATGGGAGAAATTACCCCGTCCACGACTTGGAGTTGGCGGCGGTGATTTTTGCATTGAAGTTGTGGTGGCACTACGTGTATGGTGCGAAGGTTGAAATCTTCATGGACCACAAAATCTTGAGGTATCTTTTAGATCAGAAGGATCTTAATATGAGGCAGCGTAGGTGGGTCGAGTTCCTTGGGGACTACGATGTAGCGATTCAGTATATGCCAGACAAGGCCAATGTGGTGGCTGACGCTTTGAGTAGGAAGTATTCCGGGCCGGGAAATTGGATTAAAGCGCATGACAAGCGTTTGGTGCGAGAGTTTGAGTCTCTTGGCATTGTGTGTGTGGCTAAGGGTGAGTCCAGCGCGGATCGGCTGAACTGGATCGAGATGCAGTGTGATCTAGCAGATCGAATTCGAGAGGCAACCAATGCAGACGAAGAGTGTCAGTGATTGGCGTTGGAAGCTCAGCAAAGCGAGGGCAGTGCTTTGGAGATGGTCGGTGGACTTTTAAAGAGAAATGGAAGGGTGTGTGTCCCTCACTTTGGCAAGCTTCGTGAGGAGTTGATGTTTGAGGCTCACTTCACAAAGTACTCCATTCATCCAGGAAGTACGAAGATGTACTTGGATTTGAATAAATCCTTTTGGTGGTCTGGGATGAAGCGGGGTGTAGCTTTGTATGTAAGCCGGTGTCAGGCGTGCGCCTTAGTGAAGGCTGAATGCCAAAGGATGGGTGGATTCTTGAAACCTCTTCCTATCCCTGAGTGGAAATTCGACGACATCTCCATGGATTTTGTACATGGTTTGCCTCGATCGCGGCAAGGTAACGATGCGATTTGGGTGATTGTGAATCGCCTGACCAAGGTAGCCCACTTCATTCTAAATCGGAAGGACGATAGCGTGGAGAAGCTCGTGGAGCCTTACATTCATAACATTGTGCGGTTGCACGGAATTCTGAAGAGCATCGTTAGTGATCACGATGGACGGTTCACGTCCAAGGACTGGAGGTTAGTGCAGATAAGTTTGGGCACAAAATTGAAGTTTAGTACCGCGTTTCATCCGCAGACCGATGGTCAAACGGAGAGAACAAATCGTATGTTGGAGGACATGTTGAGGATGTGTGCTCTTAATTTTGGTAAGAATTGGGAAGACCACCTCTTCATGGTGGAGTTTGCCTACAATAATAGTTTCCAGGCGAGCATCAAAATGACACCATACGAGGCTTTGTATGGAAGGCGGTGTCGAACGCCGATGTATTGGATAGAGGCGGGAGACACCCAACTGTTAAGAAAAGGAGTGGTGGCAGATGCTTGTGAGTTGGTGCGAACAATCCAGGAGCGCATGAAGGTTGCTCAGGATCGGCAGGCAAAGTATTTTAATGCGCGCCACAGAAATGTGGAGTTTGCGGTGGGCGACAAGGTCTACTTGAAGATCAAGCCGTTCAAAGGCGTTTCACAGATTCGACGACTCAAGAAGTTGAGTCCGAGATATTTGGGTCCGTTTGAGGTAACGGAGCGCATAGGCGAAGCAGCCTATCGGGCGGCGTTGTCCATAGAGCTAAGCGGATTACATGATGTATTTCATGTTTCGGTGCTGAGGAAAGCTTTGGTGGAGTCGGAAGATGTGGTTGAGTCTTCGACAGTTCATGTAACCGAAGATCTGAGGACGATAGTTTGTCCGATTTGCGTGGAGGATTCTGAAGTCCGGCGGTTGCGGAACAAAGAGGTCAAGCTGGTGAAAGTGTGATGGGATAATTGCAGACGAGACGAGTTTTCGTGGGAGCACGAACAAACGATGCGGGATGACTTTCCGGAACTGTTCATTTCAGGTATGTCTGTAATTTGTGCTTTCGGTAAAGTCGTAAATTTCGAGGATGAAATTCTTTTAGGGGGGGGGGGGGGTGGAGTTGTAACACCCCAATTTTTGCTAAGCGGGGAAGCTAGTTTGCCCAAGGAGGAGGGAAAGGCGTTCTTAGCTGGGAGCTAGCGCCGGCGCTAGCGCTAGCGCCGGCGCTAGCGCTAGCGCATACGTTAGCTGTCCCGTCGAGTAAGGCTCTTGTTTCGACAGTGTTCATCAAGTTAAATTCATCGAGGTAAATTCATCGAAGGGAATTCGTTGAAGAGCTAGCGCAGGCGGTAGCATTTCGTCGGAAAATTAAGTTCCGTCGGGACGTTGAGTTGCTCTTCGTCGAGGGGTTTTTCGTCGAGTGGCTAGCGCCGGGCGGTAGTGCTAGTGTCGACGCTAGCCCACGGAACCAGTTCCGTAAGTGGCATTTTTTGGGCATCCAATCTTCTTAAACTTTGATCCAATGGCTTAGATAAGTTCGTACTAAGGTTCTATATAGGGCAGAGGAGTTCCTTTCCATTCCTTGAAATCTTTTGGGTGCTTTTGGAGGCTAAGGAAAGGAGGAGGGTTTGGAGGCAGATGAAGGTTAGATCCACCATTGTTGGAGCACCGGAGCTCCGTTCGCCGATCCGAGACCAGATCCGTGGAGAGGACTAGAAGGCGCTTCCTTCTATTCATGCCTTTCAACCGATCCATGGCGAGGAAGAGATGTTAAAATTTTTGATTTGAATCGTTTAGGAGTAAGCAGGAGTTGCATCAATTGAGTTATAGCCAAACAACCACAATGCCACACAGCAACATAAGAAACTTTATTGAATCACAAACTTCATTTACAGTGCGAGGTATACATGGCGAGACATGATTCATAAGAATCACGAAGAAGAGAAGAACAAAACACCAAAAAGAAAAACTGGCGGCTTGACAAGCAGAGACCGCACAGACCGCACAACTCCAGAGATCGCCCGGCTTGTCCTGAGACCGCGCAAACAGAAAACAGACAGACCGCCTGCACTGCAAAACCGCCACCTCAGACCGCACAAACTAGAGCTTTATTGAACGAAGAACTGAATCTATCGCCAGACCGCAACTCAGATCGCCTAACCGCTGAAGGTCGCCTGATCGCTGAGCTCGCTGCGAACAGCACAAGAAGAAACATAAACCAGTTCGCAGACAGACTGCTGCCGAACTGTTAATTCAAGCCGCTGGGAATCACCAAGGAAGGAGACCGCAACCTGCTGACCGCAAACCTGCGAACACAACAAACAGTCAACTCGCTTCCGAGACCGCCCGACCTCAAAGTTGAGACCGCACGAATTAACCCAGGCTCAAGTTCTTACAGTTCTCGTTATGAATGACGGGCCATGCACCCCTATTTATAGGCGGGTAGACGGATGTTGTCACCGCACAGGAGGGATACAATCACCACCCGTCAGATCGCCAGCGGTCTCACAAGGGCAGACCGCGCGATCACACAACTTTGACAACCTTCCGTCCAAGACCGCAGATCTGCAGACAGATCGCGCACAAGTCGCGCGAACATGAGACCGCGCACTAACCGCGCGAGCACAAGAATGCTCCTTCCTTAGAACACTAGGAACAAACCAAGAACCATCTGGCCGACTTCAGACAAGTCGCCAGATCGCCAGCACAAGCCGCCCGGTCAGGCGGTTATATAAGAACAGACCGCCCAGTCTTCTACAAAGGAGATAGACAACCCAAGCAGAACAACCCGGGACGAGACCGGAACAACTAGGAACAAACCGGTCAATCAGCAGACCGCCAGAACCAGACCGCAGAGGCAGACTGGCAGATCACTAACACAGACTGCGCGGTCTCTGCGGTTACCCAATTTCAGACCGCCCGGTCACTTACACTTCACTTCAACAAATTTAACACTCCCCCTTGAAGTGGGAAGTGGAAACTAGCCTGAGTAAACTCCGCAACCGAGTAAACGGTCCTTTTGCCAGCGGCTTTGTGAAGATGTCTGCAACATTGTCCGCACTCCGAACATGCTCGACCATAAGAGATCCTCCCAACACCTTTTCACGAATGAAATGGTGCTCAATCTCAATATGCTTGGTCCTCGCTCGACATACTGGATTATTAACCAGTTTGAGAGCACTCTCATTGTCCCCGCGTAGCATAGTGGGTCCACGAACCTCCTTATGAACGTCCTCTACCAACCTCCTGAGCCAAACGGCTTCCTGAGCTGCCAAGGCCGAAGCCTTGTATTCCGCTTCTGTGGTAGATACAGACACCGAGTCCTGCTTTTTGCTGCACCAAGAAATAGCTGTGGGGCCCGTCATAAAGACAAAACCAGACGTTGATCTCCGATCATCCACGTCTCCCCCGTAGTCAGCATCCATCTCCTCTTGCATAGCAATGTCCCACTGCTTCACGCCTTTGGTCTTCTCAAAGCTCGACGGCTCCCTCTCATCCAAGGGACCAGCAAAGAAACATGAGACAAAGCTCACCATGTTTCCTCCTGTGTATCGATCTGGTGGCTTAATAGTCCTCTTCGACCTCCTAAGAGGTTGCACCGGACTAGCCACCTCCTTAGCTGCTTCTTCTGTGCTAGCTCCTCTTCCAGATGAACTTGGAGCATCGCTTCCCCTGCTTCCAGAACCTGAAGCATCCATCTCTGAGCTCGACACAACAGGAGCTCCTGGTGAAACAGGCAACTCCACTTGAAGATTTTACGCAGCCTTCCCTTCTTCATCAACCCTACTCTCCGGTAGTTCAACTCCTGAACTCCCCTTGTAGGAAGTCACCTCATCGAACACCACATCCCGAGATACAAAAGATCTTCGAGTCTTAGGATCCATGCATCTCGATCCCTTCTTCAGCTCATCATATCCAACAAAGACTAGCTTCCTTGCTTTCACATCTAGCTTTGTCCGAAGAGCATCAGGAATATGCACATAACAGGTTGACCCGAACACCCGAAGGTGTGCAACACTTGGTTTCTCCTTGAACATCAGTTCGTGAGGGGTCTTCATGTTGATAGGACTTAGAGGCATCCTGTTGATGACGTAAGCCGCACAAGATATTCCCTCCGCCCAGAAGGACTTTGGGATACTCTTGGCATGAAGCCAGCATTTGCAAGTTTCTGTCAGATGAAGGATCTTCCGTTCTGCAACGCCATTTTGCTGTGGAGTATGGGCACAAGTGAGCTCTCTCCGAATGCCATGTTTCCTGCAAAAACTTGAGAACTCACCAGAGGTGAACTCCCCACCATTGTCAGTTCTCAATTTTTTCACCCGCAGGCCTAACCGACCTTCAACCAGCTCCTTGAACTCTATGAACCTCGCAAAAGCTTCCGACTTCTCTTTCAAAAAATACACCCAGACATATCTGGTGTAATCGTCAATCAACACCAATATATATCTGTTGCCTCCAAGGCTTGGTGTGGCGGTCGGTCCCATCAAATCACCGTGAATGCACTCCAACGGCGCTTTGCATCTTGTTTGCGATTTATCAAATGGAAGTCGATGAGACTTACCAAACTGACATCCCACACAAACATGACCGTCTCCATAGGAGGACACGCTAGGCGAGCCTTTGACAAGGCCCCTTACCGCCATAGCCTTCAATTTGTCCATGCCTACATGCCCCAACCTTTCATGCCAGATAGCCGTGCTATCATTGGTCTTCATTTTATCAGCATAGGTACTTGTCGATAACACGAACATGCCCTTCACCCTCTTTCCAACATGGATAACATCTCCCTTTATCTCCGGTTGAGTTTTAAGAAACTTCACTTCTGTTGGGCCAAACAGAACGTGATAACCGGCATCGACCGCATTGGTCACAGAGAAGAGATTCTTCTTCATACCTGACACGTGATAAACACTCCTCAAGGTGAGTGGACCCTTGTCACTGCTCAAAGAGACAACTCCTTCTTGTTCTACTGCATGAACAGAATTATCAGCCGTTATGATAGCATCGTTACCTGAGTAAGGTGCCAAAGAAGAGAACTTTGATTCATCCCCGCTGAGGTGATGCCTACACCCTGAATCAACAATCCAATCCTCTTCGAAGTTGATGACAGCCAAGGCCTTAACAGGCATAGCTGTCATATTAGCCTTAAAGGCTCCTCCCCATCCAGCATCATCAGACTTTGCCTTCTCCTTCTCCGTTGCATGTCCCGGCTGAAGATTAACCCGACAATCCTTCTTGTAGTGGCCGGTCTTATTGCACCTGAAGCACCTTGGTCCTTCTCCCTTCTTCTTCCCATCAGACTTAGGAGCATAACCCCTATCCTGCTGACCTGAAGTAGAGGGTCCATCATAACCCGGCTTCTTCTTCTCCCACTTATTCTTCTTCTTCCCAGAGAACAACACATCACTATCTCCCCCAGAGTTAGAAGTCCCCGCCATCTGTCTTGCCAAACTTTCTTGCAAAGTGATGAGTCCTATTTATATACACATTTATGGACTCATCTGGGACGGTATTTGAGTCAATGCACTACATTTTAGATCCATAATCACTCATATTGGTTCTCTACCTGTTATTCCAAGCTAAGTGCACTTTTAGGCCCGTTTCGATGTATTTTCTTGTTTATCTTACTCATACTTTATGTTGCAATTCAATTTCTATATTTGAGAATGTGTGGAATGCCCATTTACGTGGCCTGACGATCTTTAATGTTGATACGGGGGTTGTGCGAGTGTTCCGGGGCGCAAAAACTGCACAGGAACACTGCGCACGACCACTGGACATAGTGCGCACGACCACTGGTCGTGCGCTAGTGATCGTGCATTAATTCCCACCTAAAAAGTGGCCTGACTGGCTTAACGCACGACCACTGGACATAGTGCGCACGACCACTGGTCGTGCGCCACTGATCGTGCGCATTGAAAACCTACACCTGTCTATAAATAGCTGCTCTACGAAAACAGCCGGAACTTCTTCGTTTCTAGGTCTTTTTGAGCGCCGTTTTTTGCGTTTTTTCGTTCTAAGCCTCCTCAAATCATCTAGGGACTTCAAGGAAGAGATTGGATCTTACGTTCATCATCAAGGAAGGTTTAAAGAGCATTTGGACATCGCCGGGTCGTGACACAAAGAAGACGGGCCATTGGGAGGAAGTGACAACCCTCCTTTACCCCGGACGCAGTTGAGGACCGAGCTTGGACGCGGATTGACAACCCAGCGATTCCAACCGTGAATCCCAGCAAGGCTTCGGAGTCGGTCGAATCTCTTACTCTTTATTCTTTTGAAATGATGTTTGTATGCTAAACTCTCTATTTTTTGGATGAAGAGCTTGATAAATCCATATATGTAACTTTTATTTCATGTTTATGAAATTACTTTTGATTTATTCAAGTGTATGAGGTGCGCTATTGTCATTCATCTTCCATCCTCCATTACCCTCCATTCCATTCCGCTTAACTTCTCTTCCACTACGTGAGCTTACTCTTCCATTCGCCAAGCTAAGCGGTGCTAACGGCCCGTGTAATCCACTTCATTTCCGCTAGTGCGAACCACCTCATCCGCTTGCCTACTCGCCCATCCGCCTACCGAAGCAGTGCATCGCGGCCTGCATAGTTTCCATCCGCCCGGCGAAGCAGCGCATAGCGGCCTGCATAGGAGTAGTGATTTAGTTGTTTTATTTTGTTTTCCGCAAATCAAACCAACCCTAGCCTTTCGCATCCATCCGACTTAAGGACTTCAATCTCAAGTCCTCCTCAATAGTCAACTCCACCTTACTGTGTTCCTTCCAAGATCGATACTCGGGGATTTACTCCTCATTTTATATTACTTGAACGATCGGTACACTGCCGTGTCGTGCCGCAGTCTAGCCACCATCTATAGTGGTGTGTAGGATTTGCGCATCAAGTTTTTGGCGCCGTTGCCGGGGAACACAAACGTGTGAGTTGCTGTAGGGGGAGACAAGAGTTAGAAGTTCTTCCATTGTGTATAGTCCTCTTGTCATTTTGTTTGTTTTCTATTTAATTTTTGCGTTTATTAATTTTACTATTTCCCTTTTCCTGTTTTAAAATTTTTTTTAAGGCAAGTTTAATCCAAGGAGTTTTATTAGTTTGTGTAAATTTCCTTGCAAAGAATTTCAGCTTCATTTTATCTGCTTTAATTATTGAAAATGTCGTCATGGGATATTTCACCTAGCTTTAGTGACATGGTTTATTATATGGACCAAATGAATGAGTTGAATGCTAGGCAGTGTAGGAACATTGTTTGCTTGTTGTGTCGAGGAGAGGGTCATGAATTGAAGGACTGTCCTAGTCTTTTCAATCCTGACCGCTGCTCCTCCACTCATGACAACAGTGTCCCTATCGCTCATTCTGTGCCCATGGAGGCAATTGTGCCCTCTACCCGTGAGCTTGTCTCGTGCATGGACTCCTCACTCCCTGTGTATGGCTTCACTCCTAGTGATGATGATCACTCATCTGTTAGCCAACAAGGAGAGGAATGTGAGCTCCTAGATGCACCTGAGTATGATGAGGAAAGTATTCTTTCCATCGGGGAGGCGTCAGCAGATCTTTTTGCGGAGGAGCCAAATCTTTGTGTTCCTCCAGTTTTTTTGCAAGATTTTTCTACACACATTCTTTATGATCCTATCAAAGTAAAGGAGTGGGGTGATGCTTCGGACTCGGAGGATGCTCCAAAGTGGGTTGAGGAGGATACTCTCTCTGATGAGGAGGTTTGCACTTCTTCATGGGACGAGGAGGTCCAAACCACCACTGAGGCCCTTGAGTTCTTGGGTTCCCCTCGCCATGATACTTACGATGATGATAGCGATCTATCCTTGGATCCTGTTGGGAGTGAGACCGGGACCACTCCCCCAATTTTTGATTATTTAAGTCATTCTTCTCTTTTATTTCCTAACCCCCCTTCTTCATCTGAGCCTGTGTAGGTTGAATCTTCGCAGGTACATCAGGAGGACTTGAAGCATGATGCTCAAGTCAATGATGAGTGTATCTTCATATGTGAGGAGGTTGACCCCTCCTCCATAGAGGAAGCCTCATTCATTTCCTTCTCCTCCTGCTGCACCCCTGGAGATGATACCTTGCTGGGCAAGGATTGTTTTGGTGAGATGAATGAGGACCAGGTCTCCTCCTCTTCTTACTTTCTGTTTCCTCTACCTGCGTTATGTAGGTATTATTATTTGGGTAGAGGAGTAACTGTTCTGTCGCCGTATCGGTACCCGCTACCGACACGTGTATTAGAACAGTTACCTGTCCATTTCCTTTTTCATAGGCCCATTAGCTAGAACCTTCATGTTTTTGAATAAGTCGTGCTGGGATGACAATAACCCCAGTAGTTATCTTACTTTTCATGCATTTTATTTTAGTCCATCCTGTTTAGTTAGCTGTAGTTTATTGTAGTTTATCTTTTTCTGTTTCTTTTGTTTTGCGGAGCTGACCCCTGCAGGTACTTCTTCTGGATGGCGGATGCTGCAGCTTAGTCTTGGTTTAAACGCCAATCTTCTGGTATGCTCACTTGCTGAGCATTGGGTACTCTCTTCCCCTAGCCCTATTTTGATTTTCCTGTCATATATTATGGGGATTGTTTAGTTTTAGTCTGGGGGAGAGTAGTTTTGTTTACCCGCTCGCATGCACTATTGCATTGCATATTAGAAGATTTCATTTAAAATGTTTTGTTCATTTTCATTGCACACCACAGCACCCACTTGAGCGCGCTTAGCCGTTGGCACGTCGCGAGTTGAATTTCTCTTTTTTGTGTGATTTGGAAAATCATTGTGCTGGCTTAGGATTATGAGGTGGAGTAAAATGTTGACTCTTGCAGTGCTCCTAGTCGAGTGCTCATGTCTCGTAGGAATTCGTGTAGATTCAATTTCTTTTTATGCTTTTAGATTATATTTTTCTATTAGCGTAGATATTGTTTACTTTACTCAAAAAGTGGTGAATCCGGTGTGAATCAAACGGTAGCATAGGAATGTGTGTAGACGTTCGTTAGTCTCGTATTGCCCGAGCCGGGAGGAAGGATTATCTTTCTCGGTGGCTAGAACTTGCCCAAAGCGATTCTTGAAGCATGGGTATACGGTTAGTCAATTGCGTGAATGTGATATAGGCCATCATTTTGGCCCGGTTGAGCCTTTGTGCCCACTCCTATCGCTTTATCCTCGTTAGCCCAGTTGTGCCTACCCTTTCTTTGATTCAGCCCCACTATTGTCTCACCAAAGCCTAAATGCCAAACCTAGTCGCACTCCCAAATCTGAGCTTTAGGTGTTTAATATTTTCATGAGTTGGGTTGTTGATTTGGTGATATGTTTGTGAAGATTTGGATGTGTTATTGTTTAGTTGCTGAAAATGATAAGAAAAGAAAAGAAGAAAATGAGAGAAAGAAAAGAAGTGAAAAGAAAAGAAAAAGATTTGAGCTTTAATGAAAAAATCTGTGTAAAAATTTATGTTTGGGAGTAGGCGGTGCACACACCCATGTTGTTAAGTCCAAGTCTGGGGGTGTGATGTACCCGTGTGTTTGTGTGGCGAATAAGGAGAATTTCTGCACTAGCTCATTTGGGTTTAATATTTGAGCCACCGTCTTTATCATTGCATACCTCACCTAAACCCAAGCCCCATTTAAAATCTAAAGTCCTATTGATTCATGCATTTGAGTCAAACCAGTGCCGTGGAGAGAGTGCGAACGGGCAAGCTTATGGTCATCGACATTGATGGATTTCAATGGAGTTGTCCCGAGCCCCGATCTTTGGCAATGCTCGCCGCAACGTTCAGTTTACTTTCTTCCTATGTACGACCTTATGATTCACCGTGATTCGCCTTTTGAGTAAACGTAATATATAAATACGCTCCTAGAAAATTATAAACCAATATGTATAATTAGAAATTTTTTCTACTGTATTTCTACGCACATGAGCATGCGACTTCGCATGGTACTCCGCTTGATAATTTCTTCGCCAGCTTATGTTTTTACTGTCCGCGAGAGATGGTTTGCTCGGGACGCGCAAACAGGTAAGTCTGGGGATGTGATGAGTCCCATTTATATACACATTTATGGACTCATCTGGGCCGGTATTTGAGTCAATGCACTACATTTTAGATCCATAATCACTCATATTTGTTCTCTACCTGTTATTCCAAGCTAAGTGCACTTTTATGCCCGTTTCAATGTATTTTCTTGTTTATCTTACTCATGCTTTATGTTGCAATTCAATTTCTATATTTGAGAATGTGTGGAATGCCCATTTACGTGGCCTGACGATCTTTAATGTTGATACGGGGGTTGTGCGAGTGTTCCGGGGCGCAAAAACTACACAGGAACACTGCGCACGACCACTGGACATAGTGCGCACGACCACTGGTCGTGCGCTAGTGATCGTGCATTAATTCCCACCTAAAAAGTGGCCTGACTGGCTTAACGCACGACCACTGGACATAGTGCGCACGACCACTGGTCGTGCGCCACTGATCGTGCGCATTGAAAACCTGCACCTGTCTATAAATAGCTGCTCTGCAAAAACAGCCGGAACTTCTTCGTTTCTAGGTCTTTTTGAGCGCCGTTTTTTGCGTTTTTTTCGTTCTAAGCCTCCTCTATTCATCTAGGGACTTCAAGGAAGAGATTGGATATTACGTTCATCATCAAGGAAGGTTTAAAGAGCATTTGGACATCGCCGGGTCGTGACACAAAGAAGACGGGCCATTGGGAGGAAGTGACAGCCCTCCTTTACCCCGGACGCAGTTGAGGACCGAGCTTGGACGCGGATTGACAACCCAGCGATTCCAACCGTGAATCCCAGCAAGGCTTCGGAGTCGGTCGAATCTCTTACTCTTTATTCTTTTGAAATGATGTTTGTATGCTAAACTCTCTATTTTTTGGATGAAGAGCTTGATAAATCCATATATGTAACTTTTATTTCATGTTTATGAAATTACTTTTGATTTATTCAAGTGTATGAGGTGCGCTATTGTCATTCATCTTCCATCCTCCATTACCCTCCATTCCATTCCGCTTAACTTCTCTTCCACTACGTGAGCTTACTCTTCCATTCGCCAAGCTAAGCGGTGCTAACGGCCCGTGTAATCCACTTCATTTCCGCTAGTGCGAACCACCTCATCCGCTTGCCTACTCGCCCATCCGCCTACCGAAGCAGTGCATCGCGGCCTGCATAGTTTCCATCCGCCTGGCGAAGCAGCGCATAGCGGCCTGCATAGGAGTAGTGATTTAGTTGTTTTATTTTGTTTTCCGCAAATCAAACCAACCCTAGCCTTTCGCATCCATCCGACTTAAGGACTTCAATCTCAAGTCCTCCTCAATAGTCAACTCCACCTTATTGTGTTCCTTCCGAGATCGATACTCGGGGATTTACTCCTCGTTTTATATTACTTGAACGATTGGTACACTGTCGTGTCGTGCCGCAGTCTAGCCACCATCTATAGTGGTGTGTAGGATTTGCGCATCACGAAACAAGTAAGTTCTCCAGCTCCAACAGAGATGGTTGATTTGCCCAACCCTGAACAGAAGTCACAAAGGCAAGATACTCCTTCCGCAACCCGCGGATAATATGCCTCTTCAGTTTTGCCTCCGAGATGGGATCATCAGGGTCCAAAGCAGAAATCTCTGCGGTGAGGTTATTCATCTTGAGAAAGAAGGTAGAAATAGAAAGATCACCTTGAGAGGCCTTCGCCAACTCATTTTCAAGAAACTGTAGCCGATCTACATTCTTCTTATTAAACAACCCGTCCAAAGACGTCCAAATCTTAGTAGCAGATTTACATCCAATGATGTGATCAAACAACTCTGGTGAGATAGCCCTCTTGAGTGTGAACTCTGCCTTAGCATTAATCCTCCTCCAAAGTCTCACCTCTGCCATATTATCTCCTGCTAGAAACATCTCTTGTGTGTCTTCTCCTCCAACTATCTCCCATAGATCCTCGCCAAGTAAGTAACTCTCCATACATGACCTCCATATCTTATAGTTAGTTGATGTGAGGAGTTCAATACCAGCCCTGTTGGGAAAATGATTTCTCTTAACCCCTGAAAATGAGTCAAATATGAATTCCAAGAATGAAAAACAAGGCTAAGTAAATATGCGTCGAATAGTGTTCGACGCAACGTCGAAATGTAGTCGACGTCTCTTTCAGATTAAGTCGAAGTAACTCTAGGAAGATTTCGACGTATGTGTTGTCGACGTTACTCTGATTTCTAGTCGACGCAACTAGTGAAGTCGACGCACCTTAGTCGACGCACCTTCCTTATTCACCTCTCGACGTCCAGACAGGATGTACTCGACGCTTGCGTCGAATGGAAATCGACGCACGTCGATTTATTTGACAGACTTAAATATGCGCCAGATCTCTTTCCTTCTTTCACTAAATCTGATTTGTATGGAATAATGTTAATATTTTATAGCCGTTCTGAATCATTCTTTCCTTCTATTTGATTCTTGGCTAATCTGATTAACTCTATTTTGGATATTATTTGAAATCAGAATTCATTCTTTCCTTCTACAGAAATAAACATTATGGAAACATTTTTTTCTTTCTATTCTCTCTAACTGCTAATTGATTATCCTCCTATAGTATTTTGTTGAATTAACAGAGCTATAAATAAAGAGGAGGTCGGCAGAAAATAAAGAAGAGTGATCTACCACACACATTTGAAATAGAGGAAAAGCTCCCAAGAGAAAAGAGAGAAATTGAGAAAAAGCTCTGCAGCAACATTCAAGCACTTCTTCTTCTTCTGCTTCTGAAGTCATACTGCTGCAAAATCTGATAGCTCTCACAAAGAGAGAAAGGCTGCAAATCTTCTTCTCTCTATAGAAGAAAGATTCAATTCACTTCTTGTGCTTCCAATCTTCTTGCTAGGAAGAAGATTCTTTCTTATTTTTATTTCTTCTCCTTTCTTTCTTTCTCACTTAAACATTGTAAAAGAGTTTTTAGAATCTCTCTCCAAAAAATTCAGTGTACTGGTTCTAAGAGTCTCCTTGTCAAAAGACTCAGTTGGTTCTAAGAGTCTCCTTGTCAAAAGACTCAGGGTGGTTCTAAGAGTCTCCTTATCAAAAGACTCAGTGCAAGATAGTGAATTCCTACCAAGGGGGTAGAAGAGTGGACTACCCAAAGTTTGAGGAACCACTATATTTTCTTGTGTTGTGCTGTGATTTATTTTCTTGCATTTACTTTATTTTCTTGCTTAATTCTTGATGGTGTGTGGGAAGCTCTAATCTGTGATCATACACATATATATATTAACTTTGCACAAAATAACTTTTAAATCTCTATTCACCCCCCCTCTAGAGAATTCTAGTGAGGTTAATTGTGCACTTTCAATTGGTATCAAAGCCAGGTTGATCTAAAAAGGATAAATCCTTGATCAAAAAGATCCTACCTCTCATATATATATATATTTTTCAAAACTATTTTATCATATGGCACAAATCAAAGATTATGCTTCCACCAGACCTCCAATGTGCAATCTTGAAAAGTTTGCAGTTTGGAAAATAAGAATTAGAATTTATATGAATTCCATTGATGCTGACTTGTTTAATATTACTATGACAGGTCCCCCAAAGCCTTATAGAAAGGATGCAAATGGCAATGTCACACAAATACTTGTTCCAAGATCTGAGTGGACAGAAGATGAAAAGAAGGCAAGAACATATGATCTAAAGGCCATGAACATACTTGTCTCAACTCTCTCAGATGACATTTTTCAAAAGGTTGTTGACTGTGAATCATCCAAAGAAATTTGGGATGCTCTCACAAAGAAGGTGGAAGGAAGTGCTGATGAAAAGAAAGATAAAAAGGCTCTATTGATTTCTCAATATGAGAACTTCCAAAAGAAGGCTGAAGAAAACATCTCTGAAATGTATGACAGATTCAGTCTGATCATCAATCAACTAAGAGACTTGGACAGAGAAATCTCTCTCACTGAGATTAATGACAAACTGCTAATGAGTCTCCCTAGTTCATGGGGCTCAAGAATATGGGCAATAAGAGACACAAGAGGACAAAAAGAGATTTCAACAGATGCTCTCTTAGGAAAACTCAGATCCTATGAGCAATTGCTGAAAACTAGAGAAGAGAAGGAAAGAAGAGAAAACACTCCAATTTCCTCAAAAGGCAGGAACATTGCTCTTAAGGCAACAGAAGAAGGAACTCCTGTCACTGAAGAAGAATTATTCAGTTTCTTGGCCAGAAGATTTAAGAAATGGGTCAAGACAGATGGATCAAAAAGGAGGGAGTCAAAACCAAGGTATGACAAAAGCCCCACTAAAGAAATTATTTGCTATTCTTGCAGGAAACCTGGACATATTGCCCCAGAATGTCCAGAGAATGCTGAAACAAAGAAAGATCTGAAAAAGAAAGATCTCAAGAAAAAGGGGAAGAAGAAAGAAAGAGGCTTTATTGCAGAAGCCTGGAGTGAAACAGACTCTGAGGACAGTTCATCCTCTAAGAGTGACAATGAAGAATCTAGGCAAGAAGACCTATGCTTGATGGCCTTTGAAGACTCAAAGAATGATGATAAATCATGGAGTGAAACAGGATCAGAAGAAAGCATATCTTCTGATGATGAAAAAGAAAAGAACCTCATCCTCATAGAGGAATCTGAGGATGAGGATGAGGTAAGCATGTTTGATGAAATAGATTTTCAAAGTGATAACTTTAGAAATGATTTTATGAGAATGTATCTAGATCAACTAAAAGCAACAAAAGAAATTAAAGATCTAAAAGAACAAATCAATGTAGCTAAAAACCAGAGAAACACAGAAATTAAATCCTTTAAAGATTATGAATCAATAGCTAGCAGAATAGAAAAGGAAATAGAAAGGGCTAGAATAGAAAATCAGTTCCTTAAGGATAAAGTAACCCAGGCAAAAGCCTTTGAAGAATAAATAAAAATGAGAAGCCAAACTCTTGAAGAGATCACTGAAAAACAAACAATAAGACACAAGAATCTTGGGCTAGGTGCTGATCCCTCAATCAGCCTAATTCCATCCAACAAACCTGCTTGGATGAGCCCTGTAAAATTCACTAAACCTGTCAAATTAGACAACCAAGAAAAAGAATCACAACATAAGAAAGAACACCTCTCCAAGGAAATTGATGATACACCATATTATTCAGCTGATGACTCACAAACTTCATCTGAAAAGATAACTAAACCAAGAGAAACAACTCATAAAGAAGTAAAAACAGAAAAAGGAATAGTAAAAATCTATGAAGATCCAGTTGCGTCGACTTCATATCGACGCATGCATAATAGTGCGTCGACATCTACTCAACGCAACCTCTCAGATGCATCGATCTCTTCTCGACGCTTAAACAAAAGTACGTTGACTTCCAATCGACGCAACTCTTTTTACGCGTCGAAATCAGATCGACGCCACCTGGAGAAAGCGCCGAATAGAAATCGACGCGGCTATCAACATGCGTCGAATCGATATCGACGCACACATATTCAGAGCAACGTAAATGTCTTCCCTTCAAAAACCTCTCATCTAAACCCCTATTCAGGACCCATTCATCCTGATCAAAATTTCTACTCTAAACAATATTCCTATCCCAATCAACACTTCTGTCCTTCTCTAAAATCAAATCCTTACAACTCTAAGACAATCAAATGCTATATATGTAACAAACCCGGCCACCTTGCCAAACAATGTTGGCATAATCAATCAAATTATATGTAAAAGAAAATCAGTCCAAAATTGACTTAGAAACCTTTAGGAATAGGAAGAGACAAAAAGAAATAAGCACATAGAGCTGTTCTGAAAAATTAAAAGTCACGTCGACTTATAATCGACACACCGTCAACGACTCAGATCAATAGGCATAATCGATGCATACGTCGACTATTATCGACGCGTACACCGACTATAAATCTCTTCATCCCAAAGCAGACTATATCGACGCTCACGACGAATCCCACTCGACGTAACGTCGACTTCATAAAAACGAGCGGCAAGGCTGAATCATTTTCGGTCACATCCACTGAAGTACCTAATAAGCCTCGAATTGAGTCCTGTTTCGACGCTTAACCTGACTTAAATAGACTCTTCAGTTAGAAACCTTCACGACCTCTGCATCTTTCATTCTCCTTGCTCCTCCGTCCAGCCGTCTCTTTCTCTCTCTTTCCCACTGATCTACAATGGCTCCAAAGATAAATTCTGGGTTCGACATTGACCTTGAGTCCTTCCAGGCTGCCGCAAAAAACTACAAGAGCATCATTGCTCTCTTCACAGAAGCTGGATTAGACAAACTCATCTCCACAAGGTGCAAGCTACTGGAAACAGAGCTCACAGAGCTGCTGACTCATGTTCAGATATTTGAACAAGGAGAAATCCAGGGAACACTATATGAGACACCTGTCTCAATCTCAGCAGAACATGTTAGGGCCACCTTTGATCTTCCATCAGGTGATGAATCCATTGACCTCACACCTGATGAAATCAAGCATGTGCTCTCCACCATGAAATTCTCAAAAGACAGACCAATCCATCTGAAAAAGATAGACTTTTCAGATGAGTACAGATTGCTGGAAGATATAGTAGGGAAGATACTGCTATGCAAGATTTCAGCCCATGATGCAGTGCCCAAACAGCAGCTGAACATCATGGGGGCCCTTGTGCTGAAGAAGAAGGTGGATTGGGCCAGCTGTCTTCTCAAAATGATAGCCTCCAAATATTCCCACAAGGAAAATGCTTATATGAGAATCATGAGTCAGGTTCTCTTCTATTCCTTCCCTGATCTCTGCAGGTCAAAAGGAATTCCTATCCCTCCTGGAAAGAGGATGTCCATTGCCCTCTTCTCCAAATGGACCAGGCAAATTCCCAAGCCTGGTTCCATCCCTAAAAATACTCCATCTCCTCCTATCTCTCCTGCTCATCCTCCTCCTTCTCAAACAGTCACATCTTCTGTCCCAGCATCATCCTCACCAATACCTCCTCAATCACCTACTCAGCCTTCTTCTATCCCTCCACCTCCTCATTCAGATACACCTCATCCAGATAATAGATTCCAAGCATCTGAATCCACTGAGGCCCTCATCACCCAGTGCATACAATCCACAGCTCAAAGATTCCAAGCAATGCTAGATGAGCATTGCTCCCAGATTCATTCCTCCATCCTTCACATGTACACCCAAATAGATGGGGTCAGTGCCTCTGTGCAAGATCTGAAGTCATCTCTCTCTTCCTCTAGAGTGACTAAGTCTTTCTTAACCTCCTTGGCCAAGAAGGTCAAGAAGGGGGAGAATATAGATGAAAATCAGCCCTCCAATCCTAAATCTCCTTCTCACAAATCCCCTTCTTCTTCAAAATCTGACAGTCTTGCACTGCTCAAGACAATTGGGAATGAGTTAGTACCTGAGCTCCATATTGATGAACAAATAATTGAGGTACTCAGCATAACAAGAGAGGCTGCAGACCAAGTGGTACTACTGCAAGGGGAGGGAAGCAGAGCAGAAAATGAGGCTGAAAAGGAAGAAGGTGAGAAAGAATTGAATACTGCTATAAATCAAGAAGAAAATGAACCAGCTGCTGAAACTGAAAAAGGAAATGAAGCTGATGCTGTGATGGCTGAAGAAGGGGCTCAGGAGTCAGGGGCAGGGGGAGCTGAGACCCAGGGGGAGCTGAGGGAATCACCTGCTACTGGGAAAGAGCAATCCATAATAGTATTCAAGAGAAAAAGAAAAACTCCTCCTACTCCTCCTGAATAATACTTGAAAACAATGTTTCACATACTTTACTTTGTGATTGGTCTGAACATGAAGTTTGTTTATATATTCTCTTCTGATTGTGTGAAATCTTCATTATCTTTACAAATGCTTTGCTATGTTAATTATATGCTAATTTCTCTCTAAGAAGGGTTAAGACAAATAGGGGGAGATTGTTGGGAAAATGATTTCTCTTAACCCCTGAAAATGAGTCAAATATGAATTCCAAGAATGAAAAACAAGGCTAAGTAAATATGCGTCGAATAGTGTTCGACGCAACGTCGAAATGTAGTCGACGTCTCTTTCAGATTAAGTCGAAGTAACTCTAGGAAGATTTCGACGTATGTGTTGTCGACGTTACTCTGATTTCTAGTCGACGCAACTAGTGAAGTCGACGCACCTTAGTCGACGCACCTTCCTTATTCACCTCTCGACGTCCAGATAGGATGTACTCGACGCTTGCGTCGAATGGAAATCGATGCACGTCGATTTATTTGACAGACTTAAATATGCGCCAGATCTCTTTCCTTCTTTCAGTAAATCTGATTTGTATGGAATAATGTTAATATTTTATAGCCGTTTTGAATCATTCTTTCCTTCAATTTGATTCTTGGCTAATCTGATTAACTCTATTTTGGATATTATTTGAAATCAGAATTCATTCTTTCCTTCTACAGAAATAAACATTATGGAAATATTTTTTTCTTTCTATTCTCTCTAACTGCTAATTGATTATCCTCCTATAGTATTATGTTGAATTAACAGAGTTATAAATAAAGAGGAGGTCGGCAGAAAATAAAGAAGAGTGATCTACCACACACATTTGAAATAGAGGAAAAGCTCCCAAGAGAAAAGAGAGAAATTGAGAAAAAGCTCTGCAGCAACATTCAAGCACTTCTTCTTCTTCTGCTTCTGAAGTCATACTGCTGCAAAATCTGATAGCTCTCACAAAGAGAGAAAGGCTGCAATTTTCTTCTCTCTATAGAAGAAAGATTCAATTCACTTCTTGTGCTTCCAATCTTCTTGCTAGGAAGAAGATTCTTTCTTATTTTTATTTCTTCTCCTTTCTTTCTTTCTCACTTAAACATTGTAAAAGAGTTTTTAGAATCTCTCTCCAAAAAATTCAGTGTACTGGTTCTAAGAGTCTCCTTGTCAAAAGACTCAGTTGGTTCTAAGAGTCTCCTTGTCAAAAGACTCAGGGTGGTTCTAAGAGTCTCCTTATCAAAAGACTCAGTGCAAGATAGTGAATTCCTACCAAGGGGGTAGAAGAGTGGACTACCCAAAGTTTGGGGAACCACTATATTTTCTTGTGTTGTGCTGTGATTTATTTTCTTGCATTTACTTTATTTTCTTGCTTAATTCTTGTTGGTGTGTGGGAAGCTCTAATCTGTGATCATACACATATATATATTAACTTTGCACAAAATAACTTTTAAATCTCTATTCACCCCCCCTCTAGAGAATTCTAGTGAGGTTAATTGTGCACTTTCAAGCCCTCTTGCGTATCCACCTTCCATGGCAATCTATGTGGTCTCTTCTTCACAAAGACGATGGCAACTCAAGTTGATCACTACTTATCCACTCCAACAACCTACCTCTGATACCATGTTAAAATTTTTGATTTGAATCGTTTAGGAGTAAGCTGGAGTTGCATCAACTGAGTTATAGCCAAACAACCACAATGCCACACAGTAACACAAGAAACTTTCTTGAATCACAAACTTCATTTACAGTGCGAGGTATACATGGCGAGACATGATTCATAAGAATCACGATGGAGAGAAGAACAAAACACCAAAAACCAAAATTGGCGGCTTGACAAGCAGAGACCGCAGAGACCGCACAACTCCAGAGATCGCCCAGCTTGTCCTGAGACCGCGCGAGCAGAAAATAGACAGACTGCCTGCACTGCAAGACCGCCACCTCAGACCGCATGAACTTGAGCTTTATTAAACGAAGAACTGAAGCTATCGCCTGACCGCAACTCAGATCGCCTAATCGCTGAAGGTCGCCTGATCGCTGAGCTCGCTGCGAACAGCACAAGAACAAACATAAAACAGTTCGCAGACAGACCGCTGCCGAACTGTTTATTCAAGCCGCTGGGAATCACCATGGAAGGAGACCGCAACCTGCTGACCGCAAAACTACGAACATAACAAACAGTCAACTCGCTTCCGAGACCGCCCGACCTCAAAGTTGAGACCGCACGAATTAACCCAGGCTCAAGTTCTTATAGTTCTCGTTATGAATGACGGGACATGCACCCCTATTTATAGGCGGGTAGACGGATGTTGTCACCGTACAGGAGGGATACAATCACCACCCGTCAGATCGCCAGCGGTCTCACAAGGGCAGACCGCGCGATCACACAACTTGGACAACCTTCCATCTAAGACCGCAGATCAGCATACAGATCACGCACAAGTCACACGAACACGAGACCGCACACAAACCGCGCGGGCACAAGAACGCTCCTTCCTTAGAACACCAGGAGAAAACCAAGAACCATCTGGCTGACTTCAGACAAGTCGCCAGATCGCCAGCACAAGCCGCCCGGTCAGGCGGTTACATAAGAACAGATCGCCCGGTATTCTACAAAGGAGATAGACAACCCAAGCAGAACAACCCGGGACGAGACCGGAACAACTAAAAACAAACCGGTCAATCAGCAGACCGCCAGAACCAGACCGCAGAGCCAGACCGGCAGATCACTAACACAGACCGCACGGTCTCTGCGGTTACCCAATTTCAGACTGCCCGGTCACTTCCACTTCACTTCAACAAATTTAACAAGAGAACTCTTAAGGTAACGACATCTCTCCCCTGATTTTAGGATGCGTGCATGGCATCTTTGCTTTTACCTTCTCTTTGCTGAAATTAATGGCACCGGATCTCTCAAATGAGAGGGGTTTGGGTCGCCTTGGTTCAAGAAGAACCATCGGGTTGATTGAGTCCATCCCCGACATGATTTTGCAGTAGAGATCCGCTCCGTTAGTAGATTAGGCATTATGGGTGAAGCCGAAATCGTGACCGGTTGTACGATTCGGTGATGTTGCTTAACGTGCATTTTGGGGATTTTTCTAGAAATCCGATGACGGTGAAAACGTCGTAGGCGTTGCCTTTATGTTTCGTGTGAGAACGAACGGTGGTTTGGAAAGGGTAACCTATATGTGTGATGAAAGGCTTGTGAATTCGCTTGTATATGAAGGTGTGGCTTTGTCTTTGTGGTCGGCTGGCTAGCCCGTGAATGCTTGGATTCATGTGGGGAGAGTGTCCCAACAAGACAAGCCCCCTTTTGGGGCTAACTGACGAGAACAAGTATGTTGATGCGCCCGTTGGCGAGATGAGCCATGTAAGGGGTGAGGTCTCAGTGGAGTTCTTGGCTTTTGGCTTAATGTTTGCGGCGAGAACAAGTATGCTAATGCACCTATTGGCAAGATGAGCCATGTAAGGGGTGAGGTCTCAGTGGAGTTCTTGGCCTTGGGCTTGCACGCCCGTGGGGGAATGATAAGTACCCTTGGTTTGTTCTGAAATGATGATGTATGTTGTTATGTTAGAAGCATACACGCCATAGGGTGCCTTGGGTGAAACCCAGGTTTGCATACATGCTGTTTTGCTAGATCCCCTTACTTTTATTGCTCAACATAGAAATGTGGATGATGAATGTGATACTCATGTCTGTTGTTTTTATGTTAGTATTGTTTATTACATTTGCACACAAAGTGCTGACTTGCAGGGTGATGTAGTTCCCCGGGGTCTGCTAGGACGGCCGGGAGGAGGGGTGTTGTTACACCGTTGTTGGTCAGCCAAAGCTGACCCTCATTATACCACTCTTTGTGATTTGGATGCAGGGCAAAGATCGCATGCTGGACTTAGCTCGCCGGCCAAAAAGGCCTAAGCTTCATGAAGTGCACTTTTCCTATTTTCTTTCTTGACTATGATGTCTTTACCTGTTCCAGCTTGCATGCCGAGGTAGCTTAGGATTATGATGATCTATTGGACATTTTCTATGCCCTGTTTGTTTTGACTTGAGTATGGGTTTTGTAAGGCCTTAAGGCCGTGGTACTCTTATGTAGATGTGGACAACTTCTGTGGTTTAATTAATGTTTTCGCTGTGTTAGTTCTGAGTTTTGAGTTGGTTAGATCTATATCACTTTTTAATACTAAAGTTGTGGCGATTGTATGCTGTGGGGTCCCGACCGGACCTATATTATATAGTCATAGCAGGGGAGGTGTTACAAATAGTATCCCTTAAATTTTTTTTACAAAGTTTCATGCTAGCGTCATAAGGTGTAGAAGCAGGAGCGGAATCGTATAGATTAAATTTATATAACATTTTCTCAATTGAATGAGAAAGAGACAATGATACACTAGAATCAGATTTAGTTAATTTCATTCCCAAAATGACATTAGCTTATCCTAAATCTTTCATATCAAATTTAGATGATAATTTTTTTTTGATATTATTAATAATTTTAATTGAACTTCCAAAGATTAAGGTCTCATCTACATAGAGACATAACAAAATATTTTCATTTCCTTCTTGTTTTGCATAAATGCATTTATCATATTCATTAGAAATAAATCCAAAGGATAACACTATGGAATCAAATTTTTGATGTCATTGTTTAAGGGCTTGTTTTAATCCATAAAGAGATTTAATAAGTTTACATACTTTGGTTTCTTGTCCATTAACTATAAAACCTTCGGGCTGAGTCATATAGACTTCTTCATCTAAATCTCCATATAAGAAAGCAGTTTTAACGTCCATTTGATGAACAATTAATTTATGGATCGATGCTAAGGCTACTAGAATGCGAAGGGATATAATCCTAGCTACGGGAGCATAGGTATCCAAATAATCTATCCCTTATTTTATGCATAGCTTTTAGCAACAAGGCAAGCCTTATATTTTTCTATGAAACCGTCCAGATTTAATTTCTTTCTAAAGATCCATCTACAACCTATGACTTTGGCACCAGAAGGAAGATCGGTTAGAATCCAAGTTTTTTTTTCCAGAATAAAATTAATTTCTGAGTTTATAGCTTCTTTCCAAAAGTGACATTCAGATGAGGTCATAGCTTCCTCATATGAATTAGGATCTCCTTCAACTAGATAGGTGAAGTAGTCCTCTCCAAAAGTTCTCTCGGTTCTAACTCTTTAGCTTCTTCTAGGTTCATCAATTTCTAATGGATCTATATCAGAGGAAGGTTGAATTGAACTAGAAGTTGGTTGAGATGATTTGTCTAATTTATATGGGAATTTATCTTCAAAATAAACGACATCTCTAGCTTCTATAATAGTGTTATTTGATATTTCATTAATTAGAGAATTTGTAATAAGAAACTTATTAACACTACCATCAGAAGCATAACCTATAAAAATGGAGTCTAGTGTTTTAGGACCTATTTTCTTTCTTATAGGTTCATGGATTGCTACCTTAGCCAAACACCCCCACACTCGAAGAATTTGGAGATTAGGTTTCTTTAATTTAAATAATTCAAAAGGAGTTTTATCATCACGTTTTGAAGAAATTCTATTTAGAATGAAAGAGGAGGTGAGCAACGCTTCACCCCATAGATTTTCTAGAGCACCAGACTCGGCTAACATGGCATTGACCATGTTCATCAAAGTCTGATTTTTGCGTTCAGCTACACCATTCGATTGAGGAGAATATGGAGCAGTCAATCACTTGATGAATAATCACATGTTCTTGGCAAAACTGGGTTAGTTCATTCAAAGTGTATTCTCCACCTCGGTCGAATCTAAGAATTTTAATTGAAGTTCCTAATTGATTTTCTGCTTCTGCTTTGAAAGTCTTAAAATATGAAACTACTTCATCTTTAGTTTTTAATAAATAAATGTAACAATATTTAGTGTAATCATCAATAAAAGTTACAAAAGATTTATTTCCACCTCTAGTAGGTTGGCAGTTCGAGTCACACACATCCGAGTGAATTAACTCTAAAGGTTTCGAAGTTCTTTCAACTGATTTACAAGGTTTTCTAGAAAACATAGATTGCAAATATATTTTACATTTTGCACTTGGTACAATATTAAATTTATGAATTAAATTTAAAGACATCATTCTTTTCATACAATCTGAATTCACATGTCCTAGTCTAGCATGCCAAAAATCAGAAGTTGAACTTGAAACAAAGGAAGATAAAATTTGATTTACTTCTAAATCAACAACATTCAATTTGAATAAACCATCACAAATATATCCTTTTCCAATAAAAACATCATTAAATGTTATTACAATTGGGTTTTCATTCTACATCATATGTAGACAACATATCGTATATGCGCAGCGGAAGAAACAACAAGAATAGCCCAAAGAGTAAGGACCTTGCGGATTTCATGAATCTAGAGATTAGGAAAGCAAAATGCGATATACCTTTGCGGGATTGAGTCAATACTCAACCAAGGTGCTCTAAGAAGAAATCTAGTAGATGAACTTTGAGTTCTAAGCAACAAAATGGATCGGCCCCTCTATAGAGATCCACACTAGTGAAGGAGAACCCCAATGCCTTGTCGTACAAGGAATGGGTCGGAGAAGAACAGTCCTCTGCGTCCCCACAAACTACTAGGTCCATTGAAGGGGAGGTGGCGATGGTCGGTGAAGTCTAGGTCGGCGGACGGGGACGAGGAGTATCAGAACACTTCCATATTCGAGCTATCTCCAAGTCGCGAAAATGGAACGATCTTCTTAAAGACCTAATCGTTTCCCCTTTTATACGCAAGACATAAAAATAGGTTATCCGCAGACCCGGGAAAAATAGAACAATTCTGTCAGGATTTTAAATTCGTCGAATATGATATAATACGTCTAAACACTTTCGACGAATCAACATAAATTTGTCGAAACACTTTCGACAATTTTGTCGATACAATTTCGTTGAAACACTTTTCTGCGAATTTGTATCTAATTCATCGAAACACTATCGACGATTCCAATTAGACGAATTGACACAAATCGTCGAAAACCTTTCAACGATTTTGTCTAGTATAAATCAATTCGTCGAAACACTTTCGACGAATTTGCTAAGTGTTAAAAAACTTGAGGTCCGGAGATGAAGTAAAATGCGGAACACTTCACAAAACTTTCCACAAGTATAACAACACAATGATAATGGGAAGACCGAATAGTGCTATGGTATTAGCTATCTCTTTACAATTCGAGGTATACATGGCGAGACATGATTCATAAGAATCACGGAGGAGAGAAGCACAAATACAAAAGATTACAAGCTGCTGGCGACTTGACAACTTGAGACCGCCAGACCGCACGAACAGACAAGCCAGATGGATAACCCTTGAGACCGTGCGAACAGAGCACAAGCCGCACCTGTCAGACCGCAACCACAGACCGCTCGACCTACTGCTTATTCAACTGCTGAAAGACAACCAGTTCGCACTCCTTGATCGCCCAGACCGCACAGTCTTAAGATCACAGAAGAACCCGCAAACACTTGCCAACGAAAATGGCTTCCTGATACAGACAGCAACTCAAGATCGTCTGGCCACTTAAGATCGCCTGATCAACTGAGTTCGCTGCACAGTCCAAGAACACATAAACACAGTCCGCCCGGACTGGTTTATTCAAAGCTGGAAGAAGGGGGAATGCTGACCACGAACTGCAAGCCGCTAACCTGCGAACACACAAACCAGTCAGGCAAAACTCAAACCACGCGACCTCAGAATGAGACCGGCACAATCAAGACAACTTTGGTTCTTACAGTTCTTCGTTATTAATGACGGGCCCTGCACCCCTATTAATAGGCGAGCAGATGAATGTCATCATAATAACCGCCCATTAGATCACGAGCGGTCTCGCAAAGCAGACCGCCCGAGCATAGCATAGCTAACAGCTCCCTTATTGAACCATACAGTTATACACAAACCGCCCGGTTACCACGGTCATCAAAACATACCGCCCGGTCTTTATTGCATAAGCAAAGAACTTCTTCAGTAACCCAGACCGATTAGAACAACACGTCAGACCGCCCGGCCACTGCAAGAAGGCAGACCTACTTGAACATCTGGCCAACTTGAACAAGTCGCCAGAACAACCTGCGCAAGCCGCCCGAACAATTAGCGGTCTCCCAGATCAGACCGCCTAGAACAGAATTGAGGCAAAAATGACCAGAGCACCAACGCAGACCGCGCGGTCTCTGTAGTCTACAATCTGTAGACCGCCCAGCACCATTCCACTTCCACTTCAAAAATTTAACACTCCCCCTTGAAGTGGGAAGTGGAAGTCAGCCCAAGCAAACTCCGCAACCGACCAAATGGTCCCTTCGACAGTGGCTTAGTAAATATGTCAGCAACATTCTCCTTGCTCTGCACATGCTCCACAGTCAGAGACCCCTCCAACACCTTTTCACAAATGAAATGGTGATGAATCTCTATATGCTTCGTACGTGCGTGCCAAACTGGATTGTTCACCAGTTTGAGAGCACTCTCATTGTCACCACATAGCAGAGTAGGACCTCGCACATCCCTATGAATGTCCTTCACAAGCCTCCTAAGCCAGATGGCTTCCTTAGCAGCCAAAGATGAAGCTTTGTACTCCGCTTCTGTGGTAGAGACAGACACAGAATCCTGCTTCTTGGTGCACCATGATATAGCTGTAGAGCCTGTCATAAAGACATATCCAGACGTCGATCTCCAATCATCCGAATCTCCTCCATAATCTACATCCATGTACCCGTGCAAGCAAAAGCCCGAATCTCTCCCGCAGAAGAGACCCAAATCTGAGGTGGATTTGACATACTTCAAGATACTCCTAGCCACCACAAGATGAGGTTTCCGAGGCTCTGCCATAAACCGACTCACCCTGCCAACTGCATAAGAAATATCTGGCCTTGTGATCGTCAAGTATATCAAACTTTCAACCAAAGCCCGGAACACCATATGATCGGTAAGAACCTTCCCTTCATCTCGTCGAAGATGTACTCCAACCTCCAGTGGAGTAGAGCTGCTCTTCCCCCCTTCCATGCCGAATCTCTTCACGATTCAATCCGCATAACCTTTTTGGGAAACAAGCATACCGCTCTCTTTCCTCTCCACTTCGAGCCCAAGGAAATGGTGGAGCTCACCTAAGGCCTTCATCTCGAATCTTATAACTAGCTCACCACGAAGCCTAGCTACCTCCACTTCAGAATTCCCCGTAACGATCATATCGTCAACGTACAGTAGCACCAAGACTTGAAGCTCCCCCGTCTTCTTTACGAATAAGCTTGAATCTGAATTAGAAGAAAAGTATCCACAGAACTGGAGGTATTCTGCGATCTTCCCGTACCACGCCCGAGGCTACAAGGCGATCACCACCCGGACCGAAGTCATCTTGGCAACGGGGCTAAACGTCTCTTCATAATCCTCCCCATACTTCTGAGAGAAACCTCGAGCTACAAGGCGAGCCTTGTACCACTCAATACTTCCATCAGCCTTCTTCTTCAGTTTGAAAACCCACTTGCAAGTCACTGGAGTAACTCCCTCAACCTTAGGCACCAAGTCCCAAGTCTCACTCTTCTTGAGGGCAGCCATCTCTTCATCCATTGTTCCTTCCCACTCCTTTACTCCAACGACTTTTTCATAACAAGATGGCTCTCTCTCATCCAGGGGACCTGCGAAGAAACATGAGACAAAGCTCACCAAGTTTCTGCCCGTATACCGATCAGGTAGAATAATGGTCCTCTTGGACCTCCTCAGAGCTTGACTCTGAACCACCTCTTCCACTGCAGCTTCTAGACTAGCTCTCTTTTCAGGTAAACATGGAGCATCGCTCCCCCTACTTCCAGAACCTGAAGCACCTGACCTAGAGGTAGAAATACCTGGAGCACCTGGAGAAACAGACAACTCCACCAGAACTTCCTTTGCAGCATCCTCTGGTCCACCATCTTCCCTGCTTCCTTGTAACCCTATAGAAGAGCTACCTTGGTATGACGCCAGCTCGTCAAATACCACATCCCTAGAGACCACATATCTCCGTGTCTCAGGATCCATGCATCTCTACCCTTTCTTTCGCTCATCATCACCGACGAAGACTAGTTTCCTTTCCTTTGCATCTAGCTTCTTTCGAAGGGCATCCAGAACATGCATGTAGTAGGTAGAACCAAACACTCGAAAGTGTTCCACACTTGGCTTCTCCTTAAACATCAACTCATGAGGGGTCTTCATGTTGATGGGACTGAGAGGCATCCAGTTGATGACATAGGCCGCATAAGACATTCCCTCTGCCCAGAAGGACTTTGGGACACTCTTGGCATGAAGCCAACATTTGCAGGTCTCCTTCAGATGATGGATCTTCCGCTCTGCAACTCCGTTCTGTTGTGGAGTGTGAGTACAAGAAAGCTCTCTTTGGATGCCATGCTTCCTGCAGAAGTTAAAGAACACCTTGGAGGTGAACTCCCCTCCATTATCTGTTCTGAATCTCTTGACCCGCAGGTTGAGCCGACCTTCCACCAGCTCCTTGAACTCCACAAACCTCTCAAACGCCTCTGACTTCTCCTTCAAAAATATACCCAAGTATATCTGGTGAAGTCATCAACCAAAATCAGCATATACCTGCTACCTCCAAGACTGGCAGTGTTGGTAGGTCCAAACAGATCACCATCTATACACTCCAATGGTCTTTTACATCTGCTTTGTGATTTGTTAAATGGAAGACGTTGAGCCTTACCAAACTGACAACCTGCACAAACGTGACCATCCTCGAAAGATGACAAGCTATGCAGACCTTTCACCAGGCTTCTTCCCACCATAGCTTTCAACTTATCCATTCCAACATGCCCAAGACTTTTGTGCTAGATAGCGGCGCTGTCGTTAGCCCTCATCTTATCAACATAAGAACTTGTTGAAAGAACAAACAAGTCCTTCACCCGTCTCCCTACATGAGTGACCTCAGCTTTCACAACTGAAACATTATGGAGAAATTTCACTTCTGTTGGACCGAACAGAATGTGATAGCCAGCATCCACCGCATTGGTCATAGAGAGGAGGTTCTTCTTCATCCCCGGAACATGATAGACACTCTTCAACGTAAGAGTACCTCTATCATCGTTCAAAGAAACCACACCCTCCTTCTCTACTGCATGTATAGTATCATCATCAGTAATGATAGCTTCATTACCTGTATATGCTTGCAATGAGGAGAACTTCGACTCATCCCCGGTGAGGTGATGACCACACCCAGAGTCCACTATCCAATCATCTTGATAGTTGATGGAAGCCATGGCTCGAACACACGTGCCAATCATGAATGCACCTCCACCACCCCAACTACCTTCAGAATTGGAACCAGCCTCCTCCTTTCCTACAGCATGCCCTGGCTGTAGATTGACTTGGCAGTCTCTCTTGAAGTGACCAAGCTTGTTGCACCTGAAGCATCTAGGTCCTTCCTTCTTCTTCCCATCACGCTTAGGAGCATAGTTCCTCTCCTGCTGATATGAAGTAGACAGACCATCATCTCCAGATGTCTTCTTCTTCTTGTCCCATCTCTTCTTCTTGCCAGAAGAGAACCTCACCTTCTCCCCCGGAGACAGACATCCCAGCCATTTGCTTAGCCAAACTCTTGCAAAGCAAGTAAGTTCTACAGCTCCAGCAACGATGGATGATTGTCCCAGCCTTGAACAGAAGTAACAAAGGCCACATACTCCCTCCGCAAGCTGCAGATTATGTGCCTCTTCAGCTTAGATTCTGAGATAGGCTCATTCGTGTCCAAAGCTGATATCTCTGCGGAAAGGTTCTTCATCTTCAAGAAGAACGTTGAGATAGACAAATCTCCCTGAGTTGCTTTTGCCAACTCATTCTCCAAGAACTGTAGCCTAGCTACATTCTTCTTATTGAACAAGCCATCCAAGGCTGTCCAAATTTCAGCAGCTGATCTACATTCGATGATGTGATCAAACAACTCCGGAATGATAGCTCTCTTGAGAGTGAACTTCGTCTTAGCATTTGTTCTCCTCCAAGCCTTCACGAGCTCAACATTCCCTTCAGCAGGAATAATAGTTTGTCTTGCTTCTCCTCCTACAACCTCCCACAAATCCTCGCTAAGAAGATAGTTCTCCATGCAAGACTTCCACTTCTTGAAGTTAATCTGCGTAAGGAGCTCAATACCAAGACCTCTAGCATATCCTCCTTCCATTGCTATCCCAATGTTTGCTAACCAACTTGAGAAACCCGAGAGAAGTATCAACAACTACTGCTCAACAACCTTCCTCTGATACCATGTTGAAAAAACTTGAGGTCCGGAGGTGAAGTAAAATGCGGAACACTTCACAAAACTTTCCAAAAGTGTAGCACAACAATGACAATGGGAAGAACGAATAGTGCTATGGTATTAACTATCTTTTTGCAATTCGAGGTATACATGATGAGACATGATTCATAAGAATCACGGAGGAAAGAAGCACAAAACACAAAAGTAAACAAGCTGCTGGCGACTTGACCACTTCAGACCGCCAGACCGCGCGAACAGACAAGTTTTGACGGATAACCTCTGAGACCACGTGAACAGAGCACAAGCCGCACCTGTCAGACCACAACCACAGACCGCCCGACCTGCTGAATTATTCAACTGCTGAAAGACAACCAATTCACACTCCTTGATCGCCCAGACCGTACGGTCTTGATCACAGAAGAACCCGCGAACTCTTGCCAACGAAAACTTCTTCCTGATGCAGACCGCAACTCAAGATCGCCTAGCCACTTAAGACCGCCTGATCAACTGAGTTCGCTGCACAGACCAAGAACACCAAAACACAGTCCGCCCGGACTGGATTATTCAAAGCTGGAAGAAGGGAGAATGCTGACCCCGAACTGCAAGCGGCTAACCTGCGAACATATAAACTGGTCAGACAAAACTCAAACCGCGCGACCTCAGAATGACACCGGCACAATAGAGCCAACTTGGTTTCTTACAATTCTTTGTTATTAATGACGGGCCCTACATCCCTATTTATAGGCGAACAGACGGATGTCGTCACCGCACAAACTGGGATACAATAACCGCCCATCAGATCGCGAGCGGTCTCACAAAACAGACCGCCCGAGCTCAGCACCGCTGAACAGCTCCCTTAATAACCAAACGGTTATGTACAAACCGCCCGGTTACTGCGGTCTCCCAAAAACAGACCGCCCAGTCTTTATTGCAAAGGCAAAGAACTTCTTCAGTAAACCAGACCAACTAGAACAGTCGTCAGACTGCCCGGTCACTACAAGAAGGCAGACCTACTTGAACATCTAGTTGACTTGAACAAGTCGCCAGATCAACCAGCGCAAGCTGCCCGGACAATAGGCGGTCTCCCAGATTAGACCGCCCAGACAGAACTGGGCAGAGCACTAGCGCAGACCGTGCGGTCTCTGCGGTCTCCAATCTCCAGACCGCCCAACACCCTTCCACTTCCACTTCAAAAATTTAACAGATACATAACTAACCTAAAATCAGAAAACAGCTAGGTTAAATCCTAAAATAAAAACAAACTTATTCACCCCCTCTAGGTGACTTAGACTACATCCTAAACAAACTATCATTATACCTGGGTGATTTTTTGTTGTTTGGGTCATAAGTTAATGTAAAGCTAAGATTTTACAAGATACTAAGTAATTATAAGGAAAACACTAAATGACCTCCTCAGGGTTCCGGGGTTCTGCGAGATCCAGTGCATACATCTGCTCCGGTCTTCGGCCCTACTGTGAGGTCCTCGGCCTCGGCCTAGGCCCTGCTGTACTGGAGGGGTTGATGGAGGTGGAGGAGGAGGTGGACGAAACTACTGAGGGCAGTTAGCTCTGATATACCCCGGCTGGTGGCACCCATAAACATATCACCGGCTGGCGACCCCGATCATCATGTCTCCCAGGCTATTGCAACCGTAGTGGTGGAGGAGCCATCACTATAGGAGGTTGCTGCTCTAGTTTGAAGTTAGTATGAGGATGTCCCCCACCCCGCCTATGGCTCATCACTCTGCCCCGCCGTGGTCCCCTGCTACTCTCCCCAAAGTGTGATCCATCGGCCGGTCTCTTCCCCCTGCTTTGCACAATCAGGTGGTCTGCCTCAAGCTTCTTGGCCATCTCGATGATCTGGGTTAATAAGACATCCCCACCCCTATAAGGTCGCGTAGGTTAATAAGATATCCCTTCCGGTAGCAAAACGTTGCCTAGTTCCCCTGGCCATCAAAGCTTATTCAGAGAAGGTTTGGTGTGACGTCATCGCCATGGATGCATGTCATGTTTTATTAGGTTGCCCATGTCTCTATGACCATGTTGTCACTCACTTCAGGCGAGCCAACACTTATGAGTTCAAGTTTAATGGCAAGACTATTATCTTCAAACCCTCTCCGCCTAAGGACCCGTCGGTCACCTCGAAAGACACAATTGTGCCTGTAGAGAAGAAAACCTTAAACTTGATAGGTAAGAAAGAGTTCGCGCGCCAGACATTTTTGGATGGTGTCCTCTATGCGTTAGTTTGCTAACAAGTAAACGAGGACGTTCCTTCTTTTGAAAATTTGCCGCCAGCGCTGCGTAGCCTGTTAGAGGAGTTTAAGGATATCTATCCGGAAGAATTAGCTCCTGCGTTGCCTCCCTTGCGGGACATCCAACATGCGATAGATTTCATACCAGGTTCCTCGTTACCCAATCTGCCTCATTATCGGTTAAATCCTGCAGCACACTTAGAGTTGCAAACTCAAATTTCTGATTTGCTACAACAAGGATTTATCCGCCATAGTAAGAGCCCGTGTGCCGTCCCGGCTCTGTTAGCTCCTAAGAAGGATGGATCTTGGAGGATGTGCGTGGATAGTAGGGCCATCAATAAAATAACGATTAAATATAGGTTTCCCATCCCTCGTTTGGATGATTTGTTGGACATGCTAGCCGGAGCCACGGTATTTTCTAAATTGGATCTTAGGAGTGGCTACCACCAAATTCGAATTAAAGAGTGTGACGAGTGGAAGACTGCCTTTAAATCTAAATAGGGGCTCTACGAGTGGTTAGTAATGCCGTTTGGGTTGTCCAATGCCCCTAGTACATTCTCGAGGATGATGACGCATGTCTTCCAACCCTACATGGGAAAATTTATTGTGCTGTACTTTGATGATATCCTCATTTTTAGCACGTCTACACATGACCATGAATCTCCCCTATTTTCAATGTTTCGGATTTAACGCCTTATGTTTCTCCACCACTTGAATTATCCACCTGCCCGTTTGCTTCCACGTCATTGTCTACTGGGTTGGGGGGTGAGCTTGCGCCTGGTTTGCTCTCTTCTTCGGTCCCCACTGGAGGTACGTTGAATGTTGATGATGGTATTTGCTCCTCTTATTTGCCTAATGCTTTTCCAAGGTTCCCTCGAACCACCTATGAGCCTGACAGGATTCTCCGAGATGAAGTGCTCTCCTCTCCTAGTGGTGCCAGTCTCCGTTACTTGATTCGATGGCGTGATCGCCCGGCCTCCGATGACTCATGGATTCCAGAATCGGAGGTGGCTCTTTTGGATGATGCTCTTCTCCACCACTACTACCAACGCAACTCATCGGTGATGAGTACTTTTGAGCGGGGGAGGATTGATGGAGACGACGACCCTCAACAGGTAGATGACAGTCCCGGTGCGCTTACGGATGCTACCGGCGCGCTTGCGGACGATGACACCTCTCTAACCAAAGACTTACGTCTCCATCACCGCGACGATATTTACGACGGACACCATCACCGCTACAACCTCCGTCAAGGGCGCAAGAACATTAATTAATAGTTATAATAATTTAATTATAATTATTAATTAATATTGTCATGCTTTTGAAATAAAATTTTAATTAATAATTATCCTTATAATTATTAATTAAAATTGTCATGCTTTATTTTAATTATTGGGACTTGTCATGTTTTGTTTATTTATTTTACTTTGGACTGCGTTTAACTACTGTGGTTGTAAAGCCTATATGTTGGAGGATTTGAACTTAACAAGGAATGAAATAGAAATTGAAAACCTAACTTCCTCTCTTGGAAATCTCTCCCCCTCTTTCTCTTGGCCTCCCTCTCTCGTCATTCCCCTCTCCACGTTCGGCCAAGGCCGCCCCTTCCTCTCCCTCTCACTCTCAAACTGCCGGCCATGTCCTAGGGCCACCCCCTCTCTTCATCCCCCTCTCCACGTTAGACCAAGGCCGCCCCTCCCTCTCCCTCTCCCTCTCAAACCGCCGGCCACCCTAGGGCCGCCCCCTCTCTTCATCCCCCGCTCCACGCTCGGCCAAGGCTGCCCCCCTCTCTCTCCCCCACTCAAAACCGCCGGCCACCCTTCCTCCTCTAGGCAAATCCGCCCCCTTCAAGCCTTCCCTTTGTGATGGGATTTCCTCCACGGTGCATGGTGGATTCGTGTAGATCTTGGATAACGTGAAGCGAAGACGATGAGCGGATTCCTCTCCAAACAACGCGCCTCAGGTGGATCCGTAGAAGAGTGACCGGGCGAGTGCATGCGTGAGGCTAATCTTATCTCAAGCGGGGTAACGAACGATCCACTCGTGTGTTTTCTTTTCTCTAGATTTTTCTTGTGGTGGAATCTGTGGCGTGATCTTTGAATCATCAAAATATCGTGGTTCTCTTCATCTTGAAATTTGCATTCATCCTTTTCTTTTTAATTTTCGAAGGGGCTTGGCGAGCCCCGACTTTTGTTGGGAGAGATCTACCCATTTTTGAATCACAATTTTCGGTGGGTCTCTTTTGGTACAACGCATAGCTTGATCAGACCGGGTGGGTCCATTTTGCTTGGTCGAACATTGGCTTATCGCCCTTGGGAGATCTAAAGAGGATTAGCGATCCTTCGTGTGGTAATTGTTTCTCTTTGCCTAGTCCGGTGCACTTGCACTGTGTGGCTTGCATTTGCATCATTTTTCTTGAGTCACGCGTCCCTCGAAAATCTGTCCGTTATGAGCGCGTCGAAGAGAAATGGGTTTACATCAAAAGGTTTGATCAAAGTCTATTCCCTCTTCTTGTCTGTAGCTCTTGGCTACCAATCTTGCCTTGTTCTTGATGATTATTCCATTTTCATCCAACTTGTTCCTGTAAATCCATGTGGTTCCAATAATATTGTGTCCTTGAGGCTTTGGCACCAACTTCCATACCTTGCATCTTTTGAATTGAAGAAGTTCTTCTTGCATTGCTTGAATCCAAAATGTGTCTTGGTTGGCTTCTTCAAACTTCTTAGGCTCCATTTGTGATAAGAAGCTCAAGAAAAGGGCCTCATTATGAGCCCTGCTTCTGGTCAGTACACCTTGGTTCTGATCTCCAATAATTTATTCTCTTGGATGATCCCTTAGATGTCTTACAGCTGCAGGCAGTCTATCCTCAACTTGCTGTAATACTTCTGCTGGTTCAGTAGTGTCTTCAGCACCATGAACCTCTTCTTCTTCTTCTGGAATTGCAACATCTGTATATGCTTTACTATTGCTGGGTATGTCTTGCACAAACATCTTTTTGACGTCCTTTTCATTTCCTGTTAAAACAGAAGAACTAGACCAGCCCTTATAGATTAGGCTGGTCTCATCAAATACCACATGCATAGACTCTTCTACAACATTAGTTTTCTTGTTATAAAATCTATAAGCTCTACTGTGTGAGCTATAGCCAACAAGAACCCCCACATTGCATTTCTCTACAAACTTTGTTAATTGAGATTTTCCATTGTTTAATATGTAGCATTTTGAACCAAAGATTCTAAAGTATGAAATTGTTGGTTGTTTGCCTTTCAGAATCTCATAAGGAGTAATTCCAAGAACCTTATTGATGGAAGCCCTATTAAGAACATAACATGCAGTAATGACTGCCTCAACCCAGAAGTATTCTGGGAGTGAGGAGTCACTAAGCAATGTTCTCCCAGCTTCTATCAAGGTTCTATTCCTCCTCTCAGCCACACCATTTTGTTATGGAGTCCTTGGGGAGGAGAACTCTTAGGTGATACCATATTCTTGACAAAACCTTGTCATGGCTTCAGATTGAAATTCTGTGCCATGGTCAGTCCTAGTCCTGACCACAGCACATTGTAAGTCATTCTGAATAGCCTTGACGTGATTTATAAAGACATTCAATGTATCTGATTTCTTCTTAAGGAAGAATACCCATATATACTTTAAGTGATCATCAACAATCACCAAAGTATACAACTTCCTTCCTAGGCTCTGAATTGGCAAAAGGACAAAACAAGTCCATGTGCAACAGATATATACATCTTTCAGTGTCTTTGGAGCCAATACTTTTAAAGGTGGCCCTTGTTATCTTACCCATTTGGCAAGCTTGCCAGGGACCACTTTTAATACATTTTAAATTAGGACTATTCCTAACAAGGTTTTTAGAGAATAGTCGTCTTGTAGTTAATGTGGGCAAGTCTCTTGTGCCATTGAATACAAAGAGACTCATTTTCATTAGCTACTAGACATACAGATGAAAGAGAATTACTGTATATAAAGTATAAGCAATAAATATTCCCACTCCTAGTGCCTGAGAGAATGATCTCTAAGTCATTAGACTTTTTAATCAAGCACTTGTCATTGTGGAATTTAATGACATAGCTTAGATCACATAGTTGACTTATGCTCACTAGGTTGTGTTGCAACCATTCAATATTAGCTACCCTTGTGATTTAAACTATGCCATTGAAGATCATACCATATCCCTTGGTGATTCCTCTTTCAGATCCACCAAAGATGACTTTAGGTCCATTCTTCACAGCTGTGTAGTCCTGTAGAAGATTTCTGGCTCCTGTTATGTGCCTTGAGTACCCACTGTCCAAGTACCATATTTGGTTGAGGCTGGTACTTGAACTAACCTGCAAGAAGGAGTTTAGTTACCCTTAGGATCCCAAATAATTTTAGGTCCTAGGTCCTTATTAGCATGAAGAAATGACCTCACACCAGCTGCACCCTTTGCAGGAAGACTCTTCTTTGCACTTGGCACATTGGGATTGTTAAAAAAACTTGAGATCCAGAGTTGAAGTAAAATGCGGAACACTTCATAAACTTTCCACAAGTATAGCAACACAATGACAATGGGAAGACCGAATAGTGCTATGGTATTAACTATCTCTTTACAATTCGAGGTATACATGGCGAGACATGATTCATAAGAATCACGGAGGAGAGAAGCACAAAACACAAAGGACTACAAGCTGCTGGCAACTTGACAACCAGAGATCGCCAGACCGTGCGAACAGACAAGCCGTGCGGTTAACCCCTGAGACCGCGCCAACAAAGCACAAGCCGCACTTGTCAGACCGCAACCACAGACCGCACAACCCGCTGCCTTATTCAACTGTTGAAAAACAACCTGTTCCCACTTCTTGATCTCCCAGACTGCACAGTCTTAAGATCACAGATGAACCCGTGAACACTTGACAAAGAAACTGCTTCCTGCTGCAGATCGCAACTCAAAATCGTCTGGCCACTTAAGACCGCCTGATCAACTGAGTTTGCTACACAGACCAAGAACACCTAAACACAGTCCTCCCGGACTGGTTTATTCAAAGCTGTAAGAAGGGAGAATGGTGACCGCAAACTGCTAGTCGCTAACATGCGAACAAACAAACTGGTCAGACAAAATCTCAGACTGCGCCACCTCAAATTGAGACCGGCACAATCAAGCCAACTTTGGTTCTTACAGTTCTTCGTTAATAATGACGGGCCCTGCACCCCTATTTATAAGCGAGCAGACAGATGTCGTCACCGCACAAACTGGGATATAATAACCACCCATCAGATCGCGAGCGGTCTCACAAGACAGACCGCCCGAGCTAAGCAAGGATAATAGCTCCCTTATTAGACCAGCGGTTATATACAAACCGCCCGGTCACCACGGTCACCAAAACAGACCGCCCGTACTTTATTGCAAAAGCAAAGAACTTCATCTGTAACCCAGATCGATAAGAACAAGACGTCAGACCGCCCGGTCACTGCAAGAAGACAGACCTACTTGAACATCTGGCTGACTTAAATAAGTCGCCAGAACAACCAACGCAAGCTGCTCGGACACTTTGCGGTCTCCCAGATCAGACCGCCCAGAACAGATCGCCTGAGACAGAATCGACCAGAGCACCAGCACATGCCGTGCGATCTCTGCGGTCTCCAACCTGTAGACCGCCCAACACCATTCCACTTCCACTTCAAAAATTTAACACTCCCCCTTGAAGTGGGAAGTGGAAGTCAACCCAAGCAAGCTCCGCAATTGACCAAATGGCCCCTTCGACAACGGCTTAGTAAATATGTCAGCAACATTCTCCTTGCTCTGCACATGCTCCACAGTCAGAGATCCCTTAAACACCTTCTCATGAATGAAATGGTGATGAATCTCTATGTGCTTCGTACGCGCATGACAGACTGGATTGTTCACCAGTTTGAGAGCACTCTCATTGTCACCATATAGCAGAGTAGGACCTCGCACCTCCCTATGAATGTCCTCCACAAGCCTCCTAAGCCAGATGGCTTCCTGAGCCGCCAAAGCCGAAGCTTTGTACTCCGCTTCAGTGGTAGAGACAGACACAGAATCCTGCTTCTTGCTGCACCATGATATAACTGTAGAACCTGTCATAAAGACATATATAGATGTCGATCTCCAATCATCTGAATCTCCTCCATAATCAGCATCCATGTACCCGTACAAGCAAAAGCCCGAATCTCTCCCATAGAAGAGACCCAAATCTGAGGTGGATTTGACATAATTCAAGATACTCCTAGTGTAACACCCCAAAACTTTTGAAGCAGAATTGGGCTGCTGGGAGCTAGCGCAGGCAGTAGTGCTACCGCCTGGCGCTAGACATCTCGACGGTTGCTAACCGTCGAGGTGGAAGTTTTAAGTGTCGGCAGACGCTAGCCGTCGAGATGGAAGCTAGCGCAGGCGCTAGCGCTAGCGCCGACGCTAGCGCGCGATACAAATCCGTGATTTGAAATCGTGGCCGTCAAATCCATATGTTCTTAGATCCGATGGCTGAGATTTAATCCGGGATTTCTTAAGCATTGACCAGAGGAGATATTCTCTTTATTCTAAAGTCTTATCTCTTTTCAAGCTTGAGAAAGAGGAAAGCCAAGGAGGAAGAAGAAGGTGTCTTCCACCATTGGCGGAGCTCCGAAGCTCCGAATTGCGAGCCATTTAAAGATCCACGGAGAGCAGCCCGGTGCGGTCCTTTTCTTCCGTTTAGAATCTTGGATTCTCATGGTGAACAAGAAAACGACAAGGGTAACTATCTTCTACTTAGACAAGTGAAGTCCTCCCTTTTATGGTATGTTTGCATGGAAAATCCCCCACCGATTGGTGGAGAAAAGGGAGTTTTCCAGCGGGTTGATCATTTCGATCCCCTTTGGTTACTTGCATTAGCATCCAGAATCGTAGTACGGATATAGGCATTGTGTGTGAAACCCATCCGGACAGGTTGGTCTGGATTGGTGATGGCTATAGTGATTAATTATGCTGGAGAAGACTCTGTGTTTTGTTTGCACTATTTTTGGGTTCTGTGTACAGTAGAGTACTGCAGGGAGTCCTGGAGGTAACCTCCAGGAAATACCCGAAGTTGTGGGTGGATTCGGAGATCTGCCACTACCGCCCGACGCTAGTGCTAGCGCCGGCGGTAGCTCCCAAGGAACTGGTTGTGGAGGTGTGAAACCACCTTTCGTTATTCGGGCCGAGGTGAAGCTGTACCCGCGTCACGACGTTTGATTCTGATGATTTGAGCACGGGCAAAGCTGAACCGAACCCGCTCCCAAACCGAATCGGTGAAGAGGTAGCTCCTCGGTGCACCATATGATGTTGGGATTGGTCCGTAAGGCAAGTTAGTCTTGACGGTCAAAGCTCATGCGAACTCTTTGTTTAAGGAGTTGTTAAGTGTAGCTTGGAGAGTACACCGTGAGAGTGCCTTGAGAGCACGAAATGTGTGGCCGTGCGTGCCCACGTTGGTGTTGATTGCTTGTACATGTGGTGTTTGAATGTACCTTGACAATCTATGCCTATACTATATGCCTGCAGGGAAGGAGTACCACCACCCCGGCTTTAGGGGTGGGGTCGTTATAATTTTGGTCAGCTTTAGCTGACCGGTTACCTGTTTGCCACGTTTTGGTGGGTCGTTGTTGCAGGTGCAAGTGAGCCAAGCGGGAAATAGCGGGCGGTGGCCCTTTTGCTATGTTGGCCCTCGAAGGCCAGCCTCTTTTCTGCTTTTCATGCATTGCCGGCCTGCGTGCCGAAGTATGTTTTTGGAGTTTTGTACTTTTTGGAAAGTAAGGCCTTAAGGCCGTAACTCTACACTTTATTTTTTCATTCCTATGATAGTGGACTATTCTAAAAGAAATGTTAAATCTTTATGCTTCCTCTTATGTTCAGTATACTCTGGTGTAGTTCTTTTCTGTATATCTCCTTTTAACGCCTAGCTAGTGTGGTTAGTATAGCGTGGGGTCCCGGCCGGATCTACTGTTATATTATTCGTACTGGAAGGGTGTTACAATTTGGTATCGGACTTAGGGCGTCGATCCGTAGTTTAGCGAATTCGGGACGAATTCCTTTTAAGGGGTGGTGTGCACGGGATGTGCATTCACCTAAAATGACAAAACGAATAAGAATGTCCACTTAGGAATGGAAAAACATACTTGTTTGCGGAACCTAAGCGTTCCATGATTGTTGTTTGCTATGTTTTGGGTCACTAAATTGTGTCTTGCATAATTTATAGGTGATTAGGAGTGTTGCGGGGCAGTCTCGACCCCGTAACACCGCTGAAAGTAGTGCGTCGGCTGAGGTGCCAGCGACCACTCCTCCAACTGAGATGATCAGGTTAATCGCTGAAGCAGTCCTCGCGTTAATCAACACTCAACCTCAAAGGCTTGCACAGCCTGCTACGCCTACTCTGGATGTGGCCTCGGTGCCAGCTGCCGCAGTGGAACCTACAGTGGAACCGAGGGTGGAGATCCCTGTACCAGTGGCCGCAGTGGAACCTGCGGTGGAGACAAGGGCGGAACGTCGAGTTGAGCGAGTAGTTGTTGCGCGAGCGCGTGATCAACAACTTCAGCACTTTCTAAGTTTCCATCCTCCAACCTTTTCGGGGACTGGATCCTCAACGGAGGCGGAGGACTGGCTGTCAACGGTTAGAAAAACTCTAAAGGCGACATCAACAGAAGAAGCTATGATGGTCACTCTAGCCACCTTCCTCCTCAACGAAGAGGCAGAGCTTTGGTGGGCCGAGCAGGAAGTGCATAGGTTTGGAGGCAAGGAGATTACCGAGATCACATTAGTGGAGTTCTCAAAGTCGTTTCTTCAGAGGTATATTCCTTCTGCCCAACGCATTACATTACAGAACCAGTTCTTGAAGTTAACTCAAGGCGATAGCTCGGTGGACGAGTACTTGCACGAGTTCACTAGATTGGGCCGCTATGCGGGGTTTTTTGTGGAAGATGAGGAAATGAAGATGAACAAGTTTTATGAAGGTCTTCGAGATGAGTTGAGACTGCTCCTTGCAGGCCCAATGACGTTTGGCTTCCATGTGGTGGTGCAAAGCACCAGATCTCTGGAGTTGGACATGAAGAGAGTGCAAGCACAGGGCGTGGCAAAGAAACCCGAGTTTCATGCGCCGACCTCTCAGTCCAAGTCGGAGTTCAGGAGGAACAAAAGGAAGTTCAAACCGGCGGAGCCAACTCGCTCAAATGTGTCGGGAGCTACGACAACATATAACCCTATTACATGTTTCACCCGCGGGAAGGTGGGACACAAGGCGCGTGTGTGTAGAAGTGGTCCCCCGAAGCCGGAGAATCGAGCGTTGGACTATGCTCGTGCTGCGGGTCATGCGGAAAGGGGTAAAGCTGCGGAGTCTTCTGCTTCCCAGCACATTCCCACCCAGCCTAGAGTTTATTCGCTTGGCCAGCAAGAAGCCATACGACAAACTGATGTCGTCACATGTATGAATTAAATGTTAGCTTTTACATAGCTATGTGTGATTGATACCGTTGTGCGACCTTATGTTTTATTTGTGTGCAATTAGGCTTCGTCCTAATTTTCAACTATCCGGCGAGAGCTCTATTTGATACGGGAGCATCGCACTCTTTTCTGTCTATGGGCTTCGTGGTGCGAATCGGAGTGCCGTCAGCCTTAGCAAAAGATAAATTGGAGGTCATGCTACCTAACGGGTCTCGCATGAGTGCGGATTGGAAGAGCCGTGTGAAGGTGCGGATAGGAAATTAGGATTTCGACTTGGAAGCGTCGTCGTTATTACCGTTAGCTGAATTTGATGTGATCTTCGGCGTGGACTGGCTCTCGGAGCAGCGAGCATGCATAGATTGCAATTCAAAGGAGATCACTCTGGGAAAGAACACCGAAGACGAAACCACGTTCGTAGGTATGCGAGGAGCGAGCAAGACACTGATGTCTGCTCTCCAAGTGGTGAAGGCGGTGAGAAAAGGGGTGGAGTTGTTCTTCACCCTGTTGGAGGCTTCGGAGCCAAAGCCCAGGTTATGCGATGTCCCAGTTGTAGCGGAGTACGCCGACGTGTTTCCTAACGAACTCCCTGGGGCTCCGCCTCAGCGGGAGATTGATTTCTGTATTGAACTGGTGCCAGGTGCCAAACCTGTGGCCCGCTCACAGTACCGGATTGCACCAAAGGAATTGGCAGAGCTGAAGGTCCAATTGCAAGAGCTGCTAGAGCAAGGCTACGTACGTCCGAGTTCATCGCCTTGGAGTGCACCGGTCCTCTTTGTGGAAAAGAAGGACTGGAGCTTGCGTCTATGTATCGACTATCGAGAGCTGAATAAGTTGACCGAGAAGAACCGTTATACGATTCCAATAATCGACGACTTATTCGACCAACTGGTTGGGTCGACGGTATACTCTAAGCTTGACTTAAGGTCCGGCTATTATCAGCTTCGTATTCGGGATTGTGACATTCCAAAGACAGCGTTCAGTACCCGCTTTGGCCACTATGAGTTCACTGTTTTGCCGTTCGGTCTATCTCATGCACCGTCGGTATTCATGGACTTAATGAATAGAACATTCCGAGAATATTTGGATCAGTTTGTGATCATCTTCATCGACGACATTTTGGTATACTCTCAGTCAAAGGAGGAGCATGCAGAGCATCTGCACGCAGTTTTGAGCACCCTGAGGAGGAGTCAACAATATGCCAAGTTCTCCAAATGCGAGTTTTTGCTATCGTCAGTAGCATTCCTGGGTCATGTTGTTAGTGGGGATGGAATTGCGGTTGATCCGTCGAAAATAGAAGCAATCCGAGCGTGGCCTGTGTTGAAAAACATAGCGGAAGTCCGAAGTTTCTTAGGACTTGCAGGCTATTATAGAAGCTTTGTGGAGAACTTCTCGAAGGTCGCACTCCCTCTCACTAAACTTACTAGGAAAGATCACAAGTTCGATTGGTCGCCTGAGTGCGCCCGAGCTTTTGAAGAATTGGAGAGCCGTCTGACCACAGCGCCCATTCTATGCTCGCCATGTGGTACGGAAGGCTACGAAATTTATAGTGATGCCTCAGGGAGTGGTTTGGGTTACGTCCTAGTGCAGTTCGGAAAGGTAATTGCCTACGGCTCCCGACAACTGAAGGTTCATGAAAGGAACTACCCGGTCCATGATTTGGAGCTAGCGGCCGTGGTTTTCGCCCTCAAGCTTTGGAGGCATTACTTGTATGGCGTGAAGATCGATATCTTTACTGACCACAAGAGCGTCAAGTACCTGCTGGATCAAAGGGAATTGAATATGCGTCAGAGGAGGTGGATGGAGTTCCTTGGGGACTACACCTTCGACATCAAATATACTCCTGGTAAGGGAAATGTAGTTGCGGACGCGTTGAGTCTTTGGGCTCCTGCTCAAGCAAATTGGATTTTGATGCACGATGAGCGTCTAATCCGCGAGCTAGAAGATATGGAGATCATTTGCGTCGATAGAAGAGCGTCTCCTTCAGCATGCTTGAACTGGATGGAAGTTCAATACGACCTTGCCGACCGAGTTCGACAAGCATTGGAGCTGGATGAGAGCATGAAACGCTATAAAGCGGAGACCGTCGATGGGTCAAAGGCTTATTTCTCTTTCGAAGATGGCCTTATGTGGAAAAAGGACAGATTGTGCGTCCCAAATGTTGGCACTCTACGGGCGGAGTTGATGTATGAGGCTCATCATACCAAGTACTCGATCCACCCTGGGAGCACGAAAATGTACATGGATATGAAGAAATTCTTCTGGTGGCCGGGTATGAAGAAAGACATTGCACTCTACGTGGCCAAGTGTCATACTTGCGCGTTGGTGAAGGTTGAATGTCAAAGACCTGGTGGGTTTCTAAAGTCTTTGCCGATTCCGGAATGGAAGTTCGATGATATTTCGATGGATTTCGTGCACGGATTGCCGAGATCGCAACATGGAAACGACGTCATCTGGGTGGTCGTGGACCGATTGACGAAGGTATCACACATTATTCCAAACCGGAAGGTTGATTCTGTGGAAAAGCTGGCAAAGTTATACATTGATAATATCGTATGGTTGCACGGGATTCCCCGTAGCATCGTCAGTGATCATGATGGGCGGTTCACATCAAATGATTGGAGGCTGATTCATCAATTATTGGGTACCAAGCTAAATTTTAGCACGGCCTTCCACGCGCAAACGGATGGACAGACCGAAAGGACCAATAGGACGATGGAGGACATGCTGAGGATGTGCGCCCTGGACTTCGGAAAGAGATGGGAGGACCATCTCTATATGTTTGAGCTTACAACAATAGCTACCAAGCAAGTATAAAGATGGCACCTTTCGAGGCTCTTTATGGTAGGAAATGTCGCACACCGTTATCTTGGGCTGAAACGGGCGACACAAAGTTGTTAAAACGCAAGGACGTGGATGAGGCAAATACATCAATTCGGGCTATTCGGGAGCGGTTGGTCATTGCCCAAGATAGGCAAGCAAAATACTACAATGCAAATCACCGGAATGTCGAGTTCGCCGTTGGCGATTGGGTTTATCTCAAGATCAAACCGTTCAAAGGAGTATCGAGGATCCGACACTTGAAAAAGCTAAGTCCGAGGTACTTAGGACCGTTCGAGATCTTGGAGCGCATTGGTGAAGCTGCCTACCGGCTTGCTCTATCTTCGGAGCTAAGCGGGCTTCATGACGTATTTCACATTTCTGTTTTGTGGAAGGCTGTGAAAGAGCCTACTCATGTTGTTGCGGTTAGGGAAGTGTCGGTAGATGGTGGGCTAGCGACGAAAGTCAAACCCATTTGCATTGAAGCACTGCAGTGAAGCAGTTGCGGAACAAGTCCATTCGGATGGTGAATGTCCATTGGAACAACTGCTGAAAAGAGGAACTCTCTTGGGAAAGAGAGCAAAACATGCTTGCGGAGTACCCCGAGCTTTTCCTTTCAGGTATAATCTTTTTGTACCTTTCTATTTTCAGAATTTCGGGCTGAAATTCTGTTAAGGGGGGTGGAGTTGTAACACCCCAAAACTTTGAAGCAGAATTGGGCTGCTGGGAGCTAGTGTAGGCGGTAGTGCTACCGCCTGGCGCTAGCCATGTCGACGGTTGCTAACCGTTGAGACGGAAGCTTTAAGTGTCGGCAGACGCTAGCCGTCGAGACGGAAGCTAGCGCAGGCGCTAGCGCTAGCGCCGGCGCTAGCGCGCGATACAGATCCGTGATTTGAAATCATGGCCGTCAAATCCTTATGTTCTTAGATCCGATGGCTGAGATTTAATCTGGGATTTCTTAAGCCTTGACCAGAGGAGATATTCTCTTTATTCTACAGTCTTATCTCTTTTCAAGCTTGAGAAAGAGGAAAGCCAAGGAGGAAGAAGAAGGTGTCTTCCACCATTGACGGAGCTCCGAAGCTCCGAATCACGAGCCGTTTACAGATCCACGGAGAGCAGCCCGGTGCGGTCCTTTTCATCCGTTTAGAATCTTGGATTCTCATGGTGAACAAGAAAACGACAAGGGTAACGATCTTCTACTTGGACAAGTGAAGTCCACCTTTTTATGGCATGTTTGCATGGAAAATCCCCCACCGATTGGCGGAGAAAAGGGAGTTTTCCAGCGGGTTGATCGTTTCGATCCCCTTTGGTTACTTGCATTAGCATCCAGAATCGTAGTACGGATATAAGCATTATGTGTGAAACCCATCCGGACAGGTTGGTCTGGATTGGTGATGGCTATAGTGATTAATTATGCCGGAGAAGACTCTGTGTTTTGTTTGCGCTATTTTCGGGTTATGTGTACAGTAGAGTACTGCAGGGAGTCCTGGAGGTAACCTCCAGGAAATACCCAAAGTTGTGGGTGGATTCAGAGATCTGCCACTACCGCCCGGCGCTAGTGCTAGCGCCGGCAGTAGCTCCCAGGACACTGGTTGTCGAGGTGTGAAACCACCTTTCGTTATTCGGGCCGAGGTGAAGTTGTACCCGCGTCGCGATGTTTGATTCCGACGATTTGAGCACGGGCAAAGCTGAACCGAATCCGCTCCCATACCGAATCGGTGAAGAGGTAGCTCCTCGGTGCACCATATGATGTTGGGATTGGTCCGTAAGGCAAGTTAGTCTTGACGGTCAAAGCTCATGCGAACTCTTTGTTTAAGGAGTTGTTAGGTGTAGCTCGGAGAGTACACCGTGAGAGTGCCTTGAGAGCACGAAATGTGTGGCCGTGCGTGCCCACGCTGGTGTTGATTGCTTGTACATGTGGTGTTTAAATGTACCTTGACAATCTATGCCTATACTGTATGCCTGCAGGGAAGGAGTACCACCACCCCGGCTTTAGGGGTGGGGTCGTTATAATTTTGGTCAGCTTTGGCTGACCGGTTACCTGTTTGCCACGTTTTGTTGGATCGTTGTTGCAGGTGCAGGTGAGCCAAGCGGGAAATAGCGGGCGATGGCCCTTTTGCTGTGTTGGCCCTCGAAGGCCAGCCTCTTTTCTGCTTTTCATGTATTGCCGGCCTGCGTGCCGAATTATGTTTTTGGAGTTTTGTACTTTTTGGAAAGTAAGGCCTTAAGGCCGTAACTCTACACTTTATTGTTTCATTCCTATGATAGTGGAGTATTCTAAAAGAAATGTTAAATATTTATGCTTCCGCTTATGTTCGGTATACTCTGGTGTAGTTCTTTTCTGTATATCTCCTTTTAACGCCTAGCTAGTGTGGTTAGTATAGCGTGGGGTCCCGGCCGGACCTACTGTTATATTATTCGTACTGGAAGGGTGTTACACCTAGCCGCCACAAGATGAGGTTTCCGAGGCTCTGCCATAAACCGACTCACCCTGCCAACTGCATAAGCAATATCTGGCCTCATGATCGTCAAGTATATCAGACTTCCAACCAATGCCCGGAACACCAAAGGATCGGTAAGAACCTTCCCTTCATCTCGTCGAAGATGAACTCCAACCTCCAGTGGAGTAGAGCTGCTCTTTCCACCTTCCATGCCGAACCTCTTCACGATTCGATCCGCATAGACTTTTCGGGAAACAAGCATACCGCTCTCTTTTCTCTCCACTTTGAGCCCAAAGAAATGGTGGAGCTTGATGCGATGATTCGGCAAGTGCACCGGTCGCGCAAGTAATAATAATGGGGAAAATCCCCGAGTGTCGGTCTCTTGAGGAACACAGTAAGGTGGAGTTAGGTTTCGAGGAAGGACTTGAGATTGAAGTCCTTAAATCAGATGGAATGCGGGGGAGTTGGGTTGGCTTTTGGAAAATAAAATAAAAGCTATCAACTACTCCTATGCAATGCCGCTATGCAATGCTTCGCTCGGCGGGATGGAAGACTACGTAGGCCTTGAACGCGCTACTTCGTGAGGGCGGATGGACGAGTAGGCAAACGGATCGAACTATGCAGGCCTTGAGCGCGCTGCTTCGTTAGGCGGGATGGAATACACGGGCCGCAATGCCACGCTTCGGTAGGCGGATGGGCGAGTAGGCTAACGGAATGAGGGTCGCAAGCACCTCTTCGACAAGCACGCCACTAGCAATTGCTAGTGCGGCACCGGACGTGACGGCGGGATGGAGGATGGAATGGGGCGCACCTCAAGCACACAAATAAACAAAAAGAGTATTTCACATAGACATGAAATAACTTTAAATAGCAAGGTCTATAGTGTTCTTCATCAAAATACAAAAGATCTAACTATTACAACAATCAATAAGAGGAGAACAAGGCAAGAAATCGACCGAATCCGAAGGCTCGTTGTAGATTCACGGTTGGAATCGCCGGGTTGTCAATCCGCGTCCAAGCTCGGTCCGCAACTACGTCCGGGGTAGAGAGAGCTGTCACGACTCTCTAATGGACCCGTCTTCTTCGTGTCACGATCCGGTAGAGGTTGCAAACTTCCTCTTGCTCGATGGAGATGGCGGCTAGATCTCTCTTTGAAGCTCTTGGATGAAGGAGGAGGCCGAGAGGAAACTCCGGCTCAAGATTGGCATGAAGAGCAAGCCCGGAGCACCTCTAGATGGTGGGCGACGGTGGAGGGGCGAATCTGGGCGGAACCGGGCGGAAAACGGCGGAAGAATGCGGAAGATCTGACCTAAATCGCGAGCAGGTCGATTTATAGGCGCTGGAATAAACAGTGCGCACGGTCAGTGGCGCACGACCAGTGGTCGTGCGCACTAGAATCCTGTGATCGTGCCCTCTGCCTGGACGGAACCTGCAAAGACAGAAATTATGAAATAACATGTTCGCACGACCGGTGGCGCACGACCGGTGGTCGTGCGCACTATCGTAGGTGGTCGTGCGCTCTGGTTGAAACAGAACTCATAAAATTACTGTTAAGTGCGCACTAATAGTGGCGCACGGCCGGTGGTCGTGCCCACTGGAGTTGATGGTCGTGCGCACTACAGCAAACAGAACTCGGAAATTAAATGGTAAGTGCGCACGAGCAGTGGCGCACGACCGGTGGTCGTGTGCACTGGCATTGATGGTCGTGCGCACTGCACCAAACAGAACTCATGAAAAAGGTGTTAAGTGCGCACGGTCATTGGCGCACGACCAGTGGTCGTGCGCAATAGAACTGGTGATCGTGCGCAGTGTTCCTGTGCAGAATTGCACCGGAAACACCTGCACGACACCTGTTCCAGCGTACGACACCAGTCTAGCCACTGAAAGTGGAACTTAACATGCAAGAAAACTACTAATGAAGAAAAACAATGAAATCACACCAAAATGGGCCTAGAAGTGCACCTAGCATAGACTGATCAATTTGAACTATAACAGGGTTAAAGTGCGGTGAAATGACTGAATAAATGGCCCAGATGAGTCCATAAAAGTGTATATGATCAGGACTCATCACACCCCCAGACTTAACTGTTTGCGCGTCCCGAGCAAACAAATTCTAAGCGAACTAGGAAAGAACAGTAGATGGCTTAATGATTATACTACAGAGTACCATGCGAAGTCGCATGCTCACGTGCATAAGAAAAATAGTAGAAAAGATTTCTGATTATAAAAACAGTTTATATATTTCTAAAAGAGTAAAAGCATATTACAACTACTCAAAATGGTGAACAACGGTGAATCATTCAGTCATGCATACGGAGAAAGTAAACTAAGCGCTGAGATGAGCATTGCTCAAGATTGGGATGCCGGACAAACTCCACTGAAATCCATCAGTGTCGGTGACCATAAGCTTGCCCGGTCACATTCTCTCCACGGCACTGGTTTGACTCAAATGCGTGAATCAATAGGACTTTAGGTTTTAAATGAGGCTTGGGTTTAGGTGAGGAAAAACAAAGATAAAAACGACGGTTAAAGCACTAAACCCAAATGAGCTAATGCAGGAAACTATCCTCATTCACCACACAAACATGCGGGTACACAACACCCCCAGACTTGGACTTAACAGCATGGGTGCGTGCACCGCCTACTCCCAAACATAAATCTATACATAAAGATTTTCAATTAAACATTCCTCCTCTTACCTTTCTTTTTAACTTCTTTTCTTTTTCTCATTTTTTTTCTTTTCTTATCATTTTCAGCAAATAAACAAAAGGACACATCCACATCTTCACAAACATATTACCACATCAACAACCCAACTCATGAAAATAATAAACAGCTAAAGCTCAGATTTGGGTGTGCGACTAGGATTGGCTTTTGGGCTTTGGTGAAATAAAAGTGGGGCTGAATCAAAGAACGGGTAGGCACAACTGGGCTAGCGAGGATATAGCGGTAGGGATAGGCACAAAGGCTCAACCGGGCCAAAATGATGGCCTATATCACATTCACGCAATTGACTAACCGTATACCCATGCTTCAAGAATCGCTTGGGGCAAGTTCTAGCCACCGAGAAAGATTCTCCTTTCTCCCGACTCAAGCAATACGAATCTAGCGATCGTTTACACACATCCCTATGCTACCATTTGATTCACACCGGATTCACCATTTGAGTAGAGTAAACAACATTTACACTAATAGAGAAAAATATAAAACCATAGTATAAAAAGAGATCTAACCTACACAAATTTCTATGCAACCGAGCACTCGACTAGGAGCACTACGGGAGTCAACATTTTACTCTGCTACATAGTCCTAAACCATCACCTAGATTTTCCCAAATAAGCAGAAGAATTAAATTCACAACAGAGCAAGCAAACAGATGAGTACGCACTCAAGTGGGTGATGTGGTGTGCAATGAAAATAAACAAAACATTTTAAATGAAATCTTCTAGCATGCAGTGCAATAGTGCACGTGAGCGGGTAAACAAAACTACTCTCCCCCAGACTTAAACTAAACAATCCGCATAATATATGACATGAAAATCAGCAAAGGCTAGGGGAAGAGAGTACCCAATGCTCAGCAAGTGAGCATACCAGAAGATTGGCGTGTAAGCTAAAATGAGCTGCAACATCCGCCATCCAGAGAAGATACCTGCAGGGGTCAGCTCCGCAAAAAAAACAAAAGACAAAAGAAAACTGAAAAGAAAGTAATACTAACTAAACATGATTAGAAGAAATAAGAATGCAGGAAAAGAAAGATAACTACTGGGGTTATTGTCATCCCAGCACGACTTATTCAAAACTAAAGGTTCTAGCTAATGGGCCTATGAAAAGAAAAGTGGACAGGTAACTGGCCTAATATCCGTGTCGGTAGCGGGTACCGATACGGTGATAGAACAGTCACCCCTCTACCTAAATATAGATGCCTGCTCCTCACAGGTAGAGGGTAGAGAATGTAAGAAGAGGAGGAGGCCTGGTCCTCACTCATCTCACAAAACACATCCTTGCCTAGCAAGGTATTGTCAACAGGGAGGCAGCAGGAGGAAAAGGCAATGAGTGGAGCTTCCTCTACGGAGGGGGAATAAACCTCCTCACATGAGAGGATACTCTCATCATTGACTTGAGCAAAAAGCTCCAAGTCCTCCTGGGGCACCTGTAAAGACTCAACCTGCACAGGCTCGGAAGAAGAAGGGGGGTCCAGAAATAAAAGAGAAGAATGACATAAATAATCAAAAATCGGGGGAGTGGTCCCGGTCTCACTCCCAGCAAGATCCAAGGGTAGATCACTATCATCATCGTAAATATCATAGCAAGGGGGACTTGAGAACTCAGGAGCCTCAGTGGTGATTTGGACCTCCTCGTCCCATGAAGAAGTGCAAACCTCCTCATCAGAGAGAGTATCCTCCTCATCCCACCGAGGTGCATCATCGTGTTCAAAGTATTCATTCTCCCCCTCAGGGAAAATGACATCCTCATCCCACTTTGGAGCACCCTCCGAGTCAGAAGCATCACCCAGCTCCTTTACTTCGATAGGATCATAAAGAATATGTGTAGAAAAATCTTGCAAAGAAACTGGAGGGACAAAAATATTCGGTTCCTCCGCAAAAAGATCTGCTAATGCCTCCCCGATGGAAAGAATACTTTCCTCATCATACTCAGGTGCATCTAGGAGCTCCCATTCCTCTCCTTGTTGGCTAACAGATGAGTGATCATCATCACTGGGAGTGAAGCCACAAACAGGAAGTGAGGAGTCCGTGCACGAGACAAGCTCGGGGGTAGAGGGCACAATTGCCTCCATGGGTAAAGAATGAGCGATAGGGACAATGTTGTCCTGAGTGGAGGAGTGGCGGTCAGGATTGAAAAGACGCGGACAGTCCTTCAATTCATGACCCTCTCCTCGACACAACAAGCAAACAATGTTCCTACACTGCCTAGCATTTAACTCATTCATTTGGTCCAAATCATAAACCATTTTGTCATTAAAGCTAGGTGAAATATCCCATGACGACATTATCAGTAAAAGAGCAGATACAATGAAACTGAAATTCTTTGCAAGGGAATCTACACAAAAAAAAAAAAAAAAAAACTCCTTGAATAAAACTTGCCTAAAACTTCAAAATAGGGGGGAAAGAAATAAAAACAAACAACAGAAGATTAAAAGGCAAACAAAAATAATAATGCGGCTATTCACAAAGAAAGAACCTCTATCTCTTGTCTCCCTCTCAAGAAAACTCACACGACTGTGTTCCCCGGCAACGGCGCCAAAAACTTGATGCGATGATTCGGCAAGTGCGCCGGTCGCGCAAGTAATAATAATGGGGAAAATCCCCGAGTGTCGGTCTCTTGAGGAACACAGTAAGGTGGAGTTAGGTTTCGAGGAAGGACTTGAGATTGAAGTCCTTAAATCAGATGGAATGCGGGGGAGTTGGGTTGGCTTTTGGAAAATAAAATAAAAGCTATCAACTACTCCTATGCAATGCCGCTATGCAATGCTTCGCTCGGCGGGATGGAAGACTACGTAGGCCTTGAACGCGCTACTTCGTGAGGGCGGATGGACGAGTAGGCAAACGGATCGAACTATGCAGGCCTTGAGCGCGCTGCTTCGTTAGGCGGGATGGAATACACGGGCCGCAATGCCACGCTTCGGTAGGCGGATGGGCGAGTAGGCTAACGGAATGAGGGTCGCAAGCACCTCTTCGACAAGCACGCCACTAGCAATTGCTAGTGCGGCACCGGACGTGACGGCGGGATGGAGGATGGAATGGGGCGCACCTCAAGCACACAAATAAACAAAAAGAGTATTTCACATAGACATGAAATAACTTTAAATAGCAAGGTCTATAGTGTTCTTCATCAAAATACAAAAGATCTAACTATTACAACAATCAATAAGAAGAGAACAAGGAAAGAAATCGACCGAATCCGAAGGCTCGTTGTAGATTCACGGTTGGAATCGCCGGGTTGTCAATCCGCGTCCAAGCTCGGTCCGCAACTACGTCCGGGGTAGAGAGAGCTGTCACGACTCTCCAATGGACCCGTCTTCTTCGTGTCACGATCCGGTAGAGGTTGCAAACTTCCTCTTGCTCGATGGAGATGGTGGCTAGATCTCTCTTTGAAGCTCTTGGATGAAGGAGGAGGCCGAGAGGAAACTCCGGCTCAAGATTGGCGTGAAGAGCAAGCCCGGAGCACCTCTAGATGGTGGGCGACGGTGGAGGGGCGAATCTGGGCGGAACCGGGAGGAAAACGGTGGAAGAATGCGGAAGATCTGACCTAAATCGCGAGCAGGTCGATTTATAGGCGCTGGAATAAACAGTGCGCACGGTCAGTGGCGCACGACCAGTGGTCGTGCGCACTAGAATCCTGTGATCGTGCGCTCTGCCTGGACGGAACCTGCAAAGACAGAAATTATGAAATAACATGTTCGCACGACCGGTGGCGCACGACCGGTGGTCGTGCGCACTATCGTAGGTGGTCGTGCGCTCTGGTTGAAACAGAACTCATAAAATTACTGTTAAGTGCGCACGAATAGTGGCGCACGACCGGTGGTCGTGCGCACTGGAGTTGATGGTCGTGCGCACTACAGCAAACAGAACTCGGAAATTAAATGGTAAGTGCGCACGAGCAGTGGCGCACGACCGGTGGTCGTGCGCACTGGCATTGATGGTCGTGCGCACTGCACCAAACAGAACTCATGAAAAAGGTGTTAAGTGCGCACGGTCATTGGCGCACGACCAGTGGTCGTGCGCAATAGAACCGATGATCGTGCGCAGTGTTCCTGTGCAGAATTGCATCGGAAACACCTGCACGACACCTGTTCCAGCGTACGACACTAGTCTAGCCACTGAAAGTGGAACTTAACATGCAAGAAAACTACTAATGAAGAAAAGCAATGAAATCACACCAAAATGGGCCTAGAAGTGCACCTAACATAGACTGATCAATATGAACTATAATAGGGCTAAAGTGCGGTGAAATGACTGAATAAATGGCCCAGATGAGTCCATAAAAGTGTATATGATCAGGACTCATCAGAGCTCACCCAAATTTTTCATCTCAAATCTGATAGCTAGCTCAACACGAAGCCTAGCTACCTCCATTTCAGAATTCCCCGTGATGATCATATCATCAATGTACAGCAGCACCAAGACCTGAAGCTCCCCCATCTTCTTTACGAATAAGCTTGAATCTGAATCAGAAGCAAAGTATCCGCTGAACTGGAGGTATTCTGCGATCTTCCCGTACCACGCCCGAGGAGCTTGCTTCAAGCCATAAAGAGCCTTCTTGAGCTTGCAAACATATCGTGGGTGCTCTTCGGATACATAACAAGGTGGCTGATCCATGAAGATATCCTTGTCAATCTCGCCATATAAGAAAGCGTTCTTCACGTCGAGTTGCCAAATCTTCCACCCTTGGCAAGATGCCAATGCGATAACCACCTGGACCAAAGTCATCTTGACAACGGGGCTAAACATCTCTTCATAATCCTCCTCATACTTCTGAGAGAAACCTCGAGCTATAAGGCGGGCCTTGTACCGCTCAATACTTCCATCAGCCTTCTTCTTCAGTTTGAAAACCCACTTGCAAGTCACCAGAGTAATTCCCTCAACCTTAGGTACCAAGTCCCAAGTCTCATTCTTCCTGAGGGCAGCCATCTCTTCATCCATGGCTCCTTCCCACTCCTTGACTCCAATGGAATTTTCATAACAAGATGGCTCTCTCTCATCCAGGGGACCTGCGAAGAAACATGAGACAAAGCTCACCAAGTTTTCGCCCGTATACTGATCAGGTGGATTATTGGTCCTCTTGGACCTCCTCAGAGCTTGACGCTGAACCACCTCTTCCACTGCAGCTTCTGGACTAGCTCTCCTTTCAGGTAGACGTGGAGCATCGCTCCCCCTGCTTCTTGAACCTGAAGCACCTGACCCAGAGCTAGAGATTCCTGGAGCACCTGGAGAAACAGGCAACTCCACCAGAACTTCCTTTGCAGCTTCCTCTGGTCCACTATCTACCCTGCTTCCTTGTAACTCTACAGAAGAGCTATCTTGGTATGATGTCAGCTCGTCAAATACCACATACCTAGAGACCACATATCTTAGTGTCTCAGGATCCATGCATGATCTCCACCCTTTTTCCCGTTCATTATAACTGACGAAGACTAGTTTCCTTGCCTTTGCATCTAGCTTCATTCGAAGGGCATCTGGAACATGCACGTAGCAGGTAGAACCAAACACTCAAAAGTGTTCCACGCTTGGATTCTCCTTGAACATCAACTTATGAGGGGTTTTCATGTTGATGGGACTGAGAGGCATCCGGTTGATGACATAGGCCGCACAAGACATTCCCTCTGCCCAGAAGGACTTTGGGATGTTCTTGGCATGAAGCCAACACTTGCAGGTCTCCGTCAGATGATGTATCTTCCGCTCTGCAACTCCGTTCTGTTGTGGAGTGTGAGCACAAGAAAGCTCTCTTTGGATGCCATGCTTCCTGCAGAAGTTAAAAAACACCTTGGAGGTAAACTCCCCTCCATTGTCTGTTCTGAACCTCTTGACCCTCAGGTTGAGCTGACCTTCCACCAGCTCCTTGAACTCCACAAACCTCTCGAATGCCTCTGACTTCTCCTTCAGAAAATATACCCAAGTATATCCGGTGAAGTCATCAACCAAAATCAGCATGTACCTGCTACCTCCAAGACTAGCAGTGTTGGTAGGTCCAAATAGATCACCATGTATACACTCCAATAGTCTTTTACATCTGCTTTGTGATTTGTCAAATGGAAGACGTTTAGCCTTACAAAACTGACAACCTGCACAAATGTAACCATCCTCGAAAGATGACAAGCTAGGCAAACCTTTCACAAGGCCTCTTCCCTCCATAGCCTTCAACTTATCCATCCCAACATGCCCAAGTCTTTCATGCCAGATAGCGGCGCTATCGTTAGCCCTCATCTTATCAACATAAGAACTTGTTGAAAGAACAAACAAGTCCTTCACTCGTCTCCCTACATGAGTGACCTCAGCTTTCACGGCTGAAATATTATGGAGAAATTTCACTTCTTTTGGACCGAACAGAACGTGATAGCCAACATCCACAACATTGGTCACTGAGAAGAGGTTCTTTTTCATTCCGGGAACATGATAGACACTCTTCAAAGTAAGAGTACCTATATCATCGTTCAAAGAAACCACACCCTCCTTCTCTACTGCATGTATAGTATCATTAGCTGTAATGATAACATCATTACCTGTATATGCTTGCAATGAGGAGAACTTTGACTCATCCCCGGTGAGGTGATGACCACACCCAAAGTCAACTATCCAATCATCCTGATAGTTGATGGAAGTCATATCCCGAACACACGTGCCCGTCATGAATGCACCTCCACCACACCAACTACCTTCAGAATTGGAACTAGCCTCCTCCTTTCCTGCAGCATGCCCTGGCTGAAGATTGACTTGGCAGTCTCTCTTGAAGTGCCCAAGCTTGTTGCACCTGAAGCATCTAGGTCCTTCCTTCTTCTTCCCATCACGCTTAGTAGCATAGCTCCTCTCCTGCTGATATGAAGTAGATGGACCATCATCTCTAGATGTCTTCTTCTTCTTGTCCCATCTCTTCTTCCTGCCAGAGAAGAGAACCTCACCTTCTCCCCCAGAGACTGACATCCCTGCCATTTGCTTAGCCAAACTCTCTTGCAAAGCAAGTAAGTTTTCTAGCTCCAATAATGATGGCTGATTGGCCCAGCCTTAAACAGAATTAACAAAGGCCACATACTCCCTCCGCAAGCCGCGGATTATGTGCCTCTTCAGCTTAGCTTCTGAGATAGTCTCATCCGGGTCCAATGCCGATATCTCTGCGCAAAGATTCTTCATCTTCAAGAAGAACGTTTAGATAGACAAGTCTCCCTGCGTTGCTTTCGCCAACTCATTCTCCAAGAACTGTAGCCTAGCTATATTCTTCTTATTGAACAAGCCATCCAAGGCTGTCCAAATTTCTGTAGCTGATCTACATCCGATGATATGATCAAACAACTCCGGAATGATAGCTCGCTTGAGAGTGAACTCATCCTTCGCATTCATTCTATTCCAAGCCTTCACGAGCTCAGCATTCCCTTCAGCAGGAATAACATCTTGTCTTGCTTCTCCTCCTACTACCTCCCAAAAATCCTCGCCAAGAAGATAGCTCTCCATGCAAGACTTCCACTTCTTGAAGTTAGTCTGCGTAAGGAGCTCAATACCAAGACCTCTAGCATATCCTCCTTCCATTGCTATCCACTAATTGCTAACCAACTAGAGGAAACTGAGAGAAGTATCAGCAACTACTGCTCAGCAACCTAGCTCTAATACCATGTTAAAAAACTTGAGGTCCGGAGTTGAAGTAAAATGCGGAACACTTCACAAACTTTCCACAAGTATAACAACACAATGACAATGGGAAGACCGAATAGTGCTATGGTATTAACTATCTCTTTACAATTCGAGGTATACATGACGAGACATGATTCATAAGAATCACGGAGGAGAGAAGCACAAAACACAAAGGACTACAAGCTGCTGACGACTTGACAACCAGAGATTGCTAGACCGCGCGAACAGATAAGCCGTGCGGTTAACCCCTGAGACCGCGCCAACAGAGTACAAGCCGCACCTGTCATACTGCAACCACAGACCGCTCAACCTGCTGCCTTATTCAACTGCTGAAAAACAACCTATTCGCACTTCTTGATTTCCCAGACCGCACGGTCTTAAGATCATAGAAGAACCCACGACACTTGACAAAGAAACTGCTTCCTACTGCAAATCGCAACTTAAAATTGCCTCGCCACTTAAGAACGCCTGATCAACTGAGTTCGCTGCACAGACCAAGAACACCTAAACACAATCCGCCCGGGCTGGGTTATTCAATGCTGGAAGAAGGGAGAATGCTGACAGCAAACTGCTAGTCGCTAACCTGCGAACAAATAAACCGGTTAGACAAAATCTCAGACCGTGCAACCTCAAATTGAGACCGGCACAATCAAGCCAACTTTGGTTCTTACAGTTCTTCGTTAATAATGACGGGCCCTGCACCCCTATTTATAGGTGAGTAGACGGATGTCGTCACCGCACAAACTGGGATACAATAACCGCCCATCAGATCGCGAGCGGTCTCACAAGACAGACCGCCCAAGCTCAGCAAGGCTAATAGCTCCCTTATTAGACCACCGGTTATATACAAACCGCCCAGTCACCGCGGTCACCAAAATAGACCGCCCGGTCTTTATTGTAAAATCAAAGAACTTCTTCAGTAACCTAGACCGATAAGAACAAGACGTCAGACCGCCCGATCACTGCAAGAAGACAGACCTACTTGAACTTTTGGCCGACTTGAACAAGTCGCCAGAATAACCCGCGCAAGCCGCCCGGACACTTTGTGGTCTACCAGATCAGACCGACCAGAACAGATCGCCTGAGATAGAACCGACCAGAGCAACAGCACAGACCGCGCGGTCTCTGCGGTCTCCAACCTGCAGACTGCCCAACACCATTCCACTTCCACTTCAAAAATTTAACAGGGATTGTGCCAACAATTTATGGCAAAGTGTCCCACTTTATCACAACACCAACATTCATGAATATTGTAGCTCCTCTTCTGAACATTTCTTGAGGAGAGAGCATCACTGTGCTTATGTTCAGGAGGGGAGATAGCAACATTTTTCATGTTCCTATCAGCAATGATCTGGCTGAATGTTAACCTCTGTACAGTCTTGGCACCCTTTATCTTAATGGCATCAGCTTGCTTTGGCTTGGAGGCCAGGCAAGATTGGATGGCATCAGATAGTGAGCAATAAGACTTGTCTACAGGTTTTACAACAGCCATGTTCTTTGCTGGACAGAGCTTGGAAGAACTAGCTTCCATACTCCTGAATGATGGGGCTGAAGTACCAAATACAAATGGTCCAGGTTGGGCCATTTGAATTTCTTCATGGGGAGCCTTCATGACACTCATTCCCATGCCCTTTATTCCTCTATAGGAAGGAGTGTTTTCCTTCCTATAAGAGCTTCCATTCGTCTACTGACCATAAATGCTTTCATGATCATACCTGTTAGAAGGAAGCAACACCTTCTGAAAGGTGGTATGAGGCTTAGTCTCGTCCTTGCTCTTTTCTCCACTCCCTTCTCCTACTTCCATTTTATTGAACCCTAGTCCTCTCCTATTGGTTTGAGAGGAAAAATTGTCAATAATAGGAAACACAGATTTGGGCTTGGAGAATTGAGCCACTAGGCACTTTTCTATCATAAGCTTCTCCTCAAAGTCCTTGATGACCTTGTTCATTTGGGATATGGTGCTTAAATGCACAATGGTCATTCCCTTTAGATGGCTTATTTGTCTACTCATCTGAGCCACCAAGGAGGGTGACTCAGTGCATTCTTTCCTATCCATCTTAAGGGAGGCAATTTCTTGGGATTGCCTCTTGAAAAGCTTCTTGCTCTTTTTCAGAGCTTTCAAGAGAGCACCATACCTGTCAATCAATTGATTTACATCTTCCTCAGATTCTGAATCACTTCCACCAATTGATGAAGGTGCTTCGTATTCTGGGCTTGTCTCATAATCAGAGGAGGATATGGAATGAATTAATACCTATTCATTGTCAGAATTGTTCTGACTATCTTCCTCATCAGTGATGGCCATGAGGCCTAGCTTAACATTGTCCTCTTCATCCTCCTCTATATCAATGTCTGAATGTGATAGAGGGGCCCTGATTTCAATTTTGGCAGCAGGACAATCATCTTCTTTTTTTGTTGCAAACATCCCAATATAGGCTTCTTCTTCAGCATCTGAATCTGAGGATGAGGAATCAGATTCACTCCAGCTTTTTCCTTTCTTTGCTAGGAAGGATTTTGCCCTTCCTATCCTTATGGTGGTGATGTTTATTATCACCCTTTTCCTTCCTTTTGACTGGACAGTTAGCTATGACATGTCCAGGCTTGCTGCAGCAATAACAAATGATGTTATTTGAAACATGTTTACTAGATTTAGAATCATACCTGTCACCCTTGGGGTGCTGTCTTTCAGATCTGCTGTGGTCTTTCTTGGAGTGTGAGGAGGAGGAGGGCTTGTTCTTCCACTGCTTCCTCCTCATCATCTTCTTGAACTGCCTTGAGAAGGCTACAAACTCCTCATCAGATGAAGAGCTGTCTGAAGTGCTGTTCTCAGACTTATCTGATTCAGCACTCCTTCTTGGAGGAGACACCATCCTGGCCTTGCTCTTCTTGGAGCTGTCAGCCTTGAGAGCCATAGATCTCATCCTTGCATGAGCCCTTGTTGAAGTGCATCTTCCTTTCTTGCAGATAACCGCATCTCATAAGAGAGCAGCTTCCCAAATAGTGTATGAGTAGGAGTCTCACCAAGCTTGGCCACTTCTCTGATGGCATAAATTTATGTGTCCCAGTCTCTAGTTAGAGATCTAAGGAACTTATCATTAAGCTCATAGTCACTGAACACTCTATCATAGGTTCTTAGTTCATTGACTATCCTAAAGAACCTTTCATAACAAATAGAAATGCTTTCTTGGCTCAGCTGCCTGAAAGCTTCATATTCTTGGTTGAGGAGTGATTTTCTATCATCCCTCACCTCAGCTGTCCCTTCCATATGTACCACTAGTGTATCCCACATTTCCTTGGCAGTTGTGCAGTGCACCAAATTCTGAAATGTAGAGTCATCTATTGCATTAACAATTATGTTTTGGGCTTTTTTATCTTAGTGAACAATGCAAGTTCATCCTTGGTCAAGTCATTGAAATCCTTGGCCACTCTCCTAGTTGGATCTATGGTGGAGGCAGTTTGAAAAGTGAAGGGCCCTTGTTTTACTGTGATGTAAATCCTTGGGTTAGATGCTTCCATAAAAAATCTAACCCTTTGCTTCCATATGCCAAAGTTTTCTTTGTTGCATATGGGCAACTTCATGGATCCCATCTCCTTCTGCAATCCAGTGGAGGCCATTGGATTTAGATATGACTACTGCTTTATAGGATCTGGTCAGACAGTTATGTCCTTCTTGACCAACCTCGCTTTGATACCACTTGATAGTTTGTTTAGGATGTAGTCTAAGTCACCTAGGGGGGGGGGGTGAATAGGTTTTTTTTATTTTAGGATTTAACCTAGCCGTTTTCTGATTTTAGGTTAGTTATGTATCAAGCACCTAGAAAACACACAATGGTTTATAGAGGTTCCTCTAGACAGGGTGTCTTGAGTAGTCCTCTTTCTCCCTACACCTTTCTAACAATGAGTTAGAAAAGGTCAACACCTCCAAACTCAGCTCCAAGAGCTTACAACACAGATCCCTCAGGATCTCTCAGGTTTTCTCAAACCCTACCTCAGGCTCAACATCCCTACCTCAGGCTCAACAACCCTACCTCATGCTCAACAACCCTACCTCAGATCACACACAGATTCTACACTCAAGCTTATCTCTCAGCTTTACTCTCAGGCCAGACAACCCTACTTTCTCAGGCAAAGATGCCCTACAACTCATAACTGTTAAGTTCCTACAGTAATAATAATAGATGATTACAATAGAAGATAGAATAAAATTGATCTTCTGTTGTTGAGCAACAGTTGTAGCAGTCTTGAATCTGGGATGAGTCCAATGGCCTCAATTTTGATTCTTCTGATCCTTTTATTCAGAGAAAGAGTGAGGATCAACTTGCTCTATCTTGAGTTGATCAAGAGGAGCAATCTATTCTCTCCTTGCAGCTTCAGGAAACAGGATGTGAAAACTTTCTTGGCTGCCGACAATGGAACATTAATCTTGTTCTTTTGTGAGTGACAGAGTGAGAGATCGATCCTTTTATAAAGCCCAAATTTATTCTTTTATACTCCACTGAACTTTAACGACTATCAGATGTCCTCTGACACAACATGGACGAGATTGGAATACCATATCTTGCTTTTCTACACCTTGCGCCAAAAGCAAAACCCACCGATCCTTTTGAATCTGTCTCAGCGGTTGGGCTGAGACAGCTTCCAGTCTCAGCGGCTTTTTCTGTCCCGTTTCAGCGGATCCGCTGAGACAGACAGTTGTCTCAGCAATTTTCTTCTATCTGCAGCTCAGCTGGCCCAGACACCTTCTCTGCGGCCCTTGGCCTTGTCTCAGCGGTTCAGCTGAGACTGAGAGCTTGTCTCAGCGGTTTTGACAGTAAACCTACTGAACTTACTTCACACCTTGGTATGACCTAACCCTGCATGGTCATGAGATAAAATGGGGTTTATCAAATACAACTTGTACTTAGCATTGAATGTGAAGCTTCTTCAAATCAAGGGAACATTGAGGGTCATTTTCCCAACATATAGTACTTGTCTGCGGCAAACCCGCATATACCTCATTCGATACGTGTGCCTCGCACTCATTCTTCTCAGAGGAATTCATAGATGATCTAGACCAAGTGCAGCACTTCGAAGGCATCCATAGGAAGGTGCGACTTTTGGACAGGTCGGAGATAGTATCGTGCGCCAAGTGCAATATGAATGTAGAGATTGGAGGAATACTATTCGAAGCACCAGCGATGCTTTTTAAGATGACAGATTTTGATCTGATCTTGGGCATGAACTGGCTACATTGGAACCATGCTAAGATCGACTGCCTGACAAAGAAAATTGTACTAAGGCATGAAGACTTCGAAGTAATGATCGAAGGTATTAGACCCACCTTCCCCCTTTTATTATCATCTATTAAGGTAGTCAAGGACCATGAGTAGGGAGATGAGGTGTATATGATTTGTTTCAAGATGGCAAAGATGGAAGCCTCCATAACAGATATTCCAGTAGTTAGGGATTTCTCTGATGTGTTTCCAGAGAAATTACACGGACTACCCCCATTCAGAGATATGGATTTGCGGATCCAGTTGGTGCCAGGAGCGAGGCCGGTGCTCGGGCACCGTACAGGATGACACTGAAGGAGTTAGCAAAGTTCAGGACCCAGCTTCAAGAGCTTGTGGATTCGGGATTTGTCAGACCAAGCTCATCACCGTGGGGAGCCCCAGTATTATTTGTGAAGAAGAAGGATGGGTCGCTGTGGCTCTGCATCGATTATCGGGAGCTGAACCGGCTGACGGTGCGGAACACATATCTGTTATCGTGGATCGATGAGTTATTTGACCAGCTGCAGGGAGCTTTCTGGTTCTCCAAGCTCGATTTCAGATCTGGGTACTACCAGTTGCGGATTCAAGAGGAAGACATCCCGAAGACGGCCTTCAGTTCCCGCTATGGATTATACAAGTTCAAGGTGATGCCCTTCAGGCTCACGAATGCTCCCTCTGCATTCATGAGATTGATGAACTGTGTATTCGAGCCCTACCTAGATAGATTCATCATAGTGTTCATCAATGATATCTTGATTTACTCCAGGATGAAGGATGAGCACACCCAACATTTGGCTCAAGTCTTGGGCAAGTTGTGACAGCACCAGATGTATGCAAGGTTTTCAAAGTATCAGTTCTGGCTACAGGAGGTAGCATTCTTAGGACATGTCATTAGTGGGGCCGGGTTGGCAGTGGACCCGACCAAGGTGCAAGCAGTAAGAGATTGGTCACAGCCGAAGATGACCTTGGATGTCCGCAACATCCTAGGATTAGCTGGATATTATCATAAGTTCGTGCATGGGTTCTCGAGGATTGCACTTCCCCTCACGTCCTTGACGAAGAAGGATGCTCCTTTCAAGTCTTGGGCAAGTTGCGACATCACCGTAATAGATGCATTGAGTAGGAGGTCCGACACTTCTGTTTCGGAGCCCCAGATGATGTCCATTGAGTTGGTAAGGATGCTAGAGGATATGCCCATCACCTTGGTTTCCAAGGTAGAACCTAACGTCTATAGGGAGTACATAGCCTCTCTGAGCATCACTTATGATATACGAGATTGCATCAGGACACAGCAGAGGCAGGATTCAGCCTTGAAGCCTGTATTCTGAGCCCTGAAAGGAGGCAAGTCGAAGGATTATTCACTGCGTGACGATATCATTCATTTCTGGGGCCGAATCTATATACCCGCAGGAGGTGGGATCCGAGAAAAATACTTAGGGAGGCACAATACACTCAGTACTCAGTGCACCCTGGGATCTCCAAGATGACGACAGACTTACGAAGGGACTTGTATTGGCCCAGAATGAAGAAGGAGATCGTACCTTTTGTCTCACACTGCGAGACTTGCCAGCAAGTGAAGGTGGAATGAAAGAGCCCATGAGGACTTCTACAGCCATTGTCGGTACCAGAGTGAAAGTTTGAGGACGTAGCCATGGATTTCTTACACTGATTGCCTCGCTCCCACTCCGGGCAGGATTATATTTGGGTGATAGTGGACAGAATGACCAAGGTGGCATGACTCATACCAGTCAGGAAAGATGCTCCAGTCACAGTTTTAGTGAGGTTATTTGTGGAACAGTTCGTCAGGTACCACGACGTACCCAGGATGATTGTCTCAGATCGCGATGGTCGGTTCACTTTTAGGGAATGGAAGGCTGTACATGCATACTTGGGATCTCAGCTCACATTAAGCACCGCTTTCCATCCACAAACCGATGGACAGACGGAGCGTACGATCCGGACTATGGAGGATCTGTTACGCTTGTGCATCTTGGATATGGGGGAGCCCTGGGAGAGGCTGTTGTCCCTGGTCAAGTTTTCATACAACAACAAAAACCACCAGGATAGCATTAGGATGGCACCGTATGAGGCTTTATACGGTAGGAAGTGCCATACACCGCTTTCTTGGGTCCAAGATAAGGATCAGAAGGCACTCAGATCAGAGTACATTGAGGACATGAACGCTCTAGTTCGGATGATCAGGGACAGGATGCTGAAGGCTCAGAGCAGGCAGGCCAAGTATTATAATGCAAGGCATCAGAAAGTGGAGTTCCAAGTGGGAGACATGGTTTATTTGAAGGTACGTCTGGTGCATGGTGTCTCGCGGGTGCGAGGACACAAGAAGCTCAGCCCTCGATTTATGGGGCTCAATAGGATTTGGAGCGGATCGACCCCTTGGCTTAAAGGCTGGAGCTGCCATTGGAGTTGGCAAATTTGCACGATGTTTTTCATGTCTCTTCCCTATAGAGAGCTCTACTTAGGCCGGAGCAGCACATCACTTCCACCTCGGGCCCGGTAGAGTCCGATAGATCAGTCCATTTGGAGCCAATCCGGGTTGACGATGCAGCTGTCCGAGTCCTGCGGAAGAAGAAGATTCCCTTAGTCAAGGTGCTGTGGTCCAACCATGTATGGGATGAGCACACATGGGAGCCTATGGATCTCATGCAACAGCAGTACCCAAGACTCTTCACTTCAGGTACAACCTAAACCTTCTCAAGAACTTACTTAATTACCTTGTGTAAAGAACCCCGTAGACCCGAACTTAAATTTCGGGGACGAAATTATTCTTTTGTTTATTGGGATTTGTAACATCCCATTTCCTACTATACCTCTTAACTTCAATTAGGGTGAGACATGTGGTGAGTGAGGTGAGTTTGGGCTAGGTAGTGACCATAGGATACATTGAGTTAGGAGAACTCATATGTGGTCCCCATAGGATACAGGTCAACTTAGGTCAAAACAAGCTCAAATTAAACTCATACTTGTAAATTGACCCCACTACTATGTCCCTAGCCCCAAAGGAGACTCAGATGACCAAAAGCCCCATCAATTGGTCAACCAATTTGGACAAATTGACAAAAGTCAAAGTTAAGTCAATATAGCCCAATTCAACTCAATAGGGTTCAATTTATACTCATATGGCCAAATTGACCCTACCACTAGATGGTAAACCCTTAAAGGAGTACTATGGACCCAAAAGCCCCATCATGGGGTCATCAATTGCCCAATTTGACAAAAGTCAAACTTAGGTCAACATAAGCCAATCATTCTCTAATAAGCTCAATTGACCCCCAAAACATGAAATTGACCTCACCCCTAGTCCTCGAACATCATAAGGGACTCAATTGACCCAAAAGACACATCATGAGGTCATCAATTGACCCAATTTGACTAAAGTCAAACTTTCCCCAATTTGGTCAAAATCACACCTATTGGCTAAATTAGCCTAATTAGGGCACCACCATGACCCAACCAACATTTGGTGGTGTCAATAGACTCAAGGTAAACATATTGGACCAGTCAACCCACCTAATTGACCAAGTCAACCCTAGGGTCAACCATGGTCAAATAAACCTTAATTAGGAAATTTAAAAGCCCAAATCAAAATCAATTGGGCTAAGGCCTTACCCAAAGCCTATCCAGCAGGCCCATGAGACAAATGACCCCCTAAACACCTCTGAAATTGAATGGAGGAGTTTCATGGATTGAAAAAAGGGAAAATCCCCATTTTGGAGAAGAAAGAGGAGGATTTCATGGGGTGCTTGCCACATGACACCTCCTCCTCATTCCCAAAGGCAGCCAATGCATTCCCCATGCATTGGGACTGGCTTCCCCTTTATTTCCAGCCTACTTCCATGAAGGAGTAGCCTCCAAAATGCCATGGCCGAACCCCCCAATAGAGAAATCCTATATACACTCTCCCTCAGCCCAAGCCAGCTCTTTCATCACCTTCCCCACCTCACAAGGAGTTGATGCGTGTCGGCAAGTGCACCGGTCGCTGTCAAGTAATAAATGTGTAGAGTGGACTCCCCGAATGTCGGTCTCTTGAGGAATGCAGGTTGGGTGAACGAAACGCGTAGCGTGACTCTTGTTACACAAGCAAAACACACATGAAAAAGGGGGGTTCTTGGTTGGGTTTCCTAATCTTAACAACAACAAAAAAAGATGCGGGTCGAAAACACCGCTTCGCAAGGTGAGATGGATGCAACGGCCGCGATGCCGTGCTTCGTGAGGTGGAATGGAGTGTGTTCTAGCGCGAAAGGGTGAGGGTCGTAAACACCTCTTCACAACCGTCGTTAGCTCTTGCTAACACGGAACAAACACCTTGCGTGCGTGTGCGAGTGAGTGAGTGAGAACGGAGTGAATCACATGCAAACCATGAAGAACAACAAGGAAACATTCATTTCAACAAACATCATCATAATATTTGAGTTTACACGGTTCAACGAGTACAATGGAGGAAAGAGGAAAGAAATAACCGATGGTGAAGACTAGCGGCCGTTCACGGCCGGAATGGTAGGTTGTCGGGCTACCTCCGGACTCGGGCGGACTATGCTTCCGGCGTAGAGAGCTGTCACGATCTCCCTACATAGCTCCGTCGTCTTCGACTTCCGGTTCCTTCTTCTTCTCACCGGGCGGAATGAGAGAATGGTTGCTTGGAGGCTTGCGGACGATGGAGAACACTCACGGACAATGGAGGAAGTCTTGGAATGGGTGGAGGAGGCTTCCCCTTGCGTAGAAGATGAAGTGGAGGCGTCCCACGGTGGAGGTCGGCGGCGTACGGCACAGGAACTCCGCTCCCGGCGGCTGATAATACCCTAAAAATCGCAACAGGCGTTTAAATAGGCGCTGGAATAAATACTGCGCACGGTCATTGGCGCACGACCAGTGGTCGTGCGCACTGGAATTCTGCGATCGTGCGCACTGCCTGGGTGGAACCTGCAAGATATGAAATTATAAAATAAAATGTTCGCACGACCAGTGGCGCACGACCGGCGGTCGTGCGCACTATCGTCGGTGGTCGTGCACATTAGATGAAACAGAACTCATAAAATAAATGTTAAGTGCGCACGGACAGTGGCGCACGACCGGTGGTCGTGCTCACTGGAGTTGATGGTCGTGCGCACTTCAACAAACAGAACTCAGAAATTTAATGGCAAATGCGCACGAGTAGTGGCGCACGACCGGTGGTCGTGCGCGCTGGCATTGGTGGGCGTGCGCACTGCACCAAACAGAACTCGTGAAAAGAAGGTTAAGTGCACACGATCAGTGGCGCACGACCAGTGGTCGTGCGCAATAGAACCGGCGATCGTGCGCAGTGTTCCTGTGCAGAATTGCACCGGGAACACTTGCACGACTCCTATTCCAGCACAACCACAGATTTAGCCACTGAAAGTGGCACTTGACAGCACATGAATACTACTAATGACAATAAGCACGAAAATCACACCAAAGTGGGCCTAGATGTGCACCTAGCATGGATTATCAAATATAAACTATAACAAGGCTAAAGTGCGGAGAAATGACTAAATAACGGCCCGGATGAGTCCATAAATGTGTATATGATCAGGACTCATCACACCCCCAGACTTAACTGTTTGCGCGTCCCGAGCAAACGAATCCGGCGGAGTGTGAAAACGATAGTTAACATAGAGAATTACACAAGGGAGTACGGTGCGAAGTAACATACGCATGCGAGTAGAGATTCTAGCAGAAGGAGATTCTAACTGTGCTAACTAATTTACATGAGTATTAAAGTGTAAGTAAAGATTTAGTTATACTCAGTTGGAGAATTATGAAGAATTTGACGATCATGCCCGGTGTGAAAGTGACAAGATACTGAGGCGGGTGTTGCAAAAGATCGGGGCTTAGGAATAACTCCGCTGAAATCCATCAACGTCGCGAACCATACGCTTGCCCGGTCACACTCTCTCCACGACGCTAGCAAACTCGCAAATCAAATCAGTAGGACTTATAGGATTAAAACGGGGCTTAGGTTACGGTATGATATTCAAAGTTAAACACGGCGGCTACGCAACCCAAGTGAGCTAACGGAATGCTGCACCACGCAAGACCAACAACTATGCTCGTGTGACACACCCCCAGACTTATCATGAAAACCAGGTGTGCACACGACCTACTTCACAAATACCAACAGATTGTCCTTTTTTAGCTCGGAAGGATTTTTTTTTTTTTTCAAAATACTCTTTTTTTTTAACATATTTTACTTCTTTTATGTATCCTCCGGTTGGTTCAAAATCAGCAGATAGACTTTATTTCCCTTCATGACACAGTGATTCCACACACCACACAAGTTGAGACTTATGAGCGCAGTTAAAAACATTTTGGTTGCGGGTGTAGGATAGGCTTCAGGCTTTGGTTGATGAAGAGGAGCTGAACAAAGGATTGGTAGGCACAAATTTGGCTTGCAATGGTGAACAAAATGGACATGGAATAACAAAGCTCAAACTAGCCAAAGGGTGGCCTACATCATGTTTAACTCGACGAGTCGCTCTCACCCATGCTTCGAGAGTCGCTTGGGGCAAGTTCTTAGCCCACGAGAAAGGTAAACCTTCCTCCCGACTCGAGCAACACACGACTAGTAATCGCACACACACAACACCGGGTTATCGTCAATTCCATACAAATTCACCACTTGAGTATATTAAATCTAAATTTACGCAGAAATACTAAACATAAATTAGATGCATAAAGAAAATCTAGTTCTACTCAAATTCTACCATAGCATGCGAAGTGACTAGAACACTACATGAGTCAACATCGCACTCCAAATAATAATTCCTGCGTTAACAATCTATTTCACATTCCAACCAAGATAGTTTAAACGGAACAACGACAAAAAGATAAGCACACACTCAAGTGGGTGAAGTGGTGTGTGAAGCATGAAAACAATGATAATGACTGGAATAAATAAGAAACAACCTTCTAGTATGCAGTGCAACTCATGCACAGTGGGTGACAACATACGCTCCCCCAGACTTAATCTAAACAATATATCTAGCAATTGGAAGCAAAAAGAGGGGAGAAAATGTTACCCAATGCTCAGAATTGAGCATACCAGACGATTGGCGTTTACGAACAGGAATAGTCCGCAGCATCCGCACCATCGAACACAAAACCTGCAAGCACAAACTCAAAACAACAAAAGCATATGCAAAAGCTGAACTAAAAGAAGTTAGATAAGGAGAAATACAAAATCAGGAAATCTGGGTTGTCTCCCAGTAGCGCTTTCATTTAACGTCCTTAAGCTGGACCAAATACCTGTATTAGCAGTGTTTAAAGAGTGCAGGAATAGAAAGAGAAATATTCAGAAGCAGTTCACCACATCAGAAGAAACACAAATCAACTAAAAGCGCTCTTATGATGCGCGTCTCCCGTAGCACGTAGGCGAGAGGTGAAGGCTTTAGGGCCAGCACTGGTGTTACCCAATGCTCCCCTAACCTCCGCCATCTTGCCACGGAGAGCGGCAGCACGAGCATCGCGCAGAAGTGTTTCCTTTTTAAGTTTGGCGACAGTCGGAGACTGCCACCGTTGAGAGTTCTCAGATTTCCCCACTTTAGCGGGGGGGGGTGGCGTCACCTCCGGTATCGCGGTGACCACCGGATCGGCCCAGGAGATGGAGCGCTTAGATAGTTTATTACAAGATTCACTACAAGAAGATAAATAATCAGCATCCCTAACTAGATCCAAGTCAACGTTTCCCGAATTGCAGTCTTCCTCCTTCTCGGAGTCGAACTCTTTCTGGAAGTCAACCTCTTCTTCCTCATCTAATTGGAGCTCCTCCTTTCCTCCTTCACTTGTTTCTTGATCATGTATCTTTCCTGCACAGCTTAGAAATTCATCAGAAATAACGAGAGGGGGAGGAGTGGATGTGTCAGCTGTAGCTTCGAGGCGAGTGGGCTGCAGCGCCTTGTTAGGTAGGAGAACACACCCCGTAGCAAAGTCAAGGGTGGCGCCGCTCTCTTTCAAGAACGGCACGCCCAAGATAGGAATGGATTGATTTTCCTGGGGGCCCAACACCTGAAAGTCCGCGACCACAGTCGTCCCCTCAACTATTACTTCCACATTTCTCACTTCCCCCTCAGATTGGATAATAGTGCCGTTAGCGAGAATAAGCGATTTCCTTTCCTCCGTGTTCATCTCAAGTTGTAATCTCGCAACATCTTGCAGTGCAATGACGTTGCGGGAGGAACCGGAATCGCATAAAGCTTTTGTTTCAACCTTATTGATGGAACAAGAAATTACCAACTCACTTGGATCAGTCTCAACCACATCGCCTAGACTCTTCCCTTGATCTATTGGGTTCTTTTCAGTGTTGCTAGGAAGGGTCCCCTGCGACCGCTCGGTTAGCACTTGGGCCAATTGGCCCAACTGCGTTTCCAAGTTACGCATGGATGCAGTTTGATTCACCATATTAGAGTTGGCCGCTTGCATGAACTTCTCCATCATTTCCTCCAAATTACTCTTTTTTTGGATTGGGGGACCTTGGTTATAATCCGGGTGTGGTGGCCTCGGTTGGCTCCCGGAGGCGTAAGCATCGTTTTGATGCTGCCCCGGTGCCCATCGTTGGCCAGGCGCGTTTGGGTTCCACGAGAAGTTCGGGTGACTTCTCGCTCCCGGATTATAGGCGTTATTAAAAGGCGCCCCCTTGGATTGATTTCCTACATAATTAATAGATTCATTAAGAGTTAGGTGCGCGAAATCACCTGCCACGTTGTTCCCTGAGCATTCATACGCGTGGTGGCCTCCGCCTCCACATCCTTCACAAGTAATGATAGCAGCAGGTGGGGGTGGAGAAGGGAGAGAGTCAACCATGAAGAGTCCTAGGCCGCTTCTTGGAGCGTTTCTCCCTGCAGTCCAGAATGTACTGTGGGAGGCAGTGTCGCGCAGAATCCGAAGGGCTTCTTCAGGAGTGTGGTTCATCAAGGTACCACCCGCCGCAGCATCGATCATTGCCCTATAGTTGGGCTCGATCGCAAAGTAGAACGTTTCGACCACATTCCAGGGTTGGAGCTCATGGCCCGGACAACGGCGAAGGAGATCGTTGAGGCGCTCCCATGCTTCAGCAAGGGTCTCTTGGTCCAGTTGACGAAATGTGGCGATCTCCCGCCGCAAGCTCACGATCTTATCCACAGGATGGAATTTAGCAAGGAACTTGGATGCGAGGGCATCCCAAGTTGCAGCAGTCCCGGGCGGAATGGAGTGGAGCCACACCTTTGCTTTGTCGCGGAGGGAAAAGGGGGAACAGTCTCAGCTTGACCGTGTCATCAGCAATCCCCGCGTAGCGGAAGGTTCCGCAAATATCAGAAAATTCTGCCAGATGCAGATGCGGATCTTCGCTGGCCAACCCCGAGAACTGAGCGTTGTTCCGGATGATGTTTAAGATCGCTGGCTTGATCTCAAACTGGTTATTCATGATATTGGGCCCAAACCCCGGATACACACTCCCAGCAGTTGGAGTGGTGTAGTCTCTCATCGTGCGAGGTCGAGGCCTCGCCGCCTCCTGCTCATCTCCAGGCAGATGTTGCCCCTCGTTGGGCACTCTCGCGTCAGCTTCATTCGGGTTTACCTGATCACCCATGGCCGCTTGTACAGCCGCAGCGCACCTTCGCGCGCGAGCAGTTCGTTTGATTTCTGGATCAAAAAGTGCGAGTTCACCTGCGACCTGCCTCTGCATGCACTGTCAAAAACAAAAAGAAAACAAAGAAGATCAAAAACAACTGCTAGTATAACGAGAGTCACAACACAAGACGATACACGCCTGCATTCCCCGGCAACGGCGCCAAAAACTTGATGCGTGTCGGCAAGTGCACCGGTCGCTGTCAAGTAATAAATGTGGAGAGTGGACTCCCCGAATGTCGGTCTCTTGAGGAATGCAGGTTGGGTGAACGAAACGCGTAGCGTGACTCTTGTTACACAAGCAAAACACACATGAAAAAGGGGGGGGGGGGGGGGGGTTCTTGGTTGGGTTTCCTAATCTTAACAACAACAAAAAAAGATGCGGGTCGAAAACACCGCTTCGCAAGGTGAGATGGATGCAACGGCCGCGATGCCGTGCTTCGTGAGGCGGAATGGAGTGTGTTCTAGCGCGAAAGGGTGAGGGTCGTAAACACCTCTTCACAACCGTCGTTAGCTCTTGCTAACACGGAACAAACACCTTGCGTGCGTGTGCGAGTGAGTGAGTGAGAACGGAGTGAATCACATGCAAACCATGAAGAACATCAAGGAAACATTCATTTCAACAAACATCATCATAATATTCGAGTTTACACGGTTCAACGAGTACAATGGAGGAAAGAGGAAAGAAATAACCGATGGTGAAGACTAGCGGCCGTTCACGGCCGGAATGGTAGGTTGTCGGGCTACCTCCGGACTCGGGCGGACTATGCTTCCGGCGTAGAGAGCTGTCACGATCTCCCTACGTAGCTCCGTCGTCTTCGACTTCCGGTTCCTTCTTCTTCTCACCGGGCGAAATGAGAGAATGGTTGCTTGGAGGCTTGCGGACGATGGAGAACACTCACGGACAATGGAGGAAGTCTTGGAATGGGTGGAGGAGGCTTCCCCTTGCGTAGAAGATGAAGTGGAGGCGTCCCACGGTGGAGGTCGGCGGCGTACGGCATAGGAACTCCGCTCCCGACGGCTGATAATACCCTAAAAATCGCAACAGGCGTTTAAATAGGCGCTGGAATAAATACTGCGCACGGTCATTGGCGCACGACCAGTGGTCGTGCGCACTGGAATTCTGCGATCGTGCGCACTGCCTGGGTGGAACCTGCAAGATACGAAATTATAAAATAAAATGTTCGCACGACTAGTGGCGCACGACCGGTGGTCGTGCGCACTATCGTCGGTGGTCATGCACATTAGATGAAACAGAACTCATAAAATAAATGTTAAGTGCGCACGGACAGTGGCGCACGACCGGTGGTCGTGCGCACTGGAGTTGATGGTCGTGCGCACTTCAGCAAACAGAACTCAGAAATTTAATGGCAAATGCGCACGAGCAGTGGCGCACGACCGGTGGTCGTGCGCGCTGGCATTGGTGGGCGTGCGCACTGCACCAAACAGAACTCGTGAAAAGAAGGTTAAGTGCACACGATCAGTGGCGCACGACCAGTGGTCGTGCGCAATAGAACCGGCGATCGTGCGCAGTGTTCCTGTGCAGAATTGCACCGGGAACACTTGCACGACTCCTATTCCAGCGCAACCACAGATTTAGCCACTGAAAGTGGCACTTGACAGCACATGAATACTACTAATGACAATAAGCACGAAAATCACACCAAAGTGGGCCTAGATGTGCACCTAGCATGGATTATCAAATATAAACTATAACAAGGCTAAAGTGCGGAGAAATGACTAAATAACGGCCCGGATGAGTCCATAAATGTGTATATGATCAGGACTCATCAGGAGTCAAGCTAGCTATCTGGAGGCAAGCTTCAGATGCCAGATCAAGAATTAGAGCTAGCTCACCGGAGACCGCCGCCACCATGTTGCACCGCTACAAAACACGCCGCCAAGCCCCCACACATGTCCGTTTCTCCTTCCCTCCCTCTGTGCTAGCATCTAGATCAAATTAGGAGAGAAATCGGGCTCAATTGAGCCCGATCCCATGTAAGATAGGCTGAGAATTCCCTAGCTTTTCTTCTAGCTCGGGATCACCGGAGACGGCTTCTCCGGCAGTCGTGTCGCCGCATGGCGATTGCCACCACCTCAACAGAGGTGGAGGAGGTGGTGGCCGATAGTGGCGGCCAGTGGGTGGCTGGGAAAAGGGCGAGCAAAATCCTCCAACTCGGGTAGATCTGGACCTTTGGCTGGAGGAGGAAGAAAAAATCACAACCATCAATTTCATGCATGATGTCTATAGGCAGACCACATTTGATTAAATGTCGAATTTGTCACATTTATATAGCTAAATGAACTCAATATTTAGGCCACCTAATTTTTATTTAAGGAAAAAGAGCCAGAGATAATAGTTGTAGATCTGGATGTCTACTTTAAGTTGGGACTTGAATCAGCTCATTTGGATCACTGTAGGACCCTGTAGACCAATTTTGGTGGGAATGCTCCTAGGGTAGGGCAGAAATTAAAATATGCATATCTCTTTGATTGTAAGTCCAATGGAGCTGAAATTTGGCCCATGCATGCATATGCCCTATTACTATCATGTGCCAAAAAAATCAGATTTTTAGGAAAACATTTCTCCATGGTTTTGTTCACTATTTAAATTATTAAATTAATGATATTTATGGAGTTGGGTAAATCCAATTAACCCCAAATTTGGGTGGCATGCCTATTAGGTCACTATCTGACCCTAGTTAAAATTTGAGAGCAATTGGAGTGCTGCATGTTGGATTAATACACTTGCATGTCTTTGCATGGTTTATGGTATGGGGCGCCAATAGCCAAAAAAAGAGATTTGGCATTTTTGGCACCCTTGGCTTGATCTTTGCCTCTGATATTTTGGCCACACCTTTCTCATGATATAATAGCTCACCTCAGTAAAAATTAGGATTTTTGAGTGTTAAAATCCTAATTAAGGGACTAATTTAATTTATGCCCCTTTATGTATTAATGAAATTTTTGTAGTTAAAGTCTTTTAGAAAATTATGACACTCTGGAAAAACCCTTGTATTATCAATTTGGACCTCTGAAATATTTTTGTAGAATTTTCCAGTGAACATTTCTTGATTATCATCAAAATTGTGATTTGTTACATTTCTGAATTTTTGATATTTTAATAAGGAAAGTGAGTTTGAAAATTATGAAACTCTGGAACAACATTTGTAATACAATTTCAAATCTCTGGGAATTTTAGTAGAATTACTGGAAGTCTTATACATGGGAAAATTCCATATATTCAATTTGTCACACATTTGAGTTTATAAAATATGCATAGTGTAAACTCTCTGGAAAATTCTGAAATTCTGTCTAGGATGTTTTAAGGTCATTACAATACCATGGTAATTTTCTCAGAATTTTTGAATGAGACAAATTAGTACTTGCTTTTTAAAGTCACACATTCACCCCTTTTATTTTATTTAAAAATTATGATTGCAAATTCTCTAGAAAATGATGAAACTGTGGAAACCATGTTATTTTGCCATTTAATACCTCTGGAAGTTTTATTGGCAAGTTTGGAATTACTAGCATGGTACTTCCTTTGTAAATAAATATATGGCCAATAATTAAAGAATTTTTAATTGAGGTCAAATCAATTGGAAATGTAACAAAACTCCAGAAACTTCTTGAGTTATCCATTATAAACCCATGGTATGAATTGTAACTCAATTGGACATGTTATAGTTAAGGTTGCATCATTGGGGTCAAAACTAGTTCAATTTCCTTTGGTCTGCGAATAGTAGAAAATTGATATAGTGATCAGACCAGAAAAATCACTTATGAACGTAATAAAACTTGGGTTATAGCAGTATTATATCATTTATATCATCCCTTAGAAGTTATGGATTTTTCGGAGAACATTCATACTATAGTTAAGAAATAATTCAAAATCATGTCACACATAACACAAGGTATGAATGGGCATCTATTACCTTAGAAAAATCACGATACTCAGTTGGTATGTTATAATATTCATGGTAAGTCATTAGTGTTGGTTTGAGGATATTTTGACAAAAATATAAGATTTACACAACACCCAGAGTGTCAGAAATCATTTGAGTTGAGCAACGTTCAAAAGAATGTCTGCCAAACGGTAGACATAGAGTAAATTTCATAAATCATCTAAGTAGTAAGAGTAATGATGTGAGTGAGTCCGTGGGAAAGGGGTAGCCACCAATAAATGTAATTGTCCTGGAAAGGTGGATTTGGGCTTCATCCCATCGTATTCCCTAGTACCGCTGCGAGCCCTTCACCGGGTAGACCTCGGGAAGTCCAGGATTCACCTTAAACTTCTAAGTATAATAATAATTAGATAAGAGTAGCCTAATTAAGTGAACACAAAATATGATAAGCCTCATCCCGAGTTAAGGGATGGAATGGTTCAGATGGCTTAGACCTGCGAGCTGGAGGCTCGGGTCGTGATAATTTGCATGTGTATATGAACAAATTAGTGGCGGGCCTTTGGTACTGGGACAGTCATCACACCGATGGTAGTACGTCGACTTAGGAGGGTATGAGGGTTCGAGGGGCCAGTAGGTTGTTTATGCTGTGGTCTGGAGGACAATCCCCGAAAATGCACACCCGACCTTAAAGACTGGTGAGTTCTAGCAAAGAGTACGCAAGACTCTAGAGTGCACCTAGGTTGTGCACAGAGGCGCACAAAGGGTCTAGGCCTGGTAGTGTGTATACTAGCCTAGGAAGTGGAGGCACCCGCTCCACTGCTACTGTAGCCAAAATGGTTGTAGCAGAGAGTGTAGCTAACTCCAAAATTGGGAACGAAAGGTCTGTGATCATAGAGTCATGTGGGTGAGATGCACTTGTATGAATCATACCATAGTATACATATAATAACATTCATAAATATTAGAACATTATTTGTAGATCCTTATCATATAAATTAGTATGAGCTCTTTTATATGATAAGTTATTATTCTGGAAACCTTAACTTATAAGTTTTTATGGGCATTCATATAAGTCAAGGTACTTATGTGATGGTAGTATAGTTATACTCAACACTTTACCTGCGCTGAACTGATTTACTTTACTTATTTCTTTTATTGCTTTACTATTGTTTACCTGCTTATTCTGTTAGCGTAGATCTACTTTTATATATTTATACTGCAGTGTAGATCTACTTCCAAACATATATATATTGCTAGCGTAGATTCCCTTGTCATCTGTTTGTTATCATTCTGCTTTGTTGTCCTCCGCTTCCATCCTCCCACTAGGTTCCTAGGGGTTGTGGGGGGAGGCAAGGATAAAATGACTTAGTCTTTATGACTAACGGTCAGTTATGACCATAGGAGTTCGAGGAGCTGGAGCATCAGCACTACCAGCCAGACGAGGTGGTAGGACCTGAGGAGCAGATACTGCACACTACTTCTACTATGAGACAGGTGCTTGTGGATTGGAGCATATGTTGCTCCCGCTTGGAGTGTTATGAGAGAGAGTGATTGTACCATTATTTACATTTTAGATATGTACCGGGCGTAAGCCCTCACTCTATCTTTGCACTTATGTTGGACTATTTCTATTTCATTTTCTTGCATTCTGTGATTGTGGACTTATTCACTTTTATATGTTCTTCTACTCTCAATTGGCCTAAAGGCTTGAATGATCGTACTAGCTAGCAGGATCGGCATCATGCGGTGATGACTAACCCATGAGTTGGTGTCATCTGTAAGGCAGCTGTTCTGGGCATAAGACCCGAGTAACCCTCCTACTAAGGGGGAGGGTGGGGGGGGGGGGGGGGGGGGGTCTTACACATATAACAAGTGCACCTTTTTGTAATGGCCTCCCCAATATACAACTTAAAAGGATGACCGCTGACACCCCCAGTATCCAGTTCAAAAGGGTTCAGCCTCAACCGTTCTGCAGACCGTGCACCCATACTCCTCCCTGTCTCACCACTGGGCACAGTGGGTTGTTGGTGGCCGCAACCACCCTTTTCATGAGGAATGTTTCTGTTAAGCGACAACGCAGGGATTTCCCAGGAGTTCATCCATCCTGTGACTACTCCAGCCTAAGCACGCTTAACAATGGAGTTTTTCCATTCCTCATCACCAATTGATCTGTAGCTCAATTGGTGATGAGGAATGGAAAAACTCCATAGTTAAGCGTGCTCAGGATGGAGTATTCATGAGATGGGTGACCTCCTGGGAAGCACTACGCTGCCGCTTAACTAAACCATTCCTTATGAAAAGGGGGGCTGCGGCCTCAAACAACCCACTGTGCCCTATGGTGGGACAAAAAGGGGTTGGGGTGCACGGTTTTCAGACTGGTTGTGGCTGAACCTTTTCAAGCTGGATGCTGGGTGTGCTGGAGTGTTGGGAAAATGATCCTCAATGTTCCCTTGATTTGAAGAGGCTTCACACTCAATGCTAAGTACAAGTTATATTTGATAAACATCACTCTATCTCATGACTATGCAGGGTTAGATCATACCAGGGTATGATGAAAGTTCTGTTGGTTTGCTGCCAAAACCGCTGAGACGAGCTCTCAATCTCAGCTGAACCGCTGAGACAAGGCCAAGTGCCTCTAAGAAGAAGTCTGGGCTAGCTTAGCTGCGGATAAGGAAAATCCACTGAGACAACTGTCTGTTTCAGCGGACCTGCTGAGACGAAACAGACCCAATCGCTGAGATAGTTTCAAAAGAACTAACGAGCTTTACTTTTGGCGCAACACCTGTAAAGCAAGAAGGGATATTCCAATCTCTCCCATGCTGTGTCAGGAGGACATATAATAACCGTTGAAAGGCAGGGGAAGTATAAAAGAATCAATTAGGGCTTTGTAAAAAGGACTCTCTCTCACACACTCAAATGTAAAAACATTACTATTCCATTGATGGCAGCCAAGAAGCTTTCACTTCCTGTTTCCTGAAGCTGCAAGAAGAGAATAGATTGCTCCTCTTGATCAAATCATGATAGAGCAAGTTGATCCTCACTCCTTCTCTGAAGAATAGAATTAGAAGAATCAAGGCTGAGGACTTTGGACTCATCCAGATTCAAGACAGCTACTGCAGTTGTCCAGCAACAGAAGACAAAGTGTATTCCATCTTCTTTTGTTAATCATACATTCTTGTTCAGTAGGAACTTAACAGTTCTGAGTTGCAGGGCATCTTTGCCTGAGTGTGTAGGGCTATCTAGTCTGATAAGTAGAGCTGTGTGTTCAGCTTGAGTGTAGGATCATTGGCTGATCTGAGGTAGGGCTGTTAAGGCTGAGGTAGGGCTGTTGAGCCAGAGGTAGGGCTATTAAGCCTGAGGTAGGGCTGTTGAGCCTGAGGTAGGGCTGTTGAGCTTGAGGTAGGGTTTGAGAAAACCTAAGAGATCTTGAGGGATCTGTGTTGTAAGCTCTTGGAGCTGAGTTTGGAGGTGTTGGTCTTGTCTAACTCATTGTTAGAAAGGTGAAGGGGGAAATAGGACTACTCAAGACACCCTGTCTTGAGGAACCTCTATAAATCTTTGTGTGTTTTCTGTGCTGGATACTTTACTAATCTAAAATCAGAAAACAACTAGCCTAAAATAAAAGAAACCTATTCACCCCCCTTTAGGTGGATAAGACTACATCCTAAACAAACTATGAAGAGCTGTATGATGGGGAGGCCGTTACAGTTTGCAACTTCCTTCTTAAAGCGCTACATCCCATCAACCACAAGGTTGGCTTTTCAAAGGCAGTTTCTGTGGTTGGTGCAACGTGACATGATTATGGTCGAGTGTCTGCTGGAGTTCACTCATTTGGGTTGTTATGTGGGGATGACCATGGCTGATGATGAGGAGAGGGATAACCTCTTATATAAAGGGTTGAGAGACAACCTGAGGAATCCACTCATAGATTTGAAGAGCGCAAGCTTTAACGAGTTGGTTGAAGCTGCTAGAATGTTGGAGATATACTTCGAATGAACTCAACGCCAGGAGGGTTTTTTGTTGAAGCAAGGAGAAAGGAAACCATCTTAATCACAATGGAAGTCCAAAGGAAACCTGTGAAGGAAAAATCCTAATTTCTTTAGGACTGGTGAGAGAAACAATGATGTTTCTGGTGAGTTCCGTTCGAAGGGACCATGGACATGTTATAAGTGTGCCAAGCTTGGTCATATAGCTCGATACTATACCGAAGGACATGGGCTAGCGATGAAGCAGGAGCAGTAGGTGCGATCGGGCCTCGAATTTATGTATAAAGGGAAGGCGGCGGAGCCGAGCGCTTCACATTTTCCTCCGGTGCAGCCTAAAGTTTATTATCTCGGGAAGCAAGAGGTGATTCGTCAACCCGACATGGTGACAGGTACAAAATTTTTAAATTTTATTCGATAGTTTTAAATTCATTTGTCCTTTTGAAGTTTGTGACCACCTATGCTTGTTGTACACATGTTTAAGCTTCATACTAGTGTTCAAATTTTCCGTTAAATTGTTATTCGAGGCGGGCGCGTCATATTCTTTTCTCATTGATAACTTTATCCAGAGAATTGATGTTGAATTCAACGAGGTGGAGTTGGATCTGAGCATACAAATTCTGAACGTGTCTTTCAAGACCACCAGGAGAAAAAAGTGCATCTTGATGAGAATAGGTGATCTTGACTTCGAACTAGAGGCGACAATTCTACCTCTATCAAAGTGCGATGTGATCTTAGAGATGGAGTCACTTGCAGACCGAGCTAATATCAACTGCTTGTTGAAGGTGGTGACCTATAGAAGCGAATTTTGAGTTGAGGTCAAATTCGAGGGCCTGAGCGGAGTAGCTTGCTCCCTAATTTCTGCTATGCAAATTTTGTGTGCGGTAAAGCAAGGAGGCGAGGCGTTCGTGGATTTGTTGGAGAGTCACTCCACAAATTTTGCAATTAGCGAAGTGCCAGTGGTGGCAGAGTTTGAAGATGTATTTCCTAATGAGCTTCCGGGTGCACCTCCTCAAAGAGAAATTGATTTCACGATCAAATTGGCACCCGGTGCGAGGTTAGTGTCGCATGCTCCATTTAGGATGGCACCATTTAGGTTGTGCATTGATTACTGGGAGCTAAACAAGTTGACCATCAGGAACAAGTATCCGATCACACAAATCATTAATCTATTTGAACAGTTGGTTGGGTCGACAGTATATTCAGAGCTAGACTTGAAGTCGAGTTAATACCATATGAAAATTTGGGAAGAAGACATTCCAAAGACAGCTTTTGTGATGAGGTATGGACACTTCAAATTTTTGATGATGTCATTCAGGGTTCATGGATGTGATGAACAGGGTGTTCAGGCGATACCTAGATTTGTTCGTAGTAGTGTTTATCGACGACATTCTTGTATATTCAAAATCAGATGCGGAACATGAGACTCACTTGAGATTAGTCTTGCAGACCTTGAGGGAGAACCGACTTTATGCCAAGTTCTCAAAGTGCGAGTATGGATCGAAATGGTGGCATTTTGGGTCATGTGATTAGTGGCAATGGGGTGGCGGTGGATCCGACAAAAATTGAAGCCATCAGAGATTGGCATGTATTGAAGACCATTGCGGAAGTCAGGAGTTTCCTTGGACTAGCTGGTTATTATAGAAGGTTCGTGGAGAAATTTTTGCGGATAGCTTTGTACCTCACCTCTCTCACTCGTAAGGATCATATGTTTGTTTGGACGCCGGAGTGCAAACAAGCATTTAAAAATTTGAAGTAAAGGTTGATGTCTGCTCCTATCCTAAGTCTTCCTAGTGGGACTGAAGGATTTCAGATTTTTAACAATTCTTCTGGTTGCGGTTTGGGTTGCATGCCTATGCAGCATGCTAGCGTAATTGCTTTTTGTTCAAGGTAGATGAAGCCTCATGAGAGGAATTACCCCGTTCATGACTTGGAGTTGGTGGCGGTAATTTTTGAGTCGAAGTTGTGGAGGCACTACGTTTACAGTGCGAAGGTGGAGATCTTCACAAACCATAAAAGTCTGAAGTATCTGAATATGCAACAGAATGATCTGAATATGTGGCAACGCAGGTGGGTCGAGTTCCTTGGGGATTACGACATAGAGATTCACTATAAGTCAGGCAAGGCGAATGTTTTGGCCGACGTGTTGGAACGTGCGTTTCACATCTCTTGGTTTGAGAATAACAAATCATAGTTTGTATTTGATCATCTTTGTTTTAGATATAGTGTGCATCTTTATAGGTGTGCAAACTTATATGATAAACAATCTCTGTGAGCTACCGTCTACACTAGAGATACCACCAGGCGCTAGCTCCTTTAGTACTTGTCGACTAGAAGGATGTCAAATAGAAGGATATCGACTAGACTGATTTTGTCGACTAGAAGGATATTGCCTAGACTGATTTTGTCGACTAGAAGGATATCAACTAGACTACTTGTGTCGACAAGAAGGCATATTGATAAGATAGAGCTACTGCCGGCATTAGCGATACCGCCGTGCGCTAGCTCCTTTAGCATTTGGCGTCTACAGACAAGGACTAATGGATGTCGACTAGACAACTTATTTCAACTTGAAGGCGTATCGATCAGATAAGTTAGATGACTACCGACACGCATTATTTCTAATGCGTCGCGCTACCTTGAGTTACACATCATCGATCAGTGTGATATACACAAGAAAATTGATGACATCCGTACAAGGAAAGTCTCTACTGCTCGCGTTAGCACTTCTGCTCTGCACTACCAGATGATCAGAAGAAAAGCGCAGTTGCCTTCCTTTCTTGGAGTCGGACAACTAGGAAAAATGCATACATGGAGCCTATCACCTGCGGTATCACTACCACAAACGGCAGCTTACTTAAATGCCATATAAAAGTTTTTTTCTCTTTCTCTCTTTTGGGAGATTGAGATACACATGGGAATAGGTTTTCCTTGCCATTTATGGAGCAAGCAGCCACCATCTAAGGAGAAGAGAGATCATGCACACTCTTGAACAAGGAAGAAGATCGATGGCAATCGTGATGCGTAACATTTAAGATGTGATCCAAATATAATCCGATAAGGCAAGTGTACCTATCATTCTATATTATAGGATTTAAGAAATCTAGTGTCGTATTCTTTCCGGGTCGTTGAGTACTTCTACCCACAAAGAAGAGCTATTATTTTATCGTTCAAAAAGTGGGTTTTGTTTCGGAAAATGATTATGAGCGATTCAACTAAGAAGAAATTTGATAATTAAGAGATTAACATTTGATCTAGAATCCATTTGGAATAAAATAGATATTTATAAAAGATAAATTCGCAAAGCTCTTAATGAAATTTCTTCGATCGTGGAGGTTCATAAAACATGATAGCACCTCTCTCGAGGAATACTACAAACTAACCTTAGGTTGATCGATTAACACCCCTCGATCAGTCGAAACCCCTAAGCTTCTATAAGCGGTGAACCCCACAATTGGATTTGACTTCAATCTAGAAGATTTATGTCGTCCTCTCTCAAGTAGTGCATGCAACTCCTTTTGTCTTTGAGCGATCTCCTGATATGCATGGATCTCTCGATCAACTAGAATACAAATCTTAAATTGAATGTCATATTCGGTCATATGAAATCAAAGCAAAGTAAATCAAAGATAAATCAAAGTTAATTAAAAAGTGAGCTTGCTAATTTAGAATAATTCAAAACTTATTTTATTTCTTTTCAAAGTTCATCATGACTAAGTGCTAAATGAAGTTTAGCTACTCATCATGATGATGGGAATACAAGTAGAGGTAGAAGAAAACATAATTCAAAGAAATAAAAATAAACAACAAACACTTGAATTGAAATTGCAAAAATTAAACTTACAATTTGAAATAGAAACTAGCTAGAACATGAAATCAGCAAAGCAATGCTGAAAAAAAAACTCCAAAATCGAACTACCCATGCTAATGGATGTTGCTGCCTTTTATATCTGAAAATTGGGGAGTCACGCCCTTGGTCACTCATGTGTCTAAGGGCGTGTCAGGGAATAGCTGCCTTCTTCAAAACCCCGAGAATGTTGGGAAAGAAACTGCCAAAATCGATGTAACTCAACGTTACTCGCCCTCAGACACGGGCGTGTAACTGGGCTTGTCTACTAGATTTGGAACGGGCGCGAGCTGGAGTAATTGGCTACCATTTTCGCTATTAATCAGGCATCATGCACTCTGGTCACGAGCATGATCAAGATCGTGTAATTTTAAAGTGAGCCGGTGGTAGTTTCTGGATCACGGAGGAAGTCGTGGCTGTGACACTGAGTCACACCCTCTAGTCATAGGCTTGGCCGAGGGCATGTAATTTTAGATGAACTGGCAGGAGTTCTAGTTCATGGGTAGCATCCTCGTCGTGACACCTGAGACACATCGTTAGGTCACGGGCGTGTAAACTGAAATTGCGCTGGAAGCAGTTTTATCATTGATGGAATGAACATTGTCGTGACAGGTGTCATGCCCCTAGGTCACAGGTGTGAGCTAGGGCGTGTAAATCAGATTTTTGGCAGAAATGCTTCAAATTTCTCCTGATCATGGCTATTAGCTCCAATTTGCTATTGACAACTCAAAAATCCCTGAAAATGAAAATAAGTAGATTTTAGACCATTATTATTACAAAATAAACAAACAACTAATTATTTAATACATAAATAATATAGTAAATTAAAGATAAATAATGTACTATCAAAGATCTCCATCGAGTGTGAATGTGAATGTGACTCTGAAGACGATTGAGAGCACAAGAAATGATAATCTAAAGCGCCAACCTCTCTCCGCCTTCAGAGATAATATTTTTGAGGGAGTAATCATTTCTTTCTAGATCTATTGTTTCATCTTTGTAATACCTTTTCTTCTACTTTAGTATTTTGTGTGACGTGAAGAAATCATTCGGGGAGGACGTCAGATTGGGGGGGGGGGGTATTTCGTGATTAATCATCCGGGGTGGACGTCTAGACCAGGGAGATCTAGCCTAGGCTCAAAGACCTTCTAGGGGAGAAGGGAGAGATCTAACCGGTCCTTGGGGGAGGGTCATTATAGAAAACCCAAGAGCTTTTTATTCATCGCTTTCAATATCCGAAGTCATGGAGATAATATTTATGTAATCATAACTTTCATTTTAATCATCTAATGAAATCATGTTTTTATGCTTTGAAATTTGTGTGCAATCTCTAGTTACAACTGAGAGTAACTTGCTTTCCTGAAATCGTAATCTCGTAATCACTGAAATGATCACCTTGAAAATCGAACGAGGTAATCTCCAATATTACAGTTTATGTAAGATACCGCTGGCGGTAACCCTACCGCTTCGTGCTAACTCCTAGAAAGCATATACCTGCAAGAAAAGATTTAAAATCTCATATTTCTAATATAAACCTAATTCAACCCCCCTCTCCCTCTAAGGTTGGTCACAGATCCAATAAGTGGTATCAGTGGTAGGTTGCTTCAAAAAGGATTAACATCCTGAAGCAAGATGGCCGATCATAATCATGTTTTCCATGAGGAATAAGGAGTGAGTTGACCCACACTATTTTTGGGTAGCGATTACAATCACTAGAGGACACACATGAGAATATTTCTTATGATGCAAGACATGGATGTATGGGCCATGGTAGAAAATTGATACACTGCACCCACTGTCATTGTAGGAGATCAAAGCTTAGTGAAACCATGAGACAAATGGGATGATACAAATAAGCGTCAGCGCACCAATAATGCCAAAGCCATGAACTCATTATTTTGGGCGTTAGATAAGAGTGAATTTAATAGAATCTGCAATTGTGAAACTGCTTATGATATTTTGCATTTATTGGAATTAACTCATGAAGGTACCTCGCAAGTGAAAGAATCCAAGTTGTTTCAACTGGAATCTAAATATGAACAGTTCTGCATGGAGATTAGCGAGGAGGTAGATGCTATGTACACATGCTTCTCCAAAATTGTCAATGCCTCGAGGTCACTTGGAAAGACGTTCTCGAATGGAGATCTAGTAAGGAAGATTCTTTGATCTCTTCCTCCACAGTTCAACCCGAATGTAACTACAATAGCAGAGTCACACGACATCAACACACTAGAGATAGAATGCCTCATTGGGAATCTAAAAACCTATGAGGTGGAGCTGATGATCCAGGATAAAGAATATCCCAAGGAGCCCAAGAAAGAGGGTCTCACACCGAAGACTTCTAAAGAAAAGGAGGTGGCAGAGGAGAAGGATGATGAATAGATCCTCTATGTTCAAGAATTCAAGAGGTTCATGAGAAATCTAAAGAGGTGTAATAACTTCCGAAAGTTCATGAAGAATGGTACTAAGGGAAAGAAGAGTTGGAGTAAGCCACTAAAGGTGACAAAAAGTGACGGGGAAAAATACACCCCGAAGTGCTTTCATTGTCACAAACCCAGACACTTCAAGAGGGAGTGTCCAAAGTTTCCTAAAGAAGAAAAGGAGAAGAAGAACCGGGGTAAGGAAAAGAAGGTGTTAAAGGCGTTAACATAGGATGACACATTGTCCAATGAATCGAGCACCACTAGTTCAAGCAGCGAGGAGGCAAATATTTGCTTTATGGGGATGCACCAACAAGAATCTGAATGCGTCGTTGGATGAAAGCCTCTCAAAAACTTCCTCCTCAATTGAAGAGAATAAGGACTTGGAGAAAAGGCTTCAGATTTCCTTTGGCGATATTCAAGATGGAAAGAAACAATCTACAAACAGGTGTGTGATGCCTGTCACAAAAACACCACTTTAAAAGCTAGAATCCATGACCTGAACAGTGCTATTCAAAAATTCGGAATAGGTCAAAAATAACTAGATATGCTGCTGGGATTTTAGAGTCATAGATCAAGCTCGGGCTGAGTTATAGTAATGCACAGTTACCGCCGAGCACTAGTACTATTACCGGCCGTAGCCACTTTCCAGCAAATAACAGGAACACAAACACGAAAAAGAAAAATATATCTGTGAAATCTGGAAGGTTATCTCCTTCTTCCAGAATGAGCCCTCCCAAAATGCAAATGGTGGCATCCACCGCATACACTAAGTGTTTTGAATACAAAAGGTTCGGTCACACTTCTGGCTCATGCATGAAGAAAGGATCTAAGATTGTAACACAAATCTGGGTACCAAAGTCTTCTACCTACACCATGGGTGGAACAACTTCGGTAACTCGTTCTTTACCCTAATTTTTTTAGGTGTGTTGGCATGCTAAGGACAAGGAGAATGTGTGGTACTTGGACTCTGGGTGTTCCAAGCACATGATGGCAGATGAAGAGGTGTTCCTTAGCCTGTAAAAGAAGAAAAAAGGCATGGTGACATAAGGCGAGAACAACAAAGGAAGAATATTGGGTGTCGGCACTATAGGTAGCAAACGTTTTTCAATTTCAAATGTCTTATTTGTAGATGGTTTAAAATAGAATCTTATTTCTATTAGTCAACTATGTGATATTGGCTTTAATATCTTGTTTGAAACCACTACAAATTCATGCAAAATCATAGACGTTTACTTATGCTTCGATTAGAATTGGGAGTTTTCGACATTTTACACTAAAATCGTAAAATCCAAAACTATTTCAATATTTTTCAAAACACTTTGTGGTAGTTGATGCCCCTATCTTAGAAAATGATAATCAAGAAAAATCCAAACAAAAACTTTCAAAAAGCATGTTTTCTAAGCGAAATTCAAAATCTCTATTTGCTAACGCCGCGCGGTAGCATTAAAAATTGAATTTAATTTTTTTTTTCTGTTTTGCATTTTTTCTGCCAGAGAAGATCAAAATACTAATACGCTCTTAATATAAATCTACATTTTCTTTTCAAAAATCTATTTGTTTTCAAAAATATTCAAAAATCAAATATAAAATTACAAAATAATTCCAAAAACACAAAAATATATTTTCACTTGCTATTCCTGTTTTGTATTTTCTTATAAAAAATCAAAAACCATAAAACTACTTAATTTTCATTGCCAATATCAAGGATGATTAGATTATATCAATTAAAGAATAAATACAATGTATAATTTAATTGTCAAGTTTCCTAAAACATTGTTTTAGTTTGTCATGCCTTGAAATATATCTTATTATGTTCAATAAAATTGAATGTAGACAACACGTGTATGATTGTTTAGCATGCCTCTAAGTATGAGTGATGTTTTATATTGATAATCATTCATTCACTTACACATTTTGATAATCTATATGTGTTGTTAATCTTAGTCTTGCATGATTGTGTAACATAATAACATAATAATTAAATTGCATAAATAAATTACATACATAACTTTGAATTATATCTTGCAATTCTTTGTCTTGTCATACACTTTTCATTTGAGATTTGTGATTTGTGATTTTAAAATTAAACTGAAATATTTGCAAAACAAGTGAATTTAGAGTCCTTTGTCACCAAAATAAAAATCAAATAAAATATGACAAGGATACTCCACCAAGCACTATTCACCCTCCTAATAAGTCTTAATGAGGATTGTGAGGTTGTGCACAATGGAAATGATTGTAAAGTGTCTTGTGCAAACAATCTTATTCACCACTTCTCTTAGTACACCAGATCACAATGTTAAATCTACATTAAAAAGAGTAATTGTGATCCCCTATGCACTACTTCATACCCTGATAAGTTTTAATGAGTTGTGTGTATGAAACACCTTGGTAGTTGTACTTTTTATTATTTATGTGCATTGAACATTTGTGGAAGTAAATTTATTTGTGAACTTTAATTTTGTGATGATTTCATTATATATGTCATGTGTTTTGTTTAACACACCTGTATTCTTTATCAAACACTGTTGTACACTTCATTATCCTATATAACACTTTCACTCATGAGAATTGGATCATAATGCAAATCTACACAATTCTCTACAAACTTTAGTAACTGCACTAGATAGAAAGCATGACCGCTACAATGTTTAGTTATACTTGACATGCAAATTAATGTACATTGTAGTTAGTATCTCTTCTTGATATTTCTTCATCATGCTTGCATTATGTAATGAAATAACATTTCTTCACCTCTATTTGAAAACATCTTCTACTTGAACTTCACACGTATTATACTTTATGCTAACTTTGATCTAAAAAGGATGTTTATTTTGAAAATGATAATGATATTTATTCCGCTGTGCTTACTACTTATACTTTATAATGATTATTTATCTTCTCAACAGTGGCACTTATAAATTAAAACTTCTTTCTCCTCTCTACATAGAACACTATCAAAACATATTGAAAATTTCATCCCACACTCTTTTGATAATTCCAAAAGGGGGAGAATAAACTTGAAGAAATCTATTAATTTAGGGGGAGTACAATAGAAAACTCACAGGAAACATCTATGTAGGGGGAGCATCCATATATGGGAGTATATACGTTTTATCATGCTTATCATTTACTGCACTCTATATAACCACCACTATAATTACAATTGATTTCTTCCTAGAGGTTTTGTTATTATCAAAAGGGAGAATTTGTTGGAATATGCATTCCACATCTCTTATTTTAAGAATAACAAATCCTAGTTTGTATTTGATAATCCATGTTTTGGGTATAATGTGCAGGTTTACAGGTCTGCAAACATACATGGCATGCAATCTATGCGAGCTACCGCTGTCATTAGCGATGCCGTCAGGTGCTAGCTCACTTAGTACTCATCGATTGCAGATAGAGCCTGTGGATATTGACTTGAAGTCATATCGACTAGAGGATATTGACTAGACTATGTTTATCGACTAGAAGGATATCGACTAGACTACTTGTGTTGACAAGAAGGCATATCGGCTAGACAGAGTTTCCGCCGGCATTAGCGATACCACTGGGTGCTAGCTCCTTTAGTAAATGTCGGCTGTAGATAAGGACTAGTGAATGTCGACTAGAAGGCGTATCGACTAGATAAGATATATATCTACCGCCGCGCGTTACTGCTAATGCGTCGTGCTACCTTAATTTACACGTTAGTGATCCGTCTGCTCTGCGTGGGAACATGATGGTAGTCATATAAGGAAAAGTCTATACCGCTCGCGTTATTACTACCGCTCTGCGGCAACGCTTGTTTTCATTGAAAGAGCAGTTACCTTCCTTACTTGCGGATGGCCAGCTGTACATGCCCCAAATTTACCTCATCTACCACGTCGTGGTAGCACTAGCACTCCACGCTACTAGATGATCAGAAGGAAAGCGTACCTGCCTTCCTTACTTGGAGCCAAAAAGCTGGGAGTAAACACGTATAAGCCTACCGATGTGCGCTAGTACAACCACCGGTGGTAGTATACTTAAATGCAATATAAAAGCATTTTTCTTTCCTTCTTTGGACAGACACACAAACGCACGAGAATAGGTTTTCCTTGCCGCCGCTAGAGAAAGGAGCCACCATCCAAGGAGAAGAGAAGAGAGAAAGTGCACCCTCTTGAACTAGGAGGAAGATCTTTGTAGAGCACGAACATGAACTTTAATCTAAAGACGATCGAGCGCACAAGGAACAATAATCTAAAGCGTCGACTGATGAGTCCTGATCATATACACTTTTATGGACTCATCTGGGCCGTTTTTCTAGTCATTCCACTGCACTTTAGCCTTGTTTTAGCTTATATTTGTTATCACTTGCTATGTGCACTTCTAGGCCCGTTTTGGTGTTATTTCTTGTTTATCTTCATCATTAGCTTTTATGTATTGTTAAGTGCCACCTTCAGTGGCTAGATTGGTGGTTGTGCTGGAATGGGAGTCGTGCAGGTGTTCCCGGTGCAATTCTGCACAGGAACACTGCGCACGATCACCGGTTCTATGGCGCACGACCACTGGTCGTGCGCCACTGATCGTGTGCACTTAACCCTTTTTATGAGTTCTGTTTGGTGCAGTGCGCACGACCATCTACGTTAGTGCGCACGACCACCGGTCGTGCGCCACTGCTCGTGCGCACTTACCATTTAATTTCCGAGTTCTGTTTGCTGTAGTGCGCACGACCATCAACTCCAGTGCGCACGACCACCGGTCGTGCGCCACTGGTCGTGCGAACATGTTATTTCATAATTTCTGTCTTTGCAGGTTCCGTCCAGGCAGAGCGCACGATCACCGAATTCTAGTGCGCACGACCACTGGTCGTGCGCCACTGACCGTGCACACTGTTTAATTCCAGCGCCTATAAATTCCCTGCTCGCGATTTAGGTCGGGGACCCCGCCGTATTCCGCCGTTTTCCGCCTGGTTTGGTCCGACTTTGCCCCTCCATCGTCGCCCACCTTAGGGAGGATCTCCGGGCAAGCTTTCAACGCCAAATCTTCGCCGGAGTTTCCTCTCGGCCTCCTCCTTCATCCAAGAGCTCCAAAGGAAGACCTAGCCACCATCTCCATCGAGCAAGAGGAAGTTTGCAACCTCCACCGGATCGTCACACGAAGAAGACGGGTCCATTGGAGAGTCGTGACAGCTCTCTCTACCCCGGACGTAGTTGTGGACCGAGCTTGGACGCGGATTGACAACCCGGCGATTCCAACCGTGAATCTTCAACGAGCCTTCGAATTCGGTCGATTTCTTGCTCTATTCTTCTCTTATTGATGTATTTGTAGCTAGATCAAACATTATGATGAAGTGTGTTTTGATTATTAGCATTTATACTTGATTATCTATGTGACTTGGGTATTCTTGCTTATTATTTTGAGGTGTGCCGTGGTGTGGTTTGTTGTTGTGTTGTGCCGCACTAGCAATTGCTAGTGGCGTGCTTGTCGAAGAGGTGCTTGCGACCCTCATTCCGTTAGCCTACTCGTCCACCTGCCTACCGAAGCGTGGCATCGCGGCCCGTATTCCATCCCGCCTAACGAAGCAGCGCGCTCAAGGCCTGCATAGTTCGATCCGTTTGCCTACTCGTCCATCCGCCCTTGCGACGCAGCGCGCTCAAGGCCTGCCTAGTCTCCATCCCGCCAAGCAAAGCATTGCATAGCGGCATTGCATAGGAGTAGTTGATAGCTTTTATTTTATTTTCCAAAAGCCAACCCAACTCCCCCGCATCCCATCCGATTTTAGGACTTCAATCTCAAGTCCTTCCTCGAAACCTAACTCCACCTTACTGTGTTCCTTGAGAGATTCGATACTCGGGGATTACTCCTCGTTTTATATTACTTGAACGATCGGTACACTGCCGTTTCGTGTCGCAGTCGAGCTACCGCCTATAGCGGTGTGTGAGATTTGCGCCATCAAGTTTTTGGCGCCGTTGCCGGGGAACACAGTCGTGTGAGTCTTCTGGAGAGGGAGAATCTGAGAGAGAAGCCCTTTCATTTGTAAATTGCATCCTTTAAATTTTATTTCTGTTCTTTTTATTCCGCTTTCTTATTTAATATTAGGTTGCTTTAGTAATTTCTGTTTGGTATAGTGTCTGCATAATAGCATTCTTATCTTGAATCGTATTATTTTTACACTATGTGGGCACATCTCAATATTCGTTGCCGTTGGTGTAGAGATACTTCTCACTCTAGTGATGAATGCCCTATGGAGGATAGTAGGCATAGTTCCTGCAGCCCAGCATATGGAGCACCGACTTCATCTGGTACTTCATATGGTGCGCGTAAGTCTTATGGCTACTCTGCTGAGCCTTTACCGTCTTACTTCTTTTCGGCTCCAGCCCCCGCTGTGCTAAAGAAGCCCGCAAGGCAGTGCCAGTTTTGTCGGAGCACTGATCACGCCCTGAAGGATTGTGCTGCTTTTCATCACCAATTGGATGAGGATGGCGAGCCGGATATCCGGATCGTCCCGAATCCTAACTCTGGCGGCACACCTTCAACATCCGGTTATGTGTCTTTGTCACCTTCACATCTTGAAGGGTATGGCATGGACACGGTCACTGGATGTGTGGCTGATCTGGGCACCGACATTGCTGAGCCTATTCTCCCAGTGCATCCACCACCTCTAGTGGATTCGATTCTTTGTGAGGAATCGGTGCTCGACTTTTATCCGAGCACTACTCCTCTCCCTGTTGTGCATACTACACTCATCTCTGACGACATTGTTGATGATGTGTCGCAGGAGGAGGCGGTTGATCTGAGTGTTGTGCCTATTCCTATGGAGGAGGACAACCTTCTAGGTGAAGAGGAATTTTCCTCAGCACCGGTGGAGGAAGTCCAAATCCTAAGCCTGGCCACCGTTGATCCCGCCGAATCTTGTAACATTGATGACAATGCAAACATTATTTTACTTCCCCAACCTAATGGGAGTGAGACCGGGACCACTCCCCCGATTTTTGATTATTTATGTTCTTCATCTTGTTTATTTCTTGATCCCCTTCCTTCATCTGAGTCTGTGCAGGTTGATTCTTCACAGGTACTTCAGGAGGACTTGGAGCGTTTTGCTCAAGTCAATGATGAGAGCATTCTCTCATGTGAGGAGGTTTATTCCCCCTCCGTAGAGGAAGCTCCACTCATTGCCTTCTCCTCCTGCGGACCTGCTGCAGACGATACCTTGCTGGGCAAGGATAGTTTTGGTAAGTTGAGTGAGGACCAGGCCTCCTCCTCTTCTTACTTTCTTTTCCCTCTACCTGTGATGGGCAGGTTTCATCTATATTCGGGTAGAGGCGTGACTGTTCTTTCTCCGTATAGGTACCCGCTACCTACACGCATAGTAGAACAGTTACCTGTCCACTTTTCTTTTCATAGGCCCATTAGCTAGAACTGTACAAATGCTAAATAAGTCATGCTGGGATGACAATAACCCCAGTATTTATCTTTCTTTTCTGCATTTTTATTTCATCTAATCATGTTTAGTTAGTAATATTTCTTTTCAGTTTTCTATCTCCTTGTGTTTCTGCGGAGCTGACCCCTGCAGGTATCTTTTCTGGATGGCGGATGCTGCAGCTTAGTCGTGGTTTAAACGCCAATCTTCTGGTGTGCTCATTTCTGAGCACTGGGTACTCTCTTTCCGTAGCTTTTTCTGATTTTCATGTCATATATTCTGTGGATTGTTTAGTTTAAGTCCGGGGGAGAGTAGTTTTGTTTACCCGCTCACGTGCACTATTGCACTGCATGCTAGAAGATTTCATTTAAAATGTTTTGTTTATTTTCATTGCACACCACATCACCCACTTGAGCGCGTACTCATCTGTTTGCTTGCTCTGTTGTGAATTTAATTCTTCTGCTTATTTGGGAAAGTCTAGGTGATGGCTTAGGACTATGTAGCAGAGTAAAATGTTGACTCTAGTAGTGCTGCTAGTCGAGTGCTCGGTTGCATAGGAATTTGTGTAGGTTAGATCTCTCTTTATACTATGGTTTTATATTTTTCTCTATTAGTGTAAATGTTTTTTTTACTCTACTCAAATGGTGAATCCGGTGTGAATCAAACGGTAGCGTAGGGATGTGTGTAAACGATCGCTAGACTCGTATTGCTTGAGTCGGGAGAAAGGAGAATCTTTCTCGGTGGCTAGAACTTGCCCCAAGCGATTCTTGAAGCATGGGTATACGGTTAGTCAATTGTGTGAATGTGATATAGGCCATCATTTTGACCCGGTTGAGCCTTTGTGCCATTCCTATCATCATTTCCTCGCTAGCCCAGTTGTGCCTACCCCATTCTTTTGGTTCAGCCCCACTATTGTTCACCAAAGCCTAAACTCCAATCCTAGTCGCACACCCAAAAAGCAAGCATTTTGTTTAAATTTCAAATTGGTGGTGTTGATTGTGGTAGTACATTGTGAAAATGTGGTTGTGCCTCTTTGAAAATTTGCTGAAATTGTTAAAGAAAGAAAAAGAAAAGAAGAAAAAGATTTGAAAAGAAAAAGAAGAATGAAAAGTTTAATTGAAAAAATCTGTTTGAGATTTATATTTGGGAGTAGGCGGTGCACACACCCATGCGTCTAAGTCCAAGTCTGGGGGTGTTGTGTACCCGCATGTTTGTGTGGTGAATGAGGATAGTTTCCTGCATTAGCTCATTTGGGTTTAGTGCTTTAGCCGTCGTTTTTATCTTTGTTTTTTTCCTCACCTAAACCCAAGCCCCATTTAAAACTTAAAGTCCTATTGATTCACGCATTTGAGCCAAACCAGTGCCGTGGAGAGAATGTGACCGGGCAAGCCTATGGTCACCGACACCGATGGATTTCGGTGGAGTTTGTCCGGCATCCCGATCTTGGGCAATGCTCGTCTCAGCGTTTAGCTTACTTTCTCCATATGCATGACCGAACGATTCACCGATGTTCACCATTTTGAGTAGTTGTAATATGCTTTTACTCTTTTAGAAATATATAAACTGTTTATATAATCAGAAATCTTCTCTACTATTCTTCTTATGCACGTGAGCATGTGACTTCGCATGGTACTCTGTATTGTAGTTTTAAGCCATCTACTGTTCTTTCCTAGTTCGCTTAGAATTTGTTTGCTCGGGACGCGCAAACAGTTAAGTCTGGGGGTGTGATGAGTCCTGATCATATACACTTTTATGGACTCATCTGGGCCGTTTTTCTAGTCATTCCACTGCACTTTAGCCTTGTTTTAGCTTATATTTGTTATCACTTGCTATGTGCACTTCTAGGCCCGTTTTGGTGTTATTTCTTGTTTATCTTCATCATTAGCTTTTATGTATTGTTAAGTGCCACCTTCAGTGGCTAGATTGGTGGTTGTGCTGGAATGGGAGTCGTGCAGGTGTTCCCGGTGCAATTCTGCACAGGAACACTGCGCACGATCACCGGTTCTATGGCGCACGACCACTGGTCGTGCACCACTGATCGTGTGCACTTAACCCTTTTTATGAGTTCTATTTGGTGCAGTGCGCACGACCATCTACGTTAGTGCGCACGACCACCGGTCGTGCGCCACTGCTCGTGCGCACTTACCATTTAATTTCCGAGTTCTGTTTGCTGTAGTGCGCATGACCATCAACTCCAGTGCGCACGACCACCGGTCGTGCGCCACTGGTCGTGCGCCACTGGTCGTGCGAACATGTTATTTCATAATTTCTGTCTTTGCAGGTTCCGTCCAGGCAGAGCGCACGATCACCGAATTCTAGTGTGCACGACCACTGGTCGTGCGCCACTGACCGTGCGCACTGTTTAATTCCAGCGCCTATAAATTCCCTGCTCGCGATTTAGGTCGGGGACCCCGCCGTATTCCGCCATTTTCCGCCTGGTTTGGTCCGACTTCGCCCCTCCATCGTCGCCCACCTTAGGGAGGATCTCCGGGCAAGCTTTCAACGCCAAATCTTCGCCGGAGTTTCCTCTCGGCCTCCTCCTTCATCCAAGAGCTCCAAAGGAAGACCTAGCCGCCATCTCCATCGAGCAAGAGGAAGTTTGCAACCTCCACCGGATCGTGACACGAAGAAGACGGGTCCATTGGAGAGTCGTGACAGCTCTCTCTACCCCGGACGTAGTTGTGGACCGAGCTTGGACGCGGATTGACAACCCGGCGATTCCAACCATGAATCTTCAACGAGCCTTCGGATTCGGTCGATTTCTTGCTCTATTCTTCTCTTATTGATGTATTTGTAGCTAGATCTAACATTATGATGAAGTGTGTTTTGATTATTAGCATTTATACTTGATTATCTATGTGATTTGGGTATTCTTGCTTATTATTTTGAGGTGTGCCGTGGTGTGGTTTGTTGTTGTGTTGTGCCGCACTAGCAATTGCTAGTGGCGTGCTTGTCGAAGAGGTGCTTGCGACCCTCATTCCGTTAGCCTACTCGTCCACCCGCCTACCGAAGCGTGGCATCGCGGCCCGTATTCCATCCCGCCTAACGAAGCAGCGCGCTCAAGGCCTGCATAGTTCGATCCGTTTGCCTACTCGTCCATCCGCCCTTGCGACGCAGCGCGCTCAAGGCCTGCCTAGTCTCCATCCCGCCAAGCGAAGCATTGCATAGCGGCATTGCATAGGAGTAGTTGATAGCTTTTATTTTATTTTCCAAAAGCCAACCCAACTCCCCCGCATCCCATCCGATTTTAGGACTTCAATCTCAAGTCCTTCCTCGAAACCTAACTCCACCTTACTGTGTTCCTTGAGAGATTCGATACTCGGGGATTACTCCTCGTTTTATATTACTTGAACGATCGGTACACTGCCGTTTCGTGTCGCAGTCGAGCTACCGCCTATAGCGGTGTGTGAGATTTGCGCCATCATCGACTACTCACCACCTCCAGAGACAATATTTTGAGGGAGCAAGCTTTTTCTTTCTAGATATATAGTTTTATCTTTATAATCTCTTTTATTCCATTTAATATTTACGTGGGACGTGAAGAAATTCTTAGGGGAGGACGTCAGATTCTGGGGGGGGGAGGGGATTCCATGATAAATCATCCGGAGAGAACATCTAGACCGGGGAGGTCTAGCCTGGGCTCGATGACCTTCTGGGGGAGAAAGGAGAGATCAACCGGTCCTCAGGTGGAGGGTCGGTATAGAAAACCTAAGAATATTCTATTCATCGCCTTCGATCTCCGGTGTCATGGAGATAATGTTTTTGTAATTGTACTCTCATTATAAATCTTTGTAATGAATTATTTTTTCCATGATTTGATCTTAATGCTCAATCTCGAGTAATACTGAATACCGTTTCTTCACTGAAATCACAATCACATAAATGATTGAAATAGTCTCTTGTGCGAAACGAACAAACTTTACTCCCAAGAATAAGATCTCTGGAAGATACCGCCGGTAGTAACACTACCGCCCCGCACTAGCTTCCAGAGAACGCAGTTCTGCAGTAAAAAAGTTTAAAAATCTCGTATATCTAATGTATACCTTATTCACCCCCCTCTAAGGTTGGCCACATACCCAACAACGTGTAGAAAATAAATTTTTGGTTTCTATACTGGCTCTCACCAAGAGATGGTTGGCCATATCCTATGTCTCCCTAGATTGGCCTCAGGCCGACCCTAGACCTAATCCCTAGATCTAGTTGCCTAACTCCTAAGGCCGATTCCTCCCTAAGTCGCACACAAACCTAGTCGCCAACACGGAAAAATTTCTCTACCATCACATAAAAATAGTCACCAAAAGAAAAGAAAAAGTATAAGATAAGAGAAATAAAATTTCTGCAGTATAAACTCCCTATAGAGAAATTTGAAAGCGATGCTGAAGGTACGAGAGAGACTGGAATTACAATCGTGTTCGTGCTTTGTGTAGAATGAGCATTGATGAACCCCGCATTCAAGTTCTCATTTGGACCTTCAAGATTATTGTAGGGAGTACTCTGGATGTCAGGGACGAGGATTCATATAAGTATCTTCGGAGTTGTGGTATCTCTTCTTGATATTTCTTAATCATGCTTGCATTAAGTAATGAAATAGCATTTCTTAACCTTTATTTGACAACATCTTTTACTTGAAATTCACACGTACTATACTTTATGCTAATTATGATAAAAAAATAATGTTTATTTCTACAAATGCTAATGATATTTATTCTGTTATGCTTACTACTTATACTTTATAATGATTATTTGTCTTCTCAACAAGTAGCACTTATCAATTAATTTTTTTTCCTCTTTACATAGAACACTATCAAATCATATTGCTAAATCTCATCCCACCCTCTTTTGATAATTCCAAAGGGGGAGAATAAACTTGAAGATAAACTCGAAGAAATCAACTAATTTAGGGGGAGTACAATAGAAAACTCATAGGAAACATCTATGTAGGGGCATCCATATAGGGGGAATATATACATTTTTTTACGCTTATCATTTACTGCACTCTATATAAACACCGCTGAATTTGTTATTTGATAAGTACTTTTCATGCTCATCTTTTTGTATAATTTCAATACTATTTTAATACGAATTTATGTAATTTATATGAATTATCTCTTTTAATTTGTTTCTTTTCACTTCTATGAGCTAACTTAAGCTCATTTTATGTTTTTTAGGGTTTCTGGGCACTATTGAGAAAATCTCCAAAGTACATGCCCAAGGGCACGACCGTGACCACGGGCGTGATAGCCCAAGATGTGTTCCATACATGCTGCCGCCACTCCGGGCTCATTCCATGAAGATTCCCCAAGTACACGCCTCAGGTCACGGGCGTGACCAAAGGGGTAACCCAATGTCACGGCCGCGACCCACCGCCAGCAGCAAAAGCGCAATGCCACATCAATTAAAATTACATGCCCTCGGTCACGGGCGTGACCAAGGGCGTGTAACCCCAATTTGAAGCCTATTTAAAGCCAGCTCCACCAGAAGTTCAAGAACGAATTTTGGAGGCTCATTCCTGCATTTCTCTCTTTGTTTTCATGTTTTTCTTGTAATTCTCTTTCTTTCTTGCAATTGTAATTTCAATTAAATAGCTTGTAACATTCAATTCCTTAGTTTTTTTTTCGCTTTCGCAATCAATAAAATATTTCTTCTTATTCTCTTACTCTCCTCTTCTTTCATAATGCACTCTTTTATTTTTACTAATTTCTCTATCTCAATGAGTAGCTAAATTTCTATTAGTACTCGATCGAGATGATCCAAGGAATGATATTCACAATGAAGTAATTAGATCTTCTTCTTCTCTTTTTTGAAATGCTTAAGATTTACCCTTAATTTTATTGAAGTGGGATTATATTTTCGATATATAATTCTCATTCTTGTTTTCATAATTTAGTAGTCGAGAGACTCATAATTCGAATTGATCACTTAAGGATAAAGAGAGTTGATTGCAACCTTGAGAATGGATGACATAAATCTCCCGGATTGAAGTCAAATCCAATATAGGGGTTCACCATGTTAAAGCTAGTTTTAGGGGTTTCAATTATAGAACAAGAGTTCGGTTGATCAACCTAAACTCAGTTGAACGTATTCTCGAAAGAGGTGCATTTAGAATTCAGGAACCTCCACGGTCGAAGTAAATTTCTTAAGAGAATTAGAGTTCTTATTTCTTCTTTTATTATTCCACGGTGATTTGAAGATCGAGGGCTAGTATTTTAACTCATCGTTTAATCTTTATTTTAGTTTCCCTTTTGCAAAACATATCCAAGTTTTAATTGATAAAATAATAGAGATTTTTCAAAGTAAAAATATTTAACCGCCCCGAGTTTAGTACGACCTTGGTTTTTATAAACCTATACTACTTTTGATACGATACACTTGCCGTTGTCGTTTGCGGATGTAGTTTCAGCTATCATCACTATCAAAATGGGGAGTTTGCTAGAACGTGTGTTCTACATCTTTTAGTTTGAGAATAAAAAATCATAGCTTGTATTTGATCAATCTTTGTTTTGGGTATAGTGTGCAGGTTTACAGGTGTGCAAACTTACAGGACATACAGTCTCTGTGAGCTGCCGCCGCATTAGAGATACCGCCAGGCACTAGCTCCTTTAGTACTTGTCGACTAGATGGATATCGACTAGAAGGAAATCAACTAGACTAATTTTGTCTACTAGAAGGATATCGAATAGACTGATTTTGTCAACTTGTAATGCCCAGGGATGACCTACCCCAGTTCAACCAGAGGGAATGCTGAACTGGCATGTTACTGGGCTGCAGCCCAAGCACCCCAACCCCTCTCCATCCACAGGCGGGTTGTTGGTGGCCACAACCTCCCTTTGGTTAGGCAAACTCGATAGTTAAGTGTGCAGCACGAGTACTTCCTAGGAGGTCACCCATCCAACACTACTCCAGCCTGAGCATGCTTAACTATGGAGTTCTTCCACTTCTCATCACCAACTAAGCTGCATCTCAATTGGTGATCAGAAGTGGAAAACTCTATAGTTAAGCGTGCTTGGGCTGGAGTAGTATTAGGATGGGTGATCTCCTGGGAAGTCCCCGTACTGCCCACTTAACTATCGAGTTTGCCTAATCAAAGGGAATCTAAAAACCCATGAGGTGGAGTTGATGATCCAGGCTGAAGAATATCCTAAGGAGCCCAAGAAAAGGGTCTCACCCCGAAGACTTCTAAAGAAAAGGAGGTGGTAGAGGAGAATGATGATGAATAGAGCCTCTATGTTCAAGAATTCAAGAGGTTCATGAGAAATCTAAAGAGGTGGAATAACTTCCGAAAGTTCCTGAAGAATGGTACTAAGGGAAAGAAGAGTTGGAGCAAGCCACCGAAGGTGACGGAAAGTGACGAGGAAAAATACACCCCAAAGTGCTTTCATTGTCACAAACCCAGACACTTCAAGAGGGAGTGTCCATAGTTTCCTAAAGAAGAAAAGGAGAAGAAGAACCGGGGTAAGGAAAAGAAGGTTTTAAAGGCATTATCATAGGATGACACATCGTCCAATGAATCGAGCTCCACTAGTTCGAGCAGCGAGTATGCTAATATTTGCTTTATGGGGATGCACCAACAAGAATCTGAATGCGACGCCAGTGTCCATAGCGACACTAAGGTAACCCCTTCTTCTTATGAAGAATTGTACGATTTATATGAACGCATGTGTGATGAACTAGATAAGTTTGCAACCTCTACCGGATCATGACACGAAGAAGACGGGCTCATTGGAGAGTAGTGACAGCTCTCTCTACCCCGGACGTAGTTGCGGACCGAGCTTGGACGCGGATTGACAACCCGGCGATTCCAACCGTGAATCTACAACGAGCCTTCAGATTCGGTCGATTTCTTGCCTTGTTCTTCTCTTATTGATGTATATGTAGTTAGAGCAAACATTATGATGAAGTAGTACTTAACTTTATTTGCATTTCTATACATTTCATGTCTATGTGAAATACTTTACTGTTTGAGTTGCTTGAGGTGCGCCACCATCCATCCTCCATCCCGCCGTCACGTTCGTGTGCCGCACTAGCAATTGCTAGTGGCGTGCTTGTCGACGAGGTGCTTGCGACCCTCATCCGTATGCCTACTCTTCCATCCGCCTAGCGAAGCATGGCATAGCGGCCCGTGTAATCCATTCCGACTCCGCCGGTGCGAACCATTCCAACCGCTTGCCTACTCTTCCATCCGCCTAGCGAAGCGTGGCATAGCGGCCCGTGTAATCCATTCGCCCAACGAAGCAGTGCGCTAAAGGCCTGCACAGTTCGACTCCGCTTGCCTACTCGTCCATCCGCCCTTGCGACGCAGCGCGCTCAAGGCCTACCTAGTCTCCATCCCGCCAAGCGAAGCACTACATAGCGACATTGCATAGGAGTAGTTGTAGTTGTTTTCTTTTATTTTCCAAAAGCCAAATCACCCCGTTTCCGCATTCCATCCGACTCAAGGACTTCGATCTCAAGTCCTTCCTCGAACGTTAACTCCACCTTACTGTGTTCCTTGAGAGATTCGATACTCGGGGATTACTCCTTGTTTTATATTACTTGAGCGATCGGTACACTGCCGTTTCGTGCCACAGTCTTGCTACCGCCTATAGCGGTGTGCTAAGATTTGCGCCATCAAGTTTTTGGCGCCGTTGCCGGGGAACACAGTCGTGTGAGTTTTCTGGAGAGGGAAAACCTGAGAGAGAAGCCCTTCCATTTGTAATTGCATTTCTTTGTTTTATTTCTTTTTATTCCATTTTCCTGTTTTAATTAGGTTGCTTTAGTAATTTTTGTTAGGTGTGGTATTTCGCACAATAGTGTTTTTCTATTTGAATCGTTTTATCTTCGCATTATGTGGGCACATCTTAATATCCGTTGCCATTGGTGTGGAGCTACCTCCCACTCTAGTGATGAATGCCTTATGGAGAATGGTGGGCATAATTCTTCTCGCCCAGCATATTGAGCATTGACTTCGTCTGATACTCCATATGGTATGCGTAAGTCTTATGGCTACTCTGCTGAGCCTTTAACGTCTTACTTCTTTTCGGCTTCAGCACCCGCTGTGCCAAAGAAGCCCGCTAGGCAGTGCCAGTTTTATCGGAGCACAGATCATGCCCTGAAGGATTGTGCTGCTTTTCGTTGCCAATTGGATGAGGATGACGAGCCGGATATCCGGATCGTCCCGAATCCTAACTCTGGCGGCACACCTTCAATATCCAGTTTTGTGTCTTTGCCACCTTCACATCTTGAAGGGTATGGCGTTAACACAGTCACCAGATGTGTGGCTGATCTGGGCACCAACATTGCTGAGCCTATTCTCCCAGTGCATCCACCACCCCTAGTGGATTCGATTCTTTGTGAGGAATCGGTGCTCGACTTTTATCCGAGCACTATTCCCCTCCCTGTTGTGCATACTACACTCGTCTCTGATGACATTGTTGATGATGTGTCGCAAGAGGAGGCTGGTGACTTTAGTGTCATGCCTGTTCCTATGGAGGAGGACAACATTCCAGGTGAAGAGGAGTTTTCCTCAGCACCGGTGGAGGAAGTCCAAATCTTAGGCATGGCCACTGTTGATCTCGCCGAACCTTGTAGCATTGATGACAATGCAAACATTATTTTACTTACCCAACCTGATGGGAGTGAGACCGGGACCACTCCCCCGATTTTTGATTATTTATGTTCTTCGTCTTGTTTATTTCTCGATCCCCCCTCTTCATCCGAGACTGTGCAGGTTGAGTCTTCACAGGTACCCTAGGAGGATTTGGTGCATATTGCCCTAGTCAATGATGAGAGCATCCTCTTATATGAGGAGGTTGATTCCCCCTCCGTAGAGGAAGCTCCACTCATTGCCTTTTCCTCCCGACACCTCCCTGTTGACGACACCTTGATAGGCAAGGATGTTTTTGGTGAGAGTAGTGAGGAGGACTCCTCCTCCACTTCTTACTTTCTGCTTCCCCTACATGTGAAGAGCATGTATTTTTATTTAGGTAGGGGAGTGACTGTTCTATCACCGTATCGGTACCCGCTACCGACACAGATATTAGGCCAGTTACCTGTCCAATTCTCCTTCCATACTCCCATTAGCTAGAACTGTACAAATGCCAAATAAGTCATGCTGGGATGACAATAACCCCAGTAGTTATCTTACCTTTTCCTGCATTTCTTATTCATCTTGTTTAGTTTAGTTAGTTGTATTCATTTTAGTTTGTCTATTTTCTTTTGTTTTTGCGAAGCTGACCCCTGCAGGTTCATCTTCGGGATGGAGGAAGCTGCTCTTTGTCTTGGTTTTCATGCGTCTTCTGGTATGCTCATTTCTGAGCATGGGTAACTTTTCTTCCCCTTGTCTTTTATTCAATTTTCATGATTACATCATTTGTATCTATTACATAGATTAAGTCTAGGGGAGAGCCACATGTTGTTACCCGCTCACGTGCACCTTTTATTTGCATACTAGAAGCATTAATTGTGTTATGATGTTCATTTGCACCGCACACCACTACTCCCACTCGAGCGTGCACTTAGCTGTTGTCACGTCTTGAGCTGAACTCATTTCTTTTTGTGTGATTTGGAAAATCATTGTGCTGGCTTAGGATTGTGAGTAGGAGTAAAATGTTGACTTCGATAGTGCTCCTAGTCGAGTGCTCATGTCTCACATAGAAATTAGTGTAGATTCAATTTCTTTTTATGCTTTTAGTTTATATTTTTCTATTAGCGTAAATATTGTTTACTACACTAAAAAATTGGTGAATTCGGTGTGAATCAAACGGTAGCATAGGGATGTGTGTAGACGTTCGTTAGCCTCGTATTGCCCGAGTTGGGAGAAAGGATTATCTTTCTCGGTGGCTAAGTACTTGCCCCAAGCGATTCTTGAAGCATGGGTATACAGTTAGTCAATTGCGTGAATGTGATATAGGCCATCATTTTGGCCCGGTTGAGCCTTTGTGCCATTCCTATCATCATTTCCTCGCTAGCCCAGTTGTACCTACCCCATTCTTTTGGTTCAGCTCCACTATTGTTCACGAAAGCCTAAACTCCAATCCTAGTCGCACACCCAAAATGCAAGCATTTTGTTTAAATTTTAAATTGGTGGTGTTGATTGTGGAAGTACAATGTGAAAATGTGGATGTGCATCTTTGAAAATTTGCTGAAATTGCTAAAGAAAGAAAAAGAAAAGAAGAAAAAGATTTGAAAAGAAAAAGAAGAATAAAAAGTTTAATTGAAAAAATCTGTTTGAGATTTATATTTGGGAGTAGGCGGTGCACACACCCATGCGTCTAAGTCTAAGTCTGGGGGTGTGGTGCATCCACGTGTTTTATGGCTACTTGGATAGTGTTATGCATTTGCTCATTTGGGTTTTTGTGTTCTGAGCCTTCATGTTTATATTTGTTTACCTCACCTAAACCCAAGCCTCATCTAAAACCTTAAGTCCTATTGATTCACGCATTTGAGTTAAACTAGTGCCGTGGAGAGAGTGCGAACGGGCAAGCTTATGGTCACCGACATTGATGGATTTCAATGGAGGTTGTCTCGAGCCCCGATCTTTGGCAATTCTCGCCTCAGCGTTCAGTTTACTTTCTTCCTATGTACGACCTTATGATTCACCGTGATTCACTTTTTGAGTAAATGTAATATATAAATACGCCCCTAGAAAAGTATAAACTAATATGTACAATTAGAAATTTTATCTACTATATTTTTACGCGCATGAGCATGCGACTTCGCATGATACTCCGCTTTACAATTTCTATGCCAGCTGTGTACTTTTCTCAGCTGCTTGAGGAATTCGTTTGCTCGGGACGCGCAAACAGGTAAGTCTGGGGGTGTGATGAGTCCCAATTATATACACATATTTAGACTCATCTGGGCCATTTCTCTAGTCATTCCACTGCACTTTAGCCTTGTTTTAGCTCATATTTGTCATTCTATGCTAGGTGCACTTCTTGGCCTATTTTGGTGTGTTTTATGTTTGTTCTCTTTTGATGGCCTTATCGTAATGTTGAGTGCCACTTTCAGTGGCCTGATTAGCATTTCTGTAGGAACAGAAATCGTGCAGGTGTTCCCGGTACAATTCTGTACAGGAACACTGCGCACGATCACTGGTTCTATTGCGCACGACCACTGGTCGTGCTCCATTGATCGTGCGCACTCAACCCCCGAAATTTGAGTTCTGTCTTGACCGAACGCACGACCACTTACGATAATGCGCACGACCACTAGTCGTGCGCCACTGGTCGTGCGAACATTATATTTTATAAATTTCTTACATTGCAGGCTCCGCCCAGGCAGGCGCACGATCACAGGATTCTAGTGCGCACGACCATTGGTCGTGCGCCACCGATCGTGCGCACTATTTATTCCAGCGCCTATTTAAAGACCTGCTCGCGAATTAGGTCGGGTTTGTTGATGCCAGTCCGCCGTTTTCTCGCGCCAGAGCCCCGATTTCGCCCCTCCATCGCCGCCCACCATCTGGAGTTGCTCCGGGCTTGTTCTTCATGCCAATCTTGAGCCGGAGCTTCCTCTCGGCCTCCTCCTTCATCCTAGCGCTTTAAAGGAAGATCTAGCCGCCATCGCCATCAAGCAAGAGGAAGTTTGCAACCTCTACCGGATCGTGACACGAAGAAGACGGGCTCATTGGAGAGTAGTGACAGCTCTCTCTACCCCGGACGTAGTTGCGGACCGAGCTTTGACGCAGATTGACAACCCGGCGATTCCAACCCTGAATCTACAACGAGCCTTCGGATTCGGTCGATTTCTTGCCTTGTTCTTCTCTTATTGATGTATATGTAGTTAGAGCAAACATTATGATGAAGTAGCACTTAACTTTATTTGCATTTCTATACATTTCATGTCTATGTAAAATACTTTACTGTTTGAGTTGCTTGAGGTGCGCCACCATCCATCCTCCATCACGCCGTCACGTTCGTGTGCCGCACTAGCAATTGCTAGTGGCATGCTTGTCGACGAGGTGCTTGCGACCCTCATCCGTATGCCTACTCTTCCATCCGCCTAGCGAAGTGTGGCATAGCGGCCCGTGTAATCCATTCTGACTCCGCCGGTGCGAACCATTCCATCCGCTTGCTTACTCTTCCATCCGCCTAGCGAAGCGTGGCATGGCAGCCCGTGCAATCCATTCGCCCAACGAAGCAGTGCGCTCAAGGCCTGCACAGTTCGACTGCGCTTGCCTACTCGTCCATCCGCCCTTGCGACGCAGCGCGCTCAAGGCCTGCCTAGTCTCCATCCCGCCAAGCGAAGCACTGCATAGCGGCATTGCATAGGAGTAGTTGTAGTTGTTTTCTTTTATTTTCCAAAAGCCAAATCACCCCGTTTCCGCATTCCATCCGACTCAAGGACTTCGATCTCAAGTCCTTCCTCGAACGTTAACTCCACCTTACTGTGTTCCTTGAGAGATTCGATACTCGGGGATTACTCCTCGTTTTATATTACTTGAGCGATCGGTACACTGCCGTTTCGGGCCGCAGTCTTGCTACCGCCTATAACGGTGTGCTAAGATTTGCGCCATCACTGGTGTCCAAGAGAAGAAGGAATAAAATTTTCTCTAAGTTAATTTTTTGAGAAAACAGGTTACTTCTCGAGAAATCCAATTGATTTCTCGAGAAGTCCTTGCGAGCTCTCGAGAAATCCTTCTCAGTCCTTTATTTCAGATTTCCAAAGCTTTCTCGGCAAGTTTTAAATTTCTCGAGAAGTTAAAACTGTTTCTCGAGAAATCTGTCTGTCTCTCGGAAAGTCTTTCTCGTCTGCACAGTGAAGTTTTTCAGAACTTCGTTTTCCTGAGAAATCAATAGTTCTCGAGAAGTCCATTCATTTCTCGAGAAATCATTTATCTCTCGAGAAGTTTATCTCAATACTTCAAAAATCCTTCTATGTCTTTTCTCGAGTAGAAGCTGCCATTTCTCGAGAAGTTCTGTGTTCTAGAGAAATTTTATTTTCGTCCTTTTAAGTGGTTTTCGATCTGTTTGACGGGACATTAATTCTTTCTGTCAGAAGTGACGGCTCATTTGATTTCGTTTAAGGTTAATCCTACCTTATTTCATGCCGTTAAAGTCCTTAGCTATATAAGGCTCTCTTTTAAGGATTAATCAAGTATCAATCATTCTAATCATTAACCCTAATCTCTATTTGATCCGAAAGAATGAAAAAGTGCCGCCGCCTGTCGCCATTGCTGGAGATCGATCTGATGTTCTGAATCTATTGTCTCCAGTGGAAGAAAAGGTTCGATTGATCATTGCTCCATCGTCTACTGTATCTATTGGATCAAGTTGAATCGTAGAAGGTCAGATCTGAGTTGTTTTCAATTCTTCCTCATCGACAACAAGTCAAAGTTATTCAAGCCTCAAGAAGGAAGAAGATCTCTCAGGATTTTCAGATCTGTTATTATATTGATAAGTATTGTATCAATCTCTATTTACATTTATTGTAGGAGAGGTTTTTCTCCGAGTTGTAGGAGAGGTTTTTCTCTGAGTTGTAGGAGAGGTTTTTCTCTGAGATTGTAAGACAGATTTTCTCTGAGTTTGTAGGAGATTTGTCTCCGAGTTGTAGGAGTGTTGACTCCGAGATTGTAGGGTCATTCTTGATCCAAGTTATAGTGAAGTAGTCAAGTCTAGCTATGGTTCTAGATTGGCGAGGCCGGCAAGTGGAGTACCCAAGAACGTGGAACCACTATAAATTCTTTGTGTCATTTGTGTTTGTGATTTGGTTTCTGTGCGTTCTATTTTATCAAGTTTTTAATTCCGCAAAAGACGCAATTATCACCTATTCATCCCCGTCTAGGTGATTTAGGTTGGCAACTAGATACTTCAGGGGAATATATACATTTTTTACGCTTATCATTTATAGCACTCTATATAAACACCGCTGAATTTGTTATCTGATAAGTACTTTTCATACTCATCTTTTAGTATAATTTTAATACTATTTTAATACGAATTTATGTAATTTATAAGAATCATCTCTTTTAATTTGTTTCTTTTCACTTCTTTGAGCTAACTTAAGCTCATTTTATGTTTTTTAGGTTTTCTGGGCACTATTAAGAAAAACTCCAAAGTACACGCCCAAGGGCACGGGCATGACCAAGGGCATAATACCCCAAGATGTGTTCCAGACTTGCTGCCGCCACTCCGGGCTCATTCCATGAAGATTTGCCAAGTACACGCCCCAGGTCACGGGCATGACCAAGAGGGTAACCCAATGCCACGGCCGCGACCCGCCGCCAGCAGCAAAAGCGCAATGCCACGTCAATTAAAATTACATGCCCTCGGTCACGGGCGTGTAACCCCAATTTGAAGCCTATTTAACGCCAGCTCCACCAGAAGTTCAAGGATGAATTTTGGAGGCTCAGTCCTGCATTTCTCTCTTTGTTTTCATGTTTTTCTTGTAATTCTCTTTCTGTCTTGCAATTGTAATTTCAATTAAATAGCTTGTAACTTTCAATTACTTAGTTGTTTTTTCTCTTTCGTAATCAATAAAATATTTCTTCTTATTCTCTTACTCTCCTCTTCTTTCATAATGCACTCTTTTATTTTTACTAATTCCTCTATCTCAATGAGTAGCTAAATTTCTATTAGTACTCGATCGAGATGATCCAAGGAATGATATTCACAATGAAGTAATTAGATCTTCTTCTTCTCTTCTTTGAAATGCTTAAGATTTATCCTTAATTTTATTGAAGTGAGATTATATTTTCGATATATAATTCTCATTCTTGTTTTCATAATTTAGTAGTCGAGAGACTCATAATTCGAATTGATCACTTAAGGATAAAGAGAGTTGATTGCAACCCTTGAGAAAGGATGACATAAATCTCCCGGATTGAAGTCAAATCCAATATTGGGGTTCACCACGTTAAAGCTAGTTTTAGGGGTTTCAATTATAGAACAAGAGTTCGGTTGATCATCCTAAACTCAGCTGAACGTATTCTCCAAAGAGGTGCGTTTAGAATTCGGGAACCTCCACGGTCGAAGTAAATTTCTTAAGAGAATTAGAGTTCTTATTTCTTCTTTTATTATTCTGCGGTGATTCGAAGATTGAGTGCTAGTATTTTAACTCATTGTTTAATCTTTATTTTAATTTCCCTTTTGCAAAACCAATCCAAGTTTTAATTGATAAAATAATAGAGATTCTCCAAAGTAAAAATATTTAACCGCCCCGAGTCTAATACGACCTTGGTTTTTATAAACCTATACTACTTTCGATATGGTACGCTTGCCGTTGTCGTTTGCGGATGTAGTTTCAGCTATCATCATTATCAAAATGGGGAGTTTGCTGGAACGTGTGTTCTACATCTTTTGGTTTGAGAATAAAAAATCATAGCTTGTATTTGATCATCTTTCTTTAGGGAATAATGTGCAGGTTTGCAGGTGTGCAAACTTACAGGACATACAGTCTCTGTGAGCTGCCATCGCATTAGAGATACCGCCAGGCGTTAGCTCCTGTAGTACTTGTCGACTAGATGGATATCGACTAGAAGGAAATCAACTAGACTAATTTTGTCTACTAGATGAATATCAAATAGACTGATTTTGTCAACTTGTAACGCCAAGGGCTGACCTACCCCGGTTCAACCAGAGCGAATCCTGAACTGGCACGTTACCGGGCTGCAGCCCAAGCACCCCAACCCCTCTCAATCCACAGGTGGGTTGTTGGTGGCCACAACCTTCCTTTATTGAGGCAAACTCGATAGTTAAGTGTGCAGCACAGGTACTTCCCAGGAGGTCACCCATCCTAGTACTACTCCAGCCTGAGCACACTTAACTATAGAGTTCTTCCACTTCTCATCACCAACTAAGCTGCATCTCAATTGGTGATCAGAAGTTGAAAACTCTATAGTTAAGCGTGCTTGGGCTGGAGTAGTACTAGGATGGGTGATCTCCTGGGAAGTCCCCGTACTACACACTTAACTATCAAGTTTGCCTCATCAAAGCGAGGCTGTTGCCACCAACAACCCGCCTGTGGATGGAGAGGGGTTGGGGTGCTTGGCCTACAGCCCGGTAACATGCCGGTTCGGGATTTCCTCTGGTTGAACCGGGGTATGTCGGCCCTAGGCTTCACAATAAAAAGTGCACTTTTTTTTGTAACGTCCCAAAGCTCTGGACTTACCATCGGGACAACATCCACCGACAACATTACCTAGCGACCATTACCGAGCTGCATCCCAAGCATCCCAACACCTCTCCAACCCACTTGCGGGTTATTGGTGGCCACAACCTCCCTTTGATGAGGCAAACTCGATAGTTAAGTGTGCAACACGGGGACTTCCCAGGAGTTCACCCATCCTAGTACTACTCCAGCCCGAGCACGCTTAACTATGGAGTTCTTTCACTTCTCATCACCAATTGGGATGTTTTTTTTTGTAACGACCCATGCCTGACTCCAATCGGGACAACGTACACCGAGAGCTCCATCGGGACCCAGCTGGCTTCCACTTCTCATCACCAATTGAGCTGCTTTTTTATTGTAATGACCCAGGCCTGACTCCAATCAGGACAACATCCACCGAGAGCTCCATCGGGAGCCAGCTGGCGTCGTTACCGGACTGCAGCCAATGTACCCAACCCCTCTCCCTCCATAGGCGGGTTGTTGGTGCCCACAACCTCCCCTTGATGAGGAAAAATCGATAGTTATGTGTGCAGCACGGGGACTTCCCAGGAGGTTACCCATCCCAGTACTACTCCATCCCGAGCACGCTTAACTATGGAGTTCTTCCACTTCTCATCACCAATTGAGCATGCTCGGGATGAAGTAGTACGAGGATAGGTGACCTCCTGGGAAGTCCCCGTACTGCACACTTAACTATCGAGTTTGCCTCATCAAAGGGAGGCTGTGCCCACCAACAACCTGCTAGTGGGCTGGAGAGGGGTTGGGGTGCCTGGGATGCAACCCGATAATGGTCGCCAGGCGAGGCTGTCGGTGGACGTTGTTCTGATGGTAAGTCTGGGGCCTTGGGACGTTACAAAAAAAGTGCACTATTTATTATAACCACCCAGGCCGAATCCAATCGGGACAACGTCCACCGAGAGCTCCATTGGGACCCAGCTGGCGCCATTACCAGGCTACAACCCAAGCACCCCAACCCCTCTCTAGCCCACTGGAGGGTTGTTGGTGGCCACAACCTCCCTTCGATGAGCTAAACTCGATAGTTAAGTGTGCAACATGGGGCTTCCCAGAGGTCACCCATCCCAGTGCTACTCCAGCCTTAGCACGCTTAAATATGGAGTTCTTCCACTTCTCATCACCAATTGAGCTGCACACTTAACTTTGGAGCTCAATTGGTGATGAGAAGTGGAAGAACTCCATAGTTAAGCGTGCTCGGGCTGGAGTAGTACTGGGATGGGTGACCTCCTGGGAAGTCCCGGTGCTGCACACTTAACTATCGAGTTTGCCTCATTGAAGGGAGGTTGTGGCCACCAACAACCCGCCAGTGGGTTGGATAGGGGTTGGGGTGCTTGGGCCGCAACCCGGTAATCGCGCTAGCTGTGTCCCGATGGAGCTCTCGGTGGATGTTGTCCCGATTGGAGTCGGGCCTGGGTCGTTACACAACTAGAAGGATATCGGCTAGACTTCTTGTGTCGACAAGAAAGCATACTGACTAGACAGAACTACTGCCAGTTTTAGCGATACTGCCGGGCGCTAGCTCCTTTAGCATTTGTCGGCTGCAGAAAAGGACTAGTGGATGTCGAATAAACCTCTTATATCGACTTGAAGGCGTATCGACTAAAAACGTCAGATGACTTCTGCCGTGCATTAATGCTAACATGTTGCGCTACCTCGAGTTACACATCATCAATATGTGTGCTCTGCGCGGGAAATTGATGGCAGCCATACAAGGAAAGTCTCTAACGCTCATATTAGCACTATCGCTCTGCACTACCAAATGATTAGAAGGAAAGCACAACTGCCTTCCTTACTTGAAGCCAGATAGCTAGGAAAAATGCGTAGACGGAGCCTACCGCCCGCGGTATCACTACCACAGGCAGTATCTTACTTAAATGCCATATAAAAGCATTTCTCTCTCTCTCTCTCTCTCTCTCTCTCTCTCTCTCTTTGGGGAGATGGTCATACACGCGAGAATTAGTTTGCCTCACTGTTTCTGGAGCAAGCAATCACCCTCCAACGAGAAGAGAAGAGAGATCGTGCACCCTCTTGAACAAGGAAGAAGATCTTTGTAGAGCGCGGACATGAACGTGACTCTGAAGAAGATCGAGCGCACAAGAAATGATAATCAAAAGCATCGATTGCTCACCGCCTCCGGAGATAATATTTTTGAGGGAGAAATCGTTTTCTTTCTAGATCTATCGTTTCATCTTTGTAATACCTTTTCTTTTACTTTACTGTTTCGTGTGACGTGAAGAAATTGTTTGGGGAGGATGTCAGATTTCAGGGGGGATTCTGTGAGAAATTGTCTGGGTGGACGTCTAGACCAGGGAGGTCTAGCCTAGGCTCGAAAACCTTCTGGGGAAGATGGGAGAGAGACAACCGGTCCATGGGAGGAGGGTCAGTATAGAAAACCCAAGAGCTTTCTATTCATCTCTTTCAATCTCTTGATATTATTTGTGTTGATAGGGGCAGTGCTAGCGCATAAAGTTTAAGCTGGATCGAGGTGCAATGCAATTTAGCCGACCAGATTTGGGAGGCAACCAATATAGATGAAGAGTTTCAACCCTTGGTGTTGGAGGCTCAGCAGGGCGAGAGCAGTTTCTTAGAGATTGTCGACCAGCTCTTGAAGAAGAATGAGAGAGTATGCATTCCTCTCTTTGGCAAGCTCCACGAGGAGTTGAAGTTTTAGGCTCACTTTACGAAGTACTCTATTCATACAGGAAGTACGAAGATGTAATTGGATTTGATGAAATCCTTTTGGTGTCCTGGGATGAAGCAGGATGTGGATTTGTATGTGAGTAGGTGTCAGATTGTGCTTTGGTTAAAGTCGAATGCCAAAGGCTGGGCGGGTTTTTAAAGCCTCTTCCAAACCCTGAGTGGAAATTCAACATCTCCATTGACTTCGTGCATGGTTTTCCCCGATCTCAACATGGTAATTATGCGATTTGGGTGATTGTGGATCGCCTGACTAAGGTGGCTCACCTCATTTCGAATAGGAAGGATGATAGTGTTAAAAAGCTAGTGAAACATTATGTTCGAAATATCGTGGGGTTACATCGGATTCTGAAGAGTATCATTAGCGATCGAGATGGACGATTCACGTCCAAGGATTGGAGGCTAGTGCAGAAAAGTTTGGGAACAAAACTCAAGTTCAGTATAGCGTTTCATCCGCAGACCAACGGTCCAATGAAGATATCGAATCGTATGTTGAAGGACATGCTTAGGATGTGTGCTCTTGTTTTTGGAAGGAAATGAGAAGACCAACTTTTCATGGAGGAGTTTGCATATAACTATAGCTCCCAGGAGAGTATTAAGATGGCACCATACGAATCTTTGTATGGGATGCGATGCCGAACGTTGATGTCTTGGATAGAGGCAGACGACACCCAACTTTTGGGAAAGGAGGTGGTGGTCGATGCATGCAAGCTAGTGAAGACGATCCAGGAGCACATGAAGATTGCTCAGGATCGGCAGACAAAGTATTTCAATACGTGCCACAAAAATGTGGAGTTTGTAGTGGGCAACATGGTTTATTTGAAGATCAAACCGTTCAAAGGCATTTTGAGAATTTGGCGATTAAAGAAACTAAGTCCAAGGTACTTTGGACCATTCGAGATCACATAGCACATAGGAGAAGCAACCTACCAATTTACATTGTTAGCGGAGTAAAGTGGACTGCATGATGTCTTCCAGATATCGGTGTTGAGAAAAGCTCTAGTGGAGCCTAGTGAGGTGATTGAGTCGGCATCGATGTGGGTAGAGGATGATTTGAGAACGATAGTTCATCCGGTATGCATAAAGGATTCGTAGATCCGAATATTACAAAATAAGGAGGTCAAGATCGTAAAAGTTCATTGGAACAATTGCGTGCGAGATGAGTGCTCTTGGGAATGAGAGCAAGCGATGTAGGAGGATTATCCAGAACTCTTTATGCCAGGTATGTATTTTATGTTCTATTAAGGCTTTAAATTTTGAGGACAAAATTCTTTTAAGGGGGAAGGAATTGTTACACCCTAAGATCCTTTTTTGATAGAAAGGAGTTGAGGTCCTTGGAGCCTAGCTTTGTCCCGTGCATTTCAGAGACTTTTTGTGGTGCTAGCTCTTATTTTCTGGGCAAATAGCATGGCCGTGCTCCAAGCGCATGATCAAACCGCACGGTCAGGGTCAAAAAACTGAATTATGTCTTCCCAGAAGTGGTCGTGCATTTTTGAACTAACACAGTTAAAGTAGCCTGTGCGAGAAGAAATCGCACGGGTGCGCACAAATAGGCTGAAAAACTGTTTCCCAGAATATTATTCATGCACGACCGTACGTTGTAGTCACACGACCGTGCGATCGGTGACTGAACTATTTTAAGTCTCATTTTCTTAGCCGACCGATCCAATCTTTGGTGATCCGACGGTGGGCTTTCTTCCTGACAGGATTTAGGTCATAGTGGTGGCTGGTTTTAGCTCATTTCAACTCCATCTTTCTCTCACTCTCTTAGGTTAGAGAGCTTGGAAGAGGGTAAAGTGGAGGAGGAGCCTTCTTCCACCATTGAAGGACCTTAAGCTCCGATTGGCGATCCGAGACCGGTATTGCAAAGAGGACTCGAAGGCGCTCGTGTTCATCCGTGTATTTCAATATTTCCATGGCAAGGAGGAAATCTCATAGGGTAACAATTTTTCTCTTCCCAATCTTTGGATGCGTGTGTGGCATGTTGTATTTTCATGGTTTGATTTATGCATTTTGTCATTCGATTCCTCAAATAAGAGGGATTGAGGTCGCCTTGGTTCAATAAGAACCATTAGGTTAATTGTGTCCATCCCAGGCATAATTGCATTAGAGATTCATGTTCATTAACGGATTAGGCATTGTGGTTGAAGCCTAAATCGTGGTCGGTGGCCCAGTACGGTGATGATTGTTTGACGTGCATCTAGGGTTTTTGATAAACGTATGATTGCGGCAAAGACGTCATTGTAATGTCTGAAGTTTGTGAGAATAATGAATGTTGAGTTTAGGGGTGAGAAATGCGTGTGGTGATTGCTTGGGTGGATTGTGATGTTCACTTATATTCTAAGGCATGGTTTCATCTCAGTGATCGACTGACTAGTCCCGTGATATGGAGATTCACGCGTGGAGGGCATCCTGGCGAGATAAATCCTATTATGTGAAATTGACGAGAACGTCTATGTTGATGGACAAGCCCGATGGTGTGAGTATCCATGTTTGGGAGGGGTCTCAATTAGAGTTCTTAGAATCGATTATTGTGGAATTGGTGAAACTGATGAGAATGGATATGTTGATGGACAAGCCCGATGGTGTGAGTATCCATGTGTGGGTTGAGTCTTAGCAAAGGTTCTTAGAATGGTTGGTGTGTCTTTAGGGGTGTGAGTACCTTGATGATTTTTGTGATATGGTTGTGTGTTGAAGATGTGCTAGTCTCATACACGCGTTAGGGTGCCATGGGTGAAACCCAAGTTGCATTCATGTTGCATTGCTAGGCCCCTTTACTTCTTAATCAACATAGAGAACATGCTCGATGCTTGTGACATATATAATATAACTTGATGTGCTTGTTTATATGCTTTGTTCATATTGTATACAAAGTGCTGACTTGCAGGGTGATGTAGTTCCCCGGGGTCCACTAGGGCAACCAGGAGGAGAGATGTTGTTATGTAGTTGGGGTCAGCCCTGGCTGTCCCTCGTGTACCGCTTCTTTTGTGTTGGTTTCAGGGCAAAGATCGCAAGCCGGATCTAGCTCGCCAGCCAATAAGGTCTAAGCCTCATGAAGTGTTTCACCTCCACCTTTTATGTTTTCATTAGCTGTTGTTCCAGCTTGCATGCCAAGGTAGCTTAAGAGTTTTGTTGATTTTGTTTTGATATGATGGATGTTATTTTGGACTCATGTTTTGTAAGGCCATAAGGCCCATTTTTCCTTTGTAGATGGGGCAACTCTTGGGTGTTTGGCTTAATGTTTCCGCCGTGTTTTCATCATTTATTGATTTAGTTGTATCATTTTATAATATTGAAATTGTGGTGACTCTATGTTGTGGGTGTTGGATCTTGAGGTGCCCAAAGAGGGGGGGGGGGGGGTGAATAAGGGTTTTAGAAAACTTTAGAATTTAAAGAAAAACTTTTGTGATTTTCTAATAAGTAAATTGAAACAAAAGTAAAAAGCTAGATATAAGAAATGAAATCAATTTTATTTAACATGAAAAGACATAATTATCATTTATAAAATTTGAATACAAAATCTGATTTCTATGACGCTAAAAATCAAGGCGAATATTAGATACTCTTTTCATTTTCTATACTGACTCTTCTCACTAAGAACCAGTTGACTTTAGCCGATCTTTTTTCCCCAGATACGGCCTCAAGCCGCTCTAGCCTTTCATCCCCAGAAAGGCCTCGATTACCCACTAGATCTACTCCCTAGACCTAGTCACCACAACCGCAGCGAATTCCCCCTTAGCCGCGCACGGACCTTATCACCAACAACCACGACGAATTCACTAAACAATTACAATGAAAGAGTTACAACAAAATATAAAAGACAAGTAAAAACTCCCTATGAAGAATTCTAGATATGGCGAAGACTCACTGAATATCGTCGAAGTTGAAGCATGCGTTCTTTGCATTGGGTGAGCGTTGATCCGATCCTCCTTCGAATTCATCTCTTGAATTTGTGTGGGAGATGGTGGTTTGAAAATACGACCCTTACTGAGTTTCTGAAGTGCTGGAATAGGGCTCCTTGGAATCAATAGTTGAAGAGAATGAATGCCACCTATTTATAGGACTGGAAGCTAACACCGGCGTTAAGGCTAACGCCAGGCATTGACTCAGTATAGAAATAATTTGATGGCTCGGATCTTCAAAACATGAAGGAGATTTTGCATCTTTGGAAACATTTATTTTAGGCAACCTTAATGCTGACGTTGAGGCTAACGCCTGACATTAAGTCAAATCATTCCCAAAATGCTCCTGCAATCACGATAGCTTCCCTCCATGCCATTTTCTTCTTGGTGGGAACAAAAGTCATCGCCGACGTTAAGTTCTAATGGCTGGTGTTAGACCACACACTACAAGAAAATAGACTTTTGGCCAGGGCAAATTGCCCAGGCAAAAAGTCCAAAACCGTGGCTAAAGAGCTTTTGCCACGGTTTAGCCATAGAAAAAATCCGTGGCTAAAGGTCGCGTGGAGAAAGGTTATTGGCCACAGATTGGCCGTGGCAAATAGTATTAGACACAAACAAATAATGCCGTGGCTAATACCTAGACCTTTTGCCATGGTTTTTCCCCCTAGCAAAAGATTCTAAGTAACAGTTTAAAAATGGACTATTTGCCATGGCTTTTAGCCATAGCAAATAGTAGGACTATTAGCCACGGTTTTAAACCCTGGATAAAAGTAATTTCGATATTAAAAAAAAACTATTTGTTGCCACGGTTTTAAACCGTGGCAAATAATAAATTATGTATTTAAAAAAAAATATAGCAGAAATCTTAATTTCTTCTCCCAACATCCATCGACATGAACAATAAATAATGAAACAAGAACCACAAATGTAGATGGCAATTGATGTCCATCATAATTGTAATATTAGTAAGAAAAATGGCATTGTAATAGAGTGCGTATATAAGATTCCAGATAAACTTTCAATGACTGAAAGCTTCCTGGAATGAGATCCACGTGAAACAGGTCACACTAATTCAATAAAAAAACAACCAAAATGGATAAACATAATCACAAGCATAAAAATATTTGCTAATTCAATTGGAGAAGAAATGTCAATTCTTTAGAACATAGCATATCCTGCATCATTCAAAATAATTAAATGAATATAATGATTCACAATAATATGTGAGTGTGTGTGCGCATGCACACGTATGTACATATATATCATAGCAAAATATTGATATTCATACTCAAGTATAAAGTAAAACCCAGTTCCTCCCTTGATATATGTAGCTCACATAATCTTATTATGAATATACGCATTTGACTCTTGACAACCCAAAAAATTCTCAATACATTAAAATGGAAAAACTACAGAAAAGAATGAATGAAAATAAAATGGAAAAACTACAGGAAAAGCAAAAAAGAAGCAAAATTTCTCCATTGATTCTTCCAGTATGTGAACATATATGTCAAATGACAGAAGAAAAACAACAAGTATTCAGCACATAACTGATTTTGTTGGAGCAGTTTGGGAGCAGTATTCCGCACATTTGAGCATTTTTGTTACAATTACACAATCTGTGTTTACATCCTTTCAACCAAGTTCTCGCTCCATCTGCTACTTCCTAGAGCCACAGCTAAGCCACCATAAGATAAACGCAGATCAAAGACATTTTTTTCTTTGTAAAATAAGAAGAAAACAGAACTGGAGTTCAATTCCTGGAAGAGTTTCTGTTAAAATTTCATGATGAGGAGAGGTTGAATGGATTAAGAGAGATGATGTGTAGGTTGAAGAATATTGTGCCCAGTGCTTCATGATCTCAAATTTGAAAATGAATCATAAAAAGGTTTTCTACTATAAATTCTTTCATACAATACAGTAGTAGAACTCCACAATTCATTGATTTTTTTGTTTCTCTATGAGGTGGACTGAAGATGAGGTAGCAAATCTTACATGGAAAATAGAATATTCAAGTATTTTTGGAATGTTTCCAAGCTTATTTGAGCTAATTATGGTCATGTTGCAAACAATTCAGAGCATTGATCAATTCAGAGCTAATTATGGTTATATATATAGAAATCGTTTTTGGCTTACTTAATTTTGCAAACTGGAATATAACTCAACTGATTCAATCTCCAAATAGATTCAATTTTTGAACATTTTAAAAAGAACTCAACAATTAATCATGATTAAGAGAATCAGTTTAAACTCACCATTCTATATGTGTAGACATTTCTTTCTTACTTAGTTTTGTAAGTTGGAGTAGACTCAACCAGTTATACAATTAAGCAAGATTAAGAGAATAATTTTAAATCAGTTTATGAGCATTTTCATATATTTAAAAATTAGCAAGTCTATTTCTCATCATTCAATATAAAAATCAGCATTCCCTGAAGTAATAAATAACCATGATAATCAACAAATAAAGTGAACGTGTCATACCTAGTTAGAAGCCTTGATTTCCTACCACTGAAACCAAAGTGTTGTTAGGATGAAGATCTCCTTGTAGAAAGGCCGAACAAATATCAAATATTAAAATGTTTGTGTATTAATAATTATCTTGTAGGAGCATGCCGTGAAATTTAGGGGTGTCGTTGCTAGAATTCGATCAGGATACTTTCCCTAATTCTAAACCATATGCTAGAAAATCACAGAAAATCAAACAAATGAGCAAACCCAAACCGCATGCTTTGAAGTGTTTAAGAATCTATGTGTTTTATTCAGTTTTATCTTCAACGAACATAAGCATGATTCCCGCTCTGATGCGGAACACATCAAATTTTGTTTTCATTGAGTAAACATCTTAAGAGTATCAAAATCATTTATCAAAAGATAGATGCATACCTATCAGGTGATGAATTATCAACACAACCACAGACCATGTTCAGAATACTTGTAAATAGTGATTAAAGATCAATCATCGGCTTGAAGCTCCAACTACAGAAACAACAAGCACATCAACATAAAGATCAATCACATAAAAAATTATCATTATGGACACTAGAGAGTGTCTCTGTTAATTGTGTTCTTTCTTAAATACCATTTGACCCAGTTATTTGGAAATTGAGAGACAAGCAAGAATGTTTCACATCACCTTAAAGAAATTACCTTTTGTTTAGTTTTCAACACTCCAAATTAGGTTCCCTTCACATAAATTTCATAACTATAAGGGTCTAGCGAGTGTCCATGATCATGAATCCTTGTATCATGCCGTGTTTTCTGAAAATATATCATATCTCATATCATGTCACCATTCTGATGCATCATAAATAATCCATTAAAATCCTTTGCAAGAAAACAAACTAACAAGTTATCTTAGTCATAAATGTCCACAATTCCATGCATACGATCAAGCATGAGAAGTAGAATCAAGCGGAGAAGAAGTTGTTTTAGGGAAACCGCTACCAAACATCAGTTTCCAAATTGGCACTATAGAGAACCTGCAGAGGCAAAAAAAAAACAGGTCTAACCATTGTTCTATCACCCCTTATTTTGATATACTTTGGTCAAATTCCTAATTTTGAAATTATTTCTCAGAAGTGGATCAACATTATAGTCTTCAATTTGGGTAGTGCAACATTCATTGAAATTCCGCATCTTCGTGAGCGCTAGTTTCATCCCCAACCAAAAAAAATTATACATTAGAGATATGTTAAACATGTTAATAAATGAGTAATAAAAAATACTACTTTCTTGTCTAGTGCTAGAAGGTATCGAAGGATCTGCTCGGCTTCTAGAAGTGGGTATGAGATCAATAGATTGAAAGAAGAAACTAAATTAACCCAAACTAAAGACAATATGAACAATTTCATTGAATCAATATAATGGGGAGGTTTATATCTAAAAAATAAAAATGCATAGAAAAAAGAACACTACATGAAAAAGGTTACAAAACAAAACTTCACAATCCATAGTAATCAAAGAATTTGAAAGCAAAAATAAAGATTTCCTTTTGATCACATCCAATCTCTCATCCCCACTCTTTTTTCAAAGTACTATTCCTATCAATCTCATCTACAGCTACAGTAGGAAGAGGGGAGGGCTGGATGCACTTTTGGAGGGCAGTCGGGATAGATTTTTGGCTCTCAACTGCTGTATGTGGATGTCCTGGTATGGGAACAACAACCCAGGTGGTGTGGGGAGGTAGTATTAAGTAAACTAGGGAAGGAGAGTGCTGTCCAAGAAGCAGGACATCCAACAAGGGTATACAGGGACTATTTGGGGCGGCTGACAACAAGATTTCTGATGGCTAATGGATGTCGTTAGCTGTCCAGGACAGGGAGGACATGGGAAAGGATGTTGGGAACCAATTCTAGATTCTAGACAACAACTATGGTTGGAAAACTACTAAAAATAGTCTGTAATACTAATATTTTCCATGCTTTAACAAATAAATATTTAACATGAAAGATAATGGACGGTCCTATCATACCAGTAAGACGAGGACCACACTCCAGTATTTTCATGAAGCGTGGGGTTTGGTTGGGTGAGATTGACATGAATGATCTGCAAGAAATAAAAAATTGACATGATAAAATGCTCATCACGACTTCAACACTTGGCCTTAAGGATCCTTTCAAAAAGTGCAAAGGTTAAAAAAATACAGGTGCACAAAGAAAATAATGTCTTGAGGAATTCCAAATTTTTATACCTAGTCTCCACTTTATGTCACATTTATGCTCTTATGGGTGAAGAGATAGTGCTTGCTCTCATTAGTTTTGCCAACCTCACCAACAAATGCTGATAACATCAAGAAATTAGGTTAAATAAAAATTAATTGAAGAGTATTTAAACATTAAAGATGGTTTATAAATACATACCCCATAAAGGTAAGTCATCTGGATCACCATGCCAGGGAATGGTAAAGAATAATGTTTAGGACTAGCAATTAGATAAACAAAATGCAGAGTAGAACTGATAGAATACCTATGAAGAATTCAAACCAATATGAACTATCTATTGCATCCTTAAATTGCCACCAAAAGCTCAATCCCATTATCAAGAAGCTTATGAATATAGCATTACATATGTATTAAGAAGCTTATGAATATAGTAGTACATATACTTTGAACGCATCTTCATCAACTGTCAATAAAATATGTATCAAGAAGCTTACAACAAATAAATACATAATAGACAAATATTGACAGGAGATGGGACCACTCTGTTGCAGGACTATGAATATAGCAGTACAAACCTTGTCCCGTTGAACTTTTTCTCTCTAAAATGTGAGCAATCACTGGATGATCTCTAATGGAATGACCCACTGACTTGAGGATAAGATAAGCAGTAATGATCTCTAATGGAATGATGTAAAAGTTCTTGATTTCGTAGATGGAGTAGGCAACTTCATCAAAAGTTCAATCCCATTTGGCAGCCAATCAAGCTGGTCGGATTGAACTAAAACTAATCAAAGCCACCATAGGCAACTACAAATTAGAGAAGAAATCCATTGTCCCCATAGGTTATTAGTGTGCAGTAAACATGAAAGATAATGGACGGTCCTATCATACCAGTAAGACGAGGGCCACACCCATTTTAACTGGGAGGGAATCCGCAACCCATTTTAACTGGCAGGGAAGCCACATGTTATTAGATTTGATACTTCCAATTATCAACCTGGGCTTCTACCCATTGTCTTTCACCTATTGCAAAGCTATGGACAAGACAACACAATATAAGCTAATTAACATTTCTTGGCATTTCTAAAAAATAAACATATATTGCGCCCATGCAACATGGAAGGAATTCCAAGAAAACAACAATACAGTAGTTTCACGGAATTCAAACAACAATGATTGACATAAGAAAGAAAAAGTTAAGCAATCACATTTATAAACAATATGAATACAAACAAACAAATGAAACTGCAGCAAGAGGATTAGAACCTCTACCATTATTAGAGATTTGTAGCATAGAAAAAGTCTCTATATAAATTCAGATGACCTACCCAGTCACCTTGCTCTTGAACATGTGCATTTCCATGGACGCTGCTAGGGAAGTACACGTCCACCTAATATAGTATGAATAATGGTAAACAAAAAATTAATATTATAAGAACATAAACTATGAATGCTAATTCTTGTCAATATACGCAAAAAAAGTGGTGGAGTGAATGTATTAAAAAGATTCTACATATAGTTAAAAGCCCACAAAATATCTGAAAATTAGTCTAGTTCAACTTTTTTAAGGTTTGGTCCTATTCCCCTTAGTTATGAATTCTTCTCCAAAGAGTTTGTAGAAAGTGACCATAGTAGAAGTGTAACAATTGAACAATCTCATGAACTTAGTGGCCAAGGTGGAGATTGTGGTACATCTGAATCATCTAATGGAAGAGAAAACCATATAACATCAGAAGAGCAAGGATAACTATAAATAGAAAACACATAATGAGGCCCCAATGTTGGGTGTCTCTATGCTTTGTACATCTGACCACTGCAATGTAAACAAACAAGGATAATAGTAGTAATCGTATCAGTAGTTGATCAATGGTCACATATATAAATTAATTGATGTATACAATCAATTTTCATTGAAGATTCAATCAATTTTCATTGAAGATTCAATCATTTTTTATCATAGATACAATCAATTTTCCATCTTCTTTGTTAGACAATCAAACTTCAAAGCCCAAGATTCCTCAAATTAGATGAAATTTCACGTGTTTGTATAACAAATCCAGATCAAGTCAAATATTTTATGTTTGCAACATAAATAAAAGTAAAACTCAAGCATCCAAGTATTCAATATTTGTTTTGCTTGATGAAGTGAGTAACAATGTAAAATCTTCTATGTTTGCAACACATGTCGTATCAAAAACTAATTATCTAGAAGAACATAATATGCACACTCAAATTGATATGTCAAGAAAAGTTATAATAATGAGAAAGAAACCATGAGTTTCCATCTTCATTAAATCCTGCAAAAAATAAAAACACGACAATGATAAAAATACATGCCTAGTTTTTCCGCCACTGCCATCCCAAAACAAAGCCTTATACTTGAGCTTCCTCAATGTCTAATAATCATCTCCCCCATCCCCATATTTTAAGGACATCCATCAAAGATATGTATTAGTAAATATAGGAAGAATCAAAATGCTTGACTGAAACTGCAAATATTCTCCATTTTATAGGAAGCAATGACAAAATTTAGGTAGAAATCTCATAAATGAAAAAGAACAGAATCTGAGATCGTATCTTTTTCATGCTTCCAACTAGTAGATTAAAATTACAATAAAAGTAATCATTTCTATCAAAGGTGCTTCTGTATCTGTCGGTTTCAATCTTCTTGATGTCTGATGGAGAAATCTAGCCATGAGATGTTGCCATGGTCACTGAGTCCACCACTAGCTATAAATACCAATGAGGCTGGAGAGAGTAGACCCCCTTTTGATGGCACCAAATCGCCGTAGGGGCGGGAAAATAGCTATTCGGGGTGGGGGGGGGGGGGGGAGGTCATCCCGCCCAAGAATTCACAGGCGAAACAGAAACCCTAGCCGGTTGGAAGAATACCTGTGTAATCGCTATCGCTAGAGCCTGGAGGAGAAGACTCAGAAGCCCGGTGTGAAGAATATCTATGTAATCGAGCCGTCACCCGCTGCTCTGCTCGTCCTCCTCTTAGGGCATCGTGTAGCTCGTGCCCTTATCGCTGGAGAGAAGAGGGGATAAATGAAGGAGCTCGCTGAATATGAAGGGGGAAATAGAGAACAAGCAGGCTCTCGCACGGTTTCGCAAAAAATAGAAGATTGGCCCTGGCTAATACTTAATATTAGCCACGGCTGTTGTTTTTCGTAGCTAATAATTAAGTATTAGCCACGCTTTTTTGCAGCCGTGGCTAAAACCTAACTATTAGCCACGGTTTTGAATTCATGGCTAATACTAGAGTATTAACCACAGTTTTTGAACCCTGGCAAAAAAAAAGTGTAGCTAATACTCATTTTTCTAGTAGTGACATTCATCATTTCAGCTTGCGAGCAAGTCCAGACAAATAATGTAGCATCCTAGTGTCAATTTTGTTCAAACCTGCATGCTAAAAACACAATGGCAAACAAGATCTAATATAAGTAGGATATGTTATTCTCAAATCAAAGGGATGCGGAAAACCGTGTTTCAACAATCTCCCCCTTTTAATAATAACAAATCCAATAGTGATAAATCAGAATCATATATAAGAGATGTGTTTTTAGAAAGATATATGACACTAAGCAACATAGAGATAAGAGTTATAATTATAGTTTATTAAATTGTGCTCCACCTACTTAAGTGCTCCCCCTTAGTGTATGATCCCATAAACTAGATTCATGCTCCCCCTTAAACTAGTGAATCCTACTCCTTTAATCATAAAGATTTATCATTTTATTCTCCCCATTTTGTTATTAGCAAAAGTGGGTGGAGTGAAAAAAAACTAGAATAAAGAAGACAAAAGTTGGGACACACTAAGAGAGGATAAAAGTTTTGTTGTAGGCATAAGTTGGTCATGATCGAGCTAAGAGAGAGAGAGAGAGAGAGTAGCATAGCAAATAAACATGTGATATGATAAGCGTGAGTAATAACATCCCATGTACTTTACCAAGTTATTCTTCGACTTGTTAGAAAATAATGAACAAAAGAGTTTGAAAGATACAAGTGAAGGAGAGACCTTAAAAATAAGAATGATGAAGCATGATAAAAGTACAAGATTAAATCAACAATGCGGAAAAAGCAAAACAATATGTTACTGAGATTAATATTTTTGTAAAGAATATTTTTGTTGTGGTTTGACAATTCCAACAATATGTCTAGACACTTCACATTTGAGTATTATCTTTGAAAATTTTCATAACTAATAGGCAAGCATGATTTGACATAATCAAAAACGATAAGAGCTACAATGTAACTAATTTGTAATTTAGGTAAAAAACATTGTAGAAATCATGCATTGCAATCTAGTGATTTTCCTTAAGTTTTTAGAGAATCATGTAAATATGCATTAGGATCCAATTCTCATGAGTAGAAACTTTATGAAAAACAATGATGCGTGCATAAAAGTGTTTTGATAAGAGTATACAAGTGAAATAATCAAAATACATGACATATGCAATGAAATAGTAAAACAATATTAAGATTGTAATCTTACAATTACTTTCACACATCAATTCTAGAAGAAAATTTCAAAGCACATAAAAAGATTACAACTACCAAGGTTCTTCGCCTAAACAATGCTAATTAAGACTTATCAGGGAGTGAAGTATTTCTTGGGGGATCACATAAGTATTTTTTTATAAATTTCTATTTTAAGTGATCCAGTGTAAAAATTGAAGTGATAATGAAAATGTGTTTTCACAAGACACTTTACAATTCTTTCCAAGGTGCTCAACCTCACATCATTGAGACTTATCAGGAGGGTGAGTAGTGTTTGGTGAAGTTATCTTTGTCATTTTATTTCACATTTTTAATTTTGGGACAAAGGTCTCCAAATTCACTTGTTTTTGCAAACACTAACAATATTGAAATAACACTTATATATGTGGAAGAAATATTTTGTTTGAAAGATGGTGTAGGTAATATAGACACACAACTTAATAAGTTAAAACTATTACACTACACAATCATGCAAGAGTAAGATTATGAACACATGTAGATTACCAAAATAGTGAGTGAATGAATCATTGATTAACATAAAACATTACTCATACTTAGAAGCATGCTAGACAATCTTACACAATTTTCTATATACCATTTCATTGCACATAATAAGATTAAGGTCAAGTCATGACAAGATAAAATAATGTTTAGGAAACTTGAAATGAAAATTAGACATTGAGGAAAAATCTTTAAGTGTATGCCATATCAATTTTGACCATTTGTAATGAAAATACTAAGATGTTTTGCTCATGTGAAGTTTTATAATCGAAACATATTTTTGTAAATATTATAAACAAACAAATGACAAAAACATATTTTTTTTAACATTTATGGATTATTTAATTTATTTGTATTTTTGAAATAAGACAAATAAGAAACAATTCAAATCCGAGAAAACAAACAGAGAAAATGAATGAGAAAAATACCAGAAATACTTGAAAAAATAGAATGAAAATTGGCCAAAGAAGCTAATGCCTGACGTTAACTTCTTAACGCCCAAACAGAACACTATTTTCGTAGGTTTTTGAATTTTTTTTCTTTGGATTAGAGTTTATGTATATAGGCCTTCTTAGTGTAGAAATTTTAGAGAATTTGAAGATGATTAGAAGGCTGTTTAAACATGTTTTTGGTAGTTTTAAAATGGTTTTTATATTTTATATTTGATTTTGATTTTTCTAAAAATAAAAAATTAACTAAGGTGTAAACATAGATATATAAATGTATACAAATGAATCGGCAAAAAGAGTTGTTAAGTTCAGAGAAATATGCTAACGCTGGGCGTTAATGATAGCGCTGAGCGTTAGGGCTTTTAGTTCAACTTTGATAATTGTGATGTAGATAGATTCATGTAATATCAGATATGATGAGACTCAATAAGATTGATAGACTAATACAGAAGTTTGTTTTGAGGAGAAATAACTTTTGATGGGTTTCAATTTGATATATCTAAGACTCCTAATTCTAGTCTAAGCATGTTGAAACGAGCATTAAGAGAGGTTTTGTAAAGATGTCTGCAAGTTGGGATTCCGTGCATATGAAGCTAACTCCCACATGTTCTTTCTTAATGAGATCCCTAATTAAGTGATGGCGCACATCTTGTTGAAAAATTTGAGGTCCGGAGATGAAGTAAAATGAGGAACACTTCACAAAACTTTCCACAAGTATAGCAACATAATGACAATGGGAAGACCGAATAGTGCTATGGTATTAACTATCTTTTTACAATTCGAGGTATACATGGCGAGACATGATTCACAAGTATCATAGAGGAGAGAAACACAAACACAAAAGATTACAAGCTGCTGGCGACTTGACAACTTGAGACCGCCAGACCGCGCGAACAGACAAGCCAGACAGATAACCCCTGAGACTGCTCGAACAGAGCACAATCCGCACCTGTCAGACCACAACCACAGACCGCCCGACCTGCTGCTTTATTCAACTGCTGAAAAACAACCAGTTCGCACTCCTTGATCGCCCAGACCGCATGGTCTTAAGATCACAGAAGAACCCGCGAATACTTGCCAACAAAAATTGCTTCCTGATACATAGAGCAACTCAAGATCGCCTGGCCACTTAAGACTGCCTGATCAACTGAGTTCGCTGCACAGTCCAAGAACACCTAAACACAGTCCACCCGGACTAGTTTATTTAAAGCTGGAAGAAAGGAGAATGTTGATCGCGAACTGCAAGCCACTAACCTGCGAACACACAAACCGGTCAGGAAAAACTCAAACCGCACAACCTCAGAATGAGACCGACACAATCAAGCCAACTTTGGTTCTTACAGTTCTTCGTTATTAATGATGGGCCTTGCACACATATTTATAGGTGAGCAGACGGATGTCGTCACCACACAAATAGGGATATAATAAACGCCCATCTGATCGCCAGCGGTCTCAAAAGACAGACTGCCCGAGCTCAGCAAGGCTAACAACTCCCTTATTGAACCATACAGTTATACACAAACCGCCCGGTTACCGCGACCATCAAAATAGACCGCCCAGTCTTATTGGAAAAGCGAAGAACTTCTTCAGTAACCCAGACCGACTAGAACAACACGTCAGACCGCCTAGTTACTACAAGAAGGCAGACCTACTTGACCATCTGGCCGACTTGAACAAGTTGCCAGAACAACCCGCGCAAGCCGCCCGGACAATTAACGGTCTCCCAGATCAGACCGCCCTGAACAGATCGCCTAAGACAAAATTGGCTAGAGCACCAACGCAGACCACGTGGTCTCTGCGGTCTCCAATCTGTAGAACGCCCAGCACCATTCCACTTCCACTTCAAAAATTTAACACTCCCCCTTGAAGTGGGAAGTGGAAGTCAGCTCAAGCAAACCTCGCAACCGACCAAATGGTCCCTTCGACAGTGGCTTAGTAAATATGTTAGCAACATTCTCCTTGCTCTGCACATGCTCCACAGTCAGAGACCCCTCCAACACCTTCTCATGAATGAAATGGTGATGAATCTCTATGTGCTTCGTATGCACGTGATAAACTGGATTGTTCACTATTTTGAGAGCACTCTCATTGTCACCCGTAGCAGAGTAGGACCTCGCACCTTGATGAGTCCCAAATATATACACATTTATGGACTCATCTGGGCCGATTTTCTAGTCTATGCACTTCACTTTAGACATGTTTTCACTCATATTTGACACTCCATGCTAAGTGCACCTCTAGGCCCATTTTTGGTGTTATTTCATGTTCTTCATTTTTAGTAGTTTTCATGGATTGTTAAGTGCCACTTTCAGTGGCTAGATTCGTAGTTGTGCTGGAACAGGAGTCATGCGGGTGTTCCCGGTACAATTCTGTACAGGAACACTGCACACGATCACTGTTTCTATTGCGCACGACCACTGGTCGTGCGCCGCTGATCGTGTGCACTTAACCCTATTTTTTGAGTTTTGTCTCAGACAGTGCGCACGACCACCTACGATAGTGCGCACGACCACCGGTCGTGCGCCACTGTTCGTGCGCACTTAACATCAATTTTATGAGTTCTGTTTCGACCAGTGTGCACGACCACCTACGATAGTGCGCACGACCACCGGTCGTGCGCCACTGGTCGTGCGAACATGGTATTTTATAAATTTCTTACATTGCAGGCTCAACCCAGGCAGGCGCACGATCACAGGATTCCAGCGCGCACGACCACTGGTCGTGCGCCAATGACCATGCGCACTATTTATTCCAGCGCCTATAAATACTCCTGCTCGCGAATTAGGTCGGGATCCATCATTCGACTCAGCCCAGCTCCGCCGTTTTCCGCCCTTTTTGCAGGGTTTCGCCTCCTTCTTCACTGCCCACCTGAGGGAGGATCTCCAGGCAAGCTTTCAACGCCAAATCGACGCCGGAGCTTCCTCTCGGCCATCTCCTTCATCCAAGAGCTTCAAGAAGGGAGTCAACCTAGCCTTCTTCTTCAAGATCAGAGCAGCTTGTGTGATCATTCCACCGGTTCGTGACACAAAGAAGATGGGTCCATTGGAGAGTAGTTACAGCTCTCTCTACCCCGGACGTAGTTGAGGACCGAGCTTGGACGCAGATTGACAACCCGGCGATTCCTTCCGTGAACCCTCAACAAGACTTCAGAGTCGGTCGATTTCGCACACTCACCTCCTCTTGCAGTTGATAGGTTAGTTGGATTTCTTATATGTTTGATGAAGTATGCTTTTATTTGTTAACATTAGTATGAAATCATGTCTATGTGATTGAGTAATCTTGTTATATTTTCATTTGAGGTGTGCCCTGTGGTGTGGATTGTTTGTTGTGTTGTGCCGCCCTAACAATTGTTAGTGGTGTGCTTTGCGAAGAGGTGCTTGCGACCCTCATTCCGTCGTTCTCTCCACTCCATCCTCTAGCCTACTCTTCCATCCGCCTAGCGAAGCGTGGCATAGCGGCCCGTGTAATTCACTCGCCCTACGAAGCAGCGTGCTCAAGGCCTGCATAGTTCGATTCTGCTTGCCTACTCGTCCATCCGCCCTTGCGACGCAGCGCGCTCAAGGCCTGCCTAGTCTCCATCCCGCCAAGCGAAGCATTGCATAGCGGCATTGCATAGGAGTAGTTGATAGCTTTTATTTTATTTCCACAGTCCAAAACCCCCCGTTTCCGCATCCATCCGACGTAAAGGACTTCGATCTCAAGTCCTTCCTCGATTGTAAACTCCACCTTACTGTGTTCCTTAGAGATTCGATACTCGGGGATTACTCCTCGTTTTATATTACTTGAACGATCGGTACACTGCCGTTTCGTGCCGCAGTCTTACTACCGCCTATAGCGGTGTGCTAAGATTTGCGCCATCAAGTTTTTGGCGCCGTTGCCGGGGAACACATTCGTGTGAGTTTTTTTTTGAGAGGGAGAATCTGAGAGAGAAGCCCTTCCATTTGTAAATTGCATCTTTTATTTTATTTATGTTCTTTTTGTCCCTTTTTCTTGTTTTTTTATTAGGTTGCTTTAGTAATTTCTGTTAGGTGTAGTATTTTGCACAATAGCATTTTTATTTTGAATCATTTTATCTCCACACTATGTGGGCACATCTCAGTATCCGTTGCCGTTGGTGTAGAGATACCTCCCACTCTAGTGATGAATGCCCTACGGAGAATAGTAGGCATAATTCTTATAGCCCAGCATATGGAGCACCGACTTCGTCTGGTACTCCATATGGTGCGCGTAAGTCTTATGGCTACTCTGCTGAGCCTTTACCGTCTTACTTCTTTTCGGCTTCAGCCCCCGCTGTGCCAAAGAAGCCCGCAAGGCAGTGCCGGTTTTGTCGGAGCACTGATCATGTCTTGAAGGACTGTGCCGAGTATCTTCGCCAATTGGACGAGGATGACGAGCCGGATATCCGGATCGTCCCAACTTCTAACTCTGGCGGCACACCTTCAACATCCGGTTATGTGTCTTTGTCACCTTCACATCTTGAAGGGTATGGCATGGACACGGTCACCAGATGTGCGGCTGATCTATGCACCGACATTGCTGAGCCTATTCTCCATGTGCATCCACCACCTCTAGTGGATTTGATTCTTTGTGAGGAATCGGTGCTCGAATTTTATCCGAGCACTACGCCTCCCCCTGTTGTGCATACTATACTCATCTCCGACGACATTGTTGATGATGTGTCGCAGGATGAGGTGGGTGATCTGAGTGTTGTGCCTATTCCTATGAAGGAGGACAACCTTCTAGGTGAAGAGGAGTTTTCCTCAGCACCGGTGGAGGAAGTCCAAATCCTAAGCCTGACCACCGTTGATCCCGCCGAACCTTGTAGCATTGAGGACAATGCAAACATTATTTTACTTACCCAACCTGATGGGAGTGAGACCGGGATCACTCCCCCGATTGATGTTTATTTATGTTCTTCGTCTTCTTTATTTCTTGATCCCCTTCCTTCATCTGAGTCTGTGCAGGTTGAATCTTTACAGGTACTTCAGGAGGACTTGGAGCTTTTTGCTCAAGTCAATGATGAGAGCATCCTCTCATGTGAGGAGGTTGATTCCCCCTCCGTACAGGAAGCTCCACTCATTGCCTTTTCCTCCTGCCACCTCCCTGTTGACGACACCTTGCTAGGCAATGATGTGTTTGGTGAGTTGAGTCAGGATATCTCCTCCTCTTCTTGCTTTCTGTTTCCTCTACCTGCGTTATGTAGGTATTATTATTATTTGGGTAGAGGAGTAACTGTTCTGTCGCCGTATCGGTACCCGCTACCGACACGCGTATTAGAACAGTTACCCATTCATTTCCTTTTTCATACGCCCATTAGCTAGAACCTTTAGTTTTTGAATAAGTCGTGCTGGGATGACAATAACCCCAGTAGTTATCTTTCTTTTCTGCATTTTTATTTCATCTAATCATGTTTAGTTAGTAGTATTTTTTTTCAGTTTTCTATTTTCTTTTGTTTCTGCGGAGCTGACCCCTGCAGGTATCTTTTCTGGATGGCGGACGCTGCGGCTCATTTTAGCTTACACGCCAATCTTCTGGTGTGCTCATTTCTGAGCACTGGGTACTCTCTTTCCCTAGCCTTTTCTGATTTTCATGTCATATATTTTGTGGATTGTTTAGTTTAAGTCTGGGGGAGAGCAGTTTTTGTGCCCACTCACGTGCACTCTCGCATAGCATGCTAGAAGTACTTTTATTTTAGCTTATTGGAAATTGTTGTTCATTTTCATTGCACACCATAGCACCCACTTGAGCGCGCTTAGCCGTTGGCACGTCGCGAGTTGAATTTGTCTTTTTGTGTGATTTGGAAAATCATTGTGCTGGCTTAGGATTATGAGGCGGAGTAAAATGTTGACTCCTGTAGTGCTCCTAGTCGAGTGCTCATGTCTCGTTTAGAAATTCGTGTAGATTCAATTTCTTTTTATGCTTTTAGTTTATATTTTTTTTCTATTAGCGTAAATATTGTTTACTACACTCAAAAATTGGTGAATCCGATGTGAATCAAACGGTAGCATAGGGATGTGTGTAGACATTCGTTAGCCTCGTATTGCCCGAGTCAGGAGAAAGGATTATCTTTCTCGGTGGCTAGAACTTGCCCCAAGCGATTCTTGAAGCATGGGTATACGGTTAGTCAATTGCATGAATGTGATATAGGCCATCATTTTGGCCCGGTTGAGCCTTTGTGCCCACTCCTATCGCTTTATCCTTGTCAGCCCAGTTGTGCCTACCCTTTCTTTGATTCATCCCCACTGTTGTCTCACCAAAGCCTAAATGCCAATCCTAGTCGCACACCCAAATCTGAGCTTTAGCTATTTATTATTTTCATGAGTTGGGTTGTTGATTTGGTGATATGTTTGTGAAGATGTGGATGTGTTTTATTGTTTAGCTGCTGAAAATGATAAGAAAAGAAAAGAAGAAAATGAGAGAAAGAAAAGAAGTGAAAAGAAAAGAAAAAGATATGAGCTTTAATGAAAAATCTGTGTAAAAATATATGTTTGGGAGTAGGCGGTGCACACACCCATGTTGTTAAGTCTAAGTCTGGGGGTGTGGTGCATCCGCGTGTTTTTTGGCTACTTGGATAGTGTTATGCATTTGCTCATTTGGGTTTTTGTGTTCTAAGCCTTCATGTTTATATTTGTTTACCTCACCTAAACCCAAGCCTCATCTAAAACCTTAAGTCCTATTGATTCACGCATTTGAGTCAAACCAGTGCCGTGGAGAAAGTGCGAACGGGCAAGCTTATGGTCACCGACATTGATGGATTTCAATGGAGTTGTCCCGAGCCCCGATCTTTGGCAATGCTCGCCTCAGCGTTCAGTTTACTTTCTTCCTATGTACGACCTTATGATTCACCGTGATTCACTTTTTTAGTAAATGTAATATATAAATACGCACCTAAGAAAAGTATAAACTAATATGTATAATTAGAAATTTTGTCTACTGTACTTCTACGCACATGAGCATGCGACTTCGCATGGTACTCCGCTTGATAATTTCTTCGCCAGCTTATGTTTTTCCTGTCCGCGAGAGATGGTTTGCTCGGGACGCGCAAACAGTTAAGTCTGGGGGTGTGATGAGTCCCAAATATATACACATTTATGGACTCATCTGGGCCGATTTTCTAGTCTATGCACTTCACTTTAGACATGTTTTCACTCATATTTGACACTCCATGCTAAGTGCACCTCTAGGCCCATTTTTGGTGTTATTTCATGTTCTTCATTTTTAGTAGTTTTCATGGATTGTTAAGTGCCACTTTCAGTGGCTGGATTCGTAGTTGTGCTGGAACAGGAGTCGTGCGGGTGTTCCCGGTACAATTTTGTACAGGAACACTGTGCACGATCACTGTTTCTATTGCGCACGACCACTGGTCGTGCGCCGCTGATCGTGTGCACTTAACCCTATTTTTTGAGTTCTGTCTCGGACAGTGCGCACGACCACCTACGATAGTGCGCACGACCACCGGTCGTGCGCCACTGTTCGTGCGCACTTAACATCAATTTTATGAGTTCTGTTTCGACCAGTGCGCACGACCACCTATGATAATGCGCACGACCACTGGTCGTGCGCCACTGGTCGTGCGAACATGGTATTTTATAAATTTCTTACATTGCAGGCTCCAACCAGGCAGGCGCACGATCACAGGATTCCAGCGCGCACGACTACTGGTCGTGCGCCAATGACCGTGCGCACTGTTTATTCCAGCGCCTATAAATACTCTTGCTCGCGAATTAGGTCGGGATCCATCATCCGACTCCGCCCAGCTCCGCCGTTTTCCGCCCTTTTTGCAGGGTTTCGCCTCCTTCTTCACCGCACACCTTAGGGAGGATCTCCGGGCAAGCTTTCAACGCCAAATCGTCGCCGGAGCTTCCTCTCGGCCATCTCCTTCATCCAAGAGCTTCAAGAAGGGAGTCAACCTAGCCTTCTTCTTCAAGATCGGAGCAGCTTGTGTGATCATTCCACCGGTTCGTGACACGAAGAAGATGGGTCCATTAGAGAGTAGTGACAGCTCTCTCTACCCCGGACGCAGTTGAGGACTGAGCTTGGACGCGGATTGACAACCCGGCGATTCCTTCCGTGAAACCTCAACAAGACTTCAGAGTCGGTCGATTTCGCACATTCACCTCCTCTTGTAGTTGATAGTTTAGTTGGATTTCTTATATGTTTGATGAAGTATACTTTTATTTGTTAACATTAGTATGAAATCATGTCTATGTGATTGAGTAATCTTGTTATATTTTCATTTGAGATGTGCCCTGTGGTGTGGATTATTTGTTGTGTTGTGCCGCCCTAACAATTAATAGTGGTGTGCTTTGCGAAGAGGTGCTTGCGACCCTCATTCCGCCATTCTCTCCACTCCATCCGCTAGCCTACTCTTCCATCCGCCTAGCGAAGCGTGGCATAGCGGCCCGTGTAATCCACTCGCCCTACGAAGCAGCGCGCTCAAGGCCTGCATAGTTCGATTCCGCTTGCCTACTCGTCCATCCGCCCTTGCGACGCAGTGCGCTCAAGGCCTGCCTAGTCTCCATACCGCCAAGCGAAGCATTGCATAACGGCATTGCATAGGAGTAGTTGATATCTTTTATTTTATTTCCACAATCCAAAACCCCCCGTTTCCGCATCCATCCGACGTAAAGGACTTCGATCTCAAGTCCTTCCTCGATTGTAAACTCCACCTTACTGTGTTCCTTAAAGATTCGATACTCGGGGATTACTCCTCGTTTTATATTACTTGAACGATCGGTACACTGCTGTTTCGTGCCGCAGTCTTACTACCGCCTATAGCAGTGTGCTAAGATTTGCGCCATCACACCTCCCTATGAATGTCCTCCATAAGCCTCCTAATCCAGATGGCTTCCTGAGCTGCCAAAGCCGAAGCTTTGTACTCCACTTCTGTGGTAGAGATAGACACAGAATTCTGCTTCTTGCTGCACCATGAGATAGCTGTAGAGCCTGTCATAAAGACATATCCAGACGTCGATCTCTGATCATCCGAATCTCCTCCATAATCAGCATCCATGTACCCGTCCAAGCAAAAGCCCGAATCTCTCCCGTAGAAGAGACCCAAATCTGAGGTGGATTTGACATACTTCAAGATACTCCTAGCCGCCACAAGATGAGGTTTCTGAGGCTCTGCCATAAACCGACTCACCCTGCCAACTGCATAAGCAATATCTGGCCTCGTGATCGTTAAGTATATCAGACTTCCAACCAAAGCCCGGAACACCAAAGGATCGGTAAGAAACCTCCCTTCATCTCGTCGAAGATGAACTCCAACCTCTAGTGGAGTAGAGCTGCTCTTCCCCCCTTCCATGCCGAACCTCTTCACGATTCGGTCTGCATAGCCTTTTTGGGAAACAAGCATACCGCTCTCTTTCCTCTCCACTTCGAGCCCAAGGAAATGGTGGAGCTCACCCAAATCCTTCATCTCAAATTTGATAGCTAGCTCAGCACGAAGCCTAGCTACCTCCACTTCAGAATTCCCCATGACGATCATATCATTAACGTACAACACCACCAAGACCTGAAGCTCCCCCGTCTTCTTTACGAATAAGCTTGAATCTGAATCAGAAGCAAAGTATCTGTAGAATTGGAGGTATTCTGCGATCTTCCCGTACCATGCCCGAGGCGATTGCTTCAAGCCATAAAGAGCCTTCTTGAGCTTCCAAACATATCTTGGGTGCTCTTCGGATATATAACCAGGTGGGTGATCCATGAAGATATCCTTGTCAATCTCGCCATATAAGAAAGCGTTCTTCACGTCGAGTTGCCAAATATTCCACCCTTGGCAAGCTGCCAATGCGATCACCACCCGAACCGAAGTCATCTTGGCAACGGGGCTAAACGTCTCTTCATAATCCTCCCCATACTTCTGAGAGAAACCTTGAGCTACAAGGCGAGCCTTATACCGCTCAATACTTCCATCAGCCTTCTTCTTCTGTTTGAAAACCACTTGCAAGTCACTGGAGTAACTCCCTCAACCTTACGCACCAAGGACCAAGTTTCATTCTTCCTGAGGGCAGCCATCTCTTCATCCATGGCTCTTTCCCACTCCTTGACTCCAATGACATTTTCATAACTAGACGGATCTCTCTCATCCAGGGGACCTACGAAGAAACATGAGACAAAGCTCACCAAGTTTCCTCCCGTATACCGATCTGGTGGAATAATGGTCCTCTTGGACCTCCTCAGAGCTTGACTCTGAACCACCTCTTCCACTGCAGCTTCTGGACTAGCTCTCCTTTCAGGTAGACATGGAGCATCGCTCCCCCTGCTTCCAGAACCTGAAGCACCTGACCCAGAGCTAGAAATACTGGAGCACTTAGAGAAACAGGCAACTCCACCAGAACTTCCTTTGCAGCTTCCTCTGGTCCACCATATACCCTGCTTCCTTGCAACTCTACAGAAGAGCTACCTTGGTATGATGTCAGCTCGTCAAATACCACATCCCTAGAGACCACATATCTCCATGTTTTGGGATCCATGCATCTCCACCCTTTCTTCCGGTCATCATAACCGACGAAGACTAGTTTCCTTGCCTTTGCATCTAGCTTCGTTCGAAGGGCATCCGGAACATGCACGTAGCAGGTAGAACCTAACACTCAAAAATGTTCCACGTTTGGCTTCTCCATAAACATTAACTCATGAGGGGTCTTCATGTTGATGGGACTGAGAGGCATCCGGTTGATAACATAGGCCGCACAAGACATTCCCTCTGCCCAGAAGGACTTTGGGATACTCTTGGCATAAAGCCAACATTTGCAGGTCTCCGTCAGATGATGGATCTTCCTCTCTGAAAATCCGTTCTATAGTGGAGTGTGAGCATAAGAAAGCTCTCTTTGGATGGCATGCTTCCTGCAGAAGTTAAAGAACGCCTTGGAGGTGAACTCCCCTCCATTGTATGTTCTGAACCTCTTGACCCGCAGGTTGAGCTGACCTTCCACCAGCTCCTTGAACTCCACAAACCTCTCGAACGCCTCCAACTTCTCCTTCAGAAAATATACCCAAGTATATCTAGTGAAGTCATCAACCAAAATCAGCATATACCTGCTACCTCCAAGACTGGCAGTGTTGGTAGGTCCAAACAGATCACCATGTATACACTCCAATGGTCTTTTACATCTGCTTTGTGATTTATCAAATGGAAGACATTGAGCCTTACCAAACTGACAACCTGCACAAACGTGACCCTCTCCGAAAGATAACAAGCTAGACAGACCTTTCACCAGGCCTCTTCCCGCCATAGCCTTCAACTTATCCATCCCAACATGCCCAAGTCTTTCATGAAAGATAGCGGCACTGTCGTTAGCCCTCATCAACATAAGAACTTGTTGAAAGAACAAACAAGTCCTTCACCCATCTCCCTACATGAGTGACCTCAGCTTTCACAGCTGAAACATTTTGGAGAAATTTCACTTCTGTTGGACCAAACAGAATGTGATAGCCAGCATCCACTGCATTAGTCACAGAGAAGAGGTTCTTCTTCATCCCCGGAACATGATAGACACTCTTCAATGTAAGAGTACTTCAATCATCGTTCAAAGAAACCACACCCTCCTTCTATACTGCATGTATAATATCATCAGCCGTAATGATAGCGTCATTACCTGTATATGCTTGCAATGATGAGAACTTTGACTCATCCCTGGTGCGGTGATGACCACACCCAGAGTCCACTATCCAATCATCTTGATAGTTGATGGAAGCCATGGCCCGAACACACGTGCCCATCATGAATGCACCTTTACCACCCCAACTACCTCTAGAATTGGAACTAGCCTCCTCCTTTCCTGCAGCATGCCCTGGCTGAATATTGACTTTGCAGTCTCTTTTGAAATGACCAAGCTTGTTGCACCTGAAGCATCTAGGTCCTTCCAGCTTCTTCCCATCACGCTTAGGAGCATAACTCCTCTCCTGCTGATATAAAGTAGACGGACCATCATCTCCAGATGTCTTCTTCTTCTTGTCCCATCTCTTCTTCTTGCCAGAGAAGAGAACTTCTACTTCTCCCCCAGAGATAGACATCCTGGCCATTTGCTTAGCCAAACTCTCTTGCGAAGCAAGTAAGTTCTCTAGCCCCAGCAACGATGGCTGATTGGCCCAGCCTTGAACATAAGTAACAAAGGCCACATACTCCCTCCGCAAGCCACGGATTATGTGCCTCTTCAGCTTAGCTTCTGAGATAGGCTCATCCGGGTCCAAAGCCGATATCTCTGTGCAAAGGTTCTTCATCTTCAAGAAGAACGTTGAGATAGACAAATCTCCTTGAGTTGCTTTCGCCAACTCATTCTCCAAGAACTGTAGCCTAGCTACATTCTTCTTATTGAACAAGCCATCCAAGGCTATCCAAATTTCAGCAGCTGATCTACATCCGATGATGTGATCAAACAGCTCTAGAATGATAGCTCTCTTGAGAGTGAACTCCTCCTTAGCATTCATACTCCTCTAAGCCTTCACGATCTCTGCATTCCCTTCAGCAGGATTAACACCTTGTCTTGCTTCTCCTCCTACAACCTCCCACAAATCCTCACCAAGAAGATAGATCTCCATGCAAGACTTCCACTTCTTGAAGTTAGTCTGCGTAAGGAGCTCAATACCAAGACCTCTAGCATATCCTCCTTCCAATGCTATCCCACTGATTGCTAACCAACTTGAGGAACCCGAGAGAAGTATCAGCAACTACTGCTAAACAACCTCGCTCTGATACCATGTTGAAAAATTTAAGGTCCGGAGATGAAGTAAAATGCGGAACACTTCATAAAACTTTCCACAAGCAACACAATGACAATGGGAAGACCGAATAGTGCTATGGTATTAACTATCTCTTTACAATTTGAGGTATACATGGCGAGACATGATTCATAAGAATCACGGAGGAGAGAAACACAAACACAAAAGATTACAAGCTACTGGCGACTTGACAACTTGAGACCGCCAGACCGCGTGAACAGACAAGCCAGACGGATAACCCCTTAGACCGCAGGAACAGAGCATAAGCCACACCTGTCAGACCGCAACCACAGACCGCCCGACCTGCTGCTTTATTGAACTGCTGAAAAACAACCACATTGCACTCCTTGATCGCCCAGACCGCATGGTCTTAAGATCACAGAAGAACCCGCAAATACTTGCCAACGAAAACTGCTTCCTGATACATAGAGCAACTCAAGATTGCCTGGCCACTTAAGACTGCCTGATCAACTGAGTTCGCTGCACAGTCCAAGAATACCTAAACACAGTCCACTCGGACTAGTTTATTTAAAGCTGGAAGAAAGGAGAATGCTGACCACGAACTACAAGCCGCTAACCTACGAACCCTCAAACCGGTCAGGCAAAACTCAAACTGCTCGACCTCAGAATGAGACCGGCACAATCAAGCCAACTTTGGTTCTTATAGTTCTTCATTATTAATGACAGGCCCTGCACCCCTATTTATAAGCGAGCAGATGGATGTCGTCACCCCACAAACTGGGATACAATAACTGCCCATCAGATCGCCAGCGGTCTCATAAGGCAGACCGCCCAAGCTCAGCAAGGCTAACAGCTCCGTTATTGAACCATATGGTTATACACAAACTGCCCGATTATCGCGGTCATCAAAACAGATCGCCTGGTCTTATTGCAAAAGCAAAGAACTTCTTCAGTAACCCAGATCGACTAGAACAACACATCAGACTGCCCGGTTACTGCAAGAAGGCAGACCTACTTGACCACCTAGCCAACTTGAACAAGTCGCCAGAACAACCCGTGCAAGCCGCCCGGACAATTAACGGTCTCCCAGATCAGACCGCCCAGAACAGATCGCCTGAGACAAAATTGGCCAGAGCACCAACGCAGACCACGCGGTCTCTGCAGTCTCCAATCTATAGACCGCCCAGCACTATTCCACTTCCACTTCAAAAATTTAACACATCTATGTGTTTGGAACATGAGTGATGAACGAGATTGTTGGTTAGATCAATTGCACTTTTGTTGTCACATTTTAATTCAATATTATTTAGATGCACCCCAAAGTCTTCTTGTATTTGACTCATCCAAAGGGCTTGTGCACAACAACTTCCTAGTGCAACATATTCCGCCTCAGTGTTGGAGAGAGAAACAAAATTCTGTTTCCTACTCGACCAAGCAACTAGTGAGGGGCCTAAGAAGTGACATGTGCCACTGGTGCTTTTATGATCTAGTGAGTAGCCTGCATAATCAGAGTCGGAATATCCATGTAATATAATTGAATCATTATAAGGACACCATAGGCATAGATTAGATGATCCGATTAAATATCTAAAAATTGGTTTGACCACTTTTAAATGAGATTCTTTAAGATTAGCTTGAAATCTAGCATGTAAGCAAACGACAAAAATAATATCGGGTCTAGACGCACTTAGATATAATAACGACCCTATCATTTATCTATATAATGTTTGATCTATAGAGATTCCAGCTTCATCTTTTCCTAATTTTAGAGAGGCACTCATAGGAGTGTAGGCTTATTTTAAATTTTCAAATCCAAATCTTTTTAACATGTCATGAACAAATTTAGATTGATTTATAAATATTTCATCATTTCTTTGTTTGATTTGAAAACCTAGAAAATATGTAAGTTCTCCTACGAAGCTCATTTCAATTTTTTTTTGCATCACACTTACAACTTTATTACATAATTCATCATTAGTGGCTCCAAAAATGATGTCATCTACATAAATTTGTAATATGATTAGATCATTATTAACATGTTTGATAAAGAGTTTATTATCGGCATGTCCCATTACATAATCGTGTTTAATAAAAATGAAGTTAATATTTCATACCAAGCACGAGGCGCTTGTTTTAAACCATAGAGTGCTTTATCTAGTTTAAAAACATGATTTGGGTATTTTTCATTTATGAAACCGGGGGGGGGGGGGGGGGGAGGGGTGTTCAACATAAACTTCTTCCATAATAATTCCATTTAAGAAGGCAATTTTAACATCCATTTGAAATAGTTTAAATCTATTGAAACTTGCAAAGGAAAGAAAAATTCGAATAGATTCTAAGCGAGCTACGGGTGCAAAGGTTTCATCAAAATCTACCCCCTTGATTTGTGAATAACCTTGTGTTACTAAACGAGCTTTGTTCCTAGTAATCCTAGATTCACTATCTAATTTATTTTTAAAAATCCATTTTAAGCCAATTACCGGATGATTTGATGGTGTTTCTATAAGATTCCAAACTTTATTACGTTTAAATTGTTCTAATTTTTCATGCATAGCTAAATACCAAAATTCATCGTTTAGCGCAGTATAGGTGTTTTTGGGTTCAATTTCAGAAACAAAGCATAAATTAGAGAAGGATTCATGGATGAAAGAGCGTGTCGTTACCCCTCTTGATGATTCTCCAATGACAAGTTCCCTTGGACGATCTTTTGTGAATCTAAGCGCGCTTGGAGGCATGAACTCTTCTTGCACCGCCTATATTTCTTTGTCAACTCCAAGTGGTTCAACATCATCATCCTCCAAGGGTGAAGGGGGTACCTCTTCTTTTCCTGCAGTGTTAGAATCTACACAAGGAACAAATTCATCAAACTTCACATGAATAGACTCTTCAACCTTTTTAGACTTTTTATTGTATATCCTATATGCTTTTCTAGTTGAAGAGTTGCCAAAAAATATTCCTTCATCAGATTTCTCATCAAATTTTGCTAATGCATCTTTGGTGTTTAAGATAAAGCATTGACACCCCAAAACATGAAAGTAAGATACATTAGGTTTCCTTTTGTAATATAATTCATATGGAGTTAATTTTAAGATTGGGCGAAGCATGGCGAGCATAAAGTAGATAGGTTTATGCAACTTAATGGCATCCTATCTACTTTATGCTCAATGGAAACCTATCTACTTTATGCTTAATGGAAACCTATCTACTACATGCTCGCCATGCAAGTTCCTGAAGGGTTCTATTTTTCCTCTCCACCATACCATTTTGTTGGGGGTGGATAAAGTAGAGGAAAAATAGAACCCTTCAGGAACTTGCATGGCGAGCATAACGTAGATAGGTTTCCATTAAGCATTGGTAAACCCCTTATTATTTTATTTTTTGACAAATTTAAGATTAACTTGGTGCTAGTGTGACCAAGACGCCTATGCCATAATTCAAGTTCTTTTTTCGTGATTAGAAATTTTAGTGTTATACGTGATAGATCATGAAAAGAAATTAAATTGACATTGTGAATTCATGGTGCAGTGAGTACAATATCATTAGTCTTAGGATCTATAATTTTGCACAAATTTGTAGAAGACTCAAATATAACATTAAGAACTTTATCGCATAGTTGACTAATAGAGATTAAGTTGTGTTTTAAGCCTTCTACATATAAGACATTGGTAAGAGAGGAGTCATTACCCACTGTACCGGTGCCTAAGATTCTTCCTTTTCCATTGTCACCAAATGTCACCGTTCCTCCTTTCTTCTTTTTGAGGATAAGGAACTTTGCTTTATCGCCTGCCATGTGCTTGGAACATCCTGAGTCCAAGTACCACATGTCTTCCTTGTCCTTAGCCTGCCAACACACCTAAAACGAAGATGTTAGTGAATATCTGGATACCCATGAGGTTCCTCCCATAATATAGGTGGTGACTATAGGTACCCAGATTTGTTTTAAAGTGCCCTTTCCCTTCTTCCTGCAAGAGTCTGTGGTGTGGCCAAAAAAGAGACAGTTGGCACATGCAACAAAAAGGGTTGAGACCTTTATTAGAGAATTTTGTTGACCCTTGCTGGTAGACAAGGAGATAGAAGGGGTGACAAAATTATTTTTATAAAAAGAATTTTGGTTTCTGGAACCAAAGCTAACGCCAACGTTAGAAGTTAACGCTGGGTGGTAGCTTCCTAAACCATACCCTAGCCCAAACATTGCAGAACCATGGCACTGGTTGCCCAAAATCATGTCCAGTGATTTTTGGCCAACCCCAAATTTGTTTATTGCCATATTAAGATCATTGATTCGGGCTTTTAAGGCGAAGTTTTCACTTACTAAATTTCCCCACTTATTTGCAAAATTTTTCTTTTCATTTTCTATTTGAGAAAGAGAGATTTTTAAACTTCTTTCTAATTCTCCCTTTTGTTTTGCGAGAGATTCGATATTGGAGAGAGCCTTAGAAAGATCATTTTCTAGTTCTTTTGTCCTTGCTAAGTTATGATCATTTTCTTGGCAAGACATTATCTCTTTTCCCAAAGCTTTTGCTTTCTTATTTAATTTTTGATTTTGTTTTAAAAGAATTTTATTTTCAATTTTTAGAAGATCAAGATCTCTTAGACTCTTACTAAAAAATTTGCATGTTTTCATGTACTCAATATAAACATCATCATAAGTAGTAGAAGTTACCTCAGCGTCGCTTTGGACACTGCAATCGTCATCCGTTGATTCACGATTCCTCCCCATGAAGCATAAATTTGCCTCATCACTATCGCTTGAAGTTGACTCGTTTGAACTTTCAGATGAAGAGTCATCCCACGTTGCAGCCTTCAGAACCTTCTTCTTTTCTCTTCCTTTATGCCGCTTTTCTTTTTGTTCTTGTAAGTACTTTGAGCATTGACTTCTTATATGCCCGGTCTTCCTGCAGTGGAAGCACTTGGGAGGAGGTCACTCATCATCGTTGTCGCTTGATTTCTCCTTTTTCTCTCTTTTGGAAGATGAGCCTTTTCGGAAATACTTACGGAAGGTGTTCCTCCTTTCTGGATTCTTCATGAAATTTGTGAAATTTTTCACAAAGAGAGTCTCCTCATCTTCTTGCTCATCGTCATCCACTTTCCTTGACTCTAGTGTCAAGGCTTTCTTCTTTGGCTCTTTATTGTATTCTTCATCTTGGATTTTGAGTTCTGCCTCATGGGTTTTGAGATTCCTAATGAGGCTCTCAATCTGGAGCCATCTTAGATCATGCGATTCGGAAATAGCTGTCACCTTTGGATTGAACTTCGGAGGGAGAGATCGAAAGATCTTCCTCACCAAGTGACCGTTTGAGAAGGTTTGTCCAAGAATCATCGATGCGTTTATGATCTTGGTAAAATGTGTGTACATCGAGTCAACATCCTTGTCTAGATCCATTCTGAATCTTTCAAACTCCGATTCCAGTTGGAATAGCTTTGAGTCTTTAACCTGCAAATTACCCTCATGCATGATTTCTAGTAAATTCCAAATGTCATAAGCAGTTTCGCAGGCACAAACTCGATTAAATTTCAGTCCTATCTAATGCACAAAATAAGGCATTCATTGCTTTAGCATTATTTTTATTCCCATCATCCCATCTATCTATAGGCTTTTCCATGGTTACTTTTCCAACAACATAAGTAGGAGTGGTATATGGTGTTTCAACACTAGCCCAGACGTCTAAATCTAAATTAATTAGAAAGTAACGCATTCACGTTCTCCAGTAGTTATAGTCAGTTCAGGTGAAAAGTGGAGGTCTACTTATTCCTTTCCCCTCATGGAAAGCGATATCATGAAGCGCCATTATTCTCGATTGTTAGACCATATTGGAATAACCTATCTCTGATACTACTTGTTGGATCTTGAGGCGCCCTTAGAGGGGGGGGGGGGGGAATAAGTGTTTTAGAAAATTTTAGGATTTTAAGAATAACTTTTGTGATTTTCTAATAAGTAAATTGAAACAAAAGTAAAGAGCTAGAAATAAGAAATGAAATCAATTTTATTTAACATGAAAAGACATAATTATCATTTATAAAATTGATTACAAAATCTGATTTCTATGACGCTAGAAATCAAGGCAAATATGAGATACTCTTTTCGTTTTCTATACCGACTCTTCTCACTAAGAGCCGGTTGGCTTTAACCAATCTTCCCCCAGATACGACCTCAAGCCGCTCTAACCTTTCTATCCCCAGAAAGGCCTTGAGCACCCCTAGATCTACTCCCTAGATGTAGTCGCCACAACCATGGTGAATTCCCTCTAAGCCGCGCACGGACCTGTTGGATCGGTAGGCGCCCTTAGAGGGGGGGGGGGGGGGGGTGAATAAGGGTTTAAAAAACTTTTATAATATTTGAAATAATAAGGGATCTAAATAGTGATTTTGAATAACGATCTAAATTGTTTTATAATGAAAGAGAGGATAATAAACAATTTAGAGAAATGAAGAACAAATCATTTTTATTACACCAAAAGAGACATGATTTACTATTAATAAAAATGATTACAAAACTAGATTTCTATGACGCTAGAAATCGAAGGCGAATAATAAAACTCTTTTTGTTTTCTATCCCGACTCGTATCCCCACGAACCGGTGGCCCTAGCCTATCCTTCCCCGGATTCGGCCTCAAGCCGCTCTAGCCAATCCTTCCCCGGATATAGCCTCGAGCACCCCCTAGACCTAGCCTAGATCTAGTCGCCAATACGAGGCAAATTTCCTCCCTAAGTCCTACCCAGACCTAGTCGCCAACACGAGGCGTAATCTCTAATGGTTACAAAAGATATGAAATAAAAATAACAATAATATTAAAAACTCCCTATATGGATCTCTTGGAGAAGTGGATGAAGACCCGCAGAGTATGATCGTAGTCAATGCGGTCTTTCGTCACGAAGATGAAGCGTGTTGAAATATTCTCAACGGATCTCCTTAAGCCTTCATGGATTTGTGGGAGTATCTATCTGAATCTTCCTCTCTACGATATGGCACGAAGCTCTGGAATTTAGGGTGGTTGAAGGATGAAGAATTCAGAGCTAAGGGGTCCATTTTATGGCCTTAGCGCTGGCGCCTGCGCTAGTGCTACCGCCATCGCTATCCCATATTAAGTAATATTTTGCGCGCGAGAATCTTTAATTCGGGGAAACAATTTCGCCATTCCTCTTGTGCTCCGAGCTACCGCCAGCGCTAGTAGATACCGCATGCGCTAGCTGCTACCGCCTGCGTTAGCTGCTATCGCCTGGCGCTAGCACCTTCTAAAATTGTTTCCGAGATTTTCTCAAGTCTGCGCTAGCGCTAGCGCTAGCGCTAACGCCGGTGCTAACGGGCATGTTGGAATTTTGGCTTCAAATTTTGGCGCAACTTTCTTATGTTATCCTTGAGTCATGTGGACTTGTTTTCCTGCACACTTACACACACAAGATCAAATACACATAGGATTTGTTATTCTCAAACCTAGGAGATGCGGAAGACCATGTTCCAACAAACTCCCTTTTTGATAATAACAAATCCATTAATGATAAATCAAAGCATTAATATATAAGCATGATGAAACCTACTTGTGTGTGTGAGAGAGTGATGAATTAGGATAATTTACGATTTTAGCATTTAGAATTGCTCCCCCTAAATATATGCTCCCCTTAAGTGAAAGCTCCCCTAATATGTAAGCTATCATCTTAATTAACCATTATATTTTGATAGCAGATTATATTTATCATGTTAGTTCTCCCCCTTTTGTTATTAGCAAAAGCGGGTAAGGAGACACCACTTAAAAATTGATAAAGGAAAGGAGTTTTAGAATACTTTTCATTTAAATAGATCAGAGTTTGAGTATTACAACATTTTCATAAATCAGAGTTTGTAGTATAACCAAAATGTAATGATTTCCAAGTAACTAAACTACCCAGACAGTATGTCTACACCCTAGCCCCGTAATAAGTGACGGATGGGCATGAGGAGGTGCAAACATGCCATAGGTTGGGGTGTTAGTCCCATATGCAAACACTATACACAACTCAACCTAGTAGTCTTTCCCCCAGTGCCTCGCAAGGCCCCACTGGAACCCTCCCCGGTTAAGGACAAGAAATGACTAGAGATAAAGGTTATCTAATGTCTACAACCCTACGCCCCCGCTATGGTGAGAAATGAAGTCATGGATAATAATTATTGGAAACATTTAAGCATTTTAATTCTAATGACATAGCCTATGGATTTATATTTTTATTTGAATTTATGAAAACACTCACATAGCTATTTTGAAGTCCATTACTAAATCAGAGTTTTTATCGTAATAATATTTTCATAGAAATAAATCAGAGTTTTATAGTAAAGAAAAATCCATGTTAAAGGCAACCAATATAGAGTTTACCAAGCAAGTCTACCACTTGTTGCAAGAAAGGAATTTGAAGATTCAAGTGATGAAGCACCCAAAATGAAAGACTTTAAATAAGCATGAAAGCTCAAGGTAAAACAATTATATGGTGATGATGCGGAAGACTTATAGAAATACAAGAAACATCTTATTGTAATTAATGATGATCCATAAAAAGATATATGAGTTAAATTTCAAAAAGAAGATGTTTTTGTAAATCATTTTTCAATTAAAATCTGTACGTTTGATGATAAAGTAACCAAGCATGAAATGATGTTATCAAAAAGAGATTACTACAATGTTACTTTAATTCACAATTTCAAAACATACCAAACATTGTAGAAAGCATGCTAGGTTATCTAGTGCATTTCATAAGTGAAGAGTAGTATAAAATTAGCATTAGGATCCAATACTCATGAGAAGAAGTGTTATGGAAGATAATGATGTGCACATAAGTGTATTTTGAATAGAGTAAACAAATGTTTTAATCAAAAATACAAGAGATATGTAAAGTAAAGAGCACAATAAAACACAAATAATTTTACTTCCACGCACTTCAATGCACACAAAAAATGTATAACTACCAAGGTGCTTTGCACACACAATGCTCATTAAGACTTATCAGGGTGCAAAGTAGTGCTTGGGGGATCACATAATTTTATTCTTCAATATTGATTTTTTATTGTGATCCGGTGTACTTAAGAATAAGTGGTTTTTATTTTGAAAGAAAGTTATGGTTTGCACAAGATACTTTACTATTCTTTCCAAGGTGCTCAACCTCGCAACGCTTATTAAGACTTATCAGGAGGTTCAAGTAGTGCTTGGTGGAGTTATCTTTGTCACTTTATTTTATGATTTTGTTTTGTACAAAGTTCTCCGAATACACTTGTTTTGCAAACCAATATAATATATAAGAAAGATAACCACTTTTCTTAATTTTTAAAAGTGCAAATAAAGGAGTGTAGGTAAGATACTTGTGCAATTTTAATTCATTGTACTAATACAAAACATACACAAGCATTCTTAGATTAAACACAAATGTAGACAATGGCAAAATAAGTGAGTGAATAAAGATCATTATCAAACATAAAACATTTACTCATACTTAGAGGCATGCTAAGCTTAGTTCTACACCACTTTCAATATAATTGATGCACATATTAATAGATATATCAAAGCATGATGAAAGCAATGTTCAAAGTAGTTTGAAAAGATAAATTGCAACATTATAGAAGTTCTAAATGATGTGTTAAATCATGCTTGATTTTCTCAATGATGTCCATATAGTATTTTTGATAATTTAAAATTTGAACTTATAAGATTGATCTTGGACTTCCCGAGGACTACCTTGTGAGAGGTTCGCCCGGTACTAGGTGATGTGATGGGATGATAGCCCAAATCACCCTTTCGCAAGATACATGTAAAATAGAAAAGTTAAGTTCAAAATAATAATTTTTGATTTTTTTTGTTTTATATTTTTGTATTTGCTTTTTGCTTTTATAAGTAGAGTTTAAACAAATAACAAAAAACAAAAAAGGGCAAAACATATTTTTTGTAATTTGCTTTTGTATTATTTTATTTGATTTTTTTAAAAATGTAATAAAAGCAAAAGTGCAGAAATGAATAGTACATATAGATTAATATATTTTTAGGGATTTTTCAAAATTTTAAAAATACAGAAAACCACATAGGTGCACTAGCGCCGGCGTTAGCGCTAGCGCGGGAAACAGTACCCGATTTTTGATGATTTTGAAATTTTTAATTGTTGATTGTCATAATAGTAGTTTCATGTTGAAATTTCAGATTTTTAGGAAATGTCTAGATAGTGCAAATTTCATGAAACATTAGCGATTTTGTATATGACATTACTAACTATACTTTGCATGAGATGACATGAATGAACAAATCAAATATGCATGATTTTAGTGATTAACCATAATGTTCATGCACATGAATACCATGGACAAGCCCTAGATGAGAATACCCAGCATGTATGTCTTGGTAAACATATAAAGCCTAACATAGACACAAATATTCTTTAGGCGATAATGTTAGTATGATAAGTTTGAGATTAATGTTGTACCAGGGTTTGATAGTGTTTCAACTTATAGACCTATAATGGAGTGACGATTCTATTTGATTTGATATCAAGATGATTCAAAGGTCTAAACTAGAAATAAATCACAATACACACCAACCATTATAATATCAATTGTCATCAGTTAATATATCAATTATAATTCACATAAATGTGATAGAAATAATTATTTTTAGAAGACTTTTGATATGACTTGTGATGTTAGAGAATTTTAGCAAAGGACGTCAATAGATCATAGTGGTGTTTGTGAATTCAATATTCATTATGAAGATAAATTCTTTCAATATATTTTAGTGATTTTCCTTTAATTAAGAATTTTGAATATATATATATATGTGATTTTTGATAGGTGAACAATAGTGATGGTTTAGATCATGTTTGACATCAAGGAGTGAACACAATATAATTTTTTATTGTGAACAATGACAACCACTTGTTGTTGAAGGCTAAGAATCTTAATAGCCTAATAACTGGATTTAATTTGAAATATCTTATAACAAATTTAGAGTTTGATTCATATGGATAATATAAGATATTTAGAAGCAATAAGAATAAAAGATAGGTCATCAAAATAAAATATGATTTTGAATTTTGATCAATTTGATTCTATAAACATATTAAGCTTTTAAGAGATAAAATCATATTTTTAATACTGTATTGGATGACCATGACATGATAGTTCAAAAGAAATAGGAAAACAAGAAAGATTAAAAGACATGAAAGCATATCATGAAGTAGAACTTTGTATATTTCATTTTGAAAGGATTCTACTTCATGCAATTGATGATACCTAATGAATAAGAGTTTTACGTATCCAAAGGGGACCATGTGGGATGGTTCCTTTGGGTACCCAAATATAGCGAGATGGCTTTTAGGGAGACAAGTACGAATGGACCCTTTCAAGTGGAGTTAATATTTCATCTTTAATTTTGGGTCTCCACTCATACTTAGGTTTAATATTATAATTTTGCATTAAATTTCCATATTCATTAAACTTAGACTTACAATAATGATGACATTTGAAATCATTTTTCATAGGAAATTTTTGCATATTTGATTTTACTTTAGGAGATACATAATTTTGTAAATAATGGTGATTTTGGTTTAGATTAACAAATCCTTTATGTTCCTTACTCTCATTATTAAACTTTGTTAATATGTTTATATTCATATTCAACTTGTTTTTAGATATAGTTTGATATTGTGAATTTGTATTTACAATTTTCATAAGCAAGTTAGTTTTTGAGTTTAATTCATCATTCTTGATCTTTAAATTATGTCTAGCTTTATTATAAGCGATTGTGCTATTTTTAAGAGTGGAAATAATTGAATCAATATGATTTTGATATTTGTTTCTATATTCATCAAATGTTTCATCCATCTCTTTAATTTCAATTTTATATTCTTTACACTTAACACAATCATTTATCAAAGATGAGTTTTCTAACCATAATTTTTCATTTTGTTCTTTTATAAAAATAATTTCTTTTTCAAGTTCCTTAAATTTTTCTTTAATATCATTACAATCAAGACAAGGTTTTGTATTTTCAATTGAAGTGACATGAATAAAGCTAGATAAATCAGATTTTGATACTACTTTAACTTTTGCTTTTAAATTTTTATTTTCTAAGCGCAATTTGCAATTTGCATTTTTTAATTTCTTAATTTTGCGCTTTGTAATTTGTAGCAATTGTAAAGTAGAAATAGAAGTACAAAAGATGGGATTTGATTTCCTTACATTGCTTTCGGGAGAGGCACGATTTGAGCATATCGTTTCTTTTACATCTTTTTGGCACTCCTCTTCCGAAGACAGTACTTCTTCTTCTTTTCCATTTGATGTGTGCTCCATTGATCCGTCATGAGAGGAGCATTCTTGAAGACTTGTGCAAGCTTGCATATTCTCCGATTCTTGCGATTGTTCCATACCTGTAGAAGGAGAATCATACATTTCTTCAAGAAATTTCCATACTTTGTATGCACTAGAAAAACAATATATTAATTTGAAAATATCTTGAGGTAAAGCACAAAAATATAATGCATAGCTTTTGCATTTAGGTGACGCTCTTGTTTATTTGATTCGTCCGCTGGTCTAACTATTGCTATATCCCATGCATTGATATCTAAGCTTTTAATAAAATTTTTCATTAATAATTTCCACCCTTTATAATTTTTCCCTTCGAATAAAAGTGGTTTAGGAGATTTTTCTTCTTCATAGAAATTTACCCCACTAGTAGAAGCGAGATCATGAGACGCCATTATTCCCGATTGTTAAGCTGATTTGATATAACCTCCCTCTGATACCACTTGTTGGATCGGTAGGCGCCCTTAGAGGGGGTGAATAAGGGTTTAAAAAACTTTTACTTATATTTTGTAATACTTGAAATAATAAGGGATCAAAATAGTGATTTTGAATAACGATCTAAATTGTTTTATAATGAAAGAGAGGATAATAAACAATTTAGAGAAATGAAGAACAAATCATTTTTATTACACCAAAAGAGACATGATTTACTATTAATAAAAATGATTACAAAACTAGATTTCTATGACGCTAGAAATCGAAGGCGAATAATACAACTCTTTTTGTTTTCTATCCCGAATCGTATCCCCACGAACCGGTGGCCCTAGCCTATCCTTCCCCAGATTCGGCCTCAAGCCGCTCTAGCCAATCCTTCCCCGGATATGGCCTCGAGCACCCCCTAGATGCCTAGATCTAGTCGCCAATACGAGGCGAATTTCCGCCCGAAGTCCTACCCAGACCTAGTCGCCAACACGAGGCGTAATCTCTAATGGTTACAAAAGATATGAAATAAAAATAACAACAATATTTAAAACTCCCTATATGGATCTCTTGGAGAAGTGGACGAAGACCCGCAGAGTATGATCATAGTCGATGCGGTCTTTCGTCACGAAGATGAAGCATGTTGAAATCTTCTCCACGGATCTCCTTAAGCCTTCATGGATTTGTGGGAGTATCTCTCTGAATCTTCCTCTCTATGATATGACACGAAGCTCTAGAATTTTGGGTGGTTGAAGGATGAAGAATTCAGAGCCAAGGGGTCCATTTTATAGCCTTAGCGCTAGCGCCCGCGCTAGTGCTACCACCGGCGCTATCCCATATTAAGTAATATTTTGCGCGCGAGAATATTTAATTCGGGGAAACAATTTCGCCATTCCTCTTGTGCTCCGAGCTACTGCCAGTGCTAGTATATACCACCTGCGCTAGCTGCTACCGCCTGCGTTAGCTGCTATCGCCTGGCGCTAGCACCTTTTAAAATTGTTTCCGAGATTTTCTCAAGTCCGCGCCAGCGCTAGCGCTAGCGTCGGTGCTAGCGGGCATGTTGGAATTTTGGCTTCAAATTTTGGCGCAACTTTCTTATGTTATCCTTGAGTCATATGGACTTGTTTTCCTGCACACTTAAACACACAAGATCAAATACACATAGGATTTGTTATTCTCAAACCTAGGAGATGCGGAAGACCATGTTCCAACAGGACCTAGTCGCTAACAACTGTGGTGAATTCACTAAACAATTACAATGAAAGAGTTGTAACAAAATATAAAAGACAAGTAAAAACTCCCTATGAAGATTTTTGGAGATGGCGAAGGCCCACTGAATATCATCGAAGTCGAAGCGTGTGTTCTTCGCATTGCATGAGCATTGATACGATCCTCCTTCAAATTCTTCTCTTGAATTTGTGTGGGAGATGGTGGTCTGAAAATACGGCCCTTAAAGAGTTTCTGAAGTGTTGGAATAGGGCTCCTTGGAATCAATAGTTAAAGAGAACGAATGCCACCTATTTATAGGACTGGAAGCTAACACCGACATTAAGTCTAATGCCAGACGTTGACTCAGTATAGAAATAAGTTGATGACTCGGATCTTCAAAACAGGAAGGAGATTCTACATCTTTGGAAACATTCATTTTAGGCAACCTTAACACTAGCGTTGAGGCTAATGCCTGGCATTAAGTCAAATCATTCCCAAAATGCTCTTACAATCACGGCAGCTTCCCTCCATGCCATTTTCATCTTGATGGGAATGAAAGTCAACGTCGGTGTTAAGTACTAGCGCCTGGCATTAGACCAAATTCATCATTTCAGCTTACGAGCAAGTCCAGACTAATAATATAACATCTTAGTGTCAATTTTGTTCAAACATGCATGCTAAAAACACAATGGCAAACAAGATGAAATACAAGTAGGATTAGTTATTCTCAAATCAAAGGGTTGCCGAAAACCGCATTCCAACAGTGGGGTCCCGGCTGACCCCATACTATATGGTTGTTGCATGGGAGGTGTTACAATTTGCACTTTGGATTAGATTTTATCTCATACATAGACTCTTTTGTATACGCTTTTGTAAAGTTGATAATTTGTCATAAATGTAGCATCTTCATAATCCCAATATATAAATATAGATAGTGAGATAGAAAATTGTATATGATGAGGGTCCCCAAAATGGGTTTAGTCGAACCAGAGATTTTTTGCCGCGAACTCGACTAGCTCACCGATACAATTCTAACGGGCCCACTCTCGCGCAATTCCAAGTTTGTATGGACTTCCAAACAGATGTCGGAACGCACGTGCACGCATAGACGCTAACTGCACCACTCATCACGGAGGAGTGGGAAACCCCCACTCCCTTAGTGGGTAGAGCCCCATTCCATTTGTTGGAGGACAGGGAACCACCCATAATTGAAGAAACCAGGCAGCATGTGCCTCAACCGTGTCACACAAAAACCATGCGGCAGAGCCGCCCATGCGGCCACTCTGCCCATGCAGCTCCATAAACATGACCATTACTGCTACACGGCTCCGGCCATGTGACCACCCAGGACTTGCAACTCCGGCCGTGCGGCCGCCCAGGACGAGTAGATCTGACCATTTGGCCGCCCAGGAAGGGAGGCTCTAGCCGTGCGGCCGCTTAGGCTAGGCAGCTCTGACTGTGCGGCCACCCAGGTTGGGCATCTCCGATCGTCTGGCCGCCAAGGCCGGGTAGCTCTGGCCAGCGGCTTCCTCATCTGCACGATTCTGCCGCATGACTTTGGTCGTGCGGCCGCCAGGCTCTGGATATGTGGCTCTAGCCACACGATAACCCATGCCACATAGCTCCAGCAGTGCAGCCCCATTCGTGTGGCCGCCCACACGGCCAGCGCGGCCTCCCCAACAGAGCTTGCGCAATGCCCGCGCGATAGTAGGGTTGTTCACAAATATATTGTTAAATAAATTATATATATGTAATTAAATATAATTTTATATGAAAATTATATATAATTAAACATTATAAAATTTAAATTCGAATTCGAATCCTTGTTCGAATCCGAATTCAAATATAAATTCAAACCTATATTTGAATCCAACATTTCATGATGAATTAAAATCCGACTCTGAATATTCAAATGAATTCAAATCCTCCATGCATATGCGCTCCGCAAGCTCCCCTCAACTTGTTGCCTTCATAATGGTTGCATGATTCATCGTCGCGCTCATGGCCCGCCGCCGCACTCATCGCCCGCCGCCATGCTCATCGCCTGTCGTCGAGCTCATCGCTTTGCCACCGCGCTCATCACCCGCTGCCGTTGTGGCCTCATGACCGTGGGGGATGCAGATGGTAAAATCCCACACAATAGGGTACAAATAGTAAAATTCCCGACCATGGGGTTGCGAATAGTAAAATACCTCATCATGGGGTGCAAATAGTAAAATACCTCATCATGGGGGTGCGAATAGTCAAAGCCCTCATCACGGGGTGGGGGGGTGCGAATAGTCAAAGGCCTCATCATGGTGGTGCGCATAGTAAAATCCCCTCGTCATGGGGGTGTCACCCCAGCTCCCCAGCAGATACTGGTCCATCAAATTTCTATTATTTAGCCACCTCTCCCGCTTCCTTAGCCATCTTATAATGAGTCTCAAGAGTCATTTACCGAACTCAATGTCCCGATGAGCGAGGTAGTCCAGGTCCTCCAGAAGCAGCCTTTTTACAAAAGACCAGCCCCCCATGCAATCTTACCCAAAATCCAGAAATCTCTCCCGCTACTGCTAGCATGACAGAGAGAGAGGTCACCTAACAAAAAATTATAGGGCTCTTCGAATGTTGGTGGAGAAGCTCGTGAAGGTGGGAAAGCTGCAGGGGCTGGTGCAGAAAGCTGACCCCTCCAAGGCCTCCACCTCTAAGTGCAAGGAAGTGGCAGAGGTTCATTGGGAATGCAAAGAGGTTGACGACGTTGGCCCCCTTAGCAACGTTGGTTATTCTAGTGAGTGCGTGGATGCCAACGATGAGGGAGATTTAGGCTATCTATTTTGCATCCACGAATGAGCATGCTTAGAATCCTCAATGAAGGATAGTCTGGCAAGGGTCTTCAGATCAGAGGTTGCGGCTACCTCATCCTCTGCTCCGGTCCAAGGGACAGTTACCTTCGGGGAGGAGGATCTTCCTCCAACCGCCAACCCTTTCAATGACGCAGTCATTATTAAGGAGGTTATCAAAAATTATACAGTTGAAAACATCATGATCAATACTGGGAGTTCTTTTAACCTTCTCTTCAAGCTGGCCTTCGAATCCCTTAAGACTGGAAAGACTCTCCTTTCCACTGAAGGGACTCTCTATGGCTTTTTTGGAGAAAGGAAGGAGGTGGAAGGAAATGTCACCCTCTCGGTCACTTTGGGAGGCATAACTAATCTTGTCAAATTCATAGTCATTGAAGCTCCAAGTAGCTACAACGCAATTTTTGGAAGGCCGATTCTAAATGAATAACAAGCGGTGGTTTCATCTTACCACCTCGCTGTGAAGTTTGCCTTGAATGGCATGCAGTATAGGATCAGGAGCAATCTGAAGAAAGCTTGGGAATGCTATGTCATGTCGGTCAATGTGACCGAATCTTTTTACCCTTAGGTAGCTAGCGGAGACCTCTTCAGCCTCTCAAGTCTCCAATCCTGAAAAAGCCACGGAAGAGGTCGTAGAAGAAGAAACAAGAGATGGAGTTCTCTTGGAACCTACCCAAGCAACTCAATCTGTGCCCATCATCAATGAAGATGAGAGCAAGAAGCTCTCAATCAATGCTGAATTGCCCAAAACTGAAAAGAGTCAGCTTATCTCCTACCTTCTGAAGAACTTATATTTATTCGCTTGGCCAGCGGATGACATTTTCCAGGGGTTGATCTGGACGTTGCTTGCCACCACCTCAACATCGATCCAAATTTCACTCATGTCATGCAAAAGAAAAGAGCGGTGGCGATGACCATAGATCAACCCATTCGGGAGGAGGTTGAAAAGTTTTTGAAGGCCAAGTTTGTTCAAGAAATTCAATATCCGGATTGAGTATCAAATGTGGTAATGGTTAAAAAATCTGGGGGAAAGTGGAGAATATGTGTTGATTTCACAAAGCTTAATAAAACTTGCCCAAAAGATTGCTACCCATTGCCCCCGATAGATTCATTAGTTGATTCTGTGGTAGGGTATTCTAGCATGAGTTTCTTAGATGCATTCTCTAGTTATCACCAAATAAGAATGCATAAGCACGATATCCCTCACACCTCATTCATCATGAATGACAGTTGTTTCTGCTACCTCATAATGCCTTTCAGGCTAAAGAATGCTGGTGCTACATATCAGAAAATGATGGACACCATTTTCAAAACTCAAAAGGGAAGAAATCTACAGGTATATGCCGATGGCCTTCTAATAGAAAACAAGATTTTCTCAGCTCACCTTAACGAACTAAATGAAACATTCGCAACCCTCCAGACCTTCAATATGAGGTTGAACCCATTGAAATGTGTTTTTGGAGCCAACAAAGGGATGTTTCTCGGCCATCTTCTCACTCCATAGGGGTTGGAGCCGAATCCTGATAAGGTGATGGCTATCTTAGAAATGCCACCTCCTAAGATCTCCAAGGAAGTTCAACAGTTAGGTGGGAGGATGGCAGGCTTTAGCCATTTTATCTCCAGCTCAGGAGATAAAAGTGTGCCTTTCTTCAAAACTCTCCGTGGAGGAGCTAAGTTTGAATGGACAAAGGAATGCGATGATGCTTTTGACTAGCTCAAAAAGCAGCTAACATCTAACCCTTTACTCCAAAGCCCGAGAGAGGGAGAAGATCTCTTCTTGTATCTTGGAGTTGGCTCTGATGCTATCAGCTCCATGCTGGTAAGGTAAGAGAAGAAGAAACTGATAGTTTACTTGGAAGTAGTCTAACTCACATATAGGGGGGGGGGGGGGTGAATAGGTTCCTTTGATTTTTCTACTTGTGCAGACTGTTTTTGAATGATTTTATAAGGTAGAATAAAACACACAGAAAACAACAAGCTATTTATAGTGGTTCCCCAAGACAGTTTGTCTATGCATAGTCCACTTTCCCTCTACACCTTTCTAACAGTGTGTTAGACAAGGCAAACTTCTCCAAAACTTAGCTTAATGAGCTTACAACACAGATCCCACAGGATCTCTCAGGTTTCCTCCAAAACCTTACCTCAGGCCAGCAACCCTACTTCTCAAAGTTTTCCAACTCCTACAGCTCAGAAACACTTCTAGTTTCCTACCCCAGGCCTATAAAGATGCCCTACCTCAGACTGGGAGTACATTCCTACACTCAGGCTCACAACTCTACATTCAAACTTACAACCCTACAAACTCAGAACACAATGTTCTTACAGAGGTAAGAGATATTTAGTTTCTACAATAGAAGATACAATGTAAATACCTTCAACTTTGGGTCTTCTGTTGAAGTATTACAACAGATGCTGTCTTTGAGTAGTACAGAAGCTGTTGCTATCTCTGCTCCACTTGATCTTCCACATCAGCTGAAGGAAAATATATTCTTGTTCTTCTAAGCTTTAATCAGCAAGAACAACAGGTTGAGCTTGCCTTTGGTCATCGTCAATGTCTTTTCTTTTTAGTTGTGCAAGCTTACTGTTACATTGACCTAACATATGCTTTTATACCTCCAATAGGCATCAACGACTCTTTCCATATCCTAGTCATAAGATGGACATGAATAGAATACTTTATCCTGCTTTCTGGCCACTTGCGCCAAAAGTAGAACGCACTAGGCAACATTCATATTCGAATCTATCTCAGCGGATGGGCTGAGACAGGCTCCAATCTCAGCGGCAGAGTGGACTTCGTCTCAGTAGATCCACTAAGATAGATAGTCTTCTCAGCGAATTTTCTCTATATGCAGCTCAGCTGAGACAGACTCCTTCTCAGCGGCAATACAGCTATGTCTCAGTGGTTTAGCTGAGACCAGACTGGTGTCTCAGCAGTTTTGACCGTGATATCAAGGATCTATTCCAATATCTAAAATGTTATAAGCTTGCATAACCAAAATACATAAAGGCTTATCAAATACAATATGTACTTAGCATTGAGTGTGATGCATCTTCAAATCTAGGGAACATTGAAGGGCAATATTCCCAACAATCTCCCCCTATTTGAAGAAGGCAGAACATACATCAATGCTAAGATACATTACCACAATAAACATATCATGACATATAAAGAGATAGTAAGATGATAAGTCATGACAACACAACAATTATTATTGTTATCAATTATATAGACAATACATCATGTAATGAGCAACCATACACAAAACATGTTAAGAATTAATACAAAAAACATGTTAAGCATTAATACACAACATATATTAAGCATTAATACACAACATATATTAAGCTTGACTTTAAGTTACTTAAAAATGCATGAGTCAGAAATTGACTGAAGGACCAATTGTATTAGATATAAACTGTCAATACATAATATTACAGATTTTAGTGCACAATTTTATCTAATGAAAATTTAAGCATTAGTTCATGTTTTCTCTTCTTTGCGACATTTGAGCTTTCAGCTTGATCACCAACAACCTCCTTTCCAACAACAACAGCTTTCATCTCAGCAACCTTCTTCTTGTTCTCCAGCCATTTGAAGTATAAGAATGTCTTTGGGATATATTTGGATGACATTCTTTTAGGGTTGTTTTTTCTTACGAAGTTTTCTTTGAATACCCTTTCCCTTAGGGAATTCCTTTCTAAGTGTTTGATCCATTCCTTTGTTGGATATATCCTATCAATGTTTTTGCATAACTGACCATGGTTTAGCCAAGCATTCAGGATTATGCTCTTTAAATCATCACTCCAATATTCATAGTCAGGATCTTTGGTTGATCATTCTGGTTCTTGGCCATGAATTCCTAAGCAAACATGACTCCTTCTCTCTTCCTCTTGGCTGCAAGCTGTGCATCCTGTGCAATCTTTGCTTTAGCTTGAAAGTCAAAGTATTCATGTCTCAGATTGTCCAGTAGAGGAATATTTAGTGCTATTCTAGTTCTTTGAAGGACTTTGAGGGCAAACTCAGCATTTGTTTCAGCATTGGTCTCCTCCCTCTTTCTGGATTCTTCAAATATTTTCTGTTCAATCCCTTGAGTAATAGCTGTCACTGAGCCAGATAGGGTTTGGAATGAATTTTCTAGATCTGCTTTCAGATCCTCTTTCATATTTTCATCTTCTCCTATTATGATGGTTCCTGTGGACCACAAATATTCCTCAATGTGATTTACAGCTTTTTCTATCATTTCATCTGTCTTGCTGACAAAGTTTTTGACATATCTCATGTCAGATTCTGCCATATTAAGATCTTTGTCCATGGAACTGAGGATAGTGCACTGAGATACTTCACTATTTTCTGCCAGATCAAACCATTTTTTCAATTGGGAGTATAGGTAGGCAGTGTCTTCCTTTAATACCTTGATCTCATTCATCACCTCATCCTTCACATTTGAAATTGATTTATCAATGTACTCCTTCATTGATGACATTTGGACATCAAGCAGTGTCTTGATTGAACTTAGGATAAGTTCATTTGATTGTTGTGGTTCAACCACTTATGCTGGCTAACTTGTAGGTTGTATCACTGTAGGTAAGGCCTTTTCTTGAGAAGCTAGATTATCACACTCAATAAGAGTGGATGGCTCATCTGCAGGGGTGGATGTGATGTCCTGAGCAGGGACATTTGTATGCTCCCCCTCAGCCTGATCATCCATCTTTTCAGCTCCATCATCATGATCAGCATCATCATCATCTTGATCAGCACCATCATCATCTTCATCATTATCATCATCATCTAGTATCTCCTGCTCCCCCTTAGATGGAGCATATTCAGAATTATGCTCCAAGAAACCTGTTGGTTCATCATGGATTAGTCTGATCCTTCTTTCAAGGCCAGAGATGATGAGATCAATCTTACTTTGTCGATCAGTAGGAGAGTCTAGGTACTCCTCTTTATGACCTTCTGCTGCAGCATGCACATCTTGTGCATCTTCATTGGTTGTGAGGTTCAGAAGACTGGGAGCATCATTATTGTCTCCATGGTCTTGAGCATCACCTTCACCTACACCTCCACCTTCAATCCCTCCTTGATTAGGGATGTTGTCTGATCTTAGATTTGTAGCATCCTCGTCTAAATTTGATTCAGAACAGACCATCCTTGATTTTCTAGTTCCTTTGATTAGCTTTTTCCTCTTATCTTTTGCCTTAGAGGGCTGGCTCATGGGGAGCACTCTTATGAACCTGTCCAAGGTTTTGATATCCATTCTCTTGAGATAATGGATGCTTGAACCTTTTGAGGTATCAAACAGATTAGGGTAAGTTTGGATGTGATAGAGTGATAGAATTCTTCCCATATTGGGGGCTTGAAGGCATTCTTTAATCCTTTGAAAAATAATCTGTGCCTAGGATGTCTTCTTCTTCAATACTATCCTAACTGTTTGTCATGGATGTTTACAAATCACCTAGAGGGCGGGGGGGGGGGGGGGGGGGGGTGAATAGGTATTTTAAAAACTCTTGATCCTCTTTCTTTTGAGTCTATTTCTTTGATGGTTCTAACATAAGGCTTTAAAGATTAAGACCACATCACAAAAAACACTCAAATATTTATAGTGGTTCCTCAAGACAGAGTGTCTTGAGTAGTCCACTGTCCCTCTGCACCTATCTAGCAGTGTGCTAGGGTCGGCAAACTCCGCCAAAACTCAGGCCCGCAAGCCCTACAATCTGAGGCCCTCAAGCCCTACAATACTCAGTCCCTCAAGCCCTATAACTCAGGCCCTCAAGCCCTACAGATCAGATCTGAAACAGATCCTACAAACTCAGGCCCGCAAGCCCTACAACTCAGGCCCTCAATCCCTATAACTCAGATCATAAACAGATTCTACAAACTCAGGCTGTAAAAGCCATACTGAGAAAGAGTAAGAAAAACTTCTTTAGCCGGATGAAGATTGTCTTCTTGGACTTGAAGAGAATGCTTTTGATGTTTTATTGGACATCACATATTCCTCTTCAATCCTTTCTTCAATCTGGAACAATTCTTATCATCCGATGTTGCTGGACTGAAACTTGGAGAACACTTGATGAAGATCGTTTTGTTCTCGGTTTTTATTCCTTCTTCACGCAGCCTTGTTACTGTTCTATTGATTCGTGAGTATATTCTCTGTGTCTCTTTTGGTGCGAATTAGGTCAGGCACTTATCTCTTTGATAAGACTGAGGAGCCGACTAATGGTCTCCTATGATGTCCTTTAAGTGTCAAAGTCCCATTCCTTAATGACACACGCTGATTGGATAATCAGGCGGCGACACTAAATGCAGACACCGCGATTTAAAATATCTTGATCTGTCTCGATGACATTTGCATTATTTCAACGATAGAACTTTCTGTTACGCCGATCCATCTTGGACTTGGGCAAATCTTCAAGTCATCTTCAATCTTCTTTAGAGAATGATATCTCGATGATACAAGATATCTCATCTGCACTTGCACTTATGGCGATATGAAGTCATCTTAAAGATGTCGTCGTAAACTTGTTGTCGACTTACGGTCTTCTCGATGATGTCGTTGAAACTATTCTGTCTTATCGACGATATCGTTGAAACCATACTGTCTTATCGACGATGTCGTCTTGATCATTCTGACGAGATGCGATTCTTCTTCTGTAAGCTATCTTCACGAGTTTTCCCTTAGCCTTCTCGACGACTAGGCTTCTTTAAGACGATGTCGTCGACATTACCGAATACTTTGACTGAAGTCTTCTTAGACCTTACAGCGATATCGTTGTGTGATACCGGTTGACACGACGATACCAGACTTGATCGAATCTTCTTGTTCTTATGATGATATCGTCGTGTGTACTTTGATGTCACAATGATATCATTGAATTGTCCACATTATCTCGACGATAACTGACATGAACCTTTTGGCTTCTTTCTGAGAGTAATTTTGACGATGTATGATTGCTTACTCGACGATATGTCCAGTTCTTCTCAACGATTTTAGACTTAGTGAGATTGGAGAAGTACTGGACATATAGTTTATACTTTGCAGTATTCTTGGATTCCTCATGAGTCTTTTCAACGATGTTGCTAGACACTTCAGCAATATCATAGTGTGTATATTACTAACATGACGATATTTGCCTTAGATGCTTTTACATGAGCCTTATATATTTTACTTAGTGAATATGATATTCTGAACTGTTCATGCCACAACAAATGCATATCAAATACAAATTGTACTTATCATTGATCTGAACACTTCTTAAAATCAGGAACATTGATGGGCACTGTTCCCAACACTAACCATTAGCTCAAACATAAATTCAGATATTGTGTCATGGGAGCTAGGTTTGCAGAGAATGGCCTTCCCAACAATATCAGCTAATAATTTCCCTCTTTGATTGAAATATTTCTTTTTTAGTGAGCCAGTTTTGGCATCTCTATACTCACACCATTTTAGTGTTTTAATTTTGCCTTTTTCTGAAACATCACCTTTTTCATCTTGGATTGTTGATGCCAACTTCAGTGCTTTCTCCAATTTTCTAGGGGTAATTTTGATCTTATCACTACCAATCCTTGATTTCAGAGAGGTTTTGGTATGAGATAACTTGATATTGGTATAGAATTCTAGCACTTCAGTTCTCAAAATTGCCGACGGCTCTGACAACAAAAATTCTAATCCTTGAGCTTCAAGTAACTGAATCACATCCTTTATTTCTGGACGGGCATGCTGAAATCCATTCCTGACTATTTCATATCCCTCCTGAAGATCTTTTGCAGACTGGCACCATTTTGTGAGAATGATGAGCCGGGATTGGAAAGGTCGTCTCGACGGCTAGGGTTTAGGGTTTGTAAACTTATTATTACTATTACTCTATTTATAGAGATTTGAGTTTAAGTTTGGGTTAGAGTTTACCCTTAAGATAATTGTTGATTTATCTTGTCACATTAATTGTTTCAATGCCTCTGGAGTCTTAATGAAGATTTGATTTGATTTAAACAGCCCGTCTCAGCGGATCCACTGAGACTGACTGATAAACTGCTGGGACATGGTATTGCTGAAACCATTCAGCCTTCTCAGCGGTTTTGCTGAGACCAGATGCTTGTCTCAGCGGTTCAGCTGAAACTTTCTCAGCTGTTTCAGTTGAGCACACTGCCTAGTAGGGAACAATATATGTTCTAGTTAAGGAATAACAATATCATACAAATCATCAATTGAAAAGTAAGGGATTAATCAACACTATTAAAAAATTTAGAGGTCCGGATTGAAGTAATAATGCAGAACACTTCAACACAATCTACAAGCGTGACAATCAATGACAATGGGAAGACAGAATAATGATCTTCTTATTCACCATCTCTTTACAGCTCGAGACATACATGTCAATACATGATTCATAAGAATCACAGAGTAGAGAAGCACAAGACATAGAACAAGCCGCAAACGAACTGCCAAAGCAGTGACAACCAGACCGCTCAAACAGGCAACCCGCATGGCTATCCCAGAGACCGCGCGAACAGAGCACAACCCACTACTGTCAGCCCACAATCACAGACCGCACAACCTGCTGGTTTATTCAACTGCTGAAAACAACTGCTGTCCGCATTTCTACCGCACGGTCTCAAGATCAAAGAAGAACACGCGAACACTTGACGAATAACAGCTTCCTGCTGCGAGACCGCAACTCAAGATCGCCCGACCACTTAAGGCTGCCTGATCAACTGAGTCCACTGCACATTCAACGAACTCCTAAACACAGTCCGCATAGACAGACCGCTGCCAAACTGGTTTATTCAAAGCTGGAAAGAAAGGAGAATGCTTATGGTGACTGATAGCTGCTAACTTGCGAACAGAACAACCCGGTCAGACAACTCAAACCGTGCGACCTCAAAGTGAGGCTGGCACAATCAAGCCAACTTGAGTTCTTACAGTTCTTGCGTATCAATGGCTATCCCGGCATCCCTATTTATAGGCAAACGAACAGATATCATCACCGCCCCAAGGGATATAGTCACTTTCCTTATTGAAGCACGCGGTCTCCAGAACCAAACCGCGCGGTCTCTTGAAGACCTTATTAAACTTAAGTAAAACTATCCAAGATAGCTTGCCAAGAACAAACCTGCAGCCCGCCCAGTCTCTTATAAGAACAGACATATGAGCATCTGACCGATCAAGAGCAGACTGCCAGAAATGAGCTCAGACAACCCGCCCAGACTCTTATAAGAACGGAGCCACATGAACATCCTAACATACCAACCTATCCGCTAGAACGAACACATCCAGACTGCAGTACTAGACCGTATAAGCAATCTCTAGTATAAGACCGCCGGGTGTAAACCAGAATAGGATACTTGGGTAGGCATCCAAACACAGGCCGCCAACGCCAGAGACACACAACCACACCAGCCAGGTCACCACACCAAGCTCACGTATTCCAGAAGAAAATCGCAACACAGGTCTCGCGGTCTCTTTGGTCTCCAAGAACAGACCTCCCGGATAGTCCACTTCCACTTCAAAAATTTAGCACTCCCCCTTGAAGTGGGAAGTGGAAGTCAGCCCAAGTAGACTCCTCAACCGTGTGAATGGTTCCTTCGACAACGGCTTTATAAATATGTATGCAACATTATCCTTGCTCTGCACATGCTCGACCATAGGAGATCCCTCCAACACCTTCTCCCAAATGAAATGATGTTGAATCTCTATGTGCTTGGTTCATGCATGACAAACTGGATTGTTCACTAGTTTGAGGGCTCTCTCATTGTCACCCCGAAGCAGAATAGGACCATGCACCTGTTGGAGCATGCGTTTCGCACTCCTCCGGTTTGATAATAACAAAGTCCCGTTTGTATTTGATTCTATTTTTATTAATGGTGTGCAGGTAACAGGTATGAGATGTTCACATTTCTGCTGGAGCTAAATTTGAATGTGGGAAAATTACACTGTCGGAAAATTCCGACAGCCGCTGTCGCCCAGGCGACAGCAGAGAAGTTACAACTACTTCCCTCCACGGCAGCTCGACGAAAGTCATTTTTGAGCTGTCGGAATTCCGACAACGATGTCGCCCAGGCGACAGCTCGGAGGTTACAACAACTGCCCACGACACCACCCACGATCGACAGTTTTGCACTATCGGAAATCCGACATCGATGTCGCCCAGGCGACAGCTCGACGGTTACAGCAACTGCCCGCACGACGCCACTTCAGCGGCAGTTTAACGCTGTCGGAAAATTCCGACAGTCACTGTCGCCCAGGCGACATCGATTTTCTATAAATTGCCTCCTTGTGTTCGTGCATTCAGAGCTTTGAGAATTCCAAGTCCCTTCCTGAGTGCATACGAACCAGAGAGCTCCAGAACCTCTTCAACTCCCATTTGTGCAAAGAAGGATTGAAGATTGAAGACGAGATCGGGCGCGCTTCTACATCATCGATCATCTCGAGGCTTCAACAATTCGTTCAGAGATCTGATCTTCTAGGGAGTTGTTCTTTTCATATTGTATTTTCATTCACATACTTTTCATTTTGTATTGGTAGAGAAATTGTCGTCTTGCGTGCGGCGTCTAAGTCCTTGCGCGGCTTAGGGGAAAATCGCTTCCTTGTGCGGAGCGTCCAAGTCCTTGCGTGGCTTGGTGGGAAATCGTGGCCTTGTGTGTTACGTCTAGATCTTAGGAAGATCTAGAGGATAGGCTTGGGCTTGGTCTTGGGAAAGACAAGCGATAGCCTTCCGATCCTTGGGAGAAGGATTGGTAAACCAAAATTGTAGAATTTTTTATTAACATAATTGTGCCTTGATCTTAAGCATTATTAAGATCATTTTTATTGTACTCAAATTTCATGATTAATATAATTATGTCTTTTTCTTTAATTACATATTTGGTGGCATAATCTTTATCTTAGAAATTTGTGTTTTTGTTTAATACTAAAGTTGCATTGGTTTGAAAGTATTTATAAGTAATTTTTTAGTAAAGTAAAATCTCTTTAAAAAAAAATTACTAAGTAAAAATTAATTTTTAGACACACCCTTATTCACCCCCACCCTCTAAGGGCGTCATACGATCCAACAAGTGGTATCAGAGGGAGGTTACTCCAAAACGGTTTTACCACCGGGAGTAATGGCGCACAACGATCACGCGTTCGTTGATGGGCAAGGAATTAGTAGGCCACCACTTTTTACAGGCACAGACTATAATTATTGGAAAACACGTATGCGTTGTTTTCTAATTGCGCTAGATATAGAAGTCTGGAATATGGTAGAATCTAGTTACACTTCTCCAACATTTGTTGTAGGAGATGTAACCATGGATAAGCCCAAAGACAAGTGGGATGACAACGATAAATTAAAATGTAAGAACAATGCAAAAGCCATGAATGCTTTATTTTGCGCACTAGATCGCACTGAATTTAATAGAGTTTGTGCTTGTAATACTGCATTTGAAATTTGGAATTTATTAGAAATCACTCATGAAGGTACTTCACAGGTAAAGGATTCAAATTTTATTCAACTGGAATCTGAATTTGAAAGGTTCAAAATGGAGGTAGATGAAGAGATTGATACGATGTACACACGATTTACAAAAATCGTGAACGACTCAAAGGTGCTAGGAAAGGTGTTCTCAAATGGAGATTTGGTAAGGAAAATCTTAAGATCACTTCCCCCGAAGTTCAATCCTAAAGTGACTGCAATTTCCGAGTCACATGATCTTAAGACCTTACAATTGGAGAGCCTCATTGGGAACTTGAAAACTCATGAAGTTGAATTGAAAATTCAACAACAAGATTATATGGAGCCAAGGAAGAAGGGATTGGCTCTAAGATCAAAGAAGGAAGAAACTAGTGATTCTGAGGAGGATGAAGAAGATGAGGAAAGTTTATTTGTTAAAAAATTTAGAAAATTTATGAAAAATCCGGAGAGAAGGAATTCGTTTAAGAAGTATTTTAAGAAGGAGACCTTTAGGAAGAAAAAAGGAAAGGAAGGCGATGAGGAGGAAGAGAGACCGCCACCGGAGTGCTATCACTGCAAGAAGTTAGGACACATTCGAAGCAAGTGTCCAAAGTACTTGAAAGAACTTAAAGAAAAGAAGCACAAAGGGTCGAAGAAGGTGTTGAAGGCGGAAACCTGGGATGATACTACTTCTGAGGATGCAAGCAGTTCCGACTCAAGTAAAGAAGAGGAGGCCAACATATGCTTAATGGGAAAGAGCGTCATATCTGATGACGAATGCAGTGTCCAAAGCGACACTGAGGTAACTCCTCCAACCTATGATGAATTGTTTTCTGAATTTTTAAAGACTTGCAAATTTTTTGAAAAAAGCTTAAAAGACAATGATCTTCTTAAATCTGAAAATGACATTTTACTTAAAGAAAACAAAAAATTGTTAAGGGAAATTAAGACTATTGGAAAAAGAGATATCTCTTGCCAAGAGTGTGATCACTTTTTGGGATGAATTAATGAACTTGAAGAATCTCTTTCCAAATCTCATTCTACAATAAAAATTCTTACTAACAAGAATGAGATTTTAGAGAGAGATCTGAAATCTTCAATCTCCAAAGTCCATGAGGGAAAGAAATCTTTTGAACGTAGATGCGTAAATTTAGTATCCGAGAATACACAAATGAAAAACCAGATTCATGACTTAACACTAGCCATGAAAAAATTTGGAATGGGCCGAAGATCACTGGATATGATCTTAGGATACCAACGCCATGGATCTGGAAGGTTTGGGCTCAGATACACATCTGGAAGCTGTCGCCCGGCGACAACCACTGTCGCCGGCGACAGTGACAAGTCCAGAAAATTCACTTTTAAAAATTCTAAAATTAATGAATTGTTAAATACTGCATCATTATCCAGTAAAAGTCCAGAAAAGTTATACTCCTCTAAATACATTACATGTGCCAAATGCAATAGATTTGGTCACACTACGGACTCTTGCTGGAAAGAAGGAAAAAGTAAAATCAAACAAATCTGGGTGCCTAAGGCTTCTACCTATACTATGGGTGGAACCACTTGGGTAACCAGATCTTTACTCACCTCTTCTTTCTAGGTATGTTGGCAGGCTAAGGACAAAAAAGACGTGTGGTACTTGGACTCGGGTTGTTCAAAGCACATGACGGGCAATAAAGAAAAGTTCCTTAGCCTAGAGATGAAGAAAGGAGGAGTTGTTACATTCGGAGACAATGGAAAAGGAAAAATCATCGGCATCGGAGTTGTGGGCAACGAAAATTTTTCAATTTCAAATGTTTTATTTGTAGAAGGATTAAAGCATAATTTGATTTCTATTAGTCAATTATGTGATAAGGGTTTAAATGTTTTATTTGAATCTTCTACAAATTTATGCAAAATTATTAATTCCAAAACAAATGAAATTGTTTTTACCGCACCTAGATGTCATAATGTATATATGATTAAATTTCTTGATTTTTCAAATTCTACCTTAAAATGTTTTTTATCAAAAAATGATGAATTAGATTTATGGCATAGGCGACTTGGACATGCTAGTGCCAAGTTAATTTCAAAACTTTCAAAAGATAAATTAATTAAAGGTTTACCTTTGCTAAATGGAAATTTATCTTCTTCACTATGTGTGCCTTGCCAAAAAGGAAAATTTTCAAAATCATCTTTCAAAAGTAAAAACATTATTTCTACCACTAGGCCACTTCAATTAATACATATGGACTTATTTGGGCCAATTGGAATTTCTAGCTTAGGAGGTAGAAAATACACATTTGTTTTGATTGATGATTATTCTCGTTTTTGTTGGACTTTATTTCTAACCTCCAAATCCGAAGCATTTTCAGAATTTTCAAAATTATGTTTGCGTATTCAAAATGAATTTGAGTTAAAAATTAAACGCATACGATCGGATCATGGAGGAGAATTTGAAAATGAAAAGTTTATTTCTTTTTGTATGGAGTTAGAAATTAAACATGAATTTTCCGCTCCACGCACACCACAGCAAAATGGTGTAGTGGAGCGGAAAAATAGAACTCTTCAAGAGTTAGCCCGTACCATGTTATCTGAATTCAAATTACCAAAATCTTTTTGGGCTGAAGCGGTTAGTACGACATGTTATGTAATAAATAGAGTAATGCTTCGCCCTATTTTAAAATTAACTCCTTATGAATTAATTTTTAATAAACAACCAAATGTTTCTTATTTCAAAGTTTTTGGTTGTAAATGTTTTATTTTGAATTCTAAAGATTCCTTAGGAAAATTTGATGAAAAATGTGATGAAGGTATTTTTATTGGCTATTCTTCAACTAGTAAAGCTTATCGGATTTTTAATAAAAGAACAAAAATAGTTGAAGAATCCATTCATGTTAGGTTTGATGAGTTTGCTTCATGTGTAGAAAAGAAAATAACAGGAAAAGAAGATGATCCCCTTCCTTCGGTGGAGAATGATGATGAAGAACTTGGAGAAAATGAAGAAGAAAAAGGAGAAGAAAGAGAAGGAGAAAGAGAAGAAGAAAGAGAAGAAGAAAGAGAAGAAGAAAGAGAAGAAGAAAGAGAAGAAGAAAGAGAAGAATATGTGCCTCCAAGTGAATTGAGATTTTCAAAGGATCATCCAAAGGAGCTTATCATTAGAGATCCGCAAAAAGGGGTTAGTACTCATTCATCGCTACATGTTTTATTTTCAAACCTTTGTTTTGTCTCTGAAATAGAACCAAAAGATGTTTCCAACGCTTTAAATGATGAATTTTGGTTTTTAGCTATGAATGAAGAACTTAATCAATTTGAACGTAATAAGGTTTGGAATCTTGTAGAACGACCCAAAAATCATCCTGTAGTTGGTGTTAAGTGGATTTTTAAAAATAAAATGGATAATGAATATAGAATTATTAGAAATAAAGCCAGATTAGTTACAAAAGCTTATGCACAAATTGAAGGGATAGATTTTGATGAAACTTTTGCACCCGTAGCAAGATTAGAAGCGGTTAGGATATTTCTTGCATTTGCTTGTTTTAAAAGATTTAAATTATATCAAATGGATGTCAAAACCGCATTTTTAAACGCATATATAAAAGAAGAGGTTTATGTAGAACAACCCCCTGGCTTTATAAATGAGAAATATCCAAATTATGTTTATAAATTAGATAAAGCGCTTTATGGATTAAAACAAGCGCCTCGTGCTTGGTATGATCGATTAACTCAATATTTGTCAAAGCACGATTATAAAATAGGAAGTGCTGATTCTACACTCTTCATTAAGCAAATTGATCATGATTTAGTTATTTTACAAATTTATGTTGATGATATTATTTTTGGAGCCACTAATGAAGAGTTGTGTAATGAAGTAGTTCAAATTATGAAAAATGAATTTGAAATGAGTATGGTTGGAGAACTTTCATATTTTCTAGGTTTTCAAATTACACAAAAACATGATGGAATTTTTATATGTCAAACCAAATATATTCATGATATGTTAAAAAGATTTGGATTTGAAAACCTTAAGCATGCAAACACTCCTATGAGTACTTCACTAAAATTAGGAAAAGATGAAAGTGGTGTTTCAATTGAACAAACCCTTTATAGAAGTATGATAGGGTCTTTATTGTATTTAACCACATCTAGACCTGATATTATGTTTGCCGTTTGTTTATGTGTTAGATTTCAAGCTAATCCTAAAGAGTCACATTTAAAAGCGGTGAAACATATCTTTAGATATCTCATAGGAACATCAAAATTAGGTTTATGGTATCCTCATAATGATTCTTTTATTTTACATGGTTTTTCGGATTCCGATTATGCGGGATGTTCTTTAGATAGGAAAAGCACTAGTGGCACTTGTCACTTTATCGGCCCTTCACTTATTTCATGGTCGAGTAGGAAACAGAATTCTGTTGCCCTCTCTACTACCGAGGCCGAATATATTGCACTAGGTAGTTGTTGTGCCCAAGCTCTTTGGATGTCACAAACATTAGAAGATTTTGGCATGCAACAAAGTAGTGTAGAACTAAAGTGTGACAATAAAAGTGCTATAGACTTAACTAACAATCCCGTATTACATTCTAGATCTAAGCATATAGATGTACGACATCATTTTATAAGGGATCATATTAAGAAAGGTAATATAAAAATCAACTTTATAGGCACGGAAAATCAACTAGCGGATATATTCACTAAGCCGTTACCGGATTCCCGTTTTTCTATGCTTAAGCTAGAATTGGGAATTCTAGACATTTCACAATGAATATATCACTATTTAAAGCCTATAAAATTAAAAAAAATTTATCACAAAACCTAAACAATTTAAAAAGCAAAAGCCTAAATTTTAAAAATCAAACAATAGAATTTCAAAAGACTTAACAAAAACAAAAATTCAAACATCATTAATATTACCTCAATATTGTTCAAATAAAAACAGTAGAAAACAACATAAGGATCAAGTTCATTAAACAGCAATAGATCTGAAGAAGTTAACTGTCGCCTATGCGACAGTGGATGTCGGAAATTTCCGACATCTCCCAGCAGCAGCAACCTGATGAAACTACTCTGAATCTTCATAACCAGCCCCGCTGCTCTCTGGACAATCTTCTGGAGGTCCTCGTCTCACGGCTTTACCACGGCGAGTCCGCCTCACCGATTGGCGTGGCGGTTCTTCGTCTGGAACTTGCCATTCGGCCTCTTCCTCCGGCGTTGGCTTCAACTTCAGACCTTTGACGAGAAACTTCATAAACTTCTGCATTCGACTACGGTCCTTCTTCACTTCCTTCTTGTGATCCTCTAATGAATCACGTGAATCATCAATGGACTCTCGTAGTGATCCTGCCCTAGGCAATGGCAGCTCTCGAATCTCAATTCCCGGATGAGCCTTTTTCTGCGTCTTCTTCACTTTCATCGAACCCGTATAATATATCTCCGAATAACAATCATCCAAATAAGAACTTTGCGCTATCCATCCGTACTTCTTATAGATTACACGCTGAATTATCGCCCCCATTGGCAGCGTATGAACCTTCACCCATCTTGGATGCTTTAATCTATATGCATACCTAATCTGGGAGAGTATGAAGTCTGCCACATCAAAAAGCTCATCCTCCATAATGTAGTATGTAATGAGGGTCAATTGAGCCGTAATACTTCTTGTATCTCCACTCTTCAACATGACTGAATTCCTTAAGATATCTTGAACTAAGAAAGCATCCGGATTGAGTGACGTAACTTCAGTGGTTAGAGTCTTCTTTTGATTCCCATGTAAACTCATGTTTACAAGGGTCCAATCTCTATCTTTTCTATAACTCTCCACTATATCCGGCACATTTTCACTAATCACTAATCCAAATTCCTCTCTCAGATCAACATGTGTTATTTCCACATGTTGACCCTGAATTCTTGATCTTACTCCTCCATCCAACTCAGTGCAATTTGGATCTTCCAAATGATTATAGAACTCACGAATCAAAAAGGAAGAGAACGGCTCTGGGGTGATTATTGAGAGAATACCTGCATTCGCAAGCCGATCATAGATATGATCGTGCTTCGTCGAATCAAATTCCACATACTTCGCAACTCCAACAATAGCTTTCTCCACCCCAGGAAAAACTTGATATGAACTATGTGCATCTTCCGAAGTACTCCTTCGAGCTTTGGAACTGGAAGCCATTCTGCAAATAACATAAAAATTTTTGATTAAACATGTGCTGTGCACTGGAACACTGTCGCCTAGGCGACAGTGACTGTCGGAAATTTTCGACAGCTCTCCAGTGAACTTCTCTCGAAATTTTTTACATTCACTTCCAGATCTACTCAAAATCAAGGTTGTTTCAACATCAAGTTTAAAAAAAATATATGTTTTTCAAATCAAAATCTTCTCCATATCCTTACTATTCATCATCTTCAACTTTCATTCAAAAGACAAAACTTCCATTTTTAAAATTAGTCTATGAACAAAAGCAAACCTTCAACCACAAGAATCACAAAATCATAACATTTTTAACAAAGATCCAACAAGATCCACTTGTTTTTAAACTATATCTACACTTTTAAAAACAAAAAAATTCAAAAACCTATACCATTCATCAAAAGTCAAAATGAAAACTACATTTTCCTTCTTCTCTACTATCAAAATCACAAATCCCTAAAAAATTTTTGAGTTAAAAACATAAAAATCAAAAATCCATACCTTAGATCTAGAGTTGTCGCCGACTTCCGACAGCCTTCTCTCGCTCTACAGTCCAGAAAAATGAAGCACAATAGGGTTTGACTCAGTCCAAAGCCCTATTTATATTTTTGACTGTCGCCCAGGCGACAATGACTGTCAGAAATTTCCGACAGCTCCCGAATTGATATTTCTTCAATTATTGGTCCCTTTGATGATTTACAATAGTTATTTGTCATTATTAATGCTTCACCTCATGACTTGATGACAAACCATGTGTTTTTTATTTTAAAAAAAATGACTCTTACATGATTATATGATTTCATTTCCAAGCTATCATCGTATTGACACTCCTACTTAGTTGTTTAGACCATTGGAAATTGTTTTTCGCATGCCTCTATGTATGAGAAATTGTTTATATATCATAATGAACTATCACGTTCACTTCTTTTGATCAATACGTATGTCTTTTTATTTAATATATACATGGATCATATTTGCTTTAACATAATAAAATAGCACTTCTTAAATACAACTTTCAACCTTGATTTGTTAGCATAACAAAATATACACCATCTTTTGCGATTCAAGTGAATTCAGAGATCCTTGGTCAATTACAAAAAAAAATATCAATATATCAAAATTAAGATATCACAACATCTGTGATCAAAAAAACAAATTTATAATAAAGACAAGGATACTCCACCAAGCACTACTTACCCTCCTGATAAGTCTTAATGAGCATTGTGAGGTTAAGCACCTTGGAAAGAATTGTAAAGTGTCTTGTGCAAAAGAAAAATGGTTTTCTATTCCTCTTGTGCTATATCTTCAAAGTCAAAGTTGACTTTAAATGCTTTTATTATGTTCTACATTTCAATGATCATGTAAATTAAATAACTTCATATGTTTGATCTAAGTATCACATGTACACATCATTATGTTATATAAACATTCATCTCATGAGAATTGGACCGAAAATATTCCATAATTCTATACACTATTGTGTCTTTCTATGATACTTTCAAATGACCTTACTCATGTTTAAGTTATTTTCTTTCATTACTTCATATGGCTATACCGTCACTGCATGGGTTTATTCATACTATGGCATATTCCTATTATTTCATGGACTTTAATCATTTCCAAAAAAAAAAAGCTTACGCTTACTCTTCATTTCTATATTCTATATCCTTTCCCTTAAGAACTACACTTTTATCTAATATTAACTTTTGCTAATACCAAAAGGGGGAGAATTTAAAGTATAAATAGAAAAATCACAAATCTATTACACCTAAATATTCCACCTACACAATACATCATATATTTAGGGGGAGCATTCATTTAGGGGGAGCTTTCACCTAAAGGGAGATTATTTATTTTAAGAGAAATATATCATGTTATTTTTGTGCACACACCAAATGTTAAAATCAACAATCTAAATAAGACATGATTTCTTTTTATACTGATTTGTTATTATCAAAAGGGGGAGATTGTTGGAGCATGCGTTTCGCACTCCTCCGGTTTGATAATAACAAAGTCCCATTTGTATTTGATTCTATTTTTATTAATGGTGTGCAGGTAACAGGTATGAGATGTTCACATTTCTGCTGGAGCTAAATTTGAATGTGGGAAAATTGCACTGTCAGAAAATTCCGACAGCCGCTGTCGCCCAAGCGACAGCAGAGAAGTTACAACTACTTCCCTCCACGGCAGCTCGACGAAAGTCAGTTTTGAGCTGTCGGAATTCCGACAGCGATGTCGCCCAGGCGACAGCTCGGAGGTTACAACAACTGCCCACGACACCACCCACGATCGGCAGTTTTGCACTGTCGGAAATCCGACATCGATGTCGCCCAGGCGACAGCTCGACGGTTACAGCAACTGCCCGCACGACGCCACTCCAGCGGCAGTTTAACGCTGTCAGAAAATTCCGACAGTCACTGTCGCCCAGGCGACAGCGATTTTCTATAAATTGCCTCCTTGTGTTCGTGCATTCAGAGCTTTGAGAATTCCAAGTCCCTTCCTGAGTGCATACGAACCAGAGAGCTCCAGAACCTCTTCAACTCCCATTTGTGCAAAGAAGGATTGAAGATTGAAGACGAGATCGGGCGCGCTTCTACATCATCGATCATCTCGAGGCTTCAACAATCCGTTCAGAGATCTGATCTTCTAGGGAGTTGTTCTTTTCATATTGTATTTTCATTCACATACTTTTCATTTTGTATTGGTAGAGAAATCGTCGTCTTGCGTGCGGCGTCTAAGTCCTTGCGCGGCTTAGGGGAAAATTGCTTCCTTGTGCGGAGCGTCCAAGTCCTTGCATGGCTTGGTGGGAAATCGTGGCCTTGTGTTCTACGTCTAGATCTTGGGAAGATCTAGAGGATAGGCTTGGGCTTGGTCTTGAGAAAGACAAGCGATAGCCTTCCGATCCTTGGGAGAAGGATTGGTAAACCAAAATTGTAGAATTTTTTATTAACATAATTGTGCCTTGATCTTAAGCATTGTTAAGATCATTTTTATTGTACTCAAATTTCATGATTAATATAATTATGTCTTTTTCTTTAATTACATATTTGGTGGCATAATCTTTATCTTAGAAATTTGTGTTTTGGTTTAATACTAAAGTTGCATTGGTTTGAAAGTATTTATAAGTAATTTTTTAGTAAAGTAAAATCTCTTTAAAAAAAATTACTAAGTAAAAATTAATTTTTAGACACACCCTTATTCACCCCCCCTCTAAGGGCGTCATACGATCCAACAGCACCTCCCTATGAATGTCCTCCACAAGCCTCCTAAGCCAGATGCATTCCTGAGCTGCCAAAGCCGAAGCTTTGTATTCCACTTCCGTGTTAGAGACTCGATCTCCAATCATCCGAATCTCCTCCATAATCAGCATCAATGTATCCATGCGAGCAAAAGCCCGAGTCCTTGCCATAAAAGAGACCCAAATCAGAGGTGGTCTTGACATACTTCAAAATGCTCCTCGCCACCATCATATGTGGTTTTCATGGCTCTACCATATACCGACTCACCCAGCCAACCGCATAAGCAATATCCGACCTCGTGATCATAAAATATATCAGACTTCCGACCAAAGCCCGAAACTCCAAAAGATCAAAAAGAACCTTCCCCTCATCACGTCGAAGATGAATACCAACCTCCAGTGGAGTAGAGCTGCTCTTCCTCCCTTCCATGCTGAATTGTTTCACAATTCATTCTGCATACCCCTTTTGGGAAACAAGCATTCCACCCTCTTTCCTCTCCACTTCGAGTCCAAGGAGGTGGAGCTCACCCAAGTCCTTCATCTTAAATTTGATAGCTAGCTAAGCACGAAGCCTAGCTACCTCCACTTCAGAATTCCCCGTGGAGATCCTATCATCAACGTATAGCAGCACAAAGACCTGAAACTCCCCCGTCTTCTTTACAAATAAGCTCGAATCAGAATCAGAGGCAAAATATCTGCAGAACTAGAGGTATTCTACTATCCTACCATACCACGCCCGAGGCACTTGCTTCAAGCCGTAAAGAGCCTTCTTGAGCTTGCACACATATCTTGGGTGCTCTTCAGAAACATAACCAGGTGGCTGATCCATGCAGATATCCTTGTCGATCTCGCCATACAAGAAAGCATTCTCCATGTCGAGTTGCCAAATCTTCCATCTTTGGCAAGATGCCAATGCGATCACCACCTGAACCGAAGTCATTTTGGCAACAGGGCTGAAAGTTTCTTCATAATCCTCCCCATACTTCTGAGAGAACCCTCGAGCTACAAGGCGATCCTTGTACCGCTCAATACTGCCATCAGCCTTCTTCTTCAACTTTAAAACCCCTTGCAAGTCACCGGAGTAACACCCTCAACCTTAGGCACCAAGTCCTAAGTTTCATTTTTCCCGAGGGCAGCCATTTCTTCATCCATGGCCCCTTCCCACTCCTTGACTCCAACGACATTTTCAAAACAAGATGGATCTCTCTCATCCAGGGGACCTGTGAAGAAACATGAGATGAAGCTCACCAAGTTTCCCCATGTATACCGATCTGGTGGAATAATGGTCCTCTTGGACCTTCTCAGATCTTTACTCCGATCCACCTCTTCCACTGCAACTTCTGGACTAGCTCTTCTCCTGGGTATACTTGGAGCATCGCTCCCCCTACTTGTAGAACCTGAATTACCTGACCCAGAGCTAGAAGCAACTGGAGCACCTAGAGACACAGGCAACTCCACCAGAACTTCCCTTGCAGCTTCTTCTAGTCCATCATCTACCCTGCTTCCTTGTAACTCAACAGAGGAGATACCCTGGTATGATGTCAGCTCATCAAATACCACATCCCTTGAGACAACAACTCTCCATGTCTCTGGATCCATGCATCTCCAACCCTTCTTCCGATCGTCATAACCGATGAAGACTAGCTTCCTTACTTTCGCATCTAGCTTCGTTCTGAGGGCATCAGGAACATGCACGTAGCAGGTAGATCTGAACACTCTAAGGTGTTCCACCATGTGCTTTATCTTGAACATCTACTCATGAGGGGTCTTCATGTTGATGGGACTAAGAGGCATCCAATTGATGACATAGGTTTGCATAAGACATTCCCTCTGCCCAGAAGGACTTTGGAATATTCTTGGTATGAAACCAACATTTGTAGGTCTCCGTCAGATGATGGATCTTCCGCTATGCAACACCATTCTGTTGTGGAGTGTGAGCACAAGAAATCTATCTCCGGATGCCACACTTTCTGTTGAAGTTGAAGAATGCATTGGAAGTAAACTCCCCTCCATTGTCGGTTCTGAACTTCTTGATCCACAGATTAAGCTAACCCTCCACGAGCTCCTTGAACTCCACAAACTTCCCGAACGCTTCCGACTTCTCCTTCAGAAAATATACCCAAGTATATCTAGTGAAATCATCAATCAAAACCAGCATATACCTGCTGCGTCCAAAATTGACAATTGCGGTAGGTCCAAACATATCACCATGGATACACTTAAATGGTAATTTACATCTGCTTTGTGATTTGTCAAATGGAAGACGTTGAGCCTTACCATATTGGCAACCTGCACAAACGTGACCATCACCGAAGGATGACAAACTAGGCAAACCTCTTACAAGGCCTCTCCCTGCCATAGCTTTCAACTTGTCCATCCCAACATGTCCGAGTCTTTCATGCCAGATAACAGCGCAATCATTAGTCCTCATCTTATCAACATAGAAACTTGTTGGTAACACAAACAAGTCCTTCACCCTTCTACCAACATGAGTGAATTCAGCCTCTACCGCTGACACATTTCAAAGAAACTTCACTTCTGTTGGACCAAACAGAACGTGATAGCCAGCATCAACAACGTTGGTCACCAAGAAGAGGTTTTTCTTAATCCCTGGAACATGATAGACACTCTTCAACGTAAGAGTACCTCTATCTCTGTTCAAAGAAACTATACCCTCCTTCTCTACTGCATGTATAGTATCATCAGCAGTAATGATAGCATCATTATCTATGTATGTCTGCAAAGAAGAGAACTTGCATTCATCCCTGGTGAGGTGATGACCACACCCAGAATCCACAATCCAATCATCCTGATAGTTGATGGACGTTATAGCCTGAACACACGTGCCCGTCATGAAAGGTCCATCACCCCATATATCATTTGCATTGGAACCAACCTCCTCCTTTCCTGCAGCATGCCCCAACTGAAGATTGACTCTGCAGTCCTTCTTAAAGTGACCAAGCTTATGGCACTTGAAGCACCTAGGTCCTTCCTTCTTCTTCCCATCATGCTTAGAAGCATAGCTCTTCTCCTGCTGATATGAAGTAGATGGACCATCATCTCCAGATGTCTTCTTCTTCTTGTCGCAACATTTCTTCTTTCCATAAAAAAGAACCTCATCTTCACCCCCAGAGACTGACATCCCCTCCATTTGCTTAGCCAAACTATCTTGTGATGCAAGTAAGTTCTCCAACTCCAGCAACGATGGCTGATTGGCCCAGCCTTACACAAATGTAACAAAGGCCACATACTCCCTCCACAAGCCACATATTATGTGCCTATTCAGTTTCGCTTCTGAGATAGGCTCATCCGGATCTAATGCCGATATCTCTGCGCATAGGTTCTTCATCTTCAAGAAGAACATTGAAATGGACAAGTCTCCCTGATTTGCTTTCGCCAACTCATTTTCCAAGAACTGTAGCCGAGCTACATTCTTCTTATTGAACAAGTCATCCAAGGCTGCCCAAATTTCAACAGCTGACCTACATCCAATGATGTGATCAAACAACTCCGGAGTGATTGCTCGCTTGAGAGTGAACTCATCCTTTGCATTAGTTCTCTTCCAAGCCTTCATAAGCTCAACATTCCCCTCAGCAGGAACAACAACTTCTCTTGCTTCTCCTCTAACTACCTCCTATAAGTCCTCGCCAAAAAGATAGCTCTCCATGCACGACTATCACTTTTTAATGTTAGTCTGTGTAAGGAGCTCAATACCAAGACCTATAGCATATCCTCCTTCCAATGCTATCTCACTGATTGATAACCGACTTGCAGAAATCCAAGAAGAAGACAACGCTGATTTCTGCTCAGAAACCTACCTCTGATACCATGTTAAACAATTTAGAGGTGTGGAGTGAAGTAATAATGTGGAACACTTCAACACAATCTACAAGCGTGACAATCAGTGACAATGGGAAGACAGAATATTGCTCTTGTTATTCACTATCTCTTTACAGCTCAAGACATACATGGCGAGACATGATTCATAAGAATCATAGAGGAGAGAAGCACAAGACATAAAATAAGCTGCCAGCGAATTGCCAAAGCAGTGACCACCAGACCGCTCAAACAGGCAAGCCGAACGGTTATCCCTGAGACCGCATGAACAGAGCATAACCCACTGTTGTCAGCCTGCAATCATAGACCACACAACCTGCTACTTTATTCAACTACTGAAAATAACTGTTGTCCATACTTCTTGATCGCCCAGACCACACGGTCTCAAGATCACAGAAGAACCCACAAACACTTGACGAAGAACTGCTTCCTACCGTGAGACCGCAACTCAAGATCACCCAACCACTTAAGGCTGCCTGATCAACTCAGTCTGTTGCACAGTCCAAGAACTCTTAAACACGATTCGCACAGACAGACCGCTGCCGAACTTGTTTATTCAAAGCTGGAAAGAAAGGAGAATGCTGACAGTGACTGCTAGCAGCTAACCTACGAACAGAACAACCCGGTCAAACAACTCAAACCGCACGACCTCAAAGTGAGACTGGCACAATCAAGCCAACTTGAGTTCTTACAGTTCTTGAGTATCAATGGCTATCCCGACATCCCTATTTATAGGCAAACGAACGGATGTCATCACCGCCCCAAGGGATACAGTCACCTTCCTTATTGACGCACGCGGTCTCCAGAACCAAACCGAGCGGTCTCTGATGAGTCTCATTTATATACGATTTTATGTACTCAAGCGGGCTAGTTTTCACTCTTTTGCACGTCCTTTTCGAGCTATAATTGCTTGTATTTCTCTTATAATCTCTTCTGCACTATGTGCACTATTTAGGCCCGTCTTGGTTCATTTTTGTGCTTCTTGTTGTTGGGGGTAAGCACATGGTGCTCCCTAACCTTGTATATTGGCTGTGTTGATGTTTATGTAGGTGGTTGGATCATCCTAGTTTACCCAGAAATCAGGTCTGCATATATTGTACGGTCGTGCATTTTTCCTTGACGCATGGATGGTGGTGGTCATGCGCCCTCATCTGGGGTAGAAAATGCTGCTCTGACTTTGATCGTGCATTTTTACGAACCGACAGTTGCCCGTGCGTGAAGTAAACGCATGATCGCCTGTTAAGCCTGGTTTTTAGGCCATCTGGGTTTGGTCGTGCGTTTGTACGCACGGGCGGCTTTGACCGTGCTTGAGTAAAACGCACGGGCACTGCTGCTTCTTCCTTAAGCCATATCTTTTTTGTTAATAATGCATGGGCAATGCACGATCGTGCGTTTGACCGTGCGTGACTTAATTTCTATTGTCTTAATATATAATCAGGAAATCTGCTGACTTTAAGAAGAATCCTGGGAAAAACACTCCAGAGCCCGCCATTTCTGCTCCAGTCCGCCATTTTCGCCTCTCCACCACCATTCGACCTAGGAGAAGCTACGACAACCATTTTCTTGTAAATCTTCTGTCAAAGCTTCCTCCTCGGCCTCCTCCACCACCCACAAGCTCAAGAACACCATTAATGGAAGATTTCTGCTACATTCAAGGTATCTCCACCAAGAGCTAGCTTGAGCTGAACCACGAAGAAGACAAGTAAAGTAGAGGAAGGTGACAGCTCCTACGGATCCTGGACGGCAACTGAAGACCGAGCTCGGACGTGGCTTGACAACCTGACGATTCCGACCGAGAACCTTCAGCGAGTCTTCGAGCTTGGGTTTACTCTTCCCCCTTGTGTGTTGTTTTAGTTCTTCCTTATGGATGTATGTTGTTATGGATGATGTTCATAAACCCTTATTTATGTTAATGTGATTTCATGTTTATGAGATTTATTATGGTTTATGCAAGTTGAGGAGTGCCCCACTCCACCATCCACTCCACCGCTCCGTTGTTCACCGCACTAGCAATTGCTAGTTGCGTGTCCCGTGACGAGGTGCCTATGACCCTCACTCCACCGGTTACAAATCATCCATCCGCTAGCCTTCTCGTCCACCCGCTTACCGAAGCACGGCATTACGACCTGCATTCCATCCCTCCAAGCGAAGCGGTGCTTTAGGCCCTCATTTTATTTCACTATTGTTAATTTAGGAAACCCAAGATCAAACCCTTTTTTTATTATTTGCATAGGAATCTTTATAATCAATTTCCCTGATAAGAATTCATAAACCCCAACTTGCAATCCTCTGAGAATGATATTCCGGGAGTCTCTCCCAACATTTATTACATGTACGACCGGTGCACTTGCCGTAAGCATGCCAAGTTTTTGGCGCCGATGCTGGGGAGCGCAAGCGTTGTATGAGTTTATCGTCCAGGAAGCTTTTATAAAGGTTCTTTGTTGTTTTTTATTTTTCTTTTTGTTGTGTGTAAGTTTATGTAGGGGCAAGGTCCTGAAGAGTTAGTAGAGTACGTCCCTGAGATAGAGAGGATGCTATGAGCGCATCACCGTGCTGCTGCCACCATGGATCTCAATATCAATAGAAATGAAATTAACCCCGGGGGTGAGAATGCACCCGCTGCTGGTCATGTGGCTGATGAGAATGAGGTAGCCCGGGCGAGGCACAAAATGATGCTAGATTACACCACTCCCAATGTGGGGAGTGTGTACCCTGGTTTTGGCCCAGCCATCACTAACAACCAGTTCGAGAACAAGCCTACGATCCTGAACATCATCCACAACAATGCCCAGTTCTCTGGGATGGCAAGTGAAGATCCTCATCTTCACTTGGCTGAGTTCTCAGAAATCTGCGGGACGTTCCGGTACGCCGGTATAGGGGACGACACGGTAAAATTAAGATTATTCCCGGATCCCTCTGTGATAAAGCCAAAGTGTGGATCCATACAATCTCACCTGGCACAGCAACCACATGGGAGCTTCTTCCCTCCAAATTCCTAGCAAAGTTCCACCCTGTGGACAAAACGGTGAACCTAAGGAGAGAGATTGCTATCTTCCAGCAGCACGCTCAGGAGACCCTCGCAGAAGCTTGGGAGAGATTTATAGAACTCCTCCGGAAGTGTCCTCACCATGAGTTGCAACCCTGGAACCTTGCGGAGTATTTCTACTTCACAATAGAACCAAATTACAGGGCCATGATTGATGCTGCCACCTGCAGAACCCTCTTAAATCATACTCCTGATGAAGCTTTGCGAATTTTGTAGGATATCGCAACTCATAGTTCTTTTTGGACTGCAAGGCAAAACACCCCGCGGAATGAAAGAGGACTATTAGAAGTGAACACCTCTGGTCAAGATCCATCACCATATGAGAACATAGCATTGTTGAAGAAGTATGTCTCTTCTCCAGCTCCGGTGATGGCTATATCTTGTCAAGCATGCGGGAAATCCGATCATCATACTTATGAATGCCCCTCAGGTGAAATCTCATCTGAATTCTCTAGTCTCAATATAGAAGAAAGTGTTAATTTTGTTCAAAATCAAAATTGCACTGCACCATTTTCAAGTACTTATAATTCGGGTGTGAGAAATCACCCAAATTTCTCATGGAATCAGAACACTATGGGCCAACGTTGGCAACCGGGCAAGCATCAATTTGATGCTCAAGCGTCTGGAAGCCAACAAAGGCCACCTCAACCTGGATATAATCAAGGCGCTCCGGTGCAGCGCAAGAGTGCATTAGAAGAGATTTGTTGATGTGGCTCAAGCAAATATGGCCAATCAAACGGCCTCGATGAGGAACTTGGAAATGCAACTGGGACAATTGGCTCAAGTGCTATCTGAGAAAACTCAAGGTGCTCTCCCGAGCACGACGAAAAAAAATCCGCTTGAGCAGGGAAAGAGCCTAGTCGAGGCAGATGGTTGTAATGAAGGTGACTTAAGATTGAAATGTGAGATAAACAATGTTGAGACCACCACTCTTTGCGACACAGGATCGTCACACAACGTTCTTGCACTGCAAGACTTTGAAAAGTTGAACTGAAAAATCAATGGGGACGATCAGACACTTCTTGTCCTCGCAAATGGAACGGTGGTAGAAACAGTGGGAGAAATTAAGGATGTTAAGGTTGTTGTAGATGGAACAGCGGTTGTCACTAACTTTCAGGTTCTGGGACCCATGGAAAACACTTCCATGCCTCTTTTGGGTATCCCATTCTTGAAGGAGAGTGGTGCCACTCTTCACATCGCTAAGGGGTGTATCACTTGGTCACCCAAAGTGTCACACCACACCTTCCCCTCTACAACAACCAAGGATCTGAATCCTTTACCTGTCATTTCTGATAAATTTGCTAATGAGTTGAGTATAGTTGTGGAGATGCAAAGCGAAGAAACGAATGCTGAGTCAGAGGAGGAGGAAAAGAAGATAGTGAAGAAAGATGTGAGGGATGAAGAAGAAGCTGAGAACAAAGGCGGCGAGGCCGCGAAGTCTGAAGTTACCATGGCCGGCATGGCTAAAAACCTTTTGATTGATTTTGCTAAAACTGAAGTAAAATGTAAACAGTTAAAACAGGTTCGTTGGGGGATCTGTCACCCGTGGTGGGTGAAGAAATGAAGCCCCAGACTACTTCGGGCAACTCATTTTGCCGCCTTTCGGCACGAGAAGGAAGAGGTTAGGGACCAGGGAGAGAAATCTCCTTTGAGCCCTAAAGCCTTCACCTCCTTCCCATCTTGTGTGGCAGGGGAGAACCATCACAAATCAGCATATAGCTGAGTCGTGACTAAGTCTTCGGGCTTCTGGTTGCTGTCGTTCTTTCTGCTTTTGTTTTAGTCCTTAGTTTGTTTGCTTGTGTATCTCTTTCGGTGATATTTTGGATAATTGCTAAAATTCTTCTCTATCTATACAATGCTAATACAGGTATTTGGTCCACCTTAAGGACGGTAAACAAAAGGGCTCGTGGGAGACAACCCAATGAGGGACCTTTCGGTTCCCATTTTTTGCTAAATCTGCTTAGGCTCATGTTTTCTTTCTATTTTTGTCTTTTGTTTGCTTTATTCGCAGGAGCATTGTTTTTTGGGCGGCGAACCTGGTGATTTCCAAAGACTAACGCCAATCTTCTGGTATGCTCATTTCTGAGCATAGGTACCCTTTTCCCTAGCCTTTTCTTTGTTTTCATTGTCAAAATTCATGTGATTGTCCAATTCAAGTCTGAGGGGAGTGTACCGAGTGTTCACTACACGTGTACACCTTTTAGCATACCAGAAGTATATTTTTATTTATGTCATATTATTGCATACACCATTTCACCCACATAAGCGCGCACTCACTTGTTTGTGTGTTTCCGTAAACACTATCTTGGTTTGGATTTTGAAATAGGGTGTTGGCTTAGGAATTGCAAATCGGAGTGCGATGTTGAATCTTATAGTGCTCTAATCGCATCCGCAAGTTCCATAGACATTTGAGTAAAATTATATTATCTCTATGCTTTTAATTTACAATTAGTGTTTTTGCGTAGTTTTTGATTTATTTTACTCATTTGGTGAATGTGACTGAAATTTGCGGTAGCATGGTGTTATGTGTAAGCAATCACTAGTTGTGTGTTGCTTGAGTCGGAAGGATGGCTAAGAACTTGCCCCAAGCGACTTTTGAAGCATGGGTGAGAGCATCTCACAAAGTTGAGCGTGAAGTAGGCCATTTAGTTGGCTAGTTTGGGCCTTGATTTCCATGACCTATGCGCTTACCTTTACAAGCCAATTTTATGCCTACCCATCCTTTGTCTCAGCTCTTCCGTCAACCACCAAAGCCTGAAGCTTACCCCACTCTCGCAACCAAGTCTTTGAGCTAACCAAGAGAATAATTATCATTGGGTGTGATGTGTGTAAATTCTGTGATGATGAGAAACGATTATGCTGAATATATTTGGGTACCAAATGGGGGATTCAAATAAAAAGAAAGCAGAAAGCAAATGAAAAGAAAAAAATTTGAGGAAGAAATAGAAATGAAAAGAATTCCCCTTGTGCATAATTGAGAAAATCAGCTGGAGTAGGCTGTGTGCACACCCAATGTTCAAGCTAAGTCTTGGGGTGTGTCACACTAGTACTGTTTTGGGCTTGTTTCGAGCATGCATATTGCTGTAGCTCATTTTGGTTGCGTAGCCTTCAAGTTTATCTTTGTATATCATTTTGTAACCTAAGCATCGTAAAAACCCAAAAGCCCAACTGATTCACCTTATGAGTTTGCTAGCATCTTGGAGAGAGTGTGATCGGGCAAGATTATGGCTCACGATGTTGATGAATTTCAGCGGAGTTACCCCTGAATTTCGGCCTTTGGCAACCCCCTCCTTAGTTGCTTGTTTACTTTTACACCGAGCACGACTGCAAAATTCTTCATGATTCACCATTTGAGTACAAATAAATCTCTATTTAAGCATTTATACTATTGTAAATTAGTTAGTATAGTTAGAATCTTCTTTTACTGAATTTATATTTGCATGTGTATGATACTTCGCATCTTACTCCTTTGCAATTCTTTACGCTAACTATGCATTTTCATATCCTGCCGGATTTGCTTGCTCGGGATGCACAAACAGGTAAGTATGGGGGTGTGATGAGTCTCATTTATATACGATTTTATGGACTCATCCGGGCTAGTTTTCACTCTTGTGCACGTCCTTTTCGAGCTATAATTGCTTGTATTTCTCTTATAATCACTTCCGTGCTATGCACACTATTTAGGCTCGTATTAATTCGCTTTTGTGCTTCTTATTATTGGGGGTAAGCACATGGTGCTCCCTAACCTTTTATATTGTATTTGTATTGAGCTGGAAGGATATTCCCAGTTGTGTTGATGGTTATGCAGGTGGTTGGAGCATCCTAGTTTACCAAGAAATCCGGTCTGCATATATCGCACGGTAGTGCATTTTTCCTTGACGCACGGACGGCTGCGGTCGCGCTCCCTCATCTGGGGTAGAAAAAGATGTTCTGACTTTGATCGTGCGTTTTTATGCACGGGCAGTTGCCCGTGCGTGAAGGAAACACATGATCGCCTGTTAAGCCTGGTTTTTAGGCCATCTGGGTTTGGTCGTGCATTTTTATGCACGGGCGGCTTCGACCATGCATGAGTAAAATGCACGGGCGCTGCTGCTTCTTCCTCAAGCCATATCTTTTTTGTTAATAATGCATGGGCAATGCACGGTCGTGCATTCGACCGTGCATGACTTAATTTCTGATGTCTTAGTATATAGCCAGGAAATCTGCTGACATTAAGAAGAATCCCGGTAAAAACACTCCAGAGCCAGCCATTTCTGCTCTAGTCCGCCATTTTCGCCCCTTCACCACCGTTCGACCTAGGAGAAGCCACGCCAACCATTTTCTTGCAAATCTTCCGCCAAAGCTTCCTCCTCGGCCTCCTCCACCATCCACGAGCTCAAGAACACCATTAATGGAAGATTTCTGCTACATTAAGGTATCTCCACCAAGAGCTAGCTTGAGCTGAACCACGAAGAAGACGAGTAAAGTAGGGGAAGTTGACAGCTCCTATGGACCTCGGATGGCAGCTGAATACCGAGCTCAGACGCGGCTTGACAATTCAACGATTCCGACCGAGAACCTTCAGCGAGTCTTCAAGCTTGGGGTTACTCTTCCCCCTTGTATGTTGTTTTAGTTCTTCCTTATGGATGTATGTTGTTATGGATGATATTCATAAACCCTTATTTATGTTGATGTGATTTCATGTTTATGAGCTTTATTGTGGTTTATGCAAGTTGAGGACCGCCCCACTCCACCATCCACTCTACCGGTCCATTGTGCACCGCACTAGCAATTGCTAGTTGTGTGTCCCATGAAGAGGTGCCTATGACCCTCACTCCACCGGTTACAAATCATCCATCCGCTAGCCTTCTTGTCCACCCGCTTACCGAAGCACGACATTGCGGCCTGCATTCCTTCCCGCCAAGCGAAGCGGTGCTTTAGGCCCGCATTTTATTTCACTGTTGTTAATTTAGGAAACCCAAGACCAAACCTTTTTTTTTATTATTTGCATAGGAATCTTTGTAATCAATTTCCCAGTCTAGAATTCATACACCAAAACCTGCAATCCTCTGAGAACGATAATCAGGGAGTCTCTCCCAACTTTTATTACTTGTACGACTGGTGCACTTGCCGTAAGTGTGCCAGTCTCTTCAAGACCTTATTAAACTTAAGCAAAACTGTCCAAGACAGCTTGCCAAGAACAAACCGGCAGCCCACCCGGTCTCTTATAAGATCAAACATATGAGCATCTGATCGATCAGGAGCAGACCGCCAGAAATGAGCTCATACAACCCGCCCAGACTCTTATAAGAACGGAGCCACATGAACATCCTGACATACAAACCTATGAACACATGCAGACCACAGAAGCGATCTCTAGTACAAGACCGCCCTGTCTAAACTAAAACATATACTTGGGCAGGCAACCAAACACAGGACTCCAACACTAGAGACACACAACCACACCAGCTAGGTCGCCACACCGAGCCCGCGGATTCCAGAAGAAAACCGCAACACAGGTCGCGCAGTCTCTTCGGTCTCCAAGAATAGACCGCCCAGACAGTCCACTTCCACTTCAAAAATTTAACAAACACTTAATATTCCTAACTCAATTTTAAATGAATTGAACTTAGCCTCATCCAACGGCTCAGTAAAGATATCTGCCACTTGATTGTCTATGGAGACATATTCAAGGTGGATATCTGATGCGCAAATCCTGCACACTGCTATAGGCGGTAGCGAGACTGCGATCCGAATGGCAGTGAACCGGTCATTGTCAAGTAATAAAATGAGGAAGTAAATCCCCAAGTATCGAATCTCTCAAGGAACACAGTAAGGTGGAGTTAACGTTTGAGGAAGGGCTTGAGATCGAAGTCCTTTGGGTCGGGTGAATTGCGGACACGGGGGTTGATTTGGTTTGTGGAAAATAAAGAGAAAAAGCTACAACTACTCCTATGCAATGCCGCTATGCAATGCTTCGCTCGGCGGGATGGAAGACTACGTAGGCCTTGAACGCGCTACTTCGTAAGGGCGGATGGACGAGTAGGCAAGCGGATCGAACTATGCAGGCTTGAGCGCACTGCTTCGTTAGGCGGGATGGAGTACGGGCCGCGATGCCACGCTTCGGTAGGCGGATGGGCGAGTAGGCTAACGGAATGAGGGTCGTAAGCACCTCTTCGCAAAGCACACCACTAACAATTGTTAGGGCGGCACAACACAACGAACAATCCACACCACGGGGCACACCTCAAATGAAAATATAACAAGAACCCTCAATCACATAGACATGATTTCATACTAATGTTAACAAGTAAAAATATACTTCATCAAAATGTTGGTTCTAGCTACATACACATCAATAAGAGAAGAATAAGGCAAGAAATCGACCGAATCCGAAGTCTCGTTGTAGATTCACGGTTGGAATCGCCGGGTTGTCAATCCGTGTCCAAGCTCGGTCCGCAACTACATCCGGGGTAGAGAGAGCTGTCACTACTCTCCAATGAGCCCGTCTTCTTCGTGTCACGATCCGGTAGAGGTTGCAAACTTCCTCTTGCTTGATGGCGATGGCGGCTAAACCTTCCTTGGAGCACTTGGATGAAGGAGGAGGCCGAGAGGAAGCTCCGGCTCAAGGTTGGCGTGAGGAACAAGCCCGGAGTACCTCCATATGGTGGGCGACGGTGGAGGGGCAAAATCAGAGCCCTGGAGCGAGAAAACGGCGGAACAAAATCGGGATCCCGACCTAATTCGCGAGCAGGTCGTTTTATAGGCGCTGGAGTAAACAGTGCGCACGGTCATTGGCGCACGACCAGTGGTCGTGCGCACTAGAATTCGGTGATCGTGCGCTCTGCCTGGATGGAACCTGCAAAGGCAGAAATTATAAAATAACATGTTCGCACGACCAGTGGCGCACGACCGGTGGTCGTGCGCACTATCGTAGGTGGTCGTGCGCACTAGCCGAAACAGAACTCATAAAATTGATGATAAGTGCGCACGAACAGTGGCGCACGACCGGTGGTCGTGCGCACTATCGTAGATGGTCGTGCGCACTGCTCGAAACAGAACTCAGAAAAATAAGGTTAAGCGCACACGATCAGCGGCACACGACCAGTGGTCGTGCGCAATAGAACCAGTGATCGTGCGCAGTGTTCCTGTACAGAATTGTACCGGGAATACCTGCACGACTCCTGTTCCAGCATACGACACCAGTCTAGCCACTGAAAGTGGAACTTAATCAGCACAAGAAAACTAATAACGAAGAAAGATACGAATTTACACCAAATAGGGCCTATAAGTGCACCTAGCATAGAATGACCAATATGAGCTAAAACAGGGCTAAAGTGCAGTGAAAAGACTAAATAGATGGCCCAGATGAGTCCATAAAAGTGTATATGATCAGGACTCATCACACCCCCAGACTTAACTGTTTGCGCGTCCCGAGCAAACAAATTCTAAGCGAACTAGGAAAGAACAGTAGATGGCTTAATGATTACACTACAGAGTACCATGCGAAGTCGCATGCTCACGTGCATAAGAAAAATAGTAGAAAAGATTTCTGATTATAAAAACAGTTTATATATTTCTAAAAGAGTAAAAGCATATTACAACTACTCAAAATGGTGAACAACGGTGAATCATTCGGTCATGCATACGGAGAAAGTAGACTACACGCTGAGACGAGCATTGCTCAAGATCGGGATGCAGGACAAACTCCACTGAAATCCATCAGTGTCGGTGACCATAAGCTCACCCGGTCACATCCTCTCCACGACACTAGATTGGTCCATAGCGTGAGTCGGTAGGACTTTCAGGTTTTAATTGAGGCTTGGGTTACGGAGAGGTAAACAATGATAAACAAAATGGCTTAAAACACATAACCCAATTGAGCTTTTAAAATAACTACCCGCGCACCAAAATCGAATGCAGGTGCACAACACCCCCAGACTTGTACTTTTGCAACATAGGTGTGTGCACCGCCTACTCCCAATACATAATTTTTCTACATGATTTTTCAAAAAAAACTCATTTTTCTTTCTTCTCTTTTTTTCATTTTTTTCTTTCTATCTTTCTTTTTCTTGTCTTTTTTTTTTCCTTTCAGCAAAATTTTCAAATGAGCACATCCACAGATTCACATAATAGACACCACAATCAACACCCCCCAAAATGTAAATGAAACTACAACTAAAGCTCAGATTTGGGTGTGTGACTAGGCTAGGCTTTTAGGCTTTGGTGAGATAAATGTGGAGCTGAATCAAGAAAAGGGTAGGCACAAAGGGGCTAGCAAGGGTAGACGATAGGCATGAAATAAAAAGTTCAACCGAGCCAAAATAATGGCCTACGTCATCTCACGCACTAGAACTATCCTATGCCAATGCTTCAAGAATCGCTTGGGGCAAGTTCTAGCCACCGAGAAAGATTCTCCTTTCTCCCGAATCAAGCAATACGAGTCTAGCGATCGTTTACACACATCCCTACGCTACCGTTTGATTCACACCGGATTCACCATTTGAGTAGAGTAAACAACATTTACACTAATAGAGAAAAATATAAAACCATAGTATAAAAAGAGATCTAACCTACACAAATTTCTATGCAACCGAGCACTCGACTAGGAGCACTACGGGAGTCAACATTTTACTCTGCTACATAGTCCTAAGCCATCACCTAGACTTTCCCACATAAGCAGAAGAATTAAATTCACTACAGAGCATGCATACAGGCGAGTACGTGCTCAAGTGGGTGCGGTGGTGTGCAATGAAAATGAACAACAATTTAAATGAAATCTTCTAGTATGCAGTGCAATAGTGCACGTGAGCGGGTAAACAAAACTACTCTCCCCCAGACTTAAATTAAACAATCCACAGAATATATGACATGAAAATCAGGAAAGGCTAGGGAAAGAGAGTACCCAGTGCTCAGAAATGAGCACACCAGAAGATTGGCGTGTAAGCTAAAATGAAGCTGCAGCATCCGCCATCCAGAAAAGATACCTGCAGGGGTCATCTCCGCAAAAACAAAAGAAAATAGAAAACTGAAAAGAAATATTACTAACTAAACATGATTAGATGAAATAAAAATGCAGAAAAGAAAAATAACTACTGGGGTTATTGTCATCCCAGCACGACTTATTTGGCATTTGTACACTTCTAGCTAATGGGCCTATAAAAAGAAAAGTGGACAGGTAACTGTTCTAATATGCGTGTAGGTAGCGGGTACCTATACGGAGAAAGAACAGTCACGCCTCTACCCGAATATAAATAAAACCTGCCCATCGCAGGTAGAGGGAAAAGAAAGTAAGAAGAGGAGGAGGCCTGGTCCTCACTCATCTCACCAAAACTATCCTTGCCTAGCAAGGAGTCGTCAACAGGGAGGCAGCAGGAGGCGAAGGCAATGAGTGGAGCTTCCTCTACGGAGGGAGAATAAACCTCCTCACATGAGAGGATGCTCTCATCATTGACTTGAGCAAAAAGCTCCAAGTCCTCCTGAAGTACCTGTGAAAATTCAACCTGCACAGACTCAGATGAAGGAAGGGGATCAAGAAATAAAGAAGACGAAGAACATAAATAATCTAAAATCGGGGGAGTGGTCCCGTTCTCACTCCCAGCAGGATCCAAGGATAGATCGCTATCATCATCGTAAGTATCATGGCGAGGGGAACCCAAGAACTCAAGGGCCTCGGTGGTGAGTTGGACCTCCTCGTCCCATGAGGAAGTGCAAACCTCCTCACATGAAAGAGTATCCTCCTCAACCCACCGAGGTGCACCCTCCGAGTCAGAGGCATCACCCCACTCCTTCACTTCGATAGGATCAAATAAAATGTGGGTAGAAAAATCTTGCAAAGAAACTGGAGGAACACAAAGATTTGGTTCCTCCGCAAAAAGATCTGCTAAAGCCTCCCCGATGGAAAGAATACTTTCCTCATCATGCTCAGGTGCATCAAAGAGCTCCCATTCCTCTCCTTGTTGCCCAACAGATGAGTGATCTTCATCACTGGGAGTGAAGCCATACACAGGGAGTGAGGAGTCCATGCACGAGACAAGCTCAGGGGTAGAGGGCACAATTGCCTCCATGGGTAAAGAATGAGTGATAGGGACAATGTTGTCATGAGTGGAGGAGCGGCGGTCAGGATTGAAAAGACTAGGACAGTCCTTCAATTCGTGACCCTCTCCTCGACACAACAAGCAAACAACGTTCCTACACTGCCTAGCATTTAATTAATTCATTTGGTCTAAATAATAGTCCATCATGTCGTAAGTGCCAGGAGAAATATCCCATGAAGACATTTTCAATAATAAAAGCAGATATAACGAGGCTGAAATTCTTTACAAGGAAATCTACACAAACTAATAAAACTCCTTGGATTAAACTTGCTTAAAACTTTAAAATAGGAGAGAAGAAATAATAACAAACAATATAAATTTAAAAAGCAAACAAAAATAAAAAGGCGGCTATAAACACTGGAAGAAACTTCTCTCTCTCAGCTCCCCCTCTCAAGAGAACTCACACGACTGTGTTCCCCGGCAACGGCGCCAAAAACTTGATGCATAAATCCTGCACACCGCTATAGGCGGTAGCGAGACTGTGATCCGAACGACAGTGAACCGGTCGTTGTCAAGTAATAAAATGAGGAAGTAAATCCCCAAGTATCGAATCTCTCAAGGAACACAGTAAGGTGGAGTTAACGTTCGAGGAAGGGCTTGAGATCGAAGTCCTTTGGGTCGGGTGAATTGCGGACACGGGGGTTGATTTGGTTTGTGGAAAATAAAGAGAAAAAGCTACAACTACTCCTATGCAATGCCGCTATGCAATGCTTCGCTCGGCGGGATGGAAGACTACGTAGGCCTTGAACGCGCTACTTCGTAAGGGCGGATGGACGAGTAGGCAAGCGGATCGAACTATGCAGGCCTTGAGCGCGCTGCTTCGTTAGGCGGGATGCAGTACGGGCCGCGATGCCACGCTTCGGTAGGCGGATGGGCGAGTAGGCTAACGGAATGAGGGTCGTAAGCACCTCTTCGCAAAGCACACCACTAACAATTGTTAGGGCGGCACAACACAACGAACAATCCACACCACGGGGCACACCTCAAATGAAAATATAACAAGAACCCTCAATCACATAGACATGATTTCATACTAATGTTAACAAGTAAAAATATACTTCATCAAAATGTTGGTTCTAGCTACATACACATCAATAAGAGAAGAATAAGGCAAGAAATCGACTGAATCCGAAGTCTCGTTGTAGATTCACGGTTGGAATCGCCGGGTTGTCAATCCGTGTCCAAGCTCGGTCCGCAACTACATCCGGGGTAGAGAGAGCTGTCACTACTCTCCAATGAGCCCGTCTTCTTCGTGTCACGATCCGGTAGAGGTTGCAAACTTCCTCTTGCTTGATGGCGATGGCGGCTAAACCTTCCTTGGAGCACTTGGATGAAGGAGGAGGCCGAGAGGAAGCTCCGGCTCAAGGTTGGCATGAGGAACAAGCCCGGAGTACCTCCATATGGTGGGCGACGGTGGAGGGGCAAAATCAGAGCCCTGGAGCGAGAAAACGGCGGAACAAAATCGGGATCCCGACCTAATTCGCGAGCAGGTCGTTTTATAGGCGCTGGAGTAAACAGTGCGCACGGTCATTGGCGCACGACCAGTGGTCGTGCGCACTAGAATTCGGTGATCGTGCGCTCTGCCTGGACCGAACCTGCAAAGGCAAAAATTATAAAATAACATATTCGCACGACCAGTGGCGCACGACCGGTGGTCGTGCGCACTATCGTAGGTGGTCGTGCGCACTAGCCGAAACAGAACTCATAAAATTGATGATAAGTGCGCACGAACAGTGGCGCACGACCGGTGGTCGTGCGCACTATCGTAGATGGTCGTGCGCACTGCTCGAAACAGAACTCAGAAAAATAAGGTTAAGCGCACACGATCAGCGGCGCATGACCAGTGGTCGTGCGCAATAGAACCAGTGATCGTGCGCAGTGTTCCTTTACAGAATTGTACCGGGAATACCTGCACGACTCCTGTTCCAGCATACGACACCAGTCTAGCCACTGAAAGTGGAACTTAATCAGCACAAGAAAACTAATAACGAAGAAAGATACGAATTTACACCAAATAGGGCCTATAAGTGCACCTAGCATAGAATGACCAATATGAGCTAAAACAGGGCTAAAGTGCAGTGAAAAGACTAAATAGATGGCCCAGATGAGTCCATAAAAGTGTATATGATCAGGACTCATCAATATCCTCACTTTTACATGCTTTCTAATAAAATGATATCTAATTTTTATATGCTTAGTCCTGCCATGTGATACATGATTCTTAGCAATAGAAATTGCACTGGATAAGTCACAATACATTGGAGAATTACTTACCTTGAGGTTGTAGTCCTATAGTTAGTGTTGTATCCATAGTATCTGTGCACAACAGCTTTCTGCAGCAATGTATTCAGACTCAGCAGTGGTTATAGCCACACTTGTCTGCTTCTTGCTGCTCCATCAAATCAATCGCCTTCCTAGAAATTGACATGTCCTGTCACGACCTGCTTTTCATTGAGTCGGCACCGCTGACAAGGGCTGTGGCACGGTCAAACCCCAACCAAATCACTGCGCCCATTTTTTGGCCATAGTAGATTGTTGACGCTAGGTCTCGATCCAGGATGCCCTTGACAAGGCACTCATTCAACAACCCTCATCACCAACTAAGCTGCAGCCTGCAAAGTCAGCATCTGAAAATCCAATTAGTTCAAAATCATTATTTTTAAGGTACCAAAGGCCAAGTGTTTGGCTGCCCTTAAGGTATCTCAATATCCTCTTAGCAGCTGAGTAATGAGATTCCTTAGGGCATGCTTGATACCTAACACAGACACATGTAACATACATAATATCTGGTCAACTAGAAATTAGATATAATAGGGATCCAATGATGCATCTGTACATGGACTCATCAATGGGTTTTCCCTTCTCATCCTTGTCCAGGGAAATGTTGGACCCCATGTTAGTTTTCATGGTGGAGGATGACTCCATCCCAAATTTGTTTATAACTCCCTAGTATACATAGTCTGAGAGATGAAAATCCCTTCATCAGACTGTTTCACTTGGAGGCCTGAAAAGTACTTGAGCTCTCCCCTACTGCTCATCTCGAACTCCCCCTGCATAAGGTTGGCAAACCTTTTGCAAAGGTAGTCATCAGTAGACCCAAAAGTTATGTCATGTACATAAATTTAGACTAGGAGACACTTGCCCTTTGTTTGCCAAAGAAACAATATACAATCTATCTTTCCTATCAAGAATTTGTTCTTGATGAGAAAGCTAGACAAGGTCTTATACCAGGCCCTAGAGGCTTGATTTAGACCATATAAGGCTTTCTTAAGTAAATAAACATGAGAGTTTAGAGTTGGATGAACAAAACTTGAGGGCTGTTCCACATATACCTCTTCCTTCAGATTTCCATTTAGGAAGGCAGACTTTACTCCATTTGGTAGACCTTGAATTCCTTGTGGGCAGCATAGGCAAGGAATAACCTTATGGGCTCTAACCTTGCAATAGGGGCAAAGTTTGGTCAAAGTCTATACCTTCTTGATGATTACTTCATTCTCATCTAACTTGTTCCTGTAAATCCACTTGGTGCCAATTATGTTGTGTCCTTGAGGTTTTGGCACCAACTTCCATACCTTGCACCTTTTAAATTGTTGAAGCTCCTCTTGGATAGCTTGAATCCAAAAGGTGTCTTAGTTGGCTTCCTCAAACTTTTTGGGCTCAACCTGAGATAGGAATCTCAGGAATAGAGCTTTATTGTGAGCCTTGCTTCTGGCGATCACACCTTGGTTCTCATTTCCAATAATTAGGTTCCTTGGGTGATCCCTCAGATGCCTGGTTGCTGCAGGCAATGTGCCAGCATCCTGCTGTACTTCATCTACAGCAACTACTTCTTCAGCAACTTGATCATCTTCATCTTGAAGTACCTCAATATCTGAATTGACTCTGCTTGAGCTGGGTTTGTCTTGAATAGACAGCTCTTGCATTTTATGAACATTTCCTATCAAAATAGGAGAACTGGACAATCCCTTGTAAAATGGGCTAGTCTCATCAAAAACAACATGCATAGATTCCTCAACTTCATGAGTCTTCTTGTTGAATACTCTATATGCTCTACTATGTAAGCTATATCCAACAAGAACACCAACATTGCATTTTTCAGTAAACTTTGTGAGTTGAGTTTTTCCATTATTTAGAATATAGCATTTGCACCCAAAGATTCTAAAATATGATATTATTGGTTGTTTGCCTTTCATAATTTCATAGGGGGTTTTCCCTTGGGCCTTATTAATAGATGCTCTATTCAGAACATAACAAGCTGTATTGACTGCCTCATCACAAAAATATTCTGAGAGTGAGGAGTCACTAAGCATTGTTCTGTCAGCCTCTATTAAGGTCCTATTTCTTGTCTCAGCCACTCCATTTTGTTGTGAAGTTCTGGGAGAAGAAATTCTTTGGTGATACCAAGATCTTGACAAAACTTTGTCATTGCACCAGATTGAAACTCTTTGCCATGATCAGTTCTAGTTTTGACCACAGTACATTATATGTCATTCATAATTGCTTTGACAAAATTTATAAAGACATCTAAAGTATCAGATTTCTTCTTAAGGAAGAATACCCATGTGTACTTTGAGTGATCATCAACAACCACTAGAGTATACAACTTCCCACCTAGGCTCTGAATGGGCATACAACCAAATAAGTCCATATGCAACAGATATAAACTTCTTTTAGTGTCTTTGGAGCCAATACTTTTAAAGGTGGCCCTTGTTTTGCTTACCCATTTGGCAAACATGACATGGACCACTTTTAATACATTTTAAACCTGACCTATTTCTAACCAAATTATTAGAAAATAATATATACATTGTCTTATAGTTAATGTGGGCAAGTCTCTTGTGCCATTGAACACAAAGTGTCTCACTCTCATTAGCTACAAGACACACAGGAGATAAAGAACTATTACAAATGATATCTAAGAAATTAACATTCCCACTCCTAGTGCCTGAGAGAATGACCTCTAAGTTAGTTGACTTTTTGATCAAGCACTTGTCATTGTGGAATTCAATAACATAACCCAAGTCACATAGTTGACTTATGATTACAAGGTTGTATTGCAACCCTTCAACATAAGCTACCCTTGTTATTGTAACTATGTCATTGGTAATCATACCATAGCCTCTTATGACCCCTTTGTCAGATCCACCAAAGATCACCTATGGTCCATTTTGTTGGTATGTATTCCTTGAGTAAGCATCTTGTTCTAGTCATATGTCTGGAATAACCATTGTCCAAGTACCATATCTAATTTAGATGGGTACATGAACTATCATGCAAGAGATATTTTACTTAGCCTTAGGTGCCCAATTAATTTTTGGTCCCTAGGTTCTTGTTAGCATGGTAAGAAACATTTCTACCTACAATCGCTTTTGCAGGAAAGCTTTTCTTTGCATTAGGGACATTGGGGCTGTGCCAATAATCAATGGCAAAGTGTCCCAATTTACCACAGCACCAACATTCATGGATGTTGTACCTTCTCTTCTGAACAATTCTTGAAATGGGAGGAGCGTTAGGATGTTTATGTTCAGTGAAGAAGGTACCATCATTCTTCCTATTCCTGTCACCAATCACTTGGCTTGTTGACTGTCTATAATTTGTCTTTGCAACCTTTATCTGATTGACATCAGCTGGTCTTAATTTGATAGCTATGCATGAGTTGATGGCATTAGATACTGTGCTGTTAGACTTGATTATAGGCTTGACAACAACCATGGGTAGTAATAGATGAGATGTAGGAGAAGCAATTTTCTCACCCTTGAATGTGGGGGTTGGAGCACCAAACAAAAATGGTCCATGATGGGCCATTTGGATTTCCTCATGGGGAGCTTTCAATGCACTCATCGACATTCCATATCTACCACTATAGTTAGGAGCATTCCCCTTACTATAGAAGCTTCCATTCTACCAGTGACCATAAATACTATCATGGTCATAATTGTTGGAAGGAAGCACAACCTTTTGAAAGGTGGATTGAGGCTTGGCTTTAGCCTTGCTATTTCCTCCATTTCCAGCTCCTACTACCCCTTCTTTGAAACCCAAAACCCTCCTATCAGTTTGGGAGGAGAAGGTGTCAATGATGGGCAATACAAATTTGGGCTTAGAGAATTGAGCCACCAAGCTTTTCTCCTTGAGAAGCTTTTCTTCAAGATCCTTTATGATCTTGTTCTTCTGGCTTATGGCGCTCAATTGGATAATTGTGATTCCCTTCAATTGACTAATTTCTTTACACATCCGAGCTATCTGGGTAGCAGACTCAAAATATTCAAGTTTTGCCTGCTGAAGGGAAGCAATATCCACAGCTTGCCATTTGGCTAGCTTCTTGCTCTTTTTCAGAGCATCCAAGAGGGCACCATAATTGTCAATCAATTGATTGACATACACCTCAATTTTTGAACTACTTTCATCACTAGATGAAGCAGATTCAGATTCTAGAATTGACTCATAATCTGATGAGGAAATGGAATAGATTAGTACCTGTTCAGAATCAGAATTGTCCTGATTATTTTCTCCTTCAGATATGGCCATCAAGCCATAACAATCTTTGAAATCTTCATCCTCCTCAATGTCACTATCTGAATGTGACAGAGGGGCCCTAATGCCAATCCTTGCAGCTGGTTAGTCCTCATCTTCAGTAGCTACAAATAGCCCTATGTAGGCTACTTCATCTTTATCAGAATCTGATGACGAAGATTCAGATTCACTCCAGCTTCTTTCCTTCTTGGCCAGGAAAGACTTTTCACCTTTCCTGCCTTTTTGGTTATGATTCTTATCACCTTTTTCATTTCTTTTGATTGGACAGTCAGCTATAACATGTCTAGGTTTGCTACAACAATAGCAAACAATATTTCTAGAATTATGTTTAACAGGTTTAGATTCGTACCTGTCACCCTTGGGGTGCAGCCTCTCAGATCTGCTGTGCTCCTTTTTGGGCTGTGAAGATGAGGAAGGTTTGTTCTTCCACTGCTTTCTCTTAATCATCTTCTTAAAGTGCCTTGAGAAGGAAGCAAATTCTTCATCTGAAGATGTACTGTCAGATGAAAAGGCCTCTGAACTTTCAAATTCAGCAGGCCTTCTTAGAGGAGATAGAATTCTCTCCTTGCTCTTCTTAGATATCTCAGCTCTGAGAGCCACTGATCTCTCCTTGGCATGAGTTCTGACGGTGGTCTCCTCCTCCTTCCTTACAGATAGCTGCATTTCATATGAGAACAACTTTCCAAAGAGGGTATGGGTAGGAGTCTCAGCAAGTCTGGCCCCTTCTCTAATGACATAGATCTTTGTGTCCCATTATCTTGTTAGAGACCTTAGGAACTTATCATTTAGTTTATAATTGCTGAAGACCCTTTCATAAGTCTTCAGCTCATTAACCACCCTGAAAAATCTTTCATAGCACACAACTATGCTTTCTAGACTCAGCTGTCTGAAGGCTTTATACTCTTGGTTGAGGAGGGATTTCCTATCATCCCTCACTTCTGTAGTACCCTCTATGTACACAATGAGGGTATCCCATATCTCCTTGGCTATTTCACAGTGCACCAAGTTTTGAAATGTGGAATCATCAATTGCACTTACTATGATATTTTGAGCTCTCTTATCCATAGTAGCAAGGGCAGTTTCATCCATGGTCATTTCAGCATAGGTCTTGGGCACTTGCCTAGTTGGATCTATAGTGGAGGCCTTTAGGAAAACAAATGGACCTTCCTTTATTGTGAAATAGATCCTAGGGTATGAGGCTTCCATAAATAACCTTACCCTTTGCTTCTATAAGCCAAAGGATTCTGTCCTGCATATGGGCAGCTTCATGGAGCCCATTTCCTTATGAACTCCATAGGCAGCCATGAAGTAGTAGTAGACTACAATAAGTAGGATCTGGTTAGACTGTTAAGTCCTTTTTGACCAACCTCCCTCTGAAACCACTTGACAGTTTACTTGGAAGTAGTCTAACTCACCTAGAGGGGGGGGGGGGGGGGGAGATGAATAGGTTCCATTGATTTTTCTACTTATGTAGACTATTTTTGAATGATGTTACAAGGTAGAATAAAACACACAGAAAGCGCCAAGCTATTTATAGTGGTTCCCCAAGACAGTGTGTCCGTGGGTAGTCCACCTTCACTCTACACCTTTCTAACAGTGTGTTAGAGAAGGCAAACTTCTCCAAAACTTAGCTCAATGAGCTTACAACACAGATCCCATAGGATCTCTCAGGTTTCCTCCAAAACCCTACCTCAGGCCAGCAGCCCTACTTCTCAGAGTTGTCCAACTCCTACAGCTCAGAAACATTTCTTATTTCCTACCTCAGGCCTATCAAGAAGCCCTACCTCAGACTGGGAGTACAATTCTACACTCAGGCTCATAACCCTACACTCGGGCTTACAACCCTACATACTCAGAACACAATGTTATTATAGAGTTGAGAGATATTCAGTTTCTACAACAGAAGATAAAATGTAAAGATCTTCAGCTTTGGGTCTTCTGTTGCAGTATTACAGCACTTGCTCTCTTTGAGCAGTACATAAGCTTTTGCTATCTCTGCTCCACTTGATCTTCCACTTCAGCTGAAGGAAAAGATCTTCTTGTTCTTCCGAGCTTTAATCAGCAAGAATAGCAGGTTGAGCTTGTCTTTGATCGCGGTCAATGTCTTTTCTTTTTAGTTATGCAAGCTTACTATTACATTGACCTAACATATGCTTTTATACCTCCAATAGGCATCAACGGCTCTTTCCATATCCTAGTCATAGTATGGACAGAAATATAATACTTTATTCTGCTTTCTGGCCACTTGCGCCAAAAGTAGATCCCGCCAGGCAACATTCATATTTGAATATGTCTCAACGGATGGGCTGAGACAGGCTCCAATCTCAGCAGCAGAGTGGACTTCATCTCAGCGGATCCACTGAGACAGATAGTCTTCTCAGTGGATTTTCTCTATCTACAGCTCAGTTGAGACAAACTCCTTATCAGCAGCAATACAACTGCGTCTCAACGGTTCAGCTGAGACCAGACTATTGTCTCAGCAGTTTTGACAGTAATATCAAAGATCTATTCAAATATCTGGAATGGCATAAGCCTGCATAACCATAATACATAAAGGCTTATCAAATACAATATATTCTTAGCATTGAGTGTGATGCATATTCAAATTTAGGGAACATTGAAGGGCAATATTCCCAACAGAAATAATTTCTGGTTTACTATGTGAGCAAAATCTTGAAGGATGCAGAAGCTCAGTACCCGATCCTTGAGAAGTTGTCCTTGATGCTTGTGATCTCAACATGAAGGATAAGACCTTACTTCTAAGCCCATTCCATTCAGGTTGTCACTGATCTCCCGTTAAAGAGTGTTTTGGAAAATCCTGAACACTCAGGTAGATTGGCAAAGTGGGCAATAGAGCTTAGTGAGTTCTTTATCTCCTACATTCCTAGAGTGGCGATCAAAGCTCAGGTGCTAGCAGATTTCATGATCGATGCAAAGGAAGCTAGCTCAGAAAAGGAGGTTGGAACACCTTTAGCTTGGACGATCTACGTTGATGGAGCCTCCAGAAGAAATTCATCAGGAGCTGGAGTTGTGTTGATTAACCCAAATGTTGTTAGATTAGATCATGCTCTCATGTTTTACTTTCCAACAATGAACAATCAGGAGGAATATGAAGCCCTGGTCTTAGATTTGCAAGAGAGCTAGGGAATGAAGATGTCCAAGTCAAAACTTATTCTCTGGTGATATCATCTCAAGTGAACGGAAGCTTCGAGACCAGAGATCATATTTTGAAGCAATACCAAGCTATATTGAAGATTGAGATAGGAAAGTTCAAGAGCTTCAAAATTCAACACATTCCAAGGGAAGAGAATGCAGAAGCTGACGAGTTGGCCGAATTTGGTCTCCTTTCAGGAGAAACTACTTCAGAATTATTTCATCCGACCATCGAAGAAGGAGACATTATGCTTATAGATCAACATTCATACTGGATGGATCCTTTTGTTCTCTACCTCTCAACTGGAGAATTCCACCTGGCGGTAAAGGATAAGTAGAGGTTTAAATTAAAAGTAACTTATTATTTTCTTATTGCAGGAGTTCTTTACAGGAAGACTTTTCTCTCGCCCTTCACAAGGTGTGTCTCCGAGGAAGAAATTCCAATTGTTCTTAGAGAGGTTCATTCAGGAGAGTGTGGCAGTCATTCAGGAGCTAGAGCTTTAGAGAATAGAATTCTAAAGCAAGGTTACTTCTGACCTCAAATGAGGAAGGATGCAGAGAAGTTTGCGAAGAAGTGTGTTCAATGTCAGAAATTTGCACCTCTTCAGCATCAATCGACTCAGCAACTCAACTCAATAGCAACCCCATGGCTGTTTGCGGTTCGGGGAATGGATTTAATCGGTCCTTTTCCTTTAGCTAGTAGACAACGCAGGTTTATTCTGGTAATGATCGATTACTTCAGTATGTGGATCGAGGCAAAGGCGTTGGCTAAAACTACTACTCAGGTTGTAAGGAATTTTATCTGGGGAGAGATCGTATGCAGTCATGGAATTCCTATGGCGATTATCCCAGATAATGACCCTCGATTCAACAACTCCAACCTTATACATTTTTGTGATCAAATCAACATTGAGCTACGTTTTTCCTCTGTACATCATCCTAGAAGCAATGACCAGGTAGAAGCCGCCAATAAACTAATAATAAACCTTTAGAAGAAGAATGTAGAGAACCTCTATGGGATCTAAGAACGAATCCAACCTTAGCTACTGGAGAAACCCCCTGCAATCTGTCTCACGGCTCGGAAGCTCTCATTCCAGTTGAGTTTGATGTAAGGAGCCCAGGGGTATTATTATCTCAACAACATCAAGATAGCTGGATGGAAGGAAATGATGAAGTGCTGAAATATAGCCTTGACCTCATTGAAGAGCTGAGGGATACAACAACCATTAGGCAAGAAGAGGTAACAAGGAGAATGACCAATTACTTTGACAAAAATGTTAGAGTTAAAGAGTTTATTGTTGGTGATCTTGTCCTCAAGAAAGTGGACGCAACAGCAAGGTCTGGCTCGGTTGGAAAACTAAATCCAAATTGAACAGGGCCATTCATTATCAAAGAAGTACTCAGGAATGGAGCCTATCATCTCCAAACTTATGAAGGGTAAGATCAATCCCACACTTAGAGTGGGGATGATCTCAAGCGTTTCTTTTCTTGAAAGCTTGTATTTTTCATTTCTTCCTTTTCTTTTTAGTTGCAAGCATTGAGATGGTGTGATTGTAACCTCTTGCATTACATATATCGGAAGGGAAGTGTCGAGATAGATTGTTATCAAAGGCCAAAATCCAACCAATCAGGACATCGACGGATCCTACTTGCTACCCCCTTGACTTGAAGCTTGAGATGTAAATCTACCATGACCACATGTAGTGGGGAGATTTCACACTTGTGTAGTAGTAGCTCGCCAAGCTCATGCGGAAGAACTTTAGGATGCCGGGTCCTTGCTTCCACCCGACACACCTCTGCATCAAGGGAGGTCCGGGTGAATGTTCAGCTCGGTCATGCATTTTAGGACATCATTACAGTCTTGATGATCCCTAGATGAAAGCAATGCCAGTGAAACTCCTTAGTATGACCGCACCTGCCCTACTGATCATCATGATCTGTAACCCTTGAATACTCATTGGTGTAAGGATATCCAAAGAGCGGTCGGTAGCATCTATGACCGTCGTCTAAGCCCTTGAGTGGCTAGGGTGTTATAATCTAAATGCTCTCTTGAGGAAAGCAATGTCGGTGAAGCCTTGCAGCATGACCGCACCTATTCTTTCGATCATTTATTGTTGTTCACCTCTCTCTTTTCTTTTTCTTCTTAGGATGTTACAATCGTAATGATCTCTTGAGGAAAGCAATGCTGGTGTAGCCTCGCAGCATGACTGCACCTGCCCTTTTGATCATTTCGAGTTGTCTACCTCTCAATTCTCAAGTTTCCCCTTTTTATTGAGAATGGGCGGTCTGAAAAATTGAGACTGCCAATCTCTTGAGCATCTGACGGTTATAAAGGGGCGGTCTAAGGCATCAGAAAATTCTGCCTAAGTCCCTTGGTATTGTGATACTCTAGGCATTCTGTAACATCTATGATCGCCATTTATAACTTTGTGTTTCTATTCAATGGAGGAGCAGTATGGAATATTTGAGACCACCGCTTGGATTTTCTGTTGGAACCCTAGTTTTGATTTGAGTTAGGATCCATCTTTATGTTCTAAGTTTCTATCTTAACACATATTGTATAAACTAGATCAAATCTCATTAAGACAGAAGACACAGAAAAGAATATAATATAAACTGTGATCTACGAAAGGCTAGCAGCGCTCGACGATATATCAAGGAAGCTGCAATCGACAAAAATCTAACTGCGATCGACGAAAGTTCTCTTCAGCTGCGTTCGACGAAAACCAAGCTGCGATCGACGAAAGTTCTCTGAAGCTGTGTTCGACGAATTCTAAGCAGCACTCGACGAAAGTTCTCCAGCAGTTAATCAATGATCAGATCGACAAACGTCAAGCTCAGCCCGACGAACTTCAAGTTGAGATCGATGAATTATTATCAGCTTTATAAAATATCATTTCTCAGCTCGACTAAAATTCTATATCTGATAAAGCAATATTTTGAATAGTTTTTATTTATATATTGCTGCCCTTCTTTTGTTTGAATTATCACTGCCTCACATTAATGATATAGCCATTGCAGAACAAATTAATGATATAGCCGTTGCAGAACATTAATGATATAGCCATTGCGGAACAACTTAAATTAAAGATGGCAGTTTATCTTCTCGAGGAGTTCAGATGATAAAAGAGACTTTATCTCTTCCCTTTCGAGACAGTAAGAGAGAAGGAATAGAGTGAAGAACTCAACATAAGAGAGAAGCTCTCCAGATTACATACAGACAGAGCAAGCACAAAGAAGAGACACAGAGAACAACATATTATTATCTATCTTGTTTGCTAACTCTTATCTGCAGATCATCTTCATCCTGAGACACCTAATCCAGATCATTTGCTCAGGATCTCAACTGCAGAAGAAGAAGAAAGGAGTTACTACATTCTAGAGAAGAAGCTTCCTCACCTGATCATCAAACACTAATCAAATCAGGGGGAGCTCTTCAACATCATCAAGGATTCACTAGAGTCTTCTCTGAAAGAGAAGAACAATATATTTTTGTTTTCTTTTAACTATATAAAGGGTTATAACTCTCTTCAAAAGTTACAGCCATTGGTGTCAGGGCACCTGATCAAAAACTTGTAGTTTGGTTAGAGCACATGATCAAAAGCTCACTTGGTGTGTGGACACCTGATCAAAACTCCCTTGGTGGCAGGGCACCTGATCAACAACCTGTAGTGGAATCCTACCAAGTGTGGTAGAAGAGAAGACGTACCCAGGTTTAGTGGGGAACTACTATAAAATTCTTGTGTCGTCTGTGTTGTATTTATTTTGCTGTGCTGTGTGCCGTGTTTATTTATTTTATTTTATAACTCACTCTGCAATACATATATAAGTAACACTATTTTAATTCCGCTATAAAATTAAGTGAAAAAGCTTTTAATACTCTATTCACACCCCTCTAGAGTAAATCTCAGATCTAACCTCACTATCATTTTCATATAAATGCATCAGTTGAAAATTGGTTGGGGGTACCCAATGCCATCAATTGCGAAATCTTTCTAAAAATCTGCTCATAATAAGCGGTCTGAGAGTTTAGACCGCATATTAGATACCCCTTCTCTGAAGAATATAAGGATTTTCATGAGTCCTCTCCTATAAAGTAGCGATCTGGCAGAGTTGAGATAGCTAGTTATCCACCCTTAGCAAAGAGATTTTTTGAGTATCAAGGAATCAATCTGGGTTGAATGATCATTAAATCTCACTCCTATACTTCTATCAAGGAGCGGTCTCAGTTATTAAAGACCGACACATATCTCTTGCTCAAATATCAAGCATCTTTGCAGATCGAGTGGTCTGATGAAGGAGAGATCGCCATTATGAACTATTGTATTCAATCTGAATTACTATGAAGTTTTCTTGTATGTAGCTATTATTTTCAAGCTCAGTAATACCTAAGGCTTTGAGATCGAATGCTAGTTTTATATCTAAAAACTGTGATCGAATAATATAGAGACCGACTGCTGTTTTCAGTGGTCGATGCTTCCTCGTTAAGGGTTATGATGAGCTTACAATTGGTAAGATCGACACAAGCTCAAAAAAGTAAGGAAAATATTCACACAAGAAGAACATGTATGCAAAAAATTGTTCCATTTCATTCTATACATTTACATGGTTCACCCGGTCTCAATAGCAGTGATCAGAAATTAAAAGGAACAAGGAAAATTACAAACATAGAAACTCTAGGCCATTTAATTGCTCTTTATCCTTTTCGGAGACTGCTCATCTGATGACAAAGAATCAGTCTCTTTAGAAGACTGAGCTTTTATTTGGAATTCTAGACCCAGAACTCGAGGGCGCAACAAAGCTTATATAATCACCTTTAGCATACTATCTCCCGCTCGCTTCATCCACGCCTCCATCGATCTCAACATCTTATTCTCCTTCAGCGGTCTTGGCTGCCGTGACCGACTACTCTTCTATCAATTTAGCAGCATCAGGAAAGAGATCGTCGAATTTTACATCTTTAAATTCTTCGGTGAGACCGCAACGATCATGGAGTTCCATGATTGTCGATTCCGTCATCTCCTTTATATGATGCATTATAGTATCCTAAAAATCATGATATGCATCATAAGCCGCTTTCTTTGATTGTTGCAAGAAGAAACCAATCAGGTCACGCGGTAAAAAAAAAAGGTGAATGAGAGGTGTCAGGTAAAGTAATATTTACATCTAACTCTTCTTGCAGACGCTCAATGTCTCTCAGGGCTCCTCTAAGAGACCACTTCATATGATGGTTCAAGACCGTGCTCCAGGCGATCGCGTGTGCACAAACATCAGAGAGCATATCGGTCTCAAAATGATATGCCTCCCTGACATTTTTCTTTCCAAAAAGGGCGGTGGTGACCGCGAAGGCATGCCGAGTCAACTTTCCACTCCATGCGGGGAGGTCGGTAGATGCTTTCACACTTTTTCCTTTAGCGCCCCACTTGTGGAGGGGCTTTCCCTTGGTATCTTTTTGTTTTTTCCCAAAGCCGAGCAAAGGAAAGAGTTCGTCGGCGGCCTCCAACTCACTGCCGAGCTCCACAGTCTCGCATTCGAGATCCTTCTTCTTCCTCATCTCCCTCTGAGTGAGCTCCTCTTCAGCTGGTGCAACAAGGTCAACTTCGGGGACCACAAAGGTCGTTGAAAGCAGAAAGTGTTAGAGAAAAATCAAAGACAAAATTGCTGAGACCGCAAGAGATCACTAAAAGTTTTTTACTTTCTTCTGGAGTAATTTTGGCGATCTCTGACTAGATCAATAGGTAGTAATTCAGGTTGAATCACTTATCTGCTAGGAAGGCCATAAGATCGATTTCCTTCTTCAAGAGGTTTTTTGGATTGCGGAAGACTCCTTCACCTCGGCGGGACGACGTAGACTTGAGACCGCCTAGATCACCTTCAAACACCAAGAATCTCTGTCTAGAAGGAAATCTTGTTCGGGAGGTTGAGTACCTTGATTCTGTTGCAGGAAAAGTAGATGAGACCCTTGAACTCCTCCTTCCTTTTCCCCTCTTTAAGTGACTTCACAGAGAAGGTCGCACAAAACAGATTTATTGTAAATCTTATTCTTGCCCATCTCAGATAATTGATGAAAACGGTCATGAGACTGATTGAGTTCAGCAGGAGCTGAGTGAGGACTATATCGTAGTACTCCATGACCTCCAGAACCTCCCCGGGGAGAGGAAATGTCAGACCACAATCAAAGTGATCGATTGGAATGACAAAATTGTTCTCCTCCTCAAATTTCAACCCTTCTTCCTCCGCGGGCAACCTAAAAATGATCTGATTTTGGACCGCGTCCCTCTCTAAAATGTCCAAATATTCTTCTCTGGAAAGGCGACATGGCTTGTGATCGGCTTCAAGGAAAATTTCAATAGCTAGGGCGCGTGCGGTCACCATTTTTGAGTTCGCTGAGACCGGTGCTTTGGGCGCATTCAGAAAGTATGAAATATAAAACCCAAAGCCTTTTATTTATAGAAGCTGAAGGATATTTTAGTAATGATCACTTTTTTCGGAGATCGCCTAGCAAACACGCTAGATTGCTGAACCTGCATAATTTAAGGAAACAACAAGCAATATTGTCGATCCCAAGAAATTGAGACTGCAACATTTTCAGGCAGCAACACAGAATTAAGCCAAGTAAAGAGAATGACATCACACCAAATTATGAGATCGCATAAGAAGGAAATCAAATCATCACAATACATATATTACAAAGTTGAATCATCTAGATTAAATGTTCTGAGATCGCATAAAAATCAATAATTAGTCTATCTCCTAGCGTGGCTTTTTCTCCCAATAAAGGCCGCGACGTCCTGCATTTCATTGACGATGGACAAAGTGGTCGCCAAGCTCTAATTTGTTGACATTGCAGTTCGGTGGATCTTCGCGACCTCCTTATCTACCTGCTCCATGGGAATAACAATGATCTCAGAAGTCGGTCTCTCTTCTGGGAGACCGCTAGAAGTTCCCGACCTCATCGTCATTTTAGTAGGTCCGCCTTTGAATGCTGCAACCTCAACGGACATGGCGGTGACTTTCCCCTTATAAGGCGAGCTCGACATTCTTAAAATTGCATTCCTCGCGAACTTGTTTCTCTTTAGCGCGCAACTTCTCTTCAAAATTGGCTGTGAGAAGCCAAAGTTGATCGTACAGTGCTTGGTTACGAGCTATCATTGTGCGGACATCCTCAAACATAGGCTTGAGAACGTCAATGAGCTGCGGAGGAATCACCAGTTTCTATGGGATCTCCCCTTCTTCAAAAATCTCCGCGACCTCACCGACATCTGCGATCAAAAGAAGAAAATAGTTAGCTCAACTACAACAACTCAAGAATGGAAGAGTCCGTGTAAAGATAATACATGGAAAGAAAATGAGACCATAGTCACGTAAGGTACTTTCAACATCTTTTGTACCGCAGGGCCTGCGGTCAACAAATGGCGGTCTAATCCCCTTAAGCACTCAAGGTCCATTCTTTCTAATTCCCTTTTCTGCGACCAATCTTCTTCTTTTCTTCTTCTTTTTAATTCTGCATTGTTGACGAGGATGCCATCAGTTTCTATGGTGACAATCTCACCGCTCTTTTGGAGACCTAAGTCGAGGAGCCGGCAGAGGAAGACACACCGATGGTCTCATAGTCAGCTTCGCCTTACCAGTTCGCTGGGCAGAGACTTCTGCCGCGAGGTCCATGGCTGCTCCTCGACTTCTGCCGTGCGGTCTATGGCTGCTCCTCTTAGTTTCCTTGGCAGCAGAAAGATTTGTCAGATCGCTAGAGAGCACGATCTACTCTTTCTTGATTTGCCGAACTCTTTTCTCCTCTTCCTTCTCCTCATCAGTGAGCTTCTTCTTTTTCCTCTTATCCTTATTCTTCTCTCTCTCTCTTTAGCGGTCAATGCGTCTCCCTCCTTGGTCTCATTCTTCTTTTACTCAGCGGCGGTCTGCACTTCCCGCTCCTCTTTCTCCTTCTTTTCTTTGTCTGGAGCAACCTGTGCTGCCCTCTATTCATCCTCCTTTTTCTTCTTTTCCGCGGCGATCAACATTGCATCCTCTTTTTCTTTTCTTTCTTTCTCTACAGCGACCTGTGCTGCTACCTTTTCCTCCTCCTTTTTCTCCCTCTCTTCCTTCCCCTTTTTCTCCGCCTCAGCCTTCTACCTGGTCGCTTCCTCTGCGGCCTTCTTCCTTTCAGCGGTCTCCCGCTCTTCAGCGGCCTCCCGACGGTTCTTTGATTCAAAGGGATCGAGTACCTCCGAGATCGAATGAACAAAATAGTTAGAAGAATATTCCTCAAGGTAAGCGATCAACTCTGAGTTCGCTCCCCTTGAAAAAATTAAGACCGCAGGAGGAAAAAAAAGATCGGCCTGCCTATTTACCGTCTCAGAAACATTCACATGAAGATTTCCAAGATCGCTATTTTCAGGGAGTGAGACCGCAACCTTAGCGGCAACTTCTTTATTCTCGCCTCCTTTTCATTTCTTGGTGGTCTTAATAGGAGAACTTATACTTTTCCTCTTTGACATTTTTGCAGCTTCTTGCTTGTCCGCGATCTGCTGCCTTATTTTCTCTGTTACAGACTTCTTCTCTTGCATATGATCATTGATAAATCCGGTAGAAGAAGTCTCGCCAGTCTGGGCAGTGTCCTGGCTGAGTATCTCTTTAGATTTGTGGCAATCAAAGGTGATAGAGAGATCTTGGAGATTCAACATAGGAGGACCCGAGGAGTTGGCCGACAAATCAACAAACTTGGAGGCCGGAAAGACAGTGTCTCCCTTCAATAATTCTGACTGTTTCCCTTCCAGGGAAGAGCTGGCGATCTCCTTCGCCGGATCTAAATTCGTAGAAGCCATAGAGACCTTGAACTCCACCGCTTTCTTAGAGCTAGCGGTCCCATTTCTTTTGGTGAAGTTACCTTGAACACCCCTTGGCCAGAGATCGATTGGTCAGGCAGTTCAACATGCTTGTCGCTTAAAGGTTGCTTCAGTCTGAAAAATAGTGACCGACGACCGTACAAGCTCGCATTTCCTTCCAAAAAGTTCTGAATTCTGAAGCTTTGATGCCGTATTTATAGATTCTCTCTCATTTATGGTGGTCGCAGTCTCAGCAGTCAAAGCAGACATTTTCGTTCCAGCGAAACTTGAAAATGTGCGGGGATCATGTTTGTCCGGAAGTCCGTGACCACTCTTTTCCAGTCAGAATGGTCAGTTCCAGAGGTCTCAATGATGGGAGACCACCCAGACCGCCTGCCTCCCCTCTGGCATTCTCCGTCTTAAGTAACCTACACTTCACAGTATCCCCCATCTCCTTTTAGTATGAGTTTTGGAGGTACAATTTTTGTGCCAACAATACCCCCTAGCGGCATAATTACCAAAATGCCCCCTCAAAAGCTATAAAATGGATCCAGAGCCCTTATTTGAAAGGCCTTTGCCTTCTACTCTTAAGAGGGCTCCCTAGTTTTCTTTCAAAGACCTCTCCGATTTCTCCTTCAATGCTTGAAGATCCCTTCGAAGAAATCCTTCGATGCTCAAAGATCTCCTTCGGAGCTTGAAGATCCCTTCAACATCCTCCTTCGACGCTCATAGATCTCCTTCGACACTCGAAGATCTCCTTCGGAGCTTGAAGATACCTTCGAAAATCTCCTTCGGCGCTCGAAGATTTCCTTTGGAGTTCGAAGATCCCTTGAAGATTGCTTGAAGACCTCCTTCATAGTTTGAAGATCCTTTGAAGTTCGCTCGAAGATCTCCTTCGACATTTGAAGATTCCTTCGGAGCCTCAAAGATCTCCTTCGCACCTCAAAGATCCCTTAAAGATTGCTCGAAGACTTCCTTCATAGTTTGCAGATCCGTTGAAGTTTGCTCGAAGATCTCCTTCAACCTTTGAAGATTCCTTCGAAGTCTCGAAGATCTCCTTCGCACCTCGAAGGTCCCCTCATAGACATCTCGAAGAGCTCATCTAGCTCTATCCTTGAGGCCAGAGCCCTAATGCTGTATTCATCATTCCATATTTCTTCTGAGCACGCTCATCACCACTCCACTCAAAGCGACCTCTGTGGTCCAGAAGAATCATTGTAATGAGTAGTGGTCTATCATCCTCAAGAGATAACTTTTGCAACCCTCTAGAGAATAGTGCATCTTGGTCGTCATTGATCCGACCCCATGGTTTTTTACCCTTTCAGGATTTTTCACGTTAAAAGTCTCCTTGCCAGCTATTAGTTTTCTCTATGACTCTTTGAACGCTTGAGTCACACTTGAGCTGAGATGGTTCAATTCAACTGGTCTATAAGAGCGTCGAGCGACCCGCAATAATTTGGCGGTGGGAAAGTCATTCCCCAAAGCTCACTGAAGATACTCGGAAGACAATACTCGCCTTACAATTGTACTCTTGGCTGACAGTCGATGGTCAGAAAAGTAACCCGTATTACCGTGGGATCAATCTTTGAGGGCATGCTGAACCATCTCCCTCCCACTCTCTCATCAACATACCACTCACGGAAGAGGGTATGATCACGCCCGTAGCTGTTCTGGAAGGGCGCATGTTGGAACAACCGTATTACTGATTTGGGCTAGGATTACTATGTGATGACTAGGATTAAGTTGACGCCCAATGTATAGTCTAAGGGTCATAGCTTTAGGCTGATAAGATAGCTAGAACTTAGGATTTCTCTAAGTTTCTGCGTTTGACGAACTCAATACTGCGTTCGACGAATTGCTCTCTGTGTTCGATGAATGGCTTACACTCTGCGTTCGACGAATGGCTTGCTTCAGTCTCAACGGTCGACGATCTTCAATACTCAGTGGCTCAGCGGCCGATGAATTCTTCAGTTCGACGAACTCTAACTTGAGATCGACGAACTCCAGCCTGTGTTCGACGAATCTTTATCAGATGTTCAGTTCGACGAATTCTTATCTCAGCTCGACGAATGTTCTCTCAGTATATTCAGATCAGTTATTCTAATTCTCTGAACTCAGTTTAACTATCAGATTCAGTTTTATTCTTCATTTGGAGTTATTCTTCCAGATAAGACAAGTTTTATCCTTCCTTTATTTTATTCCCTTTCCATTTCCTTCTCTCGAGAAAAATAGCCATTTGGCTTATTGGAAAATGATATCATTTATTGTTGAAAAGGAAAGGAATTAAGATTTGCTGAATCAGTTGAAGTTCCAAGGAAATAATTAATGCAGATTATTCTATTCCCATTCAGAGATTTGAATTTCAAATTAGTTATCTTCTCTCTAAGAAAAGAGGATACTAGCAAGAAAGAAAACTGTAACAGAGATAGAAAATATCAGAGCATCAGTCGAGAGAGAAAACATTCAGAAAGAAAAAGAAAGATCATCTTCCTCAAGCAGCCCAACTCATTCTCTGAGAACTTCTTCAAGATCAATCTCTCAGTTTTCTGTTGCAAGTTTCAAATCTTCAATAAAGCAACAATAATCTGAGGAACTTCTGTCTCTCAGATTCATCAGCTTATCAAGGAAGATTTCTTCATTCAAGAGAAAGCTCCATCCTCAAGCTGGCAAGAATTTCAATCAGACAGGGGGAGGTTTACACCATCAATCCACTAGAGTCTTCTCTCAGATTGTTGATAGAGAAGAACTTCTTAACCCCTTTATTCCATCTTGTACAGGGTTCTAACTCCCTTCAAAAGTTAACCCCTTGGTGACAGGGCACCTGAACAAAAACCTGTGGTTTGGTTAGAGCACCTGATCAAAAGCTCCTTGGTGTGTGGACACCTGATCAAAAACCCCTTGGTGATAGGGCACCTGATCAAAAACCTAGTGGATCCTACCAAGTATGGTAGAAGAGTAGACATACCCAGATATATTGGGGAACTACTATAAAATCTTTTTGTCCTCTGTGTTGTGATTTTCTGTGTACTGTGCTGTGTGCTTTGTTTTCTTTATTTAGTTTTTATTAATCACTCTGCTATACACATATATATATCATTATTTTAATTCTGCTATAAAATTAAGTGAAATCTTTTTAATACTCTATTCAACCCCCCCCCCCCCCCCCCCTCTAGAGTAACTTTAAGATCTAACCTCACTTTCAGCGCGTGCACCAAATGGAAGTGCACCAGACCGAGATGCTCGCTCTCCTAAGAAATATTGGAGCACCATGAGCTCATAATCTTTCCACTAAATTGGGAAATCTGCCTCCGCGGCTCCGGACCGTGCTCCGATCGAGCACGCCAATCACCATCATCACATCCCAGAAGAAGTGTTCTCTGATGCAGCCAACTCAACGCACCCATTTCATCCAACCAGAGAACCTGAGGCTCTTCATCATCACTATTTCCTGGATGCAACAAGTATTGGACATGCAATTGGAAGGCTCACTCACAAAGAAATCCTCGACGTGATCGCCGAAGAATACAGACAAGTTGGGCGATGGGATGCTTTTACCCACTGCCATCTCTACCACGGCGCACCATTAGCGAATGAGGTCCTGGCACATCCAATATCGCACGACTTCAAGCTCCCCGACATGGAGAATTTCGATGGAACAGATGATTCGCTAGAGCATATCAACCACTTCACCACCATCATGAAGATTTACAAACCCTTGACCAACTTATGTGACAAGTCTTCCCAGCAACACTGAAGGGGCATGCACGCACTCAGTTCCATTCTCTGAGAGAAGGATCCATCGATAGCTCCATAAAACTAACTTAGCAGTTCACCAACCCATTCATCGCCAACAGCATAGCCGTCCGGGACCACTCCCACCATTCAGGAATACGCAAAAACATGGGAGAGAACCTCAAGGATTTTTTTCATCGCTTCACTACTGAGGCGCAGCAAATTATAGTGGTGGACCCCAAGCTTCTACAAGGAGTTTTTCTTGGAGGGCTCTGCACCGGTGGATTTTACTCTATACTAATGTGGGAGACTATTCCCAACTATATAGACCTCGTTCACCAAGTCGAGGCGCAGAGTATAGCTAATGAGGCAAAGAGGAAGAGGGGGCAAGATCTGCCACCGTAGTTGGTTCCCAATAAGAACGACAAGCATTATGACAACCCCCGCTGAGACCGAGGACCTCGTCAGCATCAGTACTAAAATCTCCTGAACACCACCCGAACTAACGTTATCCTTAATATCCATGATAACAATGTGCTTTGTAGGCCTAAGCTGCTCTAACCAAACATGGGAAATCAGTCGCAATATTGCGACTTTCATCATGGGCATGACAATAGTACTGAAGGTTGCAATTAGTTGAAGGAGGAGATGGAGAGCCTTATCCAACAAGGTCTCCTCGGAAGGTTTCTACTGAACCAAGTCCCGAACCAGCATGCACCATATGCTGACAATACAATATACGGCAATGCCATACCCCAGTGCGGATGAGCCAGATATACTGAGCAAGGGAACTCCCCCCAAAGGAGCGTGTGCAGTCTGCATCACATCTATCATCAATTTCTATTTTATGTTGCTTCTTCCAACTTTTTTTTTTAGAATAGTAAGTCGTAAGACTATACTTGCGCGCATGCATCCATATTATTTTTATAATTACTACAACTACCTTTTGGCTGAAATAATGATACAAATCTCTTGAAGCAAGGCTCCGAATGTTAAGGCCACGACCTTGCGGTGTCAACACAGAGTAAAAAACAAACAAATGGTAAGAACAGACAAAGGTCCCTCAACGCACTGATTAGGTGATGACATCATGCCACCACACTTCTTAGGCATCTTGGCACCAAGTTGCTTGGGCATCTCGGCATCGTGCAGCTTGGGTATCTTGCCACCGCGCTGCTTGGGCATCTCACCACCGCGCTTCTTGGCTATCTCGCCACCGTGCTACTTTAGCATCTCATCACCGCGCTAATTGGGCATACCGCCACCACGCCGATTAGGCATCTTGCCACTGTGCTGCATGGGAATCCCACCACCCACTACATGGGCATCCCGCCACCACGCTGCTTGAGCATCCCGCCACCGCACTGCTTGGGCATCCCCCAATGCGCTGCTTGGGCATGTCGCCACCTCGCTGCTTGAGCATCTCATCACCGCACTCCTTGGGCAACTCACCACCGCACTGCTTAGGTATCTCGCCACCACACTGCGTGGGCATCTAGGCACCATACTGCTTGGGAATCTCGCCAGCGAGCTACATGGGCATCTCGCCACTGCACTGCTTGGACATCATGACACCGCGCTGCTTAGGCATCATGCCATCGCGCTGCTTGGGCATCTCACTGCCACGCTACTTAGGCATCTCGCCATTGCGCTGCTTGGGCATCTCGCCACCGTGCTTGGGCATCTTGACACTACGCTACTTGGGCATCTCGCCATAGCGCTGCTTGGATAACTCGCTGACATGCTGCTTAGGCATCACGCCACCACACTGCTTGGCATATTTCCACAGCGCTGCTTGGGCATCTCAGTTTGAATGAGAAAGATCTTCACCGACATAGTAGGTCAGAGACCTATAACCGTCGGGGCTCTCCCCTCTCATGGTCATACCAACAATCAAACTCGGGTAAGGCCACGCTCTCGGTGCGATAGGGGAAAGACCCTATGTTGGAACATGGTTTTCCATATCTTTTTGGTTTGAGAATAGCAAATCTCATATTGTATTTGATCAAACTTAGTTTTGTGTTTATTGCATGCAGGAACTCACATGCATGAGACTAAGATGATACAAGCTGAATAGAGTATTGAACCAGGGCAAAGATGCAAAGTGACCACTAACGTGTGGCGTTAGCACTAACGATGGTGTTAGCATCTGGTCGATATTTTCCTTGCGTCGGATGGTAGTCTTTTTGACATGAATTCTTTCTGTTGATACGCCTCTCATCGATAAATCAACTACTTCGGGGCGATAGTTCTAATGCCCAGCATTATCCCTAGAATAGGCAAGCGCGCCAAAAATGAATTTCAAGGGAAGATCTCTGGAGAGAAGAACGATGCACATATGGAAGGATAATACCACTAGGCGGTATCGCTAACGTCGAGGGTTAGCATTGCCTAAAATGAAAAGATTCCTAAAGTGCAGAATCTCTTTCCCAGATTGAAAATTTCACCGCCCAAATTATTGCCTTAAGTGTTACCGCTATGCGTTATAAATACTGCCGGGCGGTATGGGTTTTAATCTATAAAAGGCAATTTTTGCTGCTCTCAAAGGAGAAATTGAAACCCTAACTCTTCCACGCCAAACACTCTGTGAAGGACTTTATTTCAGACATTTGAGAGCACTCCCATCTGTAACTACAAGATGAAAAGGTGTATTTTTGAAGGAGGATTCATCATGCTTATTCTATGTGAAGAACGAATGCATCGACAACGCTGATCTCATGCGCTTCTTCGCCGTCTCTTTTAGAAATCTCTATAGAGAGTTTTAACTTTATTTTGTATTTGATTATCTAATTATTGTTTTCGTGTGAGGTGGAGAATTTGCCACGATTGTTGGCAACTAGATCTTGTGAGACCTAAGGGGAACTCGCCGCGGTAGTTGGCCACTAGTTCCTTGTGTGGCTTAGGGGGAATTCACCGCATGTGTTGGCAACTAGGTCTTGGGTGTAGATCTAGGGGTGGCACAAGGATTTATTTAGGGAGAGATAGCTATAGCCAACCAGTCCTTGGGAGAGGGTCGGTATAGAAAATGAAAAAGGATTTTTCATTGTCACCTTGATTTCCAGCGTAATAGAAATCAAACATTCTTGTTATCAATTATTTTATGAAATAAAATCATGTATTAATTTCTCTTAATATCTTGATGTTATTTCCACTAAATAAAATGTTTTAAATAGTATTTTTACAAAGCTCTAAATGCAAAATATATTTTAAGGTTCCTTTTGTATTCAATAACTCTTAATCTTCAATCTCCGCGAGCTAACGCCGGGTGGCAGCACCTACCGCCGGTGGTAGTGAATAAAGATTGAATTTTGAAGCTTTCTAAAGGTAATCTTCAATATAATCTTTTCTAAAATATTGAAATAAAGTTTTCTATAAAATACTTTCAAACCTCTTTAATTAACAATAATATTTTTATTCAGAATTAAATTCTTAAATACCCTTATTCACCCCCTCTAAGGGCTCCTATAGATCCAACAAGTGGTATCAGAGGGAGGTTATTCCAAAATGGTTTCACCACCAGGAATAATGGTGCATCATGATCTCGCTTTTTATGAGGGGCAAGGGATTGATAGACCTCCATTATTTATTGAATCTGACAATAATTATTGGAGAACTAGGATGTGGTATTTCTTAATGACTTTAGATATAGAAGTCCGGGCTATGTTTGAACAACGCTACACTCCTCCTATAATTATAGTTGGAGAAATTACTATGAAAAAACCTAAGGATAAATGGTATGATGGTGATAAGACTAAATGTAAGAATAAAGCTAAAGTCATAAGTGCCTTGGATAGAACCAAATTTAATCAGGCCTGTGCTTGAGAAACTGCTTTTGATATTTGGAATTTATTAGAAATAACTCATGAAGGTATTTCGCAGGTCAAGGATTTGAATCTCTTCTAATTGGAATCTGAGTTCGAGAAATTCCGGATGAATGCCGATGAAGACGTAAATTACATGTACACAAGGTTCACCAAGACCGTCAACACCTCAAAAGTACTTGGAAAAATGTTCTCTAACAGTGACTTGGTGAGAAAATTCTGAGATCACACCTTCCAAAATTTAACCCAAAGGTTACAGTCATATCCGAGTCACATGATCTAAGGAAGCTCCAAATTGAGAGCCTCATTGGGAATCTTACAACCCATGAGGTGGAACTCAAGATCCAACACGAAGAGTACAACAAGGAGCCAAAGAAGAAGGCCTTGTCAATCAAAGAAGGATGCTGATGATGACAATGAAGAGGATGAAGAAAGCCTTTTTGTAAAGAACTTTAGAAGATTCATGAAGAATCCGAAAAGGTGAAACACCTTCCGAAAATACTTCATAAGAGATGCATGGAAGAAGGGATCATCATCTAAATGGGGAAAAACTAGCGATGACGATGATGAGTGGCCACCACCGGAGTACTATCACTATAGAAAGACCAGACATATCCGGAGTCAGTGCCCAAAGTACTAGAAAGAAGAAAAAGAAAAGCGGCACAAAGGGAAGGAGAAAAAGAATGTGCTAAAGGCGGACACATGGAACTCCTCCTCCTCTGAGGAATCAAGCGTCTCAACCTCCAGTGATGATGAAGAGGCAAACACGTGCCGCATGGGATAAAGCAACGAACCTTCAGACAATGAAAATAGTGTCCAAAGCGACATAAATGTACCTCCTCCCACTTTTGATGACTTATATGATGAGTATTTAAAGACTTGCAAATATTTTGATAAAAGTTTAAAAGATCTTGACATTCTTAAAACTGAAAATAAAATCTTATTAAAGGAAAATAAAGAATTAACTAAAGAAGTAAAAACATTAAAAAAAGAAGGTTCCTTGCCAAGAGTGTGATCACTCTTTGGCCAAGGTAAAAGAACTTGAAGAAGCTTTTTTTAAGACCCACTCCCATATCGAATCTCTTACAACTGAAAAGGGGGACTTAGAGAGGAATTTAAAAACCCCTCTTTCTCAAATTGGAAATGGAAAGAAAACCTTTGCTAATCAGAGTGTAATGTTAGTAACTTACAACACCACTTTAAAAGCCCGAATTCATGATTTAAATATGGCTATTGAAAAATTCAAAGTTGGCCAAAAATCCCTTGACATGATTTTGGCCAACCAATGCCATGGTAGTGCAGAATATGGGCTTGGTTTTGTCTCTGGAAGGTATCGCCCGACGGTAACTCCTACCGCCAGCGGTAGTAATTATTCCAGAGAACTGAATTTTTATTATTAAAAAATCAAATAATATTTCTACTGGTCCCACATCTTCCAGCAAGAGCCTTCAGAAATCTCCGAAAAAGGTCTCAACCCCTTTTATTTCGTGTGCCAATTATCTTATCTTTGGACACACCACAGACTCTTGTAGGAAGAAGGGACGGAGTGGCTTAAAGCAAATATGAGTGCCTAAGATTTCGACCTACTCTATGGGAGGGGCCGCTTGGGTATCCGAATCTTTACTCTCATCTTCTTATTAGGTAAGTTGGCAGGCTAAGGACAAAGAAGACATGTGCTATTTTGACTCAGGATGCTCCAAACACATGACGAGTGACAATGCAATGTTCCTAAGACTCGTGAAGAAGAAAGAATGGATGGTAAATTTTGGTGATAATGATAAAGGAAGGATCATGGGCATCAATACAGTGGGTAACATTTCTGATAGTTTAATGGACAGTCTAATCTTCACATAAAGGGGGAGGGGGTGAGTAGGTGATAATACACATTTTATATATTTATTTATTATAGTTTAGGTTTTCTTTTTAATAATTTATTAGTATTTTTATTTAGTTCCAAGTCTAATTTCCTTTGTTTTGTGTTTTTAGTGCTTTGAAGAGGACTTGGAGAAGTTTTTGCATTTTGGTCTGCAGATAGCAAAAAATTAGAATTTTGGTTTGCGAATAGTAATATTTAAAATTTAAAATTACATGACCTAGGTCACGCCCGTGACCAAAGGGCATGTAATCAAGTCATGGGCGTGACCTAAGAGCGTGTACACTCTAGAAACAACAAATAAGGCGTGTTGATTGCTGAATTTTCAAATCGCCATAACTTTCAATCCAGGAAGAGTTACGGGATGTGCCACCCCATTTTGAGATGAGAACGATGTCATCTACAAATATAGAAAAGTTTCTCAAGAACATTCCCTTGAACACGGGCGTGACCCTAGGGTCACGGGTGTGGTCACGGGTGTGTAACACACTTTGATGATAAAATTTTGCAGTTTTGATTTCAGAATTTCAAATGACCATAACTTTCAATCCACGAAGAGTTACGGGACGTGCCAGCCCCATTTTAGGAATAGAATGATGTCATCTACAATCAGGAAATATTTTCACTAGACACGCCCTAGGTCACAGGCATGACCTACGGTGTGACCCGTCCAGAAACCACAAAGAACATCCCATTTCGCCCGTTTCACGCTCGTTTCATCTCGCTCTAGACACGCCCTTGAACACGAGCGTTACCTAGGGCGTGACCAATGAATTATGACAGATTTTGACAGTTTTCTCCCCAACATTCTCAGGCTTTCAAGACAACAGTTACGCACCTTACACACCCTTGGTCACAGGCGAGACAAAGGGCTTGACTCCCCAATTTTTGGCCTATAAAAGTTACCTGCTGCTAAAGTGATCCCCATCCAGTCCATGTTTTGATTGGATCATTTTTAGCTTCATTTTTTGTACTTTTCTTTCATGCATTTTACTTTATGTAATTTTAATTCATAGTGTAGAATTTCGTTATTTGCAATTACACTTTTCCTTTCTTATTTATAAAAATGTTTTTCTTTTTAATCATGTCTAGCTAATTTTATATCATTTGATCGGATGATTTCTTTCGCAAAATAATTATTTAATTTATTTTTCATAGCTTTTGATTTAGAAAGCTCGATTCACCTTTGATTTCTAATTTATTGATTTCATATTGCTAGTATATGAAAGTCAATTTAGATCTGTATTCTAGTTGATCGAGATATCCGTGAATACGAAAAGATCATTCATCAGTGAAAGGAGTTGCATGCACCCCTCGAGAGAGGATGACATAATTCTTTCGGATTAGAGTCAAATTCAATAGTGGGGTTCACATCGTAAAGCAAGCTTAGGGTTTCGACTGGCCAAGGGGTCTTAATCGATCAACCTAAGGTTAGTTGGTAGTATTCCTTGAGAGAGGTGCTATCATGAATTGAGAACCTCCACAGTTGAGTTATTTTCAATCATCGCTTATGAATAGTAGATTTACTAATTATTTTACTTAAATTGATTCTCAATCACATGTCTTCTTTCTGTAATTATTTCATTTCAAAAATCTATTTTATCTTTCCGATAAAATAATAATAATTTGTGTGAGTAGAATTACTCAATAGCCCCGTGGAATATGATACTGCCTATAGTTCATAGAATTGGAGAAAATTATAACCCAAATTTTATGTATCAAGTTTTTGGCACCGTTGCTGGGGATTTCTTTTGTTGATATTTTGAAAGCAGAAATTTTATTACTTATATCATTCTTCTCCCCCTTCCCCCAAAGTCTCTTTTTCATTTTATTTTATTCAAAATGCTATCTCATTTGGCCGCTAAAATTGCTGAGCTTACATACAAAATTAACATTTTGGAAGCTACAACCAAGCGCCAAATTATTTGTCATTTTTGCGGTGCAAATCATTGTAGCGAGGAATGTTCTTATTTTTATTCTCAAAATTATTCTTCTATATGATATGTTCATAATGAAATTTCTTCTTGCTCTGATAAAAATTATTCGTGGTGGCAAGATCACACGGATAATTTACAGTGCGATGAGGAAAATTCATTTGACGAAAATTTTTATTCCTCCACATTTTATATGAAAACTCTTCTTCTTCTCTTGGAGATTCTACAGAGCTTCCTATTCCAAATTTGAAGTGCTATTCCCAAGAAGAAGACACTATTTTATACCAAGAATTTATTAAAATAATGGGTGCACCAGGCGAAATAGAAGAAGAACATGTTTCTTCTTCTACTTCGCCCGACTCTATTCCTCTTTTTCATGAATTTTCAAACCCCACCCATAATTTGTTTGGAATCATTATTCATGAAAACTTTGTCGCCCATGACTTTTGTCAAATTGGTATTTTCGATGAATTATTGGATAACGATTTTGTTTTTAAAAATGAACAACCAGTGCTTACTTATGAATTTTCACAAGAAACTCCTCGTGAAAATTTTTCTGATTCGCTTAATCTTGATTCTTTTTATACTAACTATTTTCAAATAGAGGATGAGCCATTGCAATCAAACGTCTTCACCGATCCATTTGCCTCTCATCTCCAGCACTGTAAATTACCTTAGGTATGTATATGTAATTTGGGGTCACAAGTTAAGGCTAACGGATAATAAAAGAGTCAAGAGTTTCGCGGAGGAGTCTTCGGGCAATGATTTTCGGCGTATTCACCTCAGCATGAATTAAGGGAGTGGCTTGTGCATTTTTAATTTATTTGTACCTTTAGCTAACCCTTAACGTCTAGCTCAAAGACGTTAAACAAAGCGCTCTTGGGAGGCACCCGTTGGTTATCTTATTTTTCTTGCAATTACTTTTTCTGCATTTTATTTACATGTTTTCTCCCTCCAACTTGGCTTATAAACATTAGGGACAATGTTTATTTTTAAGTATGAGGGTGGATTCTCTTTATTTTATTTTATTAAAAAAACCCTAAAAAACTAGAAAACCTTTTCAAAATACAAAAAAAATGCTTGTTTTATGTATTTGTGTCTTATTTTTCTTTCCATGCCAATTAAAATACCATTAAAAATTATAAAATTTATAAAATCTAATTTCTTGCGAAAGGGCCGTGTTGGGCTTTCATCCCACCAAATCGCCTAGTACCTTGCGAGCCCATCATTGGGCAGCCCTTGGGAAGTCCAAGAATTAAAAAATATTTATGTTTTATTAAAATTTTTTTTAAAAATTAAAAAAGTTTCTAATAAAATAAAATTTATAATATTAAATTTCTCCAAACTTCATTTAGACAAAATTGATTTTAATTATGAGTTTTCTTTATAGGCTTTTGAGGAGTCTTCTTTTCATGTATTTCTTTATTTTATGTTTCTTCAAAATTTGTTAGATTTAATTTTTAGATAAATTTGATTTAATGAATTTTTCATTATCTTGGTTTATTTAGAATATTTTTTAGTTTTACTTTCTCTTTTTAAAATATCATAATTCAATTTTGTAGAAATGGTGCTTAATATCCTTAGATTATACTTAGATTAATTTTAGCTCATGGATGCTTAAGATTGCTAAAAATTATTTTCTATGCTCTCAAAATAGTTTTCTTTGGAACTTTATAGAATTTAAACCCTAGGCCTTCCCCTACCTTTTGTTTAACCCATTGATTGGGAGTATAAAGAAATAATAATAATATAAAAGATCATGTCATGGAATGAGACGATAAAATTCATCATTACTCTCCCAAATTTGTAACAGATTATATGACATGGAGTTGAGCTGATAAAATTCATCACTCCTAAACATATAAATATGGGATATTTAAAAAGAAGAAGAAAATTTAATAAAATATGGAAATGAGAGGATAAAATACATCATTTCCCAAATACAAAAATTTCTTCTATGCCAATTTTTACGCTATTTTATCCAATATCAAATGTAATCCAGGATTAATATGAGAGATCTTAGATAATATTTTGAAGTTTTCTAAAAAGTTTCTTATGATATTTAAAATTTCTATAATTTTAATCTTAGATTATTTTACTTAATTTAATACAATTCTGATTATGAAAATTTAGTTAGAGAATTTTGAAATAAATATTTGTTCTACTCAATTCAATTTATGAATTATAAATTCATTCTTATAAGTCAAAATTTTATTTTTGACTTATTTTGATGTTGATCATATAATATTTAGAGTGCTTGGTTAAGAGTAATTCTGTTTGGAAATGCTATATAGTTTTTTCTCATATTTATGAATTAGTTTTTGCTCTAGAATAGCAAAAACTTAAGTATGGGTATTTGATAATACATATTTTATATATTTATTAATCATAGTTTTGGTTTTCTTTTTAGAAATTTATTAGTATTTTTATTTAGTTCTAAGTCTAATTTACTTTGATTTGTGTTTTTAGGCCTTTGGAGAGGTCCTGGAGAAGTTTTTGCATTTTGGTCTGCGGATAGTAAAATAATCAGAATTTTTGGTCTACGAATAGTAATTTTTAGAATTTTAAAATTACATGCCCTAGGTCACTTCCATGACCAATGGCATGTAATCAAGTCATGGGCGTTGTTGATGAATAAATTACACCTCCACAACTTACACTCAAACTCGGGGGACAAAACTTGGGACCGTTGATTAATAGAGGTCTAGGTATATCAGGTAGGAAAAATAATGCAGAGATCCTTATCGTGGTACGGTTATCTTTGAAAAGAGATTGTAACTAGAGATTAAACGAGGCTCGAAACAGAACAGGCAGAAGAGAAAAGAGCGAGCTAAAAACAAGACCGCCTTTTTCTGAAGTTAGCTCTCGACTCGATCCCCCTCTCCCTTTTCTGGGGAGCTCTACCCCCTTATTTATAGGCATGGAAGCTGCCCAAACGGGTAGCTTTTAAAGTTACGGGCAGCCCGGGTTTTTGATAACTTAACTGAGATAAGGACTTACCTGACTTGATGTTACCAAGAGTTGTTTGAGAAAACCTGACCGCGCGATCTTGATAAGACGATCAGCAACCCGACTTATGAATTTGTTGCCTTCATGCGAGGTGATTGGTCTGTGCGGTCTCTGATTTCAGACCGCGCGAACTCCTTTGAATAGCTTCATCATGATTTTCTGGGCAAACATAATCCCCGCACATTTCCAAGTGCTGAGGTGCTTCGGAAATGTTACTTTAAGAACGCGGAGATCGTGAAAACTTTGAATTTTTAAATATTTCTTCTTTGGGATATAAATAGAGCTAGAATCCCTCGCTTGCTTTTATACCTGTCTTTCCGAGATTGAGTTTCCCTCTGAACGGTCCCTATTCTAAGTTCGATTCAACTATTTGCTCTGTAATGGGTTTACTTAAGATCGTGGCGACTGAGAAAGGAGTTGTTCACGCCGTTGTTCCCAGAAAGTCACTGCCCAAGAAAGATAAATTGGTCAAATTACCTGCGAAGAACACATCTATGACCGAACCTTTGCTGGCATCATCTAAGCATATGGCTTTAAGCGATCCATCGACGCGGACTCCTCCCTTGTCATCTTCAAGCTTCGTTGATATTACTGATTCGCCTCTGAAGCTCAATGAGTTCGATCAAACAAAGGCCCTAGCAAATGATTCTCCGAAGAAGGCTGGGGCTTTTAATCAGGCAGCTAGAGCGACCACGGATGAGATCTCGATCAGACCTAAAAAATAGGCGTCTTTAGCTTTTAAAATGAGACAACAATTACAAGACAAGGATCTTTCGAAAAAGGTGCCTCCTGCCAAGATCCTCGCGGTAAAACCCGCTCGATTTCCTACTGAAACTCTTGAGATCGCTCTTCTACAGGTAGCTATGATTTCGAGGCTTTTTTCAAATGTTCCTTGCTTGCTTACTCTTCTTTTTCCCTTTCTTACAGTCCCTGGACCCTTTTGAGAATGCGGCCTCTCTTTCTTTGCTCAATTCTGAGAATGTCTCTCCAGCCATTTTTGTTACAGTTAAGTCTGAGAGCCAGCTGGCTCGAGATGATCTTGAGAGACTGCGGATGGAGCTGATTGATAAACAATCTAGGGCTTCTCTTGATGCTGAGATTCAGCTGCAGAAAGAAGTTGAAAAGAAGAAAAGAGAGGAAGAGGAAGAGAAAAATAAGGAGTCCGAGGAGAAAAAAGGAGGCGATGAGATCGCTGCTTCTGGCAAAGGGAAAAAGGAAGCTGGAAAAGATACTAGGGTAACTGAAGATGAGGCCGCTCGAGACAATGAAAAGATTGCAGAATTTGAAAGTGGAGAGAATGAAGGTGAAGAGAAGGAAGAAGAAGAAGAAGAGAATGAAGAAGAAGAAAGAGAAGATGAAAAAGAAGTTAAATTAAGAAAGGCAAAGGAGAAGAGAAAAGAAAAGAAAAAGGATTCTTGGAACAGGGTCTGAAGTTGGGAAGAAAAAGAAAAGAGGAAGATTCCTCAAGAGAGCTACTGCGATCTCAACCGAGACTAACACTATCCCAGATATTGCCCGGGAGAAGAATGAAGAAGGAGAGATAATCGAGAGTGAAAAGGAAGATCGCGAAGGAGAGGAAGAAGATCAGGAGGGGAGGAATGGGGAAGAAGAAAATATTGACTTGACAAAACAGGCTGCAGATCACGCGGTTGCGCTAACTGCGATCCGATCTGGTAAGCTTCCCCTGACCGCTTCAACTAATATCTCCCTTCCTATCTATATTATACCTCAATCTCCGGCTCAGCGACGCGGGATCATTCATATTGAGACCGACAACATTCTCCTTAGTTCCAAAGAGTTAAAAAGACGAAGGAAAGAAGGAGAAAAGTTACATAAAAAATACCTAGAAAAGATCGACCTTATGCGTCGAAGACCTCCAGATCGCTTAATTCTGGCCGCTGCACCCGCGATTTCTAAAGCCACCCGGGATCACTTGATTGTTCCATTTCTTCTTTTCCAAGTATGAATTTTATATTTGCTCCCTTTACTTCATGATTGTCATTGATCGAATTTCTTTCTCTGATTATAGATGAAGATGGGGAGGCTCAGAAGTTACTGGAAGAAACAAGGTTGGCCTCTCCTCAAGTCGATCTACCTTCGCCCCCTTTGCTTACCTTCCCGCTCATGCAGGTGGTTCACACTTTCCAGACCCGTGAGAGAGAACTTGAGAAGAGATTGCTGGAGAAAGATGAGGCGCTGCGGGTGGCCGTTTTACAGAAAGAAGATGCTGTTGCAGAAGTCCGCGCAATCTCAGCCCAAATGCTGATTGAACAACGGAGATCGCTCGAACATGGCAAGAAAAAACTTGAAGAAGAAATAATTGATCTTCGCAAAAGGCTCCGCGAGTCAAAAGAGGAAACAATTTTCTTTAAAGGTAAGGCTGATGCTTTTCATACTGCCTTCTCTCAAATGAGATCGGGAGCTCCTGCTTCTTTAACCGCTGGGACTTCAGCCGCCCCTCTTGAAGATTGCACGGACTAAGAAGGATTTCTTAACTGGGAAGAATTGAAGCGGGTGCGGGTGCTTATATTTTTATTCCTGTATGTTTTTAATTCAGCGATCTATTATTTTGAGAACTTGAAGACTATATTCTGGAGATGGTAAAATCTGTTTATTTTTTATGTATCCATTTTTTGTTTTATTTTATTTTTGGAAGTTTAACTATCAGATCGCTCGATCTGATCTTTTATCATGTTTGACATTTATTGGAATCTCTATTCTTGAACTCTTATTCCTTTTTATGTACCCTCCAATGAATCATGATTTTATCAAATTACGCAATCTGAACAACGATCTATTGGTTCATGCTTTTTGTAATGATTATGCTTCTTAACAATTCTTTTATCTCTTACGAGTAGGCTTTTTCCCTTATAGAGACCTTGCAGATTCCTCTTACTCTTCCTTTTGCTCTAGATGGTGAGCTCACCCAGAAGGAGAAAAGATTAAAGAGGGACCATGAGCGATATCAATTCCGGACTGCTGAATCTTCAAGCTATTCTGACAAACCCTTCGATTTGTACAGATATAGGCGGTCTATGACTGACGTCATGGGGAGACCACTGCTGAAGTGGGATGAGAAAGGCAAATGCATAGGAGTTTCAACATGTCTCCCGAACTGGGGTGGCGGTCTATCACATCATGCCAGCGCGGTCTCGACTGCCTTGTATGGCGAAGAAAATTTTAAAGAGGTTTATAGCTGGGAAGATAACCTTATTCCTGATATGTGCGCGCAAACCGGTCTTAGACATGAAGTCTTTTGTCATCATATGGGGAGATTGCTGCGCAGATATATGTAAGAAAATAAAGCCATTAAGGCTGAACTGGAGGTATCTAGATCGCTTGGTCTTCTATTACTTTTCCCTTCTTTCCCTCTTGTTCTAACCTGTATCTTCATTTGCAGAAAACAAAAAAACGAGATGTATGATGAGTATAATCCGGCTTACCGAAAAGTGATGTTGATAGAGATAAATGAAGCAATGGAGATGGCTATCTCGAATTTGCAAGATAGTGGCCACCCAATTCCAGAAGATGTCATCTTTTCCTCAATGTTTCCTGAGGCCGCTGCTCTTCAAGCGGAAGGTGAGAGGGAAGATGAACAAGAAGAGGATTTTGACAATAATATGGATTTGGAGGGTGAAGCTATTTCCATACCTTTATTATTCGTTGTACCTGGTTTTTCCTTATTTGATTTTATGCTCCTTTGTGTATGACTTGTATGGTTTCATTGATCATTTCTTCAATCAATCGGCCGGACAGAAAATGACACCGAGCGGCCTTTGGGATTGCTTTCATCATTTAATTTATTTACTTTACACGCACCAATATCTTTTGTACCCGGGCGTTCTCTAATTCCGCAGATCGATTCTGTCGACTAACTCTGCTGATGAATTCATTTTAGAACGAAACATCGATGATTTATGAAATCTTCAGTTCGCCTTTGGCTTGATCGAGACTTTTTTTTCCTAAGTTGATCATCAATGAAAGACTTTTATTGCCTTTGCATAGCTTGAAGTATGATCTTTATAGTTTATGAGGTAGAATGAGGAGAAGAAATGACCTTATGGCCATATATGGGAGAACAGAAGAAATGACCTAAGAACGGTCATGGGTTGAGAAATAGATGAAGTGACCCTTTCGGTCAGGGTTCAAAGGGAGAGTCGACTATAGTGGTCGGAACTCTCAAGAAGATGGGCACCTCTCCTCCTTACTTAAGTAGCAATCTTAGGGTAAGATTGCTCTTATCTCAGATAGAACTCATCTCAAGAAGAACTAGCCATGTAGCATTCAAGTGTAACAGGCTATGATGGCCTGATGCCACTATCCGTAGGCACGACATAGGTGGCATTCACCAAGACCTCCCTTGATGCAGTGGTGTGCTCACATATCGTCCTAGATCCAGGATATCACATAGAACCCTCTCATATGAAATTGGTGAGCTACTGCTACATGGAAGCAAAAACTCCCCGCAATCCATGGTCAATGTAGGTGTTACACAGCATCAATTCATGGGGGTTCTGGTGTGATCCGGCTATATCTGCCTTGGTGCGACTTAAGTTCGCATCTTGTTTACACCTTTGGGTATCCTCACAAAACACATAGGAGATAGTGTCAGTAGTTTGTATTTTATAAATGACAGCATAAGAGCAAAAAAGGGGTACATCATATGTGTAAGTAAAACTAGAGGAAAAATAAATCTTATCAAGAATAGAAGCGCTTAAAATCATCTCCACTCCATGTGTGTGTGATTTCACTTCCATCATAAGTGTTGAGCCGATAGGCTCCATTTTTCAATACTTCTCTTATGATATAAGGTCCTGCCCAATTTGGGTTTAACTTTCCCACTGAGCTAGATCTAGCTGCTGCATCGACCTTTTTCAGGACCAAATCCCCGAAGACGAATTCTTTGACCCTTATATTTTTATTATAATGTCGGGCCATTCTTCTTTTTTACTTCCTCCTGCCTTATTACTGCTTCATCCCTTAACTCTTCAATTAGATCAAGACAACACTTTAGGTCTTCATCATTCCCTTCTATCCAAGTGTCTTCGTTCTGTTTTGCCAATATGACCCTAGGACTTCTGACATCAAACTCAACTGGTATCAACGCTTCTGACCCGTGTGATAATTTGAAAGGGGTTTCACCAGTTGCTCCTGTCGGAGTTGTCCTAAGGGTCCAAAGAACTGCTGGGAGTTGCTCCGCCCAATTACCTCTGGTATTCTCTACTTTTTTCTTGAGAAGATTTAAGATACACTTATTGGCGGCTTCTACTTGTCCATTACTCCTTGGATGATGAACTGATGCAAACCGAAGCTCGATTCCCACCTCATCACAGAAGTTAATCATTTAAGAATTATTAAACTGAGGCCCATTATCTGTTATTATTGCCATTGGAATACCATGTCTACAGATTATTTCTCCCCACATGAAACTCTTCACTATCTGAGTTGTTGTTTTTGCTAGAGCTTTTGCCTCAATCCATTTGCTAAAATAGTCTATCATTACAAGAATGAAACGTCTCTGCCCACTTGCCATAGGAAAGGGTCCGAGAAGATCCATTCCCCACTCCGCGAATGGCCAGGGAGTCATGATAGATTTTAACTGTTGAGCTGGTTGATGCTGAAGCAGAGCAAATTTTTGGCATTGGATACATTTTTTGGCATAATCAGCTGCATCTTTTCTCATCTTAGGCCAAAAATATCCTTGCCTCAAAATTCTTTTTTCCAGCGTCCTTGCACCTGAATGACTACCACATTCTCCCGAATGTACTTCGCAGAGGACAACTGGGATTTCTTCTTCCGATATACACCTATATAAAGGAGCCAAAAATGTTTTTCGATACAATATTCCTGAGATCAGATAGTAGTATGCTGCCTTCAGTTTGAACCTTTTCTTATCTTTGATGCTATCATGAAATACTCCGGATGAGAGATATAAGATAAATGAATCCATCCAGGAAGATTTACGGTCTATTTCCATCACAAAACTTTCCTCAATTGCTGGATGGAACAGATCTGAGGTAGTTCCTCCCGATAACAACCCAAATTTTGCCAACTGATCTGCATCTGAATATTCTGCTCTTGGGATGTGTTCAATAGTGAAACTCTTGAACCTACCGATCTCTTGTTTTACCAACCTTTGATACTTCTTCAAGACTGGCTCCCTGGTCTCATAGACGTCGCTTACCTGAGATGCCATAACTAAAGAATCTATTTTTACTTCAACATCTTCAATTCCCAATTCCTTAGCAAAACGAAGTCCTGCCAAAAGATCCTCATATTCCGCCAGATTATTGGTGACTGCGAAATGAAACCTTAGAGCCTGATTCAATTTGACTCAGTTTGGATTAATCAGAACTACTCCCGCACCAGAAGAACTTTTTCCCGAAGCTCCATCAACATAAATTGTCCAAGGCAGAGGTCTTTTGACATTATTTTCAGATTCGCTTCCCGTTATATCAATTAAGAAGTCCACTAACACTTGAGCTTTAATCGCTGTTCGTAGAGTATATGAGATGTTAAATTCGCTTAGCTCGATAGCCCACTTAGCCAATCTTCCTGAATGCTCTGGCTTCTCTAACACACCTTTCAGTGGTAAATCCGTGATCACCTGAATGGAATGAGCCTGAAAGTAGGGCCTAAGCTTCCTAGCTGAGATAATAAAAGCTAAAGCATGTTTTTCCAGTATCGGATATCTGGTCTCTGCCTTTTTTAGAATGCTACTGACATAATAAACTGGAAATTGTTTCTTCTTTTCTTCTCTAACTAAGAATGAACTGACCGCATCAGAACCTACTCCTAGATATAAGAATAAGTCCTCCCCTTCAAGTGGACTATGGAGAATAGGAGTTGTAGTTAACTGCTTTTTCAGCTGATTGAATGCCGAATCACACTCTTCAGTCCATTCGAACTTTGAAGCCTTCCTAAGAGTCCTGAAAAAGGAGGCACTCTTATCTCCTGATCGTGGTATAAACCGGCCTAAACCTGCCATTCTGCCTCCTAGCTGTTGAACTTCCTTTGGCGTCTTTGGAGATTTCATTTCAAGAATTGCTTTAACTTTATCTGGATTTGGTTTAAGCCCATCCGGGGTCAGAAGATGTCCTAAAAATTTCCCTTTGTTAGCTCCAAATATGCATTTCAATGGATTCACTCTTATATCAAATGCTCTAAGGGTTGAGAAGGTCTCTTCCAGATCTTTCAAGTGGATGTCAAATTGCTTACTCTTGATGAGAAGATCATCTACATATACCTCGAGATTTCTGTTTTTTTTTAACGCGAAATCCATCATTCATTGGTTGGTAGCACCTGCGTTTTTTAAACCAAATGGCATTACTTTATAACAAAAACATCCATCATTCGTTATAAATGAAGTGTGAGGAATATCTGGCTTGTGCATTCTGATTTGGTGATAGCCTGAGAATGCATCCAAAAAACTCATATATGAAAACCCGACTGTTGAATCAACCAAAGAGTCTATCCTGGGTAGTGGATAACAATCTTTCGAACACGCCTTATTAAGCTTCGTGAAATCTACGCACATTCTCCACTTCCCTTTTGGTTTCTTCACCATTACCACATTTGAAACCCAATCAGGATATTAAACCTCTTGGATGAATCCATCTTTGAGTAATTTTTGAACTTCATCTTTAATTGGTATTGCCAAAGTAGTTGCTACCGGCCGTATTTTCTGAATAACCGGTTTAAACGCCAGATCTATATTTAGGTGGTGACAGGCTACATCAGGATTTACCCCTGGCATATCATTTGCCAACCAGGCGAATATATCTAGTTTTCTGAATAAACATGCTATTAAGTTCCTTTTTTCATATTCAGATAGTTCTGCGTTAATTGAAAGTGTCTTTTCTTCATCCCCTTTAATTGGAATGACCTGAATATCTTGAGCTGGTTCTAAATGAGTACCCTCATTCTCATTTCCCAACTCAGCATCTTGATCTTGTAAATCAGATTCTTTCATAAAGTCCATTTTTTAACATGCGTATGTTGATTTAAAAAAATGAGCGAGAGAGAATAGAAAAAACGGCCTTGAAAGTGTGGCCAATTGCATTGAAGATGAATATTCTCAAAGCAATCTAAATAGAGACATGAATATTGCTAGGAAAGGAAATGAGTACAAGTCAAATCATATTGAAGCAAATTCAACTGCAAACATCAGCCTTAAAACGGTTCAGAGAAGTTTTGTAGCTAAGAAATTAAAAAACATGTTTTCAACTGAAAATAAATTCTGCATCCGAACACTGAGATTCCCTTATTCCGAACTCAGGGGAACCAGCACTTCACTTCCAACCCCTAGCTGAGAACTTATGTCAACAATGCTGACAATCTTTACATAACATTCTCGGGCCAGCCTAGGGTCACTCCTTACCCTAAACTGCTTTCCTTGAGCGGGAAACTTGAGGGCTAGATGGAACGTTGAAACTATGGCTCTGTACCGGTTGAGGAGAGGTCTACCAAAAATTGCATAGTAGCTGCTAGGAGCATCTACTACCACGAATTCAGCCTGCTTGATGATTCCTCCCATCATCACAGTTAAAGAGACTTTCCCCTCGACCTCTTTCTTCTCTCCTGAGAAGCCATAGAGGGGCCCATCAGTAGAAAGCATTGGCTTCCCCGTCTTCAGGGCTTCGAAGGTCGGCTTAAACAACAAATTTACGGAGCTTCTGGTATCTACTAGGATCCTTTCAACTGTGAAATTATCGGCTTTGATGATGAGAGCGTCATTGAAAGGATTCCCATGGGGTGGGAGATCTTCTTTGCTGAAAATCACCACCTCCGGAATTGGGGCAGAGGTTGAGGCAGCAGAGACTTCATCTCTGGAGACTCTGGCAATGCTGGTTTTCTTGGAAGATTCGAGTCCAGCCCCTCCATGGATGCAGAAAAGCAATCCATTTACCCCTTCGTTGTCTGCCTCTACACACTCATAACCAATGTGAAGGCCACCAAAAAGACCGGCATCGTCCACTTCCTCGCACTCCCAACCGACCTCAGCGACGGTTTTCGCCTTCTTCGATTGATCCTCATCATTCTTGCTGATCAAATCCTGAAGCTTACCTTCTTTGAGAAGCTTTTCTATCATGAACCCGAGTGCCCGCCAATTTTCTACCAGATGTCCCCTTTCTTTATGGAATTCACAATAGAGGCTCGGATTTATGAATTTGATATCTGATTTCATCGGGGCTGGTCTCTTGAAAAAGGGTTGTTTTTCTATTATTTCCAAAATCTCTGAGTTTGGTAGGGGGAGATCTACAAAACAATCATGCGAGTTGTTACAAGATTGACTTGGCTGAGTTGCTGGCAAAGTAAGGAGGGGAAGACAAGTTAATGGTTGGGCTTGAACAGGTTGTTGCTAATGGGTGAGTTGCCGATGGTTAGTGGCTGGGCGATGATGGCAGAAATTCCTGCCTCGGGGAGCTTGAGGATGGTATTCTTGATGGTCCAGCCTTTGCTGATACTGTGGTACTGAAGATGAAGAGTTGTCGCTACCTTGATATGCCATATTGGAGAGACGTGAGAAATACTCCGGATTGCAAATTTCTCCTTCTATGAACCTATTCACGATTGAAATTAATTCTTGGTAGGAACTAGGCTCCTTGGTAGTCAGCTTGAACTTCAACGGGCCCTCTCGGAGGGCATTGATGAAGGCTACTTGGTGGAGAATGGGGCCAACATCCTGGATGCTCAAAATCTCCTCCTGGAAACGAGCGACGAAGTGAGCTATAGTCTCACTTTCACCTTGCCTGATTTTAAAAAGGGTCGCGGGACCACTTTTAAGTTTCCTTAGGTTGTAAATCTTAAATGAAATTCTCTCCTCAGATCCGCAAAACAGGTAACAGACCTCGCAAGGAGACTAAAAAACCACTCTCTCGCTTCACCTCCGAGGGAGGTTACAAATAACTTGCAACGAAGAGCCTCGGATAAGGTCCTCATTGACACTACAACTTCGAAAGCTTGTAAATGTGAAGTGAGCTATAGACTATTTTCTTGTAGTGCTTCCAGTATAAACTGGAAGTCGTGGCTCTCTGAAGCCAATGGGAACAGGTTCCCACCTAATTTAATCAACAAATGGGGAAGGCTCTTCCCAAAAAGCGACTGGGAGAGGCGCAGTGCCTTCCTGAAAGTTCAGAGCTCGGGCAGGATTTCCTCGGGCTACTGCCTGATAGAAATCCTGTCGAGCATCGAACTTGACACCCTGAGGCCACAGAGGCACGGCGGGCTCGGGGTCCGCGTGGTCAGTAACCTGACCGCAAGCAACCTGGATAGCTGGAGTAGTTAACTCAATGACACATGGGGCCAGCCGCTGGGAGATCACTTCTATAGCTTTCCCCATTGCTTCCATCTGCCAGACGGTCTCACGCTTAGCTTGAGCGAAATCCTATCGGTTATGCTCGAGTGCCCGCTCAAGGCGTGCTTCCAGATCATCTGAGGTCGCGCGACCTGCATCTGGATGACTTCCTCCGATCTGACTCCGCAACTCCCGATCTGACATTTCATACCGCCACACTTCACCATCTAATCCCGATCTGAAGGTCGCGTGTTCGTTCAGTTGATGCAAAAATTTCACCTCCACAACTTACACTCAAACTCGGGGGAAAAACTTGGGACCGTTGGTTAATAGAGGTCTGGGTATATCAGGTAGGAAAAATAATGCAGAGATCCTTATCGTGGTACGTTTATCCTTGAAAAGAGATTGTAACTAGAGATTAAATGAGGCTTGAAACAGACCGGGCAGAAGAGAAATGAGCGAGCTAAAAACAAGACCGCCTTTTTCTGAAGTTAGCTCCTGACTCGATCCCCCTCTCCCTTTTCTGGGGAGCTCTACCCCCTTATTTATAGGCATGGAAGCTGCCCAAACGGGTAGCTTTTAAAGTTACGGGCAGCCCGGGTTTTCGATAACTTAACTGAGATAAAGACTTACCTGACTTGATGTTACCAAGAGTTGTTTGAGAAAACCTGACCGCGCGATCTCGATAAGACGATCAGCAACCTGACTTGATGTTACCAAGAGTTGTTTGAGAAAACCTGACCGCGTGATCTCGATAAGACGATCAGCAACCTGACTTATGAATTTGTTGCCTTCATGCGAGGCGATTGGTCTGTGCGGTCTCTGATTTCAGACCGCGCGAACTCCTTTGAATAGCTTCATCGCGATTTTCAGGGCGAACAGGCGTGACCTAAGAGCGTGTATACTCCAGAAATAGCAAATAAGGCGTGTTGATTGCTGAATTTTCAAATTGCCATAACTTTCAATCCAGGAAGAGTTACGAGACGATCTGTGACATCCCATTTCCTACTGGACCCCTTAACTTCGGTTAGGGTAGAACATGTGGTGAGTGAGGTAAGTTGATCTAGGTAGTGACCTTAGGTCATATTAAGTTGAGAGAACTCACATGTAGTCAACTATAGGAGGCAAGTCAACCTAGACCAAATTAGCTCAAATTGAACTTACATATGTGAATTTACCCCACCACCATGTCCCTAAACCTAAAGGAGGCATAGTGACCAAAAGCTCCTAATTTGGTCAACCAATTTAACCAAATTGACCAAAGTCAAATCTAGGTCAATATAACCCATTTCCACACAATAGGGTTCAATCCATACTCTTATGACCAAATTGACCCTACCACCAGATGGTAAACCTCTAAAGGAGTGCTTTGGACCCAAAAGCCCCATCATGGGGTCTCCAATTGGTTCAATTTGACCAAAGTCAAACTTAAGTCAACATAAGCCAATCCTCCCCCAATAGATTCAATTGACCCAAAAACCATGAAATTGACTCCACGCCTAGTCTTAGAACATCATGGGGGACCTAGTTGACCCAAAATCGCCATCATGGAATCATCAATTTGACCAAATTGACCAAAGTCAACTTTCCCCCAATTTTGGTCAAAATCACACCTATTGACCAAATTGGGGCATCACCATGACCCAATTAATATTGGGTGGTGTTAAGGGACTGAAGGTCAACACTTTGGACCAGTCAACACACCCAATTGACCAAGTCAACATCAAAGTCAACCATAGTCCTATATTATAGACGATAAGGTACATTTGCTTTCATCGAACATTGTTTGGAAAACATCATCAATCTCTTCGCTTTTTCTTAAATCCAAATCTCTAAGTATGAAGAAGATCTTTTTTTTCGTATTAAGTTTTTGGTGCCGTTGCCGGGGACTTTTGCATAGATATTTTGAAAGGAGGATAGCTATTAATTTTATCATGTGTCTTTTTATTTTATTTTACTTTCTCTAGTTTCAAAAATCTTAAAGGTGTAATCTAAATCTTGGAAAGGGATGTTTGTGTTATCATCCCAACACACCTCCTAGTACCGGTGAGAATCCTTCACAGGGTATACCTTGGGAAGTCCAAGACTAACTTAATCCGCCTACAAAAAAAAATATAATAATCAAGTTTCCCTCTTTCTTTCTTCATTTTTAGTTTTATTATTCTCTTTTTTCTCTTTCTTCTTTCCCTTTTTCCTTTATAGTGTATGACCCGAGGTAGACTTCGAGTATTCCATTTGATCCAGAGATCGAGCGAAACCTTTCGCGGCGCCACCGTTCTCGTGATCAGGAAATAAAATTATTATTCGAAGAGTCGATCGGGGACACTAACGCAATAAATATGGATCCTAATCTTAATCTACCTAATCCTAATACGCCAATTCCTAATGAGGACAAACAAAGGACCATGTCCAATTACGCACGACTGAATCTGGAAGGCACACAGTCGAGTATTATTCACCCCGTGGTGGCGAACAATAACTTTGAGATCAAGTCCAACATCATATAAATGGTGCAGCAATCAATGACCTTCGATGGTCAGCCGAACGAAGATCCAAATTGTTATATTTCTAATTTTTTTGAAATCTGCGACATGTTTAAAATCAATGGCGTAACCGATGATGCCATTCGATTATGACTTTTTCCTTTTTCTTTGTGGCCTAAGGCCAAGCAGTGGTTGGGCTCACTTCCTAGGGAGTCCATCACTACATGGTCCGATATGGCGGAAATATTTCTCACAAAATATTTCCCGCCTGCAAAACCGCCAAAATGTGAACAGATATTGCATAATTTATGGAAATCGACTCAGAGACTCTCTATGATACATGGGAGTGCTTCAAGGAGCTTTTGTGTAGATGCCCTCACCACGCACTTCCCGCTTGGCAACCAGTGTAAATCTTTTATAATGGCTTGAATTTCCAAACTAGGCAAATGATTGATGCGGCCGCCGGGAGTACATTAAATAGGAAAACCCCGGAGGCCGCTCAAGAGCTTTTTGAGGAAATGGCCATGAATGCTTATCAATGGAATTTGCCTCGAGCGCGGCCTATTAAGCCAGCCGGTATTTTTGAAATAGATGCTACTTCTACTATAACTTTACAAGTTAAGCGCTTAACAAAGCAAGTGGAGGAGATGTCTGCTTCCTCCGCCACTCCTCTTTGGGCTAATAGTGTTTTAATTGAAGAGCAGGTTGACTACATAGGAAATCTGCCTCAGCCTTCCTATAACCCAAACTCCGCTCCGTACAACAACACCTACAATGCAGGTTATAGGAACCATTAGAATTTCTCATGGACCAACCAAGGAAATGCTCAGCGTCTTATAAATCTCAATCACCCCCCCTAATCAACTTTTTAACTTAACTCCCCCTCTAAAATTTAATCCGCCCGGTTTTCCACCGCAACAGCAAAAGCCCTCTCCGCTTGAAGTGGTCTTTGCAATGTATGTTGCTACAAATGAAACGAACATCCAAAACCTCACCGGATCGATCAAAAATTTAGAAAATCAAGTGGGGCAGCTAGCAAAAATTTTCTCCGAGCGCCAGCAAGGAAATCTACCGGGAAATACATAGCAAAATCCAAGGGAAAGTGCGAACATGATTACTCTCCGCAGTGGAAAGGAGGTGGTTTCAAAATAGGATGAACCCATGGTAACTACTTCTCATCCTCTTCCTACTCCTATTTTATCTTCGAATTTGCCCGCTACATTAGATCCGCACTCTTCTAGTTCAAATATTCTGTATCCGTCTAAGCATAGGAGCGAGTGCGCCGAGAAAAATTATAAAAAGTTTTTAGAAATTTTAAAACAAATTCATATTAATGTTCCCTTATGCGAGGCTATCTCTCAAATGCCGAAGTATGCGAAATATCTTAAGGAGTTGCTCTCCAATAAGAAGAAATTAGAAGATATTTTGCATATTTCCTTAAACGCAGAATGCTCCACGGTAATACTTAACAAATTGCCCCAAACAGCAAATGACCTGCGACAGTTCTCCATCCCGTGTATATTTGGCAATTTGTTAGTAAAACACGCTTTAGCTGATCTTGGAGCAAGTATAAATCTCATGACTTTTTCATTATTCAAAAAGTTAGGTGTAGGAAATCCTAGCCCCACCTGAATGAGTATTAAACTCGCAGATCGTTCATTAATATATCTAGCAGGGATAGTTTAGGATGTGCACGTTAAGGTTGACAATTTCATCTTCCTGGTGGACTTTGTCATTCTTGATATCGAAGAGGATGTCGAAGTGTTGAAAAACTTGAGGTCTGGAGGAGAAGTGAAAACAATTGCGGAACACACTTCACAAAACCTTTAACAAGTGTAGCACAACAGTGACAATGAGAAGAACGAATAGTACTATGGTATTGACTATCTCTTTACAATGCGAGGTATACATGGCGAGACATGATTCATAAGAATCACGGAGGAGAGAAGCACAAAACACAAGTGTAAAACAAGCTGCAACGACCTGGCACTTGAGACCGCCAGACCGCACGAACAGAACAAACGGGACAGAAGCCGCTGAGACCGCGTGAACAGAGTACAGACTGCACCTGCTAGACCGCAACCACAGACCGCCAACTTGCTGCTTTATTCCTCTGCTGAAAACAAATAGTTCGCACTTCTTGATCGCCTAGACCGCACGGTCTTGATCAAAGAAGAACCCGCGAACTCTGAACGAAGAACTGCAACCTGGGACAGACCGCAACTCATGACCGCCTAGCCACCTAAGACCGCCTGATCAACTGAGTCCACTGCACAGACCGCGAACACCTAAACACAGTCCGCCCGGACTGGTATATTCAAAGCTGGAAGAAGGAAGACAAATTGACCGCGAGCTGCAAGCCGCTAACCTGCGAACACAGAAACCAGTCAGACAAATATCTCAGACCGCACGACCTCAAAGTGAGACCGGCACAATCAAGCCAACTTTGAGTTCTTACAGTTCTAATTATTAATGATGGGCCCTACACCCCTATTTATAGGCGGACATACGGATGTCGTCACCGCACAAACCAGGATACAATAACCACCCATCAGATCGCGAGTGGTCTCGCAAAGTAGACCGCCTGAGCTCGGCATAGCTCACAACTCCTTTATTAAACCTTGCGGTTACAACCAAACCACCCGGTCATGACTGCGGTCTCAATAAGCAGACCGCCCGGTCTTATTGCAAAGCAAAGAACTCCTTCAGTAACCAGACCAACTAGAATAGTCGTCAGACCGCCCAGTCACTGCAAGAAGGCAGACCAAGAACATCTAGCCGACTTAGGACAAGTCGCCAGACCAACCCGCGCAAGCCGCCCAGACAGAAGAGGCGGTCTCCAAGATCAGACCGCTCAGAACAAACCTGCTGAGACAAAACCGACCAGAGAACCAACGCAGACCACGCGATCTCTACGGTCTCCAATCCACAGACCGCCCAGCTAAAATCCACTTCCACTTCAAAATTTTAACACTCCCCCTTGTAGTGGGAGTGGAAGTCAGCTCAAGCAAACTCCGCAACTGACCAAAAGGTCCCTTCGCCAGCGACTTAGTGCATATGTCAGCAACATTCTCCTTGCTCTGCACATGCTCAACAATCAGAGATCCCTCCAACACCTTCTCACAAATGAAATGGTGATGAATCTCTATGTGCTTCATACGCGCATGACAAACTAGATTGTTCACCAATTTGAGAGCACTCTCGTTGTCACCATGTAGCAGAGTAGGACCTCCCACCTCCCTATGAATGTCCTCTGCAAGCCTCCTAAGCTAGATGGCTTCCTTAGCCGCCAAAGCCGAAGCTTTGTACTCCGCTTCCGTGGTAGAGATAGACACAGAATCCAGCTTCTTGCTGCACCATGATATAGCTGTAGAGCCCGTCATCAATATATATCCAGACGTCGATCTCTGATCATCCTAATCTCCTCCATAATCAGCGTCCATGTACCCGTGCAAGAAAAAGCCTGAATCTCTCCCGTAGAAGAGACCCAAATCCGAGGTGGATTTGACATATTTCAATATACTCCTAGCCGCCACAAGATGAGGCTTCCGAGGCTCTGCCATAAAACGACTCACCCTGCCAACTGCATAAGCAATATCTGGCCTCATGATCATCAAGTATATCAAGCTTTTAACCAAAGCCCGAAGCACCAAAGGATCGGTAAGAACCTTCGCTTCATCTCGACGAAGATGAACTCCAACCTCCAGTGGAGTAGAGCTGCTCTTCCCCCCTTCCATGCTGAATCTCTTAACGATTCGATCCACATAGCATTTCTGGGAAACGAGCATACCGCTCTCTTTCCTATCCACTTCGAGCCCAAGGAAATGGTGGAGCTCGCCCAAATCCTTTATCTCAAATCTGATAACTAGTTCAGCACGAAGCCTAACTATCTCCATCTCAGAATTTCCAGTGACGATCATATCGTCAACATACAGCAGCACCAAGACCTAAAGCTCCCCCGTCTTCTTTACGAATAAGCTTGAATCTGAATCCGAAGCACAGTATCCGCAGAACTAGAGGTATTCTGCGATCTTCCCGTACCACGCCCAGGCGCTTGCTTCAAGCCGTAAAGAGCCTTCTTGAGCTTGGAAACATATCTTGGGTGCTCTTCGGATACATAACCAAGTGGCTGATCCATAAATATATCCTTGTCAATCTCGCCATATAAGAAAGCGTTCTTCACGTCGAGTTGCCAAATCTTCCACCCTTGGCAAGCTGCGAATGCGATCACCACCCGGACCAAAGTCATCTTGGAAACAGGGCTAAATGTTTCTGTATAATCTTCCCCATACTTCTGAGAGAAACCTCAAGCTACAAGGCGAGCCTTGTACCGCTCAATACTTCCGTCAGCCTTCTTCTTCAACTTGAAAACCCACTTGCAAGTCACCGGAGTAACCCCCTCAACCTTAGACACCAAGTCCCAAGTCTCATTCTTCCCGAGGGCAGCCATCTCTTCATCCATGGCTCCTTCACACTCCTTGACTCCAATGGCATTTTCATAAAAAGATGGCTCTCTCTCATCCAGGGGACCTGCGAAGAAACAAGAGACAAAGCTCACCAAGTTCCCGCCCGTATACCGATCAGGTGGAGTAATGGTCCTCTTGGTCCTCCTCAGAGCTTGACTCTGAACCACCTCTTCCATTGCAGCTTCTGGACTAGCTCTCCTCTCAGGTAGACATGGAGCCTCGCTCCCCCTGCTTCCAGAACCTAAAGCACCTGACCCAGAGCTAGAAATACCAGGACCATCATTATGAGAAAGTACAGGGAAGAAATGGAGAAAAAGGATGACTATGAAAGATGGAGTCCGATATCCAGGACCATCATTCTAAAAGATTGGGAGCAAGTGAAAGTTAACAAAGGTGAAAGGTACAATGTATACAACCCTCAAGAATGGGCTAAACATGAAGATCAAGAAGAAGTAAGGAGAGAACACAGAAGAAATAAGCAAGCAGGAAGTATTCCAGTTGACACACCTCAACCTTTAAAATATCATCCTAAACCATTTGAGTACTTCATCAGGCAAGCTGATAAGGTGCAGGAAGCCAGTGCCAAGAAAGCAAAGGATGCTGCTGATATGAGAGCACCGGAGAAATAGATGGCCAAAACTTTAAGGGGGCTAAATGTAGAAATGTCAAAACTTTTGAAAACATTTGGCACTATTTATAAATGAAGTGACATTCGCCAAATTTCTGTGCTCATTCATGTTTAGCTGAAATATCATCACTACATACTTATCTGCTTGAAATGTTAAACCTTTTTATGCGAATGGCATTTATCATTGAGTGAGTTATGACTTCTTCAAATAGGGGGAGATTGTTGGGAACAGTGCCCAACAATATTCCTGATTTGAAGAAGTGCTCAGCTCAATGATAAGTGCAAGCTGCATTTAATGCTCCATCTAGCTCATGCTTGCAGAGATCGACAAATGTCAAGTACTTTAACCATTTCTATAAGTACGATATATATCGTCAAGAAGGACAAGATTCGTCGAACGCAGAATGGAGTTCGTCGAAAGCAGAAGCAAGATCGTCGAACTCAAAAGGAAGATCGACGACCGCTGATACTTGGCGGGTTCGTCGAACGCAGAAGCAAGATCGTCGAACTCAGAAGGAAGATCGTCGACCATTGAGACTGGGCAAGATCGTCGAATGCAGAGAATACGCGGTATCGTCGACTTCACCAAAGTGGCCTTGTCATCGAAAAGACTAAAAGAAGGCATGTCGTCTGAAGAAAGACAAGCTGAAAACTAGCAGCTGCTGAAGCGTCGACATAACATCACTCACGTCGTCGAGAGAACAAGATGATTTCAACGACACAGTCAGAGACAGCATATTGTTGTATATGCAGAAGCGGCAGAATGTCTCGAATCATCGAGATATCTGCTTCAGAGGGAGAAGCAAGAAGAACTGAAGGTCTACCCAAGTTCAAGGCATCGATAAAGTCCTGTCGTCGAGATATTGTCCATGACGTCGTAACAATGGAAATATCGTCGAGACAGATTCAAAAGTTGCAGACGCTCTGTTAGCATTTAATGTCGCCGCCTGATTGTCTAATCAGCGCGTGCTCTTAAGTAACAGAGCGCCTGACACTTAAGGCACTTTTTCAGAAGTCCGTTGAGGACCTCGCAGTCTTATAAAAGAGATAAGAGGTTGCCCTAACACAAAATCAATCGATCAGGAAGAAAGAACTTGTGCATATAGCGAATCGAACAGTACAAACGTCGCAAGAAAGAAAGAAAAAGAAGAAGCATTCATCTTCATTGACTGTAAAGTTGCCGATCTTCATCAGGCTAAGAAGAGATTGAAGAAGAACTGCGCTGTCAAAGATCTGAATCAGAAAATCTTCTTCAATCGTAAGAAGCCAATCCTCATTAGGCTAAAGTTGCCAATCTTCATCCGGCAGAAGTAACAGTCTTATTGCTGTAATCTCTTGTAAAGGCTTGCGAGCCTATTTGTCTGGCTTGAGGGCTGGAGAGCTGTGAGGCTTAAGGGCCAGGGAAGTGGACTTGCGGGTCCGACACCGTCTAGCTTACGGGCTGGAGAGCTATGAGGCTTGAGGGCCAGGGTAGTGCACTTGCGGGTGCGATTTGTCGAGCTTGCGGTCTCGGGGGCAGTAGGGGCTTGCGGGCCTAGACTGTTGGGACTTGCGGGTCCGTATTGTAGGGCTTGAGGGCCTGAGTGTCGAGCTTGCGGGCTCGGGGGTAGTAGGGTCTTGCGAGCCTAGGCTATTGGGGCTTGCGGGTCCGTGTTGTAAGGCTTGAGGGCCTGAAGCTTTTTGGCGGAGTTTTGCTGAGCCTAGCACACTGCTAGGTTGGCGTAGAGGGAAAGAGGACTACTCAAGACACCCTGTCTTGAGGAACCTCTATAGATCTTGTGTCGTCTGTTGTGATTTTTGTGTGTGACATTTTACTACTGTGCTTAAATACTCATAACTCACACTAACTTATTAAAAAGAACCAAGATCACCTAACACCCCCCTCTAGGTGAACGTTCCATAACTAATAAGTGGTATCAGAGTGAGGTTGTTCAAATAAAGCTTAACAGCTTGAACAGATCTACCAGTGGGTGTCCAAGTAGCATAGCTATGGAGTCAAGAATAGTTATATGCTCTAGAGAAAACTTTTCACTTTGGAAAGTTATAGCAAGAATTTACATGGAGGAAATGGATCCCAGAATGTTTCTAATTGTTCAAGAAGAACCATATACCTCAATAGCTATGATAAAAGATGAGGTTCTTCTAAGTAGCATGGACAAGGAAGCCAAAAACATTCTAGCTGGTGCAGTAGATCTGCTAACACTCCAGAAGCCAAGTCATTGCACTACAACAAAGGACATGTGGGGTTCCTTAGAAGTCCTCATGGAAGGGTTAGAGGAAGATCTTGAAAAAAACCCTCTCACGAAGAGGTATGTATCAGAGTACCACTGGTCACTTCAGACAGTGAATCAAAAGATGAAGAATGCCCTGGAGCAGGAGAAAGAATAAGAGCACCCTTGACTCTCACGGTCTGTGGCTCTGAGGATGAGGAAGTCTGTGGGTTGATGGCTTTATCAGATGAAGAAAATCATGATGAACCACATCATGATCAGGTATGCACCACTCACACACCTTTACTACCTGCTTCATTTTCATTTAAGAAGACCAAGAGTGCATCGGGTGATTGTTCATCATCTGAAGATTATGTAGAAGACTGCTCATTTTGCAACAATAAGAATCATACTGATCTATTAGAGCAGTTTGGTGATCTCTTGGAGGCTCTAAGAAAGAGCAAAAGGCTTGTTAAGGAACAAGCTAGGGAGCTAAAATCTCTCAGACCTTTTAAGGCTGAATCGGACATGAAACTGGGTATGTCCTACAACAAGTACACCGATCCAAATGAGCTCAACAAAATCATAGACAAGCTGTATGATGAAAGAAGCCGAAGGGAAGAACTTATCAAGAAACTTAAGAATGACCTTCTTAAGGAAAGATGCTTGGTGGCTCAATTCTCTAAGCCCAAAACTGTTCTGCCCATCATTGACACCTTCTCATCTTATAAAAATAGGAGGGGGTTAGGTTACAAGGAAGGGGCAACAAATGCTGAGAATGGAGAAAAGGGCAAAACTAAAGCAAAGCCTCACACCACCTTTCAGAAGGTAGTGCTTCCCTCAAATAGGTATGATCAGGACAGTGTCCATGGTCACTGGATGAATGGAAGCTCCACTAGTCATGAAAATACACCTGACTATGGAAATAGAAAGGGCATGGGGATAAGTGCATTAAAGGCTCCCCATGAGGAAATTCAAATGGCCCATCATGGACCATTTGTATTTGGTGTCCCAGCCCCCACTCTCAAGGACATAGGTGCAAGATTTTCTGAATCTTTTCTAGATAAAGAGCACACGAGTAGCCCCAGTATGATCAATTCTCACTTGAACATATCTGATGCCATCAACACCCTGTCGGCTACCAAGCTGACACTTGTTGCTGACAAACAGATAAAATCAAGAAGAAACAATGATACTAGAGTAGCTAGTCAGCCCTTGCCTAAGAGAGATAGGAAGAATGCTGCTGCCTTCTCTACTGAACATACTTCAAAAATTGTTCAGAAAAGAAGGTACAACATCCATGAATGTTGGTGCTGTGGAAAAGTGGGACACTTTGCCATTGATTGTTGGCACAACCCTAGTGTGCCTAATGCAAAGGAGAGACCTCTTGGAAGGGCTGCGATGAGTAGAGGGATTTCCTATTATGCTAACAAGAACCTAGGACCCAAGTCACCTTGGGTTCCTAAGGGATATTAAATCTGTCTTGCATGGTAGTCCATTTAGCTATTAAAAAGCAAACAAGGCTAATGGACAATAAGGGCTCCAGGCTCAGCTCTGGACTAAGAAAAACTTACCACATACCAAGGTGCACTGATCTAGGGGGAGCTAGAAGTAAAGATAAGTGGACATTACATCGAGGGGGAGCCACTAGCTCAAGGAGACTTAGAGGCCAAGGTGAAGGTAACCATGTCAATGTTTAACACATAAACTCATCTTCATCTAATATTATAAAAGTAATTTTCAAAAACCATATCGTCGGAATGATGATTGGTATCGTCGAAAGATCTGCATCATGACGATATCCAATCGTCAGCGGACTCTTAATTAGGTTTAAGCTCAATCATTACAGCTAAATTCGAGTTAGCCAGACATTAATCAAATGACACTTCAACTTCCAACTCGGACACTAAAAATAAGGTCAAATGTCTTAAGGTTAAAACACTCTCTACTTTAGCCCTAAAAAGCCATCGTGTTCTCCACGCCTTCTAAGAGTGAACGAGTCGACTGTGCTGAAATCATCTGGGGTCAAGCAAAAGATGGCGCCAAAGAAGGAAGATTTTCTATTCGAAGTTAATAAAGTTGTGAGGAACGGATTCTCAGAAGGTTCAGAAGAAATCCAGGGCACCATTAAGCTGCTCGAAACCATCGGTCTGGAATTCGCCCTCTCTGAGCCAATAGTAATATTAAAAAGAGAAGTGCTGGAGTTCTACTCAAAATCCAAGGGTGGCTCGAAGGGAACGTCTGTGAGAAGCGAAATTAACGGGATAAAGGATAAGGTGAATCCTAAAAGATTGAACAGGGCTCTTCAGTTGCCAGCCTTTGCCAAGGGGGAGGAAGACGAAAAGATTACTCAGGAAGACCTTGTCAAGGCTCTGGCTTGGTGCGGCCATTCGAGTAAAACCTATGGATCTCTCGAAAGGAAAAGCATACATCAACAAGGAAAGCTGTTGGCAGACATTGTGGGAAAATCTCTCCTTTGCAAGGTAGGGTCTCATGATAGGATATCCAAACCCATGTTCGAGATGATGGGAAGGATAATCCTGAGTAAAACGACCAACTGGGGTCAGCAAATCTTCAAGAGGAAACTAGAAAGCTTCCAAGCCCCAAATCTGGGAAGTATTTTATCACTATACTTTCTGCTTTCCTACCCTGAAAATTTTAACAAAAAGTATGGAGTAAAAATCAATCACATGAAAAGGATGGATATCAGAATACTGGAAAGATGGGAAAAGTTCTGACTAGGGCTTCCAAGAGGTTGAAGACTGCAGAAGATGTGAAAAGGAAGGTAGGAAGCTCCTCTGAAGAAAGTGAGTCAGGAAACAACTCACCTCCATCTGACTCTGAGACAGCTGTGGAGACAAGGAACGTCGTCCTCCAGAGCTCTACTCCAAGTCAGGAATCCAGGACAACATCAAAATCAAATCAAGGTAGTGCTAAAACTGAGGGGGAGAAGGACAATGGGCTCCCTACTCAAGTTGAAGAATTAATCAATAAGATCATAGGAGCTAAGGACACTGGTCATTCTGAATCAACAATGCAAGAGTACAACCAAGAGAACCTTGCAGATGGAACTAGCAAACATGAAAGTGGAGGTCAGATCTTAAATTACTCTAGAGGGGAGGGGGTGAATAGAGTATTAAAATTTTTAATATGTTTTATAGCGGAAATTAAACTACTGTTTAAGTATATGTGTATTTAGTGTAAGTTATAGAAAACTACAGAAATAATAATGGACACACAACACAAGCACACAGAGACAATCAAGCACAGAAGACAAAAGGAGCTATAGTAGTTGCCCAATAAATCTGGGTACGTCTACTCTTCTACCACCTTTGGTAGGAATCAACTAGGAGGGTTGATAAGGTGCCCAGGCACCAAGGGATTTTTGATAAGGTGTCCACACACCAATAAGCTTTTGATAAGGTGCTTAAAAACCACACTAGGATTTTTTGATAAGGTTTCTTGCCACCACTGGGTAAACTTTTGAAGGGAGTATTAACCCTGTACAGAATGAGATAAAAAGCTATAGAGTGTTCTGATCTGTCAATGATCTGAGAGAAGACAAAAGGTGTTGAAGCAGAAAGCTCCCCCTGTCTGATGAGAGTTGATGACAGCTTTGTGGACAGAGCTTTCTCAAATAGAAGTCTTTGTAGTTGATGATCTGGAAGAGATTAATCTTCAGATTGTTGTTGCTCTTGAAAGACTTTATCTTGCAGCAGATCTAAGAGATTAAATCTGGTTCTCAGAAAGATGAAGATGCTGCCTTGATGAAGAAAAATGCTGAAAAAGAATAGTGTATTTTTTTCTTCTTCTTCTTCTGAAAAACTTCTTTTATCCTCCTTGTTCTGTGATGATAGAAAAGAGAAAGTGATGGTGAAGTTTTTTCTTTGTTTTTCTCTCCAAAGACGACTATCTCAATTCTTGCTTTTCTACTTCTTTTCTTCTGATAACTGTTTGTATATGTATTTTCAAATTCAAATCTTCTGTATCTTTAAGGAATGTCTTCTTATGACTTAAATCCTTCTTGGAACCAGGTAGCCACCCAAAACGATTTTGACAGGTCCTTTTAATTCCTTTTGTCGAGAAAGATGCCTTTGGCATTAAATGTCAACGACTATTCTTCTTCTTGGAATAGAAGGAATATAAGGATATAATAAATGAGAAAGATATCCTTACTTGGTTGCCTGAATACGTCCAAGGAGAAATAAATATATCCGTTATTTTGCTGATTTGAGTTCAGAGAACTGACATCCACTGAGAATATAAGTCTGAACGTCAGAAAGCAATTTGTCGAGCGCTGGCTAGAATTTGTCGACCGCCGCTAGTCATTTGTCGAGCGCTGGCTTAGAATTTGTCGACCTCTGCTAGTCATTTGTCGAGCGCTGGCTTAGAATTTGTCGACCGCTGGAACTGTAAATTTCTTCAGTCTGCTGGGAGCAATTTGTCGAACGAATCTGGTCATTCATCGAACACCACTCACCATGTGTTGAGCTTGAATTTTCTTAAGTTCTGCTAATCTAATCAGCCTAAAACTTGACCCTAAGGCTATACATTGGGGTCAATACAGATCCTAATCAACATATAGTGATCCTAGCCCAAATTAGTAATAGGGTTGTTCCAACAATCTCCCCCTATTTGGGATTAGAATTCTTAGAGTTTTCTGTATAGTGCTTGTTCGAGGAATTTGAATAAATTAGACGATTATTATTCATTTTATAACTATACTGAAAATCTGTTCTCAGTTTTCGTCAAGCCTCGTTCGACAAATTTGAATCCTTTTGTCGAGTGTCGTTCGACGAATTCTTCTGAATTCTTCTATCCTTAACAAACTTGCTTGAAATGTCTTTATTTCTTTCTGCAGCTTCTTTGCTTTTAGCAGAAATGAATTTTATGGGTGTGGAGAGGATGTTTCTCTTAATCAGAGATGGCTCTCTTGATGAGGCACCCAAGCCCAGTTTGCTATTATTAAATCTACCATTGACAGTGCTTGTGATGTCCATCAGCTTGATACTTCTCCCATTGAGGGATTCTTCAAACTTTTTGGCTTCAGATAACTTACTCTCAAGAGTAGTAATGTGTTCTCTGGAGGCAGCCAAATCATTCTTAAGATTTTCATTCTCTTCACTTATATTGTTCATTTCAACTAACTTAGTTCTGAGAGAGATTATTTCTTTCTCAGATTTTATTAAGTCTTGGCAAACAGTTTTGAAATCATCTTTGAATTCAATAGAATTGAAATCAAAGTCAGATAATACCTGATCAATATCATCTTCTGTTTCTGATTCTGATTTCTCTTCATCAGAATTGTTAGTTGAGGCATTGATTGCCATCATGCAAAAACTTTTTTCTTCTTCATCATCACTGGAGCTGGATGATGATGCTGATTGTGACTCATTGTCTGAGTCATAAATAGCCATTAAGCATTGGCTGTCTTCTTTTGTTTCTTCTTCATCAGAGGAGCAAGATGAAGATTCTGATTCAGATTCTGTTTCACTCCAAGATGTTGCTACAAATCCTCTTCCCTTCTTCTTGTGAGAGTGGGAGGAAGATTTGCTGGAGCCCTTCTTTTCTTCCTTTTCTTTTCTTCTTTCCTTCTTGTCCTTCTTGTGTTGAATCTCTGGACATTCAGGAGCAATGTGTCCTGGTTTCCTGCAGCCAAAACATATGATTTCATTAGAATGATTTTTGTCATACCTTGGCTTGTCATGACTTCTGGATAGCTGTTTTCTGAAGTTTTTCTTAGCCATCTTATAGAATCTTTTGGCTAACAGACTCATAAACTCCTCTTTGTCAGGAGCTTTTCCTTTATCTTCTGCAGCCTTGAAGGCTATGCTTCTTTCCTTCTTGGGTGCTGGGGATGAAGTGGATTCTTCAGTTTCCCTAGTTTTGATGAGCTGCTCATAAGATTTGAGCTTGCCCAACAGAGCTTCAGTGGTGATCTTATTGAGACTTTTGGCTTCTTTGATTGGCCAGATTCTGGAGTCCCATGTGCTGGGAAAGCACATAAGAATCTTGTCATTAATCTCTGTGAGTGAGATCACTTTGTCCAGAGAATTCAGCTCATTTATTATGAGGCTGAGCCTATTGTACATATCAGCTACATTTTCTGATTCTCCCTTCTTGAAGTTCTCATATTGAGAGATCAGGTGAGATCTTCTATCTTTTCTTTCATCTGCTGAGCCTGCCACCATGTTGTTGAGAGATTCCCAGATTTCTTTTGCTGAGGTGCACTCAACTACTTTCTGGAATATGTCATCTGACATAGTTAGGGCCAGAATGTTCATGGCCTTTGCATCTGCATTTCTCTGCTTCTTTTGAGCCTCAGTCCACTCAGGAGGTGGAACAGCATTGTTGTCTGTTGTTGCAGCAGTACTAGCTGATGCTGTAGGCGCTGGAGGTCCTGTAAGAATAACATTAAAAATCTCCTCATCAATGGAGTTCATATAAAGCCTAATCCTTGCTTTCCATAGTGCAAACTTATTGAGATTGCACATAGGAGGGCTTGTGCTGGAATACTCCTTATTTTGTGCCATGAGTTTTAAATAAGATAAAATTCTAGAGAATGAAACTCTTAGAAAAATTAAGATCTGGTTGATCTTTGTGATTCAGGTTTTAGCCTGTAAAGAATCAATCTCCCTCTGATACCATTTGAAAGTGGAGGTCAGATCTTAAATTACTCTAGGGGGGGGGGGGGGGGGGGGTGAATAGAGTATTAAATTTTTTAATATGTTTTATAGCGGAAATTAAACTACTGTTTAAGTATATGTGTATTTAGTGTGAGTTAAGAAAACTACAGAAATAATAAAGGACACACAGCACAAGCACACAGAGATAATCAAGCACAGAAGACACAAGCAGCTATAGTAGTTCCCCAATAAATCTGGGTACGTCTACTCTTCTACCACCTTTGGTAGGAATCAACTAGGAGGGTTGATAAGGTGCCCAGGCACCAAGGGATTTTTGATAAGGTGTCCACACACCAATAAGCTTTTGATAAGGTTCTTAAAAACCACACTAGGATTTTTTGATAAGGTGTCTTGCCACCACTGGGTAAACTTTGGAAGGGAGTATTAACCCTGTACAGAATGAGATAAAAAGGTATAGAGTGTTCTTCTCTGTCAATGATCTGAGAGAAGACTAAAGGTGTTGAAGTAGAAAGCTCCCCCTGTCTGATGAGAGTTGATGACAGCTTTGTGGACAGAGCTTTCTCAAATAGAAGTCTTTGTAGCTGATGATCTGGAAGAGATTAATCTTCAGATTGTTGTTGCTCTTGAAAGACTTTATCTTGCAGCAGATCTAAGATATTAAATCTGGTTCTCAGAAAGATGAAGATGCTGCCTTGATGAAGAAAAATGCTGAAAAAGAATAGTGTATTTTTTTCTTCTGAAAAACTTCTTCTATCCTCCTTGTTCTGTGATCACAGAAAAGAGAAAGTGATGGTGAAGTTTTTTCTTTGTTTTTCTCTCCAAAGACGACTATCTCAATTCTTGCTTTTCTACTTCTTTTCTTCTGATAACTGCTTGTATATGTATTTTCAAATTCAAATCTTCTGTATCTTTAAGGAATGTCTTCTTCTGACTTAAATCCTTCTTGGAACCAGGTAGCCACCCAAAACAATTTTGGCAGGTCCTTTTAATTCCTTTTGTCGAGAAAGATGCCTTTGGCATTAAATGTCAACGGCTATTCTTCTTCTTGGATTAGAAGGAATATAAGGATATAATAAATGAGAAAGATATCCTTACTTGGCTGCCTGAATACGTCCAAGGAGAAATAAATATATCCGTTATTTTGCTGATTTGAGTTCAGAGAACTGACATCCACTGAGAATATAAGTCTGAACGTCAGAAAGTAATTTGTCGAGCGCTGGCTAGAATTTGTCGACCGCCGCTAGTCATTTGTCGAGCGCTGGCTTAGAATTTGTCGACCGCTGCTAGTCATTTATCGAGCGCTGGCTTAGAATTTGTCGACCGCTGGAACTGTAAATTTCTTCAGTCTGCTGGAAGCAATTTGTCGAACGAATCTGGTCATTCGTCGAACACCACTCACCATGTGTTGAGCTTGAATTTTCCTAAGTTCTGCTAATCTAATCAGCCTAAAACTTGACCCTAAGGCTATACATTGGGGTCAATACAGATCCTAATCAACATATAGTGATCCTAGCCCAAATTAGTAATAGGGTTGTTCCAACAAAACACCAGCAAGGTCCTGAAGTGGACAATGAACCAAAACACTCACCAATAAGAAAATCTCTATCTCCAATAATTGAAGGGGATGAAGAAGAGGAACAAGATGGTTCACCTCCAGAGGTTAGTCCAGTGGAGCTCCCATTATTATCTCAGATAAAGATGCTCCTGGAAGAGCAAAGATTAAAACTTGAAAGTTATGTCACCTCTACTATCAATGATCTAAGAAGAGAACTGTCTGCTGAAATGACAACCCTAAGTAATGATGTGAATAATCTGCACGAATTCACTACCCGTATTCACAAAGGTATATCTAACCTAGGGTCTAATCAAACAATGATTGTCGGCAGCATAGAAAAGGCCTACATTGCATCCACCAAGAGGATGGTTGAACATAAAACTGATCTCAAAGAAAGTCTAGATCAAAACAATAAAGATCTAGACAGTCATCTGCTTGAAACCAAGAATCACTTGGAAGCAGGTATCCACACGCTCAAGAACTAAATACTGGCATCCGAGGAGAATCTCCACGGAGTGATATCTGAAGAAGTAATAAAGGGGGAGAGATCAATGATAAAGGCCAGTAGTGATCATGCCATCTGGACCACCAACACCATCAGGGAAGCAATGAATCTCCCTCCTCTGTATTATGATGAGCCTGCTGAAGAGAAACATAGAGATACTCCTGTTACTGGTAAAGGTAAAGAAAAGGAAGCACTGGAGGATGAAGAAACAAAAGTGAGGAAGAGAAAGTACAGGGAATAAATGGAGAAAAAGGATGACTATGAAAGATGGAGTCCGATATCCAGGACCATCATTCTAAAAGCTTGGGAGCAAGTGAAAGTTAACAAAGGTGAAAGGTACAATGTATACAATCCTCAAGAATGGGCTAAACATGAAGATCAAGAATAAGTAAGGAGAGAACATAGAAGAAATAAGCAAGCAGGAAGTATTCCAGCTGACACTCCTGAACCTTTAAAATATCATCCTAAACCGTTTGAGTACTTCATCAGGCAAGCTGATAAGGTGTAGGAAGCCAGTGTCAAGAAAGCAAAGGATGCTGCTGATATGAGAGCACCAGAGAAATAGATGGTAAAAACTATAAGGGGGCTAAATGTAGAAATGTCAAAACTTTTGAAAACATTTGGCACTATTTATAAATGAAGTGACATTCGCCAAATTTCTGTGCTCACTCATGTTTAGCTGAAATATCATCACTACATACTTATCTGCTTGAAATGTTATATCTTTTTATGCGAGGCATTTATCATTGAGTGAGTTATGACTTCTTCAAATAGGGGAGATTGTTAGGAACAGTGCCCAGCAATGTTCCTGATTTGAAGAAGTGCTCAGCTCAATGATAAGTGCAAGCTGTATTTAATGCTCCATCTAGCTCATGCTTGCAGAGATCGACAAATGTCCAGTACTTTAACCATTTCTATAAGTACGATATATATCGTCATGAAGGACAAGATTCGTCGAATGCAGAATGGAGTTCGTCGAACGCAGAAGCAAGATCGTCGAACTTAGAAGGAAGATCGACGACCGCTGAGACTTGGCGCATTTGTCGAATGCAGAAGCAAGATCGTCGAACTCAGAAGGAAGATCGTCGACCGCTGAGACTGGGCAAGATCGTAGAACGCAGAGAAGACGCGGTATCGTCGACTTCACCAAAGTGGCCTTGTCGTCGAGAAGACTAAAAGAAGGCATGTCGTCTGAAGAAAGACAAGCTAATAACTAGCAGTTTCTGAAGCGTCGACATAACATCACTCATGTCGTCGAGAGAACAAGATGATTTTGATGACATAGTCAGAGATAACATATTGTTGTATATGCAGAAGCGGCAGAATGTCTCGAATCGTCGAGATATCTGCTTAAGAGGGAGATGCAAGAAGAACTGAAGGTCTACCCAAGTTCAAGGCATCGACAAAGTCTTGTTGTCGAGATATTGTCCATGACGTCGTAACAATTGAAATATCATCGAGACAGATTCAAAAGTTGCAGACGCTCTGTCAGCATTTAATGCCGCCGCCTGATTGTCTAATCAGAGCGTGCTCTTAAGTAAAGGAGCGTCTGACACTTAAGGCACTTTTTCAGAAGACTGTTGGGGACCTCGCAGTCTTATAAAAGAGATAAGAGGTTGCCCTAACACAAAATCAATTGATCAGGAAGAAAGAACTTGCGCATATAGCGAATCGAACAGTACAAGCGGCGCAAGAAAGAAAGAAAAAGAAGAAGCAGTCATCTTCATCGACTGTAAAGTTGCCGATCTTCATCAGCCTAAGAAAAGATTGAAGAAGAACTGCACTGTCATAGATCTGAATCAGAAAATCTTCTTCAATTGTAAGAAGCCAATCCTCATCAGGCTAAAGTTGCCAATCTTCATCCGGCAGAAGTAACAGTCTTATTACTGTAATCTCTTATAAAGGCTTGCGGGCCTATTTGTCTCGCTTGAGGGCTGGAGAGCTGTGAGGCTTGAGGGCCAGGGAAATGGACTTGCGGGTCCGACACCGTATAGCTTGTGGGATGGAGAGCTGTGAGACTTGAGGGCCAGGGCAGTGCACTTGTGGGTGCAATTTGTCGAGCTTGCGGGCTCGGGGGCAGTAGGGGCTTGCAGGCCTACGCTGTTGGGACTTGCTGGTCCATATTGTAGGGCTTGAGGGCCTGAGTGTCGAGCTTGTAGGCTCGGGGGCAGTAGGGGCTTGCGGGCCTAGGCTGTTGGGACTTGCGGGTCCGTGTTGTAAGGGTTGAAGGCCTAAAGCTTTTTGGCAGAGTTTTGCTGAGCCTAGCACACTGCTAGGTAGGCGTAGAGGGAAAGAGGACTACTCAAGACACCCTATCTTGAGGAACCTCTATAGATCTTGTGTCGTCTGTTGTGCTTTTTGTGTGTGACATTTTACTACTGTGCTTAAATACTCATAACTCAAACTGACTTATTAAAAAGAACAACGATCACCTAACACCCCCCTCTAGGTTAACGTTCCATAACTAACACATACCCTCTGCCCAAAACGACTTTGGGATATTCTTGGCATAAAGCCAACATTTGTAGGTCTCCGTTAGATGACGGATCTTCCGCTCTGCAACTTCATTCTGTTGTGGAGTGTGAGCACAAGAAAACTCCCTTTGGATGCCATGCTTCCTGCAGAAGTTAAATAACTCCTTGGAGGTAAACTCCCCTCCATTGTCTGTTCTGAACTTCTTCACCCATAGGTTTAGCCGACCTTCCACCAGCTCCTTGAACTCCACAAACCTCTCGAACGCCTCTGACTTCTCCTTCAGAAAATACACCCAAGTATATCTGGTGAAGTCATCAACCAAGATCAACATATACCTTCTACCTCCAAGACTTGCAGTATTGGTAGGTCCAGACAGATCACCATGGATGCACTCCAATGGTATTTTACATCTGCTTTGTGATTTGTCAAATGGAAAGCGTTGAGCTTTACCAAACTGACAACCTGCACAAACATGACCACCCCCAAAAGATGACAAGCTAGGCAGACCTTTCACCAGGCCTCTTCCCGCCATAGCTTTCAGCTTATCCATTCCAACATGCCCAAGTCTTTTGTGACAGATAGCATCGCTATCATTAGCCTTCATCTTATCAACATAGGAACTTGTTGAAAGAACAAACAAGTCCTTCACCCGTCTCCCAACATGAGTGACCTCAGCTTTCACCGCTGAAACGTTTCGGAGAAATTTCACTTCTATGGGACCAAACAGAACGTGATAGACAGTATCCACCACATTGGTCACCGAGAAGAGGTACTTCTTCATCCTCGGAACATGATTGACACTCTTCAACATAAGAGTACCTCTATCATCGTTCAATGAAACCACGCCCTCCTTCTCAACTGCATGAACAGTATCATTAGCCGTAATGATAAGATCATTACCTGTATATGTCTGCAACGAGGAGAACTTCGACTCATCCCCGGTGAGGTGATGACCACACCCAGAGTCCACTATCCAATCATCTTGATAGTTGATGGAAGCCATGGCCCGAACACAAGTTCCCGTCATGAATGCACCTCCACCACCCCAACTACCTTCAGAATTGGAACCAGCCTTCTCCTTCCCTACAGTTTGCCCCGACTGAAGATTGACCTTGCATTCCCTCTTGAAATGACCAAGCTTGTTGCACCTGAAGCATTTAGGTCCTTCCTGCTTCTTCCCATCACGCTTAGGAGCATAACTCCTCCCTTGCTGATATGAAGTAGACGGACCATCATCTCTAGATGACTTCTTCTTCTTCTTGTCCCATCTCTTCTTCTTCCCAGGAAAGAGAACCTCGCCTTCTCCCCCAGAGACAGACGTCTTAGCCATCTGCTTAGCCAAACTTTCTTGCGAAGCAAGTAAGTTCTCTAGCTCCAGCAACGAAAGCTGATTGGCCCAACCTTGAACAGAAGTCACAAAGGCCACATACTCCCTCCACAAGCCACGGATAATGTGCCTCTTCAGCTTAGCTTCTGAGATAGGCTCATACGGGTCCAAAGCCGATATCTCTGAGCAGAGGTTCTTCATCTTCAAGAAGAATATTGAAATGGACAAATTCCCCTGAGTTGCTTTCGCCAACTCATTTTCCAAGAACTGTAGCCTCGCTAAATTCTTCTTATTGAACAAGCCATCCAAGGCTGTCCAAATCTCAGCAGCTGATCCACATCCAATGATATGATCAAACAACTCTGGAATGATAGCTCTCTTGAGAATGAACTCCGCCTTAACATTCGTTCTTCTCCAAGCCTTCATGAGATCCGCATTCCCATCAATAGGAACAACAGCTTGTCTTGCTTCTCCTCCTACTACCTCCCACAAATCCTCGCCAAGAAGATAGCTCTCCATACAAGACTTCCACTTCTTGAAGTTATTCTGCGTAAGGAGCTCAATACCAAGACCTTAAGCATATCCTCCTTCCATTGCTATCCTACTGATTGCTAACCACTTGAGAAACCCGAGGAAGTATCAACACTTTCAGCTTCACAACCTCAGTAACCTAGCTCTCATACCCTGTTGAAAACGTGAGGTCTGGAGGAGAAAGGAAAACAATTGTGGAACACACTTCACAAAACCTTTCACAAGTGTAGCACAGCAGTGACAATGAGAAGAACGAATAGTACTATGGTATTGACTATCTCTTTACAATGCGAGGTATACATGGCGAGACATGATTGATAAGAATCACGGAGGAGAGAAGCACAAAACACAAGTGTACAACAAGCTGTAGCAACCTGGCACTTGAGACCGCCAGACCGCGCGAACAGAACAAAGTGGACGGAAGCCGCTGAGACCACGCGAACAGAGTACAGACTACACTTGCCAGACCGCAACCACAGACCGCCAACTTGCTGCTTTATTCCTCTGCTGAAAACAAACAGTTCGCACTTCTTGATCGCCCAGACTGCACAGTCTTGATCAAAGAAGAACCCGCGAACTCTGAACGAAGAACTGCAACCTGCGATAGACCGCAACTCAAGACCGCCTAGCCACTTAAGACCGCCTGATCAACTGAGTCCGCTGCACACACCGTGAACACCTAAACACAATCTGCCCAGACTGGTTTATTCAATGCTGGAAGAAGGGAGACAAGCTGACCGCGAGCTGCAAGCCGCTAACCTGCGAACACAGAAACTGGTCAGACAAATTTCTCAGACCGCACGACCTCAAAGTGAGACCAGCACAATCAAGCCAACTTTGAGTTCTTATAGTTCTCATTATTAATGACGGGCCCTGCATGTTGGAACATGGTCTTTCGCATCTCCTAGGTTTGAAAATAACAAATCCTATGTGCAGGAAATCAAAGTCCACATGACTCAAGGATGGTTGCCCCCAATTTTGAGCCAGCAATTCCAAGTCTCCCACTAGCGCCGGCGGTAGCACTTAGCGCCTGGCGCTAGCGATGATAGCGCAATTCCAGGAGCACATATGGAAGGAGATAATGTCTGGCGGTAGCCGATAGCGCAGGCGGTAGTGACGCACACAGTTGGCAAGGAGGAATTGTTTTCCTCGGATTGAAGATTCTGCCACGCAGAATGTGTCCTAATATGGGCTAGCACAGGCGGTATCTACTAGCGCTGGCGGTAGCGCGGAGCACAAGAGGAATGACGAAATTGTTAACCCGGATTAAAGATTCTCGCTCGCAAAATATTACTTAATATGGGATAGTGCCGGCGGTAGCACTAGCGCAGGCGCTAGCGCTAAGTCTATAAAAAGGACATCTTGGCTCCGACTTCCTAATCCTCTATAGATCCAAAATTCCAAAGCTTCGTGCCACAGCATAGAGAGAAAGGTTCAGAGAGATACTCCCACAAATCCATAAAGACTAAAGGAGATCCGTGGAGAAGATTTCAACACGCATCATCATCGTGACGAAAGACCGCATCGACTACGATCATACTCTGCGTCTTCGTCTACTTCTCCAAGAGATCTACATAGAGGGAGTTTTTATATTATTGTCTTTTTATTTCACAACTTTTCTTGTAATCGTGTAGTAAATTCGCCTCGTGTTGGCGACTAGGTCTGGGTAGGACTTAGGGCTGAAATTCGCCTCGTGTTGGCGACTAGGTCTCGGGTGTAGGTCTAGGGGGTGCTCGAGGCCATATCCGGGGAAGGGTTGGCTAGAGCGGCTTGAGGTCGTATCCGGGGAAGGATCGGCTAAAGCCAACCGGTTCGTGGGGATACGAGTCGGTATAGAAAACAAAAAGAGTTTTATTATTCGCCTTCGATTTCTAGCATCATAGAAATCTAGTTTTGTAATCATTTTTATTAATAGTAAATCATGTCTCTTTTGGTGTAATAAAAATGATTTGTTCTTCATTTCTCTAAATTGTTTATTATCCTCTCTTTCATTATAAAACAATTTAGATCGTTAATCAAAATCACTATTTTGATCCCTTATTATTTCAAGTATTACAAAATATATTATAAGTTTTTAAAACCCTTATTCACCCCTGATGAGTCCCATTTATATATATATATATATTTTTGGACTCATTTAGGCTGATATTCTAGTCTTTGCACCACATATTAGGCACGTTTTCATTCATATGTATTATTCCATGCTAGGTGCACTATTAAGCTCATTTCGCTGTGCAATTGCATTCCTTGTTGTTGGGGGTAAGCACATGGTGCTCCCCTTCCCTTCTTTTATGTTTTTCTGATGCTGGACGTGTATTCCCAGCTGTATTATCTTGTATGCAGGTGACCTGATCGTCCCGTTTTCCACAGAAGTAATTTCTGTGCATATCGCACGGTCGTGCGTTTCCTTGACGCACGGTTGGCTACGGTCGTGCGTTTGTGTCTGGGCAGAAAATGGAGCATCGGAGTTTACTCGTGCGTTTTGACGCACGGGCAAATTCGCCCGTGCGTGAGTGAAACGCACGGTCGACCTGTGCTTTGTGATTTCAGAGCATCTGAGTTTACCCGTGCGTTTGAACGCACGGGCGGTATTGGTCCTGCGTGAGCAAAACGCACGGGCGGCGCAGCTTCTTCCCCAAGCCATATTTTATCAGTTAATATCGCACGGTCTGCGCACGGTCGTGCGTTCGACCATGCGTGACCATTTTTCAGCCTTTTTGCTATAAAAAGTAGGAATCGAGGCAGTCAACGGAGGAGAGCGATTGGAGGCGGACTGGAGCGATTCAGAGAGCGCGAAATCACTTCCTTCCCACTGCTCTTGAGGGCTGAAGGCTTCCCCTTCATCTCCACCACCATAGAGGCCATTTCCGGTGATTTCTACCTCCGTCCTTCCATCCGGTAGCACTAGGAAGCTTTCTCCACCATTAGCTCAAGCATTCTTCGCCAAGAGATCAGAGAAGCGCTGAAGATCATAGGAGCGGTGACAGCCTCCTTCGAGCCAAGCTCACCATCTGAGGGCCGAGTCCGGAGAGAGCCCAACAACCTCTCATTCCGGTCGTGAACCCAAGACGTGACTTCTTCTTTGTGGTCCTCTCTAACCTTTTATGCTTGAACTCCTTTGTAGTTGTTGTATGAATGATTGTAAAGTTAATCTTAATTGTTATTGCTTGTGTTTATATGCAATGTTGTTGTGATGGCATGAATAGCCCTTTTTCCTAGCGATTTCTGAGAATCGTTGTGTGTGAAGCCACAAGCAATTGCTAGTGGTGATGTTTAGAGAAGAGGTGTGTGCGACCCTCAACCGTCATAGTTACATTCCGTCCACGCGCCTTCCGAAGCACGGCATCGCGGCCGTTGCATCCATCTCGCCTTGCGAAGTGGAGTTTTGACCCGCATCTCTCTTTATTCTGCAATAGCATAGGATCCCAAAACCAAACCTCCCGTTGTTACTTATTAACCCTTTTAACTGATTTCCCGGGTTGAGCAAATCGTACTACCCAACTTGTGGTCCTTTGAGAACGATATTCGGGGAGTTCCTCCCTATTTTATTACTTGAGCGACCGGTGCACTGTCGTCGTATCGCATTTCGTGCCTGCTAATTAGTAGTTCCGAATTTGCGCATCAAGTTTTTGGCGCCGTTGCCGGGGATTGCAAGCGTGTACGATTTGTTTTTATTTGGAAATTTGTTTTAAGGTATTTTGTTTTTCTCGTTGTGCGCTAATCCATTGTCTTGCAAGCAAGTACTATGACTTCTATCCAGCAACGTATTTATCAGGGCAGTTTAAACGATCTTAGAAATCAGGCACAATTAAATAATCATACATCCGAGATCTCCACTGATATTATTGAGTTTATTTCTGAGAATTGCAAATTCAGCGGGGATACACATGAGGATGCAGTACGTCATGTGCAGGAATTCTTAGAAGTCTATTATACATGTATTTTCAATGGAGTTGAAAATGACCAACAGAAGATCTTAGCATTTTCATTCTCTCTACATGATAAAGCTAAAGGATGGTACCGGGATACCCGGAAAATTGAGATAACTTCTTGGAAGCAATTTGAAGGGAAGTTCCTGTTTGATTTTCAACACCGCATGCGAGGTATGAATAGGCATAAGGAACTTATTGCATTCGGTCAGAGAAAGGACGAGACATTAGTGGACGCATGGGGGCGTTTTCAATCCTTACACAGGGATTGTTACCGTGAAGATTTGTCAGAAGATTTTTTAATTCAGATTTTCTATTTCAGCGTAATGGACAGGTTCCGCTTGCTTTTTGATGTTGCAGCTGGAGGCGCCCTGTTTAATAAGTCGGGGAAGGATGCCTGGGAAATAGTGGCAAATATAGTGCAGACTAGCCAGTATTGGAGCCACTCTACTCATCCTCCGAGCACTAGCGAAGTTAATGCAGTGACACTTAATGGAGTAGAGGAATGCCTTCCTGCAGATCAAGCAGAGCGGTTAGTTACTCTCGTGGGCGATATGCTGCTCAAAATGAGTGAACAGTCCGCAGCAATCCAGTAGCTCGACTATGCTATGAGTACTCTCACAGATGTTTTCTCTGGGATTGTAGATCAGCCGCCCGAGTATGTAAACGCCATGAAGTTAAGAAGTGGCAGGAGTGTAAAAAAACCCCCACAACAGAAAACACCTCCAGCACCTGCGCTACAGGAACCGCTTACGAATCCTATGGATAGGCCTGATGCAGATGTGACAACGGAGCTGACTCCTATCCCTCCTGTGCCGGATTCTGCGAGCGCGGCACAACCCTCAAAAAATATTATTAGCCCTCCTTTTCCTCACATGTTACGGAACGAGAAATCAGAAAAGCAATTTCGCAAATTCCAGGAAATGATGAAGGGAGTACAAGTTAGCATCCCGCTGATTGAGGCCATCTCCCAGATACTGGGTTACTCAAAATTCTTGAAGAAGCTGATTTCAAAGCGAAAGGAACTGGAGGACCTCAAAACCATTGATCTCACTGAGGAGTGCTCCGCCCTCATCACTGACATCCCTATAAAGCGTAAGGATCCTGGCAGCTTTACCATCCCTTGCAAAATTGGTCACCACCGATTCGGTCAGGCACTGTGTGATCTAGGAGCCTCCATCAATCTAATGCCGCTCTCCATCTTTCAAGAGCTACGTGCAGGGATTTTGAAGCCGACACAAGTAATGCTACAGCTAGTCGACAGAACGATCAAGAAGCCGGCTGGAATTGTGGAAGACCTCACCATAGTGGTGAACGACCTTGACATGAAGGCCGATGCTAGAGTCCCTATTATCTTGTGGCGCCCCTTTCTCGCGACGGCACGTGCCATCATTAATGTGGAGCAGGGAGAGCTCATTCTCAGACTGGCGCAAGACGTCATATCTTTTAATGTCCACAATCCGGCGCAACTGTTTGAGATCACAGACGGTGAACAGGCAGAGCCAACCGAAGAACTGGATAGTCAGGTTGTTATGAGCCCTGGGGACTGCGAGACTTTTTGGCAGCAAGAAAGCCTTGAGGGCAATGGAGGTTCATCCTCGGACAAGTCTGAGGATCTGCATGCGAGCAAAGAATCATTTATTGGCCTTCGGATTTAAACACCTCTCCAGCTCTCAAACAACTACCAAACTCTCTGAAATATGTCTTCTTGGGGGAAATACCATGCATCTGATGATCATTTCTGCGACTCTGTCTGTGGATGACGAAGCTGCGTTGGTAAGGGTGCTAAGAAAATATCAAACAGTCTTCGGACGCTCCCTTGCTGATATTAAAGGAATCAGCCCCACCATCTGCATGCATAAGATCCTTCTTGAAGATCAATACAAGCCTTCGGTTCAACCCCAAAGGCGGTTGAATCCGAAGATGCAAGAGGTGGTGAAGGAAGAAGTGATCAAGCTTTTGGATGCAGGCATTATCTATCCAATTAGCGACAGCAAGTGGGTCAGCCCAGTTCAGGTTGTGCCAAAGAAGGGAGGGATCACCATTGTCCCCAACGAGAAAAATGAGTTATTTCCTACCTGTGTAATCACCAGATGGAGGGTCTGCATTGATTACCGCAAATTAAATGATGCTACGCTCAAGGACCATTTTCCTCTCCCTTTCATTGATCAGATGTTGGAAAAGCTGGCAGGGCAAGACTACTACTATTTTTTGGATGGGTATTCCGGGTACAATAAAATCCTAATCGACCCTGTTGATCAGGACAAGACGACGTTCACCTGCCCTTCTGGTACTTTCGCGTTCAAGCGCATGCCATTTGGACTTTGCAATGCTCCTGCTACTTTTCAGCGATGCATGCTTGCAATCTTCGCTGACATGGTGGGCGACTTTCTCGAAGTCTTCATGGATGACTTCACTTTATTCGGCTGCAGCTTCGACTCGTGTCTTGCCAATCTTGATAAGACCTTGAAGCGGTGTGAGGACACCAACCTCATCCTAAATTGGGAAAAATGCCATTTCATGGTGCGCGAAGGAATCGTGTTGGGGCATAAGGTATCCCGCCTGGGTCTTGAGGTAGATTAGGCGAAGGTTAGTGTCATCAAGAATCTTCCTCCGCCGTCTTCTGTGAAGGGTATCCGCAGCGTTCTCGGACATGTGGGATTCTATCGGAGATTTATCAAGTATTTCTCATCCATTTCAAAACCTCTTTCTCACTTACTAGGCAAGGATATCCCGTTCTATTTAAATGAAGCTTGTATGCAAGCGTTTGAAATGCTACGGGGGCAACTTATTTCTGCTCCGATCTTGGTGGCACCTGACTGGAGTTTGCCTTATGTGATCATGTGCGACGCTAGTGACATGGACGTGGGTGCAGTGCTTGGTCAAAAGAAAGACAAAATCTTTCACACCATTGCATATGCCAGTAGAACTCTAAATAATGCTCAAGCTAACTACACCACCACGGAGAAAGAAATGCTACCCGTGATCTTCGCCTTCGAAAAGTTTCATCCATACTTGGTGCTATCAGAAGTAATAGTGTACACAGATCATGCCGCACTAAAGTACCTATTCAGCAAGAAAGAAGCCAAGCCGCGTTTAATCCGCTGGATCCTACTGCTGCAAGAATATGATTTGGAAATCAGAGACAAGAAGAGGTAGAGAATGTAATCGCAGATCACTTATCGCGGCTGGAGAACGACATGTCGGCTGAAGTTTCCGACAACAAAGAGGAGGAAATGACTGACTATTTTCCGGACGAGAAGCTATTCGCCATCACTAAGCATCCGTCAACAACCCCATGGTATGCTGATATAGCGAACTATCTCGCATGTAAAACTTTCTTGCCCAATCTTATGCCTCAGCAGAGGAATAAGCTATTTTCGGACTTAAAGTATTATTTTTGGGAAGATCCATTGTTATTTCGTACTTGTAGCGATGGTATAATCAGACGTTGCATCCCGGAATCTGAGTATAAATCTGTTCTCGAACATTGCCACGATAGGGAGGCTGGAGGACATATGGGCGCTGCTAGGACAGCACGCAAGGTGCTTCAATGTGGACTGTTTTGGCCCACGCTATTCAAGGATGCTCACGCATACGTCTTAAAATTCAATGAATGCTAGAGAACTGGTAACATTTCGAGGAAAGACGAGATGCCGCTTAACAATATGTTCGTTTGTGAACCTTTCGACGTTTGGGGAATCGACTTCATGGGTCCATTCCCAATGTCTCACGGAAAACATTATATAATAGTGGCGGTGGATTACGTCTCAAAGTGGGTGGAGGCGGAGGTTGTTGCTGCTAATGATGCCCGTACGGTTTTGAAATTTATTCATACAAATATCTTTTCGAGATTCGGAGCTCCGCGGACAATTATAAGTGACGGTGGTAGCCATTTTTGCAACCGACAATTTTTGCAATTACTAAAAAAATTTGGCGTGCATCATAAAGTCTCTTTAGCTTACCACCCGCAAACGTGTGGACACGTGGAAGTTTCGAATAGAGAACTTAAAAGAATAATAGAAAAATCGATCCACTCGAACAGAAAGGATTGGGCAACGAAAGTGGATGATGCCTTGTGGGCCTACCGTACAGCCTTCAAAACTCCTTTGGGAATGTCACCCTTTCAACTTGTTTTTGGAAAGGCATGCCACCTACCAGTGGAACTAGAACACAAGGCTTTGTGGGCAACTAAGTTCCTAAACATGGACATCGCAGCAACAACAGAACGACGTCTCGCTCAGTTGAATGAACTTGAAGAATTGCATCATTCTGCCTACGAGAACTCCCGCATATATAAAGAAAAGACAAAGCAGTGGCATGATAAGCATATTAAACCAAAAGAATTCAATTCGGGAGATAGTGTTCTCCTCTACAACTCTCATCTATGCCTATTCCTCGGAAAGCTAAAGTCACGGTGGAGTGGACCGTTCACGGTGACTGGTGTCTCTCCGTTTGGCGCAATTGAAATTTCTGGTGAAAAAGAAGGGAAGTTCAAGGTGAATGGACATCGCTTGAAAATCTATGAGGGCGGCACAGTTTTGAAGGACAGTGAAAAAATGTATCTAGCTGAATCAAATGTGTTAGAGTGATTCTTTTTCTTTTGTCTCTTTGCTGTATTCGAATACGTGATTTGTATAATCTTGCTGAATCTGTATCTCTTTTCTTCTGGTTATATGTTGTATTTGGGGGTTAATTCTGAGCAATTTCCTAAAAAAAATTTTTTTGGGAGAACTCTTTGCACAATGCTTAATACAGGTATTTGGTCCACCTTAAAGGACGTTAAACAAAAGGGCTTCTTGGGAGACAACCCATGGGGAACCACCCGGTTCCATATAGCTTTTTAATTCCTTTTGTGCACTGTTATTTCTGTTTTGCTAACATTGCAGGAGGATGCTCTCTTGTGGACGATGATGAAGGGGAAATATTTCTAAAAAAATGGGATTACCGCACTTCTGGCATGCTCTTTTATGAGCATAGGTCAACTCTACCCCTCTCTTACTTATGTTTGAATTGTTTATTCTAGTTAGTTTTAATCACGTCTAGGGGAGAGAGCATGCTTTGCACATGCACACACTTTGCATGACATGCTAGAATGTGCTGAGTTAGGAGTTATATTTTGTTGTGCATATTGCATACACTTGGACCTAATTCACGCGCACTTGATCACGCGTGCTTTTTGGGTATCGCTGTGAGGTTTTCCCACTCTTAAGAATTGAATTGTTAGCATATGAGTGAGGAGTAGAGAAAAATGTTGACTCGAGTAGTGCTCTAGTCAAGTGCTCCCGTCACGCCTAGAAATTCAATTAGAGTAGAATGAAATTCAGAATTATAATTTAGTTATTTCTTTTATAGTAGATGAAATTTATTTTACTTTAGTGGTAAATTCGATGAATCCAACGGTAGCATAAGGTCGAGTGTAGCAGACTAGTAGTAGCTTATTACTAGGGTCGGAAGGAAGGACAACCTTTCTTGGTGGCTAGAACTTGCACTAGGCGACTCTCGACACGATTGTGTTGAAGTACTCGTCATAAAATGTGATATAGGCCATTTCTTGATCCGGTTGAGCTTTGGAAATCCTTACCTACGTAATCACCGTTGCAAGCCCACTTGAGCCTACCTTTCCTCCTTGTTTAGCTCCACTAAAAATTTAACCAAAGCCATACGGCCGAACCTATTTGCGCACCAACCTTTGAGCTGAAAGAAATTTCTTTTTCGATCACATTTGGTGTCATCCTTGTTGTGTATGGCAGTTTTGAATTAGCTAAAGTAGCCATTTTATTGTGCTTTCAAATCTCATTTTGTCAATGAGAGAAAAGAAAGGAAAAGAAAGAAAGGAAAAGAAATAAAAAAAAAGTTGTGTAAAAATAATTTTCTCTCGGCAATCTCTATTTATATCTGGCTCAGCACGCACCTAGTGTTCAGTTGAAGTCTGGGGGTGTCGTGTAATTACTGAAAATATTGTATTGGTGATTGTTATTATTTTGAGTGCTCAGGTTGTGTTAAGTGCGATTCCCATCGTCCTTCTACTTACCTAGCCTATACTCAACCTAAGCCCAATAATTTCCTATCAGTCCTATTGATTTTAGACACGAGTCATCTCATACAGTAGAGAGAGTGCGGACGTGCAAGCCTATGGACACCGACTTTGATGGATTTCTTCGGAGTTTGTCCCTAGCTTCGATTCGAGTAATACTTTACTTATTAGTCACGCTACTTTCCCTTTTGCGCGACCGAAAGATTCACCAGGATTCACCATCCAAGTAAATAAAATTTCAATTTACTATTTTAGAAATAATTAGATACAATCTTGAGTTTAATTCTGTTTTAATGCATTTCTATGCGTGAGAGCATGCGACTTTGCATTGTTCTCTACCGCTCAAACTCATGCTAACATTTAATTGTCCCGACAGGAGAGCTGAGTAGTTTGCCCGAGACGTGCAAATGGTTAAGTCTAGGGGTGTGATGAGTCCCATTTATATATATATTTTTGGACTCATTTGGGCTGATATTCTAGTCTTTGTACCACATATTAGGCACGTTTTCATTCATATGTATTATTCCATGCTAGGTGCACTATTAAGCTCATTTCAGTGTGCAATTGCATTCCTTGTATTTGGGGGTAAGCACATGGTGCTCCCCTTCCCTTCTTTTATGTTTTTCTGATGCTGGACGTGTATTCCCAACTGTATTATCTTGTATGCATGTGACCTGATCGTCCCGTTTTCCCCAGAAGTAATTTCTGTGCATATCGCATGGTCGTGCGTTTCCTTGACGCACGGTTGGCTGCGGTCGTGTGTTTGTGTCTGGGCAGAAAATGGAGCGTCAGAGTTTACTCGTGCGTTTTGACGCACGGGCGAATTCGCCCGTGCGTGAGTGAAACGCACGGTCGACCTGTGCTTTGTGATTTCAGAGCGTCGGAGTTTACCCGTGCGTTTGAACGCACGGGCGGTATTGGTCGTGCGTGAGCAAAACACACGGGCGGCGCAGCTTCTTCCCCAAGCCATATTTTATCCGTTAATATCGCACGGTCTGCGCACGGTCGTGCGTTCGACCATGCGTGACCATTTTTCAGCCTGTTTGCTATAAAAAGCAGGAATCGAGGCAGTCAACGGAGGAGAGCGATTGGAGGCGGACTGGAGCGATTCACAGAGCGCGAAATCACTTCCTTCCTGCTGCTCTTGAGGGCTGAAGGCTTCCCCTTCATCTCCACCACCATAGAGGCCATTTCCGGTGATTTTTACCTCCATCCTTCCATCCGGGAGCACTAGGAAGCTTTCTCCACCATTAGCTCAAGCATTCTTCGCCAAGAGATCAGAGAAGCACTGAAGATCTTAGGAGCGGTGACAGCCTCCTTCAAGCCAAGCTCACCATCTGAGGGCCGAGTCCGAAGAGAGCCCGACAACCTCTCATTTCGGCCGTGAGCCCAAGACGTGACTTCTTCTTTGTGTCCTCTCTAACCTTTGATGCTTGAACTCCTTTGTAGTTGTTTTATGAATGATTGTCAAGTTAATCTTAATGGTTATTGCTTGTGTTCATATGCAATGTTGTTGTGATGGCATGAATAGCCCTTTTTCCTAGCGATTTCTGAGAATCGTTGTGTGTGAAGCCACTAACAATTGCTAGTGGTGATGTTTAGAGAAGAGGTGTGTGCGACCCTCAACCGTCATAGTTACATTCCATCCACGCGCCTTCCGAAGCACGGCATCGCGGTCGTTGCATCCATCTCGCCTTGCGAAGCAGTGTTTTGACCCGCATCTCTCTTTATTCTGCAATAACATAGGATCCCAAAACAAAACTTCCCGTTGTTACTTATTAACCCTTTTAACTGATTTCCCGGGTTGAGCAAATCATACTACCCAACTTGCGGTCCTTTGAGAACGATATTCGGGGAGTTCCTCCCTATTTTATTACTTGAGCGACCGGTGCACTACCGTCGTATCGCATTTCGTGCCTGCTAATTAGTAGTGCCAAATTTGCGCATCAACCCCCCTCTAAGGGCGCCTACCGATCCAACAAGTGGTATCAGAGCTAGGTTATTCCAAATCGGCTTATCAACCGGGAATAATGGCTTCTCATGATCTCGCTTCTACTAGTGGGGTAAATTTTTATGAAGAAGAAAAATCTCCTAAACCACCTTTATTCGAAGGGAAAAATTATAAAGGGTGGAAATTATTAATGGAAAATTTATTAAAAGCTTAGATATCAATGCATGGGATATAACAATTGTTAGACCAGTGGACGAATCAAATAAACAAGAGCGTCACCTAAATGCAAAAGCTATGCATTATATTTTTTGTGCTTTATCTCAAGATATTTTCAAATTAATATATTATTTTTCTAGTGCATACAAAGTATGGAAATTTCTTGAAGAAATGTATGATTCTCCTTCTACAGGTATGGAACAATCGCAAGAACCGGAGAATATGCAAGCTTGCACAAGTCTTCATGAATGCTCCTCTCATGACAGATCAATGGAGCACACATCAAATGGACAAGAAGAAGAAGTACTGTTTTCGGAAGAGGAGTGCCAAAAAGATGTAAAAGAAACGATATGCTCAATTCGTGCCTCTCCCGTAAGCAATGTAATGAAATCAAATCCCATCTTTTGTACTTCTATCTCTACTTTACAATTGCTACAAATTACAAAGCGCAAAATTAAGAAATTAAAAAATGCAAATTGCAAATTGCGCTTAGAAAATAAAAATTTAAAAGCAAAGTTAAAGTAGTATCAAAATCTGATTTATCTAGCTTTACTCATGTCACTTCAATTAAAAATACCAAACCTTGTCTTGATTGTAATGATATTAGAGAAAAATTTAAGGAACTTGAAAAAGAAATTATTTTTATAAAAGAACAAAATGAAAAATTATGTTTAGAAAATTCATCTTTGATAAATGATTGTGCTAAGTGTAAAGAATATAAAATTAAAATTAAAGAGATGGATGAAACATTTGATGAATATAGAAACAACTATCAAGATCATATTGATTCAATTGTTTCCACTCTTAAAAATAGCACAATCGCTTATAATAAAGCTAGACATAATTTAAAGATCAAGAATGATGAATTAAAATCAAAAATCAACTTGCTTATGAACATTGTAAATACAAATTCACAATATCAAACTATATCTAAAAACAAGTTGAATATGAATATGAACATCTTAACTAAGTTTAATAATGGGAGTAAGGAACATAAAGGATTTGTTAATCTAAATCAAAATCACCATTATTTACAAAATTATGTATCTGCTAAAGTAAAATCAAATATGCAAAAATTTCCTATGAAAAATGATTTCAAATGTCATCATTATTTTAAGTCTAAGTTTAACGAATATGGAAATTTAATGCAAAATTATAATATTAAACCTAAGAATGAGTGGAGACCCAAAATTAAAGATGAAACATTAACTCCACTTGAAAGGGTCCATTCGTACTTGTCTCCCCAAAAGCTATCTCGCTATATTTGGGTACCCAAAGGAACCATCCCACATGGTCCCCTTTGGATACCTAGAACTCTTATTTATTAGGTATCATCAATTGCATGAAGTAGAGTCCTTTCAAAATGAAATTTACAAAGTTCTACTTCATGATATGCTTTCATGTCTTTTAATTTTTCTTGTTTTCTTATTTCTTTTGATCTATCATGTCATGGGCATCCTATACAGTATTAAAAATATGATTTTATCTCTTAAAAGCTCAATATATTTATAAAATTAAATTGATCAAACTTCAAAATCATATTTTTATTTTGATGACCTATCTTTTATTCTTATATTCATTGCCTCTAAATATCTCATATTATCCATATGAATCAAACTCTAACTTTGCTATAAGATATTTCAAATTAAATCTAGTTATTAGGCTATTAAGAGTTTTAGCCTTCACCAGCAAGTGGTTTAGTGAAATAACATGATCTAAGAGAAAATTCAAGATCCAAATAAAAGTTCAACTTTCAATATGTTTATCTTTGTTCGCAACAAAAAATTATATTGTGTTCACTCCTTAATGTCAAACATGATCTAAACCATCACTATTGTTCACCTATCAAAAATCACATATATATATATATATTCAAATTCTTAATTAGTTAATAAGAAAATCACTGAAATGTATTGAAAGAATTTACCCTCTTAATGAATATTGAATTCACAAACACCACTATGATCTATTGATGTCCTTTGCTAAAATTCTCTAACATCATAAGTCTTATCAAAAGTCTTCTAAAAATAATTATTTCTATCATATTTATGTGAATTATAATTGATATATTAACTGATGACAATTGATATTATATTGGTTGGTGTATATTGTGATTTATTTCGAGTTTAGACCATTGAATCATCTTGATATCAAATCAAATAGAATCGTCACTCCATTCTAGGTCTATAAGTTGAAACACTATCAAACCTTGGTATAACGTTAATCTCAAACTTATCATACTAACATTGTCGCCTAAAGAATATTTGTGTCTATATATGCCTTTATATGTTTACCAAGATATACAGGCTGGGTATTCTCATTTAGGGCTTATCCATGATATCACTAAAATCATGCATATTAGATTTGTTCATTCATGTCTTCTCGTGCTTACATTTCCTATCATTTCCAAACTACATTAGTTTGATAAATATAAGCCTTAAAAATATTAAAATGGAGATATAATAAAATATATCACTTGCAAAATTTATTTGGTAAAGTCATATACAAAATCGCTAATGTTTCATGCAATTTGCACTATATAGACATCTCCTAAAATTCTGAGATTTCAGCATGAAACTACTATTGAGACACTTAATCAAGATCAGCAATCAAAAATTTCAAAATCATAAAAAATCGTGTACTGTTTCCCGCGCTAGCACTAACGCCGGCGCTAACGTACTTATGTGTTTTTCTGTATTTTTAAATTTTGAAAAATTCCTAAAAATATATTATTCTATATGTGCTATCGGTTTTTGCACTTCTGATTATATTTTATTTTTGAAAAATCAAATACAAAAATACAAAAGTTAAAATTACAAAAAAAAATATGTTTTTGTTTAAAGTCTATGTTTGAAAAATCAAATATCAAAATACAAAAACTAAAACTACAAAAAAAAAATATGTATGTTTTGTTTAAAGTCTATTATTTTTACAAAATCCAAATTACAAAAAAAATATGTCTTGCTTTCTCTTTAAAGTTTATGTCTTTTTGAAAAATAAATTCAAAAAAAAAATATAAAACACTGAAACTATAAAAAAAAACTGTATGAATTTTCGTATGAGAATCAAGCATGATTTAATCTATTCCTTAGAACTTCTATAATGTTGCAATTTATCTTTTCAAACTACTTTGAACATTGTTTTCATCATGGTTTGATTTATCTATTACCATGTGCATCAATTATATTGAAAGTTGTGTAGAACTATGCGTAGCATGCCTCTAAGTATGAGTAAATGTTTTATGTTTGATAATGATCTTTAATCACTCACATATTTTGGCATTGTCTAAATTTGTGTTTAATCTAAATAATGCTTGTATATGTTTTGTATTAGTACAATGAATTAAAATTGCATAAGTATCTTACCTACACTCCTTTATTTGCACTTTTAAAAATTAAGAAAAGTGGTTATCTTTTTCCATAAATTTTATTGGTTTGCAAAAACAAGTGTATTCGGAGAACTTTGTACAAAACAAAAATCATAAAATAAAGTGACAAAGATAACTCCACCAAGCACTACTTGAACCTCCTGATAAGTCTTAATAAGCGTTGTGAGGTTGAGCACCTTGGAAAGAATAGTAAAGTATCTTGTGCAAACCACAACTTTCTTTCAAAATAAAAACCACTTATTCTTAAGTACACCGGATCACAATAAAAATTAATATTGAAGAATAAAATTGTGTGATCCCCCAAGCACTACTTTGCACCCTGATAAGTCTTAATGAGCATTTTGTGTGCAAAGCACCTTGGTAGTTATACATTTTTTTTGTGCATTGAAGTGCGTGGAAGTAAAATTATTTCTGGTTTTATTGTGCTCTTACTTTACATATTTCTTGTATTTTTGATTAAAACATTTATTTACTCTATTCAAAATACACATATGTGCACATCATTATCTTCCATAACACTTCTTCTCATGAGTATTAGATCCTAATGCAAATTCTATACTACTCTTTATTTATGAAATGCACTAGATAACCTAGCATGTTTTCTACAATGTTTGGTATGTTTTGAAATTATTGTAGTAATCTCTTTTTGATAACATTATTTCATGCTTGGTTACTTTATTATCAAACTTAAATATTTTAATTGAAAAATGATTTACAAAAACATCTTCTTTTTGAAATTTAACTCATATATCTTTCTATGGATCATCATTGATTACAATAAGATCTTTCTTGTATTTCTATAAGTCTTCCGCATCATAACCATATAAGTGTTTTACCTTGCGCTTTCATGCTTACTTAAAGTCTTTTATTTTGTGTGCATCATCACTTGAATCTTAAAATTCCTTTCTTTCAACAAGTGGTAGACTTGCATGGTAAACTTTATATTGGTTACTCTAAACATGAATATTTTTTTGCTAAAAACTCTGATTTATTTCTATGAAAATTTTGTAATATTAAAAACTCTAATTCATTAATGGATTTCAAAATAGCTATGTGAGTGTTTTCATAAATTCAAATAAAAATATAACCCCATAGACATGACTTCATTTCTCACCATAGCAGGGGCGTAGGGTTGTAGACATCAGATGACGTTTATCTCTAGTCATGTCTTGTCCTTAACCGGGGAGGGTTCCAGTAGGGCCTTGCGAGGCACTGGGGGGAAAGAGTGCTAGGTTAAGTTGTGTCTAGTGTTTGCATATGGGACTAACACCCCAACCTATGGCATGTTTGCAGCTCCTCATCCCATCCGTCACTTAGTACGGGGCTAGGGTGTAGACATATTGTCTCGGTAGCTTAGTTACTTGGAAATCATTACTTTTTGGTTATACTACAAACTCTGATTTATGAAAATGTTATAATACTCAAACTCTGATCTATTTAAATAAAAAGTATTCTAAAACTCCTTATCATTTCCTTCTCTACAAGCTCGATCATGCATTTATCTTCTTCATAACTTTTTGGTGAAGTCTCCTTACCCGCTTTTGCTAATAACAAAAGGGGGAGAACTAACATGATAAATATTAATCTACTATCAAACTATGATGCTTAATTAAGATGATAGCTTACATATTAGGAGAGCATTCACTTAGGGGGAGCATGTATTTTGGGGGAGAAATTCATATAGTGTCATCATGCTTATTTATTAATGCTCTGATTTATCATTAATGGATTTGTTATTATCAAAAGGGGGAGTTTGTTGGAACATGGTCTTCCGCATCTCCTAGGTTTGAGAATAACAAATCCTATGTGTATTTGATCTTGTGTGTTTAAGTGTGCAGGAAATCAAAGTCTACATGACTCAAGGATGGTTGCCCCCAATTTTAAGCCAGCAATTCCAAGTCTCCCACTAGCACCGGCGGTAGCACTTAGCGCCTGGCGCTAGGGATGATAGCGCAATTCCGGGAGCACATATGGAAGGAGATAACGCCTGGCGGTAGCCGATAGCGTAGGCGGTAGCGACGCACACAGTTGGCAAGGAGGAATTGTTTTCCTCGGATTGAAGATTCTGCCACGCAGAATGTGTCCTAATATGGGATAGCGCAGGCGGTATCTACTAGTGCTGGCGGTAGCGCGGAGCACAAGAGGAATGGCGAAATTGTTTCCCCGGATTAAAGATTCTCGCGCGCAAAATATTACTTAATATGGGATAGCGCCGACGGTAGCACTAGCGCAGGCGCTAGCGCTAAGTCTATAAAAAGGACATCTTGGCTCTGACTTCCTAATCCTCTAGAGATCCAAAATTCCAGAGCTTCATGCCACAGCATAGAGAGGAAGGTTCAGAGAGATAGTCCCACAAATCCATAAAGACTAAAGGAGATCCGTGGAGAAGATTTCAACACGCATCATCATCGTGACGAAAGACCGCATCGACTATGATCATACTCTGCGTCTTCGTCTACTTCTCTAAGAGATCTACATAGAGGGAGTTTTTATATTATTGTCTTTTTATTTCACAACTTTTCTTGTAATCGTGTAGTAAATTTGCCTCGTGTTGGGACTAGGTCTGGGTAGGACTTAGGGCTGAAATTTGCCTCGTGTTGGCGACTAGGTCTCGGGTGTAGGTCTAGGGGGTGCTCGAGGCCATATCGGGGGAAGGGTTGGCTAGAGCGGCTTGAGACCGTATCCAGGGAAGGATCGGCTAAAGCCAACCGGTTCGTGGGGATACGAGTCGGTATAGAAAACAAAAAGAGTTTTATTATTCGTCTTCGATTTCTAGCGTCATAGAAATCTAGTTTTGTAATCATTTTTATTAATAGTAAATCATGTCTCTTTTGGTGTAATAAAAATGATGTGTTCTTCATTTCTCTAAATTGTTTATTATCCTCTCTTTCATTATAAAACAATTTAGATCGTTATTCAAAATCACTATTTTGATCCCTTATTATTTCAAGTATTACAAAATATATTATAAGTTTTTAAAACCCTTATTCACCCCCCCTCTAAGGGCGCCTACCGATCCAACACTGTACCCCTATTTATAGGAGGACAGACGGATGTCGTCACCGCACAAACCGGGATACAATAACCGCCCATAAGATTGCGAGCGGTCTCGCAAAGCAGACCGCCCGAGCTCGGCATAGCTCACAGCTCCTTTATTAAACCTTGCAGTTACAACCAAACCGCCCGGTCACCGTGGTCTCAATAAGCAGACCTCCCGGTCTTATTGCAAAACAAAGAACTCCTTCAGTAACCAGACCGACTAGAATAGTCGTCAAACCGCTCGGTCACTGCAAGAAGGCAGACCAAGAACATCTAGCCTACTTAGGATTAGTCCCCAGACCAACCCGCGCAAGCTGCCTGGACAGAAGTGGCAGTCTCCTAGATCAGACCGCTCAGAACAAACCTGCTGATACAAAACCGATAACAGAACCAACGCAGACCGCGCGGTCTCTGCGTTCTCCAATCCGCGGACCGCCCAGCTCAAATCCACTTCCACTTCAAAATTTTAACTACCCCTTATACTCGGCCGCCCCTTCCTTGCCACCTCCCGCATAATTATTGACGTAAGTAACAGAAATCTCCTCCTACGGGTTGTAGATGATGAAGTTACTTTTAGTATAAATCCCTCGATGCGAAACAATTTAGAGAATGACGATTCGTGTTTTTACTTAGAAGAATGTTTTGAAAATGATTTTTATCCTCTTCCCGAGTTAGTCTCCACATTGAGTAATGATTCCGAGCTCGCCGAGCTCTTTTGTCTAGAAGAAATCTCTCGCTCCACACCACCCGAGCCGTTAGAAAAATTAAAAATTAAAAATTCATATGAAGAGTCACCCGTGTTGGAATTAAAACAACTCCCCCCTCACCTAAAATATCTATTTTTAGAGAAAGTCTATAAGCTACACCTTATTGTATCATCCAAACTGAGCGATTCAGAAATTTTTGAATTGACTCTAGTCTTAAGCAATCACCGTCATGCAATTTTGTGGCAAATTTTGGATATCAAGGGTATTAACCCTTTCTTCTGCACTCACAAAATCTTCCTCGAAGATAATTCCCGCAACACAATCCAACCTTAACGACGACAAAACCCTATTATGAAAGAAGTCGTTAAGGCTAAAGTTATCAAACTCATAGACACGGGGATCATCTACCCAATCTCGGACAGTACTTGGGTTAGCCCAGTACAAGTCGTGCCGAAGAAAGGCAGCGTAACGTTAGTAGCAAATGAAAATAATGAATTGATCCCAACCTATACTGTTACGAGTTGGCGGATGTGCATTGATTATTGAAAACTAAATGATGCCACTCGTAAGGATCACTTCCCATTAACTTTTTATCGATCAAATCTTAGAACGTCTTTCAGGTCACTCCTACTACTGTTTTCTCGATGGTTTGTCGGGATATTTTCAAATCCCTATTTCGTCCGATGACCAAGAAAAAACCACATTCACTTGTCCCTTTGACACCTTCGCTTATCGGAGGAAGCCATTTGGTCTTTGTAACGCGCTTGCTACATTCCAAAGATGTTTGCTGGCGATATTCGATGAGTTAGTAGAGGAAGTGATGGAAGTTTTCATTGACGACATCTCCGTCTTTGACAATTTATTTAAAACTTATTTAAAAAATCTCGAGCGTGTGATACAGCGTTGTGAGGAAACAAATCTAGCTCTTAATTGGGAGAAATGCCATTTTATGGTCAAAGAATGTTAGTTCTTGGCCATAAAATATTGGGAAAAGGGGTCGAGATCGATAGGGACAGGATCAAAGTTATCCAAAAACTCCCCCCTCCAACGAATGTAAAAGCCATTAGAAGTTTCCCAGGCCACGCAGGGTTTTATCGGCGTTTTATACAAATTTTTTCCAAAATCACGAATCCTTTAACGTATCTTCTCGAAAAAGAATCTTCTTTCCTTTTTAACGACGAATGCCATTTGGCCTTTAAACTTATCAAAGAAAAACTTATAAATTCTCCGATTTTAGTTGCCCCGGATTGGTCGCTACCCTTTGAAATTATGTGTGACGTGAGTGATATTGCGGTAGGAGCCGTATTAGGCCAATGGGTGAGCAAGTATTTCCACCCGATATATTATGCCAGCAAAACACTCATGTTAGCACAAGCGAATTACACCACTACTGAGAAGGAGCTTCTAGCGATCGTTTTTGCCTTTGATAAGTTCAGGTCGTACATCACTCTCTCCAAAGAAATCATTTTCACAGATCACTCCGGTCTTAGATATCTTGTAAGTAAATCGGATGCCAAGCCCCATCTTTTGCGATGGATCCTCCTCTTGTAGGAGTTTGATTTAGAGATCCCGGACAAAAGGGGAGCCAAAAACTTGGAGGTCGATAATCTTTCCCGTCTAGAAAATCTCGCCACGGAAGTGTTAGTAGAAGCCGATATTAATAATAAATTCCCTCAAGAGCGCCTCCTTGCTCTCGAAAATTTAAATACATCTTCCACCCCCTGGTTCACATATTTGGCTAGCTATTTAGCAGCCCGGGTCCGGTCAAAAGAATTCTCTAGTCAGCAAAAGAAGATTTAAAGAATTATTTTTGGGAGGACCCCTTTCTATTACGTATCTGCGTGCATTAGGTAGTGAGAAGATGCATCTCGAGTGAGGAAGGTCTAAAAATTTTACGGCATTGTCACAAAGGACCAACTGGTGGTCATTATCAAGCGAACCGAACCACGAGGAAGGCACTGGAGGCGGGCTTTTATTGGCCCATGCTCTTCAAAGTTGCTCACACTCTTGTGAGTACTTGCGATAACTGCCAGCGGTCGGTGAATATCTCCCGTCGGGATGAGATGCTCCAAAATATTTTCTTAGAATGCGATTTTTTTGACCTTTGGGGTATTGACTTCGTTGGTCCTCTTCCTCCTTCCGTTTCAAACAAATATATTCTCATTGCGGTCTACTATGTGTTGAGGTGGGTGGAAGCTCAAGCCCTTGTTGGAACTTGAAGCGCCCTTAGAGGGGGGGGGGGGAGGATGAATAAGGGTTATAGAAAACCATAAATCTGTATAGAAAACTTTTGATATTTTATTTGAATGAGAGTGAATCAAAAGTAAAGAGTAGTAAATTAATTAAAACAAATAAGAAAAGACATGATTATCCTTCCCCGAATATGACCTCAAGCCGCTCTAGCCTTTCTATCCCTTGAGAGGCCTCGAGCACCCCTAGATCTACTCCCTAGACCCAATCGCCAACACGAGGCGAATTCTTCCCTAAGTCCTACCCAGACCTAGTAGCCAACACGAGGCGAATTTACTCCACGATTATAACGAAATACAAAACACAAATAAAAACTCCCTATGAAGAATTCTGGAGATGGCGAAGGCTCGCTGAATATTCTCGAAGTCGAAGCATGCGTTATTCGCATTGAGTAAGCGTTGATCTGATCCTCCTTGAATTCTTCTCTTGAATTTGTGTGGGAGATGATGGTCTGGAAAATACGACTCTCTCAGAGTTTCTAAAGTGCTGGAATAGGACTCTCTTGAATCAGTAGTTGGAGAAGATGAAATCTACCTATTTATAGGACTGGAGGCCGGTGTTAAGTCTAACGCCTAGCGTTGACCCAGTATAGAATTGTTTTGATGGCTCGGATATTCAAAATGGGAAGGAGATTCTGCACTTTAGGAAACATTCATTTTAGGCAACCCTAATGCTGGCATTGAGTCTAACGCTGACATTAGGTCAGATCATTCCTAAAGTGCTCCTGCAATCACAGCCGCTTCCCTCCATGCCATAATCATCATGATGGGAACAAGAGTCAACGAACAACATTATGTCCCAACACCTGGTGTTAGACCACATCCCTCTTTTCAGTTTGTGAGCAGTTCTAGACCAATAATGCAACAACCTAGTGTCATATTTGATCAAACTTGCATGCTAAAAACATAATGGCAAACAAGATCAAATACAAGTAGGATTTGTAATTCTCAAATCAAATGAATGCGGAAAACCATGTTCCAACAATGTCCCCTTTTGATAATAACAAATCCAATATAGATAAATCAGATTCATATATAAGACAAGTGTGTTTTTAGAAGGATATATGACGCTAAGCAATATAAAGACAATAATAAGAATTATAGATTGCTTAAGTTGTGCTCCCACTACTTAAGTGCTCCCCCTTAGTGTATGCGCCCATATACTAGATTTATGCTCCCCCTTAATCTAGTGAATCCTACTCCTTTAATCATTAAGATTTATCAATTTATTCTCCCCCTTTTGTTATTAGCAAAAGAGGGTGGAGTTGAAACAAAAACTAGAAGAGAGAAGACAAAAGTTGGGACATAACTAAGAGAGAATTAAGAGTTTTGTTTAAACATAAAGTAAGTCGTGATCAAGCTAAGGGAGAGAGTAGCACAGCGGAAAAAGATATGATAAGCGTGAACGAACAACATTCCATTTTTTTATTTTACCAAAGTAATTCTACCACTTGCTTTTCAAAGTGAATTTTTTACGAAACTTGTTAGAAGAAATGCAATATAGTTTGACAAGCACAAGGGAAGAAAAACCTTAGAAGTAAGCATGATAAAACATGGTAAAAGAAATTCATGATTAAATTAGAAATGCGGAAGAAACAAAACAATATAACTAAGATTAACATTTTTGTAATAGTTTAACCATTCCAACAATATGCCTAGACTCCTCACATTTGAGCATTTAACTTTGAAAATTTTCATAACAAGTAGGAAAGCATGATTTAACATATTCAAAATGATAATAGCTAAAATGTAACCAATTCGTATTTCAAGTAAAGAAAATATTGTAGAAGTCATGCATTGCAATCTAGTGCTTTTACTTGAGTTTTTAGAGAATAATGTAATGTTGCATTAGGATCCAATTCTGATGAGTAGAAGTTTTATGAAAAACAATGAGTGTATATAAGGTGTTTTGATTAAAGTATACAAGTGAAATAATCAAAACAAATGACATATGTAATGAAATAGTTAAAACAATATTAAGATTGTAATCTTATAATTACTTTCACACATTAATTCTAGAATAAAATTTCAAAGCACATAAAAAGGTACAACTATCAAGGTGCTTCACCCACACAATGCTCACTAAGACTTATCAGGGAGCAAAGTATTGCTTGGGGGATCACATAAGCATTTTTATAAAAAAATTTATTTTTAGTGATCCATTATACAAATTGAAGTTATAAAAAGAATATGTTTGAACAAGACACTTTACAATTCTTTCCAAAGTACTCAACCTTATAATGCTCATTAAGACTTATCAGGATGGTGAGTAGTGCTTGGTGGAGTTATCTTTGGCATATTATTTCATTATATTTTTTTTAAGTTTGGGCCAAAGGTTTCCGAATTCACTTGTTGTTTCAAACATTAATAATATTGAAATAACACTTCTATGTGTGCAAGAAAATTTATTGTTTGAAAGATGGTGTAGGTAATTTAGACATACAACTTAATGTGTTAAAATTATTACACTATACAATCATGCAAGACTAAGATTATGAGCACATGTAGATTACCAAAATAGTGAGTATAAGAATCATTGATTAACATAAAACATTACTCATACTTAGAGGCATGCTAGGCAATCATACACAATTTTCTATAGACTATATCATTGCACACAATCAGATTAAGGTCTAGGCATGACAAGATAAAACAATGTTTAGGAAATTTGAAATTAAAATTAGACATTGAGGAAAATCATTAAGTGTATGCCTAAATCAATTTTGATCAATTGAAACAAAATGACTAAGAAGTTTGCTCTTGTTAAGTCTTATAGTCAAACCATAATTTTGTAAATATTTAAAGCAAAATAAATAACAAAAACATATTTTTGATTATTTTGTATTATTTGAATTTTTTTGGAATAAAATTAACAAATTTAAAACAGAATAATTTGAAATAAAAAAAATAAACTGAGAAAATTTATTAAAAAAATTCCATAAATATTATAGAAAAAAACAGAATTTCAATAAGACAAAAAGAGCTATCGCCTGGCGTTAACTACTAAACGCCCAAACATGACACTATTTTTTGAGATTTTTGATTTTTTTTCTTTGGAATAGGGAGTATGTATATAGACCTTCTCAGTGTAGAAATTTCAGAGAATTTGGAGAGGATTATAAGGCTATTTAAGCATATTTTTGGTAGTTTTGAAATGGTTTTTATATTTTATATTTGTTTTTTGATTTTTCTAGTAATGAAAAAGTAAATAAGATGTAAACACAGATATATAATGATATACAAATGGATAGACAAAAAAATTTCAATTATAGAGAGAAAGAAGAGCTAACACCTGGCGTTATACTCAATGTCGGCGTTGAGTCCACTTTATATAAAAGCCTCAAATCTGAGTTTTTTCTTATTCTCTCCATTTCAAGCCATTTCTCTTCCAGTTTCGCCGTCTCCCCTTCTCAGATCAAGGTAAAATCCATATTTTTCTTCTTATATTTTTTGATTAAAACATTTCTCTATCCAAAAATTGTAATCCTTTGAAGTATTGAAGTGTTTTATTATGGTATATGATAGATCTAATATTTTGAGATTTAGCGTTTCTAGTTTCGAGTTGAAGAGTGGGGTTTTTGAGATTCTTCTCAAAGATGAGTTTTTGCTTTAAATTTTTAGTTGTTTTAGTTTTATTAGTGATTTTCCATTTATTCCATACTTTTTACGAAATTTGTCGAGTTTTAAGAGTGACTGAAGGTCAACATTGTATACTAGAGGTGATAGGAAGTTTGACAACATGCGCCTGGCGTTAACATTAATGCCGGACATTACAAAAATGTTTTTGTGTGTTGATTTTCTGTTGTGTCAAAGTGTGCAGGTTATGTCTTCTTCCAATGCACATGGAGTTCATGCTAGAAAGTCTTCTTCTTCCCAAGCAGCACACGAGTCTTATCAATCTTATGCAGGGATTGAAAAAAGTGACTGTTGGTGTAGGCATGGTGTTGCAAATTGACCTCCCCCGTCATGCCCATATTCAGAACCTCCTGGTTGCATCAGGAGTGTTATCAGTGATTACTGACGACTATTTTCCACAGATTTTATTCGGGAATTCTATAACCATTTGTTTGATCTATAAGAAATAGAACTCCATGGTGGATTGATGTCTATGATACAGTTTGTAGTTATCCAAATCACACATGAAGATCTAAGGAATGAGTTTGGGTTAATAAAGAGTGAGAATCATCTAGATGTGGTTGAGAAGTATAGGGCTGAGCGAGACTGAACACCAGTGAATCAGGTTTTGTATGGGAAGGAGACTAGAGAGCAAATTACAGATGTTTCTTCGCTTAGGGAAGAAGCATTCATAATTCAAGATATTTTATGACATATTATAATGTTAAAGTCCGGAGATACAAAGAAGATCACTGCACAACTGAATATTGTTACTTATTATATTATACAGGAAGAAGGTTTTGATGTGGCAGATCTTTTACTCTCACAGATTCGTTATACATTTAAGTTGAAGGATCCAAGAAGGTCTCATCTGAACACACTTCCCTTAGGTGGACTCATACAATGGGTGGTGATGGAGAAGTATGCGTACATAACCAGGAGTAACTATATTAATGATCTTGTCCCTGAGCTTTATTCTACTTCAACCCTTCAAGTTCCTCGGCCACAAGATAGACCATCATCTTCTCGACCACCCCTACGACGAGGAGTCTCACTCGTGAGACAAGTCGGGACCATTAGGAGTCATTTGAGGAATTCAGGGAGAATGCGACATGCCGTTTGTCACGGATCGAGAAGATGGTGCGATATATGATCAGGACCCTGAAGTTGAATCCGACACCGACAGAGGAGGGGGATTGGAACGTTCCCGTAGAGGATCCTCCACGCCACTCGACTCACCGTACATGAAGGTCAAGAGATCGAGGAAGTTCAAGTACTGAGGGGACATATTTTATTAGTGAGAGTAGAGAGTTTTAAGGTGTTTTTCTGTTATGTAATAATATTTCTAATATTTGGATAATTAAGTCTAACGCCCATCGTTAACACTTGCGCCCAGCATTGGTAGTTATCATGATTTTAACCTTTTGCTTATTTTCATCTATTTTGTGAACTGTTTCTTTGCCGCATTTTTGTTTTATTCAGACTTTTATAGTTGTGATTTTAATGCTTTAAAAGGTTTCCACACAATCCTTTGGGAATTTAATCATGTTAAACTATCTATGATCTTTTTATAAGGATATGATCAAAAGAACGGCTTATTTGAAAAATGTAATAGCATACCACTTTGGTTTTAAGTTATTTAATGAATGGTATTGTAAGGATATGATAAAATGGTATTGATAAGTATTGGTATAATGTTTTATTTTATTTAAACTTTTTAATTACGAGTTAAGAATATGCAAACTTTTCTGAAAAGTAAGGTAATGATAGTTTCCTTTGTCGGATATTGCAAGAGTACACATTAGTCTATAGTTAATTTTAACTTTGCGAGACTTTAGTTAGACTTAGCAATTTTAGAGTGGATCTTGGACTTCCCGAGGACTACCCTGTGAAGGGTTCACACCGGTACTAGGAGATGTTATGGGGTGACATCCAAACCTCCCTTTCACAAGATATTTAGTTGTTATTTGTTGCTACACAAACTAAATATGATTTATAGACTCAAAACTTTCGAAAGAGGAAAAAATGAAGTTTATGATTTCATATATTTAAATATATATCTCATAACAAATTTAGAGTTAGATTTATATAGATAGTGTATGATATTTAAAGGCAAAGAATTAAGGAAGATAGTTAGGTCATATGACTTTGAATTTTGAACAATTTGATTTATAAACTAATTAAATTTTAAGAGATAAAATCATACTTCCAATAATATATAAGATGATAAAAAAAACGAATAACAAAAAGGACATTCAAGCATATCATGAAGTAGAAATTTATTTATTTCATTTTTGAAAAGATTTTACTTAATGTATTTATTGATGCCTAATGAATAAGAGATTTAGGTATCCAAAGGAGACCAAGTGTGGTGGTTCCTTTGGGTACCCAAATATAATGTGTAGGTTTGTGGATAGATAGTGATGAATGGGTCCTATTATGTGAAGTTATTATTTCATTTTTAATTTTAGGTCTCCATTCAAACCTTGGTTTAATGTTATTCTTATGCATCAAATTTCCATTATGAATAACTTGAATATTTGGATAAAAATGATTTTTGAATTTATTATTTAAAGGAAATTTTTTTGCATTTAATTTTAGGTTTGAAGAAAAATTATGTTGTAAATGATAATTATGATAGGGATTTGGAGTTTCATTTGCAAGCTTATGTTTTTGTATTTCCTATATTCTGCTTAGATAGATTTTGAAAATTCATATTTAACTTGCCTTTGGAATTTGCTTGATATTTTGAATTTAGGTGTTGAGAAATTTTCTTTATAATTTCTGTTGGAACAACTCTATTACTGATTTGGGCTAGGATTACTATATGTTGACTAGGATTAAGTTGATCCCCATTGTATAGTCTAAGGGTCATAGTTGTAGGCTGATAAGATAGCTAGAACTTAGAATTTCTCTAAGTTTCTGCGTTCGACGAACTCAATACTGGGTTCGACGAACTGCTATCTGTGTTCGACGAACGACCTTCTATCTGCATTCGACGAATGACGTACTCCAGTCTCAGCGTCTCAGCGGTCGACGATCTTCAGTTCTCAGCGGCTCAGCAGCTCAGCGGTCGACGAATTCTTCAGTTCGACGAACTCTATATTGAGATCGACGAACTCCAGTCTGTGTTCGACGAATCTCTATCAGATGTTCAGTTCGATGAACTCTTCCTTCAGGTCGACGAAATCTTATCTCATCTCGACGAATTTTCACTTAGATTATTCAGATCAGTTATTCTATTTCTCTGAACTCAGTTCATCCATCAGATTCAGTTTCATTCTTCATTTGGAGTTATTCTTCCAGATAAGACAAGTTTTATTCTTCCTTAATTTTATTCTCTTTCCAATTCCTTCTCTCTAAATAAAATAGCCATTTGGCTTGTTGGAAAAGGCTATCATTTATTATAGAAAAGGAAAGGAATTACGTTTGGCTGAATTAGTGGAAGTTCCAAGAAAAGATTTGTTGCAGATTATTCTATTCCAATTCAGAGAGATTTTGAAATTCAAAATCAGTCGTCTTCTCAAAATGAAAATAGAATACCAAGACAGACACAGACATACACAGAGATAGAAAATATCAGTGCTTCAGTCTAGAGAAAATATATTAGAATGGAAAAAGAAAAGTTCATCTTCCTCAAGCAGCATCTCATTCTCTGAGAACATCTTCAAGATCATTCTCTCAGTCTTTCTGCTGCAAGTTTCATATCTTCTATAGAGCAACAATAATCTGAGGAACATCTATCTCTCAGATTCACCAGCTTATTAAGGAAGATATTTTGCATTCAAGTGAAAGCTCTATCCTCAAGCTGTCAAGAACTTCAATTAGACAGGGGGAGCTTTACACCATCATCCACTAGAGACTTCTCTCAGATTGTTGACAGAGAAGAACTTCTTAACCTCTCTTATTCCATCTTGTACAGGGTTCTTACTCCCTTCAAAAGTAAACCTCTTGGTGACAGGGCACCTGATCAAAAACCTGTGGTTTGGTTAGATTACCTGATCAAAAGCTCTTTGGTGTGTGGACACCTGATCAAAAATCCCTTGGTGCTAGGGCACCTGATCAAAAATTAGTGGATCCTACCAAGTGTGGTAGAAGAGTAGACGTACCCAGATTTATTGGGGAACTACTATAAAATCCTTGTGTCTTTGTGCCTGTGAATTTCTGTGTTTTGTTGCTGTGCTGATTTGTTTTTATTTAGCTTTTATAAATCACTCAATATACACATATATATATATATCACTAATTTAATTCCGCTATAAAATTAAGGGAAAAAGTTTTAATACTTTATTCACCCCCCCTCTAGAGTAATAATAAGATCTAAACTCTCCTTCAATTGGTATCAAAGCAAGGCTGATTATATTAATCACCTTCAACTGATATTCAATTGCACTTTCAATTGGTATCAAAGAGTAGTTGATTTTTACAGGCTAACACCTGAATCATAAAGATCAATTAGATCTTAATTTATTTTAGAGTTTTCTTTTTCTTAAAAACTCATGGCACAAAACAAAGAATATTCTAGCACAAGACCTCCTATGTGCAATCTCAGTAAGTTTGCACTATGGAAGGCAAGGATTAGGTTGTACATGAATTCTATTGATGATGAAATCTTCAATGTGATTTTGACAGGACCTCCAGCTCCAACAGCAACAACAAATGCTGAAGCACCAGTAAACAACAATGTTGTTCCACCACTTGAGTGGACAGAGGTACATAAAAAGCAAAGAAGTGCAGATGCAAAAGCAATAAACATTCTAGCACAAACAATGCCTGATGACATTTTTAAGAAAGTGGTAGAATGTTCTTCTGCAAGAGAAATATGGATCTCACTCAACAACATGGTTGAAGGATCAGCGGATGAAAGAAAGGATAGAAGATCCCACCTCATTTCTCAATATAAGAATTTCAAAAAGGGAGAATCTAAAAGTGTAGCTGATATGTATAACAGGCTCAGTCTCATAATTAATGAGCTGAAATCTTTGGACAAAGTGATCTTCATCACTGAGATAAATGATAAGATCCTAATGTGCTTCCCCAGCACATGGGACTCTAGGATCTGGCCAATCAAGGAAGCCAGAAGCTTCAATGAGATCTCAACTGAGAGCTTGTTAGGCAAACTAAAATTCTATGAGCAGCTTATCAAAACCAGAGAAGCTGAACAATCTACATCATCTCTAGCATCCAAGAAGGAGAGAAGCATAGCTTTTCAAGATGATGAAGAAGAAAAAGCTCCAAGAGATGAGGAGTTCATGAGCCTTCTAGCCAAAAGGTTCTACAAGATGTCCAAGAAGGATTTCAGAAAGAAGGACTCCAGATCAAGGGAAAAGCCAAGGTATGATAAGTCAAATCCTAAAGAAATTATTTGTTATGGTTGCAGGAAACCTGGACACATTCTGCCAGAATGTCTAGAGAATCAGAAGAAAGAAAAGAGAAAAGAGAAAGAAGACAAGAAGCACTCCAACAAGTCTTCCTCCCACAAGCACAAACACAAGGGAAGAGGATTTGTAGCAAAAACTTGGAGTGAAACTGAATCAGAATCTTCATCAAGTTCTTCTTCTGATGAAGAAGAATCAAAAGAAAAGGACCAGTGTTTAATGGCTATTTATGACTCAAGCTATGAGTCAGATCATGCATCTTCATCTAGTTCCAGTGATGATGAAGATAATGAAGAGGAAAAGAATTTCTGCATGATGGCTATCAATGCCTCAACAAACAACTCAGATGAAGAAGAATCAGGATCAGAAGCTGACAATGACACTGATCAGGTAATTTCTAATTTTGATCTAAATTCAGTTGAATTCAAAGATGAATTCAAATTCTTTGCTTAGACTTAATAAATTCTGAGAAAGAAATAATCTCACTCAGAAATAAGCTAGCTGAAATGAATAAATTAAGTGAAGAGAATGCTAATCTTAAGAAAGATTTGGCCGCCTCCAGAGAACAAATCATTCTCATTGAGAAGAAACTTTCTGAGGCCAAGAAATTTGAAGAATCCCTAAATGGGAGAAGCATCAAACTGATGGACATTACAAGCACAATAAATGCCAGATTAAGTGGAAAACTAGGCTTGGGTGCATCATCAAGTGAGCCACCTCTAATTAAGAAGAACATACTCTCTACACCTATAAAATTCATCATTGATAAAAGCAAAGAGGTTGTAGATGAACATAAATACATTTCAAGCAAGTCTGTAAAGAATAAGGGAATTCAGCAAAATTCAGCGAATGGAGATCGACGAAATCAGATGAATTCATCGAACGGAGATCGACAAACTCTTAAGACAGATTTCCTGTATAGTCATTATTCGAACGACGCTCAACGAAAGCACATCAATTCGTCGAATGGCGATCGCCGAACTCAGCCTAGTTCGTCGAATAGAAGATATACAGAAAATTTAAAAAATTCTTTTTCTTCACATACTTACAATCCTTTCACTGAATGGATAATTCCTCCAAGGAGATATCATCCAAAAGGTTATAAGGACCAGCCTGAAATGTCTTTTATTTCAGAGTTTTGTGGTAATACAAAAGGACCCAAGGTAGTCTGGGTCAAAAACAACAAGTTTATTTTTTCTGTTGTGCAGGTACACAGCTATCCAAGCAAGAATGAACAATAGTATTTGGATAGTGGATGCTCAAAGCACATGACAAGAATCAAGGCCAACCTGAACAACTACAAGGCAAAGCTTCGACCCAAGGTGATCTTTGGAGACTCCAACTGTGGACAAACCAAAGTCTATGGTCAAATCAAAGTTGGAGCGATGACCTTCAAGGAAGTAGCCTATGTCAAGGGTCTGAAGCACAACCTCATCAGCATAAGCCAGTTATGTGATGAAGGTTATCAGGTAACTTTCAATCATTACTTATGTCTTATTACCAATAACAAAAACATTAATGTGTTATCTAGTATTAGACATGGAAATATCTATTTAGTCAACTTTGACTCTGCCAATTCTGACATTTGCTTATTTAATTCTAGAAGTAAAACTAATGAATTATGGAATAAAAGGCTTGGACATATTAACCTTAGAACTATATCTAAGCTTTCTAAGGACAATCTTGTTAGAGGACTCCCATCTGGTTCATACAAGAAGGAAGGACTCTGCAGGGCTTGTCAATTATGTAAGCAAACTAGAAGTAGTTCTAAGTCTTTATCCAAGAGTGATTCACCTAGGATTTTGTATTTACTGTATTTGGACCTTTTTGGACCTACTTCTATACAAAACTTAGGAGGGAAGCATTACTCTTTAGTGATTGTAGATGACTTCTCAAGATTCACTTGGGTGTTCTTTCTTAGGAACAAGTCTGACACCTTCAGTGTTCTGACAGACTTTCTCATGTCCATTAAGATTGAGTACTCTACTATAGTTGCATTGATCAGAAGTGATGATGGCACTGAGTTTGAGTCTCTTCTGATGAGAGAATTCTGTGGAAAAGAAGGGATCAGGCAGTGTTTCTCTGCTGCTAGAACTCCTCAACAAAATGGGGTAGCAGAAAGGAAAAATAGAACCCTTATTGAATCAGCAACTACATTACTTGCTGATGCAAACCAGATGAGTAATTTATTTACTCATCTGTTAGTATAGTATTACTACAATTTTATTATGAAATTATGTTATTTTTATAAATTATATCGTATAAATCTTTCCTATGTTGATTTCATAAGCTAACTTATGTTTATTTTATATTTTCAGGTATTCTAGACATTTGAAGCAAAAAAATGCATTTACACGCCCCAGGTCACGGGCGTGACCCATTGGCATGTAACCTATGAAGTGTTCCAGACAGGTTTCAGCCGCCCCGGAGTAGTTCCATGAAGAATTCGCCAAGTACACGCCCCAGGTCACGGGCGTGACCAAGGGCGTGATATCAGAGTCACGGCCGGAACCCACCACCCTCTGCCAGCACGCCTGCCACGTAATTTTAAAGTTACACGCCCCAGGTCATGGGCGTGACCTGGGGGCGTGACCACTGGATATGAGCAACGTTCGACAAAAACTAAGGAGATCGACGAACTTCGCCCGGCTGCTGCGTTTGACGAAAATAAAGAGATCGACAAAAGTTTAGCTGCGTTTGACAAATATTAAGGCGTTCGACGAATGTCGCCCGGCTGCCACGTTTGACAAAAATTAAGAGATCGACGAAATTCAAACAGCGCCCCTTCCCGCCGAAGCTTCTCGCCAGCAGCACTTAATTGATTTTACACGCCCTAGGTCACGGGCGTGACCAAGGGCGTGACGCGTCTGAAATGCCTGCATTGAAGCCAGACGGCGCCCTTCCCGCACCTAGCCGATCACGCCCCCGACACGCCCTAGTCACGGGCGTGACCAAGGGCGTGTAACACCAAAATTTCAGCTATTTAAGGGGACCTTCTCCAGATATTCAAGGATGAAGTTTTGGAGTTCTAGCTTACTTTCTTGCACTAATTTTAATCTTGTATGTCCTTTTCTTCTAGCACTTTTATTTCCCTAGCTTGTAACTCTCAATTTTCTAGTTGTAATTTCTTTTGCTAATTAATAAAATAGTACTTTTTCTCTAATTTAATCTCAATTTTCATTATGCACTTCTTTCATTTCATTGTTTCCTCCATCTCTATGAGTAGCTAAATTCTATTAGTACTCGACCGAGATGATCCAAGGGAAATATAGTTCTTGATCTAAATTCTAGCTTCTCTTTCTCTTCCTTAGAATACTTTAGATTTATTCTTGAACTTTTATTGGATTGAGGTTATATTGTCGATATATAACTCTCATCTTTGTTTTCGTAATCTAATAATCGAGAGGTTTTGATTTCGAATCGACCATTTCAAGAATAAAGAGAGTTGAATGCATTCCTCAAGTGAGGATGACATAATTCTCCCGGATTAGAGTCAAATCCAATAGAGGGGTTCACTACGATAAGGCGAGATTTAGATTTTGATTCTAGAACGAAAGTTCATTTGATCAACTAAACTCAGTTGAGCGTATCCTCGAGAGAGGTGTGTTCATAAATCGGGAACCTCCACGGTCAAGTATTTTCTCAAGAGATTTAGAAGTTGTTGTTTTATATTTTATTTTCCCAAGATGATTCAAGGTTGAGTACTATCCTTTAACTCATAAATTTAATTAAGCTATTCCTCTTTCTCGCAACCAACCAACTACAAGTTTTATTCGATAAAATAACAGAGATTTTCCGATGTAAGAATACTCAACCGCCCCGAGTCTAATACGACCTTGGTTTTTACAACCTATACTACATTCGATACGGTACACTTATCGTTATCGTTTGCAAGCATAGTTTTGTCCCATCAAGTTTTTGGCGCCGTTGTCGGGGACACGGTTGATATTTCGAAAAAAGAAATATTTATTAGTTTTATCGTTGTCTTTCTTCTCCCCCTTCTCTTTAAATTTAAAAAAAAAAATTAAAAAGCGTAATATAAATTCTCGGAAAGGACGCTTTGGGCTTGAATTCCCATCATAGCCTCTAGTACCTTGCAAACCCTTCACCGGGTAGATCTTGGGAAGTCCGGGACTAATTTAACCCGCTTTTTGAAAAAAATATATAATAAAAATATTTTTTAAATTCCAATTATTTAAGTGAAAGTTGTTTCCTTTTTATTATGAAATTAGTAGAAGCGGTCGTTAAAATTACTGTGCTTCGAAACCAAATTGAACTTTTACAAGCCGCTTGAAGGCGCCAGTTTAGTTGTTATTATTGTGGTGCGCCTCATCAAAGTGAGGAATGTTATTTACATTCATATTCTCAGAATAATTATTATGGAAATAATTATCCTCAATATTATGCAAATAATTTTGATAATAATTATGATCATAATTTTTCATCTTTTAATGAAAATAATTTTTCAAACTTTGATGAAAATATTTTTTCTAATTTTAATGAGAATCATTTTTCGGCATTTAATAATTGTTCTTCTAGATCCGAAGTAGATTATTCCTCGTGCAAAGCTCACCCAGATAGTTCTCGGAGCAATGAAGATAAATCTGTAGACCGAACATTTGTTTTTCTTCTTATACACCGCAGTTTTCGTTCTCTAATTTGGGGGAAATTTCGCAGATCCAAATAGATACTTCCCTCCAAAATTTAGAGGAAAATATTATTTTGTCTAGTGTTTTCTCTAATTTTCACGAGAATAATTTTTCGGCTTCTAATAATTTTTCTTCTAGCCCCGAAGTAGATTATTCTTGGTGGCAAGGTCACCCGGATAGTTTTCGGGGCGATGAAGATAAATCTTTAGATCCGAATTCTTGTTCTTCTTCTTTTGCGCCGCAAATTTCTTTCACTATTTTTGGGGAATCTCCACCGAATCAATTTGATACTACCCCCCAAAATTTAGGGGAAAATTTTATTTCTTCTAGTATTTTTTTTCCATCTTTGGATAATTTAGTTATGGAGAAACATGTGGTTTCATGTAATCCCATAACTTCTTTTACCAAAGAATTTCTTAAAGTTTTGGGCACCCCGGATGAAATAGAAGAAGAACAAGTTTCTTCCCCTACTTTACCCAGATTTCATTTTCTTTGTCATGAATATTCGCGAATTTCTTCTATCAAACGCAAAAATTAAAATGTAGCATAACAAAGCGTCAAAAATTAATTATAAAAAATACTATGAATATATATATATATATATTTTACTATGAATTTATTAATTAAAAATACTATGAATGCTATGAACGCAAGAATTTTCTTAACATTTTTTTTGTTTGATGAGTAATTTATTTACTCATCTGTTATTATAGTATTACTACAATTTTATTATGAAATTATGTTATTTTTATAAATTATATCGTATAAATCTTTCCTATATTGATTTCATAAGCTAACTTATGTTTATTTTATATTTTCAGGTATTCTAGACATTTGAAGCAAAAAAATGCATTTACACGCCCCAGGTCACGGGCTTGACCCATTGGCATGTAACCTATGAAGTGTTCCAGACAGGTTTCAGCCCCGGAGTCGTTCCATGAAGAATTCGCCAAGTACACGCCCCAGGTCACGGGCGTGACCAAGGGCGTGATATCAGAGTCACGGCCGGAACCCACCACCCTCTGCCAGCACGCCTGCCACGTAATTTTAAAGTTACACGCCCCAGGTCATGGGCGTGACCTGGGGGCGTGACCACTGGATATGAGCAACGTTCGACAAAAACTAAGGAGATCGACGAACTTCGCCCGGCTGCTGCGTCTGACGAAAATAAAGAGATCGACAAAAGTTTAGCTGCGTTTGACAAATATTAAGGCGTTTGACGAATGTCGCCCGGCTGCCACGTTTGACAAAAATTAAGAGATCGACGAAATTCAAACAGCGCCCCTTCCCGCCGAAGCTTCTCGCCAGCAGCACTTAATTGATTTTACACGCCCTAGGTCACGGGCGTGACCAAGGGCGTGACGCGTCTGAAATGCCTGCATTGAAGCCAGACGGCGCACTTCCCGCACCTAGCCGATCACGCCCCCGACACGCCCTAGTCACGGGCGTGACCATGGGCGTGTAACACCAAAATTTCAGCTATTTAAGGGGACCTTCTCCAGATATTCAAGGATGAAGTTTTGGAGTTCTAGCTTACTTTCTTGCACTAATTTTAATCTTGTATGTCCTTTTCTTCTAGCACTTTTATTTCCCTAGCTTGTAACTCTCAATTTTCTAGTTGTAATTTCTTTTGCTAATTAATAAAATAGTACTTTTTCTCTAATTTAATCTCAATTTTCATTATGCACTTCTTTCATTTCATTGTTTCCTCCATCTCTATGAGTAGCTAAATTCTATTAGTACTCGACCGAGATGATCCAAGGGAAATATAGTTCTTGATCTAAATTCTAGCTTCTCTTTCTCTTCCTTAGAATACTTTAGATTTATTCTTGAACTTTTATTGGATTGAGGTTATATTGTCGATATATAACTCTCATCTTTGTTTTCGTAATCTAATAATCGAGAGGTTTTGATTTCGAATCGACCATTTCAAGAATAAAGAGAGTTGAATGCATTCCTCAAGTGAGGATGACATAATTCTCCCGGATTAGAGTCAAATCCAATAGAGGGGTTCACTACGATAAGGCGAGATTTAGATTTTGATTCTAGAACGAAAGTTCATTTGATCAACTAAACTCAGTTGAGCGTATCCTCGAGAGAGGTGTGTTCATAAATCGGGAACCTCCACGGTCAAGTATTTTCTCAAGAGATTTAGAAGTTGTTCTTTTATATTTTATTTTCCCAAGATGATTCAAGGTTGAGTACTATCCTTTAACTCATAAATTTAATTAAGCTATTCCTCTTTCTCGCAACCAACCAACTACAAGTTTTATTCGATAAAATAATAGAGATTTTCCGATGTAAGAATACTCAACCGCCCCGAGTCTAATACGACCTTGGTTTTTACAACCTATACAACATTCGATACGGTACACTTATCATTATCGTTTGCAAGTATAGTTTTGTCCCATCAAGTTTTTGGCGCCGTTGTCGGGGACACGGTTGATATTTTGAAAAAAGAAATATTTATTAGTTTTATCGTTGTCTTTCTTCTCCCCCTTCTCTTTAAATTTAAAAAAAAAAATTAAAAAGCGTAATATAAATTCTCGGAAAGGGCGCTTTGGGCTTGAATTCCCATCATAGCCTCTAGTACCTTGCAAACCCTTCACCGGGTAGATCTTGGGAAGTCCGGGACTAATTTAACCCGCTTTTTGAAAAAAATATATAATAAAAATATTTTTTAAATTCCAATTATTTAAGTGAAAGTTGTTTCCTTTTTATTATGAAATTAGTAGAAGCGGTCGTTAAAATTACTGTGCTTCGAAACCAAATTGAACTTTTACAAGCCGCTTGAAGGCGCCAGTTTAGTTGTTATTATTGTGGTGCGCCTCATCAAAGTGAGGAATGTTATTTACATTCATATTCTCAGAATAATTATTATGGAAATAATTATCCTCAATATTATGCAAATAATTTTGATAATAATTATGATCATAATTTTTCATCTTTTAATGAAAATAATTTTTCAAACTTTGATGAAAATATTTTTTCTAATTTTAATGAGAATCATTTTTCGGCATTTAATAATTATTCTTCTAGATCCGAAGTAGATTATTCCTCGTGCAAAGCTCACCCAGATAGTTCTCGGAGCAATGAAGATAAATCTGTAGACCGAACATTTGTTTTTCTTCTTATACACCGCAGTTTTCGTTCTCTAATTTGGGGGAAATTTCGCAGATCCAAATAGATACTTCCCTCCAAAATTTAGAGGAAAATATTATTTTGTCTAGTGTTTTCTCTAATTTTCACGAGAATAATTTTTCGGCTTCTAATAATTTTTCTTCTAGCCCCGAAGTAGATTATTCTTGGTGGCAAGGTCACCCGGATAGTTTTCGGGGCGATGAAGATAAATCTTTAGATCCGAATTCTTGTTCTTCTTCTTTTGCGCCGCAAATTTCTTTCACTATTTTTGGGGAATCTCCACCGAATCAATTTGATACTACCCCCCAAAATTTAGGGGAAAATTTTATTTCTTCTAGTATTTTTTTTCCATCTTTGGATAATTTAGTTATGGAGAAACATGTGGTTTCATGTAATCCCATAACTTCTTTTACCAAAGAATTTCTTAAAGTTTTGTGCACCCCGGATGAAATAGAAGAAGAACAAGTTTCTTCCCCTACTTCACCCAGATTTCATTTTCTTTGTCATGAATATTCGCGAATTTCTTCTATCAAACGCAAAAATTAAAATGTAGCATAGCAAAGCGTCAAAAATTAATTATAAAAAATACTATGAATATATATATATATATATATTTTACTATGAATTTATTAATTAAAAATACTATGAATGCTATGAACGCAAGAATTTTCTTTACATTTTTTTTGTTTGATGAGTAATTTATTTACTCATCTGTTATTATAGTATTACTACAATTTTATTATGAAATTATGTTATTTTTATAAATTATATCGTATAAATCTTTCCTATGTTGATTTCATAAGCTAACTTATGTTTATTTTAGATTTTCAGGTACTCTGGACATTTGGAGCAAAAAAATGCATTTACACGCCCCAGGTCACGGGCGTGACCCATAGGCGTGTAACCTACGAAGTGTTCTAGACAGGTTTCAGCCGCCCCAGAGTCATTCCGTGAAGAATTTGCCAAGTACACGCCCCAGGTCACAGGCGTGACCAAGGGTGTGACATCAGAGTCACGGCCGGAACCCACCACCCTCTGCCAGCACGCCTGCCACGTAATTTTAAAGTTACACGCCCCAGGTCACGGGCGTGACCTGGGGGCGTGACCACTGGATATGAGCAGCGTTCGACAAAAACTAAGGAGTTCGACGAACTTCGCCCGGCTGCAGTGTTCGATGAAAATAAAGAGATCGACAAATGTTTAGCTGCATTCGACAAATATTGAGGCGTTCAACAAATGTCGCCCGGCTGCCGCGTTCGACGAAAATGAAGAGATCGACGAAATTCAAACAGCTTGCCTTCCCGCCGAAGCTTCCCGCCAGCAGCACTTAATTGAGTTTACACGCCCTAGGTCACGGGCGTGACCAAGGGCGTGACGCATCCGAAACGCCTGCATTGAAGCCAGACGGTGCCCTTCCCGCACCCAGCCGATCACGCCCCCGACACGCCTGGGTCATGGGCGTGTAACACCAAAATTTCAGCTATTTAAGGGGACCTTCTCCAGATGTTCAAGGACGAAGTTTTGGTGTTCTAGCTTACTTTCTTGCACTAGTTTTAATCTTGTATGTCCTTTTCTTCTAGCACTTTTATTTCCCAAGCTTGTAACTCTCAATTTTCTAGTTGTAATTTCTTATGCTAATTAATGAAATAATACTTTTTCTCTTATTTTACTCTCAACTTTTATTGTGCACTTCTTTCATTTCATTGTTTCCTCCATCTCTATGAGTAGCTAAATTCTATTACTACTCGACCAAGATGATCCAAGGGAAATATAGTTCTTGATCTAAATTCCAGCTTCTCTTTCTCTTCCTTAGAATACTTTAGATTTATTCTTGAACTTTTATTGGATTGGGGTTATATTGTCTATATATAACTCTCATCTTTGTTTTCGTAATCTAATAATCGAGAGGTTTTGATTTCGAATCGATCATTTCAAGAATAAAGAGAGTTGAATGCATTCCTCAAGCGAGGATGACATAATTCTCCTTAATTAGAGTCAAATCCAATAGAGGGGTTCACTATGATAAGGCGAGTTTTAGATTTTGATTCTATAACGAAAGTTCGTTTGATCAACTAAACTCAGTTGAGCGTATCCTCGAGAGAGGTGTGTTCATAAATCGGGAACCTCCACGGTCAAGTATTTTCTCAAGAGATTTAGAAGTTGTTCTTTTATATTTTATTTTCCCAAGGTGATTCAAGGTTGAGTACTCTACTTTAACTCATCAATTTAATTAAGCTATTCCTCTTTCTCGCAACCAACCAACCACAAGTTTTCTTCGATAAAATAATAGAGATTTTCTGAAGTAAGAATACTCAACCGCCCCGAGTCTAATACGACCTTGGTTTTTACAACCTATACTACATTCTATACGGTACACTTGCCGTTATCGTTTGCAAGTATAGTTTTGCCCCCATCAAGTTTTTGCAAAAACTTGATGCGCAAAACTATATCCGCAAATGATAACGGCAAGTGTGCCTTATCGAATGTTGTATAGGTTATAAAAACCAAGGTCGTATTAGAATCGGGGCGGTTGAGTACTCTTACTTCGGAAAATCTCTATTATTTTATCAAATATAAATTGAGTTGTGGTTGCGAATAGTAAAAACTAGAAGAGATGCTAACGGAATTAAATCGATGGTTTAAGAGCTAGCACCTGATCTTTGAATCACCTCAGAAATAGAGAATATTGAAATGAGAGCGGAATGCAATTCTCTTATTGAAGAGGCTTTGACCATGGAGGTTCCCAAAACATGAACTCCCCTCTTTCGAGGTTTAGGTTCAACTAAGCTTAGGTGTATCGACCAAACTTTCATTCCCAAATCGCATCGCCTAAGACTTGCCTTAGGTTGTGAGCCTCACTATTGGATTTTACTCCAATCCGGAAGAGTTACGTCGTCCTCTCTCGAGGGTTACGTTCTACTCCTTTTAGCAATAAGCGATCAATTCATCTTACGAGCCTCTCGGCTAACTAAAGAAGGAAAATAATATGAAGACTATATATTAATGATATAGCCTCATAATAATTTTTTTAGATCAAAGGTAAATCGTAGGCGTTCAACAATTAGAGAAAAAAATAATTTCATAAGTTATAACAATATTATCTCATCCTCGGATCATCACGATCGAGCACCAAATTAAGAAATTAGCCGCTCATGGAGATGGAGAAATTATTATTATAAAACTGAGACATTATGAAATGAACAGCGCGATAAGAGCACCGAATTGAAATATGAATAATTTTCTAAGAGAAATAAAATTAAGATTTTACTGCTAGCGGCCGGAAAAAGTGTTTCAAAATAAAAGTGCGAGTTACACACATAAAATATTAAATTGAAATAGGAGAAGTACACGATTAAATTAGAGAATCAAAAGACGAACAACTTTAACATGAGAAATATATAATAATAATTAAAATATCTAATAAACTATTACTCTTACAAAACAAATATTCAAAAACTTAATGCGCCAAAAATTCTATATATCTTTTTCTCCTTCCCGTGGTAAGCATTTTATAGACTTCTTTGACTTGAAGGAGGCATCTTTGGAGGCGGAATTGGAGGCGGCAACTTTGGAGGTGTTTCAATGGAGCAGGCCGCAGCTGGTTGGAGAGGTGGAATGGCAGCATTGAAGGGGCAGCAGGCGGAAACTCTGGTGGTAGAATGGTTGGGCGAGATCCACGGGTAGGACAGTGGCGGAGGATTGGTGACGTGGACCTCGAGCTGCTGCTGCATGGAGATCACGGTGGATTGCTGACGTGGAGGTAGAGTTAGCTCGGGCAGTTGCATGGAGGAGGTGGCGACCCAGCTAGGTGGCGTTGCTGGAGTTGCATGGAGGTGGCGCACAGGTGGAGGTACTGGCCGGGAGTTGCTTTGACGGTGGTGGCCGGAGCTGGAGCTGCTGCAAGCGTATATGAATATATATATATATGATCGTATGTATATATATATATATAATCATATATAAACATATATATATAAACATATATATATAAACATATATATATAAACATATATATATATATATATAAACATAAACATATGTATATATATATGTAGAGATGTATGACAACTTGCGAGTAATGGACGCGATAGCGGGACTTCGCACATAAATCCCCCTCATGCCTGCCGAATCCCTACAAATATAGATGATATATTAGTTATAACGTACAATATTATTTTTACGAAAATTTATAAAACAACGAACAAAATGCGATAATTTATTTAAATATCTAATAAGATATTAGTCTAAAATGATGACTAAAATATCAGTCATCAAACACCTCCATACTTGAGCTTTTGCTATTCCAGAGCAAAAGAGTGAGGAAAGAATTACAAGACATCGATATTATTTCTAAATAACTAAAATTTTGTTAAACCAAGAGTAAGTTAAAAGTAAATTCTTGGAATTCAAGAATTAAGTCATAAGTTATGGTGATAATTTAAAAAGAAAAATTTGTTTAGCTAACTACTTCTCAAGATAACTATTTAGCAATCGAAATTATAGAAATTTTCAAACAAAATTAGATTGAAATTATAGACACTCTAACATAGAAGAAACTTAAGGAAAAGACACCTACCAAAATATTGCTCTCTTAATAATTTAGTTTAGGACTAGAAACAATGAAATTGGCTAGGGATGGGTTTGACCGAAATGGAAAATGAAGAGATACTTAAATAAAGGTGATGAATTTTATCCTCTAACCTTATTTGAATACGAATTTGTATGTGTAGGAAAATAAGGAATTTTTCCATGCCATATAATCTTTTAAAATTTCTCTTCAACAAAAACCCAAAATGTATATGTTTAAAAGTAATGAATTTTATCCTCTTACTTTATGACATATAATCTTTTAAATGATTTTGGGTGCATATGTTTAGGGGATAATGAATTTTATCCTCTTATTCCCATGACATATGATCTTTTTCTACATTTTTTTTATTTGCCAACAAAGGGTGAGGGGGAAGAAATACTTCTAGTTTATAAATTAAACTATTTTGAGAGCAATTTTTTAGTGGAATGAAATTTCCTAAGATCTTAAAGTTAAAAGAGAATATAATAGAAATCTAGAGATGTTTAGCCAATTTACCACAAAGTGATGCTATTTAAAATTATACAGAGAAGTAGTGCTAAATTAATTCTTTAATCAAATTAAAAACATAAAATGTTTCTTAAAACCAAATTACCTCAAATTTAAATTTAACAAATTCTGATAAAACAAAATATTAGCTAAATTAAAAATGAAAGAATACTTATAATCAAACCTCAAACTAAATTTCTAGAACAATAAAAACAACAAGGCTAGGCATATTTATTATTATTAATTAATTTTTTTATATATATAATATTTCTTGGACTTCCCGAGGGCTACCCGGTGAAGGGTTCGCAAGGTACTAGGAGCTGTGATGGGAGTTCAAGCCCAAAGCGCCCTTTCCAAGAAATTAGATTTTTATAATTTATATATATATATATATTTCAAATAAAAATACTATGAATGCTATGCTACATCTTCATTTTCGTCGAACGCGGCAGCCGGGCGACGTTCGTCTAACGCAGCTAAACTTTCGTCGATCTCTTTATTTTCGTCGATCTCCTTAGTTTTTGGTGCCATTGCCGGGGAGTACGGTTGATATTTTGAAAAACAAAATATCTATTAATTTTATCTTTTCTTTTTTTTTCTTAATTTTAAAGGTGCAACTAAATTCCTCGAAAGGGCGCTTTGGGTTTGAATTCCCATCATAGCCTCTAGTACCTTGCAAACCCTTCACCGGGTAGATCTTGGGAAGTCCAGGACTAATTTTAATTCACCTAAATATAAAAAAAAAATCTTCATAAAAAATATATATTTATATAAGAAAAAAAATTATTATAAAAAAATATAATAAAAATATTTATCTAAAAATTATTTAATTTTCTTTATCTTTTTCACATCTTTTCCTCTATTATTTTTGGTTTATGACCCGAGGAGACTCTTCAGTCAATCTTGAATTTTGTTTTGATCCGGAAATCGAGCGCACCTTGCGGCGTCGTCTCCGATTTAGTGATCTACCAATAATTCAAGAAGAGTCAATCAGAGAAACTAACGAAGGCTTAATGGATAACCCCGACCATAATGAGGCCCCGCTACGGACTATGTCCTATTATGCGAGGCCAAATTGGGAGGGAACACAATCTAGCATTATTCGTCCGGCAGTGGAGAATAATAATTTTGAAATCAAAATGAGTATCATTCAAATGGTACAGCAAACCGTCATCTTTGACGGCCTACCAGATGAAGATCCAAATTTACACTTATTGAATTTTTTGGAAATTTGCGACACATTTAAAATTAATGGCGTCACCGATGACGCCATTCGTTTGCGTTTATTTCCATTTTCTTTGCGGACTAAGGCCAATCAATAGTTGGGATCTCTTCCTAGAGGTTCCATCACTACGTGGGCCGAAATGAGGGAGAAATTTTTAACTAAATATTTCCTCCGGCGAAGTCCGCTAAATTGCGTACGGACATTCTCTCATTTATGCAAATAGAATCGGAGTCTCTCTATGACACATGGGAGCGCTTCAAGGAACTTTTGCGGAGATGTCCTCACCATGCCCTTCCCGTTTGGCAACAAGTTCAGACATTCTACAATGGTTTGAATCTCCAAACAAGGCAGATGATTGATGCAGCCGCGGGGGGGGGGGGGGGGGGGGGGGGGGGGGGGGGGGGGGGGGGGGGGGGGGGGGGCGCTTAATAACAAAACCCCAAAGCTGCTCAAGAGCTTTTTGAAGAGATGGCCATGAATGCTTATCAATGGAATGCGCCACGGTCGCGTCCTAACAAACCGACCGGACTCTTTGAAGTCGAGGCCACCCTGAATTTAGCACATCAAGTAGAATGACTTACTAAGCAAATGGCGGAGATGTCTGCTTCCTCCGCCATTAACGGGGCTAATATTATAATAATAATAATAATGATTATAATAATAATTATAATCAAGAACAAGTAGATTATATGGGGAACTCCTATCGTCCTCCTTATAACCCAAATAATAATCTTCCGAATAGTTATAATCCGGGTTTAAGGAACCACCCAAAGGTTTCATAGAGCAACCCAAATAATGCTCAATGCCCCCACAAGCGAATCCTCCTGGATTCGCTCCACCACCACCAAAGGCCCCTTCACTTGAAGAGGTCTTCACCAAATATGTCGCATATACTGATTCCAACATCCGGAACCTTTCCAAGATGTTCTCCGAACGCCAGCAGGGAGATCTACCGGGCAATACTGAGCCCAATCCACGGGAGAGCGCCAACGCTATAACCCTCCGTAGCGGAAAGGAGGTAACTTCCTCAAATTTGGTCGAGCTAGAGGTAAACGTTTCAACTTCATCTCCGCAAGTTATTTCTTCTTCTACTCTACCTTCTTCTACTTTAGCTCTGCGTATTCTTAAAAGTCCTTCTATTCCTTATCCTTCACAATTTAAAGATGAACGCAATGAGGAGCAATATAAAAAATTTACTGAAATTTTTAAACAAATTCAAATAAACGTACCATTTTTCGAAGCAATCGCCCAAATGCCCAAATACGCAAAATATTTAAAAGACCTACTTTCTAATAACAATAAACTTGAAAATTTTTCGCGTATATCATTAAATGCTGAATGCTCGGCAATTTTATTAAATAAATTACTGCAAAAATTAAATGATCCGGGACGGTTTTCCATCCCGTGCTTGTTCGGTAATTTCTTAATAAAACACGTCTTGGCAGATTTGGGCGCTAGCATAAATTTGATGCCATTTTCATTATTTAAAAAGCTTGGTTTGGGCACCCCAAGCCCAACCAATATAAGCATCCAACTAGCAGACAGATCAATTAAATTCCCGATAGGGGTCATTGAGGATGTGCTTGTCAAGGTTGACAAATTTATCTTCCCTGTAGATTTTGTCATCCTAGACATTGAGGAAGACGCTGAAGTCCCTATTATTCTCGGACGTCCTTTCCTCGCCTTCTCTCGGGCAATTATTGATGTTAGTAATGGCAAACTTCTCCTACGAGTTAGGGATGAAGAAGTAACTTTTAGTATTAACAACTCTATGAGAAATTCTTTTTCTAATGACGACTCTTGCTTTACTTTAGAATCAAATTTTGAAGAGGAAATAACGTCATTTTCTGAATTAATTTCACCTTTATTTGAAAATCCGGAAATTGAAAATTTATTTTGTCTAAATAAATCGGCCGCTCAAATTTGAAGAAGCAAAATTAAATATTTCTAAAATAAAAACATCTTACGAGGAGCCACCGAGTTTGGAACTAAAACAATTGCCGGAATATTTAAAATATATATTTTTAGAAAAAGATTCAAAATTGCCTGTGATTATATCTTCCGCGCTTAACGATTTGGAAATTTCCGAATTAATTAAAATATTAAATAATCACCGCCATGCAATTGCATGGCAAATTTTTGACATCAAGGGGATTAACCCCTCGTTTTGCACGCACAAAATTAATTTAGAAAATAATTCTCGCAGTACTATTCAGCCTCAACGATGGCTTAATCCAAATATGAAGGACGTCATTAAGGCCGAAATAATAAAATTATTAGATGCAGGGATTATTTACCCAATTTCTGATAGCACTTGGGTTAGCCCAGTGCAAGTCGTTCCTAAAAAGGGTGGAATAACGGTAATCACAAATGAAAATAATGAGTTGATCCCGACCCGTACTGTTACGGGTTGGCGAGTATGCATCGATTACAGAAAATTAAATGATGCTACCCGCGAGGATCACTTTCCATTACCCTTTATTGACCAAATCTTAGAACGCTTATCCTGTCACTCACACTACTGTTTTCTCGATGGTCTTTCGGGATATTTTCAAATCCCAATTGCGCCCGAAGACCAAGAGAAAACCACATTCACCTGTCCGTTCGGCACCTTCGCATATTGAAGAATGCCGTTTGGTCTTTGCAATGCGCCGACAACATTTCAACGATGTATGTTGGCAATATTTAAAGAACTGGTAGAAGGCGTCATGGAAATTTTCATGGACGATTTTTCTGTTTTTGGCGATTCATTTAAAAATTGTTTAAATAATCTTGATCGTGTTCTTCAACGCTGCGAAGACACGAATTTGTCACTCAACTGGGAGAAGTGACACTTTATGGTCCAAGAGGGATTAGTCCTTGGGCATAAAATCTCAAATAAGGGGATCGAGGTCGATAGGGCCAAGATCGAGGTCATAGAAAAACTTCCCCCTCCGACTAATATAAAATCTATTAGAAGTTTTCTAGGACATGCGGGCTTTTATAGGCGATTTATTAAAGATTTTTCAAAAATTACAAAACCGCTAACTCATCTTTTAGAAAAGAATCTGCATTTCATTTTGATGATGAATGTTTAAAAGCGTTTAATAAAATTAAAAATGAACTTATCAATTCCCCTATTTTAATCGCGCCAAATTGGTCTCTTCCGTTTGAAATCATGTGCGATGCGAGCGATTTTGCTGTAGGTGCAATTTTAGGCCAACGGGTGAATAAACATTTTCACCCAATTTATTACGCAAGCAAAACGCTAACATACGCACAAGCAAATTATACAGCAACGGAAACAGAATTTTTGGCAATAATTTTTGCGTTTGATAAATTTCGATCATATTTAACGCTTTCAAAGTTATTGTTTTTACAGATCACTCCGCTCTCCGGTATTTACTACAAAAAGGAGATGCAAAGCCTCAACTGCTAAGGTGGATCCTCCTACTACAAGAATTCAATTTGGAGATCCAAGACAAAAGGGGAGAGGAGAATGTTGCGGCCGACCACCTCTCACAGTTGGAGAATCCGGCGGCAGGTGCGCTAGTGGAGGCCAAAATTGATGACAAATTCCCTGAAGAACGCCTCCTCGCCATCGTATAGATAACGACTTCTTCCACCCCTTGGTACGCGGATTTGGCCAACTATTTGGTGGGCCGGGTCCTACCAAAAGATTTTTTAAGTCAGCAAAAGAAGAATTTTTTTTCGGACTTGAAAAATTATTTTTGGGAGGACCCATTTTTATTTCGTTTCTGCGCGGACCAAGTGGTAAGAAGGTGCATTGCGAGCGAGGAAGGCGTCAAAATTTTGCGGCACTGCCACGAAGGACCAACCAGTGGTCACTATCAAGCGAACCAGACCGCAAGGAAGGTGCTAGAGGCGGGCTTCTATTGGCCCTCCTTATTCAAAGATGCTCATAATTTTGTGAGAAATTGTGATCGGTGCCAACGGCTAGGTAACATTTTTAACCGGGACGAAATGCCCCAAAACATTTTTTTTAGAATCTGAAAATTTTGATTTGTGGGGAATTGATTTCGTAGGTCCCTTACCCTCTTCCTGTAATAATAAATATATTCTTGTTGCGGTCGATTACGTGTCTAGGTGGGCGGAAGCACAAGCTTTTCCCACCAACGACGCGAGAGTCGTCATACATTTTAAAAAAAATTTATTTTCACGATTTGGCACACCCCGAGCACTAATTAGTGATCGGGGCACACATTTCTGTAACAACCAACTTGCTAAAATTTTAGCAAAATATGGAGTTACACACAAGCTTTCTACCATCTACCACCCACAAGCAAATGGCCAAGTGGAGGTGGTGAATCGTGAAATTAAAAGAATTTTAGAAAAAACCGTGTCCGTTAATAGAAAAGATTGGGCTTTAAAATTAGACGACGCACTCTTGGCCTATCGGACAGCGTACAAAACCGCCATTGGATGTACGCCGTACCGGTTAGTCTATGGTAAAGCTTGTCATTTGCTGGTTGAATTAGAACACCGTGCTTTTTGGGCGCTAAAATTATTAAATTTGAATTTAGATTTAGCCTCCGAACAAAGAAAACTACAACTTAATGAACTCGAGAATGGCGCGCGAACGCCTATGAAAATAATAAATTTTATAAGGAGCGAACTAAATTCTATCATGATAAAAAAATTAAACATCCAAAAACTTTTTCACCGGGAGATTTTGTCCTACTTTTTAATTCTAGACTTAGGCTTTTTCCGGGGAAATTAAAAACCCGATGGTCCGGTCCCTTCAGAGTAAAAGAAGTTTGGCCATACGAGACCGTGCTTATAGAGCACCCGGAAAAAGGATCTTTTAAAGTTAACGGACAACGTTTGAAATTATACCACCCCGGCGACCCAACAACCGGAAATATCGAAACAATGCACTTAACAAATATTTAAGAAAGCGCCACTTAGTCAAGCTACGTGACGGTAAACAAAGTGCTCTTGGGAGGCAACCCAATGTTAACCTCTATATTTTTCTCTTTCTTTTCTTGTTTGTTTCTCTAATTTAACTCTACAGGTGTTTGACCGGCAACCTCGACTACCATCCAGGGAAGCCCTCTTTACACTTTAGTATTTTATCTTGATTTTTCTTTATTGTCATTTTTTTTAGTTTTATCTTTCATACTTAGTTTTAAACATTGGGGACAATGTTCAATTTTAAGTATGGTGGTGTAGCATAGCTTTCTTTATAGTTTTACTTGAAAACAAAAAAAAACAAAAAAAAATTAAAAAAATTGAAATTAAATTTCTTGGAAAGGACGCTTTGGGCTTGAATTCCCATCATAGCCTCTAGTACCTTGCAAACCCTTCACCGGGTAGATCTTGGGAAGTCCAAGAACTAAAAAAATCTATTAGGAAATGTTCTTTTTATTCATCAAAACGCCCACTTGCTAAATTGTAAGTTCTAAGTAGACTGTTTTTCATATGGACTAAAAATAATTTTGTGCTAGAATAGTTTTTAAAACTTTTGAGTAAAATTGTTTACTCATGTAGTGATCCTAGTCATATGCATGCCTTTGTGTAGTGTTGGTATAAAATTAAATTCTTGGCATAGATCTAAAATTATGTTTTATTAATTTGCGTAGTAATAATTTATTTTACTTTTAAATCGAATCCGGTCTTATCTAAAAGTAGTTTAGGTGAGTGTGTACAAGATTGTTAGAAAGCTATTACTCGATTTAAACAGAAGGGTGTCCTTTCTCGATGTCTAGAACTTGCCCCAAGCTATTTTCGAAACATGTGCATTTTAGACAAATTAACTTTACGGAAATGATTTAGGCCTTTCTTTGGATAATTTGAGCCTTTGCACCCAGCCTAGATTTACTACCATTGTTCACACAAATTTGAGCCTTACACATTTATTTGAACCACCCTCATCATTTCGGCACCAAAGCTAAAAAGCCCAAAACCCAAATGAACACTTGAAATTTTGAGCTAAAATGGAAAAAAATATAAAAAAAAAATGAAAAAGCAATATTTGGGTACGATTCTATGAAAACAAAATATATGGGTATCAATTCAAAAGAAAAGGCAATAATCTCATAATGATATGCGGCCTAAGTACGCACAGGAATACTTGGAATGATCCCAATTATGAAGATTCATGTTATAAATAAAAGAGAATGAGAGTGTTTCCCCTTAGAAAAATATGAGTATGGGGGTAAAGCTTCATTATTTTGTGGTAGTCATCATTTTCTTTTAGCTCAAAACTTTTTGTTTAAGTGGAATGCGCCTTCATGTTTATCATTGTTTACCTCACCCTTAAACCCAAGCCTTACAATATACCCTATTTAAGTCCTAAAGATCCATAGAGTTGACTTAGTATGAAGTGCAATGGAGAAGGTGCAAACGGGCAAGCCTATGGCCGTCGACATTGATGGATTTCCTTGGAGGCCACCCCGAGCGTCTACGTCTAGTAATTTAAATCTCAGCAATCACGCTATTTTCTCCCTCTTCATAACTTTTTGATTGACCGTCGACTCGTTTTTAAAATGATGATAAATAATTATAACGCATTTTTGAAGTATTTCATAAATTTGTATTTATGACAAGAACATCTTTTTACTAAAATAATCTACGCATGCCAGCATAATACTTCACATTTTACTCTCTAGTTTTCATAATTCTGTCTTGCATTAATTTTTCTTACCCTTATGAAGAATGGTTTGCTCGGGACGAGCAACGAGCAAGTATGGGGGTGTTTGATGAGTAATTTATTTACTCATCTGTTAGTATAGTATTACTATAATTTTATTATGAAATTATGTTATTTTTATAAATTATATCGTATAAATCTTTCCTATGTTGATTTCATAAGCTAACTTATGTTTATTTTATATTTTCAGGTATTCTGGACATTTGGAGCAAAAAAATGCATTTACACGCCCCAGGTCACGAGCGTGACCCATGGGCGTGTTACCTACGAAGTGTTCCAGACAGGTTTCAGCCGCCCCGAAGTCATTCCGTGAAGAATTCGCCAAGTACACGCCCCAGGTCATGGGCGTGACCAAGGGCGTGACATCCGATTCATGGCCAGAACCCACCACCCTCTGCCAGCACGCTTGCCACATAATTTTAAAGTTACACGCCCCAGGTCACGGGCGTGACCTGGGGGCGTGACCACTGGATATGAGCAGCATTCGACAAAAACTAAGGAGATCGACGAACTTCGCCCGGCTGCTGCGTTCGATGAAAATAAAGAGATCGATGAAAGTTTAGTGGTGTTTGACAAATATTGAGGCATTCGACGAACGTCGCCCGGCTGCCGCGTTCGACGAAAATGAAGAGATCGACAAAATTCAAACAACGCGCCTTCCCGCCGATGCTTCCCGCCAGCAGCACTTAATTGAGTTTACACGCCCTAGGTCACGGGCGTGACCAAGGGCGTGACGCGTCCGAAATGCTTGCATTGAAGCCAGACGGCGCCCTTCCCGCACCCAGCCGATCACGCCCCCCGACACGCCATGGTCACGGGCGTGACCAAGGTCGTGTAACACCAAAATTTTAGCTATTTAAGGGGACCTTCTCCAGATGTTCAAGGACGAAGTTTTGGAGTTCTAGCTTACTTTCTTGCACTAGTTATAATCTTGTATGTCCTTTTCTTCTAGCACTTTTATTTCCCAAGCTTGTAACTCTCAATTTTCTAGTTGTAATTTCTTTTGCTAATTAATAAAATAGTACTTTTTCTCTTATTTTACTCTCAACTTTCATTATGCACTTCTTTCATTTCATTGTTTCCTCCATCTCTATGAGTATCTAAATTCTATTAGTACTCAACCGAGATGATCCAAGGGAAATATAGTTCTTGATCTAAATTCTAGCTTCTCTTTCTCTTCCTTAGAATACTTTAGATTTATTCTTGAACTTTTATTGGATTGAGGTTATATTGTCGATATATAACTCTCATCTTTGTTTTCGTAATCTAATAATCGAGAGGTTTTGATTTCGAATCGATCATTTCAAGAATAAAGAGAGTTGAATGCATTCCTCAAGCGAGGATGACATAATTCTCCCGGATTGGAGTCAAATCCAATAGAGGGATTCACTACGATAAGGCGAGTTTTAGATTTTGATTCTAGAACGAAAGTTCATTTGATCAACTAAACTCAGTTGAGCGTATCCTCGAGAGAGGTGTGTTCATAAATCGGGAACCTCCACAGTCAAGAATTTTCTCAAGAGATTTAGAAGTTGTTCTTTTATATTTTATTTTCCCAAGGTGATTCAAGGTTGAGTACTATCCTTTAACTCATCAATTTAATTAAGCTATTCCTCTTTCTCGCAACCAACCAACCACAAGTTTTATTCGATAAAATAATAGAGATTTTCTGAAGTAAGAATACTCAACCGCCCCGAGTCTAATACGACCTTGGTTTTTACAACCTATACTACATTCGATATGGTACACTTGTCGTTATCGTTTTCAAGCATAGTTTTGCCCCATCAAAACCTGCCACTCTCCTTTTGGGCAGAGGCAGTGAGCACAACTAATTATGTGTTGAACAGAAGCCTTATACATAAGCTTAAGGGCAAGAATCCCTATGAATTACTTAAGAATAAAAGGCCTAAGGTTAACTATTTTATGATTATTGGATGTAAATGCTATGTGCATAACAATGATAAGAAGTATCTCAGGAAGTTTGAAGCAAAAGCTGCTGAAGGCATTTTCCTTGGATATTCTCTTTCTAGTAAGGCATATAGAGTTTACAACAAATCCACTCTTAAGATAGAAGAGTCCATGCATGTATCCTTTGATGAAACTAACATGTTAATTGAGGAGAGGAACACCACCTATACCAAGAAAATTTTGCAGGTACCAGCTCTATGTGAAGAGCTCAATGGATTAGATCTACAGAAAGAAGATTCTACACTTCCATCAACACAAAATCTTGAAGACAGTGAAGAAGAAGATCATCCAGATCTTGCTGATAGCTCAAATCAAGTGACAGCTGAACAAATTCCCCAAGTGGATATCATTGCTGAACCAACTCCAACTGTTGACCACATCACAGTTAGAGATCATCCAATATCACAAGTGATTGGTGATATTTCAGCAGGTGTTCAAATAAGGCATCAACTTCATCAAAATCAAATGCATACTTGTTTCCTATCACAAGTTGAACCTCAAACCATAAAAGATGCAGAACAAGATCCAAATTGCATCCTTGCAATGCAAGAGGAGCTCAACCAATTTGAAAGGAACAAGGTTTGGGATTTGGTTCCAAGAACAAAAGGCCATCCAGTTATTGGCACCAAATGGGTCTTTAGGAACAAGCTTGATGATCAAGTCAATATAGTTAGAAATAAAGCAAGATTGGTAGCTCAAGGATATTCACAGGAAGAAGGCATAGATTATGATTAGACCTTTGCTCCTGTTGCAAGACTCGAAGCTATAAGGATCTTTTTGGCCTTTGCTGCATTCAAGAAATTCAAAGTTTATCAAATGGATGTGAAGAGTGCAATTCTCAATGGAGACATTAAAAAAGAAGAAGTCTATGTAGAACAACCACTAGGTTTCATCTCTCCAACTCACTCCTCCTATGTATTTAAGCTTAATAAATCTCTTTATGGTCTCAAACAAGCTCCCAGAGCATGGTATGAGACCTTAGCTAATTTGAGGCATAGTTGATAAAACCTTATTTTTCAGGATACATAAAAATCAAACTCTACTAGTTCAAATATATGTAGATGATATTATTTTTGGCTCTACTGATTCAAATTTATGTAAAAGATTTTCCAATCTAATGCAATCTAAATTTGAAATGAGTAGTATGGGTGAATTATCATACTTCCTTGGTCTTCAAGTGAAGCAAACTCCCAAAGGCATATTCATATCACAATCTAAGTATGCGAAGGAATAAGTGAAAAGGTTTGGTATGTCTGATGCCTCCACCATGAAAACACCCATGCCCTCAAATGCTGTTGTTGATACTGATGAATCAGGGTAACCTGTTGATCAGAAAGTATATAGAGCAATTGTTGGCTCATTACTTTATTTAACAGCTAGTAGGCCTGATATAATATTTGCTACTTGTATTTGTGCTAGGTTTCAAGTTAACCCCAAAGAATCTCATCTAATTTTACTAAAAAGAATTTTTTGAGGTATATAAAGGGTTGCCCTAATCTAGGACTTTGGTATCCAACAACATCTGAATTTGAATTAACTGGATTCTCAGATTCAGATTATGCTGGATGCAGAGTAGATAGGAAAAGCACATCCAGAACTTGTCAGTTTCTAGGTGATAGGCTTGTGTCTTGGTTTTGTAAGAAACAAACATCTGTGTCCACATCAACAGCTGAAGTTGAATATATAGCTGCAGGAAGTTGCTTCTCACAGATATTGTAGATACAAAATCAGCTCCTAGACTATGGTGTCAACTTAAATAATTCAATTATATCTTGTGACAATACTAGTGCAATATCTATAACACAAAATCCAGTTCTCCATAGTCGGACTAAACACATAGAAATTAGGCACCACTTTATCAGAGATAATGTGGATAAAAATAAAATTTGCCTATAATTCATCTCTACTGATTTGCAAAGAGCTGATATTTTCACCAAACCCCTGGATGAAAAGAAAAATATTTTCTTTATAAATCTGTTAGGAATGATAGATGAAGATTCAATTTGATAAAAATTAAATTTTCTATTTACCCCCTCATTTCGTCGAACGAAGAACGACGAAATGCTATCGTTCGTCGAACGGAGATCGACGATACTGAATAAGTCAGGATCGACAAAGACAAGCGCGATAGTCGAACGGGGATCGACGAAAATTAATTTTTCGTCGAACGCAGTCAGACAAAGCCCTAAGTCTTTTCAACTTCTGATTCTATTAGGTTTAGCCGAACCCTGTTCTACGAAAGTGTGCGCCCTTCTCTGATCTCTTTATAATCAAAGTTTTTATCTTATTTCATCTTTGCACTTACAAAACTTGCTCTTTCCCTCCAGTTCCCTTTGCACTTGATCACTTTTTCTTTTGCAGGTAAAAATGGCAATTTTGGAAGCATTGCTGTCCTCAATGAAGTTCCACGCTGGTTTTGACATTGATTTCAAGTCTTTTGAACATTTTGTCCAAGTCTTCCAGGACATTCTTCACCTCTTTGAAGAACAACAGTTAAAGAAGATCATGACAACTAGAATCAAACTACCAGTCAGTGAAATCAAGGAATGGGCTTATACAGTCAAGCCAGAGGATAATACTCTATCAGGAACAATATCAGGAAATCATGTTATTCTAACCCCAGTAACATTATCTGAGGTTTTTGATTTAGTAAATGGAGATGATGATTTGGAAATCACATCTGCTGAATTTAATGCTGCTTTGGTTAAAATGGGTTATTCTGGTGGAAACCCTAACCATCTTTTAAAGAAAAATTTATCTGTGGAATATAAATTTTTGGCTGATGTAGTAGGCAAGGTTTTGCTAGGGAAAACTTCTGCCCATGACTACATAACAAGGCACCAATTTCTTGTGATGGTGGCCTTGGTTGAGAAAAAGAATATCAATTGGGGAATGATCATCTTTGAGTCAATCAGGAAGAAGATAAGTAAAGTAAATGTTGGTTATGGTAGGATTCTGGGAATCTATCTTGAGGAAAGGCATCCAGACCTCCTGGTCTCTCCAAAAGTTTTTATCAATGCTAGCAAAAGGCTGTCCTCAGCCTTGTTTGGAAGATGGGAAAGAGTCATCCCTAAAAGGACTCCTAGAGCAGAACCTTCAGATATAGCTTCAGAAGACACAAGGACTGTACAAGTCACTCCTCCAACCCTTCAAGAAGCTTCTCCTGTTGTTTCTCCTCCTCCTCTCCCTTCTCCAACTATTATTTCTTCTGAAGAAATTCCTCCTCCCAACTCTCCCATTATCCCTTCATCCTCATTGCCATCTTCTCCTATTCTTCAGTCTCATCAATCTGAAGAACCCTCATCCTTCAATGACATTCCTTCCCCCATCAACATTGATTCTCAATCACCAACTCTTCCACAATCACCTATCCACCAAGATATCTCTCCATCTCACTCACCCATTCATCCACAATCACATATTCATCCTCAATCACCCAATCACTCTCATTGCCCTATTCACTCTCATCCATCTATAACTCATGCTACCAACATATCTTTCCCAAACTCCATTCCATCCTCATCAAACTCTAATCAAGACTTTGTCTACATTGATTTCTCATCTGCTGCTGACCTAATCTATTAGCATCTTGCTCCAAGGCTCAATGATTTACTGGATGCAAAACTTGCTCCAGTTCTTCAAGCTATTGATGATCTCTCTGCCAGGTTAGCTTCCTTCCCTTCACCCTCCTTTACTGTCCCTTCTTCTAGGGGCCTAGCTTCAGGGTTTCCTAAAACTAGGCAGGGGGAGATGTCCGATGAAGAAGCTCCAGCTCTCACAGCTCTCAGTGCAGATGCAGCACAGTCAGTTTCAGAAATGACAGATGAAGTTCTTCCAGCATTAGAAGAAATAAATAATATCTCTATTAATTCATCTATAGATATTACCTATTTGCTTTCCAAGTTTAGTACAATATTTAGTGGTTTGCCAGAGCTTCAAGGTTATTCAAAGGCAATTATTCCTTATTCTGCCCCTATTGATAAAGTTATATTGAAAGAAATTATCAAGAGTTTTGCAGTTCTAGCTCCTCCTGTTTTAGTTGAAAGTCCATCTCCTCCAGTTTCAGTTCTTCCAGTTCAAGCTCCAACTATTGTTGAAAGTCCAGCTCCTCCAGCTCCAGTTAATGCTGAGAAAGATATTTCTGAAACCCTGAAATTGATTGATGCTCTTTATGATAATCCTCCATCATCTGATGACAGTGATGATAATGATAATGATTCTGATGATAGATCATCAAAGAAAAGAAAAGCCAAGCATATGTCAAAGGCTGCTCCTAAACCTCCTAATCCAAATAATGTCATTCCCTACTATATTTTGCATAACATCACTCTAACCAAGGACACTCCAGCTTGGATGAAGATCTCAAGGAATGAAGCAAACAGAAGAAAGAAAATGAAGAAGATTGGTTTTTACTCTGACAAACCTATCAAGTATAACCATCCTCCTCCTCCTCCTCCTCCAGCAGCAGGTGCAGCTGGATCAGCTAAGTTCTCTTCTTCCTCCCAAAGATACTCCTCTCAGCAATCCAAGAGACCAGCTAGTTCTAGTGGTTCTCAAAGTTCTAGGTCTTCAAGACCTCCCTCAAGCTCCTCAAAACCAATATCTTCAGAATACAAGCTTCATATCTCTGATGGCTCAACTCACAGAATCAAAAATCCTTAAGATCTTTCTTTTGCTCAAGACAATATTTCAGAATATAACCCTTCTTCTCCCAATCGTGAAGAAGAAAGAACAGCTTAAATGGCAAGATTCCAAGAATCCATTGCAGTTGCTCAAATCAACAAAGCTAAAGTAGAAGGTAAAGATTACTCCAGGTTCTCAACTATGTCAGAGTTCAGAAAGAAAGAATTTGATGAATACAAATCCAGAAATGTATTCAATGCTGAAGAATACTTGGCAAAGCAGCCAGAAGCTGTGGTTCCTCATGTCAAATCTCAAACCATTCTGGGAGCCCAGGATCTCTATATGAGTAAGAAAGAATCAGAAAACCCAAACAGACAAATCATTTTCGAACCTCCCTCTGCAAAGAAGTAAAAGGTTTAAACTATTTGGTTTTGTTATTATTTTAGTTTTATTGTAATTTTGTTAAACTCAGAGCACTACTTGTTTTATCTGCTGAAATGATTCTCATTCTGACAGATATATGCTCTGCTGTTTTTCTGTTATTTAATATTTGAAATTTGTCAAATAGTATCCTAACCCAATTCGGGGGAGATTGTTGTAACAACCCTATTACTGATTTGGGCTAGGATTACTATGTGTTGACTAGGATTAAGTTGACCCCCATTGTATAGTCTAAGGGTCATAGTTGTTGGCTGATAAGATAGCTAGAACTTAGAATTTCTCTAAGTTTCTGCGTTCGACGAACTCAATACTGGGTTCGACAAACTTCTATCTGCGTTTAACGAACGGCCTTCTCTATGCATTCGACGAATGGCGTGCTACAGTCTCAGCATCTCAGCGGTCGACGATCTTCAGTTCGTAATGGCTCAGCGGCTCAGCGGTCGACGAATTCTTCAGTTCGAGAAACTCTATATTGAGATCGACGAACTCCAGTCTGTGTTCGACGAATCTCTATTAGATGTTCAGTTCAACGAACTCTTCCTTCAAGTCGACGAAATCTTATCTCAGCTCGACAAATTTTCTCTCAGATTGTTCAAATCAGTTCATCCATCAGATTCAGTTTCATTCTTCATTTGGAGTTATTCTTCCAGATAAGACAAGTTTTATTCTTCCTTAATTTTATTCTCTTTCCAATTCCTTCTCTCGAGATAAAATAGCCATTTGGCTTGTTGGAAAAGGATATCATTTATTATGGAAAAGGAAAGGAACTAAGTTTGGCTGAATCAGTGGAAGTTCCAAGAAAAGATTTATTGCAGATTATTCTATTCCTATTTAGAGAGATTTTGAAATTCAAAATCAGTCTTCTTCTCAAAAAGAAAATAGAATACCAAGACAGATACAGACATACATAGAGATAGAAAATATCAGTGCTTCAGTCTAGAGAAAATATTTTAGAAAGGAAAAAGAAAAGTTCATCTTCCTCAAGCAGCATCTCATTCTCTGAGAACATCTTCAAGATCATTCTCTCAGTCTTTCTGCTGCAAGTTTCATATCTTCTATAGAGCAACAATAATCTAAGGAACATCTGTCTCTCATATTCACCAGCTTATCAAGGAAGATATTTTGCATTCAAGTGAAAGCTCCATCCTCAAGCTGTCAAGAACTTCAATTAGACAGGGGGAGCTTTACACCATCATCCACTAGAGTCTTCTCTCAGATTGTTGACAGATAAGAACTTATTAAACTCTCTTATTCCATCTTGTACAGGGTTCTTACTCCCTTCAAAAGTAAACCTCTTGGTGGCAGGGCACCTGAACAAAAACTTGTGGTTTGGTTAGAGTGCCTGATCAAAAGCTCTTTGGTGTGTGGACACCTGGTCAAAAATCCCTTGGTGCTAGGGCACCTGATAAAAAACCTAGTGGATCCTACAAAGTGTGGTAGAAGAGTAGACGTACCCAGATTTATTAGGGAACAACTATAAAATCCTTATGTAATTGTGCTAGTGAATTTCTGTGTTTTGTTGCTGTGCTGATTTGTTTTTATTTAGCTTTTATAAATCACTAAATATACACATATATATATATATATCACTAATTTAATTCCACTATAAAATTAAGGGAAAAAGTTTTAATACTCTATTCACCACCCCCCCCCCCCCCCTCTAGAGTAATATTAAGATCCAAACTCTCCTTCAATTTCCTTAAGCAAGTTAACTTTATTTTCCAATTCATAAATTTTAACTTTGAGATTATGTCTAGATTTATTATAAGCAATTGTGCTATTCTTAAGGGTGGAAACAATAGAGTCAATATGAGTTTGATAGTTATTTCTAAATTCCTCAAATGTTTCATCCATCTCCTAGATTTCAATTTTATAATTTTGGCATCTAGCACAATCACTTTTCTAAGTTGAATTTTCTAAAGACAAATTTTTATTATGTTCTTTTACAAAAACAAGTACCTTTTCAAGCTCCTTGTATTTTTCTTTTAAATCATTCAATTCAATACAGGGTGTAATATTTTCTTTTAAAGAGACATGGGTACAACTAGAAGAATTAGAATATGATTCTGCATTGATTTTTGCTTTTAAACCTTTATTTTCTAAGCAAAATTTCTCATTAGCAATTTTCAATGTCTTCATTTTAGGTTTTGCACTTTGTAGTAGATATAATGCGTAAATGGAATTTGTCACAAAAAAGAAGAATTTGATATCCTTATATTGCTATCAGAAGAGCCAAGATTTGAACAAGTAGTTCCTTTGACATCTTTTTGGCACTCCTTTTCCAAGATAAGATTTCTTCTTCTCTTACACTTAATGTGCACTCCATTGATTCATCATGAGAGGAGCTTTCTTGAACACCTGTGCAAGCTTGTATATTCTCCAATTCTTGTGTTTGTTTCATATCTGTAGGTGGAGAATCTTGCATTTTTTTCAAGAAATTTCCATACTTTGTATGCACTAGAAAAACAATATATTAATTTGAAAATTTCTTGAGATTAAGCACAAAAGATACTGTTTAAAGCCTTTGCATTTAGGTGACGTTCTTTTTTATTTGTTTCATCCGCTGGTCTTATTATTCCAATATTCCAGGCTTCGATATCTAAAGTTTTAATTAAATTTTCCATCAAAAATTTCCACCCTGTATAATTTCTCCCTTCGAATAAAGGTGGTGCAAGAGATTTTTCTTCTTCATAAAAATTTCCCCACTAATAGAAGCGAGATCATGATGCGCCATTATTCCCAGTTGTTAAGCCGATTTGGAATAACCTAGCTTTGATACCACTTGTTGGATCTTGAGGCACCCTTAGAGGGGGGGTGAATAAGGGTTTTAGAAAACTTTAAATCTTTATAGAAAAATTTTGATATTTTATTTGAATGAGAGTGAATCAAAAGTAAAGAGTTGTAAATTAAATAAGAAAAGACGTGATTATCATATATAATATTTGATTATAAAATGTGATTTCAATGATGTTAGAAATCGAAGGTGAAATATGAAATATTCTTTTTATTTTCTATACCGACTCTTCTCACCAATAATCAGTTGGCTTTAGCCTATCCTTCACCGAATACGGCTTCAAGCCGCTCTAGCCTTTCTATCCCCTGAGAGGCTCCCTAGATCTACTCCCTAGACCCAGTCACCAACACGAGGCAAATTCCTCCCTAAGTCCTACCCAGACCTAGTCGCCAACACGAGGCAAATTTACTCCATGATTATAATGAAAGAGTTACAAAACAAAATACAAAACACAAATAAAAACTCCCTATGAAGAATTCTGGAGATGGCGAAGGCTTGCTGAATATTCTCAAAGTCAAAGCGTGCGTTCTTTGCGTTGAGTAAGCATTGATCCGATCCTCCTTTAATTATTCTCTCGAATTTGGGTGGGAGATGTTGGTCTGGAAAATACAACCCTCTCAGAGTTTCTGAAGTGTTGGAATAGGGCTCTCTTCATTCAGTAGTTGGAGAAGATGAAATCCACCTATTTATAGGACTAGATGCTAACATTGGCGTTAAGTCTAACGCCTGATGTTGACCCAGTATAGAATTGTTTTGAAGGCTCGGATCTTCAAAACGGGAAGGAGATTCTGCACTTTAGGAAACATTCATTTTAGGCAACCCTAATGCTGACATTGAATCTAACATTGGCGTTAGGTCCGGTCATTCCTAAAGTGCTCCTGCAATCACGACTGCTTCCCTCCTTGCAATAATCATCATGATGGGAACGAGAGTCAACGCCCAACGTTAAGTCCTAACGCCTGGCGTTAGACCACATCCCTCTTTTCAGTTTGTGAGCAGGTCCAGACCAATAATGCAGCAACCTAGTGTCGTATCTGTTCAAACGTGCATGCTAAAATACAATGGAAAATAAGATCCAATACAAATAGGATTTGTTATTCTCAAATCAAAGGAATGCGAAAAACCATGTTCCAACAACTTTCCCCACCAACGATGCGAGAGTCGTCGTAAATTTCTTAAAAAATTATTCTCTCGATTTGGCGCTCCGTGCGCTATAGTTAGTGATCGGGGTACCCATTTTTGCAATAGCCAATTCATGAAAATCTTAGCAAAATATGGTGTCACGCACAAACTATCCACTGCTTAACACCCACAAATGAGCGGCCAAGTCAAAGTCGTGAATAGAGAATTAAAGCGATTTTTAGAAAAAATAGTTTCTATTAATCGGAAGGATTGGGCGCTTAAGCTCCATGATGCGCTATGGGCCTATCAAATGGCGTACAAGACCGTTATCGGTTGTACACCGTATCGATTGGTGTATGGCAAGGCTTGCCACCTTCCGGTCGAATTAGAACACCATGCATTTTGGGCGCTTAAATTTTTAAACCTCGATTCTACGTTAGCGGCCGAGCAAAGAAAGTTTCAAATGAATGAGCTAGATAAGTGGAGAGCGAATGCATATGAGAATAACAAATTCTATAAGGAGCGAACAAAGTTTTATCACGATAAACATATAAAAATTCCAAATTCTTTTTCGCCGGGCGATCTTGTCCTCCTTTATAATTCTCGTTTACGCCTTTTTCTGGGAAAGCTAAAATTTCGATGGTCCGGACCCTTTATCGTTAAAGAGGCTTGGTCCTATGGGACAGTTCTAATTTCCCACCTGGAAAAAGGTTCCTTCAAAGTAAATGGTTATCGTCTTAAGTTGTATCTTCCAAGGGATTCGTTTAACGAAAAGAGTGAATCAATATTACTTCCACCAATAATGTGAACACCAATTGGGTCAAGCTATGCGACCTTAAACAAAGCGCTTTTGGGAGGCACCCCAAAGTTATCTTTTTATTATTTTCTCTTATTTTTGTAGGTATCCGCTGCTTCCCCGCATCTTCATAGCCAGGGAAGCCCTTTTTCTCTCTTCTCCTTCTTGTTTTAGCTTGCTTTTCTTTTTTGTTTGTTTTTGCCTTCTATTTCTTCATACTTAGTTTTAAACATTGGGGACAATGTTTAACTTTAAGTATGGGGGTGTAAATAGTTCCTAAAAAAGTGTAGTTTTAATTTTAGAAAACTTTTAAAAAAAAAATTTATTTTTTGATCGCTCATTTTATTCAAGTACTTTTCAAACCCAAAAAAAATTAGAAAATTAAAAATTTAAATCTTGGAAAGGGATGTTTGGGCTATCATCCCTTCACCCCTCCTAGTACCATTAAGAACCCTTCATAGGGTATACCTAGGGAAGTCCAAGAGTTAACACAAATTGTTAGGTTTAAAACTAGTTTCCTTTCTTTCATAATCAAAAATCCCCAAAAAAGATAATATAAAAAATTCAAAAAAATATATGAAAAACTTAGAACAATAAACCAAAAATTTTATAAACCCCATACTTGTTGTTTTTTGTGATTTATTAGAAATTTAGTTGATAATATTGATAAGCATTTTTATGTTTTTAATTGGATAAAATTTTATTTATCATAGTTTGTTAAATCTAAATTTTAGGTAATCTTATTTTATGAATCATTTTATGATTTGAGCTTGATTAGAGAATTTTTTTAGCATGACTTCTCTTTTTAATTTAAATGGCTTCGTATTGTAGTAAATTTGCTAAACTTCTTTAGATTTCTATTACATTTGCTTCTAGATTTTTTAGATCTTAGGAATTTTAAATTTACTAGAATTTGCTCTCAATATAATTTAATTTATAAGCTAGAAATTTTTTCTACCCACCTCTTTTGATGGCATAAAGAAAAAAGTGTTTTAAAAGATCATATGTCATGGGAATAAGAGGATCAAATTCATTATTCCCTAAACATATGCACCCAAAATCATTTAAAAGATTATATGGCATGGAGTAAGAGGGTAAAATTCATTACTCCTAAACATATACATTTTGGATATTTTTTAGAAGAGAATTTCAAAAGATTATATGGCATGGAGTAAGAGGATAAAATTCATTACTCCTAAACATATACAAAAAAAAGTAAGGTGGGAGGATAAAATTCATCACCTCCTTTCTAATATCTCTTCTTATGACAAGCTTTGTAAACCTCCCCTTAGCCAATATCTTTGATCTAGATTTAATTTAAGTTATGGAGAGAGCAATATTTAGTAGGTTATTTTTCCTTAAAGTTTCTTTTAATATAAAGTTCTTATAATTTTAATCTATTTTAATTTTATAATTTCTACAATGTTGTTTGCTAATTAATTATCTTGAGAAGTCCTTGCCTAAACACTTCCTCTCTTTTCAAATCATCATCATAATTTAGGACTTAATTCCTCCTAGACTTTATTCCTAACCTAACTTTTGATCCAAATGAAATTTTAGATTATAATTAAAAATTATATGAATGTCTTATGAATTATGCCTTATACTTTTACTCCGGAATAACAAAACCTCAAGTATGGGGTATTTGATAAGTAGTTTTTATATGACCTTTTTAGTATAAATTTTAGTAATTATTTAATATGAAATTTTCTTTTTCATGTCAATTTTAGCTTATAAATAGTTCTTTAATAAAATTTGTTTTTAATTTAGTTTATTTGCATTTTTGCAGAATTTTGGGACAAGTTTGGGAAAATTTGCATTACACGCCCTAGGTCACGCTCGTGACCAAGGGCGTATAATCATAAGATCATCCAAAATTGATGCCGCGTAATTTGAGCTCGTCCACAATAAGTCACGCCCTCGGTCACGCCCGTGACCCAGGGCATGTAAACTTAAAAAGATGCTCCCAGCGCTGTCGTCGAGTCCTGGAGATGCCATCAAGAAGTCAACTCATATCACAACCATGACCCATTTGTCACGACCATGACTTTTCTGAGTGATCCCTACTTGTCACCGCGCTGCAGTAAAGCCCATGCTGCATTAAATGAAGCCATCACATGTCACGCCCGTGACCCAAATGTCATGACCATGACTTGTCCTTTCTCTCTGCGCCGCCACACAATACCCACGTCGCTGTCCCAGCTGAGATGAATAGTGGTTACATGCCCTTGGTCATGCCTGTGACCGAGGGCGTGTAACTTGAATTTTTTTTCCTAAAAATTCCAGAGGTCTCCTTGTGTCCAGGATTCAGAAATTTGGAAAGGGGTAGGAGCTGCAAGAGCTCTTAATTATTGTTTTCATGTTTCTTAATTTCATGTTCTCTCTTTCTCTCCTCCTTGCAAGTGTGGTTCCAATTTAGATTTCATGCAATAGATTTTATGAACTTGTAATCTTTTCTTGATAGTGCTGTAACCTTTCTTTAAGGCTTGTAATAGTTTTTATTTTAAAAAAAATCTATTTTTGCTCTCTTTCATTCTCTCTTTGTACTTTAGTTAATTTCTCCTTAATGCACTTTTATTTTTCTCTCTTTTTCCCCTCCACCATGATTAAATAACTCTCATTAGTGCTCGATTGAAATGATCCGAGGAAGAGATAATCAAGTTATGATTTTCTAAAGCTCTCTTTTTCCATTTTTGTAAACACTTGATTTAATCTTGATTTTTAATTAGCGAGACCATATATTTCATATATGGTTCTCGTTTAAGTTTTCATACTTAGCTAGCTGAGATGCTCAAAGTATGAATCGATTACTCAAGAGTAAAGAGATTTGCATGCACCCTCGAGAGAGGATGACGTAAATCTCCGGGATTGGAGTCAAATCTAATAGAGGGGTTCACAACGTAAAGAAAGTTTTAGGTAATCGATTATTGAATGAGAGTTCGGTTGATTTCTCCTAAACTTAGTGGGGCATTTCCCTCGAGAGAGGCATGTTCGAGCTTCGGGAACCTCCACGGTCAAGTAGTTTACTTAAATGAAATTAGAATTATTTTTGCCTTCTCTTGATTATTCTCACTCCAATGTGACTTTAGATTGAGCACTAATCCTTTTTACCATCGTTTAAAACCTTCTTTAGTTTGCAAATTGTCTCTTTTAGTTAAGTAAAGCAAACCTAAAAAAAATCATTAGATAAGATAATAGTGATCTCCTCAAAGTAGAAGTAATCAACGTGCCCCGAGGAATACGACCTTAGTATTTTCAAAATATCCTATATAATAGACGATAAGGTACACTTGCCTTCATCAGATATAGTTTGGAAAACATCATCAATCTCTTCGCTTTTTCTTAAATCCAAATCTCTAAGTTAGAAGTTCTTTTTTTTTGTATCACCGATCCTGCTGGTAATTCAAACGTTCAAGCCAATCGTGATGCATATAGTAATAGAAGGAAATAAAGAGCAAGTCCACAAAATCACGTCATAGATATATATAATCAAGTGTTAGAGTCCACAAATGAGATAAAAAGAGATAAATGAATGAAAGGGCTTAAGCCCGGTACATCAAATCCTCACTACAAGACGCTCGTGGATGTTAAGCTAATCCTCACTCTTCACTCACTAGTGTGGCTGCTGCTGCTAGTGCTGGCCAGGGCTGGATCACCTCATCATGCTTGTCCCTCTTGGTGTGCTGGTTCTGCTGCTCCTGGTGCTCCTGTTTATTATGCCACATCCGACCGTTAGTCAAAAAGACTAAGCTGTTTCTTCATCCCCTCTCCCGGTGACTCCTAGGCCCGGGCAAGAGGATGGATAAAGAAAGGACATCAAGCAGAAAGAAATCAAGCAGGTGACAACGGCCCTAACTAGCAGGTAGTATGTACAAGTATGCAAATAAAGGAACATGAGCCTACTTTAACCATTCTACTATAATCTACAAGTAAGTAAATAAAGGAGCAGTAAGTAAAGAGAGAAAACATCTAACTACCAGCATAAAAATAACTTAACTTATATCAATACCCATACAAATATATAAGTTATGGGTCATTCTAACATAGTAAACCCATGGTATAAAAGATCCTATACTAGTTTATATGATGAGTGTCTTTTTGTATGCAATGATGCATACGTTGTGCGGTGCAATGATTATGCTGCGACTTCACACACATGCAACTCACATGCTCGACTCTGTATGTACAGTCCTTTCAGTTCCCATTTATTGGAGTTAGCTAACCTCTCGGACACCCCCTGTCATAGTCAAACCATGGCAGAGTAGGTGATGTCTCCTCACCTAGGTGGGTATAACACACTACCAGACCTAGGCACTAACGTACGCAATGGCACCTGTCCTCGGTACTCACGAGTTCCTATGTACTTGAGCATATTTCATATATTACTTTAGGATCCTTTAATAGCTCATTTTCATCTCTTATCGCTCTTCTTTCATTCGATAATAGAATAAAATCTCTGTTTGCAGTCTTATAGTCTATTGAGCAAGATTTAGCTATTTGGTGCTTAGATTAGGCCATTCCTTGCATGAAGGAGATTTCCTCTCCTTCTCTTTTTATTTTGCTTTATGTTTGTATGTGTGTATGCATTGTTCTGGTGTGTTTGGCTGTTTTTCATGAAAGTACATCCTTATGTATAATTTCCGGGGAGTTTTGGTCCCATTTCACATCATTGGCAACTAATTGTGCATTTTTCTTTAGGCACAATCAGTGGATCCTTCACGCATGACCTGTGGTCGTGCACGCTATTTGGCTGGAATTTTCCAGACGATCACACGAGTACTGGCCCTCCTTCGCACACGAGTATGGGATTTCTTCGCACACGACCAGTGGTCGTGCCTTAAAAATCTTCTCGACGCTTTTGGCTTCCACCAGTTTTAGTCGATGCAAGCTTCTTCTTTCATGAGTAGAGGACTTTCCTTCATGCACGACCAGTGGTCGTGCGCCTACCCGTGCGTGTTTAAGACTTTTCTCCACCAGAAAATTTGGTACAGGTTCCTTTGCGCATGAGTACATGACTTTCCCTCATGCACGACCACTAGTCGTGCACCTACTCGTGCTCGTTCAAAATTCTGCGCGGCCTATAAATAGCCTGTTTCGTGATTTCTTCCGTCTGCCCTATTTTTTGTTCAATTTTTCAGCGTCGTTTTGCCATTTTTCGCCCCTTCAATCTAGGGTTTGCCCCTAGGCTCCTCCCCATCACCAAAGCTTCAAAGATCAACACTTCCTCCAAGGATTCAAGCTCTATTGAATGTGATTTAGTGGATTTCAACATGATCGCTACAACACCACTGAGAAGACGATTGAGAGTGTGTGACAACTTCAAGGATCCCAGACAACAGCCAAGGATCGTGCTAGGAGTATTGCTACTCGTTCAATTCTGAGGAAAAGACTCGGACAACGTCTGTATTGCTTTCCTATTTCTCATCCTATTTAAGTTTATTTCTTTTTGGATTTCTTCATATATGTTGTTGGGAATAGTGCCCAACAATGTTCCTGATTTGAAAAAGTGCTCAGGTCAATGATAAAAGCACCGAATATTTGATGTTCTATCTTATATATGAATGCATCGTATAGTTAGTATGTCCAGTGCTTCTCAAATCACTATAAGTCCAAGATTATTGAGAAGGACTGGATGTATCATTGAAAAAGTAGATAAGGCAAATATCTTCGTGTCAACAAGATACACACGACGATATCATTATAAAAACTCAAAGAGAGTATGCTATGGAAAATATAATCATGTCAATAAGGTACACACGACGATATCATTGTGAGAATTCAAAGAAAGTGTGCTAAGGCAAATATCATCATGTCAATAAGGTACACATGACGATATCGTTGTGACAACTCAAAAAGAATCAGCTAAGTCATATATCGTGGTGTCGACAAGATACACACGACAATATCATTGTGAGGACTCAAGAAGAATTAGCTATGTCATATATCATCGAGATAATGTTCATATCGTCAAAATAAACCATGATTTTTGAAAACGCACTGCATGCATTTAATGTCGCCGTCTAAGGGACCAATCATTAGATGCCATTAAGGAATGGGCCTATGACTCTCAAGAGAGCTCAGAATAGACCGTTATACATCCTTGTCATATATAATGATAAGATGTTTTACCCAAGAAGACACGGTACTAACGAATCAAAAGATTATAACGACCATCAGTACGGCTGAAGGAACATTCTGGAGAACAAACTTCTTGCGCTCTCAGTTCTCCAAGGTTCAGTCAGGCACCATCGACTAATAAGTATTATCACAGATTGAAGAAGAGTGTCAAAAAGAAGTCATTGTGCATTAATTTCTAGTTCTTCAAAGCCTTCTCTTTATATCCAGAGGTTGTCTGCTTTAGGCCTCAGAAGACTCTCCAGGCTATTTCTATTAAAATTTCAGAATAAGCAGAAAATGGGAACCAGGTCGCAGGAACACTCTCAACCACACCAAGCACCAGAAATCACAAATAATGAAGGAACAAAAGAAATATTGAATCAACTATCTTTTATACATTGCGAGGTATACATGGCGAGATGTGATTTATCAGACGCCAGATGAGAAGAAGAAAACAACAAACAAGAAGTTGGCGGTTACAAAACACAACCTGCCAAACCGCTCGGCTAACAAAGCTGACTGCGCAAACCGCCAAGTTTCCAACCCATAACTCAACACGCGGTCTGCCCATTATTCCAATGCTCACTCTGTTCGCCCAAGCAAGGCTGCCTGACCGTTGTCACTTCGCCTCTCCTAACCGCGAACAAACTGCTGAAGAACTGAACAGAAAATAGTCCGACAAAGGCAAACTGCCTATCTGCCCGAACTGATCTTTATTGAAAATGCCAAAGAGAAAACTGCCTTGTCGCTAACCGCGACCTCCTGCTACTACCCGCCGCTGACTGCTACCGACTTATCCACTGCTGTCTCCTCCGATCAGATCAGAACCACAAGCAAGCCGCAAAACCTGCGAACACAGTAAAGGCAATCTCAAACAGTGTGAATAGAAAATTCTATCTGCACCAACACACGATCTCTCACTTACTATTCACGTTCAAATTATATCCTCCTTCAGTGGGGGTCCTATTTATAGGCGCGAGAAGGAGTGTTGTCACCGCCCCATACGATAGGTTAACCACCCACAACAGCAGCGGGTAGAACCAACTCGCGCGACTTGCTGAGATAACCCTACAGAATAGTTCGCCGACTTAAGAACAAGCCACGCGGACTACTCGTAAAACTCCAACAATACCAACAGACACCTGCCAACCCCCGAGCAAATAACCTGCCAGAGAAGAAGTAACCATGGTCCTAACCACTCGGTTACAACCAGAACTGACCCCTGATGGCTAACAGAACAAGGCATCCAGCAACTGGTAGTCCGCCAGTCTAATGCGGGAATACAACCCGCGCGATATTCAAGCTAGACTGCCCGACCTCTGCGATTTACCAAACCGACCGGTCTGATGCCCAGACCTCCCGACCTCCACTTCACTCCTCACTTCAACAATTTCAACACTCCCCCTTGAAGTGAGAAGTGGAAGTCAGCCCAAGCAAACCTCGTAGCCGAGTAAATGGTCCCTTCACCAGCAGCTTCGTGAAGATGTCAGTGACATCGACTTCACTCCGCACATGCTCAACCATCAAAGATCCCTCCAGCACCTTCTCCCGAATGAAATGATGCTCGATCTCGATGTTCTTGGTCCATGTGTGACAGACTGGATTATTAACCAGTTTGAGAGCACTCTCATTGTCACCATGCAGCAGAGTAGGACCTCGAACCTCCTTATGGACATCCTCCACCAATATTCTAAGCTAGATGGCTTCTTGAGCTGCCAAGGTAGAAGCCTTGTACTCCACTTCAGTGGTAGAGACGGACATAGAATCTTGCTTCTTGTTGCACCATGAAATAGCCACCGATCCGCATAAGAAAACATAACCAAATGTCGACTTTCGATCATCCGAATCTCCCCCATAATCAGCATCCATGTATCCATGCATACAAAAGCCCGTGTCTCTCCCATAAAGGAGACCTGTTTGTCCGGAAAGCCCGCGACCTCCTCTTGCTGGTCAGATTTTTTGGTCTCAGCGGTCTCACTTTCGGTGACCGCCCAGATCGCCAGCTGCCTCCTCGACTGAAATTTTCTAAGTGCCAAGCGGTCAGAGCAGTGTGAGACCGCCAGCTTAAGCGGTCTGGTCATTTTTCTTTTCCTTGTTATTTGTATCCCATTTCCCTGCCCTGGCTCTCCTGTATCCCGGGCAGCCCGTAGTTTTCAGTTCTGCCCGTTTGGGCAGCCCCCTCGTCTATAAATAGAGGGGTAGGGGTACCAAAAAGAGGACTTTTGCTCCGAGGCTCTAGCTTACAACCTGTGTAAGCGGTCTCATTTCTTCGTGATCGCCCTTTCATGATCGTTTCTCTTTGTTCCAGCATCTTCTGTCTCAGTAGCCTGCACTTCGCAGTTTTCTCCCATCCCCCTTTTTAGTGTGAATTTTGGAGGTACCATTTTTGGCACCAACAGAACGAACACGCGACCTTCAGATTCGAAGTGTCAGGTGAATTTCGTAGACTTTAAAGATGGCTGATCGCCGCAGAGGTCGTCCCCTGCGATCTCCTAGCGTTCCCCCTTCCGATCACAACCTGTTAGAACCGCTTGAGTGCCGCTTCGAGCTTCGAGTTGAGCAGGCTCTCCGCGAGGCCGCCCGAGCTAGGCAGGATGCCGCCGCTGTTCAGCAGGAGATCGCGCGATCTCAGCAAGAGGCCGCCCGAGACCGGCAAGAAGTCGTCCGGACTCAGCAAGAGTCCGCAAAGCAGATTGAGGCCATGAACCAGGTTCTGGCCACGATCTCCCAGAAGATCCTTCCCCAAGCCTCTCAGGTCGCCACTCCTGACCGCATGGTAAGCAGTCACCCGAGCGATCACCCTGTCTTCCAGTCCACAGCTCCTCAGCGATCTCAGCATGAGGAGTTCGCCGCCCGTCGTAATTCTTTCCGAGCCGCAGCCCAGGGGCCTCCGGCTCAGACCTTGAATTTTGAAGAAGGGTTTGCTTACCCTCAAGCTCCTCCTGCTTCCTTTCTCCCTCCTCCGGGACCTTCTAAATTAGGGGAGCCTTCCCCCTTTACTGATGAGATTCGTCGGGATTCTATTCCTTATGGATTCAGAGAGCCCCGCCTTCCTGTGTATACAGGAGAGACAGATCCAATGTGTCATCTTCAAGCCTTCGAGTCTGTTGTTGCCCTCAGGACCATTTTGGATGGAGTGAGGTGCAAGCTGATGGTCACCTCCTTTGATGGGTCGGCCATGGAATGGTTCTATAAGCTGCCTTGTCAGTCTATCTCGAGCTTTGCCGCCCTGATGCAAGAGCTCCTTCTAAGGTTTGCCACCGCGAAGAAAAGGAAGAGTGGTCCTGCGACCCTCTTCAAGATTAAGCAAGGCGACAACGAAACTGCAGCGCATTTTGTTGACCGCTTTCAAAAAGAGATCTTGGGAGTCAGGGATATGGATCCTGAACTCTATATGGTAGCTTTGATCAGTGGCCTGCAGGAAGGCCCTCTGAAGTTTTAAGTCACAACCAAGGAGCCTAGCTCCTATCAGGAGCTGATTAGCATTGCCAATCGCTACATAGAAGGGGAGATCAACAACCCCACCTATGTGAGCAATTTTACCAACAGGGCCACTCAGAAAGGCTCTGCGGGGTTTTATCCGGCTCCGTCTTCCTCGAAGCCTCGACAAGAGCTCCCACCTCCGGCTCCGAGAGGTAAGAATTATCGCAACAATCGTTTCAATTGAGGTAATCAATTTTTCCCTCCTCAGGGTTCATTTCTTCAAACCCCTGCTACCCCTGCTCCGCAAGTCACCCCAGTCCACCAGATCCAGTACGCCCAGCCTCCTCTTCTGCCCATTCCTTCACTCTACAATGAATCCCAAGAGTCTTTTACAGACTTTGGTGTTTCTATGAGTGAAGTGCTCCAAATCCTTCAGAAGCAGCCCTTTTTCAAGAGGCTAGCTCCGTTAAACTCTGATCCGAGGACCAGAAATCCTACTCTCTACTGTGAGTACCATAGAGATAGGGGACATTTGACAGAGGATTGCAGAGCTCTCCGCCTGTTCCTAGAGAAGCTTCTGAAGGAGGGTAAGCTCCGAGATCTCATTCAGAAGAATGATTCTGCCAAAGCCTCAACCTCCAAGGCTAAGGAAGTAGCGGAAGTTCACTGGGCATGCGAAGAAGTGGACGATATTGGCCATCTCGGCAATATCGGCTTTCCCAATGAATGCATGGATGCTAATGACGAGGGTGCCTTAGGTAATCTCTTCTGCATCCACGGGGGTGCAGGTCCGGAGTCTTCAAGAAAGGCAAGTCTGAAGAGGGTTTACCAATCAGAGGTTGCTGCCACCTCTTCAGCCCCGGTCCGGGGAACGGTCACTTTCGGTGATGAAGACCTTCCTCAGAACGCGAATCCCTTTGACGACGCGGTCGTCATTAAAGCTGTAATTGAAAATTACACAGTGGAGAAGATTCTGATAGACACGGGGAGCTCAGTCAACGTGCTCTTCAAACCTGCCTTTGAGGCGTTGAAGACAGGTATACCCCTCCTTTCAAATGAAGGCCCCCTTTATGGTTTTTTAGGAGAAAAGAAAGAAGTAGAAGGGCTCGTCACTCTTTCCGTAATTCTGGGAGGGATAGTGAAACTAGTCAAATTTATAGTCGTTGATGCTCCCAGTAGCTACAACGCCATCTTTGGAAGACCCTTCTTGAATGGATATAAAGCCATTGTCTCCACCTATCATCAAGCGGTGATGTTCGCCTTGAACGGCAAACAACACCGAATCAAGAGCGACCCAAGGAAAGCTAGGGAATGCTACGTAAAGACGGTCAACATGATTGTATCCTCTCCTCCCCAAGAGGTCATGATGGCTGAATCAATCGAAGCTCCTGAACAAATCCAAGCTACAGAAGAAGGTGAGGAGGATGCAAGAGATGAAGTTCGCTTGGAACCTGCCCAAGCAACTCAAGATGTTCAGATCAGCGAGGAAGATGAGAGCAGAAGCCTCTCCATCAACGCTGAATTATCTGAAGCTGACAAGGGTCAGCTCATCTCTTGTCTTCTGCAAAATCTAGATATCTTCGCTTGGTCGGCAGATGACATTCCTGGAGTGGACCCGGATGTTGCTTGCCACCATCTCAATCTTGACCCAAACTTCATCCCGATCCAGCAAAAGAAGAGGTCTGTTGCAACTACTCTAGCACAGCCTATCCGTGAAGAGGTAGAGAAGCTCCTGAAGGCAAAGTTCGTCCAACCCATCCAATACCCAGAATGGGTGTCAAACGTTGTAATGGTAAAGATGTCGGGTGGAAAGTGGAGGATGTGTGTCGACTTTACCAAACTCAATAAAGCTTGCCCCAAGGATTGCTACCCCTTGCCTCGGATAGATTCTTTAGTAGATTCTGCGGTAGGTTATTCTTTTTTGAGCTTTTTAGATGCTTTTTCAGGTTACCATCAAATCAGAATGCATAAACCAGATATACCTCATACTTCATTTATCACAAATGACGGTTGCTTCTGTTATCACGTAATGCCTTTTGGGTTAAAAAATGCTGGAGCAACCTATCAAAAAATGATGGATACAGTTTTCAGGAGTCAAAAGGGAAGAAACCTTGAGGTATATGTTGATGACCTCTTGGTAAAAAGCAAATTATTCTCTTCTCATCTTAGGGACCTCTCGGAAACTTTCGCAACCCTTCGAACTTTTAATATGAGGTTGAATCCGTTGAAGTGTGTTTTCGGGGCGAGTAAAGGAAAATTTCTGGGTCACCTCCTTACTCCAGAAGGGCTGGAACCCAATCCCGACAAAGTAAAAGCTATTCTAGAGATGCCACCTCCCAAGTCCCCCAAAGAAATTCAGCAGCTAGGAGGGTGGATGGCAGGCTTAAGTCGCTTCATCTCCCGATCAGGGGATAAGAGTGCACCTTTCTTTAAGACCCTCCGAGGAGGGAGTAGGTTCGAGTGGACGAAGGAATGTGATGATGCTTTCACTCAGCTTAAAAAGCAATTGACATCAACTCCTTTGCTCCAAAGCCCGTGAGAGGGGGAAAATCATTTTCTATATATGGGAGTTGGAGCCGATGCCATAAGCTCCGTTTTGGTTCGAGAGGAGAAAAAGAAGCAGTTCCCAGTCTATTACGTGAGTCGAATCCTGAAGAATGCAGAGGCTCGCTATCCTATTCTCAAAAAGTTGGCCTTAGTGCTTATAACTTCAGCAAGAGGATTAAGACCATATTTTCAAGCTCATTCGATTCTAGTCGTTACTGATCTTCCATTGAAGAGTGTCTTGGAAAAGCCAGAGCATTCAGGCAGGTTGGCAAAGTGGGCAATAGAGCTCAGTGAGTTTGACATATCTTATGTTCCAAGGATGGCGATCAAAGCTCAAGTTCTAGCAGACTTCATGGTGGATGCCAAAGAAGTTGAGTCGCAGAAGGGGGTCGGAGTGCCCCTTGCCTGGACAATCTTCGTGGATGGAGCCTCAGGAAGAAATTCTTCCGGAGCTGGAGTTGTCTTAATCAACCCAAATGGAGTAAGGCTGGATCAGGCGCTGAAGTTCTATTTTCAAGTAACAAATAATCAGGCGGAATATGAGGCTTTGCTAGCCGGTCTTAAGTTTGCCAGAGAGTTGGGGATTGATGATGTCAAAGTCTTCACAGATTCTTTGGTGATGGCTTCTCAAGTAAATGGAACTTTCGAAACTAGGGATAGTATTTTAAAGCGGTATCTAACTCTGGTAAAAATCGAGGTAGGGAAGTTCAAAAGCTTTACCATCGACCATATTTCAAGGGGTGAGAACGTGGAAGCAGATGAGTTGGCAAAATTTGGACTTCTCTCGGGAGGAACAACTTCGGAATTGTTTCGCCCAGCAATTGAAGAAGGAGAGGTCATGGAGATTGATCAACATTCGTCTTGGATGGATCCATTTGTTCTATATCTTTCAGCTGGAGAGCTCCATTCGTCAATAAAGGATAGGAAAAGGTTTAAACGAAAAGCGGCTAACTATTATCTTGTTGCAGGAGTGCTTTATATAAGAACTTTCCTTTCACCATTAACACGATGTGTTTCGGAGGAGGAGATTCCAACAGTCGTTCAGGAGGTCCATTCTGGAGAATGTGGAAGTCATTCTGGGGCTAGAACTTTGGAGAAAAGAATTCTGAGGCAAGGCTACTTTTGGCCTCAAATGAGGAAGGATGCGGAAAAATTTGCTAAGAAATGTGTAAAGTGCCAGAAGTTTGCTCCTCTCTAAAATCAGCCGGCTCAACAACTCAAGTCAATAGCAACTCCATGGCCGTTTGCAGTTTGGGGAATGGATTTGATTGGGCCTTTCCCTATGGCAAGTGAGCAGCGTCGATATATTATAGTCATGATTGACTATTTCAGCAAATGGATAGAGGCAAAAGCATTGGCCAAAATTACCACTCAAGCCGTGAAGAATTTTATTTGGGGGGGAGATAGTATGTCGGCACGGAATTCCAATGGCAATCATCACGGATAATGGTTCTCAGTTCAATAATTCAACTCTTGTTAATTTCTGTAAGCAAATTGGCATTGAGCTACATTTCGCTTCTGTGCATCATCCTAGAAGCAATGGGCAGGTAGAGGCCGCCAACAAACTCATCATAAATCTTTTGAAAAAGAAGGTAGAAAATGTCAGGGGCAACTGGGTCGAACAACTACCTTCCGTCTTATGGGCCTTGAGGACAACTCCATGTTCTGCTACTGGAGAGACTCCATTCAAATTGTCACACGGTTCCGAAGCCCTTATTCCGGTGGAATTTGAAGTAAAAAGCCCAAGGGTATTATTGGCACAACAGAATCAAATTGATTGGATGGAAGGAAATGATGAGGAGTTAAAATGTAGCCTTGATTTAATTGAAGAGCTGAGAGATACCGCGATCATCAGACAAGAAGAGGTGAAAAGAAGAATGGCGAGGTTGTTCAATAAAAATGTAAGGACCAAAGAATTCGCTCCTGGGGATATAGTCCTGAAGAAGGTAGATGCGGCAGCAAGAGCTGGCTCAGTTGGAAAACTTAACCCAAACTGGGCGGGGCCTTTTGTGGTGAAGAGCGTGCTTAAAAATGGTGCTTACCATCTCCAAACTTATGAAGGAGAAGAATTGCCTCATTCATGGAGCGGAGATGATCTCAAGCTCTTCTTTTCTTAAATGTTCATATCTGATTTACTCATTCTTTTTCTCACTTTTCTTCTTTCAAACGTCACGCAGGAATTATCAAAACATTCGCAAGGCAAGTGATGGATGATAAGTCTTAAAAATAAGTTGTTTTTTGAAAAGCCAAAAACCTGTCAAGTGAGATATCGACGGATCCTACTATCTTCCCCCTCGACTTGTTAGCTCGACGTGTAATTCTGCCGGGACCACAGATATGGGGAGATTTCGAATCTGTCTAGCAGTAGCTCGCCAAGCTCGAGCGGTGGAAGTTTAGGATACCGGGTCCTTGCTGACATCTGGCACACCTCAGCATATCAAGGAGGTCTAGGTGGCTGGCTCAGCTTTGTCATGCATTGAGAAGGACATTGTTACGATCTTAATGATCTTTCAGGGAAAGCAATGTCGGTGTAGCCTCAGCGGCATGACCACACCTGCCCTACCGATCATTTTGGTCTGTAACTTTCGAATACTCGTTGAAGCGTGGTTAGTTAAAGAAGGTCGGAAACATCTATGACCGTCACCTGAACGTAGAAGTATAATCTATCAGGGAAAGCAATGTCGGTATAGCCTTATCGGCATAACCACACCTGCCCTGCGGATCATTTAGAAATTCTCCTTCTCTCCTCTTCCCACTTCCCCTTTTCTACAAGGTCCCATTTATCTCCTAATACTGAGATCGGGCGGTCAGAGGTTTTATGAGACCGCATTTTCTCCTCTCTTCAAAGGGTGATCTACATTATTCATAATTAATGGCTTGATCTTCTCCAGGATCTGGGTGAAAGTGATCGACAATATTGATTTTTTGAAGGGAGTTTGAATCTGCCTTGGTTTGCTGTGATCGGCAGGACTTGGGAAGAAATGATCGTCGGGCAGGACTCTCCAAAGATGATTGAAATTACTACTCAGGAATCTCTTATGTTGATAGAAATCGGTCTGATCATAATAAGATCGCAATCTAGATGTCTCTTGTTATTCAAAACTATATGAGAATGCTCTTAATCCTTCATTTCCCATCAAGTAATAGTTGGGTTTTCTTCAAAGAAGCGGTCTGAGTATATTGAGATCGCCAGATTGATGTTCACGAAGATTTATTATCAAGTTAATATAACCAAGTGTTTTAATTCTCTGGCAAGCGGTCTAATTATGCTGAGATCGCAGAATTGTCATTTTTATGCGAGGTTCAGGATTTCTGTCAAGTTTTCAAATATCATCATGAACTAGAGATCGACGAAACCTAAAGCGTTGAGATCGAGTGCTAAATCTATTTTAAGAAGAACGTGATCGCGTGTGAAAGTAGCTGTAGAAGAAACAGTTTAAGATTAAATTATTTAGAAGCCACAGGAGACCGCCGGTTTATCTCCACCAAGATTTGGTTGTTTGAAATTGCCGGTCGAGTCCTCCATTTCTTCAGTGGTATTCTTTTCAGCAACCTCCAAAAAGGATGGAATTGACAGTTGTCACCCCAAGAAAAGGCTAAGGATAAAACAATAATGCATCAAGAGTATTCTTTCCAACGCTACGAGCGGTCAGAAAGAAGTAAGACCGCACTCTGTCCAACCAATAATATTTACAGATCACAATCTGGTATAATGAAGATCGCTAGTGATGACCGCCAATAAAGAGAGTGCCGTAAGATGTTTTCTTTTCTAGTGTTCGGATTTTCATAAAATAGTACTGGCAATCGGAGGATATCAATTTATACTTATAAAGTAATTATTCAAAAAAATTTTAAGAGATCGATAAAGTTTAAATGCATTGAGATCGAATGCCAATTTCACCTTAAAATGAAGAGACCGCATAAGGTATAAACAGTATAGAAGAAGTATAAAAGCAGAAATCGGATCGCAAGAGGTAAGAAAGACATAACAATACTATTCTTCATATTCATTCAAAATATTTAGGTACATCGGACTGGCCGGTCTCCAAAAAAATAAGAATTACATATTATCTACTCATTTCTTCGATCTCTTGGGAGACCGCTCATCTGAAGAGGAGGACGAGCCAGCCTCGCCAGAAGATTCTTCCGAGCCCTCTCCTGGAACTTTCGACCCAGAGCTTGAGGCCGCTCCTGAGCTCGTATCCTGGTCTTCCAAATATTGGCTGCCGCTCAGCTGGTCTTCATCTTCGATCACGACTTCTTCCTCGTCATCAGCGGTCTCTTCAGTAGTCAAAGATTGTTCAGCAATTCTTCTTGCCGCCTGAGGGAAAAGAGCAGCAAAGGTTGTATCTTTGTACTCCTCAGAAAGACCGCCTCGATTTTGGAGCTCCGTGATTACTTGCTCGGCGGTCTCCCTTACGTGGTGCGCCATTGCTCTCTTAAAATCAGGGTTATGAATGTCTTAGGCCATTTCCTTCGCCCGCTGAAGAAAAGAGATGATCAGATCGCACGGTCTAAACGAGTTCAGGAAAAACATTTAGTAAGAGATATAATACCAGCAGATCTTCATTTTCCTTCAGGACGCTTCGGAGAGTTCGCCCCATATGATGCTGAAGAGTGGCATTCCGAAGGGCCGTTTGAGCACAGATATCCGGAAGCAGGTCGGTCTCAATATAAAAAATCTCAGCCATATTTTTCTTTCCATATAGGGTCGCGGTCACAGTAGTAGCATGGTGGGTCAAATTCCCGCTCCAGAGGGGGAGATCGGTAGAAACCCTCACGGTCTTTCCTTTGGCGCCCCATTTGAGTAAGGGTTTGCCTTTTAAGTCTTTCTGATGGCGCATATAGCCATGCAGAGGAAACGACTCCGCAGCGGTCTTGGAAGAATTACCGGTCTCAGCGGTCAGAAACTTTTCTTCTCTCTTCAGTCTTCTTTCCCTTTGGGTGAGCACTTCTTCAGCAGGTGCTACCGGGTCCTTCGTTGGGATCGCAAAGGATGCTGAAAATAGAAAGTTAAAGAAATAAAGAAAAATGTATAAGCAATACTGGGGGATCGTTGGAAACAACTCACTTTCTTCAGGAGCGATCTCAGCGATCTCAGGCCAGATCGCCAGATAATGAGTGAGATCCAGGCGCTTTCCAGCCAGAAATGTCAGAATCTTTAACTCTTCCTCTGAGATCGATTTGCTATTCTGAAAAATCTTGTCAGGTCGCGGAGAAGGGCGACTCTTGAGACCGCCAAGATCGCCTTCGAACACAAGGAACCTCTCTGTCCAGAAGGGAACCTTGTTTGGAAGATTGAGAACTTTGAACCCTTCAGTCGAAAAGTATATTAACCCTTTAAATTCCTCTTTCTTTTGACCTTCTTTCAGGACCTTGGCTGTGAAGGATGCACGGAAGAGCGCCATCGTGAACTTTATCTTCTCCGATCTCAAGTAGTTTATAAAAACATTAATGAGACCGATCAAGTTCGGCGGCAGCTGGGCGAGTACCAGCCCGTAGTAATCCATGATCTCTAACAACTACCATGGGAGAGGAATTCTCAACCCGCACTCGAAATGATCAATAGGGATGATAAACTTTTTCTCTTCTCCAAAATTGAGCCCTTCAACTTCAGAAGGCGGTCTCACAACGATCTGAGTCTGGATCATATGCCTCTTCAAGAACTCGACATACTCCTCCTTTGAAAGATGACAGGATTTGTGATCGGCTTTGAGGAAAACTAAGGAAGCAGTGGCTCGAGCGGACACCATTCTTGGAGATCGCTGTGACCGGTGCTTAGGGCGCATACAAAAAATATAAAGTAAAATCCAAAAGGGCGGCTATTTAAAGTGAGCGAAGGATGATTTCGTCATCATTACTTTTTCTCAGACCGCCCAGTGAAATCTCTCGGATCGCCAAAGCCTGCAAGGAAGCCAATAAAGTACTGGCATCTTTTCGACCTCAAAAGAGAGAGACCGCAACATTTCAGATCACAGTACAAACAAGCAATACAAAATAAGCAAAAACATCACAGCAGAATAGGAGATCGCAAGCAAAAGGAATTAAAAACGTATTATACAACAATTGTTCATCATATTACAAAATCATATGAAAGTGGAACGTCAAATGTTTATTTCGAATGAGGCCTCTTTCTTCCTACAAAGGCCGCGATGTCTTGCATCTCATTAATTGAGCTGAAGGCTGAAGCAAGACCCGGGTTCGCGTTCATCGCAGCCCAGTGAATCCTTGACATCTCTTTGTCAACTATTTCCATAGGGACAACCATGATCTCGGTGCTCGGCCTCATATCCTAGTGATCGCCAGATGGTCCCGGTCTCATCGACATTCTCGCAGTGCCACCCCTTAGCGCAGCAACCTCGGCAGACAAAGCGGCAGATTTGCCCTTGTAATATTCAACGTCTTTCTCAGATCGATGGAGTGCCTGAGTAAGCTCGCCAATCTTGAGACCGCTCGCCTCTTCCGCTCTTCGGTGTGACTGGATGAGCTCGCCGGCTGGGTCATAGGCTGAACGGAGCTTCTCTTCAAGGCCGCGGATCTGATCATGATAGGCTCGTTCGCAAACCAATATAGACCGAACATCCTCAAACATAGGATTGAGGATATTGGCAAGTTGATCGGAGATCGCAACCCTCTGCGTCGGAAGTTCCCCCTCTTCCATCTCAAGAATATTTTCATCTGCGAACAAAAGAGCAAAGGTTAGTTCAGTTTTCAAAAACTCAGAATAACAGGGTTCGCAAAGAAAGGATACTTGGAAAGGAATCAAGACCGCAGTCATGCATCATATTTTCAATATTAATTGTGATCGTTGGTTCTGCGGTCAGTACGAGGCGGTCTGATCCCCTCAAGCGTTCGAGGTTCATTCTTTCCAATTCTCTCTTTTGTGACCTCTCTCCTTCTTTTCTTCTCCTCTTTAACTCCACATTACTAACGAGGATGTCGTCAGTTTCAATGATAACGACCTCATGTTTTCTTTCCGGAGAATCAGGTCGAACCGTTGGAAGAGGGAGATTTTCTAACGATCTGGCCATGATCAACGCCTTACCAGTTCGCAGAGCGGAAACCGCATTTGCGCGGTCTTCTGCTGCTCGGTTTAGTTCCGCCTCTTGAGCAGCAGAAAGGATTGGAAGACCGCTTGATAGTGCAGCCTTTTCCTTGGCAATCTGCCGGCTTTTTTCTTCTGCCTCCAGTTCGGAAGCCATTCTCTTTTGTTCCTCGACGGCCGATAGGGCCGCCTTTTTCTCTTCTTTCTTTTTCTTCGCAGCGGCCTGGGCTGCCTTCCTCTCTTCGTCTTCTTTCTTTTTCTTTGCAGCGGCTTGGGCTGCCTCCTTTTCTTCTTCTTCTTTCTTTGCAGCGGTCTGGGATGCCATCCTCTCTTCTTCCTTTTTCTTCGCTGCGATCTGAGCCGCCTTCTCTTCTTCCATCTTCTTCTTCTCCTCCTGTTCGGCGGTGATCCTACCTGCTTCCGCCTCTTTTCTTTCCCTCTCTTCTCGATCCCTCCTTCCCTATCTTCTCTTAGCTTCGCTCTAGCAGCGGCGATCTCCTTTTCTTTTTCCAAAATCTCTTTTTCAGCAGTGGCTGCTCTAAGACTCTCCGCCTCAAAAGGGTCAAGCACCTATAAGGAAGAACAAGAAAAATCATTAGAAGAATCTCCTTCAAGGTAGGCGATCAGTTCAGGATCGGCCTCCCTTGAAAAAGCTGAGATCGCTGAAAAAGAAAGGAGATCGGCCGCGTCATTTACCTCCAAAGGAGCATTCTCAGGATCCTTGAGGTCGCCACCTTCGGATTGAGCGATCATCTTAGAGGCGGTCACCCCTTTGACATCGTCATTTTTTGGTTTCTTAGCACTTTGAGTAGAAGGATTTGAATTTTTTCTTTTACTCGCTTTGGAAGAATCCAGAAAATTGCCTAACTGTTGCATAATTTTTTCAGCTTCAGCCTTTTTCTCCCGCAACCCAGCCAGGATAACCTCTGTGGAAGCGGTCTCATTATGCTAAACGGTGGTCAGACCGAGCGCCTCCACAGTTTTCTGGTAATTAAAAGAAATGGAAAAATCAGGAAGGATCAGTTCAGGCCCTGAAGAACTAGACGATAAAACAGCGGCAACGCAATGTAGTGAAACCTCATTTTTGGAAAGAACGGTGATTTTCTCCGGAGAAGGTCGCGCGGTCTCCTTGGACGTGCCCGCCTCCGGTTGAGTCTTAACAACTTTCGCAACCTTTTTCGAAGTAGCGGTCTTCCTCTTCTTCTTCTTTTCAGAGGAGTCCTTTCCCGGAGAGTCGAACGCAGACAGCAATGTTGACATTATAGAGTTCGACTTATCTACTTTTTTAAGACCGCTTGCAAGGTAAGCTCGTTTACTTTTTCAGGAAATTATGGTTTCACAGACCATCGGAGGGGTATTTATAGCCCGGGGGGCATTGATGGCGATCGCGGTCTCAGCGGTCAAAGCTTACATTTTCGAAGTTCCAGGTGCAACTTAAAAATGTGCGGGGATTATGTTTGTCCGGAAAGCCCGCGACCTCCTCTTACTGGTCAGATTTTTCGGTCTCATTGGTCTCACTTTCGGTGACCGCCCAGATCGCCAGCTGCCTCCTCGACTGGAATTTTCTAAGTGCCAAGCGGTCAGAGCAGTGTGAGACCGCCAGCTTAAGCGGTCTGGTCGTTTTTCTTTTCCTTGTTATTTGTATCCCATTTCCCTGCCCTGGCTCTCCTGTATCCCGGGCAGCCCGTAGTTTTCAGTTCTGCCCATTTGGGCAGCCCCCTCGTCTATAAATAGAGGGGTAGGGGTACCAAAAAGAGGACTTTTGCTCCGAGGCTCCAGCTTACAACCTGTGTAAGCGGTCTCATTTCTTCGTGATCACCATTTCGTGATCGTTTCTCTTTGTTCCAGCATCTTCTGTCTCAGTAGCCTGCACTTCGCAGTTTTCTCCCATCCCGCTTTTTAGTGTGAATTTTGGAGGTACCATTTTTGGCACCAACAAGACCCATGTTTGAAGTTGACTTCACATACTTCAGAATACTTCTTGCCTCTACTAAATGAGGTTTCCGAGGTTCTGTCATATATCAACTTAACCTGCCAACTGCACATGCAATATCTGGTCTGGTAATAGTCAGATATATCAGACTCCCAACAAGAGACCAGAACACCAACGGATCAGGAAGAATCCTCCCCTCATCCCGCCGAAGTTTTAGACCAACATCCAGTGGAGTAGAGCTGCTCTTCCCATCCTGCATGCCAAATTGCTTAGCAATTTGCTCCGCATAACCTTTCTGGAAAACAAGCATACCGCTCTCCTCCCACTCCACTTCAAGTCCAAGGAAATGCTGGAGATCACCCAAATCCTTCATCTCAAATTTGATAGCTAGCTCAGCACGGGGCCTAGATACCTCCAATTCAAAATTCCCCGTGACGATCATATCGTCAACATATAGCAGTACCAAGACCCGAAGCTCCCCCTTCTTCTTTACGAATAAGCTCGAATCAGAATCAGAAGCAAAGTATCCGTAGAACTGGAGGTATTCTACGATATTCACATACCACGCCCGAGGTGCCTGCTTCAAGCCATAAAGAGCCTTCTTGAGCTTGCAAACATGTCTTGGGTGCTCTTCGGATACATAACCAGGTGGCTGATCCATGAAGATATCCTTGTCAATCTCGCCGTATAAGAAGGCATTCTTCACGTGGAGTTGAAATCTTCCACCCTTGGCAAGCTGCCAATGCGATCACCACCCAGACCAAAGTCATCTTGGCAATAGGACTAAATGTTTCTTCATAATCCTCCCCATACTTCTGAGAGAAACCTCGAGCTACAAGGTGTAAGACCCCATTTTTTTTCCTTTTACCAAACACCAGGTCTTAGGCCCAGAACCGCCGCTTTGCGGTGATACCTTCACTCAGAAAGGTCGCCACTACAAAACGCCGATCCTGCCGGCCAAATCGATCACAAAGAAAAGTGCATTAAAGAAGACAAGTCCACAGAATCAACATGAAAAATACAAAAATGTCCACATGATATAACTGAATAAAAAGATAACAAGGGTTACAATAAATAAGAAGAAGGAATGGCTCATGCCTAGTACATCATGTCCTCACTACAAGATCACTCGCGGAAGCTAACTACTAATCACTCACTGATCCTGAATCAAGTGCTCCTATAATAGGCTGGCCCGCCTCCATCTGCACCGGCCTCTGGTGCTGCTGCGTCTCCTCGATCTCCTAAAATGATATGGTCCACCGACCGTTAGTCAAAAAGACTACGCCAATCCCCCACCCCTCCCCCGGTGACTCCTAGGCATCGAGCGGAAAGGATGAAGCGGAGGACAACAAGGGGTATAACAAAGAGCAGGTGACAGTGGTACAGGAAATGTTTCTACACTACACATGTGTACATATATAACTGAAGCAGTAAAGGGGCATAGTAAGAGCAGGTAAAGAATAAGTAAAGTGCAGTAAGTAAAGACAATAGTAATAGAAAAGTAACCATTGATTTATTGGAATGCCCATACAAACCTATAGACCAAGGGGTCGTTTAGCAAGGCCTATCGTATAAGAAGTCCCATAACCGACTTATACGATAGGGGTAGGGGTTGAAATGCAATGTTTATGCTATGACAGGCAAGGTATACAGTTATGCTATGTTCATACAAGTGCAACTCACCAACTTCGACTCTATGCGCATAGACCTTTAGTTCCCCCTTTTTGGAGCGAGCTAGACTCCCAGGATACTCCCGTAGTGGCAAACAGAAGCGGTGGGTTGGGCCTCGCCCACCTCTAGGTTGGTATTCACGCTACCTAACCTAGACCTATCATACGCCTCAACACAAAACCGCGGAGCATCTGCGTACTCTTACTAGTTGGACCACCAGACTTTAAAGGCTAAGTGCAAATTCCACACTTGCCGAGTCAACGTATTGACGTCGGTGTGAACGATCGTCCAATACCGAAGAACCACCACCATCGTGCATATGCAACATGTTCTACTATCTATCTCTGAGCCATAAGCTCCCCGGGCTAACCCGCCCGTGACCATAACCTTCCGAGCCACCGGCTCGCCGAACCAACCCGTCCGTACCAACAAACCTTACTGAGTCACAAGCTCACTAGACTAATTAATCTACTGCTATAACCACCGAGCCTACCGCTCGTACAACCAAACCAACTAACCTCCCGTAACTACGGGGTGTGCGTGTGTGCGTTATTAAGTTCATCTTGTACAACATCTTACTCCTACAGTTTATGGTTAATCTTGGACTTCCCGAGGATTACCCTGTAAGGGGCTCGCTACGGTACTAGGAACCATAATTGGATGACACCCCAAGGCTCCCTTTCTCAAGACACTTAGTGTTGTTGGTATCTACCCATAAGAATACCCTCCTCGTCATTACTCTTGAATTAACCCTAAGTGACTTATGACTTTCCAAGACGATCTTTCGTCGACCCCGTGTGCAACTTACCTCTCACTCACCAAGCACACCTTTACCATCTATAATCCTTCTTGTTGACCATCATACCTTCTCAACTAAACTAGGTAAACCACTTACCTCCCATTCCCTCCTAAGGATCCACTTTGATTCTCAAATTTCACAGTTTACTATACACAGACCAAATGAGTTATATTAAGCTCACAACTAGAGGTACTCCAAATACTCACCCAACTGACCCAAGCTATTTACTGGAGGTCCATCATGATGTTATAAGACTAATTCCAGAGAATCATAATTTTCCTTAATTATTTAGTATTTATTTTAATTTCTCCAAACATCTGCCAAGTATGAAAATGAACATGAAGTGTAAGTAAATCTTATGATATGGCTCTCCAAAAACTATGATAAATCTATGGTAACTAAATAACATCAGAACCAGCATATCACATTTTTACAGTAAGAAATTCTCCTCTAATTTAATTATTTATCATCTATCCAAAATCATAGTCTTATGAAGGAACCACCAAAAATATCAACACTAAAATTATGGGAAAATTACCAAGCTCTTGTAATCACCAGAAAAGGCTACTGACTAAGTTTCAGGATTTAAGGAATTTATTTTCTCACTAAATTAAATACTTTAAGAAAACCTCAAATTAAATGAACTGTGAAGTAGCCTACTGATTTATATCTTCAAAAATTATGTGAAAATTCACAGAGCTTCCTAATGTTCAGAAAGGTCGTATCATTAATTTTCACAATTTAACAAAGAGTTTTGGACCCTCAAACATTTTTCTTAAGTTTAAATCAAAACAAGTGCCTTATGAAAGAAGTACTGATTAAATCATTTTATAAAATTCACAAAAATTACCAGAGGTCTAAAACATGATTATAAGGGCACAACCAAAGTCTCATCTTCATGCAAGACTTTTTAAGCATGTAAATGATTCTTATATGAAGTTTCTCTAAAGGGGTTATGTCCTTATTCAAAGGGGATATTGGCTACTAAAATTCTTATAAAATTATCCAGCGCCTATTTATACCCTATGAATCCATCCACCAAGTTTCATAACCAACCAGAGAATTTCGACCACATGGCCTTCACAAGGTTCTAAATGCACACCTAGGAGTAAAACTAGTATTCTAGGGCTTATCCACCTCTACACCACCCTAAAACACTCATGGGGATTCTTTAGGTGATCCTAAACCTGTTACCAAGGTTTGATTTCATGGTGATGAGTTTTGACCACCATACCCCAAGGTAAACACCCTACCCTAACTTTGACCCTATTTGTCCTAACTTGGGTTTACAAAAATACTCAAACAAAACAGTCCCAATTGGTCTGATAATTTTACCAAGGTCATACAGTAACCCTATGGAGCACCCACCAAAATTTGGAGGGCATTGGAGGTCATTTAGCCCACTAATTAATTATTAGATGATTTATGAAATTATTTCAAAAACCTTACAAAAAGGTTCTCCTAAAAATCTCATCTTTGGATATGATGTGTGTGTAGGTATAAGTAGACTATGTTTCAAATCTCAAGTCCATATCAATTCCCAATCAAAAGTTATTCAAGAAATGGTGTTTGTCCTACACTAGGGACCAGCCCCACCAAAATGGACCTACAGGGAGCTACATAACTCCTTTTGGGGTGAAACAAATTTTAAACTAAAGTAGACTCTAAGGGCTACAACTTTGGTGTTGGACACTTTTTCTGTAGAGGGGCTTAAGTATTTTTAATAATTAGGTCTAGGTACAGTAAAATAAGTGACAGAAATTGCATAAACATTTATTTCAATAACTGTTTCAGCGTTCGACGAAAATATTAAATATCGCTCGACGAAAGCAGACCGACTCTGCGTTCGACGAAAGCAGATCAAATTTGCGTTCGACGAAAGCCGAACGCAGCTGCGCTCAACTAATTCTCTTATAACAGCGCTCGACTAATACAGACCAACTTTCGTTCGACGAATTATTTCGTTCGACGAATTATCTTGTTCAACGAATTTCTGGCAGCGCTCGACGAATTAAATGACATATCCGCAAACAATATTAAATAGATTTGATGACTCTCCTTCATCGTCCCCGATCATTGGATGGCTCACGACACCCCATCCTGGGCCTCTTGCGGTGTGATTTCCCGGCCACCTACGCCTCTTTCCGGTCGGCCAATGCCACCACCACCTCCGTTGAGGTGGTGTCCGACGATAGGGGTGGTTGGCCGGCCTGAGGTGGTCGAATCTGGTTTTAGAGGAAGGAAAAAGGGGCACGTAACACACCCTTTCAGAAGCACAATCCGAGCCCTATTGTGCACGGATCAAGCCCCGAAAAATGAAGAGATCTAGCACTAAGGGAGGAGAAGAGGATCGGACCTGTGTGGGTGCTTGGTTCCTTGCCGGTTTCTTGTTGGCCATGGCCGACCTAGAGCTTTTGGCGCCATGCCAATTCCTGCTCCTGATGCTCGATTTCTCCAAGTAAAGGAGAAAAACCACTCCTCTCAATCCTCTGAAGCTTTTAAAGGGATCAATTAGGAGAGGGGGAGGTTACAACCTTGAAAACCACTAATGGCCATCAAACCTAATTTTCGGCCATGGTGAAATCCATTGAATTCAGCCATCTTGAGGGCTGGAAAACCTCTTAAGCTTCTTGTAACAGCCTGAGGAGATGAATGGAGGGTGAGGGGAGATGAATGAGGGATCAATTTGCCTTGATTGCCATTAATCCTCCTTTAATGGCCACTTTCTCTCTCTTCAAATTGGGGGAAACTCCCAATTTCTCTCTCCTAGCCGACTCTCTCCAAATTAAATGGCCACCTCAGCAACATTCAATCCCCATTAGGTGGTGGACCACCTTAATTGGGTCTAGTCCAAGTGGATTGGGCTAGATTAGGTTAAATTGGGGTATGTTGACCTAAATTAGGCTTGAGTTTGACTTTGGTCAAATTGACCAATTGGGTTGACCCCAAAGAGTGGCTTGGGATCCATTGACTTCCCTTAAAGGTTAGGAAGGTCTAGGTAGGGTCAATTTGGCATGGTGGGGGGCAATTGATCTTAATTGAGATAGTTTGACCAATTTAGGGTTAAGGTTGACTTTAGTCAAATTGGTCTTTTAGGTTGACCCCAATGGGTCACTGGTGCTTCAAGGAGACCTCTAATGGGTTAGGGATGATATTGTGAGGTCAAGGTTCAAGGTGGGTCCCTAAAGTCCAACCCTAGGCTTGGTATCTGAAAATTGCTATTTGTAGGCCACTTGGGTTTTCTCCTTCTCACCTAGGTTCACAAGGTCTTCAGTTCTTCCTATGGTTTTGTCATGACCTAGTCATGACAAAACCAACTTAAGGGTCTAGCTGTTTGCGGGATGTTACAAATCCCAATAAACAAAAAAATAATTTCATCCTCGAAATTCAGGCTAGGCTTGCGGGGTTTTCATCGAGAGTGACTGAACGTAACATCCCCTAAGGATTGAAACTATTCCTGGCTCGAAGAGCATCGACTATCTATGCCACCCCAGATCTAGTGGCTCCCAGGTGTGCTCCTCCTGTCCATAATTTTACTACATGATTTTTACCTACAGAATCTTCTTGCGTCGCAAGACTCACACCGTCATATCGTCTATCTTGACCGGGGTGACCTAGCTACCTTGGTCAATCTATCCTCGATCTTCCACTCTAACCTGGGCAGATTCTTATGCCTCTAATGATTTCTTCACATGTTCAATTTCTTACTCCTTCAGGTGCGTCCGAATAATCACTCATCTCTACTCTACAACTTTTTCCAGTTCTTACTACTGATGGAACTAATCGAATCGTCTAGCGTCCCAATCATCCTTAAATTTCAATGGGGGCACTTGTGAACCTTTATGAGTGCATGTTAACCAACCACAACTAGTATCCATGTTGGTAAGACGACTCCCAATCATTTTCTACATGGAGTTTGATTCATATGGTATACGGGTAAAATCTTTTGAAACCCTAAGATTTTCACAAGTCAATTTCATCAAGTAAATATCTTCTCGTTTATTCCACTAAATTCCTATCACTTCCACATATGCTAGTCTCGATCACTTTTGAATGGTCCACGGTAAGATAAACTTAGATTTTTCTTATCATAGTCGACTCAAACACTAGATTCTAAATTCAATAGGTCATTGTCTAAGATCTCTGGTTATCCGTCATCAAAGCTCCCAAGGTATAAGGGCTATTATTGTAGTTAAAATTATCTACCAAGATAGGGCGTGATTTTTAACCAACCATAAGTTAATCACTTCTGAAAGCCTCAAGTCATAAGGACCTCAAATATAACTACAACTTGTATGACCTAGTTTTCATCCTCAAGTTCTAGACTAGGACATTGACATCCTTAAGTGATTAATCCTGGCGACTTTATATTTCCAATGATTCAACTAAGGTCAAGTTGTTGTTCTATCTACGATGTCCTTTCATTGTCCTGGTAACACCTCAGATCATCATTACAGACCTACTTTTACACTATCTCATCTTTGTCCAAGAAACATCGAATATGATCAACCTCAAAATCATTATTGTTCACGACACAAAATTTTTCTAACTTAGGTCTAAGGGAAATCCAAGCCCATCATTAATTTGCCCAATAAACAAAAGGTAAGCCCCAATAAACAAAAGATTAGCCTCTATCTATTTTTGGGCGAAGTTGTTGGAACATGGTGTTCCGCATCTCCTAGGTTTGAGAATAACAAAACCTATGTGTATTTGATCTTGTGTGTTTAAGTGTGCAGGATAACAAAGTCCACATGACTCAAGGATTACATAAGAAGGTTGCCCCCACAATTGAGCCATCAAATCCAAATCTTCCACTAGCGTTGGCGGTAGCACTAGCGCAGGCGCTAGCTGTCGTTCGATGAACTGTTAGCGGCTAAGTCTATTCGTCGAATGTTCTCATGAACTCCCGACGAATATCGACGAACGCAGATAGAAGTCAAAAAGGCAGACTTGTGAAGGAAATTGTGCGGCTAAGTTAATTCGTCGAATGTTCTCGAGAACTCACGACGAATTCTGACGAATGAAAACAGAAGACAGTACTCCCACTAGCGCAGGCGGTAGCACTTACCGCCTGGCGCTGGCGATGATAGTGCAATTCTGGAAGCACATATGGAAGGAGATAGCGCCTGGCGATAGCCGATAGCACAGGCGGTAGTGACGCACACAGAAGGCAAGGGAGAATTATTTCCTCAGATTGAAGATTCTGCCGCACAAAACATGTCCTAATTTGGGATAACACCGGCGGTAGCTGATAGCACCGGCGATAGCGCAAAACAATAGAGGAAGGCGGTCGGCTTGCTTAGAATGAAGTATTCTCACGCGGAGAATATTTCCTAAACTGAGATAGCGCCGGCGGTAGCGATAGCGCAGGCGCTAGCTCCAAGGCTATAAAAAGGACCCCTTGGATCCGTCTTCTTAAGCCTCTTGAGATCCAGAATTCCAGAGCTTCGTGCCACAATATAGAGAGGAAGTTTCAGAGAGATACTCCCACAAATCCATAAAGACTAACAGAGATCCGTGGAGAAGATTTCAACACTCATCCTCATCGTGATGAAAGACTGCATCGACTACGATCATACTCTGCGTCTTCGTCTACTTCTCCAAGAGATCCACATAGAGGGAGTTTTACATTATTGTCTTTTCATTTCACATCTTTTCTGTAATCGTTTAGTAAATTCGCCTCGTGTTGGCGACTAGGTCTGGGTAGGACTTAGGGCTGAAATTCGCCTCGTGTTGGCGACTAGGTCTCGGGTGTAGGTCTAGGGGGTGCTCGAGGCCATATCCGGGGAAGGGTTGGCTAGAGCGGCTTGAGGCCATATCCGGGGAAGGATCAGCTAAAGCCAACCGGTTCGTGGGGATACGAGTCGGTATAGAAAACAAAAAGAGTCTTTCTATTAGCTTTGATTTCTAGCTTCGATAAGAGATCAAGTTTTTGTAATCATGCTTCTCAAGTTAATAAAATCATGTCTTTACTTTTACTTCACTTGATTTGTCTTGATCTTCTCTAGTTTAAAATCAAAGCTTTTTCAAAGTTATTTAAAATATCACTAAAGTTTTTAAAACCCTTATTCACCCCCCCTCTAAGGGCACCTACCGATCCAACAAGTGGTATCAGAGGTAGGTTATTCCAAATCGGCTTAACAACCGGGAATAATGGCGTCTCATGATCTCGCTTCCACTAGTGGGGTAAATTTTTATGAAGAAGAAAAATCTCCTAAACCACCTTTATTCGAAGGGAAAATTATAAAGGATGGAAATTATTAATGGAAAAATTTATTAAAAGCTTAGATATCAATGCATGAGATATAGCAATAGTTAGACCAGCGGATGAATCAAATAAACAAGAGCGTCACCTAAATGCAAAACTATGCATTATATTTTTTGTGCTTTATCTCAAGATATTTTCAAATTAATATATTGTTTTTCTAGTGCATACAAACTATGGAAATTTCTTGAAGAAATGTATGATTCTCCTTCTACAGGTATCCAACAATCGCAAGAACCGGAGAATATGCAAGCTTGCACAAGTCTTCAAGAATACTCTTCTCATGACGGATCAATGGAGCACACATTAAATGGAAAAGAAGAAGAAGTACTGTCTTCGGAAGAGGGGTGCCAAAAAGATGTAAAAGAAATGATATGCTCAGATCGTGCCTCTCCTGAAAGCAATGTAAGGAAATCAAATCCCATTTTCTGTACTTCTATTTCTACATTACAGTTGCTTCAAACTACAAAGCGCAAAATTAAGAAATTAAAAAATGCTAATAAACATTTGCGCTTAGAAAAAAAAAATTTAAAGGCAAAAATTAATAAACAATCAAATTCAAATTTATCTAGTTCTATCCATGGTTCCTTAGTTGAAAACACTACACCTTGTGTGAAATTTTATTTCTTAAAAGAAAAATGCAAGGAACTTGAAAAGGAAATTCTTTTGATAAAAGAACAAAATAAAAAATTATGTTTAGGAAATTCATCTTTGAAAAATGATTGTGCTAAGTGTAAAGAATATAAAATTGAAATTAAAGAGATGGATGAAACATTTGATGAATATAGAAATAACTATCAAGATCATATAGATTCAATTGTTTCAACTCTTAAAAATAGCACAATCGCTTATAATAAAGCTAGACATAATTTAAAGATCAAGAATGATGAATTAAAATAAAAAAAACAACTTGCTTATGAAAATTGTAAAAACAAATTCACAATATCAAACTATATCTAAAAATAAGTTGAATATGAATATGAACATCTTAGCTAAGTCTAATAATGGGAGCAAGAATCACAAAGTGTTTGTAAATCAAAATCAAAATCATCATTACTTGCAAAATCATGTTTCCCCCAACTCAAAATTAAAATTGCACAAATTTCCTATGAACAATACTTTTAATAATCATTACAATCATAATCATCAATATAAAGATTATCATAATGGAAATTTGACAAATAAGAATAACACAAAACCAAAGTTTGAATGGAGGCCCAAAACTAAAACTGAAACATTAACTTCACATGAAAGGACCCATTCATCAATATCTACCCACAAACCTACATGTTATATTTGGGTACCCAAAGGAACCATCCCGCATGGTCCTCTTTGGATACCTAAATCTCTTATTCATTAGGTATCATCAATTGCATGAAGTAGAATCCTTTCAAAATGAAATATACAAAGTTCTACTTCATGATATCCTTTCATGTCTTTTAATTTTTTCTTGTTTTCTTATTTCTTTTGAACTATCATGTCATGGTCATCCTATACAGTATTAAAAATATGATTTTATCTCTTAAAAGCTTAATATGTTTATAAAATCAAATTGATCAAAATTCAAAATCATATTTTATTTTGATGACTTATCTTTTATTCTTATATTCATTGCTTCTAAATATCTTATATTATCCATATGAATCAAACTCAAAATTTGCTATAAGATATTTCAAATTAAATCCGGTTATTAGGCTATTAAGATTCTTAGCCTTCACCAAAAAGTGGTTTAGAGAAATAACATACTCTACAAGAAAGGTCAAGATCTAAATAAAAACTCAACTTTCAATATGGTTGTCTTTGTTTACAACAAAAAATTATATTGTGTTCACTTCTTGATGTCTAAAATGATCTAAACCATCACTATTGTTCACCTATCAAAAATCACATATATAAATTCAAAATTCTTAATTAAAAGAAAATCACCAAAATGTATTGAAAGAATTTATCTTCATAATGATCATTGATGCACTCACACAACCATGATCTATTGATGTCCGTTGCTAACATTCTCTAAAATCATATATCATAACTCACATCAAATATCTTCTAAAAACAACTATTTCTATCACATCCATATGAATTATATGATAACAATTGATATTATAATTGTTTTACCATGGTTGGTGCATTATGTGTGTATTGTGATTTATTTCTAGTTTAGACCTTTGAATCATTTTTGATATCAAATCAAATAGAATTGTCACTCCATTCTAGGTCTCTAAGTTGAAACACAATCAAAACTAGGTATAACATTAATCTCAAACTTATCATTCTGGCATTGCCACCTAAAGAATATTCGTGTCTATGTTAGGCTTTATATGTTTACCAAGATATACAGGCTGGGTATTCTCATCTAGGGCTTATCCAAGATATTCTTGTGCATGAACATTATTTTTAATGACTAAAATCATGCATATTTGATTTGTTCATTCGTGTCTTCTCGTGCTTACATTTCCTATCATTGTCAAACTACATTAGATTGATAAATACAAGACTTAGAAAAATTAAAATGGAGACATAATAATTTATATCTCATGCTAAGTTTATTTGATAAAGTCATATACAAAATCGCTAATGTTTCATGAAATTTGCACTATCTAGACATTTCCTAAAATTCTGAAATTTCAGCATGAAACTACTATTATGACACTTAATCAAGATCAACAATTAAAAATTTCAAAATCATCAAAAATCGGGTACTGTTTCACGCGCTAGTGCTAACGCTGGCGCTAGTGCACCTTTGTGTTTTTCTGTATTTTTAAAATTTTGAAAAATCCCTAAAAATATATTAATCTATGTGTACTATTCATTTCTGCATTTTTGCTTTTATTACATTTTTGAAAAATCAAATACAAAAATACAAAAGCCAAATTACAAAAAATTATATGTTTTGCCTTTGTGTTTTTTTGTCATTTGTTTAAATCCTATTTCTAAAAGCAAAAATCAAATACCAAAATATAAAACAAAAAAATTATCAAAAATTGTTATTTTTGAACTTAACTTTTTACTTGTATCTTGCGAAAGGGTGATTTGGGCTATCATCCCATCATATCACCTAGTACCGGGCGAACCTCTCGCAAGGTAGTCCTCGGGAAGTCCAAGATCAATCTTATGAGTTCAAACTTTAAATAAAAATTATTCTTCAAAAATATCAAAAATACTCTATGAACATCATTGAGAAAATCAAGCATGATTTAATCTATTATTTAGAACTTCTATAATGTTGCAATTTATCTTTTCAAACTACTTTGAACATTGCTTTCATTATGCTTTGATATATGTATTAATATGTGCATCAATTATATTGAAAAAGTTGTGTAGAACTAAGCGTAGCATGCCTCTAAGTATGAGTAAATGTTTTATGTTTGATAATGATCTTTATTCACTCACTTATTTTGGCATTGTCTACATTTGTGTTTAATCTAAGAATGCTTGTGTATGTTTTGTAATAGTACAATGAATTAAAATTGCACAAGTATCTTACCTACACTCCTTTATTTGCACTTTTAAAAGTTAAGAAAAGTGGTTATCTTTCTTATAAATTATATTGGTTTGCAAAACAAGTGTATTCGGAGAACTTTGTACAAAACAAAATCATACAATAAAGTGACAAAGATAACTCCACCAAGCACTACATGAACCTCCTGATAAGTCTTAATATGCATTGTGAGGTTGAGCACCTTGGAAAGAATAGTAAAGTATCTTGTGCAAACCATAACTTTCTTTCAAAATAAACACCACTTATTCTTAAGTACACCGGATCACAATAAAAAAAAAATCAATATTGAAGAATAAAATTATGTGATCCCCCAAACACTACTTTGCACCCTGATAAGTTTTAATGAGCATTGTGTGTGCAAAACACCTTGGTAGTTGTACATTTTTTTTGTGCATTGAAGTTTGCGGAAGTACAATTATTTGTGTTTTATTGTGCTCTTACTTTAGATATTACTTGTATTTTTGATTAAAACATGTGTTTTCTCTACTCAAAAATACACTTATGTGCACATCATTATCTTCCATAACACTTCTTCTCATGAGTATTGGATCCTAATGCTAATTCTATACTACTCTTCACTTATGAAATGCACTAGATAACCTAGCATGCTTTCTATAATGTTTGGTATGTTTTGAAATTGTGAATTAAAGTAACATTGTAGTAATCTCTATTTGATAACATCATTTCATGCTTGGTTACATTATTGAAGATTTTTAATTGAACAATGATTTACAAAAACATCTTCTTTATGAAATTTAACTCATATATCTTTTTATGGATCATCATTACAATAAGATGTTTCTTGTATTTCTATAAGTCTTCCGCATTATCACCATATATTTCTACCTTGCGCTCTCATGCTTATATCAAAGTCTTAAATACCAAAATTCCTTTCTTTCAACAAATGGTAGACTTGCTTGGTAGATTTTATATTGGTTACTCTACATATGAATATTTTCTTTTTTGCTAAAAACTCTGATTTATTTCTATGAAAATATTGTAATGCTAAAATTCTGATTTATGAATGGATTTCAAAATAGCTATGTGAGTGTTTTCATAAATTCAAATAAAAATATAAATCCATAGGCTATGTCATTAGATTTAAAATCTTAAATGTTTCCAATAATTATTATCCATGACTTCATTTCTCACCATAGCGGGGGCGTAGGGTTGTAAACATTAGATAACCTTTATCTCTAGTCATGTCTTGTCCTTAACCGGGGGGGTTCAGTGGGGCCTTGCGAGGCACTGGGGGGAAAGAGTGCTAGGTTAAGTTGTGTCTAGTGTTTGCATATGGGACTAACACCCCAACCTACGGCATGTATGCAGCTCCACATGCCCATCCGTCACTTAGTACGGGGCTAGGGTGTAGACGTATTGTCTGGGTAGTTTAGTTACTTGGAAATCATTACATTTGTTTATGCTACAAACTCTAATTTATGAAATTGTTGTAATACTCAAAACTCTGATCTATTTCAATAAACATAATTCTAAAACTCCTTCTCATTTCATTCTCTACAAGCTCGATCATGTCTTTTATCCTCTTATCAACTTTTAGTGATGTCTCCTTAACCGCTTTTGCTAATAACAAAAGGGGGAGAACTAACATGATAAATATTAATCTACTATCAAACTATAATGCTTAATTAAGATGATAGCTTACATATTAGGAGAGCATTCACTTAGAGTGAGCATGTATTTAGGGGGAGCAATTCTAAATGCTAAAATCGTTCATTATCCTAAGTCATCACTCTCACACACACACACAAGTATGTTTCTTCATGCTTCTATATATTAATGCTCTGATTTATCATTAATGGTTTTGTTATTATCAAAAGGGAGAGTTTGTTGGAACATGGTCTTCCGCATCTCCTAAGTTTGAGAATAACAAAACCTATGTGTATTTGATCTTGTGTGTTTAAGTGTGCAGGATAACAAAGTCCACATGACTCAAGGATTACATAAGAAGGTTGCCCCCAAAGTTGAGCCATCAAATCCAAATCTTCCACTAGCGCTGGCGGTAGCACTAGCGCAGGCGCTAGCTGTCGTTCGATGAACTGTTAGCGGCTAAGTCTATTCGTCGAATGTTCTCATGAACTCCCGATGAATATCGACGAACGCAGACAAAAGTCAAAAAGGCAGACTTGTGAAGGAAATTGTGCGGCTAAGTCAATTCGTCGAATGTTCTTGAGAACTCCCCACGAATTCCGACGAATGAAAACAGAAGACAGTACTCCCACTAGCGCAGGCGGTAGCACTTACCGCCTGGCGCTAGCGATGATATCGCAATTCCGGGAGCACATATGGAAGGAGATAGCGCCTGGCGGTAGCCGATAGCGCAGGCGGTAGCGACGCACACAGAAGGCAAGGGAGAATTGTTTACTCGGATTGAAGATTCTGCCGCGCAAAACATGTCCTAATTTGGGATAGCGCCGGCGGTAGTTGATAACGCCGGCAATAGCGCAAAGCGATAGAGGAAGGCGGCCGGCTTGCTTAGAATGAAGGATTCTCACGCGGAGAATATTTCCTAAACTGGGATAGCGCCGGCGGTAGCGATAGCGCAGACGCTAGCTCCAAGGCTATAAAAAGGACCCCTTGGATCCGTCTTCTTAAGCCTCTTGAGATCCAGAATTCCAGAGCTTCGTGCCACAACATAGAGAGGAAGTTTCAGAGAGATATACTCCCACAAATCCATAAAGACTAAAGGAGATCCGTGGAGAATATTTCAACACGCGTCATCATCGTGACGAAAGACCTCATCGACTACGATCATACTCTGCGTCTTCGTCTACTTCTACAAGAGATCCACATAGAGGGAGTTTTACATTATTGTCTTTTCATTTCACATCTTTTCTGTAATCATTTAGTAAATTCGCCTCGTGTTGGCGACTAGGTCTGGGTAGGACTTAGGGCTGAAATTTGCCTCGTGTTGGCGACTAGATCTCGGGTGTAGGTCTAGGGAGTGCTCGAGGCCATATCCGGGGAAGGGTTGGCTAGAGCGGCTTGAGGCCGTATCCGGGGAAGGATCGGCTAAAGCCAACCGGTTCGTGGGGATACGAGTCGGTATAGAAAACAAAAAGAGTCTTTCTATAAGCTTTGATTTCTAGCTTCGATAAGAGATCAAGTTTTTGTAATCATGCTTCTCAACTTAATAAAATCATGTCTTTACTTTTACTTCACTAGATTTGTCTTGATCTTCTCTAGTTTAAAATCAAAGCTTTTTCAAAGTTATTTAAAATATCACTAAAGTTTTTAAAACATTTATTCACCCCCCCTCTAAGGGCGCCTACCGATCCAACAGAAGTATCTTCAATATCACCATGTTATACTCGTCCTAGGTATGCAAGCAATCCTCAGGGCACACAACCTTAGACTTGGGGTTCTATCTTGAGACTTGTTGGTATACTCCACACTTTAGACTCTTCTAGGTATCCTCTACTACAACCTTATCAGGATCAAAATGTCACCCAATCCCAAATGGGTCCCTTCTGAACTTCAATTATTGTCGGACCCTCGGTGTTTGTCATGGTGGTTGTCTTAATGTAATCATGTCATAGATAAGAGGATTGAATCTACGAGTCTCATACCATTATGCTTATTTGTCAACTCTCCTTCTCTAGCCTCTTTGGGGTATCCTCGTACCTTCACTAAAGGTTATACCTACGGTCTATTTCAGACTAGGTCACGGTATAAATTATTAAGGTAAGTCACGTATCCTAGTGGGGTTGAGTCTAACTCGTTGCCTAAAGGACTAACTAAAGAAATCTTTGCAGCCAGAGGTATTCCCTGCTGGGGGCAGGGTTCGCCGCAGGCAACAAAAGAAAACTTGACACTCGCATGGGGAAACTGACCAAGAAGATTCAGTTAAAAATGGACTTTTTTCAATGTGATTCCCATATGGGCACACCACTGCTTCCGCTGGTAGTTTGTCCTCAAACTAAGCTTGCGCGGGGTGGCCCAGGGTTTGTGGACTTCTTTTCTTTGGATCGAGGTTTGCTCTGATACCACTTGTAAGACCCCATTTTTTTCCTTTTACCAAACACCGGGTCTTAGGCCCAGAACCGCCGCTTTGCGGTGACACCTTCACTCGGAAAGGTCGCCACTACAAAATGCGGATCCTGCCGGCCAAATCAATCACAAAGAAAAGTGCATTAAAGAAGACAAGTCCACAAAATCAACATGAAAAATACAAAAATGTCCACATGATATAACTGAATAAAAAGATAACAAGGGTTACAATAAATAAGAAGAAGGAAGGGCTCATGCCCAGTACATCATGTCCTCACTACAAGATCACTCGCAGAAGCTAACTACTAATCACTCACTGATCCTGAATCTGGTGCTCCTATAATAGGCTGTCCCGCCTCCGTTTGCACCGGCCTCTGGTGCTGCTGCTGCGTCTCCTCGATCTCCTAAAATGATATGGTCCACCGACCGTTAGTCAAAAAGACTACGCCAATCCCCCACCCCTCCCCCGGTGACTCCTAGGCACCGAGCGGAAAGGATGAAGCGAAGGACAACAAGGGGTATAACAAAGAGCAGGTGACAGTGGTACAGGAAATGTTTCTACACTACATATGTGTACATATATAACTGAAGCAGTAAAGGGGCATAGTAAGAGCAGGTAAAGAATAAGTATAGTGCAGTAAGTAAAGACAATAGTAATAGAAAAGTAACCATTGATTTTTAGGAATGCCCATACAAACCTATAAACCAAGGGGTCGTTTAGCAAGGCCTATCATATAAGAAGTCCCATAACCGACTTATACGATAGGGGTAGGGGTTGAAATGCAATGTTTATGCTATGACAGGCAAGGTATGCAGTTATGCTATATTCATACAAGTGCAGCTCACCCACTTCGACTCTATGCGCATAGACCTTTAGTTCCCCCTTTTTGGAGCGAGCTAGACTCCCAGGATACTCCCGTAATGGCAAACGGAAGCGGTGGGTTGGGCCTCGCCCACCTCTAGGTTGGTATTCACACTACCAAACCTAGACCAATCGTATGCCTCAATGCAAAACCGCGGAGCATCTGCGTACTCTTACTGGCTGGACCACCAGACATTCAAGGCTAAGTGCAAATTCCACACTTGACGAGTCAACGTATTGATGTCTGTGTGAACGATCGTCCAATACCGAAGACCCACCACCTTCGTGCACATGCAACATGTTCTACTATCTATCTTCGATCCATAAGCTCCCCGGACTAACCCGCCCGTGACCATAAACTTCCGAGCCACCGACTCGCCGGACCAACCCGTCAGTACCAACAAACCATACTGAGTCACAAGCTCACCAGACTAATTAATCTACTGCTACAACCACCGAGCCTACCGCTCATACAACCAAACTAACTAACCTCCCGTAATTACGGTGTGTGTATGTGTGTGCGTTATTAAGTTCATCTTGTACAACATCTTACTCCTACAATTTATGGTTAATCTTGGACTTCCCGAGGATTACCGTGTAAGGGGCTCGCTATGGTACTAGGAACAACAATGGGATGATAACCCAATGATCCCTTTCTCAAGACACTTAGTGTTGTTGGTATCTACCCATAAGAATACCCTCCTCGTCATTACTCTTGAATTAACCCTAAGTGACTTATGACTTTCCAAGACGATCTTTCATCGACCCCGAGTGCAACTTACCTCTCACTCACCAAGCACAACTTTACCATCTATAATCCTTCTTGTTGACCATCATACCTTCTCAACTAAACTAGGTAAACCACTTACCTCCCATTCCCTCCTAAGGATCCACTTTGATTCTCAAATTTCACAGTTTTTATACCCAGACCAAGTGAGTTATATGAAGCTCACAACTAGAGGTACTCCAAATATTCACCCAAATGACCCAAGCTATTTACTGGAGGTCCATCATGATGTTATAAGACTAATTCCAGAGAATCATAATTTTCTTTAATTATTTAGTATTTATTTTAATTTCTCCAAACATCTACAAGTATGAAAATGAACATGAAGTGTAAGTAAATCTTATGATACGGCTCTCCAAAATTTATGATAAATCTATGGTGACTAAATAACATCAGGACCAGCATATCACATTTTTAAGAAATTCTCATCTAATTTAATTATTTATCATCTATCCAAAATCATAGTCTTATGAAGGAACCACCAAAAAGATCGACACTAAAATTATAGGAAAATTACCAAGCTCTTGTAATAACCAGAAAAGGCTACTGACTAAGTTTCAAGATTTAAGGAATTCATTTTCTCACTAAATTAAATAATTTAAAAAATCTCAAATTAAATGAATTGTGAAGTAGCCTACTGATTTAAATCTTCAAAAATTCTGTGAAAATTCACAGAGCTTTCTAATGTTCATAAAAATCCTATCACCAATTTGCACAATTTAACAAAGAGTTTTGGACCCTCAAACATTTTTCTTAAGTTTAAATCAAAACAAGTGCCTTGTGAAAGAAGTACTGATTAAATCATTTTATAAAATTCACAAAAATTAACAGAGTTCTAAAACATGATTATAAGGGCACAACCAAAGTCTCATCATCATCCCAGACTTTTTAAGCATGTAAATGTTTCTTATATGAAGTTTCCCTAAAGGGGTTATGTCCTTATTCAAAGGGGATATTGGCTCCTAAAATTCTTATAAAATAATCCAGCGCCTATTTATACCCTATGAATCTATCCACTAAGTTTCATAACCAACCATTGACTTTTGACCATATGGCCTTCACAAGGTTCTAAATGCACACCTAGGAGTAAAACTAGTATTCTAGGGCTTATCCACCTCTACACCACCCCAAACCACTCATGGGGATTCTTTAGGTGATCCTAAACCTGTTACCAAAGTTTCATTTCATGGTGATGAGTTTTGACCACCATACCCCAAGGTAAACACCATACCCTAACTTTGACCCTATTTGTCCTAACTTGGGTTTACAAAAATACTCAAACAAAGCAGTCCCAATTGGGTTGATAATTTTACCAAGGTCATATAGTAACCCTATGGAGCATCCACCAAAATTTGGAGGGCATTGGATGTCATTTAACCCACTAATTAATTATTAGATGATTTATGAAATTATTTCAAAAACCTTAGAAAAAGTTTCTCCTAAAAATCTCATCTTTGGATATGATGTGTGTGTAGGTATAAGTAGAGTATGTTTCAAATCTCAAGTCCATATCAATTCCCAATCAAAAGTTATTCAAGAAATGGTGGTTGTCCTACACTAGGGACCAGCCCCACCAAAATGGACCTACAAGGAGCTACAGAACTCCTTTTGGGGTGAAATAAATTTTAAACTAAAGTAGACTCTAAGGGCTACAACTTTGATGTTGGACACTTTTTCTGTAGAGGGGCCTAATTATTTTTAATAATTAGGTCTAGGTACAGCAATATAAGTGACAGAAATTGCATAAACATTTATTTCAATAACTGTTTCAGCGTTCGACGAAAATATTAAATATCGCTCGGCGAAAGCAGACCGACTCTGCGTTCGACGAAAGCAGATCAAATCTGCGTTCGACGAAATCCGAACGCTGCTGCACTCGACTAATTCTCTAATAACAACGCTCGACTAATACAAACCAACTTTCGTTCGACGAATTATTTCGTTCGACGAATTATTTCGTTCGACGAATTATCTTGTTCAACGAATTTCTGATAGCGCCCGACGAATTAAATGACATATCCGCAAATAATATTAAACAGATCTGACGGCTCTCCTTCATCATCTCCGATCGTTGGACGGCTCGCGACAACCCGTCCTGGGCCTCTTGCTGGGTGATTTCCCGGCCACCTACGCCTATTTCCGGCCGGCCAATGCCACCACCACCTCCGTTGAGGTGGTGGCCGGCGATATGGGTGGTTTGCCGGCGGGAGGTGGTCGTATCTGGTTTTAGAGGAAGGAAAAAGGGGTACGTAACGCACCTTTTCAGAAGCACAATCCGAGCCCTATTGTGCACGGATCAAGCCCGAAAAAATGAAGAGATCTAGCACTAAGGGAGGAGAAGAGGATCGGACCTGTGTGGGTTCTTGGTTCCTTGCCGGTTTCTTGTTGGCCATGGCCGACCTGGAGCTTTTGGCACCATGCCGATTCCTGCTCCTGATGCTCGATTTCTCCAAGTAAAGGGGAAAAAGCACTCCTCTCAGTCCTCTAAAGCTTTTAAAGGGAACAATTAGGAGAGGGGGAGGTTACAACCTTGAAAACCACTAATGGCCATCAAACCTAATTTTTGGCCATGGTGAAATCCATTGAATTCAGCCATCTTGAGGGCTGGAAAACCCCTTAAGCTTCTCTTAACAGCCTGAGGAGATGAATGGAGGGTGAGGGGAGATGAATGAGGGATCAATTTGCCTTGAATGCCATTAATCCTCCTTTAATGGCCACTTTCTCTCTCTTCAAATTGGGGGAAACTCCCAATTTCTCTCTCCTAGCCGACTCTCTCCAAATTAAATGGCCACCTCAGCAGCATTCAATCCACATTAGGTGGTGGACCACCTTAATTGGGTCTAGCCCAAGTGGATTGGGCTAGATTAGGTTAAATTGGGGTATGTTGACCTAAATTAGGCTTGAGTTTGACTTTGGTCAAATTGACCAATTGGGTTGAGCCCAAAGAGTGGCTTGGGCTCCATTTACTTACCTTAAAGGTTAGGAAGGTCTAGGTAGGGTCAATTTGGCATGGTGGGGGCCAATTGATCTTAATTGAGCTAGTTTGACCAATTTACGGTTAAGATTGACTTTAGTCAAATTGGCCTCTTAGGTTGACCCCAATGGGTCACTGGTGCTTCAAGGAGACCTCTAATGGGTTAGGGATGATATTGTGGGGTCAAGGTTCAAGGTGGGTCACTAAATTCCAACCCTAGGCTTGGTATCTAAAAATTGCTATTTGCAGACCACTTGGATTTTTTTCCTTCTCACCTAGGTTCACAAGGTCTTGAGCTCTTCCTATGGTTTTGTCCTGACCTAGTCATGACAAAACCAACTTAGGGGTCTAGATATTTGGGGGATGTTACACAAGGCGAGCCTAATACCGCTCAATACTTCCTACAGCCTTCTTCTTTAGCTTGAAAACCCACTTGCAAGTCACCAGAGTAACACCCTCAACCTTAGGCACCAAGTCCCAAGTCTCATTCTTCCTGAGGGTAGCCATCTCTTCATTCATGGCTCCTTCCCACTCCTTGACTCCAACAACATTTTCATAAGAGGATGGCTCTCTCTCATCTAGGGGACCTGCGAAGAAACATGAGCAAAGCTCACCAAGTTTCCGCCCGTATACCGATTTGGTGGGATAATGGTCCTCTTGGACCTCCTCAGGGCTTTACCCTGATCTACCTCTTCCACTGCAACTTCTGGACTATCTCTTCTCCCGGGCATACTTGGAGCATCGCTCCCCCTGCTTCCAGAAGCTAAAGCGCTTAACCCAAACCAAGAAATACCTGGAGCACCTGGAGAAACAGGTAACTTCACCAGAACTTCCCTTGCAGCTTCTTTTTGGCGACCATCAGACCTGCTCTCCTGTAGCTCCATAGATGAACTACCCTGGTATGATGTTAAGTCATCAAATACAAAATCCCTTGATACCACAGATTTCTGTGTCTCTAGATCCATGCATCTCCACCCTTTCTTCCGGTCATCATAACCGACGAAGACTAGCTTCCTTACTTTCGCATCTAGCTTTGTTCAAAGGGCATTCAGAACATGCACATAGCAGGCAGATCTGAACACTCAAAAGTGTTCAATAGAAGGCTTCTACTTAAACATCTGCTCATGTGGAGTCTTCATATTGATTGGACTAAGAGGCATCTTGTTGATGACAGAAGCTGCACAAGACATACCCTCCGCCCAAAAGGACTTAGGAATATTCTTGGCATGAAGCCAACACTTCATGGTCTCCGTCAAGTGACGGATCTTCCGCTCAACAACCCCATTCCATTGTGGAGTGTGAGCACAAGTGAGCTCCTGTCGAAAGCCATGCTTCCTGTAGAAGCTTGAGAATTCCCCCGAGTTAAACTCGCCACCATTATCGGTTCTTAGCTTCTTTATCCGCAGACCAAGCCGATCTTCAACAAGCTCCATGAACTCCACAAATTTTCTAAACGCTTCCGAATTCTCCTTCAGAAAGTATACCCATGTATACCTAGTGAAATGATCAACCAAGATCAACATATACCTGCTACCTCCAAGACTGGCATTCTCGGCTGGTCCACATAGATCACCATGGATGCACTCCAATGGCACTCTACATCTGCTTTGTGACTTGTCAAATGGAAGACGATGAGATTTTCCATATTGACATCCAGCACAAACATGACCATCTCCCATGGATGAAAAACTAGGCAGGCCTCTCAACAGACCTCTCGTCGCCGTAGCCTTTAGCTTATCCATTCCGAGATGCCCAAGTCTTTCATGCCAGATAGCAGCGCTATCATTTGTCCACATCTTATCAACATAGGAACTTGTTGATAAAACAAACAAGTCCTTCACCCTTTTTCCACTATGAGTGACATCGGCCTTCACTGCTGATACGTTCCGGAGGAACTTCACTTTTGTTGGCCCGAACAGAACGTCATAACCAGCTTCTACATCATTAGTCACTAAGAAGAGGTTTTTATTAATTCCCGGCACATGATAGACACTCCTTAACGTGAGTGGACCTCTATCACTACCCAAAGAAACTACACTCTCCTTCTCAACTGCATGTATAGTATCGTCAGTAGTAATAATAACATCATTACCTATATATGCCTGCAAAGAAGAGAACTTCGACTCATCTCCGGTTAGGTGATGACCATAACCCGAGTCCACTATCCAATCATCCTGATAGTTGATGGACGCCATAGCCCGAACACACATGCCCGTCATGAAAGATCCATCACCCCATCTATCATCTGCATTGGAACCAGCCTCCTCATTTCCTGCAGCATGCCCCGGCTAAAGATTGACCTTGCAGTTTCTCTTGAAATGACCAAGCTTGTTGCACATGAAACATCTCAGTCCTTCCTTCTTCTTTCCTTCATACTTAGGAGTACAACTCCTCTCTTGCTGATATGAAGTAGACGTACCATCGTTACCAGATGTCTTCTTCTTCTTGTCCCAACGCTTCTTCTTTCTAGAAAAGAGAACCTCTTCTTCTCCCTCAGAGACTGACATCCCTGCCATTTGATTAGCCAAACTCTCTTGCGATGCAAGTAAGTTCTCCAACTCCAGCAACGATGGATGATTGGCCCAGCCTTGAGCAGAAGTTACAAAGGCCACATACTCCCTCTGCAAGCCGCGGATTATGTGCCTCTTCAGCTTCGCTTATGAGATAGGCTCATCCGGGTCCAATGCCGATATCTCTGCGCATAGGTTCTTCATCTTGAAGAACAACGTTGAAATGGACAAGTCTCCTTGAGTGGCTTTCACCAACTCATTCTCCAAGAACTATAGCCGAGTTACATTCTTCTTATTGAACAAGCCATCCAAAGCCGTCCAAATCTCAGCAGTTGATCGACATCCAATGATGTGATCAAACAACTCCGATGAGATAGCCCACTTGAGAGTAAACTCCGCCTTAGCATTAGTTCTCCTCCAAGCTCTCACCAGACGAGCATTTTCACCAGCAGTAACCACTTCTTGAGTTTCTTCTCCACCAACAACCTCCCAGAGGTCCTCACCCAAAAGATAGCTCTCCATGCATGACTTCCACTTCTTAAAGTTAGTCTGCGTCAGGAGCTCAATACTAAGACCTCTTGCTATTCCTCCTTCCATTGTTATACCATTGATAACTGTGCTTCCACAAATCCAAGCAAGATAACTGCGGCTGAATCACTGCTCAAACCTCTGTCCCCTCTGATACCATGTTAAAATTTCAGAATAAGGGAAAAAACGGGAACCAGGTCGCAAGAACACTCTCAACCACACCAAGCACCAGAAATAAAAAATAATGAAGGAACAAGAGAAATCTTGAATCAGCTATCTTTTGTACATTGCGAGGTATACATGGCGAGACATGATTTATCAGACGCCAGATGAGAAGAAGAAAACAACACACAAGAAGCTGGCAGTTACAAAACACAACCCGCCAAACCGCTCGGCTAACAAAGCTGACCGCGCAAACTGCCAAGTCGCCAACCCACAACTCAACACGCGGTCTGCCCGTTATTCCAATGCTCACTCTGTTTGCCCAAGCAAGGCCGCCTGATTGCTGTCACTTGGCCGCTCCTAACCGCGAACAAACTGCTGAAGAACTAAACAGAAAACAGCCTGGCAAAGGCAAACCGCCTAACTGCCCGAACTGATCTTTATTGAAAGCCGCCAAAGAGAAAACTGCCTTGTTGCTAACCGTGACCTCCTGCTGCTACCCGCCGCTGACTGCTACCGACTTATCCGCTGCGGTCTCCTCCGATCAGATCAAAACCACTAGCAAGCCACACAACCTGCGAACACAGCAAAGGTAATCTCAAACCGCGCGAACAAAAAATTCTATCCGCACTAACACGTGAGATCTCACTTACTGTTCACGTTCACAATATATCCTCCTTCGGTGGGGGTCCTATTTATAGGCGCGAGGAGGAGTGTGGTCACCTCCCCATACGATAGGATAACTGCCCACATTAGCAGCGGGTAGAACTAACTCGCACGGCTTGCTGAGATAACCCTGCAGAATAGTTCGCTGACTTAAGAATAAGCCGCATGGACTACTCAAAAAACTCCAGCAATACCACCAGACACATGCCATCTCGCGAGCAAATAACCGGCCAGATAAGAAGTAACCACAGTCCTAACTGCTCGGTTCTAACCAGAACTTACCCTGATGGCCAACAACACAAGGCCACCAGTAACTGGTAGTCCGCCAGTCCAATGCGGGAATACACCCCATGCGGTATTCAAGCTAGACCGTCGAACCTCCATGATTTACCAAACCGCCCGGTCTGATGCCCAGACCGCCTGACCTCCACTTCACTCCTCACTTCAACAACTTCAACAATTTCAATTCCTTACTTTGTGGAGTGTTCTTCTATGTTGTAAACTCTTTACATTCTCTGTAGGCCTCTTTTGAGTCTGAGTTATAGGTTTTCTGTGAACCTGAGGTAGGATCTGCTGTAGATCTGAGTTGTAGGGCCTGTTGTACCTGAGATATAGGTTTCCAGGAACCTGAGGTAGGATCCTAAGTGGATCTGAGTTGTAGGGAATGTTGTGCATGAGCTGTAAGGCCTGTTGTGCCTGAGGTGTAGGATATGTGTGAGAGATCTAAGAAATTGGAGGGGTTTGCCTAAGCTAGCTGATTGCTTGATAGGTGTTGGTGGAAAGTAGATGTGCACATATTTGGGGAACCACTATAAATCTGGTGTCTCTATGTGCTGAATTTTGTGGCTGTCTTTTGTGTTGTGGTTTATTTTAATTGTTTTAAGTTTATGTTTAAAATTAGTCATATCACCTATTCTCTCCCCCACCTCTAGGTGATAGTTCCATAAACAACAAGTGGTATGAGAGGGAGGTTCATCAAAAGTGACTTAACAGTCAGATCTAGATCCTTGGAACTATTCTCAATGGTTGGAGGTGATCAATACAGAGAGATGTGGTCTATGAAGCTTCCAGTATGCTATAAAGAAAACTTCCTTATCTGGAAAGAAAGAGTCAAGTTATTTATGGAGGCTGTAGATCCCAGGGTCCTTCTTGCTGTTTAAGAGGGACCCCATATACCCATGATAGCCTCTACCATAGACCCTACCCAAAGAGTGCTAAGAAGTACTCTAATATGAGTATGGATGAGCTTGCCTTGGTTGCCCTTGATAAAAGGGCACAACATATTATAGTAAGTGCAATTGATGACTCCACCCTCCAGAATCTTATTCACTGCAAATCTGCCAAGGAGATGTGGGACTCCTTGATTGTCAACATGGAGGGGATAGAGGAGGTAAGGGATGATCGGAAGTCCCTTCTGAACCAGGAATATGAGGCCATCAAGCAAAGCAAGAATGATACCATCTCTAACTGCTATGAGAGGTTTTTCAAAATTGTGAATGGCCTTAAAAACAATGGAAGGGAGTTCACAAATTTTGATCTTAATGACAAATTTCTTAGATCCCTCACTAAGGAATGGGACATTAAGATATGTGCCATCAGGGAGATGAGAAATCTGGGCTCATGGAGCCCAAATATCTGTATGGAAAACTTCTATCCCATGAGCTTCAACTCAACACAAGAAAAGATGAAGAGGAAACCTTAAGGGGAAGCACCAGAGAAAAGTCTGTGGCTCCCAAGGCAGAGAGAATCAGGAGAACCAAAGATAAGACTCCTATATTTCAAGGGAAGTCAAAAAGCAGTGAGGCGTCTGATGTCAACACATCAGAGTCACACAAAATATAAAAGGAACATGTACTCTTCTCCAAACAATTTAAGAAAAACTAATGTACAGAAGGAGAAGAGACAACAATATATCATCTTCATCCAGCTCCAGGAGACCTGGGCATCATGACAGATCCAAGCCATCAAGGGAAGACAGGTATAAATCTAAACCTGATAAATATGATTTAGCTAATACTATGTGCTAATTCTATAAGAAAATAGGCACCTGATAGCTGACTTCCCCTCTAAAAGGAGGGAGTCAAGGAAGTATGAAGACATGAGAAATCCAAAGGATTAGAAGAAAACTAAAAGAGTATTTATTGCAAAGAAAATCAGAACATTAAGTGATTCTGATTCAAGATCCTCAGAATCTGAGGAGGAAGTACTCATTCGCCTCATGTACATAGATGAAGACATCCAGGATGAGGACAGCTCTCCTGGGAAGGTACTTATGAGAGCCCCATGTCTGCCTCTGATACTGAATTAGTGGCAAATTCTATGTATGAGAATGAATGTGAGTCTGCTTGCAATAGCACATCCTCAAGATCCCTACATGAGGATGAGTCTGAACTAATGCAACAATATGAAGCTTTATTGGATGCTTTCAAGAAAACAAGAAGCTCCTAATAGTTCTATCTAAGGAGTTAGCATCCTTGAAAAATACCCAATCTGAACTCCAGGAGACAACTGAAAAGCCGGCTGCTATGAGCAAAGAGGTGGGGAAATATAAGAAAGCTACAAAGCTTAGGCATGCCGAATTAGCACAGAAGAACAAGGTCATTAAGGATCACCTTGAGGAAATGTTATTGGCTGAAAAGAGAATAGTTGCCAGCTATTCCCTGACCAAGACTGTCCTGCCAATTATTGACAGTTTTTTTGCACAATATAGAAGTGGTGTAGGATTTATTGAAGAGATAGCCAAGGTCAAGGCTTTTGAAGCCCAACTGATGAGTAGTATTTAGACCTATTTTTAGTATAGTATTTAGGTTAGTATTAATATTAATTTGTAAATAATATGTCTATTTTACTTAAATAATCATTTATTTTTATAACTATTTATTGATTTCAGGTTATTTTATGTTTTCAGGATTTGGAGCTTTTGACAAATATTGTAAGTACACGCCCTTAGTCACACCCGTGACCAACGGCGTGTCAACATAAAGACTTATTCCAGCTCACTGGCGTGTTCCAAAGCCGAAAACATGAAGAAATGCAAGTCACACCCTCGGTCACATCCGTGACCGAGGCCATGTAAGGTGACATGGCCATAACTAGTCAAATTCTAGCCCATCCAGACAAATCACTCAGTACATGCCCATGTTGGTCAAAGTCATGCCCGTGACTTTCATTTATCACACCCATGTAACCTCTAGTCAATCCCTCTTCTCCTCTAGTAGTCAGGCCCCTGACCTAGCCATGTACATGCCCGTGACATTCAAAGTCAAGCCCATGTAACTTCTCTGCCGCCAGATCACGCCTCCGCCTCACTTGAATTTCCTGCCAGATGCAATTTAATTATTAAACGCCCTTGGTAATGGGCGTTACTGAGGGCATGGCATGCATGTAGCAGCTGCAATAACTCCAGAAGGCGCCCACTCCGCAGCTGCTTAGAACACACCCTTGGTCACAGGCGTGACCGAGGGCATGTAACCTCAACTTTTGCCTATTTAAAGGCAGCTCCTCCAGATCTCAAGACATCAATTTTCCACCCCTCTTGGGCCGAAACTCCTTCCCTCTGCCCCCTTTTGGGGAAGAAATGCTTTTCTTGTTTCTTGTATTTTGTTGTTTATTTTCTAGCTTATATTTAATTTCCATGTTCTTTCAATTTATGTAATATATTCTTAGATTTTATTTTATGCAATGACTTCAATTTCTTGCACTCGTTTTTTTTGTAATTCAATTTTCTTTCAATAAAATGTCTTTTCCATTCCTTTCAACTTGTATATTTTCATGTCAATTAGATTAATATTTAGATCTTGAAAATTGCGAGTTTGGATGAAATTATCTCTTCATTATATTTCACTTCCTCCTTCGATTTATTCTAGAATAATATAGTATCGAGTTCATATACCGGTTATGAATTTTGACTATTGTTTTTGTTGGGAATAGTGCCCAGCAATGTTCCTGATTTGAAGAAGTGCTCAGCTCAATGATAAGTGCAAGCTGTATTTAATGCTCCATCTAGCTAATGCTTGCAGAGATCGACAAATGTCATGTACTTTAACCATTTCTATAAGTATGATATATATCGTCAAGAAGGACAAGATTCGTCGAACGCAGAATGAAGATTGTCGAACGCTGAGATGGGATAGAAGAATCAAGATCGTCAAACTCAGAAGGAAGATCGACGACCGCTGAGAATTGGCGTGTTCGTCGAACGCAGAAGCAAGATCGTAGAACTCAGAAGGAACTTCGTCGAACGCAGAAGCAAGATCGTCGAACTCAGAAGGAAGATAGTCGAACGCAGAAGCAAGATCGTCGAACTCAGAAGGAAGATCGTCGAACACAGAAGCAAGATCGACGAACTCAGAAGGAAGATGGTCGACCGCTGAGACTCGGCAAAATTGTCGAACGCAGAGAAGACGCGGCATCATCGACTTCACCAAAGTGGCCTTATCGTCGAGAAGACTAAAAGAAGGCATATTGTCTGACGAAAGACAAGCTGAAAACTAGCAGCTGCTGAAGCGTCGACATAACATCACTCATGTCGTCGAGAGAACAAGTTGATTACGACGACACAGTCAGAGACAGTATATCGTTGTATATGCAGAAGCGGCAGAATGTCTCGAATCGTCGAGATACCTGCTTCAGAAGCAGAAGCAAGAAGAGTTGAAGATCTTCCAAGGTCAAAGGGATCGACAAAGTTCTATCGTCGAGATAGTTTCCATGTCACCGTAACAATGGAAATTTCGTCAAGACAGATTCAAATGTTGCGGATGCGCTGTCAACATTTAATGCCGCCGCCTAATTGTCTAATCAGCGCGTGCTCTTAAGGAAAGGAGTGTCTGACACTTAAGGCACTTTTTGAGAAGACCGTTGGGGACCTCGCAGTCTTATAAAAGAGATAAGAGGTTGCCCTAACACGGTATCAATCAATCGAAAAACAAGAGAAAGGAAAAGAAAAAGAAAGAATCCCGCCGCTACACTTCAATAGAATAGAATTCTTGGCGGAGAAGAAGAAGATCAAGTAGAGAGCAAGAATCAAGTGCTCTCTGAAGAATCAGCCATCATCATCGACTGAAAAGTAGTCGATAAACACTAGGCAAAAAGAAGTGAAGGCTGAAGAAGATCCAGTGCTGAATCTCCAGATCAAAAAGCATCTTCTTCAACCTTAAGAAGCCAATCCTCAACAGGCTAAAGTTTAGAAGTAAGTAAAGGCTTGCGGGCCTATTTGTCTAGCTTGAGGGATAGAGAGCTGTGAGGCTTGAGGGCCAGGGCAGTGGACTTGCGGGTCCAACACCGTCTAGCTTGCGGGCTGGAGAGCTGTGAGGCTTGAGGGCCAGGGCAGTGCACTTGCGGGTGCGATTTGTCGAGCTTGCGGGCTTGGGGGCAGTAGGGGCTTGCGGGTCTATGCTGTTGGGACTTGCTGGTCCATATTGTAGGGCTTGAGGGCCTGAGTGTCGAGCTTGCAGGCTCGGGGGCAGTAGGGGCTTGCGGGCCTAGGCTGTTGGGACTTGCGGGTCCGCATTGTAAGGCTTAAGGGCTTGAAGTTTTTGGCAGCGTTTGCCGAGCCTAGCACACTATTAGGCAGGCTCAGAGGGAAAGAGGACTACTCAAGACACCCGGTCTTGAGGAACCTCTATACATCTTTGTGTGCATTTCTGTGTTGTGTTTTACTTTACAGATCTACTAACCAGAAATCAAGAACACCTAAAAGGGGATAACATAATTTGAAAAACCTATAAACAACAAGTGGTATCAAAGGGAGGTTGTTCAAATAAATCTTAACAGCTTGAACAGATCTGCCAGTGGGTGTCCAAGTAGTATAGTTATGGATTCAAGAATAGTTATGTGCTCTAGAGAAAACTTTTCCCTTTGGAAAGTTAGAGCAAGAATTTACATGGAGGCAATGGATCCCAGAATGTTTTTAATTGTTCAAGAAGAACCATGTACCTAAATAGCTATGATAAAAGATGAGGTTCTTCTAAGCAGCATGCACAAGGAACCCAGAAACATTCTAGCTGGTGCAGTAGATCTGCCAACACTCCATAAGCTAAGTCATTGCACTACAGCAAAGGACATGTGGGATTCCTTAAAAGTCCTCATGGAAGGGTCAGAGGAAGATCTTGAAAAAGAAACCTCTCAAGAAGAGGTATGTATCAGAGTACCACTGATCACTTCAGATAGTGTATCAGAAGATGAAGAATGCCCTGGAGCAGGAGAAAGAATAATAGCACCCTTGACTCTCACGGTCTGTGACTCTGAGGATGAGGAAGTCTGTGGGTTGATGGCTCTATCAGATGAAGAAAATCATGATGAACCACATCATGATCAGGTATGCACCACTCACACACCTACTACCTGCTTCATTTTCATTTAAGAAGACCAAGAGTGCATCGGGTGATTGTTCATCATCTGAAGATGATGCAGAAGACTGCTCATCTTGCAACAATAAGAATCATACTGATCTATTAGAGCAGTTTGGTGATCTCTTTGAGGCTCTAAGAAAGAGCAAAAGGCTTGTTAAGGAACAAGCTAGGAAGATAGAATCTCTCAGACCTTTTAAGGCTGAATCGGACTAGAAACTGGGTATGTCCTACAACAAGTACACCGATCCAAATGAGCTCAACAAAATCATAGACAAGCTGTATGATGAAAGAAGCCAAAGGGAAAAACTTATCAAGAAACTTAAGAATGACCTTCTTAAGGAAAGATGCCTGGTGGCTCAATTCATTAAGCCCACAACTGTTCTGCCCATCATTGACACCTTCTCATCCTATAAAAATAGAAGGGGGTTAGGTTATAAGGAAGGGGCAACAAATGCTGAGAATGGAGAAAAGGGCAAAACTAAAGCAAAGCCTCACACCACCTTTCAGAAGGTAGTGCTTCCCTCAAATAGGTACGATCAGGACAGTGTCCATGGTCACTGGATGAATGGAAGCTCCACTATTCATGAAAATACTCCTGACTATAGAAAGAGAAAGGGCATGGGGATGAGTGCATTAAAGGCTCCCCATGAGGAAATTCAAATGGCCCATCATGGACCATTTGTATTTGGTGTCCCAGCTCCCACTCTCTAGGATATAGGTGCAACATTTTCTCAATCTTTTCCAGATAAAGTGCAGACTAGTAGCCCAGTATGATCAATTCTCACTTGAACATATCTGATGCCATCAACACCCTGTCGGCTACCAAGCTGACACCTGTTGCTGACAAACAGATACAATCAAGAAGAAACAATGATACTAGGGCAGCTAGTTAGCCCTTGGCTGAGAGAGATAGGAAGAATGTTGCTGCCTTCTCTACTGAACATACTTCTAAAATTGTTCAGAAAAGAAGGTACAACATCCATGAATGTTGTTGTTATGGCAAAGTGGGACATTTTGCCATTGACTGTTGGCACAACCCTAGTGTGCCTAATGCAAAGGAGAGACCTCCTGGAAGGGATACAGTGAGTAGAGGTATTTCCCATTATGCTAACAAGAACCTAGGACCCAAGTCACCTTGGGTTCCTAAGGGATATTAAATCTGTCTTGTAGGGTAGTCCATTTAGCCATTAAAAAGCAAACAAGGCTAATGGACAATATGGGCTCCAGGCTCAGCTCTCGACTAAGAAAAACTTACCACATACCAAGGTGCACTGATCTAGGGGGAGCTAGGAGTAAAGATAAGTGGACTACATCGAGGGGGAGCCACTAGCTCAAGGAGACTTAAAGGCCAAGGTGAAGGTAACCATGTCAATGTTTAACACATAAACTCATCTTCATCTAATATTATAAAAGTAATTTTCAAAAACCATATCGTCGGAATGATGATTGGTATCGTCGAAAGATCTGCATCATGACGATATCCAATCGTCAGTGGACTCTAAATTAGGTTTAAGCTCAATCATTACAGCTAAATTCGAGTTAGTCAGACATTTAACATATGACACTTCAACTTCCAACTCGGACACAACTATAAATAAGGTCAAATGTCTTAAGGTTAAAACACTCTCTACTATAGCCCTAAAAAGCCGTCATGTTCTCCACGCCTTCTAAGAGTGAACGAGTCGACAGTGCTGAAATTATCTGGGGTCAAGCAAATGATGGCGCCAAAGAAGGAAGATTTTCTATTCGAAGGAAATGAAGTTGTGAGGAACGGATTCTCAAAAGGTTCAGAAGAAATCCAGGGCACCATTAAGCTGCTCGAAACCATCGGCCTGGAATTCGCCCTCTCTGAGCCAACAGTAATATTAAAAAGAGAAGTGCTGGAGTTCTACTCAAAAGCCAAGGGTGGCTCGAAGGGAACGTCTGTGAAAAGCTCTCCTCTGCAAGGTAGGGTCTCATGATAGGATATCCAAACCATGTTCGAGATGATGGCAAGGATAATCCTGAGTAAAAGGACCAACTGGGGTCAGCAAATCTTCAAGAGGATACAAGAAAGCTTCCAAGCCCCAAATCTGGAAAGGTTTTTATCATTATACTTTCTGCTTTCCTACCCTAAAAATTTTAACAAATAGTATGGAGTACAAATCCATCACAAGAAAAGGATGGATATCAGAATACTGGAAAGATGGGAAAAAGTTCTGACTAGGGCTTCCAAGAAGTTGAAGACTGCAGAAGATGTGAAAAGGAAGGTAGGAAGCTCCTCTGAAGAAAGTGAGTCAGGCAACAACTCACCTCCATCTGACTCGGAGGCAGCTGTGGAGACAAGGAACGTCGTCCTCCAGAGCTCTGCTCCAAGTCAGGGATCCAGGACAACATCAAAATCAAATCAAGGTAGTGCTGAAACTGAGGGGGAGAAGGACAATGGGCTCCCTGCTCAAGTTGAAGAAGTAATCAATAAGATCATAGGAGCTGAGGACACTGGTCATTCTGAATCAGCAATGCAAGAGTACAACCAAGAGAACCTTGCAGATGGAACTAGCAAACACCAGCAAGGTCCTGAAGTGGACAATGAGCCAAAACACTCACCAATAAGAAAATCTATATCTCCAATAATTGAAGGGGATGAAGAAGAGGAACAAGATGGTTCACCTCCAAAGGTTAGTCCAGTGAAGCTCCCACTATTATCTCAAATAAAGATGCTCCTGGAAGAGCAAAGATTAAAACTTGAAAGTTATGTCACCTATGCTATCAATGATCTAAGAAGAGAAATGTCTGCTGAAACGGCAACCCTAAGTAATGATGTGAAAAATCTACATGAATTCACTACCCGTACTCACAAAGGTATATCTAACCTAGGGGCTAATCAGACAATGATTGTCGGCAGCATAGAAAAGGCCTACATTGCATCAACCAAGAGGATGGCTGAACATAAAATTGATCTCAAAGAAAGTCTAGATCAAAATAATAAAGATCTAGACAGTCATCTGCTTGAAACCAAGAATCACTTGGAAGCAGGTATCCACATGCTCAAGAACAAAATACTGGCATCCGAGGAGAATCTCCACAGAGGGATATCTGAAGAAGTAATAAAGGGGGAGAGATCAATGATAAAGGCCAGTAGTGATCATGCCATCTGGACCACCAACACCATCAGGGAAGCAATAAATCTCCCTCCTCTGTATTATGACGAGCCTGCTGAAGAGAAACATACAGATACTCCTGTTACTGGTAAAGGTAAAGAAAAGGAAGCACTAGAGGATGAAGAAACAAAAGTGAGGAAGAGAAAGTACAGGGAAGAAATGGAGAAAAAGGATGACTATGAAAGATGGAGTCCGATATCCAGGACCATCATTCTAAAAGCTTGGGAGCAAGTGAAAGTTAACAAAGGTGAAAGGTACAATGTATACAATCCTCAAGAATAGGCTAAACATGAAGATCAAGAAGAAGTAAGGAGAGAACACAGAAGAAATAAGTAAGCATGAAGTATTCCAGCTGACACTCCTGAACCTCTAAAATATCATCCTAAACCGTTTGAGTACTTCATCAGGCAAGCTGATATGGTGCAGGAAGCCAGTGCCAAGAAAGCAAAGGATGCTGCTGATATGAGAGCACCAGAGAAATAGATGGCTAAAACTTTAAGGGGGCTAAATGTAGAAATGTCAAAACTTTTGAAAACATTTGGCACTATTTATAAATGAAGTGTCATTCTCCAAATTTATGTACTCACACATGTTTAGCTGAAATATCATCACTACATACTTATCTGCTTGAAATGTTAAACCTTTTTATGCGAATGACATTTATCATTGAGTGAGTTATGACTTTTTCAAATTGGGAGATATTGTTGGGAACAGTGCCGAGCAATGTTCCTGATTTTAAGAAGTGCTCAGCTCAATGATAAGTGCAAGATGTATTTAATGCTCCATCTAGCTCTTGCTTGCAGAGATCGACAAATTTCAAGTACTTTAACCATTTCTATAAGTACGATATATATCGTCAAGAAGGACAAGATTCATCAAACGCAGAATGGAGTTCGTCGAACGCTGAGACGGGGTAGAAGAATCAAGATCGTCGTACTTAGAAGGAAGATCGATGACCGCTGAGAATTGGCGTATTCGTCGAACGCAGAAGCAAGATCGTCGAACTCAGAAGGAAGTTCGTCGAACGCAGAAGCAAGATCGTCGAACTCAGAAGGAAGATCGTCGAACGCAGAAGCAAGATCGTCGAACTCAGAAGGAAGATCGTTGAACACAAGATTGTCGAACTAAGAAGGAAGATCGTCGACCGCTGAGACTCGGCAAGATCGTCGAACGCAGAGAAGGCGCGATATTGTCAACTTCACCGAAGTGGCCCTATCGTCGAGAAGACTAAAAGAAGACATGTCATCTAAGAAAGACAAGCTGAAAACTAGCAGCTGCTGAAGCATCGACTTAACATCACTCATGTCTTCGAGAGAACAAGATGATTACGATGACACAGTCAGAGACAACATATCGTTGTATATGCAGAAGCGGCAGAATGTCTCGAATCGTCGAGATGCCTGCTTCAGAAGCAGAAGCAAGAAGAGTTGAAGATCTTCCAAGGTCAAAGGGATCGAACAAGTTCTGTCGTCGAGATAGTTTCCATGTCACCGTAACAATGGAAATATCATCGAGACAGATTCAAATGTTGCGGATGCGCTGTCAGCATTTAATGCCGCCGCCTGATTGTCTAATCAGTGCATGCTCTTAAGGAAAGGAACGTCTAACACTTAAGGCACTTTTTCAGAAGAACGTTGGGGACCTCGCAGTCTTATAAAAGAGATAAGAGGTTGCCCTAACATGGTATCAATCGATCGAAAAACAATAGAAAGGAAAAGAAGAAGAAAGAATTCCGCCGCTACACTTCAATAGAACAGTATTCTCGGCGGAGAAGAAGAAGATCAAGTAGAGAGCAAGCATCAAGTGCTCTCTGAAGAATCAGTCATCATCATCGACTGAAAAGTAACTGATCAACACCAGGCAAAAAGAAGTGAAGGCTGAAGAAGATCCAGTGTTGAATCTCTAGATCAAAAAGCATCTTCTGCAAACTTAAGAAGCCAATCCTCAATAGGCTAAAGTTGCCAATCTTCATCCGGCAGAAGTAACAGTCTTATTACTGTAATCTCTTGTAAAGGCTTGCGGGCCTATTTGTCTAGCTTGAGGGCTGGAGAGCTATGAGGCTTGAGGGCCAGGGCAGTGGATTTGTGGGTCCGACACCGTCTAGCTTGCGGGCTGGAGAGCTGTGAGGCTTGAGGGCCAGGGCAGTGTACTTGCGGGTGCGATTTGTCGAGCTTGCGGGCTCGGGGGCAGTAGGGGCTTGCGGCCCTAGGCTGTTGGGACTTGCGGGTCCATATTGTAGAGCTTGAGGGCCCGAGTGTCGAGCTTGCGTGCTCGGGGGCAGTAGGGGCTTGTGGGGCCTTGGCTGTTGGGACTTGCGGGTCTGCATTGTAAGTCTTAAGGGCCTGAAGGTTTTGGCGGCGTTTGCCGAGTCTAGCACATTGCTAGGCAGGCGCAGAGGGAAAGAGGACTACTCAAGACACCCGTTCTTGAGGAACCTCTATACATCTTCGTGTGCTTTTCTGTGTTGTGGTTTACTTTACAGATCTACTAACCAGAAATCAAGAACACCTAAAAGGGGATAACATAATTTGAAAACCCTATTCACCCCCCCCCCCCCTCTAGGTGATAAAGTAGACACCCTATAAACAACAGTTTTTGTATTATAGTTAGCCGAGAGGCTCTTGAGTATGAATCGATCGCTTAGGAATAAAAAGAGTTGCAGGCAACCTTTAAGAGAGGATAATGAAAATCTTTTAGATAGGAGTCAAATCCTATAGCGAGATTCATCTCGTAAAGCGAGTTTTAAGGGTTTCAATTTTAGAATGAGAGTTCGGTCAATCAACCTAAAATTAGGTGCACGTACCCTCGAGAGAGTTGCATTTATAATTCAGGAATCTCCACGGTCAAGCATCAGATTATAATTTATCTTTTCTAATTTCATTCGAGTGCGCTTTTCTTCAAGTTAGTTTTCTTTATTTTAATTTTATTTTTAAATTTCTCCTAAAGATTTATTCGATAAAACAATTGTTTATTTTCCCGAAGTAAAAGTACTCGACAGACCCGTGGATTTATACGACCTTGATATTTTCATATCCTATGCTATGAACGATAGTTACGCTTGCATATTCCATTTATAAATAATTAAAACCTTTTAATTTTTAGCTATCAAGTTTTTGGCGCCGTTGCCGGGGACTTTTTGTCGATATTTCGAAAAAGGGAAACGTTATTAATTTTATCTCTTTTTCTTTATTTTTCTTTTTCCTTTTTTTATTATCAAAAAATTAAATAAAATAAAATAAAAATTATGTTTAAATTAAATTCTTGGAAAGGGAGTTTTGAGGTGTCATCCCATCGCAGCTTCTAATACCTTGCGACCCTTTCACCGGGTAGACCGTGGGAAGTCCAAGACTAATTAAAACATATCAAAAATATCTTCCTTTCTTATTTTATTTTATAAAATTAAAAAAAAAACAAAAAAAAATATGGTGGTGTATTTCCTAAAAAAATAATAATAACTTATAAAATTACCAAAAATATTTTCCCTTACTTTGGTTTTTGTTGTTTCTAAAACCAAACATTTGTGAGTTTATTTATAAGCATTTTTTTATTTTTTATTTGCTAATCTTTTGCTTTATCATGGTTAGTTAGATTTTATTTTTAGGTGATTTAGTTTTAAGGAATATTTTGTGATTTTAATTTGATTAAAGTAAATTATTTTGCATTTTTTCTCTTTTATTTTAATTAGATTCAATTTTGTAGTAGTTGTGTTTAACACCATTAGATTTTAATTATTTTTACACATGCTTTTAGATTCTTAGGAAATTTCAATTTACTATAGTTGCTCTCAAAATATTTTAATTTAATCTAAAAATTATTTAGCCTTTTATCCATTTAGCCCATTACCCTTAGCTTCCCCATACCCAACAAAAAAATATATTAAAATATCATATGTCATGGAAATAAGAGGATAAAATTCATTTATTTCTAAACATATGCACCCCCCTTTGTATGAAGAATATTATGAAAAAATTATATGTCATGGAAAATGAGAGGATAAAATTCATCACTTTCCTAAACATATACAAATAGAAAAGAAAAGAAAAAAGATGGGGTGAGAGGATAAAATTCATCACCTCCAATCAAAGCAATCTTCATGATTACCCAAACCCCTTGGCTAATATAGGTGATTTTAGATTTAAATTAAAATATGGGGAGAGCATAAGTAGTAGTTTATGATAATACATCATTTATAGTTATTTTTACATAATATTTTATTAATAATTAATTTATTTTTATTTATTTTTAATTTAATTTATCACTAATTTACCTTATATTTGTATTTTCAGGTAATTTGGGCTGCCAATAGCAATTTCAAGCTCATAGAAGTAAACATGAGAATATTTAGAGCATTTCTGCCGAAATCGCAAAGTGCACGCCCTTGGTCAAGGGCGTGACCCAGGACGTGACTCCAAGTCACCGCCGTGAACCAACCCAGCCGTCTTCCAGCTACCAGAACACGCTGCCACGTCAGATTTAAATTACACGCCCGCTGTCACAGGCGTGACAAAGGGCGTGATCTCAAGGTTATGGGCGTGACTTGCCCGTCAAAGCATTCAACTTAGGCAGTTCTCCACTCGCGCCATTTTCCGCTTACACGCCCTCGGTCATGGGCGTGACCGAGGTCGTGACCCTTCCAACAACCACCAAATTAACTCATGATCGCGATGTTTCCCTCTGTTTCCAGACTCAGTCAAGACACGCCCTGGGTCACGGGCGTGACCTGGGCCGTTACCAGCCATGCAATTGATTTTTGGTGGTTTCTCCCACCCATTGTTCTCGGGCTTTCAAGATAGCAATTATGCAGGTTACACGCCCTTGGTCACGGGCGTGACTCCTCGATTTTTCACCTATAAAAGGCCACAATCTCCAGAAGTATGGGAGTTCAATTTTGGAGTTTATTTCTAGCTTTAGTTTACTATTTTTTTTGTTTTAGCTAGTTTTTCTACATGTTGTAAGTTTTCTATCATTGCAATTTTAATTCAAGTATTGTAGTTTTTTTTATCATGTCTTTTTCCTTTTCTACTTGTATTCCCATCATTATGATGAGAAGCTAAATTTCCTTTAGCACTTGGTCATGATGAACTTTAGAATGAAATAAAATATGTTTTGAATTTTTCTAATTGGCAAGCTCTCGTCTTGATTATCTTCAATTTATCTTTGAATTTAATTGCGTCGAATTCATATGTCGTGAATATGTTTTTCGATCTAAGATCCATATTCTAGTTGATCGAGAGATCCGTGCGTACGAGGAGATCACTCAAAGATAAAAGGAGTTGCATGCACTCTTCGAGAGAGGACGACATAAATCTTTCGGATTGGAGTCAAATCTAATAGCGGGGTTCATCGCTAAAGCAAGCTTACGGGTTTCGACTGACCGAGGGGTCTTAATCGATAAACCTAAGGTTAGTTGGTAGTATTCCTTGAGAGAGGTGCTATCATGTTTTGAGAACCTCCACGGTCTAAGTTATTTCAATAAGAGCTTGCGGATTATTCTTTTGTAAAATTCTATTTTATTCCAAAGGGATTCTAGATCAAGTGCTAACCTTTTAACCATAATATTTCTTCGTAGTTGATTTTCTCCAAATCGTTTTCCAAAATAAACCCAACTTTCAATCGATAAAATAATAGCTCTTCTTTGTGAGTAGAAGTACTCAACAAGCTCGGAAAAATACGACACTTGATTTTCTAAATCCTATACTATAAAGCAATAGGTACACTTTTTTATCGAATTATACGTGGATAACACTCTAATTTTATGCAACACGATTTTATCCAAAAACATCCTTTTATCGAGGAGGTGTTTTCTAAATATGCGGCTAGCAATGATATAAGCATCTAGAATCTCACCGGATCCGTCCGCAATTTGGAGAACCAAATTGGGAAACTCACCAAAATGCACTCCGATCGCCAATAAGGAGCATTACTGGGCAATACGGAGCCCAACCCAAAGGAGCAAGCAAAAGCAATCACGTTACAGAGCGGGAAGAAGGTAACTACTCCTACCGAAAAGGTTGATGTGGAGGTAACTATTCTTACCACACTAGTTGATTCTGAGGTAATCATTTCTTCTCAACCTCCGCCACAAAATAAAATTAAAGAATTTCAACCTTCTCTTCCTTACCCCTCCAAATTAAAAGTGGAATGAATGGACGTGCACTACGGTAAATTCTTAGAAAGGTTTAAACAAATTTATATTAAATTACCGTTTTGTGAAGCCATCGCTCAAATGCGGAAGTATGCAAAATACCTCAAGGATTTTGTATCTAATAAAAAAACTTGAGGATTTCTCTACCGTTCAATTGAATGCAAAATGTTCGACAGTTTTAATTAATAAATTGCCTAAGAAATTAACCGACCTGGGTAGTTTCTCAATTCCATGTTTATTTGGTGATTTTCTAGTAAAACATGCGTTGGCCGATCTAGGCACCTCTATAAATTAGATGCCTTATCCTCTTTTCTGAAAATTGGATTTAGGAAAGCCTATGCCTACAAAAATGAGCATCCAATTGGTGGATCGGTCCATCAAATACCCGATGGGTGTTATTGAGGATGTGCTTGTCAAAGTTGATAAATTTATCTTTTCGGTAGATTTTATTATCCTTGACATTGAAGAGGATGCTGATGTACCTCTAATTCTCGGCAGCCCCTTCCTTGCCACCTCTCACACTATTATTGACGTTTGTAAAGGTAAACTTCTGCTTAGAGTTGGAGACGATGAAGTTACCTTTACTATCAATTCTTCAATGAAAAATACTTTATCCAATAACGGCTCTTGTTTTTTTGGTGGCTTCATCTGATAAGGACTCTATTTTATTTTCTGAACACATTTTGTCATTTTCTTTTCATGACGAAGAATTTGAAACTCTTGATCTTATTTCTCATTATATTTTTGATGACACAATCACTCGCACACCCATTTTTTGAAATTTTAGAATTAGGTAGTGATCAATTAAAAATTTCTTATGAAGAACCTCCCGTGATAGAATTAAAAAAACTTCTTATGCTAAGCTGCCCGTAATTGTGTTGGCATTTCTTTTCGATGAAGAAAAGTTAAAATTATTAAATGTTTTAAATCTTCATCATCGTGCAATTGCATGGAAAATGACAGATTTAAAAGGGATTAATCCCTCCTTTTGTACGAATAAGATTGTATTAGAAGAAAATTCGCTTAAATCCATTCAACCTCAACGTCGCCTAAATCTAAATATGAAGGAGGTGGTTAAGGCGAAGGTAATAGATTTATGAGATGCGGGCATCATTTATTCGATTTCGGATAGTTCTTGGGTCAGTTCGGTCCAAGTTGTGCCAATGAAAGGAGGATTAACAGTAGTGTCAAATGATAAAAATGAGTTAATCCCTACTAGAACTGTTACCGGATGGCGGGTTTTTATTGACCATCACAAATTAATTGATGCGACCAGTAAGGATCATTTTCCATTGCCATTCACCGATCAAATCCTTGAACGACTAACCGGGCACTCATTTTATTGTTTTCTTGATGGTCTGTCGGGATATTTCCAAATCCTAATTACGCCCGGAGATCAAGAGAAAACAACCTTTTCTTGTCTGTTTGGCACCTTCGCCTATCGTAGGATGCCATTTTGGTTATGCAATGCGCCAGCTACATTTCAGAGGTGTATGCTAGCAATTTTTGTTGAACTATTGGAGGATATTATGGAAATTTTTATGGATGACTTCTCTATTTTCGGAGAGTCATTTGATTTGTGTTTGACTATCCTTTCTCGCGTTCTTCAAAGATGTGAGGACACAAATTTATTGTTAAATTGGGAGAAGTGCCAATTTATGGTATGGGAAGGTTTGGTTTTAGGCCATAGAATCTTTAGTAAGGGCATAGAGGTAGATAGAGCTAAAATAGAAACTATAGAAAAATTACCTCCCCCTTCAAATGTTAAGGCCGTACGTAGTTTTCTTGGGCATGCCGGTTTCAATCACCGATTTTATAAAAGATTTCTCTACAATAACCAAGCCCCTCACTCACTTATTAGAAAAAGATGCACCATTTATTTTTGATGAAAATTGTTTGCATTATTTTCTATTATAACAGAAAAATTAATAAACGCACCCATTATGATAGCTCTCAATTGGGATCTTCCTTTTGAGATAATGTGCAATGCTAGTAGTTTTGTCGTTGGTGCAGTCTTAGGACAACGCATCAATAAAATATTTCATCCTATATATTACGCAATCAAGAAACTTACCGACGCACAAGAGAATTACACAACAATCGAGAAGGAACTTTTAGCTGTGATTTTTGCTTGTGATAAATTTCATTCCTATCTTACTTTATCTAAAGTAATTGTTTTTACTGATCATTCGGCTTTACGTTATTTGCTAACAAAAACTGATGCCACGCCAAGGTTGATTAGGTGGACCTTACTCCTACAAGTATTTTATTTGGTGATCCTGGATAAAAGGGGAGTGAAAAATTTGGCGGCGGATCATCTATCTCGGTTGGAGAATCCCAATTCGAAGGAACTCCTAGAGGAGGAAATTAATGATACTTTTCTCGAGGAACGCCTCCTTGTTATTCATTAGGTAATAGCTATCCTCTTCCCTTGGTTCGCAGATTTCGCAAACTATCTTGTCGTGAGATTTCTCCCAAAAGTTTTTTCTTATCAAGAAAAGAAGAAATTCTTCTCCGATTTGAACAATTATTTTTGGGAAGATCCATTTCTTTTTAGAGTTTGTGCAGATCAAGTGGTGCGGAAGTGTGTATTTCATGAGGAGGGCGCTCAAATTTTAAAGCATTGCCATGAGGGACCCGCCGATGGGCATTATAAAGCAAATCAGACAACACGGAAGATACTTGAAGTTGGCTTCTATTGGTCGAGCATCTTCAAAGACGCTCACGCACATGTAAGTCATTCTGAACAATGGCAATGCTCACGTAATATTTACAGCCTTAATGAGATTCCTTTAAAATCATTTTTAGAATTGAGGTTTTTGATTTATGGGGGATCAAGTTTGTCAGCCCGTTACCAGTTTCTTTTGGATATCATTATATTTTTGGTAGCGGTCGATTACGTATCTAGGTGGGTGGAGGCGCAATCCCTTCCCACTAATGATGCCAGCGTCGTGACTCAATTTCTCAAAAAGTTCTTGTCACGATTTGGAGCACCGCGAGCAATAGTTAACGATAGGGGAACTTATTTCTGTAAGACCCAATTCACTAAATTTTTATCTAAATATGGCGTTATACATAGGATGGACACCCCCTATCACCCCAAACAAGTGGCCAAGTAGAAGTGGTGAACCGTGAATTAAAACAAATTTAGAAAAAATGGTTTCTACTAATAGAAAAAGACTGGTCAAATAAACTCAATGATGCTTTATGGGCCTATCAGACCGCATTCAAGACCGCTATAGGTTGCACACCATATCCATTGGTCTACGGGAAAGCATGTCATTTACCGGTCGATCTTGAGCATCACGCCTTTAATTTTTTGAATCTTGATAAAAGTATATCCTTCGAGCTCCGCAAGTTTCAACTTAACAAGATCGATGAATGGCGCTCCTTTGCCTATGAAAGTGTAAAATCTCCCAAGCAACTATACCCTAGAGTGTTTTGTCATGACTAGGTCATGGCAAAACCCTAGGAAGCTTGAAGAGATCACTTGGCCTTAGGCTTGAAGGGGAAGAGCACCTTGGTCTGCAAATAGCAATTTCCAGTTACCAAGCTTAAGGTTGGACTTTAGGGCCTCACCTTAACCCTTTGACCCCACCATAGCATACCTAGCCCTTTAGGGGTCCCCTTAGAGCACTAAGGACCCATTGGGGTCAACCAAAGAGGCCAAATTGACCAAAGTAAACCCGAACCCCAAATTGGTCAAAGTAGCCTAATTAAGGTCAATTGACCTCCACCATGCCAAATTGACCTTTCCCCTACCCTTATAAGGATATTAGGACCCAATGGACCAAACAACCCCCATCATGGGGCCACCAAATTGGCCAATTTGACCTAAGTCAACTCTTGCCCGATTTGGTCAAATTGCCCAATTATGGGTCAATTGGACTCCACCTTGCCAAATTGACCCTACCTAGACCTTCCTAACCCTTAGAGGAGTCCAATGAGTCACTAGCCAACCATTGGGGCCAACCCGAAGAGGCCAAATTGACCAAAGTCAAATCCACACTAAATTTGGGTCAAAATGACCTATTTGACTTAATCGAGCCTAATCCACTTGGGCTAGGCCTAATTGGAGTAGCCCATTAGCTTAGGAGACTGATGAATACCAGGAGTTATTACTCAATTTCTGTAAATGCTGATTAGTAGAGAGAAATCTCAATTTCTCCAAGAATGGAGGAGAGAGAAAGAGAGGGACTAATGGCATTCATGGCTTAGGGAGATCAATATCCACCATTTCCTCCTCTAATGTCTCCATTCAGTTTCCCCAATCAATTTGGAGAAGTTTAATGGCCATTCTCGGCCACATATAGGGGGGAATTTGTGGAGTTTTCACTTGGCCGAAAATGGCCATTCATGGCAATTAGGAGTTACACTCTTCCCCCTCCCTAATTAACCCATATAACTCCTTCAGTGGATGGAGAGGAGGAGTTTCCCCACCTTAACTGAAGAATTTGAGCCCCCAAGACAGGATTTGACATGGCACCCAAAAGCTTGAGGCCGGCCATGGAGGACCACCCAATCGGCAAGCTTCAAGGCTCCACACAGGTCTAGTTCTTCTCCTCTCTCTCTGTGTATAGATCCCATCAGGTTGACTGCATGGATTAGGGTCAATTGGTACCCAATCAGGTAAGCCAAGAGCTCCATTTTCGGAGCTTTAATCCCGCCTCCATAACGCTGTTCCGGCCACCTTCGGTCGGCCAACCACCACAAATCGTCGGCCACCACCTCAACGAAGGTGGTGGTGGCATTGGCCGGCCGTGGCGGCGCTTAGGTGGCCGGGAAAACAAGGATGAAGGAGCTCCAGGTGCGGTTAATCCTGGCCGTCGGCCATAGGAAGAAGACAAATAGATGTCGTCCGTTCTGGTTCAAGATCTGTGCAAGATCTTCATATTAAATGTTAAGATATATGTATTTATGTCACATATTTTGCTGTACATAGATTTGTTTGTTAAAAATACTTGAGCCATCGGATCTGTCGATCTGAGTAGAAGAAGTTCGTTGAACTGATAGTTGAGTTCGTCAAACTGAATCTGGAGTTCTTCCAATGGAATTCATTCGTCGAACACACCCTAGAGTTCATCGAACTGATTGTTGAGTTCGTCGAATTGAACCTAGAATTCATTCGTCAAACACACTATGGAATTCGTCGAACTAATAGTTGAGTTCGACGAACTAAACCCGGAGTTTGTCGAACGGAATTAATTCACCGATCTGATAGTTGAGTTCATCGAACTGAACCCGGAGTTCGTCGAACGGAATTAATTCGCCGAACTGAATTAATTCGTCGACCTGAATTATTTCGTCGAACGGAGAGATGATCTACTGAATTGGCTGGAGAACTGATTTTGTCGATCTAGAGCACGACGTTCGTCGAACGCAGGTCGTATTTCGTTGATCGTAGAACAGATTTCTTCGAACGCAGAATAGATTTCGTCGAACGAGGTCGGATTTCGTCGAAACGCAGAGACTTGTTCCAACCCATTTTGTCATACTTCCTGCAGTATTTCATTTTAATTATTAAAAATACTAGAGCCACTCAAATGAAAAAGTAATCAAAACCAAAGTTGTAGCCCTTGGAGTCTAATTTATTTTAAAATTAATTTCACCCCAAAAGTAGTTCTGTAGCTCCCTGTAGGTGCATTTTGGTGGGACTGGTCCCTAGTGTAGGACATCCACCATTTCTTGAATAACTTTTGATTGGGTTATGGGATTGACTTGAAAATTGAAACCTAGGCTATTTACACCTACCCAAACATCGTACCCAAAGATGGGAATTTTAGGAGAACCTTTTCCTAAGGTTTTTGTAATAATTTCATAAATTAAATATTAATTAATTAAAGGGTCAAATGACCTCCAATGCCATCCAAATTTTGGTGGGTACTTCTTAGGGTCATCACATGACCCTGGAAAAAATCTCATCCCAATTGGGACTGATTTGGTTGGGTAATTTGTCAACCTAAGTTAGGTCAAATTGGGACAAAGTTAGGGCATGGTGTTTATCTTGGGGTATGGTGGTCAGAACTCATCACCATGAGTTGAAGCCTTGACCACTAGTTTAGGATCACCTAAAACACCTTCATGAGTAAGATGGGGTGGTATAGAGGTGGATATGCCCTAGGACCCTAGTTTTACCCCTTGGGGTGCAGATAAAGCTTTTTGAAGGACATGTGGTCAAAAGCAATAGACTGGCCATGGAACCTAGTAGATATGTTCATGGGATGTATTTATGCCCTAGGAAATTCTGAGAGAATTTTAGGAGAATTTATTCCCGCTAAATTAGGTCGTAACCCATTTAGGTAAACTTCTTGTAAGAGATATTTACATGCACAAATGATCCTGGATGAAGATGAAATCTTGGTGGTGCCTTTACAATTATAATATTGACCCCTGGTAATTTTTGCATAATTTATTTAATGATTTAACTAGTATTTCATTCTCAAGGCACCTATTTTGTCTTAATTTTAAGAAATATAGATAAGGGTCCAAAACTCTCTGGAAAAATGTGCAACTTGGTGATAGGACATTTCAGAGCACTAGGAAGCTCTGTGAATTTTTATATAATTTGTGGAGGTTGTTATCAGTAGGATACTTCACAACATGTGCAAATTAGGAATTATTTGGATTAATTATGTCAGTGAGGAAATGATTCCCATAAATTGTGAAACTCTGTAATTAAGCTTTTTTGGACATAATAGAGGTCTGGTAATTTTCCTATCATTTTGGTATAAGTAAGTTCTTTCATAAATCTTCAAATTTGGATAGATGATAAATATTAAAAACAGAGGACATTTCCTTACTGTAAAATTGTGATATTCATTATTTACTGTTATATTGGCATGATAGATTTATCTTAATTTTATGAGGATCATGTCTTGAGAATACCTTACACTTCATGTCCATATTCATACTTGGCAAATATTGGAGAAATTTAAATAAATGCTAAAATGTTGAGGAAAAATATGATTATCTGGATTTAGTCTTACAATACCATTGTAGTCCTCCAGTAAATATCTTGAGTCAGTTGGTTGAATATTTGGAGTACCTCTACTTACAAGCTTCATATAGTTAGTTTGGTCTGCGTATAGTAAAAATGTGAAACTTGGGTATTTAGGGGCCAACCATGTGGAAGTGGCATGCAGTTGGTGCACATGGTCAGGTTGAAGAGATCGAAGGTCACCAAAAGGAGTTTATGAGATGAGAGTGTGCTTGGAGAGTTAAGGATAAGGTGGTGTTCTGGACCGACGAAAGATCGTCTTTCCCTTAGAAGGTCATAAAATACATAGAGTAATTCAAGTGAATTGTTAAGAGGGGTAATCTTATGGGTAGATACCAACAACACTAAGTGTCTTGAGAAAGGGAACTTTGGGGTGTCATCCCATTATAGTTCCTAGTACCGTAGCGAGCCCCTTACAGGGTAATCTTCGAAAAGTCCAAGATTAACCATAAATTGTAGGGATAAGTTGATGTACAAGATTAACTTAATTATACGCACACCCACACCCCGTAGTTATGGGAGGTTAGTTGGTTTGGTTGTACGAGCGTTTGGCTCGATGGTTGAAGCAGCGGACTAGTTAGTCCGGTGAGCTTGTGACTCAGTAATGCTTGTTGGTACGAACGGGTGGGTCCGGCGAGCCGTTGGCCCAGAAGGTTATGATGATGGGCAGGTTAGGCCGGGGAATTTATGGCTCGGGATATAGTAGAACATGTTTGCATGTGCATGAAGGTGGTGAGTCTTCGGTATTAGACGGTCGTTCATACCGACGTCAATACGTTGATTCGGCAAGTGTGGAATTTGCACTTAGCCATAAAAGTTTGGTGGTCCAGCCAGTAAGAGTACGTAGATGCTCCGTGGTTTTGTGTTGAGGCGTATGGTAGGTATAGGTTAGGTTGTGTGAATACCAACCTAGAGGTGGGCGAGGCCCAACCCACTGCTTCCGTTTGCCACTACGGGAGTATCCAGGGAGTCTTGCTGGCTCCAAAAAAGGGGAACTAAAGGTCTGTGCGCATAGAGTCAAAGTGTGTGAGTTGTACATGTGTGAACATAGCATAAACTGCATAACTCTGCATGTCATCGCATAAACATTGCATTTCAACCCCTACCCCTATCGTATAAGTCGGTTATGGGACTTCTTATATGATAGGCCTTGCTAAACGACCCCTTGGTCTATAGGTTTGTATGGGCATTCCTATAAATCAATGGTTACTTTTCTATTATATATGTCTTTACTTACTGCACCTTACTTATTCTGTACCTGCTTTTACTATGCTCTTTACTGCTTCGATTATCTATATACAAATGTGTAGTGGTAGAAACACTCCCTGTAGATTATGCCCCTGTCATCTGCTCTTTGTTATACCCCTTGTTGTCCTCCGCTTCATCCTCCCACATGGTGCCTAGAAGCAATTGGTTGTGGGGTGGGGAACATAAGGTTTAGTCTTTTTGACTAACGGTCGGTGTACCATATCATTTTAGGCGACCGAGGAGATGCTGCAGCACTAGAGGCCGGTGTAGACGGAGGCGGGCCAGTCTAGTACAGGAGCAAGTTTCAAGATCAGTGAGTGATTAGTAGTTAGCTTCCGCGAGTGATCTTGTAGTGAGGACATGATGTACAGGGCATGCGCCCTTTTATTATTGCAACTTTGTTATTTCAGTTATACCATGTGGGCATTTATTATATATAGCATGTGATTGTGGGCTTTAACTTCTTTTTGTTTGTTTATACTTTTCTTCTTCCGTGATCGATATGGCCAGCAGGATCGGCGCTTTGTAGTGGCCACCTTCCCGTGTGTTGGTGTCACCGCAAAGCGGCGGTTCTGGGCATAAGACCCGGGTTTTTTAAAAGAAAAAAATGGGGTCTTACAAAGTGGTATCAAAGCAAACCTCGATCCGAAGAAAAGAAGTCCACAAACCCTGGGCCACCACACATGAGTTTAGTTTGAGGACAAACTAAGCAGCGGAAGCAATGGTGTGCCCATATGGGGAATCACATGAAAAAATCCACTTTTAACTGAATCTTTTTGACAAGTTTTCTTTTGTAGCCTGCGGCGAACCCTACCCCCAGCAGGAAATACCCTCAGTTTTAATGTTCTCTGTAGATAGTCCTTTAGGCAATGAGTTAGACTCAACCTCACTAGGACACGTGACTTACCATGACAATTTACACCATGCTCTATTCTGAAATAGACCATAGGTATAATTTTGGTGAAGGTGCGATAATACCCCAAAGAGGCTAGAGAAAGAGAGACTAACACATAAGCAGAATGGTATGGGACTCGTAAACTCAACCCTCGTATCAGTGACATGATAATATTGAGACATCCACCATGACAAACACCGAGGGTTGGATAAGAATTCAAGCTCGGAAGGGACCCGTTTGATATTGGTTCATATGTTGACCTTGTTAAGGTTGTCAAAAAGGTTACCTTGAAGAGTCTAATGTATAGAGTACACCAACAAGTCTCAAGATAGAATCCCAAGTCTAAGGTTGTGTGCCCTAAGGATTGTTTGCATACTTAGGACGAATATAACATGGCGATATAAAAGATACTTAGCCCAAAATAGATAGTGGCTTATCTTTTGTTTATTGGGGCTTATCTTTTGTTTATTGGGGCTTATCTTTTGTTTATTTGGAAAATTAGTTACTGACCTGGGTTTCCTTTGGATCTAATTTAGAAGATGTTACGTCGTAAACATAGTGATTTTGAGGTCGATCTTATTCAATATTACGCAGGCAAAGATGAGATGGTGTAACAGTAGGTCTGGAATGATGATCTGAAGTATAACCAGGACAATGAAAGGACATAGTAGATCGAGCAACGACTTGACCTTAGTTGAAGCATTAGAAATGTAAAGTTGATAGGTTTAGTCACTTAAGGATGCAGAGGCCTTTCTGGAAGTTGGGAACTGAAATTTGATCGTGCAAGCTTTAGTTATATTTGAAAGTTCTGGTAGTTTGGGGCATTCAGAAGTAATTAACTCATGAATTGTTAAAAATCATGCCCTGTCATGGTAGAAAATTTTAATTACAATAAAAACCCTTATACCTTGGGAGCTATGGCGATGAATAACCCGAGATTTTAGACGATGACTTATTGGAATTAAAATATATTGTTTGAGTTTACTATGATAAGAACGATCTAAGTTTATCTTACTTTGGACCATCCAAAAGTGATCAAGACTAGCATATGTGGAAGCGATAGGAATTTGTGAAATAAATGTGATGATATTTCCATGATGAAATTGACTTGTGAAAATCATAGGGTTTCAAAAGAATTTTACCCATATACCTTATGAATCAAACTCCACATAGGAAATGATTGGGAGCCATCTTATAAACATGAATACTAATAAATATTGGTTACATATACTCATAAGTTCACAAGTGCACCACCATAAAATTTTGAGGATGATTGGGACGCTTGATGATTTGATCAGTTCCACCAATGGTAAGAACTGGATAAGTTGTAGAGTGGAGATGATTGATCACTCGGACGTACTTGAAGGAATAAGAACCTGAACATGCGGAGAAAACATTATAGAAGCATTGTCTACCCATATTAACAAGAGCTTTAGTCACCGGAAAAATGGTGTATTCCGGAACACGTATGTCCTCGGAATGAAGAAAGACGTCATAAGTTTTGTGATGCATGGTGAAGGACAAGTGCAAGATTCTTTGGAGAACTACAACAGTCATTGCCCGTGTTAGAGTGGAAGCTCGAAGATACAATTATGGATTTCATACACAGGTTACCACATCCCCACTCCGGGCACAAGTTTATTTGGAACATCGAGGATAGATTGAACAAGGTAGCTAGGGTCACCTAGGGACGGAAGGATGCTCCCGTTGGTGTGTGATGGGATTTATTGAGCAGTTTGTCTGTTATCGTAGTGTGACCAGGATGATCGTATTGAATCAGGATGGACGGTGTACGTCCAAAAAGTGAAGATCAGTCCAGGCTTATCTGGGCTCTTTGTTGACGTCAGCACAACTTTCCACCCTCAGAGGGACGGAGGCGCAAGACTCCACTGTCTTGGATCTAGGATGAGGATCCCAAGGCACTCGGCTCAGAATTTATGGAGGACATAGATACCTAGGTGCGACTGATTTGAGTTAGGATGTTGTGGACCAGAGCTGCCAGGTCAGGTATAACGATGCGTGGTATCATCAAGTAGAGTTCCAGGTTGGAGACTAGGTGTTCTGGAAGATACGTCCAATGCAGGGAGTCTTGCGGGTTTGCAAGCGGAAGAATTTCAGTCTGAGATAGATGGGGCTCTATAGGATCCTGGAGTGGATATGCCCGTTGGCTTATAGACTGGAGTTGCCACCGGAGTTAGCGGGATTGCACGACGTCTTCCATGTCTCCTCCTTTAGGAGAGCTCTACTATGGCCGGAGCAACAAATTTCTACTATAGATGGCCTGGTAGCCTCTGATCGATTTATTCACTTGGAGCCGGTCCGGATAGACGATACGAAGATGCGGGTCTTGCGACGCAAGAAGGTCCCGCTGATCAAGGTCCTATAGAGAAATCATGGACAAGAGAAGCTTATTAGGGAGCTCTAGAACTGATGTAGCATAGATTGTCGGTGCTCTTTGAGTCAGGAATAAGATCAATTCTTAGGGGATGTTACGTTTAGTCACTCTCGGTGAAAATCCTGCAAGCCTAACCTGAATTTCGGGGACAAAATTATTTTTTTGTTTATTGGGATTTGTAATATCCCCCAAACAACTAGAACCCTAGAGTGGTTTTTTCATGACTAGGTCATGACAAAACCCTAGGAAGCTTGAAGAGATCACTTGGCCTTAGGCTTGAAGGGGAAGAGCACCTTGGTCTGCAAATAGCAATTTCCAGTTACCAAGCTTAAGGTTGGACTTTAGGGCCTCACCTTAACCCTTTGACCCCACCATTGCATACCTAACCCATTAGGGGTCCCCTTAGAGCCCTATGGACCCATTGGGGTCAACCAAAGAGGCCAAATTGACCTTTCCCCTACCCTTATAAGGATATTAGGGACCCAATGGACCAAAAATTCCCATCATGGGGCCACGAAATTGGCCAATTTGACCTAAATAAACTCTAGCCCGATTTTGGTCAAATTGCCCTATTGTGGGTCAATTGGCCTCCAACTTGGCAAATTGACCCTACCTATACCTTCCTAACCCTTAGAGGAGTCCAATGAGTCACTAGCCACCCATTGGGTCCAACCCGAAGAGGCCAAATTGACCAAAGTCAACTCCACACTAAATTTGGGTCAAAATGACCTATTTGACTTAATCAAGCCTAATCCACTTGGGCTAGGCTTAATTGGAGTAGCCCATTAGCTTAGGAGACTGATGAATACCAGGAGCTATTACTCAATTTCTGTAAATGGTGATTAGGAGAGAGAAATCTCATTTTCTCCAAGAATGGAGGAGAGAGAAAGAGAGGGATTAATGGCATTCATGGCTTAGGGAGATCAATATCCATCATTTCCTCCTCTAATGTCTCCATTCAGTTTCCCCAATCAATTTGGAGGAGTTTAATGGACATTACCGGCCACATAGAGGGGGAATTTGAGGAGTTTTCATTTGGCCGAAAATGGTCATTAATGGCCATTCATGGCAATTAGGAGCTACACTCTTCCCCCTCCCCAATTAACCCATATAACTCCTTCAGTGGATGGAGAGGAGGAGTTTCCCCACCTTACCTGAAGAATTCGAGCCCCCAAGACAAGAGTTGACATGGCACCCAAAAGCTTGAGGCCGGCCATGAAGGACCACCCAATCGGCAATCTTGAAGGCTCCGCACAGGTCTGGTTCTTCTCCTCTCTCTGTGGATAGATCCCATCAGGTTTCCTGCAAGGATTAGGGTCAATTGGTCCCCAATCGGGTAGGCCAAGAGCTCCATTTTTGGAGATTTAATCCCGCCTCCATACCCCTGATCCGGCCACCTCCGGCCGGCCGACCACCGCAAATCGCCGCCCACCACCTCAACGATGGTGGTGGTGGCATTGGCCGGCCGGGGCGGCGCTTAGTTGGCTGAGAAAACAAGGATGAAGGAGCTCTAGGTGCGATTAATCCTTTCAATTGGCCAGAGGAAGAAGACAAATGGATGTCGTCCATTCTGCTTCAAGATCTCTGCAAGATCTTCATATTAAATGTTATGATATATGTATTTCTGTTACATATTTTGCTGTACATAGATTTGTTTGTTAAAAATACTTGAGCCGTCGGATCTGTCGATCTGAGTAGAAGAAGTTCGTCGAACTAATAGTTGAGTTCGTCAAACCGAATCTGGAGTTCGTCGAACGGAATTCATTCGTCGAACACACCTTAGAGTTTGTCGAACTGATTGTTGAGTTCGTCGAACTGAACCCAGAATTCATTCGTCAAACACACTATGGAATTCGTCGAACTGAAAGTTGAGTTCGACAAACTGAACCCAGAGTTCATCGAACAGAATTAATTCACCGATCTGGTAGTTGAGTTCGTTGAACTGAACCCGGAGTTCGTCGAACGGAATTAATTCGCCGAACTGAATTAATTCGTCGAACGGAGAGATGATCTACTGAACTGGCTGGAGAACAAATTTCGTCGATCTAGAGCACGACGTTCATTAAACGCAGGTCGTATTTTTTCAAACGCAGAACAGATTTCATCAATTGCAGAATAGATTTCGTCGAACGCATGTCGGATTTCGTCGAACGCAGAGACTTGTTCCTACCCATTTTGTCATACTTCCTGCAGTATTTCATTTTAATTATAAAAATACTAGAACCCCTCAAATGAAAAAGTGATCAACACCAAAGTTGTAGCCCTTGGAGTCTACTTTATTCTAAAATTAATTTCACCCCAAAAGGAGTTCTGTAGCTCCCTGTAGGTCCATTTTGGTGGGACTGGTTCCTAGTGTAGGACAACCACCATTTCTTGAATAACTTTTGATTGGCTTATGGGATTGACTTCAAAATTGAAACCTACGCTATTTACACCTACCCACACATCATACCCAAATATGGGAGTTTTAGGAGAACATTTTCCTAAGGTTTTTGTAATAATTTCATGAATTAAATATTAATTAAATACTGGGTCAAATTACCTCCAATGCCCTCCAAAGTTTGTTGGATACTTCTTAGGGTTATCACATGACCTTGGTAAAAATCTCAGCCCAATTGGGACTGATTTGGTTGGGTAATTTGTCAACCCAAGTTAGGTCAAAGTTAGGGCATGGTGTTTATCTTGCGGTATGGTGGTCAGAACTCATCACCATGAGTTGAAACCTGGACCATTGGTTTAGGATCACCTAAAACACCTTCATGAGTAAGATGGGGTGGTGTAGAGGTGTATATGCCCTAGGACCCTAGTTTTACCCCTTGGGGTGCAGATAGAGCTTTGTGAAGGACATGTGATCAAAAACTATAGAATGGCCATGGAACCTAGGAGATATGTTCATGGGATGTATTTATGCCCTAGGAAATTTTGAGAGAATTTTAGGAGAATTTATTCCTCCTAAATTAGGTCGTAACCCCTTTAGGTAAACTTCTTGTAAGAGGTATTTACATGCACAAATGATCCTCGATGAAGATGAAATATTGGTGGTGCCTTTACAATCATAATATTGACCCCTGGTAATTTTTGCATAATTTATTTAATGATTTAACTAGCATTTCATTCTCAAGGCACCTATTTTGTCTTAATTTTAAGAAATATAGATAAGGGTCCAAAACTCTCTGGAAAAATGTGCAACTTGGTGATAGGGCATTTCAGAGCACTGGAAGCTCAGTGAATTTTTATATAATTTTTGGAGGTTGTTATCAGTAGGATACTTCAGAACATGTTCAAATTAGGAATTATTTGGATTAATTATGTCAGTGAGGAATTGGTTCCCATAAATTGTGAAACTCTGGAATTATTCTTTTCTGGACATAATAGAGGTCTGGTAATTTTCCTATCATTTTGGCATAAGTATTCTTGGTAGTTCCTTCATAAATCTTCAAATTTGGATAGATGATAAATATTAAAAAAAGAGGACATTTCCTTACTGTAAAATTGTGATACTCATTATTTACTGTTATTTTGGGATGATAGATTTATCTTAATTTTATGAGGATCATGTCTTGAGAATACCTTACACTTCATGTTCATATTCATACTTTGCAAATATTGGAGAAATTTAAATAAATGCTAAAATGTTGAGGAAAAGTATGATTCTCTGGATTTAGTCTTACAATACCATGTTAGTCCTCCAGTAAATATCTTGAGTCAGTTGGTTGAATATTTAGAGTACCTTTACTTACAAGCTTCATATAGTTAGTTTGGTCTGCGCATAGTAAAAATTTGAAACTTGGGTATTTAGGGGCCTACCAAGTGGAAGTGGCATGTAGTTGGTGCACATGGTCAGGTTGAAGAGATCGAAGGTCACCAAAAGGAGTTTATGAGATGAGAGTATGCTTGGAGAGTTACGGGTAAGGTGGTGTCCGGGACCGACGAAAGATCATCTTTCCCCTTAGAAGGTCATAAAATACGCAGAGTAATTCATGTGAATTGTTGAGAGGGGTAATCTTATGGGTAGATACCAACAACGCTATGTTTCTTGAGAAAGGAAACTTTGGGGTGTCATCCCATTATAATTCCTAGTACTGTAGCGAGCCCCATACAGGGTAATCTTCGGAAAGTCCAAGATTAACCATAAATTGTAGGGATAAGTTGATGTATAAGATTAACTTAATAATATGCACACCCACACCCCATAGTTACGGGAGGTTAGTTGGTTGGTTGTTCGAGCGTTAGGCTCGGTGGTTGAAGCAGCAGACTAGTTAGCCTGGTGAGCTTGTGACTCAGTAATGCTTGTTGGTACGGACGGGTTGGTCCGGCGAGCCGTTGGCCCAGAAGGTTATGATGACGGGCAGGTTAGGCTGGGGAATTTATGGCTCGGGATATAGTAGAAAATGTTTACATGTGCATGAAGGTGGTGGGTCTTCGGTATTGGATGGTCGTTCACACCGACGTCAATACGTTGACTCGGCAAGTGTGGAATTTGTACTTAGCCATAAAAGTCTCGTGGTCCAACCAGTAAGAGTACGCAGATGCTCCGCAGTTTTGCGTCGAGGCGTACGGCAGGTCTAGGTTAGGTAGTGTGAATACCAACCTAGAGGTGGGCGAGGCCCAACCCACCGCTTCCGTTTGCCACTACGGGAGTATCCTGGGAGTCTTGCTAGCTCCAAAAAGGGGGAACTAAAGGTCGGTGCGCATAGAGTCGAAGTATGTGAGTTGCACTTGTGTGAACATAGCATAAACTGGATAACTCTGCATGTCATGGCATAAACCTTGCATTTCAACCCCTACCCCTATCGTATCAGTTGGTTATGGGACTTCTTATACGATAGGCCTTGCTTAACGGCCCCTTGGTCTATAGGTTTGTATGGGCATTCCTATAAATCAATGGTTACTTTTATATTATATATGTCTTTACTTACTGCACCTTACTTATTCTTTACCTGCTCTTACTATGCTCTTTACTGCTTTGATTATCTATATATATATGTGTAGCGGTAGAAACACTCCCTGAAGATTATGCCCCTGTCATCTGCTCTTTGTTATACCCCTTGTTGTCATCCGCTTCATCCTCCCACACGGTGCCTAGGAGCCATTGGGGGTGGGGTGGGGAACATAAGGCTTAGTCTTTTTGACAAACGGTTGGTGGACCATATCATTTTAGGGGACCGAGGAGATGCTGCAGCACCAGAGGCCGGTGCAGACGGAGGCGGGCCAGTCTAGTATAGGAGCAAGTTTCAGGATCAGTGAGTGATTAGTAGTTAGCTTCCGCGAGTGATCTTGTAGTGAGGACATGATGTACAGGGCATGAGCCCCTTATTATTATAACTTTGTTATTTCAGTTATACCATGTGGACATTTATTATATATAACATGTGATTGTGGACTTGAACTTCTTTTTGTTCGTTTATACTTTTGTTCTTCTGTGATCAATATGGCCGGCAGGATTGGCGCTTTGTAGTGGCGACCTTCCCGTGTGTTGGTGTCACCGCAAAGCGGCGGTTTTGGGTATAAGACCTGGGTTTTTTTAAAGAAAAAAATGGGGTCTTACAGAAAGTAATAAATTGTATAAGGAGTGCACTAAATTCAATCATGATAAGAAACTTAGGCACCCTAAGGTTTTTCGACTAGGAGACCAAGTTCTCCTCTATAACTCGTGTTTACGTCTTTTTCTGGGAAAACTTAAGTCCCGTTGGTCTGGCCCCTTTGTTGTGAAAGAGGGTTGAACTATATTTCTCCGGCGATAATTTTTTTGAGCACCGGGAGGAAATTCTCCTTCCTAGCACCTAACCCTGCACGCCACCTTCGTCGAGCACGATGACCGTAACCAAAGCGCTCTTGGGAGGCAACCCATGCATTTATTTTTCATTTTTCTTTCCTATAATTTTTTTTACTAAAATAGAAGATTATATTTAAACATTTTTAATTTAAAAAAAAACAAAAAAAACAAAAACAAATATAAAAAAATATACTAATGTTATAATTTTTATTGTTATTTTATTTTGTTACTAAAGCTTTTGCAGGTTTGGAGGAAATTTGCGAGATAACGGTCGCTCGCACTTATGCATGAAACTCCGCTCTCCAAGTTGGTATTTTATGTTTTTATTTTTACCGTATTGTCTTTATTTTTGTTTACGTTTTGTTTTTTTTTTAAAAGAGAAAAAAATTTATAAAACAACAAACAAAAAAAATTTTCTAAAATTTTTTGTGTTGCACGGCTTAGGTCTCGGCCGTGGCCGTGACCTAGGCGTGACACGCACCATCCAATTTTTCTGTCACACTATTTCCGTGCACCAGGACTTTTTCGTCTCTCGTGCTAGTCACGGGCGTGACCAATGATGGTCACAGGTGTGACATTCACATAACCATAATTTCACCCAAACACGCTCACCAGGCTACGTTTCGGGTTGTCATGCCCGTGGAAAATGCAAGTCACGCCCGTGACAAATGCAAGTCACGCCCGTGACTTGGCCCGTGATCTCCATTAATTCGCAAGTTTGGTCAAAGCTTCTTCCTTGACTGTCACACCCGTGACAGTCAAGTCACTCCCATGGTCACGGGCGTGACCCTGGGCCGTGACATCTCGAGAATCTCCCTTTTGACCGGCACACATTGGATTCCCTGGCCGGTTGAATTTCGCAAGTTACATGCCCTCGGTCACGTGCGTGACCAAGGGCGTGACTCACCAAATTTCAACAATTTGATCGGTCCTCCCTCGGATTCCTCCCACATGCCAGAGTTCACGGGTCGCCCATTACATGCCCTCGGTCACGGGTGTGACCAAGGGAGTGACCCCTAAAGTATTTCCCTATTTAAGCACCACCTTCCCCTCTCTTTTCTCCACACCTTCACCTACTCTTCTCCCCTATTTTCTCTCTTCTTTTAGCCAATTTCTTCATTCTTCCTTCCTTCCTAATGGCCCCCCACCGCCACCACGCCATTGGAGAGTCCTCCTCTTCACTCCCCGATAAGTCACTCACTGCCGATGCCATGCTCAATTTTCCTTCCCGCGCTCACCAAGACCGGAGTGGCCGCCTCTGTGGGAAGGAATTTGGAGTTTTCTGCAACATCAATTGGAGCGTCCTCACCACCTTCGGGCAGGACGAAGCGGTGCAGAATTTTCTAACTACTCCGGGATGGGCTCCCTTTTTCTCCATTTTAGAACCAGCATATTACGAGCTCACGGTGGAGTTTTTCTCCTCGATCGACTTTCGCTGGGTCTGGGCCGACAACGTGCTCGAATTTATGATGGGCGAACTTTCGCAAACCCTTACTTTGCATCAGTTCAATATTCTCATGGGGTTCTGCGAGGAAGCTTTCACCCTTATGGAGGCCTACACCGCCCTCACCCTCGATTTTCCCCGCGATTATAACCTTCAAGGATTTTGGACAGAAATCAGTAACGAACCCAATCTTTATTCTCCAAAAAATCCAAGGGCAGTCAACTCCTCTCCCCCGCCTTACCTATCTCCACTACCTCCTCACTTTCACACTTTTTGCTCGTGGTGATAGCCATAGAGTGGGGACCCACGCGGACCTACTATATTTATATAGTATGCACGATTGGGCCCCCCTAAATCTTGGTTCTGCGCTTGCGATGTTTTTTCAGCATCAGGCCAAAAATCGGAGGCTTAGTGCGCTATATGGAGGCTCTTTTGTCACTAATCTGGCCAAGCGCATGGAGCTTTGGGATGCACTTCCTCCCATGACTCCACTACAAGCACCCATGCCTATCACGTTCCAAAACCTTCGGGCCCTTTGTTTGATGCGTCGGTGTGGACGAGAATTCGAGGCAATTTCGGATGAGGTTGGTGGTGACCCGATCTATGTTGATTTTGAGGCAGATTTCGGAGGCGTTCCTCCAGCTCCATAGTTTTCACAGCAGCCGCAGTGGAATTTTCCTCTTGCACCCGACTCGTATACTTATTTTGATCAACATTTTGGGTGGATCCACTCTCGTCTGGATCATATTCAGACCGAGTAGTTGTCCATGTGTGCTCACTTCGACATACGTTTTGATACCCTCGAGTAGCGCCATGCTTCCTCTATGGAGCAACTGCAGTTGGAATTTGCTGATCAGTGATCTTACCTATCAGCAGGAGGATGACGACGATGACGCTTAGAGATTTTTATTTTTGGTCGTTTGTATTTTTTCTTTTATGTCTCGCATTTATTAATGCAAAAATAATAATAATGTTTTGCTTTCACATTTTGTTTTCTTCAGGTTGGCTCGGTGATGATTTGTTCTTCATAAGGGAAGCTTTCTCACCTTTACTCGCACTTTAATTTTTTATAAAACATTTGGGACAATATTTACTTTAAGTATGAGGGTGTCTTCTCTTATTTTTGCAAATCAATCTCAAAGTTAATCAAAAAAATACAAAATAAATTAATTAAAAATGCAAAAAAATAAATAAAAATTTAAGCTAATTTCATGCGAAAGGGTAGTGTTGGGCTTTCATTCCACAAAACCACCTAGTACCTTGAGAGCCCGTCATTGGGTATTCCTTGGGAAGTCCAAGATCCAAAAACAAAATGTTTTCTTTTTATGTTTTTTTAATTTTATGTGTCTCATCATAATTTGTTATATTTAATTTTTAGATAAATTGGAATTAATGAATATTTCAATAATTTGGTGTATTTAAAATATTTATTAGTTTTGCTTACTCTTCTTAAAATATCATGAATTAATTTTGTAGCAATTGTGCTAAAAGATCTTTAGATTTTACTTATATTAACTTTAACTCATAGATTCTTAAGATTTCTTAATTTATTTTCTATGCTCTCAAAATAGTTATCTTGAAAAATTTTATAGCCTTTAAACCCTAGCCCCTCCTTTTACTTTACCCTTTTGGTTGACAAATAAAAAGTCTAAAAGATCATATGTCATGGAATGAGAGGATAAAATTCATCATTCATAAGCATATGCACCCAAATTTGTAACAGATTATATGTCATGGAGATGAGAGGATAAAATTCATCACTCCTAAACATATACATTTGGGATATAAAAAAATAAGAGTATTTAAAAAAATGGAAATGAGAGGATAAAATTCATCATTTCTTAATTAAATATCTATTCTATGCTAATTTTTACCCAAACTTAACCAGTATCATTTCATATTCAAGATATTTATGAGAGAGCTTAGTTAATATTTTAGGTTTTCTATACAGTTTTGAATGATATCATAAGTTTATATAATTCTAATCATAGATTATTTTGCTTAATTCAATACAATCTTATTTATGAAAATTTGATTAGAGTATTTTTGAAACTAATTTTTATTCTACGCATATCAATTTATGAATCATGATTTATTTCTTATGAATCTAAATTTTATTTCAAAACTTATTTTTGTATGAGTCATATATAATTTTAATATGCATAATTAGGAGTAAATTCTTTTTCTTGTTGAAATATCAAATAAATATTTCTCATACTTATGATGGTTTTGCTTTGGAATAACAAAAGCTTAAGTATGGGTGTATTTGATAATGCATCATTTATAGTTATTTTTATATAATATATTATTAATAATTTATTTATTTTTATTTAGTTTTAATTTAATTTATCACTAATTTACCTTATTTTTGTATTTTCAGGTAATTTGGGCTTCTAATAGCAGTTTGAAGCTCATAGAAGTAAACAGGAGAATATTTGGAGCATTTCTGCCGAAATCGTAAAGTACACGCCCTTGGTCATGGGCGTGACTCCAAGTCACGACCGTGAACCAGCCCAGCCGTCTTCCAGCTACCAGAACATGCTGCCATGTCAGATTAAAATTACATGCCCTCTGTCATGGGTGTGATAGAGGGCGTGACTTCAAGGTCACGGGGGTCACTCGCCTGTCAAAGCATTCATCTCAGGCTGTTATCCACTCGCAGTGTTTCCAGCTTACACGCCCTCGATCACGGGCATGACCGAGTCCGTGACCCTTCCAACAACAACCAGATTAACTCGTGATCGCGCCGTTTCCCGCCATTTCCAGACTCGGTGAAGACACGCCCTGGGTCACGGGCGTGACCTGGGCCATGACCCGCCATGCAATTGATTTTTGGAGGTTTCTGTCATCCAACATTCTTGGGCTTTCAAGATTGCAATTACACAGCTTACACGCCCTTGGTCACGGGCATGATAAGGGCATGACTCCCCAATTTTTCACCTATAAAAGGCAGCAATCTCCAGAAGTATGGGAGTTCAATTTTGGATGTTATTTCCAGCTTTAGTTTACTGTTTTTTGTTCTAGCTAGTTTTTTACAAGTTGTAAGTTTTCTATTATTGCAAATTTAATTCAAGTATTGTAGTTTTTTTATAATGTCCTTTTCCTTTTCTACTTGTATTCCCGTCATTATGATGAGTAGCTAAATTTCCTCTATCACTTGGTCATGATGAACTTTGGAATGAAATAAAATATGTTTTGAATTTTTCTAATTGGCAAGCTCTCGTCTTGATTATCTTCGATTTATCTTTGAATTTAATTACGTTGAATTCATATGTCGTGAATATATTTTTCAATCTAAGATTCGTATTCTAGTTGATCGAGAGATCCGTGCATACGAGGAGATCACTCAAAGACAAAAGGAGTTGCATGCACTCCTCGAGACAGGACGACATAAATCTTCTTGATTGGAGTCAAATCCAATAGTGGGGTTCACCGCTTAAAGCAAGCTTAGGGGTTTCGACTGACCGAGGGGTCTTAATTGATCAACCTAAGGTTAGTTGGTAGTATTCCTCGAGAGAGGTGCTATCATGTTTTGGGAACCTCCATGGTCGAAGTTATTTCAATAGGAGTTGTAGATTATTCTTTTGTAAAATTCCATTTTATTCCAAAGGGATTCTAGATCAAGTGCAAATCTTTTAATTATAATTGATAGTTTATTAGGATGTAGTCCTAGTCAACTAGAGGGGGGGGGGGGGGGGGGGGGTTTAATAGGTTTCTTTTAATTTGAGCTTTAACCTAGCTGTTTTCTGAATTTAGGTTAGTAATAAATCAAACACATAGAAAACACACAATGGTTTATAGAGGTTCCTCAAGACAGGGTGTCTTGAGTAGTCCTCTTTCCCCCTTCACCTTTCTAACAATGAGGTAGATAAGGCCAACACCTCCAAACTCAGCTCCAAGAGCATACAACACAGATCCCTCAGGAAATCTCAGGTTTTCCCAAACCCTACCTCAGGCTCAACAACCCTACCTCAGGCTCAACAGCCCTACCTCAGATCTCACAAAGATCCTACACTTAAGCTGAACTCTCAGCTCTACTACTCAGGCCAAACAGACCTACACCCTCATGCAAAGATGCCCTTTGAAAGTGCATAGTTAACCTCACTAGAATTCTCTAGAGGGGGGGGGGGGGGGGGTGAATAGAGATTTAAAATATTTTGTGCAATTATATATATATGTGTGGTGATCACAGATTAAGGCTTCCCACACACCAACAAGAATTAAGCAAGTAAAGAAAGTAAATGCAAGAAAAGAAATCACAGCACAACACAAGGAAATATAGTGGTTTGATAAGGAGACTCTTAGAACCACTATTCTACCCCCTTTGGTAGGAATTCACTATCTTGCACTGAGTCTTTTGATAAGGAGACTCTTAGAACCACCCTGAGTCTTTTGATAAGGAGACTCTTAGAACCAACTGAGTCTTTTGAAAAGGAGACTCTTAGAACCAGTACAACTAAATTTTTTGAAGAGAGATTCTAAAAACTCTTTTACAGTATTCGAGAGTGAATGTAAAGAAGAAAGAGAAACAATCTAAAGACAAGAAGGAATCTTCTTCCTAGCAAGAAGATTGGAAGCACAAGAAGTAGTGAATGAAATCTCTTCTATAGTGAGAAGAAGATTTGTAGCTTTTCTCTCTTTTAGTGAGAGCTATCAGAGTTTGCAGCAGAGTGGCTTCAGAAGCAGGAGAAGATGAAAGTTTGATGTTTGCTGCAGGATTATTTCTCAATTCTCTCTCTTTTTCACTTGGGAGCTTTTCCTCTTTTTCAAATGTAAAAATGGTGGATCACTTGTATGTATTCTCTGCCGACCTCCTTGTTATTTTATAGCTCTGTCCATTCAAATAATACTATAGGAGGATAATTGATTAGCAGACAGAGAAATAGAAAGATAGAAATATTTCCATAATAATTATATCAATAGAAGGAAAGAATTCATTCTGATTTCAAATAATGTCCATAATGGTTTTAATCAAATTAGCCAATAATCTATTAGAGGAAAAGAATGATTCAGAACGGCTATAAAGAATAAATTGATTCCATATAAATCAGATCTATAAAAGAAGGAAAGAGATCTGGCGATTTTTGAATTAAACATAGAAATCGACGTGCGTCGATTACTATTCAACGTAAGCGTCGAATTCATCCTGGCTGGAAGTCGAGAGAAGAATAAGGAAGGTGCGTCGACTAAGGTGCGTCGACTTCTCAAGATGCGTCGACATAGGATACGTCGAATTCTTCTTAAAGTTACTTCGACTCATCCTGAAAGGAACGTCGACACCACTTCGACGTTGCGTCGAATACTATTCGACGCATATTTATTTAACCTTGATTATTCTTTCTTAGAAAACATATTCAACTCATTTTAAGGGGTTAAGAGAAATCATTTTCCCAACAATCTCCACCTATTTTTCTTAACCCTTTTTAGAGAGAAATTGTATCAGCATATTGATCAATCACAGCAAAGCATTTAAGCAAGTAGGAGAAAAATTAGAAAAGGAAATCTTATAAACAAACTTCATGTTCAGATCAATCAGTATTCAGCCATAAATATATCAGTCATTGTTTTTAAGGCATTTCAGGAGGGGTAGGAGGAGTCTTCCTTTTTCTAGTGAATACAACTATTTTAAGAGAGGGGGGTTGCTCCTTCTCAGCACCAAGTAGTTCACTCAGCTCCCCCTGAGTTACATCAGTTTGCTCCCCCTGGGATGGAACTTACTTGGTTGCTTCTACTTCTGCCTCTTCAGTTTCTTTTTCAGTTTCAGCTTCAGTCATAGCAGTACCTGGACCCTGAGCTCCTTTTTCACCTATCACAGTATCTAGCTCCCCCTGAGTTTCAGCTTTTTTATTTTTCTCACCATCTACCACATCTTCCTTTTAACCTTCATTTTCTGCTCTGCTTACCTCCCCTTGTAACAGTACCACTTGATTTGCAGCCTCTCTTGCTATATTGAGTACCTCTATTGTTTGTTCTTCAATATATAGCTCAGGTACTCTCTCATTTCCAATTGACTTGTGGGAGAGAGATTTAGGAGTGGAGGGCTGCTCTTCATCTAGCTTCTCCCCCTTCTTGACCTTCTTGGCCAAGGAGGTTAAGAAAGACATGGTTACTCTAGAGGAAGAGAGAGAGGTCTTCAGACTTTGCACAGAGGCACTGGCCCCATCTATTTGGGTGTGCATGTGTAGGATGGAGGAAAGAATCTGGGAGCAGTTCTCATCCAGCATTGCTTGGAATGTTTGAGCTGCTGATGCAATGCACTGAGTGAGGAGAGCTTCAGTGGATGCAGATGGTTCATGTTATGGTTGGTGATGAGGAGAGTGTGGTGGAGGTGGTGATGAAGCTGGAGAGAATATAGTTGATACATGAGGTATGGGTGATAAAGGAGGTGGAGAGGATGAGAAAGTATGAGGAGGGAGAGATGGAGAAACTGCTGTTTGAGTAAGTGTTTGATAAGATGTAGGTAGAGGAGGGGTTGTGAGAGTGGTAGGGACTAGTGGAGTAGATGATGGTGGTAGAGAAGGATTGTCTCTTTGAGGAGGAGGAGGAGGAGATGGATGAACAGGAGAGTTAGGAGGAGATGGAGTCTTTTCAGGAATGGAACCAGGCTTAGGAATTTGCCTGGTCCATTTGGAGAATAGAGCTATTGACATCCTTTTCCCTGGAGGAATAGGGATTCCTTTTGACCTACATAGGTCAGGGAAGGAGTGGAAGAGTACTTGACTCATAATCCTCATATATGCATTTTCTTTGTGTAAGTATTTAGAGCTTATCATCTTGAGCAAGCATGTGGCCCACTCCACCTTCTTCTTCAGCACCAGGGCCCCCATGATATTCAGTTGCTGCTTGGGCACTGCATCATGGGCTGAGGTCTTGCATAGCAGGATTTTTCCTACTATATCTGCTAGTAGTCTGTACTCCTCATAAAAGTCTATTTTCTTTAGATGGATTGGTCTATCTTTTGAAAACTTCATGGTGGTTAGCAGATGCTTGATTTCATCAGGTGTGAGGTCTATAGATTCATCACCTAATAAGGGAGTGATGAAGACTTATTTAGTTATTCTTTAGAAGCTGATTTTCTTTCCCTATTTGCTTTGAACAAAGATAATATTAGGGTGTACCTGATGGAAGATCAAAGGTTGTCCTAATGTGTTCTGCAGATATTGAGACAGATGACTCATGGATTGTTCCTTGGATTTCTCCTTGTTCAGATATCTGAACATGAGTCATCAGCTCTGTGAGCTCTATTTCCAGGAGCTTGCATCTTGTGGAGATGAGCTTATCTAGTCCAGCTTTAGTGAACAGAGCAATGATGCTCTTATAGTTTTCTGCGGCGGCTTGGAAAGATTCAAGGTCAATGTCGAAACCAGAGTTGGTCTTCGGAGCCATTTTAGGTCAGTGAGAGAGAGAGGAAGAAATCGGCTGGACTGAGGAGCAAGAAGGATCAAGGATGCAGAGTAGTGAAGGTTTCTAACTGAAGAGTCTTTTTAAGTCAGGTGAAATGTCGAAATGCGACACTATTCGAGGCTTATTCGGTACTTCAGTGGATGTGACCGAAAATATTTTAGCATTGCCGCTCGTTTTCATGAAATCAACATTACGTCGAGTGGAATTTGACGTAAGCGTCGATACAGCCCGCGTTAAGATGTTAGGGTTTCGTATCGACGTATGCGTCGATTGTAATCGACGCATGCGTCGATTTCACTTATTGAGTTGAGTCATCGACGGTGCGTCGATTAGAAGTCGACGTGACTTTTAATTTTCCTGAAAAATTCTAGGTGTTTATTTCTGTTTATCTCTTCCTAATCCTAAAGGTTTCTAAGTTAGTCTTGGACTAATTTTCACAGATAGTTTGATTGATTGTGCCAACATTGTTTGGCAAGGTGGCCAGTTTTGTTACATATGTAGCACTTTATTATCTTAGTATTGTGAGAATTTGAGTTTAGAGAGGGATAGAAGTGTTGATTAGGATAGAAAGTTTGATTTAGATGGGAATTTTGGTTAGGATAGAAAGTTTGGTTAAGATAGAGGTGTTGATTAGGATAGAAATCATGATTAGGATGAATGGGTCCTGAATAGGGGTTAAGATGGAAGGTTTTTGGAGGATAGGCATTTAAGTTGCTCTGAATTTGTATGCGTTGATATCTATTCGACGTATGTTGATAGTTGCGTTGATTTATATTCGGCGCTTTCTACAGATAGCGTTGATCTGGTATCGACGCATGAACAAAGTTGCGTCGATTTGATGTCGACGTACTTTTATTCAAGCATCGAGTTGAGGTCGAGGCATCTGAGAGATTGCGTCGAGTAGAATTCGACCCAGTATCATTCATATGTCGATATGAAGTCGACGCAACTGTATCTTCATAAATTTCCTTTTTCCCTTTTTCTGATTTGGCTCTTTATGTATTGTTTCTTTTGGCTTAATTGCTTCTTTAGATGAAGTTTGAGAGTAATCAGCTGAATAATATGATGTTTCATCAAATTGTTTTATTTCCTTGAGGGAGTCTTCTTCCTTACTTAGTGAGTCTTTTTCTTGGTTTGATTTGCTAGGTTTGGTGAATTTTACAAGGATTATCAAAGCAGGTTTGTTGGATGGAATTTGGCTGGTTGAGGGATCAGCCCCTAGACCAAGATTTTTATGTCTCCTTTTTTGTTGTTCAGTGATTTCCTTAAGAGTTTGGCTTCTCATTTTTATTGATTCTTCAAAAGCTTTTGCCTGGGATACCTTATCCTTAAGGAGCTGGTTTTCTATTCTAGCCCTTTCTACTTCCTTTTCTATGATGTTAGCCCTTAATTCATAATTTTTAGAGCATTTAACTTCTCTATTTCTCTGGTTTTTAGCCATATTAATTTGTTCTTTTAGATCCTTAATTTCTTGATTAGCTTTTAGTTGATCTAGACACATTCCCATAAAATCATTTCTGAAATTATCACTTTGAAAATCTATTTCATCAAAAATGCTTACCTCCTCCTTATCCTCAGATTCCTCTATGAGAATAAGGCTATTTTCTCTTTCATCTTCAGAAGATATGCTTTCTTCTGATCCTGTCTCACTCCATGATTTAGCATCATCATCTTTCTTTGAGCCTTCAAGTGCCATTAAGCATAGGTCTTCTTGCTTAGGCTCTTCATTGTCACTCTTAGAAGAGGAGCTGTCCTCAGAGTCTGTTTCACTCCAGGCTTCTGCAATAAAGCCACTTTCTTTCTTCTTCCCCTTTTTCTTGAGATCTTTCTTTTTCAGGTCTTTCTTTGTCTCAGCATTTTCTGGACATTCTGGGGCAATATGTCCAGGTTTCCTGCAAGAATAACAAACAATTTCTTTAGTAGGAGTTTTGTCATACCTTGGTTTTGACTCTCTCCTTCTTGATCCATCTGTCCTGACCCATTTCTTGAATTTTCTGGCCAGGAAACTGAAGAGTTCTTCTTCAGTGACAGAGCTTCCTTCTTCTGTTGCTTTTAATGCAATGTTCCTGTCTTTTGAAGAAGTTGGGGTGTTTTCTCTTCTCTTCTTCTCTTCTCTGGTTTTCAGCAGTTGCTCATAGGATCTGAGTTTTCCTAAGAGAGCATCTGTTGAAATTTCCCTTTGTCCTCTTGTGTCTCTTATTGCCCATATCCTTGAGTCCCATGAACTTGGGAGACTCATCAGCAATTTGTCATTGATCTCTGTGAGAGAGATTTCTCTATCCAAGTCCCTTAGTTGATTGATGATCAGACTGAATCTGTCATACATCTCAGAGATGCTTTCTTCATTCTTCTTTTGGAAGTTCTCATATTGAGAGATCAATAGAGCTTTCCTATCTTTCCTTTCATCAGCACTTCCTTCTACCATCTTTATGAGAGCCTCCCAAATTTCTTTGGCTGATTCACAATCAACAACCCTTTGAAAGATTTCATCAGAGAGGGTTGAGACCAGAATATTTACAGCTTTTGCATCACATGTTCCTGCCTTCTTCTCTTCAACTATCCACTCAGCCTTTGGGACAAGTGTTTGAGTCACTTCACCACTTGAGTCTTTTCTATAAGGCTTGGGAGGACCTGCCAAGATAACATTAAATAAATCTTCATCAATAGAATTCATATAAATCCTAATTCTTGTTTTCCAAACTGCAAACTTTTCAAGATTGCACATTGGTGGTCTGGTGGAAGCATAATCTTTGATTTGTGCCATGTGAAAAATAATTTTTGGAAATAAATATATATAAAAATAAGAGGTAGGATCTTTTTGATCAAGGAGTTAACCTTTTTAGATCAACCTCCCTCTGATACCAATTGAAAGTGCACAGTTAACCTCACTAGAATTCTCTAGAGGGGGGGGGGGGGGGGGTGAATAGAGATTTAAAATATTTTGTGCAATTATATATATATGTGTGTGGTGATCACAGATTAAGGCTTCCCACACACCAACAAGAATTAAGCAAGTAAAGAAAGTAAATGCAAGAAAAGAAATCACAGCACAACACAAGGAAATATAGTGGTTCCCCAAACTTTGGGTAGTCCACTCTTCTACCCCCTTTGGTAGGAATTCACTATCTTGCACTAAGTCTTTTGATAAGGAGACTCTTAGAACCACCCTGAGTCTTTTGATAAGGAGACTCTTAGAACCAACTGAGTCTTTTGAAAAGGAGACTCTTAGAACCAGTACAACTGAATTTTTTGAAGAGAGATTCTAAAAACTCTTTTACAGTATTCGGGAGTGAATGTAAAGAAGAAAGAGAAACAATATAAAGACAAGAAGGAATCTTCTTCCTAGCAAGAAGATTGGAAGCACAAGAAGTAGTGAATGAAATCTCTTCTATAGTGAGAAGAAGATTTGTAGCTTTTCTCTCTTTTAGTGAGAGCTATCAGAGTTTGCAGCAGAGTGGCTTCAGAAGAACGAGAAGATGGAAACTTGATGGTTGCTGCAAGATTATTTCTCAATTCTCTCTCTTTTTCACTTGGGAGCTTTTCCTCTTTTTCAAATGTAAAAATGGTGGATCACTTGTATGTATTCTCTGCCGACCTCCTTGTTATTTTATAGCTCTGTCCATTCAAATAATACTATAGGAGGATAATTGATTAGCAGACAGAGAAATAGAAAGATAGAAATATTTTCATAATAATTATATCAATAGAAGGAAAGAATTCATTCTGATTTCAAATAATGTCCATAATGGTTTTAATCAAATTAGCCAAGAATCTATTAGAGGAAAAGAATGATTCAGAACGGCTATAAAGAATAAATTGATTCCATATAAATCATATCTATAAAAGAAGGAAAGAGATCTGGCGATTTTTGAATTAAACATAGAAATCGACGTGCGTTGATAGTGCATTATTTATAGTTATTTTTATATAGTATTTTAATAGTAATTAATTAGTTTTTATATAATTTTAGTTTAATATATATCTAATTCGCTTTATTTTGTGTTTTCAGGTAATCTGGGGCTGCTAATAGCAAATTTAAGCTCACAGCCATGTTCAGGGGAAAGAATGGAACAAGTATGCAAAAATCTTCAGTACACGCCCTCGGTCACGGCCATGACCAAGGGCGTGACTTTAAGTCACGGCCATGACTCAACCCAGCCATCTTACATCTGCCAGATCATGCCGCCAGCCCAATTTAGTATTACACGCCCTCGGTCACGGCCATGACCAAGGGCGTGACATCAAGTCACGGCCATGACTCAACCCAGCCATCTTCTAGCTGCCAGAACACGCCGTCACATCATTTCCAGCCTAGACGCCCCAGGTCACGGGCGTGACTCTATGTCACGGCCATGACCTAGGGGGTGACCCTTCCCGCAACTGCCAGAATAACTCCAGATCGCGCCGTTTCAAGATTCGGTCAAGTCACGCCCTCTGTCACGGGCGTGACTCCATGTCACGGCCATGACCTAGGGAGTGACCCTTCCCGCAACTGCCAGAATAACTCCAGATCGTGTTGTTTCCCGCCGTTTCCAGATTCGGTCAAGTCACGCCCTAGGTCACGGGGGTGACCGAGGCCGTGACCTGTCGAGATGATTAATTTTGGCGGTTTTTCTTCCCCAACGTTCCCGGGCTTTCAAGACGCAATTACGCAGCTTACACGCCCTTGGTCACGGGCGTGACCAAGGGCGTGACTCACCAATTTTCTGCCTATAAAAGCCAGCTACTGCCAAAGTGATGGGAATCCGATCCTAGCTTAGATTGGGTCATTTTTATATTAGTTTTTTCAGCATTTTCTTATTGTATTTTCTTTTTGCAGATTTACTTTATGTCTTGCAAATTTCAATTCATAGTTTAGATTTCCAATTCCTGCAATTGTAATTCTCTTTACTTAGTTATAAAAATGTTTCTCTTTTCAAATATGTTTAGCTGAATTTATAGCATTTGATCGGATGAATTCTTAAGCTTTTCTTATTTTGTAATCTCTCATTTTCGGAGCTTTAGTTTAAGAATTATTACGATCCACTTTTGATTTTTCTCGATTGATCTCATATTGCCGGTATATGAATATCAATTCTTGATCCATTTTCTAGTGATCGAGAGATCCATGAATTTGTGTAGATCATTCATCAGTGGAAAGAGTTGCATGCATTCCTCGAGAGAGGGTGACACAAATCTTCCGGATTGGAGTCAAATCCAATAGTGGGGCTCACCGCATAAAGCAAGCTTAGGTGTTTCGACTGGCCGAGGGGTCTTAATCGATCAACCTAAGGTTAGGTGGTAGTTCTCTCGAGAGAGGCTCTACCATAATTTGGGAACCTCCACGGTCGAATTATTCTATCGCTTTTGGTTATGAATTTAGATTTTACAATTTATTTAACTCAAGAAGGATTTCCGATCAAATGCTCTTTTCTTTCTTTTCTCTTTTATTATTCTAAAAATCTTCTTAAATCTAGATAAAATAATATTAATTTGTGTGAGTAGAAGTAATCAACAACCCCGTGGAATACGACACTTGATATTTATTTCTAAATATCCTATACTATGAATGATAGGTGCTCTTGCCTATAGTTCGTAGAATTTGGAGAAATTTTATATCCTAAATTTTAGCTATCAAGTTTTTGGCGCCGTTGTCGGGGACATATTTTTGTTGATATTTTGAAAGCGTGAATTTTATTACTTTTATCAATCTCTTTCTCCGCCCCCATTTCTCTTTTTGATTTATTTTCAAATTTTATTCTATTAAGTGACGGTTGTTCAATTTTCTTTCTTCAAAAATGTTATCTCAATTGGCCGCCAAAGTTGCCGAGCTTCAAAATAAAGTCAATCTTTTGGAAGCCACACGAAAGCGCCAAGTTAATTGTAATTTTTGTGGAGCACCGCATCGAAGTGAGGATTGTTATATTAATTTTTACTCTCAAAATTTTTCTTATGGAAATAATTTTGAGTTTATTTATGAAAATAATTATTCAAACTTTGATGAAAATAATTCATCTAGTTTTCATGCGAATGATTTTTCCGATTCTAATAATGTTTCTTCTTGCTCCGATATTAATTATTCATGGTGGCACGATCACCCGGATAGTTTTCGGTGCGATGAAGGAAATTCAGTCAATCAAGATTTTCATTCCTCCTCTTTTACCCCACAAAATTCTTTTTCTTCTACTCTTGGGTATTCTCCAGATTCTATTTATCAAAATTTAAATATTTATACCCAAGCTCAAGAAGAACTTCTTTACCACGAATTTAAAAGAGTCATGGAGACACCGGACGAAATTGATGAAGAACATGTTTCTTCACCTCCTCCGCCCGAATCTCCTCCTATTTTTCATGAATTTTCTCTCTCGCCAATTATTCACTTTGAAAGTGAAATTCATGAAAATATTGTGTCCCATTAATTTAGTCCACTTGGAATTTCAAATAAATTTTTGGATACGAATTTTATTTTTGAAAATGAACAACCGGAGCTTAATCATGTGTTTTCACAAGAAACTCCTCCTTGTGAAATATTTTCTGACTCGCTTAATTTTGATTCTTTTTCTTCTAACGATTTTCATGTAGAGGATGAGCCGGTGCAACCAAACGTCTTCACCGATCCATTTGCCGCTCATCTCCAGCAATCCAAATTACCTAAGGTATGTATAGGTAATTTGGATTCACAATTTCGCGCTAACGGAAAACAAAAGAATCAGGATTATAGCGGAGGAGTCGTCGGGCAACAGTTTTCGGCATTTTTACCTCAGCGTGAATTAAGGGAGTTGTCTGTGCATTTTCAATTTGAATATCCTTTTAGCTAACCCTTAACGTCTAGCTAAAAGACGTTAAACAAAGCGCTCTTGGGAGGCACCCCTTGCTTATCTTTATATTTTTGCTATTTTTCTTTTATTTTATGCATTTTCTTTTCCTGTTTGGCCTTTTCCTTCTTATTTATAAACATTGGAGACAATGTTTATCTTTAAGTATGGGGGGGGTGTTCTCTAATGTTTATTTTTATAAAAAAATCAAAAAAAAAATTTTGAAAACATGTTAAAAATCATAAAAAAATTGTTTCTTTGTTTTCTGTTGCAATTTTGATTTAAAAATATGAAAAATACAAAAAAAATTGTTTTATTTTAAAATGTTTAAAAAAAACTTATAAAAAAAACTATTTTTCCAATAAGATAAATTTTGTAATATTAAAATTCTCCAAACTTTATTTATGCAAAATTAATTTTAATTATGAGTTGTCTTTATAGGTTTTTTTTTAAGAGTTTTCTTTTTATGAATTTTTAAATCATATATTTCTCTTCAAAATATGTTAGATTTAATTTTTAGATGAATTTGATTTAATGAGTTTTTCATTATTTTGATTTGTTTAGAATATTTCTTAGTTTTACTTTCTCTCTTTAAAATATCATAATTCAATTTTGTAGTAATTGTGTTAAATATCTTTAGATTTTACTTATATTAACTTGAACTCATAGTTTCTTATAGATTGCTCAATTTATTTTCTATGCTCTTAAAATATTTCTTTGGAATTTTTGTAGCCTTTAAACCCTAGCCCTTCCCCTACCTTTTTGTTTAACCCTTTTATTTGGCATATAAAAAAAATATTTGAAAAGATCATATGTCATGGAAATGAGAGGATAAAATTCATCATTCCTAAACATATGCACCCAAATTAGTAAAAGATTATATGGCATGGAGTTGAGAGGATAAAATTCATCACTCCTAAACATATACATTTGGGATATAAAAAAAAAGAAATTAAAAAAAGATGGAAATGAGAGGATAAAATTCATCATTTCCTATATGCAAAGTAACTTCTTCAATGCCAACTTTACCCCAATTAGCCAAGTTTATTTGCTTATCCTAAGATATTTTTGAGAGAGCATAGTTAATATTTTGTAGTTTTCTAAAAGTTTCTAATGATGTTTAAAGTTTCTATAATTTTAATCTTGGTTATTTTACTTAATTCAATGCAATTTTGTTTATGAAGATTTAGTTAGAGAATTTTGAAACTAATATTTATTCTACTCATCTCAATTTATGAATTATAAATTATTTCTTATAAATCTGAATTTTAATTTCTTAACTTATTTTGACATGAGTTTTATAAGATTTGGAGTACATAATTAGAAGTAAATCTTTTTGGAAATGTCCTATAAATTCTTCTCGTACTTATAAATTAGTTTTTGCTCTGGAATAGCAAAAGCTTAAGTACGGGGGTATTTGATAGTGCATTATTTATAGTTATTTGTATATAGTATTTTAGTAGTAATTAATTAGTTTTTATATAATTTTAGTTTAATATATATCTAATTCGCTTTATTTTGTGTTTTCAGGTAATCTGGGGCTGCTAATAGCAAATTTAAGCTCACAGCCATGTTCAGGGGAAAGAATGGAACAAGTATGCAAAAATCTTCAGTACACGCCCTCGGTCACGGCCATGACCAAGGGCGTGACTTTAAGTCACGGCCATGACTCAACCCAGCCATCTTACATCTGCCAGATCATGCCGCCAGCCCAATTTAGTATTACACGCCCTCGGTCACGGCCATGACCAAGGGCGTGACATCAAGTCACGGCCATGACTCAACCCATCCATCTTCTAGCTGCCAGAACACGCCGTCACATCATTTCCAGCCTACACGCCCCAGGTCACGGGCGTGACTCTATGTCACGGCCATGACCTAGGGGGTGACCCTTCCCGCAACTGCCAGAATAACTCCAGATCGCGCCGTTTCAAGATTCGGTCAAGTCACGCCCTCTGTCACGGGCGTGACTCCATGTCACGGCCATGACCTAGGGGGTGACCCTTCCCGCAACTGCCAGAATAACTCCAGATCGTGTTGTTTCCCGCCGTTTCCAGATTCGGTCAAGTCACGCCCTAGGTCACGGGGGTGACCGAGGCCGTGACCTGTCGAGATGATTAATTTTGGCGGTTTTTCTTCCCCAACGTTCTCGGGCTTTCAAGACGCAATTACGCAGCTTACACGCCCTTGGTCACGGGCGTGACCAAGGGCGTGACTCACCAATTTTCTGCCTATAAAAGCCAGCTACTGCCAAAGTGATGGGAATCCGATCCTAGCTTAGATTGGGTCATTTTTATATTAGTTTTTTCAGCATTTTCTTATTGTATTTTCTTTTTGCAGATTTACTTTATGTCTTGCAAATTTCAATTCATAGTTTAGATTTCCAATTCCTGCAATTGTAATTCTCTTTACTTAGTTATAAAAATGTTTCTCTTTTCAAATATGTTTAGCTGAATTTATAGCATTTGATCGGATGAATTCTTAAGCTTTTCTTATTTTGTAATCTCTCATTTTCGGAGCTTTAGTTTAAGAATTATTACGATCCACTTTTGATTTTTCTCGATTGATCTCATATTGCCGGTATATGAATATCAATTCTTGATCCATTTTCTAGTGATCGAGAGATCCATGAATTTGTGTAGATCATTCATTAGTGGAAAGAGTTGCATGCATTCCTCGAGAGAGGGTGACACAAATCTTCCGGATTGGAGTCAAATCCAATAGTGGGGCTCACCGCATAAAGCAAGCTTAGGTGTTTCGACTGGCCGAGGGGTCTTAATCGATCAACCTAAGGTTAGGTGGTAGTTCTCTCGAGAGAGGCTCTACCATAATTTGGGAACCTCCACGGTCGAATTATTCTATCGCTTTTGGTTATGAATTTAGATTTTACAATTTATTTAACTCAAGAAGGATTTCCGATCAAATGCTCTTTTCTTTCTTTTCTCTTTTATTATTCTAAAAATCTTCTTAAATCTAGATAAAATAATATTAATTTGTGTGAGTAGAAGTAATCAACAACCCCGTGGAATACGACACTTGATATTTATTTCTAAATATCCTATACTATGAATGATAGGTGCTCTTGCCTATAGTTCGTAGAATTTGGAGAAATTTTATATCCTAAATTTTACGTATCATGCGTCGATTACTATTCGACGTAAGCGTCGAATTCATCCTGGCTGGACGTCGAGAGAAGAATAAGGAAGGTGCGTCGACTAAGGTGCGTCGACTTCTCAAGATGCATCGACTCGAAGTCAGAGCTACATCGACATAGGATACGTCGAATTCTTCTTAAAGTTACTTCGACTCATTCTGAAAGGAAAGTCGACACCAATTCGACGTTGCGTCGAATACAATTCGACGCATATTTATTTAACCTTGATTTTTCTTTCTTAGAAAACATATTCAACTCATTTTCAGGGGTTAAGAGAAATCATTTTCCCAACACCCTTCAATCTCAAAACTATTAAGTTCGTACAGAAGTAATAATAGAAGATTAAAACAGAAGGTAGAATAGATCAAGCCTTGGTCCTCTGTTGCTGAACAACTGTTGTAGCAGTCTTGAATCTGGGATGAGTCCAATGGCCTCAACTCTGATTCTTCTAATCCTTTTCTTCAGAGAATGAATGGGGATCAACTTGTTCTATCTTGAGTTGATCAAGAGGAACAATATTTTCTCTCCTTGCAGCTTCAGGAAGCAGGAAGTGAAAGTTTTGTTGGCTGCCATCAATGGAATAGTAGTTCTTCTTCTTTTGTCAGTGAGATGGCTTTTACAAAGCCCTATTTGTTTCTTTTATACTCCTCTAGTATTCAAAGGCTATCAGATGTCCTCCTGACACAATATGTGAGTGATTGGAATGTCCTTTCTTGATTTGCAGCGTGTTGCGCCAAAAGCAAACCGGCCAGATCATTTGAATCTATCTCAGCGGTTGGGCTGAGATGGCATACAGTCTCAATGTCTACTTCTATTCCGTCCCAGCGGATCTGCTGAGACAGACAGTTGTCTCAGCGGTTTTCCTCTATCTGCAGCTCAGCTGGCCCAAACACCTTCTCAGCAGCTCCTTGCTTTATCTTAGCAGTTCATCTGAGACTGAGAGCTTGTCTCAGCAATTTTGGCAGCAAGCCTATTGAACTTACTTCACACCTTGGAATGACCTAACCCTGCATGGTCATGAGATGAAATATGGTTTATCAAATACAACTTTTACTTAACATTGAGCGTCAAGCTTCTTCAAATCAAGGGAACATTGAGGGTCATATTCCCAGCAATCTTCCCCTATTTGAAGAAGGCAGAACACCCTCAATGCTAAGGTATATAATCCACAAATTCTTGACATGTAGCTTCACTACAAAGAGTTCATCATATTATACACATGACATCAAAAATATTATAACAGATAATGTTTATGACTGTCATATTACCACAGAGTTTATCCACCCAACAATATGATTAGATAATCATGACAATGCATCACAGTCTAATTTAAACAATAATACAGGGTAAAATTACTAACGCTCAGATTAGCTTAGGAAATAAAGTAATTAATTCAACAAATCACTCATTTGTATCTCAGATAAAGTAATGAAGCATAGTTCAATTTACATTCAGAGATCCATAACACTTAAATATATTTATTTAAAGTTTTCTCTTCTTAGAGGAAGTTAAGCATTCAGCAGTGTCAGCATCATCTTCCATTCCTTCAGCTGAGGCCACTTGGTCTGCTGCATCAGCCGCATTTTCAACAACCTCTTTTCCTTTAGCTGATGCCTCTTGGTCTGCTGCAACAGCCACACTTTCAGCAGCAACTTCATCTTCCTGTGCTAGAATCTCCTTCTCTTCAACAGTCATATCCATGTTTTCAGGAAGATTGGTGGCTGTATCTTTTTCTGTATTAGCAACTTCAATTTCAGCTATTTTTCTTTTGTTCTCTTGCCTTTTGAAATATAGACATGGCTTTGGGAGATGTTTAGAATGCATCCTTCTTGAGTTGTCCTTTCTTACCAAATTTGCTTTGAATGTCCTAACTCTCTTAGTGTTTCTTTCTAAGTGCTTTATCCATTCTTCAGATGGATAAATCTTATCAATATATTGTTAAAATTTTTGAAAGACCATTTAGGAGTAAGCAGGAGTTGTATCAACAAGAGTTATAGCCAAACAACCACAATGCCAAAACAGCAACACAAGAAATCTTTATTGAAACAGAACTGCTTTACAATGCGAGGTATACATGGCGAGACATGATTCATCAGAATCACGGAGACGAGAAGAACAAAACACACCAAAAAGGCAAAGCTGGCGGCTAGACAAGTTCAGACCGCACAAGCCGCACTACTCCAGAACTCGCCCGACTTGCCCTGAGATCGCACGAACAGAAACCGGACAGATTGCCAGTACTGCAAGACCGCACCTCAGACCGCACGAACTGGAGCTTATTGGAACAAAGAACTGAAGCTGTTGCCAGACTGTAACTCAGACCGCCTAACCGCTGAAGGTCGCCTGATCACTGAGCTCGCTACGAACAGCATAAGAACACAATAACCCAGTTCGCTGACAGACCGCAGACGAACTGTTTATTTAAGCCACCGGAAATCACCAAGGAAGGAGACCGCACCCTGCTGACCGCAAACCTGCGAACACAACAAAGGTTAACTCGCATCCAAGTCGCGCGAACTCAAACTTGAGACCGCAAGAAACAATCCGGGCTCTGGTTCTTACAGTTCTCGTTAGGAATGACGGGCCATGCACCCCTATTTATAGGCGGGTGGACGGATGTCGTCACCGCACAAACCGGGATACAGTCACCACCCATCAGATCGCGAACGGTCTCAAAAAACAGACCGCGCGAACAGACCTCTTGGACGATCACCCAACCAAGACGCAGATCAGCAGACAAAATCGCGCACAGGCCGCGCGAACATGAGACCGCGCACAAGCCGTGCGTTCTCAACAACGCTCCTTCCTTAGAACACCAGGAGCAAGCAAGGACCATCTAGACGACTTCAACCAAGTCACCAGATCACAAATATAGACCGCCCGGGTAGACGGTCATATAGGAACGACCCGCCCAGTCTTCCAATAAAGGGACCAGGCAAACCAGCAGATCTACTCGGGAACAACCCGCAACAGGTCGCCAACGACCAAAACCCAAGAAGCAAGCTGGCGGATCTCACCAGATCGCCAGAACCAAACCGCCAGAGCACCAGCGTAGACCGCGCGGTCTCTGCGGTCTCCAGCCTTCAGACCGACCGGACTCCCTTCCACTTCACTTCAATAATTTCAACACTCCCCCTTGAAGTGGGAAGTGGAAACTAGCCCGAGCAACTCCCTTAACCGTGTAAACGGTCCCTTCGCCAGCGGCTTTGTGAAGATGTCTGCGACATTGTCTGCACTCCGAACATGCTCGACCATAAGAGATCCTCCCAACACCTTTTCACGAATGAAATGGTGCTCAATCTCTATATGTTTGGTCCTCGCGTGACAGACTGGATTGTTAACCAGCTTAAGAGCACTCTCATTGTCCCCGCGTAGCAAGGTGGGACCTCGAACCTCCTGATGAACGTCCTCCACCAGCCTCCTGAGCCAAATGGCTTCTTGAGCTGCCAAGGCCGAAGCCTTGTACTCCGCTTCCGTGGTAGATACAGACACCGAGTCTTGCTTCTTGCTGCACCAAGAGATAGCTGTGGGGCCCGTCATAAAGACATAACCAGACGTTGATCTCCGATCATCCACGTCTCCCCCATAATCAGCATCCATGAAACCATGCAACTCCAAGCTTGACCCTCTCCTATATAGGAGACCCAAATCAGAGGTCGACTTCACATACTTCAAGATGCCTTTTGCCGCCAGGAGATGAGGTTTCCGTGGTTCCGCCATGTACCGACTCACTTTGCCAACTGCATAAGCAATATCAGGCCTCGTGATGGTCAAATAGATCAAGCTCCCAACCAGAGCTCGGAAAACCAACGGTTCAGATAGAACTCTTCCTTCATCCTTTCGAAGCTTATGATGTTGCTCCAGAGGTATAGAGCTGCTCTTCCCTTCCTCCATGCCGAATCGCTGAACAATCCGCTCCGCATAGCCAGCCTGAGAAATGAGCACTCCGCTCTCCCGCCTCTGCACCTCGAGTCCAAGGAAATGGTGAAGCTCCTCCAGATCCTTCATCTCGAATCTGATAGCAAGCTCAGCCCTGAGTCTTGCAACAGCTTCTTTCGAGTTTCCGGTGACAATCATGTCATCCACATACAGCAGCACAATCACCCGAAGCACCCCCTCCTTCTTGATGAACAAGCTAGAATCAGAGTCTGAAGCAACGAATCCGTAGAATAAGAGATACTCTGCAATCTTCCCGTACCACGCCCGAGGCGCTTGCTTCAACCCATACAGGGCCTTCTTCAATTTACAAACGTAGTCCGGATACTTCTTCGAGATGAAGCCTTGCGGTTGGGTCATGAAGAAATCCTTGTCAATCTCGCCGTATAAGAAGGCATTCTTCACGTCGAGTTGCCAAATCTCCCAACCACACGAAGCCGCCAAGGCAATAACAAATCGAACCGAAGTCATCTTTGCCACTGGACTAAACGTTTCATCATAATCTTCTCCGTACTGCAGTGAAAACCCGCGAGCTACAAGGCGAGCCTTATACCGCTCGATGCTGCCGTCAGCTTTCTTCTTCAGCTTGAAGACCCATTTGCATGTCACAGGAGTGGTGCCCTTGGGCTTGGGCACAAGAGACCAGGTCTCATTCTTCTCGAGAGCTGCCATCTCTTCTTGCATAGCAATGTCCCACTCCTTCATGCCTCTGGCCTTTTCAAAGCTCGACGGCTCCCTTTCATCCAAGGGACCAGCAAAGAAACATGAAACAAAGTTCACCATGTTTCCTCCTGTGTATCGATCTGGTGGTTGAATAGTTCTCTTCGACCTCCTAAGAGGTTGCTCCTGACTAACCACCTCCTTAGCTGCTTCTTCTGTGCAAGCTCCTCTTCCAGATGAACTTGGAGCATCGCTCCCCCTGCTTCCAGAACCTGAAGCCTCCATCTCAGAGCTTGACACAATTGGAGCTCCTGGTGAAACAGGCAACTCCACTTGAAGACTTCCCGCAGCTTTTCCTCCTTCATCAACCCTGCTCTCTGGTAGCTCAACTCCTGAACTCCCCTTGTAAGAAGTTGAAGTATCTAGTTGCCTACCTAAATCACCTAGAGGGGGGTGAATAGGTGATCTCTACGTCTTTTGCGGAATTAAAAATTAAACGTAAAGCACAGCACACAAAATTAATCACAGCCACAGATAACACCAGGAATTTATAGTGGTTCCCCGTACTTGGGTACTCCACTGCCGGCCTCGCCAATCTAGCACCACAGCTAGACTTGACTACTCACTAAATCTCGGATCAAGAGCGATCCTACAGTCTCGGAGTCAAACTCCTACAAACTCAGAGAGAACCTCTCTTACAACTCGGAGAAAACTTCTCCTACAACTCGGAGAACAACCTCTCCTACAACTCGGAGATAACAACTCCTACAACTCGGAGATAACAACTCCTACAATAGATTGAAAAGGGTTTGAACAAAACTAAACCAGATCTGAATAACAGAGGCGTTTTCTTCCTTCTTCTTGAATGGCTTTTGAGAACGATGAGGAAGAACAACGATCCTTCAAATCTGTCTTTGGCAATCCGAAACGATCCAATAGAGATTGTAGAACCTGAGTATGGATCAATCGAACCCTTCTTGAAAGAAATCGGCAACTCCAAAGAGTAGAATGATCTCCAATCGTAGACGACGGCGAGCGGCGTTTTTCACGTTCTTTTTGATCGGGAGAGAGATTAGGGTTTAGAACGATTCTTTTTCTTCCTTTTAAACAATCCTATATATATGGAGAGGAGCAATTAAAGGATTAATTAGCCTTAAAGGCGCTCCATATAGCCATTAGAAACGAAAAGGGGCGATCACGATCCGTCCAGAACAGAGAAAATGAAACAGAAAAATTACGGACAGAAGTCTCGAGACATAAGGGATCTCTCGAGACATAAGGGATCTCTCGAGACATGAAACGGAGAGAGCAGGAAAGGGATGTCTCGAGAACTCGATGATCTCTCGAGACATTGCAAAGAATTCAGACTTAATATCTCTCGAGACAACCACGATCTCTCGAGACATGTCTGATCTCTCGAGACATATCCTTAGGAAAAAAAAATTTTGTTTCACAAAAATTTCTTTTCTTCTCTTGAACACATGCTGCAGCCGCACTCCAAAGTCTTCAATAGTCTTGAAAAAGAAGTGTACCCCAATAGTGAGATCACACATGAGTCATCACCATGTTTCATATAATGAGGGATTACATTTTATGAAACTGTGTTTGCAGACCCATTGTGACCTGACATTGGCTTACACTTAGCCATGATAATCTGCAAGACAATACTAGAAAAGCATATCAAATACAAAAGCAATTCAATCTTAGTTTAAGGGTGACTTCTCACAAATCAAGGTAATTGTGAATGCAATTTCCAACAATCTCCCCCTATTTGTAGAAGTCAGAACCCTGTACACTAAGTTGAATTACAGCAGTTAAAGAATAAATATGCTACACTACACAAAGATATAGAAATGAAAAAGTAAAGAACATCAAAACATCAAATATATATATATATCTAAATTGAATTGTTCAGAAGACTTGATGTTCACTAAATCATAATGAAAACAAAATATGTCTTGTCAGCATTATCATCATCATCATCCTTCAAGACCTCCTTTTCCTCTTTTCTTCTTGTTTGGAGAAAAAGGCATGAGGCTTGGGATGGTAAAACGGAGGGGGTTCCGGAGCATCAGCATTATTATAACCAAAAGCTCTGAAATGAATCCTTCGCTTCCTTTGAGCTGTCTCATGTTTTTCCCATTCTTGAGAGCTGTAACATTCAGATCTGTTCATTTTACCTTCATGAACTAACTTGTAGGTTTCAAGAATAATGTCTTTTGAGACGGGGCTCCAGATTTCTGGATAACTTTTCTCAACCTTAGCTTTGCACTGACCTGTAGAGCTAGAACTAGGAACTGATCGACTGGCAGAAGAACCTTCACCAAATTTTCTTTTTCCTTTGGTCCCAGCCCTATCTGATTGTTCTTCAACAATAGGAGCCTTCCCAAGTAGTTCTTCTGGCCTTGGAGAAAACTGAGGAACAGGAATATCTGGATCAATTGCAAACTCAGGAAAAATCTGATTATGAAGCCACGTTGCTGTTTTGAATGAATAAGCATTAATATCAGCAACTTGCTTCAACATCCTGGAAGAGAACTGCTCAAACTGAGAATTCCATGAGCTTTGAAGAGCAGAAACGGAGCTTTCAATCAAATCTGTCATTTTAGCTACTATATTTTCCTCCCCCTTTCTGACTTCTACAGAGAGGGTTTGGAGAGTATCATCTTTGAACTTTCCGACTTCATCAACAATTTTGAATGTATTGGCTTCAGCCTTGTCAGACACTGATTCTTGAAGCTTTGTCAGTATAACAGTCTGAGTTAACACTGTGCCTACACCTTCAGTTGCATGATCAATTTGCTTGCTCCCTAGGCTCATCAAATCAGAGAGATTTTCATAATTGGATTTTATCTTAGCTAACTCTCTGCCTAGTTCACTTTCAACTGAGGCAATCTTCCTATGAACAGTCGTCAAAGAATTTTCAAACTGTGCACTCTGCTTCTTGAGCAGTGCTTCAATCTTTCCTAGAAGAGAATCTTCTGCACAACCTAGCTCATCTGGAGCATTCTTGGTTGTGTCAAACTCTGACTCCCCCTCAACATGTACTAGGGGAGGTGACAATTCATGAACTGACATGACATCATCATCATCTATGTTAAAAACAAAATCAGCACCAGACCCTGCCTGTTGGCCACTGGGACTGTGCTCTTCAGATACTGGAAGGGATTCTGTTGGAGCTGATGAGGATTTACCTTTGGCTTTTGAACGGATTTGCAGCTTGGCACGACTTGAAGCTTTAGAGCGAGTCCGAGATGAAAGTGGCAATGATGGTACGAAGGGTGCTTGATCTTCAGAAGAAGGAGCTGGAGTTTCTGCTTCTCTTGCAACTGCAGATTTAAGAGTCTCCCCCTCAGAAGGAGCACCAGCCATTTCCGGCTTCTTGATACGAATGTCCCATCTCTGCAAGGAGCTGACATCTATCTTCTTAAGGTGATGGATAACTGTACCTTTGGACATGTTGAAAATAGCAGGGTTAAACTGATTTAGAAACAGTGAGATGATCCGGGCAAAGTTAGGAGTATTTATGCAAGCTTTGATATTTGAGAATAAGATTGAGGCCCAATCTCTCTTCTTTCCAGTAACAATGCCAATCATCAACAGAAACATCTCTTCAGACACATGTCCTTGAGAGCCTGTCTTGCAGAAAAGTGCCTTTGAGATAATGTCCAGCAGGAGCTTCCCTACAGCATTCAACTTATTCCTCTTAACTGTAGAGAAATCTGAATCAAGACCACAGAACCTTGTTGTAGTCAACCAATCAGTGTCAACTAGCTCTTCTTCAGCTTCCACTTCAGACAACTGCAAATACTTAGCGAGAGTCTCTGGAGAGACTTTGATTTTTATACCCTTAACGAAGGAGATCAACATACTTCCTTCCTTGATTGGCTTCACATTGATGAAGAATTCTTCAACCTCTTCAAACAGTATCCGGCAAGGATGCTCGAGAACGAAGGTGAGACCAGCGGCATCAAGCAAACAAAACAGAGTCTTGAAATCATCGGATAAACTCGCAAGACCTAACCGAATTACCTCGTTGCCGACTCCAATTTTCGGATGAGGAGAGGGAGCCATTGCAACAAGATGGAGGGAGGAATGTTGAACGAAGAATCACCGAGAACCACCGCAGTACTGAGACCGGTCGCAGACGATCGTCGCTCGAGAGGAAAACAAAAGGTCGAGGAGGTCTCGGGAGATGATTCGCGTGAACATCAAGTTTTCCGATTTCGTATATATATATATTTTGATTTTACGAAAAATAGAAAATTAGAAATAGGAATTAGCGCGTACCTGACGTTTGGGATTCCCTTTTAAAAAATATGTCTCGAGACATCGGTTATGTCTCGAGAGATACACCGTGTCTCGAGATCTGCTTCTTGTCTCGAGACATGACTTGTCAAAAGAGAACTTCCTGTCGCCAAGGTTTTGATTGACTTGACCATTACTCCATGTTGAGCATTCCAAGTTCCGTCTTGAAGAAAGAGAACTTGGTCTCATCCAGTGGCTTCGTGAAGATGTCTGCAACTTGCTTATCCGTGGGGACATAACTCAGATTTATGTCACCCTTCTCCACATGCTCCCGGATAAAGTGATATCGTAGCTCGATGTGCTTTGTCCGACTGTGAGAGACTGGATTATTTGCGATAGCAATTGCACTGGAAGAGTCGCAAAACATAGGAATGTTTTTGAGCTTCATGTTGTAGTCTTGAAGTTGATTTCTTATCCAGAGAAGTTGTGCGCAACAACTGCCAGCAGAAATGTATTCCGACTCGGCGGTTGAAATTGCAACACAATTCTGCTTCTTGCTACTCCAGGAAATAAGTCTCCTTCCGAGGAATTGACACGTCCCAGAAGTGCTTTTCCTGTCGTCTTTGCTACCTGCAAAGTCTGCATCTGAAAAACCAATTAGTTCACTATCATTACTTCTTGGGTACCATAAGCCAAGATTTGATGTGCCTTTAAGATATCTCAAAATTCGCTTTGCAGCGGTATAGTGGGATTCCTTAGAGTTCACCTGATATCTGGCACAAACACATGTAGAGAACATTATATCAGGTCTACTGGCAGTAAGATAGAGCAATGAGCCAATTATGCTTCTGTACTTGGTTTCATCAAAAGGTTTCCCTTTCTCATCCTTGTCCAGAGACGTAGCTGAGCTCATTGGAGTCCTCATAGAGGTTGCACTCTCCATTCCAAATTTCTTAATCAACTCCTTAGTGAACTTTGTCTGAGAAATGAAGATTCCATCTTCAGACTGTTTCACTTGAAGTCCTAAGAAATATTTCAGCTCACCCATACTGCTCATTTCAAATTTCCCTTGCATAAGTTTAGAAAACTTTTTGCAGAGGTTATCATCCGTAGAGCCAAATATGATGTCATCGACATAGATTTGCACTAGCAAAATCTTGCCTTTTACTTCCCTAAGAAATAATGTCTTGTCTATCTTTCCTCTTGTGAACTTGTTCTCAAGAAGAAAGTTAGACAGCGTCTCATACCAAGCTCGAGGAGCTTGTTTCAAACCATATAAAGCTTTCTGTAATAAATAAACATGATTGGGATGATCAGGATTAACAAAACCTGGTGGTTGTTCAACGTATACTTCCTCTTTAATGTCTCCGTTTAGGAACGCGGATTTGACATCCATTTGATATACGGTGAAACCCTTGAAAGCAGCATAAGCAAGGAAGAGTCTGATCGCTTCGAGCCTTGCTACTGGAGCGTACGTCTGATCGAAGTCGATGCCTTCCTCTTGTCTGTATCCTTTAGCTACAAGTCTGGCTTTGTTCTTTATGATTGTTCCTTCTTCATCCAGCTTGTTTCTATACACCCACTTTGTTCCAATGACATTTTTGTCTTTGGGTTTTGGAACAAGTGTCCATACTTTACATCGTTTGAACTGATTTAATTCTTATTCCATAGCAATTATCCAGGATGGATCTTCATTTGCCTCTTGGAATTTCTTTGGTTCGACCTGCGAAAGAAAACTTAAATGCATATTTTCGTTAATGGTACCTCGTCTTGTTCTTATTCCTTCATGAGGATCTCCTATGATTTGATCAACTGGATGATCCCTCATGTGTCGTAGCCCGAGGTTTCTTGCATGATTTGGACCAATAGGAGTTTCTTCTGCTGTTGGAGTATCTTCCTCCACTTGGAGTGGCTCTTCATCAGGATGATCTTCTTCATAGATTGTTATTGGGGGAATCTTGATGAAGTTTTGAGAATTTTCTTCAACTGGCTGATCCAAGCTTAAGTCCTGCAGCTTTGAACCTGTGTCTACAGAAGAAATGCTAGAGGAGCTGCTTTGAAGCATGCTCGTCTTATCAAATACAACTTTAATAGATTCTTCTACCACCAGGGTTTTCTTATTAAAAACTCTATATGCCCTACTATGGCTACTATATCCTACAAAAATACCTTCAAAGCTCTTTTCACTAAACTTAGTTTTGTAATGCTTTCCATTGTTTAGCACAAAGCATTTACTACCAAAGATTCGAAAATAAGAAATGGTCGGTTTCTTGCCTTTTAGAAGTTCATAAGGAGTCTTTTCATGGTTTTTGTTTATGAGTGCTCTGTTTTGCACATGGCATGCAGTATTGACAGCTTCAGCCCAGAAATATTCAGGTAATGAAGAGTCACTCAACATGGTTCTGCAAGCCTCAATAAGTGTTCTATTCTTTCTCTCAGCTACTCCATTTTGTTGTGGAGTTCGAGGAGAGGAAAACTCATGAAAGATACCGAGGCTTTCACAGAATTCTGTCATGGCTCCAGATTCAAATTCTGTACCATGGTCACTTCTGATTTTGACCACCGAACAGTTAAATTCATTCTGGACTTGCCTGACAAAACTAGTGAAAGTGTCAAAGGTATCTGACTTATGTTTCAGAAAGAATACCCAGGCAAAATGAGAGAAATCATCTACAATAACCAATGTGTAAGATTTTCCTCCTAAACTTCTAATTTGCAAAGGACTAAACAAATCCATATGAAGCAGGTATAAACACCTGGTTGAATCTTTGCCAATAATGCTCTTAAAGGTAGCTCTTGTTTGCTTGCCTTTTACACATGCATGACAAGGTCTATCTTTAATGCACTTAACATCCGGTGCATCGCGCACTAAGTTTTGAGAAAACAATTTATTAATAGTTTTGAGATTTATATGTGCTAATCTCTTGTGCCATTTGTCAACAAGAGATGCACTATCTTTTGCCAAAAGACATACTGGTGTAGAAGATGATATGCAAAGAAAATTTAAACAAAATATGTTTCTACAGCGAATGCCTGATAAAATCGTTTCATGATTTTCAGCCGACTTTATCAAACACTTATCTTTATGAAAATCAACAATGTATCCTTTATCACAAAGTTGACTTATGCTTATCAGATTATGTTGTAATCCTTCCACATAAGCTACATCGGAAAAAGATACATTTCCATTAGAAATCATACCATAGCCTTTAGTTATTTCTCTGTCTGAACCGCCAAAAATAACTTTTGGACCGTTCGCAACTGGAATGTAGTTTTGCAAAAGGCTTCTTGTCCCGGTCATATGCCGAGAGCATCCACTGTCCAAGTACCAGATTGGATTTTTATTGGCCTTTGGACATACCTGCAAAAAATAAATCATTTCGCCTTAGGAGCCCAAACAGATTTGGGTCCTTGGTCCCGTGTCAGTTGAGCACCACGATAAATGTTAACATTGCGAGTGGTCTGCCTTGAAACGTTCACTTGTGGTCTCCTAGTATACGTTGTATTAAACCAACAATCAACGACAAAGTGACCAGTTTTACCGCAGCACCAACAGTCGAATCTGTTGTACCTTCTCTTTACACTCTCCTGCTTAACTTTTTGAACGTTAGCTCTTGCAGGAGCAGCCCTTTTAGATGAGGATGCCTCATGGGGGCAACACACACAAGGTGGTACTGTCCTCTTCGGCTTTGGTGCAACAACATTCACTTTTGGTGCTTTCTTAGCACTCGGACCATGAACAAATGGACCGTACCCTTTCCGATTAATCTCTTGATAGGGTGCTTGAAAAGCACTATCACCAAAGTTTCGGGGAGGAGCCCATTCCTTATGATCATTCACAGGTGAAAAAGGAATTGGTCGTGTGAAATGACCATAGGAACTCTCCATATCATAAGCATTCATAGGGAATATGACTTTCTTGAATGCTACAGGCTCTTGATGAGCTTTCCCTTTTTCTTTGGTAGTAGTTTTCTTAGCAACCAGACCATTCTTCTTAGCAATTGTATTTTTTGAAGAATTGCTAGTACTAGCTTCATGTCCTATACCGCTTCCTTTTGCCTTAGTGGTAAAAGTACCAATAATTGGCAGAATAGTTTTAGGTTGAGATAATGCTTCAACCAACTTCTTCTCAGCCGCAAGCTGTTCCTCCAAGACTTTTATCGAATTATCTCTCAAGGCAAGAGTCTCTTCCGAGCTTTTGATCTTGTCTTTCAAGGCTTGGACTTCCTCTTTGAGAGAAGAAAGTTCTTCAACTTCTTTTCTCAAGTTAGATTCCACCTCCTTGAGAGCCATGATCTCCTTACCCTGAGTTTTGACAACCTTTCGGCACTTGTCAAAGCTTTGGAGCATTTTGGTATATTGAGACATGAGCTCAGATTCATCGTCTGAGAGGTTATCCTTTTGTTCAGCCGAAGCATAATCAGAATCAGATAGGATAGTGTGATCATTTACCTTTCCGGTGTACGGGGGTGCTTCTTCATCATCAGACATAGCCATCAGACCGAAGTAAGCTTCTTCTTCATCACTCGACTCATCGGAGTCACTGTCGCTCAGAGTTTTGGCTTTCTTAGCGACGAAGCTTCTATCTGATTTCTTCTTTCCATGAGTGGATTTCTTGTCTTCTTTTCTTCCACCTTCTTTCTTTTTGTAGGGACACTCAGCAATTATGTGCCCTGGCTTATTACAACAGTAGCAAATAATGTCAGAAGAAATGTGTTTGTTTTGTTTGGATTTACCTGTCATTATTGCTTGAGCCCTTCCTGTGATATTCGCCATCACGACGAGAATATTTATGATCCGAGGAAGACGGCTTGTTGTTCATGTGCCTCCGCTTGTTCAGCAGTTTCTTAAACTGACGGGAAATTAAAGAGAACTCCCCATCAGACAGTTCGGAACAGGAGGAGCTGGCTTCCGATTCTTCTTCGATATCAAATTCCTTTTCTCTGATCGGTATCACTGCTTTGCTCTTCTTTGAATTCTCTGCCTTCAAAGCTAAGGTTCTTTCTTTGCTTGAAGCTCGATTTACATCCTCTTCAGACTTTCGGATGTTCATTTGTAATTCATGAGACAACAGCTTCCCGAACAGATTTTGAGGTTCTAGACTTGGCAGTTTTCCAAACTCTCTAATAACAACAATTTTGCTATCCCAGTGTTTCGTTAGGGAGCGCAAGAATTTGTCATTTAGTTCACCGTTTGTGAACTCCCTGTCGTAGTTCCTCAAACCATTGACTATCTTGAAGAATCTTTCGTACGCATCAGCAATGCACTCCTTCTTATTCTGCTTGAACGCCTCGTACTCTTGATTAAGTAGAGACCTTCTATCTTCTCTTACCTCGTCAGTACCTTCCATTAGAACAATTAAGGATGTCCACATCTCTTTGGCTGATTTGCAGTGGATTAAGTTTTGCAACATGGAATCGTCCACTGCACTTGCAATTATGTTTTTAGCCTTCTTGTCAAGAGCAACAAGAGCTATCTCATCCTTAGTCAAATCCATCATTTTCTTAGGTATCTGAACAGTAGGATTTGTTGACGAAGCAGTCATTGGCACATGAGGACCTTCTTCCACGACTTGGAAGATTCTGGGATCTGCAGCTTCCATATAAAAACGGACTCTTTCCTTCCACATAGGAAAGTTGGCCTTAGTGCAGATGGGCAATTTCAGAGAGGATTCCTTGACTCTATCCATGGCTTGCTAGCAACTAGAAGGATGGATCCTGTTCAAGGTGTTAACCTAGCAACGAACAGCGACCCTCTGATACCAATTGAAGTATCTAGTTGCCTACCTAAATCACCTAGAGGGGGGTGAATAGGTGATCTCTACGTCTTTTGTGGAATTAAAAATTAAACGTAAAGCACATCACACAAAATTAATCACAGCCACAGATAACACCAGGAATTTATAGTGGTTCCCCGTACTTGGGTACTCCACTGCCGGCCTCGCCAATCTAGCACCACACCTAGACTTGACTACTCACTAAATCTCGGATCAAGAGCGATCCTACAGTCTCGGAGTCAAACTCCTACAAACTCAGAGAGAACCTCTCTTACAACTCGGAGAAAACTTATCCTACAACTCGGAGAACAACCTCTCCTACAACTCGGAGATAACAACTCCTACAACTCGGAGATAACAACTCCTACAATAGATTGAAAAGGGTTTGAACAAAACTAAACCAGATCTGAATAACAGAGGCGTTTTCTTCCTTCTTCTTGAATGGCTTTTGAGAACGATGAGGAAGAACAACGATCCTTCAAATCTGTCTTTGGCAATCCGAAACGATCCAATAGAGATTGTAGAACCTGAGTATGGATCAATCGAACCCTTCTTGAAAGAAATCGGCAACTCCAAAGAGTAGAACGATCTCCAATCGTAGACAACGGCGAGCGGCGTTTTTCACGTTCTTTTTGATCGGGAGAGAGATTAGGGTTTAGAACGATTCTTTTTCTTCCTTTTTATCAATCCTATATATATGGAGAGGAGCAATTAAAGGATTAATTAGCCTTAAAGGCGCTCCATATAGCCGTTAGAAACGAAAAGGGGCGATCACGATCCGTCCAGAACAGAGAAAATGAAACAGAAAAATTACGGACAGAAGTCTCGAGACATAAGGGATCTCTCGAGACATAAGGGATCTCTCGAGACATGAAACGGAGAGAGCACGAAAGGGATGTCTCGAGAACTCGATGATCTCTCGAGACATTGCAAAGAATTCAGACTTAATATCTCTCGAGACAACCACGATCTCTCGAGACATGTCTGATCTCTCGAGACATATCCTTAGGAAAAAAAAAAGAAATTTGTTTCACAAAAATTTCTTTTCTTCTCTTGAACACATGCTGCAGCCGCACTCCAAAGTCTTCAATAGTCTTGAAAAAGAAGTGTACCCCAATAGTGAGATCACACATGAGTCATCACCATGTTTCATATAATGAGGGATTACATTTTATGAAACTGTGTTTGCAGACCCATTGTGACCTGACATTGGCTTACACTTAGCCATGATAATCTGCAAGACAATACTAGAAAAGCATATCAAATACAAAAGCAATTCAATCTTAGTTTAAGGGTGACTTCTCACAAATCAAGGTAATTGTGAATGCAATTTCCAACAGAAGTCACTTCATCGAACACCACATCCCGAGAAACAATTGACCTCCGTGTCTCAGGATCCATGCATCTCCATCCCTTCTTCTGCTCATCATACCCAACAAAGACTAGCTTACTTGCTTTCGCATCTAGCTTTGTCCGAAGAGCATCAGGAATATGCACATAACAGGTTGATCCAAACACCCGAAGGTGTGCAATGCTCGGCTTCTCCTTGAACATTAGTTCGTGAGGGGTCTTCATGTTGATAGGACTCAGAGGCAATCTGTTGATGACATAAGCTGCACAAGACATTCCCTCCGCCCAGAAGGACTTTGGGATATTCTTGGCATGAAGCCAGCATTTGCAGGTTTCCGTCAGATGACGGATCTTCCTCTCCGCAACGCCATTCTGCTGTGGAGTATGGGCACAAGTGAGCTCTCTCCTGATGCCCTGCTTCCTGCAAAAACTTGAGAACTCACCAGAGGTGAACTCCCCACCATTGTCAGTTCTAAGTTTTTTAACCCGCAGGCCAAGACGGCCTTCAACCAGCTCCTTGAACTCCACAAATTTTGCAAAGGCTTCTGACTTCTCTTTCAAGAAATACACCCAAACATATCTGGTGTAGTCGTCAATTAACACCAACATGTATCTATTGCCTCCAAGGCTTGGGGTGGCAGTCAGTCCCATCAAATCACCGTGGATGCACTCCAACGGCACTTTGCACCTTGTTTGCGATTTGTCAAATGGAAGTCGATGAGACTTACCAAACTGACATCCTTCGCAGACATGACCGTCTCCATAGGAGGACAAGCTAGGCAAGCCATTGACAAGGCCCCTTACCGCCATAGCCTTCAATTTGTCCATGCCTACATTCCCCAACCTTTCATGCCAGCTGGCTGCGCCATCATTGGTCCTCATTTTATCAACATAGGTACTTGTCGATAAAACGAACAAGTCCTTCACCCGCTTGCCGACATGAATAACATCTCCCTTTATCTCCGGTTGAGTTTTGAGAAACTTCACTTCTGTTGGGCCAAACAGAACGTGATAACCGGCATCGACCGCATTGGTCACAGAGAAGAGATTTTTCTTCATACCAGGCACGTGATAAACACTCCTCAACGTGAGTGGACCCTTATCACTGCTCAGAGAGACGACTCCTTCGTGCTCTACTGGATGAATAGAATTATCAGCCGTAATGATAGCATTGTTACCTGAGTCAGGCGTCAAAGAAGAGAACTTTGATCCATCCCCGGTGAGATGATGCCCACACCCTGAATCAACAATCCAGTCCTCATCATAGTTGATGGAAGCCAAGGCCTTAACGGGCATCGCCGTTATATTAGACGCAAAGGTTCCTCCCCATCCAACTTCACCAGACTTTGGCATCTCCTTCTCCACTGCATGTCCCGGCTGAAGATTCACCCGGCAATCTTTCTTGAAGTGCCCGGTCTTGTTGCATCTAAAGCACCTCGGTCCCTCTCCTTTCTTCTTCCCATCAGACTTAGGAGCATAACCCCTTTCTAGCTGACCTGAAGTGGAGGGTCCATCATGACCCGGCTTCTTCTTCTCCCATTTCTTCTTCTTCTTCCCAGAGAACATCACATCACTTTCTCCCCCGAAGATTGAAACCCCCGCCATCTGTCTTGCTAAACTTTCTTGCGAAGCAAGAAGGTTCTCCAGCTCCAACAACGACGGTTGATTTGCCCAACCCTGAACTGAAGTCACAAAAGCAAGATACTCCTTCCGCAACCCGCGGATGATATGCCTCTTCAGTTTTGCCTCAGAGATTGGCTCATCAGGGTCCAATGCAGAAATCTCTGCCGTGAGGTTCTTCATCTTGAGGAAGAAGGTAGAAACATAAAGATCACCTTGAGAGGCCTTCGCCAACTCATTTTCAAGATACTGTAGCCTGGCTACATTCTTATTATTGAACAATCCATCCAAGGATGTCCAAATCTCAGCAGCAGATTTACATCCGATGATGTGATCAAACAACTCCGGTGAGATAGCCCTCTTGAGAGTGAACTCTGCCTTAGCATTCGTCCTCCTCCAAAGTCTCACCTCTGCCATATTATCTCCTGCTGGAAACACCTCTTGTATGTCTTCTCCGCCAACTACCTCCCAAAGATCCTCGCCAAGCAAGTAACTCTCCATACACGACTTCCACTTTTTAAAGTTAGTCGATGTGAGGAGTTCAATACCAAGACCTCTTGCGTATCCACCTTCCATGGCAATCTAGGTGGTCTCTTCTTCACAAAGACGATGGCAACTCTAGTTGATCACTACTTATCCACTCCAGAAACCTGCCTCTGATACCATGTTAAAATTTTTGAAAGACCGTTTAGGAGTAAGCAGGAGTTGTATCAACAAGAGTTATAGCCAAACAACCACAATGCCAAAACAGGAACATAAGAAATCTTTATTGAAATAGAACTGCTTTACAATGCGAGATATACATGGCGAGACATGATTCATCAGAATCACGGAGACGAGAAGAGCAAAACACACCAAAAAGGCAAAGCTGGCGGCTAGACAAGTTCAGACCGCACAAGCCGCACTACTCCAGAACTCGCCCGACTTGCCCTGAGATCGCACGAACAGAAACCGGACAGATTGCCAGTACTGCAAGACCGCACCTTAGACCGTGCGAACTGGAGCTTATTGGAACAAAGAACTGAAGCTGTCGCCAGACTGCAACTCAGACCGCCTAACCGCTGAAGGTCGCCTGATCACTGAGCTCGCTAAGAACAGCATAAGAACACAATAACCCATTTCGCTGACAGACCGCAGACGAACTGTTTATTTAAGCCACCGGAAATCACCAAGGAAGGAGACCGCACCCTACTGACCGCAAACCTGCGAACACAACAAAGGTTAACTCGCATCCAAGTCGCGCGAACTCAAACTTGAGACCGCAAGAAACAATCCGGGCTCTAGTTCTTACAGTTCTCGTTAGGAATGACGGGCCATGCACCCCTATTTATAGGCGGGTGGACGGATGTCGTCACCGCACAAACCGGGATACAGTCACCACCCATGAGATCGCGAACGGTCTCAAAAAACAGACCGCGCGAACAGACCTCTTGGACGATCACCCGACCAAGACGCAGATCAGCAGACAAAATCGCGCACAGGCCGCACGAACATGAGACCGCGCACAAGCCGTGCGGTCTCAAGAATGCTCCTTCCTTAGAACACCAGGAGCAAGCAAGGACCATCTAGATGACTTCAACCAAGTCGCCAGATCACAAATATAGACCGCCCGGGTAGACGGTCATATAGGAACAACCCGCCCAGTCTTCCAATAAAGGGACCAGGCAAACCAGCAGATCTACTCGGGAACAACCCGCAATAGGTCGCCAACAACCAAAACCCAAGAAGCAAGCTGGCGGATCTCACCAGATCGCCAGAACCAAACCGCCAGAGCACCAACGCAGACCGCGCGGTCTCTGCGGTCTCCAGCCTTCAGACCGGCCAGACTCCCTTCCACTTCACTTCAACAATTTCAACATATATTTGCAGATTTGTCCATGGCTTACCCATGCATTTAATATTATTTCTTTGGAGTCATCACTCCAATACTATTAGTCAGGATCTCTATTCTGCACATCCCTTTGCTTGACCATGTATTCATCAGCCAGCATTACCTTTTCCCTTTCTCTTCTCTTTTTCAGTCTCTCATTTTGGGCAATGGCTTCTTGATTAGGGAAGTCCCAATCTTCTGCTCAATTTATATCCAGTAGAGGAAGGTTTAGGGCAAGTCTTGTGCCTTGAAGAACCTTAAGAGTTAGATCAGAATTTATGATTGCATTTGTATCCTCCCCTTTTCTGGCTTCTTCAAGAACTTGTTGATGTAGATCTTGTTTAGCTGTTGTGATTGCGCCAGATAATGTTTGGAATTTCTCAAAATCAGCTTAGAGCTCATCTTTTAGTCTGATTACCTCAGCATTTAGTTGTGTAGCAGTGACTATGTCAGCAATGGATTGTAATACATTAGTAATATCTGATTTCAGCTCTTCGTTGTTCCTGTCAGCTTCCTCATTCAACTGCAAAGCAGTGGAGTATACATATTCTTGGATGTGATTTGAGGATTTTTCTATCACCTCATCTGTCTTGCTGACATACCTTTTGACAAATGTTTTATCCTGTTCAGAGAGTTAGAGGTGTTTGCCCATTGATCTGAGAATGTTGTTTTGAGAGATCAATGTCTTTTCTGCCAGATCAAAACATTTTGACATTTGTTTGTTTATGATTCCAGTGTCTTCCTTGATCTCTTTGACCTCAGCCATTACATCAGTTTTCACATTTAGGATGGACTGATCAATATATATTTTGACTGTTGAAACTGACTGGTCTACATAGTTCTTCATAGAGGTTAGATGAGTCGTCTCTAACATGATCTGAATAGCATTTAGAATGATCTCATTGGATTGTGAAAAAGTGGAGGTTGAGGCTTGTTGATCAGTAGTAATTGGGATTGTCAGCCTTTTTGGACTTGGAGGAGGGATCACTTGAGGTATGATGTGCACATCAGCTGCAGGCATCAACTGATCTGGATGTATGTTGTCCCTTTGGTCAGGATCACCCATCTTTTTAGCAAAGGATGCAATTGCATCAATGTGATCAGGGTGGACTCCATCATTATCCACATCATCAATAACATCATCAACAATTTCTGGTTCCACCCCTAAGATAGACCATCTTGATCTGATGAGTCCAAGAAATCTGGGACAATGATTTTGAGTTAGATTCAATGCCTTAGGTATACTAAAGATGGTTAGTTAGTCTTACCAAGAACATCATCAGTACCAGCTGGTGGCTAATTTTTCTTCTCCCCCTCAGATGGGGCACCAGATTGTCTTTGAGGTTTTGGTAAATCCCAGAGAGTTGGGGAGTCATCAACGTTATTTGAAATTCTTCTTTCAAGATCTAGTATTATTGTATCAAGCTTACATTGTAAGTCCTTAGGAGAAGGAACTTTTTCCTTGTCAGTCTTGTCTCCTTCACATTCATTTTGATCATTGATACCATCCATGGAGGATGGCTCTTGTTGATGCTCCCCCTCAGATGGAGCACTTGCTTGTCCTAGAGGAGCTGTGGTCCATATTAGTTAAGTGTCGTTAGGGACAAACTAGTTGATTGGCTATGATTGAATAACATTATTAGTAATGTTGAGTTTAAGAATTAATTACCAGGAGTGCTATTTATGTCCAAGTCCTGTGGATGGACAGTGTCAGTAGGCATGTCATTCAATGGAGCATCCTTGTCAGGAATGTTGTGTGATCCAATATCAGCACGAACATCTTCATTTTTATCTGAGTGGGCAGACTCAGAACTTGATAAAACCATTCTTTGCTTCTTCACTGCTTTGGATTTCTTTTTGCCTTTGTTTTTTGACTCAGTGGGCTGGATCATGGGGAGCACCCTGGGGAACCTATCTAATGTTTTTATATCCATTCTTTTTAGGTAATGAATATTTGAACCTTTTAATCCCTTAAACCTTTCAGAATAGGTCTGGATCAGATATAGGGATAGAATTCTACCCATATTTGGTGATTGCAGACATTCCTTCAGTCTCTGAAATATGACTTCTCCCCAGGAAGTTCTCTTTATCAGAATAATCCTTACCATGATATCAAACATGGATTGTGAAATTGTATCATGAGTCCCTGGCTTGCAAAGTAGTGCTTTGCCCACAATATCTGACAGTAATTTTCCTCTTTAATTGAAGAATTTCCTTTTTAATGATCCAATCTTGGCATCACTATACTCAGTCGATTTCAAAGCCAACTACTTATCCTTATCAGAAATCTCTTCCTCCTCATTCTTGTGGCATGAGGGTATGTGGAGAGCTTGTTCAATTCTTGCTGAGGAGATTTTCACTCTTTCTCCTCCTATTTTGGACTTTAAGGTGGACTGGGAAGAGGATAACTTGATATTACTGAACCATTCCAGAACTTTAGTTCTGAGAATGACAGTAGGTTCAGAAAGGGCATATTCCATCACTTGTGCTTCTAGGAGTTGAATCACTCCCTTTATGTCTTCTGGAGCTTGGGCAAAGCCATTTCTGACTATCTCATACCCGTCAAGAAGGTCCATTAAACTATTAGGTGCCATTGGTGCTGTAGAGGAATTCACTGGGACGGAAGAGAATGTGATTTGTCTCGGCGGCTAGGAAGGAAGGGTTGTGTATCTTTCACTAATTAATGATTGTCTATTTATGTAAGACCCCTTTTTTCGCTACAAAATCGGGGTCTTATGCCCAGAACCGCCGCTTTGCGGTGACACCGACACATGGGAAGGTTGCCACTACAAAGCACCGATCATGCCGGCCATATCGATCACAGAAGAAGAAAAGTATAAACGAACAATAGAAGTTCAAGTCCACAATCACATGCTATATAAAATAAATTTCCACATGGTATAACTGAAATAACAATGTGGGTTACATTATTAAAGGGGCTCATGCCCTGTACATCATGTCCTCACTACAAGATCACTCGTGGAAGCTAGCTACTAATCTCTCACTTGTCCTGAAACTTGTGCTCTTGTACTAGATTGGCCCGCCTCCGTCTACACCGGCCTCTGGTGCTGCTGCGTCTCCTCGATCCCTTAAAATGATATGGTCCACCGCCCGTTAGTCAAAAAGACTAAGCCTTATGTTCCCCACCCCTCCCCCAATGGCTCATAGGCACCGAGCGGGAGGATGAAGCAGAGGACATCAAAGGGTATAAAACAAAGCAGATGACGGCGGATCTAGTCTACAGGAAATGTCTACCACTACTCAGGTATATATATATATATACATTTGAAGCAATAAATAAAGCATGGTAAAGAGCAATTAAAGAGCAGTAAGTAAAGACACGTATATAATATAAAAGAAACCATTGATTTATAGGAATGCCCATACAAACCTATAGACCAAGGGGTCGTTTAGCAGGGCCTATCGTATAAAGAGTCCCATAACTAATTTATACGATAGGGGTAGGGGTTGAAATGCAATGTTTATGCCATGACATGCAGAGTTATGATGTTTATGCTATGATCATACAAGTGCAACTCACACACCTCGACTCTATGCGCACAGACCTTTAGTTCCCTCTTTTTGGAGCTAGCAAGATTACCAGGATACTCCCGTAGTGGCATTCGGAAGCTGTGGGTTGGGCCTCACCCACCTCTAGTTGGTATTCACATAACCTAACCTATACCTATCGTATGCCTCAATGCAAAACTGTGGAGCATCTGCGTACTCTTACTGGCTGGACCACCAGACTTTCATGGCTAAGTGCAAAATCCACACCTGCCGAGTCAATGTATTGACGTCGGTGTGAATGACCATCCAATACCGAAGACCCACCACCTTTATGCACATGCAAACATGTTTACCATCTATCTCTGAGCCATAAGCTCCCCGGGCTAACCTGCCCGCACCAACAAGCATTACTGAGTCACAAGTTCACCAAACTAATTAGTTTGCTGCTACAACCACCGAGCCTTCTGCTCGTAAGATCAAACTAACTAACCTCCCGTAACCACGGGGTGTGGGTGTGCGTATTATTTAGTTAATCTTGTACAACAACTTATCCCTATAATTTATGGTTAATCTTGGACTTCCCGAGGATTACCCTGTAAGGGGCTCACTACGGTACTAAGAACTATAATGGGATGACACCCCAAGGCTCCCTTTCACAAGATACTTAGTGTTATTGGTATCTACCCATAAGAATACTCTTCTTATCATTACACTTGGATTACCCTACATATTTTATGACTCCCCATGGGAAAGACGATCTTTCGTTAATCCCGAGAACAACTTTACCCTTAACTCACCAAGCACACCCTCATCACCTAAACTACTTTTGGTGACCTTCAATCTCTTCAACCTGACCATGTTCACCAACTACATGCCACTTCCGCTTGGTAGGCCCCTAAATACCCAAGTTTCATATTTTTACTATACGCAGACCAAACTTACTATATGAAGCTAATAAGTAGAAGTACTCCAAATATTCATCCTCACGAAACAAGATTATTACTGGAGGGCTATCATGACATTATAAGACTAACTCCAGAGATTCATAATTTTCCTTGACATTTTAGCATGTATTTAAATTTCTCCAATATTTGTCAAGTATGAATATGAACATGAAGTGTAAGGTATTCTCATGACATGACTCTCATAAAATTATGATAAATCTATCATGCCCAAATAACAGTAAATACAGAGTGTCACAATTTTACAATCAGGAATTGTCCTCTAATTATAATATTCAATATTTAACCCAAATTAGAAATTAAAGAAGCAACCACCAACAATACTTGTCCAAAAATTATGGGAATATTACCAGACATTTATATTGATCAGAAAAGTTCTCAGGACAAATTTAAGAATTTATAAAGGCATATTAATCACTTAAATAAATATTCCAAAGAAATCCTAATATGAGCATGTTGTGAAGTAGCCTACTCATAACAATCTCCAAAAATTATATAAAAATTTGTGGAGCTTCCTAGTGCCCTGAAATGTCCTATCATCAAGTTGCAAATTTTTCCAGGGAGAATTGGACCCTCAATTATTTTTCTTAATATTAAGACAAAATAAGTGCCTTGCGAATGAAGTACTGGTTAAATCATTTAATTAATTACACAAAAATTACTAGAGGTCCATCATATGATTCTAAAGGCACTACCAAGGTTTCATTACCATCCAAGACCATTTGAATATGTAAATCTCTTTAATATTGAAAAGCCCTAAAGGGGTTATAACCTAATTTAGGGGAAATAAGTACTCCTAAAATTCTCTCAAAATTCCCTAGAGCATAATCACACCCCATGAACATATATCCTAAATTCCATGGCCATTCTAGGGCTTTTGACCACATGACCTTCACAAGGTTCTATATGCACCTCAAGGGGGGTAAATCTAGTATTTTTAATAATTAAAATAAAATACTGCAGGAAGTGTGACAAAATGTGTTGGAACAACACTATTACTGATTTGGGCTAGGATCACTATCTGCTGATCAGGACTAAGTTGACCCCATTATATAGTCTAAGGGTCAAGGTTAATGTGTGTCTGAGTAGATAGAACTTAGGAAAATTCCAAGTCTCTGCGTTCGACGAACTTCAATATGCGTTCGACGAAATCCGTTCTGCGATCGACGAACGTCATGCTTCAGTTCGACGAAATTACTTCTCAGCTCGACGAATTCATTTCTCCAGCCAGTTCAGCAGATTATCTCTCAGTTCGACGAATACCAGATTCAGTTCGATGAACTAAAGATTGTGTTCGATGAATTAATTCATTTCGACGAATTAATTCAGTTCGATGAATTCCAGATTCAGTTCAGCGAACTCAACTTGTAGTTCAACGAACTCAGCCTTCAGCTCGATGAATTTCTTCTCCAGCCAGCTCAGCAGATTATCTCTCAGTTCGACAAACACCAGATTCAGTTCGACGAACTCCAGATTGTGTTCGATGAATTAATTTAGTTCGACGAACTCCAAATTCAGTTCGACAAATTAATTCAGTTTGATGAATTCCAGATTCAGTTCGACGTACTCAACTTTCAGTTCGATGAATTCCAGATTCAGTTCGACGAACTCTGCCTTTAGCTCGACGAATTTCTTCTCCAGCCAGTGGTGGAGATTTACCCGACTTGTAGCCTATCTACCTTGGTTTTCCCGGCCACCCATGCCCCTCCCCGGTCGGCCAATGACACCACCACCTTCTTTGAGGTGGTGGCCGGCGATGGGAGGTGTTGGCCGGCCCGTGGTGGCCGGAACCTGCGGTTTAGGCAAGGAAAAATACATCCAAAAATGGAGTTTTCAGCCACATGATCTAGGGCCGATTGACCTTAAACCTTGCAAGCAATAGATGTGGATCTATCCATTAGAGAATAGGAGAGGAACCAGACCTTCAATCGGGCTTGATGGTGGTTGTTTCCCAGATTTGCCATGGCCGTCCACCCTCCTTGAGCTCCTTGCCGATCTCTCAATTCTCCACCAAATGCAACGACCTAGGACTCGATTTCAACTGATTTCTCCCTTCTGAAGGTGATGGAAGGGTCAATTTGAGGAGGGGGAGGCTTAATGGTGGGGTGCCATTAATGGCCATTTCGGCTTCTCTTGAAAATTCTTGAATCCTCCATCAGATGGCATGGGAAAGACTGGAAACGTCTTAGAATTCAATGAGGAGATGAAAGGAGGCTGTGGGGATATAAATGAGGGGGGGGGGGGGGGGGTCAATTTTCGTTGAATGCCATGAATCCACCTTGAATGGCCACTTTCTCTCTCTTCAAGTTGGGGGAACTCCCAATTTCTCTCTTCTAGTCACCCCCTCCAGAAATTGGATGGCATTCCATGTAATTTCAGCCTCATGAGGCTAGAGTGTCACTTCAATTGGGCCTAGCCCAAGTGGATTGAGCTTGAGTTAGCCTTTTCCCCTCTTTTTGGGCAAGGTTGACCATGTGTTGACTTGAGGTGTTAACTTGGTCAACTGATGGGTTGACTGGTCCAAGTGGTGTGTCTTGAGTCCCTTGACATCACCCAAAGTTGGTTGAGTCACGGTGGTGTCAAAGGGTCAAGGTGAGGCCCTTAAGTCCAACCCTAAGCTTGTTAATTAGAAATAGCTATTTGCAGACCACTATGGTTTCCTTCTTCTTGGCTAAGGCCAAGTGGTCTCTTCAAGCTTCCTAGGGTTTTGTCATGACCTAGTCATGACAAAACCACTCTAGGGGTCTAGTTGTTTGGGGGATGTTATAATTTATATGGCTTAAATTTGTGTTATGATTAGCCCTAATAAGTAGAATTACGTGAACTTATAGTTGCAAGTAGAATTATGTCAATTGGGGTTGCATTTAGCCAAACTAATATGAGACTAGCCCGTCTCAGCGAAACCGCTGAGATGAAGACCTAAACCGCTGGGACAGAGCACTGTCAACTGCTGGGACAGTTTAGCAGTCTCAGCGGCTCAGCTGAGATTTTTCCCAGCTGTCTCAGCGGCTCAGCTGAAACAGTCTTGTCTATTTTAGCTGACCTTACTACCTTATCATTAATCCTTGTGAGGTCTGAATGTGTTGAGACCTAATCATGCCCCTAGGAGTTGATGTGATAGGAAAACATTTTGAATCATAACATATCATGCATAATATCATATATGATTGAAAGAGGGGAATATTTGACTTTATTTAACATTTAACATTCCTAGTTCAATCTTGAAAGCATTAAACTTGGCCTCATCTAATGGCTTTGTAAAGAAATCAGCAACTTGATTGTCAGTGGGGACAAATTCAAGGCAGATATCATTACATTCAACATGTTCTCTTATAAAATGATATCAAATCTCTATGTGCTTAGTCCTGCTATGAGAGACAAGATTCTTAGCAATAGAGATAGCACTGGATGAGTCACAGTAATGAGGAGACTCACTTACCTTGAGGTTGTAGTCCTCTAACTGATGTTGGATCCATAATAGTTGTGCACAACAACTCCTTGTAGCAATGTATTCAGAGTCATCAGTGGATATTGCCACACTTGTCTGCTTTTTGCTGCTCCAAGATATCAACCTCCTTCTTAGGAATTGACAAGTGCCGCTTGTGCTTTTCTTGTCTTCTTTGCATCCTACAAAGTCTGCATCTGAAAATCCAGTTAGTTCAAAATCATTGTTCTGAGGGTACCAAATGCCAAGATGTAGGCTGCCTTTAAGGTATCTCAAGATCCTCTTTGCAGCTGAATAGTGATATTCCTTAGGGCATGCCTTGTACCTAGCACAAACACATATAGCATACATAATGTCTGATCTACTAGCATTTAGATACAACAGGGATCCAATGATACACATGTACATGGATTCATGAAAGGTCTTGCCCTTCTCATCCTTGTCTAGGGAGATGTTGGACCCCATGGGTGTTTTCATGGTGGAAGCTGATTCCATCCCAAATTTCTTGATAAGCTCCCTAGTGTACTTAGTCTGAGAGATGAATATCCCCTCATCAGACTATTTCACTTAGAGGCCTAAGAAATACTTGAGCTCTCCCATACTGCTCATCTCAAACTCCCCCTGTATAAGGTTGACAAACCTTTTGCAGAGGTTGTTATCAGTAGACCCAAATATTATGTCATCAACATATATTTGGACTAGAAGACATTTGCCCCTTGTTTCCGTAAGAAACAATGTACTATCTATCTTTCCCCTCAAGAACTTGTTCTTAATGAGAAAGCTAGACAATGTCTCATACCAAGCCTTAGGGGCTTGCTTTAGACCATAAAGAGCTTTCCTAAGTATATATACATGATTAGAGAGGGTTGGATGCACAAAACCTGATGGTTGTTCAACATATACCTCTTCCTTCAAGTCACCATTGAGGAAGGCTGATTTGGCATCCATTTGATAAACTTTAAACCCCTTGTGGGCATCATAGGCAAGGAATAGCCTAATTGCTTCTAACCTCGCAATAGGGGCAAAGGTTTGATCAAAGTCTATTCTCTCTTCTTGTTTATAGCCCTTGGCTACCAATCTAGCCTTATTTTTTATGATTACTCCATTTTCATCTAGTTTGTTCCTGTAAATCCATTTGGTGCCAATAATATTGTGTCCTTGATGTTTTGGCACCAGCTTCCATACCTTGCATCTTTTGAATTGAAGAAGTTCTTCTTGTATTGCTTGAATCCAAAAGGTGTCTTGGTTGGCTTCTTCAAACTTATTGGGCTCCATTTATGATAAGAAGCTTAAGAATAGGGCCTCATTATGAGCCCTGCTTCTAGTTAGTACACCTTGGTTCTGATCTCCAATGATTTGTTCTCTTGGATGATCCCTTAGGTGTCTTACAGCTGCAGGCAATTTGTCCTCAGCTTGCTATAACACTTCTACTGGTTCAGCAGTGTCTTCAGCACCCTGGACCTCTTCCTCTTCAGGAATTGCCGCATCTGTATATGTTTTGCTACTGCTGGGTATGTATTGCACAGACATCTTTTCCATGTCCTTTTCATTTCTTGTCAAAATAGAAGAACTAGACTAGCTCTTATAGATTAGGTTGGTCTCATCAAATACCACATGCATAGACTCTTCTATAACATGAGCTTTCTTATTATAAACCCTATAAGCTCTACTATGTAAGCTATAGCCAGCAAGAACCCCCACATTGCATTTCTCTGTAAACTTTGTTAATTGAGATTCTCCATTGTTTAAGATGTAGCATTTTGAACCAAAAATTCTAAATTATGAAATTGTAGGGTATTTTCCTTTCAGAATCTCATAGGGAGTAATTCCATGAACCTTATTGATGGAAGCCCTATTAAGAACATAACATGCAGAATTGAATGCCTCAGCCCAGAAGTATTCTGGGAGTGAGGAGTGACTAAGCAATGTTCTCCCAGCTTCTATCATGGTTCTATTCCTCCTCACAGACACACCATTTTGATGTGGAGTCCTTGGGGAGGAGAACTCTTGGGAGATACCAAATTCTTGACAAAACCTTGTCATGGCTTCAGATTGAAATTATGTGCCATGGTCAGTCCTAGTTATGACCACATAACATTGCAAGACATTCTGAATTGCCTTGACATAGTTTATAAAGATATTTAAAGTATCTGACTTCTTCTTAAGGAAGAATACCCATGTATACTTTGAGTGATCATCAACAATCACAAAAGTATACAACTTCCCACCTATTGTACATGGACATATTAGTAATAAATCAAGCACACAGAAAACACACAATGGTTTATAGAGGTTCCTCAAGACAGGGTGTCTTGAGTAGTCCTCTTTCCCCCTTCACCTTTCTAACAATGAGTTAGATAAGGCCAACACCTCCAAACTCAGCTCCAAGAGCTTAAAACACATATCCCTCAGGATCTTTCAGGTTTTCCCAAACCCTACCTCAGGCTCAACAGCCCTACCTCATGCTCAACAGCCCTACCTCAGATCTCACAAAGATCCTACACTCAAGCTGACCTCTCAACTCTACTACTCAGGCCAAACAGCCCCACATCCTCAGGCAAAGATGCCCTTCAATCTCAGAACTACTAAGTTCCTACATAAGTAATAATAGAAGATTACAACAGAAGGTAGAATAGATCAAGCCCTGGTCTTCGGTTGCTGAACAACTGCTGTATCAGTCTTGAATCTAGGATGAGTCCAATGGCCTCAACTATGATTCTTCTGATCCTTTTCTTCAAAGAATGAATGCGGATCAACTTGTTCTATCTTGAGTTGATCAAGAGGAACAATCTTGTCTCAGCGGTTTTGGCAGCAAACCTACTGAACTTACTTCACACCTTAGAATGACCTAACCCTGCATCGTCATGAGATGAAATAGGGTTTTTCAAATACAACTTATACTTAGCATTGAGTGTTAAGCTTCTTCAAATCAAGGGAACATTGAAGGTCATATTCCCAACAATAATCTTTCTTCGTAGTTGATTTTCTCCAAATTGTTTTCCAAAACAAACCCAACTTTCGATCGATAAAATAATAGCTATTCTTTGTGAGTAGAAGTACTCAACAAGCACGAAAAAATACGACACTTGATTTTTTAAATCCTATATAATAAAGTGATAGGTACACTTGCCTTATCGAATTATACGTGGATAACACTCTAATTTTATGCAACACGATTTTATCCATCCGTTTGAAAGTTTCCGCAAGCTTCTTTAAATTCTAATCTATTTTTGATCGCAAATTACTCAAATTTGTCTGCTAGTTAATTTATTTGAGAATTTTAGGTAAATATGTCTCTTTTTTCATTTTTTGTCATAATTTAAGACTTATCTCATAAATCCCTAAATTTTATTTTTGGCTTTCTTTTGATTTAATAAAATTTTAGTTTAATTAGAAATTTTATTAATGCCTTATGAATATTTGTCATACTTTTGCTCTAGAATAACAAAAGCTTAAGTATAGGGGTATTTGATGAGTAGTATTTAGACCTACTTTTAGTATAGTATTTAGGTTAGTATTAATATTAATTTGTAAATAATATGTATATATTACTTAAATAATCATTTATTTTTATAACTATTTACTGATTTCAGGTTATTTTCTATTTTGCAGGATTTCTAGAGATTTTGACCAAAATTGCAAGTACACACCCTCAGTTATGCCCGTGACCAAGGGCGTCTCAACATAAAGACTTATTCCAGCTCACTGCCATAATCCAAAGCCAAAAACGTGAAGAAATGCAAGTCACGTCCTTGGTCATGCCCGTGACCGAGGCCGTGTAAGGTGACATGGCCATGACTAGTAAAATTCCAGGTCATCCAGACAAATCACTCTGTACACGCCCGTATTGGTCAAAGTCATGCCCGTGACTTTCATTTGTCACGCCTGTGTAACCTCCAGTCGATCCCGCTTCTCCTTCAGCAGTCACGCCCCTGACCCAGCCATATACATGCCCATGACATTCAAAGTCACGACCGTGTAACTTTTCTGTCACCAGATCACTCCTCCGCCCCGCCATACTTTCCCGCCAGATGCAATTTAATAATTATTACATGCCCTTGGTCATGGGCATGACCGAGGGCATGATGCGTATGTAATGCCTGCAATAACTCCAGAAGGCCCCCTTTTCGCAGCTGCTTCGAACACAACCCTTACACGCCCTTGGTCACGGGCGTGACCGAAGGCATGTAACCTCAACTTTTGCGTATTTAAAGGCAGCTCCTTCAAATCTCAAGACATCAATTTTCCACCCCTCTTGGGTAGAAACTCCTTCCCTCTGCCCCTTTTGGGGCAGAAATGCTTTTCTTCTTTCTTGTTTTGTTGTTTATTTTCTAGCTTAGATTTAAATTCTACCTACTTTCAATTTATGCAATATATTTTTAGATTCTATTTTACGCAATGACTTCAATTTCTTGCACTCGCTTTTTATGTAATTCAATTTTCTTTTACAAAAATGTCTTTTCCATTCCTTTCATCCTCCATTCATTATCTTTCTCTTCCTCCTTCGATTTATTCTTGAATAATATCATATCGAGTTCATATATCAGTTATGAATTTAGACTATTGTTTTCATATTCTAGTTAGCTGAGAGGCTCGTGAGTATGAATCGATCACTCAGGAATAAAAAAGAGTTGCACACAACCCTCGAGTGAGGATGTCAAAAATATTCTAGATAAGAGTCAAATCCTGTAGCAAGATTCACCTCGTAAAGTAAGTTTTAGGGGTTTCGATTTTAGAACGAGAGTTTGGTCGATCAACCTAAACTCAGGTGCATGTACCCTTGAGAGAGGTGCATTTATAATTTGGGAATCTCCACGGTCAAGGATCAGATTAGAATTTATCTTTTCTAGTTTCATTCGAAGTGCGCTTTTCTTCAAGTTAGTTTTATTTTCTTTATTTTTATTTTATTTATAAATTTCTCCTAAAGATTTATTTGATAAAATAATAGTCTATTTTCTCGAAGTAAAAGTACTCGACAGGCCCGTGGATTTATACGACCTTGATATTTTCATATCCTATGCTATGAACGATAGGTACGCTTGCCTATTCCATTTCTAAATAATTTAAATCTTTTAATTTTTAGCTATCACCAACCAACCTTTAAGAAGGTGCTGCTGACATCTAATCCTTTTACCCTTGCCTATTCCGTTTATAAATAATTAAAACCTTTTAATTTTTAGCTATCACCAACCAACCTTTAAGAAGGTGTTGCTGGCATCTAATCTTTTTGATCAGGATTTTGCATATGGTCATCTGACTAATGCCTACTCTACAAGTGGTAGCAAGCCATCTACCTCAAGCCAAAGATTTGGCTTTATGCTGAGTACTTTTAAAGCACCTCATGAAGAAGTTCAAATGAAGAATACAGGTCCCTTTATCCATGGACCTGTAGGAACAACACCTAAGAGAAACTGGAAGGCAGCTCCTGCCAAGCCTGCCATTAAGAAGATGAACTAGATGGTGGTGAGACCAGCTCCATAACACACTCATATTTTTGTGGCTCACCAAAGACCTATTAGCCCAATAGTCTTCTATGCTCCCCACTAGCACTACCATCCCACCCAGATGGTGAGGCAGTAGAGAAGATGTTGGACATGTGTGTCACATCCCTTTATTTGAGAATAACAAATCCCAAATTGTATTTGATCATGCTTGTCGTGTGTTTATAGTGTGCAGGAACTATAGGTGCAATACTCCACAGGTAGAAAGCAGCTGAAATCAATTTTTTGCAAGAAACACTATCGCCAGCGCTAGCGATACCGCCTGGCGCTAGCGCTACCATAGGCGCTAGTGCTACCGTAGGCGCTAGTGCTACCGTAGGCGCTAGCGCTACCGTAGGCGCTAGCGCTACCACCTGGCGCTAGCTCGAGTTTGCGCCACAACGCCACACCGCCGACGGTTTCATAACCACCTCCATACGAACGATACCGTAGGCGCTAGGAGCTACCGCAGGCGTTAGCTCCATGATCTATAAAATGGAGATTTCTCTCTAGTTTTGGCTATCCATCCCCGAGAGAATACAAGTGCCAAAATTCCATTGTTGTTATGCTCCCGAAGATGGATCTCCCGCAAAAACCTTAAGGAGAATTCTGGAGGAGGACTATGTCACGCTACATCTGAAGGATGATCGCTTCGACCTCGCTCATACTACAACGATCCTTCATCTCCAATATCAGAAGATCTCATATAGGGAGTTTTTATTGTTGTTATCATTATTTATATTTCATTTTATTTTGTAACCGTGTAGATAATTTGCCTTGTGTTGGCGACTAGGTCCTTGCGCGGCTTAGGCGGTAATTCGCCGTGTGAGTTGGCGACTAAGTCTAGAATTAGATCTAGGGGGTGCTCGAGGCCATATCTAGGAAAGGATTGGCTAGAGCGGCTTGAGGCCATATCCGGGGAAGGATTGGCTAAAGCCAACCGGTTTGTGGGGATACAAGTCGGTTTAGAAAAGGAAAAGATATTTACTTTTGTACGCCTCCGATTTCTAGCGATATTGAAATCAAATTTATGTAAACACTTTTTCATATAATTCAATCATGTCTCTTTTTGTGTTTACTTGATTTCACTCTTTTGGAACAATCTCTACTATATTGCTTACTAATCTTTCAATTCGTATCACTTTATCTAAATTGTTTATTTTAATCTCTTTCATCATAAAACAATTTAGCACTTGTTTTTAAATTCTAAAATTGCAAATTACAATATTCTCTTCCTTTAGCTAAATTGTTATTTCCCTCTTCTTTATTTCAAAACAATTTAGTAATTTGCCTAAACTTATAAAAAGAATTTTTTATTCCCTTATTCACCCCCCTCTAAGGGCGCCTATCGATCCAACAAGTGGTATCAAAGCTAGGTTATTCCAAATCGGTTTAAAAATCAAGAATAATGGCACCACATGATCTCGCATCCACAAGAAGGGGAAGTTTTTATGAAAATGAAAAATCCTTATGTCCACTATTATTTATGGGTGAAAATTATAATGGGTGGAAAACTCTTGTGGAAAAATTTCTTAAATCATTGGATATTGTTGTTTGGAATATTACAATTAAAATGCCCATGCCCCCCAAGTATTTTAAATAAAAATGAAATGTTTTTAAATGCCAAATCAATGAATAGTCTATATTGTGCACTAGATCAAAATATTTTCAAACTTATTTATACACTTCCTACTGCTTATGAAGTTGGGAAATTTCTTGAGAATTCTTATAGTCTTCCTTCCACAGATGATGAACAAGAGCAATTCCTTATGGATCCAAGAGAAGAAACCGATGAGGACTTATTCTTGGAGGAAGATCTATCTAAGAAAGAAGAATGCAACGTCACAATATTGGACTCAAATGATGGCAACACATCAAGCAAAAGAGAAGACGGAAATTAAACTATGGAAGATGGATGCGAAGAAGATGTCAATGGAACCCTTGATTCAAATCTTGCCTCATCCCATAGCAATGTAAGAAATTCAAAAACTTCTCTTTTTGTAACAAATTATATTTCTACATCTCGTATGCTTAAAATTGCTAAACGTAAAATTTTAATGTTGAAAATTGCTAATTCTAAATTACGTTTAGAAAATAAATCTTTAAAAGCAAATGATAAAGTAGAATCAAATATTGATTTGTTAAATTCTCTTTCATGCTCTTTAGTTAAAATTTCTACTCCTTGTTTAGATTGCAATCTATTAAAAGAAAATTTCAAGGATATTGAAAAAGGGTTCTTAGTTTCTAAAGAACATAATGAAAAATTGATAATTGAAAATGATGTTTTAATTTGTAAGTTAAGACAATTAAAATCTTTTGTTAAAAAAGTTCTAATTTCTAATAATGTCATTCATCATAAGATTTTGAATAACAAAGATAAATTAACTTACAAAATCATTTCTAAAAAGGACCATTTTCAAACATCAACTCAAAAGGAGTTTAGTTTCAAAAGGAATTATGATCCTCACAAAATTCATAAGAGTTACTATTATAAGTTTCAATATATTTTCAATCATGTCTCAAATTTAAAAACTCCTTTTCATGAAAATCAAACTATAAAATATTTTCCTTCACATTATAAGTGTATGTTTATAAGAAAGAGTGGAAGTGAAAATCATCAAAATAAGAACCAATCATTTAACACATATTGTAACCCACTCTATCAACAATCACTTCTAAAGAAAGACAATCACTCTTATAAACTTTCAAAGAATCCATATAATAAAATTCATTATGATTATCAACATCAATCTATTTTGAAAAATAATTTGAATAAACATTAATCCCAAATGAATTATTTTTCAAATATCTACAATCATATAAAGATTTCACATAATCATTATATGGATTTTGTTGGAACATGGTCTTCCGCATCTCCTAGGTTTGAAAATAATAAAACCTATGTGTATTTGATCTTGTGTGTTTAAGTGTGCAGGATAACATAGTCCACATGACTCAAGGATTGTATAAGAAGGTTTCCCCCAAGTTTGAGCCATCAAATCCAACACTCCTACTAGCGCCGGCGATAGCACCTAGCGCCTGGTGCTAGCGCTAAGGAACCGCTGAGAATGGATACTGGGTTTGACGAAATTGATCTTGCGTTCGATGATCTTGCGTTCGACGAATTTCCGGTCGACGAATGTTGAAGCCCGCTCGACGAACTCCGGTCGACGAAATTGAGTTCGACGAATGTTGAAGCCTGATCGACGAATTAAGTTCGACGAAATTTCGCTCGACGAACTGTAAGTTGCGCTCGACGAAATGCTCATCACTGCGTTCGACAAAACTTTGATCGACGAAAAGAATGCTTAACCGCAATTCCGGGAGCACATATAGAAGGAGATAGCGTCTGGCGGTATCCGATAGCGCAGGCGGTAGTGCGGAGCACAGAAGGCAAGGGAGAAATTTTTCCTCGGATTGAAGATTCTGCCGCGCAGAATATGTCCTAAAATGGGATAGCTTCGGCGCTAGCGCTAAGGCTATAAAAAGGACCCCTTGGCTCCGTCTTGATCATCCTCTTGAGATCCAAAATTCCAGAGCTTCGTGCCACAACATAGAGAGGAAGGTTCAGAGAGATACTCCCACAAATCCATAGAGGCTTAAGGAGATCCGTGGAGAAGATTTCAACACGCGTCATCATCGTGATGAAAGACCGCATCGACTACGATCATACTCTGCGTCTTCGTCTACTTCTCCAAGAGATCCACATAGAGGGAGTTTTTATATTATTGTCTTTTTATCTCACATCTTTTCTGTAATCGTTTAATGAACTCGCCTCGTGTTGGCGACTAGGTTTGGGTAGTACTTAGGGAAGAAATTTGCCTAGTGTTGGCGACTAGGTCTGGGTAGGACTTAGGGCAGAAATTTGCCTCGTGTTGGCGACTAGGTCTCGGGTGTAGGTCTAGGGGGTGCTCGAGTCCATATCCAGGGAAGGGTTTGCTAGATTGGCTTGAGGCCGTATCCAGGGAAGGATCGGCTAAAGCCAACCGGTTCGTGGGGATACGAGTCGGTATAGAAAACAAAAAGAGATTTTCATATTTTGCTTTGATTTCTAGCGTCATTGAAATCAAAATTTTTTAATCAATTTTATTAATAATAATCATGTCTCTCTTTGTGTAATAAAATTGATTTGTTCTTCATTTCTCTAAATTGTTTATTATCCTCTCCTTTATTATAAAACAATTTAGATCTTTATTCAAAATCACTATTTTGATCTCTTATCATAAGCAAGTATTTCAAAATATAATATAAGTTTTTAAAACCCTTATTCACCCCCCTCTAAGGGCGCCTACCGATCCAACAAGTGGTATCAAAGCCAGGTTATTCCAAATCGGCTTAACAACCAGGAATAATGGCGTCTCATGATCTCGCTTCTATTGGTGGGGAAAATTTTTATGAAGAAGAAAAATCTCTTGCACCACCTTTATTCGAAGGAAGAAATTATAAAGGGTGGAAATTATTAATGGAAAGGTTAATTAAAACATTAGATATCAACGCTTGGGATATAGCAATAATAAGACCAGCGGACGAATCAAATAAACAAGAGCGTCACCTAAATGCAAAAGCTATGCATTATATTTTTTGTGCTTTAGCTCAAGATATTTTCAAATTAATATATTGTTTTTCTAGTGCATACAAAGTATGGAAATTTCTTGAAGAAATGTATGATTCTCCTTCTACAGGTATGGAACAATCGCAAGAACCGGAGAATATGCAAGCTTGCACAAGTCTTCAAGAATGCTCCTCTCATGACGGATCCATGAAGTGCACATCCATTGAAAGAGAAGAAGAAATACTATCTTCGGAAGAGGAGTGCCAAAAAGATGTCAATGAAATGATATGCTCAAATCGTGCCTCTCCCGAAAGCAATGTAAGGAAATCAAATCCCATTTTCTGTACTTCTATTTCTACATTACAAATCCTTCAAACTACAAAGCGCAAAATTAAGAAATTAAAAAATGCTAATAAACATTTGCGCTTAGAAAATAAAAATTTAAAGGCAAAAATTAATGAAGAATCAAATACTAATTTATCTAGTTCTACACATGGCTCCTTAGTTGAAAACAACACAACTTGTGTAGAATATAATGATATTAAGGAAAAATTTAAGGAACTTGAAAAAGAATTTATTTGTATAAAAGAACATAATGAAAAATTATCTTTAGAAAATTTATCTTTAAAAAGTGATTGTGCTACATGCAAAAGTTATAAAATTGAAATTGAAGAGATGGACGGAACATTTGAGGAATACATAAATGAATATCAAAACCATATAGATTCAATTTTTTCTACTCTTAAAAATAGCTCAATAGCTTATAATAAAGCTAGACATAATTTAAAAATCAAGAATGATGAAATAAAATTAAAAATCAACTTGCTTATGAAAATTTTAAATACAAATTCATAATGTCAAACTATATCTAAAAACAAGTTGAATATGAACATCTTACCTAAGTTTAAAATGGGAGTAAGGAACATAAAGAATTTGTAAATCAAAATCAAAATCACCATAATTTACAAAATCATGTTTCTCCCAACCTAAAATTAAATGCAAACAAATTTCCTTCAAATTATAAATTCAAAAAACTTTTTGATCCAAATGTTCAAGTAAATGATTATGGAAATTTGAAAACTAAAAATAATGTTAAACCGAGATTTGAATGGAGACCCAAAGTTAAAGATGAAACACAAACTCCACTCAAAAAGACTCATTCACTTCTATCTCCTCAAAAGCAAACACGATGTATTTGGGTACCCAAAGGAACCATCACACTCGGTCCTCTTTGGATACCTAAATCTCTCATTCATTAGTATCCAATCATTTGCATGAAGTAGAAATCAATTAAAAATGAAATATCAATTCTCTACTTCATGATGTGCTTAATTTCCTTTTTGTTTTTATTTTTGTTGAACCATCATGATATGATCACTTTATATAACTTGTGATATGACTTTCTCATATTAAACCAAAATTCATAAATAAATCAAATTGAATAAAAAGTCATGTCATTTTTCAAGTGATCTACTTATCTTTTTTCTTTTTATCCTTCTAAATCCATTTCGTAAAAGTCTTATAAAATTTGAAAAAACTAAATTTGTCATATAATATTATTAAGACTAAATGAAATAAGTGTCATAATGGATTTAAAAGGTATTTTAGGGGTATTAGGCTAAATTCATAAAATGCGCAAGTTGTGTTTAGGTAGTTAATATATTTGCGTCATTTTCAATTACCCCTAGTATGTTTAATCATAATCATGTCAAATCAGAATTAAAAAATTGCATGAATATTATTTCACTCATTTATGATCATTTCACGCATGCATATGTTGTGCAAAACTCAATAATTAAGGTTTAATAAATATGAAACTCTAATGAAGATGAAACTCATGTACTAATTTTAACTTCCGTATCTTTTTGCAATTTCTCTACAATTAAAAATGAAATATCATTTCTCTACTTCATGATACGCTTAATTTCTTTTTCTTTGTTGCTTTTTATTATTCATTTTTACTTGAGCTAACATGCCTTGGCCACCTCATAAATATTTAAAATATGACTTTATCATTTAAAGCTTTATAACGTATAAATTAAATTGAATAAAAAGTCATATGTGTTTAAAAGTGACCTATCTCTCATCTTTTTAGTTTTTATCCTTTTTAAATCCTTTACCATAAATGTCGTGAATTTTCATTATAAATTGAATATTGAAATGATTATCAAGACTAATGAAATTATTTTAAAGAATGGATTTAAATAGCTTATTTAGGGGTCTTAGGCTAAAGTATTAAATGCACAACTTATTGTATGTTTGTCTAATTTCTTTGTTGCATATGATAGCCCTTATATTGAAAAATCATAATCGAGAAAAATTGGAATCAAATGATGTAAATCAAAAACCATGAGTTGCTAACGCCGGGCGTTATCAATAACGCCGGTGGTAGCATATTTTTCCTAAAAAATTCCGATTTTTCTAATTATTATTTTCTGAAAAATTATTTTACTATGTTAAGTATCGTTATCTTCTACTTTCAAATACCTTGTATTAAAATCAAAAAGAAAATTTACAAAATAATTCAAAATAACCAAAACATTTTTTTGTCCATTATATATATGTAGTATAATATTCACTTTACAACTAGCCACTACATATTAAAAAGGATGAATATGAACTATATAATCACCACCATGATCTATTAATACCATATGCTAAAATTCACTATAATCATATATCATAATTCATGATCTAACAAGAATTATCTCAAATCAACTAATTCTATCAACCTTAGGACTTATGAAATATGTGATGGCTATTGGTATTAAAGTTTCATATCTTGTTTTGTGTGTGATATGCATCTCTATTGTTTGCATGTATTTAGACCTTAGAATCATCTTGTATCATTAAGTTCAAATCAAAAGTTTAATCATTCCTTTCTAGGTGTAAAGAAAAATAATTTGAAATCTTCTCATATTACATGCAACATTATATCCATTAAATCATATATAATAACATTACATTCAAACTCATCATCCTAGCATCACTTCTTAGTTTATGCTTAAATTTATATGCTAGGTATAACATCTACAATGTTATTCAAATTTCTGATAACTATGTGATTTGAAATTATAATAGAATACTAAAATTCCAACAAACACATAGTTTATGGATTAATCATTAGAATATATATGAATATTGTATCATGAATAATATATTATTATGCAAAACCAAAGATCAATAAATTCAATTAATGAATGCAATTTTATTATAAATTTCAAAACTTTATATATGTGATCTTTGTCTTTAATACGATTGCATGATTATCATTTTCTAGACTTACAAATCAAACTTGCTCATTCAAAAGAAAATCACCAAATCATATTGCTATAATTCTAGAAGGAATAGAATTCACATACATCATGATGATCTAACATATATTCTATGCAAAATTCTCTAAAATCATAAATCATAATTCATGTTCTATCAAGAAATATCTCAAATCAATAATATCTATCACTTAGGAATTATGAATCTTATGATAAAAATATGAATAATGTTTTCTTTACAATATTTGGTGTATTGATATACTTTGCTATTGATTGCATGTATCTCACATATATGTAGACTCTAGAATCAACTTTGTAATAATAAGAATAAATCAAACTAAATCATCACTTTATTCTAGATCTATAATTTGAAACTCTATTTTGGAATACATGCAATATTAATATTAATCTTATGACGTGACATTAAACCCAAAACTCATCATACTAGCATTATCACTTATTGAATATTAGTAATTGTGCTAGTTATCTCATATCGTCATCTCATAAAAGTAGAGAAACTATGCGGCTTTATATTTTTCTATAATTCTTCACATTAAACCAAAACCATAGTTTATAAATCAACCCATAGTTTAAAAGCATAGGTTGTGCAAAGATTATTCACCTATGACTTTATATCTCACAATAGCGGGGGCGTAGGATTAGATGCATTAGAGACCTAACTTTTAAGTCATATCTTATCCTTAACCAGGGAGGGTTCCAATGGGGCCTTGCGAGGCACTGGGGGGAAAGAGTGCTAGGTTGAGCTTTCTCTAGTGTGTGCATATGAGATTAACACCCCAACCTACAGCATATGTGCAGCTCCTCATGCCCATCCGTCACTTAGTACGGGGCTAGGGTGTAGAAATTTAGTCCGGGTACTTTTTAATCTTAGGACATACTTATTTTACTACTTGCATGAACATTTTATTTAACTATCACTTAAATCATGCATATTTTGGGTTGTTCGAAAATGCCCTCTTGTGTTTACATAGTTTATTTTTTATGCTTAAATGATTTTGTAAAATACAATTATTTGAAAAAGCCAAAGTTTCATGCAAATTTGATCCACCTAGAGATCTCCAAAAATCTTGCAAGGTTTCAAATGTTAAGGTTAGAATTAGGGGTCTTAGACATCTTAGGATGAGTTTGTTGAAAAATGCTAATGTTTTATGCAATTTGAGAAATCAAGACATCTCCAAAAATTACAAAATTTATGCATAAGACTACTCTAAGAACTCTTATTTTAGCGTGCATTTTTAGAAGAAAATGATAATAAGCGTATAACTAGAGATCTAAACGATGATAAAGATATTGCCCGATGTCGAATTACCTTGAGATGAAAATAGTCGTTTTTAGAAGTAAATGTTATGACTTTTCAAAACATTAAAATGACTTGGTCGTGGAGGTTCCATAAGTATGAACGCTCCTCTCTCGAGGGTACGCCCACCTGAGATTATGAATATTCGACTGAACTCTCGTTCTTTAATCGAATCTCCTTAATACTCGCTTTTTGTTGTCAACCTCGCTATTGGGTTTTACTTCCAATTCGGGAAACTTACCTCATCCTCTCTCGAGGGTAGAGCCCACTTCTCTTGGGTAAACCTTAAGCTCATTTAATTATTTTTAGAAAGAGATGTTTTAACTTTTAGAAAATCATTTATTTGTCCCAATGCTCTTCGACATCGTGTGCTAAAGGAAATTATTCACTCATCGGAATGGAGATGGCATAAGTTATTAAAAATACATGTTAATAATTTAAGTGGATATAAGCGTACAAGAAAAATTAAAAGACTTATATAAAAGCAGGAATAGTATCCCTCCCAACCGTCTTAAACAAGCGCTAAAAACTTCTTAGCCTCTTATCCAGGATGGGGGTGGTATAGAAATGAAATACTAATAAAAGTGCAGAAATAATATCCGTCCCAACCATCTTAAACAAGAGCTAAAAAGTACTTAGCCTCTCATTTGTGATGGGGGTGGTATATAATAGTTATATAAAGACTAAAAATTAAAATTGAAAAGAGTGTTACACACTCAGAACCCAAAATAGGGTTTGGAAAACATCACCCACAAGCTACTTGTAAACATTATAACAGTATATAAGAATATTTTGAAATAAGAAACGAACTATTTTCTTGCCAAAATGAACATTACAACTAGACTATGAAAACGAATGTGGCTACCTAAAAATGCAGAAAATAATTTAAATACAAGTCCTAAACTACTCGAGAGACTAGCTAACTCATGAAATTCTAGATTAAAATTCCTTCAACCGAGCCCCTCTATTTATTGGCAAAAGTTTATTTTTACACGCCCCTGGGTCACGGGCGTGACTTATGGTCACGGGCGTGACCCGGGGGCGTGACATTTGCTCAGGAGTAACGACCGCCTTCTCGAAAGATCTACTATCAAAATAAGGCTGCACATGGGCGTGGCTTGGATTGTCATGGGCATGACATGGAATGTCACGGGCGTGACTATGGGCGATAGACGGCAGCATGGGTCGTGGCTTTGGGGAGTGATGCACTGGCGTGTCACAGGCATGACTTGCTGAACACGGGCGTGACTTGCTCGATCCGTCGGAATTTGGCCTGACTTTGGCCGACAGCTGGAAAGTTGGCGTTTTTAAAATTACACGCCCTTGGTCACGGGCGTAACTCAGGGGCGTGACATGACAAAAATTGCCAAAATCTGCAAAAACAAAAAATAAAACTAAGTTAGTAAGGAAATAATGAAAAGAAGCAATTTATTTATTAATTTACATAGAAAATTCACAATATTAATTAAAACTATACTAATAACTATAGTAAAAATACATATATTTTACTACTCATCAAATACCCCCATACTTAAGCTTTGCTATTCCAGAGCAAAAGTAAGAGAGATCTATACGGGATTAACATAAGTTCTAATTTTTAGCTATCATTTTATTTTAATCATAAGAGACTGAAAAATAAAAATTCAGAGTAATAAGAGTTAAGTCCTAAATTATGCAAATGATTTAAGTAGAAAGAAATGTCTTAGCCAAAAGACTTCTTAATTAACCAAATAGCAAGCAAAATTGTAATCATTAGTAAATGAGATTAGATCAAAATTATAAGAACCTTTGTTTAAAGAAACGTGGAGGAAAAATATAAGTTACTAATTATGCTCTCAAATGATTTTTTGAATTAAAACTAGAAACAATAAATTGGCTAAGGGAAAAGGGGTAAAAAGCCTTGGCAAAAAAGAAGAGTTTTTGAATTAAGGGTGAGGGTTTTTATTCTTTCACCCCTTCATTTTTGCTTTCTTTGGTTCCCCCGTGGTTTACGAGGGAAAACTAACTCATTTGTTTTTATTAACCCAATGCTTATGTTTACAGAACAAAATCTTATTCACATTTACGTAAGATCATTTAAAGTATTTATTGGGTGCCTATGTTTACAGAACGAACTCTTATTCTCATTAACATAAGATCTTTTTCTTCTTTTAATCTTTTATTTGCCATGCTAAATGTATGTTTACAAGGGGTTTTCAAGAGAAATTCTAGAATAATAAAAAAAAGGTTTGAGAGCAACCTTAGTAATTTGAATATTCTTAGATTCCTAAAGACATAAAGTAGGGATAATTGCAGTCTAAAGTTATTTTGCCAACATAATACACATGCCTCTATTTTAGCTAGTATAAGTAGTACTTGAAAACAAAGCCTGTATTTAAATTAAAAACACAAGATATTCTTTAAAACTTAACCCCGAATGTTTAAATCTATTGATCTTAGATAAACAAACAAATAGTAAAACTAGTTATTATGAAAATCCACAAACATATATTCTCGAAACTAAATGCTTTTAAGAATAAAAGTAAAGTAGGGTTTTATTATTTTTTTTGGATTTTTGCAGTTTGGAAATTTTTTGTAGTTTTGTTTAAGTTTATATTTACAAAGGTAAACAAAATGAAATGTAGAATAAAACAGGGGAAACTCTAATTTTCTTTTCTTTTTTTGGATTTTTCTATGTTTTGGTAATTATGAAATAAAATAATTTTTTTGAACATTTTTGTTTGTTTAAATGAAAACGATAAAACACCCCCATACTTAAAACTCAACATTGTCCCCAATGTTGTAATGTAAGTATGAAGAAGAAAAAATAAAAGTGCAGTATGGACAAAAGGAAAGAGAAAGCAAAAAGGCTTCCGTGAATTAAAGCTAGCGAGGCCGTAAGAAACCCTGAAAAAACATATAAAAGAACAAAACATAATAAAATATTAGATAAATATGGGGTATCTCCCGCTAGATCGCCCGCAATATAAAGTTTTAAACGATGCCCATTGACTTTAAATTTGCCTTTTTCGGGGTGGGAGATAAGAACGGTCCCATACGACCAAACCTCTTTGACTTCAAAGGGGCTGGTCCATCGGGATTTGAGCTTACCCGGAAAAAGACGAAGGCGGGAATTATAAAGAAGGACAAGATTGCCCGGCGTAAATGTTTTGGGAAATTTTATTTTGAGATCATGGTAGAACTTAGAACGCTCCTTATAAATTTATTACTCTCATAAGCGTTCACACGCCATTCATTGAGTTCATTTAGTTGGAATTTCCTACTCTCAGGGGCTAAGTTTGAATCGAGATTTAAAAAATTTAAGGCCCAAAAAGCGCGGTGTTCTAACTCTACCGGTATATGGAATGCTTTGCCATAGAATAATCGATAGGGAGTAAAACCGATAGCGGTCTTGTATGCCGTACGATACACCCACAGTGCGTCATCGAGTTTTAAGGACCAATCTTTCCTATTTAAAGAAACAGTTTTCTCCAAAATGCGTTTAATCTCGTGATTTACTACCTCTACTTGGCCGCTCATTTGGGGGTGATAGGCGGTGGTGAGCTTGTGCGTGACGACATATTTAGATAAAATTTTTGTAAATTGGGCATTGCAGAAGTTCGTACCCCTATCACTTATTATTTCGCGGGGCGTGCCGAAGCGAGAAAATAGTTTTTTCCAGAAAATGGACGATGACTCTCGGGTCGTTGGTGGGCAGAGCTTGTGCTTCCGCCCACCTAGAGACGTAGTCGACTGCCACTAAAATATAACGATTATTAAAAGAGGAAGGTAGGGGGCCTACAAAATCTATTCCTCACAAATCAAAGATTTTGCATTCAAGAAAAAGGTTTTGGGGCATCTCGTTATGACGAGAGATGTTACCTGACCGCTGGAAGCTATCGCATTTACTCACAAAATTGTGAGCATCTTTAAAGAGAGTGGGCCAAAAAAAGCCCGCCTCTAACGCTTTCCGCGCGGTCCGGTTGGCTTGATAATGTCCTCCAGCCAGGCCCTCATGGCAGTGTCACAATATTTGCGCACCCTCCTCGCTTGAAACACATCTTCGTATCACTTGGTCCGCGCAGACGCGAAAGAGAAAGGGGTCCTCCCAAAAGTAGTTTTTCAATTCAGAGAAGAATTTCTTCTTTTGCTGAGTCGAAAAATCTTTTGGAAGGACCCGCGCGACTAGATAGTTCGCATAATCTGCGAACGAAGGGGTGGAAGAAGTTTTTATATTATTTATAATTAAGAGCGTTCCTCAAGAAATCGATCGTCTATTTCGGGTTTGAGGAGCGCTTCTGCGGTGGGTGTTCTAAACGTGAGAGGTGGTTGGCTGCCAAATTTTCAGCCCCTTTCTTATCCCGAATCTCTAAATCTAATTCCTGTAAAAGGAGGATCCATCGAAGTAGGCGGGGCTTTGCATCTATTTTGGTTAAAAGATATTTTAGGGCGGAGTGATCAGTGAAAATTATTACTTATGAAAGTGTTACGTAGGGACTGAACTTATCAAAGGCAAATATGACGGCAAGAAGTTCCTTTTCTATCGTCGTGTAGTTAGCCTGTACGGCTGTGAGCGTGCGAGAAGCGTAATAGATTGGATGAAAATATTTATTAATGCGTTGGCCTAATACGGCTCCTACCACAATATCGCTTATGCCGTACATGATTTCGGATGGAAGGGACCATTCTGGCGCCACCAGAATGGGAGAATTGATAAGTTGTTGTTTTATAAAATTAAATGCCTCTAGGCAGGCGGTATCACAAATAAATGGGGAATCCTTCTCCAGGAGGTGGGTTAGCGGTTTCATTATTTTAGAAAAATCTTGTATAAACCGCCTGTAAAAACCCGCATGGAAGAGGAAACGACGAATAGATTTTGCGTTCAAAGGTATGGGAAGTTGTTCAATTATGGCAACTTTGGCCTATTCGACCTCAATCCCCTTGGAAGAAATCTTATGGCCGAGGACTAAAACCTCTCGGACCATAAAGTTGCATTTCTCCCAGTTTAAAACTAAGTTTGTCTCTTCACACCGATGGAGAACTCTATCTAAATTTTTCAGACAGTTTTGAAAAGAGTTTCCAAAGACGGAGAAGTCATCCATAAAGACTTCCATTATATCTTCTATGAGCTCGCCAAATATTGCCAGCATACATCTTTGGAATGTGGCTGCCGCGTTGCATAGGCCAAACGACATCCTTCGATATGCGAAGGTGATGAAAGGGCAAGTAAAAGTCATTTTTTCTTAGACCTCAAGGGAAATAGGGATTTGGAAAAATCCTGAGAGACCATCAAGAAAGCAATAAAAAGGATGACTAGGGAGACGCTCTAAGATTTGATCAATAAACGGTAATGGGAAGTGGTCTTTTCTGGTGGCATCATTTAGTTTTCGATAGTCGATGCACACCCTCCAACCCGTAACAGTACGAGTTGGGATCAATTCGTTCGTAGTGTTTGCCACGACCATTATACCTCCCTTTTTAGGGATTACTTGTACGTGGCTTACACATGTGCTGTCGGATATAGGATAGATAATCCCCGCATCGAGGAGTTTTATAATTTCAGTCTTAACAAATTCCTGCATGTTAGAGTTAAGATGTCGTAGGGGTTGAATAGTTTTGCGGGGGTAATCTTCAAGAAAAATTTTGTGGGTGCAGAATGACTGGTTGATTCCCCTTATATCTGAAATTTGCCATGCAATTGCACGGCGGTGCTTTTTTAAAACATCGACTAATTCGGAAGTCTCCGAATCACTTAAAGTGGAAGAAATAATAACTGGATGTTTTAAGTCTTTTCGAGGAAAATGTATTTCAAATTATCAGGGAGTTGTTTCAGTTCGAGGATTGGCAGTTCTTCATATGATGGTTTAATTTTTAATGCTTCTGAATCGAAGGGTTAGTATGGCGAATCTGTCGGCATGTCGTAGAGACAAGATAGATTCGCCAAATTTGATTTATCCAGTGTTAAAGAGAGAAATTCAGTAAGCGAAGACATTCCTCTTCAAACGCGGGTTCCATGTTATAACTGGAATCATCATTTGACAGGGAGTTCTGCATCGAGAGGTTAATAAGTAAAGTAACTTCGTCGTCTCCGACCCGAAGGAGGAGGCAACTGTTACTAACATCGATTAACACGTGGGAGGTTGCAAGGAAAGGGAGACCGAGAATGATAGGCACCTCGGCGTCCTCCTCTATTTCCAGGATGACAAAGTCTACCAGGAAAATAAACTTGTCGACCTTGACCAGAACATCCTCCACTACCCCTATCAGGTACTTTACCGAGTAATCTGCGAGTTGGATGCTCATCTTTGTCAGGCTTGGGATGCCCAAATCGAGTTTTTTGAAAAGGGAGAAAGGCATCAAATTGATGCTAGCGCCCAAGTCCGCTAGAGCGTGCTTTATTAACATATTGCCGAAGAGGCACGAGATGGAGAATCGTCCCGGGTCATTTAGTTTGGCGGCAATTTGTTAAGGAGAACAGCCGAGCATTCCGCGTTAAGGGAAACACGCGAAACATCTTTGAGTCGCTTTTTATTAGAAAGCAACTCTTTAAAATATTTCGCATATTTCGGCATTTGGAAGAGTGCCTCGCATAAAGGAACATTTATGTGGATTTGTTTTAAAATTTGTAAAAAAAAATTTATAATGCTCGTCCTTCAGTTCGTTGTTTATTTTTGAGGGATATGGAAGGGACGGGCCAAAATCGTTCGGCACAGTCGGAATACTCATTGTATTATCTATCAAGAGAGAGGTTGGAGGGGTCGGTGTCGAAATATGTACCTTGGGCTCAACCCGTTTTGGGGAGGTTACCTCCTTGTCGCTGCGAAGGTTTATGGCATTGGCATTTTCTCTGGGGTTCGGCTCCGTGTTCCCTGGTAGAGCTCCATATGGCCGCTCCGAGACCATCTTTGCCAGCTGTCCAACCTGATTTTCCAAGTTTTTTATCGATCTGGTAATATTCTAGATATTTGACTCGGTGGACGCGACATATTTAGCAAAAATATCTTCAAGCGGAGAAGGTTTTGGAGGTGGAGGCTGGAATCCGATCGGAAATCCTTGTGGAAATCCTTGCGGATTCACAATTGGGGGCCTCTGAGCATTATTAGGATTGCTCCAGGAAAAATTGGGTGGTTCCTCCAACCCGGATTATAATTATTACTATACAGATTGTTATTAGAGTTGAAGGGGGGCCTAACTGGGTTTCCTAGTTAATCTACAGTTTCTTTGACAAAATTATTATTATTATTATTAAGCCAAGCGGGAGTAGAGGAGGAAGCAGTCATCTCTGCCACTTGCTTACTTAACCTTTCGACTTGAGAGGCTAAGTGAGAAGTGGCATCCACATCATATATCCCAGTTGGTTTAGTAGAGCGTGATCTAGGCGCATTCTATTGTTAGGCGTTCATGGCCATTTATTTAAACAGAGCTTGAGTGGCCTCCAGGATTTTGTTGTTTAACATTCCCCCGGCGGCTGCATCGATCATCTGTCGTGTTGAGAAATTCAAACCATTATAAAAAATCTGGACCTGTAGCCAGGACGACAGTGCGTGATGAGGACACCTATGCAAGAACTCCTTAAAATGCTCCCAAGTCTCTTAAGGAGACTCAGAATCAAATTGAATGAAGGAGGCGATATCTGTGCGTAGTTTAGCAGTTTTAGACGGGGGAAAATATTTTGTGAGAAATTTTTTCGTCAATTGTGCCCACGTGGTTATGGATCCTCTGGGAAGAGAACTTAATCACGCCTTGGCCTTTGTCCGTAGTGAAAATGGAAATAAGCGTAAACGAATAGCATCGTTAGTAACACCTTTAATTTTAAAGGTATCGCATATTTCTAAAAAACTAGAAAGGTGTAAATTCGGATCCTCATCCAGCAAACCGTCAAATTGGATTGACTGTTGTACCATTTGAATGATGCTAGATTTTATTTCAAAATTATTATTAGCCACTGTTGGGCGTGTAATACTCGAACCTGTATCTTCCAAATTTGGCATAGCATAATATGCCATGGTCCGTGGCGGGGCCACATCTGGAATTTGATCGGTCATAGCTTCTGTGTAAGTATCTTCGACAGACTCTTCGGGAAATTTGAGTAAGTTTTGATCAGGAAGTCGGAGGCGCTCATGAAGTGTGCGCTCGATTTCAGGGTCAAAAGGGATATTCGAATCGTCCGAGGAGTTTCCTCGGGTCATATACTAATAATAAAAAAATTTATATTTTTTTGACTGTCTTTTTTTTTTTATTATATATTTTTAATATATATAATAAAATTAATAGTAATTCCTTTTTTCAAAATAACAACACTATGTCCCCGGCAATGGCGCCAAAGACATGATGATTTTGTTTCAGATTGTCTTCTTTTTATGGTTTGCGCAACCTTTATATGACGAGATTAGAATTAGGCGTGTGTTTTCGAAGAGTTTCGCAAGTACTCCTACTTTGAGAAACTAACCGTTATGCTATCGAAAGAGAGAAGTAACCGTCTTTTTCTTCTTTCAAAGTATTGATGATTACACCCCGACTACAACGCCGAATTCTATTGATTTTTAAAATAGAAAAGGAGAGTTTTGCACTAAATTGGTTTGAAAATCTTTTGTTTAAATTTTAATCCAAACTAGTCATTTGATAAAGGCAAGTATACCTTATCGTGAGTAATACAAGATATTTTGTTTTTAGAAAATATTGGGGTCGTATATTTCCGCGGATCGTGTTGATTGTAGCTACTTTGAGGAAAGAACTATTATTTTATCGGAATAAGCTTTTAGCGTTGGTTTTCAGAAGAAAATGATAATAAGCGTATAACTAGATAGCTAAACGATGATAAAGATAGTGCCCGATGTCGAATTATCTTGAGACGAAAATAGTCTTTTTTAGAAGTAAAAGTTATAACTTTTCAAAACATTAAAACGGCTTTGTCGTGGAGGTTCCATAAGTATGAATGCTCCTCCCTCGAGGGTACGCCCACCTGAGATTATGAATATTCGACCAAACTCTCATTCTTTAATCGAATCTCCTTAATACCTGCTTTATGTTGTGAACCCCGCTATTGGGTTTTTACTTCCAACTCGGGAGACTTACCTCATCCTCTCTCGAGGGTAAAGTGCACTTCTCTTTACCTGTGAGCGATCAGTCCGTACGCATGAGCCTCTCGGCTACTAGTATACAGAAACGGAAATGAAAACCACACATCGATTATGTGGCTCCACTCAACGTTATTCTCGGGTAAACCTTAAGCTCGTTTAATTATCTTTAGAAAGAGATGTTTTAACTTTTAGAAAATCATTTATTTTTCCTAATGCTCTTCGACATCGTGTGCTAAAGTAAATTTTCCACTCATCGGAATGGAGAAGGTATACGTTATTAAAAAATACATGTTAATTATTTAAGCGGATATAAGCGTGAAAGAAAAATTAAAAGACATATAAAAATAGTAATAGTTTCCGTCCCAACCGTCTTAAACAAGCGCTAAAAAGTTCATAGCCTCTTATCCAGGACGGGGTGGTAAAGAAATGAAATACTTATGAAAGTGCGGAAATAATATCCGTCCCAACTGTCTTAAACAAGCGCTAAAAAGTGCTTAGCCTCTCATTTGAGATGGGGGTGGTATATAACAGTTATATAAAGACTAAAAATTAAAACTGAAAAGAGTGTTACACACTCAGAACCAAAAATAGGGTTTGGAAAACATCACTCACAAGCTACTTGTAAACATTATAACAGTATATAAGAATATTTTGAAATAAGAAATGAACTATTTTATTGCCAAAATGAACATTACAACTAGACTATGAAAGCGAAAGTGGCTACATAAAAATGCAGAAAATAATTTAAATACAAGTCCTAAACTACTTCATAGACTCTAACACATGAAATTCTGGATTAAAATTCCTTCAGCCGAGCCCCTCTATTTATAGGCAAAAATTTATTTTTACACGCCCTGGGTCACGGGCGTGACTTGTGGTCACTGGCGTGACTTGGGGGGGCATGACCTTTTCTCGGGCGTAATGACCGCCTTCTCGAAGGATCCGCCGTCAAAATAAGGCTGCATACGGGCGTTGCTTGGATTGTCACAGGCGTGACTATGGGCGTCAGACGTCAGCAGCATGGGTCGTGGCTTTGGGGCGTAATGCGCTGGCGTGTCACGGGCATGACTTGCTGAACACGGGCGTGACTTGCTCGATCCGTCGGAATTTGGCCTGAATTTGGCCGACAGCTGGAAAGTTGGCATTTTTAAAATTACATGCCCTTGGTCACATGCGTGACTTGTGGTCGCGGGCGTGACTCAGGGGCGTGACATGACAAAAAATTGCCTAAATCTGCAAAAACAAAATTAAAACTAAGTTAGTAAGGAAATAATGAAAAGAAGCAATTTATTTATTAATTTACATAGAGAATTCACAATATTAATTAAAACTATACTAATAACTATACTAAAAATACATATATTTTACTACTCATCAATACTCTTTCACTCACTTATTTTGGAAATCTACACGTGTGTTTAAATCTAAAATGCTTGATTGTGTATTGTAATTGTACAATGAATTAAAACTTGCATAAGTTTATTACCAACACTACATTTGAATTGCACTTAAGAAATTAAGAAGAGTGGTTGAGTTAAAAAATTGTGTTAGGTTTGCAAAACAAGTGTATTCGAAGAATGTTGTCTCACAAAAGTGAACAAAAAATATAGACAAATATAACTCCACCAAGTACTACTTGGAAAGAATAGTAAAGTGTCTTGTGCAAACCTTGGTTATTACACCACTTTGTTAAAAATTATGTACATTAAAGTGTGTGAAAGTTAATATACTTGTATTTTATTATGCACTTTGCTCTACATAAGTCATGTATTTTGTTATTTAAATCGTTTGTTAACATTGCTCAAAATACACTTATGTGCACTTCATCATCTTTCAAAACACTTATTCTCATGAGTATTGGATTCTAATGCTTTATCTATACTACTCTTTATATAGGAAATGCACTAAATAACCTAGCATGATCTCTACAATGTTTGGTATCTCTTAAACTTAAAATTAAGTAACATTGTAGTATAATTTTTTTTGATATGTTCATTTCATGCTTGGTATCTTTATGAAAATCTTTGACATTTCCAAAAGCTTAAAACATCTTTCAATTTTGAACTTAAACTCATATTTTTTTACTTATGCTTTAAATGCTTACAAAAAGATGTTTCTTATAATCTTCCGCTTACTTACAACTCATATCTTTTTATTTGAAATCTCTTATATATACTATGCTTAAATTCTTTATCATTTCATATATTACAAAAGCTCGATCATGATTTATCATTTATAAAGAATGCCTCCTTACTACCCTCACCCCACCTTCTTTTGATAATTCCAAAAAGGGGAGAATAATTGAAGAAAGCTAGAGGAGAAATCTAGAAGATTAAGGGGAGACTAATTCTTGTAATTTTGGGGGAGTAAAACATAAATTGCATTTATGTAGGGGGAGCATTAAGATAGGGGGAGTATGCACTATTCTCATACTTATCATATACTATAGTTACACTATTATCATGTTTATCATATACTCTAACCACCATTGTTGATTTCTTGCTAAGAGGATTTGTTATTATCAAAAGGGGGAGATTGTTGGACATGTGTGTCACATCCCTTTATTTGAGAATAACAAATCCCAAATTGTATTTGATCTTGCTTGTCATGTGTTTATAGTGTGCATGAACTATAGGTGCAATAATCCATAGGTAGAAAGCGGCTGAAATCAATTTTCTGGAAGAAACACTACCGTCAGCGCTAGCGATACCGCCTGGCGCTAGCGCTACCGCAGGCGCTAGCGCTACCCCTTGGTGCTAGCTCGAGTTCATGCCACAATGCCACGCCGCCGACAGTTTCATAACTGGCTCCACACAAATGATGTCGCAGGCACTAGGAGCTACCGCAGGCGCTAGCTCCAAGATCTATAAAATGGAGATTTCTCTCTCATTTTGGCTATCCATCCATGAGAGAATAAAAGTGCCAAAATTCCATTGTTGTTATGCTGCCGAAGATGGATCTCCCACAAAAAGCTTAAGGATAATTCTGGAAGAATACTATATCATGCTACATCCGAAGGACGATCGCTTCGATCTCACTCATACTACAGCGATCCTTCATCTCCAACTTCAAAAGATCTCATATAGGGAGTTTTTATTGTTGTTATCATTATTACTATTTCATTCTATTTTGTAACCGTATAGAGAATTCGCCTAATGTTAGAGACTTGGTCTGTGCGTGGCTTAGGGGGTAATTCGCCGTGTGAGTTGGCGACTAGGTCTAGAAGAGTGGATCTAGGGGGTGCTCGAGGCCATATCAGGGAAAGGACTGGCTAAAGCGGCTTGAGGCCTTATCCGGGGAAGGATTGGCTGTAGCCAACCAGTTTGTGGTGATACAAGTCGGTATAGAAAAGGAAAAGATATTTACTTTTGTACGCCTCCGATTTTTAGCGATATTGAAATCAAATTTATGTAAACACTTTTTCATATAATTCAATCATGTCTCTTTTTGTGTTTACTTGATTTCTCTCTTTTGGCATAATCTCTACTATATTGGTTACTAAACTTTCAATTCGTATCACTTTATCTAAATTGTTTATTTTAATCACTTTCATCATAAAACAATTTAGCACTTGCATTTAAATTCTAAAATTGCAAATTACAATATTCTCTTCCTTTAGCTAAATTGTTATTTCGCTCTCGTTTATTTCAAAACAATTTTGTAATTTGCCTAAACTTATAAAAATAATTTTGTATTCCATTATTCACCCCCCTCTAAGGGAGACTATCGATCCAACAGAAGATACAATAGGTATGAGTGCTGGTGTTGTGGTAAGGTTGGACACTTTGCTTTGGATTGTTGTTTCCCAGCTTATTCTTTTTGTAGGAATGTCCAAAGGCCAACCAATCTCTTATTTGGCACTTGGATAGTGGTTTCTTCAGACATATGACTAGAGTAAAGAGCTACTTGAGGGACTACACCCTAGTGGAAGGTGGACCAACAATGATATTTGGAGGTTTAGAAAGAGGGGTGACCAAAGGATATGGTAACGTTTCCAATGGTTTAGTCACCATCACAAAGGTAGCTTATCTGGAGGGATTGATTCATAATTTCATAAGCATAAGTCAACTTTATGATTTAGGTTTTGTTATTGTTTTCTACATGGATAAGTGCTTAGTTAAGAAATCCTTAGATTCTGAGGCAACCTTAACTGGCACTAGGAGTGGAAATATTTATTGTCTTAATTTCTTTCATTCAGACTCTTCTAAGTCAGTGTGCTTTGTAGCTAATGAGAAAGAGACCCTTTATATTCAATGGCACATGAGACTTTCTCACATTAATTATAAAACCATTAACAATTTTTTCTCTCAAGACATAGTTAGAGATGGACCCAGCATTAAGCGCATTAAAGAAGGTCCATGTCATGCATGCCAACTTGGCAAGCAAACTAGGACTAGCTTTAAGGGCATTACTATTAAAGACTCTACAAGGTGTCTCTACATGTTGCACATTGACCTATTTTGTCCAATGTTAGTTCATAGCTTAGGAGGGAAAGCTTATACTCTTGTAGTAGTTGATGACTATTCAAGGTTCACTTGGGTTTTCTTCCTTAAAAAGAAGTCAGATACCATAGATAACTTGAAGAATTTTGTCAGGCAAATCCAGAATGAAATGGATTGTACTGTTCTCAAATTCAGAAGTGACCATGGTATAGAATTTCAGTCAGGGCCCATGACAGAAATCTGCTAAGAGTTGGGTATCTCCCAAGAATTTTCCTTACCTAGAACTCCTCAACAAAAGGGAGTGGCTGAGAGGAAAATGGGACTTTAATAGAGGCCAGCAGGACAATGCTAAGTGACTCCTCCACCAAAATTTTTCTGGACAGAGGCTGTCAATACAACCTGTCAGGTGATTAATAGAGCCTCCATCGTCAAAGACCATAAGAAAACTACATATGAGCTTATGAAGGGCAAAAAGCCTACTCTATCCTACTTTAGATTCTTTGGTATCAAATGCTATATCCTTAATAATGGGAAAACCAAGCTAACCAAGTTTGCAGAAAAAAGCAGTGAAGGTATTTTTGTTTGATACAGCTCTTATAGCAAAGCTTATATGGTTTTCAACATTAATACTCAAGCAGTAGAAGAATCTGTACATATTGTATTTGATGAGACTAGCTGTAAGACCCCGCTCCCGGAACACAAGACATGGCCGAAGGGAGTCCTATGCCTAGGACAACCACCTTGCGGAAGTGCCAGCACATGGGCTAGCCCCTCCACAAGATGCCTATCCTGTCGATTATTCTCATATATCATCATGCCAACCCATCAATAATAGAAAACAATAGAAGCCATTTATTAACAATTAAGTAATAATGTCCAGACAGTACAAAATGACAGGAAGCTACAAAAGCTCCTGATAATCATCAGATTACAAACTTGCCCGAAGGCTATATCCCAACCACTCGCTCACATCTGCCACTGACGGTAGCCAAGGTATCATAGTCACCAGCCCTGTCACCCTGGCCTGGCTGTCCTCCCGTGTCGTACGCTGCTGCTCCACCTGGGTGCGCTCCTAAAAGTAGTGGTGTAACAACCGTTAGTCATAAAGACTAAGTGGCTTCACATCCTCTTCCCCGGTGACTCCAAGGCACCGCGCGGAAGGGATTGAAAAGAAGCTGCAATATTATCAGTAATATAACAAGCATGTGACATGATGCAGTTCTTAATCTAGCAGTTACTATATCAAAAGTACAACAAGAAGGTAGGCAACAAAAAGAGGTATCAACATGTATATAAAAGTACATCTATACTAGCTGTGTATCAGTACAGAAGTAAGCAGTATATTTGCAGTTTCAAAACGTACCTTAACTTATATGAATGCCCTTACAAACTTATAAGTTAAGGTTTCCAATTTGGAACCCATCATATAAAAGAGCTCATACTAATTTATATGATGGACTCGATGCGGTGCAATGCTATGATCATGAAAGGATGAATGCAATCAATGATTATGATATGATGACTCACCAATGCATTTTTGCTATGTCGACATAGACCTGTAGTTCCCACGTTTCGAGGGTAGCTAACCTCTCAGGCAGTCCCCGTTGTGGCCAGACGGTGGCAGTGGATTGGGCTTCTCGACTACTAGGTGGGTATGCACACTACCAAACTTAGGCCTTTCGTACTCCTCGATGCTAAGAACACAACAATGGAGCACCTGCGTACTGGACTCAGAAGGGGTCTAGGGAAGTAAACACCAAGAGCCAAGCCCAACCGGTCACTAGGCACGGAAGGGGTCTTTGGAAGTAAACACAAAGAGCCCACCCCAACCGGCCAAAATCTATCTGCCAGATACCATCGGTGTGACGACTAGCGAGCCCGTAGATCTACCACAAGCAATCCTTCGACAGGATCATTACCCCACCATGTGTAAATGATGCACATTCATGTACTTTCCATTCATAACCCATGCTTTTAATCTCCCATGTCCTCACGAAAGGAGTCCTCATACATTTCACATCATACAAATTCAACCGATGCTAATTAGCATCCAACGCCCCCAACAACCGGGTCCTTAACATTTCACCATAAGATATAACCATATCTTAAAATACACCCAAGCCATCAGTGCTAACCATACCGAGTTATCATAATCTCTCATGTAGTAGCGTGTGTATAACCTAGAATTTACTCTAAAAGATATTGTAGGACTACTTGTGTATACGATGTCATATTCATATTTTACTAAATAAGTAAGCCCGAACATATCACCCATATTCAATCCTCATGCGCGAATCACAGCGTGTTTCAATACGATTACCGCTATCACTTTGTTGAGAGGTAATCATAAATCTAAACCATCCAATAGATTATCAAGTGACATGAATATTAATTCATACATGTTCCCCTACACCCTATATTCAGATGCTCATTGTAATGTTTCATTCATCATACTGATTGCCCACAACACGTTTAGTCGTAATGCACAACCAAGAAGTTCTACTCAGCCCGAACATGATCTACTTTCCTTCCCTCTAGGGCTGGACTTCAACAGTGGGCTTAGATCAACTATGATCATCATATGTCCACTCCCTAAGGTGGTGGCAGTGGAACAGGATTTTCCACTACTAGGTGGGTATGCACACTACTAGACCCAGACCTTATGTATGCCTCGACGCTAATAACACAACAGTGGAGCACCTTCGTACTGGACTCGGAAGGGGTCTTGGGAAGTAAACACCAGGAGCCCAGCCCAAACGGTCACTAGGCACGGAAAGGGTCTTTGGAAGTAAACACAAAGAGCCCAGCCCAACCGGCCAAGGTCTATCTGCCTGCTCCTGTCGTTTTGAACATCTCTCTTAAGTTTCCCCAACTATTGCCATAATTATGCATCACAATGCTCTATATCAGAATCATAACATTCATTTACGCCTCGCCTAATTGACATGGATGTCTAGGAACTCCGATCACACCAAAGGGGGAGAACCTGAAGTTCTCTGCTTGCTAGCGCCGACGGTAGCGCTACCGCTGGGAGCTAGTGATCCAGTCGATACACTCTCCCGCCGATATTGGGGGTCGATAGGAAGTTATCCCTTTCCGTCAACCAGTCGACATGCTAGCACCGGTGGTAGGGCTACCGTCGGGCGCTTAGTTATCCTTTCTCGTCATCCCGTCGACTGGCTAGCGCCAGCGGTAGGGCTACCGCCGGGCGCTAGTGATTCTATTAACTCCCTTTCCATGGACATTAAGTGTCGATGTGAAGTTACCCCTTCCCGTCGATGTCGGCGGGAAGCCAACCCTTCCCGTCAATTTTCACATAGCTTTTCCCCGTCGACATTTCCACACGTTAGCGCCGGCGGTAGCGCTACCGTCGGGTGCTAGTGATCCTACCAGCATCCCTTCCCGTTGACATTAAGTGTCGAAAGGAAGTGATGCCTTCCCGTCTGCAAGTTTACATGCTAGCGCCGGCGGTAGAGCTACTGCCGAGCGCTAGCTTAACAGAGCATATCCTCTGTTATTCATCTCCAAATCTCTTCTCTGGCAGCCTAGCTCTAATTCATATATATTTTATTTCTTTCCCTAAGAGTTGGACTCCCAGCACTATTAATATTTCTAATATTAATCAAGTTAAGTATTTTCTATCATATATAAATTAAAGCCCTTTTTAACTTGGACTATTCATCATCTTCCCCAATTAATGGTTAGGTCATTTCACTTTCTCTCCTCCAATACTCTCTCATTAGACCATGGATTTCTACGAAATCAAATCCTATCTCTTCCTTTTGAAGAGAAGAAGTGATTGAAGGAACTTTCGCGGCAATCGGTGCCCTAAAATGAAAGATCAGGCTTGGTCTTTTTCTAGGAAGCTCTATTAACTCACATGCCAAGATCTTTTGAGCTTAACACCTCTCCTAATTTTTATTCTATGATCAAGCACCAAGGGAGAGGGTCGGAAATCACCTAATTTTTCGGCCAAGGTGGGAGCTCATCTTCATGGCGGTCGGGTGGTGGTTGGCCAAGCTCCAAATCCTTCTCCAAGCTTGCTTCTTCAAGAACCCTAAGTTAGAACCTTGAGGTGTGAGGAAGAAGATGAAGAAAAAGAGGAAGGAGAAGAAAAAAAAATGAAGAAGAAGATGAATAGGGCCAACTGGTTAAGAATTCAGCCCACCCATGCTTAAGAGAGAATGAAGAGAGAGAGAGATTTGCATTAATGAGCTTTTAATGCAATTCCAACTTTCCAAATCTTTATGTTGAAACTTAATGCGTATTCGGCAAGTGCACCGGTCGCTGTCAAGTAATAAAATTGGGAATAGTGTTGGAGCAACCCTTTTACTGTTTTGGGCTAGGATCACTATGTACTGATTAGGATTAGTTGACCCCATTGTATAGTTTAAGGGTCAAGTCTTTAGGCTGATAAATTAGCTAGAACTTAAGATAAAATCTAAGGTTCTCAGCGGTCAACAAATGGCTAGCAGTGCTCGACAGATGGCTCCCAACGTTCGACAATTTTTGTTGCCAGCGCTCGACAGTTTCCAGCCAGCGTTCAACATCTTCTAGAGAGCGCTCGACAGTTTCCAGCCAGCGTTCAACATCTTCTGGACGGCGCACGACAGATTATAGCCAGCGTTCAACAGATCATTTATTGAAGCCCAGATTTGTTATCAACTATATTCTATTTATCCTAACAGCAAAACGACGACTATAACGGATCTATTTAATATCTTTGGACGTATTCTGACAGATAAGGAAGGATATTAGACTCAGTTAATATATTCCCTTCTTTCCTTTTTCCAAGACAGCAGTAGCCGTTGACATTTAATGAAAAGGAATCTTTTCACGGTCAAGAAATTAAAGGACCTGCCAGAATCGTTCGAGTCGATAGAATTCAAACATCATTCTATTACAGAATAAAAAGGATATATATAGCATAAAAAGAAGAAAGATAGATGTAGATCTAAAAAAAAAAAGTACTTTCTTCCTCTTCTTCCACAAGCAGCACAAAATTTCTTCTGAGAACATCTTCCTCAAGAGCATTCTCTCAGAATCTGCTGCAAATTCAGATCTTCTAAAAGAGCAACAAGCAATCTGAAGAACCTGTTCTTCCAGATCAATCTGCTACAGGAGATCTTAGTTTTCAAGAGAAAGCTTCTTCATCTTCTGTCAAATACTTCAATCTGACAGGGGGAGCTTTACAGCAACATCCACTAGAGTCTTCTCTCAGCATCTTGATAGAGAAGAACACTATAAACTCTTTCTTACCTCTCTTGTACAGGGTTATAACTCCCTTCAAAAGTTAACTCTCGGTGATAGGGCACCTTAGCAAAAACCTGCAGTTTGGTTAGAGCACCTTATCAACAGCTCACCTGGTGTGTGGGCACCTTATCAACAACCTCCTAGTGGATTCCTACCAAGGGTGGTAGAAGAGTAGACGTACCCAGATTTATTGGGGAACTACTATAGCTCCTTGTGTCTTCTGTGTTTGGTCATTTTCTGTGTTTGTGCTGTTTGTTTTGTGATTTCATTTACTTAATTTTTCTGTTTATATAATTCTCACACTGCTTACACTTATATATAATACTATTTTAATTCCACTATAACAACTAAGGAAAAGTTTTAATACTCTATTCACCCCCCCCCCTCTAGAGTAACTTAAGATCTAACCTCCACTTTCAATTGGTATCAGAGGCAGGTTGATTCTTTACAGACTAACATCTGAATCACAAAGATCAACTAGATCTTAATTTGTCTAAGAGCTTCCTTATCTAAAAATTTTATATCATTCAAAACTCATGGCACAAAATAAGGAATATTCTAGCACAAGACCTCCTATGTGCAATCTCAGTAAGTTTGCACTATGGAAAGCAAGGATTAGGCTTTATATGAACTCTATTGATGAGGAGATTTTCAATGTTATTCTTACAGGACCTCCAGCACCTATAGCAACAACCAGTACTACTGCAACAACAGACAAAACTGTTGTTCCACCTCCTGAGTGGACTGAGGCTCAGAAGAAGCAGAGAAATGCAGATGCAAAGGCCATAAACATTCTGGCCCTAACTATGTCAGATGACATATTCCAGAAAGTAGTTGAGTGCACCTCAGCAAAAGAAATCTGGGAATCTCTCAACAACATGGTGGCAGGCTCAGTAGATGAAAGGAAAGATAGAAGATCTCACCTTATCTCTCAATATGAGAACTTCAAGAAGGGAGAATTAGAAAATGTTGCTGATATGTACAATAGGCTCAGCCTCATAATAAATGAGCTGAAGTCTCTGGACAAAGTGATCTGACTCACAGAGATCAATGACAAAATTCTTATGAGCTTTCCCAACACATGGGACTCCAGAGTCTGGCCAATCAAAGAAGCCAGAAGCCTAAATGAGATCACCACTGAAGCTTTGTTGTGCAAGCTCAAATCTTATGAGCAGCTCGTCAAAAGTAGGGAAGCTGAAGAATCCACTTCATCCCCAGTACTCAAGAAGGAGAGAAGCATAGCCTTCAAGTCTGCAGAAGAAGAAGGACCAACTCCTACCAAAGAGGAGTTGATGAGCTTCATAGCCAAAAGATTCTATAATATGGCTAAGAAAGATTTCAAGAAGAAGTCATCCAGAAGCTATGACAAGCCAAGGTATGACAAAAATCACTCTAATGAAATTATATGTTTTGGTTGCAGGAAGCCAGGACATATTGCTCCTGAATGTCCAGAGAATCAAAACAAAAAGGACAGAAAGGAGAGAAAAAGAGAAAAGGGAGAAAGGAAAGGTTCTAGCAAATCTTCCTCCCACTCACACAAAAAGAAGGGAAAATGATTTGTAGCAACATACTGGAGTGAAACAGAATCTGAATCAGAATCTTCATCTGGTTCTTTTGATGAAGAAGAAACAAAAGATAACAGCCAATGTCTACTGGCAATTTATGACTTAGACAGTGAGTCACAATCTGAATCTTCATCAAGCTCCAGTGATGATGAAGAAGAAAAGAACTTCTGCATGATGGCAATCAATGCCTCAGCCAACAAATCTGATGAAGAAAATTCAGAATCAGAAGAAGAAGATGATGCAGATCAGGTAATGTCTGATGTTGATTTTACTTCAGATGAATTCAAGGCTGAATTCAAAGTCCTTTTCTCAGACTTACTCAACTCTGAGAAAGAAATAATCTCACTCAGATGTAAGCTAGCTGAAATGAAAAAGATGAGTGAAGAAAATGCAAATCTTAAGAAAGATTTGGCTGCCTCCAGAGAACACATTGTTCTCATTGAGAATAAACTTTCTGAGGCCAAGAAATTTGAAGAATCCCTAAATGGGAGAAGTATCAAACTGATGGACATCACAAGCACAGTCAATGCTAGACTTGATAATAGCAAACTGGGCTTGGGTGCCTCATCAAGTGAGCCATCTCTGATTAAGAGAAATATCCTCTCCTCACCCATAAAATTTATTTCTGGTAAAAGCAAAGAAGCTGCAAAAAGAGATAAAGATATTTCAAGCAAGTCTGTTAAGGATAAAAGAATTCAAAAGAATTCGTTGAACGGAGATCGACAAAAAGATTCAAATTTGTCGAACGGAGCTCGACGAAGTCTGAAAACAGATTTTCAGTATAATCATCAGATGAACAATAGTCGACCAATTTATCCAAATTTGTCGAACAGATACTATACAGGAAATTCTGGAAATCTTAATTCCAAACAAACTAAAAATCCTTTCACTGAATGGATAATACCTCCAAGGAGATATCATCCACAAGGCTATAAGGACCAGCCTGAAATGTCATTTATTTCTGAATTTTGTGGTAACACAAAAGGACCCAAGGTAGTCTGGGTCAAAAACAACTAGTTTATGTTTTTGTCTTTGTAGGTACACGGCCATCCAAGATTAAATCAAAAATGGTACTTGGACAGTGGCTGCTCAAAGCACATGACAGGAAACAAGGCCAATCTAAAAAATTACAAGGCACAGCTTGGACCCAAGGTGATCTTTGGAGACTCCAACCATGGTCAAACCAAAGGCCTTGGTCAAATCAAGGTTGGAGCAGTAACATTCAAGGAAGTCACCTATGTGAAGGGTCTGAAGCACAACCTCATCAGCATAAGTCAGTTATGTGATGAAGGTTATCAGGTAACCTTTAATAAATCAGAATGCATTATCAAGTCATCTGATAATGTCATTGTTTTATCAGGTATTAGGCAGGGTAATATATATTTAGTAAATTTCAATTCCTCTAAATCAGAAATTTGCCTGTTTAATGAGCTAAGCAAACCTAGTGAACTATGGCATAAAAGATTAGGGCATGTAAATCTTAGAACAATTGCCAAACTATCTAAGGATAATCTTGTTAGAGGTCTACCATCAGGATCATATAAGAAAGAAGGTTTATGTAGGGCATGCCAGCTAGGTAAGCAAACCAAAAACAGTTTTAAATCCTTATCTAAAAGTGATTCACCTAGAATCTTATTTTTGCTACATATGGACCTTTTTGGACCTATAGCAATAAAGAGTTTAGGAGGGAAGTCTTACACTCTAGTTATTGTAGATGACTTCTCTAGATTCACTTGGGTATTCTTTTTGAGAGAAAAGTCAGATAACTTTAAAGTTCTTACAGACTTTCTTAAGAGCATACAGATTGAATACTCTACTGTAGTTGCATTGATCAGAAGTGATCATGGCACTGAGTTTGAGTCTCTTCTTATGCAAGAATTCTGTGAGAAGGAAGGTATCAGGCATTGCTTCTCAGCTCCTAGAACTCCTCAACAGAATGGGGTAGTTGAAAGGAAAAATAGAACCCTAATTGAATCAGCAAGAACATTGCTTGCAGATGCTAATTTGCCACTATCCTTTTGGGCAGAAACTGTTAGCACAGCAAACTATGTTCTGAATAGAAGTTTGATACACAAACTTAAGGGTAAAACTCCCTATGAATTACTTAAAGGGAAGAAACCTAAAGTTGACGATTTCAGAACTTTTGGTTGTAAATGTTTTGTTCATAACAATGATAAGAAATATCTTAGAAAATTTGAACCAAAATCTGAAGAAGGAATTTTCTTAGGATATTCAATAGTTAGCAAAGCATATAGGGTATTTAACAAATCCTCTCTTAAGATAGAAGAGTCCATGCATGTTTCCTTTGATGAAACTAACATGTCTTACAAGGAGAAGAACTCTTCTACCAAGAATGCTTTGTAGGTACCAGCTCTATGTGAAGAGCTTAATGGGCTAAATCTACAGTCAGGAGATTCAATGCAACCATTAGCTCAAAACCTTGAAGATAGTGAAGAAGAAGATCATCCAGATCTTGTTGATTATCAGAATCAAGCAATAGTAGAACATCCTCCACAGGATTCAATTACTGAACAAAATCCCCAAATAAATACCACTACAGAATTAACTCCAACTGTTGACCACATCACAGTTAGAGATCACCCAATTTCACAAGTGATTGGTGATATTTCAGCAGGTGTTCAGACAAGACATCAACTACACCAAAATCAGATGCATACTTGCTTTCTATCACAAGTTGAACCTCAAACCATAAAAGATGCAGAACAAGATCCAAATTGGATTCTTGCAATGCAAGAGTAACTCAACCAGTTTGAAAGAAACAAAGTTTGGGATTTGGTTCCAAGACCAAGAGGCCATCCAGTCATTGGCACCAAGTGGGTCTTCAGGAACAAACTTGATGATCAAGGAAATATTGTGAGAAATAAAGCAAGGCTAGTAGCTCAAGGATATTCACAGGAAGAAGGCATAGACTATGATCAAACATTTGCACCTGTGGCAAGACTTGAAGCTATCAGAATATTTTTAGCATTTGCTGCATACAAACAATTTAAGGTATATCAAATGGATGTAAAAAGTGCATTCCTAAATGGAGATATCAAGGAAGAAGTCTATGTGGAACAACCACCAGGTTTCATCTCTCCAACTCACTCTTCTTATGTATTCAAGCTCAATAAAGCTCTCTATGGTCTCAAACAAGCTCCCAGGGCATGGTATGAGACCTTAGCTAATTTTCTATTGGAAAACAAGTTCTGTAGAGGCTTAGTAGACAAAACCTTATTTTTCAGAATACATAAAAATCAAACACTGCTAGTTCAAATATATGTAGATGATATTATTTTTGGCTCTACTGATTCAAATTTATGCAAAAAGTTCTCTAAACTTATGCAATCTAAATTTGAAATGAGTAGCATGGGTGAATTATCATACTTCCTTGGTCTTCAAGTGAAGCAAACCTCATCAGGAATTTTCATTTCACAATCCAACTATGCTAAGGAATTAGTAAAAGGGTTTGGAATGTCTGATTCCTCTCCCATGAAAACACCCATGGCTTCTAATGCTGTCATTAATGCTGATGAATCAGGGAAACCTGTTGATCAGAAGGTGTATAGAGCAATTGTTGGCTCATTACTCTATTTGACAGCTAGTAGGCCTGATATAATGTTTGTTACTTGTATTTGTGCTAGGTTTCAAGTTAACCCTAAAGAATCTCATCTATCTTTATTAAAAAGAATTTTAAGATATATAAAGGGTTGTCCTAATCTAGGTCTCTGGTATCCAACAACATCTAAATTTGAATTAACTGGATTCTCAGACTCAGATTATGCTGGATGCAGAGTAGACAGAAAAAGCACATCAGGAACTTGTCAGTTTCTTGGTGATAGGCTTGTGACTTGGTTTTGTAAGAAGCAGACATCTGTGTCCACATCAACAGCTGAGGCAGAATACATTGCTGCAGGCAGTTGCTGCTCACAGATACTATGGATACAAAATCAACTTCTAGACTATGGTATCAACTTAAATCAATCAATCATATTTTGTGACAATACTAGTGCAATATCTATAGCACAAAATCCAGTTCTCCATAGTAGGACTAAACACAGAGAAATAAGGCACCACTTTATCAGAGATAATGTGGATAAAATAAAATTTGCCTACAGTTCATCTCCACTGATTTACAAAGAGAAGATATTTTCACCAAACCCTTGGATGAAAAGAAACATATCTTCTTTATGAATCAACTGGGAATGATAGATGGAGACTCAATTTGTTGAAAATTATATTTTCTATCTTATCCAAATTTTTTGTCGAACGAAGAACGACAAATTTTTATTCGTCGAACGATGGTCGACAAAAACCTACATCATCAGAGACAGTGAAGAAAATCTCGTTTGTCGAACGGCGGTCGACGAAAAAGATATTCTTAACACTGTCTGACAAAATTTTAAAAGTCGGTTCGACTTCAGATTTAATTAGGTTTTGCCGAACAGCGCTCCTCGAATTCTCCTCCCTATTTCTTCGACTATATAACACCTATTTTACTTCATTCTAAGTTCGCGCCTACAGAAATCGTTTTCCTCCAGTTCTCCTTTTGCACTTGATCTTTCTCTTCTTTTGCAGGACTCAATGGAGATTTCTCAAGCCTCGCTCTATTCCATGAAGTTCGATGCTGGGTTCGACATAGATATGGAATCCTTCGCAACATCTGATCAAATCTTCAAGGACATCCTTCAACTCTTTGAAGAGCAACAGTTGAGGAAGTTAATGAGCTTGAGGATAAAGCTTCACACAGCTGAAATCAAAGAATGGTGTTTCACAGTTAAGCAGGTAGATGAATGTCTGACGGGCACAATCTCAGGACACCAGGTTTCTCTTACACCTACCATTCTAACTGAAGTTTTTGGGCTTGTGAATGGTGATGACGATATAGAAATTAGTTCTGATGAATTTGAAGCAGCTTTAGTCAAAATGGGTCACTCCTCTGGAAACCCTAATCATCTGCTTAAGAAAAATCTATCTTTGGAATACAAATTCTTATCAGATATAGTTGGCAAAGTGTTGTTAGGAAAAACAACAGGACATGACTATGTTAAAAGGCACCAATTTCTGTTGATGGTGGCCTTGATGGAGAAAAAGAAAGTGAACTGGGGATCACTTCTGTTTAATTTGATTAAGAAAAAGATTTCCAAGGAGAATGTTAGCTTTGGCAGAATTTTAGGAATTGTTCTGCAGGAAAGGAATCCAGACCTTCTGGTCTCCCCAAAGGTAACAATCAATGCTAGCAAGAAGCTGACCTCAGCTCTCTTTGCTAAGTGGGAAAGGGTATTTCCAATGAAGAATCCAAAGTCAGTCAAGCAAACTTCTGAAGACACAAGGACTGATTCAGTCTCTTCCCTAACCCTTCTAGAAGTTCCTCCTTTGGTCTCCTCCCTTCCTCTCCCACCTCCTACTACTCAAAGTTTTCCCCTGCACAATCTCCACCTTACAATTCTTCTACACATATTGATGACATTCCTCCTCCTTCTTTTTATCTCCTCCCTCATCCCTCTTCTCCACCTCCATCTTCTACTCATAATGATTCCCAATGCCCTATCCATCATTCTTCTTCTACTTATCAAGAACCCTCTCAACAAGGTGCAGATGTCTCAAACATCTTTGTACCAATCTCTATTCCTCCCTCTTCTGAGCCATCCTCCTCTCATTCTCATGAATTCACTTCTTTAAATCTTTTCTCTATAGCTGATCAGATACTTGGTCTCATCCTTCCCAAAATAGACCAGTTATTGGATGCAAAACTTGCTCCAATTGTTCAATCCATTTCTGCTTTATCTGAAAAGATTTCTTCCTTCCCTCCCTTTCAATCTGTCCCTTCTTCTAGGGGCCTAGATTCAGGTTTCTCTGAAGCTAGGCAGGGGGAGATGTCTGATGAAGAAGCTCCAGATGCTCAAGCACTTGGAAATTCAGTTCTTCCAATTTCAGAAGAACCAGTTCTACCAGGTCCAGAAAAAATAAATAATGTTTCTATTAATCCCTCTATAGATATTATTTATTTGCTTTCTCAGTTTAGTACAGTTCTACCAGTTTTACCTCAACAGCATAATTATTCTAGAGCAATTATCCCATACACTGCTCAAGTTAATGAAGCTCTATTAAATAAGATAATTAGAAGTTTTGAAGTTAAGATTACAGATACAGTTTTCATTCAAGATCAAGCTCTCAGGCAAGAAGAAAAACTAGTTGTAATGCCAGAAGAAGCAATCACAAATTCTGACTTTCCAACTTTTATCTTTGATGAAACTCCAATTCCAGACTTTGACGAGATCTGGAAAGCAGAAGGTGAAGCTTATGAAGCTGAAGAGCAAAGGATCAAAGCTCTTAAATTGATATCAGATTTATATGATACACCAATCTCTTCTTCTGATTCTGATGAAGAAGATAATGATAGTGATTCTGATGATACACCGTCAAGGAAAAGAAAGAAAAGAAATGCTAAGTCTAAAGCTATCCCCAAGCCTCCTAATCCAGATAATGATATCCCATATTATATTCTCCACAATATCTCTCTTGACAAAGTCTCACATCATTGGATGACACTCTCCAGAAATGAGCAGAAAAGAAGAAAGAAGTTCAAGAAAAATGGTTATATTCCTGATAGTCCAGTCAAGTTCAATCACCCTCCTCCTCCTCCTCCTCCAGCAGCAGGATCAGCAGGGATGTCTTCCTCCTTCTCTAGATCTGCCCCCCCAGCAGTCTAGGAGATATGAAGGAACTCATAAAAGCTCCAGTGGCTCTCAAAGTTCTACACCAGCTAGAGCTCCTCCCTCAAGTTCTTCCAGACCAATTTCAGATTACAGATATACTTTTTCAAATGGCATATTTCACAGCAGAATGAATCTTCAAGATAATAAAACCTCAGATCAGGCAAATGATTCTGTTGAAAGGTCTCCTTCTCCAGAAATTCAAGAAACAGATGAAATAGCTCACATGGCTAGATTCAGAGAATCAGTAGCTATTGCTCAGATCAATAAAGCTAAGGCTGAAGGTGAGGACCATTCTCAATTTCCTACATTGTCTGAATTCAGAAAGCAAGAGCTTGAAAAGTACAATTCCAGAAAATTTTTCAATGCTGAAAGATTTTTAAAGAAGTATCCAGCAGCAGTAGTTCTTCCTACTACATCTCAAACAATCATAAGTCCAGAAAACTGCTACATGAGCAAGAAGCAAGCTGAAAATCCCAACAGGGAAATCATTTTCAAGCCTTCCTCACAGTGAAAAAGTACAGTTTCAAATTCCTTCTGTCTTTGATCTACTTGGATTCAGTATAAATGTTTCTAAACTCAGAGAATTTTATTTCAATATTATCTGCTGAATCATTTCAATTCTGTCAGATATATTTCTGCTCTGCTGTTTATCTTTGTGTTATTTATTATTTGAATTATTTGTCAAATAGTATCCTAACCCAAATAGGGGGAGATTGTTGGAGCAACCCTTTTACTGTTTTGGGCTAGGATCACTATGTACTGATTAGGATTAGTTGACCCCATTGTATAGTTTAAGGGTCAAGTCTTTAGGCTGATAAATTAGCTAGAACTTAAGATAAAATCTAAGGTTCTCAGCGGTCAACAAATGGCTAGCAGTGCTCGACAGATGGCTCCCAGCGTTCGATAGTTTTTGTTGCCAGCGCTCGACAATTTCCAACCAGCGTTCAACATATTCTGGACAGCGCTCGACAGTTTCCAGCCAGCGTTCAACATCTTCTGGACGGCGCTCGACAGATTATAGCCAGCGTTCGACAGATCATTTATTGAAGCCCAGATTTGTTATCAACTATATTCTATTTATCCTAACAGCAAAACGACGACTATAACGGATCTATTTAATATCTTTGGACGTATTCTGACAGATAAGGAAGGATATTAGACTCAATTAATATATTCCCTTCTTTCCTTTTTCCAAGACAGCAATAACCATTGACATTTAATGAAAAGGAATCTTTTCACAGCCAAGAAATTAAAGGACCTGCCAGAATCGTTCGAGTCGATAGAATTCAAACATCATTCTATTACAGAATAAAAAGGATATATATATAGCATAAAAAGAAGAAAGACAGATATAGATCTAAAAAAAAAGTACATTCTTCCTCTTCTTCCACAAGCAGCACAAAATTTCTTCTAAGAACATCTTCCTCAAGAGCATTCTCTCAGAATCTGCTGCAAATTCAGATCTTCTAAAAGAGCAACAAGCAATCTGAAGAACCTGTTCTTCCAGATCAATCTGCTACAGGAGATCTTAGTTTTCAAGAGAAAGCTTCTTCATCTTCTGTCAAATACTTCAATCTGACACGGGGAGCTTTACAGCAACATCCACTAGAGTCTTCTCTCAGCATCTTGACAGAGAAGAACACTATAAACTCTTTCTTACCTCTCTTGTACAGGGTTATAACTCCCTTCAAAAGTTAACTCTCGGTGACAGGGCACCTTAGCAAAAACCTGCAGTTTGGTTAGAGCACCTTATCAACAGCTCACCTGGTGTGAGGGCACCTTATCAACAACCTCCTAGTGGATTCCTACCAAGGGTGGTAGAAGAGTAGACGTACCCAGATTTATTGGGGAACTACTATAGCTCCTTGTGTCTTCTGTGTTTGGTCATTTTCTGTGTTTGTGCTGTTTGTTTTGTGATTTCATTTACTTAATTTTTCTATTTATATAATTCTCACACTGCTGACACTTATATATAATACTATTTTAATTCCGCTAAAAAAACTAAGGAAAAATTTTAATACTCTATTCACCCCCCCTCTAGAGTAACTTAAGATCTAACCTCCACTTTCAAATAGCTTCCCCGAATATCGTCTCTCAAGGAATGCAGGTTCTGGTGAACGAAACGTGTGGTGAATCGATCGTTAAACGAGCGAATAAAGGAAAAACAAGGGCATTGATTTTGCGTTTCCTAAGCTAGTGCAGAAAAGAGAGATGCGGGTCAAAACTCTGCTTCGCAAGGCGAGGTGGATGCAACGGCCGCGATGCCGTGTTTCGGGAGGCGCGTGGATGAAAAGTAACTATGACGGGTGAGGGTCGCACACACCTCTTCTACAAGCAACACCACTAGCAATTGCTAGGGCTTCACATACAACAAATCTCAGAAAAACACAGCAAAGAAAGTGCTATTCTCGCACCACCGCATCATTGCACATGAACATCACAAAATATTTATAACATAAAGCTAAATGATAGTTCATTACAACAACACAAGGAAAACACAGACATAAAGTTTATAGAAGACCAATAGGAAAAAATCACCGCGTCTTGGGTTCTCGGCCAGAATGAGAGGTTGTCGGGCTCTCTCCGGGCTCGGCCCTCAGATGGTGTGCTGATTCGATGGAGTCTGTCACCGCTCCAAAGACCTACAACTCTTCTATGGCTTCCCACGACGAGGAATGCTTGAGCACTTGGCGGAGGATGCTTGCTAACACTCCCAAATGGAAGGATGGTGGTGGAAAACGCCGGAAAATGGCCTCTTTGGTGGTGGAGGTGAAGGAGAAGCCTTCAGACCTCAGGAATGGCAGGAAGGACCTAATTTCCCGCTCCCCGACTCGTTCTCCCGATCTCTCCTGGTTCTGCAGCGAACCCTACTTTTTATACTAAAACAGGCAGAAAAATGGTCACGCACGGTCGAACGCACGGCCGTGTGCAGATCGTGCGTTGTTAATTGATAAAAATTGGCTTGGGGAAGACGCTGCGCCGCCCGTGCGTTTTACTAACACACGGGCAAATCCTCCCGTGCGTCAAAACGCACGGGTAAATTCAGAAATGACTAAAACAAGGAGAACACAGGTCAACCGTGCGTTTTACTCACGCACGGGCAAATCCGCCCATGCGCCAAAACGAACGAGTAAATTCAGATCGCTCATTTTCTGCCCAGATGATATCGCACAACTGCAATCGTCCGTGCGTCAAGGAAAACGCACGACTGTGCGTTTCACACAGTCATGAATTGTGGGAGAAAATAAGATACCAGATAATCCGGCCACCTGCATACAAGATAAAATAGCTGGGAATACACCTCCAACACCAGATAAACATAGAGAAAGGGAACGGGAGCACCATGTGCTTACCCACAATAACAAGGAGCGCAAATGCAGACCAAAACGGGCCTAATAGTGCACATAGTGAGGAATAACAAATATGAATGAAAATATGCCTCAAGTGTAGTGCATAGACTAGATAACTCGCCCAGATGAGTCCAAAAAAGTGTATATAAATTGGACTCATCACACCACCAGACTTACCTGTTTGCGCGTCCCGAGCAAACCACTCTCGGCGGACGGGAAAAACAAGGGTTAGAAAGGTGATTGTGGCTAGGAGTAATATGCGAAATCAAATAATCATGTGCATAAAAATCTCGTAGAAGAAATTTCTACTATGCAAAGTAATTTACAAATATCTAAAATAGAAAATAAGAGATTAGTTTACTCAAAAGCTGAACCAAGTGTGAGCTGCCAGTCATGTGTAGGGAGAATGTAGAGACGCGCTCAGACGAGTATTTCTAAAAATACGGGATACGGAACTAACTCCACCGAAATCCATCGGTGTCGGGATCAATAAGCTCGCACTTTTGCACTCTCTCCACAGCATTAGGTAAAACTACACACAAGTCAATAGGGCTTTCGGGTAAATATGCGGCTTAGGATGCAGTAGGATATACAATGATAAACTCGGAGGTTGGCGCACCTAACACATTTGAGCAATACAATTTGTAAACCCCGGCAACAAATAAAGCTGATTTGTTCATTGCCAACACCCAATATAAAGTAATTCCTATCAATCAATTCAGAATTTCTGAATTAGAATATAAAGCTCAGTTTTTTTTGAAGCGCGAATCTTTTCAATTTTCAGCTCACTAATACTTTTTTTTTCAACTTAAGCAAACCAAATGTTGTATCCATAAATAACAGCACAACACAAAAATCAGTTATACTATAAAGCTCGAAACATGTGCGCATACAGGTTTGGTAATCTTGGCTTAAGAGAGAGCGGTGGAGCTAAATAGAAAAGGTGGGATAGGCTCAAAATTGGTTAGCAAGGGTGAATTTCTGGTTTTGGCTCAAAGCTCAAACGGTCCAAAGAATGGCCTACATCATGCTAATGCGTTAGAACTACCCGATGCCTATGTTTCGAGAGTCGCTAGGGGCGAGTTCTTAGCCACCGAGAAAGATAACTCTTTCTCCCGACTCGAGAAATATGAATCTAGCGTTCGATACCAACTCACCTACACTACCGGTAGATCGGCACAGGTTCATGCTTTGAGTGAATTAAAACTCTAATTACTAGATTAGATAAGAATAAAGATACAAAGCATGAAAATAGAAATAACTTCTACACAAAATTCTATGCGCAACATGAGTATTCGATTAGAACACTACTGGAGTCAACATCGTACTCCAAACCACAATTCCTAGCTAACACAATTGACTTCCCGGCTCCATTCCAAAAGGAAATTTGGCATGGTAGCACTCGCAAGTAAGTGCGTGCAAAGTCGGTGCAGTGTGTGCGTACCACAAACAAAATGATAAACAGAAATAAACTGAAAGCTAAAATCAAAACACTACCGGAATGCATGCGTGCGTGCACGTGCATGGTTCTCACTCTCCCCCAGACTTACATGAAGGCATAATCTAAAATAAGATTCTTTAAACATTAAACTAAGGAGAAAAGGCAGGGTGTACCCCATGCTCAAAAGTGAGCATACCGGAAGAATTGACGTTAATTTTGAATTCAGCTTCAATGGGTCCGCCATAGATGTCGCCATACCTGCAAAACGACATCTCCACACACGCAGAAACAAAAGTAATATAGCAAAATTGGGTCGTCTCCCATAAGCCCTTTTGTTTACCGTCCTTAAGGTGGACCAAATACTTGTATTAAGCAGTTTATAAAGTCTAGGAATAGGCAAAAGTTAATAAATCCTAATTATTATTACAAGCTCAAAATAAATTAGCTATAAGCTGATTTGAAGTAGTAACAACTGATGAAAGAGAAAGGTCTGGGGACCTGGTAGTAGGGGCGAAAATTAAGTAGGATGCTCAGCCTCCAACCCCAAATCTCCTCCTTTTTCGCTCTCTTCTTCTCCTCCTCCAGTATTATGTCTTCAAAGAAGAACCGCTTGCCCCCTTGTAACCAATCCTCGAAGGGAAGCACCAACAATGATGAGGAAACAAGATGTTTCTTCACTGTACCTTCCTCATCCCGCCAGGCTTTCGGCTCTTCTATGCATAAGGTCTGATCAACCAGAGGAGGGGCATCCTGCATCCTTGTACATAAAGAAAGGGGGTCAGGAAATAAATTGGAAGAAAAACTAAAAGAAATCTCATCTGAGGGGATAATCCCGGCTTCATCCCCCATAGGGTGCGGCAAAGACAAGCTGATGATATCATCGAAGATTTCACTAGACTCAACAACGCACGCAATGGCCTCCTATGTCACTTGGACTTCCTCGCACTGAACTGAAATGTTTGCTTCAGCACAATCGAGACGGTCCTCCTTCATGAGAGTGGGCACGACACCGCGCAGGTCTGCAACATCCTACAAATTGACCTCAATGACAATATCAGAAATAGATGTAGATTCATGTGTAGTGGGAGAAGACGTGCCACTTGAGAGTTCGAGCTCACTCTCCACACAAGGGCACAAATCCACGCAAAATGGTTCATGAACCAAAAAGGTATGGGGGGTCGCATCAGAAACAGAGTCATGAGGGGCACTGATGCACGTGTCAATTCCAGAAACTTCAAGCAGTGAAGGTGGAAGGGACACGTAACCAGAGGAAGGAGTTGTGTTCGCCGAATTCGAGGATGGGACGATCCGGATATCCAGCTCATCGTCATCCTCCAATTGGCGAAGATAATCTCCACAGTCCTTCAAGGCATGCTCTCTACTTTTGCAAAATAAACATTGCTTTACCGGCTTTACCGGCACCCAAGGTGCGGTAGCCGCATAATAGTGCGACAACGGAGGCGCAGTAGAGGAGCCAAAAGATTTATGGGACCCGTACATTTTCTGAACAACACCATACTCTTTGGGACTCCTATCACTAGCATGGGATGTGTCCCCACTGCAACGACATCGGATATTCAAATGTGCCCACATGATACAGAAGAAGAAAATAGCATGAAAAAGAGTAAATTGAAAAGGAATAAAAGACTCAATCGCAAACAATCGATTCACAACCAAAATCTCATCACGCCTGCATTCCCCGGCAACGGCGCCAAAAACTTAATGCGTATTCGGTAAGTGCACCGGTCGCTGTCAAGTAATAAAATTGGGAATAGCTTCCCCGAATATCGTCTCTCAAGGAATGCAGGTTCTGGTGAACGAAACGTGTGGTGAATCGATCGTTAAACAAGCGAATAAAGTAAAAACAAGGGCATTGATTTTGGGTTTCCTAAGCTAATGCAGAAAAGAGATATGCGGGTCAAAACTCCGCTTCGCAAGGCGAGGTGGATGTAATGGCCGCGATGCCGTGCTTCGGGAGGCACGTGGATGGAAAGTAACTATGACGGGTGAGGGTCGTATACACCTCTTCTCCAAGCAACACCACTAGCAATTGTTAGGGCTTCACACACAACAAATCTCAAAAAAACACAGCAAAGAAAGTGTTATTCTCGCACCACAGCATCATTGCACATGAACATCACAAAAGATTTATAACATAAAGCTAAATGATAGTTCATTACAACAACACAAGGAAAACACAAACGTAAAGTTTAGAGAAGACCAATAGGAAGAAATCACCGCGTCTTGGGTTCTCGGCCAGAATGAGAGGTTGTCCGGCTCTCTCCGGGCTCGGCCCTCAGATGGTGTGCTGATTCGATGGAGTCTATCACCGCTCCAAAGACCTACAGCTCTTCTATGGCATCCCATGACGAGTAATGCTTGAGCACTTGGCGGAGGATGCTTGCTAACACTCCCGAATGGAAGGATGGTGGTGGAAAACGCCAGAATATGGCCTCTTTGGTGGTGGAGGTGAAGGAGAAGCCTTCAGACCTCAAGAACGGCGAGAAGGACCTAATTTCCCTCTCCCCGACTCATTCTCCCGATCTCTCCCGGTTATGCAGCGAATCCTGCTTTTTATACTAAAACAGGCAGAAAAATGGTCACGCACCGTCGAACGCACGGCCGTGCGCAGATCGTGCGTTGATAATTGATAAAAATTGGCTTGGGGAAGACGCTGCACCGCCGTGCATTTTACTCACGCACGGGAAAATCCTCCCGTGTGTCAAAATGCACGGGTAAATTCAGAAATGACTAAAACAAGGAGAACACAGGTCAACCGTGCGTTTTACTCACGCACGGGCAAATCCGCCCATGCGCCAAAATGCACGAGTAAATTCAGATCGCTTGTTTTCTGCCCAGATGATATCGCACGACTGCAATCGTCCGTGCGTCAAGGAAAACGCACGACCATGTGTTTCACACAGTCATGAATTTTGGGAGAAAACAGGATACTAGATAATCCGGCCACCTGCATACAAGATAAAATAGCTGGGAATACACCTCCAGCACTAGATAAACATAGAGAATGGGAACGGGAGCACCATGTGCTTACCCCCAATAACAAGGAGCGCAAATGCACACCGAAATGGGCCTAATAGTGCACCTAGCGAGGAATAACAAATATGAATGAAAATATGCCTAAAGTGTAGTGCATAGACTAGATAACTAGCCTAGATGAGTCCGAAAAAGTGTATATAAATTGGACTCATCAAAACTCCACACCCACTTGATAGCTTCCTATTGGCTTCCCACTCCATTATTAACTTAGTTTAAGGCAATTTATGCCATCCATAATGGAAAAAGTCACGGGCACTGATTCGGCCGCTACCTCCGGCGCTAGCTAAAGCTACTGTCGACGCTAGCTCCCTACTACCAATTCATTTACCATTTGCTTCCTAAGTCCAAAGGGTGAGGGTTACACCCACTCCTGGAGATCTGGGCACATACATGGCACCATTAGGATCTCAAGTCTCCGGCCTAGCCCAAGCATCTCCAAGTGACTCATGTCACTCGAGGGGTCTAGCTCGAACTAGGATGTTACACTAGCCTTATTCACAAAGGCTAGTCTAGTTCCTTAGTGGATGAAGGTTCAGATGAGAGAATGAAGAACCTATCCATTAAAAACAAAGCTGAAACTTTAGTAAAAGTCAAAGATCACTCAGCTGCATTCGACTTGGAAGAAGATGTCGTGGAAGTATTGGATACAACAGATGAAGCATAACCTGCAGAACTAGTCATAGAAGAAACCCATAAAAGACTACCAACTACATCTAGACACATCAGGCATCATCCACAGAAGCAAATCATAGGATATGCCAGTCACAGAGTGCTGACAAGGCGCAAGGCCTTGAATGAAGCCATGTATTTATGTATTTTTCTCAAGTTGAACCCAAGAAATTTGTGGAAGCAAATTCTGATCAATTCTGGATTGCAGCCATGCAGGAAGAATTAAATCAATTTAAGAGATGCAAAGTGTGAAACTTAGTTTCTAGACCCCAAGGACACAATATCATAAGAACCAAATTGGTCTACAGGAACAAGTTGGATGAAAATGGAGTGATTACAAAGAACATGGCTAGGCTAGTTGCAAAGGGATATAGACAAGATGAGGGCATAGACTTTGACCAAACCTTTGCCCCTGTTGCAAGATTGTAAGCCATCAGATTATTTCTGGCCAATGTAGCCCACAGAGGATTCAAGGTCTGCTAGATGGATATGAAGTCAGTCTTTCTGAATGGTGATCTAAAAGAAGAGTTGTATGCAGAGAATCCCTCAGGTTTTGTTGATTCTGAACACCCTGATTATGTCTATTGTTGGGAAAAACCGTTTTGATTTATCTAACAAATTATCATAAAGGGATTTCATCAGTTAGGTTATATTACTCACGTTGTATAGAAAAGGTGAAATGGTCATTACATGTCCTAGGATAGCACATTCACTTAGTGTGTCAAGGCCAAGCCTAAGAGAAGCACAAATTCAGTTAAGTCAAAACTTGTATCGATGCAATTTCAACTAGATGTTGACGTAACTATAACTGAAATTCAAAGTAACTCAATCTGCCTATCGAAGTTGTTGAAACCGAGACTTGCGAACAAGACTTAGTCTCTGTGGAGTTTGGGGCCCTCAGCTAGCCGAGGGGCGACCAATCCTTACTCCTCCCAAGGGAGAGCTCTAGGTTGAAGGTGTTGGAACTAGGAACTGGACCAAGGGCTTAGTGGGGAGGTCCCGCCACATACCCGGAAGTTCCCTAGGAACTTCCCCTCCCAAGCCACTACTAAGCTTGGGCACCACTGGAGGCTCTCCTCACCCACTAGAGAGACTTGGGGAGGGAGAGAGAGAGGGTGAGAGCTAGCCTAGAATCCGATCCTCCCAAATGGTGCCCCCTTGGTCCTATTTATAGGATTTCTAAAGTTGGGCTGCAAATAGCCAAAAACTTGTCTGCCAGATTACCAAAATACCCTTGAACTAGGCTGCAGATAGCCAAATCCCGCTGCTATTGGGCTGCGAATAACCAAAACTGGACTACGAATAGCCAAATCCAGCTACTCTTGGGCGCTAAACGCAGACCGCCTTCCCGGCTTGGAGCTGGGCGAGCCAGAGGCCTCCCGGCCTCCCCGGCTCGCCCCCACAATGCTCTGGGCGAGCCGGAGGCCTCCCGGCATCCCCAACTCGCCCCCACGTTGGGGTGCGTTTAGACATCCCTCCTAGTGAGGTCTCGCTGGGGTGCATTTAGACACCCCTCCTGGTGAGGTCTCGCTGGGTTGCATTTAGACACCCCTCCTGGCTGCCGGACTAGGGAGCAGGGGCGAGTGGAGCTCGCCCCCACAAGGCTCTGGGCGAACCGGAGGCCTCCCGGCCCTCCTAGCTCGCCCCCACAAGGCTCTAGGCGAGCCGGAGGCCTCCCGGCCCTCCCAGCTCGCCCCCACAAGGCTCTAGGCGAGCCGGAGGCCTCCTGGCCCTCCCAGCTCGCCCCCACAAGGCTCTGGGTGAGACGGAGGCCTCCCGGCCCTCCCAGCTTGCCCCCACAAGGCTCTAGGCGAGCCGGAGGCCTCCCGACCCTCCCAGCTCGCCCCCACAAGGCTCTGGGCGAGCTGGAGGACTCCCGGCCCTCCCGGCTCTCCCCCACAAGGCTCTGGGCGAGCCGGAGGCCTCCCGGCCCTCCCAGCTCGCCCCCACAAGGTTCTGGGCGAGCCGGAGCCCTCCCGGCTCGCCACCACAAGGTTCTGGGCGAGCCGGAGGCCTCCCGGCCCTCCCAGCTCGCCCCCATAAGGCTCTGGGCGAGCCGGAGGCCTCCCAGCCCTCCCTGCTCGCCCCCACAAGGTTCTGGGCGAGCCATAGGCCTCCCGGCCCTCCCAGCTCGCCCCCACAAGGTTCTGGGCGAGCCGGAGGCCTCTCGGCCCTCTCGGCTCACCCCACAAGGTTCTGGGCGAGCCGGAGGCCTCCCGACCCTCCCAGCTCGCCCCCACAAGGTTCTGGGCGAGCCGGAGGCCTCCCGGCCCTCTCGGCTCGCCCCCACAAGGTTCTGGTGGAGCCGGAGGCCTCCCGGCCCTCCCAGCTCGCCCCCACGAGGCTCTGGGCGAGCCGGAGGCCTCCCGGCCCTCCCTGCTCGCCCCCACAAGGCTCTGGGCGAGCCAGAGGCCTCCCGGCCCTCCCCTGCTCGCCCTCAGAAGGCTCTGGGCGAGCCGGAGGCCTCCCGGCCCTCCCCGGCTCGCCCTCACAAGGGAACAGTCCTGGGATGCGCCCCTCAGACTCGACTCCCTCCAAATGCTCACCCCTCCTCCTCCTGGGGTCGTGCCCTTTGGAAACATTGGGCTTAAAAATATCTTGGGCCTCGGGGGCCCACTCGGCGAATATAGGATTGTACACAATCCCTGCTCTTTTCGAGCGTGGCTCACGCTCAGAAAGAAATGTCCAACCCTGCATATTCGACGAGTGTCGCTGGGAACCCAATTATCGGTGCTATCTCGGAAAAAACACAGCTCCTCCTCGAGAGGTCCTCCAACCCTGCCGGGTAGCGAGAGCCTGGCCAGCGAAGCCACCTCGGGGGAAAAACTCTTAACCTCCCCGAGAGGCCTTCCTACCCTGCCGGCTAGCGAGAGCCCGGCTAGCGAAGCCACCTTGGAGGAAAAACTCTTAACCTCCCCGAGAGGCCTTCCTACCCTGCCGGCTAGCGAGATCCCGGCTAGCGGAGCCACATCGGGGAAAAACTCTTAACCTCCCCGAGAGGCCTTCCTACCCTGCCGGCTAGCGAGAGCCCAGCTAGCGCAGCCACCTCGGGGGAAAAACTCTTAACCTCCCAGAGAGGCCTTCCTACCCTGCCGGCAAGCGAGAGCCCAGCTAGCGGAGCCACCTCGGGGAAAAAAATCTTAACCTCCCTGAGAGGCCTTCCTACCCTGCCGGCTAGCGAGAGTCCGGCTAGCGGAGCCACCTCGGGGAAAAACTCTTAACCTCCCCGAGAGGCCTTCCTACCCTGCCGGCTAGCGAGAGCCCGGCTAGTGAAGCCACCTCGGGGGAAAAACTCTTAGCCTCCTCGAGAGGCCTTCCTACCCTGCCGGCTAGCAAGAGCCCGGATAGCGGAGCCACCTCGGGGAAAAATCTTTTAGCCTCCTCGAGAGGCCTTCCTACCCTCCTGGCTAGCGAGAGCCCGGCTAGCGGAGTCAACTCGGCGGTAAAACTCTTAACCAACATGAATCTCCTGCCTCGCCGAGTGAATCTCCTGTCCTGCCAGCTAGATGGGGGCCTGGTCAGCGGTCTCTACTCGGGGCCTTAACCAATATGAATCACCTGCCTCACCGAGTGAATCTCCTGTCCTGCCAGCTAGATGGGAGGCTGGTCAGCGGTCTCTGCTTGGGCCTTAACCAATATGAATCACATGCCTCACCGAGTGAATCTCCTGTCCTGCCAGCTAGATGGGAGCCTGGTCAGCGGTCTCTGCTCAGGGCCTTAACCAATATGAATCACCTGCCTCACCGAGTGAATCTCCTGTCCAGCCAGCTAGATGGGAGCCTGGTCAGCGGTCTCTGCTCGGGGCCTTAACCAATATGAATCACCTGCCTCCCCGAGTGAATCTCCTTTCCTGCCAGCTAGATGGGACCCTGATCAGCGGTCTCTGCTCGGGGACTTAACCAATATGAACTTCCTGCCTCGCCGAGTGAATCTCCTATCCTGCTAGCTAGATTGGAGCCTGGTCAGCGGTCTCTGCTCGGGGCCTTAACCAATATGAATCACCTGCCTCACTGAGTGAATCTCCTGTCCTACCAGTTAGATGGGAGCATGGTCAGTGGTCTCTGCTCTGGGCCTTAACCAATATGAATCTCCTGCCTCACCGAGTGAATCTCCTATCCTGCCAGCTAGATGGGAGCCTGGTCAGCGGTCTCTGCTCGGGGCCTTAACCAATATGAATCACCTGCCTCACCGAGTGAATCTCCTGTCCTGCCAGCTAGATGGGAGCCTGGTCAGCGGTCTCAACTCGGGGCCTTAACCAATATGAATCACCTGCCTCACCAAGTGAATCTCCTGTCCTGCCAGCTAGATGGGAGCCTGGTCAGCGGTCTATGCTCGGGGCCTTAACCAATATGAACCTCCTGCCTCGTCGAGTGAATCTTCTATCCTGCCAGCTAGATGGGAGCCTGGTCAGCGGTCTCTGCTTGGGGCCTTAACCAATATGAGCCTCCTGCCTCGTCAGGTGAATCTCCTGTCCTGCCAGCTAGATGGGAGCCTGGTCAGCGGTCTCTGCTCGGGGCCTTAACCAATATGAATCACCTGCCTTACCGAGTGAATCTCCTATCCTGCCAGCTAGATGGGAGCCTGGTCAGCGGTCTCTGCTCGGGGCCTTAACCAATATGAATCACCTGCCTCACCGAGTGAATCTCCGGTCCTGCCAGCTAGATGAGAGCCTGGTCAGCGGTCTCTGCTCGGGGCCTTAACCAATATGAGCCTCCTGCTTCGCCGAGTGAATCTCCTGTCCTGCCAGCTAGATGGGAGCCTGGTCAGCGGTCTCTGCTCGGGGCCTTAACCAATATGAATCACCTGCCTCACCGAGTGAATCTCCTGTCCTGCCAGCTAGATGGGAGCCTGGTCAGCGGTCTCTGCTCGGGGCCTTAACCAATATGAATCACCTGCCTCACCGAGTGAATCTCCTATCTTGCCAGCTAGATGGGAGCCTGGTCAGCGGTCTCTGCTCGGGGCCTTAACCAATATGAACCTCCTGCCTCACCGAGTGAATCTTCTGTCCTGCCAGCTAGATGGGAGCCTGGTCAGCAGTCTCTGCTCGGGGCCTTAACCAATATGAATAACCTGCCTCACCGAGTGAATCTCCTGTCCTGCCAGCTAGATGGGAGCCTGGTCAGCGGTCTCTGCTCGGGGCCTTAACCAATATGAATCACCTGCCTCACCGAGTGAATCTTCTGTCCTGCCAGCTAGATGGGAGCCTGGTCAGCGGTCTCTGCTCGGGGCCTTAATTGCTTACCCTCCCTGGGAGGTCAACATGTCCTGTCGGCTAGCGAGAGCCCGGCTAGCGGAACCATCCGAGGGAAAAATATTTACCCTCCCTGGGAGGTCAACCTGCCCTGCCGGCTAGTGAGAGCCCGGCTAGCGGAACCATCCGAGGGGAAAAATATTTACCCTCCCTGGGAGGTCAACCTGCCCTGCCGGCTAGAGAGAGCCCGGCTAGCGGAACCATCCGAGGGGAAAAATATTTACCCTCCCTGGGAGGTCAACCTGCCCTGCCGGCTAGTGAGAGTCCGGCTAGCGGAACCATCCGATGGGAAAAATATTTACCCTCCCTGGGAGGTCAACCTGCCCTACCGGCTAGAGAGAGCCCGGCTAGCGGAACCATCCTAGGGAAAAATATTTACCCTCCCTGGGAGGTCAACCTGCCCTGCCGGCTAGTGAGAGCCCGGCTAGCGGAACCATACGAGGGGAAAAATATTTACCCTCCCTGGGAGGTCAACCTGCCCTGCCGGCTAGAGAGAGCCCGGCTAGCTGAACCATCCGAGGGAAAAACATTTACCCTCCCTGGGAGGTCAACCAGCCCTGCCGGCTAGTGAGAGCCCGGCTAGCGGAACCATCCGAGGGAAAAATATTTACCCTCCCTGGGAGGTCAACCTGCCCTGCCGGCTAGTGAGAGCCCGGATAGCGGAACCATCCGAGGGGAAAAATATTTACCCTCCCTGGGAGGTCAACCTGCCCTGCCGGCTAGAGAGAGCCCGGCTAGCGGAACCATCCGAGGGGAATAATATTTACCCTCCCTGGGAGGTCAACCTGCCCTGCCGGCTAGTGAGAGCCCGGCTAGTGGAACCATCCGAGGGGAAAAATATTTACCCTCCCTGGGAGGTCAACCTGACCTGCCGGCTAGTGAGAGCCTGGCTAGCGGAACCATCCGAGGGGAAAAATATCTTGAAAAACAAAACTTTTATTACATTAGTCAGCTGGTTACATGCAAGAAAACCAAGTACGGAAACGCTTCATCCTACTACATGGACTCAAAGAAACAAAACTAAGCACGGGGACCGGGACTCGGGCTTCTACTCCTAGGCACGGTCCTCCTCGACCTCCTCTGGTTGTTGACGCTGCGGCTTCTGGCCCCTTGCCTCCTTCATCTCCAAGAACTCGGGGCAGGTGGATGTCGCGTGACCCTCCTCCTGGTGGAAGTCACAATAAGGCAACTCTGCTCGGATGTGTTGGATCGGTCGGCGCCCTTAGAGGGGGGGTGAATAAGGGTTTTCAAAAACTTTAGATTATATTTAGAAAAACTTCGGAATATTGCAAGATTAATAAAGAGACATCAAGTAAAACAATAATAAAGAGATATGATTTATTAATATCAAATAATGTTTTACAAAACTTGATTTCTATGACGCTAGAAATCGGAGGTGACTAATAAAAATCTTTTTCGTTTTCTATACCGACTCGTATCCCCACGAACCGGTTGGCTTTAGCCGATCTCTCCCCAGATACGGCCTCAAGCCGCTCTGGCCGATCTATCCCCAGAAAGGACACGAGCACCCCCTAGACCTAACCTAGATCTAGTCGCCAACACGAGGCGAATTTCAGCCCTAAGTCCTACCCCAGACCTAGTCGCCAACACGAGGCGATTTCACTACCGTTTACAGAAAAGATATGAAATGAAAAAGACAATAATATAAAAACTCCCTCTATGTGGATCTCTTGGAGAAGTGGACGAAGGCCCGCATAGTATGATCGTAGTCGATGTGGCCTTTCGTCACGATGATGACGCGTGTTGAAATATTCTCCACGGATCTCCTTAAGGCTTTATGGAATTGTGGGAGTATCACTCTGAATCTTCCTCTCTCTGCTGTGGCACGAAGCTCTGGAGTTTGGGATTGGAGGAGGATGAAGAATTCAGAGCCAAAGCATCCAATTTATAGCCTTTACGCTACCGCCGACGCTAGCCCAGATTAGGAATGATCTTGCGTGGCCGAATCTCCCATCCGTGGCAACAATTTGCTCTATGCCTCTTGTGCGCCATACTACCGCCAGCGCTAGTAGCTACCGCCGGGCGCTAGCTCCTTCTAAAAATGCCACCGGAATCGAGCTAATCAATGCTAGCGCCGGGCGCTACCTCCGACGCTAGTGAGCTTTTTCGAATTTTGGCCTCAATTTTGGGGGCAGACATCATGAGTACTCCTTGAGTCATGTGGACTATGTTAACCTGCACACTTGAATACACAAGATCAAATACACATAGGATTTTTTATTCTCAAACCTAGGAGATGCGGAAGACCATGTTCCAACAAACTCCCCCTTTTGATAATAACAAATCCATTAATGATAAAACAAAGAATTAATACATAAGCATGATGAGACTATACTTGTGTGTGTGTGAGAGAGTTATGACTTTAGGATAATTATTGATTTTAGTATTTAGAATTGCACCCCCTAAATACATGCTCCCCCTATGTGAATGCTCCCCTAATATGTCTGCTATCAACTTAATCAATCATGTTGGGTTTGCATTTTGATAGTGGATTATATATTTATCATGTTAGTTCTCCCCCTTTTGCATTTTATCATGTTAGTTCTCCCCCCTTTGTTATTAGCAAAAGTGGGTAGGGAAACAAAGCACTAAAAAATGTGTAAATAAAAGAGAAGGCATGATCGAGCTTTTTAAGTAAATGATAAGGAGTTTTAGACTTGTCTTTCATTGAAAATGATCAGAGTTATGACTTATTTTATCCCTTTTGTTTGTAGTTCTCCCCCTTTTATATATCAGAGTTTAAGAAAAAAATAATGATTTCCCCTTTAAATAAGAGTTTTAAGCCTAAAAACAATCATGATTTCCAAGTAACCAATCTACCCAGACAATAGGTCAACACCCTAGCCCCGTACTAAGTGACGGATGGGCATGAGGAGCTGCAAACATTCCGTAGGTTGGGGTGTTAATCCCATATGCAAACACTAGACAAAAACTTAACCTAGCACTCTTTTCCCCCAGTGCCTCGCAAGGCCTCACTGGAACCCTCCCCGGTTAAGGACAAGACATGACTAGAGATAAGGTTATCTAATGTCTACAACCCTACGCCCCCGCTATGGTGAGAAATGAAGTCATGGATAACAATTATTGGAAACATTAAGCATTTAAATCTATTGGGAAATATCATAGCATATGGGTTTATATTTTTATTTGAATTTTTGAAATAAAACTTACATAGCTATATTGAAATTCATGAATGAATCTGAGTTTGAGTATTGTGGAAGATTTCGAAAAAGAAACATCATAATACTAGATAAGAGTTTATGTTAAAAAGAGATGTTTTATAAGCAATATTTCACTTGTTGGAGGAGTGTTTATAAGCAAAAAAAATTCAACCAATATAAAGTTTACCAAGCAAGTTTACCACTTGTTGCAAGAAAGGAATTTGAAGATTCAAGTGATGATGCACACAAGATGAAAGATTTTAAATAAGTATTAAAGTGCAAGGTAAAACAATTATATGGTTATGATGCGGAAGACATATAGAAGTACAAAAAACATCTTATGGTAATCAATGATGGTTCATAAAAAGATATATGAGTTCAATTTCAAAAAGAAGATGTTTTTGTAAATCATTTTGCATTTAAAATTTTTGTTTTGACAATACAGTAACCAAGCATGAAATAATCTTATCAAAAAGAGATTACTACAATGTTACTTTAATTCACAATTTCAAAACATACCTAACATTGTATAAAGCATGCTAGGTTATCTAGTGCATTTCATAAATAAAGAGTAGTTTAGAATTAGCATTAGGATCCAATACTCATGAGAAGAAGTATTATGGAAGATAATGATGTGCATAAAAGTGTATTTTGAATAGAGTAAACAAATGTTTTAATCAAAAATACAAGTAATATGTAAAGTAAAGAGCACAATAAAACACAAATAATTTTACTTCTACTCACTTCAATGCACAAAGAAAAATGTACAACTACCAAGGTGCTCTGCACACACAATGCTCATCAAGACTTATCAGGGTGCAAAGTAGTGCTTGGGGGATCACATAGTTTTATTCTTCAAGATTGATTTTTATTGTGATCCGGTGTACTTAAGAATAAGTGGTTTTTATTTTGAAAGAAAGTTATGGTTTGCACAAGATACTTTATTATTCTTTCCAAGGTGCTCAACCTCACAACGCTTATTAAGACTTATCAGAAGATTCAAGTAGTGCTTGGTGGAGTTATCTTTGTACTTTATTTTATGATTTTGTTTTGTACAAAGTTCTCCGAATACACTTGTTTTGCAAACCAATATAATTTATGAAAAAGATAACCACTTTTCTTAACTTTTAAAAGTGCAAATAAAGGTTGTGTAGGTAAGATACTTGTGCAATTTTAATTCATTGTACTATTACAAAACATACACAAACATTCTTAGATTAAATACATAAGTAGACAATGCCAAAATAAGTGAGTGAATTGCGATCATTATCAAACATAAAACATTACTCATACTTAGAGGCATGCTACGCATAGTTCTACACAACTTTTTCAATATAATTTATGCACATATTAATAGACATATCTAAGCATGATGAAAACAATGTTCAAAGTAGTTTGAAAAGATAAATTGCAACATTATAGAAGTTTTGAATAATAGATTAACTCATGCTTGATTTTTACAATAAAGTCCATACAGATATTTTTGAAAAATAATTTTTATTTAAAGTTTGAACTTATAAAATTGATCTTGGAGTTACCGAGTGCTACCTTGTGAGAGGTTCGCACGGTACTAGGTGATATGATGGGATGATAGCCCAAATCACCCTTTCGCAAGATACATAGAAAAGTTAAGTTCAGAAGAATAATTTTGACACTTGTTTTTGTTTTGTTTTATATTTTTGTAGTTGATCTTTACAAATAAAAGCATATTTTTGTAATTTTTGCTTTTGTAATATTTATATTTGATTTTTGCATAAAGATGAACTTTAAATAAAGGAAACAATACAAGCGAAAAAAACAAAACATATTTTTTGTAATTTGGTTTTTGTAGTTTTGTATTTGATTTTTCAAAAAATAAAGAAACACAGAAGTACAAAACTAAGTAGAAAATATAGATTTATATATTTTAAGGGATTTTTAGAAATTTAAAAAATACAGAAAAATGAACATGCACGCTAGCGCCTGCAGTAGCGCTAGCGCGGAAGACAGTGAACGATTTTTTAGAATTTTAGAAATTTTGATTGGTGGTCTTGATTAGGTGTCCCAGTAGTAGTTCCATGCTGAAGTTGCAGATTTTTAGGAGATGTTTTGGATGGTCCAAATTGCATGAAACGTAAGCGATTTCTTATATGACTTGACAAAATAATCATTGCATGAGATATATTTACTTATGTTTTCATTTTGACTTTTCTAAAGACTTGTGCTTATAACTTAAAAAATAGGAAAAGAAAACCCAAGATATCATGTTTGAACAAATCAAATAGGCATGGTTTCGGTGAACAAGGAGTAATGTTCACGCAAATAGTAACATGGATATGCATTGACATATAAAACCTAACATAGATATAAATATTCTTTAGGTGATAATGTTAGTACGATAAATTTGAGATTAATGTTTTACCAAAGTTTGATTGTGTTTCAACTTAGAGACCTAGAATGTAGTGACACTTCTTATTTGATTTGATATCAAAATGATTCAAAGGTCTAAACTAGAAATAAATCACAATACACACATAATATACCATAACACCAACCATGGTAAACAATTATAATGTCAATTGTTATCATATAATTTGTGATAGTTGTTTATAGATGATTCTTGATATGAATTATGATTTTAGAGATGTTTAGCAAAAGATATCAATAGATCATGGTGGTGCGTATGGCATCAATATTTATGACAATTAATCTTTCAATATGTCTTATGTGTTTTTCTTTTTAATTTAGATAAATATCTCATAGCAAATTCAGAATTTTATCCACTTGTTGGTGAAGGCTAAAAATCTAGTAACAGGATTTAATTTAAAATATCTTATAGCAAATTTAGAGTTTGATTCATATGGATAATATAAGATATTTAGAAGCAATGAATATAATAATAAAAGATAGGTCATCAAAATATGATTTTGAATTTTGATCAATTTGTTTTATAAAACCATATTAAACTTTTAAGAGATAAAATCATATTCTCAATATTGTATAGGATGACCATGTCATGATAGTTTAAAAGAAACACAAAAAGAAAAAGATAGAAAAGACATTAAAGCACATCATGAAGTAGAAATTTGTGTATTTCATTTTAATTGATTTCTACTTCATGCAAATGATGAGATACTAATGAATAAGAGATTTAGGTATCCAAAGAGGACCGGGAGTGACCGTTCCTTTGGGTACCCAAATACATCGTGTTTTCTTTTGGGGAGATATGATTGAATGGGCCCTTTTGATTTGAGTTTGTGTTTCATCTTTAACTTTTGGCCGCCATTAAAACATTGGTTTAATATTATTCTTATTTATCCAATTTCCATGATGATTTTCTTTCCTTTGAAGATTATAATTGAAATTATCATTTATAGGAAATTTGTGTAATTTCAATTTTAAGTTGGGAGAAACATGATTTTGTAAATAATGATGACTTGGTTTTTGATATGCAAAAATATTTTGTTTCTTATTCCCATTATTAGGTTTAGTTAAGATATTTATATTTGCATTTAACTTGCTTTTAGATATTATTTGATATTCTAAATTTGTATGTTTTGAATTTGTATTTATAATTTTCATAAGCAAGTTGATTTTTGATTTTAATTCATCATTCTTTATCTTTAGATTATGCCTAGCTTTATTATAAGCTGTTGTGCTATTTTTAAGAGTGGAGACAATAGAGTCAATATGATCTTGATAGTTGTTTCTATATTCATCAAATGTTTCATCCATCTCTTTTATTTCAATTTCATAGTCCTTACACTTAGCACAATTAATTTTTAAAGATCAATTTTCTAAACATAATTTTTCATTTTGTTCTCTTATAAAAATAATTTCTTTTTCAAGTTCCTTAAATTTTTCTTTAATATCATTACAATCAAGACAAGATTTTGTATTTTCAATTGAAGTGACATGAGTAAAGCTCGATAAATCGGATTTTGATACTACTTTAACTTTTGCTTTTAAATTTTTATTTTCTAAGCGCAATTGTTTATTAGCATTCTTTAATTTCTTAATTTTGCGCTTAGTATTTTGTAGCAATTGTAAAGTAGAAATGGAAGTACAAGCGATGAAGTTTGATTTCCTTACATTGCTTTAGGATGAGGGAGGATTTGAACATAATGTTCCTTTGTCTTCTTCTTGACACTCCTCTTCCAAAAGTAAGATTGCTTCATCTCTTTCTTTTGATGTGTGCTCCATTGATTCGTCATAAGGAGGGCATTCTTGAAGAGTTGTGCATGCTTGCGTATTCTCCGGTTCTTGCGATTGTTCCATACCTGTAAAATCATAAATTTCTTCAAGAAAATGCCAAACTTTATATGCACTTGAAAAACAATATATTAATTTGAAAATTTCATTTGATAGACCGCAAAATAAATAGTGTTTAGCTTTTGCATTAAATTGAAGTTCTTTTTTATTTGATTCATTTGCGGGTCTTGCTATTGCTAAATTCCAAACTTCGATGTCTAAAGTTTTAATAAATTTTTCAATTAAGATTTTCCATCCTTTATAATTTGTCCCTTCAAATAAAGGTGGTGCAAGTGATTTTTCCTCTTCACAAAAATTTTCCCCACTAGTTGAAGCGAGATCATGAGACGCCATTATTCCCAGTTGTTAAGCCGATTGTAATAAAACCGCTCTGATACCACTTGTTGGATCGGTTGGCGCCCTTAGAGGGGGGGTGAATAAGGGTTTTCAAAAACTTTAGATTATATTTAGAAAAACTTCGGAATATTGCAAGATTAATAAAGAGACATCAAGTAAAACAATAATAAAGAGATATGCTTTATTAATATCAAATAATGTTTTGCAAAACTTGATTTCTATGACGCTAGAAATCGGAGGCGACTAATAAAAATTCTTTTTTGTTTTCTATACCGACTCTTATCCCCACGAACCGGTTGGCTTTAGCCGATCTCTCCCCAGATACGGCCTCAAGCCGCTCTGGCCGATCTATCCCCAGAAAGGCCACGAGCACCCCCTAGACCTAACCTAGATCTAGTCGCCAACACGAGGCGAATTTCAGCCCTAAGTCCTACCCCAGACCTAGTCGCCAACACGAGGCGATTTCACTACCGTTTACAGAAAAGATATGAAATGAAAAAGACAATAATATAAAAACTCCCTCTATGTGGATCTCTTGGAGAAGTGGACGAAGGCCCGCAGAGTATGATCGTAGTCGATGCGGCCTTTCGTCACGATGATGACGCATGTTGAAATCTTCTCCACGAATCTCCTTAAGTCTTTATGGAATTGTGGGAGTATCGCTCTGAATCTTCCTCTCTCTGCTGTGGCACGAAGCTCTGGAGTTTGGGATTGGAGGAGGATGAAGAATTCAGAGCCAAAGCATCCAATTTATAGCCTTTACGCTACCGCCGGCGCTAGCGCTACCGTCGGTGCTAGCCCGGATTAGGAATGATCTTGCGCGACCGAATCTCCCATCCGTGGCAACAATTTGCTCTATGCCTCTTGTGCGCCATACTACCGCCAGCGCTAGTAGCTACCGCGGGCGCTAGCTCCTTCTAAAAATGCTGCCAAAATCGAGCTAATCAATGCTAGCGCCGGGCGCTATCGCTACCGCCAGCGCTAGTGAGCTTTTTCGAATTTTGGCCTCAATTTTGGGGGCAGACATCATGAGTACTCCTTGAGTCATGTGGACTATGTTAACCTGCACACTTGAACACACAAGATCAAATACACATAGGATTTGTTATTCTCAAACCTAGGAGATGCGGAAGACCATGTTCCAACAGGATGCCCCTTCTTCCTCCCGAGCGGTTCTTTCTTCTTCCTTGGCCGATCGCCCTAGCCTGCCGGGGCGGTGGGGGAGGTGTCCTCTCCCCCTGCATCCACCTCGGGCGGTTGGATCTTTTCCTTTTGAAGCCTCCCCCTCCTTGCTCTCGCGGAGTCGAAATGGTAACCCCTGTGCTCGCCGGGTTATTGGGTATCAACTCCCCCGGGTGGCCTCGTCTACCAACGTTTTGACTCCTTTTGGGGTGGGGCGAGTGGGGGCCGAATGCCTCCCCGCCCGTCCCCCTTTGGGGCTAGGCTAGAAGAGCCGGGGCGAGCTGGGATGGCAACCCCCTCCGGAGCTCGCCCCCTTGAAGGGGCGGGGCGAGCTGGGAGGGCACCCCCCTCCTGAGCTCGCCCCCTTGAAGGGGCGGGGCGAGCTGGGAGGGCGCCCCCTCCTGAGCTCGCCCCCTTGAGGATGGGTGAGTGGGGGTATGGCACCCCACACTCCCCCCTCACTAGTACTTCCTTCCTGGACTGTTGGCCGAGAGTTCCCTCGTCCACCTGCTCGGGTGGGACCTCCGGACCATCTCCTCTTCTGCCTCCGACTATCATGGCGAATGCAACCTCAAAGGTCTGCAGGACCTCTCGCTTGAAGTTTTCGAACATCTCTAACGTCACCCCAGCCACTGAGGGCTGCGATTGACCCGGGTCGGAGCATCCTCCACCTCCGTCCATGGAGCTCAGCTCGAGGCTTTCTTGAATTGGTCACACTCCACGCTCACCGCACCATGTGTTGAAACCGAGACTTGCGAACAAGACTTAGTCTCTATGGAGTTCGGGGCCCTCAGCTAGCCGAGAAGTGACCAATCCTTACTCCTCCCAAGGGAGAGCTCTAGGTTGAAGGTGTTGGAACTAGGAACTGGACCAAGGGCTTAGTGGGGAGGTCCCGCCACATACCCGGAAGTTCCCTAGGAACTTCCCCTCCCAAGCAACTACTAAGCTTGGGCACCACTGGAGGCTCTCCTCACCCCCTAGAGAGACTTGGGGAGGGAGAGAGAGAGGGAGAGAGCTAGCCTAGAATCCGATCCACCCAAATGGTGCCCCCTTGGTCCTATTTATAGGATTTCTGAAGTTGGGCTGCAAATAGCCAAAAACTGGTCTGCCAGATTACCAAAATACCCTTGAACTGGGTTGCAGATAGCCAAATCCCGCTGCTCTTGGACTGTGAATAACCAAAACTGGACTGCGAATAGCCAAATCCCGCTACTCTTGGGCGCTAAACGCAGACCGCCTACCCGGCTTGGAGCTGGGCGAGCCGGAGGTCTCTCGGCCTCCCCGGCTCGCCTCCACAAGACTCTGGGCGAGCCGGATGCTTCCCGGCCTCCCCAGCTCGCCCCCACGTTGGGGTGCGTTTAGACATCCCTCCTGGTGAGGTCTCGCTGGGGTGCATTTAGACACCCCTCCTAGTAAGGTCTCGCTAGGGTGCATTTAGACACCCCTCCTGGCTGCCGGACTAGGGAGCAAGGGCGAGTGGAGCTCGCCCCCACAAGGCTCTAGGCGAGCCGGAGGCCTCCGGGCCCTCCCAGCTCGCCCCCACAAGGCTCTTGGCGAGCCGGAGGCCTCCCGGCCCTCCCAGCTCGCCCCCACAAGGCTCTGGGCGAGCCGGAGGCCTCCCGGCCCTCCCAGCTCAACCCCACAAGGCTCTGGACAAGCCGGTGGCCTCCCGGCCCTCCCAGCTCGCCCCCACAAGGCTCTGGGCGAGCCGGAGGCCTCCCGCCCTCCTAGCTTTCCCCCACAAGGCTCTGGGCGAGCCAGAGGCCTCCTGGCCCTCCCGGCTCGCCCCCACAAGGCTCTGGGCGAGCCGGAGGCCTACCGGCCCTCCCAGCTTGCCCCCAAAAGGTTCTGGGCGAGCCGGAGGCCTCCCAGCCCTCCCGGCTCGACCCCACAAGGTTCTGGGCGAGCCGGAGGCCACCCGGCCCTCCCGGCTCGCCCCCACAAGGTTTTGGGCGAGCCGGAGGCCTCCCGGCCCTCCCATCTCGCCCCCACAAGGCTCTGGGCGAGCCGGAGGCCTCCCGGCCCTCCCCGCTCGCCCCCATAAGGTTCTGGGCTAGCCGGAGGCCTCCCGGCCCTCCCCGCTCGCCCCCCCAAGGTTCTGGGCGAGCCGGAGGCCTCGTGGTACTCTCGGCTCGCCCCCACAAGGTTCTGGGCGAGCCGGAGGCCTCCCGGCCCTCCCAGCTTGCCCCCACAAGGTTCTGGGCGAGCCGGAGGCCTCCCGGCCCTCTCGGCTCGCCCCCACAAGGTTCTGGGAGAGCCGGAGGCCTCCCGGCCCTCCCAGCTCGACCCCACGAGGCTCTGGGCGAGCCGGAGGCCTCCCGGCCCTCCCAGCTCGCCCCCACAAGGCTCTGGCGAGCCGAAGGCCTCCCGGCCCTCCCCGGCTCACCCTCACAAGGCTCTGGGCGAGCCGGAGGCCTTTCGGCCCTCCCCGGCTTGCCCTCACAAGGGAACAGTCCTGGGATACGCCCCTCAGACTCGACTCCCTCTAAATGCTCACCCCTCCTCCTCCCGGGGTCGTGCCCTTTGGAAACATTGGGCCTAAAAATATCTTGGGCCTCGGGGGTCCACTCGGCGAATACAGGGTTGTACAGAAGTATCAAATCAAGTCGACGCAATGCTGAAAGGAACTCGACGTAGAAGGAAGAGCCCGTCAAAGCCATCTCAGAAGTCGACACAACTTCGACTTCAATTCGATGCAGAAGATAAAGGTCAAGTCCAAGTCTTCAACTTGACGGATACGTCGATAAGTAATCGGCACAATGTCAACATCTGAGTACAGCCAGAGCTAATAAGGAATTTGAAGCTACTTCTATAAGAACTCAGAGGTGCGTCGATATGATGAAAGATGAAGTCAACGCAATGTTGAGTACATACAAAAATAGAAGGTTTTCTGCTGTCCTTTCTGCTGCTTTTCCAGATGATCTGCAAGTTTGAAATATGTTATCCAATGGGTCGTTTATTGCCAAGAATGGAATGGAGTATTCCAGAGATATAGCAAAGACATTCTTGGAAGTTATTCAAATCAGATGGACGGGTCAGGAACAAAAATAGAAGGAAACATCAATTGTCCAATGGGCATTCCTTCTAAGAATAGTCCAGAAGAAGAAAGAAATTCAAACTCAAATCATAGAGAATAAGTATGCTGAGAAAGAAAGAACATTTGAGAGTGATTCATTATTCTGACTGTCGAAGAGGGCTTCTTCTCCTTCTTCCTCCTCCAACCCTAAGACAGAACAGAAGAACAACTTCTCTGCACAGGAAAAGATTAAAACAACACTGTTGTCTCTTCTTCTACATCACATACTAGCAAGTCAACAAAAGTGCAGAGAGGATCAGGATCAAGCTTATAACCCTTGCAATCATCACTATCTTAAGAAAGGGTTCATCATATTCAGATCCTGAAAAAATAGAAGCAACAACATCCATAGAGATAGCTTCTGAAGGATTCTTACTAAGGAATTATATTCTCTTCATTCTTCTCCTTCTACTATTCTCATTCCCCAACTGTAAAAGAGTTTTAAGAAACTCTCTTTCAAGAAATTCAGTGGTTTTAAGAGTCTCCTTATCAAAAGACTCAGTGGTTCTAAGAGTCTCCTAATTAAAAGACTTAGTGGTTCTAAGAGTCTCCTTATCAAAAGACTCAGGCAATGTTAGTGCAATCCTACCAAGGAGGTAGAAGAGTGGACTACCCACATTTTGGGGAACCACTATAAGAATTATGTGTCTTTTGTATTGATTTTTTGTGTTGTCCAGTTTACTGCTTTTATGTGCTTACTTTATTCTATTTTGGTATTGTTGATTGCATAGTAATTAGTAGTTTTATTGTATGTGCGGAACTAGGGTATAAAAGTTTTAAAACTCTATTCACCCCCTCTAGAGAATACTCAGAGGCACACTGTACACTTTCAATTGGTATCAGGGGAGGTTGATCACTAAAAGGTTAAAACCTTGATCAAAAGATCTCCTCACTCTTATTTCTTTATTTATCATTATCTACAACTATTTTATAAAGAAAATTGAGTTCTAAGGACTATGCATCAACAAGACCGCCAATGTGTAACTTGAATAAGTTTACACTTTGGAAAGCCAGAATAAAACTCTATATGAACTCCATTGATGAATACATCTTTGAGGTTATCATTTCAGGTCCTCCAGCTCCAGTCAGACAAGATGCCACTGGATCTGTAACACAGGAAGTTGTCCCAAGGAATGAGTGGACAGATGCTGAGAAGAAGCAGAAGGCATGTGATGCCAAGGCAATGAATATTCTGGTCTCCACAAGGTCAGATGACATTTTCCAGAAAGTTGTTGACTGCCAATCAGTAAAAGAGATCTGGGAATCTCTTTCCAGAATTGTAGAAGGGAATTCTGATGAAAGAAAGGACAGGAAGACCCTTTTTATATCCCAGTATGAGAACTATCAAAAGAAAGCTGAGGAGAATGTTGCTGAAATGTTTGACAGATTCAGTTATATAATAAATGAGCTGAAAGGTCTGGAAAAGGAGATCTCTCTGACTGAAATAAATGATAAGCTCCTCATGTGCTTCCCAAGATTATGGGACTCAAGGATCTGGGCTATCAGAGAGTCCAGATTCCATAGAGAGATCTCTACTGATGTTTTGCTAGGAAAGCTCAAATCTTATGAGAAGCTATCGAAGAGCAGGGATGAAACAGAGGCTAAGGAGACAACCTCAACTCCCATCCAAAGGTGTATTGCCTTGAAGGTTGCTGAAGGAGAATACTCCACTCCTAAAGATGAGATGTTCAGTCTCCTAGCAAGGAGATTCCGGAAGTGGGTCAAGGTAGAAGAGTCAAGAAGAAAAGAGAGGAGCTCAAAACCCAGATTTGATAAGACTCCAAAGAAGGAAGTGATCTTCTACTCCTACAATAAGTTAGGGCACATAGCCCCTGAGTTTCCACAAGATCAAAGGGACAGGAGCTGCAACAAAGAGGAGAAAAAGAAGTCTTTCAGGAAAAAAGACAAGAAGAAAGGTAGAGGTTTCATTGCTGAAACCTGGAGTGACTCTGAAGCAGAGTTCAGTTCCTCTTCATCAGAAAGTGATGAAGAAGCTGCTGAAGCTTCCTGCCTGATGGCATTAGGCATCTCCTTAGATGATGAAGAAGAACAGGTATCACTAATTGATAATTTTGATTTTGGTTCTGATGAATTTAAAATGTGCTTTAAAGAATTCTGCAACGATCATCTTGAGGTACAAAAAGAAATAGAAACAGTTAGGGTAGAACTAGAAAACCTTAAAAAGGATGATTTATATCTGAAAATCAGGATTTAATAGAAGAGATTCATAATAAAGATTCAGAACTAATTGATAAAAGAAATGAAAATTTAAAACTAAAGGAAGAGCTAACAAAGGCAAAGGCCTTTGAAGACTCACTCAATGGGAGGAGTCAAAATCTCAAAGATATTATACAAAATCACTCTATGAGATTTAGAAACCTAGGTTTAGAAGCAGAGCCATCCACTAGCACAGAAGTCCCTAGTAGACCAGCATGGAAAAATCCAGTTAGATTTATTAGACCACGTGACTATCAAACAAGCGAGAGGAGTGCAACATTTGAGGATCAAGATAATAATAATCTTGATAAAATCACTGTATTTAATAAAACAAACTCTAATAGTGAGAAAATATCTCTAGGGAAAATTAATTCAAACAAACCAATGAATCTAAATAAAAAGGGTGTTATAAAAGAGAAAATTGTTAAGCACTCTACTGATTTAGTATATTTTGATACATTATATACACATTTCAAGTACCAATATAATAAACCTAGATTTGATAAACTCATTCTCTGTCATCCAAAAGGATATCATGAAAGACCCTTCTATTCTTTCATAGAACCTTATAATGGTAGAAACAAAGGGCCCAAAGTAACCTGGGTACACTCTAATGCTTGATCTACATGTGCAGGAAACTTAGAGTTCTTTACCCAGAGAAAGTGAAGGGAAAAGAATGAAGTAGATGATCAATAATAAACTACACATATGCAAAGGGAGTAATATCTACTCTAAAATCCTTTGTTGAGTTTATAGTTCATGAAAATAATAGTATGAATACTATTTCCAATAAAAATCATTGCTGGGAAAAACAGCAAGAACTATCTAGGAAAATAAAACTATTTATTCATAGTTGCCTCGAATAGAATTCGACGTACCATCTAATTCTATTTGACGCCAGCTTTGAGAGCAGTCTGAATCAGATAATTTGAATAACATTCGACGCAGCGTCAATTTTATATCGACGTATACGTCGATTTAATAGTTGCTCGTCAAATTCGAAGGTGCGTCGAGTTCTAATCGACACAACGTGGACATGACAGACGCTCACAGTTTCACTTCTAGAAGCTGTCTCTACATATTTTGGCGCGCTGACTATTAATCTTTGTCGATGGTGCTTCGAATAAAACCCTAAGTTGTGACAAATTGTCTTCTTTTAAGCAACATAGGCGTCGAATTCACTACGCTTTCGAATTCTCTCTTTCTTACTCTCGTGCTCTCTTTCTCTCCAGCTCTCTTGTTTTTTTCTCTCTTTCTCCCTCTCTCTTCTCTTTGCTGGTACTTCATCCAAGATTCAATGGCTCCTCCAAAGATCAAATCTAGATTCGACATCGATGCAGACTCCTTTAATGCAGCTTCTGATAACTTCAAAGCCATTCTCGGCTTATATCATACTACCGGATTGCCAAAGTTAATTTATACAAGGTGCAAGATCCTTGATGCTAAACTGATAGAGTTCAAAGACAATCTTCATATAGGAAATGATGGATCCATCAATGGGAGAATCTCTGAGACTGATATTAATATAATAGAAGAATTGTTCAGTCAAATGTTTGATCTTACAGCTGGCAGTGATCCAGATGAAGTGACAAGGGAAGAGACCAGGAAGGCTTTAGAAATCATGCAGTTCTGGAAAGAGAAGGCCATCAATCTGAAGAAGTTTGATCTTGCTAAAGAATATAGATTCCTGGCTGATATAGTAGGGAAGGTGCTCCTATGCAAAATTTCATCCCATGATGCCATTCCCAAGCAGCAGCTCTAGATAATGGGATGTCTTGTCCTCAACAAAAAGATCAACTGGGGGCGGTGCCTCCTGAAAATGATAGGTCATAAATATGCATATAAAGAAAATGCATATATGAGAATGATGAGTCAGGTGCTGCTCCATCATTACCCCATGGTATGCAAATCAAAAGGAGTGCCAATTCCACCTAGGAAGAGAATAAATATCGGCATTTTATAGAAGTGGACCAGGCAGATCATCAAGCCTAGTCAAGCTACACATTCACCTCCTCCTTCTCCAACTCCACATGATACAGAGACAACTCTTCTAGATACTCAAAGAGATAATAATCCAGCATAGGACACTCCAGCAGCCCAACAAAACATTACTCCAGATGCTGATCCAGCTCAGTTCAACCAGTCCATTCCATCCACTATAGTCCCAAAACCAACACCTCAGATTCCTCTCCAACCACAACAACAACCATCCACCATCATTTCTACTGAATACACTATAGACAACTAGTATACTCCCCTACCACAATATCATATCACTCCAGAATATAATCAATCACACTCCCCTATCCACCAAGATCTTTCAGACTTTAATGAGGATTACACATCAATTCCTCCAGTTATCCTATCCCCACCAACTCTTACCGCACCCCTTATCTCTACCACACATCCTACTCCTTCCTTTGACATTGATCAAGTGATTTCAAAAGCAGTAGGATTGGCTACCAACACTGAGAGGACCCAGCCAACCAACTGCACCCAAAAGCCACGACTGTTGGTGAAGGCGCAACTTGATCTTTATATCAACGGAAAGGCGCTACGGGTCAAGTGAAGGAACGCTAGACCCAATAATCCACCCCCCCCCAGCGTCCAGCACGACCCCCAAGCTCAGAGGTGCTCCACATGGCTCAGAGGTGGCGCACCACATGGCTCAGAGGTGGCTTGACACATAGCTGCGGCCGCCTAACCCGCCAGGACCCACACAGGTAGAGAGAATTTCAGGAATTATCAGTGCCCCCCCGGTCTCGAACCCGCAACCTGCTTTGATACCAATTGAGAGGACCCAGCGCAACCAACTGCACCAAAAGCCATGACTGTTGGTGAAGGCGCAACTTGATCTTTATATCTAATCATCTTCCTAGCAAGAAGATTAGAAGCACAAGTATAGTGAATATGATCTCTCTTCTATAGTGAGAAGAAGATTTGTAAGCTTTTCTCTCTTTTGTGAGAGCTATCAGAATTTGCAGCAGAATGGCTTCAGAAGAAGAAGGAGAAGATGAAAGCTTGATCTTTGTTGCAGCACTATTTCTCAATTGTCTCTCTTTTCACTTGGGAGCTCTTCCTCTTTTTCAAAATGAATATGGTGGATCACTTGTTGTATTCTCTGCCGACCTCCTTCTTATTTATAGCTCTGTTTAAAATATATTGCTAAAGGAGAATAATCAATTAACAGACAGAGAATTAAAAAGAGATAAAAATTTCCATAATTAATATTTCTGTAGAAGGAAATGAATTCATCCTGATTTCAAATAATATCCATAATAGTCTTAATCAAATTAGCCAAGAATCAAATAGAAGGAAAGGCTGATTCAGAACGGCTATAAAAGAATAATATCATTCCATATAAATCAGATCTACAGAAAGAAGGAAAGAGATCTGGCGTGTTTTTAAATTTCTTGTAGATATCGATGTGCGTCGATTACTATTCGACGTAAGCGTCAAATTCATCCTGGCTGAACGTCGAGAGGAGAATAAGGAAGGAGCGTCGACTAAGGTGCGTCGATTCACTAGATGCGTCGACTAGAAGTCAGAGTAACGTCGACATAGAATGCGTTGAATTCTTCTAAGAGTTACTTCGACTCATTCTGAGAGAAACGTCGAATGTATTTCGACGTTGCGTCGAATACTATTCGACGCATATTTACTTAGCCTAATTTTTCATACTTAAAATTTATATTCTTCTTAATTCTAGGGGTTAAGATAAATCATTTCCCCAACAATCTCCCCCTATTTGTCTTAACCCTACATAGAGAGAAATTGTATCAGTCTTTTAATCAACAAAGCAAAGCATTTATATAGAGAAGAAATATGCTAAGCAATCAGAAGAGAATAGAATAAGTAATTGTCTTTCACAAAATTTAAGCTAGAAACTTCTTGTTGTACATGAAATTGACAAAGGCAGAATAAAGTTTTCTAGATAAGTTTTCAATGGCATCAAAAATATAGCCCCCGCTCTATCTGGATGCTCCTGGACATTTCTGATGATTGTGTGCAATTTCTCCAGGACTTTGTCAGCATCAGGGAAAGTGTCATTTAGAGAATAGCCCTTGCTGATGATGATTGTTGCCTTTTCAACAATCATCTCAATTGTAATATCTTGAGGTTTCTTTTGAGTAGGCCTGGGCTCATGTGGTCCTTTGTTGTCAACCTTTGGCCTATATTTTCTCTTTTCTGATGACTGTTTCTCAGGGATCTCAGTCATCTTTCCTTTCCCTTTCCAGGGTGAGTCAAGCCATTTGTCTAATTGTGCAGGTCTTTTGGGCTTCTTATAGGGAATGTAAGTGTCTTCAGCACACCCTACACCCCTCTTGTGTTTTTGTCCCTTTTCTAGAATGAGTCCTGCCTGAGGATTTTTCTTTTTATAAGCTTCAACATCAAACAGTTTCTTTGGAAGTTTGATGGTAGATTCAACAAGAATTTGTTCCTTAGTCATTCCCCTGTTGATCTTTTCCATCCAGACTTTCCTCCTATCTTCTACTTCTTTCCTGGCTGCTTCATATTTATACAGCTCTCTTTCTCTTATTTCTTCATGCCTCCTTTCCATGTCAGGATCATGGTATTCCTTTACAGGACTGTTGGGAGTGATATTAGGCATTTTTTCAAACCTCTTTATCTCCTCAACAGCCTTTTTATATTTCTTTTCCTTTGCATATTCTTTTCTTTCTTCTTTGGAGAATTTTTGCCAGTAGGGGGTGGCTTCTCTTTTTCTTTTTATTTGTCCTCCTGGACTTTGCCTAGGTAGGATTTGGGTAGGTGCTTTAAGCTGCTCAGTAAGTTTTGTTACTGGTGGAGGTAGAGGTAGCAGTGGAGGTAGAGAGGAAGGTTGAAGTGGAGTTTTCTTTTTAGGTGGAGAAGGAACTTCTTCAAGAAGAGGAGTTTGATCTGCAATGGAGGGCAGAATGTCCTCTAGTAGGGTAATTTCTGCTGAGGGATGTTTGTCTCCTTCAATCTCTCCTGAAGGGATATCCTCAAGTAGGGGTGACTTCAGTTTGATATAACTGGCAGAGAAGCCAGGAGAGTGATGCTGAATTTCTTCCTCACATGGGGTTGCTTCAATCCACACTTGTCCTCTCCAGTCATCAGAGGAGGCTGCTTCTTCCTCCTCCTGGACTTCTGTGTTCTTTACCACATCAATCTCCCATGGGTATGTGGGGCATCTACTCTGAATGTTGAATCCACAGCATGATCTCCTTCAGTATGGTAAGATGAGGTCTCTCCAAAATTTTTGTTGAAGGTGTAGTCAGACTGATTGGAGAAGATTGGAGCCTATTGTAAGAAGAGAAGTTGGTGTAATACTTTAGAGATAATATTTAGAGTTGGAGAGGAAATTAACCCTGAGCTTTTAAGAGAGATAGAGAACCTGACAAGGGGGGTTTATAGAGCAACTCTCCCCCTGGTTATCCTGCATAAAGGATTTAAACCCTTCTGGTGACATAGGCTGTTCTTGAATGAGAGCATTAAGCTCAGGAAGAGAAGCAGAGAGATTTGCCAGTTTGGCTGCACAGGTGTTGATCATGGCAGCACACTCGTTGGCGAAGTGGTTCAGTCGAGTCTGGAGTCATTTACTAGTTGTTCAAGAGCATCGTTCATCGCTTTGATGAGGGCCGATTAATCAGGAGTTGGTGCCATTGATGCAGAGAGAGAGAGAGAGAGGTAGAAGATGAAGTTTTGGCGATTGAGGAGAGTATATGTTATGAAATAAGAGGTATTATTTAAAGAAGGTGAAACGTCGAGAAAGGAAACAAAAATCAAGGTATATCAGGTAATCCAATCGTCAAAAGAGGAAGTAAGGATTTGATTCTAATTTTGACAAGAGGTCGACGTTACGGCGAATTGTTGTCGACGCATGGGCATTGATGTCGACGTATGCGTCGATATGGAGTCGACGCTCCGTGGAGATATGTCATCCTAGCATTTTGTCGACGTGTTCATAGACTTGCGTCGATATAAAGTCGACGGTGCGTCGATATGTATTCGACGTATCTTCAAATACTTTCTTAGATCTTTTAGATTTCCCCAACAATGGTGGTTACAGGCTTCCATCAAGCATTCCTAAGGTGTTGATGAAGTAATTATGCTTAGTTTCATCCAAGGGTTTTGTGAAGATGTCTGCTCTTTGACTGTCTGTAGGAATGTATTCTAAGGTTATCTTACCTTTTTCTACATTGTCTCTAAGGAAGTGATGTCTGATTTCTATATGTTTGGTTCTACTATGAAGGACTGTGTTGGATGCTATGGATATAGCACTGGAGCTATCACAATAGATCTTAGAGTTATTGACCTCCAATTTGTAGTCAAGAAGCTGATTTTGCATCCACAGGATTTGTGAACAACAGCTCCCAGCAGCTATGTATTCAGCTTCAGCAGTTGAGGTTGAGACTGAGGTTTGTTTCTTACTAAACCATGATATTAATCTGTCACCTTGGAATTGGCAAGTACCAGATGTACTTTTTCTATCAACCCTACATCCAGCATAATCTGCATCTGAGAAACCTATTAATTCAAAGTTGGTTTCTGCTGAGTACCACAGACCTAGTTCAGGGGTTCCCTTTAAGTATCTAAGAATCCTTTTTACAGAGGTGAGATGGGAGTCTTTTGGATCAACCTGAAATCTAGCACATATGCAAGTGGCAAACATAATGTCAGGTCTGCTAGCTGTTAAATATAGAAGGGATCCTATTATTGCCCTATATGTCTTTTGATCTACTGATTTTCCCTTGTCATCCTTTTCTATAATGGCATTAGTTGCCATATGTGTTTTCATAGTAGAAGCTGATTCCATACCAAACTTTTTGATTAACTCTTTAGTGTACTTAGACTGTGAGATGAAGATTCCCTCACTACTTTGTTTTACTTGTAGTCCTAGGAAATAAGAGAGTTCTCCCATACTACTCATTTCAAATTTAGATTGCATTAGATTAGCAAATCTTTTACAAAGTTTGGGATGAGTTGAGCTAATGATGATGTCATCTACATAGATTTGAACAAGAAGGAGTTGATTTTTATGGGTTCTAGTAAAAAGTGTTTTATCTACTTTTCCTCTTTCTAAAGAATTTTCTAAGAGAAAGTTGGAGAGAGTTTCATACCAAGCTCTAGGTGCTTGCTTAAGACCATAAAGTGCTTTGTTAAGTCTATAAACAAAGTTAGGAGAGGAGGGATTAACAAAACCTGGTGGTTGCTCCACATATACCTCTTCTTGAAGGTCACCATTCAAAAAGGCACTCTTGACATCCATCTGATAGACTTTCATCTTCATGAAAGCTGCATAGGCAAGAAAGAGCCTGATTGCCTCCAATCTGGCTACTAGAGCAAAGGTTTGGTTGTAGTCTATTCCTTCTTCTTGTCTATATCCTTGTGCTACAAGTCTTGCCTTGTTTCTGACAATTACTCCAGTGGAATCTAGTTTGTTTCTGTACACCCACTTTGTACCAATCATTGGGTAGTTTCTTGGTCTTTCAACTAAGTTCCATACTTTGTTTCTCTCAAATTGGCCTAGTTCTTCTTGCATGGCCATAATCTAGTGAGGATCACAATTTGCTTCCTCAAACTTCTTTGGTTCAACTTGTGATAAGAAGCATTGGAGCATCATCCCATTGGAGACTTGGTGTCTTGTTCTTACTCCTATATTGGGGTCTCCAATTACTTGAGATGATCTTTCAAATTGACCCCTGTCCTGCTTGGACTTGTCAAATGCTCTTCTTCCTCATTAGCAATGGGATCATTGTCCACCTGTTCCTCCTGAACCATGTTCTCTTGTGGGAGTTGGTTTTGAATGCTCTTTTCTGAATGTTCTTGTTCGGATTCCTCACTTGATTCCTCTAGCTGGTTTTCTTTTCCATTATCTGTGTTCTCTAGAACCAGTTGCTCAAGCTGAGTTTCTATGCTGCTGTTTTCCTGTGGAAAAGAACTGGTGGGAGTTTCCTCCCCCTTAAACAGCATGTTAGTTTCATCAAATATAATGTGCATAGATTCTTCAATTTTAAGAGTTCTCTTGTTATAGCACCTATAGGCTTTATTAGATGATGAGTATCCCAGAAATATTCCATCATCAGACTTCTTGTCAAATTTGGCAAGATGATCTTTCCCATTATTTAGAATAAAGCAAGCACATCCAAAAATTTTAAAATATTTAACAATGGGTGTTTTTCCTTTCAGGAGCTCATATGGATTCTTTGATTTAGTTTTGTGAATGAGGCTTCTATTTAGAACATAGTTGGCAGTGTTGACTGCTTCAGCCCAGAAGGTTTTTGGTAATCCTGATTCTGCAAGTAAGGTCCTTCCTGATTCAATTAAAGTTCTATTCTTTCTTTCAGCAACTCCATTCTGTTGAGGAGTTCTAGGGGCTGAGAAACTTTGTTTAATACCGATATCCTCACAGAAACTACAAATCAACTGATTTTCAAATTCAGTCCCATGATCACTTCTGATAATTGAAACATGAGTGTTAAACTCAGATTGAATCTGTCTTATGAATTTTGAGAGAATCTTATGGGTTTCAGACTTAGTTCTTAGAAAGAATACCCAGCTAAACCTAGAATAGTCATCCACAATGACTAGTGTATAAGATTTTCCACCTAAGCTCTGAGTGGATATGGGACCAAAGAGATCCATATGCAGTAAGTAGAGAATCCTGGGAGAGTCATCCTTACCAATTGGTGTAAAGGATGATTTGGTTTGTTTTCCTAGTTGGCAAGGTCTACATGGAGAGTCCTTAGAGTACCTACCTTTTGGTAGGCCTCTAACTAGGTTATTCTTTGCTAGTTTACTAATGGTTTGTGGTTTAGGTGACCCAGTCTCCTATGCCATAATTCACTTTTATCAATAATATTGTTAAATAAATAATCTTCTGCGGGTTAGGAGCTAAAATCTACTATATATACTTTCCCTTTTCTAATTACATTGAGTACTATGGCACCAGACTTGACATCAATAATATGACAAAGTAGTGTGGTGAATTTTACCTCATACTTACCACTGTCACATATCTGACTTATACTTATCAGATTGTGCTTCAGTACTTTGACTACTGCCACATTCTTGAAGGTAATTTTTCCTTCTTTAAATTCTCCAAAGCCTCTGGTTTGCCCACAGCTAGAGTCTCCAAAGGTCACTGGTGGTCCATGTTTATCCTCAAACTTGGTTAACAAATTTCTGTACACTGTCATATGCATAGAGCATCCACTATCCAAGTACCACACCAGCCTGGAGATGTGATACATCTGCACATAAGATTTTAAACATTAGTTTGGACCCTGCTGAGCTGGGGTCCCTTCCTCCCAACAGTAAAAGATTTAATGAAAGAATAAGTGGGTTTTTCAGAATATCCTTCTTCCTTTAGGGGCATTGGCTTATCATACCAATTTTCTTTGGTAATGTCGCAGAAATAGTGTTCATAATAGAAGGACATAGATTGAGAGGATTGTTTGGAAGAGGAGAAATTTCTGTCAGATTGGTTGCGTCGATATGAATTCGACATAGGCTTATGGTTGCGTCGATATGAAGTCGACGTATGCTCAAGGTTGCGTCGAGTAAAGGTCGATGCTTCCTTCATTCTGCGTTCACTTTTAGTCGAAGCATGGAAGAAGTTGCGTCGGGTAGAAGTCGACGCACTTTGGTGTAAGCGTCGATTAGAAATCGACGCACGTTGATAAGAATTCGACGCATGTTTATTTCTTTTCTGAGGATATTTACCTAGGATTCCTTCATATATAATGAGATTATTTTTATTAAAGACAGTGGTTGTTTCTGGATTTTCATGTGACCTCTCTCCTGTTGGATGATTCTCCCTAGTGAAGTGAATAGGATGTTTCCAGATAGATTTACTGGATGATTGAGGTTTGGGTTCTTCATTAGTGTTAAACTTTAGTTGTCTAAATCTGTTAGTGAGATTCTCAGAAATATTCTTGAGCTTCTGACTTCTCCCATTTAGAGAGTCTTCAAAGGCTTTTGCCTTTGCTAGCTCATTTCTTAGTGTTAGATTTTCTGTATAGATTTTATCTAGTTCCTCCTCTGAGAGTCCCAGACTGAGTTCACAGTTTTTATATTGTGTGTTCATTTGTTTGAGATTGTTTAATTCATTTCTTAGTTCTTTTATTTCTTTTTCAGATTTGATTAGATCTAAACAGAATTCTTGGAAATTGTTTTTGAAATCAGTGGAAGAAAAATATATATCATCAAATATATTTACCATAGATGTATCCTCAGACTTCTCAGTGGCCATCAAACAGGTTTCCTCTAGCTCTTCCTGATCATTGTCAGATGAGGTACTTTCTTCAGTTTCTGAATCACTCCATGATTGAGCAATAAAACCTCTCTCCTTCTTCTTCTTCTTCTTTAGATCTGTTCTTTTCAGATCTTTCTTTTTGCTGATCTCTTTAGGACATTCAGGCGCAATGTGTCCAGGTTCCCTGCAAGAGTAACATATAATCTCTTTATTAGGAGTTTTGTCATACCTAGTTCTTGAGTCTCTCCTCCTGGATCCTTCTGTTTTGATCCACTTCTTGAACCTTCTGGCCAGTAGACTGATCAACTCCTTATCACTTGTAGAGGGTTCACCTTCAACAGCCTTCAATGCAATACTCTTTTCTTTTGAGAGTGAAGGAGCCTTTTCTTTCTCTTCTTTCTCAGCTCTTGTTTTCAACAGTTGTTCATAAGATTTTAGTTTACCCAACAGGACATCTGTTGAGATTTCTCTTTGACTTCTGGAGTCTCTAATTGGCCAGATTCTTGAATCCCAAGAGCTAGGGAAGCAAGTTAGCAATTTGTCATTTATCTCAGTGAGAGATATGTCCTTCTCAAGTGTTCTCAACTCATTTACTATGAGGCTGAATCTGGCATACATGTCAGCAACACTTTCACTTTCTTTCTTCTGGAAGTTTTCATATTGAGAGATGAGTAGTGCCTTTCTATCCTTTTTCTCATCAGCACTTCCCTCTACCATTTTGGTGAGAGCTTCCCATACGTCCTTAGCTGAATCATATTCAGCAATCTTTTGGAAGATTTCATCTGAGAGGGTTGAGACTAAGATATCCATAGCCTTGGCATCACATGCTTGAGCTTTCTTTTCTTCATTTGTCCATTCAGCCTTTGGAGCAAGTATTTGTGTGACCATTCCACTTGAGTCCTTCTTGTATGGCTTGGGAGGACCTGTCATAATTACATCAAACAATTATCCATCAATAGAGTTCAGATAAATTCTAATTCTTGTTTTCCAAAGTGCAAACTTTTCAAGGTTGCAAATTGGTGGTCTGGTGGAAGCATAATCTTTGATTTGTGCCATGTGAAAAATAATTTTTAGAAATATATATATATATATAAATAAGAGGTAGGATCTTTTTGATCAAGGAGTTAACCTTTTTAGATCAACCTATCTCTGATACCAATTGAAAGTGCACAGTTGGCCTCACTAGAATTCTCTAGAGGGGGGTGAATAGAGATTTAAAAATATTTTTGTGCAAAGTTAATAATTATATATATATATGTGTGTAATAATCACAGATTTAAGCTTCCCACACACCAACAAGAATTAAGCAAGTAAAGAAAAAAAATGACAACAAGAAAATCACAGCACAACACAAGAAAATATAGTGGTTCCCCCAACTTTGGGTAGTCCACTCTTCTACCCCTTTGGTAGGAATTCACTAACTTGCACTGAGTCTTTTGATAAGGAGACTCTTAGAACCAGACTGAGTCTTTTAATAAGGAGACTTTTAGAACCAGTACAACTAAATTTTGTTTTTAAGAGAGATTCTAAGAACTCTCTTACAAGGTTTTAAAAGTGAAATAAGAAAGAGAAAAAGAAATAGAACAAGTAGAAAAATAGAAGACAATATATATAAGAAGGAATCTTCTTCCTAGCAAGAAGATTAGAAGCACAAGTATAGTGAATATGATCTCTCTTCTATAGTGAGAAGGAGATTTGTAAGCTTTTCTCTCTTTTGTGAGAGCTATCAGAATTTGCAGCAGAATGGCTTCAGAAGAAGAAGGAGAAGATGAAACCTTGATCTTTGCTGCAGCAATATTTCTCAATTGTCTCTCTTTTCACTTGGGAGCTCTTCCTCTTTTTCAAAATGAATATGATGGATCACTTGTTGTATTCTTTGCCGACCTCCTTCTTATTTATAGCTCTATTTAAAATATATTGCTAAAGGACAATAATCAATTAGCAGACAGAGAATTAAAATGAGATAAAAATTTCCATAATTAATATTTCTGTAGAAGGAAATGAATTCATCCTGATTTCAAATAATATCCATAATAGTCTTGATCAAATTAGCCAAGAATCAAATAGAAGGAAAAGCTGATTCAGAACGGCTATAAAAGAATAAAATCATTCCATATAAATCAGATCTACAGAAAGAAGGAAAGAGATCTGGCGTGTTTTTTAATTTCTTGTAGATATCGACGTGCGTCGATTACTATTCGACGTAAGCGTCGAATTCATCCTGGCTGAATGTCGAGAGGAGAATAAGGAAGGAGCGTCGACTTCACTAGATGCGTCGACTAGAAGTCAGAGTAACGTCGACATAGAATGCGTTGAATTCTTCTAAGAGTTACTTCGACTCATTCTGAGAGAAACTTCGAATGTATTTCGACGTTGCATCGAATACTATTCGACGCATATTTACTTAGCCTAATTTTTCATACTTAAAATTTATATTCTTCTTAATTCTAGGGTTAAGATAAATTATTTCCCCAACAAACACATTTGCTTATCTACTGTCCACTCAAGCCAGAAAGTTCAATAAGAAGTACTCCTAGATGGAGACAGAACTACAAAAATCAAAAGAGTCCCTCCTGGCACTGAAATTAACTGTATCCTCCTCCATGGTAACTAAAGAATTCTTAACCTCCCTTGTAAGTAAGGTTCAGAAGGGCGGAGATGATCCAGGAGGAGAGGCTTAATTAAGGAAATGTGAGTGGTCATGAGAAGGAAAAGAGTGCACAAGAAGAGATTGCCCCAACTGCCCCAGCTGCAGAGTTCATGATCCAAACAAACTCATTGTTTTTCAAACAGGAAAAGTCCAAGGGGAGCCTTCTGCAATTAACTAGGGGAGATGGTTTCTTCAACTCATGGCGAGCCCCTAGAAGATGATGTGCTCTTGGATGAGGTTGCAAAGATTGCCAAAGAGGCTGCTCTGACTATTAATCAAGATGCACAATCTCAGGGGGGGGGGGGGGCTCCCAAAGAAAATGAAACTTATCAAGATCCTATAAAGGCTGTTGAAGAAGAAGATGAGCCACTGAGGTTTGCACCAAGAAGTGTAATACCACAAGTGTTCTCAAGGAAGAGGAAAGCCCCAGAAGAAGTATAGTAATGTACAGGTAAACACTGGTATTATATTATATCATCTGGTGGATACAATTATCATGATTATGAAGATCAATATGATTTCTTGAAAGCTCATCATATTGTCTATGTGCTTATAATGTCATAATTGATCTGTGTGTATGTGTTTGTATTTAATTTTATGTCAAAGTTTGTTTGAAATCACTTAATCAAATTATAAAATTTGTTAAGATAAATAGGGGGAGATTGCTGGGAAAAACCCTTTGGATTTATCTAACAAATTATCTTAAAGTAATTTCATCAGTTAGGTTTATTACCCACATTGTATAGAAAGGGTAAAATGGTCATTAAATGTCCAAGGATAGAACATTCACTTAGTGTGTCAAGACCAGGCCTAAGAGAAGCACAAATTCAGTTAAGTCAAAACTTGCGTGGAATAGAAGCCGACACAACTTCGATTAGATGTCGATGTAACTGTGACTGAAAGTCGAAGTAACTCAATCTGCCTGTCGAAGTATCAAGTCAAGTCGATGCAACGTCGAAAGGAACTCGACGCAGAAGGAAGAGCCTGTCGAATTCATCTCAGAAGTCAATGCAACTTTGACTTTAATTCGACGTAGAAGATAAAAGTCAAGTCCAGGTCTTCAACTCGATGGATACGTCGATAAGTAATCGACGCAACATCGAAATCTGAGTTCAGCCAGAGCTAAGAAGGAATTCGAAGCTACTTCTATCAGAACTCAGAGGTGCGTCGATACGATGAAAGATAAAGTCGACGCAACATCAAGAACAGACAGAAATAGAAGGTTGTATGGTGTCCTTTCTGGTACTTTTCCAGATGATTTGTAACGATGAAATATATTCTCCAACGGCTTGTTTATTTCCAAGAATGGAATGGAGTATTCCAGAGATACAACAAAGACATTCTTGGAAGTTATTCAAATCAGATGGACGGGTCGGGAACAAAAATAGAAGGAAACATCAATTGTCCAATGGACATTCCTTCTAAGGACAGTCCAGAAGAAGAAAGAAATTCAAACTCAAACCATAGGTAATAAGTATGCTGAGCAAGAAAGAACATTTGAGACTGATTCATTATTTTATCTGTCGAACAGGGCTTCTTCTCCTTCTTCCTCCTCCAGCCCTAAGATAGAACAGAAGAACAACTTCTTTGCACAGGATAATATTACAACAACACTACTGCCTCTTCTTCTACATCACATAGCAACAAGTCAACAAAAGTGTAGAGAGGATCAAGATATAGCTTATAACCCTTACAATCATCACTATTTTAGGTAAGGGTTCCACATATTCAGATCCTGAGAAAAATAGAAGCAACAACATCCATAGAGATAGCTTCTGAAGGATTCTTACTAAAAAATTATATTCTCTTCTTTCTTCTCCTTCTACTTTTCTCATTCCCTAACTGTAAAAGAGTTGTGAGATTCCCTATTTCAAAGGATTCAGTGGTTCTAAGAGTCTCCTTATCGAAAGTCTCAATGGTTCTAACAGACTCCTTATCAAAAGACTCAGTGGTTCTGAGAGTCTCCTTATCAAAAGACTTAGGCACTGTTAGTGCAATCCTACCAGTGAGGTAGAAGAGTGGACTAACCATATTTTGGGAAACCACTATAAAAATTCTGTGTCGTCTGAATTGATTTTCTGTGTTGTCCAGTTTACTGCTTTTTTGGTTTATATTTTCTGTGCTTACTTGTTTTGTTTTGGTGTTGTTGATTGCATAGTAATTAGTAGTTTTATTGTGTGGCATAACTAGGGTATACAAGTTTTAAGACTCTATTCACGCCCTCTAGAAAATATTGAGAGGCACACTGCGCACTTTCATCTATTTTCTTAGAAAAGCCTTATATGGTTTGAAATAGGCTCCTAGAGCCTAGTTTGATGCCTTGTCAAGCTTTCTCATTGAGAACAAATTCTCAAGGGGGATGATTGACAAGACATTGTTCCTAAGGGAAGTAAAGGACAAGATCTTGCTAGTGTAGATCTATGTGGATGACATTATATTTGGCTCTACAGATCATCATCTCTGCAAAAAGTTTGCCAACTTGATGCAGGGAAACTTTTAAATGAGCAGTATGGGAGAGCTCAAATACTTCCTAGGTCTTCAAGTGAAGCAATCTGAAGATCATATATTCAACTCACAGACTAAGTTCACTAGAGAGCTAGTCAAGAAATTTGGATTGGAGAGTGCTTCTTCCATGAAGACTCACATGGGATCTAATGTGACTATAGACAAGGATACAAAGGGACTACCATTTAAAGAATCCAAGTACAGATGAATGATTGGATCTTTTCTTTTCCTAACTGCTAGTAGGTCTGACATATTATTTGCCACATGTGTTTGTGCTAGATACCAGGTGAACCCCCAAGGAATCTCATCACTCCTCTATCAAGAGAATCTTAAGATACCTCAAGGGTACACCCAATCTTGGCAGATTATGCAGGGTGCATAGGAACAATGATTGTGAGCTAACTGGTTATTCATATGCAGATTATGCAGGGTGCAAGGAAGATAGGAAGAGCACTTCAGGGACTTGCCAATTCCTTGGAGGAAGACTTTTTTCATAGAGCAGCAAGAAGCAAACAAGAGTGGCAATCTCTATAGCAGAATTAGAGTATATATCTGCAGGGAGTTGTTGTGGTCAATTGTTGTGGATCCAACATCAGCTCTAAGACTACAATCTAAAGATAACCAAAACACCCTTGTGTTGTGACTCATATAGTGCCATCTCAATTGCTAAAAACTCTGTCTCACATAGCAAGACTAAGCACAGTGAGATCAGGTATCACTTCATTAGGAAGCATGTGGAGAATGAAAATATCATCCATGAGTTTGTCCATACAGACAAGCAGGTGGCTGATATATTCACAAAGCCCCTAGATTAAACTAAGTTTAACTTCTTTGAGTTTCAATTGGGGATGTTGAAAATAATATGAATTCTAACTTAATTTTAATTTGTCATCAGTATTTATAGTCACTAATAACATATATGTTGAGTGCTGCAAGTACCAAGAAGTGACAGAAATTCACTAATTCTAACAAATATATGTGCCTTGTCTCAATGACATCGTTAGATGTCTCGACGACACTACAAGTATCTCAGCAACACAATGGATAAACTGAGAAAGACCCACAGAGTCGGTGGAAGGATCGGCAAAACAATTTGACGACACAATGCGTATCATCCTAACATGACTCAACTATTTAAAACAATATTAGATCTTTCAATCTGAGTCGTCCGATGATTGATTAATCAAATCAAATAGTATGAACAAGTACATGCATCTTCATCTACCTCTAGTATAAATAGGATGATTGTTTAGGACAAAATTACACTGTTATTTGCCCTAAGTACTTTCTACGACAAACTCCCGTTTCGTTCTCGATATACATTTGTTCCCGTCAACCTGCTTTCTTGGCTCCAAAGAAGGACAAAGAAAAGGAAGAGGAATATGTTATTTCTGGATGTGAGCTTCAGCGAGGAGGTTTCAATAATTTCTCAGAAGAAATCTGGTCAGTGATGGGGTTGCTTGAAGCGACAAGGTTTGAATATATGTTAAGTGAGCAATGCGTTCTCATGGACAGAGAGTTACTGATGTTTTATGAAGAAGCTGAAATTAGTCGTTTTGAAATTTCTTTAAAATTGAAGGTGGTTGGCAGGAAGGTGAGAGTGTCTGCTAAGAGCCTGGGGAAGGCATTGTGACTCCCACGGTAGGAGGAAGGAGAACAAGATGAAGATATGATAGGAGAAGACTACACTGCAGGTTACACCTAGTGTGGTCACAGCGGCATGACCTATGCGTCAATTAAAATGGATGAATTCAATCACCGAGGGAAGCTATTGCTGATATAGTAGGAAAAGTGATGATTTATAAGCCAGGTTCTCATGATAGAATCTCGAAATAGATGTTCGACATAATGTGCAGAATAATTCTATCCAAGAGGACTGACTGGAGAAATCTTATGTTTCAAAGAATCAAGGGGAATCTGAAGACCCCAAGTTTTGGAAGGATTCTGTCTCTTTTTCTTCTGAATTCTACTGGGGAGAACCTGAAGAGGAAGATAGGAGTACCACTTCATGACTCCAATAAACTGTACTCCAGGATGCTGGAGAGATAGGAAAAGGGTGATTTCAAAATACCCTAAAGTTAGCAAGGCAGTTCTAAAAGAAAAGCAGAAGGTTGTGCAGTCTGATGATTCTGAGGAGGAGGAAGATCATCCAGTAGTTCTGAAGAAGAAGTAGGTCCAACTGTCCCAAAACTTGCTCTTATAGAGGAGGAGGGCTTTCAAGTTCAGATAACACCTGAGGGTAATGTTGAAACTGCTCCCATGGATGTTACTGAGGAAAGAGAAGCCTAAGTTGAGGGGGAGTCCTTGTCAAGGAGCTCTGTCGAAGTGCCAGGTCATGTTAAGGGGGAGTCCATACTAGGGAGATCAGCACAAGACACTACAGTTGTTGAGGGGGAGACCCATCTGGGGTACTCTTCCCTGGATGATCTAGTAGATAGATTGGCCGCTGAAGATAGAAGTGGAAGTGTTGTTGTTGGAGAAATTGGAACTTCTGCAGAAGGTAGAGTTCAGGAAGATGTTGGAAGAGAAGTTGAGAAGAGTGCTGGAAATAAGACAGAAATGGATGGTAGTGTAGGATCCAAGAAAGTAAATGGAGATGAACCTAGAAAGCACTAGAAAATAGTTCTCACTGGACTTGACCTGGTGTTATTCAAAGGAAAGAAAGTTGTGTCAGATGAAGAGAAAATGCTAATAGATTCTCCTAGATTCTATTTTGTTGACAGTGATTCTGAAAGTGTCTCCAGGTGATGTTCTGCCCCTGAAGATGTTGCTGTTGAACCATCCATGCACAATCAGGATCCATGTTTAACATGCTGACAACACTGCTAGATGTGCAGAGGATAAAGATGGAAGAGTTTGTTCTGAAGACAGTTGAAGGGTTGAGGAAGGAGTTGAAGGATGATCTCTAGGTTGTCAAAGATGATATACATCATCTCAATACTTAGCAAACTCAATTTCTTCACTTGGCAACTCCAACTATGGACAATATTGCTGAGCAGCTGAATGTAACTCATCAGACAACACTCCAAGTTATTCAAAATCAGGTAGTCATGTCAAGAAATATGCAAGAAGCTTTTCAACAGGTCACAAACTTCAATTCATGGGTCAGGATAGATAGACTGTAGTTGAAAGAATGGACTTTGATACACAGATGACAGATGATCATCTTCTATAATTCAGAAATTCTCTTCTTCGTGCTGAACAGAATCTTCATGAGAGAATTAACTTGGTGCAAGTTACCCTAGATGATCACATTGCAGAAGAAGTCATAAAGGGGGAGAAGGTTGTGATAAATGCAGGCTCCCATCAGGCAATGTGGATAGTTGATTAGGTTAAGCACATCATGAAAATGCCCACCTTTATATATGATATGGAAGAACCTTTTGAGAGTACTACTTCAGAGGAAAATGCTTTTAAAATTGGAGACTCTTCAACCTCCAGGAAGTGGAAGAGAACAGAAGGCAGAGAGTACATGAAAAGAAGGCTGAGGGAAGTTGAGCTAGATCCTCAGTTCAGCAGGTGGAGTCCTACTTCTAGAGATCTCATTTCAGAGGCATGTATTAAATTTGGATATCCCAAGGCTGGCTCAGAAAGAGTCTATTACTCTATTGATTGGCAAATTCATATGAGACAAGAGGAGAAAAGGAGAAATCATAAACTAGCTTTTCCCCATGGTCCTCATCCTTCTCCTAAGAGGATCCCAAATCCAAGAAGTTTATATGAAAGACAGATGAGGAAAGGAAAAGACAGCAACAACAGAAGCTAGAAGGATCAGATATCTTAGGATGTTTGTCTTGAGATTGGATAGGGAGAATGACTTTGTTAATTTTATTTAAGACATTATCTTTCATTTATGCAATGTTGGTGTTGAATCTTCCTGTGTCTTATTTAATTTTCTTTATTTGATTCTACTTGGCATTTATCATTAAGGTGAGTTATGACTTATTCAAATAGGGTGAGGTTGTTAGGAACAATGCCCAGCAGTATTCTTGATTTGAAGAAGTGCACAGGTCATTGATAAAAGGACTGTGTATTTGATGTTCTATCATATTTATGAATGTAGTGTATAGTTAGTATATCCAGTGCTTCTCAAATCACTCTTAGTCCAAAATCATTGAGAAGGATTGGACATATCATTGAAAAAGTATGATCAGGCAAATATCTTTGTGTCAACAAGGTACACACGACGATATTGTTGTGAGAATTCAAAGAAAGTATGCTGAGGCAAATATCGCCGTGTCAGCAAGGTGCATACGAGGATATCATTGTTAGAAATCAAGAAGAATCAGCTAAGTCATATATCATCGTGTCAACAAGGTACACACAATTATATTATTGTGAGGACTCAAGAAGAACCAGCTATGTCATATATCGTCGAGATATTGTTCATATTGTCGAAACAGACCAAGATTTTTCAAAACACGCTGTCTGCATTTAATGTCATCGTCTAAGGGACCAATCAGCAGATGCCATTATGGAATGGACTTCTGACAATCAAGAGACCTTGCAATAGACGTTAGACATCCTTGGCATATATAATGATAAGATGTTTGTCCTAAAAAGACACAGAACTAATGAATCAAAAGATTGTAACGGCCATAAGTACAGCTGAAGGAACATTCTCGAGAACAAACTTCCTGCGCTCTCAGCTCTCAAAGGTTCAGTCAGGCACCTTCGACTAATAAGTATTGTTCCAGATTGAATAGGAGGAACAAATAGAAGCTACTATGCATCAGTTTATAGTTCTTCAAAGCCTTCTCTTCAAATCCAAAGGTCGTCTGTTTGAGGCCTCAAAAGACCTCCAAGCTATTTCAATTCCTTACTTTGTGGAGTGTTTTTCTATGTTGTAAACTTTTTTATATTCTCCATTGTTGGTTATAGAATGATCACCTAAGGGGGGGGGGGGGGGGGGGGGGGGGGGGGGGGGGGGGGGTTAGGTGATTTTGGCTATTTTTAAAAATTCTTGTCTGAGATGTATATAATGTAAGCACAGCAAAGAACGATCACACAGAAAGTCTCAGCACACAACACAAGATGTATAGAGGTTCCTCAAGACAGGGTGTCTTGAGTAGCCCTCTTTCCCTCTGCGCTTACATAGCACTGTGCTAGGCTCGGCAAACTTCACCAATGTCTCCGGCCCGCAAGCCTTATAACTCGAACTGCAAGTCCCTGCAGCCTAGGCCCTCAAGCTTCTTCACTGCACCCGAGCCTGCAAGCTCGACACTCAGGCCCTCAAGCCCTACACAACATAGACCCGCAAGTATTGCCTCCTGGACCCACAAGTCCCTGCAGCCTAGGCCCGCAAGCTCCTTCACTGCACCCGAGTCTGCAAGCTCAACACGTTTGGACCCGCAAGTCCCTGCAGCCTAGGCCCGCAAGCGCCTTCACTGCACCCAAGCCCGCAAGCTCGACATGTTTGGACCCGCAAGTCCTCTACCCTAGCCCCCAAGCCTCACAAATCTCAAGCCCTCAAGCTCGACACTTAGATCTAAAACTAGATCATACAAATTTGGCCCACAAGCCTTACAAATAAAGATATTCTTCTGCCTGATGGAGATCAGATACTTGTCTTGAAGAAGATGCCTCTGAGTTGAAGCTTGAAAGCACAGATCTTCTTCAAGCCTTCCTTCTATCTGGAACTCTCCTTATCAATCAATGAAGCTAGACTGATTCTTTTTGAATAAAGGATGAAGATCGACTTCTTATCTGTTCTTGTTTTTTCTTTTCGCCGCTTTTACTATTCTGTTGAGAAATGTTTAGCCGGATTCTTTTAGTTCCAGGATTCGAGAGAGTTAATTTTAGGGCATTCACTATTCCCTTTTATAGGATTGAGAAGCTGCTTAACGATCTCCTGTGATGTCCTACTCTGATAGACGCCCATACCTTAAGAGCACACGCTGATTGGACAATCAGGCGGCGAAATTAAATGCTGACAGTGCGTTTGGCATTTTGGAATCTGTCTCGACGATGTTTCCATGGTTACGACGACATGGAAAATATCTCGATGACAGGACTTGTCGTTGTCCTGGACTTGGATAGATCTTCAAGTCTCCTTCCCTCTTCTACAGATATAGATATCTCGACGACACAGGACATCCCTTCTACATTTGCACTTAAGATGACATGAAGTCATCTAACTGATGTTGACGTAAACTTCTTGATGGCTTGATATCATTGTGACCACCTTATCTTATCGACGACATAGTCGATATTATGTCGACATTCAATTCTTCAGCAACTGCTAGTCTTTGTTCGATATTCCGTAGTATTCTCGACGACAGTCCTTCTTTACGACGATATCGTTGACATCAATCTTACTTAGCCTTTTCAATGACAAGGCTTCTTTACGACGATACCTGTCTTGTTCAGCCTTATCGATGACATGCCTCTTTTATGACGATATCTGTTCTTTCTTAGCCTTATCGACGTCAAGGCTTCTTTTCGATGATATTCATCAGTTCGGCATTCTATGAACTTGTCATTTACTGAGATGAAAAAGCTAAGAAGATAATTAAATACATAGTGAAGTTCTCTTGAATTGGTGACTTCTCCAAATCAGGAATCATGAGGGCAAGATTCCCAACAATCTCCCCCTATTTGAAGAAGTCAGAACCATACTTCAAAATTACTTACACTTATTACTAAAATGTGAGATTATGCATTAGATGTTAACACAGTTACCATTCCCTTAGCTTTTGCATCTTCTTGAGCTAGTAGCTCCCCCTTGATGTGTTGCATCTTCTTCTTTACTCCCCCTTGACATATGCATCTTCACTTCTCTTTTCCCAGGTTATTCTTTTCTCCCCCTTTCTGACTTTTTCATTATAGGCCTTGCAGATGTTGTTTGTCGACGATCCTTCTGTTATCGTCGTGAAAGAGGTTTATGTCGTTGAGATAATAGTTTGTATCGTCGTGACCATTGTTCGATATTTTGTCTGACTTTGGCATTTGGTAGGCTTTTATTACCAGATTGTTTCAGCACTTGTCCTGTAAGTACTTCTTACTATCATATGTATGGAGATTAGTGATCAGTAAGTTGAAAATTACTCTAAGTTTAACATCCCCAATTGGAATTTGAAGAAGTTAAACTTAGCTTCATCTAGGGGCTTTGTGAATATATCGGCCACTTGTTTGTCTATGGGAACAAACTCAAGGATGATATCTTCATTCTCCATATGCTCCCTGATGAAGTGATACCTGATCTCAATGTGCTTAGTCATGCTGTGTGAGACAGGGTTCTTTGCTATTGAGATTGCACTGGAAGAGTCACAAAATAGTGGTGTTTTGGTCATCTTTAGATTATAGTCTTCAAGGTGATGTTGAATCCATAGGAGTTGAGCACAACAACTCCCAGCAGAAATATATTTTGATTTTGCTGTGGAGATTGCTACACTTGTCTTCTTCTTACTGCTCCAAGAGATCAGTTTTCCTCCAAGGAATTGGCATGTCCCTAAGGTACTTTTCCTATTTTCTTTGCATCTTGCATAATCTGCATCTGAGTAGCCTGTCAGTTCACACCCATTATTCCTAGGGTACCATATGCTAAGATTTGATGTGCCCTTCAGGTATCTTAGGATTCTCTTTACAGAGACATGATGAGATTCCTTAGGGTTCGCCTGATATCTAGCACAGACACATGTGACAAACATTATGTTAGGCCTACTTGCAGTTAGGTATAGCAAAGATCCAATCAAGCATCTGTATTTGGTTTCATCAAAGGGTACTCTTCTCATCCTTGTCTAGAGACACATTGTTTCCCATTGGAGTCTTCATAGAGGAAGCACTCTCCAATCCAAAATTCTTGACTAGCTCTCTAGTGAACTCGGTCTGAGAGATGAATATACCATCTTCAGATTGTTTGGTCCTAGGAAGTATTTGAGCTCACCCATGCTGCTCATCTCAAACTTTCCCTGCATCAAGCTGACAAACTTTTTGCAGAGATTGTTGTCTGTAGAGCCAATGATAATGTCATCTACATAGATCTGCACTAGCAAAATCTTCCCCTTAACTTCCCTTAGGAACAAAGTCTTATCAATCATTCCCCTTGAGAATTTATTCTCTATGAGAAAGCTTGACAGAGTCTCATACTAAGCTCTAGGTGCCTTCTTTAAGCCATATAGGGCTTTCTTAAGAAAATACACATAGTCAGGATAAGTTGAATCAATAAAACCTGAAGGCTGATCTACATAGACTTCTTCTTTGAGGTCACCATTTAGAAAGGATGACTTCACATCCATCTGATAAACTTTGAATCCTTGGTAGGCAACATAGGCTAAGAATAGTCTGATGGCTTCCAGTCTGGCTACAGGGGCAAAGGTCTGATCAAAGTCAATCCCCTCTTACTGACTGTAGCCCTTTGCCACTAGCCTTGCTTTATTCTTAGTGATGATTCCATTTTCATCTAGTTTTTTTCTGTAGACCCACTTAGTTCCTATAATATTCTATCCTTGGGGTCTTGGAACCAGCTTCCAAACTTTGCTTCTCTTAAATTGGTTCAGCTCCTCCTACATTGCTGCAATCCAAAATGGATCCTGATTTGCTTCCTCAAATTTCTTGGGTCTAATTTGAGAAAGAAAACTCAGGTACACTGCTTCATTTACAGCTCTACTCCTTGTCAGCACTCCTTGGTTGACATCTCCTATTATTTGCTCTTGAGGATGATCTCTCATTTGTCATAAGGCAACTGGCAGTATTCTGGGGACTTCTACTGTGGCAGGTTCTTCAGGTTGCATTTCTTTTCCTGCTTTTGAGCCTTCTACAGCCTCTTCTTCAATTTCCACAATTGCTGAATGTTTGTTATCTTTGGTTGAGTTCTCAGCCTTGTCTTCAATAGATAATTTCTCCATTTTCTCTGTTGTACCTGCATTCACTAGAGAACTAGACCAGCCTTTATGTAAAGGGCTAGTCTCATCAAATACAACATGTATAGATTCTTCCACTGCTTGGGTATTGATGTTGTATACCCTATAAGACTTGCTATAGGAACTATAGCCAACAAAAATACCCTCACTGCTTTTCTCAGCAAACTTGGTTAGCTTGGCTTTCCAATTTAAGGACATAACATTTACTACCAAAGATCCTGAAGTGGGATAAGGTATGTTTTATGCCTTTCATCAGTTAATAAGGAGTCTTCTTGTGGTCTTTGATGATGGAGGCCCTGTTTACCATATGACAAGCAGTATTGACAGCCTCTGCCCAGAAATATTCTGGTAGAGAGGAGTCACTTAGCATTGTCCTACTTGCCTATATCAAGGTTCTATTTTTCCTTTCTGCAACCCCATTTTGTTGAGGAGTTCTAGGGGAGGAAAATTCTTGAGAGATACCTAGTTCTTGACAGAATTCTATCATGGCCCCTGACTGAAATTTTGTGCCATGGTCACTTCTGAATTTGACCACAGTATAGTTCATTTCATTCTGGATCTGCCTGACAAAGTTCTTCAAGATATCTAAGGTATCTGACTTCCTTTTAGGAAGAACACCCAAGTGAACCTTGAGTAATCATTAACTATTACAAGGGTGTAAGCCATCCCTCCTAAGTTGAGAACTGACATAGGACCAAACAAATCCATGTGCAATAGAAATAAGCAACTAGAGGAATTCTTGTCAGAAATGCTTTTAAAGTTGGTCCTTGTCTGCTTCCCAAGTTGGCAAGCTTGACAGAGACCTTCCTTGATGCACTTAATATTAGGTCCATTTCTAACTATGTCCTGTGACAAAAGCTTGCTTATAGTCTTATAGTTAATGTGTGCATGCCTCTTGTACCATTATACATATAGAGCCTCTTTGTCATTAGCCACAAGGCATACATGCATGGAAGAATTTTAATTAAAGAAATTTAAGCTGTAAATAGTACCACTCCTAGTGCCAGTTAAGGTAGCCACAGAATCTAAGGATTTCTTAATCAAGCACTTATCCTTGTGGAAGATGATAACAAAACCTAGATCACAAAGCTGGCTTATGCTTATGAGATTATATTTCAATCCCTCAACATAAGCTACCTTTGTGATGGTAACTAGCCATTAGAAATATTACCATAACCTTTAGTCACCCCCTTCTCTGAACCTACAAAAATTACTGTTGGTCCTTTCACCACAGGGGTGAAACTTCTTTGATACTTCCTGACTCCAGTCATATGCCTGGAGCAGCCACTGTCCAAATACCATATTGGAGACTGGTTCGCATTTGGACATACCTGCATGAAAAGTTAATTACCCTTAGGCACCCAATTTGTATTGGGTCCTTGGTTCCTACTTGGAAGATAAAATTGAATGCCACACCACTGAGTGTTCTGCACTCACTTTGCATTGGGTCCTGTTGGGTTGAACCAATAGTCTAGGTTAAAGTGGCCTACTTTCCCATAGCACCAGCATTCTTACCTGTTATACGTTCTCTTCTGCCTCACCTTTTGAGTGGGATGAGAGTGTTGGTGAGCAGGAGAGATGATAATTGCCCTAACAGGTCCTGGGTGAACCTTACAAGTGTGAGAGTGGAGTGGAGCTGGTCTCACTACTTGTTGGTTTACCTTCTTGGGAATAGGCTTTGCGGAAGCAGTCTTTCCCTTACTCTTCATTGATGTTGCTGTAGGTCCATGGGCAGAAGGACCTGATACTAACACCTTCTTAAGAGAAGATTGAACTTCAGAACCTTTGTCCTTGACAGTCTCCTGATTGAATCCTATACCAGCTCTGAATGATCCATAGAAGGTATCATTAATGGGAAAGACTGTCTTGGGCATAGAGAAGCTTGCAGCAAGTTTATTTTCAGCCAACAGCATCTCCTCAAGGTCCTTAATGAACTTGTTCTTCTGACCTAATTCAACATTCTTAAGCCTTGTGACTTCCTTGAATCTGTCCACTTCTTTGCTCATGGTAGCCAGCTTTTCAGCTATTTCCTTGAGCTCAGACTGGACAGACTTCAAGGAATCTAACTCCTTTGTCTGGATTTTGAGGAGTTTCTTACTGTTCTTGAAAGCTTTCCATAAAGCTTTATACGGCTTTATCAGGTCAGATTCAATTTCATATTGGGACCTTGAGGGCAAGCTGTTGGCAGCAGACACACTTTCATTATCATGCAAGGAGTCTGTTATTGATTCAGAATCAGATGCAGATAGATGAGCTTTAATGGGTACCTTTCCAGGAGATATATCATCCTAGTCGTCTTCCTTTATGGCCATTAGGCCAATCAGAGCCTCTTCCTCATTGTCTGAGGAACTTGAATCAGAAACACTTAGAGTTCTGATTTTCTTTGCTATAAACCCTTTTTCAGGTTTCTTCTTGTCCCTTGATCTTCTCTTATCTTCATACTTCTTTGATTCCCTTCTCTTGGAAGAGCAAGTAGCAGCTATATGACCTGTCTTATTACAGGAGTAGCAAACAATGTTAACAAAATCAAAATTTCCAAGTTTTGATTTATACCTGTCCTCTCTTGAGGATTTAGACCTGTCATATTTATCAGATCTTCTTGAGCTTGGGAGGTGGGTCTATAGTTGTCTCTTCTCCTTCTGGTAATCATCCTCTTGAACTGTTTAGAGAGGAGAACCATCTCTCTGTACGTAATGACCTGTCTTCTTGAGCTTGAGGGGTTAAGTGATTTTGGCTGTTTTTAAATATTCTTGTCTGAGATGTATATAATGTACGCACAGCAAAGAACGATCACACTGAAAGTCTCAGCACAACTCACAAGATGTGTAGAGGTTCCTCAAGATAGGGTGTCTTGAGTAGTCCTCTTTCCCTCTGCGCCTACCTAGCAGTGTGTTAGGCTCGAAAAACTCCGCCAATGTCTCCGGCCCGCAAGCCTTACAACTCGGACCAGCAAATCCCTGCAGCCTAAGCCCGCAAGCCCCTTCACTGCACTTGAGCCCGCAAGCTCGACACTCAGGCCCTCAAGGCCTACATAGCACAAACCTACAAGTCTTGCCTCTTGGACCCGCAATCCCCTGCAGCCTAGGCCCGCAAGGCCTTTCACTGCACCCGAGCCCGCAAGATCGACATGTTTGGATCCACAAGTCCCTGCAGCCTAGGCCCGCAAGCCCCTTCACTGCACCTGAGCCCGCAAGCTCAACAAGTTTGGACCCGCAAGTCCTCTGCCCTAGCCCTCAAGCCTTATAGATCTCAAGCCCTCAAGATCGACACTTAGATCTGAAACCAGATCTTACAGATTTGGCCCGCAAGCCTTACAAATAAAGATATACAAATTTTGTTCTTCTGCTTGATGGAGATCGACTACTTGTCTTGAAGAAGACGCCTCTGAGTTGAAGCTTGAAAGCACAGATCTTCTTCAAGCCTTCCTTCTATCTGGAACTCTCCTTATCAGTCGATGAAGCTAGACTGATTCTTTCTGATCAAAGGATGAAGATCGACTTGTTCTTGTTAAAAAACTTGAGGTCCGGAGTTGAAGTAAAAATGCGGAACACTTCACAAACTTTCCACAAGTATAGCAACACAATGACAATGGGAAGACCGAATAGTGATATGGTATTAACTCTCTTTACAATTCGAGGTATACATGGCGAGACATGATTCATAAGAATCACGGAGGAGAGAAGCACAAAACACAAAAAACTACAAGTTGCCTGCGACTTGACAACCAGAGATCGCCAGATCGCGTGAACAGAGAAGCCGTGCGGTTAACCCCTGAGACCGCGCCTAATAGACCGCAATCACAAACCGCTCGACCTGCTGCTTTATTCAACTACTGAAAGATAAACTGTTCGCACTTTTTGATCGCCCAGACCACACGGTCTTAAGATCATAGAAGAACCCACGAACACTTGACAAAGAAATTGCTTCCTGCTGCAGACCACAACTCAAGATCGCCTGATCGCTTAAGACCGCCTGATCAACTGAGTCTGCTGCACAGTCCAAGAACACCTAAACACAGTCCGCCCGGATGGGTTTATTCAAAGCTGGAAGAAGGGAGAATGCTGGAAGAAGGGAGAATGTTGGCCGCAAACTGCTAGTCGCTAACCTGCAAACAAACAAACCGGTCAGAAAAAATCTCAGACCGCGCGACCTCGAATTGAGACCGGCAAAATCATTGCAACTTTGGTTCTTCCAGTTCTTCGTTATTAATGACGGGCCCTGCACCCCTATTTATAGGCAAGTAGATGGATGTCATCACCACACAAACCGGGATACAATAACTGCCCATCAGATCCCAAGCGGTCTTACAAGACAGACCGCCCGAGCTCAGTAAGGCTAACAGCTCCCTTATTTGACCACCGGTTATATACAAACCTCCTGGTCACTGCAGTCACCAAAACAGACCGCCCAGTTTTTATTGAAAAAGCAAAGAACTTCTTCAGTAACCTAGACCGACAAGAACAAGATGTCAGACCGCCCGGTCACTGCAAGAAGACAAACCTACTTGAACATCTAGCCTACTTGAACAAGTCGCCAGAACAACCCGCGCAAGCCGCCTGGACACTTTGCGGTCTCCCAGATCAGACCGCCCAATACAGATTTCCCGAGACAGAACCAGCAGAGCACCAATGCAGATCGCGCGGTCTCTGCGTTCTCCAATCTGCAGAACGCCCAGCACCATTCCACTTCCACTTCAAAAATTTAACACTCCCCCTTGAAGTAGGAAGTGGAAGTCAGCCCAAGCAAACTTCGCAACCGACCAAATGGTCCCTTCGACAGTGGATTAGTAAATATGTCAGCAACATTCTCCTTACTCTGCACATGCTCCACAGTCAGAGATCCCTCCAACACCTTCTCACGAATGAAATGGTGATGAATCTCTATGTGCTTCATACGCGCGTGACAAATTTGTTTGTTCACTAGTTTGAGATCACTCTCATTGTCTCCACGTAGTAGAGTTGGACCTCACACCTCCCTATGAATGTCCTCCACAAGCCTCCTAAGACAAATGGCATCCTGAGCCGCCAAAGCCGAAGCTTTGCACTCCACTTCTGTGGTAGAGACAGACACATAATCATGTTTTTTGCTGCACCATGATATAGCTGTACAACCTGTCATAAAGACATATCTAGACGTCGATCTCTGATCATCTGAATCTCCTCCATAATCAGCATCCATGTACCCGTGCAAGCAAAAGCCAGAATCTCTTCCGTAGAAGAGACCCAAATCCGAGGTGGATTTGACATACTTAAAGATACTCCTAGCCGCCACAAGATGAGGTTTCCAAGGCTCTGCCATAAACCGACTCAACCTGCCAACTGCATAAGCAATATCTGGCCTCGTGATCGTCAAGTATATCAGACTTCCAACCAAAACCCAGAACACCAAAGGATCGGTAAGAACCTTCCCTTCATCTCGTCGAAGATGAACTCCAACCTCCAGTGGAGTAGAGCTGCTCTTCCCCCTTCCATGCCGAACCTCTTCATGATTCGATCCGCATAGCCTTTTTGGGAAACAAGCATACCACTCTCTTTCCTCTCCACTTCGAGCCCAAGGGAATGGTGGAGCTCACCCAAATCCTTCATCTCAAATCTGATAGCTAGCTCAGCATGAAGCCTAGCTACCTCCATTTCAGAATTCCCCGTGACGATCATATCATCAACGTATAGCAGCACCAAGACCTGAAGCTCCCCTGTCTTCTTTACGAATAAGCTTGAATCTGAATCAGAAGCAAAGTATCCGCAGAACTGGAGGTATTCTGTGATCTTCCCATACCATGCCCGAGGCACTTGCCTCAAGACATAAAGAGCCTTCTTGAGCTTGCAAACATATCTTGGGTGCTCTTCGGATATAGAACCAGGTGGCTGATCCATTAAGATATCCTTGTCAATCTCGCCATATAAGAAAGAGTTCTTCACGTCGAGTTACCAAATATTCCACCCTTGGCAAGCTGCCAATGCGATCACCACCCAGACCGAAGTCATCTTGGCAACGGGGCTAAACGTCTCTTCATAATCCTCCCCATACTTCTGAGAGAAACCTCGAGCTACAAGGCGAGCCTTGTACCGCTCAATACTTCCATCAGCCTTCTTCTTCAGTTTGAAAACCCACTTGCAAGTCACTGGAGTAACTCCCTCAACCTTAGGCACCAAGTGTTGGATTGGTAGGCGCCCTTAGAGGGGGGGGGGGTGAATAAGGGTTTTAAAAACTTTTGTGATATTTTTAAATAGCTTTGAAAAAGCTTTGATTATTAAACTAGAGAATATCAAGACAAATCAAGTGAAGTAAAAGTAAAGAAATGATTTTATTAACTTGAGAAGCATGATTACAAAACTTAATCTCTTATCGAAGCTAGAAATCAAAGCTAATAAAAAGACTCTTTTTGTTTTCTATACCGACTCGTATCCCCACGAACCGGTTGGCTTTAGTCGATCCTTCCCCGGATACGGCCTCAAGCCGCTCTAGCCAACCCTTCCCGGATATGGCCTCGAGCACCCCCTAGACCTACACCCGAGACCTAGTCGCCAACACGAGACAAATTTCAGCCCTAAGTCCTACCCAGACCTAGTCGCCAACACAAGGCGAATTCACTAACGATTACAAGAATAAAGATGTGAATATAAAAACATCAATAATAAAAACTCCCTCTAAGAACTTCTGAAGTTGGAGATGTTGGGCCGCTGTAGTATAAGCATTGTTGAAGCGGTCGCCTGTCGGATGAAGCGTGAAGAAGTCCTCCTTCAGAAATTCTCTCTAAGCTTTTGGTGGGAGTATCTCTCTGAACCTTCCTCTATATGATGTTGCATGAAGCTCTGGAGTTAAGGGTTATGGAAGTATGAGGAAGACGGAGCCAATGGGTCCATTTTATAGCCTTAGCGCTAGCGCCTGCGCTAGCGCTACCGCCGGCGCTATCCCATATTAGGACATGTTTTGTGCGGCAGAATCTTCAATCCGAGGAAATAATTCCTCCTTGCCAACTGTGTGCGTCGCTACCTCCTGCGCTATCGGCTACCGCCAGCGCTATCCCATATTAGGACACATTCTGCGCGGAAGAATCTTCAATCCAAGGAAACAATTCCTCCTTGCCAACTGTGTGCGTCGCTAACGCCTGCACTATCGGCTACCTCCAGGCGCTATCTCCTTTCATATGTGCTCCCAGAATTGCGCTATCATCGCTAGCGCCAGGCGCTAAGTGCTACCGCCGGCGCTAGTGGGAGTCTTGGAATTTCTGGCTCAAAATTTGGGGCAACTATCCTTAAGTCATGTGGACTTTGATTTCCTGCACACTTAAACACACAAGATCAAATACACATAGGATTTGTTATTCTCAAACCTAGGAGATGCGGAAGACCATGTTCCAACAAAATCCCCCTTTTGATAATAACAAATCCATTAATGATAAATCAGAGCATTAATAAATAAGCATGATGAAACCATATTTGTGTGTGTAAGAGTGATGACTTAGGATAATTATATATTTTAGCATTTAGAATTGCTCCCCCTAAATGCATGCTCCCCCTAAGTGAATGCTCTCCTAATATGTAAGCTATCATCTTAATTAAGCATTATAGTTTGATAGTATATTAATATTTATCATGTTAGTTCTCCCCCTTTTGTTATTAGCAAAAGCGGGTAAGGAGACATCACTAAAAAGTTGCGAAGAAGATAAAAGCATGATTGAGCTTGTAGAGAAGGAAATGATAAGGAGTTTTAGAATACTTTTTATTTAAAAAGATCAGAGTTTGAGTATTATAACATTTTCATAAATCAGAGTTTGTAGTATAACCAAAATATAATGATTTCCAAGTAACTAAACTACCCAGACAATCTGTATACACCCTAGCCTCGTACTAAGTGATGGATGGGCATGAGGAGTTGCATACATGCCGTAGGTTGGGGTGTTAGTCCCATATGCAAACACTAGACACAACTCAACCTAGCACTCTTTTCCCCTAGTGCCTCGTAAGGCCCCACTGGAACCCTCCCCGGTTAAGGACAAGACATGACTAGAGATAAAGGTTATCTAATGTCTACAACCCTACGCCCTCGCTATGGTGAGAAATGAAGTCATGGATAATAATTATTGGAAACATTTATGTTCTTTAAATCTGATGACATAGCCTATGGATTTATATTTTTATTTGAATTTATGAAAACACTCACATAGCTATTTTGAAATCCATTCATAAATCAGAATTTTAGCATTACAATATTTTCATAGAAATAAATCAGAGTTTTTAGCAAAAAAGAAAATATTCATGTGTAGAGTAACCAATATAAAATCTACCAAGCAAGTCTACCATTTGTTGATAGAAAGGAATTTAGGTATTTGAGACTTTGATATAAGCATGAGAGCGCAAGGTAGAAATATATGGTGATGATGCGGAAGACTTATAGAAATACAAGAAACATCTTATTGTAATGATGATCCATAAAAATATATATGAGTTAAATTTCATAAAGAAGATGTTTTTGTGAATCATTATTCAATTAAAATCTTCAATAATGTAACCAAGCATGAAATAATGTTATCAAGAAAGGATTTCTACAATGTTATTGTAATTCATAATTTCAAATCATACCAAACATTGTAGAAAGCATGCTAGGTTATCTAGTGCATTTCATAAGTAAGGAGTAGTGTAGAATTAGCATTACGATCCAATACTCATGAGAAGAAGTGTTATGGAAGATAATAATGTGCACATAAGTGTATTTTTGAGTAGAGTAAACAAATGTTTTAATCAAAAATACAAGTAATATGTAAAGTAAGAGTACAATAAAACACAAATAATTTTACTTCCACGCACTTCAATGCATAAACAAAAATGTACAACTACCAAGGTGTTTTGCACACACAATGCTCATTAAGACTTATTAGGGTGCAAAGTAGTGCTTGGGGGATCACATAATTTTATTCTTCAATATTATTTTTTTTATTGTGATCCGGTGTACTTAAGAATAAGTGATTTTTATTTTGAAAGAAAGTTATGGTTTGCACAAGATACTTTACTATTCTTTCCAAGGTGCTCAACCTCACAACGCTTATTAAGACTTATCAGGAGGTTCAAGTAGTGCTTGGTGGAGTTATCTTTGTCACTTTATTTTATGATTTTTGTTTTGTACAAAGTTCTCTGAATACACTTGTTTTGCAAACCAATATAATTTATGAAAAAGATAACCACTTTTCTTAACTTTTAAAAGTGCAAATAAAGGTTGTATAGGTAAGATACTTGTGCAATTTTAATTCATTGTACTAATACAAAACATACACAAGCATTCTTAGATTAAGCACATATGTAGACAATGCCAAAATAAGTGAGTGAATAAAGATCATTATCAAACATAAATCATTTACTCATACTTAGAGGCATGCTAAGCGTAGTTCTACACAACTTTTACAATATAATTGATGCACATATTAATAGATATATCAAAGCATGATGAAAGCAATGTTCAAAGTAGTTTGAAAAGATAAATTGCAACATTGTAGAAGTTCTAAATAGTAGATTAGATCATGCTTGATTTTCACAGAAAAGTCCATACAGTATTTTTGATATTTTTGCGAAATAATTTTAATTTATAGTTTGAACTCTTATAATTTGATCTTGGACTTCCCGAGGTCTACCCTGTGAGAGGTTCGCCCGGTACTAGTGATGTGATGGGATGATAGCCCAAATCACCCTTTCGCAAGATACATGTAAATAGAAAAGTTAAGTTCAAAATAATAATTTTTGATACTTGTTTTTTGTATGTTTTATATTCTTGTAATTGATTTTTGCTTTTAGAAATTTAAACAAATGACAAAAAAAAGGCAAAATTTTTTTTTTGTAATTTGGCTTTTATATTTTTGTATTTGATTTTTCAAAAATGTAATAAAAGCAAAAGTGCAGAAATGAATAGTACACATAGATTAAAATATTTTTAGAGATTTTTCAAAATTTTAAAAATACAAAAAAACACATAGGTGCGCTAGCGCCGGCGTTAGCACTAGCGCGGGAAACAGTACACGATTTTTGATGATTTTGAAATTTTTGTTTGTTGATCTTGATTAAGTGTCCAAACAGTAGTTTCATGCTGAAATTTCAGAATTTTAGGAGATGTCTATATAGTGCAAATTGAATGAAACATTAGCGATTTTGTATATGACTTTACCAAATAAATTTTGCAAGTGATATATTTTATTATATCTCCATTTTAATATTTTTAAGGCTTATATTTATCAAAATGTAGTTTGGAAAAGATAGGAAATGTAAGCACGAGAAGACATGAATGAACAAATCTAATATGCATGATTTTAGTGATAATGTTCATGCATGAGAATATCATGGATAAGCCCCAAATGAGAATACCCAGCCTGTATATCTTGGTAAACATATAAAGGCATACATAGACACAAATATTCTTTAGGCGACAATGTTAGTATGATAAGTTTGAGATTAACGTTATACCAAGGTTTGATAGTGTTTTAACTTATAGACCTAGAATGGAGTGACGATTCTATTTGATTTGATATCAAGATGATTCAAAAGTCTAAACTCGAAATAAATCACAATATACACCAACCATTATAATATCAATTGTCATTAGTTAATATATCAATTATAATTCACATAAATGTGATAGAAATAATTATTTTTAGAAGACTTTTGATAAGACTTATGATGTTAGAGAATTTTAGCAAAGGACATCAATAGATCATTGTGGTGTTTGTGAATTCAATATTCATTAAGAGGGTAAATTCTTTCAATACATTTCAGTGATTTTCTTTTTAACTAATTAAGAATTTTGAATATATATATATGTGATTTTTGATAGGTGAACAATAGTGATGGTTTAGATCATGTTTGACATTAAGGAGTGAACACAATATAATTTTTTTGTTGCGAACAAAGATAAACATATTGAAAGTTGAACTTTTATTTAGATCTTGAATTTTTTTTTAGATCATGTTATTTCACTAAACCACTTGTTGGTGAAGGCTAAAACTCTTAATAGCCTAATAACTAGATTTAATTTGAAATATCTTATAGCAAATTTAGAGTTTGATTCATATGGATAATATAAGATATTTAGAGGCAATGAATATAAGAATAAAAGATAGGTCATCAAAATAAAATATGATTTAGAATTTTGATCAATTTGATTTTATAACATATTAAGCTTTTAAGAGATAAAATCATATTTTTAATACTGTATAGGATGACCATGACATGATAGATCAAAAGAAATAAGAAAACAAGAAAAAATAAATGACATGAAAGCATATCATGAAGTAGAACTTTGTAAATTTCATTTTGAAAGGATTCTACTTCATGCAATTGATGATACCTAATGAATAAGAGTTTTAGGTATCCAAAGGGGACCATGTGGGATGGTTCCTTTGGGTACCCAAATATAGCGAGATAGCTTTTGGGGAGACAAGTATGAATGGACCATTTCAAGTGGAGTTAATGTTTCATCTTTAATTTTGGGTCTCCACTCATACTTAGGTTTAATATTATACTTTTGCATTAAATTTCCATATTCATTAAACTTAGACTTAAAATAATGATGACATTTGAAATCATTTTTCATAGGAAATTTTTGCATATTTGATTTTACTTTAGGAGATACATAATTTTGTAAATAATGGTGATTTTGATTTAGATTAACAAATCCTTTATGTTCCTTACTCCCATTATTAAACTTAGTTAAGATGTTCATATTCAACTTGTTTTTAGATATAGTTTGATATTGTGAATTTGTATTTACAATTTTCATAAGCAAGTTGATTTTAATTTTAATTCATCATTCTTGATCTTTAAATTATGTCTAGCTTTATTATAAGCGATTGTGCTATTTTTAAGAGTGGAAACAATTGAATCAATATGATCTTGATAGTTGTTTCTATATTCATCAAATGTTTCGTCCATCTCTTTAATTTCAATTTTATATTCTTTACACTTAGCACAATCATTTATCAAAGATGAATTTTCTAAACATAATTTTTCATTATGTTCTTTTAAACAAATAATTTCTTTTTCAAGTTCCTTAAGTTTTTCCTTAATATTTTCATAATCAAAACAAGTTTTTGTGTTTTCAAGTGAAGGACAAGATGGTGAAACCACATCATAATTTGATTCTAAATTAACATTAGCTTTTAATCTCTTATTTTCAAACTGTAAGTTTTTAATAGTGATTTTCAATTTCTTGATCTTACGTTTTCAGTTTTTAGTATATTGAAACTAGAAATGGAAGTTATCACACAAGAAGAGGATTTTGACTTTCTTACAGCGCTTTTGGTAGAGGCAAAATGTGTGCATGAAGTTCCTTCGTTATCTTTTGGGCCTTCCTCCATCATAGATGTATCTTCTTTTTCTTTTGATGTATTGTTCTCTTTTTCCATGTTTGTTTTCATGATTTCCATGGCTTTGCAATGAGAGAGATCATCTTGAATAGTAGTGGATGCTTGTATATTCTTCTCCTCCTGTGTTTGATCTATACCTGCGAGAGGAAAATCATACATTTCTTCAAGAAATTGCCAAACTTTGTATGCACTAGAAAAGCAATATATTAATTTGAAAATTTCATTTGATAGAGCACAAAATAAATAATGTTTGGCTTTTGCATTTAGTTGACGTTCTTTTTTATTTAATTCATCCGCAGGTCTGCAATGGCTAAATTCCATACTTCTATATCTAATGTCTTAATAAATTTTTCAATTAAAATTTTTCATCCTTTATAATTTCTCCCTTCGAATAAAGGTGGTTTAGGAGATTTTTCTTCTTCATAAAAATTTACCCCACTAGTAGAAGTGAGATCATGAGACGTCACTATTCTCGGTTGTTAAGCCGATTTGAAATAACCTGGCTCTGATACCACTTGTTGGATCGGTAGGCGCCCTTAGAGGGGGTGAATAAGGGTTTTAAAAACTTTAGTGATATTTTTAAATAACTTTGAAAAAGCTTTGATTATTAAACTAGAGAAGATCAAGATAAATCAAGTGAAGTAAAAGTATAGACATGATTTTATTAACTTGAGAAGCATAATTACAAAACTTGATCACTTATGGAAGCTAGAAATCAAAGCTAATAAAAAGACTCTTTTTGTTTTCTATACCGACTCGTATCCCCACGAACCGGTTGGCTTTAGCCGATCCTTCCCCGGATACGACCTCAAGCCGCTCTAGCCAACCCTTCCCGGATATGGCCTCGAGCACCCGCTAGACCTACACCCGAGACCTAGTCGCCAACTCGAGGCGAATTTCAGCCCTAAGTCCTACCCAGACCTAGTCGCCAACACGAGGCGAATTCACTAACGATTACAAGAATAAAGATGTGAATATAAAAACATTAATAATAAAAACTCCCTCTAAGAACTTCTGAAGTTGGATACGTTGGACCGCTATAGTATAAGCATTGTTGAAGCGGTCGCCGGTCGGATGAAGCGTGAAGAAGTCCTCCTTCAGAAATTCTCTCGATGCTTTTGGTGGGAGTATCTCTCTGAACCTTCCTCTATATGCTGTGGCATGAAGCTCTGGAGTTTAGGGTTATGGAAGTCTGAGGAAGACGGAGCCAATGGGTCCTTTTTATAGCCTCAGCGCTAGCGCCTGCGCTAGCGCTACCACCAGCGCTATCCCATATTAGGACATGTTTTGCGCGGCAGAATCTTCAATCTGAGGAAACAATTCCTCCTTTCCAACTGTGTGCGTCGCTACCGCCTGCGCTATCGGCTACCGCCATCACTATCCCATATTAGGACACATTCTGCGCGGCAGAATCTTCAATCCGAGGAAACAATTCCTCCTTGCCAACTGTGTGCGTCGCTACCGCCTGCGCTATCGGCTACCGACAGGCGCTATGTCCTTCCATATGTGCTCCCAGAATTGCGCTATCATCACTAGCGCCAGGCGCTAAGTGCTACCGCCGGCGCTAGTGGGAGTCTTGGAATTTCTAGCTCAAAATTGGGGGCAACCATCCTTGAGTCATGTGGACTTTGATTTCCTGCACACTTAAACACACAAGATCAAATACACATAGGATTTGTTATTCTCAAACCTAGGAGATGCGGAAGACCATGTTCAAACACCAAGTCCCAAGTCTTATTCTTCCTGAGGGCAGTCATATCTTCATCCATGGCTCCTTCCCACTCCTTGACTCCAACGACATTTTCAAAATAAGATGGCTCTCACTCATCCAGGGGACCTGCGAAGAATCATGAGACAAGTTCACCAAGTTTCCGCCCGTATACCGATCTAGCGGAATAATGGTCCTCTTGGACCTCCTTAGAGCTTGACTCTGAACCACCTCTTCCTCTGCAGATTCTGGACTAGCTCTCCTTTCAGGTAGATGTGGAGCATCGCTCCCCCTGCTTCCAGAACCTAAAGCACCTGACCCAAATCTAGAGATTCCTGGAGCACCTGGAGAAACAAGCAATCCACCAGAACTTCCTTTGTAGCTTCCTCTGGTCCACCCTTCTTCCTTGTAACTCTACAGAAGAGCTACCTTGGTATGACGTTAGCTTGTCAAATACCACATCCATAGAGACCACATATCTCTGTGTCTCGGGATCCATGCATCTCCACCCTTTCTTCCGATCATCATAACCGATGAAGACTAGTTTCCTTGCCTTTGCATCTAGCTTTGTTCGAAGGGCATCCGGAACATGTATGTAGCAGGTAGAACCAAACACTCGAAAGTGTTCCACGCTTGGATTCTCCTTGAACATCAACTCATGAGGGGTCTTTATGTTGATGGGACTGAGAGGAATCGTTTGATGACATAGGCCACACAAGACATTCCCTCTGCCTAGAAGGACTTTGGGATACTCTTTGCATGAAGCCAACATTTGCAGGTCTCCGTCAGATGACAGATCTTCCGCTCTGCAACTCTGTTTGTTGTGGAGTGAGCACAAGAAAGCTCTCTTTGGATGATATGCTTCCTGCAAAAGTTAAAGAATGCCTTGGAGGTAAACTCCCCTCCATTGTCTGTTCTGAACATCTTGACCCGCAGGTTGAGCCGACCTTCCACCAGCTCCTTGAACTCCACAAACCTCTCGAATGCCTCTGACTTCTCCTTCAGAAAATATAACTAAGTATATCTGGTGAAGTCATCAACCAAAATCAGCATATACCTGCTACCTCCAAGACTGGCAGTGTTGGTAGGTCCAAACAGATCACCATGTATACATTCCAATGGTCTTTTACATCTTCTTTGTGATTTGTCAAATGGAAGACGTTGAGCCTTACCAAATTGACAACCTGCACAAATGTGACCATCTCCGAAAGATGACAAATGAGGCAGACATTTCACAAGGCCACTTCCTGTCATAGTCTTCAACTTATCCATCCCAACATGCCCAAGTCTTTCGTGTCAGATAGCGGTGCTGTCGTTAGCCCTCATCTTATCAACATAAGAGCTTGTTGAAAGAAAAAACAAGTCCTTCAACTGTCTCCCTACATGAGTGACCTCAGCTCTCACGACTGAAACATTACGGAGAAATTTCACTTTTGTTGGACCGAATAGAACGTGATAGCTAGCATCCACAATATTGGTCACTGAGAAGAGGTTTTTCTTCATCCCCGGAACATGATAGACACTCTTCAATGTAAGAGTACCTCTATCATCGTTCAAAGAAACCACACCCTCTTTCTCTACTACATGTATAGTATCATCAGCCATAATGATAGCATCATTACCTGTATATGCTTGCAATGAGGAGAACTTTGACTCATCCCCGGTGAGGTGATGACCACACCCAAAGTCCACTATCCAATCATCCTGATAGTTGATGGAAGTCATAGCCCGAACACACGTGCCCATCATGAATGCACCTCCACCACCCCAACTACCTTCAGAATTAGAACCAGCCTCTTCCTTTCCTGCAGCATGCCCTGGCTGAAGATTGACTTTGCAGTCTCTCTTGAAGTGACCAAGCTTGTTGCACTTGAATCATCTAGGTCCTTCCTTCTTCTTCCCATCACGCTTAGGAGCATAGATCCTCTCCTGCTGATATGAAGTAGACGGACCATCATCTCTAGATGTCTTCTTCTTCTTATCCCATCTCTTCTTCTTGCCAGAGAAGAGAACCTCACCTTCTCCCCCAGAGACTGACATCCCTGCCATTTGCTTAGCCAAACTCTCTTGCGAAGCAAGTAAGTTCTCCAGCTCCAGCAACGATGGCTGATTGGCCCAGCCTTGAACATAAGTAACAAAGGCCACATACTCCCTCTGCAAGCCGCGGATTATGTGCCTCTTCAGCTTAGCTTCTGAGATCGGCTCATCCGGGTCCAATGCCGATATCTCTGCGCAAAGATTCTTCATTTTCAAGAAGAACGTTGAGATAGACAAGTCTCCCTGAATTGTTTTCGCCAACTCATTCTCCAAGCACTGTAGCCTAACTACATTCTTCTTATTGAACAAGCCATCCAAGGCTGTCCAAATTTCTGCAACTGATCTACATCCAATGATATGATCAAATAGCTCCAGAATGATAGCTCGCTTGAGAGTAAAATCAGCCTTCACATTCATTCTCTTCCAAACCTTCACGAGCTCAGCATTCCCTTCAGCAGGATTAACAGCTTGTCTTGCTTCTCCTCCTCCTACCTACCATAAGTCCTCACTAAGCAGATATCTCTCAATGCAAGACTTCCACTTCTTGAAGTTAGTCTGTGTAAGGAGCTCAATACCAAGACCTCTAGCATATCCTCCTTCCATTGCTATCCCACTGATTGCTAACCAACTTGAGGAACCCGAGAGAAGTAAATAGCAACTACTGCTCAGTAACCTAGCTTTAATACCATGTTAAAAAATATGAGGTCTGGTGTTCAAGTAAAAATGCGTAACACTTCACAAACTTTCCACAAGTATAGCAACATAATGACAATGGGAAGACTGAATAGTGCTATGGTATTAACTCTCTTTACAATTCGAGGTATACATGGCGAGACATGATTCATAAGAATCACGGAGGAGAGAAGCACAAAGCACAAAAAACTACAAGTTGCAGATGACTTGACAACCAGAGATTGCCAGACCGCGCAAACAAATAAGCCGTGTGGTTAACCCTTGAGACCGCACCTGATAGACCGCAATCACAGACCGCTCGACCTGCTGCTTTATTCAACTGCTGAAAGATAACCTATTCGCACTCCTTGATCGCCCAGACCGTATGATCTTAAGATCACAGAAGAACCCGCGAACACTTAATAAAGAAACTGCTTCCTGCTGCAGACCCAACTCTAGATCGCCTGATCGCTTAAGACCGCCTGATCAACTGAGTCCACTGCACAGTCCAAGAACACCTAAACACAGTCCGCCCAAACTGGTTTATTCAAAGCTGGAAGAAGGGAGAATGCTGGAAGAAGGGAGAATGCTGACCGCAAACTGCTAGTGGCTAACCTGAGAATAAACAAACCGGTCAGACAAAATCTTAGACCGTGCGACCTCAAATTGAGACCGACACAATCAAGCCAACTTTGGTTCTTACAGTTCTTCGTTATTAATGACGGGCCTTACACCCCTATTTATAGGCGAGTAGACGGATGTCATCACCGCACAAACTGGGAAACAATAACCACCCATTATATCGCGAGCAGTCCCACAAGACAGACCGCCCGGGCTCAGCAAGACTAACAACTCCCTTATTAGACCACCGGTTATATACAAACTGCCTGTTCACCGTGGTCACCAAAATAGAATGCCCAGTCTTTATTCCAAAAGCAAAGAACTTCTTTAGTAACCTAGACCGACAAGAACAAGATGTCAGACCGCCCGGTCACTGCAAGAAGACAAACCTACTTGAACATCTGGCCGACTTGAACAATTTGCCAGAATAACCCGCGCAAGCCGCCCGGACACTTTGCGGTCTCCCAGATCAAACCACCCAGAATAGATCGCCTGAGACAGAACCGGCCAGAGCACCAACATAGACCGTGCGGTCTCTGCGGTCTCCAATCTGCAGACCGCCCAGCACCATTCCTCTTCCACTTCAAAAATTTATCAGTTCTCTGTTCTTGTTTTTTACTTTTCACCGCTTTTACTGTTCTGTTGAGAAATGTTGAGTGGGATTCTTGTAGTTCCAGGATTCGAGAGAGTTAATTTTAGATCATTCACTATTCCCTTTTATTGGACTGAGAAGACGCTTAACGGTCTCCTATGATGTCCTACTCTGACAGATGCCCATACCTTAAGAGCATGCGCTGATTGGTCAACCAGGCGGCGACATTAAATGCTGATAGTGCGTCTGGCATTTTTGAATCTGTCTCGACGATGTTTCCATGGTTATGGCGACATGGATAATATCTCGACGACAGGACTTTTTATTATCTTGGACTTGGATAGATCTTCATGTCCCTTTCCCTCTTCTTCAGATAGAGATATCTCGATGACACGGGATATCCCTTGTGCACTTGCACTTAAGATAACATGATGTCATCTAACTGATGTCGATGTAATCTTCTTGATTGCTTGATATCATTGTGACCACCTTATCTTATCGACGACATAGTTGATATTACGTCGACAATCAATTCTTCAGCAACTGCCCGTCTTTGTTCGATCTTCCCTAGTCTTCTCAACAACAGTCCTTCTTTATGACGATATTTTTGACATCTGTCTTACTTAGCCTTTTCAACGACAAGGCTTCTTTATGATGATACCTGTCTTGTTCAGGATTATCGACGGCATGCCTCTTTTACGATGATATCTATTCTTTCTTAGCCTTATCGACGTGAAGGCTTCGTTTCGACGATATTCATCAGTTCGACATTCTATGAACTTGTCTTCTACTGAGATGAAAAAGCTAAGAAGATAATTAAATACATAGTTAAGTTCTCTTAAATTGGTGACTTCTCCAAATCAGGAATCATGAGGGCAAGATTTCCAACATCTATAGGACTCTTTTGAGTCTGAGTTGTAGGGTTCTGTGTGAACATGAGGTAGGATCTGCTGTAGATTTGAGAGCTGTAGGGTTCCAGGAACCTTAGGTAAGGTCCTAAGTGGATCTGAGTTGCAGGGCCTATTGTGCCTGAGCTGTATGGCATATTGTGCCTGAGGTGTAGGATCTATGGGGGGAGATATGAGAAATTGGAGGAGTTTGCCTAAGCTAGCTTCTTGCTAGATAGGTGTTGGGGTAAAGTGGATGTACCCATCTTTGGGGAACCATTAAATCTGGTGTCTCTATGTGCTGAATTTTGTGGCTGCGTTCTGTGATGTGGTTCATTTTAATTGCTATAATTTTAAGTTTAAAAATAGTCACATCACCAATTCCGCCCCCCCCCCCCCACCTCTAGGTGATAGTTCCATAAACATCATATGTGATGATGGAGTTGTATGAATATAACATGCACTTGTATTTATTTATTTGTGTTTGATTTTAATTCAAAATCATTAGTGTTATGTTCATGAGTCTTGGCTTAGAGGTGGTGTGGTGGTGAAGTGTTGATGTGATTGTGTTGTGTGTTTCTATGCAAACAAGCGAAGCGGAGGCTTGCGACCTGCGGAGGTGCAAAGCGGAGGATGGCTACCCGCGAAAGTGCGATGTGGAGGCAGGCGACCCACGGAGGTGCAAAGCAGTGAAGGCGACCCGCATAGTTAATTAGTTTTCTTTAATTGCAAGTAGTTGTTAGAAAAATCAAACCCCCCTTCCCACAAAACACCGATATAAAAATATTTCTATCTCAAGTTTCGCCTAAAATGATTACTCCACCCCGTCGTGTTCCACGTGAGATTCGATACTCGAAGATTTATTCCCATTTTATTATTACTTGACAATGATCGGTTCATTATCGTTCAGACCACAGTCTCGCTCCCGCCTATAGCGGTGTGGTGGGATTGCGCCTCAAGTTTTTGGCCCCGTTGCTAGGGAACATGTTCGTGTGAGTTTCTGGAGAAAGAGCTGAGAGATAAAAGCCTTTTTACATTTGTATATACAGCTTGTTTTTAGTTTGTTGTTTTGATTTTGTATGTTTTCATTTTCATTGTTTTTAATTTTTAAATAGAACCTTTTAAATTTATATCTTTCTAATCCTGTTTTAAAAATTTTAGCAGGTGTTCGTTGTTTTTAAAAAATTCATCTTGTGTAGTTAATTTTTGCAAAGAATTTTTTCTATTCCAGCATCTAATTCAAAATGTATGCAAATGTGAGATGCATATGGTGTGGATCAACTGGTCATACAAGTGATATGTGCTATGTGGCAAGCGCTGAGCATAAAGCATTTTGCGCTCTATATAAAAGTCTGTCCCCTTGTACTATTAAATTTGTATCTCCCCTTCCGACATCTCCATCTAGCGCGCCAAATAATTATAACCCTGTACCCCCACGACTGACACCTTCTCAGTCTTATGACTCAGCTCGTTGGATGCCGACGAGTAAGGCTAGGAAGTGTTTGTTTTGTCATTGTACAGGTCATGTCTTGAAGGATTGAATCGCTTTTATATGACAAATGGAGGAAGATAATGAACCCGCTATCCGGATCGTGTCTCCCTCCCCTCTTGATTGCACTCCTTCAACTTCTGATTCATACTACGACAATGTGGAGTAATTTCCACATGCACATTCTTCATCTCTTTTTGATCGACCTATGGAGGAAGCTGTTCTTATATTCTCTGATTGTGATATTATCGTTCCTCTATTTTCTTTGCAAAAAATTTCTATATCTATTTGTATTGATCCTGTCAAAGTTATTGAGCAGGGTGATGATCCAGAACCTGAGGTTGCGCCAATGTGGGACTTGGATGTTGTTCTCTCCGATGGGGAGAATAACTACTTTGAAAACGTTGGTACACCGAAGTGGGATGAGGAGGATGCCCTTTTTTATGAGGAAGTTTTCACTTCTTCATTAGACGAGGAGTTCCAACTCACCACCGAGGCCCTTGAGTTCTCGGGTCCCCCTTGCTATGATTCTTATGACACCGATAATGATCTATCTTTGGATCCTGCTGGGAGTAAGACCGTGACCACTCCCCTAATTTTTGTTTATTTATGTCTTTCTTCTCTTTTATTTCCTAACCCCCCTTCAGTGTCTAAGCCTGTGCAGGAGGATTTGTCACAAGTACTTCAGGAGGACATTGAGCTTTGCATTCAAGTCATGAGGTGAGTATCCCCTTATATGTGGAGGTTGACACCCCCCCCCCCCTCCATAGTGGATGCTCCATTCATTTCTTTCTCCTGTTGTATCCTCCCTGATGATGACACATTGCTAGGCAGGGACATTTATTTTTGTAAGGTTAGTGAGGAGGACTCATCCTCCACTTCTTACTTTCTGTTTCCTCTATCTGTTAAGAGAAGGTATTATTATTTAGGTAGAGGAGTAACTATTTTGTCACCGCATCGGCACCCGCTACCAACACGCATATTAGAGCATTAACCTGTTCATTTCCTTTTCCATACGCCTGTAAACTAGAACTGTTAAAATTTTGAATAGTCGTGTCGGGAGGAAAATAACCCCAGCAGTTATCTTAATTTCATTTGAATTTTTTTTCTCTAATCTAGTTTAATATATTAAATTTCAGTTTTATTTTTGTTTACATGCTTGTTTTTCTTTTCTGCTAATCCATATTTAGTTTGCTTTTTCTATTTTGTTTTATCGGCGCTAATCCTGGTGATATTGTTAAAACATTTAGCCGAGCAGGAGCCGGGAGCAAAGTTCAGATTTAGATTTGGTAACTTCCGAAATGCCCCATTCTCGGGCATTGGGTAACACATTTCTATCCTTCTTTATTTTCCTGCATTCCTCATGGTTCATTCGCATATATATAATTGCATTGAGGACAATGCATCATTTAAGTCTGGGGGGATAGATTATGTTATCTGATTGCTTGAGTGCACACCATTTTACATTCCGTTAGTGCTTATTTTTCAATTTTGCTTCAATTTTAAAATTTGAAAATTTTTATCCCTCATTGCATTTCATTTCCCCCACCCACGACATTGCAATGCAAATTATTATTATTCCTGTGTTGTCTATTTACTTTATGGTTTGTAGGTTAGAATAATTTATAATCAAAAAACTGAAATTGGTTAGTGAACCGTAGACTCGTTGAGCGCTTCTAGTCAAGTGCCCATGTTCCCGGATAGAAATAGATTTAGAGTTAACTTTTCTGCATATGTTAAATACCTTTTATTTTTAATTACTATTGTTGGTTGTATATCCACTCATCATTAGAATCCGATCGAGTCCAATGTTGTGTAGTGATGTGGGTAGTGTTGCTAGTGTTGTATTATGTGCTCACAATGAGGGGGTGTCCTTTCTCAGTGTCTAGAACTCGCCCCTAGCAATCTTCGAAGTATTTCCACTATATATTAATTAACTCTATGAAAATGATTTAGGCCTTCTTTTGGATATTTGAGCCTATGCATCCTAGCCTACATTCACTACCATTGTGAACACAATTTTGAGCCAATCACCATTTTTTGTTGATTCACCCCCACCATTCTATCACCAAAGCTAAAATGCCAACCCAATTACACACTTAAGTTTATGAGCTTAATTTCTTATTTTTAATATTTTAAAAATAATTGGAGTTGTAAGTTTGTGATGTGTTGGAAAGCTAAAAACTGCGGTACATTTGGGTGCTTAATTGAAAAGAAAATGAAAAACCTAAAATGTTGAAATGTATTAAAATAGAAAAGAAAAAAAAAATTTATGCGTTGTTTTGGTTTAGGCTTTAGAGAGTCACCCCATATACAAAAGCAAGTCTGGGGTGTCACTCTCTTCTTTTTGTGGTAGTCATTTTCTTTGTTAAGCTCAAAACATTTTGTTTAAGTGTGAAAATCCTTCACTTTTATCTTTGTTATATCTCACCCTTAAACCTAAGCCTATCATACTCCCCGTAGGTATATGGATTGCTCAGGATGAGCAATAATTCAAGTCTAAGGGGTATTTGAAGAGCGTATTTCATATAGTATTTTAGGCTCTTTTAATAGCTCAGTTTCATCTCTTATCGCTCATCTTTCATTGATAATAGCATAAAATCTCTGTTTGTAGTATTATAGTCTATTAAGCAAGATTTAGCTATTTGGAGTTTAGTTTAGGTCATTCCTTGCATGAAGGAGATTGCCTCTCCTTCGCTTTCTATTTTGCTTTATGTTTGTCTGTATGGGTGCATTTTTCTGGTGAGTTTGGCTGTTTTTCATGCAGGACAACCTCGTGTAGAATTTTTGGGGTGTTTTGGCCCCATTTCAAATCATTGGCAACTAATAGTGCATTTTTCTTCACGCACGATCAGTGGATCCTACACGCACGACCTGTGGTCGTGCACACAATTTGGCCAGAATTTTCCAGATGATCGCACGAGTACCGGCCCTCCTTCGCACATGAGTATGGTATTTCTTCGCGCACGACTAGTGGTCCTGCCTTAACATCTTCTCAACGCTTTTGCCTTCCAACAGTTCTAGTCGATGCAAGCTTCTTCGCGCACGATTAGAGGACTTCCCTTCACACACGACCAGTGGTCGTGCGCCCACTCGTGCGTGTTTATGACTTTTTCTCCACCGGAATAATTTGGTGCAGGTTCCTTCGCGCATGAGTATAGGACTTTCCTTCGCGCACGACCACTGGTCATGCACCTACTTGTGCACATTCAAAATTCTGCGCGGCCTATATATAGCATGTTTCGCGATTTCTTCCGCCAGCCCTATTTTCTGTTTGATTTTTCAGCACAGTTTTGCCATTTTTCACCCCTCCAAGCTAGCGTTTGCCCAGGCTCCTCCCCATAACCAAAGATTCAAAGATCAAGACTTCCTCTAAGGATTCAAGATCTATTGAAGGTGATTTCGTGGATTTCAATGTGATCGCTGCAACACCACCGAGAAGATGCGTGAGAGGGTGTGATAACTTCAAGGACCACGGACGATAGCCAAGGATCGTGTTAAGAGTCTTGCTACCTTTTTCACTTCCGAGGAAAAGACTCAGGCAACGTTTGTGTTAAAATTTTTGATTTGAATCGTTTAGGAGTAAGCAGGAGTTGCATCAACTGAGTTAAAGCCAAACAACCACAATTCCACACAGCAACACAAGAAACTTTATTGAAACACAAACTTCATTTACAGTGCGAGGTATACATGGCGAGACATGATTCATCAGAATCACAGAGATGAGAAGAACAAAACACACAAAAACAAATATGGCGGCTAGACAAGTTGAGACCGCACAGACCGCTCGACTCCAGAAGTCGCCCGGCTTGACCTGAGATCGCACGAACAGAAACCAAACAGATTTCCAGTACTGCAAGACCGCACCTCAGACCGCATGAACTGGAGCTTTATTGGAATGAAGAAATGAAGCTGTCGCCAGACCGCAACTCAGATCGCCTAACCGCTAAAGGTTGCTTGATCCATGAGCTCGCTGCGAACAGCACAAGAATGAACATAAACCAGTTCGCAGACAGACCGCTGCCGAACTGTTTATTTAAGCCGCTGGAAATCACCAAGGAAGAAGACCGCAACCTGCTGATCGCAAACCTGCGAACACAACAAACAGTCAGCTCGCATTCGAGACCGCCTGACCTCAAAGTGAGACCGCACGAATTAACCCAGGCTCTGTTCTTACAGTTCTCGTTAGGAATGACAGGCCCTGCACCTCTATTTATAGGCGGGTAGACGGATGTCGTCACCGCACATAAGAGATACAATCACCATCCGTCAGATCGCCAGCGGTCTCATAAGGCAGACTGCGCGATCAGACCACTCGGATGATCATCCGACCAAGACACAGATCAGCAGATAGGTCGCGCACAAGCTGCGCGAATATGAGACCGTGCACAAGTCGCGCAGTCACAATGGTACTTCTTCCTTAGACCACCAGGAGCAAACCAGAACCATCTGGCCGACTTAGAACAAGTCGCCAGATCGCCAAGCACAAACCGCCCGGACAGGCGATCACACATAGGAACAGACCGCCCAGTCTTCCAACAAGGAAGACAAGCCAACCAGCACACCAGATCGGGAACCGACCGCAGCTACAAAGAACAAACTGGAACAACCAGCAGACCCTCCAGAACAAACCGGCAGATAACATACACAAGCCGCACGATCTCGGCGGTCTCCCAAAAATAGACTGCCTAGTCTCCACTTTACTTCAAAATTTCAACACTCCCCCTTGAAGTGGGAAGTGGAGACTAGCCCGAGTAAACTCCGCAACCGTGTAAACGGTCCCTTCGCTAGCGGCTTTGTGAAGATGTCAGTGACATTGTCCGCACTCCGAACATGCTCGACCATAAGAGATCCTCTCAACACCTTTTCACGAATGAAATGGTGCTCAATCTCAATATGCTTGGTCCTCACGTGACAGACTGGATTACTAACCAGCTTGAGAGCACTCTCATTGTCCCCGCGTAGCATAGTGGGACCTCGAACCTCCTCATGAACATCCTCCACCAACCTCCTGAGCCAAACGGCTTCCTGAGCTGCCAAGGCCGAAGCCTTGTATTCCGCTTCTGTGGTAGATACGAACACCGAGTCCTGCTTTTTGCTGCACCAAGAGATAGTTGTGGGGCCCGTCATAAAGACATAACCAGACGTTGATCTCCGATCATCCACGTCTCCCCCGTAGTCAGTATCCATGTATCCATGCAACTCCAAGCTTGACCCTCTCCTAAATAGGAGACCCAAATCAGAGGTCGACTTCACATATTTCATAATCCCTTTTGCCGCTAGAAGATGAGGATTCCGTGGCTCCGCCATGTACCGACTCACTTTGCCAACTGCATAAGCAATATCAGTCCTCATGATGGTCAAGTAAATTAAGCTCCCAACCAGAGCTCGGAACACCAACGGATCAGATAGAACTCTTCCCTCATCCTTCCGAAGTTTATGATGTTGTTCCAGAGGTATAGAGCTGCTCTTCCCTTCTTCCATGCCAAATCGTTGAACGCTCCGCTCTGCATATCCTTCCTGAGAAATGAGCACTCCGCTCTCCCGCCTCTGGACCTCGAGTCCAAGGAAATGGTGAAGCTCCCCCAGATCCTTCAACTCAAACCTGATAGCAAGCTCAGCTCTCAGTCTTGCTACCGCCTCCTTCGAGTTCCCGGTGACAATCATGTCATCTACATACAGCAGCACAACAACCCGAAGCGCCCCTCCTTCTTGACGAACAAGCTAGAATCAGAATCTGAAGCAAAGAACCCGCAGAATAGAAGATACTCCGCGATCTTTCCATACCACGCCCGAGGCGCTTGCTTCAACCCATATAAGGCTTTCTTCAGTTTGCAGACGTAGTCCGGACAATCCTCCGAAATGAAACCTGGCGGCTGGATCATGAAGATATGCTTGTCAATCTCTCCGTATAAGAAGGCATTCTTAACATCAAGCTGCCAAATCTCCCATCCACAAGATGCCGCCAAAGCAATAACAAATCGGACCGAAGTCATCTTTGCCACTAGACTAAACGTCTGATCATAATCTTCACCATACTGCTGTGAGAATTCACGAGCTACAAGGCGAGCCTTGTATTGCTCGATCGTGCTGTCAGCTTTCTTCTTGAGCTTGTAAACCCATTTGCATGTTACAGGGGTAATGCCCTTAGGCCTGGGCACTAGAGACCAAGTCTCATTCTTCTTGAGAGCATCCATCTCTTCTTGCATAGCAATATCCCACTGCTTCACGCCTTTGGCTTTCTCAAAGCTCGATGGCTCCCTCTCATCCAAGGGACCAGCGAAGAAACATGAGACGAAGCTCACCATGTTTCCTCCTGTGTATCGATCTGGTGGCTTGATAGTCCTCTTCGACCTCCTAAGAGATTGCACCTGACTAACCACCTCCTCAGCTGCTTCTTATGTGCAAGCTCCTCTTCCAGACAAATTTGGAGCATCGCTCCCCCTGCTTCCAGAACCTGAAGCCTCCATCTCAGAGCTTGACACAACTGGAGCTCCTGGTGAAACAAGCAACTCCACTTGAAGACTTTCCGCAGCTTTCCCTGCTTCATCAACCCTGCTCTCCGGTAGTTCAACTCTTGAACTCCCCTTGTAGGAAGTCACTTCATTGAACACCACATACCGAGATACCACTGATCTCCGTGTCTCAGGATCCATGCACCTCCATCCTTTCTTCCGCTCATCATACCCAACAAAGACTAGCTTCCTTGCTTTCGCATCTAGCTTTGTCCGAAGAGCATCAGGAATATGCACATAGCAGGTTGACCCGAATACCCAAAGGTGAGCAACACTCGGTTTCTCCTTGAACATCAGTTCGTGAGGGGTCTTCATGTTGATAGGACTTAGAGGCATCATGTTGATGACGTAAGCTGCACAAGACATTCCCTCCGCCCAAAAGGACTTTGGGATACTCTTGGCATGAAGCCAGCATTTGCAGGTTTTCGTCAGATGATGGATCTTCCTCTCTGCAACACCATTCTGCTGTGGAGTATGGGCACAAGTGAGCTCTCTCCGAACGCCGTGTTACCTGCAAAAACTTGAGAACTCACCAGAGGTGAACTCCCCACCATTGTCAGTTCTCAATTTCTTCACCCGCAGGCCTAACCGACCTTCCACCAGCTCCTTGAACTCCACAAACTTCGCAAAGGCTTCCAACTTCTATTTCAAAATATACACCCAGACATATCTGGTGTAATCGTCAATCAACACCAACATATATCTATTGCCTCCAAGGCTTGGGGTGGCTGTCGGTCCCGTCAAATCACCGTGGATGCACTCCAACGGCGCTTTGCATCTAGTTTGTGATTTATCAAATGGAAGTCGATGAGACTTACCAAACTGACATCCAGCACAAACATGACCTTCTCCAAAAGAGGACAATCTAGGCAAGCCCTTGACAAGGCACCTTACCGCCATAGACATCAATTTGTCCATACCAACATGCCCCAACCTTTCATGTCAGATAGCCGCGCTATCATTGGTCTTCATCTTATCAACATAAGTACTTGTCGATAACACGAACAAGTCCTTCACCCTCTTTCCAACATGGATAACATCTCCCCTTATCTCCGGTTGAGTTTTAAGAAACTTTACTTATGTTGGGCCAAACAGAACGTGATAACCGGCATCGACCGCATTGGTCACAGAGATGAGATTCTTCTTCATACCAGGCACGTGATAAACACTCCTCAAAGTGAGTGTAACCTTATCACTGCTCAGGGAGACAACACCTTCTTGTTCGACAGCATGAACAGAATTATCAGCCGTAATGATAGCATCGTTACCTGAGTAAGGCGCCAAAGAAAAGAACTTTGATTCATCCCCGGTGAGATGATGTCCACACCCTGAATCAACAATCCAATCCTCTTCTATGTTGATGGCAGCAAAGGCCTTAACGGGCATAGCCGTCATATTAGCCGCAAAGGCTCCTCCCTATCCAGCAACATCAGACTATGGCTTCTCCTTCTCTGCTACATGTCCCGACTGAAGATTAACCCGGCAATCTTTCTTGAAGTGGCCGGTCTTATTGCACCTGAAGCACCTTGGTCCATCTCCCTTCTTCTTCCCATCTGACTTAGGAGCATAACCCCTATCCTGCTGACCTGAAGTAGAGGGTCCATCATAACCCGGCTTCTTCTTCTCCCACTTCTTCTTCTTCTTCCCATAGAACAACACATCACTATCTCCCCCAGAGATAGAAGTCCCCGCCATCTGTCTTGCCAAACTTTCTTGCGAAGCAAGTAAGTTCTCCAGCTCCAACAGAGATGATTTGCCCAACCTTGAAATGAAGTCACAAAGGCAAGATACTCCTTCCGCAACCCGCGGATGATATGCCTCTTCAGTTTTGCCTCCGAGATGGGCTCATTAGGGTCCAATGCAGAAATCTCTGCTGTGAGTTTCTTCATCTAGAGAAAGAAGGTAGAAATAGAAAGATCGCCCTGAGAGGCCTTCGCCAACTCATTTTCAAGAAACTGTAGCCGAGCTACATTCTTGTTATTGAACAGCCCGTCCAAAGACGTCCAAATTTCAGCAGCAGATTTACATCAGATGATGTGATCAAACAGCTCAGGTGAGATAACCCTCTTGAGAGTGAACTCTGCCATAGCATTCGTCCTCCTCCAAAGTCTCACCTCTGCCATATTATCTCCTACTAGAAACACCTCTTATGTGTCTTCTCCTCCAACTATCTCCCAAAGATCCTCGCCAAGTAAATAGCTTTCCATACATGACCTCCATTTCTTATAGTTAGTCGATGTAAGAAGTTCAATACCAAGTCCTCTTGCGAATCCGCCTTCCATGGCAATCTAAGTGGTCACTTCTTCACAAAGACGATGGCAACTCAAGTTGATCACTACTTATCCACTCCAACAACCTGGCTTTGATACCATGTTAAATTTTTTGATTTGAATCGTTTAGGAGTAAGCAGGAGTTGCATCAACTGAGTTAAAGCCAAACAACCACAATGCCACACAGCAACACAAGAAACTTTATTGAAACACAAACTTCATTTACAGTGCGAGGTATACATGGCGAGACATGATTCATCAGAATCACGGAGATGAGAAGAACAAAACACACCAAAACAAATCTGGCGGCTAGACAAGCTGAGACCTCACAGACCGCTCGACTCCAGAAGTCGCCCGGCTTGACCTGAGATCACACGAACTGAAACTGGACAGATTTCCAGTAATGCAAGACTGCACCTCAGACCACACGAACTGGAGCTTTATTGGAACGAAGAACTAAAGCTGTCGCCAGACCGCAACTCAGATCGCCTAACTGCTGAAGGTCGCCTGATCCCTGAGCTCGCTGCGAACAGCACAAGAACGAACATAAACCAGTTCGCAGACAGACCGCTGCCGAAATGTTTATTCAAGCCGCTGGGAATCACCAAGGAAGAAGACCGCAACCTACTGATCGCAAACCTGTGAACACAACAAATAGTCAGCTCGCTTCCGAGACCGCCCGACCTCAAAATGAGACCGCACGAATTAGCCCAGGCTCAGTTCTTACAGTTCTCGTTAGGAATGACGGGCCCTGCACCTCTATTTATAGGCGGGTAGACGGATGTTGTCACCGCACATAAGAGATACAATCACCACCTGTCAGATCGCCAGCGGTCTCATAAGGCAGACCGCACGATCAGACCACTCGGACGATCATCCGACCAAGACGCAGATCAGCAGATAGGTCACGCACAAGCTGCGCGAATACGAGACCGTGCACAAGTCGCGCGGTCACAAAGGTACTTCTTCCTTAGACCACCAGGAGCAAACCAGGGACCATCTGGCCGACTTAGAACAAGTCGCCAGATTGTCAAGCACAAACTTCCCGGACAGGCGGTCACACATAGGAACAGACCGCCCGGTCTTCCAACAAGGAAAACAAGCCAACCAGCACACCAGCTCGGGAATAGACCGCAGCTACAAAGAACAAACCGGAACAACCAGTAGACCGCCAGAACAAACCGGCAGAGTCATACCGGCAGATAACATACACAAGCCGCGCGGTCTCGGCGGTCTCCCAAAAATAGACCACCCAGTCTCCACTTTACTTCAAAATTTCAACAGTTTGTATTTCTTTCCTACTTCTCATCCTATTTAGGTTTGTTTCTTTTTGGATTTCTTCACATTTGTGATGGTGGAGTATGAACATAACATGCACTTGTATTTATTTATTTATATTTTCTTTTAATTGAAAATCATTAGTGTTATGTTCATGAGTCTTAGCTTGGAGATGGTTTTGTGGTGAAGTGTTGATGTGATTGTGTTGTGTGTTGCTACGACAACAAGTGAAGTGGAGGCTTGCGACCTGCAAAGGTGTGAAGCGGAGGAAGGCGACTCGTGGAAGTGTGATGCGGAGGCCGGCGACCCCGCGGAGGAGTGAAGCGGTGAAGGCGACCCACATAGTTAATTAGTTTTCTTTAATTGCAAGTAGTTAGCACAATCACCCCCCCCCCCCCCCCCCCCAAAAAAAACACCGACATAAAAAGACTTCTATCTCAAGTCTTGCCGGATACGATTACTCCACCCAGCTGTATTCCTCGTGAGATTCGATACTTGAGGATTTATTCCCATTTTATTATAACTTGACAACGACCGGTTCACTACTGTTTAGACCACAGTCTTGCTCCCGCCTATAGCATTGTGGCGGTATTGTGCGTTAGTACTCTTTTTGGATCCATTGGAACCAAAACTTTTATAAGGCTAAGTGTATGGTTATTAGGGAATGTGATCTTTCGGTCGCGTAGAAAAACAACTTGGCCCTTTGAACACCTACCACTTGCCGAGTCATCATACTTCCGTCGGTGTGTCGACTAGGCTAGTACCGAAGACCCACCATATTCTATGCACATGCACTTATGTATCATCTTTATCATCTGAGTCTCCATCTCATCAGGCTAACCAGCCACTACTACATATTAACCAAGTCTATTACTCGCAGGACTGACTTTCCCTTCAACTCTATGAACAACCAATCACCTAAAAAGTGTGTGTACATAGGACTCGTTCAATTTCCCTAATCAATCTAATCTTTTATACTCTTTAGTTAAACTTAGATGTTTAGGTTGAATTTTGGACTTCCCGATGTATACCCGTTGAAGCGCTCGCATCGGGACTACGCGGTATGATGGGATGACATCCCAAACCTCCCTTTCTCAAGATATTTACTTTTATTTGTGGCTACCCATTTTAAAAGTCCCGCATCCTCTCTAGTTGCTTTGTAATCTTAAGGTGGATTAAGATTCATTCATGGGAGCATTGATGTTCTTGAATTCCAACACAACGCTTTCTTAGTGATCAAATACATCTCTACCCGCCATCACTTATCGCTCTCTAAGGTTCCAAATTAGATATTCACTACACTTTATCTTTACTAGTAGTCATATTGTACAACCCAGTGTTCACCGACTCATGGATAAATCAGCTACAGGCCAGGGCAAAGCGAGGCAGACCAGGGCAAAGCGAGGCAGACCAGGGATCTCACTCGCGAGTAGTGAGCGGTGATGGCGTAGCGCGCGTTAAAAGCCACTCTGGTGTGCATTTAGCTAGTGCGAGTCAAGTGGGGTCTCCCAGCGCCAGTCTGGCAAGGCGAGTGTAAGTTTGCCTCCACTCACAAGAGGATCTATCGCAGGCCTATCTCGTAGAGAGGCTGGCGAGTGGCGCCTTCACAGGCCACTCGCCTAGCAGGGGCTACAAGTGAAATTACCTTGATACCCTGGGTGGGTTGCCAATAGCCCTCCAGAACAGTGGAGTTTGGCTGTTAGCAGACCACCTTGGGGTGCGTATAGCAAAACCAAAAGGCGGAATCCAGCTATTAGCAGACCAGAATAAAAAGGCTATAAATATACCCTGAAGGGCACCTTTGGAGGGCATTCTAGATGTTTTCTTCTCCTCAGGACCCCTTTGGTTTGTTCCTTCAGCTCTCCAAGGTGTTCGGCTAAAGTCTTGGCTTGTCCACACTGTGGCCAAGGGTCGTGTCTTTTATTCAAAGTCCTCGGTTAGGTTCCTTCATGGGATCAGTAAGCACTAGCTTCCCCCCTTCACAGAGGTCCAAACACCTCGTTGGGCCAAATACTGGTTCCAACATTTTTGGTGCGGTGAGTGTGGAAAGCAGCTGGTGCAAGAGATTCCCTAGGAGGTAATATGGTAGGAGAGGATGAGCGAGAGGGCGGCTTTGGCGGTTCGCCACCACCTGCTCCGCCAGTGATAGTAGAGATACTGGCAGATCTCCATAAGGAGGTTCTCGATACTATCAACCCCACCATCGCCGCAACACGAATTGAGTTTGCGACTCCAGCACCTCAGGTTATCCAGTCATCGGGGGTAGGCGAGAATGCCCCGGAGTAGAGAGCCGGTAAGGAAGTGGTCGGTGAGGCACCGGGGCGAGACCTCGCGGTGCGAGAGCTATTTCTGAGTCCGGCGAATGCTGCTTTGGTGAGTGCTATACCGTTGAGCACCATTCTAGAGAGTGCGGGCCCAGTCAGGGAGCTCGTGGGGCTAGTCGAGCAGGCGAGAATGGCGAGTGGAGGAAGCCCGTTCTACGAGTTGGTGCTCTCATTATCACTCCCTGTGGGGTTCAGGGAGCCGGACATGAAGTACTACAATGGAAAAGATGACCCCGTCCCGCATCTACAATGGTTCGAGGATATGGCCCCTCACGACCCTATCAAATGCCTTTAATTGCTGACTCTTTGCAACTACATTCAAGGAGAAGGCAAGGGACTGATTTCACCAGCCACCAAGGGGATCGATCTATGCTTTTGAGGACCTGCGTCGCAGCTTCTTGCTCTGCTTCTCAACCTCAAAGAGGACGAAGAAGGACGTCGATGCGCTCTTCAAGATCACGTTGGGGCCAGTGGAGTCGTTGGCCCATTATGTGGACCATTTCTAGGAAGATGTCCTCCTCATCCAGGAGGTGCTGGGATTCACCCTCCAGCTTGCCTTCACGGTGGGGCTGCAGGAGGGATTTTTCAAAATGAGTCTGAAGCGGAAGGCCCCCTTATCCTTCGAGGAGTTGATGGAGAGGGAGGCGGAGGAGATTGAGAGCGAGGCAGCTAACCCGGAGTTCAGGAAAAGGCAAGCAAAGCTAAGTGAGCCATAGGCCAAGCAGTAGGAGGTTCGGAGAAGGGAAGAGTCGATGGCCCCTAAGTTGGGGTGGATGCAGCAGGAAGGAGACAACATCCATGGGGGTCAAGGAAGACCACATCAGCTTTGATGGAGGCAGGGTCCAAGGCCGTTGCCTCCCCCTCCTCAGCAAGATCTGGCGATCAGGTGAGGAGGAAGAGGAAGAGGAGAAAGAGGAGTAGGAGCAGGAGCGGGAGAGGGAGTGAGAAGAAGGAATCATGGCGCAGAGGCCGAGAAAAGGGTGTGGCGTTGCCCTATTGTGACTTCCACCTGGAGGAAGGTCATGCGACGGCCACCTGCCTGGAGTTCCTAGATATGAGGGAGGCCAGAGTGCCGGCGCAGCTGAAGCAATGATCGGTGAGGATCGAGGAGGTCCTACCCCGAGAGGAGGAAGAAGAAAAGTGTGAATACTGGGTCGATGTGGGGACCCGAGGGGGATCCGAGTGATCTATGGGGGTGTGGGGATTGAGGCGACCCGAAAGGCAAGCCTCCAAGACATGTACTGTCAGAGCATGGCTTCGACATCTCAAGCCCCACCCCAAGCGGAGAAGATAACCTTCTACCAGAAGGATATGCCGGGTCATGATGACCCATTCTGCGATGCGCTGGTTATCCATACGACCATCGAGAACTTCACCGTCTCACGGATCCTCGTTAACAATGGGATCTCGGTCAATGTCATCTTCAGGAAGGCATTTTATGAGATGAAGGTGGAGGTGAGGAGAGTGCTGGCCGCGGATGGCCCAATGTTCGGATTCTCAGGTGAGAGAATGGAAGTGGAGGGAGGAGTGGGGCTCCACGTCGTCCTCAGGGGGGCAGTCCCGTAACTGTCGGTTCATCATCGTGGATGCTCCGAGCAGCTATAACCAATTGAAAGTGCACTGTGTGCCTCTGAGTATACTCTAGAGGGGGGGGGGTGAATAGAGATTTAAAAATATTTCTATCTTACTTGTGCACACACAATAAAACACTAAGTGTTATACTTCAACAATACCTAACACAGAATAAAAGTAATGTTGTTAAAGTAGTGCAGAAAAACAGTAAGCTATATGGGACAACACAGAAAATGAAAACACACAGAAGACACAAGATTTTATAGAGGTTCTCCAAAATATGGGTAGTCCTCTCTTCTACCACCTGGTAGGAATGCACAACATGTGCCTGAGTCTTTCGATAAGGAGACTCTTAGAACCAAAGATCTTTTGATAAGGAGATCTTGAACCACTCAGCTCTTTTGATAAGGAGATCTTAAACCACTCAGATCTTTTGATAAGGAGATCTTGAACCACTAAATCCTTTGAAGAGGGATTCTTACAACTCTGTACATTTGAGGAAGTTGAAAGAAGAAGAAGGATGGAGAAGAAGAATTCTGTTCTCAGAATTCTGCAGAAGCTTTCAGCTTCTATTTTTTCTTCTATGGATCTTCTAATGGTAAACCCTTGCTTAAGATTGTGATGAATTGCGAGGGTTATTTTCTTCAGAACCTTTTGCCTTTCTTTTGCTTGCTATCTGGCTGCTATATGATGTTGATGAAGAAACAACTCAATTTTCTATTCTGAAAGAGCACTTATTTTTCTCTGTTTGTCTCTGGTAGGGTTCCAGGTGGAAGAAGAAGTAGAAACCCTAATCGACAAGACTATATCAGATAGTGACGAACCCTGTATATTCTTCTCTCTTCTCTTCCTATTTCTTGTCCATAATTAATTTTTGAATTCTTTTCCTCTTTTAGGTTGTCCTGAAAAGGCACAATCTTGGACAATTAATCCTCCTTTCTTCACTTGTTCACGACTCGTCTGCCAACTATTTGAATCCTTTCCAAGAAAGCTTTTCCTGTCTTCTTTAATGCTCCTCTCCATTCTAGGAAATAAACAAGCCATTGTAGAATGGTCTTTAGTGTTGTGGGCCTTCAGAGAGAGTTAAAAAAGGACAGCTGAAAAGGTTTCTTTTTCAGACTATATTCGACGCTGCGTCGACTTCATTTTCTTTCTTATCGACATGCCTTCGAGTTCTTGTAAGTGCAACTTCTAATTCCTTCTTACTCTAGTTGAACTCTATTGTCGACGTTGCGTCGATTACTAATCGACGTAACCGTCGAGTTGAAGGCTTCATTTTGAACTTAATTGACTGCGTTGAATTGTACTCAACGTTGCGTCGACTTCAGATGGCTTTGACAGATACTTCCTTCTGCATTGAATTGAAGTCGAGGTTGTGTCGACCTCTAAAATAACTTCGACATGCTCCTTTATGTACGTCGAGTCCCATTCGACGTAGCATCAACTTGATATGTTTTGACAGAGAGATTGAGTTGCCTGGACTTCTAGTCTGAGTTGCGTCGACATCAAGTCGAAGTTGCATCAAATTATATTCGACGCAAGTATTAATTCAACTCAGATTGTGCTTGCCCTGACCTAGTCTTGACAATCTAAGTTGAGTGTGACAACCTAAGACATCTAATGACAAGATTACCCTTACTATACAATACAGGTAATAAACCTAGAAGGTAAAATCACTTAAAAGTAATTTGTTAAGTTAAATCACAAGGGGTTTTTCCCAACAATCTCCCCCTATTTATCTTAACAAATTTTATAGATTGTTTTACAGTGATTTTACACATTCTTGTATATGAATAGAAATACATACAAGACAATATAAATAATACAATAAGACATGCTGAAATCACAAACTATTTCCTGCATTGTTAAGTAGATTGTATTGTTCTCAACAATTAGATCCACCAGAGACTAGAAAAGTATTGAACTCATCTCAAACTTAGAGTACCTGGACCTCACTGTCCTCTATCAGGAGTTTTCCTTTTTCTATAAAAGACCTTTGGAACTACCTTCCTTGGGGCAAATGAAAGTGGTTCATCTTCTTCTTCAGGATTCCTATCTGCTTCTTTATTGATTTCAGCATCATTGGGAGGCTCCTTCTGAGATTTTGGATTCTCCTCAGTATCCTGAGTAGCTTCTTGTGTAATCTTTGCAACCACATCTAGAAGCATATCATTCATAAGGAGCTCCCCCTTAGTTGATGGAAGCTCCCCTTGTTTTACTGCAGGCAGTGGTTCATCATCTTGTGGTAGTGCAGAAAAACCGTAAGCTATATGGGACAGCATAAAAAATGAACAACCTATTCCTGAGTCTTTTGATAAGGAGATTCTTAGAACCAAATATCTTTTGATAAGGAGATCTTGAACCACTCAGATCTTTTGATAAGGAGATCTTGAACCACTCAGATCTTTTGATAAGGAGATCTTGAACCACTGAATCCTTTGAAGAGGGATTCTTAAAACTCTGTATAGTTGAGGAAGTTGAAAGAGGGAGGATGGAGAAGAAGAATTTTATTCTCAGAATTTAGTAGAAGCTTTCAGCTTCTATTTTTTCTTCTATGGATCTGCTAATGATGAACCCTTGTTTAAGATTGTGAAGATTTGCAAGGGTTGTTTTCTTCATGTCCTTTTTTCTTTCTTTTGCTTGTTATCTGACTGCTATATGATGTTGATGAAGAAGCAGCTCAGTTTTCTGTTCTGAAAGAGCACTTGTTTTTCTCTGTTTGTCTCTGGTAGGGTTCCAGGAGGAAGAAGAAGTAGAAACCCTAATCGACAAGACTATATTAGATAGTGATGAATCATGTATATTATTCTCTCTTCTCTTCATATTTATTGTCCATATTTAATTTTTGAATTCTTTTCCTCTTTTAGGTTGTCCTGAAATGGCACAATCTTGGACAATTAATCCTTCTTTCTTCATGTGTTCATGACCCGTATGCCAACTTTTTGAATCCTTTCCAAGAAAGCTTTTCCTGTCTTCTTTAATGCTCCTCTCCATTCTAGGCAATAAACAAGCCGTTGTAGAACGGTCTTTAGTGTTGTGCGCCTTCAGAGATAGTTCTACAAGGACAGCTGAAAAGGTTTCTGATTCAGACTGTATTTGATGCTGTGTCGACTTCGTTCTCTCTCTTATCGACGTCACTTAGAGTTCTTGTAAGAGCAGCTTCGAATTTCTTCTTACTCTGGTTGAACTCTATTGTCGACATTGCGTTGATTACATATCGATGTAACCATCGTGTTGAAGACTTCGAAGCTGCGTCGAGTCGTAGTCGATATTGCGTCGACTTCAGATGGCTTCGACAGATACTTCCTTCTGCGTAGAATTGAAGTCGAGGTTGTGTCGACATCTAAAATAACTTCAATATGCTCCATTATTTACGTCGACTCCTATTCGACGTAGCGTCGACTTGATATGTTTTGACAGAGAGATTGAGTTGCTTGGACTTCTAGTCTGAGTTGCGTCGACAGTAAGTCGAAGTTGCATCAAATTATATTCGACGAAAGTATTAATTCAACTCAGATTGTGCTTGCCCTGACCTAGTTTTGACACCCAAAGTTGAGTGTGACAACCTAAGACATCTAACGACCAGATTACCCTTACTATACAATGAGGGTAATAAACCTAGGAGATAAAATCACTTATAAGTAATTTGTTAAGTTAAATCACAATGGGTTTTTCCCAATAATCTCCCCCTATTTATCTTAACAAATTTTACAGATTGTTTTAAAGTGATTTTACACATTCTTTTATATGAACAGAAATACATACAAGACAATATAAACAATACGATATGATAGACTGAAATCACAAACTATTTCATACATTGTTAAGTAGATTGTATTGTTCTCAATAATTGGATCCACCAGAGACTAGAAAAGTATTGAACTCATCTCAAAATTAGAGTACCTGGACCTCACTGTCCTCTATTAGGAGTTTTTCTTTTTCTGGAGAAGACCTTTGGAAATACCTTCATGTGGCAAATGAAAGTGGTTCATCTTCTTCTTCAGGATTACTATCAGCTTCTTTATTGATTTCAGCATCTTTGGGAGGCTCCTTCTGAGATTTTGCAATCTCCTCAGCATCCTGAGCAGCTTCTTATGCAATCTTTGCAAGCTCATCTATAAGCATATCATTCATAAGGAGCTCCCCCTGAGTTTATGGAAGCTCCCCCTGAATTATTGCAGGCGGTGCTTCATCATCTTGTGTTGGATCAACCTGAGGCCTTGTATGATGCTCCCCCTGAACATTTGCAGCAGGACTTACTGTTTGAAATAAAGTAAGTGCATTAGGATTTTCCACATCTTTATCCTTCATAAAATCTTTGAGACTCAAAAGAGACCTCTTGGATTCTTGGAGTTCATACTTAATTTGGGAGTATTTCTTTCCAAATTTTCTGGCTTGGCTGGCCAGTAGGCCAGCAAATGTGCTGGCGGCTAGCCCCACTGCTTGTGAGATTGCTTGCTCAATGTCAAAGGATGGTGTAGGAAGGGAGGTATAGGCAGGTGGAGGTGGAGGTGTGAGGTTCTCATTTAGACAAAGAGGATCTTGGTAAGCAGGGGAAAGGGTTTGGTAGGTTTCTGGAGAAATATAGGTTGGTGGTGGAGATGGAACAAACTGATTGTCTGGAAGTGGTGTGGATGTTTGTTGCTCTGGCTGGGAAGGAGACTGTGGTGTAGGTTCAGGAGCTCGTATGGATGGGATGGATTGGATATTTTGCTCTGGAATGACAGCTTGTTATGCTGGTGGATTATTTTGAGCTGGAAGATCTGGTACAGTTGTCTCCATGTCCTGTGGTGCTGGAGTGGAGAGAGAGGGGGTGAAAGTGTAGCTTGACCATGCATGATGATCTGCCTGGTCCACTTGGAGAAGATTCCAATGTTGATTCTTTTGCCTGGTGGAATTGACACTCCTTTGGATTTGCAGACCTCTGGATAGTGTTGGAAGAGAACTTGTCTCATTATCCTAATGTAGGAATTTTTCTTTGCGGGCATATTTGTGGCCAATCATTTTCAGGAGGCATCTCCCCCAGTTTATCTTCTTTTCTAGAATCAAGGCACCCATGATTTGCAATTGCTGCTTGGGTATAACATCATGTGCTGATATCTTGCACAACATCACTTTTCCCACTATGTCGGCCAGAAATCAGTACTCTTCTTCCAGATCCACCTTTTTCAGATTGATGGCTCTCTTTTTCTTGAATTGCATGATTTCTAAGGCCTTCTTTGCCTCTTCCCCTGACAGCTCATCAGAAACCTCACAGTGAGTAGATCAAATGTTTGAGATAACATTTCCTATGTTATGCTAATATAACTTTCAGAGATTTTCCCATGGAGGGAGCCATCATCTCCTATGTGCACAGTATCCTTGAAATCTGTCAACTCAACATCAAGTATTTTAGATCTCGTGGAGATCAACATTGTTAGTCCTGCTTTATGGAATAAGCCAAGAATGGCCCTGAAGCTTTCTGCATCAGCATTGAAGGAATCCATATCCACGTCAAAACCAGAGTTGATCTTGGGTGGGGCCATTGGATTGTAAGTAACTGCAAACACAACGAAAGGAGAGAGAGAGAAAGAGACAAGAGCACAAGAGAACTGGAGAAGAAGAGAACAAGAGAGGAAGGAGATGAAAATTTGAAAGCGTAAATGATTTGACGCTGAAGTTGCTTAAAATAGATGATTTGTCACAACTTAGGGTGTAAGTCGAAGCTGCGTCGATAAGAATTAACATTTGGTGCACAAAAATATGTCGAGACTGCTTCTAGAAGCAATTCTGTGTGCGTTGTTATATCGACGTTGCGTTGATTAATATTTGACGCAACTTCAAGATTGCTCAGCAATTCTTAAGTCGATGTAGTAATGTCGATGTTGCGTCAATTTATAATCGACGCGACCACAAATTTGATCAGCTGCTATTAAGTCGACGCATGCATCGATATGAACTTGACGTTGCGTCGACTAACATTCGTATTATCTGCTCCAATTATCTCTCGATGCTTGCGTCGAGTGGAGCCCGGCGATATGTTGAATTCTATTCGACGCAACTTTGAATAAATAGTTCTATGTTCTTAGAAAATTCTTAATGTTTTTCCCAGCAATGATGTTTATTGAAAATAGTGGTTATGATATTAATTTTATGATCTATAAGAACAACAAGGGAATTTAAAGAAGAAATCACTCCCTTTGGTTCATTTAGTTCTTCTTTCATGACCTAGATCTTTCTTCACACTCCATTCTCTATTAGGAGGGATCCTACCTAATCTTGCACAAATAACTCAAACATTAGAAGGAACCCAGGTTACCTTGGGCCCTTTGCTTTTACCATTGTAGGGTTCAATGAAAGAATAAAATGGTCTTTCATGATACCCTTTTGGAAGATAAGGAATGGGTTTCCCAAACCTATGATCGTTATTATGGTGCTTGAAATTTGTATAAAAAGTATTCAAGTATAATAGATCTGCAGAATGTCTAACTATTTTATTCTTGACTTTAGTTCTTTGATTGTTGTTTGTTAGTTTCTCTGAATTATTTTTTCTTAAGAATTTCTTTTCATTGTTTAGATTCACTTTGTGAGGAGAAATTATCTTATTTGGATTATTATTGTACTTAGCTATTTCACTCCTCTCATTTGATTGATACTAACTAGGTCTAACAAACCTAACTGGATTTTTCCAGGCCGATCTACTAGTGGATTCAGTGCTAGTGCAAGGGTCTGCTCATAGACCTAGGTGTTTGAATCTCATTGAGAGATTTTGTGTGATGTCTCTGAGCTTCTGACTCCTTCCATTGATAGAGTCCTCAAAGGCTTTTGCCTTTGCTAGTCCTTCTTTTAATCTAATATTTTCATTTCTTATATTAATTAGATCTGATTCTTTATTATTCATTTCATTTATTAACTCTTGATTTCTTAGATATAATTCATCTTGATTTAGGTTGTCTAGTTCTAACTTAACTGTTTCTATTTCTGTTTGTGCTTGAGGAAATCATTGCAAAATTCTTTAAAGGAATTTTTAAAATCATCAGAATTGAAATCAAAATTTACAAATAAAGATACCTGTTGAAAGTGCATAGTTAACCTCACTAGAATTCTCTAGAGGGGGGGGGGGGGGGTGAATAGAGATTTAAAATATTTTGTGCAAAGTAAATATATATATATGTGTATGATCACAGATTAGAGCTTCCCACACACCAACAAGAATTAAACAAGTAAAGAAATCACAGCACAACACAAGAAAATATAGTGGTTCCCCAAACTTTGGGTAGTCCACTCTTCTACCCCCTTGGTAGGAATTCACTATCTTGCATTGAGTCTTTTGATAAGGAGACTCTTAGAACTACCCTGAGTCTTTTGACAAGGAGACTCTTAGAACCACCCTGAGTCTTTTGACAAGGAGACTCTTAGAACCAGTACACTGAATTTTTTGAAGAGAGATTCTAAAAACTCTTTTACAATATTTAAGTAAGAATAAGAAAGAAGAAAGAAATAAGAACAAGAATGAATCTTCTTCCTAGCAAGAAGATTGGAAGCACAAGAAGTGAATTAAATCTTTCTTCTATAGAGAGAAGAAGATTTGTAGCTTTTCTCTCTTTGTGAGAGCTATCAGAACTTGCAGAAGAATGACTTCAGAAGCAGGAGAAGAAGAAGTGCTTGAATATTGCTGCAGGACAATTTCTCAATTTTATCTCTATACTTGGGAGCTCTTCCTCTTTTTCAAATGTAAAAATGATGAATCACTAGTTCTACTTTTTCTGCCGACCTCCACTTTATTTATAGCTCTGTTGATTCAAAATAATACTACAGGAGGATAATCAATTAGCAGTCAGAAAAATAGAAAGATGAAAATGTTTCCATAATATTTATTTCTGTAGAAGGAAAGAACTAATTCTGATTTCAAATAATGTCCAAATAAGTTTAATCAAATTAGCCAAGAATCAGGTATAAGGAAAGAATGATTCAGAACGGCTATAAAATATTGACATTTATTCCATACAAATTAGATCTACTGAAAGAAGGAAAGAGATCTGGCGCATATTTAAATCTGTCATATAAATCGACGTGCGTCGATTACCACTCGACGTAAACGTCGAGTTCTTCTTGGCTGGACGTCGAGAGGAGAATAAGGAAGGTGCGTCAACTAAGGTGCGTCGACTAGAAATCAGAGTAGCGTCGACAACACATACGTCGAAATCTTCCTAAAGTTACTTCGACTCAATCTGAAGGAAACGTCGACTTCATTTCGACGTTGCGTCGAATAGTATTCGACGCATATTTACTTAACCTTGTTTTTTCTTTCTTAGAATTCATATTCAACTTATTTCTAGGGGTTAAGAGAAATCATTTCCCCAACAATCTCCCCCTATTTGTCTTAACCCTACTTAGAGAGAAATCATAAAATCAAGCCAGCACAGCATTTGTATAGAAAAGAAATATGTCACTCAATTAAAAGTGAAATTTAGAAGAAAAGATCATATAAACAAATTTTCAGAATCATATAAACAGATTTTCATGTTCATACAAAGTAGTATTCAACTATAGGGTAAGATATATCAGCATTGTTTTCAAATATTACTCAGGAGGGGTAGGAGGGGTCTTTCTCTTTCTCTTGAATAATACTATTTTAGGAGAGGAGGGTTTCTCTTTCTCATTTGTAGGAAGTGCACCTAGCTCCCCCTGAGCAGATTGCTCCCCCTGGGATGGAACCTCCTTTAATCTTTTTCCAGCTCCAGTTCCAGCTCCACTATTATCTCCAGCTTTATTCATATCAGTATCCAGCTCCCCCTGATTTGTAGTTTCTTTATCTTTCTTCCCAACTGCCATATCTTCCTTTTCAGTTTCTGCTCTGCTTGCCTCCCCTTGTAATAGTACTACTTGACTTGCAGCCTCTCTTGCTATATGAAGTACCTCTATAGTTTGTTCATCATTGTGTAGCTCAGGTACTATCTCATTCCCAAGAATTTTGTCAGATTTTGAAGAAGGAGGGGACTTGTGAGAGAGAGATTTAGGATTGGAGGGCTGCTCTTCATCTAGATTCTCCCCCTTCTTGACCTTCTTGGCCAGGGAGGTTAAGAAAGACCATGTCACTCTAGAGGAAGAGAGAGAGAGGTCTTTAGGCCTTGCACAGAGGCACTGACCCCATCTATTTGGGTGTGCATGTGAAGGATGGAGGAATGAATTTGGGAGCAATGCTCATCCAGCATCACTTGGAATTTTTCAGCTGCTGATTTGGTGCACTGAGTGATGAGAGCCTCAGTGGATGAAGATGTTTCATGGTGTGAAAGGTGAGGAGGTGATGGAGGAGGAATATGATAGAGGAGGAGAGAAGTGAGTTGATTCATGAGGTATGGGTGATAATGGAGGTAGAGAAGATTGGAAATTTGGAGGAGGAAGAGAAAGAGAAACTTCTGTTTGAGCAGGTGTTTGAGAAGAGGTAGGTAGAGTAGGAGTTGTGAGGGTAGTAGAGAGTATTTGAGTGGATGATGGTGGTAGAGAAGGGTTGTCTCTTTGAGGAGGAGGAGGAGAAGGAGGAGAAGGAGTTCTTTCAGGGATGGAACCAGGCTTAGGGATTTGCCTGGTCCACTTAGAAAAGAGAGCAATTGACATCCTATTCCCTGGAGGAATGGGGATTCCTTTTGACCTACATAGGTCAGGGAAGGAGTGGAAGAGTACTTGGCTCATGATTCTCATGTAGGCATTTTCCTTGTGAGAGTATTTGGAAGCTATCATTTTGAGAAGACAGCTGGCCCAGTCCACCTTCTGCTTCAGCACAAGGGCCCCCATGATGTTCAGTTGCAGCTTGGGCACTGCATCATGGGCTGATATCTTGCATAGTAGTATCTTCCCTACTATATCTGCCAGCAATCTGTACTCATCAGAAAAGTCTATCTTTTTCAGATGGATTGGCCTATCTTTTGAGAAATTCATGGTGGTGAGCAAGTGCTTGATTTCATCAGGTGTGAGTTCAATGGATTCATCACCTAATAGGGAAATAATTAAGACTTGGTTTAGTCATTCTTTTTAGAGGCTCTTTTTCTTTCCTTATTTCATTTAAACAGAGATGATATTAGGATATACCTGATGGTAGATCAAAGGTGGCCCTAATATGTTCTGCTGAGATTGAGACAGGTGTCTCATAGATTGTTCCTTGAATTTCACCTTGTTCAGATATTTGAACATTAGTTATCAGCTCTGTGAGTTCTGTTTCCAGGAGCTTACTTCTTGTGGAGATAAGTTTGTTCAGGCCAACTTCAGTAAAGAGAGCAATGATGCTCTTGTAGTTTTCTGCGGCTGCTTGGAAGGACTCAAGGTCAATGTCGAAGCCTGAGTTGGTCTTTGGAGCCATTTTAGGTTAGTGAAAGAGAGAGGAAGAAATCGGCTGGTCTGAGGAGCAAGAAGGATGAAAGATGCAGAGTAGTGAAGACTTCTAACTGAAGAGACTATTTAAGTCAGGTGAAGCGTCGAAACTGGGCTCAAGTCGAGGCTTATTCGGTACTTCCATGGATGTGACCGAAAATATTTTGGTATTGCCGCTCGTTTTCATGAAGTCGACGTTACGTCGAGTGGAATTCGACGTGAGCATCGATATAGTCTGATTTGGGATGATAGGATTTCCTATCGACGTATGCGTCGAGTGGAGTCGATGCATGCGTCGATTTTACTTATTGAGTTGAGTTATCGACGGTGCGTTGATTAGAGATCGACGTGACTTTTAATTTTCCTGAAGAATTCTAGGTGTTTATCTCTACCTAGTTCTAAGTCTGCCTTGGACTAATTTTTACAGATAGTTTGATTGGTTGTACCAGCATTGTTTGGCAAGGTGGCCAGTTTTGTTACATATATGGCACTTGATTATCTTATTATTATGATAATTTGAGTTAAGAGAAGAATAAAAGGGTTGATAGAAAGTTTTATTTTGGTTAGGATAGAAATTTTGGTTAAAATGGGAATTTTGGTTACCATGTTTAGGGTAGAAATCATGATAGAGGTGTTGATTAGGATAGAAATCATGATTGGGATGAATGGGTCCTGAATGTGGGTTAGGATGAAAGGCTTTTGGAGGAAAGGTATTTGAGTTGCTTTGAACATTTGTGCGTCGATACTATTCGACGCATGTTGATAGTTACGTCGATTTATATTCGGCGCATTCCTTAGATTGCGTTGATCTGGTATCGACGCATGGAGGAAGTTGCGTCGATTGGATGTCGATGTATCTTTATTTAAGCATCGAGTAGAGGTCGAGGCATCTAAAAGGATACGTCGAGTAGAAGTCGACGCATTATCATTCATGCGTCGATATGAAGTCGACGCGACTGTGTCTTCATAAATTTTCATTTTATCTTTTTCTGTTTTTACTCCTTTGTATGTTGTTTCTTTTGGTTTAGTGGTCTCTTCAGATGAAGTTTGTGAGTCATCAGCTGAATAATATGATGTTTCATCAAATTCCTTTATTTCCTTGAAGAAGTGTTCTTTCTTATGTTGTGATTCTTTTTCTTGGTTTACTGATTTGATGGGTTTAGTGAATTTTACAGGGCTCATCCATGCAGGCTTGTTGGATGGAATTAGGCTGATTGATGGATCAGCCCCTAGCCCAAGATTTTTGTGTCTTATTGTTTGTTTTTCAGTGATTTCTTTAAGAGTTTGGCTTCTCATTTTTATTGATTCTTCAAAGGCCTTTGCCTGAGAAACCTTATCCTTAAGGAACTGATTTTCTATTCTAGTCCTTTCTATTTCCTTCTCTCTTATGTTAGCCCTTAATACATGATCTATTGAGCTTATATCCTTTTTATTTCTTTGGTTCTTGACCATATGAATTTGTTCTTTTAGGTCCTTGATTTCTTGTTTAGCTTTTAATTGATCTAGACACATTCCCATAAAATCATTTCTGAATTTATCACTTTGAAAATCTATTTCATCAAAGATGCTTACCTCATCCTTATCCTCAGATTCCTCTATGAGAATAAGGCTATTTTCTTTTTCATCTTCAGAAGATATGCTTTCTTCTGATCCTGTCTCACTCCAAGATTTAGCACCATCATCATTCTTGGGGCCTTCAAAGGCCATCAAGCATAGGTCTTCTTGACTAGATTCTTCATTGTCACTCTCAGAGGATGAACTGTCCTCAGAGTCTGTTTCACTCCAGGCTTCTGCAATAAAGCCTCTTTCTTTCTTCTTCCCCTTTTTCTTGAGATCCTTTCTTTTCAGATCTTTCTTTGTTTCAGCATTCTCTGGACATTCTGGGGCAATATGTCCAGGTTTCCTGCAAGAATAGCAAATAATTTCTTTAGTGGGAGTTTTGTCATACCTTGGTTTTGACTCCCTACTTTTTGATCCATCTGTCTTGACCCATTTCTTAAGTCTTCTGGCTAGGAAACTGAATAGTTCTTCTTCAGTGACAGGTGTCCTTTCTTCTGTTGCCTTTAAAGCTATGTTCCTGTCTTTTGAGGAGATTGGAGTGTTTTCTCTTCTTTTCTTCTCTTCTCTAGTTTTTAGTAGTTGCTCATAGGATTTGAGTTTTCCCAAGAGAGCATCTGTAGAGATTTCCTTTTGTCCTCTTGTGTCTCTTATTGCCCATATTCTTGAGTCCCATGAACTGGGGAGACTCATTAGCAATTTTTCATTAATCTCAGTGAGGGAGATCTCTCTATCCAAGTTTTTCAATTGGTTGATGATTAGACTGAATCTGTCATATATCTCAGAGATACTCTCTTCATTCTTCTTTTGGAAGTTCTCATATTGGGAGATTAATAGGGCCTTCTTATCTTTCTTTTCATCAGCACTTCCTTCCACCATCTTTGTAAGAGCATCCCAAATTTCTTTGGATGATTCACAGTCAACAACCCTTTGAAAGATGTCATTTGAGAGAGTTGAGACAAGTATGTTCATGGCCTTTAGATCATATGTTCTAGCCTTCTTCTCATCTTCTGTCCACTCAGATCTTGGAACAAGTGTTTGTGTGACATTGCCACTTGCATCCTTTCTATAGGGCTTTGGGGGACCTGTCACAGTAATATTAAACAATTCAGCATCAATGGAGTTCATATAAATTCTGATTCTTCTTTTCCAAACTGCAAACTTTTCAAGATTGCACATTGGTGGTCTGGTGGAAGCATAATCTTTGATTTGTGCCATGTGAAAATTGATTGTTAGAAAAGTATATATATATATAAATAAGAGGTAGGATCTTTTTGATCAAGGAGTTAACCTTTTTAGATCAACCTCCCTCTGATACCAATTGAAAGTGCACAGTTAACCTCACTAGAATTCTCTAGAGGGGGGGGTGAATAGAGATTTAAAATATTTTGTGCAAAGTAAATATATATATGTGTATGATCACAGATTAGAGCTTCCCACACACCAACAAGAATTAAACAAGTAAAGAAAGTAAATGCAAGAAAAGAAATCACAGCACAACACAAGAAAATATAGTGGTTCCCCAAACTTTGGGTAGTCCACTCTTCTACCCCCTTGGTAGGAATTCACTATCTTGCACTGAGTCTTTTGATAAGGAGACTCTTAGAACCACCCTGAGTCTTTTGATAAGGAGACTCTTAGAACCACCCTGAGTCTTTTGACAAGGAGACTCTTAGAACCAGTACACTGAATTTTTTGAAGAGAGATTCTAAAAACTCTTTTACAATATTTAAGTAAGAATAAGAAAGAAGAAAGAAATAAGAACAAGAATGAATCTTCTTCCTAGCAAGAAGATTGGAAGCACAAGAAGTGAATTAAATCTTTCTTCTATAGAGAGAAGAAGATTTGTAGCTTTTCTCTCTTTGTGAGAGCTATCAGAACTTGCAGCAGAATGACTTCAGAAGCAGGAGAAGAAGAAGTGCTTGAATATTGCTGCAGGACAATTTCTCAATTTTCTCTCTATACTTGGGAGCTCTTCCTCTTTTTCAAATGTAAAAATGGTGTATCACTTGTTCTACTTTTTCTGCCGACCTCCTCTTTATTTATAGCTCTGTTGATTCAAAATAATACTATAGGAGGATAATCAATTAGCAGTCAGAAAAATAGAAAGATGAAAATGTTTCCATAATATTTATTTCTGTAGAAGGAAAGAACTAATTCTGATTTCAAATAATGTCCAAATAAGTTTAATCAAATTTGCCAAGAATCAGATATAAGGAAAGAATGATTCAGAATGGCTATAAAATATTGACATTTATTCCATACAAATCAGATCTACTGAAAGAAGGAACGAGATCTGGCGCATATTTAAATCTGTCATATAAATCGACGTGCGTCGATTACCACTCGACGTAAACGTTGAGTTCTTCTTGGCTGGACGTCGAGAGGAGAATAAGGAAGGTGAGTCGACTAAGGTGCGTCGACTAAGGTGCGTCGACTAGAAATCAGAGTAGCGTCGACAACACATACGTCAAAATCTTCTTAAAGTTACTTCGACTCAATCTGAAGGAAATGTCGACTTCATTTCGACGTTGCGTCGAATAGTATTCGACGCATATTTACTTAACCTTGTTTTTCTTTCTTAGAATTCATATTCAACTTATTTCTAGGGGTTAAGAGAAATCATTTCCCCAACACCTGCTCTTCTTCATCATCATTTGATGACATGCCCAATTCCATCACGCATGCTGCTTCTACTTCTGCTTCATTACTTTCAGATGAAGATGAGCTTAACTCTGCTTCAGAGTCACTCCATGTTTCAACAATGAAACCCTTGGCTTTCTTCTCGTCATTCCCCTTGAAAGATTTCTTCTTCTTCTTCTCATTCTATTTATTGTCGATAATTAATTTTTGAATTCTTTTCCTCTTTTAGGTTGTCCTAAAAAGGCATAATCTTGGAAAGTTAATCCTTCTTTAATTTCTTCCTTTGTTCACGACCCGTTTGCCAACTGTTTGAATCCATTCCAAAAAATCTTTTCCTGTCTTCTTTAATGCTCCTCTCCATTCTAGGCAATAAACAAGCCGTTGTAGAACGACCTTTAGTGTTGTGGGCCTTCAGAGAGAGTTCTAAAAGGACAGCTGAAAAGGTTTCTTTTTCAGACTGTATTCAACGGTACGTCGGCTTCGTTCTCCCTCATATCGATGTCCCTTCGAGTTCTTGTAAGAGCTACTTCGAATTCCTTCTTTCTCTAGTTGAACTCTTGAAAGTGCACAGTGTGCCCCTGAGATATACTCTAGAGGGGGGGGGGGGGGGTGAATAGTGTTTTAAAATTATTTCTATCCTATTTGTGCAAACACAATAAAACATAAGTATTATGTTCCAACAAATACTCACACAAAATAAAATAGTGCAGTCAAGTAAAACAGGAAAATAGAAAAGCAGTAAATGAAATGTACAACACAGAAAATGAGCAACCAGAAGACACCAAGATTTTATAGAGGTTCCCCAAAATGTGGGTGGTCCTCTCTTCTACTACCTGGTAGGAATACACCACCTGTGCCTGAGTCTTTTGACATGGAGACTCTCAGAACCACTGATCATTTGATAAACCAACCAGATCTTTTGATAAGGAGACCTTGAACCAACCAGATCTTTTGATAAGGAGATCTTGAACCACTGAATCCTTTGGAAGAGGGATTCTCAAAACTCTTTTACAGGAGAGAAATAGTAGAATAAAGAAAAAGGTGGAGGAGGAAGAATTCTGTTCTCAGATTTTTTATGAAGCCCTGTCTCAAGAAATAACTTCTATTTTCTTCTACTTGATCTGCTAGTGATAAACACCTGCTTATGATTGTGATGGTTTGCAGGAGCTATGATTATCAGATCTTTTCATCTTCTTTCTGATCAAACTTTGGCTGCTAGATGATTGTGATGATGAGTAGACTTCAGTTGTTCTGCAGTAAGAGATGGAGAGCAGTTGTTCTTTCTTCTCTGTTTATTTCTCAATTATGGTTCCTCAGGAGGAAGAAGAGGATGAAGCCCTAATAGAAAACTATTAGCCGATTGTAAGGAATGCTCTATCTTTCTCTTTCTTTTCATCCCTTTTATTGTCCCTCTTAAATTTGAATTTGTTTCCCCTTCTTGTAAGTCCAAAAAGGCATTTTTGTCTGGACAATTACTCCTTTCCTTTCTTCTTTAATTCCCGACCTATCAACCAACAATAAGCTTGTTTCCAAGAAAACTTTTCTCTGTCCTCTGTTAATTCTTGATTCTATTTGAGGCAATTAAGGAGTCGTTGGGGAACGGTCTTGAGTGAGGTGGGCCATAAGATAGGGTCCAAAAATGACAGCTAAAAAGGTTTCCTTTCTAGACTGTATTAGACGTAGCGTCGAGTTCTCTTCCTCTCTTATCGACGCACCTTCGAGTTCTTGTTGGATCCGCTTCAAATTCATCGTTACTCTAATTGAACTCTGCTAGTTGAAGTTGCATCGATATCTTATTGACGTAACCGTCGAGTTGAGGATATGGCTCTGAACTCCATTATCTGCATCGAGATAAAGTCGACATTGCGTCGACTTTAGATAGCTTCGACAGATACTTCCTTCTGCATTGAGTTGATGTAGGCACTGCGTCGACATCTCAAGATATCTACTCGACGAAATGTTGACTTGATCTACTTTGACAGAAGGGGTGATTTGCTTGGACTTCTAGTCAGAGTAGTGTCGACAATAACTCGATGTTGCGTAGATTTCTATTCGATGAAAATGATAACATTGCCCAAATTTTGCTTCTCTTTGTCTGGTCTTGACACCCTAGGTTGAGTGTGACATCCTAAGACATCTAATGACCAGATTACTCTTACTATACAATGGGTAATTCAACCTAAGAGATAAAATCACGTATTAGGTAATTTGTCAAGTTAAATCAAAGGGGTTTTTACCAACAATCCCCCCTATTTATCTTAACAAATTTTACAGTTTGTATAAAGTGATTTTAGACATTTCTTTGCATTAAACAAAAAATACTTACAGAACAACATAGATATAAACTGAATAGAGAAGGTATCTGATTAATGATTAACAAGAGTTTATCATAGATTACCCAAAAATACTATCACTTCCTTTCTTTGAGAAAGATGAATAATTCCTCATATACCATCCAGCACTTCTTTTCCACATACCTGAAATTTGCAGGGGTGGCTTTCTCTGGGTTATTCTGTATTCTTCCATGTCCTTTGAACAGTTTCTTCAGGTCCTTTTCAAAATTAGGATGAACATCCTTGTGTGTGAAGCCAAGACCAAAGACTTTGGCTGTCATCAGATTTATGACTTCTAGATTTAGATCATCTGATTCAGGACCTTTGTCAGGATTTGATTCAGTAGGCATTGCTTGTAATTCATCAATAGTTGTTTGTTCCTTCCCAGAAGTTGAGGCTTTGTAAACATGATTTTTCTTTTCCTCTCCTCTTCTTCAACTGACTTTTTACCTTTCTTTCTTTTCTGAGGAAGCTGTACTGCATCCTCTAGATTGTACCCAATACCTCCTCTGTAGAGTTGCCCAACTTCTTCTAACATTTTAGCTTGGGGATTCTTTGTAGTATACATTGTATGATCATATAGAGTATATTTGATTGGGATGGCTTTGGCCAATTCTTCCTTTTCAACAATGTCTTTTCCTCTTTGTAGAATATCAATGAACCTCCTTTTCTTATCATCAATTTCTTTCTGAGCTGTTTCATACTCATATCTTTCTATATCACCAATGTACTCTAAAGCTTCATAAAACTTTGGATCATTGTAGGTTTTCATTATGCTCTTAAGAATTTCAATCCTTGAATACTTTTTTTAATATGATCTATCTTTTATGTACTCCTTCCTTCATTCTTTTGAGTACCTTTCGCAAACAAGCAATCTTCATCTTCCTCTTCCTCTACCTCTGAATGGAGGTTGTTAAATTTTTGAAGTGGAAGTGGAATAGTGCTGGGCGGTCTGCAGATTGGAGACCGTAGAGACCGCGAGGTCTGCATTGGTGCTCTGATCGGTTCTGTCTCAGGCGATCTGTTCTGGGCGGTCTGATCTGGGAGACCGCAAAGTGTCCAAGCGGCTTGCGCGGGTTGTTCTGGAGACTTGTTCAAGTCAGCCAGATATTCAAGTAGGTCTGTCTTCTTGCAGTGACTGAGCGGTCTGACATCTTGCTCTTGTCGGTCTGGTTTACTGAAGAAGTTCTTTTCTTTTGCAATAAAGACTGAGCGGTCTATTTTGGTGACCGCGATCTGGCGGTTTGTATATAACCGGTGGTCTAGTAAGGGAGCTGTTAGCTTTGCTGATCTCGGGCGGTCTATCTTGTGAGTCCGCTCGCGATCTGATTGGTGGTTATTATATCCCGGTTTGTGTGGTGACGACATCCGTCTGCTCACCTGTAAATAGGGGTGCGGAGCCCTTCATTAATAAAGAAGAACTGTAAGAACCAAAGTTGGCTTGATTGTGCCGGTCTCATTCTGAGGTCGCGCGGTTTGGGTTTTGCCTGAGCGGTTTGTGTGTTCGCAGGTTAGCGGCTTGCAGTTCGCGGTCAGCATTCTCCCTTCTCCAGCTTTGAATAAACCAGTCCGGTACTGATCTGTCTGGGCGGACAATGGTTAGTTATTCTTGGTCTGTGCAGCGGACTCAGTTGATCAGGTGGTCTTGAGTGCGGTCTGTAGTTTCTTCAAGTGTTTTCAGCAGTTGAATAAGTAGCAGGTCGAGCGGTCTGTGGTTGCGGGCTGACATGTGTGGTCTGCTCTGTTCGAGCGATCTCATGGGTTAACCGCACGGCTTGTCTGTTCGCGCGGTCTGGCGATCTTAAGTTGACAAGTCGCCAGCAGCTTCTTGTCTTTTGTGTTTTTTATTTCTCTCCTCTGTGATTCTTATGAATCATGTCTCGCCATGTATACCTCGAATTGTAAAGAGATAGTTAATACCATAGCACTATTCCTTCTTCCCATTGTCATTGTGTTGCTATACTTGTGGAAAATTGTTTATGAAGTGTTCCGCATTTTACTTCATCTTCGTCCCTCAAATTTTTAACATGGTATCAGAGGGAGGTTGCTAAGCAGTAGTTGTTGATACTTCTCTCGGGTTCCTCAAGTTGCTTAGCAATCAGTGGGATAAATATGGAAGGAGGATATGCTAGAGGTCTTGGTATTGAGCTCCTTACGCAGACTAACTTTAAGAAGTGGAAGTCTTGCATGGAGAGCTATCTTCTTGGTGAGGATTTGTGGGAGGTTGTAGGAGGAGAAGCAAGACAAGTTGTTATTCCTGCTGAAGGGAATGCTGAGCTCGTGAAGGCTTGGAAGCGATCGAATGCTAAGGCAGAGTTCACTCTCAAGAGAGCTATCATTTCGAAGCTGTTTGATCACATCATCGGATGTAGATCAGCTGCAGAAATTTGGACAGCCTTGGATGGCTTGTTCAATAAGAAGAATGTAGCTAGGCTACAGTTCTTGGAGAATGAGTTGACGAAAGAAACTCAGGGAGATTTGTCTATCTAAACATTCTTCTTGATGATGAAGAACCTTTGCGCAGAGATATCGGCATTGGACCAAGATGAGCCTAGTTCAGAAGCTAAGCTGAAGAGGCACATAATCCGCAGCTTGCAGAGGGAGCATGTAGCCTTTGTTACTTCTGTTCAAGGATGGGCCAATCAGCCATCGTTGCTGGAGCTGGAGAACTAATTGCTTTGCAATAAAGTTTGGCTAAGCAAATGGCAGGGATGTCAGTCTCTGGGGGAGAAGGTGAGGTTCTTTTCTCTGGAAAGAAGAAGAGATGGGACAAGAAGAAGAAGACGTCTGGAGATGATGGTATGTCTACTTCATATCAGCAGGAGAGGAGCTATGCTCCTAAGCATGATGGGAAGAAGCAGGATGGACCTAGATGCTTCAGGTGCAACAAGCTTGGTCATTCCAAAAGAGACTGCAAGGTCAATCTTAAGCCAGGGCATGCTACAGGCAAGGAGGAGGCTGGTTCTAATTATGAAGGTAGTTGGGGTGGTGGAGGTTCATTCATGACAAACACGTGTGTTTGGGCCATGTCTTCCATCAACTATTAAGATGATTGGATAGTGGACTCTGGGTGTGGTCATCACCTCACTGGGATGAGTCAAAGTTCTCCTCATTGCAAGCATATACAAGTAATGACGCTATCATTACAGTTGATGATACTATACATGTAGTAGAGAAGGAGGGTTTGGTTTCTTTGAAAGATAATAAAGGTACTCTTACTTTGAAGAGTGTCTATCATGTTCCGGGAATGAAAAAGAACCTTTTCTTAGTGACCAATGCGGTGGATGCTGGCTATCACGTTCTATTCGGTCCAACCGAAGTGAAATTTCTCCAGAATATTTCAGCTGTGAAAGCTGAGGTCACTCATATAGGGAGATGGGTGAAGGACTTGTTTGTTCTTTCAACAAGTTCTTATGTTGATAAGATGAGGGCTAACGACAGCACCGCTATCTGGCATGAAAGATTTGGGCATGTTGGGATGGATAAGTTGAAGGCTATGGCGGGAAGAGGCCTAGTGAAAGGTCTGCCTAGCTGGTCATCTTTCGGAGAGGGTCACGTTTGTGCAGGTTGTCAGTTTGTTAAGGCTCAACGTCTTCCATTTAACAAATCACAAAGCAGATGTAAAAGACCATTGGAATGTATATATGGTGATCTATTTGGACCTACCAACACTCCCAGTCTTGGAGGTAGCAGGTACATCCTAATTTTGGTTGATGACTTCACTAGATATACTTGGGTATATTTTCTGGAGGAGAAGTCAGAGGAATTCGAGAAGTTTGTGGAGTTCAAGGAGCTGGTGGAAGGTCGGCTCAACCTGCAGGTCAAGAGGTTCAGAACAGACAATGGAGGGGAGTTCACCTCCATGGCGTTCTTTAACTTCTGCAGGAAGCATGGCATTCAAAGAGAACTTTATTGTGCTCACACTCCACAACAGAACGGAATTGCAGAGCAGATGATCCATCATCTGATGGAGACCTGCAAATGTTGGCTTCATGCCAAGAGTATCCCAAAGTCCTTCTGGGGAGAGGGAATGTCTTGTGCGTCCTATGTCATCAACTGGATGCCTCTCAGTCCCATCAACATGAAGACCCCTCATGAGTTGATGTTCAAGGAGAAGCCAAGCGTGGAACACTTTCGAGTGTTTGGTTCTGCCTGCTATGTGCATGTTTCGGATGCCCTTCGAATGAAGCTAGATGTAAAGGCAAGGAAACTAGTCTTCGTCGGTTATGATGATCAGAAGAAAGGGTGGAGATGCATGGATCCTGAGACATGGAGATATGTGGTCTCTAGGGATGTGGTATTTGATGAGCTGACGTCATACCAAGGTATCTCTTCTATAGAGTTACAAGGAAGATGGGGAGATGGTGGACCAGAGGAAGCTGCAAAAGAAGTTCTGTTGTAGTTGCCTGTTTCTCCAGGTGCTCCAGGTATTTCTAGCTCTGGGTCAGGTGCTTCAGGTTCTGGAAGCAGGGGGAGCGATGCTCCATGTCTACCTGAAAGCAGAGCTAGTTTAGAAGCTGTAGTGGAAGAGGTGGTTCAGAGTCAAGCTCTGAGGAGGTCCAAGAGGACCATTATTCCACCATATCGGTATACAGGCGGAAACTTGGTGCGCTTTGTCTCATGTTTCTTCGCAGGTCCCCTAGATGAGAGAGAGCCATCTTTTTATGAAAATGTCATTGGAGTCAAGGAATGGGAAGGATCCATGGATGAAGAGATCGCTGCCCTTAGGAAGAATGAGACTTGGGACTTGGTGCCTAAGGTTGAGGGAGTTACTCCAGTGACTTGCAAGTGGGTTTTCAAATTGAAGAAGAAGGCTGATGGAAGTATTGAGCGGTACAAGGCTCGCCTTGTAGCTCGAGGTTTCTCTAAGAAGTATGGGGAGGATTATGAAGAGAAGTTTATCCCCGTTGCAAAGATGACTTCAGTCTGGGTGGTGATCGCATTGGCAGCTTGCCAAGGGTGGAAGATTTGGCAACTCGACGTGAAGAACGCTTTCTTATATGGCAAGATTGACAAGGATATCTTCATGGATCAACCACCTGGTTATATATCCGAAGAGCACCCAAGATATGTTTGCAAGCTCAAGAAGGCTCTTTACGGCTGGAAGAAAGCGCCTCGGGCGTGGTAGGGGAAGATAACAGAATACCTCCAGTTCTGCGGATACTTTGCTTCTGATTCAGATTCAAGCTTATTCGTAAAGAAGACGGGAGAGCTTCAGATCTTGGTGTTGTTGTACGTTGACGATATGATCGTCACGGGGAATTCTGAAATGGAGGTAGCTAGGCTTCGTGCTGAGCTAGCTATTAGATTTGAGATGAAGGATTTGGGTGAGCTCCACCATTTCCTTGGACTTGAAGTGGAGAGGAAAGAGAGCGGTATGCTTGTTTCGCAAAAAGGCTATGCAGATCGAGTCGTGAAGAGGTTCGGCATGGAAGGGGGGAAGAGCAGCTCTACTCCACTGGAGGTTGGAGTTCATCTTCGACGAGATGAAGGGAAGGTTCTTACCGATCCTTTGGTGTTCCGGGCTTTGGTTGGAAGTCTGATATACTTGACGATAACGAGGCCAGATATTGCTTATGCAGTTGGTAGGGTGAGTCAGTTTATAGCAGAGCCTTGAAAACCTCATCTTATGGCGGCTAGAAGTATCTTGAAGTATGTCAAATCCACCTCGGATTTGGGTCTCTTCTACGGGAGAGATTCAGGCTTTTGCTTTCACGGGTACATGGATGCTGATTATGGAGGAGATTCAGATGATCAGAAATCAACATCTGGATATGTCTTTACGACAGGCTCTGCAGCTATATCATGGTGCAGCAAGAAGCAGGATTCTGTGTCTATCTCTACCACAGAAGCAGAGTACAAAGCTTCAGGTTTGGCGGCTCAAGAAGCCATCTGGCTTAGGAGGCTTGTGGAGGACATTCATAGGGAGGTACGAGGTCCTACTCTGCTATGTAGTGACAATAAGAGTGCTCTCAAACTGGTGAACAATCCAGTTTGTCACGCGCGTACGAAGCACATAGAAATTCATCACCATTTCAATCGTGAGAAGGTGTTGGAGGTGTCTCTGACTGTGGAGCATTTGCATAGCAAGGGGAATGTTGCTGACATATTTACTAAGTCGCTGTTGAAGGGACCATTTGGTCGGTTGCGGAGTTTGCTTGGGCTGACTTCCACTTCCCACTTCAAGGGGGGTGTTAAATTTTTGAAGTGGAAGTGGAATGGTGCTGGGCGGTCTGCAGATTGGAGACCGCGGAGACCGCGCTGTCTGCGTTGGTGCTTTGGTCGGTTCTGTCTCAGGCGATCTATTCTGGGTGGTCTGATCTGGGAGACCACAAAGTGTCCAAGGGGCTTGCGCGGGTTGTTCTGGTGACTTATTCAAGTCGGCCAGATGTTCAAGTTGGTCTGTCTTCATGCAGTGACCAGGTGGTCTGATATCTTGTTCTTGTCGGTCTGGGTTACTGAAGAAGTTCTTTGCTTTTGTAATAAAGACCGAGCGGTCTATTTTGGTGACCGCGATGACCGGGCGGTTTGTATATAACCGGCTGTCTAATAAGGGAGCTGTTAGCTTTGCTGAGCTCGGGCGGTCTGTCTTGTGAGTCCGCTCGCAATCTGATGGGCAGTTTTTGTATCCCAGTTTGTGCGGTGACGACATCCATCTGCTCATCTATAAATAGGGGTATAGGGCCCATCATTAATAACGAAGAACTGTAAGAACCAAAGTTGGCTTGATTGTGCCAGTCTCATTCTGAAGTCGCGCGGTTTGAGTTTTGCCTGACCAGTTTGTGTGTTCGCAGGTTAGCGGCTTGCAGTTCGCGGTCAGCATTCTCCCTTCTCCAGCTTTGAATAAACCAGTCCGGTAGCGATCTATTTAGGCGGACTGTGTTTAGGTGTTCTTGCTCTGTGCAGCGGACTCAGTTGATCAGGCGGTCTTAACAGACCAGGAGGTCTTGAGTGCGATCTGAAGCAGGTTGCAGTTTCTTCAAGTGTTTTTAGCAGTTGAATAAGTAGCAGGTTAAGTGGTCTGTGGTTGCGGGCTAGTAGGTGCGGTCTGCTCTATTCGCGCGATCTCAGGGGTTAACCGCACGACTTGTCTATTTGCGCGGTCTGGCGATCTTAAGTTGACAAGTCGCCAGCAGCTTCTTGTCTTTTTGTGTTTTGTGCTTCTCTCCTCCGTGATTCTTATGAATCATGTCTCGCCATGTATACCTCGAATTGTAAAGTGATAGTTAATACCATAACACTATTCGGTCTTCCCATTGTCATTGTGTTGCTATACTTGTGGAAAGTTTTTTTTTGAAGTGTTCCACATTGTACTTCATCTCCGGACCTCAAATTTGTAATAGAGGTCTCCCTATGAAGACAGGAGTTGGAAGAATTGATTTAATAATTGGAGCAGGAGGAAATGGAAGCTGGTCTGAAGGTATAGATGACTGCTGTGCCGAGGAAGGAAACTGAGCTGCAGGAGATAGCTGATCTGAGTCAAGATTAGGTGAAGCAAGTTCCTGGTCTGTCAACTTGACTGGCGAGGGTGCTGTTGTGGAATATTCAGAGGACACCCTGAATGCAAGTGCATCAGGGATGGGTCTTTCAGGATTGACATGGTATTCTTGCAGGGACAAGAGGTTGAGTTGGTCATCTGAAAATAAAGAGCTGCCCCCCCTGAGTTGAGGACTCCCCTGTATTGAAGGCAGGATTCTTGGAGGTGATGACTCCCCCTGAATGGCTGCATCTGGAAGCTGTAACTTAGATGAAACAGCTGGTTCTCCTTCAAAGATGAAGGAGAGAGGGATTGTTATTGTGTAGACAGAGTCTTGATGAGGTTGATGTCTGCTGGTAGAATTCTCCCCCTGCTTTATATCATTCATGAGAGATATAAAGACATCAGCAGGTAAAACTGACAATCTGATCTCTTGGTCAAGAGCCTTGATGCCAGAGTTATGATCCGCCAATATTTTGTGTTGGGCACAGAGCTTGCGATAGCAACCCTTTGAGAAATCCCGATAGAGGGAGCTGAACTATAAGAAAAGAGTTTCCATGGCTTAATCAACTGTGTCGGCAACGTCTTGGAGAGATGTTATTACTATGCTGCGAGTACCTACACACAACCGAGAAAGAGACAAAGAAGGAGAAGATGGAGAGAGCAAGAGGGATAAAAATTCGAATAACACACTAGAAGTATACGCATAAGTCGCTTAGAGTAGAGAAATCGTCGAAACTTAGGGTTTATTCAAAGCAACGTCGAATTGAGCGGAGTTCAGCGCGCCAAAACATGTCAATGCGCGTGATCAATCAAATCGACGGAGCATCAAGTTGCAGTCGGCGTGGCTTCAAAATATAATCATCAATGATGATATCGACGTGAGCATCGATAAGTGTTCAACGTTACATCGAGTGCTATTCGCATGATCCTTCCCAAGATGCTCTCGCAGCTGACATCAAGTAGAATTCGACAGTACATCGATTTGAATTCGACGCAACTTTGATTAAACAGTTATGATTTTCTTTAAGATCCTTGCTATTTTTCCCAACAATAATTTTGTATAGAAAATATGGCTTTATATAATAAAGGGGACCTACAAAGCTCCATCAAGCATCCCCAGTGCATTGATAAAGAACTTATGCTTACTTTCATCATGGGGCTTAGTGAAGATGTCAGCCCTTTGAGTGTCAGTAGATATGTATTGAAGGTTGATCTTACTCTTCTCTACATTGTCTCTGAGAAAGTGGTGTCTTATCTCTATGTGCTTAGTTCTGCTGTGGAGAACAGGATTGGAAGCAATTGAAATTGCACTAGAGTTTTCACAATAAATTGTGGAATTGGCAAGGGAAAACTTGTAATCTAATGATAGTGCATTATTTATAGTTATTTTTATATAGTATTTTAGTAGTAATTAATTAGTTTTTATATAATTTTAATTTAATATATATCTAATTTGCTTTGTTTTATATTTTCAGGGACTTTGGGGCTGCTAATAGCAATTTCAAGCACATAGCCGTGTTCAGGGGAAATTCTGGAGCATTTCTGCAAAAACCCTCAATACACGCCCCAGGTCACGGGCGTGACCTAGGGGCGTGACCATGGCCACGACCGTGTATCGCTTTCAGCTCACAGAACTCGCTGCCACGTCGGATTAAAGTTACACGCCCCAGGTCACGGGCGTGACCGGGGGCGTGACCTTCAAGTCACGGGCGTGACTCGCCCAACAAGCATTCAATTCAAGCAGTTTCTGCCGCCGAGTCGTTCCAGCTTACACGCCCTTGGTCACGGGCGTGACCGAGGCCGTGCCCTCTCCCTCAACTGCCAAATTAACTCCAGATCGCGCCGTTTCCCGCCGTTTCCTGACTCGGTCAAGACACGCCCTAGGTCACGGGCGTGACCTAGGCCGTGACCCGTCGAGATGATCAATTTTGGCGGTTTTTCTTCCCCAACGTTCCCGGGCTTTCAAGACGCAATTACGCAGCTTACACGCCCTTGGTCACGGGCGTGACCAAGGGCGTGACTCAGCAATTTTCTGCCTATAAAAGCCAGCTGCTGCCAAAGTGATGGGCATCCAGGCCATGCTTAGTTTGGATCGTTTCTAGTATAGTTTTTCTGCATTTTTCTTAGTGTAACTTTATTTTATGTCTTGTCTTTTTTAATTCCTAGCTTAGATCTACTTTACATGCAATTGTGCTTTTCTTTACTTAGAAATAAAAATAACTTTCTTCTCAATTATGTTTTGTTAATTTTCATAGTATTTGGTCGGATGAATTCTTAAGCTTTTATCTTTTCAAAATCTCTTATTCATAGTTTAGTTTGGAAAACTAAGATTTACCGTTGATTTGCAATTTTTGGTTTCATATTTCTAGGGTATGATAATCAAGTTTGATCCGTATTTTAGTGTATCGAGAGATCCGTAAATACGGGTAGATCGCTCATCGGTAAAAAGAGTTGTATGCATTCCTCGAGAGAGGGTGACGCAAATCTTCCGGATTGGAGTCAAATCCAATAGTGGGGCTCACCGCATAAAGCAAGCTTAGGGGTTTCGACTGGCCGAGGGGTCTTAATCGATCAACCTAAGGTTAGGTGGTAGTTCTCTCGAGAGAGGTTCTATCATATTTTGGGAACCTCCACGGTCAAGTTTGTCTAAATCGATTTCTTTTGAATTCTAGATTTACAAAACATTTCACTTAAGAATGATTCCCGATCAAATGTTTCTTTTCTTTTAATTATTTTCAAAACTCTATTTTACTGCCGATAAAATAATAATAATTTGCGTGAGTAGAAGTAATCAACAGACCCGTGGAATACGACACTTGATATTTATTTGTTTTGAATATCCTATGCTATGAATGATAGGTGCTCTTGCCTATAGTTCGCAGAATTTGGAGAATATTATTTATATCCTAAATTTTAGCTATCAAGTTTTTGGCGCCGTTGCCGGGGAGTACTTTTTTGTTGATATTTTGAAAGCGTGAATTTTATTAATTTTATCATTCTCTTTCTCCACCCCCATTTCTCTTTTTGCTTTTTCTTTTAAAATTCACTTCTATTAGGTAACGGTTGTTTAATTTTCTTTTTAAAAAAAAAATGATGTTATCGCAGTTGGCCGCAAAAGTTGCCGAGCTTCAAAATAAAGTTGATCTTTTGGAAGCCGCGCGAATGCGCCAAATTATTTGTCATTTTTGTGGGCATCATCATTCTAGTGAGGAATGCTATTTTTCATTTCAAAAATTTTCTCATGAACATCAAATTAATTTTTCTACTGAAAATTATAATTTTTATAATGAAAATAATAATTTTTATGATGAAAATAATTTTTCTTTAAATAATGATTTGAATGAATTTCCTTCTTACTCTGATGTTGATTATTCATGGTGGCAAGGTCACCCGGATAGTTTTCAGTGCGAAAATGGAAATTCCTTCAATTATGATTTGCATTCCTCGCCTTTTCCACAAATTTGTTCTTCTTCTGATCTTGAAATTTTTCCGAATGTTATTTCTCCCACTTTAAATGTTTATTCTCAAGATCAAGAAGAACAATTGTACCAAGAATTTCGCAAAGTCATGGAGACACCGGACGAATTAGAAAATGAAAATTTTTCTTCTTCTCCTTCGCCCGCCCTTTCTTCTCATTCTCATGAAATTATAATTCATGAAGAAATTGTGTCTCATGAATTTTCTCCCCTTTGCATTGATTTTTCTGATAATTCTTTTATTTTTGAAAATAAACAACCGACGCTTAATCATGTATTTTCGCAAGAAACTCCTCCTTGTGAAAAATTTTCTGACTCGCTAAATCCTGATTCTTTTTATACTAACGATTTTCATGTAGAGGATGAGCCGTTGCAACCAAACGTCTTCACCGATTCATTTGCCGCTCATCTCCAACAATCCAAATTACCTAAGGTATGTATAGGTAATTTGGATTCGCAATTTCACGCTAACGGACAACGGAAGAGTCAAGAGTATAGCGGAGGAGTCGCCGGGCAACGGATTTCGGCATGCTCACCTGAGCGTGAATTAAGGGAGTTGCCTGTGCATTTTCAATTTTATTTTCCTTTTTCCTAATAATAACCGTCTAGCTTAAAGACGGGAAAAAGAAAGCGCTCTTGGGAGGCACCCCTTGCTTATCTTTATTTTTCTTGCCCTTTACTTTTTCCGCATTTTATTTTCTTTTCCCTCCTACTTGGCTTATAAACATTGGGGACAATGTTTATTTTTAAGTATGGGGGTGTATTCTCCTATATTCAGTTTTTATTAAAAATCCAAAAAAAAATTAGAAAATCTTTTTCAAAACTCACAAAAAAAATTGATTTTTTTTTATTCTTTATTTTCAATTTTGTTATAAAAATTTACAAAATTCAAAAAAATGTTTTCATTTAAAAAACTATTTTAATTTCCAATAAAATAAATTTTGTAATATTAAATTTCTCCAAACTTCATTTATGCAAAATTAATTTTAATTATGAGTTGTCTTTATAGGCTTTTTAAGGAGTTTTCTTTTTATGTAGTTTTAATCTTATATTTCTCTTCAAAATATGTTAGATTTAATTTTTAGATGAATTTGATTTAATGAGTTTTTCATTATCTTGATTTGCTTAGAATATTTCTTAGTTTTACTTTCTCTCTTTAAAATATCATAATTCAATTTTGTAGTAATTGTGTTAAATATCTCTAGATTTTACTTATATTAACTTGAACTCATAGTTTCTTGTAGATTGCTCAAATTATTTTCTATGCTCTTAAAATGTTTCTTTGGAATTTGTTTAGCCTTTAAACCCTAGCCCTTCCCCTACCTTTTTGTTAAACCCATTGTTTGGCATAAAAAAAATTTTGAAAAGATCATATGTCATGGGATGAGAGGATAAAATTCATCATTCCTAAACATATGCACCCAAATCAGTAAAAGATTATATGGCATGGAGTTGAGAGGATAAAATTCATCACTCCTAAACATATACATTTGGGATATAAAAAGAAGAAGAAATTAAAAAAAAAGAGATGGAAATGAGAGGATAAAATTCATCATTTCCCATATACAAAGTAACTTCTTCAATGCCAATTTTACCCCATTTAGCCAAGTTCACTTTTTTATCCAAGATATTATTGAGAGAGCATAGTTAATATTTTGTAGTTTTCTAAAAGTTTCTCATGATTGTAAAGTTCTTATAATTTTAATCTTGGAATATTTTGCTTAATTCAATGCAATTTTGTTTATGAAGATTTAGTTAGAGAATTTCAAAACTAAAATTTATTCTACTCATTTCAATTTATGAATTATTAATTATTTCTTATAAATCTGAATTTTAATTTCTTAACTTATTTTGGCATGAGTTTTATGAGATTTGAAGTGCATAATTTGAAGTAAATCTTTTTGGAAATGTCCTATAAATTCTTCTCATACTTATAAATTAGTTTTTGCTCTGGAATAGCAAAAGCTTAAGTATGGGGGTATTTGATAGTGCATTATTTATAGTTATTTTTATATAGTATTTTAGTAGTAATTAATTAGTTTTTATATAATTTTAATTTAATATATATCTAATTTGCTTTGTTTTATATTTTCAGGGACTTTGGGGCTGCTAATAGCAATTTCAAGCACATAGCCGTGTTCAGGGGAAATTCTGGAGCATTTCTGCAAAAACCCTCAATACACGCCCCAGGTCACGGGCGTGACCTAGGGGCGTGACCATGGCCACGACCGTGTATCGCTTTCAGCTCACAGAACTCGCTGCCACGTCGGATTAAAGTTACACGCCCCAGGTCACGGGCGTGACCGGGGGCGTGACCTTCAAGTCACGGGCGTGACTCGCCCAACAAGCATTCAATTCAAGCAGTTTCTGCCGCCGAGTCGTTCCAGCTTACACGCCCTTGGTCACGGGCGTGACCGAGGCCGTGCCCTCTCCCTCAACTGCCAAATTAACTCCAGATCGCGCCGTTTCCCGCCGTTTCCTGACTCGGTCAAGACACGCCCTAGGTCACGGGCGTGACCTAGGCCGTGACCCGTCGAGATGATCAATTTTGGCGGTTTTTCTTCCCCAACGTTCCCGGGCTTTCAAGACGCAATTACGCAGCTTACACGCCCTTGGTCACGGGCGTGACCAAGGGCGTGACTCAGCAATTTTCTGCCTATAAAAGCCAGCTGCTGCCAAAGTGATGGGCATCCAGGCCATGCTTAGTTTGGATCGTTTCTAGTATAGTTTTTCTGCATTTTTCTTAGTGTAACTTTATTTTATGTCTTGTCTTTTTTAATTCCTAGCTTAGATCTACTTTACATGCAATTGTGCTTTTCTTTACTTAGAAATAAAAATAACTTTCTTCTCAATTATGTTTTGTTAATTTTCATAGTATTTGGTCGGATGAATTCTTAAGCTTTTATCTTTTCAAAATCTCTTATTCATAGTTTAGTTTGGAAAACTAAGATTTACCGTTGATTTGCAATTTTTGGTTTCATATTTCTAGGGTATGATAATCAAGTTTGATCCGTATTTTAGTGTATCGAGAGATCCGTAAATACGGGTAGATCGCTCATCGTGTAAAAAGAGTTGTATGCATTCCTCGAGAGAGGGTGACGCAAATCTTCCGGATTGGAGTCAAATCCAATAGTGGGGCTCACCGCATAAAGCAAGCTTAGGGGTTTCGACTGGCCGAGGGGTCTTAATCGATCAACCTAAGGTTAGGTGGTAGTTCTCTCGAGAGAGGTTCTATCATATTTTGGGAACCTCCACGGTCAAGTTTGTCTAAATCGATTTCTTTTGAATTCTAGATTTACAAAACATTTCACTTAAGAATGATTCCCGATCAAATGTTTCTTTTCTTTTAATTATTTTCAAAACTCTATTTTACTGCCGATAAAATAATAATAATTTGCGTGAGTAGAAGTAATCAACAGACCCGTGGAATACGACACTTGATATTTATTTGTTTTGAATATCCTATGCTATGAATGATAGGTGCTCTTGCCTATAGTTCGCAGAATTTGGAGAATATTATTTATATCCTAAATTTTAGCTATCATCTAACAACTGATTTTGCATCCACAAAATTTGTGAACAGCAGCTTCCTGCAGCTATATACTCAGCCTCAGCTGTAGAAGTGGAGACTGTGGTTTGCTTCTTGCTAAACTATGAGATCAGTCTAGCACCCAGAAACTGACATGTTCCTGAAGTGTTTTTTCTATCCAGCCTACATCCAGCATAGTCTGCATCTGAATATCCAATCAATTCAAATCCAGATTCAACTGGATACCATCAGCCATGCTCAGGAGTACCCTTCAGATATTTCATAATTCTATTGACAGAACTCATGTGGGATTCCTTTGGGCCAACCTGAAATCTTGCACAAATACAGGTAGCAAACATTATATCAGGTCTGCTAGCTGTTAGGTAGAGAAGAGAGCCAATGGATGCTCTATTAGTCTTCTGATCAAATTACATACCTTGTTCATCTCTATCTAAAACAATATTAGTAGCCATAGGGGTTATCATAACAGAGGCATTCTCCATCCTAAACCTTTTAATGAGTTCTCTAGTATATTTGGACTGGGATATGAAAATGACATCTGGATTTAGTCTGACTTGAAGAGCAAGGAAATATGATAATTCCTCATGCTACACATTTCAAATCTTGACTGCATTAGGTAAGCAAACCTTTTGCATAAAGATTGATCTGTGGATCCAAATATAATATCATCTACATATATTTTCACAAGTAGTAGCTAATTCTTATGTGCTCTTATGAAAAGGGTTTTATCCACCTTTCCTCTTTCAAAGTTGTGTTCTTGGAGAAAGGTGGATAAGGTCTCATACCAAGCTCTTGGAGTTTGCTTTAGACCATATAGTGCTTTATCTAATCTATATACAGAAGATGGAAATGTTGGATTGACAAAACTTGGTGGCTGCTCCACATACACCTCTTCTTATAGTTTTCCATTAAGAAATGCACTCTTGACATCCATTTGGTATACCTTGATCATCATGTGGGCAGCATATGCAGGTCATATTTTGATTGCCTCCTGCCTTGCTACTGGGGCAAATGTCTTGTTGAAGTCAATGCCTTCCTCTTGCCTGTACCCTTGGGCCACAAGTCTTGCCTTGTTTTTTATTATTACCCCAATTGAGTCCATTTTATTTTTGAACACCCACTTGGTGTCAATAACTGGGTAATTCTTTGGTCTTTCAACCAAAGTCCAGACCTTGTTCCTTTCAAACTGAGTCAGTTCCTCTTGCATAATAGATTTCCAATGAGGGTCACTGTCTGCTTCTTCAAACTTATTTGGTTCATATTGTGACAAGAAGAACTACAGCATTGTCTCACTTGTGAGTTGGTTCCTTGTCTTGACTCCTGCTATCAAGTTTCCTATTACTTGAGTTGGAGGATGATCTTTTTGAGAAATCCTGGATCTTGTTGAGTGATCTAGGATCTGCTTTTCTTCCTGAGCTATCACTTGCTCAGTGACAGTGGGAGCTGCAACCTCATGTACTGGAATAGTGTCTATGGGTGGTAGTCCAGGTGCTGCTATTTCCTCCTCATCTGCTGCAGAATCCTCACCAGAGTTAGTGTCAATATCCTGTTGTCCTTTTTCTTGACACATAGATGGATGATACACTATGCTCATCCTTTCAACTTGTTCTGCTAGTTGGTCTTCTTCCTGCAAAATAGAACTGGTGAAAGTTTCCTTCCCATTGTAAACCATGTTAGTTTCATCAAAGACCAAATGCATAGACTCCTTAATTTTGAGATAGCTTTTATTGAAGCACCTATAGGCCTTGCTTGATGAGGAATATCCTAAGAATATCTCATCATCAACCTTCTTGTCAAATTTGAGAAAGATGGCTTTTCCCATTGTTGAGGATAAAGCAAGTACACCCAAAAATTCTAAAATAAGTGACTATAGGTGCCTTTTCGTTCAACAACTCATAGGGAGTCTTCAACTTAGTCTTGTGGATGAGACTCCTATTCAGAACATAATTTGCAGTATTTACTGCCTCAGCTCAGAAGGACTTTGGCAAGTTAGATTAAGCTAATAATGACCTTCCTGATTTAATTAGGGCTCTATTTTTCCTTTCAGCCTCCACATTTTTTTGGGGGGGTTCTCGGAGCTGAAAAGCTTTGCCTGATACCTTCATCCTCACAGAATCTACACATTAACTAATTCTCAAACTTAGTGCCATGATCACTTCTTTTCACAGCAACCTGTGTGTTGAGTTCAGATTGAATCTGTCTGGTGAATCTTGACAGGATCATGAAAGTGTCTGACTTAGCTTTTAGAAAGTATACCCAGCTGAACCTAGAGAAATAATCAACAATGACTAAGGTGTAGGACTTTCTTGCTAAGCTTTGAGTGGAGATAGGACTAAACAGGTCTATGTGCAATAGGAAAAGGACTCTAGGGGAATCATTCTTACCAATTGGTTTGAATGAAGCTTTGATCTACTTTCCTAGTTAGTAGGATCTATAAGGGTGGTCTTTATTGAATTTACCAGTTAGTAAACTCCTGACTAGGTTGAGTTTGGAGAGTTTAGCTATGTTCTTAAAGTTAAGGTGACTAAGTCTCTTATGCCACAACTCACTATTTTCTAACTGGGAGTTAAACAAGCAGATCTCAGACTTTGTGTACTCAAAGTCTACAACATATACCTTACCTTTTCTGAGAGCAGTCAAAACTATTTGATCTATCTTAGAGCTAACTATATGACACAAAGACTTAGTGAATTCAACTTTTTATTCACCATCATGCAGCTAACTAATGCTAATCAGATTATGTTGAAGTCCTTCAACATAAGCTACTTTAGAAAAGGTGATTTCTCCAATCCTGAGCAGACCATATCCTTTGGTTTGGCCAGAGTGGGAGTTCCAAAAATTACCTTTGGCCCTTCCTTGGCCTTGAAATTTTCCAGCAAATCTTTTGCTCCAGTCATATGCATGGAGCAGCCACTGTCCAGATACCACTGCTGGTTTGTGGTTGAACAGCCTTCCCTCTGCTCATTGAATTTAAACATTAGTAAAGACCCTCTCATGCTGGGGTCTCTTTCTTCTATCATCATATGGAGATATGAAAGAATGAGATGGTCTTCCATTGTTCTCCCTTAGGAGAAGAAGTGTTGCATTGTTATGGCATCAATATTTGGTAATAGGTCCTTGTTTAGAACAACAAAAACATCTTGGAATAGAGGTCAAAGAAGGTTTTGATATTTGGTAATTCTGTGCAGTGAGTATGCGTCGAGAAGAAATTGACACAGTTTTAGAGTTGCGTCGAGTGGAATTTGATGTACCTGCATAGTCCCGTCGATAATCATTCGATGTATGTATTAGTTACGTTGTGTGTAATTCGACGCACCCATATAATTGCTTTGAGATAAAGTCGACGCATATGATGGAGTCCGTCGAGATGCATTTGATGCATTCTTAAAATTGCGTCGAGTTCTATTCGACGTATAATTCATATCATTCAGTGTTTGTGACTTTGTATTTATAATTTTCTTAAGCAAGTTGATTACTGATCTTAATTCATCATTCTTGATCATTAAATCATGTCTAGCTTTATTATAGGCATTTGTGCTATTTGTAAGAGTGGAAATGACAGAGTCAATATGAGCTTGGTAATCATTTCTATACTGCTCAAATGTTTCATCCATCTCTTCTATTTTAATTTTATAACTTCTGCATGTAGCACACTCATTCTTCAAATCTAAATTTTCTAAGGGTTGTTTGCCTAGGATTCCTGGTTCATCACTAGTGTCTACCCTATTAAATGTGGTGAGATTATTAGGGTTATTATTCTCATGTTCTTCACATGATTCTAAAAAATTATTAGGTTTAGCCCTAAAAGATGCTACTGGTTTATCACAAGCATGTTAGCTAGTGAGTTATTGTGATTCCTGATCAAGATGATTAAATCTCTTGGAGAGATTGTGTGAGATATTTTTGATCTTTTGGCTCCTTCCATTGAGGGAGTCTTCAAAGGCCTTTGCCATTGAGAGTTCTTTCCTTAGGTCTGAATTTTCATTATCTAAGGAATTTATTTCTTTTTCTTTCTTAATCAGTTCACATTTCAGATCATAGTTATCTGAGAATAAAAGATCTTTACTAAGAGCTTCTAATTCAGATTTGATTATTTTAAGTTCCTTTTGATTGTTAATGTAATCTTGGCAAAACTCTTTAAAGCATTCTTTAAAATCTTTTGAAGAAAAGTCAAAGTCTTCAAAGATGCTTACCTCAGTTTCATTAGTGGAATCTTCCAAAGCCATTAAGCAGGCTTCATCTGATCAACCATCTTCATCATCATCAGATAAGGAGGAGCTTGATTCTGAATCTGAATCACTCTAGGTCTCAGCTATGAAACCTCTCTCTCCTTTCTTATCCTTTCTCATGAAGGCTTTCTTCTTGTTCTCCTTCCTTTGCTTGTTTTTCTTGTTCTTTTCTTCCTCAGGACATTCAGTAGAAATATGTCCTGGCTTTCTGCAAGAAAAACAAATAATCTCCTGTTTGGGAGTTTTTTCATACCTTGGCTTGCTTGGGCTCCTCTCTCTCCTCCTTGAGTCTTCTGTCCTGAACCACTTTGTTAAAACCTAGTCCTAATTTGGATTAGGATCCCAACTCAAATAGGGGGAGATTATTGGAACCTTAGTTTTGATTCTCTGGACAGTCAGGTGCAAAGTGTCCTGGTTTCCTGCAACCAAAACATATAACTTCTTTAGATGGAGCTTTGTCATACCTTGGTTTTTCATAGCTCCTGGATGACTTTCTTCTGAAATCTTTTCTTGCCATCTGGTAGAATCTTTGGGCAAGTAGGCTCATGAACTCTTCATCTCTTGGAGCCTTTTCCTCTTCTTCAGCTGCTTTGAAAGCAATGTTATTTTCCTTCTTTGTTGTTGGAGATGAAGTGGACTTTTTAGCTTCTCTGGATTTGACAAGCTGCTCATAGGATTTGAGCTTGCCTAATAATGTCTCTGTAGTAATCTCATTGAGGCTTCTGGCTTCCTTGATAGGCCAGATCCTATAGTCCCATGTGCTGGGGAAGCACATTAGGATCTTGTCATTGATCTCAGTGATAGAGATCACTTTGTCCAAAGATTTCAGCTCATTAATTTTGAGACTGAGCCTATTGTACATATCAGCCACACTTTCAGATTCTCCCTTTTTGAAGTTCTCATATTGAGAAATGAGATGGGATCTTCTGTCCTTTCTTTCATCAGTAGATCCTTCAACCATATTGTTGAGAGAAGTCCATATTTCTCTTGTTGAGGTGCATTCCACCATTCTCTGAAAAATGTCATCAGACATTGTTTGAGACAGAATGTTCATGGCTTTTGCATCATCACTCCTTTGCTTCTTTTGTGCTTCTGTCCACTCAGGAGGTGGGACATCATTGTTGGTAGTGGTGGTTTCAGCACTAGTTGTTGTTGTGGGAGCTGGAGGTCCTATCAAAATCACATTGAATATTTCTTCATCAATAGAGTTCATATATAACCTAATCCTTGCTTCCATAGTGCAAACTTATTGAGATTGCACATAGGAGGTCTTGTGCTCGAATACTCTTTGTTTTGTGCCATGAGTTTTTAAACAAAAATAAATAAGATAAAAACTCTGAAAGAATTTAAGGTCCAATTGATCTTTGTGATTCAGGTGTTAGCCTACAAAGAATCAACTACCCTCTGATACCGCTGAGACGGGCTGGATCGTCGACCGCTGAGATGGCTGGATTTCGTCGAGCGTAGAATGAACGTCTTTCGTCGAGCGCAGAGCGCTGTTCGTCGAACGCAGATAGCCGTTCGTCGAACGGAGAGAACATATGTTAATTTTTATCTTTCTCTTATTTTCTCAGCCTATTAATTATATATATTTTCAGCGTACTATCTTAATGAGATTTTAGCTAAGTTATAAGATGTGTTATGATAGAAACTTAGACATTAAAGGTGGATCCTAACTCAAATCAAAACTAAGGTTCCAACAATCTCCCCCTATTTGAGTTGGGATCCTAATCCAAATTAAGACTAGGTTCTAACAATCTCCCCCTATTTGGTTTAGGATACCTAAGCATAGAAAGTCTTGAATAACTTAAGGCATAAGGGTCAGAGATTATTTCTAAATTTCTTCTTAAAACCAAGCAATTTCTGATTTCCTAGATTTTGATTTAAATAGGATTTTAATATTATGAATTGCTAGTTGTTATTGTATTCTAAGGAATTTTAAAATCATAAAGACATTGCCTGATACCTTCTTCCTATAGAACCCCCTTAATCAGAAGAGACACACACTCAGTGCTCTGATCATTTCTGATCTATGCAGTATGAGTAGAATGCTCAACTTGATTTTGGAGAAAATCTGTAAGAATGTGAAGTTATCTGACTTTTTCTTTAACATAGGAAATTCCAATGAATTATATAACTGCTGTTTAATTATAAAAGTTTAAAATAGGTAAAAACAAATGCCTTATAATTAGATATATTGGTCTTTTTATCTCATTAAAATATAAGTTAAACTGATTTCTAGATTATGTTTTAACATAAAGAAATTCAGTAATTTCTACAGAGTTTTTTATTTCTTTTTACTTAAAATTTTATTCAAATTTATTTTTTAAGGAAATATTTTGTTCCTCTGATAATTTTAAAACTTCTTTAAGTTTGACATAAGTTAAATTGTTTATTGCTAACTCTTTTCTGATTTTATTTTCAACTTTTATTAAACCTATACATGGAATTTTAGAATCTGATTTGATTTGTCCTGAAGTAAAATTAGAAGTAGAAGTTACCTCAGTTACCTCATCTTCATCAGATTCAGATTCTGCATCTGAGTAGTAGTTTGACCCATATATGTCCAACATGCAGAATCTTTTGGCCTTTTGTTGTTGTCGTTCTTCTTCTTCTTCACTTAGGTTTGGAAATGGTTCTGCATCAAATATATAGTTAGTGGAATAAGTAGAAGTGGATTCATTTACCATCCTTGAGAGGGAGTTCCAGATGCCCCTTGCTGAAGTGCAATCAGCCACTCTTTGAAGAATGTCTTTTGACATTGATTTAACCAATATGTTCATGGCCTTGGCATCAGCACTGATCAACTTCTCTTGATTATCAATTGAAGAAGTTGAAGATGGAGGTCCTGTCAAAATGGAATTATAGATTTCTTCATCTATGGCATTCATATATAATTTAATACCTTGGCTTGTTTGGGCTCCTCTCTCTCCTCCTTGAGTCTTTTGTCCTGAACCACTTTTTGAATATCTTAGCCAAGAGATTAAACATTTCTTCTTCAGAGGTGGAGGACTCTGCTTCTGCAGCTTTAAAGAAAGAATCCTCTCTTTAGGGGTTGTTGTCCTTTCTTGGCCTTCTGACTCAGCCTGCTTTTTAGTAGAAGCTAATAAGACTTGAGCTTTCCAAGGAGAGCATCAATTGATATCTCTCCGAGGCATCTAGAATCTCTAATAGCCTGGATTCTAGAGTCTCATGTTCTCGGAAAGCACATGAGGAGCTTGTCATTAATTTCTGTTAGAAAAATCTCCTTGTCAAGCCCTCTCAGCTCATTTATGATTATGCTAAATCTGTCATACATTTCTGTGATGATTTCATCAGCCTTTTTCTTGAAATTCTCATATTGAGATATGAGAAGAGCCTTTTTGTCTTTTCTCTCATCAGAGCTTCCTTCTACCAGTCTGGAGAGAGATTCCTAGATCTCTTTTGCAGAGTTGCAATCAGCAACATTCTAGAATATGTCATCAGACATGGTTGAGACCAGTATGTTCATGGCCTTGGCATCATATGCATTGACCTTCTTCTCATCATCAGTCCATTCTGCTCTGGGTACTAAAGTTTGTATGACCTTTCCACTGGTGTCTTTCCTTATTGGGACTAGGGGACCTGTGAGGATGACATTGAAAATTTCCTTATCAATGAAATTCATATAAAGTTTTATTCTGGCCTTCTAGAGTGTAAACTTATTTAAGTTGCACACTGGGAGCCTTGTGGAAGCATAATCCTTAGTACTCATTTTCTTTATAAAACATGTTTGTAATAAGGAAGTAAGAGTAGGATGTCTTTTTTAACAAGGTGTTAACCTTTAAATGATCAACCTCCCTCTGATACCAATTGAAAGTGCAAAGTGTGCCCCTGAGATATACTCTAGAGGGAGGGAGGGGGGAGGGGGGTGAATAGAGTTTTAAAATTATTTCTATCCTATTTGTGCAAACACAATAAAAACTAAGTATTATGCTCCAACAAATACTCGCACAAAATAAAATAGTGCAGTCAAGTAAAATAGAAAAACAGAAAAGCAGTAAATGAAATGGACAGCACAGAAAATGAGCAACTATAAGACACCAAGATTTTATAGAGGTTCCCCAAAATGTGTGTAGTCCTCTCTTCTACCACCTGGTAGGAATGCACAACCACTGATCTTTGGATAAGGAGATCATGAACCAACCCGATCTTTTGATAAGAAGATCTTGAACCAACCAGATCTTTTGATAAGGAGATCTTGAACCAATGAATCCTTTGGAAGAGGGATTCTCAAAACTATTTTATAGGAAAGAAAGAGAAGGAGAAAGAAAGAGGGGGAGGAGGAAGAATTCTGTTCTCAAAATTCTTATGAAGCCCTGTCTCAAGAAATAGCTTCTATTTTCTTCTACTTGATCTGCTAATGATATACTCTACTTATGATTGTGATGGTTTGCAGGAGCTATGATTGTCAGATCTTTTGTTCTTCTTCTTTCTGTTCAAACTTTGGCTGCTATATGATTGTGATGATGAGCAACCTTCAGTTGTTCTGCAGTAAGAGATGGAGAGCAGTTGTTCTTTCATCTTTGTTTGTTTCTATATTAGGGTTCCTCAGGAGGAAGAAGAAGATGAAGCCCTAATAGAAAACTATTAGCCGATTGTGATGAATGCTCTATCTTTCTCTTTCTTTTCTTCCCATTTATTGTCCCTCTTGAATTTGAATTTGTTTCCCCTTCTGGTATGTCCTAAAAAGGTATTTTTGTCTCGACAATTACTCCTTTACTTTCTTCTTTAATTCCCGACCCATCCACCAACAATAAGCTTGTTTCCAAGAAAACTTTTCTCTGTCCTCTGTTAATTCTTGATTCTATTTGAGGCAATTATGGAGCCATTGGGGAACGGTCTTGAGTGAGGTGGGCCATGAGAGAGGGTCCAAAAATGATAGCTGAAAAGGTTTCCTTTTTAGACTATATTCGACATAGCATCGAGTTCTCTTCCTCTCTTATCGACGCACCTTCGCGTTCTTGTGGGAGCAGCTTCGAATTCATCCTTGCTCGGATTAAACTCTGCTAGTCGACATTGCTTCGATATCTTATTGACGTAACCGTCGAGTTGAGGATATGACTCTAAACTCCATTATCTTAGTCGAGATGAAGTCGACGTTGCGTCGACTTTAGATGGCTTCGACAGATACTTCCTTCTGCATTGAGTTGAAGTAGATGCTGCGTTGACTTCTCAAGATGCTTTGACAAGTCCATGGCCCCTACGTCGATATCTACTCGACGTAACATCGACTTGATCTACTTCGATAAAAGGGGTAAGTTGCTTGGACTTCTAGTCAGAGTAGTGTGACAATAACTCGATGTTGCGTAGATTTCTATAAGACGCAAATGATAAATTTGCCCAAATTTTGCTTCTCTTGATCTGGTCTTGACACCCTAGGTTGAGTGTGACATCCTAAGACATCTAATGACCAGATTACCGTTACTATACAATGGGTAATTCAACCTAAGAGATAAAATCACTTATTATGTAATTTGTTAAGTTAAATCAAAGGGGTTTTTCCCAACAATCTCCCCTATTTATCTTAACAAATTTTACAGTTTGTATAAAGTGATTTTACACATTTCTTTGAATAAAAAATATACATACTGTTGGAGTTTCTGAGGTGATCTCAAAGCAATCAACAGTTAGTCTTGCTGCCAACGTAATATGAGCCTATAGGGTCGCACATAAAAGCGTTTGGAGAAATTGGAGAAAGGATTGTGTTGGCCTTACTCGTATTGGATATGAGTGGAGGACCAATCCTGTGACTGCTTGGAATCAAGTTGAGAATGTCTCAAAAGGGAAATCATTTAAAGTGTTTAAACGAACGGATTTACATTAGGTAATTTGGCTAAAGGCATTAACCGAATTCGACTAAATGGTTTAGATGAATTCGGCTAATGGGATTAACCGAATTCGGCTAATGGGATTAACCGAATTCGGCTAATGGGATTAACCGAATTCGGCTAATGGCAAATTCGACGAAAGGGTTTCGCCGAATTTATACAGCCGAATTTGTATAGTCGAATTCGGCGAAATGGTTTCGCCGGATTCAGTTATTGTGATTAGTCGAATTCGGTTAATGTGATTAGTCGAATTCGGCGAATGTAAATCTAGACAGATTTTCTTTTTTTCCCTCTGGTCTGCGGATAGTCGATTTTATGCCTTGCGTATAAAAGGACGTGATTAGGGCTTCGACATATACGGTTTTAGATCGAGCCTTTTCGCGAGAGAGAAACGACGGAAGCATTCCGGCCGTTCTCGTTCCAGCCGCCGATCGTCGTTCCGCCGCCGATAGACGTCGCCGCCGGTCGCCGCCTCCTCTGGATCGGACCTAGCTGTCCGTGAGGATGTTGAGAGCTTCCTTCTCCGACCTAGTTCTTGTACAACAAGAAGCTAGGGTTCTTCATCGCTTGTGTGGACTTCTTTAGAGGGATCGATCTATTTCGATCCTTGAAGAACTCAAGGCAGAAATTTGGATTTCTCTTGGAGCATCTAGGTTGGATTTGATCCAATCCCGCAAAGGTAATTTTCATACCTAGTAGTTTTGATTAACTTCTGGATTCAATGTTCATGGCCCGATCCAAACTCTTTTGGGTTGTTCTCTTTATTTCCGTTGCGCCTACATATGATGTATGGTTGTAGAAAACCCAACACATACAGAACATCATAGATATAAACTGAATAGAGAAGGTATCTGATTAATGATTAACATGAGTTTATCATAGATTACCCAAAAAGAGTATCACTTCCTTTCTTTGAGAAAGATGAATAAGTCCTCATATACCCTCCGACACTTCTTTTCCACATACCTGAAATTTGCAGGGGTGGCTTTCTCTGGGTTCCTCTATATTCTTCGATGTCCTTTGAACAGTTTCTCCAGGTCCATTTCAGAATGAGGATGAACATCCTTGAGTGTGAAGCAAAGACCAAAGACTTTGGCTGTCATATGATTTATGACTTCTAGATTTAGATCATCTGATTCAGGACCTTGGTCAGGATTTGATTCAGCAGGCATTGCTTGTAATTCATCAACAATTGCTTGTTCCTTCCCAGAAGTTGAGGCTTTTGTAAACATGATCTTTCTTTTCCTCTCCTCTTCTTCAGGTGACTTTTTTACCTTTCTTTCTTTTCTGAGGAAGTTGTACTGTATCCTCTAGATTGCACCCAATACCTCCTCTATGGAGTTGCCCAACTTCTTCTAACATTTTAGCTTGGGGATTATTTGTAGTATACATTGTATGATCTTATAGAGTAGATTTGATTGGGATGGCTTTGGCCAATTCTTCCTTTTCAATAATTTCTTTTCCCCTTTGCAGAATATCAATGAACCTCCATTTCTTATCTTCAATTTCTTTCTGAGCTGTTTCATACTCATATCTTTCTATATCACCAATGTCCTCTAAAGCTTCATAAAACTTTGGATTATTGTAGGTTTTCATTGTGTTCTCAGGAATTTCAATCCTTGAATACTTTTTGTAATATGATTTTTCTTTTTTGTACTCCTTCCTTTGTTCTTTTGAGTAACTTTCCCAAACAGGCAATCTCCCTCTTCCTCTTCCTCTACCTCTGAATGAAGGTCTCCCTATGAAGACAGGTGTTGGAAGAATTGATTTAAGAATTGGAGCAGGAGGAAATTGAAGCTAAGATGAAGGTATAGATGATAGCTGTGCTGAGTGTTGAAACCGATAACTTGGTTTCTTGTAGAGTTCGGGCCCTCAACAAGTTGGGGGGTGACCTCACACATACTTCTCCCAATGGAGAGCGCTAGGTTGGAGGCTTAGTAACTAGGAACAAGACCAAGGGCTTAGCGAGGAGTTCCCACCACACACCCGGAAGATCTTAGAGAGCTTCCCCTCCCAAGCCAATGCTAATCTTGGGCACCTTTGGAGGATCTCTCTTTTAAAATTTTTGATTTGATCCGTTTAGGAGTAAGCAGGAGTTGCATCAACTGAGTTAAAGCCAAACAACCACAATGCCACACAGCAACACAAGAGACTTTATTGAATCACAAACTTTATTTACAGTGCGAGGTATATATGGCGAGACATGATTCATCAGAATCACGGAGACGAGAAAAAGAAAACACACCAAAACAAATCTAGCGGCTATACAAGCTGAGACCGCACAGATCGCTCGACTCCAGAAGTCGCTCGACTTGTCCTGAGACCGTGCGAACAGAAAATAGACAAACCGCCTGCACTGCAAGACCGCCACCTCAGACCGCACGAACTGGAGCTTTATTGGAACGAAGAACTGTAGCTGTCGCCAGACCGCAACTCAGATCGCCTAACCGCTGAAGGTCGCCTGATCGCTGAGCTCGCTGCAAACAGCACAAGAACGAACATAAACCAGTTCGCAAACTGACCACTGTCGAACTGTTTATTCAAGCCGCTGGGAATCTCCAAGGAAGGAGACCGCAACCTGCTAACCGCAAACCTGCGAACACAACAAACAGTCAACTCGCTTCCGAGACCGCCTGACCTCAAAGTGAGACCGCACGAATTAACCCAGGCTCAGTTCTTACAGTTCTCGTTAAGAATGACGGGCGATACACCCCTATTTATAGGCGGGTAGACGGATGTCATCACCGCACAAACTGGGATACAGTCACCACCCGTCAGATCGCCAGCGGTCTCATAAGGCAGACCGCGCGATCAGACCACTTAGACGACGATCTGACCAAGACCGCGGATCAGCAAGCAGCCCACGCACAGGTCGCGCGAACACGTGACCACGTATAAGCCGCGCGGACACAAAAGGTACTCCTTCCTTAGACTACCAGGAGCAACCCAGGAACCATCTGGCCGACTTAGAACAAGTCGCCAGATCGCCAAACGCAAATCGCCCAGACAGGCGGTCACACATAAGAACAGACCGTCCGGTCTTCCAACAAAGAAGACAGGCCAACCAGCAGATCAACTCGAGAACAGACCGCAGCAATCAAGAACAGACCGGCAGAACCAGTAGTCCGCCAGAACAGACCGGCAGAAAACAAACACAAACCTCGCGGTCTCGGCGGTCTCTAAAAACAGACCGCCCGGACTCCTCCACTTCACTTCAAAATTTCAACACTCCTTCCTTGAAGTGGGAAGTGGAGACTAGCCCGAGTAAACTCCGTAACCGTGTAAACGGTCCCTTCGACAACGGCTTTATGAAGATGTCTGTGACATTGTCCGCACTCTGAACATGCTCGACCATAAGAGATCCTCCCAACACCTTTTCACGAATGAAATGGTGCTCAATCTCAATATGCTTGGTACTCGCGTGACAAACTGGATTATTAACCAGCTTGAGAGCACTCTCATTGTCCCCGCATAGCATAGTGGGACCTCGAACCTCCTCATGAACGTCCTCCACCAACCTCCTGAGCCAAACGGCTTCCTGAGCTGCCAAGGCCGAAGCCTTGTATTCCGCTTCTGTGGTAGATACGGACACCGAGTCCTGCTTTTTGCTGCACCAAGAGATAGCTGTGGGGCCCGTCATAAAGACATAACCAGACATTGATCTTCGATCATCCACGTCTCACCCGTAGTCACCATCCATATACCCATGCAAATCCAAGCTTGACCCTCTCCTAAATAGGAGACCCAAATCAGAGGTCGACTTCACATATTTCAGAATACCTTTTGCCGCCAAAAGATGAGGCTTCCGTGGCTCCGCCATGTACCGACTCACTTTGCCAACTGCATACGCAATATCAAGCCTCGTGATGGTCAAGTAAATCAAGCTCCCAACTAGAGCTCGGAACACCAACGGATCAGATAGAACTCTTCCCCATCCTTTCGAAGTTTATGATGATGTTCTAGAGGTATAAAGCTACTCTTCCCTTCTTCCATGCTGAATCGTTGAATGATCCGCTCCGTATATCCATCCTAAGAAACAAGCACTCCGCTCTCCCACCTCTGGACCTTGAGTCCAAGAAAATGGTGAAGCTCCCCCAGATCCTTCATCTCAAACCTGATAGCAAGCTCAGGTCTCAGCCTTGCTACCGCCTCCTTCGAGTTCCCGGTGACAATCATGTCATCCACATACAGCAGCAAAATAACCCGAAGCGCCCCCTCCTTCTTGACAAACAAGCTAGAATCAGAGTCTGAAGCAAAGAACCCGCAGAATAGAAGATTCTCTGCGATCTTTCCATACCAAGCCCGAGGCGCTTGCTTCAACCCATATAAGGCCTTCTTCAGTTTGCAGACGTAGTACGGACAATCCTCCGAGATGAAACCCGAAGGCTGGATCATGAAGATATCTTTGTCAATCTCTCCGTATAAGAAAGCATTCTTCACATCGAGCTGCCAAATCTCCCATCCACAAGATGCCGCCAAAGCAATAACAAATCGGACCGAAGTCATCTTTGCCACTGGACTAAACGTCTCATCATAATCTTCACCATACTGCTGTGAGAACCCGCGAGCTACAAGGCGAGCCTTGTATCGCTCGATCGTACCGTCAGCTTTCTTCTTGAGTTTATAAACCCATTTGCATGTCACAGGGGTAATTCCCTTGGGCCTGGGCACTAGAGACCAAGTCTCATTCTTCTTGAGAGCATCCATCTCCTCTTGCATAGCAATATCCCACTGCTTCACGCCTTTGGCTTTCTCAAAGCTCGACGGTTCCCTTTCATCCAAGGGACTAGCAAAGAAACATGAGACGAAGCTCACCATGTTTCCTCCTGTATATCGATCTGGTGGCTTGATAGTCCTCTTCGACCTCCTAGGAGGTTGCACCTGACTAACCACCTCCTCAGCTGCTTCTTCTGTGCAAGCTCCTCTTCTAGACAAACTTGGAGCATCGCTCCCCCTGCTTCCAGAACCTGAAGCCTCCATCTCAGAGCTTGACACAGCTGGAGCTCCTGGTGAAACAGGCAACTCCACTTGAAGACTTCCCGCAGCTTTCCCTGCTTCATCAACCCTGCTCTCCGGTAGTTAAACTCCTGAACTCCCCTTGTAGGAAGTCACTTCATCGAACACCACATCCCGAGATATCAGTAATCTCTGTGTCTCAGGATCCATTCATCACCATCCTTTCTTCCGCTCATCATACCCAACAAAGACTAGCTTTCTTGCTTTTGCATCTAGCTTTGTTCGAAGAGCATCAGGAATATGCACATAGCAGGTTGACCCAAACACCCGAAGGTGTGCAACACTCGGTTTCTCCTTGAACATCAGTTCGTGAGGGGTCTTCATGTTGATAGGACTTAGAGGCATCCTGTATGGGCACAAGTGAGCTCTCTCCGAACGCCGTGTTTCCTGCAAAAACTAGAGAACTCACCTGAGGTGAACTCCCCACCATTGTCAGTTCTCAATTTTTTCACCCGCAGGCCTAACCGACCTTCCACCAGCTCATTGAACTCTACAAACTTTGCAAAGGCTTCCGACTTCTCTTTCAGAAAATACACCCAGACATATCTGGTGTAATAGTCAATCAACACCAACATATATCTGTTGCCTCCAAGGTTTGGGGTGGCAGTCGGTCCCATCAAATCACCGTGAATGCACTCCAACGGTGCTTTGCATCTTGTTTGCGATTTATCAAATGGAAGTCGATGAGACTTACCAAACTGACATCCAGCATAAACATGACGGTCTCCATACGAGGACAAGCTAGGCAAGCCCTTGACAAGGCCCCTTACCGCCATAGCCTTCAATTTGTCCATGCCAACGTGCCCCAACCTTTCATGCCAGATAGCCACGCTATCATTGGTCTTCATCTTATCAACATAGGTACTTGTCGATAACACGAACAAGTCCTTCACCCGTTTTCCAACATGGATAACATCTCCCTTTATCTCCGGTTGAGTTTTAAGAAACTTCACTTCTATTGGGCCAAACAGAACGTGATAACCGGCATCGACCGCATTGGTCACAGAGAAGAGATTCTTCTTCATACCAGGCATGTGATAAACACTCCTCAAAGTGAGTGGACCCTTATCACTGCTCAGGGAAACAACACCTTCTTGTTCGACAGCATGAATAAAATTATCAGCCGTAATGATAGCATCGTTACCTGAGTAAGGCGCCAAAGAAGAGAACTTTGATTCATCCCCGGTGAGATGATGTCCACACCCTGAATCAACAATCCAATCCTCTTCGAAGTTGATGGCATCCAAGGCCTTAACGGGGATCGCCGTCATATTAGCCGCAAAGGCTCCTCCCCATCCAGCTTCATCAGACTTTGGCTTCTCCTTCTCCGTTACATGTCCCGAATGAAGATTAACCCGACAATCCTTCTTGAAGTGGCCGGTCTTATTGCACCTGAAGCACCTTGGTACATCTCCCTTCTTCTTCACATCAGACTTAGGAGCATAACCCCTATCCTGCTGACCTGAAGTAGAGGGTCCATCATAACCCGGCTTCTTCTTCTCCCACTTCTTCTTCTTCTTCCCAGATAACAACACATCACTATCTCCCCCAGAGATAGAAGTCCCCGACATCTGTCTTGCCAAACTTTCTTGCGAAGCAAGTAAGTTCTCCAGCTCCAACAGAGATGGTAGATTTGCCCAACCTTGAACTGAAGTCACAAAGGCAAGATACTCCTTCCGCAACCCACGGATAATATGCCTCTTCAGTTTTGCCTCCGAGATGGGCTCATCAGGGTCCAAAGCAAAAATCTCTGCTGTGAGGTTCTTCATCTTGAGAAAGATGGTAGAAATAGAAAGATCGCCTTGAGAGGCCTTCACCAACTCATTTTCAAGAAACTATAGCGGAGCTACATTCTTCTTATTAAAGAGCCCGTCCAAAGACGTCCAAATCTCAGCAGTAGATTTACATCCAATGATGTGGTCAAACAGCTCCGGTGAGATAGCCCTCTTGAGTGTGAACTCTGCCTTAGCATTAGTCCTCCTCCAAAGTCTCACCTCTTCCCTCCATTTCTTATAGTTAGTCGATGTAAGGAGTTCAATACCAATCCCTCTTGAGTATCCACCTTCCATGGCAATCTATGTGGTCTCTTCTTCACAAAGACGATGGCAACTCAAGTTGATCACTGCTTATCCACTCCAACAACCTAGCTCTGATACCATGTTAAAATTTTTGATTTGAACCGTTTAGGAGTAAGCAGGAGTTGCATCAACTGAGTTAAAGCCAAACAACCACAATGCCACACAGCAACACAAGAGACTTTATTGAATCACAAACTTTATTTACAGTGCGAGGTATTCATGGAGAGACATGATTCATCAGAATCATGGAGATGAGAACAACAAAACACACCAAAACAAATCTGGCGGCTAGACAAGCTTAGACCGCACAGACCGCTCGACTCCAGAAGTCGCCCGGCTTGTCCTGAGACCGTGCGAACAGAAAACAGACAAGCCGCCTGCACTGCAAGACCTCCACCTCAGACCGCACGAACTGGAGCTTTATTCGAACGAAGAACTGAAGCTATCGCAAGACCGCAACTCAGATCGCCTAACCGCTGAAGGTCGCCTGATCACTGAGCTCGCTGCGAACAACACAAGAATGAACATAAACCAGTTCGCAAACTGACTGCTGCCGAACTGTTTATTCAAGCCGCTGGGAATCACCAGGGAAGGAGACCGCAACCTGCTGACCGCAAACCTGCGAACACAACAAACAGTCAACTCACTTCCGAGACCGCCCGACCTCAAAGTGAGACCGCACGAATTAACCCAGGCTCAGTTCTTACAGTTTTCGTTAAGAATGATGGGCCATGCACCCCTATTTATAGGCGGGTAGACGGATGTCATCACCGCATAAACCGGGATACAGTCACCACCTGTCAGATCGCCAGCGGTCTCATAAGGCAGACAGCGCGATCAGACCACTTGGACGACCATCCGACCAAGACCGCGGATCAGCAAGCAGCCCGCGCACAGGTCGCACGAACACGAGACCGCGCACAAGCCGCGAGGACACAAAATGTACTCCTTCCTTAAACTCCCAGGAGCAACCCAGGAACCATCTGTCCGACTTAGAACAAGTCGCCAGATCGCCAAGCACAAACCGCCCGGACAGGCGGTCACACATAAGAACAGACCGCCCGGTCTTCCAACAAAGAAGACAGGCCAACCAGCAGATCAACTCGGGAACAGACCGCAGCAATCAAGAACAGACCGGCAGAGCCAGACCGGCAGAAAACAAACACAAACCGCGCGGTCTCGGTGGCCTCTAAAAACAGACTGCCCAGACTCCTCCACTTCACTTCAAAATTTCAACACTCTCCACCCACCAAAGAAGCATGGGGAGAGAGTGGCCAAAAGAGAAGTACCCTCCAAATGGCTCCCCTTGATCCTATATATAGATTTATGGACTTGGTCTGCCAATAGCCAGATTCTGTCCTACGAGATTACGTAAATACCCTCAAATTTGGCCTGCCAACAGCCAAATCCCACCATTTTGAGGCGCTAAATGCTGGCTTCCCCCTCTCCTCGAGGCTGGGCGAGGGGGCAGGCCGCCCCCTTGCTTACCCCCGTCACTAGGCTGGGTAAGCGGCAGGCCTCGCCCTCTCCGGCTCGCCCCCTGCCGGGGCGGGGCGAGACTAGGGGTTGTGCCCTCTCCGGCTCGCCCCCTAGCTGGGGCGAGGCGAGACTAGGGGTTTGCCCCTCTCCAGCTCGCCCCCTACCGGGGCGGGGAGAGACCGGGGGTTGGCGCCTCTCCGGCTCGCCCCCTAGTTGGGGCAGGGGCGATCCCGACAGGTCACCCACCTCCGGCTCGCCCCCTCTGCTGGGGCGGGGGCGAGCCCGGGAGGTTGCCCACCTCCGGCTGGCCCCCTAGCTGGGCCGGGGGGGGAGCCCGGGAGGTCGCCCACCTTTAGCTTGCCCCATTTGCTGGGGAAGGGGGCGAGCCTGGGAGGTCACCCACCTCCGGCTCGCCCCCTAGCTGTGGAGGGGGAGAGCCCGGGAGGTCGCCCACCACAGGCTCGCCCCCTCGGCTAGGGCGGGGGCGAGCTTGGGAAGTCGCCCACCTCCGGCTTGCCCCTTAGCTAGGGCGGGGGTGAGCCCGGGAGTTCGCCCACCTCTAGCTCGCCCCCTAGCTGGGGCGGGGGCGAGCTAGAGAGGTTTCCCACCTCCGGCTCGCCCCTCTGGTGGGGCGGGGGAGAGCCTGGGAGGTCGCCAACCTCCAGATCGCCCACTCTGCTGGGGGGGCGGCAGGTGAGGGGGTGAGAGGGGGCTGGCCGGCCGCCTCCCTCGCCCCCCATGCTGGATATGGGGCGAGAGGGGGCAGGCCGCCCTCTCCTCTCTCCCCCTTACTGGGGATGGGGAGAGAAGGGGCAGGCCGCCCTCTCCTCTCGACCCCTTCCAAGGGCTGGGCGAGCAGGGGGCAGGCCTCCCTCCCATCTCGCTCCTTTCTTTGCCCGGGACATAGCTAAAAAATAACATTTGGCCCAAAGACATCCTGGATCCCGGGGGCCCACTCAGCGAATACAGGGTTGTACACAATCCCCGCTCTTTTCGAGCGGGACTCACGCTCAGAAAGAAAAGTCCAACCCTGCATATTCTGCGAGTGCCTTCCTGAGAGCCCGGCTAACAGAGCCACCTCGAGGGGTAAATTACTTAGCCTCCCCGAGAGGCCTTCCTACCCTGCCAGCTAGTGAGAGCCCGGCTAGCAGAGCCACCTCGGGGGAAAAACACTTAGCCTCCCCGAGAGGCCTTCCTACCCTGCCGGCTAGTGAGAGCCCGGCTAGCGGAGCCACCTCGGGGGAAAAAACACTTAGCCTCCTCGAGAGGACTTCCTACCCTGCCAGCTAGTAAGAGCTCGGCTAGCGGAGCCACCTCGGGGAAAAACACTTTGCCTCCCCGAGAGGCCTTCCTACCCTGCCGGCTAGTGAGAGCCTCGATAGCGGAGCCACTTTGGGGGAAAACACTTAGCCTCCCCGAGAGGCCTTCCTACCCTGCCGGCTAGTGAGAGCCAAGCCAGCAGAGCCACATCGAGGGAAAATACTTAGCCTCCCCGAGAGGCCTTCGTACCCTGCCGGCTAGTGAGAGCCCGGCTAGCGGAGCCATCTAGGGGGAAAATTGGTTTGAAAACCTCCGACCACCAAGCGGTTTCCAGCCCTGCCAGCTAGGTGGGAGCCTGGTCAGCAGGCCAGCATCAGGGCTAAGTAATTTACTTCCTGCCACTGAGCGGTTCCTGGCCTTGCCAGCTAGGTGGGAGCCTGGTCAGCAGGAAAATATCAGGGCTAAGTACTTTCCTTCATGCCACCGAGCGGTTCCCGGCCCTGCCAGCTAGGTGGGAGCCAGGTCAGTGGGCCAGCATCGGGGATAAGTACTTTCCTTCCTGCCTCCGAGTAGTTCCCGGCCCTGCAAGCTAGGTGGGAGCCTGGTCAGCGGGCCAGCTTCGGGGTTAAGTACATTCCTTCTTGCCACTGAGCGGTTCCCGGCCCTGCCAGCTAGGTGGGAGCCTGGTCTGCGGGCTAGCATCTGGGCTAAGTACATTACTTCCTGCAACCGAGTGGTTCTCGGCCCTGCCAGCTAGGTGGGAGTCTGGTCAGCGGGCCAGCATCGGGACTAAGTACTTTCCTTCCTGCCACCGAGCAGTTCCCGACCCTGCCAGCTAGGTGGGAGCCTGGTCAGCGGGCCAGCATCGGGGCTAAGAACTTTCCTTCCTACCACCAAGTGGTTCCTGGCCCTGCCAGCTAGGTGGGATCCTAGTCAGCGGGTCATCATCGGGGCTAAGTACTTTCCTTCTTCCTACCGAGTGGTTCTCGCCCCTGCCAGCTATGTGGGAGACTTGTCAGCGGGCCAGCATCGGGGCTAAGTACTTTCCTTCTTGCCACTGAGCATTCCTGGCCCTGCCATCTAGGTGGGAGCCTAGTCAGCGGGCAAGCATCGGGGCTAAGTACTTTCCTTCCTACCACCTAGCGGTTCCCGGCCCTGCCAGCTAGGTGGGAGCCTAGTCAGTGGGCCAGCATCGGGCTAAGTACTTTCCTTCCTGCCACCGAGTAGTTCCCGGCCCTGCCAGCTAGGTGGGAGCCTGGTCAGCGGGCCAACATTGGGGCTAAGAACTTTACTTCCTGCCACCGAGCAGTTCTCGACCCTGCCAGCTACATGGGAGCCTGGTCAGCGGGCCAACATTGGGGCTAAGTACATTCCTTCCTGCCACCGAGCGGTTCCCGGCCCTGCCAGCTTGGTGGGAGCATGGTCAACGGGCCAGCATCGGGGCTAAGCACTTTGAAAAACTTTCATTATATTAATCATCATAATACATGCGAGAAAAAACAAAGTATGGAAACGAATCATCGCACTACATAGACTTAAGGGTAGAAAAACTAAGTTTGGAAACCAAAACATGGTCTCCTACTCCCAGGCCTGGTCTTCCTCGACCTCTTCTGGTTGTTGCTGTTGATACCTTGGACCCCTTGCCTCCCTCATTTCCAAGAACTCAGGGCAGGCGGAGGTCGCTTGACCCTCCTCCTCATGGAAGTCATAGTAGGGTAACGCAACCCTATCCTCTCCTCTTAATCTCCTTTCTGCTTTCCTAGATCTCCTCCTCCTTCCCCCGGGAATCACCATGGCTTGCTGAGGTGGTGGGAGGGGTGCCTTCAGCCCCTGCCTCCACCTTGGGGGGTCGGGTCTCTCCCCTTGGAAGTTGCCCTCTCCTTGGTCATACTTCCCTCCGGGGTCTTCCGCATCCCCTCCATGATGCCTTGCCTTCGGCTCACTAAGCCTGGCCAACCATTGTGCGAACTCCGGGTTGTCCTCCTCTCCTTTGATTTCTTCCGCCGCCCTCTCCATCAAGTCTTTGAAGGAAAGGGGGGGGGGGGTATTCCCCTTTAGGCTCATCTTGAAGAACCCTTCTCGCAGCCCCACTATGAAGGTGAGCTGGAGGGTGATCCCTGACACCTCCTGGACTTGCAAGACCTCTTCCTGGAACCTGTATACATAACAAGCTAGTGACTCCCTTGGCTCTTGCCTAATCTTGAAAAGTGCCTCAACATCCTTCTTCCTCTTTTTTGATGTCGAGAAGCACAACAGGAAACCTCGATGCAAATCCTCAAAGGCCGAGATAGACCCCAAGGGGAGCTGGTGGAACCAATCCCTTGCCTTCTCCTTCAAGGTGGTGTCGAAGAGCCGGCACTTTAAGTCATCTGACATAGACCATGTCCTCGAACCACTACAGGTGCTGGACTAGGTCATCCTTGCCGAAGTAGTAAGACATCTCCGACCCTCAGAACCCCCTTGAACTAGGGCCGATAGGATCAACTCACAAAAGGGACTTCCTCCCCCGGCTCGTCCACCCACATCTGCTTGACCTCTTTTGGGGTGTGGGGAATGGGGTCTGGATGCCTCCCCGCTCGCCCCTTGGGGCTGGGCGATTGGGTGAATGGCACCTCCCCACTCTCCCCCTAGGTGCTAGGCGAGTGGGGGAATGGCACCTCCACACTCGCCCCCTAGGGGCTGGGCGAGTGTGGGAATAGCACATCCCCACTCATCCCCTCTTTGGAGGCCGGGCGAGTGGGTGTCGGATGCCTCCCCACTTCCACCCGCCGATACCTCCTTCCTGGGCTGCTGGCTTAGAGTGCTCTCGCCTATCCGCTGGGTTGGGACCTCCGGACCGCCTCCTCTCTCGCCTTCGCCTCTCGTGGTAAAAGCTTGTTGCAAGGTCAACAGGACCTCCCGCTTGAAGTCTTCAAACATTTCCATTGTCACAGCCATCGACGTCTCCAAGTGGCTCAGTTCGGATCCATCGCCTCCACCTCCAGCCATAGAGCTCAGCTTGAGATTTTCCGTGCTGGTCACTCTCCACGCTCACCGCACCATAATGTTAAACCGATAACTTGGTTTCTTGGGGTGTTTGGGCCCTCAACAAATGGGGGGGGGGGTGACCTCACACTTTCTTCTCCCAATGGAGAGCTCTAGGTTGGAGGCTTAGGAACTAGGAACAAGACCAAGGGCTTAGCGAGGATGTCCCACCACACACCCAGAAGATCTTAGAGCGCTTCCCCTCCCAAGCCAATGCAAAGATTGGGAACCTTTGGAGGATCTCTCCACCCACCAAAGAAGCATGGGGAGAGAGTGGTCAAAAGAGAAGTCCCCTCCAAATGGTGCCCCCTTAGTCCTATTTATAGATTTCTGGACATGGTCTGCAAATAGCCAGATTCTGGCCTACGAGATTACGAAAATACCCTCAAATTTGGCCTGCCAACAGCCAAATCCTGCCATTCTGAGGCGCTAAACGTAGACCTCCCCCTCTCCTCGAGGCTAGGTGAGAGGGGCAGGCCGCCCCCCTTGCTCACCCCCTCACTGGGCTGAGCGTGCGGGAGGCTGCCCCCCTCTTCGGCTCGCGCCCTGCCGGGGCGGGGCGAGACCGGGGGTTGGCCCCTCTTCGGCTCGCCCCCTAGCTAGGGCGGGGCGAGACCGGGGGTTGGCCACTCTCCAGCTTGCCCCCTGCTGGGAAGGGGCGAGACCGGGGGTTGGGCCCTCTCCGGCTCTCCCCCTAGCTGAGGCGGGGGCGAGCCCGAGAGGTCGCCCACCTCCGGCTCGACCCCTCTCCTGGGGCAGGGACGAGCCCGGGAGGTCGCCCACCTCCGGCTCGCCCCCTAGCTAGGGCGGTGGCGAGCCCGGCAGGTCACCCTCCTCTGGGTTGCCCACTCTGTTAGGGCGGGGGAGAGCCCCGGAGGTCGCCCACCTCTTGTTCGCCACCTAGCTGGGGCGGGGGCGAACCCGGGAGGTCGCCCACCTCCGGCTCGCCCCCTCTGCTGGGGCTTGGGAAATCCCGGGAGGTATCCCACCTCTGGCTCGCCCACTAGCTGGGGAGGGGGCGAGCCCGGGAGGTCTCCCACCTTTGGCTCAACCCGTAGCTGGGGCGTGGGTGAGCCTAGGAGGTCGCCCACCTCCAGCTCTCCCCCTCTGCTGGGGCAGGGGCGAGCCCTCGAGTTCACCCACCTCTAGCTCGCCCCCTAGCTGGGGCGGGGGCAAACCAGGGAGGTCGCCCACCTCCGGCGTGCCCCCTCTGCCGGGGATGTGGCGAGAGGCGGCTGGCCGCCCGCCTCCCTCACCCCCCTTGCTGGAGATGGGGTGAGAGGGGGCAGGCCGCCCTTTCCTCTCGACCCATTCCAAAGACTGGGCGAGCAGGAGGCAGGCCTCCCTCCCTGCTCGCTCCTTTATTTGCCTGGGACACAGCTAAAAAATAACATTTGGCCCAAAGACCTCCTAGGTCCTGGGGGCCCACTCAGCGAATATAGGGTTGTTCACTAAGGAAGGAAACTGAGCTGAAGGAGACAACTGATCTGAGCTAAGATTGGTGAAGCAAGTTCCGGGTCTGACAACTTAACTGATGAGGGTGCTGTTTTGAAATCTTCAGAGGACTCCCTAAATGCAAGTGCATCAGGGATGGGTCTTTCAGGAATGACATGGTATTTTGCAGGGACAAGAGGTAGAGTTGGTCATCTGAAAATAAAGAGCTCTCCCCCTGAGTTGAGGACTCCCCCTGTATTGAAGGCAGGATTCTTGGAGGTGTTGACTCCCCCTGAACGGCTGCATCTGGAAGTTGTAACTTAGATGAAACAGCTGGTTCTCCATCAGAGATGAAGGAGAGAGGGATTGCTGTTATGTAGACAGAGACTTGAGGAGGTTGTTGCCTACTGGTAGAATTCTCCCCCTACTTTATATCATTCACTAGAGATATAAAGACATCGGCAGGTACAGCCGATGATCTGATCTCTTGGTCAAGAGCCTTGATGTCAGAGTTAAGATCCATCAATATTTTGTGTTCGGCGTAGAGCTTGCGATGGCAACCCTTTGAGAAATCAAGATAGAGGGAGCTGATCTGTGAGAGAAGAGTTTCCATGGCTTGATCAACTACATCGGCAACATCTTGGAGTGATGCCATTGCTATGTTGTGAGTTCCTACGCACAATGAAGAAAGAGACGAAGAAGGAGAAGATGGAGAGATCAAGAGGGAGAAAAATTCGAATAGCACACTAGAATTATATGCATAAGTCGCTTTGAGTAGAGGAATCGTCGCAACTTAGGGTTTACTCAAAGCAACGTCGAATTGAGCGGAGTTCAGCGAGCCAAAATATGCCAATGCGCGCAATCTATCAAATCGATGGAGCGTCGAGTTCCAGTCGGCGTGGCTTCGAAATAAAATCATCAATGATGATGTCAAAGTGAGCATCGATAAGTATTCGACGTTACGTCGAGTGCTATTCGCATGAACCATCCCAAGATGCTCTCGAAGCTGACGTCGAGTAGATGTCGATGGTACGTCAATATGAATTCGATGCAGCTTTGATTAAACAGTTATGATTTTCTTTAAGATCCTTGTTGTTTTTCCCTACAATAATTTTCTATATAAAATAGGGCTTTATACATAATAAAGGGGACCTACAAAGCTCCATCAAGCATCCTCAGTGCATTAATGAAGAACTTGTGCTTACTTTCATCAAGGGGCATAGTGAAGATGTCAGCCCTTTGAGTGTCAGTAGGTATGTATTGAAGGTTGATCTTACTCTTCTCTACATTGTCTCTGAGAAAGTGGTGCCTTATCTCTATGTGCTTAGTTCTGCTGTGGAGAACAGGATTGGAAGCAATTGAAATTGCACTAGAGCTGTCACAATAAATTGTGGAATTGGCAAGGGAAAAGTTGTAGTCTAACAACTGATTTTGCATCCACAAAATTTGTGAACAGCAGCTTCCTACAGCTATATACTCAGCCTCACCTGTAGAAGTGGAGACTGTGGTTTGCTTCTTGCTACACTATGAGATCAGTCTAGCACCCAGAAACTGACATGTTCCTGAAGTGTTTTTTCTATCCAGCCTGCATCCAACATAGTTTGCATCTGAATATCCAATCAATTCAAATCCAGATTCAGCTGGATACCATAAGCCATGCTCAGGAGTACCCTTCAGATAATTAATAATTCTTTTGACAGAACTCATGTGGGATTCCTTTGGGCCAACCTGAAATCTTGCACAAATACAGGTAGCAAATATTATATCAGGTTTGCTAGCTGTTAGGTAGAGTAGAGAGCCAATGGCTGCTCTGTAAGTCTTCTGATCAAATGACTTACCTTGCTCATCTCTATCTAAAACAACATTAGTAGCCATAGGGGATATCATAACAGAGGCATTCTCCATCCCAAACCTTTTAATGAGTTCTCTGGTATATTTGGAGTGGGATATGAAAATGACATCTGGATTTTGTCTGACTTGAAGACCAAGGAAATAAGATAATTCCCCATGCTACTCATTTCAAATCTTGACTGCATTAGGTAAGCTAACCTTTTGCATAAATATTGATCTGTGGATCCAAATATAATATCATCTACATATATTTGCACAAGTAGTAGATGATTCTTATGTGCTCTTATGAAAAGGGTTTTATCCACCTTTCCTCTTTCAAAGTTGTGTTCTAGAAGAAAGATGGATAAGGTCTCATACGAAGCTCTTGGAGCTTGCATAAGACCATATAGTGCTTTATCTAATCAATATATAGAAGAGGGAAAAGTTGGATTGACAAAACCTGGTGGCTACTCCACATACACCTCTTCTTGTAGTTTTCCATTGAGAAATGCACTCTTGACATCCATCTGGTATACCTTGATCTTCATGTGGGCAGCATATGCCAGGAACATTCTGATTGCCTCCAGCCTTGCAACTGGGGCAAATGTCTGGTTGAAGTCAATGCCTTCCTCTTGCATGTACCCTTGGGCCACAAGTCTAGCATTGTTTCTGTTAATGACACAATAGAGGGGGGGAATAGAATTTTAAAATTATTTCTATCATAATTGTGCAAACTCAATAAAACTTAAGTATTATGCTCCAACAAATACTCACATAGAATAAAACATTGCAGTCAAGTAAAACAGGAAAACAGAAAAGCAGTAAATGAAATGGACAGCACAGAAAATGAGCAACCAGAAGACACCAAGATTTTATAGAGGTTCCCCAAAATGTGGGTAGTCCTCTCTTCTACCACCTGGTTGGAATGCACCACCTGTGCCTGAGTCTTTTGACAAGGAGACTCTCAGAACCACTGATCTTTTGATAAGGAGATCATTAACCAACCAGATCTTTTGATAAGGAGATCTTGAACCAACCAGATCTTTTGATAAGGAGATCTTGAACCACTAAATCCTTTGGAAGAGGGATTCTCAAATCTCTTTTACATGAGAGAATGAGAAGGAGAAAGAAAAAGGGGGAGGAGGAAGAATTCTGTTCTCAGAATTCTTATGAAGCCCTGTCTCAAGAAACAGCTTCTATTTTCTTATACTTGATCTGCTAGTGATGAACTCCTGCTTATGATTGTGATGGTTTGCAGGAGCTATGATTGTCAGATCTTTTCTTTTTTTCTGATCAAACTTTGGCTGCTATATGATTGTGATGATGAGCAGCCTTCAGTTTTTCTGCAGTAAGAGATGGAGAGCAGTTGTTCTTTCTTCTCTGTTTGTTTCTCTATTAGGGTTCCTCAGGAGGAAGAAGAAGATGAAGCCCTAATAGAAAACTATTAGCTGATTGTAATGAATGCTCTATCTTTCTCTTTCTTTTCTTCCCTTTTATTGGCCCTCTTGAATTTGAATTTGTTTCCGCTTCTGGTATGTCTTAAAATGGTATTTTTGTCTGGACAATTACTCATTTCCTTCCTTCTTTAATTCCCGACCCGTCCACCAACAATAAGCTTGTTTCCAAGAAAACTTTTCTCTATCCTCTGTTAATTCTTGATTCTATTTGAGACAATTAAGGAGTCATTGGGGAACGGTCTTGAGTGAGGTTAATGTAGGCCTACGCCTTCCGACACATTCATTACTGATTGAAAATTTATGCGGGACGCGTGACTTAAGAAAAATGATGCAAATGCAAGCCACACAGTGCAAGTGCACCGGACTAGGCAAAGAGAAACAATTGCCACCAAAGGGTCGCTAAACCTCTCGAGATCTCCCAAGGGCGATAAGCCGATGTTTGACCAAGCGAAATGGACCTACCTGATCCGATCAAGCTATGCGTCGTACCAAAGAGATCCTCCGAAGATATCAATTCGGAAAATGGTGGATCGCTCCCAACAAAAAGCGGGGCTCGCCAAATAAAAGAAAGGGATGCAATGCAATTTTTCAAATGGAGAAAACCATGAAATAACAACGGTGATACGAAGATCACGCCACAAATTCCACCACACAATTATCTAGGAAGGAAACACACACGTGGAGAGTCTGTTACCCCGCTTGAGTTAGGATTGGCCTCAAGCTGTCACTAGCCTGGTTGTTCTTCAACGGTTCCACCGGAGGGTTGCCGTTTGGAGAGGAGTATGTCCACCTTCCTTGATTTACTCCGTACGGATCCGCGATGAACACCTCACGCTTGACGGAGAGGAAGATCGGGTGTTTCCAAGAGAGGGGCCGAAACTTAAGGTGAGTGGGATTGGCGGGTAGAGGGAGGAGGAGCCGAAAGGAGGGGAGGATAGGGCCGGCCGGCGACAAGACGGAAAGGAGAGGGGCGGCCACACATGGTCGAACGTGAGATAGAGAGGAAAGTTGAGAGGGCAGCCTTCCTTGGCCAGGCAAAGAGATGGTCTAAAGAAGGCAATGGAACGGAGCTCGCCGAAAGGGAGAGCGAGAGGGGTCGGTTGGCGAGACGAGCAGTCGTTGAAGCCCAAGGGACACGCAAGAGGGGTCGCGAGATCCAGGCCTCGCGAGACCAGACCTCGGCAGATGCCGCTAGGAGGGGGCCGACGAGGTCCTCGTAGGGTGATCGCCTTGAAGAGGCACCGCGAGCAGGACTCGCGAGAAGGACCGCGAGAGCATCCCACAGGATGGTTCTCGCAGTTTCTTGCCCATAAGCCGATAGGGCCAAATTACCCTGTCACCCTTGGTGGTCTGCCTTTAGCCTCTCCAAACAGTGGAGTTTGGCTATTAGCAGACCCATTTGGGGTGCGGATAGTAAAACCAGAAGGCGGAATCATGCTATTTGCAGGCCAGATCAGAAAGTCTATAAATAGGACCACAAGGGCACCTTTGGAGAGGATCTCACTTCAGCTTCCCTCTCCTTAGGCTTTCTTTGGTTAGCGTTTCCAGAGCTCTCCAAGGTGCCCGAGTCTCAGCTTGGGCTTGGGAGGGGAAGCGCTCAACCATCTTCCGGGTTAGTGGAGGGACCTCCTCGCTGTGACTAAGGTCTTAGTCAATTTCCTAATCTTCAGTCTACCATCTCCGAGGGATCAGTAAGGGCCAGCCGCCCCTCATTTCGGTGAGGGCCCTGAGCTCTACGGGAGACCGAGAAATCGGTTTCAACATTTTGGTGCGGTGAGCGTGGAGCGTGGCTGTTTCTAGAAATTTCTAGAGAAAGGTTATGGCGGGAGATGAAGAGCAAGGCGAGGAGTTCGGCGAGACACCCCAGGTGGCGATGGCCAGGATGCTCGCAGATTTCAGAAAGGAGGTGCTCGACACCTTGGGGTTTACGGTCACAGCTCTGCGAAGCGAGTTCGCGACCCCAGCACCTCAGGTGACCCCTCCCCCAGCGGCGGTCGGCGAGAATGCCCCGGGTGGAAGGGCCGGAAAGGAAGTTGTCGTTGGGTCAGGGCAGGACAGAGAGGGGCGAGTGTTGTTCGCCAGTCCGGCGAGCCCGATGCCGGCGAGCTCCGTGCCGATGAGCTCCGGGCCGGCGAGCTCAGTGCCGACAAGCTCTGTCCCAGCGAGCGCGGCGCAGGCGAGCGCGCGCCAGGAGGATGCGGCGACGGTCGGGGTGGTTCAGGCGAGCGTCGCCCTCGCGAGTGCTGTCCCGGCGAGCTCAAGTTTGGCGAGGGAGCTTGGGGGGCGAGTGGAGCCAGAAAAGATGGCAGGAGGGGGAAGCCCCTTTTGCGAGCTGGTGCTTTCCGCACCCGTCCCGGGGGGGTTCGGGGAGTGGGACCGGGCATACTACAACGGTAGGGATGACCCTATCCAGCACCTGCAGAGTTTCGAAGACTCGGTCTCCATAAGGCCGATGTCAGATGCCTTCAAGTGTCGACTCTTCGCCGTCACCCTCAAGGAGAAAGCCGGGGACTGGTTCCATCAGCTCCCTGCAGGATCAATCTACGCGTTCGAGGACTTGCACCGAAGTTTTTTGCTGAGGTTCTCGACCTCAAAAAAGAGGAAGAAGGACGTTGATTCCCTCTTCAAAGTGAAGAAGGATCCTAGGGAGTCGTTGGCTCAGTATGCGGATCGGTTCCAGGAGGAATTGCAGCTTACTCAGGAGATGCCGGGGTTTGCGCTCCAACTCGCCTTCACGGTCGGGTTGAAAGAGAGTTTTTTCAAGATGACGTTGAAGAGGAAGGCCCCCGTCTCCTATGAAGAGCTGATGGAGAGGGTGGCGGAGGAAGTCGCGAGTGAAGAAGCTAACCCGGAGCTCACCAAGAGGCTAGCAAAGCTCAGTGAGCCGGAGGTGAGGCAGCAGGAGGTCAGGAGAAGGGAAGAGCCCCGGGCCCCGGAGGGGGGATGGAGGCCGCATGGCGGAGGAATGCAAGGGCAGGGAAGGGGTTACGGCCCAGGAAGGGGTAACCATTTCGGAGGTCAAGGGAGACCCCACCAGTTGGGGTGGAGGCAGGGTCCGATGTAGATGCCTCCCCCACCCCAACAGGCCATGTCCATTGGCAGGGGAAGAGGAAGAGGAAGGAGAGGCGAGGTGGAAATAGCAGTCGCTAGGAGGAGAAGGAATAGGGTGGCGGAGGCCGAGGCGGGGGAGGTGACATTGCCGTATTGTATCTTCCATGATGAGGAAGGTCACTCAACGGACACCTGCCCGGAGTTCCTGGAGGTGAAAAGGGGCCGAGCCCCCGCGCCAAGGCAACAAGTGAGAATTGAAGAGGTCGATCCTCGGGGGGGAGGAGGAAGAAAGGTGTGAAGATAGAGTGGACGTGGGAAGTAGAGGAGGGATCGGGGTGATCCATGGGGGGGGGGGGGGTAGGGGTGGAGGCGACCCGCAAGGCTAGCCTTCATAACATGTATTGGCGGAGCGTGGCTTCAACATCCACTGCTCCACCCCGAGCGGAGAGAATTACGTTCTCCCAGAAGGACATGCTGAGCTTTGAGGACCCTTTCTGCGATGCGTTGGTCATCCAGACCGCCATCGAGAACTTCACCGTCTCAAGGATTCTAGTCGACAACAGTAGCTCAGTCAACGTCATCTTCAAGAAGGCGTTTGACGAGATGAAGGTGGAATCCAAGACTGTGTTAGCCTCGGATGGCCCTCTGTTCGGCTTCTCAGGAGAAAGGAAGGAAGTAGTAGGTGGAGTGGGGCTTTATGTGACCCTCGGAGGGCAGTCCCAGAACTGCCGCTTTGTGATAGTGGATGCCCCAAGCAGCTACAGCGCCATTTTTGGGCGTCCTCTCATCAGCGCATTTAGATGCGTCCCTTCCACCTTCCACCAGTGTCTAAAATTCAACGTGGGTGGAGTCCAGGTCCAGATCCGAGGAGACCCCAAGATGGCGAGAAAGTGCTATGTGATGGCTGTCAACACCATCGCCTGGATGGGAGAGGCGGAAGAATTCGATAAGATGATGGAGGAGGCGGCAGAAGCTGGAGGAGAGAAAGGAGCTGAGGAGAAGATGGAGGGAGAAGTGGTTCGTGCCCAGGAAGGGATCGCTGAGAGATCTAGGACGGGAAGAGGAGAAGAGGGAAAGGGAGAAGGTGCCGCGAAAGGAGGGGCGGAAGAAGTAATGATGGTAGGAGGGGGAGAGACAGGGGAAGGAGCCCAAGGGCTCGTTGGCGTTGGAGAGGAGAAAAATACGTGGGAGGAGCAATCCCGGCTGGAGGCCATGGATGAGATCGTGGAGCTTGAGGTCACCACCCGGCTAGGGGTGGTAGAGAAGGTCCGGGTCAGTGGAGAACTCAATCCAGAAGAGCAGGCGGAGATCCTGGCCTGCGTACAGGAAAATGTGGACGTCTTCGCTTGGAGCACCGCAGAGATGCCCGGGATCGATGCGGATGTGGCTTGCCACCGCCTCAACCTCGACCCCGGCACCCGCCCCATCCGCCAAAAGAGGAGGGCCATCGCCGACAAGCTGGAAGGACCCATTTGCGAGGAGGTGGGCAAGCTCCTACTGGCAGGCTTTGTATCGGAGATCCAGTATCCAGGCTGGGTCTCCAACGTTGTTATGGTGAAGAAGGGAGGAGGTAAATGGAGGATGTGTATCGACTTTTCTTTACTTAATAAATCATGCCCTAAGGATTGTTACCCCCTGCCTAGGATCGACGCGCTGGTTGACTCAGCCGTCGGTTTTCCTGTGATGTATTTCTTAGATGCTTTTTCAGGTTACCATCAAATCCGTATGCACCCCCCGGACATCAAAGATGTCTCCTTCATCACGGGGGATGGATGCTACTTTTATAAGATGATGTCGTTCGGGCTCAAGAATGCAGGTGCCACATACCAAAGGATGATGGACAGAGTCTTCCACGAGCAGAAGGGGAGAAACCTGAAGGTTTATGTTGATGACCTCATGGCAAAAAGCCGAGACCTTGGGTCCCACCTCCGAGACATTGAGGAGACGTTCGGGACCCTGCGGCGGTACAAGATGAAACTCAATCCCTTGAAGTGTGTCTTCGGGGCAAGCCGAGGGAAGTTCCTAGGCCGCTAGCTCACCCCCGCGGGGGTGGAGCCTAACCCGGACAAGGTTAAGGCGGTAATGGAGTTGGGGTCGCCGAGGAATCCGAAGGAGGTTCAGAGCCTCACAGGGAAGTTGGCTGGGCTCAACAGGTTCCTCTCCAAGGCAGGGGAGAAGTGTGCGCCTTTCTTCAAGGTGCTACGAGGCAATAAGAAGTTTGAATGGACCCCGGAATGCGAGGAGGCCTTCCAGGTGCTGAAAAAACAACTCAGCCAGACCCCTCTGCTCCAGGGGCCGAGGCCAGGAGAGGACCTATCCCTGTACCTGGGGGTAGGGTCCGAAGTAGTAAGTTCTGTGTTGGTCTGAGAGGAGGGGAAGAAACAGTTCCCCATCTACTACGTCAGCCGAGTGCTGAAGAAGGCGGAGCTCCGGTACCCGATTCTGGAAAAGTTAGCCTTTGCATTGGTGGTGTCGGCTCGGAGGCTCCGGCCTTACTTCCAAGCCCATTCAATCAAGGTAGTGACGGACCATCCGCTCCGAAAAATCATGGAAGGGGTGGAGCACTCGGGAAGGTTGGCAAAATGGTCCATGGAGTTAAGCGAATTCAACGTCACGTTCATGCCCAGGACATCCATCAGAGCTCAGGCAGTGGCAGACTTCATGGCCGAATATGCGACCGAGGTAGGGGAGCACGAGACACCTCCCCCAGAGGCATGGAAGATGTTGGTGGACGGAGCATCGGGAAAGTACTCCTATGGAGGGGGAATAGTCCTGGTGAGTCCCCAGGGAACCCGAATTGAGCAAGCCTTAAACATCCATTTCCCAATTACTAACAACCAGGCTGAGTACGAGGCAGTGATAGCGGGCCTTCGGCTGGCCCGGGAACTAGGGGTGCAGGACGTGGAGGTCTCGACGGACTCCATGGTGGTAGCATGCCAAATCAGGGGAGAGTTTGAAGCGAAGGACCCGACCCTCCTGCTATACCTGGAGAAGGTTAAAGGGGTCATCGGGCTGTTCCGCACCTTCTCCATCAAGCATGTGCCGAGGGAGGAGAGCACCCAGGCGGATCTCTTAGCCAAGTTCGGTCCCCGAGCGGGAGGGACGGCTTCGGAACTCTTCCGGCCCTCCATCGAGGAAGGAGAGTTGATGGAGGTGGATCAACGAGCCTCGTGGATGGATCCGTTCATCACCTTCCTATCCTCCGGGCAGTTCTCTGGAGAGGATGTGGACAAGAGGCGCTTCAGGTATAAGTCCGCTTATTACTCCTTGCATGCAGGAGGGCTATATAGGAAGACTCTCTCGGGACTCCTGGCCCGTTGTGTTTCCGAGGAGGAGGTTCCGAGAGTCCTGGAAGAAATCCACTCCGGGGAGTGCGGCAGTCACTCCGGGAGCCGGACCCTGGAAGGGAGGGTGTTGAGGCAAGGCTACTTCTGGCCCACTCTCAGCAAGGATGCGGCAGAGTTCGCGAGGAAGTGTCCTAAGTGTCAGCTCTATGCTCCGCTCCAACTCCTCCCAGCTCAAAGGCTCCGGACCATCACGGCTCCCTGGCCCTTCGCCATATGGGGGTTGGACCTGGTCGGTCCCTTCCCCCAAGCCAGCGGCCAGGGGAAGTTCCTGCTGGTCATGATCGACTACTTCTCTAAGTGGGTAGAAGTGAAAGCGCTCGCTACTCTCAAGTTGTAAGGAATTTTGTGTGGGGGGAGATAATTTGCAGGCACGGGCTCCCTCTAGCTATAGTGACGGACAATGGACCGCAGTTTGCTAGTGAAGAGTTTGTTGGCTTTTGCACTCAGCTCGGCATTGACCTCAGGTTCGCATCGGTCCACCACCCGAGGAGCAATGGGCAGGTGGAGGCGGCGAACAAAAGAATTGTTAACCTATTAAAAAAGAAAGTGGAGAACCTCCGAGGGAACTGGGTGGAACAACTACCCTCCGTCCTCTGGACCATGAGGACTACTCCGAATACCGCCACCGGGGAGACTCCGTTCAAGCTCTCTCACGGGTCCGAGGCCGTTCTCCCCATAGAGTTTGAGGTAAAGACCCCCCGGGTGATCGCTGCGAGCGAGGGGGTGAAGAGTGGCTAGAAGATAACAATGCAGAGCAGAGGCTGTCTTTGGACCTAGTGGAGGAACTCCGAGACTTGGCCACCATCAGGCAGGAAGAGGTCAAACGGCGGATGGCTCGATATTTTGACAAACATATCCGGATAAAGCACTTTCAGAAAGGAGACCTAGTCCTGAAGAAGGTCGATGCGGCCGGCAGAGGGGCCGCGGTGGGTAAGCTTAATCCCAACTGGGAGGGTCCATATATTATAACCGAGGTGCTCAAGTCGGGGGGGGGGGGGAGGGTATCATCTCCAGGATGTGGAAGGGGTGCCCCTCGATTGAGCCAGGAGTGGGGATGATTTGAAACGATTTTACCCTTAAAAGCTTTATTACATTGGTTACAGAACGTCTTACTCCTTTTTGTGATGCTTATAGTCACTGCCATGCTGGAGTGATGAAGGTTGGATATGTTGGTGCTGGAATGCCCCAGATCGATTCCGCTGCCGGGCTCTCACCTAGACGGGGGGTTCAGGTTGATCTCTAGAGAGGCTGGCAAGGTTGGAAATGTTGGTGCTGGAAGGCCCCAGATCGATTCCGCTCCCGGGCTCATACCTAGACGGGGGGTTCTGGTTGATCTCTGGAGAGGCTGGCAAGGATGACAGGTCTTTATACTGGAAGGTTCCGTCTCGCTCGGCGGGCAGACCCGCTCGGCAAAGAGAGATTTCGCATGATACTATGCGAGTGGCGAGAATCAATCTTATGCGATTCAGAACATCCAGCCCTCGGCAGAAAGGGTGCCTGTTCCAGGCAAGAGGCGAGCTCATGCCAAGAGAAAAAATGCCTTGCGAAACCTAGAGAAAATACGCGCGACTAAAAGGATAGTAACTAAGGCGAATGGCGAAAGGCCAGGGCAGCCGAAAAGGTCCCGCACTCGTCTATTCGACAACATAAAATGCGAGAACGGTCGTCGCGGGAGTGGCCTACATATAGGTAAACATCAAGATGAGCAAGAGCGAGATATCAACAGAAAACAATACAAAGAAAGGAGCGAGCGCAACACAGCAAAAAATATGTATTCATTCCCTTTAAAAGTCTAATTCACATAAAGCGGCGATCTCGCCAGCCAAAAAATAAAATCGAACAAAACAAAGCTGTAAGCCTCACTGGTCTCTCGCGGACACCTCCCCGTCGTCGATGCTCTTCACTGGCGAAAGCGGGTTGAAGAGCTCAGGGACGACATCTTCCAGGTCTAGATCGGCGGCGTCGGCGGTTAAAAGGCCAGTCGCCTTCATCATCTGGAAGATGTAGCGAGCCGAATCCGTAGACTCCAAGCGAACCTCTTCATTTCGCGCTCGCCGCTCTTCCTTCAGACGGCGAGGTGAGGGGGGAACGACGGCACGGGTGAGGTCACTGTTTAGGGCCTTCAGCCCGGCCACCTCGCCCTCCAAATCCTTGATGCGAGCGTCGGCTCTCCCGAGAGAATCAGCATCCTGCAATTAAGTTCAATTAAAAAGCCGAAACAACCAAAGGAAAGAAGGATGAGGAAGTCTAAACTCACCACACTGCCCTCTGCGGCGAGCAGCTTCTCCTTCAGCTGCGTGTTCTCGGCAAGAACCCCCTGGTAGGCTCTCACGAGCTCCACATTCTGAATCTCCAGCTGTAAGCAATGCCTCCCCGTCATGTGGGCAAGTTCGGCAGAGCGCAGATGAGACCTCGCACTCTCGTAAGCAAGGGTTCTCGCGGTCTCATCCTTATAAGACCCCGCATCCTCGCGACCATAAAGAGCGAACGCGAGGTCGAAGGCATGACCACTGACGGTCTCCTTCTCCACCCAGGAGGGGAGGATGGAGGAGATATCCACCCTATTAGTCTCCGGCTTCCAAGTGACGAGGGGCTCACTAGTCTTGTCCCGGCGCCTCTGGCCAAGGCCGAAGTTGTAGTGGTTCACCAGGATGGGGAGGACGGAGGTCCTGACCGCCTGCTGGCAGGGCTCTTCGTCCTCACCCCCTGAGAGGCCTGTAAGGTCAAACTCGTCGAACGCGGCCTCGCGGGGCTCCTTGCCCTTTGAGGTAGCGAGCGAGACTGCGTTCTTCTTGCTCTTCTTCTTTGGCGTAGATTTCGAAGGGGCAGCGTGACTACCAGAAGCCCCCGATCTCTTGCGAGAAGAGGGCTCAACCGGGGTGGCGACGCCTCGGAAAGCTTCCGCCCCCATGGTAGCGAGAGCCATGGTAGCGTCGGTTTTACGGTTGCTCGCGTAGGGGGGATGAAGGGGCAGATCTCGCTCGCCTAGAAACAAACAGTAGTTTTGATAAGTACGATATGGTAGCGAATAAAGACGTAGGTGTTAGGAGAGATCTTTACCTTCTCTGGCGAGAATCGGAGGCAGCGAATCTAGGTTGCGGCGGAGATAGACGACTTCAAAGTTCTTCTTGCAGAAGAACTGATGGAGGAGGGCGTCATGGCCGCCGAGGGCGGTGGGCCGGTAGGTGGTCTCGCTATGTTGAACCGGCGAGAGGGGAATGTTGCCGAAGTTCCCCTTGACGACGACGAACTTCTGGGCCCAGAAGTGGGCCTTGTTGACGGTCTCAACAACCTTCGGACCCGTGCCCACGAAGTAGGCTGTCCCATCTTTGTAGGCGCGGAATGAGAACAGCTTCCGGAAGACCGGGAGGCTGAACTCTATGCGCTCCTCGCGAAGGTAACAGGCGAAGGCGGTGATCACCGCCTTGGCATTAGGTGTGAGCTAGCCGGGAACCACGCCGTAGTGTTTGAGCACCTAACAAGCAACGAGAACAGGATTAGTCCACTTGGCGAGCGAAACTTGAGTGGCAACAAAAAAAAATATAGGAAGTAAGCGAGAGCGATTATTACCTGGCGAACTTCGGGCCACAAGGGAAGGCGCAGACCGACCGCGAAATGGGTGGTATGAATGATGGCGATAGCCACCTAGACGGCCAACTTGAAGACGAGGATGACGGACACGGCGCTTTGGTTGGTCATGGAATTGCAACGGAAGATGATGATGACGGCCCACCGGCTAAAGACATGCGGCGCCGTGGCGGCCACGGCTACAATCTTCGTCCACGCCGCAAGAATTAATTATCATTTTATATTTGCTAATTTATGACTTAATTTAATTATGGCTTGCATCTTATTATTTTTATTTTGAACTTTTGGTGTGCATTTAGCACTATGTTTGGTGTGCTATTAGCACTTGTGTTGTAAGGCCTATATAAGGCCAAGACTTGAATTAAAAAGGTAGAATATATTATTTTGCATGAAATTTGCTAAACCTAATCTCCCCTCCTCTCCTCTTCCTCTCATCTTGCCGCCGCCCCTCCTTGGCTTTCTCCAAGTTTCGGCCCCCCTCTTCTCCTCTCTCTCTCCCTCTCTCTCTCTCTTCCTCTCCAACTCTCTCCTTCCGTTACCTCTTCTCCCTCCTCATATCTATTCTCATCTCCTTCAACGAACCCCCTCTAGCCGAACCCCCTTGGAAGGAGAAGCTATCAAGTGCAAGCCTACGGTTTGGAGAATCTCTACGGTGCAAAGGCGAGGAAGACGAACGAGTTTTATACATCATTTGGAGCCCCTTCCGTGTTCCAAAGGAGAGCGATCATTTCCTAGCGGATCCAATATCTCGGATCTACGATTCCGAGTGGGGTAACGAAAATACTACTCAAGAGATTTCCTTTCTTAGATCGTTTTTGTGGTGGACGATTTTAGCGTGATTTCTCGAAGCAAGAAAATTACTCGCGGTGTTTTCTTTGATAGATTTGTAACTTTTTCGTTTGATTTTCTGGATACTATCGAAAGGATTGGCGAACCTTGTTATATTCTTGTTGGGGAAAGATCAACCGTTTTCGAATCGGAATTTATTTTGGTGGATCTTTCTTTGGTACAACAACGCTCGTTCGGACGCAAATATTCGTCCTTTTAGCTTGATCGGATCTTGGCCTCTAGCCGTGATACGATCTCTAGCGGGTTGGCTATCCGCACGTTAGCGCAAGGAAATAAATAATAGATTTGTGCTGCTGCGTTTAGTTATTGTGCGGAATCGAGAGAGTGTATTGTGTCAAGGTTATCGTAGACGTCACCCATGTAGGCTCGTAGGAACGTGCTACATCAAATTTAGTATCAAAGCTAGGTTGTGTTGATTTCTCAATCGACACCATCCTTACGTTTTTCTGTCTTAGGACGTCGACCCACACTCGGTCGTGCACGTTTCGTATTAGACAACGAAAATCTGAATTTTCTAATTTACTTTGGTCTGCGAATAGCAAAATCCCAAAAAAAATTTTTGCAGAAAATTATAAAAAAAATCCTGTATGTTCTTCTTATTTTTCTAAGCAAAAAAGTCTAAAAAATCATTTTTAATCTCCCACTTAATAGTCTCCAAAAAAAATCCTTTTATAAAAAAATATCTGGTCAAAATTTTGGTTGTCCTGCTGTTCATGCGCACTAGGTTTGGTACGGAATATTTTCCACCCACCTCTCCCATGGCCGACCACCATGATGATGAGCACGCTCCAGCAGCGATTGCGGAGCTTCGGGAAGAGTTCAACGCTAGGTTCAATGCACTCACCCAATTAATACAAGAGTTGGCCGTAAATCAGGCGGCGCCTCAAAATCCCGGCTTTGGGATAAATCGGCAAGGGCCCCCACCACAGCCCGCCAATCAACGAAACGAACGACAAAATCATCATCGTGATCAGGACGACGAATTCGATTTAACTAAGGCCGTGCGACTACATCCACCATCCTACGATGGAATGGGAGAACCTCAAGTTTTCCTAGATTGGATCATGGAAATCGAGTGCTACTTTGAGTGGCACAATCTGTCTGACGGTGATAAGGTGCGAGTGGCACTAATGAAACTTCTGAGTAGGGCCAAGACGTTCTGGTTGAACGAAGAGAGGCGAATGGGTACCGTGAATGGAGTACCCCCAATTGGGCGGGCTGCTATGAAAGCACTGTTGACTGACCAATATGTCCCCGCGTATCACCGAACCCAAATGTTCGATGAGCTAGCCACCCTTCGCCAAGGGGACAAATCAGTAGTGGAGTACATGGGACTTATTAAGGATATGATGGTGAGATGTAATGTCCGGGAAATGCCCGAAGTAACACTATCACGTTTTCGTAAGGGACTCAGGCCGGATATCCAAGGCAAGCTTCTGCGCTACGGTCACACGGATCTTAACGCAACGTTTAATGCAGCTTTGGATATTGAAAAGCACAATGCCTATAAGTCCAAGGGTCGATCTTTCCAAAAAGGAACATCCATTTTAGGATCCCCACCCTCATCCTCCGTACGAGACAAAGGAAGGTTTCGATCAACAGATTCGAACTCCGTGGTCATTACCGCTAGGAACATCAAAAATCCCACTGGTGAGAGAGTTCCAATAGGGCGTATTAATAAGACTAACGCCACTTGTTATTCTTGCGGGATTCAAGGGCACTACTCTAGTGAGTGCCCCACTAAGAGAAAACCCCTAGCCCTTTTAGATTCCACGTCTGATCCCGCCGAGATCGTCTACGAAGCCGGTACTGAGTCTGACGCCGAGCCGAGTGATATTGATGACGACTCTTTTATGATGGTTATGAGATGTATTCTGAATACACCGCGTGCGACGGACGATTACAATCGGACGAATATCTTTTCGGTAAATTTTAAGAACGGTGACAAGTGGTGTAAATTAATAATCGATAGCGGAAGTAGTATGAACGTCATTTCGGAGAATGCCATCACTCGAATGCACTTAGTCACTGAGCCACATCCACATCTGTATAAGATAGCATGGGTGAACAAAACGTCTATCGCAGTGTCTAAACGATGCTTGGTACCGCTTACGGTGAAGAATTATGTTGATAAGGTGTGGTGCGATGTCATCCCTATGGATGTCTGTCACGTTCTATTAGGACGTCCATGGCTTTATGATTATGACGTGACCCATTTTGGCAGGGCCAACACCTACGAGTTCAATTTCAATGGTAAGACCATTGTTTTGAAACCCACACCACCTAAGGACCCGTCGATTGCTTCCAAGGACACAGTGGTGCCTGCGGAAAGGAAAACCATAAGTTTTATAAGTAGGAAGGAGTTAGAGCGCGAGACCTTTCTAGATGGCGTCATTTATGCTTTAGTTTGTCTACAAGCTAAGGAAGATTCACCGTCTTTAGAGAACCTACCGTTATCTCTGCGCACGTTATTGGAAGAATATAAGGACGTCTATCCGGTAGATTTGCCTTCCAAATTGCCACCCGCCCGGGACATTCAACACGAAATTGATTTCGTCTCGGGCTCATCCTTGCCCAATCAACCCCATTACCGACTTAATCCCTCTGCACATAATGAACTACAAATATTAATTTCCGATTTATTAGCAAAGGGATTTATCCGCCATAGTAAAAGCCCTTGTGCCGTCCCAGCCTTGTTGGTCCCGAAGAAAGATAAGTCTTGGAGGTTGTGTGTAGACTACCGGGCCATTAATAAAATGACTGTCAAGTATAGGTTTCCCATTCCCCGTTTGGATGATCTATTGGATATGTTATCCGGTGCCACCGTGTTTTCAAAATTGGATTTAAAGAGTGGTTACCACCAAATAAGAATTCGGGAGGGAGACGAATGGAAAACGGCCTTTAAATCTAAGGACAGGCTTTACGAGTGGTTAGTGTTAGGAGAGGGACTCACCAACGGACCTAGTACCTTCTCACGATTAATGACTCAAGTATTTAAGCCATACATGGGAAAATTTGTCGTAGTCTATTTCGATGATATTTTGGTGTTTAGTATTTCGCCGATCGATCATGAAACTCATTTGCGAACAATCCTTACTACATTGCGCCAAGAGAGCTTATTCATTAATTTTAAGAAGTGCGCGTTCGGTGTGACTTCCGTGGAATTTTTAGGATACATAGTGAGTGCCGAGGGTATACATGTTGACCCTAAGAAGGTCCAAGTGATTAAAGAATGGCCGGAACCACAAAATATTAGGGAGGTTCGGAGTTTTCATGGATTGGCCACATTTTATAGACGATTCATTCGCAATTTTAGTAGCGTTATGGCACCAATAACTGAATGTATGAAGAAAGGTGATTTCAAATGGACCAAATCGGCCACTAACGCGTTTCAAATGATTAAGGATCGGATGTCTGAAGCCCCACTACTACGGTTGCCGGATTTTAATAAAGTGTTTGAACTATCATGTGACGCTTCGGGGATAGGAATTGGGGGGGTGTTAAGCCAAGAGGGACATCCGGTTGGGTACTTTAGCGAGAAACTTGCGGGCCCAAAATTAAATTATTCCAATTATGATCGTGAGTTTTATGCCGTAATACGTTATCTCCAACATTGGCGACACTACCTTATATCGAAAGAATTTGTAATCCTCTCGGATCATGAAGCGCTAAAATTCGTAAACTCTCAAAGTAAAATCAGTCCTCGGCACGCCAAATGGGTCTCCTATCTTCAGGAGTACACTTTCATTATTAAGCACCTTAAGGGTACGTTAAATCGAGTGGCGGACGCCCTTAGTCGCGTCACTCTATTATTATCTAAAATGGAGGTGACGGTAATAGGATTTGAGCACATTAAAGACGAGTACGTCCTATGCCCGGATTTTAAGGACATTTATTTAGCCGCTCAGGAACAGGCTCCATCTACTATATCCGCATACTACATTCGTGATGGTTATTTATTTAGGCATACGCAATTGTGTATTCCCCGCTCTTCACTACGCCATTTCATTGTATGGGAGCTACATAGTGGAGGGCTAGGGGGACATTTCGGCCGGGATAAAACGATAACACTAGTGGAAGATAAATTCTTTTGGCCAGGGCTTAAGCCAATGGTTAATAAGATCGTTGGGAGTTGCCGTGTTTGTCAATTAGCAAAAGGGAACAAGATCAACGCGGGTCTTTATACACCTCTTCCTATTCCGTCGGTTCCTTGGGAGGACGTTAGTATGGACTTTATTTTGGGCCTACCTATGACATTTCGGTGACACGATTCCATCTTTGTCGTCGTCGATAGATTTTCTAAAATGGCATATTTAATCGCTAGTCACAATACCAACGATGCATCCCATGTTGCTAAGTTGTATTTCAAAGAGGTCGTGGCGCATCGGGGCGTCCCCAAAACGATAGTGTCTGATAGGGACGTCAAATTCACTAGTTACTTCTGGAAGACGCTTTGGAAGCTTATGGGTACAAAACTTAAGTTTTCGTCGGCCTATCATCCCCAAACGGATGGGCAAACGGAAGTGGTCAATCGAAGTTTGGGTGGATTACTTCGTTGTTTAGTAGGCGATAATAAAGGTACGTGGGACCTTGTTCTTCCTCATGCTCAAATAGCTTACAATAATTCAAGGAACAGGTCCACCGGGTTGTCTCCGAATGAGATTGTACATGGTTATAAGGCACCCGTGCCTCTTGATTTAGTGTCGCTGCCCCCATCTTTTAAAACTAGTCATTTTGCCTAGGATTTTGCCTCGCACGTTCACAATCTCCATAAGCACATTAGCGAGACGCTAGCTAAACAATATGCTATTTATCAATCGAATGCTAACGAACATAGGCGAGCGGTCCACTTGAATATTGGTGATTTGGTCATGGTTCGTCTAACCCCTGAACGGATGCCTTCGGGCACTATAAAGAAATTAGCAAATAGGAGAGCCGGTCCTTTTCGAGTGTTAAAGAAGTTGGGCGAAAACGCATATTTATTACAGATACCCGCTGAGTGGGGAATCTCCCCTGTTTTTAACGTTTCGGATTTAACGCTTTACGTCGCTCCACCACCTGAACTTTCTGCCTCTCCGTTTAATATTTCCACTAAAACTTCTAAAGGGGTGGGTAGTGAGATTGTTTCTGGATCGCCCTCTCCTACGGACTCTATGGGAGGTACGCCACCTGTTGATGATGAAACTTCTTTTTCTTCTTTTCCTAACGCATTTCCGAGGTTTTCCCGGACCGTTTTCTTGCCTGACAGGATTTTGCAGGATGCTGTGTTTCCAACTCCCGACGGTGACGTTCACAGGTTCTTGATTCGATGGAATGGCCGTCCGGCATCGGACGACTCTTGGCTCTCCGCGTCGGAGGTGAAGCTACTTGATGCGGATCTCTTTCGCCGTTATGTTCCAGCCCACTCATCGGTGATGAGTTCTTTCGAGCGGGGGAGGATTGATGGCGACAGCCACCTAGACGGCCAACTTGAAGACGAGGATGACGGACACGGCGCTTTGGTTGGTCATGGAATTGCAACGGAAGATGATGATGACGGCCCACCGGCTAAAGACATGCGGCGCCGTGGCGGCCACGGCTACAATCTTCGTCCACGCCGCAAGAATTAATTATCATTTTATATTTGCTAATTTATGACTTAATTTAATTATGGCTTGCATCTTATTATTTTTATTTTGAACTTTTGGTGTGCATTTAGCACTATGTTTGGTGTGCTATTAACACTTGTGTTGTAAGGCCTATATAAGGCCAAGACTTGAATTAAAAAGGTAGAATATATTATTTTGCATGAAATTTGCTAAACCTAATCTCCCCTCCTCTCCTCTTCCTCTCATCTTGCCGCCGCCCCTCCTTGGCTTTCTCCAAGTTTCGGCCCCCCTCTTCTCCTCTCTCTCTCCCTCTCTCTCTCTCTTCCTCTCCAACTCTCTCCTTCCGTTACCTCTTCTCCCTCCTCATATCTATTCTCATCTCCTTCAACGAACCCCCTCTAGCCGAACCCCCTTGGAAGGAGAAGCCATCAAGTGCAAGCCTACGATTTGGAGAATCTCTACGGTGCAAAGGCGAGGAAAACGAACGAGTTTCCTACATCATTTGGAGCCCCTTCCGTGTTCCAAAGGAGAACGATCATTTCCTAGTGGATCCAATATCTCGGATCTACAATTCCGAGTGGGGTAACGAAAATAATACTCAAGAGATTTCCTTTCTTAGATCGTTTTTGTGGTGCACGATTTTAGCGTGATTTCTCGAAGCAAGAAAATTACTCGCGGTGTTTTCTTTGATAGATTTGTAACTTTTTCGTTTGATTTTCCGGATACTATCGAAAGGATTGGCGAACCTTGTTATATTCTTGTTGGGGAAAGATCAACCGTTTTCGAATCGGAATTTATTTTGTTGGATCTTTCTTTGGTACAACAACGCTCGTTCGAACGCAAATATTCGTCCTTTTAGCTTGATCGGATCTTGGCCTCTAGCCGTGATATGATCTCTAGCGGGTTGGCTATCCGCACGTTAGCGCGAGGAAATAAATAATAGATTTGTGCTGCTGCGTTTAGTTATTGTGCGGAATCGAGAGAGTGTATTGTGTCAAGGTTATCGTAGACGTCACCCGTGTAGGCTCGTAGGAACGTGCTACATCAATGAATGGCCAACTCGTCGACCAACGGGTCGTTGATGACGTCGTCCTCGCTAGGGCGGCGTGCCTCGAAAGGTGGGGTGACGTAGTCAGCGACCGCGCTGAAATACTCCTCATCGGTCAAATTACAAGTGAAGAAGCTGTACTCGGCGAAGGCCTTCGCGACCCTTCGCCGACCCTCCGACTCCGCGTCGCCACCCATCTTAGCAACCTGCGAGAAAAGATGAAACGCGAGAACGAAAAGAAGCGAGAGCTCCGAAGCAGAGGAAGAAGAAGGTTGAGAGTAAATGCGGTGGTTGACTCAGTTAAGACCGCCTATTTATAGCCAAAGCAAAAGGGCGGGAGGAAGTCCAAATGCCGGCGAGCACGAGTATCCACAAAAACATCACATCATGTATGCAGGCGAAGGAGACCTGCGGGTTTCGTGCAAACAGCATTTCGGCAGGACACGTTTAGCGAGAATAGAGGATCCTCGCAAGCACAATATAACAATTAAAATAGATCTATTGACAGCAAGCGAGAAACCATAAAGGATAACGATACTTATTGTCGAGAGAAATAAAAGCCAGCATCAGTGGTAAATACGCGAGCCACTAAACATAGCGAGATCATTCAAAAGCGATGACAACTATTACGAATAATGTCACGATATAGCAGCTAGCGAGAATCGTGGGGGAGCCATTTCCACCTGCCTCCGCCCCGCGACCCTGATCTCGGCGGTACCCTAGAGTTGTAGTACTCCTCGGCCAATCGGCCCTCCCTGTCCGTGAGGTAGGCGTAGTCTCTCATCCTAGCTATATGAACCTCCGGCGTCGTAGCGCTCTCATCCTGGTCGAGTTGTCTGGCCTGTCGGAGCCTCGCACACTCTTCCATCAAAACTGCGTGCCTGTCCTCGGCGGCTTCTCTGTCCCGCCTCGCCTGCATGTTGAGATCCATCAGCATCCTCCCGTGCTTCCTCAGCAACTCCGCGGCTCGCTGCTTGATGAGTCCTGATCATATACACTTTTATGGACTCATCTGGGCCGTTCAGTTAGTCGATTCACTGCACTTTAGCCCTGTTTTAGTTCATATTTGATATCCTATGCTAGGTGCACCTTTTGGCCCATTTCGGTGTGTTTTCATGTCTATCTTCATTACTAGTTTTCATGCACTGTTAGGTGCCACTTTCAGTGGCTGGATTCGTGGTTGTACGCTAGAACAGGAGTCGTGCAGGTGTTCCCGGTGCAATTCTGCACAGGAACACTGCGCACGATCACTGGTTCTATTGCGCACGACCACTGGTCGTGCGCCACTGATCGTGTGCACTTAACGCCTTTTTCACGAGTTCTGTTTGGTGCAGTGCGCACGACCACCAATGCCAGTGCGCACGACCACCGGTCGTGCGCCACTGCTCGTGCGCATTGACCATTAAATTTTTGAGTTCTGTTTCATCTATTGCGCACGACCACCGACGCTAGTGCGCACGACCACCGGTCGTGCGCCACTGGTCGTGCGAACATTTTATTTTATAATTTCTGTCTTTGCAGGTTCCGTCCAGGCAGAGCACACGATCACAGGATTCTAGTGCGCACGACCACTGGTCGTGCGCCACTGACCGTGCGCACTGTTTAATTCCAGCGCCTATAAAAGCCCTACTCGCGATTTAGGTCGAAACTCTCGCCGTTTTTCCGCCCGACTCCGCCGTTTTCGCCATTTTCAGAGGGCTTTCACACCCTAGGCCTCCTCCATCATCCAAGGGCTTAAAGGAAGGGATCCTACACTCATCTTCACCGCCAAGCAAGGAGTTCTTCGCATTTGACGTGGCCGGGTGGTAAATCGCTGGAGAAGACGGGTCCATTGGGAGGTGTGACAGCCCTCCTCTACCCCGGACGCAGTTGGGACCGAGCTAGGACGTGGATTGACAACCCAACGATTCCTACCGTGAATCTACAACGAGACTCCGGATTCGGTCGTATCTCTTGCCTCTTTCTTCTTCCTTTTGGTGATGAAATGTTTGTAATCTCTTTATTTAGATGATGTGCACTATGAATCTTATCTATTAATGTTTATTTCATGTTTATGGAATCATTTTATTCATATGTGTGAATGAGGAGCGCCACCATCCATTTTCCCATCCCACCACCGTGTCCGGTGCCGCACTAGCAATTGCTAGTGGCGTGCTTGGTGAAGAGGTGCTTGCGACCCTCAATCCGTAAGCCTACTCGCCCATCCTCCTACCGAAGCGTGGCATCGCGGCCCGTATTCCATTCGCCTAACGAAGCAGCGCGCTCAAGGCCTGCATAGTTCGACTCCGTTAGCCTACTCGTCCATCCGCCCTTTCCACGCAGCGCGCTCAAGGCCTGCCTAGTCTCCATCCCGCCAAGCGAAGCTTTGCATAGCGGCATTGCATAGGAGTAGTTGATAGCTTTTATTTTGTTTTCCAAAAGCCAACCCAACTCCCCCGCAATCCATCTGATTTAAGGACTTCGATCTCAAGTCCTGCCTCAATAGTAAACTCCACCTTATTGTGTTCCTCAAGAGACCGACACTCGGGGATTTATTCCCAACATTTATTACTTGAACGATCGGTACACTGCCGTTTCGTGTCGCAGTCAAGCTACCGCCTATAGCGGTGTGTGAGATTTGCGCCATCAAGTTTTTGGCGCCGTTGCCGGGGAACACAGTCGTGTGAGTTTTCTGGAGAGGGAGAATTTGAGAGAGAAGCCCTTCCATTTGTAAATTGCATTTCTTTGTTTTATTTCTCTTTATTCCATTTTCTTGTTTTACTTAGGTTGCTTTAGTAATTATTGTTAGGTGTAGTATTTGCACAATAGCATTTTTATTTTGAATCGTATTATCTTTACACTATGTGGGCACATCTGAATTTCCGTTGCCGTTGGTGTGGAGCTACCTCCCACTCTAGTGATGAATGCCCTACGGAGAATAGTAGGCATAATTCTTATAGCCCAGCATATGGAGCACCGACTTCGTCTGGCACTCCATATGGTGCGCGTAAGTCTTATGGCTACTCTGCTGAGCCTTTACCATCATACTTCTTTTCGGCTCCAGCCCCCGCTGTGCCAAAGAAGCCCGCTAGGCAGTGCCAGTTTTGTCGGAGCACAGATCATGCCCTGAAGGATTGTGCTGCTTTTCGTCGCCAATTGGATGAGGATGACGAGCCGGATGTCCGGATCGTCCCGAATCCTAACTCTGGCGGCACACCTTCAACATCCAGTTTTGTGTCTTTGCCACCTTCACATCTTGAAGGGTATGGCGTTGACACAGTCACCAGATGTGTGGCTGATCTGGGCACTGATATTGCTGAGCCCATTCTCCCAGTGCATCCACCACCTCTAGTGGATTCGATTCTTTGTGAGGAATCGGTGCTCGACTTTTATCCGAGCACTATTCCTCTCCCTGTTGTGCATACTACACTCGTCTCAGACGACATTGTTGATGATGTGTCGCAGGAGGAGGCGGTTGATCTGAGTGTTGTGCCTATTCCTATGGAGGAGGACAACCTTCTAGGTGAAGAGGAATTTTCCTCAGCACCGGTGGAGGAAGTCCAAATCCTAAGCCTGGCCACCGTTGATCCCGCCGAATCTTGTAGCATTGATGACAATGCAAACATTATTTTACTTCCCCAACCTAATGGGAGTGAGACCGGGACCACTCCCCCGATTGTTGATTATTTATGTCATTCTTCCTTTTTATTTCCTGACCCCCCTTCTTCATCTGAGCCTGTGCAGGTTGAGTCTTCACAGGTACATCAGGAGGACTTGGAGCATGATGCTCAAGTCAATGATGAGAGCATCCTCTCATGTGAGGAGGTTGATCCTCCCTCCGTAGAGGAAGCCCCACTCATTGCCTTTGCCTCCTGCTGCCCCCCTGTTGACGATACCTTGCTAGGCAAGGAGGTGTTTTGTGAGATGAGTGAGGACCAGGCCTCCTGCTCTTCTTACTTTCTTTTCCCTCTACCTGTGTCAAGCAGGTATTATTTATATTCGGGTAGAGGCGTGACTGTTCTTTCGCCGTATCGGTACCCGCTACCGACACGCATATTAGGCCAATTACCTGTCCACTTCTCCTTTCATAGGCCCATTAGCTAGAACCGTTTTTATTTAGAATAAGTCGTGCTGGGAGGACAATAACCCCAGTAGTTATCTTTCTTTTCTGCATTTTCATTCCACCTAATCATGTTTAGCTAGTAGTATTTCTTTTTCAGTTTTCTATTTTCTTTTGTTTTTGCGGAGCTGACCCCCTGCAGGTATCTCTTCTGGATGACGGACGCTGCAGCTTAGTCCAGGTTTACACGCCAATCTTCTGGTGTGCTCATTTCTGAGCACTGGGTACTCTCTTTCCCTAGCATTATTCTGAATTTTATAGCTGCATTTTGCGCATATTGTTTAGTTTAAGTCTGGGGGGGGGGAGTGTACCGAGTGTTCACTACACGTGTACACGTTTTTGCATATCAGAAGTATATTTTTATCATTACACACCACTTCACCCACTTGAGCGCGCACTCATCTGTTTGCTTGCTCTGTTGTGAATTTAATTCTTTTGCTTATTTGGGAAAATCTAGGTGATGGCTTAGGACTATGTAGCAGAGTAAAATGTTGACTCTATTAGTGCTCCTAGTCGAGTGCTCGGTTGCATAGAAATTTGTGTAGATTAGACTTCTTTTTATGCTTATGGTTTTATATTTTTCTTATTAGTGTAAATGTTGTTTACTCTACTCAAATGGTGAATTCGGTGGAATCAAACGGTAGCATAGGGATGTGTGTAAACGATCGCTAGATTCGTATTGCTTGAGTCGGGAGAAAGGAGAATCTTTCTCGGTGGCTAGAACTTGCCCCAAGCGATTCTTGAAGCATGGGTATATGGTTAGTCATTTGTGTGAATGTGATATAGGCCATCATTTTGGCCCGGTTGAGCCTTTGTGCCTATCCCTACCGCTATATCCTCGCTAGCCCAGTTGTGCCTACCCGTTCTTTGATTCAGCCCCACTTTTATTTCACCAAAGCCCAAACGCCAATCCTAGTCGCACACCCAAATCGGAGCTTTAGCTGTTTATTATTTTCATGAGTTGGGTTGTTGATGTTGTGGTACTTTTGTGAAAATGTGGATGTGCCTCATTGATAGATTTGCTGAAAATGTTTTGAAAAGAAAAGGAAAGAAAATGAGAAAAAGAAGAGAAGTGAAAAGAAAAGAAAAAGATGAGCTTTAATGAAAAATTTATGTATAGATTTATGTTTGGGAGTAGGCGGTGCACGCACCTATGTTGTTAAGTTCAAGTCTGGGGGTGTTGTGTACCCGCGTGTTTGTGTGGCGAATGAGGATTGTATCCTGCATTAGCTCATTTGGGTTTAGTGCTTGAGCCGTCGTTTTTATCTTTGTTTATCCTCACCTAAACCCAAGCCCCAATTAAAACCTAAAGTCCTATTGATTCACGCATTTGAGTCAAACCAGTGCCGTGGAGAGAATGTGACCGGGCAAGCCTATGGTCACCGACACTGATGGATTTCAGTGGAGTTTTCCCCGCATCCCGATCTTGGGCAATGCTCGTCTCAGCGTTTAGCTTACTTTCTCCGTATGCATGACCGAACGATTCACCGCTGTTCACCATTTTGAGTAGTTGTAATATGCTCTTACTCTTTTAGAAATATATAAACTGTTTATATAATCAGAAATCTTCTCTACTATTCTTCTTATGCACGTGAGCATGCGACTTCGCATGGTACTCTGTATTGTAGTTTTAAGCCATCTACTGTTCTTTCCTAGTTCGCTTAGAATTTGTTTGCTCGGGACGCGCAAACAGTTAAGTCTGGGGGTGTGATGAGTCCTGATCATATACACTTTTATGGACTCATCTGGGCCGTTCAGTTAGTCGATTCACTGCACTTTAGCCCTGTTTTAGTTCATATTTGATATCCTATGCTAGGTGCACCTTTTGGCCCATTTCGGTGTGTTTTCATGTCTATCTTCATTACTAGTTTTCATGCACTGTTAGGTGCCACTTTCAGTGGCTGGATTCGTGGTTGTACGCTAGAACAGGAGTCGTGCAGGTGTTCCCGGTGCAATTCTGCACAGGAACACTGCGCACGATCACTGGTTCTATTGCGCACGACCACTGGTCGTGCGCCACTGATCGTGTGCACTTAACGCCTTTTTCACGAGTTCTGTTTGGTGCAGTGCGCACGACCACCAATGCCAGTGCGCACGACCACCGGTCGTGCGCCACTGCTCTTGCGCATTGACCATTAAATTTTTGAGTTCTGTTTCATCTATTGCGCACGACCACCGACGCTAGTGCGCACGACCACCGGTCGTGCGCCACTGGTCGTGCGAACATTTTATTTTATAATTTCTGTCTTTGCAGGTTCCGTCCAGGCAGAGCGCACGATCACAGGATTCTAGTGCGCACGACCACTGGTCGTGCGCCACTGACCGTGCGCACTGTTTAATTCCAGCGCCTATAAAAGCCCTGCTCGCGATTTAGGTCGAAACTCTCGCCGTTTTTTCCGCCCGACTCCGCCGTTTTCGCCATTTTCAGAGGGCTTTCACACCCTAGGCCTCCTCCATCATCCAAGGGCTTAAAGGAAGGGATCCTACACTCATCTTCACCGCCAAGCAAGGAGTTCTTCGCATTTGACGTGGCCGGGTGGTAAATCGCTGGAGAAGACGGGTCCATTGGGAGGTGTGACAGCCCTCCTCTACCCCGGACGCAGTTGGGACCGAGCTAGGACGTGGATTGACAACCCAACGATTCCTACCGTGAATCTACAACGAGACTCCGGATTCGGTCGTATCTCTTGCCTCTTTCTTCTTCCTTTTGGTGATGAAATGTTTGTAATCTCTTTATTTAGATGATGTGCACTATGAATCTTATCTATTAATGTTTATTTCATGTTTATGGAATCATTTTATTCATATGTGTGAATGAGGAGCGCCACCATCCATTTTACCATCCCACCACCGTGTCCGGTGCCGCACTAGCAATTGCTAGTGGCGTGCTTGGTGAAGAGGTGCTTGCGACCCTCAATCCGTAAGCCTACTCGCCCATCCGCCTACCGAAGCGTGGCATCGCGGCCCGTATTCCATTCGCCTAACGAAGCAGCGCGCTCAAGGCCTGCATAGTTCGACTCCGTTAGCCTACTCGTCCATCCGCCCTTTCGACGCAGCGCGCTCAAGGCCTGCTTAGTCTCCATCCCGCCAAGCGAAGCTTTGCATAGCGGCATTGCATAGGAGTAGTTGATAGCTTTTATTTTGTTTTCCAAAAGCCAACCCAACTCCCCCGCAATCCATCCGATTTAAGGACTTCGATCTCAAGTCCTGCCTCAATAGTAAACTCCACCTTATTGTGTTCCTCAAGAGACCGACACTCGGGGATTTATTCCCAACATTTATTACTTGAACGATCGGTACACTGCCGTTTCGTGTCGCAGTCAAGCTACCGCCTATAGCGGTGTGTGAGATTTGCGCCATCACTGCTTCAACATCTCGGGGTCTCGCGGATCCCCTAAGAAGTCCTCCACCTGGTCCGGAAGGGGGGACATCTCGTCGTCGCCCAGCTCGGAATCAGTAGGCGGATTTTCGGTATTATCTGCAAGATATTACGAAGAGGTCAGATGGCGCGCGTGAGTTCGCGCAGGGTTCCGGCGAGCTCAGAATACTTACCAAGCGGGGGGCGAAAGGTCGAGGGATGACCCTGGAACACGTTGCCGTAGTGAGGATAGAGAGATTTGCCCAAGTCGGCGGGGTAGGCTTTATGAATAACAAATTATGCATATTTTTAGTATCATTTCTAGCCTAATTTTGGGTAATTTTGTACATATTGCTTTTAAATCATTGAAATAATCACTTCTTTTTTTCTTTTGTAAAAATAAGTAATTATATATATAAAAGAATAAAATTTTGAAATATTATTGTATAATAAATTTATTATAAATATAATAAATATATATATAATATATAAAATATAAATAATATAGTTATATATATGTAAATAATAAGTATAATAAATAATCATATATTTATATGTAAATATAAATGAAAAATAGTAATAATAATATAAATAATATAAAAATAATATGTATGATAGATAAATAGGAAAAAATATATATATATATAATAATATAGTAGTATTGTATATTAATAACATAATAATAATAATGAATAATAAATATATTATAAATATAATATTATACATATATGTATAATATATGTATATGTATAAATATATATGTATAGTATATAAAATGTAAATAATAATAGTAATATATATATATATAAATTAAATATAAACATATAAATAACTATGTAAATTAAATGAAAATAAAATTAAAAAATAAAAATATCTGTGTAATTATAATAAATATAATTATTGCTCTTTGTATGTTGAAGGAGCCGCTTGGCTCATTGGTTCTGTCTTGGTTTGCCCCCGCTGCTGCCCCGGGTTCGATTCCTGGCTCAGTCATATTTAATTTGATTAAACTGCGGCCCCCCGTTTCCCCCCTTTTTGCATTTAATAAATTCTAACGCTAACATTATATATATAATATACCCCCTTATATTCTAGATAAGCGCCCTTGCTCTAGTGGTCTTGATCTGGCTAGCCTCCCTTGAGGTTGTGGGTTCGAAACCCAGCACTCCTTTTTATTTCACACGCCAGCTGTCCACCGCGCCAGCGCTGCTGCCCTGCTGCCCGCGCCCGTGCCCGCCCCTGCTGCTCGCACTTGCAGCCAGCTAGCCTTCTAGAAGCAGCCAAATGCTGCCCTGCCTCCACGTGTCGCGCCAGCACACCCGCCAAAAGCTTCCTCCCAGCCCGCTAACCGCACCCCAGGCCAGCTGCCCCTCCAACCCGCCAGCTGCCCCTCCAACCCGCCAGCTGCCCTTCCAGCTGCAGCTTTTCTCCTTTTTTTGCTAATGGCAGCCCCTTCTTTTGCCTATAAATACGGGTGCTCCACTTCTTTAAAAAGGTTCATGTTTTAGAACCTAAATAAGGGTTGGTCTTGTGAGTATTTGAGTGTTTATGAGAGCTTGTTTAGGTGTTTTTCTAAGCCCTTGTTTGGGCTCTTTCTCCTCCTATTTAAGCTTTTTTGTAAAAGTGGTAATCTCCTTTTTGGTATATATATGAATATATGTTCTTCTTTTTTCTTATTGTGGTAACTTAGTTTTTGTTTTCTCTTTCTTTTATTTTTCTTTTTCCTTTTTTTTTCTTCTTTATGTAAGTGTGTGTGTGTAGGAGATTAAATTGTTTTTTTGGTTTTGGTTTGTTGTTTTTATTTTCTTTTTCTTTTTTAGTAAGTGTCTGTGAGTGTATGAGAGTAAATTGTTTTTATTTTAGTTTCATTTTGTTATTAGTGTGTGTGAGTGTAGGAGAATAGATTTTATTTTCTTTTAACTTAGTTTCATTTATGTTGTGTGTGTGAGTGCATGAGTTAATTTTTGTTTTCTTTAACTTAGATTTCAATTAAAGTAAGTGTGTGTGTGTGTAGGTGGATATATTTTGCGCCTTTTTTGTAATTCAATAGCTTAGCTTTCATTTCCGTCACGCATTTATTTCCCGCCTATCCATTTGGATAGGACTCGTCACGCATTTATTTCCCGCTATCCATTTGGATAGGACTCGTCACGCATTTATTTCCCGACTATCCATTTGGATAGGACTCGCTCACGCAATTATTTCCCCTCTACCTATTTGGGTAGGGATCGCATTTCTTTAATTTCTGCAATTTACCGCTTTCATTTTAATTCCGTAGAGTGCGTGAGTTTTCAATTAGTGCGTCTTTTGTTTTTTTAATATAATTGCTTTTTGCTAATTCCGCTAACCGCTCAATCGCTTAAAATCGCCATAGTTATCATTATCGCTTTATAAAACTCTAAAAAATTCTAAGCAAAACTACTTTCTAAATTAACATTTTCGTGCTTTCTCGCTTTTTATAGCAATTATCGTTAAACGCACGCCAACCTTAATTTTCGTCATTAGTTTTTCTACAAAGCTATAAAAATCAATTCAAATCTCTTTTCGATAAAATAATAGCGCGTTCCTAAGAAGTAGAAATAATCGATACGACCTTGGAAAAATACGACCTTGATATTTCAAAAGAAATATCCTATACTACTATCGATAAGGTCCACTTGCCTTTATTGATTTTAGTCCGGATAATTATATAAACCCAAAAGCTTTCTCTCAAAAGCCACTTAAAACTCTTTTAAAAACACTTAGAAAATTTGTTGCAACAAACCTTTGGTTGTTGCAACTAGCTCAAGGTAAAAGAGGTTTTAAAAAAAGGAAACTATCATTTACAAAATTGTTGCAACAACTCACAAATTGTTGCAACAACATAACATATTCAAAAAGCTTTCAACTTTCATTTCAACATAAGCCTTTCAAACCATTTCTACTTAGCTTTTGGCGACGCGACCAAAGAGTAATCGTCGATATTTCGAAAGAGGAAAATGCCGTTACTTCTATCTTTCGATAGGATAACGGGTAATTCCTCGAAGTAGAATTACTCGCGGGACTCTTCGAAAACGTCCGCCTAAGGTTAAAGTCTAAAGAAAGAAAGAGCTTTTCTAAAAAGTTAAATTTCAGCGTATCAAGTTTTTGGCGCCGTTGCCGGGGACTTATGTCGTTATTTTGAAATAGGAAACGCTATTAATTTTATCTTATATTTCAACTCTTTTTCTAATATATATTTCTCTTATCCTACAAAACAAAAAATTTAAAGAAAAAAAAATCTCTCTTTAAGAAAAAGAAAAATCCTAAATCTTCAAAAAAAATATTGATATATCTCTTTTCTTTTTTTTACTTTCCCTCTTATAAACACATATTTGCAAAGTTTAAAACCTTTTGCAATTATAAACCTTTTGCTTATATATTTACAAACATACATATATATGTTCATATAAAACCAAACAAAACAAAACCTTAAAAATTACCCAAAAAAAATATATATAGCGATATTTTCTGCTTACGAAAAGAAAATCAAAAAAATATATTTTCCCCCTCTTTCTTTCTTTCCTTCTTTTTCTTCCTTGTAAAAATATTTCCAAAACAAAAACATCAAAAAATCTATAAAAAGAAAAAAAACTCTTTCTTCCAAAAAAAAATTTAATTAAAGAATAGTGTATGACCCGAGGAGAATCTTCGGATAATCCAATTTTACCTTTTGATCCCGAAATCGAGCGCACGCTTCTCGAGCGCCGCCGATCTCGTAATCAAAATCTACAAATAGATCCCGAAGAATCCGTCAGCGATATACATTTAGGCGTGATGGGCGATCCTAATCTAAATGCGGCCCCACAGCGGACCATGGCCTATTATGCTAGGCCAAATTTAGAGGATACAGGATCGAGCGTCACCCGCCCCGCGGTAGCTAATAATAATTTCGAAATCAAATCCAGTATAATCCAAATGGTACAACAGTCGATTCAGTTCGACGGTTTGCCAGATGAGGACCCAAACCAACACCTTTCAAATTTTTAGAAATTTGCGACACCTTCAAGATTAATGGCGTCAGCGATGACGCCATTCGCTTGCGCTTATTTCCCTTTTCCCTGCGTACAAAGGCTAAATCGTGGTTGACTTCTCTTCCGAGAGGTTCCATAACCACGTGGGCCGAATTGACGGAGAATTTTCTAACTAAATATTTTCCTCTGTCAAAAATTGCTAAATTACGCACCTATATCGCATCCTTCATTCAATTCGATTCCGAGTCTCTCTACGAGACTTGGGAGCGTTTTAAAGAATATTTGCGTAGGTGTCCTCATCACGCGCTACCAACTTGGCTACAGGTACAAACGTTCTATAACGGCTTGAATTTCTCAACCCGACAGATGATCGACGCAGCCGCCGGGGGAACGTTAAACAACAAAACCCTGGAGGCCGCTCAAGCTCTGATCGAAGAAATGGCCATAAACGCGTACCAATGGAACGTGCCAAGGTCGCATCCTCCTAAACCGGCTGGTCTTTTTGAAGTGGATGCCACTACTCACTTAGCCTCACAGGTAGAGTGGCTAAGTAAGCAAGTGGCGGAGATGACTGCTTCCTCCTCCACTCCCGCATGGGCTAATAATCCTAATAATATTAATAATAATAATAATTTTAATAATCCTAATAATAATAATAATAATTTTAATAATCCTAATAATAATTTTAATACTCATAATAATAATAATAATAATAATAATAATCTAAATAATAATAATAATATCGAGGAATCGGTGGAGTACGTTGGCAATCAAGTGCGGGCGCCCTTCAATCCTAATAACAACCCTTATAGTAATAACTATAATCCGGGTTGGAGGAGCCACCCGAACTTCTCCTGGAGTAATCCTAACAACGCGCAACGCCCCCCACCTGCGATCCCGCAAGGATTTCTGCAAGGATATCCCCAAGGATTTCAGCAGGGCTTTCCGCCTCCCCCTCCAAAACCTACTCCGCTCGAGGAGATTTTTACAAAATACATAGCGTCCAACGAGGCAAATATTCGGAATATAACTGGATCACTAAAAAATTTAGAAATGCAGGTTGGACAGCTCGCTAAAATGATCTCCGAGCGGCCACTTGGAGCATTGCCAGGAAACTCGGAGCAGAACCCGCGTGAAAATGCCCACGCCATTACCCTTCGTAGTGGCAAGGAGGTCGACTCCCCATTGCGGGTTGAGCGTCAGGTAACTGTTTCGCCTCCGACCCCTCCACCCTCGTCTTTAATTTTAGTAGATAAGGAAAAAACATTAGCGTCGGGCGTTTCGAGCCCGCAAATTCCTTACCCCGCAAAAATTAATAAAGAGAAGGAGGACGAACATTATCAAAAATTTTTACGAATATTAAAACAAATTCAAATTAACGTCCCCTTCTGCGAGGCACTCTCTCAGATGCCGAAATACGCGAAATACCTTAAGGAGCTCCTTTCTAATAAAAAGAAGCTCGAGGGTATTTTGCGTGTTTCATTAAATGCGGAATGCTCGGCGGTCCTACTTAATAAATTGCCGCCAAAACTAAATGACCCGGGAAGGTTTTCCATCCCGTGCCTTTTTGGCAATTTATTAATAAAATATGCCCTAGCGGACCTGGGAGCGAGCATTAATTTAAAGCCCTTCTCCCTCTTTAAAAAACTAGATTTGGGTGTTCCCACCCCAACGAAAATGAGCATCCAACTCGCGGATCGCTCGATAAAATATCCTATCGGGGTAGTGGAGGACGTTCTGGTCAAGGTTGACAAGTTTATCTTCCCGGTAGACTTCGTCATCCTCGACATCGAGGAGGACGCCGAGGTACCAATTATCCTCGGTCACCCTTTCCTCGCGACCTCCCGAGCATTAATTGATGTGAGTAACGGTCGCCTCCTCCTTCGGGTAGGGGACGACGAAGTTACCCTTCATATTAATCCTTCGATGCGAAACTCTTTATCGAACGACGATTCCTGCTTTCACTTAGAATCTGCGTTCGAGGATGAGTGTTCTTCGCTTGCAGAATTACTCGCTTTAACATTAGACGATCCGGATCTGGCGAACCTCGCCCCTTTGGACGAATTACCGCCAGATTCGCCTTTCGAGTCTTTTAATTCTAAAAGTTTAAAAATTACAACTTCTTACGAAGAACCCCCGGTCATGGAGCTTAAGCCACTCCCCGACCATTTAAAATATGCTTTTCTCGCCGCGGACTTAAAACTCTCGGTTATTATTTCGTCTTCTTTAACCGATTCGGAAACCTCCGAATTAGTTAAAGTTTTGTCCACGCATCGCCATGCAATTGCATGGCAAATTTCAGATATTAGGGGGATAAATCCCTCTTTTTGCACGCACAAAATTTTCTTAGAAGATAATTCCCGCAAAACCATCCAGCCTCAGCGACGACTTAACCCGAATATGCGAGATGTCGTTAAGGCTGAAGTAATAAAACTCCTGGATGCGGGGATTATCTACCTTATATCCGACAGCACGTGGGTTAGTCCCATTCATGTCGTGCCAAAAAAGGGCGGTCTAACGGTAGTGGCGAATCAAAACAACGAATTAATCCCAACTCGTACTGTTACGGGTTGGCGAGTGTGCATCGATTACCGAAAATTAAATGATGCCACCCGAAAAGACCACTTTCTGTTGCCGTTTATTGATCAAATTCTGGAGCGACTTTCGGGTCATCCATATTATTGTTTTCTCGATGGTCTTTCGGGGTTTTTACAAATTCCTATCTCCCCCGAAGAACAGGAGAAAACAACCTTTACGTGCCCCTTCGGAACCTTCGCATACCGAAGGATGTCGTTCGGCCTCTGCAATGCGCCCGCTACATTTCAACGATGTATGATGGCGATCTTTGGAGAGCTCGTAGAGGATATTATGGAAGTCTTTATGGATGACTTCTCGGTCTTTGGAAACTCCTTCGAAAACTGATTAAAAATTTAGATCGAGTCCTCCAACGATGCGAAGACACGAACCTGGTTTTAAACAGGGAGAAGTGTAATTTTATGGTTCGAGAAGGCTTAGTTCTCGGACACAAAATTTCTGCAAGAGGGATGGAGGTCGACAAGGCCAAGGTCGAAATAATCGAAAAACTTCCCGCGCCCTCAAATATAAAATCTATTCGTAGTTTTCTTGGTCACGCGGGTTTTTATAGGCGGTTCATTCAAAATTTTTCTAAAATAACAAAACCGCTAACCCACCTCCTGGAGAAGGAATCTCCATTTATTTTTGATGACGCATGCGTAGAGGCATTTGAACTTATAAAAGAAAAACTTATCCATTCTCCCATTCTGGTGGCGCCCGATTGGACCCTTCCGTTTGAGATTATGTGCGACGCGAGCGATATAGCGGTAGGGGCCGTATTAGGCCAACGTGTAAATAAATATTTTCATCTTATCTATTACGCATCCCGCACTCTCACGGCCGCACAGGCTAATTACACGACCACGGAAAAGGAACTCCTTGCCGTCTTCTTCGCCATCGATAAGTTTAGGCCCTACGTCACGCTTTCAAAAATTATAGTATTTACCGACCACTCCGCCCTAAGATATTTATTAGATAAAATAGATGCTAAGCCCCGCCTTCTTCGATGGATCCTCCTATTACAAGAATTTGATTTAGAGATCCGGGATAAGAAGGGGGCCGAAAATTTAGCGGCCGATCACCTCTCTTGTTTAGAGCGCCCGATCACGGAAGCGCTCGTCGAACCGGAAATCGATGATCGATTTCCCGAGGAGCGTCTTTTAACTTTATCAAATTTAAAAACTTCTCCCACCCCTTGGTTTGCGGATTACGCCAACTATTTAGTTGCGCGGGTGCTTCCAAAAGACTTTTCAAAACAGCAAAAGAAGAAATTCTTTTCTGATTTGAAAAACTACTTTTGGGAGGACCCTTTCCTATTTCGCGTTTGCGCAGACCAAGTCGTGCGAAGATGCGTATCGAGCGAGGAGGGTGCGCAAATATTGCGGCACTACCACGTGGGGCCGACCGGGGGCATTATCAAGCCAACCGGACCGCGCAGAAGGCGCTGGAGGCGGGCTTTTATTGGCCCGCTCTCTTCAAAGAAGCTCACACTTTTGTGAGCGCATGCGATTGCTGTCAACGGTCGGGTAACATCTCTCGTCGCGACGAGATGCCCCAAAATTTTTATTTAGAATGCGAGATTTTCGATTTATGGGGCATAGATTTCATAGGCCCCCTACCTCCTTCATATACAAATCGCTACATTTTAGTGGCGGTCGACTACGTATCAAGGTGGGCGGAAGCGCAAGCTCTCCCCACCAACGATGCGAGAGTCGTCGTCAAATTCCTAAAAAAATTATTTTCTCGCTTCGGTACGCCCCGCGCGATAGTTAGTGATAGGGGTACGCACTTTTGCAACGCCCAGTTTGCAAAAACATTAACCAAATATGGCGTTACGCATAAGCTCGCCACCGCCTATCACCCCCAAACGAGCGGCCAAGTGGAGGTAGTAAATCGAGAAATTAAGCGAATATTAGAAAAAACCATTTCCACTAATAGGAAGGATTGGGCAATTAAATTAGACGACGCGTTGTGGGCATATCGTACGGCGTACAAGACCGCAATCGGTTGTACGCCTTATCGATTAGTCTACAGCAAGGCGTGCCATTTGCCCGTAGAATTAGAGCACCGCGCTTTTTGGGCGTTAAAACTTTTAAATCTCGATCATAATTTAACCGCCGAAAACCGGAAATTCCAATTAAACGAACTCGATGAATGGCGTGTGAACGCCTACGAGAGTAATAAATTTTATAAGGAACGCTCTAAATTTTACCACGACCGAAAAATTAAATTTCCAAAATCATTTGCGCCGGGCGATCACGTCCTCCTATATAATTCACGTCTTCGTCTTTTTCCGGGGAAACTAAAATCTCGTTGGTCCGGCCCCTTTCAAGTGAAAGAGGTTTGGCCATACGGGACCGTCCTTATAACCCACCCGGAAAAAGGCGACTTAAAAGTTAACGGTCACCGACTAAAACTCTACCACGCGGGGGATCAACTGGGAGGGAAGCTAAATTCCATACCCCTCCCCCACCTCTAAAAAGATCGTACCCCGCCAACGCGTCAAGCTATGAGACAGTAGACAAAGCGCTCGTGGGAGGCACCCCCAAATTTATCTCATTACGCTCTTTTTTATTGTTCTTATTTACATAAAACAAAAAAACAAATGATGAAATAAAATTTAATTTCAAAACAAAAAACTTAAACAAAAATATATTTATTAATAATAATAAACAATAATAATAAATAATAATAATAAAACAAAATGAAAAATAATATTAATAACTATGCATATTTTAAATTATCATTCCTTTTCCAAAAAGAAACATAAAACAAAATAAAGTAATGCAAAAAACTTTAAAACAAAAATCAAAAAGAATTTTGGGAATTTTAAGATACGACAATAGGAAGTTTCTCAAAGTAGGATTACTCGACAGACCCGAGAGGGGATTTTTGTAGATATTTCGAAACGAGAAAACCCCGTTGCTTTTACCTTTTTATTCCTCTTATTTCTTCCTTGCTTTTTATCTTAAAGCTTTTTCTTTATTTACTTTATTTTATCTTTCTTAAAATTTTGATATATTTTACAACATGCATATTTCAAAATTAAAACCAAAACAAAAAAAGTATAATATTAATAATAAAATAAAAATGATGATAAAAATTTATTTTTATCATACCCAAAAAAAAAATATGATCACATATATACTTTTAATTTCTTTTATACGTATTTTATTCGTGTTTTGTACATTTCGGAAAACTAAAACAAACCAAAAAACAATTTTGTATATATTCGTGGAGTTCCTTTTTATTTTGTAACTATTCTTGTATATATTTTATCTATTTTGTAATTAAATCTTCACATTTTTGTAAATATTTTTGTTCCTCACACTAAACTTCAACATTGAGGACAATGTTGGCTTTAAGTATTGGGGCGTGTTTTCTCTCTTTTTATTTCTTGTAAATATTTTTATCCCTTTCTTTAAAAAGAAAAAAAAAACAAAAACAAAAAAAAAATAAAAAAAACAAATTTTTTTTTCATATAAATGTTTTATTTTTATTGTTTCTTTTTGTATATAAAAAAAAATCCTTATATAAAAATAAAAAATATATGATGAAAAATTTCATTAAAATCCAAAAAAATTTCATATTTGTATTTTTACTTTTCTTTCTTTTCTTTTCATTATGTATTTATGTATTTTGTATAATCAAAATCTTAAAAACTCAAAACAATTTTGATGAAAAACTTATCAAAAAAAAATATAAAATAAAAACCCTACTTAGCTTTTTGTTATTTCCACGGCTAGGTTAGGTTTATCTTTAAGCATTTTTACTGTTTTTGATTTGCTAAAACAATTTTATTTATTTCATAGTTTGAAAAATTTAAATCGAGGAATTTTCAGTAGTAAAGAAAATCTTGCGATCTTAATTTAATTTGAGAATAGAATTTTTAGCACTACCTCGGGTTTACCCTAAATAGATTCCTTTTTGTATTATATTGGCAAACCATCTTTAGATTCAATTATTCTAACTCTAAACTTGTGAAACTTTAGGAATGTTTTTAATCTACTAAACTTGCACTCAAAAATCTTTTTTATTAATCTAGAATTTCTCTTGAAACCCTCCCTTATAAACACCCCTTAGCTTGGCATAAAAATAATAAAAGAAGGAGTTTTAAAAGAAATCCTGTGTCAATGGGAATAAAAAGATTCCGTAAACACAGGCACCCAATATTGTTAAAAGAAATCCCGTGTCAATGGGAATAAAAAAATAAAATTCCGTAAACACGGGCATTGTGTTATGTTTAGAAAAGATTTCAATTATCCCGCGTAAACCAACGCTGGGAATCAAAGCAAAACCACCAAAAAGGTGGGGTGAGAGGATAAAGTCCATCACCCCTAAATCCAAGCACTCTTCTTTTTGCCAAGGCTACCTTTTTTCCCCTACCCCTTAGCCAATAAAATTGTACCTAGATTTTAATTTAAAAAAGTTTGGGAGAGCATAATTAGTAGGCTTTATTTATTCTTAAAAACTTTCTTAAAAAAGGTTAAAGTTTTATATAATTCTATTCTAATTAAAAGGTACCAAAGACTGCAATAATCAACGCTATTTAGCTAACTTTAGAAGTCTCGCTAAAAATTTTTCGCTCTTTTTAAATTACTTTCATAGTTTTGGACCTACCTCTTTAAATACCCTAAATTTATTTCGATCTTACTTTTGAGTTAATAAAAACTTTAATAAATTAGAAATTTTATTAAACGTCTTATAGGTATCCCTTACTTTTGCTCTGGAATAGTAAAAGCTTAAGTATGGGGGTGTTTGATGAATAACAAATTATGCATATTTTTAGTATCATTTCTAGCCTAATTTTGGGTAATTTTGTACATATTGCTTTTAAATCATTGAAATAATCACTTCTTTTTTTCTTTTGTAAAAATAAGTAATTATATATATAAAAGAATAAAATTTTGAAATATTATTGTATAATAAATTTATTATAAATATAATAAATATATATATAATATATAAAATATAAATAATATAGTTATATGTATGTAAATAATAAGTATAATAAATAATCATATATTTATATGTAAATATAAATGAAAAATAGTAATAATAATATAAATAATATAAAAATAATATGCATGATAGATAAATAGGAAAAAAATATATATATAATAATATAGTAGTATTGTATATTAATAACATAATAATAATAATAATGAATAATAAATATAATATTATACATATATGTATAATATATGTATATGTATAAATATATATGTATTGTATATAAAATGTAAATAATAATAGTAATATATATATATATAAATTAAATAGAAACATATAAATAACTATGTAAATTAAATGAAAATAAAATTAAAAAATAAAAATATCTGTGTAATTATAATAAATATAATTATTGCTCTTTGTATGTTGAAGGAGCCGCTTGGCTCATTGGTTCTGTCTTGGTTTGCCCCCGCTGCTGCCCCGGGTTCGATTCCTGGCTCAGTCATATTTAATTTGATTAAACTGCGGCCGCCCGTTTCCCCCCCTTTTTGCATTTATTAAATTCTAACGCTAACATTATATATATAATATACCCCCTTATATTCTAGATAAGTGCCCTTGCTCTAGTGGTCTTGGTCTGGCTAGCCTCCCTTGAGGTTGTGGGTTCGAAACCCAGCACTCCTTTTTATTTCACGCGCCAACTGTCCACCGCGCCTGCGCTGCTGCCTTGCTGCACGCGCCCGTGCCCTGCTGCCCGTGCCCGCCCCTGCTGCTCGCACTTGCAGCCAGCTAGCCTTCTAGAAGCAGCCAAATGCTACCCTGCCTCCACGTGTCGTGCCAGCACACCCGCCAAAAGCTTCCTCTCAGCCCGCTAACCGCACCCCAGGCCAGCTGCCCCTCCAACCCGCCAGCTGCCCTTCCAGCTGCAGCTTTTCTCCTTTTTTTTGCTAATGGCAGCCCCTTCTTTTGCCTATAAATAAGGGTGCTCCGCCTCTTTAAAAAGGTTCATGTTTTAGAACCTAAATAAGGGTTGGTCTTGTGAGTATTTGAGTGTTTGTGAGAGCTTGTTTAGGTGTTTTTCTAAGCCCTTGTTTGGGCTCTTTCTCCTCCTATTTAAGCTTTTTTGTAAAAGTGGTAATCTCCTTTTTGGTACATATATGAATATATGTTCTTCTTTTTTCTTATTGTGGTAACTTAGTTTTTGTTTTCTCTTTCTTTTATTTTTCTTTTTCCTTTTTTTTTCTTCTTTATGTAAGTGTGTGTGTGTAGGAGATTAAATTGTTTTTTTGGTTTTGGTTTGTTGTTTTTATTTTCTTTTTCTTTTTTAGTAAGTGTCTGTGAGTGTATGAGAGTAAATTGTTTTTATTTTAGTTTCATTTTGTTATTAGTGTGTGTGAGTGTAGGAGAATAGATTTTATTTTCTTTTAACTTAGTTTCATTTATGTTGTGTGTGTGAGTGCATGAGTTAATTTTTGTTTTCTTTAACTTAGATTTCAATTAAAGTAAGTGTGTGTGTGTGTAGGTGGATATATTTTGCGCCTTTTTTGTAATTCAATAGCTTAGCTTTCATTTCCGTCACGCATTTATTTCCCGCCTATCCATTTGGATAGGACTCGTCACGCATTTATTTCCCGCTATCCATTTGGATAGGACTCGTCACGCATTTATTTCCCGACTATCCATTTGGATAGGACTCGCTCACGCAATTATTTCCCCTCTACCTATTTGGGTAGGGATCGCATTTCTTTAATTTCTGCAATTTACCGCTTTCATTTTAATTCCGTAGAGTGAGTGAGTTTTCAATTAGTGCGTCTTTTGTTTTTTTAATATAATTGCTTTTTGCTAATTCCGCTAACCGCTCAATCGCTTAAAATCGCCGTAGTTATCATTATCGCTTTATAAAACTCTAAAAAATTCTAAGGAAAACTACTTTCTTAATTAATGTTTTCGTGCTTTCTCGCTTTTTATCGCAATTATCGTTAAACGCACGCCAACCTTAATTTTCGTCATTAGTTTTTCTACAAAGCTATAAAAATTAATTCAAATCTCTTTTCGATAAAATAATAGCGCGTTCCTAAGAAGTAGAAATAATCGATACGACCTTGGAAAAATACGACCTTGATATTTCAAAAGAAATATCCTATACTACTATCGATAAGGTCCACTTGCCTTTATTGATTTTAGTCCGGATAATTATATAAACCCAAAAGCTTTCTCTCAAAAGCCAATTAAAACTCTTTTAAAAACACTTAGAAAATTTGTTGCAACAAACCTTTGGTTGTTGCAACTAGCTCAAGGTAAAAGAGGTTTTAAAAAAAGGAAACTATCATTTACAAAATTGTTGCAACAACTCACAAATTTTTGCAACAACATAACATATTCAAAAAGCTTTCAACTTTCATTTCAACATAAGCCTTTCAAACCATTTCTACTTAGCTTTTGGCGACGCGGCCAAAGAGTAATCGTCGATATTTCGAAAGAGGAAAAGGCCGTTACTTCTATCTTTTGATAGGATAACGGGTAATTCCTCGAAGTAGAATTACTCGCGGGACTCTTCGAAAACGTCCGCCTAAGGTTAAAGTCTGAAGAAAGAAAGAGCTTTTCTAAAAAGTTAAATTTCAGCGTATCAAGGCTGCACTGTTGGTAGGAGGGATCGTTGGCGGCGCAGAACCCCCGGTCTCCTCGCTCGCCAAGAGCCGGAATCCGGGCTTGTCTATGATTTTGTCAGGAGGCGGAAGTGGAGATGGAGGCCACGATGTCTGGCGGGCCGGGGACTTTAGGGGCGAGACTGTAAGAGGTAAGGAACGGTAGTCAGATAGTTGACAAGAAACATTCTGGCGCGCAAGATTATGATCATACCGGTAATGTTCTTCCCAGCAAGGTTCAGATCCACCTGCATGGTTTTGCGAGACCCCTCCGCGGGTTCCCCCGCGTTCTCGCTCGGCAAAGCATCCTGTGAGTAGAAATGAATGACAAGAAAATTTATTAACGCGAACTGGAGGGGTGGATCGTACCTTCTCGTTATGGCGATCGTCGGGGGAGGAATCCAACATTGTGGAGTCATCCCCGGTTCGGCGAGCCGCCTTCGCCTTCTTGACTTTCAGCGACTTGGCGGGAGGGGGCCGGTTCATCCAGGCGGGGACCTTGGCCGTGGAAGGGAGCCCGCCGGCTCTCACCTCCCTCATGCGAGCCTTGATTTCTTCAGTAAGAGGCATCTACAGACAGCTACAGTGTCAGGCAAAGGGAAAAGAAAAGAAGTGTCGGCACACGCCACTGGGGACTCGGGATGATATTTATAACCCAGAGTGGGTCCCACCAAAGATTCCTGAAAGATCATCAAGTCGCGGGAGAATACCAGGGGTTGGATGATTCTTTACGAGCACAAATGTCCTCGCGAAGAGCGGGGATTGTGTACAACCCCGATATTCGCCAGACAAAGAGATGGTCTAAAGAAGGCAATGGAACGGAGCTCGCCGAAAGGGCGAGCGAGAAGGGTCGGTTGGCAAGACGAGAAGTCGTTGAAGCCCAAGGGACACGCAAGAGGGGTCGCGAGATCCAGGCCTCGCGAAACCAGACCTCGGCAGATGCCGCTAGGAGGGGGTCGGCGAGGTCCTCGTAGGGCGATCGCCTTGAAGAGGCACCGCAAGCAGGACTCGCGAGAAGGACTGCGAGAGCATCCCACAGGATGGTTCTCGTAGTATCTTGCCCATAATCCGATAGGGCCAAATTACCCTGTCACCCTTGGTGGTCTGCCTTTAGCCTCTCCAAACAGCGGAGTTTGGCTGTTAGCAGACCCATTTGGGGTGCGGATAGTAAAACCAGAAGGCGGAATCCTGCTATTTGCAGGCCAGATCAGAAAATCTATAAATAGGCCCTCAAGGGCACCCTTGGAGAGGATCTCACTTCACCTTCCCTCTCCTTAGGCTTTCTTTGGTTAGCATTTCCAGAGCTCTCCAAGGTGCCCGAGTCTCAGCTTTGGCTTGGGAGGGGAAGCGCTCAACGATCTTCCGAGTTAGTGGAGGGACCTCCTAGCTGTGACTAAGGTCTTAGTCAATTTCCTAATCTCCAGTCTACCTTCTCCGAGGGATCAGTAAGGGCCAGCCGCCCCTCATTTCGGTGAGGGCCCCGAGCTCTACGGGAGACCGAGAAATCGGTTTCAACAAAATCAATTACAAGTAATTGGTTAAGTTAAATCACAAGAGGTTTTCCCAACAATGTGGGTAGTACTCTCTTCTACCACCTGGTAGGAATAGAGATGATGAAGCACTGCAAGCAAGGTTAAGAAGGGTGAGAATATTCAGGAGGAGGAAAGATTAGTCACAAACAAGGTTGACTAGATGAAGGATAAAAATATGGAAAATCCTAATGCTCTTACTGTATTTCAAACAGTAAGTCCTACTGCAAATTTTCAGCGGGAGCATCATACAAGGCCTCAGGTTGATCCAACACAAGATGAAGAAGCACTGCCTGCAGTAAATCAGGCGGAGCTTCCCTCAACTTGTGCTGGATCAACCTAAGGCTTTGTATAATGCTCCCCCTGAACATTTGCAGCAGAACTTACTATTTGAAATACAGTAAGTGCATTAGGATTTTCCACATCTTTATCCTTCATCTGGTCAACTTTGTCTGGGACTAATCTTTCCTCCTCCTGAATATTCTCCCCCTTCTTAAACAAACTTACCAGCAAGGTTTCTTTTTCACTCCTCTCACTTGATTGATACTCACTTGGTCTAACAAACCTAACTAGATTTTTCCAGGCTGGTTTACTAGTGGTTTCAGTGCTAGTGTAGTGGTCTGATCCTAGACCTAGGTGTTTGAATCTCATGGAGAGATTTTGTAGTGATGTCTCTGAGCTTCTGACTCCTTTCATTGATAGAGTCCTCAAAGGCTTTTGCCTTTGTTAGCCCTTCTTTTAATCTCATATTTTCATTTCTAATGTTAATTAGATCTGGTTCTTTATTATTTATTTCATTTAGTAACTCTTGATTTCTTAGATATAATTCATCTTGCTTTAGGTTGTCTAGTTCTAACCTAACTGTTTCTATTTCTTTTGTGCATTGAGGAAATCATTGCAAAATTCTTTAAAGCAGTTTTTAAAATCATCAGAATTTAAATAAATTTTGAACTTCATTGACTGCGTCGAATTATAGTCGACGTTGCGTCGACTTTAGGTGGCTTCGACAGATACTTCCTTCTGTGTTAAATTGAAGTCGAGGTTGTTGGAACATCGTCTTCCACATCTCCTAGGTTTGAGAATAACAAATCCAATGTGTATTTAATCTTGTGTATTTAAGTGCGTAGGAAAACAAGTCCACGTGACTCAAGGATAATATAAGAAGGTTGCGACCAATTTTGAAACCAGAATTCTGATACGCCCGAAAACGGTTGCGTATTTTGTACGCAAGTGCACGTGCCGGCTCAAGTAATATAATGTGAGTTAAATATCGTTCCCACGGAGAGGTGTTAAACTCAGTGCTCGCAAATACCAGTTATGTCTTTTCTTTAAATCCAAGGTATTCAAATATTTGTGATAATGATTATGAAAGCAAAAATTATCAGTAAACTATTTTTTAAATTAAAATTAATGACAGATCTATAATAAAATACTTTTCAAACTGTTATGAGAAATAATCTTGTATTGTGATTTCCTAAATCTAATGCAATGATTTTTATAAATAAAACTTTGTGAAAAATGCGTGGTGAAATATCGTGCAACGATTTTAATTTAGACAACCGTACCTCTCGATATCGGATCTCCTGAATTCCTTATCTCCTCTGTCATCTCTAACTCGAGTGACATAAAGAACCGCATTATGAATAAAAACCTATGTTGCTAACGCCAAGGGGAAATCTCTTTCTCCCTTCAAACGCTATATCGAACCTATGATACCCTTACGCAACTCATCTCTCGAATTATGAAGCGCAATAGATAAACGAAACCTTGATCAGAAGTTTCAACATAAAGATCATAAGAACAATAACGATCAATCACCAAACATTCACAAAGAAAAATTAAAACAACATCATCATTGCAAAAGAAATAGTATTCTCACAACACAAGATCACCGGAATTAGTTCATGCTTGAAGAAGAAAAGCAAAATAAAGGGTAGATCTTACTAAACATGATGTAAATCGAGTAGATCTTCCCTTCTCCGTTGATTTGACAACGTTTCCTGCAGCCCGAACGCAAATTCTGGACTGGTTTTTCCCCTCGCCCGCGCAGCAGTTTTTCTTCTTCCTCCTCTCTAATGATGGAATAGAACTCACGTCCAACCCTTTTTTAGAATGGCTAGAAATGTCCTTTAAAATCTCCTCCTTTCTCTCTCTAGGCGGGGCCCATTTTTGGTAGGTTTTAATTGCTGAAACGTTGCCTTATTTCCATCCGTAACTGCCGAAATCAAATATATTTCGGATCTGAAAATTCTGTAACCGCCGACAAGTTGCAACTTTTCGGCAGAAAAGTTGCAACTTATTTTTAAAATCTGGAATTCTGCTTCTTAAAACTGCCAGATATGTTATAACATTTTTCAGATTAAACTCCAAGTAATAATTCAATTGAATATATATAATTTTCATTCATAATTATTATATAACATAAAAAAAAAAGTTAAATTAAGATGCAAGATAACTTCATTTTGCGAAGTTATCACACCCCATACTAGAATTCTTGCTAGTCCCTAGCAAAGGTAATTCATGATAAAACCAGGAAACGACAAATGCTTATGAAAGTGTAGATTCAATTCATCCTACATTTCATTATAAGTCACATAAAATACATTCAAGTCATTCGCATCAACTAGTGATAAAATTGCTCATCTTTTAGAGTTCAAACCTTACAAATCCATGAGTCAGATATGATATAAAGTTCAATTAAGAATTCAAGTGTTAGATGTGAAGTTCTTAAAAAGTATCCACTTCCCTTACAACTTATTTTTGATAAACTTCGTCACCAATAGGATAGATCAAACGTAGACTAAGACTTTGATATGACCTCTACATGAGTTTGGTAGTAACCGGTGCCAAATGAAACGTCTTGATGAATTTGAACTGATAGGTGACTATTTCCCGAATTAATCATCATAGTGGCTCTCCAAATTATGGGGTTTAATTTTTAATAACACTTTTTTTTTGATATTTCTCATAGTTGGGATCATTCCAAATATGCGTGAACATACTTGGGCCACATATCACTATGATATAAAGATACTTTTTTTCATCATAGTTGGGATCATTCTAAGTATGCGCGAGCAAACTTAGGCCACATATCACTATGATATATAAATTTTTTTTTATATAACACGCATAACTGGTCGGCCAACTAGATACAAAGTTAAGGAAGAATAAGGAAATAAAGAACCAAGGCTTTAAGCTCAAAGGTAATAGGTGATAGCACCCGGTAAGGAGTTATGTGGAAGCGAAGGTTAACTACGCCTGCTCAACATGTTGGCTATTATCATTGAATTAGTACATGCTCAATCTCTTCCCATTAAGATCCGAAGTCACCTAAATACAATTTAAAGGGTGTAAAAATTTTTTTAAGAACTATAGTGCATAGTGAAAAAGAATTCTTAAGAGAACTTTAGTAAATCTTACTAATTTCAAATTCTCAGTCTGAACTCGTAGGACTGACACATCTATCACACAAATTAAATTGAAGACTTGAATATCTCTATTTTTTTTTAAAGAAAATAAATATAGAACTTCATGAACTACACTTCATAAGGAATTTGTCGCGGGAGACACAGTGAAACGTGACTCTGTGCCCCCATACTTGAACCTTTACTAGGCCCTAGTAAAGAATACCAATAAATGAGCCGGAAATAGTAGAATGAGCATCAGAAATTGTTCAATTGAAAAGAACATTTAGAAAAGTATTGCAGACGAGAAGAGTCATTCATCAAAGCAAAAACTTTAAAGTAACTTAACGTAGCAGCACCACTAGATATCAATACTGTTTAAAACAGTTTAACCGCACTCATCATAACAGCAATATTGAAATTAGTAAAGCAATAGAGTTGATAGAAACATGATACATCAACATTTAATATCAGCCTAATTGTCACAAAAGGATGTTGTCTCCATATAATAGACCAAATAAAAACATATAAGATTTCATGCAAAATAGAATGAAGAGTGACACAAGCATTCAGAAAATATTGTTATGTTAGGTAGAGACAAAAACTGGGCTGCTGAGATAAAATCAGAACGCATCACTATTGCTCGCATCAGTTCCATCTTCCTCATCATCTTCGTCCGCGTCCTCACCATTATCGGCGTCATCGCCTTCTTCATCATCCTCATCCGCATCCTCACCATCATCGGCGTCATCACCTTCCTCATCATCCTCATCCGCATCCTCACCATCATTGGTGTCATCCTCCTCCACATAGGTTTTTGGAACGGCTATGTTTTCTACCGGGATATTAGCATGACGAAGGAGCTGAATTTGATTATGATGTAGGACATTTAAGTATGCTGTTATATGACGGTGCAGCTGGCGCTGATGTTTTGCTGTAGCGTGCATGTACTTCAGGATAATCGGCCAATCTGGTGGATTTGCGTAAGGAGGTGCAGGAGTAGGTGGCAGAGTAGGAGAAGCGGGGGCCGACTTTTTACTTTTAGATTTTGTAACTCGACTTGTTGAAGCAGTAGCCGCTGATTTAGTCTTTATTGGAGAATCATCTGAAGCAACCTTAATATACGATGAAATAACTGCGTGTGTGATGGGTCGACCAACTTGATTGCAAACATCCGAAGCCGCCATGCTTACTCCAGCATAACGATAAAAGGTCGTTATTAGTGTGGGGAACCAAAGTTGACGGCCGGTCAATTTGAACTTTTGTAATAATTGATTGAATATAATACGGCCGACATTAACAGGGTGACCCATAAGGATGCAATAAATGAGGAACAAGCGATCGAAGGATACATGGTTTTTATGCTTAGTGGGCATGAGACTTGTGTTAACAAAGAGCAGCCATACCTTGGCTTCGTGGCTAAAATGTGATGATTTCAGGGTGTGTTTTGCTGCACTAGCCCATTCGATTTCAAAGGATAAGCACAATGCCTTTGCAACATCTAAATGAGAAGTGTTAGCCTTGAGAGTCTCATAATCATGCCCCGCCGTTGTGGGTATATCGAAGTAGTCGTTGATGGCTTCGGCTGAGAAATTGATTTCCTTCCCCCTCACTGCAGTTATGCCATTTGTATGGACACATCCATTGGCATAGAACTCATGAACCCACTGTAAAACAGCATCAGTGCGAGGGTGGCAGAATGTTGTCCAACCTAATTTTTCAATTTGCTGAACGTAGACTTTACTCCATGATTTGATTTCCAGTTGAAATCCTCGCTCATAGATGACCGGTAGGGTTTTCATCAACTCGAATCGCTCCTTGGCCTCATCATTCACAAAGCGTGTGTACTTATGAGCCACTGTTTTTCCTTTGGAACTCTTGGGAGCCATGCCTAGGAGCGGAGATCACACTTACTAACGGAGAGCAAACGAGAAAACAAGGGTAGAATGGAGAATAATGAGGCTTACCGCAATCGTATGTGGAAACGTAGTGGACGACGTTGGTCGCTGCTAGTGGAAGCCGCCGGAAGAGACAAATCGCGCCACCTGGTTTCCTCCTGGGAGGAAAGTTATCGGGCTGCTAGGTTTAGCGAGACAGATGAATAGGGGCAGCGGTTCAGTTGAAAGAGAGTCGCCGGATGTCGCCTTCGCAATAGGGATCGCCGGTCGCCGGCGGTAACGCACGCGAGAGAGGCCTGCGCACAGGATGCGAGAAATCGCCCGGTAGGGTTTAGGCGGCGTGGAGAGTTCTACGAACGGAGATGCTTAGTGCATCGATGATGTTAAACTGGGAAAATGTTTAGGCGGCGTGGAGGGTTCGACGAACCGGCGTGCAGAGTAATAGCCACGCCGTCTAGTTCAATTGGGCCGGTTCAGTTGAACCGGACGGAACTTGGAGACTAGGCTTATGTAGAAGAAAAAGACAGTAATAAATGAGTTATAACCTATTGTTTTTGAAGTTATAACTTTTTTTTAAATTTAATCCAAAATGTTGATAATCCGGAATTGTTGAGGCACACTGCAATCTATGAAGTTGGGGAACATATTTTCCCAACTAAGACCATACAAAATTTATAAATATATTGTTATATATTTAATATATGAAATTAAAGGATTTCATACGCAAATATAACATAGGATAATTGGAATGAACAAAAACCAAAAGCTAGAAAATGGGTTGCCTCCCAGTAAGCGCCTTAGTTTATGTCCCGGCAGGACACGCACTCGGAGTTCACATTAAACTAAAGTGACGAATGACACCATCCGATCGTCATCACCTCTCATATACAATTTCAATCTTTCGCCGTTAACTTTAAATTCCGTACCATCATTCTCATTAATAATAGTCACGGCACCATAAGGGTGCACCGTTTTAATCTTGAACGGTCCCGACCACCTAGATTTAAGCTTCCCGGGAAACAATTTTAAGCGCGAGTTGAATAACAATACTAATTGTCCCTGCTCGAACTGTTTTTCCTTTAGATGTCGGTCGTGCCACTTCTTTGTCCGCTCCTAATAAATTTTTGAATTTTCATACGCGTGCATTCTAATCTCCTCCAATTCATTTAATTGAAGTAATCTCGTCTTGCCAGCATCTTGGAAATCATAATTGATCTTCTTTATCGCCCAGTAAGCACGGTGCTCTAGCTCCAAAGGTAAGTGACAAGATTTTTCGTAGACTAGCCTATATGGGGTCAGACCAAGAGGTGTTTTAAAAGCCGTGCGATAGGCCCAAAGTGCGTCGTTAAGTTTTTGAGACCAGTCTCTACGATTAGTGCTAACTGTCTTTTCTAGGATTTTCTTGATTTCCCTATTTGACAACTCAGCTAGCCCATTCGTTTGGGGGTGATAAGCTAGTGCGACTTTGTGTGTCACCCCGTATTTTCTAAGCAGAGACGTGAATTGGGTATTGCAAAAGTGACTCCCCCCATCGCTAATAATTGCTCTAGGTGTCCCGAATCGATTGAATATGAAATTTTTCAGAAAATTCAGGACAACCTTGGCATCATTTTTCATTGTGGCGATCGCTTCTATCCACTTTGATACATAGTCGACGGCCAAAAGGATATAAATGTTACCGTTAGAATTCACGAATGGGCCCATAAAATCTATGCCCCAAACATCAAACAATTCGACTTCTAGTATTATGTTCATGGGCATCACATCAGTCTTACCTATGTTCCCAATTCGTTGACACCTATCGCACCGTTTTACAAACACGTTGGAATCCCGAAACAAAGTAGGCCAATAAAACCCGGCCTCTAACACTTTCATCGCCGTTCTCGTTCCCATGAAATGACCTCCATACGGTGAACTATGACACTTTTCTAAGATCAAATTCATTTCTTCCTCTGGTATGCAGCGTCTCACAACACCATCTGCTCCAACCTTAAACAAGTAAGGTTCATCCCATAAATATGAGCGCACCTGATATAAAAATTTCTTTCTTTGGTGATAGGTCAAATCAGAAGGTATAATATTACTGACTAAGTAGTTCACAAAATCTGCATACCAAGGTGCTATACTTTCAGATATAGCCAACAACCACTCGTCCGGAAATCTCTCCTCGATTTCAGAATGTAATGACTGATATGTATTCTCAAGCCTAGACAAATTATCCGCAACAGGATTTTCTGTTCCTTTTCTATCTTTAATTTCTACATCAAACTCCTGTAAGAGGAGTACCCATCGGATCAGACGAGGTTTTGCGTCTCTTTTCTCCATCAGATAACGAATCGCTGCATGGTCAGTATATACTATCACCTTTGTACACAAAAGATACGATCTAAATTTTTCAAATGCGAAAACTACCGCTAATAATTCTTTCTCAGTTGTAGTGTAGTTGACTTGGGCATCAATAAGGGTTTTACTCGCATAAGCTATCGTGTGAAAAACTTTCCCCCGCATTTGCCCCAAGACAATGCCCACGGCATAATCGCTTGCATCACACATTAAGACAAAAGGTTCTTCCCAATCCGGGGTAACTATAATAGGTGCAGTAATCAAACGATTTTTAAGTTCATCAAAAGCTTTTAGGCAATCGTCGCCAAAATAAAATTTCACGTCTTTTTCTAATAGATCACTCAATGGTTTAGCAATTTTCGCAAAATCTTGAATAAATCTTTGATAAAATCCGGCGTGACCTAAAAAACTCCGTAACATCTTCAAATTTTTTGGTGGCGGTAACTTTTCAATCACATCCAATTTTGCTTTATCTACTCCCAAACCCTTTTTAGAAACATGGTGACCAAGCACAATCCCTTCGCGTACCATGAAGTGACATTTCTCCCAATTAAGAACAAGATTGGTTTCGACACAACGTGCAAGCACCTTTTCTAGACAATTTAAACAAGCTTCAAATGATTTGCCAAAAATAGAGAAATCATCCATAAATATTTCAATACCATCATCCATAATATCAGAAAAAATGGCAATCATACATCGTTGAAAGGTGGCCGGTGCGTTGCACAAACCAAAAGGCATCCTCCAAAATGCGAAAGTCCCATACGGACAAGTGAAGGTAGTTTTTTCTTGGTCGTCAGGGTCTACAGTAATTTGATTATAACCTGAGTATCCATCTAGAAAACAGAAAAAATCATTACCTGCTAACTTATCTAGGACTTGGTCAATGAAAGGTAAAGGGAAGTGATCTTTTCTCGTGGCTTTATTGAGTTTCCTGTAGTCCATACAAATGCGCCACCCTGTAATAGTCCTAGTGGATACCATCTCACCCCTCTCATTCTTTATTACCGTCATCCCTCCTTTCTTCGGGACACATTGCACCGGTGAAACCCATGCACTATCCGAGATAGGGTAAATAATGCCTGCATCAAGCCATTTGATAATTTCCTTTTTAACGACTTCCTTCATGGGCGGGCTTAGACGACGCTGATGTTCTATCGATCCATTAAAAGACTCCTCCAAGAGTATTTTATGCATACAAAGGGAAGGGCTTATTCCCTTAATATCTGCGATCGTCCATCCTATAGCTAACTTATATTGCTTTAATAAATTAATTAATTTATTAAATTGTTCCGGAAGTAATTTGGAGTTAACAATGATAGGCAAAGTGTCATTATCTCCTAGATAAGCATATGTGAGATGATCCGGAAGAGGTTTTAAGTCTAAAATTGGCGGCTCTATAATGGAAGGCCTCTCCGCTAATGATTTCTCCGGCATTTCAAGTGGTTCCGGTTTACGGAAAAATGTAGATGGTCCTTTAAGGACTTGTAAACATTCATGAACCTGCTCATCATCATCAGACAACACTTCATTTGTTAATACATGTGACAATAAATTATCTTGATCATCTAATTTAAATTTTAAAGCATAATCATAAAGTGATATACTTCGAACATCCTCCATATCATCCGCTTTCGAATAAGGGTACTTCATAGCTTTGAGCACATTAAAAGTAACATGCTCGTCATTGACTCTCATAGTCAATTCCCCTTTTTGTACGTCGATTAAGGTTCTCCCGGTTGCTAGAAAAGGTCTCCCTACAATGATGGGAACCTCCTTATCCTCCTCCATGTCTAAGACTATGAAGTCCGCAGGAAAAATGAATTTATCCACCTTGACTAATACATCTTCTATAACTCCCTTTGGAAAAGCAAGACTTTTATCAGCTAATTGCAAAGTAATCGACGTTCTTGTAATATCACCTAATCCCAACTTTTTATAAATCGAAAGAGGCATTAAGTTAATACTTGCCCCTAAATCACACAATGCCTTTCATTCAAATTGATACCCAATGGAGCATGGTATGGTAAAGCTTCCCGGATCTTTTAATTTCGGGGGAAGTTTCTTTTGAAGGATTGCGCTGCACTCATGAGTGAGTGCTACCGTTTCATTTTCTCCGAATTTTCTCTTCTTAGTAAGAATATCTTTCATGAATTTAACGTAACTTGGCATCTGTTCTAGGGCATCGGCAAATGGAATATTAATTTGCAATTTCTTGAATATTTCTAAAAATTTCTGGAATTGATGATCTAACTTGCTCTTTCTTAACCTCTGAGGGAAAGGTGGTGGAGGATATATAATTTCGTCCTTATTCTTCTTTAATGAATCAATTTTAGTTTCAGTCTTCTTCTCCCCTACTATCTCTACTTCATCTCCGTCCTTACCGTTACTCTTAGGTGTTGGTTCTTCATCTGGCTTATTTAGATTCACACTCTCCAAATTATTTTCTTCACTACTCTTCTTAGTTTGTTCCTCAACATAACCATTTTCTAATTCTCTTCCACTCCGTAACATCACCGCTTTACATTGTTGGTTATCTCCTTTAGGATTAGGGGTTGTATCGGCTGGAAGTGTTCCTTGGGGTCTAAGGCTTAATGCGTTGGCAATTTGACCTAGTTGAGATTCTATTATTCGTAGTGACCCCTCCAAGCTAGACACACGTGCATCATTCTTTTGCATGGATTCAATGATAAAATCATCGGTTACTTTCCTAGGTGCTCCTTGTTGAATAACATTATGATTTTGGTGAGGATTAGAATTTGAATTAAATAGATGTGTAGGAGTCATTCCGGAATTATTTTTCCATGAAAAGTTTGGGTGGTTTCGCCATTCGGGATTATAATTATTTGAGAATGCATTATTATGTTGCCTTTGTTGACCACTAATATAATTAGCTTCCTCATTATGGCTAACAAGTTGTTCTACTGTGAGTGAAGGATTCATGATAGGCAAAGGATTAGATATGCTATTTACTTGGGGAGTCATCTGAGTTTGGTTTAAAGTTAAAGCATCTAACCTCTTGTTCATTGAATTGAATTGGGCGGTTATTTGTGCCGCAAAAGAAGTGAATTGATCGACTTGATATAAACCAGACGTAGAAGATGTCGATTGTCGATCCATTGAGTGATAGTGATTGGAGGACAAATCCTCTAGTATCGCGTAAGCATCCTCGGGATACTTATTCATCAAAGATCCTCCTGCAGCTCCATCCACTTGAATCATAGTGGAAGTCTGGAGGCCATTGTAAAAGGTCCACACCTGTTGATGGATGGCTAAGCCATGATGAGGACACTTCCGCAATAATTCTTTGAAACGTTCCCACGCATCATAATGTGTTTCACCATTAATTTGCACAAACGTAGATATGTCTCGCATAAGTTTGGCTGTTTTAGATGGAGGAAAGTACTTAGCTAAGAATTTTTCCATTAGCGAAGTCCAAGTCGTGATAGACGCATTAGGCATAGAGTTTAACCAATCTTTTGCTTTACCTTCTAATGAAAAAGGGAACAGGCGAAGCTTAATAGCTTCATCTGAAGCACCGTTAATCTTGAATATCTCGCAAATTTCTATAAAAGTCCTTAAATTTGAGTTGAGGTCTTCGTGATTTAGTCCGCCAAATTTACTATTTTGAACTAAGTGCATGGCAGTAGGATCTACGCTGAAGTTATTAGCTTCAATGGCAGGTCTAGCTATACTGAATTGGACTCCCCCTCGATAAGGCATGTTATAATCGCGACATGTTCTTCTATTTTCAATTGGATTTCCATTATGCTCTACCTGTCCTTCTAGGTCTTGGCCTTCCTGATGAACTTCATCATTTACGTGTTGCTCGTTTGGATCCATTATAGGTTGATTAATATGGCCCAACCTAAGTGACTTTCGATTTTGTCTACAAGTACGTTCTATTTCAGAGTTTAATAGAATTAGTTCTACGGAACGATACCTGGACATGCACTACAAAGATAACAGATAATAACAACAACAAATAAACTAAAATTAAAACTTGGGCTCCAAATACTAAGAGTCACCAATATTGCAAGATAAACACTAAATTCGCCGCACCTCCCCGGCAACGGCGCCAAAAACTTGATACGCCCGAAAACGGTTGCGTATTTTGTACGCAAGTGCACGTGCCGGCTCAAGTAATATAATGTGAGTTAAATATCGTTCCCACGGAGAGGTGTTAAACTCAGTGCTCACAAATACCAGTTATGTCTTTTCTTTAAATCCAAGGTATTCAAATATTTGTGATAATGATTATGAAAGCAAAAATTATCAGTAAACTATTTTTTAAATTAAAATTAATGACAGATCTATAATAAAATACTTTTCAAACCGTTATGAGAAATAATCTTGTATTGTGATTTCCTAAATCTAATGCAATGATTTTTATAAATAAAACTTTGTGAAAAATGCGTGGTGAAATATCGTGCAACGATTTTAATTTAGACAACCGTACCTCTCGATATCGGATCTCCCGAATTCCTTATCTCCTCTGTCATCTCTAACTCGAGTGACATAAAGAACCGCATTATGAATAAAAACCTATGTTGCTAACGCCAAGGGGAAATCTCTTTCTCCCTTCAAACGCTATATCGAACCTATGATACCCTTACGCAACTCATCTCTCGAATTATGAAGCGCAGTAGATAAACGAAACCTTGATAAGAAGTTTCAACATAAAGATCATAAGAACAATAACGATCAATCACCAAACATTCACAAAGAAAAATTAAAACAACATCATCATTGCAAAAGAAATAGTATTCTCACAACACAAGATCACCGGAATTAGTTCATGCTTGAAGAAGAAAAGCAAAATAAAGGGTAGATCTTACTAAACATGATGTAAATCGAGTAGATCTTCCCTTCTCCATTGCTTTGACTGCGTTTCCTGCAGCCCGAACGCAAATTCTGGACTGGTTTTTCCCCTCGCCCGCGCAGCAGCTTTTCTTCTTCCTCCTCTCTAATGATGGAATAGAACTCACGTCCAACCCTTTTTTAGAATGGCTAGAAATGTCCTTTTAAATCTCCTCCTTTCTCTCTCTAGGAGGGGCCCATTTTTGGTAGGTTTTAATTGCTGAAACGATGCCTTATTTCCATCCGTAACTGCCGAAATCAAATATATTTCGGATCTGAAAATTCTATAACCGCCGACAAGTTGCAACTTTTCGGCAGAAAAGTTGCAACTTATTTTTAAAATCTGGAATTCTGCTTCTTAAAACTGCCAGATATGTTATAACATTTTTCAGATTATGTTACAACATATTCCAGTTTTTCAACAACACTTAGCATTCGATCCATGACTCGATTTCTTCACAAATCCTGTCATAAAAACATTCAAAACTAGACGTAATAATGATTTAAACTCCAAGTAATAATTCAATTGAATATATATAATTTTCATTCATAATTATTATATAACATAAAAAAAAAGTTAAATTAAGATGCAAGATAACTTCATTTTGCGAAGTTATCAAATTCCAACATGTCCACTAGCGCCAACGGTAGCACCTAGCGCAGGAGCTATCTCTGATTAGAACAATTTCAGGAGGCATATATAGAAGGAGATAGCGTCAGGAGATAGCAGCTAACGCATGCAGTAGCAGCTAGCGCGGGAGGTATCTACTAGCGCAGGCGGTATCGCAAATCAACACAGGAAGGCGACCGACTTGCATAAAATGAAGGATTCTCACGCGGAGAATATTTCTTAATCTGGGATAGTGCCGACGGTAGCGATAGCGCAGGCGCTAGATCCAAGGCTATAAAAAGGACCCCTTGGATTCGTCTTCTTCATTCTTTTATGATCCTAAATTCCAGAGCCTCGTGCCACATCATATAGAGGAAGATTCGGAGAGATGCTCCCACAAATCCATGAAGGCTTAAGGAGATCATTGGAGAAGATTTCAACACGCTTCATCACCATGATGAAAGACTGCATCGACTACGATCATACTCTGTCGCGTCTTCGTCTACTTCTCCAAGAGATCCATATAGGGAGTTTTATATTGTTGTTATTTATTTCACATCTTTTCTTGTAATCGTTTATTGAATTTGCCTCATGTTGGCGACTAGGTCAAGGTAGGACTTAGGGCTGAAATTCTCCTCATGTTGGCGACTAGATCTAGGTTTGGTCTAGGAGGTGGTCGAGGCCATATACGAGTAAGGATTGGTTAGAGCGGCTTGAATCCGTATCCGGGGAAGGATTGGCTAAAGCCACCAGTTCGTGGAGATACGAGTCGGGATAGAAAACAAAAAGGATTTCATTATTCGCTTTCGATTTCTAGCGTCATAGAAATCTAGTTTTGTAATCAATTTTATTAATAGTAATCATGTCTCTCTTTGTGTAATAAAATTGATTTGTTTTTTCATTTCTCTAAATTGATAATTATTTTCTCTTTTATTATAAATCAATTTAGATCTTCATTCTAAATCTCTATTTCAATCTCTTAGTTTTTCAAGTATATCAAAATATAACATAAGTTTTTAAAACCCTTATTCACCCCCCCCCCCCTCTAAGGGCGCCTACTAATCTAACCAGTGGTATCAGAGGTAGGTTATTACAAATCGGTCTAACAACCTGGAATAATGGCGTCTCATGATCTCCCTTCTATTAGTGGGGTAAATTTTTATGAAGAAGAAAAATATCTTAAACCACCTTTATTCGAAGGGAGAAATTATAAAGGGTGGAAATTTTAATGGAAAAGTTTATTAAAAATTTAGATATCGAAGCATGGAATATAGCAAAGACTTCTTCTTCTTAAGACCAGTAGATGAAACAAATAAAAAGGAACGTCACCTAAATGCAAAGTCTTTGAATAGTATCTTTTATGCTTGATCTCAAGAAAATTTTAAATTAATATATTATTTTTCTAGTGCATACAAAGTATGGAAATTTCTTGAAGAAATGTATTATTTTCCTCTCATAAGTATGGAACAAACACAAGAAGTGGAGAACATACAAGCCTGCACAAATGGTCAAAAAAGCTCCGCTCATGATGGATCAATGGTGTACACATCAAGTGGAAATGAAGAAATCTTATCTTTGGAAGAGGTGTGCCAAAAAGACGAAGATAACGAAGAAACTCTATGCTCAAATCTCACCAAAAGCAATGTATGGAAATCAAATTCTCTTATTGTTTGCAATTCTATTTCTACTTTACAATTGCTAAAATTATAAAGCGCAAAATTAAGAAATTGAAAAATGTGAATTGCAAATTGCGCTTAGAAAATAATGATTTAAAAGCAAAACTTAAAGTAGAATCAAATTATGATTTATCTAGTTCTACCCATGTCTCTTCAATTGAAAATACAATACCTTGTTTTGATTGTAATGATATTAAAGAAAAGTTCAAGGAACTTGAAAAATAACTTATTTTTGTAAATGAGCATAATGAAAAATTGTCTTTAGAAAAATCATCTTTGAAAGTGATTATGCTACGTGCCAAAATTATAAAATTGAAATCAAGGAGATGGATGAAACAATTGAGGAATTTAGAAATGACTATCAAAATCATATTGACTCTATTATTTCCACTCTTAAAAATAGCACAATAGCTTATAATAAAGCTAGGCATAATCTAAAGATCAAGAATGATGAATTAAAATCAAAAATCAACTTGCTTATGAAAATTATAAATAAAATTTCACTACTATCAAGAAATATCTAAAAGCATGTTGAATATGAATATGAATATGAATATCTTAACTAAGCCAAATAGTGGGAGTAAGAAACACAAAGTATTTGTAAATCAATGTCAAAATCACCATTATTTACAATATCATGTTTCTCCCAACTTAAAATTAAAATTACACAAATTTCCTATGAACAATACTTTCAATAATCATTACAATCATAATCTTCAATATAGAGATGATCACAATGGAAATTTGATGCATAAGAATAACATTAAATCAAGGTTTGAATGGAGACCCAAAATTAAAAATGAAACATTAACTTCACATGATAGGAACCATTCATCACTATCTACCCACAAACCTACACATTATATTTGGGTACCCAAAGGAACCACCACACTTGGTCCCCTTTGGATACCTAAATCTCTTATTCATTAAGGTATCACCAAATGCATGAAGTAGAATATTTTCAAAATGAAATATAAAAATTTCTACTTCATGATATGCTTTAATTTTTTCTTTTTGTTTTCTTATTTTTTTAAGCTATCATGTTATGGTCATCTTATATATTATTGAAAATATGATTTTATCTCTTAAAACTTAATGAGTTTATAAATCAAATTGATCAAAATGCAAAATCATATTTTATTTTGATGACCTATCTATCTTTCTTATATTTATTGCCTATAAATATCTTATATTATCCATATAAATCAAACTCTAAATTTTTTATAAGATATTTATCTAAATTAATAAAATCATTAACTTCACTTTTTACTTTAAAAAATTTTGAGGTATGACCATAGTTCATAAATCATTCTTAAACCTATTTTTATGCATAAACATCATTTCACATTAAAATCATTAAAATCATGCTTATTTGGCTTATTCGAACTAATATCTTGTGCTTTCATTTCCTATCATTTTCATCTTACATTATATTGATAAATATAATGCCTTAGAAAAATCAAAATGAAGAAAAATGAAGATATAAGAAAATATATATCATGCGCTGTCAAGTCATATAAGAAATCGTTAATGTTTCATGCAATTTGCACTAACTAGACATTCCTAAAATTCTGAAATTTCTATATGAAACTACTCTTGGGAAACTTAATCAAGATCAATAATCAGAATTTCCAAAATCTTGAAAAATAGTGTAGTGTTTGTCATGCTAGCTCGTGTGTTCGATTTTCTGTAATTTAAAATTCTGAAAAATCACTTTTGTACTACTCACTTTTGTATTTCTGCCTATAATTGATTTTTGAAAAATTAAGATACAAAATTACAAAAGACAAATTAGAAAAACTATTTTTTCTTACTTCCTTTCTTTGGTTATTTGTTTGATTTCTATTTCTATATGCAAAAATCAAGTACAAAAATATAAAACATCAAAAATTATTTTTGAACCTAACTTTTCTATTTACATGTATCTTGCGGAAGGGAGATTTGGGATGTCACCCCATCATATCTCCTAGTATCGGTGCGAACCCCTCACAGGGTAGACCTCGGGAAGTCCAAGATCAATTTTAAGAGTTCAAACTTTAAATCAAAATTATTTTTCAAAAATATCAAAAATACTGTATGGACTTTATTGTAAAAAACAAGCATGATTTAATCCATCACTTAGACCTTCTACAATGTTACAATTCATCTTTTCAAACTACTTTGAACATTGTTTTTATCAGGCTTTCATGTATCTACTCGTATGTGCACCAATTGTAATGACAAGGTTGTGTAGAACCTAAGCTTAGCATGCCTCTAAGTATGAGTAAATGTTTTATGGTTTATAATGATACTCATTCACTCACTTATTTTGGCAAAGTTTACATGTGCTTGTAATCTAAGAATGCTTGCTTGTGTATTGTAATTGTTTAATGAATTAAATTTGCACAAGTATCTTACCTGCACTACTTTTATTTGCACTCTTATATTTAAGAAAAGTGGTTGTGCTTTCAAAATTACATTGGTTTGCAAAATAAGTGTATTCGGAGAACTTTGTACAAAAAATAATCAAGAATTAAATTGACAAAGATAACTCTACCAAGCACTACTTGAACCTCCTGATAAGCCTTAAAAAGCATTGTAAGGTTGAGCACCTTGGAAAGAATATTAAAGTGTCTGTGCAAACCTTCATTTATACACCACTTATTCTTATCTACACCGGATCACAAAAAATCATATATATTGAAAAATAAAGTGTGTGATCCCCCAAGCACTACTTTGCACCCTGATAAGTCTTAATGAATATTGTGTGTGCAAAGCACCTTGGTAGTTGTACATTTTTTCTATATGCATTGAAGAGTGTGAAAGTAAAATTATTTGTGTTTTATTGCGCACTTTACTCTACATATGTCTTGTATTTTTGATTAAATCATTTGTTTACTCTATTCAAAATACACTTATGTGCACATCATTATCTTCCATAACACTTCTTCTCATGAGTATTGGATCCTAATGCTAAATTCTATACTCCTTTATGTATAAATGCACTAGATAACCTAACATGCTTTCTACAATGTTTGGTATGTTTTGAATTTGTGAATTATAATAACATTGTAGTAGTTTCTCTTCGATATCCTTCGTTTATGTTTGGTTACTTTATTAATTAAAGATTTTAAATGATAAATGATTTACAAAAACATCTTCCTTTTTGGAATTTAACTCATATATCTTCTTATGAATAGACAAGATTACAAAATGATGTTTCTTGTATTTCTATAAGTCTTCCGCATCATCACCATATATTTTTTACCTTGCGCTTTCAAGCTTATATCAAAGTCTTAAATCTCAAAATTCTCTTTTCAACAAGTGGTAGACTTGCTTGGTAGAATTTATATTGGTTGTTCTAACACGAATATTATTTTTATGCTAAAAACTCTGATTCATTAATGGATTTCAAAATAGCTATGTGAGTTATTTTAATAAAAAAAAATTCAAATAAAAATATAAACCCATAGGCTATGAACTTATCAATAGATTCAAACGCTAAATGTTTCCAATGATTATTATCCCATAATTACATATCTCACCATAGTGGGGGCGTAGGGTTGTAGACATTAGACAACCTAATCTCTAAGTCATGTCTTGTCCTTAACCGGGGAGGGTTCCAGTGGGGCCTTGCGAGGCACTAGGGGAAAGAGTGCTAGGTTGAGTATTTTCTAGTGTTTGCATATGGGACTAACACACCAACCTACGACATGTATGCAGCTCCTCATGACCATCCGTCACTTAGTACGGGGCTATTGTATACATATTGTCTGGGTAGATTGGTTACTTGGAAATCATTACCATATTATGTTTAAAACTCCATATCATTTCATTTCCTCTACAAAGCTCGATCATGCCTTATCTTGTTATCAAAAATCCTTTTTTTTATGTATCTTGCTTCCTTACCCACTTTTGCTAATAACAAAAGGGGGAGAACTAACATGATAAATAAAAAACCACAATCAAAAGGGAAAACTAACATGATATATAAAAAACCACTATCAAAAGGGAAAACTAACATGATTACTTAAGATGATAACTTACATATAAGGGGAGCATTCACATAGGGGTAGCATGTATTTAGGGGGAGCAATTCTAAATACTAAAATTGACATTATCCTAAGTCATCAATTTCACACACACAAAAGTAGGTTTCATCATGCTTATATATTGATGCTCTAATTTATCATTAATGGATTTGTTATTATCAAAAGGGGGAGTTTGTTGGAACACCGTGTTCCGCATCTCCTAGGTTTGAGAATAACAAATCCTATGTGTATTTGATCTTGTGTGTTTAAGTGTGCAGAAAAACAAGTCCACATGACTCAAGGATAACATAAGAAGATTGCGCCCAAATTTTATTCCAGAATTCCAACATGTCCACTAGCGCCGGCGGTAGCACCTAGTACAGGCGCTAGCTCTGATTAGAGCAATTTCAGGAGGCAAATACAGAAAGAGATAGCGCCAGGTGATAGCAGCTAACGCAGGCGGTAGCAGCTAGCGTGGGTGGTATCTACTAGCGTAGGTGGTAGTGTATTGCAATAGAGGTAGGCGGTCGACTTGCTTAAAATGAAGGATTCTTATGCGGAGAATATTTCCTAATCCGGGATAGCGCCGGCGGTAGCGATAGCGCAGGCTCAAGCTCCAAGGCTATACAAAGGACCCCTTAGATCCGTCTTCTTCATTCTCTTATGATCCTAAATTCCAGAGCCTCGTGCTACAACATATAGAGGAAGATTCAGAGAGATACTCCGACAAATCTATGAAGGCTTAAGGAGATCATTGGAGAAGATTTCAACACGCTTCATCACAGTGATGAAAGACCGCATCGACAACGATCATACTTTGCGGGTCTTCGTCTACTTCTCCAAGAGATCCATATAGGGAATATTATATTCTTGTTATTTATTTCACATCTTTTCTTGTAATCATTTAGTGATTTGCCTCGTGTTGGAGACTAGGTCTGGGTAGGACTTAGGGCAGAAATTCACGTCGTGTTGGTGAGTAGATCTAGATTAGGTCTATGGGGTGCTCAAGGACATATTCGGGGAAGGATTGGCTAGGGAGGCTTGAGGCTGTATCTGGGGAAGGATAGGCTAAAGCCACCGGTTCGTGGGGATACGAGTCGGGATAGAAAACAAAAAGGATTTTATTATTCGCTTTCGATTTCTAGCATCATAAAAATCTAGTTTTGTAATCAATTTTATTAATAGTAATCATGTCTCTCTTTGGGTAATAAAATTGATTTGTTTTTTTATTTCTCTAAATTGATAATTATTTTCTCTTTTATTATAAATCAATTTAGATCTTCATTCTAAATCTCTATTTCAATCTCTTAGTGTTTCAAGTATATCAAAATATAACATAAGTTTTTAAAACCCTAATTCACCCCCCTCTAAGGGTGCCTACCGATCCAGCAGAGGTTGTGTCGACTTCTAAAATAACTTCGACATGCTCCTTTTTCTAAATCAACTCCTATTCAATGTAGTGTCGACTTGATATATTTTGACAGAGAGATTGAGTTACTTGGACTTCTAGTCTGAGTTGCGTCGACAGCAAGTTGAAGTTGCGTCGAAATATATTCGACGCAAGTATTAATTCAACTCAGATTGTGCTTTCCCTGACCTAGTCTTGACACTCTAAGTTGAGTGTGACAACCTAAGACATGAAATGACCAGATTACCCTTACTATACAATGTGAGTAATAAAACTAGAAGGTAAAATCACTTATAATTAATTTGTTAAGTTAAATCACAAGGGGGTTTTCCCAACAACGATCTTTGGACGACCCCTCATCAACGCATTCTAATGCGTCCCCTCCACTTTCCACCAGTGCCTCAAGCTTAATATAGGAGGAGTCCAGGTCCGGGTGAGGGGCGACCCCAGGGTAGCGAGGCAGTGCTACGTCACCGCGGTCAAGACCACCTGGCAAGCTGAGGTGGATGGGATGGACCGGGAGATGGAGAGGCTAGAGGAAGTGGAAGGGGTCGTTGGTGGACTCAGGATGGAAGAGATGGAAGAGAAGAGGGAGAGAAGGTTAGAAGAAGGGGAAGCACAGGCAGGAGGGCGGAGGAGTTGCTGGATGTTTGGGAAGAGAGGATGGAGGAAGGAGGGGCCGAAGCGCTTTCTTGCTGTGAAAGGAAGGAGAGCGACTGGGGGGAGCAGTACCGGCTGGAGGCCGTGGATAAGGTCGTAGAGCTGGAAGTCACTTCCTAGGCGGGAGTGATAGAAAATGTAAAGATCAACGGGGAACTTGGACCCGAGTAGCAAAAGAAGATCCTGTCCTGCGTCCAGGAGAACGTGGACATCTTCACATGGAGTATGGTGGACATGCCCGGGATCGATGCGGATGTGGCCTGCCACTGCCTCAACCTCAACCCCGTTACCCGCCCAACCTATCAGAAGAAGAGGTCCATCGCGGACAAGCTGGAAGGACCCATCCGGGAGGAGGTGAACAAAATCCTCAAGGAAGGTTTTATATCAGAGATCCAGTGCCCCGGCTAGGTCTCTAATGTATTAATGGTAAAGAAAGGGGATGGCAGGTGGAGGATGTGTGTAGATTTATCTTTGCTCAATAAATCATGCCCTAAGGATTGTTACCCCCTGTCTCAAATCAACACACTGGTTGACTCAGCCGCCGGGTTTTTTCTAATGAGTTTCTTAGATGGTTTTTCAGGTTACCACCAAATTCGCATGAACCCCCCTCCCCTCCCCCCCCCCCCCCCCCCCCCCCGATGTCAAAGATGTCTCCTTCATTATTGGTGATGGGTATTATTGTACAAGATGATGCCCTTCGGGCTTAAAAATGCAGGGGCAACATATCAGCGTATACATGAGGGATAGGGTCTTCCGAGAATAGAAGGGGAGGAACCTGGAAGTGTTTGTGGATGATCTCATGATCAAAAGCCGGGACCTCGAGTCCCACATTCAGGACCTCGAAGAAACTTTTGGGACCCTACAAAAGTTCAAGATGAAGCTCAACCCCCAGAAGTGTGTCTTCAGGGCAAGCCAAGGGAAATTATTAGGCCATTTGGTCACCCCGGTCGGGGTGGAGGCTAACCCTGACAAAGTCAAGGAAATCTTGGAGCTAGGATCGCCGAGTAATGCGAAGGAAGTTTAGCGCCTCACCCGGTAGTTGTCCGGGCTAACTAGGTTTCTCTATAGGGCAGGAGAGAAGTGTGCGTCCTTCTTCAAGGTGCTACGGGGGAACCAAAAGTTTGAGTGGACAACAAAGTGTGAGGAGGCATTCCAAACGCTGAAGAGGCAACTAACTCAGGCTCCGTTGCTCCAGGGACCAAGGCAAGGAGAGGATCTATCCATGTACCTGGGGGTAGGTCCCGAAGCGGTAAGCTTTTTGCTAGTCTGGGAAGAAGGGAAAAGGCAGCTCCCAATCTATTACGTAAGCCGAGTACTGAGGAAGACGGAGCTCAGGTACCCCATCCTAAAGAAGTTGGCCTTCGTCCTGGTGATGCCAGCCTGGAAGCTCCGGCCTAACTTCCAAGCACATTCAATCAAGGTGGTGACCGACCACCCCCTTTGCAACATCATGGAGGGGGTGGAGCACTCCGAAAGGCTATCCAAATGGTCCGTGGAGCTGAGTGAGTTTGACATCTCGTTTGTTCCTAGGCTATCAATAATGGTGCAAGTAGTAGCAGACTTCTTGGCAGACTATATAACCGAGGTGGAGGAGCCAGAACCACCCCGTCTGGTGGCATGGAATATGTTGGTTTATGGTGCATCAGGAAGGCACTGTTTTGAAGTAGGAGTCATCCTGGTGAGGCCCCATGGAACAAAGATCGAGCAAGCAATAAGTATACATTTCCAACACACCAATAACTAGGCCGTGTATGAGGCGGTAATAACAGGCCTGTGACAGGCCCGGGAGTTGGAAGTTCAAGACGTGGAGGTCTCGACGGACTCCATGGTGATGGCATGCCAGGTCAAGGTGGAATTTGAGGCAAAAGAGCCAACTCTCCAGCGGTATTTGGAGAAGGGAAAGGGACTAATCAGGCAGTTCCGCACATTTTCTATCCAGCATGTGCCGAGGGAGGAGAGTATCCTGACAAACCTCCTAGCTAAGTTTGGTCCTAGGGAAGTAGGGACGGTGTAAGAGCTCTTCCGACCACCCATCGAGGAAGGGGAATCAATGGATATAGATCAGTGGGCATCGTGGATGTACACCTTCATAACCTTGCTGACCTCAGGGGAGTTCCAAGAATGGGATGTGGATAAGCGACAACTCAGGTATAAGTCGGCATACTACTCCTTGCATGTAGGTGTACTGTATCGGAAGACCCTCTCGGGGCTCCTGGCCCATTGTGTGTTAGAGGAGGAGGTCTCAAGGGTCCTGGAAGAGATCCACTATGGAGAGTGTGGTAGCCACTCAGGGAGCCGGACCCTGGAGGGAAGGGTGTTGAGGCAAGGTTACTTTTGGCCTACCCTCAGCAAGGATGCGTCAGAAGAAGTGTTCCAAGTTCCAGCTGTATGCTCCGCTCCAACTTTTTCTGGGCAGAGGATTCAGACCATCACAGCTCCATGGCCATTCACAATATGGGGATTGCACTTGGTGGGACCGTTTCCTCAGGCTAGTGGTCAGAGGAAGTTCCTGCTAGTTATGATCAACTACTTCTCCAAGTGGCTAGAGGTGAAGGCGTTGGCCAAGGTGACCTACCAGTTAGTAAGGAATTTTATATGGGGGAGATAATTTGACGGCATGGGCTCCCACTCACCATTCTAACTACAACGGGCCGCAGTTTACCAGCGATGAATTTGTTAGCTAATGCACCTAGCTGGGTATCGACCTCCGCTTTGCGTCGGTCCATCACACAAGGAGCAATGGGCAGGTGGAGGCTGCGAACATGGTGATCGTGAACTTACTGAAAAAGAAGGTCGAGAACCTGAGGGGTAGCTGGGTTGAACAGCTGCCCTCGGTCCTATGGGCCTTGAGAACCACACCAAACATGGCCACCGAGAGACCCCGTTCAAGCTTTCCCAGGGGTCCGAGGTCATGCTCCCCATATAGTTCGAGGTAAAGTCACCCAGGGTGGTGACCGCAGGGGAAGGAGATGAAGAATGGAGACCGGAGAACGAGGGAGAACATTGACTATCTTTGGATTTGATGAAAGAGATCTGGGACCTGTCCACCACCCGACATGAGGAGGTCAAGCGGCAAATGGCCTGGTACTTTGACAAGCATATCCGGGTCAAATAGTTCGAGAAAGGGGACTTGGTCCTGAAAAAGGTTGATGCGGCCGGAAGATGAGCTACGGTGGGAAAGCTCAATCCCAACTGGGAAGGTCCATATGTTGTAAAAGAAGCGCTCAAGTCAGGGGGTATCACCTCCAGGATGTGGATGGGGTACCCCATCGGCCGAGCTTGGAGCGGGGATGATTTGAAGCGCTTCTACCCCTGATTTTACATGGTTGATTTATTAAGATTAAAAATTATTATCTTTCCTGATGTTAGACCCCAGTAAGATTTCTTAAGGTGCTAGAATGCCCCAGATCGATTCCACCATCGGGCTCTCATTAGCTGGTGGGTTAGGTTGATCTTTAGAGAGGCTGTCAAGGTAGGAACACAGTGCTGGAGTGCCCGGTATTGATTCTGCTGCCGGGCTCTCATTAGCCGGTAGGTTAGGTTGATCTCCAGAGAGGCTGGCAAGGTAACAACACGGTGCTGGAGTGCCCCTGATCAATTCCACTGTCGGGCTCTCATTAGCCGGTGGGTCAGATTGATCTCAGGAGAAGCTGACAAGATAGCAACGTGGTGCTGGAGTGCCCAGAATCAATTCTGCGGCCAGGCTCACACTAGTTGGTGGGTTAGGTTGATCTCTGGAGAGGCTGGCAAGGTAGCAACACAGTGCTGGAGTGCACCAGATCGATTTCGCTATCTGGCTCTCATTAGCGGGTGGGTCAGGTTGATCTCCGAAGAGGCTGGCAAGGTAGCAACACGGTGCTGGAGTACCCCAGATCGATTCCGCTGTCGGGCTCTTATTAGCCGGCGGGTCAGGCTGATCTCCGGAGAGGCTGGCAAGGTACCAACGCGGTGTTGGAGTGCCCCGAATCGATTCAACTGTCGGGATCTCATAAGACGGTGGGTTAGGTTGATCTTCTAAGAGGTTGGCAAGGTAGCAACATGGTGCTCGAGTGCCCCGTATCGATTCCTCTGTCGGGCTCTCATTAGCCGTTGGGTCAGGTTTATCTCCGGAGGCTGGCAAGGTAGCAATACGGTGTTGGAGTGCCCCGGATCGATTACGCTGTCGAACTCTCATTAGCCGGTCGGTCAGGTTGATATCCAGAGAGGCTGGCAAGGTAGCAACACGGTGTTGTAGTGCCCCAGAACAATTATGCTGTCGGGCTATCATTAGCCTGTGGGTCAGATTGATCTACGGAGAGGCTGACAAGGTAGCAACACAGTGCTGGAGTGCCCGGATCAATTTTGCTGCCAGGCTCTTATTAGACGGTGGGTCAGGTTAATCTCCGGAGAGGTTGTCAAGGTAGCAAAGCGGTGCTGGAGTGCCCCGGATCGATTCCGCTGTCGGGCTCTCATTAGCCGATGGGTCAGGTTGATCTCCGGAGAGGCTGACAAGGTAGCAATACGGTGCTGGAGTGCCCCAGATCAATTCTGTTGCCAGGCTCTCATTATCCGGTGGGTCAGGTTGATCTCCAAAGAGGATGGTAAGGTAGCAACACGGTGCTGGAGTGCTCCTGATCGATTCCATTGTCCGGCTCTCATTATTCGGTGGGTTAGGTTGATCTCCGGAGAGGCTGGCAAGGTAGCAACATGGTGCTGGAGTGCCCCAAATTGATTCCGCTGTCGGCCTCTCATTAGCCGGTGGGTCAGGTTGATCTTCGGAGAGGCTGGCAAGGTAGCAACGCGGTGCTGGAGTGCTCTGGATCGATTCCACTATCGGGATCTCATTAGCTGGTGGGTCGGGTTGATCTCTGGAGAGGCTGGCAAGGTAGAACACGGTGCTGGAGTGCCACGGATCAATTCCGTTGTCGGGCTCTCATTAGCCGGTGGTTCAGGTTGATCTCCGGAGAGGCTGGCAAGGTAGCAACACGGTGCTGGAGTGCCTTGGATCAATTCCACTGTCGGGCTCTCATTAGCCGGTGGCTCAGGTTGATTTCTAAAGAGGCTGCAAGGTAGCAACATGGTGCTAGAGTGACCCAAATCGATTCCGTTGTCGGGCTCTCATTAGCCGGTGGGTTAGGTTGATCTTCGAAGAGGCTGGCAAGGTAACAACATGGTTCTGGACTGCTCCGAATTGATTATGTTGTTGGGCTCTCATTAGCTGGTGGGTCAGGTTGATTTCTGGAGAGGCTGGCAAGGTTTTTGGTAGCACTCAACTACCCCAGGTCAACTCCACTGCCAAGCTCTCACTAGCTGATAGATCGGGTTCAGTCCTGGATAGGGGAGGCAGGTGAAAGTGGATGAGTTGGATTGTCTCAAATGGTTCCCTCGACTAGGCTCTCACCTAGCTGACAAGGTCGTAATCTATCTCGTTGGCAAGAGAAGGAATTCAAAAGAGGCTTTGACGGTCAAGATTTGTGAGTAGGCCCACCAAAGTGGGCACTTGCTTGGCGAGAACACCTAGGCGAGAACTCATCGGAAAGGAGATAGAACTATCATGGTAAGACTCTCGGTCAGTATATACAAGCGGGCCTAACGAAATGGGTATTCACTCGGCAATAACTCACAGGAGAGAACCTATCCGAAGAAATGCAAGGGAAAAATTCGGGCAAGTCCCACTGAGAGGGGCAAGTGCGAGAGTGCTCGAGCAAAGTGTAGGTGCGCATGTGATGCATGCCAGCGTGCGAGTGCGTGAGTAAGCGAGTATGCATGCGCACAAGTTAGCGAGCCTTTCAGCAAAGTGTGGGTGCGCGCATAAGGCGTGTCATCGAGGCGCGGGCACGTAAGCGAGCGACAACAAGAAAAGTGAAGAAAGAAGATAAAAGAAACTTATATAGGAAAATATCTTTCATTTTCATTCCAAAAGATGGTTTACAAAAACAAGGTGGAGATTCTCGCCTTACAAATGAATTCGAAATAGAAAAAATTACATCCTTCAAGACTCATCATCTGACTTCTCGCCCTCGCTGTCCTCGTTGTGTGGAATCGGCTCGAAGAGCTTCGGGGCGACTGTTGGAACATGGTCTTCCGCATCTCCTAGGTTTGAGAATAACAAAACCTATGTGTATTTGATCTTGTGTGTTTAAGTGTGCAGGATAATAAAGTCCACATGACTCTAGGATTACATCAGAAGGTTGCCCCCAAAGTTGAGCCATCAAATCCAAATCTTCCACTAGCGCTGGCGGTAGCACTAGCGCAGGCGCAAGCTGTCGTTCGACGAACTGTTAGCGGCTAAGCCTATTCGTCGAATGTTCTCGTGAACTCCCGACGAATATCGATGAACGCAGACAGAAGTCAAAAAGGCAGACTTGTGAAGGAAATTGTGCGGCTAAGTCAATTCGTCGAATGTTCTCGAGAACTCCCGACGAATTCCGACGAATTCCGACGAATGAAAATAGAAGACAGTACTCCCACTAGCGCCGACGGTAGCACATAGCGCCTGGCGCAAGCGATGATAGCGCAATTCCGGGAGCACATATGGAAGGAGATAACGCATGGCGATAGGCGATAGTTCAGGCGGTAGCGACGCACACGTTTGGCAAGAAGGAATTGTTTAATCGGATTGAAGATTCTGCCGCGCAGAATGTGTCCTAATATGGGATAGCGCTGGCGGTAGCCGATAGCGCTGGCGGTAGCGCGGAACACAAGAGGAATCTCAGCAGAGTTGCCACGGATTAAAGATTCTCGTGCGCAAAATATTACTTAATATGGGATAGCGCCAGCGGTAGCGATGGCGCAGGCGCTAGTGCTGAAGCTATAAAAAGGACTCCTCTCCTCTCGTTTCCAACACACATCAGAGAGATATCATAGAGAGATAGAGTACCAGAATTCCAGAGGCTATCTTGGCCGAAAGTTGAAGTCCTACCAATGTTCTGCAAACTTCTGAAGGAGAATCTGATCACGCCGGATCCAAACGAAGTCCGCCTCTACAACGCTTATTCTACTGCGGATCTTCGCCTCCGTCTTCAGAAGGGAGTTTTTACTTATTTTCATTTCACATCTTTTCTTATAATCGTGTAGTAAATTCACCTCGTGTTGGCGACTAGGTCTGGGTAGGACTTAGGGGGAAACTCACCTCGTGTTGGTGACTAGATCTAGGCTAGGTCTAGGGGGTGCTCGAGGCCACATCCGGGGAAGGGTTGGCTAGAGCAGCTTGAGGCCGAATGCGGGGAGGATAGGCTAGGGCCACCGGTTCGTGGGGACGGGATAGAAAACAAAAAGAGTTTACTATTCATCGCCACCGATTTCTAGCACCATAGAAGTCAACCTTTGTAAAACCGTATTCAATATTAATAAAGCATGTCTCTACTTTATTTCAATTGTTTTACTTGACTTTCTATTGTCTTAATCTTGCATTATTCCAAAGTTTTAGAAATATCACTAAAGTTTTTGAAAACCCTTATTCACCCCCCTCTAAGGGCGCCTACCGATCCAACAAGTGGTATCAGAGGTAGGTTATTCCAATCGGCTTAACAACCGGGAATAATGGCGTCTCATGATCTCGCTTTTCCTGAGGGTCAAGGGGTTAGTCGACCACCTCTTTTTACTGGGTCAGATTTTAACTACTGGAAAAATCGAATGATGTGTTTTCTTATGACCATGGATGTAGAAGTATGGAACATGGTAGAAGTTCGGTACTCTCCGCCTACAACTGTAGTAGGAGTAGCGACATTAGCAAAACCTAAAGATAAATGGGATGATAACGATAAACTAAGGTGTAAAAATAATGCTAAGGCAATGAACGCTTTATATTGCGCTTTAAATAGGACTGAGTTTAATAGAATTTCTGCATGCACAACTGCTTATGATATTTGGAATCAATTGGAAGTTACTCATGAAGGTACATCGCAGGTGAAAGATGTAAAGCTATTCCAACTGGAATCTGAATATGAAAAATTCAGGATGGATACCGAAGAGGACATTAACTCGATGTACACCCGCTTCACCAAGATCGTCAATGCTTCAAAGGCACTTGGAAAGACCTACTCAGACGGGGACTTGGTGAGGAAAATTCTTCGCTCCTTACCTCCAAGGTTCAATCCAAAGGTAACAGCCATCTCGGAGTCGCACAACTTAAGAACGCTCCAGATCGAGAACCTTATTGGGAATCTTAAAACCCATGAGGTAGAACTCCAGATTCAACACGATGAATACAACAAAGAGCCAAAGAAAAAGGCGCTAGCACTAAAGTCAAAGAAGGAGAGCATCGAAGATGATGATGAAGATGAAGAAGGTCTCCTGGTGAAGAACTTCAGGAAGTTCATCAGGAACCCGGAAAGAAGGAACACATTCCGCAAATACTTCCAAAAGGATACTCGACGAAAGGGATCTTCCTCTTCATCAACGAAAGAAAAAGGAAGCGAAGATGAAGAAGAAAGACCACCACCAGAGTTCTACCACTACAGAAAGACCGGGCACATTCAGAGCCAGTGCCCAAAGTATCAAAAGGAGCAAAAAGAACAACACAAAGTAAAAGAGAAGAAGAAAGTACTAAAAGCCGCAACTTGGGATGATTCTTCCTCTGAAGAATCAAACGAGTCTGAGTCAAGTAGCGAGGAGGAAGCAAACTTATGCTTAATGGCGAAGAGAAACGATGACGACACCAGTGTTCTTAGCGACACTAAGGTAATTCCTCCTACATTCGAAGAACTCTATGATGAATTTGTCTTAACTTGCAAATCCTATGATCAAAGTATAAAAGATAATATTATATTAAATCGTGAAAATGAATCTATTATCAAAGAAAATCATAAACTCACAAAAAAGGTGAATTCCCTTGAAAAAAGAAAGGTTTCGTGTCCAGAGTGTGAGCACTCTTTATTTTTGGCAAAAGAACTTGAAGTTTCTCTTTCTAAAGCCCTCTCACAAAACAAAACTATTGCAAAAGAAAAGGGAGACTTAGAGAGAAAATTAAAAACCTCTCTTTTACAAATTCAAAATAACAAAAAGGGATTTGAAAACAAATGTGTTTTGATTGTACAAGAAAATACTTTTCCTAAAAAACAAAATCATGACCTCAATATAGCCATTAAAAAATTTGGGATTGGTCAAAAATCCCTGGATATGATTTTGGGAAACCAATGTTATGGTTCTGCAAAATTTGGGGTCGGATATAAAAGTGAACCCTACCGCCCAGCGCTAGCCACTAACGCCGGCGGTAGATCAAGTGTTAAAAAATCTTCTGCTTTTTCTAATATTCAAGCATCACCCAACAAGAGCAACGTAGAAACTCAGAAAAGGGTCTCAACTCCCTTTATTTCGTGTGCCAATTGTCTTAAGTTTGGAAACACGTCTAGCTCTTGCATGAATACAAAACAACGTTCTTTAAAATAAATCTGGTTACCTAAGAAATCCACTTACTCTATGGGTGGTACATCTTGGGTATCTGTATCTTTACTCTCATCTTCTCTCTTGATTTGCAGGAAGGCTAAGGAAATGGAGGACGTGTGGTACTTGGACTCAGGCTGCTCCAAGCACATGACGGGCAACAAAGCAAAATTCCTTAGCCTAGAAAAGAAGAAAGGAGGGATCGTAACGTTTGGTGATAACGGTAAAGGAAGGATCATGGGAGTTGGTATAGTGGGTAACGAATCTTTTCTTATCTCAAATGTTCTTTATGTTAAAGGTTTGAAACATAACTTAATATCTATAAGTCAACTATGTGATAAAGGATTAGACGTATTATTTGAATCATCCACTAATCTTTGCAAAATAGTTAATCCTAAAACAAAAGATGTGTTACTAACTGCACCTAGAATTCACAATGTTTACATAGTTTCGTTTCATGATCTTTCCAAATCATCTATAAAATGTTTTATAACCAAAAATGATGAATTAGAACTATGGCATAGACGTTTAGGTCACGCTAGTACAAAGCTCATTTTAAAACTAGCAAAAAGGGAATTGATTAGAGGATTGCCTAAGTTGAATGGAAATTTATCTTCACTATGCTCACCATGCCAAAAAGGAAAATTTACAAAATCATCTTTTAAAAGCAAAAACGAAATTTCCACTTCAAAACCATTACAACTAATTCATATGGATCTCTTCGGTCCCGTTAACACTACAAGTCTTGGTGGTAAAATATACACCTTCGTTCTAATAGATGATTTCTCAAGATATTGCTGGACCTTATTTCTCTCTTCCAAATCTAATGCGTTTTGCGAATTCTCAAAATTATGTACTCGTATTCAAAATGAACTAGATTTAAAAATAAAGTGCATTCGCTCAGATCATGGAGGTGAATTTGAAAATGAAAATTTTAAATCTTTTTGTGAAATGTTAGGTATTAAGCATGAGTTCTCTGCACCACGCACACCTCAACAAAACGGTGTTGTAGAACGGAAAAATAGGACAATCTAAGAACTAGCACGCACCATGTTATCTGAATATAAATTACCTAAGTCATTTTGGGCCGAAGCCGTAAGTACATCATGCTATGTAATGAACAGAGTTATGCTTCGCCCATCACTAAATCTCACACCATATGAACTATATTTTCAAAAGAAACCTAACGTATCATATTTTAAAGTATTTGGATGTAAATGTTTTATTCTTAATACAAAGGACTCTTTAGGAAAATTTGATGAGAAATGTGATGAAGAAATATTTCTTGGTTATTCTTCAACCAGTAAAGCCTATAGAATATTTAATAAAAGATCGAGTAAGGTTGAAGAGTCTATTAATGTTAAATTTGATGAGTTTATTCCATGTGCAGAGAAGCCTTCTACAGGTACAAATGATGAACCTTTGCTATCTTTGGAGCACGACGAAGAGGAACCGTCCAAAGAAGAGGAGGAGAAGTCCAATGAAGTTGAATTTATACCTCCAAGTGTGTTGAACTTCTCAAAAAATCATCCAAAAGAGCTAGTCGTTGGGGAACCTTCTACTGGGGTAAGAACTCGATCCTCTCTTCATGAAACATTTTCAAATATTTGTTTTGTTTCCGAAATCGAACCTAAAAACGTTTCCACCGCTTTAAATGACGAATTTTGGTTTTTGGCAATGAATGAAGAGTTAGGACAATTTGAAAGAAATAAAGTTTGGAATCTAGTAGAAAGACCATCTAATCATCCAATTATCGGCGTAAAATGGATCTTTAAAAATAAATTAGATGGTGAATCTAGGATTATAAGAAATAAAGCACGCTTAGTTGCTCAAGGTTATTCTCAAATTGAGGGGGTAGATTTTGAAGAAACTTTTGCACCCGTTGCTCGCTTAGAATCTATACGAATATTTTTGGCATTTGCGAGTTTTATGCGAATAAAATTATTTCAAATGGATGTTAAAAGTGCCTTTTTAAACGGGTTTATAAAAGAAGAAGTTTATGTAGAACTACCCCCCGGTTTCATAAATGGAAAATTCCCTAATCATGTTTACAAATTAGAAAAAGCGCTTTATGGATTAAAACAAGCGCCCCGTGCATGGTATGATCGACTTACATTGTTTTTGTTAAAACACGGGTATGTTATGGGAAGTGCCGACAACACACTCTTCATTAAGCATAATAATAATGATCTAATTGTTCTACAAATATATGTTGATGATATCATTTTTGGAGCCACTAATGAAGAGTTGTGTAAAGAAGTAGTCTTAGTAATGAAAAATGAATTTGAAATGAGTCTTGTAGGAGAACTATCATATTTTCTTGGTTTTCAAATCTCACAATGAACTGAAGGTATCTTTATTTGCCAAACAAAATATGTTCACGATATGCTTAAGCGATTTGGATTTGAAAATCTTAAACAAGCTTCTACTCCTATGAGTGCTTCTTTAAAACTAGGAAAAGATGAATCCGGAATTTCAATTGATCAAACGTTATATAGAGGAATGATAGGATCTCTTCTTTACTTAAGTGCATCTAGACCAGATATAATGTTTGCCGTATGTTTATGTGCTCGTTTTCAAGCCAATCCAAAAGAATCTAATTTAAAAGCGGTAAAACATATTTTTTGTTATCTATTAGGGTCATCTAAATTAGGATTATGGTATCCACACTATGATTCATTCACTCTCCACAGCTATTTCGATTCGGACTACGCCGGGTGTTCACTAGATCGAAAAAGAACTAGCGGTACTTGTCACTTTCTAGGACCCTCTTTAGTAGCTTGGTCTAGTAGGAAACAATCTTCGGTTGCACTCTCCACCACGGAGGCCAAATATATCGCACTTGGTAGCTGTTGTGCACAAGCTTTATGGATGAGTCAAACACTAGAGGATTTTGGATTTCATCTTAAAAATATTGATCTTAAATGTGACAACAAAAGTGCAATAGACCGCACATATAATCCCGTACACCACTCTAGATCCAAACACATCGATGTTCGTCATCATTTCATTAGGGATCACATTAAGAAAGGGCATGTAAAAGTAAGCTTCATTGGCACAGACTCTCAACTCGCTGACATATTTACTAAACCTCTTCCCGATGCAAGATTTCGATTATTACGACTTAAATTAGGTGTCCTAGATCTTTCGAGTTAAAACACATTCACAAAACACAATTCTTGTCGGTTTTAACCATGGAAAACATCTCCTAAAAATCTGAGATTTCAGCATGAAACTACTATTGGGACACTTAATCAAGATCAACAATCAAAAATTTCAAAATCATGAAAAATCATGTACTGTTTCCCGCGCTAGCGCTAACGCCGGCGCTAGCGTACTTATATGTTTTTCTGTATTTTTAAAATTTTGAAAAATTCCTAAAAATATATTAATCTATATGTACTATTTATTTTTGCACTTCTGATTCTATTTAATTTTTGAAAAATCAAATACAAAAATACAAAAGACAAACTACAAAAAATATGTTTTTTTATTATGCAAAAATCAAATACAAAAATATAAAAGCTAAAATTACAAAAAAAATTATTATGTTTTTGTACGTCTCTTTACTCTTAAGCCAAAATCAAATACAAAATTAGAAAAAAAAAACCAAATTACAAAAAATATGTTTTTTTTTGTCTAAAGATTATAAAATCAAATACAAAAATATAAATCACTAAAACTATAATTAAAAAAACTGTATGGATTTTCCTATGAAATTCAAGCATGATTTAATCTATTCTTTACAACTTCTATAATGTTGCACTTTATTTTTTCAAACTCTTTGAACATTGTTTTCATCATGCTTTGATATATCTATTACCATGTGCATCAATTATATTGAAAGTTGTGTAGAACTAAGTTTAGCATGCCTCTAAGTATGAGTAAATGTTTTATGTTTGATAATGATCATTATTCACTCACTTATTTTGGCATTGTCTACATTTGTGTTTAATCTAAGAATGCTTGTGTATGTTTTGTAATAGTACAATGAATTAAAATTGCACAATTATCTTACCTACACTCCTTTATTTGCACTTTTAAAAGTTAAGAAAAGTGGTTGTGGTTTCATAAATTCTATTGGTTTGCAAAACAAGTGTATTCGGAGAACTTTGTACAAAACAAAATCATACAATAAAGTGACAAAGATAACTCCACCAAGCACTACTTGAACCTCCTAATAAGTCTTAATAAGCGTTGTGAGGTTGAGCACCTTGGAAAGAATAGTAAAGTATCTTGTGCAAACCATAACTTTCTTTCAAAATAAACACCACTTATTCTTAAGTACACCAGATCACAATAAAAAATCAATATTGAAGAATAAAATTATGTGATCCCCCAAGCACTACTTTGCACCCTGATAAGTCTTAATGAGCATTGTGTGTGCAAAGCACCTTGGTAGTTGTACCTTTTTTTGTGCATTGAAGTTTGTGGAAGTAAAATTATTTGTGTTTTATTGTGCTCTTACTTTACATATTACTTGTATTTTTTGATTAAAACATGTGTTTACTCTACTCAAAAATACACTTATGTGCACATCATTATCTTCCATAACACTTCTTCTCAAGAGTATTGGATCCTAATGCTAATTCTATACTACTCTTCACTTATGAAATGCACTAGATATCCTACCATGCTTTCTACAATGTTTGGTATGTTTTGAAATTGTGAATTAAAGTAACATTGTAGTAATCTCTTTTTGATAACATTATTTCATGCTTGGTTACATTATTGAAGATTTTAATTGAACAATGATTTACAAAAACATCTTCTTTATGAAATTTAACTCATATCTTTTTATGGATCATCATTACAATAAGATGTTTCTTGTATTTCTATAAGTCTTCCGCATTATAACCATATATTTCTACCTTGCGCTCTCATGCGTATATCAAAGTCTTAAATACCAAAATTCCTTTCTTTCAACAAATGGTAGACTTGCTTGGTAGATTTTATATTGGTTACTCTACATATGAATATTTTCTTTTTTGCTAAAAACTCTGATTTATTTCTATGAAAATATTGTAATGCTAAAATTCTGATTTATGAATGGATTTCAAAATAGCTATGTGAGTGTTTTCATAAATTCAAATAAAAATATAAATCCATAGGCTATGTCATTAGATTTAAAAAGCTTAAATGTTTCCAATAATTATTATCCATGACTTCATTTCTCACCATAGCGGGGGCGTAGGGTTGTAGACATTAGATAACCTTATCTCTAGTCATGTCTTGTCCTTAACCGGGGAGGGTTCTAGTGGGGCCTTGCGAGGCACTGGGGGGAAAGAGTGTTAAGTTGAGTTTTGTCTAGTGTTTGCATATGGGACTAACACCCCAACCTACGGCATGTATGCAGCTCCTCATGCCCATCCGTCACTTAGTACGGGGCTAGGGTGTAGACATATTGTCTGGGTAGTTTAGTTACTTGGAAATCATTACATTTGTTTATGCTACAAACTCTAATTTATGAAATTGTTGTAATACTCAAAACTCTGATCTATTTCAATAAAAAGTATTCTAAAACTCCTTATCATTTCCTTCTCTACAAGCTCGATCATGCTCTTATCTAATTATCAACTTTTAAGTTGTGTCTCCTTACCCACTTTTGCTAATAACAAAAGGGGTAGAACTAACATGATAAATATTAATCTACTATCAAACTATAATGCTTAATTAAGATGATAGCTTACATATTAGGAGAGCATTCACTTAGGGGGAGCATGTATTTAGGGGGAGCAATTCTAAAAGCTAAAATCGTTCATTATCCTTAGTCATCACTCTCACACACACACAAATATGTTTCTTCATGCTTATATATATTAATGCTCTGATTTATCATTAATGGTTTTGTTATTATCAAAAGGGGGAGTTTGTTAGAACATGGTCTTCCGCATCTCCTAGGTTTGAGAATAACAAAACCTATGTGTATTTGATCTTGTGTGTTTATGTGTGCAGGATAACAAAGTCCACATAACTCAAGGATTACATAAGAAGGCTGCCCCCAAAGTTGAGCCATCAAATCCAAATCTTCCACTAGCGCTGGCGGTAGCACTAGCGCAGGCGCTAGCTGTCGTTCGACGAACTGTTAGCGGCTAAGTCTATTCGTTGAATGTTCTCGTGAACTCCCGACGAATATCGACAAGCGCAGACAGAAGTCAAAAAGGCAGACTTGTGAAGGAAATTGTGCGGCTAAGTCAATTCGTCGAATGTTCTCGAGAACTCCTGACAAATTTCGATGAATGAAAAAAGAAGACAGTACTCCCACTAGAGCCGGCGGTAGCACTTAGCGCCTGGCGCTAGCGATGATAGCGCAATTTCGGGAGCACATATGGAAGGAGATAACGCCTGGCGATAGGCGATAGCGCAGGCGGTAGCCACGCACACGTTTGGCAAGAAGGAATTGTTTCCTCGGATTGAAGATTCTGCCGCGCAGAATGTGTCCTAATATGGTATAGCGCTGGCGGTAGCCGATAGCGCTGGCGGTAGCGCGGAACACAAGAGGAATCTCAGCAGAGTTGTGATATCGATTTTTGCGGTTTTGAAATTTAGTGAAGGTTTGAGAATTTTCTCCAATCTATATCCGATAAAGGCAAGTATACCTTATCGTCTATAGTATAGGATATTAAGAAATACCAAGGTCGTATTCCACAGGGCGCATTGATTACTTCTACTTTGAGGAAAGTCGCTATTATCTTATCTAATGATATTTTGGGGTTTTGGTTACTTAGCTAGAAAAAGAGAAATTGCAAGCTAAATTAAGGGTTTAGATGATGATAAAATAGGCTAGTACTCAATCAAAAGTCACCTTGGAGTGAGAATAGACAAGTGAAAAGAGACTAAATCTAACTCCTTTTAAATTGAACTACTTGACCGTGGAGGTTCCCGAAGCTCGAACATGCCTCTCTCGAGGTTAATGCCCAACTAAGATTAGGAAAAATCAACCGGACTCTCGTCCTATAATTGTTTACCTAAAACTTGCTTTACGAAGTGAACCCCGTGATTGGATTTGACTCCAATCCGGGAGATTTACGTCATCCTCTCTCGAGGGGTGCGTGCAACTCTCTTTACCCTTGAGTGATCGATTCATACCTTGAGCCTCTCGACTAACTAAGTATGAAAACATATGCAAAAACCATGCATCGATAATATGGCCTCACTAATTAAAAATCAAGGGTAATTCAAGCATTTATAAAAATGGAAAAAGAAAACTTTAGAAAATCATAACTTGTCCATCTCATCCTCGGATCATTTTGATCGAGTACTAATGAGGATTAGTTAATCATGGTGGAGGGGGAAGAGAAAGAAAAATGAAATTCTATAATAAGAAAAATTAGCTAAGGAAGGGGAAGACAAAAAAAGAGAGCAAACTAATTTTTATTTACATGAAAACTATTACAAACCTTAAGAAAGGAGGTTGCAAGCTAGAAGAAATAAAGTTACAAACTTAAACTAGGCTATTGCATTGAAAGAAAGCTAGTACATTGCATGAGAAAAAAAAGAGAACATGAAAGGAAAGAAACATGAACATGAACATGAAAGTGAAAAATACTCAGGATTGGCTCCAGCAGCACCTCCCCCACTCCAAAATTCTCAACCCTGGACTCAAGGAGAACCTCTGAATTTATAGGAAAAAATTTCAGATTACACGCCCTCGGTCACGGGCGTGACCCAGGGCATGACTGCACTATTCACATCGGATCCGACAGCGGCATGGGCTTTCTGGACGGCGCGGTGAAAAATGACATGTCACGGGCGTGACATGTCGGGTCACCGCCGTGACTTTGGATGGCTACATTAAATGCGGCGTGGGCTGGAATTTGGCGCGGCGGCGAAGGAGAGATCACGCAGGCAAGTCACGGCCGTGACATGTGGGTCACGGGCGTGACTCAAGTTGACTTCTCGACTGCAGCTCCACGTCTCGACGGCGGCTCTACGTGGAAGATTCTAAGATTACACGCCCCCGGTCACGGGCGTGACTTTGGGTCACGGGCGTGACCTGGGGCGTGACTTGGTGTGGACTGGTTCAAACAGCGTGGCATCGATTCTGGACTGATCTTCAGGTTACACGCCCTTGGTCACGGGCGTGACCGAGGGCGTGACATGCTATTTTTCTCGATTTGTCCCAAAATTCTGCAAATATTGAAATTAAGCTAAGTTAGAATCAAAATTACAAAAAGAACTACTTATAACCTAAAATTGACATAAAAAGGAAAATTCACATTAAATATTTACAAAATTTTCTATTAAAAAGTTATAAAAATACTACTTATCAAATACCCATACTTGAGGTTTTGCTATTCCAGAGCAAAAGTGTGAGACATAATTTATAAGACATCCTTAAAAAAATTTTAATTTTAAACTAAAATTCATTTAAACCAAAAGTTAAGTTAAGAGTAAATTCAAGGGGGAGTTAAGTCCTAAATTATTATGATGATTTGAAAAGAGGGAAAAATGTTTAGGCAAAGACTTCTCGAGAAAATTAATTAGTTTACAATATTGTAGAAATTATAAAACTAAATTAGATTAAAATTATAAGAACTCTACCTTAAAAGAAACTAAAGGAAAAGTAAATTACTAAATATTGCTCTCTCCATAATTTTCAACTAAAACTAGAACAATGATAATTGGCTAAGGGGGATTTCATAAAATTAAGCATAAGAAGAGCAATTTTTGAATGGAGGAAATGGAATTTATCATGAAATTTCCTTTTTTTTTTCTTCTTTTTTTTTCTCTTCTAATAAAAACCCAAAATGTATATGGTTTAGGAGTAATGAATTTTATCCTCTTACTCCATGCCATATAATCTTTTCAAATATTTTGGGTGCATATGTTTTAGGGAATAATGAATTTTATCCTCTTATTCCCATGACATATGATCTTTTAAAGTTCATTTTTTTATGCCACAAAGGGGGTAAGGAAGGGAAATAAATCTAGCTAGCTTTAAATTATATTGAGAGCAAATTCTAGTAACATTAAATTTCCTAAGATCTAAAAAGTTAGAAGAAAATATAATTGAAATCTAAAGAGGTTTAGGAAATTCACTACAAAATGAAGCCATTTAAAAATAAAAAGAGAAGTCATGCTAACAAAATTCTCTAATCAATTTAAAATCATAAGATGATTCTTAAATCAAGATTACCTCAAATTTAAAATTAACAAACTATGATAAGCAAAATTTTATCCAATTAAAAACTTAAACATGATTATAAACATTCTCAACTAGATTTCTAAGAAATCACAAAAACAACAAGAAGGAGGGATATAAGAATTTTTTGAATTTTTTATATTAATAATTTTTTGAATTTTTGATATTATTTTTTTTTTTGAATTTTTCTCATTAAAAACTATTTACAAAGAAAGGAAACTAGCTTTAAAAACTTAACAATTTTTGTTAAGTCTTGGACTTCCCAAGGGCTACCTGGTGAAGGGTTCGCAAGGTACTAGGAGGTGTGATGGGATGAAATCCCAAACGTCCCTTTCCAAGATTTAAATTTTCGATTTTCTAAATTTTTTTTTTGAGTGTTTGGATTTTACAAGTGCTTAAATAAAGGAAAACATAGAAACAAAATTAAAATTTGTTTTTGGTATTTTTTTTTTCTTTTCATTTTTTTTTTGAAAATTTTCTTTTTAAAACTATTTACAAATATTTACAAAGGGCAATTTACACCCCCATACTTAAAGTTAAACATTGTCCCCAATGTTTAAAAATAAGTATGAAGTAAGAAAAGGTAAAAAGAAATGCAAGGAAAAAGAAAGGAAAGAAGGAAAAAGAGCTTCCCTGATTTTTGAAGCTTTTGTGGGGAAGCCGCGATTACCTACAAAAGATGTTAAAGAAGGAACAAGAAAAAGAAAACAGGAGAAAACAATAAAAAGATAACTTTGGGGTGCCTCCCAAAAGCGCTTTGTTTAAGGTCGCGTAGCTTGACCCACTTGCCAATCATGTTATATTATGAAGAAATATCGCATCACTCTTGTCATTACGTAAGTCTCCTGGAAGATACAATTTAAGGCGGTGCCCTTTAACTTTGAAGGAACCTTTTTCTGGGTGGGAAATTAGAATTGTCCCATAGGACCAAACCTCTTTAACAATAAAAGGTCCGGACCATCGAGATTTCAGCTTTCCCGGAAAAAGGCGAAGGCGAGAATTATAAAGGAGGACGAGATCGCCCGGCGAAAAAGTTTTTGGAAATTTTATATGTTTGTCGTGATAAAACTTTGTTCGCCCCTTATATAATTTGTTACTCTCATACGCATTCGCTCTCCACTCATCCAATTCGTTCATTTGAAATTTTCTTTGTTCGCCCGCTAAAGTAGAATCAAGATTTAAAAATTTAAGCGCCCAAAATGCGCGGTGTTCTAATTCGACCGAAAGGTGGCAAGCCTTGCCATAGACCATTCAATATGGTGTACAACCGATAGCGGTCTTGCACGTCGTTCGATAGGCCCATAGCGCGTCATCGAGCTTTATTGCCCAATCCTTTCGTTTAATAGAAACTGTTTTTTGTAAAATTCGTTTTAATTCTCGATTAACAACTTTGACTTGGCAGCTCGTTTGTGGGTGATATGCAGTGGATAATTTGTGTGTGACACCATATTTTGCTAAGATTTTTGTGAAATGAGTATTGCAAAAATGTGTGCCCCGATCACTCACAATAGCACGCGGAGTGCCAAATCGAGAGAATAATTTTTTTTAAAAGTTAACGATGACTCGCGCATCGTTGGTGGGGAGAGCTTGCGCTTCCGCCCACCTCGACACGTAGTCGACCGCCACTAGAATATACTTATTTGAAAACGAAGGAGGGAGAGGACCAACGAAATCAATGCCCCAAAGATCGAAAATTTCGCATTCTAAGAAAATGTTTTGGGGCATCTCATCCCGGCGGGAGATGTTCCCCGACCGCTGGCAGCTGTCGCAAGTACTCACAAGGGTGTGAGCATCTTTGAAGAGCGTGGGCCAATAAAAGCCCGCCTCCAGCGCCTTCCTCACTTGAAACACATCTTCTCACAACCTGGTCTGCGCATACTCGGAATAAAAAGGGGTCCTCCCAAAAGTAATTCTTTAAATAAGAAAAGAATTTCTTCTTTTGCTGACTCGAGAATTCTTTTGGCAGGACCCGGGCTACTAAATAGTTAGCCAAATCCGCAAACCATGGGGTAGAAGATGAATTAAAATTTTCGAGAGCTAGGAGGCGCTCTTCGGGAAATTTATCGTTGATGTCGGCCTCTATTAATGCTTCCGAGGAGGGATTTTCTAAACGAGAAAGGTGATCGGCCGCCAAGTTTTTGGCTCCTCTTTTGTCCCGGATCTCTAAGTCAAACTCCTGCAAGAGGAGGATCCATCGCAAAAGACGAGGCTTGGCGTTCGATTTGCTTAAAAGATACCTAAGTGCGGAGTGATCCGTGAAGATGATAACTTTCGAGAGGGTGATGTATGACCTAAACTTATCGAAGGCTAAAACGATCGCTAGAAGCTCCTTTTCGGTAGTGGTGTAATTCGCTTGTGCCGACGTGAGTGTTTTGCTCGCATAATAAATAGGGTGGAAATACTTACTCACCCGTTGGCCTAAAACGGCACCAACCGCAATGTCACTCGCGTCGCACATGATTTCAAAAGGGAGCGACCAATCCGGCGCGACTAGAATCAGGGAGTTTATAAGTTTTTCTTTGATAAGTTTAAAGGCCAAATGGCATTCATCGCTAAAAATAAATGAGGATTCCTTTTCAAGAAGATGGGTTAACGGCTTTGTGATTTTGGAAAAATTTTGTATAAAGCGTCGATAGAACCCTGCGTGCCCTAGGAAACTATGAATGGCTTTTACGTTTGTTGGAGGGGGGAGTTTTTCAATCACTTCAATCTTGGCCCTATCGACCTCGATCCCCATGCCCGAAATTTTATGACCAAGGACTAATCCTTCCTTGACCATAAAATGGCATTTCTCCCAATTAAGTGATAAATTTGTTTCCTCGCATCGCTGCAACACGCGCTCAAGATTTTTTAAACAATTTTTAAATGAGTTTCCGAATACGGAAAAGTCGTCCATAAACACTTTCATCACCTCCTCTACTAACTCGTCAAATATCGCCAGCATACATCTTTGAAATGTAGCTGGCGCGTTACAAAGACCAAATGGCATCCTTCGATAAGCGAAGGTGCCAAAGGGACAAGTGAAAGTGGTTTTCTCTTGGTCGTCGGGCGAAATTGGGATTTGAAAATATCCCGACAAACCATCGAGAAAACAGTAGTAGGAGTGACCTGAAAGGCGCTCTAAGATTTGATCAATAAACGGTAGAGGGAAGTGATCCTTACGGGTGGCATCATTTAGTTTTCGGTAATCGATGCACATCCGCCAACCCGTAACAGTATGGGTTGGGATCAACTCGTTATTCTCGTTAGCTACTACCGTAACGCCTCCTTTCTTTGGTACGACTTGTACTGGGCTAACCCAAGTACTATCCGATATCGGGTAGATAATTCCCGCGTCTAATAGTTTAATCACTTCGGCCTTAACGACTTCTTTCTTGTTAGGGTTTAGCCGCCGTTGAGGCTGGACCGAATTTCGGGAATTATCTTCGAGAAAGATTTATGGGTGCAGAAGGAAGGGTTTATACCCTTAATATCCGAAATTTGCCACGCAATTGCGTGGCGGTGCTTTCTTAAGACAATAGCTAACTCAGAAATTTCCGAGTTGCTAAGTTCGGATGAAACGATGACGGGTAGCTTCGACTCTTTTTCTAAAAATAAATACTTAAGGTGAGGGGGGAGTTGCTTTAGTTCTAAAACGGGTGGCTCTTCATAACAAGTTTTAATTTTCAATTTTTCTAAAAATAGTGGTTCGGGTGGTGTGAAACGAGTGACTTCTTCTTCTTCCAGACAAAAGAGCTCGGCGAGCTCAGACTCGTGACTCGAGGTGGAGACTAACTCGGGGGGTGAATTGAATTCCCAAGACTTTTCCAGGTAAAAACACGAATCGTCGTTTTCTAATGTGTTCCGCATCGAGGAATTTATGCCGAAAGAAACTTCATCGTATCCAACCCGTAGGAGGAGCTTTCCATTATTTACGTCAATAATGGCGCGGGAGGTGGCAAGGAAGGGGCGGCCGAGTATGAGGGGTACTTCGGCATCCTCTTCGATGTCAAGAATGACAAAGTCCACCGGGAAGATGAACTTGTCGACCTTGACGAGCACGTCCTCCACTATTCCTACCGGATATTTTATAGAGCGATCCGCTAATTGAATACTCATTCGAGTGGGGCTTGGATTTCCTAGACCTAGCTTCTTAAATAGTGAGAGAGGCATGAGATTGATACTTGCTCCCAGATCCGCTATAGCGTGTTTTACTAACGAATTGCCAAATAAACACGGGATGGAGAACCGTCCCGGGTCATTCACTTTTCTAGGCAATTTGTTGAGTACAACCGCGGAGCATTCTGCGTTCAAAGAATTATGCGAAATATCTTCTAATTTTTTCTTATTGGAGAGAAACTCCTTAAGATATTTTGCATATTTAGGCATTTAAGAGATAGCCTCGCAGAAGGGTACATTAATGTGAATTTGCTTTAAAATATCTAAAAACTTTTTATAATTCTTTTCGGCGCTCTCGCTTTTAAACTTAGATGGATACGGAATATTAGAAGTAGAAGCGCGCGGAGCTAACGTAGCAGGTAAATTCGAAGATAAAATAGGAGGAGGAGGAGGGGAGGAAGTTATTATGGGTTCGTCCTGTTTTGAAACCACCTCCTTCCCGCTTCGGAGTGTAATCGCGTTTGCGCTCTACCTTGGGTTTGGCTCCGTGTTTCCTAGAAGGGCTCCTTGCGGGCGCTCAGAGATTATCTTTGCTAGCTGGCCCACTTGGTTCTCTAAATTTTTGATCAATCCGGTGAGGTTCCGGATGTTCGCTTCATTTGTAGCAACATATTTTGCAAAAGCCTCTTCAAGCGGAGAGGGTTTTGCTGTTGCGGTGGAAAACCGGGTGGATTAAAAATTGGAGGGGGAGTTAAATTAAGAAGTTTATTTGGAAGTTGATTTGAATTTAAGGGACGCTGAGCAATTCCTTGATTGCTCCATGAGAAATTCGGATGATTCCTATAACCCGCATTGTAGGTGTTATTACTGATGCGTGTCGGCAAGTGCACCGGTCGCGCAAGTAATAAATTTTGGGAATAGAATCCCCGAGTGTCGGTCTCTTGAGGAACACAGTAAGGTGGAGTTAGGTTTCGAGGAAGGACTTGAGATTGAAGTCATTAAATCAGATGGAATGCGGGGGAGTTGGGTTGGCTTTTGGAAAATAAAATAAAAGCTATCAACTACTCCTATGCAATGCCGCTATGCAATGCTTCTCTTGGCGGGATGGAGACTAGGCAGGCCTTGAGCGCGCTGCGTCGAAAGGGCGGATGGACGAGTAGGCAAGCAGAATCGAACTGTGCAGGCCTTGAGCGCACTGCTTCGTTAGGCGGGATGGAATACGGGCCGCGATGCCACGCTTCGGTAGGCGGATGGACGAGTAGGCTAGCGGAGTGAGGGTCGCAGGCACCTCTTCGGCAAGCACGCCACTAGCAATTGCTAGTGCGGCACACGAACGTGACGGCGGAATGGAAATGGACGGCGGCGCACCTCAAGCAACTCAAACAACAAATATTTCACATAGACATGAAATAAATAGAAATACAACTAGTTTAAGTGCCACTTCATCATAATAATGAGATCTAAAACATATACACATCAATAAGAGAAGAATAAGGCAAGAAATCGACCGAATCTGAAGTCTCATTGTAGATTCACGGTTGGAATCGCCGGGTTGTCAATCCGCGTCCAAGCTCGGTCCGCAACTACGTCCGGGGTAGAGAGAGCTGTCACGACTCTCCAATGGACCCGTCTTCTTCGTGTCACGATCCGGTAGAGGTTGCAAACTTCCTCTTGCTCGATGGAGATGGCGGCTAGATCTCTCTTTGAAGCTCTTGGATGAAGGAGGAGGCCGAGAGGAAACTCTGGCTCAAGATTGGCGTGAAGAACAAGACCGGAGCACCTCCAGATGGTGGGCGGCGGTGGAGGGGCGAAGTCGGACGAAACTGGAGCAGAAACGGCGGAAAACAGCGAGCGATCTGACCTAAATCGCGAGCAGCGGAATTTATAGGCGCTGGAATTAAACAGTGCGCACGGTCATTGGCGCACGACCAGTGGTCGTGCGCACTAGAATCCTGTGATCGTGCGCTCTGCCTGGACGGAGCCTGCAAAGACAGAAATTATAAAATAACATGTTCGCACGACCAGTGGCGCACGACCGGTGGTCGTGCGCACTATCGTAGGTGGTCGTGCGCACTGGTTGAAACAGAACTCATGAAATTGATGATAAGTGCGCACGAACAGTGGCGCACGACCGGTGGTCGTGCGCACTCTCGTAGATGGTCGTGCGCACTGCTCGAAACAGAACTCAGAAAAATAAGGTTAAGCGCACACGATCAGCGGCGCACGACCAGTGGTCGTGCGCAATAGAACCAGTGATCGTGCGCAGTGTTCCTGTACAGAATTGTATCGGGAATACCTGCACGACTCCTATTCCAGCATACGACACCAGTCTAGCCACTGAAAGTGGAACTTAATCAGCACAAGAAAACTAATAACGAAGAAAGATACGAATTTACACCAAATAGGGCCTATAAGTGCACCTAGCATAGAATGACCAATATGAGCTAAAACAGGGCTAAAGTGCAGTGAAAAGACTAAATAGATGGCCCAGATGACTCCATAAAAGTGTATATGATCAGGACTCATCACACCCCCAGACTTAGCTGTTTGCGCGTCCCGAGCAAACAAATTCTAAGCGAACTAGGAAAGAACAGTAGATGGCTTAATGATCACACTACAGAGTACCATGCGAAGTCGCATGCTCACGTGCATAAGAAAAATAGTAGAAAAGATTTCTGATTATAAAAATAGTTTATATATTTCTAAAAGAGTAAAAGCATATTACAACTACTCAAAATGGTGAACAACGGTGAATCATTCGGTCATGCATACGGAGAAAGTAAACTAAATGCTGAGACGAGCATTGCTCAAGATCGGGATGCAGGACAAACTCCACTGAAATCCATCAGTGTCGGTGACCATAAGCTCACCCGGTCACATCCTCTCCACGACACTAGATTGGTCCATAACGTGAGTTGGTAGGACTTTCAGGTTTTAATTGAGGCTTGGGTTACGGTGAGGTAAACAATGATAAACAAAATGGCTTAAAACACATAACCCAATTGAGCTTTTAAAATAACTACCCGCGCACCAAAATCGAATGCAGGTGCACCACACCCCCAGACTTGTACTTTTGCAACACAGGTGTGTGCACTGTCTACTCCCAATACATAATATTTCTACATGATTTTTCAATAAAACTCAATTTTCTTTTTCTTTTTTTTTTCTCTTTCCTTTCATTTTTCTTTCTATCTTTCTTTTTCTTGTCTTTTTTTTCTTTCAGCAAAATTTTCAAATGAGCACATCCACAGATTCACATAATAGACACCACAATCAACACCCCCCAAAATGTAAATGAAACTACAACTAAAGCTCAGATTTGGGTGTGCGACTAGGCTAGGCTTTTAGGCTTTGGTGAGGTAAATGTGGAGCTGAATCAAGAAAAGGGTAGGCACAAAGGGGCTAGCAAGGGTAGACGATAGGTATGAAATAAAAAGTTCAACCGGGCCAAAATAATGGCCTACGTCATTCTCACGCACTAGAACTATCCTATGCCAATGTTTCAAGAATCGCTTGGGGAAAGTTCTAGCCACCGAGAAAGATTCTCCTTTCTCCCGACTCAAGCAATACGAGTCTAGCGATCGTTTACACACATCCCTACGCTACCGTTTGATTCACACCGGATTCACCATTTGAGTAGAGTAAACAACATTTACACTAATAGAGAAAAATATAAAACCATAGTATAAAGAGAAATCTAATCTACACAAATTTCTATGCAACCGAGCACTCGACTAGGAGCACTACTAGAGTCAACATTTTACTCTGCTACATAGTCCTAAGCCATCACCTAGACTTTCCCAAATAAGCAGAAGAATTAAATTCACAACAGAGCAAGCAAACAGATGAGTACGCGCTCAAGTGGGTGATGTGGTGTGCAATGAAAATAAACAAAACATTTTAAATGAAATCTTCTAGCATGCAGTGCAATAGTGCACGTGAGCGGGTAAACAAAACTACTCTCCCCCAGACTGAAACTAAACAATCCGCATAATATATGACATGAAAATCAGCAAAGGCTAGGGGAAGAGAGTACCCAATGCTCAGCAAGTGAGCATACCAGAAGATTGGCGTTTAAACCAAGACTAAGCTGCAGCATCCGCCATCTAGAGAAGATACTTGCAGGGGTCAGCTCTGCAAAAACAAAAGACAAAAGAAAACTGAAAAGAAAGTACTACTAACTAAACATGATTAGAAGAAATAAGAATGCAGGAAAAGAAAGATAAATACTGGGGTTATTGTCCTCCCAGCACGATTTATTCAAACTTTAAGAGTTCTAGCTAATGGGCCTATGGAAGGAGAAGTGGACAGGTAACTGGCCTAATATCCGTGTCGGTAGCGGGTACCGATACGGTGATAGAACAGTCACCCCTCTACCTAAATATAGATACCTGCTCCTCACAGGTAGAGGGTAGAGAATGTAAGAAAAGGAGGAGGCCTGGTCCTCACTCATCTCACAACACATCCTTGCCTAGTAAGGTATCGTCAACAGGGAGGCAGCAGGAGGAAAAGGAAATGAGTGGTGCTTCCTCAACGGAGGGGGAATAAACCTCCTCACATGAGAGGATACTCTCATCATTGACTTGAGCAAAAAGCTCCAAGTCCTCCTGAGGCACCTGTAAAGACTCAACCTGCACAGGCTCGGAAGAAGGAAGGGGATCAAGAAATAAAGAAGACGAAGAACATAAATAATCAAAAATCGGGGGAGTGATCCCGGTCTCACTCCCATCAGGTTGGGGAAGTAAAATAATGTTAGCATTGTCATCAATGCTACAAGATTCGGCGGGATCAACGGTGGCCAGGCTTAGGATTTGGACTTCCTCCACCGGTGTTGAGGAAAACTCCTCTTCACCTAGAAGGTTGTCCTCCTCCATAGGAATAGGCACAACACTCAGATCACCCACCTCATCCTGCGACACATCATCAACAATGTCGTCGGAGACGAGTATAGTATGCACAACCGGGGGAAGAATCGAATCCACTAGAAGTGGTAGATGCACATGGAGAATAGGCTCAGCAATGTCGGTGTATAGATCAGCCGCACATCCGGTGAACGTGTCCATGCCATACCCTTCAAGATGTGAAGGTGACAAAGACACATAACCGGATGTTGAAGGTGTGCCGCCAGAGTTAGGAGTTGGGACGATCCGGATATCCGGTTCGTCATCCTCGTCCAATTGGCGAAGATACTCGGCACAGTCCTTCAAGACATGATCAGTGCTCCGACAAAACCGGCACTGCCTAGCGGGCTTCTTTGGCACAGCGGGGGCTGAAGCCGAAAAGAAGTATGACGATAAAGGCTCAGCAGAGTAGCCATAAGACTTACGCGCACCATATGGAGTACCAGACGAAGTCGGTTCTCCATATGCTGGGCTATAAGAATTAAGCCTACTATTCTCCGTAGGGCATTCATCACTAGAGTGGGAAGTAGCTCCACACCAACGGCAACGGATATTTAGATGTGCCCACATAGTGCGAAGATAAAACGATTCAAAATAAAGATGCTATTGTGCAAAATACTACACCTAACAATAATTACTAAAGCAACCTAATTAAAATAGGAAAAAGGAATAAAAAGAAATAAGACAAAGAAATGCAGTTTACAAATGGAAGGGCTTCTCTCTCAGGTTCTCCCTCTCCAGAAAACTCACACAACTGTGCTCCCCGGCAACGGCGCCAAAAACTTGATGCGTGTCGGCAAGTGCACCGGTCGCGTAAGTAATAAATTTTGGGAATAGAATCCCCGAGTGTCGGTCTCTTGAGGAACACAGTAAGGTGGAGTTAGGTTTCGAGGAAGGACTTGAGATTGAAGTCCTTAAATCGGATGGAATGCGGGGGAGTTGGGTTGGCTTTTGGAAAATAAAATAAAAGCTATCAACTACTCCTATGCAATGCCGTTATGCAATGCTTCGCTTGGCGGGATGGAGACTAGGCAGGCCTTGAGCGCGCTGCGTCGAAAGGGCGGATGGACGAGTAGGCAAGCGGAATCGAACTGTGCAGGCCTTGAGCGCACTGCTTCGTTAGGCGGGATGGAATACGGGCCGCGAACCACGCTTCGGTAGGCGGATGGATGAGTAGGCTAGCGGAGTGAGGGTCGCAGACACCTCTTCGACAAGCACGCCACTAGCAATTGCTAGTGCGGCACACGAACGTGACGGCGGAATGGAAATGGACGGCGGCGCACCTCAAGCAACTCAAACAACAAATATTTCACATAGACATGAAATAAATAGAAATACAACTAGTTTAAGTGCCACTTCATCATAATAATGAGATCTAAAACATATACACATCAATAAGAGAAGAATAAGGCAAGAAATCGACCGAATCCGAAGTCTCGTTGTAGATTCACGGTTGGAATCGCCAGGTTGTCAATCCGCGTCCAAGCTCGGTTTGCAACTACGTCCGGGGTAGAGAGCTGTCACGACTCTCCAATGGACCCGTCTTCTTCGTGTCACGATCCGGTAGAGGTTGCAAACTTCCTCTTGCTCGATGGAGATGGCGGCTAGATCTCTCTTTGAAGCTCTTGGATGAAGGAGGAGGCCGAGAGGAAACTCCGGCTCAAGATTGGCGTGAAGAACAAGCCCGGAGCACCTCCAGATGGTGGGCGGCGGTGGAGGGGCGAAGTCGGACGAAACTGGAGCAGAAACGACGGAAAACAGCGAGCGATCTGACCTAAATCGCGAGCAGCGGAATTTATAGGCGCTGTAATTAAACAGTGCGCACGGTCATTGGCGCACGACCAGTGGTCGTGCGCACTAGAATCCTGTGATCGTGCGCTCTGCCTGGATGGAGCCTGCAAAGACAGAAATTATAAAATAACATGTTCGCACGACCAGTGGCGCACGAACGGTGGTCGTGCGCACTATCGTAGGTGGTCGTGCGCACTGGTTGAAACAGAACTCATGAAATTGATGATAAGTGCGCACGAACAGTGGCGCATGACTGGTGGTCGTGCGCACTCTCGTAGATGGTCGTGCGCACTGCTCGAAATAGAACTCAAAAAAATTAGGTTAAGCGCACACGATCAGCGGCGCACGACCAGTGGTCGTGCGCAATAGAACTAGTGATCGTGCGCAGTGTTCCTGTACAGAATTGTACCGGGAATACCTGCACGACTCCTGTTCCAGCATACGACACCAGTCTAGCCACTGAAAGTGGAACTTAATCAGCACAAGAAAACTAATAACGAAGAAAGATACGAATTTACACCAAATAGGGCCTATAAGTGCACCTAGCATAGAATGACCAATATGAGCTAAAACAGGGCTAAAGTGCAGTGAAAAGACTAAATAGATGGCCCAGATGAGTCCATAAAAGTGTATATGATCAGGACTCATCAATTATACGGAGCGGTGTTCGGGTTATAGGAAGGCCGAGGTGGATTTCCCATGTAATCAACTTGCTCTTCAATTAAAACATTATTAGCCCAAGGAGGAGTGGCGGAGGAAGCAGACATCTCCGCCACTTGCTTTGTTAAGCGCTCAACTTGTAAAGCCAAATTCGCGTTTGCGTCTAATTCAAAAATTTCGGCCGCCTTATTAGGCCGCGCTCGGGGCATGTTCCATTGGTACGCATTTGTGGCCATCTCTTCGAAAATCTCTTGAGCGGCGACCGGGGTTTTATTATTTAATGTCCCCCCGGCGGTCGCATCAATCATTTGCCTCGTTTGGAGATTTAAGCCATTATAAAATATTTGCACTTGTTGCCAAGTGGCAAGTGCGTGGTGAGGGCATCGACGCAAAAGCTCCTTGAAGCGCTCCCATGTATCATAGAGAGTCTCCGAGTCGATTTGCATGAATGACGCAATATCCGTGCGCAATTTAGCGGTCTTTGAAGGCGAGAAATATTTATTAAGAAATTTTTCCGCCATTTCGGCCCATGTAGTGATGGATCCCCTAGGTAGGGAGCCCAGCCACTGCTTGGCCTTAGACCGCAAAGAAAAAGGAAAAAGACGTAATTGAATGGCGTCATCGGTGACGCCATTGATCTTAAAAGTGTCGCAAATTTCAAGAAAGTAAGAGATATGCGAATTAGGATCCTCGTCCGGTTGACCATCGAAGGTCACCGATTGTTGCACCATTTGTATGATGCTGGACTTGATCTCAAAATTATTGTTCGCCACCGTGGGGCGAACAATACTCGATTGTGTGCCTTCCAAATTCGGCCGCGCATAATAGGACAGGGTCCGTTGCGCGTCCTCATCAAGATTTGGCTCGTTAAGATTAGGAGGATTAAGATTATGATTCATATTCCCTGTGTTAGTGTCCCCAGTCGACTCTTCGGATTCTATTTGATTTCCCTGATCACGAGAACGGCAGTGCCTCAAAAGGGTTCACTCGATCTCCGGATCAAAAGGAATAATCGAAGTGCTACCTCGGGTCATACACTAAAAAGAGAAGAAAGGAAGAAGAAAAACTAAAATTTTTTTTCTTTTTGAAATTTAGAAAAAGCAAAATAAAATAAAAAGAAGCATGATAAAATTAATAGCTATCCTCTTTTCAAAATATCTACGCAAAGTCCCCGGCAACGGCGCCAAAAACTTGATATCGATTTTTGCGGTTTTGAAATTTAGTGAAGGTTTGAGAATTTTCTCCAATCTATATCCGATAAAGGCAAGTATACCTTATCGTCTATAGTATAGGATATTAAGAAATACCAAGGTCGTATTCCACAGGGCACATTGATTACTTCTACTTTGAGGAAAGTCGCTATTATCTTATCTAATGATATTTTGGGGTTTTGGTTACTTAGCTAGAAAAAGAGAAATTGCAAGCTAAATTAAGGGTTTAGATGATGATAAAAGAGGCTAGTACTCAATCAAAAGTCACCTTGTAGTGAGAATAGACAAGTGAAAAGAGAATAAATCTAATTCTGTTTAAATTGAACTACTTGACCGTGGAGGTTCCCGAAGCTCGAACATGCCTCTCTCGAGGTTAATGCCCAACTAAGATTAGGAAAAATCAACCGGACTCTCGTCCTATAATCGATTACCTAAAACTTGCTTTACGAAGTGAACCCCGCTATTGGATTTGACTCCAATCCGGGAGATTTACGTCATCCTCTCTCGAGGGGTGCGTGCAGCTCTCTTTAGCCTTGAGTGATCGATTCATACCCTGAGCCTCTCGACTAATTAAGTATGAAAACATAAGCAAAAACCATACATCGATAATATGGCCTCACTAATTAAAAATCAAGGGTAATTCAAGCGTTTATAAAAACGGAAAAAGAAAACTTTAGAAAATCATAACTTGTCCATCTCATCCTCGGATCATTTTGATCGAGTACTAATGAGGATTAGATAATCATGGTGGAGGGGGAAGAGAAAGAAAAATGAAATTCCATAATAAGAAAAATTAGCTAAGGAAGGGGAAGACAAATAAAGAGAGCAAACTAATTTTTATTTAAATGAAAACTATTACAAACCTTAAGAAAGGAGATTGCAAGCTAGAAGAAATAAAGTTACAAACTTAAACTAGGCTATTGCATTGAAAGAAAGCTAGTACATTGCATGAGAAAAAGAAGAGAACATGAAAGGAAAGAAACATGAACATGAACATGAAAGTGAAAAATACTCAGGATTGGCTCCAGCAGCACCTCCCCCACTCCAAAATTCTCAACCCTGGACTCAAGGAGAACCTCTGAATTTATAGGTAAAAATTTTAGATTACACGCCCTCGGTCACGGGCGTGACCAAGGGCGTGACTACACTATTCACATTGGATCCGACAGCGGCGTGGGCTTTCTGGATGGCGCGACGAAAAGTGACATGTCACGGGCGTGACATGTCGGGTCACGGCCGTGACTTTGGACGGCTGCATTAAATGCGGCGTGGGCTGGAATTTGGCGCGGCGGCGAAGCAGAGATCACGCAGGCAAGTCACGGTCGTGACATGTGGGTCACGGGCGTGACTCAAGTTGACTTCTCGACTGCAGCTCCACGTCTCGACGGCGGCTCTACGTGGAAGATTCTAAGATTACACGCCCCCGGTCACGGACATGACTTTGGGTCACGGGCGTGACCTGGGGCGTGACTTGGTGTGGACTGGTTCAAACAGCGTGGCATCAATTCTGGACTGATCTTCAGGTTACACGCCCTTGGTCACGGGCGTGACCGAGGGCGTGACATGCTATTTTTCCCGATTTGTCCCAAAATTCTGCAAATATTGAAATTAAGCTAAGCTAGAATCAAAATTACAAAAAGAACTACTTATAACCTAAAATTGACATAAAAAGGAAAATTCATATTAAATATTTACAAAATTTTCTATTAAAAAGTTATAAAAATACTACTTATCAAGTTGCCACGGATTAAAGATTCTCGCGCGCAAAATATTACTTAATATGGGATAGCGCCAGCGGTAGCAATAGCGCAGGCGCTAGCACTGAAGCTATAAAAAGGACTCCTCTCCTCTCGTTTCCAACACACATCAGAGAGATATCATAGAGAGATAGAGTGCCAGAATTCCAGAGGCTATCTTGGCCGAAAGTTGAAGTCCTACCAAAGTTCTGCAAACTTCTGAAGGAGAATCTGATCACGCCAGATCCAAACGAAGTCCGCCTCTACAACGCTTATTCTACTGCGGATCTTCGCCTCCGTCTTCAGAAGGGAGTTTTTACTTATTTTCATTTCACATCTTTTCTTATAATCGTGTAGTAAATTCGCCTCGTGTTGGCGACTAGGTCTGGGTAGGACTTAGGGGGAAAATCGCCTTGTGTTGGCGACTAGATCTAGGCTAGGTCTAGGGGGTGCTCGAGGCCACATCCGGGGAAGGGTTGGCTAGAGAGGCTTGAGGCCGAATCCGGGGAGGATAGGCTAGGGCCACCGGTTCGTGGGGATGCGAGTCGGGATAGAAAACAAAAAGAGTTTACTATTCATCGCCACCGATTTCTAGCGTCATAGAAGTCAACCTTTGTAAAACCGTATTCAATATTAATAAAGCATGTCTCTACTTTATTTCAATTGTTTTACTTGACTTTCTATTCTCTTAATCTTGCATTATTCCAAAGTTTTAGAAATATCACTAAAGTTTTTGAAAACCCTTATTCACCCCCCCCTCTAAGGGCGCCTACCGATCCAACAGCGACCTCCTCGACAATGAGCTCCTGCGCTTCGGCAGAAAGAAGTCCAGCTCCCTTTAGGGTACTAAAAATATGCCTCGTCGCCTGGATTGCATCGTCCTACAGTGACTCCTCCTCCACACACTTCAGGTTCCTCAAGGTCCTAGGGCTGCGAGGACTAGGAGGAAGGGTGGCCCAGACAAGCTCCTGGTTCTGAGCCTTCGGCACGGCGACCTCAGTCTCGAGCTCTATTTTGCGGGCGAGGAGCTGGCTCGTAGTCTCAGGGTCCTGCAAAAGGAGAGCGGGTTAAGAAAGAATGTTGCAAAAGGTAGTAAGCGAGTTCTCGGTAAACATAACATCCCATCTTTGAGACTCTCAAGGAGGCCCTCGTAGACCACTAGTTTTCCATTCATGTTGGCGATCTCCTCAGTCTCCTCATTTAGCTGGTGCTTCAGCTCCTCAGAGTTCCTCTCCGACTGAAGGCAGCGGCGGCTAGCCATGTGGGCAAGTTCTAGCCCGCAAAGCTAAGCTCGTTCGCTCTCGTACGCGAGCGCTCGAGAGGTGAGGGCGTGGAAGTCCACAGCATCCTCCCGACCATAGAGACCAAAGGACAAGGCGAAGGCCTCTCTCCGATGGTCTCCTGCTCCACCCAGAAGGGGAGAATGGTGGAGACCGAAACCCTATTGGATTCTAAGTCCCAATCCAAAAAGGGCTCGCCGACCACGTCTCAATGTCAATTACCGAGACAGAATTTTTGGTGACTCACCGGTGCGGATATGGTTGGCTCGCCAATGACCACTTCGGTGACCACCCCAACTCCCTTGTCGGCGGGCGGGTCTGCTGGGGGATCAGCACCAGCCAGTCTTTCGACGGGCCCTTTCCCCTTGGCGAGGGTCGAGGGTTATTTCTACTTTGGCGGCGGAGGCAGAAGGGACGACCCGTGGCTCGCCGTTTCTTGGAGGCAGAGGAGGTGTTGGGGATCTCATGGAAGGCATCAGCAATGGCAGAAGCAAGCGGAGGCCTGGGGTGATAGTCGTGGCCTTCATATAAGGGGGGTGGCGTGGAAGATCTCACTCCCCAGCGAATGACAAAGGGAAGGTTAGAAAAAATAATGAGGGTGTAATACGAGACAGGAAGCGAACACGAGTCATACCTGCCCCGGGCGGCATGGGGAGTAGCGAGTCCACATTTCTTCGAAGGAAGGCAACCTCGAAGTGGGTGGACATGCATTTGAAGAGGCCGGCCTCATGGCCGTCGAGCGTTGGGGGATGGTAGGTGGGCTCGTCCAGCTGGACGGGCGAGAAGGGGATGTTACCAAAGGGCCCCTTGACGAACACAAACTTTTGCGTCCAGTAGTGGCTCTTGTTCACCTTCTCTTGAACCTTGGAGTGCTGGCTCGTGAAGAAGGCAGTTCTATCCTTGTTCGCATGGAAAGAGAACAACTTGCAGAAGACCGGCAAGCTGAACTCGATCCAATCTTCTCGCAAGTAGCACGTGAACCCCACCATGACTGCGATTGAGTTAGGGGTCATCTGGCCCGGTATCACGCTGTAGTACTTCAACAGCTAGAGGATTCGCGAAAAGCAATTTGAAAGAAATCCTAGGCAAATGCGAGAAAGGAAAACGGGGAGAAAGCAAGTACCTGGCTGATCTCCGGCCAGAGAGGGAGTCGCAGGTCCACAACGAAGTGGGCCACAAAGATGGCAAGCTCATCTGTATGGAGGTCATTGATGTTCTCGGTCGTCATTGGGCGGCAAGAAAAGAATGCTGGCGAGACATAGTTCGCCACAACAGAATAGTACTCGCTCTCTCTAAGCGAGCGGGTGAAGAACGAGTGGTCGCAAAATGTGAACGCGCATTGTCCCAGCCTTCTATATCACTGTCACCACCCATGGATGTTAAGAAGGAAGCGAGTGTGAGCACGAGAAAGAGTGTTCGAGAGAACGAAGACAACAGAGGTCGAGAAAATTGAATGCGGTGTTTTACTATTGGTGGCGGGGCCTACTTATAAGAAACTAAAGGGGGGGGGGAATCGAGGTGTCAAGGGTGCGGATTGCCAAATCCCAGCGTAATATGCCTCATAATTTGAACCCACCCACTCCCTGAGAACTCATGATGATACAGCAAGGACGGGCCACTGTCAGGTGAAGCGAGTCCTAAGAAAGCCGCGAGAGAAAGGAATTGAATGAAAGAATTAGCAAGTACAATAGACAGCAATAACATAAAGCGGGTAATGATTGAAAAAGAAAATCCCGGGAGTATTCAGGAAGTATCAAGTAAACAACATCATTCGCGGATTGTCAAGAAGAAAATAATAACAATATTAAATAAGACATTATTATTTTCTTAGTTCGCCAGGCGAGTGTGGGCCACCTCCATCGGCCTCATCCCCGCACACCCGAGCTTGGCGGTATGCACGGATAGTGATACTCGTGGACCGTGCAGAGCTCACGCTGCAGCAAGCAGACTTGGTCCTCCGCCCGCGAGAGGTGCACCCCGGGAGAAGTGGCCTCATGGCGGACTTCAGCCTGCAGTTCGGAGAGGACTCTTGCTAGCTCATCATCAATCACGGTGAACCGCTCCTCGGAGGCCTCTCTGCTTCTCGAGCCTGGTTGTACAGGTCTCGCAGCATGTATCCATACTTCTCGAGCACCTCGGTGACTCACCGCTTCATCACTTTAGGGTCTCGGGGATCGTCGAAAAAGTAAACGATCTTGTTTGACGAAGGCAGGGCGACATATCCTCCTCTCCAAGCTCCAGCTCGGCGGAGGAATCTTGGACACCTGCGAGAAGAAAATTAGCGAATAGAGCGAGAAGCAATCTGTTGATTATAACCGACCAACCTGACGGGGTCACGATAGCTTTACCAGGTCATTGGTGGGAGGAACTCGGTTGCCCCTGGAAGGCCTCGGTGTATTTCAGCATGACGGTCTTCCCCAGGCTCAAGACGTGGGTGACATTGCTCGTAACCCGGACATCGGCAGGAAGTGAGCTGTCGGGGCTTCGAAGGCCAAGAAGGTTGAATCCCGAGATGGAGATGGGCGAGCCCGGTGGAGGCTGCGAACCCAGTGGGAGTAGCTGATGCGTCCGATTTATATACAAGTTTTCGGACTCATCTGGGCTAGTTTTCTCTCACTTGCACTTCACTTTCTACACATTATTGCTTATATTGCATTGATACATTGGACTACACAAAGTGCACCTTTTTTTGGCCCATTGTGGTATAGTTTGTCCTTCCCTTTCATTTTGCTATTTTTATAGTCTTATTTATTCATGTGAATGCTTGGGATGTTGTCTCTGCTAGTGGCCTGGACTGTTTTCCTACAGGTACAGGGGTTGTGAAGACGCTCGGAGTTGATTTGGGCATTTTTAGCCTAAATGGCCACTGGTCGTGCGTTTTTGTTCGCGCACGACCACTGGTCGTGTGCATTCCTCCATTTTTCACCCGAGCGGTTCGCACGATCACTGGATTCCTTCTCGCATGACCACTGGTCGTGCGCCACTGCCCGTGCACTATTTTGGCATTCCATATTCTGTTATAGGTTGTCCACGCACGATCAATGGCATTTATTAACGCACGACCACTGGTCGTGCGCCACTGATCGTGCGTGGTGTTCGATTCTGCGCCTATAAAATGTAGGATCCACGAATTTAGGGCAGACCGAATCATTTTGGAGCATCATTTCTTTAGCACCAGCCCACCATTTTTGTCGCTCCATCGCGGCCCACCTTTGGGAGGAGCTCCGGCCTCTATTCTCTTATAAATCTAAATCCAGAGCATCCTCTTGGCCTCCTCCATTGTTCATGCACCTCCAAATCTCCATTTTGAGAGATTTCTTGCTGTATATATGAAGTTCTCCGGTGAGGTTGGAATCGAAGATGATTGATGGAGAAGACGAGTACATTAAAAGAAGGTGACAACTCTTCTTGACCCCGGACGGTAGTTGGAGTCCGAGCTCGGACAAGGATTAACAACCCTAGATTTCAGTCGTGAACCTCCGATGAGTCTCCGCCCCTTTGGTTGTAATCTCACCCCCTTAATATTATAGTACAGTTTTCCTTTATCATTTGTGTGTATGAATAATGTGTGCTAAACCTTGTTATGCTATTTAGTATATTTCATGTCTATGTGTAATCTTTGTGGTTTATGCAAGTGAGGAGCTCCCCCATTCCATCCTCCACTTCACCATCACCCTCCATTCCATTACGCTAGCCTACTCGCCCATTCCGCAAGCCTACTCTTCCATTACGCTTGACTACTCTTCCATTACGTGAGCCTACTCTTCCATCCGCCAAGCTAAGCGGTGCTAACGTCCCATATTATCCACCTCGACTCTGCCGGTGCGAGCCATTCCATCTGCAAGCCTACTCTTCCATCGGCGTAGTGAAACAGTGCATAGCGGCCCGTGTAATCCATCCGCCTAGCTAAGAGGTGCTAACGACCCTGAAACCTTTCCACAGTTACACTCACCTCATCCGCTTGCCTTCTCATCCATCCGCCTAGCGAAGTAGTGCATAGCGGCCTGCATTGTTTCCATCCGCCCGGTGAAGCAGCGCATAGTAGCCTGCATAGCAGTAGCGTAGTTTCTTTTCTTTTATTTTCCATGAACCAAATCACCCTACACGTTCCACCCGACCTAAAGGACTTCGATCTCAAGTCCTTCCTCGAAAGTAAACTCCACCTTATTGTGTTCCTTTGAGATTGATACTTGGGAATTACTCCCATATTATATTAACGATCGGTACACTGCCGTTTCGTGCCGCAGTCTCGCTCCCGCCTATAGCGGTGAGCTAGTTCTGAGCATCAAGTTTTTGGCGCTGTTGCCGGGGAACACAATCGTGTGAGTTGCTTGAGAGAGCGTCAAGAGAAAGAAGTTCTTACATTTGTATATTGCATCGTTTGTATTTTTCTATTTTTCTTGTATTTATTTTAGTTAGCCCTTTTTGATTTTATTTAATCCTTTTCTATTTCAAAATTTACAATGTAGGGTTCTCATTTTAGTTGATTGTGGGTAGTTAATTCTTGCAAAGATTATATTTATTTGGTGAATCACCCCGCAACAATATGTATGCATACTTGCAATGTAGATGGTGTGGGGCATCCAATCATCGCAGTGAACAATGTCATATGGGAAACTGTCGCTATGATTCTTACGACTCTGCTTATTGATGAGTCCCAATTATATACTTTATGGACTCATCTAGGCCGATTTTCTAGTCTTTGCACTTCACTTTAGACATGTTTTCATTCCTATTTAATACTCCATGCTAAGTGCACTTCTAGGCCCGTTTTGATGTTAATTCTTGTTCATCTTCGTTACTAGTTTTCATGCAGTGTTAAGTGCCACCTTCAGTGGCTAGACTGGTGTTGTATGCTGGAACAGGAGTCGTGCAGGTGTTCCCGGTATAATTCTGTACAGGAACACTGCGCACGATCACTGGCTCTATCGTGCACAACCACTGGTCGTGCGCCACTGATCGTGCGCACTTAACGCACATTTTATGTGTTCTGTTTGGCTTATCGCACGACCATTGATGATAGTGCGCACGACCACTGGTCGTGCGCCACTGGTCGTGAGAACATGTATTTTATAAATTTCTTTCATTTCAGGCTCCGCCCAGGCAACGCGCACGATCGCAGAACTCCAGTGCGCAAGACCACTGGTCGTGCGCTAATGACCGTGCGCAGTATTCAGTTCAGTGCCTATATATATCCTGTTCGCGAATTAGGGCGGGATCGAGCCGCCGGGAGCGCGATTGGCAGTCCGTACGCGGGCGATTTCCATCCCGGGACACCTCCACTTCATCTCCTACGCAAGGGGACGTCCTCTCCAACCATTCCAAGCATTTCTCCATTGTCCGGGAGCATTTTCCACCATCCGCAAGCCCTCAAGCAGCTGTTTTCCACTCCAGTCCGGTGAGAAGAAGAGGAATCCTGAGGTAGAAGATGATGGAACCACGTAGAGAGATCGTGACAGTTTCTCTACACCGGAAGCACAGTCCGCCCGAGTCCGGAGGTAGCTTGACAAACTACCATTCCGGCCGTGAACGGCCGCTAGTCTTCATCCATTGGTTATCTCTTTCCTCTCTCTTTCGTTGTAATCTTTGAATCTTTTAAACTTGAATATCATGATGTTTGGTTTAAATGAAATGAATGTTTCTTCTCTTTTCATCATTACTTGCTTGTGAATCGCGTCGCCTCCACTCATCCACTCACTCACTCACGCACTCAAGGTGTTTGATCCGCGTTAGCAAGAGCTAACGACGTTTGTGAAGAGGTGTTTGCGACCCTCACCTTCCCGCACTAGAGCACGCTCCATCCGCCTCACGAAGCACGGCATCGCGGCCGTTGCATCCATCTCGCCTTGCGAAGCGGTGCTTTCGACCCGCATTTCCTTCATTGTTGTTAAGAGTAGGAAAAACCCAACCAAAACCCACCTCTTTTTATGTGTTTGTTCACGCTTGTGTAACAATAGTCACACAACGCGATTCGTTCACCTAACCTGCATTCCTCAAGAGACCGACACTCGGGGATCATATTCCCAAAATTTATTACTTGCGCGACCGGTGCACTTGCCGAAATTATCGCATCAAGTTTTTGGCTCCGTTGCCGGGGTATGTTCAGGCGTGTAACGTCTTGAGTTGTGAGCTTTTGTTACAAGAGCAGTTGTTTTTTATTTCCTTTATTTTGTTTTCTTTTTGTTGTGACTGTGCATGCAGAGACAAGCCGCGGGGGAACTTGTACCCTTTGATCCAGAGATCGAACGGACCGCTCGAGCACGAAGGCGCGCAGCAGCCGTATAGGCTGCAATGGGTGACAACATAGACCCAAACAATGCTGACCCAAGAGTGCCCGATGTGGGGCAGCACCAACCTGGAGATGAGCAAGAGGTAGTGAAGCCTCGACCCAGAACGACGAGAGATTATACCACTCTAACAGCTGGGAGTATGTATCTGGGATTTGGTCCCAACATTATGAACAACCAGTTCGAGATCAAACCTGCGATCTTGAACATCATCCGGAACAATGCTCAGTTCTCCGGGATGACCAGTGAAGACCCGCACCTGCACCTGGCAGAGTTTTCCGATATCTGCGGAACTTTCCGCTACACTGGAATACCTGATGATACAGTTAAGCTGCGACTGTTCCCGTTCTCACTTCGCGACAAGGCCAAGGTGTGGCTCCATTCTATTCCTCCTTGGACCGCCGCGACTTGGGATGCTCTTGCATCCAAGTTCTTGGCCAAATTCCACCCCGTGGATAAAATTGTGAACCTGCGGCGGGAGATCGCCACCTTTCGCCAAGCTGACCAAGAGACCCTTGCCGAGGCGTGGGAGCGCCTTAATGATCTTCTCCGCCGCTGCCCGAACCACGAGCTCCAATCGTGGAATGTGGTAGAGACTTTTTACTTTGCAATCGAGCCCAACTACAGGGCAATGATCGATGCTGCTGCGGGTGGTACTCTAATAAATCACACTCCAGAGGAGGCCCTTCGGATTATGCGCGGCACCGCCTCCCACAGTACATTCTGGACTGCCGGGAGAAATACACCAAGGAACTCCCGCGGTCTCTTTGTGGTCGACTCACTTCCTCCTACACCCGCACCTGCTGCGGTCATTACGTGCGAAGGATGTGGAGGCGGCGGCCACCACGCGTACGAATGTTTAGGGAACAACGTATCAGGTGACTTCGCGCACTTATCCTTGAATGAATCTGTTAATTTTGTAGGAAATCAGTCAAAGGGGGTGCCATTTAATAATGCTTATCATCCGGGAGTGAGAAGTCACCCGAACTTCTCATGGAACCCAAACACGCATGGCCAATGATGGGCACCGGGGCAGCATCAAAACGATGCTTACGCCTCCGGGAGCCAACCAAGACCACCACACCCGGATTATAACCAAGGCCCCCCAGCCCAAAAAAAGAGTAATCTGGAGGAGATGATGGAAAAATTTATGCAAGCGGCTACCTCAAATATGGTGATCCAAACCGCATCCATGCGGAACTTGGAAACGCAGCTGGGCCAATTGGCCCAAGTGCTAACCGAGCGGTCGCATGGGACCCTTCCTAGCAACACTGAAAAGAACCCAATAGATCAAGGGAAGAGCCTCGGCGATGTGGTAGAGGCTGATCCAAGTGAGTTAGTGATTTCTTGTTCCATCAATAATATCGAAACAAAAGCTTTGTGCGATTCCGGCTCCTCCCGCAACGTCATTGCGTTGCAAGACGTTGCTAAATTGCAACTTGAGATGAACACGGAGGATCGGAAATCACTTATGCTTGCTAATGGGACCGTTATACAATCTGAGGGGGAAGTGAAAAATGTAGAAGTGATAGTTGAGGGGACGATTGTGGTTGCTGATTTTGAGGTGTTGGGACCCCAGGAAAATCACTCTATGCATATCTTGGGCGTGCCGTTCTTGAAAGAGAGCGGTGCCACCCTTGATTTCGCTACGGGGAGTGTCTTCCTACCCAATAAGGTGCCGCAGCCCACTTGACCCAAAGCTATAACTGGAACATCCACTCCTCCCCCTCTCTTTATTTTTGATGAATCTCTGAGTTGTGCAGGAAATGAAGAAGATAAAGAACCAATTGAAGGAGAAAAGGAGGAGCACCAGTCCAGTGAGGAAGAAGTAGATCTTCGGAGAGAATTTGATTCCGAGACGGAGGAAGATTGCATTTCGAAAAATATTGACTTGAATTTAGTTCGGGACACTGTCCCATTATCTTTTTGTTTTGATTCTTGTAATAAACAATTTAAGCGCTCCATCTCTTGGGCTGATCCGGTAGTCACCGCGACGCCGGAAGTGACGCCACCCACCACCAAGGTGGAAAAATCTGAAAACTTTCAACGTTGGCAGCCCCGACTGTAACTAAACTTAAACAGGAGAAACTTCGGCACGACGCTCGCGCTGCCGCTCTCCGTGGCAAGAGGGCGGAGGTTAGGGGAACACTGGGTGACACCAGTGTTGGCCCTAAAGCTTTCACCTCCCGCCTACGAGCTACGGGAGACGCACACCATAAGAGCGCCTATAGCTGATTTGTGTTGTCTGAATTTGTGAAACTGCTTCTGTGAACTTCTCCTTTAATTTCTGCACTCTTTAAACATTTATAATACAGGTATTTGGTCCAACTTAAGGACATAAAACAAAAGCGCTGCTGGGAGACAACCCAGATTTCCTGATTTTATTTTTATCTAACATGTTTAGTTCAGTTTTTATATTTGTTTTTGCTGTTTTTAGTTTTGTGCTTGCAGGTGTGTTGTGTTCTTTGGTGCGGATGCTGCGGATTTTGCACAAAATTAACGCCAATCTTCCGGTATGCTCAATTCTGAGCATTGGGTAACACTTCTCCCTCCTAGCTTTCAGTTTTGTGATGTAATGTGTAGATTAAGTCTGGGGGAGAGCATGTGTTATCCACTATGTGTACGAGTTGCACCACATGCTAGAAGTGCTTATATTTTTCAGTACCATCATCATTATTCCACGCTTCTTGCACCACTTCACCCACATGAGTGCGCGCTTTCCTATTTGTGTTGTTTCCAAATAAACTATTTTGGTTAGGAATGTGAATTGGGGCGTTAGCTTAGGAACTACTATTTGGAGTGCGATGTTGACTCGAGCAGTGTTCTAGTCGCACCCGCATGCTGCAGTAGAATTTGAGTAGAACTAGATTGTGTCTATGCATCTAATTTATGTTTAGTATTTTTGCGTAAATTTAGATTTGTTATACTCAAATGGTGAATGTGAACGAAATTGATGATAACCCGGTATTGTGTGTGTACAAGCACTAGTCGTGTGTTGCTCGAGTCGGGAGGAAGGTTTACCTTTCTCGTGGGCTAAGAACTTGCCCCAAGCGTTCTCTCGAAGCATGGGAGAGAGCGACTCTTTGAGTTAAATATGATATAGGCCACCTTTTGGCTAGTTTGAGCCTTAGCTTTCCGTGTCCTATTCGCTCACCTTTGCAAGCCAACATTTGTGCCTACCACTTCCTTGTTACAGCTCCTCCTCCATTCACCAAGGCCTGAAGCTTTGCCCACTTTCGCAACCAAATAGATGTTTATCTGCACTCATGTTCTTGATTTGGTGTGATTTTTGGAATCTTTGTGATGTGATGAAGAAATAAATTTTATTTTGCTGAATTTGAACCAACCGGAGGATAAGTAAAAGAAGAAAAGTATGTTGTTAAAAGAAAAAAAAATCTGAAAAAGAAATATGTCGTAAAGAAATCCTTCCGAGCTAAATAGAAAATCTGTTGGTAATTGTGAAGTAGGCCGTGTGCACACCTAGTTTTCATGATAAGTCTGGGGGTGTGTCACACGAGCATTGTTTTTGGTTTTGTGTGGTGCAGCGTTCCGTTAGCTCAATTTGGTTGCGTAGCCTTCATTTTTATCCTTGAATATCACACCGCAACCTAAGCCCAATATAATCCTAAAAGCCCTATTGATTTGACTTGTGAGTTTGCTAACGCCATGGAGAGAGTGTGACCGGGCGAGCGTGTAACACCCCAAAAATCGTAGTTCAGCGAGGTAGGCGGAGTGGTAATGCTGCGCTCGGGATAGGCTAAAAATTCCACAACAGTTCTATGCGCACGACCATTGGCCTCTTCGCGCACGACCAGTGATCGTGCGCTAGTGATCATGCGTATCTCGCAAGGAATCGGAGTTCTGTCTCGGCTTATCGCACGACCATTCTCCTCTTTGCGCACGACCAGTGATCGTGCGCCTGTGATCGTGCGCCCTGTTTATTTCTGTTCCGCGAAATCGTGCGGGGATGACGATCCGACCGATCAAATTATTCGAGATTTGATCCAGCGGCTGAGATGTTTCGCTGGGGGGCTTTAGGGCTTGGATGAGGGGTTAATCCCTCATATTTTCAAGCCTTTTCTCTATCTCTTAGGTTGGAGAAAGGAGAAGGGGCAAGGAGGAAGAAGAGGGGAGATCCGCCATTGTTGGAGCTTCGGAGCTCCGATCGCCGATCCGAGACCGGCAACGCGTAGAGGGCGTCAAGGCGCTTATTCTCCACCGTTGGTTTGCAAACTTCTCATTGCTAGGAGCAGATCTCAAAAGGTAACGACATTTCTCCTCCCGATCTTTAGGATGCGTGCTTGGCATTCCTTTATTTTTCTGCATTTTGGCACCGGATCCGTCGAGTGAGAGGGATCCGGGTCGCCTTGGTTCAAAAGGAACCATCGGGTTGATTGAGTCCGTCCCCGACATGAGTTGCACTAGAGATCTGCTCCGTTAGCGGATTAGGCATTGTGGGTGAAGCCGGATTTGTGGCCGTTGGTCCGATTCGGTGATGTTGATTTACGCACATTTTAGGGGTTTTGTTAGAACTCCGATTACGGTGAACTCGTCGTTGTGATGCCCTTGTAGCTTCGTGTGGTAACGAACGTTGGGTTTAGGGCGGAGAAATAATGTGCGGAATATGGGGCTTGTGATGCCTAGTGTTGTCCGAAGGCGTGATTGGTCTTTGTGGTCGGCTGGCTATCCCGTGAAGACTGAGATTCACGTGTGGAGAGTGTCCCGACAAGATTAGTCCCTTCGATTGTTGACTGACGAGAATGTCTGTGCTACGGATGAGTCCGTTGACGGTCGCCAGGCGAGGCAATCGGTGGACGTTGTCCCGAGAGTAAGTCCAGGGCCTTGGGACGTTTTGATTAGCCAGAATTCTTAGTATCGGTCTTAGTGTGTTGTTGACGGCCCGAGCGTGTGAGCTGTTAGACAAGCCCGATGGCGTGGTGAGCCAGGCGTGGTGGGTCTCAGCGAGAGCTCTTGGCCTTGGGTTATGATGCCCTTGCGGGGAAACGGTAAGTACCCTTGTGTTTGTGATGTGATGATGATGTATGATGATGTGATAGATTCATACGCTTTAGGGTGCCTTGGGTGAAACTCGGGTTTGCATTCATTCTGCACTGATAGGCCCCTTTTTATTATCTGCTCAACATAGAAACGTGGATGTTGTATGTGACACTCATACCTGTTTTTATGCTGTTTTCCGTTTATGTACATTTGCATACGAAGTGCTGACTTGCAGTGTGAAGTAGTTCCCCACGGTCCGCTAGGACGGCCGGGAGGAGGGATGTTGTTACACCGTTTGTGGTCAGCCATAGCTGACCCTCGTTTACCGCTCTTTGTGATTTGGTTGCAGGGCAAGAATCGCAGGCTGGACCCAGCGCGCCGGCCAAAAAGGCCTAAAGCCTCATGAAGTGTTTACCTTGTCTTCATGCACTTCTTTTATTACTTTTGTTGTAACCGGCTTGCATGCCGAGGTAGTTTAGGTAAAACTATTATCTGTCCCCTTTTGTTGGGACGTCCTTTTGTGTTGAATGTTTGGTGATTTGGACTGTGGTTTGTATGGCCTTAAGGCCAGTTGGACTCCTATGTAGTATGGACAATCTCTGTGTTTTTGTTTGTTTCCGCTGTGTTGTCTGAGTTTTGAGAATGGGTAGTCAATATCATCTTTTAATACTGAAGCTGTGGCGGTTATATGTAGTGGGGTCCCGGCCGGACCCATGTTATATGATCATTGCAGGGGAGGTGTAACACCTACCTCTGATACCAAATTGTAACACCTCCCCTGCAATGATCATATAACATGGGTCTGGCCGGGAAGCCACTACATATAACCGCCACAGCTTCAGTATTTTGAAATCCCACCACCGGAAACCACGCCAAAAAAACCACCTCAAATTGAGGACTTCTCGAGAAATAGAAGGTTGAAATCTCGAGAAAAAGGCAGTCTCTCGAGATACGAAAGGTGATTTCTCGAGACATCAAAGGAATTCTCGAGACAAAGCAAGGGATTTCTCGAGACAAAGCAAGGGATTTCTCGAGACATGGAAAGGACTTCTCGAGACAAGACAGGCAATTTCTCGAGACATGGAAAGGATTTCTCGAGACAAGACAGGCAATTTCTCGAGTAAGCTAGAATCAGCAAGAAGAATGGAATTTATTCAGCTCACGGTTTTCTCCAAGGAAAACTAGATACTAGGGTAAGATTGAAGAGGAGAAAATCAAGGGGAGGTTCTAGATCATAAGTTACTACACCAAACACACAAAACTCTTTCTAATCAGCATGACAAGAGCTCAAAACGAGCAAACCAATCGTCAAAAGAATCAAGAGAGAAAGAGGAAGAAACCACTTGCCTTAACCTTGCAAAACTCGAGATCCTCCGCTCCGAAGGCTAAGGAAACACTCAAGCACGAAATCCTAGAACGATTCGAACCAAAAGGAAGAGTTAGGTCACCGCCAAATCTCCCAAAACTCCTCGAAACGAGAAAAAGCTTACCGCTAGAACGAAGATCTCGCCGAGAGCTTTCCAAATCTTCAATCCAATCACGATTCCGACCACTACAGCCCTAGAAACCGCCGTCCGGAAGCTATCCGACACTCCCCACTCGCCTCTCTCGCTCGGCGGCTACTTTTGAGCGAGGGAGAAGATGAAGAATAGGAGGAGATGTTTTAGGTATTTATGTGAAAACCTAATTTAATATTTAATTAATTAATTAATTCCCTTATTACTTAAACTGCGAGGGCGACCAGAACAACTCGGATTCCCACGAAATTCGCGCCTTAACTGGAAAACGGCGCTACGAATCCAACGGTGGAGTCAGAATTCAATTCCGACGAGCCAAACTCCGGATAAAGCCTTCCGAAGCTAAAATCTTGATATCCACTCAAAATCTTCACTTTAACTCGAAGCGACGCGAAATCTCGCACGCTTGACCTAAATCACAAGCTTTAACTAAGCTAAAACTCGAAACACCACCAGACGAGCTGACATAACGCCCTTACGCCAAAATTACGTCACAGAGGGTACGTAAAATAGTTAACGAAAATCAGGGGCGTTACACACAACGCGATTCGTTCACCTAACCTGCATTCCTCAAGAGACCGACACTCGGGGATCATATTCCCAAACTTTATTACTTGCGCGACCGGTGCACTTGCCGAAATTATCGCATCACTTATGAGGAATTAATATCATATAGTTCCACATACGATTGGCCTGATTATCATAACCACGTGCCTCCACCACTAACACCAACCACATATAGTATCCCACCTCTTTCGAGGTCAAGGATTGATCGTAAGTGTTTGTTTTGTCGGAGCACGAATCACGCTCTGAAGGATTGCGTCGCGTTCCAATGCCAGATGGAGGAGGATGATGAACCAGATATTCGTATTGTGCCATCCTCTTCCCATTCGTATGCTCCTTCAATTTCTGATGAGTTTCTCGCAGTACCCGCCTTTCTTTGTGGGGTCGCTGCAGATATACCCATCAGAATACCTTCTGATTCATACCCGGACAATGTGGAATTGTCTCATATTGTACATTCTTCACATTTTTATGATTCACATGTGGAGGAACCAGCTTAGATATTCTCTGAATCCATTGTTCCTCCACCTCCTTTGCATGATTTTTCTACACCAATTTTAGATGATCCTGTCAAAGTTATTGAGCAGGGTGATGATTCGGAGCCTAAGGTTGCTCCAAAGTGGGATGATGATGTTGTTCTCTCTGATGGGGAGAACAACTACTTTGAGAACAATGGTGATCCAAGGTGGGATAATGAGGATACTGTTGTTTATTGGGTGTCAACTTATCACCTAGAGGGGGGCGGGGGTGAATAGGTTTTTCAAATTATAATATCCCCTTTTAGGTGTTCTTGATTTCTGGTTAATAGATCTATATAGAAGAAAGCACAACACAGAAAAGCACACAAAGATGTATAGAGGTTCCTCAAGACCCGGTGTCTTGAGTAGTCCTCTTTCCCTCTGCGCCTACCTAGCAGTGTGCTATGCACGACAAAGTCTGCCAAAATCTTCAGGCCCTCAAGCCTTACACCACGGTCCCGCAAGTCCTACAGCCTAGGCCCGCAAGCCCCTACTACACCTGAGCCCGTAAGCTCGACACTCAGGCCCTCAAGCCCTACATAACACAGACCCGCAAGTCCTGTGCCTATAGCCTAGGCCCACAAGCACCTACATTGCTCGAGCCCTCAAGCTCGATAAGATTGGACCCGCAAGTCCACTGCCCTGGCCCTCAAGCCTCACAGCTCTCCAACACACAAGCTAGACGGTGTCGGACCCGCAAGTCCACTGCCCTGGCCCTCAAGTCTCACAGCTCTCCAACCCTCAAGGTAGACAAATAGGCCAACAAGCCTTACAAGAAATTACAGTGAAAAAGACTGCTTCTTCTGCCGGATGAAGATCGGCAACATTAGCCTGATGGAGATCGGCTTCTTATGATTGAAGAAGATGTTTCTGATTTAGATCTTGAACGCATAGTTCTTCTTCAATCTTCTCTTAGCCTGATGAGGAATGGCTTCTTTTTAGTCGATGGAGATGACTGATTCTTCAGAGAACACTTGACGCTTGTTCTCTACTTGACCTTCTTCTTCTCTGCTGAAAAAACTATTCTATTGAAGTGTAGCGGCGGGATTCTTTTTCGTTCTTTTTCTCTATTTCGAAGACCTCTTTTCTAGGGCATCATTGTTCCCTTTTATAGGACAGATGAGCCGCATAACGGTCACATGTGATTTCCTTTAATGTCAGACGCCCATTCCTTAAAAGCACGGGCTGATTGGATAATCAAGCGGCGACATTAAATGCTGACAACGCATCCGCAACATTTGAATCTGTCTCGACGATATTTCCATTATTACTATGACATGGATGATATCTCGACGACAGGAGTTTGTCGATGCTTTGAACTTGGTATACTTTCAATTCTTCTTGCTTCGACCTCTGATGCTGGTATCTCGACGATACGGGACATTCTGGCACTTCTGCATATACGACGATATGCTATCTCTAACAGTGTCGTCGAGATCTTCTTTCTTGCAGACTGTCGTTGTAATCATGTTGTTCTCTCGACGACATGAGTGATAACATGTCGACAGAACATACTTTAGCAACTGCTTGTCTTCAACTGTCCTTCTTCAGTCTTCTTGACGACATGCCTTCTTTATGACGATGTTCACCGCCATCAGTCATACTTAGCCTTTTCAGCGACAAGGATTCTTCACAATGATGTCTGTTCTTCTTTGACTTTCTCGACGATACAGTTCTTTATCAACGATCTCTTCGACACTGATCTTCTCTTTATCTTTTCAATGACAAGGCTTCTTCATCCTGCGTTCGACGATCTTCCTTCTGCGTTCGACGATCTTCCTTCTGTGTTCGACGAACAGCATTCTGTGTTCGACGATCTTTCTTATGTGTTCGACGAACAACATTCTGCGTTCGACGATCTTTCTTCTGTGTTCGACGATCTTCCTTCTGTGTTAGACGAACAGCACTCTGCGTTCGACAATCTTTCTTCTGTGTTTGTCGATCTTCCTTCTGTGTTCGACGAATAGCATTCTGCGTTCAACGAACTCTTTCTTCTGTGTTCGACGATCTTCCTTCTGTGTTCGACGAACAACATTCTGCGTTCGACGAACTCGCCAAGTCTCACCGTTCGACTAACTCGCCAATTCTCAGCATTTTCTTCGCCCCAACATCATGACGACAAGCATACTTTGTCAACGACATCTCCTGTTCTTCTTGAAGATATAGTACTTACTAAAATAACTAAAGTACTTGACATATTGTCGATCTCTGCAAGCATGAACTAGATGGAACATTAAAATAACTTGCACTTATCATTGAGATGAGCACTTCTTCAAATCAGGAACATTGATGGGCACTGTTCCCAATAATCTTCCCCTATTTGAAGAAGTCATAACCCACACAATGATAACTGTCACTCAAATAAAAGGTTTAAAATTTTAAGCAAACAAGCATATGATGATGACACTGCAACTATAGTTGAGTGAACACAGAATTTGACAACTATTACTTCAATTATAAATAGTGCCAAATGTTTTCAAAGGTTTTGACATTTCTACATTTATCCCCTAAATATTTAGCCATCTATATTTCTGGTGCCCTCATAGCAGCTTCACGCTTTGCTTTCTTGGCACTGGCTTCCTGTTCCTTTTCAGCTTATCTGATGAAGTACTCAAACGGTTTAGGATGATACTTTAGTGGTTCAGGAGTGTTTGCTGGAATTATTCCAGCTTGCTTATCCCTTTTGTATTCTCTCCTTAGTTCTTCTTGATCTTCATGCTTAGCCCATTCTTGAGGACTGTACACTTTGTACCCCTCACCTTTATTAGCTTTCACTTTCTCCCATGCTTTTAGAATAATGGTCCTGGATATGGGACTCCATCTTTCATAGTCATCCTTTTTCTCCATTTCCTCCCTGTACTTTCTCTTTCTCATTTTTATTTCTTCATCCTCCCGTGATTCCTTTTCTTTACCCTTACCAGTATCAGGAATATCTGTATGTTGCTCTTTAGCAGGAGATTCATAAAATAGATGAGGTAGATTCATTGCTTCCCTGATGGTGTTTGTGGTCCAGATGGCATGATCACCACTAGCCTTTATCATAGATCTCTCCCTCTTTATGACTTCTTCAGATATCCCCCTTTGGAGATTCTCCTCAGAGGCCAATATCATGTTTTTGAGCATGTGGATACCTGCTTCCAAGTGATTCTTGGTCTCAAGCAGATGAATGTCTAGATCTTTATTATGGTGATCTAGACTTTCTTGGAGATCAGTTTTGTGTTCAGCCATCTTCTTGGTGGATGCGATGTAGGCCTTTTCTATGCTGCTGGCAATCAATGTCTGATTAACCCCCAGGTTAGATATTCCCTTTTGGGTACGGGCAGTGTATTCTTGCAGAATTTTCACATCATTTCTTAGGCTTGCCATTTCAGCAGACAGTTCCCTTCTTAACTCATTGATAGCAGAGGTGACATAGCTTTCAATTTTTAATCATTGCTCTTCCAGGAGCATTTTTATCTGAGATAGTAGTGAGAGCTCCACTGGTCTATTCTCTGGATGTAAACTAGCTTCTTCTTGTTCCTCTCCTTCATCCCCTTCAATTATTGGAGATAGAGATTTTCTTATGGGTGAATGGTTTGGCTCATTTTCCTTTTCAGGACTTTGCTGATCTTTTCTAGTCTCATCAGCAGGGTTCTCTTGGTTGGCCTCTTGCATTGCTTGTTAAGAATGATCAGCATCCTCAGCCCCAAAGATCTTATTGATCACTTCTTCCACTTGAGCAGGGAGCTCACTGTTCTTCTCCCCTTCAGTTTCAGCATCCTCTTGCTCTGTTCCTGCTGTTACCATTGTCCCGGATCCCAGACTTAGAGCAGAGGTCTGGAGGGCTATTTTCCTTGTCTCCATAGGTACTTCAGAGTCAGGCGGAGGTGAGCTGTTGCCTGACTCACTTACTTCAGACGATCTTTCTCCCTTCCTCTTCATATCTTCTGCTGTCTTCAACTTCTTGGGAGGTTTAGTTAGAACTTTTCCCACCTTTCCAGTATTCTGATATCCATCCTTCTCATGTGATGGATTTTTACTCCATACTTTTTGTTAAAGCTTTCAGGGTAGGAAAGCAGAAAGTATAGTAATAGAATTCTTCCCAGATTTGGAGCTTGAAAGCTTTCTTGTATCCTCTTGAAAATTTGCTGACCCCAGTTGGTCTTTTTACTTAGGATTATCCTTGCCATTGTATTGAACATGAGCCTGGATATCCTGTCATGTGACCCTACCTTGCAGAGGAGGGATTTTCCCACAATGTATGCCAACAGCTTTCCTTGTTGATTTAAGCTTTTCCTTTCCAGAGATCCATAGGTCTTGCTTGAATGCCCGCACCATGTCAGAGCCTTGTCAAGGTCTTCCTGAGTAATCTTTTCGTCTTCCTCCCCCTTGGCAAAGGCTGGCAACTGAAGAGCCCTGTTCAATCTTTTGGGATTCACCTTGACCTTTATCCCGTTGATTACGCTCTTCACAGACGTTCCCTTCGAGCCACCCTTGGCATTTCAGTAGAACTCCAGCACTTCTCTTTTTAATATTACTGTCGGCTCAGAGAGGGCAAATTCCAGGCCGATGGCCTCGAGCAGCTTAATGGTGCTCTGGATTTCTTCTGATCCTTCTGAGAATCCATTCCTCAACACTTCACTTCCTTCGTATAGAGAATCTTCCTTCATTGGCGCCATCTTTTGCTTGATCCAGGAGGATTTCAGCACTGTCGACTCGTTCACTCTTAAAGGGCGTGGAGAACACGATGGCTTTTTAGGGCTAATGTAGAGAGGGTTTTAACTTTAAGACATTTGACCTTATTTATAGTGTCCGAGTTGGAAGTTGAAGTGTCATTTGTTAAATATCTGATTAACTCAAGTTTAGGTGTAATGATTGTTTAAGCACAGATTTATTTAAGAGTCTGCTGATGATTGGATATCGTCGTGATGCAGAGTCGATGTCGAGGGGTCATTTCGACGATACCAATCATCATTTCGACGACATGATTTTGGTTCACTCTTTTGTATGACCAGTGCAATGCTTTTAGCAGTGCCATACATATGTGCTCCTTGAATGATAGCTTTTACTTACTTCAGTGAAAACTACTTTTACAAAATGATAAAGATGAGGTTATGTATTGAGCATCAACATAGTTACCTTCACCTTGGCTTTTAAGTCTTCTTGAGCTACTAACTCCCCCTTGATGTGATGTCCACTTATCTTTACTTTTAGCTCCCCCTTGATCAGTTCACCTTTGCATGTGGTGAGTTTTTCTTATTCCAGAGTTGAGCCTGGAGCACTTATTGTCCATTAGCCTTGTTTGCTTTTTATTGGCTAAATGGACTACCCTGCAAAACAGATTTTAATATCCCTTAGGAACCCAAGGTGACTTGGGTCCTAGGTTCTTGTTAGCATAATAGGGAAATCTTCTACTCACCCCTACCCATCCAGGAGGTCTCACCTTTGCACTAGGCACACTGGGGTTGTGCCAACAGTCAATGGCAAAGTGTCCCACTTTGCCACAGTACCAACATTCATGGATGTTGTACCTTATATTCTAAATAGTTTTGAAGTGTGTTCAGTAGAGAAGCCCAGCAGCAGTCTTCCTATCTTTCTCAGCCAAGAGCTGACTAGCTGCTCTAGTATAATTATTTCTACTTGACTTTATCTATTTGTCAGCAACAAATGTCAGCTTGGTAGCCGACATTGTGTTGATGGCATCAGATATGATCAAGTGAGAATTGATTATACTGGGGCTACCAGTCTGCTTCTTATATGGAAGAGATTGGGAAGATGTTGCTCCTTTATCCTTGAAAGTGGGGGCTGGGACACCAAACACAAATGGTCCATGATGGGCCATTTGGATTTCCTCATGGGGAGCCTTTAATGCACTCATCCCCATGCCCTTTCTCTTTCCATAGTCAGAGACATTTCCATGACTAATGGAGCTTCCATTCATCCAGTGACCATGGACATTGTCCTAATCATACCTGTTAGAGGGAAATACTACCTTCTGAAAGGTGGTATGAGGCTCTGCTTTAGTTTTGCCCCTTTCTCCATTCCCAGCATCTATTGCCCCTTCATTGTAACCCAATCCCCTCCAATTTCCATAGGAGGAGAAGGTGTCAATGATGGGCAGTACAGTTTTGGGCTTAGAGAATTCAGCCACTAAGCTTCTTTCCTTAAGAAGGTCATTCTTAAGTTTCTTGATAAGTTCTTCCCTTTGGCTTCTTTCATCATAAAGCTCGTCTATGATTTTGTTGAGCTCACAGGAGTTGGTGCCCTCATTGGGGGACATACCCATTTCCTTATTCATCTCAGCCTTAATAGGTCTGAGTGATTCTACCTCCCTAGTTTGCTTCTTAATAAGCTTCTCACTCTTTCTCAGAGCTCCCAAGAGATCACCAAACTGTTCTATTAGATCAGCATGGTTCTTATTGTTGCATGATGAGCAGTCTTCTGCATCATCTTCAGGGGATGAACAATCATCTGATGCACTCTTAGTCTTCTTAATTGCAGCAGGTAGTAGAGGTGTGTGAGTGGTGCATACCTGATCATGATGTGATTCATCATGACTTTCTTTATCTGATAGAGCCATCAACCCATGAACCTCTTCATCTTCAGAATCACAGTCTGTGAGAGTCAAGGGTGCTCTTATTATTTCCCTGCTCCAGAGCATTCTTCATCATCTGATTCACTGTCTGAAGTAGTCAGTGATGCTCTGATGCATACCTCTTCATGAGGGGATTCTTCTTCAAAATCTTCCTCTGACCCTTCCATGAGGACTCCTAGGGAGTCCCACATGTCCTTTGCTGTTGTGCAATGACTCAGCTTTTGGTGTGTTGCCAGATCTATTGCACCAGCTAGAATACTTCTGGCTTCTTTGTCCAAGCTGGCTAGAAGAGTTTCATCTTTTATCATTGTCATGGAGGGTCCTTCTTGAACAATTAAAAACATTCTTGGATCCATTGACTCCATGTATATTTTAGCTCTTACTTTCCAAAAGAAAAAGTTCTCTCTAGAGCAAACAACTATTCTTGATTCCATAACCATGATATATGGACACCCACGGGTAGATCTGTTCAAGCTGTTGAGCTTTTCTTTGAACAACCTAGCTCTGATACCACTTGTTATTTATTGGGTGTCAACTTATCACCTAGAGGGGGGGGGGGGGTGAATAGGTTTTTCAAATTATAATATCCCCTTTTAGGTGTTCATGATTTCTGGTTAATAAATCTATATAGTAGAAAGCACAACACTGAAAAGCACACAAAGATGTATAGAGGTTCCTCAATACCAGGTGTCTTGAGTAGTCCTCTTTCCCTCTGCGCCTACCTAGCAGTGTGCTAGGCTCGGCAAACTCCGCCAAAAACTTCAGGCCCTCAAGCCTTACACCACGGACCCGAAAGTCCTACAGCCTAGGCCCGCAAACCCCTCCTACACCCGAGCCCGCAAGCTCGACACTCAGGCCCTCAAGCCCTACACAACACAGACCCGCAAGTCCTGTGCCTACATCCTAGGACCGCAAGCCCCTACTGTGCTCGAGCCCTCAAGCTCGACAAGATCGGACCCACAAGTCCACTGCCCTGGCCCTCAAGCCTCACAGCTCTCCAGCCCTCAAGCTAGACGGTGTCGGACCCGCAAGTCCACTGCCCTGGCCGTCAAGCCTCGCAGCTCTCCAGCTCTCAAGCTAGACAAATAGGTCCGCAAGTATTATAAGAAATTACAGTGAAAAAGACTGCTTCTTCTGCCAGATGAAGATCAGCAACTTTAGCCTGATGGAGATCGGCTTCTTATGATTGACGAAGATGTTTCTGATTTAGATCTTGAACGCACAGTTCTTCTTCAATCTATCTTAACCTGATGAGGAACGGCTTCTTTTCAGTCAATGGAGATGACTGATTCTTCAGAGAACACTTGATGTTTGTTCTCTACTTGATCTTCTTCTTCTCCGCTGAAAAAACTATTCTATTGAAGTGTAGCGGCGGGGTTCTTTTTCGTTCTTTTTCTCTATTTCGAAGATCTCTTTTCTAGGTCATCATTGTTCCCTTTTATAGGACAGGTGAGCCGCATAACGGTCACATGTGATGTGCTTTAATGTCAGACGCCCATTCCTTAAAAGCACGCGCTGATTGGACAATCAAGCTGCATCATTAAATGCTGACAGCGCGTCCGCAACATTTGAATCCGTGTCGATGATATTTCCATTATTGCTACGACATGGATGATATCTCGATGACAGGACTTTGTCGATGCTTTGAACTTGGTAGACTTTCAATTGTTCTTGCTTCTGCCTCTGATGCTGGTATCTCGACGATACGAGACATTCTGGCACTTCTGCATATACGACGATATGCAATCTCTGACTGTGTCATCGAGATCTTCTTTCTTGCAGACTATCGTTGTAATCATGTTCTTCTCACGACGACATGAGTGATAACATGTCAACAAAACATACTTTAGCAACTACTTGTCTTCAGCTGTCCTTCAGTCTTCTTGACGACATGCCTTCATTATGACGATGTTCACCGCCATCAGTCTTACTTAGCCTTTTCAGTGACAAGGCTTCTTCACAACGATGTCTGTTCTTCTTTGACTTTCTCGACGATACAGTTCTTTATCGACGATCTCTTCGACACTGATCTTCTCTTTGTCTTTTCAACGACAAGGCTTCTTCATCCTGCGTTCGACGATCTTCCTTCTGCGTTCGACGATCTTCCTTCTGTGTTCGACGAACAATATTCTTTCCTTCTGCGTTCGACGATCTTCCTTCTGTGTTCGACGAACAGCATTCTGCATTCGGCGATCTTTCTTTTGTGTTCGACGAATAGCATTCTGCGTTCGACGATCTTTCTTCTGTGTTCGACGATCTTCCTTCTGTGTTCGACGAACAACATTCTGCATTTGATGATCTTTCTTCTGTGTTTGAAGATCTTCCTACTGTGGTTGACGAACAACATTCTGCGTTTGACGAACTCTTTCTTCTGTGTTCGACGATCTTCCTTCTGTGTTCGATGAACAGCATTCTATGTTCAACGAACTCGCCAAGTCTCAGCGTTCGACTAACTCGCCAAGTCTCAGCGTTTGCTTTGCCCCAACATCATGACGATAAGCATACTTTGTCGACGACATCTCCTGTTCTTCTTGACGATATAGTACGTACTTAAATAACTAAAGTACTTGACATATTGTCGATCTCTACAAGCATGAACTAGATGGAACATTAAATACAACTTGCACTTATCATTAAGCTGAGCACTTCTTCAAATCAGGAACATTGCTGTGCATTGTTGCCAACAGATACTCTTTCTGTTGCGGAGGTTTGCACTTCTTCATGGGAAGAGGAGGTCCAACTCACCATCAAGGCCCTTGAGTTCACGGGCCCCTTTGTTATGATACTTACGATGATGGCAGTGATCTATCCTTGGATCCTGCAGGGAGTGAGACTGGGACCACTCCCCCGATTTTTGATTATTTAAGTCATTCTTCTCTTTTATTTCCTGACCCCACTTCTTCTGTGTCTGAGCCTATGTCGGTTGATTCTTCACAGGTATTTCAGGAGGACTTGGAGCATTATGCTCAAGTCAATGATGAGTGTATCCTCTCTTGTGAGGAGATTGATCCCTCCTCCATAGAGGATGCCTCATTCATTGCCTTCTCCTCCTGCCCCCTCCTTGATTACGTCACCTTGCTGGGCAAGGATGTTTTTGGTAATATTTGCGAGGAGTACTCCTCCTCTTCCTACTTTTTATTCCCTCTACCTGTGAAGAACAGGTATTATTTATATTTTGGTAGGGGCGTAATTGTTCTGTCGTCGTATCTGTACCCGCTACCGACACGTATATTAGAACAGTTACATGTTCAATTCCTTTTTCATACTCCCATTAGATAGAACACTTAAAGTTCTGAATAAGTCGTGTTGGGAAGACAATAACTCCAGTAGTTATCTTACTTTTCCTGCATCTTTATTTCATCTAGTTTAGTTTAGTTAGTTGTATTTCATTTTATTTTGTATATTTTCTTTTATTTTTGGCGGAGCTCACCCCTACAGGTATTCCTTCTGATGGAGGATGCAGTGGCCTTGTATTGGTTTACAAGCGTCTTCTAGAATGCTCACTAGATGAATATTGGGTACTCTCTTCCCTTAGCTTTATTTTTAATTTCATAGCCATATATTGTGTTGGGTTGTTTAGTTTAAGTCTGGGGGAGAGTCGTTTTATGTACCCACTCACGTGCACTATTGCATAGCATACTAGAAGCTTTTATTTAAGATATTTTATTCATTTTCTTTGCACACCACAACACCCACTTGAGCGTGTACTTAGTTGTTGGCGCGTCTTGAGTTGAACTCATTCTTTTGTGTGATTTGGGAAAGTCTAGGTGCCGACTTAAGATTATGTAATGGAGTAGAATGTTGACTCATGCAGTGCTCCTAGTCGAGTGCTCATGTCTTGCATAGAAATCCATTTAGGTTATATTTCTCTGTATACTTTTAGTTTTATATTGTTTCTATTAGTGTAAATGTTGTTTACTCTACTCATAATGGTGAATCTGGTGTGAATCAAATGGGATCGTAGGGATGTGTGTAGACAATCACTAGATTAGAATTGCTTAAGTCGGGAGGATGGATTTCCTTTCTCGGGGGCTAAGAACTTGCCCCAAGTGATTCTTGAAGCATTAACATAGGATAGTTCTGTGGTGCGAGTGTGATATAGGCCATCATTTTGGCCCGGTTGAGTCTGTGTATCGTTCCTATCTTCTACACTTGCTAGCCCTTTTGTGCCTATCCCTTCCTGTTGATTCATCTCCACCTTTGCCTCACAAAAGCCTAAAAGCCAAACCTAGTTGCACACCAAAATTCTAGCTAGAGTCTTTGATTATTTGCATTTTGGGGTGTTGATTGTGGTGATTATATAGTGATCATGTGGATGCGCCTATTTGAAAAATATGCTGAAATGAAAAAGAAAAGAAAAGAAAAGAAGAAAAGAAAAGTAAAAAAAAGAGGAAAAGACTTTATTATGAGGCTTGATTGAAAATCATTTGAGAATTGTGTTTTGGGAGTAGGCAGTGCACACACCCATGTTGCAATAGTTTAAGTATGGGGGTGTGGCGCACTTGCATTGTATTATGGCACTTGGGGTGGTTGTTTTGTGTGCTCATTTGGGTTATGTGCATGTAGCCTTTCTGTTTATCTTTGTTTACCTCACCATAACCCATGCCAAATTTAAAACCTAAAGTCCTACTGACTTGCACAGTGAACCAATCTAGTGCTGTAGAGAGAATGCAAATGGGTGAGTTTATGGTCACCGACACCGATGGATTTCGGTGGAGGTTATTCCGATCCCCGATATTTAGCAATGAGTGTCTGAGCGGTTAGTCAATTTTCTCCCAACACGTGACCGGATGATTCACAGTGATTCCCAATATGAGTACTAGTAATATATATTTACTTTATTTCAAATTTATAAACTGTTTGTAAAATTAGAATCATTTCTACTTTTTCTGTGCACATGAGCATGCGACTTCACATAATACTCTGTGTCATAGTGTTAGGACAGCTACTTTATTTTCCCCATCTGCATAGAGTTTGTTTGCTCGGGATGCACAAACAGGTAATTCTGGGGGTGTGATGAGTCTGATTTATATAGGGGTTTTCGGACTCATCTGGGCTAGTTTATATAAGTCCGATTTATATAGGGGATTTACATGAAGTGCACCTTTTTTTGGCACATTGTGGTATAGTTTGTCCTTCCCTTTCATTCCACTATTTTTAATGTCTTATTAATTCATGTGAATGCTTGGGATGTTGTCTCTGCTAGTGGCCTGGACTGTTTTCCTGCAGGTACAGGGGTTGTGCAGACGCTCGGAGTTGGTTTGGGCATTTTTAGCCTTAATGGCCACTGGTCGTGCGTTTTTGTTCGTGCACGATCAGGTGCATGACCACTGGTCGTGCACATTCCTCCATTTTTCACCTATGCGGTTCGCACGATCACTGGATTCCTTCACACATAACAACTAGCCGTGCGCCACTGGCTGTGTGCTATTTTGGCATTCCATAGTCTGCTACAGGTTGTTCGCGCATGATCAGTGGCATTTCTTCGCGCATGACTGATGCAATTTTGGCAAGTGCACTGGTTGCTGTGAAGTAATAATGGGAATAGCTTCCCCGAATGTCGATCTCTTGAGGAATGCAGGTTGTGATGAAGTGAATCATATCGAGAAACGATTGTTGCGATGAGCGAAATAAGTAAAACAAAGGGGCTTTAGTTTGGTGATCTTAACTAACAAACAAGAAAATAAAGATGAGAGTCGAAGTCACCGCTTCGCTTGGCGAGATGAATGTGTCGGCCGCTATGCCGGGCTTCATTAGGAGAGTGGACGGAAATCAAGTGTGGAATGTGAGGGTCGCAATCACCTCTTTGCTAATCATCGTTAGCCTTTGCTAACGTAAATCTCAAGTGAGTGAAAGGAGTGGATGCGGGTGAGTGGTGATGAAGAGCAACACAACACAATATCCAAAGTTAAGAAAAGCAAGAAATCATTTCATTCATAGACAAATGAGAGTAATCATGTTCATTACAAACTAATACATCCACAAGAGGCAGAAGGGGACAATAAACCAATAGAGAAGACTAGTCGTCGATCTCGGCCGGAATAGTGGGTTGTCAAACCACTTCCGGGCTAGGTCTATGTATGCTTCCGGGACCAAGAGACTGTCACTATCTCCGATCTTGCTCCGTCATCTTCGTTCGCCAGGTCTTCTTCTTCTTCCAAACTGAGGATGCACAACTCGGCAATGGTGTTGTTGACGGCCGGGAATGCTTCCAAACTCTTGGAATCCGCTAAGGTTTCACATGAGAGTGGTTCCTGGATGAAGGAGATGAGTGGAGATGGAGGTGGAGCGAAAACGGCACTGGGCGGAGCTTAAAATCCCGAATGGAAGTACGTCCTCCCTTCCCTTTTCTTTCAAGCCACATATATCCTGGCTTATAAACAAAAATTGTAGAAATTAAGTCACGCACGGTCGAATGTATGACTGTGCGTAGACAGTGCAATATTAACGAAGTAGCAGTGGCTTGCGAAAGAAGCAGCAGCGCCCGTGCGTTTTAATCACACACGGTTGAATCCGCCTGTGCGTAAGAACGCACGACCAATTCCAGATGGCCAAAAAACTAAGCTTAGCAGGCGATCGTGCATTTTCTTCGCGCACGGGCAACTGCCCATGTGTAAAAATGCACGATCAATGACAAAACTTCATTTTCTACCCCAGATGAGGGCGCACGACCGCAACCGTCCTTGCATCAAGAAAATGCACAACCGTGCAATCTATGCAGACATGAAAAAAAGGGTAAAATAGGATGATCCATCCTCCTGCATAAACATCAACATAACTGGGAATACCCTTCCAGCTCAATATAATTACAAAACAAAAGCTTAGGGAGCACCATGTGCTTACCCCCAACAATAAGAAGCACAAAAGCAAACCAAAATGGGCCTACCTAGTGCTCATAGCGTGGAAAAGATTAGAAGAGAAATACAAGCAATAATAGCTCGAAAAGGACGTGCACAAGAGTGAAAACTAGCCCGGATGAGTCCATAAAAGTGTATATAAATGGGACTCATCAATGACCATTGGTTGTGGGCCACTGATCGTGCGTGATGTTCAATTCCGCGCCTATAAAATGCAGGATCCGTGATTTTAGGGCAGACCTGATCATTTGGAGCGTCGTTTCTTCAGCACCAACCCGCCATTTTCACCGCTCCGCCGCCGCCCACCTTCGGGAGGAGTTCCAGACGCCATTCTCTTGTAAATCTAAAGCCGGAGCATTCTCTTGGACTCCTCCATTGTTTGTGCACCTCCAAAGCTCATTTTGAGGGTTTTCTTGCTGCATATATGAAGTTCTCCGGCGAGGTCGGAATCGAAGATGATTGACGGTGAAGACGGGTACATTAGAAGAAGGTGACGACTCTTCCTGACCCTGGACGGCAGTTGGAGCCCGAGCTCGGACAATGATTGACAACCCTAGATTTTGGCCATGAACCTCTGATGAGTCTCCGCCCCTTTGGTTGTAATCCCACCCCCTTCTTATTATAGTATTGTTTTCCTTTATCATTTGCGTGTATGAGTAATGTGTGCTAAACCTTGTTATGCTATTTAGTAAATTTCATGTCTATGTGAAGTTATCTTTGTTGCTTAAGCAAGTGAGGAGCGCCTCCATTCCATCCTCCACTTCGCCATCACCCTCCATTCCATTACGCTAGCCTACTCGCCCATTCCACAAGCCTACTCTTCCATTCTGCTTGACTACTCTTCCATTATGCGAGCCTACTCTTCCATCCACCAAGTTAAGCGGTGCTAACGGCCCGCATAATCAACCTCAATTCCGCCGGTGCGAACCATTCCATCAACAAGCCTACTCTTCCATCCGCGTAGCGAAGCAGTGCATAGCGGCCCGTGTAATCCATCCGCCTAGCCAAGAGTTTCTAACGGTTCTCAAATAATTCCGCAGTTACACTCACCTCATCTGCTTGCCTTCTCATCCATCCGCCTAGCGAAGCAGTGCATAGCGGCCTGCATAGTTTCCATCTGCCTGGTGAAGCAGCGCATAGTGGCCTGTATAGGAGTAGTGTAGTTTCTTTTCTTTTAATTTCCATAAAACAAATCACCCCCTACACGTTCCACCCGACCTAATGTACTTCGATCTCAAGTCCTTCCTCGAATGTAAAGTCCACCATGGTCTGTTCCTTTGAGATTGATACTTAGGAATCACTTTTATTTTATATTACTTGAATGATCGGTACACTGCCATTTCGTGCCACAGTCTCGCTCCCGCCTATAGAGGTGTGCTAGTTCTGCACATCAATAGCGAGCCTGATGGAGGTAGTGAGCCTGTTGGGGGTCGTGAATCTAGAGGGTTCGGCGATCCTGGGGAGTGGTGCACCTCCCAGGCATCGCAGGGAGGTTCTATGCAAGGAGCGCGAAAAATTTAGTTAAGGATCCCGCGAAAGAGGTAATGCCAGAATCTCACCAGGCCGCAACGAGGGAGAGAGTTCGATGACGTCCATGTTGGTGGCCGCCGAGTTGTTCCCTCTGGGAGAGGGAAGGCGAGTACCATCTAGGTTATCACTCATAAGGGCCCCCGCCAGAAGAATGCTCTGAGGAGAGATATGTTAGCACGAGAATAGAAGGGAATGAAATACTGGTTCCACGTACCTATCTAGCGAGTGAGGGATCATGCAGCATGTCCCTAAGGGGGGACCCTCCCATCCCGAGGTGCTGCAGCACCGGCTTCACTTTTTTCATCTTGGGGATGAACGGGGGAGTCCGTCGGGCGCCCCAGGGGGCGAGCTGAGTCGTGACAGAGTGCTCCCTCGCGCTTGATGATGCGTATTCGGCAAGTGCACCGGTCGCTGTCAAGTAATAAAATTGGGAATAGCTTCCCCGAATATCGTCTCTCAAGGAATGCGGGTTCTGGTGAACGAAACGTGTGGTGAATCGATCGTTATACGAGCGAATAAAGGAAAAACAAGGGCATTGATTTTGGGTTTCCTAAGCTAGTGCAGAAAAGAGAGATGCAAGTCAAAACTCTGCTTCGCAAGGCGAGGTGGATGCAACGGCCGCGATGCCGTGCTTCGGGAGGCGCGTGGACGGAAAGTAACTATGACGGGTGAGGGTCGCACACACCTCTTCTCCAAGCAACACCACTAGCAATTGCTAGGGCATCACACACAACAAATCTCAGAAAAACACAGCAAAGAAAGTGCTATTCTCGCACCACCGCACCATTGCACATGAACATCACAAAAGATTTATAACATAATGCTAAATGATAGTTCATTACAACAACACAAGGAAAACACAAACATAAAGTTTAGAGAAGACCAATAGGAAGAAATCATCGTCTTGGGTTCTCGGCCGGAATGAGAGGTTGTCGGGCTCTCCCCGGGCTCGACCCTCAGATGGTGTGCTGAATCGATGGAGGCTGTCACCGCTCCAATGACCTACAGCTCTTCTATGGCTTCCCACGACGAGGAATTCTTGAGCACTTGGCGGAGGATGCTTGCTAACACTCCCGAATGGAAGGATGGTGGTGGAAAATGCCGGAAAATGGCCTCTTTGGTGGTGGAGGTGAAGGAGAAGCCTTCAGACCTCAAGAACGGCGGGAATGACCCAATTTCCCGCTCCCCGACTCGTTCTCCGATCTCTCTCCCAGTTCTGCAGCGAATCCTGCATTTTATACTAAAACAGGCAGAAAAATGGTCACGCACGGTCGAACGCATGGCCGTGCGCAGATCGTGCGTTGTTAATTGATAAAAATTGGCTTGGGGAAGACGCTGCGCCACCCGCGCATTTTACTCGCGCACGGGCAAATCCTCCTGTGCGTCAAAATGCACGGGTAAATTCACAAATGACTAAAACAAGGAGAACACAGGTCAACCGTGCGTTTTACTCACGCACGGGCAAATCCGCCCGTGCGCCAAAACGCACGGATAAATTCAGATCGCTCGTTTTCTTCCCAGATGATATCGCACGACTTCAATCGTCCGTGCGTCAAGGAAAATGCACGACCGTGCGTTTCACACAGTCATGAATTGTGGGATAAAACAGGATACCAGATAATCCGGCCACCTGCATACAAGATAAAATAGCTGGGAATACACCTCCAGCACCAGATAAACATAGAGAAAGGGAACGGGAGCACCATGTGCTTACCCCTAATAACAAGGAGCACAAATGCACACCGAAACGGGCCTAATAGTGCACCTAGCGAGGAATAACAAATATGAATGAAAATATGCCTAAAGTGTAGTGCATAGACTAGATAACTAGCCCAGATGAGTCCGAAAAAGTGTATATAAATTGGACTCATCACACCCCCAAACTTAACTGTTTGCACGTCCCGAGCAAACCACTCTCGGCGGACGGGAAAAACAAGGGTTAGAAAGGTGATTGTGGCTAGGAGTAATATGCGAAATCAAATAATCATGTCCATAAAAATTTCGTAGAAGAAATTTCTACTATGCAAAGTAATTTACAAATATCTAAAATAGTAAATAAGAGATTAGTTTACTCAAAAGCTGAACCAAGTGTGATCTGCCAGTCATGTGTAGGGAGAATGTAGAGACGCGCTCAGACGAGTATTTCAAAAAAATACGGGATACGGAACTAACTCCACCAAAATCCATCTGTGTCGGGAGCCATAAGCTCGCACTTTCGCACTCTCTCCACAGCATTAGGTAAAACTACACACAAGTCAATAGGGCTTTCGGGTAAATATGTGGCTTAGGTTGCGGTTGGATATACAATGATAAACTCGGAGGCTGGCGCACCTAACACATTTGAGCAATACAATTTGTAAACCCCGGCAACAAATAAAGCTGATTTGTTCATTGCCAACACCCAATATAAAGTAATTCTTATCAAACAATTCAGAATTTCTGAATTAGAATATAAAGCTCAGTTTTTTTTTCTTTTGAAGCGCGAATCTTTTCAATTTTCAGCTCACAAATACTTTTTTTTTTCAACTTAAGCAAACCAAATGTTGTATCCATAAATAACAGCACAACACAAAAATCAGTTATACTATAAAGCTCGAAACATGTGCGCATACAGGTTTGGTAATCTTGGCTTAAGCGAGAGCGGTGGAGCTAAATAGAAAAGGTGGGATAGGCTCAAAATTGGTTAGCACGGGTGAATTTCTGGTTTTGGCTCAAAGCTCAAACGGTCAAAAGAATGGCATACATCATGCTAATGCGTTAGAACTACCCGGTGCCTATGTTTCGAGAGTCGCAAGGGGCTAGTTCTTAGCCACCGAGAAAGATAACTCTTTCTCCCGACTCGAGAAATACGAATCTGGCGTTCGATACCAACTCACCTACACTACCGGTAGATCGGCACAGGTTCATGCTTTGAGTGAATTAAAACTCTAATTACTAGATTAGATAAGAATAAAGATACAAAGCATGAAAATAGAAATAACTTCTACACAAAATTTTATGTGCAACATGAGTATTCGATTAGAACACTACTGGAGTCAACATCGTACTCCAAACCACAATTCCTAGCTAACACAATTGACTTCCCGGCTCCATTCCAAAAGGAAATTTGGCATGGTAGCACTCGCAAGTAAGTGCGTGCAAAGTGGGTGCAGTGTGTGCGTGCCACATAAAAAATGATAAACTGAAATAAACTGAAAGCTAAAATCAAAACACTACCGGAATGCATGCGTGCGTGCACGTGCATGGTTCTCACTCTCCCCCAGACTTACATGAAAGCATAATCTAAAATAAGATTCTTTAAACATTAAACTAAGGAGAAAAGGGAGGGTGTACCCCATGCTCAGAAGTGAGCATACCGGAAGAATTGACGTTAATCTTGAATTCACAGCTTCAATGGGTCCACCATAGATGTCGCCATACCTGCAAAACGACATCTCCACACACGCAGAAACAAAAGTAATATAGCAAAATTGGGTCGTCTCCCATAAGCCCTTTTGTTTACCGTCCTTAAGGTGGACCAAATACCTGTATTAAGCAGTTTATAAAGTCTAGGAATACGCAAAAGTTAAAAAATCCTAATTATTATTACAAGCTCAAAATAAATCAGCTATAAGCTGATTTGAAGTAGTAACAACTGATGAAAGAGAAAGGTCAGGGGACCTGGTAGTAGGGGCGAAAATTAAGTAGGATGCTTAGCCTCCAACCCCAAATCTCCTCCTTTTTCGCTCTCTTCTTCTCCTCCAGTATTATGTCTTCAAAGAAGAACCGCTTGCCCCCTTGTAACCAATCCTCAAAGGGAAGCACCAACGATGATGAGGAAACAAGATGTTTCTTAACTGTACCTTCCTCATCCCTCCAGGCTTTCGGCTCTTCTATGCATAAGGTCTGATCAACCGGAGGAGGGGCATCCTGCATCCTTGTACATAAAGAAAGGGGGTCAGGAAATAAATTGGAAGAAAAACTAAAAGAAATCTCATCTGAGGGGATAATCCCGACTTCATCCCCCATAGGGTGCGGCAAAGACAAACTGATGATATCATCGAAGATTTCACTAGACTCAACAGCGCACGCAATGGCCTCCTTTATCACTTGGACTTCCTCGCACTGAACTGAAACGTTTGCTTCAGCACAATTGAGACGGTCCTCCTTCATGAGAGTGGGCATGACACCGCGCAGGTCTGCAACATCCTGCAAATTGACCTCAATGATAATATCAAAAATTGATGTAGAATCGTGTGTAGTGGGAGAAGACGTGCCACTTGAGAGTTCGAGCTCACTCTCCATACAAGGGCACAAATCCACGCAAAGTGGTACGTGAACCGAAGAGGTATGGGGGGTCGCATCAGAAATAGATTCATGAGGGGCACTGATGCACGTGTCAATTCCAGAAACTTCAAGCAGTGAAGGTGGAAGGGACACGTAACTAGAGGAGGAGCTGTGTTCGCCGAATTCGAGGTTGGGATGATCCGGATATCCGGCTCATCGTCATCCTCCAATTGGCGAAGATAATCTCCACAGTCCTTCAAGGCGTGCTCTCTACTTTTGCAAAATAAACACTGCTTTACCGGCTTTGCCGGCACCCAAGGTGCGGTATCCGCATAATAGTGCGACAACGGAGGCGCAGTAGAGGAGCCAAAAGATTTATGGGACCCGTACGGTTTCTGAACAACACCATACTCTTTGGGACACCTATAACTAGCGTGGGATGTGTCCCCACACCAACGACATCGAATATTCAAATGTGCCCACATGATACAGAAGAAGAAAATAGCATGAAAAAGAGTAAATTAAAAAGGAATAAAAGACTCAATCGCAAACAATCGATTCACAACCAAAATCTCATCACGCCTACATTCCCCGGCAACGACGCCAAAAACTTGATGCGTATTCGGCAAGTGCACCGGTCGCTGTCAAGTAATAAAATTGGGAATAGCTTCCCCGAATATCGTCTCTCAAGGAATGCAGGTTCTGGTGAACAAAACGTGTGGTGAATCGATCGTTATACTAGCGAATAAAGGAAAAACAAGGGCATTGATTTTGGGTTTCCTAAGCTAGTGCAGAAAAGAGAGATGCGGGTCAAAACTCTGCTTCGCAAGGCGAGGTGGATGCAATGGCCACGATGCCATGCTTCGGGAGGCGCGTGGACGGAAAGTAACTATGACGGGTGAGGGTCGCACACACCTCTTCTCTAAGCAACACCACTAGCAATTGCTAGGGCTTCACACACAACAAATCTCAGAAAAACACAGCAAAGAAAGTGCTATTCTCGCACCACCGCATCATTGCACATGAACATCACAAAAGATTTATAACATAAAGCTAAATGATAGTTCATTACAACAACACAAGGAAAACACAAACATAAAGTTTAGAGAAGACCAATAGGAAGAAATCACCGCGTCTTGGGTTCTCGGCCGGAATGAGAGGTTGTCGGGCTCTCTCCGGGCTCGGCCCTCAGATGGTGTGCTAATTCGATGGAGGCTGTCACCGCTCCAAAGACCTACAGATCTTCTATGGCTTCCTACGACGAGGAATGCTTGAGCACTTGGCGGAGGATGCTTGCTAACACTCCCGAATGGAAGGATGGTGGTGGAAAACGCTGGAAAATGGCCTCTTTGGTGGTGGAGGTGAAGGAGAAGCCTTCAGACCTCAAGAACGGCGGGAAGGACCCAATTTCCCGCTCCCCGACTCGTTCTCCGATCTCTCTCGGTTCTGCAGCGAATCCTGCTTTTTATACTTAAACAGGCAGAAAAATGGTCACGCACGGTCGAACGCACGGCTGTGCGCAGATCGTGCGTTGTTAATTGATAAAAATTGGCTTGGGGAAGATGCTGCGCCGCCTGTGCGTTTTAGTCATGCACAGGCAAATCCTCCCATGCATCAAAACGCACGGGTAAATTCAGAAATGACTAAAACAAGGAGAACACAGGTCAACCGCGCGTTTTACTCACGCACTGGCAAATCCGCTCATGCGCCAAAACGCACGAGTAAATTCAGATCGCTCGTTTTTTGCCCAGATGATATCGCACGACTGCAATCATCCATGCATCAAGGAAAACGCACGACCGTGCATTTCACACAGTCATGAATTGTGGGAGAAAACAGGATACCAGATAATCCGGCCACCTGCATACAAGATAAAATAGCTTGGAATACACCTCCGGCACCAGATAAACATAGAGAAAGGGAACGGGAGCACCATGTGCTTACCCCCAATAACAAGGAGCGCAAATGCACACTGAAACGGGCCTAATAGTGCACCTAGCGAGGAATAACAAATATGAATGAAAATATGCCTAAAGTGTAGTGCATAGACTAGATAACTAGCCCAGATGAGTCCGAAAAAGTGTATATAAATTGGACTCATCAATTGACGCTGCCAGGCGGGCTTGAGCTTCTTTCGAGAGAGGCATCCTCAGCAAATGCGATAATGAGTAGCGAGGGAAAGTTAGGAAGGAAAGGGTCCCCCATCAACCAGAGATGTTGGTATTTATAGTGATGGGGGTGGGACCCACCGAAGTTTTGTGCCAGCTCATCCTCGTTTGGCAAACACGGAGGGTTGGATGTTTTTTCACGAGTTTAGTATAACCTCGCGAAGTGCGGGGATTGTGTACAACCCAGTGTTCACCGACTCACGGAGAAATCAGCTACAGGCCAGGGCAAGGCGAGGCGGACCAGGGATCTCACTCACGAGTAAAGAGAGATGACGACATAGCGTGTGTTAAGAGATGCTCTGGGGTGCATTTAGCCATAACGAGTCAAGTGGGGTCTTGAAGCGCTAGTCTGGCAAGGCGAGTGTAGGTTCGCCTCTACTCTCAAGAGGAGCTCTCGTGGGCACAACTTGTGGAGAGGCTGGCGAGTGGCGCCTTCACGGGCCACTCGCCCAGCAGGGGTTACAGGTGAATTTATCCTGATACACTTGGTGGGCTGCCAATTGCCCTCCAGAATAGCGAAGTTTGGTTGTTAGCAGACCACCTTGGGGTGCGTATAGCAAAACCAAAAGGCAGAATCCCACTATTAGCAGACTAGAACAGAAAGTCTAAAAATATACCCTGATGGGCACCTTTGGAGGGCATTATAGATCTTTGCTTCTCCTCAGGACCTCTTTGGTTAGCTCCTTCAGCTCTCCATGGTGCCAGACAACAGTCTTGGCTTGGGAGGGGAAGCGCTCAAAAGATCTTCTGGGTGTGTGGTGGGACCTCCACACTGTTGCCAAGGGTCGTGTCTTTCATTCTAAGTCCTCAGTCAGGTTCCTCTGTGGGATCAGTAAGCGCTAGTTTCCCCCTTCATAAGGGTTTGAACTCCTCTTTTGGCCAAATACTAGTTCTAACACAAATCACTTCACAATTCCCTTAACAAGCGCTCTACTAAATGCACCCCAAATCCTTACATAGGTATTGATCCCAGGGAAAGATGCTCCACTATTCTATCCCTTATTTTCCATAGTTGACCTAAGGGTATTTGGGTCCTTGTATGTTGGTCTAATGAGGTCTAAGTCACTAAAGACACTTTTGGCTATTCGCAGACCAACATAGATTTTAAGTATAATATAAGACCCTCATGAAGAACCAATGTAATCCTTATGTCCAAATGACCTATAATTAATTCCAGAGGATCTATTTGATATATGAAGTAATTTAATTTTGATTTGACCATTTTTTATTATGGGGCCTAATTACTTACAATTACATAATTGTTAGGTGATTTCAAACTACACATGAAGTATAATTTTATGATGTCTAACTAATCCACAGAAATTTCCAGAGATTCTATAAGGTCTAAAATGTACTTTTATAGAGATTTACAATTTTTCATTTCCATTTAGTCACAATAAATAATATTTCATCAATTGGGGCTTTTTCAACATTTATAAAGGATCAATGTGATTTCATCATCTAAAAATTACAACAAAATTCCCAGAGGGTATATTCGATCCAAATAGTGTTATAACAAATTTCCAGAAAGATTTATACACATAAATTAAATTTACTAAAAATAGCAATACACTATAAATGCACTGAAATTAAATAATTTCATTATCAATAAAGTTCATAAAATTTTCAAGTGGTCCTATATGTTCAAAAATATGCTCTAATAGAGATTTTTATTTTTCAAATATTAATTACCACCTGTAAAAATATTTCTCCAAAATAAAAAAAATTCAACATTGTGAAGAACTACTGAGTATAAAAAACCAAAAATTATGATAAATTTTCAAAAGGTTCATAATGTTTTAACAAGACTATCTAGAGATTTAAAATTTTCAAGGTAATATAGATCACAAACATTCCAATAATACAAAAGTGTGACAAATGGATTTTTTGATATGTTTCAAGGTAAATGACTCCCAAAAATTCTAATAAAATTGCAGAGATGTAATATAACCTAAATCATCATGTGACAGAAAATTAGAATTTTCCTAATGCATTTAGTCACTTTCATTTCATTAATTTAATTGTGTGACATAATCATAATTAATTAAATACCTAGAGTTTTTAACTCCAAAAATCCTAAATTTTCTAGGGAAAATTCCTTTTATCATATTACTTGCATGCCCCAAATTTCATGTGCATACATCAAGGGAATATTGAGAAATTCATAAATGCATGAAATTATGCTACATGCACATCATTCCCTAACATTTACCAAACTTGCATGTGAGGTTTCTCAGCATGCACAAATCCAAATGGTCCAAAATTTTGGCCAGGGACTTTTCTTGACAAAATCTACTATCAATAAAATACTTTAGTGGATTTGACTTCATTAAACCCTAGATCCACCACATGCATGTATATTTAAATTACTTCTAAAACTACAGAAATTATGTCTCCAAAAATTCTGATCTTTGGACAGCATGTGAATCCCATAATATTACATGTATGGTAAAATTTCCAGCTCATATGGTTTAGCCAAAAGACGGGGGCACACAGATTTGTGTCTAGGGTTCACTTTGTACACCCTGCACCAAAACAGGAGCCCAGGAAGTTGTGGTCACCACATCACATGAAACAAATTCCTATGTGTAGTTGAGACATATATCTACATTTTTTTATGCCGACAACTTTCCTTAGTTCTTGATATAAGGTACTGATGCGATGATTCGGCAAGTGCACCGGTCGCGCAAGTAATAATAATGGTGAAAATCCCCGAGTGTCGGTCTCTTGAGGAACACAGTAAGGTGGAGTTAACGTTCGAGGTAGGACTTGAGATTGAAGTCCTTAACGTCGGATGAAATGCGGGGGAGTTGGGTTGGCTTTTGGAAAATAAAATAAAAGCTATCAACTACTCCTATGCAATGCCGCTATGCAATGCTTCGCTTGGCGGGATGGAGACTAGGCAGGCCTTGAGCGCGCTGCGTCGCAAGGGCGGATGGACGAGAAGGCAAGCGGAATCGAACAATGCAGGCCTTGAGCGCGCTGCTTCGTTAGGCGGGATGGAATACGGGCCGCGATGCCACGCTTCGGTAGGCGGATGGGCGAGTAGGCTAGCGGAATGAGGGTCGCAAGCACCTCGTCGACAAGCACGCCACTAGCAATTGCTAGTGCGGCACCGGACACGGTGGTGGAGTGGAAAAGGGATGGTGGCGCACCTCATAAACACATAAACCACAAAAGCATTTCACAACAACATGAAATATATATAAATAAAAGCAAGTTTAAGTGCTCTTCATCAAAATACACAAGATCTAGCTATTACAACAATCAATAAGAGAAGAATAAGGCAAGAAATCGACCGAATCCGAAGGCTCGTTGTAGATTCACGGTTGGAATCGTCGGGTTGTCAATCCGCATCCAAGCTCGGTCCGCAACTACGTCCGTGGTAGAGAGAGCTGTCACGACTCTCCAATGGACCTGTCTTCTTCGTGTCACGATCCGGTAGAGGTTGCAAACTTCCTCTTGCTTGATGGTAATGGCGGCTAGGTCTTCCTTTGGAGCTCTTGGATGAAGGAGGAGGCCGAGAGGAAACTCCGGCTAAAGATTGGCGTGAAGAGCAAGCCCGGAGCACCTCTAGATGGTGGGCGACGATGGAGGGGCGAAGTCGGACGAAACCAGGCGGAAAACGGCGGAAGAAAGCGGGGGTCTGACCTAAAATCGCGAGCAGGTCATTTTATAGGCGCTGGAATAAACAGTGCGCACGGTCATTGGCGCACGACCAGTGGTCGTGCGCACTAGAATCCTGTGATCGTGCGCTCTGCCTGGACGGAACCTGCAAAGACAGAAATTATGAAATAACATGTTCGCACGACCAGTGGCGCACGACCGGTGGTCGTGCGCACTGGAGTTGATGGTCGTGCGCACTGCAGCAAACAGAACTCGGAAATTAAATGGTAAGTGCGCACGAGCAGTGGCGCACGACCGGTGGTCGTGCGCACTAGCATAGATAGTCGTGCGCACTGCACCAAACAGAACTCATAAAAAAGGGTTAAGTGCACACGATCAGTGGCGCACGACCAGTGGTCGTGCGCAATAGAACCGGTGATCGTGCGCAATGTTCCTGTGCAGAATTGCACCGGAAACACCTGCACGACTCCTATTCCAGCACAACCACGAATCTAGCCACTGAAAGTGGCACCTAACGGAGCATGAAAACTACTAAAGAAGAAAAGCAATGAAATCACACCAAAATGGGCCTAGAAGTGCACCTAGCATAGACTGATCAATATGAACTATAACAGGGCTAAAGTGCGGTGAAATGACTGAATAAATGGCCCAGATGAGTCCATAAAAGTGTATATGATCAGGACTCATCACACCCCCAGACTGACCTGTTTGCGCGTCCCGAGCAAACAAATTCTAAGCGAACTAGGAAAGAACAGTAGATGGCTTAATGATTATACTACAGAGTACCATGCGAAGTCGCATGCTCACGTGCATAAGAAAAATAGTAGAAAAGATTTCTGATTATAAAAACAGTTTATAAATTTCTAAAAGAGTAAAAGCATATTACAACTACTCAAAATGGTGAACAACGGTGAATCATTCGGTCATGCATACGGAGAAAGTAAACTAAACGCTGAGATGAGCATTGCTCAAGATTGGGGTGTCGGATAAACTCCACCGAAATCCATCGGTGTCGGTGATCATAGGCTTGCCCGGTCACATTCTCTCCACGGCACTGGTTTGACTCAAATGCGTGAATCAATAGGACTTTAGGTTTTAAATGGGGCTTGGGTTTAGGTGAGGTATACAATGATAAAGACGATGGTTCAAATACTAAACCCAAATGAGCAAATGCATAACATTATCCAAGTGGCCACAAAACACGCGGATGCACCACACCCCCAGACTTAGACTTAGACGCATGGGTGTGTGCACCGCCTACTCCCAAATATAAATCTCAAACAGATTTTTTTCAATTAAACTTTTCATTCTTCTTTTTCTTTTCAAATCTTTTTCTTCTTTTCTTTTTCTTTCTTTAACAATTTTAGCAACTTTTCAAAGATGCACAACCACATTTTCACAATGTACTACCACAATCAACACCACCAATTTGAAATTTAAACAAAATGCTTGCTTTTTGGGTGTGCGACTAGGATTGGAGTTTAGGCTTTGGTGAACAATAGTGGGGCTGAACCAAAAGAATGGGGTAGGCACAACTGGGCTAGCGAGGAAATGATGATAGGAATGGCACAAAGGCTCAACCGGGCCAAGATGATGGCCTATATCACATTCACGCAATTGACTAACCGTATACCCATGCTTCAAGAATCGCTTGGGGCAAGTTCTAGCCACCGAGAAAGATTCTCCTTTCTCCCGACTCAAGCAATACGAATCTAGCGATCGTTTACACACATCCCTATGCTACCGTTTGATTCCACCGAATTCACCATTTGAGTAGAGTAAACAACATTTACACTAATAAGAAAAAATATAAAACCATAAGTATAAAGAGAAGTCTACATTACACAAATTTCTATGCAACCGAGCACTGGACTAGGAGCACTACTAGAGTCAACATTTTACTCTGCTACATAGTCCTAAGCCATCACCTAGACTTTCCCAAATAAGCAGAAGAATTAAATTCACAACAGAGCAAGCAAACAGATGAGTACGCGCTCAAGTGGGTGATGTGGTGTGCAATGAAAATAAACAAAACATTTTAAATGAAATCTTCTAGTATGCAGTGCAATAGTGCACGTGAGCGGGTAAACAAAACTACTCTCCCCCAGACTTAAACTAAACAATCCACAAAATATATGACATGAAAATCAGGAAAGGCTAGGGAAAGAGAGTACCCCGTGCTCAGAAATGAGCACACCAGAAGATTGGCGTGTAAGCTAAAATGAAGCTGCAGCATCCGCCATCCAGAAAAAGTACCTGCAGGGGTCAGCTCCGCAAAAACAAAAGACAAAAGAAAACTGAAAAGAAAATACTACTAACTAAACATGATTAGAGGAAATAAAAATGCAGAAAAGAAAGATAACTACTGGGGTTATTGTCCTCCCAGCACGACTTATTCAAACTTTAAGAGTTCTAGCTAATGGGCCTATGGAAGGAGAAGTGGACAGGTAACTGGCCTAATATCCGTGTCGGTAGCGGGTACCTATACGGAGAAAGAACAGTCACGCCTCTACCTGAATAAAGATAAAACCTGCCCATCACAGGTAGAGGGAAAAGGAAGTAAGAAGAGGAGGAGGCCTGGTCCTCACTCATCCTACCAAAACTACCCTTGCCCAGCAAGGTATCGTCCACAGCAGGTCCGCAGGAGGAGAAGGCAACGAATGAGGCTTCCTTAATGGAGGAGGGATCAACCTCCTCGCATAAAAGGACACACTCATCATTGACTTGAGCACAAAGCTCCAAGTCCTCCTGAAGTACCTGTGAAGATTCAACCTGCACAGGCTCGGGTGAAGAGGGGGGATCGAGAAATAAACAAGATGAAGAACATAGATAATCAAAAATCGGGGGAGTGGTCCCGGTCTCACTCCCATTAGGTTGGGGAAGTAAAATAATGTTTGCATTGTCATCAATGCTACAAGATTCGGCGGGATCAACGGTGGCCAGGCTTAGGATTTGGACTTCCTCCACCGGTGCTGAGGAAAATTCCTCTTCACCTAGAAGGTTGTCCTCCTCCATAGGAATAGGCACAACACTCAGATCAACCGCCTCCTCCTACGACACATCATCAACAATGTCGTCAGAGACGAGTGTAGTATGCACAACAGGGAGAGGAGTAGTGCTCGGATAAAAGTCGAGCACCGATTCCTCACAAAGAATCGAATCCACTATAGGTGGTGGATGCACCGGGAGAATAGGCTCAGCAATGTCGGTGCCCAGATCAGCCACACATCCAGTGACCGTGTCCATGCCATACCCTTCAAGATTTGAAGGTGACAAAGACACATAACCGGATGTTGAAGGTGTGCCGCCCGAGTTAGGATTCGGGACGATCCGGATATCCGGCTCGTCATCCTCATCCAATTGGCGAAGATAAGCAACACAATCCTTCAGGGCATGATCTGTGCTCCGACAAAACTGGCACTGCCTAGCAGGCTTCTTTGGCACAGCGGGTGCTGAAGCCGAAAAGAAGTATGACGGTAAAGGCTCAGCAGAGTAGCCATAAGACTTACGCGCACCATATGGAGTACCAGACGAAATAGGTGCTCCATATGCTGGGCTATAAGAAGTATGCCTACTATTCTCCGTGGGGCATTCATCACTAGAGTGGGAGGTAGCTCCACACCAACGGCAACGAAAATTGAGATGTGCCCACATAGTGAGAAGATAAAACGATTCAAAAAGAAGAACACTATTGTGCGAAATACTACACCTAACAAAAATTTACTAAAGCAACCTACTATAAAACAAGAAAAAGGAATAAAACGAACAGAAATAAAATAAGGGATGCAATTTACAAATGGAAGGGCTTCTCTCTCAGATTCTCCCTCTCCAGAAAACTCACACGACTATGTTCCCCGGCAACGGCGCAAAAAACTTGATGCGATGATTCGGCAAGTGCACCGGTCGCGCAAGTAATAATAATGGGGAAAATCCCCGAGTGTCGGTCTCTTGAGGAACACAGTAAGGTGGAGTTAACGTTCGAGGTAGGACTTGAGATTGAAGTCCTTAACGTCGGATGAAATGCGGGGGAGTTGGGTTGGCTTTTGGAAAATAAAATAAAAGCTATCAACTACTCCTATGCAATGCCGCTATGCAATGCTTCACTTGGCGGGATGGAGACTAGGCAGGCCTTGAGCGCGCTGCGTCGCAAGGGCGGATGAACGAGAAGGCAAGCGGAATCGAACAATGCAGGCCTTGAGCGCGCTGCTTCGTTAGGCGGGATGGAATACGGGCCGCGATGCCATGCTTCGGTAGGCGGATGGGCGAGTAGGCTAGCGGAATGAGGGTCGCAAGCACCTTGTCGACAAGCACGCCACTAGCAATTGCTAGTGCGGCACCGGACACGGTGGTGGAGTGGAAAAGGGATGGTGGCGCACCTCATAAACACATAAACCACAAAAGCATTTCACAACAACATGAAATATATATAAATAAAAGCAAGTTTAAGTGCTCTTCATCAAAATACACAAGATCTAGCTATTACAACAATCAATAAGAGAAGAATAAGGCAAGAAATCGACCGAATCCGAAGGCTCGTTGTAGATTCACGGTTGGAATCGTCGGGTTGTCAATCCGCGTCCAAGCTCGGTCCGCAACTACGTCCGGGGTAGAGAGAGCTGTCACGACTCTCCAATGGACCCGTCTTCTTCGTGTCACGATCCGGTAGAGGTTGCAAACTTCCTCTTGCTTGATGGTAATGGCGGCTAGGTCTTCCTTTGGAGCTCTTGGATAAAGGAGGAGGCCGAGAGGAAACTCCGGCTAAAGATTGGCGTGAAGAGCAAGCCCGGAGCACCTCTAGATGGTGGGCGACGATGGAGGGGCGAAGTCGGACGAAACCAGGCGGAAAATGGCGGAAGAAAGCAGGGGTCTGACCTAAAATCGCGAGCAGGTCATTTTATAGGCGCTGGAATAAACAGTGCGCACGGTCATTGGCGCACGACCAGTGGTCATGCGCACTAGAATCCTGTGATCGTGCGCTCTGCCTGGACGGAACCTGCAAAGACAGAAATTATGAAATAACATGTTCGCACGACCAGTGGCGCATGACCGGTGGTCGTGCGCACTGGAGTTGATGGTCGTGCGCACTGCAGCAAACAGAACTCGGAAATTAAATGGTAAGTGCGCACGAGCAGTGGCGCACGACCGGTGGTCGTGCGCACTAGCGTAGATAGTCGTGCGCACTGCACCAAACAGAACTCATAAAAAAGGGTTAAGTGCACACGATCAGTGGCGCACGACCAGTGGTCGTGCGCAATAGAACCGGTGATCGTGCGCAATGTTCCTGTGCAGAATTGCACCGGAAACACCTGCACGACTCCTATTCCAGCACAACCACGAATCTAGCCACTGAAAGTGGCACCTAACGGAGCATGAAAACTACTAAAGAAGAAAAGCAATGAAATCACACCAAAATGGGCCTAGAAGTGCACCTAGCATAGACTGATCAATATGAACTATAACAGGGCTAAAGTGCGGTGAAATGACTGAATAAATGGCCCAGATGAGTCCATAAAAGTGTATATGATCAGGACTCATCAGGTACCTAAATAATTCCTTAAATTTACTGCATAAAGTGTGACAATAATACACAAAATTGCTAAATGCAAACTAAATCCCCATACATTATTATCATGTGTAATATACCAACGTACAAAGGTTCAAATGAGCTCAAATGTTTATCAGTGACTGTACATAACCTAATTAACATACCAACCAAGATTTGGGTCAATTTGAGTTAGTCTAGCCACATTAATTTCATTTATAAGAAAATCAAATTTCTGACAAATTTATAGAAAAATATAGCCTAAAAATTGTGATTTTTAGGCAGGGGGTGTGGCTAGGGTATATACTCGCATTGACAAAATATTAGACCCATGCAATCATCCATGTGAAGTGTATTTACATTTTAATGAGTGGCCCACCCTTAGGACACATCTCAGTAAAATTCTGTTGTGAAAAACCCCTTGTGATTTATCAAACAAATTATCTTAAAGTGATTTCCTAATCAAGGATGTATTACTCATATTGTATAGAGAGGGTAATCTGGTTATTAGATTCCCAGGATATCACACTCACTTAGAGTGTCAAGATCAGGTCTAAGATATTCACAAATTCAGTTGAATTAAAATTTGTGTCGAATAGAAGTCGAAGCAACATTGACTAGAAGTCGACGCAACTCTGACTGAGAGTTGATGTAACTCAGACTGCTTGTCGAAGTATCAAGTGATATTGACGCAACTTCAAAATGAACTCGACGTAGAAAAGAAGAGCCTGTCGAAGACATCTTAGAAGTGGGTGTAAATTCGACTTCAAATTGACGCAGGAGATGAAGTTCAAGTCCAAGTCTTCAACTCGACGGATATGTCAATAAGTACTCGACACAACGTCAACATCTGAGTTCAGTCAGAGCTAAGAAGGAATTCGAAGCTGCTTCTATTTGAACTCAGAGGTGCGTAGATATGAAGAATAATGAATTTGACGCAGCATCAAATACAGACATAAATTGTATGTTTTCTGGTGTCCTTTCTGATCCTTCTCCAAAGTCTTTCAAAGATGCAATTTGAATTACAACGGCTCGTTTATTGCAAAGAATGGAATGGAGTATTTCAGAGGAACAACAAAGACATTCTTGGATGTTATTCAAATCAGATGGACGGGTCGGGAAATATAGATAGAAGGAAATACTCAATGTTCAATGTGATAGTTTATTTAGGATATTGTCTTAGACACCTAGGGGGGGGGGGAGGGCGAATAGGTTTCTTTTATTTTAGGCTAACTATTTTCTGATTTTAGGTTAGTAAATTATCAAGCACAGAAAACACACAAAGATTTATAGAGGTTCCACAAGACAAGGTGTCTTGAGTAGTCCTCTTTCCCCCTTCACCTCTCTAACAATGAGTTAGATAAGGTCAACTTCTCCAAACTCAGCTCCTAAAGCCTACAATACAGATGCCTCTGGATCTCTCAGGTTTTCCCAAACCCTACCTCAGGCACAATAACCCTACCTCAGGCTCAACAACCATACCTCAGATCACACAATGATCCTACACTCAAGCTGACCTCTCAGCTCTACAGCTCAGGCCAAACAGCCCTACACCCTCAGGCAAAGATGCCCTACAAACTCAAAACTATTATGTTCCTACAGAAGTAATAAAATGGGATTACAATCAGAAGATAGAAGAGGTGGTCTTCTGCTTCTGAATAACTAGTATTGTAGTCTTAAATCAGGGAGGAGTAGGAATGCCCCAACCTGAATCTTCTTGATCCTTTCCTTCAGATGATGGACTAGATCAGCTTGCTCTCTCTTGAGTTAAACAACATGAGCAATCTCTTCTCTCCTTGAAGCCTCAAGTAATCAGAAAGTGAAAGCTTCTTGGGTGCCGACAATGGAACAATAATCTTCTTCTTTAGTGTGCTGGAGAGAAAAGTGTAGGAAGTGTTTTTGCAAAGCCCTAACTTATTCTTTTTATACTCCAATGATCTTCAACGACTCTTAGCTGTCCTTCTGACATGCTTGGGAGTGATTGGTGGACCCTAAGAGGCCTTGCTGTAGATTGCGCCAAAAGCAAAACCCGCTAGATAATTTTGAATCTATATCAGCGGTTGGGCTCAAATGGCCTGCTGTCTCAACGGCTGCTTCTGTCCTTTTCCAGCGGATCCACTGAGACAGACAGTCATCTCAGCGGTGTTCTTCTATCTGCATCTCAGTAGGCCCATACACCTTCTCAGCGGCTCCTGGCCTTGTCTCAGAGGTTCAGCTGAGACTGAGAGCTTTTTTCAACGGTTTTGTTAGTAAACCTACTGAATATACATTACACCATGTTATTACCTAATCCTGCATGGTCATCCAACATAATGGGGTTTATCAAATACAACTTGCACTTAGCAATGAGTGTGAAGCTTCTTCAAATCAAGGGAACATTGAGGGTCATTTTCCCAACAATCTCCCCCTATTTGAAGAAGGTAGAACACCCTCAAATGCTAAAGTACGTACCATATCAATATTTGTCATGTAACTTCATAACATGATAATCATTATTTCATACTCATATAAACATTGTTATAATATTTAGGATAAAATTATAACACAAGATATTCAAGCCAAGTATGTTACAACCAGAGTTTAACATACCCATAATATGATTAAAATCACATGATAGTGCATCACAGATTGACTTAATCACTAACAGTAGAGTAAACTTTTAGCTAAAGCTCAGATTAGTTAATGACAAGAGGTGATGACTTCAACATTCCATTCATAAGTAGTTTAGATAGAGTAATGAGTCATAGTTTAATTTGCATTCACACATTCACAAAATATTTATACATTCATCTAGAATTTTCTTTTCTTAGAAAAAGAGCACTCAGGAAAATCATCAGCTGCTTCTTTTCATTTAGCTGAGGCCAGTTGGTTTGCTGTAGCATCCCTGTTTTCAGTAACCATTTCTTCTTGAACTGGAAGCTCCTTATCTTCAGCAGGTACAACCATGTCTTCAGGGAGATTTGTGGTTGTGTCCTTTTCAGCGTTTGCAGCTTCAATCTCATTTATCTTCCTCTTGTTCTCTTTCCTTTGAAAATTCAAAAATGGCTTTGGGATGTATCTAGAAGGCATCCTTCTTGGGTTATCTTTTCTTACTAGATTGGCTTTGAATACTCTATCTCTTTTTGTGTTTCTCTCTAAATGCTTTATCCATTCCCCAGATGGATATAGCTTGTCAATGTCTTTTCCTATTTGGCCATGGCTTAGCCAGGCATTTAGTATTATATCTTTGGAGTCATCACTCCAGTATTCATAATCAGGGTCTCTATGTGGTTCATCCCTTTGTTTGGCAATGAATTCCTCAGTCAACAATATGTGTTCTCTTTCTCTTCTCTTTTTCAATCTCTCATTTTGGGCAATTGCTTCTTGATGTGGGAAATCCCAGTCTTCTGCCCTATTGACATCTAAGATAGGATGATTCAGAGCTATCCTTGTACCTTGTAGAAATTTCAGTGTAAGGTCAGAATTTATGATAACATTTGTTTCCTCCCCCTTTCTGGCTTGTTCAAATACCTGTTGATGTAGATCTTGTTTAGCTTTGTAGATTGTGCAAGACAGGGTTTGGAAAGCATTCTCAATATCAGCATGAAGCACCTCTTGCATTTTGACTATTTTAGAATTGAAGTGGGAAGCTGTGACTGAGGCTGCAATAGATTGGGAGACATTAGCAATATCAGCTTTTAGTTCATCCTTGTTCCTGCCAGCTTCTTGATCCAACTGCATGGCTATGGAGTAGGCATAATCTTGAAGATGATTAGTTGATTTCTCTATCACTTCATCTGTTTTACTGACATAATTTTTGACATATGACATATATTGTGCAGATAGTGTGAGTTGTTTGTCCATGGATCTTAGAATTGTATTATGAGAAATTACTGTCTTCTCAGCAAGGTCAAACCATTTGGTCATCTGTTTGTTGAGCATTCTAGTGTTCTCCTTTATCTGCTTGACCTCAGTCATGACTTCAGCCTGCACATTCCTGATGGATTGATCAATGTATTCCCTGACTGATGTAACTAATTGATCCAAATGAATCTTCACGAAAGTGAGATGAGACTGTAGCAACAGGTTGATAGCATTGAGAAGATTCTCATTAGGTGAGTTGGAAGTGAAGGCTTGCTGAATATTGATCATTGGGGTTGGGGGTCTTGGTGAACTTGGAGGGTTTATAATGTTGAGCACTAAGTGGACTGGAGGTTCAGGCAAGACTATAGCTGGGGAATCCACCGGCTCAGCAAAGGATGCTATATTATCAATGTAATCAGGGTGGACCTGATCATCATCCAGATTATGTTCATCACCATGATCTTGATTATCATCCATATTATCATTATCATCATTATCTTGCTCCCCCCCCCCCTAAGAGAGAGAGCATCCTTATCAGATGAGTCCAGGAAGGCTGGGACAATTAGTTAATATTAGAGTTAAATACTTTGAAATTCTAAAGATAAGATTGTTAGGCTTACCAAGAACTTCATCTTTCTCAGCAGTTGGCTCTTTCTGCTTCTCCCACTCAGATGGGGCACTAGATTTTCCTGGTGAAGTTAAGGAAAAGAGGGCTGGTTCATTATCATGATTGAGTCTAATTCTTTCTCAAGATTGAAGATAAATTTGTCAAATGTTAGAATTGACAACTTAATTGATTAGTTATGAGCTATTAATTGAATGAGCAGTTTGAAGTTTCAAAGAGTAGTTACCAGGAGATTTGTTTTTGATTAGCTCCTATAGATGGATAATGTCAATTGCTGTGTCATCCTGTGGAGCATTCATGGCAAGAGTGTTGTGTGATCCAGTGTCAGCACCAACATCAACATCTTTATCTGAGGTGTCAGACTCAGGACTTGACATAATCAGCCTAGTTCTCTTAGAGGATTTGGGAGTTATTTTCTCTTTCCCTTTAGTCTCAGTGGGCTGACTCATGGGAAGCACCCCGGTAAACCTTTCTAATGTTTTGATGTATATTCTCTTGAGATAATGAAGGTTTACTCCTTTGGATTTGTTGAATTTGTCAGGGTATGAGTGGATTAGGTACAGGGACAGGATTCTACCCAAATTGGGTGACTGCAAACATTCCTTGATCCACATTATTCAAATGTTAGAATTTACAACTTATTTGATTAGTTATGAGCTATTAATTGAATGAGCAGTTTGAAGTTTCAAAGAGTAGTTACCAGGAGATTTGTTTTTGACTAGCTCCTATGGATGGAGAATGTCAATTGCTGTGTCATCCTGTGGAGCATTCTTGGCAAGAGTGTTGTGTGATCCAGTGTCAGCACCAACATCAACATCTTTATCTGAGGTGTCAGACTCAGGACTTGACATAATCAGCCTAGTTTTCTTAGAGGATTTGGGAGTTATTTTCTCTTTCCCTTTAGTCTCAGTGGGCTGACTCATGGGAAGCACCCTGGTTAACCTTTATAATGTTTTGATGTACATTCTCTTGAGATAATGAAGGTTTACTCCTTTGGATTTGTTGAATTTGTCAGGGTATGAGTGGATTAGGTACATGGATAGGATTCTACCCAAATTGGGTGACTGCAAACATTCCTTGATCCTTTGGATAATCACTGATCCCCAAGTTGTTTTTCTTTTCAGTATAATCCTGGTCATGAGGTCAAACATATATTGTGAGATTGTGTCATGGGATCCAGGTTTGAAATGTAAGGCTTTTCCCACAACATCTGATAAAAGCTTCCCCCTCTGGTTGAAGAATTTCCTTTTTAATGATCCAATCTTGACATCATTATATTCTGTCCATTTTAATGCTTTCTTCTTGTCCTTCTCAGAGATTTCTTCCTCCTCACTTGAGCTGCAGGAAAGAAGATGGAGGGATTACTCTAACATGGTAGGGGTGACTTTTATCCTTTCTTCTCCTATTTTTGATTTGAAGGATGACTTGGAGGAGGATAATTTGGCATTGTTAAACCATTCCAGAACTTCAGTTCTGAGAATGGTACATGGTTCAGAGAGAAGGAATTCCAGTCCTTGGTCTTCAAGGAGTTGAATCACTCCCTTGATTTCCTTAGGAACATGGGCAAAGCCATTCCTGACTATCTCATATCCTTCAAGAAGATCTTTAGAACTTTTGGGAGCCATTGCTGTGGTAGTAGAATATGCTGGGACAGAAGAGAAGGTGATTCGTCTCAGCGGCTAGGAAAGAGGGGTCGTGTACCTTTCACTAATAAGATTGACTATTTATATGACCTAAGACTTAGGTATAATTAACCCTAATAATTAGATTGAATTGCGATTATAATTGTAAGTGGAAATGGGTCAATTTGGGGTTGTATTTAGACAAAGTATAATGAAACCAACCCGTCTCAGCGGAACCGCTGAGACGAAGACCTAGCCGCTGGGACAGAGCACTGCCATCCACTAGGACAGATTTATCCATCTCAGCTGCTCAGCTGAGACTTTTCCCAGCTATCTCAGCAGCTCAGCTGAACAGACTGTTCTGTTTTAGCTGATCTTACTAGGTAACCATAAGTTCATTTGAGATATGATTATTTGAAGGCTTAATCATGTCACTAATTGAGTTGGTGTGACAACACTTTGAGTTATAACAAGACATGCATTATATCATATATGATTGAAAGAGAGAAATAATTTACACTATTCAACATTTAACATTCCTAGTTATATTTTGAAGGCATTAAACTTGGCCTCATCCAATGGCTTTGTAAGGATATCAGCAACTTGATTGTCAGTGGGGACAAATTCAAGGCAGATATCTTTACATTCAACATGTTCTCTTATTAAATGATACTTTATCTCTATGTGCTTAGTCCTGCTATGAGAGATAGGATTCTTAGCAATAAAGATAGCACTGGATGAGTCACAATAAATCGGAGACTCACTTACCTTGAGGTTATAGTCCTCGACCTGGTGTTGAATCCATAATAGCTGTGCACAACAACTTCCTGCAGCAATGTATTCAGACTCAGCAGTGGAAATAGCCACACTTGTCTGCTTTTTGCTGCTCCATGATATCAACCTTCTTCCTAGGAATTGACAAGTGTCATTTGTGCTTTTCCAGTCTTCTTTGCAGTCTGCAAAATCTGCATCTGAAAATCCTGTTAGTTCAAAGTCATTATTCTTAGGATACCAAAGGCCAAGATGTAAGCTGCCTTTAAGGTATCTCAAAATCCTCTTTGCAACTGAGTAGTGAGATTCCTTAAGACATGCCTGGTACCTAGCACACACACATGTAGCATACATAATATCTAGTCTACTAGAAGTTAAATATAATAGGGATCCAATGATGCACCTGTACATGGATTCATCAAAGGCCTTGCCCTTCTCATCCTTGTCTAGGGAAATGTTGGCCCCCATGGGAGTTTTCATGGTGGAAGCTGATTCCATCCCAAACTTCTTGATAAGCTCCCTAGTGTACTTGGTTTGAGAGGTGAATATACCTTCATCAGACCGTTTCACTTGGAGGCCTAAAAAGTACTTGAGCTCTCCCATACTACTCATCTTAAACTCCCCCTGCATTAGGTTGACAAACCTTTTGCAGAGGTTGTCATCAGTAGACCCAAATATTATGTCATCAACATATATTTGGACTAGGAGACATTTGCCCCTTATTTCCCTAAGAAATAATGTACTATCTATCTTTCCCCTCAAGAACTTGTTCTTGATGAGAAAGCTAGACAAAGTCTCATACCAAGCCCCGGGGGCTTGCTTTAGACCATAAAGAGCTTTCCTAAGTAAATATACATGATTAAAGAGGGTTGGATGCACAAAACCTGATGGTTGTTCAACATATACCACTTCCTTCAAGTCACCATTAAGAAGGCTGATTTGACATCCATTTGATACACTTTGAACCCCTTGTGGGCAGCATATGCAAGGAATAGCCTAATTGCTTCTAACCTTGCAACAGGGGCAAAGGATTGATCAAAGTCTATCCGTTCTTCCTGTCTATACCCCTTGACTACCAACCTTGCCTTGTTCTTTATGATTGTTCCATTTTCATCTAACTTGTTCCTGTAAATCCATTTGGTGCTAATAATATTATGTCCTTAAGGTTTTGGCACCAACTTCCATACCATGCATCTCTTGAATTGTAGAAGTTCTTCTTGCATTTCTTGAATCCAAAAGGTGTCTTGGTTGGCTTCTTCAAACTTCTTGGGCTCCATTTGTGATAAGAAGCTCAAGAATAGGGCCTCATTATGAGCCCTGCTTCTGGTTAGCACACCTTGGTTCTGGTCTCCAATGATTTGTTCTCTTGGATGATCTCTTAGATGTCTTACAGCTATAGGCAATCTGTCCTCAACTTGCTGTACTACTTCTGCTAGTTCAGCAGTGTCTTCAGCACCATGGACCTCTTCCTCTTTAGGGATGGCTGCATCTGAATATTCTTTGCTACTGATGGGTGTGTCTTGTATAGACATCCTTTCCAAGTCCTTTTAATTCCCTGTCAAAATAGAAGAGCTAGACCATCCCTTATATATTAGGCTGGTCTCATCAAATACTACATGCATAGACTTCTCTACAACATGAGCTTTCTTGTTATACACTCTATTAGGTCTACTAGCCAACAAGAACCCCCGCATTGCATTTCTCTGCAAACTTTGTTAATTGAGATTTTTCCATTGTTTAAAATGTAACATTTTGAACCAAAGATTCTAAAATATGAAATTGTAGGTTGTTTGCCTTTCAGAATCTCATAAGGGGTTATTCCATTAACTTTATTGATGGAAGCTCTATTGAGAACATAACATGCAGTATTGACTGCCTCAGCCCAGAAGTATTCTGGGAGTGAGGAGTCACTAAGCAATGTTCTCCCAGCTTCTATCAAGGTCCTATTCCTCCTCTCAGCCACACTATTTTATCGTGGAGTCCTTGGGGTGGAGAACTTTTGGGTGATACCATATTCTTGACAGAACCTTGTCATGGCTTCAGATTGAAATTTTGTGCCATGGTCAGTCCTAGTCCTGACCACAACACATTGTAAGTCATTCTAAATTGCTTTGACATGATTTATAAAGACATTCAAAGTATCAAACTTCTTCTTAAGGAAGAATACACATGTATATTTTGAGTGATCATCAACAATCACCAAAGTATACAACTTCCCTCCCAGGCTCTGAATTGGCAAAGGACCAAACAAATCCATATGCAAGAGATTAAGACATCTTTCAGTGTCTTTGGAGCCAATACTTTTAAAGGTGGCCCTTGTTTGCTTACCCATTTGGCAAGCATGACAGGAACCACTTTTAATACATTTTAAATTAGGACTATTCCTTACCAGGTTTTTAGAGAATAGTCTATACATTGTCTTACATTTAATGTGAGCAAGTATCTTGTGCCATTGAACACAAAGAGACTCATTCTCATTAGCTACTAGACATGTATATGTAAGAGAATTACTGCATATAAAGTCTAAGCAATAAACATTCCCACTCCTAGTGCCTGAGAGAATGGTCTCTAAGTCATTACACTTTTTGATCAAGCACTTGTCATTGTGGAATTCAATGACATAGCCTAGATCACATAGTTGACTTATGCTTATTAGGTTGTGTTGTAACCCTTCATCATAAGCTACCCTTGTGATTGAGACTATGCCATTGGAGATCATACCATATCCCTTGGTGATTCCTCTTTCAGATCCCCCAAAGGTAACTTTGGGTCCATTCTTCGCAGCCTTGTAGTCCTGTAGAATATTTCTTGTTCCTGTCATGTGCCTTGAGCACCCACTGTCCAAGTACCATATTTCGTTGAGGGTAGTACTTGAACTATCCTGCAAGAAGGAGTTTAGTTACCCTTAGGAGCCCAAACATCTTTGGGTCATATGTCCTTGTTAGCATGATGAAATGACCTCACACTAGCTGCACCCTTTGCAGGAAGACTTATCTTTGCACATGACAAATTGGGATTGTTCCAACAGTCTATGGAAAAGTGTCCCACTTTACCACAACACCAACATTCATGAATGTTGTATCTCCTCTTCTGAACATTTCTTGAGGGGAGTGCAGCATTGTGCATATGTTCAGGAGGGAAGACAACAACATTTCTCTTATTTCTTTCAGCAAGGATTTGGCTGAAAGTCAATCTGTGGATAGTCTTAGTAGTCTTTGTTTTAATGGCATCAACATGCTTTGGTTTTGGGCAAGGCAAGATTTGATGGCATTAGACACTGAGCAACTAGACATGTCTACAGATTTGATAGCAGTCATGTTCTTGGCTGAATTAAATTTAGAAGAGCTTGCTTCCTCATTCTTAAATGAAGGGGCTGAAGTACCAAATACAAAAGGTCCAGGTTGGGCCATTTGAATTTCCTCATGGGAATCCTTCATATTACTCAATCCCATGCCCTTTCTTTCACTATGGGAAGGAGTGTTTTCCTTCCTATAGGTACTTCCATTCTTCTAGCGACCATACATGCTTTCATGGTCATACCTATTGGAGGGAAGTAACACCTTTTGAAAGGTGGTTTGAGGCTTAGCCTTACCCCTGCTCTTTTCTCCACTCCCTTCTCCTACTTCCATTTTATTGAATCCTAGTCCTCTCCTAGTGGTTTGAGAGGAGAAGGTCTCAATAATATGGAGCACAGATTTGGGCTTGGAGAATTGAGCCACCAGGCTTTTCTCTTTCAGAAGCTTCACCTCAAGGTCCTTGATGACATTGTTCTTCTAGGATATGGTGCTCAAATGCATAATTGTTATTCCCTTTAAATGTCTTATCTATCTACTCATCTGAGCCACCATGGTTATTGACTGAGTGCAATCATTTTCAGCCATCTTAAGGGAAGCAATTTCCTGGGCTTGCCTCTTGGCCATCTTCTTGCTCTTCTTCAGAGCTTCCAAGAGAGCACCATACTTGTCAATCAATTGATTGACATCTTCCTCGGTTTCTGAATCACTTCCACCAATTGATGAAGGCACTTCAAATTCTGGGCCAGTCTCATAATCAGAAGAGGAGATGGAGTGAATTAATACCTGTTCATTTTCAGAGATGTTCTGACTGTCCTTCTCATCAGTGATGGCCATGAGCCCTAGCTAAACATTGTCCTCTTCATCCTCCTCTACATCACTATCTAAGTGTGATAGAGGGGCCCTGATTCCCATCTTGGCAGCAGGATAATCATCACAATTTTCAGCTGCAAATTGCCCAATGTAGGCATCTTCTTCATCCACTGAATCTGAAGTTGAGGATTCAGATTCACTCCAGCTTCTTCCTTTCATGGCTAGGTAGGATTTCTCCACATTCCTATCCTTCTGGTGATGAGGCTTCTTCTCACCTCTTTCTTTCCTTTTGACTGGACAGTCTGCAATGACATGTCCATTCTTACTGCAGCAATAACAAATTATGTTATTTGAAACATGTTTACTAGATTTAAGTTCATACCTGTCAACCTTGGGGTGCTGTCTTTCTGATCTGCTATGATACTTCTTGGAGTGTGAAGAGGAGTAGGTTTTGTTATTCCACTGCTTCCTCCTCATCATTTTTATGAACTTCCTTGAGAAGGCAGCAAACTCTTCACCATAGGAAGAGCTATCTGAGGCGCTAATTTCAGATTTCTCAGATTCAGCAATCGTCCTTGGAGGAGACACCATCCTGCCTTTGCTTTTCTTGGAGCGGTCATCCTTGAGAGCCATAGATTTCTCCCTTGCTTGAGCCCTTGTTGAGGTGTCCTCTTCCTTTCTTGCAGATAACTGCATCTCATAAGAGAGCAGCTTTCCAAACAGTGTATGAGTAGGAGTCTCACCAAGCCTTGCCACTTCCCCGATTGCACAAATTTTATTGTCCCAATCCCTAGTTAGAGATCTAAGGAACTTATAATTCAGCTTATAATCAGAGAACACTCTCTCATAGGTTCGTAGTTCATTTACTATCCTAAAGAACCTTTCATATCACATTGAAATGCTCTCCTGGCTCAGCTGCCTAAAGGCTTCATATTATTGATTGAGGAGTGACTTTCTATCATCCCTCACTTCAGTTGTTCCTTCCATATATACTACTAATGTATCCCACATTTCCTTGGCAGTTGTGCAGTGTACCAAGTTCTGAAATGTAGAGTCGTCAATAGCATTATCAATTATGTTTTGTGCTCTTTTATCCATAGTGAATAGTGCAAGTTCATCCTTGGTCAAGTCATTGAACTCCTTAGCCACTCTCCTTGTTAGATCTATGGAGGAGGCAGTTTGAAAGGTGAAAGGCTCTTATTTAACTATGAGGTAAATCCTAGTGTCAGATGCTTCCATGAACAATCTAACCCTTTGCTTCCATATGCCAAAGTTTTCCTTGTTGCATATGGGTAACTTCATGGATCCCATCTCCTTCTGCAATCCAGCGGAGGCCATTGGATTGAGATAAGACTATTCCTTTATAGGATCTGGTCAGACAGTTATGGCCTTCTTAACCAACCTACCTCTGATACCACTTGATAGTTTATTTAGGAATTAGTCTTAGACACCTAGAGGGGGGGGGGGGGGGGGGGTGAATAGGTTTCTTTTATTTTAGGCTAACTGTTTTCTGATTTTAGGTTAGTAAAATATCAAGCACAGAAAACACATAAAGATTTATAGAGGTTCCTCAAGACAGGGTATCTTGAGTAGTCCTCTTTCCCCCTTCACCTTTCTAACAATGAGTTAAATAAGGCCAACTTCTCCAAACTCAGCTCCAAGAGCCTACACCACAGATCCCTCAGGATCTCTCAGGTTTTCCCAAACCCTACCTCGGGCACCACAACCCTACCTCAGGCACAATAACCCTACCTCATATCACGCAATTATCCTACACTCAAGCTGACCTCTCAGCTCTACATCTCAGGCCAAACAGCCCTACACCCTCAGGCAAAGATGCCCTACAAACTCAGGACTATTAAGTTCCTACATAAGTAATAAAATGGGATTACAATCAGAAGATAGAAGAGGTGGTCTTCTACTTCTGAACAACTGTTGTTGCAGTCTTGAATCAGGGAGGAGTAGGAATTGTTGGTGCCAAAAATGGTACCTCCAAAATTCGCACTAAAGGAGATGAGAGAAAACTGCGAAGTGCAGGTTACTAAGACAGAAGATGCTGGAAAAAAGAGAAGGCGATCGTAAAATGGCGATCACGATAAAATGAGACCGCTTACACAAGTTGTAAGCTGGAGCCTCCCAATCAAGTCCCTTTTCTGGTACCCCTACCCATCTATTTATAGACGAGGGGGCTGCCCAAACGGGCAGAATGATAAACTACGGGCTGCCCGGGATACAGGAGAGCCGGGCAGGGAGAAGAGGTGCAAATAACAAAGATAAGGAAAAATGATCAGACTGCTTAAACTGACGATCTCCACTATCCTGACCGCTTGGTACTTAGAAAATCCTGGTTGAGAAGGTAGCTGGCGGTCTGGGCGATCACACAAACTGAGACCGCTGCAACTGAAGAAATTGGCCAGTAAGAGGAGGTCGCGGGCTTTCTGGGCAAACATAATCCCCGCACATTTTTAAGTTGCACCTGGAACTTCGAAAATGTAAACTTTGACCGCTGAGACCGCGACCATCATTAATGCGGCTTGGTCTATAAATACCGGCTGAAAACTTCACTTTGCAAGACATTGAGGAACTCCACTATTCGAGCGGTCTTTGATAATTAGGCAGGTGCGACCTTACAAAGATGACCATGCTTGATCTCTTAAAAGCTCTCCCATCGAAAACGAACTCTCCTGGGAAAAAGGAAAGCGTTAGCTCAAAGAAAGGAAAGAAGGCGCCGAAAAAAGTGAGCACTTCAAAGGAGACCGCCCGATCCCCGCTAAAGAAAACTGAGCTTCCTGAGGGCCCGATTGTACCGGTCTCTGTTGCTTCTGATCTGTCTAATACTTCTTCAGATCCTTTATTGAAATTGCCTGACTTTTCCATTTCTTTTAATTGTCAGAAATCTATGGAGGCACTGGGTCAAACATCTTCCAAGCTTCCTGAGACCGCCTCCACCGAGATCATTCTGGCTGGGCTGCGTCAGAAGGGAGCTGAGGCCGAAACCTTAAGGCAGAAGATCGCTGACCAGGAGATCGCTGCAAAGGACAGGAAAAGGAAGAATACAAGTCCATCTAGTTTAACTTATAAGAGGAGCAGAAGGAACGAGGAAGGAGGAGATGTGACCGCCATGGAAGCGACCAGATTTTCTGAATCCATCGATTTGGAAGACTCCGCTGATTTTCAGGTGAATGCTAAGGGCGATCTCCCCTTCCTTCCCGCGGTCTCAACCTTACCAAGAGAGGATGATTCTGGATTAATCGCCTACCTTGATGAGGTTTCTTCTAACAATTCATCTTTTTCATCATTGCAGGTGTTGGATCCCTTAGAGGCTTCAGCTCTCAGAAATGTCGCCGTTGATGAGGAGATCGCGGCAGGGAGAAGGAGATCGCCGACGCAGCGATCAAGGCAAAAGAGGAGGAAAGGAAAAAGATAGAAATGGAAGAGATAGTGAAGAGGAGGAAAGAAAAAGTGGTAGAAGAGCAGAGGGAAAAAGAAGAGAAAGAGAAGGAGAAAGAAGAAAAAGATAAGAAAGAAAAGGAGGAGAAAAAAGAGAAGAAAAAGAGGGAGGACGAGGAGAAGAAGAGAGACAAGAAAGATAAGAAGGAAAGGGAAGAAGAGAAGAGGAGGGAGGCGGTCAGAGTTGCTGAGGAGAGAGCGGCTCTGATCGCTGAGGAGAAGAAGAAAGAAGCGGTCAGGGTCGCTGAGGAAAAGGCGGCCCTGATCGCTGAAGAGAGGAAAAAGGTTGAGGTCTTGCAGACTTCGGATAAAAACGGTGAGGAGACCGTAGAGAGGCCGCGGATTGCCAAGGAAAAAACTGTGCTTTCTAGCGGTCTCCCGGATGATCTTCTCCAGGGAGATCGTTCGAACAAGGTTGCAGCAGATCGTGCGGCGGCGGCCTCGATTTCGCGAGCTGGTAAGAATAAAACGATTCTTCAGTCAGCTGAGTTCCCTCCATTTCCTACAGTTCGTTTTGCTTCTCCTGAAAGAAAACACGGGATCGTTTTTATTGAGACCGACAATGTCTTCTTAAGTAACGAGGAATTAAAAAGGAGAAGAAAAGAGGGAGAAAAAACGCAGAAAAGAGATTTGGAAAGAACGGATCTGGAGCGCTTAAGGGGATCAGATCGTCTTTCTTTGACCGCAGATCCCGCGGTCACTAAAGATATCGGAAGAGCTTTACGTGACTGCGGTCTCGACTTTTTTCCAAGTACTCTTTCTATTTATTCAAAAAGCTTATCTGATCATATGTTTATGATTGAAATAATCCATCTCCTATGGCCGCAGATAAAAAAAAGGCTGAGATCGAGGAGGGAGAACTTCTTCAACCCATCGAGATCACCCCTCAGTTAACCAACATCCTTAACCCCATGTTTGAGGATGTTCGTTCTATGCTGATGAGGGAGCGGACGCAGAATGATCAGATCCGTGATCTTGAAGAAAGATTGCGTTCCAACGAGAAGCGGATTCGTGAAGAATGCGATCTGAGGGTTGCCGAGATCGCGCGGGCTCTTAAGAAGGCTGAAAAAGAGGCTGAATACTATAGGGGAAAAGCTGCGGCGCTGTCCGCGGAAAATGAGAGGCTGAGGAGCGGTCATGGAAAGATGCTGATGCGACCATGCACCTCCAGCAATCATCCGGCGGAGAGACCGCAACCTGAGATTGTACTGATCCCCATGGAACAGGTGGACAAGGAAATGTCGAAAATTCACCGGTCTGCAATGCTGGCTAACCACAGCCTGGTGTCGGTCATGGCCGCAGTGAACGACATGCAAGATGTCGCAGCTCATGTAGGGAGGAACAGGCCTCCTAGGAGATGAACATTTAACCTGAGACCGAGCGGTCTCCAAATTTAAACTGTTTTTGTAAAATTTCACTGTTATTTCTCCATTGATTTGTGGTTGTTTTTGATTTTAATGTTGTGGTCTTGATTTGTTAAATTTCGATCTCTTTATGCCTGGATTGCTTGTATTGCTGCTGTATTTTTTATTGATTGAGATCGCCAACCATAGTATGCTTTCATATTACTTTGCATAGGTCGAGCGGTCTGATCATGTTTTAGCTAGGCGGTCTTCAAGATGTAATGATTACGAAATAACCCTTGGTCTTCTATAAATAGCTGTCTTCATGGTATTTATTTTATCTTTTCTTGAATGCGCTCTTAGCACCGATCTCATCGATCGCTCAAAATGGTGTCCGCTCGTGCTTCTTCTGCCACCATCTTCCGGAATGCCGATCACAAACAAGGTCGCCTGTCAAAAGATGAATATATTGAGTTCATAAAGAAATACATGATTCAAACTCAGGTAGTTGTGAGACCGCCAACTGAACAAGAAAGGTTAAACTTTGCGGAGGAGAAAAAGTTTATTATCCCTATCGATCACTTTGATAATGGGTTGAGGATTCCCCTCCCATGGGAATGGCTAGAGATCTTGGAATATTACGGCTTCGTGCTCGCCCAATTGGCCCCGAACTCGATCGGTCTAGTTAATGTCTTCATTAATTACTTGAGATCGGTAAGAGTGAAGTCTACAATGAATCTGTTTCGTGCAACCTTTACCGCGAAGATCTTGAAGGAAGGCAGAAAAAAGGAAGAGTTCAAAGGGTTGATGTACTTTTCAGCAGACGGAATAAAAATCCTGAATCTTCCAAACAAAATCTCCTTCTGGACAGAAAGGTTTCTTGTCTTTGAAGGTGACCTTGGCGGTCTCAAGAACTCACCTTCTCCACGACCTGACAGTATCTTTAAGAAGATAAGAGCGGTCTCAGAAGAGGAGCTGAGAATCTTGGCTTTCTTGGCGGGCAAGAGGATTGATCTTGTTCATTATCTAGCGATCTGGCCTGAGATCGCCGAGATTACGCCGGCTGAAAGTAAGCTTTTCTTGCGGTCTCGAATAATTTCCTTTCATACCTTTTGTATGTTTTCCTAACTTTTTCCCGTTTTTTAGCGACCTTTGCGGTCCCTGTTCAAGATCCGATCTCCCCGGCTGCAGAGGTTCTTACTCAGAGGGAGAGGAGGCTGAAGCGTGAGGCCGATGTGTTTGGCACCACCACTGAGACCGCCGAGCGAGATTTTCCATTGATTGGTTTCAAAAGAAAAATGAAAGACATTAAAGGAAATCCTCTCCTCAAATGGGCGGCCAAAGTAAGGTCTGTGAAGGTTTCCACCGATCTTCCTTTATGGAGTGGAAAAGTGACCCGCCACGCATATGCGGTCACTGCTGCTCTATGCGGCAAAAAGAATACAAACGAAATATTGAATATAGAGACCGATGCTCTCCCCGACCTCTGTGCCCAGGTGACCGCTAGGAGCGCGATCTTAAATCACCATATGGGGCGATCTCTTCGCGGTGCTCTGGAAGAAATAACTGCTTTGCAAGAAGAAAGAAAAGTAAGAATTTCACTTAATATTTTATGAACGCGTTACCTATGATCGCGCGGTCTTAACACATATCTCTTTTGCAGCAATCTGAAAATGCAGCTTATGACCCTGAAAATCCGGCTTTTCAGAGGGCTATGATGCATCACATTAAGGAGACCGCCGACCAAGTGCTGAATGAGGTTCGAGTTCGAGGTGGTTTTACTGAAGAGTATAAGGACATTACATTTGCCGATCTCTTCCCTGATGCGGCACAGAGGATTGAAGAGCAATCTTTAACTGGTGAAGAGACCGCGGATTTTGTTGATGAGACCGCTAGTCAAAATGAAGACGTGGTGATCGAAGATGAAGAAAGCGGAAGCCGTTACACTCAAGGCCGGGACTCAAGCTCGGGTTCTAGCTCTGGATCCAGAATTCCTCTTAGTAAATCGGAAGAATCTTCTGCAGACACTGACTCCACTTCTTCAGATGAGCGATCTCCGAAGAGATCAAAAAAGGAATGAATTGTAGTGATATATTTTTTTTTTTTGGAGACCGAGTGGTCTCGTTGTAACAGATATTTTAGAATATATATGAAAATTGGTTTTTTGTTAGATTCTGGGCAAACTTGTTTTTGATGTACATTTATTTGTTCTTCTGAGTTCAAAAATCGGCATTCGATCTCAATGCCTTGGGTTTATTACGTAATTTTCATATCAACATTAAAGAACTACAGATGGCGATCTCTTGAAAAAGACCAAGGATTTTGAGGGAAAAGTTAATACTTTTTGCGTAGATAGAACTACTTCTGCGGTCTTGAGATAATCAAACCACTGAGAATATTTAGCAATTTAACTGTGATCAGAAAAATAACCAATTTATTTGCAACAGTTAAGCGGTCTCATATTACACAGATCGCGATACAAAGGAATTATCTTGAAGATTTGAACTTAGTGGACTCTGGGTGATCGGTGCCCAAATGACTTTCAGGAAATCCATCTGATAAAGATCCCTTGATAGTCAAGGTCATTACTTGAAAAAAGGAAATAACTCTTCATAAATTCAGTTCAGCGATCTCATTTTATTCAGACCGCCCTTGAAGAAGAAACCCCACTTTCCCTTGATAAGAACACCATGATTATTTCATGTAACTTTGAGTAACAAGGAATATCAGAATCTCGTTCTTACTGAGACCGGGCCGACCTCTATCGGGCTGGCATAGAAGATTCCTGAATAGCGACCTTAGTTATCCTGGAAAAAATTTCATCTGACGATCATAAGCGACATCACTCTTTATTGGAAAGAAAAATTGGCGGTCTCATAAACTTCTGACCGCCCGATCTCTGTACAAAAAGATTAAGAGAGATTTTTTTTTTGTAGTAAGAAGATGGGAAAAAGGGATCTCAAAGATGACCCAAAAGGATGGTGTGGTCATGCAGCGGAGGCTATACCGACATTGCCTTTTTTAAAAGAATTCCCGAGTTTACTGCAAATATGCCAATCCAAGGTTCAGGCGACGGTTATGGATGTTTCTGACCGCCCCTTACCTAACCACGCTTCAACGAGTGTTCGAGAGTTACAAATCAAAATGATCTGTAGGGCAGGTGTGGTCATGCCGCGGAGGCTATACCGACATTGCTTTCCCTGAAAGATCATTAAGATCGTAACAATGTCCTTCCTATTGCATGACAGAGCTGAGCCAGCCACCCAGACCCCCTTGAAAAGCTGAGGTGTGCCAGATGTCAGCAAGGACCCGGTATCCTAAACTTCCACCGCTCGAGCTTGGCGAGCTACTGCTACACAGATTCGAAATCTCCCCGACATCTGTGGTCCTGGCAGAATTACACGTCGAGCTGACAAGTCGAGGGGGAAGATAGTAGGATCCGTCGATGTCTCACTTGACAGGTTTTTGGCTTTTTCAAAGAATAACATGCTTAAAACTTGTCACCCATCACTCATATTGCGAATGCTTTGATAATACATTTAAGAAAAGAAGAGTTTGAGAGCATCTCCGCTCCATGAATGAGGCAATTCTTTCCCTTCATAAGTTTGGAGATGGTAAGCGCCATTTTTAAGTACGCTCTTCACCACAAACGGTCCCGCCCAGTTTGGGTTAAGCTTTCCGACTGAACCAGCTCTTGCTGCTGAATCTACTTTCTTTAAGACTAGATCCCCAACAGCGAACTCCTTGGTTCTTACATTTTTGTTGAATAGCCTCGCCATTCTTCTCTTCACCTCTTCTTGCCTGATGATTGCCGTATCTCTCAGCTCCTCAATTAAATCAAGGCTGCATTTTAGCTCCTCATCATTTCCTTCCATCCAATCAATTTGATTTTGTTGTGCCAATAACACTCTCGGGCTTTTTACTTCAAACTCCACCGGAATCAGTGCTTCGGAACCGTGCGACAGTTTGAACGGAGTTTCTCCAGTAGCAGAACTCGGAGTTGTCCTCAAGGCCCATAAGACGGAAGGTAATTGTTCTGCCCAGTTGCCCCTGACATTTTCTACTTTCTTCCTCAAGAGATTTATGATGAGTTTGTTGGCGGCTTCTACCTGTCCATTGCTTCTAGGGTGATGTACGGAAGCGAAACGTAGTTCGATGCCAATTTGCTTACAAAAATTAATAAGAGTCGAATTATTGAATTGAGAACCGTTATCCGTGATGATTGCCATTGGAATCCCATGTCGACACACTATCTCTCCCCAAATAAAATTTTTCACGGCTTGAGTGGTAATTTTGGCCAATGCTTTTGCCTCTATCCATTTGCTGAAATAGTCAATCATGACTATAATATATCGACGTTGTCCACTTGCCATAGGGAAAGGCCCAATCAAATCCATTCCCCAAACTGCAAACGGCCATGGAGTTGCTATCGACTTGAGTTGTTGAGCCGGCTGATTTTGGAGAGGAGCGAACTTCTGGAACTTTACACATTTCTTAGCAAATTTTTCCGCATCTTTCCTCATTTGAGGCCAAAAATACCCTTGCCTTAGAATTCTTTTTTCCAACGTTCTAGCTCCATAGTGACTTCCACATTCTCCAGAATGGACCTCCTGAAGGACCGCTGGAATTTCCTCCTCTGAAACACATCGTGCTAATGGTGAAAGGAAAGTTCTTCTATAAAGCACTCCTGCAACAAGATAATAGTTAGCTGCTTTCCGTTTAAACCTTTTCCTATCCTTTATTGATGAATGGAGCTCTCCAGTTGAAAGATAAAGAACAAACGGATCCATCCAAGATGGACGTTGATCAATCTCCATGACCTCTCCTTCTTCAATCGCCGGGCGAAACAACTCCGAAGTTGTTCCTCCTGAGAGAAGCCCAAACTTTGCCAACTCGTCTGCTTCCACGTTCTCACCTCTTGGAATATGATTGATGGTAAAGCTTTTGAATTTCCCAACCTCAATTTTTACCAGAGTTAAATACTGCTTTAAAATACTATCTCTAGTCTCGAAAATCCCATTTACTTGAGAAGCCATCACCAAAGAATCTGTGAAAACTTCGACATCGTCAATCCCCAGCTCCCTGGCAAACTTGAGACCGGCTAGCAAAGCCTCATATTCTGCTTGATTGTTTGTTACTTGAAAATAGAACTTCAGTGCTTGATCAAGCCTTACTCCATTTGGGTTGATTAAGATAACTCCTGCTCCGGAAGAATTTTTCCCTGAGGCTCCATCCACGAAGATTTTCCAGGCAAGGGGCACTCTGACCCCCTTCTGCGACTCAACTTCTTTAGCATCCACCATGAAGTCTGCTAAGACTTGAGCTTTGATTGCCATTCTTGGAACATAGGATATGTCAAACTCACTGAGCTCTATTGCCCACTTTGCCAATCTGCCTGAATGCTCCGGCTTCTCCAAGACACTCTTTAATGGAAGGTCAGTGACGACTAAAATCGAATGAGCTTGAAAATACGGTCTTAGTCTTCTTGCTGAAATTACGAGCATTAAGGCTAGCTTCTCTAGGATTGGATATCGAGTCTCTGCATTCTTCAAAATTCGGCTTACATAGTAAACTGTAAATTGTTTCTTTTTCTCTTCTCGGACCAAAACAGAGCTTATAGCATCGGTGCCAACTCCCAAATATAGGAAAAGATCTTCCCCTTCTCGCGGGCTTTGGAGTAGAGGAATTGACGTTAACTGCTTTTTAAGCTGACTGAAAGCATCATCACACTCTTGAGTCCATTCAAACTTGGCCCCTCCCCGGAGGGTCTTAAAGAAAGGTGCACTTTTATCCCCTGACCGGGAGATGAATCGACTCAAGCCTGCCATTCTCCCTCCCAACTGTTGAACTTCTTTTGGGGTTTTGGGAGGTGGCATTTCCAAAATAGCTTTTACCTTGTCTGGATTGGGCTCTAACCCTTCTGGAGTGAGGAGATGACCCAAAAATTTACCTTTGTTTGCTCTGAAAACGCACTTCAATGGATTCAACCTCATATTGAAGGTTCGTAAGGTTGCAAAAGTTTCCGAGAGATCTTCGAGATGAGAGGAGAAGGATTTGCTTTTCACCAAGAGGTCATCGACATACACCTCAAGGTTCCTTGCCTTCTGACTTTTGAAAACTGTATCCATCATTTTTTGGTAAGTTGCTCCAGCATTTTTCAACCCGAAAGGCATCACGAGATAACAGAAGCAACCATCATTTGTGATAAACGAAGTATGCGGTATATCCGGTTTATGCATCCTGATTTGGTGATAACCTGAAAAAGCATCTAAAAAACTCATAAAAGAATAACCTACCGCAGAATCCACTAAAGAATCTATCTGAGGCAAGGGATAGCAATCCTTGGGGCAAGCTTTATTGAGTTTGGTAAAATCGACACACATCCTCCACTTTCCACCCGGCTTAGTTACCATTACAACGTTTGACACCCACTCCGGATATTGGATTGGTTGAATGAACTTTGCCTTCAGAAGCTTCTCTACCTCTTCACGGATAGGTTGAGCCAGAGTAGTTGCAATAGTTCTCTTCTTCTGCTAGACCTGAATGACGTTTGGACTAATGTTGAGGTGATGGCAAGCAACATCCGGATTCACTCCAGGCATGTCGTCTGCCGACCAAGCGAAGATGTATAAATTTTGCAGGAGACAAGAGATGAGCTGACTCTTGTCGGCTTCAGATAATTCAGCGTTGATGGAGAGGCTCTTGCTCTCATCTTCCTCGCTGATCTGAACATTTTGAGTTGCTTAGGCAGGTTCCAAGCGGACTCCGTCTCTCGCATCCTCCACTTCTTCTGCAGTTTGAACTTGTTCAGGAACTTCAATGGATTCAGTCATCATAACTTCCTGGGGTGGAGAAGACATGATCATGTTGACCGTTTTTACATAGCACTCTCTAGCTTTCCTGGGGTCGCTCCTGATTCGATGTTGTTTGCCATTCAAGGCGATCTTCACCGCTTGATGATAAGTGGAGACAATGGCTTGATACCCGTTCAGAAAAGGTCTCCCGAAAATTGCGTTGTAGCTACTGGGAGCATCAACGACTATAAATTTGACCAGCCTTACTATTCCTCCAAGAATCACGGAGAGGGTGACGAGCCCTTCAACTTCTTTCTTTTCTCCTGAAAAACCATAAAGAGGCCCTTCAGTTGGTAGGAGAGGTTTACCTGTCTTTAATGCCTCAAAGGCAGGCTTAAAAAGCACATTACTGAGCTCCCCGTATCTACTAGAATTTTTTCCACCGTATAGTTTTCGATCACAGCTTTGATGACGACTGCATCATCAAAGGGATTCGCGGTCTGAGGAAGATCTTCATCTCCAAAAGTGACCGTCCCTCGAATCGGAGCCGAAGAAGTAGCGGCAACCTCTGACTGATAAACTCTCTTCAGACTTGCCTTTCTTGAGGACTCCGGGCCTGCACCCCCATGGATGCAGAAAAGGTTGCCCAAGGCACCCTCATCATTAGCGTCTACACATTCGCTGGGAAAACCGATGTTGCCCAGATGGCCAACATCATCTACTTCCTCGCACTCCCAGTGGACTTCTGCTACCTCCTTGGCCTTGGAGGTTGAAGCTTTGGCAGAGTCATTCTTTTGAATGAGATCGCGGAGCTTCCCCTCCTTTAATAGTTTCTCTAAAAATAGGCGGAGAGCTCTACAGTCTTCTGTCAAATGCCCCCTATCTCTGTGATACTCACAGTAGAGGGTTGGGTTTCTGGTTTTCGGATCAGAATTCAGCGGAGCTGGCCTCTTAAAAAAGGGCTGTTTCTGAAGAACTTGCAGCACCTCATTCATAGAAACACCAAAGTCCGTGAAGGACTCTTGGGATTCATTATAAAGTGAAGGAATGGGTAGAAGAGGAGGTTGAGTATACTGGATCTGGTGGATGGGGGTGATTTGCGGAGCAGGAGTAGCAGGAGTTTGAAGAAATGAATTTTGAGGTGGGAAAAATTGATTACCTCGGTTGAAGCGGTTGTTGCGGTAATTCTTACCTCTCGGAGCTGGAGGCGGAAGCTCTTGTTTAGTTTTCGAGGAAGATGGAGCAGGATAGAATCCCGCAGAGCCTTTCTGAGTGGCTCTGTTGGTCAGATTGCTCACATAGGTGGGGTTGTTGATCTCCCCTTCTATATAGCGATTGGCGATGTTGATCAGCTCCTGATAGGAGCCAGGCTCTTTGGTTGTGACTTTGAACTTCAGAGGACCCTCCTGCAGGCCGCTGATCAAAGCCACCATATAGATCTCGGGATCCATGTCTCTGACCCCCAGGATCTCTTTCTGAAAACGGTCAACGAAATGCGTTGCAGTTTCGTTGTCCCCTTGCCTGATCTTGAAGAGGGTCGCAGGACCACTCTTCCTTTTCTTTGCAGTGGCGAACCTCAGGAGGAGCTCTTGCCTTAGGGCAGCAAAGCTTGGGATAGACTGACAAGGCAGCTTATAGAACCATTCCATGGCTGACCCATCGAAGGAGGTGACCATCAGCTTACACCTCACTCCATCTGAAATGTTCCTGAGAGCTACGGCAGACTCGAAAGCTTTAAGATGACACATGGGGTCGGTCTCTCCCGTATACACTGGGAGTTGAGGTTCTCTGAACCCGTGAGGAATGGGATCCCGACGAATTTCATCGGTAAAGGGGGAGGGCTCCCCTAATTCAGAAGGCTCCAGAGGAGGTAAAAAGGAAGTAGGAGGAGCTTGAGGGTAAGCAAACCCTTCTTCAAAATTCAGGGTCTGAGCCGGAGGCCCCTGGGCCGCGGCTCGGAAGGAATTATGACGAGCGGCGAACTCCTCATGCTGAGATCGCTGAGGAGCTGCAGGCTGGAAAACGGGATGATCGCTATGGTGACCGCTTGCCACTCAGTCAGGAGTAGCGATCTGAGAGGCTTGAGGAAGGATTTTCTGGGAGATCGCGGCCAGAACCTGGTTCATGGCCTCAATCTGCTTCGCGGACTCCTGCTGAGTCCGGGCAACTTCTTGTCGATCTCGAGCGGCCTCCTGCTGAGACCGCGCGATCTCTTGCTGAACAGCGGCAGCGTCCTGCCTAGCTCGGGCGGCCTCGCGAAGAGCCTGCTCTACGCGAAGCTCGAAGCGGCGCTCCATCGCCTCTAACGGATTGTGATCGGAAGGGGGAACACTGGGAGACCGCAAGGGACGACCTCTACGGCGATCAGCCATCTTGGAAGTCTTAAGATTCACCTGACACTTCGAATCTGAAGGTCGCGTGTTCGTTCTGTTGGTGCCAAAAATGGTACCTCCAAAATTCGCACTAAAGGAGACGAGAGAAAACTGCGAAGTGCAGGTTACTAAGATAGAAGATGCTGGAAAAAAGAGAAGATGCTGGAGCCTCCCAATCAAGTCCCTTTTCTGGTACCCCTACCCCTCTATTTATAGACGAGGGGGCTGCCCAAACGGGCAGAATGATAAACTACGGGCTGCCCGGGATACAGGAGAGCCAGGCAGGGAGAAGAGGTGCAAATAACAAAGATAAGGAAAAACGATCAGACCGCTTAAACTGATGATCTCAACTATCCTGACCGCTTGGTACTTAGAAAATCCTGGTTGAGAAGGTAGCTGGCGGTCTGGGCGATCACACAAACTGAGACCGCTGCAACTGAAGAAATTGGCCAGTAAGAGGAGGTCGCGGGCTTTCTGGGCAAACAGGAATGCCCCAACTTGTTTCTTCTTGATCCTTTCCTTCAGATGATGGATGATAAGAAAAATTAGACTTCTTCTTAGGGTTTATGATTTATAAAAATGCGAAGAAGTTTGATGATATTTTCCAAAACTATATTCGATGAAGGCAAGTGTACCTTATCGTATATAATATAGGATATTTTATAAAAATACCAAGGTCGTATTAAACTCGGGTTTGTCGATTACTTCTACTTCGAGAAAGCGGACTATTATTTTATCGAAGAAAATAAATTGGAAAGGAAAGAAAAGCTAATTAAAAAGAGAACCAAAATAAAATGAAGAAAACAAAACTTGATTTAAAACAAAACTTTGAAATGAAATAAAAAAATAAATACTATCATTCAACTTTAAGCCTTGACCGTGGGGATTCCCGAAGCTCGAGCATGCCTCTCTCGAGGTTAATGCCCAATTAAGCTTAGGAAAAATCAACCGGACTCTCGTCCTATAATTGATTACCTAAGAATTGCTTTACGATGTGAATCCCACTATAGGATTTGACTCCTATCCAGAAGATTTACGTCATCCTCTCTCGAGGGGTGCTTGCAACTCTTTTTATTCTCGAGTGATCGATTCGTACGCACGTCCTCTCGGCTAGCTAGAATACGAAAACAAATACCGAAATTCATAACCGGAATATGAACTCGATATCGTTATATTTTGAGAATAAATCGAAGGAGAGAAGATACGATAATAAGGAAAGAGATGATTTGATTCAAAGCTTGCTAAAAATCAAGACTACAAAATAATTGCTAAAGGAAAAAAAATTAAAACAAGAAAGAGAGAGAAAGAGAAGAAAGAGAGTTTGCGAAAATAAAAGAAAGCATAAATTTTCATTGCCATAAAAGAAAGAGATTACATGAAATAAAACCTACATTACATTGCATGGAATTGAAACTAAGCTAGCTTGCATGAAATAAAATTACAAGGAATGAAAAAAAGAAATAACAAAATTACATGAAATTAAAGCTAACCCTAAAACATGAAGAATAAGGAAAACTGTACAAGAACAACCCAAATGGGCAGGGGGAAGGGACTGGAATGCTGGCGGGGAACCTCTGAATTTATTGGAAAAATTTCCAGGTTACACGCCCTCGGTCACGGGCGTGACCTAGGGCGTGTAATACTTGTTCTGCACGGCTGCGACATCGGCGTGGGTCTTGCGTGATTGTGTCGCGAAAAAGGACATTACATGCCCGTGTAACTTTGGTCACGGGCGTGTACCTGGGCGGCTTCATCAATGCGGCGTGGGCTTGAGTGCGGCGCTGCAGCGAAAAGCGATCACGCGCGAAAAGTCACGGGCGTGACTCATGGGTCACGGGCGTGACTGGGGTCAACTCCATCAATGTGGCGTGGGCTTGAGTTCGGCGCAGCAGGGAGCTGGGATCACGTGGGAAGTCACGGGCGTGACTCGTTGGTCACGGGCGTGACTTGGGTCAACTCCTCGACAGCATCTCCACGTCTCGTCGGTAGCCAGCTGGGAAGATTCTAAGATTACACGCCCTTGGTCACGGGCGTGACCAGGTGTCACGGGCGTGACCTGGGGCGTGACTTGCTGTGGACTAGCTCAATCTGCTCGGCAACACTTCTGGACTGATCTTAATGTTACACGCCCTTGGTCACGGGCGTGACCTAGGGCGTGTACTATGGAATTTGTCCAAAAACACCAGAAAATCTGCAAATCAAAAATACAATTATAGTTAGTACTAAAATTATAAAAGAAGTGATTTTTAACTAAAATATAAATAATATTTACAAAATTATATTAAACTTAACCTAAATACTATAATTAAAATAAGCATAAATCCTACTTATCAAATACCCCCATACTTAAGCTTTTGCTATTCCAGAGCAAAAGTATGAGAAATATTTATAAGACATTTAATAAAATTTTTAATTAAGACTAAAAATTTATTGAATCACAGGTAAGCTAAAAAGAAAATTTAAGGATTGACGAATTAAGTCCTAAATTATGAAATTAAAATAATAAGAGAAAAATATTTAGCCAAGAGTTCTCAAAAATATTAACTAGTTAACAAAATTGAGTAATAAGTAAACAAAATTAGATTTACAATTTATAAAAACCATAACTTTGAAAAATCTAAAGGAAAAATGTAACTTACTAAGTATTGCTCTCTCCATAACATAATTTAAATCTAGATCAAAGATATTGGGTTAGGGGGGGTTTCATAAAATTTGGCATAAGAAGAGATCTTTGAATGAAGGTGATGGATTTTCCATTTCACCGAAGTGGTTTTTTTTTTTTAAGTAAATATTTTTTTTCTCTCTTCTAACAACAACCCAAAATGTATATGGTTTAGGAGTAATGAATTTTATCCTCTTACTCCATGCCATATAATCTTTTCAAATATTTTGGGTGCATATGTTTTAGGGACTAATGAATTTTATCCTCTTATTCCCATGACATATGATCTTTTAAAATACTTTTTTTTATGCCATCAAAGGGGTAGGGTAGAGAAAAGACTTCTAGCTTATAAATTAAATTATTTTGAGAGCAAATTTTAGTACTTTAAACTTTCCTAAGATTTTAAAAGCTTGAGGTAGAAATAATTAAAATCTAAAGGTGTTTAAGCAAGATTACTAGAAATTTGTAACTATTTAAAATAAAAGAGAAGAAATGCTAAAGAAATATCTCTAATCAAATTAAAATCATAAAATATTTCTTAACACTAAATCACTTAAACAAAAATTAGATTTAGCAAACCATGATAGAATAAATGATTAGCAAATAAAAAAGTATAAATGCTTATAAATAAACTCAAAATGATTTTGGAAATGACAAAAACCAAAGTAAGGGCTTATTATATTTTTGGGATTTTTTATAAGTTTTATGTAATAATTTTTTTGGAATTTTTTTTGATATTATCTTTTTTTGGAATTTTTAATATTATCTTTTTTTTTTGGAATTTCTTAGGATAAGAAATAAATACTAAAAATGCTAAACATAAACAAAAAAAAAACTACATTTTTTTGTTAATTCTTGGACTTCCCGAGGTCTACCCGGTGACGGGCTCGCAAGGTACTAGAGGCTGTGATGGGAATTCAAGCCCAAGGTGTCCTTTCCGAGAATTTAAATTTTCGATTATCTAATTTTTATTGAATTTTTTTTTGGGTTTTCTAAATTTTTTTTTTAAAACTAATTTTTCTTTTGTAAAAGACAATAAAAAGGAAATAAACTATTTACAAAACTATGTACACAAATATTTTTAGAATTTTGTGATTTTCAAAAAGTTTTTTGGAAATTTTCTACTATTTTATAATTTAAAAGAAAGAGAAATACACTCCCATACTTAAAGTTCAACATTGTCCCCAATGTTGAAAGCTAAGTATGGAGAATAATAAAATAGAAAATACAAGAGCATGATTATGAAAGAAAAAGAACAAGGAGAGGAAAAGAAGTACGTCCCTGATGGAGACGGACGACCATCACGATTACCTGCAAAAATTTTCTTTCAAAACCATAAGACAAAACACAAAATCAAAAGAATTAAAACATAAAAGTTACTTATTATTATTATTTTTTTTTTGATAAAAGTAATAGTGCTTTCACTTTTCAAAATATCGACAAAAAAAATCCCCGGCAACGGCGCCAAAAACTTGATAAGAAAAATTACATAAAATTAAAGCTAACCCTAAAACATGAAGAAATAAGGAAAACTGTACAAGAACAGCCCAAATGGGCAGGGGAAGGGACTGGAATGCTGGAGGGGAACCTCTGAATTTATAGGAAAAATTTCCAGGTTACACGCCCTCGGTCATGGGCGTGACCTAGGGCGTGTAATACTTGTTCTGCACGGCTGCGACATCGATGTGGGTCTTGCGTGACTGTGTCGCGAAAAAGGGCATTACACGCCCGTGTAACTTTGGTCACGGGCGTGTACCTGGGCGGCTTCATCAATGCGGCGTGGGCTTGAGTGCGGCGCTGTAGTGAAAAGCGATCACGCGCGAAAAGTCACGGGCGTGACTCATGGGTCACGGGCGTGACTGGGGTCAACTCTATCAATGTGGCGTGGGCTTGAATTCGGCGCAGCAGGGAGCTGGGATCACGCGGGAAGTCACGGGCGTGACTCGTTGGTCACGGGCGTGACTCGTTGGTCACGGGCGTGACTCGTTGGTCACGGGCGTGACTTGGGTCAACTCCTCGACAGCAACTCCACGTCTCATCGGTAGCCAGCTGGGAAGATTCTAAGATTACATGCCCTTGGTCACGGGCGTGACTTGCTGTGGACTAGCTCAATCTGCTCGGCAACACTTATGGACTGATCTTAATGTTACACGCCCTTGGTCACGGGCGTGACCTAGGGCGTGTACTATGGAATTTGTCCAAAAACACCAAAAAATCTGCAAAACAAAAATACAATTATATTTAGAACTAAAATTATAAAAGAAGTGATTTTTAACTAAAATATAAATAATATTTACAAAATTATATTAAACTTAACCTAAATACTATAATTAAAATAAGCATAAATCCTACTTATCAATGGACTGGATCAGCTTGCTCTCTCTTGAGATGAACAATAGGAGCAATCTCTTCTCTCCTTATAGCCTCAGGTAATCAGAAAGTGAAAGCTTCTTAGCTACCGAAAATGGAACAGTAATCTTCTTCTTTAGTGTGTTGGAGAGCAAAGTGTAGGATGTGTTTTTGCAAAGCCCTAACTTATTTTTTTTATACTCCAATGATCTTCAACGGCTCTTAGCTGTCCTTTTGTCAGGTATGGGAGTGATTGGTGGACCATGAGAGGCCTTTCTACATCTTGCGCCAAAAGCAGAACCCGCCAGATCATTTTGAATCTGTCTCAGTAGTTGGGTTGTTATGGCCTGCTATCTGAGCGGCTGCTTCTATCCCGTCCCAGTGGATCCACTGAGACAGATAGTCGCCTCAGCGGTTTTCTTCTATGTGCAGCTCAGCAGGCCCAAACACCTTCTCAGCGGCTCATGGCCTTGTCTCAGCGGTTCTGCTGAGACTGAGAGCTTATCTCAGCGGTTTTGTCAGTAAACCTGCTGAACATACATTACACCATGGTATGACCTAATCCTGCATGGTCATCAAACAAAATGGGGTTTATCAAATACAACTTGCACTTAGCATTGAGTGTGAAGCTTCTTCAAATCAAGGGAACACTGAGGGTCATTTTCCCAACACAATGGATATTCCTTCTAAGGACAGAACCGAAGAGAAAAGAAAATCAAACACTATTCGACAAAGAATAAGTATTCAGAAGAAATAAGTGGAAGACATCTAATTGATTATTTTGTCTTCTTCTTCATCCTCAAGTTCTCTCAGACAAAAATACAAGAACATCTATGTACAGAAATACTAGGCTGTTGCTTCTTCTTCAAATATTACAGCAGCAAGCAAACAAGAGTACAGAGATCACAAGGATCAAAATCTCATAACCCTTGCATCCTTCTCTACCATAAGCAAGGATTTATCTTATACAGATCCTGAAAAACATCAAAAGCTCACTGCCGCTGAAGGATTCATACAGCAGAATCCTATTCTTCTTCTTCTTCTTCTTTCCCTCTATTATTATTTTGTAACTAAGAAAGAGTCCTAAGAATCCCTCTCCAAAGGATTCAGTTGGTTCTAAGAGTCTCCTTATCAAAAGACTCAGTGGTTCTAAGAGTCTCCTTATCAAAAGACTTAGTGGTTCTAAGAGTCTCCTTGTCAAAAGACTCAGTGCTGGTTCTGAGAGTCTCCTTATCAAAAGACTTTGGCACATATAGTGCAATCCTACCAAGGTGGTAGAAGAGTGGACTACCCATATTTTGGGGAACCACTATAAAAATTATGTGTCTTCTGTGTTTGCTTTTCTGTGTTGTCCCCTTACTTCTTTCCATTTTCTGTTTACTGTAAATATATTATTCTGTGTTGGTATTGCTAATTGCATAGTTGTTAGAGTAGTTTTATTGTGTGTGCATATTTAGGGTATAAGATTAAAACTTTATTCACCCCCTCTAGAGAATACTCAGAGGCACACTGTGCACTTTCAAATTCCTTTTCTGGGGATTGTAGGGCTCCAAATGATGTGATTTAAATACTATAGAAATTAAACATCAAGGACTACAATGCTTATCTCTGGCACTTTTTCCTAAATCAGCATCTAAATGTCCTAAATACTGAGTTGAAGCCATGATAAAATGTGGTCAGAAAATGAAATAAACATTTCATTAATGAATTTGGCCTGCAGATATCCATCAGGCCAGATCCGACAGTCCAGGACCCATATTCAACCTCCAGCCAATGGCTAGAAATGCTTCTAGCTGGCCCGACTTCAAGCTTGAATCTCTAATGTGGTGGTGGCTGACGATTGTTGGTGGTTTGGCCACTGAAAAACACCCCTATAGGAAACCCGACATTGGTGAAATCGGCTAGAATTCGATTTTGGAAACAACTTTCTCTAAGCTCAATTGAGCCCAAATCTCGACCTAGATGAGCTAAGGATTTAGCACAAGGAGAGAAGAAGGGAAACCTGCCTGGATTAGGGTTTGGGGTCGAGCTATCCTCTTGGGTTCCATGGACGACCTCCTCCTTGACAAACCTTGCTGATCTCCACCTCCATTGCACTATGAAAGGAGTTTTAGTTCTTAAGTATTAAAAGCTCTTTGTTTAAGTTAATTTCAAAATAATGATATTTATAAATATGGTGCAGAGTGAGTAATAAAATCAAACACTAAGAAGGCATAGTAATCACAGCATGAAAGTAAAGCATAAAACTAGCAAACTAGATAACACAAGATATATAGTAGTTCCCCAATAATCCTGGGTATGTCTACTCTTCTACCCACTGGTAGGAATCCACTAGGATTTTTGATCAGGTGCCCTAACACCAAGGGGTTTTTGATAAGTTGTCCACAAACCAATGGAGGTTTGATCAGGTGCCCAAATCACCAATAAGCTTTTCATAAGGTGCTTAAAAACCAAACAGGATTTTTGATCAGGTGTCTTGCCACCAAGTGGTAAACTTTTGAAGGGAGTTTTAACCCTGTACAAGATGGGAAGGAATAAAGAAAATGAAAAGATTAAAGTGTTCTTCTCTTTTGCTGAGAAGACTCTTGATGATCCTGATGGGTTGTTGAGTTTGGATCTTGATGATGATGTTGAAGAGCTCCCCCTGTCTGATTGAGATTAATGATAGCTTGTGGATGGAGCTTCTTCACTTGATTGCAATACCTCTTTTCTTCTTCTGCAGTTTTGATCCTGAGCAAAAAATATTGATTGGTGACTCAGGATGTATATGTTCTGCAAAGAAGAGTTAGCAAAAAAGAAGATAAATAATATTTAGATCTGCTTCTTCTTTTTGATCCTTTTTTTATTCTTCCTGTATCTGTATATTTCTTCTATATCTTATTCTTCCTGTTCTTCTCTGATCTTCTCTCTGAATATATAATCTGGAGAGCTGTTCGGCCTAATTGAATTCTTGCCGACAGGAGAGGAAAGAGATAATGTCTCATTAATTTCCTAGATCCTCGAGAACATAAATTACGGTGTTTGGCTTTCCTGCAACGGCTATAACATTTATTATTCTGCAATGACTATAATATTAAAGCAGCAATATATAAATAAAAATGATAAAATATTGCTTTATTAAATCTGACAGCATATATAATATTAGACGAACTGAGAATGATATTAAAATAATGCTGAAGATATTTCGTCGAGCTCAGCTTCAAGTTCGTCGACCTGAACATTTGATTCATCGTTCTGAGCTTTTATTGAAGATTCGTCGAACGCAGACTTGAGTTCGTCGAACGGAATGATTCGTCGACCGCTGAGCCTGGATGATTTTGTCGACCGCTGAAATATTGAGTTGTTTGTCAAACGCAGACTTGATTTCGTCGAACGCATCTTTTCGTAGACCGCTGAGACGGGGCTGGATCGTCGACCGCTGAGATATTGAGCTGTTCGTCGAACACAGACTTGAGTTCGTCGAACGCGGGATTTCATCGACCGCTGAGATGGGGTTTGTTCATCGACCGCTGAGATAATCTGTTCGTCGACCGCTGAACCGCTGAGATGGGATCGTCGAGCGCTGAACCGCTGAGATGAGATCGTCGAACGCTGAGGCAATCTGTTCGTCGACCGCTGAGATGGCTGGAATTCGTCGAGCGTAGAATGAACACCATTCATCGAGCGCAGAGCGACGTTCGTCGAACGCAGATGGATGTTCGTCGAACGCAGAGAACATATGTTATTTTTCTTATATTAGTTCTTCCGATTCGATCACATTATATTTATATCATTTTCTTATATTGTTTTCTTAGTCTTCTGACTTAAGATAATTTGATCTAAGTTATAGGATGTGTTATGATAGAAACTTAAATCATAGAGATGGATCCTAACTCAAATTAAAACTAAGGTTCCAACAATCTCCCCAATTTGAGTTGGGATCCTAAGCCAAATTAAAACTGGGTGTTCTAACAATATCCCCCTATTTGGTTTATAATACAGATTTATAGTCTCCCCCTAAAATAAACAGGGATCAAACCTAGTGGTCTGGTAATCTTCCACTATTTGGTTTTGGGATGCTAAATTTTCATCTTCTTTTAATTTCTCTTCTTTTAACTCATCTTTTTTTAATTTCGTTTCCTTTAACTTCTACAGCTTTTGATGGATTCTGATTTCTTAGATTTTGATTCCATTAAAATCTTAAATTGCTACAGCTGTTAATTAATTCTAAGGAAAAAATTTTTAGGAACATTGCTTGATATCTTCCTTCTTGCAGAATCTCCTTATCAGAAGAGACTCACACTCAGTGCTATATTTATTTCTAATCAATGCAGCTTGAGTAGAATGCTCAAACATGATTTTTGGAGAAAGAGCTGTAAGAACATGAAGTTATCTGACATTGCTTTTAAAATAGAAAAATTAATTAAATCTTAGAATGTAAATCTGTTTGATTAGGAATGGAGTTTAATGGTGAGAAACAAGTTAAGCCTTATAATTTGATATTTTGGCCTTTTTATCTCATTAAAATATAAATTTGAAAATTTATTTTGATTTTGCTGAACATAAAATATTTATTTTTCTTTAAAAGTTTGTTTAAACTTATTTTTCAAGGAAATATTTTATTCTTTTGAGTTTTTCAATTTTTCTTTAAGTTTACTATTTTCAGGAAATAAAATATTTATTTCTATTAATTTTCTTTTCAGATTTTATCATATCTGTATATGGTAACTTAAAATCTGATTTGTGATTTTCAGAGGTAGAGTTGAGATTTGAAGTTACCTCTTTTACCTTATCTGATTCAGATTCAGATTCTGCATCTGAGTAGTGGTTTGAGCCATATATGGCCAACATGTAGAATCTTCTGGCCTTTTGTTCTTCCTCTTCTTCTTCTTCACTTATACATCAAAAATACAGTTAGTGGAAGAATTAGAAGAATATTCATTTACCATCCTAGAGAGGGAGTTCCAGAAGCTTCTTGCTGAAGTGCAGTCATTAACTCTTTGATAAATGACATTTGACATTGATTGAGCTAATATTTTCATAGCCTTTGCAACATCACTTTTCAACTTTTCTTGATCATCTGTTGAAGAAGCTGAAGATGGAGGTCCTGTCAAAATAGAATTATAAATTTCTTCATCTATAACATTCATATATAATTTAATTCTAACTTGCCATAAAGAAAATCTATCCAAATTACAGATTGGTGGATTTGAAAATTCTATTTGTGCCATTAGATTTTTGAAAACCCTTTTTAAAAGAAAATTAAAAACTAATTGATCTTTGTGATTCAGGTGTTAGCCTGTATAAATAATCAACCTGGCTCTGATACCAATTGAAAGGAGTTTTAGTTCTTAAGTATTAAAAGCTCTTTGTTTAAGTTTATTTCAAAATAATGATATATATAAATATGGTGCTGAGTGAGTAATAAAATCAAACACTAAGAAGGCATAGTAATCACAGCAAGAAAGTAAAGCATAAAACAAGCAAACCAGATGACACAAGATATATAGTAGTTACCCAATAAACCTGGGTACGTCTACTCTTCTACCCACTGGTAGTAATCCACTAGGATTTTTGATCAGGTGCCCTAACACCAAGGGGTTTTTGATAAGGTGTCCACACACCAATGGAGGTTTGATCAGGTGCCCAAATCACAAATAAGCTTTTGATAAGGTGCTTAAAAACCAAATAGGATTTTTTGATCAGGTGTCTTGCCACCAAGAGGTAAACTTTTGAAGGGAGTTTTAACCCTGTACAAGATGGGAAGGAATAAAGAAAACAAAAAGATTAAAGTGTTCTTCTCTTTTGCTGAGAAGACTCTTGATGATCCTGATGGGTTGTTGAGTTTGGATCTTGATGATGATGTTGAAGAGCTCCCACTGTCTGATTGAGATTGATGACAGCTTGTGGATAGAGCTTCTTCACTTGATTGCAATACCTCTTTTCTTCTTATGCAGTTTTGATCCTGAGCAAATAATATTTATTGGTGTCTCTGGATGTATATGTTCTGCAAAGATGAGTTAGCAAAAAAGAAGATAAATAATATTTAGATCTGCTTCTTCTTTTTGCTCCTCTGTTTATTCTTCATGTATCTAAATATTTCTTCTATATCTTATTCTTCCTGTTCTTCTCTGATCTTCTCTCTGAATATATAATCTGGAGAGTTGTTCGGCAGATTTGAATTCTTGCCGATAGGAGAGGAAAGAGATAATGTCTCTTTAATTTCCTAGATCCTTGAGAACATAAATTGCCGTCTTTGGCTTTGCTGCAACGGCTATAACATTTATTGTTCTGCAACGGCTATAATTTTAAAACAGCAATATATAAGTAGAAATTATAAAATATTGCTTTATTAAATCTGACAGCATATATAATATTAGTCGAAATGAGAATGATATTAAAATAATGCTGAAGATATTTCGTCGAGCTCAGCTTCAAGTTCGTCGACCTGAACATTTGATTCGTCGTTCTGAGCTTCTGTTGAAGATTCGTCGAACGCAGACTTGAGTTCGTCGAACGGAAGTATTCGTCGACCGCTGAGCCTGATGATTTCGTCGACCGCTGAAATATTGAGCTGTTCGTCGAACGCAGACTTGAGTTCATCGAACGCATCTTTTTGTCGACCGCTGAGACGGGCTGGATCGTCGACCGTTGAGATATTGAGTTGTTTGTCGAACGCAGACTTGAGTTCGTCGAACGCGGGATTTCGTCGACCGCTGAGACGGGGTCTGTTCGTCGACCGCTGAGATAATCTGTTCTTAGACCACTAAACCGCTAAGATGGGATCGTCCAACGCTGAACCGCTGAGACGGGATTATCGAACGCTAAGGCAATCTATTCATCGACCGCTGAGATGGCTGGAATTCATCGAGCACAGAATGAACACCATTCGTCGAGCGCAGAGCGACGTTCGTCGAACGCAGCTGGACGTTCGTCGAACGCAGATGGACGTTCGTCGAACGCAGAGAACATATGTTATTTTTCTTATATTAGTTCTTCCGATTCGATCACATTATATTTATATCATTTTCTTATATTGTTTTCTTAGTCTTCTGACTTAAGATAATTTGATCTAAGTTATAGGATGTGTTATGATAAAAACTTAAATCATAGAGATGGATCCTAACTCAAATCAAAACTAAGGATCCAACACACTATTTCTCTATCTTGAAGAGGGCTTTGACTCCTTAAAGCACACAGAATCTAATGGGAGTGTCAGTTGGGACTGGTGGAGGCTTAAAGAGAGAATGCCATTAAGGCCCCTTCTCGGCCATCCCCAATTCTCTGATTTCTCCCTCCACTTGGCTTCAATTCATCATGAAATTGATTGGGAATCTGAGGGGAGTTAAGAGATGAGGCTTGGGATGAGGAATGGAGGGACAAGTGGCCTCCATTCCTCAAATTCCTCCTTGTCTCATATGGAAATTTGGGGGATTTTGCCAAAGTAGCCTCTTGCATGGCATTGCATGTTGGATTCAATGGGTATGAGGGATAATTTACATTTGGGGTAAAAAAGGGGCTTGGATGAGGGGTCAAGGCCCATTGGAATTCGGCTTGGCATCCTAAATTCTCCTTTAGGCCAATTTGACCAAGGTTGACTTCTAGGGCTGACTTGGACAACTGATGATTGGGCTGGCCCCACTTGATGGTCATGAGTCCCCTAACATCACTCAATGCTCATTGAGCCATGGTGGGGCCCAATTGGGCTAGGTTTGACTTTGGTGAAATTGGGTGAATTGGTTGACGAATTGATGGGGATTCTGGTCAATTGAGACTTTATTATGGTTTGACATGAAGTGGTGGTGTCAATTTGGTCAAGAAAAGTGTAATTGAGCCAATTTGTTTCGAATTGGGCTATGTTGACCCAAGGTTGACTTTGGTCAAGTTTATGAAATTATTTGAGCCCCATGATTATTATTGACCTAACGGCCTCCCTTAGTGGTTAGGAGATTATTGGTGAGGTCAATTTGATCATTTGAAGTCTAATTGAACCTATATAGGGCAAGTTGACCCATTTTGAGCTATAGTTGACTTCGATCAAATTGCATAATTTGGATGACCAATTCATCTTGTTTATGGTCAACTGAATCTCGTTTAGGGGTAAGGAGTTAATGGTGAGGTCAATTTAAGCTTGTGAGTTCAATTTAAGGTAAATTGACCTATGTTGACATTTATCTATAGGGGCTCACTAGGTGAGATCACCTAGTCTCTTTGGTCTCTAGAGTCACCTTCTTGCCCTTCCTCAAATGTCATGACACTTGTCATGGCCTAATTCACATTAGGGGTCAAGTAGGAATGAGGATGTTACACTAATATCCATTTTATACAGGCAATGGATGGGAGCCGCCAACTTATTGTTCAGCTTGTCTGGTAGGCTTGACATCAGATACAGGGATAGTATGTAATATTCGTTACAAATCCTGGCCACCAGCTCGTAGGACTAATTAATCTTGAACCATTCCATCCCTCTTAATCGTATGAGGTTTACTCTTCTCAATTTAACTTAATTAAGAATTACTCTCGGTTGTTACTTAGACGACCAAATCAATTTAGGGTAAATTCTGGACTTCCCAAGGTCTACCCAGTGAAGGGCTCACAGCGGAACTAGATGGTATTCTGGGATGACATCACTGACCATCCTTTCTCAGAATATTTTTTCTTATTGGTAACTACCCTTGTTAAGGTTACCCTTATGGTTGCTCAATACTACTTAAGCATGATTTAGATTCCTTTATGGTAACTGACGAACTTTTACTAATGCGTGGTGCAAATCCTTAGTTGTTCACCTAAACATTCATACCTAACCTTGAATGCTTCATTGTCACCTTAGTTGTCTAAATGTCACTATAAGTACTATGGATAGAAAACCCTCAAAGTTAGTTCGACTGTTCATCGAGATGTACTTCCGTTCACTATCCTCTATGAGGAAGACTTTCTCCAATTAGCCTGCAACTCATGTGAACTGTAGGTATATATGCCCTAAGGTTATGTTCCAAAATTCATTCCATTCCCACATGTTTTGGCTAGCCTAGCTACTACCCCAAGTTTTTGCTAAACGCATACCAACTCAACATTGGGCTAATTTAAATTTCTTAATGTGAACATCATCAAAACATGACCAAATGACTTAAGATTTTTATCATAGATTAAAAATGACCTAATTACAATATGGTCAAAAAATCATAATTTTCCCAACTATTTTGGTCATTTATAAAAATACTTTAATGATCATACACACCTCACTTTACACATGAAGTACAATCTTCTGAAGTCAAAATGCTCTCAATAAATTATCAGTGACATATTATGTATAAATATAATGGTTGGCTGGATTTACTAATTTTTCATAGTGTTTAAGACCACTATTTAAATATTCAAACTTTTAAATCAATTGGGCACATTACACAGTAAGTACTGAAATAATTGCTCCAAAAATTCTATAAAACATACCATAAACTGAAGATGACAAAAATACAGCCTAGCCAAATTTTCAGAATTTTCCAGATAATATTAGTCATATAAATTCCATTAATACATCTGTGACAAAGGGCATTTTTGGTAATTATAAGTGTGAATGACTTCTAAAAATTCTACAAAAATTTCAAGGATTGTATTTCAAGGTAAACTATCATATGACAGAGTATTGGATTTTTTCCTAGGCTTTAGGTGATGTTTATTCCATTAATACACTTTGTGACACAATTCATTATTCACAAATGTCCAAGAAAATTAATTCCAAAAATTCCAACAAAATTTATAGAGGTCTGTAACATACTAAAATATCATTGGACAGAAAATCAGATTTTTCCTAGGTTGTTTGATCACTTTTATTTGATTAATGTATTTATGTGACAAATACACTATTTGTAACATCTCCAAAACAACTAGACCCCCAAGTTGGTTTTGTGATGACTAGGTCATGACAAAACCATAGGAAGAGCTCAAGACCATGTGAGTTAGGGAGAGAAAGGAGAAAACCCAAGTGGTCTGTAAATAGTAATTTTCAGATACCAAACCTAAGGTTGGACTTAGGGGCCTCTCCTTGAACCTTGACCCCACCATAGTGTCCCTAACCCACTGGGTGCCTCCTTGGAGCCCCAGGGACCCATTAGGGTCAACAAAAAGAGCCAAATTGACCAAAGTCAACCCTTACTCTAAATTGGTCAAACTAGCTCAATTAGGGCCAATTGGCCTCTACCATGCCAATTTGACCCTGCCCCTACCCTCATAGGGTCACTAGGGACCTAATGGACCAAAAAGCCCCATCATGAGACCTCTAAATTGGCCAATTTACCCTAAGTCAGCCTTGCCCTAAATTATGTCAAAATAACCCAATTTCCCCAAATTAAACTCTATTCACTTGAGCTAGACCCAATTGGTGTGGTCCACCACCTCATGGGGATTAAATGCTGCTGAGTTGGCCATCCAATTTGAAGAGAGTCAGCCAGGAGAGAGAAAATAGAGGTTTCCCCACATTGGAGAGAAGGGAATAACATTCATGGTGATTGAATGCATTTGACCCTTCAATTTCCCCCCAATTTATGAGCATTCACCTCCCCCTTCAGTTACAAACCAATTTCTGGAGTTTCTATGGCCAGGGGAGTTGAATTAGGGGAGGAATAGAAGTGGCCGAAACCTCCACTAATGACCATTAATGGCAATTGATGCCAAGGCTCCTCCCCTCCCCCAATTGATTTCCTTAACACCCTCAGGGATCAATCAGGAGTGAAACCCCCCTCCTCCCCGAAGAAATCGAGCACCAGAAGCTAGGATCAACAAGACGCTAAAAGCTCCACCTCCGTCCATGGTAACTCACTGGAATACGCGCCATCAAGCCCCCGCATAGGTCCGATCCGCCTCCTCTCCCTTAGTGCTAGATCTTATGATAATTTGGGGCTTGATTTGAGCTCAATTGGGCTCGGATCGTACTTCCAAAAGGGCTCATATTGAGCTCTCTTTTCCCCCCTCTAAACCCCAATTCCGACCACCTCCGGCCGGCCAACCACCCACTATCGCCTGCCACCACCTCAACGGAGGTGGTGGTGGCATGGACGGCCGGGAAGAGGCACATATGGCGGGTAAATTGTCCCGCAAAGAAGCCCAGGATGGGCTGTCATGCCCCGTCCATCCATCGGGGATGATGACCATGAGTCGTCGGATCTGCCGTGATTAGTTATTCGCGTCATGATCAGTTATTCGCAGATTTAAATGATTATGTTATAATGTTATTTCATTTTGAAATTGAGGTCGTTGCTGAATAGTCGATCTGAGTTCAGGGAAAATAGATAACTGATCCTTCAGAGATTGTTAAGCTGGAGAAGAAATTCATCGAGCTGAAGGCTGAGTTTGTCGAGCTGAAAATTGAGTTCGTCGAACTGAATCTGGAGTTCATCGAACTGAATTAATTCGTCGAACACAATCGGGAGTTCGGCGAACTGAATCTGGAGTTCGTCGAACTGAGTTAATTCGTCGAAACAAAATCGGTTGTTTGGCGAACTGAATTTGGAGTTCGTCGAACTAAATTAATTCATCGAACACAATCGGGAGTTCGGCGAACTGAATTTAGAGTTCGTCGAACTGAGAGATAATCTACTGAACTGGCTGGAGAACTGAATTCGTCAAGCTGAGAAGCAATTTCGTCGAACTGAAGCATGACGTTCGTCGAACGCAGAATGGATTTTGTCGAACGCAGATTGAAGTTCGTTGAACACAGAGACTTGGAATTTTCCTAAGTTCTATCTACTCAGACACACTTTAAGCCTTTACCCTTAGACTATACAATGGGGTCAACTTAATCCTAATAAATAGATAGTGATCCTATACCAAATCAGTAATAGGGTTGTTCCAACACATTTTGTCATACTTTCTGCAGTATTTAATTTTAATTATTAAAAATACTAAGACCCCTCAAATGAAAGGGTGCCCAACATATTTTTTGTAGGCCTTGGTGTGTAGAATAAGTGAAAATTTGTTTCAGCCCAATAGGGGCACTATAGCTCCCTGTGGAGTCATTTTCTAGGATTGGTCCCTATGGTAGTACAGTCACAAATTCTTGAATATCTTTCTATTCGTAAATGGTATGGCCTTGAAATTAAAAATCTAGGCTATTTACACCTACCCACACATCATACACAAAGATGGGAATTTTAGGGGAACTTTTTTCTTAGGTTTTTGTAATAATTTCATAAATCAAATATTAATTAATTATTGGGTCAAATGACCTCCAATGACCTCCAAATTTTGGCAGGTACTTCTTAGGATTATCACATGACCCTGGTGAAAATCTCAGCCCAGTTGGGACTGATTTGGTTGGGAAATTTGTTAACCCAAGTTAGGTCAAATTAGGTCAAAATTAGGGCATGGTGTTTATCTTGGGGTAAGGTAGTCAAAACTCTACACCATGAGTTGAAACCTTGGCCACTGGTTTAGGATCCCCTAAAACACCTTCATGAGTAAGAAGGGGTGGTGTAGAGGTGGATATGCCCTAGGACCCTAGTTTTACCCCTTGGGGTGCATATAGAACCTTGTGAAGGCCATGTGGTTAAAAGCCCTAGAATGGCCATGGAATTGAAGGTATATGTTCATGGGGTGTTGTTATGCTCTAGGAAAATTTGAGAGAATTTTAGGAGTACATATTTCCCATAAATTAGGTCATAAACACTTTAGGGAAATTTCTTATAAGAGACATTTACATGCTCAAATGGTCTTGGATGATGATGAAACCTTGGTAGTGCCTTTATAATCATATTATAGATCTCTTGTATTTTTTGGTGAAATTTATTAGATGATTTAACCAGTACTTCATTTACAAGGCACTTATTTTACCCTAATCTTAAGAAATTTAATTAAGGGTCCAAAACTCTCTGGAAAAATATGCAACTTGGTGATATGACATTTCAGAGCACTAGAAAGCTCTATAAATTTTTATATAATTTTTGGAGATTGTTATCAGTAGGCTACTTCACAACATGCTCATATTAGAATTTTATTGGAATATTTTTTTGAGTGGTTTATATGCCTTTATAAATTCTAAAATTTGGCCTGAGAACATTGAAAGTGGAGGTTAGTTCTTAATATTAAAGCTCTTGTTTAAGTTTTATTTCAAAATAATGTTATATATATATAAGTGTGCTGAGTGAGTAATAACCACAAACACTAAGAAGGCAAAGTAATCACAGCACATCAAAATAGAAATAAAATATAAAACAAAGCAAACATCCAGATGAAACAAGATATATAGTAGTTCCCCAATCAACCTGGGTACATCTACTCTTCTACCCACTGGTAGGAATCCACTATAGGTTTTGGATTAGGTGCCCTCACACCAAGGTGATTTTGTTCAGGTGTCCACACACCACAGAGCTTTTGATCAGGTGCTCAAAACCAAGATGCAGGTTTTTGCTAAGGTGCCCTGTCACCGGGAGTTAACTTTTGAAGGGAGTTATAATCCTTTACATGATGGGAAGGAGAAGGGGAAAAGATATATTGTTCTTCTCTTTTGCTGAGAAGACTCTAGAAGATCCTGATGGGTTATTGAGTTGGATCTTGATGATGATGTTGAAGAGAGCTCCACCTGTCTGATTTAGATTAGATGACAGCTTGTGGATGGAGCTTCTTCTCTAGAATGTGATACTCCTCTTTTCTTCTTACAGTTTAGCTCCCTGAGCAAATGATCTTGATTGGTGTCTCAGGGTATAGATGATCTGCAAGAAAGAGTTTAGCAAAAAGAAGATATAATATAATTTGAATCTGCTTCTTCTTTTTGCTCTGTTTCTTTTCCTGGTTCTTCCTGTTTCGTCGCTAGCTTCTATCTTCCTGCTATACTTCTCTGCTCTTTTCTTTGTATATATTCTGGGGAAGATTTCTGGGCTATTCTGATTTCTTGCCCGACAAGGAAAAAAATAATCTCTCTTTCTTTTCCCAGAATCCTCGAGCAGACAAATTACCGTCTTTAGCTTTTGCAATGGCTATATTATTTAATGCTGCAATGGCTGTATTGTTAAGGTAGCAATATATGTATAGAAATAATAAATATTGTTTTAATAAAATCTTTATAGCATATTAGTCGAACTGAGAATGATATAAAATAATGCTGCAGATATTTCGTCGAGCTCAGCTTCAAGTTCGTCGACCTCATCATTCGATTCGTCGACCTGAACATTTGATTCGCTGTTCTAAATATCTGCTGAATATTCGTCGAACGCAGACTTGAGTTCGTCGAACAGAAGGATTCGTCGACCGCCGAGATGGGCTGGATCGTCGACCGCTGAATATTGAGCTGTTCATCGAACGTAGAGACTTGAGTTCATTGAACGCAGGATTTCGTCGACCACTAAGACGGGGTCTATTCGTCGACGACTGAGATAATCTGTTCGTCGACCGCTGAACCGCTGAGACGGGATCGTCGAACGCTGAACCGTTGGATTTCGTCGAGCGCAGAATGAATACCATTCGTCGAGCGCAGAGCGCCGTTCGTCGAATGCAGGTAGCCGTTCGTCGAACGCAGAGAACTTTTGTTATTTTTATTCTTCTCTTATTTTTCAACGTTCTTGTCGGGCAAGAATCCTCGACCAAACAAACTGCCGTCTTTAGCTTTTGCAACAGCTATATTATTTAATGCTGCAATGGCTGTATTGTTAAGGCGGCACTATATATATATATAGAAATAATAAATAATGCTTTAATAAAATCTTGACAGCATATTAGTCGAACTGAGAATGATATAATATAATGCTGCAGATATTTCGTCGAGCTCAGCTTCAAGTTCGTCGACCTAATCATTTGATTCATCGACCTGAACATTTGATTCATTGTTCTGAACATTTGCTGAATATTCGTCGAACGCAGACTTGAGTTTGTCGAATGGAAGGATTCGTCGACCGCTGAGACGGGCTGGATCGTCGACCGCTGAATATTGAGCTGTTCGTCAAACGCAGACTTTAGTTCGTCGAACGCAGGATTTTGTCGACCGCTGAGACGGGGTCTGTTCGTTGACCACTGAGATAATTTGTTCGTCGACCGCTGAACCACTGAGATGAGATCGTCGATCGCTAAACCGCTGGATTTCATCGAGCGCATAATGAATACCATTCGTCAAGCGCATAGCGTCGTTCGTCAAACGCAGGTAGCCGTTCGTCGAACGTAGAGAACTTATGTTATTTTTTTCTTCTCTTATTTTTCATCCTATTAATTATATCTCTTTTCAGCCTTCTTTCTTAATGGGATTTGATCTAAGTTATAAGATATGTTATGATAGAAACTTAGACAATAAAGGTGGATCCTAACTCAAATCAAAACTAATGTTCCAACAATCTCCCCCTTTTTGAGTTGGGATCCTAATCCAAATTAAGACTAGGTTCTAACAATCTCCCCCTATTTGGTTTAGGATACCTAAGCATAAAAAGTTTGAATAACTTAAGGCTTAAGGGTCAGAGATTATTTTCTTCTTTTGAAAAACATTTAAGCAATTTCAGATTTCCTAGATTTTGAATTATATAGGAATTTAATGAAATGAATTGCTAGTTGTTATTGGATTCTAGGAATTTTAAAATCAAAAAGGCAATGCCTGATACCTTCTTTATATAGAATCCCTTAATCAGAAGAGACTCACACTTAGTGCTTTGATCATTTCTTATCTATGCAATCTGAGTAGAATGCTCAAACTGATTTTGGAGAAAATCTGGAAGAATGTGAAGTTATCTGACTTGTTTTTAAGATAGAAAATTCAAAAGAATCTTAAAACTGCTGTTTAATTATAGAAGTTTAAAATAGGTAAAAATAAATGCCTTATAATTAGATATATTGGCCTCTTTATTTCATTAAAATATAAATTTCAAAATTTTCTTTGATGTTGCTGATCATACAATTTTGCTTTTTCTTTTGCTTTAATTAACTCATTTTTTAAATAGGTAATTTGTTCTTCTGACGAATTTAAATCTTCTTTAATTTTATCAGAAAATAATTTATTTATTATTAGCTCTTTACTGATTCTATTTTCAGATTTTATTAAACCTGTACATGATGATTTGAAAACAGATTTAAGTGGATCAGAGGTAAAATTAGGAATTGAAGTTACCTCTACCTCAGTTACCTTTTTTGTTTCAGATTCAGCATCTGATATGTAATATGAACCATATATGGCCATCATACAAAAATTTCTGGTCTTTTGTTCTTCTTCTTCTTCTTCTTTACTTAGATTAGATGATGGTTCTGCATCAAACATACAGTTAGTGGAAGAGGTAAAGGTGGATTCATTTACCATCCATGAGAGGGAGATCCAGATGGCCTTTGCTAAAATGCAATCAGGCACTTTTTGAAGAATGTCTGTTGACATTGATTTAGCCAATATGTTCATGGCCATGGCATCAACACTTTTCAGCTTTTCTTGATCATCAGATGAAGAGATTGAAGATGGAGGTCCTGTCAAAATGGAATTGAAAATTTCTTCATCTATGGCATTCATAAATAATCTGATTCTAACTTGCCATAAAGGGAATCTATCCAAATTACATATACGTGGATTTGAAAAATCTGATTGTGCCATTTAGAAAAACCAAAAACTTTTTAAGAACTAAGTGATCTTTGTGATTTCAGGTGTTAGCCTGTATGTAAAATCAACCTGCTTTGATACCAATTGAAAGTGGAGGTTAGTTCTTAATATTAAAGCTCTTGTTTAAGTTTTGTTTCCAAATAATGTTATATATATATATAAGTGTGCTGAGTGAGTAATAACCACAAACACTAAGAAGGCAAAGTAATCACAGCACAGCAAAACATAAATAAAACATAAAACAAAGCAAACATCCAGATGACACAAGATAAATAGTAGTTACCCAATCAACCTAGGTACATCTACTCTTCTACCCACTGGTAGGAATCCACTAGAGGTTTTTGATCAGGTGCCCTCACACCAAGGTGATTTTGTTCACGTGTCCACACACCATAGAGCTTTTGATCAGGTCCTCAAAACCAAGATGCAGGTTTTTGCTAAGGTGCTCTATCACCGGGAGTTAACTTTTGAAGGAAGTTATAACCCTTTACAAGATGGGAAGGAGAAGGGAAAAAGATATATTGTTCTTCTCTTTTGCTGAGAAGACTCTTGAAGATCCTGATGGGTTGTTGAGTTGGATCTTGATGATGATGTTCAAGAGAGCTCCCCCTGTCTGATTTAGATTAGATGACAGCTTGTGGATGGAGCTTCTTCTCTAGAATGTGATACTCCTCTTTTCTTTTTGCAGTTTAGATCCCTGAGCAAATGATCTTGATTGGTGTCTCAGGGTATAGATGATCAGCAAGAAAGAGTTTAGCAAAAAGAAGATATAATATAATTTGAATCTGCTTCTTCTTTTTGCTCTATTTCTTTTCCTGGTTCTTCCTGTTTCGCTGCTAGCTGCTATCTTCCTGCTATACTTCTCTGCTCTTTTCTTTGTATATATTCTGGAGAAGATTTCTGGGCTGTTTTGATTTCTTGCCCGACAAGGAAAGAAATAATGTCTCTTTCTTTTCCCAGAATCCTCGAGCAGACAAATTGCCGTCTTTAGCTTTTGCAACGGCTATATTATTTAATGCTGCAACGGCTGTATTGTTAAGGCTGCAATATATATATATAGAAATAATAAATATTGCTTTAATAAAATCTTGACAGCATATTAGTCGAACTGAGAATGATATAAAATAATGTTACAGATATTTCGTCGAGCTCAGCTTCAAGTTCGTCGACCTCATCATTTGATTCGTCGACCTGAACATTTGATTCGCTGTTCTGAACATCTGCTGAATATTCGTCGAACACAGACTTGAGTTTGTCGAACGGAAGGATTCGTCGACCGCTGAGACGGGCTGGATCGTCCACCGCTGAATATTGAGCTGTTCATCGAACGCAGACTTGAGTTCATTGAACGCAAGATTTTGTCGACCGCTGAGATGGGATCTGTTCGTCGACCGCTGAGATAATCTGTTCGTAGACCGCTGAACCGCATAGACGGGATCATCGAACGCTGAACCGCAGAGACGGGATCGTCGAACGCTGAACCGCAGGATTTCGTCGAACGCAGAATGAATACCATTCGTCGAGCGCAGAGCGCCGTTCGTCGAACACAGGTAGCCGTTCGTCGAACGCAGAGAACTTATGTAATTTTTATTGCTCTCTTATTTTTCAGCCTATTAATTATATATCTTTTCAGCCTTCTTTCTTAAGGGGATTTGATCTAAGTTATAAGATATGTTATGATAGAAACTTAGACAATAAAGGTGGATCCTAACTTAAATCAAAACTAAGGTTCCAACAAACTTTTTTGATAAATATAAATGTCTGGTAATATTCCCATAATCCTTGGGCAAATATTGTTGGTGGTTGCTTCTTTAATTTCTAATTTTGGTTAAATGTTCAATATTATAATTAGAGGACAATTCTTGATTGTAAAATTAAGACACACTGTATTTGCTGTTATTTTGTCATGATAGATTTATTCTAATTTTATGAGAGTCATGTCATAAGAATACCTTACACTTCATGTTCATATTCATACTTGGCAAATATTGGAGAAATTTAAGTAAATGCTAAAATGTTGAGGAAAAATATGATTCTCTGGATTTAGTCTTAAAATACCATGGTAGCCCTCCAGTAAAAATCTTGTGTCATGTGGGTGAATATTTGGAGTACCTCTACTTATAAGCTTCATATAGTTGGTTTGGTCTGCGTATAGTAAAAATATGAAACTTGGGTATTTAGGGGCCTATCAAGTGGAAGTGACATGTAGATGGTGTACATGATCAGGTTGAAGAGGATGAGGTCATCAAAAGGGGTTTAAGAGATAAGAGTGCTAGGTGAGCTAAGGGTAAGGTCGTGCTTGGGATTGACGGAAGATCGTCTTTCCCCTAGCGTGTCATAAACCACCTAGGGTTAATACAAGTGAAAAGATAAGAGGCTTAGGCATATGGGTAGATACCCATAATATTAAATGCCTTGAGGGAGGGAGCCTTGGGGTGTCATCCCAGTATAGTTCCACTCTAATTGAATTTCTAGGCGTGACGGGAGCACTCGACTAGAGCACTACTCGAGTCGACATTTTTCTCTACTCCTCACTCCTACACTAACAAGCCAATTCTTACGAGCTCGGAACTTTGCAGCAATACCCAATAAGCGTGCGTGATCAAGTGCACGTGAACTGGGTGCAAGTGTATGCAATGTGCACAATAAAATTGAAAATTCCTAACTCAGCACAATCTAACATGCCATGCAAAGTGTGTGCACGTGAACAGCTCGCTCTCCCCCAGACTTGATCGAAATAAATAAAATAAAAAACTCAAACATAAGGAAAAGAGGGGTAGAGTGGACCTATGCTCACGAATGAGCATGCCAGAAGTGCGGTAATTCCATCTTTAAATTATCTCCTTCCTCATCCACCACGCAAGAGCTTCAGCCTATGATGTTAGCATAAAAACAAACGAACAAAACACAATAGAGATTAAAATAGGCACATGGAACCGGATGGTTCCCATGGGTTGTCTCCCAAGAATCCCTTTTGTTTAACGTTCTTAAAGGTAGACCAAATACCTGTATTAAAGTAGTTTATAAAGTCTAGGAATAGGAAAAAGTCGATAAATCCTAATTATTATTACAGGCTCAAAACAAATCAGCTATAAGTTGATTTGAAGTAGTAACAACTGATGAAACAAAAAGGTCCGGGGACCTGGTAGTAGGGGTGGAAATTAAGTAGGATGCTCAGCCTCCAACCCCAAATCTCCTCCTTTTCCGCTCTCTTCTTCCCCTCTAGTATTATGTCTTCAAAGAAAAACCGCTTGCCCCTTTGTAACCAATCCTCAAAGGGAAGCACCAACCATGATGAGGAAACAAGATGTTTCTTCACTTTACCTTCCTCATCCCGCCAGGCTTTCGGCTCCTCCATGCATAAGGTCTGATCAACCAGAGGAGGGGCATCCTGCATCCTTGTACATAAAGAAAAGGGGTAAGGAAATAAATTGGAAGAAAAACTAAAAGAAAACTCATATGAGGGGATAATCCCGGCTTCATCCCCCATAGGGTGCGGCAAAGACAAAGTGATGATATCATCGAAGATTTCACTAGACTCAACAACACACGCAATGGCCTCCTCTATCACTTGGACTTCCTCACATTGGACCGAAACAGTTGCTTCAGCAAAATCGAGACTGTCCTCCTTCATGAGAGTGGGCACGACATTGCGCAGGCCTACAACTTCCTGCAAATTGACCTCAATGATAACATCAGAAATAGATGTAGTTTCGTGTGTAGTGGGAGAAGACGTGCTTCTTAAGAGTTGGGGCTCTCTCTCCACATAAGGGAACAAATCCACGCAACGTGGTACATGAATCGAAGAGGTATGGGGTAGCGCATCAGAAACAGAGTCATGAGGAACACTAATACACGTGTCGATTCCAGAGGCTTCAAGAAGTGAAGGTGGAAGGGATACGTAACTAGAGGAAGGGGCTGTGCTCGTAGAATTCGAAGATGGGACGATCCGGATATCCGGCTCATCGTCATCCTCCAGTTGGCGAAGATAATCAGCACAGTCCTTCAAGGCATGCTCTCTACTTTTGCAAAATAAACACTGCTTCACCGGCTTCGCCGGCACCCAAGGTGCGGCATCCGAGTAAAAGTGCGACAACAGAGGCGCAGTAGAGTTGCCAAAAGATTTATGGGCTCCGTACGGTTTCTGAACGACACCATACTCTTTGGGACACCTATCACTAGCGTGGGATGTGTCCCCACACCAATGACATTGGATATTCAAATGCGCCCATATGATATAGAAGAAGAAAATAGCATAATAAAGAATAAATTTAAAAGAATAAAAGACTCAATCGAAAATAATCGATTCACAACCAAAATCTCATTACGCCTGCAATCCCTGGCAACGGCGTCAAAAACTTGACGCACGATTTCAGCATCGCTAATTAGCAAGCGCGAAATGCGGTACGACGGTAGTGCACCGGTCGTTGTCAAGTAATAAAAGTAGGGAGGAATTCCCCTAATATCGTTCTTAAAGGAATGCAGGATGTGGTGATAAGAAAATAGAGTGAGTCGATTGTTACAAGAGAGAATAGAACAAGGTCGTTGTGATGGTGTCCTAAGCTATTGCAGAAATAAGAAATGCGGGTCAAAAATCCGCTTCGCAAGGCGGGATGGTTACAACGGCCGCGATGCCATGATTTGGAAGGTGCATGGACGGAAAGTAACTGTGACGATAGAGGGTCGCACACACCTCATCGCAAAGTGGGGGTGAGTGCAGCGGCCGCGATGTCATGCTTCGGTATGTGGGTGAAATGGCTACAGTGCGGGGTTTTGTGAGGATCGAAGGCACCTCTTCACTCTCACTTCTAGCTTTTGCTAGAGTGAGCTAGCTAGAACGCATGTGTGGAAGTGGAGTGGAGGCGGAGCGCATCACAACAAAGCATAAAATGAAGAATGAAACAAGAAAAAGCTTCTATTCATAGACAAATAGAAAGCAATCCAGTTCATTACAACAATCAAAAGTACATTTCCAAAAAGAGAGAGAGGGTGGAGGAAACCACGAGATGAGAAGCCTCGCCATAGATCTTGGTCAGAATGGGGGGTCATCACGCCTCCTCCGAGATCAGTCCTTGGTTGCTTCCGGGGTTTAGAGGCTGTCACTACCTCTAAACATCATCCGTCTTCTTCTCAGAGCTGGGTCTCTTCCACTTAGCTCAATGGAGATGTCTCACCTTCAAATGCTTGCTGTAGATGGCGGAGAATGCTTCTAGGACCCTTGATGGAGCTTAGGATCGATGGATGAAGCTTTCCCAAGGAAGAGGATGGATGGATGGAGCTTGGAGAGGGAAAATGGCGGAAGCTTGCGGAAGAATTCGCGCCCAAACTTTGCTGGCTTGCCCTAAAATCGCGGAGCCGGTCTTTAAATACCGAGAAGACAAAATACTGCGCACGATCAGGGACGCACGACCAGTGGTCGTGCTCGAAGGAATGCTTGTGATCGTGCGCGGCCAACCTGCAGTAGAGGGAAAGATATGGAATTAACTCACGGGTAGTGGCGCACGACCAGTGGTCGTGCGCCTGATCGTGCGAACTGCTCTGTCTGGTAAGGGGAATTAATGCACGGTCAGTAGTCATGCGCCTGATCGTGCGCGAAGGAAAACGCACGATCAGTGGCTTTTTAGGCTAAAATTTGCCCCAAACCATTCCGAGCGTTCACATGATCATTGCACCTGCAGCAAACTCAAACATACCCGCTGGGGAATAGAAACAAAGCTCCCCAGCAGCATAAAATATGCATTAAAAGAATAAAAGGGAACCATCCAAGATAACACACAGAACTAGGCTATGGAAGGTACTATCTACGCAAATGAACAACTAGACCAATATGATCGATAATCATCCTAATATTCAGTACCTATGCATGATAATAAGCCCAAATGAGTCCTAAAACGTGTATATAATGGAGACTCATCACACCCCTAGACTTAACCATTTGCACGTCTCGGGCAAACTACTCAGCTCTCATGTCGGAACATTTGGATGTTAGAGTGTGATTGAGCGGTGGAGACTCATGCGAAGTCGCATGCTCACGTGCGTAGAAATATAATAGAATAGAATTTAACTCAAGATTATATTTAACTATTTCTAAAACAGTAATTTGAAATCTATTTTGCTTGGATGGTGAATCCCGGTGAATCTTTCGGTCGCGCATAAGGGAAAATAGCGTGACTAATGAGTAGAGTATTACTTGAATCAGAGCTCGGGACAATCTCTTAAGAAATCCATCAAAGTCGGTGTCCATAGGCTTGCAAGTTCGCACTCTCTCCACTGCATGAGATTACTCATATCTAAAGTCAACAGGACTTATGAGATTTGGCTTAGGTTGAGTTTAGGCTAGATGAGTAGAAGGACGATGGGAATCGCACTCAACATAACCCGAGCACTCAAGAGAATTACAATCACCAATAACACATTTTCAAGAACTACACAACACCCCCAGACTTCAACTGAACACTAGGTGCATGCTAAGCCAAACATAATTTGCTTTTGTCGAGAGAATGTAATTGAAAGTTCTTTTTGAACAATTTTTTTTTCTTTTCTCTTCTCGACAGAATTTCTTTTGTAGGCACAAGAAAAACTTCTCCTTCAGCTTTTCCAAAGCTAACATACACCACAGAGGTAACACAAAATGTGATCGATAAATAAATTTCTTTCAGCTCATTTGTTGGTGCGAACATAGGTTTGCCCGTATGGCTTTGGTGAAATTTTAGTGGAGCTAAACAAGGAGGAAATTTAGGCTCAAGTGGGCTTGCAAAGGTGATTACGTAGGTAAGGATTTCAAAAGCACAAATGGATCAAGAAATGGCCTATATCACACTTTATAACGAGTACTTCAACGCAATCGTTTCAAGAGTCGCCTAGTGCAAGTTCTAGCCACCGAGAAAGGTTGTCCTTCCTTCCGACCCTAGTAATAAGCTACTACTAGTCCAGCTACACTCGACCTTATGCTACCGTTGGATTCACCGAATTCACCACTAAAGTAAAATAAATTGCAGTTACTATAATAGAAATAATTAAATTATAACTTTGAATTTTATTCTACTCTAATTGAACTTCTAGGCGTGCCGGGAGCACTCGACTAGAGCACTACTCGAGTCGAGATTTTTCTCTACTCCTCACTCATACACTAACAATCCAATTCTTACGAGCGCGGAACTTTGCAGCAATACCCAATAAGCGCGCGTGATCAAGTGCGCGTGAACTAGGTGCAAGTGTATGCAATGTGCACAATAAAATTGAAAATTCCTAACTCAGCACATTCTAACATGCCATGCAAAGTGTGTGCACGTGCACAGCTCGCTCTCCCCCAGACTTAATCGAAAACAAATAAAATAAAAAACTCAAACATAAGGAAAAGAGGGGTAGAGTGGACCTATGCTCACGAATGAGCATGCCAGAAGTGCGGTAATTCCATCTTTAAATTATCTCCTTCCTCATCCACCACGCGAGAGCTTCAGCCTACGATGTTAGCACAAAAACAAACGAACAAAACACAAAAGAGATTAAATAGGCACATGGAACCGGGTGGTTCCCATGGGTTGTCTCCCAAGAATCCCTTTTGTTTAACGTCCTTAAAGGTGGACCAAATAAGTGTATTAAAGTAGTTTATAAAGCCTAGGAATAGGAAAAAGTCAATAAATCCTATTTATTATTACAGGCTCAAAACAAATCAGCAATAAGTTGATTTGAAGTAGTAACAACTGATGAAAGAAAAAGGTCCGGGGACCTGGTAGTAGGGGTGGAAATTAAGTAGGATGCTCAGCCTCCAACCCCAAATCTCCTCCTTTTCCGCTCTCTTCTTCCCCTCCAGTATTATGTCTTCAAAGAAAAACTGCTTGCCCCCTTGTAACCAATCCTCAAAGGGAAGCACCAACGATGATGAGGAAACAAGATGTTTCTTCACTTTACCTTCCTCATCCCGCCAGGCTTTCGGCTCCTCCATGCATAAGGTCTGATCAACCGGAGGAGGGGCATCCTGCATCCTTGTACATAAAGAAAAGGGGTCAGGAAATAAATTGGAAGAAAAACTAAAAGAAAACTCATATGAGGGGATAATCCCAGCTTCATCCCCCATAGGGTGCGGCAAAGACAAACTGATGATATCATCGAAGATTTCACTAGACTCAACAGCACACGCAATGGCCTCATCTTTCACTTGGACTTCCTCACATTAGACCAAAACGGTTGCTTCAGCATAATCGAGACTGTCCTCCTTCATGAGAGTGGGCACGACATTGCGCAGGCCTGCAACATCCTGCAAATTGACGTCAATGATAACATCAGAAATAGATGTAGTTTCGTGTGTAGTGGGAGAAGACGTGCTTCTTAAGAGTTCAGGTACATGAATTGAATAGGTATGGGGTAGCGCATCAGAAACAGAGTCATGAGGAACACTAATACACGTGTCGATTCCAGAGGCTTCAAGAAGTGAAGGTGGAAGGGATACGACCAGAGGAAGGGGCTGTGCTCGCAGAATTCGAAGATGGGACGATCTAGATATCCGGCTCATCGTCATCCTCCAGTTGGCGAAGATAATCAGCACAGTCCTTCAAGGTATGCTGTCTACTTTTGCAAAATAAACACTGCTTCACCGGCTTCGCCGGCATCCAAGGTGCGGAAGCCGCGTAAAAGTGCGACAACAGAGGCGCAGTGGAGTTGCCAAAAGATTTATGGGCTCCGTACGGTTTCTGAACGACACCATACTCTTTGGGACACCTATCACTAGCGTGGGATGTGTCCCCACACCAATGACATCGAATATTCAAATGCGTCCATATGATATAGAAGAAGAAAATAGCATAATAAAGAATAAATTTAAAAGAATAAAAGACTCAATCGAAAACAATCGATTCACAACCAAAATCTCATTACGCCTGCAATCCCTGGCAACGACGTCAAAAATTTGACGCACGATTTCAGCACGCTAATTAGCAAGCGCGAAATGCGTTACGACGGTAGTGCACCGGTCGTTGTCAAGTAATAAAAGTATGGAGGAATTCCCCGAATATCGTTCTCAAAGGAATGCAGGATGTGGTGAAAAGAAAATAGAGTGAGTCGATTGTTACACGAGCGAATAGAACAAGGGCGTTGTGATGGTGTCCTAAGCTATTGCAGAAATAAGAAATGCGGGTCAAAACTCCGCTTTGCAAGGCGGGATGGATGCAACGGCCGCGATGCCATGATTCGGAAGGCGCATGGACGGAAAGTAACTATGACGATTGAGGGTCGCACACACCTCTTCGCAAAGTGGGGGTGAGTGCAGCGGCTGTGATGTCGTGCTTCAGTATGTGGGTGAAATGGCTACAGTGCGGGGTTTTGTGAGGATCGAAGGCACCTCTTCACTCTCACTTCTAGCTTTTGCTAGAGTGAGCTAGCTAGAATGCGTGTGTGGAAGTGGAGTGGAGGCGGAGCGCATCACAACAAAACATCAAATGAAGAATGAAACAAAAAAAAGCTTCTATTCATAGACAAATAGAAAGCAATCCAGTTCATTACAACAATCAAAAGTACATTTCCAAAAAGAGAGAGAGGGTGGAGGAAACCACGAGATGAGAAGCCTCGCCGTAGATCTTGGTCGGAATGGGGGGTCATCACGCCTCCTCCGAGCTCAGTCCTTGGTTGCTTCCGGGGTTCAGAGGCTGTCACTACCTCTAAACATCATCCGTCTTCTTCTCAGAGCTGGGTCTCTTCCACTTAGCTCAATGGAGATGTCTCACCTTCAAATGCTTGCTGTGGATGGTGGAGAATGCTTCTAGGACCCTTGATGGACCTTAGGATCGATGGATGAAGCTTTCCCAAGGAAGAGGATGGATGGATGGAGCTTGGAGAGGGAAAATGGCGGAAGCTTGCGGAAGAATTCGCGCCCAAACTGTGTTGGCTTTCCCTAAAATCGCGGAGCCGGTCTTTAAATACGGAGAAGACAAAATACAGCGCACGATCAGGGGCGCACGACCAGTGGTCGTGCTCGAAGGAATGCTTGTGATCGTGCGCGACCAACCTGCAGCAGAGGGAAAGATATGGAATTAACTCACAGGTAGTGGCGCACGACCAGTGGTCGTGCGCCTGATCGTGCGAACCGCTCTGTCTGGTAAGGGGAATTAACGCATGGTCAGTAGTAGTGCGCCTGATCGTGCTCGAAGGAAAACGCACGATCAGTGGCTTTTAGGCTAAAATTCGCCCCAAACCATTCCGAGCGTTGACATGATCATTGCACCTGCAACAAACTCAAACATACCCGCTGGGGTATAGAAACAAAGCTCCCCAGCAGCATAAAATATGCATTAAAAAGAATAAAAGGGAACCATCCAAGATAACACACAGAACTAGGCTATGGAAGGTACTATCTACGCAAATGAACAACTAGACCAATATGATCGATAATCATCCTAATATTCAGTACCTATGCATGATAATACGCCTAAATGAGTCCTAAGACATGTATATAATGGAGACTCATCAATGCCTCCCGTCAGTTGAAGAATCACAAGCAGAATTACCCGGTGCGTGACATTGAGATGGGAGCAGTTGTTTTCGCTCTAAAGATCTGGCAACACTATCTCTACGGTGTCCACTGCGACATATTCTTAGATCACAAGAATCTGAAGTACGTAGATATGCAGAAGGAGCTGAACATACGGCAGAGGCGATGGGAGGAGTTCTTATCAGATTATCAGTACACGACGCATTACCACCCATGGAAGACGAACGTAGTAGCAGATGCTCTGAGCAGGAGAGCTACCACGTTAGGAGCGGAGCCCAAGCTGATGGCCATGGATCTAGTACGGATGTTCGAAGACATGCATATCTCCTTAGTATTTGAGGACGATCCAGATCTATGCGAGGAGTATTTAGCGGCGATGGGTACCACATATGACATTCGAGACCACATCAGGGATGGGCAGAGGCAGGATGCCAAGCTAGAGCCGGTTTTCAGAGCCTTGGAGGCAGGCTCAGCTGGAGACTATTCGTTGAAGGATGGCCTATTGAGTTTTAGAGGCCGAGTGTATATACCAGCAGGGAGCCAGATTCGGGAAGACATTATGATAGAGGCTCATTGCAGTAGATACTCCATGCACCCGAGTATCACCAAGATGACGGCGGATCTGAAGAGGACTATGAACTGGTCCGGTATGAAGAAGGACATCACCTATTTTGTGACCCACTGCGAGTCTTGCCAACTCGTGAAGGCGGAGTGCCGGAACCCAACCGGGTTATTGCTGCCGCTCCCGGTACCGGAGTGGAAGTTCAACGACATCGTTATGGACTTTATACACAGTCTTCCCCGATCTCGTGCGGGAAATGACTCGATTTGGGTGATCGTTGACAGATTGACGAAAGTGGCCAGGTTCATTCCAGTCAGGAAGGACGATCCGGTCGGTGTTTTGGTACGGAGGTTCGTAGAGAAGTTTGTTCAATATCATGGTGTGCCGAGGACGATCGTGTTAGATCGAGATGGATGATTTACGTTGAGGGAGTGGAGAGCAGTGCAGGCCTACCTAGGCACCCATTTGACTTTTAGTACAGCTTTCCACCACCAGACAGACGGGCAAACAGAGCATACCAACCAGACCCTGGAGGATCTTCTATGCCTTTGCATTCTGGACCGCGGGGAGCCATGGGAGAGACTGTTACCATTAGTCGAGTTCTCATACAACAACACTCACCAGGCTAGCATAGGCAGGGCACCTTACGTGGCATTATACGGATGGAGGTGCAGGACACCATTGTCTTGGATTTAGGATGAGGATCCCAAGGCATTTGGCTCAGAGTTCGTGGAGGACACGGAGGCTCAGGTGAGGCTGATTCGAGACAGGATGCTGGAGGCCCAGAGAAGGCAGGCCAAGTATTACGATGCGCGACATCGTATGGTACAGTTCCAGGTGGGAGATTGGGTTTTATTGAAGATACGTCCAATGCATGGAGTCTTGTGGGTTCGCGGGCGGAAGAAGCTCAGTCCGAGATATATGGGGCCTTATAAGATCCTGGAGCGGATCGGTCCCTTGGCTTACAGACTGGAGCTACCATCAGAGTTGGAGGGACTGCACCACGTTTTCCACATCTCCTCGCTTAGGAGGGCTCTACTATGGCCAGAGCAGCATATATCTACTGTCGAAGGGCCGGTAGGTACTGATCGATCGGTTCTCCTAGAGCCAGTTCGGATAGACGACACGGAGTTGCGAGTCTTGCGATGCAAGAAGGTCCCGCTGGTCAAGGTCCTACGGAGGAATCATGTACAAGAGGAGCTTACTTGGGAGCCACTGAACTTGATGAAGCAAAAGTACCCGGAGCTCTTTATGACAGGTAAAATTTAATTTTTCTGGGATGTTACATTTTCTTGCTTGTAGTAGAAACCCCACAGGCTTAACCTGAATTTCAAGGACGAAATTTTTATTTTTATGTATTGGGATTTGTAACATCCCCCAAACAACTAGACCCCTAAGTTGGTTTTTCATGACTAGGTCATGACAAAACCATAGGAAGAGCTCAAGACCATGTGAGTTAGGGTGAGAAAGGAGAAAACCCAAGTGGCCTGCAAATAGTAATTTTCAGATACCAAACCTAGGGTTGGACTTAGGGGCCTCTCCTTGAACCTTGACCCCATCATAGTGTCCCTAACCCATTGGGGGCCTCTTTGGAGCACCAGAGACCCATTAGGGTCAACAAAAGGGGCCAAATTGACCAAAGTCAACCCTAACCCTAAATTGGTCAAACTAGCTAAATTGGGGCCAATTGGCCTCTACCATGCCAAATTGACCCTGCCCCTACCCTCATAGGGACACTAGGGACCAAATGGACCAAAAAGCACCATCATGAGACCTCTAAATTGGCCAATTTACCCTAAGTCAACCTTGCCCTAAATTAGGTCAAAATAACCCAATTTCCCCAAATTAAACTCAATTCACTTGAGCTAGACCCAATTGGTGTGGTCCACCACCTCATGGGATTGAATGTTGCTGAGTTGGCCATCCAATTTGCAGAGAATCGGCCAAGAGAGAGAATATGGAGGTTTCCCCCAAATTGGAGAGAAGGGAAGAACATTCATGGTGATTGAATGCATTTGACCCTTCAATTTCCCCCAAAATTGATGAGCATTCACCTCCCCCTTCAGTTACAAACCAATTTCTGGAGTTTCTATGGCCAGGGGAGTTGAATTAGGGGAGGAATAGAAGTGGCCAAAACCTCCACTAATGACCATTAATGGCAATTGATGCCAAGGCTCCTCCCCTGCACCAATTGATCTCCTTAACACCCTCAGGGATCAAAGAGGAGTGAAACCCCCCTCCTCCCCGAAGAAATCGAGCACCAGAAGCTAGGATCGACATGGATCCGAAAGCTCCACCTCCGGCCATGGCAACTCGCCAGAATACGCGCCACCAAGCCCCCACACAAGTCTGATTCGCCTCCTCTCCCTTAGTGCTAGATCTTATGATAATTTGGGGCTTGATCCGAGATCAATTGGGCTCGGATCGTGCTTCGAAAGGGCTCGATTCGATCTCTATTTTTCCCCCTCTAAGCCCCAATTCCGACCCCCTCCGGCCAGCCAACCACCCCCTATTGCCGGCCACCACATCAACAGAGGTGGTGGTGGCATTGGCTGGCCGGGAAGAGGCACAGGTGGCTGGGAAATCGTCCCGCAAAGAAGCCCAGGATGGGCGGTCGCGCCCCGTCCATCCATCGGGGATGATGACCATGAGTCATCGGATCTGCCGTGATTAGTTATTCACATCGTGATCAGTTATTCGCAGATTTAAATGATTATGTTATAATGTTATTTCATTTTGAAAGTAAGGTCGTTGCTGAATAGTCGATCTGAGTTCAGAGAAAATAGATAACTGATCCTTCAGAGATTGTTAAGCTGGAGAAGAAATTCATCGAGCTGAAAATTGAGTTCGTCGAACTGAATCTTGAGTTTGTCGAACTGAATTAATTCGTCGAACAAAATTGGGAGTTCGGCGAACTGAATCTGGAGTTCGTCGAACTGAGTTAATTCATCGAAACACAATCGGGAGTTCGGCGAACTGAATCTGGAGTTCGTCAAATTGAATTAATTAGTCAAACGTAATCGGGAGTTCGGCGAATTGTATCTAGAGTTCGTCGAAGTGAGAGATAATCTGCTGAACTGGCTGGAGAACTAAATTCGTCGAGCTGACAAACAATTTCGTCGAACTGAAGCATGACATTTGTCGAACGCAGAACGGATTTCGTCGAACGCAGATTGATGTTCGTCGAACGTAGAGACTTGGAATTTTCCAAAGTTCTATCTACTCAGACACACTTTAAACCTTGACCCTTAGACTATACAATGGGGTCAACTTAATCCTAATCAACAGATAGTGATCCTAGACCAAAACAGTAATAGGGTTGTTCCAACACATTTTGTCATACTTCATGCAGTATTTCATTTTAATTATTAAATATACTAGGACCCCTAAAATAAAATGGTGCCCAACATATTTTTTGTAGGCCTTGTTGTGTAGAATAAGAGAAAATTTGTTTCAGCCCAATAGGGGCACTATATCTCCTTGTGGAGTCATTTTTCTAGGACTGGTCCCTAGGGTAGGACAGTCACAAATTCTTGAATATCTTTCTATTGGTAAATGCTATGGCCTTGAAAATTATAACCTAGGCTATTTACACATACCCACACATCATACCCAAAGATAAGAATTTTAGGGGAATCTTTTTCTAAGGTTTTTTAATAATTTCATAAATCAAATATTAATTAATTATTAGGCCACATGACCTTTAATGCCCTCCAAATTTTGGTGGGTACTTCTTAGGGTTATCACATGACCCTGGTAAAAATCTCAGCCCAATTCGGACTGTATTGGATGGGAAATTTGTCAACCCAAGTTAGGTCAAATTAGGTCAAAATTTGGGCATGGTGTTTATCTTGGGTCATGGTGGTCAAAACTCAACACCATGAGTTGAAACCTTGGCCACTTGTTTAGGATCCCCTAAAACACCTTCATGAGTATGATGGGGTGGTGTAGAGGTGGATATGCCCTAGGACCCTAGTTTTACCCCTTGGGGTGCATATAGAACCTTGTGAAGGCCATGTGGTAAACAGCCCAAGAATGGCCATGGAATTTAGGTTATATGTTCATGGGGTGTGATTATGCTCTAGGAAAATTTGAGAGAATTTTAGGAGTACATATTTCCCCTAAATTAGGTCATAAACCCTTTAGGGAAATTTCTTATAAGAGACAATTACATGCTCAAATTTTCTTGGATAATGATGAAACCTTGGTAGTGCCTTTATAATCATATTATAGACCTCTGGTATTTTTTGGTGATATTTATTAGATGATTTAACCAGTACTTCATTTACAAGGCACTTATTTTACCTTAATATTAAGAAATATAATTAAGGGTCCAAAACTATCTGGAAAAATGTGCAACTTGGTGATAGGACATTTCAGAGCACTATAAATCTCTGTAAATATTTATATAATTTTTGGAGATTCTTATCAGTAGGCTACTTCACAACATGCTCATATTAGGATTTCATTGGAATATTTATTTTAGTGGTTAATATGCCTTTATAAATTCTAAAATTTGGCCTGAGAACTTTTCTGATCAATATAAATGTCTGGTAATATTCCCATAATTTTTGGGCAAATATTGTTGGTGGTTGCTTCTTTAATTTCTAATTTTGGTTAAATGTTCAATATTATAATTAGAGGACAATTCTTGATTGTAAAATTGTGACACTCTGTATTTGCTGTTATTTTGGCATGATAGATTTATCCTAATTTTATGAGAGTCATGTCATAAGGATACCTTACACTTCATGTTCATATTCATACTTGGCAAATATTGGAGAAATTTAAATAAATGCTAAAATGTTGAGGAAAAATATGATTCTTTGGATTTAGTCTTAAAATACCATGGTAGTCCTCCAGTAAAAATCTTGTGTCATGTGGGTGAATATTTGGAGTACCTCTACTTATAAGCTTCATATAGTTGGTTTGGTCTGCGTATAGTAAAAATATGAAACTTGGGTATTTAGGGGCCTATCAAGTGGAAGTGGCATGTAGATGGTGTGCATGGTTAGGTTGAAGAGGATGAAGTCATCAAAAGGGGGTTTAGGAGATAAGAGTGCTAGGTGAGCTAAGGGTAAGGTCGTGCTTGGGATTGACGGAAGATCGTCTCTCCCCTAGCGTGTCATAAACCACCTAGGGTTAATACAAGTGAAAAGATATGAGGATTAGGATTATGGCTAGATACCCATAATATTAAATGCCTTGAGGAAGGGAGCCTAGCTTGGGGTGTCATCCCAGTATAGTTCCTAGTACCGTAGCGAGCCCCTAACATGGTAATCCTCGGGAAGTCCAAGGTTAACCATAAACTGTGGGGCTAAGTTATTATACAAGATTAACTAAGTAATATAATCACTCACACTCCATTGTCATGGGTGCTTTGGTCAGTTTGGTCTTACGAGCGGTAGGCTCGGTGGTCGTATCAATAGATTTATTAGTCTGGTGAGTTGTGACTCATCATGTTTGTTGTGCCGGATGGGTTAGCCCGTGGAGCTTATGGCTTTGGATATAAATGTAAACATGGTTACATGCACATAAAGTGGTGGGTCCTTAGTGTTGATGGTCATTGCACCGACATTAATACTTGGGCTCGGTATGTGTGGATAACCCTTTACCAAGACAAGTCTGGTGGTCTAACTAGCAAGAGTACGCAGGAGCTCTGTTGTTGTGTTCTTAGCGTTGAGGTGTACGTTAGGTCTAGGTTAGGTAGTGCAAATACCAACCTAGAGGTGGGCGAGGCCCAAGCCACCACTTTCGTTTGCCACTACGGAAGTATCCTGGGAGTTTTGCTAACTCCAAAAAGGGGGAACTAAAGGTCTGTGCGCATAGAGTCGTAGTGTGTGAGTTGCACTTGTGTGAACATAACATTTAACTGCATACTTGCATGTCATAGCATCAACATTGCATTTCAACCCCTACCCCTATCGTATAAGTTGGTTATGGGACTTCTTATACGATAGGCCTTGCTAAACGACCCCTTGGTCTATAGGTTTGTGTGAGCATACCTATAAATCAATGGTTTCATTTCTTTTACCTGTTTTTATATACTGTCTTTACTTATTCTTTTCCTGCTCTTACTATGCTCTTTTACTGCTTCAATTATATGTATACACATGTGTAGCGTAGAAATATTCCCTGTAGTTTATGTTCCCATCACCTGCTTTTGGTATACCCCTTGATGTCCTCCGCTTCATCCTTCAAGCACGGTGCCTAGGAGTCACAGGGGGAGGGGTGGGGGATTGGATTAGTCTTTTGACTAACGGTCGGCGGACCTTATCATTTTAGGGGACCGAGGAGATGCTGCAGCACCAGAGGCCGGTGAAGATGGAGACGGGGCAGTCTAGCACGGGAGCACCGTTGGCAGGATCTGTGAGCATCATTTAGTTTTAGTATTTTATGCTTCCGTGAGTGTCTATGTAGTGAGGATTTGATGTTTCGGGCAGGAGCCCTTATTATTTCTGTCTTTTGTTTCAGCTATGTTTATGTGGACATCCCCTTATGATGATTTACCATTTATGTGATGTGGACTTGCCTTCTCTAATGTTTGTTATACTTACTTTTCTGTGATCGATAAGGCCGACAGGATCGGTGTTTTGTAGTGGCGACCTTCCCGAGTGAGGGTGTCACCGCAAAGCGGCGGTTCTGGGCATAACACCCGTGTTTGGAAAAAAAAGGGGTCTTACACTATTATCCAATTATTTAGGATTTTCTACCCAAAAATCCTAATATTCCTAGGGATGATACCCTCCTCTATGCTAGATGTGTTAACAAAATTTTATGAGCTTACTACCAGCCATAAGTGATGAAATTACAAAATACAAAAATGTGCTAAGTGCACACCACCCCTCCATACATCACATTCCTATGAATATGAGAAAATATGAACTAAAGGTAGCCAAATGGACTCAAATTTTGACATGTTACTCATTAGGGTCTAACCCTCAAACCACCCAAGATTTGGGTCACTTTGCATATATTTAACCATAATTATTTAATTAATATGAAAAATCATATTTAACATAAAACCATAGAAAAATGATGCCCTAAAATTTTAATTTTTGGGCAGGGGATGAGTCTATACTATTTACAACCATGGCTAAAATATTAGACTCATCCATGTAAGTATGAAGTCTAGATCTATAAAATAAAGTTTGGATACCCTTTTGGACATATCTCAGTAAAATAGACCTACAAGGGAATGTAGGTCACCAAATGGGGCGATTCAAAGCCCTATAGAAAGTAGACAACAAGGTTTACAAAAGTTGTGTTTGGCACTTTTGCCTAAAATAGCTTCTAAGTGGCCTAAATATTGAGTTCAATCTGCTGTATAAAGTGTGACAAAATATTTCATATGTATAATATCTGGTCTGCGTATAGCCGACAACTGAAATCAATGGCCTTAATTTCGTCTCCTTCCTCCAGCTAACGGCCAGCATTACTCCCATCTGGGCCGACTTCCACCTTAATTTCCCGGCCACTTAAGGGCCACCACTGCCAGCCATCACCTCCACCACCTTCGTCGAGGTGGTGGATGTACAACCCTCATATTTTCTGAGTCGGTGTGACCCGATGCGGATGAGGTCGTGATAGAAAGGGTGACCATGACGCAGCAGACCGAACCTTCGGAGAACGTCAAGATCGAAAAGAGAAGGCCCAGGGGGCAAGCTTTCTTGTGCGAGCGGACCTTGGGTCCACTCGCCCAAGGCCCCCGGCGAGTGGACCATCGGTCCACTCGCCCGAGTGGTTGGGCGAGTGAACCTTGGGTCCACTCGCCTAAGGTGGGGAGCGAGTGGACTCAAGGTCCACTCGCCATCAAGCCTACAGGTGAGTGGACCTGTGGTCCACTCACCCGGGGAGGGTGGACCATAGGTCCACTCGCTCGGGGAGCTGGGCGAGTGGCCTTATAGTCCACTCGCCTAGGTAGGTTGAGTGGACCAGTTCAGGTGGTGGACCCTGGTCCACCCATCTGACCCCCAGCAAGGGGGGGAGTGGATGTTTCATCCTCCACTTGCCCCCCTCTCGCTTCGATCATCCAGGTTCGTGGTTGAGCTGCGGATAGCAGAATTTTTGCTATCCGTAGCCCAATTTTGGGAAGTCTATAAATAAACCCCCATGGGCAACTTGGGAAGGGTTGTTGGTAACCCCCTCCCTCGCGTGTGTGTTGTGAGCAAGAACTACCCCTCCCCTCCCCCTGTCATTGAGGGTGGATGGTGAGGTGATCCTTAGTGCCCTCCAAGGTGCCTAGGCTCAGCATTGGCTTGGGAGGGGAAGTTCCTTGTGAGCTTCTAGGTATGTGGTGGGACCTCCACGCTGCAGCTTAAGGGGTCCATTTGTGGACTTAAGTGTTCTTCGAGGGTAAGGTTCTGCGGTTCTTAGTAACTGGTCAAGGGTCTAGCTCGGGTCAAGTAAGGGTTAGCTGCTTCTCCCTTTCGAACATCGAGACCAGTTCTCTGGTTTCAACATTATGGTGCGGTGAGCGTGGAAGCATCTAGTTCGGAAAGCTCTGACTAAGTCTCCTTGATGGAAGCGATGAGCTGGGGGACTCACCCCATACCAGCGAGTGCGTGAAGAAAAGGGATTTTGAAGAGTTCGAGGAGTCAGTTCTAGAGCTCATGCGGGTCGCACTCCCCCCTTACGGTGAGTGCTCGACACCACCAGCACCTGTGCTCGCCTTGCCTACTCCGATAGAGACGGGGCAAGCACTTCGAGAAGGGAAGGAACCGGCCTCGGAGGAAGGTTCGAGCATCCAAGCGCGAGTGCTCTTCAACAGCTCGCCCAGGACCAGCTGCCCCGGTGAGGGGATTGGGAGAGTACCTCCGTCTCACCAGGGAGGGTGGGCAAATCCCTTCTGCGAGCTGATAATCTCATCACCCATTCCAGACGGGTTCGACGAGCCTGCCATGTCCTACTACGCAGGGAAGGATGACCCTCTCCAGCATCTCCAGTGGTTCGAAGACATGGAATCGATCAGGCAGATGTTGGACGCCTCCAAGTGCAAGCTCTTCGCCAGCACTTTCAAGGAAGAGGCAAAAGACTGGTTCCACCAGCTCCCATCAGGTATCATCTACAACTTCAAGGACCTGCGCCGAAGCTTCTTGCTGAGATTCTCCACTTCGAAGAAGAGGTGGAAGGGAACGGAGGCCCTGTTCTTGATTCGACAGAGGCATGGGGAGATGCTGGGAAGCTACGCGGATCGGTTTCAGGAACAAGTCCTCCGCCTTCAGGTTGATAAGGGAAGCAGGAAGGACCAGGAGAAAGAAAAGGAATAAGAAGACAAATAAGATGGATGAAGTAATGAAGGAGATGGTCAGGGTGCATGTGACCAAGTAGGCCCAGAGAGGCGCGTTGTAATAAGCAGGTAGCTCCTCGATGATGAATGAAAAAGGTTTCAGGTAAAGCCTATGGTAAGTGACTTGGGAAGGTGTTGAGTACCTCTGCCTCCAGGTAAAGGTAAGCACATAGGACGTGCATGGGTACTCCGCCCCCAGTTGGTCAGATCCCTGACTAGAGACCATTCTCCAGGCTCAGTCATGCCGGCAGATGGGAGACTCATCGGGTCGACTCGCTACTTGACTAAGTGGCTTGGGAAGGTGTTGAGTTCCTCTGCCTCCAGGTGAAGGTAAGCACCTAGGACGTGGATGGGTACTCCGCCCCCAGTTGGTAAGATCCCCGACCAGGGACCATTCTATGGGCTCAGTCATGCTGGTAGATGGGAGACTCATCAGGTCGACTCGATACTTAGTAGCTGGATTGGGAGGGCGTTGAGTTCCTCTGTCTTCAGGTGAAGGTAAGCACCTAGGACGTGGATGGGTACTCCGCCCCCAGTTGGTAAGATCCCCGACTAGAGACCATTCTCCGGCCTCAGTAATGCCAGCAGATGGGAGACTCATCGGGTCGACTCGCTACTTGACTAAGTGGCTTGGGAAGGTGTTGAGTTCCTCTGCCTCTAGGTCAAGGTAAGCACCTAGGACGTGGATGGGTACTCCGCCTCCAGTTGGTAAGATCCCCGACTACAGACCATTCTCTGGACTCAGTCATGCTGCCAGATGGGAGACTCATCGGTTCAACTCGCTACATGGTAGATTGATTGGGAGGGCATTGAGTTCCTCTGTCTCCAAGTGAAGGTAAGCACCTAAGACGTGGATGGGTACTCCGCCCCCAGTTGGTAAGATCCCCGACTAGAGACCATTCTCTGGGCTCAGTCATGCCGGCAGATGGGAGACTCATCGGGTTGACTTGTTACTTGACTAAGTGTCTTGGGAAGGTGTTGAGATCCTCTGCCTCCAGGTGAAGGTAAGCACCTAGAACGTGGATGGGTACTCCGCCCCCAGTTTTTAAGATCCCCGACTAGAGACCATTCTCCGGGCTCAGTCATGCCGGCAGACGGGAGACTCATCGAGTCGACTCGCTACTTGACTAAGTGACTTGGAAAGATGATGAGCTCATCCGCCTCCAGGTAAGCTAGGCTCCTAGGACGTGGATGGGTATTCCACCCCCAGTTTGTTTGAAAAAGTGTTGAGTTCCTCTGCCTCCAGGTAAGCTAGGCCCCTAGGACGTGGATGGGTACTCCGCTCCCAATTGGTTTGGGAAGGTGCTGGGTTCCTCTACCTCCAGGCAAGCTAAGCCCCTAGGACGTGGACGGGTACTCCGCCCCCAATTGTTTTGGAAAGGTGTTGAATTCCTCTACTTCCAGGTAAGCTAAGCCCCTAGAACGTGGACTGGTTCTCTGCCCCAAGTTGCTTTTGTGAGATGGTTGAGTTCCTCTGTCTCCAGGTGAAGCAAAGCACCTAGGATGCAGACTGGTTCTCTGCCCCCAATTGCTTTGATGAGATGGTTGAGTTCCTCTGCCTCTAGGTGAAGGTAAGCACTTAGGACGTGGACTGGTTCTCTGCCCCCAGTTGCTTTTGTGAGATGGTTGAGTTCCTTTGTCTCCAGGTGAAGCTAAGCACCTAGGACGCAGAATATTTCTCTGCCCCCAGTTGCTTTGATGACATGGTTGAGTTCCTCTGCCTCCAAGTGAAGGTATACACCTAGGACGCGGACTGGTTCTCTGCCCCCAGTTGCTTTGATAAGATGTTTGAGTTCCTCCACCTCGAGGTGAGCTAGGCTCCCTATTAGGTGTTGATTTCCTCCACCTCCAGGTGAGCTCGGCTCCCTATTACGTGTTGAGTTCCTCCATCTCCAGGTGAGATCGGCTCCCTGTTAGGTGTTGAGTTCCTCCACCTCTAGGTGAGCTCAGCTCCCTGTTAGGTGTAGAGCTTCCTCCACCTCCAGGTGAGCTCGGCTCCCTATTAGGTGTGGAGTTTCCTCCACCTCTAGGTGGGCTCGGCTCCCTGTTAGGTGTTGGGTTCCTCCACCTCCAGGTGAGTTCGACTCCCTATTAGGTGTTGAGTTCCTCCACCTCCAGGTGAGATCGGCTCCCTGTTATGTGTGGAGTTTCCTCCACCTCCAGGTGAGCTCGGCTCCCTGTTAGGTGTGGAGTTTCCTCCACCTCCAGGTGAGCTCGGCTCCCTGTTAAGTGTTGAGTTCCTCCACCTTCAGGTGAGCTCGGCTCCCTGGTAGGTGTGGAGTTTCCGCCTTCCACCTCACGTCGAGTTCATCTCGACAAGAGGTGTTGATCTTTCCTCCACCACAGGTCAAGTTTAGTTCGACCTAAGGTGTTGAGCTTTCTCCACCTCCAGTTGAGCTCGGCTCACAGGAGGGTTGTTAAGTTGAGAAAGGTTTTCCTTCTACCTTAGGTCGAGCTCGACTCGACTAGAGGTGTTGATTTTTCCTCCATCTCAGGTCAGGTTTACTTTGACCTAAGATGTTGAGCTTTCTCCACCTCCAGTTGAGCTCGGCTCACAGGATGGTTGTTAAGTGGAGAAAGGTTTGCCTTCCACCTCAGGTCGAGATCGGCTTGACTAGAGGTGTCGATCTTTCCTCCATCTCAGGTCAGGTTTAGTTCGACCTAAGATGTTGAGCTTTCTCCACCTCCAGTTGAGCTCGGCTCACAGGAGGGTGGTTAAGTGGAGAAAGGTTCGCCTTCTGCCTCAAGTCAGGTTCAGCTGAAAAACTCAGCTGGAGTATCTCGTTGGCAGAGCCCTTCGTGGATTCTCCCAAGTTCCCACCTACTCGTAAAATAGGTGGTTTGGACTTTCTTTCCGAGCTTAAGGCAAGCTCGAAAAGAGTGGGGATTGTGTACAACTCTCATATTTTCCAAGTCGGTGTGACCCGACGCGGATGAGGTCGTGACAGAAAGGGTGACCGTGACGCAGCAGACCGAACCGTCGGAGGTTGTCAAGTCCAAAAAGAGAAGGCCCGGGGGGGCAATCTTTCTTGGGCGAGCGGACTTTGGGTCCACTCGCCCAAGGCCCCGGGCGAGTGGACCATCAGTCCACTCGCCCGAGCGAGGGGGGGGGGGGGGCGAGTGGACCTTGGGTCCAATCGCCCAAGGTGGGGAGCGAGTGGACTCAAGGTCCACTCGCCCCCAAGCCTACAAGCGAGTGGACCTGTGGTCCACTCGCCCGGGGTGCGTGGACCTTAGGTCCACTCGCCCGGGGCGGGTGGACTTTAGGTCCACTCACCCGGGCAGCTGGGCGAGTGGCCCTATGGTCCACTCGCCCAGGTAGGTTGAGTGGACCATAAGGTCCACTCGCCCAGTTCCGGTGGTGGACCCTGGTCCACCCATCCGACCCCCGGCAAGGGGGGAGTGGACGTTTCATCCTCCACTTGCCCCCCTCTCGCTTCGATCATCCAGGTTCGTGGTTGAGCTGCGGATAGCAGAATTTTGGCTATCCGCGGCCCAATTTTGGGAAGTCTATAAATAGACCCCCATGGGCACCTTGGGAAGGGTTATTGGTACCCCCCTCCCTCGCGTGTGTGTTGTGAGCAAGCACTACCCCTCCCCTCCCCCTGTCATTGAGGGTGGATGGTGAGGTGATCCTAAGTGCCCTCAAAGGTGCCCAGGCTCAGCATTGGCTTGGGAGGGGAAGTTCCTTGTGAGCTTCTGGGTATGTGGTGGGACCTCCACACTGCAGCTTATGTGGTCCATTTGTGGAATTAGGTGTTCTTCGAGGGTAAGGTTCTACGGTTCTTAATAACTGGTCAAGGGTCTAGCTCGGTTCAAGTAAGGGTTAGCTGCATTTCCCTTTCGAATGTCGAGACCAGTTCTCTAGTTTCAATAGTGGATACCGTCAGGCTGGGTCACGGCTGCCGGAGATAGCTCCTCCGGCGATCCAGTGCTAGGAGAAAAGCTCGGAAAATCTTCCTCTTTCTCACATGGGATCGGGCTCAATTGATCCTGATTTCACTCCTAAGTGGTCCTAGATGCCAGCACAGAGGGAGATGGGGAGAAACGGACCTTGATTGTGGCTTGGCGGCGTGTGCTCCAGCGTGCTGCCATGGATTTCTCCATCTACGGCCAGCTTGCATGATCTGTGGATTCTCTACCGTTTCCTCTACTCCAGTAGGCTGGCTCGACTGCTAAGGGCCTTCTGAAGATGGTGGAATGTTCAAATGGAGGACTGGGTGGCTGTATAGTGAGAATGGGGTGGGGGGTGTTTCAGCCATAGGTGGTACAGCCTCTACTCCACTATTTAGGTGGTTGCCATGCCTAAAGTGACTGTTCATGGCCTGGGAATTCGGCTGGGTGTCTTGGGCTAGGTGGTGGGGGCCATGGAAGCTCCTGCACTCCAACTCATTTCCCCCTTTAAGCTTTTTGGGAAAATGTCATTTTTGCCCCCATGCTCATCGTTTCTCTCCAAATTCAAATGTGGGGTGATAATAGGCTTGTGTCATGCTGTTTAGGCATGGGTGGCGCCTCGATTCACTTGGATTTCACTTGGTCATTCAATTTCTCTCTTAAGGCCTTATGTTGACCATGGTTGACTTTAGGGTTGACTTGGTCAATTTGGTGAGTGGGTTAGCCCCACTTGATGGCCATGAGTCCTATAGCCTTATCTAAAGTTCATTGGGTCATGGTGTGGTCTCAATTTGGTTAATTGATCCATGTGGTGTGAGTTTGACCTAATTTGGCCTAAGGTTAACTTTTGTCAAATTGAAGGGAATGGTTGATCACTTGATGGGGATTTTGGGCCTATTAGATTCCTATTGAGGTTATGAGGTTAGGGGTCAAGTCAATTTGACCATTTGAAGGTCAATTGGTCCTTGATTGGGTTGATTTGGGCTATGTTGACTAAAAGTTGACTTTGGTCAACACCTTGGAATTGAGTAGAATTATTTAGTGATTATTGACCTAATGACCTCCCTTAGTGGTTTGGGTAACCCAGGTAAGGTCAATTTGAAGTATTGGAGGTCCATTGCGTCCAATTGTGTTGAATAGGGCTATGTTGACCTAGGTTTGACTTTGGTCAATTTAGCCTATTTGGGTGACCAATTGTTGGCTTGTATACCCTAGGGGACCCTGTGTGAGTTCAACCTAACTCAAAGAGCCATAGGGTCTCCCCTTGTCTCAATTCACCTTTCCTTCCTCATGTTATGCCCTAACATCATCATGGGGTCTAGTAGGATTGGGGATGTTACATAGTATTCTACCAAAATTTGGGGCACTAATGCTTTGCCCATTTTTTCAAATAGAATCTGAGCCCAATTTTTCCTTTTGATCAGAATGACCCTTTTCATTATTTCAAACATCTTCCTTGAAATTTTTGTTGGATCTGTAGGCGCCCTTAGAGGCGGGGGGGGGGGGGGGGGGGGGGGTGAATAATGGTTTTAAGATTTTCGAGATTATTTAGAGAAATTAATTTTCTGTTGCTACCGCCAGCGGTAGAGTTACCGCTCGGCATTAGCGACAGTGAAAATACTTTTAGGTTAGAACAATGAAAATCATAGAGCAAGAATCAGAGATGAAGAAACAAACATATTTTCATTATCATTAAATTGAAATAAATATGATTACAAAAACTTTTCCCAATGACGCTTGGAAAGATGCGACAAATGAAAACTCTTTTGGTTTTCTATACTGACCCTTCTCCCAAGGAACGGTTGGCTTTATCCTATCTCTCCCCAGATATGGCCTCAAGCTGCTATAGCCCTTCTCTCACCGGAAAGGCCTTGAGCACTCCCTAGATCTACACCCTAGACTTAGTCGCCAACGCGAGGCGAATTTCCCCTAGTCCCCGCAAGGCCCTAGTCGCCGTGTGGCGAATTCCTCTACCGAACAAAAGATATAATGGTTACAATTAGAAACTAAAAAAAACACAAACTAAAAACTCCCTCATAAGAAGAACTTGATGTCGATGTAGATGCGATCGGATCGGTCTTCAAGTTCTTTGCGTTCACGAACGTTGACGGAGTTCTTTGTGCTGCTTGGGGAAGGCTCTCATGAGTGCTCTGAATATATGGCTTCAATTCGTTCTGTAACAACAAGCAACAATGGAGGAAGCGCGCGCCTTTAAATAGAATCAGTCGCTACCGCCTGCGGTAGTACTACCGCCCCGCGGTAGCCACATTAGGCAAAGATCAAGCACACGGATCGTGGCAGTTTAGGCAACTATTGAGCGCCAAACTTTGAGCTCCGCCTAGCACGCCGCGGTAATGCTAACGCTCCGCGATAGCGAGATAACCTTCCTTTAGCCAATATCTCCATACATATTTGCTCCTCAATCACATGCAGACGAGAGGATTCCAAAAGCTACCGCTGAGCGGTAGACATGCCGCGCCGCGGTAGAGCATGCTAAATATGCATCCCGCCAATCATTCCTTTTTCTCCAGTGTTTCTTTCCCGTCAATTGTTTCCATTTATGCTAGCGCCAGCGGTAGTGCTAACGCTCCGCGGTAGAGCATATCTCTTTTCGTCGAACGCATCTTCATCGAACGACCTCATATTTCGTCGAACGCTGCTTTCATTTTGTCGAACTCAATTTCATCGAACACCAGTTCGTCGAACGACATCTATTTTTGACGAACACCATTTCGTCGATTCGCTAGTGCCAGCGGTAGTGATAACGCTCCCCGGTAGTAAAAACACAACATATTCCTATGGAGATTTGAATGCACAGGATCCTGCATGTTATAAACACAAAAACAAATATGATCAAATACAATTGGATTTGTTATTGTCAAGCCAAGAGATGCGGAAAGCATATTCCAACAAACTCCCCCTTTTGATAATAACAAATCCCCTTAGAAATAAATAATTCAAGAGATAGGAATTTGTGTTTATAATAAGAAGGATAAGCATGAAATTTAAGACATGTGCATATGCTCCCCCTAAATGAATGCTCCCCCTAAGTGAATGCTCGCCCTACAACAAAACTACCAATGAACTTGACTTCCCCAAACATGTGAATTTCTTTCAAATTTATTCTCCCCCTTTTGATATTATCAAAAGAGGGTGGAGAGAAAGTCAAACAGGAACGTATGCAATAAATGTGTAGAGAGGGAATGAACATGATAAAGAGATAAATGCTTAGGAAAAATACAATATATAGGAGTGAAAAAAAGAATGTCAAGAAATTGTTATAAAGAAACCACTTGTTGGGAAAACGTATTCATGATCGAGCGTACAAGTAGTAAAGAGGTGGAAAGCATGAAGAAATATATTTTTGAAGTGAACATCTATATAGGAATGGTGAAGCATAGTAGATGATTAAGAGTTTTAGACAAAAAATAGATATTGTAGCAATTTAAGTACACAAAATGATTTCAGTTGCAACATAACCATACTTGTTTTGAAAGTTAAGCAATAAAGAGTACACATGGTGTAGCGGAAAAAAAATGTAAGCATGATACAACATATCAAGTCAAGATAGAAGAATACAATGTCTTAAATTGAGAAATCAAGTACACTTATACATTGTATTGATCATGCAAAGCTATCTAGTGCATTTACTTAAGAATTTAGAGAATACATGTAGATATGCAATAGACTCCAATTCTCGTGAGTAGAAGGCTTACAAGTGATAATGATGTGTACAAAATAGTGTTTTTGATAAAAGTATACATATGAGTTAATCAAAACACATGACATGTATAATGGAATAAATACAACATTATTGAAAATGCGTTTTAGACTTACTTCTACCCACAAAGCTATATAAATTTTTCAATGCGCATAGAAAAGTAGTACAACTACCAAGGTGCTCTGCACACACAATGCTTATTAAGACTTATCAGGGTGCAAAGTAGTGCTTGGGGAATCACAATTATTATTTTGAATTTTAGTTATTTGTGATCCGGTGTACAAGAACAGGTAGTGTAAAAAAAAGTGTTTGCAACAAGGCACTTTACAATTCTCTCCAAGGTGCTCAACCTCATAATGCTCATTAAGACTTATCAGGAGGGTGAGTAGTGCTTGGTGGAGTTATCTTTGTCAATTATTCATTTGAATTTTTGCTTAATGACAAAGGTCTCTGAATTCACTTGTATGTGCAAACATTTTTTTTTTGGAAAAGACACTTCTTCAAAAATAGGTGCATGAAGAAGATTCGCAATTGTGGTGTAGGTAAAACTAAGCATGCATAACAATAATATTAGGTTGTTACACTACACAATCTTGTAAGAGTAGATTTAATTCATATGTAGTTTATCAAAAAATGTGAGTGATAAATCATTCTCAAATGTAAACCATTTACTCATACATAGAGGCATGCTATGCAATACTACACATGATTTCTATAATCAATTTCAAAGCACACATACGATGATGATCAAGGCATGATACAAAACAATGTTATTAAGATACTTGAAATAGAGAATGAAACATTGTATTCTAAACTTGGCAAGATAAACCATATCATCCTTGAAATATTGAAAAGCATATCAGTTTTTATAAAAAATTTAAGTTTTTCAAAAGCAAAAAATAAAACAAATATAAAGCATGTTTTGGTTGTTTTAATTGGTCTTTCAATTTTGTAGTTGGTTTTGATATATAGCAACGCAAATCATGTTTTTGGTTGGATTTTGATTTGTTTTATAGTTTTTTTTGTTTTTAGAATTTTAAAAGAAAATAACAGGAACTGTAAAATAAAAAATGAAAAAGAAACTGGAAATTCAAAAATACCCACTAATGCCAGCGGTACCCAGCTATCGCCGGGCGTTAGTGACAGAACTCGAATTTTTGGGAAAATGTGAAATTTTTCAGAATTTTTCTTATGAATATAGTTGTGCAGATTAGTGATAATGTGATTCAGTACAGAAATCAGATATATGAGGTCATAAGAACACGGATTTTGCACGATTAAGTATGAATGTCCAAGACCCCTAGTTCTAGTCTAAGTAGAGCAAATTGTGAATCGGATAGAGGCTTGGTAAAGATGTCCGCAATTTGTGATTAAGTTCCAATGAAGTTTACATGAACATGTTCCTTTTTGATGTGATCCCTAATGAAGTGGTGTCTTACATCTATGTGTTTAGATCGTGAGTGATGAACGGGGTTGTTTGTTAAGTCAATAGCACTCTTGTTGTCACACTTAAGTTCAATATTAGTTAAATGAACACCAAAGTCTTCTAAGGTTTGAGTCATCCATAATGCTTGGGCACAACAACTTCCTAGTGCAATATATTCTGCCTCGGTGGTGGAGAGGGCAACAGAATTTTGTTTTCTTCTTGACCATGCAACTAGAGAAGGACCTAAGAAATGACAGGTACCACTGGTGCTTTTCCTATCTAATGAACAACCCGCATAATCAGAATCTGAATACCCATGTAAGAGAAAAGAATCTTTATTTGGATACCAAAGTCCTAATTTAGATGTGCCGATTAGATATGGAAAATTTTGTTTCACCGCTTTTAAATGAGATTCTTTTGGATTTGCTTGAAATCTAGCGCATAAGCATACGACAAACATAATATCGGGTCTAGATGCACTAAGGTATAATAGGAATCCAATCATTCCTCTATATAACGTTTGGTCAATTGAAATTTCAGCTTCATCTTTTCCTAATTTTAGTGATGCGCTCATTGGAGTACTAGCTTGTTTCAAGTTTTCAAAACCAAAACGGTTTAGCATATCATGGACATATTTGGATTGACATATAAAAATTCCATCATTTCTTTGGGTTATTTGAAATTCTAAAAATATGTTAGTTCACCCACTAGACTCATCTCAAATTCATTTTGCATCACTAGAACAACTTCATTACACAACTCTTCATTAGTGGCTCCAAAAATAAAATCATCAACATATATTTGTAAAATAATCAAATCATTATCAAAATGCTTAATGAAGAGCATGTTATCGGCAGTACCCATTTTATAACTGTGCTTTAATAAAAAAGATGTTAAGCGTTCATACCAAGTACGGGGCGCTTGTTTTAGACCATAAAGCGCTTTTTCTAATCTATAGACATGATTTGGAAATTTTTCATCAATAAATTTGGGGGGTTGTTCAACATAGACTTCTTCTTTAGTTATCCCGTTTAAGAAAGCATTTTTAACATCCATTTGAAATAACTTTTTATAACTCGCAAAAGCTAGAAAGATTCTAATCGATTCAAGGCGAGCAACGGGTGCAAAGGTTTCATCATAATCTACCTCCTCGATTTGAGAGTAACCTTGTGCCATTAATCGAGCTTTGTTCCTAGTTATTCTAGATTCTCCATCTAATTTATTTTTAAATATCCATTTGACACCAATAACCGGGTGATTAGATGTACTTTCAACTAGTTTCCAAAACCTATTGCGTTCAAATTGATTCAATTCGTCATTCATAGCAATAAACCAAAATTCATCATTCAAAGCGGTGGAAACATTTTTCGGTTCTATTTCGGAAACAAAGCATAAGTTTGAAAAGGATTCATTAAAAGAAGAATGTGTCGTTACCCCCTTGACGGTTCTCCAATGATAAGCTCCCTTGGATGATCTCTTGTAAATTGAAGCACACTTGGAGGCACGAACTCCTCTTGCACCATCTCTACTTCTTTTTCTTCTCCAAGTGGTTCATCATTATCATGCTCCAATGGTGAAAGAGGTTCATCTTTATTTCCTGCACAAGTAGAATCTACACAAGGCACAAGTTCATCAAACTTCACATGAATAGACTCTTCAACCTTTTTAGATTTTTTATTATATATTCTATATGCTTTGTTAGTGGAAGAGTAACCAAGAAAAATACCTTCATCACATTTTTCATCAAATTTAGCTAATGCATCCTTAGTGTTTAGGATAAAACATTTACAACCAAAAACATGAAAATACGATACATTAGGTTTCTTTTGAAAATACAATTCATATGGAGTTAATTTCCAAATAGGCTGAAGCATGACACGATTTATGACTTAACATGATGTATTTACGGCTTCGGCCCAAAAATATCTAGGCAAACCATACTCGGATAGCATAGTGCGTGCGAGTTCTTGAAGTGTTCTATTTTTCCTCTCCACCACACCGTTTTGTTGGGGGGTGCGTGGAGCGGAAAATTCGTGCTTAATACCTAGATTATTACAGAAAGTGGTGAAGCTACCGTTTTCAAATTCCCCTCCATGATCAGATCATATACACTTGATTTTTAGATCTAATTCATTTTGAATACGATTGCAAAGCTTTGTAAATTCAGAAAACACATCGTATTTGAAGGTAAGAAATAAGGTCCAAGTAAATCTAGAATAATCATCAATTAATACAAAAGTGTACTTTTTACCACCAAGACTACACGTGTTAATAGGTCCAAAAAGATCCATGTGAATTAGTTGTACGGGTCTTGAGGTGGATATTTCTTTTTTACTCTTAAATGATGTTTTTGAAAATTTTCCTTTTTGGCAAGCCGAGCATAAGGAAGATAGATTTCCATTTAGCATAGGCAAACCTGTAATGAGTTTATTCTTTGATAGTTTTAAGATTAACTTGGTGCTGGAGTGACCGAGACACCTATGCCATAATTCAAGTTCTTCATTTTTTGATATAAGACATTTGAGTGGCGCACGTGATAGATCATGAAAGGCAATTAGATACACATTGTGAATTCGTGGTGCAGTGAGTACAATACTATTGGTTTTAGGATCTATAATTTTACATAAATCAGTAGAAGACTCAAATAAGACATTTAGACCTTTATCACAAAGTTGACTAATAGAAATCAAGTTATGTTTCAAACCTTCTACATATAAGACATTAGTAAGAGAGAAAGAATTATTACCCGCAGTACCGGTGCCTAAAATCCTTCCCTTCCATTGTCCCCAAATGTCACAATTCCTCCTTTCTTCATAGTGAGGCTAAGGAATTTTGCTTTATCGCCCATCATGTATTTGGAGCACCCTGATTCCAAGTACCACATGTCTTCCTTTTCCTTAGCCTGCCAACATACCTAACAAGAAGATGAGAGTAAAGATCCGGATACCCAAGTGGTTCCTCCCATAGAATAAGTGGAAACCTTAGGCACCCAGATTTGCTTGACAGTACATCGACCCTTCATCCTGCAAGAGTCCAAGGTATGCCCGAAGTGATGACACTTGGCACATAACACAAAAGGGGTTGAGACCTTTTTCAGTTTTTTTGTTGTGGACTCTTGCTGGAGGATGGGGAATCAGCAGAAAAAATTCCAGATTTATGATTATTACATGAATTATGAGTTATGTTACTACCGCCAGCGTTAACTGTTACCGTTGGGCGGTAGTTAGCAGAGACATAACCTAGCCCATTTTTTGCACCACCATGCCTTTGGTTGGCAAAAATCATATCAAGACTTTTCCACATCTATTTGCAAAGTTTTTCTTTTCATTTTCAACATTAGAAAGTGAGAGTTTCAAATTTCTTTCTAAGTCTCTCTTTTGTTTCGAGAGCAAGTCAATATTGGACAGAGCGTTAGAAAGATCAATTTCAAGTTCGCTAGTCCTTGCCAAAAGATCATCATTCCTTTGGCAAGACTCCATCTCCTTTCCCAAGGCAATTACTTCCTTATTTAATTTTTGATTTTGTTTTATAAGGATTTTATTTTCAGTTTTAAGTAGATCAAGATCTTTTAAAGTTTTGCCAAAAGATTTACATGTTTTTAAGTATTCGGAATAAAGATCATCTTAGTTAGAAGGGATTACCTCAGTGTGGCTTTGGACACTGGACTCGTCATCGGTTGATTCATTGCTTTTTCCCATAAGGCACAAGTTTGCCTCATCATCATCGCTTGAGCTTGATTTACTTGAGCACCTGGAGGAACAGTCATCCCATGTTGCAGCTTTTAAGACCTTCTTCTTCTCCTTTCTTTTAAGCCATTTTTCTTTTTGCTCCTTTAAGAATTTTGGGCATTGACTTCTAATATGCCCGGTCTTCCTACAGTGGAAGCACTCGGGAGGTGGTTGCTCTTTGTCGTCATCGCTAGACTTCTCCTTCTTCTCTCTTTTGGATGAGGAGCCCTTTCGGAAAAATTTCCGGAAAGTGTTCCTCCTTTCCGGATTCTTCATGAACTTAGTGAAGTTCTTCACAAAGAGACTCTCCTCGTCATCTTCCTCGTCATCATCTTCTTTTCTTGACTTCAGTGCCAAGGCTTTCTTCTTTAGCTCCTTGTTGTACTCTTCTTCTTGAATCTTGAGTTCTACCTCATGGGTTTTGAGGTTCCCAATGAGGCTCTCAATTTGGAGCCGCCTAAGATCATGCGATTCGGAAATCGCCGTCACCTTTGGATTGAACTTTGGTGGGAGTGATCGAAGAAGCTTTCTCACCAAGTCGTCGTTTGAAAATGTTTTTCCAAGAATTTTTGAGGCATTGACGATCTTGGTGAATCGAGTGTACATGACGTCGACGTCCTCATTCAGATCCATCTTGAACCTCTCGAATTCAGATTCCAGTTAGAATAGTTTTGAATCTTTGACCTGCGAGGTACCTTCATGCGTTATTTCTAATAAGTTCCTAATATCATAAGCAGTTTCACATGCACTTACTCTATTCAATTCAGTCCTATCAAGAGCACAGAACAAAGCATTCATCGCTTTCGCATTATTCTTACACCTAGCCTTATCTCCATCATCCCATTTATCCTAGGTTTTTCCATGGTTACTTCTCCAACAATATATGTAGGAGAAGTGTATGGAGTTTCAACACATGCGCATACATCTAGATCTAAGTTTATCAAAAAACAACGCATACGCGTTCTCCAGTAATTATAATCAGTTCCAGTAAACAAAGAAGGTCTACTTATTCCCTGCCCCTCATAGAAAGCGAGGTCACAGAGCGCCATTATTCCCGGATGTTAGACCTAATTGGAATAACTGGCTCTGATACCACTTATTGGATCTGTAGGCACCCTTAGAGGGGGGGGGGGGGGGGTGAATAAGGGTTTTATGATTTTTGAGATTATTTAGAGAAATTAATTCTCTGTTGCTACCGCCAGCGGTAGAGTTACCGCTCGGCGTTAGCGACAATGAAAATACTTTTAGGTTAGAACAATGAAAATCATAGAGCAAGAATCAGAGATGAAGAAACAAACATATTTTCATTAACATTAAATTGAAATAAATATGATTACAAAAACTTTTCCCAATGACGTTTGGAAAGAGGCGACCAATGAAAACTCTTTTGGTTTTCTATACCGAACCTTCTCCCAAGGATCGGTTGGCTTTATCCTATCTCTCTCCAGATATGGCTTTAAGCCGCTCTAGCCCTTCCCTCACCGGAAAGGCCTCTAGCACTCCCTAGATCTACACCCTAGACCTAGTCGCCAATGCGAGGCGAATTTCCCCTAGTCCCCGCAAGGCCTTAGTCATCGTTTAGCAAATTCCACTACTGAACAAAAGATATAGAGGTTATAATTAGAAACTAAAACAAATCTCAAACTAAAAACTCCCTCAAAAGAAGAACTTGATGTCGATGTAGATGCGATCAGATCGGTCTTCATGTTCTTTGCGCTCACGAACGTTGACGAAGTTCTTTGGGCTGCTTGGGGAAGGCTCTCACGAGTGCTCTGAATATATGGCTTCAATTCATTCTGTAACAGCAATCAACAACGGAGCAAGCGCGCGTCTTTAAATAGAATTAGCCGCTACCACCTGCGGTAGTACTACTGCCCCGTGGTAGCCACATTAGGCAATGATCAAGCACACAGATCGTGGCAGTTTAGGAAACTATTTAGCACCAAACTTTGAGCTCCGCATAGCGCGCCGTAGTAACGCTAACGATCCGCGTTAGCGAGATAACCTTCCTTCAGCCAATATTTCCTTCCATATTTGCTCCTCAATCACAATCAGACGGGAGGATTCCAAAAGCTACCGCCGGGCGGTAGACATGCCGCGCCGCGGTAGAGCATGCTAAATATGCATCCCGCCAATCATTCCTTTTTCTCCACTGTTTCCTTCCTGTCAATTGTTTCCATTTATGCTAGCGCCAGCGGTAGTGCTAACCCTCAGCGGTAGAGCACATCTCTGTTCGTCGAACGCATCTTCGTCGAATGGCCTCACATTTCATCGAACGCTGCTTTCATTTCGTCTAACTCAATTTCGTTGAACACCAGTTCGTTGAACGACATCTATTTTCGCCGAACACCATTTCGTCGATTTGCTAGCGCCAGCGGTAGTGCTAACACTCTGCGGTAGTAATAACACAACATATTCCTATGGAGATTTGAATGCACAGGATCCTGCATGTTATAAACACAAAATCAAATATGATCAAATATAATAGGATTTGTTATTGTCAAACCAAGAGATGCGGAAAGCATGTTCCAACAATTTTGTCGTGTGATTCAGGTTTGCAGATCAAGACCATTACAATGACATCTGCAAAGAGCTTTCCTTTGGAATTGAAGTTTGCCCATTTAAATGAGACATAACATTCTGCTTCATGTCCACACCATTTTAAACCTTCAGAGTAATCTTCATTAGAAATCTCATCCTCTTCAACATCTTCTTCAAAAACTGGTAGGCGAAGTGCCCTAGTCAGCCCTTGAACTGTAACTCTTAACAAGGTATCACTTATAATATTTTTATGGCTTTGCTCGATGAGCTTATTTGGGGCTTGGAATAAAACTCCACTAGTTCTCTGTGCATGATCACTATGGGTTCAGATAGGACATACTCCAGGCCGACCGTTGTGAATAGTCCAATAACCAATTTTATCTCTTCTTCGGCCCTGTTAAATCCACCTCTGATGAGCTCGCATCTGATATTGCAATAGTCTTCCCCTTTCTTTGGTGTTATTGTGAGGAAAGATGGTGAGTTGAAGGTCACCGATGTCGTAAGTTGTCGAGCAGGGTGAGCTTTTTGTTTTAACGATTTAGGGCAAATGAAAGTATAATCTATTTCTAAGCAGTTACCATATATATATATATATATATATATTCTATTTTAGGAATGTCAAAAGGCACGTACCTGGGTGTGTTTACTAAAGCAGTTGATCTTTGATTGAATAACTGTGATAAAAGATCCAATATTAGCTAATTTTTGTGTGTCGAAGATACACCACGATGATATGCCTGTTGTGTCGGCTTGACAACCCTTTGACAAGACCTCTATGTCATCTTGTGTCCTTGACAACACAGATTTAACTTGATATTTTTTGGCATTTTCTTGTTAGTTTTCTGCAAGAATCTTGTTAATATGCATATGCACAATAATTATAGATAAGAAAGCATTAATATGCTTAGTCTAAATTCAGCATACCAAGCTTAAACTTAATTAAATTGAATTTACCTTCATCAACGAGCTTAACAAAATTTAATTTGCTACTTGGCTGTCAGTGGGGACATACTCAAGACAGATATCCTCTTTTTCAACATGCTCCCTGATGAAGTAGTACCTGATTTCAATGTGCTTAGTCCTGTTGTGTGATATAGGGTTCTTAATAATTTACATTGCACTAGATGAATCACAATACATGGTTATTTTGCTGGTTTTGATGTTGTAGTTTTCCAGCTGATGTTGTATCCATAGTAGTTGAGCACAAAAACTCTCAGCTGAGATGTATTCTAATTTAGCTGTTGAGATTGCCACACTTGGTTTCATCTTGCTGCTCCGTGAGATCAACCTCTGCCCTAGGAATTAACAGGTTCCACATGTGCTTTTCCTGTCTTCTTTGCAACCTTTAAAATTTGCATCTGAATACCCTGTTAGCTCAAAATCATTACTTCTAGGGTACAAAGGCCATGATTAGGAGTTCCCTTAAGGTATCTCAAGATTCTCTTAGCAGAGGTGTAGTGAGATTCCTTATGGGAAGCTTGATGCCTAGCTCATACATATGTATCAAATATAATGTCAGGTCTACTAGTAGTTAGGTAGAGCAGAGATCAATGATGCATTTGTATAAGGTATCATCAAAAGGTTTCCCTTTCTCATCCTTGTCCAGATACACATTGGAGCCCATCGTAGTCCTCTTGAGGTTGCACTTTCCATTCCAAACTTCATTATAAGCACTTTAGTGAATTTGGTCTAAGAGATGAATATTCCATCCTCAGATTGCTTCACTTGGAGCCCTAAAAAGTAATTTAGCTCTCCTATGCTGCTCATTTTAAACTTCCCTTGCATTAAGTTAACAAACTTCTTGCAAAGGTTGTCATTAGTAGAGAAAAAAATTATGTCACCAACATAAATTTGGACTAGCAAAATTTTACCCTTTATTTCCCTTAGAAATAATGTCTTATCTATCTTCCCCCTTAAAAACTTGTCTTCAATGAGGAAGCTAGATATGGTTTATTCCAATTTCTAGGATCTTGTTTCAATCCATACAAAGCCTTTCTTAAAAGTAAACATTATCAAAAAGGATAAGAACAACAAAACATGGAGGCTGCTCCACATACACATCTTTCATGAGATCTCAATTGAGGAAAGCAAACTTCACATCCAATTGATACACTTTGAATCCTTTATGAGTTGCATAGGCTAGGAATAGACTTATTTACTCAAGTCCTACTACTGGTGCATAGGTTTGATCAAAGTCAATCCCTTCTTCCTATCTATATCCCTTTGTCATCCTTGCTTTGTACTAGATGATGATTCCATTCTCATCTAGCTTGTTCCTGTACACCAACTTTATTCTAATGACATTATGATGTTGGGGTCATCTTCCATATTTTGCATCTTTTGAATTGACTGAGTTCTTCCTGCATAGACATGATCCAAGAGGGATTTGAATTGTCTTCTTAAAATCTCTTTGGTTCAATCTGAGATAGAATGCTCAGATATTGTGCTTCATTTTGAGCACTTCTTCTTGTATTAACTCCTTGGCTTCTGTCTCCAATCACTTGACTACTTAGATGACCTTTATGGTGCCTCCAGGCTGGTGGCAGTGTTCATTGAGTGTCAGCAGTTGCTGTACCAGCTGGTTGTTGTCCAAGCATTGTTTCTTGTACTTCTCCTTAGACTTGTTCTCCATATTCAATGATCAAGTCTAAAGGTGTAGACTCTTATAAGTTGAGTTCTTTCAGCTTTAAATCTGATCCTACAACATTAGAAGAGCTATACAAGCCTTGGTGAATCATGCTTGTCTCATTAAATACAATATGAATTGATTCTTCTACCATATGAGTCTTCTTGTTGAATATTATGTAAGCCTTGTTGTAACTACTATATCCAACAAAAACCCACTCAAACCATTTTTCAGCAAACTTAGTTAGATATGATTTACAATTATTTAGAACATAATACTTACATTCAAAGATTCTAAAGTAGGCTATATTTGGTTTTGTGCACTTCAATAGTTCATAAGGAGTTTTCTTGTGACATTTGATGATAGAGGCCATATTCTGCACATGGCATGCAGTTTTGATAACATCACCCAAATATACTCTGGCAGTAAAGAGTCACTTAGCATGGTTCTTCCATATTCTATGAGAGTTCTATTTTTCCTCTCAACAACTCCATTCTGCTGTGGTGTTCTTGGAGAAGTAAATTCTTGAAGGATAACTTGTTCTTTGCAGAAATCTGTCATGAGTTCAGACTGAAATTCTATGCCATGGTCACTTCTAATTTTGACCACGGTACAGTTCTTTTCATTCTGAACTTGCTTGACAAAGGATGCAAAGATATCTAAGGTATCAGACTTTTTCTTAAGGAAGAACACTAAAACATACCTAGATAAGTCATCAACTAACACAAAGGTATATTGTTTCCTTCTTAAACTATGAATTGGCATAGGACCAAATAAGTCCATATGCAATAGATAAAGATATCTTTCTGAATCTCTAGATCCTATGCTCTTAAAGATGGTCTTAGTCTGCTTGCCCATCTGACAAGCATGACAAATACCCTCTTTAATGCATTTATAGTTAGGTCCATTTCTATCTAGATTTTTTGAAAAGAGTTTGTTGATTGTCCTGTAGCTCATGTGAGCAAGTCTCTTGTGCCATTGCACGCAAAGAGATTCTCTCCATTTGCCATAAGACAAACAGGTGTAGTAGAATCTAAGCATAAGAAATGTAAGCAATAAACATTACCACTCCTAGTTCCTGATAGAATTTTCTCAAGGTCAACAAAATTCTTAATCAGACACTTATCCTTGTGGAACTCAATGGCATAACCTATATCACATAGTTGGCTTATGCTCATAAGGTTATGTTTCAACCCTTCCACATAAGCTATTTTGTGATGGTGACTATGCCATTGGTAATCATACCATAACCCTAGATGATGCCTTTGTCAGATCCACCAAATATGACTTTGGCTCCATCTTCCATAGAGGTAAAGTTCTTCAAAAGGCTTCTTATTCCAGTCATGTGCCTGGAACATCCACTGTCCAAATACCAGATATGAATTTTGTTGGTCTTTGGACTTACGTGCAAGAACAAAGTATTTTACCTTCAGAACCCAAATAGATTTGGGTCCTTAGTTCCTGTTAGCTTTGACTGCAGGATGCTTGAGTACATAAATACTAGCAAGCTTCACATTCCTTGCTTTAGACATTGTTGGGTTGAACCAACAATCTATTGCAAAGTGGCCAATCTTGCTACTGTACCTGCAATCAAATTTGTTATACCTCCTCTTTTGAGTCACCTTTCGAATGAAGTGTGGTGTTGATGATCAGAAGAGCAGGCTGCTTCACAATAGGCATTTCATAAGCTATTCCTGTGGTTGTGGGGCTGGAAGTTGGTTGCATAGTAACAGGCTTCACTCTAGGGATAGTCTTTTGAGGAATAGCCTTTTACTTCCTTTTGGTTGATGGTGCTGTAGAGCCAAGTACAAATGGCCCATGATTCTTCATCTAGATATCCTCATGGGGTGCATTTAGAGCACCCGGTCCAATGTTTACTCGATTTTTAGGTTTTGTGGTATAGTAACACTAGTTGAGCAACCATTGGCGAGGTATCCATATGTTAGATCTTGGACATATGTATTGGAGGGCAGGAAAACTTTTTGGAAGATAGTTATAGATTGGGAGGTATCTTCTTTTTCCTTAATATAGCCAAGACCTCCTCTATATGGAGAGGAGAAACTATTTATAATAGGGAGAATAGTTTTAGGCTTAGAGATGCTTGCCACAAGCTTTCTTTCTAAAAGAAGTGTGTCCTCCATAGCCTTGATAGATCTTTCCCTTTAAGCCAATAACTTGCTATGAGCTTCATACTTCTTTTGAAGTGCCATAAGCTCATAGGTCAACCTTGTTATTTCATAGGTTTTCTCATCCACTTGGGATTTGAATGGCTCAAGAATTCTTAGTTCTTCAGCCTAAGCTTGGGACAAGGCCTTGCTTTTCTTCAGTGCTTTTAAAATACCACCATACTTGCTAATGAGATCATTATATTGATAAGCTAATTCAGAATCACTCTCATCATCAGCTGATGAGTTTGCTTCTTTTTGAGCATCAGACTTAATATACGATCGAGAAATAGAAAGATCTGCTTTGATTTGTACCTTATCAAGACAAGAGTTGTCCTGCTTCTCTTCATTAGTCTAAGTCATCACCATGATTGATCTCATCTTCTTCTGATTCAAAGTTGCAGTTTGACGATGATAGGGGTGCCCTTATGCACACCTTAGTTGCAGGATAGTTATCCTCCCACTATTCTTCTGAGACTACAGTGAGCCCAATGCAGGCTTCTTCCTCAGATTCTGATGAACTTGATTCACTATCACTCAAGGTCTTAGGCTTCTTTGCTATGAAGCTCTTTTTCAGATTTCTTGCTTTTATGAGATCTTCTCTCACTATCTCTTTTTCCCTCTTTCCTTTTATCTTGATAGTCAGCTATGACATGTCCTGGCCTATTGCAGCAATAACACATAATATTAGTAGAAAACTATTTGTTCTGCTTAGATGCATAATTGTTGTGATATTTCTTTGCAGCAATAACACATAATAACACATAATTCCAATGCCTCCTCTTGCTCAGCAGCTTCTTAAATTGCTTGGAGAACAAGGATAGTTTTCTATTCGAAAGTTCTGAGCCTGAAGTGCTTGTCCCAGATTCTTCTTCTTCAGCATTTCTCTCCCTGATGGTTGGGGAGTCCTCTCTAGTTCTCCTGGTGCTTTCATCATTAATATCCACAGACTTCTCTCTAGAGTGAGATCTGTAAGACTCATCTTCTGCCTTCCTGGTGTTCAATAGCTGTTCTTGGGATAACAACTTCCCATATAGATTTTGGGGCTGGATGTTGGCCAGATTCCCTATCTCCCTTATGACACTGATCTTGATGTCCCACTCTTTGTTGAGGGATCTCAGGAACTTGTCATTCAGATCATAGTTGGAGAATTCTCTCCAATAATTCTTTAGTCCATTGACTATCTTAAAGAACTTTTCATAGCATTCAACAATAAAGACCTTCTCCTACCTGAAGGCCTCTTATACTTGGTTGAGAAGAGATTTCTATCATCACTTACTTCTTCAGTTCCTTCCATGTATACAATTAGTGAATCCCACCATTCCTAGTAATTCTGCAGTGAAATAGGTTCTGGAAGGCAGAGTCATCTATGGAACTTACTATTATGTTCTTGACCCTTTTATCCATAGTGGCCAGAATACTTCATCTTTAGTCATCTCAGAGAATTTCTTTGGTACTTGTAGATTTGCATCTATAGTGGATACTTTCATGGGGATGAAAGGTCCTTCCTCCACAGTTATAAAGAATCTAGGGTTAGAGCTTCCACGAGTAATCTGACTCTCTCCTTCCAGATTACAATGTTCTCTTTTCTACATATCAGTAGCTTCATAGAACTGAGTTTACTACAACATTTTTGGCCTTTAGCAACACTTTATTCGGCAACATTCAAAAAATGTTGCCTAAACATTGAATAGAGAACAGTTTATAAATGTTGTCATTAAGTAATAGTTTTAGGCAACATTTGTGACGCAACATGCAATAAATGTTCTCTTATCAATTATTGAGAACAGTTTCGAAATGTTGTTTTTGTCGATGCACTTTAAGCAACAATTATGCGGTGTTACCTTTTAAAATAATCTTTTGCAACACATTAAAAATGTTTCAATAGCTTTATATGACTATTCGCACACCCAAAATATTTATTCACAAACCATAAAGTTATAATAAAAATTAAACTTACTCAATCTCGGGTTTCTAAACAGCCAAATCGACAAATTTTCACGAATTCTTATTGCACTACAAGAAGAATCATCTATAATCATGCATGTTTTAGAAAGCTTGAATATTAATTTTACGACATTTTCTGTAAAACACAGCGAAAAATAATATGTTTTACGATATTTTTATTAAATCACAATGAAAAATAATACGTGTTTGATGGGATGTCATACATTATGTAGAGAAATCTGGGCTGCGGTTAAGCAAAAAGCCCCACTCCCCCACTAAGATGGTGGAAGCAGGGGCAAAAGAGGGGAACGAGCGCTCATGACCGCAACCGCAACCGCCACATCCGCCAACTGCCAACTGCAACCGCGCCCGACCGCACGACGCCGCGCCCGGCCGCGCGGGACCACGCCCGTACGGCACTGCGCACGGGCGAGCGGCACCGCCTGGCCGCGCGGCACCACGCACAGCCGCGCGGCACCGCACGACCGCGCGGCACTGCGCCGAGGCAATGCGGCACCGCACGCGGCCGCGCGGCACCACACGACCGCGCGGCACCGCGCAAGGCCGCGCGACACCGCCCGGCCGCGCGACACTGCAGCACCGCGTGACCGGCGCCGCGCGGTACAGCGCGCCTAACGCCGCGCGGCACCGCGCTGGCGATATCTCGCGCTAGCGGGCGATATCGCCCGGCACCGGACGCGGCCGTGCAGTGGGCGCGGTGCCGGCCGGCCTCCCTCGCCGCCGGGCGCATTCTCCGGCCCCTCTTGTCTCGTCCCCAGTCGGCCTCCCTTAACCAACGGACGCGCTCGCCCGACCTCTCTCACCTCATTCGGAGGAGAATATGAGGACGACCAAGTCAAAACTCCCTAAGCCTGTAACCACCCATCATGGGGTGCAAATAGTAAAACTCCACATCATGGGGTGCAAGTAGTAAAATTCCACATCATGGAGTGCAAATAGTGAAAATCCTCCAACATGGGGGTGTAAAAAGTAAAATCTTTCAATACGGTCTGCGTCTAGCAAATAGTATAGTTATGGTGTGTGCATAACCATATCCATCATATGAATACATATTGTCACAAAACTATACAAATTGGTGTGTGCATAGTCATATTCATGATAAGTGGGCATACGGTCTGCGTCTAGCAAATAGTATAGTTATGGTGTATGCATAACCATATCCATCATATGAATACATATCGTCACAAAACTATACAAATTGGTGTGCGCATAGTCATATTCATGATAAATGTGCATATAACACATAAATTGGTTTTGGTGTGCGGGTAGCCGCCCTAACCACCATAACCACCCTAACCACCCTCAAAAGCTATAAAAGGAACCACAGGGCTTCATTTCAAGGGACTTGGTTTTTCTGGACTGGAGAGAGCTCTCTAGAATTCCCTCGAAGATCTTCTTCAGCATTCGAAGATCTCCTTCGGAACTCGAAGATCTCCTTCAGCATTCGAAGATCTCCTTCGGAACCCGAAGATCTCCTTCAGCATTCAAAGATCTCCTTCGGAACCCGAAGATCTCCTTCAGCATTCGAAGATCTCCTTCAGAACCCGAAGATCTCCTTCGGAACCCGAAGATATCCTTCAGCATTTGAAGATCTCCTACAGAACCCGAAGATCTCCTTCAACCTTCGAAGACCTCCTTCGTCGCTTGAAGACCCCCATCGTCGCTTGAAGATCTCCTGCGGACTTTGAAGACTTCCTGGCTGAGAAAAGTACTTAGTTTTTTCTGAGCTGTGGCCTGTCACCCTCCGAGACCTTCATTCAACTGCAATTGTGACGGGAGCGGCCTGTCGCTCTCGATTCTTGCATCATTACTTGTAACACTCCACAACTTAGTGAAATTTGGTCGGCACCGATCCGACCACGTGGTTTTTCACCCTTTCCGGGTTTTCCACGGTAAAAACGTCTTCTTGCCACCTGTTCGTTCTCTCTGTGACTGCTTGCACGCTCGGTTCACTCTCAGGCTAAGACGGTTCGATTCGCCCGGTCTGAAAGAACGTTGAGCGACCCGCAACAGTTTGGCGCCGTCTGTGGGAAAGGTGTTCCCCAAACTCTGCAAAAGCTTTTCGAAGACAGTATTCGCCTCGCGGCAATACTCGTGACTGATAGCAATGGCAAGAAGAAGTGCTCGCACCACTGATGTTTCCATCCCTGAAGGACACGTCGATCCCGCTCCATCCCATTCACTCATCAACGCACCTCCTGCCGAAGAAGTCCCTTTAGCGCCCATTGCCGCGCTAGAAGGGCGTATACGCCAGATGGAAGAGCAGCAAACTGAAATGCTGGTTCTTCTCAGAAACCTCGGAGCCCCGCAAGGTCCTGCTCCACCTGCCGCTCCAATCATCCCGCCTCCCTTGGTCCCTGATCACGCTCCATTGGGAGAAGCTGCTCAAGAAGGAGAAACATACGAAGAAGAATACTCGGATGCTGCCAGCTCTGCGCATCCAGTCCGCCCCGCTAGGGGAGCTAGAGGAGAACCCATCCACCACCAGCAAGGAGGGATAGGAGTGGAACAAGCCATAGGAAGGCCCACTCGTGAGGAGATACACGACGTGATAGCTTGTTGGAACCACAGCTTTTGATTTGAATTAGGATCCATCCTTTTGTTAATAAGTCATCTAATAATTTAGATCAATCTAAATTAACGTAAATTAAATATGATGCGATCGAATCGGAGAAAATTAAATAAACAAAAATATTTATTCTCGGCTTTCGGCGAACGGAGCTCGACATTTGTCGAACGATGTTAGACGAATCTGTCATCTCATTAACCACTCACCAGACAGCCAGTCTCAGCGGTCAACAAATTATTCTCTGAACGCCCCTCGACAAAAAGTGGAAGAGCTCGACAAAGCCTCAGAAAGGCGCTCGACGAATCACGAAAAGTGGAAGAGCTCGACAAAATCTTCAGAAAGGCGCTCGACAAATGCCGTTCAGCGCTCGACAAATTCTAGCCAGAATCTCGACAAATATTATTTTATTATGCTCTCTTTCTTTATAATATTTAACTTAGCCGTTGCAGATCAATAAATATTATAGCCGTTGCAGATCAGCTTTAATGAAGAGTAACTGCAGGATATCTTCCCGAAGAGTCAAATCAATGAAAGAGACTTTAGCTCTTTCCTTCTTCCTAAGAGAAGAATTCAAATTAAGAGCAAAGGCTCTCAGATTATAAAAACAGAGCAGTACTCACAATATACAGACACACGATAGAAAAGAGAAAATTTATCTTGTTGTTCTTCTGTACTAACATTTTCCTGCAGACTCAAAATATCCTGAGACACAAACCACAATTACTTGCTCAGGATCATCACTGCAAGGAAGAAGCAGTTAAAAGGACAAGCTCTATCCACAAGTTGTCATCAACTCTAATTAGACAGGGGGAGCCTTCTTCAACATCACATTCAGATCCATTCAACTTCAAACCAGGATCTTCAAGAGTCTTCTTATATAGAGAAGAACAATATAAATTATGTCTTTATTTTTCCTTCCTTTACCCCATCCTGTACAGGTTTATAACTCCCTTCAAAAGTTAACTCTCGGTGACAGGGCACCTTAGCAAAAACCTGCAGTTTGGTTAGAGCACCTTATCAACAGCTCACCTGGTGTGAGGGCACCTTATCAACAACCTCATAGTGGATTCCTACCAGTGGGTAGAAGAGTAGATGTACCTAGTTGAGGGGAACTACTATACATCTTGTGTCATCTGGATTGTGCTTCTTGTTTGCTTGTTTATTTCTGCTTTTATTTGTGCTGTTATTTATATGCACTCTAACTGTTTGATTTTATTGCTCATACAGAAATCAGCAAACTCACTCATATATATATATCACTTACTTTGAAAGTAAAAACTAAGCTAGATCTTTTAATAAGATAAATAAGAACTAAACCTCCACTTTCAATTGGTATCAGAGCAAGGTTGATTTGTCACATAGGTTAACACCTGAAATCACAAAGATCACCTAGTTCTTATTTTTTTTGTTTTTCAAAAATGACACAAGATCTTTTATCTTCAGATCCACTTGTTTGTAATCTAGATAGATCTACTTTATGGCAAGATAGAATTAAGATATATACAAATGCCACAGATGAAGAAACTTACAAATTTACTTTGACAGGACCTCCCCTCATATCATCAAAGGCAGTTACACCTGCATTACCTAGCTCCATGGGTCTCAAGTCTCCTTCGAGAGCAATGAAAGGGCCTGTTTATGTTGGCGCTGATATATCTTCTTCAAAGAAAGCTGCCGAAATACAACGTGAACCTCCTTCCGTCTCTACAACTAACTATATCTTTGATGCAGAACCTTCAACAAATCTAAGTGAAGAAGAACAGGAAGAAGAATTTAGAGCTAGAGCTTTATGCATGATGGCCATATATGGAGGCTCATCTCAAATTCCAGATGCAGAAATCGAATCGGAAAAACTTGAGGTAACTGAGGTAACTCCAACTTATAATTTTACCTCTACTCAAGATAAAACTAATCATAAATTCACATTTACAGAATTAATAAAATATGAAAATAAGCCTTTAAAAGAGTCAACAAATATAAATTTTCTAACTCCTGAGAATAATAAACTTCAAGAAAATTTGAAATCATCAAAAGAACATACTATTCTTCTTAAAAACAAATTTTCTATGGCAAGCACAACCAATGGGAGAAATCTCAAAATGCAGGCCAAAAAGTTTGAACAACTTTCTAAAGAGAAATTAATTAATCATGATCAACAAAAATCTTCAAACTTATATTTGTAATGAAATAAAAAGGCTAATATATTTTAAGAAACTTTCTAATTAATTATTAATAAGTTTCTCACCATAAAACTCCATCCCAACTCAAACAGCAAATCTAAAATTTACATGGATTGTTTCCATTATAAAAACAATGTTAAGACAACTTTGTATTCTTACAGACTTCTCCAAGTCAGTTTGAACATTCTACTATAGCTGCATTGATCAGTAATGATCATAGCACTGAGTGTGACTTTCTTCTGATAAAAGGGACTCTATGAGAACGAAGATGTCTGACAATGTTCTTATAATCTTAAACATTCCTCAAAATTCATTAACAGCTGTAGCAACTCATATATTAAAATCCTTCTAGAATAATAAAATTAACCAAGTGAGAGAGAAAATGAGAAGCTCAAAACCCCAAAATAAAACTTAATCTCTCTAATTACAAAGGTTGCTGCAATTGAAAATTTTAATTCAGATCTTAAGAAATTAAAATCTAGGAAAGCAGAGTTGCTCAAATAATTTTAAAAGGATGAAGAAATTATTAAAGCCCAAGTGAAAGAGAAAATGAGAAATTCAGAGAAACCAAGTGAGAGAGAAAAGGAGAATACAAAAATTAAAACTGTCGGCATCCTAAACCAAATAGGGGGAGACCACCAGGTCACTAGTTTTGATTTGATTAAGGATCCCAACTCAAATAGGGGGAGATTGTTGGAACCACAGCTTTTGATTTGAGTTAGGATCCATCCTTTTGTTAATAAGTCATCTAATAATTTAGATCAATCTAAATTAACATAAATTAAATATGATGCGATCGAATCGGAGAAAAATAAATAAACAAAAATATTTATTCTCGGCTTTCGGCGATCGGAGCTCGACATTTGTCGAACGATGTTAGACGAATCTGTCATCTCATTAACCACTCACCAGACAGCCAGTCTCAGCGGTCAACAAATTATTCTTTGAACGCCCCTCGACAAAAAGTGGAAGAGCTCGACAAAGCCTCAGAAAGGCGCTCGACGAATCATGAAAAGTGGAAGAGCTCGACAAAATCTTCAGAAAGGCGCTCGACAAATGTCGTTCAGCGCTCGACAAATTCTAGCCAGAAGTTCGACAAATATTATTTTATTATGCTCTCTTTCTTTATAATATTTAACTTAGCCGTTGTAGATCAATAAATATTATAGCCGCTGCAGATCAGCTTTAATGAAGAGTAACTGCAGGATATCTTCCCGAAGAGTCAAATCAATGATAGAGACTTTACCTCTTTCCTTCTTCCCAAGAGAAGAATTCAAATTAAGAGCAAAGGCTCTCAGATTATAAAAACAGAGCAGTACTCACAATATACAGACACACGATAGAAAAGAGAAAATTTATCTTGTTGTTCTTCTGTACTAACACTTTCCTGCAGACTCAAAATATCCTGAGACACAAACCACAATTACTTGCTCAGGATCATCACTGCAAGGAAGAAGCAGTTAAAAGGAGAACCTCTATCCACAAGCTGTCATCAACTCTAATTAGACAGGGGGAGCCTTCTTCAACATCACAATCAGATCCGTTCAACTTCAAACCAGGATCTTCAAGAGTCTTCTTATATAGAGAAGAACAATATAAATTCTGTCTTTATTTTTCCTTCCTTTACCCCATCCTGTACAGGGTTATAACTCCCTTCAAAAGTTAACTCTCGGTGACAGGGCACCTTAGCAAAAACCTGCTGTTTGGTTAGAGCACCTTATCAACAGCTCACCTGGTGTGAGGGCACCTTATCAACAACCTCATAGTGGATTCCTACCAGTGGGTAGAAGAGTAGATGTACCCAGTTGAGGGGAACTACTATACATCTTGTGTCATCTGGATTGTGCTTCTTGTTTTCTTGTTTATTTTTGCTTTTATTTGTGCTATTATTTATATGCACTCTAACTATTTGATTTTATTGCTCATACAGAAATCAGCAAACTCACTTATATATATATCACTTACTTTGAAAATAAAAATTAAGCTAGATCTTTTAATAAGATAAATAAGAACTAAACCTCCACTTTCATAGCTGAAGAGTGCGGACAGGCCGGACGCCGGGGCATCTTCGCCCGCCGCCCCCTACGTCGCGGCTCCCCGCTCACACAACAAATCTTGGACCATCCAATTCTGCACGGATTCAAGCTTCCCAACATCGAGACATTCGATGGGACGGACGATCCCCTGGAGCACGTCAACCATTTTACCACCATCATGTGAATCTACAACGCCGCTGATCAGCTCCTCTGCCAAGTGTTTCCGGCAACACTCAGGGGGCAAGCACGCACTTGGTTTCATTCCCTGCGAGATGGATCCGTCAACAACTTCACCGAGCTCGCACAGCAGTTTACAGACCAGTAAATCGAAGAATCGTTCGAGATCCCTCACATCTTTCAGGGATTCGCCAGAACGAAGGAGAGACTCTCAAGGACTTTTTCCGTCGCTTCACGGCCGAGGCGCGACAAATCCCAGGGGTTGATCCCGAGCTTCTGCACAGCGTTTTCCTGGGCGGACTTCGCCCAAGCGGATTTTACTACGCTCTGATGAGGGAGACAGTACCAAGCTATCCAGATCTGGTGCACCGAGTAGAGGCACAGATAGCGGAGGACGAAGCGATCGAAGCTCACTGCCGACAATTCGAAGGAGTGGTAAAGAGGAAGAGAGAAGAGCCAGTCCCGAAGCAGCAAGAGGAGCGCCAAGGAAATTTACGTCAGCAAGACCGTCCTGAGAACAGGCCCCCCAGAACCTACCAGGAGTATGCACCGCTCAATACCTCCCGCACAAACGTACTCTACGCAATATAGGATAACCCAGCATTACAAAGGCCAAGAGAACTTCCCCAGGGCAGGGGAAATCAGTCAAAGTACTGCGAGTTCCACCGAGATGCAGGACACACCACCGAGGAATGCATCAAACTCCAAGACGAGATAGAGCGTCTCATTCGACAAGGTATCCTCGGAAGGTTCTTACAGGACCAGACGCAAAATCATCCCGCAACCAGAGAACACCTGCCTGCTCGACAAGGCGCACAGGGCGACAGATAAGTAGTATGGGTGGTGGAAACCATCTCAAGTGTCCCGTTCCCCACTGTCAATTCCATTACCCTGCCGGCAGAGACGATCAGCTTTGGGGATGAAGATTTAAAGGGACTGCTCATCCCGCACCAGGATCCATTGGTCATCAGCGCAGAGATCGGCAACCCCAGCTTCCTCGTCAAACGGATATTGGTAGACAACGGCAGCTCCGTCAACGTCATGTTAATGACCACTCTCCTCAGCATGAAGATCCAACCGGAAAGTATCCAACCAGCTTCTGGACCAATCTATGGCTTCAACGGCAGTCCTGTCCCGGTTAAAGGAACCATCACTTTCCCTGTTACCCTAGGAGATTTCCCTAGGAGGTCTACCCGCGACGTGCAGTTCATGGTAATCGAGACAGAATCGCCTTACAACGCGATTTTTGGTCGACCGTTGCAGGCCCTATTTGGAGCTATCCCGTCCATCCCACACCTCGCAATGAAGTTTGTCACCCCAGGGGAATTGGAGTTGTTCGTGGAAACCAGGAAGCAACATGCGCGTGCTATCTGTAACAAATGGAGCCTGGACAAGGAGCCGCCCTGTGCGCCACCACATCCAGAACGTGAAGCCCCAAAAGGAGCTAGGAATGGGGCAGAAATGTCTTACTATATTCCAAACTCGTCAAATTGTCTTTAAGAACTCTTGTTTGTAATAGTTATTCAAGACAAGTCGTAAGTCTGCGCCTTACGCAAGAACTATTGTGTGTTAAATTTCGAAATGCTTTCTCTGCTTCAAGCCATGTTATTCAAACACAGTTAAGATCAACTGCAAGCAGCGCCAATTGTTGTAATATCAATGACATCCCCCAGGTCGGTTAAGCGAACCTCCCACTACCCGGCTCGAATCGCTCGTCATTCGCCCACGTAGTAGGTTCCGACACCACATGGGTCTCGTCCTCTAAATCGCGTTACCAGGGCCTGCCCCCCTCGCGCTCGCAAACGGTTCGAAGCGTCTGCCCTTCACCGCTTCTGTCAACGACATCCCCCAGGTTGGTTAAGCGAACCTCCCACTACCCATCTCGAATCGCTCACCATTCGCCCGCGTAGTAGGTTCCGACACCACCTGGGTCTCGTCCTCTAAAACACGTAGCCAGGGCCTGCCCCCCTCGCGCTCGCAAACGGTTCGAAGCGTCTGCCCTTCACCGCTTCTATCAACGACATACCCCAGGCCGGTTAAGCGAACCTCCCACTACCCGGCTCGAATCGCTCGCCATTCGCCCACGTAGTAGGTTTCGACACCACCCGGGTCTCGTCCTCTAAAACGCGTCGCTAGGGCCTGCCCCTCTCGCGCTCGCAAACGGTTCGAAGCGTCTTCCCTTCACCGATACTATCAACGACATCCCCAAGTCGGTTATGCGAACCTCCCACTACCCGGCTCGAATTGCTCGTCATTCGCCCTCGTAGTAGGTTCCGACACCACCTGGGTCTCGTCCTCTAAACGCCAACCCCATGAGAGAAGAACATAGCTTGCCGAGCAAAACATTGGTTCAAACACCGCAAAAACTCCACTACTATAAGAGCTGAAAACAAGAACAGTTGTACAAACGATGCAACCCGCCAATAGCCTTCAGCTCGGCATCCCGCTCCGGCGAAGAAAGGCGTTCCACCACCGTCTCAAAGACACCAACTCGGCCCCAAGACGAGTTACTGTAGCTCGCAAATCCTCCAACAAATGAGCGGAACCCCTCATAAGGGCCTTCTCCATACGAACTTCAGCACGGGACTTCTCCAGCTCCACCGCAACGCCCAGATCACACCAAAAGATTACAAAATCCTCGCACTTCCTCGAGCAACTCCGAGGATTTGGGGGGCAATTGATGGGTTGTCATACATTATGTAGAGAAATCTGGGCTGCGGTTAAGCAAAAAGCCCCACTCCCCCACTAAGATGGTGGAAGCAGGGGCATAAGAGGGGAACGAACTGCTCATGACCGCAACCGCAACCGCAACCGCAACCGCCACATCCGCCAACCGCCAACCGCAACCGCACAAGGCCGCGCGATGCCGCGCCCGGCCCCGCGGCACCACGCCCATACGACACCGCGCACGGGCGAGCGGCTCCGCCCGGCCACGCGGCACCACACACAACCGCGCGGCACCGCACGGCGGCCGCGCTGCACCACGCACGGCCGCGTGGCACCACACGACTGCGCAGCACCGCGCGGCGGCCACGCGGCACCGCGCGCTGGCCGCGCGACACCACACGACCGCGCGGCACCACGCAAGGCCTCGCGACACCGCCCGGCCGCGCGACACTGCCGCACCGCTTGACCGGCACCGCGCGGTACCACCCGCCTAACACCGCGCGATATCGTGCTGGAGATATCTCGTGCTAGCGCGCGATATCGCCCAGCACCGCGCTCGGCCGTGCGGTGGGCGCGGTGTCGGTCGGCCTCCCTCGCCGCCGGGCGCATTCTCCGGCCCCTCTTGTCTCGTCCCCAGTCGGCCTCCCTTAACCAACAGACGCGCTCGTCCGACCTCTCTCACCTCATTCGGCGGAGAAAATGAGGACGACCAAGTCAAAACCTCCCTAAGCCTGTAACCACCCATCATGGGGTGCAAATAGTAAAACTCCACATCATGGGGTGCAAGTAGTAAAATTCCACATCATGGAGTGCAAATAGTGAAAATCCTCCAACATGGGGGTGTAAATAGTAAAATCTTTCATTACGGTCTGCGTCTAGCAAATAGTATAGTTATGGCGTGTGCATAACTATATCCATCATATGAATACATATTGTCACAAAACTATACAAATTGGTGTGCGCATAGTCATATTAATGATAAGTGGGCATACGGTCTGCGTCTAGCAATAGTATAGTTATGGTGTATGCATAACCATATCAATCATATGAATACATATCGTCACAAAACTATACAAATTGGTGTGCGCATAGTCATATTCATGATAAATGTGCATATAACACATAAATTGGTTATGGTGTGCGGGTAGCCGCCCTAACCATCATAACCACCCTAACCACCCTCAAAAGCTATAAAAGGAACCACAGGGCTTCATTTCAAGGGACTTGGTTTTTCTGGATTGGAGAGAGCTCTCTGGAATTCCCTCGAAGATCTTCTTCAGCATTCGAAGATCTCCTTCGAAACTCGAAGATCTCCTTCAGCATTTGAAGATCTCCTTCGGAACCCGAAGATCTCCTTCGAAACCCGAAGATCTCTTTCAGCATTCTAAGATCTCCTTCGGAACCCGAAGATCTCCTTCGGAACCCGAAGATCTCCTTTGGAACCCGAAGATCTCCTTCAGCATTCGAAGATCTCCTTCGGAACCCGAAGATCTCCTTCGGAACCCGAAGATCTCCTTCACTATTCGAAGATCTCCTACGGAACCCGAAGATCTCCTTCAACCTTCGAAGACCTCCTTCGTCGCTTGAAGACCCCCATCGTCGCTTGAAGATCTCCTGCGGACTTTGAAGACTTCCTAGCCGAGAAAAGTACTTAGTTTTTCTGAGAGGTGGCCTGTCACCCTCAGAGACCTTCATTCAACTGCAATTGTGATGGGAGCGTCCTGTAGCTCCTGATTCTTGCATCATTACTTGTAACACTCCACAACTTAGTGAAATTTGGTCGGCGCCGATCCGACCACATGGTTTTTCACCCTTTCCGGGTTTTCCACGGTAAAAACATCTTCTTGCCACCTGTTCATTCTCTCTGTGACTGCTTGCGCGCTCGGTTCACTCTCGGGCTAAGACGGTTCGATTCGCCCGGTCTGAAAGAATGTTGAGCGACCCGCAACAGTGTTTATGTTTCAATATTACGGAGCGAGTTAATATTTTTTTTCTCGCAACTAAATATATTATATTTTTACGGCATTTTTACTAAAGTGGAGGGAGTTAATATTTTTTCCCTCCAAGTGAATTCATTGAATTCATTTTGGCGCTAGAGAAATGTTTTTACGGCATTTTTATTGAAACGCGTCGCTCGCACGCCTTCACTCCCGCTGCTCCCATTTCTCCCATTTCACACTTCGACAAAACCTATTTTTTCGCTGCTTCCGTCTGACGGCTGCCTCCTGATCTCCGACGGCCGCCCTCTGATCTCCGACGAATGCCTCCTGATCTAGGATGGACGCCTCCTGATCTCCGACTTCTAGCTTCTCCGTGGATTTGTTCTTTCAGGTTAGGGTTCTTGCCGCCATCTTTCAGGTTAGGATTCTTCTCCGTGGATTTGTTCTTTTAGGCAAACTAAGGAAATGGTTGGCTCATTATTACCAAAAAACCTGCTGATGAAAATTCTCTGTAGAGGTTTAACTCAATAATCCATTTTATAATCACATGCCTACACATCTTCGCCCTTCATTTCTCAGGCTGATAGCTTTCAACTTGGGATATCTTCCTGGAGGAAATATAACCATCATCACAAAGCCGCATACAACAATGTCAGCACTGCAGGCTGCAAGTAGGTTATTAATATATGGAGGACTAATAAGTGTAGTTGTTTATGTGGGACATTCCGGAGGAAGGTATGTCCTTAATTATATCAGAAAATCAGTGTAGCTAACAACCCCATGCACCTGATTTATTGCAGTAATTATGATAATTCGATAAATCTTGCTTTCCATTCCCTCAATGACAACCACATTGATGTCATCATTCTGCATTATTCCGCTCCAAGGATTGCAATCACTTACCTTTTTTTGTTCTCTGTAGGGAAGAGTTTGAAACCGTTCTTTTGTTCGCATCCCGCCTGCCTGTTGAGAGCTGGAGTAGCTTTAAATTTGAAACTACGAGCAGACCAAGTGGACCTGCTCTTGTTTTCGTAGTCAAGAAGTAGTCTGCTGTTGGTCATGATCATTACTAAAATGCACCAAGGTTAACCATATTCTTGATGAAAGATATTCAAACTTAGAGCCAGCCTTTCTTGGAGCGAGATTCCGGAATTTGGCAAATAGGAATGTATTGTATATCCTTATGTGATTTAGGAGAAATTTAAAATGCTTGGTACGATCATTTTTTACTTAGATTCTTATAGCCACCAAGATTTCTGATATTGTTATAATATGGCTGTAGCTATTGTGAAGAATTCTTATTAATTCACTTTCAATCATAAGCAAGGTATCAAATTCCTTCCAAGATTATTGATGGTTGATTGTATATTTTCAAGTATCCCATTTTTTATCAGTTGTGTGTCCCTGTATGGTTGATGTCACAACCCGCATTTTCTCCGAATTTAAGAATATCAGAGTAAGAGAAAATACACGTCATGATGCCACGTCATACAGGAGACAACTGTAGACGCTCAGGCGGGAACCTATTACTTAACTAAACAAACTTGATTATATGATAAGTCATCATTTGAAATCATTTATCAGGGGTTTTGAGATAAGGACTGTGTCTCTCAGTTAGTGGATCAACTAGTCCACCGAGAAAGTATATATAATTGCAGCGGAAGTTACTTGATTTAATTTACTTAAATTCCTACATGTATACAAACGACGGAGCATGAGGTAAATGATATGCACATAACTAGGCGTACTGTAAGAGTAGAAAATACCTTTAGGCGACTTTAAAGTAAGGGTTTCAGTTATAAAGAATGCAATGAGGATGAAGAAAAAACATTTTATAACTATAGTGCACCTAGCATAAATCATTCCCAGAGGGTAAGATACACAAGATCTAAAAGTAGTGGCATAATCTGGCAAATAATCTATAAAGTATAAAAGGGGCATAATGGGCGTCAACAACATGACACTAACCCATTGGCACCAACTAGTATGTCTGAGCACAAGAAGTAACTAAAACAACTACCTCGCAGCAGCGGGGTGAACAGTTACTAAAACTCTGAACTTCAGGCTACGCCACTAGCCGCTACGGCTCTAAACCTGAGGCATTCAATAAAACAAAGAACGCCTCAGCAAGGAATTACAAGTGGCAGAAAACTAGCAGAAAAACAAGCAAGGCATTAGGGGTACCAACCCAAGCCAAATTTACCGAAAGAGAGCTCCAAACAAAGAACCAACAAGCATCAAGTGCACTAAATACCAAAAGAGGAACAAACATGTTCATTTATTTAGTTTCATCAATTAAAGAGACTGATCAGCTCAAATTATACGAGAGCGGTTAACTACCTCCGCTACCCAAAGCCAAAAACCAGGTGGGGGTACCACTAGACCCAACCACCAGACACGACTACCGTGCAAGGCTATAACATTTCCCCCCACTGTCCCCCAAACACAAACTACTGTGAAGGGCTAAAGACAGTAGTTCTTATTACTTAAATTTTAATTAAACACGGGACGCAGCCCGAAAGGATAATCACTGGAAGGCGAAGTACGCATCGATCAATATGAATCATAAGAGTAACTCAAATGTCAACAGACCACAACGAGTAGAAAAAAGTTCAAACGAGAGGGATTCGAGATCAGGAGCACCGAGAGGTCACTGGCCACCATCCAAGTGCACCCGAGGGGACACGAGATTCAAACATAAAAACTCAACGAAATCACATGCGCACCTGGCGGGGTTCCAAGGGGCCGCGCCCTTGGCGGGTTCTAGGGGCAGAGCCCCTAACGGGGTACAAGGGGCAGCGCCCTGGCGTGGTTTCCGGTGGTCCAAATTTTGAAATCCCACCACCGGAAACCACGCCAAAAAAAAACACCTCAAATTGAGGACTTCTCGAGAAATAGAAGGTTGAAATCTCGAGAAAAAGGCAGTCTCTCGAGATACGAAAGGTGATTTCTCGAGACATCAAAGGAATTCTCGAGACAAAGCAAGGGATTTCTCGAGATAAAGCAAGGGATTTCTCGAGACATGGAAAGGACTTCTCGAGACAAGACAGGCAATTTCTCGAGACATGGAAAGGATTTATCGAGGACAAGACAGGCAATTTCTCGAGACATGGAAAGGATTTCTCGAGACAAGACAGGCAATTTCCCGAGTAAGCTAGAATCAGCAAGAAGGAATGGAATTTATTCAGCTCACGGTTTTCTCCAAGGAAAACTAGATACTAGGGTAAGATTGAAGAGGAGAAAATCAAGGGGAGGTTCTAGATCATAAGTTACTACACCAAACACACAAAACTCTTGCTAATCAGCATGACAAGAGCTCAAACGAGCAAACCAATCGTCAAGAGAATCAAGAGAGAAAGAGGAAGACACACTTGCCTTAACCTTGCAAAACTCGAGATCCTCCGCTCCGAAGGCTAAGGAAACACTCAAGCACGAAACCCTGGAACGATTCGGACCAAAAGGAAGAGTTAGGTCACCGCCAAATCTCCCAAAACTCCTCGAAACGAGAAAAAGCTTACCTTTAGAACGAAGATCTCGCCGAGAGCTTTCCAAATCTTCAATCCAATCACGATTCTGACCACTACAGCCCTAGAAACCGCCGGCCGGAAGCTATCCGACACTCCGCACTCGCCTCTCTCGCTCGGCGGCTACTTTTGAGCGAGGGAAGAAGATGAAGAATAGGAGGAGATGTTTTAGGTATTTATGTGAAAACCTAATTTAATATTTAATTAATTAATTAATTCCCTTATTACTTAAACTGCGAGGGCGACTAGAACAACTCGGATTCCCACGAAATTCGCGCCTTAACTGAAAAAACGGCGCTATGAATCCAACGGCGGAGTCAGAATTCAATTCCGACGAGCCAAACTCCGGATAAAGCTTCCGAAGCTAAAATCTAGATATCCACTCAAAATCTTCACTTTAACTCGAAAAGACGCGAAATCTCGCACGCTTGACCTAAATCACAAGCTTTAACTAAGCTAAACTCGAAACACTACCAGACGAGCTGACATAACGCCCTTACGCCAAATTACGTCACAGAGGGTACGTAAAATAGTTAACGAAAATCAGGGGCGTTACAGTCACTCCCCCTAAAAGGAAGTTTCGTCCCGAAACTTGGAATCCGAAGATCAAGAAAGATACAGAATCAAATTTAAAGATAACTGACAGAAGATTTACCCGAAATCTTAGAGAAGAGGCTAGGGTGAGTCTCTCTCATGGCAGACTCCAGCTCCACGTCGCGCTTTCGACACCCTGATTCTTCCAAAGAACCTTGACCATCGGGATCGTCTTCTTTCGCAACACACGCTCCTGAGTCTTCCAATATTCGGACAGGTTCTTCGACATAAGAAAGATTGGGTTGCAAAACGGGCACTGAATCAAGAACAAGCCGATTACTACGCAAACACTTCCTCAACTGGCTTACATGAAACACATCGTGAACATTAGGAAAGGAAGCAGTCAAATCCAATCTATACGCTGACACTCCGATGCGCTCAATAATCTGAAAAGGTCCCACATACCGGGGATCCAACTTGTGGTTCCTTCCAAACCTCTTAACACCCGGCATCGGAGAAACTTTCAAGAACACCCTGTCTCCAACGACAAACTCTAAATCCACTCTTCTTCGATTCGCATACTTCTCATACCGCTCCTGAGCAATGCGGAGCTTCTCGCGGATATGAGTCACAGCAACATTCATCTCTTCCAAAGCCTATGGGCCTAGCAAGGGACTCTCACCAAACCTCGGCCCAAAACATCGGAGTCCGACAACGCCTCCCATACAGAGCCTCAAACGGGGCCATTTGTAGGCTTTCTTGATAACTGTTATTATACGCGAACTCCATCAATCCAAGCCGCTTATCCCAAGCTCCACCATGATCTAAGATATAGCACCTTATCATATCTTCCAAAATCTGATTAACTCTTTCTGTCTGACCATTGGTCTGGGGATGATAAGCGGTAGAGTACCTAAGGTCAGTACCCAAGGCTCCCTGCAAACTCTGCTAGAAACGAGACGTGTACCTTGAGTCTCGGTCTGACACAATGCTCACAGGCACACCATGCAATCTGATAACTTCATCCAAATACAACTCTGCTATTTTCTCCATCGAGTATCCAATCTTAAAGGGCACAAAGTAAGCACACTTTGTCAAGCTATCTACTATATAACCCACACCGAGTCATGACCACGGGGAGATCTCGGCAAACCGGTAATGAAGTCCATCGAAATACTCTCCCACTTCCAGGTTGGAATATCTAATGGGTTCAACTTACCTCCAGGCCTCTTATGATCTGCTTTCACGCGCTGACAAGTTAAACATTCTGACACATATTTCACTATATCATTCTTCATACCTGACCACCAAACGATCTGCTTCAGATCTTTATACATTTTCGTGGAACCAGGATGGTAGGAAACCTTAGAATCATGTGCCTCGCTACAGATCTTTGTCCGAATTTCTTCCAACGTGGGGACGCAATATCTACCTCGGTACCTCAAAGTATCCTTATCATCGATCGAAAAATCTGGCAATTCTCCTTTTTCAGTTCTACTTCGAAGATGCTGCAAGTCAGGATCTTCCTTCTGATGCATCCTAGTAAGGGCAATCCAAGAAGGCTCTTCAGCCTCTAAGCTCGAGGGTGCGGTACAACTACCGACTGAGATATCCATCAACATAAACTCCTCTACTAAGGACTGCACTGAGAGATTGAAGATATGCGCGGTTTTCCGGCTCAGGGCATCGGCCACCACATTAGCCTTACCCGGATGGTACAGAATATCTACTTCATAATCCGCCATATACTCCAACCACCTCCGCTGGCGCAGATTCAGCTCCTTCTGGGTGAAGACATACTTCAGACTTTATGATCTGTAAAAATCTTGCATGACACTCCATATAATAGGTGTCTCCAAAGCTTCAAAGCATAGATTACTGCGGCGAATTCTAAGTCATGCGTAGGGTAATTCTTTTCATGAACCTTCAATTGTCTAGACCCATAAGCAATCACCTTCCCTTCTTGCATCAACACACATCCCATTCCAATGTGAGATGCGTCTATATAAACTGCATACTCGACTCCTTCGATCGGCAAGGCCAACACCGGAGCACTACACAAATGCCTCTTCAATTCCTGAAAGGCCTCTTCGCACTTATCGCTCCAAACAAAAGCAGTATTCTTCTGGTAAGCTTAGTCAAGGGTGCGGCCAGCAATGAAAATCCTTGGACAAATCTCCTGTAGTACCCGGCCAACCCTAAGAAACTCCTTATCTCCTTAGGCGTCGAAGGCGTCTTCCAATCCAATACGGCAGAAATCTAGCGGGGTCTACAGTAATTCCATCTTTGTTTACCACATGACCCAGGAAAGACACTTGCGAAAGCCAGAATTCGCACTTACTCAACTTTGCATACAACTTGTGCTTTCTAAGAGTAGACAATACTAAGCGCAAATGCGTCGCATGCTCCTCCGCACCTTCTAGAATAAACCAGCACATTCATCTATGAATACCACCACAAAGTTGTCCAGAAAATCCTTGAACACGCGGTTCATCATGTCCATAAATGCAGAGGTGCATTTGTCAACCAAACGACATGACTAGAAATTCAAATGGCCATAACGAGAACGAAAGGCAGTCCGGGGAACGTCCGACTCACCGGATCCTCAACTGATGGTAGCCTGATCGAAGATCAATCTTTGAAAACACCGTGCTACCACGCAACTGATCAAACAGATCATCTATCCTTAGCAACGGGATACCTGTTCTTGATGGTCCACTTTGTTTAATTCTCTATAGTCTATGCACAATCTCATGGAACCGTCCTTCTTTTTCACGAACAAAATCGGAGCACCCCAGGGAGAAGAACTAGGTCTGATAAAACCACAATGCAACAACTCATCTAACTGAGTTCGCAAACTCTTCTAACTCACGCGGGGCCATACGGTAAGGTGCCTTAGCAATAGGACGAGTACCAGGCTCAAGATCAATAATGAACTCCACGTCTCTAACGGGCGGGAGACAAGGGAGATTAGCAGGGAAACACATCGGGAAACTCTCGCACCACCAGAATATCCTCGATACACGGCAAACACCAACAGCTTCTACAACAGAAACAAGGTAAACCAAACAACCGGAAATTAACAGTTTCCGAGCACATACCGCAGAAATTATCGAAGAACTCTAGTACGGAGAGCCAAAAACGCTCAATGGGTTAAACCGTTGTCCATCACGAAGTCCAGACGCTTTTCTTGCATCGGATGACCGCATCATAACTGGACAACCAGTCCATACCCAATATTACGTCAAAGTCTTCTAAGTCCAACACTTTGAGATCAGCAACAGCCAAGAATTATCCTAAGAGAACGGGGCACATCGGACGCACCGGTTCGAGGACACCAGATCACCAGAAGGGAACTTAACGAGGAACGAATCATTGCCCAGCTCAGGGGTCAAATGGTGACGCTCAACGAAGGCCCATGCTACGAATGAATGGGTAGCACCCGAATCGAACAGAACACGCGCCCAACGATTCTTTACCTAAATCTCCTATAAGCGCGAAGAGAAACTAGTCTAATAAAGCGAACTAAAAAGGAAACAAGACTAAACAGTTGTCTTAAGGTCTACCTGCGATCACTTGGGTCGAAGACTGCGCTTGCTCCTGGGTTAACACGTTCAGCTTTCCTCTTCCTTTATCCTGATGCTGCGGCGGCTGGCAAGGTTCGAAGCGAAACAGGCTGCAACGGGGGTTGAATCAGCGGGCATTGGAACTTCATGTGCCCCTTCTGCTTGCACTGGAAGCAGACTTTATCTTTGGTCCAACACTGGGCCACAACATGCCCTTTCTGCTTGCACAACTGGCAGAGCACCTCACCCTTCGGAGCACCCTGGATTGCTAGCACTCGCTGCTGCTTCTGAGCTCCCTTCCTCTTGAAACATTTCTCCACTGGATGGCCGGGGCGGCCACAGAAGCTACCACCTCTCCACTCCTTTTCTTTGGAGCCGGGCTAGATACCTTGGGGGTCTCCCCCTCTTCGACTTTCCTCTATCCTTTTTCATTAGAGCACCCCGATTCTTGGCATTGTCGATAGCCTTGACATTTTAGTGCTGCTTCTACCACTTCAGCATAACTTTCAGATCTATAAGCACTCGCCAAACTGCTGAATATCGCTACGAAGACCTCCAAGAAATCGCATTCATTCTTCCTGCCTCAGAAGCCACTAAATCTGGAGCAAATCTGCTCAACTTACTGAACGATCGATCTCATACTCACTAACCGTGAGTTGTCTTTGCTTCATGTGCAGAAATTATTCATTAAACGGTCTTGCTCGACCGACGGCAGGAATTTCTTTAACACCATCGCCTTGAACGACTCCCACGAACATCCACCCACGAGATTTTCCCTCTCCCTAATCCACCAGCTCTTAGCAAGTCCTTTCAGCTGGTAAGCGGCGACCATCACATTTTGGTCTGCAGAGATTCTTGAGTACGAAAACATCTCCTCAATGGCAACAAACCAGTCATCTAATGCCATGAAATCTGCTCTTCCGTCAAACGTAGGAAGGTCCCAACCTTTGAAAATGCGAAATAAATTTCATTTCCGGTGGTATCGCTACTGGGGGTACCAAGGGAGCAGGAGGAGGTAGGTACAGTCTGTCCTACTACTGGGGCCTGCACTACGGGTTGCTGCCTAGCACCGGCAGCCAACAAGCGCCTCGACCTGTGACTGCATCACAACCATCTGCCTAATCAGAGTCTCATTGCTCCTGGCGCAAACTCTCGATCAAAGGCTTCACTCTGCGCACCCGAAGACCTCGCCCTCCGACTGGGGAGTCGACCTAGTCGCGACTCGCTTGCGCGCCATTTCTGCTATAACGCATAAACCTCTAATCAAAACTTAACCTTACACTAGAACTACCTGCTTGTTTCAGAACATACATGTACAGTTACTTGCCATTTCCACTACCTTTCTCTGGGATATTTTTATGATGATATGCCTAAATTCGAGGAACGATACTACATCGTCCCACTTGACTCATGTGCAAAGGGCATGAATGCAAGAATTTCTATCATTTTGAAATCATGTGTGTACGGTGTGTCATCATATAAGTCTTTAACTTCGCACGTGTGCTTATGCAATGCTATATAAAGTATGTTGTGCTATGCATTCTAATAAAGGCCTTAATGCATGTTATGCGCGGCGTTACACATGTAATATTATGCATCCCATACTACATAATATTGCATGTAACGAAAGAGAAAACGTGCTAATGGGCATCCATGTGATGATGGTTTATGCATCCCAACTACATAACCGTCACATGTTGCCACCGATGGTGGATCCATATACAAAACACATATTATGCATCCCATACTACATAATATGCCCCGTATACTTCTTATCATGCTATAAGTGTAGTGTTCATGCTTCGGCCAAGACGTACTGATGACACTTCGGTGTGTGTATGCAATGAAGCCAAAAAAACTACTAAACTATATCAGAATTTGTGCCCGACCAACTTGTCGAACAACCTGGCTCTGATACCAACTGTCACAACCCGCATTTTCTCCGAATTAAGAATATCAGAGTAAGAGAAAATACACGTCATGATGCCACGTCATACAGGAGACAACTGTAGACGCTCAGGCGGGAACCTATTACTTAAACTAAACAAACTTGATTATATGATAAGTCATCATTTGAAATCATTTATCAGGGGTTTTGAGATAAGAACTGTGTCTCTCAGTTCGTGGATCAACTAGTCCACCGAGAAAGTATATATAATTGCAGCGGAAAGTACTTGATTTAATTTACTTAAAGTCCTATATGTATGCAAACGACGGAGCATGAGGTAAATGATATGCACATAACTAGGCGTACTGTAAGAGTAGAAAATACCTTTAGGCGACTTTAAAGTAAGGGTTTCAGTTAGAAAGAATGCAATGAGGATGAAGAAAAAACATTTTATAACTATAGTGCACCTAGCATAAATCATTCCCAGAGGGTAAGATACACAAGATCTAAAAGTAGTGGAATAATCTGGCAAATAATCTATAAAGTATAAAAAGGGGCATAATGGGCGTCAACAACATGACACTAACCCATTGGCACCAACTAGTATGTCTGAGCACAAGAAGTAACTAAAACAACTACCTCGCAGCAGCGGGGTGAACAACTACTAAAACTCTGAACTTCAGGCTACGCCACTAGCCGCTACGGCTCTGAACCTGAGGCATTCAATAAAACAAAGAACGCCTCAGCAAGGAATTACAAGTGGCAGAAAACTAGCAGAAAAACAAGCAAGGCATAAGGGGTACCAACCCAAGCCAAATTTACCGAAAGAGAGCTCCAAACAAAGAACCAACAAGCATCAAGTGCACTAAATACCAAAAGAGGAACAAACATGTTCATTTATTTAGTTTAATCAATTAAAGAGACTGATCAGCTCAAATTATTATGGAGCGGTTAACTACCTCCGCTACCCAAAGCCCAAAACCAGGTGGGGGTACCACTAGACCCAACCACCCAAACACGACTACCGTGCAAGGCTATAACATTTCCCCCCACTGTCCCCCAAACACAACTACTGTGAAGGGCTAAAGACAGTAGTTCTTATTACTTAAATTTTAATTAAACACGGGACGCAGCCCGAAAGGATAATCACTGGAAGGCGAAGTACACATCGATCAATATGAATCATAAGAGTAACTCAAATGTCAACAGACCACAACGAGTAGAAAAAAAGTTCAAACGAGAGGGATTCGAGATCAGGAGCACCGAGAGGTCACTGGCCACCATCCAAGTGCACCCGAGGGGACACGAGATTCAAACATAAAAACTCAACGAAATCACATGCGCACCTGGCGGGGTTCCAAGGGGCCGCACCCTGGCGGGGTCTTAGGGGCAGAGCCCCTAACGGGGTCCAAGGGGCAGCGCCCATGGCGTGGTTTCCGGTGGTCCAAATTTTGAAATCCCACCACCGGAAACCACGCCAAAAAAACACCTCAAATTGAGGACTTCTCGAGAAATAGAAGGTTGAATCTCGAGAAAAAGGCAGTCTCTCGAGATACGAAAGGTGATTTCTCGAGACATCTAAGGAATTCTTGAGACAAAGCAAGGGATTTCTCGAGACAAAGCAAGGGATTTCTCGAGACATGGAAAGGACTTCTCGAGACAAGACAGGCAATTTCTCGAGACATGGAAAGGATTTCTCGAGACAAGACAGGCAATTTCTTGAGACATGGAAAGGATTTCTCGAGACAAGACAGGCAATTTCCCGAGTAAGCTAGAATCAGCAAGAAGAATGGAATTTATTCAGCTCACGGTTTTCTCCAAGGAAAACTAGATACTAGGGTAAGATTGAAGAGGAGAAAATCAAGGGAGGTTCTAGATCATAAGTTACTACACCAAACACACAAAACTCTTGCTAATCAGCATGACAAGAGCTCAAAACGAGCAAACCAATCGTCAAGAGAATCAAGAGAGAAAGAGGAAGAAACCACTTGCCTTAACCTTGCAAAACTCGAGATCCTCCGCTCCGAAGGCTAAGGAAACACTCAAGCACGAAACCCTGGAACGATTTGGACCAAAAGGAAGAGTTAGGTCACCGCCAAATCTCCCAAAACTCCTCGAAACGAGAAAAAGCTTACCGTTAGAACGAAGATCTCGCCGAGAGCTTTCCAAATCTTCAATCCAATCACGATTCCGACCACTACAGCCCTAGAAACCGCCGGCCGGAAGCTATCCGACACTCCACACTCGCCTCTCTCGCTCGGTGGCTACTTTTGAGCGAGGGAGAAGATGAAGAATACGAGGAGATGTTTTAGGTATTTACGTGAAAACCTAATTTTATATTTAATTAATTAATTAATTCCCTTATTACTTAAACTGCGAGGGCGACCAGAACAACTCGGATTCCACGAAATTCGCGCCTTAACTGAAAAACGGCGCTACGAATCCAACGGCGGAGTCAGAATTCAATTCCGACGAGCCAAACTCCAGATAAAGCCTTCCGAAGCTAAAATCTAGATATCCACTCAAAATCTTCACTTTAACTCGAAACGACGCGAAATCTCGCACGCTTGACCTAAATCACAAGCTTTAACTAAGCTAAAACTCGAAACACTACCAGACGAGCTGACATAACGCCTTACGCCAAAATTACGTCACAGAGGGTACGTAAAATAGTTAACAAAAATCAGGGGCGTTACAGTCACTCCCCTAAAAGGAAGTTTCGTCCCGAAACTTGGAATTCGAAGATCAAGAAAGATACAGAATCAAATTTAAAAGATTAACTGACAGAAGATTTACCCGAAATCTTAGAGAAGAGGCTAGGGTGAGTCTCTCTCATGGCAGACTCCAGCTCCCACGTCGCGCTTTCGACACCCTGATTCTTCCAAAGACCTTGACCATCGGGATCGTCTTCTTTCGCAACACACGCTCCTGAGTCTCCAAGATTCGGACAGGTTCTTCGACATAAGAAAGATTGGGTTGCAAAATGGGCACTGAATCAAGAACAAACCGATACTACGCAAACACTTCCTCAACTGGCTTACATGAAACACATCGTGAACATTAGGAAAGGAAGCAGTCAAATCCAATCTATACGCTGACACTCCGATGCGCTCAATAATCTGAAAAGGTCCCACATACCGGGGATCCAACTTGTGGTTCCTTCCAAACCTCTTAACACCCGGCATCGGAGAAACTTTCAAGAACACCCTGTCTCCAACGGCAAACTCTAAATCCACTCTTCTTCGATTCGCATACTTCTCATACCGCTCCTGAGCAATGCGGAGCTTCTCGCGGATATGAGTCACAGCAACATTCATCTCTTCCAAAGCTTCTGGGCATAGCAAGGGACTCTCACCAACCTCGGCCCAAAACATCGGAGTCCGACAACGCCTCCCATACAGAGCCTCAAACGGGGCCATTTGTAGGCTTTCTTGATAACTGTTATTATACGCGAACTCCATCAATCCAAGCCGCTTATCCCAAGCTCAACCATGATCTAAGATATAGCACCTTATCATATCTTCCAAAATCTGATTAACTCTTTCTGTCTGACCATTGGTCTGGGGATGATAAGCGGTAGAGTACCTAAGGTCAGTACCCAAGTCTCCCTACAAACTCTGCAGGAAACGAGACGTGTACCTTGAGTCTCGGTCTGACACAATGCTCACAGGCACACCATGCAATCTGATAACTTCATCCAAATACAACTCTGCTATTTTCTCCATCGAGTATCCAATCTTAAAGGGCACAAAGTGAGCACACTTTGTCAAGCGATCTACTATAACCACACCGAGTCATGACCACGGGGAGATCTCGGCAAACCGGTATTGAAGTCCATCGAAATACTCTCCCACTTCCAGGTTGGAATATCTAACGGGTTCAACTTACCTCCAGGCCTCTTATGATCTGCTTTCACGCGCTGACAAGTTAAACATTCTGACACATAATTCGCTATATCATTCTTCATACCTGACCACCAAACGATCTGCTTCAGATCTTTATACATTTTCGTGGAACTAGGATGGTAGGAAACCTTAGAATCATGTGCCTCGCTACAGATCTTTGTCCGAATTTCTTCCAATGCGGGGACGCAATATCTACCTCGGTACCTCAAAGTATCCTTATCATCGATCAAAAAATCTGGCAATTCTCCTTTTTCAGTTCTACTTCGAAGATGCTGCAAGTCAGGATCTTCCTTCTGATGCATCCTAGTAAGGGCAATCCAAGAAGGCTCTTCAGCCTCTAAGCTCGAGGGTGCGGTACAACTACCGACTGAGATATCCATCAACATAAACTCCTCTACTAAGGACTGCACTGAGAGATTGAAGATATGCGCGGTTTTCCGGCTCAGGGCATCGGCCACCACATTAGCCTTACCCGGATGGTACAGAATATCTACTTCATAATCCGCCACATACTCCAACCACCTCCGCTGGCGCAGATTCAGCTCCTTCTGGGTGAAGACATACTTCAGACTTTTATGATCTGTAAAATCTTGCATGACACTCCATATAATAGGTGTCTCCAAAGCTTCAAAGCATAGATTACTACGGCGAATTCTAAGTCATGCGTAGGGTAATTCTTTTCATGAACCTTCAATTGTCTAGACCCATAAGCAATCACCTTCCCTTCTTGCATCAACACACATCCCAGTCCAATGTGAGATGCGTCTACATAAACTGCATACTCGACTCCTTCGATCGGCAAGGCCAACACCGGAGCACTACACAAACGCCTCTTCAATTCCTGAAAGGCCTCTTCGCACTTATCGCTCCAAACAAAAGCAGTATTCTTCTGGGTAAGCTTAGTCAAGGGTGCGGTCAGCAATGAAATCCTTGGACAAATCTCCTGTAGTACCCGGCCAACCCTAAGAAACTCTTATCTCCTTAGGCGTCGAAGGCGTCTTCCAATCCAATACGGCAGAAATCTTAGGGGGTCTACAGTAATTCCATCTTTGTTTACCACATGACCCAGGAAAGACACTTGCGAAAGCCAGAATTTGCACTTACTCAACTTTGCATACAACTTGTGCTTTCTAAGAGTAGACAATACTAAGCGCAAATGCGTAGCATGCTCCTCCGCACTTCTAGAATAAACCAGCACATCATCTATGAATACCACCACAAAGTGGTCCAGAAAATCCTTGAACACACGCGTTCATCATGTCCATAAATGCAGAGGGTGCATTTGTCAAACCAAACGACATGACTAGAAATTCAAAATGGCCATAATGAGAACGAAAGGCAGTCCGGGGAACGTCCGACTCATGGATCCTCAACTGATGGTAGCCTGATCGAAGATCAATCTTTGAAAACACCGTGCTACCACGCAACTGATCAAACAGATCATCTATCCTTAGCAACGGATACCTATTCTTGATGGTCACTTTGTTTAATTCTCTATAGTCTATGCACAATCTCATGGAACCGTCCTTCTTTTTCACGAACAAAAACCGGAGCACCCCAAGGAGAAGAACTTGGTCTGATAAAACCACAATGCAACAACTCATCTAACTGAGTTCGCAACTCTTCTAACTCACGCGGGGCCATACGGTAAGGTGCCTTAGCAATAGGACGAGTACCAGGCTCAAGATCAATAACGAACTCCATGTCTCTAACGGGCGGGAGACCAGGGAGATTAGCAGGGAAAACATCGGGAAACTCTCGCACCACCAGAATATCTCGATACACGGCGAGCCACCAACAGCTTCTACAACAGAAACAAGGTAAGCCAAACAACCGGAAATTAACAGTTTCCGAGCACATACCGCAAAATTATCGAAGAACTCTGGTACGGAGAGCAAAAACGCTCATGGGTTGACCGTTGTCCATCACGAAGTCCAGACGCTTTTCCTTGCATCGGATGACCGCATCATAACTGGACAACCAGTCCATACCCAATATTACGTCAAAGTCTTCTAAGTCCAACACTTTGAGATCAGCAACAGCCAAGAAATCTCCTAAGAGAACGGGGCAACATCAGACGCACCGGTTCGAGGACACCAGATCACCAGAAGGGAACTTAACGAGGAACGAATCGTTGCCCAACTCAGGGGTCAAACGGTGATGCTCAACGAAGGACCTTGCTACGAACGAATGGGTAGCACCCGAATCGAACAGAACACGCGCCCAACGATTCTTTACCTTAAATCTTCCTATAAGCGCGAAGAGAAACTAGTCTAATACAGCGAACTAAAAGGAAACAAGACTAAACAGTTGTCTTAAGGTCTAACCTGCGATCACTGGGGTGAAGACTGCGCTTGCTCCTGGGTTAACACGTTCAGCTTTCCTCTTCCTTTATCCTGATGCTGCGGCGGCGGCAAGGTTCGAAGCAGAACAGGCTGCAACGGGGGTTGAATCAGCGGGCATTGGAACTTCATGTGCCCCTTCTGCTTGCACTGGAAGCAGACTTTATCTTTGGTCCAACACTGGGCCACATCATGCCCTTTCTGCTTGCACAACTGGCAGAGCACCTCACCCTTCGGAGCACCCTAGATTGCTAGCACTCGCTGCTGCTTCTGAGCTCCCTTCCTCTTGAAACATTTCTCCACTGGATGGCCGGGGCGGCAACAGAAGCTACACACCTCTCCACTCCTTTTCTTGGAGCCGGGCTAGATACCTTGGGGGTCTCCCCCTCTTCGACTTTCCTCTTGTCCTTTTTCATTAGAGCACCCCGATCTTGGCATTGTCGATAGCCTCGACTTTCAGTGCTGCTTCTACCACTTCAGCATAACTTCAGATCTATAAGCACTCGCCAACTGCTGAATATCGCTACGAAGACCTCCAAGAAATCGCTTCATTCTTCCTGCCTCAGAAGCCACTAAATCTGGAGCAAATCTGCTCAACTTACTGAACTCGATCTCATACTCACTACCGTGAGTTGTCTTTGCTTCAGGTGCTGAAAATTATTCATTAAACGGTCTGCTCGACCGACGGCAGGAATTTCTTTAACACCATCGCCTTGAATGACTCTCCACGAACATCCACCCACGAGATTTTCCCTCTCCCTAATCCACCAGCTCTAGCAAGTCCTTACAGCTGGTAAGCGGCGACCATCACCTTTTGGTCTGCAGAGATTCTGAGTACGAAAACATCTCCTCAATGGCAACAAACCAGTCATCTAATGCCATGAAATCTGCTCTTCCGTCAAACGTAGGAGGTCCCAAACTTTGAAAATGCGAAATAAAATTCATTTCGGTGGTATCGCTACTGGGGGTACCAAGGGAGCAGGAGGAGTAGGTACAGTCTGTCCTACTACTGGGGCCTGCACTACGGGTTGCTGCCTAGCACTGGCAGCCAACAACGCCTCGACCTGCGACTGCATCGCAACCATCTGCCTAGTCAGAGTCTCATTGCTCTGGCGCAAACTCTCGATCAAGGCTTCACTCTGCGCACCCGAAGACTCGCCCTCCGACTGGGGAGTCGACCTAGTCGTCCTGACTCGCTGCGCGCCATTTCTGCTAAAACGCATAAACCTCTAATCAAAACTTAACCTTACACTAGAACTACACTGCTTGTTTCAGAACATACATGTACAGTTACTTGCCATTTCCACTACCTTTCTCTGGGATATTTTTATGATGATATGCTAAATTCAGGAACGATACTACATCGTCCCACTTGACTCATGTGCAAAGGGCATGAATGCATGAATTTTCTATTCGTTTTGAAATCATGTGTGTACGTGTGTCATCATATAAGTCTTTAACTTCGCACGTGTGCTTATGCAATGTTATGTAAAGTATGTTGTGCTATGCATTCTAATAAAGGCCTTAATGCATGTTATGAGCGGCGTACACATGTAATATTATGCATCCATACTACATAATATTGCATGTAACGAAAGAGAAAACGTGCTAATGGGCATCCATGTGATGATGGTTATGCATCCCATACTACATAATCGTCACATGTTGCCACCTATGGTGGATCCATATACAAACACATATTATGCATCCCATACTACATAATATGCCCCGTATACTTCTTATCATGCTATGAGTGTAGTGTTCTTGCTTCGGCCAAGACGTACTGATGACACTTCGGTGTGTGTATGCAATGAAGCCAAAAAAACTACTAAACTATATCAAAATTTGTTGCCTGACCAACTTGTCGAACAACCTGGCTCTGATACCAACTGTCACAACCCGCATTTTCTCCGAATTTAAGAATATCAGAGTAAGAGAAAATACACGTCATGATGCCACGTCATACAGGAGACAACTGTAGAAGCTCAGGCGGGAACCTATTACTTAACTAAACAAACTTGATTATATGATAAGTCATCATTTGAAATCATTTATCAGGGGTTTGAGATAAGAACTGTGTCTCTCAGTTCGTGGATCAACTTGTCCACCGAGAAAGTATATATAATTGCAGCGGAAAGTACTTGATTTAATTTACTTAAAGTCCTACATGTATGCAAACGACGGAGCATGAGGTAAATGATATGCACATAACTAGGCGTACTGTAAGAGTAGAAAATACCTTTAGGCGACTTTAAAGTAAGGGTTTCAGTTAGAAAGAATGCAATGAGGATGAAGAAAAAACATTTTATAACTATAGTGCACCTAGCTTAAATCATTCCCAGAGGGTAAGATACACAAGATCTAAAAGTAGTGGCATAATCTGGCAAATAATCTATAAAGTATAAAAAGGGGCATAATGGGCGTCAACAACATGACACTAACCCATTGGCACCAACTAGTATGTCTGAGCACAAGAAGTAACTAAAACAACTACCTCGCAGCAGCGGGGTGAACAGCTACTAAAACTCTGAACTTCAGGCTACGCCACTAGCCGCTACGGCTCTGAACCTGAGGCATTCAATAAAACAAAGAACGCCTCAACAAGGAATTACAAGTGGCAGAAAACTAGCAGAAAAACAAGCAAGGCATAAGGGGTACCAACCCAAGCCAAATTTACCGAAAGAGAGCTCCAAACAAAGAACCAACAAGCATCAAGTGCACTAAATACCAAAAGAGGAACAAACATGTTCATTTATTTAGTTTCATCAATTAAAGAGACTGATCAGCTCAAATTATACGGGAGCGGTTAACTACCTCCGCTACCCAAAGCCCAAAACCAGGTGGGGGTACCACTAGACCCAACCACCCAAAACACGCGACTACCGTGCAAGGCTATAACATTTCCCCCCCCCCCCACTGTCCCCAAACACAACTACTGTGAAGGGCTAAAGACAATGGTTCTTATTACTTAAATTTTAATTAAACACGGGACGCAGCCCGAAAGGATAATCACTGGAAGGCGAAGTACACATCGATCAATATGAATCATAAGAGTAACTCAAATGTCAACAGACCACAACGAGTAGAAAAAAGTTCAAACGAGAGGGATTCGAGATCAGGAGCACCGAGAGGTCACTGGCCACCATCCAAGTGCACCCGAGGGGACACGAGATTCAAACATAAAAACTCAACGAAATCACATGCGCACCTGGCGGGGTTCCAAGGGGCCGCGCCCTGGCGGGGTCTTAGGGGCAGAGCCCCTAACGGGGTCCAAGGGGCAGCGCCCCTGGCGTGGTTTCCGGTGGTCCAAATTTTGAAATCCCCACCGGAAACCACGCCCAAAAAAACCACCTCAAATTGAGGACTTCTCGAGAAATAGAAGTTTGAAATCTCGAGAAAAAGGCAGTCTCTCGAGATACGAAAGGTGATTCTCGAGACATCAAAGGAATTCTCGAGACAAGCAAGGGATTTCTCGAGACAAAGCAAGGATTTCTCGAGACATGGAAAGGACTTCTCGAGACAAGACAGGCAATTCTCGAGACATGGAAAGGATTTCTCGAGACAAGACAGGCAATTCTCGAGACATGGAAAGGATTTCTCGAGACAAGACAGGCAATTTCCGAGTAAGCTAGAATCAGCAAGAAGAATGGAATTTATTCAGCTCACGGTTTCTCCAAGGAAAACTAGATACTAGGTTCACTTAAGGTAAGATTGAGAGGAGAAAATCAAGGGGAGGTTCTAGATCATAAGTTACTACACCAAACACCAAAAACTCTTGCTAATCAGCATGACAGAGCTCAAAACGAGCAAACCAATCGTCAAGAGAATCAAGAGAGAAAGAGGAAGAAACTACTTGCCTTAACCTTGCAAAACTCGAGATCCTCCGCTCCGAAGGCTAAGGAAACACTCAAGCACGAAACCTGGAACGATTCGGAATAAAAGGAAGAGTTAGGTCACCGCCAAATCTCCCAAAACTCCTCGAAACGAGAAAAAGCTTACCGTTAGAACTACAGCCCTAGAAAAACCGCCGGCCGGAAGCTATCCGACACTCCGCACTCGCCTCTCTCGCTCGGCGGCTACTTTTGAGCGAGGAGAAGATGAAGAATAGGAGGAGATGTTTTAGGTATTTATGTGAAAACCTAATTTAATATTTAATTAATTAATTAATACCCTTATTACTTAAACTGGAGGGCGACCAGAACAACTCGGATTCCCACGAAATTCGCGCCTTAACTGAAAAACGGCGCTACGAATCCAACGGCGGAGTCAGAATTCAATTTCGACGAGCCAAACTCGGATAAAGCCTTCCGAAGCTAAAATCTAGATATCCACTCAAAATCTTCACTTTAACTCGAAACGACGCGAAATCTCGCACGCTTGACCTAAATCACAAGCTTTAACTAAGCTAAAACTCGAAACACTACCAGACGAGCTGACATAACACCCTTACGCCAAAATACGTCACAGAGGGTACGTAAAATAGTTAACGAAAATCAGGGGCGTTACAGTTGATTAGTAATTGTGACTTTAATTTGCCTAAAACTCGTCCTTAGCTTAATTGTCCGCCTTGAGAACTCATCTGATAGCCTTATAGTATTCGATGAAGTTTACAAGGTCTCCGATGTATGAAGAAAGGCATGTTGGTGGATATGTGTTTTGCATGAAGAAAGCATGTTGGTGAAGATGATTTTGTATGGTTTGGATGTGTCCTCTAACCTAACTGTTTTTTCTGGCCTATGCATATGACATTCTATTTTCCTATTTTCTTTATTTTTTCAATTTATATTGTTGATTACTTGGTCTATGCTACTTTTTGATGTATTTATTTTCAACAAATATTTCTTTGAAATGAAAATATTTTGAGTAATATCCAAAATCCAAACCTCATACAGAAGAGTGCTTATTGTAGAGTATCAGGTATATTGTTGTTTAATTGAAGGATCATCTATCTGTTTTTACTTATTTAATTATCATTATTAAAAATCTTACTCACATTTCATATATATAACCACAGGAAGAGATACGGATCTTGTAGAAATTTCTGCATATGGCAATGTCCGGCATGGGCAAGACTCAAGTGCCTGTACCACCCAGTAAATCTACATAGAGCAATATATTAGACATCTAGTTTGTTAATTGAATATATTATTGTAAGTATCAGTAAAAAAGATACAAGATTCTGATTGGTTACATTATCGGGATTTATTATTTGCCCACGCCAATGCATAGAAGTTTCTCACTTTAGCTTGTAAAAGTTTCTCACTTTTGGCTGCGTTTTTCAAAAAATGCCGCTAATGTCCTTAGTCTATGGCGGCGATCGCTATCGCGGTGATTTCGCAACGATTTTGCGGCATTTTTTAAGGCGCCGTCATACATTTCGCGGCGCTTGAAAAGCGCCGTGAAAGGCCTAAAAAAATGCCGCGGTAGACCAATTTGTTGTAATGTTTTCATTGTCCAGAGTTTATGTTAAAATTATTAACAGTTTTTATCATTTTGTTTTCCCAGTAACAGATTAGAAACCCATTCACATTTCCCTGAACTCTATTTGTGTCTTCCTGAAAGAGTTTGGAGGCGGAGAAGGACATGGCTTGAAATAGTTTTGCCA